>OZ009949.1:8060711-13060711 GCA_963932025.1 Erebia epiphron
GCTATTCCAGACTAATCTATCTCTGTGCCAAATTTCATCCAGATCCGTTCAGCCGTTCTGGCGTGATTGAGTAACAAAACAATCAATATTAAACACTAGCTGATGTCCGCAACATCGTCCGCGTGGTTTAAGTTTTTTTGATTCCCGCGGGAACTCCTTATTTTCCGGGATAAAAAGTAGCCTATGTCACTCTCCAGGTCCTCAACTATACCCATGCCAAAAATCACATTGATCCGTTGCTCCGTTGTAGCGTGATTGAAGGACAAACCAATAAACATACTGTCGCATTTATAATATTAGTATGTTTTTGCACTGCATTCCAGGACGATGGTGAGACTTGTCCCATATGCCTGGACTCGTGGGGCAACTCTGGCCCTCACCGGCTGGTGGCGCTCAAGTGTGGCCATCTGTTTGGAGCCCAGTGCGTCGAGAGGTGGGCACTAGTTCAGTCTCTCTCTGCGTCGTATTCCTCATTACTGAGGGTTCCCACGTTCTTCCGCATATGACTCCTAAGAGTATTTAAACTCTTAGGTTTTTGTAACGATTATTACCAGATGTTCTGTCATCAGTGTTATCAGATTGACGCTATTCTTACTAAAAAAAACTATGTTAATTGAACACATGGAAATTTAAAAAAAAAAGATTTTGCGTTTGGTTCGATTTTCTTTTAAATTTTAATCCACTATTTCACTCCCTTAGGGCTTGAATTTTCTAAAATCCTTTCTTAGCGGATGCCTACATCATAATAGCTATCTGCATGCCAAATTTCAGCCCGACCCGTCTAGTGATTTGAGCTGTGCGTTGATAGATCAGTCAGTGAGTCACCCTTTCCTTTTATATAGTCTTATTTAGACTAATATATATATATATATTTTAATTTAAATTAAATTATTAAATTAATTTTTTTTAATGTAAATAATTTTTAGGGTTCCGTACCTCAAAAGGAAAAAACGGAACCCTTATAGGACCACTTCGTTGTCAGTTCGTCTGTGTGTCAAGACCCCTTTTCTCAGGAACGCATGGAGGTATCAAGCTGAAATTCATATCAAATACTCAGGTCTACTGTCCCTTGGAGCTGTGAAAAAAACAAACTTCAAAGCCAACACAATCAAAAGATACAGCCTTTTATGCTGCAAATTTTCGAATTTTCTTGCACTCGCAAGGGAATCAAAACCTACAGGGTACTTCCCGTGAAACCAAAATCTTGAAACTTGGTACGAAGCAACGTCTTATAGCACAGATATAGGAAGAATTGCGAAAAACATAAATTTTTTGTTACATCATATAATTAAAATATTCTTATGCAAATTTTCGACACTCGCAAGGGAATCAAAACCTACAGGGTACTTCCCGTGAACTCCGAATCTTGAAACTTGGTACGAAGCAACGTCTTATAGCACAGATATAGGAAGAATTGCGAAAAACATACATTTTTAATTACATCATAATAAAACTATTTTTATGCAAATTTTCTACACTCGCAAGGGAATCAAAACCTACAGGGTACTTCCCGTGAACTCAGAATCTTGAAACTTGGTACGAAGCAACGTCTTATAGCACAGATATAGGAAGAATTGCGAAAAACATAAATTTTTAGTTACATCATATAATAAAAATATTTTTATGCAAATTTTCGACACTCGCAAGGGAATCAAAACCTACAGGGTACTTCCCGTGAACTCAGAATCTTGAAATTTGGTACGAAGCAACGTCTTATAGCACAGATAAAGGATAAATTGCGAAAAGCATAAATTTTTAGTTACAACATATAATAAAAATATTTTTAATAATTTTTAACTTACTAACTCTTTCCGCATGAACGCGTAGAGGTATTAAATTGAAATTAAAATAGAATTATTCCACTTAGGAATAAAAATACTATTACTTTTACTTATATACCTACAGGTTTGTACGGAACCCTCGGTGCGCGAGTCTGACTCGCACTTGGCCGGTTTTTTTTTCAAAAGAGCGACTTGTTGGTTCTTCTCGGTAGGAATGGTATTCCGAACCTGTGGTATATTCAGTATTTAAACGCACTTGGCAAAGTCAACTTGCATAAAAAGTGTGTGTGTGTGTGTGTGCAATTCACACACGGCAGAAGTGAAACTTCAGAAAAGTAGCCTACGAGAGAATGAGATAAATATAACTTGTATTCTATTTCATTCTCTCGCAGCTAGGCTAAATCCTATTATGAATATGTTTGTCTCTTTGGTGTCGCTTTTTCGTTTCATCCCATTTTCAAATCACAACGATTATAAAGAAGTTTCATTTCAAAAAATTGTTTATAATTCTTGTTATCCACTACAAGTGAGCCCTTTCTATGTCAAGGTGGCTCCGGGCTCGGCCGGCCAAGGACCGCAGCTGCCCGACGTGTAAAAGCAGGGCTTCGCTGCGGGACGTCAGATGCCTGTACGCGCGGAGGCTGGTGTGTGCAGATAACACACAGATCACAGCGCTGCAGAGGCAAATAGAGGCGCTGCAACAGGGTGAGGAGTGTTGAACTATAGTAGAATTTTTAATTGCACTTTTTCATGACGTTTCCACTGCTACCAGATGTTTATGAAAATTAATAGTCCTGAGGACAAAACAGGTATGAATCACCTCCCTCACTAGGTACAGTAGTTACATCTACACACAGATCACAGCGCTGCAGAGGTAAATAGAGGCGCTGCAACAGGGTGAGGAGTGTTGAACTATAGTAGAATTTTTAATTGCACTTTTTCATGACGTTTCCAGTGCTACCAGATGTTTATGAAAATTAATAGTCCTGAGGACAAAACAGATATGAATCACCTCCCTCACTAGGTACAGTAGTTACAGTGTCAAACATTGTCATTTTTTAGATTGAATCGACAGCTCAATCTAAAAAAATAGAGAAATATCACATCACTGTTACGGGTGTGTACTGTTTAACGACCTCCGTGGCGCAGTGTTGAGCGCTGTTGTCTGAACGTGCGAAGGGGTCCCGGGATCGATCCTCAGCAGGATTAATTTGGGAATTTATAATTTCTGAATTTTCCCTGGTCTGGCCTGGTGGGAGGGTTCGGCCGTGGCTAGTTACCACCCTACTGGCAAAGACGTGCTGCCAAGCGATTTGACGTTCCGGTACGATGCCGTGTAGAAATTGAATAGGGGTATGAGGGTATGAGTTTAATATAACTGCCATGCCCCTAACAGGTTAGCTCGTACTAAAAGTACTGAAGAGTGTCTAGAGCAAAACAGTTTATTATTGTGAATATTTTCAGTTTTAAAAAGTTTTAGAGCAAAAGTTTTTAAGGTATAGGGCAAGTCTATGGGTACTTATATTAGATATTTTTTAATTTTGATATCATTACATTGCAGAAAAGAATCGTACAGAATTGGAACTTCACAAATCAAGAATAGCTCACAGAGCGTGCATGTTACAGCTGGAAGACCTGCGCAAGACCTTATTGAAGACCCAAGTCAGAGAGCAACCCGTGCGGAAGACATGGAGATTCGCCCTCGAGAAGAATCTAGAAATCAACAAAGATGGTGGATGCAGAGTACTCACATACAACTGCAGAACATATGAGTTGTATGTGTCACAGAAAAGCACTAATAATTTATTCCCCGGGTACGGAATCCGAAAAGTCAGCTGTGTTGATTACAAATTGGGACAATTTTTGCATTTGCATCCAAAACCTATCCGTGACATAACATATTCGCAGCCAAGAGATCTGTTACTATCTGTTGGTTTAGATAACACTGCACGGATAGTGGAAAGAGGGATCCTAAACTCAACGATACAATGCGGTTTACCGTTATGGTCGTGTACTTGGGACTATTTAAGAAGCAATGAGTTCTATGTTGGCGGTACCGGTGGTGTAATACAGCAATACGATATAAGAAACCCTGCTACGTACATTGAGAAGTTTAACTCAACGGATTTGTCTCCAGTGGTCTCGTTAGTTTCAACGGAACACGGATTGCTGTCGTGCCAATTGAACAGCTGTTGGTTGTGGACAAGTAACTTGAGGAGATGGGATAAGAAGAGTTTACCAGTGGAAGGACCTTTTATGTCGTTATGTTATGATAATGAAAGTCATAGAGTGTTAGTGTCTAGTAGAGCGGGTGTTGAAAGAGCAAAGTTGCATTTGTGTAAAGTGAAATCTGGTCACAGTGATATTACTGTTGAATACGACCAAGTGTTTTCGGGGTCCGCTCGCACTAGTGTTATGTGTCGGAGTGCGTTCGTCAGAGTCCCGGGTTCGATGTGGGTCGCGTCTCATTCGGAGAGCGATTCGTCATTGGACTTGTTTGGCTTGGACGGGTGTAGGAGTATGCGGCTGCCGGCGTCTGAACCGGCCGTGGCGGTGTGTGCGGCTCAGGTCAACGACACAGTGGTCGCTGCGCTGTCTGAAGCGAGACTTCGGTTGTACCGAGCCCAGCCCAGCAGTTGACGGTGACTCTTATACTATATAAGACGCAGAAGCTACACATATTCGGCCAATGCTTATTAGCTGATGCCCGCGATTTCGTCTGCGTGTAATAAGTTTTTTAAATTCACACGGAAATTCCTTAATTTTCCGGGATAAACTGTAGCCCATGTCACTTTCCAGGTCATCAACTAAACCCATGCCAAAAATCACGTCGATCCGTTGCTACGTTGTGGCGTGATTGAAGGACAAACCAATTAACCAAATAAACAAACACACTTTCGCATTTATAATGTCCTCTACTTTTTCAGATTCTGTTCCTCTTTTGCAGCCTGTTTAAAGGATAATCAAACAAACACTTTCACATTTATAATATTATTATAGTACTGATGTGCCATGGAATTCTGCTAAGGAACTTGTACTTAGTCTCGAATTGCTCTTAAAATAATTTACTGCTATTTGCTATTGTGATATTATTTTATGTACTATGTTTAATATTATTGATTGATTAATTATAATTTGTGAATTCTTTTGGTTTTTTCATTATATTCAACCTACATGCAGGGGCCATACTGCTACTTACACTTAAGCAATACTTAAGCGATATTACTCAAAAACAAAATGACAATTTGATGTAACATTACGTTCCTAAAATAAGGATTATAATTCTAAAACACGAAAGTCAACAATAAAGAAACAATATGGCTTTAAGAGCTGCCAGCGGGCAGTATGACCCCAGTAGTGAATTTTGTGTCGTAATAATATAAGTAGGAAGTCCCAGGTTCGATCTCTGGCAGGGGTAATTTGGGAAATTATAATTTCTGAATTTTCTCTGGCCTATTGGTACTGCACATAAATTGATTAAATAAAATGAAATCAAGACGTCAATTAAAGTATAATAATATTTATTTGTAATGGAATGATTCGGTTTAACAATTAAATGAAAATAAATAACTTATTTGGACGTTTATCGATACCGAAACGTCGACAGTCCGTGTCACTACAGAAGGTCCTCTAGAGGTGGCGCTAGTGGTCGCATGTTAATTCACTTGTTCTATTGTATGTAAAATTTATTCGTTCTGTGGGACGTGGGGCTGTAGATACAATTAGCGCCATCTAGTTGACACAGTGACAACCGCTACATGACTCCCCTTCGAGACTGACAGTTGTATGTTGTGATGTAGCGTAGTAGTTTGTCGTCGCATCGATAGCCGGCGCTGTTCTGGCTGTGAAGCAGGCGGCTGTGCTAGGCGCTTGAGCTGGGCGGCTGTACTTTGGCGACGGTAGGTTGACTTCCCTGGCGCAGTGTTGAGCGCTGTTGTCTTAACCGATTAGGGGTATAGGTTAAATATAAAGTGCCATTCTCCTTAGCTCGCTAACACTTAAGACTGTATCATCACTACCATCAGGTGAGATCGCAGTCAAGGCCTAACTAGTGGATTAAAAAAATGTCTATAACGAACTGTGGTGTTTCTTTACATGTGCAGTTAAATATCTTTTTATCGCGAAATTCGCATCACAAACGCCACAAGAGAATGGTTTATCACCAATGTGAGTGCGCTTGTGCTCTGCTAAATGACTCGAAGTTCGATACACTTTGTCACACAAATCACACGAGAAAGGCCTGTCATCAGTGTGAGTCCGCTTGTGCTCCGACAATTTACTTGAGGTTATAAACTCTTTCTGGCACAATTCACACGAGTAAGGTCTTTCACCGGTGTGAGTTCTCATGTGCTCTGATAAATGGCACTTTCGCCGAAACCCTTTTTGACATATGCCACAAGGAAAAGGTTTCTCACCGGTGTGAGTCGCCATGTGCTCTTCTAAATGACACTTTCGCCTGAACTTTTTTTGACATATATCACATACACACCTTTTCCGTTTCTCACCAATGTGAGCTGTTAAACTATTCTTTTTGCATACGTTAGCTACATGCACATCGCTTGTAAACCATTTTTCGTTAGTTTCGTTTCGAGTCTTCATGCGATTATTTCTGGCCGTAGACAAGTCAGAAGTAAAATCTTTGTCACTAATGTAAGTCTTGGTACGCTGGGTTAAATGTTTCTTTCGTAAGACCTTAGCTTCCGGTTTTACACCAGGGTGCGTCTTTATGTGAGCTCTCAGTCGACCGCTCCTTGCAAATGTCTTATCGCAGTGGTCGCAAGAGAAGGGTTTCTCACCCGTGTGAGTTCTCATGTGTTGGATTAAATTGTTCCTTCGTAGGAATTTAGCCGGACAAATGTTGCAAGCGTGCGGTTTCAAACCAGTGTGCGTCTTTACGTGATCTCTTAGGCGACCCATCCTTACGAATTTCAAATTGCAGTAGTTGCAAGAAAAGGGTTTCTCACCAGTGTGAGTTCTCATGTGGGAGACTAGCACGCTTCTATTTCTGCACAAGTAGCCGCAAATGCTGCAGTTTGATTGATTCCTTTCAATCCTGCGTCGACGCGGCGGGGACCACGCCACTGGTATGCCTGGAAGAAAAAATGTTTGCTTTAAAAATAAATTTAACATGAGTCAAAAAACATACAAGTAAGTCTGCCATCTGATTACGTGATTGAAATATTATTACCTATAGTTTTTACTGAGGCATATTAATGGAGCTGATTCTGTTGTACACAATCTCTAAACTAAAATGACACCTCTAAATCTAGTTCTGTCCCTTTCTGAGTAGAGCGTAAGGTAAAGGGTTAGCAATATTTTTAATGCTGTAATTTAGTTTAGTTTAGCGATTGTGTGCAACAGAATCAGCCCCAATGTGTCTAAACTAAAGAGTCTGTCTAGTGAAAGCAGAAAGCAAGATGGCGCCAAAAAATAGAAAAATGACCCAGGTGTTGATAGTATCTAACAGCATGAAATACTCAGCTTTTGAGTTTTGATATGCAGACTTAAGCCATATAACACGTTTCTCTTCTGAAATAAGTGCTTAGCATAAGTATGTACACCCTTAAAGCATACACTCGTAGTTACGTTCATACAGTGTGAAATTGTTTTTTTAATTATTAATTCACTACAAGTTAGCCCTTAAGCGCGATCTCACCTGATGTTAAGTGATTATGCAGTTTGAAATGGCGGCTGGCGAACCTGTTAATATTACGGCAGTTATATTAAACTCATACCCCTAATCGGTTTCTACACGGCATCGTATCGGAATGCTAAATCGCTTGGCGGTACGTCTTTGCCGGTAGGATGGTTCAGAAATAACAGATTTTAATTTATATACAGAGTCAACAGGTTTTTCTATTTCAATGTTTACAATACGTGATATTAAAAGGAAACTCGGTTTTTCATTTAATTATACTTTAATTTCGCAATTCACACAAACCGTACACAAACACTGACTGACAAGCCGCCAATCGCGCGATCCACTGAACCGATTTTGAAAACCCTGGTACCAATAGAAAGTCACATTATTTGTGAGTGTCATAGATCCGAAAAATTAGGAAGTTCCCGTGTGAATAAAAAAAAACTTATTTCACGCGGCCAAAGTCGCGGGCATCTGCTAGTATATTATAATTTTCGCATAATTTACTTTCTAAATAACTGAAAATAAACTATTTCAAACTCAAACTCTATGTATCAAATAAAGTTATTTCACATTTATATTTAAACTGTTTTATTGTTGTTCACAAATATATAAACTTAACAAATCACAACTAAGTTTTATATCAGTCACAAACACGTTTCTTGTCGACATCTTGGTTCCTGAGAAGAGCCCACAACAAACTCAGCCGGCTTATTTATTAGAATCCTCCTTCCTTCAACTGTGAGTCTTCACATGAGCTGTTAAATACCTCTTTTGCGTGAAGGTCGCATCACAAATGCTACAACAGAACGGTTTATCACCGATGTGAGTCCTTATATGCTCCGTTAATTTGCTCGAGTGTCTAAATACTTTTGGGCATAGTTTACACGAGTAAGGCTTTACACCAGTGTGAGTCCTCATGTGCTCTGTCAAATTACTCTTGCTCCTGAATTCTTTTTGACAAACGTCACACTGAAAAGGTTTCTCGCCAGTATGAGTCATCATGTGTCCAGATAAACTATTCTTTTTGGTAAATCTTGCTTGACATAAAATACATACATATGGTTTCTCACCAGTGTGTGTCCTAATGTGATCGTTTAAGTTGCATTTTTGTGAAAATCTGAGCTCGCATATATCACAGGCATATGGTTTCTCACCAGTGTGAGTCTTCATGTGATCGGTCATACTGTTCCTTTTCGGGAATCTGGCGAGACATATGTTACAAGTATAAGGTTTTTCACCGGTGTGAGTTCTCATGTGATTGGTCAGATAGGTTCTACGTACAAATTTAGCCGGGCATATTTCGCAAGCGTGTGGTTTTTCACCAGTGTGCGTTTTCATGTGAGATCTCAAGTGGCTCATGGTTTTGAATCTCAGTTGGCAGCGGTCGCAAGGGAAGGGTTTCTCGCCAGTGTGAGTCCTCGTGTGTACGACCAGCACGCTCCTGTATTTGCACGTGTACTCGCATATGTTGCAATGGTGAAGCTTCTTCTTTTTCATCCTTTTTCCGCGGCCGCGCGGCCGAGCCGGGGGCGGAAGGAACGACACCGGAACGCCTGAAAGGAAAAATGTTTTCAATAAATTTTAGAGAGGTTAAATTAATAAACTTTTATCATTGAAAATGCAGATGCTAATTATTTACAATTATTGTTATTTCCTTATCCAAGTAGTGATGCAAGTAGGTGTTCTAATTCTTTAATTTTCCGGGATAAAAAGTAGCCTTTTTCACTCTCCAGGTCCTCACCTATACCCATGCCGAAAATCACGTCGATCCGTTGCTCCGTTGCGGCGTGATTGAAGGACAAAAAACAAACACACTTTCGCATTTATAATATTAGTATGATAGGACCCTGAAGGGGGCGCTGCAATCTGTTTCGACGTTCAAGGCAGGACAAAGTCTGCCGGGCCCACTAGTAAAATTAAAAAACTTAACAGGCTTAAAAGTTAGTTCCAATTTTGAGGGACTGATACTACATTTAAATAGAAAATTAATAGATAATATCTTTATTAACCAAAAAAAGCCTTTATAGGTGACTAGCGGACGCCCGCGACTTCGTTCGCGTGGCTTATGTTTTTGAATTCCCACAGGCACTCCTTAATTTTCCGGGATAAAATAAATATGACACTCTCCAGGTCCTCATCTATACCCATGCAAAAAATTACGTCAAACTGTTGCTCTGTTGCGGCGTGATTGAAGGACCAACTCTGTATTTAACGTCCTTGAGGATAAAATTTTCAAAAACTGTGAAACATCTATTCCTTTATTTTAAACCACAAGCCTAAATACCAACCTTCATGGCTTTAACTTGAAAAATGAAAGACATACAAACTTTCAACCCCTATTTTACCCCTTTAGGGGTGGCACACGGATTTCTTTATTTTTTACGGAAAGCCAAAATACCAAGTTTCTTTGATATAACTTGAAAAATATCTTGAGAAAAGAAGGCCTTTCATAACAATTTCATCCCCTATTTCACCCCTTTGGGTGTCTAATTTTTAAAAACAGTGAAACATGTATTTCTTTATTTTCAACCCGAAGCTCATATACCAAATTTCATGGCTATAACTTGAAAAACGACGGACTTTTATACGAACTTTCAACCCCTATTTTACCCCTTTGGGGGTGAAATTTCGAAAAACCCTTTCTTAGTGGATACCTAGTCATCACAAAGAACACACTCTCCAAATTTCATGTCTCTAGGACCAGCTGTTTAGGCTGTGCGTTGATATATAAGTCAGCCAGTCAGTCAGGACTTTGAATTTTAGATTAGTAAGAAGTAAGATATAAAATAGCATGGGTTTGACTCGCTCCAGCTATATTTAGGACACCGCTTACTAATGTATCTAGACATTGATGTAATTGTAAATTAATTTTTCAAAAGAGCTACCACCGAGTTTCTTGCTGGTTTTGCTCGGTCATTCCGAAACAGTGGTAGGTTCACTCGACTATTCAAAAAGCACTTGTCAAAGTCTACTTAAATAAAAAAGTTTTTTATTGTATTGTATGCAATAAGAGCTACATCGGTGAAAGAAAACATAATGAGGAAACCTGCATGTCCAAGAGTTATTTGTAATGTGTTTGTTAATCCGCACTTTGCTATTGTGGTGGACTATAGCCATGACTTATTTTGCGAGAAGACTGCTAAGTAGTGGACCGGCAATAGATTGATGATGGTAAACAGAGGAACAAACAAGAGATAAAGAGAGTAGAGACCGTACAGAATGTAACAGCATTTTACTCTTCAGCCAAAAACTCAATGGTCGACACCTTAAATGAAATAAAACACTCATAAATGACTTTTATAAATTTACTCAAGTCATTTTCATGATTCACACATTTATTCTAAACATTCTTATAAATATTTACAACAAGTTATTAGGGAAATTAAAGATAATTCAATTCAAGTGTTAAAATAGATAATTAATTCAATAATTACAGGTTAGATTACAATGAGAACAATATTATATTATGCATGTAAAGCGCTAGCCAATTAAAAAAAAGAAAAACAACTGTGTCTTTCAATAGAGAGTTGATATCAAAACTACGACTAGAACAGATTCAGATACTTTATTTGCATAATATTATAAGTGTATATGAGATAGTTAATTTAATTACAGAGTCCCATCATATTAGCCGAACCGGCGTACAAATATGTATTATTTAGATTATCTACAATGATATTACTATAATAATAATGTCCTCCCGACCGAATTTCGGAGACGGCGGTCAATCTCCAGAGATTAGCTATCTGCGCGGGAGATATTTTAGTGCACTCTCTGTTCCTTTACTCTCATAGCCCGATGGGACGGAAAATCCGACACGACCGGAGTAAGATCAGGCGCAGGACCGACGGCTTAACGTGCTCTCCGAGGCACGGGGGTGAAACACCGCCAACGTCGTCGGGCGTTGAGTGTCAGTCAGTCGAGTGAGTCAAGAGCTATCTATTCATAGTATGAGATTTATTCTTGGACGACATAACTAGGGGACACGTGATATCAGCAATATTCGCCTTACTCCTTTAGCTGCGAACTGTGGCAGTTTCGCCATTAGGTAATTATGACATTGTGTTGTAATAGTCGGATGGGCAGCGTTCGGGAAACTCCGCGACATCTTCTCGTCCAAAATCCCTCAGTGCCTGAAGACGAAAGTTTTCGAACAGTGCGTGTTGCCAGTGATAACTTACGGCTCTGAAACATGGTCGCTAACTATGGGCCTCATAAGAAGGCTCAGGGTCACTCAGTGGGCGATGGAGAGAGCTATGCTCGGAGTATCCCTGCGTGATCAAATCAGAAATGAGGAGATCCGTAGGCGAACCAGAGTAACCGACATAGCTCGAAGAGTCGCCAAGCTTAAGTGGCAATGGGCGAGACACATAGTTCGTAGAACAGATAGGCGTTGGGGTCCCAAAGTGCTCGAATGGCGGCCTCGCACCGGGAAACGCAGCGTTGGACGACCCCCCACTAGGTGGACGGATGATCTCAAGCGTGCAGCTGGGAGCCGCTGGAAACAAGCGGCACAAGACCGTGCTCTGTGGCGATCCATGCAGGAGACCTTCGTCCAGCAGTGGACGTCTATAGGTTGAGACGACGACGACGACGACGACGACGACGACGTTGTAATAGTGATCGACAAAATGACAAGACACTCTCCCCTCGCCCCACTAAAATTACTCGAACGTGATTTAATACATTTTTCTTACGTTTCCTATTCCGTGTTTATTTCAACCAAGGATTTATCCCACTATGGTCATCGGTATGATGCTTCGCGATATGACGGTTTAATGCATTCCTATGTTTATATTTATTCGGGCACAGCTCACAGGGGAAGGGTTTCTCACCAGTGTGAGACATCAAGTGGTCCTTTAAATTACTCATTTTTCTGAACTTTTTCTCACACAAGTCACAGGAAAAGGGTCTTGCGTCGGAGTGAATCTTCATGTGTTCAGTTAAATTAGTTCTAATGGCGAATTTGGCCTGGCAAACTTCACACGAATACGGCTTATCACCAGTGTGAGTACTCCTGTGCGCGACCAAACATTTCGGATGTGCAGTTTTATACGGACAAACTTCGCAACTTAACTGTTTCTCATAATGTATCTTCATGTGACAGTTCAATTGACTTCTTTGTCTGAATGTTCTTTTACAAATTTCACAAGAAAACGGTTTATCACCGGTGTGAGTTTTCGTATGTTCTTTCAGATTACACTTTAGAGCAAATTTTACCTCGCAAAAGTCACATTTATACGGTTTCTCGCCAGTATGAGTTCTCAAGTGCCCTATTAGTGCGTTCTTTTGTCTAACTTTTTTATTACAGTAGTCACAAGTGAAAGGTTTCTCACCAGTGTGAGTCTTCAAGTGATTATTTAAATTATCTTTGTGTGCAAATTTAGCCTGGCACAGATTGCAATTATAAGGTTTTTCACCAGTGTGAGTTCTCATGTGATTGATTACATGCTGTTTTGTTTTGAACTTGACATGACACACGACGCACTCATAGGGTTTCTCATCGGTGTGAGTCTTCTTGTGATGTATTAAATTACTGTTTCTAGCGAATTTTGCCTCGCAAAGGTCACAGGAGAAAGGTCTCTCACCGGTGTGACGCCGCGTGTGTGTGACCAGAGTGCTCTTGTATTTACTCCTGAAGCCGCAGACAGTACAACAGTGAAGTTTGTCTGTTTGTGTGTCGGCGCTGCGTGAGGGCTGACCGGCCTCCACTAGAGTAGTGCCTGAAAGGTAAAATTTTAAATCAAATTCAGTTCAATCAAACAAATTTATATCATCAATGGAAATTAAAAAAAAACATTACAAGCTTATAATACTGTTGAAGATTATGTAAATGATAAAAGAGCATGGATTTGACTCGCTCCAGCAATGCTTAGGACCTAGGAATAGTAATTTTTTTTCAAAAGTGCTACCACCGAGTTTCTTGCTGGTTCTTCTCGGTAGGAACGGCATTCCGAACCGCTGGTAGATTCACTCGACGATTCAAAAGTTTATTTGAACAAAAAACATTTGAGTTGAGTTGAAATTTGAGTTGAGAAAAATTTGACGACCTCCTGGCGCAGTGTTGAACGCTGTTTTCTTAACGTGGGAGACCCCGGGTTCGATTCCCGGCGGGTCAATTTGGGAATATACAATATCTTAATTTTCTCTGGTCTGGAGGCATCGACCGTAGCTAGTGACCACTGCACTAGCAAAGACGTACCGTCAAGCGATTTAGCGTTCCGGTACAATGCAGTTTAGAAACCGATTGGGGGTATGGGTATAACTGCCGTACCTACCCCCAACAGTTCAGCCTCACAAGGTATATGAAGTCTGCCAATCCGCAGTTGGCCAGCGTGGTGGACATTTTCATTCTGAGATAAGACCCGTAATCAGTGGTGGACTAGCGATAAATTGATGATGATGATAGTTTGCTACTGCTCATTTTATTTCAATAAAGTCTCTAAAGTCGTTCAGAAAACTACCAGAACATATCGGAGATGTCTCTCAACAAGTTCCAAGTTTCTGTTCCTAAACGTAAACTTATTGAAAATCCTATATCAATGTACAGGGCCATACTACCATCGATTAACGCAGTATTTTTTTAATATTGTTGACGCACTTGTTTCAGAATTATAATCCTTATTGTAGGGACGATAAAGTGCTTAATATAAAACTAACATTTTGAAATATTATTACTTTAAGCGTTACGTGATTGCCCTCAGGGTTATATAAATGACACTGTAACTTGAGAATGAGTAGCTCTTACAGCTCTTATGGTTCAACTAGCAGATGCCTGCGACTTCATCTGCGTGGTTTAAGTTTTTTTATTCCTGCGGAAACTCCTTAATTTTCCGGGATAAAAAGTAGCCTATGTCACTCTTCACGTCCTAATCCGGGCGATCCGTTACTAAATTGTGGCGTGATTGAAGGACAAACCAACAAACATGCACACTTTCGCATTTATAATATTAGTTTGTGAGATTGTGGCAACGATAAAAAAAATACCTGGCTGATTTATTTGTGGGCTTCTTCTCAGACTAGGGCGGGCTTGAGGCCCTCGCAGGAATTAATAAATTCGACAGTTATTTGTTGACGTTCTAAAAGCATGAGGCGCTAGGTTTTTTTTAAATTGGGAGATAGTCTTGAGCTTGACAACAATCATGCTTAGTGCAAAGCAATGATGAGGTCTAGGTTGGAGCGCGCTTGCCTAGAAGATGCCTAATTACTTTTGCATGGAAGGTACCTAAGTTACTTTTTAAATAAATGTCTTTCGACTGAGATCCTATTTAAAATCTTTTAAGAAACTATGGGCCTGTGAGAAGGCTCAGGTTCACTCAGCGGGCGATTTAGGGCTTTAAGAGTGTCCCTACGTGATCAAACAGCTCCCCCTATTGTGTAAAGCATGTATGAACTGAAACAGTTCGAGTAATACGTTTTATGATTTGATTATTGATACGAATTAAGATGATTTGTGAGATGGTGATAATAAAAAAAAAAGAATAAATGGTTTGATTGATTGATTGATTGATTGATATGCTGCCAAATGATTACGATTTGCTTAATTAGACAAATTGGGCCTCAGAAATGAAGAGATCCGTAGAACAACGAAAACATAGCTCGAAGTCAAAGAGATGAAGTGGCAATTAGCGTAACAAAGAATATACTTAAGAATAGAAAAATCTTTATTGGCAGCTATAAACATAAAATGCATTTTGTGTTACAAATAAATCAAAATTAAAAACTATACTAAGTAACATACATATCAGAAATTGTAAGTTTGTACAGCAGTGCAACGCTACCAATAGGTGAGTTGCTCAGCTTGTGTTGGGGCTCCTGGCCTCTCCGAATTAAAACTGGCGATGCCGCCAGGACTCGCGTCTGAGGTGCCCTGTGTCCCACTGCTGATTTTCAGTGACCGCCTTTAGATGCGAACGTCAATGGTATAGGTAGTATATTTGTATAGTAGGTATGTATAAAAACGCATGGGGTTCCGAAGTGTGGCGGCCTTGCACCGAGAGCTTGGTGGACGGACGACCTGCCGCCAGGTGGACGGACGACATCAAGCGAGTCCCAGGGAGCCGCCCGCTAAAGTAAGGATGTCGAATAAAACACTCGTCAGATTTCTACGACTTTATTCAAGCCAAACTTTTACACAATCAACTATTCACCGAATAATATTAGTTCATTCAATCGCATATTAATAGTTAAGTTTAAGAACAGCTAACATTAATTGTAAGGCCACGATTACACTTGTAAGTTTTTACGTAATTAGAGTACGTAAGTAACTTACATAGCTAACATTTGCATACAAAACGCGACTTAAAATACCGTTTTCATATAACCTGCATTGAAAGTGCGAGTTTCAATACCAATTGAGCCACCCGAGACTAGTCAATTTCAGACGAATACGTCATTATCAGAAAACGATGATTTTCTGCCCGCTGAATAACGTTGCAGCCCTCCTTCCGATCCTGTCTTTTGTCTGATCTTTTGTTTATTTCAAACCTTTATAATTGTTATTTTAACCATCAACTAAACTGAGAGATATAATATTTCTGCAACTAAAATAAATAAGAATTCGCTCAGGTAGGGTAGGCAACTTCTCCCTCGTCTGAAATTGTCTTGTTCCATCCCTAGGCACACAATATACCTACTATTACATACTGTAAGTTACTCGACAATCGACATTTAAGCGACCAAGTGTAATCGTGGCCTAATGTTAATTCCAGACGTCAAAATGTAACGCAATATGTTTCGATGTTTACTTCAGAGAGAGAACAACTCATCTAAAATAATAAGGGCTACCGAACCCGCAATTTTTTTCTGCTTTAATAGATATTCGACAGATAACTGACATCGAAACTGCCAGGATTGTATATTTTGCTTATTTTCATAGCATTATGTCTTACGGAATCTTACTGTGGGGTAAAGCGGCAGATATTCAAAAAATCTTTGTATTACAAAAAAGGGCAATACGTGCAATTTATAATTTAAAACCGCGTGATTCCCTTAGAGAGAAATTTAAAGAAATTGGTATTCTAACTGTCGCCTCGCAATATATTTACAGTAATATAATTTTTGTAAAACAGCACATCCATAATTACAAAAAAAATTGCGATCTGCACGATAGGCAAACTAGAGGCCGTAATAGGCTCGTGACTCCATCGCTCCGCCTCCAGAAAGTCAGAAGGTCATTCGTGGGAATGAGCATTCTTTTCTATAACAAAATTCCACAACCTATTTTAAACTTGCCTATACACAAATTTAAGAAATCCATTAAATGTATGCTCCTAAAAAAAGCTTATTATACTGTTGAAGACTATGTGAATGATACACGGAAAAAAAAGAGTCTAGAGATTTTGTTCAGTTAAGAAAATATATTGTTTTAAATATATTTCCTTAAGTCAAAGTAAAACGTCTTAAAGTACAGTTATGTTAAATTGAATTGAATCCATAAATTTCTCAGTTCAATTCAACAATATTATTTTAGCTTAATGCACATTTAATTCCTCCAATAGTATAAATCTTCCTTGCCTACAAATAACTCAAATTCTTCTTTCAAAAGTCAAATTTGCTTGTTCAAAGAACATATCACGCCAAATCAAATATTTTGTAATCTTCAATGTAAATGAGCGATACATTCCAACTGAAGTAATGGAATGGTAGGACAATGCGATATTACTTTAATTCAAGAAAACGGTTCTCTAGGTTCAAACCAAGCTATCTTCTTGGTTAGAACACACGACATCATAGTATTAAACACTCTATATTTTCATTTAAGGGTTTGTACGTTACTTTAATACAAACCATGTCATAATATAATTTTGTTACAAATAAAAAATTACTTGAAATAAGTAAAAACATACAGGTGTTGTAACTAATTCAAGTAAATATTCTTCTTCACTCAAACATACTCGTTTTCTTGGATTGAAACTGATAAATATATTGAAATGAGTCGATAAATTTTCCATTTAATCTCGTGATGGTCTCAGCTTAATCTTTTTTGTTTCTTAGACGAAACAGTGTGATTGTATTGAATGGAGACATTTTGCATTTGACCCGATCTAAATTTGTCTTTCGTTAAACTATTTTTGATTTTTAATATGAATACTGATCGACTTGAATTATTTAGAGTTGCCGTACGACAGAATAATATCGATAACATTATTATGTATCGATATATATATATATACCTGTATAAAGACTTGTTACAGCCAAGAAGGACAGTCCCATACAAAAGCATCAATATTTTAAGCCAATAGGGAAGAAAACTTCTTTAGGCGCGTTGGACATTTGGTGAAACGCACAAAATCCATGGAAAAACTCTAAGGAAAAACTATTGAACTCGCGACACCATCATGTTACCTCATCTGACAGCTCATGACTTATCTGTAGTGTAGTCAGCTTTTAAATTTCGAATACCCAAAAATGAGCGCTAAATTTAAAGCGTATTTCCTGACGATTCAAAACAGACACACGTAAGTGTTCAAGTTTTCACTTTGTCGGCACTGCCACATATTTTTTTCTTTTTAAATTTCCAACCTTGGTTTCATAGAAAAAAATGTTCATATTGACGTTATCAGTCACCCCTTTTAGTAAATGTCAGACGTTATTTTACACCCTGTTTAGGCGTTGGGTTAGCAACCATAGCAACCAAGTCACTATTAAAAATTTCTCTTTTCCATCGACGAGTGCAACTACATGGTGGCTTCTGAGTTTAACCACCTGAGTCTGCGTCTAGGGGTGGAAGAACGTTCTCGTTCTCTTTTACACGTATTCTACATTGTGAATTTATAATAATACAAGCGAATCCGACCTAAATTGTACTCTCCTTATGATCTCCTATCCTGATGTCCTGGCATCTACTGGGTCTAGTTGTGTTTTAAAACCATCCAGGAACCCATTCAAATATACACACAATTTCATCCAAATCGTTCTAGCCGTTTAGGAGGAGTTAGGTGATAAATACACGTACAGAAGAATTATATAAGTAAATTAATATCAATGGGAATTAGCTGCTATATTATTTTCGATCTAACCTACCTATATAATAAATAAATAAAATAAATAAATTCATATTTATTGACCATCACTACAATTCATTATACTTAGTATATTATATTATGTATTTATTTATCACAATCCACCAACCAAAGTATTATTCAGTACCTATCAATTCGCCGATGTTAAAATGCACTTATCGAATCTTGGACGTATCGAATGGATCAAATCACATTAAAATAATGGTCTGTGTACATAGTGGTCGATACTCGATGTATGCATCGATGTTGATACATGGCATGGCGCATCCCTAACCGTAGTAATTACTAATTTTGGTAAATGGCGTCGTTTTAGTCGTACAAGAAGTTCTTTCTCAGTAGAAAAGAAATAGTAAGTTTTTCAATGGGAATTCAGAATAATAATTCTGAATTCCAGTACCTGTATTCAGTGTTATAGGGAAGATAAATAAATCCATTAGTTATGGATGACTTTTTATTGCTTTTAGCGTCATGAGCGATTCCCGAAGAAAGAAGCATTTCGCAGTGAGTATACCTAATTTCTTTTTTGTACTTAAATTTGGAATATGTTTTGTTAATAATTAATGATTACATTTGATGATAAGTAATACTTATTTACCTATCCTCAAAAATAAGTCACAATAAAAATAAGCTTAGTTTAGTTGCGGGGTAGCCCGCCAACCCGCATTGGAGCAGCGGGGTGGGTCTAAGCTCTAATTCCCGCTCTCCTACGAGAGTGGAGGCCTGTGCCCAGCAGTGGGACGTTAATGGGCTGTAGTGGTGTTGGCAGTTTAGTTGCCCGCTTTAAGTAGGTACCTGAGACGTACCTACTACATAGGTACCTACTTGGAAGATCGTAAGATTGAAGTTTAGTGTAGGTAGGTAGGTAATTTCGTTCTGTTTCTGTACACAGTGACTTTAAAAGCGCTATTCCATTAGGCAAGTTACTTGCACATACAAGTTGCATGCAACTTGAGCAAAGTTAGTTTGTATATTTTTTTTCAACTAAGCAATTTATTATAGCTTTCTGCATGCAATTTTGCACACTCTTGAAAATATGTTTCCAATGCGAGCGACTTGTACCTATGCAGATATGACATCAAACTTGTATACAAGACTTGGCTAATAGAATAGTGCCTTAAGAGCCGCAGTCAATCCCATTCTAGATTGAATGACATGACTGCAATTCCCTATCAGATTTTCTGGGTTCTTCCTTTTTCCTTAAGATAATAATCTTAGACCATAGTTTAAGATAACAACAGATTACTTTTTGTTAGGTACTTACTGACAAAATATAGCCATAATAAAATTATCACCTGAATAATTTGAATCCTTATGAGTTTTTAATAAAAATAATATTTCTTTTTTAACTGGCTTCATACATATTACAGTATGCGGCAATAGATACAATTTGTGTTGCACACATATACGAGTACCTGCACATTCGATGTATGTTTATTATAATGTGCATCCTCCCATTACATTTTCATTGGCCGATAACTATTTGGTGGCGTACCTTCTTCTTCTTTATCAACCTATAGATGTCCACTGCTGGTCAAACACGCCTGTCGCCTACCTGGGTGTACCTACTTACAAGGAATTTTATTGTTGTGCTTTCAGGTAATGGCATTACCATTGATGATCTGGATCAACTGAGTCAAGATCATATAAAAGAAATTTGCCCACATTAAAGCAATAGGCTAAAACTAACAAAGAAAATGAATGAATATTTAGAATCAAAGGTTTGTAGATGAAAATACATACTTATACTAGTTTTTCTTTTCTTTGTTAAATTCTCATACAAAACACAAGATATAAATTAGGAAAACGACGTTTCGTATTCCCCCGTTTCCTCCTTCAAACTGGACCAATTTTTATGATATTTTAGCATCAGTAATAGAAAGAGATCATTTGTATGTTTAATAATCAAATTTAGCAAAATAACTTCGATTTTAAGACGATTTTTACAAGAATAAAATATGTGCCTTGGGTAAAAAAGAAGACACAGGCAAGGAAGATTTCTTTCTTGTACAGATCAAAAATATGAAAAATTGGTCCAGTTTTGAAGTAGGAAACGGGAATGAAAAGTCGTTTTCCTACTTTAAGTCTGATTTGTATGAGACTATTGAAGGCCACTTCTCCGCTGTCTTTCCTTATAAGTATGATAAAATAAATTAGATTTGTATTTGTTTATTAAAATGTTGTTAAATAATTTGTATTGTTGTTTTTTACTTTAAATAAATAAATATTACTACATAGAAACTCTTTTATTTCTCAAATCAATCTTTGAAGCCCTACACACAAATTAAGCTTAAAAGGGAAACTGACAATGTTCATCTATATTCTTAATCTTATATGTTATGTTTCAGCAGCAGTTAGACCTACATGTGCTCGACTCCATGGATTTGATTGGTTAGGGAAAAAATCCTATTAGGGCACCGTTAAGCATTTTTTACTCATATCTACATACTGAAACTGGACTTTAGCATATTGTGACTCACATCGGCTTAAACGATGTATCAACAGACAGGTGCGGGTGCCAATATGCTGTAAAACCCATACCTATTCAGTATGCATGAGTAAGGAATGCTAAACGGTATTAACCTAATGGGATTTTTCCCTTAACGAATTTTTTTTTTTGGTTCGAGCTTTTGTCAGTTTCCTTTAAGGCGCCTTATACAAATTTCATACTTTTCCAGGTACACTTTAAAGAAATAGGAATTCTAGCTGTGGGGATATCATGGTATCAAATTAAAGGTCATGTATTCAGCGTTCGTTTGACCATATAAAAAATGCACACTCCATACAAATTTTCTGCATAAATACGTAATATCGAACGCATGAATCGCTTAAAATGACGAAAAATGGGGTCTGTTCAGGAACCCTCATTTATGTATCCGCTGCATATTTTAATTAGTAATTTATAAAAAAATGATGGCATATATAGTCCTCTATCTAAACTATGCCACATTGTGCGTCCAAGTGAAGTACGTAGTCATTTATGCGTCCCACCATATTTTTTTCATACTTTTTCTAAGGAAAATATCCGAGGACTTGATTTTTCGCCTCAGTTTGCGCTGAAACGCGCTCGTGAACGGACGGGTGTATCACTTTTTGTCAAAAATTTTATTACGATTTCGCGAGTGCAGTGTTTGTATACTGCGGATGGAAAAAATTGATATTTTTATTTGGAACCGAAATAAAAGTAATTACAACACCAAAATTTATTTGGAAAAGCTATATACAATTTAACAACTATTTTTGACCGACTTCAAAAAAGTAGGAGATCCTGAATTCGACGAGTTTTTTCTTTTTTCAAAGCAAGTAGGTAGGTATACCGATTTCTACGAGATTTCTAAACCAGTTTTCGTAAAAGATCGAGGTTCACGAAATGTTTCATAAATATTTCTGAACCAAAGTACTTAATCAACCGAGTTTCTCTGACCAACTCCCGATTCCATCATGAGACCCTGGACACCAACTACTTTCTAGGTCTTTAGTACCTACTTGGCAAGACAAATCCAATGAGCCCAAACACGAAGGAGTTAAGATGAGTATTTGAAGAGGTCCTGTGACGACCTCCCGATTCCATCATGATACCCTGGACGCCAAGTACATTCTTGGTCTTTAGTACCTACACGATAAGACAAATCCAATGAGCTCAAACACGAAGGAGTTACGATGAGTATTTGAGGAGTTCTCCACCATGAGTTCACCCGTGAAGTTGGTCATGTGTTCATATTTCAAATATCAGCTAAATCGGTTGAACTCTTCAAGTTCAATTCTTGAAAAATTCCTTTCACATTCATAGTAATTATAATATTATTACTAGCTGATGCCCGCGACTTCGTCCGCGTGGATTGAGGTTTTTGGTTCCCGCGGGAACTCCTTAGTTTTCCGGGATAAAAAGTAGCCTATGTGTTATTCCAGACTATAATCTATCTCTGTGACAAGTTTCATCCAGATCCGTTCAGCCGTTCGGGCGTGATTAACAAACATCCATCCATACATCCAAACTTTCGCATTTATAATATTTATTTGATTATTATTATATATTATATTATTATATTATTTGATTAGTAAGACTAGCTAATGCCGGCAAGTTCGTCCGCGTGGTTTTAGCTTTTTTGATTCCCGCAGGAACTCCTTAATTTTCCGGGATAAAACGTAGCCTATGTCACTCTCCAGGTCCTCAACTATACCAATACCAAAAATCACGTCGATCCCTTGCTCCGTTGCGGCGTGATTGAAAGACAAACCAACAAATCAACAAACCAAAAAACAAAAACACTCGCATTTATTTTATTAGTATGATTATGTTACTATAGTTACCTACTAGGTAGGTGCTTTTCGTAAGAAACGTTTTCGTTCGACCGTTTCTTAAAATTTCAGCTCTATTTCATACAGATAAGAACTTTTATAGCATACTAGCTGATGCCCGCGACTTCGTCCGCGTGGTTTAAGTTTTTTTGTTATTCCCGAGGGAACTACTTAATTTTTTGTGGGATAAAAAGTAGATTATGTCACTCTCCAGGTCTTCGTCTATACCCATGCCAAAAATCACGTCGATCCGTTGCTCCGTTGCGGCGTGATTGAAGGACAAACCAACAAACCAACAAACCAACTGACTTTCGCATTTATAATATTAGTATGATTTCATTTATCATCATACTAATATTATAAATGCGAAAGTCAGTTGGTTTGTTGGTTTGTTGGTTTGTCCTTCAATCACGCTTCAACGGCGCAACGGATCGACGTGATTTTTGGCATGGGTATAGTTGAAGACCTGGAGAGTGACATAATCTACTTTTTATCCCGGAAAATTAAGTAGTTCCCTCGGGAATAACAAAAAACTTAAACCACGCGGACGAAGTCGCGGGCATCATCTAGTTTATTATATAATATTTGAAACGCAAAAAAGAAGTAGGTATAGGTAAACGGTTTTAGGTTTTCATAAAAGAAACAGGTATTTAGATGGCGTGTATAATACAATTTTATGTGAAAAACTGTGTGTGACCCGGATAAGTTTTTCAATTATTTCCGTACTAGATGATGCCCGCGATTTCGTCCACGTGGATTACGGTTTTTTGATTACCGCAGGAACTCTTTAATTTTCCTGGGTAAAAAGTAGGTACCTAGCTTATGTCCTTACACCTATACATACAACCTAACCTTTTACGAAATTTCATCAAAATCGGTTGAGTAGTTGGGCCGTGAAAGCGTGGCAGACAGACAGACACACTTTCGCATTTATAATATTTGTATGGATGCCTAGAGACAGCTTTGATTATTTACTAATGGACTGTATCGAAAAATGCAAATATGAATTGTGTACGAGAGCCACGGGGGCGCGGGGGCGCGGGGCGGGATCTCTGATTCGGCGACGCTGGCAGCGACGCGCTAAGTTACCAACTTACCTACCTACTTAGCGCGTCGTCGCCAGTGGTGCGCCCAGGGTTGCCAGGTGTAGCAAGTATAACAAAAATGCCGAAGTATGAGTGGTTCGGTTTATTCAGTTTCATACATAATGAAGTATAAGATTTGCCGCAATATATTAAGTGACGTTGCCGGTTCGTACACGCGCAGATCGTGACGTTTTCCATTTCTTTCTTTCGAATCGTGTCGAAACGTGAGCGAAGGTCAGTCATTTGTGATTTTTGATTTCAAATCAAGCGTAGACATGGTGAAGCCTAAATTATGCATACCTGTAACTTTTAATGCCTACTGCCATAATATGTGTAATTTTATAAAATAAATCTATACTAATATTATAAAGAGGTAAAGTTTGTGAGTGTCATAGGCTATATATTAACCCGAAAAATTTGGGAGTTCCCGTGGGAATTTAAAAAACTTATTTCACGCGGACGAAGTCGCAGGCATCTGCTAGTATTGTGTAAAATAATTATTATCAGTTGTGTTTGTTCCTATCAACGGTCTCGTCCTTGTTCGGTAGATTTCAAAACCAAATTTGGCAACCCTGGCCGTGCCGCGGTCACTCCGGCGGACTTTTCTATTTTTATATTTTACGATTATTCTTTTTTAGGGTACCGTACCCAGAGTGTGCCACCGGGACCCTATTACTAAGCCTGCGCTCTCTGTCCGTCTGTCTGTCAGCGGGCAGTAGGTATCACATGAATCGTATGAATGAGAATGAATGAAATTACACTTTTATTGTAGGTAAACCACATAAAAATACACCAAATAAAAAAAAATACACCACAATGAAAACCTGTCATGTGCGAGTCGGACACGAAGGGTTCCGTACCATTTAGTTTTACATTTGACATGTATAGTATGCGCGCGAGTTGAATGCATCGTGTGTCACCGTACAATATTAGCTCTGCATTCAACTCGCGCGCGTACTATAGGTACATAGAAGAACACTGTACCTAGCGTTTGTGAATGATCGGGCGCATACATACCTAATCTATCTATATTAGTAAGTAGGTAGGATGTCAATCTTTTTTCTATCTATTCTATATATATAAAATCGTTTGTCCTGACTGGCTATCAACGCACAGCCTAAACCGCTGGGGTTAGAAACTTGAAATTTTGACAGTAGGTTCCTTCTATGATGTAGGCGCTCACTAAGGAAGGATTTTTCAAAATTCCACCCCTAAAGGATTGAAATAGGGGTGAAAGTCCGTCATCTTTCAAGTTATATCCATGAAACTTGGGGTTTGAGCTTTTGGTAAAAAATAAAGAAGTACGTGTGTGTACATGACTGCCTCGTTGGTACCGTAGTGGTTAGCATAGTCGACTGCGGCTGACGAGGTCCCGGGTTCGAGTACCGGGTCGGGCCATAATAAGTGTTGGGTTTTTCTGACTAGAAATTCTCAGCACTAGCCCGGAATTAGGAAGTTGGCGGTGTTTCACCCCCGTGCCTCGGAGAGCACGTTAAGCCGTCGGTCCCGGTTATTATGACTAACATGATAATAGTCGTTAAAGCCCGCCAACCCACATTGGAGCAGCGTGGTGGGTCAAAGCTCTAATTCCCTCTCTCCTATGAGAGTGGAGGCCTGTGCCCAGCAGTGGGACGTTAATGGGTTGTAGTGGGTACGTGTGTACGTGTGTGTACTGTTTTTGGGAATTCCACCCCCAAAGGGGTAAAATAGTGGTTGAAAGCTTGTATGAAAGTCCTTCATTTTTCAAGTTTTAGGTAGCCATGAAACTTGGCATTTGGGCTTTCGGTTAAATATGAAGAAGTACGTGTGTTACTATTTTTGAAAATTCGACCCGCAAAGGGGTGAAATATAGGAGGAAAGTTTGTATGAAAGTTCTTTATTTTTCGGTTTACATTCATGAAAATTGTTGGGCTTTCGATTAAATATAAAGAAACACGTGTTACAGGATTTTTGGATATTTCACCCCCAAGGAATTTTTAAAAATTTCACCCGAGCGAAGCAGGGGCGCGTCCGCTAGTATTTACTGTAATAATGTGGCGCGGAGGCATAGATATTAGGTATGTAATGTAGTAAATAAATAATAATCAAATATTTCAAGTAACAAAATTGGTTAGTTGGCTGTAAAATCGAGCGTAGAGCGTAGTGCTATATATGCGTACAGATATATGCTGTAGTGTGGCGAGTTTTATACCTACAGTTGGTTGCCCCCTGATTGTATATCGGGCCTTAAGAACGCATTATAATTTAGCCTTAGACAATATTTTCTCAACAGAATATTTGATTAAATTGAGGCAAGCAAAATACATAATTATTTGAAATACTTCACTTTTCATCTAATATAACTGCATGTTTGGTTTAAAAAATAAAATCTTTACAAGAACCCGATCATGCTTTGGGCTAAAACATTAACATTATTGAATGAAACAAAAAATAGTTTAGAGCAACATATATTTCACTTTATGTCAATCGAATATAATATTAAGTCAATACTTTATTATCTTCTGCATAAGCGTACACACTTTTATCGGAAATATGTTAGCATTTGTTCGTTACTCTTATTTTCTTGGTACAAAACATTATTTTCATTGTTGAAATATATGTCACCTTAATTTAAGCTAACAGAGTTCAAAATAAGAGAACCGCTATCTTGACTGAATGAAAGAAAAAGCTTACAAAGAGTGTAGAGTAAACTAATCTTTTGAATCAAGATAGTAATTATTTTGGTTTAAGATTATATCAGTACATGACTCCTATCGGAAACGATCTATTGTCTTAATTTGAGATAAACAGAGTTCAGGACGAGACATCTGTTACGTTAGGTTTACGAATCGATTGTCTTATATATTTTTTCAATAACCGATCGTTAGAACGAAGAGAATCATAATCTATATTCAAGATTTTATAACATTCAATAAATCGCCCGTATTATTTTGATTGAATCTATTTTTTATTTACTTAATTAAATATTACTTTGAAGTTCAAAGCAATATGATATCTTAACTGGAGATAATTTACTGCATGGTGCATATATATGCGAATATTTGCTTGGATTAAAGAATCCTTTTTTACCGTGTAGAGGAGCATGGATTTGATCGCTCCGGCAATGCTAAGGACAGCGGTTACTTATGTACACATTGATGTAATAAAATTATTGTAAATGAATTATTTAAAAAGAGCAACCACCGAGTTTCTTGCTGGTTCTTCTCGGTAGGAATGGCATTCCGAACCAGTGGTAGATTCACTTGACGATTCAAAAGTACTTGTAAAAGTTTATTTGAATAAAAAAAAACATTTGATTTGATTTTGATTTGATATAACATGCCATACCCGCATACAGGTTAGCCCGCTACCATCTTCTGCATCATCAATTACCATCAGGTGCATGAGATTGCAGTCTAGGGTTTAACCTGTAGCGACATAAAAAAACCTCACTGAGCTCAAACAATACGGGGTCAATCTAAATGTCACCTGTATTTATAGAGATTAGTGATGTGCCGGATCGGCAAAAATGCATATCCGCGGATACGGATCCGGATACGGATATTTAGTGTCAAGATCCGCGGATACGGATACGGATCTTAGCTTTTATACTCATTCGGCGTCAGTGCGCGTGACCTTAAAACGATAGTCGACGCCACTTGAGGACGAGTTTCGACTTGCAATGCGCGGGTCTTTTTTAGGGTTCCGTACCAAAATTGTAAAATGGAACCCTTATGGTGCGACTTTCTCCGTCTGTCTGTCCGTCTGTCCGTCTGTCCGTCCGTCACACTCGATTATTTCAGTAACTACCGAAGCTATCGACATGAAATTTGGAATAGTTGTGTATATTAGTGGCCCAAAGACACTGGAATTAAAAAACATTGGAAATTTTTTTGTTCTTATTTAAAAAGGGGGGAAAATCGGAGGGTTGAAATTTAAAAGTGAGATAACTGTACTGTGTGGGGTATCATATGAAAGGGTTTACTTTGTACATTCTAAAACAGATTTTTAATTATTTTTAGTCATGATAGTTTTTGATTTATCGGGGAAAAAGTCTAAAAAAATACCGTCCCCCCCCCCCCCCCTTATCTCCGGAGTTTACCAATCGAAAAATCTGAAATAATTATGGTCAATAAGAATTTATGTATATTTTACAGGAAAACTATAGCCAATGCTCTAACTAGCATAGTTTTTTTGATATTAACAGTAAACCTCGTACTCGTCGTCAAATAAACATATTGGGTTTTGCCTGATTGTTTTGCTTCAGTACCTACTTCTTGAGTACGGAACCCTAGGTGCGCGAGTCCGACTCGCACTTGGCCGGTTTTTTTTGTTTTGTTTATAGTTTAGTGTGTGTGTTTGTACATGAGTTAAAAAAAGTCTGCAAAGAAGTTTTGCGGTCTAAACTTTACACTAAAATTATGTACTACCCACTAGCTGATGCCCGCGACTTCATCCGCGTGGATTGAGCTCTTTTGGTTCCCGCGGGAACTCTTTAATTTTCCGGTATAAAATGTAGCCTATATTATTCCTGACTATAATATATGCCAAGGCCAAATTTCATCCAGATCCGTTCAGCTGGTCTGGCGTGATTAAGTAACAAACATCTATCCATCCATCCAAACGTTCGCATTAATATAATAATAGTGTAGATTGGTATGGTTGGTAACTCACTGCGATAAATGTTTACAATATAAAGGTGCCAAATATTTGATTTTAAGAAATAATCTGATTGAAATTTAATAGTTATTCATTGCTGCCTAATCAGTAATCACCTAATACATAGAATTTAATCTACGTATTGAAAATTAATGAGGTAAAAGATCCGTCGAAAAAGTAACGGATACGGATATATTTTTTCCCACGAATTTCCGCGGATACGGATACGGATACAGATATCCGGCACATCATAAATAGAGATCAGCTACCTCTTTTATGAAAATTCAAGATATCTGCGCGATTAGCTCCTGTCAATCTCTTAAAATTTAATCTCCGGTGAAACATCATTTATACTTGTTTTATTTAATATTGGAAACTTGATTAAAGATTTTTTGTTTATTTATATTAATTGATGACAATATTCTAGAAGGATGGTACAATTTTTAAAGCTCAGAAGTGCAACTTAAATTAAATTAATTATTTTTAACTAACTCAATTAATAAATTAAACAATTTAAAAATTAATAGTTATTTTTCACTATCATTAAAGCATTGTAATCTTTATTCTAAATGACAAAATAAACTTAACTTTTATAATTACAATAAAACTAACTGTACTATATATACTGTATTATATCTGAACAGAGAGATTTTTAATATGGATGATAACAACTAAAAAAATCAACATCTCTTTATCAAACTTAAAAAACGCGCTTCTAGCATGAAAGTTGGTATGAAATACATAGTTGTGACGTCATTTTCACACACTTTTTTTTCGTTAATCGATAGTTTAAAATAACAAGTATAAATTACAAAGTTAAAACAACCTTCGACATAATTATATGGAATTAACATACTGAACAGATTTTCATGAAACATGGCTAAGAACACTCGGGATAAAATTATCTATGACACAAAAAATACTAAACGAAAATCGGTTCATCCGTTTGGGAGCTACGATACCACAGACAGATACACAGATACACAGATACACAGATACACAGACAGACACGTTAAACTTATAACACCCCTCTCTTTTTGCGTCGGGGGTTAAAAATTAAAACTAGCCGAGCATGTGAATTTTATCTCTTGGAAAAAGAAATTATTTCTTGCTGATTATTAAATGGAGGAGACCCTCTATTTAATAACCAGTGTAAGAAATAATTTATTTTTGACATAGGCATCCTCCCTATTGGATAGATAAATAACAGGGCACCATCGGAACAAATGATCGAAGTTTTGGACTGCATTACTCCAACATTCTGTCAAATCTAAAGCCGGGGTGGATGGACTTCTGAGCCTGCATTCTTATCAGCTGGCACACGAGCACTCAGACCGTACGTTTGTGATTGTGATATATGCCAGGTACAATTATTGATAACAATACAATAGAAATTAAAACTAGCTTTAGCCTAACCTAATCACTAAATAAATCATGCCCGCGTGGAATGGTGGCAAGAATGCTGGCTGCGTGTCCGCCCTTGACAGCCAGGCTGATCCTATGCGCAATAAAAGAGCCATTCTTTCACCAGATGAGGCAATAAACCGCGGTGAAATAGCTTGCTCGTAAACATTTTTTTGGTCTAAGCCTCTACGGCCTTAGGGTCTCCATAGCAAACGGAACAAATACCTATGTACTTCTCTTTATAATGTGTAGTGGTTAATTTGTATCACTACACATTATAAAGTGAAGTCAACGGCCGCACTGAGTTTGTGTTAGTACGGACTAATTTCAAGAATCACTGTACTAATTCTCTAAGACGGGCCCTATCTGTAGACGCTGACTGCGACGATGTATCCTCACGTGTTCCGATAGAAAGCCAAGCTTCTCAAATTTACAATCGCAGATATTGCAAGCGAACAGTGCCGACGCGGACTCGGGCAAGTTTGGATTAATTTTCTCTATCTCACTCGTGTGAACCCTGCGGTGGGTATTCAAATCTTGTTTTGACGCAAATTCAACCTGACATACGTCGCAAGCTACCGCTTTATCACCCGTGTGAACCTCCATGTGGGCAAATAGTTGGGATTCGTTAGCGAACTTACATTTACAAATATTACAGGCGTGACACGTGTTACCCGCATGAACCGTCACGTGAGATTTTAATTGATATCTCCAGGTGAACCTAGCCTCACAAATGTTACAGGCGTGCGGTTTTTCACCGGTGTGTAACATCGTGTGATATTTCAAGCCGGCTCTGGACGTAAATTTCAACTCGCAATTCGTGCACTTGTACGGTTTGACACCAATGTGGACCCGCGCGTGAGCGAATAGATGACTTTTGTATCGACATCTGTAGTCGCATATTGAGCAACAGTAACGTTTCTTAGCGCCGCGTCGTTTCTGCGCGCATTTTACCAGCAAGGGTGTGCCTGAAAGGTAAATATTTCAATTTTAAGCAATCTCGTAGCATTTTTTTAAGACGTAAAGCACAACTTACATAATATATCTTTTTGTTTATTCATGTATTTGTATGTTTTTATTTAAATGATATGTTATGTTCTACTTATAGATTTTATTTTGGTGTCTCATGTGAATGGTGTTATTTTTGTATAGTACCCGAGTACTGCAAACTTTTATATCTTAAACTTTATACCCGACTAGCTAATAACCGCGACTTCATACGCGTGGAAAACAGCAGTTGCTCTTTTTTTTAAAAATAGAATGCTAAAATAATACATAGGTGATGTAACAAGTATTACACTAACTTGTGTGCTGCTGGATGCGAAGCCAAATTCGATACATCTTTGCCACTAAGAAATTCATCAATATTATAATCAAATGAATATAAAATAAGGTGACATGTTTATGTGACAAATAAAGTATTTAAAATACGAGATGTCTGGTTGTGTCGATCAAAGATGATCGATGGACCCGTTTGCTACTGGAAGTACCGGCAAACGAAACGTAGGACGACATCCATCTCGCTGGTCTGACGAAATGACCTGCAAGCTTGCGGGTAAAACATGGAGGAGGCTTGCTCAACATCGGGAAGAGTGACGTGCCTATGTCCAACAATGGATGAAGAAAGGCTCATAAAGAAGAAGAAGAAGAAGAGTTGTGTCGACCTATATCAGTCGATGGCAATATTAAGCAGTTGAATACTCAATTTATTTATAACATGTAGGACATACAGGTGTATCTTATGTTATGTCATGTTTCGACTCTACCACAGGTTCGAAAGCAGTTCCACTGAGAAGAGCCGGCAAGAAATTCAGCAGTTGCTCTTTGTAATAAAAATTCATTCCAAAAAACCGACTTCCAAAGCCACTGTAAAGTAAAAAATAATTTTGATTTCTACACACTATGTTGAAGTCGGGCGGTCGGTTTGTTATACTCGCCCGACTTCAACATAGTGTGTAGAAATCAGACATAATTTATTTTTGACATAGGCATCATCCCTGTGCAGAGCAGGTGATACAGCTCGACCGTAACAATAGGATGATCATCCTCCGAGCGGGTGTTGTGCTCGGGGACCACTGGTCCGACCGTTCATCTTTGGAGGTTGTATATGTCACCGTAAAATTATAAAAACGCTATTCTTGATATTTCTATAAGCGTTAGATTGTAATCTAAGGTTTTTATCTCGATAGATTGTAAGTATCGTGTTTATGCGGGCCAATTTCAAGAATCACTGTACCTATTTTTCAAGGCGGGCCCTATAGATAGACGCTGACTGCGTCGATGTCTCCTCACGTGTTCCGACAGAAAGCAAAGTTCCTCAAATTTACAATCACAGATATTACAAGCGAACAGTGCCGATGCGGACTCGGGCAAGTTTGAATTAATTTTCTCTATGTCACTAGTGTGAACCTGGCGGTGAGTGATTAAATCTTGTTTTGACGCAAATTCAACTAGACATATGTCGCATGCTATAGCTTTATCACCCGTGTGAACCTCCATGTGGGCAAGTAGTTGGGATTCGTTAGCGAACCTACCCTTACAAATATTGCAGGCGTGACACGTGTTACCCGCGTGAACCACCATATGAGATTTTAATTGATATTTTCTAGTAAACCTAGCCTCACAAATGTTACAGGCATGCGGTTTCTCACCAGTGTGAACCAGCATGTGGTATGACAGGCTAGCTTTGTGTACAAATTTTGCGTCGCAGAGTTGACAAGAGTGTGGTTTTACACCGGTGTGTAACACCATGTGGCATTTTAAGGAGGCCCTGGACGTAAATTTCAACTCGCAATTCTTGCACTGGTACGGTTTGGCACCGACGTGAGCGCGCGTGTGAGCGTCTAGAGTGCTTTTGTATTGACATCTGTAGCCGCACACTGTACAACAGTACTGTTTCTCAGCGCCGCGTCGTTTCTGTGCGCGCTCTACCAGCAAGGGTGCGCCTGAAAGGTAAATATTTCCATTTTAAGCAAACTCGTAGCTTTTTTTTACGACGTAAAGTATTGGATAGAAGCACTTGCTTTACTTTGCGGAAGTCCATAATGATGAAAGAACTAGAAGTTAAATTCGCTATAATCTGCCACAGCAGGCAAATCTATGTGGTACAGTGTGTATATTGCCCTTGTAGCTTGCGATATTCACGACACCACACAAGTCTTCCAAATTATTCTAAATGTATGTTTCACTCCGACACCGGAGCATCTTCACGAGATGTTGACTCGACAATGCACGATTGTAAAGTCTTTGTCTTTTCAATCGTGCATTTGATAATAATTTGAAAGATTTATGTAGTGTGGTGAATATCGCAAGCTACAAGTGAAAGATACGCATTGCGCCACATAGATTTACCTACTGAGGCGGATTTACCCCTAGGGGATGAATTTTCAAAAATCCCTTCTTAATGAATGTCTACGCCCTAGTAGCTATCTGCACTTCAGCCCGATTTGTCCAGTGGTTTGAGCCATGCGTTGAAAGAACAGTCAGTCACAAACATTTTTTCTTTTATACGAGTATATTTAGACTACGCACTACAAAGCCAAAAGAAATGGATTTAATTTTAGCAGTCTATGCATTATGTATCTTCCACAGTAGCGCCTAAACTACTGAGCCGATTTTGATGAATGAAGTGTCAATTCGATTCATAATTATTATGGACGACACCAAAAGATTCACAGGGCTAAAGCAGGGATGTCGAATAAAACACTCGACTGATTTCTACCAATTTATTCAAGCCAAACTATTACACAATTAACAATTGTAAAATAAATAAAATTATTCACATCAATCGCATATTAACTATAAAGTTTAATAACAGCCAACATTAACTGTAAGGCCACGATTATAGTCGCAAGTTTTTACGTAATTAGCGTACGTAAGTAATTTACGTAACTAACATTTGCATACAATACGCGTAGTAAGTTACCTACTTACTCATGTAAGCGACTTACATGAGTAAACATCCAAGTGTTATCATGGTCTTATGTTAATTTTAGATTGTACAATGATGTACTAGTGAGCAAGCAAGCAAAAGCTGGCAAGAATGCTGGCTGCAATTCCGCGCTGGTTAGCCAGGCTGATCCTTTGCGCAATAAATGAGCAAGCCCTTCTATCACCAGATGAGGCAATTAACCGCGGTGAAATAGCTCGCCTATTTTTTTGCCACTAAGACTTCACGGCCCCAGTGTCTTTTCACGGCAAACGGACCAAATACGATTTTTGTCTCGTGGGAGGCTTCGGCCGTGGATAGTTACAACCCTACCGGCAAAAACGTACCGCCAAGCGATTTAGCGTTCCGGTACGATGCCGTGTTGAAACCGACTAGGGGTATGGGTTTAATATAACTGCCATACCTCTAACAGGTTAGCCCGCTAACATCTTAGACTACATCATCACTTACCAGCAGGTGAGATCGCAGTTAAGGCCTAATTTGTAGTGGAATAAAAAAAACGTATTAAGTGAAGTCAACGGCCGCGCTGAGTTTGGGTTTGCGCGGGCTAATGTCAAGAACCTAATGTCAAGGTCCTATAGGTAGCCGCTAACTGCGACGATGTCTCTTCACGTGTTCCCACAGAAAGCCAAGCTTCTCAAATTTACAATCGCAGATATTGCAAACGAACAGTGCCGACGCGGACTCAGGCAAGTTTGAATTCATTTTCTCTATCTCACTCGAGTGAACCCCCTCCAGGGGGTAATCAAATCTTGTTTGGACGCAAATTCAACCTGACAAATGTCGCATGCTACCGCCTTATCACCCGTGTGAACCTCCATGTGGGCAAGTCGTTGGGATTCGTTAGCGAACATAGCCTCACAAACGTTACAGGCGTGCGGTTTCTCATCTATGTGAATTCGCATGTGGTATGACAGGCTAGCTTTGTCTACATATTTAGCGTCACAGAGTTGACATGAGTGTGGTTTTGCACCGGCGTGTAACATCGTGTGATATTTCAAGACGGCTTTTGACGTAAATTTCAACTCGCAACTCGTGCAGCTTCAACACGGTTTGACAATGTAGGCCCACGCGTGAGTATCTAGAGTGTTTTTGTATTGACATTTGTAGCCGCACACTGTACAACAGTACTGTTTCTCAGCGCCGCATCGTTTCTGCGCGCGTTTTACCAGCAAGGGTGCGCTTGAAAGGTAAATATTTCAATTTTAAGCAAACTCGTAGCTTTTTTTTAAACGACGTGACGTAAAGTATTGGATAGAAGCAAGCGTTACTTTTGGAAGTTCATGATGATGAAAGAACTAGAAGTTTAATTCGCTATAATCTGCCAAAGTGTATAACTTGCACTTGTAGCTTGCGATATTCACCACACCACACAAAATATCTTCCAAATTGTTCTAAACGCTTCACTCTGCCACCGGAGCATCTTAAGGAGATGTTGACTTCGACAATGCACGATTGTAAAGTATTCGTCTTTACAATCGTGCATTTGAGAATACTTTGGAAGATTTGTGTGGTGTGGTGAATATCGCAAGCTACAAGTGCAAGATACACATTACACCACATAGATTTACCTACTGTGGCGGATTTACCCCTTAAGGGGTTGCATTTTCGTGGATGTCTACGCCCTAGTAGAACTTCAGCCCGATTTGTCCAGTGGTTTGAGCTATGCGTTGACAGATCAGACAGTTAGTCACCTTTTTCTTTTATATATTAAGACTACGGCAAAACCAAAAGATATGGTTGTAATTTTATCAGTATATGCATTATGTATATTCCACCGTAGCGCTTAAACTACTGAGCCGATTTTGATGAATGAAGTGTCAATTCGATTCATATTTACAATGGACGACACCAAACGATTTGCAGGGCTAAAGCAGGGATGTCAAATAAAACACTCGTCTGATTTCTACCAATTTATTCAAGCCAAACTATTACACAATTAACAATTCATGTAATAACATTTATTCACATCAATCGCTCAATCGCATATTAACTATAAAGTTTAAGAACAGCTAACATTGACTGTAAGGCCCATAGGTACCTAACATTTGCATACAATACGCGTCGTAAGTTACCTACTTACTCATGTAAGCGACTTACATGAGTAAAACATCCAAGTGTAAACGTGGTCTAATGTTAATTTTAGATTGTACAATGATGTACTAGTGAGCAAGCCTTCAGCTACTATCTTATCAGCTACTATACGAGCACTCAGACCGTACGTGTGTGTGATTGTGATATATGCCAGGTACACTTATTGAAAACAATACCATACCATAGGATTTAAAGCTAGTTAACCTAAACTAATTACTATATATAAAATATAAATCATGCCCTCGTGGAATGGTGGCAAGAATGCTGGCTGCAATTCCGCGCTGGTTAGCTAGGCTGATCCTTTGCGCAATAAATGAGCAAGCCCTTCTGTCACCAGATGAGGCAATTAACCGCGGTGAAATATACCACAATTTTCCCGCAAGATTCCACGGCCCCAGGGTCTCCACGGCAAACTGAACAAATATGTTAACTTCTCTTTATAAGGTGTAGTGGTACAATCTGTATCACTACAAATTTACGATTAGTCTGGTGGGAGGCTTCGGCCGTGGCTAGTTACCACCCTACCGGCAAAGACGTACCGCCAAGCGATTTAGCGTTCCGGTACGATGCCGTGTAGAAACCGACTAGGGGTATGGGTTTAATATAACTGCCATACCTCTAACAGGTTAGCCCGCTACCATCTTAGACTGCATCATCACTTACCACGAGGTGATATCGCAGTTAAGGGCTAATTTATAGTGGAATAAAAAAACACTACACCTAAAGTGAACTCAACGGCCGCGCTGAGTTCGTCAAGAACCATTGTACGAATTTTCCAAGGCAGGCCCTATCGGTAGACGCTGACTGCGACGATGTCTCCTCACGTGTTCCGACAGAAAGCCAAGCTTCTCAAATTTACAATCGCAGATATTGCAAGCGAACAGTGCCGACGCGGACTCGGGCAAGTTGGAATTAATTTTCTCTATCTCACTCGTGTGAACCCTGCGGTGGGTAATCAAATCTTGTTTTGACGCAAATTCAACCTGACATACGTCGCATGCCACCGCTTTATCACCCGTGTGAACCTCCATGTGGGCAAGTAGTTGGGATTCGTTAGCGAACTTACCCTTACAAATATTACAGGCGTGACACGTGTTAACCGCGTGAACCGCCATGTGAGATTCTAATTGACATTTCTGAATGAACCTAGCCTCACAAATGTTACAGGCGTGCGGTTTTTCACCGGTGTGAACCCGCATGTGGTATGACAGGCTAGCTTTGTGTACATATTTAGCGTCGCAGAGTTGACAAGAGTGTGGCTTTACACCGGCGTGTAACATCGTGTGATATTTCAAGACGGCTTTGGACGTAAATTTCAACTCGCATTTCGTGCACTTGTACGGTTTGACACCGACGTGGGCCCGCGCGTGAGCGACTAGAACACTTTTGTCTTGGCATCTGTAGCCGCACACTGTGCAACTGTATTGTTTCTCGGCGCAGCGTCGTTTCTGCTTGCGCTCTACCAGCAAGGTTGCGCCTGAAAGGTAAATATTTCAATTTTAAGAAAACTCCTTTCTTTTTTTTAAATTTTTATATCTATTTATTTATTCATGCCTTTGTACGTTTTAATTTATATGTTATGTTATGTTATTTATAATATTTATTTTGGCCAATCTTATGTGAATGGTTTTATTTTTGTATAGTACCTGCCCCCCGATTGTGTAAGGAAATCGTAATCGTTTGTCAAACGGATAATTCGACCTGTTTAAGGAGTTCATAGATACCTACATGTCAAAAAGTATGTATGAACTCCTTAAACAGTTCAAATAATACGTTTTAAGCGGTCAAATGATTAGAAAGAAAGAAAGAAAGAAAGAAAAATCTTTATTTGAGCACTCCTGTATGTTACATTATAAATATTAAAAATAAACAAACTTAAACTAAACACTTACGTACATACGATATCAACACTGTATTGAACAGCAGTGCAACAAACAGGTAAGCCACTCAGCTTGTGTTGGGACTACGGGCCTCTTAGACACGAAGCCACTATAGTGGCGCACATCTGAGGTACCAGGTGCCCCAACGCTGATTTTCAGTGGCCGCCTTTTAGCAAACGTCACTGGCATTTGTATATAATATAAAGTATAAACGATTAAAAGGCAGAATAGTAAAGGTGGAAAAAGAAAGTATGTACTTAGTTAATATTGTATATAATTAATAATAATTATAATATATAATTATATTAAAAATATTTTTTATTTCTGAATAAAAGTGTAGGTAAGGTAAAAAATGTAAAGGGACATTTAAAAAGTGGTAGGTATAAATTAATAAATTAGGCATGCGATTACGATTTGCTTATACAATTGGGCCTCTGATTACTGCAAACTTTTATATCATAAACTTTATACCCGACTAGCTTATGCCCGCGACTTCATTCATGTGGACTACACAAATTTCAAACCCCTATTTTACCCACTTAGGGGTTGAGTCCTCAAAAATCCTTTCTTAGCCATATTAGCTATCTGTATGCCAAATTTCAGCCCGATTTGTCCAGTGGTTTGAGCTGTGCGTTAATAGATCAGTCAGTCAGTCACCTTTCTTTTAAATATTTAGACTATGGCAACGCAAAAATAAATGGATGTAATTTTAGCAGTCTATGCATTATGTATATTCCACAGTAGCGCCAAAACTACTGAGCCAATTTTGATGAATGAGGTGTCAATTCGATTTCTTTTATGGTCCAGATGACATAAGCTACATTAAACGAACAAACAAAATCAATAAAATGGATGTCACATTGAAAAAAGTGGGTATTTAAAAAAAACAATGGTCGGGTTACACATTTTTTATTAATACCTAAAGCTTGTAGGTACGTAAACGTCTTCCCCCACTCCTTACTTTTTATCTACGCACTGTTTTTAGGGTCCCGTAGCCAAATTTGGCAAAAACGGAACCCTTATAGATTCGTCATGTCTGTCTGTCTGTCTGTCTGTCTGTCTGTCTGTCTGTCCGTCCGTATGTCACAGCCACTTTTTTCCGAAACTATAAGAGCTATACTGTTGAAACTTGGTAAGTAGATGTATTCTGTAAACCGCATTAAGATTTTCTTACGAAAATAGAAAAAAAACAATAAATTTTGGGGGTTCCCCATACTTAGAACTGAAACTCAAAAATTTTTTTTTCATCTAACCCATAGGTGTGGGGTATCTATGGATAGGTCTTCAAAAATGATATTGAGGTTTGTAATATCATTTTTTTCTAAACTGAATAGTTTGCACGAGAGACACTTCCAAAGTGGTAAAATGTGTGTCCCCCCCCCGTAACTTCTAAAATAAGAGAATGATAAAACTAAAAAAAAAATATGTTGTACATTACCATGCAAACTTCCACCGAAAATTGGTTTGAACGAGATCTAGTAAGTAGTTTTTTTTTAATACGTCATAAATCGTAAACCGCAATTTACCTTTCATTCAATCAACTCAAATATTTAAAAAAAACATTTAATTTAAAACTTACTACAGGTTTGTACGGAACCCTCGGTGCGCGAGTCCGACTCGCACTTGGCCGGTTTTTTACCCTGTCCCTACTACTTAAGGTTAACTGGAAGATCATACTAGGTATTAGGTACGCCTTTGCACTGTATTATATTTTTGTTATTATCTATTTATGCGCATAATAAACATTTTTCGATTTGTTTTGACGAATGCATGGATAGAAATATTCTGCAAAAAGGTTAAGGCGTCGAGTCTCTAGTTTCTCTAAAGGTTTGGAGTAAATTGAAAGAATGAAATGTTTGTATTTGATCACAAACATTTATTCCATGTAAGGACAACTTGAGTCACTTAAGATATGTCAAGAATCTACCACCAGTTCGGATAGCAGATTCTACTGAGAAGAACCAGAAAACAGCAGTTGCTCTTTTGTTACAATAATACATACGTAATGTAACAAATATGATACTGACTTGTGAGCTGCTGAATGCGAAGTCGATTTCTTCCATGCCTTTTTGTCATTAAGGAATTCATCAATATTATAATCGAATGATATCGAATATTAAATGAGATGACATGGGTACGTGACAAATACAGTATAAGGACGAGTTGCCTAGTTTTTTAAAAATATAATTCTAGTAGAGTTGCCTAGGTGAGTCGGTAACTGGCTCGGTGGTCGAATTTGGAACTTGATTTCCTCCGTGCCTCGGAGAACACGTTTAGCCTTCGGGCTCGTATGGGGAAAGACCTAGGTATTTCCGCATACGACTCGACTAACTAATTATTATTCCAAAATAACGAATTAATTTCCAAAACAACTACAATTAAGTTATTAATGAAAGACTCTCAGAAAATAGGAAAACGACAGAAAGAGAAATATCTAACTATTTAGCACAAATTGAAAGTGTTTTGTCTTCATAACAAACAAAATTGAATTCCTCTTCCCAGAACGCTACTCATGCTAAAAGGTTTCTCACCAGTGTGAGTTCTTCTGTTATTCGTTAAATAATGCTTGAGTATCAATTTAACTTGGCATGTATCACAATCACACAAATTCTCACCCACGTGAGAAAATATTGTGTGAGTAAACTTACAAATTTTGAATATGGCCATGCCATGGCCTGGCATAAATTATGTCCTTCAAGACATAGTGTCTAGCAGTGGAAGTCTTTCACTACCTGTCTGTTTCAGGCGAGGGCGCGTTTGGGACCCTCCTAGCTTGAGTTTTAAGATACCGTAGTTAATTATCACCATCACGTCTTATACTTTCTATCGTGACGTTCAGAAGGTGTATATTACCTACTTTGTAGGTACCTATTTCGAATAAATAAACTTTGAGTATTTAGTCTGAGATTTGAGTTTTCGGTTGGCGACGACTACGATGAGTCTTCACATGTTTCGATAGAAAACTAATCTCCGCAAATTTACATTCACAAATATTGCAACAGAATAGTCCCGCCCCAGCCTGCGCCATCGAATCAGCTTTTAAATTTAGTTTCTCAATCTCACTAGGGTGAATCTTTCGGTGAGTAGTTAAATCCTGTTTGATTGCAAATTTAACCTGACATATATCACATTCATACGGTTTCTCACCCGTGTGAAACCTCATGTGTGATGTTAATTGATATTTTCGAGCAAACTTAGCCTGACAAATATTACAGGCATGAGGTGTCTCACCAGTGTGAATCCTCATGTGGGATGTTAATTGAGCTTTTCGAGTAAACTTAGCCTGACAAATATCACAATCATGCGGTTTCTCACCGGTGTGAATCTTCATGTGATAAAAAAAGCTAGCTCTGTGTACAAATTTAGCATCACAAAGTTCACAATAATATTTTTTTTCACCAGTGTGTAACATTATGTGAGATCTTAAGGCTTCTGCGGTCGTAAACTTAAGCTCGCAATACTTGCAAGGGTACGGTTTCTCACCAGTGTGAGATCTCATGTGTTTGTTCAGAAGATATTTAAATTTACATTTGTAGTCGCAATCTGTACAACTGTATCGTTTCTCAGCGGCGCTGACAGCACCGCGTCGGCACTGCGCGCGTTCTACCAGCAAGGGTGCGCCTGAAACGTAAACAGTTTTACTTTCAAGTTGATTTCTTTAAAAGACATAAATCATTAACCGAATCTTATATACTAAATTTTATATCAGATTCAGATTAGAATCTGAAATCAAATTTTCGAATAATTTGGAGCCTAAATGAGACTCGTTATGCCAGGTTTTCACCATAGATCATAAGTACCAAATCATAAACTAGAAATAAAGTAAAGTCATTACCTATTTGTATTTTCCTTTTACGATCCCTTAAACATCGTATATTCGTATCTGAAACTATCGGATAATCCGAAATAATTAATGAAATTGATATTATATCCGTATCCATAACTATTCAAAATTTCATATCCATTACATCCCTGGAGGGTTACTACCACCGTTTAATGCAATTTATCGCAAAATTACAGTTTTATATCACCTACCTTAACGTCCCCAAAAAAAAGGATTATAATTCTGAAACACGAATATTTTCAATACTAAAAATAATACGGCTTTAATTAATGGTAGAATGCCTCGTGATCTTTACGCAGTAATAGCACGTAATATCCAAATTGAAGACTGATTCTGCGAGACGGTTACAGCATCGAATCTCTTAAGGTTTAGAGTAAAAATTTAGTAAAAAATGCTTTTATTTGATCAGAAACATGGAACTTTATTTATTCATATATTACAGGAATTTCCCTTATTCACTAGCGCAAAATAACTTAAATCTATTACAAAAAATTCAATTATACTATTACAATATATACAGTATAGATAGACTAACACAATATAAGTCTTGTGAGTTCAGTCACTGCCACAGAGTTTTGACGTTAGGTATTGGTGCGAACATCGCCCGTCAGTGGCGCTTTGCGAAGCAAGTTAGTGCGTCCGCACGCACACAAGCTAATAAATTTTATATAGTAAACTAGTGGGCCCGGGCAAAGTTGCCATACCCTGAATCAAGAATTCGACTACAGCGCCACCTACCAGGTCCAATTGCGAATTTAAAACATCCCGGCACTCACTCAAACACACAAAAAATTCCATCAGAATACCTCTTAAATTATAAGTAATCTAATTATGTAAAACCTGCATCAATCATTGTTACAGTCTCAATTGTTATGATTGGCTGAATTTATGGTATTCTTGCTGCGCAATGGATTTTGGCCAATAGCGGAAGAGTGTTAACCAATCAGAGGTGTTTGCGATTTATTTCATAAAATAAAGAAGAGTTAGAATTCCATAAAATAGAAGTATGGTATTGCATGTTGGTAGGCAGAGTTTGGTTGTATTTAATCAAATTATATTTTTGTGTAACATCTATTAAAAACTTAAGTTCGCATTAAATAAATTTTAATTTGAAGAGTTATGGAAGCCCATATTTGCGTAACACTTACGGTTCATGCAACTCTATGTGCCTGAGAGGTCTATCTAATGTATCTCTGTTTTCTGAGACACAGTTCTAACTAGTTCGGAACACAATATTATAACATTTTCATTGATTATCTACTTTATTAGTATATCCTAGATGTATGGCTTTAAATGTTATTATGTTTCCCATAAAGTGTGATTATTAAATAAATCTTTATCTTAATAGTATAGGATCCCTGTATACTACGACCTTCACCGAGCTGGTTACTAGATGATTCCCGCGACTTCGTCCGCGTGGACCAAGTTTTTTCGATTCCCGCGGGAACTCTTGAATTTTCCGGGATAAAAAGTAGCCATGTCCTTACCCGGGATACAAACTACCCCTGTACCAAATTTCATCAAAATCGGTTGAACAGATGGACCGTGAAAGTCTAGCAGACAGACAGACAGACAGACAGACAGACAGACAGACAGACAGACAGACAGACAGACAGACAGACAGACACACTTTCGCATTTATAATATTAGTATGGATTTAATTTGATATAAAATAATTTTCATCCATTAACCAGCTCGGTGAAGGTCGTTCTACACAGGGATCTTACGCTATAATGCTTCATAGGTTTCTCACCAGTGCGACTTCTGTCTGTAGTTAAATTATAATTGAGCGTTTATTTAGCTTGGCATATATCACAATCATGGTTTTTTTACCCGTGTGAGAAGGTAAACACTTTCTTTGAGTAAACTTAGTCCCCAAATATTACAGGCATTAGGTCTCTCCAGTGTGAGTCCTCATGTGAGCAGTGAAATGCTGTACCTATTTGAGTTTACTTAGCCTGGCATACAGAATTCCCTATAAGACCACCATACGTCTAGCAGTGAAAGTCTTACAGTTGACGATCACCATGATGAGTCTTTATATGTTTCGATAGATCACTAATTTCCACAAATTTATAATTACAGATATTGCAGCAGAACAGTCCCGCTCCAGTCTGATTTATATTTCTTTTCTCAATCTCACTAGCGTGAATCTTTCGGTGAGTAGTTAAACCTCGGATGACAGAAAATTTTATATGACATATGTCACATTCATACGGTTTCTCACCCGTGTGAATCCTTATATGAGATATTAATTTATATTGTTTAGTAAACTTAGCCTGACAAAAATTACAGACATAAGGTGTCTCACCCATGTGATCTTGCATGTGAGATTTCAATTGATGTTTTCGAAAGAACTTTTCTTGACAAATATCACAGGCATAAGGTTTCTCATCCGTGTGTGTTCTCATGTGATAATTTAATTGGTCTTTTCGAGTAAACTTGGCCTGACAGATATTACAAGCATGAGGTTTCTCACCTGTGTGAATTCTCATGTGAAATTGAAAGCTAGTTTTTTGTGCAAATTTTGCATGACAAATTTGACAAGAAAATGGTTTTTCACCAGTGTGTAACATTATGTGAGATTTTAAGCCGCTTGCGGTCGAAAATTTAAGCTCGCAATACTTGCAAGGGTACGGTTTCTCACCAGTGTGAGACCTCATGTGAATTTTTAGATGACTTTTATTTTGACATTTATAGTCGCAATCTGTACAACTGTATCGTTTCTCAGCGGCGCTGGCAGCACCGCGTCGGCTCCATGCGCGTTTTACCAGCAAGGGAGAGCCTGAAAGGTAAACAAAATCAAACCTAGTAGTTTTTTTTAAAGACATCAAACTAATATTATAAATGCGAAAGTGTGTTTGTTTGTTGCCTTTCAAATTCAATCACACCGTTGTAGCGATTATTATTTTGAGTCGACGTTATACTTAATCTATGTAAATCGTCTACTCTACAATATTCCTAATCTACGACAGTGTACCAATTCACTATGTCGAATCGTTTTTGTAGCTAATCTATGTAATGCCGCTTATGTATTTTTCTTTAATCTATGACATTACGTTCGCCAGCTGTCAAAGAGACTGTAGCCTGTGGCAGTGGTACGCGGCCGGCTTTAAATAGGCTTTCATCTTGACACTGGTTCCTTTTGGCAAATATTATAGATTTGGATCTTTTCTGATTGTGTATAAAATTCTTTCCAAAAAACCGACTTCCAAAGTCACTGTAAAGTAAAAAATAATTTTGATTTCTACACACTATGTTGAAGTCGGACATGCCTGACGCGTCAACTTTGCCTATCTTTGTTATACTCGCCCGACTTCAACATAGTGTGTAGCTAAATTAATTTTGATTTAGCTACACACTATGTTGAAGTCGGGCGAGTATAACAAAGATAGGCAAAGTTGACGCGTCAGGCATGTCCGACTTCAACATAGTGTGTAGAAATCAAAATTATTTTTTACTTTACAGTGGCTTCGGAAGTCGGTTTTTTTGGAAAGAATTTTTATTTTTAACTTTTTAGTGTACTCTTAATTCCCACGGCTTAGGAGTGCAGTACCCTGCAGCATCAGAGTTGAGGAGTTGGGACTTGGGTTTAAGTATGAAGTCGTTGCTTGACACCTACAATATGAATTCACCATAAAAAAATCCTAAATCGCTATTTTTAAGGAGTTCTGTACCTACCCTGCAACATCAGTGTTGAGGAGTTGGGACTCAGAGTTGAATCGCATACACGTGACTTGATACCTACTATATGAATTCACCATCAAAACTTCCTAACTCCCTAGTTTTGAGTCGTAGGTATACCTACAGCATCAGAATTTTTTATGGGACCACCTCGCGAGCTTCCTCTAACCACTGAATTATTTTTTTTCAAATCGGTTTGGAAACCACTGATTGAGAACCTCCTCCTATTTTGGAAGTCGGTTAAAAAGCGTTGAGAATACGAAAAATCTTATCATTTACCTAAAAATTTTGGGTACACGTGGTCTGCAACAATAGGTCTTTAATCCAAATTCATCCTTTGTATTTTTCTTGTGTCCTTTTAAAGTTATCAAGAATTGTACAAAATCATATGAAAATATCCTCTGTCAAATGATATTTTTGGAGAAAACATGAAATATTATATTAACTCACTAGATGATGCCCGCGATTTCGTAGGCGTGGATTGAGGTTTTATGGTTCCCGCGGGAACTCTTTCATTTTCCGGGATAAAAAGTAGCCTAATTCTAAAAATAGATTTTGCATTTTTACACTTTAAATCTCTTGTACCTAATCACTACGAGTATGTATAATTGTTCAGACTGGCCGCTGTTATCTCATTCCGAACCGTGTGTAGGTACTGTACTGTCTGTGACACACAATCGTTGGACGTATGGATACAGATGGATAAACCTGCCAGACAGAAGGGGACTGGATACGTCTTCACGCTGGATTAACTCTACTTTCCAGGGCTATTTTACTATACGGTAACTCTACGAGCTTCCACGCTGACTGGAGGACCGCCCTCATGACGGACTGAGCCCGTTACTCCACATCTTGTCTACCAGAGCTGGCGTTCTGACCGAGCCACCGAGCCCGCTGCGCTACACCTGTTCCATCTCCAGCCAGAGGTGATACATGAGATGATAATGATGAGAGATGAGTACATACTCATTACTCAGCTGTCGCTGCGCTCATCGTCTACAGAGAATTCAACTACATATATTTAAAATCCAACTAAGGTCTGATTTTTAATTCCATGGAATTCTAACGTTTCTACCATAGTTAAAACAGTTCCCACAAAAATGGTAACCAATTCTAATAAAATATAATAAGTAATGCTATGGATTCTAAAGATTAACTTGATAACTGTGTTAGTTTACAATGTAAACTAAGGACTATTTCCGTCTTTAGTCACTTAATAAGAACTTATTTGGATTTTCCTTGTGACAAATGATAAATAAATATATAACAATTAAATAATTATTTATTTCAAGTAATTGGTGCATGTAATCAAAACAAAAATACAAAAATGTTTGTGACAACTGAACGTCACAAACGTCAGAATACCAAGGAATTAAAAATCAAGGTATGTAATTAAAATTCAATACACTTGAGAATGCTGATAAAAATCCAGCCGCTAGAGCGCTTTTTTAATGAAAACTGCGTTAAGCTATTATAAAGAGTTTGAAAAAATGCTAACAGGTGTAAGAGTATTGTGGAGTCATTCTAAATTTAAATCATAAAAGAAAACATAACCAAATAAGTAAACAGGTAATTTTTCAAAGAACCGAGTCAAATTTAAGATATACTTGCTGACTAGCTGATGTCCGTGACTTCGTCCGCAAGGATTGAGGATTTTTGGTTCCCCCGGGAACTCTTTAAATTTTTTTTTTATATATAGGCTAGCGCTTGGCTGCAATCAGACTTGCTTGCAAGTGGTGATGCAGCCTAAGGTGGAGCGCGCTTGCCTAGAAGATGCCTATTCACTCTTGATTTGAAGTTACCTATATTAAAAGAGGAGGGGAAAACGGAAGCCGGGAGGGCATTCCATATCCTAGCGGTTCGAATTAGTAACGAGGAAGCAAATCGCTTCGTACGAGCCCGCGGAATTTCGACTGCGTAAGGATGCAGACCTAGTCGATGCCTTGCGGTTCGATAATAAAAAGGTGACGGAGGAACCAGATCGAATAGCTCTTGAGCACACTCTCCGAAATATATCCTGTAGAATACGGACAGACAGGCAACTTTGCGCCGATGTTCTAAGCTTTGCAGCTTTGAACTGACCAGCGCTTTGTTACCAATAAGTCTCCTGGCGCGACGATCCACCGAATCCAATGCATCAAGCTGGTACTTGGCAAAGCCATCCCATAAATGGCTGCAGTACTCCATGCATGATCGAACTTGTGCTTGGTACAGAATAAAAATCGTTCTGGCGTGATTGAGTAACAAACATCCAGCCATCCAAATTTTCGCATTTATAATATTATAGAACTAGCTGTTGCCCGCGACTTCGTCCGCGTCAATTTCTGTTATTATGATCGCGAGATCCAGTCGCGGACATTTTTAGATCATTTCAAGAGGAATAATTCTTTCATACATTATGTTTAGGTAACTTGAACCATTTACGCAGCGCATGCAGCGGAAGCCCTCAGATATGGGATAATTTTCCCCGTTGTTGCAACATTTTTCACTGATGCTTCGCTCCTATTGGTCGCAGCGTGATGTTATATTCGAACCAGTAGTTCCTGAGAGTATCGCGATCAAACAAACTCTTCAGCTTTATAATATTATATATAGTATAGATAGTATAGATTAGATGATGCTTATGATGTTTTACGATTTTTGACAATTAATCCTCCTCCAAAGGGGCTAGGTACGAAATTTAAAAAAATACGGTTAGTTTTAACGATTTTTGTCAATTTTACTCCTATTTTTGTCAGTTTTACTCCTTCACTGATATAATCTTATATATAAAATTCTCGTGTCACAATTTTCGTTCCCATACTCCTCGGCTTGACCGATTCTCATGAAATTTTGTGAGCATATTGAGTAGGTCTGAGAATCGGCCAACATCTATTTTTCATACCTCCACGCGGACGGAGTCGCGGGCATCAGCTAGTCTATATATATAAAAGCGAAATATCACTCATTCACTGACTGACTCACTGACTGACTAATCACAATATCTCAGGAACTATAAAGCGTACAGACTTGAAATTTGGAAGGTAGATTCCTTCTATGATGTAGACGCCAGCTAAGAAAGGGTTTTGTGAAATCCACCCCTAAAGGGTTAAAATAGGGGTTGGAAGTTTGTATGAAAGTCTTTTGTTTTTGAAGTTAGAGACATGAAAATTGGCAATTAAGTTATTAGTTATAAATAATAAAATCCTGTACCTGTAAGCAATTTTACGATAATGTACCCCAAAAGGGGTGAAATGGGGGGTTAGAAGCTTACATAAGCGTTCCAAGTTTTTGAAGTAAGAGACTTGAAAATCGGGATTTAGGTTATTAGTTTTAAGTTATAATAAACTGTATAAGAAATTTTAGGAAAATCTACCTCACAGAGGGTGAAATGGGGGTTGTAAGTTTGTATGAAAGCCCTATGTTTTTGATTGAAAATCGGGATTTAGGTTATTAGCTTTAAGAGATAATAACCTGTATAAGCAATTTTACGAAAATCCACCCCAAAAGGGGTGAAATGGGGGTGAAAGGTTACATACAATTTTTATGACTTTGAAGTATAGACATGAAAATCAGCATTTAAGTTATAAAGTTTTAAATAATAAAAAAACCTGCATAAGCTATGTAAAACCTCTATATATAGGCTGTTTGCAGTGGGAAAATTTCATAATCTCATAGGAAATCAACAATTGTACGCGGACGAAGTTGCGGGCGACCTCTAGTTTATTATATCAAAGAAGGAGTAAAACTTCACTATACCAACCTAAGAAAAACAGTTTCCTGTGCTCCGTGACGTCCGCGGCCATTAGGCTCTTATGTCGGAACAAGCTTATGACGTGTGTGTTAACAAAATTAAAATTATTACGGATTTCTACTACCTCGGACGAAAATAAATGTTTTCGGATTGAAGTTTGCATCGAAAATACCAGGGGGCCCCCAAAAGCAAGCAAAATCTTGCAAACTTGCTGTGCTGAAAACGGATTCAAAAATCACCTCGACCACGGGATCAAAGGCGAGTGAAAGATATTAAATTGAGTGACGTAGCGCCTGAAATCCAGCCATCCTATAGGTTAAATACGAGCTATCGAAGGCCGTAAATGCGGAAACATTAAATTTGGTACAAATTAACAAACAATTGATACAAGTACAATTAGTATTTAACCCTAGACACCTAACCTTTGAATATATCCCTTTTAACCTAACCATTCATCGATTTGACGAACAGTTTTTGGCGCCGTGTAATTTTATATAAATATGTATTTGTTCGGTAGTTTAAATAGTTAATTAAGTAAATGATACATTATTTTAGTAAAATAAAACAAAATATTTGTAGTTTGGTAAGAAAATATTTATTTTATACTAAAGTTACAAAACACTAGACTTTTTGAGATCAATTATAAAGACACTTACTTATATATAAAATTTTAAAAAACATAACAAAAATAGCCTTCTTTTCTTTGGCAAACATAAATTATAATAGACTTATTACTTTGTAAAACACAAAAAAAACTAATTATTTTGAAGCGCACTGTACACAAAAATCAACTTTATGCTCATCACAAATTGCGGTATTGCATTTTGAGCAGTAACATTTTGTCATGCGTCTTTTCTTGTATGAACATAGGCCACAGATCTTTCTTTTTCTGTTCGCAGCCTCGACTGGCTGAAGATGATTATTATGATGATGGCTGACCTTGACCTTTCTCGATGGACACTCCTAACACATTTTTTATCTTGTCCTTCACGTGTCTTGGCATAGTAGGAATTTCCAGACGGATTTTGAGCCACGATTCTACCAGTTGCATATGCAGCTTCTTCATAAAATCACGTCGAGTCATTACTTTTTGTCCTATTACACAAGTATTATGGCAGTAAATTATATAGCTGTTAATACATGATATGTTCAACATACCGTAGAAAACACACAATGGCCACCGATTAGTTTTTCTGCTGCAAGACATTACTGAGCACATTTGGTCAAACGTATCCACGCCACCTTTTGTGCTATTATAAAATTGAACCATGTGGGGCTTCTTTGTGTGAGGGTCAACTGTGCCGTCCTCATCACACGAAGAAAGTAAGTAAACCATTTTTGATGGTTTTACCTTGTAAGAAAGAAGCGTAAGGGGACCATCGTTACAGAACATCGATGTATTGACGGCTCTTGATCGATTGTTCTTCATTTCTTCAGGGATTTCCTTTTTATTGGCTCGTAGAGTCCCCACAAGCGTCATTTTATAAGGTTGCTGGAGTAACTGCTTCGCCAATGGTACTGATGTGAACCAGTTATCCATGGTTACATTCCGGTTTGTACCATGAATACTGCGAGTAAGTTCTTTTACAAAATACTCCCCCAATGGCACACCTCTAGTATTGGTTCCTTTCCCGAGATATGGTGTACTATCAATCATATATCTTGTGCCGCTATCACATAGCATCTCTAACTTGACCCCATATTTCGCAGGTTTATTCGGAATAACATTCTGAACTTACATCTCCCACGGAAAGCCAATAAAAATATTATACACAAACCCTAACCATTCGTCAAAACGACGACTATTTTCGTAATATTTCGAAAAGAGGCGCGCTTACCCGCCAGGCGTGGTCGCCACCCGGAAGAGCTCGGCGAACATTGAATTGACAAGTGAAGACTCGGTGATCGGCGCGCGTGCCGAAAAGATATAGCGATATTAATGCGGCGTACTCGTCGATTCGACGAAGGTTAGGTGTCTAGGGTTAACAATAAAAGCCACTCGAGTGAAGTCAGGGCCATTCAGCTTGTTCACTTATATGATTTTTTATTCCTTCATACAATAAAACAACTTACATGAACGGCTATTATTCATATTAGATTTATTACTAATAATTACTCCTAACACAAGTAATAATACAACTACATAATAATTTTAACAAACGAAAAATACACAGTATTCAATTCAACTAAATTAAATTCCTAAAGCTAAAGTTATGACCATTTATGACCATTATTAATATAGTTTAAAATAAGTACCGTATCCACAAGTTATTTTTGATACTATATTTTAGGTTTAACGTACATGTATAAAAACAAATCCGACAAACTTATCTGACTTGGTAAAAGCGTCGCTAATAGATACTATGAATAAAAAGTGCGTATGTCTGCTTGAGGTACCTAATTCCTGATCCAAACGAACTGTATTCTTGATCCAATACAATTTATTGATTAGACATAATTTAATATAAAAAAATATTTTTTCACACCACTCGCTCAACAACGCCCAATTACATGGCCTGTTATCTAAGGTTAAAGTAAGACATTAAATCCCTAGGGTTATAATGTTGTACTGAAATCCATTATTCCCTAGGGTTATAATGTGATTTGAATTTAGAATCATCGCGCATCTGAAGCAAGATCTGAAGGAAATTCTATTCATTCCAAAGAGGTTTTATTCATAATTCTTATTACTATATACATAAAGTCTAATTTCGGTAAACAGAATGTGTTCTCAGCAGGCGCGGCCAACTCGATTTTCGAAAACCGAAGCCGTGGCCCACTAGATTCGCACTGACGACATTTGTTTGTCAAATCGAGTAGGCCACGCCAGCTGAAAGAAGTGGTTGTATCGCGAGGTGTGAAAAGTAGAGTATTCACCGTAGGGGTAATGCTGTATTAATCTTGGGCGCCCCTAATTCCCGCGCTACTCTCAGGATTCTAGATGCAACACCCTCGCTACGCTCGGGAGTTACTCTAAAATCCCTCGTTCCGCTTGGGATTTATCCCGGCGCCCGTGACATAATACATCGCATTACCCCCGTGGTGAATAATCTACTATTAAACAACCGACTTCAAACTCCCGCGCCAACTTTACAACAACAAGGACACGCTATACAAAGTACTTATTTTATTGTTGATATTTTAAAAACAGCTCGACCGATTTCGATAAAATTTATATGGGACCACTTGGGAAGTATGCCCTTTCAAATAAAAAAAGAATCATCCAAATCGGTCCACCCAGTCAAAAGTTCTGAGGTAACAAACATTAAAAAAAAAATACAGTCGAATTGAGAACCTCCTCCTTTTTTTGAAGTCGGTTGAAAACATGACGTATAATCGAAGCCTCAGCTACCTGTTGATTATTTTTCCGTGTTCGTGATCGCGGATTTAGCTCTTTCTCTCAGCTTGCACAGTAATGTAGGTGGGATTGTTGTATTTAACTGTAGACGAAATTGAATCTAGAAGAAATGACTTCCACATTACTAAAATTTATTAAATAATTAATTAAATAATAATTAACCGAGCGAAGCGAAGGTCTCTGAGTCTACTTGAGTGAATTTGCACTTGTCCGTCCGTCCGTCCGTCTGTCAGAGCCTTATAACTTCTGAATTACTGAACGTAATTACTTCAAATTTAAATATTATGTATATAAACCGATGGCCTCCAGCCGAATATGGCTTGAAAAGTAATAAAAATCTTTATTTCAGGGGGGCTCTCATAGAAGCGAATATGAAGAAAAAATATTTTTATAGCGTTACATAGGGTTGCGGTATATCATTTTAAAGATAATTAGGAATAGAGTCCAAAAATATTTTTCTTTTAATTTTTCCCCAAAAATTGACGATATGGGGGCTTTCAAAGTGGAGATTTTCTAACGTCCAAATTTGACCTCAGAACTCAAAATTTTCTCAAATAATGAGCCTGAAACTTGATCAATTATTTGAATTATAACCTGTACTTGAACAACAAATACTAAAATTAGATAAATAATTATATGGAAACGAAATAATTTAACTTTTAATGACCCTTAGTATTTAGGTACAACAGAACTTCACAATGATGTCAATAGATGGCGCCGCGAGGTCTCATTTCGGGGCGAACCACTAGTAATATTAAGTGTTAGAGCCTAATGGCTTGGCGCGCAGTGATGGTAAGAGACCTGACGGGATGACTCTTGTTCCATGAAAGCAATTAGGAAGGTCGCTTGTTTGGGATGCCACATGCGTGGATACGCTAGCGTTATCCCACTTGCAGCCATCCTCCATGACAGCGGAGGCGGTGGCCACTAATGCAGAAAGAGCCAAGAGGCGCAAATATGAACTTATAGAAAATAATTTCATTTTTGTGCCTTTAGGTGTTGAAACCCTAGGGTCGTGGGGCGAAGATGCTAGATCCTTTTTTTAGGGACTATCTTCTCGTCTCACAGAGTCCACAGGTGAACGGAGGGCTGGCAGTTACCTCGGCCAACATATAAGTTTGGCTATTCAGAGGGGAAACGCAGCCAGCATTCTGGGCACACTGCCTCATTGCAGCGGCATAGATGATATTTTTAATGTTTAGTTTTTAGTTTTTAATTTAGATTTAATTTAGATCCTTATCAAAATAAAATAATTAATTTTATCAAAATTTAATATTTTCTGTGATAAAAAAATGACTAACATTTTAACCGGTAGTAACAGGCTGAGGCGATGATCCAAGCCGCGTCGCGTCGCTTGCGAATGCGAAGTTGATGGAGTATCCAAATCTTCATTCACAGATGATGACACTTTTCCGCGTATGTTTTTCGAGTTACTTTTACTTTTGGAGCTGCATCCTTCTTTTTTCGGTTGCGATATTTTTTACATTTCTCTGCATTATTCGAAGGCACCTTGAAAACTGAAAAATTTAAATCTTTTTTGGATTTATTTCTCGGTTTAGGTTTATTGGATTGTTTATTTAAATTTATTCATATATTGAATTGCTTAACTAATTAATTGCAAATAAATGTTTATATTCATATTTAATGCTAAGTTCTTGTTATTATTTCTTTTAGTAAATTAATTGTTTATATATTAGCTGTCTAAAAATTAAAAAAAATTGGCACAGGGGTTTTTTTGAAAAAATAATTAAAATATAAACCTTAAAACTAAGGTATTAAATTTTAATTACGAATGTAGTATATTTATATTTAAGACATTTTGAATCCACAAGTTTACCCCCTACCAAAAAGTGCTCAACGCGACTAAAGAAGTTTTCACTTCAAAAATATAATTAAGAAATTATTATAATTAATCTCGATAACAAATTAATAAATAATAAATTTATAACCAACATTCAGCATTGAATAATACGGTGTAACACGGTTTCTGAATTCTGAACGCGGCCATAGACGCCGCCATCTCTCTGTGTTTTGATAGCTGTTCATGTAGTCTATGCAAGGACCACCGGCTAGGACTTCTCATTGACCATTGCTCCGGTTACCTGTTTCGATAGTGGATCCACATAAGACTGTAAATTATTGTTATCTTATTGTTTGTATTACCGAGAATAAACAACGTAAGAAAGTTCCTCGAGTTTCAATAATATAATAAGTATTAGTGGTTCGCCCCGAAATGAGACCTCGCGGTACGTCTAGGTGCGCGCTCATCTTTACGTAGACATCAGTACTATCAGTAGACTATTTTTTAATCCACGTAAGATGGTGTTAATGTCTATTATTTGTAAGCACAAACGAATAAACTTTTACACAACGCCATCTATGGACATCATTGTGAAGTTCTGTTAAAAATACTGAAGCTCATTAAATAATTCCGTTTCCTTATATTAATTATCTAATTTTAGTATTTGTTGTTCAAGTACAGGATATAATTCAAATAATTGATCAAGTTTCAGGCTCAGCCTTTCAGAAAATTGAGAGTTCTGAGGTCAACTTTGGACGTTAGAAAATCTCCACTTTGAAGCCCCCCATTTCGACAATTTTAGGGGAAAATTTTTAAAAATATATATTTTTGCACTCTATTCCTAATTATCTTTAAAATTATATACCGCAACCCTATGAATATTTTACTTCGCATTCGCTTCTATGAGAGCCCCCCTGAAATAAAGATTTTTATACCTTTTTAAGCCATATTCGGCTGGAGGCCATCGGTTTACATATTATATTTGAATTTGAAGTAATTACGTTCAGTAATTCAGAAGTTATAAGACTCTGACAGACAGACAGATGGACGGACGGACAAGTTCAAATTCACTCAAGTATCTAGACTCAGAGACCTTCGCTTCGCTCGGTCAAAAAATTATTTAGTTTTATTAATTATTTGAATTGCTTGTATGATTGTGTTAATACCTATATGTTTGTTATAATTTAAAAAATACATCAGAGTGAATTTTTACGATGCGCGCGCGCACTACACCCAAATTAGTAACGTTTTTTTTTTGTGTTATCAGTTCTCACCCAACATACAGTAAATGTTATTTTTATTTTGTTGGTAGGCCTTTTTCTGCAAGACTTATAAGTTGACCAACTAACGTCAGGGTGTCGGTGTGCGAGCGCATCGTAAATTTTTTTTTTCCCCTAACGCGCCAAAAAAAGTATAACTTCAAAAATAAAATAATAACAAAAACTAAACAGGCATAAAAATTAGTTCTAATTTCGGCCACCGGGTCAGATAAGTTTGACGGACATTTTATTTCTAACTAGTGGGGCCCGGCAGACTTTGCCCTACCCTGAACCTCAAACCCGATTTCAGCTCCCCTATCGGGTCCAATTGTGAATATAAACCATCCCGGGGTCCAAACCAGCACAACAAAAAAAGAATTAACGAAATTGGTCCAGCCGTTCACGCGTGATGCCATGACCAAGGGAAATAGGGATTCATTTTTATATAAATATATAGATATAGATAATATACCATGAAATCAAAATAAATATTCTTTCATCATACATTCGTTTTTTCTATAAATGTCTGTGTGTCTGTCTTCCCGGTACATTTTCACGGCCCATTTAAATAACTTATTTTAGGTACCTCTTTGATAGGAAAATAATTTTTATAAGTTTAACTGTACCAAATTTCATCAAAACCAGTTGAACAGATAGGCCGTGAAAGCGTAGCATTTGTTCAGAAAGTTAATGTAAAAATATAGAAGTTTAATATTAATTTTCGTCATCATGAGTTCGCATGTGAGCAGTCAGCTGCGGTTTGCGAATAAACTTAACGTGACACAAGCCGCAAGTGAAACGCTTCTCACCTGTGTGAATTCTCATATGAGTATTTAAATTACTTTTTTGTGTAAATCTCGCAGAACACAACTCACAAAAGTACCGTTTCTCACCCGTGTGATTTTTAACGTGTAAATTCAAGTGACTCTTCTGTGAAAATCTCGCGGAACACAGTCCACAAGCGAATGGTTTTTCCCCAGTATGAGTCGCCATGTGACTTTGTAGATAAGTTTTTCGTCCAAATTTTTCCTCACACAGTTCACAAGCGAAAGGTTTCTCACCAGTGTGAGTTCTCATATGAACAGTTAAATGACTTTTTTGAGAAAACTTCATGTAACATACGTCACAAGAGAATGGTTTTTCACCGGTGTGAGTCCTCATATGGCTTGTTAAATAACATTTTCTGGCAAATTTCTCCTCACAAAACTCGCAAAAGTAAGGTTTATCTCCCGTGTGGTTTTTCATATGTAATGTCAAATTGCTTTTTTGTGAAAATTTCGTATAACAAAGGTCACAAGTGAAAAGCTTCTCGCCAGTGTGAGCTCGCATGTGATTTGTTAAATGATATTTTCGTGTAAATTTATCGTCACACAGGTCACATGAAAAAGGTTTCTCACCAGTGTGATTTCTCATGTGGATTGTTAAATGACTATTTTGGGTATATTTTGCCGAACAAAATTCACACGAGTACGGTTTCTCACCCGTATGAGTTATCATGTGATTGGTTAAATAAGATTTGCGGATAAATTTTAGCTCACATAGGTCACATGAAAAGGGTTTCTCGCCCGTATGTTTCCTCATGTGAATTGTTAAATGGCTCTTTTGGGTAAATTTCGTCTGACACAGTTGACAAAAAAGAGTTTTTTTGCCAGCATGAGCCCTGATGTGTTTTTCCAAATAAAATCTACGCTTAAATTTAGCTTTACACAGGTGGCAAGAGTATTGGTTTATGCGATCGTGACACCTCATGTGATTATGTAAGTGAATTTTTTGTTTAAATTGATTCGGGCACAGATAGCAGGAGAAAGGCTTCTCACCCGTGTGAGTCCGCATGTGAACGACTAACGAACTTTGGTTTTTGAACGTTTTCTCGCAAACATTGCAAGTAGCAGAGTGAGTTTTCGTATCAACCCGAGCGCGTCGGCTCCGCGTACGTTTCTTCGGCGTTGGAGCGCCTGAAACGTAAAATTTTAATGTTTACAAATTGAATCGACCGCAGTTGTATTGTATTAGTCAAGTCATCGAATGCGCCGGACTATCGGACTACCTATTTTACTTTTGTGATGGTCTAGTCACTAGTGGTTTAAAAGTCGACCTACTATTCGGTTGGTGGTGGGCTCGATCCTCAAACGCGCAAATAAATTAAAATTCATGTGTGAATGGTATTGGTAAACTTCACAGAAATACAATATCTTGCAAGTATCCATATTTGAACATTCACGCTACATTTCATGTGGCACAGTTCACACGAGTGAGGTTTCTCATCCGTGTGTACGTAGACAGAGTTGAGTAAGACACTTTTAAATTTACAACGCAAATAATGGAGGTGAAGCTTCGCGCAGTACTATTTATCGTGTTGCTGCGTACAACTCTTCACAGGATCAAAGTCAAAGCATGTTTATTCAAAATTGGTACCTACACAGTACACTTTTCGAACGACGGCAACGACAGTGTGTTAAACTAAAGCTACAAGGGTTCCAGGTCGTCTCGCCTGAATCGTCTGAAAAGTTCTTAATAAAAAAAGTTGCATGGAAGCAATCAGCTTCAATTCAATGTTTATTTATTTTTTTATACACTATCTACTTTTTGAACGTCAATGCAATATAAAACGTGATGGTGATACTAAACAATTACGATAACTCAAAACTAAAGCTTCGCATTTAGTAGCCTACACTGCGTCATAGTTTGATACATTACCTACTATGTATTGTATATTATCTACATATTATTATCTGATGAGTTTCATGTCGTCTCTTCTCTCAGTAGAATCTACTTTTCGAACCGGTTTATCGATTAACAATCGAGTTACCGATTTATCGAAATTACACAAGTTTTCAAGCAAAAAGTTTATTACCCTCTTGACGTAGTGGTGAGCATAATAGTTCATAAGCAGGAGGTCCTAGGTTCGATTCCCGGCAGAGACAATTTAATTATTATTATTGTTTTCCTAATTTGTCTTCAGCTGAGGCTAGTAACCACTCTACCAGCAAAGGGCCGGTTTCTGAATTGAGAATTTCATGTTGAGCCTGTCTCAAAGACTACTTAAGTGTGACTTAGGAAAGACTTAAGCCAATTATTGTTTCTGAATTGATATTGGGCCGGTTTCTGAATTGAGAAATTCATGTTGAGTCTGTCTCAAAGACTACTTAAGTGTGACTTAGGAACGACCTAAGCAAATTATTGTTTCTGAATTGACATTGTGCTAGGTTTGAGAATTGGAACTTGAGAAATCTCAAATTTGACATTTTCGAAACTTAAATCTCTGCTTAACAGCAAAATTGCGTTTCAGAGCGCATTTGACAGTGCTCAAAGCCCTCTTTTCTCAGAGTTGAGTGCGTGATAGTTAAGCAACCGATTTCGGCTACTTAAACCATACTCACATTTGCGATCTCATCTTTTGACGACCTCCCTGGCGCAGAGACGAACGCTGTGGTCTTATTAGGGGACTTCCTGGGTTCGATTCCCGGCAGGGTCACTTTCGGAATTTACAATTTCTGAATGTTCACTGGTGTGGTCTTGTGGGAGGCTTCAGACATGGCTAGTTACTACCCTACCCGCCAAGCGATTGAGCGTGCCGGTACGATGCCGTGTAGAAACCTGTGAGTTTAATATAACTGCCATACCCCTAACAAGTTATCCCGCTACCATCTTAAACTACAGCATTACTCAGTTAAGGGCTAACTTGTAGTGGAATTTAAAAAAATCTTTCGAGGAACCTGAGGTAGATCTTGAAGATGATGAACTTGTTGAAGAACAAAATGATGTCCTACCTTTGCTTGAATGCTTAATTCAGAAACCGGCCCATTGTGCTCTAGGTTTGAGAATTGGAACTTGAGAAATCTCAAATTTGACATTTTCGAAACTTAAATCTCTGCTTAACAGCAAAATTGCGTTTCACAGCGCATTTGACAGTGTTCAAAGCCGTCTTAGTTAAGTGACGGATTTCGGCTACTTAAACTTTACTCTCGTTTGTGAAAAATCCAGCTTTTGCACAATGTCTAGTGAAGATTCTTCGTTGTCATCTTTGGAGGAGCCTGAAGTTCACAAAGACAACCACTGTCACGTAGTGATTTTAATATCACTTGGATTATATTGTATTCCTTAATATTGTTGAAAGTGCTGTAGCGACATCTAGTGTCAAGGCGCAGAACGTGTTCGGTCGATGCGCAGGATTTCCCATAGATGGCGCTTGTTGTCTTTGGTCATAAGAACACGATGATATAATATTTCTTTTTCTATTAATATATTTTTTTATTATTATTAAAACATTGTTTTATTATATATTTTTCGAGTTTTTAGGGTTCCGTAGCCAAATTTGGCAAAAACGGAACCCTTATAGATTCGTCATGTCTGTCTGTCTGTCTGTCTGTCTGTCTGTCTGTCTGTCCGTCCGTATGTCACAGCCACTTTTTTCCGAAACTATAAGAGCTATACTGTTGAAACTTGGTAAGTAGATGTATTCTGTAAACCGCATTAAGATTTTCTTACAAAAATAGAAAAAAAAAAAAATTTTGGGGGTTCCCCATACTTAGAACTGAAACTCAAAAATTTTTTTTTCATCTAACCCATTTATCTATGGATAGGTCTTCAAAAATGATATTGAGATTTGTAATATCATTTTTTTCTAAACTGAATAGTTTGCGCGAGAGACACTTCCAAAGTGGTAAAATATGTGTCCCCCCCCCTGTAACTTCTAAAATAAGAGAATGATAAAACTAAAAAAAATATATGTTGTACATTACCATGCAAACTTCCACCGAAAATTGGTTTGAACGAGATCTAGTAAGTAGTTTTTTTTTAATACGTCATAAATCGTAAACCGCAATTTACCTTTCATTCAATCAACTCAAATATTTAAAAAAACATTTAATTTAAAACTTACTACAGGTTTGTACGGAACCCTCGGTGCGCGAGTCCGACTCGCACTTGGCCGGTTTTTTTTATTATTATTAACTAGTTCGTACATTTGACGAGTCTATGGTCGGGGCGTTCCCGAACGCAGCCATTCTTGCCGGTTGTCTATGTTGAATTTTCAGAAAGGAGATTTTCCGCTAGCTTGATCATGGAGAGAGGTCCGAGGACCTTAGCTTTGAGCCCAGGGTTTGCCTGGGAAAAGGCAAATTTTCAATATGAAATCTAAGTTATCTTAACAATTGCCTATTTTTCCACATAAATTTTGTTCCCATATTATCCCGTATAGATTTCCTTACTTGCTGAATGTGAATTTGGGGTCACCTGAATACATACTTTCAACAATATTAAGGAATACAATATAATCCAAGTGATATTAAAATCACTACGTGACACCACACAGGCGACAAGTTATCAGAAATCGGGCAATTTTTTTTTGTATCTCTCAGCGACAACCAGTTTAAGGACCGATTTCGCTTTTCCAAGGAATCTGTTATACCTATTTGACAAAATAAAGACCAAACGACCCGCCAGAATACAAAGGAGGGACAGCATTCCGCCAATCCTGCAACTTCTTATAGCATTACGCAACTGGCAGTTTCCAGGCCGTCGTAGGAGACACGGCGAACGTAAGCAAGGCAACTGTGTGTCGGGTGACTGATAGAGTACCTATCCAGTACTTTAGCTATGCTAAGGGCTCAGTACGTGCAAATGCCTTCTGCTCAAGAGCGACCAAATGTGGCTGCAGGATTTCATGAGATAGCAGGATTTCCTAGAGTAATTGGAGCAGTAGACTGCACTCATATCAAAATTATTTCTCCTGGTGGCAACAGGGCAGAATTGTATAGAAATAGAAAAGGTTACTTTTCTATTAATGTTCAAGCTAAATGTGATGCTAATTTGAAAATAAGAAGTAAGTATCATCGCCCGTTGGCCAGGTTCTGTCCATGATACAACAATTTGGAATGATTCTCCACTTGCTGCTCAATTTGAAGATGGAAGATTTGGGTCATATCTTATTTTAGGAGACAGTGGATACCAGGGTCATGACGCCATTTTTAAATCCTACCACTTCAGCACAAGAAACATATAACAGAGCACAGATTACTACTAGAAAATAGAAATACAATTGAGAGATGCTTTGGAGTTCAGAAGAGGCGTTTCCCCTGTCTTCATTCCGGGATGCAGCTTAAATTAGGCAAGGTGTACAAGGTAATTGTAGCATGTGTAGTTTTACATAACATGGCCCTAGACCTTGATGACTATGTGGTACAAGATGAACTTGTTGAAGAACAAAATGTTCTACCTTTATCCCAAGCTCAACAAGCACAAAATTTTGCTGCAAGATCAGCATTAGTAGAAACTTGTTTTACAAATGCATAAGGATACTACCCTTCAGGTAATTATAATTTGTAGTGAAAAGTATAATAAAATTATAGTGCCCGCTTCTAGACTTTGAAAAATTTGTAATTCATTTGTCGGCAACAGTATACATTTTAATAATTAATATACTCCCAGACATATTGGAGATGTCTCTCAAGAAGTTCAAAGTTTTTGTAAAACGTTAACTAATTAAAAAATCCTATTAACCTTTACATATCTCAAGGTCTTATGAAACCAATCTTGATAACATTTGAAGTAGGTACTAGCTAGTAGGGTCTCGGACTTTTCAGTGTTCCTAAATTAAAAATTTTACTTAGATACTTATTATAAATATATTTCAGGATGCTCTTCCAAATGGTCCAGCAGACGATGCAGAACCAAGCCCTCGGAAGTTATCAACTCAGCTGTCGTGTGTTGAAGAAGAGAATGCCATTGAGTTGGCAACAAATGCATGATAAACTAATTTAAAAAAAATTTAAATGCTTTTTTATTATATGTCCTTTAAAAGCACTATAAAAGGTAGTAACAACATTTTCAAAAGCTTTTGATATTTATTGAGCAATTTAACAAACGTTGCATACTTTTTAATATTATATGCAACTAGCACATGCCTCCGACTTCGTCCGCGTGAAATAAGTTTTTAAATTCCCAAGGGAACTCACTAATTTTTCAGGTTAATAAGTAGCCTATGACACTCACAAATAATGTGGCTTTCTATTGGTACCAGAATTTTCAAAATCGGTTCAGTAGATCCAGAGATTACCCCCCTACAACGTCACAAACTTTACCTCTTTATAATACCAGTAGGGCGCGTGGGTGCGTGGCCCGCTAAAGCGGACCACGTAGTAGACCGCGCGGCCCACTGTCTACTTACTTGCTCTCCCTCTATCCTAGTGTTTACTGCCTACGTGTTCTGAAGTAAAGAACACACTGCTATGCTAGCGAGTACAGTAGAAGCGCCAGCGAGCCAAGCGTCCGACAGACGTAAAAAAATTCTCATAAGAAAACATAAAACAGAGACCCCCCTAAGAATATAAAAGGGCCTTCAAATGTAAAAAAACTTTCCAGACATGCATACAGTGCAAGAGACCGTTGAAGTAAAACCACAAAGAAACCTTCCTTAGTTGATTAATATCAATATTATACCGCTGACGATCGGGTACCTTTGGGTGCCATTGAACTTTGCCATCTTGGCTTTCCTAACGGCAAACCCACAATTCTTCCATACAGAACAAATCTTGTAAAAAGAAACATAACAAAGTCATGCATATTTCCTACTTCCACTCTTCCATCTAGTATACTTTCTGAAATAGACACCTATGAAATATGGCCGTGCTCCTCACCCATCTTTCAAACCCTCGATCATTATCGCTCTCCATATATTTTTTTCTTCGAAAAATTACGGAGAGTTCTTCTTTAAAACAATCGCACCGCATCAAAGTCTTGCATAGTTCTACACTAAATTGTAGCCTCTTCAATATTCACCATACACTTTCTATTGAAAAAAAAATTCCGCCATCTTGAATATTTTTCCTGGGGGGTTACTGCCACTGCTTAAAGCAATATTATTATGTTATTGTTGCGACAAATCCTACCATCACGTCCCAAAAATAAGCTTATTAACACAATGTTTTCCTGAGCAGTTTTGTGACGTCGCGATACAAATCATTCGCTCAATTCGTACCACCAAGTGTTTTTTAGGAGCTAACATTCTTGTTTTACGTATGATTTACGTCACATTTAGCAATCTTAAAAAAGTTACTTTCTTGCGACGGATCAACGACGGATTGACTTTGTAAACAAAGAAATAGGAAATTGTGAGGTGTTCCAAGTGAATATTCTACTGGATTAAACTAAGATAATGAGATATAACTTTATAAAAGTGAGTTATAGAATTTTCCAAAAGGTATTAAATTGAAGAATCAGGCACCCAGGGCAGTGGAGCTATGCTTGGAGTAGGTATTCCTAAGTGCTCAAATCAGAAATGAGGAGATCCGTAGATACCTACGGATTTAATACTTCGAAGAACCGACACCGACAGACGTTTGGGTCGCACGGTGCTTGAATTTCGGCCTCACAATGGAAAGATCAGCGTTGGACAACCCCCCGCTAGGGGGGGCAGACGTGTGTAGTGTGTGTGACATCTCAAGTGTGTAGCTAGGAGCCGCTGGAAGCAAGCAGCACGAGACCGTGCCCTGTAGAGATCCAGGGTAGGGGTACAACAGTTAATTAAGTACTTACCTACCTAGTTGAAGCCAACCTCACAAGCAATTACCAGAAGTTTCTACAGATACAACTAGACATTCTCTGCCAAGGCGGGGGAGAGGAGGATGATGAGACATGCATCATCAAAGAGCGGTACCTAGGACTCTGCTCTAAGCTCAGGAAGCTTAAACGTAGGTACAGCGGAGCAGGAGGGACATTGCGCCAGTTCTACGTGTGTCAAGCAGCGGGTTCATCTTCCTCCCATTATCATCAAGCCCTACAATGGGAAGGACATAAGTGGATACAAGCAGTTTATAGATTTGTTCAGTACAGTGATAGACAAAGATAGAAAATTAACAAGCGTTGAAAAATTATGCTATCTTAAAACTTTATTAGTCGCTGAACCACTTCAACTTTTAGAAGGTTTGCTGGTATGTGACAAATCTTACAGATCTGCAATTGACCTACTAAGTAAAAGGTACCTATGATAAGATCTCATTGTTGATAAATATAATCACATAAACATCTTGTTTATGTGTAAAGTATTTATCTGTCTATCTTGTTGGATTTACCTACTGTTAAAAAGCTCACAGTTTTCATGATATTGTAAGCCGTATTAGGCAGCATACATCAGCTTTAGAAAACTTGAAGCAACCCGTTGTGCAGTGGGGACAGGATATAGGTATATAATAGCACCATTGAATTCGAAGTTGACAATCCCAAAACATCAGTTAAATGGTGCTCTAGTACTCAGTAACTTGATGACTAAAGTTTCTTATATATTTCCAGATATTAAAAACATCAGCTTATTTAATTAAGGTGGCATGGGCCCAGATTATTTACAAAATAAGAGTAGGTACTTATAAGTAATTTATATTTGCTTATAATTGAAATTCCATTACAACAAAACTGTGATAGTGCAGATTTAAATTTTTGTCCGAGTGATATTTATAGTCTTGATGTTTTACCTATCTATACAAAATATTCAAGTTTATTATAAATTGCAGCAAGTCTATTACATGTTGAGATTTGTTAAGAAATGTAAAGGAAATTCCTTCAATACAGGTTTCATCTCTGCAATGGAAATGAAGAATTCATTAGGTACATACCTACAGTTATAAAAGGACTGCAGTATATTTACTTCAGTGATGAAATAAGATGCTTGCAGAAAGGTCAAAATGTAACATTCCACATATAGCCCTTACATCCTTTTTTAGATAAAGTTGGTTTGATAAGAGTAGGTGGGCGGTTGCAAAATTCTTCACTTTCCTTTGAAAAGAAGTTTCCTATGATATTACGTTCATAGTAAGACTCATTAGCTCATAGTAATTTTAAGCTCCATGACAGGGCTATATTCAAGGTGGTAGTGCTGCTAGTGGATGATGACACTACCCTATACAATGTAGTTAGCTTCTCGTAGGACTTCTGAAGTATAGGTCCAGCTTCACTGGTCTACGATGCCAAAAGAGCCACTATATACTTGTTAAAATATTAAGCTAAGGTTTAGGTTAAGTAGGTAGATTAAAAAGTCTGAAGCATAAAATATATGTAATATATTATGAAGTAATGTTATTTTGTTACCTTTAGTTATTTTACTAAGGTTATTACTCACTTTTGTCATGTTAAGTTTACTTACTTCTACAACTGCTTATGTACCTATCCATTGAATGCTAGTGTGAACTAACTTTCACAATTTATGTAGCCGTTTATTTTTCTATTGAATTAGCCTCTATAACTTAAGTATGTAGGTATATTATTGTTTTTTAAAATACTTAAAGTGTCTCATCAAGTGAAAAAAGGGCTTTTTGATGTAATTTTAATATACTGTAACTCATATTATATTTTAAACAGAATTGATTTATATACTTGATTTAACATTTCATACATGTACCTATTGTAATATCATTGTAGGAAGTTCATGTTTGAATTAACATGTCGTTCTGTGCTCACCTTATTAAAATAAATAACTATTTCAAGTATAATGATTTAATTTCATTAACAAACAACCCTAACTTCAACAGTAACTAGCTTAAGCCTGCAACTTTGCCTGCATGGATGAAGGTTTTTTGGCTTCCCCAGGAACTATTTAATTTTCCAGGATAAAAAGTAGCCTTTGTGTTATTCCAGACTATAATCTATCTCAGTTTCAAATTTCATCAACGATTGAGTAACAAGCATCCACCCATCTATCCTTTTTTTTTTTTTATCCACTACAAGTTAGCCCTTGACTGCGATCTCACCTGATGGTAAGTGATGATGCAGTCTAAGATGGTAGCGGGCTAACCTGTTAGGGGCATGGCAGTTATATTAAACCCATACCCCTCGGTTTCTACACGGCATCGTAACGGAACGCTAAATCGCTTGGCGGCACGTCTTTAGCCGGTAGGGTGGTAACTAGCCACGGCCGAAGCCTCCCACCAGGCCAGACCAGGGAAAATTCAGATATTATAAATTCCCAAATTGACCCTGCCGGGGATCGAACCCGGGACCTCCGCACGTTAAGCGAACAGCACTACACACTGCGCCACGGAGGTCGGAGGTCCATTTTATAATATTAGGTATAGAAGTATGTATTAAAATAATTCAAATGAAAAAGTATATGTAAAAATCGATATATTTATTATAGATACATAGCAGTTAACTTTAAATTTACAACAACTAATTCAGTCACATTTGACTAAACATAAACTGATTTAAACTATAATTTTCAGTTAAAAGTTTCACTTGACTGAGGATATCCATTGAGAAAAGCAATGATGATTCCAATATTGGATGCCAGGCTCCAGACTCGCTTGACTCGCCTGAGGCACATTATATGAATTTGTATGTTTGCACTTGAAATATGCCCTTAGCGGAATGCCCTTATTCAACAACTCTGTGCAAGACGGCAGCATTTATAGTTCTGGAAATAAACATAATACTCAATTAAATTTAATAACATAAACATTTATTTATTACTAGCTGATGCCCGCAACTACGTCCGCGTGGATTGAGGTTTTTTGGTTCTCGCGGGAACTCCTTAGTTTTCCGAGATAAAAAGTGCCTAAGTGCTATTCCAGATTATAATCTATCTCTGTGCCAAATTTCAGCCAGATCCCTTTAGCCATTGGGGCGTGATTGAGAAACAAACATCCATCCATACATCCATCCATCCAAACTTTTGCATTTATAATATTTATTTGATATTTGATAGATTGTTAAATTCATATCAAACTTGTTTTCATAAAAATAAAAAACTTATTATTTTATATTATTATTAACTAGAAGATGCCCGCGGATTTGTCCGTGTGGATTAAGATTTTTGATTCCCACGGGAATAAAATTTATGTCCCTTTGTCCTACACCTATGTCCTTCCCTGGGATACAACCTACCGCTGTACGAAATTTCATCAAAATCGGTTGAACAGGTGAGCCGTGAAAGCATAGCAGACAGACAGGCACACTTTCGCATCCATACTTATAATGTTATAAATGCGAACGTATTTCTGTCTGCCTGTCCATCTGTCTGTCTGCTACGCCTTCCCGGAAAATTAAGGAGTTCTTACGGGACTCGAAAAAAATTAGTCCACGCGGACGAAGTCACGGGCATCATCTAGTTAATAATATTAGTATGGATAGTGTTGAAGGTTATGTAAATGATAATTTCTTGCATTTGACTTGCTCCAGCTATGCTTAGGACTGCAATTACTTATGTATTGTACTTTAATTTATTATTCTTCAAAAGAGCAATCACCGAGTTTCTTGCTGGCTCTTGTAAAAAATGGCATTGCAAGCCAGTGGTAGATTCAATCAATGATTCAAAAGCACTTGTAAAAGTTTATTTGAATGAAAACGTTTGTATTTTGTATTAATGTAATGTATATTAATGTTTATTTTTCTTCGACATCTACTGCAAAAAGCACACAAACCACTTGAAATGCACTGCATTATGTGCACTGCTGCATCACAAATCCAGTCCGATCTTCACGCGTAGCGCCACAATTTTATCAATATTTTTTGTTTTATCCCAGAAAGCAATAAACGCACAATAATTATACTTACTCGAGGCCCGACATTTTATATAATAATTATAAAAGTTATAAAATATTAAATAACCTCAAATTTCAACTATTATTTATATTTACATTTGACAATTGACATTTATAACATCCGTTTCGTTTTACACAACGTAAAAGAAACATTTTCGAGTTAATTTTTATCCTTTAAAAAAAGTGCAACCAAACAACTATTATTTGATTTAAAATAATTAAAAATAATACTAAGAAACTTTTTGTTAATTATTGCACTTTATAAAGGTAAAATAACTTTGTAAAGTTATACTATTTAATTAAAAAGGTGTCGGCACTGTGTTATTTTAAGCATGAAATGAAACGCGATGAGACGAGATAGCGCTATAGAAAAAATATATCTACATCTCGCTTACTCTGAAAGTAAGGAATAGACAATGATAAGAGTATCATTCGTTCTTTCCATCATGTAGGCAAGAGTAGAACCATAATAGTTTTGTAGGGTCATGGTAGCTTTCTCAGTAATATTAGAAAGAGATTGAAACAAGATGTTCCTGTAGCATAATGGTTTTCTAAATGATGATAGTAACCCCCCTGTTCATCAAGTAGACCTTCATGTCCTGATCATCTTTTGCTAAGAAACCACTGTTCCATCTTTTAGACTCTCCGAGATAGACACCGACGAAATTTGTATGGCGGCCATCTTAAATCCGCCATTTTGAATTTTTTTCAGCTCACTGTCAATTGGATGAAGTTTCGAGTGACATTTGGTCGAGCACCCCATACCTATCTTCAATACCTTGGCTGTGCTCTTCATCCGTCTTCGAAATCCTCAATCATCAGCTCTCTCTGTATTTTTCCTCCGAATGAATTTTTGTCTTCTATACGAAACGATGAGTAAAAAAAATCATACAAAATTTTACAGGAGAGGTGATCAATGAGTCAATCAGCACAAGCAGCTATATACACTCGCCGGCATATTATGTTCCGCCGGCCGCCGCCGCCGGCGGAACATAAAAAAAAGGTTTGATATCAGTATCATATAAGGTTGCTGGCTGGTACTTTATACGTCATTTAATTTAAAAAAATATATTTTCAAATTAAGAAAACAACTGAACATCACATTTTATGCAATTTTTTAATTTTATTCAAATACACCTTATCTGGAGCGAACTTCGAGTATTTCTTCCTTCTGAGTTTGATTTAAAATTTCATTGATATACTGTTTTTTGTTAGTTTTTTTTAGTCGCGTATCTTTCTGGAGTTGATGACTGAATTATGCCTGACTTAGCACCAATGGAGATTGCCAGAGCACTCGAAATGCGAAGAAATGGTCAAACCTACAGAGTGATATCCAGAGATCTTCGTCGATCAGTTTCAACGATCCATCGCAGTATCCAACGGTTCAGGGAGACCGGTACTTATGTGAGAAGAGCAGGACAAGGCAGAAAAAGACGCACTTCGAGTAGGGATGATCGTTTCATTCGGCTTCGTGTACGTAGGAACCCCCGTTTGACGGCCGTCCAAGCCCGACATGAGTTAGAAGCAGTGCGGGGTGTAACCGTAAGTGAGCGTACGGTACGAAGAAGGCTCGAAGAAGCTGGTTTGGATTCAGTTGTGCCCGCCAAGGCTCCAAGGCTCGAGGTAAATCACCGTAGAAACAGGTTAACTTTTGCTCAGGAACATCCACTTTGGAACGCGGACCAATGGAGTAAGGTATTGTTTAGTGATGAGTGCAGAATTCTCTTAAATCAAATTGACGGCAGGCAAAGAATACACAGACGCAAAGGAGAACGATACATTCAGACAAATTTTGAAACTACAGTTGCATACGGTGGTGGATCAATAATGGTTTGGGAGGGCATTTGTTTGGGAGCTCGCACAGACTTTGTAGTGATTGACAGAGGGAGTCTGACTGCAGACCGCTATATCAGAGAAGTTTTAGAAGAAAATGTCGTACCGTTTGCCCCATATATCGGTGACGATTTTGTTTTTATGCAGGATAATGCTCGGCCGCATACCGCTCGGGAAACTCAAGCTTATCTTAATGATATGAATATCACTGTTATGGAGTGGCCGGCGAGATCACCGGATATGAACCCAATAGAGCACGTTTGGGACTTGCTGAAAAGAAAAGTTAAGTCCAGAATTCCAGCTCCTGCCAACGTGGGTGAACTGCGAATCGCCGTAGTTGAGGAATGGCGGAGACTATCCCAGGAGACCATCGATAACATCATTCTCAGTATGTCTAGACGGGTAGAAACTTTAATAAGAGCACGTGGAGGAAATACGCGATATTAACCATTTTTTTCTAATTTAATTAATTGTTATTTTAATACTAAATTTCACTTTTCCCGGTTACATGAAAAGTTCAAAAATGTACCATTTTTCACAAATAGCCTTTACTCGCAAAATCTGTTCTTAATGTGATCTCATTTTAAGTAAAACAAATGAAACTTTAAATAACAAAAGAAGTGTAGTAAGTAGATTTTAAAATAAAACCATATTTTTTTAATTATGGACCTTTTTTTATGTTCCGCTAAATATGCCGGCGAGTTTATATATTAACTAGTATTGCGCGTGGATGCGCGGCCCGCTGAAGCGGACCGCGTAATAGATCGCGCGGCCCACTGTCTACTTACTTGCTCTCCTTCTTTCCTGGTGTTTACTGCCTACGTGCTCTGAAATAAACAACACACTGCTATGCTAGCGAGCACAGTGGAAGCGCCAGCGTGCCAAGCGTCCAACAGACGTAAAAAAAATCACATAAGAAAACAAAAAACAGAGACCCCTAAGAATCTAAAAGGGCCTTTATATAAAAAAAAAACTTTCCAGACATGCATACAGTGTTGAAGTAAAAACACAAATAAACCTTCCTTAGTTGATTAATATCAATATCATACCGCTGACGATCGGGTAACTTTAGGTGCCATTAAACTTCGCCATCTTGGCTTCCCTAACGGCAAACCGACAATTCTTCCATACAGAACAAATCTTGTATAAATAACCATAACAAAGTCATGCATATTTCCTACTTCCACTATTCCATCTAGTAAACTTTCTGAAATAGACACCTATGAAATATGGCCGTGCTCCTCACCCATCTTTCAAACCCTCGATCATCATAGCTCTCCATATATTTTTTCTCCGAAAAATTATGGAGAGTTCTTCTTTAAAATCAAATTTTGAAAAGGAACCGCATCAAAGTCTTGCATAGTTCTATACTTGTATCCTCTTCAATATTCACCATACATTTTCTATGGAAAAATAAATTCCACCATCTTGAATTTTTTTTCCTGTTCATCAAGTAGGTAGACCTTCAATTCCTGATCATCTTTTGCCAAGAAACCACTCATCCATATTTTATACTCCAAGATAGACACCGGCGCAATTTGTATGGCAGCCATCTTAAATCCGCCATTTTGAAAAAAAATTTCAGCTTGCTGTCAATTGGATGAAGTTTCGAGTGACATTTGGTCGAGCACCTATCTTCAATACCCTGGCTGTACTCTTCACCCGTCTTCGAAATCCTCAATCATCAGATCTCTCCGTATTTTTCCTCCGAATGAACTTTTGTCTTCTATACGAAACGAGTAAATAGTAGATTGTATTATAAGGGAGCAAAATAATATTTTTACGGCGAGGGCGCTTTTTGAATACAGAGCAAAGTGAGGGATTCTAGCGAGGGATTCTTTAGTAGAATCCTGAACGTAGCGAGGGATTCAAAGTACGTCGCCCGAGCAAAAAAATATTTTCTGCCCGAAAAATCCATCAGACATCCTCTTCAGATACGCTATTAGGGCGTTCCGTTACTGTTGATTTTAGCATTTTGAGTAGGTAGGTACTCCAAAGAGTGGAAGGTTGTTAAGTTTTGGCTAAGTACTGGAACTACTTCCAACACACAAACCAAACACACACACACACACACAAAACACATATTCTGAACAATTTTTGGCCCCTCTTGCATTTCTCCATTCAATAAACCATTACCATAGGCTTTCATATATTGTTCCCGGGATTTTGCAAGTAATAGATCACATTTCTTGTGTCAGTTCTAATACTTTCAGGAATTAATTCTACACTTTCACTGTCATTTGAAGAACTAATTTTTCCTCATCCGTGAAAATTTACGAAAACGCGGCCTTTAAGTTCGCGCATTTATAATTTTTTTTATAAAAAAAAAAAAAAGGAAACCAAGTTAAAGCCGGCGCGGCGGCGCGACTATGGGCCGTCGTACCATTCAGTCTCTATTCAAACAATATTTGCGTTCGATTTCTTTAGCGCTGAACACTAAGATGTCCCAAATTCAAAAAGTGCGCGGAAAAGATAATTGCGGCGCACTTTTTGAAATAAAGAGGATTAAAAGCTCATTTCTGCCCGCTAAAAGTTCCTTAGAGAAAACAACACCTTTGGGCGCACTTAAAGGCGAACCAAGTCGTCCTTTTCGAATAGATGGGATGAAAAAAAAATTTTTTCATACAAAATTTTACAGGAGAGGTGATCAATCAGTGAATCAGCACAATATATATATATATATATTAATTAATTAGTATCGATTTTATTACTACTACTAGTGTTTTATAAATTTCGGAAAGTAATAAGTGTACAGTGTACCTTAATTTAATAAATAAATATTTAATTGAAATAAAAGTTTTATTTTTTAAATGTTGTTTTATTTAAAAATATCAAATCTAAAGATTAATTTAGAGGGTCATTAAAACTTATCCATTATCATAAATAATAGGATCACGAATTCAAACTTCAAGTATCTAGTGCACCCAAAATTAGGCTCGAAATAAATGTAATTCACATTAATTCTCTCTCCGCCTTTTCTAACTGCTTTATTAATATTTGCATCTGCATTTCATGCCTTTTCTGAGAATTTTCCTGATTCTTTTTCTCATTTCTAAATTTTAAAATTTCATTCTTTTTTTTATAGAATGTTAATTCTATTCTTCTCTTAAAATAAATTTTTTTAAGCTTCTCTGCAGATTTTTTGATGCATTCATTGCCTTCATTCTTCTTTGGTTTTTTTTTTGCCTTCATTCTGGGACGCAGATCATTTGAAAAGCATCTTGTTGGTTCTGGCACTGTATTAGTTTGTGAATGCACTGGATCTTCCACGATTATTTCTGGTAATGTGTCTTCTGTAAAGAAAATGTTATATTACAAAATACAACTTTAAAATTAGGGTTTAAATGTAAATTAAATGGCCAGAGCTAATTCCAAGTAAGTATCATCCCATACTATGGAGTATGTACCAAATTAAATTTTTTGTATTAACCGGTGAAATTTGTATGTATTACCGTTTTGCAGATTGAAAATAACTGAAAATTGCAATTGACAGACAGACAAACTACTGAGGCTGAGGATTGGATATATAATACTAGATAATGCCTGCGACTTCCTGTTTCCTGCGGTCCTGTTTGGCAACCTTTGGGTACAGAGTCCTAAAAAAAACTAATAATGTGTTTTCATATATATTACTATTTTCATCAAACAATATAAATTTAGGTAGGTGGTTTTCAAGTCAGAATATATGCAAAACAGTAAGTAAGAAGTGAAGAAGAAAGGATTCTCATCAGGACGTATTTGGTCATCTAAAATTGCCAAAACTTGATGATCAGCATCTGTTAGTATTGGATTGTAGGATCCACCCCCAGTTTTCTTTATATTTTTCTGAAATATACAAAATGATTTATAAACATAAATTTTCTACGATCAGCCAAATATCATTAATTAATATTTTGTGATGTTGAGTACCTTTTTCTTTAATATATCATTTTATTATAATAAAAAGATACCTTGTCATCAGCCCACATTCTTTTTAGATCTTTAATCGAATTTTCATCAAAAATAATTGCCTGAAAAGATTTTTTTAACTTAATACTATTCTAGAATAGCACAAATATGTAATACTAGATGATGCCTGCGACTTCGTACGCGTTGATTGAGGTTTTTTAATTACCGTGGGAACTCTTGAATTTTCCAGGATAAATACGTAGTCTAGTCCTTCCCCAGGATACAACCCATGCCTGTACCAAATTTCATCAAAATCGATGGACAGATGGGCCGTGAAAGCGTAGCAGACAGACAGACACACTTTCGCATTTATAATATTAAAGACTAGATGATGCCCGCGACTTCGTCCGCGTGGGTAAGGCTTTTTTTGATTCCCGTGGGAACTGTTTAATTTTTCGGGCTAAAAAGTAGCCTATGTCCTGCCCCGGGATACAAACTATCCCTCTACCAAAATTGTTATCTAAATCGGTAGAACAGGTGGGTCGTGAAAGCATAGCAGACAGACAGACAGACAGAAAGACAGACACACTTTCGCATTTATAGTATTAGTATGGATATGGATTTCTGAGTAGAAAATAAAATATGAAATTATCACATTATCGTCAGATGTCGTGGAGATAAGTGAAGATTCGCCTATCAGCTTTTCGTCGCTTTGGTCCTGAAATAATAAATTATGTAAGTGACTTTATATTGAAATCACTGTGGAGAGATTAGTGAGACGGTTTTATACATAGATACTTACATTTACATCATCCCTAGAGGCTAATTCTGAATTTACAGAAGGTTCTTCCAGATATCTCTGTTTCTGAAAAAAATTATAGTTGTTTTGTGAAACATTAGTTAAGAATATGATTATCTTATTCAGTAATTATTCTTCGTAAAATCACATTTTCACTGGCAGAAACTTTTCTTGCACGGTGCTTAACATTGTCATAAAAACATTTAAGCATATCTTCAGTTATTATTATACACTTTATTTGTACCACCACAAGTAAAAATAACATAGATAAAAATTGGAAAAAAAAGTAAACACAGACAGAAGTAGGATACAGAAGGCGGCCTTGGCCCGTATTCTCTAACTCAGTGACTATCAAAAATGAAAGCCACTGACATATATGTAATATCCATTGAAGGTTTATTAAGAAATGTTACTTTTTATTTCATAGTAAACCTTCAATGGATATTACATATATGTCAGTGGCTTTCATTTTTGATAGTCACTGAGTTAGAGAATACGGGCCCTTATCGCTTAGGTAGCGATCTCTACCAGGCAACCTTAGGAAAAGGAGAAAATAAGTAAAAATTGACTGCAGGTGGATCTATAATATACTTACATCCAAATAACTACATACTAATACATAAACCAATGATAAACATATAAAAAATTATATTATATAATATACCTTATTATAAAATATACTAATATATATGAAATATAACATACCTATAGGTAAGTATTTCAACTATGCAAAAAGAATAATTTTTGTTGTCGTCTTTAGTTTGCAAGATAATAATTCTTAACAGCATTTTTGAATATGTCCAGTGACTTAGATTGGCGTATGGTCAGTGGAAGTGCATTCCATAGCTGAACAGCTCGAACACTGAACGAATTGTTAAAGAACTTCGTTTTATGAGTTGGGGTTTTCAGCGTTAAGGTTCGGCATGGTCTTATATCGGATTGCACACCAAAAAAACTGAATTTCTCCTTAAGGTAGGAGGGAGTTTTTAAATTAAATAGCACACAGTACAGAAGAGAAAGTACATGCAGATCCCGGCGACGGCGTATAGGGAGTCACTTGAGCTTTTGACGAAATTCGGATACGTGGTCATATTTGCGTAAGCCGAATATGAACCGAATGGCGAGATTTTGGAGTCGCTCAAGCTTGTTAAGTTGATCCTCAGTCAAATTAATATAGCTTCAGTTTTTGGGCCTGTCGTACACAGGCTATTATATTTCTTCGTTATGGCCACCCACGCTTCTTTTTTTTTTAAATGTAAAAAGCACCTGTCTTTTTACAGTCCAAAACATTTTGAAATCTGTGGAGAGAACATATTGATATTTATTGTTGACGTACCTATACTAACATTATAAATGCGAAAGTTTGAATGAATGGATAGATGGATGTTTGGATGATTGGATGCTCAATCTAGATGAAATTTGGCACAGTGATAGAATATAGTCTGGAATAACGTATAGGCTAGTTTATATCCCGGAAAATTAAAAAAAAACACGCGGGAACACAAAGTACCTCAATCCACGCGGACAAAGTCGCGGGCATCAGCTAGTATAATATAAAACATATAAATATCCCAGTTATTCAAAGAAAACATTGACATTATTCTGAGTTTGTTGGTTGGTTATTATGGAATATGTAAGTAGGTATGTCTTGTGACTAGATGAATAGAATATTCGACGAGTTTTTAAGCACTCTCCATTTCTACGTAGAGTTACATGTACGTACCTAAGTACTAACTAGTAATTGTGGCCAAGTAAAATGCACAAGATATTGCACTGAATCAAAACGGAGTAAAGCTGGCCTACGAGCAATACAAGGGAATTGAAATATATAGGTAAAAATATTAGGTAAGTACTTACTTAGCTACGAGTTCGAGGAGATCAAGACACGCGGTAGCGTGTCCAAGCCAAGTTTTAGAAAGAAGGAAAGAACTTCAAAGAATGGCGAGCAGCACCGTGTGTAATATTACACGAACCATTTGGAGCCACTTTTGGCCCCCTGATAACTCAAAAACTATTTCACATAAACATGTCAAATTTGGCTCATTTATTGAGATTCGCGAGATACATATGTGCTCCAAATTTCATAAACACACCTCAAATGGTTATTCAGATATATACGTCCAAAAATCGTCATTTTTACCATGTACCTACATATAGATCAAAACTCTAACCCAGGGGGCATACTACCATCGCTTAAAGTCGTATTATTTTAATATTGTTGACGTTCGTGTTGTAGTATTATAATCATTATTTTAAGGACGGCAAAGTACGTGACATTCAGCCGTCATTTTGAAATAATACTGCTATAAGCGGTGGTAGTAACTCCCTCGTCTACTTGCCTTTTCTCCTGCGGCAACTTGCATTACATTCTAGTGCATACGCATAGTGCATACACAACTAAATAAAACATGAGTTTTTAAGTAAAAAAAACTCCTATTACATAAATCATACTGCAGATCTTTGTTTAAATTCGTTATTTTGTGTTGTTAACTATTGAACATGACACATTATTATTATTTTAATGTAAATAATAATATAGTTTCATTAAAACCTTACCTTCGTATTCACGCATTTTGTGCAACGAAACGTATTTGAAGATGTCAATGTCTTGTCAATGTCATGTTGTGATTTGTAGTCATTGTTTATTTAGATCTCACTTCTTTTGTCGCTGAAGTCAACAACCAAGGCATAGGTATATAATATCACAATTTTGAACTTGGCTCTCATTTCACATTTATGTTTTTGATGGGATTTTCTTTTTCCTCGTTACTGTAATTGGGAGACCTTTTCGTCTTTTCTCTTTCCATTTTCAATTCAATTCAATTCTTGATTTTATGGCTTGCGTTTGTACCAAATGGGTACAATATACCTCGCCAAAGACGCGTGGAATGGAGGAGACACGCTTTATAGGTGATAGCTGGGAAGTTTTAAGAAGGTATCCAGCTTTTAATTTGGATTATGTATTAATCGCAGGTTTCTGTTTCCAATTTTTTTGAAATTCATTATTTTCTTAACATAATTCTATAAAATTTATTTCTTGGAATCATATTTAATAATAAAATTTAACAAGATTATAAATAAATATTATTTTCGATCAATACCGGTTTTTGTACGTGTAACGAAACGCAAAGGGTAAATTACATCCTTTAAGATACTAGTCTGTAGTAAATTTGACAAACACTTAACTAAAATTACAATTTGAGAAATTCTAATTGTATCGTGTGAAACATAAAAACTCAAGTCTTAATCAAATATTTGAGCAAAGCTTAGCTGATTCTTGCTTGAATGCTTAATTCAGAAACCGGCCCAAAGTCTATCGTCAAGCGATTTAGCGATCCGGTACGATGTTACGTATAGGCCTACCTTCCAAGTTAGCTGTTAGCACACTTCCACCTTAGACTGCATCATCACTTACCACCAAGTGAGATGGCAGTACCGCTACTCTTGACAAATAAATAATTAAAAAGATTATGAGTTTTAACTGTTTTATTAAAAAGAAAAATATATAAAGTAATACAAGCTTGGATCACTCAGGCCCGCTTGCGCAAGGACTCTTAAATTGATATTTTAGTTAAATATTTTAATGCTGTCCCTATTTGGCAACAACAATATGCATTTGCAAATTAGGGACAGCATTAGAACATTTAACTAAATCAGTTTTAATGTGCCTGTGCAAGCGGCCCTTAACAACTGTTACTTGTGTACCCCTGGCACAGAGATGAACGCTGTAGTCTTATGCTGGGAGGACCCGGGTCCAATTCCCGGTTCAATTCCTATAATTTATTTAGCGTTACGTTACGAATCCGCGTAGAAACCGATTAGTACTACTGCCATACTTCTCACATATTAGCCCGCTACCATCTTAGGCTGTATCATCTCTTACCATCATTTGAGATCGCAGTCAAGGGCTAACTTGTAGTGGTGTAAAAAAACAAGAGACAGTGAGTGAGTCGACTTTTCTCTTCATATATTATGATATCAATGAGAAAGCATTTGAAAAATAAACAATATCATACCCAAGGATTCATGAATGAATCAAAAAAATATGTGTGCAATTGACATACGGCAGGAGTGAAGCTTCAGAAAAGTAGCCTACGAGTGAATGAGACAAATATACCCTTTTGAGCACAATGGAGCACGACTCAATATTGTACGTGTCGCTTTATCGTTTCATCGAATTTTCAAAACACAACGATTCTAAAGAAGTTTCACTTCAAAAAATAGAGAAAATATTGATTTTAAATGGAACTCCCATTTTGACTTAAAAAGTTACTAAAATAGCGACTTTTATGAGTACTTTTTCCTGACCTTAGTCACAGAGGCCAATTACATTTTTCATTAATTCATTTCACTATTCACATGAGTTTTCATATGAGCAGTAAAAGTATATTTTTTAGCAAACTTCATCGAGCATTGGCCGCAAGCGAAAGACTTCTCACCCGTGTGAAGCCTTTTGTGGCGTGTCAAATGACTTGAATGTGCAAATTTAGCGTGGCAAAGGTCACAGCTGAACGGCTTCTCACCCGTGTGAGTCCGCATGTGAGTAGTCAAATAACTTTTTCTACCGAATCTAACCTGGCATACATCACAACAATGAGGTTTTTCACCCGTGTGACCGTTAATGTGATTAGCTAGATGATATTTTTTAGTGAACGTCGCCTGGCACTCGTCGCAAGTGAACGGTTTATCACCAGTGTGAGTCTTCATGTGACTCGCTAAGTGATTTCTTTGCGTGAACTTATCCTGGCATACGGTACACGAATACGGCTTCTTTCCGGAATGAGTCCTCATGTGAATGGTCAGACTGCTTTTATGAGAGAATTTCATCTGGCACAGTTCACACGAATACGGCTTCTCACCCGTGTGAGTCCGCGCGTGTAAAACTAGTTTGCTTTTGAATTTGCATCTGTAGTCGCAAAAGTAGCAAGTGTACGGTTTGCTGTCGTCGGCACCGCGTTGTGGCACATCGCTCTTCGTTAAGGGGTTTTCTGAAAGGTTAAAATATTCACTTACACAAAAAGAACTCAGCGCTGCATCAGCGTAGGTCTTTGACGATCTCCCTGGCGGAGTGGTGAGCACTGTGTCTAAGTGGGACGGCGGCATCATCCCCAGCAGGGTCAATAATATGGGAATTTATAATTTCTTAATTTTCTCTGGTCTTGGCTGCTTTACCTGTAGCTTTCCTACCATCCTACTTTCCATACACACACACGCACACTTCTTAACCTAATAGAGAAGGGTAATTTAAAGTACCTAGAAAGGATTTTTGAATTTTTAAATTAAGCGGGGTTTCCTTCTCAAATAGGGGTTTGTAATTTGTGTAGTCCACGCAGACGAAGTTGCGGGCACAAGCTAGTTGTGTTAATATTAATCTGTTTATGTTGCACGTTCACTGTTCAAGTCAATTTATGTCCTTAATTGTCACCTTCGCAAGGAAGTGGCTTCCACAATACAGGGGCTCCTAGCATTACGCTGAGTCGATGCCCTTTTTGAGTTTTTATACGACACAGATTAGTGTTTATAGCATCAGGGTTTAGTTTATAAGTTTATAGTAATAGTGTTGAGTCCATAAGTTTTTCAGTTTCGTGTAATTTTAATTTTTGTTTGTTTTCTGTGTATCTTAAATAAATGAAATAATCCAAATGTCAGCCCACAACTGCCACAATAATTACATTGTGGCCAATTCTGTATAACAAAATCTCTAAACTAAACTAAAATGACAGCATTAAAATATTGCTAACCCTTTCATAATACTCCCTGCGGAAAGGGACAGAACTAGATTTAAAGCTGTCATTTTAGTTCAGGTTAGAGATTGTGCACTATAGAATTGGCCATAATACCTACGCGTCGTCACTAGAATCCACATACCGAACCAGTGGAGTTTCAACACACCCGACTCATCAGTATACCATCTTCACACTACACAGATTTAGCCACATCCCACTTCTCATATATAATATAACAAAAAAATATATTAACATGAATAAAGTACCAGGAAAGCATTGTAGCACAGGTGGTGCCCACTGCTTTCAAGACGAGATAGGGACCACAAAATAGAGAACTGTTAACATTTCGTGACTACATTTGTTTTGTACTGTGGCGGTATTCGCACTTCGCAGTCCGCACATGATCCAATAGATGGCAATACTAGTAGCGCACGAAGAACACGAAAAACCTGAATCGCGATAACGAAGTTTTCTGTGAATTATAATTCATAGAACTTCCAAAGCACATCACCCGCTCGGAAAACGATCATCCTATTGTTACGGTCGAGCCATATCACCAGCTACCGTAATAGCTATTTATGCAACTGTATCGTAATGAGGGTCATTTTAATTCGAGTGCTGTTTTTTGATACGAGGCTTGCCGAGTATCAAAATAGGATAGTAAGAGAATTAAAATGACTAATTACGTACAGTTGCATACAAGATTTTATCCACGACAAGGAAGTCTTTATAATTTTTTACTTTATTATTTAGTAGACATTTTTGCTTGAAATCAATACAAATTTCACAAGTTGCAAAAGTAATCCGTTTACCGCGTAATTTTTCTATTTTTTTTTTAATATTGGCAGTAAGAGTGGCAGTACCAACCATAGAGTGGATTGGGTACATAGAGTATAGAGTAGGTGGAGATGAAATATATAATATGTACATATTCAATGACGGGTGCCACCATCCGCCATGATGTAGGTATGGCTCCTCTACATACTAAGAACTCTGTGGTTGGGAAAGTGCCAGAACCCAGAGCCGCTAAGCTATAGGTATCCTACTTATGAAGATAACCATATCGATACAGCTACGACTCATAACGATTAGAGGTGGGTCGGTACCCGTTTTGTTAATACCGTAACTATTTATTGGTATTATTGTCAATAAACAGTTATGAAACTATTTATTTTAATAACTATTTATTGGCGAAACCGCAATACTGACTACCGAGCTAGGTGTAGGTGTTTGATAACGTTTCGCCGGTATTATAAAAAATATTTCTGAGATAACAGTGTATTACTTCGTTTCGTTGCGTTATTCGGCAATAAAGAGTTTCTGTCGAAAACTTATGTATCGAAGAATACCTATGTTCCGTGAACCGGGTACCGACCGGCCGCTACTCGTTGACTGTCGCGTTTCGGGTGCGCGTTTGTTGCGTCATTCGTGGTATTCTCCAATACATAGTTTCTTGAAATAAATAGTTTTCATGCAGCCTAATACCTTATTTAAGGTATTTTACCAATACATAGTTACTGCAACTATTTACGGTTTGCAACGCCCACCTCTTATAACGATACAGCTCCCATACAACGAACTGTATCGTTATGAGAAGCAAACACGAAAGAGGGTTCAATTCGATATAGTTGTCAAATTCGAAATTGGAACTTTTCGATGCTGGAGTAGATAATAGTTATTTATGCAACAGTTGTGTAATAAGGGATATTAAAACACGAATGCGAGTTTATCACACGACGCGAAGCGGAGTGTGATAATAGTATCGTATGAGTGTTTTAATACCTAATTATCAACAGTTGCATACAAGACATTATCTACACTCTTGATATGGATCCTCTATAACAGATTCTGAAATAGTTAGCTTACTGCTAACATTAAAACATCCAGTCCTAGTAACCTAATATCATCCATTACTGAGTTTAAACAAATAAACGAAGTATTAATGAAAGAATTATACCCATTAACGCCTCGTCTACCAACTATGTAGTTTATGTCTAGACATATCTATGAGAACACGGTTTTTAAAGAAAAAAATAAATAAATTTTTTAACACGGCATCACTGTAATCGTGGCAACACTGCCTGCTAATGTCATTATGTTTTTTCGTGTCTACGAGAACTGGACGAGTCTATAGTAAAAATGGAAAATACAAGGAAAAAACGTAAGGACTTCAAGAGAAAATTAATACAGCTACTCGAGTCTTCATCGGAAGGTGTGTATTTATAAGTTTCACGGCGCGTTTGCTGTTAAAAGTGTTAAAACACTTGATTGAACGCCGCCATGATAGCCGGCGTACCCAGTACTTTTATACATGTTTTGAGTTAGGACGGGCGCCTAAACGAAACATAAATAGGTTTGTTTTCCTTGCGATATTACGAGCGAATATACGAGGAAACGTGACCTTAGCGATAAAATGCCTAGACATTCAAGGTCTATGGGTACCTACATAAAATCAAGAAGTTTTCTTTTGAGATTCACGTTGTGCAATGTCACAGCCGTGTTTATTTCCTGATTCCTCTGATGTTAATCATACGGTACTACGAGAGAGTGCATGTGATTAAAGATCAGTATTATTACCAAATTTCAGACGAAAACGAAATTTCCCCGCCCAAGAAGTGGAGGCGAATTGTTTCAAGTGACAGTGACAGTGATCATGAAAATATCCCGCCATCCAATCAGACGGCGATTGCGTCTAGCTTATTACAGAAAATTGGGCATGTTACGAAGAATGAAAACAATTTTCTCCTACATGACGACATTAAAGCTATTTGGGAGGAGATCCTTAAAAGAGGTCTGGAAAAAGATAGCAAGGACTCCATCATTAAGAAGATACCCAGCATAAGGGGCTGTTTCACAGCAGCTCCTGTTTTAAACCCAGAAATTAAGGTTACACTATCTTCACAGGCAGTGAAAAGAGATGAACGTTTATGTGAGAAGCAGTCTCAAATTGGAGTGGTATTATGTGGGTTAAGTGAATTGTTACAGGAGATGTTAGAGGGAAAAACTTTTGATGAGTCTACTATTGAAAGGCTTTCAAATTATATTCGCCTTTTATGTGATGTTCATCATATGGAATCCCAAACAAGACGGGCGGTCATTCTACCTGGCTTGAATAAAAATATAAAGGAATCTCTCGAGAAAACTGATATTAATAACAATCTGTTTGGTAGAAACTTGTCTGATATTATTCGTGAAGCGAGGACCTTGGAAAAATCAAAGAAAGACCTTGTTAAGAAACCTTTAAACAACTGGGGCCCGTCCGGGGTGACGAAACAGGGCGGGCCTCTAACTTACAAGCGTCCTTACCATCAACCTCCAGCCAAGCAACCGGCATCCAACCGGCAGCATCAGCAGCGACAACAGTTTCGGACCATGAAGAGATACAAGGACAAGGAGATATCACGACGTGCTCCAACAGACAGTCGTCGTCGCAGGGACTAGAGGTACGAGCTGGTAGAATATCTAGATATTTCAAAAATTGGATTTTTACCAAAAATTCCCAAGTACTACATTGGGTACAAAGAGGTTATTCTATTCCCCTTATCCAAAAAGTTTATCAGTCATCTATTCCCTTTAATAATAACTTTTCTAATGCAGAAAAATCTAGAATTTATACCTGCATAGGTAAATTGTTGGAAATTGGAGCAATAACTGAGTGCACTCCTTGTAAGGATCAATATTTATCTAAGATTTTTATTGTTCCCAAACCAGATGGAACCTTTAAGTTTATTCTAAATTTAAAGAAGTTCAATAGTTTTGTTCAGAATACACACTTCAAAATGGAGGACATTCGTACTGCGGTTAAATTAATTGAAGTGGGTCATTATATGGGTTCAGTTGACTTGAAAGATGCATATTTTTTAGTCAGTATGAATAAACAATCTCGGAAATACCTTAGATTCAGTTTTGAGAGCAAATTATATCAGTTTAATGTTCTGCCCTTTGGTTTGTCGACTGCACCTTATGTCTTTACAAAGATAATGAGACAAGTCACCACTTACCTGAGATCTCAAGGTGTTACTATAGTAAATTATTTAGATGATTTTTTAATAATTGCACCTACACGGGAACAATGTAAACAAAGTATTGGTTTTGTGTGTCAGTTCATTCAGTCATTGGGTTTTATAATTAATTATGAAAAGAGTCAATTACATCCTAGCAAACAATGCAGATTTTTAGGGTTTAATTTAGACACTAATCACTTTACAATCAATATTCCTGAGGACAAAAAACAGGCTATTTTGGTAATGATAAAAGCATTCTGTAAGAAAAAGATTTGTAGTATCAGAGAGTTTTCATCTTTGCTAGGTACTCTGACTTCAATTTGCCCAGCAGTCCCATATGGCTGGATGTACACAAAATTGTTAGAAAGATGTAAATATCTTGCTCTCTTAAATTCTAATGATGATTATGAGGCTAAGATGAAAATAACTCCCGAGATTGTTGAAGAATTAAGCTGGTGGTTGAAAACTGTGCCGACTTGTGCTGCCCCTATAAGGCGAGAGAATTACAAGCTAGAGTTATTTTCAGACGCCTCAAATACAGGTTGGGGAATTGTATGCGGGCAACAAAAGTTTCATGGCATCTGGACAGTTGAAGAAAACAGATACCATATTAATTACCTTGAATTGCTTGCAGTTTACTTTGCAATTAATTGTTTTGCAAAAGATGAATATAATTGTGAAATTTTAATACGAACAGATAACACAACAGTTGTTTGTTATATTAACCGTATGGGTGGCATACAGTTCCCTCACCTTAACAATCTGGCTAGGAAAATATGGCAATTTTGTGAGAAAAGGAAGATTTATATATTTGCTTCTTATATACCCTCTAAAGAAAATACAGAAGCCGACACTCAGTCTCGTATAGTCAACATCGAAACTGAGTGGGAACTGGCACCATATGCTTTTAACATGATTACTTCAAGACTGGGTAATCCCCAGATTGACTTATTTGCAACTAGAGCTAATGCAAAGTGTGAAGTCTTTGTCTCTTGGCATGTTGAACCAGACTGTTGGTCAGTTGATGCATTTACTATTTCTTGGAAAGACCTAAAATTCTATGCTTTCCCTCCCTTTGCCTTAGTTCTGAGATGTTTAAGGAAAATTCAACAAGATGGCGCTGAAGGTATACTTGTTGTACCAAACTGGCCTTCACAAGCCTGGTACCCACTTTACATGTCTATGTTAAAATCAGAAATAGTTAAATTAAACGCAAACCGAGAACTCCTTTTTTCTCCTTTCAGATCTTGCCATCCTCTCTGCCAGAGCCTTACACTGATTGCCGGAGTAGTCTCGGCAAGGTGTTCTTAAAAAAAGGCTATACTAGAGATAGTGTTACAATTATTTTAAATTCTTTGGCGAAGAATACTATGCAACAGTATGATTCATGTTATAAGCAGTGGTGGAAATTTTGTAAACACAATAATTTTGATCCTGAAAGTATTTGCATATCAAATATACTACAATTTTTAACTGAAAAATACCATAATGGTGCAGCATATGGTACATTAAACAGTGTTAGGTCAGCTCTATCTCTCTTGTTAGATACTGAGTTGGGAATGAAAAAAGACATTAGTAGATTCTTTAAAGGCATTTACAGGGCTAGGCCAAATAAACCCAAATATAAGGAAACTTGGGATCCAAGTGTAATGCTGGATTATGTGAGCAATTTATATCCAAATGTAAACCTTAACTTGCAAGTCATTTCTAAAAAATTGTTGATTTTACTAGCCTTGACTACTGCTCAAAGATTACAAACTTTCTCTTTAATCACAGTGAATAATATTAGTATTAATGATTCAGGAGTTAAAATTAAGGTTCCACAGTTGATTAAAACTTCAAAGATTAACAGATTTCAACCCTTACTTAATTTGCCGTTTTTCAAAGAGAAAGAATGTATCTGCCCAGCAAGAACGTTAATAGACTATCTCAGTGTGACGAGTCACTTACGTAAAGAACATAACAGTCTATTTATAACAACCAGGAAACCACATTCACCTGCCTCTACACATACTCTCAGTAGATGGGTGAAGGACATCTTGTTTGAGGCTGGTATTGACACTGAAACTTTTAGTGCCCACAGCACTCGGCATGCAGCCACATCATGTGCGAATAGAAAGGGTCTTAATATTGATTTGATAAAGGCTACTGCTGGTTGGACAAAAAGATCTAACAGTTTTGCTAAATTCTATAATCTCCCTCTACAAGAGGAAACTAACTTTGCTAATTATATAATTTCAGATTCATAAAATATGTAGGTAAATAACGTTATTTAAGATTACCTTGTAGTAGATAAGACGTACATGTTACTTTTATATGAGTAAAGTTCAATTTTCATTATTTCGCGTTGTCTCCTTTCAACATCTACATAGTTGGTAGACGAGGCGTTAATGGGTATAATAGAATGATCAAAGTAACTTACCTGTAAGTGAACTTCGATCACTATTATACTAAGTTAACGCCTCGTCTAAGTTAATCCCTCCCTTTTTTTCTTTTTTCGTTAATCCCACCCTGCTCAATAATGAAAAAAGAGAAAAGATGTTTACATTTAACTTTGCATTCAGGGTGGTCACCTATACTGGAGTTACCTCAACCTTGATTCTTATCGTACACAGGATAAGTGGGAGCACCAATCAAGGAAGGATAATCTCTTAGTGTCGTTGACTGTACATCTACCAAGGTATACTGTAGTGATAGATGTACTTACATGCTGTATGCAGAGCTTTAAACTTAATGACATTAGCAGGCAGTGTTGCCACGATTACAGTGATGCCGTGTTAAAAAATTTATTTATTTTTTTCTTTAAAAACCGTGTTCTCATAGATATGTCTAGACATAAACTACATAGTTGGTAGACGAGGCGTTAACTTAGTATAATAGTGATCGAAGTTCACTTACAGGTAAGTTACTTTGATCATTCTATTATTTATTGTAGTAGTAATTAACATTTTGTATAGTGCAATTATTAAAATTCACTTGATGTTCTATAGTGTTGGAAGGTCCCGCTCCAGATGTACTCGGCGGAATATTTATATTTACCACTTCACTATTTTTATTTTCTATGGAATTCGAAATTACATTCGACACGTGGATTTATTATGGTTATTGCAGCGTTTAAAATATCTGGCGGTGTGCTATCAAAACTTGAATCGCTCATTTTTTTGTTCACAAAACAATAAAAAAAACGAAGAAAAATGGCGGGGAAAATTCTAATAACCTACTTTTTTTTTACAGCGCGCGGCGTTCTGGTAGTAAAACGCGCGTGTATGACAATGTTCTTTTTTAGGGTTCCGTACCCAAAGGGTAAAAACGGGACCCTATTACTAAGACTCCGCTGTCTGTCTGTCTGTCTGTCTGTCTGTCTGTCTGTCTGTCTCCAGGCTGTATCTCATAGACCGTGATAGCTAGAAAGCTGAAATTTTCACAAATGATGTATTTCCGTTGCCGCTATAACAACAAATACTAAAAATTAAAAAAATATATATATTAAGGGGGGTCCCCATACAATAAACGTGTTTTTTTCGTATTTTTTTGCTCAATATTAAAAATGGTAACAGGTAGACGGTTCAAATTTTCACAGAATATTAACTTGTATATTACCTTTCAAAATAAATAATTAAATATCAATAAAGTAAATATTAAAGGGGGGCTCCCATACAACAAACGTAATTTTTTGATATTAACAGTTAACCTCTACAAACAAAGTTAGTTTTGCGGTTCATTAACAAAGATAATTATACCTACTTCTTGAGTACGGAACCCTCGGTGCGCGAGTCCGACTCGCACTTGGCCGGTTTTTTGAAATTCGTATAGACGTTCTTTTTTTGTAATTCATACAGATACCACGCATCGAGCAGATGTAGCTGTCTGTTGAGTACCCTTTGCGCAGAGGGGATCGAAAAAAAAAAAACCGGCCAAGTGCGAGTCGGACTCGCGCACCGAGGGTTCCGTACTCAAGAAGTAGGTACTGAAGCAAAACAATCAGGCAAAAACCAATATGTTTATTTGACGACGAGTACTTAGAAGAACTTGCGTTTAACCCTATAAGTATGAGGGATTTTCATTTAAAATCTTAGCCACAATTGCTTATGATGACTGAAAAGTATTTTTTAAGCAATTCTGATGATGGATTATTTGGTTTTACATATTGTCACAAAAACATTTCACAAAAACATACCGCGACTTGCATTGTGCAATGGATGTAATGTGTAATATTAGGGATAATAATGTCATTACTGTTCAACAGAAATGAGAAATTTGCTACAAACACGGTCGAAAAGATGTAATACATGTTGAGTGCACATGTGAAATGGATATATAGCTAGCAGAAATGTCAGTTAATCTCGAACATACTGAGACGTTACTTGACGAAGATGGCCCCAGGAAAAGGCAAAAAACCAATATGTTTACTGGACGATGAATGTTTATAGGAACTTGCATTTAATGCTATAAGAATGAGGGGCTTTACTATTTACCTACGCTTAAAATCTAAGCCATAATTGCTTATGGTGACTGAAAAAAGTGTCAACCACACCAACTTGTAAATTGTTTATATTACTAAAAATATTGTCTATAGTTGTACCGTCTACTGTTGTAGGCTCAATTATTTTAGGGAAAAGGCCTTTACTGAGTAAATAGCAGGAGATTTTGTTGCTGGGATGTTTGCTAAAATCGACATTAAAATCACCGACAACAATCAATGGACTCGTCAAATTACTCATACAACCGGTAATAGCTGTATCTAGACAATCTATAGCAGTGTCTACAGAACAACTTGGAGATCTATAGACCGACACAATGAGGACACCCGACAATTTTAATTCTATACATTCGCAATAGCCACCTCCTGGGCTGTCATTACAATAACAACGGCATCTGTCACTCTCGTCTTGTAATGTTCCATCAGACCTTACAAATAGTGCGGAGCCCCAACCTCGATTTACTTGATTATTCAAAGGACCGTCTATCCTGGCTTTCACTTCAAAACCTTGTAATGCTATATCACTATCACTTTTTGAACTCCAGGTTTCTACAAAGAGAGCAATATGGGAACTCTTGACAATAGGATCCGAATTTATATCTGGTGCATGTTTATGAAAAGATTGAACATTGTGAAAAATAACTTGAATAGTATCAGTTGGTACAGCTTGTAAAAATCTATATATCGGTACTAGACGACAAGATGACAAAAGTCTTTGCATCTCCTTTACAACGGGATTACTATTTAAAGGAGGTACAGGAGGTTTGAATGTTTCTTGATCCCGGTGTACTATAAACAATCCAGATGCTGAAGTTGCTCTGGAACAAGCTACGTAAAGCATTGACCGACGAACGTTTTTACTTAAGTGCACGACGACTTTTTCTAAAGTTGCACCTTGGCTTTTATGAATTGTTATTCCTTCTGCTACTACTATTGGAAATTGTGTACGCTGCACTGACAAATTTGAGGATTTCCATCTTTTTATTGTGTATGTCACTGATTCTATAGGAGTGAAATTTAAATTTATGTTCTGTTTGTGGCATTGTTTCAGTTTAGGGAATTTATTTCTAGTATTCTGACCACTACTTTCATCGTCGAAAAGAATCCACAATCTTAACGGCCGTTTCCGTCCTGTTTCCACATGTACGCCAAATTCAATTGACTTTAATACACCAGTTGCCCCGTTAACAAGACCATCTGAAGTGTCAACATTTACGGTAATCATGTAGCGTGCACCTAGTTTTACATGTAGTTTTTTTGGGAGACCGTAAGTTTGCATAGTTGGTAGTGCGGCTATAGTTTTCAATGCCTTTTGCTTAGCTTGCTCATTTGGAGCACCTGTAACATTATCTATGGCTTCCACTTCATAACCTTCTGTGCTTAATTTACTTAAGGCTTGCTCGTTGTACACATCGACTTCTCTATTCGTTGAAAAGAGATGAATGGCACCATTTGCTTCCCTTGGTAATACTTTGAAGCAACGATTTTTGATAATGGTAATATCTTCTGGAGTCATAGTACCAGAAGCCATATTATTTAAGGCTTTTGCAAATTTCATGTCATCTCTTTGTCGCATAATTTTCTCCATGAGAAATATTTGAAACGTCTCCCATAGTGGTGCACCAGCTAGCACTGCCAAAGGGTTTTTACTTGTATTGGGCTGAAATACCCAATTGTCACCCACAGGAGGTAATTGACGAAAATCTCCCACTACAATCATGGAAATGCCAGCGAAAGCTTCATTAACGTGGAATATTTGTTGCAACCTCCGATTAATTTGATGAAATGTTTTGCTACCCAACATAGATATTTCATCTAATATTATAAGTTTAACTGTTGCTAGTCTACAGGCCAGAGTATTGGCAATATTTGCTGATAACTCTGGCATAGTGTGACCACACTGAGATACTGGTAAACCAAATGCACTGTGCACAGTTTGACCTCCAATAGCGAAAGCAGCTTTACCAGTATAAGCGCATAACAATATTTTTATGTCATCGGGATTGGAACCCGGTATTTTGTTAAAATGATTTACTGTCAGGTATTGATATAACGCTTTTATGAGTAAACTTTTACCCACACCAGCACCTCCACTGACAAATAAATATAAAGGTGCAGAAGATGATGTCTGATGGGCAAAATAATTTCCAACGTGTAAAAGGAAGTCTCTTTGATCGCTATTTAAAATTTGTGTCAATTTAAGTACTTCATCGCTAGAATAAAGAGATGGCTGAGCTATGACTCCAAATGTATTTTCCCCAACATCTTTTTCCCGGTTTATTCTTAAATTTAAAAGATCCTCCACGTCATCTTCTTGCGTTTCGTATTCAAAATCTTGAAGTGGCTGGTTATTCCTGTAACGTGCAATGTCTAAAATGGTTTCTTCTTCATTTAGTTCTACATTTCTCACCACATCCAAAAAATTTGTAAATTCTTCAGCAGTACCAATTTTATTGAATTGATGGCTCTCTTCTTTTATTTTATCAATATTTTCTGCGTATTTGGCTATAATATTAATATTTTCGTGCAATAGTTCCAATTTTTCATTTCGCCAAGGTACATATAGCATCAGCTGTTCTCGGTAATAATTTTCAGGATCTTGCTGTTTATTATAGCAACGGTAACGTATAATCCGAGCTATTTTGCGTTTTCGTATGTATCCATCATTATTTAACAGTTTTATCCAAGTTCCTATATTGCTATTTTCTTCTTTATCACTAGAGTCAGAGGAACTATCAATTAACTCCGTGACTCTGGTATCGAGGGATTTACCAGCGTTCTTTACATTCTTTTGGTACGTATAAAAAGCTGCAAAGTAAGCAAGACACATACCATTGAATGTGTCGTCTTTTGGTCGACAAGTATAATGATCTATTAAATTGCGCTCAAATATATCAGTAGAAAGAGGATCTAAAGTTTTTAGAGTCTGATGTTTCTTTAAAATATGAACGCGTTGGTCGGGATGAACGGTATTGATAAAAATTTCACTTTCACTACCTAAAGACATTGGAAAGCCAGCTAAACAGTATACAGCTTCCTGGGCTGATATTTCCGAGGAATTTAAAAATACATTAGACACTGAACGCAATGCGTTTTTTATTGTGTAATTTCCTTGCTTTGCCTCTTCGACAGCAGCCCTCAGCAAGTTAGACATACCTCTATCTGCCTTATTGATATAATCGACTATATAAACGCAACATGCATATGGATCTAAAATGTACTGTATGTCCATATTAGATTGCTGCAGCTCTAAAATTTTCTTTGAAAACGGATTTATGAACACATCTTTTGGTAGCCGTTTATAAAGTACTTTTGGTCGCTTCAGGGTACTTCTTACAGCAAGTATGTAATCATCTAATGATAAATTAATATACTTTAAATACTGATCAAAAGTTTGGACTTCAGAAGGAATATCAGACAATTGATTCATCAACGTTATACCAACTTCTGTCCATTTTTTAACAGAGTCATTCTCTTTTTCTAGTTCTAACAATAATCTGGTTTCATCCATTGGAAAAAAAGGAATGCTAAAACGGCAGGGTCTATTTATTTTTGGGCGACACGTATGTGTATGTTTGTGCACTTGTAGTTGATTAAGGGACTCATGTACAACTTCAGTATTGCACGATATAATGTCATCAATAAAACTAACAACTGCAGGTATAGATGAAGGTTCACCGGGCTTGAAAACAGGCGCATTCTGTAACCAAACCATCATATGCGCATGCGGTGAACCCCTTTGTTGAAATTCTATTCTATAGTAAAAGTGCTCAATCTTATGTTCACCAAAGGGCCCTACTGGACTGTTCCATGTTTTCCTTAATTGTTTGAAACGATGTTCGAAATTTGCCGCGCAAATATATGGATCACTCTGAATTAATCGAGATTTTGTTTCATAGGATAAATCATTTGCTTCCCGCAGAGATATATCCTCTTTGTCGACAGTTTTTTTAAGCTGGCATAATAATTCTGGCCACCTCGTTTCTGCTGCAGATATTGTGATAAATAAAGTAGGCACACCAAACTGTCTGATCATACCTAGTAATTTTTTCTTTTCAGCTTCCCAGTGTGCAGGGGAATTGCGAATACCTTTTAAAATCCTATATCCTTCATCATGTTGGACAAGGTTTTCAATAAAATTATCATCTAATATGTTCCCTGCCAAGATTGGAACCCCTTGTGAAATTTTTTTACGTAAACATGTACTAATATTACCCCGTATATGGACCATCTGCTGTTTTTTAAGTGCGGTAAAAAGATAATCCACACGCATTGCCCTGCGATCAAATCTACTTATTTCAGATTTTATTACTTCTGAATGACTTAATTTTTTGTCATATTTTCTTTTTTCCCCACCGAATATCTTAATAAATGCCAGTTCCTCTAGATATTGGTCGTCAATTAAACATATTGGTTTTTTTCCTTCTCCTGGGGCCATCGTAATAACAACATCTTGCTCTTCGTCAAGTAGCGTCTCAGTATTTCCGGGGTTCACTGGCATTTCTGCGGGCTGTACATCCATATCCATTTCACATGTGCACTCAACGTTAGCATCAGTTTCATGATCGACATCACTTTCCGAAAGATTCGTTATAGCAGATGCCAAGTTCTTGGAATAGTTCTGTTTGTGTTAAATATGTAGCGGCGGCACGAACTTTTTCAGGACGTATTATTTCTTTTCGACCGTGTTTGTAGCAAAGTTTTCGCTTTAGTTCGACAGTAATAACATTATCGTCCCTGATATGACGGGGTAAAGCAGATACCATTGTATTAACTTACACGGGTACATTTACGACATTTCCCACTAAACCATGTTGAAAACCAATCCCTTGACCTCTTCGAATTATTTTTAAAAAGACGTGACGAGGTGATACCAACCTTTCTTCTAGAGGTGTTAAATCACTTAAAACAGATGGAATATTGGGAAACATTAAACCATTGCACAGTGCAAGACGTGGCATGGAGCCTTGTGAAATGTTTTTGTGGCATGTGAAACAAAATAATCCATCATCAGAATCGCTTAAAAAGAAAATACTTTTCAGATATTCTTCAGTAAGAGATTTTTTAGTTTTTATTGTATTTCTACTAATACGTTTTAAAGAAGTCATTTGCCACATGCGACCGCAACAGTGACATACGTTAGTTTGGCCCTTAATGATTGCAGAGTTAAAACGCTCACAAACTTCAGACCAATTGAGTAGAAAGTTATTTTGAGCAGCATTATGTGCTAATGTATTGCGGTCTTGTTCGGCTCTACGCACATCAACATCCTGTCGCGCGATACTGCGCGATAATGTGTCGCGATCTTGTTCGGTCCTACGCACATCAACATCCTGTCGCGCGACACTGCGCGATAATGTGTCGCGGTCTTGTTCGGCCCTACGCACATCGACATCCTGTCGCGCGACACTGCGATATAATGTGTTGCGGTCTTGTTCGGTCCTACGCACATCAACATCCTGTCGCGCGACACTGCGCGATAATGTGTCGCGGTCTTGTTCGGCCCTACGCACATCGACATCCTGTCGCGCGACACTGCGATATAATGTGTTGCGGTCTTGTTCAGTCCTGCGCACATCAACATCCTGTCGCGCGACAGTGCGCGATAATGTGTCGCGGTCATGTTCGGCCCTACGCACATCGACATCCTGTCGCGCGACACTGCGATATAATGTGTTGCGGTCTTGTTCGGTCCTACGCAGATCAACATCCTGTCGCGTGACACTGCGCGATAATGTGTCGCGGTCTTGTTCGGCCCTACGCACATCGACATCCTGTCGCGCGACACTGCGATATAATGTGTTGCGGTCTTGTTCGACCTTACGCACTTTACGGTTCAATCTCGAATTATGGTGTGCTGAGTTGTTACGTATTTGTTCGGCTTTTCGTAATTCTGCATTTTTTCGAGATTTCCGCTTTCTTTCACGACTGCTTTTCCTCTTATCATCCTCCTCTGATAACTGCTCAAAGGATGAGGTAAGTAAATCATGACTTGTAGAGGTTGAATTATTTATATGACGTGATGGGACTGATTCAGTAAAAGTTGGAGACACTTTGAAAGCATCTGACAAAGAAGATGACTGCGAAGTATTATTATCTGAATATTTCTCGGTATAAGTAGGAGATGCAGTTACAAGGTATGAGGACTGAAAAGGGTCAAGTGGAGCTACGTCTTTATTTGTACATGTCGAGGGTAAAGACCTCTTTAATTTTTGCCGTCTCTTTTTCTCGCGCTCAGCAATGCGTTTTCTTTCCTCTTTACTACCGACGTATTTATTTTTCGGACGCCCATTTACGCGCTGCAAAGATTCAACCGATTGAGAGCCGGATTCGAGCGGAAATGATAGTAGAGTCTCTCTTTGCAGCATGGTCATTAGATGAGATCTCATAGAGGATATATTAAATACTCGGCCGCACGGATCTTCACCTAAAGCTATCGAAGTGGCAAAAGCCATCGCAAATACACCGCAGTCGAAAGCGTTACTCTGTTTTTGAACAGGTGGAAACACCACTGTTGGAGCGTGAGGGAAAAGGGCACCAATGCAAAGTGATTGTAGTTGAGTTAAATCATCGTACAAACTGTCGTAAACCCGTACCTGTCCGTCAATGTGGTGAATACACACCCAATGTCCGACGTCGGCAAGTTCAACGTCAGTGTCGTTGTTATCTCGAAACAACAACTGTAAATGTTCCTGGTCAGGTGGAATTGGTTGAACTTGTCTTCGCAAGTCAGGCACAAGCAACTCATATATAGAATTTGGTGGACGGTAATTAGTGTTAATAGCGAGAATATCGTGAAATTTATTGACACAGTCGTCTTCAATATAATTATTACCAAGAACATACGAAAATTTAGTAATATCCATATTTATTTTTGGTTAAAAAGCAATTTAAAAAAGAATTTTTATAAAAAGAAGTAACTATAAGTCCAAAAAAAACCTTATCTAATAAAAAAAGACCAAATGAGAGAAAGATAGTAAGACCTAATAATAATCTACCGAAAGGCAAAATAACTAAGTACAAAAACCTAACCTAACCAATTATTATTAACTAGGTACCTACTAATTACAATAAGTAAAAGAAATAATTAATAACTATCCCTAACCTAACCTAATCTGTACCCTAATACCTAATAAAATCAAAATATAATAACCTACCCAACAGCAAAAAAAAACTACCAGAACCTACTTACTTAACTATAATTATTAACCTAATAAGTAATAACCAACTTAACCAAGGTGTTATTAATATAAGAGTATTTTTATATTCAAAAAAAACTAAGTAAGTACAGAAAATCGCAGAATTCAGGAGTACTGTGTATTCTTGAACAAAACGCATGGATTATTATGAAACGCAGCACCGCTAAGGTAGCCTCGGTATCGCTGCGGGGCGCGGGGTACGCGTTTGCGATCACGCCAGTATATTCGGGTTTTGCTCCCCGAGACACAGAGCGGGTCAGACGTGCTGCGTGCGTAGAATAATTTATATTTATGAAAGATCAGTGTAATTATGAAACGAATATGGTTATGTATGGATCGTAAATTGAAAACAAATTATTTACAATTTGTAACCTATTGTGTCACATCACTATGTACATGAAACAATTTTTATTTTACAATTTACAATTTTAAAATAAAAATTGTAAAAGGTAGTTATAGCTAGGTACTTTTAAGATTCGTTCGTAATACTGTAGATGTAACACGACTAAAACTGTAACGACCAAAGATGTAAAACGGTAATAATTACCTTTGTTATTGAACCGCAAAACTAACTTTGTTTGTAGAGGTTCACTGTTAATATCAAAAAAACTATGCTAGTTAGAGCATTGGCTATAGTTTTCCTGTAAAATATACATAAATTCCTATTGACCATAATTATTTCAGATTTTTCGATTGGTAAACTCCGGAGATAAGGGGGGGGGAACGGTATTTTTTTAGACTGTTTCCCCGATAAATCAAAAACTATCATGACTAAAAATAATTAAAAATCTGTTTTAGAATGTACAAAGTAAACCCTTTCATATGATACCCCACACAGTACAGTTATCTCACTTTTAAATTTCAACCCTCCGATTTTCCCCCCTTTTTAAATAAGAACAAAAGTAATTTCCAATTTTTTTTAATTCCAGTGTCTTTGGGCCACTAATATACACAACTATTCCAAATTTCATGTCGATAGCTTCGGTAGTTACTGAAATAATCGAGTGTGACGGACGGACAGACGGACAGACGGACAGACGGACAGACAGACGGAGAAAGTCGCACCATAAGGGTTCCATTTTACCATTTTGGTACGGAACCCTAACAAAGGAGTGTTGTAATGAAATTCAGTACAACATTACATCACCCGTTTGGATGATGTAATGGTTATTATGACATTGGGTGTTTTAATGTTGGAAATTATAAGCTAACTGTTTCAGAACCTGTTATAGAGGATTTATAGCATGGGAGTAGATAAAGTGCTTTATGGTATTTTAAGTAAAGTTGTTGTTAAGTACCTACTTAAGTGTGAGTAATGGTAAGTATGTAAACTTATGGTGCCACAAAATAAATCGATAATTCATCCAATTCGCACGTTTAACGTCTGAGGTATTTGAAGGCTACATAATGTGTAGATTGATAAATCTCCCGCTGCGCAGGCACAAGGTCCGTGATCTAGTCCATTTAAGTGAAACCTAGCAGTTTACATGAATTGAGTACCAGGAGAGCATAGCGAAACAGAAGGTGCCCACATCGTACAGCGAGGAGAGACTTCACACGTGGTCTGAATAAATTCCCGCCACATCAGTAAATAGATCGCTAAGTATCCCACTGCACATATAGAAGGTCGGAGGTCTTAAATGTAGTTCGCATAAATAAATTGCCAGTAGGGCTATCATGTGCACAACCCGTCTACCCGTTATGTCTATTTGTCTACCGAAGCTAACATGGTTACACATATGACTTGTCTCGTTACGTCAAAAGTTGAGATAAAAGTAATTTTCCTTATCTTATTTTTCTCTACGAACCCTTACATGACGACTATTTATTTCTCGTAATATACCGCAGTTTGTGCATGTGAGGGTAAACGACAAATTAGCCGGCAACGACAACATCTCTCTCTCAATCTCTCTCTCTCTCTCTCTCTCTCTCTCTCTCTCTCTCTCTCTCTCTCGATATCTCGTTGTGCACATGCTAAGCCTGCTATCAGCTATCATACAGCGAGGTGAGAAAGGGGTATAGTGTACTGACTTTATATGCAAGTATTAGTTAGTCAGTTTAGGACTTTAAGCCAAGTGTAAAATAGTAAGTTTTCTTGGATAATTCAGGTGTCAATGACAATATCTGAAAGTAACTGCGATATGTAACTTTCGCAATTTCTCATTGAATGTTTAGATAGATACAAGCAAGAGACTTGCCAGGCCTGAATTGTGCAAGTTTTATTGCTAGTGGACACAATAATTCATGTAAAGCTTTAATCAAACACGCGCGACCGCGGCACCAAAATTTTCCAATAAAAAAAAGTGTGTATTTGTAATTCACTTTGGTATTTGGTGTGACCATATACCAATACCACAGTGAAAGTACAGGTTGTATCCCGGGGAAGGACATAGGCTAGTTTTATCCCGGAAAATTATTGAATAATAAACATTTGAATTTTGAATATAAGCGGGAAGTCTCGTGTTAGATTCCCAGCAGGATCAATTTGGATCAAAATCAAAATTTTCTAAATTTTCTCTTGTAGAAGGATTGTTTCATAGGCCCAGTTAGCTGATAGCAACGATTTTACTGACAAAGACGTACCACCAAGCGATTTAACCCGCTACCATGTTAGACTGCATCATCACTTACCATCCAGGCAAGATCGCAGTCAAGGGCTAACTTGTAGTGGATAAAGAAAAATATCACTTGCTATACGTAACGGCGAAGGAAAACATCGCGAGGAAACCTGCATGCTGGACCAGCGTGGTGGACTATGGCTAAATCATTCTCGTTCTGAGACTAGACCAGTGCTCAATAGTGAGTCGGCGATGGGCAATACCTTCAAGGCAAGAGTGAATAGGCATCTTCTAGGCATGCGCGCTCCAACCTAGACCTCATCATTGCACTAAGCATGATTGTCGTCAAGCCCACGCCTATCTTGCAATAAGGATGATGACAACTTAATCAAATCACTCTTTATCAAACTTACAAACGCGCTTCTAAAATTAAAACTAACCGCGGATGTGAATTTCAGCTGTTCTGGAAGACCCTCTATTTAATAATAATCAGTAAAAAACAATTTATTTTTGACATAGGCATCATCCCCATTTACTGCTTCGTTGGTGTAGTGGTTGGCATATTCGACGGCGGCCGTCGAGGTCCCGGGTCGGGCCATAACAACTAACAAGTATTGGGTTTTTCTGACAAGAAACTCTCAGTGTTAGCCCGGAGTTAGGAAGTTGGCGGTGTTTGGCGACCCCCGTGCCTCGGAGAGCACGTAAAGCCGTCGGTCCTGCGCCTGATCTATCTCCGGTCGTGTCGGATTTTTCGTCCCATAGGGCTATGAGGGTAAAGTATTTTGATCTTGCAATAAAAAAAAAACAGTGGTACATGCGGTCGCGCGTTGCTTGTTTGAGCCACAGAATTCATAATTAGTATACAAGTAGTACAAAACCGAGAGAGCCGCGCAGGGTCCATACTGCCAAGTGACAACGCTTAAAGCAATACTTATGCAATATTACTTAAAACGACAGTTTGATATCACATACCTTGACGTCCCTAAAACAAGGATTATAATTCAAAAACAACGATTATATAAGTCAACGATATTGAAAAAATATGGCTTTTAGCATTGGCAATATGGCCCCAGGTGACTAGTGAAACATCAGTGTAAATTCTCGAAATTCTGAAACAGACGTATTGTATAGCGTTACAGTTTAGTTCACGTTGATTTGGATGCTACAGATATTTGTATGCTCTTTAGGATTATTTTTGCACTAGATTGAGTGTATTTTTTTATATTAACTGGCTTTATGGCTCTGAGTTCCAGCCCTTCTGAGCCTAGTACCAGCGAGTTGAGAATTAAACGCTAGCGACACCACTTGTATGACGAAATTAGTAATTCTGTGGCGTGTATAATAAGCGTCACTTACTGCAAGAGGGCTCAGCCGCCGGCGCACTGGCTTCCTCCTGCGGCTCCACCTGCAAGCAATAGACAATCAGTAATGCGTTCAATTGGAAATAATAAAAATAATGTCCTCCCGACCAAATTTGGGCCACAGCCGTGTATCTCCAGAGAGATTAACCATCTGCACCGGATATACTATAGTGCACAAGTGTGTTATTATACACACAGGTGCATTCTCTGTTCCTTTACTCTCATAGCCTGATGGGACGGTAAATCTGACACGACCAGAGAGAGATCAGGCGCAGGACCTACCGCTTAACATGTGCTCTAACATCGGAAGGTTAACTTCAAGGGTAACATAAGGGTAAGGATAACTAGCGCCCCACAGGATAGTATAATAACTTACACTAAACTGTATAGTATACATCCTTAATGCGAAAGTTTGGATGGATGGATGTATGGATGGATGTTTGTTACTCAATCACGCCCGAACAGCTGAAAGGATCTGGATGAAATTTGGCACAGAGACAGATTATAGTCTGGAATAACACATAGGCGACTTTTTATACCGGAAGACTAAGGAGTTCCTGCGGGAACCAAAAAACCGCAATCAAAGCGGACGTAGTCGCGTACATCAGCTAGTCTAAATATATAAAAGGAAAAGGTGACTGACTGACTGATCTATCAACGCACAGCTTAAACCACTGAATGAATCAGGAATCGAACCCGGGACCATCCACTATAAGGCCACAGCATTCACCATAGATAGAGCCAGGGAGATAAAAAGTTAAACAGAAAAGATGTGTGTAAAATAGGAGCACTTTTATACTAATTCCACCTCAAATGTAGGGTCGACGTCAAAAGTCCATACATAACTGCTAAAACTATGTGCAAGCAATCCTTATCACTCATCCACACAGACATAATCTGTCCAAAATATTTATCGTTATTTAACAACATTAGGTTCAGGTATTTAATACTACTATATTAGTGCCATAAATTCTCAAAAATATCTACCTACACAATGAATATTATTCATGTAAGTTTGAAGGTGACTTTGTAACTAACAAGCCATCTTGTTAGTTACAAAGTCTATATGGACTTTTGGTGTTGACTGTACACTATTCACAAATAAATGAATTGATTGTTTAAAAAATAAAGTGAATAATGAAATGAAAACGATGTCACCTTCACTTCAATGTATAGGGAAGACTCTCCGGGCCCCAGTGTCTCTTGCTGACTCCGTATCTGACCAATTTCTTTAGTCAACGTTAGCTCTGTTTTGATTGGCATAACACTCTGCTCATAATCTCCATGTGGACTCGAACTGGGTAATTCTTCTTTAGGCACTATATCTATAAATTCCTTGTTGTCTTCGTCGGCTTCAAAGGTGATCTCCACTTCTTCTATGATTTCCTCTTTTGGTATTATGAGGCCAGCATCAAGCATCGTCTGGTTACTTTGATCCCCCATGTTTTTTTTGTTGTTTTTTTATTGCGAAATACGGTTATTTTACGACAATCATGCTTAGTGCAATGGAGAGGTGTAGGTTGGAGCACAGTTGTATGTGGCAGGAAACATGCGTCCTGCGAGGGATCACGAAGTTTTGCTTAACTGTCACATTGATCACTTTTAACACTGCACTCCTGGTAGTTCTGTAATATAAGAAGTACAGTTCTTATCCTACTTTTTAGTGCTATCCTTTTCCAAAGGAAGTGTTATGAAAGGGATAGCAATATATTTTGCAGCTATCATTTTAGTTAAGAAATTGTGACAGCCAAACCTGACTTATGTGTGAAATCTAATATTTAAAATAGGTATGTGAAACTAGAATTGTGATCTGTAGAACTAGAACATAGCTCAACAAGATAAATAGCTGAAACGACAATGTGTGGCGCACATAGTACCTACAGAAAACGGACAGACAGGGCCCCAAAGTGCCGAAATGGGGTCCGCACACTGCATAACACGGCACTGGCAGACACCTGTAAGTGGATAGATGAAACTGGATTGCGTCGTGCGGTGTCGTGAAGTGCCGACAATGGATCTATGTCCAACAGGGGACATCAATTCAAATCTTTCTCAGCAGTCAGTACTGAAAATGCTCGTGCCGCCGGCAGCATTAGGCGCGCCATAATATTGCAGTAACAAAGGCACCTGCCGACGTCACGGCATTTCTTCGATCCGCCCGATGCCGCCATTTGTTTATCTACGAAAGCTTTGCGTGACTGCCGTGACATGCCTCTCGTGTGTTCAAATATGTATGCTATCGTCTCAAAATAAGTTAACCATTACGATTTTAATTACCTTGTAGCGAAAAACTTTATGTAAATACTAAATAGGTAGGAAGTACTAAGTAGTCGATTACCTATATCACTCGGTCACTTGTGTTCACAAAAACAACACATTACACGGTAGTATTTCACACGAGCGATCGTTTACCTACTGTTTTTCAACTATCGTTTAACTAAAATCAAGGCTCAAATCGCGCAAAATTCAATTAAACAAGGAATGAAGCAAGTCTCTGCTCTGAGGTGAGTTCGGTGAGTTCATATAGTAATTAGTAATTAGCAAGGAATATACTACGGAGTATATGTGTTCTGTTTAAACTAGGGATGGACGATATACATCGATGTATTTTAAACACTCGATGTATAGTAACGATGCATCGTATTGAACCGATGTATTGTTAATACTTCAGCATCGAATATATATCGATGTTTTTCATTCGATGCATCGAATACTCAACTGACAAGTGACAAGTGACAACTGCAGTGACTTTCACGACGTTTCGTTAAACGGAACGTTATAATCAGTTCTGCCAATATAACACGCCAATGATTTATCGGTTTCTGAATAGGTAGGTTGTTTCCTTTGCCGCGGAGCCGGCATAGCAAAATTATAACCAAAACATGGTTGCCAACTTAGGGTCTTTTGGTCCCAAATTTAGGGCTTAAACAAAGACGAAGGGCTTCTTTTAGGGCCCTCATATTTTTAGGGATTTTTGTCTTCTTATATTTTTTACCTATTTTTTATTAATTCTTAGATCTATCATGTATTTACAATTCTTATTATTAAGAATGCGTAGTTGAATGAATAACAAGTCACCATAGTGTTTACCATAAACATAAACATAGGACGCGTTATATTACAACTATGGAGACTGGTGAATGTGGTGAATGGTGGTCCGTGGTTACGTTGTCTATGCTTACTGAAAGAAAATACTGTAGTCTTACGACCAATAAGAAAGCCGTTATTCCAAAATTAAGATTTTCTTCAGCAAAAATATAAATCATTCAATATGAATCTTAATTTTGAAAGTACGGCAAAAAAAAAAATTGGGACTTTTTAGGGCTTTTTGTCTTGAGTTTTAGGGACAAATATTTTCGAGTGTTGGTAACACTGAAGTCTGAACATTTGTTATAACATAGTATTCAATATAAATATTGGAATATGTAAAGATTGTGTTGGCACTTGGCTGTGTAATTGTGCATTTTAATAAATATTTTTTCTTGTACTTACCTAGTTTTCTTTAAGGTCTAAACATGTAAGTACGAAAACAATCGATGTTTTAGAAACATCGATGTATTTATCAATACATCGTATTAACATCGATGCAACCGATCGATGCATTACATCGGAAAAAACATCGATGTATATTTTAAATGTCCATCTCTAGTTTAAACTACTCTCTACCGAGAGGTAATTAGTTTAGGTCAGTATTTATAATCACCAATCAAAAAAAGAAGATATAAATTATTATACTCTTTGGGCGAGTTATGACTTCATAACAGTCTTTGATTTTCTAAACAAGTGGTCAATACCGTAGACAGAGAAAGATAGACGGGTCGTCACGGTACATAGTATGCGAAAGCGATAGTTTTATCATAACTACAATAAGTACAATATCTATTTAACAACCCTTATTGCATAGCCGTCTCTATCTCCTGTAGGATAGAGACGGCTATGCTTATTGCCATCATACAATTTTTATCATATTTGTGTGAAAACTGCTAATGCTTATTACTAGTTGGGAGTATGGCAAATAAGTGTCAAACACGCACTAAAATGATTTTAAACTATCGCAATTTTTTACTACAAGTGAAAACAAGAAAAGAAAACGAAATTGAAATTGAATGTATTTTTAATCAATATGTTTGGCTTTTTACATACAATTCAATTCACTTCCGGAGCGGACACCCTTAAAATAAGTTAAGTGCGTGTTGTAATAAGGGAAATAATACAAATTAAAACTAGTTTAATTTATGAATATAATGATCTTATAGGTACAGAATAAATATATATATACTCGTATATATATATAACGTCTTCTCACTTTCATAATAATTATTATTATTACACTTTATTTGTACACCACAATACAATAAAAGAAAGAAAAAAAAATTGAGGAACAAAAACACAGAAGGAAGTACAAAAAGGCGGCCATATCGCTTAGCAGCGATCTCTGCCAGGCAACCTTGGGATTAGAAGTTAAGGAGATTAACTTGCGGGTTGTGTATTAATATAAACATACAAACAAATACCTACATACTAATACATAAACCATATATACACAAAAAACATAATACTTATAATAAACATATGAAAATAAACTAATATATATTATGTATTTATTATTACTTATACTAAATAACAATGAAAACTAATCGTCTATATTAAGATAAATATAAATTCTTCACAGATTTTTTAAATATTTCCAGTGACCTTGATTGTCGTATGTATAATGGGAGAGCATTCCATAATAAAACAGCTTGCACTGTGAAAGACTGCGCATAAAATTTCGTCTTATGCGATGGTATGCATAAAGTTAATTTCCGAGTTGTTCGTATTTCGGACTGATCTCCCACAAATTTAAACTTCTCCTTCAGGTAAGAGGGAGTTTTTGGGTCAAATAGCACACGGTACAGAAGTGAAAGAACATGAAGATCCTGGCGACGGCGAATAGGAAGTCACTTGAGCTTTTGACGATATTCAGATACGTGGTCATATTTACGAAGGCCAAATAGGTATGAACCGAATAGCAAGATTTTGGAGTCGCTCAAGCTTGTTAAGTTGGTCCTCAGTCAAATTAAGATAGCTTGCGTCTGCATTATCGAGAATAGAAAGTAGGAGGGAATGTGCTAACATAACTTTGGTTGGAATTGGTAAAATAGAACGAAGACGACGCAATGAGCTCATTGCAAAAAATGTTTTCCTACTTAGCTCTTTAATTTGTGTGGACCACGATAAATCCCGATCCAAATATATGCCAAGGTCTTTAGTACAAGCACAGTAAGATATAGTAACCCCATTGTATATAATAGGAGGGAGATTTTGCCAATCAACTCGAACAATCATCCAAGGACTGCCAATAATGATAGCCTGAGACTTAACTCGGGTTAACCTTGAGTCCATACCGTCTGCTCCACTCGGAAATTGTAGCTAAATCTTCATTAATAGCAGAGACAGCAGAACTAAGGTTATCAAGAGGAGTAGGGCGATATATTTGGATATCGTCTGCATACATGTGATAGAGGGAAGATATGTTATTGGTGATAGAATTAATAAAAATAGCGAAAAGCAAAGGGGATAACACGCCACCCTGAATTATTATTCTTTTAGTAGCAAGTCCACGTCTTATAGGTACTCCGTCCACGAGTTTAGTGGATAAACAAGTAATAATTAATTAAAAACAGCGTCACGCATAAAACTTGTATTGATTAATAACTGACATAAAACAATCAAGTGTAGTTATGATACAAAAGCTTCATCGTAAGGGTTGTACCATCATTGGATAGGCATTATTATAATTAATCTTACGAATTGGCATCGCCGAATTTTTATTTTCAATCTTACAAATCACAGGTATATAATAAACTGCATTAATCAATAAGTGAACAAAACGTATAAAATTGTGAATTACATGCGTATGCAGCGTTGGTATTGAACTTTCATACAGATATGTCATGCTCTGTGTCTTGCGGAAGCATTGCTGCTTAAAATGCCTAAAACACCTGCTTGCATATTTCCTTGGCTCCCACCTCTTTCGTCCTGTCGACTCTATTCATAATTGTCACGTATGGATTTGTCTTGAATCCTGAAAATTAACAAGTATAGTTACGGGTGTTTAACTCCATCAATGACTTTCATTAAAAATATCTATCGTAAATTGGTAAATGAATAAAATTTCTTATTACGTATATAGATTGACACTTTTTTTCCCTTAATTTTGGGTTCCAAACTTGGGTAAATATGATAATACAGCTGGCATCCCCACAACGCGAGTAATAATAATAATAACGCGAGTCACCCGACTAATTTCAGAGAACATACAAAAATGGAACCTGGCATCATTTTACTTACCTTCTTAACTTGGGTGCTTAATGCTACAAAATTCGATTATTTTCTTAATGCTAAATAAGTACTTTTTTGTTATTTCTATACTTTGTAGCATTCATGCGAGTATTTACAGATATAATCTGTAACAATCAGGTAAAAATGAGGTCAAAATTGTAAACTTACTATTTCAGGTTATGTTTTCGTATTTACGTTCAGTTCGGCTTTTGCAGCCTTACACCTAATACACCATCGTCTTTAAGTTAAACCACTTTTTTCCTAAGCTACGAGCACAGTTACCACTTTGTTCAATTCTGATTTCGTACGAATATGGGCGAATAACAAAAACGACACAGAATTGTTTGACCTCCATTAGCTTATAGGTCCAACAAAAAAAAGCAATACGCTGAGCAGTACAAGAAAAGAGATTTTCGCGCTCTGTCACTCCTTGCCATTAGCGTATATACTCATTTCGCTCACTTGTGGTATTATTATTACAATGCCTTCAGCTTTATTCTTACTCTATGGGTCAATACCAATCGTAGACTGAGAGAGATATATAGACGACGCCTTTGATTAGGTATATACAGAAGGATGTGCCCTAAAATATTTAAATTGTAGCTTCCTATAACCTTAAAATGGCGCATGGGCGGAGCTTAATGCGGGCATTAGGGCTGAAATTATCGATACCTTTGATTATGTCGATACTTAAGTATATACTCGATATAAAATTAACAAAATATAATTAGAAAATAATTAAACATAATTTTTGAAATACACTAGTATTCGTATTTTATAATGAACAAGCTGATGCCCGCGACCCCGTCCGCGTGAATTGAGGTTTTTTGTAAGAAAAAATTTTGTATGAAAAAAATTTTTTTACTCATCGTTTCGTATAGAAGACAAAAATTCATTCGGAGGAAAAATACGGAGAGAGCTGATGATTGAGGATTTCGAAGACGGATGAAGTGCACAGCCAGGGTATTCAAGATAGGTGGGGTGTGCTCGACCAAATGTAACTCGAAACTTTATCCAATTGACAGTGTGCTGAAAAAAAATTCAAAATGGCGGATTTAAGATGGCCGCCATACAAATTTCGTCGGTGTCTATCTCGGAGAGTATAAAAGATGGACGAGTGGTTTCTTGGCAAAAGATGATCAGGACGTGAAGGTTTACTTGATGAACAGGAAAAAATTCAAGATGGCGGAATTTATTTTTCCATACAAAATGTATGGCGAATATTGAAGAGGCTTACAAGTGTAGAACTATGCAAGACTTTGATGCGATTTTTTTACAAGATTTGTTCTGTATGGAAGAATTGTCGGTTTGCTGTTAGGAAAGCCAAGATGGCGAAGTTCAATGGCACCCAAAGGTACCCGATCGTCAGTGGTATGATATTGATATTAATCAACTAAGGGAGGTTTCTTTGTGTTTTTACTTCAACAGTCTCTTACACTGTATGCATGTCTGGAAAGTTTATTTACGTTAAAAGGCCCTTTTAGATAATTAAGGGGTCTCTGTTTTATGTTTTCTTATGAGAATTTTTTTTACGTCTGTCGGATGCGTGGCACTCTGGCGCTTCCACTGTGCTCGCTAGCATAGCAGTGTGTTGTTTACTTCAGAACACGTAGGCAGTAAACACTAGGATAGAAGGAGAGCAAGTAAGTAGACAGTGGGCCGCGCGGTCTACGCGGGCGGGTGCGGTTCCATTTCAAAATTTGTTTTTAAAGAAGAACTCTCCATAATTTTTCGGAGAAAAAATATATGGAGGTGTTTATTTCAGAAAGTACCTATACTAAATGGAAGAGTGGAGTGAAAGTACCTATACTAAATCGTTAAGGGATCAACGCACAGCCTAAACCGCTGGGGTTAGCAACTTCAAATTTTGACAGTAGGTTCCTTTTGTGACGTAGGCGCTCAATAAGGAAAGATTTTTCAAAATTACACTCCTACGGGGGTGAAATAGGGGGTGAAATTTTGTATGAAACTCCGGGTTGGCACTGAGAATTTCTTAATTGAATACCTAACTTTTATGCCCGACCGGGAATCGAACCCAGGACCTCATGATCCGTAGTCGACTATGCTAACCACTAGACCAACGAGGCAGTCAAAAATAGTAATTAGTTAAAATGATGCATAATAACTGCAATGAAGGGACCAAAAACCACTTGAATAGACACTGTAATTTTCGAATACGAGACACCATCCCGGAGATCGGGTGTCTTAATCACAAGGTTATCATCGCTACAGCCTAAAATGAGTTTGGCAATATTATAAGTAGAAGCTGACTGTTCAATCTCATCTCTCTACCCCTCTGAGTGAGAAACAGTAAGAGTGATATGAAATTTTAATTTTATCGATACTCAATTTATTTGTAAACAATACAATCCCCACACTATATAAACACTCAAACAAAAACTAATGAAATAATCCAAATTTTCAGGGATAGCGCAAAAATTGACGTGTTTTGGATTCAGTAAAGAAGAAACTAAGCTATAATTAGTTGAAATAACTTAAAATACTCGCCACAAAAAGAAAAATAAAAACAACTATGTTACTCACTTACGAAATGAAATTCCTGGGCGTTTTACAATACTATTATTACGACACCCCACAACTGAGCACTTCACCATTGTTGATTACACAAAACTAAGCAAAAACACATAAAAATATTATGAAAATATTCACAAAACTGGTAATTAGCCACAACCAAAACACCGGAAGCAATACAGACGCCATATAAAGGTTAATCCCTTCGTGTGGCAAGTAACCATATTATGGTTACCTTCAATAGCAAAATTTGATGACGTCATATGATAATTGCCTGACACGTTCACGCAATAACATAATACACTTGTCTCATTCTAAAAACATAGCTTTCAATAAATCGTATAACTATAATTGAGTAAAATGTATCACATCCATCTCTATATACCTAATCAAAGGAAGACGCCATATCTCCTTTTCACTCCCACATGAAAGAGATGCAGTGTTGGGATTTTACACAAGATAGAATGAGAAAAAAATATGTTTTCTTTTATCCCTTTCTGCGTGTCACGGTTTTGTTCGTAAAGCACTTAATGTGTTTGGTGCTTTGCAGCGTTTTGCCTATTATAACCTATCCCTTTCGGTTACACGCTGGCATTGATTCTAGAGATTTAATTGTTCTATGATACCAATGTTTGAAAAATGTCATTTTTTGACTTTGACATGAATTGAAAGTGACATGAAAGGAAACTAAAAGAGAATTATCTTGTCTCTGGAGAAACAGAGAGTATTATGTTCTGTGGGAGAAACTGAAAAGTAAAATCTAAAATCGTCAACATTGAGTTTTTCTTTTGTTTCGTGATTTTTTAAAGAAATTGAACCGGTAAAATCGTGATTGTTTTTGTAAAAAAATAATAACTATTACCAGTGTCGATCGCCACTATTTGGATCACCATTCTAGCAGTAAGTGTGTGCGTTTTTTCGTTTTTTTGTAACATGTGTACGAACACCGCATCACGGCATGAGGTCATCGACTTGACCCTGATAAATATTAAATTCACGGCATACGGAATATTTCGGTATATCGTTATGGATTATCCATTGAGATACTGATACGTCTTACTGAAAGAATTTTTTTTTTGAAAAGGTACACAAAACCGGTTGCAACCAAAACATGGACATATAATATAAGAACATTGAAGATCAGACGTGTTTTAACTGAAGTGTGAGGTATCTGATTCCATTCCTGGGCTATTTGGGAATTAATGATGTCTCAATTGTTTGCATAAACTTTCTCAGTACCCATTACCCCTTCTAGGTTATAAAATAGCTTTTATTTTTTCCTTGTGCAGTTACTTTCTTTTTTTGTGCTTAACACCTACACTCTCACCTACACATTCGCCTCTTGTGTATCTCCCGTGCCTTATAAAACATTTCATTTCATTTCAAATTTCAATACACATGCAAACACAGATCCACTCTTTTGCCTCACTCACATTCTGCTTCATTTCAGGCACCCAAAGTAACAAAATGGAGCAAGTACTGCATCAAGTGGCCCAGACTGTTGAGAAACAGTTGGACAATGAACTAGAAAGGTAATTATATTATGAATTAGTTAAAAAACTCAAAATGTTTTTTATTCAAATTAAGTGCTTTTTTCACTGTCAATTAGTGACTCTACCACTGGGTTTGAAAGCCATTACTACCGAGAAGAAATAGTAAGAAACTTTGTTTTTATCTAAAATTACTTTAGCGGGTTTTATTCAACATTGAACATGGCACCCTCCACCACCACCACAACTACAGCCCATTAACGTCCCACTGCTGGGCACAGGCCTCCACTCTCACAGGAGAGAGGGAATTAGAGTTTAGACCCACCACACTGTTCTAATGCGGGTTGGCGGCCTTTAACGACTCTTATCATGTTAGATAGATAGATAGATAGATAGATAAATGCTTTATTGCCACACAAAACATTAAAAAGAAACAAAAAAGTTAACAAGCAAAAAGAAATAACAAGTGTGCAAAGGCAGTCTTATCACTAAAAGTGATCTCCTCCAGACAACCTTTAATTATAGAAGCAAATGCAATGAAACGGGATAGTGCAACAACATTAATACATATCTATAATATACTACATAAACTATACATTCTACTATTACATAAACAATTACACAAATAAAATACTAAAATAGATACCAATACAATACATGTTAGTGATAATAACCGGGACCACTGGCTTTAACATGCTTTCTGAGGAACGGGGGTGAAACACCGCCAACTTCCTAACTGGTAGCTGGTACTGCCACCCTCATTGGAACAAAATCATCATTTTACTTCCTATGCTTTAGATATGACTTATATATGTATCTCATACAGAGCTCTGGCCTCCTCCACTGTTGCTTGTAAAACCTATATATTGTAAAATTACAACTTATTCCTTGTCCACATTAAATGTCAGTTATCTATTTTTTTTTTCTAGAAAAGTTTGTGCAGTATCAAAACGTTTTTCTCTCATTTCAATTCCCCAGCAGACAAAATTCCTCACTTTAAACATTATTTGGTGTTATAGTCTACGTTTTTACATTGTAAATCTGATTGAACTGTAATCAAGCGTTTGATCACAATAGTGTCAAAGTAAAATGGACCTAAAAGTTCTTGATTTAAGTCACAAATTTAATACAACCAATTTAAATTTCGATACATTGGAGTGCTGATGGGTTGAGTTGAAATGAATGAATGATAAGCATGTAATGACCCGCAGGTTGGACACATTGGACAACAGTGACCTGGAGGCCATCAGACAGCAGCGCATCGCTGAGATGAAGCAGCGAGCCATACAGAAGCAAGAGTGGCTCGCCATGGTGGGTACAGCACTAGCCAGGCTAATGTTATCTATCTATAATAATATTGTAAATGCAAAAGTTTGGATGGATGTATGGATGTTTGTTACTCAATCACGCCCGAACGGCTGAACGGCACGGAAACTTGGCACAGAGATAGATTATAGTCTGGAATAACACATAGGTTACTTTTTATCCTGGAAAACTAAGGAGTTCCCGCGGGAACCAAAGAACCTCAATCCATGCGGACATAGTCGCGGGCATCAGCTAGTCATACTCATAAATGTGAAAGTGTGTCTGTCTGTTTGTCTAGACTTAAAGTCTACACTGGTAAATGTTTATTTATTCAAATTAGGCACACACTAGGCAATAACTTATAAAACACTAGCTGATGCCCGCGATTTCGTACGCGTGGATCGAGGTTTTGTGGTTCCCGCGGGAACTCTTTAATTTTCCGGGATTAAAAGTACTTAGCCTATGTGCTATTCCAGACTATAATCTATCTCTGTGCCAAATTTCAGCCAGATCCGTTAAGCTGTTGGGGCTTGATTGAGTAACAAACATCCATACATCCATCCAAACTTTCGCATTTATAATATTAGTAAGATGGTGGATAATCAATCAATCAAAAGTGATTATTTGTACGATTGACCCAGATTACATGAATACAAAATTAAAAGATTCTATTTGGAATAAACAGCCAATTTTTCTTCTGTACTAATTCGTTCATGACCACCATATCCTTGATCTTCTAAGTCTGAAGCAATTATCGCATGTAATTGTTTGAATCGTTCCTAGTCATTCTAAAATAGTTTTTGAATATTTCGTCTGAAAACTCAGAAGTTAATTTGAATTCTCCATGGGTTTTCCTTTTGGACATGTAAGAGCTCTTTTTCTTTCCTTGTTAACAATAATTATCTATATGAAAACTCGTTATCATTGTTGTATTCTGAACTTAAATCTAGCGCGTCCATCTTACTTGATTCCCGTCGACAAATGCCGCTGAGGCGTCCACTGATATACGATTCGTGTAAGCAAATGCGGACACACCGTGTCCACCAATGTCAGTGCCGCATTGGCGTAGTATCGTGAACCAGTGCGAGTGTGGGCATGTGCGGCGGGGCTTATAATCCTGCATTGTTGAGTATGCTCCAGTGTCGGAGTGAAACGTGCGTTCAGAATAATTTGGAAGATTTGTGTGTTCTGGTGTGGTGCCAGTGCGAATAGCTGGCTTAGTGGAATACCGCAAGCTGCATGCTGTAACACAAGGATTTGTCTGCTTTGGCGGATTGTCTTATTATTATTAATGTGAAAGGATGGATGGATGGATGGATGTTTGTTACTCAATCACGCCAGAACCGCTGAACGGATCTGAATGAAATTTGGCACAGAGATAGATTATAGTCTGGAATAACACATATGCTACTTTTAATCCCCGAAAGTAAAGAGTTCCCACGGGAACCGAAAATACTCAATCAAACTCAGATGTAACAATGTTTTTATCAATGTCTTTGTACTGTCTTCTTTGTACTTTGGAGCTATTTTGACGAAGACATCCGCTAACAAACAATTTTTGAAAATTCAACCAACCCCTAAGGGGTTACCCCCTAGTAGGGGTTTGAAATTTGTGTAGTCCACGCGGACGAAGTCGCGGGTAAATGCTAGTTCCAAATGTAGTACTATATTCAATTTACAGTAATGATCCAGTTAGTTTTATTGTAAGTATATTATTGAGTCAGTATTTTATTCCAGGGTCATGGAGAATACACGGAGCTGTCAGATGAAAAGGAGTTCTTCACGGTATGCAATAAGAGCGAGAATGTAGTGTGCCACTTCTATCGCGACGACGCGCCGCGGTGCCGCATCGTGGACATGCACCTTAAGACGCTCGCCAAAAAACACGTGGAGACCAGATTCGTGAAGCTCAACGTGGAGAGAGCTCCTTTCCTCACAGGTAACATACAACATTACAGGTAACATGTGACATTACAGGTAACATAATATAACATGTCATATCGTGTGCACAAGGTGCAGAATTCCTTTGTGGGGTCGAGTGTATGCTTTTATAACGTGGTTCCAAAAGAGTTTCTGGATTTGCTTTTGCATTTTAAAGCCTGTTATGCCTTGTCCGACGATTTATTTTACTTTTGGCATATGCACGTCTATGAAATGTCATAATTATTGACAGGCAACCATCAAAAAAAAAATTGCAATACTCCATAGACGCATATCGTATTTTCCAATAGTGAAGCGACGTGCCATTTTATCCGATATTTCGTAACTCGTATACTCTTCTAGTAATTACAAGTACGACATGCCTTTTCAAAATAGTCACGGAGCTTCAACACTAGCTTTCTTGATAGTCTTTTAAGCACCATAATCTTTGGCGATGGATGGTTTCTATGACCTGACGGATTTATGTAAATTTAGGTAACTGTGGTATATACATGATTTATTTTAATACATACTTTAATATACTCAGTCATTTGAACGCTTGGGTATGTTTATAAAACAATAAAAACTGTTGAGCAAAGGTAAATATCAATGTGTCAAATCGATTAAAACTTCTTCATAAATAAAGTCGATTGTTATCAAAAATCGAATCAGTAACGCGTTAGAACATCATTGACTCCATTTGCCAAAAGTAAAATAAATAATTGGACAGAGTTTAAATAGCATCTGTTAGGTCGAGGTTATTATACTATCTTTTTTTTTAATTTATTTATTTTATAAATTGCACAAAAAATATATATAAATTATGTTATTTGCCAAACTACACATGCAGTTGGTTGCCAAATTCGCGCTCAACTAATAATTATATACTGTGCACTTATTACTTACACAATAGCTATTATACTTTATAAAATACTAGCGGTCCGACCCGGCTTCGCACGGGTAGCACTTGATCAAAATAGTCCATACCCAATAATGGTCAGTCAGCACTGAGACGAACAACTCCACCATACGTTCTCAAATTTTGTTCAGCAAACCGCTGTGAACGCTTGGCACTTGAGTCTCCAATACGACGTATTTTCGCTGCACTCGCCTGGGAACTATGTTTAGAACTAACAACTATGTTGAGACCTGGCTCTTTTAGGCATTTCGCAGTCTGTCTACAGCAGTTAGATATTAAAATGTTTAAAAAAATGTTAGTAAGTTCTCTTGTATTTATTATGTTTGTCTTGACAAATATGACATAAAAGTGTCTTGACAAATATGACATAAAAGTGTCTTGACAAATATGACATAAGACGTTCTGAATTAATAGACGAATAGAGGTTTAACGTAAAAAGTTAAATTAGGTGAATTTTTCCGACTTAATTCCCATTATTGCAATTTTCGAAGGGATCTCTAATTTATTTTAAAATAAAATGCAGCCTATGTTACTCGCTGATAAAGTAGCTTTCTATAGGTGAAAGAATTTTAAAATCGGTCCAGTAGTTTTTTTTGTTTATCCATTACAAACAAACAAACAAATAAATCTTTCCTCTTTATAATATTAGTTTAGACTAAGTAGGTATGTAAATAAAATTAAGTTACTAACACTAAATTATTTATTTACTTTTATTATTAATCAGTGAAGGAGTCGTTACCCCTTCACTGTCTTTTTTACCTAATCTTAACCACTCTATGCTGCATAATATCTCAGGTACTAAGTAACTATTTAATCTCTTACCATAATAATTATTTACTCTTTTTCCTCTTAATCTACCCTGTCTCACTCTTCTCACATGCTCTTTATGTGACTATCGATAAAAGTTAATTTAAAATTAAGCATTAAAAATTTAAACCTTTCACAATAACTATTGACCTCAAATGATGGAAACACTTAAACTTGCAATTACTACTTGGAAATACTCAAATTTATTACAACATGGAGACATTAAATTTCATTTTAACATGTGAACCTCTATTTAATAATTTATTTGTCTGGTCGTCAAATACCCAATAGTTAATATTATCTTCCCTTGTGTGTGGCAGGTCGTCTTAAAGTGCGCGTGATCCCCACCATAGGTCTAGTGAAGGCCAACAAGACCACAGACTTCATTGTGGGCTTCACCGAGCTCGGTAACAGAGACGACTTCACCACTGACCTGCTCGAGTGGCGGATTGCCAGGTGACTGGGACTTTTGTTTATTATTCTTCTATTCTATTTATTTTTTACGTCATAACGTCTTATAAGTCGATGAACACCGGCTGCACGCACGAAAAAGTGTCACGTTCCGCCTGAGCGTGAGCGTGCAAGTGAGAGCGCGGAACAAGCGAAAGAGAGACACGATCGGCCCAAGCGTTGGCTTGTGGCACATATTTTATCTCTCTTCTCGCGTGACGTCAGAGCTAGCAGTTCGAATTTTTCTGCTACTGGAACGCCGCGCCGCCACGCGAGCTTCTGCGAAAACTTGTAGTTATCCCGTAAAACTATCGTCCGTAAACCGACTTTACAGACAACCGTAATTTTTTTTGACGACCTCCAAGGCGCAGTGCAGCCACCAAGTTTCTTGCTAGTTCTTCTCGGTAGGAACGGCATTCTGAACCAGTGGTAGATTCACTCGACGATTCAAAAGCACTTGTAAAAGTTTATTTAAGTAAAAACATTTGAGTTGAGTTGTAATGTTGACGACGCAGCGCTGATATCTTAACGGAGGTTCCGGGTTCGATCACCGGCAGGGTCAATTTGGGAATTTATATTTTCTGAATTTTCCCTAGTCTGGCCTGGTGGGAGGCTTCGGCCGTGGCTTGTTACCATCCTACCGGCAAAGATCGAATAGGGGTATGGGTTTAATATAACTGCCATGCCCCTAACACGTTAGCCCGCTACCATCTTAGACTGCATCATCACTTACTATCAGGGAAGTCGGTTAATAAATATAGCCAACATCTGGGTATTGAATTGAATTGAAGTAATGTACTATGAATGAAGGAACTAGAATTTTAATTCGGTATAATTGTTAAGTTAATTAACAATCGTGCATTGTCGAGTCAACATCTCCTGAAGATGCTCCGGTGTCGGAGTGAAACGTACATTGAGAGTAGTTTGGAAGATTTCTGTTGTGTGGTGAACATCGGGGGCTATAAGTGCGGGATACACACTGTACCACATAGATTTACCTATTGTCGCGGATTATAGCGAATTAAACTTCTAGTTCCTTCATTATGATGGACTTCCGCAAAATAACGCCTGCTTCTATCCAATAATGTGCTATTGTTTTCCAGGTCTCAGGTGATTGAGTATTCAGGCGACCTAACAATGCCGCCCGCCGAGGCGAAGAAACAACGCGCCTTGCAAATACAGAACAAGAAGACCATCCGCGGACGAAAGGACGAGGATTCGGATCTCGACAGCGATTAGCGTTAGAACAAATTAATTAAAAAAAATATTTTTGTTACCTTCACGGGCAAGCTTAACAGTGTGTCGCGCGAAATTATAATAGCAAGTAACAGAGTGGCTGTAGTATTTGGGTATTTGACAACTAGCCAAATCAGCAACTTTTTTTCAAACGTCAAAACGCGTGCTTAGTATGGAATTTTGTATGAAATATTGAATAGTGACGTCATCAAAGTGCGACGCACTTTTTTACTTTAATCGATAGTTTAAATTAGTTATACAACATAAAACTAACAGCGGACGTGGATATTACGAGTTTTGGGAGATCCTCTATTTAATAATCACTAAAAAATAATTTATTTGAGTAGTTTTCAAATACCCAATTACAAAACATTTTTTGACTTTTCCAGTGCTACCAGATTTTTATGAAAAACTAGATGATTCCCGCGACTTCGTCCGCGTGGATTAAGTTTCTTGATTCCCGCGGGAACTTGAATTTTCCGAGATAAAAAGTAACCTATGTCCTTCCCCGGGATACAACCTATCCCTATACCAAATTTAATCAAAATCGGTTGAAGAGATATTTTTTTTTGATTCCCGCGGGAACTCTTGAATTTGCCGGGATAAAAAGTCATCATTCATCAAATCGGTTGAACAGATGGGCTGTGAAAGCGTAGCAGACAGACAGACAGACACACTTTCGCATTTATAATATTAGTATGGATATGGATTGCTGGTGCTGGTGACAAAATAGATTGATAATATGAATCACCTCACTCATTAGGTACAGTAGTACTAGGTAACTATAGAAACGTGAATCTTTTTGGAGTGAAACTTCTTTAGAATCGTTGTGATTTGAAAATGCGATGAAACTAAAAAGAGACAAACATATTCATAAAAGGATTTAGCCTGCGAGAGGTTGAATTAATATAATGCAAGTTATATTTATCTCATTCTCTCGTAGGCTACTTTTCTTTGTATTTGTATGTCAAGCGTTTGACGGCTGGCGATAAATGGCTGTTAACGTTTTCGCGATCGAACACGTGAAAACACCCAATCGACCTGCGGAATCGACGTTAGTGCTGGTTCTAGAATGTTGATATTTTAAAAGACATTTATTTAGACAGTGGCGCCTCCGGCACTATATTGAAAAAAGTTGCATAAACATGCGACCACCAGCGCTGCTTCTAGGGGACGCTTTTTTTTTATAAGTGAAACTTCTTTAAAATCCTTGTTATTTGAAAATTCGATGAAACGAAATAGCGACACCAAAAAGAGAAACATATTCATAATAGGATTTAGCCTGTGAGAGAATGAGATAGAATACAAGTTACATTTATCTCTTTCTCTCCTGGGCTACTTTTCTGAAGTTTCACTTCGGCCGTGTGTGAATTGCACACACACATTTTTTTTTAGTAGCAACGTATGTAGTAGCTTACTTTGCTGCTGTCACGCTGTTTAATATACCTTCAACAAAAATCCGCCTTTGCTCATAAAGGTTGAATTTTATAACATGTGCTCTGTCTAATCCATACTAATATTATAAATGCGAAAGTGTGTCTGTCTGTCTGTCTGTCTGCTACGCTTTCACAGCCCAACTACTCAACAGATTTTGTTGAAATTTGGTACAGAGATACTTCCCGGGGAAGGAAATAGGCTCCTTTTTATCCCGGAAAATTGAAAAGTTCCCGCGGGAATCAAAAACATCAATCCACGCGGACGAAGTCGCGGGCATCATCTAGTTTATGATAATTGTGACAGCTCATGTTCATGAATTTTCGTATTTTTGTGATAATAAAAATATCATCCCTGCTTTACATACGTGTAGGGTTTATTTTACAATTTGTCGGCTAAATACATTCTCTCACTCATACCCTATACAAAGTTAGCTGTGGAAGTGAGATCAAAATATGATTACCGTCGTTTTTTATATTATACTCTAGTCCCATAAACTCATCGAACCCGGTGACAGCGTCGCTAGTTTATATGAAAAATAAAACAAAAACTAAACAGGCATAAAAATTAGTTCCAATTGGGTCAGATCAGTTTAACGGACTAAACTTAGAATTGAAGAAAATGAACTCCAATGAGCTTGTATCCTACACAAAATCTAAATTACTAATTTATTTTTAAAGAATTAATTTAAGTTTTATATTTAAATTGTATATGTGTGTACGTAATATTACTATTACAGATAATAAAATATGTTTACCCAATTATTTGGTAATCTTTGAGTTGAAATTGCCTGAAAGTATTGTTGCAACATCAAATAATATGTATAGCCAACATGTTAGCCAAAAACTAACAATTATTTATTGATATATATGGGCGTTTGTTGCCCCCTCACTAGTTCTATGAAAAAAAAGCAAACGATGATGTCCCTGGCCGCATAGTGGGACTGGGAGGTCCCGGGGTTGATTCCCGGCTGGATCGATTTAGGAATTTATTATTTCTGAATTTTCTATGGTCTCGTCTGGTGGGAGGCTTCGGCCGCAGCTAGTCACCATCCTACCGGCAAAGACGATGCTGTGTATAAACCGAATAGGGTTTAAATGAGTTTAATACATCGATATATACGTAGGTACTTACTAGATGGGCCCTTTCATAGAAAAAAATTGGGCATTCAACCTTTAGAGCATGGTCCTAACTTGTATAGTGGAATAAAATAAAACAACCTTAAAAGTAATAAGCAACTTTATTGTTTCTGAATTGATGTTGAGTAAGGCTTGAGAATTGGAGCTTGAGAAATCTCATATTTGATCGTTTATCAAGGACCTTTAACCCCTTGAGCGTCGCGCCCCGATAAGCAGCGAGTGCTTTGAGCGTCGCGGGGTGTCGACCTCGACTCGATCTTTTTTGCATACATTTTGTAATTTTCATATTTCTAGATTATGCTGCAAGGTTTTTACATGTATCTTATACCGTTTTGTTCGTTATGAAACTACCTACTCGAATATAAATTTGTTGATCTCCGTAAAAGCTCAGTAAAAGTATATTTACGATAATAAAATCGTAATTGGTAAAATACACCATAAACTTCGCCATGTTTCCTCACTTTTCACCAAAGAAAATATGCTCTCTTACGAGAGCTTTTCACTAATTTTGTGATAATATTTTCGAACACTGGCACTTAAATTACATAAAATAAACTGACACCTAATACCTATCGATATATGTACCTTTTGTTTGATTAGAAACTGGTTTATTACACACCAAACACCTTTTTGCAATTCACAAAAAACCAAAAAACTACGAGTCCACAGATTAGTCCAGGAAACGGGGCGGTCTGTTGTATGGAGACCCCCACATTGAATCCTCAGTCGATGAAACTTGGCAGGGTTTTAGTATTGGATGATCCAAAACTTACACAAAAATATCCACCAAAAAAAACATCTAGAAGTTAGGTATTTATACCTAAAAGTACAAAAAGCTTAATATTTTGAACTAAATAATTTCTCGTTCCAATTTTTTTTTACCAAACAAATTAATAGCCGTATTATGAGATGCTCGATAAAAATCCAAAACTTTATTCAAACGAAACAATTTTTTTTTAAAGAGGTTTTCTTTTTCTGTCCATAATTTCAACAAAAAAATTGCTCATACTTTTTTTTATTTTCACATGTCTTTAAAATGCTATTTAGCATAAGGTGTAAGAAAATCCACCAAAATGTGCATACCAAAATAAATTTATCTCACTTCAAATTAAAATTATTTATAACTCGGTATGGAAAATTTATCCATCCTATTTTTTTTCTTTATTATAGTAGGTAGTCAAATTTACACTCAAATCCTAAATATCCAACAAAATATCCACGCAAAACACCGAAATAAACCGAACGTATGAAATCTAAACTATGTTTACGCGATAATGTATCTTAATCCTTCATCTATTGGGTATAGTATAGCGTGCGCGAGCGAAGCGAAATGTGAAAAAGTGAAATCACAATCGTAATATTATTACTCCAGCGTGGATACTACAGGTGGATATGGTTGTCGTCACTTGTCAGCGCTTAAGCGCTTACTGTCTTCCTTAATGCTATATTGAAGACTAGTGGTCCGCCCCGGCTTCGCACGGGTAGCATTAATCATCATAATAGTCCATACCCAATAAGTGCCAGCTGGCACTGGGCAGCACATCAGGTTTTACATTAGGGCTGTGATATCTTCGCACTGCCGGCCGCCCCTATTTCTATGGCGCATTAAATAATTTATATCTTTCTAAGATATCCAACTGAATTAAATTTAAATATAAAGACAATAGAAAAAGCCGCGTGCACAAATCTAGTCACCAACTTATTACATCTTACTAATTTCAAAGTTTGTTGAGAGTTGGGACGTGTGTGGATGCTGTAACATGAAACACGGAACAATCGATGTCTTGGGTGTCACAGGGAGGCAAAAAAAGGAACATCAGAACATGTGTTCTATTGTACATTGACGAATTTGGTTTACATTAAATACTTGAGTTGACCAACTATTTTATTTATATTAATACAATGTCAGGAAAAAACCACTTCGAAATTAAAGCTTTGTTTTAGACCAAATTTGAAAAATATTATTATTACTTACCTACTATTATTAATCGTTAATTCCTTATCATAATAAATAATTTGAAAGTCATAAAATTATTATTGTGAGACAACCTTTAAAGATAGATATAATATGCCAATGGCACTTTTTTTAAGAATTTTTTCAGAGGAACAATTCCACCGAACATTGTTTTCGTGTAACTTTTACTATTTACGCAGCGCACGCCACGGAAGCTCTCACAGAGGACGATTTTTTTCGACTTCATTCACATTATTGCATACAAACAAATCTTTCCTCTTTATAATATTAGTTTATATAAACAAATATAGCATTGCAGAAGATAAATTCAACATTAATAATAACCACTAATTGTAACGACTTACCTTCAAGGTATATTTTCATAGTTTAATTAAGGGCCTATAAAAAATTCTTTTATTTTTGAGCTTTGTTTAAATAAATATTTAATTGATTTCTTCTCATTACTTCTAGAATTTGAGAAAATGTATTAATTATATTATTTTGTTTAAGTTAGTATATTACACGCCAGAAATTGGCAAACTGCCTAAAGCCTTACTGTAAACATATTTACAATTTTGGTATCAATTCCCTGTTTTGTAATCCCAGTGAACCTCAGATATCGATTTTGAACGAAATCGGTAAATTAAAAAATAATTTCAGTATGGCGCTGATTTTTTAAAATTTTGGTACAAGCTTTCTGTTTTGTAATCCCAAGGAGTCCTAATATCGATTTTGAACGAAATCGGTCAATTAACAAAGAATTTCAAAATGGCGCTGAATTTTTAAAACTTTGGTATCAATTTCCTGTTTTGTAATCCCAGGGATCCTCAGATATCCATTTTGAACGAAATCGGTCAATTAACAAAGAATTTCAAAATGGCATTGATTTTTTAAAACTTTTGTATCAGTTTCCTGTTTTGTGACCCCAGCGATCCTTAAATATCGATTTTGAACGAAATCCGTCAATTAACAAAGAATTTCAAAATGGCGCTGTTTTTTTAAATTTTGGTAACAGTTTCCTGTTTTGTAACCCCAGGTAGTCCTAATTAATATCGATTTTAAACGAAATCGGTCAATTAACAAAGAATTTCAAAATGGCGCTGATTTTTGAAAATTTTGGTACCAGTTTCCTGTTTTGTAATCCCAGGGAGCCCCGTCGTGGGTAAAACGGAACCGTATCAAAATCTTGCATAGTTCTACACTTGTAGTATCTTCAATATTCGCCATATATTTTCTATGGAAAAATAAATTCCGCCATCTTGTTTTTTTTTCCTGTTCATCAAGTAGGTCTTCAGGTCTACCATCTTGTTTTTCCGAAATGTCATAATTTTTCCCTGCTCCCATTGTACTACTACTCCCACTCTACATTGTATCGTTTTCTGTCTCTTTCTAGGAGAATTAGTAGTTTATGTTTGTTTTTTTTCATGCATCCCCGAACACACCCCCTCTTACTTCAATACCCTGGCCGTAGTCTTCACCCGTCTCCGAAATCCTCAATCATCAACTCGCTACACATTTTTGCTCCCAAAGATTCGTTAGAATGAGAGTCCTATAATTAAAACAAAGTTTGATAGGGAACCATGAGTTACCAGTTCCAATTCGCCATATAATTTGGTAAAAAAATAAATTCCGCCATCTTGAAATTTTTTTCATTTCGCTAAATAAACCTCGTCCAGATAATCTCTTGACAAGAAACCACACTTCCATCTCTTATACTCTCCGAGATTGGCACTGACGAAATTTGTATAGCAACTCACCGAAAATTGGATGAGTTTTCCAGTGACATTTGTTCGAGCACCCCCCACCTATCTTCAATTCCTTGGCCGTGCTCTTTACCCGTCTCCGAAATCCTCAATCATCAGCTGTCTCCATATTTTTCTTCAAGTTATATTTTCTGACTTCTATACGAAGCCATCAGTGAAAAAAAATTTTTCATACAGAATTTTACAGGAGGAAATTTTTGGGGAAAATCTCGAAAACTACCCCAAATTAACGAAATACTTTGAATGTCGAGTACAGGCTCGCGTCGTCGTAGGCATATTATCTCTGTATCGTGACGTCACCACGCTCCTTCTTCCCCTGATTGATTAAATACAAAATATTTATTTCTAAAATATTTTTATTTTTTAATGCGCTTGATTATTTAGTTGGATATTTTGATAGTTGATAGGAAAAAAAAATTGTTATCATATCAATAAAAAAAATGGACGGAATTTTTTTTCACTACGAATAAAAAGGTAAAAAACGAAAAAAATATAGACTGATGGAATATTTAGTGGATTTTCAATTTTTAGGTCTTAAACGGCAATAAAAGGGCATTCCAGTGAAAAAGTTTGAATGACCGATTTTCCGATGCAAGTAACATTAAAAAAACATATTTTTTCAAAATTTGGTTGTTTCAGCTTGGAGTATTTGTTGGATATTTCTTAATTAGCTCCCATACTTTACATGAATGTTTCCAGTGAAGAAAATTTTTTCGGAACATTTTTCTGAACCAAGATATTAAACATAAAAGAGTTTAGGTAAAAAAAAAATACTTCCGTTTAAAATTTTTGGTGGATATTTATAAATCACCTTTATATCATGATACTTTATCAAACTGTAAAGTTTCGTCGTCTGAGGAATTGCTGTTGGGGTCGACTAGCTTCCTTTCCTGGACTAGATTCCTTGCTAAATAATTTTGTAAATACAAATAGTTCGGAAACATGTACCCAAAATTCTTGACGTAATGTCATTCTTTGATAACCAACTAATACGTTCCGACTACACACATTTACAAATACAGCTTATGTAAAAATCATCCACTTGCCAAAGACAACAAGACAGATTCCGCGCCACACTGGCGCGCTCGACGCTCAACGTTACAAAAATTTTTGCGCCTATGTGGCGCGTCCGACGCTCGAGGGGTTAAACCAAAAAGATCCTTGACCTCTGTATTCAATGGAATCTGTGCTATAATATGATAATATCATTAATCTTGCATTGAGTTCGAGTCAACGAGTCAGCGCAGTGATTCGAGTTACTCGATTCCTCGGCTCGATTCAAATCGTCCGAAACGGTTCCGTCGCCAAGGTTACCGTCAGTTACAAAATTGATCTTTCCCGTATATAAAAAGTACTCTTTGGATCTATAGAACATCGATTTTGTAACTGACAACATCGAGAATGAAAAACTACAACCGTCAGTAGTCAAAGTCACTGTCAGCGAAGGCTGACACTTATCCTTTACTTGTCATTGCTGTCACCATACTTGTCTCTGGCTGTCACTTAACAGCTGTAGTGTAGCTCGATGGTTATGTAGATGTGCTGTAGATTCTTTTTTATTTCTATGTTCCCAACTTCCCACATAGGTAACTTATAACTTTTAGCGAATGAAATTTGAATAGTCATGCGATTGAACTTAACGCCTTGTTTTTTTTATATAAAAATAATTATATGTGCGATTTAAGTATAAAAGGTATTTCTGTCCACTAAAAATCTTTTAGAGTGCAAAAGTGATTTTGTGTCTAAAATATAGTGAGTGCTAAAATTCCAGAAGTTACGTCCCATGGAATATCGTAAGTATCCTTATTGAGGAATTGTTTGTTATAACTATAAATAGGATCGCAAGTGTTAAATTATTTAAATTGCAATTTCAAGGTTAGTTTCTGCACTTTGGACTTCGTGCCTTTGCCTAATTAATACCCATAAATAGAAAAACGCAAATATTTACTGCGTTCTATTTTTAACAACTAGGGTTATGAGTTATCGCGTTTGTATTACGAACTCACGTAAGTATTTTTATCATCTGTTTGTTTTAGCTTCAACAAAGATGTATGTTTTAATATTGTTGAAACTAAAACAATAATAAAATATGTTAATTTATAAACAATAATTATTATTGTTTATAAATTAATATATTTTAGTAAATGTACGCATAACTTACTACAGCAATAATTTATTATTTATTTATCTAGATTTTCAGGTTACTTAATGAATAAATGTAGACAATAAATGAATGGTATTTAGAATATTTTTAACACACACTTTACAAAAATTCTTCAAGTAAATATAGGCGCATTATCTTTGATTGTTTTTACAGTAAGCCTTTGCTATCTTGAAGTAATAAAACAATGAGTTGTCAGTTGTTTTCTGAAATGATAATGACTTACTGGTAAAGCTGAATGGCTTTAACCCTTGGTTCTTTGCCAAATTATATTTAGAAAAATGAATTATGTAAGTAACTTTTTTTAGTAAGTACCTACCTAATTTCTCATGCAATTAATATTATTAAAATATAATTAAGAAATTATGCTCACAATTAGTTATTGGACTTAAGTTGCTTTATGAAATCAAAACTGAGTAAATTGAACAATTTTTTTTATTTATTGCAAGTGTGCCTGTCTGTCTGCTACCCTTTAAAAGCTCATCTTTGCAAGCAATTTGTTATGGAGATAACGGGGAAGAAGATAGTTAGACATTAAGACTTCCCTCAGGAATAAATAAATACCATGCGGACGAAGTAGCGGGCATCATATAGAATCTGGTGTAACAATAATAATAATTATTCAAACTCTTTACTTTAGTTAATAAAAGCTTAAGTATAGTATAAGTAATTCCTTATGTAGGTTTTGGAAGATTGGAATATCATTTTCTCACAAGAGTTCTTCAAATGGTTATTTATCTAAACTAAGAGCAAAGATAATGAAAAACAAAGGCAAAGTATAGTTCAATGTGCTGTTTATAATAGGTATGATTAGCATACTTGTTGTTTACTTGTTTGACTTTGGTGGCACTATATTATGAGGAAACCATACTTTAATTGACCGAGCGAAGCAAAGGTCTCTGAGTCTACTTGAGTGAATTTGCACTTGTCCGTCCGTCCGTCCGTCCGTCTGTCAGAGCCTTATAACTTCTGAATTACTTCAAATTTAAATATTATATATATAAACCGATGGCCTCCAGCCGAATATGGCTTAAAAAGTAATAAAAATCTTTATTTCAGGGGGGCTCTCATAGAAGCAAATATGAAGAAAAAATATTTTTATAGCGTTGCATAGGGTTGCGGTAAGATATCATTTATAAAATAATTAGGAATAGAAACCAAAAATACATTTTATAATTTTTTCCCCTAAAATTGACGAAATGGGGGGGCTTTCAAAGTGCAGATTTTCTAACTTCCAAAATTGACCTCAGAACTCTAAATTTTCTGAAATGCTGAGCCTGAAACTTGATCAATTATTTGAATTATATCCTGTACTTGAACAACAAATACTAAAATTAGATAAATATTATATGGAAACGAAATTATTTAATTTTTAATGAGCCTTAGAATTTACAACAGAACTTCACAATGATGTCAATAGATGGCGCCGCGAGGTCTCAGTTCGGGGCGAACTACTAGTATTTTAAATGCGAAAGTGTGTCTGTCTGTCTGCTACGCTTTCGTGGCCCAGCTATTTAACCGATTTTGATGAAATTTGGTATAGGGATAGTTTGTATCCCGGGCAAGGACATAGGCTACTTTTTAACCTGGAAAATTAGAGTTCCCGCGGGATACAAAAAACCTTAATCAACGTGGACATAGTCGCGGGCATCATCTAGTTAAACTTAAATACGAAATTGTGTCTGTCTGTTGCTTTTACTTAAGTAATTATTTTTAGCAAAAATATTAAAGTACTTAAGTATTTCTCAACTAGTTACTTATAATTTCTTAGATTTTAACCGCGCGTTAGCATAGATTTAATTAGGTTCAGTTCAGCATCCTTTGCTTGTTCAATGTTATTTGATACGTATTCTATTTACATGAAAAACTGCATTTTAAAATGGTTTTAAAGTCGGAGAGGTGGTGTGAAAGGAACACTGTTGTTTTTGCAGTGGGCGCCATGTGAGCGCGTGCCGCGATGGCGGTGAGTGAGGCGCGCGTGCCGCTACTCCGCGAGGAACGACACGCGCATCATGGTACGTACCCAGATACACGCGTACCGCTATGTGGTTTTTCTTAAATTCACTACAAGTGAAATTAAAAAAATCTAACCGCAGTTAATGTCAACGACCTAGCATATAAATTGGATTGAAGAAGGCAGCCTCTAATTCTGCAGATTGAAACACAAGTGTGTCTGATCTGACCGGTAGATTCTTCAGCAAATAGGGAATTCCGTCAGTGGACGGATACCTTGTTCTGAAATACAAATCCGCCACCCACAACAGTCAAGTGTGCTCCACCCAAGACCTCATTGTGAAACAAAAATAGACTAAACCCATTGTATCACTAAGATAATTTTAAACTACCTTTACAAATAAGTAGGTACTTTACTTTAAATTTTTACTAATATTATAAATGCGAAAGTGTGTCTGTCTGTTTGCTACGCTTTTCCAGCCCATTTTTATGAAATTTTGTATACAGGTATATTGTGTCCCGGGAAAGGGTATAGACTATACTTTTTATCCTGGAATATTAAGAAGATCCCACAGGAATCGAAAACCTTTATCCATGCGAACGAAGTCGCGGGTATCATCAGTTTATTATAAAGGTATGCAATATCAGAATAAGGAGCTCCTCTGATCTGTTATCAGTCCGCTTGTAGTAATAAGCATTATTATCACGCCTACTTGATGATATACTTGATAACAGCCATATTCATTCAATATTTGCACTTGTTATCGCGATATTTGTTTACTATTAACCAGTAAACAATCACTCAGGTGATACGCAGTTAGACAACTGAGGGCTAGTTTAAAAATACTTCACTACGTGATACTGAAAAACTTTTGTTCTAGAACCTTTTAACAAAACAATAGATTCACTAAAAAAAGATTATACTTTTCACTGTACACTCTAGAAGTCTAGAAGCTCTTCAACTCCGCCGTGCGCCGGCAGCGTGTCGCATGGAGTATTGCTGTCTAAGAGCAGCCAATTTCGATATTCTTATTTTTGTATAAAAATAAAAACTTTTTTTGACAGAATTTTTAAAAAGTCGTAGGGCAAAAGTTATCATAATCATAATCAAATCGAATCTTTTGTTTTTTTATTCCCGCGGGAACTCCTTAATTTTCCGGGATCATAAGTAGCCTATCCCTCCCCGTGATATAATGCATCCCTGAACCAAATTTCATCAAAATCGGTTGAACAGATAGGCCGTGAAAGCGTAGCAGACATACACACTTTCGCATTTATAATATGAGTGGATGGTAATGGTATGGTTAGTACATAGTGGTTGTGTGCAGGCGAGCCGGCGAGGGGTGAGCTGTCGGGCACAGCGCTAGTGGTGACGTCACTGTTAGCGGGCGCGGTGGCCGGCGCGCTCGCCAAGACCACCATAGCGCCGCTCGACCGCACCAAGATTAACTTCCAGACCAAGTGAGTACATTGAAATGTTATATTCTGTGATGTTACGATCAATTGTGTTGCATAAATAGATGGCGCTGTATGTTTTCACGTCACATCTGACCGGCGCGCTCGCCAAGGTCAAGATTGACTTCCAGACCCTATGAATACGTTGAAATATTATGTTCTTGGGGGGCGGTACGTCGTTTTTTTAATTCCACTCAAGTTAGCCCTTGACTGCGATCTCACCTGATGGTAAGTGACGATTCAGTCTAACGGGCTAACCTGTTAGGGGTATGGTAGTTATATTAAATCCATACCCTTAGTCGGAACTGCATCGTACCGGAACGGTAAATCGCTTGACGGTACGTCTTTTGCCGCTAGGGTGGAAACTAGCCACGGCCGAAGCCTCACCCCGAGGCCAGACCAAAAAAGCTTCAGAAATTGACCCTGCCGGGGATCGACACCTCCCCCGTCAAGACTCCCACGTTAAGACAATAGCGCAATTGCTTTGTGTGCTTGGTAATAAATGATTACTTAGATTACTTGCCACATTTTAAAATATATAGGATAAAGTTAAATTATAATTATGGCATAGACAATGTTGGTAATAAATTATTGCTTAAATTGCCTGTTACATTTTCAGATGTAAGTATAGGTTACAGTTTGATCATAATAATCATATTGATTACCTCCCGCGCAGATTGAACGCCGACATAACCGAGACCTACGGAATACATGCTGAGTTTTACTCACTAATTGTAATACATTTTTATTTATTAATGTAGTCATATCCCGTACACTGCGCGCGCGGCGATCCGGTTTATAGCGGCGAGCGCGCGCACAGAGGGGTTCCTGGCGCTATGGCGCGGCAACAGCGCCACTATGGCGCGGATTGTTCCCTACGCCGCCATACAGTTCACTGCGCATGAGCAGTGGAAGCGCGCGCTTGGCGTCGACACGCCGCAAACTGCTCAGTGAGTGTTTTTTTTTTAATCCACTACAAGTTAACCTGTTAGGGGTATGGCAGCTATAATTGACCCATACCCCTAATCGGTTTCTACTCGGCATCCAACCGGAACGCTAAATCGCTTGGCGGCACCTCTTTGTCGGTAGGGTGGTAACTAGCCACGGCCGAAGCCTCATTACAATGTTCACAAGATATACCTTGTTAATCTTGTCTTAATAAAAAGTTGTTGTTACTTATTGTAAGCTATTGTTGAGACAGAAATAGTCTTTGCCCGCGGCTTCGCTCACGTTAGGTTAGATTTTTATACAAATTTTAAAGCACTATTTTACACCTTTAGGGTTTGAATTTACAAAAATTCTTTTTTTAGCGGATGCGTACGTCAATAGCTATCTGTATGCCAAATTTTCTGCCCGATCCGTTCAGTGGTTTGAGCTGTGCGTTGATAGATCAGTCAGTCCTCTTTTCCTTTTATATATTTAGACAAGATAATGCCCGCGACTTCGTCAACGTGGATTAGGGATTTTATTTGCGGGAATTCCTTAATTTTCCGGAATAAAAAATAAAGGCCTATGGCCCCGGGATCTAAACTACCTCTATACCAAATTTCATCAAAATCTGTTGAAAAGATGGGCAATAATTTGTTCCAATTTTGGCCACGTCTGGGTCAGATAAGTATGTCGGACTGTAGCTATATTGATGTAAACCATTGTGTCACAACACCAGGCAGTCGCCCGTGAGGCTGCTGGTGGCGGGTTCGCTGGCCGGCGTGACGTCACAGAGCGCCACGTACCCGCTGGACCTGGCGCGCGCCCGCATGGCGGTGGCGGACTATCGCTCACTGAGAGCCGTTTTCACCAGGGTACTGAGGGAGGAAGGGCTCGTCACACTGTATAGGTGAGACATCTCTAATAGCCACACCGGAGTGTCTAATATTGGTGTTGATATTACAGTAATGGAATACTCCGGTGCGTTAATAGTACATTACTGCCCAGGCCGGAAATAAAGTAATTCACGACTGAGTAACATTGGAAGGACTTGCCAAGTGATTTGGAAAGGACTAGCCGAGGCCTTTTTAAGTAAATGAGGCCATGAATTGCTATTTCGGCCTATTTGCGAGGAAGAAGCTTTTTTATTACATTGCCGTTAGATGGCGTTGATTTATCTTAACTTACGCAGAAATCTTATGCTGTTTGGGCTATGAGCAAAACAACTTTTGCTCACTGGTTATAAATTCAAAATACTTTTTCTCACTGGGTGACCATAAACAACTTTTGCTCACTGGTTTTGAGCAGCAAAGCCGCTCTTTTCGAGCTAGTGAGGTGATAAGTAAATTATTTTTCCCCCACAGAGGCTACCCGGCGACGGTGCTGGGCGTCATCCCGTATGCGGGCGTCTCGTTTTTCACGTACGACTACCTGAGGCACTGGTACCTTGGTGAGGCTAATTATACATATAGTACCTTTTCTTTTGCTACAGCATATAATCTATACTAATATCATAAAGGAGAAAGTTTGGATAGATGGATGTTTGTTACTCAATCACGCCAGAACGGCTGAACGGATTTGAATGAAATTTGGCACAGATATAGATTATAGTCTGGAATAACATGTAGGCAATTTTTTCCCGGAAAATTAAACAGTTCCTGCGGGAACCAAAAAACCTCAATCCACGCAGACGAAGTCGCTGGCATCAGCTTGTAATTACTAAAAAGATATTTAACTAGTAGTCAAATACCCAATTAACTGCATAAAAATTGTTAGGTATTAGGTTTTTCGCTTAAGAAATTCCCAGCGCCAGCCCGTTGGCGTTGGGTCACCCCCGTGGCTCGGAGAGCACGTTAAGCCATCGGCCCCGGTTATTAACACTAACATGAACGTTAACATGCGCATTGGAGCAGCGTGGTGGGTCTAACCTCTAATTCCCTCTCTCCTATGAGAGTGAAGGCTCGTGCCCAGCAGTGGGACGTTAATTTGATGTAGTGATGATTGACTCAATTAACACCATTGCTACTATTGTGCAGACTACACGGGGTCGAGCCCGCGCGGCCTCACTAGTATGGCGTGCGGCGGCGCGGCGGGTGCGCTCGCGCAGACCGCGTCTTACCCGCTCGATATAGTGCGCCGCAGGATGCAGACCGCGCGACGCCGACCGGACAAAACGTATCCCTACCCCACCATACTGGAAACACTCGCTACTGTGTACAGGTGAGCTTGATAATGATAGGTAATGTTGATATTGGCTGACGTGGTCCCGGGTTTGAATCCCGGATCGGGCCATTAATTATTAGATTTTTCTTACAAGAAATTCTCAATACAAGCCCGGAAGTTGGCGGCGTTTCACCCCCGTGCCTCGGAGAGCACGTTAAGCCGTCGGTCCTATGCCTAATCTCTTTTTATTGACAGCTGTGGCCGAAATTCGGTCGGGAGGACATTATTTATTATTATTTCTACACCAGTAATTATGTAGCGTAATAACATACCCGCTCGACATAGTTGCAGACCTCTGTAGTGTCCATATCTCACCATTCAAGACACACTGGTTACTATGTTCAGATACGCTAGTTACTGGCTGAGGTAACAAATACTTTACTACCGATTTTACCTGTGAACATCATGTACTACACTATTATGGGTGAAGTAAATATAGAAAAGAATAGAATAGAATTTATTTTATTTTCTGACCCACCACATAGTTAACTTAGAGGTTCACTAATGTTTCACAAAAAACGCTTCAAAAACTAATCATTTCACAAACGTCGTATTCCGCAAACATATAATTTATTAAAAGATCATTTGACAATTACAAAAACACTAGGGGTAGGACAGACAAGACTGCGTGGAGTCTGATTTCGACCCAAGAATGTCAACTTTTTAAAACGGGCTACGCCAGAAGACTTACAGTATTTTATCAAACAATTCATTTTATCAAAAAAGAAATATGCTTTACGTTGTTTTATTAAATAACACGATTTATAAATCAATTGTTTGTCAAATTATATTTTATGAAATGATAATTTGTCTATTAATTGTTTTGTCAAGTGAATTATTTATAGGACCAAAAGTTTTATAACGATTAATTATGATTCATAATTTTGGGAAACGTTGTTTGTGAAATGAAAATTTGTTATTTGTTTTTTGCGAAATGGTTGCTCAACAAACTTAGATTATACCCGGATAGTTACTAAAATATAACATAATTATTAACGTCTAAAATGTATCGTGCCAACGAAAGGGCCCGAACTCATTTGAATGTTGTGGGTACAAAATGTAACCAAAACGCTTATATTCTGATAGGGCCAGAATGAGGGATGTTCAAGTGTTAGTATTAGTTTTATATTTTTATATAAATTGTATCAACTTAAAAAAATATTTATTTGTTAAATTTAATATATATTGACATAATGTACTGTTATATTCAGGCTGGAGGGCTGGCGAGGGTTCTTCAAGGGTTTGAGCATGAACTGGGTGAAGGGCCCCATCGCTGTGGGCATCTCCTTCTCCTCGTACGACGCCATCAAAGCCGCGCTCAGGGACGCCGCGCTCGCCGTCACCGCGTGAGACCCGGACTGCAGGTAACCAGTAAGTAATAATTACTGATGTTACCTGTTGTTTTTATTACGTACTAATATCATGTGAGACGAGTATTAAGAAAAGAAAACTCTTTATGAATCAAGTGTCATGAGTAATGTTGGTAATCAGTGATTACTGAGATTACCTGTTGTGTTTATTACGAATCAAGTAATACGAAGATTATTGAAAAAATCAGTTATCGCTGATGGTAATTAATGATTACTGATATTACCTGCTGTTCTTTTGTGTGAACCAAGTGTGATGAGTAATGTTGGTACCTAATCAGTGATTACTGATATAATATGTCGCTTTACATGAATAGTTAATATTAATATATTATTGTGAAAGTGTTATACAGCTATATTATGTCTGGTAATGTTGGTAATCACTGATCAGTGAATACGGGCATTACCTGTTGGTTTGATTGTGTACCATAATACGATACGGGAAAAGTTGGTAAGCAATGCTTGCTGATTGTAATCATTGATTACTGATATTACCTGTCAACACTTATAAAGCACAATATAGCATCACATTATGGTACGTTGGGTAATGTGTTTCATCAATAATATTTGTCACTTAAAAATCATAATATTGTATTGGTGTTATACGGGTTACATGTTTTGTAATAAATTATGATTAAAGAAAAAAGTTAAATAAAAACGATCCGTATCCATCACTTTACAGTGTATAATATGCAGATAAGTGTTGTTCGTGAAATAGTATATATTTTAAGCTGAAATAGTTTGTAGATTGTTGTTTTTGTAATAAATTGACACCCTGAAGTTATGTAAAATTTAAATAGTAGGTACATTGTGTGCTAAGGGGTGAAACAAGACGATTTCAGACGAGGGTGAAGTTGCCTACCTGAGCGAAGCGAGGGCTGGCATCACCAGAAGTCTGAAATCGTGTTTCATCTCTCGGCACACACTGTATTTTTCATATAATCTGCATTAAAAGTACGAGTTTCATAAAATTGTATTTCTTACTAGCTGATGCCCGTGACTACGTACGCGTGGATTGAGGTTTTTTGGTTCCCGAGGGAACTCTTTCATTTTCCGGGATAAAAAGTAGACTATGTGCTATTCTAGACTATAATCTATCTCTGTGCCAAATTTCATCCAGATCCGTTCAGCCGTTGGGGCGTGATTGAGTAACAAACATCCATACATCCATACATCCATCCATCCAAACTTTTGATGATTTGATTTATTTTAGTTGCTAATAGGTTTTTGTTTACAAATATGTTATCTGTCAGTTAAGTTGATGGTTAAAATGACAATTATAAAGGTTTGAAATAAATAAAAGATACCTTGACAGGATTGAAAGGAGGGCTGCTTTGGTTTTCTTCCCGCTGAATGACGCATTCGTCTGAAATTGACTACTTAGTTTCGGGTGGTTCAACGCAGGCATTCAAACTCTCACTTTCAATGCAGGTTATATGAAACAGATGTTAAATGTTTTTTTTAAATTTTGCAAAGTTAGGTAACTTTTATATTATATTTTTAGAATGGAGCTTTGAGGTTAATAAAACGCATTTTTTTTAAATATATCAATTAGACGTGTTAAACTGCACTTCGAGGATATCTAAAGGTTACTGTATAAGGATATATTTTATTAATATTAGATACTTCAACGAAAAATGTTATATAATAACATTACTTATTTAATTTTAAGTGTTGATCTATGTCATGGGCTTAATGTGCAATTAATCATACTTTTACTCACAAATTGAAAAAAAAAGTAAAACTGTATTGTAAAACCTCCGTGGCGCAGTGTTGAGCGCTGTTGTCTATCGTGCGGAGGTCCCGGGTTCGTTCCCCGGCAGGGTCAATTTGGGAATTTATAATTTCTGAATTTTCCCTGGTCTGACCTGGTGGGATGCTTCGGCCGTGGCTAGTAACCACCCTACCGGCGAAGACGGCACCAAACGATTTAGCGTCCCGGTACGATGCCTTGTAGAAACCGAATAGGGGCATGGGTTTAATAAAACTGCCATGCCCCTAACAGGTTAGCCCGCTACCATCTTAGAATGCATCATCAATTACCATCAGGTGAGATCGCAGTCAAGGGCTAACTTTTAGTGGATAAAAAAGACGCTGTATAATTGGCGCTATTCACTGCTGTTGAAGTTTGCGCCTCGGGTGCGATTTTCATAATAATATTATATAACTTGTAGCATAAGTTATATAATATTATTATGTCATTATATTTTCTCATTGCTTATTTTGTTTTTAAATACTTATAGAAAAAAAATGGATTCCCAAGGTCTGTAGTTTGATGGCTTGGTTGTCATAGATAGATACATGAAATATATCTAATTTCTAAAAGGAAATACGTTTCATCAAAATCGGCTTAGTCAATTAATTATTTGTAGAATCTTTCGAATATTCCATCTTTTATCTCATACGTAAATAATTATTATAAATATAACATATAAAAGCTTTTATTAAATTGATAATTTTTTTTGCGAATAGGTTTAGTTATTTTTTTCATCAAAGACTCACAACTTTGATGAAAAAAATAACTAAAAATATTTTTTTCCTTTTTTAAATACATAATATTGACTGAATGTAATCAGTGACAATAATAGTTGTAATAATACAATGCACTTATTTTACAACAAGAAATGTATCTGTTTTGAAAAAAATACAGATTTTTGTTTAATGAATTATGTTTATTTTTAATTGCTGTTTTTTCCACGTTTTCTACACAGAATCGCTATTCAAATCAAATTTTTAAATATATAAAAATGCTAATTTATTATATTTACTCGAAATTATTATTATATAGTCGAAAATAAATTAAAAGAATTGTGATAGTTTAAAAAAATATTTTTTTCTAGTCTATGCACAGTGTTAATATAATGTTCAACTTTCTGTACATACCTGATTATATTATTTAGATGGGAAAATGTTGAGTATTAAAAATACCTACTTTTTTAACTAAATACCTAAATGATATTACGAAGATATTAAAAAATACTTTGCAGTTTTTCAACGTGTTTTTATTTCCATCGATGAACCAGCTTTGTACGGGTTACCTTATGTATCTAGCTACCTTTTCCTTAAACCTTCCGGGACAAAACGTAGCCTGTGTCCTTCCCCGGGACACAGCCTGTGTGTCTGTACTGAATTTCATCAAAATCGGTTGAAAAGATGGGCCGTAAAAAGGTAACAAACAAACTCACATTCGTATTTTAACAAGATGACGCTCGCAACTTGTTCAGTTTTGGATTTCGCAACGGATTCCGTTTTTGATTTTCCGGGATAAAAAGTGAGAAGTTAAGAAGCCGATTTTTTCCAATCTACCAAATTTCCTTCATATCGGTTGAAAAGATGGTTCGTAAAAGCGTAGCATACAGGCAAACTTTCCCATTTACAATTTTAGTATGTAGTAGGATGACACTGGTCGCGTTTGCTTCGCTGTTACACGTTGAGGAATTCCGCCCTTCATCTCCGAACCGCTCGTCTGAGGCCCAATTGTATAAGCAAATCTTAATAATTTGACAGCTTAAAACGTATTACTCGAACTGTATAAGGAGTTTATACATGCACTATGACGTGCAGGCATCTATGTACTCCTTAAACAGGTCGGATTATCAGTTTCACAAACGATTACGATAGCGATTTTCTTACACAATCGCGGAGCTGATCTTTACGAGACTTACACGCGACCGTAGAGCTAGGATACGTCACAATGAGGGCTACCGTTTTTATGCTCACTAGTTAGCGCCACTTGCGAGTAAGGTCCTAAAGTATAGCTGTAAATTCGGTAAACAAGCATATTTCTGGAAAAAAACCCCCTTTTGTAAATAGTAAACATACAGGATTCAGGGAAATACTAACCTATGAATTAGCTGTTATTTCAGCCCGCTTATTTTTGCACTTCTTTTTCTTAGCCCCGCTTTCAAAGCACAGAGCACTGGCATTTATTGACACGTATCCTTACATCTTCCATAATTAATCAGTTATTGCTAAATATTCACAACATTAACTAAATAATTAGACTCGCGATAAAAGCCCAGTGATATTTGACATTTCGAAGACCTCACTCTACACTAGCGCTCCTAGCGGCGAATTTAAATTTTAAACGCGGTAGCCCTCATTGAATGACAGCAGTAGAAAAACCTGACAGCTATTGTACTTCACAGGTCACAGCAGAGACAAGTAACATTTCAACTGAGCATTTCAATGATTTCACAGATTCCGATAGTATAGATAGGTACAGTCCGTTAATCTTATCTGGCCCGGTGGCCAAAATTGGAACTAAATTCATGCCTGTTAAATTTTTGTTTTTATTTTAATTTTAATATACACAATAAATAACCTACCAGCGACGCTGTCACCGGATCAGATAAGTTTGTCGGACTATAGCTACGAGTTCGATGCCGGATCACGGATGCCACGTACCTACAAACTGATTTGGGAAACTAAAAGTAAAAACTGTGGAAGAAGTGGAAGAAACATTTTAATTTATTATTCACAGAATTTCTTATAGCTAATGTTATTTAAAAGATCTTAAATTCTAATATTGCACAGTTCTTTAAAATTAGATCATTTTTAATAGCATTTAAACCTTGATTCTTTCCAATAAATTAATAAATGAAATTTTACACTAAAATAAATACTTACTTACTTACCTAGTTACTTTTCTTTCAATTAAAACTTAATTATTAATTAATTATCAAATTATGTCAATCTACTAACCTATACTTAAATAAATACGAAATTGGTAGGTAGGTAATTATTTTGGTATTGTTATTGGTTTTGCTATCGTCTAGCTAATTAATAAAGTTTTGAGTTTCGACCTAGTTTCGACAACCTCCCTCGCGCAGTGGTGCTGAAGTGGAAGGCGCGGGTTCGATTCTGCAGGGTCAATTTGGGAATTTACAATTTCTGAATTTTCTCATCTGGTCTGGTGGGTCCGGCACGATGCCGTGTAGAAACCGATTAGTGGTATGGGTTTAATATAACTGTCACACTCCCAACAGGTTAGCCCTGTACCATCTTAGACTGCTTCATCACTTACCATCAGGTGAGATCGCAGTCAAAGGCTAACTTGTAGTGGAATATAAAGAAATCTAATTAGGTATATATTTAGATTTTCCCAGATCAAAAACCGGCCAAGTGCGAGTCGGACTCGCGCACCGAGGGTTCCGTACAAACCTGTAGTAAGTTTTAAATTAAATGTTTTTTTTTTTAAATATTTGAGTTGATTGAATGAAAGGTAAATTGCGGTTTACGATTTATGACGTATTAAAAAAAAACTACTTACTAGATCTCGTTCAAACCAATTTTCGGTGGAAGTTTGCATGGTAATGTACAACATATATTTTTTTAGTTTTATCATTCTCTTATTTTAGAAGTTACGGAGGGGGGACACACATTTTACCACTTTGGAAGTGTCTCTCGCGCAAACAATTCAGTTTAGAAAAAAATGATATTACAAACCTCAATATCATTTTTGAAGACCTATCCATAGAACACCTATGGGTTAGATGAAAAAAAAAATTCAGTTTTAAGTATGGGGAACCCCCAAAATTTATTGTTTTTTTTCTATTTTTGTAAGAAAATCTTAATGCGGTTTACAGAATACATCTACTTACCAAGTTTCAACAGTATAGCTTTTATAGTTTCGGAAAAAAGTGGCTGTGACATACGGACGGACAGACAGACAGACAGACAGACATGACGAATCTATAAGGGTTCCGTTTTTGCCAAATTTGGCTACGGAACCCTAAAAAGGAGAAAAATTATGGTTCCATCATTCAAAAGTATCCAAGTTTCTCAAGAAGATTCCAAGTTTTTAACCTTGATTCAACTCAGGGTAGGTGCGTTAGCCACCATCTTGTAATAAATATGCCAGTTTCTTAGAATAAATACTGCCTCAACAAGTTGACTTTACAATAAGCTACTTTTGACTGAAGTAAGTAAAGGGACACTAAGAAGAAACGACATGTCAATGTCGTGGCCAAATCTTGGTAGGAATGGCATTCCGAACCAGTGGTAGATTGATTCACTCGACTATGCAAAAGCACTTGTCAAAGTCTAGTATATCTATAAAAAAGTTTTGTATTTGAATTACTCTCCTCGGCTTCGTAAGCCCGCTTCATTACACACCACCATTTTACGAAATGCTCGCCTATTTTATGCAAAGATCGTTTAGTTCTACGATGCATCGATAAAGCATGAAATGTACTTATTTACGTATCATAGTGCGCGTTGTGCTGGTAGTACCGCCTGTAGTCGGTGGTGGTGGGTACACCGGTGGTGGGTACACTGGTGGCGGGGGCGGGCGGCGCGTAGGGCGGGCAGTAGAGCTGGCTGATGACGTCATAGGGCGCGGGCGCCGGCACGCGGCTCATGCTGAATAGGGCTTCCGGGTCGCACACGAACTTGTACACGTAGCGCTCGCCTGCAACGATAGTAGAAGCGTAGCTTTAGTATGTGGCGGTCTTCGCAGTGGAATAAGTTCTTTGATTTCTACTCTAACTCCTTAATTTTCCGGGATAAAAAGTACCTAGGTCACTATCGAGTATCGAGGTCCTCATATATTTAAACCATGCAAAAAATCACGTCAATCCGTCACTCTGTTGCGTCGTGATTGAAGGACAAATTAACAAACACACTTTCGCATTTATAATATTAGTATGATATTCTGTTATAACTAAGTTTTAAAGAGATAGGTATAATAGTTCTTCGAACTATGTGTCAGTAACTAAATTACCTAGTTAAGTACTATCTATTAGACCAAATTTGAGTCGCAAACTAATGTAATTTCTCTTGTGAACCTCACCAGCGACCTTCTGCATTATGCCCTTCTCGTAGTAATATCGAAGTGATCTTGACAGCTTGTCGTAGTTCATGGCGGGCCGGTTCTTCTGGGCTCCCCACCTTCGCGCCACCTGAAATGTCACGTTTCTATCATCATCACTAAGCTAACTTTCTACTATCGTACCGCAAGGCATCGTCAGGGTCTGCATCCGTATATAAGTAGTCGAATTTCCACAAAGCGTACGAACTACGAAACGATTTTCTTCCTTAATTCGAACCGCTAGGATATGGAATTCCCTTTGGGCTTCCGTTTTCTCCTCCTCTTTTAACATTGGTAGGTAGGTACCTATCTTCGAATCAAGAGTGAATAGACATCTTCTAGGCAAGAGCGCTCCGCTTTAGGCATTGGGGATGTTGCCTGTGTCAAAAATAAATTATATTTTAGCGATTGCTTATCAAACATGAGGATCTTGCAAAGGAAGATGAAGATCCTTCGCTTCGCTCGGTCAATATGTAGGTATTACTAGCTGATTATTTTTGTTTTTATTTTATTTTTGATTTAGCTGATGACCGCGACTTCGTCCGTTTTTTTATTCCCGCGAGAATTTCTAAATTTTTCGGGAGAAAAAGTAACCAATGGCACTCTCTAGGTCCTCAATTATACCCATGCCAAAAATCAGGTCGATCCGTTGCTCCGTTGCGTCGTGATAGAAGGACAAACAAACACACTTTCGCATTTAAAGTATGAAGGTATGATGTGTGTGAGTTGTGGAGTACCTCCTCGGGCTCGTGCAGCTTGAACTCGAGGCCGCGGCCGGTCCATGCAACGCAGCGCGCGCCCTCCGCCAGAAGCGACACCAGGAACTGCCACAGCTGCAGTGCCCCGCGCCGCGTGCCTGCCCCTGCCCCTGCCCCTGCCACCACACACACACAAGCCGTCACCACTCTGTGCCCGTTACCATACACTTAGTTATTAGTATATTTACTAAAGTCTGTAGCCGTAGCCCGTAATTCATCACATTTTTACATTGTACACAACAATAAAGGATTTTCTCCTTTTCAAACGGGGGTAGGGGCCTCGAGGCGGAGCCTCTTTAGGGGGCACTTATCTACATGACATGATGATATGATATTGATAAAATAGATGGCGCTGTTAGGTCTACGACGTAAACACTATGCAGCCCGATCAAAGTATGCCAATCATGTGCCGCCGCCTTAATCACGATTACGAAGTTCTTTCGGAATTGAACTACTCGTATATAGAACTTTCAACATACAGCAATTGGATCAGCTGGGATCCCCGAGCATAACACCGGCTCGGAGGAAGATCTTCCTATTGGTTCGGCGAAGCACACATTTTACGCTTCCGATAACAATAACATCATGCCAACAATGTTTCTCCCGAATTTCGGCCACTGAAGCCAATCTCCATGATGATCAGCTATTTGCGCGAAAGTTACCTACCAGCACAGAAAGAACTAGGTATTATTAATTATATGTACGTAAATAAGCGACATTCTCAGTATAGCGCCCGTCAGTTTCATTGACTCTAGCATTGGAGCTGACACGGGCTGGTACTGGGCTGGACTTGATTGCCTTTACATCTGTGGGATCGCCTTAATTTTCCGAAATAAAAGTATCCTATTTCTTTCCGCGCGACATAAGCTATCTCTATGTTGAATAAAGGTATTTTCTTTCTTTCTAAACCAAGTTACTTAGGATCAAAATCGGTTGAAAAGATTAACCGTAAAGCACACACGCACACACTTATAGTACCTACGTATGGATTTAGTAATAATAACGCCTGCATCTATCCAATATTTATATTTATTTAATTATAAACGAATCGCGTGTTGTAATATGTGTATACCCGCGTGCGTGGTGGTGACGTGGTGGTGTGGAGACGACGCGTCAGCGCGCGGTGATGTGGGCCCGCAGTGTGTGCTGCTGACTGCAACAACAGACACGTTGTACAGTTAAACGTTAAGTCAAAAAGCCTATGTAAAAAAGGGTAAATTATAGCCTTGACGACTATTCATCGGATAAAGACGCTCGGACCACAGAATCTTGGACGCTCTAGAATTATATTAAGTTAACTAAGCTATTAGCACAGAATAATATAATAGTACTGCTATTAGTCAGTATTAAGAACGGTGTAAAGCAAACGTGTTGAAAACTCACCGAGTCTGTCGGCCCAGATCTCAGCGCTGCTGGAGACGGCTTCTTCGCGCGCCTCGCTGGCTTCCGACTCCTCGGGACACTTCACGTAACTGCTGCATCTGAACAATTGTACCAATATACGAATAAAAAAACTATGTTCTTATTTACTTATTTAATACTAGATGATTCCCGCGACTTCGTCCGCGTGGACCAAATTTTTTCGATTCCCGTGGGAACTCTTGAATTTTCCTGGATAAAAAGTAGTCGTAGTAGTAGTATAGTAGTATGTCCTCCCCCAGGATACAACCTATCCGTGTACCAAATTTCATCAAAATCGGTTGAACAGATGGGCCGTGAAAGCGTAGCAGACAGACAGACACACTTTCGCATTTACAATATTAGTATGGATATGTCACCGTAAGATTGTAAAAACCGTTAGGTAGATTATAATCGCGAAATTGTAAACTGTCGAATGATTACAATATAACGGAGGCCGGGCACTACTTGTTTATATAGGTCGAACCCTAACCTAACCTACAAGAAAAAGACAAGAAAACATAAATACAATGAATATTTCAAAAATTTACACTTAAAACATTGAACGGTTCACAATCTTTCGACTGTTTACAATCTATCGAAAAAAAAAAGCGTTAGATTACAATCTTACGGTTTTTACAATCTTACGGTGACAGATATAATTTAAGCAAAATGTCCCGGCGCTTAGTTTTACTTACGGGTTCAAACTACAATTCCGTTGAAGGTATGCTTAGGTAATCCCTATCCTAGACCCTACCGGCAAAGACGTGTCGCCTAGCGATAAAGCGTTCCAGTACGATGCCGTGTAAAAACCAATTAGGGGTATGGGGTTAATATAATTGCCGTACCTGTGAAGGTTAGCCCGCTACCATCTTAGACGGCATCATCACTTCCCAGTCTCAACATCTAACATGTAGTGGATTACCTGTCATGTAAATATGGATGTCTGTAGTCTGTCCTCGTCTCTTCCACTTCGCCTTTACATCTGCAAAAGTATTAAAATAAAACTGTTTGTATGTGTGTTACTCCTTCATAATATATAATGGCTAAATAAACCGATTTGCCTGAAATTTGGAATGGAGATAGTTTATTACCGTTACCTTTACTGATTATTAAATAGAGCGTCTTCCAAAAGTCCTAAAATTCACAGCCTCGGTTAGTGTTAAGTTTGATTTAAACCATTTTAAACTACATATAGATTAGAGAAAAATAGTGCTTTAAAATTTCATGACGTCACAGTGACTATGTACCTAGGTATTCCTAAACTTCCATACGGCTTCCTTCAAAGTGCGTTTTTAAGTTTGATAAAGAGTTGCTGATTTGATTGAGTTGACATCATCCCTATTGTTGTGTGCTTACTGCGTCTGGTGCACGTCCGCGTGCGTGTGGTCGAGCGCGTGCGCGTGCCGGTGCGCGTGCGCGTACAGCGGCGCGTGCGCGTGCGCGTGCGGGTGCAGGTGCTCGTACGAGTCGCGCCGCGATGCAGGCTCCCTGCAACACAAACATTCGAATTATGAAATGACATCCACTAGGTGCGCCGGGCGGCCGCACAGAATAGATACGGATACACTCGTGCGGTGGCCGGGCAGCATTTAATTTCCGTTTGCGTGTTCAATAGCAGGCAGTACTAATACAACGTACTATTAGCAATTCTGTGGTACTACCTCGTAACGCGCACGGGTTTGTTTACTTCTTCCCAACACGTGCTCAATTCAAGGCACCAAGTCCTTACAATAGGGATGATGCCTATATCAAAAATAAATTATTTCTAACTGATTATTAAATATAGAGGGTCTTCCAAAAGTCCTAAAATTCACATCCTCGTTTTGTTATAAGTTTGATAACCACTATAGAAAAAAGTGCGTTGAAATTTGATGACGTCACAACTATGAATTTTAAACAACTTCCATATACCTACTAGAAGTGCGTTTTTAAGTTTGATAAAGAGATGCTGATTTTGATTGAGTTGTCATCATCCCTATTATAGAACATAGATTTAGGATTTATAGAGTTGCCGCGGGAACCGAACAACCTCAATTCACGCGGACGTTAAGAAAATTTGTAATTCTTTTTTTCAAGAGCAACTACCGAGTTTCTTGCTGGTTCTTCTTGGTAGGAACGACATTCCGAACCAGTGGTAGATTAACTCGACTATTCAAAAGCACTTGTTGCAAGTGCAAATGCCTACTTGAATAAAAAAAGTGTGTGTGTGTGCAATTCACACACGGCGTGAAACTTCAGAATTAAGTACTCTACGAGAGAATGAGACAAATGTACTTAACTTTGTATTCTATCTCATTCTCTTGCAGGCTAAATCTTTAAATATGATTGTCTCTTTTTAGTGTCGCTTGTTCGTTTCATCGAATTTTAACGATAACAACGATAAGTTAAAGAATTTCACTTCAAAAATATTTGATTTGATATGACGCGGGCATCAGCTGGTAGAATACTGATAGTGATGGTGAAGACTGATTGTGATGGTATTGGTGACCTGTGGTGGTAGGGCTGCAGCCCCCACGGCAGGAAGAGAGGCTGCGTCATCTCTAGCGCGCCATCTCACCGCACCGCCTCATGCCGCCACAGCATCCGCGGTGGACCACATCTGTGATGGACAATATTCTTATTTTATTTCATTGAAAAGGTACACAAAACAGGTTGCAACCAACAACGACGATATAGTACATTGAACATCTCCAGGGCGACCGCGTATCTTTTGCACCAATCATTGATACATCGCAATCACCTCTGATTGGTTAACACTCTTCCACTATTGGACGAAATCCATTGACGCAACAAGAATACCATAAATTCAGCCAATCGGCGGTGATTGCGATGTATCAATGATTGATGCAAAAGATACGCGGTCGCCCTACAGAATACACGTTTTTGACGTGCAGCTGCATCTATGAACTCCATTACGATTACCACTACTATAGGTACACAATCGGGGGCCTTATCAGGATCCAAGTAACAACCCTAAGATGTGTACACAACATTAGATATAACAACGATAATATCCATACTATCCATTCCATACTAATATTATAAATGCGAAAGTGTGTCTGTCTGTCTGTCCGTCTCTCTGTCTGCTACTCTTTCACGGCCCATCTTTTCAACCGATTTTGGTGAAATTCATAGGCATACTTATGCTACTTTTTATCCCGGAAAATTAAAGAGTAGGAGCGAGAATAAAAACAACTTAAACCACGCGGAGGAAGTCGCGGGCATCAGCTATAGTAACCTATAAAACAAGATCATCAGTTACGGTATCTTAAAACTAAATCTACGTGGGTTCCAAACGCGCCCTGGTCATAGAAGAGCCCACAACAAACTCAGTCAGGTTACATTGCTAGTTTCTTCAAGTTTCAACAAAAATAGAGCTAAACCTGGGTGTTGGTGGCTGCTCAATAACTAGCACTAACGACATTGTTACACCCCTCACGCCTCCCCCTCACCCCCGCGCCCCGCGACATCCCCCCGCAATAGGATATTGCGGATTGTACAGTGAGTTGATTCACTTACTTCGTTATAACGAAGTCTACGTTGGTTTCTGTTTTTCTAAAGAGTGTTTCTTCTTTAGAATCGTTGTCATTTGAAAATTCGTTGAAACGAAAAAGCGACATCAAAAAGAGACAAACATATTCATAATAGGATTTAGCCTACAAGAGAATGAGATAGAATACAAGTTTTTCTCCACTAAGTTTTGTTTTTTACCAATGTACATACCTACTTTTAAAAAAAAGAATACAAGTAATACATATTTATCTCATCCTCTCGTATGGGTTACTTTTCTGAAGTTTCACTTCTGCCGTGACACTTTTTTTTAATCTACTACAAGTTAGCCCTTCACTGCAATTTGACCTGATGGTAAGTGAATAGTGATAACTGCCCGTCTTGGAAAGAACAGGTGCCCGGTAGAAGAAACTACAATCCAAAAAACGGGGCAAGGGAGCAGGAAAGGAACAAAGAGAAGTAGGCTCGCACATTAAAGTTTTGCAAATAAACCTGGACAGAACGCGAGCCGCCCATGACCTGCTCGAAGTAACGGCAAGAGAGCACGATATAGACCTAGCAATATTAGCGGAGCCAAACAAAAAGATAGCGCAACTCAGAAACTGGGTCACCGACAGGAGAGAAGATGCATCTGTGGTCGTTTTCAACAAAAACATTGGAATCAAAACGGTGGTCCAGGGAAACGGGTTCATCGCAGTAGAACTCTATGGGCTCACGATTTTCAGCTGCTACTTCTCACCGAACCAGAGTTTTGAAGAATTTGAACGAGACTTAAGTGAGCTTTTCGGAAGCATCAAGTCACAGTGTGGAGACATCTTGGTAGCTGGAGACTTCAATGCGGCGTCAAAAGCGTGGTCTAACAAAACCGAGAATGCTAGAGGTCGCCTAATTATGGAAATGCTCGCAAGCATGGACATGGTTACGGTGAATGAGGGGTTCGCTCCAACATTTCAAAGAGGTTTAAAGAACTCAACCCCAGATATTACATTTGTGAGCGCGAGTCTGACACAGAGGGTTATGGAGTGGCAAGTCCTGGAGCAAGACAGTCTAAGTGGACACCGATATATAAGGTTCAATGTTCTACAACATGAAAAGAAGGCGCGAACACAGCTGCGGGTAGGATGGAGGCTAGACAAGCTGGATCAGAAGGTTCTAGTGAACATTCTCAAAGAAAGCGAGATCAGCACTCCAGAAGAACTGGTGATACATACAACAAAGGCCTGCGATAGGGCAATGCCTAAAAAAGGAGTATGCAGGAGAGCACCGGTGTATTGGTGGAATAAACTTATACAAGAAAAAAGAGCTCACTGCACAAAATGCCGAAGAAAATACACGCGTGAGAGGAAAAAAAGGGGCAGGGAAAACTCGACATTACGTGAGAGCGAGGAAGACGAAACACAGAAATTGAGAGAAGAATACAAGGCAGCTAAACTAGATCTGCAAATAGCTATTAACAAGTCTAAGGCGCAGGAATGGAAAGAGCTCTGTGACGAAGTAGACAAAGATACGTGGGGACTAGGATACAGAATTGTCACCAAGAAACTGCGGCAAAATCCTCCCCGCTTAGACATGGACCTAATAAGATCTGTGGTACGAGTTTTGTTTCCGTTCCATGAGGACTTTGGTCGAATCATGGCAAACGCCTCCCTGATAGCTGAAGTAACGGAGGAAGAAATAAAGACGGCGGCAGAAGGCCTCAAGCTAAAAAAAGCGCCAGGACCCGATCTTCTTTGTCCAGAGGTGATTAAACTGGCAGTGCAGGCTATACCGGAAAAAATTAAAACTGTGTTCAACGAGTCCTTTGCATCAGGGACGTTTCCTGAGGCGTGGAAGAAAGCTAGCCTGGTTTTATTAAGAAAAGCAAACAAGCCAGCAGGAGACCCAACGGGATACAGACCGGTCTGCCTTCTCGATTGTTATGGCAAACTTATGGAAAGACTCCTTCTTAATAGGATAGAGAGCCTCCTACCAGATCACGGCGGTCTCTCCGACCATCAGTATGGTTTTAGGCAGGGCCGATCCACGCTTATGGCTATAAAAGAAGTAGTTCAGACAGCCAGAGTAGCGAGACAGGGCACAGCCAAAACCAGAAAACTCTGTGCCTTGATCTGCCTAGACGTGAGAAATGCCTTCAATTCTGCTTCATGGAGGGAGATCCTTTTGGAAATGTGGAAGAGAGGCTTCCCAGGCTATATCCAAAACTTATTAAGTAGCTACCTACAAGACACATTTATAAAGGTAAGAGACTGTAACGGAGTAGAGGACACGATCAAAGTTAGTAGTGGAGTTCCACAGGGATCAATACTTGGCCCAACTCTGTGGAATATTTTATATGATGGTGTCTTTCAGCTGAAACTGGAAGAGGGCATAAAACTAGTGGGTTTCGCTGACGATCTAGCCTTAGTAGTAGTGGCCAAAACCGAAGATTCTCTCATGATTCGTGCTAATAGGGCGCTAGAGCGAATCAATATATGGATGCAAGGAAAGCAGCTAGCCTTAGCACCAGAGAAAACGGAAGCTACTGTTTTTAGCGGAAGGCGAAAACTGGACCCTATTAAATTCAAAATACAAGGCGCAACAGTGACTCCCAAGGAGCACATTAAATATCTTGGAGTATGGCTTGACAAATCCCTTAATTTCAAGAAACACATAGAGGAGATAGCCAACAAAGCACAAAAAGTTACGGAAGCGCTGTATAGACTAATGCCAACAAAATGAGGTCCCAGGGCGAGCAAGCGGAGGGTGCTGGCATCAGTCGCCCACTCTCTAATTCTATATGGAGCGCCAATTTTCGAAAGAGCCATGAAGGTAGAGCTTTACCGCAAAAAAGTGGAACTCGTGCAGAGGCGGCTGGCCATAGGGATCTGCGGAGCGTACAGAACAGTTTCCACTGACGCCGTACTGGAGATAGCGGGGCTGGTCCCTATAGCCAAACTAGTCAAGGAGCGAGCCGCGCTATTCGAAAGCAAAGAGCAGACGCTCTCAGAAGTGCGGGAGAACACCTTGAAGGAATGGAAAGGCGAATGGTCTGGAGTAGGGAAGGGTAACTGGACCAGAGAACTGGTAACAGACCTACGGAAGTGGCACACGAGGAAGTTTGGAGAGGTGGACCGTTGGATAACACAGGCACTCAGCGGTCACGGGGTGTTTAATACTTACCTCTTCGCAATCGGAAAAGCGCTAAGCGAGAACTGCTACTTTTGTGGAGAGGAGGACACCCCGAGACACGCAATCTTCGAGTGTCCGGGCTGTGGGGACTTGAGAGCAGAAGCGCAGGGAACTAGCGACGCGGTGAATGCCCAAAACCTTGTCAAGCGAATGCTGTCCAGCGAAGAAATGTGGCTCCGGTACAGCCAAATGCTCAGGGCTATAATGATGAGGAGAGAAGAAAGAGAAAGGGAAGAAAAGAGAAAGATCGAAAACTAGAAGGTCACGCACGAAGTAATGCCAAGCAGTTCCGGGCTGACCTCGAAGACAGGGGGAGGTTATTTTAGTCCGTGCAAGCCGGACATGCCCTGCCGTAAGGCAGAAGTCCGTAGGGATTTTTTCCTCCGCCGAAGAAAAAAAAAAAAAAAAAAAAAAGTGTATAGTGATGATGCAGTCTAAGATGGTAGCGGGCTTACCTGTTAGGGGCATGGCAGTTATATTAAACCCATACATACCCCTTTTCGGTTTCTACACGGCATCGTACCGGAACGCTACATCGCTTGGTGGCTTTGCCGGTAGGGTGGTAACTAGCCACGGCCGAAGCCTCCCATCAGGCCAGACCAGGGAAAATTCAGAAATCATAAATTCCCAAATTGAACCTGCCGGGAATCGAACCCGGGACCTCCGCACGTTAAGACAACAGCGCTACACACTGCGCCACGGAGGTCGTCAAATCGTCAAGAGCTGGATCTTCGACCGAGACGCGAGTTAGTACTTAGTATAATCAAACACCTTTGGGCTCTGTGAGACGAGAAGATTTTAGCATCTTCGCCAAAAAATCAACAGACCCAAAAAATTAATCTATACCATCTATAACTATATTTTTTACTAATATTATAAATGTGAAAGTTTGGATGGGTGAAATTTGGCACAGAAATAGATTATAGTCTGGAAAAGCTACTTTTTATCCCGCAAAATTAAAGAGTTCCCGCGGGAACTAAAAAAACCTCAATCCACGCGGAGGAAGTCGCGGGTATCAGCCAGTAACTTCATAAAATAAAACTGCAAACTGAACAAGTCCGGCTAGATGACTCTTCACGCTTCAGGCAGACTTGCAATACGCTATATATACAGACAGACAGACAGACGGTGGGTATATCTAATCACGGCGCGATCATTTCCCGGCCAAGGAAATTGTCTACCGCGGGTTTTGTTTCGAGTGCTATGCGTTCCCGTTGAGAAGATCTTAGATAGATAGATAGAGGGCCCTACACCCACCAAATACTGAATTCAATGTCAAATTCAAATGATTTTTATTAAAATAAATTTTTACAAGTATGTACTTTTGAATCGTCGAGTGAATCTGCCACTGGTTCGGAATGTTATTCCTACCGCGAATTCATTCTTCACAGCGATAACTATCGCTAACTTAACAACACAAGATGAATAAATGATTTTTCACACCTTATTACCTGGCCTGTTATCTAAGGTTAAAGTAAGACATTAAATCCCTAGGGTTATAATGTGATTTGAATTTAGAATCATCGCGCATCTGAAGCAAGATCTGAAGGAAATTCTATTCATTCCAAAGAGGTTTTATTCATAATTCTTATTGCTATATACATAAAGTCTAATTTCGGTAAACAGAATGTGTTCTCAGCAGGCGCGGCCAACTCGATTTTCGAAAACCGAAGCCGTGGCCCACTAGATTCGCACTGACGACATTTGTTTGTCAAATCGAGTAGGCCACGCCAGCTGAAAGAAGTGGTTGTATCGCGAGGTGTGAAAAGTAGAGTATTCACCGTAGGGGTAATGCTGTATTAATCTTGGGCGCCCCTAATTCCCGCGCTACTCTCAGGATTCTAGATGCAACACCCTCGCTACGCTCGGGAGTTACTCTAAAATCCCTCGTTCCGCTTGGGATTTATCCCGGCGCCCGTGACATAATACATCGCATTACCCCCGTGGTGAATAATCTACTATTATACTTCTACCATACCTTTACTACTGTTTTAATCATACTTTTGCGGGTCTAAAGTCAGTCTTCATGCCCTAGGACCGTAATCTAGTCGATCGATCGCCCAACTAGTTGACCAACCCCATACTGTAAATATGCACAACAGAGTCTAGGCTCCAGACTGGTCGACCAAACGATCGTACCATTTGACATAAAAGTTTTAAAACCAAGGAATATGTGTACCTGCATAAACACTGGCAGCATAAAAAGCAAAAAGTTTGAATAGGTATCAAAGCAGCGGCGCCAAAGCGCGAAATAAAAACAAATGACAAATCCACATCTACAATCTATCTACGTATTTTGTTACAAATTGTTACAAATTCAATAAAAAGTGGTCCTAAATATTGCAAAATGTCATCATTTAGTGACTCCGAAAGCGAATACGAGCAAACAATGAAACTCGACGCGGAAAGAATTGTTGGTGAATTATTGCCGGATAAATCAAAGCAGATTTACTTAAAAACATATGAAAATTTCATACAATGGAGAAATCATAAAGGCGTAAAAAGTATCTCTGAACCAGTGCTCCTCTGTTATTTCGAAGAATTAACAAAAACCAAGAAATCATCCAGCCTGTGGAGCATTTTTTCAATGCTGAAAGCGACCATCGATGTAAAACGCAATATTTCTATCAAGAAATACACAAGACTCATAGCATTTTTAAAGAAACAATCTTCTAATTATCAAGCAAAAAAGTCAAAAGTTCTGAGCGCTGAAAACATACAATCTTTTCTGGAGCAAGCCCCTGATGATAAATTTCTTGCTATAAAAGTGAGTACCTACCTAACCTTACTGCTATTACCTACCTACTAACACATTGTATCTACCTACTAAAAATGTACTTAGCTAAATCTATTTCTTATACTACCTTGTTAACTATAATCAAACCTCTACCTAATATTCCATCGTTTTTGTTTCAGGTGATATTAATTTTGGGAATAAATGGTGCTTGTCGCTGTAACGAATTAGTAAACTTGAACACTGATAATATGAAAAAGCATTCTGATACACTGCTTTTGGTTAAATTGCCGGACACCAAAACTAAAAGAGAGCTAGATCGTTCGTTGTGCGCGAAGACCATGTAAAAACTGTAGAAAAATACCAATCACTTCGACCAACTGGAATGAATACAAATCGTTTTTTAATCCAGTACAGAAATGGAAAGTGTACCCGGCAGCCAATGGGTAAAAATAAAATTAGTAGCACCCCTAAGGCAATCGCAGCTTTTTTGAGTTTGCCGGACATCAATCTCTACACAGGTCATTGTTTTCGCCGAACTTCTGCTACTCTTTTGGCCGACGCAGGTGCAGATTTGACCGTAATTAAGAGACACGGTGGATGGAAATCTAGTACCGTTGCCGAAGGGTACTTAGAAGATTCTTTGGAAAACAAGAGGAAAATCAGCGCTCGTTTGTGTGATAATGTTGGACTACAAAGACTTCTGCAGCTTCTGTTGTAGATCCTTGGACGCCACTACTGCAGCTCCAAATGCCCCAGCCATCGACATCAAAATGTCAAATCAATGTAGTGCCGCCGTCAACAGCAAACCCAAAAGTGGAGGAAGAAATACCAACTAACATAACAGCGTCACAAGTAACTACTAATTTCAATAAAAACAGTGCACCTAATATCACTCTTAATTTTCAGAACTGGACAAATGTGACTCTATCGAACGTGAACATTCACTTTTAATTTGTCTTTTCTTTTTATTATTTACTAGACCTATGTATCCTACTTACTATGATTTGCAATAAATATCTAACCGTTACAGTTTGTTTTACTGTTATGGTAGAAGTATAAAGTAGAGTATACACCACCGGGATAAAGCAGTTTTTTTCTTGGGCGCTTGAATCCCTCACTGCACTCAGGACTCAATCTTAATTCCCTCCCTTTGGTCGGGAATTAACTTATAACACCCTCGCTGCGCTCGGGAGTTAAATTTGGAGTCCTTCGTTACGTTCAGGATTCAATGTAGCGCCCGTGACATAAAACAGTGCTTTATCCCCTTGGTGTATAATCTACTATTGCTTTCTTTCTTCTTCTTTCTTCTTTCTAACTTCCAAAATTACGGTTGTCTAACTTACTGTTGGGTCAACTACTAACTACCGAAAGTAAATAAAAAAAAAACTAAATCTATTAGGTTTTCTAAAGTTCCCGCGGGAACTTGATGTAAGTAGTGAGCGAAGTCGCGCGCATCAGCTAGCAAGCTAAATGATAAATGATAAATGATTTATTTATTTCATGTAGGACCACTTGTGTCACTTATGATACGTTAAAGACTCTACCACCGGTTCCGAAAGCTGTTTCTACTGAGAAGAGCCGGCAAAAAACTCAGCAGTTGCTCTTTTCTTAAAAAATAGGTTACAATATTATGTAAACAATACAACACAACATCAAGTATTTACACTGACTTGTGGGTCACTGGATGCAAAGCCTTCGATTAAAGACAAGAAAATTGAAAATAAGTGAAAAACCTAAAATGAGTGATTCTAGTGACGAAGAAGTTAATTTGACGCCAACAGAATTGACCGAAACTGTTAAAAATGCGGAAATGAGCTTTCTCCCTCAACAATCACGCGAGAAGTATTTCATTTCCTCGCTGAGGTGGGATGAAAAGTTACGTGTTGCACTCGAGTGAAAAGATTTTTCACCTCGTGCTCTTTTGATTCCCTCGCTGACGCTCAGGATTCTAATTTTTGAACCACTCGCTGCGCTCGTGATTCAATTTTAGAATCCTTCGCTTGCTCGGTCATCAAAATTGAGCACGCGGTTAAAAAACAACTTTTCACTCTTGTATAACAAATAACTATTAATACAGTCTAAAATGGTAAATCTAGAAATTCTTTGGGAACCATGCTATACAGGTAATGTACGCTACCGTCGTTTGTCTGTACATAAAGAGATTCGATTCCGTGTGTTAGTGACGGCACCCCGCCGCGCCGTCAGCCTCATTTCCTAACATTATTATTTTAAGTTATTGGCTTTTGATGAAACATTCGCCTCAGCGAAGGAATACTGCGCGATCTTATCTGCTTTAATATTTTTAGGGCAGGACTACACTTGCATAACTTCGTCACGTAATCGAACCCGGGAGGGCCCGGGCTCGATTCCCGGCAGGGTCAATTTGGGAATTTATAATTTCGAAATTTTCTCAGGTCGGCCTGGTGGGAAGGCTCGGCCGTGGCTAGTTACCACCCTACCGGCAAAGACGTACCGCCATGCGATTTAGCGTTCCGGTATAATGCCGTGTAGAAACCGACTAGATGGGTTTAATATATATAACACGTTAGCCCACTACCATCTTAGACTTTTTTTTTTATCCACTACAAGTTAGCCCTTGACTGCGATCTCACCTGATGGTAAGTGGTGATGCAGTCTAAGATGGTAGCGGGCTAACCCGTTAGGGGCATGGCAGTTGTATTAAATTGCTTCATTACTTACCTTTAGGTGAGATTGCAATCATGGGCTAACTTGTGGATTAAAAAAATAACGTTTCCAAGACAAGCTATCGTCACCGCAGCGTCATGCGGGTGTGAGCAGGGGCCATACTGCCAAGCTTCAAGCCATATTGTTTCATTATTGTTGACTTTCGTGTTTCAGAATTATAATCCTTATTTTATGGACGTCAAGGTACGTGACATCAAACTGTCATTTTGAGTAATATTGCTTAAGTGTTGCTTCAAGCGTTGGCAGCATGGCCCCTGAGTCGCAGACGCAATATCCGGAGCGGAATTCTGTTACGTCTGGGGTGCGCCGCAAATGTTACGCTTACGTACCTCTAACGGACTTATTTTATTTGCTTTTGGTAATTATAGCACCCCAAACGATACGGAATTGCTGAGAACAGGATAGTGATATATTTATTCACTGTAGTGTACAGAAACTTGAAAGGGAAGAAAAACCGGGCAAAGAGATCACAATAAAGCAATGTTGGTCACACGACGCGAGAAAAATCTAAATTTACCTACTATGATACGTAATAAAACAATTGTCGGCTATTTTAATTACTTATAGTTACCTGCATATCTTTAAAAAAAAACTTAAGTACAAAGACATTCTTTCATGATCCATCCAAAACCGTTCAGCAGGACCGAACTGCACACCGGTGGGCGGTGACTGCAGACTGCAGAGTTACCGGCGTGCAGTTCATAGAGGCTTAAACCTCACGAGATGAAAAACACAGTCGCGGGGGGGGGTGAAATCGAGCAAGCGCATGTCGCAAAAAATGCATGAAATCATTTGTAAAATATTAATATTTACTTTTCAATACGAATGAATCCGACAATGTGTTTGATTTAGAAATATACGAATTTTATCTTATATTTCTAGAGCTAATTATTGGATTCAATAAGAAGAAAAATTGCTTTAAAAGGTAAATTAAGAGGTATGTTTAAAATAAATTTCAATGAGAGATTTTTTTTAAATTGTGGTTTGAGATGCGTCAATGTCTGCTTAAAGGTCTTGAAAACAACAAATTATTTTTACAAGCATAGGTACATTATATCACCGTTTGATGGATACACTGCTTTTAAAAACCCCCTTTTACGCTACACAGGGTCTTAAGCGGAAGTACCTCAATGCTCATTTTTAACCATGACACTCAATCATTTAGCAATGCAGTCAATAGATAGGTTACCTGACTAACTATTAATGCCTACCATAGCTTCAAACCCTGTGTCAAAACATCTCTATATAGCGTCGATACGTCACATTTGTACAAAGTCAAAAATCAGAAATCGAATTTTCCTCTTCCGGTAACAACATTTTTTGCGCATCTTCTCTCAAAATTACAAAATTCGGCAATAAATCTGACAAATTAGGAAATTAGCAGCAAGACCAGCAAATCCAAATTCAAATTCAATAGTGGTTTGTGTTTAACAAATTCTTCAAGAAAATTAACCAGCCTGTAGGTACGTCACTGTAGAGCCAGCATGGAGAGCGATGAGACATCCAATGAAAAGCCTACACTGGCTCCCCCAGCGACCACTTACCGAAAGTCCTCAATCAATCAATTTATTTATTTGTGAATAGAGTACATGAGGTGGAATGAGTAAGTATACTTGGTGCTCCTATTCTACCTCAATGTGGTATACAAATATCTTAAACTAGAGGAAGCCCGCGACTTCGTTCGCGAGGCTTCAGTTTTTTAATTCCCACAGGCACGCCTTAATTTTCCGGGCTAAAAAGAAGCCTGTGTCACTCTCCAAGTACCCAATTATACCCATGCAAAAAATTACGTCGATCCGTTCCTCTGTTGCGGTGTGCCGTGTGATTGAAGGACAAACTCTCTATTTGACGTCCTTGGTGATAGAAAATTCAAAAACTGTAAAATCCGTATTTCATCATTAGCGGAAGCCCAAATACCGAGTTTCATGGCTATAGCAGCTTGAAAAACGACGGACTTTCATTCAAACTTTCAACGCCTATTTTACCCCTTTGGGAGTAGAATTTTGAAAAACTGTGACAAACATTCGTCTTTATTTTTTACCGAAAGCCAAAATACCAAGTTTCGTTGATATAACTTGAAAAATATCTAGAGAAATGAAGGCCTTTCATACCAACTTTCATCTCCTATTTCACCCCTTTGGGGATCGAATTTTCAAAAACTGTAAAACACGTCTTTCTTCATTTTCAACCCGCAGCTCATATACCAAGTTTCATGGCTATAACTTGAAAAACGACGGACTTTCATACAAACTTTCAACCCCTATTTTACCCCTTTGGGGGTGGAATTTCGAAAAACCCTTTCTTAGTGGATACCTAGTCTTCACAAAGAACAGACTCTCCAAATTTCATGTCTCTGTCTCTCATGATCAGCGGTTTAGGCTGTGCGTTGATATATAAGTCAGTCAGTCACTCAGTCAGTCAGGACTTTGAATTTTATATATACTATAGATTTATAATAATGAAATTATTAACATATTTATTACTACTTAGTTCATAATTCATAATTTTTACTGTTGTTACATTGGTAAGTCAATGGTTGTTACCCACAATTTGGCAACAGTTAGATCATAGGTACCTAATTAATTCTAAAAAGGCTATGCAATAAATTGATGAGATACATATTTAACATTTTTATAACGTTTTTTAACACACCGCAGACTTTACTTATACATTTTGAAATGCCGCTTTGGACTTTGAGGGGATTTCTTTTAAGTTTAGATTAGGTATGTAATAATAAGTCTTGATTATTACAGGTGACAAAGAAATCATAATGAGGCCTTAACGTCAAATTAAGCAAACGTTTTGACGTTTGCTTAAGCAGTAACCTCGCCGATCCAGTCTAAGCAAATCGTAAAAATTTGACAGCTTAAAACGTATTACAGCTTTTTACGTGCAGGCATCTATGAACTCCATAAATGGGTTGGATTAAATCCGTTTGATAAACGATTACGATTACGATTTCCTTACACAATCGGGGGGCAGATTTATTGTCCATCTCAGTGGTTGTTAAAATTTTATGGACACCGGCCTTTCAATAATGATCAATTCTACGGTTTGTTCACGACATACCAAAGCAAATCATCTACAGTCGCGGCAGAGTCCTCGACAATCTAATTGTAATATAATAGAATCACAATTCACAATATTGGTTCCCACCTCACACCGCGGGGGTTACGGACGGAATCCTAATACGACACTTTTTCTACTTGACTTTAAAGCAGGCTTTAAGGAATTCGGGGTTTTACCTGGCATTGATTTTAAATTAACGTTACTATGTAATTGTTAAATTAAACATGTAGCCTGTAGGTAATAATTTTGTCTTTTTAGGGTTCCGTACCTCAAAAGGAAAAAACGGAACCCTTATAGGATCACTTCGTTGTCCGTCCGTCCGACCCTTTTTCTCAGGAATGCATGGAGGTATCAAGCTGAAATTCATATCAAATACTCAGGTTTACTGTCCCTTGGAGCTATGAAAAAAACAAACTTCAAAGCCAACACAATCAAAAGATACAGCCTTTTATGCTGCAAATTTTCGAATTTTCTAGCACTCGCAAGGGAATCAAAACCTACAGGGTACTTCCCGTGAACTCAGAATCTTGAAACTTGGTACGAGATATAGCACAGATATAGGAAAAACTGCGAGAAACATAAATTTTTAGTTAAATCTTATAATAAAAATATTTTTAACAATTTTAAACTTACTATCCCTTTCCTCATGAACGCGTAGAGGTATTAAATTGAAATTCATATCAAATACTCAGGTCTATAATACCTTTAAGCTGTAACAAACTACTGTCCCTTGGAGGCGTGAAAAAATCAAACTTCAAAGGCAACACAATCAAAAGATACAGTCTTTTATACTGCAAATTTTCGAATTTTCTAGCACTCGCAAGGGAATCAAAACCTACAGGGTACTTCCCGTGAACTCAGAATCTTGAAACTTGGTACGAAGCAACGTCTTATAGCACAGATATAGGAAGAATTGCGAAAAACATAAATTTTTAGTTACATCATATAATAAAAATATTTTTATGCAAATTTTCGAAACTCGAAAGGGAATCAAAACCTACAGGGTACTTCCCGTGAACTCAGAATCTTGAAACTTGGTACGAAGCAACGTCTTATAGCACAGATATAGGAAGAATTGCGAAAAACATAAATTAGTTACATCATATAATATATTTTTTTTAATAATTTTAAACTTACTATCCCTTTCCTCATGAACGCGTAGAGGTATTAAGTTGAAATTCATATCAAATACTTAGGTCTATAATATCTTTAAGCTGTTACAAACTACTGTCCCTTGGAGCTGTGAAAAAATCAAACTTCAAAGCCGACGCAATCCAAAGATACAGCCGTTTATGCTGCACATTTTCGAATTATCTTGCACTCGCAATGGAATCAAAACCTAAAGGGTACTTCCAGTGAACTCAGAATCTTGAAACTTGGTACGAAGCAACGTCTTATAGCACAGATATAGGAAGAATTGCGAAAAACATAAATTTTTAGTTACATCATATAATAAAAATATTTTTATGCAAATTTTCGACACTCGCAAGGGAATCAAAACCTACAGGGTACTTCCCGTGGACTCAGAATCTTGAAACTTAGTACGAAGCAGCGTCTTATAGCACAGATACAGGAAGAATTGCGAAAAACATAAATTTTTAGTTACTTACATCATATAATAAAAATATTTTTAATAATTTTAAACTTACTATCCCTTTCCTCATGAACGCGTAGAGGTATTAAATTGAAATTCATATCAAATACTCAGGTCTATAATACCTTTAAGCTGTAACAAACTACTGTCCCTTGGAGTTGTGAAAAAATCAAATTTCTAAGCCAACGCAATCAAAAGATACAGCCGTTTATGCTGCAAATTTTCGACACTCGCAAGGGAATCAAAACCTACAGGGTACTTCCCGTGAACTCAGAATCTTGAAACTTGTTACGAAGCAACGTCTCATAGCAGAGATATAGGAAGAATTGCAAAAAAACATAAAGTTTTAGTTACATCATAATATAATAAAAATATTTTAATGCAAATTTTCGACACTCGCAAGGGAATCTAAACCTACAGTGTACTTCCCGTAAACTCAGAATCTTGAAACTTGGTACGAGATATAGCACAGATATAGGAAAAACTGCGAGAAACATAAATTTTTAGTTAAATCTTATAATAAAAATATTTTTAACAATTTTAAACTTACTATCCCTTTCCTCATGAACGCGTAGAGGTATTAAATTGAAATTAAAATGAATAAGTGGTATAAAAATCCTATAACTTTTATTTATTTAACTACAGGTTTGTACGGAACTTTCGGCGTGCGAGTCCGACTCGCACTTGGTCGGTTTTTATTTTTATTTTATTTGTATTAGGTACCTACCTAGGTAATAATTTTGTCTTCCTTTTATTTATTCCACTACAAGTTAGCCCTTAACTGCGATTTTATCTAATGATAAGTGATGATGCTGTCTAAGATGGTAGCGGGCTAACCTCGTAAAGTCATATTACCTATATAAACCGCTACCGGTTAAAGCGAACGAAAAAAATCGAAATCCTGGGACGAGTGACAACGCATATCAGTCGATTGCGATTGTTAAGCAACGTTGACCCAAGTCGGTAGATAAATAGATGGGTGACCAAAGAAAGTCCGAATTTGCCCTTTTCGTTCCCCCCGTGCCTCGGAGAGCGTGATAAGGCATCGGTCCCGGTTATTATCACTAACATCTGATAATAATCGTTACAAAAACCTAAGAGTTATACTGTTAGTTGAGTCGTATGCTGCAAAGGACGTGGGAATCCACCCACCGCGTTATTATCCCAAGAAAACCCCCTGCCATTATGTGATTAATGGAGAGGGGTCACGATCCTCAGTAATGAGACTACGACTAAGCGCTGCACTCTCATTGAAACCCCGCAGCGAGGCGTATAACAAATCTTTGAACCTTTGAATCAAGTTTTAAATGCAAATTTATCGTATGCAAACATTCTACCTACCGCAAGCAGGTGAGAGTGAAATATTAAATTATTGGGAAAAAATTCCAATCTCGCCGTGATTGTGTAACAAGAGATCAATCAAAACGTGCACAACCGCGGGGCAGGCTTAGCGCGACTATTTGAATACGACTCGGGTGGAGACGCGTGACTGGCATTGTAAATGTGAAGATGGAAATTGTGTAGGTACTATAGTTACTGTAGCTTTACCTGGGGGATTTTTTTCTTAGCCTCGTTGGTCTAATCATCTTATGGTTAGCATGTTCGACTGCGGATGACGAGGTCCCAGGTCCGAGTCCCGGGTCAAGTTAGTATTACTAGAGGATGCCCGTGACTTTAAATGGATTTGTTTTTTAAAATCCCAGAGGAAATTTTTAATTTCCCGGGATTAAGAGTAGCCCATACCCTTCCCCGGGATACAACCTAACTCTGTACCACATACGTCAAACTCGATAGAATAGAACAGATGAGTCCTTAAAGCGTAGCAGACAGACAAACACACTTTCGCAGTTATATCATTTAACCCCTAATCTTTTTTCTAGAACACGTCATCGTACCGCAACGCTAAATCAATGGTAACGTTCCTTCTTTGGACCGTTCTCAAGTTCTCACTACAGGATCTTCCCAATCCGATTATGAGTAAGTTTACAAACTCAAACTCATAGTATATTTGTTCAAAATAGGCACCTACGCAGTACACCTTCTGAACGTCATGTTTACAAATTATAAGACGTGATGGTGATAATTAACCACGGTATCTTAAAACTAACGCTACGAGGGTTCCAAACGCGCCCTGGTCTGAGAAGAGCCTTAACTGATTAATTAATTATTACACACTCGGTCATAATTTAAATAATTTGGGCCTTACAGACCGCTTACGAATGAGAACTGGGCTTCCATCAATTTGTATTAGTATGATCAGTGGATTAATTTAAAATCAAGCCGAACGCTCTGTTTATCCAAAAGATCAACTCTGAATGCGATATTAAACGGAGGGGTGTTTCCGGGGGGTTGGGGGCGTGGCCGGAACCGGAAGCGAGCGGATTTCGACGTGTTTGTTGTGTTACGTTTGTTTTGTAACTTTGCTTGTTGCAGTTTGGCGATGGAGCGTGGCTAAATTGACTCGAAACTCATATTATTATCATAGGTATGTACTTCATAGTAATATTATAAATGGGAAAATGTGTTTGTTTGTTGGTTTGTCCTTCAATCACGCCGCAACAGAACAACAGATCGATGTGCCGCTCACCTTGGGTTTCGGAGGTGAGAGGGTGAAGACGAACGGAATGCGTTGTCACGTGGTCGGTTTATTTATTAACAATACGAGCATTTGTTATAGGTACAGCATGTCCTTAAGATCTCTATGGCTCTACACCGGGGTGTCATCTGTATGTATTTACTACTTCATACCCGTGACTGCGTTCGCGTGGCTTTGTCACAGAATAATAACTATGGCTTTGTTAAATCCCGGGAACTCTTTGATTTTCCGAAGTAGGTATTTCCTTCTCTGGGATAGGTACATCATATAACCTCTCTGTACCAATATTCATCAAAATCGGTTGAAATGAAATTATTTTTTCATCATACCTATTCGAAAAACGAATATTGGCTTCAGAGGATAGAGGGAGCAAAATGTAATTTTTAGGCCCATGGGACTTTTCATTTCTCTGTTCTGATTGGTCCGCGTTCGTGCACGCGCAGCAGCACCTTGCCGATGTGCTTGCCGGCTGCCATGTAGCGGAAGGCGGGCTCCAGCTCGCGCTCGCCGAACACGGTGGCGGGCAGCGGCCGCCTTGTCGTCGCCCTCGCCCGCCGCGCCGAACAGCGCGTCCAGCAGGATGCCGTGGAACGTGGTGTTCTTGAGGAACACGCTCATGCCGAGCGCGGTGTTGTTGGACAGGTCCAGCTTGCCGATCTCGAGGAAGCGGCCGCCCACCGCCAGGCAGCGCACCGATTGGTGCTCAAACGTATAGGTAATGTCCATACATAGTAGGTTGATACTCCTAGCTTTTTCTCATACGTAATGATGAAAAATAGTGTGTGTCACTCGGGGCCAAATTTTTTGTTCTCGGGCGGCGTATATTGAATTCCTCGCTACGCTCAGGATTCTACTTTAGAATCCCTCGCTAAGCTCGGGATTCTACTTTAGAATCCTTCACTTCGCTCTGAATTCAAAATAGCGCCCTCGGGGAACAAAAATTTTCTTTGGCCCCATATAACACAAATAACTAATTTATTTCACGTTAGGATAACTGACAACTCGTGTCACTCACAAGAATCTACCACCGGTTCGGAGAGATGATTCTACTGAGAAGAGCCGGCAAGAAACTCAGCAGTTGCTCTTACAATGTATGTACATATTATGTTACGTAACAAGTATTACGGTTTCAAAATGTGATCCCTAAAAGCTCTGCAAGTCTCGGTCCCCTATGAAGCTTCCTAGTGGACCGAGACCTCTAGAGCTTTTAGGGCTTATGTCCTAGGGCATAAGCAGAGAGAATGTAATCACTTGGGGCATAGGTATGGCTACTTTTTCATAGATGCCTGCACGTCAAAATATATGAACTCCTAAAACAGTTCGAGTAATATGTTTTAAGCTATCAAATTATTACGATTTTCTTAGGCAATTTGGGCCTCTCGTTGGCAGCCCTGACTCGTAGTGCCCGGCGCTAATGCGCGGCACTCCCGGGGGTAAGCTAGCATTGCTAGCTACACTGGCTGCGCTCCCCCGGGACGAGTGTGAAGGCCCGGTTCGATCCCCGCCCTGCTGTACTTAACGCGATTAAGTATTTATGTAAACAAAACGATTTTGATTCACTTACGAACATTATTAGCTTTGTTTTTTTTATAAAAGTTTACTTTATTCTAAATGTTACAAAGGGTGCCGACGGGACCCTAATCCCTATCTAGTCTCCTCTGTCCGTCCGTCGGTTGATTGCGTCTCACGAACTATAAAAGATAGATTTAAGTACTTAATTTTTGTAAGTACAGTGTGTAAAAATTGGCCGCTGTTATAATAAACTAGCTCATCCCCGCGATGAAATTAAGGAGTTTCTGAGAGAATCAAAAAAACTTCAAACACAGAATACATAATATGAACCTAATAGTCGCATGCTACTTAATATTAAACTTTTGTAATTCTAATGAACAAGTACTTTTGAATCGCCGTGGTAAAAAACTAAAAGTAGTCGTGTTTGGTTCGTAAAAGAGACAAGAGGAAGGACCAGGAAGGAACTCTACGTTGTTCCTTTGAAAAAACACCCAAAACTCTCAACTAGGAACTCGGCCCGTTTGTTATTATTGTGTATAACACTCTAATCCGTGTGGTCATTAACTAATGACGTCCCGCGGCGCGCCCCGGCCCCGCTGTGAGCTAATACGTCGAACGTATCGACTGTCTGTCCGTGACACGTGGGTGTCAGCCTAGTGAAGACCTCCCCGGCGCAGTGGTGAGCGGTGTGGGACAGTGGAGTGGGAAGTCCCGAGTTCGATCCCCAATAATTGTTATTGAAAACAATACAATAGAACTTAAAGCTAGCTAGCCTAACCTAAATACTATATACCTAAATCATGTCCGCGTGGAATGGTGGCAAGAATGCTGGCTGCATTTCCGCGCTGGACAGCCAGGCTGATCCTTTGCGCAAAAAAGGAACCAGCCTTTCTGTCACCAGATGAGGCAATTAATCGCGGTGAAATGTCTCACAAAAAATTTTTGGCACTAATAGGTACTTCACGGCCCCAGGGTCTTCACGGCAAACGGAACAAATATGTAACTCTCTATGAGAGAGGCATACTTCCGCCGCTTGCCGGTTTCAGCCTTTTCTGCTGCGGCTCGCGGCCTTGATGCAGGATGCTGTCTCCCTGATAATATGACACGGGGCCAATGTGTCTACGCATGTTGCGTCCCACATTAGCGCCCGTCTCCGTTCCCAGGGAACCAGCGTCAATCCGTCAGGTCTCTCGCCATCATCCCGACTTATCCCTGCCGGGAAAATTTGAAAATCTATCCACAATTGAGGGAAAATTCCTAACGCTCAATCTGATTTGTTCCCTTTCAAATACAGAAAATACAGAAAGTATAAATTCCCCAATCGACCCTGCCGGGCATTGAACCCAGGACCCCCCACTATAGTTAAGACCACTAGCGCTCACCACTGCGCTACGGAGGTCTTCACTCAGCATATAGTGAGTTGGCATTTCTTTAGTTCTTTTTAGTCGAAACTAAAGTAAACTGTTGAATCAACAAATTAGTTTTACACCTCGCTTCTTTATTTCCTTCCACGGGTCACTGCAGACGCGCGTGTTTTTGTCTTAAGACTAAAATGTCGTCGACACATTTATAAATTCAATTGTAAATCGCAGAGCAGCCGTCATTTCAGTTCAGAAATTAAATTCGTCGGTTCGTCGTTCGGTATATCTTCATACTAATATTATAAATACGAAAGTGAGTTTGTTTGTTGGTTTGTCCTTCAGTCACGCTGCAATGGAGCAACGGATTGAAGTGATTTTTGGCATGTGCATAGTTGAGGACCTGGAGAATAACATAGGCTACTTTTTATCTCGGCAAATTAACGAGTTCCCGCGGGAATAAAAAAAAAACGATCGAAGTCGCGGGCATCAGCTAGTCATACTATATAATTAATATTACTTATTATAAATGTGAACTCCTTCACGCCACAAACACTGAACTGAACCGAACTTAGAAGTCAACGCGATCAAAAATTATGGCAATTTTGCCGTAGGTAAGTATATTTGACACTCGCCAATGAATCGAAACCATGATATACATTTATATTCTATAGGGTACTTCCCGATGAGCCAGAATCATGAAAGGCAGAAAATAAGTTCTCATAGTACAATAAGTAAAGTAGAAAATCCGAAAATCATTAATGTGTAGACTGTAGTTAGATATAGCATAGCACATAACAAGTGAGAATAATTTAAAAAATAAAAAAACGACATTACACTCCTTTTTTGGTCATGTAAAAGAAGAGTTCTAAAGAGGCTAAATTGACGATGAATTAATACTAAATCTCCGGAGCAGTCTCGGGTCTGCTCTGTCAGAGGCTAGGGCGCCGCCCGCCGCGCTGTAGGGCGGCGACAATGACGTGTATTGTCTGTGTTGTGTTAGCGGGTCGCAGGTTCAATCCCGCTAATTACACGCAGTCGACAGTGTGGCTGTTGCGATGTATATACACAATGCACAGCGCAAACCACTGGGCGAATAGACCACGCGAACCAAGTCGCGGGCATAAACTAGACTTAAAACTAAAATAACATTACATTATTACCATTAAATATTTTGCACCCCTTCTCCTATGATAAGTAAATCTTACTAATATTATAAATGCGAAAGTTTGGATGGATTGATGTATGGATGTTTATACTCAATCACGCCCCAACAGCATAACGGATCTGGCTGAAATTTGGCACAAAGATAGATTATAGTCTGGAATAGCATATAGGCTACTTTTTATGCCGGAAAATTAAACCTCGATCCACGCGTACGAAGTCGCGGGCATCGGCTAGTCATTATTATAAACTAGCTGATGCCCGCGACTTCGTCCGCGTGCGGCGTGGTTTAACTTAATTTTTTATTCCCGCGGGAACTCCTTAATTTTCCGGGTTCATTTGTCACCCTCCAGGTCCTCAACTATACCCATGCAAAAAATCACGTCGATACGCTGCTCCATTGCGGCATGATTGACCAACAAACAAACACACTTTCGCATTTATAATATTAAGTATGATGCGAAAGCGTGTTTGCTTTTTCTTCAATCACGCTGCAACAGAGGAAAAGATCGACCTGACACTGGCTTTTTTTTTAATCAATCTGGCAGGACGGTAGTGTTTTTTTTTAAATTATGTTCATATTTTTAACACTTTCGCTGCGTTACGGCAAGTATTTTGCCGTATTTGACGGTCAGCCAGTGCGGCAGCTAGTTTTCCTTGTTTTGCGCACGGTGCGGGGGTGATTTATCTATGTTCCCGTACGTGTAGGAAAGAGACAGTGATTTTTTCTATATGGTTGCTTTTAATATAATGATATTGTATACTAATAATGTACGGCAAAATAGTTGCCGTAACGCACAGCAAGGTAATTATTTTTATTCAGTGCGGTACGGCGACTATCTTGCCGTACCCCCCCAACCCCGCGCCTCACTGCATGCGTCCGCGCGGCCTCGCAGTTTGCATTAGTGTTGGCCGTAAGTGCTCGATATTTTTTATGCAAAAAACTACGCGACGAGACTTTCACGTAAAAAACATGATATGAGTAAGGGAATTACCTACTTTTTAAAATTTATTTTATTTCGTTAAAGTTCCTAATATGATCTCATCATAGATTAAAAATAAAAAGTAATTACTAGTGGTTCGCCCCGAACTGAGACCTCGCGGTTTCACAGAGCGCCATATATTGACATCAGTGTGAAGTTCTGTTAAAAATATCATCATCATTAAAAATTAAATAATTTCGTTTCCTTATAATATTTATCTAATTTTAGTATTTGTTGTTCAAGTACAGGATATAATTCAAATAATTGATCAAGTTTCAGGCTTGAGAGTTCAGAAAATTGAGAGTTCTGAGGTCAACTTTGGACGTTAGAAAATCGCTACTTTGAAAGCCTCCCATTTCGTCAATTTTAGGGGAAAAATTCAAAAAAAAATATTTTTGGACTCTATTCTTAATTATCTTTAAAATGATATACTGCAACCCTATGTAACGCTATAAAAAATATTTTACTTCGCATTCGCTTCTATGAGAGCCCCCCTGAAATAAAGATTTTTAAAACTTTTTAAGCCATATTCGGCGGGAGGCCATCGATTTACATATTATATTTAAATTTGAAGTAATTACGTTCAGCAATTCAGAAGTTATAAGGCTCTGACAGACGAACGGACAAGTGCCAATTCACCCAAGTAGACTCAGAGACCTTCGCTTCGCTCGGTCAATAATAATTTGGTACCCTAATATGAATCAAAATTTAAAAAACCTATTTGTATTTATTATTATTTATTTATTAATCAGTGTATTTGTACTAAACTTACATGAGTGACTGCTTTTTATTTTAATTTTTTTTATATTTAAATATATTTTTTTAAATTGGCGATAGGTACTTGTAAGAGTAATTATTATGTTGACTAATTATGAAGAATTATGTTGATTTATACACTTAAATTTGTTGTGTCTTTAATAAAGAATATCTTTAAAATATCGATTGTCATTTCAGAAATAAACCCATCCCTAGTAATTTTTTAACTTCTATGCTATACGGCATATATATTGCCGTAAATGACTGATTTTGAAAAATCTCTGTATCTTTCGAAATATCATAGAGAACCCGGGGCTACCGCAGCTAGGTATACACGAGGATGTAGCCTATCGATTTGTTCAAAAAACCCATTGATATGGTGAGTTTCCACGTCTCCATGGACTTTGAAAGTCAGGTTCCGGTACGGCAAAATAGAGGTCGTAACGCATATCAGGAAATATAGATACGGGCAGTATTTGTCTCGTACCGCACGAGCCGTAGGTTTAGGATCCAATGCTGCCGCAGCGAATGTGTTAATTACCAGTAAGTGCATCAATATTTCAACAAGTATAATATTAACCAGGGTATGAATTATTAACCCTTCTATCAACATAAACCCTTGTCAGTGAGTCAGTAATAACTGCTAATCTCTTCAAGCTAATTGTTCCCCTCTGTTCCACTTGATATTCAGTGGTAATTTCACGGTGCAGCGGCTCGGGGGCGCTAAGCGATGTTGACTTTGGCATTTAATTTGATGCGCCTTTTTGTTTGTTTTGTTCATATTTCGAAATCTAATTTAATAATACTTTGGTCTATAATAGTACATAGTATAAGTAATACACGAGTTTTAATATAAGTAGTACCTATTAGGTACTAATACTTTTAGGTATTTTTGAAGACGTCCATTGGACTTATCAAATGTGGGAGAACGGGGAATCGAACAGGCGGACTTACTCGTACATTAAGGCGCTATGGTAGCGCCTGACAAACAATTCGACACCCATACCTATTACCTACTACTAATATATATGTCACCGTAAGATTGTAATCTAACGCTTTTTTTTCGATAGATTGTAAACATTCGAAAGATTGTGAACCGTTCAATCTTTTAAGTGTCAATTTTTGAAATATTTATTGTATTTACGTTTACTTGTCTCTTTCTTGTAGGTTAGGTTAGGGTTCGACATAAATAACCAAGTAGTGCCCGGCCGGGCACTTAGGTTCTATCGGGTTAATAAATCTAACAGATTACAATCTACCGAAAAATAATCCGTTATATTGTAATCATTCGACAGTTTACAATTTCGCGAGTTAGATTATAATCTAACGGTTTTTACAATCTTACGGTGACATACTATGAATACGGAACAGTACGGAACCTTAATTATTGATTTTCGGATTTTTCTCTATTAGCTGTGAGACCTTGTTTCTTGCCAAATTTCATGATTCTAGGTCAACGGATGTTCCCTATAGATTTTGATTTTTTGGCGAGTGACAAAATATGCGGCATAAAAGTACCTACCTACATTTGATTGCATTGACTTAGAAGCTTGATTTTTTTACAGCTCTATGGGACCGTAGACCAACTTAGAAGTATTTGATATTAATTTCAATTTGATACTTCAACATGTTCTCGAGAAAAAGGTGATTGACAGACAGACAGATGGACAACCTATAAGAACCTATAAGGGTTCCTTTTTATACGACTGCCTGAAAAACGGAGTATATTGTTCATGTATGTATGTATGTATGTATGTATGTATGTATGTATGTATGTATAAGGTGAGTGGGGGCAAGATGAAAAATGGGGGAAGATAAAAAAAGGAAAATAGCGCCGAACATTGAGGAATTATTTTAATACAAGCAAAATCGTTGCATACACCGGTTACACCCTTTAGTCAGGTCCCGCCCTGCAGCTTTCATCAGTCGCTTAGTGAAAACGCGCGTGTGTTACGTGGTGATTTTTGTAACGACCCATTTCCCGCGAAAATTTGAGATTTTCAATCTTACCCCGCTTGTTGTATCTTTTTACGCAGATAAGTTACATTGATTTTGTTTAGATATTGAAAATTATATTTCAAATGTAATATGCACTATATAGAGGTAATTAGTAAATTTCTCATATTTAAAGATTTATCGTGCCTTTCAAACTAACCCTGGCAAAATTTAAAGGGGTAAGATGGTAATATAAAACATTCCGTCTTACCCCGCTAACCAAATGCATAGAAAAAGTCACTGCATCTCGAATTGTAGTAAAAGATCAAGCAAAAATTGTACAATATTTGCTATTTTTGCTATCGCGAATCGTTTGATGATACGCAATCAGCCTGCCGGTGACATAGGCTAGTAATTTTTTTTTTTTAATTGATGGGGTGACAATGGTCCCGCTGAAAAAAATATTCGAAAATAAGATTCTAGAACATCATCTAGAAAATGATGAGTAGATTCCAAAAATATATATATATATATAACACAATAGTTCAATATCCAGTGATTCACGAAAAAAAAAGACGTGTGGCACTCGGAGACTGCCGCGGTAAAGCTATTGCATAGCATTTTTTATCAACTTACTTAGGTTTTTTTGTAGCGGAATTTCTGGATTCGGTCTCCACGCTCAAAGCCCGCGATAGAAGCTATGCAATAGCTTAATATCATTTAATAAAAATGTGACTAAATTCCAAAGGTAATTAATGACTGGTCGTTACGTAGTAGCAGTGGTAGCCTTTACATTCGAGGGGGAGTTTTTATTAGGTAAGTATTTATATGCCAGACTTCAACTTTACAACTCTTAAAGATTTTTTTTTTTAAAGAAATCAATAAGGCAGGGCAGTCGTGTTTTTTAATTCTTTTAATTAAGTAGGTATGTTTATTTCCTCTTGAGGTATGCAACCCTAAAAACCCTAAATAAAACCTATAATTTGAACCGGACTAAGTCGCGGGTATCAGCTAGTATTTCCCACGGTTCCCACAATAAATTAACCCTTTAACTCGAGGATGGGTGCGTATGTTTGTTTGTGTAACGCTATATCTGATAGGTAGCTCCCCAACAGCCCACGAATTAGATACTCACATTAATTGCTCCATTTATTGACGCGCATAGCTATCGCCCGCTGCTCTGTCTGTTTATGATCGACTAGATGATGCCCGTGACTTCACCCGCGTCGATTTTTAATTCCTGCGGGAACTCTTTTTTTTGAAGTTTTTTTGAACTCTTTTTCTTTAGAATCGTTGTGATTTGAAAATTCAGCGAAACGAAAAAGCGGCACCAAAACGAGACAAACATAATATACCTATCTATATAGGATTTAGCCTGCGAGAAATTGAGTTAGAATACAAGTTATATTTCGCTTCTGCCGTGTGTGAATTGCACACCACTTTTTTTTTACACCGCAATTTAGCCCTGACTGCGATCGGACCTAATGGTAAGATGGTAGCGGGCTAACCTGTTAGGTGTATGGCAGTTATATTAAACCCATATCCCTAATCGGTATCTAGCTTCTACACGGTTTCGTACCGGCGCGGCGGCCCGTTTTTGCCGGTAAGGTGACCTCCCACCAGACTAGACCACAGAAAATCCAGAAATTATAAATTCCTGAATGAACCCAGCCGGGAGATGAACCCGGGACCTCCCGCTTCGTCATAAAGATCGTCACACCATACTAGTTATTATTCTGTGGTCACACGGAGATTGTCAGTAACATCAAAGTGACGAAAATCAATGAAAATCGAGTCTTCCCGAGATGAGATGTTAACTTGTTATTGACAGGAAAATCAGAAAATCAACTGACAAACCACAAAAACTACACAAAGTGAACTCTAATGACTTCTAATAAGAACCAAAATTACTTAAATCTCGACAGCCCTGCAAGAAATTACGAAAATTGACATTTAATATAAGTTACCAGACACATTTGCGGTTAACAAATTGTTTGCTGAAAGATTTTCACTCTTATTTCCACGTGAAATAAGAGATACATTAAAAAAAATTTGGTACAAAAAACATTTATGACATGGTATTTAACCGCGAACATAACTTTTTCGTTTCCATGTCAGTTCTCTTACAGAAATATAGCTCTTATGATGATGTAATAAGAGTACAGTATTTGTAGAGTGGGCGTAATGTAATTTTGTCAGGTGAGACAAGCAAATAACATATTTTTGATTCGACACCGCGGGACGCCTTATTGGGGTGACCATGACGCGTGTATATTAATTTAAGGTAATGTCCTCTTTGGTTAAGGTTAAAACATACAATTTGTAATACTAAAGTGTGTTTGTCTGTCTGATACTTTGAAAGTGCGGCGATAGTTTGTTCTCTAGTGCACATGGTGGTAGGTTATGAGGAATCTGTTTTTTATTTAGAAAAACAGCCAATGTTTGAAATGCTGTATCTGGGGGCCTATATTGGACATAAAGAGATGCGGTTGCACTTTAATTATAACAAATTAGCTGATGCCCGCGTAATCGTCTTTGTGGTTTAAATTTGTTGATTCCCGCGTGAACTCCTTCATTTTCCGAGATAAGAAGTTGCATAAGTCACTCTCCGGGTCTTCATTTATATTTTTTACCCATGCCAAAAATCACGTCGATCCGTTATTCCGTTGCGGCGTGATTGAAGGACAAACAACAAGATTTATTGTAAGTGTAGGTAATTTTCTGGTCTACAAAGCCTTGAAGATGACAAATAAAATGATGTAATTTCTATGAGGTACTACCCTATAATACTAGAATATACTTGTACTACCTATGAAATGGTGGCAAGAATGCTGGCTGCATTTCCGCGCTGGACAGCCAGGCTGATTGGTTGCCTTTGCGTAAAAAATGAGCCAGCCCTTCTGTCACCAGAGGCAATTAACCGCGGTGAATTATCTAAATACCTATATTAGTCCGGTCAATTTAGACATTCGAAGTTACATAAAGTCCCAACAAGCTGAAAATCAGTGAAATTGTTCAAAACATAATTATAAACAATGTCTAGAAGTTCCCCATCATTCCCGTGTATGGAATTTTTTTATTCAAGGTCAAAGGTAAAAAAAATGAGTTTTTCGCGATTTTCAGCAAAACGGTAAGTTTTATCATAAAAGTACCTCAGACAAAAATTGTAGATCATAAAATTATCTATAAAAAATGTATCAATACTTTTTTTCTTACGAGCCACCGTTTCTGAGATATTCAAAAATTTATAGATTCAAAAAGTTATAAAAGTTGTTATCGTCATAATATGCACACGTTTCCACGCCACCAAAGAGGTTGTGTACTTAGCGCATTTTTTTTAACGTGGTTTCCCCAGTAGGCCTACTCCACGGGTCAGTTGTGATCCTGTTTAATGTAAAACTATTGCAAAATAACGGAAATTTTCAAAGATTGGAAAAGATAAAAGCGATGTAAATTAAAAAAAAGTGTTGAAGTTCATTCGTCTGATTCGTAAGTTTCAAATTCTTGTTCTTCTTCTTGATCTTCTTCTTGTTCTTCTTCTTGATCTTCTTCTTGTTCTTCTTCTCCTGCTTCTTCTTCATTTTCATTTTGGATGCAAGTAAATTGCGTCAATAGCGATGTATCGCATGATACTTCGTCGGAATCAAACGAATCCTCCATTGTTTGTGATTCAATATTAGAGCACGACCGGCCTTGACAATTTGTGCATGCCAAAGAACAAAACAGTCCGACTTTTTTGCAACCACATTTAGCACTGCATCCCTTTTTTGCAGTTGCAAAAAATAGTGTTCAGCAGTTTTTCCGGCGCAGGTGGAAGTAAAGTTTGAACTGGCTCTAATATTTTGTTGACCAACTTCCAACCCCAGTCTGTAGGGTCTAGCTGATATCCAAGCCAGTAGCCACACTTGAACTTGGTAATATACTCGAAAAAGATGTTGGTGAGCAGCAACTGAGGTTGGAGGAAGACAAGCTAATTGAACTTGTTTTTTATTTTTAGTATTTTTAACGAAACATGCATATCGATGCTTATCTAAACAGGTAGTTTTTTTAGGAGCTCACTTACACTGGCTTAAAAATTAAGGGACTGGGTTTCATTTTACCTGATATTCTTATAGTTATAACTTACTAGCTGATGCCCGCGACTTCGTCCGCGTGGTTTAAGTTTTTTGTTATTCCTGCGGGAACTCCTTAATTTTGCGGGATAAAAAGTAGCCTATGTCATTCTCCAGGTCCTCAACTATACCCATGCCAAAAATCACGTCAATCCGTTGCTCCGTTGCGGCGTGATTGAAGGACAAACCAACAAACCAACAAACAAAGTGACTTTCGCATTTATAATATTAGTATGATTGTAAGTATAAGTTACAATGACCGATAGAAAAATATTTAAACATTTAATCTCTCTCTGCGTCGTATTCCTCATTACTGAGGGTCGTGACCCCTTTCCATTAATCAAATAATGGAAGGAGTTTTCTTGGGATAATAATGCGGTGGGCTCCCACGTCCTTCCGCATACGACTCAACTAAGAGTATTTATTCTCTTAGGTTTTTGTACCGATTATTATCAGATGTTAGTGATAATAACCGGGAACGGCAGCTTTACGTGCTCTCCGAGGCACGGAGGAAACGAAAAGGCCAAATTTGAACCTCCAAATTCGGTCACCCATCCAGTTACCGACTTGGGTCTACGTTGCTTAACCTTCGCAATCGACTGATATGCGTTGTCACAACTAGGCCACTCGTCCCTCATATATAAATATATATAATATAATATATAACAACTAGATGTATATACGTGGCGTACTCATGCATATTATGACGATAACAACTTTTATAACTTTTTGAATCGTTATATCTCAGAAACAGTGGCTCGTAAGAAAAAAGTATTGGTACATTTTGTATAGATAATTTTATGATCTACAATTTTCGTCTGAGGTACTTTTATGATAAAACTTACCGTTTTGCTGAAAATCGCGAAAAACTCATTTTTTTGACCTTTGACCTTGAATAAAAAAATTTCCATACACGGGAATGATGGGGAACTTCTAGACATTGTTTATAATTATGTTTTGAACAATTTCACTGAATTTCAGCTTGTTGGGACTTTATGTAACTTCACTCTCATTTTTTGGTCTAAATTGACCGGACTATATAATATTTAACTACATCAACATTTTTACGTCAGTGTTGCCTGACTGGACGTGCTGCGACTTTTCATACTGTAACCATCACTGACAACAACTGACACACCAACAACTGACACACCAACACATATTCAGATACTTAAATAAATTCATTTAATTTCGGGACTCGTCCTCGTGGTGCCGACAGCGGAGTCGCCGCGCGGTTGTAGGTGACACAAAGTGACACACAAAGAGCGCGGATTGTGCCGGAGCCCGGAGTCCACGGAGATTATACTGTTACCCAACTGTACCATAACAGCACTGCATACACTGAACATTCACTATTTTAAATACTTTGGTTTATCATGTAGGTAGGTACCTACTTTGAATATTTAAAATAAGAAAACAAAATAAATCCAACTGTGCTGCAAAATTAAATTGAATTTTGTCACACACAGTTTTGGAAGCCTAAAGCACAGGGTATCCTAAATTAGGCAGCAGAGACCGACCATACCATGTAGGTAAAAACTAGTGATACCCTAGTATTTTAGTAGTAACTATAAGTATACCTTTGATAGTACACGAATAGGTATGTTAGGTAAGATAAAGACAACGAATTTCGGCCACAGCGGCCTATCTCCAGAGAGATGCGCCATCTGAGCGGGATTTATATTATAGCGGACAAGTGTGTGCGCAAACACATGTGCACTCTCTGTTCCTTTACTCTCATATCCCGATGGGACGGAAAATCCGACACGACCGGAGAGAGATCAAGCGCAGGAGTCAGGACCGACGGCTTATCGTGCTTTCCGAGGCACGGGGTGAAACACCGCCAACTTCCTAACTCCAGGCTTGTACTGAAAATTTCTTGTCACAGAAATCGAATACTTGTTACGGCCCGAGCCGGGCTTAGGGGATAGAGTGTTAGAAGGTGCTACTCATTATATCCTATTTAAGGTGGATATAATTGATAATGCACTGATGGCACTCAATTTATATCTCACTTACATACATAGCGCAGATCTGTCGCAAGAACTTCTCGATAAGCTTGAGAGACTTCAAAATATGGTAATCCGCTTCATTTTTGGCTTGCGGAAATACGACCACATTTCTGAGTACCTACCGTGCTAAGCTTAATTGGTTGCCAATCAGAAGGCGCAGGGACATGCACTCATTGACCCTTCTATACCGTGTCCTGTTCTACCGACTTACCGACTTTTAGCTACCTTGGTAAGGATAGCCAGTTCTTTCTTCGTTCCTGCACCGACAATAAGCTTAAGATGCCGTCCAGCCGTACGAAATTCTATGATGACTCTTTCACGAGGAGTTGTGTCAAGTTGTGGAATTCTCTCCCCGTTGACATACGTCAGGCAAAATCCTTACATATCTTCAAACGTTGTCTGAAAAGCTACTATCTATCTATGTAATGGAGTAGAGTGTAGTATATTATATATTATGTATATACTATAAATAGTTATTTATGGTAGATATGTATATATGTGTATTATTAGTATGTAGTGTTTATGTAGTCTATCACATTATATAAAACTAAATTACTTGCCACACAACCCGTGATTTCGCCAATCCAATCACCAAAGGTTGTCTGGGACTCTCTGGGAGAGATCGCTTTAGCGATAAGACCGCCTTTGCACGCTTCACTACGATTAAGCTTCTTTTTTTTGTAATTATATGTTTCTATATTTCTTGTGTGCAATAAAGAATACAATAATAATAATAATAATAGCGCAAGGTACCGATAGACACTGGTAGAAACTTAGTTATTAGTTGCAGGCTGCAGCAAGAGCAACCTACGGCGGTGGTCCGACTGCTGAAGCGTCATGAGTCATGTTGCACTATGCATGTGTCCCTACACGGGACTCAAACCCGGGAGTGACTACTAAGACTGCCTCGTTGGTCTAGTGGTTAGCATGTTCGACTGCGGCCGATGAGGTCCCGGGTTCGAGTCCTGGGTCGGGTCATGACAAGTACCTATTGGGGTTTTCTGACAAGAAATTTTCAGAACTAGCCCGGAGTAAGGATGTTAGCAGTGTTTCACCCCCGTGCCTCGAAGAGCACGTAAAGCCGTCGGTTTGCGCCTGATCTCTCTCTGGTCGTGTCGGATTTTCCGTCCAACAGAGAGTGCACCTGTGTATGCGCACAGCACACACTTGTGCACTATAATGCAAGTGTAAGCGTACCGAGGATAGTATTTAATAAATCTATAAATCAATAATACCTATCTCCCGCGCAGATGGCTAATCTCTATGGAGATAGGCAGCCGTGGCCGAAATTCGGTCGGGGGGACATCATAATGTGTTAATTACATACTTATTAGGCTGTTACTTTGTAATAACCATTTAAGTCACTTCCATAAGGACTATAGCACACAGAGTGGGTATCAACGTAACTGCAGACGATCGTCACTACGGGACCTCGTTGGCCGCAGTCGAACATACTAACCACTAGACCAAGGAGGCAGGTAAGTCCAAGATACAGGCATACATACCTACTTACAGTACAAAGTACAAGGACAAGGTAAAGCTTAAAAAACCGGCCAGCGACATAGTGTTCCGCTGCCGAAGTTGCCCGTCACTAATTATTATGTAAACAGTAAACTTGTAAAGGTTACTTCGTTGTGATAGTTTTACTTTTTTAATTGGCTTTACCTATTTCGATATAGGTGATATACCTATGACTGCCGTGTTTTTTTAGGGTTCCGTAGCCAAATTTGGCAAAAACGGAACCCTTATAGATTCGTCATGTCTGTCTGTCTGTCTGTCTGTCTGTGTGTCCGTCCGTATGTCACAGCCACTTTTTTCCGAAACTATAAGAACTATACTGTTGAAACTTGGTAAGTAGATGTATTCTGTGAACCGCATTAAGATTATCTTACAAAAATAGAAAAAAAAAAACAATAAATTTTGGGGGTTCCCCATACTTAGAACTGAAACTCAAAAATTTGGCCGGTTTTTTTTCATTAATCCACCTTAATCCACGCGGACGAAGTCGCGGACATCGTCTAGTTGAGAATAAAGCCTTTTCCAAATTAAATTTAATAATAATTAAGGTAAGCAATAAATCGTACAGCCACAGCTTTATTATAAGTAAAAAATAACTAGATACCTAGGTAGGTATTTGCATAAGATACCTCAAGAGATTGCTGGGTATCTGGTCTTTACCACAGGTGTTTGAGAAAAAATATAACATTTGAATAACTAACGTTACATACTCGGCTACAAGTTATTTACATACCTACCTAATGATCTTATTTATTTTTATTGCGGCAGTAAAAACCCGGGTGTTCCCTCTATATAGGTATACGACTTACGATACCGCATTTCCAACCAGCGGCAGATTCCGTACCGACGGACTGATGATTGATGCCTAATTATTATAGGCCTTGAGAGTGATAGGTGCTGCGAAAGATTTGATTTGTGTGGTGTGGTGTTGGGGCGGTGCGTATTGCTCGCTTGGTTGCTTGAACTTTTATTATCTACTAGTATTATTATTTACTACTACTATTATAAACTAGATGATGCCCGCGACTTCGTCCGCGTGGATTAAGGTTTTTTAATTCCCGCGGGAACTCTTTAATTTTCCGGGATAAAAAGCCTATGTCCTTCCCCGGGATGTAACCTATACCGAATTTCGTCCAAGTCGGTTGAACAGATGAGCCGTGAAAGCGTAGCAGACCAACAGACAGACAGACACAGACACACTTTCGCATAATTATAATATTAGTATGGATGCTTGTTTATGTGTAGGTAGCTCAATGTTTAACATTATTTATGCCTCTGCCAGTAAATAGGTTCCTAAATGACTAATGTCTACCCTGGCTGCTAATTCTTTGCACGCCATTGGCCTTATCCGTTGCCCTAGAGAGACGAAAGCGACGCGACGCGATACGACGCCATAGAAAATGATAAACCTACGCAACAATGTAGGCCACGTGAAGGGTCAGCTACTGTTTTCGTATGAAGTCGCGTTGTCGCGTTTGGCGCTCACGCAGGAGAATGCCTTAGAACAGGGCTCTGAGAAGACAACAATTCACAAGAAAACTTACCTGATAACAATTTAACTAACGCACTATAGGCTGTACACACAATACGCGTACTTCAACTTTAAACCGTCTTTCCTTATGTTACAGAAACACACCGAAACACTATTTTTCACTAAACCTACCAGCACTTCCACCCTTCGGCACACTGGTTCACCAACTGACGTAGGGGGTGGTTGCCTCGAGGGAGGGGCTTAGAGTGGGCGTGGTTGGCACACGCCCAGCGCCCTGGGGGTTGGGGGTTGAAATATTTAAACTGGGGGGTGCTGCATTTGTAATGTACACTGAGCTGAGATTTGCGTAAAAGATGAAGGGTTAGAGATGCTTTCGTAGCTTTTGTTTTGAGATATTTGGAAGGTTTCAAATCAATACGATAGAATTTAGAAGTTTGTTTTTAATTGATCTCCTTTTTACATACTTCCATCCACCACCACTACAGCCCATTCAAATTCAAATTCAAATTCAAATTCAAATGTTTTTTATTCAAATAGACTTTTTACAAGTGCTTATGAATAGTCAAATGAATCTACCACTGGTTCGGAATGCCGTTCCTACCGAGAAGAACCAGCAAGAAACTCGGTGGTTGCTCTTTTGAAAAAGTATATGGTATGTTTACAATAATTGCAATAATCTACATACACATACACACAACATATACAGATACATAAGTAACCGCAGTCCTGAGCATTGCTGGAGCGAGTCAAATCCACGCGCCTTTATCTTCTCTACTATATAAAAATAAGTCGGGTTTTCCTTCCTGACGCTATAACTCCAGAACGCACGAACCGATTTCCACGGTTTTGCATTCGTTGGAAAGGTCTTGGGCTCCGTGAGGTTTATAGCAAAGAAAATTCAGGAAAAATTTCAACAGAAAAGCGGGAAAATCTTTTTAGCGGGAAAGCCATCTGGTGGCGAAACGGAGTTCGCCGGGTTTGCTAGTCATTAATATAATCTTCGACAGTATAATAAGCTTTTTTCAGGAGCATACTTTTAATGGACTTCTTAAACTTGTGTAAAGGCAAGTTTATAATAGGTTGAGGAATTTTGTTAAAGAATAGTATGCTCATTCCCACGAACGACATTCGGACTTTCTTGAGGCGGAGCGATGGAGTCACGAGCCTATGGCGGTTTCTAGTCGGCCTATCATGCAGATCGCATATTCTTTTGTAATTCTGAATGTGTTGTTTTACAAAGATTAGATTACTGTAAATATACTGCCAGGCTACTGTAAGAATACCAATTTCCTTGAATCTCTCCCTAAGGGATTCACGTGGTTTTAAATTATAAATTGCACGTATTGCCCTTTTTCGTAATACAAATATTTTTTGAATATCTGCCCACCCCACCCCACCCCACAGCAAGATTCCGTAAGACATAATACAATGAAAATAAGCAAAATATACAATCTTTGCAGTTTCAACGTCTGTTAACTGCCGAATCTTTCTGACAGCGTAAGCAGCAGAACTGAGTTTACCAGCTAGATTTGATATATGGGTGCCCCATTGAAGCTTAGCATCTAAGGTCACCCCCAAGAATACGGTGGCCTCTTCTATTTTTAACATATCATTATTTACCACTAGATTAATGTTACGTGTATTCTTGGTATTGGGCAGTGCGAACTCGACACATTTAGTTTTTTTTGCATTTAAAAGTAAGTTATTTACAGTGAACCAGTGAGTGACCTGGGAAATGGCACCATTTACGTCGTCAAAATCATCCTTATTTCTATCGACTTTAAAAATTAAAGACGTAACATCGGCAAATAGCACAATATCGCAAGTATCCTGGACAAAATATGGTAAATCATTTATATATACCAAGAACATGAAGGGACCCAGAATGGAGCCTTGGGGACACCCATTAACGAGCCTGATCCGGATGATTTCACATTGTTTACACATACCGTCTGAATACGGTCACTAAGATATGATGCAATGAGACTAAGTGCAGTGTCTTTGATTCCATAGTGGCTCAATTTGGTCAACAGTGTCTCGTGTTCAACACAGTCGAATGCCTTAAACAAATCACAGAAAATACCAATAGCATTCTGTGAGTTCTCCCAAGCATCAAATATATGTTTTAACAGCGCCGCGCCCGCATCGACTGTTGATCGACCTTTCGTAAAACCATACTGCTCGGAGTGAAGTAATTTATTTAAATTAAAACGCCGGAGCAGTTGGTTGAGCATCATTTTTTCAAATATCTTGCTTAGGGTTGGCAAAATTGAAATTGGTCTGTAATTATTTGGATCACTTTTGCTACCTGATTTAAAAAGAGGAATCAATTTACTACATTTCATGAGGTCAGGAAAAGATCCCAAATCCACAGACTCATTAAAAATTTGAGCAAGATATGGCGCAATAACATCAATATAACATTGCAGATAATTTTCACTGATATCCCCCATAGATCTCCCGTTTTTTTGCATTGTAAAGATTTAAATGTTTTTATAATATCATAGGGGGTCACATACTCAAACTTAAACTTAACACTGCACTCAGAGACATTACTACTGAGAATTTTACAGGCTTCTGTTGGCGAGGAATTAAGGGAACTGGTAGTAGAGATTGGAATACTTTGGAAGAAATTCTCAAATGTATTTGCAATTTCTACATCAGAGTCAATCACATTATTGTCCTACTGCTGTGTACAGGCCTACACTCTCATAGGAGAGAGGGAATTAGAGCTTACACCCACCACGCTGCTCCAATGCGTGTTGGCGGGCTTTGACGACTATTATCATGTTAGTGATAATAACCGGGACTGACGGCTTACAAGTCACATACTTACAAGCAACAGTCAGGACTAGGCTTGACCTGTTATTATCCTATCTGTCGAAAATATAAATGCTTAAATATCTCCGATACTGAATAGGTCCCTACGTTACGGGTTAAATGTTAGCGAAATTTTTTAAAAACAAATTCAGATATTATTTTCTCTCTCGCTGTTATTCATCCTTATGTTACTTTTCTAGATTTTCTTACTAGAAATTTCTTAGGCAAAATAATATAGGTAGGTATGCAATATCAGATCTAAGGTAACTATCGCTTCAAAACATTTTTCTAAAATGGTCAAGGCCGGCCCCGCATCCTATTCTGGTTGTCGCGGGTTCGGTTCCCGCGCGGGGACGCACATTTAAATATCACTCGTTTTAACGGTGAAGGAAAACATTACAAGACAACCTGCATGCCCGAGCGTTCATCACAATGTCCTCAAAGGTGTGTGAAGTCTGCTAATCTGCACTCGGCCAACGTGGTGGTCTATGGCCTACACCCTTCTCATTCTAAAAGAGTTAAGAGACTGATAGGCGGACTGGACGCAAGCACAGAATAATATGACGCAAGTCACGTAGGTAGGTACCTACTATACACATAGGGATTGCTGTTTTACCAGGTTTTACCATAGAATAGGTAATACATAGGCTGCACTAAAAGTATCGGGAATGGAATATTTCCACTGTTCCTGTCATATTAAAATCTTTTTAATATAAAACTCCTTGGTTTTATAAATCGAATACCGTTTATTTATTTAAAAAAAGATTCTCGGTCTTCTCACAAGGTCTTGTCAAACTTGTTTAGTCGTTGAGAAAAAGGAATTGACTCGAGAAAATTCTAGAGCGATGATTTATTATGACTTTCGAAGTGGTTTAACACAAAAACAGTGTGTTGACCGGATGATTTCTGCATTTGGTGATGAAGCCCCATCCAAAACCATAATTTATCGCTGGTTTGCTGAATTTCAACGTGGACGTGTCAAGCTCAGTGATGATCCCCGTCAAGGTCGTCCAAAAACTGCAGTCACCCAAAAAAACATTGATGCTGTGCGTAAGCTGATTGAGGAAGATCGACATGTGACATACCGCGAAATTCAGGCAACTTTAGACATTGGCATGAGTCAAATACAAATAATCTTGCATGAACAATTAGGTGTAAAAAAGTTGTTTTCCCGATGGATACCGCATTTGCTCTGTGAAGAGCAAAAAGCGGCTCGCGTTACTTGGTGCGTCAGAACTCTCGAAAGATTCCACGCAGGATCCTCAAATGCTGTATACAACATCGTATCAGGTGATGAATCCTGGATATACGCGTACGAACCCGAAACTAAAAACCAGTCACGAGTTTGGGTGTTCGAAAATGAGTTAAAGCCAACAAAAATTGTTCGTTCACGGAGTGTTGCAAAAAAAATGGTGGCCACGTTTGTCTCCAAAACCGGCCATGTTGCGACTATTCCTCTTGAGGGACAAAGAACGGTTAATGCAGAATGGTATGCTAACATTTGTTTGCCAAAGGTCGTTTCTGAACTCCGTAAAGAGAACTGCAAACGCCGCATCATCCTCCATCACGACAATGCGAGTTCTCACACCGCGCACAGAACAAAAGAGTTTTTAGAGCAAGAAATCATAGAATTATTAGACCATCCGCCGTACAGCCCCGACCTAAGCCCTAATGATTTCTATACTTTCCCTAAAATAAAGAATAAATTGCGTGGTCAGAGATTTTCATCACCTGAAGAAGCTGTGGACGCCTACAAAACGGCCATTTTGGAGACCCCAACTTCCGAATGGAATGGTTGCTTCAATGATTGGTTCCATCGTATGGAAAAATGTGTGAAATTTCGCGGAGAATACTTCGAAAAGCAATAAATACATTTTTAAATAGTAATGTTGTGTCACTTCCTTGATTCCCGAAATTTTCAGTGACCAGTCCACCTCATTTCCAACGACATCGTCATTTTGTAGACGATCTTTAAAAAAAAAAGACGTGTGGCACTCGGAGACTGCCGCGGTAAACCTATTGCATAGCATTTTTTATCAACTTGCTATGACTACTTGTGTTGTTGACTTCAAGTTGTTGAAAATATAAAGGCGAAATTACTCGTATAGCATTGGGTTTTTCAATAATTATGAAATTTTCAGTACTAGCCCGGTGTTAGGCAGTTGTCGGTGTTTCACCCCCGTGCCTCGGAGAGCACGTTAAGCCGTCGCGTCGGTCGCGGTTATTATCATTAACATGATAACCTGCATTGGAGCAGCGTAGTGGGTGTAACGGCCGGTTGAATAGAGAATTTCATGTTGAGTCTGTGTCAAGGACTAATTAAGCAAATATTTGTTTCTGAATTGATATTGGGCCGGTTTCTGAATTAGGCATTCAAGCAAAAACAGCAAGTTCCAACTCTCAAACTATACCTACACAATATCAATTCAGAAACAAAAATTTGCTTATAGTCCTTAAAAGTAGTCTTTGAGGCAGACTCAACATGAAATTCTCAATTCAGAAACCGGCCGTAAGTCTGATTCCCTCTCTCCTATGGGAGTGGAAGCCTGTGCCCTGTGGTTTTACAGCGGAGGCGCAATAAAAAAACCTTAATTAGGTAACTATTCTTTTCCTCAATATTTGATATTTCCGAAGACGTAGATTGTGACGTGTATTTATTTGGTTTGGTTTCGTATCGAATTTTATTTTGTTAATTAGCTGTTTCTGACGCGGGTTTATCGAGATAAGGTACCTACTCGTACTTACCTAAAACCACCGAGTAGTAATTGGTTGTATGGTCTGTGCCTAAAACAAATCGCTTAAATGTGATACTAGTGTGTTTTTTATTATTTTATTTTTTATTACAGGTTAGCCCTTAACTGCGATCTCACCTGATGGTACGTGATGATGCAGTCTAAGATGGTAGCGGGCTAACTTTTTTGGGGCATGGCAGTTATATTAAACCCATAGGTACCCCTATCAGTTTCTGCTCGGCATCGTACCGGAACGCGGCACGTCTTTGCCGGTAGGGTGGTAGCTACTTAACTAGCCAGAGAAAATTCAGAAATTAAGTAGGTATAAATTCCCAAATTGGCCCTGCCAGGAATCGAACCCGGGACCTCCCACAATAAGACCACAACACTCACCACTGCGCCAGGGAGGTCGTCAAAAATTGAATTTTTTTTTTGTTGGTTTGTCCTTCAATCACGCCGCAACGGAGCAACGGATCGATGTAATTTTTTGCATGGGTATAGCAGAAGAAGACCTGGAGAATGACATAGGCTACTTCTTAACCCGGAAAATTGAGGAGTTCTCAAGGGAATTTAAAGAAACTTAAACCACGCCGACGAAGTCGCGGGCATCATCTACTTAGGCCCACTTGCACAAGGACTCTTAAATTGATTTACTCAAATATTTTAATGCTGTCCCTTTTTGGCAAGTACAATATGCATTTGCCAGAAAGGGACAGAATTTCAAAATTAAACTAAATCAGTTTATATGTCCTTGTGCAAGCGGCCCTTAGTCTATACTTTGTCTATACTATACCTACTAATAATATTAAAAATGTCTCCATAAGAATCGATTTTCATGTAGTTTAAGCCCGGGTATGAAAATATATTTAATTCTTGTCTGATTTTCATAGGTTAGGTAGGTAGGTAGGTATATCGGTCCAAGCTGCAGTTTTCCCTATCGGGTATCGGGTCTAAAGGTACTGTTACACATGCTCATTTCAAGCATGAAAGCATGCTCATTTCGAGTTTGCTTAAAAATCAACAGGCGTGCGATTTTTAAGCACGCTACCTGCGGCGCGGGTGGAAGGGGGCGTGCTTTAAGCGCGTCTAAACAGGTTTGCTTATTGAGCATGCTAGTAGCGATCAGAGCGATAGTTAGCAACAGGTGCGCGTGCACAATTTCACGCAATATGTCTCGCTGAGGCGACGAAAACACGCTCAAATTTGTCAATTTATACCGAAATAAGTAGTAAGTAAACGAGTGCTTGTGGAATCCCCGCATACCGCAGTATAAAAATAATGTTGTTAAAAATAATCCTTCAAAGCACTGTATATTGCTTTACAAACTTCAGGTAGAAATATCGATATAGTAGATCCTCCAACCCTGTAAAGTGCTTCCAATGTATGTAAAGAATCTCCAGTAGCTAGATACTCGTATCTTAATGTCACTTCCAACTTCACTTTAGCTGGGATTACATTTCGCATGTGTGTATCTTGTTTCTGTATAGCGCTTTTAACTTGAGAGAGTAAACAGTCAAATTGATGCGGTAGCATCCGCATATAGTTTTTGAAGTGAAACTTCTTTATCGGGGTAATTACATCTCTTTTTCTAATACTTAGGTGTAATTATTTAACCAATTTCTGTAAAGTTGCATATAGTAAATTATTTTTTGAAAAATAACGTCATAAAGAAGTTTCACTTCTTACGAGTGTACGCTAGTACACGCACACATTTTTTATAACCCGTGGCATCTTCTACTCGCATTTCTGTAAGCAATTGAGCACTTGCTCCCAATTCTTGTCTTCTAGATATCCAATCACGACCCAAATCTTTCGGTTTCTTTTTTTTTTTGCCGAACTGATATAAGCTTCTGGATGCATTGCATCGCCAGCAAAAGGATGATCTCATTCAGCTCCATACGGATAGATGTTTGATTGTCCATGACTTTTAGTTTTGTCCATGACTTATAGTTTGAACTGAGCGAGAAAGCACGCTTTAAAATGGCATGTGTATTTGGGATGTTTGCTTTGAGCATGCTTATTCAAGAGCATACTTAAAACTAGAGCATACTAAAATGCCTATTGCTAGCAAATGTAAACTGTTCATAAGCATGCTCGAATTGAGCATACTCATAAGCATGCTTACTAGCATGCTATTTTAGAGCATGTGTAACAGTAGCTTAAAGGTATCGGGTGTATTCGAGCATATTCGAGGAGCAGCGCTACGGCCATATACCTACCTACATATAGATAGGTAGGTACCTAATTGTTCAATAGGTGCCTATCCTCAAAATTTCCCGTTGATGGCATTAACTCTTTTAATAGGTATACGCGTTGGCAGTATGGTCCCTGTAGATGGGTAAGTACCTATCCTAAAGATAAGTTCGTGTCCTCGAGAGTCGAGATATTAAGTTCCATGAACGGTCGATGATACGCCCACTTCACAATACGCACGTACCTACTCATCTGCTTACAGTACACACAAATTACAAACACATAAAATTAATAACGCTATTCGCAACAACATAACATATAAATAGTAGGTAACAACGTATGCTTGAGAAGATCCATCGATACAAAACAAGAAAACCTACTATTAAATTATTTATTACCCCGAGGCCCGAATTTTAAACCGGTATATCACGACCTTCTTTATACGACACGATCAGGCGTCGATGTATCAGACACGACTTTTCATCTGATAAGGGCGTACATCTGCTCACTCATTTTGTTCTCATAATAATTATTTACGGCTTATATTTATTTATACCCCGGCTACGCACAGGTGGACTTAGCTTGGGAAGAAAGTTGTATATAATATGGTATGAAAGTTGCATATGGTATGGTATACAGAGATAGGTTACATCCCAGAGATGCATGCGTAATTATTGTACATAATTATTAATTAAGTAATGATGAAATTGTAAATAAACAGTTTCATCATTACTTTATTAATTCACGTACACATTAGCTAGTGATTTAATCAATATTAAATATCTTTAGACTTAATAAATGATAATATGTCTTTCTTTTATCCTAGAGTTCCATGCCATTCTTAAAACCTTGAACCTTCCTAGGAATAGTCTAGAACCTCCGAACCTTGGTAAGCATTTAATAGCGCTAGGCCATGAGATAGATTGGTTAGACTGTATCAATTATTTATTTAGAAAACCGGTCAATTGCGACTCAGACTCGCGCACAAAGGGATCCGTACCACCACACGATTTAAATTATTTTAGTGAATAACAAGAAAGATTCATAGCACCACGTAATCAGCTGTGAAATTACTTATATAATACTAGCTAGGCTTATATAATACTAGCTGATGCTCGCGACGTCGTCCGCGTGGTTTAAGTTTTTTGATTCCCGCGGGAATTCTTTAATTTTCCGGAATAAAAAGTAGCCTATTTCACTCTCCAGGTCCTCAAGTATATCCATGCCAAATATCACGTTGATCCGTTGCTCCGTTGCAGCGTGATTGAAGGACAAACCAACAAACCAATAAACCAACAAACAAACACACTTTCGCATTTATAATACTAATAAGTATGAAGTATGATGATTATGACGCTAAACTGGTAGACAAATAATTCTACACCCTATGAATATGGATACCTAATTATCAATTTTTGGATATTTTCCTATACTTTTGCTTGCTTCTTGCCAAATTTCATGATTCTAGGTCAACGGGAACTATACAGTACGCTATAGGTTTTGATGCTCTATATGGGCGAGGTATCCTATATTATGAGCCTAAACAGCCTATCTTATGATTGCGCTGACTTAGAAGCTAAATTATTTACAGCTCCATGGGAACATAAAGCAAAATATTTGATACTAGCAGATGCCCGCAACTTCTTCCGCGTGGATTGAGGTTTCTTGGTTCTCGCGGGAACTGTTTAATTTTCCGGGATAAAAGTAGCCTATATGTTATTCCAGGCTATAATCTATCTCTGAGCCAAATTTCATCCAGATCCGTTCAGCCGTGTCGTGATTGAGTAACAAACATCCGTCCATCCAAACTTTCGCATTTATAATATTAGTATATGTAGGTATATATAGATTAATTTCAACTTGATAACTCCCCGTTTACAACACGCGTTCTCGATAAAAAGGTGGTTGACAGACAGACAGACAGATGGACAACGAATTGATCCTATGAGGGTTCTTGTTTTCCTGTTGAAGAACGGAACCCGAAAAACATTCTGAACTTGGCTCTTTCATTGAAAAAGCAAATAAAAACGCTTGCAAATACCACAAAAAAGGAAATATATATAAACCAAATAAGGTAACGTAACCATTAACTTTTGTTATTTCGTAATGTCTAATCAGGTTAACGTAACATCGTGATCTGTAAATGTCCGGATCAAAGATGGCGGTCACAACACGCGTCTTCGCCATAAGTGCGAGAGAAACAGCAAATTATCTTTATCTTGCTTTGTTCCGGATTCAACACCTACCTACTGGCTACTACGTCACGCGTTGCAAATTCGTAAAATGTTGCCGGACTAATGAATTGTCTCTATTATGGGGGGGTTTGTGAGTATCCCATCAAATTAGGTACAATTGTAAGTATTCCCAATAGAATTTAAATAATAATGGTAAAGTTTTGCAATTTTATACATTTAGTAGATAATTTAGTTGAAAGTTGGAAGACAGTCATAGCCATAGGCATTATTTACCGTGGGATGGTAGTTTATTATTACTTATTAGTTCTACAGTAGCAAATTAACAATAATGAAATTATTACACGATGAACCTTCCTCTAATTAAATAACAGCGATTTAACAGCTAATATTTCACTAGTTTCTTACCCAATATTTAATAAGGTACATATTTGGGTAGCTGAATTTGGACAGCCTGTAAAATTAGAAACTACAATTTAGAGATATTTGGTTATTCAAAAAATATTCTTAACACTATTCTGTTACTATTGTTTTACTCATGAGAAGTTTTTAGGACAGCAAAAATTAATCTGATTGTAACATTAATAATTTTATAAATGCTTTCAATCATATTGTAAATAATTAGTTAGGTACCTAATTGGGAAAATCCCAACTCTACGTCTGGCAGCACAGTTATGTCAATTCCAAAGTATTTACTATTTTCAGTTTTGCCTTCAAAGTAAAGAGTTGTGTGCGTGTGAATTAAGGAATTGTTTTTGTTAAAATCGTGTTTATTAAACAAAAGTTCACTGTCCAAAGTTCGTCTTAGTACTATTCTATAGTGTTTTAGTGCAAATTGAGTGTGTTTCTGGAATTAATTAGATGGGCAGGAGACTGTTGTATGGGCTCATTCTGTGGAATGTCAAATTTTGCTGATTGCAGATTGTTCTGATTTCATCTAAAGGTGCATACCTACCTTACACTAGGCTTGATGTCCTTGCGATTGTGTTTTTTATAATACAGTATAATGTCCGTTTATCATACTAATATTATAAATGCGAAAGTGTGTTGGTTTGTTGGTTTGTCCTTCACTCACGCCGCAACAGGGCAACGGATCGGCGTGATTTTTGGCATGGGTATAGTTGAGGACCTGGAGAGTGACATAGGCTACTTTTTATCCCGGAAAATTTAAGGAGTTTCCGCGGGAATCAGAAAAACTTAAACAACGCGGACAAAGTCGCAGGCATCAGCTGTCAATTATAAATGTCTTCTTTTTATGCCATTAAATTGTTCAGCGAGAATTTCTTTTAGAAGACTTCCCTGGCTCAATGATGGTCTTATGTTTGAGAATTTTATACACTATATTGATGATGAATCTATGCCCATAGTCTTTAGCCCACAACTGTCTTAGACTGCATCATCACTTATTCAGCGAGGCAGGTATTTACTTGCTCACTAACAAACTTCATTGCATCAAAATTCAGAGCAAGTTCTTTAATTAGGTAATAGGTACAGTTCCATAGTATGACTAGGAATGTATTTACTTACTAATTTGTACTCTTAAACCAGGGATTTTTTAAATTTTCAATTTTATTTACATCTCAATGTAAAAGTGTTTCATATTGTTGTATTGTTGTGTTCAACAATTGTGAAGATAACGGGGTCAAATGAGACAGGGGCAGTTTAACCTGATGCTGTAATTATAAATAAAGTTATTTATAGTTCTTGCATTTCACGAGGGCATGGCTCACTTAGCCCAGCAGTGAAAGGTTTTCCCAGAGAGACACATGGTTCAAATCCTGCCTATTCCCCAAGTTTTGATATGTATTTAAAGTTGGAAATTTTATTTGAAAACAAGATTATGCTCGCAACTTCGTCCACGTGAATTAGGTTTTTTTGATTCCAGGGGGAACTTCTTAATTTTCTAGGATAAACCAAATTTTCAGGCTGAGCCTGAAACTTGATCAATTATTTGAATTAAATCTTGTACTTGACCAACAAATACTAAAATTAGAATAATATTATAAGGAAATGAAATTATTTAATTTTTAATGAGCTTTAGTATTTTTAACAGAACTTCACAATTATGTCAATAGATGGCGCTCTGTTATGGCGATACCGCGAGGTCTCAGTTCGGGGCGAAGCACTTAGTCTAAGATCCGTATATAACCACGACCTTCACTAAGCTGTTTAATGGATGAAACCTACTTTTTATTTTTTATGCTTTGTACCAAATTTCAAGATTCTGAGTTCACGGGAAGTACCCTGTAGGTTTTGATTCCCTTGCGAGTGTCGAAAATTTGCATAAAAATATTTTTATTAAGTACTTATATGATGTAAGTAACTAAAAATTTAAGTTTTTCGCAATTCTTTCTATATCTGTGATATAAGACGTTGCTTCGTACCAAGTTTCAAGATTCTGAGTTCACAGGAAGTATGTAGTAACTGCAAGAAAATTCGAAAATTTGCAGCTTAAACGGCTGTATCTTTTGATTGTGTTGGCTTTGAAGTTTGATTTTTTCACAGCTCCAAGGGACAGTAGACCTGAGTATTTGATATGAATTTCAGCTTGATACCTCCATGCGTTCCTAAGAAAAAGGGTCTTGACACACAGACGGACGGACAACGAAGTGATCCTATAAGAAGGGTTCCGTTTTTTCCTTTTGAGGCACGGAACCCTAAAAAACCTAATTTTAATAACAGTAACAGTATCGCTTATCAATGTGACCCGCGCGACCCCGCGTCGTTAAAATAACCCTGGACCACCGTGTCTGGGAAATTGACTGACTCAACCACTAGCAACTCAAACCTGTATCAGAACTTCATGTCCTCCCTAATTTAGCCCACGGCGCCCAATCTCCGTGGAGATTAGCCATCCGCACGGAAGTGATGCCCGCGACTTCGGTCCGCCTGGATTCAGTTTTTTTCATTCCCGCGGGAACTTCTTAATTAAAATCGGTCGAAAAGATTGGCCATTAAAGCGTGGCAGATTGACGGACAGACACACTTTCGCTTTTATAATATTAGTAGGTATGGATTACTATTGCTCGTGATATTATGTTGTTTATCCAGTCGTCTCTCACGCGTGAGCGTGGGGCTCCGCCCCGGTTCCACGCCAGTTTTCCCTGAGGATGCAGGATTATTAATTTATTGGAAAGATAGTTATTTTATTATCTGCTTAGCTTTGAGGGACGAGTGGCCTAGTTGCGACATCGCATATCGGTTGATTACGATTGTTAAGCAACGTTGACCCAAGCCGGTAATTGGATGGGTGACCTAATTTGGATGTTCAAATTTGGCCTTCTCGTGTCCTCCGTCGGTCCCGGTTATTATCACTTAAATCAGATAATAATCACTAGCTAATGCCCGCGACTTTGTCCGCGTGGATTGAGGTTTAGCACCGTTAACTGTTAAGACTCCGTGGCGCTCAACACTGCGCCACGGAGGTCGTCGAAACAGCTCGAGTAACAATCGGGCCTCTGCTTAGCTTCGTAAACTGTATAGAACTACGTTGCCGGGAGTCAGTCAGTCGCGCGAGGCTACGAGGTACCTAAGTTTATAATTTTATTTGCGTTGTATTGCGTTAGTATTGCGCGTTTTTCGCGTTCCTTATCAGTTGACGCATCGATTTCCGTTTCCCGCCTCACTCAGTACAATTACTTAGTAGGTATAAAACAAAACTACCTCGTTGGTCAAGCGGTTAGCATGTTCGACTGTGGCGACGAGGTCCCGGGTTCGAGTCCCCGGTCGGGCCATAGCAAGTATTGGGTTTGTCTAACAAGAAATTCTCAGTACTAGCCCGGAGCTAGGAAATTGGCGGTGTTTAACCCCCGTGGCTCGGAGAGCACGTTAAGCCGTCGGTCCTGCGCCTGATCTCTCTCCGGTCGTGTCGGATTTTCCGTCCCATCGGCTATTAGAGCAAAGGAACAGAGAGTACACCTGTGTACGCGCGCACATTTGTGCACTATAATATCTCCCGCGCAGATGGCTAATCTCTATGGAGACAGGCCGCCGTGGCCGAAATTCGGTCGGGAGGACAATAATATTAAACAAAAAACCGGCCAAGTGCGAGTCGGACTCGCGCACCGAGGGTTCCGTTCTCAAGAAGTAGGTATAATTACCTTTGTTAATGAACCGCAAAACTAACTTTGTTTGTAGAGTTTTACTGTTAATATCAAAAAATTACGTTTGTTGTATGGGAGCCCCCCTTTAATATTTACTTTATTGATATTTAATTATTTATTTTGAAAGGTAATATACAAGTTAATATTCTGTGAAAATTTGAACCGTCTACCTGTTACCGTTTTTAATATTGAGCAAAAAAATACGAAAAAAACACGTTTATTGTATGGGGACCCCCCTTAATATATATATTTTTTTAATTTTTAGTATTTGTTGTTATAGCGGCAACGGAAATACATCATTTGTGAAAATTTCAGCTTTCTAGCTATCACGGTCTATGAGATACAGCCTGGAGACAGACAGACAGACAGACAGACAGACAGACAGACAGCGGAGTCTTAGTAATAGGGTCCCGTTTTTACCCTTTGGGTACGGAACCCTAAAAAAACGGTCAAGCGCGTGTCGGCGTGTCGTCCCAAGCTAACTTTGTAAACTACAAGTTAACTTTGTAAGTTTGCAAGTGTTAGTTTTCCTTTTAATTTCGATAAATAAGTATTACTGCCATGACATTATTTTTTCACATTCCCAAAAACAACCGTTGCTAAAAAGCTAAAGTTGTGGGGGGGGTGTGAACTCGACTTAATAAATGGCACTTTAAAGCTATGAATATATCGCAAACGGATCCCTGAATTGAAAAATGGTGTTTCCACACCCATAAAAACCTATTTTTAAAGTACCTTTTTTTTGAACGGTTGTTTTTGGATTCTTACGTGAAAAAATTCAATGCAGTAGCATATTATATAGCGAAGTTAAGAGGACAACTATCACATCTAAGAAGGCTAGTCGAACTCATAAAATTTTCGCGGCAACTGTAACCCTATAAAGGTCTAACCCCACAGTAGAGGCGCGGCGCGTCAACTATTCTTTCAGGGGGGTTACTGCCACTGCTTAAAGCAATATTATTATGTTATTGTTGCGACAAATCCTACCATCACGTCCCAAAAATAAGCTTATTAACACAATGTTTTCCTGAGCAGTTTTGTGACGTCGCGATGCAAATCATTCGCTCAATTCGTACCACCAAGTGTTTTTTATGAGCTAACATTCTTGTTTTACGTATGATTTACGTCACATTTAGCAATCTTAAAAAAGTTACTTTCTTGCGACGGATCAACGACGGATTGACTTTGTAAACAAAGAAATAGGAAATTGTGAGGTGTTCCAAGTGAATATTCTACTGGATTAAACTAAGATAATGAGATATAACTTTATAAAACTGAGTTATAGAATTTTCCAAAAGGTATTAAATTGAAGAATCAGGCACCGGGCAGTGGAGCTATGCTTGGAGTAGGTATTCCTAAGTGCTCAAATCAGAAATGAGGAGATCCGTAGATACTGGATTTAATACTTCGAAGAACCGACACCGACAGACGTTTGGGTCGCACGGTGCTTGAATTTCGGCCTCACACTGGAAAGCTCAGCGTTGGACAACCCCCCGCTAGGGGGGGCAGACGTGTGTAGTGTGTGTGACATCTCAAGTGTGTAGCTAGGAGCCGCTGGAAGCAAGCAGCACAAGACCGTGCTCTGTAGAGATCCAGGGTAGGGGTACAACAGTTAATTAAGTACCTACATAGTTGAAGCCAACCTCACAAGCAGCAATTACCAGAAGTTTCTACAGATACAACTAGACATTCTCTGCCAAGGCGGGGGAGAGGAGGATGATGAGACATGCATCATCGAAGAGCGGTACCTAGGACTCTTCTCTAAGCTCAGGAAGCTTAAACGTAGGTACAGCGGAGCAGGAGGGACATTGCGCCAGTTCTACGTGTGTCAAGCAGCGGGTTCATCTTCCTCCCATTATCATCAAGCCCTACAATGGGAAGGACATAAGTGGATACAAGCAGTTTATAGATTTGTTCAGTACAGTGATAGACAAAGATAGAAAATTAACAAGCGTTGAAAAATTATGCTATCTTAAAACTTTATTAGTCGCTGAACCACTTCAACTTTTAGAAGGTTTGCTGGTATGTGACAAATCTTACAGATCTGCAATTGACCTACTAAGTAAAAGGTACCTATGATAACATCTCATTGTTAATAAATATAATCACATAAACATCTTGTTTAAGTGTAAAGTATTTATCTGTCTATCTTGTTGAATTTACCTACTGTTAAAAAGCTCACAGTTTTCATGATATTGTAAGCCGTATTAGGCAGCATACATCAGCTTTAGAAAACTTGAAGCAACCCGTTGTGCAGTGGGGACAGGATATAGGTATATAATAGCACCATTGAATTCGAAGTTGACAATCCCAAAACATCAGTTATATGGTGCTCTAGTACTCAGTAACTTGATGACTAAAGTTTCTTAAATATTTCCAGATATTAAAAACATCAGCTTATTTAATTAAGGTGGCATGGGCCCAGATTATTTACAAAATAAGAGTAGGTACTTATAAGTAATTTATATTTGTTTATAATTGAAATTCCATTACAACAAAACTGTGATAGTGCAGATTTAAATTTTTGTCCGAGTAATATTTATAGTCTTGATGTTTTACCTATCTATACAAAATATTCAAGTTTATTATAAATTGCAGCAAGTCTATTACATGTTGAGATTTGTTAAGAAATGTAAAGGAAATTCCTTCAATACAGGTTTCATCTCTGCAATGGAAATGAAGAATTCATTAGGTACATACCTACAGTTATAAAAGGACTGCAGTATATTTACTTCAGTGATGAAATAAGATGCTTGCAGAAAGGTCAAAATGTAACATTCCACATATAGCCCTTACATCCTTTTTTAGATAAAGTTGGTTTGATAAGAGTAGGTGGGCGGCAAAATTCTTCACTTTCCTTTGAAAAGAAGTTTCCTATGATATTACGTTCATAGTAAGACTCATTAGCTCATAGTAATTGTAAGCTCCATGACAGGGCTATATTCAAGGTGGTAGTGCTGCTAGTGGATGATGACACTACCCTATACAATGTAGTTAGCTTCTCGTAGGACTTCTGAAGTGTAGGTCCAGCTTCACTGGTCTACGATGCCAAAAGAGCCACTATATACTTGTTAAAATATTAAGCTAAGGTTTAGGTTAAGTAGGTAGATTAAAAAGTCTTAAGCATAAAATATATGTAATATATTATGAAGTAATGTTATTTTGTTACCTTTAGTTAATTTACTAAGGTTATTACTTACTTTTGTCATGTTAAGTTTACTTACTTCTACAACTGCTTATGTACCTATCCATTGAATGCTAGTGTGAACTAACTTTCACAATTTATGTAGCTGTTTATTTTTCTATTGAATTAGCCTCTATAACTTATGTATATTATTGTTTTTTAAAATACTTAAAGTGTCTCATCAAGTAAAAAAGGGCTTTTTGATGTAATTTTAATATACTGTAACTCATATTATATTTTAAACAGAATTGATTTATATACTTGCTTGATTTAACATTTCATACATGTACCTATTGTAATATCATTGTAGGAAGTTCATGTTTGAATTAACATGTCGTTCTGTGCTCACCTTATTAAAATAAATAACTATTTCAAGTATAATGATTTAATTTCATTAACAAACAACCCTAACTTCAACAGTAACTAGCTAAAGCCTACAACTTTGCCCGCATGGATGAAGGTTTTTTGGCTCCCCCAGGAACTATTTAATTTTCCAGGATAAAAAGTAGCCTTTGTGTTATTCCAGACTATAATCTATCTGTTTCAAATTTCATCAAGATCCGTTCAGCGGTTCTGGTACAATTGAGTAACAAGCATCCACCCATCTATCCTTTTTTTTTTTTATCCACTACAAGTTAGCCCTTGACTGCGATCTCACCTGATGGTAAGTGATGATGCAGTCTAAGATGGTAGCGGGCTAACCTGTTAGGGGCATGGCAGTTATATTAAACCCATACCCCTCGGTTTATACACGGCATCGTACCAGAACGCTAAATCGCTTGGCGGCACGTCTTTAGCCGGTAGGGTGGTAACTAGCCACGGCCGAAGCCTCCCACCAGGCCAGACCAGGGAAAATTCAGAATTTATAAATTCCCAAATTGACCCTGCCGGGGATCGAACCCGGGACCTCCGCACGTTAAGCGACCAGCGCTACACACTGCGCCACGGAGGTCGGAGGTCCATTTTATAATATTAGGTATAGAAGTATGTATTAAAATAATTCAAATGAAAAAGTATATGTAAAAATCTATATAATTATTATAGATACATATAGCAGTTAACTTTAAATTTACAATAACTAATTCAGTCACATTTGACTAAACAGAAACTGATTTAAACTATAATTTTCAGTTAAAAGTTTCACTTGACTGAGGATATCCATTGAGAAAAGCAATGATGATTCCAATATTGGATGCCAGGCTCCAGACTCGCTTGACTCGCCTGAGGCACATTATATGAATTTGTATGTTTGCATTTGAAATATGCCCTTAGCGGAATGCCCTTATTCAACAACTCTGTGCAAGACGGCAGCATTTATAGTTCTGGAAATAAACATAATACTTAATTAAATTTAATAACATAAACATTTATTTATTACTAGCTGATGCCCGCAACTACGTCGGCGTGGATTGAGGTTTTTTGGTTCTCGCGGGAACTCCTTAGTTTTCCGAGATAAAAAGTGCCTAAGTGCTATTCCAGATTATAATCTATCTCTGTGCCAAATTTCAGCCAGATCCGTTTAGCCATTGGGGCGTGATTGAGAAACAAACATCCATCCATACATCCATCCATCCAAACTTTTGCATTTATAATATTTATTTGATATTTGATAGATTGTTAAATTCATATCAAACTTGTTTTCATAAAAATAAAAAACTTATTATTTTATATTATTATTAACTAGAAGATGCCCGCGGATTTGTCCGTGTGGATTAAGATTTTTGATTCCCACGGGAATAAAATTATGTCCTTTTGTCCTACACCTATGTCCTTCCCTGGGATACAACCGATTTGGATGAAATTTCGTACAGAGGTAGTACGAAATTTCATCCAAATCGGTTGAACGGGTGAGCCGTGAAAGCATAGCAGACAGACAGGCACACTTTCGCGTCCATACTTATAATGTTATAAATGCGAACGTATTTCTGTCTGTCTGTCCATCTGTCTGTCTGCTACGCCTTCCCGGAAAATTAAGGAGTTCTTACGGGACTCGAAAAAACTTAGTCCACGCGGACGAAGTCACGGGCATCATCTAGTAAATGATAAAAGCGCTTGCATTTGACTTGCTCCAGCTATGCTTAGGACTGCAATTACTTATTGTATTGTACTTTAATTTATTATTCTTCAAAAGAGCAATCACCGAGTTTCTTGCTGGCTCTTGTAAAAAATGGCATTGCAAGCCAGTGGTAGATTCAATCAATGATTCAAAAGCACTTGTAAAAGTTTATTTGAATGAAAACGTTTGTATTTTGTATTATTGTAATGTATATTATTGTTTATTTTTCTTCGACATCTACTGCAAAAAGCACACAAACCACTTGAAATGCACTGCATTATGTGCACTGCTGCATCACAAATCCAGTCCGATCTTCACGCGTAGCGCCACAATTTTATCAATATTTTTTGTTTTATCCAAGAAAGCAATAAACGCACAATAATTATACTTACTCGAGGCCCGACATTTTATATAATAATTAACTATAAAAGTTATAAAATATTAAATAACCTCAAATTTCAACTATTTTATATTTACATTTGACAATTGACATTTATAACATCCGTTTCGTTTTACACAACGTAAAAGAAACATTTTCGAGTTAATTTTTATCCTTTGTAAAAAGTGCAACCAAACAACTATTATTTGGTTTAAAATAATTAAAAATAATACTAAGAAACTTTTTGTTAATTATTGTACTTTATAAAGGTAAAATAACTTTGTAAAGTTATACTATTTAATTAAAAAGGTGTCGGCACTGTGTTATTTTAAGCATGAAATGAAACGCGATGAGACGAGATAGCGCTATAGAAAAAATATATCTACATCTCGCTTACTCTGAAAGTAAGGAATAGACAATGATAAGAGTATCATTCGTTCTTTCCATCATGTAGGCAAGAGTAGAACCATAATAGTTTTGTAGGGTCATGGTAGCTTTCTCAGTAATATTAGAAAGAGATTGAAACAAGATGTTCCTGTAGCATAATGGTTTTCTAAATGATGATAGTAACCCCCCTGGAGTCCTTTCAATAAGTCAGTTTACATGGGTTAGTTGCAAGGTAATTGAAAAATCCATATTAATATTATAAATGCGAAAGTGTGTCTGGCTGTCTGCTACGCTTTCACGGCCCAGTTCAACAGATTTTGATGAAATTTGGTACAGGGATAGGTTGTATCTCGGGGAAGGCCCCGATATATACCTTTATATTACCTGTGTCCTTACATAGGCTACTTTTTATCCCGGAAAATTAAAGAGTTCCCGCGGGAATCAAAAATCTTAATCCACGCGGACGAAGTCGCGGTCATCATCTAGTAGTACATAAAGCAACACTGTGAAAGAATCTTAAATAAATTATTTCTTACTGATTATTAAATATAGAGCCTACCAAAAGACCTAAAATTCACATCCTCGGTTAGTTTAAAGTTTGATAACCATTTTAAACAGCTATGAATTAAATAAAAAAACCGGCCAAGTACGAGTCGGACTCGCGCACCGAGGGTTCCGTACAAACCTGTAGTAAGTTTTAAATTAAAAATTACAGAAAACATAAAATTTTGAAAAATATTGTTTTCATGTTAACTATGACAGGTATATTTTCGAAATTATTAGAGCTATCAAAATTAACTAAATACTGTTTTGTAGGTAATTTAACTATGTTTCTTACTGCTTCGATCAGTTTTTCCTAACTCTGTTTTTTTTTCGGAAATTAAAAACAACGTACACGGTACTTAAATATTATTTTCTTTATCTTACACAATAGGTAGGCATATTTCCAAAACTATTACTCTTATCAAAATAAACTAAATATCACTTTATAGCTAATTTAATAACCTTTAATTTTGCTTCAGACAACATTTTACGTAGCTCTATCAGTTTTTATGGAAATTACAAGAAAGTACATTACAAAAAGCCATACATGCAAAATATTTTCTTTTCATGCACAAAGGGTTTTTTTTGCCATAGAAAGTTTTTTTCTAGCTCTAATGTTTTTTGAGAAAATTATAAAATACCGCGCTCAGGGAGACATTTAAAGGGGGGGGGGGGGAGGAAAGCCCGTGGCCCTAGGAGGGGGGAATTTTGAAGAGGTACTTCTGAGACCCCAAGGAACACTTGTGCCAAAAATCAGCTTTACATTTTTTATTTTAGGGTCAATGTTTATTAGTCCTGTACTATATTATTATGTTAACATAGTTTGGCACTGTATAACTTTTATTTTTAGGTAAGTGTTTCAATTCACAATTATACATTTCCAAAAAATAGTACATTACATCGCGTTTACTGGTCGAGTGTTAGTTAGACTATAGGCTATATACGAGACCAGAAATGCTCTCCCGGTCGAGGTGTGTATAGTGCTTTTCTAAAAAATGAAACAAGTGGCTTTTCTTTGGATTTCGGCGGAAGCAAATTATTTTTAGCTAATTCGGCCTCCGCTTTCAGAAAAGGAGGCGTACAATCTAAATCCATAATATCCTCACTCGAACTCATTTATCCGTCACTTTTAAATAATAAATTATAATGATTAGGTATGTAGTTAATTCCCGCCTTTCAATATTATAAAGATAAAAAATAAATATTATACTTTTAATTTTTTTTTGCGCTGTGAGTGCTGAACGCGTAATACCGGTAGAGTTCCAAATTTAAACTATTTAACTAGGCCAAAGAACATTATAACAAGTTACAAGATATTCAGGAAGAAAGATTCCAAATTCAAACTTATGATATGTTATGAAAATACATTCTTTACTGGCCTAGGCCGGGAAGTTTAACTTTCGAACTCATTTACAGGGTATGAAATGTGCACATTCCATATCATTTTTTAGAAAACGTTATTTAATCTTTCTATTTAATATTTTTATCCATTACGCAATCATTTAATTTCCGCGGCAAACTGTATGATTTTTTTTTACTAACCGGCCTTACGGCTTCTATGGCTATGACCTATATTATCTATGACCGAGTCATACGTTTCAAGCTTTCATTCAAGATGTTGCAAGCAAGTTCCCGCTTTTCAGACTAGATGGCGTTGATGGCGTTGCTAAAAATACGCCCACATTCTTTGTTTGACAGGGCCCGTCTATGTAAACTGAGGTCGTTGGTTCAAACTGATAACACTTGCGGGATAACGGGTTTTTTTAAAACTGATAAAAATACTTACCTACGTAGTTTGGTAAAAAATACTAAATTATTTTGTTTTCTCATATTTGTACTCATTTATAATAAGATGTTATTTGTTGTCGTTATCTCAAATATATGGTTTTCCCGTTTCAGTAATTTAAGCGGGTCTTTTCCTTTTTCCTTCCTAAAATATTTTTGGAGTTAACCTCCTTTAGAATCGATTTTCATATATACATACTAGCGGACGCCCGCGACTTCGTTCGCGTGGCATAAGTTTTATAACTCCCACAGGCATTCCTTAATTTTCCGGGATAAAAAGAACCTGTACACAAAAAACATCCGTTGTTCTGTTGCAGCATGATTGAAGGACTATTTAACGTCCTTTGGGAAAGAATTTTCAAAAACTGTGAATTATGTATTTCATACTTTAAACCCGTTGCCCAAACGTCAAGTTTCGTGGCTATAACTTGAAAAACGGCGGCCTTAACACCAACTTAAAACCCCTATTTTCCCGTTTGGGGGTGGAATTTTGAAAAACTGTGACACACGTACTTCTTTATTCATTACTTAAAGCCAAAATACCAAGTTTCATTGATATAACTTGTAAAATACCTTGAAAAATGAAGGCCTTTGATACCAACTTTCATCCCCCATTTCACCCCTTTGGGGGTTGAATTTTCAAAAACTGTGAAATATTTATTTCTTAATTTTCAACTCTCAGCTCATATACCAAGTTTCATGGCTATAGCTTTAGAAATGAGGGACTTTCATACAAACTTTCAACCCCTATTTTACCCCTTTGAAGGTGGAATTTTGAAAAACTGTGAAACACGTGTTTCTTTATTTTTAACCAGTAGCTCACATACCAAGTTTCTTGGCTATAACTTGAGAAATGAAGGACTTTCATACAAACTTCCAACCCCTATTTTACCCCTTTGGGGGTGGAATTTTGAAAAACTGTGACACACATAATTCTTTATTTTTTACCCTTAGCCAAAATACCAAGTTTCTTTGAAAAAACTTGTAAAATATCTTGAGAAATTAAGGCCTTTTATACCAAATTTCATCCCCTATTTCACCCCTTTGGGGTTCGAATTTTCAAAAACTGTGAAACATGTATTTCTTCATTTTCAACCCGCAGCTGTTATACCAAGTATCATGGCCATAACTTGAGAAATGAAGAACTTTCATACAAACTTTCAACCCCTATTTTACCCCTTTGGGGGTAGAATTTTGAAAAACTGTGAAACACGTACTTCTTTATTTTTAACCAGAAGTTCACATACCAAGTTTCTTGGCTATAACTTGAAAAATGAAGGACTTTCATACAAACTTCCAACCCCTATTTTACCCCTTTGGGGGTGGAATTTTGAAAAACTGGGACACACGTAATTCTTTATTTTGTACCCTTAGCCAAAATACCAAGTTTAGTAGATATAACTTGTAAAATACCTTGAGAAATGAAGGCCTTTGATACCAACTTTCATCCCCCATTTCACTCTTTTGGGGGTTGAATTTTCAAAAACTGTGAAATATGTATTTCTTAATTTTCAACTCGCAGCTCATATACCAAGTTTCATGGCTATAGCTTTCATAAAAAATTTCAACCCCTATTTTACCACTTTAGGGGTTGAATTTTGAAAAACCGTGACACACGTAATTCTTTATTTTTTACCGTTAGCCAAAATACAAAGTTTCGTTGATATAACTTGTAAAATACCTTGAGAAATGAAGGCCTTTGATACCAACTTTCATCCCCCATTTTACCCCTTTGGGGGTTGAATTTTCAAAAACTGTGAAATGTGTATTTCTTAATTTTCAACTCGCAGCTCATATACCAAGTTTCATGGCTATAGCTTTCATAAAAAATTTCAACCCCTATTTTACCCCTTTAGGGGTTGAATTTTGAAAAACTGTGACACACGTAATTCTTTATTTTTGAACGAAAGCCAAAATACCAAGTTTCGTTTAATTAACTCGAGAATATCTTGAGAAATGAAGGACTTTCATGCAAACTCTCATCCCCTATTTCACCCCTTCGGGGGTAGAATTTTTAAAAACTATGAAACACCTATTTCTTTATTTTCAACCAGTAGCTCGTATACCAAGTTTTATCAATATAACTTGAGAAATGACGGACTTTCATACAAACTTTCACCCCCTATTTCACCCCCTTAGGGGTGGAATTTTGAAAAATCCTTTCTTAGTGAGCGCCTACGTCACAAAAGGAACCTACTGTCAAAATTTCAAGTTTCTAACCCCAGCGGTTTAGGCTGTGCGTTTATCCCTTAACGATTTTATATATATACTAGTATATAGTATATATTAGATATGTCACCGTAAGATTGCAAAAGCCGTTAGATTGTAATCTAACTAGCGAAATTGTAAACTGTCGACAGATTGTGAACCGTTCAATGTTCTGAATGTCAATTTTTGAAATATTCATTGTATTTACGTTTTCTTGTCTCTTTCTTGTAGGTTAGGTTAGGGTTCGACATAAATGATCAGGTAGTGCCTGCGGCCGGGCACTTAGGTTTTATCGGGTTAATATACCTAACAGATTACAATCTACCGAAAAATAATGCGTTAAATTGTAATCTGTCGACAGTTTACAACACAAATGGTACAAAACCAGTCCCATGCCCCAAACCAAATTTTTTTGGTTTCCGCGGGAAAACTTTCATTTTCCGAGATAGTAGGCTATGTCCTTCCCCGGGATGTAACCTATCTCTATACCAAATTTCATTAAAATCGGTTGAAATGGTGGGCCGTGAAAGAGTAGCAGACAGACAGACACACTTTTGCATTTATAATATTAGTATGGATGTCGCCGTCTCTATGTACCTAAACGGACGACTTAGGGGTCAGTTCTCTAGTACGATGAGCCAGCAGTTTCCAAATATTGGATAGAGGCAGGCGTTACTTTGCGGAAGTCCATCATAATGAAGGAACGCGACAAAAGGAAGATCTATGTGGTACAGTGTTTTTTTTTAATAATATTATATATGGTATAAAATATTATATATATATATATATATATATATATATATATATATATATATATATATATATATATATATATATATATATATATATTTATATTTGCTCACCTCACCACACAATTCCTCCAAAAATAACCTCGACGTACGTTTCACTCCGAAACCGGAGCATCTTCAGGAGATGTTGTGAAAAAAAAATTAAATATAAATTATAGCAAATTAAACTTCTGGTTCCTTCATCCAGCAGTTTCCGGTCCAGCCCTGATTGTGTAAGAAAATCGTAAATGGGTACCTATTTGCCATCTTGTCAAATCAGGAAATTTTTACAAACGTCCATATTAAGTACTTAAGTATAGTTAGCTCATATCGTATTTTTATGTGCCCCGCAGAGATGTGGTCCAGCGCGTGAGATGCTGCGGCTGCTGATGATAGCCGCTGTGGTGTGCGCCGTCGACGATGACCTCTAGTGAGTACCTATACATCCATACTTAATATTATAAATGCGAAAGCGTGTCTGTCTGTCTGTCAGTTAGTCTCTCTGCCTGTCTGTCTGCTACGCTTTCACGGCCCATCTGTTCAACCGATTTTAATGAAATTTGGTACAAGGGTAGGTTGAATCCCGTGGAAGGACATAGACTTACTTTTTATCTCGGAAAATTAAAGAGTTCCCGCGGGAATCGAAAAAACTTGGTCCACGCGGACGAAGTTGCGGGAATCATCTAGTATATAATATAAACTATCGTGAGGCATAATGACTGACTGACCTACAGCTCAAATCGCTCGACGTATCGGGCTGAAATTTGGCATACAGACAGCTACTAAATGTAGGTGCCTGCTGCTGTATACGCAGAGCCTCGCAGTAATGGGGCACTTGGCCGCAATGAATCATCGAGGACCCTGGAAAAGACGGTGGAATTAGAGTGGTTGACGTTAAGACCAATCAAGTGTCTTTCGGAAACCAGTTGTTAAAATGTTCATCATCATCATGTGGTGCTTCAAATTGAAGCTCGGCGGTCAGTCGGATAAAACTTTAGCGGTCACGTGCTATCTTCTTTACTCCTGCATACTTATGTCGAGTCCACTCCCCTATGTCGTCGAACCACTTCCTTCTTGGTCGCCCCGGTGGCCTTTTTCCAGCTATCTTGCCTTCGCGGTTCAACCTTGGGAATTCATAGAGGGATCCTCGTTGCAGGTGTCCGTAAAAAGCAACCTTCCTTCGTACGACGGTGGTCATCAGCAGTCGTTTGCAATTTGCTCTTTGCCGTAGGTAGGTACTTGAGCGTTTGAGATGATGTCTCTCCATGATAGGTATTTTAATAAACATTCTTCGTAATGCCCACATCTCAAACGCTTGCAACCTTCGACAGATTTCCTTTTCAACCGACTTCAAAAAAAGGAGGAGGTTCTCAATTCGACTGTATTTTTTTTTTTTTTTAAATGTTTGTTACCACAGAACTTTTGACTGGGTGGACCGATTTGGATGATTCTTTTTTTATTTGAAAGGGCATACTTCCCGTGTGGTCCCATATAAATTTTATCGTAATCGGTCGAGCGGTTTTTAAAATATCAACAATAAAATAAGTACTTTGTATAGCGTGTGCTTGTTGTTGTAAAGTTGGCGCGGGAGTTTGAAGTCGGTTGTTTAAAAAGAATTTTTTATATTAAATTATTCACGACCCATTTTTTGCATCCATACAGAAGAGTGGACCAAACATAGCACCTGAGAACGCGTCTAGTTGGGAATGGGATTTTGGGGTCACAAAGTGTACCGCGAAGCTTAATACTGGGTAATGGCATCTGGGTTTTTGATATTACCATAGTTTTATGTTAATCCCATTGCGTCCCCAGCAGCTGCCACGTATTCCAGTAGTGTTTGTAGGCCATGATCGGAATCTGCTATCAGCACCGTGTCAAAGTTACCCCTTCCTATTCATGATGAGTGTCACGGTCGTGACACTGGGCGGGATGATGTTGCCGAAGCGCCACCTGAAACACACAAAAATATAAAATAGTTGAAGCAAATTTATAAAATTAATAGATCTATAAAATGTAGCACATAAACATATTATAGAATTATATTTAACTTACCTTTTTTATAATAAACAATATGTTTGTACTTACCATCCTTATCCTTACTAATATTTTATATATTTATTTATATTATAAATGGGAAAGTGAGTTTGTTTGTATGTTTGTTCCGCTTTCACGCCGTAACTACTGAACCGATTGCTTTGAAATTTTGCAGACGTAAAGTTAGAAGTCCGGATTAAATAATAGAGTACTTTTTATCCCGGAAAATTAAAGAGTTCCCGCGGGAACTAAAACTCCTCAATCCACGCGGACGAAGTCGCGGGTATCAGCTAGTAAACAATAAAGCAAATCTCACCATGTACAGCATTAGTCTTTAAAAAGATTGGCAACACTGTTTGTTAAGTATTCGTTGTCAAATTTTCCAAGGCCGCCAAATAAACCAACAAACAAACACACTTTTGCATTTATAATATTAAGTATGATGTGTCATGAACGTTGTTGCCTACGCAGCTACTCGCTGAGCTGGCCGGGGCCGGAGCGCGGCTGCGCGGGCGTGGCCGGGCAGCGCGGCCAGTTCAGCGCCGAGTGCTCACTGCCCACCGGCAACCTCACTGTCACCGTGGACGCCGCGGGCAGCTACCTAAGGATCGTCTGCGAGGATGTGAGTATCGCTGACACTGACACGTGTATTACCACTACAGCCCATTAGCGTCCCACTGCTGGGCACAGGCCTCCACACTCATACGAGAGAGGGAATCAATCAACCAATCAAATCGTTTATTCAATTTAGGTACACTGTACGTACACACATTGACGTCCATTACTTACTTATAAAACATGATGGTGATAATTAGTTACGGTATCTTAAAGCTAAAGCTACGAGGGTTCTAAACGCGCCCTGGTCCGAGAAGAGCCCACAACAAACGGCCGGAACTTGAGCTTAGTGCTTACACCCACCGCGCTGCTCCAATGCGGGTTGGCGGGCTTTGACGACTATTATCATGTTAGTGATAATAACCGGGACCGACGTCTTAACGTGCTCTCCGAGGCACGGGGGTGAAACACCGCTAACTTCCTAATTCCGGGCTAGTACTGAGAATTTGTAGTCAGCAAAACCCAACACTTAATTATGGCCCGACCCGGGACCCGAACCCGGGACCTCATCGGCCGCAGTCGAACATGACAACCACTAGACCAACGAGGCAGTAGTAGTACTGACGTTGATCATTTCATCATAGTTAAAAGGTGAACGCACACTTATCCGAGCCGAACGCGTCGAACGAATCGAAGTCAAGGAGGCCTCGCACACTAATCCGCACCAGAAGAATCGACCGCGCCGAAAGAATCGAACGCGTCGAAGAAATCGTTTGTATTTCCTTTACGCCTGTCGCACTGTTATTACATGTGAATTGTGATGGATCTTGACGAGGTTTTTATTGTTTATTAATGGAAGATGAAGAAAGTGAAATAAGTCAAAGGGAAACCAGAATGTGGGTTCATAATATCAACTTAAAAAGGCAGTGGTTTGGAGAGTATTAAAATTGAGTGATTCTAATTTAATATTCAATTAAATTAGAATCACTCAATTTTAAAACAATGAAGATACAGTACTCTCGCGTTGCTCTGTCATACGCAACTGATAGAACGCGAGCGCATCGGTCGAGTCGACCACATAAACCGCGCCGAATCTGATGACGTCATCCGAATTTATCTAGGATTACTGGGGTTCTTGAAGATTCGGGCGATTCGACGCGGAGAAGTATGCGAGGTTTCATGAGATTTCATATACAGAATTCTAAAATTCGTTTAGTTCGACTCGTTCGACGAGTTCGGCTCGGATAAGTGTGCGTTCACCTATAGTCAACAATCAAGGATCAAGGAGCATTCGCTATAATCCGCCTGAACAGATTTTGTTGATGATTGTATTGGTATGGTCCAAAAATAATCTTGCACGCCAAGCTTGGCAGATATGTGGATATGTCACCGTAAAATTGCAAAAACCGTTAGATTGTAATCTAACCAGCGAAATTGTAAACTGTCGACAGATTACAATATAACGCATTATTTTTCGGTAGATTGTAATAGTGTATTAATTAACCCGATAAAACCACTATCTGATTATTTATGTCGAACCCTCCTAACCTACAACTACAAGAAAGAGGCAAGAAAAAGTATATACAATGAATATTTCAAAAATTGACACTCAGAACATTGAACGCGTCACAATCTGTCGACAGTTTACAATTTTGCTAGTTAGATTACAATCTAACGGTTTTTGCAATCTTACGGTGACAGATATTATATCTTAATTCTTACACCTATGTAAATATGTTGCATGTACCATTTTCTGGCAAAATAAATAAAACATCCATCGATATTATATATTTATATGTAGACCTACAAGATGGGCCCTTTCATAGAAAATTGTTGGGCGTCCGACTTGTAGGGCGTGCCGCTCACCTGTATAAGCCTGTCCTTGTTCCCGCCATAGCGCTGTCCCGCTTTTCAGATTAGATGGCGTTAGTAAAATAAGTTCACATTCTTTGTTTAACAAAGGGGGCTACTACTATGGCTTAAAGCAGTATTATTTTAATATTGCATTTTTATATGACGTACTGTAACATCCTTAAAACTCTTAAGGCCTATAATTCTGAAGCAAGAGCGCCAACAAATTAAAATAATACTGGTTTAAGCGATTGTAGTAAGCCCGTGTATGTAAATTGAGGTCGTTGTTCACAGGACACCACGTTCACGTGTGAAGGCTTACAAGAAGCGCAGCAGCTCATCTCAGAGCACATCACACCACCGCCGCACAGCAACCGTACAGTGGATCGCTTCGAGCTGCGCAACTGCCCGCTTCCCTCCGCTCCGCTGCGCTGTGCTCTGGCGCTGGTGGCCGCGAGCGACGTCACGCTGCTTGTGCTGGACGATGTGAGCGGAGCGGTGACTGCCCGCAGTGTGGAGGGGATGACGGCCGTGCAGAGACTGAGGATATACTACAAGGGGGGTGAGGCGGGACACAACTTTTTTTTTGAAGTGAGACTTTAAAGTCGTTGTGATTTGAAAATTCGATGAAACGGATGTTGACGCCACGGTACAAGTGGCGCCATAGGAAGAACGTGTATACAAAGCGTTCCAGTTTCGTAATTTTCTGTTTGGCTGTTTAAACGTAGCAGTAGAAAGTCTGATTTGTTAATTGCTTTTTAGGTTTTATTTTATTCCGCCTCTGGTTGATAAAACGAAAAAGAGACAAACATATGAACATACTAGCTAATGCCCGCGACTTCGTCTGCGTGGTTTGAGGTTTTTTGGTTCCCGCGGGAACTCTTTAATTTTCCGGGATAAAAAGAAGCCTATGTGCTATTCCAGACTATTATCTATCTCTGTGCCAAATTTCAGCTAGATCCGTTCAGCCGTTGGGGCGTGATTGAGTAACAAACATCCATACATCCATCCAAACTTTCGCATTTATAATATTAGTAAGATGAATCGATTGTGTCTGACATCGATTGGATGCGAAAAGCCGAGGCAAGAACACGTTGGCGCGTATTGAAAGAGGCCTATGTCCAACAGTGGATCCATAATAGATGATGATGATGATAATGATGATGATGATATTCATAATAGGATTTAGTCTGCGAGAGAATGAGATAGAATACAAGTTATATTTATCTCGTTATCTCGTAGCTTTTCTGAAGTTTCACTTCTGCCGTGTGTGAATTGCACACAAAGAGTGATGTGTGTGATTTCCTCTCCTCACTCTTGCGAACTCAGTATGTGGGTGCGACAGGGACGCATTGCACTATAATTTCACAAAAACAACTAAATACACCATAACTTTGTAGGGATATCGAAATTAAATAAAGTGCTCCTACAGAATTAAGGACAAATATTTTCTCATTATACTCATGTAAATTTTGTTTTAATACCTGCAAAGCTATAAAAGTTATAAGGCATTATTAGTGAAAAAACGCTTTTTTGGTACGGTTTGTATTTAATTCAATAAATAATATTTTGAAAAAATAATTGTACAAAATTGAAGATGATGAACGACAGTAGCACATATATTTTTTTCAGAATTTTATGAAGTCATTTGAACAAGCTGAATCAAGTTGAATTACAGATATTTTAGATCAAATTTTGAAGTTAGCCCCTTAAGTAAGTATTTTTTGAAAATTTTAATTTAAGGTATGTTTCGTGTGTGAATTCCAGGCGAGAACCAGACCACAATGCCGTACGACGTGCTCGCGAAGCTGCCTGCGCTCAGTAGCTTCTCGCTGAAGCGCGGCGCCGTGCTGCTGGCGCCCTCAAGTGCGGGCCCCCCGGGCGCCATGCCCCCGGGCGCCATGCCCCCGGGCGCCATGCCCCCGGGCGCCATGCCCGCGCTGCGCTCGCTGGAGCTGGCGGAGGGGGGCCTGCGCGTGGTGCCCCGGGGCGCCTTCCGCATGGCGCCCGGCCTTGGCTCGCTCGCGCTGTGGGGGAATGAGATCGAGGAAATAGACGAGGACGCGTTCACCGGTGAGACTCACTCGTGTCTACCACATTGAGGACACTTTATATGAGCTGCATGTTATTTATTTTGTTCAATATCCAATATAAATATTGGTTTATTGATATTAAGTATAATTATATGAAAATTGAGTATTCAAATAATAAAAAGTAGCCTATGTGTTATTCTAGACTATTTACTCTATCTCTGGCCAAATTTCATGCAGATCTGTTCAGCCGTTCTGGCGTGATTGATTAACAAACATCCATCCATCCATCCATCCATCCAAACTTTCGCAATTATAATATTAAGTATTAGTATAGATTGTTATTACCCAATAATTATATTTATAGCTGTGTATGTTTGTGTTGTCGCGCAGACCTGTCGAGCGTGGTGAACCTCAGCCTGAACTCGAACCGGCTGAGCTCCCTGCCGCATGCTCTGCTGCACCCGTGCTCGCGACTAGAGCACGTGGATCTGTACAACAACCAGCTGACGTCACTGCCCCAAGACTTATTCCAAGGATTAACGCACTTAAGAGAGGTGAGCTATAGTGTAGTCATGGATTTACTATCTACATTTTTGACGACCTCCGTGGCGCAGTGTTGAGCGCTGTTGTCTTTACGTGCGGAGGTCCCGGGTTCGATTACCGGCAGGGTCAATTTGGAAATTTATGATTTCTGAATTTTCCCTGGTTTGGCCTGGTAGGAGGCTTCAGCCGTGGCTAGTTACCACCCTACCGGCAAACACGTGCCGCCAAGCAATTAAGCGTTCCGGTACGATGCCGTGTAGAAACCGAATTATTACCGAACTAGCGGACGCCCGCGACTTCGTTCGCGTGGCTTAAGTTTTTTAATTCCCACATTCCTTAATTTTCCGGGATTAAATAAATATGTCACTCTCCAGGTCCTCCAAAAAATCACGTCGAACTGTTACTCTGTTGCGGCGTGATTGAAGGACAAACTCTATTTAACGTCCTTGGGGATAAAATTTTCAAAAACGTATTTCTTTATTTTAAACCAGAAGCCCAAATACCAACTTTCATGGCTATAACTCGAAAAATGAAGGACTTTCATATAAACTTTCAACTCCTATTTTACCCATTTGGGGGTAGAATTTTGAAAAACTGTGACTAACATACTTCTTTATTTTTTACCGAAAGCCAAAATACCAAGTTTCGTTGATATAACTTGAAAAATATCTTGAGAAATGAAGGCCTTTCATACCAACTTTCATCCCCTATTTCACCCCTTTAGGGGTCGAATTATAAAAAACTGTGAAACACGTATTTCTTCATTTTCAACCCGCACCTCATATACCAAGTTTTGTGGCTATATCTTAAAAAACGACGGACTTTCATACAAACCCTTCATTCAACCCTTATTTTACCCCTTTGGGAGTGGAATTTCGAAAAATCCTTTCTTAGTGGATACCTAGTCTTCACAAAGAATACACTCTCCACATGTCCAACCAGCGGTTTAGGCTGAGCGTTGATATATAATGCAGTCAGTCAGTCAGGACTTTGAATTTTACATGTATAGATTATAGGTTTAATATAACTGGCATGCCCCTAACAGGTTAGCCCGCTACCATCTTAGGCTGCATCGTCACTTACCATCAGGTGAGATCGCAGTCAAGGGCTAACTTGTTGTAAAAAATAAATGAGGTCCTTCGTCTACGCCTATGGCACATCCCTCGTTAGTCATCGGTCACTTTCCCGTCAGTGAACAATGTACTAACTATATGTATGTTTTATCCCCCGACGCATAAAGAGAGGGGTGTTATTAGTTTAACGTGTCTGTTTGTGGTATCGTAGCGCCCAAACGGGTGAACTGATTTTCGTTCAGTTGTTTTTGTGTCATAGATAATTTTATTCTGAGTGTTCTTATAACCATGTTTCATGAAAATCGGTTCATCCGTCTGAAGGTCATCAGCTTTTTTCTTAATCTGTCACTTCCATATTATGTCAGGGGTTGTTTTAAATTTGTAATTCATACTTGTTCATTTATCTCTTTCTCTGGCAGGTGGTCATATTCGCCAACAACGCGACGCTTCACCTGCCCGACCACGTTTTCTCGAACCTTCCATCGCTGAAGCATCTAGAACTGAAGACCTCCTCCATCCAGAGCATTCCAGACCACACATTCCAGAACTCAACAAACCTGGAACAGCTGTATTTATCCGGAAACAACTTGACATCCATTCCAATGAATTTATTCCACGGAATGGCGAAGCTGACAGTTTTGGATTTGGGACACAATAGATTGAAGGATTTGCATGAGAAGTTGTTCTGGAATTTGGATAAGCTGGAGACTTTGGATTTAAAAAGAAATGTGCTGGAACGGTTAACTGAGGGTCTGTTCTCTGGACTCAAAGGGCTGAAGGTGCTGAATCTGGGTGGTAACCAGATCGAAACACTGGACAAGTGAGTTGGGGTTATTTAATACTAGCTGATGCCCGCGACTTCGCGTGGATTGAGGTTTTTCGGTTTCAGCGGGAGCTCTTTAATTTTCTGGGATAAAAAGTCCCTGGAATACTCTTCCAAGACCAAATTTCATCAAAATCGTTTCAGTCATTGAACATTCAAATATACAAACATACGTACATACTAGTGATGTAACGAATGTTGGATTTTTCACATTCGCGAATGCGAATGCGATTGCGAATATTTATCTTCAACATTCGCGAATGCGAATGCGAATGAGAATATTTTAAAATTTCAAAAAAAGCGCGCGTAAAATGTTTGACAGGTTTGACGTTTCGTGTCGGCCATGTTTAAATTGAACATAGTCAAGCCGATATTGGTTAATTGAATGAATTTAGTCACAGAAAGTTCATTCTAAAAGTTTTGTTTTGTTTTGAGGTTAGTTTTATGTTATATCAAATTTAACTGATATTTAAGGGACAAAGTGGCATAAAAACATGAGTAAAGCACACATCAGCGAAGTTTGGATTTAGAAACCAAATGTTAACATAACAACTTAACAAGTATTAGAAGGTTACTTTAGTTTAAAATAAAAATAAATATAGTTTTGTTTTTGAAAAAAGGTTTATTTACAAATAGTTAAGTATTCGTTGTTTTGTTTTTTAAGTTTATATTGCATTCATTATAAATATATTTAATTCCTCAGATATATAAAGTGGAATGAAAAAATATAAATTTAAAGCCAAAGGTTATAAATACTTAATACATTAGATATTTAAAGTTTAATAATTTTGTTTCAAGTAATTGTTTAGTTTTTTAGTAAATAGAAACTGTAAACTTTATTTAAAAATGGTAGTAAAGTAATAATATACTACTAAATAAATGCAAACCTTACATAGTTGTAACAAGGCTGATTAATGTTACACTTGATCAGATCTCTGAAGTTCTTTTTCCATAAATGAGATTTTAATTTAGAATGTAGAAGTATGATTTAATAAAAATATCTAAGTGTTATCTATTGTATTATTATTTCATATGCATGCATATAATAATTTCGTTTTTGATTATTAAAAACATTCGCTAAATATTCGCATAATTTTTGCGAATGCGAATGCGAATGCGAATATTGAAAAATATGTGGATATTCGCGAATGCGAATGCGAATGCGAATATCCGTTACATCACTAGTACATACGAGTACAAACAACCAAACTTTCACATTTATAGTATTAGTAAGAAGTAAGATAAGATACAGGGGGGCTTACTACCATAGCTTAAAGCAGTATTATTTTAATATTGCAGTTTTATATGACGTTCTGTAACATCCTTAAAACTCTTGAGGTCTATAATTCTGAAGCAAGAGTGCCAACAATATTAAAATAATACTGCTTTAAGCGATAGCAGTAAGCCCTCAGTTGCTTGTAAAGTTGCTCTTACTTCATCGCTATTGAAACAATAAAGTAGACTTCCCACCCTTGGGCAGTAAAAATATTAAGTACCGCACAGTTATTAACCTACGAAGTAGTGCGGCAAAATTCGTTTTCATACTAGAGCGGTTATATAAATGCCATACAAAACGCTACGTTAGTACGTACACCCATTCCCACGAATGACCTTTGGACTTTCTTGAGGCGGAGCGAAGGCGTCACGAGCTTATTCACACGGTTTCTGATTCGCCCATCGTGCAGATCGTTTTTTTGTAATCATGATTTTAAAAGCACCAAGAAGTCAATGCCGTAGATTCAAAACTAATAATATTTTTACTTACTTATGTATATTTTTCAGGTCTACTTTCAACGGTCTGTCTCAGTTGAGAGAGTTGTACCTGTCCGGGAATCGAATCCAGATCCTCCACAGCGAAACCTTTAGTCCTATCTCTGAGCTAGAGGTGAGTAACTGTGCTGCTATATTGCTTTTACACACTAGCTGTAAATGTTTGACTTAAATAAAAGTAATATTATAAATGCGAAAGTCTGTCTGTCTGTCCGCTACGCTTTCACGGCCCATTTGTTCAACCGATTTTGATGAAATTTGGTACAGGGATAGGTTGTATAACCCTAGGAAGAACATAGGATTTTTACCCTGGAAAATTGGAGAGTTCCCACGGGAATCAAAAAACACCAATCCACGAGGACGTAGTCGCAGGCATCATCTAGTAAATAAATAAATCTTACTAATATTATAAATGCGAAAGTTTGTATGGATAGATGTTTGTTACTCAATCACGCCAAAACGGCTGAACGGATCTGGATGAAATTTGGTACAGAGATAGATTATAGTCTGGAATAGAACATAGGCTTTTTATCCCGGAAAATTGAAGAGATCCCGCGGAAACAAAAAACCTCATCACTTCAATCCACGCGGACGAAGTCGCGGGCATCGGCTAGTAAATAATAACAACACAGGCGGTGTCAGTTGCTACGCTCGTTTTCTCACGCTGACCTGCCTCGCTCCTCAGATCCTGTCGCTGGCTAGAAACGAGCTGTCTATTAACCGGCGAGTGAACACCGTGCCCTACATCCCGAGCGAAATATACCCCATGTACCAAATCAACCCGACCAGGTAACTGACTGACTGTCACTAGCCAATGATTACCGTACCTAATAGGGATGATGCCTATGTTAAGATTAAATTATTTCTTCTCCGGGTCATAATCCTCGTTGCTGAGGGTCCTCTTCCATTAATCACATAATGGCAGAGGTTTTCTTGGGATAATAATGCGGTGGGTTCCCAGTCCTCACGTCCTTCCGCATACGACTCGACTAAGAGTACTATTTCAACGTTACTAACAGATAGGGACAGAAGGCTAGTATTTCTGAGCATCGAGTTGGCACAATCTTTAGCGACACTAAAGAGAGACATATTCATAATAGGATTTAGCCTGCGAGAGAATGAGATAGCATACAATTTGTATTTATCACATTCTCTCATAGGCTACTTTTCTGAAGTTTCACTTCTGCCGTGTGTGAATTGCACACTTTTTTTCTTAAATCTAGTTTAAAATGGTTTTCAAACTTAAAACTAACCGAGGATGTGAATTTTAGGTGTTTGTGAAGACCCTCTAATTAACAATGGGTAAGAAATAATTTTAGGGACGAGGTGGCCTAGTTGTGACAACGCACACTCGATTGCAAGCCGGTAACTGGATGGGTGACCGAATTTGGCCTTTTCGTTTCCTCCGTGCCTCGGAGAGCACGTTAAGCCGTCGGTTATCACTAACATCTGATAAATTATTGTCAGATAGTAGTGGTAATTAAAAATATATATATATATGTTTGTCTCTCTTTAGTGTCGCTATAGGTTGAGCCAAGGACTCGATGCTCAGAAATACTAGCCTTCTGTCCCTATCTGTCGAGTCACTGTGATTATATGAGGAAAAGAAATAAACCTATTTTGAAATAATAGGTGCATTGCTTTCCTTCTATGTAAAAGGAAAAAGATGCCAGACTAGTATTCTGTGTTTCGCAATGTCATCCATTGAAAGTACATATGTATAATAGTTTGATACTAATAACGCCATCTGTGATGTTCTTGATAAACTACGACGAAACTAATTGTCTTACCCTATATATCTATGGTCTTACCTGTATAATGTTTACAGCTCTATTACATTTGAAAAATCATGAGATTTATTTCTTCAACCTCGATTTATTATGCTTAAATGCGAGTTTAAACACTATTCTTTCTCTGTTCATAATTCATAATTTAATATAAAAAATTCTTTATAAACAACCGACTTCAAACTCCCGCGCCAACTTTACAACAAGCACACGCTATACAAAGTACTTATTTTATTGTTGATATTTAAAAAACCGCTCGACCGATTTTGATAAAATTTATATGGGACCACCTTTGAAGTATACCCTTTCAAACAAAAAAAAATTTTAAAATCGGTCCAGGCGTCTTCGAGTAATCGGGGAACATACATAAAAAATATAATTTAAAAAAAAAAACCTCCTCCTTTTTTGAAGTCTGTAAAAAATTCAAATAAACTTTTACAAGTACTTTTGAAACGTCAAGTGAATCTGTAGGTAAACCGCCGTAAGCGTGGCCTTCCTGATGATTTGCGGGGCGCGGGGCGGGTGATGCAACCGGCTATACACGATACGACGTAATGACTCGTATCTTGAGATTTAATTGATCTATTTACACCTTATGATATAAACAATGGTCGTTATTAATTTTATTTATTTATCACAAACATAATAATTGAAAGTAGCAAATTTAAAATTTGAAAGTAGTAAATTTGGCAACATTTAATAACATAATTTTTGATTGTCTATTTAATTTTTTATTACGCAGAGTAGGTAGGTTATCCTGATTCATGTCGCAAGATTAATATTATCGTGTGTAGCAGTCGCTAGAAAAATTTCACGCGCGGATTAGCGTTCACGTCAGTCTCTGCCAGCCGACACCGGCAGACTAGTTGATTGGTCGAGCGCGCTCCCGCCCCGCATCCCGCAGACCATCAGGAGAGTCAAGCTTACAGTGGTTTGGCTATACCACTGGTTCGGTACTCCTACTGACAAGAACCAGCAAGAAACTCGGTGGTTGCTCTTTTTAAATAATTCATTTACAATTATTATATCAATGTGTACACATAAGTAACCGCTGTCCTTAGCATTGTTGGAGCGAGTAAAATCCATTCTCCTTTGTCATTTACGTAATCTTCAACAGTATAATAAGCTTTTTTCAGGAGCATACTTTTAATGGATTTCTTAAATTTATATATAGGCAAGTTTAAAATAGGTTGTGGAATTTTGTTATATTTAGAAAAGAATGCTTATTCCCACGAATGACCTGCTGACTTTTTCGAGGCGGAGCGATGGAGTCACGACCTTATTACGGCCTGTAGTATAGCAAAACACGTGTTATGTTGTGTTGCAGCGTGCCCGCAAACGCGTACGAGTACCACTCACCGCTGCGTGACCTGCGCCTGCACCTGCGCAAGCTCGACCTGAGCCACAACCGCGTGTCTCTGATGTGCGACGACTGGAGAAATATGTATAACATTGAAAGACTGGATCTGTCATACAACCAGATCACCGACCTGACAGTGAGTTGTTACTACATTTTTAATCACAATGCAGTCAAAGTCATAGTCAAAGTCATAACAATAGTCATCGTCATAGCTCAAGTTAATATCACAATAATAGTCACAGTTCTAGTCAAGTTTATATTAATAATCAGTCGTAGTCAAACTGGAGATAATAATCACAGTTGTAGTCAAAAAATATTACAGTCATGGCTAAATCATACTAATATTATAAATGCGAAAGTGTGTTGTTGTCGTTCAATCACGCCGCAACAGAGCAACGGATTGACGTGATTGACCGTAAGACGTTGAGGACCTGAAGTGTGCTGTGCATAGGCTACTTTTTATCCCGAAATATTGAGAAGATTCCGTGGAAAATTAAAAGAAAACGTATTCAACGCTAACGAAATCGCGGGCATCAGCTACTCATAATAATACTTATACCTGAAAATATTCGACATTAACCACAACCGTTGTACTTGTCCTACAACGAGTTCACCGAGCTGACCATAAGTTGTTGCTAGATTTTTAATAAAAACGTAGTCAAAATCATAGCTAAAATCATAGTCAAAGTCAAAATCACTGTGAAACTCATGACAATGAGAGGCAGTGAGGCGTCACAGTCGCCTGCTTATACAAACCTATTCGAATAAAAATTCTTGATTCTGAAAGGAATTTACTAGCATATATTTGTTTTATTCCAGGGCTTGGATATGTTTTTCAGCTACCAGGGCGTCACCGTCGACCTCACGCACAACAACATCACCTACTTCAAACCCTCCCCGTACTCCTCCTCCGACACCCCGCACAAAACCACCCCCACCTTCCTGCTCGACCACAACCCCTACGTGTGCGACTGTAACATGTACCCCTACGTCGATATGAGGGAGAACAACAAACTGACAACGAATATCGTTATCGATAACGCTTTATGTTCCCAACCGTTGTCACTGTATAACGTATACGTTACCGACCTGAACTCCGACCAGTTGATATGTAACGATACCGACTGCCCCGAGAACTGTTCCTGTATTAACCGTCCGGCCAAATCTAGAGTGGAAGTTGATTGCTTGCAATTACCAACAAACTTAACCCAACAAAGTAAGGCTACACATTTGCGTTTGCGAGAGTCTTCAGACTTGACACAATTGCCGTCACATATCAAATACGTTGACTTGTCATCGTTAAATCTGACTACAGTTCCAAAGATATCGAATCCCATCGAAGTGGATTTAACTAAGAATCAGTTAACAAACATACCGATCGATTTGTTAAAATTGAACTGCGTTTTACATCTATCCAACAATCCCATAGATTGTTCTTGCAATAACAGGGACGAGTTGGAGTTCCTTAAATTTAAACATCATCTAGTTAAAGATTATCGCAATTTGACGTGCAAAAGTAAACAGTTGCTATCCGGTATCGATATCGATACTCTGTGCACCGCTAGGGATTCCACTATTATAGGTTGCACGATAGCACTTATCGGTGTACTCGTAGCTGTAGTCACGGGTATAGCGTATCAGTATAAAACCGAAATACGCATACTGTTGCGGAAGTACGGTCTGTGGTGCGGAGAGGACGAGACAGGCGATCGGGAATACGATGCGTTCGTCTCTTTCTCCCACCAAGACGAAAGATACGTTATCGATACATTAGTGCCGAAACTAGAAACTGGTAGGAATCCTTTGAAGCTTTGTCTACACTATAGAGACTGGGTGATCGGTGATTTCATACCGAAACAAATCGCTAGATCCGTAGAAGACTCGCGAAGAACTATCATAGTGCTATCGAAACACTTTTTAGAATCTGTTTGGGCTCAGATGGAGTTCCGAGCGGCGCACGGCAGAGAGAAACTATTGATCCTAATGCTGGATGACCTCACCTCAGATACAAACCTAGATCCAGACTTGAAAGCGTATATATCTGTCAATACATACGTAAAAGCTGACGATCCGTTAGTTTTTGACAGACTGAAAGATGCTGTACTCAGTACGAGGAGCAGTTTTGGAAAAAAGGTTAAAAATGTAGACAGACCCGCGGGCTTGGATGTACATCTAAACGCTCAGGGACAACTAGTCAACGCGCATGCTGCTTGAATAGCATATGATTAACTTGATTTACACGTTATGATGATTGTGAAATATCGTTATAACGTTACGTTACGCTATAACGATAGTATGCTATAACTTAATGATGCACTATATATCGTTATTGTGTTATTATTGTTACTATATATAACGATATACGCGTTATTGCGTATTTTATATCCCAATAAGCGTGAAATTTTGGGTACTAATATTTGACAAAAAATATGTTTATTTAATTAAATAAAATGACATTGTATCGTCGGTATTTAAATACGTTTACTGTCATAATATTATAGAGGTGTCGTTACTATACTAAGAAATTAGATCTTAGAGAATCACGAAACTTAAATTAATATACAAGCCGCAATTTAACAGTTTTTGTATGAAGAGGTGTCAAATTAGACTTTACATCAGGCGTGAATTTTGACAACTCTTCATACTGTAAAGTGTCAAATAGTAAATGTACACTCTTTTCTGAATTAATGGGATCTGAATTGAGAATCTTTTTATAGGAGACTATAAAGTAGACTGACTTACTTAAATATAAATTTTCCTTGATAATAATAATATGTTGACAGTCGCTTTATTGCCACTGCGAGTTATAACATATATATGTATATACATGTGAGGAACTAAATAGAACGGAAATAAATTGACGATTGTGTTCGCCTCCGCCGTTGTGTGCCTTGAGCCTAAGACGTCGTGCCTTTTATAAAGTTATTGGTGCTTATAAAAAATATTATATACCACCGTTATGTTTTGTTAAAGAGATCCGAATAAAGTAGAAATAATATTTTGATGGGTGCTTTTTTAGAAAATTTTATAAAATTAATTGTAATGAAAATTGACGTATTTAGTATTTTGGTCAGAATCAGTAAGATTCAGAAGCGGATTCTAATATATTTTTTTAATTGATTAAGAAATAAAATATTAAAAAAACTAAGCAGGCATAAAAATTTGTCCCAATTTTGGCTACCGGGTCAGATATGTCTGACGGACTGTACCGATTCTGAACAAACTATTTTTCGGGTTGTCATGAATACAAAAATTATTTTGTATATTAGTTTAAACTAGGGATTCCAATACCGGGGTCCCGGACATTTTCCTCCGTTTTCAATACCGGTATTGAAATGCTTAATACCGGGATACCGGTATTGGTGACACAATAAACGGAACAGTGACTATTGCATATATTTCTTGGTACATGCTAGTTTTTATTCGGCTAAGTTTAAAATTTGTATTTTAAGCACATTAGCTCAATAAGAGCACCTTTATTGCTTAAAACCAGTGAAGAAAAGTCATTTTTGATCACTCAGAGGGAAAAATTAGTGTTTGAATTTAGAACCCTGTGGCTTGGCATTTCTATTTGATTGACTCATGAAACGTATATCCAATGCAATTTTTTTTATTATGATTTATTTTCTTTTAAAATGTATCTATTGAATTTTTAATTAAATTGTTTTTTGACTAAACTATGTATTTACGAGTTAAAAAATGGCATTTCTTCATTGAATTTAAGCAAAAAAGTGCTCTTTTGGAGTTAATGTGGTGAAAAATATTTTTTATGGAAAATTGTTTTTTATGGTGCAGTTTCCTTCAGAAAAAACTAGTTTAAATTTAAAAACAATCTATCTAATTTTAAGTTTTTCCCAATACCGGGTTCCCGGGATCCCGGTATTGAAAAAAATCTTTCCGGTATTAATACCGGTATTCGAAAGCCCTAGTTTAAACCGATCGACGGATAACATTACACAAACTGAAAGCAATAAGTTTTTTTAAAGTTTACTTTTGAATATTTTTTATATTACAATAATTAATATTAAATATGAATAAGTATAGTATGTAAGTGTAAGATCTGATTTTAATCGATATTGTTGTAGCTGTAAGTGCATTTCATTATTGTATAGAATCTCTAGATATTGTTGAGTACCTGTCCATACTGATATTGTTATAAACGCGATGATGAACCTAATTGTATGTTCGCTCATGAAGGTTTGTGATAATTGACAACCTCGTTCAAAGGAACAATTGCTGTACTTTCTTGTATTTTATCTCATACTCCCGCAGACTTAATCATATAATATAATTATGTAACTTTTTGGTGTCGCCATTTCGTTTCACATTTTCATTTCATCGAATTTTCAAAATCACAACGATGCTAAAGAAGTTTCACTTCAAAAATATGAGTTTGAGTTTGAATAGTGACGCAACGCGGGCTGCAGGTAACAGTAGGCTTACTACCATCGCTTAAAGCAGTATTATTTTAATATTGTGGACGTTCTTGTTTCAGAATTATAACCCTTATTTATGGGATATCGAGGTACGTAAATAAAGCTGACATTTAAAAATAATACTACTGTAAGCAATGGTTGTAACACCCCAGGTTAGCCCGCTACCATGTTAGACTCTCATGCGTCATCTCTTACCATCAGTCAAGGGGTAACTTTGTAGTATAAAATAATCCTAAAAGTCCGTTTTATTCTGAGTGGTGTCCACCGTGTAATAATAATATATTATACTATACCTAATATTCCTGTGTCAAGCTGCTATATCCATAATTATTATGTTGAATGATATAGTGTGTAAGTAAAGCCAGATGTATGAAGATAAACGAGTACAATAAAAAGGTGGGAAGACGCATTTCACTGTTTGATTTATTTCCGTTTCGTAAACCTCAGACGCCATACTATACTTTGTTTTATTGTTGTTGACTTTTATATTTTAGAACAGGCATGATGACTGATTTTGAAAAATGGTCAGATTATGTTCCGAAGTATCTACTATTTCGAGAAAATATTTTATTTCAGCCGAAAAATAAGGTTTGGTAGATAAAATTGGCATTAGAAATTTAAATTTTAAAATTCACGCCAAAACGCTCGCCGGCGTCATGGCGTCGTTTATGACGTCATTATTATTTTTACCAATGTACTCTGTGCAGTAAACTATAAACAAAAAAACAATAAATGTGATTGTCAAAGCTCGAAAACAAAAAATTGTGACGTCATTTGCTTCTTGGTGTTTAATCCATTATGGCGGATTGCTGTATTTTATATTTTTATTTTATCAAAATAGAAGTTTAATCCATATCATAAGTCTTAATAAAAAGTTAAATATTCTTTTGTTTATAAGTACCTACTTAATAAAAAAAAACAAAGTGCATTAAATTTACATTACCAAATGTTAAACAGGTTAAAACCACAGTACAACTGGAGAATGAGGAACTAGATTTGGTGGAAACCGCTGTTTTTCTCGGAATAACGTTAGATGCTAAACTCCAATGGGGCCATCACATAAATGACTTGTCGTACAGACTTAGTTCTGCTGCATATGCGGTTAAAAAGATTCGCCAGTTGACAGATGTAGAAACGGCGAGATGAGTTTATTTTGGTTACTTTCACAGCATTATGTCATATGGTATATTATTATGGGGTAATGCTGCTGATATTAATTCTGTTTTTGTGCTGCAGAAGAGGGCTGTTCGAGCCATATATAATATGGGACCAAGAGAGTCACTAATCAAAATTATGACAGTGCACAACCAATACATATTTGAAAATTTAGTATACGTGCATAAACACATTGATGAATTCAAGAAGAAAAGTGATTGTCATAATGTCAATACTAGAAATAAAAATAAACTTGTAATGCCTGCTTCTAGGCTTAGTAAAATTAGCAATTCATTTGTTGGAAACAGTGTCCGCTTCTACAATAAGCTCCCAGAAGACATGTAGAAGATGTCTCTGAATAAGTTCAAAGTTAATGTAAAACGTAAACTCATTGAAAAATCTTATTACCATGTAAAGGATTACCTAAACGACAAGGAAGCTTGGCAATAATTTGCTCTAATGGCTCTGATAGTTCCTTAATTAAGATGATTTGTGAGATGGTGATAATAAAAAAAAAACCCCGGCTGAGTTTGTTGTGGGCTCTTCTCAGACCAGGGCGCGTTTGGAACCCTCGTAGCTTTAGTTTTAAGATACCGTAACCGATTATCACCATCACGTTTTATAAGTAAGTAATTTTTAACGTCAATAAGTGTACCTACAGTGTACCTATATTGAATAAATGATTTGATTGATTGATTGATTGATACTCAGCTTTATCTATTTTTCACCATTCTCACATTCTAGGGCTGCTGGAAGAAATCTCTTCAAGACATAAGTTGTCCTTGTACATGTCCTTTAAATTTTTATGTCTAGTTTTTAAGTTTGGTACTAAATATATAAATAAATAAAAATAATGCCACAGGTATTAATTCAATTTTTTTTAAATTAAACTACTATTCTAAAGTAAATACTACGGCTACAATGTAGTAATAACTCAAATAAATTTGTATTATTATTTTAATAAGCTAAATAAACAGCATTTGACTCATCATAATAGGTATAAAATTATTTTATCATTAGGTACCTACTTTGTTATTTTTTAATAAAATATCATACTGAATTTCTTTTGATCCGATGCTTGAAAATATAATGAATTATATTTTAATAATATAGTAAGTACAATAATTTAAAAAAATTCGATCCACGCGTCACAAACTTATATCGATTTTAGAATCGACGAAAACGGAGACTACGCCGTTAATAAGTACACTTAACAACTTTATGCTTAATTAATATTAATATTGCACAAAATGCCTTAGCCCTAATATCAATAGGTACAATAATAAATTATACGGATTGTACAAAAATATTAAATTCTTCACTCGCATGTACCTACAATATCATTTAATACTGGATATTATCACAAAAGTAGGTACACGTTATAATAATACCTATACATAATATCACTTCCAGCTGTCATATTATTATTATATTATACACCGCTTATTTTAGAAATACCAGATTCAGTGAAGACAATAATTATTTTAGAAAATAGGGACAGACGTAAGACTTTATTGTTTATTTAATACACGAATATATATGTATATACCTGCCTAATAATAATGAAACTGATCGATTCCTGTAAATAAAATAGTTTAAAAAAAACATTGGAGAAGATTTTAAAATTGATTCTTTTATGTCTGTCCATCGGTCTATCTGTCTGTTTGTATCACGTTTAAACTACTGAAGGCATTTGTGTACAACTTCGCTAACATGTTGGTTAGCTTGAAAGTTTTGGTTTTTACAATAATTCTTTTAGTTTACAATTTTTTGAAGTCAGTTCGGTCATAACTTTATGAAGATCTGATGAATAGCTCGGAGATCCAGGAGAGAACTCATCAACGGGTAACAGCGAGTCAGTCGCGACCAGTGTCGTAGCTCAATAGAAAGGGAAACTTTAACATAGAGTAAGCACATGTTTAGGGCGAGCCCGTGCGACACCGGGTGGGGTCACCTAGCACCTGAGTGAGAATTTATATAGATACACTTACAATTTACAAACATAACAAAAATAATAAACAATAACGTATAAATTCGTTAATTTGATTGTTTATATTCACATTAAACTTAAAGTACTTATAATTATTCGATCAGAAACTAAAACAGTAATAATATAATTAAGCAGTCCATCGATGAGTCTATCATCATAAACAACCAATAGTATAATGATAACATATCAATTATTGTGGCCTTCCATAGCTCGCTCAGTTGAAAAAAAATCTCGATTTTTGTATTTATTCGTGTTTAAAAAAGAGAAATTCTTATCGTGATTCAGTATGTAAGAGAATGTATAAGAAAAATATAATTTGTTTAAATATAAAATATTTAAACAAATTACATTATTAGGTATATTTAAATATAAAAATATCGGAGAACAACAATTCGCAGGTTTCCTCGCAACGTTCTTCGCCAATGTACAGTGACCACAATAAATTGTTAGGAAACAATGAACGGTCTAAACCTAAAACTCAATTTTGTCTTAACATTGGAGCGCATCTTATCGCGTTCTTAGGCTTTAATATTATAAATAAATTGTAACTATTTATACATACTAATAAACTATACCTACACTTATGTTTACGCCAAATATTAATTATATTATTTTCAGATTGGCACATTTTAGTAAAATTCTCCCTTTTTTAACCCTCTGAAATTGATAGGACTTATCACGGCAAAACTTAGATCTATTATATAAAGCCATCGAAAGATAATTTAGCCATCGCCAGTTTATAATCTACAGGTTTGAAGATATTTAATATTCGCACTTTGTTTCGCAATCTTTACCTTAGCACAATTACCTTTATAACATGGCATGGCACATAAGGACTTTTCATTTCTATATTTATTTTATACACCCAATCCAAATGCAGAAGTTTCTTTATATCTACAATGAAACAAAAATAATATTAGGGATCGTCTACGACGTCTACTCACCATAGCACACATGAGCCATTTCATTCGTAATTCATACAATATAACGTATAATAATGATTGTTATGACGACGTTATTCACAATGTAGTGCTGAAATATATCCTTTGCATGGCGTGACTAACATCACTACCGTTTGTATCACAATATAAATCATTAATCCACCGAATACCTACTGTTCCCCTTTTCAGATTTTATGGACATGTCAGTTTTACGACACATGCTGTATCGACAAAGTGCTGCACGTCAAATAGCTCGTTAGCTCCTAATTATTTAAATGCTTCCGAGTATTGGGAGGTTTACAGCGAAACCCGTCGATGACGCGGACCTTCACATCAGAGCCTAGTATTGACGAAGGGGGGCTCGCTGGCCTCGTACGCGTCGAACAAACTACTGCCGTGTGAATTGAGCGTGGGTTCCTTCGGACTGGGGTCTTCTACGGCGGTCTCGTCGGTCTTTTCCGAGGATTCCTTCTCCTCCGGCGTGGTTTCCTCCTGGCTGGTGAACTTGCGCTTCTTTCCCGGCATCCTGCGCGCCAGCTTAGCGACCAGAGGGTGCAACAGCCTTTCGTCGAACGCGTCTTCGTCTGAGGCGGTGAGGAGGCCGACGCAGACGCCTACCACGACGCAGACGACGGTACCGATCACCGCATACCACATGTACGACACAGAGTACATCCGCATCAGCGCTGCGAACCTGAAAATGAACAACTAAATATTATAAGTTCAACTTTTAGCAACAGTTTGATAAGAAATCCCAACTATAAGCTGATGCCGTATTTAGATATTATGGTTTGAGGCTCGATGGGTTTAAGGTTTGCTATAATGGACCATGTCTTCAAGTTGTTATTTTAGAGTCTGTATTTATGAATTCTTCGAAATTTAGTGCCTAATTTGCAAATATTCATGCGGTTTTGCTGTAACGTTTATTTTATTGATTAAGAAAGGGACAAGTTATCAAAATTTTATTAAGTTACTAGCAGATGCCTGCGACTTCGTCCGCGTGGAATAAGTTTTTTAATTCCCACGGGAACTCCTTAATTTTTCGGGTTAATATAATATAGCCTATGACACGGACAAATAATGTGGCTTTCCATTGGTACCAGAATTTTCAAAATCGGTTCAGTAGATTCAGTGATTGCCCTCTACAACGTCACAAACTCACAAACTTTACCTCTTTATAATATAAGTATAGATTACAGATGCATGAACTTCTGCATTGATGGTCTCAAAGCCCAAAGTTTGAAAGGAAAAAGGAAGGTATATTCAGCTCGAAAGTTAAGCGTTAATTAAAAAAAATAAGCACCTAGTTCGCATCTTAGACTAAATTAAAATAAGTGGTCAGAGTTCAACGGCCAGTCAACAATCGAGTGCAAGGCGCGCCGTCGCGCTTGGTACTGTATCAACAGCTGACTGCTTAGGGTGGCCATAATCATGTGTTTAAAAGTAGATATCTTTGGTAAGCGAAATCTTTGGTATTCTTGAGTAAAATAAAAAAATAAAAAATAAGTGTTTATTAAATTTCGTTGTTCTACAACATATAAAATTTTGTGCACCACATTAAAAAAAAACCCTGTATATATGCCTTAAAACAGATAGACTGTAATAAATTTGTAAAATTAGTAATTCATTTGTCGGTAGCAGTATACGTTCTTCTGGGAGTTTATTATAAAATATATACATATTGGAGATGTCTCTCAACAAGTTCAAAGTTTATGTAAAATGTAAACGAATTGAAAAGTCTTATTATAGTGTAAAATATTATTTGAATGATAGGCAGCTATGGGTATGAATTGTTCCAGCAGCTAATTAAGTAATTATGTTATAAATATAATTAAGTAATTTCCTATATATTTTGTGAGATGGTGATCATAAAAATAAAAATAAATCCCGGCTGAGTTTGTTGTGGGCTCTTCTCAGACCTGGGCGCGTTTGGAACCCTCGTAGCTTTAGTTTTAAGCTACCGTAGTTAATTATCACCATCAAGTCTTATACCTTGTAAACATGACGTCCAGAAGGTGTACTTTTTAGGTACTTAATTTGAATAAAGATGTTTTGAGTTCGAGTTTGGATTATAATTATTATGAGGCCCCTTACACAGCGGAGTCTTGCTCCGGCCGCGGCACGTGCGCCTCGTGCAGGTCGCGCAGCACGGGCGCGAGCTGCGTCAGCGTCTGGTTGACGGCCACCGGCAGCGTGCGCTGCAGCGTCGCGTTGCTGCATTGCTGCATACAAAATCAAATTACACAGCGTCAGGCGCTAAAAAGAGCTCCAAATATAAATTCTAACATAATATTTGTTATCATTAATATATATATAGCTGCTCGTGCTGATTCATTGATTGATCACCTCTCCTGAACAATTTTGTATGAAAAAAATTTTTTCCACTGACCATTTCGTATAGACGGGAAAAATTCATGAAGAGGAAAAATACGGAGAGAGCTGATGATTGAGGATTTCGAAGACGGGTGAACAGCACAGCCAGGGTATTGAAGATAGGTGGGGGGTACTCGACCAAATGTCATTCGGAACTTCATCCGATTGACAGTGAGTTGGAAAAATTTTCAAAATGGCGGATTTAAGATGGCCGCCATACAAATTTCGCCGGTGTCTATCTCGGAGAGTATAGAAGATGGAAGAGTGGTTTCTTGGCAAAAGATGATCAGGACATGAAGGTCTACTTGATGAACAGGAAAAAAATTCAAGATGCCGGAATTTATTTTTCAATAGAAAATGTATGGCGAATGTTGACTAGGATTTGGAAATTATGCAAGACCTTTTCAAAGTTTGTATCTTCGTACTGTCATTCTGACAAATGATTCGGAGAAAATATATGGAGATCGAGGGTTTGCAAAATGGGTGAAGAGCTAGCTAGAGAGCAGGGTATTAAAGATAGGTGGTTGGGTTGGGAATTAGGTTTTTTTTAAATTCCACTACAAGTTAGCCCTTGACTGCGATCTCATCTGATGTTAAGTGATGATGCAGTCTAAGCTGGTAGCGGGCTAACCTGTTAGGGGTACGGCAGTTATATTAAACCCATACCCCTAATCAGTTTCTACACGGCAAAGACGTACCGCCAAGTGATTTAGTGTTCCGGTACGATGCCGTACGCGGTCCGCTTTAGCGGGCCGCGCATCCACACGCCAAACTAGTTGAAATATAAATCAGCTCAATTTCAATGTCACGAAAATAGGTTTTCTCCCACTTTCTCGGTAATAGCTTACTTATTAAAAAATAACAATATATCAATCAGCTCTTTTCGCTGTGCACACCAGCATTTCCAACACGACTGAAGGCTCTGAGGGATATTTCCGTGGAATAATACTGGAGACTTGCACGAAATCAATATATTAATCACTTCCTTATCGTTTTAATCACAAAGTTAACACTTCATCAAATATTAAAGCAATAATTAGCAACAACATTAATTAATCTCTGAATACGACCACTGTCGTCAATCGAATGTTTCGTGAGATCCAAAACGTTCAGACGTCATTATACGTCAACAAATGGACCCATCTCAAATTGAATAAAAAGTCATGGAATGAAGGTCAAATTGATAGCTCTTGAAATTATAACCCTTACACGATTATAATATAAATTGGTGACAGTTGAATGCCCCGACACACTAGTTTGGCTGTGATAAAATTCGACAGAATTCGAACAGAATTGATTCCGTGTTAATTCTAGAATGTTGTTTTTTTTAATATACAGTGGTGCTACCGCCCCTGAGATTATAAGCCTGGATCCTCAGAATATGAGGGTAAAGTCTCAACGGAGAGACTGTTGCTGCGACTGAGGATTCAGTGGCAGCACGAGCACCCACCTCCACGGAGAGCGGCAGCATGTCTCGCGTGTCTCTGACGTAGAGTAGGCGCCCGGCCGCCATCCAGGCGGTGAGTGCGTGCGCGGCCAGCATGCCGGCGAGCGCGCCGCGCGCGTTGGCCGCGGGCGCCAGCGCCGCCAGCAGGAACACGCCCAGCAGCGCGCCCGACGTGGCCGACGTCACCAGCAGCGAGCCCTCCACTACGCCGCCCGCCAGCCCCACCGCCAGCGACAGCAGCATGATACACACGGCTGCCGACACAGAACATTATATATTTTAACTATGCCCGCGACTTCGTCCGCGTGGATTGAGGTCTTTTCGCGGGAACTCTTTAATTTTCCGGGATATAAAGTAGCATATGTGTTATTCCAGACTATAATCTATTGGTGTGCCAAATTTCATCCAGATCCGTTCAGCCGTTCTGGTGTGATTGACTAACAAACATCCATTTGAGGTTTTTTGGTTCATGCGAGAAATCTTTAATTTTCCGGGATAAAAAGCCTTTAAGTTATTCCAGACTATAATCTGTCTCTGTTCCAAATTTCATCCAGATCCGTTCAGCCGTTATGGCGTGAAAGAGTAACAAACATCCATACATCCAATTCCACACATCCATACATCCATGCTCACAAACTTTCGCGTTTATATAATACTAGCAGATGCCCGCGACTTCGTCCGCGTGGTTTAAGTTTTTTTCCTCACAGGTACTCCTTAATTTTCCGGTCTAAAAAGTAGCCTATACCACTCTTCAGGTCCTTAACTACCCGTGCAAAATACCCGTTGCTCTGTTGCGGCGTGATTGAAGGACCAACTCTCTATTTCACCCCTTTGGGGGTAGAATTTTCAAAAACTGTGAAACACATATTTCTTTGTTTTCAATCGGTAGCTCACATACCAAGTTTCATGGCTATAACTTGGGAAATGAAGGACTTTCATACAAATTTCCGACCCCTATTTTACCCCTTCGGGAGTGATAATGTTAAAAACTGTGACACATACTTCATTATTTTTTACCGAAAGCCAAAATACCAAGATTCGTTTAAAATATCTTGAGAAAGTAAGGCCTTTCATACCAACTTTCATCCCCTATTTAACCCCTTTGGGGGTCGAATTTTCAAAAAGTGTGAAATACGTATTTCTGAGTTTTCAATTCGTAGCTCATATACCAAGTTTCATGGCTATAGCTTTCATACCAATTTTCAACCCCTATTTTACCACTTTAGAGGTTAAATTCTGAAAAACTGTGACACACGTAATTCTTTATTTTTTAACGAAAGCCAAAATACCCAGTATCGTTTATATAACTTGAGAATATCTTGAGAAATTAAGGATTTTCATACAAACTCTCAACCCCTATTTCACCCCTTCGGGGGTAGAATTTTGAAAAACTGTGAAACACATATGTTTTCATTTTCAACCCGCAGCTCATATATCAAGTTTCATGGCTATAACTTGAGAAATTAAGGACTTTCATACAAACTTTCAACCCCTATTTCACCCCTTCGGGGGTAGAATTTCGGGATAAAAAGTATCCTATGTCCTACCTCGTAGTATGGGCTCAAATCGTGCCAAGTTTCGTTTGAATTCATTCAGTAGTTTCAGCGTGATGCGCGGCCAAGATACAGACAGACAGACAGACAGACAGACAAAAATGAAAAAAATTACAGATTTGGCTTCAGTATCGAATAATGAGTGCCCTCCAAAAAAAATTTTCAAAATATCTTCAATGTACAGAATTGGACCTGTTACAGTTTTATTATAAGTATTAGTAAGGATACCACGCGCTAAGACGCGCGCGGTCTTTTATTGACAAGACCATGTAATCGAAAGGTAAAGTGCGTTATTACATTCTTACGGCTTAGCTGGGTTGTAATGTTGTTCTGAAATCCATTCCCGCATCCTAAAAAATTCTGTTCATTGCAAAAACCTTTAAATTTATTTATTCCAGCGCCCGTAACGTAAGACATTGCATTACCCCCATTTTATTTATATACACAATATACTATACAATATAATAAACACAAGAACTACTAACACGTCGTTACTGACATACTACATAAACGAAGCAGCATAATACACTCTTTTATAACAAAATTTCATAATCCGCTTTACACTTGCCTTTACACAAGTACATGGGGTCGGAAATAAAACAATTTACGGCTTTTGTACATAGTGGCCGGAAATAAAGCAATTTACGGCTAAGTAATAGTTTTTTTTTTATTTGAACTAGCTTTTAGGTTTCACTCAAGTTAATTTTGATTTTCATACAAATTTTAAACCCACTGGGTTGAATTTTCAAAAATCCGCTTTTAGCAAATGCCCACATCATATTATGCTAATTGCTAAATAGTTAAATTCCAGCCCGATCCGTCCAGTGGTTTGAGCTGTGCATCTCAGTCAGTCAGTCAGTCCCCTTTTCGTTTTATATATTTAGAAACATTTTGAATTTGAATGTAACATTACTGAGCTGCTACACATCAACGAAGCGGGGTGCTCCAACAGAACAAAATATAAATAAAAGTATACCAGATGGGTGCACTCACCATTAGTCAAAAGCTGAACCCTTTACCGAACCAAAACTGAACATGAGTGTGCTCTTAGAACAAGATTGGTTCGGCGATATTCCATCACGCTGGCCAAGTGCGCAGTACTCACCGTATATAACGCCGATGACTTTGATGACAATCAGCTGTTGCTTGTCGCTGATGCCGCGGAAGGCGGGCGCGGCCGACACGAAGTCCTCCCACGTCACCGTCGACAGGGAGTTCACATTCGACACCAGGAAACTGGAACCACCGTGAGTCGTGATCACCATCAAAACCAATATTATTAAACCGTCACTAGACAGAGTTAATGACTTTATCTTGTATGTTCTGGCCCAATTGATTGAATTTTTTATTGTTCATTCAAAAGTTTATACGCGTTTATTACACCGGTCTATCCCTGCTTTCTGGATCTTTCAAAAGCTTTTGATCTGGTTTCATACCCGGGACCCTGGTTTAGGTTTCATACCTATGGGATAACTCGCCCACCTGTTTTTCGCTTGCTACGAAGCGTAAAACAGATGAGATCAAACCTAACTAAGAGATAAAACTAACCTCAAAGCTCCATTGAAGAGACTGCCTAGAAACAGGCCAAGCATGCCGGGCAAAAAAGCGAACTGATCCTGGACGTAGAACGGCAGCACTTCGTCCGGGGCGTCGATCCTCCCGGACATTAGCGGGTCGCAGTGTCTGTACACGGCATAGAGCGCCATGCCCACCACCCAGGACAGGCTGAACAGCACGAACACTGCGGGCACGTTGGCGAGCAGCGTGCGGCGCACGCGCGCCTCGCTCGACATGGAGCAGTAGCGCTGCACGAACGTCTGCTGGCAGCCGTAGATAGACACCGACATGAACAGCTGACCTACCAAGGCGGACAGTGTGTCCACGCGCGCCGTCGGGTCGCCGCTGAACCTGGACAACAAAAAAAAATTACGGTTGTCTGTAAAGTCGGTTTACGGACGATCGTTTTACGTGATAACTAGAAGTTCTAGATGAAGCTCGCGTGGTGGCGTTCCAGTAGCAGAACTATTCGAACTGCTAAGTGCTAGCTCTGACGTCACGCGAGAAGAGAGATAAATGTGCCACAAGCCAACGCTTGGGCCGATCGTGCCTCTCTATCGAGTATCGCTTGTTCCGCGCTCTCACTTGCACTCTCACGTGCAGCCGGTGTTCATCGATTAACTACTTATAATTTGAATTGCATGTTTACCATAGTGCCTAAGCCATTGAACATTTTGTATAATTAATACTTGTAATTCTATTGGTGGTTCAAATAAATTAAATTTATAGGACGTTATCACGTCAAAAACGAGTGTACTTTAGATCACACGACTGAAGTAAAACTTAGTAACTGGCTAAGAGATAAAGAGAGAAAGAAAATGTGTGCTCGCACCTCTCTCTCTTGCCCCTACAGTAATATACGAAACGTAACTCTTTCTCTTTCTCTCTTCACTGACTTATATCTCCGTCTCAACTTCCGTTCGCCTCGTCCGATCACACTTTTCGTAACGCTCTCGTCACGCATCCACCAGCTTACTCCCCAAGTCAAGCGTGCGTAAGGAAGTTTTACTTCAATAACATGTTATTTGTACGGGCCCACCTGGGTTTACCCCGTCATCGCTTTGGTGGAATTTTAAGCTGTATTTTCGGAGAAACACAGTCTCAGATTTCCAGCAGTTCGAGAGTTGCAAGTCGATATTATATCAGTCAGCTTCTCCTTTTATATATTGCCTGCGTTACGATATATTCCATACGGATGGTCTTAAAAACCATCAATCACAAAGCGACTTTCTCTAAAAGTATTCGTCTCCGTAATGCAATCTATAAGTACTTATTGCTTATGTGTCAAATGAGAAAGTGCGCGGTTCAAAAGCAAATCCGTGAAAATTTTCCAACTTTTCTGTACATTGTGTGGTAGATTAGCTCGTGCGCTCGAGTTTAACTGCTCGATATTTAGGTCAAGTGGTAATATTTTGGTTTCTGGTGGATCAGTTTGAAACAAATGGGGATACTGTCAGTTTAATATAATGCTTTCGAACTGTTTCGAATCAATCAGATTAAAACTAGTAGCTAAGTATAATTTTTACGGCTCAAAACCCCAACTGATATGGACGAAATTTGGCACAGAAATAGATTATGCACCTAGGAGTTGGGTGCAGGTTTCTTACACCAACGTGTTTAATAATGTAAGTTTTGTAATCTAAAACCGAAAATCACTTGATGATATAAGTATATTAGAACTAGCTGATGCCCGCGACTTCGTTCGCGTGGTTTTAGTTTTAGTGGTGTTCCCGCGGGAACTCCTCAATTTTCTGGGATAAAAAGCATATGTCACTCTCCAGGTCCTCAACTATATCAAAAATCATGTCGATCCGTTGCTACGTTGCTGCGTGACAAACCAACAAACCAACAAACAAACACACTTTCGCAATTATAATATTGGTATAATATGTTAATGTATTTTACTGGAAGAATGTGAGCCTCCCTCCTTCCAGGTTATCGCTGAGCACTTGCGCGGGCCCGCCCGCCCGCACCGTGGCCTGGATGATGAAGGCGCCGCTCACCAGCACCATCGTCAGCGTTTGGATCACATCCGCTCTGGAAAATATTACATTATTATTTTTAACTAGTTTGTTTAGATATATTAGTTAGTAGTTGGCATGTTTGACTGCGGCCGACGAAGTCCCGGGTACGAATCCCGGGTCGGGCCATATTTATAATTGAGTTTTTCTAACTAGAAATTCTCAGTAGGTACTAGCCCGGAGTTAGGCAGTTGGCGGTGTTACACCCCCGTGTCTCGGAGAGCACGTTAAGCCGTCGGTCCCGGTTTTATCACTAGCATGAGCCCGCATTGGAGCAGCGTGGGCTCTAATTCCCTTTCAGTGCCCAGCAGTGGGACGTTATTGGGCTGTTATGTGTGGTTGTGGTAGTTAATACCTGATAGCGGCGGCCAGTCCGCCGAGCAAGTTGAACACGATGGCGACAATGGTGAGCGCGGCGGCGGAGGCCCAGTGCGGCAGCGCGAGCACCGCGTGCAGCGCTACAGTGGGCGTGTGCACCGTCACCGCCAGGTTGAGCGTCTGCCGCAACAGGAACGTGGCCGCCGCCATGCGCCGCACGCACGCCGACCCGAACCGCAGCTGCGCAACCAAACGAACACACGGCCTCAGTGACACTCATGCTGAGATCTATAGAGCGTACTTTGACTTGGCTCAGACTTTACTAAGCGTTAAAACGAGATGGGCTTGTGAGAGTAACATAAATCTATCTCGTTTTAACAATGTCATAAGTCTAAGCAAAGTCAAAGTTCGCTCTATATAATATATATCTCACCCTCAGTGTGAGATCTATAGAGCGTTCTGTTCTTTGACTTGGCTCAGACTTTACTTAGCGTTAAAACGAGATGGACCTATGTGAGTAACATAAATCTGATAACACTCAGTGTGTGATCTATAGAGCGAACTTTGACTTTGCTTCGACATGGTTAAAACGAGACGGTTTTATGTTAATCACATAAGTCCATCTCGTTTTAACTCTAAGTAAAGTCTGAGCCAAGTCAAAGTACGCTCTATAGATCTCAGCATACACTCACAGTACTAGATGAGCTAGTAACAGCGTCACAATATTGTGTGCGCAACGTGCAAACATCCTTGTGGTTTTTTTTTTTTTTTCGGATTGAGTATGCTGCTAGCCCTACTGGCCGCTACAGCGTCACCGGGGGGTTCTGTGAGCGCTAGGCGTCGCCGAGAAAAGAGCCCTAGGGCTCGAAGACATCGGGGGGGGGCAACGTCTTCCTAAGGGCGCCTCCTGTGGGGCTCGGACCTCGGCTTTGGATGACGTTGGGACGAATGGGAGGTCGATTGGACTAGATTAGTCCACACGCCCCCGAGGCCGTGGGTTAAGACCACGTTCGGGTGACGTAAGATATATCCTTATGGGGTCGAGTGTACACTTTTATAACATGGAGTTTCTGGATTTGCCATTGCATACATTTGAAAACTGTGTTAAACAGTATTTGTTAAGTCTAGGTAATTATATATTTATGATTTTCTCAATGACAAACTTGCACGGAAGCAACCGGCCTCGCACCCAGCACATCAGCCCACAAATCAGTGTAACGTAGGTACCTACCTATCAATTGTATATTTTTTACATATTTTAACATTTTTCTTTTTACGAAAAGAGGAACTGCTGAGTTTCTTGCCGGCTCTTCTCAGTAGAACAATCTTCCGAACCGGTGGTAGAGTTTAACTTAGTGATACAAGTTGAAATAAATAAATCATTTGTCATGGCGTGAGAACAACTGACCGCGCACGTATTTTAGACTACCTACGTTCGTGGAAAATTCAAGAGTTCCCACGGGAATCAAATATCCTTATTGCCCTTTCGCGGGCATCATCTAGTATATAATAATGGGGTACAATAATTAGTGGCGATGAACTGAACGACGCGAGTCGCGACGGGTACCTGGACACGTCCAACCGGGAATTTGCGCTAAACTAGTTTTTACACTATCGCTCAGCCCTGCTCGTGCGCCTGCGCATAAAACTTACGACGTAAACAGCAGGGCGACCGCGTAACTTTTGCATCAATCATTGATATAGGTACATCGCAATCACCTCTGATTGGTTAACACTCTTCCACTATTGGACGAAATCCATTGACGCAGCAAGAATACCATAAATTCAGCCAATCGGCGGTGATTGCGATGCATCAATGATTGATGCAAAAGTTACGTGGTCGCCCTGCTCGTAAATAGTCGAAGTACGCAGCATTCCGTAGCTAACACAGACCATTGGGTGGTAGCAAAGCTGTTATCATTTTCGGCAAAGATTATCATTAATTATTATAAAATTGAATATTAATAAATCCAACGTAACTTAATGCTTATACAGATGGTACATGACTAAAAGTTCGAATTACATTCAAATTGTAATATTATTAAAAAAAAAAATTATGTGCTACGTGAAACATTAATACCAATAATATGCATTTAAATTTTGCAGTATGTAAGATTGTTTGAAAGTCAATATCGTAAGTTGTAACCGTCTTCCATCCAAAATTTTTATCGAAAAATCTAATTAATTTAAGTAAAAATTTACGCAAATAGGTTTAATCTACACAATTACATACCTATTAGATACTATTAACAAATTAAGTAGGTAATTACTAAAAATAGCCAACAGTATGGTTATTTTTAATTAACATAATAATGTTATTAATGGAAAATTATAAATACTTTTTATGTGCCTGTTTGCATGATATTAATTTAATAAAAACCGGCCAAGTGCGATTCGGACTCGCGCACCGAGGGTTCCGTACAAACCTGTAGGTACCTAGGTAAATAAGTAAAAGTTATGGTATTTTTATTCCACCTACATATTTTAATTTCAATTGAATACCTCTACGCGTTCATGCGGTAAGGGGTAACTAGTGAGTTTAAAGTTATTAAAATTATTTTTATCATTTGATGTAACTAAAAATTTATGCTTTTCGCAATTTTTCCTTTATCTGTGCTATAAGATTGCTTCGTACAAAATTTCAAAATTCTGTGTTCACGGGAAGTACCCTGTAGGTTTTGATTCCCTTGCGAGTGTCGAAAATGCAGCATAAACGGCTGTATCTTTTGATTGCGTTGGCTTAGAAGTTTCATTTTTTTTACAGCTCCAAGGGACAGTAGGCCTGAGTATTTGATATGAATTTCAGCTTGATATCTCCATGCGTTCCTGAGAAAAAGGGTCTTGACACACAGACGGACGGACAACAAAGTGATCCTATAAGGGTTTCGTTTTTTCCTTTTGAGGTACGGAACCCTAATAAAAACATGGTTATCGTTAAAATATTATGATAATGAACAGTATTAAAAATAAATTATTCGACTGCCGCAACGTAACTTAATTTTAAAACACCCGATTCTGTGACAGACCGAAAAACGTAACGATATTTTAATAAGTTATAACAGCTATACTAGCGATCGCTCGCGGCATTATCTACTCCCATAGAATTTTCGAAAAATCTGTCCTTTGTCTCATTTATCTGCAGTATTAAATTTCAGCTTTCTCGGTGCAACATATAATGATGGATGTCGATGAGTCAATCAGTAAGGTGGTGAGGGAAACAAGTAGGTACTTCAGGACTCTATATATTTTGGAAAGATTGCTGAACCGCACAACCAATCGAAGTCAGCTATAATACGATAAAGTATCAATCTACCTCGAAAAATAACTAAGAAAGCAATAATTACATCGGCATGTGACCAATCAGTTGATTTGATTCCGAGCTTATCAGTTAATAGTTTCATCAATCGACATGTACCTACCTACTACGTGAGCACTGAGCAGCGGAGTACAGACAGAAGCATCGATTAAGTATCATATTATATTGTGTCGGCGCATCAGAGATATGCACGACCACGATATCATTCTACTGTTCATGCTTAATGGTAAGTATTGGTGCAATAGGTAGTTCGAAGAACCGGCAGATGTTGGGGTCAACGACCTCAATTTACATAGACGGGCCCTGTCAAACAAAGAATGTGGACTTATTTTATTAACGCCATCTAGTCTGAAAAGCGGGACAGCGCTATAGTGGGGCAAGGCAGGGCTATACAGGTTAGGAGCGTGCTCTAAAGGTTGGACGCCCAATTTTTTTCTATGAAAGGGCCCATCTAGTACCTACATATATATCGATGGTTGGGGTGCGAAAGTGCTGGAATGGCGACCTCGCACTGGGAAGCGCAGCGTTGGTAGACCCACTCGGTGGACAGACGTGCAAGAGACCTATGTCTCTAAGTAGGCGTTTCTGATACTGATGCTGAAAATGTGATGTTCTGAGAGCTTTTTTGGGTGTTAGAACTCGTAAATTTTTCCGTTTTCTATTCTTGAATTCAATTTTTATTGCATTCACTATTTAAAACTAGATCATGCTTTTTTAATTGCCGCGGGATTAAATTTCACTTTTTTTGGACACCCGCAGGAACTCCATAATTTTCCGGATTAACTAGCCTATGTCCTTACCCGGAATACCATCTATCTCTGTAATAAATTTCGTCAAAATCGGTTGAAAAGATGGGTTGTTAAAGCGTAGCAAACAGACTTCCAGAAGACATAATATTGGAAACTAAATGATGCCCGCGACTTCGTCCGCGTAGATTGATGTTTTTTTATTCCCGCGGGAACTCTTCAATTTTTCCGGGTAGCCTATGTCCTTCCCCGGGATGTAACCTATCTCTGTACCAAATTTCATCAAAATCGGTTGAGTAGTTGGGCCATGAAAGCGTAGCAGGCAGACAGACAGACAGACAGACACACTTTCGCATTTATAATATTAGTATGGATGTCTCTTAAAAAGTTCCAAGTTTTAATGAAACATAAACATAAACCTATTGAAAAATCCCATTAGTAATATAAATAAAGCATGAGAATGAATGTTTCTAGCGGCTGTGGATAGTTGTTGGTGAAGATATTTTGTGAAATTGTGATAATAAAAAACCCCGGCTAAGTTTGTTGTGGACCCTTCTCAAACCAGGGCGCGTTTGGCACCCTCGTAGCTTTAGTTATAAAATCACCATCACGTCTCATATTTTGTTGACGTTCAAAAAGTGTACGGTGTAGGTACGTATTTTGAATAATCAGTTTTGGCTATTGGTTTCCGTCAAGATTAGATTCCCTGACCGAAATTAATTCAGGAGGACAATTCAAAAGGTGGCTATAAAGGTTGTGGCGAGTTCACTTGTCCGCAGCGTTCCCGTGTGCGCGCGCGCAGCTGCCGTTCCCGCCGCTCACCAACTTCACCATCGCAGACATGCGCAAACCGCAGTTTGTGTTCGAGGGCCTCGATTACGACGCGCTGCCCCCCCACATCCGCCCAGAGTACCACGACTGCCACCGCGAGAGCTATCACTGTATACGATTCAGGTAGAGTATCAGCCTGAGCGCTTCGGACATCGACAAGTGAATTAAGAGACTCTGCCCGGCCACATCCGACCAGAGTATGAACACTGCCACCACGAGACCTATCACTGTATACGATTCAGGTAGAGTATCAGCCTGAGCGCGGCGGACATCGGCAAGTGAATTAAGAGATTTTGCCCGACCACATCCGACCAGAGTATCAACACTGCCACCGCGAGACCTATCACTGTATACGATTCAGGTAGAGTATCAGCCCCTGAGCGCGGCGGACATCGGCAAGTGAATTAAGAGACTCTGCCCGACCACATCTGACCAGAGTATCAACACTGCCACCGCGAGAGCTATCACTGTTGGTATACGATTCAGGTAGAGTATCATTGGCGGACATCGGCAAGTGAATTAAGAGACTACCATCTTTAACTGCATCATCACTTACCATCAGGTGATATCGCAGTCAAGGGCTAATATGTAGTGGATAAACAAAAAAGACCACATCCGACCAGAGTATGAACACTGCCACCTTGAGAGCTATCGTCGTAGGTCGTCGTCGAGGAAAAACTTGGACACTGACAGTGATGCTGGTAGCTACTGCAAGTCGCTCAACGTGCTATGTAAAGTACTAAACTCGAAATATTTGTTTGAGGGTTTAAGTGCGGAAAAAAGTGATTTGCCAAAAGAAGCAAAGTGGCTGACGTAGCTCTCAGGGCTGGCGCGTTGTCCACGTGTATCTCTGTGATACGCGTATGTTGGAGTCTAAAGGCCTAGCGGAGTCCGCGTCTCTGAAAGTTGGTAGTTCACACGTGTAGATAGTTTCGGCGACGGTTTCGGAGCTCCATGCGTCCAAGGTTGAGATGCTAGTGTGTTTCAGACACTACATCGACCCGGTGTGCGGCTACAACGTGGACACAAGGTCATGGAACGACTACGTCAGCCTGTGTCAGCTCAACTTGGAGAACTGTATCGCGATGGTCAAGAAGAAGCGCGGCATGCACGGCAAATGGATCACAGACCGTACGTGCTTTATGTCTGACAGCTAGCCATCAAATGACTTGAGGTATTTTTCTTAACATATTAGGCTAGCGCTTGGCTGCAATTAGACTAAGTGGTGATGCAGCATAAGGTGGAGCGCGCTTGCCTAGAAGATGCCTATATATTTAAAGAGGAGAAAACGGAAGCCGGAAGAGCATTCCATGTCCTAGCGGTTCGAATTAGAAACGAGGAAGCAAATTGCTTCGGACGAGCCCGCGGAATTCTGACTGCGTAAGGGTTTGCAGAGTTGCAGACCTTGCCTTGCGGTTCGATGGTAAAAAGGTTTTGGAGGAACCAGATCGAATATTTCTTGGGCACACTCTCCGAAATATATCCCGTAGAATAGCGACAGAAAGGCAACTTTGCGCCGATGTTCCAGGCTTTGCAGCTTCGATCTGACCAGCGCTTTGTTACCAATAAGTCTCCTGGCGCAACGATCCACCGAATCCAATGCATCAAGCTGGTACTTCGCTGAGCCATCCCATATGGCGGAATACATCAGTCCGGCTATGCGGTTTCATCACTCTGTACATCACGATACCGTAGGCGTCGACGCCATCGATTCCGCTGTTGACTTTAACGTCCACGGTAAAAATTTACGTACCGTGCACGTTTGACGGCCACTTGTGCAGGATTTAGGAAGAGTACAGACGTCGTTGGTTTATCGACGACTTCGTTTCCTATACTCATTGTATTTTAAGACGTATAAAAGATATATAAGACTGTTTCTTCACGATGTTTTCTGTTAAAGCAGGTGATATTTAATTTCTTAAAACTCAGGTTAGGTCACATAAAACTGAGGTTTGTAATTGTATCAGGATATCGACTCCCCGACCATCCGAAATAAAGCTGGGCGTCCAACTCAACCACTAGGCTATACCCGCTTTTATTATCCATGTAATATTCTAAAAAAATGTATGGGGTGTGAACTACTACATTTGTGCTTTTTTTTTCAGGAATTATTTACTATCTGGGTGATGGGGCGCGGTGCCAGATTTTCTCAAGGAGATTCCAGAAAAAAATTAAGAATTTCAATCTCCTTTCGTCTAAAACAGCAAGAAGATAATTTCTCTAGAAACTAAAGCTAAACAGAGATACGTGCATTTCATGTTAAATAGCTACCGCAATGACTTATTTTTTTTTAAAATAATAATAATAATAATAATTATTTTTAATTCTTATTAAGTTCATCAATAATAATCTATACTAATAATATAAATGCAATAGTTTGGATGGATGGATGGATGGATATAATTTTGTTACTCAAGGCAAAATGGTTGAACGGATCGGGCCTATATGACATAGGTAAGCTATTTTTATCCCGGGAAATAAAAGAGTTTTTGCGGGAACCAAAAAACCTCAATCCACGCGGATGAAGTTGCAAGAATCAGCTAGTCATACTATCATAGATACTAATATTATAAATGCGAAAGTAGGTTTGTTTTGACAAAGCTGAGTAAGTAATGACGCACAAAACATAAAATTTAGTTTTTTGATTCCCGCGGGAACTATTAAATTTTTCGGGATAAAAATTAACCTATGTCCTTCCCCGGAATAAAAACTATCCCTGTACAAAATTTCATCAAAATCGGATGAACAAATAACCCGTGAAAGCGTAGCAGACAGACAGACTTTAGCATTTATAATGTTTAGAAGTTATCATAGAACTACAGAAATAAACAGAGACTATAGATACATGCACAGAAATAGACGTAGCCGAAGAAATAAACACAAACGAATAGGAAAAAAATAAGTAAGTATGGATAGTAGGGATAAAGGGTTCAGTGTAGAGCGGGCCGGGGCTAAGGTACCTGCAGGTACTCGTACACGGAGTTGGTGGCGAGGCGGTAGTAGACGGGCAGGAAGAGCGCGCACACGAGCGGGAACGCGAGCAGCATGCCGTACAGCGTCTCCCACAGCGCCGAGCCGAAGTACACCAGCTGCGACGGGAAGCCTGCAACACACTCACACAATATCACGACCCGTTGCCGGCTCGCCAGGCGCCACGCGCCACGCGCTGTTGAGCACGACTCGCGACTCGCGAGGCTCCGCTCGAACCCGCGGCATGCATCACCGCTTCTAGCACAGAATAGGTAATAGCACATGTCCCGTGATTCACCCTCGGTAAGCACGTTAAGCCGTCGATCCTGCGCCGGATCTCTCTCCGTTTCAACTAGGTATATAATACGGATGCAGACCCTGATGCCTTGCGGTACGATAGTAGAAAGTACAACGCACTATGCACATGAGGATGCCTGCTTTTCGGCTTTGGACACTACCTACACATGTTTCGAATGATCCGGATCAACCTTGGCTCAAATACAATGCCCCCATTCATGTTTAAAGCGGCTGTCAATGTGATTAGCACATCAGACTATTTAAATACGTACATACCTAGACTACCTACCTATACCTACCTATGTTGTGAATAAAATTGATGAATAGAGAACGTAATACACGATGTCTGCTCGCAATCGTGATGTAGAGTACAACCATGTCCTTATTGATATAATTCATAATATATATACCTACATAACTATGCGGGTATGCCCATTATTGTATGTTAACTACCTATGTCTCTTAAAATAATTCGCACGACGCGATAGACAAAGGTATAGTATATAAACCACAACAATCGACGAGTGTTACATTACTATTACCACTATTACCATTCTGTTAATCAGGTATACCTAGGTATACTTAGTCACTTTATTATATTGTCTGTTGTGATAATATCTTATCCAGATTGTAGAGCTGCTGTTGCTAAGACAACCTAACCCAGAAGGTTGATGCGAAAGATTCCTAAAGTTGCATTCCGACACGATCAGTGGCGTGAACAGGCGATCATGCGATAAGAATCCATATTCCATAATATCCATAATCCATTTATATTCCATAATCTATAACAATATTATAAATGCGAAAGTGTGTCTGTCTGTCTGTCCGCCTGTCTGTCTGCCTGTCTGCTACGCTTTCACGGCCCATCTCTTCAGCCGACTTAGATGAAATTTGGAATAGGGGTAGATTGTAATAATTCGGTAACTAATGTCTCACCTAGGAATGAGCGCACTCCGAGCGTGCCGCGCGCCACGGAGAGGATCATGGCGATTGTGGAGACGCCGCCGCCCGCGAAGATGTACGCGCGCTTGGCGTCGGCGGCGGCGGCGGCGCCACAGCGGCGCGCACGACGACGCGCCCACGAACAGCGCGAACACCACGCACTCCCACGCGAGCACGCCCGGCTGCATGGCGGCGCCGGGGCTGCGATACAACCACCACAGATACTATTACTAATGCTACAACAGTTATTTGTTATACAAGAGTGAAAAGTTGTTTTTTAACCGCGTGCTCAATTTTGATGACCGAGCAAGCGAAGGATTGCGCTCGTGATTCAAAAATAAAATAAAAACCGGCCAAGTGCGAGTCGGACTCGCGCACCGAGGGTTCCGTACTCAAGAAGTAGGTACTGAAGCAAAACAATCAGGCAAAAACGAATATGTTTATTTGACGACGAGTACGAGGTTTACTGTTAATATCAAAAAAACTATGCTAGTTAGAGCATTGGCTATAGTTTTCCTGTAAAATATACATAAATTCCTATTGACCATAATTATTTCAGATTTTTCGATTGGTAAACTCCGGAGATAAGGGGGGGGGGAACAGTATTTTTTTAGACTTTTTCCCCGATAAATCAAAAACTATCATGACTAAAAATAATTAAAAATCTGTTTTAGAATATACAAAGTAAACCCTTTCATATTATGATACCCCACACAGTACAGTTATCTCACTTTTAAATTTCAACCCTCCGATTTTCCCCCCTTTTTAAATAAGAACAAAAATAATTTCCAATTTTTTTTAATTCCAGTGTCTTTGGGCCACTAATATACACAACTATTCCAAATTTCATGTCGATAGCTTCGGTAGTTACTGAAATAATCGAGTGTGACGGACGGACAGACAGACGGAGAAAGTCGCACCATAAGGGTTCCATTTTACCATTTTGGTACGGAACCCTAATTAGAATCCTGAGCGTCAGCGAGGGAATCAAAAAAGCACGAGGTGAAAAATCTTTTCACTTTTCACGTAACTTTTCATCCCACCTCAGCGAGGAAATGAAATACTTCTCGCCTGATTGTTGAGGGAGAAAGCTCATTTCCGCATTTTTAACAGTTTCAGTCAATTCCGTTGGCGTCAAATTATGAAATTAACTTCTTCGTCACTAGAATCACTCATTTTAGGTTTTTCACTTATTTTCAATTTTCTTGTTTTTAATCGAAGGTTTTAATTTTAAACAATATGACGTAACAGAAAATGGTGCGCGCAAAGCAAATAAAAAAATCACAAAAAAGTACACCAAGAAGGTTACGAGTGTGAGTTTTTAACAAATTAAAAACGGTTGTATGGAAATTCGGCACCATATAGAGGTAGAAGTAAATAGGTTTTAATGATGTTTTGATTTCACAAACTTCATAGACGAGTGATATTTACTAACGTGCACACGATGTTCTAAATTCAATTTACTTTATCCTCAAGAGGATAATAACGGCTTTTGCATTCAGATATCGAATAGTAAAAATACTCTTTCCGAGATGGTGGGATGAAAAATATATTATCAGACTTTCATTACACTCCAGCTGCGTCCACAGCAGCTGAACAATGACCTTTTCGAAAGCACGCCATCTGCCACTGTCCTCGCAACCACCTGTTTTCCTGCACTTTGTTTAAAGGACATCACTAACCTACCGGTACGCGGTCTCCATTCCAGAACACGTCTGAAAGTAGCGTTCTAAGACCATAATATCGTCCGTATAACTCAGATTGATAAAGCACACACCATCGATATGGCAGCCGACACCAGTGCTCCTCAGCTCGACCGTCGACGATCGAATCTTTGTCATACACGGTAAAAAAGTCCGGAGAGGTTAACCCACCCTGACGAACCCCGCGTCAGGTTTCGTGACGTACCATCTTACATGATTCGTTTGGTCTCCGTGCCAGTATCTCAACACGTCTAACTATGTTTCAGAGACTCCTGACCCGCGCAATTAGCTCAGCTCACCAAACAGTGCCAAAGTGGCACAACCACAAGTCGGAATTCTTACATCCTTAATAAATTAAGATTATAGGTCAAATGGTAAAAAGTACAGAACCCTGACTTTTTTTACTTTTTCAACTCAAAGTGGTTGTTTTTAAGCTTAAATTATGGTAGTAAAATTTAAAGATGGTTATTTTTAAATTTCACCACCTTTGTGAGTGTCCTCCTGTAAATAATACTTACTATCCTTTAGCGCCTTTTCCTTTTCAAAACTATAATTTGTTTCCCTACTGTAGATAAAGTAACTACCTATCACCGGTCTTCGCTTTTTCGCGTTTTATTTCATCTAAAGCTGTTACATAAACTAATCTATACGACGAGGCACTGGCTAAAATAATATATGTTTTTCTTACTAGCGCTAACAATTACAAGTAATTTTAGAAGAGGTAATATATTATTATGACGTCATGAGAAGACAAAAGCGTGGACGAGCGTAGCAATCGATTTGAAGTTGAACACGTTTAGGTACTAGTTAGGTATCCTCATTGAACTACATTAATTTAGCACAATACCAGATAGTAGATACCTACTAGCTGCCCCACCTCGGTTACTGAAAAGTGAATACTTTCTTGTCTATACCTACTTATTATACTGGCAAATTAAAACATATCTTACAATTATTAAAACATGTATGATGTCTGAAGTTTACCGTCTGTTGCTTGCTGGCTCTTCTCGGTAGGAATGTCATTCCGAACCAGCGGTAGATTCACTTGACGATTCAAAAGCACTTGTAAAAGTTTATTTGAATAAAAAACATTTGAATTTGAATTTAAAAACATGCCTGCTTCTGAAGCGCTACATAGAACACTTGCACTGTGGCAAACTATTCCAGTTTGTTGGTAAACGATCACCAAACCGTAACGAGGTGTGCCTTTATACTGTTTAATAGTTATAATTTTAATGGGAAAGAGTGTTTGGTTGTTGGTTTGCCCCTCAATCACGCCGCAACAGAGCAACGGATCGACGTGATTCTGGCATTTTGCATGCGAATAGTTGACGACCTAAAGAGTTTATTGTCACTCTTTAGGTCGTCAACTACTTTTCATCCTGGAAAATAAAGGAGTTCCCATGGGAATTAAAACAACTAATTCCATGCGGACGAAGTCGCGGGCATCGATAGTCCTCAGATATTTGTTTTCATTTTAGATTTCCGTCAATGATTAGGCAGGTATTTTTGTAAACGTTCAACTATTGTCTATGCGCAGTGGGAGAACTGCCTGAGAACTTTGAGAGCGGATTAATGTGAACGGAAACAGGCGCGGGACATATAGAAGTGGCGCCGGCGCGGCGAGTGGCGAGGGCGCGCGCGCCACTGGCGTGCCTCTGGCGCGCCAGAGGCAAGCCAGTGGCGCCCAAGTGGCGCGCAAACGGCTAGACTGTGAAGTAGCAGTGAGACGTATTTGGGGTATACTAGTGTTTCTCATCGATACTAATATTATAAACTAGATGATTCCCGCGACTTCGTCCACGTGGATCGCGTTTATAATATTAGTATAGATGCGAAAGTATGTCTGTATGTCTGTCTGTCTGCTACGATTTCAAGGCCCATCTATTCAAACAATTTTGATGAAATTTGGTACAGCGGTAAGTTACATCCCGGAGAAGGACATAGGCTACTTTTTATCCCGGAAAATTGCTATTAATTGTATGTATTATTCCAGACTATAATTCCAACACAACCCGGAATGGGTGCACAGTACAGCTCAGGTTTGTGCCCAGCATTATACCTACCAACTAAAAAAAGCTAATCGTAAAGTTCTAGGTGTTTTTCCACTAACTGGCAAAATCGATATTAAATTCCGTATCGTCGTGCATTTTCAATCTGGCCCTGTGCGTTTCGAGTGGCGTACCACTGGCGAACGGGCGCGCCGAGTGGCGAGGAAGCGTCGCCCCGCCACAACCGCGCCGCGCCTCTTGTGTTACATACGCGGCGCCACGCCGCTTGCATACATTTTGTATGAAATAGATAGAAGCGGCACGCCAGTGGTGCGCGCGCCCTCGCCACTCGCCGCGCCGGCGCCACTTCTATATGTCCCGCGCCTTATGAGACTTAACAATATCAACATTGTTGAGTTCGAACGCACCAAATAGTTTATACTAAAAATATGTATCAGCGTCCTCATATTATTATATACTAGCTGATGCCCGTGACTTTGGCCGCGTGCATTCAGGATTTTTGACTCCCGCGGGAACTCTTTAATTTTAGGGGATAAAAAGCATATGTGTTATTCCAGACTATAATCTATCTCTGCGCTAAATTTCATCCAGAACTGTTCAGCCGGTCTGGCTTGATTGAGTTGTAAACAAACTTTCACATTTCTAATATTCTATACTGATCTTATGTGCTGCAACTGCTGCAACAATAGCAATATCAAACAATCGTGTCGTATTCAACTATAGCCAGGGAAAACCCCCCCAACCCGGGAAACCCACGCCGAGAATCGACCCTGAATCGAAACCTGCGATACGTCAAAGTTCAAAACCTAACCGCCTTTTCAACAGCCACAGACGTAGTAGAATCTTAGACATTGGTTATCTTTGTTGTAGACATAATATAATCTTATATTTTTTTATTATTATTATTATATCTAAACTTAATATTAAAAAGAGGAAAGATTTGTTTGTTTGTTTGTATGTTTGTTTGTTAGTAATGGATAGACTAAAAAACTACTCGACTGATTCTAAATATTCTTTCACCTATAGAAAGCTACTTTATCAGCGAGTAACATAGGCTATATTTTATTTTAAAATAAATTAGAGATTCCTTCGAAAATTGCAATAATGTGAATTAAGTCGGAAAAATTCGCCTAATTTAACTTTTTAGGTTAAACTTCTATTCGTCTATTAATTCAGACTGTCTTTTATGTCATACTAGCGGACGCCCGCGACTTCGTCCGCGTGACATAAGTTTTTTAATTTCCATAGGCATTCCTTAATTTTCCGGGATAAAAAGAACCCATGAAAAAAACCCGTCGATCCGTTGCTCTGTTGCGGCGTGATTGAAGGACTATTTAACGTCCTTTGGGATAGAATTTACAAAAACTGTGAATTACGTATTTCATAATTTAAACCGGTAGCCCAAATATCAAGTTTCACGGCTATTTAACTTTAAAAAGCCAGCCTTTTACACCAACTTTCAAGCCCTATTTTACCCCTTTAGGGGTGGAATTTTAAAAAACTGTGCTACACGTACTTCTTTATTTATTACCTAAAGCCAAAATACCAAGTTTCGTTGATACAACTTGAGAAATATCTTGAGAAATGAAGGCCTTTCATAAAAACTTTCATCCCCTATTTCACCCCTTCGGGGGTAGAATTTTCAACAACTGTGAAACACGTATTTCTTTATTTTTTACCGATAACTTATATACTAAGTTTCATGGATATAACTTGAGAAATGACGGACTTTCATACAAACTTTCAACCCCTATTTCACCCTCTTAGGGGTGGAATTTTGAAAAATCCTTTCTTAGTGAGCGCCTGCGTTACAAAAGGAAGCTACTGTCAAAGTTTCAAGTCTCTAACCCTAGCGGTTTAGGCTGTGCGTTGATATATAAGTCAGTCAGTCAGTCAGGACTTTGAATTTTATATATATAGAAGATTTGTCAAGACACTTTTATGTCATATTTGTCAAGACAAACATATTAATAAATACAAGAGAACTTACAAACATTTTTTTAAACATTTTAATATCTAACTGTTGTAGACAGACTGCGAAATGCCTAAAAGAGCCAGGTCTCAACTTAGTTGTTAGTTCTAAACATAGTTCCCAGGCGAGGGCAGTGAAAATACGTCGTATTGGAGACTCAAGTGCCAAGCGTTCACAGCGGTTTGTTGAACAAAAGGAAAAGGTTCATTTTAGGCCTACTCTTGTACACTCTACCATGAATAGAGAAAATACATAGATTGTACTAAAAATATAATAATTTAGAACAGTAAAGTAAATAACGAGCAAAAACATAAGAATGTATTTCAAGTTTTCGATACGTTTCCAAGATGGCAACCTTTAGCCATAGAGAAGGCAGTAGGCGCGAAATGTATCAAAAGTCATTCCTGATAGTCACTGCCAAAATAACGTTTTTCTTTTGAAAACGTCAAAAAATATGAATCCGCCATTGTCCCACTCATGTTTAGTGTTCCATAACTTGGAAAGATTAAATAATTTTACCACTGAAATTACGACGAATTCGTAGATTTGAACAATAAAAACTGGTCTAGTATTTTATTTTCCTTCATTTCTCTGCTTGTGCAAGACGGCCTACGGCCCATACAAATCTGGACTAACTCCTTTGAGAACGTATGGTGGAGTTGTTCGCCTCAGTGCCGACTGACCATTATTGGGTATGGACTATTTTGAACAAGTGCTACCCGTGCGAAGCCGGGGCGGACCGCTAGTTATTATTATATACTGGATGATTCCCGCGACTTCGTCCGCGTGGATTTATATTTATTGATTCCCGCGGGAACTCTTCAATTTCCCAGGATAAAAAGTAGCCTATGTCTGTACCCGGGAAACAACCTATCCCTGTACCAAATTTCATCAAAATCGGTTGAACAGATACATTTTTTGATTCACGCAGGAACTCTTCAATTTTCCGGGATAAAAAGTAGCCTATGTCCTTCCCTGGGATGTAATCTATCTCTGTACCAAATTTCATTAAAAACGGTTGAGTAGTTGGGCCGTGAAAGCGTAGCAGACAGACAGACAGACAGACAGACAGACAGACGGACAGACAGACAGACACACTTTCGCATTTATAATATTAGTATGGAAGTATGGATATAAAAATGAATCCCTATTTCCCTTGGTCACGGCATCACGCGTGAATGGCTGGACCAATTTCGCTAATTCTTTTTTTGTTGTGATTGTTTGGACCCCGGGATGGTCTATATTCACAATTGGACCCGATAGGGGTCGCTGCAATCGGGTTCGAGGTTCAGGGCAGGACAAAGTCTGCCGGGCCCACTAGTAGGTATTATTATATAATTACCTATTATCTACGTACGTACATATAATCTACTGTAAGGTGGTACGTAGGTGAGGAGGAGACGTCGATATAATAAATTATACTAAACCTTTGATATCGACCCCTCACAATCCTTCACCTCTGGTGAAACATTATTCTGTGAGAATACGAGATGCGTGCAGGGTTTGTGAGTATAATCATTTATTTTTTACTAGATGATGCCCGCGACTTTATCCGCGTGTATTAATGTTTTTTGATTTCCGTGGGAACTCTTTAATTTTCCGGGACAAAAAGTGTCCTTCCCCGGGATGCAACCTATGTCTATACCGAAATTTGTCAAAATCAGCTGAAAAGATGGGTCGTAGACAGACAGACACAGAAACATAATGCTTCTGCATTCATAATATTAGTATTTACCATACTAATATTATGAATGCACACAGACAAACGGGCGGACAGCTAAGTGATCCGATATGGGTTCCTTTTTTCCCTCTTAGGTGCGGAACCTTATCAACTAGCGGCTAGCCTATACTCGTAGGCTCCACCGATTTTAGACGGACGGACGCGGAACGGATGTATAATATGTCACCGTAAGATTGCAAAAACCGTTGGATTGCAATCCTACTAGCGATATTGTAAACTGTCGACGGATTACAATTTAACGCATTATTTTTCGGTAGATTGTAATCTGTTAGGTATATTAATCCGATAAAACCTAGCTGATCATTTATGTCGAACCCTAACCTAACCTACAAGAAAGAGACAAGAAAACGTAAATACAATGAATATTTAAAAAAATTACACTCGGAACATTGAACGGTTCACAATCCGTCGACAGTTTACAATATCGCTAGTTGGATCATAATCTAACGGTTTTTGCAATCTTACGGTGACATATATGTATAGATGGATGGATGTAATATAAATGGATGAATCATGCCGAAACGGCTTAACAGATCTGGATGAAATTTGGCTCAAAGAATAGATTATAGTCTGGAATAACACATAGGCTACTTATTATCTAGGCTAGTTCTATCATAATTGTATGTCCCAAAGGGCCGATGCCCCGGCGCGGCAAGTCAAGTCTGCTCGGTGTAATGACACCAAGTCAGAGAGAGTGCTCAGGAACTTAATTCAACCTTGTACCCCCCCTTCACCGTTCTAGTTCTACCACAGAACAGCAAGAAACCGTCCGCGTTGGCATCCATAGGTATGTGGTTGACGTCCAGTCGGCTCGAACGAAACGGTTCGCTCCGTTTCTAATTCGAACCGCCAGCATGTGGAATGCCCTTCCAGTGCATATTGTATTCCCTGCCACGTACCTATATTTATTTTTATTTATTACTTATTACTTAAGTACCTTCAAGGCAAGAGTGAATAGGCATCTTCTAGACGGGCACACTTCAACCTAGACCTCATCATTGCTTTGTACGAAGCGTGATCGTAGTCAAGCGCAAGCCTATCTTGCAATAAAAAATAAAAATCGGCCAAGTGCGAGTCGGACTCACGCACCGAGGGTTCCGTACTCATGAAGTAGGTATAATTACCTTTGTTAATGAACCGCAAAACTAACTTTGTTTGTAGAGGTTTACTGTTAATATCAAAAAATTACGTTTGTTGTATGGGAGCCCCCCTTTAATATTTACTTTATTGATATTTAATTATTTATTTTGAAAGGTAATATACAAGTTAATATTCTGTGAAAATTTGAACCGTCTACCTGTTACCGTTTTTAATATTGAGCAAAAAAATACGAAAAAAACACGTTTATTGTATGGGGACCCCCCTTAATATATATATTTTTTTAATTTTTAGTATTTGTTGTTATAGCGGCAACGGAAATACATCATTTGTGAAAATTTCAGCTTTCTATCTATCACGGTCTATGAGATACAGCCTGGAGACAGACAGACAGCGGAGTCTTAGTAATAGGGTCCCGTTTTTACCCTTTGGGTACGGAACCCTAAAAAAGTCAGCGGATTCCGACTGGTGTTCCCGTGACACCGCGACGGTACCGCGTGACCGAAGTGACTCGGGCTCGCTAGTAGCTATGCACTGGCTCTGCCTGCGTTATTAGTGCAACGTTGTCAATTATTATAAGTTCCCTACTTAACCATAAGCACATTAATTTAATTATTTACAATTTTTATTAAGTAGGTACTAGATGATGCACTATAGATTGACTATAGTGCATCACATAGATGCACACTAGACTGCCTCGTTGGTCTAGGGGTTAGCATAGTCGACTGCGGATCACGAGGTCTTGGGTTCGATTCCCGGTCGGGCATAAAAGTTAGGTAAGTATTGGGTTTTTCAATTAAGAAATTCTCAGTGCCAGCCCGGAGTTGGAAGTTGGCGGTGTTTCACCCCCGTGCCTCAGAGAGCACGTTAAGCCGTCGGTCCCGGTTATTATCACTAACATGATAATCTAGTCGTTAAAGCCCGCCAACCCGCATTGGAGCAGCGTGGTGGGTCTAAGCTCTAATTCCCGCTCTCCTATGAGAGTGGAGGCCTGTGCCCAGCAGTGGGACGTTAATAGGCTGTAGTGACTAGATGATGCCCGCGACTTCGTCCGCGTTGGTTAAGATTTTTCGGGAACTACTTAATTTTCCGGGATAAAAAGTTGGGTATGTCTTTCCCCGGGATACAATCTATCCCTGTGCCAAATTTCATCCAAATCGGTTGAACAGATGGGCCGTGAAAGCGTAGCAGACAGACAGATGGACAGACAGAAACACTTTCACATTTATAATATTAGTATGGATGTGCAATCATGAAACAATTCAATTAAATCAATAATTTTTTTTATCGAGATGTTCCAACTCTTCTTTTTCTTTCCCCGGAGTTTAGGAGTTCCCCGGGAATTTAAAACGCGGACATCATCTTGCTAGAGAATAAACTATAGCATTATAAAATAACAACATTAACCTACCTACAGCTGTTTTCAAAGCAAGGAAAACAATTGCTGTATTCATTAAAATTATTGTTATTTGACATTATTAAAACTACATTAATCTTGAAGTGGTCTAACCCAATATTATGCAATGCTTCTTCAACACTGGCTACGACTTACGAGTGAGCGAGGGGTCCGTTGTGCGAGGAGGTTTGATCCATTTGTTTGATGCGGCTTATCAGAATATCACACAAGGGCGCGGGCGCAGTGGGTTGTAATGGAACTTCGCCTCCGCCTCCGTAAATGCGGAACTTTCGCAATAAATCGTACCTTCGCTCCGCATCCGCCTCCGCCGTTTTTTTGCGGAGTTGTAACGGAGGTTTATATTACGTTGACTTGAATGCGAGAGGTACAAATCGAAGCAGGGGACGTCAGTTACACCATTACAACAAGCAAAAAGACAACTGTCCTTAGAAGAATCCTCGAAATAAATCAAATGTGGGATTCATCGAATCCTAGAGCACAGAAAATGGACGATCAACGATGTGATCGGAAAAATCCACCTCAGCCTCCGCTTCCGTTAAGAACGCCTCCGTTACAACCCTAGTTAGTACTTACTAAGTATGTACTAACATTCCAATTTCCAAGTCAAATAACATTTTAATGAATACAGCAATGTTTTCCTCGCTTTAAAAATAGCTGAAGGTAGGTTAATGTTGGTATTTTATAATGCTATAATATTTTATATTCTTTAACAAGATGATATTATCCACGACTTCGTTCCAAATTCCCGGGGAACTCCTTCATAAACTCCGGGGAAAGAAAAAGAACAGTCGGAACATCTCGATTTTTTTTAAATTAAAAGATGATTTAATTGTATTGTTTTGTTTTTTTAATTTCACATAATAAAAATAATTAAATTAATGTTAGTAAGTACCTAATTAAATTGTAAATGGTACTTAAACATAAGCACAACTTATGTTTAAGTACCATATAATACATTATTTATTTATTTTCATTAATACGAAATAACTAGGTACCTACCGCCTACTTCACAGAATGCCTCATTCTGCAGACCACTGCGCTGTAGTTGGGATTTGGGAACACGAGTTGAAGTTCAAAATGAATACTTAAATGTACAAAACAATCCCATGGTAACAATGAAGGTGTTTTAATAGGTCATCTTCATGAGCGTTGCGTCACGCTCTGTGGAATAATAATTATTATTATTAAAATCGCCGCCGCAACGTGGTAAAGTACCTTTTTCTCATCAAACTAATTTGGCTCTGAGAAACTGGCGGGTTTTCACTGACCATCTACATCGCTACGAGGAACCAACACGTGATGAATAATATTATTATTTTATCTTATTAGATAATTCGTACAATACTTTTTGCTTCACATATCTAGGTACATACAAAAAAGATCTCTTCGCGGATTTTACCTAAACGTCTATATTAGGATGCTAAGGAAATACCTAATAATGTTAGTGAAATACCCAGTAGTGAGTAGGTAGATGATGAATGATGACATGATATTATTATTCTGATAATAACCGTAACCAATGATCTTTTATAATAACTAGAGGACCGTTACCAATGCAGATCTCATTCTTGATAGAGTCGTATGCGGAAAGATCTAGGCGTCAACAGCGTTATTACTTCAAGAACAGCTGTACTTACACCTAATGTCATCAACAGGAAGCGGTCACGACTCTCAGGAATTAATAAGAAATACGACAGAGAGAGAGATATTGTCGCACATTCCGTTTCACGCAATCTCTAAGCCGAACAAAGTTGACAGGTCTAGAGATTGGAATCTAGGTCGGGCGCTAAATATCATCCATGCAAATATCCTTTTACGTGGAAAGTACATATTATGAAAGAGAAAATACAACTAGACGTATCATTCACTCTGTGTGCAGCACATTGAGTGAAAATCTACTAAACCTAGATGTTGCAGTCGAAACTCAGAAGTGCCCTCCCAAGAGTCGAACCTGCGATGGGAAAGAGTACAATCACAAAATATGTAATTATAGTCAGCATTATATATATACTTACTAATATTATAAATGGGAAAGTGAGTTTGTTTGTATGTTTGTTCCGCTTTCACGCCGTAACTACTGAACCGATTTGGCTGAAATTTGGAACATAGATAGCTTATAACCTGGATTAAAACATAGGCTACTTTTTATCCCGGAAAATTAAGGAGTTCCCGCGGGAACCAAAAAACCTAAATCCACGCGGACGTAGTCGCGGGCATCAGCTAGTATATATATAAATGAATCCCTATTTCCCTTGGTCACGGCATCACGCGTGAATGGCTGGACCAATTTCGCTAATTCTTTTTTTGTCGTATAGGTGAGGACCTGGAGAGTGACATAGGCTACTTTTTATGCCGGAAAATTAAGGATTTCCCGCGGGAATAAAAAAAACCACGCGGACGAAGTCGCGGGCATCAGCTAGTCATTAATAATTACCCAGGTAGGTAGGTACTATTTTTCTTCTTAACATTTAACACCGGCAAAAGCTATATGTTATGATCACAGTTGCACAGTAGATTTTTTACCCAATACAAGTTAGTCCTTGACTGCGATCTCACCTGATAGTAAGTGATGATGCAGTCTAAGATGGTAGCGGGCTAACCTGTTGTATGGCAGTTATATTAAGCCATTACGTATCCCTAATCGGTTTCTACATGGCATCGTACCGGAACGCTAGTTCCGATGCCGTGTAGAAACCGATCGCTTGTCGGTATGTCTTTGCCGGTAGGGTGGTAACAAGCCACGGCCGCCTCCCACCAGGCCAGACTTGGGAAAGTTCAGAAATTATAAATTCCCAATTTGACCCAGCCGGGGATCGAACCCCGGACCTCCGTACGTAAAGACAACAGCGCTCGAATTTGCGCCAGGGAGGTAGTAAATTATTTTTCACACCACTCGCTCAACAACGCCTTATTACATGGCCTGTTATCTAAGGATATAATGTTGTACTGAAAACCATTATTCCCTAGGGTTATAATGTGATTTGAATTTAGAATCATCGCGCATCTGAAGCAAGATCTGAAGGAAATTCTATTCATTCCAAAGAGGTTTTATTCATAATTCTTATTCCTATATATATAAAGTCTAATTTCGGTAAACAGAATGTGTTCTCAGCAGGCGCGGCCAACTCGATTTTCGAAAACCGAAGCCGTGGCCCACTAGATTCGCACTGACGAGTTTTGTTTGTCAAATCGAGTAGGCCACGCCAGCTGAAAGAAGTGGTTGTATCGCGAGGTGTGAACAGTAGAGTATTCACCGTAGGGGTAATGCTGTATTAATCTTGGGCGCCCCTAATTCCCGCGCTACTCTCAGGATTCTAGATGCAACACCCTCGCTACGCTCGGGAGTTACTCTAAAATCCCTCGTTCCGCTTGGGATTTATCCCGGCGCCCGTGACATAATACATCGCATTACCCCCGTGGTGAATAATCTACTATTGTTCGGAAAACACTCTGAACCAGACAAGTACTTTGTGTAGCTTGAAATTGTCAAATATTTCGGTCCCTAATAAGTTATCCTGGTATAAATTGAACCGTCTCAGGACCGAATACATCGCATTACCCCCGTGGTGAATAATCTTCTATTTCCGAATTTGAAGCAAACTGCATGAGTATAATAATAAAAGAATTATATTTTATTGTAATCAGTATTTACAGCTTAGGTACCTACTAGGTAATGTAGCGGCGCGTGGACAGTTTAAAATACTCGTGGGTATATTCGGTTTTTTGTTTGCTTAATTCAATGACATCCATGCTTGAGTAAAATGTAATTTAAATAAGTAAATTAAATTGTAAGTTCTTAAATAAACGTATTTAATCAGGTCAATTTCTCGATGTATGTGACTGTACCTACAGCTATTAGCGACTGAAAGGTAATTTTAAAGAGAGACCTAGATTAATTACTTATATGTATTATTTTTGAGATAGAGCCTATTTGTGTGGCCATAGTTAACGCAAGGTATATGTGAGCATATGCCTGCCACCCCTCAGGAGACACGATAGCTGCGCACGACAGGACTTCTAGCGAGTAGTGGAACTCGGAAACCAAGATCCACTTTGTGTCACTGATCACTAAGGCAGCGTAATAAATATTATGTTAAATAGATTTTGAGTTATTACGTCCCAAAGTGCTGGAATGGCAACCTCGCACTGGGAAGCGCAGCGTTGGCATCCCCTACTCGGTGGCCAGACGATACCAGGCGAGTTGCAGGGAGTCGCTGGATCCAGGCAGGCGCCGCAAGACCGCGGCGTGTGGAAATCCTTGCAAGAGGCCTATGTCCAAGAGTGGACGGTTGATGATGATGATGAAGTGATCAAAAGTGGGTCCAAATGTTTTTTTTTTATATGTATAGCGAGCAAACGAGCAGGCGGGTCACCTGATGTGTAAGTGATTACCGCCGCCCATGAACTTTTGCAGCACAAGAGGAATCGCCAATGCGTTGCTGGCTTTTGAGATATTTTTGAGGCATTTGAGATTGTTTATCCGCCCTTTGAAGCGCCCCATATTATAATCATGAGGGAACACAGAAGATGGAAGCTGGTTCCACAATTTGCGGGTACGTGGCAGACATGACCTGGAATAACGGGTGGTGGAAGCATCCAGGTGGTGAGGATGGAATTTGTTTCTGCGACGTAGGGTGCGATTGGAGAACACGGAAGGTGGTATTAGATTAAATAACTCCTCAGAGCACTCCCCATTATCGTTCGTGTAATATTATAACACACGGTTGCTGCGTCGCCAGTTCCTTTTTCTTGGAACTTGGCTGTCTAGATTTGTGAACGAGTGGGCCAGGTGAAGAGACATGAAACAATCAGAGAACACCTAAGGACCAGCCTAAAAGATGAGAATTGCCTGACAAGTAAGAGCAGACACGATCACCTCCGTAGCGCAGTGTTGAGCGCTGTTGTCTCAACGTGGAAGGTCCCGGGCTCGATTCCCGGCAGGGTCAATTTGGGAATTTATAATTTCTGAATATTGTGGTGTTTATACCACCCTACCGGTTAAGAGGTACCGCCAACCGGCTTAGCGTTCCGATACGAATTACGATGGCGTGTAGAAACCGACGTGTAGAAATGTAAAACTTGCATCAATCATTGATACAGTCTCAATTGTTGTGATTGGCTGAATTTATTTGCTGCGTCAATGGATTTTGTCAATTAGCGGAAGAGTTAAACAATCAGGGGCCTTACTGCCAGCGCTTAAAGCCATACCTATTTGTATCATTATTGCCCACTTTCGTGTTTTAGAATTATAATCCTTATTGTAGGAACGTCAAGGTCCGTGACACCAAACTGTCATTTTGAGTACCGTGAAACTAGCCAACTTTGCCCGTTTTCTTATTAAAATCGAATAAATTTCGAGTTTTTTATATGGAAAGTAAAGTATGTTTCTCCATTTCTAACAACTCTATGATTATACGCAAGCATTTGATTTGTATTTTATTTTTTAAACTAACATTTAAACCAAAATTTGTTCGATATTTGTCTAATGGCGGGCAAAATAATCTGGACTTTTAGCCAACATTGCCCACAGCGAGTTTTCACGCAATATAACTTTTAAAAATACGTAACAGACACCATGACAAGAATTTAGGACAATCTTAGCCTAGGTTCCAAAATTTTGTTTGTAGTATACATAATATTTTCGTGATAAAAGGAGTGGGCAATGTTACTTCGATTATTTCTCTTTTCCATACAAGCTCCATCGAGCAGTTTTAAATTTTAAGGGTTGTCACGTCAGGAAATTATTGATTCAATAAATAATATTTTAACTTTTTTGTTGTGGGTGGCACCACATATTATTATATGCATTTGGATACACGTTTTTGAAATAAGAAACGATATTTAAATCAACCACTAGGTTCAAACGAAATTTTTACTAAAGTTTAGGTTTAGGATTAAAGGTTGGAAGCCTAAGAGGGAAAAGATTTAATTATATATCTAATTTTTATAGGCTGTTCGACGTCTTGATATTCTGGACTTGTGTTTGTCTGTCTAAAATTAAAGTTAAAAAAAAACAATAGAAAAGTGTACTCTATGATAATAAAATATAGCTTATTTGCATCGGGAATAGTATAGTTTTTTATCAGTAGGAATAGTATACTTAGTATATTCAGAATCGGATCAGTGGTAATACAAACAAATTTCACAAACTTCGCCATCTAAGTAGGTATTGACTAACATAAGTACCTATTAACTTTTAAATTTTCAATTAAACAACGTGTTTTTGAAATCTTCTTCTTCTTCGTCGTAACACTCTTGCCAGAGTGGTCGTGGTCATCACGAAGTGTCGGCTTTAGTGGCAGATGTTATGCGCCTCACGAGCATCCGCCACTTTTCCCTACTGGCCGACAGCCTGGTACACTCGTGCAATGAACCGCCAACAGCGGACTTAATTTGGTCAGTCCATCGCATGGGCGACCTTCCTCGCCCTCTGGTGCCCTCCACCTTGCCCTGCACGACGACGTTTTTGAAATAACCGAGTTATTTGGAGTTTTGTTTCTATTACGTTATTTCAATTACATGTAATCCAAACTTCCATACTAATATCCATCCATACTAATATTATAAATGCGAAAGTGTGTCTGTCTGTCTGTCTGCTACGCTTTCACGGCCCATCTGTTCAACCGATTTTGATGAAATTTGGTACATGGATAGGTTATATCCCGGAGAAGGACATAGGCTACTTTTTATCCCCGAAAATTCAAAGGTTCCCGCGGGAATCAAAAAATTTATCTGTTCAACCGATTTTAATGAAATTTGGTACAGGGGTAGGTTGTATCCCGGGGAAGGACATAGGCTACGTTTTATTCCAGAAAATTCAAGAGTTCCCGCGGGAATCGAATAAACTTGGTCCACGCGGACGAAGTCGCGGGAATCATCTAGTAAGGTATAATCTATTACAAAATACCTAAATATGACAGCCCTGAGTACTTTTTGTTAACGGGCAATGTTGGCATGCAAAGGTTTGGAAAGTTTAGAGTAACTTTGCCCATCATTTGAAGTTTTCATTTATAAAGATTTGAATTCTGAGACTATATTTAAAATACTCAAAAATTGTGTATTTATAACCTACAGTAACATAAAGTTACTTGCATTTTTGCTATGATGTAAAATCCACAACCACTTCACTCAAGAAATTTGCCCGCCAAAACAGGCACCGCACTTGACAATTTCTGACGGGTTATTGAATGAACTTGGGAACGAATGCGATACGCAGAAATGTCACAAATATAATCTATTTTTACTCAAATTTTGAATGTTGCCATAAAACTAAACAAAAATGTCCCATGTTAGCGGATTAGCTTATAATTTGTTTTTAGGGCAAAGAATCCTTAAATGGAAAAGTTGGCTAGTTTCACGGTAACATTGCTTAGGTATTGCTTTAAGCGTTGGCAGTATGGCCCCAGAGGTGATTACGATCTTTTCACTGTAGCTGTAATTTTTAGCCGGTCGTCCTGCAGTTGAAAAGCAGCCAGTGTGTCGCGACCCTAAGCCGGCAGGCTGTACTGTACCTATCTACTAAAAGGCGGCACTAAGTTGGAAATGAGTGTAATTCGTCGCACAATTTGTCGTTCGCGCCAACCGTTAAATTGTCGGCCGCGGGTTGTTATTAAAACACTCTTTTCCTTTGTTGTCGGTAATGGCTGTGTTTGATCGAAGCTAATATGGCCATAGTGTCATTAGAGAACCCGAAACAAAACACGGTGACACGATGCGCTTCAGAATTGAATCCGACTTCTATTTGTCATGGGTATAATTTGAGGACCGCTGTCCGTGAGTGAGCATACTTAAATCCCGGAAAATTAGTGAGTTCCCGTGGGAATTTAAAAAACTTATTCCACGCGGACAAATTCGCGTGCATCAGCTAGTATCATACTAATATTATAAATGCGAAAGTGCGTTTGATTGTCGGTTTATTGGTTTGTTGGGTTGTTGGTTTGTCCTTCAGTCACGCCGCAACAGAGCAACGGATCGACCTGATTTGTCATGGGTATAGTTGAGGACCTGGTGAGTGACATAGGCATACTTTTTATCCCGAAAAATTAAGGAGTTCCCGTGGGAATTTAAAAACTTATTCCACGCGGACAAAGTCGCGGCCATCAGCTAGTTTTTCAATATATACTAGTGACGCAATCACCGGATCAGATAAGTTTGTGTGACTGTTTAACTTTTGTGTCGGGGTCACAGCTGAAAATCAGCGCCTTGCTTTGTATGCATTTAGGGGTATATTAATGCAGGGCAAAACGCTGAGCTGTACACCCTTTCTGGGTGGTGTCACAGACGAAAGTGTTACATTTGTATCTAGTTTTGTCTGTGACGTCACAGGTGAATAAACCGTTTTTCTTCCTTTTGTTGTATAGTTGGCGCGCGGCCACTGCGGCGCGGCGTCTGCGCGTCAGCGGGCAGCCGCGTGGACGACGACCGACGCGTAGCAGCAGCTCACACGCGCGTGGCCGTGCGACACTTCACCATTGCCGGCTCACTGCTGAGCACGAGGCTGTTCACCGAGTGAGAACGTTTGGCCGTGCTCCACCACGCTGGCCAGAACTCATTTGACATTATTTCTATTGAATTGTAGTTAAAAAATTAGCAGACGTAGATAGGTATATTAAAATGTAATGAATTTTAAAGTAGACTAAACTCCTTTATCCAGATCCACGATCTTGTCTTGCAGCAAATTAAACAATGAAACTTATCAAACAATTTTTATTATTTACTAACGAGATTAAACACTAGATTCGATTCATAATCATCATCATTTTCATATTCATCGTGGATAAATTTTTTGTAAGGAAATATTTACATTATGAATAACTAGATGATTCCCGCGACTTCGTCCGCGTGGACCAAGTTTTTTCGATTCCCGCGAGAACTCTTAAATTTTCCGGGATAAAAAGTAGCCTATGTCCTTCCCCGGGATACAACCTACCCCTGTACCGAATTTCATTAAAATCGGTTGAACAGATAAATTTTTTGATTCCCGCGGGAACCTTTGAATTTTCCGGGATAAAAAGTAGCCTATGTCCTTCCCCGGGATACAACCTATCTCTGTACCAAATTTCATCAAAATCGGTTGAATAGATGGGCCGTGAAAGCGTAGCAGACAGACAGACAGACAGACAGACACACTTTCGCATTTATAATATTAGTATGGATATGGATTAACATAACAATGTGGAGGAGACGAGACGTATGTAACCTGCTTCACATTAACGTATCAAAGTTAGTTAATAGATGAATGTGTTGGCCTCAGACTTGAATTGAAGTTAATGTGATCGTGCAGCGTAGGTATAGGTATTTTGTTTCTTATTGTCACTTTATTATTGCATTAGTCATCATCATCATTACAGCCCATTAACGTCCCACTGCTGGGCACAGGCCTCCATAGGAGCGAGGGAATTAGAGCTTAGATCCACCACGCTGCTCCAATGCGGTTTGGCGGGCTTTACCGATTATTATCATGTTAGTGATAATACCCGGGACCGATGGTACGGGGGTGACCACCGCCAACTGCCTCACTCCGGGCTAGTACTGAGAATTTCATGTCGGAAAACCCAATACTTAATTATGACCCGACCCGGAACTCGAACCCGGGACCTCGTCGGCCGCAGTCGAACATGCCAACCACTAGACCAACAAGCTGTGCCAACAAGGCAGATATACAGTGTTAGCGCCTAATAAGTAATAAGTTAGGTATCTATTATCATTTATCTATCATCATCAAGCCATCTCAAGTTCACTGTAGAGCGCTAGGCTCCTCTTAGAATGAGAAGTGTTCAGGCCATAGTCCACGATGCTGGCCAAGTGCGCATTCTGCCAAAGCGCACGTAGACCAATAGACGTCTATACAATTGTATGTAAATAAAGGTGATGTATAAAAAGACGAAATAGCTATTGCTCGCGGCTTCGCTCACGTGAGGTTCGATTTTCATACTAACTTGGTTGAATTTTCAAAAACCCTTTCTCCGCGGATGCCTAGGCATAAAAATTGTACCTATATGCCAAATTTCAGCCCGATCCGTCCAGTGGTTTGAGCTGTGCGTTGATAGATCAGTCGGTCAGTCTTTTCCTTTTAGGTATATACTAGCGAATGCCCGCGACTTCGTCCGCGTGGTTTGAGGTTTTTTGGTTCCCGCGGGAACTCCTTAATTTTCCGGGATAAAAAGTAGCCTACGTCCTTCCCCGGGATACAACCTATCCCTGTACCAAATTTTATCAAAATCAGTTGAACAGATACATTTGTTTGATTCCCGCGGGAACTCTTCAATTTTCCGGGATAGAAAGTAGCCTATGTGCTATTCCAGACTATAATCTATCTCTGTGCCAAATTTCATCCAGATCCCTTCAGCCGTTCTGGCGTGATTGAGTAACAAACATCCATTTGAGGTTTTTTTGGTTCCCGCGGGAACTCTTTAATTTTCCGGGATAAAAAGTAGCCTATGTGCTATTCCAGACTATAATCTATCCCTATGCCAAATTACAGCCAGATCCGTTCAGACGTTGGGGCGTGATTGAGTAACAAACATCCATACATCCATACATCCATCCAGACATCCATCCAAACTTTCGAATTTATAATATTTATTTGATTATTTGATTTGATTTAGGAAAACCTCTAATTGGACGGCAGTCCAACACAAACGGGGAGAGATCAGGCCCAGAAACCTTTTTTTTTTAACGCTGGGAAATGCGTTTAGGCATCCTCTCCGGAAATAATGCAAAAGGATTGCACTCTTTCCGGTGGGGTATGTGGGACTCACTGACAGAACAGAATACCCACTAAAACCCAGCGGACCCATCTTCCGTTTAATGTGGCGGCACAGGAACACATAAATGTAAACTACTGAGTCGTCTCAACGTTGGAGCCACTTAATTTTTGCCTCTACGGGGCAACTAGGTGCGCATATCGGCGCCTCCTGCCCCCCTGGCGTCTACGACGCATTGGATGAGCGTCGGGTGCCTCCTCTCTTTCCCGCTCAGACGTCTCCTTTAGTGAGAGCACCTGCTCACAAAAGGACACCACTGCCGCCCAACAGGCCTCGCTTCCGATCATGCAGTTTATTATGTTCGGAAGCGAGAGACTTCGGCCTGAAGTTCCCAGGGTGGGTCGGCCGCCACAAGCGTGGCAGCCGTCCAGGACACCGTTCTATAGCCTCGGATCAAACGCACCGCGATGGTTCTTTGCGGTGCCCGAAGAAGAGCCTTATTTTTCGGCACCAAGCTGTGCATCCATATGTGCGCCCCGTACAGAGCCATGCTCCGCATTATCCCGGCATCCGAGTCGCCGACAGGCCGAATCCGGTCCCCCTATATTAGGCAGCAGCCTTCCGAGGGCAGCAGCAGCATTTATCAGCCTTGGGGCCAGTTGCTGGAAATGTGCCCCGAAGTTCCATCGGCCGTCCAGGATCAGGCCCAGGTACTTCATGTGACCCTTTATCTCCACAGTTGCACCCTGGACGGTGATTCGTGCGTCCCGAGGTGGTCCCCTGCGTGGGCCATGGAAGAGGAGGGCCTCAGTTTTGGAGACTGAAACCCTTAGGCCCAACATCCTGATCCTGTCCACAACCATGGATGTACCGATCTCAGCAAGGCGAGCTGCCACCTCGTATGTCTCCCCCCGGGCAGTGACTAGTGTGTCATCTGCGTAACACAACACTTTCATCCCTGGGAGCAGCGGACCACGCAGGAGCCAATCAAAACCGATGTTCCAGAGGGTCGGCCCGAGAACCGAGCCCTGCGGGACTCCGCAACTCACACGGCGCCTGTACAATTAGGCCCAGAAACCTGGGTCAACATCGGCAAATGCAGGCTGCTACTAAAAATTGGTAGGGTGGTAACAAGTCACGGTCGAAGTCGCCCACCAGACAAACTACATTCTGTTTATCAGGAAGCTCGCTCACGGGGTTTTCAAAAAGACTCTCCAAGACCGACGGACGGTGCAACTTATTCCTACGAGTAGTTTCATAATCATCGATTACTTACGGCCGGTTTCTGAATTGAGAATTTCATGTTGAGTCTGTCTCAAAGACTACATAAGGCCTAAATAATTGTTTCTGAATTGATATTGTGTAAGGTTTGAGAGTTGACTGCTGACTTGCTGTTTTTGCTTGAATGCATAATACAGAAACCGGCCAAATATCTATCAATTATTCAGAAACAAAAATTTGCTTAATAAGTCCTTAAGTAGTCTTTGAGACAGACTCAACATGAATTTCTCAATTCAGAAACCGGCCGTTAGTCACATTATTATACTCACCTCACCCGTTTGTTTCAAAGAAAGTTATATTGAAACTTTCAATATTCGCAAGTAATTTTCCATATATCGTTTGCCAATTTTCGAATATCATTGTTATACCCGACCCAAAACTGTTTACAAAATATGTCTGCCAAATGAATCAGAACATATTACGATATAATTGTTCTGTACTCGTATACCTACTTCTTTAACGCACTTTAGATAAAGATGTTTGACCCGAATCACGAAAAAATTTTTTTTAAAATAATCTTTTTTAGGCTCCTCTGCCAGCTTAACGGTTGTTTTGGATATGTGAAAAAAATCATGGAAGTACGTAGTTTATACTCGTATGTCACCGTAAGATTGCAAAAACCGTTAGATTGCAATCTAACTAGCGATATTGTAAACTGTCGACAGATTGTGAACCGTTCAATGTTCTGAGTGTAAATTTTTTAAATATTCATTGTATTTACGTTTTCTTGTCTTTTTCTTGTAGGTAGGGTTAGGGGTTCGACACAAATAATCAGATTTTATGGGGTTAATATACCTAACAGATTACAATCTACCGCAAAATAATACGTTAAATTGTAATCTGTCGACAGTTTACAATCTTGCGAGTTAGATTACAATCTAACTGTATTTGCAATTTTACGGTGACATATACAAGGTGTAAGGTAAATGGTATAACATACCGGCGGCTACCCATGCCATTTTGACGTTATAAACACAATGGTAGAGTTAAAAAGTCAAAATTAATTATCAAAAACTTCCATACAAAGGACATTGTTCCGTCCCCATACAAAGTTCGCCTAAGAACCAACCGTCATAAAACATTGATTACTGGGTTCAAATTGATACCTATTTATGCTTGAGAGCAAATTAAAACAACGGACACTTGCTAAGAAATTACTTATTACCAAAAATATTTTCAATTTTGAGGATATTACAGCTTTCACAATCAATCTGCTTGAACAAATAAATGACATCTTTATCCAATTGTAATAGAGCTGTAAACAGTATGTAGATGAGACAAGATTCGCCGTAGTTCATCAAAAACATTACAGATGGCGTTATTAATAAGGATGCAGGTATCGTCATAGTTCATCGAGAACTTCACAGATGGCGTTAGAAATATTTAGCGTTAATTATTGTAGGTACTTTCAATAGATGGCGTTGCGAGATTCAGAATACTAGCGCACTTAGCACTTTAAGCTGCTTTTATCTTGTTTCTTGCGTTACGGATCTAGCGCTCAAGCAGTTGTATTGGATATTATTTTAACCTGTAATTTATTGATCCGTGGTTAATAATCGAGAGACGGAAACGTATAGTAATCAATTGAATACCCATTTATTTATTTTTTAATTAATTAGAAGTGTCCGTTGAATTCTAATATTTGGAATAAAGGTTATAAAATAGGCTAAAATTACTCTATATTTCAAACGTATGTTGATTCTTAGGCGAATTTGGTCAATGTCCTTTATTAGTTAATTATGGAAAATAAATTTTGGCAACCCTGTGGAGTCCTTTGTTCCTTCTACACCTAAAGTCAGAACTGTACTACAAGCAATAATAATAATTATTATCGTATCATTATGCAATTTGGCAATTCATTACAATTTGCAAATCATTGAAAGAACAAACTACACAGAATATTTAATTATTGATCAAAACTTAAATGAAGTAAGTCGAGAAATTAATCACAGGGAAAGGCGGCTCATAAAGTAAGGATAAGTGACTGACTTCGACTTACGAAGTCCGATACTAGTCGGGCATTTTTTTACAACAATACGTAAGTTCTAGCCGGGCTTTTGCTTTGAGAATTTAGTTGCATGCCGGATAATGATTACTTTAGTATCGCGACTGGATTTTATCGCAACGCTCGCGCTGGCAACGAGGCTTAACATACGTCGTATTGTTCGCAGTTCATTGATATTGAATCAGCTGTTTTAAGGGATGCCACCTCAACATTTATGCTAAAATTTTGAAGTCCACATAACTCCCCCAGGATATGAGCTACACGTCTTATGACATTTTTCCGTTATATGTATACACCATCTAACATGGGTAGCCGCGGGTATGTTATACTAATTACCTTACACCTTGTATAATGAAGTTAAAAAGAAAACTATTGCAGGTAAGTAGATTTTACAAGTCAACAAGTAATAGGCGACCAACGTTTAAAATACCCGCATATTGTCCAGCGTTACAGCGGTACAGCGAGAAACCGTCAACTTTGGCATCCATGTGGTTGACGTCCATTTGCTCGCACGAAGCGTTTTTGCTCGAAGTTTCTGATACGAACGTCGAACCGTTAAGTTGGGTATCCACTATGTTCGCGAACTAACTGTGCTCCGCGCATCTGCAACCGCTCTGATGGAGACGGGACGCGCATCTCGATTAGCTCGCGGCTAATCGAGATGCGCTCCAATCGGCGGCGCGCAAACCGCCACCGATTGGAGCGCTGAGCGCGGAGCGCGCACTGTTGCACGCTCCAGGAGCGCGAACGTATCCACTATGCGGAGCAGTTGCAGGCGCGGAGCATAGAGGTTCGCGAACATAGTGGATACCCAGCCTTAGGGTGTGGAGTGTGGAACACCCTCCCAGCGCACGTGTTTCCTGCCACTTATAACTTAAGTGACTTCAAGGTAAGAGTAAATAGGCATCTTCTAGGCAAGCGCGCTCCAACTTAGACCACATCTTTGCTTTGTACTAACTACTAAGGATGATTGTCGTCAAGCGCAAGCCTATCACGTAATAAAAATAAAAATATTGTGACGGGCAACTACGGAACACTACTCTCGCGTGGCCCGACACGCACTTGGCTGGTTTTTAAATAACATTTATTTTCATTATTTTTCCAATGAGTGAGTCTGTGAATCGATTTTTCCACGCTTGTATAATATAAAAATCTGCCGATCCCCACTTGGCCAGCGTGGTGGACTATCATTGGCGAAACCCTTCCCATTCTGAGAAGAGATCTGTGCTCAGTATAGTGACTAGTATAGTTAAAGTGAGTGAGTCAATATAAAAAGTGAAAATGAGTGGCTGTGCCTTTTCACAGCTAAGCATATTTTCGCTTGCATATTTCAAGAAAACACAGTGCGAGTCCCGGGTTCGATTCCCGGAATTCCTTTGGTCTAGTTTGGTTTAGCGGGAGGCTTCGGCCGCGGCCACTACTACCCTACTGGCAAACACGAAAGGACTTCCTATAACTGTAAATCTAATAATTAGATATAGAACTTACTAGCGAATGCCCGCGACTTCGTCCGCGTGGATTGAGGTTTTTCGGTTCCCGCGGGAACTCGTAAATTTTCCGGGATAAAAAGTAGCCTATGTGTCATTACAGACTATAATCTATCTCTGTGCCAAATTTCGTCCAGATCCGTTCAGCCGTTGGGGCGTGATTGAGTAACAAACATCCATCCATACATCCATCCATCCAAACTTTCGTATTTATAATATTTATTTGATAAAAACGTAAGGTTTCAAGCAAGTAAAAATTTGCATCCGAATTTATGAGCCCTGTAAAAAGAGTTGGGCTTTGCCTATCCCCTCCCATAAAACTTTATTTTTAACCGACTTCCAAAAAAGGAGGAAGTCCTCAATTCGGCGCGTTTTTTTTTTCATGGTTGTCGGTGTATATCTCCGTGGTTTCTGAACCGATTTGATTTTTTTTATATCAGTCGTTAGAGGAAGCTCTCGAGGTGGTCCCATAAAAAATTCTGACTCCAAATCCTCAATACTGATGCTAAAAAAAAATTTTTCAAATCGGCTTGGAAACCACGTAGATATGCGGTAACATATTAAAAAAAAAATAACATACGCGCCGAATTGAGAACCTCCTCCTTTTTTGGAAGTTGGTTAATAATCTTGATTTCTACCCACTATGTTGAAGTCGGGCGAGTCTGATGCGTGAACTTTGCTTAATATACCCGCCCGACTTCAACACAGTGGGTAGAAATCAAAATTATTTTATACTTTACAGTGGCGTTGGAAGTCGGTTTTTTGGAAAGAATTTTTTTAAGTAGTTAAGTAAGTACCACATTGTGTCCACACTGTCTTTAAAATTATTATGATAAATGCGAAAGTTTGTGTCTGTCTGTTAGCTGTCCACGGCCCACCCGTTTTTAAACCGACTTTGACAAAGTTCAGCACAGATGATTTAGCTTGCAACCCGGGGATGAACATACTCGTAGGCTATCTTTTAATCCTGAAAATCTAATTTCGTTCTCAAGTTCTCGCGCGATGATTTTGATGATTTTGACGCGGACCTTCATTGGTTTTTTACGATTTCCGGAATTCCCCTACTAAAATTCAAAATTAATTCTCAACTTGGTGCATTTAATATCTAAGCATAGCATTAAACATACTTAATATATTCCATATTACGAAGCTCACAGAAGTAGTTAGGGTTCCTTAGTCAACAAGGAACCCTTTTGTACTTTCACCATATTATTGTCCGTTCGTTAGTCCGTCCGCGGCTTAGCTCAGGGTCTCTATATTAGTACTAGAGACTAGAAAGCTGTAATTTGGTATGAGTAGGTATGTAACTTAACAATCACACCGACAAAATGTTAACATAAAATTCGTTCGCGTGGCATAAGTTTTTGAATCCCACAGGCACGCCTTAATTTTCCGGGCTTAAAAGAAGCCTATGTCACTCTCCTTTGTAGCTAGCATGCGCACTACGAGTAAAATTATGTCTACCCGTTATCTCTTTCTGTCTACCGAAGCTAACATGGTTACTTGTCTCGTTACGTCAAAAGTAAAGATAAAAGTAATAAGTATTTCTTATCTGTGGCATTTTTCTCTACGAACCTTTACATGTCAACTATTTTTTTTGTAACATACCGCATTTTATGCATGATAGGGTATAAATGCAAAATTTGCCGGCAACGACAACATCTCTCTCTCTCTCGTCGCGAGATAATCTCGTTGTGCGCAAGCAGTAAGCACACTGGTCCTCAATTAAAGCCATGCCAAAAATCACGTCGATTCATTGCTCCGTTGCGGCGTGATTGGAGGACAAATATAAACCAACAAACGGACATACTTTCGCATTTATATTTTCTAAAAAAACAACTTTAAGCTAAGTTTACGAGTAATAATCGACCAACATATAAAATGTCCGCATATTGTGCCGGGCAGCTACGGAACTCTACATTGCGCGTGGCCCGACACGCACTTGGCCGGTTTTTTTGTTTTCTATAGTCATTCAACGTCCATACATAACTTTTTGCATTCAGCTAAGCAGCTTGCTAGGTACTATTAGCTACTTATGTGCATATTCGTATCACATTAGTTAGCGCAGCTACAAACCGGCTTGGTTCGCGGTAAAAAGTGTGGTTATACATAATGGGTACTTTAATAGTGCGATCTCAGTAAGATTGCGATAGGGTTATTAACACTATGTAAGCAAGATTGAGCCGATATTTCCCGCAGACCGCAAACTTTAATACGGTGCAACGTAATTATGTACTTATCTATTTAATACTTTTTATATTACCTAAAAGAATTTAATTATTGAGGTGCCAGGTTATAAAAATATAATTAAACAAAAATGCGCAGGGATTGAGGTAAGTAGTTAAATTATCTAGGTGCATAATTTATGCAGAAGCTCGAGCGTTATAGCGATTTATTGAATTAAAAATTATGTCATTTGTACGTAGGTACTTAGGTAGGTACTGAGGGTTTATTTGGGCTATCAGATGCATCATTGGAAAATCCTGTCGATAAGACTGTTTTCTATTAAAAAATGTCATAACTTTTTTTTCAAAATGTTTATACCTACCACTATAGTCGGCGTGATTAATAATATGTACTCATGCCAAATTATAACTCTCTAGTACTAACAGCCTGTGAGCTAAGCCGCGGATGGACAGATGGACGGACATGGCGAAACTCTATGGGTTCCATGTTGACTACGGAACCCTAAAAACAAGTTTATAAAATAATTTTAAGTAAGATTAAATAATTCATTTAAAATATTAGGTATCTTCGTCGTCGTCTCCTTCCTGTGGCCTTAGACAATAATATGTAGGTAACTATGTATCATCTTACGTCAGAATAATTAATCTCGATTTACAATATCCAGAGGCGGAAATTATAATTATTTCTAAATATTAAATTGTCTGTGGTCTGATGTGGCGGGAGGTTGCGGCCGTGACTTAGGTATTATTACCACCCCTGACCCCACCAGCAAATATTTGCCGTCCAGTGCTTTAAAGTTCCTAAAACTCAATTAGGGGTCTTGGCTAATTTAGGGGTAGTTAACTTGATAAAAACCTTACCCAACAAGTGAATTTGGCCAAAAATATTACTTATTACCTTTAATAATAATATTAGATAATACTTTTATTCTCTGGTCAAGGGTTAACTAATTAAAAATAGGTAACTAGGTAACAGTAGTGCATCGCCTAAGCTGTTTCAATTGTATTCTGGAAGAAGTAGGTATTTATGCGAATGGAATGGGGAAGTAACAAATCTTAGATTTGCAGATGACGTGATTTTAATTGGTTCATCAGAAGCGCATTCACAACAAATGGTTACAAATCTTAACAATCAGTGTAGAATTGTTGGACTAGAAATGAATGTGATAAAAACTTAAGCCAAGTGAAAATAGAGAACTTAGGTATTATCAGTATCAAAAAAAAAATTGAAAATGTAAAGAGCTTTGCATAATATTTGGGTCAAACGTTGACTCTAAACGGAAACGATAATAATATGCAACAAGAAATACTTAGAAGGATAGAAAACGCTTGGAGGAGATTTTGGTCACAAACAAAACCACACCCACTTAAACACGCACAAAAAATTGCATCGGAATCGGTGCAGCCGTTCTGAAGTGATGCGCTTACATACATTCGGCAATTGATTTTTATTTATATAGAGATAGAAGATAATATACTTAGACGGAGAGACGATAATATTGTAGAGTTCGTAGGCCATCTTTGGCATAATAAAACATGGAACAGACTAGGGGAAGTCTTTGTCCGGAAATGGGATGGGTTATAGTGGCATCTCACTATAACTGGGCTTATAATAGTAATAAGTATTGCAATAAATAGCACATTAAAGAGTGAATTGACAAAATATCCGTATTGTTTTTGTACAATCCTCCCATCTTGAAACAACAAAAACAACTCACTTGGCTTTCCGGGAGCCGTAAATAGACGAATTGGCCGCTTTCCACGTACACGCGAATCGCGATGTATGTAACAACACATGTACTCGTGTACTGAACGTATGTACTGAGGGTACGCCCGCACGGGACAACGTGCGATCGCCGACTGACCGTTTCACAACAGTGCGTATGGTTATACAATTTATAATAATGTATAATTGTTTATTTTGATCAGATTTCATCCCTCAATGCAAAGTATGATGCGTTTTCACACGCGCTTGCCCGCGTCATCGTACGCTTGCGGCTTCATAGCCTTGCGTTCCGTTTCTTTACTCATGTGCTTGCGGTGCCTGGACCACAGTCGCACAAAATAAAAACTCATAAAATAATTATCTTCTTTTCAGGAAAAGAAAACGTCGTGCGCAACTTGTAGGCTGTACGAGCCACGAGGAAATTCTTGGGTAAGGGCGAGCACAATTGATCAATGAGAGGCAAGGACGCATTTATATAAAACTAGCTGATGCCCGCGACTTCGTCCGCGTTCAATACGAACTCCTTAATTTTCCGGGATAAAAAGTAGCCTATGTCACTCTCCAGGTCCTCAACTATACCCATGCAAAAAATCACGTGAATCCGTTGCTCTGTTGCAGCGTGATTGAAGGACAAACCAACAAACCAACAAACCAACAAACCAACAAACCAACAAACCAAAAAAGCAACAAACAAACACACTTTCGCATTTATAATATTAGTATGATATGATATGATGACTTAGACGATGCCCGCGACTTCGTCCGCGTGGATTAAGTTTTTAATTCCCGCGGAAATTCCTTAATTTTCCGGGATAAAAAGTAGCCTATGTCAAAGTAGCCTATGTAAAAGTAGTATGTAGCCTGATTTCATCAAAATCAGTTGAACGGTTGGGCCGTGAAAGCGTAGCAGACAGACAGACTGACACACTTTCGCATATAATTAGTTAAGTATGAATATAACAGGCACTGTAATCAATTAATTGAAGCAATGTCTGCTGAAATCTGTATGAAAATCAGGAAAACTTTTATTTAATTTTATCAATTACAAGTTAGCCCTTGCCTGCGATCTCACCTGATGGTAAGTGATGATGCAGTATAGGATGGTAGCAAGCTAACCTGTTAGGGGAATCTTACTAAACAATTACTATAATGCGAAAGTTTGGATGGATGTATGGATGTTTGTTACTCAATCACGCCCCAACGGCTGAACGGATCTGGCTGAAATTTGGCACAGAGATAGATTATGGTCTGGGATAGCACATTAATTTTATCCCGGAAAATTAAAGAGTTCCCGCGGGAATCAAAAACCTCAAACCACGCAGACGAAGTCGCGGGCATCCGCTAGTGGCGCCAAGCGATTTGGCGTTCCGGTACGATGCCGTGTGGAAACCGACTAGGGGTTTGGGTTTAATATAACTGCCATACCCGGAACAGGTTAGCCCGCTACCATCTTAGACTGCATCGTCATTTACCATCAGGTGAGATCGCAGTCAAGGACTAACTAGTAGTGGAATAAAAAAAAGAAAAAAAGATAATAGATACACGTCCGATGAGGGACGAAAGCTACTGTTCTATACTATCGCGTCGCGTCGTATCGAATCGCGTTGTCGCCTCGGACAGTGCCTTACAGGGTTCCTATAGACTCGTTAATGCTGCACAGGGTAACATACCCCCTTATAGTTATTGTCATTTTGGTTCATGATTTTCAATTTATCATACGGAACACTGATTGTACAGTGAACTTCACGCTTGTCCGGCAGTTATAAGAATAACCTAGTCTTAAAAATAGTTAACCGACTTAGCGCGATAAGGCGGTGAGTATATTGCAGGAGATCCCGGTTTCCGCGGAGTATGTACACAGTTCGAACAGACCGAGCGCTAGATCAGCAGTTGATAAGGTGATGAGTCGAAGCGCCGCAGAAACCTCGTGATGCGTGCGACTCATTACACAGCACGGCCCGAAGGCGTGATGCTGGCTGCGCGGGTATCCCCACACCTGCTGACAATTTTCTATTCCTCTACAAGTTAGCCCTTGACTGCGATCTCACCGGATGGTAAGTGATGATGCAGTCTTAGTTGGTAGCGGGCTAACCTTTTAGGGGTATTGTAGTTATACTATTAAACACATACCCCTAATTCTACACGGCATCGTACCGGAACGCTTAATCGCTTGGCGGCACGTCTTTGCCGGTAGGGTGGTAACTAGCCACGGCCGAAACCTCCCACCAGGTCAGACCAGAGTAAATTTAGAAATTTCAGGATGGCCCAAAGGCGTGAAGCTGGCTGCGCGGGGATCCCCACACCGGCTGAGTGCTGACAACATTGTAAGCAGCTTTTTCTACTCCCCTACAAGTTGGCCCTCGACTGCGATCTCATACCTGATTGTAAGTGATAATGCAGGCTAAGATGGTAGCAGGCTAACCTTTTAGAGGTATGGCAGTTAGGTATATATTAAACCCGTACCCCTAATCGGTTTCTACAAAGCAGAATCATTTGGCGGCACGTCTTTGCCGGCAGATTGGTAACTAGCTACGGCCTACGGCCGAAACCTCCCCCTACCAGGCCAGACCAGAGAAAATTCAGAAATTAGGTACAAATTCCCAAATTGACCGTGGCCCGTGCCGGGGATCGAACCCGGGACCTCCCAATAAAGAACCACAGCGTGAACCACTGCGCCGGAGAGGTCGTCGCCGGCGCAGTGGTTCACGCTGTGGTTGAAGTGACTTGAGTGATACCTTCCACGTTTGCAAAACTCTAGGTGCTGAGCCTTTAGTGAAAGATCAAGCAAGTATAATATAGCGGAAAGTGGCCGCTAGCGTGCGTTGGATCATTGTTCCGCTGCGACGGTAATCAGAGTGTTATATTATGGTATTATTGTATGTTATAAGGTTCAAAAGTTTCCGGGTTCAATTCCCTGTTGGAACTCTAGGGAGTCTAGAACAACAGAGATTATCATACCAGAGTCACCAAAGCTGAAGTGGCAATGGGCGGGGCACATAGTTCGGAGAACCGATGGACGTTGGGGTCCCAAGGTGCTGGAATGGCGACCCCGCACTGGAAGGCGTAGCGTCGGTAGACGGTGGACGGACGACTTAAAGAGAGTCGCAGGGAGTCGCTGGATCCAGGCGGCGCAAGACCGTGGCTTGTGGAGGACCCTACATGAGACCTATGTCCAGCAGTGGACATCCATGGGTTGACGACGACGGCGACGACCATAGATGTGCTAGGAGTAGGTAGGCAGGTATAGACCAAAATATAATCCTAAACGCCTGAACCGAAACCGGGATCTCATACATTAGACGAATTACGAGAAATAATTCGTAAGTATAATGAAATCGAACCTCCTGTCCAATAATTATTATGAAACAGATAACAGAGGTTGTTGTTCAGTGATAAGCTTCTGGTAATTCATCAGCTCGGCGCTGGACACCAAATACCAATAATTATGCACCTGTTAGGTTTGTTTGCGGTTTGCTTCCAGAAGTAGAGTTGACAGAAAAAAAATGAGCAGTCATATGCCGATAGAAGTGAAAACGAATATTAACTTTTTTTTATTTTTTATTTTTTAACAATCTATACTAATATTATAAAAGCGAAAGTAAGTTTGTTTGTTTGTTTGTTTGTTGGTTTGTCCTTCAATCACGCTTCAACGGCGCAACGGATCGACGTGATTTTTTGCATGGCTATATTTGAGGACGGAGAGTGGTGACATAGGCCACTTTTTATCCCGGAAAAACAAACAGTTCCTTCTGGATAGCATGCTCTTTTTCTCTCATTTTTCTTCAAATAGGCGGTGGCGCAACATTGCATGATTTTTTGCATAGGTATTATTTGAGGAGGTATTAGTAGACTGTCATAGGCCACTTTTTTACTTTACGAGTTCCAAGATCGGCAAGTAGGTTATCGAATTTCGTACCATTTAGAGTCAGTCTCATTAAAACCAACTTAGGAGCCTCGGCTCCTCTAAATAGGATTAAAAAAACATATAACGATATCGCCAAAAAACTAGATATTGACATTTGGAGAGACTTGCTCATCACATTTAAGAGCAAGCTCAAAAAACACTTTTTTGAACAATACCGCTAACATTTTTAACATTTTTAGGGTTCCGTACCCAAAGGGTAAAAACGGGACCCTATTACTAAGACTCCGCTGTCTGTCTGTCTGTCTGTCTCCAGGCTGTATCTCATAGACCGTGATAGCTAGAAAGCTGAAATTTTCACAAATGATGTATTTCCGTTGCCGCTATAACAACAAATACTAAATTTAAAAAAAATATATATATTAAGGGGGGTCCCCATACAATAAACGTGTTTTTTTCGTATTTTTTTGCTCAATATTAAAAACGGTAACAGGTAGACGGTTCAAATTTTCACAGAATATTAACTTGTATATTACCTTTCAAAATAAATAATTAAATATCAATAAAGTAAATATTAAAGGGGGGCTCCCATACAACAAACGTAATTTTTTGATATTAACAGTAAACCTCTACAAACAAAGTTAGTTTTGCGGTTCATTAACAAAGGTAATTATGCCTACTTCTTGAGTACGGAACCCTCGGTGCGCGAGTCCGACTCGCACTTGGCCGGTTTTTTTAATTTTTAATTCTGACGTACCTACCTACTTAGTATTTTTTATTTTGTTCTTTGTTTTTCGTTTAGTATTTATATGTTTGGTTCTATGTAGTTTATTTATATTTATGTACTTGTGTCTATATAGTTTTTATTCAATATCAATTGCATATTGTAAAATTTAAGATTGTTAATGTAATTAAGTCAACCGCTGTAACTGCTTTATGTCATGAGTTTATTTTGTGATACAGAATTTAAGTCGCATGTTGTGGCTACCTATAACTGGTTTTTATAGCATATTTAAGAACTGTATTTGCATTTAATATGACTGTATGTTTTTATTGCTGTAAAACTGTTGGTGCCCTTAAATAAATAAATATATAAATAAAAAATATCCCGGAAAAACTAACAGCTCCTGTGGGAAAGCATGCTCTTTTTCTCGCATTTGATCTTCAATCGCGCTTCAACGGTTCATCCATTATTTTCAACCGACTTCAAAAAAAGGAGGAGGTTCTTAATTGTAATGTTTTTTTTTTTTTTAAATGTTTGTTACCTCAGAACTTTTGACTGGGTAGACCGATTTGGATGATTCTTTTTTTATTTGAAAGGGCATACTTTCCAAGTGGTCCCATATAAATTTTATCGAAATCGGTCGAGCGGTTTTTAAAATATCAACAATAAAATAAGTACTTTGTATAGCGTGTGCTTGTTGTTGTAAAGTTGGCGCGGGAGTTTGAAGTCGGTTGTTTAAAAATAATTTTTTATATTAAATTATATTATGAGAACTGCCACTCCAACTCCAAAACTGCCAGATTGAAAGAAATATGTAGATCAGAAGGATAAAACCGGTAAATAAAAAAAATTAAACCTCAAATAATTAGTGAGATATCAACCAACCAATATTACGTTTAATGAAAAATATACCGAGAAAACGGCAAAGTTAAGTTTGCTAACGTGGTGACACGAGGGCGAGGGCGAGGGCGAGGGCGAGGGCGAGGGCGTGGGCGAGGGCCAGGAAAATTAAGGAGTTCCCGCGGGATTCGAAAAAACTTAGTCCACGTGGACGAACTCGCGGGCATCATCTAGTTAAAATTTAAACCTCCACCTTTGGAAGTCGTTACAATAGGTATGATGCCTATATTAAAAATAAATTATTGCTAACTGATTATAAAATACCTAGAGGGTCTTCCAAAAGATCTAAAATTCACATCCTCGGTTAGTTTTAAGTTTGATAACCATTTTAAAATATAGAATAAAGAAAAAAAAACCGGCCAAGTGCGAGTTGGACTCGCGCACCGAGGGTTCCGTACAAACCGATTTATGACGTATTAAAAAAAAACTACTTACTAGATCTCGTTCAAACCAATTTTCGGTGGAAGTTTGCATGGTAATGTACATCATATTTTTTTTTCAGTTTTCTCTTATTTTAGAAGTTACAGGGGGGGGGGGGGGGGGCACATTTTACCACTTTGGAAGTGTCTCTCGCGCAAACTATTCAGTTTAGAAAAAAATGATATTACAAACCTCAATATCATTTTTGAAGACCTATCCATATATACCCCACACGTATGGGTTAGATGAAAAAAAAATTTTTGAGTTTCAGTTCTAAGTATGGGGAACCCCCAAAATTTATTGTTTTTTTTCTATTTTTGTAAAAAAATCTTAATGCGGTAAATTTCAACAGTATAGTTCTTATAGTTTCGGAAAAAAGTGGCTGTGACATACGGACGGACAGACAGACAGACAAACATGACGAATCTATAAGGGTTCCGTTTTTGCCAAATTTGGCTACGGAACCCTAAAAATGCGTTGAAATTTGATGACGTCACAAAAGTGAATTTCTATACTTCTCGTAGAAGTGTGTTTTTAAGTTTGTTAAAGAGTTGCTGATTTGATTTGGTTGTCATCATCCCTATTGCCTAAACAGCTTATATAGGATATTGTGTTGCGTAATACGCGCTTTACTTAGGATTCTTAGCTTTCATAATATTAGATTAACGATATTCTATACAGAGATATAATTAATCTTGAGTTTTTTGTAATCATAGTCACAGACTACAGTCATAATATTCTCATTGGAATTATTTCAAAATATTAATGAGTACTTACCTACATTAAATATTTGCATGCTAAATAAAAGAATTGAAGGACACGCCATAACATTGTGAAAATCTGTACTTACACTCATACTAAAGTCATACTCATATGACAGCAAATAAAAAAAATTACGTATGTCAGCGCAGACACGCGACTAGAGTTTATTCTTTACGAACGAAAAGTGTTACCATGAAAACATAAAGTAACGTAACGGAGAAAGTTTGATTTTACTCCCCATAAATTTTTATACCTCGGGCATAAAATATGAAAATCGATTCTTAAGGAGGTAAACTCACAAAATTTATTTCATTTTGTACTATACAAATCGCCTGTAAGCTAAGCTGTTTGAGTAGCAAAGATTATTTCTTATTACTGTTGTTTTGCTGACTGTCCACTATAATCTAGGCGCGCATTACGGCGCTATCAAAATATTCCCTTCCAATAATAGCGCCTAACGAGATGATACATTTTTATCTGCGAACTGGTTGATTCTGATGCTGATTAATGAGGCTATATATAAATGTACACCTGTCACCAATTAAATTACCTACCTACCTACATATATTATTGTTATTTACCGTTATATTTCTGTTAACGATAAACTTTTGAGGAGCATCACGGCGCAGTGGTGAGGCGCGTTAGCCTTTTGGGTGGAAGGTCGTGGATTCGAATTTCGGAAGAAAAAATTGGAAAACTTAGATACAATTCTATTCGATCGATTCAAGAACTATTCGATCTGGTTCCACCGTCACCTTTTTATTATCGAACCGCAAGGGCTCGTACGAAGCGATTTGGTTCCTCGTCTCTAATTCGAACCGCTAGGATGTGGAATGCCCTTACGACTTCCGTTTTCCCCTCCTCTTTCAATATAGGTAGGCTTCAAATCATGAGTGAATAGGCATCTTCTAGGCAAGCGCGCACCGCCTTAGGCTGCATCACCACTTGCAACCAAGTCTGATTGTAGCCAAGCGCTAGCCTATATACCTATATTTAAAAAAAATGTGGCAAGTCAGGGCTTTAGTTACCACCGTATGGGAAAAGCTTAGTATCGAAGACATAATATCGTACTGTAGGTAAGCAGAAAAGAAACTTGTCAAGCAGGCATAAAGTCGATATTATACTTCGCCCTAGCCATCGGCTTCCTTGGCTCTACTATAGTATCTCAGGAGAAGCCTGCGTCATTGCTCACACAAGGTAAAAGCTGACTTGTAGTAAAAAACCGGTCAGTGTGAGTCAGACTCGAGCACAAAGGGTTCTGTACCACCACACAGTAAATTATTTTAGTAAATAACAAGACAGAATAAAATACTCAAAATACAACAGCTTAAATAGCTGTATTTTTTATTTCGTTGACTTAAAAACTTGCTTTTTTTACAGCTCCAAGGAATTTGATATACCAATTTCTACTTGAGACCTCCACGCGTTCCTGAGAAAATGAGAGTTGTTAAACAGATACATTGACATCGAAGTGATCCTATAAGGGTTTTTTAAGCTATTGCATAGCTTCTATCGCGGGCCTTGAGGGTGGAGACCGAATCCAGAAATTCCGTAACGAAATTGAAAACCTAACACTTTGGTTGCTATGACTACTTGTGTTGTTGACTTCAAATTATTGAAAATAAAAAGACTATTTTTATGAAAAGATGATTTGGAATATAAAGGCTAAATAATTTGATAAAGGCGAAATAATTTTAAAGAATTATGTTTAAAAACATAATTCTTTAAAATTATTTAGCCTTTATATTCCAAATCATCTTTTCATAAAAATAGTCTTTTTATTTTCAATAATTTGAAGTCAACAACACAAGTAGTCATAGCAACCAAAGTGTTATGTAAGTTGATAAAAAATGCTATGCAATAGCTTTACCGCGGCAGTCTCCGAGTGCCACACGTCTTTTTAGGGTTCCGTACCCAAAGGGTAAAAACGGGACCCTATTACTAAGACTCCGCTGTCTGTCTGTCTGTCTGTCTGTCTGTATGTCTGTCTCCAGGCTGTATCTCATAGACCGTGATAGCTAGAAAGCTGAAATTTTCACAAATGATGTATTTCCGTTGCCGCTATAACAACAAATACTAAAAATTAAAAAATATATATATTATGGGGGGTCCCCATACAATAAACGTGTCTTTTTCGTATTTTTTTGCTCAATATTAAAAACGGTAACAGGTAGACGGTTCAAATTTTCACAGAATATTTACTTGTATATTACCTTTCAAAATAAATAATTAAATATCAATAAAGTAAATATTAAAGGGGGGCTCCCATACAACAAACGTAATTTTTTGATATTAACAGTAAACCTCTACAAACAAAGTTAGTTTTGCGGTTCATTAACAAAGGTAATTATACCTACTTCTTGAGTACGGAACCCTCGGTGCGCGAGTCCGACTCGCACTTGGCCGGTTTTATTTCCTTTTGAGGTGCGGAACTCTAAAAAATTATACTTAAAAAAAGATGAAACCTGTCATCGATCTTGCAGACTGCCAGAGAGGTACTTATATAGTTCACGCGAGAGACACGTCATACATTTACCTAATCTGCATTCAACTCACGCGCGAACTGTAGTTCCGTGTTCACTGTCGTCTGTCAGTACTTGGTTTATAATTAATCTATGGTCAGACCTAAATTTCGCCTAAGTAGTTGCCAACGTTGATATCGCAGGTGCGAGCGACAGTTAGGCAGTGAAACAGTTTCCGCGGCTGAAACCGGCCTCCGAGTACGCGACTCGCTCTTCACCAGTAGCTATTATACTCAGTTTAATTATTAGGTACATGCACAAGTGTCTATTATGTTACGTCATGTTTTGACTTTACCACCGGTTCGGGAAGAATGGATCCCCTCGGATCATAGTCTACAGCGCCAATCATAATTTGTGTGACGACCTGTCACTTCAGGATTTTCCATTTAAATGAGTAGGTAATTAATAAGTACTTATGTATTAGCTAAATTCCTTATCTTAATAGGCGAAGGCCCAGATCTTAATCGGTGTTGATGTTAGACCAGCGCATTCTTGCCCAAATACTCACTCACTGAGTTTAGTTTATTGAGATTTTTTAAGATAACACTAAGCAAAGAAAATGTGGCTAAGTACGGTCTATACCTATAGGTTTTGCTTAGGCTATGTCCCCACGCAGCGTTTTTAGACTCGTTTTTGAGAGATAATATGTCGTAACGCCACCATATTGTTAATATTCTCGTTGCAAAACAACTAGACGACGCCTGAGACTTAGTCCACGTGGATTAAGAAGTTTTAAATCCTTTAGAAACTTCGGTGCTCTGTGGGGTAAAGGTAGCGTCTTCTGTTTCATATAGTCTGTGACTACATTGTCAAGTTTCAATATACATAGTTCTATGGTCTATGATTGTTACCTTGTTCTATGTGTCTTTGGTTTGCAAGTCTAATAAAAGATGGTTGAATACTTTTAAGTCTTTCAATTAAATATAATTTAACATGGCGCAGCCGTCCTGAAAATATTGTAAGTTTCACATCTATGTTCCCGGTAAGTTTGTGGCTACTACGATGGATAAAAATGTTAAAGTTTTACCTAATTTTGATCTGCGGGCAAATGGTGCTGCCGCGGAATGGAAAATATGGCGGTCGTGTTTCGAAGATTACCTTGTGTCCACTAGGCAAGATGGTGCAAGTGACAAAATTCGCCTTGCTTTACTTAGAAATATGCTGGGGATGGAGTCGGCACGTGTGCTTCTTACGTTACCTATACCCGTTGATATGGCAGGTGATTATAACTTTGTACTGGACGCCATAGAAAAGTACGTCAAACCACGTGCTAACGAAGTCTTTGAAAGATATAAATTTAACGATAGAAAGCAAAAGGAAGGAGAAACCTTCGATAATTTTCTCACCGAAGTGAAACAATTGATGCTAAACTGCAACTTTAGCGACACTTCTAAGGAGTCTATTGAAGATCAATTGTTGAGGGACAAAATTGTGCAAGGGGTCTACGATAAAAACACCCAGGAACAACTACTGCGTTTGGATGGCTTGACACTAGAAAAAGCAGCAAATTTCTGCAGAACTTCAGAGCAGAGTAAGCTACAGGTCAAGGAAATGAACCCGACATGTGAGGTTGATGCAAATAAATATAGAAGTAAAAAGAAGCCTAAGTCTAAAGGTAAATTTAGATGTCGTCGGTGTCAAACTCTCCATGGTCCAAGGGAATGTCCAGCTTTTGGAAAAATATGTAAAAAGTGTGGTATGAAAAATCATTTTGCGATTAGCTGCAGAGTGCAGAGAAAAGTTAATAATGTTAGTCAGTGTCAAAGTGAATGTAGTTCTGAAAGTGAAAATAATGAAAATTTATTCTGTAATATGGTAGTTTCAAAGTGTAATACCAAGTCTGAGTGGGTAGAAACTATACTTATTGAAAATAGGCCTGACAAATGTAAATTGGACACTGGTGCCGACATTAGTATTATGCCATTAAGTATATTCGAACAAATAAATGAAAAGTTAAATTTAAAACTTATTAAAACAAATATTCAGTTGGTATCTTTTGAAGGCAGCAAGGTCTCACCTGTGGGCATGGTAAATTTAATGTGTGAGTATAAAAATGAGAAGTGTTTTGAAAATTTTGTCATTGTTGATTGTCACTCCATGCTTTTAGGTTTACCTGGATGTATTTCTCTAAATTTAATAAAGAGAGTGCATAGTGCTGAGAGTGGTTCAGTCTCATCAAAAGATAAGTTTATATCTGAGCATAAAAATGTATTTCAGGGTGTAAGTTACCGGGTACCTATAGTATAACCACCAAGCCTATTGCAGAGCAAATTTGTCATCCACCTTCAAGAATACCTAATTGTCTTTTAGATCCGTTAAAGTGTGAACTAGATAGACTTGAAAGTAGAAAATCAATTGTAAAGGTCGATAACCTCAATGAAAATGCTTGTATTAACCGTATAGTGTTAGTTGAAAAACCCAACAAAAAGATTAGACTGTGCTTAGATCCTTCTGATCTAAATAAATATATTATAAAGAAACCTAAATCATTACCAACTTTAGAAGAGCTTGCTTTGAAATTGAATGGTAAGAAATATTTTTCTGTGTTAGATCTTTCAGAAGGTTTCCATCACTTAAGTTTAGATGAAAATTCATCATGGAAATGTTGTTTTTCTACTCCCTTTGGTGTCTATAGATACTTAGTATTGCCCTATGGGTTAATGAATGCACCTGAATTGTTTCAGGATGTACTTGAATCTCATTTTAACAAACTCAAAAATGTAGTTGTTTGGGCTGATGATATATTAATTATGGGAAATTCTATGGAAGAACATGATCAAGCTTTATTAAGTGTGATGAAAAAGGCTAAGGAAATAGGTATTGTGTTCAATGAGAAAAAGTTTCAGTATAGACAACGCGAAGTTAGATATGTGGGTCAAATCTTTAATGAACATGGTATGTCAATTGATAAGTCTAGAGTTGAGTCGTTGTTAAAGCTAAAACCACCAACTAATAGGGATGAATTATTGAGAATTATAGGGTCGTTTAACTATGTTAGACGGTATGTTCCAGAAATGTCAGAGTTAATGTCTCCTCTGTGTCAATTGCTAAAAAAGAATGTAGAGTTTCTGTGGTTACCTTTACATGATCAAGTTTTTGCCAAATTAAAAGAGAAAATTAGTTGTGCTCCAGCGCTTTGTCCATTTGATTCTAAAAAGAAAATTATATTGCAATGTGATGCATCAAGCAAAGGGTTAGGTTGTTGCTTGTTTCAACCTGATGAGTCTGGTAATTTAAAGTTGATTGCTTGTGTATCAAGATCTATGAACAATGCTGAATTAAATTATGGACAAACTGAAAAGGAGTTATTAGCAATTTATTTTGGCACTACAAAGTTTCATAAATACATTTATGGTTCAGATGTTGATATACAGACTGATCATAAACCTATTGTATCTATTATGTGTAAACAAATTAGCAAGATTGGTTCACCTAGACTGAAGAGGTTAAGATTAAAATTGTTAATGTATAGATTAAATGTATACTATGTGCCTGGTAAATATGTGCATTTTGCTGATATGTTGTCAAGAAATAGTTTAAATATAGTTGAACATGACAGGGATATGTTGCAGATGGTACATACAGTGTCTAAGCATTTGCCTATGTCTGATACAAGAAAGGCCATTTTCCGTAATGAGACTAATAATGATTCAGTGCTCTCTAAATTATGTAATTACTTCTATCATGGTTGGCCTAAGAAATTAACTAAAATATTTCAACATTTTGCTAAATTTAAAGACCAGTTGTTTGTTCAAGATGGATTTTTATTTTATGGAAATAGAATTGTTGTTCCAAGTTCATTGCGTTCATATGTCATGGAATTAGTACATGAAGGACATGTAGGAATCAATAAGTGTATTTCTAAGGCCCGTCAATTATTCTACTGGCCAAACTTGTCCTCTGATATACAGGATTTCATATCTAAGTGTCGTACTTGTGAAAAATTTAGACCGGCTAATGTACATGAGCCATTGTTACCACATGTTATACCAAAGTACCGATATTATAAAGTAGGTATGGACATAATGGAATGTGCAGGAAAATCCTATCTTGTCATAATTGACTATCTATCACATTGGATAGAAATAAGACCTATTAAGGATAAAACTTCAAAATCTGTAATAAATGCTTGTCAAGAGGTATTTACTCGTTTAGGCTATCCATTTGAAATTATTGCGGATAATAATCCATTTAAATCACAAGAGTGTCTTGAGTATTATAAAAAGAAGGATATAACTATTACCACAAGTAGTCCTCATTATCCCAGAAGTAATGGTTTAGCTGAAAAAGCTGTTAACATAAGTAAAAATTTGGTAAAGAAAGCTATTGAGGATGGTAAGGATTACCGTGACTATCTCATGAATTATAATAATAGTAATTTATCTGGCTTATCTGTGTCTCCTTCTCAGATTTTAAACAGTAGAAATTTAAGATCAAATATTCCTATTACTTTGTCATATTTAGAGCCTAAAATTGTAACAAATATTCACAAATTATTAATTTTAAAACAGAAAATTAATAAATATCAACATGATAAGCATTCAAAAACTAAAGAAGTAGTATATAAACCTGGTGATAATATTGTCTACAGAACTAGGAAAGATACACACTGGAAAAAGGGTATAGTAGTTAAGAAATGTAAGGAACCTAGGTCATACTGGATAAGAACTGATTGTAATTCTAAACCTTTCCGAAGAAATAGTCATCATTTGAGAAAGTCATTCACTGATTGTTATACCTATAAAAGAAATAATTTTATGCCAGAATTTGATAATGATATTCCAGAAGTGTTGCCACCAAATACTCCTCAAAGTGTTCCCCCGGAGACCAGTGGTAATTTTTCTGAAAGAGTTCCTTATCAAACCCGTAGTGGTCGTTCAATTAAACCTAGATCCAGATTGAACTTGTAATTAAATTAAGATTACATAATAATACCTCACCCTAGGCTTTCATTTTAAAGGGGAGGTGTTTCATATAGTCTGTGACTACATTGTCAAGTTTCAATATACATAGTTCTATGGTCTATGATTGTTACCTTGTTCTATGTGTCTTTGGTTTGCAAGTCTAATAAAAGATGGTTGAATACTTTTAAGTCTTTCAATTAAATATAATTAACATCTTCCTCCCGGGATGAAACTTATCTTTGTAGGGTGCAAATTCCGGTCAGCATCCCATCTGTCGACGGGACATGAACACGTAGCAGACAGAAAGACACTTTCTCATTAACCGACTTCCAAAAAAGGAGGAGGTTCTCAATTCGGCGCGTATATATTTTTTATTTATTTTTTATTTGGCGTGGGTATGTACTTATTGTTATCACCTCGAACATAACATGGATACTTTAATCATGGAAAATCAGTTTCCTAGGGTTTTCAACACCTTAATCCACGCAGACGAAGTCGCGGGAATCATCTATTCTAATATTAAATGTGAAAGTTTGGTTAAACGGATGGATGGATGTTTGTTACTCAATCACACCGACACCAGAATACTGAACGGATCTGGAACTGGAAAAACACATAGGCTTATTTTTATCCCGGAAAATTTAAGAGTTCCCGCGGGAACAAAAAAACCTCAATCAACGCAGACGAAGTCGCGGCTATCAGCTAGTCTAGCAAATAATAAAACCGTTAAAACTTGAAAGACAACATAATATATACCTAGTTGAATGTAATGAATGCTCGGTGATGAGCTATGCATAAACTAACATTATTAGTACCTTTCAACACAATTAGCCTCGTTCTGTGGTTTCAGGACAAAGGACAATAAATTAAAACAACAAAATTCAATATTATTTAAAAATTTAATAACTTCATCATTAAAATAACAATTCATAATTATAATAATTTATATACATGGTGTTGTAAAGAGAACAATTTTACACAGCAAAATGTTATGAGTTATATGACAATACTTAGTGATAAGCTGAACGTCCACCGGGGCGGGTATGACGACACAGTGTGATCAAATCAGGGGGGGTTACTACCATCGCTTAAAGCAGTATTGTTACAAAGTGACAGTTTTATGTCACGTACCTTGACATCCCTAAAATTAGGACTATAATATTCAAAAACACGAACGTCAGTAATATCAAAGCAATACGGCTTTAAGCGATGTTAGTACGCCCCCTGAATAATATTATTATGGAAAAAGTTAATTCGCGACAAAAAGACATTTTGTAACGTTACCCTATACTAAATTCTTCTTCTTTTTTCTCTCCCATTTTATTTGAAGATTACGAAACTATTCTTATATAAAATAATGATTTGAATATCCGTTGGACGTGAACTGTGAAAATGAGTATGAGCCTCGATAAATAAAATGAATATGAATGACTTTTTTAAATGAATGAATGAATAAAACATCATCTTACGAGGAGTATTAATTCCTTTTTTGTATATAATCATCATTTTCAACGAAAAAAACAAATATTATTTGTTCTTATGATAATAATATCATTTTAGAATTAATAAAATTTATACACGTGTACAATTTACTTAATTCCAAATATCGTTTCGTACTTTGAAACAAGTTTCGACTATTGAAAAAAATTAAACATCAGTGCGCGTTATTCAAAAAACAGACGTATCTCCATAGAGTTAAAGTTTGTACATGCTACAGATACGTTATTTAGAATAAGCGAGTCACAAAAAAATGTAGACACTCCGCGTTCTGTCGGCATTCAAGAGTGAAGACATCACTATTAATAATATTTTCTGCAATTTTTAAGAATTCTGTATGTTTTCGTAAGGCACTATCAATGATTATTTATTGATTACCAACGTACGAAGATAGACGACCGAATATCAAATATATCTATAGTGCATTAAAATTACTATAAAAATCTTACGTATAAAATATATTTTGGAAAATAATTTACATTATCTTTGATATGCTTATAATAGTTAAAATTAAAAGGTCGCTTCTAGACTGATCACCAGAGAGAGTTTTCAGTTGACAGTTCCGTTGTCGAATCTGTCAGATACGTCAGATTATAATTTGGTCAGTTTGTATCGCGCCGTCTGTCAGTCGAGAGGCGACCTGAATACTTGTTCAAAAATAACGCACTAGTCCACTACACTCTGACATGCTTATTAACACTAAACAAACCTCAAATTGAATATTAATCCGTTAGCGTTAACACATTACTAACGGCTGTGTAAGTTTTTTGAGTGCAAGTGTTTGTATTATAACCTATATTCTACACTTGGTCTCTTTCGAAGCATTTCTTATTTTTAAAATGCCAAAAATATGACAGTTAATAAGGTGCGCTTAACTTTCTGAAACTATTCTAGTATTGCGTCATATTAACAAGTAATTATTGTCATATTTTCACTCTTATATGAGCACAATAGAAACTAATGAACGACGTAAAGGCCCTCCAAAATGTAGTTGTGACACCAAGTTTGACATCTCTTCATTTAGGAGCTGTCAAGTTTAACACCATTTCATAAAATAACTGTAATTTGTGACACCTCTTTATTATATAAGAAATGTCAAAATTTATATCTTCTTCATACAAGAAATGTCCAGTTTGACATCTCTTCATAAAATAACTGTCAAGTTTGACGCCGCTTGTAATATAAGCTGTCAAGTTTGACGTTGCTATTTTGAGTGTACACAATCTTTACATTAAACATAATTTTTCGAACTAGTTACGCGTAGTTCTGTCAAATATTAGTGGACGAGAGAAAGGTGGTAACTTTTTACTGACTATAACACATTACTATGGCACTAGTAGTTTTTGGATACAATACGTATGATTTCATAGTTTCCCAATCATTTATACAAAAATATGATATGTCCTTGCATAGTTAAACAATATTTCTATACATAAACGGAAATTCTCGTTTGACTCGAATATAATAATAATTTACTTAAACAAAATAATATTAAATGTTAAGTTTTTTTGTAAGGAATACTTTGAAACCTTCGGCATGAGGCGTCCCATCCATTAGGGTTCAGGAAGACTATATTATTATTAAAGCATAATATTAAGTATTATCGTTTTATTTATAAACAAAATACTTTGATATCGACCTGTATCTAAATGCTATTCGGAATGGTATTTATCAGTAGTAATGCGCGTCGGATAAATAGGCGTGTATGTGAGGGTGGTTCAGGTACCATAACACATTTATATTTATATAAAAGAACTGCATTCTCTGTGGATTTTTACGCGGATTATAGAGGCTTGTTTTTCTTGTTTTTAAAGAGTAATAGTAATAAATACTGTTGGTATTCTGAAATCTCCCGGTTGAAATCATAAATTACTATGAGTGATAATTTAATTCCATGCCTCGTTGCGTTCGTCTCCCACTTACGATATTTCCCAGATCCGGGAGCGCACAAAATTTCAACAAAATAACTGTTATATTGATAATTGGGTATTTAAAAAAATAGTCAATTCAGCAACTTTTTTTCAAACGTCAAAAACGCGTCCTAAGTATGGGATTTGTATGAAATTCTGAAATGTGACGTCATGACGCACATTTCAGAATTTTACTTTAATAGATGGTTTAAAATGGTTATTCAACAGAAAACTATCAGGGGACATGGATATTACGACTTTTGGGAGATCTTCTATTTAATAATCACTGAAAATAATTTATTTGAATACTAGTCAAATACCCAATTAGGAGAACAATAAGGGTAGGTTCACATTGCGAAAAATATTCGCGCGAATTTCCGTAACACTAGAAATTATATGGAGGTGTATGCACTTAAAATATCTGATTTGATACAAATTTCACGCGGTGCGGTAAGAATTATATTCTAGCGAATATTTTGTGTTGTACGGAGTTTTGACGACCTCCGTGGCGCAGTGTGTAGCGCTGCTGCCTTAAAGTGACGAGGTCCCGGGTTCGATCCCCGGCGGGGTCAATTTGGGAATTTATAATTTCTGAATTTTCCTTGGTCTGGCCTGGTGGGAGGCTTCGGCCGTGGCTAGTTACCACCCTGCCGGCAAAGACGTGCCGCCAAGCGATTTAGCGTTCCGGTACGATGCCGTGTAGAAACCGAATAGGGGTATGGGTTTAATATAACTGCCATGCCCCTAACAGGTTAGCCCGCTACCATCTTAGACTGCATCATCACTTACCATCAGGTGAGATCGCAGTCAAGAGCTTACTTGTAGTGGATAAAAAAAAAAGAAAGTTGTATGTCGGTTACCGCATTCGTAGTGCGGAGCAGGTGAAATCCGTACACGAGAATAAAAGTAGCACGAATGTTTTTCGCAGTGCGAACGTACCCTGTAACCGCGAGATTGTAAACTGTCGAAAGATTGTGAACCGTTCAATGTTCTGAGTTTTGAGTGATTTTTGAAATATTTATTGTATTTATGTTTTCTTGTCTCTATATTGCACAGATCGCGCGCCAGTTGAATGCAGAGTAAATGTATGTGTCACCATACATTTACTCTGCATTCAACTCGCGCGAACTATAGGTTAGGTTAGGGTTTGACATGAATATTCAGGTAGTGTATTAGGTTCTATCGGGTTAATATACCTAATAGATTACAATTTACCGACACGTTACCACGTTACCACGTACCGAAATAATACGTTAAATTGTAAGCAGTATATTACGGTTCACAATCTTTCGACAGTCTACAATCTATATCGAGATAAAAAGCGTTAGATTACAATCTGACGGGTTTTTTTAATTTTACGGTGACATATATAACAGTTCAGGCGTTGTTCTGGTTGCGCTTCTTGGGCGGCGGCGTGGGCGCGCGCTCCACGGTGGGCGGCAGCTTCTCGCATGTGTTGCGCCGCCGCGATTGGTACAGGTACGAGTTGCGCGGAGACACCACTAAGTCGTAGTTGTAGCGCACGGGCGTGGGCGTGGGCGTGGCGCCGACGTCGGTCGTGGGCGTGGGCTCCGCGTTGTTGTTGTCGGCGTCCAGGTCCACGCCGCGGTGGGCCTGCTTCTGCGGCAGCGGCGGCGGCTCCTCGTCCTCTTGGTTCGAGTCCGTTGTTCCTGAATAAATACAGTACGTGATGTGAAACTGCCAGCCCGGCCCCTTTTAGCTTTATAATCAGAGATTTCTCAGTGCACATTTTAGCTTTTAGCCCAGCCGTACGTTATAATCAGAAATTTCTGGGCTGAAGAAAACCTTGTTTTAAAAATAAATATATTTAACTTACTAGACGATCCCGCAATTTCGTCCGTGTGAGTAAGGTTTTGATTTCCGTGGAAATTCTTTGATTTCTTAAGATAATTTTTGTAAAATTAAGTCCTTCCCCAAGATACAACCTATGTGTGTTGAAATGGGTCGTGAAAGCGTAATAGACAGACACAGTTTCGCATTTACGATAATAGTATGTGTAAGAGACACATAAAAATTTATCAATGGTTTATTGTCTGTGCCAGCCATCTTGTTATGTCAAAATCTTGTTATGTCATAAATGTCAGCTGTCACCGACTAAAAAATTCTTTTTCGATTCAACCTGTCAAAATTAACCTTTCCTTCCGTGTTCTAATATTTTAATCAAAATTTTAATTAAATAACTAATTCAAGTATAATAAACAAACAACCCTAACTTCAACAGTATGTATGAAACGGGGTGGTATCGTATCGGTTGTAAGGTCTCACCCAGCGAGTCCCTGTTGGAGGGCGGCTCTGAGGTCGTGATGTAGCTCGCGCGCTGCGACAGCCGCCTTTCGACCTCCGCGCGGAGAGGACGCTCCGTCACCAGCTGCGCACACAGGGAGACAGGTGTAAACGTGCGGCCACACGCCACGTTTGCAGGACGCAAATCTGCCGCGCGCCAGTGAGGACACCCGCGAAAATAACATGCGCGGCATACGTTAATAACAGCGCAGCATTCACACACACACGCGCAAACTTTAAAGGGCAAAACACACAGAGAACGGGCGCGGGACGGGTGCGGGCCGGGTTGGGTTTGCGGCGGGTTGAATTCCTTGTATTTATATGGACGACATCACACGTATGGACGTATTTATATGGTACGTTGCTTCGTACAAAATTTCAAGATTCTGAGTTCACGGGAAGTGCCCTGTAGGTTTTGATTTCCTTGCGAGCGTCGAAAATTTGCAGCATAAACGGCTGTATCTTTTGATTGTGTTGGCTTAGAAGTTTAATTTTTTCACAGCTCCAAGGGACAGTAGATTTGAGTATTTGATATGAATTTCAGCTTGATACCATCATGCGTTCCTGAGAAAAAGGGTCATGACACACAGACGGACGGACAACAAAGTGATCCTATAAGGGTTCCGTTTTTTCCTTTTGAGGTACGAAACCCTAAAAATGGTTGAGGCTGTTGAGATCGTCGATGCGGATTCAACATACCTCTTGCCTCAATTCCCTGAGGGGCGAGGAGGAGGGCGAGTCTAGCACACTGGTATAACCGCCGTTGTTCATACTGTTGACTCCGGTTATAATGCTGTTGATAGCGCTGTTGAGGCTGTTGAGATTGTTGAGCGCGTTGAGGTTGTTGAGATTGTTGAGGTTGTTGGCGTTGAGGCCGGCGCCGTTGGCCGCGGAGGTGTACCACTGGCTCGCGCTCGACTGTAAACTCATATCGCTCTAAAACACCAAACATTACCACTGGTACGCCTAACTATGTCAAACATGGACTATACTAGAAAAGAGTTTTGAAGAAATATAGCATAGAAAGGTTAAACCTTGAATTAAGTAAGCATTACAGGGGGGCTACTAACATTGCTCAGAGCAGTATGTCAAAATGTCAAGTTTTAAATCACGTACCTTGACATCCCTAAAATAAGGATTATAATTCAAAAACAGAAACAGTATTAAACAGTAACAATATTAATGTGGCTTTAAGCGATGGCAGTTTGCCTCCTGTTGTTTCAGTAAATTAAGTAAATCCCACAGCCCATAACTATTAAAATAAGGCACACACACACTAACTAACAGTCGCATACTGAACTTGTTTACAACAGTATTCTTACCCATACTAATATTATGAATGCGAAAATGTTGGTCTGTTTGTTTGGTACGTTTTTACCATATCCACCACCGCCCGTTCGTTTTATTGATTGTGAAGGTGTTAAACTATCCCTAAACGGTTAAACGATTAAAAGTTAACGGTTGAAAACGGTAGTAAAAACAATGTTTCTTGTGCACAGGAGTAAAGATCATTTACTATCGTTAACCGTTTAACAAACGGCTGTAAATTGTTATAATTAAAGCCGTTAACCGTTGAACTGTTTGGCGATAGTTTAACACCTCTAGGTTGGTCTAGATAGAGCTTGCATCCCCGCGATGAACATTGGAGGGAAAACAATAGAAACATTTTTATCTCTCCGGCATAGAGCGGCCTGCACCCGTCTCCAGGGTGCAAGTTATAATTGTGTCAAATTTTGTCAAAATCTGCTGAGCGGATGGCCTGTAAGAACTTAACATACAAAACAGCTCATTTTCGAATCTGTACCAAATAAGCTTCATAAATTGAAATGAAATGACATAAAAAGTTTTTTTTTTAATGAAATGAATATGTTTTTTTTATTTAACTTAACTGTAAAGTAACGTAATTACTAGCTTTTGCCCGCAGCTTCACTCACGTTAATTTCGACTTTCATACAAATTTCAAACCCTTATTTTATCCCCTTGTGGGGTAATTTCGAAAAATCCTTTCTTTGCGGATGCCTACGTCATACAAGCTATCTGTATGTCAAATTTCAGCTCCATCCGTTCAGTGGTTTGTGTGTTTAGTCAAGCACCTTTTCCTTTTACATATTATTTAGATTTTAAACTATCGGAAGGATAAGAAAACCCTATCCGTATTATGGGCAGATATAGATGGAAATAGTTTTCGTATGTAAAAGTATGTATAATGTTTACCTTTCTGCCTCGTTTCTTGGGCTGTAAGGTGCCGCTGGTACTGTTTCTGAAAATAAAGTTCACAATGTTCACCGCCAGTATGTACAAATGTTACTTAATATAATGTTTAATATCAAAGCTTATAATTTACTAATTACAATGAGCACCACAGAAACAAAAGGTGCCGTTACTGTATCCCCCACCACCACCACATAGTGGTGGTGGTGGGGTATATGGTGTCCAAGGGGAATCAAAAAACCTCTTGTTTCAGGTTTTTTGATTCCCCTTGGACACCCGGACTATTGAAAACATAATTCTTTAAAATTATTTCGCCTTTATATTTTCAACAACGTGAAGTCAACAACACAAGTAGTCATAGCAACCAAAATCATCTTTTCATAAAAATATTTCGCCTTTATATTTTCAACAACTTGAAGTCAACAACACAAGTAGTCATAGCGAGTTGATAAAAAATGCTATGCAATAGCTTTACCGCGGCAGTCTCCGAGTGCCACACGTCTTTTTAGGGTTCCGTAGCCAAATTTGGCAAAAACGGAACCCTTATAGATTCGTCATGTCTGTCTGTCTGTCTGTCCGTCCGTATGTCACAGCCACTTTTTTCCGAAACTATAAGAACTATACAGTTGAAACTTGGTAAGTAATATCATTTTTTCCTAAACTGAATAGTTTGCGCGAGAGACACTTCCAAAGTGGTAAAATGTGTGTCCCCCCCCTGTAACTTCTAAAATAAGAGAATGATAAAACTAAAAAAAATATGTGATGTACATTACCATGCAAACTTCCACCGAAAATTGGTTTGAACGAGATCTAGTAAGTAGTTTTTTTTAATACGTCATAAATCGTAAACCGCAATTTACCTTTCATTCAATCAACTCAAATATTTAAAATAAAAATATTTTTAATAATTTAAAACTTACTAGGTTTGTACGGAACCCTCGGTGCGCGAGTCCGACTCGCACTTGGCCGGTTTTTTTTTAATGGAGTTTTAAAAGATTTAAGAATTTGCCTTGCAAAATATGCCCTTCAATTATATCAGTTTAACATATTCAACCGGAATATTTTGGGGTGTAAAAATTTGTGTAGCTAGTTCAAAATTTGTTACTATATTGTGGTTTTTTCAAATTCAACACAAGTGCCACATTAATCGAGTAAATAAACTGATAAGGCGACTAAAATGAAAGCCCTTAAAATTTGACAGTAATATTACGAGTATGTGCACGTATAATTACCTCGTCCAACTCAGCGCTGAATTAATTTTCGCGCTCACGAACTTCGACTTGTTTGGTGTCGATCTGAAAACGAACGCTTACGTCAATATTACGCCGTTAAGTTTTTCTTAAATATATATATAGCGAGCAAACGAGCAGGCGGTTCACCTGATGTTAAGTGATTGCCGCCGCCCATGAACATTTGCAGCACCAGAGGAATCGCCAATGCGTTGCCGGCTTTTGAGATATTTGTTTATCCGCCCTTTGAAGAGCCCCATATTATAATATTCACATCACGTTGATTGGTATTAAAAATTATGAAGGCGTAAGAATTTCTCTAATGAAAGGCCTATCAGCATGCGGGCAGACTTTCACTATCATCATCTGGTGGAGAGTGTAGCACCCACCTATTACTGAATCAGCTTTTCTAGCGATAGTTACCAAAAGTGCAGCTATCTCTTAGTCTATAAGTATTATCACCCCACATATGAACCCACAGCGCTCTCCACTGAATACAACAAATAGGGTATTTGACGTTAAAGACGGTATATCTACGCCTCCTGTTAATGTTATGTTTGGACAACCACTATAAAAAAGGTAAAGTAAGTTCGATTGTAAAAAAGTGCGTTGACTTTAGACGACGCCACAATTCAGTATTTCATACAAAATCATAGACTTACGAAGCACGCGTTTTGAAGTTTGAAAAAAAAAAACGCTTACTGGGCGGTGAATATAGCAAGCTACACGTGCAACACTGTACCACATAGATTTGTCTACTGTGGCGGATTATAGCGAATTAAACTTCTAGTTCCTTCATTATCGTGGACTTCCGCAAAGTAACACACAACACGTAATCAGCCGTGAAATAACTGGCATACGCCTTACATCTTTTTTTCTACTGGGCAGATTTCCGCACTTATGCTGAGATCTATAGAGCGTACTTTGACTTGGCTAAGACTTTACTTAGAGTTAAAACGGGATGGACTTATGTGGGTACATAAATATGTCTCGTTTAAACCATGTCTTAAGTCTAAGCAAAGTCAAAGTTCGCTCTATAGCTTAAGTTCCCTTAAACCTCCATATGTCGCTCAACTGATAGCGCTTACCAGACACCCTATGAGTACGGAACCCTACTATCGATTTTTGGAGATCGTTTCCGAGAAAAAGCTGGTTGACAGGCAGAAAGACGGATAATAAAGTGATTCTGTGAGGGGTTCTTCCTCTTAAGGTACAGAATCCATACTATACCTATCCATACTAATATTATAAATGCGAAAGTGTGTCTGTCTGTCTGTTACGCTTTCACGGCCCATCTGTTTAACCGATTTTGATGAAATTTGGCATAGGGATAGTTTGTATCCTGGGGAAGGACATAGGCTACTTTTTATCCCGAAAAATCAATGAGTTCCCGCGGGAATCAATAACCTTAATCCTCGCAGACGAAGTCGCGGGCATCATCTAGTCCTAAATATGTATCTGATTTGCCCAGTTGTCAAATAGCCAATAAAGCAACAGTGTACAACGGAACAGGGCCCGTATTCTCTAACTCAGTGACTATCAAAAATGAAAGACACTGACATATATGTAATATCCATTGAAGGTTTACTATGAAATGTTACTTTTTATTTCATGGTAAACCTTCAATGGATATTACATATATGTCAGTGGCTTTCATTTTTGATAGTCACTGAGTTAGAGAATACGGGCCCTGGTCTCACTCGTTGCCGGCGGACACGTCCGAGATGCGGTTGTTGCTGAGGGTGCCGCCCTCTGTGTCGGTGCTCTTGCGCTGGTTGCCGCGCAGCTGCACCTCCGGAATACACTCCGTCTCGAACTCGCCCATCTGTGGGGGTTCACAACATCGATTTATATATCGATATATATCGATATCTATCGTATATGTGGCCTATCGATGGCCCATCTAGTACCCACATATATATATGTGGGTACTAGATGGGCCCTTTCATAGAAAAAAATTTGGACGTCCGACTTGCAGAGCACGTTCCTCACCTGTCATAAGCCTGTCTTTGTACCCGTCGTGGCGCTGTCACGGACGGTCGGCGTGTTACTTGCTGATGCCCGCGACTACGTCCGCGTGGATTGAGGTTTGTTGGTTCCCGCGGGAACTCCTTAGTTTTCGGGATAAAAAGTAGCCTATGTGTTATTGCAGACTATAATCTATGTCTGTGCCAAATTTCATCCAGATCCGTGCAGCCGTTCGGGCGTAACAAACATCCATCCATACATCCATCCAAAATTTCACATTTATACATAATATTTATATTTATTTGATGTAGGTACTAGATGGGCCCTTTCATAGAAAAAAAATTGGGCATCCGACTTGCAGAGCACGTTCCTCAACTGGCATAAGCCTGTCCTTGCCCCCGTCGTAGCGCTGTCACGGTTGCTTGTATAATTTCTGAATTTTTCCTGGTCTGGCCTCGTGGGAGGCTTCGGCCGTGGCTAGTTACCACCCTAACGGCAAAGACGTGCCGCCAAGCGATTTAAGCGAAAAAGTAAAGTGGTGGTGGCGTTACCCGTTTCCCGTATCGCTGGTGCACGTGTTGCTGCATCTTGCGGAAGCAGGCGGCCAGGTGCGCGTTCAGAGACGTCTGCTTTGAGCGCGCCGTCTGCACCTCCAGACCTACACGCGCACACACAGAATAGAATGAATATATTTGTCTGAATATGTGTAAGAATGATAGTTACAGTATCAAAATCCGCAGCATATTCAGTCAGGCAACTCTGACGTACAAATTTTGATGTAGTTAAATATTTAAATAACAAAGGTAGTTCACGTATGTTCTAGTATTATAGGATATGACAAATCATTTACATACACTAAAAATAGAAAAGGATCCAAGATCGAGCCCTGTTCGAAACCTATTAATGCAGATGAACCTCCCGACCTCACGTTGTCCCTCTGAGATTAAGATAATAGGCAATGAGATCAAGCGCAACACTTCTAGATGCCATAGTGGCTTAATTAAAGCAATTGAGTTTTGTGATAAACACACTCAAATGCCTTAGTTAGGTCACAGAAGACACCAATAGCATTCTGTGACCGCTCCCAGGCACCTATTAAAGTTTGCACGTCGTATTCAGGCGTGGGTACGAGGGAGGAGCCCGCCCAGCACCGCAGAGTCCAGGATGCCTGATAGTGACTACACTGGACACTTACCGAACTTCAGCAGCGGCACCTGGTCGGCGATGTGGTCCCTCAGCTGCTGTAGGAGCGCCGCGTGCTCGGGGTGCCGCGCCTCGTACTCGGGCGTGAGGAACGCGAGCTCGTAGTTCACGAGACCGCCCTGCACCGCAGAGTCCAGGATGCCTGCCCCGAAACACTAACATTAAACACATCACACATGTTCCCTGTGTAAAAATACCTATAAAGTACCATTTTAAACTATCGTGTATCTTACTAAGAGTGCGTCGAATTTGGTAGCATTATTATGAAACACTCAAGCTCCCACACAACGCATCAAGTAGTCAATACGCAATTAATAGTAGACTGGCTATGTAGTGAACACATTCTTTATCATATTGCGCACAAACTTGTTTCAAAAACATCAACTACAGCGGCGAGTAGAAAAGCACCAGGGAGTACGAAAAATTACAGTTCACAAAGCTCTTCAGGACACTGCCTATTGTAGATACAGTACACAAATAAAACTAGCGTTTCTTCCATTTTCTAAAGATCATAAATCAATTTAAGATTGACAGGACAGCTGCCAGGCTTTGTATTCAAATCAATAAAAATAATTGAATATTAAGATCATCTATTCAGTGCACACGATGTAAGATAAATATGATGATACACTTTACACTTGTAATTTGCCTAAATATCGTTAACAATTGTAAAATATGGAGTTCCTCGTCGTGTGGCATCAGACAATGGTGAACAATTTGTGTCAATGACCTTGTAGTTTGAGAGTGAGGGGGTGTAACGGCGCGCTGGGCTGCCTCGCTTCCAAGATGATGGTCTTGAGATCAGTGTTAGTGCGCGCCATGGTCTCTACGGCCACCTCCAGCGGGCAGACCGGGTAACTCCGGCTCGACACTATCGGGAACCATCGGAGGATACCTACGAGAGTACAGTCACATACGATAAACATAATATAACTTTTGACAATAAAATGTAAAAACTAACCATCCTATAATACCTTACCTTACATTTAAATACATATCATTGAATTGTATGGACATTTGTGACGCATTCCGACACTTACCAGGCAAAGTGTCACTAGTCTCCAGCTCAGTTCTGTCGAGCCATCGCGTCGCGAACTCGTTCGCACCCGACACGTCATCTTTAGAGTCGGTGGTGATTATTGAGTCCTCTGGAATATGCAGTTTCATAAGTAATTTAGTCGGATATTGTGTTGGTCAAATAATAATATTGTCTTGTGTGTGTTTCAATATTCAGTTTCAATATTTCATTTTCAATATTATGACTTGTGAGTGTTGACATGAAGATACTCTGTGTACTGTGAACACATTCATTGGGGTTTGTAAGGACACATATGGCAATACATGTCGCTAATTAGATTAGTGCTCGGAATCCAGTTGGTCCAACCATTGTAGGTTGAAAGATTTATATAATTACATTGCACATTAGCAAAAGAACTTCGTATTCAGGCGGCGGCATATGATTGGTTAACGTAAAAACTTTGTTCGGACTCTGTCGTGTTTACGTCGTATATCTAAAGAGCACCATCTATTGTCCTATGTGTCCTTACTGTTTTGTGCGGTGTATATATGTGTATTATTGAGTCTCACCGGGCCTGTGGAAGGGGCGAGAGTACACAAACTTGCTAACGTTGTTCTGCTCGTAGTATCGCAGTATTCGCTCGTCCACCGTCTTGCTGAGCCGCCGCTGCCACTCGTCCGACATCACCGGAGTGACCGCGTTGATTTGCAGATCTGATCACTACTTTAAGGGAATATGCATTGGCTAAACCGAGCTAGAAGGTCTGCTCTCCCCGCCCTCTATTCTCTATCTCAGTGGCTATGAAAAAACTACAGCGACTGACATAATATATTTTTCACACCACTCGCTCAACAACGCCTTATTACATGGCCTGTTATCTAAGGTTAAAGTAAGACATTAAATCCCTAGGGTTATAATGTTGTACTGAAATCCATTATTCCCTAGGGTTATAATGTGATTTGAATTTAGAATCATCGCGCATCTGAAGCAAGATCTGAAGGAAATTCTATTCATTCCAAAGAGGTTTTATTCATAATTCTCATTGCTATATCCATAAAGTCTAATTTCGGTAAACATAATGTGTTCTCAGCAGGCGCGGCCAACTCGATTTTCGAAAACCAAAGCCGTGGCCCACTAGATTCGCACTGACGAAATTTGTTTGTCAAATCGAGTAGGCCACGCCAGCTGAAAGAAGTGGTTGTATCGCGAGGTGTGAAAAGTAGAGTATTCACCGTAGGGGTAATGCTGTATTAATCTTGGGCGCCCCTAATTCCCGCGCTACTCTCAGGATTCTAGATGCAACACCCTCGCTACGCTCGGGAGTTACTCTAAAATCCCTCGTTCCGCTTGGGATTTATCCCGGCGCCCGTGACATAATACATCGCATTACCCCCGTGGTGAATAATCTACTATTTTATCCATTGAAGTCAACAATAATGAAACAATACGGCTTTAAGCGTCGGCAGTATGGCGCCTGTACGTCAGTAACGAGATAGCTCATGATTTGAAACAGGCTGTTGGTGTGGTAAAGGATACACTGTCCGTCGGACTCTGTGATGTCGTCGTTGGGCTCGTCCAGCTTGAGCAGCACCTCGGCCTCGGGCCACTCGTCCAGCATGCGCTCCTTGAAGCTGTGCAGCATGTCGCACTCGTTGCCGCGGTGCACGAACCCCTGCCCACACACACAGACCCCTGCTCAGCTTGATAGTACAGTTCAAGCAATTAAAAAAAATAACAAAGTACAAATGATTTTTACTCAAATATACTTTTACAAGTACTTTTGAATCGTCGAGTGAATCTACCACTGGTTCGGAATGCCATTCCTACTGAGAAGAACCAGCATTCTTGCTGGCGGCGGCGGCTTAACTCGGCGGTTGCTCATTGAAAAAAATAATTTACAATATTATTTACGATAGTTAAACTGTATCTATACCAATAATATAAATTGCGATATTATTAAATGCGAAAGTTTGGATGGATGTATGGATGTAAGGATGTATGGATGGATGTTACGCGACTTCGTCCGCATGGATTGAGGTTTTTTGGTGCGCGTGATTGAAGGACAAACCAACAAACAAACACACTTTCGCATTTATAATACTACCAGTGGTTCGCCACGAACTGAGACCTCACGGTATCGCCATAACAGAGCGCCATCTATTGACATCATTGTGAAGTTCTGTTAAAAATACTGAAGCTCATTAAAAATGAAATAACTTCGTTTCCTTATCAAATTTATCTAATTTTAGTATTTGTTGTTCATGTACAGGATATAATTTAAATAATTGATCAAGTTTCAGACTCAGCCTTTCAGAAAATTGAGATTTCTGAGGTCAACTTTGGATGTTAGAAAATCTCCACTTTGAAAGCCCCCCATTTCGTCAATTTTAGGGGACAAATTAAAAAAAAAAACATTTTTGGACTCTATTCCTAACTATAAAATGATATACCGCAACCCTATGTAACGCTATAAAAAATATTTTACTTCGCATTCGCTTCCATGAGAGCCCCCTGAAATAAAGATTTTTATAACTTTTTAAGCCATATTCCGCTGGAGGCCATCGGTTTAAATATTATATTTAAATTTGAAGTAATTATGTTCAGTAATTCAGAAGTTATAAGGCTCTGACGGACGAACGGACAAGTGCAAATTCACTCAAGTAGACCTTTTCGCTCGGTCAATTAGTGTGATGATTATCCTGGATGTTTGAGTTTGCACGCTCTCGCTCACCTTGGGATGTCTCAGATGGTGCGGGAACCCCCTGCCCAGGTAGCGGACGCGGAAGTAGGAATGCCTCAGGCGGGTCTCGCGCAACGGCGCGCGGTACAGTCGCGCCAACTGCTCGTGCAGCTCGGCCAGCGCCTCGTAGCCCGTGCCGCGCCGCTCGTAAACCTGCACCAGCTCTTTGACCACCTCCACCGCTAGCTCCCACTGGTGGCCCGAGTCCAGCAGCCGCGCCACCTCCTCGTACAGCGATATCTGCGATATATTAACAATAGGCATGATGACAGTAACCAAGAATCAATGAAATTATGAATTTTATGAAATAGATTCATGGAAAAAACGTATTTATTTTTCTATTTCGAGTGAGATTGCTATTTATTTTGATAAAATAAAACTATAAAATACTGCAATCCGCCATATTGGATAAAACACCAAAAAGCGAATGACGTCACGATTGTTTGTTTTCGAGCTTTGACTATCGCACTATTGTTTAATGCACATTGCACAGAAGTACATTGGTAAAAACAATAGTGACGTCACAAACGACGCCATGACACCACCGTTGGCGTGAATTTTAAAATTTAAATTTCAAATGCCAATTTTATCTACCAAATCTTATTTTTCTGCTGAAATAAGATATTTTTTCGAAATAGTAGATACTTTCGAACATAATGTGACCATTTTTCAAAATCAGTCATCATGCCTATTTACATTTCAATTTATTTATTTATTTGTAGATGTTTATACAAAAGGTGGTAAATTGGTAATCGGAATGACAGAATGATAAGAGAACGAGTGATGAATAAGAATAAAAGGAAAAGGTGCCTGACTGATTGATCTATCAACGCACGTCTCCACCTTAGGCTGCTTCACTAGGTACTCTGTCAAGTTCTCTTTACAAGTCTGATTGCAGTCAAGCGCTAGTCTATAAATAACAAAAAAAAAAGGGGGCGAGGGAGTCACCTTGAGTTCAAGATGCGTGTGGTGGTCTAGCGGCGCGGCGGGATGGCGTAGGCGCGGCGGCAGCGGCGTCTCGCTCCAGTCCAGCAGTTTGGCGTGCAGCTGCAGCGTGAGCCCCGCCTCAGCCCAGTGCTGGGACGAGCGGTGCATAGCCGCCAGCCGGTGCACGTAGCTGCACAGAACAGACGGTAGAAACATCCATATCCATACTAAGTGTACGGGCACGAAATTAGCGACGGCAACAGCGGGGCGACGCGATTAGTCGGAGAGCTGGCTGAATTTGAATAAAATATTTTTGAAGAGGTCTGGTAATAAAGTCGTATGGCTTTCTTTGCCAGCATGGTGGTAACTGGACGCGGTCTAAGTCTCCCACCAGACAAATTCCGCTTATAGGCTACGTTCGCAATGTTCGCAATGTTTTCAAAATTCTGTACCATTAGAAATCATATTATGGAGGTGTACGCACTTTATTACGTATTATTATTATAAGCTGAAGCTCACCGTATATACATGTGCGGGCGCTCGATCTCCTCGTAGAAGCGCAGCACGCTGGTGATGAGGTACATGCGGTGGTGCGTGGGCGCGGCGCGGTACTGCAGCAGCGCGTCCAGCTGCCGCGCCGCCGCCGCCACCAGCTCCGTGCCTATGTGCCTGCACAGTTACACCTGAATTAAAAAACCCTAACACAATTAAAACTATGAGCAATCGGTTCTATCTATAAACTCGGACCACGTCTACTACATGTGTGCGAGAGGGACACCAACTCGTAAATTATTTTTCGAGGCCGTTTTTCATACAACAATAATTGTTACGTGAATGTGTCCCGAAGAGGCGCGAAATCCATACTAATCCATACTAATATTATAAATGCGAAAGTGTGTCTGTCTGTCTGCTATGCTTTCCCAGCCTAACTACTCAACCGATTTTGATGAAATTTGGTACAGAGATAGGTTACATCCCGGGGAAGGACATTTTTCCCGGAAAATTGAAGAGTTCCCGCGGGAATAAAAAACATCAATCCACGCGGACGAAGTCGCGGGCATCATCTAGTATTTGATAAGTTTGATTTTACTACGAATACTGTGCAAAGCATACTGGTTAGACCTGCTTCAGAGGCAGTCAGAATTTTATTTTGATTCATGACGAGAGAATGACATAAATATACCCTTTTGAGCACAATAGTGCAGTAGCGCGACTCAATATAGTACAGCGCCATCTTTTGGTCGTGAACATATAACTAGTATTCTATCTTATTCTCTCGCAGGCCTCGAAGCCCGTACTCCCGTTTGGCCCTCACGGGTCAACCGAAAAGGACCCCTGCTGCTTTCTCGCAGACTAAATCCTATTCATTTACGTATATGTTTGTCTCTCTTTGGTGTCACTTTTTCGTTTCATCGAATTTTCAAATCACAACGATTCTAAAGAAATTTCACTTCAAAAATTTGTATAGCAAATGGAGCTTTAAGTCCAATCAATACAGTTTGTTTTTTAGTTGATGAAGCTGCCTACCTCAGCGGCTCGGAGGCGGCGCAGAGCGCTCCGCAGAGGCTAACGAAGCGCGCGCGCCACGCCGCATCGCCGCGCCCCGCCTCCGCTAACACGTCCAGCTTGTCTATTAGCTCGTTTTCGAACGAGCGCAGGTTGCCCTCACCTGACCGACACATACGACACTATTGTTACAGTCTGTTCAATAACTCAGTTACATCAGTTACGCATGGGTAAGTTACAAGTACGGTTGTAACGGAGGCGTTCTTAGCGGAAGCAGAGGCGGATGCGGAGGTGAAGGGGCCTTGCCTGATCCGATTTGTACCTTTCGAATTGTAAATTAACGGAAATAAACCTCCTTTATAACTCCGCACAAAGAAGCGGAGGCGGATGACTAGACAGCAATATTATTGGTGTCGTCAGAATGCGATTTCTATTTTTTTATAAAATTTCTATGTAGACTGACGTATTGAACAGACTCTACAAATAAATTATTTTTTAGTGATTAGAGGATCTCCCAAGGGTCGTAATATCCACGTCCCCGTTATTTTTATGTTTGAAAACCATTTTATACTATCGATTGAAGTTAAAAAAGTGCGTCGAATTTTGATGATTGTTCTGTTCAGTATTTCATACAACATACCACACTAAGCGCTTGTTGTGATGTTTGAAAAAAAGTTTCCTATTTGACTTGTTGTCGATTACAGAATTTAAAGTAGGCCACGAGATGAACTCCAAAAATCGACAGACGAAACCTCGAAAAGGTAATTATACTAACGTTGGGCATCCGAACTTCAAGTGACAAAGTTCGAGTTACGAGTTGTATGTGTTTGAAGTACCTCTAGACATATGACAATCAGCATTTAGTTTATTAGTTTTAAATAATAAAAGTGCATAAATTGAATATTATAGCCTCTTTAGACGGGCCTTTTGCAGCGGGAAAATTTCATAATGTCTTAGCAAATCAGAAATTGTGCGCACGAAATCTTGGGCTATCAGCCTATAGTATATCTCTGTGAGTGTACGGGCACGAAAGTAGCAACGGGGGAGCGACAGCGGCAGCGGGAAGATGCGATTAGTCAGAGAGCTGGCGACGAATTTCACCGTAATTTTGTCGTACTCATTTGAAAACTTTATTCACTTCTGGGAATTGTTTAAACCGCAAAATTTGTCTGGCGATCTGCAGGTATTATTGAAATTACTCTTATTAATCGACTGTACGGAATACTTTATAACCGACAAAAACGTCTGGTTTTTTTTTGAATTCTACTAAAGAGTACTTTTTTTTTTTTTGCAAATGTTATATGCTGCGTAGTAGCGAAATTCGCTAAAGGACCTTCCCGAAATTTGTCGCCAGCTCTCGGACCACATCGCCCCGCTGTGGCCGTCGCTCAGCCGTCGCTAGTTTCGTGCCTGACGCCTGAGCGCGGTTGTGTCGGCCCGGTCGCGGTCACTCACCGGTCTCGGCGCTGTGCTTGTACTCGGCCTGCATCATATCGAAGAACAGCGGTATGGTGGTGTTGCGCACCTCCTCGTCGCGCAGGAACGACACCTCTAGGAACGGGCCCACCAGCGCGGCGATGAAGTAGCGCTTGTGCCCCTCTGACCAACACACGTATATCATTAAAACTATTTTTTTGTCACTCTTACTCATACAGGTATATTTTTAAGACAAGATTAACAAGGCATATTTTGTGAATATTGTAATGATCTTATAAATCGGTCGATCTAGTGCTTTGATCTGCAAAATTGTGGTGTAATTTAGATTTTTTTAAGGCATTAAATAAAAAAAAAAACTTATTGTTATGTGTTTAAAAAGAGCAACTGCTGAGTTTCTCGTCGGCTTTTCTCAGTAGAAGAGAGTTAAAAATGATCAAAAATGAAATACATGGCGCAACATATATTAAGAGACCCCTGTATGTCTCACATGTAATAATTAAGTTTAGTGTTGAGTGTTGCCCTCACCCAGGTTGAACCACATGTCGGCGAGCAGTGTGGCGGCGCTCCTGCGCACGTCGCCGTAGAGCGTTACTGCCCGCTGCCGCCTGGCGGCCGGTAGCGCCTCCAGCTGCACGGCGGGCGACGCGGCCACGGCGCCCACCACGCTGAACCACTCCTGCAGCATGCCGTGGACAGTGGTCAGCCCGTCCGCGTCCGCCGCCTCCAGGGACGACAGGTTGTCGCGCAGTGTTGACGCCAACAACCTGATTTATAATAGTAATATATTACTAGCCAACTAGCTGATGACCGCGATTTCGTCCGCGTGGATTAAGGTTTTTTTTGGTTCCCGCGGGAACTCTTTAATTTTCCGGGTTAAAAAGTAACCAATGTTGTTCCAGACTATATATCCCGCGTTCTCGACGTCCAGCAGACGTGTGACAGCAGGCACTGACCTGAGCGCGTGCAGCATGACGTGGTGCTGCAGATGCAGCATGTCGGCCCAGTGCGCGCGGAACACGGGCCGCCGCAGCAGCGCCAGCGTCAGCGCGAGCGCGTCGCTCACCAGCGAGTGCGAGCGGCCCGCGCTCTCGGCGTCAAGCGCGCGCGTCACGACCGCGTACTGTGCCGCGGACATCTGCCGCACCATATCCAGCAGCACGCAGATTAGCTTGCGCTGCGACACGAACACGAGCCATCGTATCAGAAGGGTTCCTGGCCAAGTGCGGACGAGCACCACACCACACACCACACATCTCACATTATGAAGACCATTGCATTTGCTATTGAATAAATTTTAAGGCTCTGTAAAACAGCATTTGTTAAGCAGAGGCTATTATGCTATTGATGAATTTCTTAAGGGCAAGAAGTCAAGTAAAAGGTATATTAATAACCCCACTGCTGGGAACAGAGTTCTCTCTTCACAGAGTAACTATTGGAAAATATTTTAAGACACATTGACATTCCCTTCGTAAGAAATTCTGCTTCTATTTTGCGAATTAGCTAAACATATGTAAGGCGAATAAAATTATCCCAAAATCCCTCACGCGAGATGAAATAAACGTAAATCTAACTTCAGTGATTTGGCGATGGGGTTGCCCTAAAACTTACCAGCAAGGGGTCGTCACTAGTATCATCTCTGTTGCGATCCCGCATCATGGTGGCAGCTATCCGCAGCACAGTCGGCAACAGCGAGCGCGCCAGTTCGCCGCGGTCCGCCTCCACGGCGCCGACGTCGTCTCGCGCAAGCAAAGAGACCACCTCGCCCAGCGTCTCCACGCATAGCTCCACCTGGGGGAATTGTTTCACTCTTGCAACCGGTCGAGACCTCTCCCCTCCGCAGGTACAAAATTCCACATGCAATTTTGGTATTTTTACTACCTTAAAAATTCAGTCAAATTCGCCCTTATCGTCTGAAACCTATTAGTACTAGTAGTACTAATAGCGACCAGCTTTTACTTTAGTGCGTCCAGCGAGTGTTTTTCAGATCATTGAAATGGTGGACGAAACTTTACAGAAATTCTAATTTGAAAATTCTACCGAGCGAATTTTATGGAGAAATCATAATATATTCCGTACATTTGAAGATAAAAAGACTCTGAATGATAGTTGACTGTAGTTGTTTTATAGAGTTTTTTTTTGTATATTCCATCATCAGGTCTTTGGCATCAATACTTATTTAACACTTCTGTGGCTGACCACAGCCTCCGAAACACATTTTGGAATTTTGCACCTGTGTAACTAAGAGGTACATTAAGAGAAGTCGTGTGTACGGGGAGGGGTAGGTGGGATTTAAACAAAAAGAATTGGAAGTGGTTCATGGGTGCACTTAGAAAATTGTGCGTTAGAATTGTGACAATCATAAATAAAAACTCAAGAATCCAAAGAATATTCACGAAACTAACCTTCTTCAAGCTTCCACTTCACCCACGCTGCGTTAAGAAACATACTTTTTGACATTATTAGTGTAAAAATGGTAGATATCTAAATTAAATGGACGCCATAGTTTGGTAGCTCCACGCAGACGGAATAATGGAGTTCGTCAACTCAATATCATACGCTTGACCGTACAACTTTTGTCAATTTACCAACTTAAGTATAGGAAGGATATCGGATTAACCAAACGCCAAATTGTTGCAGAACATGGTCACTTCAGCATACCACTTCTGTCTCCACGCAATTTACCTGCGCTCTCAACATCCTTCAAAACTGAACCTCGACCAAAGGAAGCGGGATATCACCTGGTCTCTCAAGCCTCATTCGATAAGCCGTCCGAGTCAGAAGAGAAATCTGCGTCTGCTAATATAGTAACTCCCTCAGGCCACAATAGCGCCTATCAGCCTTGTCGTGCCACCATGTGTGTACATAGACTACTGTACATACGATCTGCATCAGCCCGGTCGTATCACCATGTGTGTACATACGATCTGCATCAGGCCGGTCGTGTCACCACGTGTGTACATACGATCTGCATCTGCTGCGTGTGGTCGAGCAGGCTGGCGGTGTCCGCGCCGAGCAGCCGCGCCGCCTTGTCCGCCGAGCGCGACTTGTGCGCCGCGTTGTCCAGCTGCGACACACCACACCGTCGCGACTCGCCATAACCCCGATACCGGACCGTGACGTCTGATCATGGTAGACCGCAGACCGTTCCACTGATTCTTTCTCAGAGCACGTGTGATCGACGAATAACACGATTAAAGATGACAAAAACCCATCAATAATTAAAAAAACTGTAATTATTAACCTGGAAAGGAACAAATCATGACGGCCTGTTTAGGCTCTTTTAACGTTTACAAAACTATCAGACGGTTTCACGACGTTGCAAAAACCGCCGACCGTTAAATAAATTTTCCGCAACTTGCTTGGAAATCACTTCAATAAATCGAACGTCAATCACACGTATATTAATTTATCAGATTAGTCTAAAAGGTATACCATGATCAGTCTTCAAGAAGCGGAATGTTAGCATTTTGGAGAGTTTACACAATGTATAGAATATAGATAGCCCTTTTCAAATAGGGTTTTTAAGTATCAAAGTGTCAGGATTTAAAAAATTCAACGTAATTAGAAAAAAAGAATACTTGATGTCAATAATGTATAATCTCTCCATAATTTTTATGCTATTTATCGGTTTTTCTTTACAAGCATACACCAAAAATATTATTAATTAAAAAAATACAAAGTAACATGTTATAAAAATAGCACGAAATTTCACATACTTTAAATCTTTTAGGTATAGTGCAACATGTTATTTTGTAAATATTTGTTACTAAGTAGGTATAGCAACATGACCCGCGCAAACAAATCAGATATAAACGTACGTTTTCTCGTCATAGTATGTTCCCTATTTTTATCCGGGCTTGCCGACTACTGCAAACCATATTATAAACTTGAAGCTTTTGAATAACGCTTCAGAATAATAATCATGTGATTTTAATTTCGGAGATACACTTTGATAAATTCGGCTACAAATTATTTGGCGATTGATAAACCCTCTCCGAAAAGAAGATACCGTACGTTCAAATTCAATGTGCGTGCGAGAGCCAAATTCGTATAGTTCATCAAATTCTTTTCCGATGTGGATATTTAACACCGACTAGTACGCGAGTTTACTTACATAAAAAAACGCACTCGTGTTTTTAAACACTACGAGCTAGTGACACAGAAGCCAATTTAAAAAAACAATTAATTGTGATAATATTTAGGCAATTATTGTAAGACCTTTAAAACAGACTTTGACGAACTATGACATCACAGACTAAAGAAAAAGAAAGACCCCTCGCCACAATAGCTCATGAAAGTGAAATAACTTGGGGCAATCAGTTGGGCTATACGCTGCCTTTTTCTTTAAACCTGTGTGTACTTCATGCTACACATCTGGAGTTTGCACACAATTTTAATAGCGACATCGAAAGCTCGCTTTGTTATTTTTTTAATTGGAAAAATAAAAAAACTTCAAAAACCGTTCACTGTTACTCAAAAGTCAAAACGGTTACAAAAAACAGGTTTATTAAAAAAAACAGTGTTTAATTCTAAGTACACGTGGATTATGTTCTAAAATTAAGTTTGTTTTAATGTCAAGATTGTGTGTATATATTATGAGGAAAATATTTATAAATAAATGAATACTTGTAAGTTCGAGTATGTTATTGAGTAAAACCTGATAATAGCTCTGTGTATTGTATGAAATTATAATTTCGTAGACTTGTATAGTCCCACAAACTTATCTGACCCGGTGGTCAGAATTGGAACTAATTTTTATGTCTGTTTAGTTTTTTTTTTTTTCATTTTAAATAGATACTAGTGACGCTGTTCCCGGGTCAGATTATGCCTATGTTTGATATTTAAGTTATTCGGATAAGTCTTGCCTTTAACACATTCTATGTTCGCGAATAATTAAGATTTCAATGTCAAGAATAGGGCTCATTTTAAATTATTGTATAGTCTTGCAGTGTAGATTATAGTAGGTGTGATAAAATTCAAAGGTTAATAATACACAAATACATACTAATATAATAATGCAATCCAACACACAAACACACTGATTAGTAAGTGACGGAACACAGACTCACACAAAAAAAACATCACAAATGGTGATTTAAGAGAGAAATTGGACAACACAAATTATGAGTAACTAAAACTACCACCAAAATCATAATTAGGTTCATTTAAATTTTACAAATGAATGTTTTAAAAACTAATGATAAAAACATTTATAGAGCGAAATATTGGCTCTATTTATGTATGATTACTTTATTTCCGTATCATCATTGCTTATGCCGTTAGTAAAATTAAAATAGGTACTAGATTTTTTTTTTGAGACAACACTGATACTAGTATTATAACTAACTAAACTTTTGTTTAAAACAGATGCTCACACGTGTAAATTCATGCACACACACACAAGAAACATCTATGTGAAATAAATAGAATACTTTGGATAACTTATCATGTAACATTTATAAATTAAGATTTAATGAACAGTGGCAGTCGGCTGTACTTTTTTTAAGCATATTTATATGGTTTAGAAACTAATAATGTATGATGGAAAATAAATTATTATGATTCTTTTAGATCTAATTATAGTGATTGATGCAGATAGTATTACTGAAAGTTTATAATATGATATGATAACAATTTTTGAACCTGTCAATTTAATTTACAGATATTTGTACAAAATTAATTGACATCAAAATATAGCACTGACAGCCAGTGGGGTGCACGTCATGGAGGCATAAAAGCACTGTATACCAAAACAAACATACGCGCGTTTATGCGGTATTTATAAACGCGAGAACTGTGAATTGTATAATTGTGACTAGGATAAGCATTATAGTTATGTAGGTGCCTATTAATAATAAAAAGTCACATAAGAAAATGTAACTGAGTTATTTCAACTCAAGCAGTGCTTTTATGCCGTTATAACTTGCACGCCACTGATCGCATAGCCAAATCTTCTCGAATGAAATAGACGCATTAATATTACATGATAAGTAAAGATGTGCGTAAAAAGATACGTTATAATATAAATAAGATATGAATATAGAAAAACACATTAGATTATAAAATTACTTGTGATATGGTCTATGTGATTGTTAAGGCCACGATTTTTGTGTGCATACCTCAAGATGCCGGTGCTTAGTAGGTAGGTACATTAGAGTATTATGACTGATTAATTTTTAAACTAGCGTTATTTCGACGTTCGTTTGTGTTAAAAATTTTACTTACACTACGGGAGTTGTTACTTAGTAGTAGACAAGCTAGATTTTGCGGAAACAGGTTAAAACTTAACTAAATACGACTTGTATACTATTAATCATTGTTTTAATTTTATTGAAAGATTATAGAATGCACATACGTGAAAAAAAAAGGAATGATTACGGCTATATACACGCTGAAATTTTAATGGTTATTTTCCCGCAGAAAAAAAAATTAATTTACTAAAACAAAAATGTTGGTATCAAAAAAGGCCAGATTCACAATTGAGAAAAACCAAACCTGAAAGCGACTTCGAATCAATATTATCCTCGCGTTAACACACGATAGCGGTGGCGTGTGTGCTAGTTTATGCGGTATCACCACGCGCGACAGCTTATTTTGCTCTGAACATTTTATGTATCGCCTTTCACATAATAGGTGCTATTGAAGTAGCACTAACACTACCACTAACAGTACTTCAGTAGAAAACACTTATTTTTTAAGTTTAACTGTATGTTTCGATAGTAATACCAGAGGCAAATCGTTCTGATTTGTGAACACAACCAATACAATTTCACGCCGAAAAAATATATTAATCTTTTTAATTTTTAACGAAAACTATACATGCAAAGCGATACTAATTTCAAAAACAAAAATTCAGTAAATGTTAAAACAATCCCGTTGCTTTTCTCCACTTAACAATTACTATTGAAGATTACACCAAAGTCACGATTTGCAGACCAACATTTTTAGCAAAACACAAATAAATTTATAGAATTAAAGATTAATAAACGCTATTTACTGCCATTCAAAAGGTCTAATATGTGTTATAATTCATTAATTCCCCGTACATTGCGTAGCGTCCCTAATTTTATTGCAAAGGACAAGTCTGAAATCGAATTCAAATTTTGATGTTATAATTCTTGACTCTATAGAGCACAACTGCAATGACTCTATAGAGCACAACTGTAATGTTTTTTCGTAGTATCATAAAAAGTACATAAAACTGTGGTTTGAATTTATATTTGTTTCTTGGGCGGAATTTAGATTTTCAAAATCTATAACCCCCTCCCAACAGTTATCCAATTTTCAGACATATCGTTTGCTTCACGAAACAACACGGAACATTAACAGTGCGGCATGCGGCATGCATAGCGTGGCTTACCTTGTGATCTGCGAGCGCGGTCGTACAGCCGACTTTAGCTCCTGCCACTATCGAGATTAGGCCGAGAATAGCTTGTATAAATTGTAAGACTGGATTAATTAACCCTTCAAAATGGATTTGGATTGGAAAAATTCGACGCCACCCTAGCCAAAGTAGGTCATCCATTTAATATATTGGAATCTGAATGGGTGACCGTACTCCAAAATTGGTATTTTTGGTTCCACTGTGCATCGGATAGCACGTTAAGTTGTTCGTTGGTCCTAGTTATTGTTAGTGTTACAAAATGTGCCTGAGAATTAGGTTTAGGTTTTTTTGAACCTATTGCAGCAATCTCCACCATTACACCCTACCATTAACTGAATTAAGGATAGGAGTAACGACCCTCAGCATTGAGGCAGAGAGAGATGAAAACTTGCGGTGAAACAAATAACTAAATAATATCGACCGAATCTCGACGTGACGCGAATGGGTCCGGAGCTAGGTGCCATGTGCATACATACCAATACAAAGGTGGTGTGAACACGCGAACACGGAGTTAACACACGGACATACGAGAACAAAATGTTTTATATATAGCGAGCCAACGAGCAGGCGGGTCGACCTGATGTCGAGTGATTACCGCCGCTCGTGACTATTTGCAGCATCAGAGGAACCACCAATGCGTTGCTTTTCAGGAATTTGTTGGTGTTTTTATGTATTTGATACCAATCGGACTGTGTGTCATTTGGAAACCATACCTGTCGTAACATTGTTAATAACTCCTGTATACCGTGAACACAAATACCCTGAGCCCAGTCTTTGAATGTACCCGATTAGGACGCTTGTGCACTGCTCCGATTGCAATTCGAGAAAATACGAACTGAAATGATTCGTTCTGAATATAAATGTAAATTAATGACAGTGTCGGCGCCACTGAGAGGTGTTAAATTATCGCTAAACGGTTATACGGTTAACGGTTGAAAACGGTAGTGAAAAAACAATGTTTCTAGTGAACAGGAGTATAGATCGTTTACTACCGTTAACAGTTTAACAATCGGTGGTAAAAAACAATGTTTTTTTTCACACGCTAGTGCACAGGAGTGAATATTGTTTACTAACGTTTTCAACCGTTAACCGTTTAACCGTTTAGCGATAGTTTAACATCTCTACCACTGAGGCAATGGGGCTGATTCTGTTGTACACAATCTCTAAACTAAACTGAAATAACCACATTAAAAATATTGCTAACCCTTTCATAATACTTACTCGTACCTGCGGAAAGGGACAGAAATAGATTTAAAGCTGTCATTTTAATTTAGTTGGGATTGTGTTATATAGAATTGGCTACATTGAGCTAAGAAAAAATTGATTTCGGTGGCTGCATATATCCAAAGAAATGTTGTATAGTAAAGCGTATTTCTTCGGATTGCAATTGGACAATGCACAAGAGGCTTTAATAACAAAACGACACCCCACAAATGAGTATTATTGATGTAGGATTGTGTGTGATTGTGAAGTATATTGTTGACATTTGGAATCCTTCCCTCCTGTCAATACATTTTCATCCCACCATCTCGGGAAGAGTATTTTTAATCTTCGATATCTGAATGCAAAAGCCGTTATTATCCTCTTGAGGATAAAGTAAATTGAATTTAGAACATCGTGTGCACGTTAGTAAATATCACTCGTCTATGAAGTTTGTGAATTCAAAACATCATTAAAACCTATTTACTTCTACCTCTATGGTTCCGAATTTCCATACAACCGTTTTTAATTTGTTAAAAACTCACACTAGTAACCTTCTTGGTGTACTTTTTTAATTTGCTTTGTGCGCACCATTTTCTTTTACGTCATGTCATTTCCTCGCTGAGGTGGGATGAAAAGTTACGTGTTGCACTCGAGTGAAAAGATTTTTTACCTCGTGCTCTTTTGATTCCCTCGCTGACGCTCAGGATTCTAATTTTTGAACCACTTGCTATAATCCTTCGCTTGCTCGGTCATCAAAATTGAGCACGCGGTTAAAAAACAACTTTTCACTCTTGTATAACAAATAACTATTATTATTATGATTCAATAATTGACTGCAACTGCCAGCAGTGATTGAGATAGTGTCAGACTATTGTTGGTTGAATATTTGGATGTTAAGTGTAGTCAATGAGGCTAAATATGAATAAGGCTTTTATTCAAAAATCTATTCAAAAAAATTTAAAAACCCTTTGGAGTATTGATAATATATTGGGGTGGGACCTTAGTTTTATTGATTTAGGTTTAAAAATATTGAAGAAACTCCTTCGTTTTCCGGAATAAAAGTAGCATATGTTCATAGCGGATGACTACGTCATAAAAGCTCTTTTATAGCTAGCAAAACTGACTACAATAGGGATGATGCCTATATCAACAATAAATTATTTGTATCTGATTATTAAATAGAGGGTCTCCTAAAAGACCTAAAATTCACGTCCTCGGTTAGTTTTAAGTGTGATAATCGTTTTAAAATATAGATTAAAGAAAAAAAGTGCGTTGAAATTCGATGACGTCACTGTTGTGATTTTTTTTACAACTTCCGTACTAGAAGTGCATGTTTAAGTTTGTTAAAGAGTTGCTGATTTGATTGAGTTGTCATCATCTCTATCGATTTAGGTACAACGCATAATAAATCAATATTTAGATGTGAGTACAGTATGGGTGTGTGTTGCACTATGTTCGCGTGTAACATCTGCGTGTGTGTACGTGTGAATGCGCGTCTCACCTCGTTGGGCGCCCGCAGCAGCGCGCGCAGCGTGGACGCTAGGTGGGGCAGCAGACGGGCGCGCGGGCCGGGCGCGGCGCCGAGCGGGCCGCGCGCCAGCTCGAGCAGCGCGTGCAGCCGCTGGTTGGACAGCCGGCCCAGCGGGAGCGCCTCCAGCGCAAGCACTATGTACTCGCTGTAGACGGACAACGAAACAAATAAAAAAATTCATAGGGAGTCTATTGGCAGTCATGCCAATAGAAAAGTGAAAACGAATATATATATTTTTAACTTCATTCGTACAAAAAATATAAACCTTAACATTAAGGCATTAAAGTTTAATTTCGAATTTACGGGCTTTAAATTGTACTTTCCTACTGTTGTTTTATAACTAATACTTTCCCCGCGGATCACGCCCTTAGCACGGCATTTCAATTGAACTCGCGAATCACGTAGAAGTTCTACTTATATAATACGAGTGGCGCAGTCGGTAGGATCCCAAGGAGAGGTTTTCTATTCAGGTCAAAACAACGGACTCACCTGAGCTCAGTATCCGGGTATATCTTGATCATGTGCGGAACCGCATGCGGCAGGTATTTGAGCGCGGAGCCCTGACACGTGAGCGCGTGGTCGCCGCAGCGCATCAGCCACACTAGCGCCTCCAGCAGATTCTGACACCAACAAACAAATACATATTTTTTTTTTCCATGCTATCTGCTACTTCTTATTTTGTAGCACCTTTGTGAACTATAATTTTATTTTATTTTATTACAAATACATATTGAAAGTGCGAAAGTGCGTCTGCCCGCCTTAAAACAATATCCTAATCTAATCCTGGCCATCCGCGGGCCTAATCATAATAACGGGTGACATTGGACAGCGATGATATAAACAAGACGCACGCACGGACGCGTACGAAGCGATTCGTTTCTAATTTGAACCGCTAGGATATGAAACGCCCTTCCGGCTTCCGTTTTTCCATCCGCTTATAATATTTTCAAATCAAGATTGTATAGGCATCTTTTAGGCAAGCGCGCTCCACCTTAGGCCGCATCACTTCCAGCAAGTCTGATTGCAGCCAAGCGCTAGTCTATAAATTAAGGCAGAGCACGACAGGGCAAGCTTATGTAAAAATTCTGACAGTTTGAATAAAACATCTATCGCGCTAGGCATAAGGCCCAAACTCACCTGCAGCTGCGGGCAGTAGGCGGGCTCCTCTATGCCATTCTCCATACTATTGCTGGATACGGCCGTCGATCTCGAGCCTAGAGCGGCACGCAGTTGCCGAGAGCGCACCAGAACTCTAGCGAGACTCTCCAGACACTTCATACACTGTAAGAGGCGCTTGGACGCGACCTCGCCTTGCTCCGCAGACCGGATCGTCCAAACCATGATGGATATTAGTTTTCTGCCAACAAACAACACATCAACATGAAAAAAAAAACGGTATAAACGTTGGTAGAGACCCACATCACGATTAAAATAAATACAGGCACAGGATGGCTCTATGGCACCAGCACCGCGTAGCTGCATAATAACAACAAAACGTGTGTCTCACTCGTAGGCCAGCGCGTCGCAGAAGCTGGTCTCCACATAGGCGGCGAGCACGGGCTGGAAGTGCTGGTACTTGTGGTCGGCCACCAGCGCGATCACCTGCAGCAGGCAGTCCAGCACGAGCACCGCGTAGCAGCATAATAACAACATAACGTGTGTCTCACTCGTAGGCCAGCGCGTCGCAGAAGCTGGTCTCCACGTAGACGGCGAGCACGGGCTGGAAGTGCTGGTACTTGTGGTCGGCCACCAGCGCGATCACCTGCAGCAGGCAGTCCAGCACGAGCACCGCGTAGCAGCATAATAACAACATAACGTGTGTCTCACTCGTAGGCCAGCGCGTCGCAGAAGCTGGTCTCCACGTAGACGGCGAGCACGGGCTGGAAGTGCTGGTACTTGTGGTCGGCCACCAGCGCGATCACCTGCAGCAGGCAGTCCAGCACGAGCACCGCGTAGCAGCATAATAACAACATAACGTGTGTCTCACTCGTAGGCCAGCGCGTCGCAAAAGCTGGTCTCCACGTAGACGGCGAGCACGGGCTGGAAGTGCTGGTACTTGGGGTCGGCCACCAGCGCGATCACCTGCAGCAGGCAGTCCAGCACGAGCACCGCGTAGCTGCATAATAACAATATAACGTGTGTCTCACTCGTAGGCCAGCGCGTCGCAGAAGCTGGTCTCCACGTAGACGGCGAGCACGGGCTGGAAGTGCTGGTACTTGTGGTCGGCCACCAGCGCGATCACCTGCAGCAGGCAGTCCAGCACCAGCACCGCGTAGCTGCGCTCGCTGTACTCTTGCTCATCTTCGTCGATCTAAAGAATGATACAGTATCCGTGCTCATATTAAATCAATCCAAATGATCAAATCAATATTCATGTATTCAAATTATATTTTTGACGTCCAAATACACAATAAAACATGGCGGTGATAATCAGTTACGGTATCTTAAAACGAAAGCTACGAGGGTTCTAAACGCGCCCTGGTCTGAGCAGAGCTCACAACAAACTCACTCTCTACTTTAGCAAGTCCATTGTCACCTGTGTGAGGATGCTGAAGAGTGCGTCGAGGATGTCCTGCAGGAACTTGACCAGCTCGTCGTTGGGCACGCGCTGCAGCCGCAACAACGCCTCGCGCAGAGTGTCCTCCGCGTGGTGGGTGCTCCACTTTAGCACCCCCAGGATCTCCTCTGGAGTTCATAAAGTTCAATTGGATACTTCTTCATGTCATATTAGTGTTTTCGGGGTACGAGCAGAACTTTCCAAGCCCAGACAGTGTTGCTCAAGCCTAGAAAATAACTTCTGGGCTTCAAAGGGATTTGCGGTTGCAAAAGAGCATGACGGAGAAAAGATACAAAATGCTGCTTTCTTTTTATATTTGTAGTTTGCGCACCATCACGTTTGCATTCTCTTCTCCTTAGGTTATAAGACCGCCTTTGCATACTGTATAGTTCAGTTTTAATGTCTTCTGTAATTCCGTGTATTTGTGTACCCATAAAGGTTTAAAAAATAAATAATATTAATGCTGGCCAATCAAGTGCAAATCTTGGAGGCTGTTGGTCTAAATCTGCTCGGCGACCAGCCGGGTTGGGGATCTTTTTCTTTGTGTTGTGTTATACTTGCTCGATCAGAAAGGCTAGCGAGTGGCCGGTCACGAGATACGACATCACAATACGTGTCCGGAGGGACAGTCACGCTTACCTCTCTGTGTGAGTTTTGTGGAGCACAGCCTGGTGGCGACCAGCAAGGAGTCCCGATGCAGCAGCGCCAGGGGCCCGCGCGTGAGGCCGCGGTCGCAGCCGGCCGGCAACTCGTCCCGGCGCGACGGCAGCCCGAGACAAGCCGCTGCCGCCTCCGTCTCCACATCTACGCTCCCCGACGCGCGCTTGTAGTCGATCTGACGACGGACACGAGAGACGTTCTTAACTTTGGTCTGGTGGGAGGCTTCAGCCGTGGCTAGTTACCACCCTACCGGCAAAGACGTGCCACCAAGCGATTAAGCGTTCCGATACGATGCCGTATAGAAAACGATTAGGGGAATAATACGTTATAAAAAAAAAACATACGCCTATAAGCCCACCTTTCGAACGTTTATGTAAGTTGAAGTGGTAAAAAAATTTTGTCCGACTCGCCTTGTATACGGCAAGGTTGTGCTGCGTGTCGGGCGTGGTGGTGCCCTCTTTCTGCATAAGGCGCAGGTACGCCAGCGCAAAGTGCCGCTCCGCGCGGTCCTTCGCCTCCGTGGAGCTGCGGTGCCGCACCAGGAACACTATGTGCGCCTCCTTGAACTCCTCGATGTTTAGGCATACCTGGATATAGCCGGGAAACAAGTGTCAAAATACATACAATATCTGCAAGACTTATAAGTCGACCAACTAACGTCAGGGTGTCGAATTTGGGTGTCAGTGTGCGCACGCATCGTAAAAATTCACCCTGATAATTTTTCCCTAACGCGCCAAAACGACCAAAAGAAGTATAACTTAAAAAAAAAAAAATTGTGTGTGTGTTCTTATGTACGAACGTAAGAAGTTATACTTTTTGATAGCGAATAATAAATATCTGGAATATAGTTATCAGTTCTCAGCCAACATACAGTAAATGTATTTATTTTTATTTTGTTGGTAGGCCTTTTTCTGCAAGACTTATAAGTTGACTAACTAACTTCAGGGAACTTCAAACGCCAGCCTGTGCTTTATTCTAGTGCTTTGGCCTTTAAAATTGTGGTGTAATTTTGTTAATTATAAAACTAGCGGTGTCGTGGGACACCAGTAGGAACGAAGTTCCTTATTACATAAATATTAATTTGAAGTGCTATTTTTACGAATATTTTTTTATATATTAAAAATAAATTAAATATAAAACTTAACACTAAAGCATTAAAGTTTAATATCGAATGTAGTATATTTATAATTAAGACCTTTTGTATTCGTAAAAAAAAATCTTACTCATTTTCGTTACGGACGTTTTTTGCCGGCTAGGGTACCCCTCCGCATCGGCCCATAAGGAACTTCAGGTGGAATCATGTAAGGATTGTCGATCGAATCGTTAAAGTTCCGCTTCAAAGTAAAACAGCATTGAATCAGAGCTCAATTTCGTGTATCAATTCTTATACGTTTATGGTATCGTACATACCTGAACGTATGAGAATGGATACACGAAATTGAGCTCTAATTTAATGCTTTTATGGTTTATTTTACTTTAAAGCGGAACTAACGATTCGATCGAAAATCCTTACATGATTCCACCTTTCGTTCCAATACGTCCAAAAGAATTGTGATAGAGTGAAATGGTGTCAAAGTGATGTGTTGTACCTTGAACACTTCCTGCCAGCGCGGCCGGCCGTCGTGGTAGTACACCACAGACGTGTACTCGTCCGCCAGAGGCACGCCCGCGCCCACTGAGATCACGCCCTGTAATGAACCACACGACCATTTGTTTTACATTTATTAACTGGCTTTATAGTCAATTCTAAACGCTCATTTTTAATTTTAATTTTATTTATTTAAGGACATCTATAGAATAACAGGAAAAATATAGCTAGAAAATAGAATAATATGCATTATTGTAAACCCACTTAGAGGTTGTTACAGCTTGCAATATTATATTAAAACCACACTATGGGTCGGAGAAAAAAGAAATAAAAGAGAAGATACAAAAAAAAAGATAAGCTAACTAATAATAATTAACTTAAATTAGCAGTGAAAAGATCCAGCAAGCCGTAGCATACAGCTAACCGGCTGGGCATCTAGGTCCACGGGGCCTAAGTGTCATCAGCCAAATAGAGATAGCAATATACCGATCGATTTTGCACGCGCCTTGAATTGAAGTTGCGTGCTGTGTTCGCCGGTTTCTTAGTACACCTCCCCCCCCCCCCCTCTCCCAGAACCCCAAGGGAGACCCTGTGGACCCCGGATATTGTCGGGCGCCACTCACCGGCAGGGTGCGGCCGTGCTTGTCCACGACGCGCGCCACCAGCTCGATGTTCCGCTCGGAGCTCTTGGCGCCCTTGGCGAAGGCGCCACTGCATAAAGTCACATAGAGGTCGTTGCGCGCGTCCCCCGGCAGAATCACCTCGGGGAAGCCCATTTTACGTGCGAACGCCATGTTTCCCACCACTATGTGGGGGTTCTCCTGTCTTATCTGTGAAAAACTAAAGGTTATGTTTAGTGGTTCATGGTTCTTGAAACCATGAAAACGCACCGCAAGGCATCGTCAAGGTCTGCGTATCCGTCTGTAATTTAAATCCCACGGACTCATACGAAGCGATTTGCTTCCTTGTTTCTAATTCGAACCGCTAGGATATGAAACGCCCTTCCGGCTTCCGTTTTTCCATCCGCTTATAGTATTGGTATCTTCAAATCAAGAGTGAATAGGCGTCTTCTAAGCAAGCGCGCTCCACCTTAGTCTGCATCACTACTCCAGCAAGTCTGCCAAGCGATAGTCTATAAAAAAAGGGTATTTGACTACTAGTCAAATAACAATACAGAAGCTCCCAAAAATAGTGATATCACTAAGTTTTATGTTGAATAACCATATTAAACTATCGATCAAATTGAAAAAGTGCGTAGAAATTTGATGACGTCACAATTCCACTCTTAATACCGTATACATAGAGCTTACATAAAGCTTTTCAGACTGGTTCCAGCCGGTTCAGCATCCTTTTGGATCAGGTTTGGGGAGACCCTAAAGATGTTCTGTACATATCTTTTTCTTTGTGCTCATATGCCCAGCAAAGTAACTTTTGAATTGAATCATAAATCTTTATTATGCAAAAATGTTAAGGGTCCATTTTGCAAAAAGGTCACGAGTGGGACATTAAATATTGTGAACGCATATCGCTTGCCTGTTTCAAGTCCCCTTCAACCATCTGCAGGTATACCCAGAGCCCCTGCGCCTGCTTCTGCTCCTTCAGCTCGCGGTTTGTGATCACCTTCTTGAGGAGGGCATCCATGCTCTCCTTCTCGAATCTGACAACAAATATATTGCCTTATCTATACACGTTTATCTATGTGAGCTTAGAGAGAGTATGTTTCCGCGAAAGCGCTCCATTTCTGCGTGAAAGCTGTCCATTTTAGCTAATATGGAATGACAATGTTACTGTACAGGAAATCAAATACTTGGTAGACCTTTTTACTATATATTCAGCCCTTGACTGTAGTTTCGTCTGGAAAGCGAATGATGTTGTCTAAGATGAAATACCTCCTGAACACCTTCGAATGATACCTCGTTGAACAGGTATTTTAAAATCATAGAGGCTACAAACCAGTTTTTGAAAAACCAAACGGAATGATGACTTCTAAAGTTTTTAACGGCTGGCATGAACTAGTGTATACTATCACTAATCATCATCATCATTTATAAATGTAAATAGTTAAAATAAAAATACGTAATTCACTCACGCGTAGAACGCGTCCTCTAGCTCACGCGTAGGGCTAGAGAGCGCCACGTGGGGGCTCATTGTGCTGCTTGCAGAACATAATATACTCACGCGTAGAACGGCAGCTGTATCTCTTTGTCAGAGTTGTCGGCGGCGAGGTACTGCGTGATATCGGCGCACGCCACGCCGCACGGGCGCCGCATCGAGCCCGAGCTAGAGGGCGCCACGTGGGGGCTCATTGTGCTGCGTCTGTAACAGTTGAAGATCGTTCAATCCACGAACACCCACTCTCATTTATTGTGATGATGGCACCATTCAGCGTGCACCCTCGAACATAAAATATTCGTACGAATATAAAACTTCGTAGATTAAATTATCTGTAACTATATATTGTTTAAATTTATAAAGAGAACACTTGTTAGTGTCTCATAGTTCTAAGAACTGACAGATGTTGGTATTCCAAAGTGAACCACTTTCCAAAGCGAACTAGCAGTCTTCACATACAAGAAGATCATCAGGTATCATCTAGTCAGACTCATTATAATGTAACATACAAGCGCACACTTGTATTTTCTATACTATTACCTGTGATCCACATTCTGCGGCTCCATAGACCCTATCCTGACAACATGGCACACCAAGAAGATCTTCTCCTTCTTTATGTCACTCCCCAAGTCCTGGAATAATTTCATTTCATCTATCAATGCACAGCTCAAACCACTGGGCGGATCGGGCTGAAATTTGGCATGCATATAGCTTATATGACGTAGGCATCCGCTAAGAAAGGATTTTTGAAAATTTAATCCTAAGGGGGTAAGATAGGGGTTTGAAATTCGTATGAAAATCGAACTTAAGCAACGTAAGGGAAGCTGCGGGCAATAGCTAGCCTATACTTCTATACTTAATAAATAAATATATATATACACGCGGATGAAGTCGCGGGCATCTACTAGTGAAACTATAAATAAACTCCAACACGTAGTCTCCCACTCACTGTGAACACAGTAGAGGGCGCTGTGAAGAGTTCCGCGGCGCCCATACAGCCGGGCGGCCAGCGCAGCAGCACGCTCTCCGTCAGCTTGTTGCCGCTCGAGTCGTGCAGCGCGAGCGACAGCTCCGCCGTGTCGTGCAGCCGGCACACGAAGTTCTTGATGTTGACCACGATGGTGTATGTGCGGACTGTAGGCGCCTGGCTGGTCGGCCGGCTTGTTGGAGTCGTCTCCTGCAACACAAGATCGGGGGCGCGTCACAAGATCACACTGCTGACATTCTTGCGAGCTTGCCGATAATATGCTGTAACGTATGCTGTAAAGACGCGAGCGCTGTTATCTTATCCGTCTTATAAGGGGTCCTCTTTTCCTTTTCAGGTACGGAATCCTAGAAAAGTAGCCTGGTTAAGAATCAGTCCCGGGAACGGCGCACTCACCATATTCTTATCGATCCTGGAGTTGGCCTCGTCGTGCAGTGCGTTGAGGCGGAACGTGGAGGTGGTGAGCGGGTCCACCAGCTGGCCGCTCGCCGTGCGTACCGCCAGCTCCATGCCCAGCGTTCTGTAACATGAGCGCCGAAACACTGCTACACTCCCATAAACTAATCTGACCCGGTGGCCAAAAGTAGAACTAATTTTTATGCCCTCCGTCCCTACCCTCTTTTTGTCATCGTACCGCAAGGCATCGACATGGTCTGCACCCAGTCGCACGCCGATGTCGTTACGCAGTCGAAATTCCGATTTGCTTCCTCGTTTTTAATTCGAACCGCTAGGATATGGAATGCCCTCCCGGCTTCCGTTTTACCCTCCTCTTTTAATATAGGTACCTTCAAATCAAGAGTGAATAGGCATCTTCTAGGTAAGCACGCTCCACCTTAGGCTGCATCACCACTTGCAAGCAGCTGTCTGATTGCAGCCTAGCGCTAGCCTATATATTAAAAAAAAAGAATTGCTTTAGACCACACGACTGAAGTAAAACTTGTTCAGCTCCATCTATAATCTATATGTATGTATAATATATGTTTATATGAGAAAAAGAGAAAGAAAATGTGTGCTCGCACCTCTCTCTCTTGTCCCTACAGTAATATACGAAACTTTACTCTCTCTCTTTCTATCTTCACTAACTTATATCTCCCTCTCAACTTCCGTTCGCCTCGCCCGATCACACTTTTCGTAACGCTCTCGTCAAGCAATCACCAGCTTACTCCCCAAGTTAAAGCGTGCGCAAAAAAGTTCTATTTCACAAAAAAAAAATGTATCGTTACCTGTTGCCCTTGTCGATTGTGAAGACAGCGGTCCTGGCGACGCGACGCAGCAGGTCCTGCGGCAGCGCGCCCGATGCTGCCTGCGCGCGCAGCTGTAATAGCGCGCGCATACTAACCTCCATAAACTTGAACCGCTCGTCGTTTGTCTACGCGTCACAACAATAGAATATAATTTATTTTATTTGCTGACACAACACATAGTGAACATAGAACATACACAGATAGTACTTAAAATCATACTAATATTATAAATTGGAAAGTGTGTTTGTTTGTTGGTTTACTGGTTTGTCCTTCAATCACGACGTGGTGGGTGACATAGGCTTTTATCTCGGAAAATTATCCTTAATTCCGCGGAAATCTTAAAAACTTTAACCACGCGGACGAAGTCGCGGGCATCAGCTAGTCTAACATAATTTAACGTCTAAAATGTGTCACGTCAACGAAAGGGCCCGAACTCAGCTGAATGTTGTGGGTACAAAATTGTAACCACATCGCAATCACAATTTGTTACAAACTTTTATTCAACTTGCAATGAAAGAACTTGAAGTTTAATTTGCTACAATCCGGTGAAACGTACACTGAGAGTTATTTGGAAGATGGTGTGGTGTTGTGCCGGTGCGAATTGCTGGCTTACTGGTCGGTGAATATCGCAAGATACACGCTGTGCCACATTGATTTGTACATTTTGGCGGATTATAGTAAATTAAACTTCGAGTTCTTTCCTTATCATGGACTTCCGCAAAATAACGCGTGCCTATAGAAGCACGCATTATTTTGCGATTGCGAGTAGAAATAGCCAATAGGTATTTCAACTCGAAATATTTGTGGATTTGTTTCTATATGTTTGTTTTCTATTTGTTTCAGTCAAATCTTGCAACAGATTTAAAAAAAAAAAGACGTGTGGCAGTTTCCAGTGCCACACGTCTTTTTTTTAAAAAATCTGTTGCAAGATTTGACTGAAACAAATAGAAAACAAACATATAGAAACAAATCCACAAATATTGCGAGTAAAGCTATTGCATAGCATTTTTTATCAACTTGCTATGACTACTTGTGTTGTTGACTTCAAGTTGTTGAAAATATAACAATAGTCCAAGGGGAATCAAAAGGTTTTTTGATTCCCCTTGGACACCCGGACTATTGAAAACATAATTCTTTAAAATTATTTCGCCTTTATATTTTCAACAACTTGAAGTCAACAACACAAGTAGTCATAGCAACCAAAGTGTTTGGTTTTTTTCGTTACGGAATTTCTGGATTCGGTCTCCACGCTCAAGGCCCGCGATAGAAGCTATGCAATAGCTTAAAATTTAATATTGATCCCCAAACGATTAGCTGTGCATACACGTTTAGTTTGAATGTCAAAACATGGTTAGCTGACATCATTCTCATTCAAATTTTATGCACCCCCATTGATATGGGTATAAATTATTGAAAGGGTTTGCTGAGAAGAATACGAAAAATAATATGATGTCACACTAAATTCAATATGATAGATGACAAAAGCATGTTTTAAATACGTTTTAATGATTAAAAACTTATTAAGACTATATATATTAATAAACTATTCGTTTTTAATTGCTAAATACGCACATATAGCCCCGAAATGATAGAGGTGCGAGGTTGTACTTGTATCCCCTTTATTGAATAGCCGCAAGTCTTACTAGGCTATGAATTTAAAAGATTTATTTCACATAGGACAACTCGTGTCACTTATGATATGTCAAGACTACCACCGGTTCGGAAAGCAGATTCCACTGAGAAGAACCGGCAAGAAACTCAGTAGTTCATAATACAATTTCTGAATTTTCCCTGGTCTGGCCTGGTGGGATGCTTAAGCCGTAGCTAGTTATCACCCTACCGGCAAAGACGTGCCGGCAAGCGATTTAGCGTTCCGATTTGCGATTTAGTATAACAGTCACGCCCTTAACAGGTACCCCGCTACTATCTTAGACTGCATCATCACTTACTATCAGATGAGATCGCAGTTTGTGGAACCATATTAGCCTCGCTATAGCTACCATCGCGTACTATTCTGTCTAGTGATAAAATTAATGAAGTGATCTCACCAAATAGAGCAGTTTCCAGTGCTGCAGCCACTCCCGCAGCGTGACGGCGATGTCGTGCACCACGCCGCCGCCGCCCGCCGACGCCACCACCGACTCACCGCATCTACACCACCACACTAGCGTTAGTGAACGAACTACAAGTTTCATTCGTTACAATCCGCGCAGTAGACACATCTACGTACGTTTTTTTTAAATTCATTATAGGTTTACGCTTGACCACAATCACCACACCTAATGGGAAGTGATGATGCGGCCTGAGCGAGCAATTTGCATCGGAACAACTCAATACTCTCGGGCATGCAAGTTTCCTTACGATGTTTTCCTGCACCGTTTAAAGCAAGTGATATTTAATTTCTAACCAAATCTACGCTATCAACACAATTATTACTAGGGGTTCGCCCCGAAATGAATAAACTTTTAGGTACAGAGCGCCATCTATTGACATCATTGTGAAGTTCTGTTAAAAATACTGAAGCTCATTAAAAATTAAATCATTTCATTTCCTTATAATATTTATCTAATTTAAGTATTTGTTGTTCAAGTACAGGATATACCTAATTCAAATAATTGATCAAGTTTCAGGCTCAGCCTTTCAGAAAATTGAGAGTTCTAAGGTCAACTTTGGACGTTAGAAAATCTCCACTTTCGTCAATTTTAGGGGAAAATTAAAAAAAAAATTTGAAATCTATTCCTAATTATCTTTAAAATGATATACCGCAACCCTATGTAACGCTATAAAAATATTATACATCGCATTCGCTTCTATGAGAGCCCCCCTGAAATAAAGATTTTTATTACTTTTTAAGCCATAATCGGCTGGAGGCCATCGGTTTACATATTACATTTAAATTTCAAGTAATTACGTTCAGTAATTCAGACGTTTAATCAGACCTGATTAAATTCAAAGCATGCACTGATAGCGAAATAGAGCGAAGAATCAAGAACACCTGGAATAAGTATTGGGCCATGAAAGAAATATTTAAGAGTAAACTACCTATTAAACTAAAAACCAAAGCCATGGAGGTCTGTTTATTGCCATGTCTCACATATGCATGTCAGACATGGCCATTAACCAGAACCAACCTAAACAAAATTCAAATATGCCAACGAAAAATTGAAAGGAGTTACCTGGGCCTCAAACTCAAAGACAGAGTAAAAAACTAGCAAATAAGGAAAACCACAGGGGCCAAAGATGTAGCAAAGAAAGTTCTCCATCTAAAATGGAAATGGGCCGGTCATATTCAGAGAGTACAAGACGATAGATGGTCGAAGACGACAACAAACTGGTACCCCATTTACAAGAAACGTAGGCCAGGCAGACCACGGAAGCGCTGGAGTGACGACATCGAGAAAATAGCAGGCACTACATGGAACAGAGTCGCTAGAGACAGACAACTGTGGAAAAAGTTGGAGGAGGCTTTCACCGCTGAAAGCGGTCCTTTTGCTTAAAGACAAAATATAGATTTCAAAAAAAAAAAAAAAAATTACCTATAAATTATTTTAACTTTCACTCATTCAGATTTACCCTGTATATATAAATAGTTTTAGTTATAAGTTAAATAATTCAATAGTTAAATAAGTTAGGCTAAGCATATTGTACAGATACGAGCAAAAGGAAAATAAAGCTATTTTTATTTTTTATTTATTTTATTTTATAATTCAGACGTTATAAGGCTCTGACAGACGGACGGACAAGTGCAAATTCACTCAAGTCGACTCAGAGATCTTCTTTTCGCTCTTTCAATAAATGCGAAAGTTTGGATGGATGTTTGTTACTCAATCACGCCAGAACGGCTGAACGGATCTGAGTGAAATTAGGCACGCAGATAGATTATAGTCTGGAATAACACATAGGCTACTTTTATCCCGGAAATTTAAAGCCTCAATCACACAATAGACAAAGTCGCGGGCATCAGCTAGTATTTAATAACTCCAAAAATTTTGCCTTTAGGTAATCAGTCCAAATTCCATGTAATTTAAATATGGGTCAAACTATTGCTGAGCTTCGATACGCCAAATGATTAACGGAATTGTCAATATTCAATATCAAGTTCACAGGGGAGTGATCCAGTAGCAACCACATCTGCGGCCTCAGCTCCAGCGGGTCGCCGACCTGCTGATAACGAGCGGTGATTCACGCCATTCATTGAAACGTTATCAGCTTCCACTACGACCAGCCGCTTTGCTGTTTGCGTCACGCATTACTCTTTTTAGGGTTCCGTAGCCAAATTTGGCAAAAACGGAACCCTTATAGATTCGTCATGTCTGTCTGTCTGTCCGTCCGTATGTCACAGCCACTTTTTTCCGAAACTATAAGAGCTATACTGTTGAAACTTGGTAAGTAGATGTATTCTGTAAACCGCATTAAGATTTTCTTACAAAAATAAAAAAAAAAACAATAAATTTTGGGGTTCCCCATACTTAGAACTGAAACTCAAAAATTTTTTTTTCATCTATCCCATAGGTGTGGGGTATCTATGGATAGGTCTTCAAAAATGATATTGAGGTTTGTAATATCATTTTTTTCTAAACTGAATAGTTTGCGCGAGAGACACTTCCAAAGTGGTAAAATGTGTGTCCCCCCCCCCCGTAACTTCTAAAATAAGAGAATGATAAAACTAAAAAAAATATATGTTGTACATTACCATGCAAACTACCACCGAAAATTGGTTTGAACGAGATCAAGTAAGTAGTTTTTTTTTAATACGTCATTAATCGTAAATCGCAATTTACCTTTCATTCAATCAACTCAAATTTAAAAAAAAAACATTTAATTTAAAACTTATTACAGGTTTGTACGGAACCCTCGGTGCGCGAGTCCGACTCGCACTTGGCCGGTTTTTTATTTTTATGGCAAGATAGGCTTGCGCTTGACGACAATCATGCTAATGAAAAACAATGATGAGGTCTACGTTGGAGCGCGCTTGCCTAGAAAATGGGTCACACAGATGGGTCCATGTTATTATGAAACTTGAAAAGTGAAAAACATTTTCAAACCGCTCCGTACTATTCTGCTTAAGAACGCGCGCGGGCATAATGGATAGATGTGAAAATGGGCAAAACGGACAGGAGATGCACTGGCAGAAGCCAGTGGAAGGTATAGTTCTTGCAATTCACAAGCGCGCGCTAACTTTACTTGTAGGTGTGCACATTGCGTAAGTGTGCGCGCCTCTCGGAGCGGTCAGTCGTATGCGCAATCACTTACACGCACACATTTACGCGTGTACAAATGTATACAGATAGGAATTTAACACAACCATGAGCCATGCGCACTCGCGAATTGCAAGAAATACATAGAATTGTATAGTAGTTATTACGGCAGCAGCACTAACCTGTCCACATTGCAGTCGCGTATGGTGACGTATCGCTTAGGGAAGGCGCCGCTCGCGTCTCTGCGCAGACTGCTGCCCCAGTACCACTGCGCAGTCTCTCTCTCCACGTGGACCAGCTCCCCCACTTCCAGTGGCAAGTGGAACGGTTTGCTTGAGTTGAAGTTGTATACAGCTGTGAACAAATGAATCAATGAATCGGCTGTTTAGACATTGATTCAAAAAGTCAAAGTCATGTTTATTGAAAATTGGTAGGTACCTACGCAGTACACTTTATAAACGTGAAGTATAAGACGCGACGGTGATAATTAAACGACGGTGTCTTAAAACTAACGCTACGAGGATTCCAAACGCGTCCTGGTCTGGGAAGAGCCCACAACAAACTCAGCCAAACAAAAGAGGAGAAAAAGCTCGTAGTGGCTTAAATTTCCGGATAATCCTGAAATCGCATGCGATAGCTGAAGATAGACAATGAACCTTGAGATACACGAACTAGTATTCGATTCCTTAAATGGAGTTAGTATAAATCGGTGAGACTTCGCTGACTTACAAACCTAAAGAGGATGGGAGGGGATCGTGCTTTAAAGAGAGCAGAGGAAATTCAGAAATTATAAATCCCCACATTGACTCTACCGGGGATAGAAGATAATCCAAGACGTCTCACTTATAATACCACTGCGCCAGGGGGGGGCGTCGTCGTTGCGTGCGTTTATGCAACGTCTTCCTCCCATACGACTTGGGCTTTGGGGATCATCTCGACCGAAAGATTTACGGCCGAGTTACCCCTTTTAAATATTTTTTTGATGGTCAATTCGACCGGCAGTAAAATACCTACTGAAGTACTGAGGGGTTTATGTACAGTCGAATACAAAATTATTACCATCGACACTTTGTGATCATTGCATTCCTCGATATAGGGAATCCATATGAATACATGGGTAGCTTATTTATGTGTTACAATACAACCGTTAGTAAATAGTACCATTAGGCGGAAATGGTGACCATAATGTAAGTTTCCTTGTAGTGCTGGAATTTGGCGAGCGTTTACCGTCCGGCCCGGCCCGCTACGCTGTCAGCTGTACTCCATACAGGGCACAATAACATTCTTATTGTAAGCATAGATTTTAAAGATTAGTAGCGTTGGGTCATACATGCCAATGGTAGCACCACCGAATACTCCATAGTACAGGTAGTACATAGGTTCATGGCAAGTTAGCCCTCGGCTGCGGATTTAATAGTTTTTCATTTTATTATACTAGCTGACGTCCTTGAGTTTGTCCGCGTGGTTTATGTTTTTCCTTAAAGTAGCGTGTCCTTTCCCGAGACACAACCTACATCAACAAAAAAACGTGTGGTGTCGTGGGACACCTCACTCCAGATTGGAACGAAGTTCCTTATTACATAAATATTAAATTCAAGTTCTATTTTTACGTTTTTTAGGGTTCCGTACCAAAATGGTAAAATGGAACCCTTATGGTGCGACTTTCTCCGTCTGTCTGTCCGTCCGTCACACTCGATTATTTAAGTAACTACCGAAGCTATCGACATGAAATTTGGAATAGTTGTGTATATTAGTGGCCCAAAGACACTGGAATTAAAAAAAATTGGAAATTATTTTTGTTCTTATTTAAAAAGGGGGGAAAATCGGAGGGTTGAAATTTAAAAGTGAGATAACTGTACTGTGTGGGGTATCATATGAAAGGGTTTACTTTGTACATTCTAAAACAGATTTTTAATTATTTTTAGTCATGATAGTTTTTGATTTATCGGGGAAAAAGTCTAAAAAAATACCGTATAATATAGTATCTCCGGAGTTTACCAATCGAAAAATCTGAAATAATTATGGTCAATAGGAATTTATGTATATTTTACAGGAAAACTATAGCCAATGCTCTAACTAGCATAGTTTTTGTGATATTAACAGTAAGCCTCTACAAACAAAGTTAGTTTTGCGGTTCATTAACAAAGGTAATTATTACCGTTTTACATCTTTGGTCGTTACAGTTTTAGTCGTGTTACATCTACAGTATTACGAACGAATCTTAAAAGTACCTAGCTATAACTACCTTTTACAATTTTTATTTTAAATTTTTTTTTTAATACGTCATAAATCGTAAACTGCAATTTACCTTTCATACAATCAACTCAAATATTTAAAATAATTTTTTTTTTTAATAATTTAAAACTTACTACAGGTTTGTACGGAACCCTCGGTGCGCGAGTCCGACTCGCACTTGGCCGGTTTTTTTTTTTAATAATAAGAAATTAAAATATAAACCTAAAGCATTAAAGTTTAATTTCGAATTCAGTATATTTATATTTAAGACCTTTTGTCTTCTAAAAAAATCTTACTCATTTTCGTTACGGACGTTTTTGCCGGCTAGGGTACCCCCACCGCATCGTCCCATAAGGAACTTTCTTTCCAAAAAGTTAAAAAGATAGACCGTGGAGCAAACAAACTCACATTCGCATTTAGTCATAATATTAGTTTATAGATTAGATTATAATATGCAGAGTTTCTAGCCAAACAAAACTACAAATCATCTTATCGCTCACGAAATGTGACACTTTGATAACTAAAATTAATTTTCTAACCTAATTATTATGTGCATAACATCTGACCCGGGCAATATTCGCGTCTAAATTAATTCTCCAGAGAAAGGGACGCCATTACGCCGGGAAAATGGCTCTGTCCCGCTCGCGTGCGTGTTCTGAATCTGTTGAGATAAGACGGTGGTCCAAATCACAGCATCACAACTTTGCTATTGTTTTCACGATTTATCGTACTCTTAATAGCCTCGTGGTTTATACACTCGATCTCCTATACGGGGTCGCGGGTTTGATCCCCGGGAACGCGAAGTAAATTTTTTCGTAACCTTTAGCAGAGCGGTTTATTGCCTCACCAGTGACAGAAGGAAGTCATTTTTTACACAAAGGATCAGCCTGGCTGTCCAACGCGGAAATGCAGCCAGCATTCTTGTCACCATTCCACGCGGGCATGATATACTTATATAGTAATTAGGTTAGGCTAGTTGGCTTTAAGGACGCATTTCCGAAATGAATAGGTATGAAATCGCACTACTACACATGGTTAATTCCCACGCACACACATGCACGGATAAGCTGCGAGGTCATTGATCTAAAATTCTACATCAATGCGTTGAATCAACTTATATCATAACTTCGATATATTATTATTTATTGGTGACGAGTTTAGGCTCGTTTTGTTAGTTTTAATGAGATCTTAGCGCAAGACTTGGTAAAATGACCTGAAGGTACACTTCTATGACCACTACTGGAACTCCTAGACGCGTAGAGCTAGGTGTATCGAATTTGGACTCAATTTGTTAGTTATGATGAGATCTTACCTCAAGACTTGGTGGAGTGACCTGAAGGTACACTTCGACGACCACTACTGGAACTCCTAGACGCGTAAAGCTAGGTGTTTCGAATTTGGGCTCGTTTTGTTAGTTATGATGAGATCTTACCACAGAACTTGGTGGAGTGACCTGAAGGTATACTTCGACATCCACTACTGGAACTCCTAGACGCATAGACCTAGGTGTATCAAATTTGGGCTCGTTTTGTTAGTTATGATGAGATCTTACCACAGAACTTGGTAGAGTGACCTGAAGGTATACTTCGACATCTACTACTGGAACTCCTAGACGCGTAGAGCTAAGTGTATCGAATTTGGACTCAATTTGTTAGTTATGATGAGATCTTACCACAGAACTTGGTGGAGTGACCTGAAGGTATACTTCGACATCCACTACTGGAACTCCTAGACGCGTAGACCTAGGTGTATCAAATTTGGGCTCGTTTTGTTAGTTATGATGAGATCTTACCACAGAAGTTGGTAGAGTGACCTGAAGGTATACTTCGACATCTACTACTGGAACTCCTAGACGCGTAGAGCTAAGTGTATCGAATTTGGACTCAATTTGTTAGTTATGATGAGATCTTACCACAGAACTTGGTGGAGTGACCTGAAGGTATACTTGGACATCCACTACTGGAACTCCTAGACGCGTAGACCTAGGTGTATCAAATTTGGGCTCGTTTTGTTAGTTATGATGAGATCTTACCACAGAACTTGGTAGAGTGACCTGAAGGTATACTTCGCCATCTACTACTGGAACTCCTAGACGCGTAGAGCTAAGTGTATCGAATTTGGACTCAATTTGTTAGTTATGATGAGATCTTACCACAGAACTTGGTGGAGTGACCTGAAGGTATACTTGGACATCCACTACTGGAACTCCTAGACGCGTAGACCGAGGTGTATCAAATTTGGGCTCGTTTTGTTAGTTATGATGAGATCTTACCACAGAACTTGGTAGAGTGACCTGAAGGTATACTTCGACATCTACTACTGGAACTCCTAGACGCGTAGAGCTAAGTGTATCGAATTTGGACTCAATTTGTTAGTTAGGATGAGATCTTACCACAGAACTTGGTGGAGTGACCTGAAGGTATACTTCGACATCCACTACTGGAACTCCTAGACGCGTAGAGCTAGGTGTACCGAATTTGGGCTGGTTTTGTTAGTTATGATGAGATCTTAGCACAAAACTTGGTGGAGCGACCTGAAGGTATACTTCGACATCTACTACTGGAACTCCTAGACGCGTAGAGCTAAGTGTATCGAATTTGGACTCAATTTGTTAGTTATGATGAGATCTTACCACAGAACTTGGTGGAGTGACCTGAAGGTATACTTGGACATCCACTACTGGAACTCCTAGACGCGTAGACCTAGGTGTATCAAATTTGGGCTCGTTTTGTTAGTTATGATGAGATCTTACCACAGAACTTGGTAGAGTGACCTGAAGGTATACTTCGCCATCTACTACTGGAACTCCTAGACGCGTAGAGCTAAGTGTATCGAATTTGGACTCAATTTGTTAGTTATGATGAGATCTTACCACAGAACTTGGTGGAGTGACCTGAAGGTATACTTGGACATCCACTACTGGAACTCCTAGACGCGTAGACCTAGGTGTATCAAATTTGGGCTCGTTTTGTTAGTTATGATGAGATCTTACCACAGAACTTGGTAGAGTGACCTGAAGGTATACTTCGACATCTACTACTGGAACTCCTAGACGCGTAGAGCTAAGTGTATCGAATTTGGACTCAATTTGTTAGTTATGATGAGATCTTACCACAGAACTTGGTGGAGTGACCTGAAGGTATACTTGGACATCCACTACTGGAACTCCTAGACGCGTAGACCTAGGTGTATCAAATTTGGGCTCGTTTTGTTAGTTATGATGAGATCTTACCACAGAACTTGGTAGAGTGACCTGAAGGTATACTTCGCCATCTACTACTGGAACTCCTAGACGCGTAGAGCTAAGTGTATCGAATTTGGACTCAATTTGTTAGTTATGATGAGATCTTACCACAGAACTTGGTGGAGTGACCTGAAGGTATACTTCGACATCTACTACTGGAACTCCTAGACGCGTAGAGCTAAGTGTATCGAATTTGGACTCAATTTGTTAGTTAGGATGAGATCTTACCACAGAACTTGGTGGAGTGACCTGAAGGTATACTTCGACATCCACTACTGGAACTCCTAGACGCGTAGAGCTAGGTGTACCGAATTTGGGCTGGTTTTGTTAGTTATGATGAGATCTTAGCACAAAACTTGGTGGAGCGACCTGAAGGTATACTTCGACATTCACTACTGGAACTCCTAGACGCGTAGAGCTAAGTGTATCGAATTTGGACTCAATTTGTTAGTTAGGATGAGATCTTACCACAAAACTTGGTGGAGTGACCTGAAGGTATACTTGGACATCCACTACTGGAACTCCTAGACGCGTAGACCTAGGTGTATCAAATTTGGGCTCGTTTTGTTAGTTATGATGAGATCTTACCACAGAACTTGGTAGAGTGACCTGAAGGTATACTTCGACATCTACTACTGGAACTCCTAGACGCGTAGAGCTAAGTGTATCGAATTTGGACTCAATTTGTTAGTTATGATGAGATCTTACCACAGAACTTGGTGGAGTGACCTGAAGGTATACTTGGACATCCACTACTGGAACTCCTAGACGCGTAGAGCTAGGTGTACCGAATTTGGGCTGGTTTTGTTAGTTATGATGAGATCTTAGCACAAAACTTGGTGGAGCGACCTGAAGGTATACTTCGACATTCACTACTGGAACTCCTAGACGCGTAGAGCTAAGTGTATCGAATTTGGACTCAATTTGTTAGTTAGGATGAGATCTTACCACAAAACTTGGTGGAGTGACCTGAAGGTATACTTGGACATCCACTACTGGAACTCCTAGACGCGTAGACCTAGGTGTATCAAATTTGGGCTCGTTTTGTTAGTTATGATGAGATCTTACCACAGAACTTGGTAGAGTGACCTGAAGGTATACTTCGACATCTACTACTGGAACTCCTAGACGCGTAGAGCTAAGTGTATCGAATTTGGACTCAATTTGTTAGTTATGATGAGATCTTACCACAGAACTTGGTGGAGTGACCTGAAGGTATACTTGGACATCCACTACTGGAACTCCTAGACGCGTGGACCTAGGTGTATCAAATTTGGGCTCGTTTTGTTAGTTATGATGAGATCTTACCACAGAACTTGGTAGAGTGACCTGAAGGTATACTTCGCCATCTACTACTGGAACTCCTAGACGCGTAGAGGTAAGTGTATCGAATTTGGACTCAATTTGTTAGTTATGATGAGATCTTACCACAGAACTTGGTGGAGTGACCTGAAGGTATACTTGGACATCCACTACTGGAACTCCTAGACGCGTAGACCTAGGTGTATCAAATTTGGGCTCGTTTTGTTAGTTATGATGAGATCTTACCACAGAACTTGGTAGAGTGACCTGAAGGTATACTTCGACATCTACTACTGGAACTCCTAGACGCGTAGAGCTAAGTGTATCGAATTTGGACTCAATTTGTTAGTTATGATGAGATCTTACCACAGAACTTGGTGGAGTGACCTGAAGGTATACTTGGACATCCACTACTGGAACTCCTAGACGCGTAGACCTAGGTGTATCAAATTTGGGCTCGTTTTGTTAGTTATGATGAGATCTTACCACAGAACTTGGTAGAGTGACCTGAAGGTATACTTCGCCATCTACTACTGGAACTCCTAGACGCGTAGAGCTAAGCGTATCGAATTTGGACTCAATTTGTTAGTTATGATGAGATCTTACCACAGAACTTGGTGGAGTGACCTGAAGGTATACTTGGACATCCACTACTGGAACTCCTAGACGCGTAGACCTAGGTGTATCAAATTTGGGCTCGTTTTGTTAGTTATGATGAGATCTTACCACAGAACTTGGTAGAGTGACCTGAAGGTATACTTCGACATCTACTACTGGAACTCCTAGACGCGTAGAGCTAAGTGTATCGAATTTGGACTCAATTTGTTAGTTATGATGAGATCTTACCACAGAACTTGGTGGAGTGACCTGAAGGTATACTTCGACATCCACTACTGGAACTCCTAGACGCGTAGACCTAGGTGTATCAAATTTGGGCTCGTTTTGTTAGTTATGATGAGATCTTACCACAGAACTTGGTAGAGTGACCTGAAGGTATACTTCGCCATCTACTACTGGAACTCCTAGACGCGTAGAGCTAAGTGTATCGAATTTGGACTCAATTTGTTAGTTATGATGAGATCTTACCACAGAACTTGGTGGAGTGACCTGAAGGTATACTTGGACATCCACTACTGGAACTCCTAGACGCGTAGACTTAGGTGTATCAAATTTGGGCTCGTTTTGTTAGTTATGATGAGATCTTACCACAGAACTTGGTAGAGTGACCTGAAGGTATACTTCGACATCTACTACTGGAACTCCTAGACGCGTAGAGCTAAGTGTATCGAATTTGGACTCAATTTGTTAGTTAGGATGAGATCTTACCACAGAACTTGGTGGAGTGACCTGAAGGTATACTTCGACATCCACTACTGGAACTCCTAGACGCGTAGAGCTAGGTGTACCGAATTTGGGCTGGTTTTGTTAGTTATGATGAGATCTTAGCACAAAACTTGGTGGAGCGACCTGAAGGTATACTTCGACATTCACTACTGGAACTCCTAGACGCGTAGAGCTAAGTGTATCGAATTTGGACTCAATTTGTTAGTTAGGATGAGATCTTACCACAAAACTTGGTGGAGCGACCTGAAGGTATACTTCGACATCCACTACTGGAACTCCTAGACGCGTAGAGCTAGGTGTATCGAATTTGAGCTCGTTTTGTTAGTTATAATGAGATCTTACCACATAACTTGGTGGAGTGACCTGAAGGTTTACTTCGACATCCACTACTGGAACTCCTAGACGCGTAGAGCTAGGTAAATCAAATTTGGGCTCGTTTTGTTAGTCATGATGAGATCTTACCACAGAACTTGGTGGAGTGACCTGAAGGTATACTTCGACATTCACTACTGGAACTCCTAGACGCGTAGAGCTAGGTGTATCGAATTTGGGCTGGTTTTGTTAGTTATAATGAGATCTTACCACATAACTTGGTGGAGTGACCTGAAGGTTTACTTCGACATCCACTACTGGAACTCCTAGACGCGTAGAGCTAGGTAAATCAAATTTGGGCTCGTTTTGTTAGTCATGATGAGATCTTACCACAGAACTTGGTGGAGTGACCTGAAGGTTTACTTCGACATCCACTACTGGAACTCCTAGACGCGTAGAGCTAGGTGTATCAAATTTGGGCTCGTTTTGTTAGTTATGATGATATCTTACCACAGAACTTGGTGGAGTGACCTGAAGGTATACTTCGACATCCACTACTGGAACTCCTAGACGCGTAGAGCTAGGTGTATCAAATTTGGGTTCGTTTTGTTAGTTATAATTAGATCTTACACAGAATTTGGTGGAGTGACCTGAAGGTATACTTCAACATCCACTACTGTAATTCCTAGACGCGTAGAGCAAGGTGTATCGAATTTGGGCTCGTTTTGTTAGTTATGATGAGATCTTACCACAGAACTTGGTAGAGTGACCTGAAGGTATACTTCGACATCCACTACTGGAACTTCTAGACGCGTGGAGCTCTGTCGAAGTAATGTGTAATGTCGAAGTATACCTTCAGGTCGCTCCACCAAGTTCTGTGGTAAGATCTCATCATAACTAACAAAACGAGCTCAAATTCGATACACCTAGCTCTACGCGTCTAGGAGTTCCAGCAGTGGATGTCGAAGTATACCTTCAGGTCACTCCACCAAGTTCTGTGGTAAGATCTCATCATAACTAACAAAATGAGCCCAAAAACGATTTACCTAGCTCTACGCGTCTAGGAGTTCCAGTAGTGGATGTCGAAGTATACCTTCACGTCACTCCACCAAGTTTTGTGGTAAGATCTCATCATAATTAACAAAACGAGCCCAAATTCGATTTACCTAGCTCTACGCGTCTAGGAGTTCCAGTAGTGGATGTCGAAGTATACCTTCAGGTCACTCCACCAAGTTTTGTGGTAAGATCTCATCATAACTAACAAAACCAGCCCAAATTCGATACACCTAGCTCTTCGCGTCTAGGAGTTCCAGTAGTAAATGTCGAAGTATACCTTCAGGTCGCTCCACCAAGTTTTGTGGTAAGATCTCATCATAACTAACAAAACGAGCCCAAATTTGATTTACCTAGCTCTACGCATCTAGGAGTTCCAGTAGTGGATGTCGAAGTATACCTTCAGGTCACTCCACCAAGTTTTGTGGTAAGATCTCATCATAACTAACAAAACCAGCCCAAATTCGATGCACCTAGCTCTACGCGTCTAGGAGTTCCAGTAGTGAATGTCGAAGTATACCTTCAGGTCGCTCCACCAAGTTTTGTGGTAAGATCTCATCATAACTAACAAAACCAGCCCAAATTCGATACACCTAGCTCTACGCGTCTAGGAGTTCCAGTAGTGAATGTCGAAGTATACCTTCAGGTCACTCCACCAAGTTCTGTGGTAAGATCTCATCATAACTAACAAAACGAGCCCAAATTTGATTTTCCTAGCTCTACGCGTCTAGAAGTTCCAGTAGTGGATGTCGAAGTTTACCTTCAGGTCACTCCACCAAGTTCTGTGGTAAGATCTCATCATAACTAGCAAAACGATGCCAAATTCGATTTACCTAGCTCTACGCATCTAGGAGTTCCAGTAGTGGATGTCGAAGTATACCTTCAGGTCGCTCCACCAAGTTCTGTGGTAAGATCTCATCATAACTAACAAAACGAGCTCAAATTCGATACACCTAGCTCTACGCGTCTAGGAGTTCCAGTAGTGCATGTCGAAGTATACCTTCAGGTCACTCCACCAAGTTCTGTGGTAATATCTCATCATAACTGACAAAACGAGCCCAAATTCGATTTACCTAGCTCTACGCATCTAGGAGTTCCAGTAGTGGATGTCGAAGTATACGTTCAGGTCACTCCACCAAGTTTTGTGGTAAGATCACATCATAACTAACAAAACCAGCCCAAATTCGATACACCTAGCTCTACGCGTCTAGGAGTTCCAGTAGTGAATGTCGAAGTATACCTTCAGGTCGCTCCACCAAGTTTTGTGGTAAGATCTCATCATAACTAACAAAACGAGCCCAAATTCGATTTACCTAGCTCTACGCGTCTAGAAGTTCCAGTAGTGGATGTCGAAGTATACATTCAGGTCACTCCACCAAGTTTTGTGGTAAGATCTCATCATAACTAACAAAACCAGTCCAAATTCGATAGACCTAGCTCTACGCGTCTAGGAGTTCCAGTAGTGAATGTCGAAGTATACCTTCAGGTCGCTCCACCAAGTTTTGTGGTAAGATCTCATCATAACTAACAAAACCAGCCCAAATTCGATACACCTAGCTCTACGCGTCTAGGAGTTCCAGTAGTGAATGTCGAAGTATACCTTCAGGTCACTCCACCAAGTTCTGTGGTAAGATCTCATCATAACTAACAAAACGAGCCCAAATTTGATTTTCCTAGCTCTACGCGTCTAGAAGTTCCAGTAGTGGATGTCGAAGTTTACCTTCAGGTCACTCCACCAAGTTCTGTGGTAAGATCTCATCATAACTAGCAAAACGAGCCCAAATTCGATTTACCTAGCTCTACGCATCTAGGAGTTCCAGTAGTGGATGTCGAAGTATACCTTCAGGTCGCTCCACCAAGTTCTGTGGTAAGATCTCATCATAACTAACAAAACGAGCTCAAATTCGATACACCTAGCTCTACGCGTCTAGGAGTTCCAGTAGTGCATGTCGAAGTATACCTTCAGGTCACTCCACCAAGTTCTGTGGTAATATCTCATCATAACTGACAAAACGAGCCCAAATTCGATTTACCTAGCTCTACGCATCTAGGAGTTCCAGTAGTGGTTGTCGAAGTATACGTTCAGGTCACTCCACCAAGTTTTGTGGTAAGATCACATCATAACTAACAAAACCAGCCCAAATTCGATACACCTAGCTCTACGCGTCTAGGAGTTCCAGTAGTGAATGTCGAAGTATACCGTCAGGTCGCTCCACCAAGTTTTGTGGTAAGATCTCATCATAACTAACAAAACGAGCCCAAATTCGATTTACCTAGCTCTACGCGTCTAGAAGTTCCAGTAGTGGATGTCGAAGTATACATTCAGGTCACTCCACCAAGTTTTGTGGTAAGATCTCATCATAACTAACAAAACCAGTCCAAATTCGATAGACCTAGCTCTACGCGTCTAGGAGTTCCAGTAGTGAATGTCGAAGTATACCTTCAGGTCACTCCACCAAGTTTTGTGGTAAGATCTCATCATAACTAACAAAACGAGCCCAAATTCGATTAACCTAGCTCTACGCATCTAGGAGTTCCAGTAGTGAATGTCGAAGTATACCTTCAGGTCGCTCCACCAAGTTTTGTGGTAAGATCTCATCATAACTAACAAAACGAGCTCAAATTCGATACACCTAGCTCTACGCGTCTAGGAGTTCCAGTAGTGAATGTCGAAGTATACCTTCAGGTCACTCCACCAAGTTCTGTGGTAAGATCTCATCATAACTAACAAAACGAGCCCAAATTTGATTTTCCTAGCTCTACGCGTCTAGAAGTTCCAGTAGTGGATGTCGAAGTTTACCTTCAGGTCACTCCACCAAGTTCTGTGGTAAGATCTCATCATAACTAGCAAAACGAGCCCAAATTCGATTTACCTAGCTCTACGCATCTAGGAGTTCCAGTAGTGGATGTCGAAGTATACCTTCAGGTCGCTCCACCAAGTTCTGTGGTAAGATCTCATCATAACTAACAAAACGAGCTCAAATTCGATACACCTAGCTCTACGCGTCTAGGAGTTCCAGTAGTGCATGTCGAAGTATACCTTCAGGTCACTCCACCAAGTTCTGTGGTAATATCTCATCATAACTGACAAAACGAGCCCAAATTCGATTTACCTAGCTCTACGCATCTAGGAGTTCCAGTAGTGGTTGTCGAAGTATACGTTCAGGTCACTCCACCAAGTTTTGTGGTAAGATCACATCATAACTAACAAAACCAGCCCAAATTCGATACACCTAGCTCTACGCGTCTAGGAGTTCCAGTAGTGAATGTCGAAGTATACCGTCAGGTCGCTCCACCAAGTTTTGTGGTAAGATCTCATCATAACTAACAAAACGAGCCCAAATTCGATTTACCTAGCTCTACGCGTCTAGAAGTTCCAGTAGTGGATGTCGAAGTATACATTCAGGTCACTCCACCAAGTTTTGTGGTAAGATCTCATCATAACTAACAAAACCAGTCCAAATTCGATAGACCTAGCTCTACGCGTCTAGGAGTTCCAGTAGTGAATGTCGAAGTATACCTTCAGGTCACTCCACCAAGTTTTGTGGTAAGATCTCATCATAACTAACAAAACGAGCCCAAATTCGATTAACCTAGCTCTACGCATCTAGGAGTTCCAGTAGTGAATGTCGAAGTATACCTTCAGGTCGCTCCACCAAGTTTTGTGGTAAGATCTCATCATAACTAACAAAACGAGCTCAAATTCGATACACCTAGCTCTACGCGTCTAGGAGTTCCAGTAGTGGATGTCGAAGTATACCTTCAGGTCACTCCACTAAGGTTTGAGGTAAGATCTCATCATAACTAACAAATTGAGTCCAAATTCGATACACCTAGCTCTACGCGTCTAGAAGTTCCAGTAGAAGTCGTCGAAGTATACTTTCAGGTCACTACTACGCTCGGGGAATAGAGACTCTGCAATAAATTTCTAAATGCTAGCAAATAATAAAATTGTATTGTGTTGGTAGTAGGTACCATATCTTACCTTTTCAAAATATCAGCACAGGTGATAACTATAAATATAACTTTGATTCGCTGAACTAGGTACTCTAGTTAGGTATTTCGTGTATGTACAGCGATCTTTTCGACACCAGCGACTGCTCGCAACCGACGCAGGGTCCACTCCCGACGGCGGTCAAACGCAGACTAATTGATAATTACTGGTGGGCGTTGCGACGACGAACCGTTTCTAAAAACCGTTCTCTGTTCTGTGACGGTGAAACCGTTTTTACGTCCTGGGTAAAACAGTTTCGTTGCACAAACCAGTCTTCGAATAACTTGATTGGGTTGGTGCGATTTTATACTGTACACCTAAGAAAACACAGTCGAGAATCAATTGATTCAACGAAACACGTCGTCGCGAACGTAGTCGTCCTCGTTCCACGTTCGTTCTCAAACCAGTTCTTACAATCAAAAGTGAACCTTATGACTATGATATACAGTCGATAATGAACTTAGGCCTACGGTGTCGTTCGTGATGCGACGGTCAACGTCGCAACTCGTAATTGGTTTGAAGACTCGTCGTTGCAACTAGTTTGACGTTTTTACGTTGCACAAACTAGTCTTCGAATAACTTATTGTGATTTTTTATCTTACGCTTAAGAAAATACAGTCTAAAGTGAATTGATTCAACGAAACAGGTCGTCGCGGACGTCGCGTTGTCCTCATCGTTTCACGTTCGTTCTCAAACGAGTCCTTACAATAAAAAATGAACTTTTTGCCTATAATATACAGTCGATAATGTTTTACCGTAGAGTAGTCTTATGCTGTCGTTCGAGATGCGACGGTCAAATCCATGCAAACATAGATTTCACAGTAATTTACTGAAAGTGCAAATTCGCTTGGCATGAACAATGAATTGGGATTTTAAATTCCTGGAATACGAGCCGGTGAGCGCTTCGTCGCGTGGATATTATTTGTTTTCATTTTTTTTGTCAGTTGATATTGAGTAGTACGCTCAAAGACAATTGCTTTGTTAAGTAATTGTTTTAAGTTTCTGTTGTTTGTAAATTTAAATTGAGTAATGTGCTTACGAGTGTTTTTATGTTGTAAATAGTTTTGTAAATATTCAAGTGTACATGATTTTTAGGTGTTAGATTAGTGTAAATAATAATTTTTAACGTTAATAAAACACGATTGAAATATCAACGGCGCGAAAAAATTCTAGTGTGTTCTAGTGTGTAAATTTAAGTCAATCGATAAAAGGAATACATATAAATTAGTAAACGATTTCATAAATTTGAAATCGTTACCTTACACTTGTAAGAAACTCCACCGTTTCACTAAAAAAAACGCAAATATGTTTTGTTCTAAAGAACGGTTGTCGTCGGAACTGTTTTGAGGACGGCTTAAAAACCATCTTCAAAACGATAACCGTTTTTTGCAACCGTTTTCGTCGTCGGGAAAACCGTTGCGTTTCGTCCGTCAAAAAAACGATAACGACCCACCACTATTGATAATTTGAAATCAAACCAGAGACCCAGTAAAATCAAAATAACCCTTATGTTCACTATGTTAAGATTTACAAAATATGTGAAAAAAATACAAGCAATTTTTATTTTATTTCGTATACTATTTGTCCTATTTATAATATTTTTATTACCAAAATTTGTAGGTGAACATATCTACTAATAGATGGTATTTTTTAATGACAAAAAAACGGCATATTTACAGTAAAAAATGTACCTAGTCACCCCTAAATCGTCAATTTTGAGTGAAGAGGTGAGGGAAAATCATTTTTATAGTATTAAAAATAAAGATTTTTTACAATGTTATTACCAACAATTGGAGATATAGGATCAATCTTTGTATAGCAATTTTTAGTTCTATCCTATTTTGCTTGACTTAGTCACAAAATGTACTGAAAACTCCAATATTTTAAGGGATTTGCAAATGCGTTCTTAAGTTCAAATGTATTTATGAAAAGTCAGAGTTGGATGCCCGGGGCTCAACCCCCAAAACCACCGAATAGAAGGCCGAGGTTTTGACCACTAGACTACCAGCTATCACCATACATGATGTGTGGGTCCAGCATCCAGATTAATTGCGCGAGTAGCCGTCATCTCGACAAACGCAAGGATGTTATTAATAACGGGCGTCGCTAAGTAATTACTGGGCCATCTGCCGGGGACTGAGGCCTTTTATTTGCCTCTTTATTATTTTGTTTGTTTTGGTAATGAGAGCTTACACAGTTAAGTATGTTTTATTCCTCGATGGGAATTAAAACGTGGCTCAAAAATTAAGTTTTGTTTAGGTCGCTGAGGCAAAATATATGGTAACTATAGCGGACGCCCGCGACTTCGTCCGCGTGGCATAAGTTTTTAATTCCCACAGGCACTTCTTACTTTTCCGGGATAAAAAGAAGCCTATGACACTCTCCAGGTACCTACTCAACTATACCCAATACCCATGCAAAAAATCACGCCGATCAGTTGCTCTATTGCGGCTTGATTGAAGGACAAACTCCCTATTTGACTTTCTTGGGGATAGAAATTAAAAAAAAATGTGAAATCCGTATTTCATCCTTTTTAATCGGAAGCCCAAATACCAAGTTTCATGGCTTAAGCTTGAAAAATGACGGAATTTCATATAACTTTCAACCCCTATTTAATCCCTTTGGGGGTGGAATTTTTAAAAATTGTTACACACATCCTGCTTATTTTTTTACCGAAAACCAAAATACCAAGTTTTGTAGATATAACTTGAAAAATAACTTGTAAAATAAAAGACTTTCATACAAACTTTCACCCCCTATTTCAGCCCTTTGGGGGTAGAATTTTCAAAAATGGCGAAATACGTATTAAGCTCAAATACAAAGTAAAAATGACGGACTTTCATACAAAATTTCAACCCCTATTTTACCCCTTTGGGGGTGAAATTTCGAAAAATCCTTTCTTAGTGGATACCTACTCTTCACAAAGAACACACCCTCCAAATTTCATGTCCCTAGGACCAGCGGTTTAGGCTGTGCGTTGATATATAAGTCATTCAGTCAGTCAGTCAGGACTTTGAATTTTATACATATAGATAAATAATATATTTTTGGATGATTTTTACCCAGAGGTTTTTAAATATAATTAGTTTACATTAGCATAGCTTGACTTCACGTAATTTAAAGCGACTCTGTTATTAGTGGGCTTCACACACATAATTAATGGAATATTTAATTGCAATTCGAAACAATCAAAGTGACCTTACTCTCAAGATAAGCGCCTTATTATCTCAGCTTTGCGAGAGATAAAGGCACTCATATACAGTTACTTAGAAAAGGAGAAACTGAACTTGAAAAGGAGGATCAGAGAGAATTAATACGGACTATATTAATTTAGTTATGATTTCCATCATGTCTCATCACAATTTTCAGAACCAGCCGAGAGAAGGCAGTGCGTGTCGGGTAGTCAATCTTTACTAATATTATAAATGCGAAAGTTTGGATGGATGGATGGATGTACCTATGTATGTATGGATGGATGGATGTTTGTTACTCAATTACGCCAGAACGGCTGAACGGATCTGGATGAAATTTGGCAGAGCGACAAATTATAGTCTGGAATAACACGTAGGCTACTTTGTATTCCGGAAAATTAAAGAGTTCCCGCGGGAACCAAAAAACCTCAATCCACGCGGACGAAGCCACGGGCATTAGCTAATAATAACGCAAAAAGAAGCAATGAACAATGAATACGGCATAATGGTATGAGTGTGGTATGCCGTACCTATATGAATCAACACGACCCGAAAACGGCGGTGGGACCGCCGCGTACGTATAGGTACATATTACGTACATCGTTGCGAATGCTGATGGACTAACGTAGACGCAGGCATCTCATAGATATGGCACGACTATAATGTGCTACCGTAATACCGCTACCTACCGCAATACTTTGGCGGCTACGTAGGTATGACCGCAATCACCTCGATTGGCTAACACTCTTTTGCTATTGGCCACAATTCGTTGCAGCAAGAATACTATAAATTCAGCCAACAACAATCGAGATTGTAACAATGATTGATGCAGTTTTTGCTTAAAATCGCTGCAAATGTTTACAGCAGGGCGACCGCGTATCTTTTACATCAATCATTGATACATCGCAAATCGCAATCATCTCCGATTGGCTGGATTTATGGTATTCTTGCTGCGTCAATGGATTTCGTCCAATAGTGGAAGAGTGTTAACCAATCAGAGGTGATGCTAGTAGACATAATCAATCCATCCGATTAAAAATGATGAATTGCAACAATCAGCCGTCAACGATAAAAGCCTTAATTTATAGAAGTTACGTTGCGATTTACTCAACAACAATTTAGAATTAATCCGAGTCCGTGTCTATTAGATTCGTAAGCCTGCTAGGAATCAAGATCTGCACCTGCCCAGCCACCCGATACATTGTACACAGTCGTAGTAAAGCCATACTACAACTGATAAACTAACTACTGTGTCATATCTCCTGTTCACGCGTGGGTATCGAGTCGACTTACTGACTGACATATTCTCCTACATGCTAGCTCTTGACTACGATATCAAGATTAGGTCAGTCAGTCGGTCACCTTTTCCTTTTATGTATTTAGAAGATATTGTATTGAACCCATACCGCGCAAATTTTAAATCACTTGGGTCTTGGGAGGAAGTCTTTGTTGGTAGAGTGGTAAATATCCACGCCCGATTAAGCCCTGCCAATTTAATTATGAGTTCCCTAATTACCTCTGCCGGGGATCAGACTTGATAACTTCCATTACATAATCTCTCCCGTCTTATAAGACCACAGCGCTCATATCTGCGCCAGGAAGATCATCAAAAATTTCGTCTGTATTATGACTGCACCGTGAGGTCTGCTGCAGCTCTATTGGTGCCACCAACTTATCTGGCCCGGTGACCAAAATTGGAACTAATTAATATGCGTGTTTTGTTTTTGATTTTATTTTATTTTTAATACATACTAGCGACGCTGTTACCGCGTAAGTTAAGTTAAGGTAAGTTTATATGGGACTATAGTCAACAGAGACAAAGTGGTAGGGGTGTCAGGCTGTCAGTCAATCTGAGATGATACCGATTGTCACAATGCAGCTGTTAAACCTCGGTAAGCCCGGACGTTTACACGGCCAATCAATCAGCGATCAGCACAAATTGGCCGATGTGAACGGGTCGCGTTTCGACAACTCATAATTGGACTTCCTCAGGTGGGGAGTCGCATGGGAGTCGGCACAGACTGGCCCGCCTGCGCCGAACCAGGTATTGCACTGCGATCATTATTGCAATTGTTGTTATTGACTTTAAGGCTGCCTTACCACCAGAGATGCCTACTACTCCTACTCATATGAGTACGATATTCATCTATAGTCTATACTACTTAATATTATAAATGCGAAAGTTTGGATTGTTTGGATGGTTGATGGCACGTCAGAACGGCTGAACGGATCTGGATGATAGATTATAGTCGGGAATAACACAAAGGCTACTTTTTATCCCGGAGTAAAGAGTTCCCGCGGGAACCAAAAAACCTCAATCCACGCGAACGAAGTTACGGGCATCAGGTAGTATTTATATATTTTGCATTCTAATTAATAATTATACAATTATTCTTATCATAAGTGTAAATTACTAATTACATAATGTCAATTTAGACATAGTTCATATTGCAATATTGGAGCCCCGGTGGGGCACAGCAAGTCATTGATGTAGAGACACGGCTGCCTTATTTATCTTCAAAAAAGGTAATAGGTTATTAGATTTTTTTTGAGTGAGTTAACAAACGCTATATTACCTACTTTTCAAAGCTACATTGCTAAGCTACGGATTTGTGTCAAACCCATCAAAAGAAGCGCTATATTTTCATAGCATAAATCGCTGTTAGATCAAGCTCACCTATTGCTTGGTTTGGGAGTCGGTCAAAATAGCTGAGGCCCAATTGTCTAAGCAAATCGTAATCATTTGACAGCATAAAACGGACCATTACTCGAACTGATTAAGGAGGTCATGCATGCTTTTTAACGTGCAGGCATCTAGATACTCCATAAACAGCAGGGCGACCGCGTATCTTTTGCCTCAATCATTGATACATCGCAATCACCTCTGATTGGTTAACGCTCTTCGACTATTGGACGAAATCCATTGACGCAGCAAGAATACCACAAATTCAGCCAATCGGAGGTGATTGCGATGTATCAATGATTGATGCAAAAGATACGCGGTCGCCCTGCAGGTCGAATAATCCGTTTGACAAACGATTACGATTTCGATTACGATTTCCTTACACAATCGGGGGACTGAGTATTCATGACATGGGAACATCAAGAGCCCAAACAAACACAATTTGTTCGGGGGACTGAGTATTCATGACATGGGATTGGGAACATCAAGAGCCCAAACAAACACAATGTTTATTGTTTGTTGTTGTATCCGGTAGCGGGATAACCGAATATGGAATCTAAGCGATATGGATACAGATAAGCGATAACGTGATGATATGCGTTCGGGCTCCTCTGATAAGCATAAAGTTGGGATAACGCGTCGATCGGTGCATCCGCTGATAGCCAAAAGACTAGATGGTGCCAGCGACTTGGTCCGCATAGATTAAGGTGTTTCTATTGCCGTGGAATTCCTTAATTTTCCGGGATAAAAGCTCCGGCTTTAACGAACCATCTGGTCAACCGATTCGGACAAAAATTGGTTCTAACGGGATAGCTTACATTCCGGGGAAGGACAAAGGCAAATTTTTAACCCGATGAATCAAAGAGTTCCCTCGGGATTTGCCGTAAACCTAAATTCAAGCGGACGAAGTCGCGGGCATCCTCCATTCATAAATAAATAAAAAATACTATACACAATAGTATAATCTCTATATTCTGTGTCAATATAATATTTATAATTAGTTTCAATAAGGAAATGTAACAGGAAACAACTGCAGGACCGAGTGTGTGTTTGTTTGTGTTCAGAACAAAGCTACCTATGACAACCATTTGCTATCAGTATATGGCGTGTATTTATGTTTTTATAGCAGAGTTAGTTACTAGTCGATGACCGCTGTAATGATATACTGTTGTCCAATGTCCAAACCGAAATTCAACCAAGGTCGCCAATCTAAAGCACGCAAGGGATAATATTATGAATTCCCACAACTTCACAAGACGTGCAAACACATGGACACTTTCTATTCCCTCACTCTAGTAGTCCGATAAAAAGGCAATCCGACACCACCGGAAAGAGATGAGGAATATATTCATCAGCGACACAAAAACACAGGGGGATGTATTTTTAACCGAGGTGGTCACATAAAAAATTCTGACTCCAAATCCTCAACCCTGACACTAAAAAGTTAAAAATAAAAATTCTTTCCAAAAAACCGACTTCCAACGCCATTGTAAAGTACAAAAAAAAAAAAAAGATACGCGCCGAATTGAGAACCTCCTCCTTTTTTGGAAGTCGGTTAATAATCACAGAGTACCCACTATGTTGAAGTCGAGCGAGTCTGATGCGTCAACTTTGCTTATCCTTGTTATACCCGCCCGACTTCAACATAGTGGGTAGAAATCAAAATTATTTTTAACCGACCGACAAAAAAGGAGGAGGTTCTCAATTCGGTGCGTATTTTTTTTTTTTCGTACTTTACAGTGGCGTTGGAAGTAGGTTTTTAGGGTTCCGTAGCCCAATTTGGCAAAAACGGAACCCTTATAGATTCGTCATGTCTGTCTGCCTGTGTGTCCATCCGTATGTCACAGCCACTTTTTTCCGAAACTATAAGAACTATACTGTTGAAACTTGGTAAGTAGATGTATTCTGTGAACCGCATTAAGATTTTCTTACAAAAATGGAAAAAAAACAATAAATTTTCGGGGTTCCCCATACTTAGAACTGAAACTAAAAATTTATTTTTTCATCTAACCCATACGTGTTAGATAAAAAAAATTTTTGGATAGGTCTTCAAAAATGATATTGAGGTTTCTAATATAATTTTTTTCTAAACTGAATAGTTTGCGCGAGAGACACTTCCAAAGTGGCAAAATGTGCCCCCCCCCCCCCCCCCCCCTTAAACTTCTAAAATAAGAGGATGATAAAACTAAAAAAAATATATGATGTACATTACCATGCAAACTTCCACCGAAAATTGGTTTGAACGAGATCTAGTAAGTAGTTTTTTTTAATACGTCATAAATCGTAAACCGCAATTTACATTTCATTCAATCAACTCAAATATTTAAAATAAAAATATTTTTAATAATTGTAAACTTACTACAGGTTTGTACGGAGCCCTCGGTGCGCGAGTCCGACTCGCACTTGGCCGGTTTTTCGGAAAGAATTTTTATCAGAAGCTATATTTCTACATCCTAATTCGCCACACTGAAATGAATCGATATCATGTAGGTACCTAGTACCTACCTACCTCTGCACCTACGTAACTTTTTATATTATATCCTTATCCATGCTAATATTATAAATGCGGAAGTGTTTATGTCTGTCTGTCTGCTACGATTTCACGACCCTTCTGTTCAACCGATTTTGATGAAATTTGGTACAGGGGTAAATTGTATCCCGGGGAAGGACATAGGCTACTTTGTATCCAGGAAAATTAGAGTTCCCGCGGGAATCAAAAATCTTAATCCACGCGGACGAAGTTGCGGGCATCATCTAGTCTGAATATATTTGGGAGATTCATTTACATTATAAGGATGAAAGAACATCATTACCAAGTCCCTGCATTACCTAACTTAGTTATATCAACTAAAAATACATAATTTTTATAATATTATGTTCAACCATCTGCGTACTTAAGGTCTAGAATCTTAGTATTGTCCTTAAACTGGTTCACAATGGTCCCTCACTATGGTGTTGGATTGCAAGTGTCATCTCCTCTATATGTATACTTATACACCTACCTAAGTGGGTTCCTTAGGGCCCCAAGCTGCAGAAAGTTATTATCATTCGAATTTACTTAAATTGTATTTAATAACTAGCTGATGCCCGCGACTTCGTCCGCGTGGATTGAGGTTTTTTGGTTCCCGCGGGAACTCTTAAATTTTCTGGGATAAAAAGTAGCCTATGTGTTATTCCAGACTATAATCTATCTCTGTGCCAAATTTCATCCAGATCAGTTCAGACGTTCTGGGGTGATTGAGTAACAAACATCTATTTGAGGTTTTTTGGTTCCCGCGGGGACTCTTTAATTTTCCGGGATAAAAAGTAGCCTATGTGTTATTCCAGACTATAATCTTTCCGTGTGCCAAATTTCATCCAGATCCATTCAGCCGTTCTGGCGTGAAAGAGTAACAATCATCCATACATCCATACTCACAAACTTTCGCGTTTATAATATCAGAAGTAAGATTGTTGTGCAACCTGTTTTGTGTAGCTTTTCAATAAAATAAAAGTACTGTAAGATGTTTTTATAGCAATTCTGTATCACAATGGAGTTATATAAAACATGTAAACATTGGCGTCCGAGATTTGGTAAAATTATCTGTACACTAGCTGATACCCGCGACTTGGTCTGCATGGAATAAGTATTTTTTAATTCCCCACGGGAACTCCTCTAATTTAACCTTTATTTACAAAATTGTTTTCATGGTCTCAACATAAAAGCATGATGCATGATTTTGGTGTTAATTTGGTTGTAACAACACAAATCGTTTGAGAAATCTAAAATTAAATATGCAAACAATTAAGTACTTTGATTTAGATTGATTAAGAGACTTTTGCACAGTCTAACTACTTAGCAACATTTCCATCTACATTCATAATTATAAACATGACATAAAATTAATAATTGTTTTATTTTATTCATTTATTTTCATGGTCTAAAAATAGTCCAGGAAATGATTAGTATTTTTTAATTTATTAACATAAAAAAGTATCTGTAATCAACTGTAATCAACAAAATTTTAAATACGAGAATTATTTTTGCATTGTTCATAAGCTATCTATAACCATGTATGAGTAGCCATAGTTATCATTATCACAGGACCGGTTTACATAAATTAATTAATTTTGTACCACCAAATTAGCACAGTTCATACATTACTTACAAAGTACAAATTGAGGAAACATATAGTATTTATTAGCATAATGTTGCACTGATTCCAAGTAATTGGCTGGCAAAAAACACAAATTAGATAATTCTAGGTGTTACAAGCGTCAAATGAGCCATGAAACTATATAATTACTGGCCGCTGTAACTACTGGCTAGTGTTTATTAAATCATGTTCCACCAGGGTTGTAAGTTGTCCTATGTACAGTTGGAGTCAGGTCAAATAGCTCACTAGTATTATATAACTAGACAAGGGTACTGATTCTGTTGTACACATTCTCTAAACTAAACTAAAATGACAGCATTAAAAATATTCCTTCATAGGTTTTTTGGAAACCCCCTGGTACTTAATTTTTTTTTTATTGCAAAATAAGCTTGCACCTGAAGACAATCATGTTTAGTGCAAAATAATGATGAGTTCTAGGTTGGAATGTGCTTGCCTAGTTGCCTATTCTCTTTTGCCTTAAGGGTACTTAAGTTTTATGTGGCAGGAAACGCCGGAAGGGTATTCCACACCTTAGCAATTTGTATCATTAAAGTAGAACCTTTTGTCTGTTAAAGAGTAATGCTTGTAACGATAATAGCTAATGCCTGAAACTTTGTCCATGTAGAATTAGATTTTTTAAATCATCCATCTCCAGGGTGAGAATTATTATTGGACCAAATTTCATCAGAATCCATAAGGTGGGTTAATAGGTAGGTCATACCGATAAACCCATAGTCTACCATCCCACAGACACATTTCCACATGTATGATATTGGCATGGACAGTAAATAGATGGAATATAGTAACAAAATAATATTACTACTAGAATAAAAACTAGCACTAAAGCAACCCTGTGTCAACAGTTCAGTGATTTTAAAACAATTACATCTACATATGCATACTTTTTTTACATAAGTAGTACTTTAATTACTTACTACAATACATTTTCTTATACATGACAGTAATAAATTGTCTTGATTTCTGTTTATCAGCGGCTGGTATGTAAGAGTATTTATAAAATGTGTGAGTCAAACCATAAACATTACAACTTTCTCCCACACCAATGTGTACTAGTTACACAATAATGTATTGAGTTTAGGTGCTCTGTATAACATAAACTCAGTATTATATCATTAGTCTAGTGGTTTAAGACATCAGCCTCTTATTTGGGGTGGTAGCCATACACTTCTAACTATTTGGAGCTGTGTGTTTCAAGTTAAAACACAGTGTTAAATTGATAGAGTTAGGTAGCTAAAACTATTGCATCTATGGAGATGCACAGATGAACAGATGTGTATGCATCTCCATAGAAACACCAGTTTTGTATGAGCCAAAAATGAAGCGAGCTGAATAAGAATACTCAATTAATAATTATTATTAGTTCCTAAGACGGAACGGAAAGACAGTGATCAGGTTCTATACAGCATTATACCAAATAGGAATATTTCTGTGTTTATGTAATTCATATGGTTTTAAGGAAGCTTCTGATAAGTTTCTTATTAATTCTTAAAAGGAAGAGTTCAGTGAATTGAGTAGGTAAGCCCCAATCTCTGATTAACTTATTCAAGAGAAACTAGTACCTAGGTTAATATATTAATGATAACAATATGGTCTTTTTTACTCTCTGAGGCGAGTTCTAGGTTCACAAAAACGACAATTGTGTATTTATTTTAAATGAAAATGATAAAATAAAATATACTTGAGATAACTATCTAAAAGTGAGATTAGCATTTCTCATTACAGATGAATTATTTATAACTGAGAGAAACTCTAATTATATTGCACATTATAATCTATGGGACATTAATGTCAGGACGGCTGATAAAAAAATCACAAGACGTCACGACAAATTAATGAATCAAATTAAATGCTACGAAAGAACCAGTGATTTGGGAGGGGCATTAAAAAATTATGCTTTTCTTAAATATAACTGGGTAAAACTGTTCATTTTGGGCATGTTTGACTTGAGAACTATAATTTAAAAGTTACAATCGTGATACAATGTTTATATTTATCTTTCTCTGCGGGAGGGATCCTTTCGAACTGTGTAACACAATTTTATTAGATTTCTTAGTCATTAGGTGAAAAATTAAAAACAGATACTCACCGACAGCGTAACAGTCCTCATTGTCGAGTTTTCGCCACACAGTCATATTTGAAAAATCTCTGGATTTTTATTTTGTAATTAATTTGTGAGGCTCGTCATGTTTAACACGGCCATGGTCAAAACTTTACTTCACTTTTGTCAACAGTAGTCAGTACTTGTCTCTGTTTGTCAATGGGTTGTCAGTTGTCACTTGTCACAACTCAAAACTTCACGGACCGATTAATGACACTTCCTTAGTCATTGGTAATGACGGGCACAGACTTAATATGACGGGTGGATTTAAGGCTGGTGTACACCAGACACCTGATGGTGAGCACTGAGCACTATAGAGTAGAAACGGAACTTTATAGTTTTTTGAATGCTACATACTTTGCGGGATGTCCAACCAGAGTAAAAAATAATAATTGTGTAATGCTCTTCAACTGGCGGCCGCTATATTACGAATTCGAGACTCTTGGCGGCCATTTTAGCGAGTTCCTGCGGGCGTGCTACCGTCAGCCGGGCGCGTTTTAAATAATCTCGTAAATCTTGTATCGAACTCCTACCGAACATTTAAGTCGATCGAAACATTATTATCTCTTCGCTAAACCAGACTATTAGGCCAGATCATAGATTATTATGCATCCTGAAAGCCAGATAGAGCCAGGAGCCTGGAGCACTACCGGCTAAAAATTGTCGCAATATCACATTCAAAAATATAGGATCTTATTTTTTACAGTCCTTATTACCGGCTTCGCATAAGCTTTTTCAGGAATGTAGCAATGGGTCGCAAACCACAGATTACTAGTCACGAACGCTGAATATCGACATTTTGGTGGTGCAGACCTTTGATTAGGTATATACAGAAGGATGTGCCCTAACATATTTAAATGGGGAGGCACACTGCCAATTTATCCCGCTAGGTGACGCATCGTCGCTGGTGTTGTTTACCTGTCAAACACCATACATTTTTTACGCGACAGTTTCATTTTCTTAGAATAATTCATTTTTATGCCTCAATATTGTGCATTCCGTTTTCCTGCTGATGAGGATTGAAGAAGACTATGGTACAAAGCCTTGCGCCAATAAAATTGGAAACCCAGTTCATCGGCTAGGTTATGTAGCGCTCACTTTAGACCTGCCGATTATTATGGCAAGAGCACACACTGGTTTTTTTCCCAGATTCAGTTAAAATAGGATGCCTAATTACCTCAATTATGTACGCAAATGAACCTGACAGTTACCAGCGAGGGTGGCGCCATCTGAGATTAGCTTTGCCTGTCCCTCCCCATTGAAGCTTCCTATAACCTTAAAATGGCGCATGGGCGGAGCTTAATGCGGGCATTAGGGCTGACATTATCGATACCTTTGATTATGTCGATACTTAAGTATATACTCGATATAAAATTAACCACCACCACCACCACCACCACTACAGCCTATTAACGTCCCACTGCTGGGCACAGGCCTCCACTCTCATAGGAGAGAGGGAATTAGAGCTTAGACCCACCACGCTGCTCCAATGCGGGTTGGCGGGCTTTAACGACTATTATCATGTTAGTGATAATAGCCGGGACCGACGGCTTAACGTGCTCTCCGAGGCACGGGGGTGAAACACCGCCAACTTCCAACTCCGGGCTGGCACTGAGAATTTCTTAATTGAAAAACCCAATACCTAACAAAATATAATTAATAAATAATTAAACATAATTTTTGAAATACACTAGTATTCGTATTTTATAATGAACAAGCTGATGCCCGCGACCCCGTCCGCGTGAATTGAGGTTTTTTGTAAGAAAAAATTTTGTATGAAAAAAAATTTTTTTACTCATCGTTTCGTATAGAATACAAAAATTCATTCGGAGGAAAAATACGGAGAGAGCTGATGATTGAGGATTTCGAAGACGGATGAAGAGCACAGCCAGGGTATTCAAGATAGGTGGGGTGTGCTCGACCAAATGTAACTCGAAACTTCATCCAATTGACAGTGTGCTGAAAAAAAATTCAAAATGGCGGATTTAAGATGGCCGCCATACAAATTTCGTCGGTGTCTATCTCGGAGAGTATAAAAGATGGAAGAGTGGTTTCTTGGAAAAAGATGATCAGGACATGAAGGTCTACTTGATGAACAGGAAAAAATTAAGATGGCGGAATTTATTTTTCCATAGAAAATGTATGGCGAATATTGAAGAGGCTTACAAGTGTAGAACTATGCAAGACTTTGATGCGGTTTTTTTACAAGATTTGTTCTGTATGGAAGAATTGTCGGTTTGCTGTTAGGAAAGCCAAGATGGCGAAGTTCAATGGCACCCAAAGGTACCCGATCGTCAGTGGTATGATATTGATATTAATCAACTAAGGAAGGTTTCTTTGTGTTTTTACTTCAACAGTCTCTTCACTGTATGCATGTCTGGAAAGTTTATTTACATTAAAAGGCCCTTTTAGATATTTAAGGGGTCTCTGTTTTATGTTTTCTTATGAGAATTTTTTTTACGTCTGTCGGATGCGTGGCACTCTGGCGCTTCCACTGTGCTCGCTAGCATAGCAGTGTGTTGTTTACTTCAGAACACGTAGGCAGTAAACACTAGGATAGAAGGAGAGCAAGTAAGTAGACAGTGGGCCGCGCGGTCTACGCGGGCGGGTGCGGTTCCATTTCAAAATTTGTTTTTAAAGAAAAAGAGAGAAAGAAGAACTCTCCATAATTTTTCGGAGAAAAAATATATGGAGGTGTTTATTTCAGAAAATACCTATACTAAATGGAAGAGTGGAGTGAAAGTACCTATACTAAATCGTTAAGGGATCAACGCACAGCCTAAACCGCTGGGGTTAGCATGACAGTAGGTTCCTTTTGTGACGTAGGCGCTCAATAAGGAAAGATTTTTCAAAATTACACTCCTGCGGGGGTGAAATAGGGGGTGAAATTTTGTATGAAACTCCGGGTTGGCACTGAGAATTTCTTAATTGAAAAACCCAATACCTAACTTTTATGCCCGACCGGGAATCGAACCCAGGACCTCATGATCCGCAGTCGACTATGCTAACCACTAGACCAACGAGGCAGTCAAAAATAGTAATTAGTTAAAATGATACATAATAACTGCAATGAAGGGACCAAAAACCACTTGAATAGACACTGTAATTTTCAAATACGAGACACCATCCCGGAGATCGGGTGTCTTAATCACAAGGTTATCATCGCTACAGCCTAAAATGAGTTTGGCAATATTATAAGTAGAAGCTAACTGTTCAATTTCATCTCTCTACCCCTCTGAGTGAGAAACAGTAAGAGTGGTATGAAATTTTAATTTTATCGATACTCAATTTATTTGTAAACAATACAATCCCCACACTATATAAACACTCAAACAAAAACTAATGAAATAATTCAAAGTTTCAGGGATAGCGCAAAAATTGACGTGTTTTGGATTCAGTAAAGAAGAAACTAAGCTGTAATTAGTTGAAATAATTTAAAATACTCGCCACAAAAAGAAAAATAAAAACAACTATGTTACTCACTTACGAAATGAAATTCCTGGGCGTTTTACAATACTATTATTACGACACCCCACAACTGAGCACTTCACCATTGTTGATTACACAAAACTAAGCAAAAACACATAAAAATATTATGAAAATATTCACAAAACTGGTAATTAGCCACAACCAAAACACCGGAAGCAATACAGACGCCATATAAAGGTAGGTACATAAAAATTGGCTTCAATAGCAAAATTTGATGACGTCATATGACAATTGCCTGACACGTTCACGCAATAACATAATACACCTGTCTCATTCTAAAAACGTAGCTTTCAATAAGTAAGACTAGTAAAAACATAGTAGTACATGTTTTATTAACAAAATGCATCGTATAACTATAATTGAGTAAAATGTAACACATCCATCTCTATATACCTAATCAAAGGTGCAAACCTACGTATAAACCAACTAATTTGAATATCTATGGCAACCTAGCAATTTAAATCGACATCGCAGTCTTCCAAATTTAACTGCGTTACCTATCTAACCAAGTAATATTTTAGTCTGTGGTATCTAGTGATTTTCTATTTATTATTTGGTTTTGTTTTTTGATAAATTATTATTACATAATACTTTATTATGAAGCCATGACGCGTACGTCAGCAAATTCATAATTAGTAATCTGTCGCCAGCTTACAATTTCGCTAGTTAGATTACAATCTAACGGTTTTTGCAATTTTACGGTGACATAGTCATGGAATATAGACCAGTGCCGAAGCCTTTGAAAATGGTAAAAAGTGAAAAAAAATCATAGTAGGATGAAACCCATTGGAAATGGAAGAGAATACAACAAAAATGAAAGGAAAAATAATTTACGGGCGATCTGAGATCGGGAAGTGGAAGGGGGTGGTTTTTAAGGGTAAAAAACGGTTTTTCTCGATTTCCGGCAAAACTACACGTCCTATGGACAAAAATTAAATTGCAAAGTTGCAGGTAATAAAAAGATCTACAACTTTTATATTTACACTTTTTTCACATTACGTCAAAATTTATGTGAAAAACTCAAGTAACCAAGTTTTTGGTTTTTTATTTTTATCTTCTACAAAACAATTTTTTTTTTTACAAAATTTAGTGAAAACGTTCCGTTTTATGTCCCAAATACACTGTAATTTTTTGGATTTAAAATATTTATTATTATACCCTTATTTTGACTTAATATCGAAAAAGCAGGCCTATTTTCAATCGAAAATTCTCCCGTCAAAATATCTGCTTTTTACAAAAAGTCGGTAGGTTTTATGTTTGTTGAAATCTCTACTTTCTGATGGTGTAGAAAAAAATATACATTACTTTGGTAAATTTTCTCAGAAAATGCAAAATACTAACTCGAACTCGAATCCAAATTATTTTTTTTTAATCATAAAAAATATACCTCACCGTGGTAAACTTTCTCAGAAAATGCAAAAAAGCGAAAATAACATAAATCCGATTTTTTAAAAAAATTATTATGTACAATTTTGAGCTACTTATTAAAATTTACACTTTAATTACTCGAAAAACGTAAGATTCCATATAACATTGATTAACAAAAAATCAAGAAGACATAAAACATAAAAATTGCACAATACATGCGACATTGGACATAATGATTAAAAAAAATATTCGGATTTGAGTTATTTTCGTTTTTTTTTTGCATTTTCTGAGAAAATTTACCAAAGGAAGGTAATATTTTATATGATTTTAAAAAAATCGGATTCAAGTTCGAGTTAGTATTTTGCATTTTCTGAGAAAATTTACCATAGTAATGTATATTTTTTTCTACACCATCAGAAAGTAGAGATTTCAACAAACATAAAACCTACCGACTTTTTGTAAAAAGCAGATATTTTGACGGGAGAATTTTCGATTGAAAATAGGCCTGCTTTTTCGATATTAAGTCAAAATAAGGGTATAATAATAAATATTTGAAAACCAAAAAATTACAGTGCATTTGGGACATAAAACGGAAGGTTTTCACTAAATTTCGTACAAGAAAAACTATTGTTTTGTCGAAGATAAAAATAAAAAACCAAAAACTTGGTTACTTGAGTTTTTCACATAAATTTTGAGGTAATGTGAAAAAAGTGTAAATATAAAAGTTGTAGATCTTTTTATTACCTACAACTTTGCAATTTAATTTTTTTCCATAGGACTTGTAGTTTTGACGGAAATCGAGAAAAACCGATTTTTACCCTTAAAAACCACCCCCTTCCACTTCCCGACCTCAGATCGCCCGTAAATTATTTTTCCTTTCATTTTTGTTGTATTCTCTTCCTTTTCCAATGGGTTTCATCCCACTATGATTTTTTTTGGTTTCAAAAATTATCGACACTGGTCTAATAGCTGTTGTACCATATACGGGTGTAGACTAAACAAAATAGATACTTACTACGCCTGTTACAGGATAAATAGCAAATTAATATTGCAGAACTTTTGACCTGTGATTTATAATCTTTAATTAAATCTTTTGTTCTTAGGTAACTAGGTACAAGTATATTTTACAATGGAGCCCAAAATAAAAATACTTTGATACCGAAAACTGACAGTCATTAAGTAGGTACTAAAATCGCTCGCCGTCTCGGTCTGCTGATCTGCTCGGTGTCTGCTCGCTTGTGTGTCTGTAACTTTGTCACAATGTTAGAGGACTTAAAAAAGTTTGCTTTCCGGAAGCCTTTATTATAGAAAATTCTAAAAACCCACGCGCTACCCTTCATCGAGAAAGCCGCGAAACGCGAACAACATAACATAAATCCTCACTTTGAAGCCCCGAGAACATCCACAATATGCAGCATTCGCGGCGAGGGTAGAAGGGGCTCTTATGTTCTTACACGACGAGACGCCGCTCGGTTGTTACGGGCGCAATATTATAATATGATTTGTAGTGATCAGAGACGCAACAGTCAGTTTGGGTATGGTTTGGGTTCCATACTTTATTCCATATGTAACTAAAAGTAATCTGAGGGGTGAATTAATGAGTTTACATACCCTGATATTATGACACGTCATGACTAATTTTGCCTGTTATTGTGTATGAACTCTATGAGTTACGAATGAAAATGAAATTAATTATTTTAGGACAACTTTGTTTCACTTATTGTAGGGTAAAATGTCAAGACTCTAAAATTCGGAAAGAAAGGTGTTCGGAAAGAAAATTCTACTAATGAAAAATGAACATAATATTTTGAAGTGAGACTTCTTTAGAATATTTGTGTTTTGAAAATTCGATGAAACCAAAAAGCGACACTAAAAAGGGACAAACACTCATAATAGGATTAGCCTGCGAGAGAATGAGATATATCAAGTCAATATTTATCACATCCTCTCGGAGGCTACTTTACAGAAGTTTCACTTCTGCCGTGTGTAAATTGCACACACACACACAAAAATGTTTAAAACGAGTAAGTTACCTTCCCACTTACTACCTAACTACCACTTCCTACCTACTGCCTTACCTATAATAATTATTGATCAGACGGAATGACGACGGTTTCCTAAAAGAAGATGGGTAGGACGCTGGTTTGGGATGTAACCTGTGCAGATACCCTTGCAGAATCTCAAATTCAGCACCAGCGCGGAACGGGCCAAGGGAAATAATATGAGAACCACGCTCGACGAGCTCGACGGAGCTTTCATATTTGTGCCTTTGGGGGCTGAGCCTGGGGCCGTGGGGCCCGGGGGCTCTTGCGCTTTATCTAGGTATCTCTATCTACTTACTAGAGTACTAATACAAGAGCGAAATTACAACGAGATCTAACTGTAAGCTATACAGACGAAGTCGCGTCGAAATAACTAAACACCACCACCACAACCACTACAGCCCAATAACGTCCCACTGCTGGGCACAGGCCTTCAATCTCATAGGAGAGAGGGAATTAGAGCTTAGACCCACCACACTGCTCTAATGCGGGTTGGCGGGCTTTAAGGACTATTATCGTGTTAGGGATAATAACCGGGACTGACGGTTTAACGTGCTCTCCGAGGCACGGGGGTGAAACACCGCCAACTTCCTAAATCTGGGCTAGTACTGAGAATTTCTAGTCAAAAAAACCCAATAGGTACTTAATTATTCTCTCTCGAACTCGGGACCTCGTCGGCCGCAGTTGAACATGCCAACCACTGAACCAACGAGGCAGTCTAAATAACTAATGCGTGCAATTAATTAATAGGTAAGAAGTAGGAATTTATACATATTAATTTATTGATAATGGAATATTTAAATTGACTTGGACAAACACATAAGTAGGTACAGGTAAATAATAACTATTACATTAAATTAAAATTAAAATAAAATAAAATGTAAAACCAATTAATCTAGTAGACCACTGTCAGAGGGAATTGTTCCCAAAATGCTAGCCCCATTGCCTCGTTGTATCGCGATACTAATTCTCTGGGCAAAGTAGAGGTCAGCATTTTAGTCACACGTTGCCAGGCGTAGAGAAATTTCTTTAAAAACTTTCTTTGCTTCTGGTCCCCACGGTCCCATAGTTTCGACCCCAATAGGCTCAAATATGTAACCACTGTCCAGGGATACATATTTTCGCCTTTTGAGGTTTTCACCGGATTCAGCCGCTGCACCAACTCTAAATTGGGTTCCTGGAAGATGGGACGGAGCAAGTGTGTCGACACAAGTCACATCCCACACTAAGGGCCTCCCCATCTTCCATGGAATCAGGGTCATTCCGTCCGGTCTCTTACCATCACTACGCACTAGACCGTTCGGTTCAAGAACGGCCGCACAATTAGCAGTGGTAAGGGCACGGCGGATGATATCATTAAGGCTGGCATGTCGGGGAATCCTACCTGCGCTCCGCGCGCATGAAAGACCGTGGTGACCGAGCTGGTCGACGACAACACCACAGTGACAGTGGTGTGGAGCACAACAAGGTGCTCCCAAACGAAGGGCGACGCCTATCCGGAAAGTGGACGAATCAATAAGCGTGCCAGTGTTGGGAGAAGGGAGAGCCCGCAACCACAAACCAGATTCCCACTGGGCAACGGCTAAGAGGCGAGCACGATCTGCAGAGTTTGAGCACGTATTAATGAGACGGTTCCGTACTTGCTCACAGATCGGCCCATCCCACAGCCGCTGAGAAGATGGAATTGTTGGGAAGTCTGAGTTTGGGCATGCCACTCTCCAAGCGTCTCTGGCTTCGTTCATATAGCTTATTTCTGAGATTTCTGGACAATTCGAAAGAATTTTATTTATTAGGACTTCGTTGCTATGAATTGAAGACAGAAACGCAGGTAGAGCAACACTAGAGGCGGAGCGTATTCCTAAACCTCCAAAACGTATAGGTAAAGAAACCTGTAACCACTCTCGATCACTTAATTTTACATTTAAAATTAAAGCCAACGTGTTTCTTATTATGTTGTCTAAATTAAGTAATAAGTCAGTATGCTTCCACAACTGACAGCATCTGACTAAATGAGTAAATTTTGGAACAAAAAGACAATAACGAACAATTGTAAACGCCATGTGAATATTAATTTTGGTTAGGCGATCCGAAACTTGTTGAAAGTTTTGAATTTTTTCATCAATGAAAGGAGGGCATGATTCATCCAGGACAGGTGAACCCAATAATTGGAGAGTTCTTTTGTTTATAATTTTTATATTAGGAGCTAAAGTGTTAAATTTTTGTATGATTAAATCTTTTTCCGGGTGTATGTCAGGAATCATAAGTTCACATTTTGAAAAATTTAAATCTAAACCAATTTTTTTGAATTCAGATAACAAAAATTGTAAGTCACTGTATAAGCTACTAGCGTCACCACCTAAAGTCCCATCATCCAAATACCAAACGTTAAGTTTTGATTTAAGGCGTTCGATGATTGGGTGAATTGCTAATGAAAATAGAGCTGGGCCAAGAGGGTCACCTTGTTGACAACCTACAGCGGAAATAATTTCATTGCCACGAAAAGTTAATTTAGAAGATGAACCATAACATTGCCAAAGGTAACTAAATAAAATTGGAATTTTGCTCTTGACTTGTGTTAGTAGGGCGCCCCTGTCGACTGAATTGAAAGCATTTTTAACATCCACCTTCAGCAACAGATCTTTAGAATTTTGAGACAAAAAAGATCTGACTGAATGGACAGCGGCTTCACAGCCACCTCGCGAACCAAAACCTAATTGCAATGGTTGAAACAGGTTAGTTAGAACCGGTGCAACCTTCTTGCAACACATTTTAGCTGCAAGGCGCCGATATGTCATTCCAACGGCAATCGGTCTTATACCACCGTCCTTTTTTTTTAAAGCGCACAAATTTGCGCCATATAGAATATTAATGATGTCAATGTTTACCCGCCCAGAAAGCATTAAATTAATCAAAGCCGTCAGATCCTTCAGTAGAGTCTCGCCGGCTTCGCCACTTGTACCAGACAACAAATCTTTTAAATGTTGTGGAGTCAAGGCATCTAAACCACCCGCGGACCCATTTTGGAAAGACGTGACGGCAGCTGAAATCTCTAATGTTGTCACCTTAATGACTTCATCACTATCCAATGGCGCTGCAGGCAATGTTAGGTCTGTTGCTGCAGATGGATGCTTCTCCTCCAGGATCGAGAGAGTTTCATGGCACACTGGCGCCATTGAATCACTGGAAAAGAGGATACGTGCTGCACCTTTTATGTCACCATCACTGAGTCTGTTTTCCACTAGCCTGTAGAGAGCAGACTCTGAAGATTGCCTTGTATTAATAAATTTTGAATTTTTTTTGTAATCCAAGAAAATATTCGAAAAAGAAGATACATCTTCTAGTGCCCTGTACTTCACACAATTTTCTTTTATAAGAGTTGTTAAAGATTTTTTATTGTCTGGGTAAACGTGAAGTACGGCACTCGGAAAGAAAAGTAAATGTTCCCAAGATCGCCTTGTGTTATTTGTTACCACAGCTTTGATGGCGTGTGACAAAGCTGCGGCAACTGAAATGCGAGCACCTCTGGGGATACGCTTGACGACTGGCTTAGTTGATTTCAGTATCGTTAATATCTCCCAGAAGTGACGAGAAGGCAAGGGTGCGTCGTTTGAATCCAATACATTACCGGGATTAGGATCTGGAGAGGTATTGGAAATTTGAAATGTTTTATGGCATTTACCTTTATGTATATTTAAACCTCTCTCACTTTTAAATAAAACCGGCCAAGTGCGAGTCGGACTCGCGCACCGAGGGTTCCGTACAAACCTGTAATAAGTTTTAAATTAAATGTTTTTTTTAAATATTTGAGTTGATTGAATGAAAGGTAAATTGCGATTTACGATTAATGACGTATAAAAAAAAAACTACTTACTTGATCTCGTTCAAACCAATTTTCGGTGGTAGTTTGCATGGTAATGTACAACATATATTTTTTTTAGTTTTATCATTCTCTTATTTTAGAAGTTACGGGGGGGGGGACACACATTTTACCACTTTGGAAGTGTCTCTCGCGCAAACTATTCAGTTTAGAAAAAAATGATACTACAAACCTCAATATCATTTTTGAAGACCTATCCATAGATACCCCACACCTATGGGTTAGATGAAAAAAAAATTTTTGAGTTTCAGTTCTAAGTATGGGGAACCCCAAAATTTATTGTTTTTTTTCTATTTTTGTAAGAAAATCTTAATGCGGTTTACAGAATACATCTACTTACCAAGTTTCAACAGTATAGCTCTTATAGTTTCGGAAAAAAGTGGCTGTGACATACGGACGGACAGACAGACAGACATGACGAATCTATAAGGGTTCCGTTTTTGCCAAATTTGGCTACGGAACCCTAAAAAGCGTTCCTGAGAACATTCTAAGCATCGTACTTTATCCTCCTGAGATCTAAATGCTTGATTGGCTTCGTCCACTTGAGCATACCATGTCGTCCTTTTATTACTAGACTGCATTAGTTTTAAGAGAAAATAACATATTATAAACAGGTATAAAAACAAACAAAGTGAAAATAAAAGCATAAAAGTCCACAAGCGTTGACTGCACCCTTTCAAATTCTGAATAAAGCTGCAACTTCGGGATCAAAGTCAAATCACAAGAAACACAACAGAAGACAAACTCGCAGCTGCAGGGGGAAATCTAAGGCCCAGTGGAGGCCCATACCTTCCGAACCAATGCACTTAAAATAGCCACTAAGCATGAAATTTTTATCAAAAACTTAATTTCACAATTTACTCCTTTATAATAAGGCACATTTCAGCGACATTACATTGGCTTAATATTAAATAAAAATATATTTTAATTTTCCAAGAAAATAAAGCTTGATATTTTGTCAGATGTCAGATGTCAGAATAGGTATAATATACTTACAGATATATAGGTATGTCAGAAGTAGGTATAATATACTTACTACAATTTGTTCACACAGAAGAAATTCATAGGCAGCCTTCCTCAGTTGAGTAAAGCCATGGGCTTATTTCACCCTGTTTCTTGTGTAAATAGGTAAGAAGACGCATTAATTTTTCCCTGTCATCCACAGATTTTCTCGAGAAAAGGAGAAGGCAATAAAGCGCGATAAAAGTAGTTAATGAAATTTTCATTATGCTGCCAACATGGTTAATTAATATTTCACCCTACATTATTAAGTCGTTGTTTATGTAATCATTACTTATTTTACTACTAAAGTACCTACACCTTTTGTAACGACTAGGCATAGAACACTCAGTTAAGGATAACAATAAATCAATGTGTAGGATGTTATGTCCTAAAAAGTGGAGATCTCTGAATTTTTTTCCGCAAGTATCTAACTAAGTAGTAGTTTTTAAGTTTACCCTGCTTAGTACTGCTTATTGTTTACACAATAGTAAGGTAGGTATGTAGGGCGGCTGTCCCAAAGCAGGTTTGCAATGATGAACTCCTTTTGGGGTGTATAACTATTTAATTAAGTGGTATAACAAGTGGTAGGTATAAAGGTATAACAAAATGTAAAATCGATACTATATTATAAATGCGAAAGTGTGCCTGTCTGTCTGTCTGCTACGCTTTCACGGCCCATCTATTCAACCGATTTTGATGAAAGGTACAGGGATAGGTTGTATACCGGGGAAGGACATAGGCTACTTTTTATTCCAGAAAATTCAAGAGTTCCCGCAGGAATCAAAAAAAAATATCTCTTCAACCGATTTCGATGAAATTTGATATAGGGATAGTTTGTATCCAGGGGAAGGACATAGGACACTTTTTATCCCGGAAAATTCAAGAGTTCCCGCGGGTATAAAAAAAAATTGGTCCACGGCACGCGGACGAAGTCGCGGGAATCATCGAGTAAGATAATAAGTAAAGATGTTTGTTCGCACCGAAGTTAGGTAAGCGAAAAGCACTAATTGTCTAGTTTGACTTATTCCCATCGGAATCTGACACTCGCGGCACGTTTCGCTGATGAGGCAGACCGGCAACGTAACACAATAGACTAATAAAATAATAATGACTGTATCTAACTATCTAGGCCCTCCGAATCGCCGATGATGAGACGGGCTTGACATCAATACGGCCTGAAAGTGGCTCTTCGCCAAACGATTCACAATTAATTAATTATTTATTTTAAACATTTTTATGATGCCCGCGACTTAGTCCGCGTGGATTAAGTTTTTTTGATTCCCGCGGGAACCATTCTATTTTATTGGTTTGCCCACGCATAATCCATTTAGAACTGCCTCTACAGTGTAGAGTCTAGTAGAAAAGCAAGACTCGTAATAAAACAAAGAGGCTCCTCTGCATTTATATGCACGGTGCGGCGCAGGTTTGCGCAATTTGGCACTTTTCCAGCGGCAGGTGCTTTCCATGGCTGTGATACCTATAGCTAGCTAGTGCTAGCATACTTTCGACAGTCAGGAAAACTCAACATTCAGTTGATTACCGGATGACTATTTACTGAAATGTCTCATAATCCATACTAATATTATAAATGCGAAAGCGTGTCTGTCTGTCTGCTACCCTTTCACGGCCCATCTGTTCAACCGATTTTGATGAAATTTTTATCCCGGAAAATTCAAGAGTTCCCGCAGGAATCGAAAAAACTTTGTCCATGCGGACGAAGTCGCGGGAATCATCTAGTACTTATTAAAGCGTTTAGAGTTCTGTAAATAAACGGGTAAAAGCGGGGTTCATCGAATATTCTCAACAGATGGAGATGTATGCAGGAGTTCATTAAAACTCAGGCATGAGGAGATCCGAAGAAAACAGTAGGTATCCGAATTCCGACATTATTGCTCAACGGGTTGCGAACACAAATTAACAGAGTTGAGAATCTGAAGTTTTTGGCCTGGTGGGAAGCTTCAGTCGTGGCTAGTTACCACCGTAACGGCAAAGACGTGCCGCCAAGCGATTTAGCGTTCCGGTACGATGTCGTGCAGGAACCGATTAGGGGTATGGGTTTATAACTGCCATGCCCGTTACGGCGGGCTAACAGGTTAGCCCGCTAGACCGCTACCATATTAGACTGCATTATCACTTACCATCAAGTGAGATTGCAGTCAAGGGGTAACTTGTAGTGGATAAAAATAAATTGGCAGTCGTAGGGACTGCCGATAGAAGTGAAAACTAAATCCATTAAATTTTACAGTTTGTAAAGTTAAACACAGCACTAATGTTGCACAATAACTCACGAGCATGTCAGTGACGCGAACCCATAAGATATTCGCCTACCAAAAAGTGTTCCCCTACTAAAGAAGTTTTCACTTCAAAAACACGTGTCCAGTGACGTCCTCGCGCAGTACCCGCCGCGCGTGTGCTGCGGGCTTTACTGTGCGTTTCACGTGTGATCACTGTCGCCATAGTTTGAAAAACGCGGAGTTCTAAACGAAAAGGATTCCTTGTTCTGCCGATCCCTAAAACTCGGTAAGTAAATCTGTCTAGATGGGCTTTAAATGTAACACTGTCCAAGCAAAACTGAAATCTCCTCAACGATCGAGAGGCGATTGGAAATGTATTCTATTCGTATTCTCGCAGAACAAAGAAACCCACTCGCATTCATATGACGCTCGCAGTACGGCGCCGCTGTTTGGCGGCCTGCCAGTGCGTCCTAGGTATCACTGTACTGTGTCTTGTGTAAGCATAATTCCAGAAGACACATCTTCAAAACGTGCACGAGCGAATGGTCACAACGTGTAGCGGTTTCACGAGAGATTTAATGTAAACAATTAATTGTAAAAACTTGGCCAAAGCATCACAACAACAATAAATTAACCATTTGATCAGACTGGAGTTGCTACTGCTAAGGTCTAAATCAAATTGCGATCTAAACACAAAAGTATTCAATAATCGCTGAGTCTGCCGGCAGGAGACTAATTTTCAAACGTCAAAGTATTCGTATTTATGCAAATTATTTCAATATGGCGTATCCCCGCCAAAGAACGAACCGAGTGAAATACATCGAATGAGTCAAATATCCGCCTAATTAAACCGTATAAAAAATAACCGTAATAAATTATCAATCTTTAATCTTTTCTAAAAATTCAAATCAAATTTAAACACAAAGCTGACAAATCGGCCGTCCTGCAAATAACACGTCCTCGTGTTCAAGTCATATCACAGGCAATTATGCCCCAAATCGTGAACAGGCGTCATGCCCCAAATCATAGTCAGGCGTTCTTGCCTGGGGCGTTCTTGCCTGAATTCATGATTAGGCGGTCATGCCTGGGCCGCTCCTGCTCACGATTACTTCGCTCATAAAATAATACGTAAAACACTTATCAAACTGCCGAACTCTCAGTCTTTATCAACACTCATGAATTATCACTCAATAAACTGAAACAACTCACCTCATTCGATGCACTGTTCGAAATCTGTATCACTTATTCACTTTCACAAATCTAAACATATTTTGAGGTTAAAGACACTAACCTCACAAAACTTTTTATCTTGAGTAATACGAGTACTTTCACATCATTTACAATTTAAAACGAATCTACCACTGGTTCGGAATGCCACAATCCTAGCGAGAAGAACCAGCAAGAAACTCGGTGGCTTCTAACATTCAAAATTACTTTTTCACAGCCACCGATCAATCAACAAAACTATCACAAACTGATATAAATTTCTAATGTCGGTACTTCTAAAAATTTAATTTCACATTACTCACGTTTTCAAAACTAAAACAAAACAAATATGCGGATGGCAAAAGCGAATCAAGGCAATTTTTATAGGCAATTTTTATAGGAATTTAATTAGGCTGATATTTGACTCATTCGATGTATTTCACTCGGTTCGTTCTTTGGCGGGGATACGCCATATTGGAATTATTTGCATAAATACGAGTATTTTGACTTTGGTAAAACAGTCTCCTGCCGGCAGACCCGGCAGTCTCAGTGATTATTGAGTGCTTTTGTGTTTGGATCGCAGTTGATTCGGTGATTGGCGATGGCAATCATGGCCGGACCGGGTGAGTTTTATCTTTATGTTTAACCATGTTGTTATAATTAACTGTTTACATTGAGTCTCTCGTGAAATCGCTACACGTTGTGACCATTCGCTCGTGGAAGTTATGAAGAGAGTACAAACACATATTTTAAAAGTAATGAAATTTGTAAGCATAATTCCAGAAGTGGGCAAATAATTAAAATTGCTTTTAAAATATGTGTTTGTACTCTCTTCAAAACGTGCACGAGCGAATGGTCACAACGTGTAGCGGTTTCACGAGAGATTTAATGTAAACAATTAATTGTAAAAACTTGGCCAAAGCATCACAACAACAATAAATTAACCATTTGATCAGACTGCAGTTGCTACTGCTAAGCTCTAAATCAAATTGCGATCTAAACACAAAAATATTCAATAATCGCTGAGTCTGCCGGCAGGAGACTAATTTTCAAACGTCAAAGTATTCGTATTTATGCAAATTATTTCAATATGGCGTATCCCTGCCAAAGAACGAACCGAGTGAAATACATCGAATGAGTCAAATATCCGCCTAATTAAACCGTCGTCAATAAATAAATTATCAATCTTTAATCTTTTCTAAAAATTCAAATCAAATTTAAACACAAAGCTGACACTTGTATTGATGTCTTGTACCTGGGGGCATACTACCATCGCTTACAACAGTATTATTTTAGTACTGTTTACGCTCTGTTATAGAACTAAAATCCTTGTTTTAGGGACGTCAAGGTACGTCATATCAAATTGTCATTTTGAAATGCTACTGCTTTCAGCGATGGTAGTATGCCTCCTGTCCTCCCGAACGAATTTCGGCTACGGTTGCCAATCTCTAAAGAGATTAGCCATCTGCGCTGGAGATATTATAAAGCACAAGTGTAAGCGCAAACACAGGTGCACTCTGTTCCTTTACTCTCATAGCCCGATGGGACAGAGAATCCGATACTACTGAACGAGTGCGAAGGGTTGGTTATAGTCCACCACGCTGGCCAAGTGCGGATTGGCAGACTTCGCACACCTTCGAAAACATTATGAAGAACTCTCGGGCGTGCAGGTTTCCCCACGATGATTCTCTTCACCATTAAATCAAGTGATATTTAATATAACGCACGTAACTCCGAAAAGGCAGAGGTGCCCGGGGATCGAACCCGTGATCCCTTATAGGAAGGAGGTCCGGTGTCTAAGCCACTAGGCTATCACCGCTTACCTACTTTGTCTGTAACTTGACGAAACATTAATAATAAAGTGTTTCCGACGTTCTTAGGCCGCAGACGAGGCAGCTGCTCGGAGTTAAACTACCAATATCAGAGATTGATTGTATTCGCATGATGGAAATATGTCACATGTGGATCTATTTGATTAGCGTTCCCTGGGTAGCATATTGGATCCGAATCGATCCGAATCGCATATTGAAGCGTAAAACACAAATAATTGTGGCTTATTATATAAAACACACTAAACTCAAAGAGGGTCTCTCCATACAATAAACTTGTATTTAAAAAGTACATAGTCTATATAAATTTTGTACGACGGTATGGACACCCTTTAAAATCACCTCCCTGCACTCTCAAAAGTAAGCTTTTGACCGAATATTGAAGAGTTGCAACACTAACATAATATACTTAATGTTATATATTTATTCCAATGTGCTACATAGGTCGATTCTGGTCACACAATGGTATAAGTTTAGTTTGACCGTCAAACTTAGTGTAGCACAAAATGTTTTTCAACACAATTTAAATGCAAAATCGTTGTAAAGCCAAAGTTCTATCCTCAAATAATATAAACCGCGCATCGTACAAAGGGATGCTCGTTGTAGCGCGACTTAACTCAACATTCCGCTGGTTTGTTTAACTAGTACTATTACCTATTTTGTGGTTTAATTCGTGAAATACGCGGCCTTCCACTGCAGGGATACCTACTTACCCAAATAGGTGCGGGAAACAATTTCAACTTTCAACCGTGGACGTAATAGGTAAATAGCTTTAACAAATTATTAACAATTTTCTACCGCAACACTTATGCTTCTAATTGTAACTATGAACTACTAGCTGATGTCTGCGACTTCGTCCGCGTGGATTGAGGCATTTTTGGTTCCCGCGGGAACTCTTTAATTTTCCGGGATAAAAAGTAGCCTTTGTGTTATTCCAGACTATAATCTATATCCGTGACATATTTCATCCAGATTAGTTCCGACGTTCTGGCGTGATTGAGTAACAAACATCCATTTGAGGCATTTTTTGTTTCCCGCGGGTAGGTACTAAGTATATATTTTTCGGGATAAAAAGTAGCCTATGTCTTATTCCAGACTACAATCTACCTTTGTGCCAAATTTCATCCAGATCTGTTCAGCCGTTCTGGCGCGAAAGAGTAACACACATCCATACATTCATACTTACAAACTTTCGCGTCTGCGTGGTTTGAGGGTTTTTTGGTTCCCGCGGGAACCCCGTCCCGTAAATAGTACCTACTTTGGCGTGGATTTTGTTTTTGTTAATCACTTCGGAACTATTTTATTTTCTGGGATTATAAAATAGACTAGCTTGCCGTCTCCAGGATACAAATTATGCCTGTAAATGTATTATTTCTAATGAGAATGAAAACAGAAAAGGACAGACAGGCAAACTTTTGCAATTTTTAACCGACTTCCAAAAAAGGAGGAGGTTCTCAATTCGGCGCGTATCTTTTTTTTTTATATTTACAAACAATAATCTGCTACAAAATATCTATAGTAACATTGAACTATATTTACAAAAAAAATATACACCATCCAAATGATCGTTCATGGGCATGACACTCTAGACACTCATGGCGCTATGCCTTTCTGAATTGCCAGACTTAGCCGTTGGGCTAAATAAGCGCCAGCTCTTTAGATGTTAGTATACATTTATTATCATTATTAAATAGTAGTTATTGTCCATTGAAGCTGTATTTTTCTTTATAAAGAGCGTTTCTGGATAGATAGTATTTCATAGGACGTATCGGTTACATCTTTGAAGCAAGTGCTTTAATGGACCAGCACTTAAAATGTCAACTAATATAGTACTTACCTACTTATTGGATAATGTCAGCACGCCCTCTGGTGATAGCATCAGAGAGAGAATACGCAAGCTAATGGGCCCAGGGCCCGTATTCTCTAACTCAGTGACTATCAAAAATGAAAGCCACTGACATATATGTAATATCCATTGAAGGTTTACTATGAAATGTTACTTTTTATTTCATAGTAAACCTTCAATGGATATTACATATATGTCAGTGGCTTTCATTTTTGATAGTCACTGAGTTAGAGAATACGGGCCCAGGTCTGAGAATAAAACTGATATAAAATAGCACAAATATGAAAAACTAGTTAGACCTTGGGTGAAAATTGGAAAGTTAGCTATTTTAGATTGTTTTGTTCATTAATTCATTCGCTAATTAATGCATTAAACTTAAAGGAAATCCGGGATAAAAATTAGTCTATGTGTTATTCCAGACTATAATCTATCTCTGTGCCGAATTTTACCCGTTCAGTCTTTCTGGCGGGATTGAATAACAATCTTTATCGCTTTTAAATATTATTTATTTTTGAAAACAGCTACCTACTGTTGAGTTTTTTTGCACGCTTCCAGTAGGAGGGTGGAGTCAGCTTCCGAACCAGTGGTAAGGAGAGTGCCGACATAACATAATAATATTATCTTATGTGACACTATATTTTTTTTTTTGTTTATTAACCATAATATACTGGTTTATATATTGTCTTTGACCATAATAATCATTAGGTACAAACTATCTTAAATTATTCCGTCAAACTGCATAGCAGTTTGTTGACGGGATCATGCTCTTATTTAATTACAATAAATAGGTAATTACCGTCTCACAATTTCATACTCAATAATTAACATAAAATTAAAAAATAACCAAATTTTTTAAAATTTAGAACTTAAAAAACTTCAAAATGTGCAAACGGAAAGCCAAAAATACATTTAATACTATAGTTTAAGGATTCAAGGATGCTCACGTGAAGGATCCGGAAATGTTTTAAGCATCTACAGTTCCCTCACATAAACATCCCTAAGCTTTTTTCTTAATGCCCATTTATATGCTTTATTGCCCTCCGAGCTCAGCGACCCTAGTGTTGGGGCACTTGCGTCCCTGAACTCGCTAGGCAACTCATTAAGCAAGGTGGGAACAAGAAATCGTGTAGTCCAGCTATCAAAATAGTTCATCTTACGAGGAACCACCAATTTTTTATTTGTTATCTTTCTAGTTACCACCCTGCCCTCTGTACGTTTCTTATACTCCTCATTGAGTGCTTGCTCCGACAATAGTAGTAGTTTAAATTGGTGTTGAACTGGTAATATTTTACATATTTTGAAAAGTTTATCATAATCACCCTTACAACTCCCCTTCACTTCTGGGCTGACTAAATATTTTAAAAATCTAACCTGTATTTCCTTTACTTTATTTAAATTTGTTTTAAAAGTTCGTCCATATGTACTTAGTCCGTATGTAATAAGTGATTCTACCAATGCATAATATACCGTATATAAGGTGCCTATGCTGACTATGTCTTTAAGATGATAAAATTTACCGAGCACTGATCTTAATCTGGCGCATACATCATGAATATGAAGCTTCCAAGTCATGTTCGAGTCAACAGTTAATCCTAAATACTTATACCGATCAACTACTTCTAATTTTGAGCAACTGCAGTTTGCAAGGTTACTGTGTAAGCACGAATAATCATGTCCAACAATTTGTATATTAGAGTCATTAGTATTTCGATTATAAGGCGAATGTATTCGCATACACTTTGTTTTGCTAACATTCAATATTATGCCATTGTCGTGCGACCACTTTATTATATTTATAAAATCTTGTTGTATTTGCTTTTCAATGCACCTTAAATCTCTATCCGCATAAAGTAAACAAGTATCATCGGCATACATATATATATATGACATTTTTTAACGACTTTAGATATTGCATTCACATGCATCACGTACCCCAGGGGTCCGAAAACAGACCCGGTCGGAACACCGGACAACACATCAGCAGTTTTTCCTGCTATGCCGTCAACAACCGTCTTAATTTTGCGGTTTGTTAAGTATGCCTGAAACCATTTATTCAAAGGTCCTCTAATACCACATTCTTCCATCGCCTGTAATAATTGATTAAAATCCAGAGTATCAAAGGCCTTTTTAAAATCAATGAACACAACTACAACTTGTTTTCAACCGACTTCAAAAAAAGGAGGAGGTTCTCAATTCGACTGTATTTTCGACCGATTTGGATGATTCTTTTTTCATTTGAAAGAGCATACTTCCCATGTGGTCCCATATAAATTTTATCGAAATCGGTCGAGCGGTTTTTAAAATATCAACAAAAAAATAAGTACTTTGTATAGCGTGTGCTTGTTGTTGTAAAGTTGGCGCGGGAGTTTGAATTTTTTCTCAATAAGGCTGTTGTTGACGTCATCTGCAAACTGCGTTAAGGCCGTGCTTGTATTACGTCCTCGCCGGAACCCGTGCTGTGCTGGGGATAGGTAAGATATCGTAATTTTCTAAGAAATGGGATACCTGTGATACAACCGCTGCGCGCTGTAAAGTTGTCCTTCACGAAATAAAAATATTCATTCATTCATTGTTAGGAAAATACAGACGATAGACCCAGAGCCCTATTATACTTCGTCGCTTCATTCTTCAGATATAATTCATTGAACTATGTAGTTTCCTTCACGTAGAAACAACCAAACGCACGTTCTTCAGAGGAGTTATAAAAAAGAACCCCTACTAACCGCCTCTGTCTCGCGCGACACAGCGGCTTCGTTCGTCATTCCTTTTTCGTGCGTAGCAACGATCACACGTTCCTACTTTCTACACACTTAAGATAATTTTATCTGTAAAGAAGTATAAAATAATATTAAAATTAGTCTGTCTGACTAATTAGTAGTCGGGTGAGTCTTTAATCTTTCATTTTCAGCAATTTATTTCAGCACTACGTGGTTGAGTAATCATTATTAATTCATGCAGTGTTTATATTTTACACTAAAGGTTTTATTGGGGGTTGGCCAAGAGTCAACACGAAGGAGAATAAACCTTTCAGCATGACGCGCCTAAAAAATTATACTTTCATGCAGTGTGTGTTACACTAAGGGTTTTCCTGGCGGTTGTCCGAGGGTCAACACGAAGGAGCATAAACCTTTCAGCATGACGCGCCTAATAAATAATACTTTCATGCAGTGTTTGTTTACACTAAAGGTTTTCCTGGCGGTTGTCCGAGGGTCAACACGAAGGAGAATAAACCTTTCAGCATGACCCGCCGAATCAAGCATACTTTCATGCAGTGTTTGTTTACACTAAAGGTTTTCCTGGCGGTTGTCCGAGGGTCAACACGAAGGAGAATAAACCTTTCAGCATGACGCGCCTAATCAAGCATACTTTCATGCAGTGTTTGGTTACACTAAAGGTTTTCCTGGCGGTTGTCCGAGGGTCAACACGAAGGAGAATAAACCTTTCAGCATGACGCGCCTATTATATTATACTTTCAAGCAGTGTTTGTTACTCTAAAGGTTTTCCTGGCGGTTGTCCGAGGGTCAACACGAAGGAGCATAAACCTTTCAGCATGACGCGCCTAACCAATTATACTTTCATACAGTGTTTATTTACACTAAAGTTTTTTCGTGGAGGTTGCCCGAGAGTCAACACTATGGATAATAAACGTTTCAGTACGACGCGCCTGAGGAATTGTGGTACAATACTATGTAAAATGTATGATTTCCTAAGGAGAATACTAAAAATAAAAGTTAAGTAAGGAGGGTACTTAAAATAAAAGTTAGTATTGAATCAGCTATACGCGCTCATTACAGGAATTACACTTTCATGCAATGTTAAATTGCACTAAAGGATTTCCGGGAGGTTACTCGAGAGGTAACACGAAAGAATATAAACGTTTTCAGCATGGATCGCACTTAAGAAATTGCTCGTCCATGGAGTGTTTAATTGCACTAAAGGTCTTTCCAGCGGGTTGCCTAAAAGCTAGACGCGTCTGGCGATGACATCTGCCCAATTAGCAGTCCGGCGATGAAGAATTTGTCCACCAAATCAAGATAGCTGGCACTTAGCAAGCTGTTAACCGTCCTCTGAACAAGGGGGAAGACGTTGAGGGTCAAAGTGGACCAACGATCGGATACGTCACCAAGGCCCAGCTTTGTAAGCCTAACACAAATTGATTTCGACCAATACTTGAGAAGTAACCGGAATTCAGGTAAATACTATGCACCTACCATAAAGGAGGTTACCTTCTACTTCATTTATCAACTGCTGTAAATTATTAACAATCTTCAGTTTTTACTGGGTCAAGGATTGTATGGATACCGACTTACCTACGAGTACTTAATTCGAAATCAAAGCTAAACATTATCTTTCGTACCTAGGTGTTACCGCTGTATCAAAATAGTGGACATGATTTATTCAATCATAAGTACATTATAATATATTATATTATAAGTGTTTGCATCGCCTACCCTTTTTTGCTTTGTGTTCATAGTTCATACACTATCACCGCCAAGGCCAAAATCCTTATACTAATGAGGTTCTGTTTTTAAGATAAATCTATTAGCATGGAGGCACAATAAAAGTGTTTATTATTTACGGCGATAGATAAACAGAATACTTAAAAATATCTATGTATTTAATTTCTTTCAAGCAACTAAATGCAATTATTAATCTAATACCGTTACCACAAAACGTTATTTTAAAATGTAAACCTATGGAACAAATTCCATAATAAAATCTCTGGAGTACCGTCTTAATAAAAAGGTATATCTGATCGACTATAAAAAAGACTAGTTAAATTCTATACCAGTGTTTTAACTTTCAATGAAACACTTGTGGTGGTTCTAGTCATTTCTTTAAACGTTACAGTTTACATAATATCTGCCCGGCTATAACATGAAAAGATCTAGCATTTCAGATTTTTATTTTGGAAACTGCAATAAACAATAAAGTTATATCGAAGCACTCTTACTAGATAACAAATATTTATATATATATATATATATATATTCAGCTTAACACCACTACTTAAGTTTTCAGCTTTTGCATATTTCAGTGCCTTACACGCAGTCACTAGACCTAAAAGAAACATAAATGTTTCATTTAGTGTATGCAGATTCAAGATCTGGGGCTCAAAATTTTCAGATGTAATTGTTTACAATGCAAAGCCTCTTGGAATCAAACTTACATACACCTGCGGAGTGGTAACTAAAGTTCTGAGAATTCTGAGGTAATAAATATATCTTTATCTTTTTTTTTATCAGCTAAGTACTTCAGCAATAAATCAATTTATTTGCAAATACTGATGTAGATACAGAAACGTCGAATTTAAAAAAAAAAAAAAAAACTGCTAGTAGAAATCCTCAGCGTGGTAGGTACGCAAAGAACTTTTACGAAGGAAATGTGTGGTAAGATTGCAAAAATTACCCACAAGTTTTATGTTTTTTCCCTAACAACGTAGGTACTCTCGAGTTTTACAACTTAATAGTGCCCGGGAAGCATATATCATACACCCGTTGACAGGTAATACGGTTGATTATGCTTAAAACAGTTCGAAAAACCAAAAACTAACAAAGAACCTTCTTCTTTTTGGAAGTCGGTTAAAAATAAAGATAATCTAACGGCGAGTATTTTGACGACCGGATGTAGATTATATTATAATATTACATACTTAATAGTGTAAAATCACCAGCTAATTACTGTTTTAAAGATATTTCGTGGGCATTTGTTTAAAACGTAAAACGCGTAAAACGAGGGTTGTCTTACCCGAAGCGGGAATCCAAGCGGGGTGCCAAGGGTCACTGGTAGAGATCTCGTATAGAGATAACCTACCTACCTTCCTGGTCCACTATGTTTCTGTTTTTCTAAGTATTTCATAAATTTTTGGTAAAAAATAAAATAAAAAAGAATTTTAAGTTTAAGATCCATTCATATATATCCATTATCCACATATTGGAAACAATCTTCGAAAAACTTATAAAAAAAAATAAAAAATATATATATATATATGTATATACATAATCGGACTGGAGACATCTGGACTCGAGCCGGGGTGTTCTGGTATCGTGGCCGCCCTATTTCCCAACTGAGCTATTTTAATCTTGTAGATGGCGGCGAAATTTACCTTCGTATTCTAATGATAGTGTTAGGTTATTTTCGTTACGGAATTTCTGGATTCGGTCTCCACGCTCAAGGCCCGCGATAGAACCTATGCAATAGCTTAATAATACGTACATCGTAATCACTCGTGGCAAACATGGTACGTAAACAATATGCCCCCGCAACACTTGCCTAGAGCAAAATTAAAATTCTTGTTTAGTCAAATCAGACCCTGAATGAGAGTTACCATTTAAGACATTAATGGAAACCCAAAATCGGCTTAGAGCAGTGGCTGCAAATGTAACATTTGGATCACGCTTACCTCACATAGATCAGCGGTGTCAGTGCATCTTCCTTAAAATATCAGGGAATTAATGCATCCATTCAAAAATTCTCATTTTAAATAGCTTATAATGAGGTTTATTTCTCTCATTTCATGTTTTTTATTAAAACTCTATATTCAATGGCCTGAACAGCTAAGTTATCTATCGTTGAAAAGTATCTTACTTTAAAGCTCCTAACGTCTGTGGGGCAAGAAAGTTCAAACCAATCGATTAACCCTTCAAAGTCGATAGTAGTCGGTCACAATATCGACCGAATATTCATTCTTCACCTATAATTGCGGGGTAACTTTTACGCGGATAGGAATTTATTAAATTCCATAACTTTAATGACGATATCATTGTTCGACAAACAACTTAAAACGGTATTTTAATATAAAATTTTACTCAAATATATAGCTAAAGCAATACTCGAAATACCTTCACAACAGGACCAGAATAAAACGGTTCTTTTCCCGCCGCGCTTCCAAAAAAAAAAAAAAAACAAAATATGCATTTTTATGCTACTGGGCAGGATTTCGCACATAAGCGCCCCATTGGATGTCTGTTGTGCTAATTGTGTAAATAAAATAAAGTATTGTCCCGGCTAATATACTTTGTACTAGATTATAAACCTTGCAGTATTGACATCAATAACTCCATTCATTCCGTTCCATTCGTTTGCATCGAAACTATAATACGTTTATGCTTGTTACTAGCAACTAAAGCAAAAGAGCGCAAGATTATATTATTGGTAAATTGAAAGTTATTTAAATTGAAACTTTGTACAATAAATACTTAAGAAAAATTTTAAAGTCATCTTAAACGTACGTAGATAAACTTCTCGGGAAATCAGCAGATGCCACACTAAACATAAACTGTTTAAAACATTACAGCTCAAATAAGAGATAAGAAGAATAAATAAAATTATTGATAACAATAATTAGTATCTATTCAGTGTAGATACAGTTCTTGCAAAAATATATATCTCTTAACATCTACATAGTTCAATGAATTATATCTGAAGAATGAAGCGAGGAAGTATAATTAATGATTAAACGAACTTACCTGTAAGTGAAGTTCTATCATAATTATATGAGTCGCTTCATTCGAAGATATAATATTAAGCTCCCAACCCACCCATCCCAAAACATATTTTCGCAAGAGCTTTAAGTATAGGTACCTATATCTCTAAACTAAATGACGAACGAAGCCGCTGTGTCGCGCGAGACAGAGGCGGTTAGTAGGGGTTCTTTTTTATAACTCCTCTGAAGAACGTGCGTTTGGTTGTTTCTACGTGAAGGAAACTACATAGTTCAATGAATTATATCTTCGAATGAAGCGACTCATATAATTATGATAGAACTTCACTTACAGGTAAGTTCGTTTAATCATTAATTATAGTGGTAACAATTGTAAGTACCTAACTACCTCTGATTGACTAACGCTAGTTCACTGTTGGCCAAAATCTATTGTCGTAGCAAGAATACCATTAATAGGCATGATGACTGATTTTGAAAAATGGTCAGATTATGTTCGGAAGTATCTACTTTTTCGAAAAAATATCTTATTTCAGCAGAAAAATTAAGTTTGGTAGATAAAATTGGCATTTGAAATTTAAATTTTAAAATTCACGCCAAAACGTTCGGCGGTGTCATGGCGTCGTTTGTGACGTCACTATTGTTTTTACCAATGTACTCTGTGCAGTGTGCAGTAAGCAATAGTGTGATTGTCAAAGCTCGAAAACAAATAATTGTGACGTCATTCGCTTCGTTGCGTTTTATGCAATATGGCGGATTGCTGTATTTTATAGTTTTATTTTATGAAAATAAAAAGCAATCTCACTCGAAATAGGAAAATAAATACGTTTTTTTATAATTCATGAATCCTATTTCATTAGATAAATTCATAATTTCATTGATTGTTGGTTACTGTCATCATGCCTATTCAGCCAAACACAGCAATATGGGTTGTAACAATGATTGACGCAGCTCCATTATAGTACATTATACCTCAATGCGCAGCTCTCACCGAACACGGTAACCTAAATGAAGCTTTTCATTTTTTTTGTATACTAGAATATGCCCGCGACTTGGTACTGGTGGACTACACAAATTTCAAACCTCTATTTTACCCCCCTAGGGGTCGATTTTTCAAAGATCCCTTCTTAGCGGATGTCTACGTCATAAGTAGCTATCTGCATGCCATGGCCCATTTCATCCTGTGGTTTGAGCTGTGAGTTGATAGATCAGTTAGTCACCTTTTCCTTTTATATATTTAGAAGAGATCCACCACCAACACTACAGCCCACTGCCTCTCATACACACACAGGCACAGGCCTCCACTTTCATAGGAGAGAGGGAATTAGAGCTTAGACCCACCACGCTGCTCCAATGCGGGTGGGCGGGCTTTAACGACTATTATCATGTTAGTGAATAGTGATAATAACCGGACTTAACGTGCTTTCCGAGGCACGGGGGTGAAACACCGCCAACTTAATAGAAGAGTTCGATTAACAATAAATCACTAGTTATACTGCGTGTTGTTTAGGCAAAGGCTGCGGCGCTGTGAGCCTCTGTTCCCCGTGTAATTGTATGCAAGCTCGCAACAAATCAGAGCTGATGGATTGCGCCGCGTAATCATCGCTCGTTGGGTGCTTCCCAATTAAAATCTCCTCTAACGAAATGCTGCGTGGGTGTTATATTGTTTGCTGGAATAGGCTTACCGTGCGTTTCGAAATTAACACCGGTCCTTTATTAGCACAAGTGATGTGGGTCTGCAAGTGAGTGAAAGTGAATTGTACCAGCTCTCTCCTATAAGAGTGGAGGCCTGTGCCCACTATTGGGACGTTAATGGGCTGTAGTGGTAGTGTGTACATCTAGCAGTAAGAAACAATAAAGCTTTTATTTATTTATAACTAGCTGATACCCGCGACTTCGTCCGCGTGGATTGAGGAGTTTTAGTTCCCGCGGGAACTCTTTAATTTTCCGGGATAAAAAGTACCCTATTATTTAATCCGGACTTCTAACTTTACGTCTGCAAAATTTCAAAGCAATCGGTTCAGTAGTTACGGCGTGGAAGCGGAACAAACATACAAACAAACTCACTTTCCCATTTATAATATTAGTAAGGACTAGCTGATGCCCGCGACTCCGTCCGCGTGGTTTAAGTTTGTTTGATTCCCGTGGGAACTCCTTAATTTTCCGGGATAAAAAGTAGCCTATGTCCTCAACTATACCCATGCCAAAAATCAAGTCGATCCCTTACTTCGTTGCGGCATGATTGAAGGACAAACCAACATACCAATAAACCAACAAAGCAGCAAACAAACACACTTTCTCATTTATAATATTAGTATGATAGTATGATGTATCTAATTAATAGTGAGTTTAGATCCTGGGTTGTAGTGCCTATCGCATGGTTTGCGTACGGTCTAAATGCTGTGATTGATATGACTGGTGTCAGTGACTGGCTTTGGGCTTGTGTGAGGCGGCGCTAAGCCCGCTAGCAGAAATAAGCACACTATCATACCTACATCCATATCCATACTAATATTATAAATGTGAAAGTGTGTCTGTCTGTCTGTCTGTCTGTCTGCTACGCTTTCACGGCTGTTCAACCGATTTTGATGAAATTTGGTACAGGGATAGGTTGTATCCCGGGGAAGGACATAGGCTACTTTTTATCCCGAAAAATTGAAGAGTTCCCGACAAAATCAAAAAAAATTACCTCTTCAACCGATTTTGATGAAATTTGGTATAGGGATAGGTTGTATCCCGGGGAAGGACATAGGCTACTTTTTATCCCGGAAAATTCAAGAGTTCCCGCGGGAATTAAAAAAACTTAATCCACGCGGACGAAGTCGCGGGAATCATCTAAGTAGTATAAAAGAAAGAAAGAAAACAGAGAAATGCCAGTTTAATCACCAGTGGTGTCACAGACAAAACTTGATACAAATGTAACACTTTCATCTGTGACACCACCCAGAAACGGTATACAGCTCAGCCCTTTGATTTTATCACTGAAGCAAGAGAGAACGCTCTGTATATTAATTATATCTACCTACGGTTAAAAGCGAGTACGCACTATATAGACTGATTGGTTCTTTTCGTAAGTTTTTGCACTATCCCACTAATTTTAAAGATTTATAATGGATGGGTTGTCGGGAGGAGATCACTTTTAGTGATAAGACCGCCCTTGCGCACTTTTTTTCTGTACTTATTACTTTATTATTTTTATGTTTGTGTTGCAACAAAGTAGGTACCTATTTATATATGTTATTTTTTTATTAATTTAATGTTAATTCAAAAACTTGTTCAAAATCATAATATAACTCCTTAAAAACTAGACAAAGTTTAGACCTTAGGATTGGTTGTCTGCACTTTCAATGTAACAATAGATTTATGTACCAAAACAGAGCGAATCTCTGGCCAAAGCCTCCGGGCTCCATCGGGAAATATACTTAAGTTGCGGACGAAACGAGGATTTACGACAAACCGGGGAGCGCCCGGCTCCGGGGTAATTGCCTCTGTGTCGAAAAATAATTATGCTACACCTAAATACGAACCTACCAAAGTGAATATCGAGTGGAAAGCTTCATTATATTATTAAAATACCTTTCAGCTTCGACAGGTGATTTGGAAAACGCTACAGGAATTGATAGGTAGGTAGCTGGCCGAGTTTGACATAATTTATTGCAGGTGCATCCCATTATCCCATTGCCATTTCTTTAAATATCCTTTAATAGTAATAATAAAGCACGTCAAGCCATGCGTCCGGATAGCCGTCCAAACGTCTTGAGAGTGAGGGAACGCAATCGGAGGGGAAGCCTCCATCGAGTTCAGCTGCCGTGGCTGAAATTCAGTCAGTTGTCATCATCGGCGTCCGGCTACTTAGCACGAGTCTCTTTACAGAATAGGAAGGATTCGGCCAAAGTCCACTACGCTGACCTTCACTCAGGAGAACATTATTATTAACTTTCGATTTTTGTTCTTTTTATTTGACATCTCCATAAAACAGTCTACCTGGATACGGACCTGAAAAGTTACTACAATTTTCAAACAATAAAATTTTTACATACAATTTTTACCGAACTTTTTACAGTTGCACAGTTTTGTTAACTTTTCCTTAGCTCGAACTGGCTTCTTTACAAAATTTGCGCAGATAAAACTTGAACCGCGAGTTAAATCCGCCATTCACAGACTTGTTAAAGTAACTAACACTGAAAATTTTTCGATTTTATTATCATAAAGTTCTTTTCTCGCAAATTTTGGAGTGCTACGCCTGGTCGAGTAGATCCGCCTATCTCTCTCTTGTTTAAAATAAGGTTTGAAAGTGACAGAGATAGGCAGATATACAGGAAATCCATCAGTGGTCTTCCAGGATATAATACTGGTCCAAGAAGTAGTCGTCCTCGTAGTGATATCCTGAAATAAAAAGCTTTATTACTATACCTACTTATTTTATTACTTGGTATGAAGTATGAAACGAACCAGGCCAGGAGAGTACATTTTTGCACTGTTATAACTGTGGTTATAACCCTGCGTTATAACCACTGAACTTTCTTTCTGAACTTAATATACCTGACCCTGAGCACAGTTTTTGTAAGTGTGAGTTCCTGTGAGTTCTAAATTCTATTCCCGGCGGAGGCAATTAGAAGCAGTAGCAACCGAAACTGCTGTGTTTAAACCCATTAGTGATATGGGCTTATCATGTATATATAACTGCCGCATCCCTAGCAAGATATGCCCTTCCGGTCTCCGTTTTTCCATCCGCTTATATTCTTATAGTATTGGTATCTTTCTTCAAATCAAGAGCGAATATAGGCATCTTCTAGGCAAGCGCGCTCCACCTTAGACTGCATCACTACTTCGGCAAGTCTGATTGCAGCCAAACGTCCGTCTTAGACTGCACTATCAATAAACGTCGGTGTAATGGATCGGTATCCATCCGAACTCGGTGTACGCAGTGAGACGTATTCAGTGTTAGCCGCATATTATTACTTACTCAGGTATTCGTTCACCTCGGTGACAGTGAAGCACTGGCCCATGTGCACCACTTGCCACACTGCAACAACATGACAACAACATGACATTAGGATAATAGGGATGGTGACAACTCAATCAAACCTCTTTATCAAACTTAACACTTTCGCTGCGTTACGGCAAGTATTTTGCCGTATTTGACGGTCAGCCAGTGCGGCAGCTAGTTTTCCTTGTTTTGCGCACGGTGCGGGGGTGATTTATCTATGTTCCCGTACGTGTAGGAAAGAGACAGTGATTTTTTCTATATGGTTGCTTTTAATATAATGATATTGTATACTAATAATGTACGGCAAAATAGTTGCCGTAACGCACAGCAAGGTAATTATTTTTATTCAGTGCGGTACGGCGACTATCTTGCCGTACCCCCCCAACCCCGCGCCTCACTGCATGCGTCCGCGCGGCCTCGCAGTTTGCATTAGTGTTGGCCGTAAGTGCTCGATATTTTTTATGCAAAAAACTACGCGACGAGACTTTCACGTAAAAAACATGATATGAGTAAGGGAATTACCTACTTTTTAAAATTTATTTTATTTCGTTAAAGTTCCTAATATGATCTCATCATAGATTAAAAATAAAAAGTAATTACTAGTGGTTCGCCCCGAACTGAGACCTCGCGGTTTCACAGAGCGCCATATATTGACATCAGTGTGAAGTTCTGTTAAAAATATCATCATCATTAAAAATTAAATAATTTCGTTTCCTTATAATATTTATCTAATTTTAGTATTTGTTGTTCAAGTACAGGATATAATTCAAATAATTGATCAAGTTTCAGGCTTGAGAGTTCAGAAAATTGAGAGTTCTGAGGTCAACTTTGGACGTTAGAAAATCGCTACTTTGAAAGCCTCCCATTTCGTCAATTTTAGGGGAAAAATTCAAAAAAAAAATATTTTTGGACTCTATTCTTAATTATCTTTAAAATGATATACTGCAACCCTATGTAACGCTATAAAAAATATTTTACTTCGCATTCGCTTCTATGAGAGCCCCCCTGAAATAAAGATTTTTAAAACTTTTTAAGCCATATTCGGCGGGAGGCCATCGATTTACATATTATATTTAAATTTGAAGTAATTACGTTCAGCAATTCAGAAGTTATAAGGCTCTGACAGACGGACGGACAAGTGCCAATTCACCCAAGTAGACTCAGAGACCTTCGCTTCGCTCGGTCAATAATAATTTGGTACCCTAATATGAATCAAAATTTAAAAAACCTATTTGTATTTATTATTATTTATTTATTAATCAGTGTATTTGTACTAAACTTACATGAGTGACTGCTTTTTATTTTAATTTTTTTTATATTTAAATATATTTTTTTAAATTGGCGATAGGTACTTGTAAGAGTAATTATTATGTTGACTAATTATGAAGAATTATGTTGATTTATACACTTAAATTTGTTGTGTCTTTAATAAAGAATATCTTTAAAATATCGATTGTCATTTCAGAAGTAAACCCATCCCTAGCAATTTTTTAACTTCTATGCTATACGGCATATATATTGCCGTAAATGACTGATTTTGAAAAATCTCTGTATCTTTCGAAATATCATAGAGAACCCGGGGCTACCGCAGCTAGGTATACACGAGGATGTAGCCTATCGATTTGTTCAAAAAACCCATTGATATGGTGAGTTTCCACGTCTCCATGGACTTTGAAAGTCAGGTTCCGGTACGGCAAAATAGAGGTCGTAACGCATATCAGGAAATATAGATACGGGCAGTATTTGTCTCGTACCGCACGAGCCGTAGGTTTAGGATCCAATGCTGCCGCAGCGAATGTGTTAAAAACGCACTCCTAGTATGGCAGTTTGTATGAAATACATAGGCGTGACGTCATCAAATTTTAACGCACAATTTTTCTATAATCTTAAATTCTTAAAATCGATATTTTAAAATAAAAATTTTAATGTATTTCATAGTTTTTTGACCGAGCGAAGCGAAGGTCTCTGAGTCTACTTGAGTGAATTTGCACTTGTCCGTCCGTCCGTCCGTCCGTCCATCCGTCTGTCAGAGCCTTATAACTTCTGAATTACTGAACGTAATTCCTTCAAATTTAAATATTATACATATAAACCGATGGCCTCCGAATATGGCTTAAAAAGTTATAAAAATCTTTATTTCAGGGGGATCTTATAGAAGCGAATGCGAAGTAAAATATTTTTTATAGCGTTACATAGGGTTGCGGTAAATCATTTTAAAGATAATTAGCAATAGAGTAATTTTTCCCCTGAAAGTGACGAAATGGGGGGCTTTCAAAGTGGAGATTTTTGGATGGAGAAAGTTGACCTCAGAACTCTCAATTTTCTGAAAGGCTGAGCCTGAAACTTGATCATTTATTTGAATTATATCCTGTACTTGAACAACAAATACTAAAATTAGATAAATATTAACAGGAAACGAAATTATTTAATTTTCAATGAGCCTCAGTATTTTTAACAGAACTTCACAATGATGTCAATAGATGGCGCTTATGGATACCGCGAGGTCTCAGTTCGGGGCGAACCACTAGTTTATTAGGATTTAAAATTTACTTGTTACTATAACAAATGATTACCTTCATACCTCTCCATACAGTTGACGTAGTCTAACAAGCAGTAGTTTTTGAACGTGTAGTAGGTGTAGTACAGCGTTCTGCCGCATACCTTTCCCGTTCTGTAATCAGCCGAACGTCAAACGAGGTCGTGGTTATACCAGTCTGATTCGTACGTTCCATAGATAATACACTATACTTATACTAATATTATAAATGCGAAAGTCACTTTGTTTGTTGGTTTGTTGGTTTGTTGGTTTGTCCTTCAATCACGCCGCAACGGAGCAACGGATTGACGTGATTTTTGGCATGGGTATAGTTGAGGACCTGGAGAGTGACATAGGCTACTTTTTATCCCGGAAAATTAAGGAGTTCCCGCGGGAATAACAAAAAACTTAAACCACGCGGACGAAGTCGCGGGCATCAGCTAGTACCCTATATATGTACGTTCTTTTTCAGCGGACGTTCGACGTCGGCGGCCAGACGTGACAGGGATGTGACGGAGGAAACTTACTCGTACCTACTTGTGATATCTATATTATTTAAAAATTTAACTACATCAGGGTTGCCGGACTGGATACGCTGCAGCTTTTCACATTGTAACACTCAGACAAATAAAGTAATTTCATTTAAAAATTAGCAAACTGAAGTGGCAGTGGGCAGGTCTCATCAGATTCAGATTTATTTATTTGCATTTAAAATGAACAGTTGTACAAAATTAGGGCACATAATATGCAATCTGAGTGACAGGTACTTTGAAATTATTATTTTTAGTTATCTAATATTATTTCTCGGTAGGTACTTAATAATGTCGAATAAATTATCTTTAAGTCATCCTAGAAGAGCCATTGAAACGTAGTTGCTTAATTTGAAGTCAATTTGAAAAAAAAGTTTCGTCTCGTCGTCTGTCGCAGAACTGATGGCCGATTGGGCAGACGTGTTATTGAGAGCTCCAGCTCGCTGAACCGATATAGATAATGCAGGCTTCTTTAATAAGCTCCCAGAAGACATGTTGAAAATGTCTCTGAATAAGTTCAAAGTTAATGTAAAACGTAAACTCATTGAAAATTCGTATTACTATGTTATGGATTACTTAAATGACAAGGAAGCCTGTGTTTAAGATGATTTGTGAGAAGGTATCTATACTAATATTATAAAGAGGTAAAGTTTGTGAGTTTGTGACGTTGTAGGGGATAATCTCTGGATCTACTGAACCGATTTTGAAAATTCTGGTACCAATAGAAAGCAACATTATTTGTGAGTGTCATGGGATATATATTAACCCGAAAAATTAGGGAGGTCCCGTGGGACTTTAAAAAACTTATTTCACGCGGAAGAAGTCGCGGGCATCAGCTAGTGTTTTATAAGTAACTAGATGATGGCCACGACTTTGTCCGCGTGGATTAAGGTTTTTTGATTCCCGCGGGAAATCTTTAATTTTCCGGGACAAAAAGTAGCCTATGTCCTTCCCCAGGATACAAACTATCCCTATACCAACTTTCATCAAAAACGGTTGAACAAATGGGCCGTGAAAGCGTAGCAGACAGACAGACACACTTTCGCATTTATGATATTAGTATGGATTTATATGGATTGGACGTCCACAATTATTAGGCGTGATGACGGTAACCAAGAATTAATGAAATTATAAATTTATCTAATGAAATAGGATTCATGGATTATAAAAAACGTATTTATTTTTCTATTTCGAGTGAGATTGCTATTTATTTTGATAAAATAAAACTATAAAATACAGCAATTCGCCATATTGGATAAAACACCAAGAAGTGAATGACGTCACAATTGTTTGTTTTCGAGCTTTGACAATCACACTATTGTTTACTGCACACTGCATAGAGTACATTGGTAAAAACAATAGTGACGTCACAAACGACGCCATGACACCACTGAACGTTTTGGCGTGAATTTTAAAATTTAAATTTCAAATGCCAATTTTATCTACCAAACCTTATTTTTCTGCAGAAATAAGATATTTTTTCGAATTAGTAGATAATTCCGAACATAATCTGACCATTTTTCAAAATCAGTCATCATGCCTATTGTACAGGGTACCTAATTCGAACAAATAAATATAGACTGATTGATGGCGTGGGAAGCGGGCGGCGGAGTATGTCCAGCGGTGGGCGCGCACACCCCAGCACTCACTGGTAAGCCTTGAGGCAGTAGTGCGCCAGATAGTCGCAGTTCTCCGCGAAGCTGATGCGCGCCGGCGTGGTGCGCCTCAGACGTTTCTTCGTCGTGGTGGGCGGCCGCGTGAAGCTGCAACACACCGACGAGGACATTTATTAGGGCTCCGTATCTAAAGGGTTTGACTGCCTCGTTGGTCCAGTGGTTGGCATGTTCGACTGCGGCCGACGAGGTCCCAGGTTCGAGAGCCGGGTCGGGCCATAATAAAGTACCTATTGGGTTTTTCTGACTAGAAATTCTCAGTACTAGCCCGGGGTTAGGAAGTTGTCGGTGGTTCACCCCCTCGGAGAGCACGTTAAGCCGTTGGTCCCGGTTAATATCACTTACATGACAATAGTCGTTAAAGCTCGCCAACCCGCATTGGAGCAGCGTGGTAGGTCTAAGCTCTAATTCCCTCTCTCCTATGAGAGTGGAGGCCTGTGCCCAGCTGTGGGACGTTATTGGGCTGTAGTGGTAGTGGTCGATCCAAATTCCAAAGGGTGTCAACGGGACTGTGGTAACAGTTTTAGGACACATATAAGCCTCCATTTGAGGGACGAGTGGCCTAGCTGTGACAACGCATATCAGTCGATTGCGATTGTTAAGCAACGTTGACCCAAGTCGGTAACTGGATGGGCGACCGAATTTAGAAATTCAAATTTGGCCTTTTCATTTCCTCCATGCCTCGGAGAGCACGTTAAGCCGTCGGTCCCGGTTATTATCACTAGCATCTGATAATAATCGTTACAAAAACCTAAGCGGAAGGACGTGGGAACCCACTGCATTATTATCCTAAGAAAACCCCTACCATTATGTGATTAATATATAGGGGTCACGACCCTCAGTAACGAGGAATACGATGCAAAGAGAGAGACTAAGCCTCTGCCGTCCGTCCGTCCGTCTGTATCCAGGTTGTTTCTCATGAACCGCAATAGCTGGTAGACAGGTGAAATTATCAGTTTTTGTATATAAATAGGTACAACTAGAAATACAAATAGTGCCGCTTTTAGCCTAAAAACAAATAAGAAAAATATATTTTACTAGCGGTCGGCCGCGACTTCGTCCGCGTACAATTTCTGATTTCCTATGAGATTATGAAAATAATTTCATCCAAGAAACGTGAATTTTGAGCACCTTTCCTTTTTTCCAAAAGTATTTAAACGGTATAAAGTGTTAAATCTTGTACCTACAACGGTAAAGAGTAATGCTTCGCGAGTGAGTCCGACTCGATAATGCGTTCTCTGTTGCTCTAATTCACTTCGTAGCATCCGTAGGACTTACGTAGGATCACCTACGCAGTAGGTACGCTACGGGTGCTATGCGTAGCTGTACACTTACTTTGGGAATCGGGTTTTGGCTGTTGTGCTATTAAACCCCGCCGGTGTTGTCACATTTCCCTGCGCATGCGCCAATTCCACTGCAATTTAAACGTAAGCACATCTTATCATACTAATATAGTAAATGCGAAAGTGTGTTTGTTTGTTAGTTTTAATAAACCAAACAACCAACAAACCAACTAAACCAACAAACTAATGTTTGTTGGTTTGTCCTTCAATCACGCCACAACAGAGCAACGGATCGACGTGACTTTTTACATGGGTATAGATGAGGACCTGGAGAGTGACATAGGCTACTTTTTATCCCGGAAAATGGAGAAGTTCCCATGGGAATGAAAAAAACTTATTCCACGCGGACGAAGTCGCGGGCATAAGCTACTCTAAAATAAGGAAAAGGTGACTGCAGACATAATGTCCTCCCGACCGATTTCGGCCACGGTGGCCTATCTCCAGAGAGATTAGCCATCTGCGCGCGGGAGATATTATAGTGCACAAGTGTGTGCGCATACACAGGTGCACTCTCTGTTCCTTTACTCTTGTAGCGGATCTGATTCCTTAAGTGAGAAGAGAAACTCTCGGTTGTATGGTTTGCAATGGAATGTTCTTCGGGCAGGTGATGCGCTGGATTTCGTAAGTATCAGTAAGTATATATTATGTATCCATAGTACCCCCCTTCAAGCGAAGCGTACTACATTTTTCACGACTCGACCGCTTCTCGTGACGTAGGGACGGGTGTGCAGGTGCCGGTGTCGTTGTGCTTGTTTCCACTGTCGTATCGGCGCCTGTACTTGAGTTCTCTTCGTTCAAGATATAAGCAGGCTTCAGTCGGTCCACTGCTACCACGGTCGTTCTTAGGGGTAGCTGTATCTGGTAGTATTTTGGGTGCCGCTTCAGTACTTTGAAAGGTCCGTCGTAAGGTGGTATTAGCGGTGCTTTCACGGTATCGTTGCGTACGAAGACGTGCGTACAAGTTGCTAGATCCTTGTAGACGAAAGTTGATCTCGTTGCTGGAGTGCGCTTCGTTGGGGTTAGCGATGCCATAGTTTCAGTGAGACGGCGCACGTAGTCTGCGTCTTCAATTCTTGACTGCGTAGGTACAAGAAAATCCGACGGTACGCGTAGCGTTGCTCCATAGGTCATCAGGGCAGGACTGAGGTTGTTGTCTTCGCGTAACGCTGTTCGTAGACCCAAGAGTACGGTTGGCAGTTCCTCTGTCCAGGTTGTAGTGGCACCACGAGCCATGAGCGCTGCTTTCATCGTACGATGCCATCTTTCGATTTGCCCGTTCGCCTGAGGGTGGTATGCTGTGGTACGTATTCGTGTGACTCCCAGTTTCTTCATCAGTGCCTTGAAGAGTGCGGATTCGAAATTTTTGGCCTGATCCGTCGTGATGCGCAAAGGGACGCCGTATCTCGTAATCCAATTGTCGTATAGGGCTTTTGCGACGGTTTCCGCGGTGATTTCTTGCACTGGTACTGCTTCTGGCCATTTGGTGCATCGGTCGATTATAGTTACGCAGTATCGGTAGTCGTTCGATAGTCGTAACGGTCCGACGATATCGATGTGTATGTGCTCGAACCGCTGAGATGATGGAAAGTCTGCCAGAGGAGTGACTACGTGTCGATGAATTTTGCTGCGCTGACAATCGATGCATGTCTTTGCCCATGTTGCGACTTCTTGGTTCATCGTAGGCCAGAAGAACTTTGATGCCATTTGCTTCCGAGTCGTTCTAACACCAGGGTGACATAGACCGTGTTGCGCTTTGAAGGCAGCGTAACGGTATGTCTTGGGTAGATACGGTCGTGGAGATGCAGCTGAGAGTTCGCAGGTGATAGGTTGCTTGAGTCCAGGGAGTGCTATTTCGCCGAACTTCAGGTTGGGTTGGGTCTTCAACTTTGCCAATTCTTCATCGTTTACTTGATCTTCGGCTAGCTGCGCGTAGTCTAACACATCTGGACACTGAATGTCTTCAATGCGTGACAATGCGTCGGCCACTGGATTTTCATCGCCCTTTACGTATCTGATTGCTCTGCAGAACTGGCTGATGAAGTGTAGTTGGCGTTCTCGTCGAGGTGTGTCGCTGCTGCTGGCTGGTTTGCTCAAAGCGTAAGAGAGAGGTTTATGATCTGTATACAGCGTGGTGTCGCAGCCTTCGATGAGTCTTCGAAAATGTTTCACTGCCGCGTACATTGCTTGTAGCTCTCGATCGTAGACGGAGTATCGGCGCTGTGTGTCGCTTAACGTTTTCGAGAAGAAAGCCAAAGGTTGCCAGACGTTTTCTACTCTCTGTTGGAGAACTGCGCCTATGCTGTGGTCTGAGGCGTCAGTCATGATGGCAAGTTCGCTGCCGGGAACTGGATAGTTGAGCGTTGTTGCTTCCGTTATGCTTTTCCGGCATTTCTCGAAAGCTTCATCTGCCTCGGGCGTCCATTCGATCGGCGTCTTGTCGTTCTTCTTTTTGTTATGCAGGTATTTGTTAAGCTCGTGCTGATAATCCGCTTGATGCGGTAGGCAGTCTCTGTAGAAGTTGAGCATTCCCAAGAAACGACGTAACTCGACGATGGTCTTCGGTTTGGGATATGTTGAAATAGCCTCAATACGGTCTTTGGTTGGCTTGATTCCGTTCGCAGATACTTCGTAGCCCAGGAAGTTGATTGTGTCTACTCCGAACTGGCACTTATCCACGTTGAGTGTAACTCCGTATTCGTTCAGGCGTTGCAGGACTTGATGAAGTAGCTTTTCATGCCTCTCTTCATCTTCGGAGAACAGGAGGATGTCGTCAACGAAGCAAAAGCAGTCTTCGACGCCTCTGAGCACTTGGTGCATGAACCGCTGAAAGGTTTGGCTTGCGTTGCGAAGACCAAAAGTCATGCACGTGAATTCGTACAAGCCAAATGGAGTGATAATGGCTGTTTTCTGTGCGTCTTCCGGACTGGCCATCGGTATCCAATAGTAAGCCATCTTGAGGTCGAGCTTCGTAAATATCCTCTTCTTATGCAATGGATAGGTGAAGTCTTGGATGCGCGGTATCGGGTAGCGATCAGGTTGTGTAACTGCGTTCAAGCGTCTGTAGTCGCCGCATACTCGAAGTCCGCCGTCTTTCTTCTTGACTACGTGCAGTGGGCTTGCCCATGGGCTCTTCGATGGTTTACAAATGCCCATCTCCACCATGCGATCAAATTCAGCTTTTGCGGCGTGATATTTGTCGGGTGGCAGTGGGCGAGGTCGTGCGAAGAGTGGTGGTCCAGTTGTCTCAATATGGTGAACAACGTCGTGATTGGCTGGCTGCTTCAGTGACATTGGGCGTAGGACGTCTGGGTATTGCTTCAGAATGTCGTGGTAGGCTTGATCTGAGCTGACGACGCGGATGGATTCACCGATTGTTGATACTTCCAATGCGTTGACAGTGAGCTTCGTCTCGTCGTCAATTAGCCTCTTCTTGTGAAGGTCCACGAGCAGTTTGTAGTGTTGCAGGAAGTCTGCCCCCAGGATGGATGTCTTCACGTCAGCGATGATGAACGTCCATGAGAAACATCGCCGTAGTCCCAAGTCCAGCTTCACAGTCTTCTCGCCGTAGGTGCTAATTGGTGTGTTGTTTGCAGCAAAAAGCTTGTAGGTGCTTGCAGTCTTCCGTTTTGTTCTCGTTGTAGCAGCCCAAACAGATATTTCTGCACCGGTGTCCACGAGGAACCGTTCGTTACTGGCTCGATCGTGAACGCATAGGCGTTTGCTGTTGCTGGGGACACCGACGTCCGCCACCGTCGGTGTCGAAGTTAGTTTTCCGCTACTTCCAGGCTGAGTTGCTCGATCTTCGCGAGTATTTCGGCGGCTTCGGATTCCATATTTGCTGCTAGTCTTGCAACGTCGGCTTCAAACGTCGGGGTCACCACTGTAGCGGATCTGACTCCTTAGGTGAGAAGAGAAACTCTCGGTTGTATGGTTTGCAATGGAATGTTCTTCGGGCAGGTGATGCGCTGGGTTTCGTAAGTATCAGTAAGTATATATTATGTATCCATACTCTCATAGCCCGTTGGGATGGAAAATCCTACACGACTGGTAAGAGGTCAGACGCAGGACCGACGGCTTAACTGACTGACTGATCTATCACCGCGCTGGGGGGTTACTATGAGCTCTTATAGCAGGACAAATATTGAAATGCACTTAACTTACTTCAAGGCACTGAACTGGTAGGCAGACACTGCATTGAACTGTGCTGCAGTTCAATTTCTGTCCTGCTTTAAGAGCTCGTAGTAACCCCCCTGTGCGTTCGGACTTGGACGGATCGGGCTGATATGGGGCATACAGATAGCTTTGATGACGTAGTTAGTAGAAAGAGTTTTCTTCTAACCCACGTGTCAGAAAGAGTTTTTGAACTCATACAACCTATCCTCGTCAACCTAGTCGGAAAAGGTGGGCCGTGAAAGCGTAGCAGACAGACACACTTTATACATAATAATATAATTATAAATGCAAAAGTGTGTCAGTCTGTCTGCCCGTCTGTCTGTCTGTTTGCTACGCTTTTGATGTAATTTACTATAGAGATAGGTAGCATCCCGTGGAAGAACATCGGCTACTATACGCATACGAAATAAAAGATACAGTAATCAAAGCAAAGGAAGTCGTGGGCATCATCTAGTAATTTATAGGTATAATAATAAGTAATACACAGTCTTGACTTGTATGTAATAACCCAATTTTTCCCAGCTCTGGTGAATTCATACAAATTATAGAATCTTGTCTGGTGGGAGGCTTCCCGAGGGATGCCCCTGACTAATTTCTATGAAAATCCGGTGGTAACTTTTTGATTTTTCGAGATAAAAGGTTTCCTGTTGCCACAATATGAGTAGATACGGATATCTACTCGTGTGCTGTAGGTAAGGTAGCCTTTCCCCGGGACGCAACCTGTAGGTTCATACCTGTACCGATGGAGCAGGGGACCGTGAAAACTTACCACGGTTACGGTCGGTAACGCGACAGTTAGACAGGCACACTTCCGTATTTTTATATAGGTATGGATATAATTTACTTACTGACTAAGAAAACCATATAGAACCAGATCCACAACTCCAAAGAATCTTTCACCATTTTGGATCTATGAACAAAGTTTTCTTTAGTAGTCAGGGTCCAAAGAGGTCAACAGTATAAAGTTTAGAAGTCTTTGAATCTTGACTACCTACTAAAGAAAACCATAAATATTAATTTTTAGCAACAGAAAATTGTGAAGCTATTTTTACTTGATAATAAAAATAGCTAAACCATGTTCTTTGTTCGGTATAATACATTTTACGAATCATTGAGTTTATTAATTGAAAAAGTAATTAACTCTCAGAGATTTTCAAATAATAATTATTTATATTCGTGTTCAGCAGTAATCCGCAGCTGGAGAATCCATGGAGAGATATCACACGTCTTACAGGAGAAAAAGAGCAATCCACATAACGTACGATCAAAACATCACGTACAACTTGAGAGGTGTCAAGGGACACCCGAATGGAACGAAATTCACGCGCGAAGTTCGAAGAAACACGCGCACGCCGCACGGCTTACAACTAGAGCAAAAAGTGTCGTTACAACTTTTGGTCTTAATTTCTTCCGTCTAGCCCCCTTTCGTAACGCGCGATAAGGAACTTCGTTCCAATACCTACATACCTATATACATAAGACATTGTCGGTCCTAGAGCAGCCGGTGGGGGCGCGCGTCGACTTGAGAATCAGTTCGTTTTGTGTATTCCGGACCCGTGGGCCCACGACAAAGCGTACTGATTCTAATGCCGACGACGTGCCTGCTTCTCCGCTTCTTCTCTTCTCATCCGATTTTCTTTTATTTCTTTTCTTCTTTTATTCCGTTATATTCTCGCCTGGGTAGAGCAAAAATGCAAGAACAGTACGTTTCGGTTCAACTTTTTTTGATACGAAATGCACGGAACGCCATTTCGCCATCCTAGTTCCTGTCGCGTAATTAAGGCAACATTATTTGTCCCTTATAGGTAAAAGTGAATAGGCACCTCTACTATTATTTTATTTTATTTTATTTTATAGACTGATGCAGCCTTAGGTGGAGCGCGCTTGCCTAGAAGATGCCTATTCACTCTTGATTTTAAGATAATATTATAAGCGGAAGCGGAAAAACGGAAGCCGGAAGGGCGTTCTATAATTCCATATCCTAAGTGGTTAGATATCACCGCCCATGAACATTTGCAACACCAGAGGGACCGCCAATGCGTTGCCGACTGTTTATAAGCTCCATCCGCCCTTTGAGAGCCCCAGTGCAGCGGTGAACGCTGTGCTCTTACAGAGCCTCTTATAGTGCGAGTTTAGGAGCCTGGGAGTGCAGGACTTGACTTTCCTAGAGTCAATTTGGAAATTTATAATTTCTCAATTTTCTCTGTTGGGAGGCTTCGACCCTGGCTAGTTACCACCCTGCCTGCAAAGAGGTACCCATCAAGCGTTTTAGCTAACCCTAACTGGTTAGCCCGCTACCATCTTAGACTGCATAGTACCTACCATACTAGACTTCATCAGTTGAGATTGCAGTGGCTAACTCGTTGTGGAATAAAAAAGTAGCCTGCTCCTCTAAGATGAAATCGCAGCTGGCTTATACCCTTAACTTACTTACCATTCTTTCCTCGGATGCATAAAGAGAAGCTCAAATATTTTATCAAGTAGACGGCTACCCGGGATAATCCGCGGTCACAGCTCAGGGCTTATCGCGACAATTTATTGCCTCTCGAAAGAATTTTAAAGACAAAAAAAAACATTTTTACGATTGATAAATTGGTCTTTATTCAGCTAAAAACGAACCTAACTCGGCGTGATCCAAAAATGTACATTTATTATTGCTCTTTCACTTGAACACGTGTAGAAATCATAGGCCAAGGAAGTATAAAGACCAGGGGCTTTACTGGAAACGCTTAAAACCATATTATTGTTTCATTATTGTTGACTTTCGTGCTTTTGAATAATAATCCTTATTTTAGGAACGTCAAGGTACGTGACATCAAAGTGTCATTTTGAGTAATATTGCTTAAGTATTGCTTAAAGCGTTGGCAGTATGGCCCCAGCGCAGATGGAACTGCAAATATGCCGTGAGCATTTATGCCAGTTTTACACGGAGACAGCGCAGCGAAGCAAAGTAGTGAGCTCAATAATTGTGTAATTATTACATACTGTTACCATATTTTGAGTGATAGAACTGAAGAGTTCTAGAACGCGCGTTCACAATGAACTCAAACTCAATCGTAAAAAACTTCCAGTTAGTTACACTGTTAAACTATAATATGCTGTTCTGCTCACAAATTTGCCTCATAGTTCTGTCCTCGTATGAAATGGGAAATGTTACAGTTGAGTGAAAGCTGAGATCGGAAAATGGCAGAAGATTAAAAAATTAAGAATAGGTCTTGTATCCCTGGATTTATAAAAGGAATAAGCGTATTTGATACTTGGGTACTTTATTTTATTTTTAACTGGCTAATGCCCACGACTTCGTCCGCGTGGATTGAGGTTTTTCGGTTCCCGCAGGAACTTTTTAATTTTCCGGGATAAAAATAACATATGTGTTATTTCGGTCTATAATCTACCTCTATGATTTCATCCAGATCCGTTCAGCCGTTGGGGTGTGATTGAGTAACAAACATTTTTCCATACATCCATCCATCCAAACTTTCGCATTTATAATAATATTTATTAAATATTATTTATTTATTTATTATTTTAATTAAATATGTTTTACTTTTATTGCTTCCACACGATTTAAATTCGCTGTATTACAATAAATAGAAATCATTAAGAATTTTGTTGAGTAAAAAAGCTAAATATGGTGAAATTAACAAAAACTACAAGTTACCAAAAGTAATGTGGGCTGTTTTTAAAAACATTATAATATAATTCACTTGCAGCTTCCACTACACAGACTACATCAAAAATGCTCGCGGCATTCAACTGTTCACACTATCTTTTCACTATAGCCCTTTATTTTCGATGAGGGCTTTTACAAACAACGATCATTTATCGTGTGGTAATTATCGCGTTACACGCAACTAAACGAGCTGTGCAAGTCATCATGTGATGTCACATCGGTGAGAAATTATTGTTAAAAAGTATACTCAAAACAATTAAAATTCTGTTATGTCTTTCTCTATTGTATCGTAAACCATAAAACGTTCAAACTAAAAATAAGCGGCTCGAACTTTTCGCCACAACAGTATAACATCTCGGATGGAAATAGTATAGTTTTTTATTATATTCTGAATAGATTTTGTAGTGTACCATATATAAAAAAAAAAGTCGTTATGTATGCAAAATATTTTCCTTGCAAATTGATAGAGTTCATTAACCTAGGAAGGTTCTTAGTTTGTACGCGCTAAACTTCGATATTACCACGGAATACTTAATTTAGTACCTTTTGTCTCGCGAATTTGAATTTGCAAAATTTCGAGCATACGTAATGCTCCAAGTTGCCTAAACAATAATTGACTTAACATTACTTACCTAAAAACTAACTATTTAAAGTAAGGTTCTAATGGTAATTTAGAATAGTTCCTTATCTTGATGTACATAATATTATTTGTGATAAAATCTATAAAGCGTTTGTTTTAAGGTGTTTAGGTACATTATACATATTACATTACTTTGAAAACATACAATCTAATAAGATTTACCTAATTATAATTTACCTAAAGTATTTTTAAATTTTCAAGACCTAGTATCTAGATGCTATAACTAATGGTGCTCTTTACAGTAATCTTAATTTTTATCGTTATTATGAAAACATTTTGCTGTCTTTGAATAAAATTAATGCTTCCACACTGATATTTACTGCTAAAATATAACCTGTAGGTACTACCATTTCAAATTTTTTTTAACTTTGAGATATTAAAACCAGAAACATAATATTATGTTATCTAGCAAATGCTATTATAACTGCAGTGTGGGGAGCACCATAAAAAACTAAATAATTTAGTTGACTTTTATATGCTTTTAAGATAAAAGCTACTGTAAAACTTCGAAACTAGACATAAGACTAAGAAGTAGTTCAGAAATACCTAACAAGCTCTTCGCAAAACATATTTTATTTATAAAATAAGACAAGTAATGTTTTAAATGCCACCCGAATATTATATAATATAGAACTCTATTAAAATTTTACTAAGTTAGATAAGCAACTTTAGAAGCTAGCAAGCTAAATAAAAATTATGTAACATAACATTTTTTTAAAAATATTTTATAATAGTTTATCTTAAAACTAAAATATTCCTTTCTAAATCTACATGTCTAGCTAAATTATAGATTTATTCAAATTGTGTTTATCTAATAAAGACTAGGCAGATCAGATCGTCTCGTATTTAAATAATTTATTTTAGAGCGCATTACGATTCACTAACAGGTTTATTTTTATCTTAAATTGTTTGGTTTGTTTCTTGTGGAGTGTTGAAGAAATTGTTGAGATTGACATTCAAAATACTATATAACAGGTTAGCAGGACCGTCTTTGTTTCGTTATTACGTGTTTATTTTTTAGTTTGTCGTATTATCATAGCCAATTTTGCAATTTCGAATGTGTAATCCTGAAAACGCGCTTATTACGCGCATTGTACTGCTCAGTTGGTCAAGTTTAGGTACTTGATACCAAATGCAATGTGCAGAAAAGAAGCGGAAATACCGCTCAGAGTTGTCGCGTCGTCAGTGTTTTGGTCGAGTTCCGCGTAGCGTCCAAATCGATGTGTGCTAACCATAATGCGCTCTAGCTGTTAAATATATTTAAGGCTCCACCACGCTCGTCTGATACCCCGGCCGGGATGCAGTCGTCACAGGTGGTCAGTGCGCCAGCGCCAGCGCGATCGTGAATGTCGCGAGGAGGACAGCGGCGGGGCTCCGTGTGAATGCGCCATTACACTCGTCCGTCTCGCAGCAGAAAGTGCGCGCTCCCCACCATTCTGCGAACAAAATTATGTTTCACTACCCTCAACGCTACAACAAAGCAACAGTTCAAAGCGCGGGCAAAAGCCCTGTCTTGCCCGTAGTGTGTTTTCGTCATAAAAAGAATGTCCCCCCGACTGAATTTCGGCCAATCACCGCAGAACTTGACGACTCCCTGGCGCAGTAGTAAGCGCTGTTGTCTTATAAATTGGTAAGTCAATGTATAAACGGTTCGAACCCCGGTAGGGTCAATTTGGGAACTTGCCATGTTAGTTAAATAAAATATTAGCAATTAATACGAATCGCAACATTCACCGCGGCAATAACATTGCAGGCAATGTATTGGCAGCGTAAAACAAGTAATAACTCGATCATTTGCTCATATCGGCACAATAACGCGGCTTAATCGCACTAGCGTTGCAATCGTACCGCGCTTTAAACTAATATGAGTTTCAGGAATTATTGTGGTGTCAGCGGTTCCACACAGAGCACGTGGCTTTGTATAAGTGAGCTTATGCAGATATAAATAGCTCGTCAAGCACGTGTCAAATCACGCATAAAGTGGGATTCCGTAGTAATTAAAAAAAATTGAGAATCATTGTTTCTTATTACTGATAGAGGACGCCCGCGACTTCGTTCGCGTGGCTTAAGTTTTTTAATTCCCACAGGCACTCCTTAATTTTCCGGGATAAAATAAATATAATATGTCACTCTCCAGGTCCTCATCTATACCCATGCAAGAAATCACGTCTGCTCTGCTATTGCTCTACTGTGGCGTGATTGAAAGACAAACTCTATTTAACGTCCTTGGGGATAAAATTTTCAAAAACTGTGAAACACGTATTTTTTATTTTAAACCAGAAGCCCAAATACCCACTTTCATGGCTATAACTTGAGAAATGAAAGACTTTCATATAAACTTTCAACCCCTATTTTACCCCTTCAGGGGTCAAATTTTGAAAAACTGTGACACACGTAGTTCTTTATTTTTTACCGAAAGTCAAAATACCAAGTTTCATTGATATAACTTGAATAGTATCTTGAGAAAAAAAGCCCTTTCATAACAACTATCATCCCCTCTTTCACCCCTTTGGGGGTCGAATTTTCAAAAACTGTGAAACACGTATTTCTTCATTTTCAACCCGCAGCTTATATACCAAGTTTTATGGCTATAACTTGAGAAATGACGGACTTTCATACAAACTTTCAACCCCTATTTCACCCCCTTAGGGGTGGAATTTTGAAAAATCCTTCCATAGTGAGCGCGTACGTTACAAAAGGAAGCCTTTGAAACTTGATTTCGTAACTTTAACTCTAACCCTAGCGGTTTAGGCTGTGCGTTGATATATAAGTCAGTCAGTCAGGACTTTGAATTTTATATATGTGGAAGATTAAACAGTATTTCTTTAGTAATTATTATTTCCTCTTTAGGTTGCCTAGAAGAAATCGCTTCTTAGCGATAAGGTTGCCTATTATACAGTTTCTTCCAGTTTTTAACCGACTTCCAAAAAAGGAGGAGGTTCTCAATTCGGCGCGTGTTTTTTTCTTCTTTTTTTTTAATGCATGTAACCGCATATCTCCGTGGTTTCCAAACCGATTTGAAAAATTTTTTTTTAGTGGTTAGAGGAAGCTCACGAGGTGGTCCCATAAATAATTCTGTCTCCAAATCCTCAATCCTGATGCTGTAGGTATACGTACGACTCAAAACTAGGGAGTTAGGAAGTTTTGATGGTGAATTCATATAGTAGGTATCAAGTCACGTGTATGCGATTCAACTCTGGAGTCCCAACTCCTCAACCCTGATGCTGCAGGGTACAGAACTCCTTAAAAATAGCGATTTAGGAATTTTGTATGGTGAATTCATATTGTAGGTGTCAAGCAACGACTTATACTTAAACCCAAGTCCCAACTCCTCAACTCTGATGCTGCAGGGTACTGCACTCCTAAGCCGTTGGGATTAAGACTACACTAAAAAGTTAAAAATAAAAATTCTCGGGCGAGTATAACAAAGATAGGCAAAGTTGACGCGTCAGGTTCGCCCGACTTCAACATAGTGTGTAGAAATCAAAATTAATTTTTATTTTACATTGGCTTTGGAAGTCGGTTTTTTGGAAAGAATTTTTATTAATGTACGTTTCTATGTCCTTCTGTGTATATATAAAGCAATAAATTGTATTTTCATTTCATTTCATTGCAAAAACTGTTTAGAAAGCCTGCCTGATTTTCCCATGGTGGGGAGATCTCCAAAAATATGCATGTTTTATAAACTGTAACCTTTGTGAAGTCTGCCAATCCGTCAGCGTGGTGGACTATGGTCGAAGTCTTATCAACCTGCATCTCGTGCTACAGAACTGGGCAGGCGATAGGTGGTTGATGACAGTTTAGCTGAATTACATATTTCAAAATACATGCCGGGTTTTACCAGACCGTCAGACATTTTTTACATTCGATTTAACTATACCAACAACACCTCTGCCATTCTGTGTTTAATGAAAAGGGGTCACGACCTTCAGCAATGAGGAATACAAAGCAAAGAGAGAGGTTTAACTAATGAATCAAGAAACAAGGAGATATTGGTCGGATACGAAAAGCAATTCGTTCCGTCGAGTATCATAATAATATCCGAGCTCTCTCCGATGCATGCCTGATGTCATGAATACTGTATTATTATGCATGCAATTAATTTATACTCGGGTAAACTCACGGAACAATTAAAAGCGAAATGGGGCATGTTTATTTCGCTTTATTAATAACCACGGTAATATATATGGCGCGATAATATATAGCGGCAGAATTGGCTGAAGCTGTCGAGACATGCGAGCACGACGACCTGGTGGTGAGCGCTGTAGTCTTATAAGTGGGAGGTCCCGGGCTCAATCCCCGGCAGGGACAAATTGGGAATTTGTAATTTCTGAACTATCTCTGGTCTGGTAGAAGGCTTCGCCAGTGCCGCCAAGCGTTCGGGTATGATGTCGCGTAGAAAACGATTAGTGATGTGGGTTTAATGCAGCTGACATTATAGGTATAACAGACTGCATCATCACTTACCACCTGGTGGTCTCACCTGGTTCAGGTGAGATCGTAGTGGAAGGCTAACTTGTAGTAGATATTTCTTTATTGCAAATAAGGCTTGCGCTTGACAATAATCATAGGTACTTATGAAAAGCAATGATGAGGTTTAGGTTGGAGCGCGCTTGCCTAGAAGAGCTGGCCTATTCACTCTTGCCTTGAAGGTCTTAAGTCATACTTGATAGGAAACACGGTCGTCGGAAGGGCGTTCCAAAGATAAAAATAAAAATTCTTTCCAAAAAACCGACTTGCAACGCCACTGTAAACTACAAAATAATTTTGATTTCTATCCACTATGATGAAGTCGGGCGGGTATAACAAGGATGAGCAAAGTTGATGCATCAGACTCGCCCGACTTCAACATACTGGGTAGAAATCAAAATTATTTTGTACTTTACAGTGGCGTTGAAAGTCGGTTTTATGCAAAGAATTTTTATTTTTAACTTTTTAGTATCAAGGGTGAGGATTTGGAGTCAGAATTTTTTATAAGACTACCTCGAGAGCTTCCTCTAACGACTGATAGAAAAAAAATCTAATCGGTTCAGAAACCACGGAGATATGCACCGACATACATTTAAAAAAAACGCACCGAATTGAGAACCTCCTCCTTTTTTGGAAGTCGGTTAAAAACTAACCTTATGACAAATGAAAACCGAATAACTGTATTAGCGATCAATTATTGTTGTATAGCTATAGTTAAAGCAGCTATGTGCGGATACATTTCCAAGCTCGGAAGGTCTAAATAAAGACGTCGCGGGCTTTAAGGATACGTTATTTTATGTGTAAAGCGAAGTTGATTTAAGAGTGGTGTTCATACGGTTCCTATAAGCAGTAAAGTTGATTTGACGACGGAACAGGCAACGATCTAAAGCCTCCAGGCCCTAGGGTCTATTGTAAGGGTCATATCCACAATGAAATGGAGACGATCAAAATATAGTAAGTATGTGTTAGGGGTGCTGTAGAATAGAATAGAATGAATTTATTCGTTTGTTGCAGTATGAAAAGTCGCAGCACGTCCAGTCAGGCAACCCTTTCGTACAAATTTTTGTAGATTACTAGTTTCCTTTAAAACCTACAGGATCGGCTTTAATAAGAAATAACCAAATTCCACAACCCATTTTAAACTTTCCTTTGCACAAGTTTAAGAAATCCATTAAAAGTATGCTCCTGAAAAAAGCTTATACTGTTGAAGATTATGTAAATGATAAAAAAGCATGGATTTGACTCGCTCCAGCAATGCTTAGGACTGCGGTTACATATGTATCTAGGTACACATTGATGTAATTGCATTTTTAGGGTTCCGTACCAAAATTAAATGGAACCCTTATGGTGCGACTTTCTCCGTCTGTCTGTCCGTCTGTCCGTCCGTCACACTCGATTATTTCAGTAACTACCGAAGCTATCGACATGAAATTTGGAATAGTTGTGTATATTAGTGGCCCAAAGACACTGGAATTAAAAAAAATTGGAAATTATTTTTGTTCTTATTTAAAAAGGGGGGAAAATCAGAGGGTTGAAATTTAAAAGTGAGATAACTGTACTGTGTGGGGTATCATATGAAAGGGTTTACTTTGTACATTCTTAAACAGATTTTTAATTATTTTTAGTTATGATAGTTTTTGATTTATCGGGGAAAATGTCTAAAAAAATACCGTCCCCCCCATTATCTCCGGAGTATACCAATCGAAAAATTTGAAATAATTATGGTCAATAGGAATTTACGTATACTTTACAGGAAAACTATAGCCAATGCTCTAACTAGCATAGTTTTTTTGATATTAACAATAAACCTCTACAAACAAAGTTAGTCTTGCGGTTCATTAACAAAGGTAATTATTTATTAATAATGGTACGGAACCCTTCGTGCGCGAGTCCGACTCGCACTTGCCCGGTTTTTTTTTTCAAAAGAACAACCACCCAGTTTCTTGCTGTTTCTTCTCGGCAGGAATGACAATCCGAACCAGTGGTAGACTCACTCGACGATTCAAAAGCTCTTGTCAAAGTCTACTTGAATAATAACGGTTTGAGTTAGAGTTTCCCGACTTGCAATAGGGCCGATTAGAAAGAACTTATCAGTCAATCAAAATAAGAGAGAAAGAAAATATATTTATTACTATTGTACCCAATTATATGCTCTAAATATGTGACATCAGAATACAACAGTAGTTTTTTCAAACGTCACATTCCAGCCGCAAAATCATAAAAAGATCCACAGTAAATCCATTCTCCGCAGTACACAGCATCAGTTCGGCCGAGCGTCAGATAACTTTATTTCTTTACAACCGTTTCGGGTGTCATCGAGTTTAAACATTCATGCGAGAGCAATACAGTTCTGCAGATTTTCGGAAATACGCAGCGGGACGACGCGGCGTTGTATAAAAAATGTAAACCACGGGCGAGCAATAAAGTTATGTTAGGCCCCAACCACTTGCTTATTTATTTTTGTACATTTTGTAGTATTTTGGTCGCCGTATATAGGCTAGAGCAAGCATGGTGGAGCGATGATATCCGGAGGGTGGCTGGCATCGACTGGATGCGAAAAGCCGAGGAAAGAGCACGTTGGCGCTACTTGAAAGAGCCCTATGTTTAACAGTGGATGCACAACGTCTGATGATGATGATAATGATAGGCTAGAAGGGACGAGTGGCTCAGTTGTGACAACGCATGTTTTAGTCGGTTGCTGGATGGGTGACGGAATTTGGAGGTTTAAATTTAGTCTTTTCCCTCCGTGGCCATGGAGGATGCACGTTAAGCCGTCGATCCCGGTCATTATCACTAACATCTGATAATAATATAATCGTTACAAAAACCTAAGTTTTTAAATACTCTTACTCGAGTCGTATGAGGAAGGGCGTGAGAACTTACCGCATTATTATCCCAAGAGAACTCCTACTAGGTATTATTTGATTAATGGAAAGGGGTCAGGCCCCTCAGTAATAAGGAATACGACGCAAAAAGATAGGCTAGGCAGTAAATATGTGCAAAACCAACGGGTATGTTTGTTGATGTCCTTTGATCACGCTTTTAAAATTTTACTAAATTTTGTATAATGCTGTCAATTTTTGGCAAGAGCATAATACTGCAGTTGCGAAAAAATGCCAGAACAAAAAAAAAGAAGATAATTAATTAAGAGTTCTTGTGCAAGTGGGCCCCCGGCAGACGTTGTCCTGCCCTATCTTCCCCGCAATTTTTCCATATTTTATCACCGTTTGAACCTTCCCTGGACTACGACAAACATTTCAAAACCAAAATCAGCTAAATCGGCCCAACCGTTCTCGAGTTTTAGCGAGACTAACGAACAGCAATTCATTTTTAGGGTTCCGTACCCAAAGGGTAAAAACGGGACCCTATTACTAAGACTCCGCTGTCTGTCTGTCTGTCTGTCTCCAGGCTGTATCTCATAGACCGTGATAGCTAGAAAGCTGAAATTTTCACAAAATATGATGTATTTCCGTTGCCGCTATAACAACAAATACTAAAAATTAAAAAAATATATATATTAAGGGGGGTCCTCCCCATACAATAAACGTGTTTTTTTCGTATTTTTTTGCTCAATATTAAAAACGGTAACAGGTAGACGGTTCAAATTTTCACAGAATATTAACTTGTATATTACCTTTCAAAATAAATAATTAAATATCAATAAAGTAAATATTAAAGGGGGGCTCCCATACAACAAACGTAATTTTTTGATATTAACAGTAAACCTCTACAAACAAAGTTAGTTTTGCGGTTCATTAACAAAGGTAATTATACCTACTTCTTGAGTACGGAACCCTCGGTGTGCGAGTCCGACTCGCACTTGGCCGGTTTTGTTATATATATATATAGAAGATTTTATGTAACTATTAGCTTTAATATTATCTATACTTAGTACCTCACAGTTAAACACCGAAAAAAACATATTATTGTGATTGTAGCGGTCGAAATCCAAAAGTGGTAATTCCTAGAACATTCCGGTCACGGCGCCCCTGATCCCGGATAGATGATATCGCGTAATGTATGTCTGTCACGTGCCAGCTCGTAGCTGCACAACTCGGAAGGTACAGATACCGAAAGAAAATTACAAAGAATTTCGCTATTGTAAAGGAGCACTGCAAGAATGCAAGGGTTTTCATGTTTTACCTTAAAATTAGTCCAATTGTTTGTTTTCAATTTCTTGCTAAATGCCCTTGAGTGGACGACGACGTGGGTAGGTATACCTAGGTTTTTTTTTACTAGGGGGAATTCTTTGATTCGAAAAATATTCAAGATAATAATGATTGCCTATACTCCGTCTTCAGGATGAGAGCTATTCATGTGCATTTCGGTTTAGCAGATAGACCTTGCAAAAGCTAATTACGCCCTTTATAACTGTACGCCCTATTCGCTTAACCGATTTTGATGAAATTGGCCCGTAGTCTATAGCTCAAAAACTCTGACTTCAAAAGGGAATTTATTTTCAAAAACCTACATAATCGCGGCTGAAGTCGCGGTAGTCGTCTTGTGTAGCTGAAACGTTACATAATTTGTGTGTGCTTCCCGCTGCAGTCAGTTGAATGTTTTTAATTACTGCGAAACAGGGACATCTCACCGACAGGTAGACAGGACAATATTTGGACAGTTTTTAGGACTGATACCACAGAATTTGTAATAGTCTGATACACAGAGGTTATTCGACTCCTTATCATAGATATTCGATTGATTCAATAAAAAAAAGTCTAACTACTTTCTAATTTTTGCCTCTTTAGTTGGTTCGACCAGGTCAGGCAGGCTTTTTGTTTGAATGCGGTTATTACTTTTAAAAACGAAATGATGGCGTTTCCTTTGAATACTTAATATTTAACATAAGTAATTAGATACATTACTTTTCATTTTTCCACCCTGTACCTATATAAGAGCCTTTTTGCTAAAACTTTGACTAGTCGAGGCCTCGAGGGGACTATTATTTGTTTTAATTCAGAGAGTTCTCCATAATATTCTCGTTGGTAAATGAAGACTTTCTTTGAGTTAGCATTTTAATATTCTATCTCATTATTTCGCAGGCTAAATCCTATTATGAATATGTTTGTCTCTTTTTAGTGTAGATTTTTTGTTTCATCGAATTTTCAAATCACAACGACTCTAAAGAAGTGGCACTTCAAAAACGTGGGTCTTTAGTCGGCTCAGTCCGCTGGCGACGGGGTGAAGCGATGATGCCACTCAATAGCCGCTCTACGGCTGCCAACTCTCCGGTGTAAATTGAACGTGTGGTGAGAGCACCCACCTGCCGCGACGTTGCTCCATTTTCTTTCAGCAACTAACAAAACGCGTATTATATGAGCGCATCGCGTCGTAGCGCAGTCGCGACGGGGAACGCGTCATGAAAGTTGGATTTGTGAACGATGTGCAAGCAACTGCTAACTCGCCCGGGTACGCTCGAGTTTCACAAATTCATTCATTCAGGACATACAGTCAGAATATTTTGAAGAACTCGTCGGCATGTCGGTTTTTTGGATGAAATTTGGTTTATAGGTATAGTTTGTATCATGGGAAAGGATATAGGCTGGCATCATCTATAGTCATTCAAGTTTAAGATTGTACTTAATCCACTTGACGCATCCTTATGACATTTGGCAGAGATTAGATATATCTCCAATGCATTGTGACTATTTTCCTAAGCATTAAAATATATTTCGTCTATAAACAGAAATATTTGAAAAATACAAATTCCTTGCCAACCGAGTTGCTAGTATACCTACCTACTGCAATAAATCTTATTCGTAAGTAGATACCTAAAGAAATCTAAATAGAATAGCTAGAGTATTAAAACCTACTCCAATAAACTTTATTCGTAAGTGGAAAGTAAATAGCGAAATATATTCAAATAATATGCGATAACGTAGTGAAATTTATTCAAGCATAGAGAAAATCTGCATTTCCAAGAAGGATTCTGCGACGTTCGTAATACAGTGAGCTGGCGGTGGGCGGTGCGCGTGCCGCGACGCGCACGAAGGACTATATTCTGCTCTTGTGCTTTACGCATATTGTTTACTAGCTGATGCCCGCGACTCCGTCCGCGTGGTTTAAGTTTTTTTGATTCCCGCGGGAAATCCTCAATTTTCCGGGATGAAAGTAGCCTATGTCACTCTCCAGGTCCTCAACTATAACCATGCTAAAAATCACGTCGATCCGTTGATCCGTTGCGGCGTGATTGAAGGACAAACCAACAACCCAACAAACAAACTGACTTTCGCATTTATAATATTATAGTATGATGAGTGTATTTGTTATGTTTAGAAACACAGTATAATATTTGATCTTTGATAACATCCAAGTTTCACGTCTAGACTTTAGGAGTCTAGAGGGAAAGAACGAAGAACTACCGAGACATTTTGTATAACTAGCTAATGCCCGCGACTTCGTCCGCGTGGATTAAGGTTTTTTTGGTTCCCGCAGGAACTATTTAATTTCTGGGATAAAAAGTATCCTTTGTGTTATTCCAGGCTATAATCTATCTCTGTGCCAAATTTCATCCAGATCCGTTAAGCCCGTCGGTGCGTGATTGAGTAACAAACATCCATCAATGCATCCATCCAAACTTTAGCATTTATAATATTAGTAAAGATAGATTTATCTGCATAAATATTATTTACATTTTAATATTATTATTGCGTTTAATATTATAATAGGCCCATTTGTTAAACCGATTTAGAGGAAAATGAAAGAGATCCACTAATCATAATATAATAACAGGGAATAGGTACTTTTTCCCACTACAAGTTAGTCCTTGACTGCAATGTCATATTATTAATATCATGTTTCCGTCTGAGATGATAGCGGGCTAGCCTGTCAGGCATGACAGTTTTATTATTAAACCTTTGTTCATTTTAAATGAGAAAATTAAGAGTAGAGTTGGGCACCCAGATCCTGAATGTAGGAGTGAGACATAAGTTATTTTGTTCGGAAAACACTCTGAACCAGACAAGTACTTTGTGTAGCTTGAAATTGTCAAATAATTCGGTCCCTAATAAGTTATCTTGGTATAAATTGAACCGTCTCAGGACCGAATGGGAAACAAAAACTATTTCAATCGGTTAAATACCTACGTTTGAAGCTACATTAGCGGGGAAACGTTTTTCATTTTAGTTACATACTCAACTGGACTGAATAATATAAGCGTAGCCTAAAGCAACATTAAACAAATAAGGGGTTTGAATATTTTTCCCTACCTAACCGTCCCGCCATATTTTTAGGGTTCCGTACCTCAAAAGGAAAAAACAAAACCCTTATCGGATCACTTTGTGGTCCGTCCGTCTGTGTGTCAAGACCCTTTTTCTCAGGAACGCATGGAGGTATCAAGCTGAAATTCATATCAAATACTCAGGTCTACTGTCCCTTGGAGCTGTGAAAAAATCAAGCTTCTAAGCCAACGCAATCAAAAGATACAGCCGTTTATGCTGCAAATTTTCGACACTCGCGAGGGAATCAAAACCTACAGGGTACTTCCCGTGAACTCAGAATCTCGAAATTTGGTACGAAGCAACGCCATAAAGCACAGATATAGGAATAATTACGAAAAGCATAAATGTTTTGTTACATCATATAACAAAAATATTTTTAATAATTTTAATACAAGGTTTTAAAATGGCCACCACATCGTAGTCGGCCTACCACGTCACAGTGTGTACGGAACTCTCGGTGCGCGAGTTCGACTCGCACTTGGCAGGATTTTTTGAAATAGTGGTTATTCATATCATACATACGTATTCAATACAAGTATTAATCCATCAATCAAATAAATATTATAAATGCGAAAGTTTGGCTGGATGTCTGGATGGATGTATGGGTGGATGTTTGTTACTCAATCACGCGCCAACGTCTCTGGCTGAAATTTGGCACAGAGATAGATTATAGTCTGGAATAGCACATAGGCTACTTTTTATCCCGGAAAATTCAAGAGTTCCCGCGGCAACAACAAAACCTCGATCCACGCGTACGAAGTCGCGGGCATCAGCTAGTGAGACATATTATCTTTGAGCGTCAGCAGCAGGGCGACCGCGTATCTTTTCCATCAATCATTGATACATCGCCATCACCTCTGATTGGTTAACACTCTTCCACTATTGGACGAAATCCATTAACGCAGCATGAATACCATAAATTCAGCCAATCACAACAATTGAGACTGTAACAATGATGGAAGCAGGTTTTACACAATCGCACTACAGGTTTCCGAGATCCATACTTTTAATATTATAAATGCGAAAGTGCGTCTGTCTGTCTGTCTGTCTGCTACGCTTTCACGGCCGAACTACTCAACTGATTTTGATGAAATTTGGTACAGAGATAGGTTACATCCCGGGAATGGATATAGGCTACTTATTATCCCGGAAAATTGAAGAGGTCCCGCGGGAATCAAAAAAAATTATCTGTTCAACCGATTTTGATGAAATTTGGTACAGGTATAGTTTGTATCCCGGGGAAGGACATAAGCTACTTTTTAGCCCGGAAAATTGTAGAGTTCCCGCGGGAATCAAAAAACATCAATCCATGCGGACGAAGTCGCGGGCATCATCTAGTATCTAAGTTAAAAAGCATCAAAGTTAAAGTCAAATCGATGATCGCGCCACCAGCACAGCTTTTATAGTATACTAGATGATTCCCGCGACTTCGTCCGTGTGGACCAAGTTTTTTCGATTCCCGCGGGAACTCTTGAATTTTTCGGGATAAAAAATTTGAGCCTATGTCCTTCCCCGGGATATAAACTATCCCTGTACCAAATTTCATCCAAATCGGTTGAACAGATGGGCCGTGAAAGCGTAGCAGACAGACAGACACACAGACACACTTTCGCATTTATAATATTAGTATGGATTAAATCACGGAAACCTTACGCTTTAGATGATTTTGTCTCATATAATAGTTCCTTGTATTGATAGCAGCTATTGTATAAAACAGGTTTTATGAGTTTTTATTTCGATACAAAATGACGGGGCGGTAGGTAGGCCTGGCTCCATACTAAAATATTCAAACCCATTTCACAGCGGGCGATTTGGAATTGCCAACAAAAACCGTAATTATTCCCGCCTATTCAAACAGAATTGGCCCATTGTTCCAGCAAATCATCGCAAACATCAGATACGCACCTATATGCGCTCTTGTTTATATAAATTGAGCCTCCATTTGTAACGGCTCAAGTATTCGCCGCAGGATTGGTAGTCTATTGGATGCTTCAGAGTTCAAATATGTGTCCTTTTTTTTCCTTTTTTTTGTTGTTCTTTTAGTGTTTCTTATTCTCTAATTTTGTTAAACAGCCATTTTGTTTTAAATTTCATGTATTAGATTATAATGGGGCTGACATGTAATTAATTATAAAAGCCCCTAAATAAATAAAGAAAAAAAAAACTTAAGAGGTGTCAAGGGACACCGGGTGTCCCTTGACACCTCTTAAGTTTTTTTTTTCTTTATTGGAACGAAATACCTAAAGTTGTAAGGACACTTTTTGCTATAGTTGTAAGCCGTGCGGCGTGCGCGTGTGTAAATTTTATTACAATTCCTTCACTAATTAATCGAACGAATAACTAGCCTATGTAACTATAGAAAGCATAATTATTCTTTAAAATTATTTCGCCTTTTTATTTTCAACAACTTGAAGTCAACAACACAAGTAGTCATAGCAACCAAAATCATCTTTTCATAAAAAGTGTCGTTACAACTTTTGGTCTTAATTTTTTCCGTCTAGCCCCCTTTCGTAACGCGCGATAAGGAACTTCGTTCCAAAAAAAAATGTCTGTAATATTAACTAACAAATCAGTGTAATTGACGACGAATAACTTAGTAGCACCCCGAGTAATTTTATTTGTCGGTTGATTTGTTTTGTTGGACCTGCAGGGCATTGTCGATATTGATGTCGATACGACGCGACGGTACAGAGGAAATCTTTACCTACTCATGTGGCGACGGGACGGGACGATATCAAACAGTAGGCAACCCTTCACGTGGCCTACGTTGTCGCATATACAGCTTTATCATTTTGTATCGCACCGCGTTGCGTTGCGTCTCTTTCGTCACTCAGGTAGGCTAGTATACCAACGTTATGTTTTAAATTGTCGCAGTTACCAGTAAATTGTACGGGGCCTTTTAAGTCCCGGCATAATATTCTTTTTTTTTCGGGGCATAATATTCCCGTGGGATCAGCTGTTTCAAATTGATTTTCTAGAAAATTATCTGCTAGCACTTGCTCTGCTATAAGTTCACCGACATCTAACCTGTGCTCAGCGGTGGGTGGGCCATGGGTTGATATAATGATGATAATTGATAACGATATGATAATAATTACCCTTTTCACTGCAGGTGGGCACGCAGTCGCGCACCACTGTCAGCTCGCTCACGTATTTCTGAAACAAGCGAGAACTGTTTACTGAGAGTAAATTCTCCAGTTTTTTATTCCACTACAAGGTTGACGTTGTCAACTACGCCACTTGTAATGGAATTAAAAAGCAATAAGTACGAAATTCTGATAATGTACTCTTGTGTCACCTTGCACTAAAGTTAACAGTATTATCTGTGGTATTATTTATATTAAGGTCGGTTTATGAATGCCAGCTGGCGGCGGATTGACATGGCTTAGCGCGCTAAACTGGCTCCTTGACTGGCGTCTCAAAGTCATATAATTAAGACCTCACTCAGTTTTCTTATCTGTAAGTCCTGCCATACACGGACTGCTCGAGCAGTTAGCTAGTGATCAACAACCACGGACCGCTCTTGCAGTCATAGTCAACAGCTTGAAGCTACCATTGATAACTGCTGCCAACCGCCCGAAGCAGTCGCAACTGCTCAAGCGATGTGTTTACGTAGAAGACTGTACTCGTAGTTCAATATGCAGTCGCAGCTTGAATCAGTCCATCCTGACTGCTTCAAGCTGTCCCTGTATGGCCGGCTTAGTCCTCCTTTTTAACCCCCGACGCAAAAAGAGAGGGGTGTTATAAGTTTAACGTGTCTGTCTGTGTATCTGTGTATCTGTGTATCTGTCTGTGGTATCGTAGCTCCCAAACGGATGAACCGATTTTCGTTTAGTATTTTTTGTGTCATAGATAATTTTATACCGAGTGTTCTTAGCCATGTTTCATGAAAATCTGTTCATCCGTCTGCAGGTCATCAGCTTTTTTTTAGTCGGGGGTTTTTTTAAATTTGTAATTTATACTTGTTACACGTTTCATAAATTACGCGACAAATCTGACAACATGTTAGGTACAACAGGCAAACGGTCGAGAGACAAAAATATGTCCGTCGATGTCTGTCGTCTTGAATGAAATCCCATTGAATTCACAGAGTATATTTCCTGAAAATGTTGCGTTTCTCTTAAGACATAATTGTTATGTTAAAGTGGTCTAGAGTAAAATTATTAACCCAAGAAAATTCCTCCCATTATGTCAGTAATGGAAAGGGGGCAAGACACTCAGAATTGAGAAATACGACGCAGAGCTTTTCAAAGCTGGGTCTAAAAAATCACGGTAAGTATAGTTAGGTAGGAGGTTCAGTATGTTGCAATTTTTGTCTATACCTTTGACCTTAAAGAATATCTTCCTTAGAATATTTTGATCTTACAAAATAACGATTTTTAGAAATTACAGCAAGGTTCGATTAAATCTTCAGTGATCCTTGCTTGGGATTGGAACCTGAAACCAATTATATGAACCTTACTTTGCCATAGGCAATTCATCAACCTTTCAACAGGGTTCAAACTAGGCTCGAACCTTGAGAGCCTATTATCTCAACACGGTCGCAAGCTGCCGCACCTCATTTACTCTAATCGCTGTCGTTTCTCACTAATTTGTGTACCTTAGATCCAGGTGACGCAAATTGGATTAAACTGAGGACATTTTTGAGATCCAAAAGGGCTTGTAAATTAGATTTACTCAGAGTTGACGGTTATTTGCATTTTATTTTTACTTTGAAAATAGTCCAGCAGGAATTGTCTCTGCCAATAATAATTACATAAGTAATTTTTCTTCTTGAAAACGAAATTCTAAAATATCCCAGTTCTACTAGTATATTGAATCACATAGGTGTACTATTGAAAAAATAGTTAAATTTACTTAGTGTTATTTTCTTCCCAAATCTATCTCTTGATAAAACTTTATACACAACTAGCTGATGCCCGCGACTACGTCCGCGTGGATTGAGGTTATTTGGTTCCCGCGGGAACTTCTTAGTTTTCCGGGATAAAAAGCCTTGTGTTGTGTGTATTTAGTCTATGTGTTATTCCAGACTATAATCTATCTCTGTGCCAAATTTCATCCCGATCCGTTCAGCCGTTCGGGCGTGATTGAGTAACAAACATCCATCCATACATCCATCCGTTCAAACTTTCACATTTATAATATTTATTTGATTTGATTTGATTGATTTTATCACCATACTTCAATGAGCATTACGTTAGCGTACAAAAAAAGTCGAAGACAATCTTATAATCAAAGTACTTAGGTAGGTACCTACTCTAAAAACTTTTTAAAAATTATGAAAAAGGTTTTGTTTTACTCATTTATTTCAGTGGGTTTACTTCGCTTGAAGTTAATACTTGACCACCGATTAAATAATACAAGTAGTTACTAGTTACCTACCTATTTCGTGGCAGTGTTGACTGATGATGTAGTCTAATATGGTAGAGGTCTAACCTGGTAGGTAATTGCTCCCTAATTGTGTAATAGGTAAGGTGTCTAAAAACACTGTGTCTGACTGCCTCGTTGGTCTAGTGGTTGACATGTTCGACTGCGGCCGATGAGGTCCTGGGTTCGAGTTCCGGGTCGGGCCATAATTAAGTATTGGGTTTTTCTGGCTAGAAATTCTCAGTACTAGCCCGGAGTTACGAAGTTGGCGGTGTCTCACCCCCGTGCCTGGGAGAGCACGTTAAGCCGTCGGTCCCGGTTATTATCATTTAACTTGATAATAGTCGTTAAAGACTGCCAATCCGCATTGGAGCAGCGCGGTGGGTCTAAGCTCTAAATCCCTCTCTCCTATGAGAGTGGAGGCCTGTGCCCAGCAGTGGGACGTTAATGGGCTGTAGTGGTTGGTGGTAGTGGTCTAAAAACAAGGCCAAATAAATAATGATGCAGTAACATGAGCTAAGCTAGCGATCGCGCCTGACGCTAATGCGATTACTCGAGCACTAATAGTATTTACTCGTGAGCCATGACTTGTGGCAGCGGAAGACATGAAATATATTATGCGACATTTATTACTGGCGGGATTACGAAAACCGCAAATAATAACAAAATAAAACTTCGTGACACCGTGATAGATGGTAAATAATTTATATTACACGTAGGACAACTTGTGTCACTTAAGATACATTAAGATTCTACCGCTGGTTCGGAAAGCTGTTCTACTGAGAAGAGCCGGCAAGAAACTCAGCAGTTGCTCTTTTCTAACAAAAGAAAAATGTTACAATAAGTAAACAATACAACACATACGTTACGTTACAAGTATTACACTGACTTGTGGGTCACTGGATGCGAGGCCGGTTGCTTCCATGCATACTTTGCCATCAAGAAAATCACGATAGTATAATAATCTCGACATAACAAATGCTGTTTAACACAGTCTTTAAAAGGAAACGCCCAGTTGACTAAGGGGTTTTGGCCAAGGTGCAGCCATCAATGAAACAAATTATAGGCATAAGGATTGAAATCGTAGATTAAGAAACCAACACTATTTTGAACGTAAAACTCGGACGAACTTCTGTAGAGCATGTTTAAAAAAATTCAAGTTACAATAAAAAAACATGTAGTTTTTGATTTTTTATTAATTTTCAAGTAAATTCATAACTAGAACGTCGTCTACGAACTGGGCTGGGGGATTAATATTAGCCTGATATCTTGCCCAGCCCAAGAAACACATAGTTATCACATGGGCACAACAACCTACTGTCCTTCGACCAGCTATACGTAATCCAAAGTAAAGCCAGGGTCGTCATCGGGAGCATCGACAGAGTCCATAATAGCAGCAAAGTCGTCAGGTTTAAAATACAGCAAACCGAGGAAGAAAATCACGATTACGAAACACACAACATTAGCAACCGATGAACGTGAATAAAGAGAATAGAGATAAGTCAATGTCAATAATGTCTATGGCCATAGAGATGTATGCCGTGAGCCAATGATGATAAAATGATGTTACGTACATCGATCCATATCGATGTGTACATTCACTGAATCAGGTCAATTGATTAATCTAGCATGTCTATGTTTATTTACATAATATTTTATTTAATAAGGTTTTTATAAGATAGCGATAAAACCATTAAATAACCAAAAGCGAAAAAGCTTGGCTTTAATTATTTTTCTGAAAATATCGATCTCGGATTATCGATTTTTGGTATATCGACTATACGAAATGATGATTGCAGTCCCTACATTGTCAAGATTGACATTACGAGCCACATCCCGCGGAAGTGGTTTGAAAATAAAGAATGTCGACTGAGTTTCTCTTTTAAACTAACTAATTATTTCCGAGTGCTACGTACAAATAGGTAACTGGAATATACTAGTTATTAAATATGTCTTTTTATGATATTCATTACATTGCTGGCTACTCCTTGGCCAAAAATGGGCTTTTCCCTTTATGTGTATGGCACATACAGAAACTCTTGTGTCATTCTTTTAATATCCTATCAACGAGACGCAAGATAGCCCGCTATTATCTCATCACTTGCCACCAAATTTTGCAGTCAGGGGCTGTCTTTTAGTAGTTTTTAGCTAGTGGAATAAAAAAAAAACCGGCCAAGTGCGAGTCGGACTCGCGCACCGAGGGCTCCGTACAAACCTGTAGTAAGTTTACAATTATTAAAAATATTTTTATTTTAAATATTTGAGTTGATTGAATGAAATGTAAATTGCGGTTTACGATTTATGACGTATTAAAAAAAACTACTTACTAGATCTCGTTCAAACCAATTTTCGGTGGAAGTTTGCATGGTAATGTACATCATATATTTTTTTTAGTTTTATCATTCTCTTATTTTAGAAGTTACAGGGGGGGGGGGACACACATTTTACCACTTTGGAAGTGTCTCTCGCGCAAACTATTCAGTTTAGAAAAAAATGATATTACAAACCTCAATATCATTTTTGAAGACCTATCCATAGATAGATAAGTATGGGTTAGATGAAAAAAAAAATTTTGAGTTTCAGTTCTAAGTATGGGGAACCCCCAAAATTTATTGTTTTTTTTCTATTTTTGTAAGAAAATCTTAATGCGGTTCACAGAATACATCTACTTACCAAGTTTCAACAGTATACCTAGTTCTTATAGTTTCGGAAAAAAGTGGCTGTGACTTACGGACGGACAGACAGACAGACATGACGAATCTATAAGGGTTCCGTTTTTGCCAAATTTGGCTACGGAACCCTAAAAAGTGGTTGAATGAGGTACCACCAAATCATACAGGTAATTACCATAGAACGGGGAACCAGCTTTAAATAACTGATCAAGTGGCTATGTTAGAATGCATCTTTATTACAAAGAAATATTGCATTAAAAACTGGAATAAATAATATTTTAATTTGTTAATCGGCGTGGAAAAGTTTTGCATTACCTTTGACCTTCACGTCACTTAGTTTCACGCTAAGTTGCTAAATATCATTTCTCGGAATATTATATTGCGCATGTGGACATTTTATAGGTATATTATACTTTTTATCAAGTAAGTAGCTCAGAAATGAGATTATGCTTTTTGCGTTGTTGCCCTTACTGATATTTTCAACCGACTTCAAAAAAAGGAGGAGGTTCTCAATTCGACTGAATTTTAAAAATTTTAATTTTTTTTATGTTTTAACCTCAGAACTTTTGACTGGGTGGACCGATTTGGATGATTCTTTTTTTATTTGAAAGGGCCGTACATACATACCAAGTGGTCCCATATAAATTTTATCGAAATCGGTCGAGCGGTTTTTAAAATATCAACAATAAAATAAGTACTTTGTATAGCGTGTGCTTGTTGTTGTAAAGTTGGCGCGGGAGTTTGAAGTATTTTTTATATTAAATTTCCATAATGCAGCAAAATTGGACGATGTCGCGGGCATTAACTAGTCTAAATGCGAAAGTGTGTTTGTTTGTTGGTTTATTGGTTTGTTGGTTTGTCCTTCAATCACGCCGCAACGGAGCAACGGATCGACGTGATTTTTGGCATGGATATATATAGTTGAGGACCTGGAGAGTGACATAGGCTACTTTTATCCCGGAAAATTAAGGAGTTCCCGTGGGAATAAAAAAAAACTTGAACCACGCGGGCGAAGTCGCAGGCACCAGCTAGTTATATTATAAAAGCGAAAGTATGTCCTTCCGTCCGTATGTCTATCAGCTATCCGTCTGTTTGTTTGTTTGTCTGTACGTTACATTATCATGGTGTCCGCCATTTGTTTAACCGATTTTTACGAATTTTGATACAAAGGTAGGTTACAATTCGCTGCTTTTTATCCCGGAAAACCAAAATTAAGCAGACAAAGTTGCGGGCATCATCTGGCAAGTGGCAGTAGGTATGCTGTATACAACGAGGAACGGACAGATTAATAGACAGATAAACAACCTGCATCTCAAACTGCTGGATTAATAAGTTTAAGATTTTGGATAGTATAGATTCAGTTGTGGGATAACCTAGTATTATTTAAAATACTTATTTTCTGTAGTTAAAAAGTCTGGTTTGAGTCCAGTATAATTTTATTAGAGGCTTGACTTTTATTACATCAGTTGTTCGGGGGTTAGGGATCATAAATGAAATTTCCACGGGATTGTATTGTAATCTAATTTGCTGGCCGCCGTGCAATTTTACCAGACAGTAATTTACTCCAGGGCTACAAAAATAAATTTCAGTGTTATAATTTTTTAAGACTAGTTATCACGCTCCGGCCTCGCTTGTTATGGTTTATCATAATATTATGATTGGTTGTTACGCTTTAGTCAAGTGGTTACTGGTTAGCATGTTCGATGCGGGTGACCAGTATGGCCAGCATGCGCACTACGAGTAAAATTTATGTCTACCCGTTATCTCTCTCTGTCTACCGAAGCTAACATGGTTACTTGTCTCGTTACGTCAAAAGTAGTGATAAAAGTAATATTTCTTATCTGTGGTATTTTTCTCTACGAACCTTTAAATGTCGTTTTTTTTTTTGTATTATACTGCATTTTGTGCATGTTAGGGTAAATGAAAAAAAAAATTGCCGACAACGACAACATCTCTCTCTCTCGTCGCGAGATAATCTCGTTGTGCACATGCTAAGCACACTGATCCTGTGTCGATACCCGGGTCGGGCTATTTACTTTTGGAATTTTTCACTGACTTTTCTGACAAGAAGTTTTCACCTCTAGCCCGCAGTAAGAAACCCGACGGTGTTCATCCCCATACAACGTGGAGCTCGTAAGGCCTCACTAAAATCAGTCCTGCGCTTGATCTCTCTTCGGTCATTTTATATCTACCGGAAAATTAAAGAGTTCCCGCTAAATCTACGCGGACGAAGTCGCGGCCATCATCTAGTATCAAACGTTTATTTCCATTTCTGACAAGTCCAAGTCCTAGGTCTAGCTACCTAGACCAAGCACGATCTTTTGTTTACAGCAATGAGAATATCTCCAGCAAAAACGTTTCGTTCGGTCACGTGCCGCAGTCTGGGCACACATTAGCGTCTAACGAGCGTTGTTAAGATGACGGAGAGCACAGCCTGGTCGCTGGAGGAGGATGTGCGCCCGAGATAATGGGTATTAGCTTTTTATATCCCCATTAATTCGCCGATAAATTAAATAACTTAGCTGGGTGGGCTTTAATATAATGGAGGTAAAATAAGTTAGAGCCAAGTAAGACGAATTTAAATTGATGTATTACATCGACGATTAGTTTGATGACCTTTGTGGCGCAGTGTTTTGGAAGTTTTATCAAAATCGGTTGAAAAGATGTGACTTTAAAGCCTCCCTGGCGCAGTGTTAAGTGCTGTCGTCTTATAGTGGGAGATCCCGGGTTCGATCCCCGGCAGGGCCAATTTGGGAATTTATAATTTCTGAATTTTCTCTGGTCTAGCTCGGGACTTCGGCCGTAGCTAGTTACCACCCTACCGGCAAAATCGCGCCACCTTGCTATTTTTAGCATTTCATTGTAATGCCGTATTGAAAACGATTAGGGGATACCCCTAACAGGGTAAGGCCGCTACCATTATAGACTAACTACATCATCACTACTCTACTTTCCCGGGATAAAAAGTAGCCTAAATATACCTACTATCATCAGTCTGCGTGCAAACGGGTGGCAAAAAGAGTGTTCCTGTCATCGTATCGAGCACATCCCGGGAGATATTATGACGCCGTTACAGTCCCCGGTGAAATATGAGGCACGTACAGCGCACGAGTGAGGGTACTTAAGACGTGGGGAGCTGTCATAAAACTTGTCGCTCCTGTTTTATGCGATAGTTGATGGTGGGAAACTATTATGCTTATACGTCGATAGCTTAGTGGTGAGGTCCTGAATTCAAATGCGTTGAAGTATTTACTGATTATTATTCGAAGTATTTGCTCCCTTGTTACCTACTAGGTGATGCACGCGAGTTCGTCCTCATGGTTTTTAATAACTAAACAGGCAAAAATATTAGTTCCAATTTTGGCCACCGGGCCAGATAAGTTAATGGGACTATACAGTTTTTTTTTTAATCCACTACCCTTGACTGCGATCTCACCTGATGGTAAGTGATGATGCAGTCTAAGATGGTAGCGGGCTAACCTGTTATAGGGGCATGGCAGTTATATTAAACCCATGCCCCTATTCGGTTTCTACACGGCGTCGTACCCGAACGCTCAATCGCTTGACGGCACGTCCTTGCCGGTAGGGTGGTAACTAGCCACGGCCGAAGCCTCCCACCAGGCCAGACCAGGGAAAATTCAGAAATTACAAATTCCCAAATTGACCCTGCCGGGGATCGAACCCGGGACCTCCGCACGTTAAGACAACAGCGCAACACACTGCGCCACGGAGGTCGTCGAAACTTATCTGTACTCTTAACTATATTAGCACTAGTACTCAGCGCTGATATAGGAACCAAAAATAGAGCCACAATGCTACTATACTACCTCTATGGCCACAATCAACTGACAAAAGCTGACTCAGCGCCAAAGTTCGTCCGCAACAATACATCAGCCGCAATCACTGTCACGCTTGGCAGCAACTGCCTCGCTATTGACGTAGGTACATCCAGTCTGAACCCAGCTTTACAGCTTAAGCCCTCAAGCTCCGACTGTCGAGGAGTATAAGCGATAAAGCATCGCAGCAACACAGCGCGGCGCGAAATCGAAAACCGATACTGAATCAGTTTGCCAAAGCAAAGCGCTCAAGACAAATACTTCTATGTGCTAGTGTTGCCCGCTTTTAGGGGCAATACACACGCGTACGGTGGGATTCGGATCTTTTGCTTTCTAGCACGGTATGGTTTTATCGGCTAGAGATGACTTTATTCTGAAGTAGAGACTGTGTACGATGGCGGGAAACAAACTGCAAAGGTATCAGACGATTCGTAAGATACCTACATGCATTCAATGTATAACTTTTTAATGTAAGTTTTGTTTTATGTTTTAAGCTTCCAGAGTTACGAGTACATCTTAAAAATATCTTCATCTTCATTTTACAACTATACTTGCGACTGTATCTTTCTTTGTAACTAACTACAATTAGTACTTTTTTCAGTTTTGAAGTGTAGAAACAAAATTAGGTTTCATTTATTTTTCAATTTCCTACAAACATGGCTGAGGACCTCTCGTTAAACATGAAATCCATACTAATAATATAAAATTACAAATGTGTGTCTGCTACGCATTCATGGCTCGTCGGATTTTTCCAACAGGTTTTAACGAAATTTGGGATAGAGATAGATGCTTAGATGACATCCAAGTGAAAGGTACATTTTCCTAAAAAAAATAATCCCCAGGGATATTAAAAAAAACGTTATACCACGCGTCGTTTATCTACTTAGCGTGGCTATTGAATGAGACGACTGAACTATTTTATTACAAAGCAATTAATTTGAAAAAAACTATACTTTAAAGAAACTAGTCGGTTATTATGTATATTTCAAATGAATATCACTCACGATAGTTTAAACTTTAAAATATTTTAAAGCTTCCAAACCCAAAATTCTAAGGAACATTTTGTAAAAACTGTATTTGAAGTCCGGGTGAGTGTGAATAGTACCTAATCTCCGCTAGTAGGTATGAAGTACAAACATCGGTATATAGCATGCAGGAAATAACTTCCTAATCCCCCGTCTTAAGCGATGACGGTCGGTCGCACAAAGTTGTTAGTATTCATTGTTAGATATCTGCATCGTTCTAGGAATTTGGTAACTGAGCGAGCGAAGCGCGGGTTTGTTTAACTTCATTTCACTTCCAGTAATGTAAGTGATATTCATTTATTTGTTTTTGAATACAGTAGGTACAAAAAGGTGTTACAATAATTATAAAAGTTTCTTATATCTTACCTGCACAGTGTGGCGTACAAATACAAAAAAATATTATTATTTCAATACAATGAAGTATTTAAATGGTAGGTTGTATGTAGGCAATTTCTACTTTACATCTTACTAATATTATAAATGCAAAAGTTTTGATGGATGTATGGATGTATGGATAGATCTACGGATGTTTATTACTCAATCACGCCTCAACGACTGAACGGATCTGGCTGAAATTTTGCACAGAGAAAGATTATAGTCTGGAATAGAACATAGGTTACTTTTTATCCCGGAAAATTAAGGAGTTCCCGCGGGAACCAAAAAACCTCAATCCACGCGGACGTAGTCGTGGGCATTAGCTAGTTGATTCAAAAAAGTCCAGTCGTTTGGTGCTTATAAGATTATAATCAGAGTACAGAGTAGAGAGTGAGAGATTTTCTTCCTATTCGATCGTGTTTAATAGGCATGATGACAGTAACCAAGAATCAATGCAATTATGAATTTATTCAATGAAATAGGATTCATGGATTATAAAAAACGTATTTATTTTTCAATATCGAGTGAGATTGCTATTTATTTTGATAAAATAAAACTATAAAATACAGCAATCCGCCATATTGCATAAAACACAAAGAAGCGAATGACGTCACAATTGTTTGTTTTCGAGCTTTGACAATCACTAATCACTATTGCTTACTGCACAGTGCACAGAGTACATTGGTAAAAACAATAGTGACGTCACAACGACGCCATTACACCGCCGAACGTTTTGGCGTGAATTTTAAAATTTAAATTTCAAATGCTAATTTTATCAACTAAACTTTATTTTTCTGCTGAAATAAGATATTTTTTCGAAATAGTAGATACTTCCGAACATAATCTGACCATTTTTCAAAATCAGTCATCATGCCTATTCATGTTAACTACGATTTGTATGGAGTTCAAATGAAATGCACCCCATCCTATTGCTCTGTTCATCTCGAGGCCAGCACTCGAGCTGATGTCAAGAGGATTGGACGCCTTTGTGTAAACACGCAATTAATCTTGGTTACGTTCCCATTCAGCCGCTTGAGACGGGTTAGAAGGGACCCTGGGAAATTGGACACCGCGACGGTGACGGGGTAACTTATTGGCAGTCGATTTTTTAAACATTTATCACCTACATTTTTCTTTTTAACCCCCCACGCAAAAAGAGGGGTTGTAACGTGTGTATCTGTGTGTCTGTCTGTGGCTTCGTAGCCCCCAAATGGATGAACCTATTTTGATTTAGGTTTTTTTTTTGTCTGTAAGGTGACGAGAATGTTTTGAGCTATGATTCAAGGAAATCGGTTCAGCTGTTTGAAGATAATCAGCTCTTTTCTAGCTGATGAAATTGGTATCTTGTTAGTTACTTCAATAAGTAATAATTATAAATCTCTACGGGTAGGTACTATAAGGGCTAAACACACTTAGTAAAAGGCAGGACGAAACATTCCCGCAATTAAGAATGACTGACACATCCATCTACGTTGTCAGTCAGTCAGTGTGTTAGTTAAATAATATACCCTAAAAAAAGTTTCTCCTTTTTTGAGATTTTTCCCATCAATGCTTGGTATAAATAAACTCTGTCATTATTAAGACTCGGTAGCCAGTTCTTTTCTTACTATTACGGCAACCGAAATTAGATTAAATAGGCCTCCGAGCACAATGGGTTCACGGAATCAAAATAAACCCATTATTCTTTTCATTCGAAATGACGTTTATAGATATGCCCGCGACTTCGTCCGCGTGGATTATTTATTTTTGATTCCCTCGGGAACTCAGTGATTTTCCGGGATAAAAAGTAGCCTATGTCCTTCCCGGGATACAACACGGGGTTCTCGCGGGAATCTAGTTATTTTTATGTTAGCTTTAGATATTGCGGTTTCCTAGGAGTTCTTTACTACACATAAGAATACTGATTTATTTACAATTTATAGGCACTGAATTATTAAGAAGATTACTACCTAATATCTGTCGTTAAAATGATCTAATGTTCTAGTATTATTTTAATTATTATTGACAAACCAATTGTTTGATTATTATTGTGATTTTTTTTCACCCGCCATGTTCTTTGCCGTATAACATTTGTATTACACAGTATACCAACAGAACAGGTATTTAATGATCCACTTATGAGCCATTATTGAATGCAATGCGTTCGTGTTGAGACAGATAAGTGTGTTATTACAGCGACGGCGCCGCGGCATCGGACATGCATGCGGTGTGCCGATAAGCATAGATAGCATCGTAATAACATGACACTACTGAAACAACGTATTTTATCACGATAGTGCCTGGACAAAGAGAAACTCCTATGGGACAGAGACTAAAATTTATAAATAACAGCGATGAAGACCAGCACGAGTCGTCGAGAGAAGAAACCCCCTTCACCTCAACCCCCCTCGAAACGCGCATAGAGTCTGGCGGCGCGTAGTCTGCGCGTGGCCGCCAGGTCCCTTGAGCGGGTTCATGTATAAAGAGTAAAGACCCTGTATGGGTTCAACGCCAGTTAACAACCGATTCCATAATTATTTGAATACTAACTGATCCCTGCGATTTCGTCCGCGTGGTTTAAGATTTTTGATTCCTGCGGAAACTTATTAATTTTCCGAGATAAAAAGTACCCTATGTCATTCTTCAGGCCCTCAACTATACCTTCCTAAAATCACGTCGCTCCTTTGCTCCGTAGCGGCGTGATTAAAGGATAAACCAACAAAAAAACACACTTTCGCGTTTATATATTAGTATTATAGGTCTATTAATTAATGTCACTATAATTATTTTGAACGTTAAAATCTAACGACGTTAACGTTTTAAACTACAACGTAGTTTAGTAATACAATATAAAAATTTAAAATTTTATTCGATTTCACGGAGCAAGATAAGTGAGCAATTTGTCTCGGAGCTTCGTGAAATGTTTAATGCAGTTTTTATGGATTGTCAAAGGTTGATAGATTTGAATGTTTGTGAATATTTTACCGCGAAGTAAGTTGAAATATATTACCGGCTCCACTCAGTAATATTAGATGTGGACCCGTCGCAAACAACATTATACTATTTGATCGATGAGTTATTTAGTTGTTTTTAGGGTTCCGCAACTCAAAGGGGTTTTTTCACAATTTTCTATTTACAAAGTTTTTATACAATTATATTAGTCAGTATATAAAGGCTCTCAATGATTAAACGAACTTAACTGTACGTGATATTCTATCATAAGTATAGACACAGATTAAGGAGATTAGTTAAGGAGTTCCCGTAGGAATCAAAAAAACATATTCCACGCGGACGAAGTCGCGGGCATCAGCTAGTAAACACTATATTCAAAACCAAGATAGGTTTTAGAACAAGTGAATGTAATCAAAATTATTAAACAATACGACTGCTCTGCCGTAGACACAGATACATACACGAACCCTGAAAACATAACACTCCTTTTTTGGGCAGTCATTAATTATTAATTAATTACCTTTGGAATCTTATTCACATTTTTATTAAATGATATTTTTTTGTGAATCACTGGATATTGAACTATAGTGTTATATATTTTTGGAATCTACTCATCATTTTCTAGATGATGATTATATGGTTAATCTTATTTTCGAATATTTTTTTTCAATTTTAGTCTTTAATGCGGAACCATGGTCACCCCATCATTTTTTTTTTAAATTTTACTAGCCTATGTCACCCGGAATAAGCTAGAGATTCTAACGATACCTCATTTATCAAAATCGGTTCAGGCGTATAGAAGTTATGGTGGAATATACAAACTCACATACATACATACATACATACATGAACCCTGAAAACAATATACTCCTTTTTTCAGGCAGTCGTATAAAAAATTAGAACTAAGTCTGTGTGTAGGATTATGATACAGGACTACTTAATAGAGGTGTAAAAGTAACGAAAAAAAGCGTACCCGTATGTATTCGTTACTATAACAATTAGTACTCGTTACTATCGTATCGTTACGTTACTCGTTACTTCTGATACCTCATAAGATGCTATGAAAAAGCCACAAATAGGTTCTTTATAACGTAAGTTTTTAAATTGACCCATACAACGAAAAATGCGAGTAACAAAATGCATGCGAGTAACGAAATGCATTCGTGAGTAACGTTTCGTTACTCGGTACTGGATGGAGCACCCGTTACTCAGTACCGAATACATACGGTTCGCTAAAGCTCTACTACTTAAGTCTAATCTAAACGCTGTTAAATTTTGACCTCCAATTTCAGCAAGGTGTTAATAATTGATATTTAATAATATTTCACTTGCAATTTCTTAAGAGTATTATACTTACCTACTAAGGCAATTTATCCCGCATTTTAATTATTTTATGATAATAATAATAGGTACTTACTGAAATATGGAGCTGTGTCATAGAAACGTATAATATAATGGTTCCTTTTCTATAGTTTTGGTTATGAACCGTTAGGAATCATTAAAACTAATTTGAAAATTAACACTTTAATTTTCATCCGTAATAAAACAGCTCAAATAGAAATAGAGCTTGTCATCTAAATCCTTCATCAGTCCCTCTTGTAATCCCATAAAACCGGATATAGATTAGGTACAGTCCGTGAAAATGTCCGTTTTCACAAAATTTTACCCTGTCTTATTTCATGCAATCACGTCCCTCCTCCATGGCATCCCAAAAACCTCAATTACACGACTGAAAAGATAAGACTTCAAATACAAAACTAACGGTCTCAAGTCTGAGTTCCGCGTTCTGCGTTCGCAGTTCACAGCAATTTCCCAAGTTTGGATATCCTGTGTCCACAAGAAAAAATTAGGCAAGACGAGAATTCTAGAGAAGAAGAGACGACGAGAGAAGAGAAGTCAAGTCATTCTTTTGTGGACGTAACGAGATATTTTAACACACTTATTTTACCAGTAACTAACTGAAAAGATAAGACATCAAATACAAAACTTACGGTCCCAAGTCTGAGTTCCGCGTTCTGCGTTCGCAGTTCACAGCAATTTCCCTAGTTTTGATATCCTGTTTTGAATTCTAGAGAAGAAGAGACGACGAGAGAAGAGAAGTCAAGTCATTCTTTTGTGAACGTAACGAGATATTTTAACACGCTTATTAATAGCTTTACCTGTAAATAACTGGAATGGATATTTAAGAAACAAATATCGAAAGTCGAACTTAACCAACTTCCAAGTGTCGTACTGGTATCTGGAGAGTAGATAGAGACTGCACGATGGCTACTAGTAAACCCCTCGAGTTTGGGCACTATTGGTTTCCCAAACGTCGAGCCCTATTTACAATATCCTTTCGCCTGCATTATGGCTATCAGGCGACTAAAGTCAGAAGACTCGTGTTTTTTAGTTTTTCTAAACTGCATATTATAAACTTATTTTATTTTACTGGCTTGGCCGCAATCAGACCTGCTTACAAGTGATGATGCAGCCTAAGGAATAAAGTATTTTACTTCTCTACACTCTAAAAATACTAAAATCACTAGGGATAAGTGTAATTTTTTTTCCACTCATCCCTACCGTAGGGATAAGTGGAAAAAAAATCCACTCTTACCTCCCAGGGGGGATACGTTGGCGGGGACTAGTGGAACAGACCTCAGATTTTACAACTCACAAAACCTTGAGCTTGCGTTTCAGGAGCGTTTGGAGGAGTATACATCTTGACATCTCTATATAATGGCAGTTAACACATTTTTAGTGTAACTGTATCTACTTGAAACTTTATAATACTAGCCCGAGAGCTTAAACCTATAGGAAAAACTATAGGAACTTCAAGGCAAGAGTGAATGGACATCTTCCAGGCAACCTTGACCTCTTCTTTGCTATCAACTTGATGATGATAGTGCATTCAAATCTCCAATCACGACATGATTTTCGTCAAGCACAAGCATATTAAAAAGCATTTCTTAAGTCCTTTTACCTCATCCAAACCCTCGAACTCTAGACCGCTAGCAGTGGATCGATGCCTTTGCAATGACGTCGCTTAAACATGGCGTCGCAAAGATTATTGCTGAGATAATTCGAGTTGATGGTAGTAATCATTGTAACATTAACGAAGCAGGAAACATAACACTACTGTTGTTTGGTGAGATAATGTATTAATCGTTAAGTGCAATATAATGTTACAATATGATGTTTTCCTTTCCCTTAATGTTTGTGTGTGCTTTCTAATGTTATTAATTAATAACATCAAATGAGACTGATCGAGCCGTGTCTCCACATTCTAAGATGGTTTCGTCGATTTCGGCTCGACGTCGATCATGAAAATTCAAGATGGACGTTTAAGCAACTTCACATGTCTGTAAATTAAATTTCGTGGCCACTCCTGTTCCGAAAAAGACTCTGCTGCTGCTACAATGCAAAATAATGCAACAAGAATTTTGCACAACAGTTGAGATTGCAGACCATTGATGGAACTTTTTCGCAATTGACCAGCAGCAGATTTTAGTCGCCATTTTTCCCGTCTAGACCTCTGAAATCTTGAATGATATGATACCTTAAGAAAAGGTTGCAGCTCACTGCCAGGACTCGATGCCGGCTGTGGCCGCTACCGGCGCGGGGTCACGATAGCAGGATTTCGACATATTCTCTAGAAGCCACTATTCTAGTAGGTATTTGAGGGACGAGGGTTGTTGCGACCATGCATATTAGTCGATTGCGATTGTAAAGCAAAGTAGACGCAAGTCGGTAACTGGACGGGTAACCAAATGCTAGTCCGAATTTGGCCTTTTCGTTTCCTCCGTACGTCGCGTCGAAGAGCACCCGGCTATTGGCACCAACATCTGAATTGGCTCTACGTCGAGCGGAAGGAGCTGGAAAGCATTATTATCCCAAGAAAACCCCTGCCGTTATGTGATTAATGGAATGGGGTGACGACCCTCAGCAATGACAGAGAGAGAGAGAGAGAGACAGGGGGAGGGAGAGAGAGAGAGACAGGGGGAGGGAGAGAGAGAGAGACAGGGGGCAGAGAGAGAGAGAGAGAGAGATAGAGAGAGAGAGAGTGGGTACTCACGATGCAGTATCTGGCGTCAGGCGGGCACTGGTTGAGGCGCGCCGCACTGCGGTTGTTGCACGGCGTAATGGAGCCCACGCCGTCGCTGTACTGGCCGCACTGCCAGCACTTGATGCCGGCCGTGGCCGCCGCCAGCGAGAGTAGAATGCCCACCGATACCAGCCGAGCGACATTCGACATCGTCTGTGGAGGATACAGGAGTTCTTACATAATTTGAACGCGAAGGAGGCCAGTCGGATTGGAAAGAAATACAATCATTTGACGACCTCCCTGGCTCAGTGTTGAGCGCTGTTGTCTTAACGTGGGAGGTCCCGGGTTCGATCCCCGGCAGAGTTTAGGAACTTATAATTTCAGAATTTTCTCTGGTCTGGCTTCGGCCATGGCTAGTTACCACCCTACCGGCAAAAACGTGCCGCCAAGCGATTTAGCGTCCCGGTACGATGCCGTGTATAGAAACCGATTAGGTTTATGGGCCATACCCCTAACAGTTTAGCCCGCTACCATCTTATTTTTTTTTATCCACTACAAGTTAGCCCATGACTGCGATCTCACCTGGTGGTAAGTGATGATGCAGTCTAAAATGGTAGCGGGCTAACATGTTAGGGGCATGTCAGTTATATTAAACCCATACCCCTATTCGGTTTCTACACGGCATAAACTGCATCTGCATCATCACTTACCACCAGGTGAGATCGCAGTCAAAGGCTAACTTGTAATTGATTAAAAAAAATATTATTATTCTTAGATTACGAACTTTTAAAGCCAAACTTAAAGAGTGGCTGGAGAAGTGTTTTTATAACTTAAAAGAATACATGACCTAATAAAAAATTATAATATGCTGTTTCAATTGTAACATTAATTAATATCAATTACTTTAATCGAAATACCATTATTTAATTACGTTATTTAAACTCATCTATTGTAAATTCACATTTTGTATGTATTAATTTGCATTGCATACTAATTGCTCATTCAGTTGAATGTGTTGAAGCAAAATAGTTTTTAAGCAATATTTGTACCACATTCTATAAAAATTAGAAATCTAATTCTAATTCTAATGTTGTGAAAAAGTCAGAAAACTCATGATGATTTTCAACGATTGTTGACGAGAGCTCTCAGTGATCATAGACTAGTATTAGTAGTACTACTATATTATTAGTACTAGTATTAGTATTAGTAGTACTAGTCAGTGATTTTACCTACAACCTGTATCACGTCTCAAAAGCTGCGTCGTCGTATTGGGCAGGCTAAGTCCACTGAATGTCATGTTGCCAAGTTAATGTGAAAATTGGCACTGGCATACAGATTTTTAACTCTTGCCGTTCCCATTCCATTTAAGGTTTGGGTCCAGACCCCAGAAACCGGTTGCTTGAAGTTACTAATAATAATTTTAAATGGGTGTTCACTGACCATGATACAAATCAGAACTGATGTTTCAATACCATAGCTTAGATAATTATTACAATTGAACAGCAGTCCGAGCATGATATGTGTGACATATGTCTCTCGCGGCTCTTGCCACACTTTGTCGAAGAAAATGCCACGGAATTGCGTTGTCACATTGATCATTCTCACTGCCTCGTTGGTCTAGCGGTTAGCGTAGTCAACTGCGGATCACGAGGTCCTGGGTTCGATTCCCGGTCGGGCATAAAAATTGTTAGGTATTGGGTTTTTCAATTAAGAAATTCTCAGTGCCAGCCCGGAGTTGGAAGTTGGCGGTGTTTCACCCCCGTGCCTCGGAGAGCACGTTAAGCCGTCGGTCCCGGTTATTATCACTAACATGATAATAGTCGTTAAAGCCCGCCAACCCGCATTGGAGCAGCGTGGTGGGTCTAAGCTCTAATTCCCGCTCTCCTATGAGAGTGGAGGCATGTGCCCAGCAGTGGGACGTTAAAGGCTGTTGTGGTGGTGGTGGTGGGTGGTGGATTGATCATTCTTGGGCCAGAAGGCGTTAATGGGCGATTAAGGACAGATAGTTGTTTCAGACAATGTTTTGGGGGCATTCTATTGCTCCAAATATCTTCCATCCTCAAATAAACCCTCATATTTTAACATCTCCGTTCCTAATATGCGCAAATATGGTTTCTATCTATTCCAGCATAAGGACTACATTGCAATAAATATGAGTTGGTCTATTATCTTCAGAGCTTTGAGAAGGGTAACATTGATGTAAGATGTAACATGTCAATGTTTCGTTTTTATTGCCGAGTGATACATGGCCCTGATACTAGCTTTGAATACATTTATGTAAGTAGGAACCTACGTAAAACTTTGTATTGCCACCACCACTATAGCCTATTAACGTCCCACTGCTGGGCACAGGCCTCCACTCTCATAGGAGAGAGGGAATTAGAGCTTAGACCCACCACGCTGCTCCAATGCGGGTTGGCGGGCTTTATCGACTATTATCATGTTAGTGATAATAACCGGGACCGACGGCTTAACGTGCTCTCCGAGGCACGGGGGTGAAACACCGCCAACTTCCAACTCCGGGCTGGCACTGAGAATTTCTTAATTGAAAAACCCAGTATTGCAGTATTGTAACTTTGTATTGCAGTTCTAAAGAATTTCTAAGTAAAGACAGTAAAGTCAATCTATACGTTAGTTTCCAATGAATAATAGACCCGAGAGTTACTTTGCATACCTAATGTTCAAAGACCAACGCAAAAGAAGGATAACTATTAATGAGTCACATTGCGACAATCGGCATTGAAAGGAACAGGATTAAGGACTGAAACAGTAACCAAAATAGGTAAGTGTTTTAAACACTGTTTTTTAAACTGATAAAGAACAGAAACACTTATGACAGAAAGAGAAACGATATTGTAACCCAATCAATCTGTAACCGTTTATTTCTGTTAATAAGTGTTTTTATCTGTAACCCTAATAGGTACTTGGCCTAACAAATTGCACGGTGTGACAACGCAGTCTTCTCTCTTCATTGGACTTTACACACACTGACACAATATTGGCCATGTTTTTCTTAAAATAATTGACCATCGGTGCTTTCACCTTAGGTTCAAATTTGAATACGCGTCAACAGCAAATTTGGCAACGTCGCTTTTCCGGTTACACATTAAAACAGTGTTAAACACTTTCATTTCTGTTACAGATTCATTTCTGTCACAGAAATATAAGTATTTTGGGATAACAGATATAAAAACACGCTGAAAACGGTTACACATTATATTCTGTTATCAATTCAACTTGTACTTAACACTTATGATCCCGTAACCTTTATGAATCTGTTTTTCAGTCCCTGATAGACACAGATTTTTTATAGAATCGTCTATACTATGTCGTAAGTCAATTACAACATTATGAGGACTTGTATGTAGTTCCCAAATCGATGCACAGATTATAATTTTCGTCGTTTTTACTCAAACGAATCAACCGATTATGGCGAAATTTGGTACTGTGCTAGGTTGCATCCCGGGATACGACTTCAGCTATTTTTATCCCGGAAAATCGAAGAGTTCCCACGGGATTTTTCGAAATCCTCAACGCGGACTTGTCTCGAGCATCTTCTGATTTATTTTATTTATATTGACAGCTTTCTTGAGATGTGGGTAAACTATAGGTACTAAAATTCTACATCAATGGGGTAACAGATCATTCATACGACTAGGCTAAGGAATAAAACAAGATTTCACGCTTTACCTTCTATCGAACGTTACTGATAATAACCGGGACCGGAAGCGATGTACCGATTTATCCCTTTTCATTTCCTCTGTGCCCCAGAAGAAACCAAGGAAATGAAAAGCCCTAAATCGGTCATTAAATTGTTCAGTCAACCACGTAACCGAACGGGGCTAAGAACAATATACCTACCTATGTACTGTCGTAATTAAGATGACGTAATTAAGATGGAAGTATACTTAAGTATTAGCATTTATAGCGTCAGGAACATGTAGGTATCTCTTTCTTACATTTTATTATGGGTGAAACAAGACCCCACATAGCGACACTGTAACGCATTAGGTAATCATATATTTTAATAATGTATCTATGATGACGCGTTTACATTAGGTCGGTCGGTTTGGCCGAATTCGATTGCAGCCGTTTTCGGTTACTAACGTAAACTGTAATTCGGTTGGCTGTACCTATTTCATTGCAGGCCGTTTGCGGTGACTGATTAAGTATAAAATTTGTTTAGTACGGTGGCCGTATTCGGTTATAGCCGACTTCGGCAAACATGCTGTTGGCCAAAACTCGATTGCGATCGACGTATCCGGTCACCGATCTACTGTTAATATGAAATCCAGCTAATAAACCAAATGCGGACAACGCATTCGGCCACCAACCGAATGTTAACGCGTTGGAAACTGATACCTACGCTTCACGCATCATCACATAATACGACACCATTCCTCCATCCATCCACATTCATACCTAGATATTTATATGGCTCATCTTGACGGGGCCACTCCCGTGACTCCAGATCCCTCGTAATATAATTTATCATGTTGGTAATATGACGAAACCCCAAGTGTGTGATGAATTCTGTTAACGTACATGGCTGTTTGTGGGCGCACTATTATTTACATTCCAAAAATGTTCTTTTAAAGACTTTGACAAATAGGCTTTTAGCAGAGAAAAGGAGATAAGGTGGTCCACGCGAGGATATGAAGTTTCGCTTTCTTTTCTGAATATTTGCGGAAGGATTTATGTTCATTCGTATTCCAAGCACTGAAGGTTTGCGCATCATTTGTGTACCTAATGGCGATAACAATACCTAAGAGTTGTTTTTACTAGAAGTGACTTATTTTTATTTTATTTGCTTACTAAATTAACTCATTAGAGGATATGCCTATTTTCAGATTCTACGCGATTCTGTACCATGACTTTTCATGAGCTTCTTTAGGATAGAACTTTGGTTTTTGAAACGTGGATTTTTTTTTGACTTTCCTAGAAAAATATAAAAAAGTGTCCTGCGTTACCCCCAGAATGCGAGCTATCTCTGTACGAAATTTGACAAAGCATAGATCCCGAGGACGGACAATGGGCATATGCTTGGTAGCCTTTGATCCCGGAAATTTAAAAAAAAATCCCGGGGAAATTTAAAAGACCACGCGAGTCACAAGTAGGGAGCATCAACTATATAACAAGATTGTTATATAACTATGTAACATGAGGACCTGAAGAGTGACATAGGCTATACTATACCTACCTTTTATCCATTTTATATATTGTCTTTGCTTTTTGATAAAAAAAACTCACACCACGCGGAAGAAGTCGCGGCCATCAGCTAGTAGTATATTTAAAGAGAAAAGTGGGGCTTAGTGTAAAGTTGGCCAGTTAAAAAGCTCCCGCGTAAATAAAAAAAACTTCGTTCGTCGCCACGCGGACGAGGTCGCGGGCATCAGCTAGTAGTATAGGTATTTATAGAGAAAAGTGGGGCTTAGTGTAAAGTTGGCCCACTGAATATTGGATCAGGATTTATGTTTGTTTTCATCCCGCTGAAGGCCGCGTGCCCGAGCCGGGTTATTCACTGAGTGTTATTTGTGTTATTTGTAAGTGGTACCTGTGCTTGTGAAATATGTGCTTATTATTACAAACTGGATGATGCCCACGACTTCGTCCGCGTGGATTAAGTTTTTTTAATTTCCGTGGGAACTCCTTAATTTTCCGGGATAAAAAGTAGCCCTTTCTCGGGATGTAATCTACCGCTGTATCAAATTTCATCAAAATCGAGTATAGTTGAATAGATGAGCCGTGAAAGCGTAACAGACCGAGAGACAGACAGACAAACTTTCGTATTTATAATATTAGTATGCAGGAATGGAATATTAGTACTATTACCTATTCTGTGATATTAGTAGGTATGGATTCGAACGTATTTGTTTGTCCTTTAAATCGCCGTAACACAGCTAGGGATAGATTATTAGGGTGGTAACTAGGCCGAAGCTGAAACCAAGCCAGGCCAGAGAAAATTTAAAAAATATAAACTCCCAAATTGACCCTGCCGGGGTTCGAACCCCGGACCTTCCTTAAAACCACTGCGCCAGGGTCGTCGTGCAGGCTAGATAAATATGTTATAAAAAGTTTTTCTTTGTAAAACACCTCAGTCAAACACCGATAGATAATAAATCTTAGACTAGTTTAAATCGCATTATTTAAAAGTAGATCCTAGAAAATAGTAAGATAAAGTTTAGCTACAATGCTGAGAGGTCTATCTAGATAAATGGGACGTCTCGGGACGAGCGGTTACGCTTCGTTGGAGGCTGGAGGCATCTCAAGTAGGTTCGCGACCCTTAATTGAGACAAAGTATCTTTTATCCTTCTTCATTAAGCTGTACCTAATAATGGTGCTACAATTTTCCTTTCATAATTTTTGCGATAATCCTAATTTATCCACGTTTCCGAGTTCCGCCGTAAGGAATTTCGCAGTTCGCAGGAATACTCACATTCTTCACCTTCTGTACTGCATTCTGTTCAATCCCATTACACCTCACTACTTAAAAGATAGATTTAAGTATATATGTAATTTACACTCTTTTTCCCTTCGTTCTCAAAATAATCTTTTATTAAGTACTCCTAGTCACTCAACTTCCTTCTATCAAAATTCTTTTACAGTAACTGCTATACGGCTTTGGAACGTTCTCCCTTTGGATATTAAGCTATCCCAATCTCTTCCTATCTTCAAAACTAAATTGAAACAACATTATCTATCATTATAATCTATATATTCATCTGTCGTCTATTTTCTATTACTTCTTTACCTCTATACTGTGTATTTATCCTATATATATATTTTTACATTGTTTATATATATACAATATTTATTTATTAATATTATGTTTCAGTACACCCCTCCCGCTTTCTTTTAAAAGTTTCCTCTGCCCTTTGGTTGCCTGGAAGAGATCGCTGTTTAAGCGATAAGGCCGCCTGTTGTGCCGTATCCATTAATTTGTTTGTTTTTTTTTTTTATTTAATTTCTTTGTGTACAATAAAGTATATTTTACTTTTACTTTACTTTACTTTTATTAAAATAATATGCAAAAGTGTCTGTAAATCTGTCTTTTTATTTATTTATAGACTAGCGCTTGACTTTTGATTTAAAGGTAATATTAAGAGAGGAGGGCAAAACGGAAGCCGAAAGGGTATTCCAAATCCTAGTGGTTCGAATAAGGAATAGGGAAGCAAATCGCTTCGTACGCGTCCGCGAAATATTGTTTTCATTTTTAGGGTTCCGTAGCCAAATTTGGCAAAAACGGAACCCTTATAGATTCGTCATGTCTGTCTGTCTGTCTGTCTGTCTGTCTGTCTGTCTGTCTGTCTGTCTGTCTGTCCGTCCGTATGTCACAGCCACTTTTTTCCGAAACTATAAGAGCTATACTGTTGAAACTTGGTAAGTAGATGTATTCTGTAAATCGCATTAAGATTTTCTTACAAAAATAGAAAAAAAACAATAAATTTTGGGGTTCCCCATACTTAGAACTGAAACTCAAAAATTTTTTTTTCATCTAACCCATAGGTGTGGGGTATCTATGGATAGGTCTTCAAAAATGATATTGAGGTTTGTAATATCATTTTTTTCTTAACTGAATAGTTTGCGCGAGAGACACTTCCAAAGTGGTAAAATGTGTGTCCCCCCCCCCCGTAACTTCTAAAATAAGAGAATGATAAAACTAAAAAAAATATATGTTGTACATTACCATGCAAACTACCACCGAAAATTGGTTTGAACGAGATCTAGTAAGTAGTTTTTTTTTAATACGTCATAAATCGTAAACCGCAATTTACCTTTCATTCAATCAACTCAAATATTTAAAAAAAACCTTTAATTTAAAACTTACTACAGGTTTGTACGGAACCCTCGGTGCACGAGTCCGACTCGCACTTGGCCGGTTTTTCATATTCGGAAAGTAGTATTGTTTTGATCTGATTATTGGGTGGAAAATGCTGCTTCCCTCCATAGGGAGGGAAAAACTCATACAAATTACTTCCCACTTATGGGCCGGAATGAACTTTCAAAATAGAACTGCTGTCAGCTGTAAAGAGTTTTTATGTAAAAAAAAACTACTAAAAAGAAATGCTGCGGCCATGTGACTTTCTAAACGGCCAGTGTGAACTTAGCACAAACTTCTTTGAGCGGAATAAACAGCAACAATAATTACGCGGTGAGTTCCATATTTAAAATTTAAAAAGTCGACATAATTTATATTGGCGGGATACTAATTTCTGTTAAGTATTTGTGACGGAATTCAAATAAATAGCTAATAGGTACCTAATCTTAGATTTGAATATTAAAAATGAGTTCAAGCGATTCTGAAATGTTGACACCAGATTCGATTAGAGACGAAGCAAATAGTGTTATTGAAAATATTTTGCCAGAAATATCAAAAGAAAGATATATAAACACATACAATAATTTTATGAAGTGGCGAGCAGAGAAGAATATAAGATCGTTTTCCGTAAGTGTATTTCTTACATATTTTAATAGACTGTGTAGTAAACTACAGCCTTCTACGCTATGGAGCCGATATTCAATGCTCAAAAGTACACTTAGTGTAAAACATAATGTAAATTTGAAAGAATTTCATAATTTAACATCATTTTTGAAAAGACAGTCTCAGGGGTTCAAGAGTAAGAAATCTAAGGTTTTCACCTCTCATGAAGTGGAAACTTTTTCAAATGATGCTCCTGACGAGATATATTTGGCAGTGAAGGTAAGTTTACCTAAGTATTCATGGATTTATTCTAAAAATGAACGTATTTATTACATAAATACTAAAAAATTACATGATTTTCACAGGTGGTATTGATACTCGGTATAAGCGGCGCTTGCAGAAGCAGTGAACTCACAAATTTGACAATTAAGGACATTGAAAGTCAAGGCCAATTATTACTAGTAAAACTGACTAAAACAAAAACAAATATTGAGCGCTCGTTTGTAGTACAAGAAGAGTTTACACAAATAGTAAAGAAATATCAAAAAATGAGACCTAGTGATGTAAAAACGGACCGTTTTTTTCTCAACTATCAGAAGGGAAAATGCTATAAACAAGTGATCGGTAAAAATAAAATCTCAGGTATGCCGAAGCAGATAGCAACATATTTGAATTTACCAAACTGTGAGCAGTATACCGGACATTGTTATAGACGAACGTCAGCAACATTTTTAGCCAATTCAGGGGCAAACATGACAACGTTAAAACGACATGAAGGCTGGAAATCCAGCACAGTCGCCGAAGGCTACATTGAGGATTCAGTCCAAAATAAAATTAAAATTTCAACCAAATTAGCTGAAACTATAAAAATACGCCCCAATTCGCCTCAGCCGACAACTTCCAGGGAGTATCCGCCATGTAATCCATCGTCTGATGAAATACCACAGTCTCCTACTTTTACAGATATCCAGAACAGCCAAATTTGTCATAATATATCAAACAGTTTATACATTCCAAACAAAAATGTTACTTTCAATTTCACGAATTGTCCTAATTTCACAATTAATTTTAAATAGGTACATACTACTTATATTATTATATATTATCAATAAATAGTTTAGATAAACAACTAGTTTTATTTTCCTCATATTCGAAATGAAAAGTAGAGTGTATAACTCGGGCAAAAGAATCAATTCCTACTCGGACTATAGCCTCTCTAAATACCTCGGGAAATGATTCTTTCGACCCTCGGTTAACAATCTACTATTAGTAATATACGTAACTGAGGCTATACTGCCAACGCTTTAAGCAATACTTAAGCAATATTTACTCTAAATGTCAGTTTGATGTCACGTACCTTGACGTTACTAAAATAAGGATTATAATAATTCTAAAAAATGAAAATCAAAAATAATGGAACAATACGGTATGGCTCCTGTAAGTAATTTTAGCAGTGGTGGAGGCCGGAGTAGGGTAGGCCATAAGGAGCCGAGTCCAAACGTGGAGAAATCCTCTCCCAAATATACTCTTATATTGTTTCGTACTGTATACTTACCTACTAAAAAAAACCGGCCAAGTGCGAGTCGGACTCGCGCACCGAGGGTTCCGTACTAAAGAAGTAGGTATAATTGTTAATGAATTATACCTTTGTTAATGAACCGCAAAACTAACTTTGTTTGTAGAGGTTTACTGTTAATATAAAAAAAATACGTTTGTTGTATGGGAGCCCCCCTTTAATATTTACTTTATTGATATTTAATTATTTATTTTGAAAGGTAATATACAAGTTAATATTCTGTGAAAATTTGAACCGTCTACCTGTTACCGTTTTTAACACATTCGCTGCGGCAGCATTGGATCCTAAACCTACGGCTCGTGCGGTACGAGACAAATACTGCCCGTATCTATATTTCCTGATATGCGTTACGACCTCTATTTTGCCGTACCGGAACCTGACTTTCAAAGTCCATGGAGACGTGGAAACTCACCATATCAATGGGTTTTTTGAACAAATCGATAGGCTACATCCTCGTGTATACCTAGCTGCGGTAGCCCCGGGTTCTCTATGATATTTCGAAAGATACAGAGATTTTTCAAAATCAGTCATTTACGGCAATATATATGCCGTATAGCATAGAAGTTAAAAAATTGCTAGGGATGGGTTTACTTCTGAAATGACAATCGATATTTTAAAGATATTCTTTATTAAAGACACAACAAATTTAAGTGTATAAATCAACATAATTCTTCATAATTAGTCAACATAATAATTACTCTTACAAGTACCTATCGCCAATTTAAAAAAATATATTTAAATATAAAAAAAATTAAAATAAAAAGCAGTCACTCATGTAAGTTTAGTACAAATACACTGATTAATAAATAAATAATAATAAATACAAATAGGTTTTTTAAATTTTGATTCATATTAGGGTACCAAATTATTATTGACCGAGCGAAGCGAAGGTCTCTGAGTCTACTTGGGTGAATTGGCACTTGTCCGTCCGTCTGTCAGAGCCTTATAACTTCTGAATTGCTGAACGTAATTACTTCAAATTTAAATATAATATGTAAATCGACGGCCTCCCGCCGAATATGGCTTAAAAAGTTTTAAAAATCTTTATTTCAGGGGGGCTCTCATAGAAGCGAATGCGAAGTAAAATATTTTTTATAGCGTTACATAGGGTTGCAGTATATCATTTTAAAGATAATTAAGAATAGAGTCCAAAAATATTTTTTTTTGAATTTTTCCCCTAAAATTGACGAAATGGGAGGCTTTCAAAGTAGCGATTTTCTAACGTCCAAAGTTGACCTCAGAACTCTCAATTTTCTGAACTCTCAAGCCTGAAACTTGATCAATTATTTGAATTATATCCTGTACTTGAACAACAAATACTAAAATTAGATAAATATTATAAGGAAACGAAATTATTTAATTTTTAATGATGATGATATTTTTAACAGAACTTCACACTGATGTCAATATATGGCGCTCTGTGAAACCGCGAGGTCTCAGTTCGGGGCGAACCACTAGTAATTACTTTTTATTTTTAATCTATGATGAGATCATATTAGGAACTTTAACGAAATAAAATAAATTTTAAAAAGTAGGTAATTCCCTTACTCATATCATGTTTTTTACGTGAAAGTCTCGTCGCGTAGTTTTTTGCATAAAAAATATCGAGCACTTACGGCCAACACTAATGCAAACTGCGAGGCCGCGCGGACGCATGCAGTGAGGCGCGGGGTTGGGGGGGTACGGCAAGATAGTCGCCGTACCGCACTGAATAAAAATAATTACCTTGCTGTGCGTTACGGCAACTATTTTGCCGTACATTATTAGTATACAATATCATTATATTAAAAGCAACCATATAGAAAAAATCACTGTCTCTTTCCTACACGTACGGGAACATAGATAAATCACCCCCGCACCGTGCGCAAAACAAGGAAAACTAGCTGCCGCACTGGCTGACCGTCAAATACGGCAAAATACTTGCCGTAACGCAGCGAAAGTGTTAATATTGAGCAAAAAAATACGAAAAAAACACGTTTATTGTATGGGGACCCCCCTTAATATATATATTTTTTTAATTTTTAGTATTTGTTGTTATAGCGGCAACGGAAATACATCATTTGTGAAAATTTCAGCTTTCTAGCTATCACGGTCTATGAGATACAGCCTGGAGACAGACAGACAGACAGACAGACAGACAGACAGACAGACAGCGGAGTCTTAGTAATAGGATCCCGTTTTTACCCTTTGGGTACGGAACCCTAAAAAAGACGTGTGGCACTCGGAGACTGCCGCGGTAAAGCTATTGCATAGCATTTTTTATCAACTTGCTATGACTATTTGTGTTGTTGACTTAAAGTTGTTGAAAATATAAAGGCGAAATATTTTTATGAAAAGATGATTTTGGTTGCTATGACTACTTGTGTTGTTGACTTGAAGTTGTTGAAAATATAAAGGCGAAATAATTTTAAGGAATTATGGTTTCAATAGTCCGGGTGTCCAAGGGGAATCAAAAAACCTTGTTTGAGGTTTTTTGATTCCCTTTGGGCATATGGATCCCCCTTGGACATATTTAGACATATGGATCTTTTCATAAAAATAGTCTTTTTATTTTCAACAACAAGTAGAGTCAAGTACAAATAATGCGACAATAACCACATAGTATTCCGACTGCACCGGAACTGGGGCGCATTACTTTTGTCCCGCATCCCACATCCCGCATCCCGCATGAGGAAATCAGAGCATTGTGAGCTAGGCCTTATCTATCGGCGCTCCATTTGAATAGTTTTGTATCTAGACTTTACGTACGACTCAGTTACAAATCAAATAAATATTATAAATGCGAAAGTTTGGATCGATGGATGTATGGATGGATGTATGGATACATGTATGGATGGATGTTTGTTACTCAATCACGCTCCAACGGCTGAACGGATCTAGCTGAAATTTGGCACAGAGATAGATTATATTCTGGTATAGAAATACAGAGTATAAATTAAAGAGTTCTCCCGGGAACCAAATAACCTCAATCCACGCGGATGAAGTTGCGGGCATCATCATCATCACTTCAGCCCATTAACGTCCCACAGCTGGGCACAGGCCTCCATTCTCATAGGAGAGAGGGAATTAAGGCTTCGACCCACCACGCTGCTCCAATCTGCTCATAACCCTCATTTAATTTTATTTTATTATTTAATAAAAAAAAAATTAAATACAAGAAACATTGAATTTAAAAAAATGATTTAGCAATGAATAAATTACGTTGTGAAAGATATCGTCTTCGAATGGCGTAACAAAAGTACAGCCAGCAGATATCGCTAAGCCCAAAGCTATTCAAATTTCAAACTGCGCTGTCGGGAGAAGCGTCCATTAAAGTTCCTCTTACCCATTGAGACGCGACTGCATTTGACTCGATCGAACAAATTTGATATTTTAATAGAATTCGCGCGGACGGTCGGGCGGACGCTATACGAAGCAAATAGCTTAATTGTGCACGAAGTGCTGCAGGTTGCTATTTGGTTTGCATTTTAGCTTTGAATGGTTCTAATTTTTTTTTTGTAACTTTAAAAAAATATTAAGTAATTATTAAAAATACAAATCATTAAATTCTAAATTAAACCTAAATTAAAAACTAAAAACTAAACATTAAAAATATCATCTATCCCGCTGCAATGAGGCAGTGTGCCCAGAACGCTGGCTGCGTTACCCCGCTGAATAGCCAATCTTATATGTTGGCCGAGGTAACTGCCAGCCCTCCGGTCACCTGTGGACTCTGTGAGACGAGAAGATAGATCCTTAAAAAAGGATCTAGCATCTTCGCCCCACGACCCCAGGGTTTCAACACCAAAAGGCACAAAAATGAAATTATTTTCAATAATTTCATACTTGCGCCTCTTGGCTCTTTCTGCATTAGTGGCCGCCGCCCCCGCTGTCATGGAGGACGCCTGCAAGTGGGATAACGCTAGCGTATCCACGCATGTGGCATCCCAAACAAGCGACCTTCCTTGCTTCCACGGAACAAGAGTCATCCCGTCAGGTCTCTTACCATCACTGCGCGCCAAGCCATTAGGCTCTAATACTGCAGGCACTTTAGCGGTGGCAAGAGACCTACGAATGATGTCGTTCAGGGAAGCATGTCGCGAAAGACGACCGGCACTTTTAATACAAGAAAGCCCGTGATGGCCATACGCGTCCACTGCTCCACCACAGTGGCAAAGATGTGGCTATTGTAACTTGGCGCCAAGTCGAAGACCAACCGCAATCGTCAGAGTGAGGTGGTCCAACAGAGTGCCTAAATGCTTAGACGGGAGGGCATGAAGCCAGTAACTTGATTCCCTCGTAGACACCGCAAGAAGGCGAGCACGGTCGCTTGCAGTAGGTGATGAATTTATAAGCTCCTGCAAAACATCTGAACACAGTGCGTCGTCCCATTGTCTTTGAGAAAACAAAGATACTGGCTCCTTACTAGGACATGCCACATTGAAAGCAACTCTAGCTTCAGCCAAATACGATAGCTCAATGGAACCTAATGATTGGTTTACAATATTGCCAAAGAGCTTAAACGTACTATAAGCAGAAGATAGAAATGCTGGTAATGAAACACTGCTAATTTTACGAATGCCTAAACCACCGTACCGGACTGGGAGAGACGCTTGTGTCCAAGTCGTGTCATCTAAAGGACAATTTAGAATTTTGGACAGAGTGTTTTTAATTTTCTTATCCAAATCGTGCAATAAGGGAAGGAACTTCCATAGTGGTGAGCATCGAAGAAAATAGGTAAATTTTGGAACGAAAAGACAATATTTAATAATAAAAAGGGCCATGTGTGAATTAATTTGGAAGAGGCGTTCCGAACATTGATCAAATTTAGTAATTTGGTCATTGATAAAAAGTGGAATAGAATCAACTAAGACGGGAGCCCCAAGAAGGCGAAGCGAGTCTTTGCACTTAAAATTTTGATTCCTGGTGCCAAATTATTAAACTGTTCAGCAATGATGTGTCTTTTTTGATATTCCATTGAATTTGGGATATAGAGCTCACACTTGCCGAAATTCAATTCCAAACCAACAGATTTAAATTGTTCAATTAAAACAGCAAGATCACCTAAAACAGATGAAGCTTCACCTCCTAAAGTTCCATCATCTAGATACCAAATGTTAAATTTAGAATTCAATTCCGAAATAATTGGGTGAATAGCCAAACTGAAAATAGCAGGTCCTAGTGGATCTCCCTGTTGGCAGCCTACAGCAGAGCTTAGGAAATTGGATTTATATAATAATTTGGAAGGTTCCGCGTAACATTGCCAAAGGTAAGGGAAAATTTTTGGAATTTTGTTTTTAACCTCAGAAAGGAGGATGTTACGATCAATTGAGTTAAAAGCATTTTTAACATCAACTTTCAGCAACACCTCCTCAGCTGAGTTTAATAGAAAAGTACGAGCAGCGTGAACTGCTGCTTCACAGCCACCCTTACATCCGAAGCCTAGTTGTATAGGTTGAAAAAATTCTGACATAGATGGTGCAATGTTCCTGCAGCAGATTTTCGAAACAATGCGTCTTATGGTGGAACCCACAGCAATCGGATGTACACCACCATCTTTTTTGGCAAGGGCACAAAGATTGGCGCCGTACAAAATTGGTGTTATTTCTTTTGGTACGACGCCCGACAACATTAAGTTTACTAAATTGGTGATTGATTTTAATAGTCCCTTGCCAATATCATCGTTTAATCCAATTAAGTCTTTAAAATGCTGTGGTGAAATAGCGTCTATACCGCCAGCAGAACCACTTCTAAAAGACAATACAATTCTAGTTCAATTCTAATTTTGAATTGAACGGAGTTTTATCATGTAGATGAAGCCCGCGTCTTCGTTCGCGTGGATTAGGATTGGCGTGGATTATTTCCGCGAGAACTCCTTAATTTTTTGGGATTCGAAGAAGCCTATGTCCTTTCCCGGAGTATCAAACTATCTCTATACCAAATTTCATCAAAATCTATTGAAAAAATGAGCCGTGAAAGTTTTAGGCTTGATCGCTGTCAAAGGCTGTAAGTTACTCCTTGACTGTGATCTCGCTTGATGGTAAGTAATGATGCAGTTTAAGATGGTAGCGGCCTAACCTATGAGGGTTACGGCAGTTGTATTAAACTTATACTTTTAAATATCGGTTTCCAATCGGCATAGTACCGGAACGCTAAATCGCTTGGCGGTACGTCTTTGCAGGTAGGGTGGTAACTAGGGACGGCCGAAGCCTCCCACCAGGCCAAAAGAAAGAGAGTGAACTTCTGTGTGTCTGTAGGAACTATAGTGATTTATTAGAGATGCACACAACAGTTAGATAAATTCATTATAATATTGACTCATCGGGCGTGAACAACTAAGGGTGTATTCCTTTATAATATTATTTAGCACCCCTTTTTAACGTAAATGAAGCATTACAGAGAGAACCAGCGCTTCACCCTCGTTAGTGCTACAATACACTGAGGCACAGTACAACGTAACTGAGGTTTTGACGACCTCCCTGGCGCAGTGGTTAGCGCTGTTGTCTTATAAGAGGAAGGTACCGGGTTCGATCCCCAGCCGGATCAATTTTCGACTTGATATAATTTCAAAATTTTCTCGGGTCTGGTCTGGTGGAACGCTACAATTTCAATTTATTTATTGATTGTAATTCCATAGGTACTCATATTTCTAATAATAATAATAATATATTATCATTTACTCCATAATAGTATGGCAGGCTCTGGATACCCAGTTTAGGTGTACCCAACAACAGTGCATTATAGTAGGGAAACCGATTTTATTTGCGTCTGTCCGTTTCTTAAAAAAAATCATTAATAATACTAACACTTGTTAATTAAATTGTTTTTTAATGTGTTTTAAAATCTTTTTCTTTTTCAATGCTTCATAAGTATTCTGGTAGATTATTATATATTTTTTATAGGTAGGGACTAGAGCTGTAGCAAGTTACCACCCTATTGGTAAGGACGTGCTGCCAAGCGATTTAGCGATATAATGAGAAGAGATAAGTAAGTGATAAAAGGATACAAATATCGACAGTGAGTTATTTGAGTTGAAAACATTTCTAAACGCAGCCATCACGGTTTCTTCACTCCAAAAAATCTATCTAACCAACAAACAGTCGATTGCCTCGTTTACAATTCATTAAACAGAGTTTTTGTTGTTCGATTGGTTTTGGGAATAAAGCAAACTGCCTGGATAGATGACGCCGGCAGCTTCGTCCGCTATTGTCAAAGCAAATCGTAATCATTTAATAGCTTAAAACGCTTAAAACCGTTTATTTTCTGGCTGTAATTTTTTTTAATAAGTTGCCAAATTAAATTAAAAAAATATCAGCAGTTTAAATTGTTTTAAATCTAGCCTTAAAAAACTGTTAATAACTTCCCCATATTATAGCGTAAAAGGGTTTTAAGGATCTATACTAATATTATAAATGCGAAAGTTTGGATGGATTGATGTTTGGATAGATAGATGTTTGTTACTCAATCACGCCAGAACGGCTCAACGAATCTGTATGAAATTTGGTACAGAGATAGATTAGAGTCTGGAATAACACATAGGCACTTTTTACCCCGGAAATTTAAAGGGTTCCCGCGGGAACCAAATAACGAACGAACCAAATAGCTTCAATCCACGCGAACGAAGTCGCGGGCATCAGCTAGTCACTAATATAACGTTTATACGTATAACGTATAAATTACGTATGCATCTGGCCCATTTCCCTCGCGTCTAGAGCGATTAAAATATCAAATGTATTCGATCGACTGCGCCATTCGGTGCCAGAGAGGGCTTGATAAAAGTTAAATGGAGGACGGAGGGCGATTGGCTCTCGACGACTGAGTCCATTCTATAAATGTGTCTAATCAAAATCATCAGCGTTTTCATGAGATACAGAGGCTCAATGGTCTAAGAAAATCGTAATCATTTGACAGCTTCTACGTATTACTCAGACATCTATAACTCACTAGCTGATGCCCGCGACTTCGTCCGCGTGGTTTAAGTTTTTTGTTATTCCCGCGGGAACTCCTTAATTTTCCGGGATAAAAAGTAGCCTATGTCACTCTCCAGGTCCTCAACTATACCCATGCCAAAAATCACGTCAATCCGTTGCGGCGTGATTGAAGGACAAACCAACAAACCAACAAACCAACAAACAAAGTGACTTTCGCATTTATAATATTAGTATGATGATATGATATGATATGATATGATATGATGATTAACAGGTCAGATTATCCGTTTGACAAACGATTACAATTCCCTTACACGATCAGGGGGCAGACGCCTTAAGCTATTTTGATGTGGATATACAAAAGAATTTGTAACACCTGCAACAGCATTGCACCACAATATAAGAACAGCCGCCAATCCGAACTTTTCTAGCGTGGAGGACTTTGGTCAAACCCTACGCATTTTGAAAGGAGACACGGCAGTGAGCCGGCGATGTGTTGAATGATGATGTCTGTCAGTAATTTTGCTTATATGTACCGTTTGCATGTTATAAATTTCAACTATATATTTTAATTTAAAAATGGTTTCGTCACACGGAACCAGACTAAAGACTTAAAGATTCCATATTTTACAACTATGTAGTTATACCCTAAAAAGCAAAGAACAATCCCTGCTTTAGTCAAATAAAACATAATTAAGCATCTAAGAGGACCTCCGCCATTTATGAAGTAGTTTTAAATATAATATCTACAATGGACCCCAGTATTTCATTTTCAAAGTATTTATAGAAAGCACTTCACAGATCGTCGCGGGCCAATTTCGCGACATTCTTCCCCCCCCCCCCCCCTCCCTCCTCTTCTCCCTCCCCCTTGATCACAATCAATCATACCCCTCCTATTCTCTCGTTTGTATCATTTTTCACTGTTGACCCATCGTCTCTATTGTTGCAAGCTTTCAAAACTGGGAGAGGGATAAACAGTTGGTTGAGATGAGATTCTCTCTAATGGCCTTTTTGGACAGTGTGATAATTTTAACGAGCGTCCAATAATGAGAAATGCCCTTCATAATTCGACTTTCAATCAAATCAAATAAATATTAGAAATGCGAAAGTTTGGATGGATGGATGTATGGATGGATGTTTGTTACTCAATCACGCCCCAACGGCTGAACGGATCTGGCTGAAATTTAGCACAGAGATAGATTATAGTCTGGACTAACACATAGGCTTATCCCGGAAAATTAAAGAGTTCCCGCGGGATCCACAAAACCTCGATCCACGCGTACGAAGTCGCGGGCATTAGCTAGTTATTTATAAATTAATTATTTTCGTGTTTCTTGAGCAATTAGTAGAAATCATTCTGGGGCAACATGATGTTACATTAATTAAATTATTTTCGTGTGTCTTATGCAATTAATAGAAATCATTCTGGGGAAACATGGAAACACATTAACCATCTTATATGTTGTGATCATAACACATAATATTATGCAAAAAATGAGCGTACAGGAATGTCATTACTCGTTCTTAATTAAAAGTTCGTTGATCTGACCTCGCAGATCCATGTAAATGCTAATATTGACTGTGCTCGCATTACAGACTGGGGCCATACTACCAACGCTTAAAGCCATATTGTTTCATTATTGTTGACTTTCGTGCTTTTGAATTATAATCCTTATTTTAGGGACGTCAAGGGACGTGACATCGAACTGTCATTTTGAGTAATATTGCTTAAGTATTGCTTTAATCGTTGGCAGTATACCCCATGTATTGGAAAGTTTCGTGTTGTTTGTTTTACTTAACGAACTGAAATCAATTTGGATTATGGCGCTCGAAGAATTCAGGAATTATAAGTAGGTTTATAATGAAGAAGGAATTCCTACTTGATATGATTTATGGCGGTATATAAATATTTTGTAACAACTCCTAATTGGTGGGTCCGAAGTTTGAATTTCAGGCACACACCTCTAATTTTTCGGAGCTTTGTGTATTTTGGCTTTAACGCTGAAGGAAACATCTTGTTAAGAACACGATCTTAAACCGGAGCGCGTTGGGAACCCTCGCAGTTTTAGTTTTATGATATCGTAATTTAATTATCATTTAATTTATCACCATTACGTCTGATACTTATTTTTATTGACATTCAAAAAGTGTACAGTCCACCTAATTTGAATAAATATTTTGATTGATATATTGATTGATAATAATTTATTGAATACTTGCGACTTCGTCCGCGTGGATTGAGGTTATTTTGTTTCCGCGCGAACTCTTTAATTTTCCGGGATAAAAAATAGCCTATGTGTTATTCCAAACTGTAATCTATCTATGTGCCAAACATCCAGATCCGTTTAGCCATTTTCGCGTGATTGAGTAACAAACATCCATCCATACATCCATCCAACCAAACTTTCGCATTTATAATATTATATTGAATGTAACAGACAGGCAAAATAAACCAATGTGGCACGGTCAGCATGAGATAATGTGATTTTCTAGCAATGTTTTGTTATTGATCATTTAGAGTTTTAAATGATCAATAACAAAACATTCCTGGAAAATGCAGCCGTCCAGTACAATTACGTCTCGGCAACAATATTTCATCTTTTATCTCGGTGTCGCGCAAAGAGTCAACCGCGAGTCGGGTCCATTGTTGCAGCCTCCGACTCGAGACGAGCACAATGCTAACAATCACACCTTTCATAATGCCACTTTAATTGTCTTTGGAATTAAAGGGACATTATGTTTAATTGTCTTTATAAATATACGCTTGCGACTTTTTGTCGTGAAACTTTTCGTCTGACAACTCAGATACATTTTAAACGCCAAACCAGAAAGGTAAATGATAAATGATTTATTTAATTCACGTAGGTCAACTTGTGTGACTTATGATATATCAAGACTCTACCACTGGTTCGGAAAGCTGATTCCGCTGAGAAGAGCCGGAAAGAACTCAGCAGTTGCTCTTTTCTTAAAAAAAAAAAATTTACAATAAGTAAACAATACAACACATACGTTACGTTACAAGTCTTACACTGACTTGTGGGCTACTGGATGCGAGACTGGTTGCTTCCATGATAAATGATAAATAAATGTTAAATGATTTATTTATTTCACACAGGACAACTTGTGTCACATATGAAACGTTAAGAGTCTACCACCGGTTCAGAAAGTTGATTCTACTGAGAAGAGCCGGCAAGAAACTCAGCAGTTGCTCCTTTCTTCAAAAAATAAAGAGTTTACAATAATTATGAAATACAACATTACGCTACGAATATAAGTATTACACTTATTTGTGGGTCACTGGATGCGAGGCCGGTTGCTTCCATGCAACTTTGTCATTAAGAAAATCATCGATAGTATAATAACCTTGACTTAACAAATGCTGTTTAACACAGTCTTTAAATTCATGCAATGGCAAACAGACATTATTAAGTACTTTTTAAAAATATGGTACTCCATCTAGAATGTACTTTTGCCTATGGTGGAGCGTGTATTAAGCTTTTTGTTCCTTAACAGGAACTTCCGCACAGTATCGCCCGCTTCTATCCAGCTAGTTCATAATAATTGTAATTACAGCAGAGATTACACCTTTTGGGAGCAGTGCATCTGCCTACTTTTGTCGAGTTTCCCATACAAAATGTAGTTTAATCAATTTTTTGTCGTACATCATGTCGCATGTGTGATTCTGTGCTAAAGTTACTCAATTATTATTTGCTTTAAAAAAGATATACTCATAATATTTTTTGGTCTTGTTTTGTTGTTTTTGATAATTTTTGTAATAACAGCGCCTTAATGCGGATAACAAAGGGTTTTGTGTGCAAAATACGGGAAAATTGGGACACCACAGCGTAAGCGGCTTTGTGGAAAAAGGAAACATGTTTTATTTTTACTTATTAATTATAATGAATGGTTACTTTTTTATGTCATTATAAATATTAACCTCATACACGGGGTACACTCTGATGCATTTAATCTAATCTCAGACCTGGGCATATTTGGCACCCTCGTAGCTTTAGTTTTAAGATATCGTTGTTAATTATTATCACCATAACGTCTTATATCTTACATACTTGGCGTTCATTAAGTGTACTGAAGCACCAACTTTGAACAAATATATTTTGACTTTTTTAAACTTTGATCGTCGTACCGGAACGCTAAATCGCTTGGCGGCACGTCTATGCCGGAAGGGTGGTAACTAGCCACAGCTAAAGCCTTCCACCAGAATAGACCACAGCAAAATTCAGAAATTGTAAGTAGGCCAAATTGGCCCTGCCGACAATCGAACCCGGTGCCTCCCACTATAAGACCACAACACTCACCACTTCGCTAGGGAGGTCGTCAAATATGGCTATGTTCAATGACTCCATCGTAAGTTCATAATATGACGATGTTAATCATATTGTGATTCCAGATGGGTACCTAGTTTCGGAACTGTATTCTGCTGATTGCTGTGAAGGTCTAGGCCCACTATAGAGGCGCTCCACATAGCGGCAAGTATTCTTTGCACAATTATGTCACAGTGCATGTCCGTGCCGCGTCGCTTAAGTGGGCCCAGCTCCATACAAACTCATACAAAGAATATTTGCCGCCACGTGCCGCGCCGCGCCGAGCTTCTGTAGTGGAGCCAGACCTTACAGCACAAAATCGTCTCAAAGCGAGTTCCAGGCTCTAATTATATAATTAGGTAGGTGCTTAACACCGTAACACGTCTTGCTGCATACGTTGCTAACAAGTTTCTCACTTGTGTTTTCCATGGAAAGATTTCGTCGACCTACAGTGTAAGGTCAAGAACACTTTTCAACACGTTTGATGTTCGCCAGAGGGTTTAACTCCCTGGAAAAACCGGCCAAGTGCGAGTCGGACTCGCGCACCGAGGGTTCCGTACAAACCTGAAGTAAGTTTTAAATTAAATGTTTTTTTTAAATATTTGAGTTGATTGAATGAAAGGTAAATTGCGGTTTACGATTTATGACGTATTAAAAAAAAACTACTTACTAGATCTCGTTCAAACCAATTTTCGGTGGAAGTTTGCATGGTAATGTACAACATATATTTTTTTTAGTTTTATCATTCTCTTATTTTAGAAGTTACGGGGGGGGGGGGGGGGGGACACACATTTTACCACTTTGGAAGTGTCTCTCGCGCAAACTATTCAGTTTAGAAAAAAATGATATTACAAACCTCAATATCATTTTTGAAGACCTATCCATAGATACCCCACACCTATGGGTTAGATGAAAAAAAAATTTTTGAGTTTCAGTTCTAAGTATGGGGAACCCCCAAAATTTATTGTTTTTTTTCTCTTTTTGTAAGAAAATCTTAATGCGGTTTACAGAATACATCTACTTACCAAGTTTCAACAGTATACCTCTTATAGTTTCGGAAAAAAGTGGCTGTGACATACTGATGGACAGACAGACAGACAGACAGACAGACAGACAGACAGACAGACAGACAGACATGACGAATCTATAAGGGTTCCGTTTTTGCCAAATTTGGCTACGGAACCCTAAAAATGTGAAACAGGTGCCAGTGTTATAAAATAATTAGGATCTGCATGAGTAGTATTTTAAAATGTAATGTTAAAGTTGGTAGTAGGTACCTACCTAGTCGGTATGAAATACGTCGTTCATAATATTATACTAGCGGATACCCGGATATTAAAAAAAACATCTTCACATATAATAAATACTCGTATATATTATAACATATAGTAACCTTTCAACACATCCTGTGTTATCACTATATTCTTTGGAGCAGCGTAGCTCCTGAGGAGCTACACTCTAAAGAATATAGTGCATCATTAGAAGGCAAAACAAGTGAATATAATTAAAATAATTAATAAATACGTCTGCTCTGCCGTAGCCCGTAACTATCTACTACGTCACGATATCACAGTCATATGGAATCTTATTCACATTTTTATTAATTGATATTTTTTTGGGAATCAATGGATATTGAACTATAGTGTCATATATTTTTGGAATTTACTCATCATTTTCTAGATGATGATTATATATTTATTCTTATTTTCGAAAAAAATAAAACAACTTTAGTCTTTAATGCGTTACCATATGGACACCCCATTTTTTTAAAAATTTTATTAGGCTATGTCACCCGGAATAAGCTAGGGATTCTAACGATACCTCATTTATCAAAATCGGATTAGGCGTATAGAAGTTATGGTGGAATATACAAACTCACATACATACATACATACATACATACTTACATGAACCCTGAAAACAATATGCTCCTTTTTTCAGGCAGTCGTATAAAAATAATGATTTTGCTCTTTGATCACGTCTAAAGTGTGAAAATTAGACTTCACGTAAGAACAGAACTAACCGATTTTATTTGAAGCCTTTAATTTTACGTCGAAAATTGCCTTCACGTATCGAACGTTAAAGCGAAAATTTCGCTTTGGTACAAATAATTTGGCTTATGTACAAATCCACTCGAGAACCGACGCCGGGTGTATTGCAGCCCTATTTGCCGGGGAGCATTGAGGGTAATGAAGTTTTTAATTTTACACATTGCTGGGTTTTCGGGTTCCGTACACTTTTTGAATGTAAAAAAATATACTAATTAATCTATTTGGTGTAGGAATTGGACTAGAATAGGAAACTAAACATATAATATGTGCTATATTCTCGTTAAGTCTCTCACGCTGTGTACCTATAGAAATATTTAAAAATCTCTCACAGTACCTAAAATAGTTATTTGTTATACAAGAGTGAAAAGTTGTTTTTTAACCGCGTGCTCAATTTTGATGACCGAGCAAGCGAAAGCGCGAGTGATTCAAAAATTAGAATCCTGAGCGTCAGCGAGGGAATCAAAAGAGCACGAGGTGAAACATCTTTTCACTCGAGTGCAACACATAACTTTTCATTCCTCCTCAGCGAGGAAATGAAAATGGTGCGCGCAAAGCAAATTAAAAAAGTACACCAAGAAGGTTACGAGTGTGAGTTTTTAACAAATTAAAAACGGTTGTATGGAAATTCGGCACCATAGAGGTAGAAGTAAATAGGTTTTAATGATGTTTTGAATTCACAAACTTCATAGACGAGTGATATTTACTAACGTGAACACGATGTTCTAAATCCAATTTACTTTATCCTCAAGAGGATATTAACGGCTTTTGCATTCAGATATCGAAGAGTAAAAATACTCTTTCCGAGATGGTGGGATGGAAAACTATTTAAGGCTTAGTTTTTATTTAAATCACTATTTTACCCCCAGGTAGAATTTTCAAAAATCCTTTCTTGATTGATGCCTAGCTAGTAGCTATTAGCTATCTATATGCCCAGCTCAAAGTCCCTTTTATTTCAAACTAGGTGATGCCCGCGATTTCATCCACGTTAATGTGTTTTTTATTAATTTTCCGGGATCAAATGTAGCCTATGTCCTTCCCCGGGATACAACATATCCCCACACTAAATTTTATCAAAATTGGTGTGTAATATGGGCCGTTAAAGCGTAGCAGACAGACAAACAGACCGACCCATTCCCGCATTTTAACATTAGTATGGAAATATGGGTATTTTATTTTAATTAATTTATACTTATTTGTGTGTGTTTCAGGTGGTGTGTCGGTGATAGCTCCCAAAGATTTTAAAGTCTGCCAACCTGCACACTTAAGTCAGCGTGGTGAACCTATACCATACTTTGAGAAGACCTATGCCGGTCATAGCCGGCCTGATGTCATCATCGGGCCGGCTCAAGCCACCCTTGGCCGGAGTCAAGCCACTCTTAGAAATAAAAAAAATAAAATAAGTTAATTATAAGTTCTAGGGTTTATATTTATGAGATAAATCACTTTTAATGTCTAATTTCAGTGAAAATCCATCACTAATCCAATTTCCAAAGCAGCCCGGCTCGATATCACAGATTGATCAGACGCGACAAATGGCCAACCAGCTGCTCAATTCACAACTAAAGCAATCACTCTGCTCGGACGAATTGTTTTAAAACTACCCTCATTCAACTCTCCACCTTATGTCATCAACATAAGGTTGAAATTATGTCGTTAAAACGCTTGGCGCATTGCCAAATACGAATGAGATAGTATGAAGCGAAATTTTAATGCGTCCGTGGAACTTCCCGTTTAAGTACAGCTGAATGACGTTCAAAGTGCTTAATAACCGCCACGAGTTCCGCACACAAACAGCCATTCATATTACGGATGTTATGGAATGGACTAAGCATGGAATAATACCTAACCCAGCGCCGGACCATTATCTGAGCACGAGTCTCCACTCAGAATGATAAAGTCAGGCCAAAGCCCACCACGCTGGCCAAGTGCGGATTTTTATTTTTTATCCACTACAAGATAGCCCTTGACTGCGATATCACCTGATGGTAAGTGATGATGCAGTCTAAGATGGTAGCGGGCTAACCTGTTAGGGGCATGGCAGTTATATTAAACCCATACCCCTATTCGGTTTCTACACGGCATCGTACCGGAACGCTAAATCGCTTGGCAGCACGTCTTTGCCTGTAGGGTGGTAACTATAGCCACGGCCGAAGCCTCCCACCAGGCCAGACCAGGGAAAACTCAGAAATTATAAATTCCCAAGTTGACCCTGCCGGGGATCGAACCCGGGACCTCCGCACGTTAAGACAACAGCGCTACACTGCGCCACGGAGGTCGTCAAAATTGATTGGTAGACTTCTAACACTTTCGAGAACATTATGAAGAACTCTCGGGCGTGCAGGCGTTTTTCTTCTCCGTTTGAAGCAAGTGGTAGTTAATTTCTTAAAACGCACATATTATAACTTCGAAAAGATGAACGTGCGCGTCCAGGGATCAAGGATTGGTTATGAATATTCAAACTCAAACTCAAACTATTTATTCAAAATTAGTACCTACACGGTACACCTTCTGAACGTCAACGTCAAGTGTAAGATGTGATGGTGATAATTAACCATGGTATCTTAAACCTAAAGTTACGAGGGTTCCAAACGCGCCCTGGTCTAAAAAGAGCCAACTTAAGCATATTTTTAATGATCTACAAGACTTAAGTAATTTAGGAAACTTTTAAGAGTTAAACAACTTCAATTATGGTGCCGATAACTTCAAAGTAGACACTAAGTTAAGCATAGCACTACAACGAAACCTTACCAAGTTAATGGGAGAGAATCTTTGCCTTTGAGATGTTATTCATGAGCCAAACTCGGCTAATGGCTCTACAAAGCCTAGAACAATTAAGTTAACTCCTTCTTAAGTTATAAGTGCATATACAACTATATCTGCTTTTGCATAATTATTACACACTAGCTGGCCCGCCCCGACTTTACACGGGCTTACCTTACGTACCTACCACAGCCAAATACCAATGTTATATACAATTTGGTTAAAATCTAACTTTTAGGTATTACACTGATCTTCACGAAGTATACATATTACATATGGGCAAAATCTGATAGAATAACCTTTGTAAAGAAAAAGGGAGATTGAACATCTAATTAATATTTCAAAAACGGCGTGATGGCGCGAAAGTCGCGGGCGTCGTCTACTACTGGTATATAGTAAACTAGTATAGTCGCACCAAAAGATATTATTTTTTTAACATTTTGGTACGGAACTCTAAAACACTGTTCAGTCCAGTACAGGGTGCCATAGCGCTATTCAATAATGCTCTAAATTGGACGTATTTCTCGTTAGGGTTCGCGGGTGAACTGTTTCGTTGAAAGAACTACGCCTTTCCGGTTTCCACGTAGGCAGCCTAGCAACTGGAACGGAACTAATGATTTAAGAACTAAGCAATCTGTTCGTATTGCGCATACAATGAAATAAAAACCCCACGATACACTAAAACTTAAAACGCTTGGATGAAATAAACACGGGATAGGAAACGTAAGAAAAATGTATGAAATCACGTTCGACTAACTTTTGCGGGGCGAGGGAGAGTGCCTTGTCGTTTTTCTGCTCAATTATTGACACTAGTGTATGAATTAAAAAAAAAACCAACTTCAAACTTCGACTGCCTCGTTGGTCTAATGGTTAGCATGTTTGACTGCGGCTGACGAGGTCCCGGGTTCGAGTCCCGGGTCGGGCCATATTAAGTGTTGGGTTTTTCTGTCTAGAAATTCTCAGTACTAGCCCGGAGTTAGGAAGTTGGCGGTGTTTCACCCCCGTGCCTCGGAGAGCACGTTAAGTCGTCGGTCCCAGTTACTATCACTAACATGATAATAGCCGTTAAAGCCCGCCAACCCGTATTGGAGCAGCGTGGTGGGTCTAAGCTCTAATTCCCTCTCTCCTATTAGAGTGGAGGCCTGTGTTCAGCAGTGAGACGCTAATGGGCTGTAGTGGTGGTGGTGGTGGACTTCAATAACCACAAACACTAAAAAATATTTTTATTTATTACCGAATATATTATATTTAGAAAAGTTAATGTAGTTCTATAATAATATTTTTTGGAGTCGGTGCCAATTATTATTAGCCGCACGAATCGTTTATTCTTCATATTGTTTTGGGTCTCCACATTGGCACCTCATTGGCACCGACTCATAAAATATTATTACAGAACTACATTAACTTTTCTAAATTCATATGGCCGATATCACGCGTCCAGTGGTTAATAAGTCCAAGTCAAAAACGACACTCATTCACACATCACATACACACACACACACACACACACACACACACAGTGACTCAAACCATAACCACCGTTCTAATCCTCCTCAGGTGTTAAAATTATTTTCTAGACTGTCTGTCCATCTGTCTGTTACTACATCACGCTGGACGAAATACTTTTGGCTAACACTCTGATTGTACGTATAGGGCATTTTTTATCCCGAAAACAAATAGGTTCATTCGGGATAGGGGATGAAATTTCAGTCAGTACTTCCATCAATTAATCTCAACCGAATTTTGTATTTTTTTTAAATCGTAAGTAGGTACCAAGTGTGGCGTTACCTCCTTGCTAGCTGGCAACGCACACAAGCTACGCGTTCGGAATTCGAACTTGCTTTTGGAACGTTTTTGGATTCGGAACGTCCTGCGCGCGAGAGCTGCGCTGTAGCAACAGATGACACACCATTCTGGACGTCCAGCGCAACGCTTCCTTTGATATAATATTTATATTGTACAGTCTTACATAATCTATATTGTATCTAATTAATAATATACATGTAAACGTGAACCAAGTTTATTATTTCCACATCACATAGGTGGGCAAAAGCACCCTATATTGGTGACTCTATATTGGTGACTCCCTATACAAGTTTGTACTGTCAAGTTAGTCTTATATAGATTTATTGAAGAGCTGATGAAATCAATCAATCTGAGCAAATCAATGACAATCAGTGTAATACCTTTTCTTAATTTTTAGACTAGCGCGTAGCCAATCGGACTTGCTGACAAGAGGTGATGCAGCGTAAGGTGAAGCGCGCTTGCCTAGAAGATGCCTTTTCACTCTTGATTTGAAGATGCCAATGGCAAAAGTGGATGGAAAAACGGAAGCCCCTTGCGGCTTCCTTCTATAGATAGGTACCACAACACTCACATAAAACGAAACGGTTCTGCTCTACGTTTCTGATTCGAACCGCCAGGATATGGAATGCCCCTCCAGGCATGTATTCCCTGCCACGTATTACTTAAGTACCTTCAAGGCAAGAGTGAATAGGCATCTTTCAGGCAAGCACGCTCCAACCTAGACCTCATCATTCCTTTGTACTAAGCATGATTGACGTCAAGCGCAAGCCTATACTACGATTTAACAAAAAAAACCGGCCAAGTGCGAGTCGGACTCGCGCACCGAGGGTTCCGTACAAACCTGTAGTAAGTTTTAAATTAAATGTTTTTTTTAAATATTTGAGTTGATTGAATGAAAGGTAAATTGCGGTTTACGATTTATGACGTATTAAAAAAAACTACTTACTAGATCTCGTTCAAACCATCAGTGGGTCTTCTCCGTTTGGCCCGTGAGGGCCAAGCGGGGGTACGGGCCTCGAGGCTGAGCCTCCTTACCCGGGCGGGGCGCGGGGCAACTCTGTGCCCCGGTGGATATCTTTAAGCCGGGTATAACCGGCTAGGGCCTGCCTTGTAGGCTACGGGCCCTAAAGTTTGGTGTTTTGTGGGTCCGCACTGCGGGTGACGTCATCGTCACCGCGTGCGGGACCCGTTTCTTCTTTTTAGGCATGGAGGCGCGTAAGCACCGCCAAGCCTGCTGTGAGGGCTTGTATTGCGCCCTGGCCCTGCAGGTACGCCGTCAGCCCAGTCGTGAGCGCCTCGATCACGGCCCGGACTATAGCCACAATGTCCGGGTCGGTCATATGCGCTTCTTGTTGGGCCGGTTGGGTTGCAGGGCGGGCGTTAGCGGAGATTGACGGTTGTGGGGCGGGTTGGCTGGCCGGGCGTGCAGCTGCGGCCTGGCGGGGACGCGGTGCGTCGAATTGTGTCGGGCTTGGTGCAGCCTGACGCGTGCGAGTAGCTAGTGGTACGGTTGGTAGGCGGGTGGGTGGCGCCTGGCTTGTGGCCTCGGCGGGTGATCGTCGGCCAGCGGCGGGCTCCGGCTGTTGCGGAGTCGAGGCCGCCGCTGGTGCGGTGCGGCGTGAGCGAGGCACGCGGTTTCGGCGGCGTCTTCTCGCTCGCACCGGCTGGCCCCGTTCGGTGTGCGGGTTTGCGGCCGCTGCCAGAGTCGTAGCACTCTCAGCGGTCGCAGGTTGCGTGGTTCGTGGTGCCGATACAGGTCGCGTGTCGGTCATCACCGACTGTGCGACAGTGGGCGGCTGCGTTGTGGTTGGCGGTGCAGGGGTTTGTGCGGTTGATGGAGCGGCGGTGGTTGCGGGGCTTGTGGCCACGCCCCGCTGTTTTTGTCGGGCGGGCGCGCGAGGTGGCGGCGGCAGGTTAATGCCTCGCTTTCTCGCCTCGCGTTTATAGAGGCTGCAACGGCGGTCGTTCGCCGAGTGCTTTTGCCCACAAAACCAATTTTCGGTGGAAGTTTGCATGGTAATGTACAACATATATTTTTTTTAGTTTTATCATTCTCTTATTTTAGAAGTTACGGGGGGGGGACACACATTTTACCACTTTGGAAGTGTCTCTCGCGCAAACTATTCAGGTTAGAAAGAAATGATATTACAAACCTCAATATCATTTTTGAAGACCTATCCATAGATACCCCACACCTATGGGTTAGATGAAAAAAAAATTTTTGAGTTTCAGTTCTAAGTATGGGGACCCCCAAAATTTATTCTATTTTTGTAAGAAAATCTTAATGCGGTTTACAGAATACATCTACTTACCAAGTTTCAACAGTATAGCTCTTATAGTTTCGGAAAAAAGTGGCTGTGACATACGGACGGACAGACAGACAGACAGACAGACAGACAGACAGACAGACAGACAGACATGACGAATCTATAAGGGTTCCGTTTTTGCCAAATTTGGCTACGGAACCCTAAAAACACAAAACTGTGTTTGAGCTCGGATAGAAAATAGTTAAAATGTATCATCGCTCGGAAATTCTGAAATTGTTTTAGTTTAACGAGTTTCATTTATTCAAAAATTTCCTTTTCCACCGAAATAATACGCGATGAACCGAATTTTTCACATAAAATCATAAAAAATGTAAACTTCGTGGCGGCGTTGCAGTTTAGCTGAAAATATTTTAAGTGCCGGCAGTGATGAGGTCGAAGTAGGTCAACCGTAAATAGCTGTGATTCGCACTTTTACTAATTAAAATAACTCGTCTGCCTCGTTGGTCTAGTGGTTAGCATGTTCGACTGAGGCCGACGAGGTCCCGGGTTCGAGTCCCGGGTCGGGCCATAACAAGTACTGGGTTTTACTGACAAGAAATTCTTAGAATTTCTTGCCAGAAAAACCCAGAACTTGGCGGTGTTTCACCCCCGTGCCTTGGATAGCACATAAAGCCGTCGGTCCTGCGCCGGATCTCCCTCCAGTCGTGTCGGATTTTTCGACCCATTGGGCTATGGAGTAAAGGAACAGAGAGTGCACGTGTGTATGCGCACAGATTTGTGCACTATAATATCTCCCGTGCAGATGGCTAATCTCTCTGGAGATAGGCCACCTAGCTAGACGTACTTAGCTACGGGAGCACAGCCTAACGCAATTGTTTAGGTCACCGTTCCCAACAAAAATAAATCCAGAACTAACCCAAAAGTAATCAAAGTAAGTACGAACCCTCGTCACAGCTAATCAGCGTAAAGCCGCCCCCTACATGAGGTGGCACCTGTAAATATTTGACGCACGAGCAAGGAACAAGGGTCTAATTACCTTATAGCAAAGGTAACACTAGCAATATAGCGTCCTGTATTAAGAAAAGCTGTAGCCCTATTATGCAGTGCCGTGCATAGTATTCGGAAACAGGGTAGGTATTTTTAGGTAGATACCTATTTTTAGGCAGGGCATGATGAAGGGTCGGGCCATAATATTTGTTGGATTTTTCTGACTAGAAATTCTCAGAAGGTGCTAGCCCGGAGTAAGGAAGTTGGCCGTGTTTCACCCCCGTGCCTTGGAGAGCACGTTAAGCCGTCGGGCCCGGTTATTATCACTAACATGATAATAATTGTTAAAGACCGCCAACCCGCATTGGAGGAGCGTGGTGGGTCTAAGCTTTAATTCCCTCTTTCCTGGGAGAGTGGAGGCCTGTGCCCAGCAGTGGAACGTTAATGGGCTGTAGTGGTGGTGGTGGATTATGAAAAATAAACATGGAGGTAATACTAAATTAATACTAAAATTAAATAAAACCACATACATTTCTAATTTTAGTCTAGCAAGTACCCCTCTAGTCGAGGGTGACGGGTCGTGTAAAATAAGGTACGTATTTAATTATCTAACACTCACTCTGATTACTTAAGTACCGCTACGTGGGTATACGTTGAATGCGTGAACATTTTGTATAGTCTCGTAGCCCGTAGCCTCGTAGCCCGTAACCTCGTAGCACAATAAAGCCGTAGCTACTAGCTACGCGAGTGGGATTATCGTCTGCTTACTCTGAGTTTTTACATTTACATTGAAAATTCGATTGATCGTATTCAGCGTTCGATCACATTAGCGTTAGAGTAAAATGGACCATAACTGCATTGGCTTATAGCTCATTTCATCATTTCGAGTATTTATTCACAGCCAGCGCTCCAAACACTGAATTTGTGACTTTAAAGCAAGAGCTTTTGGGCCCATTTTACTTTGACGCTAATGTGAGTGAACTAAATTGCAATGTAAAAACTCAGAGTAAGCTTACTGGAGGCATACCTGCTACTATCGCTTAAATCGGTATTGTATTTTTTTTTTTAATTAAAGAAAATTGTATTAATTGTTGACGTTCGTTCGACGAATTATAATCCTTATTTTAGGGACGTCAAGGTACCCGACATAATTTAATATAAAAATACTTTTTAAACAACCGACTTCAAACTCCCGCGCCAACTTTACAACAACAAGCACACGCTATACAAAGTACTTATTTTATTGTTGATATTTTAAAAACCGCTCGGCCGATTTCGATAAAATTTATATGGGACCAAATGGAAAGTATGTTCTTTCAAATAAAAAAAAAATCATCCAAATCGGTCCACCCAGTCAAAAGTTCTGAGGTAACAAACATTTAAAATAAAATAAAACAGTCGAATTGAGAACCTCCTCCTTTTTTTGAAATCGGTTGATAAAACTGTCATTTAGAAGTAATACGGCTATAAGCGATGGTAGTAACCCCCCTGAGCATACGTTAAGAGTGTTCGATATGTATCGATACGTGATAAAATATCGATACATTCATTTGATATATCGAATCATTGAAGTCGATATATAATATCGACTTCGAATTTATATATGAAATAAATTTATATTTATATATGAAATATCGTACGAAATTAGAATATTTAGGAAACATTATTATTAAATAATTAACATATTTATTCATTTCAAACATGTTCTAAGCTTTTACTTCAACTACACCTATCGTTAATTTTCAGTTAAAATTTAACTACAAAAAAATACCAATCTATCTATTTTATTGTCCCAAGTTCCCCAACCCGACGGATACACGAAATACTCTCAAGATGGCAGCACTGTACTTGTATCATCCCTCTTGAACCATGGGCATGAACGAACTAGCAGCTCTATTTTGATTATTGTATAATCTATGGTAGAAATGGTATGGTAGAAATCCACCAATGTATGGTATGCCTGCCTGTGTGTGTGCGATCTTTAGTAAAGGAAGTTGTCGGAGTTTACTCCTTTAAAAAAACTCACAAATAAAATATTTCACTTACTTCAACTTCAAAATGTGATAATAAATCTTATATAGTACATAAAAGTGAACGACAGTATCTACAATACGATATATCGAAAATATCGATGTTTTTGATTGATATATCGTTAAACATCGATACAATATTTCTATAAATTATATCGGAAAAAATATCGATATTTTTTATACATGAACATCACTAGCATACGTACAAATGTGCGGGAATACTGTTTTACCTATCTAATGTTTCATTTATTATTGTTTACATGTTTATGCCCAGTGGTTTAGAATTTAGAAGTACAATAATTATTCACTCAGTGAAAATGCAGTCTAAGATCATTACGAGCTAAGGGGTAAGGGGTAAGGGGTAAGGGAGAAGGGGGAAGGTATCTGTAAGGGGTACGGCAGTTTAATTTAATCCATAGCCCTAATTGGCTCTAATTTTTACACGGCATCGTACCGGAACGATAAATTGGTTGGTGGGACGTCTTTACCGGTACGTTGTTAACTGGCCATGTACGTTGGTAGCTGACTTATGCGGAAGGAAGGGAGAACCCACCGCATTATCATCCTAAGAAAACTCCTACCATTATTAATGGAAAGGGGTCACGACCCTCAGTAATGAGAAATACGACGCAGAGAAAGAGAGAGAGGGTAACTGGTCATTGCTAAAGTTTCCTACAAGACCAGACCAGAGAAAAAACCATACACTAATATTATAATATTATAAAAGCCAAAGTGTGTCTGTCTGCTACGCTATAGCGGCTCACCTTTCCAACCGATTTCGATGAAATGGTGTATAGTGATAGGTTGCATCCTGGGGAGGGACATAGGTGAAAAACCTATGTCCTAATAACCTATCCCGGAAAATTAAGGAGTTCCCGCAGGAATAAAAAACTCCACTCAATGAATTCGCTTGCAAATTGCATCGTCTAGTCTAGTCTAATATTATAAATGCGAAAGTGTTTGTTGGTTTGTCCTTCAATCACGCCGCAACGGAGCAACTGGAGAGTGACATAGGCCACTTTTTATCACGGAAAATTAAGGAATTCCCGCGGGAATAAAAAAAAACTTAAACCACGTGAACGAAGTTGCGGGCATCAGCTGGTCAGAAATTATTATAAACTAGCTGATGCCCGCGACTACGTCCGCGTAGATTGAGGTTTTTTGGTTCCCGCGGGAATTCCTTAGCTTTCCGGGATAAAAAGTAGCCTTTGTATTATTCCAGACTATAATCTATCTCTGTTCCAAATTTCATCCAAATCCGTTCACCCGTTCAGGTGTGATTGAGTAACAAACATCCATCCATACATCCATCCATCCAAACTTTCGTATGTATAATGTTATAGTAAGTGTATATTCCTATATTGACTCTGTCGGGGTTTGTATCTGGGACTTCCCGTTTGTAAGACAGCAGCGCTCACCACTGCGCCAATGAGGTCTTCAATAATTTATAATACGTACGTCACTAATAAGTTTGTATCGACTTACTGTATGACAGATACGTACTTTGTCATACAAGTGTATCCTCAGAGTGACCGAAAAGCCAAACCACTCTTTACAATAAACAAGACTGTTTGCGCGGTTCCTATTTCACCTACATTTTACCACCATAGCAATGCAAAATCAACCTAATCCCCAATCAATAGAGTTTAAATCCAGTATACCTTTAACGCTTTGATTGTGAAAGGAAATTTAATTCTGAATAGTTTTAAATAGAGTTCAGTTTTCATTGATTACGAAACAATTGTTCTCGAGAGGTAATGAACGATTATTGGTTGGAAACTAGTGGGAAACCAATTACCTAAGTGCTGCGAATCAGCTGTTACGAAGTGGAATGAAAGTACGGAAACTGATTGCTGTGTTTTACAATGTAGATATGTACTAGCTGATGCCCGCGACTTCGTCCGCATGGGTTTAAGGTTTTTGGTTTCCGCGGGAACTCTTTAAATTTCTGGGATGAAAAGTAACCTAAGTATTATTCTAGACTATAATCTATCTCTGTGCCAAATTTCATCCAGATACGTTCAGCGATTCTGGCGTGATTGAGTAACCAACATCCATTCATACAATATAATACTCGTCCATCCATACAAACTTTTGCATTTATAATAGTACTAGACAAACTCTCTATTTTACGTCCTTGAGGATGAAATTTTCAAAAACTGTGAAACACGTATTTTTTGTTTTAAACCAGAAGCCCAAATACCAACTTTCATGGCTATAACTTGAGAAATGAAGGACTTTCATACAAACTTTCAACCCCTATTTTACCCCTTTAGGGGTAAAATTTTGAAAAACACACGTAATTCTCTGTTTTTTACCGAAAGCCAAAATACCAACTTTCATTGATATAACTTGAAAAATATCTTGAGAAAAGAAGGCCTTTCATACCAACTTTCATCTACTATTTCACCATTTTGGGGGTCGAATTTTCAAAAACAGTGAAACACGTATTTCTTCATTTTCAACCCGCAGCTCATAATATACCAAGTTTCATTGCTATAACTTGAAAAACAACGGACTTTCATACAAACTTTCAACCCCTATTTTACCCCTTTGGGGATGGAATTTCGAAAAACCCTTTCTTAGTGGATACGTAGTCTTCACAAAGAACACTCTCTAAATTTCATGTCTCTAGGACCAGCGGTTTAGGCTGTGCGTTGATATATAAGTCAGTCAGTCAGTCAGGACTTTGAATTTTGTATAAATAGTTAGACATTTGACTGTAGATGAATTAATTTGCAAAATTCCTAGTAGATAAAAAAAACGGTCAAGTGCGAGTCAGACTCGTTCAGAAAGAGTTCCGTATAAATATAAATTCTTATATTGTGTGGTGGTACGGAACTCTAACGGATCAGATTCGTTCAGTCGTGCTGGCGTGATTGAGTAACAATCATCCATCCATCCATCCAAACTTTCGCATTATTACTTATAATATTAGTATAGATGAGCGAAAGCACTAATTGTCCAGTATGACGTATTCACATCGGAATCTGATGCTGAGATAATGCTGAGATCTATAGAGCGTACTTTGACTTGGCTCAGACTTTACTAGATAAATCGAGATGGACGTGAGTAACATAAATCCGTCTCGTTTTAACCATGTCTTATGTCTAAGCAAAGTCAAAGTTCGCCCTATAGATCTCAGCATGACACTCGCGGCACGTTTCTCTGACTAGAGACCGGCAGCGTAACAAAATAATAAATAACATTAGCGCTATAACCGTATGGGTCGAGTCATTATAGTTCTTATCCGGTCTGACAGCCAGATAAGTTTGTAGGACAATAACACCCGTATCCAATGTCATTGGTAACACCTTGTTTATTGAGTTAGGTAACACGTTGCCAGACGCGCTCTTATGAGAATTGGGGTTAACATTATATTACTCTGTTTCTATTGTGTTATACTAGACGTTACCCGCGACTTCGTCCGCGTGGATTAAGTTAACACGGCATCGTACCGGAACGCTAAATCGCTTGGTGGAAACGAAGACTGCGGCGGATTTTAGCGATATAAACTTCTAGTTCCTTCACTATCATGGACTTCCGCAAAGTAACACCTATTTCTATACAATATCGCTACGTCTTTGTCGGTAGGGCGGTAGCTAGCCCCGGCCGAAGCCTCCCACCATGCATTAGTCACAAGACCGAGCGAACCCGCAGACCAAAGCGAGGATTCAAATTACATTCGTTTACCTATTTAAATTGCAGTTAAAATCATTTCCAGCGTAATGCTACGCTACCTCATAACTAACTCCCTGCCAGCAGGGCTGCCAACCAATAACATTGAGTAGACACTTCTCTAATTTTCTACTAGATGATGCCCGCGACTTCATCCGCATGGATGATTTTATTTATCGCGGGGACTCTTTATTTTTTCTAGATTAGAGATCTAATTTTTAATTAGCCTATATCCTTCCCCGGGATACAAGCTCTAATCTCACCAAAATTGGTTGAAAAAATGGGCCGTGAAAGTGTAGCAAATAGACAGACAAACTCAGTATCGCATTTATAATATTAGTATGGATAGTATCTATGTACGAGGGTTTGGGTATTTTATACTAATCCGTACTAATATTCTTAATGCGAAAGTGTGTCTATCTGTCAGTCTGTATGCTACACTTTCACGGTTTATCTACTCAACTAAAACAAACGCAAAACCACATAACCAAGTAGATAATTTGTTCTTAGATAGTTGTATCATTTTCTATCGCGACGACAACAACCTAGGGCAAAAATTATAGGTCAGCTGTTTTTACAGAACATCTTTTTTGTTGAAAGAGAGAGAATGAATCCTCGAACGATTTTAAAATGAACTTACCTATAGTAGTGATTTATCGAACTCTATATAAATTGAGAAAGGATTTAAATTCAGTAGTAAGTAGTTTTGCGATAAATAGCGAGCACACGCGAGGGAAAATCACGTCAGAAGCCGCTGGGAAAATACATTGGAGCGAAAATATGGGGATGGATTTATTTACTGCTGTATAGCAAGAAATACTCACACTAGAGCTGTAGCGAACCGTATGTATTCGGTACTGAGTAACGGGTGCGCCATCCAGTACCGAGTAACGAAACGTTACTCACGAATGCATTTCATTACTCGCATGCATTTTGTTACTCGCATTTTTCGTTGTATGGGTGAATTTAAAAACTTACGTTATAAAGAGCCTATTTGTGGCTTTTTCATAGCATCATAAGAGCATTAGAAGTAACGAGTAACGTAATGATACGATAGTAACGAGTCGCATTTTTTGTTGTATGGGTGAATTTAAAAACTTACGTTTTAAAGAACCTATTTGTGGCTTTTTCATAGCATCTTATGAGGTATCAGAAGTAACGAGTAACGTAACGATACGATAGTAACGAGTACTAATTGTTATAGTAACGAATACATACGGGTACGCTTTTTTTCGTTACTTTTACACCTCTAACTCACACTTGGCAAAGATGGAGACGGCAAGCGACATAAAAATAGAGAGAAATTTAGGAGAAATTAAAACACACTTACTTACTTATTTATAGAAGCTAATATTACTAATTATTAATTAAAATAACGCTTGAGTTTTAAATCCAAGATTTTCAATTGAGTTTTAAGAAATTTGGATCTTGATTTGTCATTAACTTTTATTCATTCCATTATAAATCCTTGATCTCTGCTGGTAAGAACTGGTAAGTGATGAGTATACCCCTTTGAGCACAATGGAGCAGTAGCGCGACTCAATATCGTACAACGCCATCTATTGGTCGTGAACATATAACTTGTATATTTTTGACGACCTCCGTGGCGCAGTGTGTAGGGCTGTTGCCTTAACGTGCGGAGGTTCCGGGTTCGATCCCCGGCAGGGTCAATTTGGGAATTTATAATTTCTGAATTTTCCCTGGTCTGGACTGGTGGGAGGCTTCGGCCGTGGCTAGTTACCACCCTACCGGCAAAGACATGCCGCCAAGCGATTTAGCGTTCCGGTACGATGCCGTGTAGAAACCGAGTAGGGGTATGGGTTTAATATAACTGCCATGCCCCTAACAGGTTAGCCCGCTACCATCTTAGACTGCATCATCACTTACCATCAGGTGAGATCGCAGTCAAGGGCTAACTTGTAGTGGATAAAAAAAAAAAAAAATCTCATTCTTTTTATTTATTGATGAATATGTTTGTGTCTTTTTGGTGTCGCTTTTTCGTTTTAAATTTTCGTTTCATCGAATTTTGAAATCAACACGATTCTAAAGCAGTTTCACTTGAATAATTATAAATAATAATTAATTCGAACCCACGACCAGGACTTATAAGATTACAGGGCTCACCACTACGCTAAATGGGTCTCCAAAACTCAAACTGACTAAAGTTTATAATCGTCAAGTTGATAGCCCTGCGCGACAGCTCCTTAAACCGCGGTCGGTGTTTGGCAGGGCTCCAGTTTCATACATATTGTCAATTTGCTCGCAGTCCTTTTGGTTTCAGTTTTAATGGACACTCGTCTGTCACGGGTTTGGCTTTTAATTGTTGTGTGGCGGTCAGGTTCCCACTCTCTATTCATCACTTTTCAATCTATAATTCCAGATTTTACCATAGAAAATGTTTATCAGATGCTAATCGCCTGCGACGTCTTTTTGGCCATGGCTTCGAGGATTTTGAGAGGATCGAGAATCGATATAGGAATAGTACCAAGAGTTAAGGAATTTATCGAGGCACGTGTGAGCGTTAGAAGGCACGTGTGAGAAATTGTAATTTTCGTGGAAAATACCGACTTAAGAAAAATTTAAAATAAAAAGTCCTAGGGTAATTAAGTATTAGTTTACTTACAAAATGGCGATTTTTTTTTGGAAATCGGTTATTAATTGTGACCTGTAGGTGGTCCCTTTAGATTTGGAATTGTAGAAAAACTGGTATTTCCGTATATAAAAAGTGATGTAGCTTCTATGATTATTGACCGATCGTCATGGTAATGGTTTTAAAAGATGCGGATGCAGGCGAGAAGTGCATTCAAGTTGAAATTTTGAAAATCGGTTAGTAAAATTTTGAAGAAGAGATTTTGATTAGAGAAAGTTTTTTCGTAAATTTTTGTATTCATTTTCAATGCTCCGATTCTTGCGGGGACTGAGAAATCTGTGGTCGTTTTCTGATTTTAACATCTCTATCACTTTCAATCAATATTTATTTATTCAAATTAGGTACAACTGTACATTAATTGACGTCTAATAATAGGTAACTTAAAAAACAAGATGGTGATAATCACTTTCGGTATCTTAAAACTAAAGCTACGAGGGTTCCAATCCAAATGCGCAATTCTGAGAAGAGAGGAACCATTCTCATTCTGAGAGGAGAATCGTGCTCAGTGGTAAGCCGGCAATGTGTTGAAATGTTGTTCATATGATGATAAATGGAGTTTTCGCGTGAAAAATGGCGGGGTGTTGGAAAATATCGCCAACTGCCTACCTGGGTCATACACATAACGGCGTCAAAAAAGTAACAAAATAAAAAACTTCTGTATTCGTTCAAAATCAGTTTCATTTAATACGTAATAATCAAAGCAATTAAATAACAACCAGAAACTAGATGGTTTTTCTGATTTCGCGAAAATTTTTAACTTTTATTTTTTTATATAGCCACTGAAGTGACAACATTCCACCGAAAAGAACATAATCAATCTGACTGTGATTTTACTTCTAATAAAAACTCAAAAAAAAAAAAAAACAACTTAAAAAGCGAGCAATCGAACATAAAAGTGACTTAATGTCATTATAAATTATAAATTTTTAATAATAAAACAATAATAACAAGCCTCTCAAAAAATTAAAACATGTCAGTAGGTAATAATTAAAAAATATTTTCATCACTTTCATCACTTGACTGATAGAACATTGATCGTACTCTATGCTTCTTAGGTGGTGTAACAGAGTCATCAGAACAGCTGTTATGCTCAAAGAGAACCCTCTTTTGAGCAGAGAAACTGGTTCAGCGATCACTATATTATTATTCTGTAAAGGTTCTGGTGATGGTGTATATAAAAAAAGCACTGGCGTTGGAGGTGTTGACTCCGTGGATGCAGATGCTGTTCTGTGAGAAGAAGCTGGACTACGCACATTTATTCGTGATGAAGGGCTTGAAGTAACTTCTGATAAAGCTTCCAAATTCTGAGAGACACATTCAATTTGAATTTGTCCAATCTCAAAATGTGGACAATTAACGTGAGCTGCACATGTGATACAGCTTAGTCTTCTGGCATGTAGTATGTTAGGCTCGGTTGCGCTCCATGTCATTTGATGGATTTGGAAGGTACCTTTGAAAGGCCGACATTTATTTGCATTGGCTATGTATTGAATTTCAGGAATATTGGTGTCATCAATATGAACAGTTCCAATGCCTTTGCAATTTTCTTTTAAACAATTAATGAAACTATCAATGTTTGATATATCTCTTCCTTTCGCAACAGCATTGTCACATGTCCTTTTAACACAGCCGCCAACACCGTCAGGCGCACCCTTACCGTGCCCTGCTTCACTGAAATGCAACAGGATAGTCTCTGTATTTGAAATTTTACTTAGATAATTTACTATCATATGAAACATAGTCTTATTGCGATATTGTGTAGTTGGTCCATCACTTAAAATATGTAATTCCTTTAAATTTGGGGAGAGTAATTTAATTTTGTTTATGATGGGTGTCAAATGTGCACATATAAGTACGGGATCGTGTCGTAAATTTTCGGACACAGTACAGAAAGAAGTACTTTTTGTAAGTTTTGTGGCGGCTGAGAATTTGAATAATAATATACGCAAGTATGTAAAGAGAGTTGTGATTTGGATCCACCAAAATGGGCTGATTGTATTTCTGAGCCATACTTACAGGAATAATTTTCTGAGAAATCTATATGAAGTAATCCTTCATTTGAAGTAAGATTTTGTTTAATGAATCTTATAGCTCTATATTGATTTGTAATGTTTGCCAGATGCTGCATAAATATAGGTAACTGTAAATTTAATATATTCACAAGGGATATCTGTGATGTTTTGACACTTTCTTTAATAGTTTTTTTGCAAAGCTTTTCTTTACCTTTAATGATTTCTTTAAAAGTTTTAGTTACCCATCTTTGATATAAAATTGTGTCCTTTCCATTCAATATTGTATAATTTGGGCGTTTTTCAATACATTTTGAACATTTGCGTTCCAAGCAAGAAACGTTTAGTGTATTGTTACAGCAGAGTGACTTGGCTAGGTCAGTCGCCGAAGAAAATCTTATTATTTTTGCCTGGTGTAAAGCGCGAACAATGTAATCATTATTGGTGTGTACAGAGCATAAGCATGTATTTCTCGAAGCTGCTTTAGGAAATATTACCCAGAAAGGACGATATCGGCGGAATGTTTCGTAAGAGATATTTAATCCAGTTGTGTTATTAAACTTTTTGTGAAGATTAAGAAGGGTATCATTTAGAAGGCGTATTTGTTTTTTTACTTTTCTGCGTGTGATTGTTTCTTTTTTTCCGGCTGTCAATCTACTATTTTCATCGTCAGTTAAAAAATCGTTTATCTTTTGTTTTAAATTAAAATTTTTACAAGTGCTCGGTTTTTTATTTTTTTTTATCCTTGTTAATCGCATTCTCAATTTAGCCAGCCTTCGTTCTAAAATATTTAACCTATTAATTAAATACTGATTTTGAGTCTTCAATTGAAGTCTGTTTCGTGCCCTTACTGCTTTACCTACAGCGATTCGCGAAAACGACGAACGAGAGGAAGAGGGTGATGAAGGTGGCGTATTATTGTTTAATATTTCTTCTGTGCGCTTTCTTATTTTTTCTTTTTCACGCCTTATCTTGGATTTCTCGCGCCACATTTTTCGAATTTGTCGCTGCTGCCTGGGTGTAAAATCTTTAATCGTCTTTACTAAACCATCTTGTTTCTTCCGGTGATATCTTTCTCTATCTTTTCGACGTCTTTCTTCTATAGCAGTAGCATCTAATTTGGCTCTAGCTCTTTGCATGCTTAATTTCTTCTGCTCACGTCGCCGTTTTTTCTTCTCTTCTTCGTTCAGTTGATACTTAGACCTACTTGAACGAGGCATTGTATCTAAAACAAAGCAAACTTTAGGTAGAGTTTACCCATATGCCACAAAGCAGATTACATAAGCCAATTTATACTACATATTATGTACCTACAGCAATAAAAAAAAACTTGATTAACACCACTATTATTGTCAGAAATCCATCTATTTTATAATTGTACAAGTCTTTTTATAAGCATAGATTATTAATTAAGAGTTTGTATTACTTATAGTGTTTTTATTTTTACAGGTTTATTAAGTAAAATTATTATACTCATTGAAGATATAAAGTCTTAAGTGTCAACTGACTTTTTTCGCTGACTGAATAAGAAACGCATTTCGATACAAAATTATGAAGACTAGTTTAATTATTATAAACACACGGAGCACGTTTTTAATATGAAAACCTTATTTAATAATCTTTTCTGTGGACATATATCTTTCATGTGGACATTCTTGTTCACAGAAAAGTTGTCCACAGAAAAGACATTTCAGCCAAAGGCTTCCGGTGCTCTTTAGTTTTTTAGGTTAATAAAAATAAAAACGAGTTTTTAGAAAATGCTCCCTAAAAGGAACTCCAGCTATATATTTAACAATATAATCAACTCTTACTTACCAAAGTGCACCAGGAACAGAAAAGTTGCAGTGATCTTTAATAAAATTACTAATAACTAATTTTATTTTATTTTAACAATGAAACCGCATTCTAAACTTCCGAAATGGACGCCGGCAAATGGCGGCTTTTTAATGTTACCAATGTAAAAAATCTTCTGTCTATGGTAGCTTTGGTAGAAATTTTTAATGGGTTGATTTTTTGGTCCACAGAAAAGTCGCGTATCCGTGTAACTATATGTTTATCCGAAATTTTGTCAAAAAATGTAGAGTATTTTTTGGTAAATATCAAATAAAATTAGTCCCTAATATAAACTACACTCATAATGTTCAACTTCTTAATCACACATTCATGAAAAAAATATTTAAAAATATTCAAACCAATGTACTTCGAATCTGAACAGTCCACAGAAAGGGAAAATTGCATTATATTTTTTTTATTTAAAAAAAATTTAATAAATATTTTGTTATTTTAAATACTCCTATAGATAAAAAAGTAACCATAGTTTAACGAAGAAATAAAAGTTTTCACATTTTATCCGAATAATTTAAGTTATTTTATCCGAACATCGCTATGTGTATGACCCACCTACTCGTTCACCCGAACGGCGCGTAGGCAACTAATGCACGGAACCAATAACAGCGGATGAGTGTTTAATCATTTGCACTCATTAGTCATTAGATGGCGTGCTGCATGGCCTAGAATCTACCATTGTAGCTACGGTGCGGTAGAAATTTCATGTAGCGTCAGAAAAACAGTCGCATGAATAATATTAGGCGAAAGTGTCTGTCTTTCTGCTACGCTTTAACGGCCCATCTGTTCAACCGATTTGGATGAAATTAGGTACGGGATAGGTAGTATCCCGGGGTAGGACATAGGCTTTTTATCCCAGAAAATTAATGAGTTCCCGCGGGAATCTAAAGTAATTTAATCCACGCGGACGAAGTCGCGGGCATCAGCTAAAAACTAAATAAATACGAAAGACGACAAAAATTTCAATCGGATAATGTTTATTCAGCATATGCTTTAATATCATTACTTAATGAGGATCTCGAGGAGAGTTATTTGACTATTTATGAGAGTTTAAAGGTCGGTTTATTAATTTACATATAATTTTTATCCGCTGTGATTTACCGTCTCCTTTAAATACTCCTTTAAGACAGCTCTGCATAGGTAGGCATCCAATATTTTTATGATACGGTATTTTTTTCGTTAAAATGTATTCTTGTATGTTTTATTCAAATACTGTACAATAATTATTTGTTAGAGTATAATATTATATTATAGGTATATTAATAAAAATAATATTATTGTTTGTAACTTCTTCATGCCACAGTGACTGAACTGATTTGGCTGAAATTAGGAATCCTCATGGGGCGTATAATACCATAAATTAAAACATATGTGCCTGCGCTGCAATTTATTTTATCGCGGAAAATTGAAGAGTTCTCGCGGGAATTAAAATAAATCGGACGACTCCAGTGTATACCAAATATCTCGTTAGGAGAGCACGTAAAACCGTCGATCCTGATCCTGATCTCTCTCCGGTTGTGTAAGATTTTCCATCCCATCGAGTTAAAGAATAAATACCAATATAGGCGCGCTCACTTGTGCATTATAATAGTAGACGGCTAATCTCTCTGTAGATAGGCCGCCGTGGCCGAAATTCGGCCGGGAGGATATTAATACTATACCTTATATCGGAATAACCGCCCCGTGCTCAAAGTAATAATCTTAAACCTAAGCAGTACGTAAGACACGTCATTAAGAAACAAGACGCGAGATAGTGTGACGTAACGGGGCAACTGGAAACCCGCCACAAGTAGCTTCTTAACATTAATGACGAAGAAAAACCCGAGATAGAGATGCGGCGGAACTAGCAAAGTAGCTGAAAAATATGACCTACATCTTCACACGTACCTAGATGCAGTTTCGTATTGCTAAGATAAGTGCTTGTGAAGGCGGGCCGCGTCTGGTAAAGCCACATCGCAAGTATCGATAAAGGGGGTTTTTACATCATGGTCCTACTAGAGGGACAACGAGGAATAGATTCGAAGGAGCTTTCTACTGTCGTAGTCCTCAACATTTGATACAATAACCGTTTGACAGCTCTCTAATGTGACTGCAAACTGTGACTGTGACTAAAAAAGGAAATAATTCTAATCAATTCATATCTTATGGACTATCGAAGTACGTAGTTAGGCGACGCGATGCGGCCCGACACAATGTGCGTTTACCCTTAGACTGCAATTTAAAAATCGAACTCCATTCAACGTCATTAGATACAGTATAGGTACTCTGTACCCGTTCCTTTTATATTTCGTCCCACGCATACACGAATTCTCAAAAAACGTATTCGGAATAATTGCGATTGTTTTCAAGGTGTTAGCCTAAATCCTAATGAAAGAATGGTACAATCAAATCATGACGTAACATAAGTGACACCTGTATGTCCTACATGAAATAAATAAAATGAGTATTGAGTATGGTATCTATACGGTTTATACCACATGGATTTAGGTTTTTGAGAAATCCTGCGGGACCTCTTTAATTTTCAGGAAAAAATCTACCCTGTAGCTAAAGAAGTCATTGATTCAAGTCTGACAATAAGAAGAATAAGAAGAATGATTTGATCCTACTGATATTATAGGTAAATAGTCCAGTCATTAGGTACTTGGAAAGTTTTCCGGGAGTTTTGAAAATTGGTGATTTCACAGATTTCGACGAGCTCTTTGCGAATTTTCTCTTTGCCATCTCGTATCTTTGCCGCTCGCGCCGCCATATTGTAAAAATGGCGCCCAAAAACAGTTCTTTGACAATAAATCTTTTCTGACTCATTCTACGGTGAAAATAGTTATGTAATAAATTAAACTAGAAATTACCTACGATTTATGTAATAACCTTTTTTTTAAAAATCAATAGTTTCATCGTACGAGAGCCGCAAACCAAACCCTAAATTGTCAGTTAAAATAAATATGTATTGCGAGTGTTTACTCCCCGAGGAAAAAGACAGCATCACTAGATTCAGCTATATCAATCTAATTTAGTTTAAAGATCTTGCAGCATGAACATAGTCTAGTAATAATAATGAATGCAATGAAGATCTGTAAAATAATTTCGCTAAGTTACTTTAAGGCTTGAACATTCTTGGTTCGAAAAGTGATTTGTTTACCGGAACCTATACGTGGAACCTCCAACGTACGAAGAGTATTAACAGCTAATGCGACATAATGTTACAAACTATCATTCGCCCTGGATCGGTGCCAACGTGACGCAACCTGACGATATCCCACAGTTGTATGTACATCCACAGACAGACACTTTGGAACGATAACAACTGAATCCTGGCGAGGGAAATATGGTAATTTTCTTTAATACCTACTCACCTATGTTATTGTTTTGCTTCAATGACTAAAATACTAATGGATTAGGTAGGTACGCATATAATTCAGGGTTACTGAATTTCAAGGCCATTCATACAAACTCGCTCAAGGAAACTTTCACTGATTGTAATTTATTTTTGAGAAAATCTGAAATTGGCCATAATATTATTTCTGTTTTTTAGTGTGTAATATTAATAAATAATAAACCAAAAATACATACTTAATTGTGTGCGCTATGGTTTTGTATGGGAGGTCCCGGGTTCGATTCCCGGCAGGGAATTTATAATTTCTGAATTTTCTGTGGTCTGATCAGGTCTTTGGCCGTGGCTAGTTAATGTACCACCCTAAAAGACGTACCGCCACGCGATTAAGCATTCCAGTATGAAGCGGAGTACTTAGAACCTTAGTAGGGGTAGGTATGGGTTTCATATAACTGCCATACCCCTAACAAAAAAGCCCCCTGCCATCTAAGACCATCATCACATACCATCGCAGGGCCTATTTTTAGGGTTCCGTAGCCAAATTTGGCAAAAACGGAACCCTTATAGATTCGTCATGTCTGTCTGTCTGTCTGTCCGTCCGTATGTCACAGCCACTTTTTTCCGAAACTATAAGAACTATACTGTTGAAACTTGGTAAGTAGATGTATTCTGTGAACCGCATTAAGATTTTCTTACAAAAATAGAAAAAAAACAATAAATTTTGGGGGTTCCCCATACTTGGAACTGAAACTCAAAATTTTTTTTTTCATCTAACCCATACGTGTGGGGTATCTATGGATAGGTCTTCAAAAATGATATTGAAGTTTGTAATATCATTTTTTTCTAAACTGAATAGTTTGCGCGAGAGACACTTCCGAAGTGGTAAAATGTGTGTCCCCCCCCCTGTAACTTCTAAAATAAGCGAAAGATAAAACTAAAAAAAAAATATGATGTACATTACCATGCAAACTTCCACCGAAAATTGGTTTGAACGAGATCTAGTAAGTAGTTTTTTTTAATACGTCATAAATCGTAAACCGCAATTTACCTTTCATTCAATCTACTCAAAATCTATTTAATATAAAACTTATATTTAATTTAAAACTTACTACAGGTTTGTACGGAACCCTCGGTGCGCGAGTCCGACTCGCACTTGGCCGGTTTTTTGTAAAATAAAAAGGTGAATTTACAGTCAATTGCTATCATTGTTCTCAGACTTGGGCGCGTTTGGAACCCTCGTCAGTCGTAGCTTTAGTTTTAAGATACCACGTCTTATAATTTGTGTCCTTGAAGTTCAGTGTACTACGTAAGTAATCTTTGAGTAAATATATTTTGACTTTGTTAGATCTAATAAAAAATCCTTTCAATATAAGCGCAATCGACTAATATTTTAGCCGCACCACTGCCAGGCCGCGCCAACCCTCAAATTTAAATCACTCGTATATATTTTGAGCTAAATTTTAAGCTGGCTCAAGCCGCACCACAGAGCACGCTGCTGGCTCTCACCCAAACAGGCAATAGTGTGGTGTTACCAGGTAATAAACGTGGCATTCGCAAAAATGACATACGGATGTTTATTATGTGGATGAAATTCTTTAGAGTTTATGATATTGTAGACTAAGAGATAGCTGCACTTTTTGTAACTATCGCCTGAAAAGCTGATTCAGTATTAGGTGGGTGTAGGGCTCTCCACTTATGTCAAAAGTGAAAGTCTGCCCGCATATGGATGGGCCTTTCGCTAGATATGGCCGCTCAAAAACGGTTTATCGTTACCAAAAATGAACCATAATTAGAAAAGCTGATTCTTGTACAGTATTAAAGTATGCGCAATACCTATTTATACAGTAATAAAACTGACGCTATTCATCGGGCCTTTCACTAGATATCACCCCTCAAAGACGTTATGAACATACATACTGTAAAATATATAATACATACATCTCTTAAAATATTGTATATACTAGCGTCGTTGAGTTACAAATATACATCGATGATTGAAAAAGACACTTTTTGATGTAGATAATATTGTTTCGGATTTGTATGCTATTTTGTAACGTTTCAAGTCCTACTTGTATCTACCACCTTATTTTCTAACGACATCATCTTCTAGAATTTCTCAGTGGAGGACTCTTTAAAATATAAATTCTTTAATTTCGGTACCACAACAGCCCAGTAACGTCCCACTGCTGGGCACAGGCATCCACTCTCATAGGAGAGAGAAAGACCCGCCACGCTGCTCCAATGAGGGTTGGCGGGCTTAAACGACTATTATCATGCTAGTAATAACTAATAATAGTCGTTAAAATTTCGGTAGTCTGGGTCTAAAACCTTCAAATTTTGCTAAGCGCACAAGAAGGCGGAAAAATAACCAATGACTTTTAATAGGTACTTTAAATTCACCCTGACTAAATAATTATAGGGACCAATTATTATTCTCCCAACATTATTCTAGTAAGAAGGAGGCATCGAATAGTCGTTGAATCCAAAGCTAGATCAACAAACTGAATACACAAGTCGGTATGTCCGTCGCATAAATTGTGAAGTTAGCGCAAAACTGGCGCTGGCGACCATCCAGACAGATATAATAAGATGTTTTCAAAATTGTTTGCCGAATCTTGAATATTTAATTTTCCGGACGTGATTATCTCGGACCGGCTTGTGAATATTATCTGTCTGCATCGGAATCTTCATTACTGCGGGTCGTGAGTCGTGAGTCGTGACCCTTAATAAATTCTGGTGGACTTTATTGAGCAAAATTGCAAATTATTGAGCAATCTATAACGCCATTTGTAATATTCAAAAGCGAAATTGTGTGGATGCTTACAATGCCATATTTTGCTTCCTCGTTTCTTAATTCGCACCGCTGGGATATACAAAAGGAAAGATAAAATATTATATCATAGTGCCTACAAAGAGAAAAGTCATGAAAAAATTATTGGCACAATTCAGTTCAGTATTCTTAATAGGCAGATTCCCTTTACTGTGATTCTTATAATCATATTGAATATTGGAACTATTGACATTATTGGAAGAATCTGTGTCAAATATTTTTTAATCGTATCATCAGCATAATATTATGGTATGTAAAGTGCAAAGGAAAACCTTGAAAACCCAAGAAAATCGTATTCAGAATTAAAACATGTGTCTTGCAGAATTTTCTAGGGCACTCATAATATTATGATGCACCTGCACGAACCCTAAATATTCATGTGTAGGTATATCAAAAGACGTATGGTTCTGAATTTACCAACCAGTGAGTGAAATGCGAAATTTTGTATGTTTGTGTTTGCACTTTGCACAAACGGATTACGCTGAGCGGTTGACTGTATTTTTAAATACTGAGTACCTACGTAATACGTATGCTTGCATACGGAGTATGCATAACGTTTCCTAGAAACCCAGAAGTTCAGAACATTCTACTATTCCATAAAATTTAATATCATTAATGCAAGTGACGTGTCAGTTTGTTTGTTTTTATCCGATTTTCAAAAAAGGCGGTTCTTGAGGTTTGAGTTTAAATCACTCTGCAGCTACAAAGCAACGATTTTTTTATGGACATAAGTAATAATATAGTGTTCAAGTATCATCTTAGAAAAATATATTCTGTTTTAGAAAAGCTAAATTTTCAGAAAACAGCTTGGCCTTCAGGGCCTAACTTATTCAAAAAATTAAAAGACATCATTCAAAGTATGCACTTCAAATTACAAATAAATTAATGAATAGCATATAACACTATGTTTCAAAAAAATTAAAGACCTAGATCATAATACCTACGTTACGTACTTGGTTAAGCACAGCAGTCTCAAGAGTCACGATGACCCTGTAACTTTGGAACAAAAGCGTAAAAAAAAAAACTTCAAAAAAGTTCGCAGTGCACATAAAGTCGGCTGTTAAACTAGGCCGCGTGTGTGAAAGCGGACAGCCCACAGGCCTGAATAGATTTTGAAGTAAATTTCACTTTGAGCGCGGCCCCGGGCGTAAAAAGTTTCTCAATCGGATGCTGTTTCATTATCTCGAACGAATCTATGAATCTAAAGGCTCTTGTTCTTAATTGAAAAGTTTCAAATGCTTGACGTTCGAGTTTTACTTTATGAGTATGAGTTGATTAACACCTAGGACTATTATGTACGTATATAAGTATATTATACTTGTTATCACCTACTTATTATAATTTGTATACTTGGATAGCTAATCAAGCTCATAATTAAAGATCTATCATCATCATGGTTTGTGCTTCCTCCCATTTAATACAATGGTATGGTTATCCCGTTTTGTAATAGGTACAGTTAAAAAATTGGAAATACATGAGGATTGCATATTAAGTTGGACGAATCATTTGACTCAGATTAGCACTACGATATTATTGTAATAAGTCGTTGGGTTAGCAGGACGACTCTTGCATCTAGCTCCCTGCGTCGCCTTTGATCTTTTCTTCAAATTCCTACTAAAATTATGTTAGCACAGTCTCTACTTCTTCCTATTCTTGATTGTTATGCTAACGCAAGCCTGAAGGTCAGTGGAATGGACTTGGCTTACGTCATAATAAAACTGTAAGGCGACAGGCACGAAATTATCGCCCCGCCATCGCCCGTGCATTAATGCATCGCCCCGCCCCGCACTCGCTGGTTTCGTGCGTGTCCCCATACAAATAAATACTTTTGAATACGTCGATTTTGATTCGATACTTCTACTTCGATACTTCGATACGATACTTTTGATTTAGTCGCTAAGTTCATTATGCCCACTGGCCTGTCATTTTAGTTTACAGATTAGCAACAATGCCTTTAAGAAAGGAGGAGTATTATGAGGCAAAGAAAGAGAGAAAGATTTAACGCAGACGCTAAAGTCTACTTTTCCAATTATTATAATACAAAACATTGCTGAGTAGAGTTTAGTGTGAACCAAGTTAAACAAATCCTCAATACCTAATTAACGTTCAGAAATATATTTTGTTCAAAATTGAACTTTCCTATGGCTTTTCAAAGAAATAAGAATTTGATTTTACTTGAATTAGAAATTTGGAATCCTTAGAAATTACCCATGCTAAAACAAAGTTTAGTATAGGTAAGTACTCAAAAAACAAGAATTATATTATACACTACTTTAGAACCACGGCTTCGTCCACGTTGATTTAGGATTTCATATCATATTTCTTTTTGGCAGGATCAAATGCAGAGACGGCCTGGAAAAATCGTACCTACGTGACGAAAAAAGGGTTAAACTCCCTCTTGTATACACGGAGAGACAAAAATACCTATATGTATATGTAATCACTTCAGTTAGTGTTGGACATTTTGTCGATTCCAGCAGCTTTGAGTAGCACATCGGGAAATATTGTATCAGGTTCAAACCCCACTTACGAAATTAGCACTTTTGTACCGTACTTCAAAAGGAAAAAACGGAACCCTTATAGGATCACTTTGTTGTCCATCCGTCTGTGTGTCAAGACCCTTTTTCTCAGGAACGCATGGAGGTATCAAGCTGAAATTCATATCAAATACTCAAGTCGACTGTCCCTTGGAGCTGTGAAAAAATCAAACTTCTAAGCCAACGCAATCAAAAGATGCAGCCATTTATGCTGCAAATTTTCGCCACTCGCAAGGGAATCATAAGCGGGCCACCACATCGTAGACGGCCTACAACGTCACAGTTTGTACGAATCCCTCGGTGCGCGAGTCCGACTTGGCCGGTTTTTTATCTTTTTTAAAATAGAATAGCTTATGTACCTACCTACGGGGTTTATATACACCATGGGAACTTTTTGATTTGCCTATATAAATTGAACTTAGACACAATTTTTTTTATAAAAAAAGTCGTGTATCTACTTACTAAAAGCTGACCCACGATCATTTGGACGGCGTGTATTTTTTTGTAAAAATATCAACCGATCAATCACTTTATATCATTATTCAATATTCAATAATTTAATATTATTATTAGTGGTAGTTTTAATATTTCTATTTCTTTTTTGTACCTACTTATTTTGTTAAATTATACAACTCAAGAAAATATCTACGTATCAGAATATAATTTAAAAAAAACTTTTTAATTTTCTGAGATATAAAACTGTATAAAATTTCATTGTTAGAAGATAACACCCATACAGAGACACTTTCTCATTTATATTATTAGTAGATACATATTAATTAAGCATGGATAATTTTTTGACGACCTCCGTGGCGCAGTGTGTAGCGCTGTTGTCTTAACGTGCGGAGGTCCCCGGCAGGGTCAATTTGGGAATTTATTATTTCTGAATTTTCCCTGGTCTGGCCTGGTGGGAGGCTTTGGCCGTGGCTAGTTACCACCCTACCGGCAAAGACGTGCCGCCAAGCGATTTAGCGTTCCGGTACGATGCCGTGTAGAAACCGAATAGGGGTATGGGTTTAATATATAACTGCCATGCGCCTAACATTTTAGCCCGCTACCATCTTAGACTGCATCATCACTTACCATCAGGTGAGATCGCAGTCAAGGGCTAACTTGTAGTGGATAAAAAAAAAGATAGATTTCCCCGAAATATTATAGGAACTTAAGAAGATTTGGACAGTTTGGAAACTAATTTGCATTTAAGTCATTTATATCAAGGAAAAGGCTTTTAAACGACTTTAACAAGCCTTTAATTCTGTAACTGAGATCTGAGACTGTATCAAAGGTCAAAGAACAAGAAAAGGAAGGAATAAGTAATAGATTACAATCTGAGAGCTAAAAGACGGTTCGCTGATTCGACGAACCAGGGCGGTACAGTCGGATAGGTGCAGCGTCGTATCCAAGATGTTGCAGGTTCGAGTCCCGCTCATGAAATTTGAAACTTAAAAAAAACTTGCATTAACGAAAACTCGATCAAAAAGAACTAGTGTTCTAACGGGCTATCGTTTAATACCATAATCAAGTATTGGGGTTTTCTGACAAGAAATTGTCAGTACTAGCCCGGAGTTAGGAAGTTGGCCGTGTTTCACCCCCGTGCTTCGAAGAGGACGTATAGCCATCGGTCCTGCGCCTTATCTATCTCAGGTCATGTCGCATTTACAGAGTGGAAAGGCTTCTCATCCTAAGGAATAATTTTTTTTTGCCTGGTGAATGTAAAGTTCATGCACTTCTATGTGGAGTTGCGCATGCTAGCGCGATAAGTCAAAACGTGTTTCTTCTACGACGCGGTCGTTTCACCCTGCCCTGTAACACGGTGCCTGTAATATTCATTCTTCATGTTTTTGACATGACAAATTTCACCTTAAAATATCTACTTACTAGCTGATGTCCACGTGGTTTAAGTTTTCTGTTATTCCCGCGGGAACTCCTTAATTTTCCGGGACAAAAAGTAGCCTATGTCATTCTCCAGGTCCTCACCTATACAACAAAAAAAAGAAGTAGCGAAATTGGTTCACGCGTGATGCCGTGACCAAGGGAAATAGGGATTCATTTTTAGGGTTCCGTAGCCAAATTTGGCAAAAACGGAACCCTTATAGATTCGTCATGTCTGTCTGTCTGTCTGTCTGTCTGTCTGTCCGTCCGTATGTCACAGCCACTTTTTTCCGAAACTATAAGAACTATATTGTTGAAACTTGGTAAGTAGATGTATTCTGTGAACCGCATTAAGATTTTCTAACTAAAATAGAAAAAAAACAATAAATTTTGGGGGTTCCCCATACTTAGAACTGAAACTCAAAATTTTTTTTTTTCGTCGAACCCATACGTGTGGGGTATCTATTGATAGGTCTTCAAAAATGATATTGAGGTTTGTAATATCATTTTTTTCTAAACTGAATAGTTTGCGCGAGAGACACTTCCAAAGTGGTAAAATGTGTGTCCCCCCCCCTGTAACTTCTAAAATAAGAGAATGATAAAACTAAAAAAAATATATGATGTACATTACCATGCAAACTTCCACCGAAAATTGGTTTGAACGAGATCTAGTAAGTAGTTTTTTTTTAATACGTCATAAATCGTAAACCGCAATTTACCTTTCATTCAATCAACTCAAATATTAAAAAAAAAACATTTAATTTAAAACTTACTACAGGTTTGTACGGAACCCTCGGTGCGCGAGTCCGACTCGCACTTGGCCAGTTTTTATATATCTACTATACTTATTAATATTAATATTCATTAATCAGCCCCTGTCGAAATATCGTTGTTATTCGATACAAATCGCTTTGCGCCTTAGTTTCTGAGAAAATATCGATTTCAAATAGAATTCGCAGGTTCCCGCTGATAATAACCTCAATGAGTTTAATTTATTTGTATTGATTCCTTGAAACGGAGGCGTTAATGAACTACGAATATTAAGTAATAATTATTATGGAATAAGAAATACTTTTCAGCGAAAATAAGGCTAAGAACAATTTTACTGGTATTCCTGGAAAAACTGTACATGGCACCAATGACAAGACTTTGAAAAACCAGCCAAGTGTGTGTAAAATATTATAACCAGTGTCACTCGGGATGATGTAAGTAAGGATACCAACGATACCCCATACATCCAAATCTGTTCAGGCATTTAGAAGTTATGGTGGAATAAGAAACTCACATACATACCTGAAAATATTACCTACACTCCTTTTTTGGGCAGTCCTGTAAAATCTTCTCTTTTAATTTTTATCTATTTTTATTATTGTTCATTATGGATGATGAAATTAAAAAAAATTGAAATATGTATATAGAACCCGCGACTTCGTTCGCGTGGATTCGTTCGCGTTCGTTCGTTCGTTTTTTTTGGTTCCCGCAGAGACTCTTTAATTTTCCGGGATAAAAACTAGCCTATGTGTTAGGTATTCTAGACCTATCTAAATCCAAATTTCATCCAGGTCCGTTCAGCCGTTCTGGCGTAATCGAGTAATAAACATCCATTCATCCATCCGTCCAAACTTTCGCATTTATAATATTAAGTATAGATTAGAACGCGAAATTGTATCAAATCAAAAGATATAATTACTTTGCTAAGTAAGTAATAATAAGTGAAACACCATAACTATTTACGCTGCAATACTTTTATAACAAAAGTAAAAAGAAATACTTACATTATGAATTGTGTGCTTTTAGTGAAATACGAAGCCATTGAAATATCGTAGAAAAATACCTATTTTGTTTTATACTACTGGAAAACTTGGAAGAGTTTTTCCTAAGCTTTGGTTTTAATAGTACGTAGGTATTCATTTAACTGCCTCGTTGGTCTAGTGGTTAGCATAGTCGACTGCGGATCACGAGGTCCTGGGTTCGATTCCCGGTCGGGCATAAAGTTAGGTATTGGGTAATTAAGAAATTCTCAGTGCCAGCCCGGAGTTGGAAGTTGGCGGTGTTTCACCCCCGTGCCTCGGAGAGCACGTTAAGCCGTCGGTCCCGGCTATTATCACTAACATGATAGTAGTCGTTAAAGCCCGCCAACCCGCATTGGAGCAGCGTGGTGGGTCTAAGCTCTAATTCCCGCTCTCCTATGAGAGTGGAGGCCTGTGCCCAGCAGTGGGACGTTAATAGGCTGTAGTGATGATGATGATGATGATGATTCATTTAAAGAGGTTTGTAGTTTTTTATTAATGGAATACAGTTTACGTTTTCATCTTTTAAGTAGGTACTTTATCAAACTCAAAGTCTAAAGCAATTTATTCCGTGGGTCTTAACGTGCGGTGATCCCGGGTTCGAACACCGGCATGGTCAATTTGGGAATTTATAAATTCAGAATTTTCCCTTGTCTGACCTGGTGGGAGTGGTGGGAGGCTTCGGCCGTGGCTAGTTACCACCCTACCGGCAAAAAAGTGTCGCCAAGCGATTTAGCGTTCCGGTACGATGCCGTGTAGAAACCGATCAGGGGTATGAGTTAAATATAAGTGCCATGCCCCTAACAGGTTAACCCGCTACTATCTTAGACTGCATCATCACTAATAACCATCAGGTGAGATCGCAGTCAAGGATTCCCGCGGGAATCAAAAAACCACGCGGACGAAGTCGCGGGCATCTTCTTTTATATCCAAGGAAAACAAAAAGTAAGTTCCCTTGTTATTTTAAACAATTCAAGCAGCCGAAGAGTAATAGGCATATTAACATAAGTATATAAACGGTATATAAACGATCCAGCCCGCTCCGTTACAAGATAATCAGATTCTGCGCGGTATCTCACATAGATCGCGAAATTGCTCTGTACTTGTCGTAGAGTCGGTTCCCTAAGGATGCTGGCGGTGAAGGGAAAGTTTCGTATCTGCAGAAAGTTAGAGAATAGAGACCTCTATCGAGCTATAGAAATAGTTACAGAGATCAGACTTTTCTTATTTGAAGGAACTAGAAGTTTAATTTGCTATAATCCGCCAAAGCAGAATATATTATGTGGTGCAGCGTGTAGCTTGCACGTGTAGCTTTGCGATATTCACCGCCCAGTAAGCCAGCAATTCGCACCGGTACAACACCACGCAACACAAATCTTACAAATTATTCTCAACGTAAGTACGTTTCACTCTGACACTGAAGCATCTTCAGGAGATGTTGACTCGACAATGCACGATTGTTAATAAATCAATCGTGCATTACCTAAGCTACACGCTATACCACATAGATATGTCTGCTTTGGCGGATTTTAGCGAATTAAACTTCTAGTTCCTTTATTTTCTAAGGTTGCCTGGTAGAGATCGCTAGTAAGCGATAAGGCCGCCTTTTGTATCAGTCTGTTTTTTCTTTCTTTCTTCTTTTGTTTTTTTTCTATGGTGGTACAAATAAAGAGTATATAATAATAATTTTCACGGACTTCTGCAAAGTAACACTTGCTTCTATCCAATATTTTCTTATTTGTATTTGTCGTCAACCGATAGTCCGTCACAGCTGGAAATAGGACTATTGAAATGAAATTTGAAAGGTTTTATTTCATTTACGCCTTCTTGGTTCACTAATTATTTATATCAGGACTCTACCACCGATTCGGAAAACAGTTCTACTGAGAAGAGACAGCAAGAAAGAAAGCCGGTAGTTGCTCTTTTTTAAAAAGAAAAAACCATACCACCATACAGATAATTTACAACAAGTATATACATACGTATAATGTAACAAGTTGACTTTTGTGTTGCTGAATATGAAGCTAATTACTTCGTTGCAACTTTGTCATTATGAAAAACATCAATAGTACTTATAATAGCCTCGACATGACATAAATGCTATTTTATTCAGCCTTTAAATCTTGCCTTGATCTTGATGATGTAGGCCATGCTCCGCTTTAGGGGAATGTCTACCAATACTGCGCTTTCCAGTGCGGGGTCTCTGTTCTAGCAATTTTGGGATCCCCAACGTCTATAATATGCTCTTTAAACTATGTTCTTACTAGATAATGCGCGCGACTTCGTCCAAGTGGATTAAGATTTTTGATTACCGCGGGAACTGTTTAATTTTCCGGGATAAAAAGTAAAGGGATAAAATTTCATCAAAATCGGTTGAACAGATGGGCCGTGAAAGCGTAGCAGACAGACAGACAGATAGACAGACAGACAGACACACTTTCGCATTCATAATATTAAGTATGGATTTTGTGTTGAAAGCTAAATTATGAATTGCATATTAAACTAACGTTAGTGCTACACCGTACGGTGTAGCACTAACGTTAGTTACTCGTTAGTTAGCACGTCGTTATGCTGGGTAAGCAACATTAATCTAAGTTGGTAGTTGAATGGGTGGCCGACCATGGAAAATTAATTAAAGCCTCGTTGTTTTCCCCGTGCATTGGAGATCACATATTTTATTCATTGCTCTTGGTTATGATCACTAAAATCTGAAAATTTTATAGCTAAGATTCTCGGAACCCCGTTCTCTTTTTAGTAGAGTCAATTAAAGGTCTGATAATTAATGGATTGCGAAAAAAAGGACATTATCAATTCGATCTGAAGAATGTTTTAATTCTAATTGAACCAATTTCTAAAAATTGAGGAGTCTGACGACGATTTCAGGTGAAGTTCGGAAAGAAAGATAAAACTTCTTTAAGGACCTAATTTTAATCATTATTAATCAATCATCATAATAAACTTGAAACAAATACTCTGTCTTTTCTCCTCCTTCTTTTGTTGAATAAGCGAATTTTGTTTTTGGAGAAATAAACCGACATTGATGCAATTTGACAGAAATATAGCTTACATTATAGAGTAAGGTAAAAGTTTATTTCTGCTACTATACAAATATTTAAAGTTAGTGAAAATAAACTTACCGAAACTTCGAAAATTTTCGCAGACACAAAATCAAACCAGCAAAAGTCGCACTTCGAATGTTCACGTAGATCGAACTTTAATACTATCTCCGTGCGCGCAGTAACACGTGCGTACTATATGAGAGCTTTCACGGCACTGAAGCCTTTAGGGGAGTTGGATGTACAGCCTGCAGAATAGAGCCAATTGCTATTGCAATCGCGCTCGGCATGCTACGCCTTTCGTGAAACTTCAGCTGGAATTTTCGCAATGCGTTATCATCGTACGGAAACCCTGAATATGATTAGAATAAAGCCAAGGTGGCAAGAATGCTGGCTGCATTTCCGCGCTGAACAGCCAGGCTGATCCTTTGCGCAATAAAACAGCTAGCCCTTACGACAACAGAATGTACTTTAATGTACATAAATACGTATATTTAATGATAATTTCAGTTAATTGTTAATGTTAATTTCAGTTAATTGACAATTTGACAGCTTTAAAACAATTAATAATTATGTAAATGATACAAAAGCGTGGATTTTACTCGCTCCAGCCATGCTTGGGTCTGCGTGCTTAATAAATACACGTGTACACACTTGAATGCTTAATTATTATTGCAAGTCATGTTTAATTTAACAAGAGCACTTGCAAAAGTTTAGTTGAATAAAAAAATATTTGAATTTAAATTAAATTGAATTGAATTGAGAAAAAATATAATTTAACACTATCTACAATAAATATTCAAATTCTTATGGAACTCAATACAGTAAATGACTCGACTCCGATCGTGGAATCTCAATTCCACCGCCAGTTGATATGCGCCATGTCAGTTCCATCCATTCAGAGATGATAAGGGGTGTATTTCGAGCATATGATTTGTGTATAAAGTGGGGTTCATTGATACAATCACGTTTGGGGATGAAATAACATTACAGTAGGTACATAATATAGGGATTACAGTGCCGAGATTTGTCCCCTTTTTACTTAGTTTCCTGCCGGCTCTTTTCACTAGACCGACAAAGATGTGCCGCCAAGCGATTAAGCGTTCCGGTACGATGCCGTGTAGAAATCGAATAGGGGAATGGGTTTAATACAACTGCCATGCCCCTAACAGGTTAGCTCGCGACCATCTTAGACTGCATCATCACTTACCATCAGGTGAGATCGCAGTCAAGTGCTAGGTAACTTGTAGTGGATATAAAAATAAAAATAAAGTCACTAGTCACTACGAATTTTTTGAAATTCTCACGGAAATCTGTCCTTAACCTATTTAAGTCTTAGATCGAAAAACACTACCGACCCGGACCGAGTAGGGACCCTCAAAACGTCCGCATCGGAGGGGAACGTCGTTTTGTCCTGCCACCTAATGTGCGCGCTCCATACCTATAGAATAACGCGGGCTTTTTGTGCGTAGTGTAGGTATTTTCGTTTTTATCTAAAATAACTTGGTAAACAAAAACCAATGCTCCGACAAATAAATAACCCGATAGTAATAGGAACATTAGTTTATGGTGCATATAATCTGAAAACTACCAAACTTTTCCAATACGAAATAATCTGAACGAAACTTCAGCTTAAACTGGAAAGACGGCGGCCAATTACAGCGGAGAAAGAAAATAACTACAAAAGTTAGTTGCAGTCTCGATCTGTGTGCTTAGTCTAAGTTTTTATGTTGCAAATTCGATTGATCGTAATCGAGCGTTCGATCACATTAGCGTAAAAGTAAATTGAACCATAAATCGAGCGATTTAGAGCTCAATTTTGTGCATCCATTCACAGCCAGCGCTCGAAACGATAAGTTTTCGAAATGAAAATCGGTTGTACTGAATTTGTTACTTACACTTACTATACTTACTTGACTGCCTCGTTGGTCTAGTGGTTGGCATGTTTGACTGCGGCCAAAGAGATCCCGGGTTCGAATTCCAGGTCGGACCGTAACAGGTAATGGGTTTTTCTGACAAGAAATTCTCAGTAGGTACTAGTTCGGAGTTAGGAAGTTGGCGCCGTCGGACCTAATCTCTCTTCGGTCGTGTCAATTTTTCCGTCCCATTGGGCTGTTAGAGTTAAGGAATAGAGAGTGCACCTGTGTACATGCCCACACACTTGTGCATTAATATGTATATCCCGCGATAATCTCTCTGGAAATAGGCCGCCGTGACCGAAATTCGGTCGGGAGGACATTACTATATTTTCTTACTTACTTACTAGAAGATCCGTTTCAGTTTGACACCCATGTGATCGAACGCTCGTTTACGATCGATCAAGTTTGCAATTTATAAACTTAGACTAAGCTTACTGAGAGGGGTACTTTGAATCTCTGATAGCGTTTTAACGAAGTGAAAATTCTCTTCTTCTTCGTATTTCGTAGCAAATTTATTTGATGGTATCAAGTTATCGTGGACGTTTTGCAATTGTAACTTTAAGATTGTTTACAGAATTAACTTTGCCCCCTTCTGTAGGTACCTAATAGTTTTTGCTGTTACTGGAACAGATTTGGATGTATGGGGCTTCATTATCCTTACAATTTAAATATTCCCAAGTGACATGGCTATAAATTTGCTAAACAATTCAATAAGACCGGGCAGTCGAGTTTTTAAATTTTTTCGATTACGAAAAGTTGAAAAATCAGTTATATTCTATGCATTATGGAGTAAGCGAGTAAGAAATGTGACCCTAAGTTGTAGACGAAAAACATGAAGAGGCCCACATAATGTTTGCCCAAACAACAAAAACGGCTGGCAGACAAACAGGAATGACATATTCCCGTGTTTATGGCATCATTCCTTGTCCCCTAACCCAATTTGTAGTAATGTCCGTCGTTTTGTGGGTTCAGGTGTGCACGCGGCAGATAATAAACTAAATTGCCTGTATGAATTAGTGTTAATAGGCTTATTAGGATATATTATGCGCCTAACTAACGACCTCCCTGGCGCAGTGGTTAGCGCCGCACAGTCTAATAAAAGGGAAGTAGCTGGATTCTATTCCTGGCAGGAGCATTTTTTCTTTATTACAATACATCTCAGTCCTTGCCACCTTGCTAAAAACTGACCAAGTGCGATTCGCTCACAAAGGGTTCCGTACCATCGACTAGATTTAACACTACCTGTGTACTTTTAACCTAGTTTCACAAAAGAAACTAGAGAAACAGCGATTGTTAAGGTCGAGGAAAGAACGACGAAAATAGTTTAATAGAAGAAATACAAGTTTTCTTGTATGGTTTCTCCTTTATTTATTATTTTTTTTAATTTGTATTATGAGTTGTTAGCGGCAATAAAAATACAGTGAAAATTTCAACAGTCTACCCTCAAAGTAAGAATCTGAGAGTCTATCTATTTCGGTCCATGAGATACAGCCCGCTGGCAGACAATTACGGACGCACGGACCGATAGCGGAGGCTGTTACGAGTACAAGCGTTGTAAGCCTACGTGGTTTTTTGCATACAACTTTAACAATTGATATTTTGATAGTAAAAAAAAGCCTCATGGATTGCCAGTGGGTCTCTAGTACTAATAGGGTATGGGGCAACATATGGGTAAGGAACCCTAAAAATTTTTTGGTAGTATAAAATAGTAGATTATTAACCAAGGGGATAAAGCAGTGTCTTCCGTCGCGGGTGACGATTTAAATCGCGAGCGTAACGAAGGACTCGAGGTTTGCCCCCGAGCGTAACCGGTGTTAAAAACTTAAATCACGAGCGAAGCGAGGGATTTAAGTTCACCCAAGACTAAGACAGCTTTATCACCGAGGAAAATACTCTACTTTTCGTACCATTTGCGAAAAAATTAACACAATAATAATATGAGATAAGCATTTATTAAAAATAATGACAATTAAAAGTAAAAATTAACTTTCGAAACATTGGTCCAATTATTGATAGAGAGTGTTCATAAGTTTTGAAATAATTTTCCTTGGATTTTGTTGGAAGCAAATTAGTTATAATTGCGGCAGCATTTGCACTGATGGAATCCGACAATTCACTGTCACTGTCGCTTTCATTTAACATCGTAACGTATTTTTAGAACATTAACTTATTTATAAAAATAAATTAAAATAAACTTAACGTTTATGTATTTGAAGAAAACAAAAACGCGGCAAATTCCTAGACTAATATTTTTTTGTCGGGAAAGCAAAGGCATTCAAGCTCATACGGCCTCGTCGGTTTTCGTAATTTTATTTAATAATCATAACTGCATAATAAATGCGTATTCCTTTTTCAAAAAGATGTTTAATGCTTTATATACAAACTCAATGGTGTAAACACAGATGTAGTTCAGTATAAATTTCGGTAAGTACTCCAAATTTAAATCACATTCTCCCCCTAGAGGATGAATGAAATTCAGTACAATTTTCTTTCCCTGTTTTTAACAGATTAAAAATGACTATTGTTATGTTCGCTTTTTGTGGCATAGAATGTCACTTTTTTGAGCAAGTGGTACGAAAAAATAATTAAAGTTCTTTTGAAGACTCTCAGGCACGATCATAAACATAAAAAGAACCAGTTCCATAAAATACACATAATTTCACGCAGGTCGGTAAATTGAAGTGGGCTACATTTCGACCCTCGTTTAAGTGCTCTCTGAAAAAATCGGTTCGCGAAAGCTTATGTAGGTACACTAACTTAAATTCAAGTGAGGTTGCTTATTTTATTTTATGGTCTATGAATGTGACATAGTGCTAAGTTATTCGTCACACATCCTATGTTAGATGAAGCCTTTTAACTTATGGACTATGTTAATTGTTACCATACAACCACCGTAGTCCATAGGAAACTTAACGGATCGGAACCGCTTGAGTTATATATAAAAATATAGGTAATTTTATAGCAAACGCGATGGTATAGCATTGGCTACAATAAACTTGACAAAAAAATATATTTAAAAATAGCCTGGATAGGATTTGGATAGGCAACCTATTTTAGGTGTATTTATCTATTACTAAATAAAAATAAAAAGTAGGTTTCATCCATTAAACAGGTCGGTGAAGGTCGTGGCTATATACGGATCTTAGACTATAAATGCTAAGAGCCTATGCACACGGCGTATTTTGTACGCGTAGACGGAGCGATACAAACGCGATTCTAACCATATAATATGCGTGTCAGTCGCCGGCAGGTAGATACATTTGCACACGTCCACAAATGGGGACAGGCAAAGCTAATCTCAGATGGCGCCACCCTCGCTGGTAACTGTCAGGTTCATTTGCGTACATATTTGAGGTAATTAGGCGTCCTATTTGAATTGAATCTGGGCAAAAAACCAATGTATGTGCTCTCGCCATAAAAATTGTCAGGTCTAAAGTGAGCGATACATAACTGAGTTTCCAATTTTGTTGGCGGAAGGCTTTGTACCATAGCCTTTTTTTCCTCAGCAGCAGGAAAACGGTGTGCGCCTCTATTATCACCTTTGAATGCACAACATTTAGGCATTTTAATGAATTAATCTAAGAAAATTAAACTATTGCGTAAAAAAATATGGTGTTTGACAGGTAAACAACACCAGCGACGATGCGACACCTAGCGGGATAAATTGGCAGTGTGCCTCCCCATTCAGACACGCGTTGGTATCGATACTATCGCGCAGACACGCGGATACAGATACGCTGTACACGCGCGTTTGACTAATTTAGGTACGAAAGAAACCACTTCAGATTCAGACGCGCTTTAAGCGAGCTTTTGTATTGATTCAAATTCTTTTTTGGACTGAAAACGTGCAGACAACGCGATTCAACGCACGTAGTCGGCGCGTAGAAAATACGCTGTGTGCATAGACTCTTAGTGTGTTTGTTTGTCCTTCAATCACGCCAAAACGGGGCAAAGGATCGGCTTGATTTTTTGCATGGATGTAATCTAAACTTGGAGAGTCACATAGGCTGCCCGCCTTATATGTTTATCCTGGAAAATTATAGAGTTACCGTGGGATTTTTAAAAAACTTAGTTCCGTGGTCATAATCAAGTCAAGAAATATAAACTCGAAACACGCGTTTTTTAATGTAATTTTTAATCAAGCCTCTGTAAAATAGTTTTTATGAGAGTATTCGACTGTTACGGATTATTCTGTATCTGCTACCTTGCAGTTCTTCATACATAGACGTGTTAACTGTTAGCCATTGTTAGCGTACGTGTGTATAATAGGTATACATCGCTCTAACATCTAATTTCCTGTACAGACGTCCAGAGCGGGTTATATTAGATTCAGATCAACCCACTTATTGCTCTTATGTCAGTGGATACATATACAAGTTTCTTATTAGGGTTCCGTACCCAAAGGGTAAAAACGGGACCCTATTACTAAGACTCCGCTCTGTCTGTCTGTCTGTCTCCAGGCTGTATCTCATAGACCTGATAGCTAGAAAGCTGAAATTTTCACAAATGATGTATTTCCGTTGCCGCTATAACAACAAATACTAAAAATTAAAAAAATATATATATTAAGGGGGGTCCCCATACAATAAACGTGTTTTTTTCGTATTTTTTTGCTCAATATTAAAAACAGTAACAGGTAGACGGTTCAAATTTTCACAGAATATTAACTTGTATATTACCTTTCAAAATAAATAATTAAATATCAATAAAGTAAATATTAAAGGGGGGCTCCCATACAACAAACGTAATTTTTTTTATATTAACAGTAAACCTCTACAAACAAAGTTAGTTTTGCGGTTCATTAACAAAGGTAATTATACCTACCTACTTCTTGAGTACGGAACCCTCGGTGCGCGAGTCCGACTCGCACTTGGCCGGTTTTTATATTAAATTTGCGTTGATTAGGTATTTTTGGATTACCGCGGGAACTCAATAATTTGTTTGTTTTAAAAAGTAGCCATGTCCTCCCCCAGGGCTACAACTTATTTCTAGTCGGTTAGTAGAAATGATGGGCCATGAAAGCATAGCAGACAGGCAGATAGACAGACACACTTGCGAATTTATAATTATTAGAATGTATAATAGACTAGTGGTCCGCCCCGGCTTCGCACGGGTAGCACTAATCATCATATTAGTCCATACCCAATAATTGCCAGTCGGCATTACTTGACATGACAAACCATTTTATTTTGAGATTAATACAATGTTAGTAAAAACACCTTCGAAAGTAAAGCTTTGTTTTAGACCCAATATGAAAATCATAAAAATGGTTATTGTGAGACAAACTTAAAAGATAGTTTGACGACCTCCGTGGCGCAGTGTGTAGCGCTGTTGCCTTAACCTGCGGAGGTCTCGGGTTCGATCCCCGGCAGGGTCATTTTGGGAATTTATAATTTCTGAATTTTCCTTGGTCTGGCCTGGTGGGAGGCTTCGGCCGTGGCTAGTTACCACCCTACCGGCAAAGACGTGCCGCCAAGCGATTTAGCGTTCCGGTACGCGGACTTTTTGAGAGGAATAATGCCAACAATGTTTTGCGTATGCGCCTTGCACATACGACTTCATTCATATTATTGCAATGTTCGTAGGAATCTCTAATGTTTTTGAAAATAAAATATAGCCTATGTTACTCGCTGCTAAAGTAGCTGTCTATAAGTGAAATAATTTTTAAAATCGATTGAGTAGTTTTTGAGTTTATCCATTACAAACAAACAAACAACCAAATGTTTCTTTATAATACCTATTAGTTTAAATAAGTATGAATTTGTGGTCTTGGTCAATAGATCCAGCCGAATTTGATAGCTGAAATTTCAAAAGTTAAAACAAAACCCTTCGTCGTAAACCGAAATAATCCAAAACTCGCAATTGTTAGGGAATTAAGTCTTATGTTTTGCAAATACTTATTTGAATTCATGTTGTCTATATTTATATAATACAGAAGTTATTTTTTAGTAGTTTTAAATTTACCAGCCTGTTTATAATCATCTATTATCTCATAGCACCATAACTTTTAATTAACACGTCGAACCCTTTTGGCTACTAAATCTTGCACGTGTCGTTACCAAAGACTCCGCCATCTTGAGCGAACTTATATTCAAGAGTTGAATTTCAGTGTATTGGAGTCGAAGCGAAAATTCCATTACATGAAGCAAGCTGCTCACACCGGACTGCAGTTTCCCAAAAACTTGTTACTTACATTTGTAGCAGTTTTACTCAATAGGTAGGTACTCAATTTATTTATTACATGTAGGACAATAGGAGTCTCGTATGTCACGTCATGTTTTGACTCCACCACCGGTTAGGAAAAAAAATCAACAAAGAAGAGCCGGCAACAAGAAACTCAACGGTTCCGTCAAATCAAATCATTTATTCGATTTAGGTACACTGTATAGTTACACTTATTTATATCAATTACTTACATATAAAACATGATGGTGATAAAATAAGTTACGGTATCTTAAATCTAAAGCTATACGAGGGTTCCAAACGCGCCCTACTCTGAGAAGAGCCCACAAAAAACTCAGCCGGTATTTTTTTTGTTTTTTTAAACAAAAATAGCCCATTCTTAAAATTATAAATGTGCAATTATTGTGTTCATTTGTTGGTTTGTTTATTTAATTCACAGCGAAATAGAGCAACGGATCGGCGTGATAAATGTACGGGCATTTGAGGACTTGGACACAGGCTACTTTTTATGCCTGAAAATCAAAGTTCCCTCAGGATTTAAAAAACGTAAACACACGGACGAAGTCACGGGCTTAATCTAGTATGTTATATTTCTGTTCATTCAATCCAAAAACTACGCCTTAGATGAGATTTGGGGTTCATAGACTTAGATGCCCCACCAGTGGAACATCTTCGTGGGGCAAATTACATCGACTTATAACTCAAACTGGAATCTGCCCCACCAGGGTTGGCTCGGGGAATTATTCATTTTATCATTCCATTGTACAAGACATCTCTGCCAAGTTCTTGTTATCTCGAACATTATTATAATTCTGATTAAAGTTACCGCAGACAAAAAAGGGTTCTAAATTATTTTATCAACGCAACGTGCCTACTCGTAAAACAAAGAGATTGAAAATATTATTAAAATTTATTGACCATTGTACCCCGTATTATAATGGAGGCATTTCCTCACAATAGGTATTCGTCTATATTCTGCACGAAACTGGCTCATGTAAATTGTAAATTAAATAAGAAATTAAAAAAAACTTTAATGCTTTTAAAATAACATCAAGTGAATCTGTTCAGTACCGAGAGCAACTCGGCGGCTGCTCTTATGAAAAAAAATTCACAGATTTCGCAGTCCCCGCAAGAATCGGATCATTGAAAATGAATACAAAAATTAACGAAAAAAAAATATTTTGAATAACATTATTACAAGTTGATTAATAAGAAATTTTGATTGATATTTACTCCCCTAAAATAAAAACTACATTACTTGCAAGGCATCTTTTAACACCGTTACCATGACGATCGGTCAATAATCACTCCAGCTTTTGTTGATTCTTAAAAAAATAAAAATCTCTTCTTCAAAATTTTTCAAAAATTTACTAACTGATTTTCAAAATTCCAACTCGAATGTACTACTCGCCTGCACCTGCATATTTTAACACTATTACTACTGTGCAGGCGTTACGTTTCAAGCGATTTGCGTCTGATAACCATTTTCAATGGTAAATATATGATAGTATAATATTTATGAATATACACATATTAAGTAGTACGTAACTGCAGTCCCAAGCATTGTCTAGAGCGAGTCAAATCCACGCTCTTTTAAATTAAAAGCGTTTTTCAGGAGCATACTTTTAATGAGATTTTTAAACTATTGTAGGGCATAATAATATACTTAAATATTAACAACTAGATGACTCCCGCGACTTCGTCTGCGTAGACCAAGTTTTTTCAAATCCCGGGGGAACTCTTGAATTTTCCAGGATAAAAAGTAGCCTATGTCCTTCCCCGGGATACAACCTACCCCTGTACCAAATTTCATTAAAATCGGTTGAATAGATGGGCCGTGAAAGCGTAGCAGACAGACAGACAGACAGACACACTTTCGCATTTATAATATTAGTATGGAAGTATGGATTATCAAGGTACAACTTAAATAGCTGGGTCTACCCGAAAATCTACAGAGTCTGATACATATCGTAGACCCCTAAGAAAGATTTGTTCAGGAATGAACCCCCCAAAGTCGGGGATTTTATATCCATGGAAATGGGTATTTAGGCTTTGTTAAGAATAAAGGAATTGATACGTTTTACGGGGTTTTTGTAAATTCCATGCCCAAGGGCTTTTCAGATAAATTGCGTATTTCAGGCAGGTAGTTGTCAGAGCCGTATGGAATCAGAGCTCACTTGATGTAATTAATTGGCTTCAAGCGCTGCCTCATTCAGCCCTCTCGCTCCCTTCAGTACAGGGAGGGTGTGTGTACACCACAGATATACTCGCAAGCATAGATATAATGTTATTTTTTTTTTAATCAACTACAATTATGCCCTTGACTGCGATCTTACCTGGTGGTAAGTAATGATGCAGTCTAAGAATAAGATGGTATGGCAGTTATATTAAACGCAAACCCCTAATCGGTTTCTACACGGCATCGTACCGGAACGCTTAATTAATCGCTTGGCGGTACGTCTTTGCCGTTAGAGTGGTAACTAGCCACGGAAAAAGTCTCCCACCGGGCCAAAAATGAAATTAACATACATACTAATACATACATAAGTACATACATTATACACATCGTACATAAAATTATAAATGTGAAAGTTTGGATGGATGGACGTTTGTTACTCAATCACGCCAGACCGCTGGACGGATCTGTACATGACCTAGATAAAATTTGGCACAGAGATATATTATAGTCTGGAATAATATATTTAAGCTACTTTTTATCCCAGAATATTAAAGGGTTTTAGAGTACCCGCAGGAACCGAAAAACCTCAATCCATCGCGGGCATCAGCTAGTTTCATACAAAATGGCGCACGAAATCCGCAGGGCGACCGCGTATCTTTTGCATCAATCACCTCTGATTGGTTAATACTCTTCCTCTATTGGACGAAATCCATTGACGCAGCAAGAATACCATAAATTTAGCCAATCGGAGGTGATTGCGATGTACCTATCAATGATTGAAACAAAAGTTACGCGGTCGCCCTGCTGTTCCCAATGCAAACTGTCAGTGATGTCACTTCGCCGTATCTATCTACTGGGGGCTATACTAACATCGCTTATATATTATATTGTAATATACTATATTGTAATAATATATGTAATAATAATTTATGTAAAATTGTTGAACGTTGCTCCGGTGTGTCTTTGATTTCGCGTAATCCACGGCCTTTGGATAAATGGATAGCGCGCAAATATACGAAAAGGTGCAAAAAATGTAACAAGAGCTTACGGCTTCTATTTAGCTGTTTTCCCGCGGGGATCACTTACAGTGTGCTTTCCCTTTATAATGCCTGTTTTTCTTTTTGAAATGCTTGTTTTTTTAGCTACTTTGATGTTCCATGGACGGTATGCGTCCCAAAATTACTTTTTATCGCGGAAAATTAAAGAGTTCCTTCGAGAATCAATAAAACTTATTGCGCACGGGGGGCATGTACTAAATAGATCTGAACAAAGACGTCTATCTATAATCTAGTAATTTAGTTTTGTGAACAAATACTAACGAGTCTGGAATAAATTTAATAAACAGCAATTTCGCGAGATCTGCGCCAATCCCGGTCCGCTCCATTAAGCCTTCACGGATGCTGCGGATAATGGATACTGACGTTATTTGCCGCGAAAACTTTTGATGTTATAAAATCAAAACTGCCAACGCCATCACAGACATAATAACATATTGTTTCATTATTGTAGACTTTCGTGTTTTATAATTATACATAATCCTTATTTTAGGAACGTCAAGGTACGTGACATCGAACTGTCATTTTGAGTAGTATTGAAAGAAGATACAGAAAGAAAGAAAAATCTTTGTAAATTGCACTAAGTGTTGGCAGTAGGTATGGCCTTGTATATTGGTTTTAAACAAAACATTGGAAACGTTGAAAAGCTGTGGAAAATACCGAATTAAAAGTAAAACAAGTACAGCATCAGTGTTCAGAAAATCCGTATGGTGTCGTTGGACACCCTGCAAAAACATAAGTTCTTTTCGCTATTATATCTAAAAAAATGGAAAAAAACTTACAAAAGCAGATTCCACGAGTGAGATTCGAACTTGACCTCCTTAGATTACATCAGTGGTTTAGTCGGATCCTAATCGACTGAGCCACTGAGGTAATACAAGAAGTGTTCAAAATGTTTAACGATAACTAAAATAATTACATACAGGTACCCTATCTCTCTCTATCTACACTCTAGAGGGAGGAAGATACATTTCAACGCTTTTTACCCGACTGCGGAACGCACAGGGTTATGTGTTCATCAGTCTATATATGTATTTTTGTTCCTTGCAGGATAGCTACAGCCTAAACGCGTGGACCGATTTTGATGATTCTTGCGCCAGTTTATGCCGAGTATATCAGTAGAGTATCACTGTGGAAGCCGAATTTGAGAAAAAACAAAATGGCGCCCTGTAGAAGCCATAATGTAACAAATTAAAAAATTAAAGTCGATAGACTATGGCAAGTGGGGTATCGATATTAATAGGTCTTGCAAAATCATAGTTAGGTTCCCTTGATCATTTTCCCATTTTATCGACCATTTAGGATTTACGAGGTTTCAAAGGTTCATTTTTAGTGTATTCCTTTGTGTCGCACTACAGACAAAACGGCTGAACCGATTTTGATAATACTTAATAGATTTATCTTAATCTTCTTAATAGATTTATCTTAATCTTCTGAGTGTCACTACGGAGGCCGAATTTGAGAAAAACAAAATGGCGTCCACTAGAAGCCAATTAATAAATAAAAGTCGTAGGCTCTATAGCCTATCAATAGTCGATAGGCTCTAGCCTCTATAGCAAGTGGGGTATCGTTAGAAAGGTCTTTTAAAATCACACATGGGTTCCTCAAACTATTTTTCCGTTTAAATGATAATTTAGGATTTACGAGATTTCAAAGGAAATGTTTAAAGTTCCTACTCATATCATCTATGTCTATCAAACTAGGTGGATTGTCTCAAAAACCACTCAACCGCTTTTAAAAATTATATCACTTATAGAAAGCTACATTATTAACAAGTAAAATAGGCTATATTTTATTTCCAAAAAAATTAGAGATCCTCACGAAAATTGCAATAATGTGAGTTAAGTCGGAAAAACCCATCTCATCTGAGAGCTTACGTGGCGTGCGCTGCCTAAATCGTTAAAGTTACACGACAACAATGTATGGTGGAAACGTTCCTCTCAAAAAGTTCTAAAAATAAGTCCGCGATAGCATATAACTATCTTTTAAGGTTGACTCACAATAACCATTTTTATGATTTTCAAATTTGGTCACTGCTTTACTTGCGAAGGTGTTTAACAACATAGTTTTAATCGTTAATTCCTTATCAAAATAAATATCTTACTCATCTCAAGTATTTAATTTAGACAAAAAATGTCCTTTACACCATTCAATTTAGATGAATATCTTATGAGATATCATAGAAATACAGTGAAAATGACGCGGCCCACAGCGGATAGGTAAAGGGTGAAGGGCGAAGGGTGGAGGGTAGGTGGGGCGTACTCTAACAATATAATAAATATTACAGTAGTATAGTACCATATCATTGTATACCTAAGCTTAATGTGACGAAATAACAAGTCTCAAAAAACTTGATGATTTTTACTCCTTCAATCGATCAATCAATAAATTCATCAATCCCACATGCAGCGCATATTCGACTAACATAACTTCCGACTAACATTTTTAATGTCTATTAAAATATTAGTTCCGAGTCCACTTAGTTATAAACTAAATACTAAATAAATAAATTCGTCCACTACGTACTAAATACGTACAATTTGTGTTTTTGAAAAGACTTAAAAATACCTACTTTTTTTGCATTGTCTACGGGCATTTTCGTAAGTGGCCGACGTTCATTGCCGAGGTCTCGTGACGTCGATGCGATAGGACTCTCGAAAATTAATAAGCACATTTTTAGGAAAAATAGCAGATTTACGATTTTTACCAAATTAATATTAGTATTTTAACATATGCAAATTTGATGATGGTTATGCAGGTGATCACCGCTCGTCATGACGAATAAATTAATCCGCTGCTTATTACTACTTCTCATAGAAAATTCTTATTAGTACCTTTGTTGCTACCACAGAATAGGTAATAGGTGCTACTTCGGGCAGATAAAACGTTGCCTGTTTCCGATAAATACTCAACAAAAAAGTTTGAAATAAAAAAGTAATTTATAAAAAACAAAAAACCCGACTGCTTGGATACCAAAAAGTATAAAACAAGACATGAATTGAAGTATTTCATTATTATCAATTTAAATCGTATAATATTAATAAAATGTATCAAGGCGCAGTCGCACGTCCAATAGCTAACCTTAACGTACGACTGTGCCTTGATAAATTTTATTTAATATTATACGATTTAAATTGATAATAATGAAATACTTCAATTCATGTCTTGTTTTATACTTTTTGGTATCCAAGCAGTCGGGTTTTTTTTAGGGTTCCGTACCTCAAAAGGGAAAAACGGAACCCTTATAGGATCACTTTGTTGTCCGTCCGGTTATGTGTTAAGACCCTTTTTCTCAGGAATGCATCAAGCTGAAATTCATATTTTTGGCAATTCTTTACATAAATTCCGGAGGTCGCGTCGGTTCATTTAGCATTAAGTAAGTTGTAGTATCCAATTTGTATTTTTGGTTTTAAATTAGTTTTTATAATTTTAATTAAGATTTAGATTTTATTTAAAAAAAAGTGTAATGCATGGTATTGATTTTGTGTACTTATGAGTTGTAAAAAAACTTATCACTAAAGTGCATGTGGTGTTTACCTATGTGGCTAATCATTTTACCTTAGTACCTAATATATTGTAAATTTTTTGATGTGTTTTAAATGATATAGCTGTTGGTAAACCAAATAAACAAAAAAAAACAAATACTCAGGTCTACTGATCCTTGGAGCGGTGAAAAAATCAAACTTCTAAGCTAACGCAATCAAAAGATACAGCCGTTTATGCTGCAAATTTTCGGCACTCGCAAGGGAATCAAAACCTACAGGGTACTTCTCGTGAACTCAGAATCTTGAAAGTTGGTACGAAGCAACGTCTTATAGCACAGATAAAGGAAAAATTGCGAAAAACAAATTTTTTGTTACACCATATACTAAAAATATTTTTAGTAATTCTAACCTTACTAATGTTATGGATTTCATTTAGCAATAAAAATACCATAACTTTTACTTTTATACCTACAGGTTTGTACGGAACCCTCGGTGCGCGAGTCCGACTCGCACTTGGCCGGTTTTTCTTTTCAACGCATTTTGTCCTGCCATAAAAACTTCGCTGATAGTCTAGTAGCTATAAGTCACCCGAACTCCTTTACTGGGTCGCCGGTTCGATCCCCAGGCATACACCTCCAACTTTTCGAAATTATGTGCATTTTAAGTACCTAATTAAATATCACTGGCTTCAAACGGTGAAGGAAAACATCGTGAGGAAACCTGCACGCTTGAGAGTTCTTCATAATGTTCTCGAAGGTCGCACTTGGCTAGCGTGGTGGACTATGTATAAACCCTTCTCATTCCGTAAGGAGACTCGTGCTCAGTTAAGAGAGAGATAAAAAGTAACGTTCTAATAAATCATTCGGCGTGATTGAAGGACAAACAAAAACACTGTCGTATTTTTATTATTCTTTAAATAGAATACATAATACACTTTGGTTTTACTAATAGTTATATTATTTAGTTCCTGCAACAGAAACGCATTTGTTAATCATTTATTCTTGCTTCTGTAACTTGAGTGGCTAAGAAAAAATAAAATATACGGTTACATCTGTATTCTGTGCAGGCAAAACTTTGTATTGTGTTTTTATTTTGTAAATTATTTCTTATATTCGTGTGCAATAAAGTACGTATTAAATAAAAGAATGAATCCCGGGGCGAGTAAACTAGTTCTTTTTTTAGGGTTCCGTATCTCAAGAGGAAAAAAAAGAAACCCTTATACAATCACTTCTTTGTCCGTCTGTCAACACCCTTTTTTTCGAGAACGCATGGAGGTATCAAAATACTCACGTGTACGGTTCCTTAGAGCTGTAAAAAAATCAAGCTCCTAAGTCAACGCAATCAAATTATACGGTCGTTTATGCCGCATATTTTGACACTCGCCAATAAATCAAAATCTTTAATACTTCCCGTCGACTTAGAATCATTAAATTGGCAAGAAACAAGGTCTCACAGCACAAGTAGGAAAATCCTAAAACCGTTCATTAGGGTTCTGTACTCATATGGTGTCGAATTGTTTGTCAGGCGTTACCAGTTTAGTGCCAAATGTACCTAAGCCAGCTTTTTCACACGTGTTGTTATGACATATTTCTTGTTATTTACTGAGATAATTTATATTGTGTTGTGGTACGGAACCCTTTGTGTGCCAGTCTGAGTCGCACTTGACTTTTTTTTAGACTACGCCTGCGCTTGACGACAATCATGCTTAATACAAAGCAATGATGAGGTCTAGGTTGGAGCGCGCTAATCTTAATTAAATCTCACAAAACCAAGTAGCATATTATTCCAAGGAAACGCCTAACCTTAATGCAATTAATGGAAAGGGGACGAGACCCTCAGCAATGAGCAATACGATCCAGAGAAATTTTAGGGAGATATTTAACAAGCCCGCCAACCCGCATTGGAGCAGCGTGGTGGGTCTAAGCTCTAATTCCCGCTCTCCTATGAGAGTGGAGGCCTGTGCCCAGCAGTGGGACGTTAATGGGCTGTAGTGAGTGTGGTGATTTAACAAAAATATTACCTTTTTACCGCTCAGCGCGGATCGGTCTTATGGTGGACGACTTTATCATATCATAGTATGTCACAAGAACATTGCCTGAAAACGTGTAAATATTTTTCAATAAATGGGCCTTCCTTTTCAGTAAAAAACTTAGTTTTTCTAAACCTTACAGACTATGAGGTTTAGAAAAACTAAGCCTACCTGATGAGGCTCAGTAGGTACTATGAGTCATAGTACAGAGCTTCATCAGGTAGGTATGTTCAGACCTTTTAATTAAGGCTGGGTATTGGGTAGGTACCCATGGGATTTTAAGAGTAAAATCCGTCTGTTTTCTTATTCGAAAAGATAAATATAAATTTTGAGTTTAAAATTTTTATCATATTTTCCAAACAGCTGGAGATTCTCTTTTGAATTGACTACTACCAAGATAAAATTAAATAGTATTTTTAGCGACTGATTAATCTAATTTCGAATTTTGAAATCATAATTTTTTTTACAAGAAATCAAAATATTTAAATTTAAACTCACCGTATTGATCAACTGAAAAAAGCAGCAAAATACAAGATATTAAAGGTGTCAATGATAAACAATTACTTCAATTAAAAGTGTTGTACCTAAAATATACCTATGATTATTTTTTACAAGCTTTACATATATGTATCTTTATAGCTTCTCTCTCTCTTTCTCTCCAGTCGTTACTTCATTGCTGAAGATCGTGGTCCTCGGGATTTTGCAACCTTGTGCGGATTAAATTTTTCCATCGCGTTCTAACGGAGGCCAGTCTTGCAATGGTGTGAAATTTGCACTTGGAGTCCCTCAGCTGGTCTGACCATCTGGTTGGTGAGCGCCCTCTCGATCTTTTGCCCTCGGTGTTGCCCGTCACTATAAACTTTTCTAAGCTGTCGTTCCCGCAATAAGCTTCTACTCTGTATTCTGAGTACTAACTTAATTAAAATGAAAACTATTTATTTATTCATTATTTACATAAGTAATTAGTTAGGTACTTACGATCAACATCTGTTATTTGGACGTGATATTTTTGCTCTATGGCTGCAACAAAAATAAAATTAATAACCTTTTCCAATCTGTCACTAATAGGTTTCTTCTTAGGAGATTATGTTTCCAAACGGCTGGGAGAGTCTCTCCTAAACACAGAGAGTTAGAAGTGCGTGTGCGAGGATCGAACCCCCTACCGCCCGAACAGGAGGCTGAACTTCATAACCACGAGGTTATCAGTACATACCCGTTGTCCTACGTGACCGACAAACGCGACAATGCCACAGTATTGGTATCTGTGCGACTCGTTACGGCGGGACTTAATTCCTTCATCTGGTGACAGAAGGGCCGCCTCATTTTTGGGCAAAGAATCAGCCTGGCTGTCCAGTGTGAACATGCAGCCAGCATTATATATTATTGCCATTTGTACATAGTAGCTAATTAGGTTAGGCTAGCTAGCATTAAGTTTGCTAGCTAGCCTAACCTAATTACTAGCTAATTAGGTTAGGCTAGCTAGCAAACTTAATGCTAGCATAATTATTATTATACCTATTTGTTTATTTTCATTTTTGCTATTCAACGACGTAATTTGCGCCAGTGTTTTGGGCAACAGGATCACTTGGATAGCGTGTATTTTTTGTAAATCCATACTATATTCTAATATTATAAATGCGAAAGTGTGTCTGTCTGTCTGCTACGCTTTCGCGGCCCAACTACTCAACCGATTTTGATGAAATTTGGTACAGAGATAAGTTACATCCCAGGGAAGGACATAGGCTACTTTTTATCCCGGAAAATTGAAGAGTTCCCGCGGGAACATAAATCCACGCGGACGAAGTCGCGGGAAGCATCTAGTATGTATAATAATTAGCACTTAGTTTTTAGGTAGGTAGGTAGGTTAATTTATAGGTAACTAGATGATGTCCTTCCTAGCATAATATGTCCTTCTCCGGGATACAACCTATCTCTGTACCAAACTTCATAAAATCGGTTGAACAGATGGGCCGCATTTATAATATTATAGTATGGATTAGTATGTATGATTTGTTTGTATGTAGATAAATTTGAATATTCATAAAGAATATTAAAAAAGGTAGATAGTAACAAGTATGTACATTTTATAGTAGGCTCCAACATCTGCTTGACCCTCTCCATGCCGAAGATGTGGACGATGCTTCGGACGAAGGTGTGGAACTCCTCCATCCAGGGGGCGTTATCTCGTAGCGGCGCTGATTTCGCTGTGAATAACAATAAAATAAGACAATAGGGATGATGACAACTCAAAAAAATCAGCAACTCTTTGTCAAACTTAAAAATGCGCTTCTAGTATGCAAGTTTGTATGAAATACATTAATTGTGACGACTTCAAATTTTAAAACACATATATTCTTTAATCTATGGTTTAAAATGGTTATTAAACTTGAAACTAACCGAGGGTGGGAATTTTAGGACCCGCTTTTTAATTATTATCAGCAAGAAATAATTTATTTTTGACATAGGCATCATCCCTATTATGTCATACTATCCCAAGTACCCCTACCGTTATGTAATGAATGAAAAGGGGTTATGAACCTCGGTAATGAGGAAAACGACGCAGAAAGAGAAGAAAGAAGAAGACAAGTGACTGAGAAGAGTAGTAAAAAAGAAAATGAAGGAGAATTTAAAAGAACCTGAGACTAATAAATATTATGAATTCATCGAAGGACGAATAGACGTCGATGGGGTTCCAAGGATCCATTGTAAAGAACCTAAATGTTACCTTTACGCCCTCTATTCTTATGTTTTTTGGCTCTTGGCACTGGACCGAATTGTACAGAAGATGTTCCTGGAATCAGCAAAAGTTTGATCAAAACCGATAGAGTTTCGGGTCGCAACCCAAATACATAATTAATTTATTAAACCTTATAGTTCGTTTACAGAATATCTATGATATATAATTATTATTTACTAGATGATTACCGCGACTTCGTCCGCGTGGATTAAGATTTTATTATTCCCGCGGGAACTCTTTAATTTTCCGGGATAAAAAGCCTATGTCGTCCCTCGGGATACAACCTATTCCTGTACCAAATTCCATCGAAATCGGTTTAACATATGGACCGTGAAAGCGTAGCAGACAGACAGACAGCCATACAGACAGACACACTTTCGAATTTATAATATTAGTACTAGATGATTCCCGCGACTTCGCCCGTGTATACCAAGTTTTTTCGATTCCCGCGGGAACTCTTGAATTTTCCGGGATAAAAAGTCGCCTATGTCTTTTCCCGGGATACAACCTACTCCTGTACCAAATTTCATTAAAATCGGTTGAACAGATACATTTTTTGATTCCCGCGGGAACCTTTGAATTTTCCGGGATAAAAAGTAGCCTATGTCCTTCCCCGGGATACAACCTATCCCTGTACCAAATTTCATCAAAATCGGTCGAATAGATGGGCCGTGAAAGCGGAGCAGACAGACAGACAGACAGACAGACAGACAGACACACTTTCGCATTTATAATATTAGTATGGATGTATTAGTATATGGATAGATTTATAAATATAATAATACTAGCTTAAGATTAAAAAAATAATGAAATGTAAGACTGAGGAAAATAAAAAGGCTTATTTATTTATTTATTTATTTATTTATTTATATGGATAGTATGGATTAGCACTTTTTATCAGTCCGTCTGTTCGTCAGTCAGACTGTAGGTATGTTGCAGCTTTATAAGGGGTTTGAGGGGGTTGAGTTTTTTTTGAGCTTTCGAACCTCAGAATATGGCGCTATGTTCTAATGTTTTTGTAGATTATATTCCCTCCATAAAATCTGAACCGATTTCTACAGTGTAATATTGTTCACGGTCAGTTTAGTCCCATGTGAGTTTCATGAAGATCTGATGAATAGTTCGGAGATGGCGGGTGGAAGTTCTCCTCAACGGGGAACAGAAGATCAATCGCGATAAAAACAGGAGATTTTGAACCATACTATGTTACCATTATAATATTATAAATGCGAAGGTGTATTTGTCTGTCTGCTACGCTTTCACGGACCGTCTTTTCAAACAATTTTGACAATATTTGGTACTTAAATAGGTTGCATCCTGGAGAAGGACATAGGCTACTTTTTATCCCGGAAAATTTAAGAGTTCCCACGGGAATTATGATGATAATGGCGCGAAAACTGGGCCATTTTTTGCAATTTTTGAAGATTCCATGTTCTTAAAATTAATAATTTATCGAAAAGAAGAAAGCATAGGCACATGGCAGTTGGCACAGATACATGTAAATTGTTTGGTGCTAGAAAATTTTCTCTATTGTCATTATCCACGGAGAAAACAGATGAATATGTTTGTATGCAGAAACCGCCGTGGTACCTATTTCGTCTTAATCCACGCGAAGTCGCGGCCAGCATGTAGTAATAGATAAACAGGTAAGTAAAGGCTGTAGTACCTAATAATAATTTATAGTATCTACCTATTAGAATAGTCCCGGCGACACCTGTTCGAAGCTGCGATAATAGGTAGATATTCAAAATTATTCATAGTCTTACCGTTTTCACTCACTGTAATATAAATTCAAATGTATCATTTGACTTTGGATATTTAAATTATATTATACCTATAGAAGCCTATTTACATAGACTTAGAATAATTGCCTTCGTTTACTCAGATTTTCAGATTTCAATGTTGATTTCGTTAATTTTTTCCAGTAGTAAATAATTCTCTGTAATGATACCTATTCTACTGTAAATTTTGTACGCTATTATTTGGCAGATTGTGATATGTAGGTAGTTGGTAGGTAGGTACTTAATTATGTACATAAAGGTGGTGTGGTACCATAATTATTATTTATGTTACATCTTTTTATGTAGGTACATACAATAAAAGGATAAACTACTTACCTACGTCACGAGAATTTTTTTTAGTCTTACCTTTCACGTAAAGCAGTAGGTTTGTTGAGTTTTCTGTTTCTAAAAAAAAATAAGTTACAATTAACTAATTAAATTAAAAAACACGACTGCCGCTACAAAGGCTAACTTGTAGAATAAAAACCCTCAAGAAATAGTACTCACCCTCAACAATTTGCCGTATATACGGCTTTGCACCATCATAGCCATGCTCTTGCACTGACCGAGAGATCCGCGCGCGAAGCGTTTCCATCCACTGTGGTTCCGTAGACGTTGAAACGACATTTTCACTTGCTAGAAATATAAGTACAATATAAAATATAGCATAGACAAACTGTAATATTCTTATATTATTTTGTTCTTATATAGAATAGGTACCTACGTGTTATTGGCTATTACCTACCTACCAGAGATAAATGCTTGGGTGTTGTATCCAGCAAATGTTGATGTAAATACCTACCTATTGTATTTTGTATTGTTCTCAAAATAAGTAGGTAAAGGTAAACCTAATTTGACTGTTCCATCAAAAGAACTATTCACTTGATTCTTCAGTCTGTTTCAGCCACAGCATAAGTTATACAGTAGGACAATTATAGTTAGGTACGAAGCGTTAGAAAAAGAGTGAAAGAAAGCTCTTTAATTACCTATTATTAAAAGAAATTCCTAAGAAAATTTTATCTCGGAAAAAAATGCCTCCTTGTGCCGGACAATAGAACGTTGCTAGACGCAAACTAGACACTACCACTGTTGTTGTGGATACTGGATAGGCATCAAAGGAGCCGCGGAATGGTTCGATATCAGTGACATCTTCATTATAAACCATTGGTGGAGAGTCAATGAGTACAAGCCGTCATAATCGTAAGGCCTCGTTCGCATTGCGAAAAACATTCGGCGAATTTTGTTCTCGTGATTTATATTTCGCTTACGGATTTCACCTACCTACTCCGCATTGCGAATGCGGTGTAGCGTAATTCAACTCTATATAGCACAAAATATTCGTTCGATTATAATTCTTACCGCACCTGGTTAAATTTGTATCAAATCAGAGATGTTTTCGCGTGAATATTGTTCGCAGTGCGAACGTAGCCTTAAAAGGCCCAAGAATATTCTACATGAGATAGTTTGAGTGTAAGTGTAACCTATGCCCGGCAGTGGATGTCCAGGCAATCGGATGACGACGCGACCTATTTTGTCCGAAATCCGATTAATGGACTGAAAATACTGCTCTCCTAGGCTGTGGCACACCTGTGTGTTATAGATAATCTGCCCTCCGGGGTCTATTGTCTGTATTCACCCTTTGTTGAGTCACAAACGAAACTTCTTATATTTTTCATACATTTTCACCTTTGTTCAATGTTAGAATAAACCGAATTTAAACCTTCGTATGAAGCTTTTACGAGCTAGTTCACATTGAGGGATGCGATAAGATTATTTGCTAACATTGACTAACACGTCAAAGAGGTGACTTTTAAGAGGTTTGGTTAAGATCGACAGTTTTGAGGTCATTGAAAAAAATCCAAAGTTCGTTACATACATTGGATTTGATTTTTACATTGCATACATTAATAATAGAACACTATAAAACGTTTTTTAAATAGCAATTAAAGGCTTGCGATAGACTATAAACATGCCTTATAGCGTAGGTTGGGGAGTGCCTGTCTAGAATATAATATGCCTATAATTTACTTATGCCATGCATGGTGATAGAAATTCCGCATAATTCACTAACTTTTAAAAATATTTATTTGGCCCCGTGGTCCAATACTGTGCCAAAAGTGAACTTTGCTATAGCTTGCCTCTTTAGCGGGGAGAAATGGAATTTTTTGCTTGCTAAAAATACTTACTCAATCCATCGCTGTTGTTCTGAGTCTGACCAGTAACATTATATTGAAAGATTTGCTAAAACAAAGGAAATATAAAGATGTTAAGTATTTTAAGTGTACTATATAAGAAGGCGAATTCTATCCGGGGTAAAGTCTCTGTGGTGGAAACATGGTGGAAAGCATAAATAATTTACCTATTGAAAAAAAAACTAATACTTATTCCTACTTACAGAAAATTAACACAAAACGAGAAGATATAGATCCTTATTATCATCTCCCCACGACCCCAGTATTTATCTATCTTCTCGTCTCACAGAGTCCACAGGTGACCGGAGGGCTGACAGTTACCTCGGCCAACTTTATGGCTATTCAGCAGGGTAACGCAGCCAGCGTACTGGGCACATTGCCTCATTGCGATGGCTTTGATGATATTTTTTACGTTAGTTTTAAAATTTAGATTTCAAAGTACTTATTTCATAGATTTAATTTGATATTTTTAGGTATTTTATTCAATGATAATATAATTAATAATTACAATTAATTCAATGATAAATTTATCAAAAAACGTAAAATTTTTAAACAGAATGTATTACTTAATAATCTCTTTAATTTTTTACCTTTATCATGGTAAGTATGTCTGTCTGATCCTGATTCAAAATGTAACCCAATGTAGTCCTGAGGAATCCTACACTAAAATTCGTGCATTACATTCAAGTTTCCGTAGTGTAGCGGTTATCACGTGTGCTTCACACGCACAAGGTCCCCGGTTCGATCCCGGGCGGAAACAGATTTTTATTGTTATCATAAAAAAATGGGTTATTTTTCATGGGACCGTTAATGAAAATAAATGATTTTTTAGGTAACAAATTACTAATTTTACCGAAATCAAGTCGAAGTAAAGAAGAAATAATAAAATTGAAGTCATTGCGTGGGCCAACTAAAACTTTGTTTTACTGCAAAATTAATTAATAAACTTATCTACCACAAAACAATTACAGGAATGAATCGGTTTCGTGACTTTTTAATTAATTTCGAAGACCGTAAAATATAGTACCACCCACAAAACATAACAAGCGTGTGTTGATAAACTTGCAGCTTCCATTTAGTTTGCCCCAATAATTTATGTATATATAAATTTTACAATAGGTAAGTTATTGTATTCTAAGTCCGTTACTTTTCAAACAACTTCCTAAGGGTAAGTAAAATAATATACACATCGATATATATGTAGGTACTAGATGGGCCCTTTCATAGAAAAAGGTTGGGCGACCGACTATGAGAACGCGTTCCTATCCTGTCTTTGTCCCCATCGTAGCGCTGTCACGGTCGCTCGTCGTGTAGATAATTTGTTATTCTTAGGTTAACATCTAAAGTCTTATTAGTTTGGCACTGTACAATTTTTATTTTAAGGTAAGTGTTTCAAGTCACAATTATACATTTCCAAAAAAACGTTATTTAATCTTCCTATTTAATATTTTTATCAATTGCGCAATCATTTAATTTCCGCGGCAAACTGTATGATATTTTTTTTTTTACTACCTAACTGGCCTTACGGCTTCTATGGCTATGGCCTATATTATCTATGACGGAGTCATATTATGTTTTCAAGCTTTCATTCAAATGTTGCAAGCAAGTTCCCGCTTTTCAGACTAGATGGCGTTGATGGCGTTGCTAAAAATACGCCCACATTCTTTGTTTGACAGGGCCCGTCTATGTAAATAATTGAGGTCGTTGAATATAAAGTTGATTATACATGATTGTGTTTTTTTTCTCGTCTATCCCATAGTGTACGGTGTCTTTGGTTATCTAGCTCGTTCAAAAATATTATTCAGGGATCCGTTTGCGAAATATTAAGCTTTAATGGAATACCTAAGAAATTATTCTAGTTAAAAATATCCTTTGTGTTAAAACAATAATTTGTAAGCATAATTAATCCAGAAGTGGGCAAATAATTAAAATTACTTTTAATTAAAATATGTTTGTGCTCTCTTCAAAACGTGCACGAGCGAATGGTCACCACAGAGTACATTGTTATAATATGATGGTCACAACGTGTACCGGTTTCACGAGAGATTTAATGCAAACAGTTAAGTATAGAACTTGGGCAAAACATCACAACAACAATAAATTAATCATTTGATCAGACTGCAGTTGCTACAGCTAAGCTCTAAATCAAATTGCGATCTAAACACAAAAGTATTCAATAATCGCTGAGTCTGCCGGTAGGAGACTATCTTACCAAAGTCAAAATACTCGTATTTATGCAAATTATTCCAGTATGACGTTTTCCCGCCAAAGAACGAACCGAGTGAAATACATCGAATGAGTCAAATATAAACTTAATTAAACTTTCGTCAATAAATAAATTAACAATATTTAATCTTTTCTAAAAATTCAATTCAAAAAAGCAAAGCTGACAAACGTTACTGTAATTGGAACATATCTGGAATCTGAATCGTAAAACCGTAACACCCGTAAGCACGCAATCCCTATCAATTTATCTATCTAACGGAAGCGTCAGTGTCAAAGTCAAACTAAAATTGAACATGTCAAATGATCAAATCAGTATCACGTCAAAACTCAAAATGTCACTTGCAAGAACCGCGGCTCGATTTTTCAAAATAAAACCTATTTTAAAATTAAACAGTCGATGTTTATGTAGGTTCCAAACAGCATTTAGCGAACAACATCATGGTGCTTCTAGAAAATATATATTTGGTGGTATTTTAGTTGCTAGCGGTCTTATAGGTTACGTTAGTGCTAAGGAGAAGTTACATGCTGCATCAGTGATAAATCTTAGTGGTAGACGAGATCAGTACAACTTCATAGGTAGGTAATCTATCTGTCTAATAGCTAAAAACAATAAAAATAACCTCCGTGGTACCATTGGTACCCTAACATAGTTTTTCATAAAGAACGGTGATTTTCACAATAAAGACAGACCTTGCTTATTGTTACCTGAAAATCACATAATTTATCTACTTACAAAGTTTGATAAAAAGCTGCAAAATAAAAATTATCAATTGGAAGGAGACACACATTAATCTTATCAAGTTTATCTTTTAGTTTTTAAAAGTAATAAAATATCACTGGCTATAGCAGCGATGGAAAACATCGCAATGCATGCTAGAGAGTTCTATATAATATTCTCAAAGGTGTGTGAGATCTTCCAATCAGCCAGATCATAATTCACCACTGGCCAAGTGCCAGCGTGGTGAATTATGGCCCAAACCCTTCTCATTCCGAAAGGAGAATCATGCTTAGTAGTGCGCCGGCGATAAAACTGTGCAGACAGAGAGACATGCTTTTGCATTTATAATTTAAAGTATGGATTGTAAATTAATTGGATGTAATTGGTTGGGTTGAAATAATGAAATTAAATTCTTATTACAGCTGATGTGGTGGCAGTATCAGCGCCATCAGTGGTGTACATTGAAATCAAAGATGGCCGCCGCATGGATCTGTACACGGGGGAACCTATCACTCTGTCCAACGGCTCAGGGTTCATAGTCAAGGAGGATGGGCTGATATTGACCAACGCACACGTGGTGGTCAACAAGCCTAATGCAATTGTTAGAGTTAGGCTTATGGTTAGTACAAATTTGTATCCAACCTATCCTATAGAATTTGAGTGTCAAAATACAATAAAACCTGCATAAAATTTAAGAGAGTAAGTGTAAAGCATTAAAAATTGTGAGTCAAATTACAAGAGTGAATGGTTATTGAGAGGAACAATTCCACTATACATTTTTTTCTAACTTTAACTATTTATGCAGCGCACACCATGGAAGCTCTCAGCTGAGATGATTTTTTCCGACTTAATTTACATTATTGCAATTTTCATAGGGATCTCTAGTAAAATCTCTAGTAAATCTCTAGTAAAAATAAAGTAAATATATTGTTTATTTATTTCTTCCTCAACAAGTAACTCGAACCTTGAGATACTACAGCGATTTCAGAACATCATACTAAGAGCAATCTCTGGTGCACCATGGTTTACATGGAATGATGAAATCCCCATGGATTTCATCATACTTGGAAATGCGAACAATCAAAGAGGATATTACCAAGTACTCCAAAAAGTATAAGCACAGACTGGAAAAACACCCTAACGTATTGGCACAAAAACTACTGGTAAACGCCAACACAAAACGCTTTAAAAGATGTACTGAATTCGGATGAGAGATAAACTTCCTCGATGACAATATAACCTAGGGGAGGATATTCATCGGAATACCCATCAATATATAACTAGCTAACCAATTCCTAAGATCTGATTATGGCTAGAAAGCCAACAGCAGATAGATAAAATGGAAAAAATAAAAAAATATTTCTTCCAGGACGGCTCCAACCACACAGGCTTAGTGGAAGACGTAGACCTCAAATCAGACCTGGCCACTCTCCGGATACCTGTGAAGAACCTGCCCACAATGAAGCTTGGCTCGTCCTCTGACATCCGGCCTGGCGAGTGGGTTTGTACTGAGTTCTCTCGATCATCTGAAACCTTATACACAGTTTGGTGGTCTCATCTCATCTGCTAACAGATGGCGCTATAGGTAGCATATGAAGGAAACTGAACCAAAATTATGGGGTCTGCGTCGCGATTAATATGTTCTCTCAGAATTGGGTATTTGACAACTAATCAATTCAGTTTTTCAAACTTCAAAGCACGCCTAGTAATTATAGGATAATGTATGAAATACTGAATGTGACATCATCGAGAGTCAATGCACTTTTTTACTGAAATCAATAATTCAAAATGGTTGTCAAACAAAATTAACAGTCCATCTAATAATCACAAAAAATAATTTATTTGAACAGTTGTCAAATGAAATGATTATATCGTGTCACTATGATAAGTCAAAACAACTCTACCACCAGAAAGTTGTTTCTACTGAGAAGAGCTGAGAAGAAACTCGGCAGTTGCTCTCTTCATAAAAAGAAATATGTTACAAAATGTAAACCAATATAGTCTGACCAACTTATCTGGCCCGGTGGCCAACAATGGAACTAATTTTTATGCCTGTTTAGTTTTTATTTTATTTTTGATATATACTAGTGACGCTATTACTGGGTCTATACTTACCGGGAACTATACTTAACTGCCTCGTGTTGGTTTGTTATTGCGATAGCTATCAATTTTACCCAATTTCCTGACGTTTCATTAAACTTGTACGGGAGTAATTCCTTTCAATACAAACGTTATGAGTTTCATGGGGCAATCTGGTACGAGTCGCGGTTCGGTGGACAACAATTTTTTAAATACTTTGGTGTTTGGGTTGTAACTTGATTTGATCGTCGTGTTAGCGATTGGGCCCTGGGATAAATTTATTGGATCAAGGTCTTTCGAGTTGTAGCAAATTACTCCCGTGGGTTTGAATTAGAGTACAAAATTATTAAGGGGGGATTATGGTGCCTATTTATTGAGATGATCCTTACAGATGGGTTTTACAGAAATGTTCCAGTTACAGTTGTATTATAAGTACAGACGATGTTTCTCCAGGTGGTAGCGATGGGCAGTCCCCTGGCGCTCAGTAACACGGTGACCGCTGGAGTAGTCAGCTCACCTCAGAGGGCCAGCGAGGAGTTGGGGCTAAGAGGTAATGTACCCAGCTACCTATACATAGTGATACTGTATCACTGATACTTTAGACTACCCTCAATCTGTGACAAACATTCGCGCGAATTTTATTCGCAACTGCATATACTAATGTCAAAACCTCTTACAACGACATCATTTATTTTGACATATTGGTTATAATGACAGAAAATTAGTGCCGATTTCGATGTTGCTTATAGAATTAACATCGGTTATTAAAACGAACCGGCTATTGCGACTTATTATAGTGGTCCCTTCGATGTTGTTATAACAGATTTCTACTGTATTGTAAATGCTTGAAAAAAGAATTTTTTTTGAAAGTTTGAATGGTTTTATACCATCCAAAGTAAAATGCACCTTAACTAACGTATTATACAAACACTTGACGATGCCCGCGACGTCGTCCGGGTGGAATAAGTTTTTTTTAAATTTCCACGGGAATTACATCGATCCGTTGCACGGTTGCGGCTTGATTGAAGGACGAACCAACAAACACACTTTCGCATTTATAATAATAGAATGATATAATTAGGTGTTGTTACTTAAAATTTTTTAAAAGCTGCACTGCTGGAACCCTCCCTCTGATCGTTTTTTTTTTAATTTCCAGGCAAAGACATGGTGTACATACAAACAGACGCGCCCATAACCTTCGGCAACAGCGGTGGTCCACTGGTAAACCTGAATGGTGAAGCGATCGGCATCAACAGTATGAAAGTCACTTCCGGTATCTCTTTCGCTATACCCATCGACTATGTAAAGGACTTCCTCTCTAAGAGTAAGTATTCAGAGCAAGGACTGAAACTGTAAACCAGGCATTTCCTGACTATTTTGGGCATGAGACCCCTTTTCCAAAATGAATTGATACCTCAGACCCCCATAGCCAAATTACTTTAAATCTCTAGTTTTTTTCCTGTCTATTCAACATAAGTACTTACCAATTAAAAACTTTGCGTTCCCGCGGGAACCAAAAAACCTCATATGCATGTTTGTTGCTAAATCACGCCAGAACGGCTGAACGGATCTGGATGAAATTTGCCCCAGAGGTAGATTATAGTCTGCGACATAGGCTACTTTTAATCCCGGAAAATTGAAGAGTTCCCGCGGAAGCCAAAAAACCTCAATCCACGCAGACGAATTCGCAGGCATCCGCTAGTTTATAATATTACAAATGATTATTAAAAGGCAGGTTATCTATAGTAATGTATAGATAACCTGCCTTTCTATCAAGAATTTTATAATTGCTAGATTGTTATTATACTTATATGTTCAGAGCAGTTAATTGGGTATTTGAAAACTATTTAAATAAAAATATTTTTTTTGTGATTATTATTAAATAAAGGATCTCCGAAAAGACGTAATCTCCACGTCCCTTGTTAGTTTGAAGTTTGATAACCATTTTAAACTTTAGATAGTGTTAGCATTATTACTGTTTGTCATTATATTATCTCATGAAACAGGAAGTATTATATCTGTCAATTTGACTCGTTTCATGTCATTCGATTTGATCTGCGGATACGGACGCCATATTGAAAATAGTTAGTATAAGTACGAGTGTTTGAACGATGGTAAATGGGGAGGCACACTGCCAATTTATCCCGCTAGGTGACGCATCGTCGCTGGTGTTGTTTACCTGTCAAACACCATAATATTTTTTATGCGATAGTCTCATTTCCTTAGAATAATTCATTTTTATGCCTAAATGTTGTGTATTCCGTTTTCCTGCTGATGAGGAATGAAGAAGACAATGGTACAAAGCCTTGCGCCAATAAAATTGGAAACCCAGTTCATCGGCTACGTTATGTAGCGCTCACTTTAGACCTGCCGATTATTATGGCAAGAGCACACACTGGTTTTTTTTCCCAGATTCAGTTAAAATAGGACGCCTAATTACCTCAATTATGTACGCAAATGAACCTGACAGTTACCAGCGAGGGTGGCGCCATCTGAGATTAGCTTTGCCTGTGCCTCCCCATTACCATCGTTCAAAACAGGTGGTGATTCAGTCTCCTGCTGGCAGACTCAGCGATTATTGAATACTTTTGTGTTTAGATCGCATTTTGATTTAGAGCTTAACGATAGCAATCGTGGCCAGATCAAATGAATATTATGTTTAGCCAGCATCTAATTACATTAAATATCTCGTGGAACCTCGTTTAACCATTTACTCGTGAAAGTTCCAAATGAGAGTACAAATATATTAAAAGTGTCTCATAAGTCATAAATACCTACTTCTGGATTGTCTCTTACATTAGATTGAAATTTGATGACGTCACAATGTATTTCATACATAAAAGTCCATCTAGTCACCAGTCCCAAACTAGAAGCGTGTTTTAAAGTTTATAAAGAGTGGCTGATTTGTCATCATCCCTATTGTGAATTGCAGGCAAAACGAAATCTCCACCTGTGTCCAAGCGGTACCTGGGCATCACAATGCTGTCGCTCACCAACAATATCTTAATGGAGCTGCGCATGCGCAACCCTGAGGTGACGTATTGTACCGATCTTCATTCACAGTCATCAATTTCATCATCAGAGTCAATAGTCAAGTCAGAATTGGGTATTTGACTACTATTCAAATAAATTATTTTTTAGTGATTATTAAATAGAGGAATCTTCCAAAATTCGTAATATCTACGGCTCCTGACAGATTTATCTTTCGATTAAAGTAAAAAAGTCCGTCGAACTTTAATGACGTCACATTTCAGAATTTCATATAAATCTTACTTAGGACGCGTTTTGACGTTTGAAAAAAGTTGCTGATTTGACTATTTGTCAAATACCCAATTGGTACCTACACAGTACATTTTATGAACGTCAAGTTTATGACGTGATGTTGTTAATTAACGACGGAATCATAAAACTAAAGCTATCCGAGGGTACCAATTCATTCCATCATCATTTCAAGCCATTGCTTTTAAATATCTAACATATTTTGTCTGCAGATGCCGACCGACATAGAACACGGTATCCTGGTGTGGAAAGTCATCATCGGCTCACCAGCTTACAAGTACGTATTTACTCACGTGTTAGACTCAATTATAATAACTTAGAACACAGAGCCGTAAATCTAGGTAAATAAAAAGTATGATAACTGTTCAAGAAGGTCGTTTGACTGTCTTATTGTCAGTGTAAGAAATCGAGGGTATGTTCCGATATACACTGCGAACACTGTAAGGTGTGACGTCAATTTATTATACTGCGTATCCATTCATTTATAGTTAGCTATACTGTCCCCCAATCATGTAAGAATTGTCGATCAAATCGTCTAAGTTCGGCTTCAAAGTAAAATAAACCATAAGAGCATTGAATTAGAATTAGCTCAATTTCGTGTAACCATTCTCATACGTTTAGGTATGTACGAAACCCTAAACGTATAAGATTGGATAGACTTAGACGATTTGATCGGCAATCCTTACATGATTGCACCTCTGGTTACAGTTTAAAACGGAACACAGTCCAGCTGTCGATCACGTGATCAAAGCATTGAGAGCACCTTGCCTCGAAAACACCAGTGCTCTCAGTACAAAAATGGCGACGATTTATGACGTCATACATTTCCCTTGGATACTGCGGCAGTCCATAATGGAACGAATTTCTCCCCAGTAAGAGCACTGAACAGTGCTCGCAGTGTATATCGGAACGTACCCCGAAAAAGTGACCCTCCCATTTGTGTAGAATGTGATGACGTAACCGCAATTTGAGAGAAGCAGTGACGTATGAACTTAATTTAAATTTAATGAATATTGGTGTTTTTAACTCTATATTTAGTGAACCTCAAAGTATTTCGGCAGCGAAAGTATATAAATTTGTCAGTGATTCTCTCAAATTGCTTCAGATTAAGCCTAAATATTAGGCATGTTATGTAGCGTCTAATGTAACGATAGGGCTGGCATATAGGTCACCTATAGGGCCTTTAAAAACTAGATTTAAAAAAAACTAAGAAATGGCACTAATAAAAGCCATAAAACAAAATAAGAAGAAATCCAAGAAGGTATTTTTTCCGCTGTACCTAAATTTTAAAAGTGTGTAAAAAAAGGAAATAAATCATTGAAGAATCCATTAATCATCATAAAGTGTTTTAATAAATCGAACCAGAAGGCAATTGGAGTTGTTCACAGGTTTAGAGACTTACACTTGACCCCAATCACACTTGATGGGAAGTGATGATGCGGCCTAAGATAGGTTTTGTTTTATTGAAGTGTGAAAACTTTAGGCGCATTGAGCACTTTTTGGCAGGGGGTAAAAATGTGGAAACGCGTGACCGACACCTCGCGTTGTTACGAAGACAAAAGGCCTTAAATATAAATATGTATAGTACATTCGTAATTAAACTTTACTGCCTTAGTTTTAAGGTTTATATTTCAAGTATTTTAAATATTTGTATTATTATCATATTATTTTTTCTTAATTTTTATTATTAAAAATTTAAAAAAAAATATAATATTCGTTTTCACTTCTATCGGCAGCCATTTTTAAAAAAATGTATTTTATGTATTGTGTCCACAGCGGCGGCCTCCAGCCGGGTGACATAGTGACGCACATCAACGGAACGCCTGTCCGCAACGCGACGGACATCTACACCGCGCTAGAGAAAACCACCGGGACACTGGCGGTGGACATCGTGCGCGGACGCACCCGGACAAAACTCATTATCGCGCCTGAGGTGCATTGACCGACATTGTGTACTTAACTGTTTGTAAAAATGTATTATAAGATATAATAAATTACATAGAACATAAAAATGCGAGGCTTTTACTTATACTACAACTAGATGATGCCCGCGACTTCGTCCGCGTGAATTGATGTTTTTTTAAGATTTATTGTATCCTATCTCTCAAGTTGGATCGAACTGCACATGGTGTGCGAATTTTATTATAATCGGTTAAGTGGTTTAGGAGTCCATTGAGGACAAACATTGTGACACGAGATTTATATATATTAAGATAACTTAATTAACAAACTAGAAGTTTACTTCGCTATAATCGGCTACAGAAGGCAAATCTAAGTATGTGGTACAGTGCGTATCTCGAACCTGATGCCCGCGACATTCACCACACCACATAAACCCTAAAAAATACCCTCAACGTACGTTTCACTCCGATACCGGAGCATCTTCAGGAGATGTTGCCTTTACAATGCACGATTGTAAAATGTTTAGTGGGGTATTTTTGAGGGTTTAAGTGGTGAAGTGAATGTCGCGGGCATCAGGTTCGAGATACGCACTGTACCACATAGATTTGCCTTCTGTGGCGGATTATAGCGAATTAAACTTCTAGTTTGTTCATTGTCATGGACTTCCGTAAAGTATCGCCTGCTTCTATCCAATATTATATAACTTCCTTTTTTTTATCCACTCCAAGTTAGCCCTTGACTGCGCTCTCATCTCAGTGATGATGCAGGCTAAGATAGTAGCGGACTAACCTGTTAGGGGCATGGCAGTTATATTAAATCCAAACTCCTATTCGGTTTCTACACGGCATCGTACCGGAACGCTACATCGCTTAGCGGTACGTCTTTGCCGGTAGGGTGGTTACTAGCCACGGCCGCAGCCTCCCACCTTAGTTTTTCGGCACTTTTACAATAAAAACTGGCGAAGTGCGTCGGCCACGTAAAATTTAGTGTTCCGTAGTTGACCGTCACAAGCGAACATTACGTTGGTCGGCTATTACTCGTTATAACTTGTAGTCTACTTAGCTGTGATAGTTTTCCTTTTAACATCGTTATATTAAATGCTACTTCTTTGAATTTTTTCACATATATCCAGAAATTCGCACAGGATAAACACCGTTTAACTGGCAGAGGGGCACTGGACTATAACAATAATTAGCACTTTAATAGCGCGCGTTCAATTGATCTGCGTGAACGTGCGTCTGCATGAACCCTTATATTATTGCCTCCATCTTTTGATATAAATAGTGTATTTGTCACCGTAAGATTGCAAAGGCCGTTGGACTGTAATCTAACTAGCGATATTGTAAACTGTCGACAGATTACAATTTGACGCATTATTTTTCGGTAGATTGTAATCTGTTAGGTATATTAACCCGATAAAACCTACCTACCAGGTTATTTATGTCGAACCCTAACCTAACCTACAAGAAAGAGACAAGAAAATGTAAATACAATGAATATTTCAAAAATTTACACTCGGAACATTGAACGGTTCACAACCTGTCGTCAGTTTACAATATCGCTAGTTGGATTACAATCTAACGGTTTTAGCAATCTTACGGTGACATAATATTCACCTAAGGGTGTACACATGTGAGGAACGCGCCTTATTAGTATACTAGCTGATGCCGCGACTTCGTCCGCGTGGATTGAGGTTTTTTTGGTTTCCGCGGGATCTCTTTAATTTTCCGGGATAAAAACTAGCCTGTGTTATTCCAGACTATAATCTATCCCTGTGCCATATTTCATCCAGATCGGTTTAGCCGTTCTGGCGTGAATGAGTAATCCATACATCCATCCTTAAAAACTTTCGCGTTTATAATATTAGTAAGGATCTATGCATGATCTATGACAACCTGTAGCTGCGCCTCTCATAAGGCAGGCTTTGATTGTAGGATTGGTAGAAAACATTTTGAGATTAATAATTAATAGTTTGTTTCTTATTGTAATACTAAATTGTATTTATTAAATAAAACAACATAATATCAGTAAAATTATTTAATTTATTGTAAACAAAATTATTGTATCAGTAAATGTATGCATCTAGGAAAATATTGATTTATTTAATATCTATTTATTTATAATAATAATAGTGATATGATATTTCACAAACAAATAACTAATATCTAATATACTTATTTATAGAATGTAGGAACTATAGCTATATATTATACTAACTGATGCCCGCGACTTCGTCCGTGTAGATTAGGATTTTTGGATTCCCGCAGGAACCACCATCATTTTCCGGGAAAAGTAGATGTCCTTCCCCGGGATGGGCCGGGAAAGCGCGGCACACAGACAGACACACTTTCGCATTTATAATATTAGTATGGATATGGATAAAATTTAAAACATAATATTTACATTTTTCTAACTGTGAATCAAGTAATTCAGATCATTCCATAATAATTCATTTCTTATGACTAGATGGTAGATTAGAACCAAGAAAAGTTTATTTTTTGACTCCTTACAGCTGTTTGAATCAGATTCGTGTAAATTACAATTTAAATATACCGCGATACGCATTGACAAAAATGTTACAAACGGCTAACCATTATGCGATACAGCGAATCCTACAAGCCGGTTGCGATATTCACTAATAATAGCACTATTTGTCGAACAGTTAACATATAATTTACACTAAACACAACACTAGCTCCAGAGTGACCAATCACTGCATCCGCAACCGATGACGCCATTTTGTATCGTGCCGTTTTCGATATCACCGTTACTGGAACCATTGTCACCGGTACCGTTTTCCATTATATCGTTATCGATACCGTTATGGGTACCGTTATTTTTACCAGTAAAATCGGGTCGGTACTTATAGAAGACGTCGCAGAAGGCGGTATCGTCTCTTGGCAGGTCGAAGTCAACGTGCCTAGCGGCTAGCCAGGCGGCTCCCATGGCGCTAGATACTCTGAGGCGGACTAGTTCCAGGTCTAACTTTACCTATAATATGGAAAAAAATAGCATTAGAACATTGAAATTTGTGTTTTTTTTTAAAGAGAAGTTGATTTCTAGCTCATCTCGGTAGGAAGGGCATTTCGAACCAGACGTAGATTGATCTGACTGTACGAAAGATTTATTTTTAAATATATTCTGTTTTCGGAAATAAATAAAATGTACCTATGTATTTTTTATCGAAATTTCAAATTAAATACTAATATTATAAATGCAAAAGTGTGTCTGTCTGTCTGCTACGTCTTCACAGCCTATCTGTTCAACCAATTTTGATGAAATTTGGTATAGGTATAGTTTATATCCCGGAAAATTCAACAGTTGAAATAAAAAATCGGTCTGTACACGGCATCGTATCGGAACACTAAATCGCTTGGCTGGTCTTTGCCGGTAGGGTGAACTAGCCACGGCCGATGCCTCCCACCAGACCAGACCCGGGAAAATTCCCAAATTGACCCTGCCGGGGATAGAACCCGGGACCTCCGCACGCTAAGAACATAGCGCTTAACACTGCGCCAGGGTGGTCGTCGAACTGCAATAAATCACACGCTATAAATCGCGTTCCGTAAGTTGACCCAAAATGGCGGTCGTCTGCGCAGGTACATTGTACTACAGAGCCGAGCGGAGCATGCGCGGGGAGCGAGGGGTATGATATCGCGCGGCCCTTTATACCGCACTTCGTTTGACACCCGAAATGTGTTCTGCGCAGAGTTCAGCTTACGCCGCGGCTATTATACTCACCCGTCTATCAGCCAACTGCTTCAAAGCGCCAGGTTTTAACGCCTTCCAACTGTTCCACACTGATCCAACACACACAACTCTGATGCCCCCCCGGAACACAACAGTGCCGTTGTGTGTCCTCTGAGCTCTGTCCACTAGGGCCGCGACGTGCGCCGCCAGAGCCGCGCCAGCCTCCGCGAACAGGTGCTGAGATAACGCGTCACCTGACTCCGCTAGTTTGGAGAGCTTCGCTGTGAGACCTGAGAAGAGAAGAGATTTATTAGAACACATAGGCATTGGTAGAATGTACGAGACGTAAGAAGTGTTGTGTGGGGGGTTTAGTGAGAAATTGGTGGCACAAGTGCGCCAGAAACTTTGACGACCTCCCTGGCGCAGTGTTGAGCGCTGTTGTCTAACGTGCGGAGGTTCCGGGTTCGATCACCGGCAGGGTCAATTAGGGGATTTATAATTTCTGAATTTTCCCTGGTCTGGCCTGGTGGGAGGCTGCGGCCGTGGCTAGTTACTACCCTACCGGCAAGGACGTGCCGCTAAGAAATTTAACGTTCCGGTACGATGCCGAGTAGAAACCGACTAGGGGTATGGGTTTAATATAGCTGCCATACCCCTAACATCATCACTTATCATCAGGTGAGATCGCAGTCAAGGGCTAACTTATAGTGGCGTAAAAAAAAGTTGACTTTGACAAGTAGTTTTGTCGAGTGAACATACCACTGGTTCGGAATGCCATTCCTACCGAGAAGAACCATCAAGAAACTCTGTAAACTTAAAGCTACGGGAGAAGATCTCACCTGCAAACTGTGACTTGTCGAACAGTTTAGTGGCATAGGGCAGCAGATCAGCCCTGGTGTCAGCGTTGAAGTGTTCCTGTATGGCTCGCCACACTCGGTCAGTGGGGTGCGGCGACGCGCGCAAACCGTCCACGTCGTCGAATATCGTCTTAACCGCTCGAAAGGCTATCCAATACGCTGGAAATTAAAAAAAAATGGTCAAGTTGGAGTTAGACTTGCGCACAAATACTTCCGTACTTGGATGAAATAAACACGGGATAGGAAACGTAAGAAAATTGTATGGAATCACGTTCGACTAACTTTTGCGGGGCGAGGGGAGAGTGCCTTGTCATTTTTCGCCCCAATAGGCATGATGACAGTAACCAAGAATCAATGAAATTATGAATTTATGTAATGAAATAGGATTCATGAATTATAAAAAACGTATTTATTTTTCTATTTCGAGTTAGATTGCTATTTATTTTGATAAAAGGAAACTATAAAATACAGCAATCCGCCATATTGGTTTAAACACCAAAAAGAGAATGACGTCACAATTGTTTGTTTTCGAGATTTGACAATACTCTATTGTTTACTGCACATTGCACAGAGTACATTGATAAAACAATAATGACGTCACAAACGTGCCATGAAACCGCCGAACGTTTTGGCGTGAATTTTAAAATTTAAATTTCAAATGTCAATTGTATCTACTATCTACCAAACCTTATTTTTCTGCTGAAATAAGATATTTTTTCGAAATACATACTACATACATATTTACTTCCGAACATAAGCTGACCATTTTTCAAAATCAGTCATCATGCCTATTAATTACGAAATTGCCACAGTTCGCGGCTAGAGGGGTAAGGCGAATATGGCCGATATCACCAACGACCTCAATTTACATAGACGGGCCCTGTCAAACAAAGCATGTGGACTTATTTTACTAACGCCATCTAGGTCTGAAAAGCGGGACAGCGCTATGACGGGGACAAGGACAGGCTTATACAGGTGAGGGGCATGCCCTACAAGTCGGACGCTCAACTTTTTTCTATGAAAGGGCCCATCTAGTACCTACCTACATATATATCGATGGTACCACCACACTGCACGATTGTAAAAGTGTACTATCGTGCATTGTCGAGTCAACATCTCCTGAAGATGCTTCAGTGTCGGAGTGAAACGTACGTTGAGAATAATTTGGAAGATTTGTGTGGTGTGGTGTTGTGCCGGTGTAAATTGCTGGCTTACTGGGCGGTGAATATCGCAAGCTACACACTGTACCACGTAGGTGTCTACTGTGGCGGAAATTAAACTTCTAGTTTTTACAATATTGTCTTCGAATACAAAATTCGAAGACAATATTGTAAAAACTAGAAGATAGAAATAATGGCCCTTGACTCAAGGTATAGGATAGAGTTGTCTTGATATCAACGTACCTCCTCCTTCGTCGCCGTAAAGGTATCCCCATCCCCCACACCCGTACTGCTGGCCGTCTGGGGTCCGCAGCAAACTGTTTGAGCCCGTACCTGAAACAGAAAACGATGCCACATCACCATCTGATCTCAGCCCATTGCCGGCTCTGAGTCTCCTCTCGGAATGAGAAGGTTTTGGCTACGCTGGCCAAGTGCGGATTGGCAGACTGCACACACGATCGAAAACATTATGAAGAACTCTCAGGGATGCAGGTTTCCTCACGACGTTTTCCTTCACCGTTCGTAGCGAGTGATATTTATTTTCCTAAATGGCACGTAACTCCAAAAAGTTAGAGGTTCGTGCCTTCGTTCGTTCGTGGGTTCGTGCGGGGATCGAACCCGCGACCCCGATACGAGGTTGGATGTCTGCACCACTACGCTATCACCGCTTCAGTTATTACATACTAGCTGAAATACATAAAAATCACCGAAGTACATTTTTATAAAGAAGCGAGTATGAAGTGTAGTCATAAAGCGAGTCTTATGAGGTCGATATTATTATATAGAGTATCAAAATTAAAATTCAATGCCGGATCTCATCGGAACTCGATATTATAAGTGTTACACAAGAGATACATTTAAATGTCTTTTAATTAATAATAATTAATTCAAGCCTACATCGATAACTCAACAGTATCAATATTTAAAAGAATTGTAATGAAGAAACAAAATAAATAGATAAAGAAATGTGCAGCATGCATACTAATATTGTACTTACTTACGCTTAAACGGCCCATCTTTTTAAGCGACTTTGATGAAATTTGGTAGAGAGATACGTTGTATCCTGGGGAAGCTTTATCCTGTTTTTTATCCAGGAAAATTAAGGATTTCCCACGGAAATAAAAAAAAAAGAACTCATAAAATGTAGTGCATAATAATGTTTTCAATCGTCGCAAAAATCAAACAGACACGTCCCTGATAGTTGTCAGTCAGTCAGTTTACCGCCAACCTTGCGTCCGTATCACCGGCGAGGCTATCTCGGGCCCTAGGTTATCAGATGACCTAATTAAAGTCAAACTGAATAAAAGCCCGTATTTTTGCTAGTACATCCGTTAAGTTTCAACTAAATGTTGCGAGTTCATGGAAACTATGATTAGGATCTGGCTGTTACCACTTTTTAACCGACTTGTATTAAATTAAGATTTTCTCACCCATATAAAAGGTTTTGATTAATTATTATTAGTGTTCCGGTACTTTTACGGTACCCATTATTATCCCAAGAAAATTCCTACCTTATTTATTGAATGGAAAGGGGTCACGACCCTCAGCAATGAGTCAAACGACGCGAGAGAGAGAGATTATATACCGTCTAGAAATCGATTAGGCCCGCTTGCAGTTACGCCGGGTTATCCTTTTAACCCATTTATAAAAATTCGTGTAAAAGTTCTGTAAAATTTTCAAATTTATTCTAGGGTTAAACTTAGCGTCTCTGCAAGCGGGCCTCAGGGGTATAAGGGGAATGGCCTAGTATAACTGCCGTATCCTCACAGGTTAGACCACTGCCATCTTAGACTTAGACCATGTACTCTGCTTAGACTGCGTAGTGAGATCGCAGTCAAGAGCTAATTTGTAGCGGAATAAAAATACCAATCCCTGTTTATTGACCGAGCGAAGTGAAGGTCTCTGAGTCTACTTGAGTGAATTTGCACTTGTCCGTCCGTCCGTCCGTCCGTCTGTCAGAGCCTTGTAACTTTTGAATTACTGAACGTAATTACTTCAAATTTAAATATTATACATATAAACCGATGGCCTCCACCCGAATATGGCTTAAAAAGTACTAAAAATCTTTATTTCAGGGGGGCTCTCATAGAAGCGAATATGATGAAAAAATATTTTTATAGCGTTACATAGGGTTGCTGTATATCATTTTAAAGATAATTAAATAGAGTCCAAAAATATATTTTTTTTAATTTTTCCCCTAAAATTAACGAAATGGGGGGCTTTCAAAGTGGAGATTTTCTAACGTCCAAAGTTGACCTCAGAACTCTAAATTTTCTGAAATGCTGAGCCTGAAACTTGATAAATTATTTGAATTATATCCTGTACTTGAACAACAAACTTGAACACTAAAATTAGATACTTAAATATTATATGGAAACGAAATTATTTAATTTTTAATGAGCCTTAGTACCTATTTACAACAGAACTTCGCAATGATGTCAATAAATGGCGCCGCGAGGTCTCAGTTTGGGGCGAACCACTAGTACTAGTTGATGCCTGCATCTTTCTATGACAGCCTGATGGGACGGCGATCCGACAAGACGTGAGAGAGAAGAGGGGCAGGACCGAGGCGACTTTTTTACGTGCTAAACCACAAACAGAAATAGAAGACTGATACCTAGCTATTTTTGACCCGGGAAAATTTGAACCGGAATTCGAAACCAGGACCTTAACACATTATATAGATAACCACTGAACATTGGAGGCAGTTAGTGAAGGTTTTACCATAAGTCTTACCAGCTATAAGCACCATGCCACCGCCAGGCGCTCCCGTGAACAAGGATCCGGCGGTATCGGACGCAACGTAGATCGCTTTCGCGCAGTTGCCGTCCTTTTCCCTCACGCTGTCCGCTAGCAAGGCGTTGCTGCTTTCCTGCTCACACCCCGACAGGGTCAGACCCTGGGGATCCAGAGCAAATAGTAATTAATTATTTATATTATATAATATGTTTAGTACTTATATTGTGAGATGAATATTTGCATATACTAAAAAAATACTTGGCTGAGTCAGAATGCCTACCTATAGCTTTAAAGTCAAACTCTATGCACGCCGAGGTGATTGCAATTGTTACACTATGGCAATATCTTTAACGTAATAAGGCCCTAGACTCAGTGGCGTGCACAGATTTTGAAGCTAGGGTAAGCATTAGTTAGTCAGAATACCTATTTACCTACTAGCTGTTTTGGTGAAAAATAAGCATAGAAGTATTTTCATTTTGGGTAAGCAGTACTTTTATGCCTCTATGAACGGCACGCCATTTCCTAGACTGTGATGCTACTGTGAGATTTAAATTAAAAAAAATTGATTGACCTTCTTGAAGTATTCGCAAGATCAATAGCGTACCTGCTTTGCGTAAAATGTTGTTTAGAATGGATTACCCATGAATGGATGTAATGTAGGCAAGCTATTTAGAGCTACTATAGTAAACAACTCCCAGAGTTATTGCTTTGCTTCCTTTGAGTTACATAATAGCCCGAGAGCTGGCGACAACATTTTAGGGCCAGACCATTTAACAATTTTAACAGTAGGTAATAGCTCATTAAATATTGATTTACATAAGTTCCCACTTGTAAAGTCACCAAATAATATAGAGGTGTGTTTAACGGAATGCCAGCGTCTACCTTGGCGGCATGCAGCATGTCTATGACCCGTTTCGCGCACTCATCTGTATTCAGCGCCCAGAGGTTGGTGATAGTAAAGTTATTGAGGTCATAAGAAAACAACTCACTAGAGAATCCAAAGGCGTGTCTAACGGTATACCAGCGTCTTCTTTGGCGGCATGCAGCATTTCTATGACTCGTTTCGCACACTTGTCTATACCCAGCGCCCAGAGGTTGGTGATAGTAAAGTTATTGAGGTCATAAGAAATCAACTCACCAAAGAATCCAAAGACGCGTCTAAACGGTATTCCAGCGTCTTCCTTGGCGGCATGCAGCATATCGATTAATTGTTTCGCACACTCGTCTATACCCAGCGCCCAGAGGTTGGTGATAGTAAAGTTATTGAGGTCATAAGAAAACAACTCACCAGAGAATCCAAAGGCGTTTCAACGGTATGCCAGCGTCTTCCTTGGCGGCATGAAGCATGTCTATGACTCGTTCCGCACACTCATCTATTCTATACCCAGCGCCCAGAGGTTGGTGATAGTAAAGTTATTGAGGTCATAAGAAATCTACTCACCAAAGAATCCAAAGGCGTGTCTAACGGTATGCCAGCGTCTTCCTTGGCGGCATGCAGCATTTCTATGACTCGTTTCGCACACTCGTCTGTACCCAGCGCCCAGAGGTTGGTGATAGTAAAGTTATTGAGGTCATAAGAAATCAACTCACCAAAGAATCCAAAGGCGTGTCTAACGGTATGCCAGCGTCTTCCTTGGCGGCATGCAGCATATCGATGTCTTGTTTCGCACTCTCGTCTATATCCAGCGCCCAGAAGTTGGTGATAGTAAAGTTATTAAGGTCATAGGAAAACAACTCACCAGAGAATCCAAAGGAGAGTCTAACGGTATGCCAGCGTATTCCTTGGCGGCATGCAGCATGTCTATGACCCGTTTCGCGCACTCGTCTGTAGTCAGCGCCCAGAGGTCGGTGATAGTAAAGTTATTGAGGTCATAAGAAAACAACTCACCAGAGAATCCAAAGGCGTGTCTAACGGTATGCCAGCGTCTTCCTTGGCGGCATGCAGCATGTCTATGACTCGTTTCGCGCACTCGTCTATGCCCAGTGCCCAGTGGTTGGTGCCAGGGCCGCGGGACCTGCCAACCACTCGGCCCAGTTCATCACATATCACCAGGTTTGAGTGTGTGCCACCACTGGGGAAAAAAATGTTAAGTAGTATTAGTCATCTTCAGCTTCCCGATTGTGTAAGGGAATTGTAATCGTTTGACAAACGGATGATTCGACCTGTAGATCATAGATGCCTGCACGTCAAAAAGCATGTATGAACTCCTTAAAAGCAGCTCGAGTCAAATGATTACGATTTGATTATGTGTTTGAAGGAGAAACTAGCTACCATCACTATATGTATAGCTCAATTACTACTCGGGTCAAGAAGTTTTAATTTAATAGCAGAAATTAACGAACTGATTCGGTGGCTTTCATTTTTAGGGTTCCGTACCCAAAGGGTAAAAACGGGACCCTATTACTAAGACTCCGCTGTCTGTCTGTCTGTCTGTCTGTCTCCAGGCTGTATCTCATAGACCGTGATAGCTAGAAAGCTGAAATTTTCACAAATGATGTATTTCCGTTGCCGCTATAACAACAAATACTAAAAATTAAAAAAATATATATATTAAGGGGGGTCCCCATACAATAAACGTGTTTTTTTCGTATTTTTTTGCTCAACATTAAATACGGTAACAGGTAGACGGTTCAAATTTTCACAGAATATTAACTTGTAAATTACCTTTCAAAATAAATAATTAAATATCAATAAAGTAAATATTAAAGGGGGGCTCCCATACAACAAACGTAATTTTTTGAAATTAACAGTAAACCTCTACAAACAAAGTTACTTTTGCGGTTCATTAACAAAGGTAATTATACCTACTTCTTGAGTACGGAACCCTCGGTGCGCGAGTCCGACTCGCACTTGGCCGTTTTTTTTTTATATCCTTTTTGATAACCAATTGAGTAAGAGAATAGAGGTGCGGATGAGATCGCAGTTAAGGGCTAACTTATAGTAGAACAAAAAATATATAGGTAATAAGACGCCAACATATTCTCGATTCACAACTTTCTATTATTTCATATCGCATTGTAAACATAAACACTTATTTATGGATTCATTATGATATGTAATCCTAGTAATAGCTGATAACAGCCGTCGCGCGTCGGTATTGTGTTATCCATATCTTATCAATAATCATGAACTTGGCCTTCTTACGGCTCCAGGGTAAATGGAATATTATTATTCTATTATTTATCTTTCGTATCAGGAACCAAACAAAATTTTATAAAGGGGAAAATATTCGGCAAAAATCTAAATTATAAAGAGCTTTTTCAATTGATTTGTTTCTTGTGATTTTAATTTTAATTTATTCGACATTGAATTATTTGAATTTGTGTAACTTAAATCCTAATAGGTAATTATCTTCATTTCATTTGGACTTCTCTCATGTAATATTTGCACACAATACTATTAAGTAATTTAGTTGAATTTTAATGACCAGACTGCATTTTTACTACCATCACTATGTACAAATATTCTGGCAAAAAATTATTTCTCTTGTTCCTTCTGGGTTTCGGGATTAGTTCATACACATTCTCTCAGTCACTTCAACCCATTGCCGGCACGAGCACGAATGTTCGAATGAGAACTCCACCACGCTGGCTTAGTGAGATTAGACAGAATTGACACACCTTTGAGGACATTATGAAGAACTTTCTGGTATGCAAGTTCGCTCACTATGTTTTCCTTCACCGTTAAAGCTTATCATACTAATATTATAAATGAAAGAAAAGAAAGAAAGAAAAATAGTTTATTCACCAGTGGTGTCACAGACAAAACTAGATACAAATGTAACACTTTCGTCTGTGACACCACCCAGAAAGGGTGTACAGCTCAGCGTTTGCCCTGCGTCATATGCCCATGAATGCATACAAAGCAAGGCGCTGATTTTCAGCTGTGACCCCGGGTGACGTCACAGTTACAACAAAACAAAATAAATAAATAAAAGTAACCAAAAGTTTAAAAGGAAGCAGTAAGTACAAAAGAAACATAATTCGCTATTAATATTAATTATAATAATATTACTAGAGTTAAGAAGAAATACATATTAAATATCTTTATAAATATACGATAAATTTATAATAATAAATATAAGAGTCATTATACAAGTAAATATGACACATAATTATATAACATACCTATACATAATATTAAAGCACTGAAATATCGGCCGCTATATTTTCGAATTCAATCTGTTTAGACAGCAGAAATCTTTTTAACTTTTTAATAAATGTAATTTTACTCCGGGAATCGCGTATCGGGGGAGGAATATTATTCCAGCATCGGGTTGCGGCATATTTAAAACTACCCCTGAAAGCGGCAGTGCAGTGGTGTGGAATACTCAAAATCTTACGCACCCCCCTAAAATGCTCCCTACCCTCGAACAGCCTCCCTAACTTATCATATATATACGGCGGTCTGCCATTCTTGAACACGCCGAACAGCAAGCTAGCGAGGTGCATCTTCCTCCTCGACCTCATTTTTAGCAACCCAAACTTGTTCAAAAATGGCGTCACATGCGTTCTAGGAGGTATAACAAAACAAAAACGTGCGCATGCATTTTGGACCCGCTGAACAATCTTGCACGTTCTGGCTAGTAGACGAGGTCCATAAACTACGTCAGCATAATTAAGCTTCGATAGAATCAGACTCTCCACCAGACGTATTCGCACCTCTTGACTGATATACTTACGGATCTTATACAAAATTTTCAATCGGTAAAAGCAATTGCGCACTACCATCGATACATGTTTCTCAAATCGCAAATCCGAGTCCATAAGTAATCCTAGGTTCCGGGCTTCATAGACCCGCTCTAGATTATTACCCTTCAAAGATACGCTCGCAGAATCAAATTTTATTTTATTAACTTGCGCCTTGGATCCGAAAATTAAAAGCTTTGATTTGCAAGGATTGAGAACCAACGAATTGTTATCTGACCATTCTGCTATTCGTTGGAGATCCTCATTAATCCTCTGAACCGCCATTTGGTATTCGTCCGGTTCAAAGGAGAGGTACACCTGCAAATCATCCGCGTAGATATGAAATTTACAATTTTTTATGTTACTAATGATGTCAGCACTATAAAGAATAAATAAGAGTGGACCTAAAATTGATCCCTGAGGTACACCTCTAGTCACATCCACAACAGAGGAACAACATTTCCTACCATCCCCCTGAGTAACTTCAACATATTGCTTACGGTTGCTCAAGTAACTACTGAACCAATTAACAGTATTGATGTCAAAACCATAGTACGATAGCTTGGACAGTAGCAGCGCTGTATTTATGGTATCAAATGCCCGCGAGAAATCTAATAAAACCAATATAGTACACTTCCTTTGGTCTTGAGCCGTCAGTATATTGTCTGTAACATCCAAAAGCGCAGTAACCGTTCCCCTTCCAGCTCTAAAACCCGACTGCATTTCTGGCAGCAAATTGTTCTGTTCCAAGTATTTAGAGACCTGTAAGTAAACCACTTTTTCCAAAAGTTTCGATGCACAGGGCAATACACTGATGGGACGTAGGTCTTTTACAGTAACAGGATTATCAGTCTTAGGAATTGGACGAATGACTGCTACTTTCCAAGCATCAGGGAAGGTTGAAGTTTCAATCGACTTATTGATGATCGAGGTTATGACATCAAGGCCTTGTGGAAGGGTCAATAGTAACATGTCAAGTGTTATCTCATCAGTCCCCTCTGCGTTGGAATGCAGATTTTTAATTATTTTAAATATCTCTGCCCCGCTAGACATACTTAGTGTGAACGTAGCAGATGTACATCTACCAAATTCATAAAAAGTTAGCTGCGAGATAGGGACTTCATTATTACCTGGAATATCCAAAAAATGTCTATTAAGCTCCTCAGGGTGACAAAGATGGGCAGGTAGATTTATCACCTTCTTAGGCAGAACAGAGCTTTTAAGGTTATCCCATAGTACCTTAGGATATTTAATTTTGTTATTAATATCATACGCAAAATACGAACTCTTCTCACTATCCAGTGCCTCTAAGACTAACGTTTTATATTGCAGATAGTTATCTTTGTTCTGTTCAGTTTTCATAGCCCGCCACTTTAGATGAGCTTCATCTCGAAGCTTCATCATACGTTTCACTGTATATGTAATCCACGGCTCATGACGATCCTTGGCCAGTCTCGTCCGTTTGGGAGCATGAACGTCAAAAAGTATTTTGAGGAAACTGTTAAGAGACGACACAATTAGGTTAACATCATCCATAGATGAAAGCAATGCCCAAGGGATCATACCTAGATGCGTCTTAAATAAATCGAGAGAAATATTTTGCAATGATCTATAGGTTATTAAGTTAGGCGGTATTTTCTTTTTTTTGCAATTGAGTGTACATTCAAGGAAAGCATGACTGCTTAGAGTTGGTATTGGGCTAACACTAATTTTAAGTATGTCAATATCGGTACAAATAATGTCAATTAAAGTTTCACTAGTATCCGTAAAGTGAGTTGGGGAGTCAACTATTTGTTTAAGTTGTGCGTAATCTAAAAAAGTCATAAGTTTTCTAGTCTTTGAGTCGTCCTTATTCATTAAATTAATATTAAAATCCCCGAGAGTAACGATGTAGTCATGATTCGACAGAGACTGTATACTCTCGGTGATTACGTCAAGAAAGAGGTCGGTATCAAACCAGGGCGGCCTATATGCCGTGCCAACCGCTATTCTAGATGAATTCACTTTAATACTTATCCACATCTGCTCCACAGACTCATGCCCTGGCACCGCACAAGCGCGAACATGTATACCTTGTCTGATATAGAATCCGACTCCTCCCCCTCGACCCCCGCATACAGTCTCCGGGCGCGGGACGTGTCTCAACCGATACCCTGGGACAAAAGGCGCACGCCCCTCCTCCCCCGCGCGCAGCCAGGTCTCATTAATAGCCATAATATCGACTTGAAATCGTCCCATAGCCACAACGAATTCTTCGTGCCGTGTCCGTAAGGAACCAGCATTAAGGAACCCAACCTTTAACAATTTGTTATCTTTGTATTTTGTTTGTATATAATCTATACATATTATATATTATTATAAAACAATTTAAAAAACGCGTCAGCACGACCATGATGGCAATATAAACCATATAATTATACGAATTATGATATATATAATGTGGAAAATGAAAATAATAATATGTAATACATCTTGTAAAAGAATATAAATAATACACAGTAACAATATTATTTGTAATTATATAATTATAGATTAATGAGTTATATATTACGTATATCCTGATAATGCCTCTATAATGACTTAATTCCTTTCTTTTAAGAATAATATTTAAAGTGGTATAATTATTAAAAAATAGTGGTATATTGTCTGATGTAACATGCAGTAGTAGTATTGTTAGTTTTAAATTTAAGATTATAATAAGCTTACTTATACTAGATAAAATACACATAGCAAAAATGCTTACACATTGTGAGAACGACATGTTTCCTATGCTATGTAACATGTTTAAAACATGCTCAAAATAAGTAACAGAGACGTTTCTTATTAAAATAAGTAACCATATCCCGTTTAACCAGTCATATCCGAAAAAAACCTCTTTATGTCTACATCTGATCGTATGCGGTGCGCCGTAGTATTTGGATCACGACGTATGAAAATACGTCCCCCGCTCGTCCACACGTATCGCCAGCCTTTCTTTCGACCCTCTTCCCTAGCTTTATAGAATAGCTGCTTATTAGTACGGGTGAGACGCTCATTAATATAGAAACGACGCGCATCTCCTTCAACTATCCCAGAAGTATCAGCTCCACGACGGACTCGGGCGGCGCGCAGCAACTCATCGCGCAGCGCCCGCCTAGTGAGCCGGACGGTGACCGCGCGCGACCGTGGCTGACTTTCCCCCTCCAACACAGCATGCCGCGGGCCCAGGCGTTCAGCTGACACCACATCTCTCTCACTGATCTCAACGCCAAGCTTTTTTCCTATAAGGCTGGTAATGTGGATAAGGTTCTCGCCGTTCCGCTCCTGAAGTCCAGATATTTCCACATCATTGAGAAAATATTCCTGTTCCCGGTCATTCAACTGGCCTTGCAACTTAGTAATCGCCTCGTTTAGGTTCACCCTCTCCTCACATACCGTAGAGTTAGACACTCGATCTTCCAGAACCGATATTCTAGCCTCTTCTTGTTCCTGACCAGCGGAAACTCGCTCCTCTAGGGCTGACAGTCTCGCCTCAATTGCGTCTACTCGCTTATTAAAGTCTGTAATTGTAGCACAAATGCGTGCCAGCTCATCCTTAAAAAATAACATCTCCGCCCGTATCACCTGGCGAACTTCGTCAGCAACACTACTAGGAGAGGACTGCGCAGACTGACTTAAGTCCCTCTCAACATCCTGATCACGCACTTCGAAAAGACTTTGGTTACTTGGACTCTTAGGCACCTTGGTGACCATTTTCTCACCCTTACATGAGGGGCACCACCATTTACTAGACACTTGGTGTCCCGGGCTAAATTTTAGGCAGGCTGGATGAAAAAGTGCCACACATTTGATGCATTTCACGCCATCTACCGGTGATATAAATTTCTTACAAATCTTACATTTGTTAGCCATTATGGTACAATATTGATCAATGTTATCGTTATGAGATCAAGCACAAAAAATTAGTTACAAATTCAAATTCACAACTCGTGTCACAATTCGGATTAATTATGCACTCCAACTTTGACCAGAACAACAAACTTAATCCGTCAATCTGTATGAGGGTAAGGCGGCAATATTAACTGATCACCAACTCTGTTTACGTATAAGTTTTTCGCAGATAAATCGGTTTTATGCAATAATTACTGCTCACGAATAACTGTTCCACTAAAAACTCCACTTATTATTACTTTGACACCACTGTCTTCGTAAAAATCGATATTTATCCTATTTTAAAACAAAATATTTGTTGACACACAACAGCTGATAGCCGCATCCGTGACGTCACTCCAATGTTTGTTTGTTTGTTGGTTTGTCCTTCAATCACGCCGCAACAGAGCAACGGAACTAGGGGACGCGGGGACCTAGCTGGTCCCCGCTTATCTTAAAACTAACTCTTCTATCTCTGAAATGTTAGAGGAGTGCGTGCCCTCGAATCGCACCCCCGATCACCCAAATAGGAAGCCGGGCCTCTTAACCACAAGGCTATCGTTGCTTTTTTATTCCGGATTCGTTAAAACCTTGAATATGCAACTGCGCATTGCATCTTTTGCCGTCATTCGAGAACTAACAAGGCGCGCCTCCCGTTCTTTTGATCGTCGAGTAATCGAGTTTGACGTCATTTGATTCACGATTTGAATGTCAACGTGTATAAGAACTTCGGTCTGTAAAAAGAACTTGCTTGGTAATCTAGATATATTATGTTCTCTTATATTTTTTCAAAGTTTTCTAATACTTTATAGAAGGTTCCTACCGAAAGAAAAATTAAGAAAATTAGGCAGTAAATTGGAAACTTTCGGACTATTTTAACTTCGCGCGTTTGATGTATGTGAATTTAGCAGTCAACTGCTTTTAGGGTTCCGTACCTCAAAAGGAAAAATCGGCCAAGTGCGAGTCGGTCTCGCGCACCAGGGGTTCCGTACAAGCCTGTAGGTACATAAGTAAAAGTTATAGTATTTTTATTCCACTTATCTATTTTAATTTCAATTTAATACCTCTACGCGTTCATACGGAAGTTTAAAATTATTAAAAATATTATTATTATATTATGACGTACTTAACGAAAAATTTATGTTTTTCGCAATTTTTCCTTTATCTGTGCTATAAGACGTTGCTTCGTATAAAATTTCAAGATTCTGAGTTCACGGGAAGTACCCTGTAGGTTTTGATTCCCTTGCGAGTATCGAAATTTGTAGCATAAACGGCTGTATCTTTTGATTGCGTTGGCTTAGAAGTTTGATTTTTTCACAGCTCCAACGGACAGTAGCTTGTTACAGCTTAAAGGTATTATAGACCTGAGTATTTGATATGAATTTCAATTCAATACCTCTACTCGTTCATGAGGAAAGTGATAGTAAGATTAAAATTATTAAAAATATTTTTATTATATGATGTATCTAAAAATGTATGTTTTTTGCAATTCTTCCTATATCTGTGCTTGAAGACGTTGCTTCGTACCAAGTTTCCAGATTCTGAGTTCACGGGAAGTACCCTGTAGGTTTTGATTCCGTTGCGAGTGTCGAAAATTTGAATAAAAATATTTTTATTATATGATGTAACTAAAAATTTATATTTTTCGCAATATTCCTATATCTGTGCTATAAGACATTGCTTCGTACCAAGTTTCAAGAGTCTGAGTTCACGGGAAGTACCCTGTAGGTTTTGATTCCCTTACGAGTGTCGAAAATTTGCATAAAAATATTTTTATTATATGATGTAACTAAAAATTTATGTTTTTCGCAATTCTTCCTATATCTGTGCTATAAGACGTTGCTTCGTACCAAGTTTCAAGATTCTGAGTTCACGGGAAGTACCCTGTAGGTTTTGATTCCCTTGCAAGTGTCGAAAATTTGCATAAAAATATTTTTATTATAATATGATGTAATTAAAAAGGACATTGACCAGCGCCCATACAAAGTTCGCCTAAGAACCAACAGTCATAAAACATACATTACCTATCGGATTCAAAATAACACAATATAAATACTATTGTAAGTAGATTTTTTTAAAATTAATATAGACTAGGAAAATTAAGAAGTTCTCGTGGAAATTAAAAAAAACTTATTCCACGCAGACGAAGTCGCGGGCATCAGCTACGTACCTAGTTGTTTTAAGAATTCCGTGTAAACTCTGATTGTCCGGTATATAAAATTGCCTTTGTCACTCTCCAGGTAGGTATACAACAATGCCAACCAAGCAAAAAAAAACACCTTTGTTCTATGGCCTGATTAAAAAAATTATGGGTTTTGGGTATTGGGTAGTGATAGGTCAACAGAATCAATTCACATCTCTATACGTATAGGTAAGTACTAAAATTCTACATCAATGTCTACGTCTGAAATGTTACAATGCTGCTAAATGTTATGTTATCTTTGCTCCAAACATGTTATTCTCGTTCCACCACGCCCCCTTCACGTCGTATCCTTGTGTGTGTTTGTTATTACATGTTTGTTTATGTGTTTGTCCGTCAGGTGATTGTGATTCTACACGCGTACGCAATACCTGCACGACGGAATGCGGTGCAGGTGGCGGGAAATAACCTTTATCTGTCTTGACACACCTACTTTTGTTATCGTTCAAAGGATTTTGATGATGTTGATTAAGGACACACGATAGTAACAGTAGAACTAAAGTTATCGGCATAGTTCAACGGATTGTTGAAGAGGATTGTTGGAGACTGAAGTTACAATAGGCGGGGAACAGAGTTTTGAATGCAATCATGTAAGGATTGCCGATCAAATCGTCTAAGTTCGGCTTCAAAGTAAAATAAACCATAACATCATTGAATTAGAGCTCAATTTCGTGTATTCATTCTCATACGTTTAGGTGTGTACGATACCCTAAACGTATAAGAATGGATACACGATTTGATCACCAATTCTTACATAATTGGGGGGCTGGTCCTAACCCGATGTGTGTAAAAATTTACGACAAAATTCCAGACCATATTAAAGCTTTGGAGGGTACTTAATATAGCGTTTATTAATTCACTAAAAAAAAATTAGATATAAAGCCAATTACAAATTAAATGACTTTTTGAAGATAAATAAGGCAACCGCCTCTCTACTACTGTGCCCCACCGGGGTTCCAATATTACTCATAAAAAATATTGTGTGCTCAAGAGCTATTCGATCTTGTTCCTCCGTCACCTTTTTATTATCGGACCGCAAGGCATCGACAAGGTCTGCACCCTTACGCAGTCGAAATTCCGCGGGCTCGTACGAAGCGATTTGCTTCCTCGTTCCTAATTCGAACCTGGCGGTTCGATATGGAATGCCCTCCCGGCTTCTGTTTTCCCCTCCTCTTTTAATAAAGGTACCTTCAAATCAAGAGTGAATAGGCATCTTCTAGGCAAGCGCGCTCCACCTTAGGCTGCATCACCACTTGCAAGCAAGTCTGATTGCAGCCAAGCGCTAGCCTATATATTTAAAAAAAAAATTGTAAAATTGTTGGAATGCAAATACCTACATACCTTATTTCAAAAATTGCGGAACCGGCCGGATTTGAACCTGCGACTCACAGGGAATCGCGCCCGGAACGCCTTTGCCCGCTACTGAACCGTGGCCTAGCGCGTTCCGCAATTTTTGATATGTAAGTATTTAAGAATAGTTTAGAAACTTTGAAAAATATTTTGAAGATCCGATAGAATGCAATAAGTCAATCCTTGTAAGCTGGAAGGCCATGCATTAATCACGATGTTTGTAATCAATCATCACTTTTCAGGACGTGCAGTAACAAAAGTGGTTATTGCATCAGGCGTACCGCCAAATGTTGTTTAGCTATGACAGTAGATAAATTATAGCCAACAACGGGATATTTCTGACCTGCTTCTACCAATTAGAAACAATGAAATATTAAATTGAAAATGGCACTCGAAGGATGATAAATTTAATGGCTATGACGGGGTCAGTGTCCAGTGATACATGTAGGGTTGCCAACCGTACTATAATACATCGCTCTCTCGTAGTATATACTATTGAAGAAGTAGATAGATAGTACGCAAAAATACCTACTATATTTTAAAAAAAAACGAGCCTTTGATTTACATTAATTTAAAATTGAATGTGATAAAGCTTAGGACATTTTTATTTTTAGACAATTTTTTTTTGAAAAATGCAAGAAGTGCTAATAAATATAGTTTTTACAAAAAAACCATAAAATATTTTTTTTGTGTACGTGTACAATATTTTTTTATAGCTAGCTGAAAAATACTATATTTCGCTGAAGAAATGTTGGCAACCCTAGATACATGGCTTACAAATTAAAGATAAGATTTCTTGTGAGTATTTTGAATTTGGATAGCGACAAAATGGCTGCATTTTCAACCGACTTCAAAAAAAGGAGGAGGTTCTCAATTCGACTGTTTTTTTTCCTATTTTTTTATCTTTGTTACCTCAGAACTTTTGACTGGGTGGACCGATTTGGATGATTCTTTTTTTATTTGAAAGGGCATACTTCCCAAGTGGTCCCATATAAATTTTATCGAAATCGGTCGAGCGGTTTTTAAAATATCAACAATAAAATAAGTACTTTGTATAGCGTGTGCTTGTTGTTGTAAAGTTGGCGCGGGAGTTTGAAGTCGGTTGTTTAAAAAGATTTTTTTATATTAAATTATAAAAAAAACTGTAGCGTTATAGAATATTTTTTTATGAATATAATCGAAGCAAAGAAGACTAAATTCTGCATATATTTCAACAAAAATATTTATTTTATGATAAAACTCTAATTGGACAATTTGTGCGCTTTTTTTATTCGAAGTTTAGGTACATAATTGAAAGCAGCTTTATGATCCAGAGCCAATTTTATTTTTGCCTGTTCTCACATATTATGAACGAATTTGAATGACAACTTATTTGCATGCTTACAGCTAATTCTCTAGGTAAGACATGCAGTAATAAATTTTAAATTTTGAAGAATCGACAAAAAATCGCATGATTATGATGTTGACCTAATAATATTATATGAAGGTTTTGTTTTACACGGGTAGAGCTATATTATGTATGAGACAAACACAAAAATACCATTCACACCGGTTTTAAATAACGATAAACTAGTTAATTTGAATTTTAATTCGGTACTGCCCTTGGATTGGAGTATTGTAAGGAATCGATATTGTAAGCCTGATAAAGTACTTACCTACTCGCTGAATTCGATTTTTAAGGAATTTTGATCGAATACAACAAGTTGTTTAGTATACTAGTGGTTCGCCCCGAACTGAGACCTCGCGGCTCCATCTATTGACATAATTGTGAAGTTCGGATGTAAATACAGGCTCATTAAAAATTAAACAATTTCGTTTCCTTATAATATTTATCTAATTTTAGTATTTGTTGTTCAAGTACAGGTATAATTCAAATAATTGATGAAGTTTCAGGGTCAGCATTTCAGAAAATTTAGAGTTCTGAGGTCAACTTGAACGTTAGAAAATCACCACTTTGAAAGCCCCCCATTTGGTCAATATTAGGGGAAAAATTTTAAAAAAAAATTTTTGGACTCTATTCCTAATTATCTTTAAAATGATATTATACCGCAACCCTATGTAACGCTATAAAAAATATTTTCGTTTGCATTCGCTTCTATGAGAGCCCCCCTGAAATAAAGATTTTTATAACTTTTTAAGCCATATTCGGCTGGAGGCCATCGGTTTATATACATAATATTTAAATTTAAAGTAATTACGTTCAGTAATTCAGAAGTTATAAGGCTCTGACAGACAGACGGACGGACGGACGGACGGACAAGTGCAAATTCACTCAAGTAGACTCAGAGACCTTCGCTTCGCTCGGTCAATTATTTGAAACTTCTTGAATTTAAGCTGGGATAGTACCTATGTGTTGAAGCTTCCAGCAAAAAGTCTGAGTCTGAGTCTGAGTTGTTGGTTTGTCCTTCAATCACGCCGCAACGGAGCAACTGATCGACGTGATTTTTGGCATAGGCATAGTTGAGGACCGGAAGAGTGACATAGGCTTTTTATCCCGGAAAATTGAGGAGTTTCCGCGGGAATAAAAAAAAATACTAAAACAACGCGGACGAATTCGCGGGCATCGGCTAGTATCTACTAAAATGGTAAATAAAAAGCCTCTGCGTGTTGCGGTGATGCAAATGTCAAATGCCGGTAGGTAAACACTAGCTGGCGTCGCCCAAGGTTGGAAAAAACGTCTTGTTTGAGCACTAGCCTGTTATTCTGCCTTACATACCAATCTAAATCCTGTTCGGTATTTTTTTTACTTCTTTTATTTTGATTACATAATCTAAGTCTATAGGACTCCAAAGAGTTTCTTGGCTGTGGCTAGTTACCGCCCTACCAGCAAAGACATATCGCCAAGCGATTTAGCGTTCCGGTACAATGCCGTGTAGAAACCAGACTGTCACAGTACCCCTAACAAGTTAGCCCGCAACCATCCTAGACTGCATCATCACTCACCATCAGGTGAGATCGCAGAAAAGAGCTAAATTGTAGTGTAAATGTGGGAAAACATTAAGAAGGATTTAAGTACATTAAGTGTATTGTCAGTGTACAAAATGCCAAAAAAATTGAAATCAAATAGCTTTTTCAGTATTACTTTATTAGTTTTGACTAATGACGGACGGATGTACTGTAATAGGGGGAAACATCCTTTTCTGTTCCGACATTTTAGTATAGCAAAAATTAAAATTTCATTATCGAATAAATACCATTCGTTACTCATTGAGATATAGTATGATGTAATTAAAAAAAGTGGTCAAAAAATCGTATAGTAAAGGCAGAAAATTATTGGGAAATTCATGGAAATCTCAAAATAGGTCTTATCGCGTTCCGACTATTGTGATTTAATTTGAGACATTATTTAGACAAAAGTTATTTTAAATTGATCGTAAAAGATCAAAAAACACTTTAAATAAATAATATTTTCAATAAAACTTATAGTTTTTTTACAATCTGGTTCCAAACATCCCTCATTTTTACAGCACGAATTTTTCATACAAATTTAGTACGGGCGCGCGCATCACAAAATTTCGTTATATATTCATGAAATACGGCAGTCATTTCCCATACGCCTGCGGGCTCTCAAGGCGTGAGGTTGCGTCCCGTTGCTCCTGAACTGACGTTTGTCACTGTTAGTATCCGTACACAAACGTCAATGCATCCACTACCATTGAACAAAACTAATCATCGATATTTATACATATAAAAAAATTGTAACTGGACGATTTCTGTATATAAAATATTTATTTTGAAAATTTAATTGGTGTTTATTTTATTATTCACTGAGCCCAAAACGGTATTTTATTCTCTGTCTTATTTTGCCTGTTTTGTGCACGAACTCCACTAAAACTAACTTTGAATGGGTATTTTGGTTCTTATAGCTCAGTCTAAGTAGATTTTTTTCTTTTATAACAGTCGTCCGAAGGGGGAAACTGGCGAAATATCAATTTCGGGTTTATGGGGTACCTAATGCTGATGTTCATTCTGTTTTGGTCTCGCAGAAAAGGGCTGTTCGTGCCATATACAAAACTAAATTCAAAGAAGTTGAAATTATGACGGTCCACGACCAATACATAATTTTATTGAAAACTGGATGACGCTTTCACGGCCCATCTGTTCAACCGATTTTGATGTAATTTGGTACAGGGATAGGTTATAGTCTGGAATAACACATAGGGTAACCGGGGAAGGATAAAGGGTACTTTTTATCCTGGAAAATTAAAGAGTTCCCGCGGGAATCAATAAAATGTGTCTGTTCAACCGATTTTAATGAAATTTGGTACAAGGATAGGTTGTATCCCGGGGAAGGACATAGGCTACTTTTTATCCCGGAATATTGAAGAGTTCCCGCGGGAATCCAAAAATATGAATCCACGCAGGCGAAGTCGCGGGAATCATCTAGTTCTATATAAATATTTTTGGGGTCTTACTTAATAAACTTTACTCCAAAGATTTATCATAAGTACCTATATAGATAGATAGAATGAAACATAACTTAAACAAAACAAAAGTCCTCATAAAGGCACAATTTTTCCAATCCTCTCTATTGTTTTGTATAAAACAAAGAAACGTGCGCACGCCGCCTAGCTTCATCCTAGCTAGCATTCATATTTTACTGAACGCGCAGAACTTGCTTCGCAGTTTTCAGTCGCACGTAGGCTGTCAAAATAGCTTCGTCTGATCTAAAGTGATAATCTTGCTTTCTGTCGAGTACAAAAACAATTTTTAAAAAAGTAAGTATAATTTGTTTTATTAGTTACCTACAGTAATAGTCAGTGTGATTATTTGTAATATTTGAAATAAAAGATCCCTTCAAAAAAAAAATAATATGGCGTCGGCCGCGGTGATTTTCGTATTGTTGCGCTGATTGTTGGGTTTTGTATCATTGTGTGATTTCAAATTTGACGTTTGTTGAAATAAAACTTTTACAGACACGTCACCACGTACTTTTACAGCCAGCGCATAATATAATGGAGAGTGCAACGCCAGTAAAACCCATGTACCTACACTTTAATTTTTTGACATAATGACGTAAACATACCTGAGGCTTTTATCAAAGCTCAGCAAAGTTCATCAGTCCATGTATTTTTTAAATTATCTAGACATGATCTACAATGATTTATTGTGATTCATTATTTTTGCAGATGGAAAAACATAAAAGAAGGTCTGCCTATTATAAAAAAGAAAATAAGCCGTTGCATTGGAAAAAAACAAACAAAAAGTATACTCTTATTTCCTGAAATCTTGAAAGCTGTCATCCCATATCACTTCCACATAATATCACATGCAGATTGCAGAGAAGAAGCAAATAAATGCATTAGTTACATACATAATTTCTGTACAAGTTTCGCGCTTTATCGCAAAATGCAATTATTCGTTTCTCAATACAAATCAACTAAATTTTCATTTCATTGTACCTACAACACTTTTCCGCTAATTATCATAGCATCAGAGTTATACCATTTCATGTACCTACTCTCACCATAGTCTGTACACTAGTAAAAAAATATTAATTTATAATTAGTAGACTATACCAACAAAAGACATTCATCTTTCCTATCTAAACATTTTGGTTATTTACGTATTGCAGCTTTGAAATTCTAAACGATGATCAAGTTATAGAATATAAATTGGAGAGCTCTGAACAGCAAGGTAAAAAGCATTCGGCAAAAATAACTAAAAGGTAGGTAAATTACAAAACTAGGTATAAATCCTTATCCTTACTAATATTATAAACGCGAAAGCTTGTGAGTATGGATGAGTGGATGTATGCATGTATGTATGTATGTTTGTTACTCTTTCACGCCTGAACGGCTGAACGGATCTGGATGAAATTTGGCACAGAGATAGATTATAGTCTGGAATAACACATACTACTTACTACTTAATAAAACAGCTACTTTTTATCCCGGAAAATTAAGGGAACCAAAAAACCTCATTTTTTGTTGTTGTTTCCAAATTATATCTGTCGGTTTAGTTGAGGGTAAAATTACAATTATAAAGGTTTGAAATAAATAAAAGAGTACCTTTTATTTATTTAAAACTAGCTGCACTATTGGTAACTATCGCCAGGAAGGCTGATTCAGTATTAGGTAGGTGTAGGCTCTCCTCTTATGACGATAGTGAAGGAATGCCCGCATGCTGATGGGGTCTGACTACTTATCGCCTCTCAAAGACGTCTTATGGTTGCCTATAATTAACAATGACTAGGAAGGCTAACACATCTTTGAGCGGCCATGTCTAGTGAACGGCCCGATGAATAGCGTCAGTTTTTATACTGTTCACATAGGTACTGCGCATACTTTAATACTGTACAAGAATCAGCCTTCCTAGTTATGGTTCATTTTTGGTAACCATAGTACGTGTTTGAGCGGCCATATCTAGTGAAAGGCTGATCTGCATGCAGGCAGACCTTCACTATCGTCATCAGTGGAGAGCCCTACACCCACCTAATACTGAATCAGCCTTCCTGGCGATAGTTACCAAAAGTGCAGCTATCTCATAGTCAGTACCTACATGATATTATAAACGTTTTTTTGCTGTCATAAAACTTCGGTTTGTCAAAATGTGACAAGGATAATTTTTATTTATATCAATTATATTAGGTACTTTATACTAATAAACTTTATATTATAGTAATAAATTGCGGTTTTCAAAGTGCTATAAAAGTTTCACATCAAAAACTAAATAAATAATGGAAATAGGTTTTTTAGGATGAGTTGTGTCATTTATGATGAATCAACGGGACTTTACCCAGCTTGAAAAGGAGATTCTACTGAGGAGAGATGACAATAACTCAGCAGTTTATAAAAAGAAAAAAAATTGCAATAATGTACCTAGAAAATAATACACAATATATAGGGAGCTTCATTAATATATGTAATACATAATGTATCAAGTATTACTCTGATTTAGTGGGCTGTTAGTGGATAGTTTCCATGCAACAATAGGAAAATCATCAGTTGATGCTACGTTAGTTGTTACGGATATGTCTCAAACGCACCAGCATCAATTGATTTTCATAGCTTAGCTCTAGGGGAAAGGGGTTCAACTAAGCAACGAAGTTTTTCACATAATGAGGAAAGGAAACACGTCCTTCTAAGTATTTATTACGAGAGAGGGAATGACAGCATGACAGTCACGCAGCTTACTTACGTCCATAATGTTCCCTACATTACACATTATACTAGTTGAAGTATGGAACACAGAAGCTGACTAGTTACTTCTCAAACCACTTCATCTACATCGCACATCTCAGATGGAAATGGAATCTCCTAGTGCTGTCTTACACCGTTTTTATACTATTCATGCAGAACAACTACTAATACTAAGCGCCATTATTAATTTAATTTATTTTTCTACCTAAGCATACAACCTTTATCAAATAAACACCTATCTTTACCTATACCTACTCATAGTTATAAATCAGTTAGCAGGAATCAGCCGGTTGGTATATTATCAAGAAGCACCTCTACAATCCATACTATGATATTAAAAATGCCAAAGACGTGTAATTGAACGGCCCATTATTTCAACCAAGTTGGTATAGAGTAAGGTTACATCCCGAGGAAGGACATAAGTTACCTTTATCCCGAAAAATTGAGAAATTCCCGCAGAAAAAAAAAAAAAATAACGAACGCAAACGAAGCCGTAAGTAGCATCTAGCTATCAATCAATAAATAATATTATTTGTGCCATAGTGAGATAGTTGATCGCATATTGTGTGCTCCCGTGGTAGGGGCTGAATCCTTCTATGTGTGCCTGCGTAGACTGTGGTTGTATGTGTATAGAAACAATTGACAGCGGCTGACAGCTACGCCTAGATGTCGGCCAAGGGTAGGACCCTTAAAGTAATTGATTAAATACCTACCAAGTATGGTAGGTATTTAATTCAATGAATCTTATTAAAAGTATAGCAAATCAATTGTCGCCACTGGTATAGAAAAGTAAATGTAAAAAAAACTGTTCAGGGTCGACAGCCGGACCGATGTTGAATTCCGCGCATATTTCATTTAAACTTCAACTTAATTACACTCTTATCTGTAAAGCCATAAAGTTCATTACTGCACTAGTGACTTTTATCAGAATTGAGCTTGTTTTTCACAAATTATTATTACAGTGTACAATAACATTAATAAGTAAGTAGGTATTTCATTTTAATAAGAAATACTTCAATTAGGTAGTCTGGAGAGAAGATTTTTTAGGTTTTAAAATACGTACCTATACAAAACTCAAGGCAAAACAAATGTTTATAGTATGTTCATAAGTACATACATACATTTGGGGATACCTAACCAATTTTTTTTTAAATTTCCACTCTTTAATTGCATTCTATAGACATCAGTTGCCTATATATGAAAGAATTTAAACAATTTACTTATTTGTTTTCAATAATTCGTATTTGAAAATCTTTAAGTAAGAACTTTCTTGTATACCTAGTTAACTAAATATTTTAAGATGCCTATGACTTAGTCCCCGCGAAATGGATTTGGATAAAAAGAAGCCAAGATTACTAGTAGTCGTATCTAAGTCTTGCCAAATCAGTTATATAAGCTGTTTTGTACAACCAGACATATCCAGACTCGGACAGACAACAATTTTAAACCTGTGATTGCTATCTACAAATTAATTAATATCTAAGGCCTAATTAGCAATTTTTTTTTATCCACTACAAGTTAGCCCTTGACTGCCTGTGGTAAGTGATTGTAGTCTCAGATGATAGCAGGCTAACCTGTAAAGGGTATAGCAGTTATATTAAACCCACACCCATAATAATTGGTTTCTACACAGCATAATACAGGAACACTTAATCGCTGGGTGGGACATCTTTTCCAGTAGATAACTAGTCATGGCTGAAGCCTCAATATTCCAAAATAATAAATTCCCAAATTACCCTAGCCGGCATGCCTGCATTTAAACTTTATTTACATAATAGTCAAATTTAATTTGAAAAAGTTGGGATAGTTAAACAAAATAACGTCAAGTGACCAACATAATACCTATTTAAGGGCACTAGGCACTTTCACTAAAATTAAAGTAATTATGTACCTATAGAACATCATATTATATTTTGCCTCTAAATAGGTTGCAAGTTACCTATTTATTCTTTGCCTGAAAATGCGATACATTTTTTAAACTTAAACAATAAATTATTATACCTACTGTTCGATTTTTAAATCAACCACACAAGTGTTACAAATTGCAGTACTAGTAGGTAGGCTTCACGAAATCCTACACAAAGTGCAAGTACCGCTATATTTAATAGTTATTACACTTCTGTCGAAACATCAAACAACTATGATTCCAATCCAAGGCAAGCCTTTCTACTTTCAAATTATATGTAAACATTTGTAATTTTGTTTTGTTTAAACCGACTTACCCTTCCACGCCTCCGAAGTACCTCGTAGGCTCCATATTATAATTTATTTTTTAAAACGTGGGTGGGCTGGGCTGTATATCGCGCCGGGAAGTTGATAAAATAAAAAATGAATAATGATAACAAATTGTACTTTTTTTTCACGCAACAACTTGCCACGAGCCCACGCGATCGCGAGCGCGTTTGACACACTGAAAGAGAAAGTTACGATCGCTTGTCACTTGTCAACTGTCACTTGTAACTTTTACGGGCTAAACTTCACTGCCAAAGTGGCAATGTCAATGCGAAGCTAGGGCGGTGCTTGCATGGCGATGAATCGTAACGATTACCGATAATTTGTAACGTTATTTCATTTCTTGCATTTCATAATAATATTTTTGCCCACGGCTTCATTCGTTAATGTTTCAGTTACTCTTACTAGATGGAGCTAAAGAAGTTTTACTTCAGTCGTGTGGTCTAAAGCATACTCTTTTTTTTCAAGCGTGATTAATATGTACCTACCTATGCCCATGCCAAATTACAGCTTTCTAGTAGGTACTAAAAGCCTCTTAGTTAAGCCACGGAAAGACAGACAGACGGACGTTCTTATTTCAAGGGGTTCCTTATTCCCTAAGGACTACGGAATTATCTCAGATCCCAAATACAGAGTTCAACGCTTATTTTCACTTACGATTTATCCGCGTTTTATCCTCGCAAAAAAAACCGTTTTCTGAAAGTTTTGTTGCATTTGGTCCCAGGGATAAATAAAATGACAAGATTTTATTGTGTAACATATTAATATATATTTTTGTACGTAATAGAATTTAGGAGTTCAAGACAATACAATAATTGTTCCATTGACCGTTTTTGAGGAACATCCAAAATATAGATGGCGCTTTACCGCCTAGTACAAGGTAAATAAAACAGATGGCGTTGTTATTTGTTCTTATTATTTCTTTTTATGGACTTTGTTTTATTTCATTCCTAATAATATAATTTATAATAATATAATATTATATAATATCTCAGAATAATAATTTTACAAGCTCTTTATTTTTTTAATAACCATAATTTTGTTTTTAGTATAGTACCTAACTATATTTTGTAATTAATTGCAAATAGGTAGGTACCTACATGATTCAGACAAGATTTCCATAACTGGACAACATACCTAGTTGAGTTGATAGGTATTCCTTCTACATAAATAAAACAGAAATAATTAGGTCATCAGAGCTACTTACCTAGCGTTTTCATAAAAAATAATAGTAGGTACCTAGTAGGTTCTCTACTTAGTAAGTACCTACTCTTAAAAACTACTTACCTACTATTAAATAATAAACGCAGGTAAGTAAAAGAAATTGACTACAGCTGTATAAAAGTAAAAGTAAAGAGGTAGGGTAAGTATTGTGATGCATGATGGATATTCCATGTCTACACAGTTTTTCAGTGTGGATTGGTGGAGTATACAAATCCACCAATGAGTAGGTAGGTACCTAATTGCTCGGCCAAAATAAATGCTTTAACTTTTTTTCTCGGTCCTTGTTTCAAGAGGACCGTACATAGCAAAGGAACCTATAACATTTATAAAATCAACTGAGAGCTGTACCTACTTACTGTTAAAATGTAGTAAAGATAAATAGAAAACGGCTACATCTGTAAAAAGGCATATTAATTCTAAAAAAAAAATTAAATTTTCAAGGACCTACCATCTGAAAACTTAAAAAGAGGACTGAGAAAAAATTTTGGGTTACCCCCTCTAGTGCTTTGATTAGGTCTGTATATACCTAATCAAAGCTCTAGTGATACTTTGTTGAATGGTAGATATTAGTACATTACTGCAGCGGCCAGCTTATCATACATAAGTCCATCAGTGCCTAGCCGTGGCCAAGGCTTGTATAGTACTTTTCTCAAATAATGCGAGGAAATTAAAACTAAGTAGTACCTAGACAGAACTTCGATTTCGATTTTCTTTCATTCTTCCATTGAACAAAATTTTCATAGGTTTTCAAATATTTTTCTTTCGATTTTGGCGGTAACAAGTATTCTATTACGGCTCTTGCCGCCTCTTGAATTTCAGGTGGCGTTAAAGTAAGTTCATCACACTCATTGTCTTCACTTGAACTCATTTTGTCAAATACATTTCAAAATCAATGACGAACAACGTACAACAATAATTTTTCCCGCGTTCAAGTGTTCATTTGTTTTTTTTCATTATACAGCTTTCTATTTGCAAGCTAGTTCGAAATTTAAATAAAACCTTTGATAAGTTACCTCCTTGGTTGCCATGTTTCTGAGTAAAAGATCGTTCCATTTTTAAATTACACGACAGATATGAATTTACTATGTAATTTATTTGGTCGCTAAAACACGACAGTTAAGGATTTTCACACAACTGTACCCGGCCGCTGCTCGCATGTATTTGGCTAGTACAGCAAGTTCGATTTTTCTCGAAGGTTGGCAAAATAATGCTCACATTTCCAAGCATGTTTGAGAAATAATATTTGAAAACCTATGAAAATTTTGTTCAATGGAAGAATGAAAGAAAATCGAAATCGAAGTTATGTCTAGGTACCTACTACTTAGTTTTAATTTTCTCGCATTATTTGAGAAAAGTACTATACAAGCCTTGGCCACGACTAGGCAATGATGGACATACGTATGTGTGGCCGAGGCGAAGTCCTTCAATGCCTGTTATGCTGGCCGCTGCAGTAATGTACTATTAAAATCATTATGTTTCCTGTCAGCTGCAAAAAATATTACCGTTTATGATTGTTTCATGACCGGCAAAGTTTTTGGCAAAAAACATTTAAACTACGGAACTCTGCCTCATGCGTTGTCCGACACACACTAGACCAAATATTAATTTAAATAGTTTATTTTATGAGTTCATGACCCATAAATTCTTTTAGTTCTGCACATTTTAAAATACTCCATCTTTGCATTTCATACACATAAAATCCACTTAACCTAAGCATTGACTAGGTATGCACTATACATATTTAAAAAAGGACATTATTTTTACACACAATATTAAAACTAATACAATAAATATACTAGTACCTCGTATTATACACACATTTAAATATTAAGTATTTAAAATTAATATTTTGGAAATTGTCTCTGTTGTAATAACAATAATTTTGTAATTAATATTAATGTGTAGGTCTAATTATATTATAATTTAAGTTGCTGCTAAACGCAGGCGACGGTTGCTTTGAACTGAGCGTTTTGCCGCCGCATGATTGGACGTCACCTGTAAAAATGATATAAAAATGGTTAAATATACCTATTATTGAATAAAAAAACTTGAAAATCCTTGAAAAAATTGCACACCAAATAAATACAGGGAAGAAAAAGATTTAATATTATAGTTCAAAGAGTTAAAATAGGTAACTATAATAATATATATGGCAGTTTAGCCATTGCCAGTTACAGATTTTGACAACCTTCGTGACGCAATGGTGAGCATTGTTGTTTTACAAGACGTGGGAAGTCTCGGGTTTGATTTCCAGCCGATCGACCAATCGACTTAGCATTCTGGCCCGACGCCGTGTAGAAAGTTAAAAACCGTATAACTAACCTATAAACAGATTCGCTCGCCACCATCTTCACTCACCACCAGGCGAGACAAGGGCTAACTTTTAGTGGAATCACGCATGCACTAAACTTGTCAATAAACGAAAAAAGAAAATATATCAATTTTGATCAAAGTATCATTCTTCTCCTAATGTCCACTGTCATTACATAATATTATAATGGATGTGAAAAATATAGTCACCTGTCAGTGCTAGTAGTGTTTGTGCTATCCTGCTCTTCCAACGAGTGTGAGTGCGAGTGCGAGTGAGGCGGCCGGCGTCGCGGCGTTTCCTCCCCGCCTGACTCCCGCCGCGCGCCGCCGCCGGCGCAGAAGCATTTGCAAATTATACGTTTGAATGCGAACCTGAAAAATGGAAAATTGTGTTATGAATTGCCATGCTCTACAAAAAAGAAGTTCGAAATAATCTTTTGATTATAATATTCATTATATTCTCCATTAAAGCTACGGCTGCCCATCTCAATGGAGACTGGCCACCTACGCAGGAGTTACCTGGTAGAAATACTAGTATTTTTACTAAGGCTGCCTGTCCATGACGAGGAGCGGAGCGGAGACGTGCCAAGAAGACCAATCCGACTGTTCCGCCCGACACATCTTCGCTCCAACATCTTCTTGACAAAAAACAGTTTTGTCCTGACTCTGCACTTAAACCTAAAGAACCGCAGCCGATTAAGCTACTAGCTAGCCATAAAACCAACATAGCAGTTGGAATCACACATTAACATCTATTCCGTACCTAAAATCTTTAGAAAACAGTGCGTAAATCAACGGGTTGATGGCAGAGTTGCAGTAACCAAGCCAGAATAGCACAGAGAAGACGATAGGCTCCACGCAATCCCCACAGAAGGCTCGCACCACATACACGCTGAAGAATGGCAGCCAACAGAACACGAAGCCACCGACTATGATGCCAAGAGTCTTTGCTGCCTTGGTTTCCATGCGGAAACGTTTCACCTGAAGATTCAAAGAAAGAATTTATTTATGTACCTACTTCATTCAAACGTCAAGACATAGGACGCTAAATGAATTAGGCCGATGGGCCGTGGATTATGTTGGGCACGGAATTGGATGGACATTGCGCCCAAATTTGGCTTACAGATTTCACAGATTTATAGTTCATGCTCTTTGTTCAAACAAAGGAAAATAATGCATATTTGGAACAACTAGAAAGACATCTAATGCGTGTTATTATAAAATTTAAAATCCGAACCATTTGCATTAGATTATTATCACAGAATAGGATATTATGACCTGAACCAATGATCTTACATATAACTAGAGGGATGTCTGGCATCTTTTCAAGAGAAAGCTGTAGATCGTCACTGGTCCCATCCAGCTGTCCAAGCTTACCCTAGATTACCAACACAGAGGAACCAGATCTATTATTACTCAATGAATAATCTAAAGAAGAAGAGAAGAATATACTCTGTTTACCTGTGCCTTAATATTCCTCTTCCCCATACGCCGCGTCCTTGGCTTGTTATCATCATATTCATCATACAAAGGCCCTGGAGCCAGATGATGTGAGTGTCTAACTTTCAGTCTACTCTCCGTTAGTTCCCTCCCATCCCTCTCGTAGTGCACAGCGTAGAGAGAGGGACTTGGTGAGCGACTAGGGGATCTGGAGTTCTCATGAGCTGGACAGATCTGCTCTGATGATGGATAAGAGACGGAGATTTTCACTTTTTCGTGAGCTCTTCTTGCACTGGAGTGCCTGAAAATAAAGCCACAGTAAATATTAGGATTTGAATCTAAGTTGATTTGATGAAAATGGGATAAAATTAGATAAAAATTGGCTAAAAGAATTCAGGATACGGAAGGTAGGCAATGAATGAATTACGAAAAGGATAAAGCAATCATATAATTTTCAAAATATTGTGTGAAGTTGTTACTATCTATATTCAAATTATTTCAAATTAGTATCCAATATCGATTCACATCAACTTTTTCGAAATCGAATAGGTAGATACAGATCACGTTGTGGAAGCATAGGCAGGATGATAAAATCGTTGTGGATACATAATTTTGACTTGAGAAAGGAAAGATTGTTAGAAAGTTGGTAAAACTTAAACCTTAATGAATTAGATAAGAATTGCTACGAATAAAATGGAGATAAACTCTTGTCAATATGAGCGGATCTGGTAGTTAGGGCTTGGGTTAAAAAAGTTTGTTGAGTTTAAAAGAAAGAATAAGTGAGTAGGTAGGTATACCTACTATTATTATTAAAAAAATAAACACAGAAAGAAAACAAAAGGCCCCTAGACCAGGAAACGTCCTTAGGAAAAGGAGAAAATAAGTTAAAATAGACTGCAGGTGGATCTATAAATATATGTACTTAAGTTCAAATAACTACATACTAATACATAAACCAATTCAAAATAAAAATTATACATAATATAGCTAATTATAAATTACTATACTGACCTCCTCAATCTTTCTGGAGAAGCGCTAAGGGAAGTGCTGGTGGAATGGTTGGAGGCATTCGACAGCGGTGACCCGTGAGGCCTGGAGCCCCCGGAGCCCCGGCCGCGGTGTATCCGCAGCGTCAGCCGGTTGTCATCGAACCTGCTGCCTAGGCCTCGACCTGGAATAAAAACCACAAGTATATTATTTTTGTCTAGCGCTTGGCTGCAATCAGACTGCTTGCTAGTGATAATGCAGCTTAAGGATCCACGTCCCCTGTTAGTTTTATTTTGATTAACCATTTTAAACTATCGATTAAAAAAAGTGCGTCTAACCTTGATGACGTCACAATTTAGTATTACATACAAAATCCTACACTAAGCACGCGTTTTCACGTTTGAAAAAAGTTGCTAATTCGACTAGTTGTCAAATTCTGATCAGTCCTTAGAATTTACTTTCCAGTTCAAGTCTGCTTTTGACTGCGCTAGCGTTTAAGTAATGACGCAATAATTTTTTCAAATTCCGATAATGATAGCCCTTGACTGCAATAAAGATCTGACAGTTAACGATGATGCGATCTAAAGTGGAAGTTGGCTAACCTGCAAGGGGTATGGCAGTGTTTTTTTATTATTAAAATCGTACCTAACTTTACCTGATTTTCCGTATCCGAATAATTCGCTGTGTCATGGTTTTGCCGATATTTTATTTTTCTTGCAATTTTTTCCTTCCCCGGCAGTTTAAGATGAGACCTCCCGCTTATGTAACCACAACTTTCAACACTATGCTAGGGAGATTTCAATCATTTTCATAATAGGTACTGTTATTATTCTCCGGACAATCTAATCGTTTATGCATCACGATAACAGCCTCATGAAAAGTAATACCTCGTAATAATTTTATTCATAGAGCCATCAAGATGACTTATAAGGTCATCTTTAACGACGATGTAAGCTGTCGGTGATGTAAATGAGTTTCTGACCCTCTCCTATCTTTTTAATAAAACCTTACTTGAAAATATAACCAAAATAGTGTATGATAACAAATAATGACCAATTTTTTTTTATATCAGACTTATTTTTAACAGGTTCGATCTTCAGCTTAGAATAATTTAAAATAAACTACATTTGGGTCTGATAGGAAGGCTCAGGGTTACTCAGCGGGCGGTGAGGGGAGAGTGGGTTGTGAGGGCTATGCTTGAAGTATTTCGCAAAACAGAAATGTGGAGATCCGTAGGAGAACCAGATAGAGGCTGATCCGTAGGAGATAGAGGCCAGAGGCTCAAAGTGTTGGTATGGCCACCCCGCCCTGGAAAATGCAGCGTTGGCAGACTCGTTGGACGAGTGACATCAAGCGAGTCGTCTGGAGCCGCTGGATCCAGGGGGCAGACAGCCGCGTATCCATACAAGAGACTTATGTCTAGCAGTGGATGTTTGTCCTTACTTTTGTCGAACGCTCAAATATCTACACTCCAAATTTTGTTTCTCGGTCATTAAAAAGGTAACTGTATCGTACCCACCACCTTTAGTCGTCCTAAATCCCTGGTTAATGGCCTTGGTAGTCCTTACTGCAGCCTTATAGATCCTCCAGTAGAAGAACAGCATCACAAACATAGGGATGTAGAAGGATCCAAGTGCGGAGTAGACCACGTAGCCAGCGTCGTTGGTCAGCTCGCATGTCCAAGGGCAGGGGGGGTTGATAATTCTCCCCTCTTTGAGATCCGATTCATCTGCCTGGGGAAGAATCAAAGGTATTACATTATTAATTTTAAAAAGCCGTAAAGGAACACTTGTTGAGTCGAGGCAATTAACAAATTTCTTAGTGACAAAGTTTCAAATTCTGATAATGATAGCCTACTGTACATTACACACTACTGTATACACTACTGTAGGTATATTATATTATACTAGCAGATAGCCCGCGACTTCGTCAACGTGAAATAAGTTTTTTTACATTTCCACGGGAACTCCCTAAATTTTCGGGTTATTAAAATATAGCCTATGACACTTACAAATAATGTATCTTTCTATTGGTACCAGAATTTTCAAAATCAGTTCAGTAGATCCAGAGATTACCCCCTACAACCTCACAAACTTTACCTTTTATAATATTAAGTATAGTTATAGACAAGCTGATGCCCGCGACTTGGCCGCGTGGATTGAGGTTTTATACGTCTGTCATTTTTTATGGCGGCGCATCGCGGCGAGTCGCGTGTCGTCGCTTCTGTCACTCACTTAAGACAACGGGTCACCTAGGACAACAAGTGATATAAAAGAGTCAACAATTTCTTACTTTCTTGTCCTTCCATCCGACTAGGGGAGGGAAGCAGATGACAAAAGACAGCACCCAGAGTCCAGCTATAAGCGCCTTGGCCCGTTTCTTGCTCATGATGCTGGGATAGCTAACAGGCCTGGTCACCGCCACGTAGCGGTCGAGAGATATCGCGCAGAGGTTCAGGATGGATGCTGTGCACATCCACACGTCCACTGCCAGCCAGACTGAGCACCACACGTCTCCGAAGATCCATATCTGAAATCATACAGTTATATGATGCGGAGAAAACTGTCTTTCTTAGGACATCTGCTAAGAGGAGCCCAATTCTCACTTCCAAGACTAGTTTTGGAAGGAAGGATTGCAGGCAAGAAAGCTCCAAGTCACCTAAGGTGCAAGTGGTTGGACGATATAAGGGGGTGGCCACTAGGGCTTAATAATCCAAGGCTAAAAGATGCGGCTCAAAATAGAGAGGATTTTCGCGTGATGACCGCCAATCTTCGTTTTGAAGAAGGCACGCGGTGAAGATGATGATGAATATTATAAACGCGAAATTGTGTTTGTTTGTTCTTCAATCACGCCATAACGGACCAATGGACCAACGCGTTTTTTGCATGGATATGGTATGGGACCTGGAGAGTGACAAAGGCTAAATTTATCATCCCGAAAAATTGATGAGTTCTGGGAATTCAAAAAAACATTCTACGCGGACAATGTCGTGGGCATCATTGCACTCACTGATCTATCAACGCACAGCTCAAAACACTGGACGGATCGAGCTGAAATTTGGCATACAGCTTTTATGACGTCTGCATCCGCGGAGAAAGAGTTTTTGAAAATTCAAACCCTGAAGGAGTAAAATAGGGGTTTCAAATTTGTATAAAAATCTAGCTTTCGATCAAAAGCTAGTTATAAATATTCATGTGGAATCTATACTCTAATAGAAATTCAAAGTAATATATAAATAAAATATAAAACCACATTTAAGATTGAGTAGTGCCCTCATATAATATCTTCCGGTGATCGATTTCAAGCTAGTTGCTGCAAGTGTAAATAGTAGCAGTTTGATCAGCTGACGTGCTTTAGGAAACGTGTAGTAAGAGATAGCGGCCACATTTACTCATCAAATCTCACACAGTAAAAATAACTCACTCACTCACTGACTGACTCATCAACGTCCAGTCTAGAGACTGAGATTCTATGTATGTATAATGTAGACAAGGGATATCATATGGACGGAATTTTTTCATGGAAACAAGTCGCAGGTAGTAATCCATACCTACTAATATTATAAATGTGAAAGTGTGTCTATCTGTCACGGTTTAAAGGCCTATCTTTTATTAAATCGCATGAACAGGTCTGGCGTGAAAACATTTTGGACAAATATGCCGACAGAAAGTCAGATTTTTGCATAATTATAATGTAAGTAGGATTCAACTTGGAAGTCTCTCAGACTACGAAGACGGGGTACTGTAGTAATATTATGTTAGGATATCATATAGATGAGAAGGCCGGCCCCTACCATCGAATTATTAGTGTAGAGCCCAATAATAGTGAGAATGAATTGCTAATATAATATATGTATTAATTTTAATTTGGAGACAGTTTTAGTATCTATCTTTAGAGAGCCCGAAGCTTTCTATCTGTCGCGGAACCAATTTGGCACCCGATATTAGGTTCTTTTTGTGACGTAGGCAAGTGGCTTAATAGGAATATCGTCTTTAACCCATAGGGGTTGAAGGATGATATGAAAGTTTAATGGCCATGAAAATTTGGTAATTGGGCTTTCGATTAACAATAAACTTTTGGAAATTCCAAACTTAAGGGTAAAATTCAGACTCCAATTTATTTGATCGACTTAAAAGTTATTTAACTAGTATACAAAACGCTGTAGGGCCGCGATCCCTAGGCAAACCACAATACGAAATCGTGATGCGAATACCAGATGTACCTTAACTTTACTGTAAATGTAATGCCGACGAAATAAAACGGGACGATCGGAATGACCCAAATTAACTTTAACGTTTGTAATACGATTGCGAAAGTTTTAGAGTTGTTGTAAACTCAAAACGAAAACACTTTACGACTTTTAAAACGAAACGTGGTGGTTTTTTTCTATTGCTGTTATTTCTGAATGATTTACCTCCAATATCTATGCATTAATAAGTAGGTATGTCAATAAGTATGATCTACTACTATACTTAGAAAATGTTATTTAAATTTGGCTTTTAATTTTTTTTATTGCAGTTATAAAAAATGATATACATTGTTCCTTAAAGTAGCATAAGCTTTTTCTTTAAACGTTATGTATTTGTGTCATAAAACTCGAAAAAACAAAATTAGAATTTGGATTTGTGTGGTTTGGTGGCGGTGCGTATTGCTTGCATGCTTGCTTTTCCAGCATGTTTAGAAAGCATAGAATGGCAGGGCGGGCGAATCATTGCGAATCTAAAGCTTCTAGTTCCATCGTTATTTTGAACTTTTGCAAAATAAATTCTGTTCTATCAAACTAACAAAAATAATTCATCTGTGCTTTTTATTCGAGTTGTATATAGTAAGGGTAACATGAAGTCAACAGATGGCGCCACGCTTAAATACAATTACATCTATGGTTGAAAATACACGGCGAATATTCAGTCGGTTTGTGGCCGAACTGTGCGAAATAGAGACGGTATAAAATCTACTGGTAAATATCTAGGCATAATTATAATACTTAATACTAGTGGGCCCGGCAGACTTTGTCCTGCCCTGAACCTTGAACCCGATTGATAGATCCGTTCAGCCGTTGGGGTGTGATTGAGTAACAAACATCCATCCATACATCCATCCATCCAAACTTTCGCATTTATAATATTCATTTGTTTGATAAATATAGATAATATAGATGTATCTTGTTATTAAATGAAATAAGAGTTCAAAAAGTTAAAAAATCTAGATTGATATTATTATAAAAAATCCAAAAACTTTGTGACTTTGTCCACTTAGCTTAAGCTTTTTGATTCCCGCCCGGGATCAACCATTTTCACCCGCCGCGCCGCGCAGTTTAGATAAAGAATGCGTATTTTTCGAACATGAGATGTAAAAATGTTCTTGATTCCCGTATGGGAACTTTTTAATTTTCCGGGATAAAGTAGCCTAGGTTCTTCTCAGGGGTATGTATACCGGATATTTCTACAGATTGGTAATAATTCTGTACCAAATTCCATGAAAAGCTGTTGAAAATCATGCAATGTATCTCTTTACTAGCTTATGCCCGCGACTACGTCCGCGTGGATTGAGGTTTTTTGGTTCCCGCGGGAACTCCTTCATTTTCCGGGATAAAAAGTAGCCTATGTGCTATTCCAGACTATATTCTATCTCTGCACCAAATTTCAGCCAGATCCGTTCAGCCGTTGGCGCGTGATTGAGTAACAAACATCCATACATCCATACATCCATCCATCCATCCATTCCAAACTTTCGCATTTATAATATTTATTTGATAGTTACACGTCGTCTAAATAACTTGAAAAGATGGAACCTGAAAAGGTACTTAACAGACATTATTATTAGTATGTATGTCTAAGTTATTTGATTAATTTCGCCTCAATGGCCACTTTGCCTTGATTGGCTAAGTTTATGAGTACTGTATTAAGAATCCGTATCCCCGCTAACCGAAATTTTAAGAACTTTTGATGAGCTTTGTGCATGATATAGTAGTATTATAACAAAAAGAAAATTAAAACATTAAAGTTTAATCCCTCCTTAGTAGAATGTTGCAAAAAAAAAAATTAATTTTATTGAAATATGATAGTGAAATTCTCATTCTTGCGGAATACGATTACCATTTTTACACTTTTAGGCGATACTTTTGACCCATATAAATCCAAGAAACATTGTAATAAATGACTTATAAAAAATATTAATATGATAAACACACTCTTAAAATTGGACTGTTGCAATTCGTTTTTAAACGTTCTATACAAAATTAATTAATAAAAAAATCAAATCAATGTGCACGATTTATCAAATTTTACGCGTCACAATAACCCCTATTTCTTAAAAGTTTGGCGAATTTACTGATAAAATAAAATTTCCCATGAATGTTTAGTATTTATATAACATAAACTGTACAAAAATACATTTCTGTAAAATACCTATATGACCACAAAAAATATCAAAAGTCTTATAAATTTCACGTGTAAATTGCTACTGCAGACCGCACGACCGGCATACCGAGCCCAGCGCTCTTCGAGGGAGGACGTGTTGCTGGATGGGCTCTTTTGTATGTGTGCGTGAGCTCTCTCACAAGCCTTTGTAAAAACGTGTTGCTAACAATACATAGCGCGACTGCCTTAGTTTGATGAGCAGAGAATGTTAGGTTCTTGATCCGATTCAATCGATATTGAATGAATGCGTGATACGTATTTAATAATAAGGATAAATTTTTTATAACTATTAAATAATTTTGAACGATACAATATTATAATCGCATACTGTTTTTCTCGTATATCGGGATTTAAGTATGCGTAATATTTGTATGGGTTTTGAATTTACTTTCCTGAAATATTATATTTTCTTTGAAATCGTAATTGCAAAACTCAACGTGGCATACGTTGTTGCTGAGAGATTTTGGTGAATACAGTTTTCATAGCATTACTTATATTAAATTTTTATTTATCCACTACAAGCTTAGCCCTTGACTGCGATCTCACCTGATGGTAACTGATGATTTCTATTCTACGAGACATCGTACTGGAGCGCTCAAGGGCTTCAGAAATTATGAATTCCCAAATTGATCGTAAACAATCATTATATCACGGGTCAATAAAAGGTACCTATTATAAAAAAAATTAAAAGCCATGGGTTGGATAAATTACTTAGTTATTAATTAATTAAAGAGGTTGTCTGTCTCTGCGTCGTTTTCCTCGTTGCCGAGGGTCGTGACCCCTTTCTATTAATCACATGATGGCAGGGGTTTTCTTGGGACAAAAATGCGGTGGGTTTCCATGTCCTTCGGCATACGAGTTACGACTCAACTATAAGAGTATTTCAACTCTGAGGTTGTAACGATTATTATCAGATATTAGTGATAAATAACCGGGACCGACGGCAAGGAAATGAAAAGTCCAAGAACCTCCAAATTCGGTCACCCATCCAGTTACAGACTTGGATCAACGTTCCTTAACAATCGCAATCGACTGATTTAGGTTGTCACAACTAGGCCACTCGTCCCTCAAAACATAGAGCTCTGCCGGTCGATTGGTATAATGTTGTGATGATCGTAATCAACATCCATCATTTATCAACCCATTGCCGGCTCACTATACTGAGCATGAATTTCCTCTCGGAATGAGAAGGGTTTGGCCGTTTTCCACCACACTGGCCAAGTGCGTTAGTCATACCTAATGTTCTCAAAGGTCTGCGAAGTTCGCAGACCTTTGAGAACATTATGACTAACTCTCGGCATACAGGTTTCCTCACGTTAGTTTTCTTCACCGTTAAAGCAAGAACGCCCTTCCGTCTTCCGTTTTCCATCCGCTTATAGCATTGGTATCTTCAAATCAAGAGTGAATAGGCATCTCCTAGACAAGCGCGCTCCACCTTATGCTGCATCACTATTTGCAGCAAGTCTGATTGCAGTGAAGTGCTAGTCAATATTTTTTTATTTTTTTTACTACAAGTTAGCCCTTGACTGCGATCTCACCTGATGGTAAGTGACGATGCAGTCTAAGATGGTAGCAGGCTAACCTGTTAGGGATATGGCAGTTATATTAAACCCATACCCCTAGTCGGTTTCTACACGGCATCGTACCGGAACGCTAAATCGCTTGGCGGCACCTCTTTGCCGGTTGGGTGGTAACTGGCCACGGCCGAAGCCTCCCACCAGGCCAGACCAGAGAAAATTCAGGAATTATAAATTCCCAAATGACCCTGCCGGGAATCGAACCCGGGAACTCCCGCGTTAAGACAACAGTGCTCAACATTGCGCCAGGGACGTCGTCAAAACTCAACTTGCAGCAAGTCTGATTGCAGCAAAGTGTTTTTTATAAATAAAAAAGTAGGTTTAGTCCACGGGGACAAAGTCGCGGGCATAAACTATTTGATGATATCGTAGCACTGGTTGTTTCTATAAATAACTACCATTGCGTGATATCAAAGCCTAATTACTTACCAAAAAAACCATCAATATTGTATTCTAACAGGGAAAGTTGGACAGGTGAGCGCGATTGCGCGGGTAGGCAATAAAAAACTCATTAGTACTGACCCCGATACTACGTATCAGAGTTTTCCAACAAATTAATAACTTGCTAGAAGCTTCTAGAACCAAATTTTGACAGCTTGATGATCGCAATCACTTCTGATTGACTAATAAGGTACTTTAGACTTATGTTTATAAATCTAATTAATACATTGTTATTACACACATGGGGTACATCATACTTCATACTAATACTATAAATGCGAAAGTCACTTTGTTTGTTGGTTTGTTGGTTTGTTGGTTTGTCCTTCAATCATGCCGCAACGGAGCAACGGATTGACGTGATTTTTGGCATGGGTATAGTTGAGGAGAGTGACATAGGTTACTTTTTATCCCGGAAAATTAAGGAGTTCCCGCGGGAATAACAAAAAACTTAAACCACGCGGACGAAGTCGGGGGCATCAGCTAGTTATTATTAATTTAAACAAGATGGTGATAATAAAATAAACCCAGCTGAGTTTGTTGTGGGCTCTTCTCAGACAGGGCGGGGTTGTAACCCTCGTAGCTTTAGTTTTAAGATACCGCGGCTAATTATCACGTCTTATATTTTTACGTGACGGTGAAGGTACCTACCATACTAATTTTGAATAAATATACTTTGAGTTGGAGTTTGAGTTTGAGTATCTATACTGAAAATATTAGTCATCATTTAAACCAACCGGCTCACTACTGTGCACGAGTCTCCGCTCAGAATCAGAAGGGTTTTCGCCATAGTCCACCACGCTGGCCAAGTGTGGATTGGCAGACTTCATACATATTTCATTAAATTTACTTTCTTTCTTTCTTTCATTTGAAAATATTATGAAGAACTATTTCGTTCACCATGAACCATGATTAGTGTCCTGACGTGGGCCTTACAACCCCGCGTCAATTACTAATACTCCAGAACAACGCAGCAAATTACACAAATTGCGACAGTCACAATGATTATCACAATTCCGTGCTAGCCTCTCTGGTAAAGTGGCGAAAATTTAGTAAAAACATTCTTCCCGCGGATGCCGACGCTTCAAATGAAAATATTTTTCTTTTACACAAGTGTTTTTTTTTTTACATAAAGCCAATTTGGCTCTACACCAAGCGCCATTTGTCAGATTAAATTGCTGATGAAATTAAATAATTTGTTGGACGCATTGAAGCGAACTGGTATGTCGGTATATTACTATCTTTCTTTACAGTCTAGGGTTCTAGCGTTGATCTATGCTGGAATTGATTTTTATCCCAAAGGAGTCTACGAAACAAAGCTTTGAGGGAGGTTAGACGTTGAAACCGGCATAAAGACAGAACAGGAAGTTACTTTCTAACACAGACTATATTCGCGAGACAAGCACAAATTCTTATTTAGGAACGTCAATGTGGCTAACTCTGTTTAACACAATTTCTAAACTAAACTAAAATGATAGCTCTAAATATATTGCTGCCCTTTTCCGCTGGAAATATTCTGAAATGGGTAGCAATAAAAATAGAGTTGTCATTTTAGTTTATTTTATAACCTCAACGATGTTAAACTGACACGCCATTATTCACACATTTATTAGTCATTAATATAATAAATCTATGGTTCATAAGTACTTAGAACGCCATCTTGTTTGGTGTTTTCCGATGTGTTCTGTGATTTTAAATTTTGAGACTTAGCTCTGATAAAATATAGCAAATGATACATTACGCTACGTTCGCACTACGAAAAATATTCGCAGTTTTATTCTCGCGATTTATAATTATTCGCGTACGGAGTTCGGATTTCACGCGAATTTTATACGCAAATGCGTAGTATACCTCTAGATTTCAAGTGTTTATCGCAGCGCAAGCGTTGCCTTAATGATCAGACCAGCTGGGTCCGTGGACGTAACACGTAACAGCAGTTACGAGGACCTTTCTATAGCTACAGTTGTATACATATATGGTGATAGTGTTTCTGACTGCCTCGATGGTCTCGATGTTCGCATGTTCGACTGCGGCCGACGAGGTCCCGGGTTCGAGTCCCGGGTCGGGCCATAAAAAGTGTTGGGTTTTTCTGACAAGAAATTCTCAGCACTAGTAGAAAATTGGCGGTGTTTCAACCTCGTGCCTCGGAGAGCTCGTATAGCCGTCGGTCCTGCGCCTGATCTCTCTCCGGTCGTGTCGGGTTTTCCGTTTCATCGGGCTATGAGAGTAAAGGAGTAGAGAGTGCACCTGTGTATGCGCACACACTTGTGCACTTTATTATATCCCGCGCAGATGGCTAACCTCTCTGGAATAGGTCGCCGTGGCCGAAATTTTGTCGAGAGGACATTATTACATTATTATTTAAAGTGTTACCTTGAACACTTCCCTGGTGGCGGAGAAGGGCAGCACCGCCAGCCCCACCAGCAGGTCAGCCACGGCGAGAGACACGATGAACAGGTTGGTGACACTCCTCAGCTTGGACGAGCACAGCACCGCCGCTATCACCAGGCAGTTACCTGCCGACGAAAAACAATATTATTAACTTCAAAACTATAGGCACAGAGAATTTTTTAGGGTTCCATAACTCGAAAGGAAAAATACCTTTTTAAAATATATACCTATATATATATATATATATATATTGTTAAGTGATTACCGCCGCCCATGAACATTTGCAGCACCAGAGGAACCGCCAATGCGTTGCTGGCTTTAAATATATTTGTTTATCCGCCCTTTGAAGAGCCCCATATTATAATTATGAGGGAACTAAGAGGATGGAAGCTGGTTCCATAATTTGCAGGTACGTGGCAAAAATTACTTCGAATAATGGGTGGTGGAAAAAGACCAGGCATTCAGGTGGTGAGAATGAAATTTGTTCCTGCGACGAAGGGTGCGACAGGAACCTTTATAGGATCACTTCATTGTCCGTCTGCGTGCCTGGTAATAACAACCTTTTTCTCGAGAACACGTGGAGGTAGCAAGTCGAAATTAATATTAAAAACAAAGGTCTACGGTCCCTTGGAGCTGTAAAAATATCAAGCTTCTAGGTTAATGCAATCAAAAGATACAGACGTTTATGCTGCATATTTTAACACTCAGCAATAAATCAAAACCTATAATAGGGTATTTCCCATTAACATCATGACATTTGCCAAAAGCAAGGTCTTAAAGCACGTAGCAAGTATAGAGAAAAATCAGAAAATCGCTAATTAGGGTTCCGTGCTCATAGGTTGTCGAATTGTTTGTCAGGCGCATGCAGTTTAGCGGCATAGGCGAGCCAGTTATTTCATAGCTAATTAAGTGCTGTTATTACACCTTTCTTGTTATTTACTAACAAAATTTAGATTGTTGTGATGGTACGGAACCCTTTGTGCGTTTCTTTCCTTTTCTATTTTTTTTCTAAAGCTCAAGTTTCTAACCTCAGTGATTTAGGCTCTTCAGTCAACCAATCAATCAGTGTAACAAGTGAATATAATTAAAATTATTAAAAAATACGACTGCTCTGCCGTAGGTAGCCCTTATCTATCTACTACGTAACGATACCACAGTCATTAATCAGTCCACTTTGGAATCTTATTCACATTTTTATTAAATGATATTTTTTTGGGAATCACCGGATATTGAACTATAGTGTTATATATTTTTGGAATCTACTCATCATTTTCTGGATGATGATTATATAGTTAATCTTATTTTCGAATATTTTTTTTCAACTTTAGTCTTTTATGCGGCACCATGGTCACCCCATCAATTTTTTTTAAAATTTTACTAGCTTATGTCACTCGGAATAAGCTAGGGATTCTAACGATTCCTCATTTATCAAAATCGGTTCAGGCGTATAGAAGTTATGGTGGAATATACAAACTCACATTCATACATAGATACATACATACATACATACATACATACATGAACCCTGAAAACAATATACTCCTTTTTTCAGGCAGTCGTATAAAAAAAGAAAAGTTTGCATAGATTGTAAATAATGGGAAAAATCGAATGGAGCTCATAAAATAGTTTGAAAAGCAGAAAATGCGGACCATTCTATTGGGTTAAAGCAATTTGGTTACGAATGGTAGGTATCCTTGTAAACTAATATTGTCCCGGGCAGAGCAATTTATCGGCGGGACGTAGTTTTATAACGAGCCGGGGAACGCTCGATCCGATCGGGTTTTTATCTTTTATAGAGCTAGGTATTATATATTGCGAACCTCTTGGGCCTTTTTTTCAGTTATTAAAGTTGTAGTAAGCATTTTTATGCTACGCCAAATGACGTAGGTACTTTGCCTCGGGAATCTCAAAATAATCATACTTGTTCATTTCATGAAACTTGTAAACATGAAGTTCGTGACTTTTGAAGTTAAATAAAAATCAATTGCCGAAACGTCGCATCAATCGCATCCCTTGAGAGCGGCTGGACCGATTCTGATGGTTCTTTTTGTGTGTTTGGGAACTTTAATTTCCCGAGACAAAAAATAGCCTTTGTCACCCCCAGGATGCCACTTATCTCTGTACCAAATTTAATCAAAATCGGTTGGATAGATGGGCCGTGAAAACATAGTAGACAGACGGACAGACAGAGAGACGAAAAACTTTTGCATTTACAACGTTAGTATAGAAGTATGGAATAAAGTTCTTGTTCCTTGATTATCATGGACTTCCGCAAAGTAACGCCCTGCTTCTATCGAGCATGAAACAAACGTCATATTTTATTGGTCTTTTTTTCCATAAACGTTTTATTTTTATGAAGAAAAGGTCGGCCCCGGCACACTATGGAGCGGTAATGACATCCGCCGCCGTTTTCCACTGCTCTGCCTTCTGGTTTATTCAGTTGAATTTTTTCATTTACTACCTTACCACAGCCTTAGAATACATTAATACAATGGGTCGACGCCCATACTCAAACTCAAATCTTTTTTATTCAAATAAAATTTTACAAGTGCTTTTGAATAGTCGAGTGAATCTACCACTGGTTCGGACTGCCGTTCCTATCGAAAAGAACCAGCAAGAAAGTCGGTGGTTGCTCTTTTGAAAAAAATAATTTACAACAACATCAATGTGTAGAGACCTAAATAACCGCAGTCCTAAGCATAGGCTAGAGCGAGTCAAATACATGTCATTGTATCATTTTTTTTTATTTTTTTTTTATCCACCACAAGTTAGTCCTTGACTCCGATCTCACCTGATGGTAAGTGATGATGCAGTCTAAGATGGTAGCAGGCTAACCTGTTAGGGGCATGGCAGTTATATTAATTCCATACCCCTATTCGGTTTCTACACGGCATCGTACCGGAACGCTTAAACGCTTGGCGGCACGTCTTTGCCGGTGGGGTGGTAACTAGCCACGGCCGAAGCCTCCCCCAGGCCAGACCACGGAAAATTCAGAAATTATAAATTCCCAAACTGACCCTGCCGGGGATCGAACCCAAGACCTCCGCACGTTAAGGCAACAGCGCTACACACTGCGCCACGGAGGTCGTCAAAACGGTCGTCGGTCATTTTACATTATCTTCAACAGTTTAATAAACTTTTTTCAGGAGCATACTTTTAAATCCATTATCAAACTTGTGTGAAGGCATATGTACCAAAAATAATTTAAATGCAAAGATAATAGTTTAGTTAGGGTAAGGAACGGTCACAGACAGACAGATATACATTGGCTTTTATAATATTAATATGGACTCGAAAACGAATGAATAAGAAATCACGTGAATGAATGAATAAGGTAAACTTTTCACGTGTGCCCAAACTTTTCCAACTTTACTGAGCACTGACGAAAATTAGTAGGTAATTCGATAGAAGCTAACCCGAAAATTCCTAATACTTAATCATCTTATTACTTATATTAAGTAATTAAGTAACTTGATAGATAACTTTTGACGCGCACATAAATGAAAACGGTTTTTAATCAGGGAACAAGAAGCTTAGTACGCTAAAATATTGCTATTTGCCTGGTGGGAGGCTTCGGTCGTGGCTAGTTTTAATACCCTACTGGCAAAGACGTATCGCCAAGCGACTTAGCGTTCCGGTACGATGCTGTGTAGAAACTGATTAGTGGTTCAATATAACTGCCGTTTAATATAACCATCTCAGACTGCATCATCACCTAACATCAGGTGAGATCGCATTCAAAGGCTAACTTGTGGCAAAAACCTTACCCACCCTAGCTTCGAATCGGTTGCTTTACCAATCAAATTATTCAGTAACTAGCAGATGCCCGCGACTTCGTCCGCGTCGATTGAGGTTTTTTAGTTTCCGCGGGAACTCTTCAATTTTCGGAGATAAAAGTAGCCTATGTGTTATTCCAGACTATAATCTATCTCTATGCCGAAATTTCATCCAGATTAGTTCAGCTGTCCTGGCGTGATTGTGTGAGAAACATACATACTCCATCCAAACTTTCGCATTCATAATTTTAGTATAGATTGAACAGAAAAGCTATTCTATGGTACTGGCTGATGCCCGCGACTTCGTCCGCGTGGATTAAGTTTTATGTTATTCCCGCGGGAACTCCTTAATAAAAAGCAGCACATGTCACTCTCCAGGTCCTCAACTATACCCATGCCAAAAATCACGTCAATCCGTTGCTCCGTTGCTGCGTGATTGAAGGACAAACCAATAAACCAACAAACAAATCCACTTTCGCATTTATAATAAATATTAGTATGAAATGATTTCTTTAGATGTCATAAAATGGTTGTATGAATAAAATATCATTAATGTGTTCTTAGTAGGGATGTTATGGATATGATATTTCGGATATGGATACGGATATATGGATACAGGAATAAAATTATATCGGTTACGGATACGTAGTTTTCGGATTATAATTTATAATCAGTCATAAGTAATTATTATAAAACAATTTTTTTAGTAAAAACAAAAATCTGTCATAACATGTCTTATTTAGCCTCCGTCTCTATCCGAAATTATTCTAAGCTTTTATATCGGATTCGGTTTCGGTTACGGATAGATTTTCATTTCGGATATCCAATAGTTTCGGTTACGGTTACGGAGTTCCATAACATCCCTGGTTCTTAGTAAGTAAGTACGACCGAAATAGCTCTCAAAGCGACGGCGTATCGAGTTCAAAAGAGTCAAAGCAAAATCAACAAGCTAGGTGCTATTCGAGGGTTGTTGTTTACTCACCCCCCACCCCTAGAACCAGTGGGGCTGGCAACTCAGAATTGAATAATTAACTTTCTCCTTGCTGATAAAAAAATCATCGGTGATAGTCGAACTTAACTCTGTTTATTTCATGTACACTATTGTTTGTAGTATTCTGATGGAAGACTTCGGCCGTAGCTAGTTGCTACCCTACCGGCAAAGACGTACTGTCAAGCGATTTAGCGTTCCGGTACGATGCCGTGTAGAAATCGACTAGGGGTATGGGGTTTATATAACTGCCATACCCCTTACAGGTTAGCCCGCTACCGTCTTAGACTGCATTATCTCTTACCATCAGGTGAGGTCACAGTCAAGGGCTAACTTGTACTGGAAAAAAATAAAAAGGTATGTTTGTTTGTCCATCAATCACGCCGCAATATAGCTACGGATCAACGCAAAAGTGTGTATGTCTGTCTGTCTCTCAGTCTGCTACACCCATCTTTTCCAACGATTTTCATGAAATTTGATAAAGTGATAGGCATCTCGGAGAAGGAAATAGGCTACTTTTGTTCCTGGAAAATTAAAAATTTCCAGCGGGAATAAAAAAACTTAAACCACGAACGAAGACACGTTCACAAGCTAGGCAAATATAAAGGCGGGTAGTTATATTTTCCCCTCGAGGATTACCCGTTTGGCGCTCTTTACATACAAAGAGAGCTTCCAATCATTGCATTGAGATTCACATCACAAGTATTCGCGGTGAGAGAGAGATTCTATTTATGGACTTTTTCCTACCACCCAGTAATTACTTAACTCGACTATTTAATAAATTCAACTGTCTATGTGTGTGCATTGAGACGCGTTTTCCCTAATTGACGTGTGCAAGGAAAATGGGCCGTGTTGGAAAATAAGTATTTGCTCAACGAGATAACAAAGTCGTTTTTGGCACTTGCCTATGGACTGGCATTTGCATACTGAGTGTGTGAGAGTGAGCAAATACACTTTTGCTCACTGGTTGCTCACACTGTTGATTAAAGAATTATTTTTACCCATGGCTATTTTCTGTAAAGACGTCTTCGTATGCGTGCGTACGTACGTGTTTGAAAGTACTTGTTTGTATGGAGGCCATAATGAAACGAAAATTGGTGCTACGACGGAAGAATAATTTTCTCCGAACATATGGCACAAAGAAAATGTTTGTCAGGGAGGATAATTTAATTAAATCTTCTCGATTCGCAGTCGCACATGGTTGTGAATAAGGATTAGCTTATGTAGATACTTATTCATGTAAGCCGGTCTAATTTGAAAATGAACACAAATTGGACTTCGTAGGTTGTTTAATTTAAACATTTTTTACGGCCGAATCTGTTAGAAATTAAATTAGTGCGAACCTAAATTAGGCGATTTAGTGACTTTTTTTAATTAGACGACCTATAACATACCTTTTGTCTCCTTATTGCGGCCATTAAAGATTGGATTGAAGGGATCTTAGACATGCTGTTTCACCTGTGACTATTATGTATTCAGTGATTTCACGCTACACTGTTATAGCATGCATAATCTACCTGCATAAATATTGCAATTACAGGCTTAGAAATTTGGCGCGCGTATGTTACGCGCCGCGCACGTTATTTGAATGCATGTTACACACGACGCACGGTGATCTGATGTGGGTGGCGTGCTAGACAGCCTGGCTAAGATAATCATTGAGTAGGTCTGACGTCCAGGAGCGTCCCACACGTTGTGACGTTTAGCGAGCGCTTTTTACGCGGCTCGCACACGTGTGTCTGTGTGACCGTTGAGACTTATCACCAGGTAAAATCGCAGTCAAGGGCTAACTTTTAGTGGAATAAAATAAAGAAGTTTGTTACCTGCGATCACCAGCACGTCGATCAGCGCGAGCACGGCGAGGCTCGCGACGCTGGTCGGCTCGTCCCAGCGCACGTCTTCCAGCAACGCCGCGCACGCTGTGACGTTTAGCGAGCGCATGTTACGCGGCTCGCACGTAACAGCGCACGCGTCGCGCGGCGCATCGCCTCGCCGCCTCACGCACTCATCGGGACTGAGAACCGCCCTTCTGTTACAAAAGAAAACTATTTTAAATTGATTAAACTAGGACTGCCGTCACCACAAATATGAACCGTGTGAAGGTCTTACTTTCGAGATGATTAGGTGTTTTTTTTCAAGAGTATTTCCTTTGGATAAGAGCAAAAATTTGGTATTTCGAAATAATACCAAAAACATATCTACGAGTAATAATATATTTTAAAATTTTTGGGCACTTTTTCTCGCAAATATATCAGTAGAAGTTTAAAAAATATGCGTCTATTTAAAAATCTCTGCCTTTTATTAATTAAGTAGTAAATTAACCAATTTTTAACAAAAATCTGCATTAAATTACATTAAACGTTTAATCCGAGGCATTTACAAAGTAATTATATAATAGCGTGGCTTCAGCGTATCGCCCCAAGTTGGATCATTTAACTGGAACCACAAAAAGCTCGTAATATGCCATCTGTTACCCCGCGGTCGCACAATTAGTACAAACAGAGCGTTAATCAAAGCCGGGATATAATAAATACTGTTCGTTGCCAGTAACGCCACGCTAAACGTTCCTAAATAAACGGATGACTATGTTTTAATGTATGGGCGGGGAATGTAGGATGGGATAAGTCTACAAAGGTAGCGGTTTTCGTAAAATCATTTCATCGATCATAATTATTGGCCATAACATACTTTCGGTCAAATAACTATAATCATTCGACCGAAAGTATGTTATGTTCATTTAGTTCTTACTAGCTGATGTCCGCGACTACGTCCGCGTGGATTGAGGTTTTTTAGTTCCCGCGGGAACTGTTGAATTTTCCGGGATAAAAAAGGCATGTATATCCTTCCCCGGGATACAACCTAACCCAGTACCCAATTTCATCAAAATCAGTTGAACAGATGGCCCGTAATGGAGTAGCAGACAGACAGACGCCCTTTCGCATTTATAATATTATTAGTAATTAGTAAAGATTTAGTTCTTAATAAATTAATCTTCAAAGTGAATATTCACAAAAAATAAAATATTTACAAAAAAATGGTATCTAATTCAGATTGAGTTACTTTTTATTTGAGATTAGAAATTAATATTTTTTTTTCAATAAAACTACCCATGTTACGCGAGCCACGCGATGCGCTTGCGAAATCGTGCACGCGTAATTTTTTTCCTCTATCTGTCTCTCTTATGATGAAGTCTCTTTCGTTTATATTTTAGACTATCCACTAACCAGCCCATACGATCAGGTTTACTAATTAAATGTCCTCCGGGCATGTTTGCCTTTCTAATTGCTACGCTCAACTTTTGCGCTCTACTGTATGACATTATCTGGGCTATGGTTGAAAGGGTTACACTATCTTTAGGGTTACATTAGGGTCAACTTAGTGTTATTAGTCAGTAGATGAAGCCCACGAACCCATCTGCGTGGATAAAGAGTACAGGTCCTCAACCTTTGCAAAAATCACGTTGATCTGTTACTCCGTGGTGGCGTAATTGAAGAACAAACAAACAAACTTTAGCCATTATAACGCTACTTAAGTAGACTATTATCAATACAGTAACAGCTATATTTTGACTTTTGACTTTGACGCTAATGTGATCGAACACTCATTTCGATCGATCGAATTTGCAATGTAGAAACTTAGAGTGACCGTACCTTTTTTTGCAAGATAGGTTTGCGTTTGAAGACAATCACGCTTTATTACAAAGCAATGATGAGGTCTAGACTTTAGGTTGAAGCGCGTCCGCCTAGATGATGCCTATTCACTCTTGCCTTGAAGGTACTTAAGTTACACGTGGCAGGGAATAAATACCTACTGCTCGTTCCAGTGTTTTTTTTTGGGACTGGTAACAATGATGTCTTAGCTTATAATTAGGCTTAGGTAAAGAATAATATTGCACCTTCTCGATATAACCACAACATGCAAAATTAAGCTGTTAAGCTGTCGCTATACTAACAAACTAATAAGTTAAAAAATATTAATATAACTCGCTCAAAAGTACCTCCACTGCGAAAAGTTACTTTAAATGTTAAAATACATTGAGAAAAAGATAACAAATTACGTGAAAATATGTTTTAGCTGTTCTTTAAATGAGGTCAAAGAACTATTAAATATGTCGCAAATATTTCTGTGAGCTTTAATAAAAGTGCAAAATATGCGGTAGACAGGCGCATGTTGATCTGCATTGGTACTCGGACATGATGGCAAATGAAATGGCTTGCGATGTTGCAGGCGACTACAAGACCGCGGTACACAGAACGTTAGGCGCTCTAATATCTCCGGTGAGTCAATAATGTGTAAGCGACGTAGGTATTAATAAAACACTTTTAATATATTTGTCCTCTCATTTGAAACTTGCATGAGTAAATGGTTAAACGTGTAGAGGTTCCACGAGAGATTTAATGTAATTAGATAAAAGTTGGCTAAACTTAAACATAATATTTATTTGATCCGGCCACGATTGCTATTATTAAGCTCTAAATCAAATTGCGATCTAAACACAAAAGTATTCAATAATCGCTGAGTCTGCCCGCTGCCGGCAGGAGACTGAAGTACCTACCATCGTCAAAACAATCGTATTTATACTAACTAATTTCAATATGGCGTCCGTACCCGCCAGTTAAATCGAATGACATGAAACGAGTCAAATTGACAGATATTGAGAGATACTTCCTGTTTCGTGAGAAATAATGACAAACAGTAATAACGCTAACAATAGCCATTGATAATTTTATAAAAGAAAACCATGTCCACTCCTGTGTTGTGTTCCTGCACTCTGACTGGATTGGATCGGGCGAGCGAGCGGAAAACGACAAAAAGGTTTTATTCAAATGCAGGAAGCTGCACTCCTCCATAGGTTGCATATGTAATACTAGCTGATGCCCGCGATTTCGTCCGCGTGCATTGAGATTTTTGGTTCTCCTTTTTTAAAACTTTTTTAAAAAACATTAAAAAAAGTTTTTAAAACCCAAATACACGCAAGCGAAGTCGCGGGCATTTATATAATTTCGGGGACAAAATATAATTTAAATAATATTTTATGTAATGCATAGTTTTCTAGTCACAAAACAGAAAAGTGAGTACGACGTCAAAGAATTCTAAAAACACGGAGACCCACTCTGAAAAAGTAGTAAGTAAAAAAATTGCCATTTCTTACTCAAATATCTTTAGACTCGAAATTAAAAAATTCCCACGAAACACGACGCTCGTATTTCCGAAGTCCCCAACACATTCGATGCTTTGTCGAAAGGAATGAAGTACTCAGAACAAAAAGTAGTACACAGACTTATTTACACACAGTTCTATGTTTCAGCCGGAGGCAACTGGAAGAGAACTGTGTCTAAATTAGGTAAGCTGAAAATAGCATTCTAGTTTCTACTCTTACAGTTTCACTATTATTTAATCTGTGCTTCTTGGAGTTTTATTAAAAGTCTTTTACTTTTCTTTTATGCAATAGATCTCAAAGCTATCTAGATATAAATCATGCCCTCGTGGAATGGTGCCAAGAATGCTGGCTGCTTTTCCGCGTTGGACAGCCAGGCTGATCCTTTGTGCAAAAAATGAGCCAGCCCTTCTGTCACCAGAAGGGGTGAAACACTAAAAATACTTTTATTTTTACATTTTGCAAATATAATGCAAAAACAATATAAAAATATATCAAACAATATAACAATATAAAAAAAATATAATGTTTAACGTTTGAATCAATGATACCAGCTGACGCTAATGTTTTTCACCATATTATTTTTACAATGTGCAATTAATGAAGCCCTTTCATAATATGATACCTCACTCGGTCTAGTAAACCCACTTTAAAATATCAAATCCCCTATTTCAGCCCATTTTGTAATAGTATTAACAAAAAAAAAAATTGAATTCTTTCATTTGCAATAAGGATGGGTGAGCATTATTAAAAACAATTCCAAATTTCAAATCTGTAACTTATAGTTACTACGAGTAAAATGTGCAAAATGTGACCGGAAAGACATAATCATAGACACAAGAGTTGCTAACCTACCTTTTAGGTACGCAACCCTAAAAATGTTAATAAAATATCAGGGACCAAAAGTATCCTCATCCAATTAAGGCACGGGTCAGTTGGTGATACATTTCAAGAGATTAGGTCCTTCTAATATTATACGCCCTCGTACACTCATATATAATTTGAGTAGCGGAATTCTCATTATGATATCGGATTTATTAATGCTCGGTTTTTTACTCAATAAAAAATTATTTGTGGGAATATCGAAACATGGAGATTGGAGAGTTTTGGAATTAGGTACTTACAATGTACCTACGTAGCGCCTGAATTATTGCCATAAATGGTCAACAATAAAGATAATTATTATTAATATTATATATATGTAAGTTTGAGGGTTAATTTATAACTAACAAGCCATTCTATTACTTATTCTATATGGGCTTTTGACGTCGAATGTACATTGTAAGTACCTAATTTAATAATTTAATATAAAAAATTCTTTTTAAACAACCTTCTTCAAACTCCCGCGCCAACTTTACAACAAGCACACGCTATACAAAGTACTTATTTTATTATTGATATTTTAAAAACCGCTCGACCGTTTTCGATAAAATTTATATGGGACCACATGGAAAGTATGCCCTTTCAAATAAAAAAAGAATCATCCAAATCGGTCCACCCAGTCAAAAGTTCTGAGGTAACAAACATTAAAAAAAAAATACAGTCGAATTGAGAACCTCCTCCTTTTTTTGAAGTCGGTTGAAAAGGAATAAGTATGACAGTTATATTAAGTAAATCCATAGGTGCCCCTAATCGGTTTCTAGTTTCTAAATATTGTACCGGAACGCTGAATCGCTTGGCAGCACGTCTTTGTCGATGGGGTTTTCACTAACCACGGCCGATGCCTCCCACCAGACCAGACCAGAGAAAATTCAGGATTTATAAATTTCCAAATTGACTCTGCCGGAAATCACACCCGGGACCTGCCACTATAAGATCACAGCGCTCACTACTAAGCGAGGAAGGTCGTCATAACTCTCTCAAGAGTGAACGACTGAGAAAGAAGAACCAGAATTGATAAGGATAGTAGGTACGTTGAAGGACGACAGAAAGTCTTGAAGATACGATTAAACTTTCTTTTAATGATCTACTAATACTATATTTAAATATGTGATGCGGACTGTATATTATAATAAGTAGATGTGCACAGTTGCCGCGTATGAATGCAATTTTGAATATTTGCAAGTGCCGGAGTGCGCGATGTACGCGCCCGCTGCCCGCGCCCCGCGCGTGCAAAACCTGTTGGGAGGCGTAGTCTCCAACAATAATATTATTATTATGCTCAGATAACCGAAAACCTGTAAATGATAAATGATAATTTATTTCACTTATGACAACTTGTGTCACTTAGGATAAGTCAAGACTTAACCACTGTAAACTGTAACTGTAAATGTGAATAAAACCAAGAATCGAAGTAAGTTATATTGTCATTTAATTTCTGAGAATTATAAAATATATTTGTTTTGTTTAATAATAATTTATAAGAACATTATTTCTATACAGGCATTTATATTATGTACTTATACAATTTAGCATTACTAGCTGATGCCCGCGACTACGTCCGCGTGGATTGAGATTTTTAGTTTCCCGCGGGAACTCCTTAATTTCCCGGGATAAAAAGTAGCCTATGTGCTATTCCAGACTATAATATATCTCTTTGCCAAATTTCAGCCAGATCCGTTCAGCCGTTGGGGCGTGCCGCGTGATTGAGTAACAAACATCCATACATCCATCCATCCATCCAAACTTTCGCATTTATAATATCAGGAAGATTATGTATAGGGGTAGATAGTGGGTAGGGGGTACATAATACGTGGGACGCACAGCAAGCGGACGCCATCCGTTTTTCAATTAACACCGCTGAATGGCCGGCACGCTCCGATTCACGCCGATATCGGGCCTTGGAGTCGTTTACCGTGTTACATTATTTTACCATTAGAAGGTGCCCGCGACTTCATCTGCGAGGATTGTTTTTTTTAATCCTCCTTCCCCGGGATGCAACTTATCTCTGTACAAAATTTCATCAAAACCGGTTGAAAAAATGGGCTGATAAAGCATAGCAGACAGACGAAGTCGCAGGCATCAGCTAGTATTATGATTTACAGCATGTTTTCTTGGAAGAACACCATATTTTCAAAATATAGAGTCGTCAAGAAATGGAACAGATTATTATAACGCTAATTATAATATGATCACATCGTATCAGTAGGTACCTTGTTAATTTTAATGATGTCGGTATAAATATACCGATAATAGTGCAGTAGCGTACTATTCTAATAATACTATTATAATATTGTTAACATTGCCGGAAACTTTAACTTTTCACTCGGATGCGCTACAGCAAAGATAGGGATGTGTTTTTCACTTGAGTTTCCTTCACTTTAAATAATCACTGATACTGTTTTGAATTCAAGAAAAAACTAAATTTTAATATTAATCAAAAAAATTATCATTTAGAGAATAGTTGTAATCATAAAATATTATCAGCATCTATTAAATAAATAAATAAATCCATGTCCATACTAATATTATAAATGCGAAAGTGTGTCTGTCTGTCTGCTACGCTTTCACGAACCATCTGTTCAACAGATTTAGTTTAAATTTGGTACTGGGATAGGTTATATCCCGGGGAAGGACAAGGACTACTTTTTATCCCGGAAAATTCAAACTTCGTATTGACGAAGCGTACGCGAAGCGACGAAGTCGCGGGAATCATTTAGTTATTATAAAGGCGAAAGTATGTCTGTCTGTCTGCTACGCTTTCATGGACCTTCTGCTCAACCAATTTTGATTAATTTTGATATAGGGATAAATCGTATCCCGGGGAAGAATATATAGACTACTTATTCCGGAAAATGAAGAAGTTCCTGCGGTAATAAAAATACTTATCCAAGCTTAGGTACGAAGTTCTATCTAGTAAATAATATAATGAAGCATCCTGTATATTATGCCAATGCGCACGCCCCCCAAAATTTGAATAATCGCTCGCAGCGCCACCATCCGTCATTAACAAACGCACATTTTCCATTTAACACATCCTTTTTTGAATTGAAAACACCACCGCAAAGTCCATTCATAATTCAAACAAGAGTATAAATAAATGGAAATGGTTCCCATTTAGGTTAATTGCTGGAGAGATATGGAATAACGTGTGTATTGTGTTGTAGTCAAAACCCGAAACACCGGCTAATCTAGATTTGCCTAGATAGAATTCATCATCGTTGCAGCATTACAAGGTGATAATTGCAACTTGCGTAGATAACTTACCTCTTCAGCGTGGATTAAGAATTCCGCCTACTGACTTCTCTATGGCTGAAGGCGCCATCTTGGGTGCATATCGAAAAACTTGAAATAGATTTTCATTTTTTGCACGTTTAGTTTGTTATTCTATTTTATTTTATTTTTAATAAAATCTATGTATTTTAAACTATTCATGATAAAGTGTACAAGAACTACACCCAAAATGAACCTTCTCCTTTCAGCCAAATCGGTTCAGTTATTGTGCCATGAAGGAGTAAACATCCAAACTGTCACATTCATTTTAATAATAGTACTTCGAAAGTAAAATAAGATATCAGCCTATCGACGTCCATTATCTTAATCGAATCTTAGCTTAATTTTCTATTTTTTTCTTAGCTATAACATTTTCGATCAATTTAACCTTTAAATAATGAAACTTCATCAAAATCAGTCCATTCGTTTGGGAGCAACGATGCCACAGTCAGATGTGTCAGACCTACACAGAAAGCCTACCTACTTACAAAGTATAACACGCGATGGTGATAATTAAGCACAATATCTGAAAACTAAAGCTACGAGGGTTATAATATACGTAGATTTTAGATCAAGCAATCCTACTGATGGTGGGTTTGACATTCAGCAACGTAGCGAATCTCTGGTGGAAACGCACCCTAAAAATCCGATAAATATAGGTACTGGACCAAACCACAAGGATTTCACAGCGGAACTCTAAAAAAGGCAGAAGATTCATAAGGTAGTTCTTACAATGTGTTTATAATACAGGTCATGGCTCGCGATGCACGCTGCCCGTATATCTAAATTGCATGCATAAATCACTATAACAAATGCACTGATACTGTTTTATCGTGTTACTCGTATATACTCGTTACTGTTACAACCTGGAACCGTTCCAACTAGCTCGCAGCATGTTTAGCATAAACATGCACATGCAACTTATCTGTACATCCGCATATGCGGATGCAATTTTTCGCATATTTAAATTTCGCATATTAGTCTCATTTTCTCTCTTTTTGCGTCGTATTCCTCGTTACTGTGGGTCGTGAACCCTTTCCATTAATCACATAATGGTAGGAGTTTTTTTTGGCATAATAATACGGTGGATTCCCAGTTCCCACGTCTTTCCGCATACGACTCGACTAAGAGTATTAAACTCTTAGGTTTTTGTAACGATTATTATCAGATGTTAGTGATAATAATCGGGACCGACGGATAACGTGCTTTCCGAGGCACGGAAAAATGAAAAGGCCAAATCTGAACCTTGAAATTAGGTCACCCATTCAGTTACCTACTTGAGTCGACGTTGCTTAACCATCGCAAGCCCTAGTGATATGCGTTGTCACAACTAGGCCAATTTTCCCTCATTTTAAGCTTTTTACAAATATCTAGCCGCTGTAGTCTACTTTTATTTCCGAAGTTCAAACGGTTCATAATCAAATATCAAAATATCAAATAAATATTATAAATGCGAAAGTTTGGATGGATGATGGATATATGGATGGATGTTTGTTACTCAATCACACCCCAACGGCTGAACGGATCTGGATGAAATTTGGCACAGAGATAGACTATAGTCTGGAATAGCACATAGGCTACTTTTTATCCCGGAAAATGAAAGAGTTCCCGCGGAAACCAAAAGCCCTCAATTCACACCTACGAAGTCGCGGGCATCAGCTAGTAACAGCATAAACCGCAGGAAATAATAGAGCTTATAATTATAAGTCTGCATCTGACATGAGTAAGAAAAGTGGACCGATATTGAAAATCATACTAATATTATAGTACTGAGTTTCTTGCCGGCTCTTCTCAGTAGAAACATTTTTCCGAACCGGTGGTAATCATAAGTGACACAAGTGGTCCTACATGAATTAATAAATAAATCATTTCATTTCGTCATTTCATATAAATGCGATAGTGTGCTAGTTTGTTGGTTTGTCCTTCCCAACGACGTCGCAACAGAGCAACGGATCGACGTGATGTTTTGCATGAGTATAGTTACTCATGCTAAAAAGGACTACTTTTTATCCCGGAAAATTAAGGAGTTCCCGTGGAAATGAAAAAAAAACTTTTTTTCCAAAAAAATTCCATACCTCCATACCAGTCTACAATGGTGGGGACGCTCATACTTACGCTGTGGTAAAGTCTGTTTGTGTGTCTGTCTGCTACACTTTCATGGCCCATCTAATGAAGGCAATGAAATGATTTATTTATCAAATTGTGGACTTGGACTACCTGTCGCAGCTAGAAAAATCATATTTTAATATGATTTTTCTTGAAGAGTCATATTTTAATAGACATAAAGACGTACTCTATCATGTATCATGTTTGACGACCTCCGTGGCGCAGTGTATAGCGCTGTTGCCTTAACGTGCGGAGGTCCCGGGTTCGATCCCCGGCAGGGTCAATTTGGGAATTTATAATTTATGAATTTTCCCTGGTCTGGCCTGGTGGGAGGCTTCGGCCGTGGCTAGTTACCACCATACCGGCAAAGACGTGCCGCCAAGCGATTGAGCGTTCCGGTACGATGCCGTGTAGAAACCGAATAGGGGTATGGGTTTAATATAACTGCCATGCCCCTAACAGGTTAGCCCGCTACCATCTTAGACGGCATCATCACTTACCATCAGGTGAGATCGCAGTCAAGGGCTAACTTGTAGTGGATAAAAAAAAAAAAAAATGTAGTCATAGATCCCGTTAAACACCACGACCTTCACAGAGCTGTTTAATAAATGAAACCTACTTTTTATTTCTATATAATCCATACTAATATTATAAATGCGCCTAAAATAGGTTGCTTATCAAAATCCGGCCCAGGCTATTTTTAAATTAATTAATATTTTTTTGTCAAGTTTGTTTTAGCCAATGCTACCTATACCATCGCGGTTGTTATAAAATTACCTGTATTTTGATATAGGTAATTAATTATAACTCAAGCGGTTCCGATTCGTTAAGTTACCTATGGACTAAGGTAATTGGGTCAACTATATAGGTACGCAGAAATAAGGAATTGAAGCAGTTGCGGTGCTGTTATATTTTTCATCAAAAGCTCGATAGGATATATATTACAAGCAAGCAAATACCTACTCAATACTTATGACGTAATCAAGAAGACGTCACGGATGAAAAAATAATAAGACCCCACGTATTATGGCCTCGCTTTCATTCGCCCGTGTAAGGGCTTAAACACACGGACAAATCATGCCCGCGTAGAACAGTGACAAGAACGCTGCTGGCTGCATGTCCGCGCTGGACAGCAAGGCTGATTCTGTGCGCAAAAATTGAGCTAGTCTTTCTGGTCAACCAGATGAGTCAATTAACTGCTCACTTTAATCCATACTAATATTATAAATGTGAAAGTGTGTCTGTCTGTCTGCTATGCTAATAAAGGCCCATTTTTTTATGAAATTTGTTAGCGCCGCTCGATGACTACAGATGGCGCTGTATCTGTGAGGCGGCAAAGCAGTCGTTACGCGAGGTTTCCGCCAATCTGAGAAGTTTCCGCTCATGTTGCAGCTATGTTTAATGACGTGACGTCACAATACTGCTTTGGAATATTACATTATAATAATTTCGAAGTCTTTCACCATTCGATACTCAGATTTGCCTAGAGTAGCAAGTGTTCTAGAAAGTGGACGTTTCTATACCTTGATTGCGAGTGGATATGGATCTAGTTGTTGTTATATTGTTACATTGCAATTAATTTAATATATCTAACATGTTCTTATGTTTCTTCCTAAAAAATGGCCTAGTCGGTGTTTTGTATATTCTTAGTTTGCATCTTACAAACCTATCCATCACCATACGCAAGTAGGTCTGCTAATAAATTTGGTACAGAGATAGGTTATGCTACATATCTTTGTACCAAATTTCATTTGTACCTGGGGAAGAATATAGGCCTTTTAGACAGACTTTCTATCCCGGCAAATTAAGGAGTTTCCAAAGGAATAAAATAACTTAAGTATTCAACGTGGACGAAGGCGCAGGAGTCATCTTGTGTTACATATATTTTTTAATTTATAGTACGTTGGTGCTTGGCTGCAAACAAACCTGCTTGCAAGTGAAAATCACCGCGACAGGATGAAACATGTTTTTGGATTGTTGTGTCCATAGTGTATTTTTGCCCTTAGAGCGTTATATTGAAGGAATAAGTAAATAACTTACCTATTTATTACATCAGATTGAAGGTATGACCTTCTAAAAATGTATGATACCCAAGTTGTATCTAACCTAGAACTTAATTTGATTCGTCGATTTCATGATTCTAGAAGTCAAAAAGAAAGTCGGTGGTTGCTAATTGTAAAAAATCAAAAATTGCAATCATTATTCAGAAAGACACGTAACTGCAATAATCCATACTAATATTATAAATGCGGAAGTGTGTCTGTATGTCTGTCTATCTGTCTGTCTGTCTGTCTGTCTGTCTGCTACGCTTTCACGGCTCATCCGTTCAACCGATTTTGATGAAATTTGGTACAGGGGTAGGTGGTATCCCGGGGAAGGACATAGGCTAATTTTTATCCCGGGAAATTAAAGAGTTCCTGCGGGAATCAAAAATCCTAATCCACGCGGACAAAGTCGCGGGAGTCATCTAGTATTTTATAAGTTAGTATACGAGATATTAAAACGCCTTCGATTTTGATGCTTAAAATCAAAGTAATGAGGTTTTTAATTGTAAAATGTGAAAATTTGAGATACACGAGTAACTGCAGTCTCAAGGATCGCTGGAGCGAGTCAAATCCACGCTCTTTTATCGTTTACATAATCTTACAACAGTACCTATTGCTTTTTAAAGGAGCATACTTTTATCGATGTTTACCTCCACTGTTGAACAACTTATCAATCACTGCTTCCTGTAAATTAATTAGATATTGGACAATAAGTCAAATCAGTAACTTTTTTTAAACGTCAAAACGCGCGCTTTGGGATTTTGTAGGGAATTCTGAACTGTGACGTCATTTTCATTCGACGTAAGTACTTTTTTTATTTCAATCTAATAAAATAATAGTTTTAAATGGTTATTCAACATTAAACTAACAGGGGAGGAGGATATTACGACTTTTGGGAGATCCTTTATTTAATAATCAATAAAAAAAATATTGAGGGACGAGTGGCCTAGTTGTGACAACGCATATCAGTCGATTGCGATTGTTAAGCAACGTTGACCCAAGTCGGTAACTGGATAGGTGAACGAATTTGGAGGTTCAAATTTGGCCTTTTCGTTTCCTCCGTGCCTCGGATTAATATCATTAACATCTGATAATAATCGTTACAAAACCCTAAGTTAGCGCTTAGTCGAGTCGTATGCGAAAGGACGGGGGAACCCACCGCATTATTAGGTATTCCATGAAAACTCCTACCATTATTTGATTAATGGAAAGGGGTCACGACCCTCAGTAATGAGGAATACGACGCAGAGAGAGAGAAAAAATCATTTGACCAAGTAGTTGTCAAATATCAATTGAAGTCTTGTTATTTGTGTTCGCACACACAATTTTTACAAAAATACGGCCGGTTAGAGAAACATCGCTTTCATCTGTTCAAATCACTTTGCAGCGTGTTGTGAGGAAACTCCGCATTCCGCACACACGGGCCGGCCGGATGGGAAGCGAGATGAAAATGTGAAATCATATTATGTATTTCTAGAACGTGTATGTAAGTTTAGGGACGAGTGGCCTAGTTGCGACAACGCATATCAGTCGATTGCAATTGTTAAGCAACGTTGACCCAAATCGGTAACTGGATAGGTGACCGAATTTGGTGGTTCAAATTTTGCCTTTTCGTTGCCTCCGTGTCTCGGAGAGCACGTTAAGCCGTCGTTTCCGGTTAGTATCACTTACATCTGATAATAATCGTTACAAAACCATAGGAGTTACTTAATACCGCGTCGACTACACGACTCGACTAAGAGTACTTTTAGTACTCTTAGTCGAGTCGTATGCGGAAGGACGTGGGAACCCGCTGCATTATTAACCAAAGAAAACTTCTACCATTATGTGATTAATGGAAAGAGGTCACGACCCTCAGTAATAAGGAATACGACGTAAAGAGAGACAGGAACGTATGTAAGTTCTTATAATATGGCTGGAAAAAGCATAGGTAAGTAAAGAAAAACAAGATGTTACAGATACGAACTCATAAAATTCGCGAAATTGTTTTTTTTATTTAATAGCAAAAGTAAACTATGTTCTTACGGAGTGTTCAACGACACCATATGGGTATGGCTTGCTTTTTATTTTTAAAAGGAGTTTGTTCCTTGTTGAATAGTAGGTCACTCCGTACGGCTTCAAAAAATTCACACACAAAATCTAATAAAAGCGAGCTATTTGGAAGTGTTTAAAATGTTCAAGGCTAACTCTGCATGCTCTGTCTCTTTCCACAATACTATATAGTATATGCTAGAGGGAGAAAGAAGGAGTTTAACGCTTTTTTGTCTGGTTCGATTTTTTTCAGGCCATGCAGGTTCCCACGTTTTATCCTCCCGAAAAGATCTTTAAGCTAAAAATACATTCGCCAAGAACGGTTGACAAAAACAATTCTCAGTACTATAGCCCGAAGTTAGGAAGATGGTGGTGTTTCCCCGTGCCTCAGAGAGCACGTTGAACCGTCGGTCCCGCGCCTGCTCTCTCTCCGGCCGCGTCGGATTTTACGTCACAACGGGCAATCAGAGTAAAGGAACAGAGAGAGCATCTGTGTACTATAATATCTCCCGCGCAGTTGGCTAATCTCTCTGGAGATAGGCCGCCGTGCCGTGGCCGTAATTCGATTGGGAGTACGTTATTAAGGTGTTCAAACTTGGCGCACTGAACATACAGATCGTCTGTCACGATCTCGTTGAGATTCTGGTCAGCGGGCGCTGGAATCACAGACGTCCGGGAATCCTTGAGGCAATTGCGACAACCCGCCGCTTGCGATATTGCGGGGCAAGTTTATACACAGAATGTTATAGCAGCAAAATGAAATGACACTTAAAAGTATTATTTTCTACCATTTTTGAGTCATCACATAGCCAAACGCATTAATTTTTCTTTTTATTTTGTAGAAGGATGAAAAAAATGTATGTGTGCAATTCACACACAGCAGAAGTGAAACTTCAGAAAAGAAAGCCTACGAGATAATGAGACAAATATAACTTGTATTTTATATCTCATTCTCTCGCAGGTTAAATCCTATTATGATATCGACTGTTAAGTGCATGTGGTGAGATCGATTTAACTTTCAATCTTTTAGATTATCACTTGTTTTCTGATCGAGTATGCTGCGTAGCCTACTGGTCGGTAGCTCCAGTGTCACCGGGGGGTTAGGTCAACAATAAATGAGCCCTAGAGCTCGAATAAGGCTCGGACCACGGCTTAGGATCACGTTGGGACTAGTGGGAGTTTGGTTGGATTAGACATTAGACTATTACGTACTACGACTATAAGGCGTACGGCCTTATATAGTCCGTACGCCTTCGAGGCTGTGGTTTGAATCCACGTCCAGGTGACGTAAGAATCACCACTGCGCCACCGAGGTTTAATCAATCAATCAATTATATTGCAAATTTGGGTACGCAGTGGTCTTATTCTTAATTATACTATAGCGTGGGGCCACACCTCACGGCATGCAATTTTTTAAATTTAATTTAATTCATTAATTAATTATCCAAGTAAATAAAATTATTCAATAAAATGGGATCAAATAAAATAAACAATTAATAAATTTATTAATAAACTAGCTGATGCCCGCGACTTCGTCCGCGTGGTTTAAGTTTTTTGTTATTCCCGCGGGAACTCCTTAATTTTCCGGGATAAAAAGTAGCCTATGTCACTCTCCAGGTCCTCAACTATACCCATGCCAAAAATCACGTCAATCCGTTGCTCCGTTGCGGCGTGATTGAAGGACAAACCAACAAACCAACAAACCAACAAACCAACAAACCAACAAACCAACAAACTAAGTGACTTTCGCATTTATAATATTAGTATGATGATTTAAATTATTTTGTTGATTATGTCGTTACTTTTAAGGAATCCCTTGCTAAGAAAGTAGATGATACCCTTAGATAGACCCTTTCGTGGAATTATTCTACCCCTTTAATTACCCTTAAATGGTCCGAGCGGATCTTATTAGCCATTTGTCTTAACTTTTTCAATTAAATAATGAAATAGTCTAAATGCTCCTTCATTAATCTGTGAGAGGGATTGCTTTGGGAGAGTTTCTTTTACGTTTTTTGCATCACCTTTTTAAGGAATCTCAAAAATTAAAGCGAAATCTTTGAAAAAACGCTACGATGATAAATATAACAATTTGTTAAAAGAATAAGTATTGATACTGCTCGCGACTTTGTCCGCGTGGATTAAGTTTTTAAATTCTCTCTTTTTAATTTTCCAGTGTAAAAAGGGTCCTATGTCCTTCACCGGAATGTAGCCTACCACATTACGAAATATCAAGTTCGGTTGAAAAGATGGGCCTTTAAAGCCTCTCTGGCGCAATGGTAAGTGCTGTGGTCTTATATTATATTATAAATTATATTATATTAAATTATATTATATTATAAATTATATTATATAAATTATCTTATATTATATTATATAATAAAGGTTATTTATTTATTTATTATCTTAATATATATAAATCTCGTGTCACAATGTTTGTCCTCAATGGACTTCTAAACCACTTAACCGATTATAATAAAATTCGCACACCATGTGCAGTTCGATCCAACTTGAGAGATAGGATAGTTTAAATCTTAAAAAAACATCAATTCACGCGGACGAAGTCGCGGGCATCATCTAGTTTATTATAGTAGGTAGGTAGGTAGGTAGGTATTATAATAGGTAGGTCCTTTGTTCAATTCCAGGCTGGACCTTTTTGATACGACTGCCTGAAAAAAGGAGTATATTGTTTTCAGGGTTCATGTATGTATGTATGTATGTATGTATGTATGTATGTATGTATGTATGTATGTATGTATGTATGTATGTATGTATGTGAGTTTGTATATTCCACCATAACTTCTATACGCCTGAACCGATTTTGATAAATGAGGTATCGTTAGAATCCCTAGCTTATTCCGGGAGACATAGGCTAGTAAAATTTAAAAAAAAAAAATTGATGGGGTGACCATGGTCCCGCATTAAAGACTAAAGTTGATTTTTTTTTTCGAAAATAAGATTAGCTATATAATCATTATCTAGAAAATGATGAGTAGATTCCAAAAATATATAACACTATAGTTCAATATCCAATGATTCCCAAAAAAATATCATTTAATAAAAATGTGAATAAGATTCCATAGGTAATTAATAGTGTGGTATCGTTACGTAGTAGATAGTTACGGGCTACGGCAGAGCAGTCGTATTTTTTAATAATTTTAATTATTTTCACTTGTTATTTGAATTTATAAATTCTGAAAATTTTCATGTCTGGTCTGGTGGGAGGCTTCGGCCGTGGCTAGTTACCACCCTAACGACCAAGACGTACCGCCAAGCGATTTAGCGTTCCAGTACGATGCCATGTAGAAACCGATTCAAGGTAAAATTAATTGTTGTTCGTTTTGGTTGAATATAACTGCCGTACCCCTAGTAAGTTAGACCGCTAACATCTTAGACTGCATCATCACTTACCATTAGAGATCTGGGCAAACCTGTATAGGAATTAAAAAATAGCTTTTCCATTTTACAAGTCTAACAAAACGGAAATAAGTAAACATTAGGTACTTCATATCTACGTAAATAATCCTACGTAATTGCCTCCACTGCTGCAAAGGAAACCGTGAGACGCCAACGCAAGCTTCTATTTCCTTACGTAATATATTTGAGAGACAGTTATTATATCTACGCGGTATATTTTATTTATGTCTAATACCCAGTGCCATTGATTTCGACCATAGAGGAGCAGATTTTATACATCAAGCGTACCTGCACTGAATGATGTACCGTACCTAATACATCAAGACTGACCCGTTGTCCTACGTGAGTGACAAGCGCGACACCGCGACTCGATACGACGCGACGGCGTGAGGCCCTTCACTGGCCTGCTTTGTCGCGTAGACAAGTTTGTCATATTCTATGGGGTTGTATCGCGTCGCGTCGCTTCTGCCGCTCACCTCACCACGGGTCATAAAATAATAACAATAAATGCGAAAGGCTGTCTGTCTGTCTGTTACTTTGTTACTTTGTTACTTGCCCATCTGTTTAACTGATTTGTACTTAATTTGGTGCAAAGATAGCTTACATCCCAGAAGTCTATCTCAAAAGTTACAACAAAAAAAAATACTTTATTGTATACAAAGAAATGAAATGACAAAAAACGGCCAAGTGCGAGTCGGACTCGCGCACCGAGGGTTCCGTACTCAAGAAGTAGGTATAATTATCTTTGTTAATGAACCGCAAAACTAACTTTGTTTGTAGAGGTTTACTGTTAATATCAAAAAATTACGTTTGTTGTATGGGAGCCCCCCTTTAATATTTACTTTATTGATATTTAATTATTTATTTTGAAAGGTAATATACAAGTTAATATTGTGAAAATTTGAACCGTCTACCTGTTACCGTTTTTAATATTGAGCAAAAAAATACGAAAAAAACACGTTTATTGTATGGGGACCCCCCCTAAATATATATATTTTTTTAATTTTTAGTATTTGTTGTTATAGCGGCAACGGAAATACATCATTTGTGAAAATTTCAGCTTTCTAGCTATCACGGTCTATGAGATACAGCCTGGAGACAGACAGACAGACAGACAGACAGACAGACAGACAGACAGACAGACAGCGGAGTCTTAGTAATAGGGTCCCGTTTTTACCCTTTGGGTACGGAACCCTAAAAACAAACATATTAATGGATATGGCACAACAGGCGGCCTTATCGCTTAAACAGCGCAACCTTATGGCAGAAGAAACTTTTAAAAGAAAGCGGGAGGGGTGTACTGAAACATAATATTAATAAATAAATATTATATATATAAAAACAATGTAAAAATATATATATATGATACATAAACAGTATAGAAGTAATAGATAATAGACGACAGATGAAATAGATTATAATGATAGATAATGTTGTTTCAATTTAGTTTTGAAGATAGGAAGAGATTGGGATAGCTTAATATCAACAATATTTTTTTAAACTATAAATCCACGCAAAAGTTGCATGCTTTGTCCACTAATAAAAAAACTAAGTACTGTATAATATTTTTAGTTACTACTCGGTGTTTTAGCCGATTTTTGGCCTCGGCAGTCATTTAACGGCGTAAGTGAAATTATAGTGCATTAAGTTTGCGTTCGAGAGCTTCCTCTAACGACTGATAGTAAAAAAAATTCAAATCGGTTCAGAAACCACTGAGATATGCACCGACATACATAAAAAAAAATACGCGCCGAATTGAGAACCTCCTCCTTTTTTGGAAGTCTGTTAAAAAACACATAAAGTAATTAAAACCTCAATCCACGCGGACGAAGTCGCGGACATCATCTAGTTGTTTCGTAGATAAGTATAGAAATTATAAATGTACTCTTATGTGTGTGCCACGCAATATTCAGGGCACCTATATAGTCTACTACATCTATCTACAGGGGGTAACGAAGCGCCACAACCGGGTCAAGCGTGTACCGGCGACCTTTTTTCTTGCTGCCATTATACAAAAGGCTCACCTTCGACGTAGGCCTGGGCACGTCCCTGTGGCCGCAATCATTTACATTTGTCGACATTTATATTGACATACGAACACAGCAGGGCGACCGCGTATCTTTTGCATCAATCATTGATGCATCGCAATCATCTCTGATTGGTTAACACTCTTCTACTATTGGACAAAATCCATTGACGCAGCAAGAATACCATAAATTCAGCCAATCGGAGGTGATTGCGATGCATCAATGATTGATGCAAAAGATACGCGGTCGCCCTGCAGACCTCATTTTACATAGACGGGTCCTGTCAAACAAAGAATGTGGACTTATTTTACTAACGCCATCTAGTCTGAAAAGAGGGACAGCGCTATGGCGGGGACAAAGACAGGCTTATACAGGTGTGGAGCGCACTCTACAGGTCGTACGCCCAATTGTTTTCTATGAAAGGGCCCATCTAGTACCTACATATAAATATCGGCCCGGCTAAATCGGCCCAGTTCTCGAGTTTTAGCGAGACAAACGAACAGAAATTGATTTTTATTTTTATAGATTACTGATTGGAGGACGAATGACCTAGTTGTGACCACGAATATCAGTCGATTGCGATTGTTGCAACGTTGACCCAAGTCGGTAAATGGATGGGTGACCGAATTTAGAGGTTCAAATTTGGCCTTTTCGTTTCCTCCGTGCCTCGAAGTCAAGCCGTCGGTCTCGGTTATTATCACTAACATCTGATAAAAATCGTTACAAAAAACCTTTGTTGACGCTTAGTCGGGTCGTATGCGGAAGGAAGTGATAACCCACCGCATTATTATCCCAAGAAAGCTCCTGCCATTATTTCATTAATAAGGAATACGACGCAGAGAGAGAGAGAGAGATTGAGTTATAAACATCCATCCATCCATCCATCCATCCAAACTTTCACATTTTAATACCTATTATATTAGTAGGTACCTATAGATTAGGTTATTATTACAGTGGAGCAAAATTAAACTTTAGGATTAAAACTTTAAAAAAAAACAGACCATTTACAGACATTTAAAAGTAAACTCATACCTGGAAACCCACATCAATATTATCCCAAAAAAATAATACACGATCAATGGGAAGGGGTCACAACCCTCAGCAATGAAGAACACAGCACTTAAAGAGAGATATATTATTATTTCATTATTCGTCAAGCGTGTTGGTGCGAAAATTGATAAAATAAAAGTTGTTAGAAAAATATTATTTCTTCCTAACAACCTTCCTTGCTGAGTTTTTTCTGAGCTCCCGTCAATTTGCATAAAATATTAAACCATACTCTCTCGATAATATTGAATTTGGCTCATGCTTTCCTTCAGAAAAGCTTACGATATACCTACTTTTTTTTACTACCAACTGAACTATTCTGACCAGTGTGGTAGTGCAGTGCTATGTGCGCCGTTTTTATACGACTGCCTGAAAAAAGGAGTATATTTTTTAAAAATATATATTGTGTTCAGGGTTCATGTATATATATTGTATGTATGTATGTATGTGAGTTTGTATATTCCACTATAACTTCTATACGCCTGAACCGATTTTGATAAATGAGGTATTTTTAGAATCTTTAGCTTATTCCGGGTGACACAGGCTAGTAAAATTTAAAAAAAAATTGATGGGGTGACCATGGTTCCGCGTTAAAAGCTAAAGTTGAAAAAAAAATTCGAAAATAAGATTAACTTTATAATAGTAGATTCCAAAAATATATAACACTATAATTCAATATCCAGTGATTCACAAAAAAATATCATTTAATACATATGTGATTAAGATTTCAAAGGTATTTTTATACGACTGCCTGAAAAAAGGAGTATATTTTTTATATATATTGTTTTCAGGGTTCATGTATGTATGTATGTATGCATGTATGTATGTATGTGAGTTGGTATATTCCACCATAACTTCTATACGCCTGAACCGATTTTGATAAATGAGGTATCGTTAGAATTCCTAGCTTATTCCGGGTGACATAGGCTAGTAAAGTTTTAAAAAAATTGTTGGGGTGACCATGGTCCCGCATTAAAGACGAAAGTTGAAAAAAAATATTCGAAAATAAGATTAACTATATAATCATCATCTAGAAAATGATGAGTAGATTCCAAAAATATATAACACTATAATTCAATATCCAGTGATTCACAAAAAAATATCATTTAATACATATGTGATTAAGATTTCAAAGGTATTTTTATACGACTGCCTGAAAAAAGGAGTATATTTTTTTATTATATATTGTTTTCGGGTTCATGTATGTATGTATGTATGTATGTATGTGAGGTTGTATATTCCACCATAACTTCTATACGCCTGAACCGATTTTGATAAATGAGGTATCGTTAGAATCCCTAGCTTATTCCGGGTGACATAGGCTAGTAAAGTTTTAAAAAAATTGATGGGGTGACCATGGTCCCGCATTAAAGACGAAAGTTGAAAAAAAATATTCGAAAATAAGATTAACTATATAATCATCATCTCGAAAATGATGAGTAGATTCCAAAAATATATAAAACTATAATTCAATATCCAGTAATTCACAAAAAAATATAATTTAATAAGAATGTGAATAAGATTCCAAAGGTAATTAATTAATTCAATGCGCAAAGAGCAGTCGTATTTTTTAATAATTTTAATTATATTCACTTGTTAATTACTGTGGTATCGTTACGTAGTAGCAGTGGTAGCCATACTTCCATTCGAGGGGGGTTTTTTATGACACGACTGCCCAAAAAAGGAGTGTTATGTTTTCAGGGATCGTGTATGTAGGTGTGTGTCTACGGCAGAGCATAAATTATTAAAAAATAATTATTTAATAAATAATTTTAATTATATTCACTTGTTTATATGGAGATCATGGGTTCGATCCCCGGATTATTGCCAGAGAGATTTACCTTTTCTGTGATGAAAGCCGCCTATGTGTCATTCCAGACTATGGTCTATCTCTGTGCCAAATATCATCCAGATCCATTCAGCCGTTCTAGCGTGATTGAGTAAAAAACATCCATCCATCCATACTTTCACATTTATAATATTAGTATAATATAATATAATGGATTAGTATGGATTCACACAATATGCTTAGAAACAAATTAACCTTGAAGGGCAAAATGGCGAAGCACTATAAATTTAGCGCCGTCGCAGCCCTTAACTTGAGACTCATAAAGGGCGCCCGGTCATGCGTTAAAGATCCCTTTTATCCTGATTTATCGTAACCTACCCCCGTAGGTATGCTAAAATATACGGTGAATAAGATTCATGAAATGACTGTACAGTGAAATGAAGAAATGAGTATTCTTTTATTGACTCCCGACGAAAAAGTTTTGATATAATTTAAAGAAAAACCTAACAATTTGCACACCATTAACCCATTTATATTGAGGGGCGAGTGGCTTAGTTGCGACTACGCATCAGTCGATTGCGTTTTTTTAGCAATATTGACCCAAGTTGGTAGTTGGATGGGTGACCGAATTTTTGGGCTTTTCGTTTCCTCCGTGCCTCGGAGAGCACGTTAAGCCGTCGGTCCCGGTTATTAATACTAACATCTGATAATATCGTTAGGGCTTCTTTTTATTGGGAAAATTAAAGAGTTCACACGCGGGAATTAAAAAACCTCAATGAACGCGAACGAAGTCGTGGGCATCGGCTAGTTCAATATAAGTTTGGATCCCGAGGTGTGTGAATGGCGAACTTGTACTGGAAAGCGTATCGTTGGCAGACCTCTCAGTTCTGGGGCCATACTGCCAACGCGGGGGCAAGCTTTCAAAAAGTATATAGGCTAAGAGATAGCTGCACTTTTGGTAACTGATGTGATTTTTATATGTTTGTTATGTTGGTATTTCAGTTAATATGATTTTTATATAATATTGTTATGTTGGTATTTCAGTAATAATATATTAGGATTAGATTTTAAATATAATTACATATCTAAGCCAATTATAAAATTATAATAAAACTAGATGTGCCTACTTATAATCTACTTTAAAAAATAAAAGGGAAAGATGATGTGATTTTTATATAATATTGTTATGTATTTCAGTAATAATAAATGTCAGTTCTCATCAAGTGCTCGTATCATTCACACCAGTAACTATCGTCTGGTGGAATTTTTGATGGTCTGCCTGCAAGCGGCTGGGGACCTGACTACTTAACGCCGCTTAAAGACGAGCTATTGTTATCAGAAATGACCAATAACTAGGAAGGCTTATTCTAGTATAGTATTAAAGTATGCGCTGTGCCTAAGTAACCAGTATAAAAACTGACTCTATTCATCGGAGCGTTTACTAGATATTGCCTCTCAAAGACGTAATACGTCGTTAAGTACTCAAATTCAAGTAATCAAATTAAAATTAAAAAAAACCCACGACGAACTGCAGCGCTCCATTATAATTTGTGACCTTATAACTTTGTAACAACAATTAAAACTTCGCAGAAGTCGTTTTATCAACACAAAACTGCATCTTTGTCGGCCCAGTAGTTTTTTTGACCTGCGTGTTGGACTATGGACAAATGGTAATGAGTAGAGGTGTTAAATTGTGTTAAATTTTAATATTCTGATATATAAATGTTAAAAAATAGATCAGTTCAAAAAATACGTTAAAAAATATAATGGATAAAAAGAGTTTCTGTGACCACCTCCTGACTCCATCACGATACCTTGGGCAGCATCTAGGTTAGCGCTTGTCAAGACAAATCAAAAGAGTCCAAACACGACGGGCTTACGATGAGAAGGAGTTCCTATGACCGCCTACCAAATCACGATTGCAGCACAGCTTGGTGGACTATGGCCCTAAAACATATCTAAGAACCTTCTCAGAAGCTAAACATATTTTTAAAAAAAAACCGAATCTAAATCAGCAAAGTAGTTTTCCAGAATAAAAGTAAAACAAAAAAAACACGATAGCAGCGTGGTGGACTTTGACCTTAAAATATATCTAAGAACTTTTTCACAAGCTATACATATCTAATGCAAAACACCGCATTTCATCTCTCTATTGAAAAATTAAAATCAAGATTGCAGCTCAGCTTGGTGGACTATGGCCCTAAAATATATTCAAGAACCTTGACAGAAGTTATGCATATCTATTGCAAAAAACTGCATACTAATCGGTCCAGTAGTTTTCCAGGAAAATGGTATCTAAAAAGTACACAAGCAAACAATCGCACAACCTCTTAGGGCAAACACATATATACCTACCGTTCGTTCCGTCGTGGGTAAAAAAAATAGCTCAAGTGTCGCCGCTTTGATGTGCTAATGTGTAGTATTTGAATATCTCCCATTTAAGTTATTTTACGATTTAAGTATTCAAAATAACATATATCACCTTTTAGATCACCTGTGATAACATTGATAAATACAATCTGAAACATGAAAATTAATAGTAAGGAGATATAATTATAGTTACCAAAAGATAGTTACCAGAAATACAGTTATCTCTTATGCTATAAGTATTGACATTTGGGTTGCACGAGCCAGTGTATATTTGTATGAAAAATTCGTACTGTAAAAATGAGGGATCTTTGGAACCAGATTGTACAAAAACTTTAAGTTGTATTGAAAATATTGTTTAACTAAAGTGTTCCTTGATCTTTAACGATTAATTTGAAATAACTATTGTTTAAATAAGTTCTCAGATTAAATCACAATAGTCGGAACGCGATAACGCTTTTTTTGAGATTTCCATGAATTTCCCAAAAATTTTTTGCAGTTACTATACGATTTTTTGTCCACTTTTTTTAATTACGTCATACTTCATTTAACTGAGTAGCGAATGGTATTAGTTTGGTAATGAAATTTTTAATTTTTCCTATCCTAAAACGTCGGAACAGAACACAATGTTTCAGTACTTGGGCTCTTAAAGCCATAATTCATCATTAATGACTTTCGTGTTATGGAATTATAATCCTTATTTTGGGAACGTCAATGTACGTGACATAAAACTGACATTTTAAGTTATATTGCTTAGGCCTTCGCAGTATGACCCCTCTTAGTACCTACTATTAGAGCAAGCCGCAACATTTAATTAAAAATTTAATTTTATGCCCCGAAGGTTGGCGAAATGCTTGATATTAAACTAGTTATATAGAAACCGCAAAAATAGAAAAAGAGGCTTCTGCTTTAAGTTTCATTACGTTTTGGGAACTTGAGGAGAGTTGTAGGTTAATCCATTATGTCTATATTATATATAACGTTAACTTATGAAACCGTTTTTAAATTGGGTATAATTTTGACTAGGTACCTACTACACAAATAAAATATTTTTAGTGAATATTAAATAGAGGATCTCCCAAAACTTGTAAATAATATCCACGTCCCCTGTTAGTTTTTAAAGTAAAAAAGTGTGACGTCGTCGAACTTTGATGACGTCACTGTTCAGTATTTCATACAAAAATCCGATTAAGCGCGCGTTTTGATGTTTGAAAAAAAGTTTCTTATTTGACTAGTTATCAAATACCAAATATGAAACTTAGCCCTTTAACTATAAAGTATACCTGTCCATGCAAAAATCATATCTATCCGTTGCAGCGAAGAAAACACACACACTTTCGAAATTTAGCTCCTGAAATATACTTCGTCCGCGTGGATTGAGGTTTATTGGTTCCCGCGGGAACTCTTTAATTTTCTGGGATAAAAAGTAGCCTATATGTTATTCCAGACTATAATTTATCTCTGTGCCAAATTTCATCCAGATCCGTTCAGCCGTTCTGGCGTGAAAGAGTAACAAACAACCATACATCCATACATCAATACTCACAAACTTTCGCGTTTATAATACTAGTAAGGAATTAGTAAGGATAAGGACTAGCAAATGTCCGCGACTTCGTCCGCGTTGATGGAGGTTTTTCGGTTCCCGCGGGGACTCTTTAATTTTCTGGGATAAAAAAGCCTATGTGTTATTACAGACTGTAATCTATCTCTGTGCCAAATTTCATCCGTTCAGCCGTTGGTGCGTGATTGAGTAACAAACATCCATGCATCCACACATCCATCCATCCAAACTTTCGCATTTATATTATTAGTATAGAAGGATAGATATAGATAGTTCTCGCTACATTTGCTACAACATTTCAGAAAAAAATTTAAAATTGTTTTATGTCAATGAAGGTCAAATATAGCAAAGTATTGGTTAATTCACTTGATTTGAGGATTTAGGGAGTAGGCCGACCAAATGTCTTGTTATTCTGAGACATTCTTCATTATCTAAAGACAAAAAAAAGAGAAAGAGTTAAGAGGAGAAGGTGACTGACTGATCTAGCAACGCACAGCTCAAACCACTGGACGAAAGGCATGTGGATAGCTGCTATGAAGTAAACATCCGTTAAGGAAGGATTTTTGAAAATTCGACCCCTAAGGGGATAAAATAGAGGTTTGAAATTGGTGTAGTCCACGCGGACGAAGTCGCCGGCATAAGCTATATTCCAATCTTTGAAACCAATTTCTTGTTGGTTTCATAGAGCAGTAAGTTCTGCGTTCCGCTTTTATATGCCTTTGTATAAAGACATATATTTTTATTTATAATTTCTGAATTTTCCCTGGTCTGACCTGGTGGTAGTTTCAGCCGTGGCTAGTTACCACCCTACCGGCAAAGACGTGCCGCCAAGCGATTTAGTGGTACGGTACGATGCCGTGTAGAAACCGACTAGGGGTATGGGTTTAATATGCCATGCCCCTAACATATTAGCCCGCTACCATCTTAGACTGCATTATCACTTACTATCAGGTGAGATCGCAGTCAAGGGCTAACTGTAGTGGATAAAAAAAAACAGTTCTAGTACCAAATTATTCATGGTATCCGTAGCGCAAATCGCGAAGGTCTAAGTGATCTTTATAACGAGGCAGGTAACAAGGGTCTTCGAGTACTTAAGAAGTACAAAAGGAAACGCCGAATTTTATGTAGCGTCCGGGCTCTAGGGTTCTTCTGACTATCTGCGTCTACGTTAAGGTCTCTCTGCGTCGTATTCCTCATTGCTGAGGGTCATGCTCGTGACCCATTACCATATAATGGCAGGAGTTTACTACGGTTGCGCGGGAGGTTCTTTCCGCACAAGACTCGACTAAGTGTACCTACTATTTCAAATATTAGGTAGGTTTCTAACGATGATCATTAGATGTTAGTGATAATAACCGGGATCGACGGCTTAACGTGCTCGGCACGGGGGTGAAACACCACCAATTTCCTAACTCCGGGCTGATACTGAGAATGTCTAGTCAGAAAATCCCAATACTTAATTATGGCCCGACCTGGGACTGGAACCCATGACCTCGTTGGCCGCAGTCGAACATGCTAACCATTAGATCAACGAGGTAGTTAACGTCTTTGCCGGTAGGGTGGTGACTACCCACGGCCGAAGCCTCCCACCAGACCAGACCAGAGAAAATTCAGAAATTATAAATTCCCAAATGGACCCTGCCGGGAATCGAACCCGGGCCCTCCCACGTTAAAACAACAGCGCTCAACAGTGCATTAGGGAGGTCCTCAAAACCTACTATGATTATTCTATCTCATTCTCTCGCAGGCTAAATCCTATTATGAATATGTTTGCCTCTTTGTTTTTCTCTTTTTTTTCTTCTTGGTTGCGCCATATGCGCATTTCTTTTTATATTTAAAATAGAATGCCCCATCTCCCTTTAAACTGACCAATCACAAATCAGTATGCCGCCGAGAACGCACGAAGAAAATACGAAGACAGTCCTCAATGGCTACCTGTGCTGGACGCATATCTTTGCGAAAACCGTACAACGTGTAACACCGCTCCGCTGCCGTTCCGTTCGAATCATACATATACATCATAAGGACAGTTTCCTGAATTCTATTATTTAAATAACCGCTTATTAATGACGCTAAACAGTGATTGTGGCCACAAAACAAGTGCAATAAGTGTTGAGTGCATCAAACACCAAAGAACATTCTCGCCGACAAGCAAAGGTCAGTGTATACCTAATTTACCCATTACCTAATATCATTAACCTATGGAAAACCGAGTCATTCTACCAACAAAATTACAGTCCACATAAGATACGTTTATATCAACCGATAAGTCTAGATTTTGTAAAGGAAATTTAGAAGACAACGCCCCGCGCCACCAGTGTCACTTTTTCGTTTCATCGAATTTTCAAATCACAACGATTCTAAAGAAGTTTCACTTCAAAATTAACATTTTAAAGTTTAATTCTGCAAACGGATCCCTGAATTGTAAAATTGTTTTCCCACACCCGCACTATTTTTAAACGAACGAAAATATTTAATCCTACGGAACCTCGAATGAATTGTTTAACACACTTAACTGGATTTCCTTGGGATATTTATTGTTATCTCGTCGGCAGTCTTTGGGTTAAGTACAGCGATAATAACGGATTACAGGTTCTAATCCCGGGTGCCTCTCACCTTATTTATTACATTTCGGAGTTATCTGCGTTTTAAGCTATTAAACATCACTTGCTTTAACGGTGAAGGAAAACATAAACTTAGTATTTTTATCTTATACTAGTGGGCCCGGCAGACGTTGTCCTGCCCTATCTTCCTCGCAATTTTTCCATATTTTCTCACCAGTCAAACCTTCCCTGGGCTACGACAACTATTTAAAACCAAAATCAGCTAAATCGGCCCAGCCGTTCTCGAGTTTTAGCGAGACAAACGAACAGCAATTGATTTTTATATATATAGAAGATAACCTGGGATTGTAGTAGTCCCAAACTCTGTCTCTCGCGTTGCTGTTTTCCCCATTGCTGAGCGATGTGACCCCATTCTATTTAGTTTTCTTGGGATGGTAACACTACGCAGGTAATTCCGCATACGACTCGACTAAGAGTACTATTTCAACTCTTAGGTCACCACTACAGCCCATTAACGTCCCACTGCTGGGCACAGGCCTCCACTCTCATAGGAGAGAGGGAATTAGAGCTTAGACCCACCACGCTGCTCCAATGCGGGTTGGCGGGCTTTAACGACTATTATCATGTTAGTGATAATAACCGGGACCGACGGCTTAACGTGCTCTCCGAGGCACGGGGGTGAAACACCGCCAACTTCCTGACTCTGGGCTAGTGCTAAAAATTTCTAGTCAGAAAAACCCAACACTTATTATGACCCGACCCGGGACTCGAACCCGGGACCTCGTCAGCCGCAGTCAAACATGCTAACCACTAGACCAACGAGGCAGTTACTCTCGTTTGTAACTCTTAGGTTACAAACGATTATATTATCAGATGTTAGTGATATTAACAGGGACCGACGGCTTAACGTGCTCTCCGAGGTAGGGAGGAAATGAAAAGGGCAAGTTCAGACTTCCAAATTCGATCCAGTTACCGACTGGGGTCGAAGTTGCTTAACTATCGCAATCGACTGATTTGCGTTATCGCAACTAGGTCACTCGTCCCTTCCTCAAAGTCCCAAACTACCAAAATATTTTGTGATGACCAAGTTTAAATATAACCTTTGTAACCTGCGGCTGATGGATGACTTATTATGATTATTGATATAAGGTCAAAAGAAAATAAATTCTGTAACCTTTCTAAGAGTATAGATAAAATGTCAGTAATACTCAAGCAGGTGTGTCAACATTACATGGAGCCTTTTGATCTCTTTTCAAAGAGATTTTCAAGTAAATATGTACTGAGAAAGTCGCGGCTCAAATCGAGACCAAACTAAAGCCCCAGTGTAAGTACCCCGACAAAATGTATATTATGTATGTAAAAGTAAATTGACAGACCCGCGTTATGTTAACTATTCAAATACATTATTTTGTAGTGATTATTTATTAATTAAAGGATGTCCCAAAAGTCGTAATATAAAGTCGTAATATCCACGTCATCTGTTTCGTCAAAACCATTTTTAACAGACTTACAAAAAAGGAGGAGCTTCTCAATTCGCCGCGTATTTCTTTTTAAACTATCGATTGGAGTAAAAAAGTTTTGGTGGAATTTTGGTGACGTCACTGTTCCGTATTTCATACAACATCCCATACTAAGCGTGCGTTAACTTTTGACGTTTGAAAAACATTGCTAATTTGACTTGTTACCTAATACATTATTGTTAGTTGTTGTAAGTATCTAGAGGTACGGTACTCTTACCTATGGTTGAAAGAGGTAGAAAACTCAAACTGCACCCGTCACGTCTTCCCTCCGTCACGTCCCTGCCACCCCACAGCATTGACATTCTAGACGCTCAGTCGAACGACTGGCAGGAAAGAGCGTACCTCCTTCATCTGTGGTTCTTCCGTTCTTATAGAGTCGTAGCGTTTTGCTACGACAACGCGTAGGCCGTAGAACTGCCGTAGAGAGGGTGTTTCCCGGACGTGGTTTCAACCCACGACCTCGGGGGCGTACGGACTAGTCTAGTCCAACCGACCTCTCATTCGCCCCAACGTCACCCTATTAAGCCGAGTTCCGAGCCTCACAGGAGGCGCGCTTAGAAAAACGTTGCCTCCCCGATGTCTTCGAGCCCTAGGGCTCAGCCTAGAGCTCTCACCCAATCCCGTTGTGATGCTGTAGCGGCAATTAGGGCTTACGCAGCAGATTCAATTCGAAAAAAAATGTTAGGTCAGTCAACATCGACTCCCAACTATTCGTTGTAGATCGTCCATCCACCTAGTAGGAGGTCGTCCAACGCTGTGCTTTCCGGCGCGAGGTCGCTATTCAAGTACCTACCTTCGGACCCCAACGCCTATCGGTTCTTCTTACAGTTCTAGAGCGAGGTAATCGTTTGTAGCTGAGTACACATACATAGAATACCAGTAGGTACCTGAGGTTCCGGATTGAGCTAAAATAATCTATACTAATTATAAAAACGAAAGTAAATGGATCGATGGATGCTTGTTACTCAATCACGCCAGAACGGCTGAACGGATCTGGATGAAATTTAGCATAAAGATAGATTATAGTCCGGAATAACACATATATGCAACTTTTTATATCGTAAAATTAAAGAATTTCGGGCATTAGCTCGTCTTTTTTAAGTAGGAATAACTATCACGTATACTATCATATTTTTTTCTTTCTTTATATACGTATTGCCGGCGGCTCGACCGGACACTCATACTAATAAAGTAATATCATCATTCTCAAAGACATCAAAGACGCCAACTTTGGCATACTTCAATATCTCATCAATTCTGATACGAACATTGAGCGACGCGCCAAACAGAAGTCATCTCCCATTGAAAATTTAAAAAGAAAACGGTAAGTACCTATTACTAAGTGAAAAATGAAGAGGCTATTTTGTGTTATAAGTAAAACTATAAAAAAGAGGCGTTAAAGTAAGAATTAGGTTCAGACTAAATATGTATTACTAGACGATGTCCGCGACTTTGTCCGCGTGGATTGTTTTTTTTATTCCCGCGGGAACTCTTCAATTTTCCGGGATAAAATGTAGCCTATGTCCTTCCCCGGGATGTAACCTATCTCTGTACCAAATTTCATCAAAATTGGTTGAGTAGTTGGGCCGTGAAAGCGTAGCAGACAGACAGACAGACAGACAGACAGACAGACAGACAGACAGACACACTTTCGCATTTATAATATTAGTATGGATATGGATATAGTAATAGTAATATAGTAATATAGTATGGAAGTAAGGATATAGTATGGATGGATATATGCCCACACACACACAAACTAACAGAGATGTGTCTGAAATAATCGAAAATGTGTCTTTCTATCCCGGAAAATTAAAGAGTTCCCGCGGAAATCAAAAACCGTAATCCACGTGGACCTAATTTTCTGTAGGATTACGAGTAAAATATTGGGGAGAGCACAGGGGCCATACTGCCAACGCTTAGAGCAATACTTAACTCGGTACTTCGAACTACGTGCTCGACAGTGGCGTGCAGTTCATAGAGGCATAAAAGCACACTTACCCAATTGGAAATAAGTCAATGATCTTTTTTCATAATGACAGTCAGTAAATAGGTATTCTGACTAACTAATGCCTACCCTAGCTAACCCTATGCACGCCACTGGTGCTCGAAATGCCACTTCACCTTAAAATATCACGAACGCCTCTTTATTTACTAAGACAAGTTAATTATTTCTCAATTTCATTACACAAAGCAATTAATCAAATTTAAAGAAATATACTAGTACTTTTAATTAACCGTGACAAACGCCCGGCCGCCATTTAATAAAAAGGGAAAGTGACATTAATTGGGCGAGGAATTAATTTATCATACCCGCCGAATATAAAAGACAGTTTTTAATAATCATTTTTGGTTTGCTTCTGAGCTTCGTTCGCAATAAGAATAATGGAAAAACTTTAGTGAAAATCAGAATCAGAAATTATTTATTGCATGATACCATCGATATATATGTAGGTACTAGACGGGCCCGGCCCTTTCATAGAAAAAGGTTGGGCGACCGACTATGAGAACGCGTTCCTATCCTGTCTTTGTCCCCATCGTAGCGCTGTCACGGTCGCTCGTCGTGTAGATAATTTGTTATTCTTAGGTTAACATCTAAAGTCTTATTAGTTTGGCACTGTACAATTTTTATTTTAAGGTAAGTGTTTCAAGTCACAATTATACATTTCCAAAAAAACGTTATTTAATCTTCCTATTTAATATTTTTATCCATTGCGCAATCATTTAATTTCCGCGGCAAACTGTATGATATTTTTTTTTTACTAACTGGCCTTACGGCTTCTATGGCTATGGCCTATATTATCTATGACGGAGTCATACGTTTTCAAGCTTTCATTCAAATGTTGCAAGCAAGTTCCCGCTTTTCAGACTAGATGGCGTTGATGGCGTTGCTAAAAATATGCCCACATTCTTTGTTTGACAGGGCCCGTCTATGTAAATTGAGGTCGTTGCATGATACACATAATAAGTGCGATGTAGATACATTGTAAAGTACACAGCCGACCTCCGTGGCGGCGGGGGCGGAGGCCACTATTAAAGCAGAAAGAGCCAAGAGGCCATGAATGAGGATGAAAATATAGATTTTCGTGCCTTTTGGTGTTGAAACCCTCGAGTCGTAGAGCGAAGATGTTAGATCCTTTTTTAGGGATCTATCTTCTCGTGTCCACAGGTGATCGGAGGGCTGGCAGTCACCTCGGCCAACGTAATATAAGTTTGGCTATTCAGCGAGTTAACGCAGCCAGCGTTCTGGGCACATATTGCCTCATTGCAGCGGTATGGATGATATTTTTAAAGTTTAGTTTTTAATTCAGTTGTAATTTAGATTTTAATGTAGTTTAAATTTGATATTTTTGTTATAATATAATTGATAAAACTTATCTGTAAGTGTATCGAAAAATTAAATGTGTGCAAAAACTTGCTTTGACAAGACTATGATGGAAAAAAAAATACGTGTGGCACTCGGAGACTGCCGCGGTAAAGCTATTGCATAGCATTTTTTATCAACTTGCTATGACTACTTGTGTTGTTAACTTCAAGTTGTTGAAAATATAAAGGCTCAATTTGATTCTGTAAAATTATTTCGCCTTTATATTTTCAACAACTTGATGTCAACAACGCAAGTAGTCATAGCAACCAAAGTGTTAGGTTTTTTTTCGTTACGGAATTTCTGGATTCAGTCTCCACGCTCAAGGCCCGCGATAGAAGCTATGCAATAGCTTAAAAACTCGTTGACTCCGCCTGTCAGTCAGAAGGTCATTCGTGGGAATGACCATTCTTCTCTATAACAAAATTCCACAACCTATTTTAAACTTGCCCTTACACAAAGTAATACATATATACACAAATATAAGAAATCCATTAAAAGTATGCTCCTGAAAAAAGCTTAGTATACTGTTGAAACTTGAAGAACAAGTAGGTAAAGGAGTTACTTATTTACACATTGATTTATAACAATTGCAAATGAATTATTTAAAAAGAGCAACTACCGAGTTTCTTGCTGGTTCTTCTCGGTAGGAATGGCATTCCGAACCAGTGGTAGATTCACTCGACGATTCAAAAGCACTTGTATTAAGTTTATAATATAAACTAGCGGACGCCCGCGACTTCGTTCGCGTGGCATAAGTTTTATAACTCCCACAGGCATTCCTTAATTTTCCGGGATAAAAAGAACTTGTGCACAAAAACATCCGTTGCTCTGTTGTAGCATGATTGAAGGACTATTTAACGTCCTTTGGGAAATAATTTTCAAAAACTGTGAATTATGTATTTCATAATTTAAACCCGTTGCCCAAACGTCAAGTTTCATGGCTATAACTTGAAAAACGGCGGCCTTTTACACCTACTTAAAACCCCTATTTTACCCGTTTGGGGGTGGAATTTTGAAAAACTGTGACACACGTTATTCTTTATTTTTTACCCTTAGCCAAAATACCAAGTTTCGTTGATATAACTTGTAAAATACCTTGAGAAATGAAGGCCTTTGATACCAACTTTCATCCGCCATTTCACCCCTTTGGGGGTTGAATTTTCAAAACTGTGATATATGTATTTCTTAATTTTCAACTCGCAGCTAATATACTAAGTTTCATGACTATAGCTTGAGAAATGAAGGACTTTCATACAAACTTTAAACCCTTATTTTACCCCTTTGGGGGTGGAATTTTGATAAATTGTGAACCACGTATTTCTTTATTTTTAACCAGTATCTCACATAATATCAAGTTTCTTGGCTATAACTTGAGAAATGAAGGACTTCCATACAAATTTCCAACCCCTATTTTACTCATTCAGGGGTGAAATTTTGAAAAACTGTGACACACGTAATTCTTTATTTTTGAACGAAAGCCAAAATACCAAGTTTCGTTTATATAACTTGAAAATGTCTTGAGAAATGAAGGACTTTCATGCAAACTCTCATCCCCTATTTCACCCCTTCGGGGGTAGAATTTTTAAAAACTGTGAAACACTTATTTCTTCATTTTTAACCAGTAGCTTGTATACCAAGTTTCATGGATATAACTTGAGAAATGACGGACTTTCATACAAATTTCCAACCCCTATTTTACCCCTTCAGGGGTGAAATTTTGAAAAACTGTGACACACGTACTTCTTTATTTTTTACCGAAAGCCAAAATAGAAAGTTTCGTTCAAATAACTTGTGAAATATCTTGAGAAATTAAGGCCTTTTATACCAAATTTCATCCCCTATTTCACTCCTTTGGGGTTCGAATTTTCAAAAACTGTGAAATATGTGTTTCTTCATTTTCAACCCGCAGCTCATATACCAAGTTTCACGGCCATAACTTGAGAAATGAAGAATTTTCATACAAACTTTCAACCCCTATTTTACCCCTTTGGGGGTAGAATTTTGAAAAACTGTGAAACACGTACTTCATTATTTTTAACCGGTAGCTCACATAGCAAGTTTCTTGGCTATAACTTGAAAAATGAAGGACTTTCATACAAATTTCCAACCCCTATTTTACCCCTTTGGGGGTGGAATTTAGAAAAACTGTGACACACATAATTCTTTATTTTTTATTTTTAGCCAAAGTACCAAGTTTCGTTGATATATCTTGTAAAATACTTTGAGAAATGAAGGCCTTTGATACCAACTTTCATCCCCCATTTTACCCCTTTGGGAGTTGAATTTTCAAAAACTGTGAAATATATATTTCTTAATTTTCAACTCGCAGCTCATATACCAAGTTTCATGGCTATAGCTTTCAAAAAAATTTCAACCCCTATTTTACCACTTTAGGGGTTGAATTTCCAAAAAGTGTGACACACGTACCTAATTCTTTATTTTTTACCGTTAGCCAAAATACCAAGTTTCGTTGATATAACTTGTAAAATACCTTGAGAAATGAAGGCCTTTGATACCAACTTTCATCCCCCATTTCACCCCTTTGGGGGTAGAATTTTCAAAAACTGTGAAATACGTATTTCTTAATTTTCAACTCGCAGCTCATATACCAAGTTTCATGGCTATAGCTTTCATAAAAAAGTTCAACCCCTATTTTACCACTTTAGGAGTTGAATTTTGAAAAACTGTGACACACGTGATTCTTTCTTTTTGAACGAAAGCCAAAATACCAAGTTTCGTTTATATAACTTGAGAATATCTTGAGAAATGAAGGACTTTCATGCATACTCTCATCCCCTATTTCATCCCTTCGGGGGTAGAATTTTGAAAAATCCTTCCTTAGTGAACGCCTACGTCACAAAAGAAACCTACTGTCAAAATTTCAAGTTACTAACCCCAGCGGTTTAGGCTGTGCGTTGATCCCTTAACGATTTTATATATATATATATTAAATGATTAGATTAGATTAAATACTATTTTTTTGAGTTTTGATGAAAATGGGTCAGTAGTTTTGAAGAATCATAGAATAGGGGTTTGATATTTACCAATCAAAATAGAACTTAACTTAAGATCTAAGTTAAATTGATTAAATATCAAATTAATCACAATTGAACTCGGTCCGATAACTCGAAAGTTACCTATTACGGTACGGTACTTACGGTATTTTAGTCGCGTTATATCTAATGCGCTAAATCCTATTAACCTTTACTTGCTTCATTTAATATTCTCAGGACGTTAATAGCGTAAGAGCTGATTACAGTTTCCACGAAGTATTTTCATTATGATCATCTCAATTTAAACTTACGTAGGTGGGTAACTATATGATTTACTTTCTTATAAGATGACCTCCCTGGCGCATCAGGAGCATATACTTTTAATGGATTGATTGAAATATGCGAGTGAGGGAATAGCACGCGTTTTTTCTCTAACTATGGAGCTTATTACCGTTGAGAAAGGCTGCCGTAAACGAAATTAGGTTTTAGAGATATTACTTAATATATAGTATTTAAAATTATTCAACCGCTTTAAGGCCTCTATCTAGCCGTTTCCGGTGAAAACAAAACAATGACAGCTTAAAGGCTTAAATATTATCAGAATTGCACAAACACTGACGAAACGCTTTAAAATATATCACCAGTTGACTACTGCTTGTAATAAATCTACTAAGTTTCTGAACTATAAGATATTCATAACAATTTTTAGGGTTCCTAACTCAAAGGTGTCAACTAAGCCTCTCCCTTTTCTTTCCATGTAACTAAGCCTCCGCTGTCATCCGTCCGTCTGTCTATGGACAGCAGACGCTTAATAGTGTCCTGTTGCCAAACTTTTAATACGGAACCCTAATGAAATGCGCTCCGAATTGAGAACCCCTCCTTTTTGGAAGTCGGTTACAAGGAATTCCTTTGATGCAAATTATGAGCGCTTTGGGGCTTATAACACTCAGATCCATTCAACGAGTCAGCTTCTGTCCATAAATAACTAGGTAAAAACACGAAGGCTTTCGTATTCCGCTACCTAACACTATGTAATTTTTATGTAATTCTACAATAATACCTATTCCTAATATTTTACTATTTAATACTTGACATTTTTAAATTGCAATTTTTATTTTATTTTAGTTATTCGGTTTTATTTTAATGAATTAATTTAATTAAATTACATAATTTGATGTCAGTTTATAATGCTTTTTACAATTTTAATCATTGTAAAAATGTAAATAGAATATGGACAAAGCTAAGTCTGAAATAAATTATCTTTATTTATTTATTTAAATACAAGTTTATTGTATAGGGACCCCGTTTTATTTCCAAAAATATATGATGTCCTCCTTGACGTTCCGCCAACGGCGACGTCTCGTCTCTGCTTCATTTACTTTCTGGCATACCTAGACCTTTGTTTTTTCGAGGGGGAAATCTTCCTTAGATACCCGACTTCTGAGGGGAGATGACGGGTTATGTAGGATTTGTACCTACTAAAACCCCCTCGGTGGCCACCCTCTGCATACATTGGGAGGCTCCGAGATCTCATAAAGAACGCATCGGTGCCTCCCTAGCGCAGAGTCTGTTGGGCTCGTCCCGGTGCTCACACACCAAACTGCACTCATGAGCTATGGCAGCTTGTGCCACAGCAAGCTGCCATTTTCCCAAGGCCACTTATGTGATGGAAGATAGAACGACTGAAGCCCCAGCCGCTCGTGACCTCGAGGTCCCTTCCTTAAGGACTATTGGATGCTTGGAGTCTATGCTTTTTAACTTGTTCTGGATTGTCCGCTAGCGCCCAGCACGACTCACAATACCACTGTAGTGGAAAATTGGGCCGAAGCAGACGTACACTTATGTGTACGTCTGCTTCGGCCCAATTTTCATAGGTGGCGTTTTGCGTCGAGATATTGTAGACGCAACTCTTCAAAGGTTTTGAACTTATCATAAAATGACGTCACACTAAATTCAACATGGCGGACGACAAATTTTTTATAGATAGATTTTTGAAATGGTTTTTCTAATAATGTGAGACTTATTTAGTTCTTAAAACACACAATTATGAAATTTAAGAGATACTTGGACGAGAATTCATCACCTGACCATTCTAATTAGAGACCGGGCGACTAAATTACATAGAATATCACCTTTTGATAAAAAAATGCGAATGAAACGATAGGCAAAGTACCTATTACCTAGTAGTATACTAGTGTAACAGTACATGTTTAAATAAGAGTTATTTGATCAACAAACCCTTTTATATGGCCGTGTTTACGGATCGTCACACGCTGCGGGAGGCAATCAGCAAATTGGCTCGCCACAGTTACGGTACGGCAAATTAATTGACTAGATGCGGATTACACAGACTGACAGACAGTTAAAACCACTAAGGCCCCTTTTTCACTGGTCAATTTAGCAATAAGACCGCCTTTGGACCCTTCTGTAAAATCTTTTCACCTTTTGTGTTTTTCCATCCAGATAACAAAAGACTTATGGCCACGCTGGCCAAGTGCAGATCGGCAGACCTTACACACATTTGAGATTTATGAAGGATTTCTCGAGTATGTAGGTTTCCTCACGATGTTTTCCTTATTATAAATGCGAAAGTTTGGATGAATGGATGTTTATTACTCAATCACACCAGAACTGCTTAACGTTCTGGATGAAATTTGGCAGAAAGATAGATTATAGTCTGGAATAACACATAGGCTACTTTTTATCCCTTCCCTCGGGAAATAAAATATCTCAATCCACGCGAATGAAGTCGCGCGCATCAGCTAGTTAGCTATATGCGTTAGAGCTTCGAGACGCGTGGCTAGGAATTAAGCCACCGCCGACTCGAATAGAAACCTGGGCGTCTTAATCTTTGTTTACTACGGAACCCTAAACACAACTAAACCCTTAACCCTTCCATAGTAGGGTAATAAAAAAACGAAGTCACTATTAAACGCTAGTACAAACTGTACCTGTATTTATGTGATTACACCTGAGCCCGTAAAGTGGGCGAAGGGCCTGACAGTGATGTATAGCGCTCCTAATTTATATAAGTACCCTCAAACTCCCCCATAAACTGTAATAGACCCTATTCCCATAGGAATAAACGCTAGTTTCGTGTCTAAACACTGCAGTATAATGTGGTTTATTTACCATTAGTTTGTATAGAGAATAGAAGTGAAAAGTGAAAAGTAAGTTTGTACTGAAAAGGGATGAATGTGATGTAATAAATCTTAACGTAACCTCTTTCTCTCCCTCTCTCCGTCGGATTCCTCATTGCTGAAGGTCGTCACTATAAATCCTTTCTTCTTTCTGTAAATCCACATAGTGGCATTGGTTTTCTTGGGCTAATAATGCGATGGGATGCCTAGTCCTTGGCCGCATACATCTCGTCTAAAGTATTATTTAATCTCTAAGGTTTGTATCTATTACTATCAGAGTGACCATTCAGTCACCCATCATGTTACAGATTTTGGTCAACGTTGCTTAATAATCGCAATCGACTTATAAAATTCCTTATCACAACAAGGCCACACGTCCCTCGAAAGTGTAAAGGAAAAGGTTCATTTTAGGCCTACTCTTGTACACTCTACCATGAATAGAGGAAAATACATAGATTGTATTAAATATATAATAATTTAGAACATTAAAGTAAATAACGAGCAAAAAAATAATAATATATATCAAGTTTTCGACACGTTTCCAAGATGGCAACCTTCAGCCATAGAGAAGGCAGTAGGCGCGAAATGTATCAAATGTCATTTCTGACAGTCACTGTCAAAATAACGTGTTTTTCTTTTGAAAACGTCAAAAAATATGAATCCGCCATTCTTGTTTAGTGTTCCATAACTTGGAAAGATTAAATAATTTTACCACTGAAATTACGACAAATTCGTAGATTTGACCAATAAAAACTGGTCTAGTATTTTATTTTCCTTCATTTCTCTGCTTGTACAAGACTTGGCCTACGCCCCATACAAATCCTTTTAGCGGAATATTTGCAAAAGATTTTTGCTCCATCTTTTCTTGGTCTCTAACTCTCTAACAATTTACGAATCGGTCGGTACTGTTGAATCATTCATACTAATATTATAAATGCGAAAGTATGTATGTTTGCTGGTTTGTTCTTCAATTACGCCGCAACAAAGCAACTGATCGACGTGATTTTTGCAAGGGTATAGTTTAAAACCTGGAGAGTGACATAGGCTACGTCTTTTTTCCCGGAAAATTAAGTAGTTCCTGTGGAATTTAAAAACCACCCAAGCGGGTGAAGTCGCGGGCGTCAGCTAGTATAGGATAATTTCAGGTTATAAACTTCGAGTTTATTAGTAGTTCCCACAGGATATTGGAAAATCTAAATCATCGCAGACTAAGTCGCGGACAAAAAAAAGTTTTGGTGTCTGTACCTATCGATTGTAAAATGTCTTCCAATTCAGCTACCTACAGGTAATATATGTAGATCAAAGGCATCAAAGAAATACTATTTTAGGTATATAAATATGTTAAAGATATTAATAGCGGTATTTGCCTGTATCGAACATCACGATACGTTATTAATTAAAGCCACGGTACAGAAGATTATCTTTGGTAGCACAAGGTGTATAATTATCTGAGCAACGCTTAATTAACCCCGTTCCTTGTATTAGTGATTTTAATCATGGTAGCGCCTGTGTGTGGGGGTTTATTTTAATATTCTTGCGAGCTCACACAAAGGCTTCTTTTGTGAAATAATTTCCTATACGCAGGGCTGCCAGTAACAATAGAACTTTCTTTCTATCTTCATAGGGTTATTTAATTTTAACGTACACTAGCTCATGTCTACGGCTTTTCACTCCGATTATATTCAGACCGATTATTTTTGAAGTGAAACTTCTTTATCGGGGTTGGAAAAAAATTTAGTGTAACATTTTTTCGTTACGCGTCACATTTTTCCGTTACGCGCCATCTTTTTGAAGTGAAACTTCTTTATCAGGGTAATTACATCTCTTTTTCTAATACTTAGGTGTAATTATTTAACCAATTTCTGTAAAGTTGCATATAGTAAATTATTTTTTGAAAAATAACGTCATAAAGAAGTTTCACTTCTTACGAGTGTACGCGTGTAAATGTGTGCGTGTACTAACACGCACACATTTTTTTTTTATTCCCACAGTAACACCTTAATTTTTTAACCTATGTCACTCTTCAGGTCCTGCACTATACATTACCCATGCCAAAAATCACGTCGATCCGTTGCTCCGTTGCGGCGTGATTGAAGGACAAACCAACAAAGCAGCAAACAAACACACTTTCGTATATATAAGATTAGTATAAAAGGGTTATTCAAACCTAACTCTCTCGTAGGTCTAGTCCGGTCCGGAGACGAGGTCCCGGGTTCGAGTCCCAGATCGGGTCATAACAAGTATTCGGTTTTTCTGGCAAGAAATTGTCAGTAAGTATTAGCCGAGTAGGAAAGTTGAGCACATAAAGTGGTCGGTCTTGCGCCTGATCTCTCTCCGGTCGTGTCGGTGTGTGTTTTCCGTCCCTTCGGGCTATGAGAGTTAAGAAACATGCAGAACACCTAAAATATCTAATAAGCAAGCAAGAGAGCGATATTGCGCGGGGGATATCGCTCTCTAATCTCTTTGGATATAGGCTGCCGTGGCCGAAATTCAGTAGGGACTTGGTTGGACATTATTAATCCATCCATCCATTAGCCTGTATGCATCCACTGCCGGACATAGGCCTTTTCGAGAGCGCGCCACCAAACACGGTCCTCCGCCCTCCTCATTCACCCGCTTCCCGCCACCTTCTTTACTACGCACTACGCTTACCGGTACGCGGTCCACTCATAAATTAATACATATTTACAGCCCAGGCCGGAAATGTGTGGAAGTGATTTTAAAAGGGCAATGCGCTAGCCGAGGCCTTATCATCTAACACTGCATCATCAGTTGCCATCAGGTAAAATTGCAAACAAAATGTTAAATTGTAGAGGGTTAAAAAATTGAGTGGAGATTGTACCGCTGTTTACCGCTGTCTTCATCTACCGGTACTTAATGGTAGATCCATTCGACAGCCCTAACCGAATCTACTTAGTATCCCTTATTATCATGATCACTCCACGTCACAGAGCACAGAGGGTGAAAGATTGTTACGTTTCCTAATGAAAAATGTTTGATGAATAATTTATTTAAGTACCAATCATAATATTAATATATATAGAGCTGCTCGTGCTGATTCATTGATTGATCACCTCTCCTGAACAATTTTGTATGAAAAAAATTTTTTTCACTGACCATTTCGTATAGAGGGGAAAAATTCATGAAGAGGAAAAATACGGAGAGAGCTGATGATTGAGGATTTCGAAGACGGGTGAACAGCACAGCCAGGGTATTAAAGATAGGTGTGGGGTGCTCGACCAAATGTCATTCGAAACTTCATCCAATTGACAGTGAGCTGAAAAATTATGCAAGAACTTTTCAAAGTTTGTATCTTTGTACTGTCATTCTGACAAATGATTCGGAGAAAACATATGGAGATCGAGGGTTTGCAAAATGGGTGAAGAGCTAGCTAGAGAGCAGGGTATTAAAGATAGGTGGTTGGGTTGGGGAATTAGGTTTTTTTTATTGGTACTCTGTTATTACAACATTGTAATTACAATTTGACAACAAAAAATTAAAACTAAAAACCTAATCTAAAAGACCGCTACCAGTGGGCAGCGTGCCCAGAATGCTGGCAGCATTGCCGCGTTGGATTGCTATGCTCACTCGCTGAGCGAAATATATACCAGCACTCTGGTCACGTGTTGCCTCGACCAAGCGCGCAGAAAGTTCCTTATAGATTCTGCGCGCCCCAGCCCCCCAAGGCCCTAGCGTCTCGACCCCAAAAGGCGCAAACATATAGCCACTATCCAGTGTGCTATATTTACGCACCTTGAGGGCCTCCGCTGATTCCGCCGCCGCACCAGCCCTAACGGTAGTGCCTGGAAGGTGGGAAGGAGCCAAGGTGTCTACACATGTGGCATCCCACACCAAGGGCCGCCCCAAACTCCAAGGAACCAGGGTCATACCATCGGGCCTCTTGCCATCGTCTCGCATGAGCCCAACTGGCTCCAGAATAGACGCATATCCGGCAGTGGCAAAGGCCCGACGGATTATATCATTCAGGCTGGCGTGACGGGGGATACGCCCTGCGCTGCTGACGCAGGAGAGACCATGGTGACCGAGTCGGCCGACGGCAGAGCCACAATGGCAGCGGTGTGGAGCGCAGCACGATGCGCCCAGGCGAAGCGCTGCAGCTATCCGAAAAGCGGAAGAGTCAATTAAGGTTCCTGTGTTGGGCGACGGGAGGGCCTGCAGCCACAGACCGGATTCCCACTCCCCCACGGCCAGAAGGCGGCCACGATCTGCAGAGCTTGAGCACGTGTCAATAAGCTTTTTCCGCGCTAGCTCGCAGATCGGCCCATCCCATTGCCGTTGTGACGAGAGGGATATCGGGAATTCGCGGTTTGGGCAGGCGTGTGTCCACGCGTACTTGGCCTCATCCATGAAACTAATGACGAAATCATCTAGAGAGGACGCAAGAATCTTTTGGGATAAATTTAGGGTGCCATGGACTGAGGACAAGAAAGCGGAGAGAGCGGCACCAGAGATAGATCTGATGCCCAGGCCCCCCAGTCGCACAGGAAGCGACGCCTGCATCCATACTCGATCTTCCAAATTAATATTTGAAATAGATGCTAAACAATTTTTGACCATATTGTCAAGGCTGTTAAATTTAATAGGTTTTTTTTAAATTCCACTACAAGTTAGCCCTTGACTGCGATCTCATCTGATGTTAAGTTATGATGCAGTCTAAGATGGTAGCGGGCTAACCTGTTAGGGGTACGGCAGTTATATTAAACCCATACCCCTAATCAGTTTCTACACGGCAAAGACGTACCTACCGCCAAGTGATTTAGCGTTCCGGTACGATGCCGTACGCGGTCCGCTTCAGCGGGCCGCGCATCCACGCGCTATACTAGTCTTATATATAAATCGTCTGCTTTTTTCAACTGCCCTACCGCTATTTTTAGGTAAACTCAAACTATATTTATTTAAAACAGGTACCTCTTATACTTTACAAAATTTAAGACGTGATGGTGATAATTAACCACGGTATCTTAAAAGTAAAGCTACGAGGGTTCCAAACGCGCCTGAGAAGAGTAAAACTCCCTAGTTGGTCTAGTGGAAAAAGTGTGTGTGTGTGTTGCAATTCACACACGGCAGAAGTGAAAACTTTAGAAAAGTAGCCTACGAGATAATGAGATAAAAGTATAACTTTTATTCCATCTCATTCTCTCGCACGCTAAATCCTATTATGAGTATGTTTGTCTCTTTTTGGTGTCGCTTTTTCGTTTCATCGAATTTTCAAATCACAACGATTCTAAGGAAGTTTCACTTCAAAAAATAATAATTTACAAGTTTACTTTGACGACCACCCTGGCGCAGTGTTAAGCGCTGTTGTCTTGACGTGGGAGGTCCCGGGTTGGATTCCCGGCAGGGTTAATATGGCTGGCTGAGGCAGTAAGGGTAGGCCTTCAAGGCGGGGACATCACTGCTTGCAGAAAGGAGGGGTTTTTAGCCGGTAGGAGTGCGGCACTATCCGATTCGGAGTCGGATGCCCATGAGGATTTTCCCCTCCTACACGAAAAAAAACCGGCCAAGTGCGAGTCGGACTCGCGCACCGAGGTTTCCGTACAAACCTGTAGTAAGTTTTAAATTATTAAAAATATTTTTATTTTACATATTTGAGTTGATTGAATGAAAGGTAAATTGCGGTTTACGATTTATGACGTATTAAAAAAAAAAACTACTTACTAGATCTCGTTCAAACTAATTCTCGGTGGAAGTTTGCATGGTAATGTACATCATATATTTTTTTCAGTTTTATCATTCTCTTATTTTAGAAGTTACAGGGGGGGGACACACATTTTACCACTTTGGAAGTGTCTCTCGCGCAAACTATTCAGTTTAGAAAAAAATGATATTACAAACCTCAATATCATTTTTGAAGACCTATCCATAGATACCCCACACGTATGGGTTAGATGAAAAAAAATATTTTGAGTTTCAGTTCTAGGTATGGGGAACCCCCAAAATTTATTGTTTTTTTTTCTATTTTTGTAAGAAAATCTTAATGCGGTTTACATAATACATCTACTTACCAAGTTTCAACAGTATAGTTCTTATAAGTTCGGAAAAAAGTGGCTGTGACATACGGACGGACACACAGCCAGACAGACATGACGAATCTATAAGGGTTCCGTTTTTGCCAAATTTGGCTACGGAACCCTAAAAAGGGTTGGCAATTTACATCGGAAATAATTTATTAGTGACAAACGCATCATCCCTGTTCTGTAGGTAGATAAATAGACATACTGCAACTTGAAATTCGTACAATATCACTGCAAGCGGACATAGCTCGCAAATTCTCTTATCGGTTGACCTTCATCCCACACAATGATATTATTAGCATGCAAACAGATAATATTTATTTGTATTTTATTAATTTTTTATTTATTTTAAAGCTCGATTTAACTTTTTTGTGAACTTATTAAGTTTTTAAAAAGTACCTATTTAGAATAAAAAGTTTTCATTATATTTTTGATTTCAACTTTTTACGATATACGTAGTTTATATCCTAGTATTCGTTTTACCTGGGATATAAATTATGTACTTATCGTAAAAATTTGTATAATAATAAAGACATTTTTAAAACAAAGAAACTTCAAAATGACACTTTGGTGTCACGTACCTTGACGTTTCTAAAATAAGGTTTATAATTCTAAAACCCAAAGTCAACAATAATGAAAATGATTTATTTTCGGGGTAAGTACTGGCTATTTATTAGGTTTCCTTCTAAGGTACGGTACCTTTGATGCGTGAATCTCACTTGCACTATGGACGGTTATTTCACTACGCACGAAGAACTTTACCCTCTTATTCACCGTTGTCATCATCATCATCATTTCATCCCATCACCGGTTACATTACAGAGAACGATTCTCAGCTGATAAAATGAGAAGGGTTTGACCATAGTCCAGCACACTGGGAAAGTACGGATTGGCTGGCTTCACACGTCATTATGAAGATCTTTCGGGCATGCAAAATTCAAACTTTTATTAGACCTGGCCTGAGTCCTGGACCTCAATAAAAATGACAACTGCTCCTGCCCAGAACTTGATCGGCTGACTGAAATTAAATACCTTGGAGTCGTAATAGATAATCAACTTTCTTTTGCATCACATATTAATCTAATGGCAAACCGATTAGAAAATTGATTGCAATTTTTAAAAATGTTCGTCACATAGCTAATCCCAAAATTTTGAAAGTCATGTATATGGCACTCTGTCAGTCTGTTGTGTTATACTGTATTGAAACATTGGGAGGAATTGCTAAAACAAATTTACTGAGACTAGAAAGGGCTCAACGAGCCGTGTTGGAAGTCATGTTAAAACTACCTAAGAGATTTCCTACATCTGACTTGTATGCTCAAGCCCAAGTCCTGACGGTCAGACAGCTTTATATTCTACGTGTAATATTAAACCAACATGGCTCATCTGATCTGACTGAAGTAACAAGCGACTTAAATTTAAAATTTTTAACATTCCGCGTTTCCACACTCGTTTTGCCCAACGATTTCAATGCTATTTGGGGAAGACGCTATACAACAATTTAAATAAAACACTTTCAATATATGAAATGAATAGATTTAATTGCAAAAATACTGTCACTAAATATTTACAAAGTCTAAGTTATGATGAGACAGAAAATTTACTAAAACTAATCAGTTGAATAGTGGAAGGAACATATTTTTACCCTCGACGAAGCGGAGACGGTATATGTGTTTGCCCTAAGAGGTTGTGTGTTTGTTTGTTTGTTTGTTTGTGCACTTTTTTGTCACCATTTTTCTCAAAAAGTACTGGGCCGATTGAGATGCGGTTTTTCGCATTAGATACGTATAGCTTGTGAGAAGGTTTTTAGATATATTTTAGGACCATAGACAACCAAGCTGAGCTGTAGTCTATGATTTTAATATTTCAACATGTTACCATTTTTCACAAAAACTACTGGGCCGATTGAGATGCGGTTTTTTGCATTAGATGTGTATAGCTTGTGTGAAGGTTCTTAGATATATTTTAGGACCATAGACAACAAAGCTGAGCTGCAGTCTATGATCTTAATTTATGATCTTAATTTTTCTATGTGTTGAAAATTTTCACAAAAAGTACTGGGCCGATTGAGATGCGGTTTTTTGCATTAGATATGTTTAGCTTGTGAGAAGGTTCTTAGATATATTTTAGGACCATAGACAACAAAGCTGAGCTGCAGTCTATGATTTTATTTTTTCAATATGTTACCATTTTTTACAAAAAGTACTGGGCCGATTGAGATGCGGTTTTTTGCATTAGATGTGTATAGCTTGTGAGAAGGTTCTTAAATATATTTTAGGACCATAGACAACAAAGCTGAGCTGTAGTCTATGATCTTAATTTTTCAACCACTGTTACAATTTTTCACAAAAAGTACTGGGCCGATTGAGATGCGGTTTATTGCATTTAGGACTTCGTGCGATTACAAAACAGGAAACTGGTACCAAAATTTTAGAAAATCAGCGCCATTTTGAAATTCTTTGTTAATTGACCGATTTCGTTCAAAATCTATATTTAAGGGTCCCTGGGGTCACAAAACAGGAAACTGGTACCAAAATTAAAAAAAATCAGTGCCATTTTGAAATTCTTTGTTAATTGATCGATTTCGTTCAAAATCGATATTTAGGACTCCCTGGGGTTACAAAACAGAAAACTGTTACCAAACTTTAAAAAAACAGCGCCATTTTGAAATTCTTTGTTAATTAACCGATTTTGTTCAAAATCGATATTTAGGGCTCCCTGGGGTCACAAAACAGGAAACTGGTACCAAAATTTTAAAAAATCAGCGCCATTTTGAAATTCTGTGTTAATTGACCGAATTCGTTCAAAATCGATAGTTAGGGCTCCCTGGGGTCATAAAACAGGAAACTGTTACCAAAATTTTAGAAAATCAGCGCCATTTTGAAATTCTTTGTTAATTGACCGATTTCGTTCAAAATCTATATTTAGGGCTCCCTGGCGTCACAAAACAGGAAACTGGTACCAAAATTTAAAAAAAATCAGCGCCATTTAGAAATTCTTTGTTAATTGATCGATTTCGTTCAAAATCGATATTTAGGACTCCCTGGGGTTACAAAACAGGAAATTGTTACCAAACTTTAAAAAAACAGCGCCATTTTGAAATTCTTTGTTATTTAACCGATTTTGTTCAAAATCGATATTTTGGGCTTCGTGGGATTACAAAACAGGAAACTTTTACTTACCAAAATTTTAAAAAAATCAGCGCCATTTTGAAATTCTTTGTTAATTGACCGATTTCGTTCAAAATCGATATTTAGGGCTCCCTGGGGTCACAAAACAGGAAACTGGTACCAAAATTTTTAAAAATCAGCGCCATTTTGAAATTCTGTGTTAATTGACCGATTTCGTTCAAAATCGATATTTAGGTCTCCCTGGGGTCACAAAACAGGAAACTGTTACCAAAATTTTAGAAAATCAGCGCCATTTTGAAATTCTTTGTTAATTGACCAATTTCGTTCAAAATCGATATTTAGGACTCCCTGGGGTTACGAAACAGGAAACTGTTACCAAAGTTTTAAAAAATCAGCGCCATTTTTATTTATTTTGTTATCACCATAATAAATGAATTCAGTTTAGTACAGTAAAATCTGTTACTACTTGTAAGTCTAACCACAACCCGTGAGCTGCTTTAGCAGCTCGCGCACAGGGCGAAATACTAGTTAGATATATATAGCTTGAGAGAAGGTTCTTAGATATATTTTAGGACCATAGACAACTAAGCTGAGCTGTTTCTATGATTTTAATATTTCGATATGTTACCATTTTTTACAAAAAGTACTAGGCCGATTGAAATGCGATTTTTTTCATTAGATGTGTATAGCTTGTGAGAAGGTTCTTAGATATATTTTAGGACCATAGACAACAAAGCTGAGCTGTAGTCTATGATTTTATTTTTTCAATATGTTACCATTTTTCTCAAAAACTACTGTGCTGATTTAGATGCGGGCTTTTTGTTTTAGATATATTTAGCTTGTACTTAGATGCTGCCCAGGGTATCATGATGGAGTCAGGAGGCGATCATGGGAACTCCTTAAATTCTCATCGTATACCCGTCGCGTTTGGACTCTATGATTTGTCCATTTGAAAAGGGTTTGGCCATAGTCCACCACACTGGTCAAAAAAACTACTGAGCTGTCAAAGATGCAGTTTTGTGTTTTAGATATTATGTAATATATACGTTTGCTACGTTCTAATTGTTGTTTCAAAGTTATACAGGTCAAAGGTATAATGGAGCTCTGCAGTTCGTCGTGGGTTTTTTTAAAATTTTTAATTTTATTACTTGTATATTACAATTATATAATATTATAACACTCACACATACACACACACACACACACATACACACTCACACAACACTCATACTTTAATAGTTCACGAGTTGCTTAAAAATATGTTAAATCTAAATTATGTTGTTATTTTTGTCATTCTTTTTCTAGGAGGGAAAGTCACTGCAGCCTAAACCACAGGGTATCCTACATTAGGCCGCAGAGACCGACCATTTCATTTTGTAGATCTAAGTCTTACCTACTATGTAAAATTTTGTGAAATAAATAAATAATAATTATTATTATTATTACTAAGTACTAGTGGTTCGCCCCGAAGTCCGAACTGAGACCTCGCGATATCGCCATAACAGAGCGCCATCTATTGACATAATAGTGAAATTCTGTTAAAATACTGAAGCTCATTAAAAATAAAATAATTTCGTTTCCTTATAATATATATCTAATTTTAGTATTTGTTGTTCAGTACAGGATATAATTCAAATAATTGATCAAGTTTCAGGTTCAGCCTTTCAGAAAATTGAGAGTTCTGAGGTCAACTTTGGACATGAGAAAATCTCCACTTTGAAAGCCCCTCATTTCGTCAATTTTAGGGTAAAAATTAAAAAAAATTTTTTTTGGACTCTATTCCTAATTATCTTGAAAATGGTATACTTACAGCAACTTTAATTAACGATATAAAAATATTTTACTTCGCATTCGCTATCTATGAGAGCACCGCTGAAATAAAGATTTTTATAACTTTTTAAGCCATATTCGGCTGGAGGCCATCGGTTTACATATTATATTTAAATTTGAAGTAATTACGTTCAGTAATTCAGAAGTTATAAGGCTCTGATGGACGGACGGACGGACGGACAAGTGCAAATTCACTCAAGTAGACTCAGAGATCTTCGCTTCGCTCGGTCAATAATAAACTTTTTCGAGTACGTTTGAATCGTCAAATGTCGTTCGCTTATCGCTGACAAAAGATAGAAATGCGTGCCCGAAGATCGAATACCCAACTTTGCGAATAGAATTTCGAACATTTTAAAAACCAGTCCATATCATCCCTTTCTATTTGAGAAAGCGTGGGGCTCCAAAGCGAAAGTAAACATTTTCATATGACTGCTCATGTTTGCGTAAATTACAAATTGTATTTGTTGGCTATAGACATGACAAATAATTCGTTCAAGAAACTCTGCATAAATAAACTGCTACTCTTTCGGCAAAATAAATTGTTGCCTATTAGGAATTCCCACTTAGCTGCCAAAACGCTATTAGGAGCGCCGGTATGTCATACTACTCAATTTATTTATTTTATGTGGGACATAAAAATCGTGTTTCTTATGTTACGACATGTTTTGACTCTATCGCGTTAAAATTTATCTATGGATGGATGTATGGATGTTTGTTACTCAATTATGCCAGAACGGCTGAACGAATCTAGATGAAATTTGGCACAGAGATAGATTATAGCCTGGAATAACACATAGGCTTTTTATCCCGGAAAATTAAAGAGTTCCCGCTGGAACCAATAAACCTCAATCCACGCGGACGAATTCGCGGGCATCAGCTACTTGATGATAAATGATTTCTTTATTTCATGTCGGACAAGTTTGTGGTGAGATGGATACGCCAAACCATGCTATCTTCGAATGAAAAGAGTTTGAAGCGGAAAGGGAAAACGCGCGTGGCGGCGAAGAACCTATCGCAATAAACAACCTGGTATCGAGGATGCTGGACAAAAAAGAAGGATGGGATAAATGTGTAAAATTGCTCCAAACAGTTATATGACGACGAGTAAAAGATGAGCTGGAAACGCAAAAAATCGACCAAGCCTTAACATCCACCCTCCTGAAGACATGCATATTTGCGCTACCGGACGGACGGCCGAAGATGGGAGGAGGTTTTGGTCCGTATGGCAGTATTGCGGTGAATTGGGACATGCCGCCATATGGAAAAATGTACCATGTAGGAATTCCTTTTCGGACTTTAGTTACGGAACCCTAAATAGAGTTTTCTGCACACAACTGTCCTATATTTTACCGTGAAACTCTAAAGTATATAAACAAGCGAATAGAAAATGTCTTATTTCTTTAATGTTGACAATGAATTAAAAACCTTTCTATCGTAGTCATTTTAATCGTTGTAAATCACTGTCAAACTCTAAACTTCCCGTCTGTCACGACATCTCACCGAGATGTTCAATTTTAAGCTTTATTTTAATAACCATAAGGAATATTTCAATATAGCATCGATTCGATAGTAGAGTCATTTTAGTTGTCATACTCTAAATACCAGCGCAAATTGCTTGTATTGATCAGTCATGTTGTCCACTAGAAGCTTTATTTTTATTTATTACTAGCTGAACCCCGCGACTTCGTCCGCGTGGCTTGTAATTGACGAATGTCTCAGCGACAAAGTTGTATGGAAGCAGTCGACTTTGGGTCCAGCGCCCCACGGGTTAGTATAATAACTTAGGTACACTACTGTATATTATATTTAATGTAATATCTTGCTTTTTAAAAAGAGCAACTGCTGAGTTTCTTTCCGGCTGTTCTCACTATAACTTTTTTCCGGTGGTAGAGTCAAAACATGACGTAAGAGACACCTGTAAGTATGTCCTACATGTAATAAATAAATTGAGTATCGAGTGGAATAAGTAAGAATAAGAAATTAATAATGGAATAAGTAATAAATAAGAATTTTTTAATTCCCACGAGAGCTTCTTAATTATTCAGGATAAAATTTAGCCCTCGTCCCTGTGGAAATCCCTATAAGGAACAATTGGCAAATTATAATAATCAATGAAAAATGCAGAAAGTGTATGTTTTCCGCCTGCCCGTGGACAACACGCCTCATTACCGCACGTAACTAGACAGCTGGCGCGCTCCCAATATTTTCTTGGCCCGATTTTTGCAAGGAGAGGAGACCTAATCAACGAGGTCCTCTGCCCTGTATCACGTAACTATATCACAATCAATTTTATTTAGAACCGAAAATATAACCTACATAATATACCTAATAGTATAAAAGACCCGTTGAAGTTTGATTTGTGGTCGTGATTCGTGATAATGAAAGAAAAACGGCTGAGTATGTTGTGCGCCCTTCTTAGATCAGGGTGCGTATGGAACCCTAGTTTTAAGATATTATTCAATATGTCGACAGGCATTTCACAAGTTTTATGAAACATTTTAGTAGGTACCACTTTAGATCCGCAGTGCATCAAAATTTTGAGGAAAGCGCTGACAATTGCGCAAAGTATTGACAACCGCAACGTAACTTTGTTATAAATACACTTTCTAAACTCAAATTGTCTCTCTAAATTTAGTTGAGCAATTTTATAAATACTATTTGGTACCTAGTCTACGCTATTAATTATAATAGCGTAGACTAGAAAACATTTCATACTATATTTTACAAAGAAACGTATAGTATCTTAAATAGATAATGGGGCTGATTCTGTAGTGCACAATCTCTAAACTAAACTAAAATTAGAGAATTACAAATATTGCTAACCCTTTCATAATACTTCATACGGAAAGGGACAGAACTAGATTTAAAGCTGCCATTTTAGTTTAGTTTAGAGATTGTGTTATACAGAATCAGCCCCACTCTCTGCATTATTTCTGTTTGGTTGAGACTCAATATGGGCTAAATGCATAACAATAGTTATTTTCATCCCACCATCTCGGAAAGAGTATTTTTACGCTTCGATATCTGAATGCAAAAGCCGTTATTATCCTCTTGAGGATAAAGTAAATTGAATTTAGAACATCGTGTGCACGTTAGTAAATATCACTCGTCTATGAAGTTTGTGAATTCAAAACATCAATAAAACCTATTTACTTCTACCTCTATGGTGCCGAATTTCCATACAACCGTTTATAATTTGTTAAAAACTCACACTCGTAACCTTCTCGGTGTACTTTTTTAATTTGCTTCGCGCGCACCATTTTCTTTCACGTCATATTGTTTAAAATTAAAACCTTCGATTAAAAATAAGAAAATTGAAAATAAGTGAAAAACCTAAAATGAGTGATTCTAGCGACGAAGAAGTTAATTTGACGCCAACAAAATTGACAAACTGTTAAAAATGCGAAAATGAGCTTTCTCCCTCAACAATCGCGCGAGAAGTATTTCATTTCCGCGCTGAGGTGGGATGAAAAGTTACGTGTTGCACTCGAGTGAAAAGATTTTTCACCTCGTGCTCTTTTGATTCCCTCGCTCACGCTCAGGATTCTAATTTTTGAACCACTCGCTGCGCTCGTGATTCAATTTTAGAATCCTTCGCTTGCTCGGTCATCAAAATTTAGCACGCGGTTAAAAAACAACTTTTCACTCTTGTATAACAATAGTTATTTGTTATACAAGAGTGAAAAGTTGCTTTTAGTAAGAAGCAAGCGAAGGACAGAACACGTAACTTTTCATCCCACCTCAGCGAGGAAATGAAATGACGTGAAAGAAAATGGTGCGCGCAAAGCAAATTAAAAAAGTACACCAAGAAGGTTACGAGTGTGAGTTTTTAAAAAATTAAAAAAGGTTGTATGGAAATTCGGCGCCATAGAGGTAGTAGTAAATAGGTTTTAATGATGTTTTGAATTCACAAACTTCATAGACGAGTGATATTTACCAACGTGTACACGATGTTCTAAATTCAATTTACTTTATCCTCAAGAGGATAATAACGGCTTTTGCATTCAGATATCGAAGATTAAAAATACTCTTTCCGAGATGGTGGGATGAAAAAAATATTAAATGCCATGAATCCATGTTCCATGTAGGTCCACTTATGGTTATGGCTTAGTTTTAAGATTAATATGGTCTATATTTCAAACACCCATGGAATCCTCTTCAATATTTGGGCAGGCACTTCACAGGTTTTAACTCTACACAAAAGCGAAAGCCTCTGCAAACACTGGGCAGCGTACTTTACGGTCCGCAGTACGAATTCGCGGCATCAAAACTTTGCGCAAATGCAGCAAAATCGCACATTGTTCTATGTTAATTAAGCTCGGAGTTGCGAACTTTGTAAACATTAATTACTATTGAACTCTTTTAGTAGGTACACTAATGAAAACTAATATTGCTGACTAAGCCAACTAATAACTTTGGCAATCCAAAGAGGCAATGCTGCCAGCTTCTTGGGCACTATTTTACCGATATAAGAATTTAGTTTTTAGTATTATTATTAAATTCCATTATTATTATAAAATTAGAACCAGTAGAACTGCATAAAAAGACATTCAAAAATAGCATTTTTTTTTTTCAAATTCTATTTTGTTTTGACATCTTTGCCAGTTTTTTCCGTAAAGTGTCTATCACCCCGCAGCGTTGCTGTATCTAGATTATTCCTACATCCATGATCGAAAATGCTAGAATATGCTTCCGTCGAACGACTGGTTGGAAAGAACGTACATCCGTTAGGCAAGTTCGCACCTTGACTCGGTGACAAAGTCGGTTGAAATGTCGATTATCGGATTTACAAAAAGTCTGACCTGGGCGGAGGCCCTAAGGTAGAGGTACTTATTAAACTTGAAAATAAATCAATAGAGGCCACACTTACGCCAACGTTTATAGAAATACTCAGGCAATATTACTCAAAATGACTGATGTCACCTACCTTAACGTTCCTTAAATAGGGATTACATTTCAAGTCAACCATATTGGCTTTAAGCGTTGGCAGTATGGCCCCTGTTGACATTATTAGCTCTACTAAACCCACCACAATATGTTAACAACAAACAAACAACTAATACCTAGAACATTAATCCAATTAATAAACTATGCTTTAAACTAATTTGCAAGTAATTATACGTACCTATTGTCTCACGCCATTTAACTCTACCCACGATATGTAAATTACTCTTAAAGCTACTGTTTAATATAATCTGCTGAGGCGGGGACTAATAATAATCCGTACTAATTATAAATGCTAACGTTTGTTTGTTTAGTGGTTATCATGGTTCACATCATAAGTTCCGACTAATATTGGTTCCGAGTCCACTTAGCTATAAACTAAATACTAAATAAATAAATACGTCCACAGCTACGTACTGAAAACGTACAATTTGTGTTTTTGAAAATACTTAAAAATACTTTTTTTGCATTGTCTACGGGCATTTTCGTAAGTGGCCGACGTTCATTGACGAGGTCTTGTGACGTCGATGCGATAGGACTCTCGAAAATTAATGACCACATTTTTAGGAAAAATAGCAGATTTACGATTTTTACCAAATTAATATTAGTATTTTAACATATGCAAATTTGATGATGGTTATGCAGGTGATCACCGCTCGTCATGACGAATAAATTAATCCGCTGCTTATTACTACTTCTTATACAAAATACTTATTAGTACCTTTGGTGCTACCACAGAATAGATAATAGATGCTACTTCGCGCAGATAAAACGTCGCCTGTTTACGATAAATGCTTAACTAAAAAGTTTGAAATAAAAAATAATTTAAAAAGAACAAAAAACCCGACTGCTTGGATACCAAAAAGTATAAAACAAGACATGAATTGAAGTATTTCATTATTATCAATTTAAATCGTATAATATTAATAAAATTTATCAAGGGGCAGTCGCACATCCAATAGCTAACCTTAACGTGCGATTGCGCCTTGATAAATTAATTGTTTTATCAATATTATACGATTTAAATTGATAATAATGTAATACTTCAATTCGTGTCTTGTTTTATACTTTTTGGTATCCAACCAGTCGGGTTTTTAGTTTTATTTTATTTAATCTAGTATTTTCGTCCATGAAAAGACCTACAAATGAATACTTGAAATGGAGCTTAAAACCACATAACACACTCGTATTTCGGGACCTTTTATATTTCAAAACTTTTTGTCGAGTTACTAACTATTGTACTTATTTATAATGCAGGGTATTCAGAAGTTTTATTGAAATCAATGTAAATGAATGAAAAATAAAAAGGAAAATGATTGTATCGAAATTGAATCGAGTATTTTTATCGATGGCAAGATATTGTACCGATTTAATAAACGATATATAACAAAATGGAACTCGATAGCGATGCACTGAAACTTTGAAACGATACTGCATAACGGTTGATATTGAATGGGTTCATTCAATTCCAAAGTAACTGATAAGGTTGAAAAAAAAAAAAGTAAGTATACTAAATATTAATCTAAATCTTCTCTATAAATGAAAAAAGTGTGTGTGTGCAATTCACACACGGCAGAAGTGAAACTTCAGTAAAGAAAGCCTACGAGACAATGAGATGAATATAACTTGTATTCTATCTCATTCTCTCGCAGGCTAATTCCTCCTATGGTGAATATGATTGTCTCTTTCTAGTGTCGCTTCGTTTCATCGAATTTTCAAATCACAACGATTCTAAAGAAGTTTCACTTCAAAAAAATAAGTAAGCAGGTACTAAATATTAATCTAAATCTTCTCTGTAAATAAAAAAAAAAAGGAAACGCTGACTGACTGATCTACCAGCTGAAACCGCTAGATGGATCCGATAAAATGATATCAAAAATTATGTTTTTAAGTAAAAATCTAAATACTACGTGTAAACTAGTATTGTGTTCCTCAAGTCAACAAAATAAAACTTACGTCAGGAATTGTTTCCAAAGGAAATCGTGCCACTTGGTTTTGTAAAATGGTACATAAAAGAGATGAAAGGATCAACGCTATTCACACCTGGTGACTTTTCGTATCGTATGCCGCCTGAAGATATCGTATACTGTAAATACAGTACGAATAGTTTGAACCGTATTCTGTAGCTGAACTCTGAAGCATGGATATTTCTTTCTTATTGCGTGCGAAAACCTTAACTGACGAACAAATGCACAGCCCGGTTCAGCCACTATAGAGTGATGTAACTCCCACAGCACAGGATTAAGGTCAGAGTTTGATTTATTTGTCAGCATGATATTATATAGTTACCGTCAGTCGGTTTCGACGCCATCCTATTCTCAAATACATATTATGTGTTTTAGCAATGAAAGATAACATCGTGAGGAAACCTTGTTCAAAATGGTTAACTGACGCCATTTGTACCTTTGATGGTATTTTTTTATTTTTCTTTGTAACATTTTTCTTTTTATGAAAGAGTAACTGCTGAGTTTTTTGCCCGCTCTTTTCAGTAGAAAGATCTTTCCGAACCGATGGTAAAGTCTTGACTTATCAAGGTGTCCTACGTGAAATAAACAAATCATTTATTTTCTTCTTTTTTTTTTGAATACGGTTTGTCGTGACGCGTTATTAAGGTGGCGAAGCTTGCAGACGTCACGAGTAATTTGATAAGCTGTGTGTCTAAGCGTATAAACTTTTCATTAGATTTTCAGTGGCTTCGTAATTAAGATTACTCAACATGTAAAAAAGTTTCATTCTAAGTCCATGACTATTATAGTTCAATTTTGAACTTATTATTAATATTTTTAAATTCAAATTTCAAATTCGAATGATTTTTACTCAAATAAACTTTTTACAAGTGCTTATGAATAGTCAAATGAATCTACCACTGGTTCGGAATACTATTCCTACCGAGAGCAATTGTCCTAGGTAGGTAAATTTACGCTGTGTAAATGCACTGTATGTTCGGGGAATGTATATAATAACTGATCGACGTCGAGGAGTAGGTACTGTCTGGTCGTGGGATTTTGTGAGACTGATAATGTATCTAGATTCTATATATTCACGAAAATCAGAATACCTTTTCCGAGTAGGTACTTAAGTACCCAGCGCCTAATACCTCGCCTCATACATTAACTATACGGGCTTTTATTCGGCGACTATTACGGATGCGCGGTTCTGACTGAGGGAGAGCCATTAGGTTTCTATGGAAGCATTTGGATAAGCGACGGGATTCGGTGGCGTGGAATGTTTTCGTCGCTAATGTTTAGTATGAGATTTGATCGACGTTGATAGAATTCGAATGTCGACTCACAAACATTTTAGAGTAAAAGCGAACCAAATTCTGAATCCAACGTTCGGTAAGCTTCGAGATGTCTTTTCTTTCAAAATCCGTCGTGTCTGAAGACCACAGTCTTTGAACAGTGATCTTTCTTATGAAGTCAATATTTAAAGACAATGTAACTATGTCTCCATTGGCAACAGCTGGTTCAAAGACTTCGAGATACCCAGGAAAGGAAGAATCTCGAAACTTCCACGACCTCAAAATTTGACCTACCTAGCTGAACCGTGTGTCGCTGATGTAATATATACTCGCGTACAATTTCAAGTGCAGAATATATGAGTGCAGAGCTGTCAACGATTACCTACTGCGTAGTGTGTAGTGCGCTATGTATTGCTATACGTACAGTTTGATTCAAACTTTATGACGTGTCGGCAACGTCTCGGAAGTTAGCCGCAAGTGTAGGTCAAGTCAACTGAACCGTCCCGCGGATACATAATATTGAATTCTGAGCACCGATAGTCGATATGCACGATATTCGATCATGTCGATAAGAAGTCACAAAGTTTAAATCTGATTATACATGCATTACTACAAACATAGCCAAACCGACTTCGTAATAGCACCTGTAACTCAATTTTATTAAAAGCTACAGTGTTTCGACGCTCGAGTCCTATTGACGTTTGGTGAGATGTAAAATCTCATACTAAGCCTACATACATGCGTTTGGTTTCACTGAGTTTTCTACTCGTAAATGATTTATGATCGTGTTATCGGCGAGGTGTTTTTATATTTATTCTGCCGAGATGGTTTAGTGGCAAGCTATATTCGGCTGCGGATTACGAGTTCCCGGGTTGATATCCAAAGAGCGGTAAATATGGGGTTTTCTGTTTGATTAGCCGATTGTACTTGCGACTGATCTCTCACCGCTCGTGTTTGATTTATTTGACTTTATAGAATTGGGTGAGAAATATGAATATCTCCTAGTAAGGCTCCTCCTAAAAACCAGCGATGCAGCTCGCTGTGGCTTTGTGCTGAGTGAGGCAAAACGTCAAAAACTACCTACAATGTAAGTTTTGATTTTTTGTTAATTGGCTTAGAGTAAATTGAATGAAAGTAACCAAAATTGTATTTTATGCTTTTCAGTGCTTTTGAAGTCTATTCACTTTTAAAAAACAGTTTATTGTATCTTTAGTAGGTTCGATTGTCGGCTCAGGTAAGCTTTTTGAACAATATTCGAATGCAGATATTCTTAACCAAACCAGACCAAGTGCGAGTCAGGGTCAGGGTTCCGTACCACCACAAAATATGAATTCTTTTAGTAATTTATGACAAGAAAGATGTAATAACAACACGTAATCAGCTGTGGAATAACTGGCGCCTCACAAACTATTTGACACCCTATGAGTACGGTACGCTAATTAAAGATTTCGGATTGTTTCCTATGCTTGTGCTGTGAGACCTTGCTTCCTGCCAAATTTCATGATTGTAGGTCAACGGGAAGTATTAGCTATAGGTATTGATTTATTGGCGAGTGTCGAACTACGCGGCATAAACGACCGTATCTTTTGATTGCGTTGACTTAGAAGCTTGATTTTTTTACAACTCCAAGGGACCGTGGACCTAAGTATTTGATATTAATTTCAACTTGGTACGTCTACGCGTTCCCGAGAAGAAGGTTGTTGACAGACGGACAACGAAGTGATAGTATGAGGGTTCCTTTTTTGGAACCCCAAAAAATAGAAATGTGTCTTTTGAGTGAATTTTCAACCGACTTCAAAAAAAGGAGGAGGTTCTCAATTCGACTGTTTTTTTTTTTTATGTTTGTTACCTCAGAACTTTTGATTGGGTGGACCGATTTGAATGATTCTTTTTTTAATTTGAAAGGGCATACTTCCCATGTGGTCCCATATAACTTTTATCGAAATCGGTCGAGCGGTTTTTAAAATATCAACAATAAAATAAGTACTTTGTATAGCGTGTGCTTGTTGTTGTAAAGTTGGCGCGGGAGTTTGAAGTCGTTTGTTTAAAAAGAATTTTTTATATTAAATTATGTTATCTTCAATATTTAATATACTTTCCTGTATATTTAGACGTATTATCTACGTGTTGGTGGACAGTACATCAAACAGATCACTGCGGTCCGCTCTACACGCTAACAAAGGGGCCGGGGCACCCGTGATCACTTCAAGTGGGGTACAGTGTCAGTTCGCTGAGGCTTTTCAAAATTACCTGCTTTTTGTTGAGAAATTTCTCATTTAGAACGAGATTAAAATTTGTGGTATTTATTAACGGTGATAGCGTAGTGGTGTATAAACATGTATAAATTACAAATTTGAAACAACCCCCGCCATAATATGGAAGTAACAGATTAAGAAAAAAGCTGATGACCTTCAGACGGATGAACAGATTTTCATGAAACATGGCTAAGAACACTCGGGATAAAATTATCTATGACACAAAAAAACTAAACGAAAATCGGTTCATCCGTTTGGGCGCTACGATACCACAGACAGATACACAAACAGACACCTTAAACTTATAACACCCCTTTTTTTTGCGTCGGGGATTTTCAGGAGCATACTTTTAATGTATGTGTCACCGTAAGATTGCAAAGGCCGTTGGATTGTAATCTAACTAGCGATATTGTAAACTGTCGACAGATTACAATTTAACGCATTATTTTGCGGTAGATTGTAATCTGTTAGGTAACCCGATAAAACCTAAGTGCTCGTCCTGCGGCCGGGCACTACCTTGTCATTTATGTCGAACCCTAACCTAACCTACAAGAAAGAGACAAGAAAACGTAAATACAATGGATATTTCAAAAATTTACATTCGGAACACAAAACGGTTCAGAATCTGTCGACAGTTTACAATATCGCTATAGTTGGATTACAATCTAACGGTTTTTGTGATCTTACGGTGAAATATGTATGTCTTAAACTTGTGTAAAGGGTAATGGAAGAGCACCATTTGAAACTATCCATACATAAGAGCGTCAACAATATTAAAATAATACTGTTTTAAGCGATCGTAGTATGCCCGAGGCCTATAATTTATACTGTTCAGTGCAGCTGCAGCGAATACTGTAGCAACTCGAAACTCGGAAGCAAGTATATTGTTGACAATCTTCTGAAGTACAGTTTTCAAGTCCCATTCCCCATTTGGAGGATGAAATAAGGTAAAACTTTTCAATTTTGAATATAACTTTGAATATTGGAATGCGCGGAGTGCTTGGTTTGCAAGTTTTTGGAGTATTATTTGTGACTCTTATTATTGTTATAGTTAACTATAATTATGATGCCCGCGGAACTTTTTAATAATTAGCCTTCCGCGAGATGTAACCTACCTCTATACCAAATTTGATTAAAATCGGTTGAACAGATGGGTCGTGAGAGCGTAGCAGACAGACATACACACTTTTGCCTTTATAATATTAGTACGGATTTAAAAAACGTCAAGGTACGTAATAAAAACTGCGATTTTAAAATAATAGCTTTCAGCAACGGCACACGAGTATAAAATACCTACTCTGTGGCAACGGTGCCTACAGTACCATCTGGAAGTGAGAACATCTATGATCATTTAAAATTATTATTTTTCGAGAAAAATAGACAAATATTTTTGAACAAAAGATTTTCCAGCACGGTGAGTTCGGAAAGACAATATAAAATATGAAAGTAGAAAAAAAAACTGTGATCCAGCACTTAAGAAAAACAAAAAAGCGCTTCCAAATCACTCTGACGGAAATATGTATTTTTTCCAACAAAAGGAACCTTTGAATCGGTTTTGTGGATCGCATTAGAGATAATGGTTTTGACCGTCTTCAAAACTCACGACACGATATCGCCACGATACGACCTCAATAGTCACAATCACAACTTAATACCTCTGAAATTGTATAATATTAGTCGTATGTAATATCATAAATATTGTCACATATTGTGGAAGAGACGTAGGTAGCCTGTACCTACGCTAAATCTGTGTCATTAGCGTCAAAGTAAAATAGATATAAGAGCCCTTGTTTTGAAGTCTCAAATTCAGTAATCCCCGCGCACGCACCTCCAACATTTCGAACCTATGTGCGTTTTAAGAAATTAAACATCACTTGCTTCAAATGATGAAAGAAAACATCGTGAGAAAACCTGTACGTATAAGAGTTCTTCATAATGTTCTCGAAGTTGTGTGAAGTCTGCCAATACACACTTGGCCAGCGTGGTGGACTATGGCCAAACCATTCTCATTCCGAGAGACTCGTGCTCAGTAGCGAGCCGGCAAGAGGGTTGATAAGAGAGAGAGATTGTCTTAAGAGTCAAGTGAGATTCCTCCAGAGTACATTCTAAATGCACAACCTACATCTTTGGTGTACAGAATATAAGACTTTCAGAGTTGTAGAAACAGTCGAAAGCATCCACGATAAATAGGAATTAAACTACAATATTTAACAAGTTGTACACTTAAAAGTTCCCTCGAATGAAAGTTCCCACTGAAACGTGTCTATCTATTGGAAAGGAAACTTTTAACAACACTATATTGGACTTGCAATTGAAAACCTCTGCAATGAAGTTCCGTGGAAGTAAAGAAAGGTAAATATACCATTTTAAAATTATCCAACGTTTTAAGTATTTATAACCTTCATTTTACTTTGACGACAATTTCATCGAACGCTCGATTACGACCAATCGAATTTGTTTTGTAAAAACTTAGACTAAGCTTACCGTTAACTTAGTTCTAGCTGTGGTTCTAGTCAATTCGTCTCCGTCTCGTAACGCATCCGCTCACAACTTCGTAACTTCGTAGAAGCTGACAGAAACGGGGACGAGTTAAATGATTATGTTGTGACTTGTTGCGTCTTGTGGATCAATCTCACAAGATGGAGTTTACTGATATTATGAGGCTGTTTGAAGCGGATTCAATTTTTAGTCTAAGGCTATGTTCGCACTGTGAAAAACATTTGCGCGAATTTTATTCTCGCGATTTATATTTCGAGTATGGCGTTCACCTACTCCGCACTGAAAATGCGGTGAGCGTCATACAACTACACAACCGTACAGCACAAAATATTTGCGCGCATATAATTCTGACCGCGCCGCGAGAAATTTGTATCAAACTAGATATTTTTTATATCTCCATAATTATTATGATTTGTAGGGTAATAGCATTGCGAGAAAAAATTCGCACACTGGCTGAGTAATGTAGAGTTGAGTCTGTCTGAGTCTGAGGCGTTATGCTGCGATTCCACGAAAATAGCGTGCAGCACACTTTTGCACGAACGATTGGAGGTTGGTCATTATTCTTCGCCAACAACTCCTTCATGAAGCCTCCTCCACGAGTAGTAACCCTTGACCTTTGACCCCTAACTCAAAGGTCAGCCAACTGTCCCGCGTCCCGGCAACTTCTTAATTTTATCAGCATCACAATCAAAGTAAAAGGTAAACATTTTCAGAAATCGCAATAATCTCGAAGGGATACCGAACCCTTTCCAAATTACCTATAACTTTAACTCAGAACATTCCAAGCTTGAAAAAACTTTATTTGAATACGCTCAGTTTTAGGGTCCCGTGTCTAATGATAAAAAAGAATACACAATGTCCATTCGGAAAAGTTGCAGTTTCAGTACCATCGAATTGACATGTATCTACATAAAACATGTATGTGTCACCGTAAGATTGTAAAAACCGTTAGATTATAATCTAACTCGCGAAATTGTAAACTGTCGAATGATTACAATATAACGGATTATTTTTCGGTAGATTGTAATCTGTTAGGTTTAGTAACCCGATAGAACCTGTGCCGCAGGCCGGGCACTACTTGATTTTATTTATGTCGAACCCTAACCTAACCTACAAGAAAGAGACAAGAAAACGTAAATACAATGAATATTTCAAAAATTGACACTTAAAACATTTAACGTTTCACAATCTTTCGACTGTTTACAATCGATCGAAAAAAAGCGTTAGATTACAATCTTACGGTGACATATACCTATCTACAATTGCTTTTATCGTACGCTACGTGCCATGCCGCACCGCGCCTCTGTAGTGAGGCTAGACCTTTATGATTGCGTTACTAGGTAAGATAATGTGTCACAAGACGGCTTTGCATTTTTTCTTATGATGAAAAATTTAAGAAATTATTCTTCCCTAATCTTCGAAGTTCGCAAGACGAGAAATCTTACTAATTCTTACTAATACTAATACTAATACTAATACTAATACTAATCCATACTTAATATTATAAATGCGAAAGTGTGTCTGTCTGTCTGTCTGTCTGTCTGTCTGTCTGCTACGCTTTCACGATCTATCTGTTCAACCGATTTTGATGAAATTTGGTACAGGGATAGGTTATATCCCGGGGAAGGACATAGGCTACTTTTTATCCCGGAAAATGCAAGAGTTCCCGCGGGAATTGAAAAAACTTGGTCCACGCGGACGTAGTCGCGGGAATCATCTAGTACCTATATAATTATACCTATGTAGCACACAGCACATGTAGCTATGTAGTAAGGCACGGAACCCTCGGAGGCGAGTCTGATTCTCACTTGGGCAGTTTCTTTTTATGGAGTTTGGAGGGTTTGAGTTTTCGTTTCTCTTAATAATGTTCTGACTAAGATGGACGACCTACCTGACTGGTTATTTACCTTGCAAGAAGAAATTATCGGATTTGTTCTTTCGTTTGGATTGAAAGAAATTTTAGTTTTTGTATAAATGTCTGCCCCTCCCTTATAACTGCCTCGTTAGTCTAGTGGTTAGCATATTCGACTGCGGTCGACGAGGTCCTGGGTTCGAGTCCCGGGTCTTGCCATTGTTAAGTATTGGGGTTTTCTGACTAGAAATTCTCAGTACTAGCCCGGAGTTAGGAAGTTGGCGGTGTTTCACCCCCGTGCCTCGGAGAGCACGTTAAGCCGTCGGTCCCGGTTATTATCACTAACATGATAATAGTCGTTAAAGCCCGCCAACCCGCATTGGAGCAGCGTGGTGGGTCTAAGCTCTAATTCCCACTCTTCTATGAGAGTGTAGGCCTGTGCCCAGCAGTGGGACGTTAATGGGCTGTAGTGGATAGTGGTGGTGTGGTATGAATGTAAAGTAGATAAGCACATTAGATAGTTACAGCAATAAAAAATATCTTTAAACATCAATAATTTATAATCATTAACTATCATCTTTAATCAATGAGAAATCCTTGATCAAAGAAAGAATAAAATAAAATAATTGTGACATGCAAATTATTTTATCAATTCAATCCATACTAATATTATAAATGCGAAAGTGTGTCTGTCTGTCTGCTACGCTTTCACGGTCCATCTGTTCAACCGGTTTTGATGAAATTTGATACAGGGATAGGTTGCATCCCTGGGAAGGACATAGGCTACTTTTTATCCCTTAAAATTTAAAGGTTCCCGCGGGAATCAAAAAAATTATTTGTTCAACCGATTTTAATGAAATTTGGTACAGGGTTAAGTTGTATCCCGGGAAAGGACATAGGCTACTTTTTATTCCGGAAAATTCAAGAGTCCTCGCGGTAATCGAAAAAACTTGGTCCACGCGGATGAAGTCGCCGGATTCATCTAGTTATTTATAATCTTGTGAATGAAAATAATTATTTAGCAATCTTAATTTAATATATTTAATTTGTTTTATAATCCATATCCATACTAATATTATAAATGCGAAAGTGTGTCGGTCTGTCTGTCTGTCCGTCTGTCTGTCTGCCTGTCTGCTACGCTTTCACGGCCCAACTACTCAACCGATTTTGATGAAATTTGGTACAGAGATAGGTTGTATCCCGGGGAAGGACATGGGCAACTTCCCGGAAAATTGAAGAGTTCCCGTGGGAATCAAAAAGCATCAATCCACGCGGACGAAGTCGCGGGCATCATCTAGTGTTAGAATATTTTTCGTTTAATGAGAATGATTACGTACGCACGTAATGATTATTTTGTATATTAGTTATTGCGGATAAATAAAAAGGACTCTTATTTTATTGTATTTTTCTTTATAAGTTTTTATAATGATAATACTATAACATTAAAATCTACATTAAATCTAAATTAAAAACTAAACACTTTATTTTCTTTCATCCTCGTTTTATTCCATTATCAGCTCAATGCTGAGCACGAGTGTCCTTTTTTTTTTTTTTTAAATATATAGGTTAGCGCTTGGCTGCAATCAGACTTGCTTGCAAGTGGTGATGCAGCCTAAGGTGGAGCGCGCTTGCCTAGAAGATGCCTATTCACTCTTGATTTGAAGGTACCTATATTAAAAGAGGAGGGGAAAACGGAAGCCGGGAGGGCATTCCATATCCTAGCGGTTCGAATTAGTAACGAGGAAGCAAACCGCTTCGTACGAGCCCGCGGAATTTCGACTGCGTAAGGGTGGGTGCAGACCTTGTCGATGCCTTGCGGTCCGATAATAAAAAGGTGACGGAGGAACCAGATCGAATAGCTCTTGAGCACACTTTCCGAAATATATCCTGTAGAATACCGACAGACAGGCAACTTTGCGCCGATGTTCTAAGCTTTGCAGCTTTGAACTGACCAATAAGTCTCCTGGCGCGACGATCCACCGAATCCAACGCATCAAGCTGGTACTTGGCAGAGCCATCCCATAAATGGCTGCAGTACTCCATGCACGCTCGAACTTGTGCTTGGTACAGAATAAGAAGCTGTTCCGGCGTGAAGTACCGCTTGACTTTGTTGAGGATGCCAAGTTAAGTAGATTATAGTCTGGAAATGGAATAGCACATAGGCTACTTTTTGTCTCGGAAAATTAAGGAGTTCCCGCGGGAATCAAAAATCCTCAATCCACGCGGACGTAGTCGCGGGCATCAGCTAGTATTATAAATGCGAAAGTTTGGATGGATGGACGTTTCGCGCCAAAACGGCTGAACGGATCTGGATGAAATTTGGCACAGAGATAAATTGTCTGGAATAACACATAGGCTACTTTTATCCCGGAAAATTGAATAGTTCCCCTGAGAACCAAAAATACCTCAATCCACGCGGTCGAAGCCGCGGGCATCAGCTAGTTGTAAAATATTTAAGTAGAGAGGACAGTGGGAAGATAGATTACGAGATAATCTCTAAGTTATAACTTATAACGACGTGTCAAACAAAAGGGAACCTTATTCCGTGTATGACAACAGCGCGGCCTCCCCGGGGAGTGTCACATATAGACATAAACAGGGATTTGCCCGGGATCCCGTATCAAAACGTGTCATAGTTCGTAATTTGTTGAGGAACTTGGGACACTTTCCGGACACTGGAGACTGACGCTTTGTTGATGATAATATGAAGCATAATAATTTTTTTAGGTACTAAGTAATTTATCAGTAGTATTTATAGTACTAATAATAAAGTCCTTCCGACCGAATGTCGGCCACGGCGGCCTACCTCCAGAGAGATTAGCCATCTGCGCGGGAGATTTTATTGTACAATTAGTGTCTGCGCATAGTACACAGGCGCACGCTCTGTTCCTTTACACTCATAGCCCGTAGGGACGGAAAATACGCCGCGACCGGAAAGAGATCAGGCACAGGATCGACAGCATAACGTACCTTTATACCTGCGAGTTTGTCCGCGTGGATTGAGGTTTTTTGGTTCCCGCGGGAACACCTTAATCTTAATTTTCCGGAATAAAAGTAGCCTTTGTGCTATTCCAGACTAGACTCTATCTCTGTGCCAAATTTCATGTAGATCCGTTCAGCCGTTCTGGCGTGATTGAGTAACGTACATCCATACATCCAAACTTTCGCATTCATAATATGAGTATATAGACGCGCTAGGAAGGCTCAGGGTCACTCAGCGTGCGATTTAAAGGGGTATGCTGGGAGTGATCTAATCAGAAATAAGGAGATCCGTATGGGAATCAGAGTCACCGATATGGCTCTATGATAGATGCATATCTTTGGAGATTATTTTCCGCGTAAAACTTCATTAAGGCAAGCCTATAATAAATCGCGTTTACCCAAGTTTCGGAAAACATTTTCTTAATAACAAGTATTTCTCGAGTATGAAAAAACGCACCCCAAGCAAGGGGCGCAAGTTCGAGGAGCGCTCAGCGCTCGTTACAAGAAAACATTAATTTTCAAAAAGAAAAGAAAAAGAAATTATAGGGCAACTTTTTAGCTTTTAATTTTACTAATTCCGACTTTCAACGGAAAAATATTTTCATAAAGAAATAAGGCCACGAGAGGATATTGTACTCTCATCGGGTATAAAAATTCTGATATTTTGTGGAGCTGAAATTTTTCAAAACATAGTAATATTGTTCTTATGGTCGTTGTTCCATATACTGTAGTATTTAAAAATACACTTTTTGTAATTTTTAGTTTAGGTATTTTATTCCTAAATTTGAATTCAGTTCTAAATTTTCATATAATATACTTGTGTACCGATAGCAGTAACTAGAAGTGGCGCTAGTAGTTGCATGGTTATGCAATTATTGTATGTACAATGTATTAGTTCCACTAATTTCCGCTGGATTTAAATATGTACGATATCATCTTATTTATAGTCGTACGATATCATCTTATTTATTGTCGTATTAAATAATAAGTTTGAGTCCAGCCGAACATTTTTAGGAATGTCTGTCAATAAATTCAGAAGGCACACTGCTTAAACGCTTTGTACCAGATAACCAGACCCTGAAGACACACCGCAGGCTGTAATGCATCAGAATGGACGCACGCTTCCAGTGTTCGTTAATAGGGGACAGAGTTAATACAGGTTGGTCTTAAACTAGCCATCTTATGAAGGCAATAATTTGGTGGCATTATAAATGAACTGGACCCAGTGGTCACATACTTGCAGTAAAAGGGAAAGTTTTAAGATTCTCCCTTCCAAAGCGAGATATAGCTTTTGAAATATAAGCACAATGTTAATCAGTGTTGCGAAATCTTATTGTCCAAGTCTCTACAGCGATACAAAGAGACAAGGCGGAGGGATTAAAGCCTTAACAGACAACTTGCGAATGCAGTTGCATGACAGGATGACTTTTTAATGTGAAACTTCTTTAGAATCGTTGTGATTTGAAAATTTGATAAAACGAAAAAGCGACACAAAAAGAGACAAACATATTCATAATAGGATTAAGCCTGCGAGAGAATGATATAGAATACAAGTTACATTTATCTCATTCTCTCGTAGGCTTTTGTTCACTTCTGCCGTGTGTGCACAAACTTTTTTAAAAGTTTGATGACACATATAAACCCCTTGACTATGATTGTACGTCGTAGTGACTGGTAGAAGCGAGATAAGGGGTATGACGATTTATATCATCGCGTCGTGTGGCGTCGCGTCGCTTCTGTCGCTCACCTAGGATTACGGGTTACAGTAGGCACTAGTTCAGACTGAAGCTCCCACCGGACCAGACTTGAGTAAAATAAATTATTTTTAATTTAGTTTTCCCCTCGAGATACCTCGTTCAAATAAGTTTTAAGCGCTTTAAGTCTAGCACTAGGTATGCCTCTTAAAACTAAACTATATTTTTAGTTTCCATTTTTCATTTAATTATTTACCTTGTTACAAGGTATTTTATGAGGTTCCCTAGACGACTAGTTATTATTATTAACTTCTAAATTCTGTAGACATTGGGGCCGATCGTGTTGAACACAATCTCAAAAGTAAATTAAAATGAAAGCACTAAAAATATTGATAGCACTTTCATAATAATCTATGCAGAAAGGAACAGAAGTAGATTTAGAGGTGTCATTTTAGATTAGTTTAGAGTTTGTGACTATTAGTTAACTCCTAGATTCCGTGTGTTGTATACGTTGCCTTTGCGACCCAGCGTCGTTGCGTGTAGTGTGTCGAAGCCTTTATGCACTCGCTGATTTTATGTTTTAATAGCAAGGCAAGTACATTATTTTCTGATTTACTTCTCATCGTGTCTTAATAATTGTTTTTGGAACAGTTAATCTATATGTTCTGCTGTACACTTATATAATATTAAATCTATACTTCTATACTAACATTATAAATGCGAAAGTTTGGATGGAGGGATGTATGTATGGATGGATGGATGAATGGATGTTTGTTACTCAATCACGCCAGAACGGCTGAACGGATCTGGATGAAATTTGGCACAGAGATAGATTATAGTCTGGAATAGCGTACCTATAGGCTTTTTATCCTGGAAAATTATAGAGTTTCCGCGAACCAAAAATATCTCCATCCACGCGGACGAAGTCGCGGACATCAGCTAGTATTTTATATGTTGCCTGAAATTCAGCCACATGTAGATTGGCCTAAACACCCGAGTAGGTACAACAAACTTACGTAGGCCCCAATTTTAACACCTTTGATGATTTTGAGAAAGTACTTAATCTTAAAGCTAATAGAATAATAACAAAAGGCTAGAATAAACAAACTGTTATAAAAAAAACGTTGACTTGGCAACCTACTTAATACAACGAATTCCATCTACCTACACCAAGTCCCTAAAGCGAAACGCCCGCGCTTTTCGCTATAATGTCTCCCACGCAAAATTCACTGTACGATGAATGTTTCCGATACAAGGAGCCTCATGGATACTATTTGAGGCCCAACAACAATTTGTCTGAGCAAATCGTAAATCATTTGACGGCTTAAAACGTATTACTCGAACTGTTTAAGGAGTTTATACATGCTTTGTGACGTGCAGGCATCTATGAACTCCTTAAACAGGTCGAGTTATCCATTTGACAAACGGTTACGATATCCTTACCCAAGGGGGGGGGGGGGGGGGGGGGGGGGTTGTTGAATTGTTTAGCCACGAGATAAACTTTAAATCAGAGTTTTATGTGGGCTCCTCTCAAACTCTTCAGGGCGCGTTTGGAAACTTCGTAGCTTTGTAGTATTTCGTTAAACTGTGGCTTTATTTTCAAGATAACGTTATATATCACCATCTTGTTACCACTATAACCTTTACTCACCATATTGTTTTACTAGATGATGCCCACGACTTCATCCACGTGGATTAAGTTTTTGATGCCCATGGGAACTAATTAATTAACCGGGATAAACTGTAACATGTGCATATTCAGGTTATAAGTCTCAATTTTAAGTTTCAAAAAAGGTCCATTAATTGTGTTGTATTGGAAAACCATACTCCCAAACATTTATAGACTTGCAAGCATCAAAATATTCACAATTATAATGGTAATTAGCAGTAAGATAATTTAGTGTATTTTTAGATATAGAACTATGAGCATCACTCTACATCATAGAAGTTTGAGAAAACATTGTAGGTAAAGTCCCACCAACTTATCTGGATCAAAATCAAAATTGGAACTAATTTTTATGCTTGTTTAGTATTTGTTTTTATTTTTAACCCCCGACGCAAAAAGAGCGGGGTGTCATAAGTTTATGTCTGTTTGTGTATCTGTCTGTGGTATCGTAGCGCCCAAACGGATGAACCAAGTGTTCTTAGCCATGTTTCATGAAAATCTGTTCATCCGTCTGAAGGTCATCAGCTTTTTTCTTAATCAGTTACTTCTATATTATGTCGGGGGTTGTTTTAAATTTGTAATTTATACTTGTATTATTGTATTATATATACTAGCAACGCAGATAAGTTTATGGGATTATACTTAAACTCGAGGCCAATAAGATATTAACCAAAGACTATATAAACTAAAAGTTTCAAAGAAAACGTTTACTTAGGATACTGCTGACTAGTCCACTACGGAATTCCACCTACATCATGTAAAGCGAATACCGCTACGTCTCCGACCGCCCACGCAAAATTCACGGTTCAATTAATGTTTCAGATACAGTAATCCTCACGGAACCAATTTAAATTGTTTAGATAAAGTTTAAACTTAAGTTTAAATGCTGAGTGTTTTGTGGGCTCCAAAACCTTCGCACAGGAATTTCATGGTATCCTCGTTTAGGTATTTATCAACCGACTTCAAAAAAAGGAGGAGGTTCTCAATTCCACTGTTTTTTTTTTTATGTTTGTTACCTCAGAACTTTTGACTGGGTGGACCGATTTAGATGATTATTTTCTTATTTGAAAGGGCATACTTCCCATGTGGTCCCATATAAATTTTATCGAAATCGGTCGAGCGGTTTTTAAAATATCAACAATAAAATAAGTACTTTGTATAGCGTGTGCTTGTTGTTGTAAAGTTGGCGCGGGAGTTTGAAGTCGGTTGTTTAAAAATAATTTTTTATATTAAATTATTTATTAAATACTAGTGGTACGCCCCGGCTTCGCACGGGTAGCACTTAATCATAATAGTCCATACCCAATAATAGCCAGTCGGCAATGACCAGCACATTAGGTTTTACTTTAGCAATGCGATATCTACATTATGCAGGTCGCGGCGCCCCTATTTCTGTTGCACGTTACTTTATTTCTATGGTATCTTCTAAGATATTAATCTGAATTAAATGGTGTAAAGGGCGAATTTGGTCTATATTAAATACTTTAGATGAAAAATCATTTTATTTTGATAAGGATTAATACAATGTCAGTAATACACTTTCGAAAGTAAAGCTTTGTTTGAGACCAAATTTGAAAATCATAAAAATGGTTATTGTGAGATAACCTTAAAAGATAGATGCATGCCATTGCGGATTTTTTTTTAGAAATTTTTGAGAGGCACAATTCTACCAAATATTGTTTTCAAGTAACTTTTACTATTTAAGCAGCGCACGCCACGGAAGCTCTCAGATGAAACAATTTTTTCCGACTTAATTCACATTATTGCAATTTCCGAAGGCATCTCTAATTTTTTTGAAAATAAAATATAGACAATCTTGCATTGTAAGGTCGACATCTCCTGAAGATGCTCCGGTGTCGGGGCGAAACGTGCGTCGAGAATAGTATAAAAGTCTTGTGTGGTGGTGCATGTGAGTGGTGGTGGCATTGCTTGCTTGGGAACGTAGCTTTCTTGCTTGGTTGGGAAGGTAAACGGTGCTTCTCTTGTAACTGCATGCTTGACCATACAGAATTTTTTTCTGTTGGCGGATTATAGCAAAATAATTGTATTCTTTTCTTGCTAAATCATGAACTTCCGCAAAGTAACGCCTGATTCTATCCAATAAATAAAATATAGCCTATGTTACTCACTGATAAAGTAGTATAGAGTATAGACATAATCGGATTTAAACTTGTAGGTATTTAAATTTTATTATGACTAATATTAATTTATGTTCACAATTATTGGACTTTGCATAGATAAAGTTAAGGACGGATGTACTGTAATAGGGGGAAACATCCTTTTCTGTTCCGACATTTTAGTATAGCAAAAATTAAAATTTCATTATCGAATAAATACCATTCGCTACTTATTGAGATATAGTATGATGTAATTAAAAAAAGTGGTCAAAAAATCGTATAGTAACGGCAGAAAATTATTGGGAAATTCATGGAAATCTCAAAAAAGGTCTTATCGCGTTCCGACTATTGTGATTTAATTTGAGACATTATTTAGACAAAAGTTATTTTAAATTGATCGTAAAAGATCAAAAAACACTTTAAATAAATAATATTTTCAATAAAACTTATAGTTTTTTTACAATCTGGTTCCAAACATCCCTCATTTTTACAGCACGAATTTTTCATACAAATTTAGTACGGGCGCGCGCATCACAAAATTTCGTTATATATTCATGAAATACGGCAGTCATTTCCCATACGCCTGCGGGCTCTCAAGGTGTGAGGTTGCGTCCCGTTGCTCCTGAACTGACGTTTGTCACTGTTAGTATCCGTACACAAACGTCAATGCATCCACTACCATTGAACAAAACTAATCATCGATATTTATACGTATAAAAAAATATAACTGGACGATTTCTGTATATAAAATATTTATTTTGAAAATTTAATTGGTGGTTATTTTATTATTCACTGAGCCCAAAACGGTATTTTATTTTATTTATAATATTAGTATGGACTGAATGATGCTAGCGACTGCGTCGTCGTAGCGTGGATTAAGGTTTTTGATTTCCGCAGAAACTCTCATTTTCCGGGATAAAATAACCTATGTCCGTCCCCGGAATACAACCTACTCCTGTACCAAATTTCATCAAAATCGGTTGAACGGATGAGTCGTGAAAGCATACAACCAAACAAACAAGCAACCAACAGACACACTTTTACGTTTATAATAAGTATTAGTATGGATTATGAATATTATGGATTAAGTATAATATGTGTGTAGTAGGTCTGACGACCTCCGTGCGGCGCAGTGCTTTGCGCAGCCTTAACGTGCGGAGGTCCCGGGTTCGATCCCCGGCAGGGTTTGTAAATTTATAATTTCTGAATTTCCCTGGTCTGGCCTAGTGGGAGGCTTCGGCCGTGGCTAGTTACCACCCTACCGGCAAAGACGTACCGCCAAGCGATTTAGCGTTCCGGTACAATGCCGTGTAGAAACCGAATAGGGGTATGGGTTTAATATAACTGTCATGCCCCTAACAGGTCAGCCCGCTACCATCTTAGACTGCATCATCACTAACCATCAGGTGAGATCGCAGTCAAGGGCTAACTTGTAGTGGATTTAAAAAAAAATGTGCATAAAAACATCAATAAATTCAAGAATGAAAAAAGTAACCATTCAAGAAAATATATGAATTTTTAGTGCTTCTAGACTCTGTAAAATTAGTTAGGTAGTCATTTGTCGGTAACAGTATGCGTTATTATAATAACTCCCAAAAGAAATATTTGAGATGCCAGCAAGTTCAAAGTTTTTGTAAAACGTCAACTATTGAAAAGTCCTATTACAGTGTAAAGGTGTGTACCTACCGGAAAATTGAAGAGTTCCCGCGGGAATCAAAAAAATGTATCTGTTCAACCGATTTTGATGAAATTTGGTACAAGGATAGGTTGTATCCCGGGAAGGACATAGGCTACTTTTTATCCCGGAAAATTGAAGAGTTCCCGCGGGAATCCAAAAATATGAATCCACGCAGACGAAGTCGCGGGAATCATCTAGTTCTATATAAATATTTTTGGTGTCTGTATACATAATAAACATTACTCCAAAGATTTATCATAAGTACCTATATAGATAGAATGAAACATAACTTAAACAAAACAAAAGTCCTCATAAAGGCACAATTTTTCCAATCCTCTCTATTGTTTTGTATAAAACAAAGAAACGTGCGCACGCCGCCTAGCTTCATCCAATATTTTACTGAACGCGTAGAACTTGCTTCCCAGTTTTCAGTCGCACGTAGGCTGTCAAAATAGCTTCGTCTGATCTGAAGTGATAATCTTGCTTTCTGTCGAGTACAAAAACAATTTACTTCTGCAGTGTGTGACTATTGTAAAAAAGTAAGTATAATTTGTTTTATTAGTTACCTACAGTAATAGTCAGTGTGATTTGTAATATTTGAAAAAAAAACCCTTCAAAAAAAATTAATATGGCGTCGGCCGCGGTGATTTTCGTATTGTTGCGCTGATTGTTGGGTTTTGTATCATTGTGTGATTTCAAATTTGACGTTTGTTGAAGTAAAACTTTTACAGACACGTCACCACGCACTTTTACAGCCAGCGCATAATATAATGGAGAGTGCAACGCCAGTAAAACCCATGTACCGACACTTTAATTTTTTTACATAATGACGTAAACATACCTGAGGCTTTTATCAAAGCTCAGCAAAGTTCATCAGTCCATGTATTTTTTAAATTATCTAGACATGATCTAGAATGATTTATTGTGATTCATTATTTTTGCAGATGGGAAAACATAAAAGAAGGTCTGCCTATTATAAAAAAGAAAATAAGCCGTTGCATTGGAAAAAAACAAACAAAAAGTATACTCTTATTTCCTGAAATCTTGAAAGCTGTCATCCCATATCACTATCACATAATATCACATGCAGATTGCAGAGAAGAAGCAAATAAATGCATTAGTTACCTACATAATTTCTGTACAAGTTTCGCGCTTTATCGCAAAATGCAATTATTCGTTTCTCAATACAAATCAACTAAATTTTCATTTCATTGTACCTACAACACTTTTCCGCTAATTATCATAGCATCAGAGTTATACCATTTCATGTACCTACTCTCACCATAGTCTGTACACTAGTAAAAAAATATTAATTTATAATTAGTAGACTATACCAACAAAAGACATTCATCTTTCCTATCTAAACATTTTGGTTATTTACGTATTGCAGCTTTGAAATTCTAAACGATGATCAAGTTATAGAATATAAATTGGAGAGCTCTGAACAGCAAGGTAAAAAGCATTCGGCAAAAATAACTAAAAGGTAGGTAAATTACAAAACTAGGTATAAATCCTTATCCTTACTAATATTATAAACGCGAAAGCTTGTGGGTATGGATGAGTGGATGTATGCATGTATGTATGTATGTTTGTTACTCTTTCACGCCTGAACGGCTGAACGGATCTGGATGAAATTTGGCACAGAGATAGATTATAGTCTGGAATAACACATACTACTTACTACTAAATAAAACAGCTACTTTTTATCCCGGAAAATTAAGGGAACCAAAAAACCTCATTTTTTGTTGTTGTTTCCAAATTATATCTGTCGGTTTAGTTGATGGGTAAAATTACAATTATAAAGGTTTGAAATAAATAAAAGAGTACCTTTTATTTATTTAAAACTAGCTGCACTATTGGTAACTATCGCCAGGAAGGCTGATTCAGTATTAGGTAGGTGTAGGCTCTCCTCTTATGACGATAGTGAAGGACTGCCCGCATGCTGATGGGGTCTGACTACTTATCGCCTCTCAAAGACGTCTTATGGTTGCCTAAAATTAACAATGACTAGGAAGGCTAACACATCTTTGAGCGGCCATGTCTAGTGAACGGCCCGATGAATAGCGTCAGTTTTTATACTGTTTACATAGGTACTGCGCATACTTTAATACTGTACAAGAATCAGCCTTCCTAGTTATGGTTCATTTTTGGTAACCATAGTACGTGTTTGAGCGGCCATATCTAGTGAAAGGCTGATCTGCATGCAGGCAGACCTTCACTATCGTCATCAGTGGAGAGCCCTACACCCACCTAATACTGAATCAGCCTTCCTGGCGATAGTTACCAAAAGTGCAGCTATCTCATAGTCTGTACCTACATGATATTATAAACGTTTTTTTGCTGTCATAAAACTTCGGTTTGTCAAAATGTGACAAGGATATTTTTTATTTATATCAATTATATTAGGTACTTTATACTAATAAACTTTATATTGTAGTAATAAATTGCGGTTTTATTTTCCATTTCAAAGTGCTATAAAAGTTTCACATCAAAAACTAAATAAATAATGGAAATAGGTTTTTTAGGATGAGTTGTGTCATTTATGATGAATCAACGGGACTTTACCCAGCTTGAAAAGGAGATTCTACTGAGGAGAGATGACAATAACTCAGCAGTTTATAAAAAGAAAAAAAATTGCAATAATGTACCTAGAAAATAATACACAATATATAGGGAGCTACATAAATATATGTACATACATAATGTATCAAGTATTACTCTGATTTAATGGGCTGTTAGTGGATAGTTTCCATGCAACATTAGGAAAATCATTAGTTGATGCTACGTTAGTTGTTACGGATATGTCTCAAACCCACCAGCATCAATTGATTTTCATAGCTTATAGCTCTAGGGGAAAGGGGTTCAACTAAGCAACGAAGTTTTTCACATAATGAGGAAAGGAAACACGTCCTTCTAAGTATTTATTACGAGAGAGGGAATGACAGCATGACAGTCACGCAGCTTACTTACGTCCATAATGTTCCCTACATTACACATTATACTAGTTGAAGTATGGAACACAGAAGCTGACTAGTTACTTCTCAAACCACTTCATCTACATCGCACATCTCAGATGGAAATGGAATCTCCTAGTGCTGTCTTACACCGTTTTTATACTATTCATGCAGAACTACTACTAATACTAAGCGCCATTATTAATTTAATTTATTTTTCTACCTAAGCATACAACCTTTATCAAATAAACACCTATCTTTACCTAAACCTACTCATAGTTATAAATCAGTTAGCAGGAATCAGCCGGTTGGTATATTATCAAGAAGCACCTCTACAATCCATACTATGATATTAAAAATGCCAAAGACGTGTAATTGAACGGCCCATTATTTCAACCAAGTTAGTATAGAGTAAGGTTACATCCCGAGGAAGGACATAAGTTACCTTTATCCCGAAAAATTGAGAAATTCCCGCAGAAATAAAAAAAATTAACGAACGCAGACGAAGCCGTAAGTATCATCTAGCTATCAATCAATAAATAATATTATTTGTGCCATAGTGAGATAGTTGATCGCATATTGTGTGCTCCCGTGGTAGGGGCTGAATCCTTCTATGTGTGCCTGCGTAGACTGTGGTTGTATGTGTATAGAAACAATTGACAGCGGCTGACAGCTACGCCTAGATGTCGGCCAAGGGTAGGACCCTTAAGCGTAGTTTCCAGTAAACTCTCTTTGATACAGAGAACTTGTTTTCCATTTTTGTATTCCCACAAAGCTAACATTGTAACAATGGAGAAAACAATCAAAACAAATTGTTTATCATAATGAAAACAGGCACGAAACAAACCGAGCGGGGGTTATTATAGCGGGACCCTGTAATTTGCGACGTAATTTGTATCGATGCAAAAACCAGGGTGCTCTACCCTCGAGGGGGAGGTACCATACGCAAGGTTTTCCTCTGCCAAAATGCTGGTCCACTGGGGCCACAAATAAACCAATCGAGTGTTATTAATAACCAACAGTGTAATTTGCGTCCTCATTATATTATCTAGTATTGATGCAAGAACCAGCTAAGAATCTTATCTGTAGGGGCTGCAATATTGCCACACACAACGTATATGGGTATAAAAATATGCTACGGATATGATAAAACGCCCACACGGAACTCCCACGGCGGCGTATGAAGAACACGTACTCAAAAAAAAAATGTGTTTTGCCCTACATCATCCAAATTACCAGACCATTGGGTCAGTTGTTCAGTTCAATGGTGTAATCGCAATATACTACAAATTTTGGTTAAGCCCTATAAATGTTGAGGATTAAAATCTGACATATTTGCCCAAAAATATAATAGGTATGTATTTTGCTTTTTCCATGTTACAGATGTTATGATTTAACCTGAGGAAGTACAGTAAAGTTAGTACATTAAAAGAGCTTACTAAGTATTAAGTAGGTACTAAACACAATAATAATTGGTGAATTGGCATTTTCTTCAAACTTAAATCAAATACCAGAACTTTCACATCGGACGATATCATTATCATGTCTTCTCTGAATCGTTTATGCAATAGGTGTCGGTGCAAAATGAGAGCCTCCTCGTTAGCGGACGATTGTTACAGATTCAATGAGCGATAAATGACCCAAACGGAACCCTAAGGGTTATTTTGTTGATTTTCACATTGTAAGCCGTAGACTCCATAACTGACGATCCAGTATTTTCATTCAGTGTTAGTCAAAAATAGTGGTTTGGTAGTGGGTTTTTCTGTCATGAATTTCTTAGTACTTACCTATAGTTAATTTGGTGTTACGCGTGTGAAACGTAGGCAGTGGAATCTGTGTATATTTTCAACGGATTTTTTTTACTATCTACCGACCTCATTTTGACTGTCGTGACTAATCTCCACAAAGATAAAGCAACTGCGTGGCAAATGCAAGTGCACTTTTTATCCTCTGGTAGATAACCAGAGGATAAGGAGGAGGTTTCATTTGTGTTGAGTGGGTAGACCACTTTGCCCATTCTCCTTTCCTGTCAAAACACCCCTTATTCAAGTATCACCCGACCTCATCTTCCATAATCCAACATGCTAACCATAAGACCAACGAGGCAGTAACAATTTTTATTAGTATACATTAAGAATAATAACTTTTATGAAGACTCTGCTCCTGCTATTTCCTCGTGCTCCTAGGCCAGGGGGGCTACTACCAGCGCTTAAAGCAGTATAATTTCAAAATGACAGGTTTATGGCACGTAGGCACCTTGACGTTCCTAAAAAGAATCATTAAAATTCTATAACACGAACGTAACAATATTAAAACAATGCTGATTAAAGCGATGGTAGTGTATCATCAGGGCACGAAGATGTCTTCTTTGAGCCGTGTTGCTTTGTATCGATGTAAAATTGAGAGTCCTTGTTGGCGGACTATTGTTACAGATTTAATGAGCGATAAATCACCAGAGCGGAACCCTGAAATTATATTTTGTTGGTTAATTTATACCTTTTTAAAATACGAAAGCATGGAGATTGTAACGCTTATTCCCAGCTCTAAAGAGATCACTCATTAGGGTATTATATTTAAATAGCTGATGCCCGCAACTTCGTCCACGTGGAATAAGCTTTTTTAATTCCCACGAGAACATATTATTTTTGGGATAAGGTAGCCTATGTCACTCTCCAGGTCCTCAGCTATACCATTGCAAAAAGCACTTCGATCCGTTGTTTTCTTGGTCATCGTCAAAGCCAAAAAACAAACAAGCTTTTGACGACCTCCCTGCCGCAGTGTTGAGCGCTGTTGCCTTAACGTGGGAGGTCCCAGTTTCAATTGCCGGCAGGGTTAATTTGGGAATTTGTAATTTCTGAATTTTCTCTGGTCTGGTCTGGTGGGAGGCTACGGTCGTGGCTAGTTACCACCCTACCGGCAAAGACGTACCGCAAAGCGATTTAGCGTTCCGGTGCGATGCCGTGTAGAAACCGAATAGGGGTATGGATTTAATATAACTGCCATACCCTAACAGGTTAACCCGTTACCATCTACTTGCTAATTCATCGTGGCTAACTTGTAGTGGAATAAAAAAATAGTAGATTATTAACCAAGGGGATAAAGCAGTGTCTTCTGTCGCGGGTGACGATTTAAATCGCGCGAGTGTAGCGAGGGATTTAAGTTCACCCAAGACTAAGACAGCTTTATCACCGAGGAAAATACTCTACTTTTCGTACCATTTGCGAAAAAAATAACACAATAATAATATGAGTTAAGCATTTATTAACTGCCTCGTTGGTCTAGTGGTTAGCATAGTCGACTGCGGATCACGAGGTCCTGGGTTCGATTCCCGGTCGGGCATAAAAGTTAGGTATTGGGTTTTTCAATTAAGAAATTCTCAGTGCCAGCCCGGAGTTGGAAGTTGGCGGTGTTTCACCCCCGTGCCTCGGAGAGCACGTTAAGCCGTCGGTCCCGGTTATTATCAAGTTAAATCCCTCGCTACACTCAGGACTCGTCTTAAATCCCTCGCTTCGCTCGTGATTTAAGTTTTTAACACCCTCGCTACGCTCGGGAGTAAGCCTCGAGTCCTTCGTTACGCTTGCGATTTAAATCGTCACCCACGACAGAAGACACTGCTTTATCCCCTTGGTTAATAATCTACTATTGCATTTATAATAATAGTATGATGCACAATACAAGCCAGTTAATAATAAGATACTCAATGTTAGGTTAGGTTAACACTAGCAATATTTACATATTCTAGTACATGCATTTAACGTTCCCGGTAAAGTTTGCAGTGGGGCTAAATGTCGGCAATTTGGCTAACAGTGCGCTGAAATTCAAGGAATTTGCATAAAGTTTTAATAGAACCGCACTGCCAGCGTTACAAAGGTCATTGCAGACCAGTTTTATGAGTAGGTTTTTATGAATACTTAAAAACTTTTGCTAATTTTGCTTTTGGGGTCATGTTAGTTTGTAATTACTTATTTTAGGCGGCTCTTACACGTAATATTTTTATGGCTAGCTGCCCCATCCAGGCTACACGGGTAGGCTTACCTTATATACTGCAGCATTTACCTATTTAATTGTACAGTCAAAAAAACCTAAGCAGTTTAAATGCTTTAATAAAATGTACCTACATCACGGATTGAAATTGATTCCCCGTTCAGGAGTTCCACCCGTCATCTCCCAACTATTCATCACATCTTTACGAAATGCATAATATGAGACCTTTAATAATAAAAATAAAATACCTAAATAATAAATAAAATAAAAAAGACAAAATCAGGTCATGTTTGACGGAATTACTTACCATAATGAGTAAAATCTACCAAAACTTTTATTCACTATCCCGAAGGAACGCTATTGTTTTTTTAGAATAAACCATAAAGCCAAGTTGCATTAAAATCCGTTCAGTAGTTTCAGCGTAACACCGGAACAGACAGGCTGAGGAACAATCACTTCAACCACTGCCGGCCCACAATTCTCAGAATAAGGGTTTGGCCACCACGCCAAGTCCGCAATTGGTGGAAAAACAGACTTTGAAGACATTAAGAAGCTCTCTAGGATGCAGGTATCCTCACAATGTATTCGTCGATGGAGTGAATGTGATCTTTTAACGTCAAAGCAATGATGCATGAGTGACATTTAATTTGAGAAATTAAATACCTACCTATCGAGTATCCTACCTAGCTAAAATTAGAGGTCCGGGCCCGGGTATTGAATCTCTGACAACCCAAATAGGAAGCCGGGCGTCTAAATTAATATCAAATGTATCATAATCCCGCTAAAATGAAATAAGGGCCTCTTTAAAGATCACCAGGGTCGTAGTGAAGCGTCCTCGATGACGCGCTCGATCGAACCTGACCTTTGGTGAACCACTCACGCTCTTCCGCGGCTTCAGGGCTGCCCGTGACCTCACCTCAGCGGTATAGTGAGCTTTAACTTACTTTCTACGAAGTTTGCTATTATAATATATGCATAATAATTATACACCTTTGTAAATTAAAAAAATAGAAGAATACTTACAGCATTTTTTTATATTCTGTACTTGAGAGATAAATGCTCTATCTGAAGTTTGTGAAATTTCTGTCTGTCATCCCCTAATATACAAGTTTTTTTTTTTTTTTTTGAGTTTTGCACTGCTATCTGATCATCGCAATAATTGAACTTCACTTAACGTAAAACTTCATTTAACGTTAATCTCGATAAAATTAAAAGATCACCAGGGTCGTAGTGAAGCGTCCTCGATGACACGCTCGATCGACCTTTGGTGAACCACTCACGCTCTTCCGCGGCTTCAGGGCTGCCCGTGACCTCACCTCAGCGGCATAATGAGCTTTAACTTACTTTCTACGAAGTTTGCTATTTTTATATATGCATAATAATTATATACCTTTGTAAATTAATAAAATAGAAGAAAAATTACAGCAATTTTTTTATATTCTGTACTTGAGAGATAAATGCTCTATGAAATTTATGACTGTCATCCCCTAACATACAAGTTTTATTTTTGTTTTATTTTGAGTTTTGCACTGCTGCTATCTGACCATCGCAATAATTGAACTTCACTTAACGTAAAATAATCTCGATAAAATGAAATAAGGGCCTCTTTAAAGATCACCAGGGTCGTAGTGAAGCATCCTCGATGACGCGCTCAATCGAACCTGACCTTTGGTGAACCACTCACGCTCTTCCGCGGCTTCAGGGCTGCCCGTGACCTCACCTCAGCGGCATAATGAGCTTTTACTTACTTAGAAAGCTTGCTTATTTAATTTGCAACATAGACTTTTTTACAATTATTAGGGAAGAATATTTATAGTCTTTCTATAAATTTTCTTCTTTAAATGTAAAAACTTCTCCGCTCGGCCTAGCGCTCCAGTGACGCTGTAAAGGCCAACAGGGCCTTGCAGTATACACAATCCGACAAGAAGCAAACGTTATTCATAATCCATAGTGTGTTTCAGCCCTCACAGCACGCCGACGCCAGGCTTCTTACATGGGCTAAGATAAGCTGAGCTTTGAATAAAACATATCCAATTCAGTTGGTAGGTATAGCACTGCTGTCCCCATTTGGTAACTGGACTGGTTTGCATTTTAGAGGTCTGAGTTTACCCTTCACCTTTCCTCCTTCCCATAGAGCACGTTAACCAATTGTTGCTTGAATTTTTTCATTTTACTTTCCTTCAGAGACCTTCAGAGTCGTGTTCGTTGTGTGTAAACGGTACAGTACGCTTACTCTGAGTTTTTACATTGCAAATTCGGTTGATCGTATTCAGCGTTCGATCACATTTGCAATGTTAAACTCAGAGTAAGCACACAGGTACTAGATAGCGATCGGCCCGCATGCCTGCGCGGCCGGGTACAGCCTGATGCGGAGATTAGGCTTTGTTCCACCATCCATTGTTACCGAAACTTGGGTGTAACCCCCTCTAATTTGGTAATTCGATTTTTTCACTGCAAATGCCTAGTAGAGGTTTAGTGTTTAAAAACCGCGATTTAGCGTTCCGGTACGAAGTCGTGTAAAAACCGATAAGGGGTATGGGTTAATTACAACTGCCATGCCCCTAACAGGTTAGCCCGCTACCATCTTAGACTACATCATCACTTACCATTAGGTGAGATCTCAGTGAAGGGCTAAGTTGTAGTGGATAAAAAAACAAGTAGGTAAACTGTACACTTTTAGAACGTCAATATATTTAATATAAAGTAAAGGACGTTATGGTTATAGATTATTATAAGTACTTATGTGGCCAAAGTACTTAATTATTGTCCATACTAATATTATAAATGCGAAAGTGTGTCCGTCTGTCTGTCTGTCTGTCTGCTACGCTTTCACGGCCCATCTTTTCAACCGATTTTGATGAAATTTGGCATAGAGATAGTTTGTATCCCGCGGAAGGACATAGGCTTTTTATCCCGGAAAATTAGGGTAAGGTTGCCACTATTGGACCACTTAACTTTAAACTGCCATAACATTAAAAGTATAAGAGTATATGGATATATGATTCGTCGGTTTCTTAGGGCTTATACTCAGGTATTCACAACTATGATTTTAGATTTTTTTACTTTAAGCATAAATACATATATTTACAAAAAAACATTTTTGGGATGGTTGCCTTGTATGGACCACTGTTTCCTTGATTGAACCACCTAGTTGCTATAATCGGACTTAGGAAGTTTTATCGACTGGTCCATTCATTGCACCCAAGGAGTTTTAATAAATAAAAGGCTAGATTATTACTAAATTCAGTCTTTTTAATTGAACAGTCGTTTAAAGTAATAGGTAATAAATTAATAATCAACTATAATAACTTTTAACATATATTTTTAAGTTTAGGAATCCATAATACAATTTTTTACCGGCCATTTCTTTTACTTTATTGAATCTGTGCTTTAAACCATTTTTCTTTGCTATTTTGAAAGCCAATCTTCTGACATCCAGTGGTGTCATGCCGTATAAACAACCTTCTATCTCTAAAATATAATCTACTAATTTTTTTTCCAAATCAGGTGGGAGATCTCCTTCAGAGCCTACAATCTGTTTTTCCCCTTTAGCTTTGACGTTTTTATTGTCAAATCTTCTTTTTAATGTTGCTTTTGGCACACCATATATCCTGCTAGCTTCATTTAAACCAACTTCTTGCTCAAAGCTAACAACGCTAATGTCATGCTGCCTTCATTCCACTTATAATACTGGCCTCGTTTTGCCATGCTAAAACAAAAAAAGTTTAAGTGACGACAAAAACTTAGTTCCTTTGATTGGACCGGTTCAATGAAAGAAACTTGCATGAGTTCATTCATGGCAACTCACTGTGATCCCAATCAAACCATAACTTTAAAAAAAGTATATAATTTTTGTGACATGTTATTAATAGGTTAGCTGAACGAATAAATATGCAATCCTACCGAAAATAATTGGGTAGAAATACCTTAAAAATCTGTACTTACATGGTAAAGAATGACGCACACATTTTATATCGGGAGCTTGTAAAACACACCGACGTACGTCCTTCCTCAACGAAGCCTGCGGCGACACTGAAGGTTGAGGGGCAGGGTGCGGGGTCCAATAGCTAGCGTCTCGTCAATAATGGACAATTTTAGGACTGTTTATTTTCAAGAAATCTAAGTGGTCCAAACAAAGCACTGGTCCAATGATTGCAACCTTACCCTAAGCAGTTCCCGCGGGAATACAAAAACTTAATCCACGCGGATGAAGTCGCGGGCATCATCTAGTACAAAATAAATATATCTTCGGTACTTAGCGGTGATAACCTTCTTCAGGATTAGATTCTCGTTCATTATTCTAGCTATAATATGTAGCTACTAAGAAAATTTCAAATATAGCAATTTTATAGAATAACCATAATTTATGCCACTTAGAATAAATAGTGATTGTAGAAATGACATAAGTACATACTTACATGTGTGTAGATGAATAACGCATCGCGATAATCAGTGAAACCAAACTCAAAGAATGCAACGATAACTAAACGAACGAAATCTAAAACACTCACAAACTCACACACAGTACAGACAGATATACACAAACAATGTTGAAACAATATTTCCAAATATTATAAAAATTTGTTTGTAAAAAAAGGAAAAAAATCAAAGTCTGTTTGTATTTTTAGAGATAAAACTGGGGCAAACCTGATAAAAGATTCCATTGTTTATGCAATAAAAAAGATGGACAGTGTAAACTGTAGAGCTAGCAGCTTTTTTTCCAGAAACTTGCGTAGGCATACCTATTTGGCTGGGCGCAGATTGGATCTATGGATTGGATGTATTAATATCGTTTGAGCGAAGTTTATCGATCGTTGAAGTGACGTTCCACTCGCTAACTTACTTATTTTAAAGTTGCTTAGTCGACCGTATCATATTCGTTATTTAAACTGATAAACGAGCCATGTTAGACACTCCAATTCCATAGTATCTTTTCACCCGATGGAATTAGGAAGGTTGTATACCTGGGCGGGGAGAAACATAGGCTACCCCGTTATAAGATTTTAAGAAAGACGAGAAATTAAGTCAAAGTTCCTACGCAAACGAACCCTTTAGACGGGGGCACAGAGCCAAATTGAGTGACCCGTTGTCCTAGGTGAGGGACGCAACGCGACGCGATACATCCAATCCATACTAATATTATAAATGCGAAAGTGTGTCTGTCTGTCTGTCTGTCTGCTACGCTTTCACGGCCCTACTAATCTACCGATTTTGATGAAATTTGGTACAGATATAGGTTACATCCCAGGGAAGGACATAGGCTACTTTTTATCCCGGAAAATTGAAGAGTTCCCGCGGGAATCAAAAAAAATGTATCTGTTCAACCGATTTTGATGAAATTTGGTACAAGGATAGGTTGTATCCCGGGAAAGGACATAGGCTACTTTTTATCCCGGAAAATTGAAGAGTTCCCGCGGGAATCAAAAATCATAAATCCACGCAGACGAAGTCGCGGGAATCCTCTAGTCAAACTAAATCAATACAACAACAACACCATAAAAAGTGACAGACTTATCTACGCAACAACGTCAGCTACTGTTTGATAGGTAGGTACTATCGCGCGGCATCGTATTAAATCTCAAGATACAGTGTATAAACGTATATAGGATCAATTTAAAAATACTAATAACCTCCCATAGCCTGTCGGTCGACCATATAGTGTGGGCGATGTAAATGGAAAGCCACCCGTGTGTGGTCTTTGAATAAAAAAAACTGCTTTTCAAACTTTAGTACAAATTAATAAGATAGACAAAGACACTGTATGAATTCTTTAAAGGGCACTCTTTTCAATGCGCACTTTTTAGGGTTCCGTACTTCAAAAGGAAAAATTGGAACCCTTATAGGATCACTTTGTTGTCCGTCCGTCTGTGTGTCAAGACCCTTTTTCTCAGGAACGCAAGGAGGTATCAAGCTGAAATTCATATCAAATATTCAAGTCTACGGTCCCTTAGAGCTGTGAAAAAATCAAGCTTCTAAGCCAACGAAATCAAAAGATACAGCCGTTTATGCTGCAAATTTTCGACACTCGCAAGGGAATCAAAACCTACAGGGTACTTCCCGTTAACTTAGAATCTTGAAATTTGGTACGAAGCAACGCCATAAAGCACAGATAGGAATAATTGTGAAAAGCATAAATTTTTTGTTACATCATATGATAAAAATACTTTTATTAATTTTAAACTTGTTTAAAATTTTCGGCACTCGCAAGGGAATCAAAACCTAGAGGGTACTTCCCGTAAACTCAGAATCTTGAAATTTGGTACGAAGCAACGCCAAATATGATGTATACCACGGCCGAAGCAGGCAAAACTGCACTGCGAAAAAAGCTTATTATTACATACAACGGAACAGAGACTGTATATGTGTTTGCCCTAAGAGATTGTGCGTTGGTTTGTTTGTTTGTGCACTTTTTGTTACCATTTTCCTGGAAAACTACTGGACTGATTAATTATTATTAAATAAATTAATGATTTAAGACTTACAGGATGTGGGCCATGTGTTGTTTTGTACGAAAAGATAAATTTATTTTAAGGGGAATGTTTGTAAGAAGGAGAAAAGTTGTTCAATATTAATTAGTATATTGTTAATAGCTGATGCCCACGACTTCGCCCACGTGGAATAATTTGTTTGAATTGCCACGGGAACTGATTAATTTTCCGGGATAAAAAGTAGCCTATGTCACTCTCCAAGTCCTCAACTACTTATACCCATGCAAAAAATCACGTCGATCCGTTGCTCTGTTGCAACGTGATTTAAGAACAAACCAATAAACCAACAAACAAACACACTTTCGCATTTACAATATTAGTATGAAGTACGAGTATGTTAAGAAATAATATGATGATATACAGAAGTTACCCTTCAGAAGTTGTTATTGTTTGTATATTGCTATGGCCTTATTTACTACCCCTGCCAATGAGGATTTTAGCGTTCCAGTACGATACCGTGTTGATTTTTTTAATTCACCACAAGTTAGCCATTGACTGCAATCTCACCTGACGACAAGTGATGATGCAGCCTAAGAAGGTTAGCGGACTAACCTGATAGAGATACGGCAGTTATATTAAACCCCCAATCTTTTTGTACACGGAATCGTACCGCTAAATCGCTTGGCGGCACGACTTCGCCGGTAGGGTGGTAAATAGCCACGGCCGAAGCCTCCCACCAGTCCGGACCAGAAAAAAATTCAGAAATTATAACTTCTGTTAATAAAAAAATTACCCTGCTGGGAATTGAACCCGGGACCTCCCACTATAAGACAAAAGCGCTCACTACTGCGCCAGGGAGGTAGATATAGTTCATCATGTGTATTGGTCATCAGGTATTGCTTCGAAACTACCCCCGAGGTCTACAGTTTTATTGTAGGTTTTAAAATAGGGTGCAACTGCAAGCCAATCACGAAGACGTCATAAATGGGATGACGTCATCGGCCGTCCACTTACACGGAAGAAAACCTACTGTTGATCGATTGAATTGCCTAAGCTATGACTAATATGCAATGTATTGATTTTACAAGGTCACACGTTTGACATAAAATTTTAAACATTTTTGTTAATTTTTTCTACTAGGCTGAAACTCAAATTCATATTTTTATACTGAAATAAACTAATTAAAAGTGCTTTTGAATATCGTGAAAGTCTACCACTGGTTCGAAATTTCCTACCGAGAAGAAACAGCAAAAAACTCGGTGGCTGCTCTTTAAAAAAAAATCATTTACAATTACATCAATGTGTAGAGTACTTACATATTACATACTCGTAATATTAGCAATATGTACTCCTAGGCACATACTTAGCATTGCTGGAGCGAGTCAAATCCATGCTCTTTTATTATTTACATAGGTACATAATGAAAGAGCATTGATTTGATAGAGTTACTGTATCTTCAACGTATATATAAAAGTATATTATGTGTATAATAAAAGTATATTATGATGGACCCCAGCTTCGCATGGTCGACTTTTTTTTTATTGCAGAACTAGCTGATGCCCGCGACTTCGTCCGCGTGGAATAAGTTTTTTAAATTCCCACGGGAACTCCTCAATTTTACGGGATAAAAAGTAGTCACTCTCCAGGTCCTCAACTATACCCATGTAAAAAATCACGTCGCTCCGTTGCTCCGTTACAGCGTGATTGAAGGACAAACCAACAAACAAACACACTTTCGCATTTATAATATTAGTATGATAGCCTATATTGCCTGTTCACTCTTACTTTGAAGGGTATAATATACTTAATAATATGTGGCAGGAAATACCTACGTTGGAGAGGCATTCCACACTTTAGCAATTATTAACTCATCTGTTGGTATATGAGCTGAGCTTTAATCCAAGAGGTTTCAAATCCCACCTGATAGATTGTTTTCGTGCCTTTTTACCCGACTGCGGAACGCACAGGGTTATGTGTTCATCAGTCTATATATGTATTTTTGTTCCTTGCAGGACAGCTACAGCCTAAACGCGTGGACCGATTTTGATGATTCTTGCACCAGTTTATGCCGAGTATATCAGTAGAGTATCACTGTGGAAGCCGAATTTGAGAAAAAACAAAATGGCGCCCTCTAGAAGCCATAATGTAACAAATTAAAAAATTAAAGTCGATAGACTATGGCAAGTGGGGTATCGATGAATAGGTCTTACAAAATGATAGTTAGGTTCCCTTGATCATTTTCCCATTTTATCGACCGTTTAGGATTTACGAGGTTTCAAAGGTTCATTTTTAGTGTATTCCTTTGTGTCGCACTACAGACAAAACGGCTGAACCGATTTTGATAAGACTTGCACCACTAGATTTATCTTAATCTTCTGAGTGTCATAACGGAAGCCGAATTTGAGAAAAAACAAAATGGCGGCCTCTAGAAGCCATAATGTAACAAATTAAAAAATAAAAGACGATAGACTATGGCAAGTGGGGTATCGATGAATAGGTCTTGAAAAATCATAGCTAGGTTTCCTTGACCATTTTCTCATTTTAACGATCATTTAGGATTTACGAGGTTTCAAAGGTCCATTTTTGTGTATTCCTTTGTGTCGCACTACAGACAAAACGGCTGAACCGATTTTGATAATACTCGCACCACTAGATTTATCTTAATCTTCTGAGTGTCACTACGGAGGCCGAATTTGAGAAAAACAAAATGGCGTCCACTAGAAGCCAATTAATAAGTAAAAGTCGATAGGCTCTATAGCCTATCAATAGTCGATAGGCTCTTTAGCAAGTGGGGTATCGTTAGATAGGTCTTTTAAAATCACACCTAGGTTCCTCAAACCATTTTTCCGTTTAAATGATAATTTAGGATTTACGAGGTTTCAAAGGAAATGTTTAAAGTTCCTACTCATATCATCTATGTCTATCAAACTAGGTGGATTATCTCAAAAACTACTCAACCGCTTTTAAAAATTATATTACTTATAGAAAACTACATTATTAACAAGTAAAATAGGCTATATTTTATTTCCAAAAAAATTAGAGATCCTCACGAAAATTGCAATAATGTGAGTTAAGTCGGAAAAACCCATCTCATCTGAGAGCTTACGTGGCGTGCGCTGCCTAAATCGTTAAAGTTACACGACAACAATGTATGGTGGAAACGTTCCTCTCAAAAAGTTCTAAAAAAAGTCCGCGATAGCATATAACTATCTTTTAAGGTTGACTCACAATAACCATTTTTATGATTTTCAAATTTGGTCACTGCTTTACTTGCGAAGGAGTTTTACCAACATAGTTTTAATCGTTAATTCCTTATCAAAATAAATGTTTTACTCATCTCAAGTATTAATTAATTTAGACAAAAATTGTCCTTTACACCATTCAATTTAGATGAATATCTTATGAGATATCATAGAAATACAGTGAAAATGACGCGGCCCACAGCGGATAGGTAAAGAGGGTGAAGGGCGAAGGGTGGAGGGTAGGTGGGGCGTACTCTCACAATATAATAAATATTACAGTAGTATAGTACCATATCATTGTATACCTAAGCTTAATGTGACGAAATAACAAGTCTCAAAAAACTTGATGATTTTTACTCCTTCAATCGTTCAATCAATAAATTCATCAATCCCACATACAGCGCATATTCGACTAACATAACTTCCGACCAACATTTTTAATGTCTATTAAAATATTAGTTCCGAGTCCACTTAGTTATAAACTAAATACTAAAGAAATAAATACGTCCACTACGTACTAAATACCTACGTACAATTTGTGTTTTTGAAAATACTTAAAAATACCTACTTTTTGCATTGTCTACGGGCATTTTCGTAAGTGGCCGACGTTCATTGCCGAGGTCTCGTGACGTCGATGCGATAGGACTCTCGAAAATTAATAAGCACATTTTTAGGAAAAATAGCAGATTTACGAACTTTACCAAATTAATATTAGCATTAAATATGCAAATTTGATGGTGGTTATGGTGATCACCGGTCGTCATTACGAATAAATTAATCCGATGCTTATTACTACTTCTCATACAAAATACTTATTAGTACCTTTGTTGCTACCACAGAATGGGTAATAGGTGCTACTTCGGGCAGATAAAACGTTGCCTGTTTCCGATAAATACTTAACAAAAAAGTTTGAAATAAAAAAGTAATTTATAAAAAACAAAAAACCCGACTGCTTGGATACCAAAAAGTATAAAACAAGACATGAATTGAAGTATTTCATTATTATCAATTTAAATCGTATAATATCAATAAAATGTATCAAGGCGCAGTCGCACGTCCAATAGCTAAACTTAACGTGCGACTGCGCCTTGATAAATTTTATTAATATTATACGATTTAAATTGATAATAATGAAATACTTCAATTCATGTCTTGTTTTATACTTTTTGGTATCCAAGCAGTCGGGTTTTTTGTTTTTTATAATCCCTGAAATGATATAAGCTTAGGTATAATAGAAAGATGGTTTAATATTTTGACTGCGTAATTGAAAGTTCACAGCTTTATTTATTTTAGCTTTTTCAGAATTTAAAATGGTTATGATAAATCAAGAATTTCTTCGGGAAAATGAAGAGATACATTTTATATTATCCAGCACAAGTTCGCCCTTTACTGCGATCTCACCTAGACGTGGAAAGTTATGGCGAAGTAAGGTGGTAGAGGTCTAACCTGTTAGGGGTACATGCCAGTTATATTAAACCCATAACCCTAATCGGATTATATCCGGCATTGTACCTACTGAAACTAATATACCTTGCCGGTTCGTCTATGCGGGTAGGGTGATAAATAGCCACGAGTAGCCAGATGTAATGTCTTTCACATCCATACTAATAGTATATGATCTGCGCGGAAGATATTATAGTGCACATGTATCTATAAGCGAAAATAAATGCGTTACTCTATTCCCTTACTCTCACAGCCCGATCAGACGGAAAATCTGACATGACGCGAGAGAGATCAGGTGCAGGACCGACTTCTTATCGTGCTCTCCGAATCACGGGGCTGAAACAGCGAACACTGAGAATTTCTTATCAGACAACCCAATAGGTACTTGACTATGACCCGATCCAGAATTTGAAACCGTGACTTCCTGATCCGCAGTCGAACATGCTTACGACTAGACCAGCGAGGCAGTTAAGAACTTTTTTTAAATAGATATCAGACTAGCGCTTGTCTGCAAAGTGCAATTAGACCTGCTTGCAAGTGGTGATGCAGCCTAAGGCGGAGCGCGCTTGCCTAGAAGATGCCTATTCACTCTTGATTTGAAGGTACCTATACTTAATGAACATGCTAGAACAGCAAAATGAGGATTACAGACGCGTAATTAAACGGAATTGAGCCAATAACGCGTCAGTGTTATTTCGTAGAACCCCGAATTTAGGCACACCTCAGAATATTACACTTGCACAGGCCAACTAAACGTCAGAGAGGTTCAAAAGATTTTTGAAACTTCTACGCATACAGGGTGTAAGGCTACTGAAAATGTACTTACGACCTACACACAATCGAATACAAAAGCAAAATAATTTTTTGAGTTTTTTGAAGTGAAACTTCTTTAAAATCGATGTGATTTAAAAATTCAACGAAACGAAATAATGAACGAAAAAGCGACACCAAAAAGAGAATCATTTTTTTTTTTTAATTTTTTTATTCACTTCTTACATCGTCTTTACAGGAATCCCTAATGCGATAGTGCAGTCACAATACTAACATAATAGCCTGCGTGAGAATGAGATAGAATACAAGTTAAATTTATCAACTACTTTTCTGAAGTTTCACTTCTGCCGTGTGTGAATTGCAAAAACACGCTTTTTTTGGTATTCTTATCAGTAATCACCAGTGCTAACCTCTGTCTTCGTTTTCAGTAGCGGTTCCCTTACGCCTGTATAATGTAGAGCCTATATTTTAGACAGCAAGTATAATAACTTATATTTTATATAGTAGCTAATTTCTATAAAGCAAGGTCTAGAAGCCCACGAAGCACGATATTATTATCACAAGGACCATACCCACTATCATACTAACACAGAATAAGTACTAACTATACTATGGATCCAATAGGGTATTTGTTTGTTGGTTGGTCCTTCAATTCAATTACATCAGAGGTCTATTCGACCGACATATTGTTTGCATAATTAATAGTTTCGACTAATTGTTGTTATAAAATGTTTTGTTGAAATTTGGTAGATATACAGACCTAGGTTGTGTCACGGAGTAGGACATAGGCCACATTATATCTCATGAAATGAAGGAGTTCCTGCCGGAATTGATAAAAAACATACACTGCGTGGACGAATTCGCGGGCTTCAGCTAGTAAAATATATTTTACAAATATTTTACGCAAACTCCTACAAGTAAATGTCTGCATAATTACTTACAGTGTCCCTAGATATAAAAATATTGCTAAAAGTTCCTAGAAAACATTTAGCCGCCACTTAAAAAAACATTAATAAAAGCTCTATTTGTGAGCTGCTCTGTACCATGTGTCACGCACAGCAAATTATGGTGAATGCTGTTAATCGAAAACTATCTCTTCTGCCTTTCAAATAAAGTTCATTTTTGGTATGCAATAATTGTAATTATTCAGACACCGATCTAGCCCAATGTAGGCTGTAAAGCTTTCGCGTCCAAAATTACTGTTTCCTTCGTAATTTGATAATAATAATAGTCTTACTACCTCTAATGTTATTCTATTTCCGACCCTTACGATATAAAAATAACCGCCATTTTATTTAGCGAAATTAACCACTTATTTCGAATCGTAAAGATAATCCTAAAGATTCTTAAGATAATCGCGTCGGAACAATAGACACCTTTCAGTGTTAGGTACACTCCTACAACCTAGCCTGCAACTTAGCCTACAACCTAGCCTTATACAAACAAAAAATTTACTTCGTTCGCGTAGATTGAGGTTTTTTGGTTCCCGTGCGGGAACCCTTTAATTTTCCGGAATTAGGTACTATTTATTAAAGTAGACTATGTGCTATTCCATACTAAACTAACCATACTTACATACCAAACATCACAAACATACTTACATATAAACTAACTTTCCAAATTTAAAATGTGCCAAATTTCATACCGATCCGTTCCACCGTTATGGCGTGATTGAATAACAAATATCCATCCATCCATCCATCCAAACTTTCCCATTTATAATATTAACATAGATAAGTTTGGATATAGAAGTATAGGTAATAAGTCTTTGTTAAGTTTGCCAAAAATGGGAAGCTAAATTTCTAACAATAAAGTTTCAATATCTTTGTTATTATAATGTTATTAATCTCTTAGCCGGGGCGCCTCCCTGTCTAAAGATTTTGGCAGCCGACCTCACATTTATGTTATGTTAATTTCGGCAATTTATCACGAAGTTATGATATGCTTCGCTAGTGCCAAAAGAATGGGATCCGCGTTTTTAGGGTTCCGTACCTCAAGAGAAAAACAGAACCCCTATAGGATCACTTCGTTGTCCGTCTGTCTGTCTGGCTGTTAGGTCTACGGTCCCTTGGAGCTGTAAAAAGTAAAGCTTCTAAGTCAACGTAATCATAAGATTATGACGCATACTTTGCATATTTTGACAATCGCCATAAAATCATAACATAGCATAAATTTGGCAAGAAGCAATGCCTCACAGCACAATTAAGGAAACAACCCGAAAATCGTTAATTAGGATTCCGTACTCATAGGGTGTCGAATTGTTTTTCAGGAGATACCAGTTTAGCGCCATATTATAAGTCAGTTATTTCATAGCTGATTACGTGTTGTAATGACATCTTTCTTGTTATTGTGTGGTGGAACCCTTTGTGCGCGAGTCTGACTCGCACTTAACCGGTTTTTTATTTAATCAAATCTCTCGGGTACTATATCCGGCGTATAATAGCGTCGAGTTTTATCAGCTGTGCAACTTTTCACATGAACAGAAGAAAATTTTGCTAAGATTTTCGAGTGGAGTTTCTGAAGATAAGTAGGTATTGTTATGTAAGAAGTTTTGTAGTGACGTGTGCAGGAAAGGCGACGCCTAAATCAGTCAAAGACAATGTCAAAGTCAAAAGATTTGAATTCAAAATAACTTTTACAAGTGCTTTTGGATCGTCAAGTGAACCACCTACCACTGATCTACCACTGGATCGGAATGTTATTTGTACCGAGAAGAACTAGCAATAAAACCGGCTGTTGCTCTTTTTGTAGTTTTCTTCTTTAGTGTTTAGTGGCTAATAATTTGACCTTGAGAGATGGGTGGCCTAGTTGTGACAACGCATATCAGTCGATTGCGAATGTTAAGCAATGTTGACCCAAGTCGGTAACTGGATGGGTGACCGAATTTCGAGGTTTAAATTTGGCCTTTTATTTTCCTCCGTGCCTCGGAAAGCACGTTAAGCCGTCGGTCCCGGTTATTTACATTGAAATCTGTAATTATTCATCTACTTCAATTTGCATAAAATACTATAAGTAGGTAAATACAATATTAAAAAAAAAAACAATAATATAAAAAAGACTAATACTTATACGGTAGGGATTTTTCTCTCGCTTCCCTTTAGCGACGGTACACTGTTGCCTCAGGACAAAAGTCCGCAATGAGGAACACATTTTTGCACCAAGCTGGAACTGTAAGTACATAATACTTAAAATAGGTCGTCTTACTCGAGTTCAGTTCTTCCAAGTTCATCTGCACTTCTTCAGTTGGCCTTCCATCTGCAGATGTACTTACCATAGCGATATGACGCTCAAGCATTTTTTGGCTTACAGTGAGAACACGCTAGGGACCGGAGTGCACAAAACGTCTGAGTCCATGTAATATAATAAGTAGATGATGATATGATGTAAGCTGCTAATATATTGCACGCCATATTTGGTAGTACACTGTTTCCAAAAATATTGTAAGAACTTTTCACGTGTATTTTTGCAATAAATAAATATCTTATCTTATCTTATCTTATGCATTTTCGGTCCGTAGTGTGTATCCACTCTAAGGCTTACCGGGTGTTATCAGACCGGACACACGCTGCCCGGAAGTTCCGTTTATAGCCTGTTGTGATTAAGTAGCCACTTGCCGTACCACTGAGCGGTCATAGCCTAGTGGTTAAGACGTCGGCCTCCTATACGGGTCGCCGGTCGGTGGTTCGATCCCCGGGGACGCAATCCTTTTTCTGAGTTATGTGCGTTAATTAAATATCTCTCGCTCTAAAGAAAATCATCATGATTTATTTATTTCACGTAGGACAACGTCACGTGTCACGTCTTATGAGAAGTCAAACTCTACCACCGGTCCGGAAAGTGTCACCTGATTGTGTTCTACTGAGAAGAGCCGGCAAGAAATGATTATTTTTTGTATGAGTTTACACGGGCAAAGTCGCTGGTTCTATGATAACTACTTTCTTCCCATTTAATATGATAGCGCAAGTGCAAGAGCTGTGCGTCATATTCGCCAATTTCTGAGGGTCGTGACCCCTTACCGTTAATCACATAATGGCAGGGGTTTTCTTGGGATAATAATGGGGTGGATTCCCACGTCCCATACAACGCGACTAAGATTACTATTTCAACTCTTTGGTTTCTAATTATTATTGTCAGATGTTGGTGATAATAAACCGGAACCGATAGCTTGACGTGCTCTCCGAGGTACGGAGGAATCAAAAAGGTCACATTCGGTCACCCATCCAGTTACCGACTTGGGTCAATGTTGTTTAATAATCTCAATCGACTGATATTATGCGTTGTGACAACTAGGCCACTCATCCCTCATAATCATATTAAATGGGAAGAAATCATGAGGTGGTAGGGTTGGAACCGGCAAATATTTCTCTTATTTCAAAAACTAAAAAAAAAATTGTTGTACTTCTAAAGTCTAGTTCCATAAATACAGGCTGCTTTTGCACACTGAACAGCCGGGCTGATTCTTTGCGCAATCACTAACTTAGCCTTTATGCCACCAGAAGAGGCAAAGAACAAGACAAATATTTTATTATAACATAATAATAAGCATAAAATGTTGTAATTATAAATCTATATATTAAGAAATACCATAAAAATAAGAGCTTCATTATTTTATAAACCCAGATCAAGGGACCAAACTTCATAAATAAAGTTTTAATTTAAAAAAAAAATGTCTTAACTTACCTTTTTTCCGAACCAAACTCTTCGCACCGATTTACACGAAAACACTAAGAAACTAACACCAAACTCTACACTTAACTTACAACTTGAAAATAACACAACATTGACACAATTTCAAATCAGCAATATTTTTCATTCACCACTATATTTACACCTAGTTCAAATTGTAGTTTATTTAGTTTTTTGTAATGAACAACAGATAAGATATCGCGTAAACTTTGGCCAGATCACAAGCGAAACGGACGTTCGTACCCACTGACGTTTTGTAGAGCACTGAAAACTGAAATGCTTAAATGCTGGAAGTCTTCAGGCATGCGTGGTGGAGCCCTATTCATTGAGAACGCTATGAATTCAGCATTCACCACAATCTGTGGACTTGGTTTCATTTTATCACGTAAGTGATATGCCGTTTCACATCGTTAGAATAGGCATGATGACAGTAACCAAGAATCAACGAAATTATGAATTTATCTAATAAAATGGGATTCATGAATTTTAAAAAACGTATTTTTTTTCCTTTTTCGAGTGAGATTGCTATTAATTTTGATAAAATAAAACTATAAAATACAGCAATCCGCCATATTGCATAAAACACAAAGAAGCGAATGACGTCACAATTGTTTGTTTCCGAGCTTTGACAATCACACTATTGCTTACTGCACACTGCACAGAGTACATTGGTAAAAACAATAGTGACGTCACAAACGACGCCATGAGACCGCCGAACGTTTTAGCGTGAATTTTAAAATTTAAATTTCAAATGCCAATTTTATCTACCAAACTTTATTTTTCTGCTGAAATAAGATATTTCTTCGAAATAGTAGATACTTCCGAACATAATCTGACGATATTTCAAAATCAGTCATCATGCCTATTCTGGTAAATCCTGAAATGTAATAGTTTTATCCGAATCCATGCTGATATTATAAATGTGAAAGGGTGTCTGTCTGTCTGCTACGCTTTAACGGCCCACCTATTCAACCGATTTTGATAAGGTATAGAGGTGGGTTAAATCCCGGGGAAGGAAATTGACTACTTTTTATCCCGGAAAATTATTGAGTTCCTCCGGGGATTAAAAAAATCTAATCCACGCGGACGAAGTCGCGGGCAAATGCGTATTTGACAACTAGTGAAATCAGCACCTTTCTTCAAACATCAAAACGCATACTTAGTATGGGATTTTGTATGAATTGTGACGTCTCAAAGTTCGACGCACTTTTTTACTTCTATCAATAGCTTAAAATGGTTTTCCAAACATAAAACTAACAGGGGACGTGGATGTTACGACTTTTGGGAGATCCTCTTTAATTTACAAATCACAAAATTAATTATTTAGAATGTGTTTTTTGACCCCTCTAACACTACTTTTATCCCAGAAGTTAATGTTGTATCCCAGAAGCTGGTTCACGCTACTGGTGATCCAAGAGCTGGCACTTATTTGGATCAATGGATCAGCCCAGTGATCCAGAGCCATAATTTGGACGGTGTACTTATACTTTCGTTTTTATTTTTTTAGTTTTTGTAAATATACATATTTCACTCAGGTAGTGTAAATATTCTTAATAATATGTATATTATCCTTAGAAGTAGCTTTAGTGCCTTTATGTTCTCAGCTATACAGATGTGAATATAAAGGCACCAAGACTACTAGAAAATATATGGAAGAGCAGGAAACCTTCATATCTCCACCGAATTTCCAATAAATGTATGGCATTCTAGATGAAACACGAAATAGGAGCTTTAAAAGAATTCAATATCCCCAGTCGCGAGACTTAAGCTTTTGGCTTTTGTGCTGATTCAGAAATATTGTCCGCCGCACCGCGTTGCGCGAATCTATTTTGAATGTAAAATATGAAACATTTTTATTTTTATAAAGCGCTATTTCTTTTATTCCACTACTAGCTGCAGATGCCCGCGACGTTGTCCGCGTGGATTGAGGTTTTTCGGTTCCCACGGTAACTCGTTAATTTTCCGGTATAAAAAATCAATCAATCAATCAAATCATTTATTTGCATAGATTGCGTAGGTACATTAGGGTTACATTGTTAATTTTAGTATGAACTACAATCTGCTACAAAAGGTAGCATATGTGTTATGCCAATTAATACTTAATTTAACTATATTCCAAATTTTATTCAGATCTGTTCAGCCATTCTGGCGTGACTGAGTAACAAACATCCATCCATTCATACATCCATCCATCCATCCATCCATCCATGCAAACTTTCGCATTTATGAAGATTTTTGGGAAGCACGATTTATTTTTTATTCCAACCCTACAAGTTAGCCCTTAACTGCTATCTACCTTGGAATCATGATGCAGTCTAAGATGGTAGCGGGCTAACCTGTTAGGAGTATGGCAGTCATATTAAACCCATACCCTTGTCGGTTTCAACACGGCAACGTATCGGAACGCTGAATCGCTTGGCGGTACGTCTTTGCCGGTAGGGTGGGAACTAGCCACGGCCGAAGCCCCCCACTTGAAGATGATGAAATTCCTAAATTGATTCCGCCAGAAATGGGGTCCGGTACCTCCCACTTATAAGACCACAGCGCCCACCACTGCGCTAGAGAGGTCAGTTTCTACACGGAAACGTATCGGAACACTGAATCGCTTGGCGGTACGTCTTTGCCGGTAGGGTGGTAACTAGCCACGGCCGAAGCCCCCCACTTGATTATGATGAAATTCCCAAATTGACTCCGCCGGGAATGGAGCCCGGTACCTCCTAGGGATGTCATCAAAACTCTACCACCGGTTCGGAAAAGAGATTCTACTGAGAATATTAATCACTGTCTTATAATAATAATCTAAAATCTTTATATACATACCTCATTAGAAAACGCCGACGTCACAAGTACTATTTGTCTTTGACATCATTTTATCAGTTAATAGAATCTCTATATTCTTGGCTTGAGAATTTATGATAATCCTTTAGAGTTCTATGTCGGTGGAATTAATAAACAGAACCGATAACGCGTGGGATTAACTAAAACTAGAAGACTGAAGACCTCCCTGAAGCAGTGAGGTGCGCTATGGTCTTTTAAGCGTCAACGTTTTAAAATTATTATTAACTAGCGACCCGTCCCGGCTTCGCACGGGTGCAATCAACGACCAGAAATGTAAAATCTTTAAATATAATACAACGTGCGCAGCTTTTTGTCTTTAACCGACTTCCAAAAAAGGAGGAGGTTCTCAATTCGGCGCGTATGTTTTTTTTTAAAGTATGTTATTAGAGGTTAAAAATGGTTATTGTGGGTTATCCCTAAGAGATAGACATATACTATCGCGAACTTTTTTGTAGACCTTTTTAAGGTGTAACAATACTGTAGTAAATTATTTTGATCTATCTCGTAGGGTTCAGCCAGCGTTTGCAATGTAAGCGCAAAAAATGTGTTTATTTGCGACATCACATCAGAAACCTCTAAAATTATCAGAGTTTCTCTACTATATTATGCATGTATAATGTATTATACTACATATAAACTTTTCTCTTGAATCACTCTATCTATTTAAAAAAACCGCATCAAAATCCGTTGCGTAGTTTTAAAGATCTAAGCATACTTATGGACAGACAGCGGGAAGCGACTTTGTTTTATACTACTCGTAGTGATATTTAAAGAGGAGACATGACGTAATCTGTTCGCCTTTGCAAGTTATCTAAAAATCACCGCAGTATAGATTACCTACTCATATTCATGATATTATGTCTGAGTAAGCAATCAATCTGGCTGCCTCGTTGGTCTAGTGGTTAGCATAGTCGACTGCGGATCACGAGGTCCTGGGTTCGATTCCCGGTCGGGCATAAAAGTTAGGTACAATTAGGTTTTTCAATTAAGAAATTCTCAGTGCCAGCCCGGAGTTGGAAGTTGGCGGTGTTTCACCCTCGTGCCTCGGAGAGCACGTTAAGCCGTCGGTCCCGGTTATTATCACTAACATGATAATAGTCGTTAAAGCCCGCCAACCCGCATTGGAGCAGCGTGGTGGGTCTAAGCTCTAATTCCCGCTCTCCTATGAGAGTGGAGGCCTGTGCCCAGCAGTGGGACGTTAATAGGCTGTATTGATGATGATGATGATGTGAAGCAATCAAAACGGTATGACGTATATTTTCGTTTTTAAAGGACACAAGAAAATCTATCAAGATTTTGTGCGACAACAGATTTAGCTCGCGTCATGTTTCAGCGTTTCTCAACATGGAGCAGAGGGTTTAACCACCGCTTAAGCAGTATTATATTATTATTACAAACTTATCTGACACGATGGGCAAAATTTGAACAATTTTTTTTGTTTTTAATTTTTTTTCATATAAATACTTGAGACTCTGTCACCGGGTCATATATGTTTGTCGGCCTACTTATGATTCAAAATGACAGGTTTATGTCACGTACCTTGACGTCCCTAAGGATTAGGTATTTATTCTAAACAGAGAAGCACTGACGCATGAATTTATGTTAAATTTAATGGATATTAGTGTTTTTAACTCAATTTTAAGTATTTCGGCAGCAAAATTATAATCTCTCAAATTGTTATAGATTTAGAATTAATCATAGTTCAAGACTTTATGCATTCTGGGAAGCGGGTGGATGAGGAAGGCAGAGGACCGTATTTGGGGGCGCGCTCTCGAAAAGGCCTATGTCCAGCAGTCGATGCATAAAAGCTCATTGATGGATGGATGGTTGGATGGATGGATGGATAGACTTTATGTATGTAGCGTACTACGATACGTAACGATAGGGCTGTCATATACGTCACCTATAAAAGCCCTTTATAGAGTAAAACACGAACGTTAACAGTATTAAAATAATACGGCTTTAAGCAGTGGTAGTATGCCCCCTGTTAAGCAGCGTGTTAACGAGACAGCGTGACGACGTGACTTATATACTGACGGAGTATCAGCTCATGTACTCAATTATAATGCTACCTCCCTCCCGTCACTGTCGCCCCGGCCCCTGGAACAGAGATGGGAGATCAAACTACAAACTAAAAGTATATTTATTCAAAAATGGTACCTACAATACAGTATACCTTCTGAAAGTCACGTTTACAAAGTATAAGATGTGATGGTGATTATTAACCACGGCATCTTAAAACTAAAGCTACGAGGGTCCCAAACGCGCCCTGTTCTGAGAAGCCCACAATATACTCAGCCGGGTTTTTTTTTATCACCATCTCAGAAATATCTTAAATTAATTCGATTTATAATTATAAAAATAAAAAAAAACTGAACTTTGACAACAAAATTTCAGACCATGTAAAAGCTTTAGAAATTAAAATAGTGTTTGGTAACTCACTAAAAAAAAATCTATTATGTAAAGCCTATTACAAAAAATTACTTTTTTCAAGATAGATAAGTGCATACGTCAGCCGTCTCTCTACTATATAATGGTTTGCATTGTTAAAATATGTTTAGTTTTGTAGTAATCTACGTACGCTACTTAGGTACGTAAAATTTTCCAAGTGTAATCGCGGTCTAAAGAAAAAGCAGTTTTAGCACGCGTCATGTTTCACGGAGTCTCTCAACGCGGAGCTGCTCAGCGGCGTGTTAACGAGACAGCGTGACGACGTGATTTATATACTGAGGAAATACTGAGGAATATTATGTTCCTACTTATATTGTTACCTCCCTCGGTTTCAGCTTTGCTGATGCTGCGTGCTCGTGCACGCGACTTCGTCCGCGTGGATTAAGGTTTTGTTGGTTCCCGCGGGAAATCTAATTTTCCGTTATAAAAAGTAGCCTATGTGTTTGCAAACTATAATACATTTCTGTGCCAAATTTCATCCAGATCCCGTTCTGGCGTGATTGAGTAACGCACATCCTTCCAAACTTTCACATTCATAATATTCGTATAAAAGTACTCGTAAATAACAGGGATGATGCTCATGTCAAAAAAAATCACAAATTTCGCACCCCTGTGCCCATACTCGGAGAGTGGATAAAACTGTCGGAGGGGATAAAATTTTTATCTCCGGCCCATGCTAGGGGGGCAGGAAGTGGTTGTGTGTGAAGGTCTAGCCCCACTACAGATGCGCGGCATGTAGCGGCAAGTATTCTTTGTATAATTATGTTGCAGTGCATTTCCGTGCTTCTGCAGTGGGACTGGGCCCGATTAAGCGACGCGGCAAGCAGATGCACTGCGCGACGCGGCCCTGTACAAACTCATACAAATAATATTTGCCACGCCGCTCCGTGCATCTCAAGTTCGGCTAAATCTTAAGTGGGCCCAGCTCCATGCAAACTCACAAATAATATTTGTCGCTACGTGCCACGGCGCGCCGTGTATCTGTAGTGGGGCTAGACTAACAATTAAGGACTGAAACAGTAACCGAAATAAAGGGTTTAAACACTGTTTTTTGAAACTGTTATAAATCAGAAACACTTATAACGGAAACAGAAACGATACTTTAACCCAATCAATCTGTAACCGTTTATTTCTGTTAATAAGTGTTTTTATCTGTAACATTAATAGGTGCATGCCCTAACAAACTGCACGGTGTGACAACGCGATCTTCTCACTTCATTGCCACCACACTGACACCACATGGCCATCTTTTTCTTAAAATAATTGCAACCATCGGTGCTTTCACCTTAGGTTCAAATTTGAATACGCGTCAACAGAAAATTTGGCCACGTCGCTATTTCGGTTACACTTTAAAACACTTTTGTTCTGTTACTGATTCGTTTCTGTTACAGATATATAAGTGTTTCGGGTTAAACGAATTAAAAACACATTCAAAAGGGTTACAGATTCGATTCTGTTACACTTTCATTCTGTAACCCTTACATTTTTGTAACCTTTATGAATCTGTTTTTCAGTCCCTGGTAACAATCGAGTACTATAAATTCTGTGACTAGCTGTTGTCTGTACCTTCAAATCAAGAGTGAATAAGTATTTAGGTATTAGGCAAGGCATCTTATGCTGCAACACCATTTGCAAGCAAGTGGAATTGCAACCAAGCGCTATTCTAATTAAAAATAAATAAAGCTTTTATTGCGTTACAGTTTTGTTCTCAAATAATATTCATAATATCGGACTTAAAACCTTAAAGACTAATAAAAACACAATTGGAGAGTGATAGCCTGGGTATGTTTTAGGCAAGCGCACTCCATCTTAGACTGCATCACCATTTGCAAGCAAGTGGAATTGTAGCCAAGCGCTAACCTAATAAAAAAAACACCTGTGGTTATTAAAACCGCTGCGATATTTTGTGGTTGTGGCTCGTCTGAAAGCACCCCTTTTCAATAGGTACGTAAATTATATGAACTCCGAAGTATGATTATAATAAAGTTGTGGAAGTTTCAGTGATAAATTGCGGTAAAGGCAAATATCTTATCGTAAAGATGGAATGCTTTAATTATATTCCAACTTGGACTTCACAGAGATTCGGCGAGAGATTCTACGGTTTATTATCTACTAACTTTTGCCGGCGGCTACTCCGCCGTAAAGATCCCCTCTTTCTGGGAGGAAAAGTTCTTTAAGCCGAATCCAGACTTGTGTAGGTACATGTAAAAAATAATTCTAAATAATACAAGTAATGTACGGTGTAATGCGAAGTATGTGTTCAAGATTTTGACTCCTTTGTGTTCACGAAACTATCTCCTCTTAGAATAGAAGTGCTAAGGCCATAGTCATCCACGTTGGCCATCTGTGAATAAGTTCACACTAGTTCAGAATTCACACATCTGACAACAATATAGAGAGCTTTTAGGGATACAAGTTTACGTACGCTGTTTCTGTTGTATCAAATATAACTTCGAAAAGAAGGTTTACCCGGGATTCAAACTCTGGACTCCCTGAATAGGAGGTCGAAATCTCAACCATTAGGTTATCACCGCTTGCCTAAAATACCGTCAAATTGTTGGTAATTTGATCTGTCAATGATACACGTTCTAGAAAGCCCATTAAAGCAATCTGATATGTGTACGCACCGACGTTACCGTCAGGGCGGACTAAGGGGGGAGTGAAAGGGGCCATAGGTAGAGGGGCCTCCAAACCTGGATACCCTCTAGATCTTCCAGAGAATTCCTATTGGTCAAATCCAAATAAGACCGAAATATTTTTACCACGTAAGAACTAGATTATGCCTACGACTTCGTTCACATGTATTTGGGATAAAAAATCCCTGGGACACTCTTTGATTTTCAGAGATAAAAAGAAGTCTATGTGCAACAGATCGACGTGATTTTTTGCCTCGTAATAGTTGAGGACCTGGAAAGTGACATAGGCTACTTTTTATCCGGAAAATTAAGGAATTCCCGTGGGAATTTAAAAAACACTATTTCCACGCGGACGAAGTCGCGGGTATCAACTAGTCACAAAATAAACCAGGGGCCTCATTCTGCAATGCCATCTCAGGCCTCTAAAGGTCCGCTCCTGGTTTCCGTTCGCCACTTGAGTGAATAAAGCAATTATCGAATTTCTTGCCGGTTCTTCTTCTATTGATAACCCGTAAGGATCGATGTTGGTCCTTATGTGGAAAGTGCCAGGTTTCATTCGATACAGAGTAATGTAGAAAGATATTTGAAAGACAAGTTGTAAGACAAAAGTTTTTCAGTATTATGCAGACCATTTTTAATGATTTTCCATAACTTCACACTAACTATAGTTTTAGACCTGGAGAGTGGCGTAGGTTGGCGTAGGATATTTTAATGATACCTGCAACTTTGCCCGCGTGGATTGTAAGTCTTTATTCCCGCGGGAACTTCTTCATTTTCTGTATTTTCCGTAGCCTATCACCGGGATGTGCAATCCATCCCTGTTCCAAATTTCATGAAAATCGGTTAAACAGATGAGCCGTGAAAGCGTAGCAGACAGACAGACACACTTTCGCATTTATAATATTAGTATGGATATTTATAGTATACTAGCTGGGCATCAGCTTCATCCACGCGGTTTAAGTTTTTTTGAATTCCCACGGGAACTCCTCAATTTTCCGGGATAAAAAGTAGCCTATGTCACTCTCCAGGTCCTCAACTATAACCATGCAAAAAATCACGTCGATACGTTGCTCCGTTGCACCGTGATTGAAGGAAAAATCAACAAATCAACACACTTTCGCATTTATAATATTAGTATGTTATGAGTTTTACATTCTTTAAATAACAAAATACCCTCCACAATTCACACCAAGCAGCGCCATTAGGTTTTAATGATCCACAGTTAATGTAGCGGAAATATCACGCCCTCATTCGTAAAGTCGTTCTGACGACCCCTACCTACTGGTTGACGAACTGCCATTCATAAGAATAAGCGGGAGTTTCCGGGTTTGACCCCGGCAGAGACAAGTAGATTCACTCAACCGACGATTCAAAAGCACTAAGTTTATTTGAATAAAAAAATATGAGTTTGAGTATTTTATAAAATTGTCTCTTATGTAGCTTCGGCTGTGCCTAAAATTAGGGAAGTCGATTAGGGTTATGGGATTTTAACAGGTTAGCACATAAAAACTAAATATATTTTGATAATAACTTCGAAGATAAATAAAGAAACCCTAGGTACAACGATTCGTTTGGTTCAAATTTAATTCGCATAATATTTCGTAGAGACGATCGAGATTCTTATTATTGGACTACTTTAAATACCGATCCGGTAAGAGTGGATTTGTAGGCCTGGAGGCCACGAGTAATTCGCTAGAGGTATTTTTATTCACTTTTTATGACATGCGTATGATTTTAGGCACGTGTAATGGAAAGCAATGATATATTTGTGGTTTGTAGTTTGCCATTAAAATTATTTTTGGTCATCGTAAATCTATCTATATTGGAACTAGGCTAGCAAGAAATTATTATAACTTTTTTAGAACCAGAAGTGAATTGAAGGTTATAATAAAAGCAATTGACAAAACAATCCTCATTCAACTGCACAATTTTAACAAAATCAAACAGAAAGTAATCAAAATGAAACAGGGCTCTTAGACTACGATGTTGGACGAGACAAGGAGCTCGTAGAGCCATCGGCAAATAAAATAAATCCATTATAAAACGAAAATAGATCAGGTTTTCTTTTCAAGTCCATACTTTTTTATAACAACAGCTATAGGTACAGATATTCTGCGCTAACCTATTACTGTTCTTTCATTCATTTATTAATTGCATCAATCATTAAGTGCATCATGCATTAACATTACTAAAATTACTTATTATTACTAATTATTACACTCATTAATTACTAGATGATGTCCCAGGATTTTTCTTCGGGATTTAGGTGAATTTTTCCGGTCGATCATTGTAAAATGCACAGTTGTATGAACATGGGTTCGTCCACAAAGAGTAAGGGCGTCGTCTCACTGTACGGTGTTCACGCTGTGGCATAGTCCCCGGTGCACCGAATAACAGAGCTTTCAACTGAGAGGCCTTTGTGCTCGTAAGTGTGTTTCGTTTGCCTTTTATGTACAGTTTACTTTACTTTAGCTATATTTTTTCTCTGATATAATATAAAAGACAGAAATAAACTACTTATATACTACAACTACATACTTTATTATTATAAATTGCCAAAGTGTGTGGCTGTGTGTCTTACATAAGCGACGATCCTGAAATCATACTAATATTATAAATGCGAAAGTGTGTTTGTTTGTTGGTTTGTTGGTTTTTTGGTTTGTTGGTTTGTCCTTCAATCACGCCGAAACGGAGCAACGGATCGACGTGATTTTTGGCATGGGTATAGTTGAGGACCTGGAGAGTGACACATGCTACTTTTTATCCTGGAAATTAAGGAGTTCCTGCGGGAATCAAAAACTTAAACCACGCGGACGAAGTCGCGGGTATCAGCTAGTTGGTAATAAATTAAACACTTTTAATATTTTTGTACTTGCATTTAAACTTGCACGAGTACATTATTACAACGTGTAGACGCCTCACGAGAGATTTAATCCAATTAGGTAATTTTTATCGCACTGGACTGAACTTAAGTTCGATAATAATTAATATTATCAATTTGATTAGGGCTCCATTGCTGTCGCAGCCTCTAAATCGCGACCTAAACACCAAAGCTATCTATCTATCTATCGAATTAATCGAATGAAAAACATAGAATGATTCAAATTCATATTATATGTAGCTACCAAATAAAAATTCTTTCCAAAAAACCGACTTCCAACGTTGAAGTCCTATGTTGAAGTCGGCGGGTACAACAAGGATAAGCAAAATTGACGCATCAGACCCGCCAAACTTCAACATGGTAGGTAGAAATCAAAATTATTTTGTACTTTACAGTGGCGTTGCAAGTCGGTTTTTTGGAAATAATTTTTATTTTAACTTTTTAGTGTCAGGGTCAGTAGTTTTGGAGTCAGAAATTTTCATGGGACCACCTCGATAGCTTCCTCTAACGACTCATAGAAACATTACAATTCGGATCAGAAACCACGGAGATATGCACCGACATACATTAAAAAAAATACGCGCCTAATTGAAAACTTTTGGAAGTCGGTTAAAAATATCACGCTTGCAGTTTGCTACGCTTTCACAGCCCACCTGTTGAACTGGTATTGACAAAACTTGGTACAGAGAAAGGTTGCTTCCCCAGGAAGGGCACAATATGATTACATGGTAAAACTGGACACCAGTTGAGATTACTGTCAAGGGCTGAAAATGAAAATGAAATGATTTATTTCATGTAGGACAACTGGTGCCAATTATGAGAAGTCGTAAGAATCTACCACTGGTTAGGAAATTTCTACTGCGAAGAAGCAGCAAGAAAGTCAGCAGTTGCCGCTGATACAAATAAATTATTTCAAAAAGTCTTCGGTTGACAAATTTAATCCAAGAGTTATTTCTTTCAACCTAAATGGTATAATAAAACGAATGGATTACATAAAGTTAACCGTTTCACAAAGTTACGAGTAAATCCAACGCCGCCATTCCGTGTCGACATCTACGACAAACGTATTTACATAAGCCCAATTTCAGTTGAGGAATTTAAATGATGAGCCGGTTAGGCCGAGGGTACACTCTGGGTCCGATTCGTTAATTTTTTTGTCATGTAAGTAGGGCCATTTAGGGGGACAAATCTTTGTCACACAAAGATATTGTAATACTACATGATGCCCGCGACTTCGTCCGCGTGGATTACGTTATTTTGATTCCCGGGGAACTTGTTATATTTCCGGGATAAAAAGTAGCCTCTTTACGGGCCCGGGATGTAACCTATCTCTGCGCAGTGTTTTATTTGGATATCTTTATTGCATACATAAATTATACAGTATATATACACTATACAGTTAAAAAGCAGTAGTAAGACTACATAAAAATGTGCAAAGACGGTCTTATTGCTAAAGCAATCCCTTACAGACAACCCATGGTGGAAGAATAAATAAATCGGAGCGCGTTTTTTTATCCACTACAAGTTACCACTTGACTGCGATCTCACCTGATGGTAGCGTACTAACCTGTTAGGGCTATGGCAGTTATATTAAAACCATACCCCTAATCAGACTCTACTCGGCATCGTACCGAAACGCTAAATCACTTGGCGGCACGTCTTTGCCGGTACGGTGGTAGCCACGGCCAAACCCACCCACCAGGCCAGGCCAGTGTTGACCATTGACTCTGCCAGGGATCGAACCTGGGACCACCCACGTTAACGCAACAGGTGTGTAACATGCCTAATGCCTACGCCATCTAACGTGGATTCATTTGGAAGATTAAATGGGATTAAATACGTTCAGTGAGCGTCGAACTTCGTATCTAATTAGCTGTTACACTTTGATGTCTGTGAGACGTATTTCTCACTGCTGAGGGTCTTAACCTAACCACATTGATATAGTTAGCCCTTAATTGCGATCTCACCCGGTGATACGTGATGATGCAGTCTAAGATAATAGCGAGATAGCCTGATAGGGGTAATTTCGGGCAGTTATACAACGGAATAGGTGATAGTTTGTTAAACCATTGTACAGGAACTCTAAATCGCTTAGCGCAATTGACACTTCCCAAGGCCCACCAGAGAAAATTCAGAAACTATACATTCCACTATTGAGCCTATCGGGGATCGAACCCGGGACATCCCACTTATAAGAAACCAGGGGCCATGCTGCCAACGCCTAAAGCCATACTGTTTCATTATTGTTGACTTTCGTGTTTTCGAATGATAAAATACTTATTTCAGGAACGTCAAGATGACATCAAACTGTCCTTTTGAGTAATATTGCTTAATTATTGCTTAGAGCGTTGGCAGTACGGCCCCAGCGTTCACCATTAGGTACGCCAGGGAGGTCGTCAAAAAGACTTGTTCAACGAACCGATTTTTAGATCCTTCGCCACCAAAAATTCGCACGTAGATTTGCTTAGCTCAACACAAATTAAATAAGCCAAATATTGGCCGAAATCGTTATCTTTGGCCAACAAAGCCCGCCCAATTATGCAAAATCGAAATCATTTTGTATTCAATGGCCAACTGTTGTTTGAAAATGTGCTTTAAGCTGAATAGGTTAAGGTGCTTTTCTATTTACACGCTGATAGAATGTTTCTAATTAGAAACTTCGTGACGGGAATAAATTGACAGTTAAATGACATAATTGTAGACAACCAAATCTGTAAATCTGTCAACGTGGCAAAATAGAAGTGTACACCTGCAAAAGTCATGAAACCAAAATACAAATTATTATTTTTTAACTTAAATGCTAAAATCGGCCGGCACGCTCCGGCTTCGCACGGTGGGTACCTTATGTAAGTAGTAAGCATAGCTAATATTCGTTACCTGTGCTACTACGAACCTTACTACCAGTAGTATAACAGAACGTATCTATACGTATATATATTATAAATACTTTGCAAGCCCGATTGCAGCCAAGCGCTAGCCTATATATTTAATTTACAAAAACTAAAGTTTATGAATGGCTGTTTGTTACTCAATCACGCCAGAATGGCTCAACAGATCTGGGTGAAATTTGGCACAGAGATAGATTTTAGTGTGAAATAATACATAGGCTACTTTTTATGTCGGAAAATTAAAGAGTTCCCGCGGGAACCAAAAATCCTCAATCCACGCGGACGAAGTCGAGGGTATCAGCTAGTACAGTCATATACCTACGGGGTCTGGACCCTCAGAGAGCCAGCACTGCGGAACACAACATAGACGAAAGAGAGAACGTCTCAAGAACAAAATTCAAGTTCATTTCTAAGACGCAAAGACAGAATTACTCATTATTTATTACGGAAATGACATCCATAAACTCGTATTATGTCCACACAACACACAAAGGAATTAGTACTGTATTGTAATACAATAGAGTCTATATAAGCTTGTAAACTCGTAAAAGTAAATGGTCTAAGGAAATCTCTACAGCAAAACAATAACAGTTTCCTTGAGGAGATTATGTGTTAATTGGGTGGTAAAATACAGAAAACTACTGTATTATAGCCCGGAAAGTGTGCTATTTCATTACTTACCCTTGGTAAAACGTGTTCACAAATTTAGTAACCAGTAATAGATTTAGGGCAACATACACGATATCAGAACATGATCAGAACATATTGTTCCTATTGCCAGTTTTCACCAACAATGCATTAATTTTAGGGTATACTGAAGACCGATAGGTAACAGTTTTTCACGTACAATTACCGTCAAGGTTGACCTAATGGGCTTATGCCTGTTTTCACCAGCAATACCTACCCAAATTTTAAGAAACATCTTTAATCCATTACATGACAGTTTTGTAAATGAAAAATTACAACTTATAGTCCTTAGACTAAGAACAGGATCACCTAAGTTTTCTCCTAAAAAGCATCAGGTGTTCCCCAAAACTGCGGCATTATTGGTGAAAACGGATATCCTAAATTTGAAAAATGATTTTTTATGCATAGCCCGCATTGATGAAGAATTGTAGTACCTGTAGCCCAACTTGGGTTATCGTTGCTTAACCGCATAAGCAACATATTAAATACTCTTCCAGATTGACCTCAGCACTAGGTAAGTAAAAAATCCATACTATAATATCATAAATGCGAAAGTGTGTCTATCTGCTACGCTTTCACGGCCCACCTTTTCAACCGATTTTGATGAAATTTATTAAACGGATAGTTTGTATCCCGGGGAAGGACATAGGCTACTTTATATCCCGGAAGATTAAGGAGTTTCCGAGGGAATCAAAAAACTTAAACCACGCCGACGAAGTCGCGGGTATCAGCTAGTAAATAATAATATTTAAAAAAACCTTTAATTTGATACCCATATCATTGGGGTGCATAAAAATAACTACTAGTCGGCGATCTTTGGGAGCCTGCCATATTGGATTTAGAATGACGTCACTTAGCCAACCATGCCTTGTCATCCAAATTAAACATTCATACAAAATTTCAGCTCAATCGGTTGGCGATATCTATATCCATATACTAATATTATAAATACGAAAGTGTGTCTGTCTGTCTGTCTGTCTGTCTGCTACACTTTCACGGCCCATCTGTTCAACCGATTTTGATGAAATTTGGTACAGGGATAGGTTGTATCCCGGGGAAGGACATAGGCTACTTTTATCCCGGAAGATTAAGGAGTTTCCGAGGGAATCAAAAACACTCAAACCACGCGGACGAAGTCTTGGCGGACTTGCATCATCTAGAATTTTAATATTCAGTTGCAAGATTTGACCTACGAGTAAGCATACCCATTGCAAGTTAAAGCTTGTGAATTGAGTTAGTTGAATATTTACATTCAATTTCCCAGATTGGTAATATTATATAGTACAATTGAATCGTCGCGTCGGTCTGTCCGTATTTCAATTTAACTCAACAATACTACCAATGTGGAGCTATAAATACCCGCTCTGTCGATCGGAGCTGCTCATATTGGAACAACCAATTTATTTAACTACTAGCTTCAGCCCGCGACTTCGTCCTTGTGGACAACACAAAAATTCAAACACCTATAATATTATCCTCATAGAGGTTGAAGTTTCAATAATCTTTTCTTAGCGGGTCTCTACGTCGTAATAAATACTCGCTGATCTGCATGCCAAATTTCAACCCGATTCGTCCAGTGTTTGGAACTGTGCGTTGATAGATCAGTCAGTCAGTAAGTGATTCACCTTTTCCTTTTATGTAATTATTTAGATTATGTTGAAAGATATTCTTTTTTTTATAAATAGGTACCTACTAGATAATGTCTGCGACTTCAACCTCGTGGATTAATGTTCTTCGATTCCCGCGGGAAGTCTTTAATTTCCCGGGATGTAACCCATCTCTGTTCCAAATTTCGACAAAATCAGTTAAAATGATGATCCGTGAAAGCGTAGCAGACAGACTTGTTAAGAAAAACACACAAATATAAGACACACATAATTATAAACGAACGAAATCTAACTTACCTCTAGTAATACGAGTATATACCTAACTGCCGTGCCCCTAATAGGTTAGCCCGCTACCATTCTAGACTGCATCATCGCTTACCCTCAGGTCTCACCTGATGGTAAGTACTGATTGCATTGCAGTCAAGGGCTAACTTGTAATGGATAAAATAATAGAATCCATACTTCCATACTCCATACCAATATTATAAATGCGAAAGTGTGTCTGTCTGTCTGTCCGTCTATCCATGCTATGCTTTCACGGCCCATCTGCTCAACCGATTTTGATGAAATTTGGTACTGGAGTAGATTGTTTCCTGGGGAAGGACTAGGCTACTTTTTATCCCGGAAAACTAAAGAGTCAAATAATTATAATCCATGCGGATGAGGTCGCGGGAATCATGTAGTAAAAAATAAATGCTCAGGTTCTGGAGGCACCATGGTAACATGGTTCTGCGTGGCACAATATGAATAAGTGTTTTTTCTTTCTTTCAATTTTCTTTCTTTCTATATTCCTCATGAAGTTTTCCTTCACTGTGATTGAACCCCTGACCACCCAGAACTTTTAACCACTAGGTCATCACCGCACTAGACAAACACTAAACATTTATCGGGTCTCGAAAACATTCGGCAAAGTTTCAACTAAAGCTTCAACCGCAACTTTTTCAACTTAATAACTTATTCCTTTGCGAGTGCCGAAGTTGGAACGGTGAAATTATTATTATTTACTGAAACTTAATCCCGGTCAGGGTTCTCACAAATTATTAATTACAACTGTGAATGATTCTTTTTATCAACTACAAGTTAGCCCTTGACAGCGATCTCACCTGATGGTAAGTGATGATGCAGTCTAAGATGGTAGCGGGCTAACCTGTTAGGAGTATGGTAGTTAAATTAAACCCCTAATCGGTTTCTACACGGCATCATACTAGAACGCTAAATCGCTTGGCGGCACGTCTTTGCCGGCAGGGTGGTAACTAGCCACGACCGAAGCCTCTCACCAGGCCAGACCAGAGATTATAAATTCCCGCGTAAATTAATCCCACGTTAAGACAACAGCGCTCAACGCTGTGCCAGGAAGGTCGTGACAAAGGTCAAGGTCTGGTCCCACTGAAGAGGCACGGCGCGGCGCGGTACGTAGCGGCAAGTATTCTTAGTGGAATTATGTAGCAGTGCATCTCCGTGCCGCGTATCTCAAATGGGCTCAGCTCCATACAAACTCATACTTGAAAGAATATATGCCGCTACGTGCCGCGCTACGCCGTGCCCCTGTAGTGGGGCCAGACTATCTCTGTTAAGATAAAAGCTGCTGCAGAGGGAGACTTGAGCCTTGAAGGACAACTTGTCACGTGTGCTGCTACGCCTTCTCTGCAGTGCCACAAGTATAACTTGGCACGGCTATACGCTGTGCACAAAATATTGTGTACTTTTAAAATCTCTCTAGCATTACTTTTTACTATTAAATTATTCACAAAATATACCTATGCAATGATGGTCGTAATGAATTTTCATTTTTAGGGTTCCGTACCCAAAGGGTAAAAACGGGACCCTATTACTAAGACTCCACTGTCTGTCTGTCTGTCTGTCTGTCTGTCTGTCTGTCTCCAGGCTGTATCTCATAGACCGTGATAGCTAGAAAGCTGAAATTTTCACAAATGATGTATTTCCGTTGCCGCTATAACAACAAATACTAAAAATTAAAAAATATATATATTAAGGGGGGTCCCCATACAATAAACGTGTTTTTTTCGTATTTTTTTGCTCAATATTAAAAACGGTAACAGGCAGACGGTTCAAATTTTCACAGAATATTAACTTGTATATAACCTTTCAAAATAAATAATTAAATATCAATAAAGTAAATATTAAAGGGGGGCTCCCATACAACAAACGTAATTTTTTGATGTTAACAGTAAACCTCTACAAACGGTGCGCGAGTCCGGCTCGCACTTGGCCGGTTTTTCATGACTATGTTAAAGACTGACGTTATTTTTAATATATCCTTGTTTTTATAATTCCTCAAAAAAGCCATCGACTACTTACCCGTTGTCCTACGTGAGCGACAAACGCGACACCGCGGCTCGATGCGACGCGACCCTGTCTGACCTAAGTTGTCGCGTAGACAGTCAAGTTTGTCACTTTGTATGGCGTCGTATCGCTTCGCGTCGCGTCGCTTCTATCGCTCACCTAAAACTACGGGTTATAGGTACTTTTGGCACTGTATCACCGCTTTGAAAAGCAAATTCAATGAAAAGCTGGCCAGAAAGGCACTTTAAGTACTTTTATTCGAAATCCATTGTACAATTAGATAATTAGATTTGTAACATAGAAAGGTGGCAGCCCTATTCCAGCTAGGGTTTCCAGTCACGCAGCCCCGCCTCAGTACTTAGCGAGCTGCGATGAATGAGAATGAGCTTACAACTGGGAAACCCGAAAAACTAATCCATGCCTCCGCCTCCAACAACATACCTACTAGTAATAAAAAATCATACTTTCTGTATATTTTTATTACAATTTAGGTTGGACACACAGATACTTATGTATCTGTATATGTTGTATGTATGTGTATGTAGATTATTGCAATTATTGTACACATACCATAAATATTTTATCAAAAGAGCAACCACCGAGTTTCTTGCTGGTTCTTCTCGATAGGAACGGCATTCCGAACCAGTCGTAGATTCATTTGACTATTCATGAGCACTTGTAAAAAGTCTATTTGAATAAATATCATTTGTATTTGAATTTGAATTTAGAGGCGTGAAATATTTACTGGACGATGGGATTAAGTTTTTTGATCCCCGGGATGTAACCTTTATCGGTACCAAACTTCACCAAAATCGTTTAAGTAGTTGGAACGTGAAAGCATAGCAGGCAGACAGACAGACACACTTTCGTATTTATAACATTAGTATGGAGTAAGAGAGATAGGGAAGGCGCTTTTTAAAGCGGTTTTATATAAATACTAGCTGATGCCCGCGACTTCGTCCGCGTGGTTTAAGTTTTTGGTTATTCCCGCGGGAACTCCTTAATTTTCCGGGTTAAAAAGTAGCCTATGTCACTCTCCAGGTCCTCAACTATACCCATGCCAAAAATCACGTCAATCCGTTGCTCCGTTGCGGCGTGATTGAAGGACAAACCAACAAACAAAGTGACTTTCGCATTTATAATATTAGTATATAAGTATATATATATATTGCTAGTTTCAACTACACAAGCCATGGAGAGACTGCGACATAATTGTACATACAATGCTCGCCGCTACCTATTACCTATACTGTGCCGCTACTCTATAGTGGGGCTAGACCTTTACTCGGCTCGATGTCGGTGACACATAAAACCAAGCTGTTTAGGTCTTCTAGGTTTTTATAGTGCACAAGTGCGTGCGCAAACTCAGGTGCACTCTATGTTCTGTTACTCACATAGCCCGATGGGATTCGACACGACCGGAGAGAGATCAGGCCAAAACAGTTTTACGTGCTCTCCGAAGCAAGGGGGTGAAACACCACCAACTTTAGAGACTGTGGCTAGTTTTGAGAATTTCTTGTCAGAAAACCCCAATACTTAATTATTACCCAGGACTCGAACCCGGGACCTCGTCATCCGCGGTCGAACACGCTAACCACTCGACCAACAAGGCAGTTTATAGCATTTTAAAAAAGTCATCAATTACCATCTCATTAAAGTCTTATGTCCAAGTCCCAACAAGCTAATAAACCTCTGAAAAGTTTATCTCAGTGACAGAATCTCGTCGTGTGGAAAATAAAGAAAATAAGCCAGCCAAGAGTGTGTTGGGCCACGCATAAGGGGTTCCGTAATCATGCCGATACATCGAAAAAAATATTTGGTGATTCCCTAAAGTATCTACGTAATTTTAACAGAAACATCTATTGAAATTCTGAATTATTTAAGTATCTACTAGCTATCTGAAAAGACGCTGTGCCGTGACCGCCGTTGAGAAGCTATCGAAAATCTGGAAGGACAAGAGAATTACGAAAAATACAAAGGATTGTCTTATGAAATGTCTTGTCTTTCCGATCTTTCTATATGCGGCTGAAACGTGGACCCTCAGACAAAATGACAGGCGGAAAATCGACGATTTGGAAATGTGGTGCTGGAGACGCCTATTAAGAATAAGCTGGACAGCGCATCGAACAAACGTCGCCATACTCAAAGAGCTTAAAATAACACAAAGGCTTTCGTCGCTTGTACAACTGCGAATCCTTAAGTTCTTTGGGCATATCACTAGAAGACTGGTTCGATAGAACACCTCGTTGTACAAGATAGAGTTGAGGGCACTCGTCCACGTGGTCGTTCCCCCACTAGGTGGACGGATTCAATCCGTTCCGCCACAAATCTATCCGTCTCCGAGTGTTCCCGTGGTGCCGCCAACAGAAGTCGCTGGAGGGAGATCGCAAGAGCTGCTGTGAAGGCCCCTTCATAACCACGACCACTCTGCCAAGAGTGAACGAATGAGAAGAGAGCTATCTGAAACCGAAATCTTTTTATACAGCTTAAATCTATACTTCTATACTTAATATTATAAATGCGAAAGTGTGTCTATCTGCTACGCTTTCACGGCCCATCTGTTCAACCGATTTTGCTGAAATTTGGTACAGGAATAGGTTGTAACCCGGGGAAGGACATATGCTACTTTTATCCCGGAAGATTCAAGAGTTCCCGCGGGAATCAAAAAACCTTAATCCACTCGGACGAAGTCGCGGGCATCATCTAGTTATTAATTTTATAATCAATTCATAAATCACCAGCTTTTGCCTGCGACTTCGTTCGCGTGGTATTAGGTTCCTAAAATTCCTTACAAACTTTCATCCCCTATTTAATCACTCTGGGGATGGAATTTTCAAAAATTGTAAAACATGTTCTTCATTTTAAATCAAAAGCCCAAATACCTACCAAATTTCATGGATTTCGGCGTTAAAGAAACTGACACTTGTATCAATATTTATTTATTAATGTTCATAAGCAGCACACAAAAAAATATGAAGTAGGTATATGTCTGATGATGGCCAGACTGCACGTTATCACAGGCCATCTGTTCTACCGATTTTAACGATATTTAGTGTTGATTTCGGCTCAGTTTGCGTTTGGTGAACATGATGTCAACGGAACCCTAAATCCGATTTTCCGCATCGCAGCAACTGCCACCTCGGGGCGAAAAGTTTTTAAAAAGTTTAATCGATTTACAACTCTGGTACTTTGGCAGTTGAATCGATAAACTTCTGCATTCGACTCCAAAAACGAGGTAAAGTTACACAACACATATCACTTCATATTCTTAAATCCATATCCATACTAATATTATAAATGCGAAAGTGTGTCTGTCCATCTATCTATCTGTCTGTCTGTCTGTCTGCTACGCCTTGACGGCCCTCCTATTCAACGATTCTCCTATTCGATTTTGATGAAATTTGGCACAGGGATAGGTTTTATCCCGGGGAAGGACATAGGCTAGGAAAATTAAGAAATTCCCGCGGGAATCGAAAAACTTAGTCCACGCGGACGAAGTCGCGGGAATCATCTAGTTATCTAATATCTTTTACCCGCGACTTCGTCCGCGTGGACTACACCAAACCCCTGTTTTACCCACTTAGGGGTTTTTTTTTCAAAAATCCTTTCTTACCGGATGATAATAGCTACTTATCTGTATGCCAAAATTTAGCTCGATCCGTCCAGTGGTTTGAACTGTGCGTTGATAGATCTGTCAGTCAGTCAGTCACCTTGTCCTTTTATATTTATTTAGATTCACTTCAGAACTAGTTGATCCGACCCGGCTTTGCTCGGGTCGTCGTCGCGTCAATCAATAGACTTCCACTCAAATTCAAAATTCAAAAATGATTTTTATTCAAATAAACTTTTACAATAACCGCTGTCCTTAGCATTACTGGAGCGAGTCAAATACATGCTCTTTTGTCGCTAATGTAATCTTCAACAGTATAATAAGCTTTTTTCAGAAGCATACTTTTAATGGATTTCTTATACTTGTGTAAAGACAAGTTTAAAATAGGTTGGGGAATTTGGTTATAAAATAGAATGCTCATTCCCACAAACGACCTTCGGACTTTCTTGTGGCGGAGCGATGGAGTCACGAGATTATTGCGGCCTTTAGTTTGCATATCATGCAGATCGCATAATTTTTTGTAATTGTGAATAATTGTGTTCTGTTTTATGAATATTAAATTACAGTAAATATATTGCGAGGCTACTGTAAGAATACCTATTTCCTTTAATTTCTCTCTCCACTGATAATGATAAATGATTTATTTATTTCACGTAGAACAACTTGTGTCATTTATGATAAGTCAAGACTCTACCACTGGTTCTGAAAACTATTCTACTGAGAAGAGCCGGCAAGAAACTTAGCAGTTGCTGTTTTCATAAAATGAAAAATGTTGCGTAAAATTTTAATAATATACTCATAGCTGACGCCCGCGACTATGTCCGCGTGGATTGAGGTTTTTTGATTCCCACGGAAAGTTATTTATTTTCTATATATAAAGTAGCTTATGTGTTATTCCAGACTATAATCTATCTCTGTGGAGCCAAATTTAATCCAGGTCCGTTAGACAATTCTGGCGTGATTGAGTAGCAATTGCATGACAGTTACGTTGATGTTCGTAATTAATCTGACATAATTTATAAATTATAATATACTTCAATTTGATCCTTAATAGTAATTTGACATTATGTATATTTATTTAATTTTATTATTGTATGGTTAATGCTAATTCATTTGTTTATATTTTAAAATTAAATGTAACCTGCATTTCCATTTGTCACAATACAATGCCTTCATGTAATGATTTAATAAAGAAATAAACAATTATCCATCCATCCAAACTTTTGCATGTTTAATATAAGTATAGACTGGGTAGCTTGTTCAATGCGCCATAATTTGTTGTTCATGTCATTGATTCACTAATGCGGCCAAAATATATTGAGAGTTCATAATTTATCGCTGCCGTACAAATATTGTGATATAGAGTTGGGAGGCTTCCAAGGTCAAACAGGGAAGGAATAACATGAGATATTTAGGGAGACTTGTTATTCTGAGAACTTGATCAAAGTTTTGTAGCATGCGGAGATGCAACTGTAACTTGAAGCAAACCACCAGAGCATGTTGAATATTTCGTCTAGTCATATTTTAGAAAAGCAATCATTGATTTATTTCACGCAGGGCAACTTGTGTCACTTATGATACATCAAGAATGTTAGAATATGTACACTCAGCTTTTTTCTACTTAGTCTATGATAATGTTACTCTATGGTTTTTGGTTTTGTCTCTTCTTCGGTGAGTTGCAAATTGATGGCGGATTACTGTAAAAGAATATGGAGTTCTTTGATAAAGAAATTAAAAAGTGAATTATGTAATAACTGTAATGGTGTATTATTTGGTGAGATGCGTGGGGGCTTAACAGCCTAAAGTTTAAAATAAATTTCTCACATCCACGGACCTCTGATTCTGTGTGTATGCGTGTTCGAAAATGGGGCGAGTTACGTTGTAAGAAAAGAAAAGACGCCATCCAGCCATTTTGAAATTGTATTTGGAAAATAACTTAGCAAAAATGTTATCAAACGAAGTGTATCCTCAACTTAATGACAAAAGCAAATTCAGCAACTAGAAATTCAGACTAAACATAATTTTGGAAGAAAAAGGAATTGATTACGTAATAAAAAGTACAAAGGAAGAAAATATAAAGCGGGAGACCTACAAGAAGGATGACGCTAAGGCCAGGTCAGTGATAGTAAATTGTTTGAATGACAAGTTTTTAGAAATTATTAAGCCTGCGGGCAGTGCATTAGAGATGTTGAAATTGTTGAGTAGTGTCTTTGAAAGAAAAAGTACTTATAATAAAGTTCAACTGAAAAAGAAATTAATTACACTAAAACACAAGTTCTCTGATAAATTACCAGACCATTTTATAACCTTCGAGAACATTCTAAATGAGTTGGAGACTGGTGGCTCAAATATAGAGGAAACGGACAAAATTGAACATTTATTTTAACACTTCCGCCAGAATACGACACGGTAATTAATACATTGGAGTCATTAGATAAAGAACTTAATTTTGAATTTGTGAAAAGTCGAATGCTGGACCTCGAAACTAAATTGAAAGAAAATAATGGTATACATAACAAGTTTGAAAATATGTACTTAGTGAATGCAGACATAATATGCTTTAAGTGTAACAGAAAGGGCCACAAATCATTTCAATGTAAACAAACTTATGAAAATGACATTAATTCAAGTAAAACAAATAATAATTATGAAAATATAAATAGAAGCAATAATAATAGGAATAGAGGACACGGGTATACATATATGAATAGAGGAAGAGGATATGGATATACAAATCAAGTAAGAAAACCTAACTACACAAATCAAGGACAAGTATATAATCAAAGTTTAAACAGTGAAAGACAGAATAATAATAGCTACAGGCAAGCACACTATAGTAGAGAGGAAACTAATGAAGAACCGCAAGATGAAAGTAAGAGTACATTTGTAGCATTAACTTTGGAAAGTGAATTCATCGAAAATAACGATATTCTATTTATAATAGACTCTGGAGCAACACATCATTTTATTCAAGAAAGGTATGAGAAGTATATGTATGATATTGAGTCTATTGATGATCCAATGAAAATTAAAACAGCGAACGGTCAATTTTTACATGCGAACAAGAAAGGTAAATTACGTGGATCATATATGAATAATACAATAGTTATTGAGGGAGTTATAGTACCAGAAATTTCACATAACTTGATATCAGTGACTAAGTTGATGGAAAGAGGCATGACCATAATAATTAACAAAGATCAATTGAAAATATATACGAATGATGAACATAAAAATACACATTATATTTATAAAGAAGGAAGATTATTTACCATGAGGATGTCAATAAAACAAGGAGAACGAGAACTATTTAAGCTAGCTATAGATAAAAATGACATATGGCATAAAAGACTAGGCCATTTAAATAGGAAAAGCTTGGAAATTATGAACCTACCTTATAGTGATAAAGTATGCAATGAATGTATGATTAATAAAAGTACACGGAAACCATTTTATACAGTAACAAAACCTCAATCACATGCAATAGGAGATTTAATTCATTCTGATGTAGCTGGACCAATGAGAACAATCACAAATGAAGGAGAAAGATACTACCAAACAATCATCGATGACTACTCACATTTTACATTCACATATTTGTTGAAAAATAAATCTGAAGCAGCACAAAACTTAATAGACTATATAAAAATGATTGAAACTGAAAAGGGAATACGAGTGAAGAGAATAAGATGTGACAATGGAGGGGAGTACAGCTCATACCATCTTAAAAAATTCTGTCAGGACAAAGGAATACAAATTGAGTACAGTTTACCATATAGTCCACAGATGAATGGTAAATCTGAGAGGATGAATCGCACTATTTTTGATAAGGCAAGAACTATTTTGAGCGAGTCAAATTTGCCCAAATATTTATGGGGCCAGGCAGTTTTAGTAGCCACATTACTGATTAACCGATCACCTTCTAAAGCTATATTTAATGAGATACCTGCCATAAGGTTCGGGAAAGAAATGATGTTAGATAGAATAAAAATATTTGGATGCAAAGCTTGGGCAGTAATCCTACCTAAGCCAAGTAAATTTGAAAACAGGGCAATAGCGACAAGATTGGTTGGTTATACTAAAAATGGGTGGAAACTTTGGGATCCAGAAACTGACAAAATAATTGTTTCAAGAGATGTTAATTTTGATGAGTCCGACATTAAACACATTCCAGAAATTAATAGAAACAATGAAGAAAATAATGTAAATTATAATATATTCAGAAAATGTGAGGAAGACCAAGAAAACCAAAATGATGATACACAAAAGACAATACCAGATCAGAATGAAACAGATACAACAGAACCAGTGACAACTACAAGAAGCGGTAGACAAGTCCATCGACCAGAACATCTTCATGATTACCATCTTAATTTTCAGGCATATTGTTTATTCAGCGATGATGACCCAGTTACATATGATGAAGCTATAAAAACCGGCCAAGTGCGAGTCGGACTCGCGCACCGAGGGTTCCGTACAAACCTGTAGTAAGTTTTAAATTAAATGTTTTTTTTAAATATTTGAGTTGATTGAATGAAAGGTAAATTGCGGTTTACGATTTATGACGTATTAAAAAAAAAATACTTACTAGATCTCGTTCAAACCAATTTTCGGTGGAAGTTTGCATGGTAATGTACAACATATATTTTTTTTAGTTTTATCATTCTCTTATTTTAGAAGTTACGGGGGGGGGGGGACACATTTTACCACTTTGGAAGTGTCTCTCGCGCAAACTATTCAGTTTAGAAAGAAATGATATTACAAACCTCAATATCATTTTTGAAGACCTATCCATAGATACCCCACACCTATGGGTTAGATGAAAAAAAAATTTTTGAGTTTCAGTTCTAAGTATGGGGACCCCCAAAATTTATTGTTTTTTTTCTATTTTTGTAAGAAAATCTTAATGCGGTTTACAGAATACATCTACTTACCAAGTTTCAACAGTATAGCTCTTATAGTTTCGGAAAAAAGTGGCTGTGACATACGGACGGACAGACAGACAGACAGACAGACAGACAGACAGACAGACAGACAGACAGACAGACAGACAGACAGACAGACAGACAGACAGACAGACAGACAGACATGACGAATCTATAAGGGTTCCGTTTTTGCCAAATTTGGCTACGGAACCCTAAAAAAGGTTGGTCATCCCCAATAAATATGGAATTATATGCGCTTAAAAGAATGAATACTTGGACGGAAACAAAATTACCAAAAGATAAACAAGCAATAGAAGCTAAATGGATATTCAAGACAAAAGAGAATGGCACTAAGAAGGCAAGGCTAGTAGCAAAAGGGTTTCAGATAAAAGGAAATGAAGAATTAGGAAACAACTATACACCAGTAGCAAGAACATCGACAGTAAGATTTACTCTAGCACAAGCAGTACAAAATTCATGGCCAATAAGACAACTTGATGTACCGACAGCATACTTAAATGGAGTATTAGAATCAGGAATATATCTCAAGCCGCCGCAAGGAGTAGAAGTAGTTGATGATAATGTTTTGAAGCTTAATAGAGGATTAAACGGGTTAAGAGAAAGTGGAAAATGTTGGAATAAGAGATTAAATAATTATCTAGAAGAAAAAGGGTTTGAAAGATCAAGAAATGATTTTTGTTTATACAAAAATACTATGAAAAACATATGGCTCGTACTATATGTAGATGACATCTTAATAACTGGTGCTAAAAAGGCAAAAGATATGGGAGAAATTAATTTATTTATTGGAATGGAAGTAATTAGGACAAATGATACATTGAAAATTACACAGACAAGACTAATTGAAAAATTGTTGAAAAAATTTGGAATGGAAAATTGCAATGCAACTGAAACACCGATGACAAAGGGCTATCAAGTAGACATAAATGAAGAAATTGTATATGACATACCATATAGACAAATAATTGGAGGATTAATGTACATAGCCACTACGTCAAGACCAGACATATCTTACTCAGTATCTTTTCTATCGCAATATTTGGAAAAGCCAACAAGAGGTTTATGGGTACAGGCCAAGAGAATTCTACGATACTTGAAGAATACTAAATCATATGGATTAACATATAACAAAAATAATAAAAATGAAAATCTCATAGAAACATATTCAGACGCCGACTGGGCGGGAAATAAAGACGATCGAAAAAGTGTGAGTGGATCTATCACCCTATACAATGGCAATATAATATCATGGGTATCCAGGAAACAAAACTGTGTAGCACTCTCGACAGCGGAGGCTGAATACATTGCCGCAGCGGTGAGTGTTTGTGAATTAATTAATGTGAAAGGACTTTATTCAAACTTTAAAAGTGACAAAAACAATGAAGTGAAAAATATATTATATATAGACAATGTCGGAGCTATTGAACTCACTAAGTCGTACGAAAACAGCAAACGAGCAAAACATATAGATATTAAAATGCATTTTGTAAAGGATCTGTTCAACAAGGGAGAATTTAGTATAAAATATGTGTCTTCCCATGAAAATCGAGCAGACCTGTTTACTAAAAGTTTAACTAAAGAAACTTTCGTTCGGTTGTGTTCATTACTCAACATTAATTAAGCAAAATAAAAATGTAACAAAACTAGTTATATTGTTTAAAGAAAGTAATTCTGTAATCTGCTTAAAAATTTATTAACAAGCTAAGTATTTCATAATCTTATGTTCATGATTAGTTCCTGTTTGTAGTATTTATCTCTAAAGTATTATATATTTAAATTGTAACGATTTTCAATAATTTAACTAATTAAATTACTAAAAATCGAGGGAGAATGTTAGAATATGTACACTCAGCTTTTTTCTACTTAGTCTATGATAATGTTACTCTATGGTTTTTGGTTTTGTCTCTTCTACGGTGAGTTGCAAATTGATGGCGGATTACTGTAAAAGAATATGGAGTTCTTTGATAAAGAAATTAAAAAGTGAATTATGTAATAACTGTAATGGTGTATTATTTGGTGAGATGCGTGGGGGCTTAACAGCCTAAAGTTTAAAATAAATTTCTCACAAAGAATACCATATTAGTATACTCTCTCTCTACGACTTATTCAGGGTTGTGACTCCATTCCATTAATCACATAATGGCAGGGGTTTTCTTTTGATAATACAACCGGTTGGCGCCCCATTTTACGTTTACATGGCCTCCACACGTGCGTTTTGGAGATGAGATGAATCTCTGTCATCCACCACTACCACCACTACAGCCCATTTACGTCCCACTGCTGGGCACAGGCCTCCACTCTCATAGGAGAGAGGGAATTAGAGCTTAGACCCACCACGCTGCTCCAATGCGGGTTGGCGGGCTTTAACGACTATTATCATGTTAGTGATAATAACCGGGACCGACGGCTTAACGTGCTCTCCGAGGCACGGGGGTGAAACACCGCCAACTTCCTAACTCCGGGCTAGTGCTGAGAATTTCTAGTCAGAAAAACCCAACACTTATTATGGCCCGACCCGGGACTCGAACCCGGGACCTCGTCAGCCGCAGTCAAACATGCTAACCACTAGACCAACGAGGCAGTCAATCTCTGTCATGAATGATATAATTATACATAGATGCACGTATATGCATTATACACCTTGGCTGAAACAGAACAGTCCTGCAGGCCGAGTGGGAGTTTTTTTACGTATTCGATAGCAGCAACGTTAACTACAATAATGTATGTACGGAATTGATCGAACGCCAGCTGTCAAGCGCTTGAAAATTCCATACAAATCGTATCGTTGTCGCGATGAAATGGGAAAAAAATCTCCCACTAGGCACTCTGAAAAATATAAAAGGCAAGTGCAGAATTCCTTCTTTCCAAAGTAGATGAAGCGGGTGGATGAGGAAGGCGGAGGACCGTGTTTGGTGGCGCGCTCTCGAAAAGGCCTATGTCCAGCAGTGGATGCATATACAGGCTGATGGATGGATGGATGGATGGAAAGGAGATGGATAAAATAGTCCCATATCCACAGTTTACGTAGCTAGATCAGTAATAGATATAATATCACTGCGATCTCGCAAATCAGAAAGACTCAGCGGCGCCTGCAAGACGCCTACACACACAAACACACCTACAGTCGATACAGGCACAACCTTCACACACACAAGCAAACACACGGCCTCAATCGTTTCGCTTACAGGACGAAACTGCGATATAGACTAAGGAATGTTCACTGAGGACAAGAGAATGAAGGCCAAAGTAGTTATTTTCGAGAATGGTCATGTAAACAAGTAAATCTTTGCTACTTTTGTAATACTACCTTGATTCCCCGGTCGGGTAGAAATCTCATCTTAACTCATCGCTCGCCCATAACTGAGCAAATGCCCAATCGTCTAAGAAAACACAACCTATTATAAACTTGCCTAAACACAAGTTTAAGAATATCCATTAATAGTATGCTCCTGAAACAGCATATTATACTGTTTAAAAATATATAAATGACTAGCGGACGCCCGCGACTTCGTCCGCGTGACATAAGTTTATTAATTCCCACAGGCACTCCTTACTTTTCCGGTATAAAAAGAAGCCTATTTCACTCTCCAGGTATTCAACTATACCCAATACCCATGCAAAAAATCACGCCGATCCGTTGCTCTGTTGCGGTGTGATTGAAGGACAAACTCCCTATTTGACTTTCTTGGGGATAGAAATTTTATAAATTGTGAAATCCGTATTTCATCCTTTTTAACCGGAAGCCCAAATACCAAGTTTCATGGCTATAGCTTGAAAAACGACGGAATTTCATAAAACTTTCAACCCTTATTTAATCCCTTTGGGGGTGGAATTTTTAAAAATTGTTACACACGTCCTTCTTATTTTTTTGCCGAAAACCAAAATACCAAGTTTCGTAGATATAACATGAAAAATAACTTGTAAAATAAAAGACTTTCATACAAACTTTCACCCCCTATTTCAGCCCTTTGGGGGTAGAATTTTCAAAAATGGCGAAACACGTATTTCTTCATTTTTAACCGGTAGCTCAAATACCAATTTTCCTGGATATAACTTGAAAAATGACGGACATTCATACAAACTTTCAACCCCTATTTTACCCCTTTGGGGGTGGAATTTCGAAAAATACTTTCTTAGTGGATACCTACTCTTTACAAAGAATGCACCCTCCAAATTTCATGTCTCTAGGACCAGCGGTTTAGGCTGTGTATTGATATATAAGTCAGTCAGTCAGTCAGTCAGTTAGGACTTTGAATTTTATATGTATAGATAAAAGAGCATGGATTTGACTCGCTCTAGTTAGTTTCTTGCTGGTAATCTATATCAACGGTCAACGGGAAGTACTCTAAAGGTTTTGATTTTTACGGGTGTCAATATAATTTTACGGCCGTAAGTATCTTTTTCTAAAACATGCTTGGAAATTTGAGCATTATTTTGACAACCTTCTTCGAGATAAATCGAAATTGCTGTACACTGGCCAAATAATATGCGAGCAGCGACCGGCTAAAGTTGTATGAAAATCCATATCTATCGTGGTTTAGCGTCCAAATAAATTACATAGTAAATTCATATCTGTCGTGTAATTTAAGAATGGAACAATCTTTTACTCCGAAACATGGCAACCAAGGAGGTAACTTATCAGAGGTTTTATTTAAATTTCGAACTATAATAGCTTGCAAACAGAATGCTGTTTATTGAAAAAAAAAATAAGCACTTTAACGCGGGAAAAATTATTGTTGTTCGTTGTTCGTCATTGATTTTGAAATGTACATTTTGACAAAATGAGTTCAAGTGAAGACAATGAGTGTGATGCTGGACTTACTTAAGTGTGCCTCGGCGAATTCGTCCTTCAATGCCTGTTTTGCAGGCCGGTGCAGTAATGTACTATTGATTGCGTTGACATATAAGCTTGATTTCTTACAGCTCTGCAGACCAAAGTATTTTATATTAATTTCAACGTGATAACTCCTTGCGTTTCCGAGAAAAATGGTGGTTGACAGACATGTAGGCAACGAAGGTATCCTATAAGGGTTTCCTTTTTCCTCTCGAGGTACGACACCCTAAATAAAACACAACTTTTGACCTAAAATCTCCGAAGATCAAAAAATATTCACGCATAAAATACAAAATACAAGAGACACGTGAGCGAGTCGTGAGTTGGTGTGATTTAGCCTATTGCCGCGTCACTTCACATTCAGCGCTGGCTACGGGGGTGGAAAAGTGAAATAATTTCGTCTACTTTTTGATTTTATATTCGTTTTTGAAGTTATACTTCTTTTGGCGCGTTAGGGAAAAAATATCAGAGTGAATTTTTCACGATGCGCGCACACACCGACACCCAAATTCGACACCCTGACGTTAGTTGGTCAGCTTATAAGTCTTTCAGAAAAGGGCCTACCAACAAAATAAAAACCGACCAAGTGCGAGTCGGACTCGCGCACCGAGGGTTCCGTACAAACCTGTAGGTATTTTAGTTAAAGTTATGGTATTTTTATTGCTAAATGAATGAAGTTTAAAATTATTAAAAATATTTTTATTATATGATGTCACTAAAAATTTATGCTTTTCGCAAATTTTCTTTTATCTGTGTTTTAAGACGTTGCTTCGTACCAAATTTCAAGATTCTGAGTTTACCGAAAGTACCCAGTAGGTTTTGATTCCCTTGCGAGTGTCCAAACACTCGAAAATTTGCAGCATAAACGGCTGTATCTTTTGATTGCGTTGGCTTAGAAGTTTGATTTTTTCACAGCTCCAAGGGACAGTAGATTTGAGTATTTGATATGAATTTCAGCTTGATACCTCCATGCGTTCCTTAGAAAAAGGGTCTTGACACACAGACGGACGGACAACAAAGTGTTCCTATAAGGGTTCCGTTTTTTCCTTTCGAGGAACGGACCCCTAAAAATAAATACATTTACTGTACTGTGGCTGATAACTATACTCAAGATATTTATTATTTGCTATCAAAAAGTATAACTACTTGCGTGCGTACGACAACCTACCTCTACTGCTTACTACTCAACATAACTGACATTATAGCTCAACGAGCAGGTTCGACAGATAGCTAAAACCCTATACTAATAGTACCTATAAATGCGAAAGTTTGGAAGTTTATCATCTGGATGTATGGATGTATGGATGTTTGTTACTCAATCACGCCAGAAAGGCTAAACGGAACTGGATGAAATTTGGCACAGAGATAGATTATAGTTTGAAATAACAAATAGGCTACTCGTTATACCCGATTTTATCATTATTAATGAGTTCCCGCGGGAAACAAAAAACCTTAACCCACGCGGACGACGACGCGAGCTTAAACTAGCCAGTTTCCACTTTCTACACAGTATCGTACCAGAACGCTAAATTGCTTAGCGATACATCTTTTCTGTTATTGTGGGCACTAGCCACGACCGAAGCGACCAGACCAGATCAGAGAAAATTTCAGAAATTATAACTTCGCAAATTGAGCCTGCCGGGAATCAAACCCGTGATTTACCACTGTGCCAGAGAGTTCGTCAAAAGTCTCGATTAGGTTAATGAGATTTGGCTGTTATCTAAATTTTTAAACTACTCAATTTATAATTAAACACTTCAACTAGTTTATTCGATACTTAGTAGTGAAATTATTGCATGAAATGAAAAACAATAACGAAAAGCGGGCATAAATAAACCTCAAGTATACAAAAAAAAACTTTTGCGGCGCTCAAAATGGGGAATTCAGACCCATATTTCACTAGCACTCTGGCTACAACACGAATATTTCAGGCATTTTACACTTAGCGAGCACGATACGATTTTTCAGTAAAGTTTATACCGATGTAATTATCCTTTTTTCGTTGCAAGATTATTGCTTGATGACTTGCATTTAGAAAACAACTAGCTGATGGCCGCAACTTCATCTGCGTAGATTGAGGTTTTTCATTTTCCACGGGAAATCTTTAATTTTCCGGGATAACAGCAGCCTATGTGTTGTTTCAGACTATAATCTATATCTGTGCCAAATTTCATCTAGATCCGTTTAGCCATTCTGGCGTGATTCACAATAACATCCATTCATCCATCCATCCATCAAAGGTTTCGCATCAATTGTATTAGTATAGATAACCTGATCTAGGTTGAAAAGCAGCTCATACTCCGCTCTCCCAAAGGAATAAGTAATAATAAATTGTGTAAACAAGCAAATCTTAACTTTTACTTTAAAAAGTGTTAAGTTTAAGGGCTCATTTTAGAATATTGTGTAAACAAGCAACACTCTACTCTTACTTAATGCTACCTCGTAGGCGTGATGCTACGTCTGCAATATGCTACTTTAAAAGCTACAATGCTACAAGCATTGAACTTTCTTGCTCATTTTATAATTCTTAGCGTTTTTTCACTTTCACGCACAATTTTTGTCCAGGGTCAACAACTAGATGATGCCCGCGACTTCGTTTTAGTGGATTTAAGTTCATGGGATTTCGTTCATTTGACGTAATGCAACCTATCTGCGTATCAAAATTTCGTCTAAATTGGTGAAACAAATAGGCCGTGAAAAGGTCACACATAGACAAACACTTTCGCATTCACAATATTTGAATGGATTTCTAGCTTAAAGTCAGATTTTCAAAATACTTTTTTTTTGTGTTTTCAATATCGTATAGTATAAAGCTTTCACCTGTATATGAGGCATGCGAGCACTGAATGAAAATATTTTTTGATACAAACCATAAATTCCGCGGGATATCCATTTAATGTTTCGTGTGTGAACGTAGCTACGTATTTAACTGTTTTTCATTTATTGCTGGTTTAAATAAACTACTGTAACCAGTGATCTTTTATCTGAAATTCAGAACTTGATTATTGTATTGTTATCGGTATTACGTATACATTTGGAAAATTACAAATAGATACGTCAGACACATGTAGAATAATCTAGAATTTGTTATTTGCACCTGATAGCAAGTTATGATGGAATCTAAGATGGAAGCGGGCTAACCTGTAGTTATATTAAATTAAATTTTCAATTTAATTTAATATAACTACTAATTTAATGTATTTTAGACCAAAAGTTATAAAATATATAGAAAAACAGAAACCCACAACCCTATCGGTTTCTACACGGCATCGTAGCGGAACGCCAAATTTTGCTTGGCTGTACCTTTTTGCCGGTAGGGAGGTACCTAGCCACGGCTGAAGCCTACCACCAGAGAAAATTCAAAATTATAATTTCCCAAATTGACCCTACCGAGAATCTAACCCGAGACCTTCCACACAGCGCCAGCGTCAAAATTTCGACTTCAAGGATTACATACTTAGTTAAAGATGAAGCTAGTAAAACACGTACTATTACCTATTTTGTGGTAAAGCGTGTTAAAAAGAAATCCGTATACAAATAGAAATGGCTGTTCCTTTCCACATTCCCTTCAACACAAAGTCATTCGCCTTAACCGCTTCGGATCGTGTGGGTTTCTTTAACTCCGGCTTTGTGCGAGCCGCCATGTCTGAAACACTCCGCCCGATTACATACATACGCTTAACGTGTTAGAGCGCTTTCACACGTCGACAATCCAAGTCAATCTATCGATCAATATTTATTTATTCAAATTAGGTACACTTACAAAACTCTAGCTGATGCCCGCGACTTCGCCCGCGTGGTTTAAGTTTATTGGTTCCCGCGGGAACTATAGCCTGTGTCACTCTCCAGGTCCTCAACTATAATCACGTCGATCCGTTGCTCCGTTGCGGCGTCATTGAAGGACAAACCAACAAACAAACACACTTTCGCATTTATAATATTAGTATGATATGACTAGATGATGCCCGCGACTTCGTCCGCGTGGATAAGCCTTTTTTTATTTTCTATAATAATATGTCCTTCCTCGGGATACTAACTAGCTCTTACCAAATTTCATCCACATTTGTTGAACATATGGGCCGTGAAAGCATAGCAGCTGTCTGTCTGTCTGTACAGACAGACAGACAGTATTTATTTTTACAAAAAATATATGTCACCGTAAGATTGTAAAAACCGTTAGATTGTAATCTAACGCTTTTTTTTCGATAGATTGTAAACAGTCGAAAGATTGTGAACCGTTCAATGTTTTAAGTGCCTTTTTTTGAAATATTCATTGTATTTACGTTTACTTGTCTTTTTCTTGTAGGTTAGGTTAGGGTTCGACATAAATAATCAAGTAGTGCCCTTAGGCCCGTAAGGCACTTAGGTTCTATCGGGTTAATAAACCTAACAGATTACAATCTACCGAAAAATAATCCGTTATATTGTAATCATTCGACAGTTTACAATTTCGCGAGTTAGATTATAACCTAACGGTTTTTACAACAAATAAAAACTTTATAGTGAAATCCAAAAACAAATGTAAAGCTTCATGGGACGTTATAAGTAATAATTTTGAACACAAATCATTGGATACAGAGATAAAAAACATTCAATCACAGGGAAATACTTACTCCGATCCAAATGAAATTGCAGAGGAATTCAATAATTATTTTTTAAATATTAGTAACAAGTCCAATCAGACTGACCCTGGGCAAAATATAAGTAATTTTATAAATACTAACGACAAGACTTTGTACCTTACACCAATTATCGCAAGCGATGTGCATAAAACAATACTAGGACTTAAAAAGACTAACTCAACTGGCTACGATAATCTAAACACAAAAATTCTGAAAGCATGTGCCGTATATTTAGCGATGCCACTTAGTTACATAATTAATCTTTCTTATAAAGAAGGTGTTTTTCCTGAAAAGCTTAAACTTTCAATCATCAAGCCTATTTTTAAAAAGGGTGAAAAAAATGATATAAAGAACTACCGCCCCATAACGCTGATACCAATTATTTCCAAAGTTTTTGAAAAGATAATGCACAATAAAATATATAGCTTTATATCATCTTATCATTTATTGAAAAATTAACAATATGGGTTTATAAAAAATAGTAGTACTACCTTAGCTTGCTATGCTCTAAATAAAATTATTACAGAAAGCCTAAATGATAAATTTAATGTTATAGGAATCTTTCTTGACATGACTAGAGCATTTGACCTAGTCTGCCATAAAACTCTCCTGAGTAAACTAGAAAAATATGGAATTAGAGGAAAATGCTTAGAATGGTTAACAAGTTATCTTAAAAATAGAATGCAATGTGTAGAAATTCTGCATACAACAAACTCATATTGTAATGCTTGTCGATCTATATATAAAGTCCAACTTCCGTATGGTGTACCACAGGGCAGCGTTCTGGGTCCCTTATTATTTCTCCTTTACATTAATGACCTTCCGGACTTCATTCAGCAACAGTGTATAATGTATGCGGATGACACTACTATCATAGTAAAAAGTAAAAATAAGTTAAATGTTGAATCTGAAGCAAATGAAGCGTTGTCTAATGTAATAAAATGGCTGGAACTAAATAACCTCTCTGTAAATATGCAGAAAACTAAATTTATCCAATTTTTACCATATAATAATATCTTGTCTGATCTTAAATTAAACTATCAGGGATCTGCCATTGAGGAAGTAGAGTCTACATCTTTTCTAGGTTTCATAGTCAATCGACATTGTAACTGGAAAACCCATGTTGAAAATCTGTGCAGCAAATTGGATAAATTTGTCTATGTCCTCAGACGGCTCTATCAAACTTCTGATATGAAAACAGCCTTAATAGCATACCAAGGATATGTTTCATCGCTATTAAGATATGGGATTATCTTGTGGGGAAATTCGGTATTTGCTTATAAAGTTTTTATAAAACAAAAAGCCTGTCTGAGAGCATTATGTGGATTGCAGCCATTAGATACCTGTAGGCCTTTGTTTAAGAAGCACCATGTTCTTCCCTTGCCTTGTCAATATATCTATGAATTATTATTGCTAGTCAAAAAAAATCCAAGTTATTTTAAGAGTTACAATGAACTGGTTGAGGTTAGATCTCGGAGAGCCCAGAGAAAGAATAAACTAATTGTACCTCCTAAAAGACTGCAGATGTTTGGAAAGAGTACACACTACATGGCAATAACTATGTACAATAAACTTCCTGACAGCTACAAAAGCAGAACTTTTAATATTTTCAAAAGGAAGGCTTATGAGCTGCTTATAAATAAATGTTATTACAAAATTACTGAATTTCTTAGCGATAATCTCAAGTAACTTTTAAATAATATAATATGTAAAGATGATGACGTGAATAACTAAATGGTTTTATAGTGCAATAATTGAGTATCCCCTCTTATATGGAATTTGACATTTGTAATTGTAATTAAGTTCTATTATCATATTATCATTGATTATTTTATATTATTTTCTTTCGGTTTTTAATTGTAATTGTATATGACCTTTTATTAATTTAATTTACTAAATTTCTCTTTTTAATTTTGATGATGTATACCAAATATTCATACACCATTAATTGGTAGAATGTATAAGGCTCCCAAACTGTAACCATGACAACTGTATATCACCTACATTCTCATGAATAAATTATTATTTATTTATTTATTTATTTATTTTACAATCTTACGGTGACATATACACCGGCCAAATGATCATTCATGGGCATGGTACCCAAGACACTGACGCTATTGAATGAATTATCAGGCTATAGACTAAATAAGCGCCTTCAATTAGCCTACTAATACATTATTATACATCACTAGCTGATGCCCGTGACTTCGGCCGCATGGTTTAAGGTTTTTCTATTCTATTATAACTCCTTAATTTTCCGGGATAAATAGTAGCCTAAGTCACTCTCCAGGCCCTCAAATCTCTCTCTCTCTCTCTCTGCGTCGTATTCCTCGTTGCTGAGGGTCGTGACCTCTTTCCATTAATCAAGATTAAAAAAAAACTTAAAAATTTAAAAAACTTAAAAACCCTTAAAACTTACTACTATTTCCCTCAAATATACCCATTCCAAAAATCACGTCGACCCATTTCTCCGTTGCGGCGTGATTGAAGGACAAACCAACAAACGAAAAAACTAATTTATAATATACTAGCTGATGCCCGCGACTTCGTCCGCGTGGTTTTAGTTTTTTGATTCCCGGGGAAACTCCTTAATTTTCCGGGATAAAAAGTAGCCTATATCACTCTCCAGATCCTCAACTATACCCATGCCAAAAATCACGTCGATCCGTTGCTCCGTTGCAGCGTGATTGAATCACAAACCAACAAACCAACAAACCAATAAACCAACAAACCAACAAACAAACACACTTTCGCATTTATAATATTAGTATGACTAGATGATGCCCGCGACTTCGTCCGCGTGGATTGATGTTTTTTGATTTCCGGAGGAACTCTTCAATTTTCCGGGATAAAAAGGAGCATATGTCCTTCCCCGGTATACAACCTATCCTTGTACCAAATTTCATCAAAATCGGCTGAGTAGTTGGGCCGTGAAAGCGTAGCAGACAGACAGACAGACAGACACACTTTCGCATTTATAATATTAGTATGGAAGTATGGATGTAGTGTGAAACAGCCTTATTATAACATTTTTCCGCCCACACAACAACCGTTCAAAGGGTTTCCCAGAGCAGATCCGGTGACTTCAAAATTGTTTAATTGAATTATGATCCGTACTTAATTCAAGATTTAGGTACTACGATTATATAAAGCAAATTATAAACCTTTAGTATGAACTACTAGCTGATGCCCGCGACTTCGTACGCGTGGATCGAGGTTTTGTGGATCTCGTGGGAACTATTTATTTTCCGGGATAAAAATAGGTAGTCTATGTGTTAGTCCAGACTATAATCTATCTCTGTGCCAAATTTCATCCAGATCCGTTCAGCCGTTCTGGCGATGATTGAGTAACAAACATCCATTTGAGGTTTTTTGGTTCCCGCGGGAACTCCTTAATTTTCTGGGATAAAAAGTACCCTATGTGCTATTCCAGACTACAATCTATCTCTGTGCCAAATTTCAGCCAGATCCGTTCATTCGTTGGCGCGTGATTGAGTAACAAACATCCATACATCCATACATCCATCCAAACTTTCACATTTATAATATTAGTAAGACTAGCTAATGCCCGCGACTTCGTCCGCGTGGATTGAGGTTTTTCAGTTCAAGCGGGAACTCTTTAATTTTAGGGATAAAAAGTAGCCTATGTGTTATTCCAGACTATATATTATAATCTATCTCTGTGCCAAATTTGATCCAGATCCATTCAGCCGTTGGGGCGTGATAGAGTAACAAACATTCATCCATACATCCATCCATCCAAACTTTCGCATTTATAATATTTACTAGATGATTCCCGCCACTTCGTCCGACAGACAGACAGACACACTTTTGCATTTATAATATTAGTATGGATTTGATAGATATTAGCGATGTTGTCACCGGGTCAGATAAGTTTAGGGGACTGTATATTTTAATTGCGATGCGACTTCATCTGCGTACAATTCGTTTTTTTTTTACAAATTTACTTTGAGATTATGAAATTTTCTCGCTGCAAAAGGTCTATATGTACATAGACAGCTAAGGCGGATGTTTATTATTTATAAAAACTAATAAACATTTAGGTTAGGTTAAATTGATTCCAAAGTCGCACATCCTCAATCCACGGTTCTATTTTCATTGAAACAACGAGTAGGTATAATCCATACTTCCATACTAATATTATATTAATCTAAAACTAATTTGATAAAACTTGGTAAAGAGATTGCTTCCTGTCCCACTAAAGGAAATAGGGCTTCTTTTTATCAAATAACCAAAGGATTTTTTTCCTAAATCCACACGAATGAAGATGCGGGCATCATTTACCTAGCCCCCAATCCATTCCATACTAATATTATAAATGCGAAAATGTGTCTGTCTGTCTGTCTGCTACGCTTTAACGGACCATCTTTTCAGCGCTAGCTTATATATTAAAAAAATAAACAAAAAACTAAATTCGGTGAAATTCATTACAGAGGTAGGTTACATCCCGGGGAAAGACACAGGGAATAAAAAAACCGGCCAAGTGCGAGTCGGACTCGCGCACCGAGGGTTCCGTACTCAAGAAGTAGGTATAATTACCTTTGTTAATGAACCGCAAAACTAACTTTGTTTGTAGAGGTTTACTGTTACTATCAAAAAATTACGTTTGTTGTATGGGAGCCCCCCTTTAATATTTACTTTATTGATATTTAATTATTTATTTTGAAAGGTAATATACAAGTTAATATTCTGTGAAAATTTGAACCGTCTACCTGTTACCGTTTTTAATATTGAGCAAAAAATACGAAAAAAACACGTTTATTGTATGGGGACCCCCCTTAATATATATATTTTTTAAATTTTTAGTATTTGTTGTTATAGCGGCAACGGAAATACATCATTTGTGAAAGTTTCAGCTTTCTAGCTATCACGGTCTATGAGATACAGCCTGGAGACAGAAAGACAGACAGACAGACAGACAGACAGACAGACAGCGGAGTCTTAGTAATAGGGTCCCGTTTTTACCCTTTGGGTACGGAACCCTAAAAATTAGTCCACGCGGAAGAAGTCACACCTATGATCTCGTTAAATCATATTATACTTCATACTTTATAATATTATAAATGCGAAAGTGTATTTGTTTGTTGGTTTACTGTTTTATTGGTTTGTCCTTCAATCACGTCGCAACGGGGCAATGGATCGACGTGATTTTTGGCATGGGTATAGTTGAGAACCTGGAGAATGACATAGGCTACTTTTAGTCGCGGGCATCAGCTAGTAATTAAAACCAAAATATCAAAAAAAAACTCAATGAGAAGTAAGTAGATTCGTTTTAAGCAAATAAATTCAATGAAGCGCCGAGTGGGTTCTCAATAATTCAACGATGCGTACACTCCGCCCTAATGGAACGAGGCACTAAAATAAACTCGTTACAAAACGACGGCATGGGGAATCCGAGCCATAACGACCCTGACCTTGATGAGCGACGAAAGCGAGGCGACACGACTCCATAGAAATGATAAACTTATCTTAACGACAATGCAGGCCAGGGTGAAGGTTTGATACTGTGATTTCACCTGATGATGCAGTCTAAGATGCGGGCCAACCTGTTAGCGTATCGAGTAATTTTGTCGCGTTTGTCGCTAAGTTAGATTGTTTAGTGTTAATCTTTGGGATACATGGGCCGATATATTTTTTTCAACACACTTGCTCGTAAAGTTGCTATATTTTCTTTAGTCTTACGCCCGGTATGCGATTTATGTTATTTTTGTTATTTATACACACTAGTTCGTTTTACTTTTCATATCCGCACTAGTGTTTTTCTTATTCCACTTTTTTTTTAATATCCGTAAAGAGGTTACCAAAAGATTTGTTATTTTGTAAATAAATATTTAATTAAATTTTTTTTTTAATTTTACAATCTTGAACAAGGAGTGTAATATATAACCTTCTTGTTTACAATATATCAGTGAAAGAAATGCACATTTAAAAAACCTAATAGAGGAAAGTGTACCTTTTAAAAACCTAATAAAGTTTAATATATTGTGGCTGAATGGCGGTGTTCGGTGCCTCTGGACTTAACCTGCGCGCGCATAGTTATTCAACCAAAGATACGGCGCGCGAAAAAATAAACCTCCGCGCAATTTTGTGCAAACATTTGTTCGTTTAAAATTGCTGATTTGTGACTGAAAAATGTCGAGTACAAGTGACGAAGTACAGTTAGATTTGGATACGACGCCACCAGATATTATTATTGAGGCACAAAACGCTAGTGACAGTTTGTTGCCATCAAAATCAAGAGAAAAATACATACGGGCTTACGAAAATTTCATGAAATGGAAATGCGACAAAAAAGCCCAGTCGTTCTCGGAGAACGTGTTTTTGGCTTACTTTAATGAGTTAGCCAACAAATATAAGCCCAACACGCTGTGGTGTATTTATTCCATGTTAAGAAGTATGATTCGGACAAAAAATGGAATCGACATAAAAACTTATACGAATTTGTTGGCATTCTTGAAAAGGCGGTCGGATGGCTATATTGGCAGAAAATCTAAAGTATTGTCACCTAATGATGTCGAAAAATTCTTAAATGAAGCCCCAGATAGCCAATATTTAGCAACGAAGGTCAGTAAACTAATACTATCTATTGTAGCTTAAGTTTGTATACGAAACAGTACCCAAATAAGTATTAAGCATCCACCTATTACCGATATCTAATCAATAAATAGAGTGACAATCGAAAACTACTTATTAAACTAAAATTAACTATAAATTAAATTAAACCTAAAAATCTAAGGCTAAGATTTATTAAAAAATATAAATATAAGTATTTTTCAGGTTGCATTAATATTTGGAATCGCGCATGTCGGCGACAAGAGCTTAATAATATTACAACAAACGACATCAAGAATCACGGGGAAATGCTTCTTGTGAAAATCCCAAACACCAAGAACAAAATCCCACGATCGTTCACTATTGACGGTCAATTTAATGATATCGTAAAGAAATATCAAGCTTTGCGTACAAATAAAGCTAAAAGTGACCGTTTTTTTCAAAACTTCCAAAAAGGAAAATGTACATGTCAACCTATAGGTGTTAATAAATTTGGTTCCATGCCAAAAGAAATCGCAAAGTTTCTGGGATTACCGGATGCTGAATGTTACACCGGACACAGTTTTAGAAGAACCTCAGCTACATTGCTAGCTGATGCAGGGGCTGATATATTAACATTAAAGCGCCATGGCGGGTGGCGGTCTAATACAGTCGCAGAATCTTATGTTGAGGACTCAATTCAAAACAAAGTTAACATAAGTGCCAAGATAACACAAGGCATCAATTTGGAGCCACCTTCTAAGAAGTTTTGTCCCGAACCGCAACCTTCTACCTCATATGCCAGTGATTTTTGTGTGCCGCCTACTCTGACTAAAGGAGAATTAGAACGCCCATCCACCTCCTATGGGAATGTTTCACTATCTCCAACATTTACAGTTACTCAAGAACACCACAGTAAAAGTTTTAATAATACTATAACACATACTGTGCAACATCCAACAAAAACTGTTGCGTATCATTTTAATAATTGTACTTTCAATAATTGCTTTAATAATTAAAATGTATTTTATACCTACCTAATTGTTTTTTTCCTCGCAAGTGTGTTGAAAAACGTCGTATGATACGCGTGTGCTTTGTTCATTACAGTCTTGGCTCTATTACAGCCCTCGCCTTGCGGCTCGGGCTGTGCAATACCGCCTCGACTGTAATGACCAACTTCGCGCACTTGTATCATAATGTACTATTTTGATTATTTTTCTATCATGAGTAGTATAAGTGTTCAAAGAGTCAAAGTAAATTCGATCTGGGGAGCTATTTCAGTTATTCAAATAATAAATGCGACGAAAAGAGCAAGATCATAAAAAATATACATGATTAGGATAATAATAAGATGATTCATGATAATAATGAATGAATGAAAATGGACGGAATAAAGATGAAGCGTTTTAAATGGGACTGAGAACTGAAATATTAAACTTGCTCCAACACGACGGCGCTATGGGAAATCTGAGCCAGTTTGCCGCATTATGACCCTGATTCTTACAGAAATAGAAGTTATGACTAAATACATATTTAAAACTGTTTATGTTTAACTAGTTGAGGCCCGCGACTACGTCCGCGTGGTTTAAGTGTTTATTGATTCCCGCGGGAACTCCTTAATTTTCCGGGTCAAAAAGTAGCCTGTGTCACTACTGTGTGTGTAGTGTGTTCACAACAAACAAACACACTTTTGCATTTATAATATTAGTATGATTAGTTAGTATTACAATCATAAGTTAAGACGGAGGTCATTTGCAACGCGAAGATGGCGAGATAGAGTAGCGCTACAGGCTCTGTTTTTTAGGGTTCCGTAGCCAAATTTGGCAAAAACGGAACCCTTATAGATTCGTCATGTCTGTCCGTCTGTCTGTCTGTGTGTCCGTCCGTATGTCACAGCCACTTTTTTCCGAAACTATATGAACTATACTGTTGAAACTTGGTAAGTAGATGTATTCTGTGAACCGCATTAAGATTTTCTTACAAAAATAGAAAAAAAAACAATAAATTTTGGGGGTTCCCCATACTTAGAACTGAAACTCAAAAATTTTTTTTTCATCTAACCCATACGTGTTGTACGCAAAATGATATTGAGGTTTGTAATATCATTTTTTTCTAAACTGAATAGTTTGCGCGAGAGATACTTCCAAAGTGGTAAAATGTGTGTCCCTCCCCCCCTGTAACTTCTAAAATAAGAGAATGATAAAACTAAAAAATATATGATGTACATTACCATGCAAACTTCCACCGAAAATTGGTTTGAACGAGATCTAGTAAGTAGTTTTTTTTTTAATACGTCATAAATCGTAAACCGCAATTTACCTTTCATTCAATCAACTCAAATGAGATAAATTTCGTACGAAGCAACGTCTTATAGCACAGTTAAAGGAAAAATTGCGAAAAGCATGAATTTTCAGTTACATCATATAATAAAAATATTTTTAATAATTTAAAACTTACTACAGGTTTGTACGGAACCCTCGGTGCGCGAGTCCGACTCGCACTTGGCCGGTTTTTTAATTATTGAGCCTACGAGGCACAGATCTACATTACATTCTGCCTACAATTATAATATCATAGAAATCGCGCTAGCTGGTGGATTAAGGAAGCACTGCATCAATCATTGATATGTGGAAACCCACTGCATTATTATCCCAAGAAAACTCCTACCTTTATTTGATTAATGGAAAGGGGTCACGGCCCTCAGTAATGAGGAATACAATGCAGAGAGAGAGAGAGAGAGAGAGAGAGAGAGAGCGTCAATCATTGATACGATCTCGTACTTGTATATTAGTGTACTAGATAATGCCTGAGACTTCGTCCGCGCGAATTTTTTTATTTTAATTTTAGCAGGAACTCCTTGATTTTCCGATATGAAAAGTACCCTAAGTCCTTCACCGTGATACAACCTATCTGTACCTATGCCAGGTTTTATCAAAAGCGGCACAAGATATGGGCCGTGAAACTGTAGCAGACAGACAGACATACATACACACTTTCGCATTTACCTATATTATTAGTAGGTATAGATATGAAATGAAATTAAACGATTTATTTATTCCGTAGACAACTTGTGCCACTTATGATAAGTCGAGAAGACTCTACCACCGGTTCGGAAAGATGCTCTACTGAGAAGAGCCGGCAAGAAAATCAGCGATTGCTCTTTTCATAAGCAGAAAAATGTTTACACTTTGTAAATAATATGTACAATGCATACGTTTATGTAACAAGTATACACCGACTTGTGGGTTGCTGGATAATATTGCGGGACCTTGATCGAAGGCAAAAGGACACTAAAAATATCAGCTTTATATTATCAAAAAGGGAATTGAAGAAATCATTCCAACCCGCTCAATTCAATGGAGCGTGAAGTAGTTTTCAATAATTCAACGATACGCCGCGCCTTAATGGAATAGGAAGTAGTGCTAATGCACGGTGCATTTGATGGAAACGCACTTCAATATGATGATGCCTTTAACCGACTTTAAAATTCACAGATTTTGCAGTCCTCGCAAGACTCGGAGCATTGAAAATAAATACAAAAATTTACGAAAAAAAAATCTGAAATAAAGCACTTGATCAAAATAGTCCATACCCAATAATGGTCAGTCTGCACTGAGGCGAACAACTCCACCATACGTTCTCAAATTTTGTTCAGCAAACCGCTGTGAACGCTTGGCACTTGAGTCTCCAATACGACGTATTTTCGCTGCCCTAGCGTGGGAACTATGTTTAGAACTAACAACTAAGTTGAGACCTTGATCTTTTAGGCTTTTCGCAGTCTGTCTACAGCAGTTAGATATTAAACTGTTTAAAAAAAATGTTGGTATGTTTTCTTGTAATTATTATGTTTGTCTTGACAAATATGACTTAAAGACAGTCTGAATTAATAGACGAATAGAGGTATAACGTAAAAAGTTAAATGAGGTAAATTTTTCTGACTTAATTCACATTATTGCAATTTTCAAAGGGGTCTCTAATTTATTTTAAAATAAAATGTAGCCTATGTTACTCGCTGATAAAGTAGCTTTCTATAGGTGAAAGAATTTTGGGTCACGACCCTCTGCAATGAGGAATACTACGAAGAGAGAGAGAGACTAACTAAAATATTGAAGCAAACCACTGTTTCGGAAAAACGGGTTTCGGTCCTATGTTTTATAAGCACTCTAATTCAATTCAAGAGTCTTCAATAATTCATGTCTCCTCAGCGCTGAATTTAAAACGACTCCATTTATTGTCTCACTAGCTTTCACCCGTGGCTTCGTTCACATTAGGTTCGATTTTCATACTTTCAAAGCCTTATTTTAATCCCTTAGGGGCTGAATTTTCAAAAATCCTTTCTACATCATATCAGCTATCCGCGTGCGTGCGTTTGTGCGTGTGTGTTCTTGACTGTATCACATTTATAATAATAAATAACTCTACCTATGAGTCTTGTCTCCTCAAACTCTACATCTTAGTAAAAAGGTGTGGCCTCGCCGTTCAGAGATAGGTAGAGATATTTATTATTAGATTTAGATATCTATTATAGTAGTGTCGTTAATCAATGCAAAGACGTGATTCTTCAGACTTTGTTCATTACAAAACAATTGCACTATTCAGAACAAAACACTTAACCTTTCTAAACTATTCTTAAAGGCATATAAAAAATGGCGGAACCGGCAGGATTTGAACCTGCGTCTCTCTGGGAATCACGCCCGGAACGCCTTTGAACGCTAGGAAGCTTTTAGATCACGGTACACTTCCAAAAATCCTGCCGGTTCCGCAATTTTTGATATGTATTTATGGATAGTAACTTCCCTAGTGTTAGAAACACTATAAAAAAAACCGGCCAAGTGCGAGTCGGACTCGCGCACCGAGGGTTCCGTACTCAAGAAGTAGGTATAATTACCTTTGTTAATGAACCGCAAAACTAACTTTGTTTGTAGAGGTTTACTGTTAATATCATAAAAATTACGTTTGTTGTATGGGAGCCCCCCTTTAATATTTACTTTATTGATATTTAATTATTTATTTTGAAAGGTAATATACAAGTTAATATTCTGTGAAAATTTGAACCGTCTACCTGTTACCGTTTTTAATATTGAGCAAAAAATACGAAAAAAAACATGTTTGTGGTATGGGGACCCCCCTTAATACATATATTTTTTTTAATTTTTAGTATTTGTTGTTATAGCGGCAACGGAAATACATCATTTGTAAAAATTTCAGCTTTCTAGCTATCACGGTCTATGAGATACAGCCTGGAGACAGACAGACAGACAGACAGACAGACAGCGGAGTCTTAGTAATAGGGTCCCGTTTTTACCCTTTGGGTACAGAACCCTAATAAAAATTACTGCACCTTTCGTTTGAGAAAATACTACAAGAACTAACAAGAATACTTCAAGGAAGATATCAAACAGGTAAAAGCAGGGCAGCTGCCACAAAAGGAATTCTGCGTCAAAACGGGGATGCCGGCGCAAATACCTGGAGGCACACTACCATCGCTTAAATCCGTATTGCTTTAATATTGTTGACGTTTGTGTTTTAGAATTATAATCCTTATTTTAGGCACGTCAAGGTGCGTGACATAAAATTGTCATTTTGAAGCAATACTGCTTCAAACTATGGTAGTAACCCCCCTGTATAGTGTACACTCGGCACCGACGTCTTCATACATTTTAGAACTAACTTTTCTTTCCTGTTGAGCCACTAAACTGTTCACATCTTCCTAATATTAAAAAAGTGAAAGTTCGGATATTTATGAAATTGTATGTTTGGATGTTTTCTACTCTTTCACTGTTCACATTTTGGTATGAAAACTTCAATAACTTGAGAATACTACGGTTCCTTGGAGCTGTAAAAAATCAGGGTTCTAAGTCAACACAATCAAAAGATACGACAGTTTATACCGAATATGTTAAGTATTTTGACACTCGCCAATAAATCAAAACCTAACCGTCCCGTTAACCTAGAAACATGACATTTGGCAAGAAACAAGGTCTCACTGCACAAGTTGAAAAAATGCAGTTTAGAATGGTAGCGGGCTAACTTGTTACCGCAGTTATATATCGGTACAATTAACCAAAGGGTGTTTTTAACCGACTTCCAAAAAAGGAGGAGGATCTCAATTCGGCGCGTATTTTTTTTAAATGTTTGTCGGTGCACATCTCCGTGGTTTCTGAATCGATTTGATTTTTTTTCGTTCTATCAGTCGTTAGAGGAAGCACACGAGGTGGTCCCATAAAAAATTCTGACTCTAAATCCTCAATCCTGATACTTAAAAGTTAAAAATAAAAATAATTTTCAAAAAACCGACGTCCAAAGCCACTGTAAAGTAAATAAAAAATAATTTTGATTTCTACACACTATGTTGAAGTCGGGCGGTTAAAACAAAGATAAGCAAAGTTGATGCATCAGGCTCGCCCGACTTCAACATAGTGTGTAGATATCAAAATTATGTTTTACTTTACAGTGGCTTTGGAAGTCGGTTTTTTGGAAATAATTTATATTTTCGAGTCGGGTCGCCAAACCTCACGATCCGCGATCGAATAATATCTGAATTCCACGAGGCTGCCCGCATGATTGAGGTTCTTCCGTCCGTTCAGCTGTTCTGGCGTGATTGAGTAAAAAACATCCATTCTTTGGCATTTATAATATTAAGTATAAGTATTATTTAAAATATGACCGCGACTTCGTCCGCGTGGATTGAGGTTTTTCGATTCCCGCGGGGCTCTTTTATTCTTCGGGATAAAAAGTAGCTTAAGTGTTATAAAATCTATTTAAGTACCTATCAAATTTCTTCATATCCGTTCAGCTATTCTGTCGTGATTGAGAAACTAACATGATTGAGAAAATCCATTCAAACTTTCGCGTTTATAATATTAAGTATTATTTAAAGTATGAATTAATATGACAGTAACTGTAAATAATCCAGCTATTTGCGTAGCCCCACGCGAACATCCCGGCTTATTTGCGCTCCAGCACAATATTTGCCGCCTGTTGCACCCTTCTATTTGTACTATATTGTACATATGAAAGGTTACTTCGTCAAGCGCGCTTATATCTCTAAATAGCACAAAAAACATAATATATATAGGTATAGATTTATCGTTAAAAAAACCAGTATAAATATTTTAAAAAAATTACATAGAAACCCAAAAACCTACCCTACCGGCAAAGACGTACCGTCAAGCGATTAAGCGTTCCGGAACGATGCCGTGTAGAAACCGACTAGGGATATGGGTTTAATATAACTGTCATAACTCATACCCTTAACAGGTTATGTTAAGGGTATGACCGCTATTGGATGTGCTATCATCTTAGACTGCATCATCACGATATAGGTCCCATCACGTAAAAAGAACGCTGGTCGATAACCTGCGCACTGAGCGATTTATCGATCAAATTGGTAGTGACAGGGGTGCGACGGGGGAACGATTCCTTTAATGATTCTACAATAAACCTACCGTATAATACTATAAGGATTAGTAGGATAGGAAGCTGGGACGTGACTGTACCTGTGCGCAGACACATCCCCTCCACTGTCCCTCAGCGTTCTTTTTACGTGACGAGACCTACCTATACCATCAGGTGAGATCGCAGTCAAGAGCTAACTTGTGGCGGAATAAAAAACCGCGCGTAGAAGTTATAGAGGTCGTGGCTTCAAAACCCATTTTAAAAAGTTAACCTCACCCCCGTGTAAACAGGGCGTCGTTGGCTTTATCCGTTGCGTCTAATGGCGTTTGTTTTGTTTTAGACGCGGTCGTTATGCGTAATGGCGTACGAAAATGACGGCAACCAGAGAGTTGCCGTTATCTAGAGGTATAGTCCGTCAAACTTATCTGACCCGGTGTCAGTGTCGCTAATAATTAGTACAGCTATTAAAAATGAAACATAAACAAAAACTTAGGAGGCCTAAAAATTAAATTTTGGTCACCGGGTCAGATAGGTTTGACAGACTATTGCAATATTCGACATATCGACGGCTTCTTTCGCGAAGTGGTCCTTTACGTGGGAGTTTCTGGGTTCGATTCCCAGCAGGGTCGCATTAGGAATTTATGATTTCTGATTTTTTTCTGGTCTGGTCTGATAGTAGGCAGAGGCCGAGGCTATAGTTAGCCATAGGAATTCTTCCATTTCAAATTAATTCATCAGTTATGCTTGAGATCCAGACGATTCTGAAATCATAGATCAGGAATATACATCTACCAATAAAGCGATTTATTTTACTTACACACATTATTTTTACAAAAAGGAGGAGGTTCTCAATTCGGCGCGTTTGTTTTTTTTTTTTAATGTATGTTACCGCATATCTCCGTGGTTTCTAAACCGATTTGAAAAATTTCTTTTTCAGTGGTTAGAGGAAGCTCTCGAGGTGGTCCCATAAAAAATTCTGACTCCAATCAATCCTGATGCTGTAGGAATACCTACGACTCAAAACTAGGGAGTTATAATTTTTTTATGGTGAATTCATATGGTAGGTATCAAGTCATGTGTATACGATTCAACTCTGAGTCCCAACTCCTCAACCCTGATGTCGCAGGGTATAGAACACCTTAAAAATAGCGATTTAGGATTTTTATGGGGAATTCATATTGTAGGTGTCAAGCAACGACTTCATACTTAAACCCAAGTCCCAACTCCTCAACTCTGATGCTGCAGGGTACTGCACTCCTAAACCGTTACACTAAAAAGTTAAAAATAAAAATTCTTTCCAAAAAACCGACTTCCAAAGCCACTGTAAAGTAAAAAATAATTTTGATTTCTACACACTATGTTGAAGTCGGGCGAGCCTGACGCGTCATCTTTGCTTATCTTTGTTATACTCGCCCGACTTCAACATAGTGTGTAGAAATCAAAATTATTTTTTACTTTACAGTGGCTTTGGAAGTCGGTTTTTTGGAAAGAATTTTTATTAAACATACTTATTTTATTTATATTTTAATAACATTACCAATTTAGTTATATTGAATTGTAATAGTAATAATTTAGCATGCCAGAATGAATGGCCGAATACATTAATACACATTATCTTACTAATATTATAAATGCGAAAGTTTGGATAGATGTATGGATGTATGGATGGATGTATGGATGGATGGATGGATGTATGGATGTCTGTTACTCAATCACGCCCCAACGGCTGAACGGATCTGGCTGAAATTTGGCACAGAGATAGATTATAGTCTGGAATAGCACATAGGCTACTTTTTATCCCGGAAAATTAAAGAGTTCCCGCGGGAACCAAAAGACCTCAAAGCACGCAGACGAAGTCGCGGGCATTAGCTAGTTGATTTATATTTACTAACATTTTGCCCCGAAGAGTGGGCATAGGACTTAATGATGATGATGAAGCCTCTATTGTATGTTAGCTCGATGACGGTAATCAGGAGAGGGTAACTCTGCTACGGCCGTTTTCAATAGCCCGGCGAGTCAACTGTGAACGCGGGCTCTTACAGAATAGCCCTAATTCGACTGTTTAACCCTGATTCGAAAGGAATTTGGGCCAAATAAATCATGTATTGCTTTGCATCTAGCTTTTTTTTTATTCCACTACAAATTAGCATTTATTTATTCCATTACAAGTTAGGTTTTTCTTAGAGTGCATCATCACTTACCATCAGGTGAGATCGCAGTCAAGGTTTAACTTTTAGAGGTTTAAAAAAACCAAGTGATGATGCAGCCTAAGATGGTAGTGGGCTATTTTATTAGGGACATGATTGTAGATCATTTTTCGGTTTAAGGATTCATTTGCGAAAAGTACTTATTTTTGTTGTAAGGGGAAGTCATTACTATCCCCCTACCGGAGAGGCCCCAACCAGATTTAACGGTTGTTTTTGATGTATGAAAAAAACACGGCGCGGATATAATATATATTATGCTAACCGAAAATAAAAGGATACCAATTATTTAGCGGATGAAAATGGGCAGTTAAGTTATTATGATAGTTTTAAAAATCTGCATAAGCTATAAGCCTCTAGCAGCGGGAAAGTTTCATAATCTCATAGGAAATCTAAAATTATTCGCGGACGAAGTCGCGGGTGACCTCTAGTTGTTTATAATAAAACATACATAATCTGATGACGTCACAACTATGAATTTCAGACAACTTCCATACTAGAAGTGCGTTTTTAAGTTTGATAAAGAGTTGCTGATTTGATTGCGTTGAAAAATACCTACTCGTATCTACCTATTAGAATTTCCTCAACCCGAGCACCTAAAACTTACATCTAAAATCAGTCTAAAACTCTAAAACGAAGTTAAAAGGAAATCTATCACAGTAAGTTTCACAAGTGTGTAATGTCGACCAACTCCTAAAATGAACCCTGCACTGCGCGTGGTCGGCTTTTATTATAAATTTTTTACCCGTTTAATAAGAGTTCCTCTTATTTCCGCTTATTTCCGCGCATAGTTCGCATAAAATAACAAAAGCTCGGGCGAAATAGGACTTTGTTTTCAAAGCTGTGGAATTCAGCTTTTATTAAAATATAACGGATGCGTTTCCCGAGTAGCTATACAGCTATGCTGTATGATTTGCAACGCACAGACGAGATCCGTTGTAGAGATTACGTTATAAATAAATAATAAATAAATAAATATTTTTTATTTCAGGCAATTACAACCCATAGTTTAACAGACACAGTATTTCATGAAAATATAAAAAAATACATTAATAAATTGAATTTAAAGCAAAACAAAAGTTTAAAATTAAAATTATAAAATTATTTTTTAAAATTATCACAAAGTTAAAATTCACTAATAAAAATAAGGTAAAAATAAAGAGTAGGTAGTAAAAATTGGTCGGGGAAGTTAAGATCTAAGTGCGTTGTTCTCGCACCAATGCAGGCCAGACCGATACTTTGCGAAACGATTGTTGAAATCCTCAATTATAGCACACAAGATGGAATTGGTTCTGTGTCTAAGTCTTTCCCAGAAATTTCGTTTTGACGACCTCGTTTGAGTATTGAGCGGTGTTGTTTTAACGTGCGGAGGTCCCGGTTTCGATCCCCGACAGGGTCAATTTGGGAATTTATTATTTCTGAATTTTCCCCGGTCTGGCCTGGTGGGAGGCTTCGGCTTCGGCCGGTAGTTACCACCCTACTGGCAAAGACGTGCCGCCAAGCGCTTTAGCGTTCCGGTATGATGCCGAGTAGAAACCGAATAGGGGTATGGGTTTAATATAACTGACATGCCCCTAACCGGTTAGCCCGCTACTATCTAAGACTGCATCATCACTGTCATCAGGTGAGATCGCAGTCAAGGGCTAATTTGTAGTGGATAAAAAAAACAAATCATTGCCGGCTCTCTACTGAGCACGAGACCGCTCTCGGTATGAGAAAGGTTTGGCCATGGTCCCCCACGCTGGTCAGTAATTCATAAGTAATCATTAAAGTCAGCAATCATGAAACAATATGGCTTCAAGCGTTGGCAGTATGGCCCCTGTAAGGATTGATTTAAGTTTTGTAATAATGAATAAATAAAATAGCGAGGTATAGCTCTGTGTAGTCAGTGGTCTGTGCATACCCTGAAGGGCTGTTACTGAGCAGGTGACGCGGTAACGAAGCGACATCTAACAACACTTTGCCTTCACAATTCTAACACGGCGTAAGCATACATCTATACAGTGGGTCGACGCCCACACTATGATAGAATTGTAGCACCTAGAGGCATGGTACTCTCACCTATGGTAGAGAGAGGTTGAAAATTGCAAACATTGGCATTAGTGACAGAATTTTGTATTGAAGATTCTGCTCAGGGCCTGAAACAGTATTAGGTATTTCAATATTGTTGACGCTCTTATTTCAGAAATAAAATACTTAATTTAGGGACATCAAGGTACGTCTTATAAAAGAGACATTTTAAAATAATAATGCTATAGGTAGGTAATGGTAGTATGCCTCCTGACCATTATAGAATTTAATTTAATTTATTTATAACCCTACCGTCAAAGACCTACCGCCAAGCGGTTCTGCTTTCTGGTAAGTTGCCGTCTAGAAACCAATGGGCTTAACATTACTGCCATATCTCTAACAGGTTAGCTAGCTACCATCTTAGTCTGCATCATCACTTAACATCAGGTACGATCGCAGTCAAGGGCTAACTTGTAGTAAGTACAGTAAAAAAACGGACTCAGAACCTCGTCGTATGCAATCGAACATGCTAATACCTTCCATCGAGGCAGTCACTTATCATACGCGTATGTGTAGTTGATGTACGGCTTAATGTACATCCGTGTGCCGCAGATGTTCAATATCCGGCTCAAGACGACGGCAGGCTGGTGGAATACAGCTTCCTCGTCTTATCTTAGCCGTATAGGGTATGGATATCTTAAGCTGGCGTATCACGGTGTGTGATTCTGCGGTAAATGACGCACGACCGACGATCACGGACAGCCACGCACCGCACACAAGGCTCTTCAAACGCTGCGTCTTCTATTTTTACTATTTTAAACTTGCCTTTACACAAGTTCAAGAAATCCAGTTAAAGTATGCTCATGAAATAGGCTAATTATACTGTTGAAGATGATGTAAATGATAAAAGAGCATGGATTTGACTCGCACCAGTAATATGAGCATATATTTAACTCGCACCAGCAATAATAAGGACAACATTTGACGACCTCCGTGGCGCAGTGTGTAGCGCTGTTGCCTTAACGTGCGGAGGTCCCGGGTTCGATCACCGGCAGGGTCAATTTGGGAATTTATAATTTCTGAATTTTCCCTGGTCTGGCCTGGTGGGAGGCTTCGGCCGTGGCTAGTTACCACCCTATGGCAAAGACGTGCCGCCAAGCGATTAGCGTTCCGGTACGATGCCGTGTAGAAACCGAATAGGGGTATGGTTTTAATATAACTGCCATGCCCCTAACAGGTTAGCCCGCTACCATCTTAGACTGCATCATCACTTACCATCAGGTGGGATCGCAGTCAAGGGCTAACTTGTAGTGGAAAAAAAAAAAAAGAAAAAACATCATCTACATTGCGTATTTGTAAATTTTTTTTATAATATCAAAAATAAGCTCGTTCGTCCACTCCAATAAACATAGAAGCCCAACAAGAAATAGAGAGAGAATACTCCACTGTACGCGTCAACGGCTCTCGGCAAAATGGACAAGTTTCGACATGCTCGTCTGTAAAACGCTATAATGTGCCAAAGCAGACAAATCTATGTGATACAGCTTGTAGCTTTGCACGTGTAGCTTGGGTACACCGCCCAGTAAGCCAGCAATTAAGCAGCAATCGGAATCTACACGCTGTACCACATAGATTTAAATCTGCTGTGGCGGATTATAGCGAATTAAACTTCTACATCCTTCATTATCATGGACTCCCGCAAAATAACGCCTGCTTATATCCAATATGCTCGTCTGTGTTTATGCGGACGATCTCACAACGGACGTGTCCGCGCTACCACGGACGATACTCTTCCCATGGTGCGTCGGTGCGAGCTGATCCGCGTCCGTTCGCAATATCACGCACCGTGGAAAGCCAGCTTTATGTTACTCATACTCAAGTTGGTGTAATTTATGAAATAGAAGTCTACTAGAGGATCTGTGCGTCTAAAGTCTTTGTTATTTTGATATTGTTATAATAATGTATTAGGTACGATGGTACGGTAATTTAGTCTGACATACAGAAATTATTTGAATAAAAGAATTTAAAAAACTGTTTACATTAATATAAAAAAAAATTACATTAATTTATATTAATAATATATAATTTATATTCATCCAAATACATTACTTATGGAACATAAACAAGTGTTACCAAGGAAACATAAAGTAAATAACGTAACTGAGAAAGTTTGATTTTACTCCCTATAAATTTTCATACCAAGGGATTATATATGAAAATCGATTCAGGAGGTAAACTCCAAAAACGGCAGTCGGCACGTGTATGCCGACACAAGTGCACGATACCAAACATATACCTGCGCAGGCTGGATACCGTCACAGTTTTACGATCCCACTTTGTATGCGTACAGCGCCGCTGAATTCCTGTCGCACGGATTTTCACAGGAGCCGAATTACTATCATACTGTACTATAATATATCCATACTAACATTATAAATGCAAAAGTGTCTGTCTGTCTATCTGCTACGCTTTCACAGCCCATCTGTTCAACTGATTTTCATGAAATTTAGTACACTCATAGGTTGTATCCCGGGGAAGGACATAGCCTAGGCTACTTATCCCGGAAAATTAAGGAGTTCCCACGGAAATCGAAATAACTTAATTCACGCGGATGAAGTCGCGGGCATCAGCTAGTAATATTATAAATGCGAATGTGCGTTTGTTTATTGGTACATAGCCTGCCAGGCTGATCCTTTGTCCAAAAAGCCTTTCTGTTTTAAAAAAGTAAATTCTTCCTAGCTCAAGGGATTTATACTAATACTAGTGGGCCCGGCAGACGTTGTCCTGCCCTATCTTCCTCGCAATTTTTCCATATTTTCTCACCGTTTAAACCTCGGGACTACGACTAATTTTTGAAAAAAATCAGCTAAATCGGCCCAGCCGTTCTCGAATGTTAGCGGGACAAACGAATAGCAATTGATTTTTATAGTTTGGATAGATGGATGGATGGATGGAAGTTTGTTTGTTTGTTACTCAATCTCGCCAGAACGGCTGAACGGATCTAGATGTTTGGCAGAAAGATACATAGACTACTTTTTACCCCGGAATATTTGATCTCCCGCGGGAACCAAAAAACCTCAGAACGAAGTCGCGTGCATCAGCTAGTTTTCATATGATTCCACGTGAGCAAAGCAGGGGTAGGTGAACTAGTTTAAACCTGTTACAAGAACCTAATTCTAATTTTGCGGGTTCCGTGGTGAAATTCGTCGCTTGGAATTTAAATTCGAAAATTTCTTTGAGGGGATCTGGTTGCGAGATTACAAACCTGACATATTATGTAATTAGGTTGGGCGTTATTCGTTACCTACTAGATTATCGTTTTCTTCTAAATCCATGCTAATATAAAATAAATGATGTAAACTATAAGATGCCCGCGACTTCGTCCGCATGGATTAAGGTTTTTGACTCCCACACTCTCTAATTATTCGGGATAAAGTACGTACTTGTACTTCCCCAGAATGCAACCTACCTCTGTACCAAATTTCGTCAGAATCGGTTAAAAAGATGGGCCGGGAAAGCGTAACAGATAGACAGACACAGTTTCGCATTAAAAATATTAGTATGGATGCGAAAGTATGTATGTTTGTTCTGCAATCACGCCGCAACAAAGAAACGGATCAGCCTGATTGTTCGCATAGGTATAGTTAAGGACCTGCACAGTCACATAGGCTGCTTTTATCCTGGAAAATTAAGGAGTTCCTACGAGAAACAAAAACTAGGCATTTTTAGCTAGTAAGTCATACTCAATATTATAAATGCGAAAAAGTGTGTTGGTTTGTTGGTTTATTGGTTTGTCCTTCAATCACGCTGCAACGGAGCAACGGATCGACGTGAATTTTTGCATGGATATAGTTCAATGGCTACTTGTTATCCCGGAAAATTGAGGAATTCCCGCGGGAATCAAAAAAACTTAAACCACGCGGACCGAAGTCGCGGGCATCAGCTGGTAGGTACAATTATGATTTTCACTTACAGTTTAGTGGAAGTCGAATCATAATGGTAAGTTATAAAAGCCTAGGGCTGCTCATTACCCGCCGGATATTGCACGTCAGTCACGACAGCCCCTTGCTGGCAGAGCCTCCGCGTGCCGACCCTAACCTAAATATACTATACATCGAATCTGTAACCTATACATACTATGACTATAGAATAGCAAGCAGAATTAGGCTGTACATTTTTGTATTAAATTTTTGTGTAACATCCACACTATCCATTTCCATACTTATATTTTAATGCGAAAGTGAGTCTGTCTGTATGTCTGCTACGCTTTCACAGCCCATCTGTGGACGAAAATTGGTATAGAGGTAGGTTTTATCCCCGGAAAGGACTTGCTCTTTTTTATCAGGAAATATATATAAATACTAGCTGATGCCCGCGACTTCGTCCGCGTGGATTTAGTTTTTAAAATCCCTCGGGAACTCTTTGATTTTCCGAGATAAAAAGTATCCTAGTATGTCATTCTCCAGGTCCTCAACTATGCAAATAATCAAGTCAATCCGTTACTCTGTTGCGACGTGATTAAGGGACAAACCAACAAACCTACAAACCAACAAACAAATACACTTTTGCATTTATAATATTAGTAAGATGGTAAGAAGTAAGATTAGTAGGATTGTGCATAACCGAATTAACTATTAACATATTTTACACCAAGACATTAAGAAATAAGTATTTACGTATTCTTGAAGTTTATTGATGCTAAAGATAACTGCTAACCGATATGCACATTATAAATACAATAAAAAAATTTTTGATACAAAGCAGATGCTCATGTTTACTTAACTATACATCCACAATTTCTTATTTAATGAACTTAAATTCATTTTAATTATAATTTAATTTCATCTAATTAAATTCAATTTTTAAATTTTTATTCCGGAAATTCCTAACCTACATATAGGTTATCTATGTCTGTCTCAACGAACGACGAAAGCTAAATCTGTGCCGAACGTTAAAAATAGAGCCAAAATATATAATAGTGGTTGGAGACATGAAAAGATAACAGAAAGACAGACACAATTTCGCATTTATAATATTAAAAGATCAAGTCAAGCTGTACCTGCGACTTCGTTCGCGATCGTTATTCTTGCGCATACAGTGGCGTTAATAAAATAGGCCTTGCTCCCCACTATAACATTAAAACAGGAATATAGGTATTCGAGGAATAAAGACACGTTGTCCGACTCCGCACCTTGTCAACACCTCCGCTTCTATAACATTGCGCTGTAGAGTCGTCACTTATAGTTGGGTGCCATTGTATAATTTTGGTGGACTTAGGTTTCACAGCAGAATTATAGGCACTCCAACTTTTAAATTCAAGGTGTGCGATGGAAGCCCGAGGCCAGATTCAAATATTCTATGGGGTAATTTGTGGCCTCGTCTTGATCTGCAACCCGATTGATGGAGCTGTACTGCACATTGTCCCCATCAACACGCATCAATATGGTGTTCTTTATTGCAGCAGCTTGATCGTTTCGAGTGGTTAGTATAGCGCGCTCACAGAACCAAGAATTCTCTCGAACTGTCAAATTCTCTGTTTCACCATACACTAAAATAATTAGTTCCTCAGAAGAAGAAATGGTTCGGCATAATTGAGTCACGACATTTTTAATACACGAAATTAAGTATCACAGGCAAACATATGGCATCGAAATATTATGGAAATACCAATGTAAACAGTAAATTATGTGACGGATGTTGACACTTGGTCGCGTGGTTTTTATGATTAATTTTGTTTCCTTCAAAGCCACCAAAAATATATTATTAAGTCCTAATCAAGTGAATTGCTGTTATCTGTTGAGGAGTTCTGTCCTCTATCTCTGATAACATTTATCAAATCTTCACCAAAATTGGGCAAAACTTACCTGAATCAACATACCTTCTAATAAAGAAAGATTTATTCAAATCAGTTCAGATATGTCTGAGTTATGGAGTAAAATCAACAAAAAACCCCTATCCTGGAGGAACCTTATTTTCTATCGGGATAAAAAGTATTCTATATTTTGGCCCGGATTATCAGCTACCGCTATGCCAAATTTCATTTAAATCCGTTCAGTAGTTTTTGCGTGATGCGCGGCCATACAGACAGACAGACAAAAATTAAATAAAAATCTGTTTTGGACTCAGTATCGATAGTAAAGCATACCCCGATTAAAATTTTCAGAATATATTAAATGTACAGATATTTTCCAGTTACAGTTTTATTATAAGTATAGAAGATAGATAGATAGAGATTTTTAATTAAAGAGATCCCACGAGTTTCTTTCATTAAACCTGGATAACATTATTTAATGTTATTCTGATTTACATAATATCAGAAATTGTCATAATGTGTATGCTCTCGTGTTTATGTGAATTTAAAAAAAAAACATAAATAAAATAAAATTATGTAAAATAAAACGCAGACAAATTCGCGGGCATCATCTAGTATTCTTTAAAATATTTTAGACTGATGTATCTTATTCAATCAACGAATATATAAAAAAAATTAAACAACAAGTCATTGTAACAAAACTTTTAAAAAAAGGACAATTGAATAATTTCAAATCCCTTACAATACAAATGAAGAATTTCCCTCCCTTTGCCATTCCCTTACCCAATCAGGTAACGAAGGTTTAACGCCATACGAATACCAAATCAGCTGCTCAGAGATGCCTGGCGCGTAGCATTCGGGCCCAATGCTATAGCTCTGATTACCTTAAGGCCTTTTTTTCAAGTAACGCCGAGGTAACGGCCATTTTTACCTTTTATACTCACCATTTGCCTAAAAAGATTGCTGAAAGAAACATATATTAGGCTGAGAGTCGGTGGAATGTTTAGGTAAAGTTTTTTAACATCAAAATGTTGACAAATGTTGACGGCCTCCCTTGTGCAGTGGTAAACTCTGGTCGTCCAAGTGGGGGGGTCCCGAGTTTGGGTATTGATAATTTCTAAATTCAAGTTAGCCCGCTACCATCTTAGACTGCATCATCACCTAACATCAGGTGAGATCGCAGTCAAGGGCTAGCTTGTGGATAAAAAAAAAAACTCATAATCCCTGAATACAAGACCTAAGTTTTTACTTTTAGGAAAACGTGTCACTAATATCTGGATAGCTTAGAGCTAATTTCTAATTTTCCACGTTACAAAAAACAATATAGAATACCTGCAGCAAAGAGCGTTTCATGTTAGGGATAGAAATGTTTGGCCGTAAAAACTCTATAAAATGGGATTTCAAAGCTTTTTCCTTACTTAGAGGACGCGCCGCCATCTTTGTCTCTCATCTCATAGACTACATCGTATTTTCTTGCCAAGTGTCACGACTAGAAATATGCGCCTCACGTTCTTCCTTACGTGGGAATAACTGAAGTTGACATAAGGATTTATATCACTAAAAGATGACACCCACTTGATGATACCGCCGGCGCGGTGGTGTGATTACCTTACGTAATGGAGATTCTTAAAAATAGGCTATCTTTCATTACTATAATAATATGAATATAGAACAAAGTTTTAACTCGGATCTACCTTTTTTTCCTAATCCACTACAAGTTAGCCGTTGACTGCGATCTCACCTGATGGTCAGTGATGATGCAGTCTAAGATGTTAGCGGGCTAACCTGTTAGGAGCATGGCAGTTAGATTAAGCCCATACCCCTAATCGGTTTCTACACAGCATCGTACCGGAACGCTAAATCGCTTGGCAGCACGTCTTTGCCGGTAGGGTGGTAACTAGTCACGGTCGAAGCCCTTCACCAGGCCAGAACAGGGTAAATTAAGAAATTATAAAGTCCTAAATTGACCCTGACGGGGATCGAACCCGGGACCTCCGCACGTTAAGACACCAGCGCTCAACACTGCGCCAGGGAAGTCGTTAAAATAAAATAATAAATGTGAAAGTTTGGACGTTTGTATGTTTGTGTTTGTACACAACTTATCCCACGAAAACCCCTGTCATTATATGATTAATGGAACGGGGTCACGACCCTCAGCAATGATGAATATGACGCAGAGAGAGAGAGAGAGAGAGAGTTTTAACACCACAATGACAACCGATTTGGAAGGAATGGTGACACATCGACTATATTTTATTCTCTCCAATTAATTCCTCTCCTTTTCTCTCCTCTCGATAACTCGAGTCTCGATAGCATGAGCGATAACTTTAATTGGTGGATAAAACCCTAAGGGTACATTCTATATACTAGAAAAAAACAATTCAGATATTGTTGAAGTATATTCAAGTAAAATTATAAATAAATACATACGCTCACCACTTAAAAACTACTCGTACTATACGTATAACTTATTAAATATAATAGTTAGTATTAAGTAAAATCTCCGACTGTTAAGTATTACTTGTTTATATAGTAGAAAACTAAAGTTCACTTTAATCAATGAGCTAACTTAACAATATAGCGGTATTAAATCTTTCAAAGTTTAACCTAGCGTAAGTACACACTAGCGACTTTTTATTCTGTCGCACGTAGCTTGTCGTGACGTGACATGTAGGATCTTCACGACAAGCTGCGTGGCACTTAGTTTTTCTGGAATTTAGATAACGGGTCAGACAACCGCGAAAGCATAATTTTCCTATCTCTCTTCTTACTTACTAGTCTTGTTAATTTTACACGGAGAAAACTGTATGTAAATGTAACCTATGTAAACGTCAAATTTATTCCTTAGCTAAGGCAAAGATTTTTAATTGACAATTGATTAGTAAACTCTAAAACAGGTTGAAAATTCTTATCATCGAATAAATATCGGTTTCTCTATTGTGCAATACAGGAAACGATATAGTAAATTGGACTTTAAAATGCACACACATGCGTGGTATGTATATAATTGTATGTACATACTTTAATTTACACCGAATTCAATCAAAAAATAAACAAGATACAAGGAAATTTAAAATATAGGTATAATAAAGCGGTTTTATCGCTAAGCAGCGATCACCATGTACACAGACTTTTTGTTGAGTGAAAATCGCAAGTATTTTCTTACCCTAATATCAACTTTAAAGTCTACAATGCAACCTTAAAACTTCATTGCTTCAACTTTATTATTTGGAAACTTTGAAATTTCAATAATTTGAAAGGCAAATTTTCATCTCATAAATACTGATGCTGAGCTCTGGTTCGAATCATAATTTTAACCAAAACTCAATTTTAACTTATCAAATTTCACAAATTTAATTAAGTTTCGTACGCAGATACCTGATATAGCAAACCAATTTAATTATTTTACCAAAGATAACTATCCTAGAGCTATTTTAACAAACCACTTTTGCCATCTGTTAAGAATGTTTTTTGGAAAGAAATTTATAATTTCGACTAAAAGGTTTAAAAAAAAATATGAAGATAATGATAAACGTCCGTTAAACTGTATTGTTATGGTAACCATGCAAATTTCACAAACATACTTTGTGTTTTTTTTTTAATATCCGTACTAATATTATAAATGCAATTTAAGTGTTTCTGCTTGCTACGCTTTTACGGCCCATGTGTTCAACCGATTTTGAAGAAATTTGGTACAGGGATATCTTGTATTCCGGGGAGTGGCGTAGGCCTCTTTTTATCCCGAAAAATTCAAGAGTTCCTTAAAAAAACCTTAATCCACGCGGACAAAGTCGCGGGCATCATCTTGTATTTTATAAAGCTGTCCTAGTACAAACTACAAAGTAAAGGTAGTAGGTGTAAAGTAACTTCGGTGTGTTGACCGCTTTCTATGATAACCTAATGATAAGTATTTACAGCAGCAATACGACAAATTGAGCCTAACAAAGTAGAAATTGTATGATAATTAAAAGATTGACCTATTAAAAAAATAGTTTGCTATATGAGGATCCAAATTAATTCTTAACCAATATTAATAATAATTAATCAGAAATTAAGAAACAGCAACAGTCTCCACTTGAATTAGATGTCTATGAGGTCTGCTTTTATGAATTCCGGCAAATTCATTCTGAATCTCGTTCAACGTCCTTCCCTTAGTTTCCGGTACAAAGAAATAAACGAATATCGTCCCTGTTAAACAAGTGACCGCGAAATGCCATAACACCCAACCAGGTTTGACCATGTCCTCCAAATTCTGATATAACTTTGTCACCCCAAAGGCTAAGAACCAGTGGAAACCAGCTGTGATAGCTGTAGCCCGCCTCCTTACATTTGGAGGAAAAATTTCTCGAAGCATCAACCAAGGAATAGGTCCTACACCGGCCGCATAAACGGATACAAAAATACACAAAGCAAATACAGGTACCCAATTCTTGCTAGAGGATAAATTAGATGCTTTTAAATGGTAATAAACCGCCAAGCAACCTAAACTTAACGCCATTGCAATAAAAGAAACTAATAAGAGAACACGTCTGCGTACCCTGTTTAGGAACATCGTTGAGAAATACGTCGAGGATACTAAACAAAAACCGAGAATTATACTCGGAATATATGTAGCTCCTGATGCGTTTAAAGGATTGGCAAAAGTAGAGAAGATAATTTCGGAGTAGAAAAGGATGGGGTATATTCCACTCATCTGCTGGAAGATCATAAGTCCGAAAGAGACAACTAGTGCTTTGGCAGTTGCTTTTGTGGTAAGCAGCTGTTTGAAGGTCGTCCTGCTTTTGGCATAGCTTCGCAGACACTCCTTCATCTCTTTCAGTTCTCCATCCACGTCGTTGTCAATGCCTCTGAAGTATCGTAACGCTGTTTTGGCCTCGCTGAATTTTCCTTGAGACATCAGGTATGCTGGGGATTCTGGCAGGAAGATGAAGGCGATGAAGAAGGCGACGGGTATGCTTGCGCAGAGAACTGATAGCCAGGTTATGATTTGGACTATACCTGGAAACAAAAAAAAAACATTAATAAGATATTTCATAATATAAGGTATAAGATATTTATTTCTTAAAAGATATAAGATATTCATCGTCACCACAATATGCAGAACTTAATTTTCAACATTCATATGATTTAAGTCATCGTCTCCACATCTGGAAGTTTTTGAATTTCATTTGGAAGATATTGAAACAGACAGATATATATTCTTCCGGATTGAAAACACTTTTGCATTTATAATAATTCTTAGGTAAGTCTACTAGCGGTTACTCGCGACTTCGTCGCGTGGAATTAGGTTCTTAAAACAAAAATCAAAAAACTTTCAAAGAACATAAAATTCTTCATTTTTCAGCGCAAATATCAAGTGTCATGGATATAAGTTGAACCGCCTATTTCACCTCCTTGGGGGGAAATTTTGAAAATTCCATTCTTAGTACACCTTGAAGGTGCTCAAGGAATATTCTCTAAAAATTTCAAATTACTTCGTTCAGCCGTTTGGGCTGTAGATTGTCTGTCAGTCCCTCAGGACAAAGCCTTTTATAGTTATTGAGTGACGAAATATTAGAATGGATAGTAAGAATTTTAGCGAACATTTCACACCTGTGTATTACAAGTCTTTTTATCAACCCTGTTACCAGTGCAAATTAAAATACTTTCCCGTCTTAAGTAACATGTATCGCAAGTAATCCTCTAGTAGCGTAAGGAGCAAGGAACGTGCGAATTTTTTTTATGAGGGTTGGAGTGGATACAAAATAAATATAAATTATTATGGAAGCGTTGCGGGAAGGGGCTGAATACTAAACAAGCCTCTGATGTTCACACGAGCGGTCTGGGGCATGACGTAAACGAGAAAAGGCTAATATTTCATTACATTTTTCGTACGTGTCAGAAAAATTTGACGTGCAAAACCAGAGTTCTGCAGATTTTTCTGTTCTTTGTTTTTATTCCACTATATATTAGCCCTTGACTGCGATCTCACTTGGTGGTAAGTGATAATGCAGGCTAAGATGGTAGCGGGCTAATCTGTCAGGGTTATGGCAGTCATATTAAACCTTCGATTGACATCGAACTGGAATGCTAAATCGCTTGGTGGCACGTCTTTGCCACTAACTTGCCGTTTGTAACTAGGCACGGCCGAACCCCTCAAAGTCAAGCGATTCAGCATTCCGGTGAGATGCTATGTAGAAACAGATTAGGGGCATGGATTTAATATTATTGCCATACCCCTAACAGGTTAGCCAGCTGCTATTAGACAGCAATTTATTTTTTAATTAATTTTTTTCAGACAGATACATACACTTTCGCATTTACAATATTAATGTAGCACATGATGAGTGAAGCCCATCTTGGCGATCTAGTCTCATTCTGCAATTTTTCTTTTTATACTTGTATTCCCTGAATAAAGGTTATTTCTTTTTTTTCATCACATACTACCACCAAAGCCAGGACTCACCGATGATATATCCGAAGAGTATTCCGCAAGCAAAGAGTACGTGGTAGAAGTTGGCGAGCGCGGGCAACAAATGCTTCTCGGCTATGTCCTCGACGTAGGGCGGCACGCCCACGCTGAATGCGCCCACGGCCACGCCGCCCACGAAGCGACCCACGTACAAGCCGTACACGTTAGGACTGGAAATTCACTCAATTTTAACGGAATAAGCTTGAAATTTAAATTGAAAATAAACTTTATTGTACACCACATGTATGTCACCGTAAGATTGCGAAAACCGTCATATCGCAATCTAACGCTTTTTTTTCTCGATAGATTGTAAACTGTCGACAGATTGTGAACCGTTCAATTTTCTGAGTGTAAATTTTTGAAATATTCATTATATTTACGTTTTCTTGTCTCTTTCTTGTAGGTTAGGTTAGGGTTCGACATAAATAAGCAGGGCCGGGCACTTAGGTTCTATCTGGTTAATGTATCCTAACAGATTACAATGTACCGAAAAATAATACGTTAAATTGTAATCTGTCGACAGTTTACAATTTCGCCAAATAGATGACAATCTAACGGTTTTCACAATGTTACGGGGACATATACAATTTAAAACAAAAGAAAACAAGAATTAAAAAAAACTGTACAATAGGCGGCCTCATTGCTAAGAAGCGATATCTACCAGACAACCTAGAATCTAGAAATAATAACAGAAAATTTGAATCTTATTCTTCTATACTATAATTAAAAGGAAAAAGCGACTGACGGACTGATCTATCAACGCACAGCTCAATTCCCTAGACGAATCAGGCTGAAATTAGGCATACACATAGTTATTATGACGTAGGCTGGATACCTCCGTCATGTTTGTAACATCTACGTCATGTTTGTTTCATATATAAAAGCGAACTCACTCATTAATCACGGTATCTCAGACACAAACTTGTGGAAGGTGGATTCCTTCTATAGTGTTAACATCAGCTATGAAACGGTTTTGAGAAAATTCACTTCTTAAGGGGTGAAATGGTGTGACGTTTGTATGAAAGTCCTATATTTTTGCAGTAAGAGAAATGAAAATTGGCATTTAAGTTAATAGTATTAAATAATAAAAATCTGTAGAAGCAGTTTGTCGAAAATACACCCCAAAGGGGGATTGGAAGCTTGCATGAAAGGTCTGAGTTTTTAAAATTAAAAACTTGAAAATCGGGATTTGGGTTGTCAATTTAAAATTAAATAAACTGTACTGGGTATGAGCAATTTTACGAAAATCCACACCACAGAGAGCGAAATGGGAGTTGGAAATTTGTATGAAAGTTTCGTAGTTAGATACTTAAAAATCGGGATTTAGGTTATTAGTTTTAAATAATAATAACCTACTTAAGCTATATAAAGCCTCTATAGATCTACCCACGTAAGTCCATTTCACCTCTTTATCCACCGTTGCGTAGAACTGTCCTCGGCACCCATTCTCCAGTCTCAAGATTATGTACCCTAAACCACAACAGCACTAATCTTGACATTCACTTTGACTCGTTACCCAAGTTCAGTGATAAAAACAGAACATAAACCTTACCATAACTATTCTTTGTAGTAAGTTTAATTAGGTACCTATCATTATTCCTCATTTTTAGTTTTAGTTGTTTTTGTTCATTTAATTATTATTTTTTAGCTTTGTAACGAATTTAATTTATAATGTTGTGTTTACAAGTGGGTACTACATTTAACTTTTTTATTTTATAGGATAAGTTTACCTTTGTATGTTTTAATGTAAGTGTCCGTTAGTAGACCTAATAAATAAAATAAAATAAAATAAAATATAGATCTAGGCTATATTTGCAGCGGAAAAATTTCATAATCTCAGGATATTAGAAATTGTACCTGTATGTAGCGCTTGGCTGCAATCAGACCTAATTATAAAGATAATCTGCCTCGTTTATCTAGTGGTAAGTATGTTCAGCTGCGGCCGACGAGGTCCCGGGTTCGAGTCCCGGGTCGGGCCATTATGTACTTTTTGGGTTTTCTGATTAGAAATTCTCAGTACTAGCCAGAAGTTAGGAATTTGGCGGTATTTCACCACTAACATGATAATAGTCGGTAAAGCCCGCCAACTCGCATTGAGCTGCGTGTTGGGTATAAGCTCTAATTCCGTCTCTCATATGAAAGTGGAGGCCTGTGCCCAGCAGTGGGACTTTAATGTGCTGTAGTTGTAGTGGGTTAGTACCCATCCGTGACATAATGTGGCTATTCTTCCACTTACCTAGAAGCGACTAATATCCACGAAACCAGTAAAGGAAGAGCCAAGTACAGCAAGGTCTTCTTCCGCCCAAAGTGCTCAGAGATGAGACCAGCCGGCACCGCTCCGAACAGTGCCCCGAGGCACAGCAGGGACGTAACCCACGACCCTTCCGATCTCGACAGCTGGGGAGACATTTCATACTAAGTAGATTTAAAAAGAAGACTAAACGGGAATATTGTATCTACAAATTTATTTAATTTTTTTTTTGAATTGCGAACTAGTGGTAGATTCACTCGACGATTCAAATTATAAAAGTTTATTTGGAAAACATTTGAATTTTGAGTTGAGTCTGAGTACGACTTTTCCCGGTATGGTCGTAACTAGTCCAGTTAGACCAGCCCAGAAGCAATTTAGAAATTATAAATTCCATAATCGCCCCTGCTGGGCATCGAACCCGGAACCTCCCACTTATAAGACCACAGCACTCCCCACTACGCCAGGGAGTTTGTCAAATCATAACCAGCGGTGGGCGTAAGAAAATATCTATAACTTCTCCGTTCCGTCGTGGGTAAAAAGATTCTTCTTTTTATCCACGACGGAACGATTTAGTACTTAATCAATTTTGTATTAATAGTAGATTATTCACCACGGGGGTAATGCGATGTATTATGTCACGGGCGCCGGGATAAATCCCAAGCGGAACGAGGGATTTTAGAGTAACTCCCGAGCGTAGCGAGGGTGTTGCATCTAGAATCCTGAGAGTAGCGCGGGAATTAGGGGCGCCCAAGATTAATACAGCATTACCCCTACGGTGAATACTCTACTTTTCACACCTCGCGATACAACCACTTCTTTCAGCTGGCGTGGCCTACTCGATTTGACAAACAAATGTCGTCAGTGCGAATCTAGTTTGCCACGGCTTCGGTTTTCGAAAATCGAGTTGGCCGCGCCTGCTGAGAACACATTCTGTTTACCGAAATTAGACTTTATGGATATAGCAATAAGAATTATGAATAAAACCTCTTTGGAATGAATAGAATTTCCTTCAGATCTTGCTTATAACCCTAGGGAATAATGGATTTCAGAACAACATTATAACCCTAGGGACAGTGGCGTGCAGTTCATAGAGGCATAAAAGCACTGCTTACCCAAATGGAAATACGTCAATGCTCATTTTTCGTCAAAACAGCAAGTAAATAGGTATTTTGATTAATGCCTACCCCAGCTAAAAAACCCCGTGCACGCCACTGCCTAGGGATTTAATGTCTTACTTTAACCTTAGATAACAGGCCATGTAATTGGGCGTTGTTGAGCGAGTGGTGTGAAAAATACATTTTAGCCATCGGCGCATTATATTACCCAGTAATAGAAGCTTTATTAAAGTACTAGATGATGCCCGCGTCTTATTTTATAACTCCCAGGGGAACTCCTCAATTTTCCCAGATAAAAAGTAACCTATGTCCTTCCCCGGAATGCATTATGCAACCTACCTCTGTACAAAATTTCGTCAAATCGGTTGAACAGAGTAGTTCCTTCCCCGGAATGTAACCTACCTCTATACCGAATTTCATCAAAACCGGTTGAAAAGTTCGGAAGGAAAAGCGTAGCAGACAGACAGACACACTTTCGTATTTATAATATCAGCATGGATACTCGTCAACATACCGTAACTTTAGGATGTGTTCCATTAAGCGATTGAAACTGAAACAAAAAAACATAATTAGATTTCAAATGATCAATTAAACCCTGGCTACAGACTTAGTTTAAACTTCATCTAGTTTTTTTAACAGACTTCAAAAAGGATGTTCTGTATTCTGCATAATATCTATGTTTGTTTTTAATGATTTTCTCGGAAACCAATGTACTAATTTTAATGACCTTTTAGATCAATATCGTAAACTACGTACTTTCAGAAAGGTTTTACCCGTTTTAGTATATAATACATTTGGGTATCTTCCTTATGTACGATGTTATATACATATTGTCCTCCCGACCGAATTTCGGCCACGGCGGCCTATCTCCAGAGAGATAAGCCATCTGCGCGGGAGATATTATAGTGCACAAGTGTGTGCGCATACACAGGTGCACTCTCTGTTCCTTTACTCTCATAGCCCGATGGGACGGAAAATCCGACCGGAGAGAGATCAGGCGCAGGACCGACGGCTTTACGTGCTCTCCGAGGCACGGGGGTGAAACACCGCCAACTTCCTTACTCCGGGCTAGTACTGAGAATTTCTTGTCAGAAAAACCCAATAAGTACTTGCTATGGCCCGACCCGGGAATCGAACCCGGGACCTCGTCGGCCGCAGTCGAACATGCTAACCACTAGACCAACGAAGCAGTCAGTTATATACATAATTATATTATAATATAATTATGTATATAACTGACTTAAATATTGACATAAATGTTAACATTTAACATTTAAGTACTTTTAAATAGGATTATTAAAATAAGGTTAAAGGAAAAACACAACAAAAATATACATGTACCTACATTTAAATACCTACACTACGTAAAATATTATGCTATTTATTTAAATTAGTGTATAATGGAATTTCACCAAAAGAAAATACCTTTAATATAAAAATGAGCGTGAGGAGTTATGGAAGTATGACTTCATATTATTGAAAGTTCGCAGTCGTGGGCGTTGGCTAGTCTATACCTACTAATATTATAAATGCGAAAGTGTGGATGGATGGATGTTTGTTACTCAATCATGCCAGAACGGCTGTAAGGATCTACTGTAAGGAAATTTTGCACAGAGATAAATATTGGTCTGGAATAGGCATGATGACTGATTTTGAAAAATGGTCAGATTATGTTCGAAGTACTTATCTACTATTTCTAAAAAATATCTTATTTCAGCAGAAAAATAAGGTTTGGCATAGATAAAATTGGCATTTGAAATTTAAATTTTATAATTCACGCCAAAACGCTTGCCGGTGTCACGGCGTCGTTTGTGACGTCACTATTGTTTTTACCAATGTACTCTGTGCAGTGTGCAGTACACAATAGTGTGACTGTCAAAGCTCGAAAACAAACAATTGTGACGTCATTCGCTTCTTGGTGTTTAATCCATTATGGCGGATTGCTGTATTTTATCGTTTTATTTTATCAAAATAAATAACAATCTCACTGGAAATAGAAAAATAAATACGTTTTTTATATAATCCATGAATCCTATTTCATTAGATGAATTCATAGTTTCATTGATTCCTTGTTACTGTCATCATGCCTATTACACATAGGCTACTATTTATGCCGGAAAATGAAAGAGTTCCCGCGGGAACCGAAAACCTCAATCCAGGTCGCGGGCATTGGCTAGTCTTTTATAAATCGCCGCAAGTTAAACAGAAACCTCCACGCCTGTCCGCCGAGCCGAGAGGCTGAGCTATTATTAATTGAGTTTGTTGTGAAAACATAATTTGCCGCGCTTCACCGGCTATATTGTGTTACAGACTGTTCCAAACTAAGTTTGAGTACCTATTTTGAGTTCGGTAATCAAATCATTTGAGCGCAAATACATTTAGTCCATACTAATATTATAAATGCGTAAGTGTGTCTGTCTGACCGTCTGTTTGTCTGTCTATAATATGTCTGGCTGCTACGATTTTACAGCCCATCTGTTCAACCGACTATGATCAAATTTGGTATAGAATGGATTGTATTCCGGGGAAGGACATATCCCGGAAAATTAAAGAGTTCCCATGGAAATCAAAAAACTTAATCCACGCGGACGAAGTCGCGGGCATCACCTAGTCTAGTATAAAACAAACTAAATTATAAATACTTACATCAACTGGTCCTGCGGAAGAAGCTGAGAGATACAACGGCAGGGCTGACGACGACCATGCTACGCACACCCCGGTGGCAAACGCGCCTAAGTTTACTGAAACACAAGTAACACATAATTGTTAGCGATAATGAATAATAAGAGTTAATTTGACATTAAAGTGTTTTCAAGAAATATAATGTCATGATCAGTGTTATAAAAAAACCGGCCAAGTGCGAGTCGGACTCGCGCACCGAGGGTTCCGTACTCAAGAAGTAGGTACTGAAGCAAAACAATCAGGCAAAAACCAATATGTTTATTTGACGACGAGTACGAGGTTTACTGTTAATATCAAAAAAACGATGCTAGTTAGAGCATTGGCTATAGTTTTCCTGTAAAATATACATAAATTCCTATTGACCATAATTATTTCAGATTTTTCGATTGGTAAACTCCGGAGATAAGGGGGGGGGGGGGGAACGGTATTTTTTTAGACTTTTTCCCCGATAAATCAAAAACTATCATGACTAAAAATAATTAAAAATCTGTTTTAGAATGTACAAAGTAAACCCTTTCATATGATACCCCACACAGTACAGTTATCTCTCACTTTTAAATTTCAACCCTCCGATTTTCCCCCCTTTTTAAATAAGAACAAAAATAATTTCCAATTTTTTTTAATTCCAGTGTCTTTGGGCCACTAATATACCCAACTATTCTAAATTTCATGTCGATAGCTTCGGTAGTTACTGAAATAATCGAGTGTGACGGACGGACAGACGGACAGACGGACAGATGGACAGACAGACAGTCGCACCATAAGGGTTCCATTTTACCATTTTGGTACGGAACCCTAAAAACGTCATTATACTTAAAATTAGGGTTGCAACGGAGGCGTTCTTAGCGGGAGCAGAGGCGGATGCGGAGGTTAACGGAGGCGGGGGCGGAGGTGGATTTCTCCGATGACATCATCCATTTTCTGTGCTTTAGGATGCGATGAATCCCACATTTGATTCTTCTAGGGACAGTTGCCTTTTTGCTTGTTGCTATGGTGTAACTAACGTCACCTGCTTCGATTTGTACCTCTCGTATTGTACGTCAACGTAAATAAGCCTCTGTTACAACTCCGCAACAAAACACCGGAGGCAGATGCGAAAGTGAAGGTACGATTTTTTGCGAAAGTTCCGCACTTACGGAGGCGGAGGCGAGGTTCTGTTACAACCCTACTAAAAATGTGTCTTGCATAAATAAGATCTATTGGTGGTATTTGAGTCAATCTTTATCAGTTAGTGAGAGTGTAATCATTATTATCGTCAGTAATTATACTTAATTGGTATTCCGGGTCACGTTACAAGTATTAAATGCATAAAATAAGTAAACATGGAATTATACATTGCGAAGCATCATCTGTGTGTTATATTATCTACGAATATCCTGCCTGCGTGTAACAGTATATAATATGTCACCGTAAGATTGTAAATTCCGTTAGATTATAATCGCGAAATTGTAAACTGTCGAAAGATTTCAATATAACGCACTATTTTTCGGTAGATTGTAATCTGTTAGGTATATTAACCCGATAGAACCTAAGTGGCCTGCGCCCGGGCACTACATGAATATTATGTCGAACCCTAACCTAACCTACAAGAAAGAGACAAGAAAACGTAAATACAATGAATATTTCAAAAATTGACACTCAGAACATTGAACGGTTCACAATCTTTCGACAGTTCACAATCTAACGAGATAAAAAGCGTTAGATTACAATCTAACGGTTTTTGCAATCTTACGGTGACATATTATATCAAATAAATATTATAAATGCGAAAGTTTGGATGGATGGATGTATGGATGTTTGTTACTCAATCACGCGCCAACGGCTGAACGGATCTGGCTGAAATTTGGCACAGAGATAGAATATAGTCTGGAATAGCACATAGGCTACCAACCCGCGGGAACCAAAAAACCTCAATCCACGCGGACGTAGTCGCGGGCATAAGCTAGTATTAAATAAAGACAACATAACCACCACTTTATTTTGATAAGGATTCGACGACCTCCCTGGCGCAGTGTTGAGCGCTGTTGTCTTAACGTGGGAGGTCCCGGGTTCAACTCCCGGCAGGGTCAATTTGGGAATTTATAAATTCTGAATTTTCTCTGGTCTGGTCTGGTGGGAGGTTTCAGCCGTGGCTATCGGCACCCTACCGGCAAAGACGTGCCAACAAGCGATTTTGCGTTCCGGTACCATGTGTAGGATCCGATTAAGGGTATGGGTTTAATGTAACTGCCATACCCTTAACAGGTTAGCCTGCTATCATTTTTGACTGCATTATCATGTTTACCATTAGGTGAGGCTAACAATGCTAATGGAATAAATATAATTCATTCGAAACCCATCTTAATAATGAACCATTTAGTTTCTTACCAATTCCAGTAGCGATGTACTGTGTAGTGATGCCTGAGGTGTCCCTGTTGACACCCTGAGGTTCCCTGTTGTTCCTGAGGTTGGACACGTCAGGAACTGTGTCCAACCTCTTCAGAGCCTTCGAGTGGAGGGAGTGGCCATTCTTGGAACCCATAGCATAATAAAGTATTTCTTACCAATTCCAGTAGCAATGTACTGTGTGGTGATTCCGGAGGTGTCCCTCTTGATGTCAGGAACTGTCTCCAACCTCTTCAGAGCCTTCGAGTGCAGGGAGTGGCCATTCTTGTTGTCAGGCTCGGTGTGAGAAGCGCCAGCTTCTGCATCCACGGTCGTTTTTGTATCGTCCACTGAAATTGGTTGATTATTGAGTGATTTCCTCACGTATCTTGCACGATAATTTCTTGATTATTACTTTATTTATTTTAAATACCAATAACTATTCCTCAATCGGCAATTTTCTAACAAGACAATAATAGAAATTGGTGAACAGTTGCGAGATTTTTAAGTAAAAACTTACTCAAATAAATTAGATGTGTTTAATGTTATCCTCTATTCAATTTCGTGTTTTGTTCAAGTTGTGTGTGCGTGTGTGTGTATGCGAGTCTTTGATAGAATAATTTCAAAGTTATGATGCCTTCCGTACGTAACTATATAAAAGAGAGTGTCCTAAGTCTTTGAGATGTTGCAATTGTCCATTCCGTTGTGCACCATTTCTAAACTTAACTAAAATGATAGCTCTATTTATATTTTTATTCCTTTCATAATACTCTCTGCGGAAAGAGGCAACACCAGATTTAGAGCTGTACCTTTAGTTTAGTTTACTGCATAGATATAATATATTTGCTGGAGATTGATAGAATTGGTCACATTATCGAGTTCAGGAAAAGTTCAAGGTTAACTGGACTTTAAAAAACGGATTTTTAAACACTAGGTAGGTAAGTACAAGTCTTATGATCATCTTATCTGGGATCAAGGTTAGATAACACCTGGTCTTTAACCTCAGCCACATTTCTATCTATCTTCCACTGATAGCGCCTAATTGAATACCCTTATCGCTGACTTTTCACCACTAGGTAATAAGTTTACCCACCACAGATACCTAAATAAGGCAATAAGCAACCTGAACTGAACTTTATCGCTACGGTAATACACCTGTTATTACATTACCACGCACATTTATATTTCAACTAAGAAAAAAAAAATTAAAAAAATATTATTAAGTTAAAAATTGACTGCAACTCTGTATTGGCAACAAATATATATTTTATTGTTATTTAACTAGCTGATTCCCGCGTCTTCGTCCGCGTCAATTGAGCTTTTTTGGTGCCCGCGGGAACTCTACTTTTCCGGGACAAAAAGTAGTCTATCTGTTATGACAGACTATATTCTATCTCTGTGCCAAATATCATCCAGATCCGTTCACGCGTGATTGAGTAACGAACATCCAAATTTTCGCATTTATAATATTAGTAAAATAAATAGATTACTTGCTTCAAACGGTGAAGTAAAACATCGTGAGGTAGTATAAAATAGCTATTTATGCAACTGTATCGTAATGAGGGTCATTTTAAAGCCGAGTATCAAAATAGGATAGTACGAGAATTAAAATGACTAATTACGTACAGTTGCATACAAGATTTTATCTACGACAAGGACGTCTTTATAATTTTTTTACTTTGGGGTTGGTCTTTAAGTGCCAGAACCCAGAGCCGCTAAGCTATAGGTATCCTATTTATGAAGATAACCATATCGATACAGCTACGACTCATAACGATACAGCTCCCATACAACGAACCATAGATAATACCTATATACTAGAGACAACGAACTGTATCGTTATGAGAAGCAAACACGAAAGAGGGTTCAATTCGATATAGTTGTCAAATTCGAAATTGGAACTTTTCGATGCTGGAGTAGATAAATTATATATTAGTACGTAGGTACGTCTACGCTTTATTCAATCAAAAAATCAATCAACCAATTTTGATGTAACAAAATAAAACTTTAGAATGAGATACAGACTTAGCTGTAGTATACTTATTATGTGTTTCACTCTATTATATTTATGAAACAAGGAAATAAAAGCTATTTTTTATAGGTACGTTATCTCTGTAGTGGTCACATCTTGCCCTCTGTACCTTAGACGGTGGCATAACCGTCTAGACCAATTAATCTCATTGTTCTACTTCCCTGCCCGAAGGGCGTGAGGGTCAGATATCGGACGATTCACGCCGTGGTGACGTTATATCACCGCTTTTAATGAGTTTTTTTACCAAGAAATCTTATTAATTTTAGTCGGTGTCATTGAAGCATGAAATAGTAACTCGTGAATTATAATTTAGCGGTTAGCCGGTCAGTAATGTGTTTTCGCCCTCGCACAGAATTATACTAGGTATACTAGATGTTTCCCGCGACTTCGTCCACGTAGATTAAGTATTTTTGATTCCCGCGGGAACTCTTGAATTTTCCGGGATAAAAAGTAGCCTATGTCCTTCCCCGGGATACAACCTATCCCTATCCCAAATTTCATCGAAATCGGTTGAAGAGATTTTTTTTATTCCCGCGGGAACTCTTGACTTTTCCGGGATAGAAGTAGCCTATGTCCTTCCCCGGGATACAACCTATCCCTGTACCAAATTTCATCAAAATCGGTTGAATAGATGGGCCGTGAAAGCGTAGCAGACAGACAGACAGACACAGACAGACAGATAGACAGACAGACACACTTTCGCATTTATAATATTAGTATGGATATGGATTATAAATGCGAAAGTGTGTTTGTTTGTTGGTTTGTCCTTCAATCACGACGCAACGGGTCGACGTAAATTTTGGCATGAAACAAAATAAGCTTAAACCACGCCACGCACTATATCGCGGGCACCAGCTAGTAGGTAGGTATATTATAGGGATGATAATATCTCAATCCAATCAGCAACTCTTTATCAAACGCGCTTCTAGTATGGAAGTTTGTATGAAATACATAGTTGTATACACAGTTGTATATACAATTGTCGTACACTTTTTTCTTTGATCTATGTATAGTTTAAAATGTTTATCAAACTTTAAACTAACCGAGGATGTAAATTCTAGGTCTTCTGGAAGACTCTATTTAAAAATCAATAAGAAATACTTTATTTTTGACATAGGTATCATCCCTATTATCATTGCTTTTTAGGGTTCCGTACACAAAGGGTGCCAACGGGCCCAACTACTAATCCTCCACTGTCCGTCCGTCCGTCCGTCTATCTGTCTGTATCTCACTAACCTTAATTGTTAGACAGTTGACATAGAAAATTAAAAAATAAAGGGGGGCCTTTATTTTGTATGGGGGAATACAAGAAAAGTGACTTTTTGGGCATTTTTTGCTGTATCTCTTGAATACCGATACCTTAAATACTACACTTTTCGAAGTGGTTAATACTATACCTACTTGCTATAATGAAAATATAATAAACTTATATATATGGAGGGGGGATTACAATACTGTTATATTATAGTACGTTTGGCAACCCTAGCTCACCACACATGGTCCACCACCTTTCCATGAACTTCCCACCACCTTCTCAGCACAGCTATCAGTCCAGCGGGCTGAAGTCTATCACACAATTTCCTTGCCAGTAATTAGTGATCTCCCCTCCAGATCACGTCCACTCCAGACATCAATTCAGCGACAGAATTCGCACAACAACCCCCCACCAAGTGGATACACTGCAGTGTCTGGGATTGGACAGGTCACACACACACATATACTAGAGACCTACGTCCAGCGGTGGAAGTCTGTCGCTTAATACGACCCGTCCCGTTAGCACGCTATTAGTATATAAAAAAATTTAATTAAAATATACGTACTTGTATCACTTATAATAACTGGTGAACACAAAACTTAACTTTAAAAAAACATGGCAACTTAACTTAAAAACAAAAACTTAACTTAAAAAAACATGGCCAACTGTTTGTTTATGTTATAGAAATATATAAAAAAGTTATAGATATAGAAGTAAGGCGCAAATCTCGACGCTATGAGATTGACTGGCGGCTCTCAATAACATAATCTTGATAGCAACGTTACATCTTTAAAATGAGACAGGGCTAGTCAAGCATGGGCCGCTTTCATTCTATAAGTACTCGAATTTTTAATTAGAAAACACGTTTTGACAATAGCAATTCCAGTAGAAATTCTACTCGAATAATGTGCACCGGCTATTACTGGCCTAACACACGTGTTAGAACGATGCAAATAATATATCTATATGTCTGTTTGTTCACGCATCAATCCGTGTTTGCACTGAGCTAAAGTAAATGCGGGCTGTTTTCTATCAATATAAATTGCAAGGAAGGCTTCTTGGCTCTACAACCCCAGGAATTTGTCGCAACAATTAAAACACCAGATGATGTCCGGGACTTCGTCCGCGTGGATAATTTTTTTTTGAAAATCCTAGGAACTTTAATTCAAATGTATTGAATATAATAGATAGGTATATGAACTTAAATGAATATTCACACTTTAGGTACACATATTACAACCAACTTATATTATAACAACATAAATATGAACTTGAAATTTATATTATTTATTAATATTTTCTGCGATTGACAACCCCTGATTTTTTGATAACCTCTCAACTCTGACACAGCCCTAGTCTGATCGTAAGACCATCAATTATTAACTCTTTATTAAAAATATACACACACAATAATAACACTTATCTACAGAGACATACCATATAAAATCCTGTAAACAGCTCAATGTTTTACAAAAAATCTTTGAAGAGAACTGTACCCATATTGATAAAATAATTAAGTATATTTTTCTGTCTATGGAACTGATAAAAAGCCTTTGATTTTATAATCAACCAATATAACAATAACTAGATCGAGCGACTCGGTTTTTATTGTGTAAAAATGATAGTTTTTTAGATGACTATATAAATGACTATGAATTAACTATAATTTTTAAACGAATTCCAAAAAAGGAGGAGCTTTTCAATTCAGCGTGTATATTTTTTTTAACGTATGTTTTCCGATTTCTCAGAGGTTTCTGAACCGATTTGAATTTTTTTCGGAATAAAAATATTTAGCCTATGTATTCAGGGTATAATCTGCGTAAAACGTAATCTGCCCCAGTGAAATAAAAGATTTGGGGCAAAGTCGATGGATAATTGGACTTTCCCCCACTGCAGGTCATGGTAGGACAAAGTCGATGAACCTAATTTATTACAAATTACACCCAAATCGGTTCTATAATTGTGGTGTGAAGTATCTAGTAACAAACATCGTAACATACAAACTTATAAACATAATTATAGAGTTAGTAGAGAGTAGAGACTAGAGGTATGTCCAACTTTTCGTCCAACATACCTCAGTGTCTGAAGACCAAAGTCTTCGAACAGTGCGTGTTGCCAGTGATGACTTACGGATCCGAGACATGGTCGCTGACTATGGGCCTGATAAGAAGGCTCAGAGTCACTCAGCGGGCGATGGAGAGGGCTATGCTGGGAGTGTCCCTACGTGATCAAATCAGAAATGAAGAGATCCGTAGGAGAACCAGAGTCACCGATATAGCCCTAAGAGTTGCGAAGCTGAAGTGGCAATGGGCGGGGCACATAGTTCGGAGAACCGATGGACGTTGGGGTCCCAAAGTGCTGGAATGGCGACCCCGCACTGGAAAGCGTAGCGTCGGCAGACCCCCCACACGGTGGACAGACGACATCAAGAGAGTCGCAGGGAGTCGCTGGATCCAGGCGGCGCAAGACCGTGGCTTGTGGAGGACCCTACAAGAGACCTATGTCCAGCAGTGGACGTCCATCGGTTGACGACGACGACGACGACGACGAGAGACTAGAGACGCTAGTTACCCCCCATAATTGTAGCGCCCTCCTTGGCGCAGTGTTGAGCACTGTGGTCTTAGCGTACGGAGGCCGGGCTCGATCCCCGGTAGGGTCAATTTGGGAATTTATAATTTCTGAATTTTCCCTGGTCTAACCTGGTGTTAGGCCGTGGCTACTTACCACCCTACCGGCAAAGACGTGCCGCCAAGCGATATACCGTTCCAGTACGATGCCATGTAGAAACCAATTAGAGTATGGGTTTAATATAACTGCCATTCCCCTAACAGGTAGCCCGCTACCATATTTAGACTGCATCATCACTTACCATTAGGTGATATCTCAGTCAAGGGCTAATTTGTAGTGGATCCATCATAGAGGTCTATACTACCTCTGTGGGATCCATACTTAATATTATAAATGCGAAAGTGTTTTTGCCTGTCTGTCCATCTGTCTGTCTGCCAGGCTTTCACGGCTTGCAACCGATTTTGATGAAATATTGTACAGTGTTAGATTGTATCCCGGGGAAGGACATAGGCTACTTTTTATCCCGGGAAATGAAAGGGTTCCCGCAGGAATCAAAACCTTAAACCACGCGGACGAAGTCGCGGACATCATCTAGTAAAAGATAAAAACAAGTAATTTGTTTACTCAGTACAATCTGAAATACTGAATAAAATTGAATAAAGCCGATCATTTTGTTTTCAGCAACTCTAATATTTAATTAGCCTTAGGGTATTACTATGACAGTTTTATGTCGCGTACCTTGACGTCCGTAAAATAAGGATTATAATTCTAAAACACGAACGTCAACAATATTAAAACAATACGGATTTAAGCGATGGTAGTAAGCCTCTTGGTACAGTAAAAAAGTTTAGAGCTAATATATACTTGATGAAACTTCTTTTTACGGCTAAGCCAGATTTTACGGCGGCTGTAGAAGCAATACCAACATTTATGAGATCCTTTTAACATTGTCAAAGAGTTTAATATACTGGAAAAAATATCTATCTATACTTTTCTTAAAACTGTAACTGGACGATTACATCGCATACAGTGAAAATAAAAGTTTTGGGCACTGACTCTACAGTGCCTAAAACATTATTTTACACCCTGAAACTAGTGGACAAATTCTAATTTACGTCATACTCATAGCTATTAATTAATTAATTATCGAGGCACGAGGAGCCTAGCTGTGACAACGCTTATCAGTCGATCGCGATTGCTAAGCAACGTTGACCCAAGTCGGAAACTGGATGGGTGACCGAATTTGGAGGTTCAAATTTGGCCTTTTTGTTTCATCCGCGTCTCGGACAGCACGTTAAGCCGACGGTCCCGGTTATTAGCACTAATATGTGATAATAATCGTAACAAACCTAAGAGTTTAAATACTCTTAGTCGGGTCGTATGCGGAAGGACGTGGGAACCCACCACATTATTATCCCAAGAAAACTCCTGCCATTATGTGATTAATGGAAAGGGGTCACGACCCTCAGTAACGAGGAATACGACGTAGAGAGACTTTTTATGCCGGAAAATTAACGCGGACGAAGTTGCGGGCATCAGCTAGTATTAAATAAGAACATTTTGAGGACGATGTTCCTGCATGGCGTATATTGTAATAGTTGCGTGTATTCGCTGCGTTAACAGAAAACGCATAGAGGCGCGCCACAGCCCGATACCCCAAAGTCCATGGTGGCACATAATTTTCCCAACATTTCTTATCTTCAATCATAAAAACGTTGGTGCGAGTGATAAAAAAAAGATCAAGCTTTATTAGGGTTGTCAACCACCTACTTTTTATTACTAGGATAACCATATTAGGAAATATGCTTTTGCCGCTGACAGCTATTCTCTCTCTCTCTGTGAGCCGTATTCCTCATTACTGAGGGTCATGATCCCTTTCCATTACTCAAATAATGGTAGGAGTTTTCTTGGGATAATATTGCGGTGGTTCCTGCGTCCTTCTGCATACGACTTGACTAAGAGTATTAAACTCTTAGGTTTTTGTAACGAGTTATATCAGATGTTAGTGATAATAAACGGGACCGACGGCTTATGGTGCTCTCCGAAGCATGTAGGAAATGAAAAGGCCAATTTGAACTTCCAAATTCGGTCACCCTTCCAGTTACCGACTTGGGTCAACGTTGCTTGACAATCGCGATCGACAGATATGCTTTGTCACAGCTAGGTCACTCGCCTCTCAGCTATTTATTAGACTTATATTTATTTTAAATTTATAGCTGTACGTAAATACTTTAATACAGTGTCACGATCACCATCACCTATGATAGACTATATGAACAGGCACAGTCGCATCATATTCAATTCAAATCAATATTTATTTATTCAAATTAGGTACACAGTACTCTTATTGACGTTCACCAACTTATAAAACATAATGGTGACCAATTACGGTATCTTAAAACTAAAGCTACGAGGGTTCCAAACGTGCCCTGTTCTGAAAAGAGGCCACCACAAACTCAGCCGGTTTTTAGGGTTCCGTACCAAAATGGTAAAATGGAACCCTTATGGTGCGACTTTCTCCATCTGTCTGTCCGTCTGTCCGTCCGTCACACTCGATTATTTCAGTAACTACCGAAGCTATCGACATGAAATTTGGAATAGTTGTGTATATTAGTGGCCCAAAGACACTGGAATTTTAAAAAATTGGAAATTATTTTTGTTCTTATTTAAAAAGGGGGGAAAATCTGAGGGTTGAAATTTAAAAGTGAGATAACTGTACTGTGTGGGGTATCATTTATAAAAGGGTTTACTTTGTACATTCTAAAACAGATTTTTAATTAATTTTATTTATGATAGTTTTTGATTTATCGGGGAAAATGTCTAAAAAAATACCGTTCCCCCCCCCCCTTATCTCCGGAGTTTACCAATCGAAAAATTTTAAATAATTATGGTCAATAGGAATTTACGTATATTTTACAGGAAAACTATAGCCAATGCTCTAACTAGCATAGTTTTTTTGATATTAACAATAAACCTCTACAAACAAAGTTAGTCTTGCGGTTCATTAACAAAGGTAATTATTTATTAATAATGGTACGGAACACTTCGTGCGCGAGTCCGACTCGCACTTGCCCGGTTTTTTTTTTATTACCATCTAACAAACATGGTAAACATAAGGGCTGCAAACCTACCTTTTAGGTACGCAACCTTAAAAAGATTCAATGCGCGATCTCAATTATTTCTGACTGGCTGAATCTCTCTCTGAACGAGACACTCACACTAACTTTCACGTTTAGAGGGATGTTTTTGACAACCCTACTTGCGGGGCAATTTTACGATGTGCCCGGTACTGATAACAGAGCCGGCGAATAGCTAGTTCTTGTTATAGTCACTAAGTTACTGTTGTACTAGCTGCCGAAATGGGTTTTAGGGCTTACAGGCTTTATTGCCGTTTCCGATGCGATCCCCTATAACGGTTACCTATCGGTAACTGTTTATGTTCTATAGTATTGGATGGTACATGCGATTTTGATGATAGTGACATATTTAATGTCAAATTTGTCGTTTTGGAATTAAACAATATTCGCGTCGTTTTAGTCACACAGAAGCTGTTTGGAAGCCGCAGTAAATAAGGATTATAATTTTAAAACACGAAAGTCAGCAATAATGAAACAATATGGCTGTATGCGTTGGCAGTATGGTCCCACGGCGCGGTTGGATTGGAAGTTTTGGAACCCTCGTAGCTTTAGTTTTAAGATACTTACTTTTTCTTTTCCTGGTTTTTGGCTTTCAGTAGTGCCAAAACAGCACAATGTACTTCGCCAGTGTCCACTAGAACTAGTTTTAAAATATAATCGTTAATTATCATCACCATCACGTCTTAAACTCGTATGTCAAAAAATGATACTGTGTAGGTACCAATTTTGAATAAACATACTTTGACATTGATTTTACAGTAAGTACTCCTAGTTTTGCGTTGGGGGTTGTGGTCGGGGGTTAAAAAAGAAGAGTAGGTGGTAAATACTCACATTTAGCGTTTTCTCCGTCCCCCGTTCTCAACACGTGGGGTATAAAGTTCAGAAACAACACCCTCATATTTGCCACTTTGTATTTTTCGCTCTATCCTCTCAACATTCCGGAAATAAGTCTTATTTCTAATTTGAACACGTATACAATAAAATTTTACAATATTTATAAATTTTTTTACAGGGGTGGTCTTTATGATTGGGGTTTATTATTTTATTAGTAGTTAATATAAAAATTTATTCTATAGTTAATTCAATATTTGGATTTTAGTAAGTATATTAACGTATAATATTTGTTTATTTTAATTACATAATATGTATGACTGAACTTATTAGAGAACGAATTATAAGGCTAAGTACTTAAATTAAATAAAAATTTTAATACAGTTATTTTTTTTTTATAAATATGCACTATTTTATGAAGGACATCATAATAGTCCCTTTGAAAAACAAACCACAACTGATGAGTTACCCAAATGTTAAAGGGACAGCCAATTATCTGTCTTCCGTCCTGTGATATTAGAAGGGATGCTGCGTGGAGGGTTGTGTGAGATAAAGGGCTAAAAATGGTACTTACTACAAGTATAGGTATAGCACAGCGTAAAATGTTCATTATTACTATTGAATTCCTAATTGCACACAACTAGGTACTTAAGAAACATAAATACAGAAAGAACGTGAAGAAGCTTAATCTAATGGAAACGTGCAAAGGCGGTCTTATCGCTAAAGCGATCTCTTCCAGACAACCTTTTATTGATAGGAGTTGCGAAATCACGGGTTGTGTGGCAGCAATTGCAATAGGTCCTGTAATTTAAAATAAGATAGACTACATATACACTACATGCTAATAATACACATATAAATATCTACCGTACATAAATAACTATTTATACATAATATTAAAATATACCTACTACATTCTACTCCATTGATAAATAGTAATTTTTCAGACGACGTTTGAAAATGTGCAGAGATTTTACCTGACATATGTCAGCGGGGAGAGAATTCCACACTATAACACAATTCCTCGTGAAAGAATCACCATAGAATCTCGTACGGCTGAACGGCATCTTTAGCTTATTATCGGTGCAGGAACGGAAACAGAACCGGCCTTCCTTACCAAGGTAGCTATAACGTTCTTTCAAAAAAGACGGTGTTTGGGGGTAGAATAAGACACGGTATAGGAGGCTCAATGCATGCATGTCCTTGCGCCTTCATAATGAAAAAACTGGAAGTATAATTAGATATAATTCGCCACATTAGGTAAATCTATGTGGTACAGTGTGTATCTTGCGATATTCACCACACTGCACTAAACTTTCCAAATTATTCTCAACGTACGTTTCATTCCGACTTCCGACACTGGAGTATCTTCAGGAGATGTTGACTCGACAATGCACGATTGTGAAGATATGTTTACAATCGTGCATTGTAGAGTCAAAGTTTCGTTACGTATACGATTTTTCCAGCCCAGCGGCCCAATTATAGATCATTACTAGCTGATGCTCGCGACTTCGTCCGCGTGGATTGAGATTTTTGGTTTTCACGGGAATTCTATAATTTTCCGGGATAAAAAGTAACCTTTGTGTTATTCCGGACTAGGTATAATTTAACTGTGCCAAATTTCTTCCAGATCCGTTCAGCCGTTTTGGCGTGATTGAGCAACAAACATCCATCCATCCATCCAAACTTTTGCATTTAAAATATTAGTTTTGATTATCACTATAGATAAAGGATGGTAATTATGAATTACTAGCGAATGCCCGCGACTTCGTCTGCGTGGTTCGAAGTTTTTTTGGTACCCGCGGGAACTCCTTAATTTTCCGGAATAAATAGTAGCCTATGTGCTATTCCAGACCATAATCTATCTCTGTGCCAAATTTCAGCCAGATCCGTTCAGCCGTTGGGGCGTCATTGAGTAACAAACATCCATACATCCATCCATACATCCATCCAAACTTTCGCATTTATAATATTAGTTATTAGTTAAGTTATTAATCGAATGAACTAATTGTCCGCTCATTACTCAATGTAGTATTATTTAGTCTGCAGCTGGGCCTTGACCCGCCGCAGACGATACGCTGTCGCGACGCATTTCCGCTGTTTGGCTGTGACTCTGTAAACATGGTCTATGTAAGTGTACATTACTACGTGCTTAGGTAAACGTTTTGATTGCCTCGTTGGTTTAGTGGTAAGCATGTACGACTGCGGCTGGCGAGGTCCCCGGTTCGAATCCTGGGTCGGGCCAGTAATCAAGTATTGGATTTTTTGACAAGAAATTCTCGGTACTATGCCGGAGCTAAGATGTTGGCGGTGTTTCACCCCCGTGCCTCGGAGAGCACGTTAAGCCGTCGGTCCTACGCCTGATCTCTGTCCGGTCGTGTCTGATTTTCCTTTCAATCGGGCTATCAGAGTAAAGGAACAGAGAGTGCACCTGTGTATGCGCACAAACTTGTGCACTATATCTCCCGCGCAGTTGGCTAATCTCTCTGGAGATTGGCCGCCGTGGACGAAATTCGGTCGGGAGGACATTATTAGGTAAACGTACACTTAAATCGCGCGGAGAGGTTACTTAGCATCGCTTAAAGCAGTTGTATTGTATTAGAAAATATTATTACAGTTTTATGTCACGTACCTTGGTCCTCGACGTCCCTAAAATAAGATTATAATTCTGAAACACGAACGTCAACAATATTACAACAACACGGCTTTAAGCGTTGGTAGTACGCCCCCAGGCCCAAGCTCCTTGATTTTCTCAATCTCCTTTGATAAGTGGATAAAACCTTGTAAGTTCGATCAGCCAATTACCGACTCGGGGTAACGACGTAATAAGAGTGATTGACTGATTTCCGCTGCGTTACGATTTTCATCCACCTCCCCAAGATAAGTAGATCAGAGGTGCAATCAAAGGCGGCTCGCTCAAAGGAGCGCTGGTGCAGTGAACTCCCACAAAATTTAAAAAGATACATAGGTACTAGGTAGGTATAATAATCAAATAAACTTTGCTATAAACGTTATAAATATTTTTATATAAATCTTTTCCCATTGTCATTTTAATCATGAATATCCATAAGTACCTACCTACCTACTTTACTACTTATTTCATCAATCAACACAAATTTAATACATGGTATTTTTGTTAAGTGGAGCGCTTAGAACAACGCTCCTATAGACGAAAGCTTAGTACAACGTTCTTATTGAAATGTAATGAGAGTAAAAGAGAACATTCGATGCGAGCGGCGCGTGAGACAAAAGATTTGTATGAGACATTTGGTAAATATGGAGCGGCGCTCCTGACACGAAGTACGCATTCGCGATATTACCCGACTAAATGACATGGCCTGTTGTCACGAAGAAAGTTAAAACTCGCGAGTATTTTTTTTTTATTCGTATTATGCCGGTAAGATGTAAACAAAACACAAAATACGAAAGTAAATTTATTTTGATTTCTTCGCGAGTGCGTCGGATCATTGTACATTGGCTAGAAAATCTGTATTGTTGTTTTAAATAGTGTACATATTGTGTTGTGTATTTATGTGAAAAAGACTGTGATTTATGTAAATAGTGTAGGCGATTAAAATGGAACAATATAACGTAATGACCGCCGAATGGACTTCATTTACAAATAATTGGTAAGCATTTTCTTTTTTTTTTAGTGAACTCCCAATATGATCTTTCACGAGCCGCCTCTGGGTGCAATCATGTAAGGATTGCCGATCAAATCGTCTAAGTTCGGCCTCAAAGTAAAATAAACCATAACTGCATTGAATTAGAGCTCAATTACATGTATCCATTCTTATACGTTTAGGGTTTCGTACATACCTATACGTATGAGAATGGATACACGAAATTGAGCTCTAAATCAATGGTGTTATGGTTTATTTTGCTTTGAAGCCGAACTCAGACGATTTGATCGTCAATTCTTACATAATTGGGGGGCTGATTTAGGTGCTTTTTAACTCCCGATTGTGTATGTACTTATTTACTTATAGAGGGGACGCCCGCCGTCGCCAGGCGGGTGATCGGTCCATTAATTGACCATTCCACCCATTTGCCCGTGTTAGGACACAGGTTAGGTGTCCCGGCCTTAGTGAACCTTACGATATCCCCTATAGAGAGATGTCTTAGGTCTTCTTCACTGATCCTGTCCTTGCCCATTAATTCCCACCTTACCAATGAGTACATGGGGCACTCAGCTATGAAGGTAAAGCTGGTATCTTCCTCGCCGCACTCTGGACATGATGGGTCATCTTCGATTCTCATTATTGTGGTATGTCTATTTAGCAGACTATCGGCCGGTTTCTGAATTGAGAATTTCATGTTGAGTTTGTCTCAAAGACTACTTAAGGACTAATTAAGCAAATGTTTTGTTTCTGAATTGATATTGTGTAAGGGTTGAGAGCTGGAACTTGCGGTTTATGCTTGAATGCTTAATTCAGAAACCAGCCCAATATCAATTCAGAAACAAAAATTTGCTTATTTAGTCCTTAAGTAGTCTTTGAGACAGACTAAACATGAAATTCTCAATTCAGAAAACGGCCGATAGGTCCGTTGCTATGCCTGCTATAAGTGCTATGTTGTTTCTACTTTGCGACTCCCGATTGTGTAAGACAATCGTAATCGTAATCGTAATCATTTGCCAAACGGATAATAGGCATGATGACTGATTTTGAAAAATGATCAGATTATGTTCGAAGTACCTATCTACTATTTCGAAAAAATATCTTATTTCAGCAGAAAAATAAGATTTGGTAGATAAAATTGGCATTTAAAATTTAAAGTTATAAAATTCACGCCAAAACGCTTGCCGGTGTCATGACGTCGTTTGTGACGTCACTATTGTTTTTACCAATGTACTCTATGCAGTGTGCAGTAAGATGTGTGATTGTCAAAGCTCGAAAACAAACAAATGTTACGTCATTCGCTTCTTGGTGTTTTATCCAATATGGCGGATTGCTGTATTTTATCGTTTTATTTTATCAAAATAAATAACAATCTCACTCGAAATGGAAAAATAAATACGGTTTTTATAATCCATGAATCCTATTTCATTAGATAAATTCATAATTTCATTGATTCTTGGTTACTGTCATCATGCCTAAGTATTCGAACTAGCATGCACCTATGAACTCCTTTTAAAACAGTTCGAGAAACACGTGTAAGCTCTCAAAATGAATACGATTTTCTTAATAATTAATAATGGGTAAGCTAAAAAGGACTTCCGTAAAATATAAATATTGTTTGCAAGTGAAACAGGCCCAAAGAATTTCTCACAAATCCAAATAAAATCTACTTGAGTAGTATTTATATGAACAGCAAATCATTCCTGTCAACCATCTTTGATCCGTTTGCCTTTCATCTTCACATTACAGCCTTTCAGAATTATGCTTTTATCTACTGAATTATACATGAAACGATTTTATGGAAAGTCAAATTTTTGTATACAAATAAATAAATAAATAAATAAACGTGTATTGACCACCTTTAACAAAATAATTAGTTTAATCATACCTATGTAGTACCTACCTACTTTTTAAGTATGCAACTTAAGAATTTGGAAGTCCAAATTTTGACTTTTCGTTTGCTCCGTGCCTCGGAGAGCACGTAAGAGTTGAAATTGAGTACGTTTACTCTTACTAGAGTCTAATACGGAAGGAGCTGCGAACCCACCGCATTATTATCCCCCTCCCCCCATATTAGAAAACCCCTGCCATTATATGATAAATGGAAAGGGTTCACGATCCTCAGCAATGAGGAATATGACGCAGAGAGAGAGAATTATGTATGTCGCTGCCAAATCGTAAAATCCGCCGTATTACAAAACGACGCCGCTTTGTAATCTGGTGGTCATTCAGCCTGGTTGCGATACGTTGCTTATTATAATAAAATAACACAATAAAACATTCTGAAAAATAATATTAAAACATTATGAAAACACAATTATAAAACAGTAGGGATTCTGGAACTGCCTTTCCTGAAGCGACGGTAAACTATGCCCTCAATGAATTTTGAATGAGTTTTGAATTATGCAAGCGCCGAGTTTCGTGGCGGTTCTTTCGGTAGGAAAGTCATTACGTCAAGTTAGTAAGTAGAATCTAACGGCATTGTACTTAGGTACGAAATATTACAGTTTCTTTTTAGAAAACATATGTTCCGAATACAAATAAAATTTCACAATAGGTATAAAGGTTAATCGGATGATCTTTATGGAAGAAAAGCTTCGGGCGTCAATTTTTGTCACAGATAAAGGGATATATATTGTTTACTTAGGATCCCGATTTTCTCAGAAGCAATAAAAATAAGCGTTTAAAGAACTTGGAATGTCCGTCGTAAATGGAAAAATATAAATGAGGCAAATTCTGGTCTGAAGTGCCTTGTACACATTGGCCCAAAGCACTCGACCAAGTTTAGTCCATAAAAGATGCAGGAATGGAATAAAAAACCAATATGAATATTTTTATTATATGTATTATATTTATGATTAATTTTATCTCGTAGCTTTAGTTTTAAGATACCGTAACTGATTAACACCATCATATTTTATAAATAACAGGACGCCAATAAGTGGAGTGTACTTATTTACCTAAATTTAATAAATATTATTTGACTTTGGCTTTGACTACCTTAAATACAGGATAAAAAAATACCAATCTCACCCCAAAAGCCTTCAACTCTACCGATAATTAGCGAGATAATTCAATCAAATCCAGTCAGTTCAAAGATCAATTATAAGACAATGGAATTGAGAATAGCTCGGCGATGGGCCATTAAACCTTTTGATTACGGAAAATTATACTCTAATTGACTGTAATTAACCAAGACGGCAATCTACCGTCTGTTAATACAACGAAACAGTGAATATGCTTATTACTAAGCTATGGTTAATATTAAGCTTAGCTCTACCACAGATTAAACTTAATAGTACCTACCTACAGGGGTCATACTGCCAACCATTGAAATAGAATTACTAAAATTCTACATCAATGCTGCCAACGCGTAAAGCAATAGGTACCTAAGCAATATCACTCAAAATTACAGTTTGATGTCACGTACCTTGAAATTCCTAAAAATGAAGGATTAAGTATAATTATTGTAAAACACGAAAGACAATAATTTAACAATATGGCTTTAAGCGTTAGCAGTATGGCCTCAGGTAGCTCTTCCCAAAGAATTCTATATTTTTACTCCTATTTTTCTAAAGCAATAAATTCAGTACAACACATTGCTATTATATTCCTACAGGCGTAACAGTTTTAATAAAAACTTATATATTTTTTAATTCTACACTCCAGGATTACGCATTAAATTATCATATCATAATTACTTATTAGTCAAGTAGTTTGGCTAGATTGTAATTATATTGATCTACCTTCATTTGTACTCAATAATGAAAAAAATAAAAATATCATAGTTCCTACTAATATTAAAAATACGAAAGTGTGTTTTTTTTTTGGATCGACGTGACTTGCCGAGTCAAATCTGTTCAATAATTTATACTGAGAAATCTGTTTTGTCTGATTCGACTATTCAAATTTAAATATATTTTTAAATCGCAATCATTGTAGCAGAAAAAAAAAACCAAGAAGTTATGTTTAAAATTTATTTTAGAATATCGTATAAAATTATTTTAGATCAATTCAGAACCTGGCATCCATTAAGATATAAATACTTTTGATGGCGAACCACTTATAATTAAGTATTATTCTTAATATTGAACTTGGCTCCCATTTTCACATTCATGTTTTTAATTGGAAACTTATTCTACTATTTACATGTATGTACTTACTCCTGCAAAATGCGAATATTATAGCTCAAAATAGTGGTTGTTGTTATATTAATTATTAGCTTAAAAATTTTAAATTTCTATTAAATACAATATTATTAAAACACTACAAGGTTCTCTTGTTAACGATTATGAACTTAATCTTACTTAATACTTTTAATTATTATAACCTTTAACAATACTCTTCACACAGTACCGATAAATCACGAATGAAATAATAATATTTTTTACCACTAGGTCGGAAATGGCTTCATTATTTAAAACAAAAAAAATATGTACTTACATTGGCTAATACTCAATTATGAAATAAAATTATGTACTTCCGAACAGGAGGTTTAAGCGTGAGCCAACGCCATCTATCAGCAATGTATAAAAGCTTGCTTACTTAACAAATTCTGTCCATGTTTCCTCGCAAATTAGAGAAAAGTACTGCTTATAATAGTCTCGGCTGAAATATGAATTCACGGCCTCCTTTACTTAAAAAGGGGCAGTAATGTAGTGTAATAGCTATCACAAAATGGGAATATTACTAGGCGTTTGGTAATACTGGGGCGTTTCGTTCAACGTGGTAGCTCCGATCAACCCCCCCGCGGCTACCAGCAGTAGGCGTCGTTTCTTGTGATGACGCAGCAGTGACGTCACGCTGGTGAAGCTCCTCTCGCCGCGACGAGCGAAGCCGAGGGCCAAGCGGCCGTCTGGGCGCCGCCTTACGCCCACGTTGTGGACTGAGTTGGCGCAGGCCACGCTTAGGGTGTATGCGTGATTTGGCTGGAAACATATTTCAATCACTTCAGCACCAATAGAAAAAGCTATTGGGCGTCACGCTTGTAAGATTTTTGAAGTGAAACTTCTTTAGAATCGTTGTGATTTGAAAATTCGATGAAACGAATGTTGGCGCCACGGTACAAGTGGCGCCACCGGACAAACGTGTATACAAAGCGTTTCATTTTTGTAATTTTCTGTTTGATTGTGTAGCAGTAGAAAGTCTGATTTGTTAATTGCTTTTTATGTTTTATTATAATCAGCCTCTGGTTGATAAAACGAAAAACGAAACGAAAAAGCGACACCAAAAAGAGACAAACATATTCATAAAAGGATTTAGCCTGCGAGAGAAAGAGTTATATTTACCTATCTCATTATCTCGTAGGCTACTTTTCTGAAGCTTCACTTCTGCCGTGTGTGAATTGCACACACGCGGCAGAACGAAATGCAATTGGAAAATGAAATTCGGTAAAATTGTGATAAAAATTAGTTGATGCCCGCGACTTCGTCCGCGTAAGTTTGCATCTCAATTCACAGAAGTATGATTCTAAAACTCTTACCTGACTCGACGGCCTCAAGATATAAGTGCCATCAGGCTGACCAGACAAAAGGTTCTCTGCCTCAGTCCTGTCTATGTTCATGTAATAGGGCTCGTTCTCCACGGGCACCGGAAGTGGCCTCGCCGCCATGTCGATCTTCCGCTCCCATTCGCGCTCGCAAGATGGCTCCGTTTCCGATTCCTCTGATTGGGTGGCATCGTGTGTTTCTGGAATTCAGAATTTGAAAGTACATCTGAACGGATTTTCAGAAAATAGAAGTTTTGATGCTTTTAACAATGCATTAAACAGATAAAATAATAAATTTCTTAAAACCTATGAAAATTGTTAAGTAAATTGTAAAAGTTGATGACATAAACGGAAGCTACGATATAGGTTCTATATAGTATGTTTTATATTTACCTGCCCATAGAGATTAATTAAAAATAATAATTAAGTACCTGAGTACTACTTTTTTAATTATATAGGTATATTTATATTTTGCAAAAGTTGCCTTCTAAAAAAGCTGAGTTTCTTGGTGGTAATAGACTAGTCAAATTACACTTTTACAAAGAAAAAATTGTTAACAGGATGAGAACAGATCTTGGAAATGGTAAAGTGGCGTATAATAAAGGTAAAAAAAAAATGCGTGAGCAGGGGTGTTTCCAGATATATTTGGGGGATGAAAAGGGGTGGAATTTTGGATTATTGCGATTTCTGGCGAAAGTTGACGTCGGAGAGAAAAGTGTACAATAAAAAAGTATATAGATAATAAAAAGATCTACAACTTTTGTATGAATGATTTTTTTCATATAACCTCAAAATCTCCGAGTAAAATGCGAAAACCCGCTTTTATCGTTTTTTATTTTTCATTTACACAAAAATAATTTTATATTGACGAAACTTGGTGAAAGTATACCTTTTGTGTCTGAAATATCCACAATTTTTTTTAATTTTAGTAAATAATTTAATAATAGGTAAGTTAATTATTTTGTTTTATTCGGTTCAAAATAAGTTAATTCGACTGGTCTATAAATTCTATTTTTAAATTTAAATTTAAATTGGTGCTACAAAATCTCAGAAAAGTTTGAGGATCGAACCCGCGACCACCCGATTAGGAGATCGGGTGTCTCACTCTCAAGTCTCAACCACTGGGCTATTATATAAATAAATAAATTAATGGAGAGTTTGTATGAGTAACAGCAGTGGAGTTAATTTTTAGGGTTCCATATCTCAAAAGGAAGGATTATAGGATCACTTCGTTGTCCGTCTGTCTGTCAACCACCATTTTCTAGGACATGCGTGGAGGTATCAAGTTGAATTTAATATCAAATTCTTAGATGTACGTCCCTTGGAGTTGTAAGAAAATCAAGCTTCCAAGTCAACGCAAACAAAAGATACAGCCGTATAGGGCGCATATTTTGACACTCGCCAATAAATCAAAAACTATGATTAAAGGGTACTTCCGGTTGACCTAGAATCATGAAATTTGGCAAAAAGCAAGGTCTCACAGCAAAAGTATAGAAAAAAACTGAAAATCGATAATTAGGATTCCTTACTCATAGTGTGTCGAATTCTTTGTCAGGCGCTACCCGTTTAGCGCCATACGCAAGCCAGTTATTTCACAGCGGATTACGTGGTGTTATGACATATTTCTTATTTAGTACTAAAAGAATGTATATTATGTACGGAACCCTTTGTGCGCGAGTCTGAGTCGCACTTGACCGGTTTCTAAAACTGTACGACAGTGGCACAGACAGTGGTATCAGTCAGTCTATTTCTTTCTTACCTGCAATAACATCAGTAAGGCTGTGAAACATCCGATAAAAGAAGTCGAGCGCCCCATCGCTAATACGTACACCTAGATTGTAGAGCAGTGGAATACTAACTTTTAACCACCAACACATTATTTGTGTATTTCACTTTAGTCATTATTCTATACATCAGGTACACTGTTCCATTTACACTGTTTTATTCAACATTTAGCATACTATCCCCGGCATTGTTCCAAGTTTATTTGGTAAGTAGGTGGTATTTTTTCTTTTCGATCTAGTGATCTATACGGTTAGTTGGTATTGTTGTGTTGGTGTTGTTTGGTTTGTAAAAGAGCATGGATTTGACTCGCTCTAGCTATGTTTGGGACTGCAGTTACTTGTATCCCTATCATTATAGGGATACAAGTAACTGTAATTTTTGATTACAGAAAAGAGCAACCACCGAGTTTCATGACCGTACGAATGTCATTCCGAACCAGCGGTAGATTCACTCGACGATTCAAAGTACTTACTTGTAAAAGTCTATTTCAATAAAGAAAGATTTAATTTTGAAGGCTTTTTCACTAAGTCACCTAGTGTATGTACTACCTGCCTACTACCTATATTCTTAATTCCAAAAAGGTAGTATAAAATCTTATTTTGCTTGAACACTTTTCAATATTAGCATGTCGTAATACTGTTCAATGGAGAAGTTTCATGATGTTGTGAATATCATATTTAACACAACGGAAGTAAAATATAGATTAAAACTAATAAATCAGTGTTTTCTTTTTAAATCCATCATAAAATGACTGAGAAATGACGATTTAAAAGTTTAATTATTTTTTCGTACCACTTGCTCAAAAAAGTGACATTCTATGCCACAAAAAGCGAACCTAACAATAGTCATTTTTAATCTGTTAAAAACAGGGAAAGAAAATTGTACTGAATTTCATTCATCCTCTAGGGGGAGAATGTGATTTAAATTTGGAATACTTACCGAAATTTATATTGAACTACATCTGTGTTTACACCATTGAGTTTGTTTAAAAAGCATTAAACATATTTTTGAAAAAGGAATACGCATTTATTATGCAGCTATGATTATTAAATAAAATTACGAAAACCGAAGAGGCCGTATGAGCTTGATGCATTTGCTTTTCCGACAAAAAAATATTAGTCTAGGAATTTGCCGCGGTTTTGTTTTCTTCAAATACATAAACGTTAAGTTTATTTTAATTTATTTTTATAAATAAGTTAATGTTCTAAACAGTTCCTCACACGCAAGAACAGAGAAATACTCAAATCAACTCATCAAATCAAAATATAAATATCATAAATGCGAATAGTTTGGATGGATGTCTAGTGGATGTATGTATGGATGTTTGTTACTCAATCACGGCCCAACGGCTGAACGGATCTGGCTGAAATTTGGCACAGAGATAGATTATAGTCTGGACTAACACATAGGCTACTTTTTATCCCGGAAAATTCAAGAGTTCCCGCGGGAACAACAAAACTTCGATCCACGCGTACGAAGTCGCGGGGAATAAATGTACCAAACAAAAATGTTACTCTCTCTATCAATAATTGGACCAATGTTTCGAATGTTAACTTTTACTTTTAATTGTCATTATTTTTAATAAATGCTTATCTCATATTATTATTGTGTTAATTTTTTCGCAAATGGTACGAAAAGTAGAGTATTTTCCTCGGTGATAAAGCTGTCTTATTCTTGGGTGAACTTAAATCCCTCGCTACACTCAGGACTCGTCTTAAATCCCTCGCTTCGCTCGTGATTGAAGTTTTTAACACCCTCGCTACGCTAGGGAGTAAATCTCGAGTCCTTCGTTACGCTCGCGATTTAAATCGTCACCCGCGACAGAAGACACTGCTTTATCCCCTTGGTTAATAATCTACTAAATGTACACCGATTGCTGTATCTTACACGAGTGAGAAATTTTGTGAGTGAGTATACCTAGCCGAGATTTAATACTTCAAAATTATCTTTACACACAAATTAATTGCTTTTAATTCAATTAAGTCACGTTAGGTCCATTTAAGTATTTCTTTTATTCGGCTTTATAAAATCGGTTGATAGGGAATTATGACGTCACGTCTCCCGTTTTGCAAGCGCAACTTTAAAGTTCCGTAACTTTTTCATTTATTGAGATATTTTAATGATTCTTTCATATTTTTGTTTTATTTTGTCTTAATTTCCATAATAAATTTAAAAAATGGTAAACTTCTCCATTGGCACTGTTTTAGTAAACTCAATCATACTCTCCAAGATGTAATTTTCAAAATTGATTGCAATTCAAAGGAAAAAGAATGTTTTTGCTTCATAACATAATAATTAGCAATGATTTGTGTCAGAGTATTTGCTATTATTTTCTAAGAGGCGTCCAAAATTCTCTATAAAATTTAAAATTTACCTTCTCGCAAAACTTATGCAAATAGAGTGCAAAGTTACAAGTTAATAATGTTAATATAATGTGTTAAATTTAAAATTATCTTCCGTCACCACAGTAGAAAGTTAATATTGTCTTAACTTTGCGTTAACTTAGTTACTTCATCAATCAATCATAATAATATTATTGTGTACTTTGCTAAGATAAATTGGGTTATGTTTTTCTTAGAACCGTAAAATAAAGACTATAGTTTGCCGCGGCTTTGAGCGATTTAAGGTTTATTGAGGATTACGTTGCAATCAATTGGTAATTGTCTAAGTTAGTTTTAAATTTTTAATGCATTTCTTTTGTTAACTAAACTATAATAACAATTAAGTTAAGTATCCAAGAATTATTTCTAGAGAATCCAGTATTTTAAGTTTCTAGACCTAGATTCTAGATTGATAAATTTCTAGACCTTCTTGGTCATACTTACTAATTAATCAGTCAGTTTATCTTTATATGAGAGTGACATAGGCTAATTTCCCGGAAAATTAAGGAGTTCCCGCAGGAATCAAAAAAAGTTAAACCACGCGGACGAAGTCGCGGGCATCAGCTAGTTTACAAAATATTTTTTTCTAAAAGAGATATTAGTGTTTGGTCTAAGGGACCTTGTCCATTTGGGCGACAAAATGCGGGTTCGATTCCTGAGAGACATGAATCAACTGAGCATAATAATATGGTTCCATAGATCAAATTCTTTTATGATCTCACTAACGGAAAAAATAAAACTGAGGAAAGGTAGATTTCACCTATTAATTAAAACACTATTATTTTTAATTTCGCAACACTATTTTACTCTGTGCTGCGGGCTTGTACGTCGCAAGACCTACCTACCTAGGAACGTGTTTGATACCCGGGGCCAGCAGGCTTAGCATGCGCACAACGAAATATCTCGCGACGAGAAAGAGTTGTTGTCGATGCCACCTAATTTCTTGTTTACCCTGACATGCACAAAATCCGGTATTACGAGATATTATGAGAAAAAAAGGCGGCATGTAAGGGTTCGTAGAGAAAAATAGCACAGATAAGAAATATTATCTCTACTTTTGACGTAACGAGACAAGTCGTCTTACGTGTAACCATGTTAGCTTCGGTACACAAATAGAGATAAAAACGGGTAGACATAATTTTACTTGTAGTGCGCATGCTAGCCTTACTGGAAATATTTTCTTTAATAAGCTTTAAGCTTTGGTCTAATTAGATGAAGTCCTGTGGAACTTGGGAGTTGGGGGCCTTCGCAAAAGATATAAAATGTAGTAACTAAATAGCAATATGATAGACGCTAGGTACTAATAGGTTCTTTGTTTGTTAGTTACCTTTCCAACAGATTTTGATGAAATGTGAAAAGCTATGTCTGTACCAAACAGACGTAGGTTGTGTCCCGGGGAAGGACCAAGACTACTATTTATTCCAGAATGAATTATCTCGGGAATTGAAAATTTATTCCACGCGGATGAAGTCGCGGGCACCAGCTACCTGACGACCTCCCCTGGCGCAGTGTTGAGCGCTGTTGTCTGTGCGGAGATCCCGGGTTTGATCTTTGGCAGGGTCAATTTGAGAATTAATAATTTCTGAATTTTCCCTGGTCTGGCCTGGTGGGAGGCGGTGGCTAGTCACCATCCTACCGGCAAAGACGTAGACAGGCGGTATGAACGAATTGAGCTGCTAAATGGTTTAAATTAGAGTTAATTTGTATTTGCCGAGAGGTTACAAGTGTTGATTCAGAGCTGACTCACGCTTGACTTCGTATCAGATTTAAAACTAACAACTTATGGACTTACGAAGAAAACTAACAGTACGTTTACGAAAAAAAATGGATTTAAAGTAGTTACCAGGTCAATTTGTATGTTTTTTTTGTAGGTATATTTGTTAACTAGCTGATGACCGCGACTTCGTCGGCGTCACCTACTTATATAATAGGTATGTCACCGTAAGATTGCAAAGGCCGTTGGATTGTAGGTAATCTAACTAGCGATATTGTAAACTTTCGACTGATTACAATTTATCGCATTATTTTTCGTTAGATTGTAATCTGTTAGATATTATTAACCCGATAAAACCTAAGTTGTCGAACCCTAACCTAACCTACAAGAAAGAGATAAGAAAACGTAAATACAATGACTATTTCAAAAATTTACACTCGGACCATTGAACGGTTCACAATCCGTCGACAGTTTACAATATCGCTCGTTGGATTAAAATCTAACGGTTTTTGCAATCTTACGGTAACATATATAATTTCATCGAAATTGATTTAAAAGATGGGCCTTTAAAGCGTAGCAGACAGACAGACTCCGAAATTATTATATTAGTATGGATTTTATGTGTGTGTTTATAATATTGTGTTTATAACGCATGCCTTGCCTTCTGCTAGTCGAAACATATTAAATACCTATATCTATTTAACTTTGTAACACTGTTACTGTGGGTAGATATGTTTCTGCAAAATAAAGAAATTCTATCGTATTGTATTGATTTTTTGCACGGGTAAAGTTGAGTACCTGGGGAGTGACATAGTCAATTTTTATCCCGGAAAATGAAGGATTTCCCGTGGAAATTATAAAAAACTTATACCACGCGGACGAAGTCGCGGGCATGAGCTAGATGAAAAATGAATTGTTTTCTGTTGATTCGTTGTTGTTTGTCTGTTGTTGATTCTTTTGTTTAAAATCATTTAGGCACTTAAAACTCTACAATAATGGATCTCAATAATATTAGTTAATGTTGTATTAAATTCGAAATTATACGGTTTCAAAGCCCCGACATTGTTTTAGTTTGGTTTAGTTAGCAAAGCTTATTTCAGTTTGGAAATTTTCGACAACCACAATTCACTGTTATTTCTACCAATAGGTAAGTACAAATATTTAAAAGTTTACGTTCTAAACAAACACACTTCACTATCACTACAGAAACAATACTGATATTGTTTCATTTAAGCTGGGTATGGTTTTGTTTTTTCATTTTGTTTTAGTTTTTTTCAGAAAAAAAAAGTTTTACAATTCGTAGTGATGGGCATTCATTTTTCTATATTTTATCGATAAAATGTAGCGTACGTAGCGTAGCGTAATAATAAAAATAATTTCTTATTCATTAAATTGACATTGAAAGATTAGGTTGCCAGAAACGCAGTGAAATTTTTAGGGTTGGGATAAGTAGCGAATAAGTAAATTAATTATTATGGAGGATGCGTAGGATCGTAAGATGAAACAGTAGGCACTCGTTAATAATACCACCATTTTTTGTAAGAATGTTGTGTAACCCAGTAAGAACACTTCCTTAAGAATAAACAAATAAAGAAGAAGAACTTTTAAGCATTCGATAAAGCCTCCGACTACGTCCGCGTCGATTTAGGCTGTATCAATACATAACAATGTTATTTTATGCAAAAGCGTATATAATGTAACATTTTTGAGGCCTGTCTGTTATTAGACTGATTTTTTCAATTTTTGCTAAAGCTACTTTTATGCCGGGAAATCAAAGAGTTGCCTCGGGAAATATCAAATCTCGATCAATACGAATGAAGTTACGGGCCTCGTCTAGTTATAAATTATAATTCAATTCAAAATATTTAAATACCTGTTTCATGTATTAACTGTGTTCTTGGGCCTTAAAAATTATATTATAAAATAAATAGGTATTATTTTCAGAGTATCGACAAAGTGCTCGCATCACTAGCCAGATGTTCTCCATATGACACCGACATTGAAAATAAAAATAAAACCCCATGAGAACGTGAAAGTGAGCGTCTATTAGATACATCTCACAAGGCTTATGTGACTTAATTGTGATAATAATTTATTACAATTTAAAAAATAAACACCAATATTAATTAAGACTGAGAACTTTAGATTCCTACAGTTCCGCGATTAAAAGGTTTAGTCAAGACTCAAACTCAAGTCCTTTCAAGTCAAAATATTTCAACTTTTGAACATAGATTTAAAATAAAATAGATTTAATTAGTTCCCAGGTTATTTTAATTCAAGCGAAGTCACGGGTCTTCGTTGGCAATGAATAATATCACACTGAACACAATTTCCGACTACACTTTAACTTTTCCGACTATCGCACCGAATTCCTCTTTTTAAATTTTTCGGGATAAAAAGTAACCTATGTGTTATTCCAGACTATAATCTATCTCTGTGTCAAATTTCATCCAGCTGAACGGATGTTCAGCCGTTCTGGCGTGATTGAGTAACAAACATCCATACATCCAAACTTTCGCATTTATAATATTAGTATAGATAGTATGGATTCTGTTTATTTAGGCCGTTCGGTGTGACAGTCGGCCGGCCTGAAGCTTGTTCGTGCAATGGAATTACCAAATCTAATAACGCGCCGACCCTCGCGCGATTGATGTATTCATTATTCAGCTGATCATTGCTTTACGCGGCGTTATTAATACTTTTTATTTAAGTTAGCCCTTGACTGCAATCTCACCTGATGGTAAGTGATGATGCAGTCTAAGATGGCTGCGGGCTAACTTGTTAGGGGCATGTCAGTTATATTAAACCCATACCCCTACTCGGTTTCTACACGGCATCGTACCGGAACGCTAAATCGCTTGGCGGCACGTTTTTGCCGGTAAGATGGTAACTAGCCATGGCCAAAGCCAGACCAGGGAGAATTCAGAAATTATATAAATTCCCAAATGGACCCTGCCGTGGATCAAACCCGGGACCTCCGCACGTTAAGACAACAGCGCTCAACAGTGCGTCACGAAGGTCATCAAAACACCCACATAAGATGTTATAAAGAGGGTGTCGAAAAGTGGCTGATGAAGCCTGACCCGTTGAGAGAGGACCATATTTTGTCCTTGGTAAACGACAGAAGCGATGCGACGAGAAAATGACGTGACGACGATGACGTCACGTAGATTTGTCTGTCATTTTCTATTGCGTTGCATCGCGTCGCGTCGCTTCTCGCTCACCTGTCATTTTGTGTAGCGTCGTATCGCGTCACGTTGCGTGACGTCGCTTCTATCGCTCACCTAGGACAACAGGTACCCTAGGACGACTGGATGTAATGGTCGTTGACAATACCTACCTACTAATATGTATGTCAAGAGCGGGATTCCAGAAGGTATGGTAGGTTACATTAATGAAGATAATACCTCGTCTGATGCCAAAGCGGCTTTCGAAGTAGTTCATGATGTAGCCGAGAAGCGAATCGTCCTTCTGTTTGAGACACACGTCACAATAGTCCTTGTCCACTTGTACTGGCACCAGGTACTCTTCCACTGCCAGCCCCGCCTGGAAACAAAACACGAGATCCATATACCTACATATCTTTTTTTATTCAAGATCTAAGATGAAGAAAGACGGGCTTACCTGTTAGGGGTACGGGCGTTATATTAAACCCATAGTACCCCTAATCGGCATCGTACCGAAACGCTAAATCACTTGCCAGGACGGCAGATTATGGTGTGACATTACCCGACCAATTAGGATGTTACGTCTATGTCAAAAATCATTATTTTAGTGTTAATTAAATAGCGGATCTCCCAAAGTAAGTACCTAAAATCCACGTCCCCTGTTAATTTTACGTTGAATTTTAAAATATCGATTAAGTATCATAAATTGCCAAATTGTCCCTACCAGGGATCGAACCCGGGAGCTTCTATAAAACCACAGCGCTCACCACTGTGTTTTTTGTAAGGCTAAAGCTGATATGCTCCAGATTCGCCTCGGTTTGTACCTATCTATGGCTACTCGTAGATGCATTGAAGCAGCATAAATAGGTGAACTATGGACCATCTGGTTTGAAATGTTCTCTGAGAAACATCACACTTGCATCGTTCAAAGTCATAAAGCAAAGCGAAGGCGCAAAGTCAGCGCAATTCATTACGAGCACTGCAGTCGGGACAAACAGTGTGATTTCATCCCAAACACTGCATTACACTGAACTATGATGCGTACTGGAAATGACATTTATTTAAAGGTCGATCCTAATAGATATGTATACACAGTGTCACACAGTGTGGCGAAATATATGCGGAACGGACATGATTCGAGTTGCAGGTTGCGTTTCTTGCGTATCGCGCCCTGAGCGTATTGATTGCTAGGCCACGCTTGACTAAAACTTCCATATAGACTGCTGACTAATCCAGAAAATCATAGAGTTCCCCTCAGGATTTAAAACAACCCATAAACCAAACAAAAATCCCGAGTAGGATTCAAACTTACGACATCTTGCTTACGAGTACGACGCGGGTCTCTTACCAACATTTGTTTGTAACATATTTCTTTTGTAATATATTTGTGGTGTACAATAAAGTATATATTATGTCACCGTTAAATTGTAGAAACCATTAGATTATAATCTAACGGTTTCTATCCCGCGAGATTGTAAACTGTCGAAAGATTGTGTACCGTTCAATGTTCTGAGTAATATTTATAGTATTTACGTTTTCTTGTCTCTTTCTTGTACAGTTCGCGCGCGAGTTGAATGCAGAGTAAATGTATGTGTCACCATACATTTAGTCTGTATTCATGAGTTGAATGCACAGTAAATGTATGTGTCACCATCCATTTAGTCTGTATTCATGAGTTGAATGCACAGTAAATGTATGTGTCACCATCCATTTAGTCCGCATTCAACTCGCGCCCGAACTATAGGTTAGGTTAGGGTTTGACATAAACATCCAGGTAGTTCCCTTCATGAATATTTAGGTTAGGTTCTATCTGGTTAACATAGGTCTACATAATACATTACAATTCACGGAAAAATTATGCGTTAAATTGTAAGCAGTATGTTACGGTTCGCAATCTGTCGACAGTTTACAATCTATCGAGATAAAAAGCGTTAGATTACAATCTAACGGTTTCTAGAATTTTACATTGACATATACATACATACTTAAACTGCGTCAGAGAGAGAAAGAGACAGAGACTAACGCTTTTCTGACACGATTTTTTCCCTTTCTTAAAGAACTTCCGTTCTAAAAATACATAATTAATATAAATTATAGAGGTAGGAAGATGCGTCGTATTTGATTTTGAACTAAGTATGGTATTTTGTTTAGATGCTCGTTGATTACCTGAATCTGCTAATATAAAGGTCACTTTATTCGATTGCTAACAAAGTAATAGAACAGCAAACATTACAGACGCTATGTTACAAAAGATCAGAGTAGCAAGTTAGTAGCTAGGATTAATAATGCAACAACACTAGATATAATTGAATTATCCCGACTGACCCCGAGCTCATCTAGTAATTTAATTCTCTGTTTACGAAATTACGCGAATAAAATACCTACAGCTGTTACCTAGAGGAAAACTTTCGGCGTTAAATCTCGTTCAATTGCATTATTGTAAAATGACAACATTACTTACCACGTTAAAATATTGAGCGTCTCGGATACGTGCTTTTAATCTGAGAAATAGCAATAGTTTAAACGATACAGTAGAACACCCGCGTGACCAAAATGAATACTTTCAAAACGAAAAGCCAATCACGCTTGATATTGGAGATTTTACCAAATTATGTTGAGGTCGAAAAGTTTGCAGTCAGTGTCGACGATTGTCAAATCGCAATTTAACTTTATTTTTTAGCTGAAAGTATGTAAGAAAAATCGGCCAAGTGCGAGTCGGACTCGCGCACCGAGGGTTCCGTACTCAAGAAGTAGGTATAATTACCTTTGTTAATGAACCGCAAAACTAACTTTGTTTGTAGAGGTTTACTGTTAATATCAAAAAATTACGTTTGTTGTATGGGAGCCCCCCTTTAATATTTACTTTATTGATATTTAATTATTTATTTTGAAAGGTAATATACAATTTAATATTCTGTGAAAATTTGAACCGTCTACCTGTTACCGTTTTTAATATTGAGCAAAAAAATACGAAAAAAACACGTTTATTGTATGGGGACCCCCCTTAATATATATATTTTTTTAATTTTTAGTATTTGTTGTTATAGCGGCTACGGAAATACATCATTTGTGAAAATTTCAGCTTTCTAGCTATCACGGTCTATGAGATACAGCCTGGAGACAGACAGACAGACAGACAGACAGACAGACAGACAGACAGACAGACAGACAGACAGACAGACAGACAGACAGACAGACAGACAGACAGACAGACAGACAGACAGACAGACAGACAGACAGACAGACAGACAGACAGACAGACAGACAGACAGACAGACAGACAGACAGACAGACAGACAGACAGACAGACAGACAGACAGACAGACAGACAGACAGACAGACAGACAGACAGACAGACAGACAGACAGACAGACAGACAGACAGACAGACAGACAGACAGACAGACAGACAGACAGACAGACAGACAGACAGACAGACAGACAGACAGACAGACAGACAGACAGACAGACAGACAGACAGACAGACAGACAGACAGACAGACAGACAGACAGACAGACAGACAGACAGACAGACAGACAGACAGACAGACAGACAGACAGACAGACAGACAGACAGACAGACAGACAGACAGACAGACAGACAGACAGACAGACAGACAGACAGACAGACAGACAGACAGACAGACAGACAGACAGACAGACAGACAGACAGACAGACAGACAGACAGACAGACAGACAGACAGACAGACAGACAGACAGACAGACAGACAGACAGACAGACAGACAGACAGACAGACAGACAGACGGATCGACGTGATTTTTGGCATGGGTACCTAATGGGTACTTATACTTGAGGACCTGGAGAGTGACATAGGTTTTATATCCCTTAAAATTAAAGAGTCCCGGTGGGAACAAACAAAACCTTAATCCACGCGTACGTAGTCGCGGGCATCAGCTAATATTCCATTTTTGTGATACTATAACTGCAAAAGTTATCTATTTTCATTGCATATTTTGTTATCTAGGAGTGATTAACAAGTAATTTCTACTTAGAAGTTGTTTCTACTAGATTTTAGTGAATTATTTGTTATCATTTTGCTCTACATATTAGACAGTATTATTACAGGTTATTAGTTGACTTACATTACTTTAAAGAACTTACGTTCTTAAAATATCGTGAAAGCGTTAAACTTTAAAGTATAACGAAAATGGTCTGAACGAAGAGACCCGTTTAAATTCAAGATGGAAGATCAAGATAGACGGAAGTCAGTTTTAAACTTCTGAAACTTTTCTGTTAACATTCTGACGTAGAATTTATTTTGAAAGTAGCATTTGTAAACGAACTGAGTAGGAAAGGAGTACTTCTACACAACAACAAAAAGTAATTTCTACTTAGAAGCTGTTTCTATTAGGTTTTAGTGAATTATTTATCATTTTTCATCATCTTACATGATTATCTTCTTTCTTCAGAGTACATGAATCTTGTTCTGTAGCCACATGTATGGAGTCGTACATATTCACGGAATTCTCATATATATTGCCATCTTTTTCTTTCTCTCCATCTTTTGTATCCCTATCTTGAGATTCCTTCGCCACCTCTTCAGCTTTTTTGAAAAATGGTAGTTTGAATGACTGAAATAATTCTTGAATTTTTACCATACAAGGCTTCACTTGGTTCCCTTGAATTGTGCTGTGTGTATTATCATCGTCTTTAATATTATCATTGTAACACAGGTCTTCATAGAAATGATCTTCTGATAGTTTATTTGTAAATTCTTCTGCAGAGTTCATTGATTTATATTTCGGTCTGATTTCTTTAGGAGCTTTGCTGACAGGATAATATCCTCTATCACAGTTTTCAATCTTTGAAAAACGCTTTTTTAAGTCGAATATAGGGTAGTCGTATGAGCTTAGTCGAAAAAATTTCCTCGGCTTCTTCTCTGCATTAACATTCATAGGCACATATGACGTCACAGATCTTTTCTGTCGTGTCGGTTGATTTCTGTATAAAAAGCTTTTGGGCGCTGTAATTTTTTTCAATATTTCTTCTACCCTATTATTAGTATTTTCTTGTTGGCTTATTTTTCTTACGCTCACAGTTTGATATTGACAGTCGCTGCATAGGTTCGTCTCTTTTATCGTGATAACATCATCACTTTTGATACAGTTCAGATACTTTTGAGGGTTTTGCTTTAACTCTTGTATGAATAGTATTAACTTCTTAGCGTTAGCGTTTGGACGCCATATATTCACAAGTCCTTCCGAGGTTTCCTGTGAACCAATAATTTTATTTATTTATTTAATTTATTTATATAATTAGTACGGACAAGCCAATTAATTAAAAAAAGACACAGGACAAAATACAATTAATAACAGTAATAATTAATTAAAAAATTAAAATAATTACAATCACACAAATTTTGTTAAAAACAAACTTGAGAGGTGTCAAGGGACACCTGGAACGAAGTACCAAAAGTTGTAACGACACTTTTTGCTATAGTTGTAAGCCGTGCGGCGTGCGCGTGTTTCTCTGTGTAAATTTTATTACAATTCCTTCACTAATTAATCGAAAGGAACTTCGTTCCATCCGTGGAACGAATAACTAGCCTATGTAACTATTGAAAACATAATACTTTAAAATTATTTCAACAACTTGAAGTCAACAACACAAGTAGTCATATCAACCAAAATCATCTTTTCATAAAAAGTGTAGTTACAACTTTTGGTCTTAATTTTTTCCGTCTAGCCCCCTTTCGTAACGCGCGATAAGGAACTTCGTTCCAATTACTTAACACAAATTAAAATTAATAACAATAATACTTAATAAATATATGTTAATGTCGTTACTTGTCTCGACGTTTCGCAGTCGGGTAAAAACCAAAAATGAGACAAAATCATGTTTAAAGCACATAAAAGATGATATTAATATCTAATATTAGTTGTTCAACAGGAGGGTGACTGATATCCAAAAAGTTGTAATGTAAGTACAAAACCTATTCCTTAGATGATTGCCATATGTATATGGCACCGTAAGATTGTGATAACCGTTAGATTGTAATCTATCTAGCGAAATTATAAGCTTTTTTTTTTTATCCACTACAAGTTAGCCCTTAACTGCGATCTCACCTGATGGTAAGTGATGATGCAGTCTAAGATGGTAGCGGGCTAACCTGTTAGGGGCATGGCAGTTATATTAAACCCATACCCCTATTCGGTTTCTACACGGCATCGTACCGGAACGCTCAATCGCTTGGCGGCACGTCTTTGCCGGTAGGGTGGTAACTAGCCACGGCCGAAGCCTCCCACCAGGCCAGACCAGGGAAAATTCAGAAATTATAAATTCCCAAATTGACCCTGCCGGGGATCGAACCCGGGACCTCCGCACGTTAAGGCAACAGCGCTACACACTGCGCCACGGAGGTCGTCAAAGCTGTCGAAATATTACAATTTAACGCATTATTTTTGGTAGATTGTAATCTGTTAGGTATATTAAACCGAGAGAACCTAACCACTACCTGATTATTTATGTCGAACTCTAGCCTAACCTAAGAAAGAGACAAGAAAACGTAAATACAACAACGACCTCAATTTACATAGACGGGCCCTGTCAAACAAAGAATGTGGGCGTATTTTTAGCAACGCCATCAACGCCATCTAGTCTGAAAACCGGGAACTTACTTGCAACATATATTGAAAACGTATGACTCGGTCATAGATAATATAGGTCATGGCCATAGAAGCCGTAAGGCCAGTTAGTAAAAAAAAAAATATCATACAGTTTGCCGCGCAAATTACATGATTGCGTAATGGATAGAAATATTAAATAGGAATATTAAATAACGTTTTTTTGGAAATTTATAATTATGAATTGAATCACCTTAAAATAAAAATTGTTCAGTGCCAAACTAATAAGACTTTAGATGTTAACCTAAGAATAACAAATTCTCTACATGACGAGCGACCGTGACAGCGCTACGATGGGGACAAAGACAGGTTAGGAACGCGTTCTCATAGTCGGTCGCCCAACCTTTTTCTATGAAAGGGCCCATCTAGTACCTACATATATATCGATGAAATACAATGAATATTTCAAAAATTGACACTCAGAACATTGAACGGTTCACAATCTGTCGACAGTTTACAATATATCTAGATAAAAAGCGTTGCAATCTGACGGTTTTCATAATCTTACGGTGACTTATATACAATATTTTATGCTTTATTGTAGGGGAACTAGGGACTATGTTTTATTCACGCAAGCCTTTATCGACGACAAGTAAAAGTTGTCGATCAGAATTTAGCGAAAGATCTTAAAGTATCTATAGGGACTCAAAATTTTATCATCGAGCTATGTCCCAATTTCACTTACTTGCCTTTTTCTTTGCTATTTTTCCTTCACAACATGAGTTTAGTCTCATTCTTTTCAAGTCTCCTAATTACTGACCACATTATCTCTGACCTTAATTTCAATACGCCTGCCCAGCGTTGATATTGTGGTCAATTCTGTATAACACAATCTCTAAATCAAAATGACAGCTTCAAATCTAGTTCTGACCCCATCGGCAGGGAGTATTATGAAAGGGTTGGCAATATTTTTAATGCTGTCATTTTAGTTGAGTTTAGAGATTGTGCACTACAGAATTAGCCCCATTGATTGGGTAAATCCTTGTTTGAGAAAATAAAAAGGGGAAGTCTACTCACTAATAATTTTCTTCCATTTATATTCTTCTCCTTCACAAATTCCACGAACTCCATCATCCCCCAACCCTCGAACACCCTCACCACATCACTTATTGTCAAGTCTTCCAAATTTAACGCCATATTTTTACACTTAATTTAACTCTTTATATTGTTTCGTTCACTGAGTTGTAACATTTTGTTACTTGATCTTTATTTCTTGTCTGTGTATATTCAAAATTAAGTCACATAAACTAATTTTCATTTTGAAAACCAGTGTAATTGTTATCCCGAATTCAAAAGATATTCCGTTTGGTGTAAAATTCTCACGTCAATGAGGTACTAAAATTCTACATCAATGCGTCAATGTCAAGTTAGTTATTTTAGAAATGCAAATATTTTAACCTAATATTTAGTTCGTGTGAATTAGGATGTGGACCTACCTACATTTTTAAGCACTAAGTTGGTTTTCAAAATCATGATCACCTCTATTTTATTGATATTCAAAAAGTGGGTACCTACTTAATTTGTGGGGCTTTAAAAAATGCCTCTTCGGGCGTGCAAAACAATGGTTCAAAAGGTTTCTTACAAATATCACTATGATTAATTATAAAGTAAATCAAAAGTTTTTCCTTTTAGTGGATAAATTTAGAGTAATGGTGATTGATGATTTCTAACATATATCACAAAAAAAACGTTTTCCTTAAAAGACAACCAATGTTAGTGAATGACAACGGAAAAATCACGGTTGTAACACCAAAACAAACACATTAGTCACACAAACCGTCGCTAACCACAAATCATGTAGTATGACACAACGCGGTTACTACGAGTACGTGATAGGTATTACTTTTTCAACTAGAAATATACAACAAATAGTCTGTCTCACGAAGGAAGACCCGCGGGAATTAGTGGAATTAACACGTTTTACACCTCACTAGCTCAAAAAGGGCTTTGATGCTTAAAACCAGTGAGAAAAAGTAGTTTTTGCTCACTCCGTGAGAAAAAGTATTATGCATTTAAAACCAGTGAGCAAAAGTTGTTTTCGCTTACTAAGGAAGAGAAACGATTTTTGTCCACTTGTTACTGTAGGCACAATATTTTTCTTAAATCTTGTATTTTCTTGCTAGTGAGGTAAAATAGTTATTTGTTATACAAGAGTGAAAAGTTGTTTTTTAACCGCGTGCCCAATTTTGATGACCGAGCAAGCGAAGGATTCTAAAATATATATTTAGTTAATTATAATAATTAGAATCCTGAGCGTCAGCAAGGGAATCAAAAGAGCACGAGGTGAATAATCTTTTCACTCGAGTGCAACACGTAATTTTTCATCCCACCTCAGCGAGAAAATGAAATACTTCTCGCGTGATTGTTGAGGGAGAAAGCTCATTTCCGCATTTTTAACAGTTTCAGTCAATTCTGTTGGCGTCAAATTAACTTCTTCGTCACTAGAATCACTCATTTTAGGTTTTTCACTTATTTTCAATCTTCTTGTTTTTAATCGAAGGGTTTAATTTTAAACAATATGACGTAAAAGAAAATGGTGCGCACAAAGCAAATCAAAAAAGTACACCAAGAAGGTTACGAGTGTGAGGTTTTAACAAATTAAAAACGGTTGTATGGAAATTCGGCACCATAGAGGTAGAACTAAATAGGTTTTAATGATGTTTCGAATTCACAAACTTTATAGACGAGTGATATTTACTAACGTGCACACGATGTTCTAAATTCAATTTACTTTATCCTCAAGAGGATAATAACGGCTTTTGCATTCAGATATTGAAGCGTAAAAATACTCTTTCAGAGATGGTGGGATGAAAAAAAATATATCACACAGTAGGAAAGTTCTTGTTATCTTGTTGAAAAAAATATAACTATTACTTAAACATGCGACTACTAGCGCCGCCTATAAGCACTTCATCGTGACACGGAATCTAGTTTTGTGCAGAGATGTGCTGAATGCGTGAGGCACTGTGTAACAATGTGCAGAATGAATGGCTTAATGAGCTTAATTGGCGCCTAACGCTGGTTGGTGTGCGAACAAAAATCCGTTATGAAGTTGTGGTTAAAATTGTCCGAAACAAACCAAGAAGTGGCAAGTTCGAATCCTGATATAACAGAGGGATTTTTTAAACTTAAATCTGAAAGGCTAAAAGCGTGGGCATCTCATATAAAACATACTAGCCACGCGGATTGGGGTTATTTTATTTCCTTGGCCTACGTGTTATTCCAGACTGTATGCTATCACTGTGCCAAATAATCATTTTTCATACAGATCCGTTCAGCCGTTCTGGCGTGATTGAGTAACAAACATCCATCCATCCAAACTTTAACATTTATAATATAGTATCGAATAGAAGTATAGATTGAGGATTTTTAGTTCGCGCGCGTACCTAGGTACTCTTTAATTTTCCGGGAAAAAAGTAACTTATCTCTTTGCCAAATTTAATCCAAATCCGTTCCGCCATTCTGGCGCGATTGAGTAACAAATCCATTTAAAAGACTGGATAACTCACGTCAAACTTTGTCAGGTTTTCTATTAATCATACTAACTTATATTATAAATGCGAAAGTGTACTTGTTTATTGGTTTGTTGGTCCGTTGGTTTGTCTTTCAATCACGAACAGAGCATACGTATGGATGTGAATTTTTGCATGTATAGGTATTATGTAGTTGAAGACCTACAAAGGCGACAGTTTATCCCGGAAAATTAAGGAGTTCCCGCGACAATTGACAAAACTTATTCCACGCGGACGAAGTCGCAGGCATCGGCTAGTATAATACGGATAATGGTACAACAATAAAGCGTCAAAGATACCCGTAACTGAATTCTGATCCGTCAGTCATGGTTAGCGAAATTAATAACGCAATTACGCGTCAAACGGCGCACGGCGTCCCAATTACCGCTCAATATTCAATTTGTTACTTTGGCGGATTGAATTAATACACAAACTAGGTGATACGGTGACTTCGTCCGCGTGGATTTAGTATTTGTAATTCCTGCGGGAACTCCTTCATTTTCCGGGATTAGCGTGTCCTTCTCCGGGATACAACCTATTATCCTAATTTCATCAAAATCGGTTGAAAAGATGCTGACAGACAGACAGACACACTTTCGTATTTAATACTAGCTGATGCCCGGGACCGCGTGGATGATTTTTTTTGGTTCCCGCGGGAACTCTTTAATCTTCCGGGATAATTTGCCTATGTGATAATTAATCCAGATTATAATTTGGCGGGTGAGGGCGAGGGCGAGAGCGAGAGCGAGCGCAAGAGCGAGAGCTAGGACGAGGGCGAGGGCGTCCATGTGTTATTCCAGACTATAATCTATCTCTGTGCCAAATTTCATCTAGATCCGTTCAGCCGTTCTGGCGTCATTGAGTAACAGACATCCATTTGAGGTTTTTTGGTTCGCTCTGGAATCATTTATTTTCCGGGATAAAAAATAGCCTATGAGTTTTTCCAGACTGTAATCATAGGTCTCTATGCCTTTCATCCAGATCCGGTCAGCCGTGCTGGCGTGATTGAGTAACAAACATCCATCCATCCATCGAACTTTCGCATTTACGGAGAAACCGGATTGGAATGTCATTCCGAACCAGTGTCAGATTTACTTGACTTACTAGACTAGTAGTTTAGACTTCGGCATCCTAGTCGGGAGGCGCAGGTTCGATCCCCTCGCAACTATAACTTTAAGTACTTAAATGTGAATTTCAAGAAATTATGTATAAATTACACATTCGGTAGTGATACATTGAGTAAGATTTATGTAATCAATAGACCTGACCGCCTAGTGGTTATAGCATGTTCGATTGCGGCCGAGAAGGACCGGGTCCGAGAGTCGAGACCCGGGTCAGACGATTTCAATTATTGGGTTTTTCTGACAAGAAATTCTCAGTAGTAGCCCGGAGTTAGGAAGTTCGCGGTGTTTCCATCGGACTATGAGAGTAAAGTAACAGAGAACACCTGTGTACGCTCACACACTTTGTGCACTATAATATATCCCGTGCAGATGGCTAATCTCTTTGGAGATAGGCCGCCGTGGCCGACATTTGATCGGGATGACATAAAACCTTCTAGATTTCTGTGTTTCTATTAAATCGGTTTAATTTTAGTATTATGAGTAAGCTGTGGTATTATGGGGTGAGCCCTGAGAATTCACCTTAAGATGTGTCATGGCTGTGAATAAACCAGACCACTGGGTGACATCACCACTTAAATTGATGCAGATTCCAGTGGGCTTACTACCATCGCTTTAAGCAGTGTTGTTTTAAAATTGACGCTTTATATGACATACCTTGACGTCCCTAAAATAAGGATTATAATTCTGATTATAAAAGAGAAGTAAACTGATTTAAGCGATGGTAAAATTAATATATTTTTAACCCCCGACGCAGAAAGAGAGGGGTGTTATAAGTTTAAAGTGAATGTTTGTGTATCTGTCTGTGGTATCGTAGAGCCCAAACGGATGAACCGATTTTCGTTTAGTTTTATTTGTATCATAGATAATTTTATCCCGAGTGTTCTTAGCCATGTTTCATGAAAATCTGTTCATCCGTCTGAAGGTCATCAGCTTTTTTCTTAATCTGTTACTTCTATATTATGTCGGGGGTTGTTTTAAATTTGTAATTTATACTTGTTACCTGTAACTTTTCTAAGTTTTAAGAAATTACTTCTTCTTTTTTTAATTAATGACTTTTCAAAGTGCCACACCAGCATCACGTACTTTGCCAATGTCACGTGGGAGAAAAAAATAATAATCTAAATCTACTGAAAAAATAAATTTATGGTTCACCAATAAAACAATAGCATCGGTCTATTATTTATTTTTTCATCAACATAATAATATTAGGTATCGCTTTTATCGTTAGGTACATAAACGATAAATAATATTTATTCACGATTTATCAACAGGTATTTTTAGGTGGAGATAACATATTCATATGTACCTATAGGTATACCATCCAATACAAGATTTCATTCAATAAAATAGGCCAGGCAATAACACTTTAATAAGTAACAATTTAATCAAATCGTCTAAGATCGGCTTCAAAGTAAAATAAATCATAACTGCATTGAATTAGAGCTCAATTTCGTGTATCCATTCTCATAAGTTTAGGTATGTACGATACCCTAAACGTATTATATGATTTATTTTACTTTGAAGTCGAACTTAGACGACTAGATCGACAATTCTTACATAATTGGGGGGCAGTCTTGTAAATCGCGTATTCTTTTAAAATTCTCTGTCTGTCAGTCTGGAAATTCTCGCGTATTCTTTGCAAATTTTAATTATGTAAGTCGAGTGACTTACGTTCGCCACTTACGTAAAAATTTATAATTGTAATTCAGGCCTTAGTTATATTAATCTTGTAAGTGTATTTTGGTATATGGTTTAACTAAACCATAAGTTTGGTAATGCCGTAAGTATGCATAGAACATAGTTATAAGTAATCAGCATGCACCGACTATAAAAGCTATAAAACTGTTCTACAAATCCATTAAAATCATAACATTGAATCTACACATCAGTCGCAACTTATTAAAACTTATTCCAACACTTAGCAAACTTGGAACTTAAGGAGTTCATCAGCGGACTTCCGAAGCAATTTAACTTACACGGCAAAGTACATCGTACATCTTGTGGGCTACTTCTGCGCCGCCAAAACCTATATAACAAGAATTATGGCTCGGGTGAACTTTTCCAGGTGTCAATGACAACTGATGTCTTGCTCTTCCAACGTAAAGCGTTTCACCAGTAGAAGTTCTTCCACCTGGGATGGCTCCAGGAGGGACGCTTCCATTCGAAGCTGGTACCCACCTCAGGCTTTCAGGCTTCGCGCACAAAACATCGATTTTCTGCACAGGTATCTCCTTCCCATTGTACATTACTGATGCAGCGTTATGTCTCACTGATAACTTCCCTGGCAACAGATCTCCGTTGTGCCAGGCTCGAATAACCCATAAGGGGCTCCCATCCCAACCTTCGTGACCTCCAATCACCGCTTTGCCCGTCAAACTGTGCGCTGTAGTGGATGTAGTTGGTACCCAATCATAATCGCCATCAGTTTCAGATATTTGGACCTGTTCTGTAGTTGGAGGATTGGAAGTTTCTCCTTGGTAGATTATGTTGGTTATGTAAGTAGGGTTAGTTGGGTCTGGTGGAGGTCCCATAGGGATCGGCATCATGACAGTTCCTGGTATGTAATAAGGGTATCCGTACGGGTAAGGCTGTGGGTGAGTTACTTGGCCATAGTCTGGTTGGTTTTGTGACCCTGATCCTGACAGGTTGGGTTGAGGGTACCCTGTGCCAGAATAGTTTGGAGGATGAGGTGGGCGCCATCCTGGACCGTAATACGGTGGTGGGGGAGGTCCATGACCATGAGGCGGTGGGTAACTCATTTTGTGTTTTTAATACTTTGGATAAACAATGAACTCCGTCTGTTGTTTCTAATGAATTTGCTTACTTGTATATTGTGTGCTCTGGTTTGGATTTTTTGCACACGTTTATTTTGACCTATAAGGTTTTGATCTTTTTCCTTGTTTAGTTAATTACACTGTGATAGATCTTCAGATTTCTAGTTTATTCGCACAATAATTTGCTTCTTTAAACACGGATAATTGATTGCTATAAACTATCAGAGTATCGAAGTTACAGCTTATATTGTTCAGTTGCAATCTTATCGTTTATCTGGTAACTGTCTGATAAACGTACAACTTTCGATAGATTACATGAATCATTGTATTGTTAGTCACTTTTGCGTAGTTATTATAGTTTATTATATTTGTTCGATTTGCTTCGAAAGAAATGTTTGTATTGATTACGAAATTCTCAAAATGATAGTGGAAAGCGTGCTTTAATGGTTTCGACGCTCGAATTTTTATCGTTAATTCAAATATCTGGTGAGATAGGAAATCACCACCGTTCTCTTACCTAATGAGTGGTAAATTTAGGAAAGGATGATTCAAATAAAACGAATAAAATAATTTAATTGTTTATATTTGCAATCTTACATTAATATTATTACAAATAACAAAATAATAAATTACTGAAATAAATTGTAAAGAAACTTAACATACATAATTTAAACAAAAATAAAACCGACTTCAATCTATAATTTTATTGATCATCAGAATGCAGTATCTTAAAGTCTCTCATTATATTGGACTTATTCTAACTTTCTGAACCAATTTTAATCACTTATCAAATCATAATAAGCTACCTATTACAAGTAGAATTGAAGATCCATCTATTAAAATATTTTGAAAAATCTGGTGTGAAATACCCCACTGATTCAGCTCACCAAAATGATTAAAAAAAATCCGAGAATAGTTCGTTTTAATTTTTTTTTTAATATGATATTTTATTGATATGTTTTGTTTTAGTGTTCTTTTTTGTACTGTATAACATGTGTGATTCTAATAAATATTGTTACCTGAAAAGACGAATTGGTAAACTGTAAAGTGATAATGTCTTATCAATTATCGGGTAAACGGGTATGTATTATCAATTATTATCAATAAATGATGATGTTTATCAATAAAAATGTTTTCAGATGAGCACTATTCTTAGTCGAGTCGTATGCGGAAGGATCTGAGAAACTACTGTACAAATATCCCAAGAAAACTTCTACCATTATGTGATTAAACAAAAGGGCTCACGACCTGCAGCAGTGAAGAATTCGAGAGGGTGAGAGAGAGGAGTGGAAGGCTCAAGGTCCGGATGATCAAGATGATATGATAAAAGAACATGGATTTGACTCGCTCCAGCTTTACTTGGGACTTCAGTTACTTGTATCCTTATAATGACTATAATTGTTGGTTGAAAAGAGCAAACACCGAGTTTCTTGCTGGGTCTTCTCGGTAGGAATGGCATTCTGAACCGGCGGTAGATTCGCTCGACGATTCAAAAGCACTTGCAAAAGTCTATTTGAATAAAAAAGATTGAAGTCTCAAGTTTGATGCCTGAAGACTGAAATAACGATGAACTGATTGATAATGATGAATTTCAGGCTAAAGATCCAGGGTTAAGGTCAGTTCAGGTGAGCACGACAGCCTTGAAGACGCACCAGTTAGCGTCCATGAGCGCCACACGAAGGATTTGATGAGGTCAGCATCAAGGCTCAAGGTCCTGATGATAAAGATGTCGAAAGACTGAAATAATGATGAACTGATGATGCACAACACTTTCAACTCATCATGCAGGGAAAATTGGAAGGCAGAAGGAGCCCTGGCACCAGAAGGATATCGTGGCTTAAAAACTTACGCCAGTAGTTTGGAAAGAGCACAAGATCACTATTTAGAGCAGCGGTTTCGAAAGTTGAAATCGCCCTAATGATTGCCAACATTCGCAAGGAGACGGCACATTAAAAAGAAGAAGATGATGATACACAGCTGGGTAAAAATCCAGGGCATCAGGTCAGTTCAGGTGAGCACGACAGCCCTGAAGACGCACCGGTTTCCGTCCATAAGCGCTGGCCACACGAATGATTTGATGAGGTCGGAGCGGCGCTCGCGGGAATCGCCCAGGGAGTACCGCACGTGCTTATCCGGGTTCATCACCACTGAAAAATTAAAAAAAACTTGAGTTTTGCCTGCAAATCAAATAATAAAATATGCAATCTACACGATATGCAAACTAGAGGGCGCAATAGGCTCGTGTCTCCATTATTCTATTCTATAACAAAATTCCACAATCTATTTTAAACTTGCCTTTACACATAAAGAAACCTTATATATAAAAGAAGAAAGGTTATTTTACTGTTGAAGATTATGTAAATAATAAAAGAGCATGGATTTGACTCGCTCCAGCAATGCATAATTGGTTACTTTTGTATCTACACACTGACGTAATTGTAAATGGTTTTTTTTTAAAGAGCAACCACCGAGTTTCTTGCTTGCTCTTCTCGGTAGGAATGACATTCCGAACCAGTGATAAATTCACTCGTCGATTCAAAAGTACCTTTAATAAGTTTATTTGAATCAAAAAATATGAGTTTGAATCTATAGTATGAATAAAAGTTGGACTAAATTCTATATTAATATTGTCCTCACAAATTCTGATTTTTACTCATACTCTTATTTTTTTTATTCAAATAAACTTATTAAAATCATCACAACCTTCATATCCGAAGATATGATGTTTTATGTACATAGCTTGGTATATTATAGTAGTTAGGTTAGGCTGGCTAGCTTTCAGTTTTATTGTATTGTTTCCGAAGATTGAAAGTAAGATATTCACCTGGTGTGAAGTCGGTGTCGATGCGTAGTGGTGGTGAATGCAGACTCAGCGCCCAGGCGGCGCGACAGGAGGAAGCCACTAGCGCATGTAACGCGCCACATGATGCTAGGCACGGGTACTCGCGCAGGGTGCTTACTACCTGAAATCCAATAATCATCCAAATGTGTGAATTGTATATGTATAGCAGTTAAACACCCGTTAGTTGGTAAGTTTTATCTAGTTCAGACTAGACGCCTCTGTTACAACTAGATGCAGCAAGTAAAAACTAAAACAATCAAATATTGGATAGAAGCAGCCGTTATTCTGCGGAAAGCTATGATAATGAAAGAATGGCCAATTCTGGCTGGCCTACTAAGGGCGGTAAATATCACAAGCTACAAGTGCAAGTACCACATAGATTTACCTACTGTGGCGGATTATAGAGAATTAATTTCTAGTTCTTTCATTATCATGGACTTCTGCAAAGTAACGCCTGCTTATATGAAATACTCTTCCGACAGACGTACCTGTTCTGATGGACATACCTAGACAACAAAACAGTCCTCTCCACGTCCCCCAGCGGGAAGGTGTGCGCAGTGCTCCTGAGCATCCTCATAGCCGCTGCCACGAAGCCTGACGCGCCGGTCGTGTCACCCGATTCGCATCCCAATAGCGACTTCACATCATTTAGCTGCTTGTCTCATAGACATACAACACTCTTACGACAGACATACCTGATTAACAACAGTCCTCTCAGCGTCCCTCAGCGGGAAGGTGTGTGCAGTGCTCCTGAGCATCCTCAAAGCCGCTGCCACGAAGCCTGACGCGCCGGGCGTGTCACCCGACTCGCATCCCAATAGCGACTTCACATCATTTAAGCTGCTTGTCTCATACACATACAACACTCTTACGACAGACATACCTGGTTAACAACAGTCCTCTCAGCGTCCCCCAGCGGGAAGGTATGCGCAGTGCTCCTGAGCATCCTCATAGCCGCTGCCACGAGGCCTGACGCGCCGGGGGTGTCGTCCGACTCGCATCCCAGTAGCGACTTCCCATCATTTAGCTGCTTGTCTCATAGACATACAACACTCTTACGACAGACATACCTGATTAACAACAGTCCTCTCAGCGTCCCTCAGCGGGAAGGTGTGTGCAGTGCTCCTGAGCATCCTCAAAGCCGCTGCCACGAAGCCTGACGCGCCGGGCGTGTCACCCGACTCGCATCCCAATAGCGACTTCACATCATTTAGCTGCTTGTCTCATACACAAACAACACTCTTACGACAGACATACCTGGTTAACAACAGTCCTCTCAGCGTCCCCCAGCGGGAAGGTATGCGCAGTGTTCCTGAGCATCCTCATAGCCGCTGCCACGAGGCCTGACGCGCCGGGCGTGTCGTCCGACTCGCATCCCAGTAGCGACTTCACTTCGTGTAGCCGTTTGTCCCGGAGACTTATCGCAGCTCGGAAGGATAACTGAAAGAATATTCAAAGAAATTACTGTTTTTATTACCAGAAGTGTCAAAAGCTAGCTGGTAAAAGCAGCTTCTTTTTTGGTTGCGTTTGAGGTTCTGAACCAGTGGTCATTGGAAACATAAAATTCTATAACTATGTTTAAGATACGTCTGGTGACCTATTTATGCTGATTCTGGAAACAAAAATGACAGCTTTAAAAAATATCTAACCTTTTCTGTACTCCCTGCGGAATGGGACTAAATTTATAGGTGTCAGTTTAGTTTAGAGATTTCGTTATACAGAATGGGCCAAAATGGCTTTACTTTCCAAAGATGCAGTAGCCTCAACGGATGAACACTCTTCTAATTATAAGCGGTTAGTAGAATCCTGAATTAAATCATCCAAGTCGAAGTAGACTGACTCAAGATAAAATTAGCAGTGAGAAAGGAACCAGCAAAAAATTTCATTGCTTATTATTTTTCAAAGAAGTACCTTTTGATTGACCTCCTGCGCCTGATTAATTCAGCATTTTAACAAGAAAAAACAGTAAGCTATTAAAAAATTAGCCAATCGCCCGTTGTAAAACCAAGCCAGTTTTAAAGAAAAAAAGAATACTTAACTATATAAATATGTGAACTTACGACAACGATAGAGAAGACAATCTTGTATTTGAGGTTGGGCGTTGGCTTCAGTTGGTCCAACGCGGCCAATGCTGGCAACACCTCATCTGCGGCCCGCGACCACACCGCCGCGTACTGAGACACCAACTTGCTCCTGAAACATTTTAATTTTGGTGTTTGAAGTTATATAGCTGCCTCATTGGTCTAGTGGTTAGCTTGTTTGACTGCGGCCGACGAGGCGCCGGGTTCGATTCCCGGGTCGGGCCATAGTTAAGTGTTGGGTTTTTCTGACTAGAAATTCTCAGCACTAGCCCGGAGTTAGGAAGTTGGCGGTGCTTCACCCCCGTGCCTCGGAGAGCACGTTAAGCCGTCGGTCCCGGTTATTATCACTAACATGATAATAGTCGTTAAAGCCCGCCAACCCGCATTGGAGCAGTGTGGTGGGTCTAAGCTCTAATACCCTCTCTCCTATGAGAGTGGAGGCCCGTGCCCAGCAGTGGGACGTTAATGGGCTGTAGTGGTGGTGGTGGTTTGAAATGATACGAAAAATATTGGTATTGTTTTGAAGGGGTTAAAACATTAATAAAATTGCTAATGCCCAAAGCTACCTTGAGTAGACGGTAGCTTTGGGTCTTAGAATTTCTCTTCAAAATAAGAATTATTAGCAATTTCCAGCTTAAGTGGTGATGCGCGTGAATATGTCACGTGGAGCTTTTTGATTGTTTAGAAGGAAAAGCTTTCTTCGTACTAAATTTCGAAGATAATTTCAATTAGAAACGTTAATTAGCAAACGCACACTTTTGCATTTATAATATTTTGTATGTTCATACGTTCAACGTCATCTCGACGTTGCAACAGTAGTAGCTTAAGATCCCGATATACTATACCGATCTATTATTAAATAAAAATAAAAAGTAGGTTTCATCCATTAACCAGCTCGGTGAAGGTCGTCGTATATCGGGATCTTAGACTATAGCTATTTTAAGCATTAAACCTACTGAAAGTGAATAAGGCGAATCCCAAACTGTGACGCGCCCGGCGACAGATTGCGCATGCAAATCACACGGAGCAGGTAGGTACCACACAATAAGGCGACGTGACCTCCAGAAATCAAAACACAAACTGAGAGGTTGGCTTTCTTCACCTCTCACGCCAGACATGCCCGCTTCCCACGCGCGGCGCCCCCGTCGCGTATTTAAAATTTTCACGCGGTTGTCGTATCATACAGCACTAAGATGACAAAACGCGGTAACCCAAAATAAGTGAAATTGGGAAAAACACGTGAGTTTGAGAACCCCCTACTTTAACGATTTTACTAGCTCACAACGCTTTAACAACGCCTCTCTGCGCGTGGGAACAGTATGAACGCGCCGCAGTCTGAGATCCACCTAAGACTGACGACCTCCCTGGCGCAGTGTTGAGCGCTGCTGTCTTAATGTGCGGAGGTCCCGGGTTCAATCCAAGCAGGGTCAATTTGAAAATTTGAGAATTTGAGAATTTATAATTTCTGGATTTTCCCTAGTTTGGCCCGATGGGAGGCTTCAGCCGTGGTTGGCTACCATCCCCTCCGGCAAAGACGTGCCGCCATACGTTCCGGTATGTAGAAACCGATTAGAGGGGTATCGGTTTAATATGGCTGCCATACCCCTAACAGGTTAGCCCGGTACCAACTTAGACAGCATCATCACTTACCATCAGATGAGTTCGCAGTCAAGGGCCAACTTGTAGTGGATAAAAAATAATAAGACTGACCTATCCGGATGCTGATGGGAGTCATCGCTGTCGGAATGGTAGCCATCGCTGGCGGAGTCTGTTGGCGAACGAGGGGTCGTCTCCACTGGTATGGGACCCTCACTCATCTGCGACAGGACAGCCGCACAGCCACGCGAGTAGCTCATGAGGACGCCGGCTACTGGCCTGGAAACAGACGAGAACAATTGTTAACATAATAATACTATAAATGCGAAAATAATAATATTATAAATGCGAAAGTTTGGCTGGATGGACGGATGTTTGTTACTCACGCCAGAACGGCTGACCAGATCTGGATGAAATTTGGCACAGAGATTATAGACATAACACATATTCTATCCCATGCATCAACTATTAGTTGTACCTACATATAATATGACTAGCTGATGGCAGCAACTCAGTCCGTGTGGATTGAGGTTTTCTCTCTTTCATTGATTCTTTGATTTTCCGGAATAAAATAGCCTATTTAAATTAAAATATAGCAAATTCAAATTTCTTCATTATATTTTCAAAGTTCTGTGAAGTCTATAAATCTGCACTTGGCCAGCGATGGTGGACTATGGCCAAACCTTTATCATTCTGAAAGGCGAGTAGTGAGTAGTGAGCCGGTATAATGAAGATTTTTTTTATCCACTGCAAAACAAGTTAGCCCTTGACTGCGATCTCACCTGATGGTAAGTGATGTTGCAGTCTAAGAGTGGGCTAACCTGTTAGGGGCATGGCAGTTATATCAAACCCATAACCGATTAGGGGGGGCGATTGCATGAGGCTTGCGCTTGACGACAATCATGCTTAGTGCAAAGCAATGATGAGGTCTAGGTTGGAGCGCGCTGTTTCTACACGGCATCGTACCGGAACGCTAATTCTTTGCTAGTCTTTGCCGGTAGGATGGTAACTAGCCACGGCCGAAGCCTCCCACCAGGCAATACGATACATTTTGTATACCTACCTACCCAAAATATTATACTCTACACAAAAACAACGAAAGTAAAAGAAAACCGCGCGCTTACGACCGCCCAATCCGAGCTAACCTCTAAAACTCAGTAATTCAAATTAAACAATGACAATTAGAATCTGGTAGAACAATGGGGTAGTGCTAATTTGTGTGGTGAAGCCACTCGGAACAAAGGATAATAATCATAATACCATCTTTCCCATGCGAGATGAAAGTTGTTATATAAGTACTTCTAACGTAATTGAGTAGGAGCTAATTATGCCACATTTGACGTTAATTGATCTTATTCATTAAATGTAAGTTATGCCAAAAGAACACTTTATTGCTACGATTTTTCTCAGGGTACTAAAAATTTTAATCATTTTTTAAATTTTCTATTATTTGGACATCCAAAAATTTCACATTAAGAAAACATAAAACCTAGACCCAATTAGGACACAATATTGTTAAATGTCCAATTTATCGAATCTGCCACATCATTCAACAAAAAAAAGCTTACCTATGCGCGTAAAATAAAAAGTTACATCCATGTTACACCACAAAAAAGTATCCAAACTCAAAATCATACAAAAGTAACATTAAAATTTTAGGAAAGAAAATAAAATGATAATTAATAGAAAGTTGAGACAAAAGTTTTAAAAAATTCTTTCCAAAACACCGACTGCCAACGCCACTGTAGAGTACAAAATAATTTTGATTGAACTACCCACTATGTTGAAGTCGGGCGGGTATAACAAGGATAAGCAAAGTTGACGCATCAGACTTCAACATAGCGGGTAGAAATCAAAATTATTTTGTACTTTACAGTGGCGTTGGAAGTCGGTTTTTTGGAAAGAATTTTTATTTTTAACTTTTTAGTGTCAGGGTTGAGGATTTGGAGTCAAAATCTTTTATGGGACCACCTCGAGAGCTTCCTCTAACGACTGATAGAAAAAAAAAACAAATCGGTTCAAAAACCACAGAGATATGCACCAACATACATTAAAAAAAAAATACGCGCCGATTTGAGAACCTCCTCCTTTTTTGGAAGTCGGTTTAAAATTTAAGACTTCTTAAAATAAGAAAGTAGCCTATGTCACTCTCCAGGTCCTCAACTATATCCATGCAATAAATCACGTCGATATCGCTCTGTTGCGGCATAATTAAAGGACACACCAACACACAAACACACTTTCGCATTTATAATATCAGTAGGGAAATTTTTAAAAGACGTTCGAAAAACCAAAGAAAATCAATCAACTTTTTCGTTGTAACTCGATAGAAAATCGCAGTTGGAACCAGTTTTGTAATTTCTTTCGAGAATTTATCTCAAGCACTATGCACCAGTTTTCCCTGCTCGTCTAACTCGATCGCCTTGACTTGTTTTTTTTTTCTTTTCGCTTTCCCTGCTTTTACAATTTTCTATACCTATTTTAAGCCTCATAATATGTTTTTCAATCACAATTTTCCTAACGTAGTGGTTTTTAGATTTTTATACTTGACCAATTATAGTCAGTATTGAAAGCTGACAACTTTGTAGATCATACTAATATTATAAATGCGAAAGTGTGTTTGTTTGTTGGTTTGTCCTTCAATCACGCCGCAACGGAGCAACGGATCGACGTGATTTTTGGCATGGGCATAGTTGAGGACCTGGAGAGTGACATAGGCTACTTTTTATCCCGTAAAATTAAGGAGTTCCCGGGGGAATTTAAAAAAACTTAAATCACGCGGACGAAGTCGCGGGCATCAGCTAGTATTACCATAATATCATTATTGTTCTAATGGCAGATGAGATTTCGTCAGTTTAGTCTAAGATTTCGAGAAACCGGATGCCGGATGAGCACCCCTCGTCAAAGTACATCGTAAACGTCAAAGCCCAACAAATCTCAATCCACTACAACTGCAGCCCATTAACGTCCCACTGCTGGGCACAGGCCTCCACTCTCATAGGAGAGACTTAGACCCACCACGCTGCTCCAATGCGGGTTGGCATCAGCTAGTATTACCATAATATCATCATTGTTCTGATGGCAGATGAGATTTCGTCGGTTTAGTCTAAGATTTCGAGAAACCGGATGCCGGATGAGCACCCCTCGTCAAAGTACATCGTAAACGTCAAAGCCCAACAAATCTCAATCCACTACAACTGCAGCCCATTAACGTCCCACTGCTGGGCACAGGCCTCCACTCTCATAGGAGAGACTTAGACCCACCACGCTGCTCCAATGCGGGTTGGCATCAGCTAGTATTACCATAATATCATCATTGTTCTAATGGCAGATGAGATTTCGTCGGTTTAGTCTAAGATTTCGAGAAACCGGATGCCGGATGAGAACCCCTCGTCAAAGTACATCGTAAACGTCAAAGCCCAACAAATCTCAATCCACTACAACTACAGCCCATTAACGTCCCACTGCTGGGCACAGGCCTCCACTCTCATAGGAGAGACTTAGACCCACCACGCTGCTCCAATGCGGGTTGGCGGACTTTAACGACTATTATCATGTTAGTCATAATAACCGGGACCGACAGCTTAAATGCTCTCCGAGGCACGGGGGACTGAGAATTTCTAGTCAGAAAAACCCGACCCGGGACTCGAACCCGGGACCTCGTCGGCCGCAGTCGAACATGTTTATTACTAGACCAACGAGGCAATTCAAATCTCAATGCAACAATGAAATTATGCTCCGACACATTATATTATTCAAATGGCAATACAGTGAAGATTTCTCTCGCGTTCAACCAACAAATAACAATGGCGGTAGGCGCACGCGTGTTAGCGCAGTTGTGTGAAAACTAACCAAACGAAAGCTTTGGACACCGTGAAAGCATGCAGTTGGTTATTGTATGCGTAATTTGCAGAGTAAGGACCTGAGGCCCGATTGTATAAGCAAATCGTAATAATTATTTAACACCTTAAAACGTATTACTCGAACTGTTTAAGGAGTTCATACATGCTTGTTGACGTGCAGGCATCTACGAACTTCTTAAACAGGTCGGATTATCCGTTTGACAAATGATTACGATTTCTTTACACAATCGGGGAACAGCAGGGCGACCGCGTATCCTTTGCATCAATCATTGATACATCGCAATCACCTCTGATTGGTTAACACTCTTCCACTATTGGACGAAATCCATTGACGCAGCAAGAATACCATAAATTCAGCCAATCGGAGTTGATTGCAATGTATCAATGATTGATGCAAAAGATACGCGGTCGCCCTGTTGGAGAGTCATGGACATGACAGACATCGGCTACCTTTTATCCCGGAAAATCAAAAAAACCGTTTACTTCATTCTTCTATCGTCTATCTAACTACAACTATCATCTTTCACCAAGTTACAAAAGCTGTCATAGATAAAACATCTTATGTTTATAGCCCACCATAAAAAGGCAAGATAAATCAAGAAACCTGTAATTTCACCAAAACGGAAACGTTTAGCGTAACTTGAGGAAATTACAGCTAGCATCCGTTACAAGAACTTATCCAATCGCAGGTGCGGTTGTTACGTCATTAGTTCATACGAGTGTGAACGCATCATTATGAAAGTTGTATGACCCTAGACAAAAGTATTTATAGAATACTTGCTCACACATAAAGGGTATGTTCCGAAATACACTGTGAGCACTGTAAGGTGTGACGTCAATTTAGTATACTGCGAAACCGTTCCTTAAGTTAGCTATACTGGTCACTGTTTAAAACGGAACGCAGCCAGCACTGAGAGCACCTTACCTCGAAAACGCCAGTGCTCACAGTACAAAAATGGCGACGATTTATGACGTCATATATTTCCCTATGATACTGCGGCAGTATACTGTCAGTCCATAACGGGACGAATTTCTCCCCAGTAAGAGCACTGAACAGTGCTCTCAGTGTATATCGGAACATATACAAAACCTCTTCATTGGGCGTGCTTTGTCATTGTAAGTAAAATATGAGTGCCACAACTCACAACTATAACTTATTGGCGCGGTGGTATGCCACTGTGCACAAAACGAATAGTCCGACAAACTTATCTGACCGTGGCCAAAATTGGAACAAATTTTTATGCCCGTTTAGTTTTCGTTTTTACTCACGAAGGAACGGAGTCGGTATGTGTTTGCCCTAAGAGTAAGTGATGATGCAGTCCAAGATGGTAGCGGGCTAACCTGTTAGGGGCATGGCATATTAAACCCATGCCCCTATTCGGTTTCTACACGGCATCATACCGGAACGCTCAATCGCTTGGCGGCACGTCATTGCCGGTAGGGTGGTAACTAGCCACGGCCGAAGCCTCCCACCAGGCCAGACCAGGGAAAATTCAGTCAATTCAGAAATTATAAATTCCCAAAGTGACCCTGCCGGGGATCGAACCTGGGACCTCCGCACGTTAAGACAACAGCGCTACACACTGCGCCACGGAGGTCGTCCAATATTTATGCTACTAACGAGCGACAAAAGAAGGTGGTTCGTCGTGGGGTTTTTTTAATTTTATTTTTTCACTAGTGATTTCTCCTATGAGAGTGGAGGCCTGTGCCCAGCAGTGGGACGTTAATAGGCTGTAGTGATGATGATGATGATGATTTTTCACTAGCTAATGCCCGCGACTGCGTCCGCGTGGATTGAGGTTTTTCGATTCCCGCGGGAACTCTTTAATTTTCCGGGATAAAAAGTAGCCTATGTGTTATTCCGGACTATAATCTACCTCTGTGCCAAATTTTATCTAGATCCGTTCAGCCGTTGGGGCGTGATTGAGTAACAAACATTCATCCATACATCCATCCATACATCCATCCATCCAAACTTTCGCATTTTTAATATTTATTTGATTTGATTTTATATCTACTAGCGGCGCTGTCACCGGGACTTTTTTACAAATTATACGCGACGAAGTACACAATAATATTTCGAGTGTATAATCAGCGACATAATTAATCCATCCGTTTAACCGTTCTGGCGTGATCGAGTAACAACCATGTAACATCCAACCACCCAAACTTTCGCGTTTATAATTATTATTAATAATATTAGTACAGATTATGCAGAGTGCCTACATTAGTTTTAATAACTGTACCTGAGATATTACATAATTATTGATTGAAAATACCTGTCTCAGTGTACAGGTAGGTAAGTGTCCCGCCCACAAATGTTATACAACGGTGAAATTTAAATCAATCAAACCGATCTATCATGTTCGATGCATAACCACAAACACTCTGTCAATATTGATATTGATTTTATGGCTTTACAAATATATTTTGTTAAATTCCTTCACAAGTTAGCCACTGACTACGACCTAAGAAGTTATATTACAATTAGGACCTCCTCAAAGGGCGGATAAACAAATTTTCCACCACCTTCCAATTATTTCAATTTTTTTATTAATTGCAATTCCGTAGGTATACTTACTTACTACTAAACTCTTTTTCTTTTTCAATGTTTCATATTATTTAGTCTGGTAGATTATTATATATTTCTATTTTCATTGCATAGGGCCTCTAGCCGTTCAGTAAATTTGTTTGTATGTCTCTCCATCTCGTGAGTTCCCTCATGATTATAATATAGGGCTCTTCAAAGGGCGGATAAACCAATGTCTCGAAAGCCGGCAACGCATTTGCCCTTTGGTGCTGCAAATACCTATTCATGGGCGGCGGTAATCACGTACATCAGGTGACCTGCTCGTTTGCTCGCTATATAAATAAAATTAAAGTGTTCCCACGGCATCTACAAAAAAACATAACCCCTCAGACGAAGTCGCGTGTATAATCAAGTTATGTAAGTATACCTAGGAGAAGAGTACCTAGTAGAAAACGAGTAGGCTAAATACACCTATAATCACTAGTAGGTATACATAATTGTTTAATGATCACAACACAAATTCTCATAATTACTTTCCATCACGATCTTTCAATCGTTTTAAAAACAATTTTTAAAGCATTCACCATGGTTAGATAACCTCTCTGTACACGAAACTGAGATAATAAATGATAACCTGTCCAAATTGAATATGAACCTTGAGGATGATCTCGAACGTAATATAAATGCATGCACTTAATGCACAAAATACAAGACTAACAATATTTTTGTCCAGAATAGGCTTGCGTTTGACGACAATCGTGTTCAATGCAAAGCATAAGCAATGATGAGGTCTAGATTGGAGGCAAGGCAAGAGTGAATAAGCATATTTGAGGTCTTGCTTCAAATATATGCTTATTCACTCTTGCCTTGAAGGTACTTAAGTTATACGTGGCAGAAGTGCGCTGGAAGATCATTCCAGTTTCCACGCCTTAGCTGTTCGTATCAGAAACGTAGATCAGAACTGTTTCGTTCGAGCGAATTGGACGTCAACCGCATAAGGATACCAACGCTGACGGTTTCTTCTTGTACTTCGGTAGAACCGTGAAGAGGGAACAAGTTTTAAAAGTTCCTGAGCACACTCTAAGTATACCCGAGAGGTGGCTATCACCAACGAGTCAATCACTCACCTGGTATCACTCAGATCCAACGTTGGGTCGCTTCTCTTGATCTGTCCAACGCATGCTAGTACAGCCTTGTCGCTCTCCACCCTAGCGGCCAACGAGGCGACTAGTGTTGGCAACTGCCTCAACGCGGGCTTGTCGACGATAGTGAGGAGACTCTTGTTATCGATAAGACGCCTCTCGACGTCAGCGTGCGATAACGCGAGCAGACGCTGGTGGGATGAGGATGCTGGGTCTTGGCTCACTGTCACTGATGACTGTGGACAAATAATTATAATTAACTAGCTTATGCCCGCGACTTTGCATGGATTGAGGTTTTTTGGTTCCCGCCGGAACTCTTTAATTTTCCAGAATGAAAAGAATGAATCTGCTATTCCAGACTATAATCTATCTCTGTGCCAAATTGTGTGCAGATCCGTTCAGCCGTTGTGGCGTGATTGAGTAACAAACATCCATGTAACATCCTCGTTGACTCGTCTGACTGTCTCGTTGGTCTAGTGGTTAGCATAGTCGACTGCGGATCACGAGGTCCTGGGTTCGATTCCCGGTCGGGCATAAAAGTTAGGTATTGGGGTTTTTCAATTAAGGAATTCTCAGTGCCAGCCCGGAGTTGGAAGTTGGCGGTGTTTCACTCCCGTGCCTTCACTCCGCGCCTTCACTCACTCCCGTTCACTCCGGTCCCGGTTATTATCACTAACATGATAATAATCGTTAAAGCCCGCCAACCCGCATTGGAGCAGCGTGGTGGGTCTAAGCTCTAATTCCCGCTCTCCTATGAGAAAGGAGGCCTGTGCCCAGCAGTGGGACGTTAATAGGCTGTAGTGATGATGATGATGATGTAACATCCATCCATCCATACATCCATCCAAAAGTTCAGGGAAAAGCATGGGTATGAATTATTCCAACGGCTAATTAATGTAATAAGTATATTTATAAAGTATAATTATAAATATAGTTAATTTACGATATTTGTGAGATGGTGATAATAAATAAAAAACCCGGCTGAGTTTGTTGTGGGCTCTTCTCAGACCAGGGCACGTTTGGAACCCTCTAAAGCTTTAGTTTAAAGACACGATAAGATAAGATAAGATTATCCACGGTAAACGTGACGTTCAGAAGACGTACCAATTTTGTCTATACTTTTAGTTTGAGTTTGAACGTATCCCAAACAAAAAAGATGTCGGTATAATTCTCACCAGTTCTTCCAGCTTGTGAAGCGCCTGCTTGTAGACCTCCACGTGCCGCTGCAGCTCGTTCTTCATGGCCACGTGGAGGGAGATCAGCGACCCTGAAGAGTCCGCTGTCAGGCCGTGCGTGCCCAGACCTGCCACATAGGAGGTTCTAATAATGATGTTGAATAGAGAACACTATTATTACATAAGTCATGTCAATAGGGATGATGCCAATGTCAAAAATATATTATTTCTTACTTATTATTAAAGGACATTGACCAAATTCGCCTAAGAATCAACATATGTTTGAAATATACAGTAATTCTTAGCTTATTTTATAACCTTTATTCCAAATATTAGAATTCAACGGACACTTCAAATTAATTAAAAGAAAATAAATTGGTATTCAATCGATTACTATACGTTTCCGTCTCTCGATTATTAACCACAGATCAATAACTTACAGGTTAAAATAATATCCAATACAACCGCTTGAGCGCTAGATCCGTATCGTAAGAAACAAGATAAAAGCAGCTTAAAGTGCTAAGTGCGCTAGTATTCTGAATCTCGCAACGCCATCTATTGAAAGTACAATAATTTAATATTTCTAACGCCATCTGTGAAGTTATCGATGAACTATGACGATACCTGCATCCTTATTAATAACGCCATCTGTAATGTTTTTGACGGACTACTGCGAATCTTGTCTTATCTACATACTGTTTACAGCTGTATTACAATTGGTTAAAGATGACATTTATTTGATCAAGCAGATTGATTGCGAAAGCTGAAATATCCTCAAAATTGAAAATATTTTTGTTAATAAGTAATTTCTTAGCAAGTGTCCGTTGTTTTAATCTGCTCTCAAGCATAAAAAGGTATTAATTTGAACCCAGTAATCAATGTTTTATGACGGTTGGTTCTTAGGCGAACTTTGTATGGGGACGGAACAATGTCCTTTAAATTATTACTTAGTAAGTTTTCTAGTAATTATACTGCAGATTAGTTTAAATATGTATTTGTGTGGTTTTGTAAGCTTTTGGAAATAAGTAGGTATATAAAATCCATTAGAAATCAACGCATAGCCTTAAACCGAAATTTTTATAGGAATAGGTTCCTTTTCTGACGTAGGCGCTCACTAAGGAACGATTTTTCAAAAAAAATTTATAGCCATGAAAAGTTATAGCCATGAAAGTTGGTAAGTATTTGGGTTTCTGGTTTAAAATAAAGAAACACATACGTGTTTCACAGTTTTTGAAAATTTTATCCCCAAGGACGTTAAATAGAGATTTTATCCTTCAATCACACCGCAACAGAGCAACAGATCAACGTGATTTTGTGCACGGGTATAGTTGTGAACCTGGAGAACGACATAGGCTACTTTTTATCCCGTAAAATTAAGGAGTGCCTGTGGGATTTTAAAAAAACTTATGCCATGCGAACGAAGTCGCGAGCATCCGCTAGTTTTGAGAACCAACTTTAATGCGCTTGCACAAAAGTAATGACGCAAACGATATTGACTTTTGGAGCCAAATTAAGACAAAAACAAAGACACAAAAAAAGAGATATGAATCGCACGGAAATAACACCATTATAATAATTCCCCGGTTTTGCTTTATTTCCATCCGTTTTTCGAGGAAATTAGTCATCACGAACACTTCCACCAGTCTCGGTCAAAACTCGAGATTTATGTTTATGATGCATAACATTATAGCAACCTTGGGATTCATGGTCGGAAGCATTTTACTGATTTGTAAATTTACGCCATTATGGAAAACATTTACGAGTAGGTATGTATCTAGTCTGGTACCAAATTCAAACTCATATTTTTTTCAAATAAACTTATTAAAGTGCTTTTGAATCGTCGAGTGAAGCTAGTATCAACCACTGGTTCAGCATGACATTCCTAGCGAGAAGAAAATCGATAAGAACCAGCGGGAACTCTATGTTTGCTCTTTTTTAAATATTCATTACAATTACATCAATGTGTAGATATCACCGTAAGATTGTAAAAACCGTTAGATTATAATCTCACTCGCGAAATTGTAAACTGTCGAATGATTACAATATAATAGATTATTTTTCGGTAGATTGTAATCTGTTAGGCTTATTAACCCGATAGAACCTAAGTGGTTAGTGGCATTACTTGGTTATTTATGTTGAACCCTAACCTAACCTGCAAGTAAGAGACAAGAAAACGTAAATACTTACAATGAATAATTCAAAAATTGACACATAAAACATTGAACGGTTCACAATCTTTCGACTGTTTACAATCTAACGAAAAAAAAGCGTTACATTACAATCTTACGGTTTTTACAATCTTACGGTGACATAGATATATAAGTTCCAACCGCAGTTCTCCGCAGTAAAATTTGATCCTCAGCGACAATTTCAACACCAGATTTTGGACAATTGCAAGTAAAATGTATGGCGCAAAAGTATCCAAGGTTATTGTATTGACCAACGATGCTACGATGCTGTTGCCACAAATATTTTAACCACGCTAATTGAAATTATAATTCCTAAAAACAATCTCTTCTGGAATTATTATTGTTCAAAGATTTTTGGTGATTGCATAAAGATCAGGAATTTTATAACATCATGCAAGTACTGAATGAAGTACTGATGAGTGGCCTTGCTATGACATCGCTTATCAGTCGTTCGACGTTGATTCAAGTCGGTAACCGGACGGGTGACCGAATTTGGAGGTTCAAATTTGGCCTTTTCGTTTCCTCCGTGCCTCGCAAAGCACGTTAAGCCATCGGTCCTGGTTATTATCACTAACATTATAGTTACAAAAACCTAACAGTTTCAATACTCTTAGTCGAATCGTAAGCGGAAGACGTAGGAACCCATCGCATTATTATCCCAAGAAAACCCCTGCCATTATGTGATTAATGGAAAGGGATCACGACCCTCAGTCATGAGGAATACGACACAGGGAGGGAAGTACTCACAGAATGTGTTGTAAATAAAAAACAAACAGATATTCGGCGTCACACAGGTGACAGAATACAATCAAGAAAAAGTGGATCTGTAACTTCCAGAACCTCGTATTTTACCTAACACTTATTAAAAGCAAGAAAAGAATACAATTATTTTGCTATAATCCGCCAACAGAAAAAATTCTGTATGGTCAAGCATGCAGTTACAAGCGAAGCACCGTTTACCGTTTAGGAGATGTCGACCTTACAATGCAAGAAGATTGTAAGGTCGACATCTCCTGAAGATGCTCCGGTGTCGGGGCGAAACGTGCGTCGAGAATAGTATAAAAGTCTTGTGTGGTGGTGCATGTGAGTGGTGGTGGCATTGCTTGCTTGGGAACTTAGCTTTCTTGCTTGGTTGGGAAGGTAAACGGTGCTTCGCTTGTAACTGCATGCTTGACCATACAGAATTTTTCCTGTTGGCGGATTATAGCAAAATAATTGTATTCTTTTCTTGCTAAATCATGAACTTCCGCAAAGTAACGCCTGATTCTATCCAACTTATTAAAAGCATTTTCCGATATCAGGTACAATAATGCCCGATACTTGAGAACCCTACACGTCCTACATTTTGTAAGGGCTACTTAACCAGTGAAATACACAAGAAAACTACCTTGAACAGCAGCATCCAACTGCCTTCTCCGGTTGTCCACGGCATCTCTTGCATCAGGGCTGTAGTGCAGTAGCGCGTTGGCCAGACGAGAGGTCCTGGGGCGAAGCCCTGAGCCCTGCTCCCCTCCGAGGAGACCGACAAGCCTCCATGCCACCGCCTCGCATTGTAGCTCTGGACGTGGAGTGATCTCTAATGATATTAACCTGGGGATGAAAAATATAATTTACTAAAATTCCTTGGTTGAATTCCCGTGGCTAACACGGACAGCCGGCCATACACGGACAGCTTGAAGCAGTCAGGATGGACTGCTTCAAGCTGCAACTGCATAGTAAACTACAGTCTTCTACGTACATACATCGCTCGAGCAGTTGCGACTGCTTCGGGCGGTTGGCAGCAGTTATCAATGGTAGCTTCAAGCTGTTGACTATGACTGCAAGAGCGGTCCATGTATGTTGATCACCGGCTAACTGCTCGAGCAGTCCGTGTATGGCAGGCTTTTTAAATAGCTATTATTGAAATATTGTCTATTGATAGTATCTTTAGAAATGCATTATATTATCCATCCTGAAAGTATGCACATTAGGTAGGTACATTAGATATCATTGACTTTCAAGAAATCCGTTATCATAAATACATGTGGGTTAAATTAATCAGAACCTTCTTTTTCGAAGTCGGCTAGAATTTGAAAACCAGACGGCGCGGCGCGGCATAATTTTCTAGAGGACACGAGAGTCTGATTCGTTTACTTGGTAATGTTGGATATACTAGTTTCAGTTACAGACTCGTATATTCTGTAGGTATAGTAAGGTCCTGAATCCTCTCTGGTCGAGAAGGATTGCCGTCCCAACCTTGTCCCAACAGGCTATGACAGTGAGGGAATATACAGTGTAGTGTTTACGCCGCAGATTATATTATGGGCGTAGATCCCACAGATCGACGTTAAAGCGTTATAAGCATACCCATAAATTATGAAACTTTTTCTCATCTATGACTCTATTGTAAAGTTTTTAATTTTAGTAATGTAACGGAGTCCGTGGTAAGTTGTATTGTTTCAACAAGTAGGTATTTGTGAACGACTTCTTGTTGATGTATAATGATGTGATATAAGATGTAATGCTGTTATTGGGTGCCCACGATTTTTAATGAATAAAAACTGTAATTAATATTGTAACTAAAGCAAAGACCGAGTAAAAGTTTTTAAAAATATAAAAAAACGGTTAAGAGCGAGCGAGACTCGCCCACCGATGGTTCCCTAGCTTGCAAAGAGAATATTATAGCTAAACTAGCTGATGTCCGAGACTTCGTCCACGTGGGTTGAGGATTTTTGGTTCCCGCGGGAACTCGATTTTCCGGGATAAAAAATAGCCTATGTGTTATTCCAGACTATAACCTAACTCCAATGCGCCAAACATCCAGATTCGTTCAGCCGTTACGGCGTGATTGAGTAACAAACATCCATCCATCCATCCAAACTTTCGCATTTAGTATAGGCAATGGCGTGCACAGGATTTGAAACAAGGGTAGGCATTAGTTAGTCAGAACACCTATTTAATAGTAACTGTTTTGATGAAAAATAAGCATTGACGCACTCTATGAACTGCACGCCACTGAGTATAGGCTATAGATTGAAGAACACCCAGATCTGATGAAAAATGTGCTTGACAAGTGAAACCGCGTTACCTATTATGTGATAAGTGAGTAAGTGTGTAAGTAATAAACAAGTATTTCGTCACAAGCAAGGGCTAGCTTTTTTTTTTGAGTGAAAGTGATTCGACGTCGCTACGTCTGCTGGATTTAAGGTTGCCAACATAGTCATTAAAGTATTATTTAGTTTTTAATATGTCTGGTTGCCTAATACATAATTATTTATTTTATCAATCCAAAATCCGAACACTTATTATCGCTTGGGAATTTCAGAAAACAATTTATAGATATTCCATAAGTTACGATTCTAATAACTTCATGGTTTTGGTACAAATCCTATGGGAACTCTTTGATATTGCGGGTTACAAAGTATATTATATGTCTATCGACATTCGTCTTTGGGGCGCTTCTAGTTTTTATTATTTAGTAAAGTCCTGAGTACTGACGACAATCATGCTTAATACAACGCGGACGCGCTTGCCTGGAAGATTAGGCATCACTCTTGCCTTAAAGGTACTTAAGTTATGCGTGGCAGGGAATATATTATGCGCTGGAAGGGTACTCCACATCCTGGCGGTTCGATTCAGAAACATAGAGCAGAACCGTTTCGTTCGAACAGACTGGACGTCAACCACATAAGGATGCCAACGCTGACGATGACATGAAATAAAACATTTTCATTTACAGACAATCAAATTGTTAACTTTGGCAAACTTTTTAAAGTACCGTTGACAACCCTAGCTGGATTCCTCACTGAAAACTCGTTTTGTATCGAATGTGAACGTCAAGTGATTGGGACCACGTTTTGGTTCGAAAATCGTATAATTTTGAAATTATACAGACATAATTGTAGTTAATGTGAAAATTATCACTAGGTATTAACTTACTACGTTGGTGCCGTGTTGCATATAAATCATAATGTTTACGGACATCATAAATAAGTAAACGAAAGTGTGAAAATTAGGTAAAAATTAAATTAATAGCTGATTCACCCTGACTTCGGTTACGTTACTTACGTACTAAATGATGCCTGCAACTTCGCGTGGATTAAGGTTTTATGATAGCCGGCGGAGCTCTTTAATTTTCCGGGATAAAAAGTAGCCTTTGTGTCATTCTAGACTATAATCTATCTCATTGCCAATTGCCAAGTTTCATCCAGATCTGTTCAGCCGTTCTGGCGTCACTGAGCAACAAACATCCATCCATCTAATATAGACTAGATGATGCCCGAGACTTCGTCCGCGTGGTTAAAGATTTTTTGATTCCCCTGAAATAATGTGAGTTTTTGTGTGAGTTAATATGAAAATGTTACGTTCAATCTTCGAACTGAGTACATATTACAACTCCCTCAAAATCTATGCGGTTCATCCCAGAGTCTCAAATTTTCCGGGATAAGGTGTAGGTATGTCCTTTCCCGGGATATAACCTACCTCTATACCAAATTTCGACAAAATTGGTTGAAAGGATGGACCGTTAAAACGTACTAGACAGACAGACAGACAGACATACTTTCGCATTTTTATTGTTGGTATGGTTTGTAGCTTTTTTATGCCGAAAATTCAGAGTGTGACTCCCGAAATTTTCACATTCCAAGCATCTACTACTTCAAAAGTGAATAATATCTTAATTGATCGGTTGTCAATAATATCGGAAATAAGCAGTCAAATAAAAAGATAACAATCGACATCTTCATTTATGTAACACGGAACATGATGTTATACAATAATGTTACACGTTACACGTCACAAACCATGACATGCGATATGCGCTGGGGGGGCAGAGTTCAAGCCTATTGTAAAACTAGACAAGACAGGCGTGAAATTTAGGGTTCAGCAGTCAAATTGAGAGAGGTGAACGTGATCTACTGGAGGGAGCTCTTAATGCATTATTAATCACGCTTTTAGAGTGTACTAGATGATTCCCGCGACTTCGTCCGCGTGGACCAAGTTTTTTCGATTCCCGCGGGAACTCTTCAATTTTCCGGGATAAAAAGTAGCCTACGTCCTTCCCCGGGATACAACCTATCCCTGTACCAAATTTCATTAAAATCGGTTGTACAGATACATTTTTTTGATTACCGCGGGTACTCTTCAATTTTCCGGGATAAAGCTTATGTCCTTCCCCGAGATGTCTCTATAATTAATTTCATCAAAATCGGTTGAGTAGTTAGGCCGTGAAAGCGTAGCAGACAGACAGACAGACACACTTTCGCATTTATAATATTAGTATGGATTCATTAAATTATCTGTTTATTGACCGCCCGCGGCTTCGCTCTCAAGGGAATTTCGAAAAATTGGACCTGTTCTACATTATAAAGGGAATCTCTGCGAAATTACAGCTTTCTAGATCCAAGGGATCGAGGCATAGGATTGAGGCAGATATGTGTAAGAATTTTCTCTTAAATGTTTGAGAAAGTTCTGTGGGCCAAGCTCGACCTCCTTCTCAGGGTAATCAGGGTTTTTATTCATAAATAAACCCTAGAGATACAAAAAAAAACAATCCATACAAAAATTATAAATGCCAATGTTTGTCTGTCTGTCCGTCTGTCTGTCTGTATGTATGTCTGTCTGCTACGCTTCCACGGCTCATTTGTTCAGCCAATCTTGATTAAATTTGGTACAGCGGTAGATGGTATCCCGGGGAAGGACATATGCTACTTTTTACTCCGGACAATTAAAGAGTTCCCGCGGGAGTCAAAAATCTTAATCCACGCGGACGAAGTCGCGGGAATCATCTAGTTACATATAAAAAAATGAAAAAATGGGTTTTGACTATATCCATATCGATAGTAGAGCTTCTTTCCTTCCTTTTTTAGGTTTCCGTAGCCAAATTTGGCAAAACTGAACCCTTATAGATTCGTCATGTCTGTCTGTCTGTCTGTCTGTGTGTCCGTCCGTATGTCACAGCCACTTTTTTCCGAAACTATAAGAACTATACTGTTGAAACTTGGTAAGTATTGGTAACTTGGTATTCTGTGAACCGCATTAAGATTTTCTTACAAAAATAGAAAAAAAACAATAAAGTTTGGGGTTTCCCCAAACTTAGAACTGAACTCAAAAAATTTTTTTTCATCTAACCCATACGTGTGGGGTATCTATGGATAGGTCTTCTAAAATGATATTGAGGTTTGTAGTATCATTTTTTTCTAAACTGAATAGTTTGCGCGAGAGACACTTCCAAAGTGGTAAAATGTGTGTCCCCCCCTGTAACTTCTAAAATAAGAGAATGATAAAACTAAAAAAAATATATGATGTACATTACCATGCAAACTTCCACCGAAAATTGGTTTGAACGAGATCTAGTAAGTAGTTTTTTTTTAATACGTCATAAATCGTAAACCGCAATTTACCTTTCATTCAATCAACTCAAATATTTAAAATAAAAATATTTTTAATAATTTAAAACTTACTACAGGTTTGTACGGAACCCTCGGTGCGCGAGTCCGACTCGCACTTGGCCGGTTTTTATCATATCAATATTTCAAATGGTTGTTGAAAATTGAAATCTCAGTAACTAGGTATATTTTTATGTGGCCAAACTAAGTAAATAATAATGACAATAAAATAAAGGAGATTATTAGATATATTTTTATTGTAGTATACCAAGACTATGACAGAGAAAAATGGCGAAAACCACTAGAAGAAGGAAAACTTAGGGGTGAACAGAATTCGTCCAGTTTATGTCTTAACCAGGATCCAAATCCAAGAACTTTCGTATGTACGAGTAGGTACATTGCGTACATGCATCAAGGAATGTCTCGTAATCTAGGTCAAACAAGATAAAATCTAGGCAAGCATCTTGAAATTACACATTTCTCTACATTTAGGTAAGCACCTACATCTAGGTATATCACCATAAATAAATTTCTTTCAATCGAGAAAGTCGATACAACCGGTCATGTACTTTCATCATATCCTATCACTAATATGTTACAGTTTAACAAGCCAATTTAAACTTTAATATGTAAAACATAGAGATTTAAACACGACGTGAGCAAAATTGACTTGTTTATGATACAGGTGTACAATATTAAGTTATGCGTTTGTCTTGAACTTCGTAGCCTTGATTTTAAAGTTCATTATTGATTATTTCGTGTTTCATGTGTAATTTGATTTATTACAGCTACTTAAGTAGGTTTCCTGGGTTTACTGACCACTAAATACCTACTAATAATCTAACTAAATAAGTATTTTATTTACATATTTTGTAACTATTCTTTGGTATCGGATTTACATCACATCAAATTGATTATTTTCTTAAATCACATCAAATCTAATATTTTTTTATCTATTAAACTTTTAACAAGTGATTTTGAATAGTCGAGTGAATTTGGCTCGGAATGCCGTTCCTTAAAGTTTACATATTTAAACTTTACTTACTTAAAGTTTTTCAGGTTTAATAAGTTTACAACTACTGTACAATATCTATATGCACATATTATGAAAGTACAGAGGGATTTTGTACGTGGATTTTTTTATTCCGCCTAAAGAGCTTTTCTTTAATTTTCCGGTAGATAAAAAGTAGCCTATGATACCTTTCCCTGGGATGCATCATGCAACATATCTGTACTTAACGTCAAAATCGGTTGCAAAGATAAGCCGTATAGTACACACTAGACAAAAACACTTTCGCAATATTAGCACAGAATAGGTAATAGTAATGGATTCGACTAAAAGTTAGCCCTTGACTTCAATCTCACCTAGTATATGAGGGTAGGTAGGAGCGAAATTTTATTAATATATTGGTAGGTACATGGTAGTGGGCTTACCTATACTTGATTTTTGCCCGACTTCCAAAAAAGGAGGAGGTTCGGCGCGCGAGGAGGCGCGTTTTTTTTTTAAATGTATATGTCGGTGCATATCTCTCTGGTTTCTGAACCGATTTGAATTTTTTTTCGTTAGTCGTCTAGAGGTAGCTCTCGAGGTGGTCCCATACAAAAATCTGACTCCAAATCCTCAACCCTGACACTAAAAAGTTAAAAATAAAAATTCTTTCCAAAAAACCGACTTCCAACGCCACTGTAAAGTACAAAATAATTTTGATTTCTACCCACTATGTTGAAGTCAGGCGGGTATAACAAGGATAAGCAAAGTTGACGCATCAGACTCGCCCGACTTCAACATAGTGGGTAGAAATATTTTTTTTTTAACTATCTTTATTGAAAATAATACAATAGAACTTAATGCTAGCTAGCCTAACCTAATTACTATATAAATCATGCCCGCGTGGAATGGTGGCAAGAATGCTGGCTGCATTTCCGCGCAGGACAGCCAGGCTGATCCTTTGCGCAAAAAATGAGCCAGCCCTTCTGTCACCAGATGAGGCAATTAACCGCGGTGAAATATCTCGTAAAAAATTTTTGGCACTAAGACTCCATGGCCCCAGGGTCTCCACGGCAAACGGAACAAATATGTAACTCTCTATGGGAGAGGCATACTTCCGCCGCTTGCCGGTTTCAGCCTTTTCTGCTGCGGCTCCCGGCCTTGATGCTGTCTCCCTGATATGACACGGGGCCAATGTGTCTATGCATGTTGCGTCCCACATTAGCGCCCGTCCCCGTTCCCAGGGAATCAGCGTCAATCCATCAGGTCTCTTGCCATCATCCCGACTTATCCCTGCCGGCTCAATGAGCGCAGGAATATCTATGGTGGCAAGAACCCTTTTGATCGTATCATTGAGAGAAATCAAAATCATTTTGTACTTTACAGTGTGGCGTTGGAAATCGGTTTTTTGGAAAGGATTTTTATTTGATACTTAAAACATCCCTAAAACATCCTTCTTCTGTTGCAGTCGAGTAAAATTGTATTGTTGTTGCAGATTACTAGTTACTACCCATTCAGCAAAACACAATTGAGATTGGCAATGTGATAATCCTAACTTTCATACTAAGGGGGCCGATACAACCAATTACCATGTTTGTAGATCAATGGCAGATGACTCCAGATGCTGCAAAGATCTTGTTCACACGCATCGCGGTCTTCTAAGAATGTTTCTACATTGATTCAGTCGGTATAATAAGCATTTCTAATACGATAATGAGCAGAATGTCGAATGCAGCGTTGTATGGTCACAGTATAGCAATATTACAGTAGGGAAACGTCTGCTACATTTGCCTAATTGAATTGAAACCAACATTTAGCTGCTACACAAAATGAGAAACCAAAAAGAAAATCGACTTCTTAATATTGAAATTCCCGGAAGTGTTTATATTGAACTTTAATTCTTTCTTACTTAAAATAAAATATTTTTTGAGCCAATTTACTGACTCTATTAAAAGTGGGGTTTTTTTTAAAATTCATTAAAGGCTTACGTCAGTTACGCTTGACCACCAACACACAGGAAGTGATGAACCGGGCTAAGATGGGACACGCTTGCCTAGAAAATGCCTAATTCCAGGAAATAAATGATTTTTTTATAATAATGCCTCCGCCACACTATGCTCCTCGCGCTGCCGCGTAATACGTCCTCGCTCTGCCGCGTAGTTGCCCTCTGTGGCCACACACTGCTCTACTCGCGCGATTAATCGCGACGCTCCGCACTGTCTCGCTCACTCTCGCGATATTGCCAGTCCTTTGACTCGCGCCCAAAAAACCGACAAAACAGGGAGCGATGCGCGAGGACGTAGCGCGTAGCGTGGGTATGGCGAGTATCGCTGCCACACGACGTCTCTGCCTACTTCCCACGCTACTCGCCATACCTCTCGGGCAGTGTGTGGCAGGGGGGTCAGCTTCTTAAGTCAACTGAAGCTCTGCTGAGTGGCTACATTCTATTCTATCCTGACTGATGATTATTAAACTGTGGCATTATTACTGTGTGTGAATACATAACGGATATATTGGAAAAAAAGCATCGCAAGAGTATTTATCTTTGTGGAGAAAATCGAGTTAAAATCGATTCATACAAGGTTAATGACTTGCTCAATGTAGTGGAAACATGATAAGCTTTGCTATTCAGCTGCCATAGATCAATACAGCTATAGAGTGACCTGTCGTCGACTTTAAAACCATTGTTTATAAGACAGCAGGCGTTGTAGGTTGTAATGGATTAGTTTGGGCCAATTTTGGGAGGTTTTTTGAAGTGAAAACTTCTTAAGCCGCTTCTTCTTAACTACGTTTTGCTAGGGAGTAAAATAGTGGATTCGCGTGTACGTGCCCGACATGCTCGCGAACAGCGCCATGCTCGCTCTACAAAAGGTCTTAAATATAAATATACTACATTCAAAATTAAACTTTAATGCCTTAGAGTTAAGGTTTATATTTATTTGTACAAGACCAGTTTAAAAAAATAAAATTAAAAAATAAATTAAATATTCTTTTTCACTTCTATCGGCAGTCCCTACGACTGCCAATTTTTTTTCTAAATAACAGTCAGGATTAAAGTGACAAATATATGATGCCAAGTAAAAGAGAGATATAATTTAGAAGTCGAGGCACAACATACGTTTTCTTTGTATGATTTCTATCGATAGAATAAATAGATAATTGTAATTTGCAGTGAAAATTGCCTTTACTTATCTCAACATAAGTCTGGTGGAGTCAAGATAATATACGCGCCGAATTGAGAGCCTCCTCCTTTTTTTGGAAGTCAGTTAAAATACAGATAAATTTAAAATTGGTTAGACATTTTGTGTGTGTCTAATGCTCTTACCTGTTCAATAGAGTTTCTATAAGATGAGCGGAATGTGGCAAAGCCTCTATCAGCAAGTCTATCGGCAGCTCCGAAGCAACGCTGTGAAGAACCCCGGGGCCCAATCTCGACAAGATGGCCGCCGCTTCTCGAAACTGCCTGCCCTCCGCCAATAGCAGCACTCGACGTAATGCTAGACGGGGAGAGGTGTACGTGTTCTTCTCTCTTTCCCTCTCCCGTCGTATTCTCTCTCTGCTTTCGTTCATTTTTGTGGACGGGTGAATATTTCTAGCCCATTATTCCGATGATTGTGGATTTAGGGTTTGAAATCTGCAAAAAAAAAAATATATGAATTAATGATTCCTTCGGTAATATTATGCTTTATAAAACCGCCCTTGGTATGGTTTTTTTTCTGTATTTTGGAACGAAGTTCCTTATCGCGCGTTACGAAAGGGGGCTAGACGGAAAAAATTAAGACCAAAAGTTGTAACGACACTTTTTATGAAAAGAAGATTTTGGTTGCTATGACTACTTGTGTTGAAGACTTCAAGTTGTTGAAAATAAAAAGGCTAAATAATTTTAAAGAATTATGTTTTCAATAGTTACATAGGCTAGTTATTCGTGTCCAAGGGACACCCGTGGAACGAAGTTCCTTTCGATTAATTAGTGAAGGAATTTAAAAAAAAATTACACAGAGAAACACGCGTACGCCGCACGGCTTACAACTATAGCAAAAAGTGTCGTTACACCTTTTGGTACTTGGTTCCATTCGGGTGTCCCTTGACACAACTCAAGTTTTTTTTTTGTTTATAATTAAGTTGTATGCTATATGTGACGATAAATAATGTCTCTATCTTTCTTAATTATCTTATCTTTATTATGAATCATCGATTAATTCATCGAGGGAAGTGGAGAACGCTTCTTTGCAAACCCAGTGTAGGGTTTATTTAAAACTACTCTACATAAATACTCAAAATCTTTTGTTCTGACATCATTTTAAAAACTTAGATAGTATCTCAAAAAAAATTACGCTGTACACTCTAACCACTATTCAGCTCTATGGTTTAGGAGGCAATAGCCGATCGAAAATCGACCCGTAGACCACACGGCGCGTAGAATAATGCAGTCTTAGAGCAGCCAAATAAAAAAAAACACCAAAAACTTTTTAAGTAGTTATGAGTATTTTTTTTAACCAACTCTGTTATGTTACTTGCAAGCAAGTAAGAAACTAAACGGCATTGGTTTAAAACTGCAAGATGCGTTTCCGCCTTGCAAGATAAACTATATCTACAGTACCAAAAAAAAAAAATGATGACTAGACTAACTATAACCGTGATTCCGTTAGCATTATGTGTGGCATGGGAGCGTAACGGAACGACGAACAAACATTGTGATGCTACTTGTTATGAGAAATACTGAGATATATCGTTTTTGTCATCTCTTTTATTATAGGGGTGTCACCACAGACATTTTATAAATATATTGCTGATGCCCGTGACTTTGGACTCCGCGTGGATTGAGGTTTCTTGGTTCCCGCGGGAACTACTTAATTTTCCGGGGTACAAAGTAGCCTATGTGGTATACCAGACTATAATCAATCTCTATGCCTTTCATCCAGGTCCGTTCAGCCGTTCTGGCGTGATTGAGTAACATGAAACATCCATCCATCCATCCGTACTTCCATCCATCCAAACTTTCGCATTTATAATATAAGTATAGATAAAACTGGAAATGGTGACTGACTGACTAATCTATCAACGCACAGCTCCAACCACTGGACGGATCAGGCTGAAATTTGGCATACAGATAGCTTTTATGACGTAGGCATCCGTTAAGAAACGATTTCTGAAAAATTCAACCCCTAAGAGAGTAAAATAGGAGTTGGAAATTTGTGTAGTCCACGCGGACGAATTAAGTTGCGGGCATTTTATTCCTGAGTTTTGTCCGCATAAGCCTTGATCTATGTACTAGATAGTACATAGATCATAGATTCTAGAGGAATGTGCAACCCCCAGACAAGTCAACAAGGCTTAAGGGTGCTTAGAAACCACAATTATACAAATTTAAGTTTTCTATGTTCTAAATAGAAAAGATATTCTAATAAGAAAATAATTTCTACGAATTCTATTATTATATCAATTCATCCATTAGCGACAGCCCTGCAATAAAATTGCTTTTATGTTTATTGAAATTAAATGAGAGATTGTATTCATAGAGTGATTCTGCTGCAGACGGTACAGGGGCAAGAAGTCTATCGGCTTCCCATATTTGAGTGCCTATTGTTATATTTTTTGAACTGGAATACTGAATACAAATGAAATTGAAACACTTTCTTACAGCAAGCACTAAGTTAGGAGTTGAGTTAGAGAGATGTGATCTTAAGATTGAAATAAAAATGGCTATTTCATGTCATGTTTTCAAGACACTACTACCGCGACAAATACTTAATTTCGAAGACCCCCTGGCGCAGTGTTGAGCACTGGAGGTCCTGGGTTCGATTCCCGGCAGGGTCAATTTGGGTCTGGTCTGGAGGCTTCGGCCGTGGCTAGTTACTACCCTACCGGCAAAGACGTACCGCCAAGCGATTAGGCGGTCTTATAGTGGGAGGTCCCGAGTACACTTCCTGGCTATCATGAAACAGATGAACCTACTTGTTCTATAACACTGACAAACTTGTCCATAGTTGTCTGGTAGAAATAGCTAAAAACTAATGGTACGGAACCACTGCACGCAAGTGGAACTCTCACTTGGCCGTGTTTCTCCAGTTACTTTAAGTCTAATTCACCTTATTATTCGCACATAACTGATATTTACGGAACTGTTAGATCACACAGTAATAATAAACACTTATGTTGCGAGTAACAAGACGTTTAGTAGATAGGTATATAACTGTAGGTACTTGACAGTACAGTCAAACGGTCAGGCGAGATGATTTGACAGAAATGTTATTATTTTATCAATACAGCTCTCAATTTTTACAATAGTGCTCGAAAAATGCACTAACAGAGGCAGTTAACAGGGCTTGTAATTTAAAAATACTGCCCTCGTTATAATATTTATTTAATTTAATTATTTAAAATACAATTTTTAATTTCATGAATTAATTGCTTCAATCAATAAGTTCTCTACATACAAAGTCATTAACAATGAGAACCTTCTTGCAAGACACCCAAAATTTAAAAGCAAAGTGGACTCACATTTTTTTTAAATAAAAAAAAAATAGCACGAGATGATTAAATTTTGCATTTGTTTATTTTTGTGCATACACACATTGATAAATTCAAAAGAAAAGTGATTGTCATAATGTCAATACTAGAAATAAAAATAAACTTGTAATGCCTGCTTCTAGGCTTAGTAAAACTAGCAATTCATTTGTTGGAAACAGTGTCCGCTTCTACAATAAGCTCCCAGAAGACATGTTGAAAATGTCTCTGAATAAGTTCAAAGTTAATGTAAAACGTAAACTGATTAAAAAATCGTATTACCATGTAAAGGATTACTTAAATGACAAGGAAGCTTGGCAATGATTTGATCTAGTGGCTCAAATGGTTCCTTAGTTAAGATGATTTGTGAAATGGTGATAATGAATAAAAACCCGGCTGAGTTTGTTGTGGGCTCTTCTCAGACCAGGGCCCGTTTGGAACCCTCGTAGCTTTAGTTTTAGGATACCGTTACTGATTATCACCACTATATTTTATTTATAAATAACTCGACGTCAACAAGTGTAGTATACCTACCTAAATTGAATAAAAATTATTTGACTTTGACTTTGACTTTGCAAACAAAATAATGATAAATGATTTATTTATTTCACGTAGGACAACTTGTGTCACATAATCACTCTACCACCGGTACGGAAAGGTGATTCTACTGAGAAGAGCACGAGAGCAGTAAATTTAACTTACAAACCCTGTAAAATACTGCCTCTGTAAGTGCATTTTTCGAGCAACAGTATTGAAAACTACTATTGTAATGTTCAATTCGTCTTCAATAGAGCCGAACGGCGGCCGTTCAATCATATCTTCGATAAATTCCTTTAATGACGGATACAGTTAGGTAATATTGCGTTAGTTCATCAAAAGCTCAGAATAGAAACAACTATTGTGTAGAAAATCTGGTAAAACGCAAAATAGCGGTTCGAAAATGTTTTCATCATTAAATGGATATCGGTAACTTTTTCAAACGTCAAAACGCGTGATGAGTATGGCATTTTGTCTGAAATATTGAATGAGGATGTGGCTAAGTATGTCAAAAATAAATTATTTCTTACTGATTTTATTAAATTAGATTTTTTGACGACCTCCGTGGCGCAGTTTGTAGCGCTGTTGCCTTAACGTGCGGAGGTCCCGGGTTCGATCCCCGGCAGGGTCAATTTGGGAATTTATAATTTCTGAATTTTCCCTGGTCTAGCCTGGTGGGAGGCTTCGGCCGTGGCTAGTTACCACCCTACTGGCAAAGACGTGCCGCCAAGCGATTTAGCGTTCGACACGATGCCGTGTAGAAACCGAGTAGGGGTATGGGTTTAATATAACTGCCATGCCCCTAACAGGTTAGCCCGCTACCATCTTAGACTGCATCATCACTTACCATCAGGTGAGATCGCAGTCAAGGGCTAACTTGTAGTGGATTAAAAAAAATATTAAATGGAGGGTCTTCCAAAAGACCTAAAAAGTGTTTGCTGAGACGAATTCGAAAAATAAAATGACGTCAAACTAAATTCAATATGGCGGACGATGTTGACATAATTTACTCCAGAGGCTTCAATTGTCTGAGTAATCATTTGACAGCTTAAAACGTATTGACTCGAATTGTTTACGGAGCTCATACATGCTTTTTGACTTGCAGGCATCTATGAACTCCTTATACAGGTCGCATTTTATCCGTTTGACAAACGATTACCATTACGATTTTCTTACACAATCTTTGGGGGCTTATGTTTTACAATATGGTATAAAGATCTGAGGAAGAATGTGTAAAATTCGAAAGAAAGTCACATAAGTAGCGGCCCCAGTGGATGTAGAAAGTAATGGCCGGACCGGTTGATTGAATACCCCATAGGGCTATAAACATATACGCCATACCTGATACCATACCGGCCCGCCATAGCGTACAGGTTGCATTTTATGTTTTTATTACGGGAATCGGTGAAAGTGACGAGTTTTTTAGTTATTGTTTTTTTTTTAACTTTTTGTTTTTATTTATTTATTTCACAACAAGTTAGCCCTTGACTGCGATCTCGCCTGATGATTTAAGACATTATGATGATAAGATGGTAGCAGGCTAAACTGTAAGGGGTAAACCCTTAGTCGGTTTCTATATGGCATCGTACCAGAACCACAGAATAGGTAGGTAGGTACGTTGCCGGAACGCTCAATCGCTTGGCGGTACGTCTTATCTTTGCCGGTAGGGTGGTAAGTTGCCACTGGTGGAAAGAGCCACGGCCGAAGCCTCCCAGGCCTACCTAGCCAGACCAGAGAAAAATCTGAAATTATAAATTCCTGAATTAACTCTGCTGGGGATCGAACCCGGGACTTCCCACTTATTAGACCACAGCGCTTACCACTGCGCCAGGGAGGTCGCATCGTCATCCGAGATTAGGCGCAGGACCGAAGGCTTACCGTGCTCTCCGAGGCACGGGGGTGAAACACCGCCAACTTTCAACTCGGGCTAGTACTGAGAACTTCTTGCTAGAAAAACCCAACCAATAGTTTGTGGCTCAACCCGGGAATCGAACCCGACATCGTCAGCTGCAATCGAGCCTGCTTTGAGCGAGAAACTAGGTAATAGCTGAGAAAATAGTCTTATTTGAACAAGATGGGAAGGATATTCAAAATGATAAACTTATGAATGGAGAAAACTGCAAGTGTTATTATGTAAATCAAGTGCTCCAGTATGTAAAGCAGCATCCTGCCATAATATATTTACAACTAGCTGACGCCCGCGACTTGTCTGCGTGGTTTAAGATTTATTGATTCCCGCGGGAACTTCTTAATTTTCCGGGTTGAAAAGTAGCCTATGTGTTATTTCAGACTATAATCTATCTCCGTGCTTAATTTCATCCAGATCAGTTAGACGTTCTGGCGTGATTGAGTAACAAACATTCATTTGAGGTTTTTTGGTTCCCGCGAGAACTCTTTAACTTTACGGGATAAAAAGTAGCCAATGTGTTATTCCAGACTATAATCTATCCCTGTGCCAAATTTCATCCAGATTCGTTCAGGCGTTCTGCCGTGAAAGAGTAACAAACATCTATACATCCATACTTACAAACTTTTGCGTTTATAATATTAGTAAGGAAGGACTAGCATACCTGCGACTATAGATACCTTCGTGTGAAAACACTTCGATTTTCCGGGATAAAAGTATATAGCTTATGAAGCCGGATAGCCGGAAGATTATTTCCGGAGGAGGTCATAAGCTATATACCTACTTTTTTAAACCAAATTTCGTCAAAAATCTAAATCAGTAGAGCGAAAAGGCGTGAAAAGCTGAAAAGGTAACCGACAATCAGGCACACTCGCATTTAAAATATTAGTTGATATGAACTAAGTTTTTTTTCTTCGAATGTAATTACATTCCGAGAGGAGGAGGGGTTTTTGGCCGCTGAATGACATATTCGTCTGAAATCTACTAGTTTTGGGTTGATGCAGTTATATGAAGAAAAAAAAATGTTGTGTACTTACTTAATTTTCCAAATAAAAACAAATCCGTGCACAAAACGAGTCCAAAAGCACACACACAAATGTCAATCACTATATTTACTACCACTAAAGTGTATAATCGTCTACTCTATATTTATTATCAAGTTCAGCACTATTATTCACCGATATCGATACTACAAACTCGTAGAAGTGATCGAGAGGCTATCGAGTCGTGCGGTCGCCGCGTGGCGTTTATACAGAATGAACTAAGTACGTTGATGAATGGGAGGCTTCGCTTGCGACCATTTTGTGTGAAAGCTTCCGGACAGTGGTATGCAGGAGCGAGCTAAGTAATCAAATAAATATTATAAATGCGAAAGTTTGGATGGATGTCTGGATGGATGTATGGATGGATGTTTGTTACTCAATCACACCGCAACGGCTGAACGGATCTGGATAAAATTTGGCACAGAGATAGATTATAGTCTGGAATAGCACATAGGCTACTTTTTATCCCGGAAAATTAAGGAGTTCCCGCGGGAACCAAAAAACCCCGATCCACGCAGACGAAGTCGCGGGCATTAGCTAGTATAATTAAGTATTTAATAAATAACATAGCCATATATTAAGCTAGTATTTATACTTAAAGTATAGTCTATACTTAAAAGTTACAGTGCGAGGAGTGCTAGAACTGTTTGGCTCTAGCAAAAAAATGCAGAAAAATGAAGAAAGTAGGCAGGTATTTTACCTCGGCCATTGAATTTTATTTCTGTTTGGTACTTGAGTAAGTACTCTCTCTCTCTCTCTCTCTCTCTCTCTCTCTGTGCGTCGCGTTCCTCATTGGGTTTTTCTAGGGATATAATGCGGTAGGTTCCCAGGTCCTTCCGCATTACTTGATTAATTTAAGTATTTTTCATATCTCATAATTGGAAAATAGGCATTCTTTATCCAAACTGCAGGTGGTAAGAGCATTATTCCCTCCCTACGAAGGTAATGAATTCAAAAACAGAACAGTCGGAGCAGCCAGTCTCGATTCACTATTTTTTTTAATAATTCCGTACAAAATGGTAATAAAAAGGGGTCCCTCTGGTGAGTTTCCTTACGTCTGTCTTTCTGTCTACCATTTTTCTATATATTTAACTTTATCTTTTCTTGTCTTGCTGTTGCATTGCGCCGTCCCGCAACAGGTGGTCATAAAGCTTCGGCGGTTTCCGACGCACTGTCTGCGTGGAGTTGCGGTTCGAATCCCAGCTAAAGTAAGTAATGACTCAGCAGTAATGTAACATTAATCTATTCTTATAGGCTTGGACACACACAGCGAGATCAGACTGAACCACGAGATGACATCGACCCGTGACGGCAACTAGATATTCCTAACCGGTGGTTGGGTCTTAACGTATAAGCTTCTTATAATTTAATGATGATAAAATATGATTTATGTATTTCACGTAGGACAACTTTTGTCACATAGTTGTCACAAGTGACACAAGTTGTCCTACGTGAAATAAATAAATCATATTTTATCATTTATCATTTATTTATCATTAAATTATAAGAAGCTTTATGACAATATATAGGGCTCTTCAAAGGGCTGATAAACAAATAATTCTCAAAAGCCGACAACGCATTGGCGGTTCCTCTGGTGCTGCAAATGTTCATGGGCGGCGGTAATCACTTAATATCAGGTGACCCGCCTGTTCGTTGGTTCACTACATACTTACATACATTTTAAATAAAAAACCCGTCTTCGCACGGTTGGGCTTCCTTATTTTTTTTTATTCCCGCGGGAATTTTATAATTTTCCGCGATATAAAGTAGCCAATGTGCTATTCCAGTCGATAATCTATCTCTGCGCCAAATTTCACTGATTTTCCGTTCAACCGTTCTGGCGTGATTGAGTAACAAACATCTATCCATTCAAACTTTCGCATTTATAATATTAGTATAGGTTCTTCCATGTAGGCACTTTTATGAGCGGATGTAGGAAATATGAATAAGAAGTAGTGACTGAGTTACAATAATAATTAGTGTAATCTGTAGATCTCGTTAATTAGCCTCGGAGCGAGGCTACGCACATAATATTACATTTTTTTATTGAAAGAGTTTAATTTTATTGTTTACCTAAAAATTAACTGCCTTGTTGGTCTAATGGTTAGCATGCTCGATTGCGGCTGACGAGGTCCCGGGTTCGAGTCCCGGGTCGGGCCATAATTAAGTAGTACTAGCCCGGATTTAGGAAGTTGACGGTGATTCCCCCCCGTGCCTCGGAGAGCACGTTGAGCCGTGATCGGGCCCGATTATTATCACTAACATGATAATAGTCGTTAAAGCCCGCAAAACCCGCATTGGAGCATGCGTGGTGGATCTAAGCTCTAATTCCCTCTCTCCTGTGAGATTAGAGGCCTATACCCAGCGGTGGGACGTTAATAGGCTGTAGAGGAGTAGTGGAAAAGTTAAGACAATTGCGTTTTCTTTCATAATTATGCGTTCAGGGTGCTATTGCGGCGACCTAGGCTCTGCAGCGCGTCAGAGATGTTTTCCCAGACGCGGACAGATGGCAGGACAGGCTTTGATGCTTTCTGGCGCAAGAAAACTGCATCACTGCTGCCCAGCGTCCGTGAGAGCAGCAACAGCATCCTGACTAGCATAGCGGGGAAGATGTGTAGTCCTCTGATGGGGAAACTCATACAGAGGACTAAATCCCTTTTAGTTTTTAGCTACCAACATAGATTAAGCTAAATTTTTTACTTACACCTTACATTGTAGGTAGGTACCTACTAACATAGTTCTTATGATTATATTGTTACTAACACTAAAGTGGGCCAAATGTTGTCTGAGAAATAAATGAAAATAGTTCTTATATTATCAGGCAGACAGATAATCAGACAATAAACAGACTATAGTTATAGCTACTATAGACAACTATAATTTTATAAGTTTCCTACTAGCTTGCAGCTACGTGGTTTTTTGCAGTCGTGTCGCTGGGGGGTTCCGGCTGAAAATCAGCGCTGTATGCTTAGTACTTGCCCAAACATACAGCACAATGCAGAGCCTGTACCATTTTTCGGGTTGTGCCATACGTGGTTCGTTCCTGCGCCTCTTCGTTGTTGTTTAGATTCTAGATCTTTGAGGTGCAGGGGTTGTCTACCTCTTAAGGTACGCTTGTTTCTGTGTGGCACAATTTGGAAATCTTAATTTCTCTCTTTCTTTTTCCAGACAGACGCACTTTCAAATGCAATATAGATAAGTGTGGATAGTATGACTATCGTTTAAGTTTAGTTTAGAGATTGTATATGTCACCGTAAGATTGTGAAAACCGTCAGATTGCAATCTAACGCTTTTTATCTCGTGTCAAAGACATTAGACCACACTGCTAGTAGGTTAAAAATAAACACAAAGATAACCATGAATAGATTTTAATTTCTGTTCATTCCAGTTTGTTGTGTATGTTAGAATCACATTCTATCCAGAAGAAACAGCAAGAAACTGGTATAGTTGCTTCTTAAAAATTATTGAACAGCCAATGATATTAAAACATAATATTATATAAAAACGATGAACTATTAAAGTTGATTTTACAATTATATTGATTTTAATAAATATCACTACAAGATCTGTCTCAAAATATTCCAAAAGCCAATTGTTTAGAAATCGATAATGATAACCTTACATAACCTCTTAAAATAGTATGTAATTATAATTTATACTTATCTCAGCAAAATGCCGTAATCCACCCTTAATCTTCACCAATACAATCAATATTAATATACACTTTATCCACTTGTAATAACTCCTCAAAATTTTAATACTGACTGAACTCCCGACGCCATTTTACTCACCTTTATACTATTTTTCTGTTACCGTCCCACCAACATTCTCCTGAATTTTTGTGATTGGCTGTCATGATTATAGCCTATATATTGAAAAGCTACGATTGGTGATTAAATTACTTAGCATCGATCAAAATAAACTCTGCATCCTGCAACACTCAATGTTGCCAAAATATAACCTCCAAAGTAAAATCAACAATTCATTGCAAGAAACCTAAATTGAACATGAAATGCAATGCAAAATCACCTATGAATCACAACTCAGCATCGCAACAACACTGCGAATAGCGTTCATTCCTCACACTCGCCCATCCTGACGCCTCTTTGCGTCCCTGCAAAGAAAAATTGGTATGAATAGGTTCGATCACCGCATACATGAAAACAACCAAGCCACCTAACCTTGGAGAAAAATGAACTCTATGTAGTAACGACCAATCAATCCCTTGCTCCCCACTGCTTTTTTCTTTTGTTACTTGACCAATATGAAGACTCTATTGCGAGCAAAGTAAAGTACATAGTTTATTTTCAAAGAGATTTTCACAAGATTTTATAAAGCACCGACTCATAAAATACATCTGTTTATAAGAAGAGTATACGCATTTATCAGATAGTTTCCATTAATTTCCCTTCATTCAAGTATATTATTCATTATTTATATATGGAAGAGCTGTTCATTTATTTATTACCAAAATAAACACACTTAGATAATCAGGCCTATTTAACAAATAATCATAATAATCAGCCAACCCTACGGCTGACAGATTACGTTTGCACTTCATCAGCGTATAGTGTTACAGTGAGCGAAAATGTTAGATTTAGTATTCTCACGGACAACTATTTTCAACCATGTTCGCACGTTAATAAGTAATTATAAAAATCGCAACTGTAAAATTATTCAGTAAACCCTAATTATAAGAAAATTTCAGACCTTCCTCAACCTCCACCTGCCGGCCTTCATTATTAAATTTATTCACAAAATTTTTATAATTGTAATTTAATTGTAATTTACCAAATACACCCATAAGCTATTTTTTTTATCAAACCAATCCATCGAGCAAGTATACCTTTTCATCAAAATATATACATTTAGGAAACAGAAGTGGAGTAAAGTGAAACTAAGCAAATATAACAAACCACAATTTATTCTAGTGAACGATTACAACATATCACACATAAAATAACCAAAAAAGAACACACTTAAATCTGAACACAATTATGACTCATTAAGAGTTTCACAATAACGCAGTTTACAGCTCGGAAGGTGACAAAAGAATGACTACGCGGTAATACAGAGAGCGCGTTTTATAGACGTTTATCCGATGGCGCCACTGTCTACAGGAGGTTAGGCTGATTCTCCTAATTCGGCCATCCTGCTCGCGCACCGTCCCGGCTGCGCTGTGGTCCAACGCCTTCATCTGGAGCGTCCACAGTAGTCTGGTGCACGGGCAGCCAAAAGACCTGCGCCTGCGTCATTATTACCACGGTCGGAATCTGTTGAGCAGATAGAAGGCTTAAGTACAACATCAAAGCTTCGCAGCCTTCATTCAACGTTACTCAATTGCAATAGAATTCGAAACTATTTCAGAAGTGTTCAAAAAAGAATTCAAAAGTACTGATATGTAATCAAACTTGAACATGTCACTATTTCTGTTAACTAAAGTTGAACAAATCCATGCGCATTTTAAAACACAAACTTTTGAACTCTCAAAATAAATAATAAAAACGAACAAGAAAAGGGCAGGGCTTTCATTTAGTTAATTAATTAAGCAACGGTCATCTTCTAGTGTCATTTTATCTTTCAAACTTCTCAAAGTCTGTCTCTGTGGACTTCAAAATAATAAAAAATGATAGGGCAAATCTTTCAAATTTCGCAAAGCTTAGAGAGATGTATCAAAATAATTAAAAAGATAAAATAGTAAAGGGCAAGGCCCTGTTACGAAAACTCCTCTGTGTCTGCAACCCGCCAGTGCGCCGCCAGCGCCATCATCGCCGCCATTGCGCCACCAGCGCGCCGCCAGTGCGCCATCAGCGCGCTGCCGCTTGGCCGCCAGCCACTCAGTACCGTGGCTCGTTGCAGAAATCTTTCTTGCGCTAACGCACCTACCCAAAACCATGGGTACCATTGTGATTTTCACAATGAACCGGGTCCACACCGGACCCGAGGTCGACACACACATTTGTGCTGCATCTCCCTGTCGGTGGTAGCCATCCTACCACCCACCTGACAGAGTGCTATACCACACTCCTCGCAGGTCTGCCGACATAACCTTCTTCTCAATCTGCCCACTACATACAACGCTGTCCGCTGTCATCCACTAGCCTAACAGAGCCTAAAGTAACCTAACCTAACATGTAAGCTTACATTTTGACCTAACAACTGAACTAATAAGTAGCCTAACGTTTGACCTAACAACTGACCCAACGTCTGATTTACGACTAACCTAACTTTACTAGAGAAAGCATGTAACTAAATTGGATGACAGCAAGCAGAGCCATAGGCAATGTTTATGCAAATTAAGTTGAAAGTGTCTGTCACCGAAGAACGTGCCGCGTAGTCCGAAGCACGACTTCGAGGTACCACTCCAAGGCACCGCTCCAGGACCCCGCTCCAAGGCACCACTCCAGGGCACACCTCCAGGGCCCCGATCCAGGGCACCACTCCATGGCGCCAAACATGTAACAGAAATTAAAACCAAATCGTTATCACGAAACGACGTGATCATCGTGGCTATCCATACATAGCAGGTAGTCAACGCATAGTCAATTACCTTCACAAGCTCTCTGACTTAAAAGTTCATTACCAGCACAGTTACCAGTACCAGCACAGGTACCAACAAAATTATTTGACTGCTTCAGCAGAGCTCATACATACAAAGCCGATAGAACTCACAGAACCTGTGGAGCTCTCAATAGAGCTGGTAGAGCTCCTAGATACAGTAGCGCTGGTAGAGTACCAAGACACAGTAGAACTCGTAGAGAAACAAGAGACAGTAGAGCTGGTAGAGCATAACGAGTCAGTTGAGCTCATAGAGCAACAAGAGTCGGTAGAGCTGGTAGAGCACAAAGAGTCAGTAGAGCTCAAAGAGCAACAAGAGTCGGTAGAGCTGGTAGAGCCCTCACTAAAGGTCGCTCAACCATAGTACAAACTCACAGTTGTACCATGTCGAAACAACTTTGAACATTCAAAACATCAAACATCATCATCGATGAACACAGAAAATGAAGAAAGTTTACTCATACCAGTTATGTTCAACCATATCGAGTAGGCTAACGAGCAGCCTCGCGCACTATACAAGCACGCAGCCCTGCGCGACCAGTAGATGCGCAGTGTCACGCCTCACAGCGTGGCATGCGAGCGCGCAGCATCGCACCCTAGGCGAGCGCACAGCCATGCGCAACCAGGAGCACGCAGCATCGCGCACCAGGTGGGCGCGCATCCCTGCGCAACCAGTGGACACTCAGTGTCACGCCTTAAGCGCGGCAGGCGAGTGCGCAGCAACGCACACTAGACAAGCGCACAGCCCTGCGCGACCAGCAGACGCGCAGTGACGCGCTTCACACACGCGGCATGCGGGCGCGCGACCAGAACGCCTCACACGTGGTGAGCGCCGAAGACGAAATTAACATAGAACACACAGTAAATTAAACTTAACGAGCAATTTAACTTCACAGAAACCCCTTAACGGTTTCATATTATCAGGACAGGTAGGTATGTAGACTCGTAATCGATCCACCCAAAACTTGACCTCAGGTAAAACGAAAACAAACTTTCTATCCATGAGAGCAGAAAAACAACTTCCTAATCAAAATAGAATGCAACATTCCTGTCATCCAAATTACGTAACCTGGTTCGGTAATATTAAAGAAAATAACCTGTAAAACTCAAGTTAATTTTAACGTTTATCAGAACTATAAATATATTTGCTCGTCCATACCTGACCTCAACAATTTTTATTAAAATCGAGAAGGTATTCGCAAAATGTATTCACGTTAACTATTCAAAAACGCATTGATATCTCAGGAACACACAACCAACTTACTTTGAGACACTTTTTCTATGTAACAAGTCATGTTAAATAAAACAATGAAATCGTAAAGTAGGTAGGTAACAATTTTTACGTATCGTAATTCAATTAAATTCCCAGATGTTGGCTTTTAGCTATCTTTACGTATGAAACTTTATGAATTTTAAATAACAACCCTCATTTTAAAAACAAAAAACTAAATTACGCAAAAACAATTTATCCGTACAGCATGTTTTAGCAAAACTCTTTATGACTTAAAACTCAGCAAACTTAGAGGTTTCAAGTTATGTATTCAAACTTAGGGTATGAGTCACCTCTTTTTCACAAAAATATTTTTGTATCCGGTCGGTACCCACAAAGGTTCTACTTTTGAATAAGATGTTTCTGCTAGACACTTTATACTGTTCACAAACTAGCATTCAGGGCGGTTTAGGGACTCAAATGTATGCGTTATGCCAATAACAACCACTGAGCCAACACAGCTTTCTAATTTAGTGGGAAATTATCATAAAATGGAAATCGCGTAAATACAATTGCGGTCTAAACCTTTTCTTAACACAATTAACAGTCAATTCAGTAACATGAATTACTGTTCATTTACTTTTCCTTCCTTTAGCAAATAAATTAAACGGTCTTACCGATGTCGCATATTACGTCATATCACCAGAGGCTCGATGGTGTCATCACCTCACCACCATTCCAGGCAAATGCCAGGCGTAACACAGGAAAGCGCGCAGCACCGCGGCTCCGAGGCACGGCACGACAGCGTGTCGCGCAGACTGAATCGCCCTCGTGAACGCCCAGAGCGCCCACGTGGCATGCACAGTTGCACACCCAAGCGCACTCGTGACGCGCCTGAAGCACACGAGCTGTGCAACACCACAGCTCGGCCACGCTCCGCGAGCCAGCGATAACAATCACATGAAAACAAAACACAACTTTAGCACACAAATAAACACTGCACATTACGCGAGTCACCCTTCGAGAGATATCTTGATCGGTCACGTGATCAACTTTAAGCACTTTAAATTTGGGTATGTTCCTTTTTGATTCATCTCGTATGTGGGCCTATTTAGCGGTCCTTTATCCCACTTCTGAATTTAGGAAACAGAAGTGGAGTAAAGTGAAACTAAGCAAATATAACAAACCACAATTTATTCTAGTGAACGATTACAACATATCACACATAAAATAACCAAAAAAGAACACACTTAAATCTGAACACAATTATGACTCATTAAGAGTTTCACAATAACGCAGTTTACAGCTCGGAAGGTGACAAAAGAATGACTACGCGGTAATACAGAGAGCGCGTTTTATAGACGTTTATCCGATGGCGCCACTGTCTACAGGAGGTTAGGCTGATTCTCCTAATTATACCATTTGCTATGAGCCTACTCAACAAATAATCATCGAATATGACCATTTACCAAAATACACATTTTGCTTAGCTTTTTATCAAATTCATTTACAAAAGTTTTATTTGCAATCATTAAAACTATTCAAACCTTTCAGTCGCAACCATTGCAACTGTCCAAAGAAATCTGTAATAACCAGTATAACCTTCCAGAACCAAATAGCGGCAACCGTCATAACCATTTTTCCAAGTGGCAACCATATAAACCATTATAACCATTTTTCCAAGTGGCAACCATTAAAAACCATTAAAACCATTTTTTCAACTTTCTCATATATATTCCAATAAACCATCATACATTTTTGCCAAGTAAAACCATTTATAACCATTAGAACCATTTTTTTTTTTGCCACAAATATTTCCAAATTTCCATTTAGCCACTTACAATAAAACCATTTAGCCACTGCGGCTTTTCCAAATCACTTAGTCGCAAACCTTGCAACTTAATTTTAATCGATTATCCAAACAGTATAATATTTTAACTTCTATTAAATCTTTAAACTCGAAATTACGAACTTCTTTTAAGTTTTATTACGAACTTGTTCGGGTAGGCCTTATATTACCAACTTGTTTGGGTAACCAATTAGTAATAATCAAGACCAATCATTACCTCTAGTACAGTCTTCATAAGTCGCCATCAGACACGTCCAACTGATCCATTCACCGACGGAGTATCAATAGGGGTATCCAAGGTAAAACTTACTTGTAGTCAAATCTGTATGTTGTAACCTGGTAACCAGCTATTTAATATTTGTAGTGCCAAGTCCAATTTTTATAATCCCAGCTACTGCACCTGGCCAGAGATTTTGACTTGAGACATAACTCAAAGATTTCGCCACATTTAACATGCGACTTACCTTAAGTACTGTAGATACCTTCAGCACAACTGTTTATGAGTCTTCGCTCTACACTCCTTGTCCTCATCAGCATCAACTCTATGTGAGCACCAGCAGTATATTTCTAATCCTCTCATCTTCAGCAGCTCGGAGATGATGAAAACAACCTCAGCAGCAGCAGTATGTTTCTAGTCTTCTTATCTTCAGCAGCTCGGAGATGATGAAAACAAACTCAGCAGCAGCAGCAGCAGTATATTTCTTGTCCTCTTATCTTTGGAGATTATGATGAAAGCATCTTCAACAGTTCGGAAATGACGAAAACAAAATCAGCAGCAGCAGAACTGTATGGAAGTCCCCACTTTTACACTCTGTTATTTTGTCTTCGGAGATGATAACGATGAAAGCATCTATGAGTAGATATACTATTCAAATCCTCGACGCCGGTTTTCCCGTGCATCATATTTCTCAGTCAACAACCAATCAACTTCAGTCTTTTGAAGTTTTCTGCAGCGAGTTGGCCTTAGTCCACTATGTTTACATGATTTTTGATCTGCTAACCTTGCTGTGTCAATGCGTCTCTATTAGTGACCGGATCTTTACTTTCGTCTAGTTCATTACTCTGACATTCCGTTCATAAGACTTCTTATACTAACTCATATAGTTAAAAACCATCAACTATAGTCTCTCCATATGGACCCTCCCTATCACATTACAATAGACGGATAAATATTGACTACATTGACGAATATATCTATTTAGGGCAGATAATTTCCGTTAAAGATCTAACAACAAAAGAAATTTAGAGAAGGGTTGCAAATGAATGGAGCAAGAGACTTATGACTTGGATTGCGCTTACAAATAGAGTAGTCAACGCTTGTGTCTTACCATGCTTAACCTATGGTTGCGAAACCTGGGCTCTTAATGCAAACCACGAGAAGGTACCACCACGAGGCAAGAAGTATGCTGGTAGTAAAGATCAAAGACCGACACAGTAGCCGAGGTATAAGAAAGCAAACAAAAGTAACCGACATTCTAAATAAAATAGACACGAAGATTGAGATCAAAAACGTTTCGAGGTAGAGCGCACCGAGGAGGCTTTTGTCAACAAGCAATACGAAACACGTGACACTAAAATCTGAATTAAGTACTTCACATTTGTGAATTTCATTTATAACAATAATTAAATTTTCTTAGGTAATCATATTATTATAACAACTATACCAACTATCAGCTCTGCTAATTCAACTCTATCGACTCTACCATATCAACTCTATCGACTACCATATCAACTCTATCGACTCTACTATATCAACTCTATCGACTCTACCATATCAACTCTATCGACTCTACCATATCAACTCTATCGACTCTACCATATCAACTCTATCGACTCTACCATATCAACTCTATCGACTCTACCATATCAACTCTATCGACTCTACCATATCAACTCTATCGACTCTACTATATCATTTCTATCGACTCTACTATATCAACTCCATCGCCTCTACAATATCAACACTCAAACTATCTATCAATTAAATTTTTGAAAACGCAATTAATAGCAAACTTCAGTAGAAATAAGTGAAACTAAAGCCGATAGCAAAACTCCAGAGTTACAAATCTGAAATCTTTAAATTGTTGCTCAATACTTTCAACGATACTCCGCGACAGTTGTGTTTCGGATGAGAAGAATTTGCCAGAACAGTAATCAATTTAAACGCAAAAATAAACCCAAATGCTTCTATCGGTGCCTCTTCTATCGAAGGTTGGTGATAATATTGGCAACTTGAACATTCGACAATGCAGATCTAAATAAGGATCGGATGATTTAATTGAACCACTGGTGTATGTGCTTCAGTCAGGATGTCCTTCTCTGTCCCACGCCCCTTTTGCCTTGTATTTTGCCCTGAATAATTAATAGTAGATGGTCCTACTTAGGGCCACGACACATGTACTCCAGTTTCCTCTCTTTTTTCATCTAGAAGAATCTTCTTCCTACCCAAATACGACAAAATCCCCATAAAACAGCCATAATCAAAAATTCACTTCAATGAAACTCCATTTACAATCCTTTCGTTTTAAAATGAACAATATAATAATAATTTAGCAAGTCAAAATACGCTAAAAAATTGGACTGCTCACGCCATCCTGTCATAGTATTTTTGTTGACGATTTAATTGGCATTTAAGAATTAAAGTAAACAAACTATACTAAAACGTTTGCAGTGCAAGTAGTAAAACAAGAAAGTTTTATTGAGGAACTAGATCAAGAAATATGTAGCATTACTAATATCAATAGTTACGTATACGATTCGTTTTTCAAATTTAAGTATTTACTCTTAATTTAGAATATTTGCTTGAAAACTTTGCTTTTGTTAATAATTTGTTTTAAGTAGAATAATTACTTTTTGTTGATAACTTCGAAATACGTTAAATTTAAACCATAGCACAAATTATCAAATGATCATTAATACGGCACTGAACAGCAAAACTTAAACCACTTAATCTCAAAATAAGGGTATATAGAAAATAATAAAAACTTTTGAAAACCAAGATCACATGTCGTACCACCATAACCATAACCATCCTGATATTAACCAATTAATAAAACAATATCCCAAACGACACCATGTAAATCGAACCATAAATTTATGCTTTCTTCTATAATTCCTGTATGGAACGTAACGTAAAATAATTGGAACATAAGTAATACCTGTATAACAGTAAAATAAACCTGCTAGGAAAATCTAATAATTATTATTAAACCACCAATTGTAGGACGATCGAATTTGTATAAACATTAGATAAAATTCGGGTACCGTCCCAGCATAACTATCGGTAATAATAATTTAATTAGATCCTACCAGTAAATCCGGATACTGATTTGATGTACTGCCTCCCAGGAAGTGGCCTCATGCTCCAATTGCATCAGGAAGTGGCCTCGTGCTCCAATTGTATGTGGGCTGTGGGATCCTACCTCTGTAGGATCCCACTTCTGAAAATGTCAAAGACATTAGACCACACTGCTAGTAGGTTAAAAATAAACAGAAAGATAACCATGAATAGATTTTAATTTCTGTTCATTCCAGTTTGTTGTGTATGTTAGAATCACATTATATCCAGAAGAAACAGCAAGAAACTGGTATAGTTGCTTCTTAAAAATTATTGAACAGCCAATGATATTAAAACATAATATTATATAAAAACGATGAACTATTAAAGTTGATTTTACAATTATATTGATTTTAATAAATATCACTACAAGATCTGTCTCAAAATATTCCAAAAGCCAATTGTTTAGAAATCGATAATGATAACCTTACATAACCTCTTAAAATAGTATGTAATTATAATTTATACTTATCTCAGCAAAATGCCGTAATCCACCCTTAATCTTCACCAATACAATCAATATTAATATACACTTTATCCACTTGTAATAACTCCTCAAAATTTTAATACTGACTGAACTCCCGACGCCATTTTACTCACCTTTATACTATTTTTCTGTTACCGTCCCACCAACATTCTCCTGAATTTTTGTGATTGGCTGTCATGATTATAGCCTATATATTGAAAAGCTACGATTGGTGATTAAATTACTTAGCATCGATCAAAATAAACTCTGCATCCTGCAACACTCAATGTTGCCAAAATATAACCTCCAAAGTAAAATCAACAATTCATTGCAAGAAACCTAAATTGAACATGAAATGCAATGCAAAATCACCTATGAATCACAACTCAGCATCGCAACAACACTGCGAATAGCGTTCATTCCTCACACTCGTTAGATTGTAAGCTGTCGACAGATTGTGAACCGTTCAATGTTCTGAGTGACAATTTTTGAAATATTCATTGTATTTGGAACGAAATGAAACACGGCTTGGATGCTAACTGACTGTATTGACGTATTATCGCCGCGTACCCACATTTGGTGTAACATTGCTAATTATACCTTACACTTTTCCCCCTTTTTATATTTAAGAAATACTTACTTAATTAAAAAAAAATTAATTAAAATTAAATATTATTAACTAAACATTTTTCTTACGGTTATAAGCTCGCAGAGCTCGAGCAGACGCGTCAGGGGGCGGCGGGGTAAGTGAGTGCCTGTCTTCCGAAGGCTGGCCCGAACCTCCGCTCCCGGACGGTCCGACGGCATCTTCGAATGTAACGTCGGCATCGCTATCGACCCCTTCCTCTTTGACCACACTCTCCTCCATCTGCTCCCCTTCCGGATGAAGAGTGCTAGTTCGCGCCAGAGAATACCGATTTTTTGGATTTACTTTTACTACCTGATCCTGATGTCTACGCCATTCTACCCCTTTTCCAACATTTACCTTATAAGATACTGGTCCTGTCTGGCTTACTACTACTCCTTCTTTCCATTTATTTCCCTTTGAGGAGTAATCTCGTGTCATGACGGTATCTCCGATATCAACTTCTCTCTGTGTACCCCTTTTATTTTGAATCTGGCGATCTTGTGCAGAGCGTACTACCACTGATACATCCGGACGCAATGCGTCAAGTCGTCCACGCAATCGCCGGCCTAGCATCAGCATCGCAGGGGATACGCCAGTTGTGGCGTGTTCACAGTTTCTATATTGAAATAAAAATTTGTTGAGAGCTGTTGATACATCCTCTTTTACAAACAAAGCGCGTTTGATTACTTTTTTAATGATCTTCACCATATTTTCAGCTGCACCGTTGCCCTGAGGTCGATACGGGGCCGTCGTTACACTCTTGATGCAGTTATTAGTACAGAAATTCTTAAAATCTAACGAGCTGAACGGCGGGCCGTTGTCGGTCACCAGCTGAGCCGGCTGACCGAATCTCGCAAACAACGTCCGAAAGACCGAAATCGTCGACTCCGCATCCGTACGTGTCATCTGGATCACTTCTACCCACTTTGAATGTGCATCTAAAACAATCAAATATTTTTTTCCTGCACATTCCGCAAAATCGGCATGTACGCGTTGCCATGGACAAAGAGGGTATTCCCAGGGATGAAGTACGGCACGGGGTGGAGAGTCGCGAACTATCCGACACGCTTCACAATTCCGACATAGGTCCTCGATGTCGCGGTCTAAACTAGGCCAATAGACGTAATTACGTGATATGTTTTTCATCTTATTAATGCCCAGATGCCCTTCATGAATTTCCTTCAAAATTTCTTTTTGTAACGATGGCGGAATTATGATCCGATATTTATAAATTAAACAGCCTAATTCCAAAACTACTTCATTTCGCCTATCAAAATAAGCCTTTTCTTCCTCGCAGCTCGCTACCGACGACGGCCAACCGAACATGACATAGCCAACTATTTTACTTAATACAGGATCCTTCTTTGTCTCCTTACTGACATCTCTAAAACTAATCGGTAAATTATCTTCGATAAGTTGAATATAGCTTGCAGACTCCGAAGGAGCCGCCCGCTGGTACGGTAATGGCAGGCGGGATAACGCATCGGCCGGCCCGTTGTCATAGGTGCGCACGAACTCCACCGTAAAGTCATACGCAGACAAGCGCGCCGCCCACCGCTGCAAACGGCTGGCAGCCGTCTGCGGGATTCCACCTTTTTTTCCAAAAATAAAACTTAAAGGCTGGTGGTCCGTGCGTAATATAAAAGGTCTACCGAATAAATATTGGTGATGTTTGGTAATACCAAAGAAAATCGCCAGCGCTTCTTTGTCGAGTTGACTATAATTTTTTTCAGAATTATTTAATGTTCGCGAAACACAACTAACGGGGCGTTCACTGCCGTCCGGATAACGGTGCGCAAGCACAGCGCCCAAACCATACGCGCTGCTGTCCACGGACAGTACCAACGGCCGACCCTCTTCATAGTGTGCTAACACCTTATCGCATAACAGTGCGCTCTTAGCCCCCGAAAACGCGGCCTCACAACGGGCATCCCAATTCCATGATACATCTTTTTTTAAGAGGGCGTGTAACGGGTGAAGTAAAATACTGAGATTGGGAATAAATTTTCCATAATAGTTCAATAATCCCAGGAAACTCTTTAGTTGTGTCACGTTTTCGGGACGTGGCGCATCCTGTATCGCTTCTATTTTATTAGGATCGGGGTGTAACCCTACTTTATCAATAATAAAACCTAAATATTTTACACTAGGTTTCAGGAAACTACATTTACTTAACTTAACAGTAAAACCCATGGACCGCAACCGTTCAAGTACAGCTCGTAAATTGGCTAGATGTGTTTGTCTGTTAGCCCCCGTCACACAAATGTCGTCCAAAAATACGACCGTTCCAGGAATACCTCGTAATGTTTCCTCCATTAATTTTTGGAATTTTTCCGGAATGCATGATAGCCCGAATGGCGTGCGGCGATATACGAAAGTGCCTATGTGCGTAGTGATAGCCGTATAGGCCTGTGAATCTTCGGATAACATGACTTGCTGATACGAGTGCTTCAAGTCTATCTTCGAGAACTCCTCTCCCCCACTTAACGAGGCAAATAGTTCCTCGATCCTAGGTAAGGGATAGTAATCCCGTTTTAATTTAGGGTTAATCGTTACCTTATAATCCCCGCATATTCGTATCTCGCCGCACTCCTTTACCACCGGCACGATCGGCGTACCGTACTCGGAATGGTCCACGCGGTACGTGTAACCCTCGCGCTCGAGTCGCTCGAGCTCGCACTCGACGCGGCCTCGCAGCGCGAGCGGCACCGGGCGGGCCTTCACGTAAACCGGTTCCTTATCGGTGAGCTGTAATTGAATGGTCGTTTTACAAGTGCCTAACGTATCTGTAAATACTTCCGGAAATTCGGCGGTTAAACGGTCCACAAATCGATCTTCGGCTATCTCCTTTAATGTGATTTGTTTAATATCTAACGCCCGGAGCCAATCTCGGCCCAATAAAGGACGAGAACCATTTTTAATAATATATAATTTTAAATTAGGTACTCGCACGTCCCCGAGCGTGACATCTACATACGTATAACCCAGCGATTCGATCTGTGTACCCGAGTAGCAACGTAATATTAAATTATCAGAAATTATTTTTTTATGGGAAAAAAGTTTATAATAAAGTTTATCGCTAATCGCCGAAATACGACTCCCAGTATCAATCTCACATTCTAATAAATCACCGTCTATCTGCACTTGAACAAAATAGGGTTTGTTACCTTGGGCTGCCAGTTCGAGGTTAAAGAAGTCGTCTTCCTCCGAGACACTTCCGTCGTTCACATAATTATTTCGCACATTCGACCCATAATTACGCACTTCATCGCACATCACTTTTAAATGGCCGCGCCTTTTACACTTATCACAATGATACTGCGCATACTTGCACCTATTCGCCTGGTGCGCCTTCCCGCACCGCCAGCAGCGCGCCGCCGCGCCCGTGTCCGGCGGCCCCGCTGCGCCGCGGCCGGCGCGCCCGCCGCCCGCGCTAGCCGCCGGGCGCGCCGGGCCGCGCCGCCCGCTCGCATGATGCAGGCCCTCGCCCGCCTCGCCGCTCGCACCCGAGGCCGAAGTCGCAGTCGTTGTAGACCCGCTCACCTCCGCGTGCTTCTCTGCAGCCTCCAACGCCAGAGCTAGCTCCACAGCCTCCCGATATTTAATGTCCTTTTCGGCGAAAATTCTAGACCGCATCAGTTCGTTCGCTAATCCCGAAACGAACTGATCGCGCAAATTTTCCTCTAACATCGTTCCAAAATTGCAAGTCGTTGCCAGATGTTTTAAATTATGTAGATATTCCGTGAGTGACTCGCCCGGCCGTTGCCGACGTAAGCGAAAAACATGGCGCTCGGCTATTTCGGAACGTTTCGGCTCCAAGTGTTCCGTGACCAGTTTCACTAACTCATCGAAATCTTTCGATTCCGGATGCGCCGGGGAACATAAATCGCACATCAAACTATACGTCGCTTCACCCACGATAGTAATTAATAACGGCACTTGTAATTCATCCTTCACTTCGTTAAGAAGAATGTATTGTTTTACTCGCCTAATATACGCGGGCCACTGTTTAGAATTTAAGTCGAACGGTTCTAATTTACCTATCGGCATTGTTCAACAGGTTAAAACTTTAAAACGCGTGTAAATTTAAATGAAATTCACAGACTCGTCGCCAGTGGAACGAAATGAAACACGGCTTGGATGCTAACTGACTGTATTGACGTATTATCGCCGCGTACCCACATTTGGTGTAACATTGCTAATTATACCTTACAGTATTCACGTTTTCTTGTCTCTTTCTTGTAGGTTAGGGTTCGTCATAAATAATCAGGTACCTAGTCAGGTTAATATCATACCTAACAGATTACAATCTACCGAAAAATAACGCGTTAAATTGTAATCTTTCGACAGTTTACAATTTCGCTGGATAGATCACAATCTAACGGTTTTCACAATCTTACGGTGACATATAGGTACATCGGAATTATTCACATTGTAATTAAAATATTTCCACGCGTCATCAAGTCCTACACGGCTCGTAAAAACAAAGCCGTGAGTCGTTGAAATTAAAACTATCTCCGAAACTAAAAGCCGATAAACAACGTTTCGCCAAACGTTTGGACTTTCGATTTTCAACTACTAGGTTGTATGGCAGGACAGTAACAGGGTTGTCACCGGCTTTCTTTTTGAAGTTAAACTTCTTAAAATAGTTGTGATTTGAACATTCGATGAAACGAAAAGAAAAAGCTACATCAAAAAGAGACAAACATATTCATAATAGGATTTCGTCTGCGAGAGAACGAGATAGAATACAAGTTATATTTATCTCATTATTTATTTAGGCTACTTTTCTGAAGTTTCACTTTTGCCGTGTGTGAATTGCACACACACACACACACACTTTTTTTTAAATCCACTACTAGTTAGCCCTTCTGTGATCTTTAAATCTGATGGTAAGTGATGATGCAATCTAAGATGGTACCGGGCTAACCCTAATCGGTTTCTGTATGGCATCGTACTAGAACGCTAAATTGCTTTGCGGCACGTCTTTGCCTGTATAACTAGCCACGTCTGAAGTCTCCCACCAGAAAAAATAATAATTAAGTAAAATAATAACTAAAATAGGCTGTAAAAATTAAAATCATTCTAATATTTAAAATACGAAAGTGTGTTTTTTTGTTGGTTTGTCGTTCAATCGCGCGGCAACTGATCAACGGATCGACGTGATTTCTTGCATGGGTATAGTTGAGGATCTGGAGAGTGACATAATTGCTTCTTTTAATTCCGAAAAATTAGGACAAGGAAGCACAGATCTCTACCAATGACCCTTGGCAATGGGAAAGGTTGAGAGGGTTCACTTTTTAATTTGTATTAATCGTCATGGGACAACCCTAAGTCAACGACATATTGCGTAAGCGCAAGTAGATACATTAAATTAAGTTTTACCAGAACATGGGTGTAACGGACACACTTTCTATCAATAAATCTCTTCGTCATATCCAGCTATAGGTAGGTATCTATATGACAAGGTGTTACCATCTGTCCGTAGTATCCCTACGGACAGATGGTAGCTTCATACTAATAATATAAATCCGAAAGTGTGTCTGTCTATCTGTTACTCTGCTACGCTTTCACGGCTCATCTGTTCAATCGATTTTGATAAAATTTGATACAGGGATAAGTGGTATCCCGGGGGAGGACATAGGTGTAAGAGTCAATCCAGAAGTAGGTATTAATAAAACACTTTTAATGTGTAAACTCTTTATAACGAAACTCAAGGGACTGAGCCTTTTTTGTCGTTATAGAAAGTTATCGTTATATGGAGTGAACAAAAAAACAACCAAATTAACAAGAAAACAATGCGTCATACTGCACGTGTTCAAGGCAATTAAGGATAACAAAAGCTAGACCGACCTCGGATGTTTCGGAGCTTCAAAGTCTTTTGTTACCTGATAACATAACATAAACAATAATACCGATAATAAATATTTACTGGCTACAAATATGAACACATTTCTTCGTAATAGAGAATGGCGTATCGCTATAAAGAGTGTTTCAATAGTCATAGTCATAGTCATAGTCATAGTCATAGTCATAGTCATAGTCATAGTCATTTATTCGTAAGTGAGATTACACGTCAAAAAGAACAATTTTTTCACTTTAAAATAGGTACATAACAATATGTCAATTACAGATTAAATTATATCATTAAAAAGTCACATTTAATAATAATAATATATATCATATAATAATAAAAAAGAAAAGAATATTCTCAGTACAATTATTATCAATATGTGGGTTTTAACGCAAACCAACCAAGTTGGGCTCACTTCAACGTTACAGGGAGTTTATTGTTATAAAGGATAACGTTATAAAGAGTTTACACTGTATAACTTACTCTTATCTTACTTTAGAGATTTATTGATTTAATGTAATTGTAAATTATATTACTTGGGTAAAAGCATTACGACAATAATAAATTAATCACTTGATTAGGCTATCTGCGGCTCATAATCAAAATAACGATCTAAACACCCGAGGTATTCAATAATCGTTTGAATCTCGGTGGAGACTGCCTTACCATCCTCAAAACACTCGCACTTATACCAACCATTTCAACATGGCGTCCGTAATGACATGAAACTAGTCAAATTGACAGTCACTATACCTTCTGTTTCATGAGATTAGGGCATGCTACCGGGAATTACCGGTATCAAAAGTACCGGGAATTACCGGTATCAAAAGTACCGGGAATTCCCGAGACTTCTGAATATTTTCAGTCCCGGTTCTCCACACCACAAAACCGGTACTTTTGAAACTTTCGAGACTCGAATTCAATAGATTACTTCTGAGTTCTGACTTACTAGAAGTGCGGATATTTCTGAATGTAACAAGAACTTCGTTCACTACACGAATTTATGATCACAAATTCGAGGTTTTAGTATAAAAAATCCTATTTTTACTTTGAGTATTTACATATTCTTTCTAAATATTATTTACCAGCTTTTTTGAAGATCAATTAATTGATGAATCTGTCACTCCAATAAAATTTGTTCTGCAGTTACAGTAGATTAATTATGCTACTCTGATAATCGTATTATATTTCAGTTCAAAGTTTAGTTTCAAAAAAAAAGAAAGAAAATTGAATGACTGGGTTTATTGTAATATAAAATATACCTCATAAGCACCAGGATTATGGCTGCTAAATTTTGATTTTTGACTCTGTCATTGACACCAACGGCAGAGGGGAAGAATTCATAATTCTCTAAAATGCTCAGCGTTTTTCCGTTAAATCTTATATACCAAGATAATTAGTGAAAAAACCAAGACTGTGGTCAGTCCAATCTTGATGTATGGAACTGGATTCTGGACAGTAAACTGGAGGCTCTTAGTGGCTGATAGGAAACATGATAGGAAGATCCTATAGTGAACCACACGCACGGAGAGGACGGTGGTTGGAGACATAGAAATACTAAGAGATACCGAACCCAGAATCGACCAACCGATCGACCAACCAATTGACCAACCGATCGACCAACCAACCAGCCAACCAATCAGACAACCAATCGGCCAACCAATCAGCCAACCAATCGACCAACCAATCAGCCAACCAATCGACCAACCAATCAGCCAACCAATGAACCGATCGACCAACCGATTGACCACCCAATCGACCAACCAATCGGACAACCGATCGACCAACCAATCGACTAACCGATCGTTCAACCAATCGATCAACCGATAGACTAACCGGTCGACCAACCAGTCGACCAACTGAGCGACCAACTGGTCGACCAACCAATCGACCAACCAATTGGACAACCAATCAACCAACCGATCGAACAACCAATCGACCAACAGATCAACCAACCAATCGGACGACCAATGAACCGATCGATTAAACCAATCGACCAACCGATCGACCAACCCATCGACCAACTAATCGACCAACCAATCAACCAACCGATCGGCCAACCAATCGACCAACCGATTAGGTCATGCAGTCGATACTGCTTCTGAGTACCGGGAATTTTCGGACCGATACTGGCATAGAATCGATACTTTCGATACTACCATAAATTATCACAAAACAAGGGAAATACATTACTACAGTAAGTATGAAATAGACCAACTATTTGACATAATATATAAAATGTCGCGTAATATTTCCACACAGGATCATAAATTCATGATTTTTAATGAACTTGTGCAATAATTCGCATCGTTCCAAATTTCAAACTTTTATTGTAGTTCAACGCGAAGGGCCGGCGTATAGATTTTACAGTGATAGCGTGGGACATCTTGTCTGAAAATACACTTCGAAAAGCTGTTTTTTTGTATCGTGATAAGCTTATAATTTTATTTTTATTAAAATGCCTCAATCAATTTATTACTACAAGCAGTTTCTAGAAAAAAGCCTTGAGGGACAGAGGGACAACAAAGTGATCCTTAAAGGGTCGTTCTTTTTAATATGGCATACGCAGTAACCTCACCTCAACGAATAACAAATATAAATCTATCAATTGGACAATTGGTTGGTCGATTTGTTGGTTGATTGGTTGGTTGATCGGTTGGTCGATCGCTTGGTCGATTGGTTGGTCGATTGGTTGGTCGATCGGTTTGTCGATGGTTGGTCGATTGGTTGTTCGATCGGTTGGTTGATCGGTTGGTCGATTGGTTGTTCGATCAGTTAGTCGATTGGTTGGTCAAATGGTTGGTCGATCGGTTGGTTGATTGGTTTGATCGATCGGTTCATTGGTTGTCCGATTGGTTGGTCGATTGGTTGGTCGATTGGTTGGTCGATATGTTGGTCGATTGGTTATCCGATTGGATGGTCGATTGGTTGGTCGATTGGTTTGTCGTTTGGTTGTTTGATCGGTTGGTCGATTGGTTGGCCGATCGGTAGGTTGATTGGCTGGTCGAACGGTTGGTCGATTAGTTGGTCGATGCGTTGGTCGATTGGTTGGTAGATTGGTTGTCCGATTAATTGGTTGATTGGTTGTTCGATCGGTTGGTTGATCGGTTGGTCGATTGGTTTTTCGATCAGTTAGTGGATTGGTTGGTCAAATGGTTGGTCGATCGGTTGGTCGATTGGTTTGATCGTTTCATTGGTTGTCCGATTGGTTGGTCGATTGGTTGGTCGATTGGTTGGTCAATATGTTGGTCGATTGGTTGGTCGATCGGTTGGTCGATTGGTTTGATCGATCGGTTCAATGGTCGTCCGATTGGTTGGTCGATTGGTTGGTCGATTTGTTGGTTGATTGGTTGGTTGATCGGTTGGTCGATCGGTTGGTCGATTGGTTGGTCGATTGGTTGGTCGATCGGTTTGTCGATGGTTGGTCGATTGGTTGGTCGATCGGTTTGTTATTCGATCGAATGGTCGATTGGTTGGTCGATCGGTTGGTAGATCAGTTGGTCGATTGGTTGGTCAAATGGTTGGTCGATCGGTTGGTCGATTGGTTTGATCGATCGGTTCATTGGTTGTCCGATTGGTTGGTCGATTGGTTGGTCGATTGGTTGTTTGATCGGTTGGTCGATTGGTTGGCCGATTGGTTGGTTGATTGGCTGGTCGAACGGTTGGTCGATTAGTTGGTCGATGCGTTGGTCGATTGGTTGGTAGATTGGTTGTCCGATTAATTAGTTGATTGATTGGTTGATCGGTTGATCGGTTGGTTGGTCGATAGGTTTGTCGATCGGTTGGTCGATGGTTGGTCTATCGGTTGGTCGATTAGTTGTCCGATTAATTGGATGATTGGTTGGTTGATCGGTTGGTTATTCGATCTAATGGCCGATTGGTTGGTCGATTGGTTGGTAGATAGATAGATAGATAATTAATTTATTTGCCCACGAAAAAACAATTTACAATATTTACTTACATACTTACAATTAAAACTATTTTTTATTTTTATAATTCGTGAACAAACAAGGCTCCTCACTCAGCACAAAGCCGCAGCAAGCTGCAGCGCTGGTTTTCAGGAGGAGCCTTAAAGTGTCCATAGACGTGTTTCCGACAGTTTTTTTTCTATATAAATTATTAAGTAAAGCGGTTCTTAACAACAATTCAATACTACCCTACACTACTTATAGCCAAGCTAATACTAACAAATTATTATAACCCAAATTCTCATTTATACTCGGAACTATCTAAATAAATGTACTTTCTACCTATCTACTTAATCTATCCTTACTAATTACTATCGCGCTACTCGCGCTGTACTTACTAAGTACGTATACGCGCTGGTGTCGTTTGTCGCCACAGTAAAGTGTGGAACGTATTGGAAAACAAGGAATAACAAAGATAAGGTGCTCAGTTCCCTTTTTGCTGCGTGAGAAAGTGAATTTTAAGTTTGGCTTTAAAAAAACTAATCGTTTCGTTTGGTCGATCGGTTTGTTATTCGATCGAATGGTCGATTGGTTGGTCGATCGGTTTGTCGATGGTTGGTCGATTGGTTGTTCGATCGGTTGGTTGATCGGTTGGTCGATTGGTTTTTCGATCAGTTAGTGGATTGGTTGGTCAAATGGTTGGTCGATCGGTTGGTCGATTGGTTTGATCGTTTCATTGGTTGTCCGATTGGTTGGTCGATTGGTTGGTCGATTGGTTGGTCAATATGTTGGTCGATTGGTTATCCGATTGGATGGTCGATTGGTTGGTCAATTGGTTTGTCGATTGGTTGTTTGATCGGTTGGTCAATCGGTTGGTCGATCGGTTCATTGGTTGGCTGATTGGTTGGTCGATTAGTTGGCTGATTGGTTGGTCGATTGGTTGGTCGATCGGTTGGTCGATTGGTTTGATCGATCGGTTCAATGGTCGTCCGATTGGTTGGTCGATTGGTTGGTCGATTTGTTGGTTGATTGGTTGGTTGATCGGTTGGTCGATCGGTTGGTCGATCGGTTGGTTGATTGGCTGGTCGAACGGTTGGTCGATTAGTTGGTCGATGCGTTGGTCGATTGGTTGGTAGATTGGTTGTTCGATCGGTTGGTTGATCGGTTGGTCGATTGGTTTTTCGATCAGTTAGTGGATTGGTTGGTCAAATGGTTGGTCGATCGGTTGGTCGATTGGTTTGATCGTTTCATTGGTTGTCCAATTGGTTGGTCGATTGGTTGGTCGATTGGTTGGTCAATATGTTGGTCGATTGGTTATCCGATTGGATGGTCGATTGGTTGGTCAATTGGTTTGTCGATTGGTTGTTTGATCGGTTGGTCGATTGGCTGGTCGAACGGTTGGTCGATTAGTTGGTCGATGCTTTGGTCGATTGGTTGGTAGATTGGTTGTCCGATTAATTGGTTGATTGATTGGATGATCGGTTGGTCGATTGGTTGTTCGATAGGTTTGTCGATCGTTTGGTCGATTAATTGGATGATTGGTTGGTTGATCGGTTGGTTATTCGATCAATGGCCGATTGGTTGGTCGATTGGTTGGTCGATCGGTTTGTTATTCGATCGAATGGTCGATCGGTTGGTTGATCAGTTGGTCGATTGGTTGGTCAAATGGTTGGTCGATCGGTTGGTCGATTGGTTTGATCGATCGGTTCATTGGTTGTCCGATTGGTTGGTCGATTGGTTGGTCGATTGGTTGGTCGATATGTTGGTCGATTGGTTATCCGACTGGTTGGTCGATTGGTTTGTCGGTTGGTTGTTTGAACGGTTGGTCGATTGGTTGGCCGATTGGTTGGTTGATTGGCTGGTCGAACGGTTGGTCGAATAGTTGGTCGATGCGTTGGTCGATTGGTTGATAGATTGGTTGTCCGATTAATTGGTTGATTGATTGGTTGATCGGTTGGTCGGTTGGTTGGTCGATAGGTTTTGTCGATCGGTTGGTCGATGGTTGGTCTATCGGTTGGTCGATTAGTTGTCCGATTAATTGGATGATTGGTTGGTTGATCGGTTGGTTATTCGATCTAATGGCCGATTGGTTGGTCGATTGGTTGGTCGATCGGTTTGTTATTCGATCGAATGGTTGATTGGTTGGTCGATTGGTTGGTCGATCGGTTGGTCGATTGGTTTGATCGATCGGTTCAATGGTCGTCCGATTGGTTGGCCGATTGGTTGTCCGATTGGTTGGTCGATTGGTTATCCGATTGGTTGGTAGATTGGTTGGTCGATCGGTTGGTCGATTGGTTGTTTGATCGGTTGGTCGGTTGTGTAAGAAGAATCCAGAAGTAGGTATTTATATATTGGTTGGTCGATCGGTTGGTCGATTGGTTTGATCGATCGGTTCAATGTTCGTCCGATTGGTTGGTCGATTGGTTGGTCGATCAGTTGGTCGATTGGTTGGTCAAATGGTTGGTCGATCGGTTGGTCGATTGGTTTGATCGATCGGTTCATTGGTTGTCCGATTGGTTGGTCGATTGGTTGGTCGATTGGTTGGTCGATATGTTGGTCGATTGGTTATCCGACTGGTTGGTCGATTGGTTTGTCGGTTGGTTGTTTGAACGGTTGGTCGATTGGTTGGCCGATTGGTTGGTTGATTGGCTGGTCGAACGGTTGGTCGAATAGTTGGTCGATGCGTTGGTCGATTGGTTGATAGATTGGTTGTCCGATTAATTGGTTGATTGATTGGTTGATCGGTTGGTCGGTTGGTTGGTCGATAGGTTTGTCGATCGGTTGGTCGATGGTTGGTCTATCGGTTGGTCGATTAGTTGTCCGATTAATTGGATGATTGGTTGGTTGATCGGTTGGTTATTCGATCTAATGGCCGATTGGTTGGTCGATTGGTTGGTCGATCGGTTTGTTATTCGATCGAATGGTCGATTGGTTGGTCGATCGGTTGGTAGATCAGTTGGTCGATTGGTTGGTCAAATGGTTGGTCGATCGGTTGGTCGATTGGTTTGATCGATCGGTTCATTGGTTGTCCGATTGGTTGGTCGATTGGTTGGTCGATTGGTTGTTTGATCGGTTGGTCGATTGGTTGGCCGATTGGTTGGTTGATTGGCTGGTCGAACGGTTGGTCGATTAGTTGGTCGATGCGTTGGTCGATTGGTTGGTAGATTGGTTGTCCGATTAATTAGTTGATTGATTGGTTGATCGGTTGATCGGTTGGTTGGTCGATAGGTTTGTCGATCGGTTGGTCGATGGTTGGTCTATCGGTTGGTCGATTAGTTGTCCGATTAATTGGATGATTGGTTGGTTGATCGGTTGGTTATTCGATCTAATGGCCGATTGGTTGGTCGATTGGTTGGTCGATCGGTTTGTTATTCGATCGAATGGTCGATTGGTTGGTCGATCGGTTTGTCGATGGTTGGTCGATTGGTTGTTCGATCGGTTGGTTGATCGGTTGGTCGATTGGTTTTTCGATCAGTTAGTGGATTGGTTGGTCAAATGGTTGGTCGATCGGTTGGTCGATTGGTTTGATCGTTTCATTGGTTGTCCGATTGGTTGGTCGATTGGTTGGTCGATTGGTTGGTCAATATGTTGGTCGATTGGTTATCCGATTGGATGGTCGATTGGTTGGTCAATTGGTTTGTCGATTGGTTGTTTGATCGGTTGGTCAATCGGTTGGTCGATCGGTTCATTGGTTGGCTGATTGGTTGGTCGATTAGTTGGCTGATTGGTTGGTCGATTGGTTGGTCGATCGGTTGGTCGATTGGTTTGATCGATCGGTTCAATGGTCGTCCGATTGGTTGGTCGATTGGTTGGTCGATTTGTTGGTTGATTGGTTGGTTGATCGGTTGGTCGATCGGTTGGTCGATCGGTTGGTTGATTGGCTGGTCGAACGGTTGGTCGATTAGTTGGTCGATGCGTTGGTCGATTGGTTGGTAGATTGGTTGTTCGATCGGTTGGTTGATCGGTTGGTCGATTGGTTTTTCGATCAGTTAGTGGATTGGTTGGTCAAATGGTTGGTCGATCGGTTGGTCGATTGGTTTGATCGTTTCATTGGTTGTCCAATTGGTTGGTCGATTGGTTGGTCGATTGGTTGGTCAATATGTTGGTCGATTGGTTATCCGATTGGATGGTCGATTGGTTGGTCAATTGGTTTGTCGATTGGTTGTTTGATCGGTTGGTCGATTGGCTGGTCGAACGGTTGGTCGATTAGTTGGTCGATGCTTTGGTCGATTGGTTGGTAGATTGGTTGTCCGATTAATTGGTTGATTGATTGGATGATCGGTTGGTCGATTGGTTGTTCGATAGGTTTGTCGATCGTTTGGTCGATTAATTGGATGATTGGTTGGTTGATCGGTTGGTTATTCGATCAATGGCCGATTGGTTGGTCGATTGGTTGGTCGATCGGTTTGTTATTCGATCGAATGGTCGATCGGTTGGTTGATCAGTTGGTCGATTGGTTGGTCAAATGGTTGGTCGATCGGTTGGTCGATTGGTTTGATCGATCGGTTCATTGGTTGTCCGATTGGTTGGTCGATTGGTTGGTCGATTGGTTGGTCGATATGTTGGTCGATTGGTTATCCGATTGGTTGGTCGATTGGTTGGTCGATTGGTTTGTCGGTTGGTTGTTTGAACGGTTGGTCGATTGGTTGGCCGATTGGTTGGTTGATTGGCTGGTCGAACGGTTGGTCGAATAGTTGGTCGATGCGTTGGTCGATTGGTTGATAGATTGGTTGTCCGATTAATTGGTTGATTGATTGGTTGATCGGTTGGTCGGTTGGTTGGTCGATAGGTTTGTCGATCGGTTGGTCGATGGTTGGTCTATCGGTTGGTCGATTAGTTGTCCGATTAATTGGATGATTGGTTGGTTGATCGGTTGGTTATTCGATCTAATGGCCGATTGGTTGGTCGATTGGTTGGTCGATCGGTTTGTTATTCGATCGAATGGTTGATTGGTTGGTCGATTGGTTGGTCGATCGGTTGGTCGATTGGTTTGATCGATCGGTTCAATGGTCGTCCGATTGGTTGGCCGATTGGTTGTCCGATTGGTTGGTCGATTGGTTATCCGATTGGTTGGTAGATTGGTTGGTCGATCGGTTGGTCGATTGGTTGTTTGATCGGTTGGTCGGTTGTGTAAGAAGAATCCAGAAGTAGGTATTTATATATTGGTTGGTCGATCGGTTGGTCGATTGGTTTGATCGATCGGTTCAATGTTCGTCCGATTGGTTGGTCGATTGGTTGGTCGATCGGTTTGTCGATGGTTGGTCTATCGGTTGGTCGAACTACTTTTAATATATTTGTACTCTCATTAGGAACTTGCACGAATAAATGGTTAAAATTCTTTCTCCATCCAACTTCCAAAAAAGGAGGAGGTTCTCAATTCGGCGCGTATCTTTTTTTTAACCATTTATTCGTCTACATATTAAAAAGATGATAAGGATCACTTTGTTGTCCCTCTGACAAGGCTCAAGGCTTTTTTCTAGAAACTGCTTGTAGTAATAAATTGATTGAGGCATTTAATTGCTATAAAAATAAAATTATCTTCTAAAATATTGCTATCACGATACAAAAAAACAGCTTTTCGAAGTGTTTTTCAGACATCAGATGTCCCACGCTATCACTGTAAAACCTATACGCCGGCCCTTCGCGTTGAACTACAATAAAAGTTTGAAATTTGGAACGATGCGAATTATTGCACAAGTTCATTAAAAATTTATGATCCTATGTGGAAATATTACGCGACATTTTATATATTATGTCAAATAGTTGGTCTATTTCATACTTTCTGTTTTTGTGCCTTGCTTTGTGATAATTTATGGTAGTATCGAAAGTATCGAAAGTACCGGGAATTCCCGGTTCTATGCCAGTATCGGTCCGAAAATTCCCGGTACTCAGAAGCAGTATCGACTGCATGCCCTACATGAGATACAATGACAAATAGAAATGATGCTAACATAGGCTATCCCGATATCCCTTCGATATCCCGGAAAATCAAAGAGTTCCTGCGAGAATCAAAACCTGTAATCCACGAGGACGAAGTCGCGGGCATCCCCTAGTTAATTATATGTAGGTATAGCTTATACCGGGTAACTGGATTTATTATTATCTATATGAAATTTTTCAATCATTATGCACGTAGGTGTACGCTATACAGGTATATATAATTCGGAAGGATAATGTGGGACTTAATTTTATTTTTATTTAGTAAAATTGTTTGATTGTTACATAGTTGAAGATCTTAAAATAGTATACATTTTAACAGGCATACGATATAGGAAGCGTAGAGCAGTTAATTTAACATTAAGTCATAATATTAATATTTGATACAAACAATTAAATTTTATAAGACACATTTCCTAGTACATTTAGCAATTTTTAGGTGGTAGGTATTTCTGGATGGCTGAAAAAAAAGCGGCAGGGCAGCACAGATTTTGCCAGAGCTTCGGTGCTTCGAGGTTATTTTTTTTCATTGTAGTCTTCTAACCTAAAACAACATAATAAGAAATAGAAATAAATCATTTACACATTTTCTAAAATTACTCGGCATTGTTTACATTTCCTAGAAATTGAATACTCCTAGTTTTCATAAATTTCCGGTTACTCAGCTAGCTATAGATAAATCAAAGGTAATAGTTATTGTTATACAAGAGTGAAAAGTTGTTTTTTAACCGCGTTCTCAATTTTGATGACCGAGCAAGCGTAGGATTCTAAAATTGAATCACGAGCGCAGCGAGTGATTAAAAAACTTCATAGACGAGTGATATTTACTAACGTGCACACGATGTTCTAAATTCAATTAACTTTATCCTCAAGAGGATAATAACGGCTTTTGCATTCAGATATCGAAGAGTAAAAATACACTTTCCGAGATGGTGGGATGAAAACGTTTTTAAAGACCTAAAAAAACATACCTATATTATTATGCAAATTGTAGAGTTTAGAATTGCTAGGCAACATTATAGATCATTTTTATAATGGCCCGCCGTTAAAAATAGATTTTATCTTTGACTGATTATAGTGATTGTACACGGTCAAACTAAACCACATGTGGCGTATTCAAATAAGTAGGAGGCACATTACTGTTCAGGCTGAAAATAAAGAAATTCACGGCTGAGTAATATTGAAAGGACGAGGCGAAGCCGAGGACCTCCCAAGTGATTTTATAATAATAACTAGCGGATGCCCGCGACTTCGTCTGCGTGGTTTGAGGTTTTGTTTCCCCCGGGAACTCTTTAATTTTCCGGGATATAAAGTAGCCTATGTGCTATTCCAGACTATAATCTATCTCTGTGCCAAATTTCAGCCAGATCCGTTCAGCCGTTGGAGCGTGATTGAGTAACAAACATCCATACATCCATACATCCATTCAATTTTATAATATTAGTAAGATTAGTAAGATTCCATGCTATCTAAAAGACTTCTTCAATCAAACTTATCACTCGATTGAAACTCTCTGTCTATTTATTTTACAAAAATTTTGAAGTGTACAAGGCTTGCAATTTGTTTAGTCACTTATAATACCTAGCTATGATAGTTTTAAGTATTTTTATATATAAACTATAAACTCGCATTTTCAATGCAGGTTATAACCTGCATTGAAAATGCGAGTTTCAATGTCGTTGAGCCACCTGAGACTAATCAATTTCAGACGAGTACGTCATTCAGCGGGTAGAAAATCATCACTTTCTACCCGCTGAGTGACGTAGCAGCCCTCCTTTCAATCCTGTCAGAGTATCATTAGTTAATTTCAAAACTTTTTAATTGTTATTTTACCCATCAACTAAACTGACAGCTGATATGATATTTGTAAACAACAACCTAGCAACTAAAATACTCGTAAATAAGAAATACAATTTGAAAAAAAAACTCGCAACTATCAATCATGTGATTTCGGGTGATGCCAGCCCTCGCTTCGCTCAGGCAGGCAACTTCACCCTCGTCTGAAATCGTCTTGTTTCACCCCTAAGCACACAAATACTATTGCACGCCATTGCACGGCTGATTGTAACTTGCTCACCTTATTACATAAGAACACCGTACTATGTACCTACTTACAATCATGCAAATAAATATATTCTATTAGATGATTCCCGCGACTTCGTCCGCGTGGATCAAGGAACTCTTTAATTTTTCGGGATAAAAATTAGCTTATGTCCTGCCCCGGGATACAGTCTACCCCTGTACCAAATTCCATTGAAATCGGTTAAGCAGATGGGCCGTGAAAGCGTAGCAGACAGACAGACGGACAGACAGACAGACACACTTTCGCATTTATAATATTATAGTATGGATTCTATTTACTTTATTTTACAGTTAAGCTGGAATAAATATTTTCATTATTTTATAGGACGTACCGATATTTGGTACCTACAAACACAAGCCATAAAATCTAGAATTAAATTGAATTACGACTTAATACAGTTGAAGTCCTTTACTGTATGTCGTTTAAATACAACAGACATAGGTACATTAAAGGTATACAATACATTAAACAAAAAAAACATCTAAGTAGAGTCTTTGAAGAGTCTGAACTACTTATCGTTTCAAACTATTTACCGTTGCGTTGAAACTCATAATCTGTAGGTACTTGAGTCATTGTTAGTTACAAATTACATTTCGCCCAGATACATTTACTTATGTAATCTAAAAAAAAACTGGGCAAGTGCGAGTCGGACTCGCGCACGAAGGGTTCCGTACCATTATTAATTAATAATTACCTTTGTTAATGAACCGCAAGACTAACTTTGTTTGTAGAGGTTTATTGTTAATATCAAAAAAACTATGCTAGTTAGAGCATTGACTATAGTTTTCCTGTAAAATATACGTAAATTCCTATTGACCATAATTATTTCAGATTTTTCGATTGGTAAACTCCGGAGATAAGGGGGGGGAACGGTATTTTTTTAGACATTTTCCCCGATAAATCAAAAACTATCATAACTAAAAATAATTAAAAATCTGTTTTAGAATGTACAAAGTAAACCCTTTCATACGATACCCCACACAGTACAGTTATCTCACTTTTAAATTTCAACCCTCAGATTTTCCTCCCTTTTTAAATAAGAACAAAAATAATTTCCAATTTTTTTTTATTCCAGTGTCTTTGGGCCACTAATATACATAACTATTCCAAATTTCATGTCGATAGCTTCGGTAGTTACTGAAATAATCGAGTGTGACGGACGGACAGACGGACAGACGGACAGACAGACGGAGAAAGTCGCACCATAAGGGTTCCATTTTACCATTTTGGTACGGAACCCTAAAAACATTGACTTCTCCTAACGCGGAGTGATATAAACGTAGAAATGTGTTGAGGTCGTGGAGGCGTGATTCGATCATAATCTCTATACCTCTCTATCATATCAATCAAATCAATCAATCATTACTTAATTGGATTTATTTATTTGTAAAAGTATGGTAGAGTTAATAAATTTTCTAAATTACAATTTTGTAACTTAACAGCCTAGTCTTTAGCACGGATTTTTTAGTGGAATCTATGGTTCGTGTGCTATGGTATAACCCGTACAAAGTCGGAATAAGAAGCTATCTTTCCCGACTTTCGACGGGTAGCAAAAGCATCCCCAGATTTTCCATGGTATTTTAATGATATATTTTTTTTTATTATTAATGTACCTAAGTATTCGGTAATTTAACAGTCTAACCTTAGTATTGCTAAAAAAGCGGAAGAATTACCTATCGAACCGACTACCTATAGAATTTCCCTTTCCTATAGACCGCTCTTTCCTATAAGAATTTTCTTTCAAGCTATTGCATAGCTTCTATGACTACTTGTGTTGTTGACTTCAAGTTGTTGAAAATATAAAGGCGAAATAATTTTAAAGAATTATGTTTTCAATAGTCCGGGTGTCCAAGGGAAATCATAAAACCTCAAACAAAGAGGTTTTTTGACTGACGCTACTTTCAGAAACATAGACAGTGTATTCTACAAATCAAAGTTTAAATTGTTAATTAACATTGCCTTTTGCAAAAACTTCTATATGCTTGTTTGTACATTGAATAACGCATATTTTGATTTGAGTGACCGTTTTATTGTTCCGTGTAACATAATAAACACTTCTATTATACTTATCAAATAATTATCACAATCAGATATACCATAATAGGTGGTTATACACTAAACAAATTTTATAATCTTAATAATAATAAAATGTACTTAATCATTAATTAAATCTCAAAATTCACCGCACGTCAATCAATTTTTTTGCGATAACCTGGCCGGTAGAGATGTTATGGTCTCTCCACATTTTACTCTTTCAATGACTAAAGGAGCCAAGTATGGCGGGCACTACATTCTTAATTGATTGTAAAGTTTATCTAGGGTCAAATCAATGGCCAGAGCATAAGAAATACACAATCGGTGTTTAGTCTTAAACGTCTACAGTGTTGTTGATACAACTTGTCTAAGCACAGTTTTTTTAACAATATATTAGAACACTAGGTAATGCCTACTACTTCTTCCGCGTCTACAGTGTTGATACAACTTGTCCAAGCACAGTTTTTTTAATAATATATTATTAGAACACTAGGTGATGCCTACTACTTCTTCCGCGTGAATTAATTATTTTTTTGTTCCCTCGGAAACATCTATATTTTCCGTTATAAAGAAAATTTCATCGAAATTGATTAAAAAACTGGACCGTTATGCGTAGTAGACAGTCAGACACATTTATAATATTAGTAAGTATGGATATTTCTTTTTGGCAGGATTAAATGCGGAGACCTGGCCTGGAAAACTAGTACCTACGTGGCAAAAAAGGGTTAAACAGTTAAACTCCATCTCTCTCCCTCTAGCATAGATAGAGAGAGACATAATACTTAATGATGAATATTTTGAACACTTCCAATAACCTCTCCGCGGCTCAGTAGGAAAATGTCGCAGTGGTTCTGGTTTTGAGATGTCGCAGGTTCGAAGCCCTCGCACTAGCGCACATGCAATTAATACTATGTATCTCATCAGTCATCTAATAAAAAAAGTTTTGACCCACTCACTAATGTCATGCTCAAACCCTTTGACCTAGAAAGCTGAAATTTTACACAGAGGTTTATAAAGTAAACAAGGAATAATGCTGGATTTTTCCGAAAGTCCTGGGGGCCGTCGCTAGTAAAAATAAAGTACCTAAATATTTTTCTTAAACTGATAAAGTGTGGCTATACCTTCAGCCGATACATAAGACATAACCAACAGGTTCGGTGGACAAAACGAACGACGCCGGTGAAAGCCGAATAATTTATTTTCGCATTCACAAAACTCACGTCTATAACCAAAAGGAGTTACGGTCTATATGCCTCGTTAATATAAATCCAATACTACGTCTTTTCCTGGACTAAATCATTGATTCGTCATTTTGGATAGAAGTAGGGGCCAAACTGCCAACGCTTAAAGCAATGGGGTACATAAGCAATTTTACTCAAAATGACAGTTCGATGTCACGTACCTTGACGTTCCTAAAATAAGGATGATAATTCTAAAACACGAAAGTCAACAATAATCCATACTAATCCATAATGCGAAAGTGTGTCTGTCTGTCTGTCTGCTAAGCTTTCACGGCCCAACCGCTCAACCGATTTTGATGAAATTTGGTACAGGGAAAGGCTGTTTCCCGGGGAATGACATAGGGACTTTTTATCCCGAAAAATCAAGGAGTTCCCGCGGGAATCAAGAAAGAAAGAAGAAGAAAGAAAATAAATTTATTCAATAATGGTGTCACAAACAAACTATCATATGCTATACTATTGTACCTAACAATATATGTCACTAACAATCAAAAAACTTAATCCACGCGGACGAAGTCGCGGGCATCATCTAGTAAAACAATATGGCTTTAAGCGTTTTCGTTGACGAAATCATTGATTCGACGACCTCCCTGGTACAGTGTTGAGCGCTGTTGTTCGTGGGAGGTCCCGGGTTCGATCACCGGCAGGGTCAATTCCGGAATTTTTATTTCTGAAATTCAGGGACGCTTCGGTCGTTACTACCTATCGGCAAAGACATGCCGCCAAGCGATTTAGCGTTGATGGTGATGACTGAAAAAGGTTGACAATTATTACGGTTTACGGTTAAATACCCTTATTTTCCTACCACTTTCAATCCCTAACGCCCTGGAGCCATACTGCCAACGCTTAAAGCCATATTATTTTATTATTGTTGACTTTCGTGTTTTAGAAATTATAATCCTTATTTAAGGAACGTCAATGTACGTGACATCGAACTATCATTTTGAGTAATATTACTTAAGTATTGCTAATAAGCGTTTGCAGTATGGCCCCTGTCATGACCTATCGAACTTGAGAAAATCTATCGCCCCAGTTTCTATTGTCGACTTTTATAATATCTGGTATATTAATGGCGTGATTATGCATATTCTCGTCTCAGACCGATACTTAGTCACTTTCGCGTATATAATTAACTTTGTGTGTCAAGAGTTGCTGGTGTATTGAGATCTATTAATTACTAGATGATGCCCACGACTTCGTCCGCGTGGATTGGTGTTTTTTGTATCCCGCGGGAACTCTTCAATTTTCCGGGATAAAAAGTAGACTATGTCCTTCCCCGGGATGTAACCTATCTCTGTACCAAATTTCAGCAAAATCGGTTGAAAAGATGGGCCCGGCAAAACGTAGCAGACAGACAGACACACTTTCGCATTTATAATATTAGTATGGATTATAGTATATAGTAATTATAGTATATGAATAGGTATTCCATTTTCATCTATACTAATATTATTATAAATGCTAATCAGTCAGTCTGTCTGGCTGCTACGCTTTAACGGCTTTATTTCAACCGATTGTATAGTAAAATTAGGAATAAAGATAGATTGCAACTTGGGGGAGTACATACATATTATTATGACGTGACATATATTACATTATGTATATATACTATTATATTATATTATGGTTTACCATACACAAGTTTACACCGAAAGCGCACACCGTCCAGTATCCAGCATCCAGCTTCCAGCTTCCATCTGCCAACATTCATCTTTCAAAATCTGTAGGAGATAATGACTACTCAGAGCCAAATTGCCATAGCAGTAAAAAGTTAAGAACAAGACCAATATGATTCTGACCCACCTATAGATATTAATAGTGTTAAGTCGACAATAGGAACTGGGGCAGCAGAAATTTTCTCATGATCGATAGGTCTCTAACAGATACGTGTCTCTGATTCCGGGCTATTACAGAAAGTGGCTAGCAATTACATTATATGAGGTTGTTGTTAATGATGGATTGATTGTTTGTCTGCCGTTGACGGACCAGAGGCCCAATTGTCTAAGCAATTCATAATCATTTGACAGCTTAAAAATGTTAAGTCGAACAGTTTAAGGAGCTTATTACAAGCTTTTTGACGTGCAGGACTATATGAACTCCTTAAATAGGTCGAAATATCGGTTTGGCAAACGATTACGATTGCGATTTCCTCACACAATCGGGGGGCTGATTAGACGCGCGTTTTTAAGTTTGATAAAGAGTTAAAATTTGATTGAGTTGTCATCATCTATTGGAGAATGGACGTCTAAACTAATATATTTTTTATAATTTACACTTTATAATTCAGAATAAGACCACTCTGTATCTGCCCAAATCTATAGGTACTCTATATAAATATTATAACTGTGAAACTTTGGATGGATCGATGGATGTATGTATGCAGGGTGGATGGATGGATGGATGTTTGTTACTCAATCACGCCGGACGGCTGAACGGATCTGGATGAAAATTGACAGGGAAATAGATTATACTCTGGAATACCACATGGGCTACTTTTTATCTCGGAAAAATTAAAGTGTTCCCGCGGGAAGCAACAAAACCTCAATCCACGCAGATGAAGTTGCGGGCATCAGCTAGTTTGTAATAAAATTGATTGATTGATTGAAACTACTAGGAGCCTATAGTCGATCTGTAGGTATTCTATGGTAATAATATTAGTATGGTAAACCGATGTATAGTTATCACTTATGCATATAGCCACATAGGAACAAGTTTCGAACAGAACCTAAGAATCTAGTAGAAAGCACGTCCTGTCTGCCTAGATACGTCCGATGTCTTTAATTTAGTGGTACTTTAGGAGCGGTTTAGGTTTTATTTTAATATCTTAACGCATTTCATATTCAAATGTATGCTGAATAGGTATAATGAATATTATAATATTATGCATCTAATAAAAGGTGTGTTCGAAATCCGACGGGTTATAGGTTCGATTCCGAGTTAAGTCTATATAATGTCCTTATGGACGAATTTCGGCCACGGCGGCCAATCTCAGTGGAGATAGATCGCGCGGGAGATACTAAAATGCACAAGTGTATGCTGAAACACAGTTGCACTCTCTATTCCCTTACTCTCATAGCCCTATGAGACTTAAAATCCGACACAACCGGAGAGGGATCAGGCGCAGGAGCGACGGCTTTACGTGCTCTTCGAGGTATACGGAGGTGCAATACCGCCAAGTTCTTCTCCGGGCTAGATTCCGGGCTATTATTTGTAATACATATCTATTCTATATAGCACTTTACTAGGGCACTGGTGAAATATGAAAATATATTTAACACTCAACTTTCAACTTTTTTTGTAAGAATTAAGTTATTGTGATTATTTACAACTTTTTTCATCATAATATTTTTATCGCGCATTCTATAATTTTTCAAATAAAATAGTGATGTAATTTGGATGCGTGCAAGCGTAAAATTTAAATAAAAGTCTATTGTTATATTATTAGGATATGTTGTTTTATTGACTAGAATATTAAACAATTCATAACAATTATGACTAGCTTCAGAGTTGATATTCTAAAAGGAGCAGTTAAGAAACCCTTAAATGTTTACTTATTTGACGTAAGCCCTAAGCCAACAAAACTTACTTAGTGACTTACGTAAGTAACTCGAGTTGTTAACTTCATCAAAAAATATAATTCAGAAAGCTCGAGTTTCTTTAAGTAATGAATCAAAATTTAAGGGTTTCTTAACATAATAATTTAATCTATATCACATGATACTGTGTATCGCAGGTTAAAGATTTATCATTATCAAAATTGTAACTTTTTCGTGAAAGCTCGCTGACTATCGTTATCGTGAAATGTCAATAGTAACGGGCTTTATTAACGGAAAAGTTACATTCGATGGCAGCGTGCAAATGCGAGCTTAATAAATTCAGGATTTTTTCGAATTTAACTTCACTCCCTAACCGTTGACCTATTGAGCTTAATTGAAGAAACTCAAGTTCTTAACAATTGAATGAAAAACTAGAGTTTCTTAACATACGAGTAATATTTTAATTAGAACCTAACACATGATACTGTGTATCGCAGTAACATGGCTATACAGATTATTATTATCAAATGTAACTTTTTCGTGATAACTCGCTGACTATCGTTATTGCGAAATATCAATAGTAACGGGCTTTATTAACGGAAAAGTTACATTCGATGACAGGGAAATTTCGAGCTTAATATATTCAGGATTCTTTCTAACTTAACTTCTAATATTGAGTTTGTTTCAAGAAACTCAAGTTCTTAATACTTGAATAAAAAACTAGAGTTTCTTAACATGAATAATTTATAACACATGTTTTAGGCTGCCTGTCCACAGCGGAAGTCAAGCGGAGCGGAGCGGAGGAGTATCAACTATACCAACCAGATTGCCGACTCGATAAAATTATCGCGTTACCTGTCAGGAATCTGATTGGTTTACTTGGCACATCTCCGCTCCACTCCGCTTCAAAGGGCATGCAACCTTAGAGCCCTTAGAGTCACATGACGTTACAAATTATTACAATCGAGTGCAACTTTTTCGTGAAAACTCGCTCACTATCGTTATCGTGAAACAAGGGGAGTAACAGCAACGGTAACAATAGTAACGGGTTTTATTTACGGAAAACTTACATTCGATGACAGCGTGTCGGTGATATCGCGCGATTTCAGGCGACGAATGACAATGCTGTATGTCTCCATCCGTGCCTGCACACAGCGCTGTGATTTGTCGCTGGAAGTCGTGCGATATTGCCAGCACGCTGCATGAGCCCTTATGCTGAGATCCATAGAGCGTACTTTGACTTGGCTCAGACTTTACTTAAAGTTAAAACGAGATGGACTTATGTGAGCAACATAAATCTGTCTCGTCTAAGCAAATTCAAAGTTCGCGCTATAGATCTCACACTTAGACTAAGTGCAATATATACAGTCAAATTTTGGAATATTAGTCATGTTTAACACAACCATCCCCTGCCATTAAACCCCAAGATTTTAATAGGAGGGGTTGCGAAAATAGTGCAACAAGTGGGAGTTTGAAATATTACAGATTTCCCTAATCGTTGAACCATTGAGTTTAGTTCAAGAAACTCAAGTTCTTAATAATGGAATGAAAAACTAGAGTTTCTTAACATGAATAATTTATAATCCATGTTTTGGGCTGTCCACGGCGGAAACGGAGCGGAGCAGAGCAGAGACCAATCAAATTCCCGACTAGATAAAATTATCACGTCACCTGTCAGGAATCTGATTGGTCTGCTTAGCACATCTCCGCTTCACTCCGCTTCAGTGGATATGCAGCCTCTGAGCCTGTCATTATATTATAAATTATTATCATCGTAACTTTTTCGTTAAAACTCGCTCAATAACTATCGTTATCGTGAAACAACGGGCGGTAACAATAGCAACGTGTTTCATTTACGGAAAACTTACACGCAACTTTAAATTATTTTATGTACACTGTACAGTTCACAAAGTCATGTTAATCCGTCTGCCTGTCTAATAGACAGATTCACACGAGCTTTAATGAAAGTAAAGATGGTCGCATATAACGAGTCGAACCGCAAGCAGGATGTTTGCAGCTCTCCTTTGAATAACCGGCTTCGTCGTAACGTGCGATCACCAGAAGGGTTTAAGACCTTTAAGGTGTGTCAAACCACAAACAGATCAGAGGACTGGAGGATAGGAGCGCTTGATCTAAATGTGAGATCAAGCGCTCCTATTGTTGGGTTTGACACACTTTAGTAGCTTAGCAGAATATCAGATCTCTGGTGGAAAGGCAGCCTAAGCTGACGTCGCTTACGGACGAGGGTAAAGCACCAGTGTAGTTTTTAAAGGCGAGCTTTTTAAGGCTGACTGTCCACCTAATCTGAGCCGCGACATAATAATACACAGACTTATTATTGATCGCAGTTTTATTATTTTAATACTGCTTTAGGTAAGCTCTTATTGAAGATTGGCCATTAAGGGTTGTATAGAATTTAGTGGCACGGCTGTTATCGCTTAAAGCAGTATTATTCTAATAATGCCACGAGACGCAACGAATCCGAGACGTATCGTATACCTATCGTGAAGATTTATCGAGATTTATTTATCTGTGGAGTTGTATCGAATTTAGTGGCCTGGTAAAAGTACTAAAATTCTACATCAATGCCTGGTAACAATCACTTAAAGCAGTATTATTTTAATATTGTTGATGCTCTTGTTTCCGAACTTTCATCCATCTATATATATATATATAAGAACATCAAAGTAGTCATCAACTGCAATTCTAATATAATACTGCTTTGAGCGGTAGTAGTAAGCCCACAGATGGTAGCGGGCCAGTTATAGTCTCCCCAAACCAAACGATACGGAACCGGTTTGAGCCGAACATTCGACTCCGCATCCCTAGATTTGGGGAGACCCTCAGGGGTATGTCAGTTGTATGATACCCCTAGAGTTAGTTGAGTTAATCGCTAAGAGTGATGGTCAGCTGCTTGCTCCGGCTGGTCTCAAACCGGTCCATGGTTTTGATGTCCATGATCATTGATATGGAGATGGCCAGGCCGATCGCCATGATGAAGGTCACCATCAGTCCGGACCTGGATACATCAAACATCATACTTAACATCATCATCACTACAGCCTATTAACGTCCCACTGCTGGGCACAGGCCTCCACTCTCATAGGAGAGCGGGAATTAGAGCTTAGACCCACCACGCTGCTCCAATGCGGGTTGGCGGGCTTTAACGACTATTATCATGTTAGTGATAATAACCGGGACCGACGGCTTAACGTGCTCTCCGAGGCACGGGGGTGAAACACCGCCAACTTCCAACTCCGGGCTGGCACTGAGAATTTCTTAATTGAAAAGCCCAATACCTAACTTTTATGCCCGACCGGGAATCGAACCCAGGACCTCGTGATCCGCAGTCCACTATGCTAACCACTAGACCAACGAGGCAGTCTTATACTTAACATCATCAAACTCAAATATTTTTAATCAAGTAGACTTTCACAAGTGCATTTGAATAGCCGAGTGAATCTACCACTGGTTCGGAATACCTTCCGAGAAGAACCAGCAAGAAACTCGGAAAAAGTTCACAACCCCGTGACGCCTCAATGCTGAGAACTAGTCTTCTCACAACGAGAAAGGTTGGGCCATCGTCCACTACGCTGCGGATTGGCAGACTTCGCACACCTTCGAGTAAATTATGAAACACTCTCAACTCTCTGTGTGTCATCAAGGTCACATAATATAGCCCTGTTCAGAGTTCTACAAGCTAGAGCTGCTTCCTGAGTGTAATATTTTATCTAAGAGTAAAAGTGAAAGTTATCTACTAGCATAGGAAATTGACCATTTCCGATAACAAGCATACAGATATAATGCATGAACAAACAATGCGTTTGTGTAAAGTGGACAAACTAGATAAGCTCATTTACACGTTTTATGTAACCGTGTGTGTTCTTGGTAAACAGATTTTAGAAACCAGCCATTAGGTAAAAATTAGAATTAAGTAGGCCACGATCGCAAGATCTGCGACCTCCGAGGCGCAGTGCTGAGCGCTTTTGCCTTAACGTGTGGAGGTCCAGGGTTCGATCCCCGGCAGGGTCAATTTGGAAATTTATAATTTCTGAATGTTCCCTGGTCTGGCCTGGTGGTAGGCTTCAGCCGTGGGTAGTTACCAGTTTACCCTACCGGCAAAGACATGCCGCCACGCGATTTAGCGTTCCGGTACGATGCCGTGTAGAAACCGAATAAGGGTATGGGTATTAACATAACTGCCATGTCCCTAACAGGTTAGCCCTCTACCATCTTAGACTGCATCGTTACTTACCATCAGGTGAGATCGCAGTCAAGCTCTAGGGCTAACTTGTAGTGGATAAAAAAGAAGCTGCTGTGCAGGCCCAATCATAGCTACGACCACTCTGCCAAGAGTGAACGAATGAGAAGAAGGCCACGTTAAAAAGATTGCGTTGAATGGAGAACCTCCTTTATCTAAACTCTATACTTAATATTATAAATGTAAGAGGGATACATGTTTGTTACTCAATCACGCGGGAACGGCAGAACAGATCTGGATGAAATTTGGTACGGAGATAGATTAATATAGAATAATAGTAGATTATTCACCACGGGGGTAATGCGATGTATTATGTCACGGGCGCCGGGATAAATCCCAAGCGGAACGAGGGATTTTAGAGTAACTCCCGAGCGTAGCGAGGGTGTTGCATCTAGAATCCTGAGAGTAGCGCGGGAATTAGGGGCGCCCAAGATTAATACAGCATTACCCCTACGGTGAATACTCTACTTTTCACACCTCGCGATACAACCACTTCTTTCAGCTGGCGTGGCCTACTCGATTTGACAAACAAAATTCGTCAGTGCGAATCTAGTGGGCCACGGCTAGGGTTTTCAAAAATCGAGTTGGCCGCGCCTGCTGAAAACACATTCTGTTTACCGAAATTAGACTTTATGAATATGGCAATAAGAATTATGAATAAAACCTCTTTGGAATGAATATAATTTCCTTCAGATCTTGCTTCAGATGCGCGATGATTCTAAATTCAAATCACATTATAACCCTAGGGAATAATGGATTTCAGTACAACATTATAACCCTAGGGATTTAATGTCTTACTTTAACCTTAGATAACAGGCCATGTAATAAGGCGTTGTTGAGCGAGTGGTGTGAAAAACATATTACAACCTATTATCCCGGAAAATTTATGATTTTCCGCTGGAACCGAAAAACCTCAAACCACGCGAACGAGGTCGCAGGCATCTGTTGAATGAGTGAAGTTTTTAAAGCATCTTAGTTCTTACCAAATTGGTACTGAGGTGAAGCCGATACAGTCAAATGCATCAGCGAACTTCTCTGTGCTGTCCATGAAGGGCTGCATCTGGGAAACAAAATTATTACTAGGTTTTAACTTTATTGTTTTGAGAATATCTTCTAAATATAACTACATGGGGCTAGAGATCCAGATGATATTAGGGCGATACGGAAAGATCTAAGATGTATTGGATAGAAGCAGGTGTTACTTTTACTTTAAAAATAAAAATAATAAAAATATAAATCTTCTAAATTATTCTCAAAAGGTACGTTTCACTTCGCACCGGAGCATCTTCAGGAGATGTTGACTCGACAATGCACAATTGCAAAGATATTAAGATTATATTGAAAATCTTGGTTTCCGATAACAACCACGGCAAAGGTTAGTGCTTTTCATTTATTCTCTATTAACCTGAACCTCCAAGTGTGTTCTCCATTTACCTGGATGTTAGTGAAGGTGAGTGTCGCGCCCTCAGCGGAGTACACGAGCGGCAGTGAGCAGTGGTACGCCTTGCCCAGCACGGCTGAGGGCGCGTCCGGGGGCGCGGGCGCTTGCAGGTTGAGCCCCGTGTTCTCGAGCCCCCGCTTCACCTCCACGCCGACCGCCGTCCACCAGCCGCCGGACTGCTTGAAGGAAAACTCCAAGGTTGTCTGCAAAAAACGAAATAAGTTGAAGTTGATGAAGACCGCATATGAAATAGCACCGTGTTGCAGAGAATGGAACAGAGATGTTTACTACAGTTAAGAAAGGAAAGTTAGAGTATTTGGGGCACGTCATGCGTACCACCAGTAAATATGAACTCCTTCAACTCATCATACAGGTAAATATGGTAGGCAGGAGGAGGCCTGGCTGCAGAAGGATATCGTGGCTTAAAAATATACGCCGGTGGTTTCGAATGAGCACAAGATCACTATTTAGAGCAGCGGTCTTGAAAGTTGAAATCGCCAATCTTCGATTCACACATTTCCGACCGCTGCCTTGGCCGAACTCCCTGGTGCAGTGTGAAAGGTCAATTTGGGATTTAATAATTTACGATTCTTTTCTGGTCTTTGGCTCGACGATTGTGGAGCCACTGGAAGCTAGTGGCGCAAGATCGTGTTTTGTAGATAATATCCATGCTGGAAGACCTTCGTCCAAAAGTGGAATTATACAATTACCATTATTATTTATTTAGGTTTTAAAACCTGTACCTACCCCTAACCCCTAATCGATTTCTACACGGCATTGTATTGGAACGCTTAATCGCTGTCATAACGTCTTTGCCGGTATAGTGGTAATTAGCCACGGCTGAAGCCTCGCACCATACAAAAATTTATTCTCAAATTTCATCCTCACCACCTGGATGCCTGTTTTTGTCATGATTACAATATGGGACTCTTCAAAGGACGGATAAATGAATTTCTCAAAAGCCGGCAACGCATTGGCGGTTCCTCTAGTGCTGCAAATGTTCATGGGCGGCGCTAATCACTTAACATCAGGTGACCCGCGTGCTCATTTTCTCGCTATATACACCTATATTTAAAATAAGTGAAAAGAAGGCAAGTACCTTTTCTCTGGTGTTATTCCTGTCAGCAAACCTTACGACCAGGATGGTGTAAAGTCGGGTGGGCTTGACGGTTGGCTCGCCGACGGGCGTGTCGAATACTGTCAACGAGCCGTCAGGCCATCTGAGCTCAGGCCAACCTGAGGAGTAGAGCAATGCGCCTTTGCCTGGAGGACCTGCACAAGAGAAGAGCAAGAATGACATAGACGATCTATGTTTATCCTTTATGCCTTGTTTCAGTGAATGACAATAGATTTTCCGGGCCATGAGAGTAAAGGAACAGAGCGTGCACCTGTGTATGCGCACACACTTGTGCACCCGCGCAGATGGCTATCAGTTCTACATAGTTAGGACATGATTAGTTCTTTCTAGTTCCTGTCCTCACCAGTGGCGTTGTACAGCGCATATCTGGGCAGCACGCGCGCCGGCTTTTCCTCCTTTTCTTCCTCAGCAGTAGCGGTGCTGGTGCTGGCGGTGGACGACACGTCCTCGGCCTGACGACGCACCCTCGACCAGTCGCCGTCATAGTCTGGTGCTTGGATTTGAGACACCGAGTTGCCTGCAATTACAACAACTGTTGAATTTCCTACGTCTAAATACGGATGGAAAATGGAAATACCTAAATCCATATTTATTAATGTTATAAATGCGAAAGTGTACTCGTATCTGTCTGTCTGCTACGCTTTCACGGCCCGCGGGAATCGAAAAGGGGTGCAGATAGCTACTATAACGTAGACATCATACTGTCGTGATAGTTACCTAAAACGCCAAGCACTCGACCTGGCCCGTAGATGTCCTGTAGCCTTGCGAACGTTTCTGTCATTTGCGCGTCGCGCTCCGACCATGGTCCTTGCAACGTCAGCACCTGAGAATTAGCATCAAAAACTTAGTTTCTATTTTTTATTTGGAAACGTCACACTAAAACTTTTTAGCAAACTTGCCTTCTAATTTTTTACGACCTCCCTGGCGCAGTGTTGAGCGCATAAAATGCGGAGGCCCGGGTTCCCCGGCAGGGCCAATTTGGGAATATAAAATTTCTGAATTTTCCCTGGTCTGGCCTGGTGGGAGGCTTCGGCCGTGACTAGTTACCACCCAACCGGCAAAGAGGTGCTGCCAAGCGATTTAGCATTCCAGTGTGATTCCGTGTAGAAACCAATTAGGGGTATGGGTTTAATACGAGTTACGAGTGTAACTGCCATGCCCCTCTAACAGGTTAGCCCGCTACCATCTTAGACTGCATCATTACTTACCATCAGGTAAGATCGCAGTCAAAGGCTAACTTGTAGTGGATAAACAAAAATACTAGGTATACAAATCATGCCTCCGTGAACTGCGTGGACAAAGAAGGCCTAGGAACCCACCGCATCATTATACAAAGAAACCCCCTGCCATTATGTGATTAATGGAAAGGGGTCGCGACCATCAGCAATGAGGAATACGACGCAGAGAGAGAGAGGGGGAGAAAGAGTCTGGGTCCCTCGGAACCATCGATCGGAACCAACAGGTTGACTATTTTTTTTTGGGGCAACCCATTTTTGTTTGGTTTCAATTTATGTAAATTCTTTCTATGACTGAATAAATGATATTTTATTATTTAAATCTCCAGGTTTCATCTCTTTGGTCGACCTTTTGTTGCAAAGGTCACTTAAAAAGAAAACGCGCAGCCACGTTTCCACGCATGCGCGCCGTTAAAATCAATATTCAATAACACCCGTCCTCCATTTTGTCCTATCTAATATGCATGATATGCACCGCTATTCTGTGTAAATTATTATTTTATAGTTTAAAATACAGTTAAATTAAATATTATGTTAAATAATATTTTTGTTAGTTTTTTTTAAGAACAATATCAGTAAAATCAAGTAAAATCAGTAAAATTTAAATCATTTGAGTTTTTGTTTTGTTTTTCATCACTAATATAAATGGTATGCCTACTAATTTCGAAGTATATTGCTCATATTAGTCTTCATAATGGAAATGCGTAGTAAAATCCTGTTTTTTTTTAAATAATTAGTAATAAGGACTTAATTAATCAGTACTATTAATAGCTAAGGGTGGAAACCTAATTCTTTAAGGTTATTTTTAGAAAAGGAACGCAGAGTTTCTTCATGTTGATAGGAAGGGCAATTTGGCACCTGACCATGATACTTGATACTGATACTTGTAAAAGTGTAGGTAAAATCAAAAATATTACTAGTTGAGCACAGAGCAAAGTAGGTCAATTGTTCCCGCAACTGAAATCGATGCGCAAAATCTAAAAATAGAAATCTAGCTTACTTACCTGGGTTTCATTACTGATATAGTCCGGGTGTACATCGAGGAAATCCTGGGGTAGCACCAGCGTGGTCTGACCTTCCAGCATCTTCCGCAGCCGTGGAAAGCTTCCACTGGACAGGGGCATGGAATCCTGGTTGTTGAAAACCACTATCGCCGCCTGCTCCCCATATATCCTCATCAAGTCATCTTGATCTAACGACTTCAGCGCTGGTCTTTGATACTTCTCCAGGGATTTGGGGCCGAAGAATAAGAAGGGGCCTTCCAAATTCGCCCGGCCGAAGCACCATAAGAACGCGAACAGCAAAAGACGTATTTCTTGAATCATGATGTTGGGAGAACTGCAGCGGATTCTAGCTGGGAGGTCCGGGAATTGCACGTATTGATTTTGTGACGCATGCGTAGTGACAAGGTTGAAAGGATAAAACCGGGAAGACCTTGCAGGAGAACTTTATTTGTTTTGAATGCAGCGCGGCCCTGGGCAGCCAGGTAGAATTATACACAAAAAACTGCCAATTGTATGCAAGTTTATTGTACTGTATTATTGTAAAATCCTTAAGGGTCTCTTTTTTTTAAATTTAATTTCAATTGATTGTATTTGTTGTTATAGCGGCTGCAATAGAAATACAGACTGTAAAAATTACAACTGTGTAGCTATTACGGTTTTTTAATTTAATATTTGTTGTTATAGCGGCAGCAATAGAAATTACAGACCAACTGTCTGGAATTTCTATTGCTGTCTCGCTATTACGGTTCATGAAATTCAGCTCGCTGTCAGATAGACGGACGGATGGACAACGGAGACTTAGTAACAGTGTCCCTTTGGATACGGAACCCTAAAAAGCTGCATCAATCGTTGATACAATCTCAATTGTTGCAATTGGCTGTTTTTATAGTATTACTAGTATTTTATTAGTTTGTTACGACAGAGAATTTTGGCCAATAGCGAATGAATGTTAGGTAATCAGCAGGGCGACCGCGTATCTTTTGCATCAATCATTGATACATCGCAATCACCTCTGATTGGTTAACACTCTTCCACTGTTGGACGAAATCCATTGACGCAGCAAGAATACCATAAATTCAGCCAATCAGAGGTGATTGCGATGTATCAATGATTGATGCAAAAGATACGCGGTCGCCCTGCGGGGCTCATTGCGATTGTTACAATGTAGCAATCGTTTTAAGCAAAACAACGTGTATTGATTAATGTAACGCATGCGCAGTGCCAAGGTTAGAAGGTTAAATCTGGGAAGGCTTCGCAGGAAAGTCTTGTTTTGAATGCGGTGCAGTCTTGGGATGACTGTACCGCATTCAAAACATTTAAAGTAGACACTAGGATATTTAGATTTAAAGTATAATTTAAGTCATTTCTTCACTTCACTTTAATTTTATACCGCAAATAGGGCTTATAGCTTGATGAACTGATTTTGGTTCTTGAACTATAATAAAAGGAAAAGTTGACTGACTGACTGATCAATCAACGCACAAATCAAACCACTCGACGTATCTGGCTGAAATTTGGCATACAGATGACGTAGGCATACGCTAAGAAAGGAATTTTGAAAATTCAAACCCGAAGGGTGTAAATCGAACTAAACGTGAGCGAAGCTGCGGGCGAAAGCTAGTTTTCACCTAATAATAATTTAAAATAATAGGCAAGTAGGTGTTTTTAATAGTTTATTAAACAAACAATCATATTTTATTGTACAAAATAAATTATATACAGGTAAATTACAGTTTGTTCTCAATACTAGTTACATCTACCCTACAGTAGCCATCTGATGAAATGTAGGAACGCGAGTAGGGTGACGCTGAGTGATATCACCGAAGCGGTGGATGGATTAGAGGAGAAGAAGAACGAAGTTTCTGTAAAACAAAGTTTTTTTTAAGTAAAGACATAGCAAGCTGCCATAGCCTAGCAGTAAAATGCATAAACAAGAATTTCAAAAAGAAACAAAATATTCTGCCTAAGTAAAAATTATAGCAATAACCCATGCGTAAAAATTGCTATTTTTAAATGCCAGAGAAATAAAATTATTTCTACATAATATTATATTATAATTAAAACTCTGCATTTGAGATAGGCGCATAAAATTATGCCAAGTGCCGATTGGCAGACTTCACACAGCTTTAAGAACGTCATGAACGACGCTCGGGCATGCAGGTTTTTGGGCCATTTAATTTTTTAAACCGCTCATACTTAACTCCTAAAATAGAGGTTCGTGCCTGGAGATCGAAATGACCCGACCACCTGAAACGAGGCTATCACCGCTTTTATGCACACATATATTTATCCGGGATAAAAAGTAGCCTATGTGTTATTCCAGACTATAATCTATCTCTATGGCAAATTTCATCCAGATCCGTTTTATCTGCCGTTATACTGGCGTGATTGAGTAACAAACCTCTATCCATCTATACATCATCCTCCTGAAAACCAGCGCTGCAGCTTGCAGCGGCTTTGTGCCGAGCGAGGAGCCTTATTTGTTTACGAACGATAACGTAGCAATAGATTTACTTACTTCTGTAAGCAAATATTGTTTCCTATGCAAATTAATCAATTATGTATTTATGTTTCTAACTATCTGTCTATCTATCATCCATTCATCCAAACTTTCGCATTTATAGTATTAGTATAGATAGCCAACTGGATGAGTACTCACTCTTTTTCTCGTTGGGGTCAGTGACGCCGCACTGCTTGTAAGAGATGGTCCTCTTTCTCTTTGTGTTGACGTACCCCGGGATGTACAGGCTGGGCGAGTCCAGACGCCCCGAAGCCAGTAGCCTGGAAAGAGATGAGTCTTAATTATAAACTCCTAGGTCTTCTCAGCCCGCACATAAGCCAATAAAGTAGAACGTGAAGAGCCTGCATCGCGATAACGAAGTTTTCTCTGAATTACGATATTTAAACGCGCATACGATTTCAATGCTCAAGGGTCGGACCAGTGGTCCCCGAGCACAACACCCGCTCGGAGGATCATCCTATTGTTACGGTCGAGCCATATCATCTGCTCCCGTACAGCTGCTAATCATCTACTCTGGCACGCCCATTATTTTGCGGACGTCTTCCACAAATAGACCAGGGCAGATCCATCGACTGTTCACGGAGATACCTACGTTCTTTCCTATCATTCATCCGACGGAGGGGTAGACAGAGCAACGCTGCGGGATGACATGGACGCGACTGAAGAAACTTGGAGAATTCTAGTATAAATGAGCCCATCACACACCTGGAGAAATCCAGCTCGATCCTGTTGGCCTCGGGGCCAGTGAAGTGCAGCAGGACCTGTATGCAGGCGCCCTGGTGCAGCACGCGCGTGCGCCGCGAGTCCACGCTGATCATCCACTCGGGCACGCCCATCACTTTGCGCACGTCCTCCAGGAACATGCCCCTGGATAGTGGAAAAAAACAATTAATTATACATTCAACTATCGTAAATAATATTCATGTTTAAGGGTCCCGGACGGGTTAAAAAACTAGCCGCATATTATTACAACCGGTGTCCCGGGTTCGAGTCCCAGGTCGGGCCCTAACGAGTATTGGGTTTGTCTGACAAGAAATTCTCTGCACTAGCCCGGAGTTAGGAAGTTGGCGGTGTTTCACATCCATGCCTCGGAGAGGACATAAGTCCGTCGGTCCTGCGCCTGATCTCTCTCCGGTCGTGTCAGATTTTCAGTCCCATCGGGCTATGAGAGTAAAGGAACAGAAAATGCACCTGTGCACACTGTGCACACTGTGCACACACCTGCGTACTACATTATCTCCCACCGTGGTCGAAATTCGGTCGAGAGGACATTATTATAATTTTTTGTATGTTCCTGTACCTATATTGGATTTTAAAAAAAAATAAAAAAATTACTTACAGCACAAATCTCGGTGGCTTCATAATATTAACGAACTTGATGATATCCTTGTCAGGTTGTATGTTGGCGCAGGCAAATCTTTCGGAGGACCGCTCTGGGCCGAAGAGGACGATGGAGCGGCCCATGGCTGATACTGTGCCCTCCAGGGGGAAGTTACTGTCCATGAATACTTGACGTTCTGCGCCCAACGCTGGTAAAGATTTATTTTTACTTTATAAACTCTTTTAGTAGTTTATAACAAAAGATGTCATAACAATAATCTGTGAAATAAATGGCGCTAAACTGGTAGCGCCTGACAAACAATTCGACACTCTATGGGTACGGAACCCTAATAAACGATTTTTGGATTTTCCGTATACTTGTGCTGTGAGACCTTGAGTCTTGCATATTTTCATGATTCTAGATCAAGGGGAAGTACCCTATAGGTTTTGATTAATTGGCGAGTGTCAAAATGTGCAGCATAACCAGCCGGATCTTTTGATTGCGATGACTTAGAAGCTTGATTTTTTTACAGCTCCCAGGGGCCGTAGACCTGAGTATTTGATATTAATTTTAACTTGATACCTCCACGCATTCGCGAGGTAAACGTGGTTGACGGACAGACGGACAACGGAGTGATGCTATAAGGGTTCCTTTTTTCCTCTTGAAGTATGGAACCCTAAAACATAAACATAAAAAATATTTTATCATTATATCATAAGGTTAGGCTATGCGCACTGCTTACGTACTTATAGTTCCCAATCTAGCAGTGAGATCACCAACATCGCATCTTAGAGGATTGTCCACTCCGCACTCTTGATTGTAGAGGTCATGCTAGGAAACAAAATTTATTTTATTCATTTTTTTGTTTGCAGCAGGTAACTAGGTTTATATAAATAGAAATATAAACATAATATCAATAATAAAATAGTAAATGCGTAAGTAAGTTTGGATGGATGGATGTTTCATTTTCACAGAGTAGGTACATTTAAATCACTGACATTTAAATATTATTTTATAGCATCTATTTGTTATGTAATCAGTGTCTTAATATAATATATTATTTTACATTAAAGATGTTCGTGCATAGTCTATGTAATTAATGCATCATTCTTAATTTTTTTTAGATTTGAGGGTAGATAAAATATAATTCCTCACATTGAGCGGGTCAGCCAGTTGTGTGAAGTATGGGTTCCAGCGGTATCCGCCCGCCACGCAGCGCGTCCCGGTCACTTGAACAGCCGCGTCCACTCCCACGGGGTTCACGAAGATTTCCCAGCGGTGGTTACGAGTCTGGAATGTTATAAATAAAATTAGAGAAGAACCATCGACTGATGTCGTCAATCGTCATCAATCGATTGACGTCCACTGTTGGACAGAGGCCTCTTGTAGCGACTTCTACAGTCTAGGTACACGCTGTTTATCTTGCGCCGCGCCGCCTGAATCTAGCGGCTACCGTCATCTACCGTAGACTCGCTTAAAGTCGTCTGTCCTAGTGGGGGGTTTTTCAAACGCTATGCTTTCCAGTGCAGGGTCGCCATTCCATCACCTTGGGACCCCAACGACTATCGGTTCTTCAAATTATGTGCCCCACCCGTTGCCACGTCGGCTTCGAGAAGTACCATTTAAATTATTGCCACACCTTTCAGGTTAGCATGCATCATCACGCTACAACCGGTGAAATCGTAAGCAAGAGGCATTTAGGTATCTAAACTCTGAAGAAAATACGTTACCTACAAATATTCCGTCAGAAGAGAATCTTTGCGCGCCTGGTAAAATACAATAGCAACTAGTCATTTTTTTTATTGTTGCACTTCTGACGAGTGAGCTGCGTCATCCGGATGTAGCCGTACGCGAACCCGCCGGGGTGGTGGAACGAGGCGATGCCGCGGATCTTGCGCGCCTCTGACGGACTGTAGCCACGCTCTATGGTGGTAGACACTCACCAAGTTGCGATCCCTCACGCCCGGATGCCTGAGCTTGACCTCGATGATAGTGTCGCTGGTGCTCGCATCGTTGTGTATGAGCTGCGTCATCCGGATGTAGCCGTACGCGAACCCGCTGGGGTGGTGGAACGAGGCCATGCCGCAGATCTCGCGAGCCTCTGACAGACTATAGCCACGCTCTATGGTGGTAAACACTCACCAAGTTGTGATCCCTCACGCCCGGATGCCTGAGCTTGACCTCGATGATAGTGTCGCTGGTGCTCGCATCGTTGTGTATGAGCTGCGTCATCCGGATGTAGCCGTACGCGAACCCGCCGGGGTGGTGGAACGAGGCGATGCCGCGGATCTCGCGCGCCTCTGACGGACTGTAGCCACGCTCTATGGTGGTAGACACTCACCAAGTTGCGATCCCTCACGCCCGGATGCCTGAGCTTGACCTCGATGATAGTGTCGCTGGTACTCGCATCGTTGTGTATGAGCTGCGTCATCCGGATGTAGCCGTACGCGAACCCGCCGGGGTGGTGGAACGAGGCGATGCCGCGGATCTCGCGCGCCTCTGACGGACTGTAGCCACGCTCTATGGTGGTAGACACTCACCAAGTTGCGATCCCTCACGCCCGGATGCCTGAGCTTGACCTCGATGATAGTGTCGCTGGTGCTCGCATCGTTGTGTATGAGCTGCGTCATCCGGATGTAGCCGTACGCGAACCCGCTGGGGTGGTGGAACGAGGCGATGCCGCGGATCTCGCGCGCCTCTGACGGACTGTAGCCACGCTCTATGGTGGTAGACACTCACCAAGTTGCGATCCCTCACGCCCGGATGCCTGAGCTTGACCTCGATGATAGTGTCGCTGGTGCTCGCATCGTTGTGTATGAGCTGCGTCATCCGGATGTAGCCGTACGCGAACCCGCCGGGGTGGTGGAACGAGGCGATGCCGCGGATCTCGCGCGCCTCTGACGGACTGTAGCCACGCTCTATGGTGGAGCACGCCCATCGGCGGTCTTTTGTCTGAAAATGCGAATTTATTGTTGTATTTAGGGTTCCGTACCTCAAGAGAAAAAAAGGAACCCTTATAGGATCACTTCGTATAATCCTGAAATAATATTATAATAGGTCATATTATTATGTTACCTACCTTTTTGTGAATGGCCACAGAACGTCCCAAGATACTGTAAGCGCCATACAGAGACAACTGCGTTTCGTTATAATAAGTTGTGTACTTTTTTAAGTCATCTAGAAGTCCATACTTCTCGCTCAAATCTCCAAGTTCGTACTGATCTGCCGTTCCTGTTGATAAAATATCATAATTTTAAATATTGGATAGAAGTAGACGTCACTTTACAGAAACTTCCACGATAACCAGAAACAAGAAGATTAATTTGCTATAATCCGCCAAAACAATATGTTTTATACCGAATTAAGCTTCTTTATACTTAGTTATTATGGCGGTTACCAGTGGTAACTAGATGTCGATAATCGTATCTACGACACACTGTTACAGAAAACTCACTATTAAAAACTCTGTAAAATTTAAAATAATATTCTCATACCTTTGGTGGGTGGTGGACTTAGTGATTGGTTCACGTGGAACGGATTGTAAGTTTCGTATATCGTTGTTTTCTCGCACGGAAATTCAAGTTCTTTTTCTATAGGAGCCTGAAATCAGAGAATTATAAATATCTTACTTATGGGTAAATAGTAGTTTCAAACTAGATGGAGGTTAATGAAAGTAACTCTAGGTCAAGAACTTTAAGATCCCGAATAGACCTCTTTTTTTACTCCACCACAAATTGACTCTCTCCAACAAAGAAAGACGGCAGTTGCTCTTTTGAAAAAATAAGTAAACAATCATGATTAAAGTGTAGATTTTATTTACCGCAGTCCCAAGCATTTCTGGAGCGAGTCAAATCCATGCTTTTTTATCATTGACATAATCCTCAACAGTATAACAAGCTTTAAGTAGATTTTATTGTCACGAACGACTTTTGGACTTTCTGGAGTCACGAGCGGTTTGCGGTATTGCGGTTTATAGAGTGCCTATCGTGCAGATGTTAACTTACAATGTGTATCTTGTAATTCCTCAGGTCCTCGTTGAGGCCCTCAAGCGTAACCTGCACGTTGGTGACGTCATACTCAGACTGCTGGGTCAGCTCCAGTTTGCCCGTCAGCTGTATGGAGTTGCCGTTGCCGAACCAGTCCTGGACCACCGCTTTACGACGGTGGAGGCCGTTCACTCTGTATAAATCAGTAAAACATGTATGTGATAATTAAATGCCTCGTTGGTCTAGTGGTTAATATGCTCAACTGCAAATGACCGTACCGGGTTCGACTCCCGGGTCTCTCCTTCTTTAAAGAAATTCTCATTACTCCGTCGATCAACCCCCTTTTTCTAAGGTATCAAGTTGAAATTAATACCAAATACCGAGTTCTCTCTCTTCTCTTGCTGTAAATAACTCAGGCTTCTAATCAACGCAATTAAAAGATATGGTCATTTTAAAGAAAGAAAGAAAGAAAGAAAGAAAGAGAGAAAGAGAGAAAGACAGAAAGAAAGAAAGAAAGAAAGTAAGGAAGAAAGAAAGAGAGAAAGAAAGAAAGAAAGAAAGAAAGAAAGAAAGAAAAAAAGAAAGCAAGAAAGAAATTTAAATACAATACATGATGCCCACCACTTCGTCCGTGGATATTTCTTTTCCTTTTCCGGTAATCGGTCTCTCAGACTCTCTATACCAAATTTCATAAAAATCGGTTAAAAATTAAAACGATGGCCGTAAAAGCAGGCAGACAGAGACATTCAGAGTTGAGACACACTTTCTCTTTTGTAATATTAATTAGTATGGATTTAAAGTTAAAATGTAACTCACATCGAGCACGCCATCCGTTCTCCTCTCGCCACTGGGCCATGATCGTCGTAAATGACCAGCGACCGCCGCATCACGGACCGCCTGCCAGCCAACGCTATCACCGTATCAGTGAACAATCTCCTTGTGAGACGAGCACTGTCGACCTTCTTACCCGCTACATTCAACATGCCGTGCCTGTGGGGAACAAATAGCAATGTTGCAGGGAAAGTTAATTGCTATTTAAAACTGATAGGAGTTATTATAATTTCATTGGGTTTTTTTTTACAGAACTTGCATCTCTTGCCTTCCACATGCCGCAGCAGTCCATCGTCATTCGTCGTCTCAACCGATATACATTCACGCTGAATGAAGGTCGTCTGTATGGATATCCACATGACAATCTTGTGCCGCTTGTTTCGAGCGAGTCCCAGCTACTCGACATCGTCTGTCCATCTAGATCCACCCAGCGTCACCTTGCAAGCAAACAAGCAAGCGGCAAACACCTTGGACACACCGAAATAACCCATAGCCACTACAACCCATTAACGTCCCACAGCAGGGCACAGGCCTCCACTCTCATAGGAGAGAGGGAACTAGAGCTTAGACCCACCACGCTGCTCCAATGCGGGTTGGCGGGCTTTAACGACTATTATATATCACTGATAATAACCGGGACCAACAGCTTAACGTGCTTTGCGAGGCACGGGGGTGTAACACCGCCAACTTCCTAACTCCGGGCTAGTACTGAGAATTTCTAGTCAGAAAAACCCAACACTTTATAATGGCCCGATCCAGGACTCGAACCCAGGACCTCGTCGGCCGCAGTCAAACATGCTAACCATTAGACCAACGAGGCAGTCACCCAATAACTCATACCTGGTAGTAAAATCTCCCAGTTGGCACAGCCCCTCGAGTCCATTTCTGCAGTAATGCTCAGGGTGCCTGGTATCCACGTCCAGGCCTTGCTGCTGCAGCACTTTGCCAGCACTCAAGCACCTCGCCGTCCAGTTGTAGTAGTCTTTGCCCGGCGGGTTCTCGTGTATCGCCCAGCGGTGCTCGACGGTATTGTTTATGCTTGCTCCATCCGCATGCACCTACATTACAACAGCAGAGATGAGATAAAACAGCTGAACATAATTTTTTTTAACACACGACTGCCTTGCTATATCGTTTTTTTTTTCAATTTTTTTCCGTCAAGCTTATCTGATCCGGTGGCTAAAATTGGAACTAAAATAGTTTCTACCTGTTGAGTTTTTGTTTTCATTTTATTTTTCCAGAAGATGTCCGCGACTTCATTCGCGTGGATTGAGGTTTTTGATTCCCACGGGAACACTCTCATTTTCCGGGATACCTTACATTTAATCCCAACTGACAACGGATATAAATTTTTTGAAAAAATTCAATATTCGTATATAAAATTTTTATATAGTGGGGTTATTTTTTAATATTTTACTAAAATACCCCTCCCTAGACGTTCATTAGATAAGACGTTGCAGAATCCTCAGAAATTCTGTGGTAACCAAAATGAAAAATGTGTTAAACAAGAGTTCATTCAGTTGTAGTCACTACACTTTTAAAAATTAAAGGAGATTCTAACCATACTCTCTATGATAATGGTGGTGTCCTCCCATGGCCTCTCCAGCGGCTGACGGAATATTACTCTGCCCACCAAGGGGTAGCGGAAGATCACCTGCGCTGAGCTCATCTGCGTCTGATACTCCGTGCCGTATTCGTAAGGGAGGACCGTGGCACATAGCTCCCTTTTGGGGTGCCTCCTGAAATATATTTCATCATTTGTACCGTAAAAACACAATTTATTTTTCTAAATACGTAAGCCAAACGCCTAAACCACCTTGCGGTTGTGGTTTTCTTATATTTTTTCCAAACTAGAAGTTCTGCCCGCACGAAATGTTTTTGCTTGACGTTTCTGATACGAACCGCTAAGGTGTGAAACACCCTCACAGCGCACGTTTTCCTGCCACGTATAACTTAGGCTTCAAGGCATTGAGTAAGTAAATAGGCATCTTTGAGTCAAGCGCACTAAGCATGAAAATGAAAAATGAAAGAATTTATTTCACGTAGGACAACTTGTGTCACTTATGATAAGTCGTATGAATATACCACTGGTTCGGAAAGCTGTTTCTACTGAGAAGAACCGGCAAAAAACTCAACAGTTGCTCTTTTCATAAACAGAAGAATGTAAATAATGTATAATGCATATGTTACGTAACAGGTATTACACTTACTTGTGCTGGATGCGAAGCCGGTTGCTTCCATGCAGCTTTTTTTTTTATCTACTACAAGTTAGCCCTTGACTGCGATCTCACCTGATGGTAAGTGATGATGCAGTCTAAGATGGTAGCGGGCTAACCTGTTAGGGGCATGGCAGTTATATTAAACCCATACCCCTATTCGGTTTCTACACGGCATCGTACCGGAACGCTAAATCGCTTGGCGGCACGTCTTTGCCGGTAGGGTGGTAACTAGCCACGGCCGAAGCCTCCCACCAGACCAGATCAGGGAAAATTCAGAAATTATAAATTCCCAAATTGACCCTGCCGGGGATCGAGCCCGGGACCTCCGCACGTTAAGCGCTACACACTGCGCCACGGAGGTAATCAAATCATCGTTGATTGTCATGATTGTGATGCGCAAGCCTATCTCGCAATAAGAAATAAAGTTCACTAACCTCGTCAAAACAACGGCTCGATGCATCACGCTGTGTCGCCCACTGAGCGGCAGGAACACGTCCCAGTAGGCGCCACTAAGCTCATTCACGAGCCCGGGTAACAGGTACTTGTGGTTCAAGTACTCTGTGCGATCCTTGTACTTGCCCAGCAGGTCACCGACCGGGTACTGGTCCTGAGTACCCATACCTGGATAAACAAATAATAAGAAAATAACCAACAACAAAGGTACCAACCAACAAATAGTCAATGATAAATAATATATTAAAAAAATTAATAAACGAATAATATTAACAGGCTCATGAATAAGGGCCCCGGACGGGTTCGAAACTAGTCATTAGGCATTTTCCGATAAAACTAGTGAGTTACAAGTTGTAACTTATAAAATACAACCGATGATATATATTTTAAATATAGTCATCCGTCTCGTATTGTAATTTGGGCAGATTTATAATATCAGAATTCAGACGCCTAAATAGTGCTATTCGATGGGGCGGATAGACAAATTCCCAAAAAGCCGAGTGGTGGCGCCTCATTTACTGCAATAACTAAACCACCCTAACCCCAAACAAACTTGGGACTGTGGTGTTTTATTACTATTTACTACCATAGAAAAAAAACAAGTCTCTTTCTCGTCTTAACTCTCAATAAAAACGTATGTAAACAACCATGGATGTATAATAATTTTAGTACCTATACCCATTTCAATACAAACCACTAATATCCCATATATACAAATTAGAGGTAGGTACTAAATTATACATCAATGTAAATAGGTAATCATAGCAAATGACGCACGTGTCTGAGATGCATTCCCTCAGCCCAAGCACAATCAGTGTGGCAGTATCTCGCGGATGTTTCAACGACAAACTGTTGCAAAAGCCGCGCGAGAGAGAAACTTCTCTCCGATTGTGCTACGGTTGCTACAGGAATGCTAACATCCGAGTGGCTTGCCCCATTGTATGAACGTAAATTGAGATTGGAATGGTTCCAAGAAATCGGGAAATACGGCAGTCTTAACGCAAATACCACTTGAATTTAACTGGAACCTTGAGTGGTATAAAATAGAATTAAGTAGGTAAACTGTAATAAATTGCCATTAAAATGTGTTGATACAGATCAATCATCATCATCATCTCTGAACCCATCACCGGCCCACTACTGAGCACAGCTGTCTCTTCTCAGAGTGAGAAGGGTTTTAACCATCATCCACCACACTGCCCAAGTGCGGACTGGAAAACAGACAGTCACAGAAAATAGAAATGGTACTACATGCTTACAAATAAAAACCAAAAATGATATACTGACATTTCTAATTATTATTATACTTCAAGATTAACTAATGCATACAGTATACACAACTAAATTAATTTATATAATTGTAAATCTTAATTTCTATTTTAATTATAACCAAGCTATGTTTCTATAATGTCATAAAAAAATATTAAGATGCATGTATAATACTTGTAAAGTCAACAAATCACCTATTTATTAAGGATGAATAAAAGGCTTTTTTATTATTTTATTATTACTACATGCTTAGTTAAGTCTTTTTGTCGATCTGGACCCATCATATTATCCCAAAAAAACCCTTACGTGATCAATAGAAAGGGCCACGGCTCTCATGAATGACAACGCAGAAAAGTACCTAGCTAAATCTTCTTTATTTATTAAAGGAGAACTGACTGAATGATATAATATTGTCTTCAACGAACAGCTCAAAATACTGAGTCTGGGTATATGTTAATAAACTTTAAATTTCCATGAAGATTCTATACATAAACTAAAATGACACCTCTAAATCTATTTCTATCCCTTTCTGTAGAAAGTATTATGAAAGGGAACAATATTTTTAATACTGTCATTTTAGTTAAGTTTAGAGATTGTGTACAGCATCAGCACCACTGTCACTGCGGTGTAAGCCTAAGAAAGAGTTTTTAGAAAGATCTGAAAGTAGCCACAACACAGACAAACGCGTACCTGGTGGTGGTAAATTCTTCAAATCAACGTTGGTGGGATTGAACAAATTGCCAGTGGTATTGCAGATGTTGTTCCATTGCTCTGCCTCCAGCAGCTTTGGAGGCAGCTCCCTGATGATATACTGGGTCATGGAGCTCACGAACCGCAGGTTGGACTCGTAGTCTTGGTCGGATGCGCCAAGTTGGAAGTTCGCCCAGGTCGGGTCGAAGGGAGTGCGCTGGGTGAACTCCACTGTGCCTCTGATGCCGTCCATGTTTACCAGGGCTCTGGGATTAAGTACAAGAAAATATGTCACATGACTGTGACTGAGTAACCTATGTGACGGATGTAACTAAATATTTATAAGTAACTAGATATTAAGTTTTTGCAATTCCTGCGGGAACTCCATAATTTTCCGGGGTAAAAAGCCTATGGCTTATGTCCTTCCTCGGGATACAACCTATCCCTGTACAAAATTTCATCAAAATAGGTTGAACAGCTGGGCCGTGATAGCGTAGCAGGCAAGGCAGACAGACACACTTACGCATTTATACTATTAGTATGGATTAAAAAGTAGTTTTAGCCCTCATGAATTCCTCGTAAATTCTGATCACGCTGTATTTCATTTTCAGGTTCTAGCGCATGATAATTTATCTTGAACCACGCATGAGTTCCGCACAAATAAATAAATCTAGCAAAATATTAGCCATATTAATACAACTAGACAATACTAGTAAACTAGATAATATGATCTCTAAGTATTATTATTACTTCTTTTTAAAACGCATCATTGCCTCCCTTGCGCGATGTCCGTGGACCGTAACCCTTAATATTATCCTAAATTATCGAAAACAAAGATTTCCCCACAAGTTTTTAAAAATACTACTTTCTCGACAAAACCGGAATGTACACTTACTTGGTAAACTTGGGTGGCATCAGCCTCAACTTAGCGCAGGCTAAGAAGCTATCCGCGTGTCTGTCATCAAATATAACGACGTACAAATTCCTTCTCGTCGCTTCCATGTCACTCCTCAGAACGTTCAAAACCTCATCCTTATACAACTTCTTCATTTTCTTTTGATTGGCATCAGTGGCGACTTTGATAAGACCCAAACGACTGTCTAGATCCCCTACGCTCATTCCATCACCACTATTGTCAGGGTCAAATACTAGTTGGAGGACATTACAGTTATCTTCGTGACTTCCCTTATCAGAATCGAAGATATCGGTCACGAATAGCTTCCACTTATGTTCAGTGAAGCCGTTTCGGACTTTGACAGATTTGGCGTGGTACAAATCGGCTTGGACGTATGAATCGGTCTCGTCGAACTCTCGGGCTGATAACCACCTAAACAAAAGAAAATATCAAGTCTGTATGCTAGCCTCAGAACACTGAAGAACACACTATTATAGAAGTTAAGTACACTCTATAGACTCTATTTTAAATCAAAATTGCAAAAAACTCTTGATTTAATAAAAAGTAAGCCAAGACGAATCTTTCATCGACTCTTATGAAATATAAAATTATGGTTTGGAAGAAGAAATTTACTGATCGATGAATTTGACGAGAAATTCAGTTATTACCGTTTTCATACAGAAATATTTATGAGTAAGTAGTAGTACGGTTAGGTTTGGAAATCTTTGCAAGAGGCCAAATGTAACTATTCTATTGCTTGAGTTCACGATTATTTCGTTTAACGACTTTATTGCTTCCATGCATCTCTGTGATGGAACTTGAATCGATTAATTGTGTATGAACTCAATTAATGTGTTTTGACGCCTTTACAAGACACTATTTTTTTTTTCAGAGTGATAAAGATAAATTAATTGAATTGTTTATATCAACAGCTCAAAAATTCAATACACACCTAAAATCCAAAGTCCCTGCAATGGGAGCAGTAAATCTAGCCACAGCGTGTTTTTCATAAAGCTTATCAGTTGACAGAATCGACGCGCAAATCGTTCGGTCTCTTTCAGCGTTTTCCAATAAAATGCTTTTGCCCCAAAGACCGAGGGCACCAGTCAAAGAGTTCTTACTCTCGTACTCCGCATGGTCTTTACCAGGGACTATCAAATAGCCCAATTCCTCAGTCAAATCTATCAGCTCCGTGCCCAGATTATCTGCAGAGCATCTTTCGTTGGACAGATCTCTGTAGTCCACTGGGAATTCGTGGATAGTCCACCTCCATACGCCGTCAGGGTATTGTAGGGTCGGTTTGAGGTTAGTTCTGATGCTGATGAATGTGTCGTTCTTGTGCGAGAATTCGATTTCGCCGTGCAATCCATGCTGGGAGATGTAGGCGCGAAGAACTAGTCCGTTGACTTCTACAAAAATAAAACATATCTATTATTGGTAGAGACGTAGCGCCAAGCGATTTAACTGTCTTATCGTTGTAACTGGTCTAGTGGTTAGCATGTTCGACCGCGGCTGGCGAGGTCCAGGGTTTAAATCCCGGGTCGGGCCATAATTAAGTAGGTATTGGGTTTTTCTGACAAGAAATTCTCAGCACTAGGAGGTTGACGGTGTACCACCCCGGTCGGTCCTGCGCTTAATCTCTCTCCGTCATGTCGGATTTTCCGCCCCATCGGGCTATGAGAGTAAAGGAACAGAGATTGCATCTGTGTTTGAGCACACCCTTGCGCACTATAGATAATATCTCCCGCGCAATCGTGTATCTCTGGACATTGGCCGCCGTGGCCGATATTCGGTCGGGAGGACATTAATTAATACTTACCTAACTTTAATTACGTTATACCAACAAACGTGCTTTGAAGTATGTATAGGTACCTAGCAGTTACATAGGACCTATAATTAATTATTATGTACTAGAGACTAAGATTAGGTAACAGTAAGGTCGTTACTTAATTTGTGCAGTGTCATAATAATCATACCTACTTGCCCATTACCAGATGCAAGTACCTACTTAGCTTAGCTTAGCTTTCCAATATCATCAAATATGTGCTCAAATCTAAATCTTAATGCTTTCCAATAAGAGACAATATTGTTAAACACGAAAATATATTCACAACAAAAACAGCGTGGAAATTTAATAAGTACAACAAATGCAAAACGAATCCTATAATTTTAGTAAAAGAGTCTAAAATTGTCTGTCACATTTTTCAAAGGTCATTTTTGGTCACTCAGTATTTAATTTGGTTTATTTTTAAACCTTCGCTATACCCTCAGAATACAGATACCTAACTATTTATGTAGTATTTTCCACAAACAAAATTATCAAAATTAATTCAAATATGTGGCCATACCAGAAATGGTCATTCCGGGAAATGGTCATAACAGGAAGTGTTCTGATTGGGAAGTGGTCGCCAGGAACCAAAATGTATTTTCTAGGGTTAACAATGGATAGGTACTCGTACTACTACTACCCTATGACAGTTAAGTAAGTAAGTAAGCAGTTAATAAGTAGGAAAACATTAAAAATCACAAAAATAAATCACATTACGTTTTGAATTCTTTTGCTTCTTACCAGTAAACAAGAACACTAAATTAATAAAAACTAAGCACATTAACTTTGGCACATGACTAAGTTGGTAACACATCTTTGTTTTTACGTAAACATATTTTTATCACTTTGTACAACTATTTCACTAAATGCATGTCTGTCTGTAACTTAAAGTGAAAGGCAGTGACCAATGAGTCAATGGAACAACAACTTAAGGAAAGAGAACGCTGTATTGGAAGACAGAGAGGCATGTATCACGCGTAGTATAGTACCGGTTACGCATATTTAAGTTAAGGCATAGTTTAGCTATCATACAGTTCAGACTTCAGATCAAGATTCGCAGGGAGCCGTTGGATTCAGGCGGCGCAAGACCGCAGCGTCTGGAAGTTCTCACAAAAGACCTATGTCAAAAAAAAATAAGTTTGTATGAAATATTATATTATAAAGTTGTGACATCATCAAGTTGCAACACACTTTTCTTAAATCGATATTTAAAAATGATTATATTAGACTTTAAAACTAACAGAAGATGTGAATTTTAGGTCTTTTGAAAGACCCTTTATTTAATTATCAGTAAGAAAATATAATTTACTAGATGATGCCCGCGACTTCGTCCACGTTCTGAGGTCTTTTGATTCCCGCGGGAATTTTCCGTGATAAAAAGTAGTCTAGGTCCTTCCCCGGGATTGAAACTATCCCTATACCAAATTTCATCAAAATCGGTTGAACAGATGGGCCGTATTAGCAATTATAATATTAGTATGGATTTTTGACATCATCCTTATTCAAGAGAAATTTTCAGTCTGTGCTTTCAGCGGTGACAGCCAAGCATAAAAACCGGGCAAGTGCGAGTCGGACTCGCGCACGAAGGGTTCCGTACCATTATTAATAAATAATTACCTTTGTTAATGAACCGCAAGACTAACTTTGTTTGTAGAGGTTTATTGTTAATATCAAAAATACTATGCTAGTTAGAGCATTGGCTATAGTTTTCCTGTAAAGTATACGTAAATTCCTATTGACCATAATTATTTCAAATTTTTCGATTGGTAAACTCCGGAGATAAAGGGGGGGGAACGGACATTTAGACATTTTCCCCGATAAATCCAAAACTATCATAACTAAAAATAATTAAATCTGTTTTAGAATTTACAAAGTAAACCCTTTCATATGATACCCCACACAGTACAGTTATCTCACTTTTAAATTTCAACCCTCAGATTTTCCCCCCTTTTTAAATAAGAACAAAAATAATTTCCAATTTTTTTTAATTCCAGTGTCTTTGGGCCACTAATATACACAACTATTCCAAATTTCATGTCGATAGCTTCGGTAGTTGCTGAAATAATCGAGTGTGACGGACGGACAGACGGACAGACAGACGGAGAAAGTCGCACCATAAGGGTTCCATTTTACCATTTTGGTACGGAACCCTAATAAAAAGGTTGGTTAGCGCAAGCGGATACATTCACCTCTGAACTGTGAGATGGTTAAACTGTGGTTGACGTATTGCGAGGATGTTGATTTGGCGCTATTCGATAATTTGCGGGAAATCAACAAAATTGCCTGAACCAAAGAAAATTTTGCGAATCAAAATCTACAAATACCTACATAACATACAGAAAAAGTTTTTTTATACCCATATTAATATAATTGTTCCTTACAAAAAAAGAAAACCTATTAATGGGGACCTTGGAACTTGGAAGAAGTGGCCACCTATCCAGAAACCGACTTGGCCCCGCGTTGCTTAGCCTGTACTATTTAGCAACTAGGCCACAATAGAAGCTATTACCTACCTATTCTACGATAGAAGTAAGTAAACATAGGTAGATGTTACAGATTGCTATTTCTGAATTGAAAATGTGCCAAAATTTTAAAATAGGTGAGGCGTGCAACGTTACTTCCAATTATTATTTTCATCCCATTGTCGCAAAGTTTTTTTTTTTCACTACAAGTTAGCCCTTGACTGCGGTCTGCGATCTCACATGATGGTAAGCAATGTAGAAGATGAAGGTCTTTCTAATGATCTGCACAGAAGTTGACAGTCCTGCGTATTAACCCAACTGTTTGACGACCTCCCTGGCGCACTGTTGCCTTAACGTTTCGGGAGGTTTCGGGTTCGATCCCCGGCAGTCATTTTGGGAATTTATAATTTCAAAATTTACCAATCGCCAAACGTTTAAGCGACGGAACAATGCCGTGTAGAAACCGTGAGGGGTATGGGTTTAATATAACTGCTACACCGCTAACAGGTTAGCTCGCTACCATCTCAGACTGTATCATCACTTACCATCACGTGAGATCGCAGTCAAGGGCTAACTTGCAGTTGATAAAAAATAAAAAAATAAAAAGTGTACTGTCATGATTTCTTTAGGACTGCGATTAGTGACTGCTTGCAGGGAGAATTTTTTTCGATCTCCTTCATAACGCAGTCATCTTTTAAATTACAAGCGGTCGATCTCAGGAGTTTGGATTGAATGAATGAATGAATGAATGAAATTTATTTGCTGAATATGAGTATGTACAGATGTTTAAAATTTTAAGGCGTCCTTCATATTCTACTATAAATTAGCATGCAAATATTTAATGTACCTAAGCACTCATTAGGAATAGAATTATATTTAAAAATTACCTATTCTAAAGATATTATGAGATCTGAACATAAATTATGATCATGATTTGAAAAAAAAAGAACGTCCATGCTTACTAAAATAATATTTCCTGATTTGAGAATTTCTAAATTGTCTCTAGTATGAACTTCGACCGTAGCTACTAGCTCTACTACTTTCCTTTGGGAATAGTAGTATGTTCCGATAAACCAATTGACTGTACCGGAACCTGCCCTACCACTTTCATCTTTTGGGCATTTATACTTTGCCCAACCCAGTTGTCCCACCCAGTTGTCCCACTTGTGGTCACGTAGTGTAATTTTTAAAGGGTGATGAGATCATTAACCGAATATGAAATCTATCCGATTTTTTTAAAGAAATGTCATAACTTAACTGCCATTCAGCAACTGCTTTTGTACAGAGATCTAGATGTCTGATGACTGCGATCAATGTACCTACAGACAGGCCTCTACATTTTAATCATTACGTAGCAGGTAGGTATGTCTACGCATCGGGTGTGGATTACAATGCAGCTATTTCTGGGCGTGAGCCACGTGCTCGAAATAGCTTGCGCCGCCCCGCGGATTTGGCCTACTCTCACCTTAATACACGTCCGTCACCCTCGTTATTAGTCAGCAATAAAGAATGCATGGACTTTTCGCAATTCATATAGATTCATAGCAGGACTAAATAGGCATCTTCTAGGCAAACGCGCTCCAGCCTAGACCTTATCATTGTTTCCATTAGGCATGCGGTTTCATTAGAATGGTCGGGGGCTCGATCCCCGGGCACGCCCGGGCGAGGTTTTTTTTTATCCACTACAAGTCAGCCCTTGACTGCGATCTCACCTGATGGTAAGTGATGATGTCTAAGATGGTAGCGGGCTAACCTGTTAGGGTCATGGCAGTGATATTAAACCCATGCCCCTTCAGTTTCTACACGGCATCGTACCGGAACGCTAAATTGCTTAGCGGCACGTCTTTGCCGGTAGGGTGGTAACTAGTCACGGCCGAAGCCTCCCACCAGGCCAGACCAGGAGAAATTCAGAAATTATAAATTCCCAAATTGACCCTGCCGGGGATCGAACCCGGGACCTCCGCACGTTAAGACAACAGCGCTACACACTGCGCCACGGAGGTCGTCAGAGGTTATGTCATTCCGAATTAGTGGTAGATTCACTTGATGATTCTTTTGAATCATCAAGTGCTTCTACAATCTTTTGATTTGCTTTTGCAAATGTAAAAGTTTAAAGGGTGCAAATGTAAAGTTTTAAGTTTACAATTTTTTGTGGTCACGGCTACTAGATGATGCCCGCGACTTCGTCCGCGTGGAAAAAGGTTTATGATTTTCCGCGGGAACTCTTGAATCTTCCGGAATAAAAAGTGGCCTAAGTCCTTCCCCGGGATACAACCTATCCCTGTACCAAATTTAATCAAAATTGGTTGAACAGACGGGCCGTGAAAGCGTAGCAGACAGACAGACCGACCGGACACACTTTCGCATTTATTATATTAGTATGGATGTCTGTTTAAAAACCTACTGTTTACTAAGCTATTACACTGATCGCATTCATACATAGGCTAGATACTTTTTATCCCGAAATTAAAGAGTTCCCGCGGGATACAACAGACCTCAATCCACGAGTACGAAGTGGCAGGCTAGTAGAAAATAATTATGTAGGTACACAAGACACGCATGGATGAGAATTGAGTGCAAGAAAAAGTTTCTTGCAAGCATTGGTTGGTAAAAGCTTCGAAGGTTAGATGGAATTAACCAAGCACCAAGATCTAGAAAATGAGCACTAGATATGAAGAATCTTCAGGAGTAGACCCGGACCCTCAAAGGGAAGGGATATACTGCCGATGATGATGGTGACAATGTTGCAAAATGTAGTCCAAGTTTGCATTAAACTAAAACTTTTATTTCGCTCAAACTCAGAGTTCGTGTAGGCAGCTGATTTTATTTTTAAATCATTAGGAGCAGCCGAGCTTCTGAGCGGACGAAACTGTTCTGAAGCATTCCCTGTACAGATCCCATTTGGGTAACTATATATGGGATCGAGCGGAGGAATCGAAACCCGGAGGTGAAGGAGAGAGGGGGGAAGGGGGAACCCTTGGATGGTGGAACGGGAACCGTAGCTCGGAGTCAGGGTGGGACTGTCGAGCGGTACAGTCTCTTTTCCGTCGAAACAACAAACTTAACGAAATGGTAAGTGAAGTGAAGTGTTACGTGATAAAAGCTAAAGTGAAAAGTGAAGGAAGTGTATGGACAATCGATACTGATGGAAGTGATGATTGTATCGAGGAATCGGATCCTAAACTTAATGATTATGATGATCCTTAAGACGCAGTTAATACTAATGAAATAAAAGTTTTCCAAATAGTGGTAATCACGCAATACTTCGTGACAACGTAACTTTACAAGGAAATGAATAAGTAGTTCAAGTTAATCTAATAACTTAAAACTATCACTTGTTAATGTAACTGACAGTTACTGGCTTTCAAGTTAAACTTAAGGACAAAACAAATTTAAACCTAAGTTTGAAAACCAAGAACATTATGATGATAATATTAAGTTCTTTACTAAAGTAAATAAACAATTAAGGATCGATGGTAGAACATTGGTAGCTAGATACTGTAAAGACTGTATTTCAGTTTAAAATTAAATATGAAAACAATAGTAACTTTTTAAATACCATACATCAAAGCAACTCTCTCTACTCACTCTGAAAGTACAAATAAACAAATCGAAAACGCAATTAATTAACAAAACTTAAAAAATCGGCCAAGTGCGAGTCGGACTCGCGCACCGAGGGTTCCGTACTCAAGAAGTAGGTATAATTACCTTTGTTAATGAACCGCAAAACTAACTTTGTTTGTAGAGGTTTACTGTTAATATCAAAAAATTACGTTTGTTGTATGGGAGCCCCCCTTTAATATTTACTTTATTGATATTTAATTATTTTGAAAGGTAATATACAAGTTAATATTCTGTGAAAATTTGAACCGTCTACCTGTTACCGTTTTTAATATTGAGCAAAAAAATACGAAAAAAACACGTTTATTGTATGCGGACCCCCCTTAATATATATATTTTTTTAATTTTTAGTATTTGTTGTTATAGCGGCAACGGAAATACATCATTTCTGAAAATTTCAGCTTTCTAGCTATCACGGTCTATGAGATATAGCCTGGAGACAGACAGACAGACAGACAGACAGACAGCGGAGTCTTAGTAATAGGGTCCCGTTTTAACCCTTTGGGTACGGAACCCTAAAAATGAATGAGTTCAAAGACTTCAAAGTTGCCAAAATGCTTACTTTTAAAACAACAAATAATAATTTCGAAATAACTAATCACACATTATTCAATAACTTTAGAAAAAATATAAATTAGATTCCTCCAATCTTAATAATTATCTATTATGGAGAATAAATCCATAAAATTAAGAATGAAGATAGGTATTCTTAGTAACACTTACTTACCTTTCAAACAAACTAACATGCCATCTGGTCCTGCGAGATAAATTGGAACAAATTCTATTTTGGATTGTTTTACGTAACTGTTAGTTCCCGGGCCGATGTAAGACGACGCCGATTGATCTAAATATACTCACAGGCGCCTCGGAATGCCAATTCGGGAACCAGCCAAATGAGATTTAATAATAGATCAATAATCGAAGAAACCGATATTGTAAAGTAATTTACTGACAAGAATTTCTAGGAAACTTAATAAAAGTAAAGTAAAGTGGACTTAGTGACTTTGTGAACGATGATTAAAATGTTGAATGTCGTAAATTAACAAAAGCAAAACTAGACGGATCCATAATATAGAACGATCGTTGCAAATATTATGCATTAATTTATTAAAATGTTATTTGGAATAATGGAAAACTCTTAGCATCATATATTTTTCAGAAGAATTCTCTCATGATACCTACTCTTCGTTGATATCTAATCAACGAAGAGTATCGATACTGAAACCAAGTATTCATTAAATTAAAAAATTAAATTATCCGACCTTATCACAAACAGATGAACTGATTTCTAAAACTTTTATACTACGATACAATCAGCAAATAAATAATATATTATGATTATGATAATATCTGATTCGAAAAAGCCTGAAGAGCCCATTATAATTTTACAACAATAATATTTTCTGGATTTTATAGAAGTGCTTCAGAATTAATTATCATGCTTTACAATTACATGATCCAACCCTGAAAAAACATACTTAGCTTAGAACCATCCCATGTAAACCAATTTTAAATATTTAATTTAAATAAATAAATAAATCCTAATATGAAAGTGAAAAATTTTATGTACCTAATCACTGTTTATGTATTTTTTCAAATAGTTCATGCATTGGCGTATAAAAAGGGCATTTATTCTTAACTCCTTCCTCCTGCAGGCGGACAAGGAAAAGAAGATCAAGAAGAAGAAGGCAAAAGAAGATGCACCCGTAGAAGAGGCTCCCGCGGCGCCCGCCGCATCCGCAGGCAGTGACCGCGCGTCGTCGCGCGGCAGCCGCAAGGCCAAGCGCACCGGATCCAATGTCTTCTCCATGTTTACACAGAAACAGGTCGCCGAATTCAAAGAGGTTAGCATCCAAAGTCACCATTTCATCCGATACTTCTGGACATAGCTTAGGGCCTTTCTTCTACCCCTTTTGGCCCTCTTGGATTTGTAAACGGACGTTTTTCTCGTAATCACTGAAACCCGCAGCAGGCATAGTGTCACAGTTTTATACCATGTACTAGCTGATGCCCGCGACTTCGTCCGCGTGGTTTAATATTTTTGATTCCCGCGGGAACTCCTTAATTTTCCGGGATGAAAAGTGCCAAAAACCAAGTCGATCCATTGCTCCGTTTCGGCGTAATTGAAGGACAACCCAACAAACCAACAAACAAACACACTTTCGCATTTATAATATTAGTATGATACCTTCAGTCTCTTGTATATGTACATGATACAAGATGCAGAAATTTATCAATATCGTAATTTGGTCACCAGAATATGGGTCAATTTCGCAGAATAGTGAAAACTCAATAATGTTATCATGCGTCGCAGCTATAAATCCCTAAACACCGTTGTTGCCTCGTGCCCGAGAGATTATTTTATAAACATTTGATCTCCGAATACTATGACATCATTACCATGTATCTCACACATTATGTTGTTCAGGAAGAAAATTAAAGGTACTTAGATAGTCGCGACAGTATCAATCAATAAAATTGTCTTTACTCCAAAATTCTATGCTTTGTTTTCAACCAATAATTCACAACCTGGACGGTTGACCAATCCTTCAGATCATATAAAATACAAGCTAATAAAGTTATAATTTTTTTAAACCATTTCAAACTTCAGGAATAATCATTTTTCGTTCGTTCCAGGCTTTCCAGCTAATGGACCACGACAAAGACGGTATCATCGGCAAGAACGACCTCCGCGCGACCTTCGACTCCCTCGGCAAGCTAGCCAGCGAGAAGGAACTCGACGAGATGGTCGGCGAAGCGACCGGCCCCATCAACTTCACCCAACTCCTCAGTCTATTCGCCGGCCGCATGTCCGGTGGCTCCGATGACGATGACGTCGTCATCAACGCCTTCAAAACCTTCGACAGCGACGGCAAGATCGACTCGGAAAGGTTGAGGCACGCCCTCATGACCTGGGGAGACAAGTTCTCCGCCGATGAGGTCGATGAAGCGTACGACCAGATGGACATTGACGATAAGGTTGGTAACTTCTGAAGGGAACCTTCTAATCAAATTTTAGACAGACAAGGGGACAATCAATATGGCAATATTCGTTAAACGCACTAACGCATCACCTTGTTGGCTGGGCAGTTCAAGTCCATATTATAGAGTACATATACATATATTGTATAGCTTCGCTTCTGACGGGTGTCGAACCTCACAGGTTTTTTAATGTATTTTTTTGTGATAAAATATTCGCTTGGCAGCGATTAATCGGATAATAGTGTTTCCTAACATTGAATCCTGCTCACCTTGACCATGTCCAAAAAGAGATGTAGACTTAGAATACTTTACTATGAAGTCAAACCTTATTGATTTCTATACGGCATCGTACGAAAGCTAACTACTACATCAAAGTAACTTTATAATATCCAATACTTATACCAACCATACCGGAAAAGCTGCAGTACGTAGGTACACTTTGTCTTTAGAGGCTATAAAATACTCTTAAGCTTTGTCCTGTCTAGTGATCTAGTCTATGTAGTCAAAGCCAGGATCTCTTCAGACCAGAACTAAGCCAATTTGGAAATTGTAATTTAGGCGTTAGAATAATATCCCGGATTATGTAGTATAGTATATTTATATAGCAAAATGTCTTTTTTTTTTCAGGGCTTCATTGACACCAACAAGCTCATCACCATGTTGACCGCCAGCGCCGAGGAGGAGGAAGGTGGCGAGGCTGCGTAATCTGACCACTAGTTAGCAGCACAGGACGAGTTCCGAGGGCTACCACCCGACCCGCAGCGGTTCCCCACATCGGAATAAACGCGATTGGAACCGAACATCTATTATTTTACTCAACAACAACTCTATGTTAATTTATTGTTTCCATTTTATAATTTATATTACTTAAAATGAAAATATAGTTATTACTATACCAATATTGTGTAAAAAACTGACCCTATGGGTGTTCACGGGGGTCCGGGATTGTATGAGATGTCATGTATTCATTTTCTGTTTGAAATAAACAATATTATCAAGTCTGACTAAGCGATAAGGCCGAAGCGGCCAATTTAACAGTAACATGAGTTATCATTACGCACCAACACTAATTATTTGGGTTTTACAACCAGAGTTACCTAATCGTAACTCGTGCGAAAATGAAAATGAGACATGCCACCGGGCTGTTTCTGCGAGCAGTAGGTAATCCTTCATCTAAGTAGGTATAGGTACTATTATTATTTATGCGAAAGTTTGGATGGATGGCTGTATGGATGTTACATGGATGGATCTTTGTTACTCAATCACGCTCCAACGGCTGAACGGATCTGAATGAAACTTGGCACAAAGATAGATCATAGTCTGGAACACATAGGCTACTTTTTATCCCGGAAAATTAGAGTTCCCGCGGAACCGAAAAACCTCAATCCACGCGGACGAAGTCGCTGGCATTAGCTAGTCTATTTTATGTTTAACTGAACCGATCTTGAATCGTAAACTATAGCTTGCAACCCCAAGATGGACATAGCCAGTTTTAGCTCGTAAAATCAAAAAATCTTAAATTTTTCGTAAATCTAAATCCACGCAGACAAAGTCCTGGGCATCATCTACTGTCTAATAACTTATAATACTAATACTTACCTAGCAAAAATTCACGGCATTCTGTCGTAGTTAGTTAAATATTATCCAGGCTAAGAGTATGATACTAAATTCGGCACATATAAGACTGCCGCGTGCAGTTACTGCGGCAGATTTCAAATTAATTCCAAAAGACCCAGAGCTGCAAATAGCTCTGGGCCAAATTAAAAAAAAAGTCTTTTAGACATTGACAATGGCTTCGGGAAAAAAGCGCGGGAAACGTTGGAAGTAAAAGGCGCGATTTTTGATATTGTTTTTCCAAAAATTTAATTTTAATAGTTTTTCTACATAGAAGTCCACTGAAATTGCATTTCGGTACTATTATATTATTCTGTGATTTCGGTGCCCCCATCATGAGGGGCGCCAAGGCAAAACGGAAAAAACAAGAGATGTCGATGAGTGATGAATCGAGGTCTTCAAGTGACCTAGAAAGTGACGACAAGAATAAATACTTACCTTATAAAATTCACAATTACTCGAGAAAATATTCCGAAAATAGCCGCGGAGAGGAATTTATTGTGTTTCTCTCAAGTAATATTGCAGAAAAACCTATTGGAGAGAAAGACAAGCTAGCTATTTCGTCAGCTATTAGACAATATTGTGTTAACGGAGTAAAATACCTGAAAGCAATTAATAAATACAAAGTCGGCATTGTTTTTGACCTGGCAAATAACGCGAACGTATTCTTGAGTAATGAGAAATTCCACAAAAATGTGAATATGACACCAAGCATCCCGGCTGCTGCCACAGAAATCACCGGAGTCCCAAGGGGAGTTCCTCTTGGATTATCGAACAAAACAATATTTTCTCTCTTGGCCAGTACAAGCAACATTATACAAGTAAGGCGTCTTATGACAAGGACTAAGGTAAACGATGATTTTGAATATAAGCCTACAGGAACGGTGGCTGTGACATTTGCAGCCACCCAACTACCACAATATGTTCATTTAGACTCCTGGAGACACGAGGTGAGTCCTTTCATTCCTCCAGTTAAGCAGTGCCTGCAGTGCCTCCGTTATGGACATATTGCTAAATTTTGTAAAAACCCAGTGAAATGCTCCATATGTACAGAAAATCATAGTTACAAAAATTGCACTGTTGAGACTTCAAGTGCAAAATGCTACAATTGTGATGGAAACCATATTGCTGTATCAGCAGAATGCCCAATAAAAAAACAGAAAATAAACGAAAATAAAACTAAGGCGAGAGCTTTTCAGTATGTAGATTTATTTGATGAAAAAACATTTCCAAAATTAATAAATGACCCTAACAAACAATTACAACAATTACTTAAAACAGACAATTTTATGAATTTAATTGTAGAATCAATCGTCAAAATCATATCCAATAAAACAGACAATAATCCTGTTAATTCAGATACTATTAAAAACATTCTCCTTGACACATTCCGTAAAAAAACTCCCCATTCAAAAAAATAATGGACTATATTAATATAGTTCAATGGAATGCTCAAAGCTTACTATGTAATCGACATATTTTAACTCAGTTTTTATATGAGAATGACATACACATTGCTATAATTAGTGAAACATGGTTAAAACCTGAACAAAAACTTAATATACGCGGTTATAAAATAGAAAGAAAAGATGTAGGTAGCAAACATAATGGTGTTGCACTAATAATACACAACAGTATATCATACACAAAAATAGATACATATTGTGACAACGCTCATCAAAATATTTGTATAAGAATTAAGCTTTATAATCAAGAAATAAGTATTATTAGTTTTTATAGCCCACCTAATGCAAATTTTAATAAAAACAACTTAGATCTGTTGATTAAAAATACTCCGAAGCCGCTTATTCTCGGAGGTGATTTTAATGCTAACCATACATCTTGGGGTAGTAATTCTATAAATTGCAGAGGTAGAGATCTTCTTGATATTATTGATGATAACAATTTAGTACTCTTGAACAGTGGGGAGCCGACTACAGTTGGTTCACTAACATGGCGCCCAAATGCTTTAGATTTGTCCTTAGTGTCTCCATCTCTTGCATTAGCTTGTGATTGGTCAGTACACGATGATCCTTTAGGTAGTTATCATTTACCTGTAATTTTAAAAATTCTTATTAATAGCAATCAGGATGCAGATAAAGATAATAATAATAATTTACCAAAATTTCCAAATTACAAGTGTATGAATTGGGACATTTTTAAAAAAGAAGTTCAAGATTTGCTATTAGATTTTAGTGTAGATACAGAATTTCCTTTAAATTCATATAATAATTTTATTGAAATTTTTCATAAAGCTGTCAAAAAACAATCCCTAATAATTGTAAACCTCGCAATAATAATGTAAAAAATAGACACAAGAGGTTGTGTCTCCCCTGGTGGAACAATAAATGTAGTGATGCAGTTCAAAATTGTAAGCAGGCATATGTATCATTTAAAAATGACCCTAGTCTTGGCCTAGACCCTAAAAATTATATAAGCTTTAAAAGACTGCAAGCATTAAAGAAATTAACTTTAAAAAGAGAAAGGGAAAGAAGTTGGAGTGAGCTATGTCATTCTTTTAATCGCAACACCCCAATGACTATAATATGGTCATTTATGAAAAAATTTAACAAAACTTATTCTTATAAAAAAATATACAATAAAAATGATTGGATTTTGAATTTCTTAAAAAAGTACACACCAGATTATGTAAAAATAGATAAATTACCATATGTAGAAAATATTAATCCTACCAACAAATTTATTTTAAATCCCTTTACAATTAAAGAACTTAGAACAGCTATACACAGCAGGAAAGACACAGCTTTTGGCCTAGATGGCATTCCATATGTTTTGTTAAAGAACTTAGATGAAAATGGACTCAGGATTTTGTGTAATATTTTTAATCATTTATGGAAAGGAAATTTCATTCCTGATGATTGGAAAGTTGATTGTTTGATACCAGTTTTAAAGCCTGATAAAAAAGAGTTTCATGAAGACTCTTATCGACCCATAACTCTGACTTCTTGTATGGGTAAAATTTTTGAACAGCTTTTAAAACAGCATATTGAATTCTTTATCGAAAAAAATAATATATTACCTCATAATCAATATGGATTCCGAAAGGGAAAGTCTGCTCAAGAAAGTATTGCTTTGCTGCAACTTTATATCCAAAAATCGATTGCTCAAAAAAAAATCCTTGTTTCTGTTTTTCTAGATATTGAAGGTGCTTTTAATAATGTTAATCTTAAGATTCTTTGTGAAGAACTTATCAACATAGGTTTACCTGTAAAATTAATAAAATGGATTTTTAACTTTTTATAAGAAAGAAAAGTATTTGTTAAACATGGAAATTTATATGGACCTAGGTATTCTTCTAAAGGTGTTTGCCAGGGAGGAATATTGAGCCCATTGATATTTTTACTATATATACATAAATTAAATATGAATTTAGGATCTTTTACAAAAAACTTACAGTATGCAGATGATTTAGTTATTTATTTATCTGGTACTTGTATAAATCAAATAACAGCTAATATTAATCAAAGTTTAATTTGTTTAAATAGATATTTTAATTACTTGGATTTACATATTAATCCCAAAAAATCTAAAGTTGTTGTTTTCGGTAAAAGAAGTCATCCTTCAATTCATCTTTATTATAATGAAAATCTGATAGCTCAGTCATTAGAGGTAAAATTTTTAGGTGTCCTGTTTACCAGTAATATGTCCTGGAATAAATATGTTGATTACATAGCGGCTAGAGCTACTAGAGCTTTAAATATCTTGAAATCATTAGCTAAAACCTACTGGGGAGCTGATCCCAAAATTCTATTATTACTTTATAAGTCCATTATTCGAAGTCATTTTGAATATGGTTTGCTTCCAATAAATCTTTAATAAAAAAACTAGAAGTTGTTCAAAATACTGGTTTACGCCTTATTACAGGTGCCTTCAAAACAACACCAATTAATGTTCTGCAAATTGAATGCAATATTCCACCTCTTAGTATTCGCTTTACCTACTTAAAAAATAAACTATTATTGAAATTATATTCATTGAAAAGTAATAAACTTTTTATAAACATTTTAAATGCTCATTCTACAATGTTAAAAACAAATTCCTTGTTCATGTTACATAATTTCTCTGAGTATTTACAGTTACTCCAATCCTCAAACATTCACAGAACAGAGACTACTTGGCCATGCTTTGAAGGAGCATATGAAAGTTACTATGTGAATATTAATGTTGAAATAGATTCTTCCCTTTCCTCGAAAGAATTATTTTATGACAAGCTTCCGAACTGGTTAAACTACAGATTTGTATACACTGATGCAGCAAAGAATGAAAATAGTACTTCAATCGCCATTTATGATAATCAAATAAAGCTTGGTTCAGGTGAATAAATTGATCCACATGCAAGTATCTTTACAGCGGAGGCACTTGCTATCTTGTCAGCTTTACATTATATAGAAAATAGAAAAACAGAATCGTCAAAATGGGTGATTGCCAGCGATAGTATGAGTGTACTTAAATCTATTTCTAACTGTAAGATGGATGCTAAACTGAATTATATTATATATGAAATTAAGAAGAAAGCTTACCAACTTTACCTGAATGGTTTTGATATTGTCTTTATTTGGGTTCCGGCACATTCTGGAGTAAAAGGAAATGAAAATGCAGATTTCCTTGCTAAAGCCATAACAAACGTGTCATCCACTAACCAAAATAGCACTGATTGTCAGTGTCACTGTCAAAAAACCAATGCTGCTGCCGTCCCTTACACAGATATATATAAAAAACTAATAAACACATTGGAGAATAACTGGCGAGAAATGAGGAATTCCCCTGAACATGAGCATAAAGGATTGTGGTATAAAAAAAATGATATTACTAATCAAAAGCCATGGTTTTGTAAAGAGAAGATTTATAGTAATCGGAAATATTACTCTGTTATTTGCCGCTTAAGGTTTGGACACTGTCGCCTAAATTCACATTTACATAAAATGAAAATAGTAGACTCGCCGTCATGTAATTTCTGCAACACTAATGAATCCCAAACACTGGATCACATTTTCTTTTCCTGTTCATCTTTTGGCATCCAGCGCCTTGTGCTAATTGATGACCTAAGTTATGTTTATAAGAAGATTGAAGATGTACCGCGCTCATTAAAGGATTTATTGAAGAATCCATTAAATTATAAATATTTGTATAAATTCATTACGAGTACTGTTCAAGAAATTTGAATATTGACAATGTATATAATATAGAGGAGACCTGGATAAGACTTACTTTGAAAACAAAGGAGAGAAAAAGAAAGACATTCAGATGAATCTTTAGAGATTATACAGTTTAAAAAGAAAATATTAAAGAAAAACGTTTGAATAGGCTTTGCCTTTATATAAAAAATAATACGGAAAAGAAATATTACCGAATAGGCTGTATGGTTTTGGACCTTTGCCTGTCCCGAAAGGGGACAAAATGAAAAAAAAAACCGGCCAAGTGCGAGTCGGACTCGCGCACCGAGGGTTCCGTACAAACCTGTAGTAAGTTTTAACTAAAATGTTTTTTTTAAATATTTGAGTTGATTGAATGAAAGGTAAATTGCGATTTACGATTAATGACGTATTAAAAAAAAACTACTTACTTGATCTCGTTCAAACCAATTTTCGGTGGTAGTTTGCATGGTAATGTACATCATATATTTTTTTTTAGTTTTATCATTCTCTTATTTTAGAAGTTACGGGGGGGGGGGACACACATTTTACCACTTTGGAAGTGTCTCTCGCGCAAACTATTCAGTTTAGAAAAAAATGATATTACAAACCTCAATATCATTTTTGAAGACCTATCCATAGATACCCCACACCTATGGGTTAGATGAAAAAAAAATTTTTGAGTTTCAGTTCTAAGTATGGGGAACCCCAAAATTTATTGTTTTTTTTCTATTTTTGTAAGAAAATCTTAATGCGGTTTACAGAATACATCTACCTACCAAGTTTCAACAGTATAGCTCTTATAGTTTCGGAAAAAAGTGGCTGTGACATACGGACGGACAGACAGACAGACAGACAGACAGACAGACAGACAGACAGACAGACAGACAGACATGACGAATCTATAAGGGTTCCGTTTTTGCCAAATTTGGCTACGGAACCCTAACAACAACAACAATGGCTTCGGCAAAGTTGTCACTGTCAAGCGTCAAACGTCAGCCGTCAGCAATTAACTGGTCTCCCGTCTCTGGTCAGCAACAAAAACAAATATTTGGTTGGGGTGTTTTGACGAAAAATGACTGCTGAAACCATACAAAATACAACGAAAACGTTCAAATTCTCGTATCCAACATGTACGAACGAGGACTTGCTGTTCAAACTGGAGGTTCCAGTGGAAATACCTCACGGCGGATCGACGAGAGAGCTAGTGCAAAGAGTTCTGAAGATGTTCCACATTCCGGTGTATTTGGAAGATGGTGAGACTGCGTTAAAGGTTTAACAAATTCGTTTATACATATACCCATTAGTGTTATCACTAGATAAATCTTACTAATATTTTAAATGCGAAAGTTTGGATGGATGTATGGATGTTTGTTACTCAATCACGCCCCAACGGCTGAACGGATCTGGCTGAAATTTGGCACAGAGATAGATTAGTCTGGAATAGCATAGGCTACTTTTTATCCCGGAAACTTGAAGAGTTCCTGCGGGAACCAAAAACCTCCAACCACGCAGACGAAGTCGCGGGCATTCGCTAGTAGCATATATGCCTGAGACGGTCGAGTTGTCAGTTTTGAGAACAGCAGGGCGACCGCGTACCTTTTGCATCAATCAAATTGATGCATTGCAATCACCTCTTGATTGGTTAACACTCATCCACTATTCGACGAAATCCATTGACACAGCAAGAATACCATAAATTCAAATTGCGATGTATCAATGATTGATGCAGAAGTTACGTGGTTGCACTGCAGTAATTGAGTGTTGAACAGAGACGGTAAAGTTTTCGGTCCTGCCACTTACCTCTCTTCGGTCGTTTCTGAGGGCCTATATAATAACTTGCACTACTGTATCAAATAAATATTATTTATATTAAGTTTGGATGGATGTATGGATTTTTGTTACTCAATCACGTCCGAACGGCTGAGCGGATCTGGATGAAATTTAGCACGGAGATAGATTATAGTCTGGAATAACACATAGGCTACTTTTTATCCCAGAAAAAATAAGGAGTTCCCGCGGGAATCAAAAAACTTAATCCACGCGGACATAGTCGTGGGCATCAGCTAGTATTATCTTTAAAACTGCCTCGTTGGTCTAGTGGTTGGCATGTTCGACTGCGGCCGACGAGGTCCCGGGTTCGAGTCCTGGGTCGGGCCACAATTGAGTATTGGGTTTTTCTGACTTGAAATTCTCGGTACTAGCCCAGAGTTAGGAAGTTGGTGGTGAGTCACCCCCGTGCCTCAGAGAGCACGTTAAGCTGTCGGTCCCGGTTATTATCACAAGTCATAAGTCATAAATATTTATTCAATTTAGGTAGGTAATCTACACTTATTGACGTCCAGTTACATAAAAATATGATGGTGATAATCTGTTACGGTATCTTAAAACTAAAGCTACGAGGGTTCCAAAAGCGCCCTGGTTGGCGCCTGGTGTTGGCGCGCCTACAATAAAACTCAGCTGGGTTTTTTTTTTCATTATAACCATCATCTTAACTAAGGAACTATCAGAGCCATTAGAGCAAATTAAAGCCAAACTTCCTTGTCATTTAAGTAATCCTTCACATGGTAATAAGATTTTTCAATGAGTTTACGTTTTACATTAACTTTGAACTTATTCAGAGATATCTTCAACATGTCTTCTGGGAGCTTATTGTAGAAGCGGACACTGCTTCCATCAATTGAATTGCTAGTTTTACTAAGCCTAGAAGCAGGCATTACAATCACAAACATGATAATAGTCGTTAAATAATAATAATAATAACTTTTTATTTCAGGCTTCAAAACCCATAACTTATTAGTAACAATCACTTAACCTATGTTAGTAAAAAAAAAAAGCCTGCCAACCCGCCGCACTGGAGCAGGGTGGTGGGTCTAAGCTCTAATTTCCTCTCTCCTATGAGAGTGGAGGCCTGTGCCCAGCAGTGGGACGTTAATGGGCTGTAGTGGTGGATATTATGTATACTTATTGTAATGTCTTGCTTTTTAAAAAGAGCATTACGTAACATAAGAGACACCTGTATGTCCTACATGTAATAAATAAATTGAGTATTAAAGTACATTGAACTATGATAGTAAAGAATAGAAAGTGCAGTGTTTGTGCACTATAATATCTCCTGCACATATGCTTATCAAAGACTTAATTTTGTTTCATGTTTAGCCTAGATAACTATAAAAAACATGTGGAATTTATATTCTAGAACTCAATGAAAAACTAGCAGAATTTGTAGCGGAGGAAACAAAAAAATTTCATAATGAGAGAGATGCAAAGCTTTTAGATCAACTGAAAAACAGTGAATTAAACATTGAAGGCATTGTCAAGAATTGGGAAAAGCTATTCAAAGAGAATGTCATAGATTTCGCTGAACAGAAAGGTATATGTCTATTTATCCTACTATGTTCTGGTATTTTTTGATCCACTAATTAGTGGTGGGTCGTTGTCGTATTTTTGACGGACGAAACGCAACTGTTTTCTGGCGACGAAAACGGTTGCAGAAAACGGTCGTCGTTGCAACTGGTTTGAAGACGGCTTAAAAACCAGTTGCAACGACGAGTCTTCATACTGGTAATACATTATCCACTGTATGTCAAGGGCATAAATTTCACTTTTGATTGTAAGAACGAACGTGGAACGAGGACGACTACGTTCGCGACGATATGTGTCGTTGAATCAATCCATTTTCGACTGTATGCCATGGGCACAAAGTTTACTTTTGATTGCAAGAACTGGTTTGGGAACGAACGTGGAACGAGGATGACTACGTTCGCGACGACATGTGTCGTTGAATCAATTAATTCTCGACTGTATGTCATGGGCATAAAGTTCACTTTTGATTGTAAGAGCTGTTTTGAAAACGAACTTGGAACGAGGACGACTGCATTCACGACGACGTGTGTCGTTGAACCAATTCATTCTCGACTGTATTTTCTTAGACGTAAAATATAAAATCGCACCAAGTTATTCGAAGACTGGTTTGTGCAATGAAGACTGATTTACCCAGGACGTAAAAACGGTTTCACCGTCGCAGATCAGAGAACGGTCTTTAAAAACAGTTCGTCGTCGCAACGCCCACCAGTACCACTAATTAGCCCTTGACTAAGATCTCACTTGGTGGTAAGTGATGATGCAGTCTAAGATGGTAGTGGTCTTACCTGTTAAAGATATGGTTGTTATGTTAAACCCTTATCAGTTTCTAAATGGCATCATACCAGAAATGAAATGTCCATAATTTTATAAATTTATTGTCCATACTTAGGTTGCAATTACACTTGTAAGTGATCATAACTAACATTTGCATACGATACGCGCCTAATACAACTGTTAACATATGATATGTTACCCATATAAGCAACTAATATGAGTAAAAGTGCTTCCTTGTCCACTATCTTTTCTTGTTTGTGTTTTTCTACATATTTTATAACTTTTTGGTACAAAATAAAAAAAATAACTTACAAATGTTATTGTGGCCTTAGATCAGTCACACTTGCCTAAAATGAATTACTGAAAATGTTAGAATGTATGATAGAGAGGAAACGTTTTCATACCACCACCCATTAAAGTTGTTGGTTAATAAAATAAATGCCAACAGGTAAACTCTAAATAAAAATTACTGCTATTATACTCTGTAGATACATGAGATAAACAAATATAATAGATATACATACATATATACAACATTATTTTTCTTGTAAAACAAAGTATGTTTTTCCAAGCTATAAAATATATCATAGGGTCTTCAGATGAGGAGGTGTTTGCTGCGGCATACCACAAGCTGGTTCACTCTCCAGCATTAGACACCATCCTGCAAGTAGAGGCTAACTACGCTAAGACTGTCATGAGCATGCTAAAGAACAGGGATGAAGATATTGAGAAACTTACACAGAAGTAACTATCAATTTTTTTTTGTATAAGACAAAATACTATTTTGCAACTTAATTTTATTAATTCAGTTTGTAATCTCTACTAATATTATAAATGTGTAAGTTTGGATGGATGGATTTATTTTAGTTACTAGTTTTAGTTGAATACTCAATGAACGGATTTGGATTTTTGGCACAGAGAGTCTGAAATAGATTATAGTCTGGAATAATAATAGGCATAGGCTAACTTTTATCCTGGAAAATTAAACTCGCAGGAACCAAAAAACCTCAATCCACGCGGACGATGTTGCAGGTATCAGCTAGTAACTAATAATAATAATTGTCTGCCAATCGTCACTTAGCTAGGGTGGTGGACTAGGCTTAACCCTGCTTATTCTGAGATCCACTTGACTTACTTTATTTGACGTTTCACAGACAAACAGAAGAAATGGAAGAGAAGATGCATTTATTAAACACAGTAACCACTGAAGAAGAAATCAATGCGCTCGCAGTGCAGCACTTTGAGCAGCAGAGCTTAGCGGCTGGGCGCTGGGACTCGCAATTAGATGCTTTAAGACACACGCAGAGGGCAGCTCATAGGGCTTGGCTGATGACTGCCATCAATGAGTATCAGACCGATGAGAAAATCACACCAAGGTACTAAATGTCACTCACAGTGTTTAAAATTTTTTAATTTGGATTATGTGCATTTGTTCAGGAGTTATGAGACTAACAGACGGATGGACAAATTCCCCCAAAGAGACTTGCAGACATCGCTCAATTTGAAAATCTAAATAAATCATGAAATAAATAAATCATTTCATTTCATATTTCTGCAGTGAATTTTAGCACACATATGAATTTATTACCACCATCGGAATACATATCGTACCATTAAGCTTACCTCGGCGCGACACGAGACAACCTAAAGTTAATATTTTTTGGGATGTTTTTGTTGGTAATTTCTTTCCGTTGTCTTATTTAAATTTCAAGATATTTAACATCAAGAAATTGTATTAAAATAGGCATAATAACTACTCAATCAAATCAGCAATTCTATAGCAAACTTAAAAACGCACTTTTACAATAGAAGTTTGTATGAAATGGATAAAACTAAAATGGATAACATTTAATATGCTGTAACAGCAGTACCCCGCTGATGTCGTTCCCAACGGAGCTGGCCCCTCTGCCAATGACTCCTCGCCTGGAGGAGAGCTTCACAATCCACCTGGGCTCGCAGCTGAAGCAGACGCACAACATCCGGCTCGCGGCGCTCGATATGATGCAGCTGTGCTCCGTGCAGAACCCTGACGCTGACGGGTGAGTCCACAGACCCGCTGCCGATGACTCCTCGCCTGGAGGAGAGCTTCACAATCCACCTGAGCTCGCAGCTGAAGCAGACGCACAACATCCGGCTCGCGGCGCTCGATATGATGCAGCTGTGCTCCGTGCAGAACCCTGACGCTGACGGGTGAGTCCACAGACCCGCTGCCGATGACTCCTCGCCTGGAGGAGAGCTTCACAATCCACCTGGGATAGTAAAATAAAAAAGAAATTTATATTAAAAATGACGACAATGATTAGATCCAGCAAGCTGTAGTTTTTTTATGAACTGTGTTTTAATTATGAACATGGTCGTAGCGGAACGTGGGGGGGCGCACAGCCCGCGCTGGCTCTGTACTCGGGCGAGCTGAGCGGCGCGGTGCTACTGGCGGACTCGGTGCCCGCCCGCTCGCCGCTGCTGCGCTCCGCGCGAGCCGCAGCCGAACACCACTTCCCCGACGTGGACGCTCAGTTGAGACACATCGCTGAGGCCATCAAAGAACCGGTGAGGTACATTCAAACTTATTAAATACTAGATGATGCGCGCGTGGAATGAAATTTTGTGGTTCCCGCAGGAATAAAAAAACCTCAATCAACGCTAACGAAGTCGCGGGCATCAGCTAGTTATAAAATAAAATCTCATTTATAATAACACATTTTACTAAAAATGTTAGAAATTACAAAAAAATCATCCATTTATATTTACACAACCGCCTGACTCGTTCGTGTTACGCACCGTGCGCGGTGTACGCTCGCAGTACAGGGAAAATCGATATTTGTCTCTGTTGTAGGTGGAAAAACGCAACGCTGAACGACAGTCGAGTAAGGACGGCAGCGACAAAGAGCAGAGATACCAGCAGAGGTGTCGAGGCGCGGCGCGACTGCAAGCAGGCGACGTGTTCGTGACTCGGCACAGCAACCTCGCCGAGGCGCATGTGGTGTTCCACCTCGTGGCGGACGATGAGTCCCTCAAGTCTGGTGAGTGAGCAACAGTCGAGTCGTGAGCTAGTGAGGAGCTGAGACACCGGCACCGAGGCGCGGTGCGACTGCAGGCGGGCGACGTGTGACTAGTCGCCCGCCTCAGATACGATAAATACTTGGTAGTAAAATATCACATGTCATGTTAGCCTCGAGTTCTTGGCTCATCCTGCTGCTGCTGTTTTACATAGTATTTCATTTTGCCTAGTACGACCCAATTCTAGTGACATAGAACTGTCACTAGAATTGGGTCCAACTGAATTTCGGCGCGACAGAATGGTGAATGAACCACTGAATGAAGCAAGACATATTTTTTGGTGGCTTGCGCAAGCTGAGGTGAACCATCTATTCTTTTCACATTAGAATTGCAATCCGATACAACCGGAGAGATCAGAGTTCTGATTATTCAATGATGATATAACTACAATAGCGCGATTCAGACCCGGTCAGTCGGTTCGGATTAAAACTTCTAATGCTGCTAGTAGCGCCATCTATTAGCGTATGTGCGGAAACAGCCACAACCGACTATAACTTGGTCATACCGACTATTCTGAGGCTATTTCGCAGGTGATATGACGTCACGTCACCCTGCGATCCTCGGTCTACGGAACATCCTGAAAGCCGCGTGCTGTAACGATGTTACGTCCATCGCGTTCCCGTTACTGCTCAAACACGAACTGACAGAGGTAACATTTAATTTTGTCAATTTCAAACTATAATCTTATCTGATAACATTATAATAACAATCAAATTGAATTTATTATAGTACTAGATGATGCCCGCGACTTCATTCGCGTGGTTTAAGATTTTGATTCCCGTGGGTACTTGTAAATTTTTCGTGAAAAGAAGGATTTTTCGTGATAATCGTCCTTCCCCGGGATGCAACCTATCTCTGTGCCAAATTTTGTCATAATCGGTTGAAAAGATGGGCCGTGAAAGCGTAGCAGGCAGACAGACAGATATACTTTCGCATTTATAATATTAAGTATGGATATAGTAGTTAAGTACTAGACCAAAGTCAGGAAATATCTGAAATTATTCTTGCTCAGGATATTACCACGTTCTTGTTGTGAGTAGCTGGGGATATGCGCCAAAGCCATATCTTCCTCCAGGCTGATATTCTGAAGATACATACCCAGCGATACCATTATATACCCAGGGATGCTGAGACAGAAAATTATTGGGAATCCGTGGCGACATCTAGTTATAGTATATATATATATAGTATATCTATTATTTGTATTGTTTGTAAAATATTTATGACTTGCTATTCGTATGTTACTTAATGCAAGACCATTTTTCCTCACTGAAGGAGATGACCGCAGCGTGGTGCATGCGTCGCGCAGAACTCGTCCTGAAGTGCGTGAAAGGCTTCGTGCTGGAAGCCAGCGGCGGCGGCGGCGCAGACCTGCGAACATTGTGTGCCACCGTGCCGCCCGATATACGACCGGCCCTGTTCTCCTCACTAGCAGCACTATTGCCCACTATATTTAGAGTATCTGGACCCGTTAGAGCGAAAACTGCAAGCCAGTGAATCCTACCGACTGCGCCAACTGATTTATGCATATATTTATTTTATCACACCCAACATAAATCTATCGTTACAGGTACCTAACCTAATGTAAGTAGACTTAGGGTGGAGTTCACCGACTTTTTCATCGGCTGATTATCAGATAATCGACTGATTAAATCTTTTTTACTGTTCACCACAACCCAACCACTGTTTACAACGCTTGATCGGCTGTTTAACGCAACCGAGCTCGGAGGGGTCGTTTAAACGCCGATTACTACATTTTGACATTTGTCTTAGCTAATATTATGCAGAGGAAAGATTTGTTTGTTTGCTTGGTAGTGGACAATATCAACACCTACAGCCTACTCAACCGATTTTAAAAATTCTTTATAGAATAGATACTTTATCAGCGAGTAACATAGGCTATATTTTATTTTCAAAAACGAAAATTGCAATAATGTGAATGAAGTCGGAAAAAATCGTCTCATCTGAGAACTTCCGTGGCGTGCGCTGCGTAAATAGTAAAAGTTACACGAAAACAATGTATGGTGGAATTGTTCCTCTCAAAAAGTCCGCAATAGCATATACCTATCTATCTTTTAAGGTTGTCTCATATAATATTAACCATTTTTATGATTTTAAAATTTGTTGTGAAACAAAGCTTTACTTTCCAAGGTGTTTTTACTGACATTGTATTAATCCTTTTTTTTTATCCACTATACAAGTTAGCCCTTGACTGCGGTCTCACCTGATTGTAAGTGAGGATGCAGCCTAAGATGGTAGCGGGCTAACCTGTAAGGGGCATGGCAGTTATATTAAACCCATACCACTATTCGGTTTCGGAACGCTAAATCGCTTGGCGGCACGTCTTTACCGGTAGGGTGGTAACTAGCCACGGCCGGAGCCTCCCACCAGGCCAGACCAGGGAAAATTCAGAAATTATAAATTTCCAAACCCTGCCGGGGATCGAACCAGGGACCTCCGCACGTTCAGGCAACAGCGCTCAACACTGCGCCACGGAGGTCGTCGAATCCTTATCAAAATAAAGTGGTTTCTCATCTCAAGTATTTATTATAGACCAAATTCGCCCTTTACACCATTTAATTCAGATTAATATCTCAGAAGATATCATAGAAATAAAGTAACGCGCAATAGAAATAGGTGCCGCGACATGCATTGGCAGGCGGGGTGAAAAGATATCGCAGTGCTAATGTAAAACCTGATTTGCTGCCCAGTACCGACTGGCTATTATTGGGTATGGACTATTATGATGAGTGCTATACGTGTGAATCCGGGGCGAACCCCTAGTATTTAAATAATGAGCTTCTCGTCACTGGTGAAATTGAGAGTGCGCTTCTTTTGGCCTTCCATATTTACAAAATTTAAAAAAAGCTGTGCAGAGAACCACAAAAATCACTTGACTGATGCTTAGCTGCGTTTTCAATAATTTCAGATTTCTGCAACTCAACACGCCACGTCTGGCACAATTCAAAATATCTTGTCAGTTCAAAACAAAAGGGGCCATGATACCGTATTACCTGTCCAAATTCAGAACTACAGCGTAGTTTATCCTCCCCAATGGTGTCGTTATACTTTTCATGTTGATAGCATTTTATTTTATACAACTAAATATAAACGTCACAGTACGTCAGCATGAACAGTAAAAACAATGAGACTACGCAAATGTGTTGGCTTTTACCATTCGTTCAGTTCATGTCAATTTGCTGTGAATGGTTGTTTATCGCCTGGTTTAATGATCGTCGTTCAAAATAACGTCGTGAACAGTAAATATTTATCCGGTTGTTTAAACGGTGTTAAAGAATAATCAGCCGATTACCTAAATATCGTTTAAACAGAAGTTGGCGCACTCCACCCTAAGCCTACGAAAAATATTTACAATAAAAATATACTTAATTAAATACATAAACATACAGTTCCGTAACTAACTTAACACTATTGTGGCTTTTATGAACTCGATCAGTGAGCAGCTGAAGAGGTCCCTCTGTTGGTTGAACTTGGTAGTCATACCAAATATAAATATAAAAATCGTTGCAGCATTAAAGTTTAGTAACGCAAACTTTTCTGACATACGTTCTTATCTTATCTTATTTATATCTTACGTTAATATGTACAATAACTTAACAGCCATAAAAATTAGTTCCAATTTTGGCCACCGGGTCAGATATTAAAAACAATAACTTAACAGCCGTAAAAATAAGTTCCAATTTTGGCCACCGGGTCAGGCAAGTTTGTACATATCAGACTTGCTGTTTTCTTCACTAACGCTATTAATTACTATATTCTAAACCTGATGGAGCGGCTGTTTTCTTCACTAACGCTATTACTTACTATATTCCAAACCTGATGGAGCGAAAATTTTCACCCATAGCGAAGTCACCATAATACCATATAACCATATAACCAAGTTAACTGTAATAAGGCTTATTTTTGTGAAGTTGCTATTGAGTGAAATATTGTAAAAATCATTCCAGTTGTATTATTTTTGTAAATAATGTAATAAAAATGTATTGTATACAGCTTTACAGTATTTTATTTGTCTCTTTTCAGGGTAGTGTAATAGTAATCTGATTAAAAGGAGGAAGGTTTAATTAAACAAATACACCTTGTGCATAATCACATTATTTATTCAAAATGATCAATCAAAGTAAGCATTGCAAAAATAATAATGGAACCATTAAATGAAATAATACATACATAATATTAAAACAAAACTTCTACAGCACAATATTCTAATTATTCCGAATTAAATTCTTACATCAAATTAAGATTGAATAAAAATTAAAATAATTATTATAAATTAAAATTATAGCATTGGCGTAGAGAATAGCAAATAAATGACGATCAATAATTATATTTGACGTGGCCTTGCACGTTTGGGTTCCTTGGTGGGGGATGAACGAATAGCATTCACGCTGCATACACGAAATACAGCGTAAAAACAGCAGCTCCATTATGAAAAATCTGGATCAATCATTGCTACTATCTCAATCGTTGTGATTGGCTGAATTAATGGTATTATTGCTGCTTTAATGGATTTTGACCAATAGTGAAATAGTGTCAGTCCAGCAGAGGTGATTAGATCATTACACTGTAGCAATAATTTGTTCGTAACGTTTCTGGATCTGCCCCCCTCTTCCCCGATTGTGTAAAAAAATCGTAACCATTTGTCAAACGGATAATTCGACCTGTTTAAGGAGTTCGTAGATGCCTGCACGTCAACGAGCATGTATGAACTCCTTAAACAGTTCGAGTAATACGTTTTAAGCTGTTCAACGATTACGATTTGCTTACACAATTGGGCATCTGGTCGTTGTGTAAGCGATTATAAGCACCAAGAAAACTTTAACTTCAGATTTATTTGAAGTTTCATATTATGAAATAGGCGATAATAAAGAGAAGAAAAAATAAAGAGACGCGATTCAGCGGGATAGTGGACGCTGAGCTTTACAGATGTTGTCAATCAACTACTAACAATGTATATGGGAAAGTATTAAAATATAATTCTAAATAATATGTAGTATTTTTGTACTTTCGACCTAATCTCTTATAATGCTATTGTCATTTTCTTATTTACAATATTTTGTTTAATTCGTAAGTGACCGTAAGGGTTGATTTCAAAACGATTCGAAACATTAATAATTAATTATTAATCATATGTAAACTGTGCCCCTAGTAAAAGTTTTCGAAAGACGATAACTATTTGCGTAAGTATCGTTATGAGCAGATATTGTAAAAGACCGAAAAAGCAATCGAAAATACAAGGACCTTAATGTGTGCCCTATACTTATCCGTATATAAAATAAAGATCTTTTAAAAACTGCGTATATATCAACAAGGCTCCTACAAAAATAAACTGACATCTGACACAGGCGGTGTCCATGAACATGAAAAGTCAGCCTTCATTGGATTAATATCGGTCTCAGTAACTAAATTGTATAATATCCTTTAAGTTTTCTATAGCGGTCGGGTCTGTCGATTTTTGCAGGAATTCCGACATCGATATTCTCTTCCAAAAACTCATACTAGGGGATGCGAATAATATCGGCTTCGTTGTTAAAATTCGTCTGGCGTGCATCAAATGCGCGTGTAAATGTCATCGCATGTAAACTGTCTAATGTCATTAAAAACAATTCTACTTTGAAACGGTACAAAATATTCTCATCGGAGACACGATCCTATGTTCAAAACTTTAAACTCCTATCAAAGGAGCTCTATAAAACTAAATGTTTATTAAATTATACGCAGATTCCGCTTAACCTATATGAATGCTGCATTTCTGTGCCTGAAAACAAAAATTTATTAGTCAATAACATTCAAATTAAAAGGAAAACTTTCAATTGAAAGTTCAAACCCTTCTAGTATATAGAAGAATTCTAGAATATAGTCAGTCCATGAATCTCTTAAAGCGCAAGGCACACCGAAATTCGCTTGGCGGTACGTCGTTCCCGGTAGGGTAGTAACGAGCCACGGCGGAAGCCTCCCACCAGACCAGACCAGAGAAGTCAGAAATCATAAATCACAGATTGACCCTGTCGGGAATCGAACCCGGGACCGCCCATTATAACAAGACTGCAGCACTCACCACTGCGCCAGGAAGGTCGTTAAAACAAGCGCCACTGGGTAGGTGGGAGCGTTAGGCCAAGCCAAGAATTTGAGAGTGAGCCCTAGGGCTCCAAGACATCGAGGGGCAGTCCACTACAGCCCATTAATATCCCACAGCTGGACACATGCCTCCACTCTCATAGGTGAGAGGGAATTAGAGCTAAGACCAACCACCACCTGCACCAATGCGGATTGGCGGGCTTTAATAGTTATTTGTTATACAAGAGTGAAAAGTTGTTTTTTAACCGCGTGCTCAATTTTGATGACCGAGCAAGCGAAGGATTCTAAAATTGAATCACGAGCGCAGCGAATGGTTCAAAAATTAGAATCCTGAGCGTCAGCGAGGGAATCAAAAGAGCACGAGGTGAAAAATCTTTTCACTCGAGTGCAACACGTAACTTTTCATCCCACCTCAGCGAGGAAATAAAATACTTCTCGCGTGATTGTTGAGGGAGAAAGCTCATTTCCGCATTTTTAACAGTTTCAGTCAATTCTGTTGGCGTCAAATTAACTTCTTCGTCACTAGAATCACTCATTTTAGGTTTTTCACTTTTTTTCAATTTTCTTGTTTTTAATCGAAGGTTTTAATTTTAAACAATATGACGTGAAAGAAAATGGTGCGCGCAAAGCAAATTAAAAAAGTACACCAAGAAGGTTACGAGTGTGAGTTTTTAACAAATTAAAAACGGTTGTATGGAAATTCGGCACCATAGAGGTAGAAGTAAATAGGTTTTAATGATGTTTTGAATAGACAAACTTCATAGACGAGTGATATTTACTAACGTGCACACGATGTTCTAAATTCAATTTACTTTATCCTCAAGAGGATAATAACGGCTTTTGCATTCAGATATCGAAGCGTAAAAATACTCTTTCCGAGATGGGATAAAAAACTATTATCACAAGAGGATAATAACGGCTTTTGCATTCAGATATCGAAGCGTAAAAATACTCTTTCCGAGATGGGATAAAAAACTATTATCATGTTAGTGATAATAGCCGGGACCGATGGCACAACGTGCTCTCTGAGGCACGGGGGTGGAACACCGCCAACTTCCTAACTCTGGGATTGTACTGAGACCCAATACCTATTTTTATGCCCGACCGAGAATCGCACCCCGGACCTCGTGATCCGCAGTCGACCATGCTAACCGCTAGACAAACGAGGCAGTCAACGGAGGACAGTATAAAAACAATTAGAATTAGTACTCACCATAGGTTTTATATTAGTTTGTACTGTCGCGGTCGTGAGGGGCGTGGTATCACATACGGTTATCTCCTGCGACTTCGCCCGCTTGCCACCACCGGCTCCACTGGAAATTATAACAATTTCTAATCATTATCTATTTGGCCGCAAGTAGGTATTTGACAGCTATTCAAATAAATTCTTTTTTAGTGATTATAAAATAGTCCAAGGGAGCAACCACCGAGTTTCTTGCTGGTTCTTCTCGGTAGGGAATGGCATTCCGAACCAGTGGTTTCACTGGACTATTCGAAAGCACTTAAGTTTATTGAGTTTCAGTCCTCCCAAATAACGTAATATCCACCTTCCCCTGTTACTATATGTTCATAACCATTTTAAACTATCGATATAAGTAAAAATAAATAAAAAAATAACTCTCTTTATTATGGCAACAGAGGCCCATGGTTGTTAGTAAAATCATAGATTAATTATAAACCAAGTATAGATTGCTAACTCCCATATAAAAAATTTTCTAGGTTAATACTATCGATAGGTGGCGCTACCAGGCTCGCTCGACAAATGATTATAGTAAAATCGGTGAAATATCGTATTTTCTTGGTTCAGTTTGTATTAATTATTTATATAAAATTATCAAAATACAAAAATTTGATAAAATCACTTAAGCAAATAGCAAATTTACATTCAATTAATTTTAACAAAATTAACTTGCAGAAGTAATTCGATTTGAAACAAGTTCTGTGTATTCTTATGTTATAATCAGCTAGTGGACCATGCAGTTATGCTGCATTCCTATAGATGGCGTCACAAACTGACGATACACTAAAATAATTTTTTCCTCTTGTTTTGGTGCCGGCCAAAGACGATATACTTACAAACCAGGTTGGTACTTGGTATTATAATTAACTAGCTGATGCCCGCGACTTCGTATGCGTGGATCGAGGTTTTGTTGTTCCCGCGGGAACTCTTTAATTTTCCGGGATTAAAAGTAGCCTAAGTGCTACCTATTCAAGACTATAATCTATTTCTGTGCCAAATTTCAGCCAGATACGTTATGCTGTTGGGGCGTGATTGAGTAACAAACATCCATACATCCATACATCCATCCAAACTTTCGCATTTATAATATTAGTAAGAGTAAGATCTATGGTGCCGGCTCAGTGAATTGTGCGTTTCTTGTGTTTTTAGGGTTCCGTACCTCAAAAGGAAAAAACGGAACCCTTATAGGTCCGTCCGTCTGTGTGTCAAGACCCTTTTTAACCGACTTCCAAAAAAGGAGGAGGTTCTCAATTCGGCGCGTATCTTTTTTTTTTTTTTTTTAATGTATGTCGTTGCATATCTCCGTGGTTTCTAAACCGATTTGAATTTTTTTTTTTACATTGGTTAGAGGTTGGTAAGCTCACGAGGTGGTCCCATAAAAAAATCTGACTCCAAATCCTCAATCCTGATGCTGTAGGTGTACCTACGTCTCAAAACTAGGGAGTTATGAGTTTTGATGGTGAATTCATATAAGTAGTAGGTATCAAGTCACGTGTATACGATACAACTCTGAGTCCCAACTCCTCAACCCTGAGTCCCAACTCCTCAACCCTGATGCTGTAGGGTACAGAACTCCTTAAAAATAACGATTTAAGATTTTTTTATGATGAATTAATATTGTAGGTGTCAAGCAACGACTTCATACTTAAACCCAAGTCCCAACTCCTCAACCCTGATGCTGCAGGGTACAGAACTCCTTAAACATAGTGGTTTAGGATGTTTTTATGGTGAATTAATATTGTAGGTGTCAAGCAACGACTTCATACTTAAACCCAATTTCCAACTCCTCAACTCTGATGCTGCATGGTACTGCACTCCTAAGCCGTAGGGATTTAGAGTACACTAAAAAGTTAAAAATAAAAATTCTTTCCAAAAAACCGACTTCCAAAGCCACTGTAAAGTAAAAAATAATTTTGATTTCTACACACTATGTTGAAGTCGGGCGAGTATAACAAAGATAGGCATAGTTGACGCGTGAGGCGAATTTAGAATTTAGAATCTTGAAACTTGGTACGAAGCAACGTCTTATAACACAGATATATAGGAAGAATTGCGAAAAGCATAAATTTTTAGTTATATCATTTAATTAAAATATTTTTAATAATTAGGGTTCCGTACCTCAAAAGGAAAAAAACTGAACCCTAGGATCACTTTGTTGTCCGTCCGTCTGTGTGTCCAGACCCTTTTTCTCAGGAACACATGGAGGTAGGTAACAAGCTGGAATTCATATCAAATACCTACTCAGGTCTACTGTCCCTTGGAGCTGTGAAAAAATCAAACTTCTAAGCTAACACAATCAAAAGATCTACAGCCGTTTTTGCTTTGCCCTCTTTCTACACGTGCAGTCTGTGTATAGACTATACGCAGCGGACCTACAATGCTCTGCGTGTTCAATATAACAATGTGCTGAGGGCGGTGCTGAGGAGGCCTCGACACTGCAGCGCGTCGGCCATGTTCGCGGACGCTCGCGTGGATGATTTCTACGCGATCGTGCGCAAGCGTGCTGCGTCTATGATGTGCAGGCTAGTGAGCAGCACGTGGCAGCACCAACACCCTCCTCAGTACGTTGGCTACTAAGCTGGACAGCCCTCTCTGGAGGCGCTGGAATGGTGCACACATTCTCATGAGGAGGCCTCAAAGAGACCTGTAAATGTGTCGAGGCTTAGGTTTGAGAGTAGGGTAGGTTAGTTTAGGTATTTTATGTTGTTTTTTTACTAACATAGGTTAAGTGATTGTTACTAACAAGTTATGGGTGTTGAAGCCTGAAATAAAAAGTTATTATTATTATTATTATTTGCTGCAAATTTCGACACTCGCAAGGGAATCAAATCCTACAGGGCACTTCACGTGAACCCAGAATCTTGAAATTTGGTACGAAGCAACGTCTTATAGCACAGATAAAGGAAAAATTGCGAAAAGCATAAATTTTTAGTTACATCCATACTTCCATACTATATCCATACTCCATACTATCCATACTAATATTATAAATGCGAAAGTGTGTCTGTCTGTCTGTCCGTCTGTCTGTCTGTCTGTCTGTCTGTCTGCTACGCTTTCACGGCCCTTCTACTCAACCGATTTGGATGAAATTTGGTACAGAGATAGGGTACATCCCGGGGAAGGACATAGGCTACATTTTATCCTGGAAAATTAAAGAGTTCCCGCGGGAATAAAAAAAATGTATCTGTTCAACCGATTTTGATGAAATTTGGTACAGGGAGAGGTTGTACCCCGGGGAAGGACATAGGTTGCTTTTTATCCCGGAAAATTGAAGAGTTCCCGCGGGAATAAAAAAAACAATCCACGCGGACGAAGTCGCGGGCATCATCTAGTAATATTATAAATGCGAAAGTGTGTCTGTCTGTCTATCTGTCTGTCTGTCTGCTACGCTTTCACGGCCCATCTGTTCAACCGATTTGGATGAAATTTGGTACAGAGATAGGTTACATCCCGGGGAAGGACATAGGCTTCCGCGTTCAAGAGTTCCCGCGGGAATAAAAAAAAAACATCAATCCACGCGGACGAAGTCGCGGGCATCATCTAGTCATATAAGAAAAAAAATATTTTTAATAATTTCAAACTTACTTCCCCTTTCCGCATGAACGCGAAGAGGTATTAAATTGAAATTAAAATATTATTTAAGTTGAATAAAAATACTATAACTTTTACTTAAAGGATATACCTACATGTTTGTACGGAACCCTCGGTGCGCGAGTCCGACTCGCACTTAACCGGTTTTTTTTTTGTTTGTGACCGTGATAAGACTAATGGACTCCGAGATCCTGCTACTTAACTGCTGAACTGCTGAACTGCTGCGGCTGTTCTGGACTCTGAGATTCTGCTGCTATACGATTAATCTTTGAGGTTAAGTTTGGCAATTGTTAGGTATTCTTTAGCCATTTAGCTAATAATAATATATTTATCGACATGCAGGGTTCCGAAATATGTAAATCCATACTAATATTATAAATGCGAAAGTGTGTCTGTCTGTCTGTCCGTGTGTCTGTCTGTCTGCTACGCTTTCACGGCCCATCTATTCAACCGATTTTGATGAAATTTGGTACAGGGATAGATTGTATCCCGCGGAAGGACATAGGCTACTTTTTATCCCGGAAAATTTAAGAGTTCCCGCGGGAATCGAAAAAATTTGGTCCACGCGGACGTAGTCGCGGGAATCATCTAGTAAATAAATATAATATAGATAATTATTTTATTTATAGCTAGCTAATTACAGTAGAAGTCTGGTTGATGGCGATATAATTTAGGTAGGTACTTAGGTAATAATCAAGAAAAAATATTTACAGTAGGTATTGTGCATTATTCAAGAAATACTTGATAAAAAAACTAAATTTACCATTACTCTAGAGTCTACCTACTTCAGAACTATAGGCACATGAGTTCTGATCTGCTTAGAGCCTTCGGTCATGGCTAGCTATAACCCTACCGGCGAAGCCAAGTGCTGCCAAGCGATTTAGCGTACCTAGAAATCGATTTGGGGTTTATTATAAGTACCAAGCCGTTATACCCCTTCTTATTAGCCCACTACTATCTTAGGCTACATCATCAAATACCATCAGGTTGAATCGCAGTCAAGGGCTGACTTGTGAAAGAATCAAAAAACAAGAATAACTAACATATACTTATAAGAAATACTTTAAAAAAACACAAAAACAAGTGATCAAGATTGTTTTTAAAAAAAAATATATAATTAGACACGTTTACGTGCTCTCCGAGGCACGGGGTTGAAACACCGCCAACTTCCTAACTCCGGGCTAGTATTGAGAATTTCTTGCCAGAAAAACCCAATACTTGTTATGGCCCGACCCGGGACTCGAACCCGGGACCTCGTCGGTCGCAGTCAAAGACAATATATAAACCTGTATTATAATTAATCTATGGTCGCAGTCGAACATGCTAACCACTATACCAACGAGGCAGTCATGGATATATAACTATACGTTAGATGGCACTAGGTAAGTTTGATCGAGTTGATGATTCAACTACTACTCGTTAGATGGCAATAGCTATGTTCGTTATTAATTATTTTTCAGCTTGCACAGTTACGCCATCTCAGATAATGCGAAGAACTACAAGGTACCGGCGACTTTAATGCGCATTTAGCGAGCTTTGATTTAATGTATGAAGAGAACAGTCTTATACTGGTTTATATATTGTCTTTGGTAAAATACAATCTCAAAAACTATGTTAGTATTTTATTTCTAGGATAATTTTTACTTTAAAAACATAAAAACATGATTCCATTTATGTCACCGAACGAGGACTTTAATAAACTGTTGCAGGATCGGTGACTCTAATTTACCCGCTATCATCATCAGGATACTGTTTGGGCTGCTTTTGGAAAGCAGCCTTGCCAGGAGGGATGCAGTCTTTTTTCTGATGATGGCATAGAAATCATCAGTACGTGCCTCTGCAAACATGCCTGATGCTGAGCAGAATCGCGGCAAGCCCAACAGTATCCTGAATCCATTGTTTTACTGGACTCGCAAAGTATCTATAGCCTTTTGAGTGTAGTTAGTCCAGAGGCCCCCCCTGTAGCAGGTTTGACAATAAGCTTTGAATAGCGTTATTTTCGCTTCCTTACTACAGCGGGCTAACCCGCGGGCCAACATGTTACACCTTACAGCTAAGGCTCTCCGTTCTCGTTCCATGCCTACCTGGTCTTTAAGATCCTCCGTAACATAGTGACCTAGATATTTGTACTGTGTCACTTGCGTGATTAAAGTCCCATTAAGGACGTATTTCCGAAACGGATAGGTATGAAATCGCACTACTACACATGCTTCATTCCCACGCACACACATGCACGGATAAGCTGCGTTGAATCAATTTGTATCGATAGTCGATACTTCGATATATTATTATTTATTGTTTTATCTATTTTTTATTTCCGGACTTCGGGCTCGTTTTGTTATTTACAATGAGATCTTAGCTCAATACTTGGTGAAGTGACCTGAAGGTATACTTCAACGACTACTACTGGAAATCCTAGACGCGTAGAGCTAGGCATATCGAATTTGGGCTCATTTTGTTAGTTATGATGAGATCTTACCACAGAACTTGGTGCAGTGACCTGAAGGTATACTTCGACATCCACAACTGGAACTCCTAGACGCGTAGAGCTAGGTGTATCGAATTTGGGCTCGTTTTGTTAGTTATGATGAGAGCTTACCACAGAACTTGGTGCAGTGACCTGAAGGTATACTTCAACATCCACTACTGGAACTCCTAGACGCGTAGAGCTAGGTGTATCGAATTTGGGCTCGTTTTGTTAGTTATGATGAGTTCTTACCACAGAACTTGGTGGAGTGATCTGAAGGAATACTTCGACATCCACAACTGGAACTCCTAGACGCGTAGAGCTAGGTGTATCGAATTTGGGCTCGTTTTGTTAGTTATGATGAGATCTTACCACAGAACTTGGTGGAGTGATCTGAAGGTATACTTCGACATCTACTACTGGAACTCCTAGACGCGTAGAGCTAGGTGTATCGAATTTGGGCTCGTTTTGTTAGTTATGATGAGATCTTACCACAGAACTTGGTGGAGTGATCTGAAGGTATACTTCGACATCCACAACTGGAACTCCTAGATGCGTAGAGCTAGGTGTATCGAATTTGGGCTCGTTTTATTAGTTATGATGAGATCTTACCACAGAACTTGGTGGAGTGACATGAAGGTATACTTCGACATCCACTACTGGAACTCCACCAAGTTCTGTGGTAAGAACGTATCATAACTAACAAAACGAGCCCAAATTCGATACACCTAGCTCTACGCATCTAGGAGTTCCAGTAGTGGATGTCGAAGTATAACTTCAGGTCACTCTACCAAGTTCTGTGATAAGATCTCATCATAACTAACAAAACGAGCCCAAATTCGATACACCTAGCTCTACGCGTCTAGGAGTTCCAGTAGTGGATGTCGAAGTATACCTTCAGGTCACTCCACCAAGTTCTGTGGTAAGATCTCATCATAATTCGATACACCTAGCTCTACGCGTCTAGGAGTTTCAGTAGTAGATGTCGAAGTATACCTTCAGGTCACTCCACCAAGTTCTGTGGTAAGAACTCATCATAACTAACAAAACGAGCCCAAATTCGATACACCTAGCTCTACGCATCTAGGAGTTCCAGTAGTGGATGTCGAGGTATAACTTCAGGTCACTCTACCAAGTTCTGTGGTAAGATCTCATCATAACTAACAAAACGAGCCCAAATTCGATACACCTAGCTCTACGCGTCTAGGAGTTCCAGTAGTGGATGTCGAAGTATACCTTCAGGTCACTCCACCAAGTTCTGTGGTAAGATCTCATCATAACTAACAAAACGAGCCCAAATTCGATACACCTAGCTCTACGCATCTAGGAGTTCCAGTTGTGGATGTCGAAGTATACCTTCAGATCACTCCACCAAGTTCTGTGGTAAGATCTCATCATAACTAACAAAACGAGCCGAAATTCGATACACCTAGCTCTACGCGTCTAGGAGTTCCAGTAGTAGATGTCGAAGTATACCTTCAGGTCACTCCACCAAGTTCTGTGGTAAGAACTCATCATAACTTACAAAACGAGCCCAAATTCGATACACCTAGCTCTACGCATCTAGGAGTTCCAGTAGTGGATGTCGAAGTATAACTTTAGGTCACTCTACCAAGTTCTGTGGTAAGATCTCATAATAACTAACAAAACGAGCCCAAATTCAATACACCTAGCTCTACGCGTCTAGGAGTTCCAGTAGTGGATGTCAAAGTATACCTTCATGTCACTCCACCAAGTTCTGTGGTAAGATCTCATCATAACTAACAAAACGAGCCCAAATTCGATACACCTAGCTCTACGCATCTAGGAGTTCCAGTTGTGGATGTCGAAGTATACCCTCAGATCACTCCACCAAGTTCTGTGGTAATATCTCATCATAACTAACAAAACGAGCCCAAATTCGATACACCTAGCTCTACGCATCTAGGAGTTACAGTTGTGGATGTCGAAGTATACCTTCAGATCACTCCACCAAGTTCTGTGGTAAGATCTCATCATAACTAACAAAACGAGCCCAAATTCGATACACCTAGCTCTACGCGTCTAGGAGTTCCAGTAGTGGATGTCGAGGTATAACTTCAGGTCACTCTACCAAGTTCTGTGGTAAGATCTCATCATAACTAACAAAACGAGCCCAAATTCGATACACCTAGCTCTACGCGTCTAGGAGTTCCAGTAGTGGATGTCGAAGTATACCTTCATGTCACTCCACCAAGTTCTGTGGTAAGATCTCATCATAACTAACAAAACGAGCCCAAATTCGATACACCTAGCTCTACGCGTCTAGGAGTTCCAGTTGTGGATGTCGAAGTATTCCTTCAGGTCACTATACCAAGTTCTGTGGTAAGAACTCATCATAACTAACAAAACGAGCCCAAATCCGATACACCTAGCTCTACGCGTCTAGGAGTTCCAGTTGTGGATGTCGAAGTATACCTTCAGGTCACTCCACCAAGTTCTGTGGTAAGATCTCATCATAACTAACAAAACGAGCCCAAATTCGATACACCTAGCTCTACGCGTCTAGAAGTTCCAGTAGTAGCCCTCGAAGTATACCTTCAGGTCACTACCACGCTCGGGGAATAGAGACTAATAAATTTCTAAATTCTATCAAATAATAAAATTATGTTATGTAGGTAACATATTATGTACCTTATCAATATATCAGCATAGTCGATAACGTAAAATATAAATTATGTTCGCTCAACTATTTCGTGTCCGTACAGCGATGTTTTTCGACATCAGCGACTGCTTGCAACCGAGACAGGGTCCACTCACGAGTCACGACGGCGGTCAAACGCTGACTAATTTATAATTTGAAATCTAACCAGAGACCGAGTAAGATCAAAATAACCCTTATTTTCACTGTGCTAAGATTAACAAAGTGTGTGAAAAAAATAAACGCGATTTTTATTTAATTTCTTGTACAATTCGTACTATTTTTATTAGGGTTCCGTACCCAAAGGGTAAAAACGGGACCCTATTACTAAGACTCCGCTGTCTGTCTGTCTGTCTGTCTGTCTGTCTGTCTGTCTGTCTGTCTGTCTGTCTGTCTCCAGGCTGTATCTCATAGACCGTGATAGCTAGAAAGCTGAAATTTTCACAAATGATGTATTTCCGTTGCCGCTATAACAACAAATACTAAAAATTAAAAAAATATATATATTAAGGGGTGTCCCCATACAATAAACGTGTTTTTTTCGTATTTTTTTGCTCAATATTAAAAACGGTAACAGGTAGACGGTTCAAATTTTCACAGAATATTAACTTGTATATTACCTTTCAAAATAAATAATTAAATATCAATAAAGTAAATATTAAAGGGGGGCTCCCATACAACAAACGTAATTTTTTGATATTAACAGTAAACCTCTACAAACAAAGTTAGTTTTGCGGTTCATTAAAAAGGTACTTATACCTACTTCTTGAGTACGGAACCCTCGGTGCGCGAGTCCGACTCGCACTTGGCCGGTTTTTAATATTTTTCTTACCAAAATTTGGAGGTGAACATATCTACTAACAGATGGTATTTTTTAATGACAAAAAATCGGCATATTTACAGTAAAAAATGTACCTAAAGTCACCCCTAAATCGTCAATTTTGAGTGAAGAGGTGAGGGAAAATCATTTTTATAGTATTAAAAATAAAGATTTTTTACAAAGTTATTACCAACAATTGGAGATATAGGATCAATCTATGTGTAGTAATTTTTAGTTCCATCTTATTTTGTTTGACTTAGTCACAAAATGTACTGAAAACTCCAATATTTTAAGGGATTTGCAAATACGCCCTTAAGATCAATACTAGGTTTGTATTGGACTTGCTTACGGGGGGCCTTAAAAATCAGGTATTCACTTTTGGCCACATAATACACAAGCCCGTGAGTAGCCGCATACTCCTCGCAGGATTTAAGCAACTCCCTGATCGAGCCGGCCGTGGGAGCCAACAACACCATGTCGTCAGCATAGCTAAGATTATTTACGCAGACGCCGTCTATCCAGCAACCGACTGGTTTGCTGCTGAGTTCCACGATCAGCTCGTTCACGTACAAGTTGAAGAGCTTCGGCGAGGTCAACCCCCCCTGCCTCACCCCGCACTCCAACCTGTACGGTTCAGAGAGCTCCTTACCCCACGTGACATTATTCAACTGGTTTGCATACCAAAACCGCATAATACTGAGCACCTCCGGCTGTACGCCCGCAAGTTCCATCTTTTCCCACATCATATGACAAAGTCGAAGGCTTTGGAGAGATCATGAAAACAGGCGTACACCGGCGTTTTCCGGCCAGTATAGTATTGGACAGTCTGTTTCAGGCTTAATATCACGGTTTCTGTAGAGAGTCCCGGTCGAAACCCAAACTGTGCATCATGAAATTGAAGCGTCTCGCCAAGTTTCCTGTCCAACAGACTATCCAACACTTTTGCAATTATGTTAGCAAGCGAAATAGGCCTAATTGGACTGGTTGGAAATGTCACCGGTCTTGTTTTTTACAATGGGGACCACTAAAGTCCTCATCATGTCACCAGGGATATACGAGTGACTAACGCAGAGCGAGTATAACATCGACAATACTCTAGGCAGATGAGTGCCCGCGTATTTCAGATGTTCAATGCTGAGGTTGTCGTGTCCAGGTGATTTTCCTCTAGTCATTCTATTTATTATTTCAGCAACTTGCTTACCCGAAAAACGTAATAGCTCCCTGTCACAGCATACCTACTGCCCTAATGGCGATGAGACCCTAAAGTGATCCCTAAACAAGTTCGCGATATCTTTTTACATACATACAGACATAGATACAGCCCGAAACGGTCAATGGTAAGCTCGGTCGAACATTCAAAAAGTGCATTGAAATTTGATGACGTCACTGTTCAGTATTTCATACAACATCCCACACTAAGCGCGCGTTTTGACATTTGAAAAATGTTGCTGAATTGACTGCTGGGTATGTTGTCAAATACCCAATTAGATCCAAGGATTTGGGCTGGTACGAGCCCGAACGAGACGAGATAGATTAGTTAGTTACTCACCCAGCGTGGCGGCGGCGGCGGCGCGCGTCGTTCGCAATCTCTTTGCGGGCGCTTCTGTAAGTGTACGATGTAGTTCATTTAATTTAAGAGAACACTTTCGCATTTATAATATTACTAGCTGATGCCCAAGACTTCGTCCGCACGGAATGAGGCTTTTGTTTTCTGCGGGAACTCTTTAATTTTTCGTGATAAAAAACTTGAGAGGTGTCAAGGGACACCCGGATGGAACGAAGTTCCTGTCGATTAATTAGTGAAGGAATTGTAATAAAATTTACACAGAGAAACACGCGCACGCCGCACGGCCGTCTAGCCCCCTTTTGCAACGCGCGATAAGGAACCCCGTTCCAATTTATTAGGTCCTTAGGTACATATGAAATTGCCGGTTTTTATGGAAGGAACATAAAGTCGATTTTTTTTTAATATAATATATTTATTTTATCAAAGTATGTACCATTGCTATCTATGCACTTTTGCCATTTCATAGGTAGTTCATTGATCCCTTTACTAAAAAAACCATTCGGACGGGAATCAATAAAATTTTTGAAGGCGCTTTGGGCTGCCCCATCGGAGTTGAATTTTTTCCCTTGCAAGAAGTTATCCAAATTTCGAAAAAAATGGTAATCTGTAGGAGCAAGGTCCGTCCGGGGAGTACGGTGGATGTCTTAGAAATTCCAATTGAAGTTCCTCTAATTTGATAGTCGTCTGTTGTGCAGTGCGTGGTCTAGCGTTGTCCTGAAGCAGCAGTGGCCTAGAGCGATTGACCAGCCTCGGTTGTTTAGCAGCTAGCTTTTCCATCATGGTTTCCAGTTGCTGACAATAGACATCCGCCGTAATCGTCTGGCCAGATTTAAGGATGCTGTAGTGAACGACACCGGCACTAGTCCACCAAACGCATACGAATATTATTTTTTTGAGTCAATTTTCGCTTGGGGCAGGATTTGGCTGGTTCGCCAGAGTTCAGCCATTACGATCAGCGTTTCCGACTATGGTACAGGATCCACTTTTCATCACAGGTAATAATTCGATTTAAAATCCTTTCATTATTGTGCCGGTTGAGTAATTTAACGCAGCAGTCGAAGCGCGTTTGCCGGTTTGCTGCACTCAATTCATGAGGTACCCACTTTTCAAGCTTTTTCATCTTCCCAATTTGCTTCGAATGGATTAAAACAGTTTTATCACTAACACGGTAGCCTGCAGCTTGCTCGGACGTGGTCTGCGATGGATCCGCTTCCACAATAGGCTTCATTTCTTCATTATCAACTTTGGTTCCGGCCGTCCACGGGGCTTGTTATGCAGGTCGAAATTTCCACAACGAAAACGTTGGAACCAAAAACGCACTGTGTTTTCTTTTGCGACACCGCCGCCATACACATTATTAATCCTTCGAGCCATTTCTGCAGCACTGGTGCCATGATGGAACTCGTTCTCGTAAATAACGCGAAATTTTAAGTTTTCCATTTTGTAAACTAAGTGACGCAAAGAAAAAACCAAAAGAGGAAAAAACAAATGAATGAGGGTTTTCAAAACACAAAAGCATGAGTAAATAGCTGTATAAATTTGAAATTGAAATTCCTAACCAAAGAGGAGATATTTGAGATCAAAGTGGCCAGAACGACAAAACGGCAATTTCATAATGTAAGGGCCTATTATCTGGTCGTGTGGCTATAGCCAGATACATCAAAGAACCAATCAACGCCTGATATGGTAGGTATGTTCTTCATATCTTCTTCTGTTTAAACTCTCTCCAATTTAAACCTGTTTCCATCGGCGATGAAACCGGCTTACATTTGCCCATTAAGTACATTTTTCTATTAACTTTTCGATATAGCTCGTCTGTGATAACCTTATTTCTCCCCCTACCCATAACCTATAACACGTATAATATAACTTGCCTATGTAACTATTGAAAACATAATTCTTTAAAATTATTTCGCCTTTTTATTTTCATCAACTTGAAGTCAACAACACAAGTAGTCATAGCAACCAAAATCATCTTTTCATAAAAAGTGTCGTTACAACTTTTGGTCTTGATTTTTTCCGTCTAGCCCCTTTTCGCAACGTGCGATTTTGTGCAAATTTCATGCAGATCTGTTCAGCAGGTCTGGCGTGATTGAGTAACAAACATCCATCCATCCAAACTTTCGCATTTATAATATTAGAATAGATTCTTCTATGTAGGCACTTTAGTGAGCGGATGTAGGAAATATGAATAAGAAGTAATGGCTGAGTCTCAATAATAATTAATTAGTGTAATCTGTTGATCGCGATAATTAGCCTCGGAGCGATCCTACCGAATATCCAGGCATCCACCCACCAATCCAAACATTCGCATTTAAAATACTAGATCAGGGATTCCCAAAAACACTTTGGGAACATTGGAAAGACCACGACCACTAGACAATCTGGCATTGTAAGGTCGACATCTCCTGAAGATGCTCCGGTGTCGGGGCGAAACGTGCGTCGAGAATAGTATAAAAGTCTTGTGTGGTGGTGCATGTGAGTGGTGGTGACATTGCTTGCTTGGGAACTTAGCTTTCTTGCTTGGTTGGGAAGGTAAACGGTGCTTCTCTTGTAACTGCATGCTTGACCATACAGAATTTTTTTCTGTTGGCGGATTATAGCAAACTAATTGTATTCTTTTCTTGCTAAACCACGACCACTTTTCTGAAGATTCAGAATGAAAGTATGTGTGAATTGCACACACACTCTTTTTTTTAAAGTAATTTGGCTATGGGGGTCTGAGGTATCAGTTCATTTTAGAAAAGGGGTCTCTTGCCCAAAATAGTTTGGGAATAGATGATGCCCGCGAATTCGTCCGCGTGGAGTGAGGTTTTTTCATTCCAGCGGGAACTTCATTTTCCGGGATAAAAAGTAGCCTTTGTCATTCCCCAGGATTCCAACCATCCCTATACCAAATTTCATCAAAATCGGTTGAACAGATGGGCCGTGAAAGCGTAGCAGACAGACATTTAGTACAGAGATAGGTTGTAACACGGGGATGGACATGGGCTTTTTATTCCAGAAAATTTAAGAGTTCTCGAGGGAATATACAAAAAAAATCAACGCGGACGAAGTCCCGGGTATCATCTAGTTTATAATATTAGAATGGATTATTAGTGTAGAATACCTCTGATCGTTGTCTCGTCAACGTCGACCTTTCTCTTGCGGCGCGCGGGCTTTGTTGTTACCTCCGGCTGCACCTCTGCAAATCATTTTACAACTGTTATTTTTCAGAATTTTCAAAAGTATTATTTTATTTTCACGGCCATACCTACTACTAAAGGTTTCTCCAATGGGGAGGGACAGGCAAAGCTAATCTCAGATGGCGCCACCCTCGCTGGTAACTGTCAGGTTCATTTGCGTACATAATTGAGATAATTAGACGTCCTATTTGAATTGAACCTGGGTAAAAAACCAATGTATGTGCTCTTACCATAAAAATTGTCAGGTCTAAAATGAGCAATACATAACCTAGCCGATGAACTAGGTTTCATGTTGGCGCAAGGCTTTGTACCATAGTCTTTTTCTTTCCTCATCAGCAGGAAAACGGTGTACGCCTTTATTATCACCTTTGAATGCACAACATTTAAGCATTTTAATGAATTAATCTAAGAAAATTAAACTATCGCGTAAAAATATATGGTGTTTGACAGGTAAACAACACCAGCGACGATGCGACACCTAGCGGGATAAATTGGCAGTGTGCCTCCCCATTAGAACGCGTACATAGAGCGCGTTCGTCCGTCAAACTTATCTGACCCGGTGGCCAAAATTGGAACTATTTAGAGGATTGGAATTGGAGCTTTAGTTTTAAGATACCGTCACTGATTATCACCATTATATTTTATAAATAACTGGACGTCAATAAGTGTAGTGTACCTACCTAAATTGAATAAACATTATTTGACTTCTGACTAATTTATGCCTGTTAATTATGTTTCTACTTTATTTTTCATATCTACAGCGACGCTGTTACCGAGTCAGATAGGTTTGTGGGGCTATACAAGTTGTACTGCGAGTGCCGGCGCTTTGTTTGACACTAAATTACCGTCACAGTACAACACAATTCGGCTGGGCAAGGCTGGATTTTAAGCTTATCGAGCAACTGTTGAGTTTCTTGCGGGCTTTCCGAACCGGTGGTAGAGTCAAAACATAACGTAACATAAGACACACCTGTATGACCTACATGTTTTAAATAAATTGAGTATAATTGAGCATCTTCAATCTATCAGAATCTCTACAAAAGACTTTTTATATATATTTTTTTTATTGCAAAATAGACTTGCGCTTGACGACAATCATGCTTTATGCAAATCAATAATGAGGTTGAACGCGCTTGCCTTGAAGGTAAAGTTAAGACGGTAAAGCACAATCATAATGTTTACAAAAAATATATACCTTTGATTGGCGGTACTTTTAGATAGGCTTTCTTCGTTCGACCACCGCGCTTTGGAGCTTCTTTCTCTGGTGCTGTTGTCTGAAAGGAGGATGTTTCTTTGAAAAAAACCACTGCATCATACTTGGGTATTTGACAACAAGTCAAATCAGATTCTTTTTTCAAACATCAATGTTATATGAAATACTAAACTGTAATGTCATCAAAACTCGACATACTTTTTTACTTCAATCTATAGTTTAATGAAATAGTTTTCGAACATAAAACTAACAGGGGACGCGGATATTACTTTTGGGAGACCATGTATTTAATAATCGCTAAAAAGAATTTGAATAGTTGTCAGATACCCAATTCCCTACTGATGTAGGTACTGATACATGTACTGATACTGAAAACTGTCTTAAGAGGCCGGTCCTCGCCGATCGCAACTTCTATTCGAACCGCAAATATAAATTTGCCGGTATATTGCTATCTCTATTTGGCTGAAGACACACAATCGCGTGCAAGCGAGATAGCAATATGAGCGTACACACAGAGGTAGTATATCCTATAGAGTGCGTGCTTCTAAGCAAGAACAGTAGGCACCGGTAGGATCATAGCATCGTTCCGTCAGCAAGCCCTATAGTCAAAGGAACGCTAGCGCTGAGAGCGCCCACCGCGAACTCGGGACCGAAATTCCGTTTTTAAACTGGAAAAAATGGTTAAATGTGTCATAGAAACATGCGAACATGATACTCGTTATCATAATAAACATAATTCCAACATCACATTTCACCGGTTAGTCATATTTTTTAAACTTTCATGTAAAATAGAAATACGTGTCGCGGGGGTGATACAGACGTGGGACGCAAGGTAACATAGTACCGCCCGCACCGCCCCGCAACCCCGCTACGATAGCCGACTGTTCACCGAATCGAATAGTGATGTGATACATTCGACTCGGGCGCCGGCACAGATATCGGCATTCCCTGGGATCACAACAGAGAAAATTGTTAACAAAATTTAAAAAAAGTTAGCGCCATTGGTTTTGAAATTCTTTATTGTTGATCCGATTTCGTTCAAATTACGATTCAATTTCGATTTAGGGTTCCATGAGATCATAAATTTTAAAAGTCAGTGCCAGATTGAAATTCTTTGTTAGTTGGGAAAATTTTCTTCTAAATCGATATATTTGGGGGTTCCCTAAGATCACAAAAGATGAAAATGTACAAAGACAGCGCCATATTAAATTTTTTTGTTATTAGGCCGATTTCGTTCAAAATCGATATTTGGGGTTCCCTGAGATCTTAAAAGAGGTAACTGTTACCAAAATTAAAAAAGGCCAGCGCCATATTGACATTCTTTGTTATGCGGCCGATTTCGTTTAAAATCGATATTTAGGGTTCCCTGAGATCACAAAAGAGGTATCTGTTACCAAAATTAAAAAAAGGAATTTATGAAAAACAAAAAACCGACTGCTTGTATTCCAAAAAGTATAAAACAAGACATGAAATTAGCAATTTAAATCGTATAATATTAATAAAATTTATCAAGGCGCAGTCTCACGTTAAGTTTAGCTTTAGGACGTTAAACCGAGACAGATTACATACCGGGGAAGGACATAGGCTACTTTTTATCCCGGAAAATTGAAGAGTTCCCGCGGGAATAAAAAAAAAAATCCACGCGAACGAAGTCGCGGGCTTCAGACGAACGGACAGACAGAAAGACACACTTTCGCATTTATAATATTAGTTTGGATATACGATCGATCATTAAAAAACATATCGGCTTAATCCGCGTGGAATAAGTTTTTTTTAATTCCCACGGAACCGCTTTAATTTTCCGGGATAAATATCACTCTCCACGTCCTCAACTATACCCATGCAAAAAATCACGTCTTGCGTTGCTCTATTGAGGCGTGATTGAACAGACCAACAAACAAACACACTTTCACATTAACAATATTAGTATGATAGGGTACAAACAAACACAAACAATAGGTACCGTATCCTTCAGATGTATTTTATCGACTTCACACTTGCAGCGCACTATTGCCCATCCCTATTTTTTACATGACTATAAATATTAGTAGCTATAGTTCACTTGCCTACGCCGCGCACAAGGAGTGCGGTGCGATAGTAGTACTCTTTACCTTATACTACCTCTATGAGCGTACAGAATTTGTTATACATTTAGTCTTGTTCAGTGAATACCAAAAATGATGAATGAAAAATTGTTGTGTTTTTAACTTCGTATTGTTATTCTGTAACTTGACAATATAGGCTATGTTCCTGATCAATTAGTACGTGAGATATCAATGGTTTTAATATGAAACAAATAAGGAGAAAACATGTCAATTATGTCGTAAAAACATGCAAAACGCAATGTGCTTACATTTAATTTTGGGAAAGTATTTTGAAAAAATTATTATCTAGGGACCTAGATAAATACAAGTTCAATCTTAATAATCGCATAATATGGTGTATATATTCTCGAATTACAAATTATTTTGGTATTACGTTTGTATGGCCAATTCGCCCTCCGCTGGCACCTTAAAACATAGATTTAAAGAATAGTTTGGCGATAATAAGGGAAGTGATGAACGAACACACATAAACATAAGCGCTAAACACTACACTTCTCTAGTCGAGCAATAAGTGAAAGTAACTTACCTTTTTTCCTTTGGCGTTTTCAACTGGAACTTCTTGAGTCACGTTTTTATTTCTCCTTCCTCTAGAAGAAGTTTCGACTTCCATTTTATCTTCTAAAACTTCTTTTTCATCCCCTTTGCCTTTCGCGTTACTCTTCTGTACATTCCTAATTTGTTTCCCTGCAACTACCTCTTTTTTATTTTCCGGAATATTATTTTTATCTTCTTTCACTATTTCTTCACTTTTACTAATTGTTGCCTTCCTAGTTCTTCTTCCAACAGCTTTTTCCTTATTACCTTCTTGAACATTCTGTACAGCTATTGTATTTTCACTTTGTGCTTTTCTTGTTGTCCTTCTGGCAGATTCAATTTCTGTTTTTTCTTCTGCTTTTTTGTTTCCTCTTTTCGGTCCTTCCTCTTTGTCAGTTATTACAGGAGCAGTAGATTTCTTGCCTGCCTGAACTGTATCTTTTGCAATGTTCTTGCCCATTTTCACTGTATCCTCTGCACTTTTTTTACTTCTTGTCAATTTACTATCATTTTGACTTTGTACACTTTTACCCCTTTTATTCGGTGGTATATCTTCCTTAAAAGTTACGTTTTTACTTTTCGCTCCACGTCGCGTCTTAGTTCCAACTTCGTCAATAATCGACTCTGTATTTTTTTCTGTAACAGCTAGTTTACTTTGCCGTTTTCTAGTTTTTGGTATAAATTTTGCCGTTTCAATTATGTCTTTTACATTTCTCCTACGAGTTGAATTTACCTTTATATCTTCAGTAATTACAGATTTAAATGCACCTACTCTCGTAGCTGCAGCTTCGGTGGGCGGTTCAGCTTCAAAAGTAACGTGTTTACCGCGATTGTTTGGTTTGGATTTTACATCTTGTACTTTAGTTATACTTTGTTTTACAGTTTTTGCTTTAGGCTTTTCTTTAGTTGGTTTGGCATCAGTTACGTTTTTGGCATTTCTAGTTCGGCGAGATTGCTTTTGTTCTATCGTTAAGTCAGGTATGTTTTCTATGTCCTGTTTTCTTTGACGAGTCCTGGCCTCAGATTTTGTAACTTTAGGATCATTCAATTTACTATTTAAATTTCGTTTAGGTTTTAATTGAGGCGATGGTTTCGTAACAACTACAGTCATTTTAATAGCTCTAGCTCTTGTATTTTTAGGGGTTTTAGGTGGTTCTTTATTTATGGACTTCCCCTTAGTTATTTTTTCTACTTTCTCTTCTTCACTTTCTGCTTTACTTTGCAAAACTTGGTTTTCCGGCTCAGTGGCAGTAGCTCTCTTAGCTCTAGTATTTTTTTTCGTTTTTAATTTCTCATCCACTTTTATTTGTCTTACAGGTCTATTTCTTGTTGGCATAACTTCAATATTTCCATCATTGGTTGGTGTTTTTGGTTTCTCTATATTGGGTTTAGGGCTTAAAATAGGTTTTTTCTTAGTAATAACTAGTGATCCACGGCGGTTACTCCTGGTACTAGCTCTTACTTGTTTCTGTGATGGTTTTTTTGGTGATACTCTTTTTGGTGATAGTTTCTTCTGTGCCATTTCAGGCACCAGTACTTTTGTAGTTGCCATTTCAAAGCTTAGGTCATCCGTCAGGGTAATCTTTGTCCTGGTCATCTTCGAAAGTTCTCTGTGTAATAACCTTAAAGAAAATATCTATTAACTGAATAACATTTATCATAAAATAAAAAATAAAATAACAAAAATTTTTGTTCACAGGCCTTTGGATTAGTTCGCTTAAAATGTAGCAAAGCTAATAACAGTTGATTGTATACTTAACAGTTAACTAAATCTTGGATAGAATCAGGCGTTACTTTGCGGAAGTTCATGATTTAGGAAGAAAAGAATACAATTATTTTGCTTGTAGTAGTAGTACCTTTAAGTAATGCAAGATTGACTAGACAATCTTGCATTGTAAAGTCGACATCTCCTGAAGATGCTCCGGTGTCGGGGCGAAACGTGCATCGAGAATGGTATAAAAGTCTTGTGTGGTGGTGCATGTGAGTGGTGGTGGCATTGCTTGCTTGGGAACTTAGTTTTCTTGCTTGGTTGGGAAGGTAAACGGTGCTTCAGTTGTAACTGCATGCTTGACCATACAGAATTTTTTCTGTTGGCGGATTATTGCAAAATAATTGTATTCTTTTCTTGCTAAGTTAACTAAATCTGATTAAACTTGTGAAAGTAATGTAATTATGATGCATATAAGAGAGTTGCTAATTGCTGTTTTTAAAAATAATTTCGTATTAAGCATAAATACATGCTTTTTGCGTGGTGTCTTATGATTTTTAAAATAGTCCAGGAAAGGAAGCTAGTCGACCCCAACAGCAATTCCTCAGACGACGAAACTTTACAGTATGATAAGGTGTCGTGAATTAAAGGTGATTTATAAATATCCACCAAAAATTTTTAACGGAAGTATTTTTTTTTACCTAAACTCTTTTATGTTTAATATCTTGGTGCAGAAAAATGTTCCGAAAAACTTTCTTCACTGGAAACATTCATGTAAAGTATGGAAGCTAAATAAGAAATATCCAACAAATACTCCAAGTTGAAACAACCAAATTTTGAAAAAATATGTTTTTTTAATGTTACTTGCATCGGAAAATTGCTCATTCAAACTTTTTCACTGGAATGCCCTTCTATTGCCGTTTAATACCTAAAAGTTGAAAATCCACAAAATATTCCATCAGTCTATATTTTTTTCGAAAGTTACCTTTTTATTCGTAGTGAAAAAAAAATCCGTCCATTTTTTTTATTGATATGATAACAATATTTTTTTTCCTATCAACTATCAAAATATCCAACATAATAATCAAGCGCAATAAAAACTAAAAATATTTTAGAAAGAAATATTTTGTATTTAACCAATCAGGGGAAGGAGCGTGGTGACGTCACGATACAGAGATAATATGCCTACGACGACGCGAGCCTGTACTCGACATTCAAAAGTATTTCGTTAATTTGGGGTAGTTTTCGAGATTTTCCTCAAAAATTTCCTCCTGTAAAATTCTGTATGAAAATTTTTTTTCACTGATGGCTTCGTATAGAAGTCAGAAAATGTAACTTGAAGAAAAATATGGAGACAGCTGATGATTGAGGATTTCGGAGACGGGTAAAGAGCACGGCCAAGGAATTGAAGATAGGTGGGGGGTGCTCGAACAAATGTCACTGGAAAACTCTGGATGAGTTTTTGGTTGATTGGCGGTGAGTTTAAAAAAAACTCCAAAATGGTGGATTCAAGATGGCTGCCATACAAATTTCGTCAGTGTCTATCTCGGAGAGTATAGGAGATGGAAGTGTGGTTTCTTGTCAAGAGATTATCTGGACGAGGAGGTCTATTTAGCGAAATGAAAAAAAATTTCAAGAAGGCGGAATATTTTTTTTCGTACCAAATTATATGGCGAATAGGAACTATAAAAGACTGGGTACTTAGTGTAGCGAGATGATGATTGAGGATTTCGGAGATGGGTGAAGACTACGGCCAGGGTATTGAAGAAAGAGGGGGTGTGTTCGGGGATGCATGAAAAAAAAAAACAAACATAAACTACCAACACACCCGCATAATTGTACTCCTAGAAAGAGACAGAAAACGATACAATGTAGAGTGGGAGTAGTAGTATAATGGGAGTAGGGAAAAATTATGACATTTCGGAAAAACAAGATGGCCGCCGACGTGATTCATGCAACTCTTTTGTTTTCCAACCGATTTCGTTACAACTCGCAATTTTTGAAAAAGTTAGTAAACGATCAATGGAAAAAGTGGTAAAAATTGGAAAAACAAGATGGCGGCCGAGCTGTAGTTTTCTCAAATTTTTGATTTTACGACCCCGAACCGCGGCGCCACAGAACCGAAACGGGGTAGTTGATGTATAGGATATATGTTTGGGTGCGTGATGGGAGTAGGGAATTTAAGACTTTTTGGGAAACAAGGTGGCGGCCGATTTGCCTAAATGAACCGATCGAAGCATTGAAGTTAGGTGTTCGACCAAATGTCATTCAAACTTCATCCAATAGACAATGAGCTGAACAAAATTCAAATGGCGGATTTAAGATGGCTGCCATACAAATTTATTTGGTGTCTATCTCCAAAATTATAAAAGATGGAAGAGCGGTTTCATGGCAAAAGATGATCAGGACCTGAAGATCTTGATGAACAGGAAAAAAAATCAAGATGGCGGAATTTATTTTTCCATAGAAAATATATGGCGAATATTGAAGATACTACAAGTGTAGAACTATGCAAGATTTTGATACGGTTCCGTTTTACCCACGACGGGGCTCCCTGGGATTACAAAACAGGAAATTGGTACCAAAATTTTAAAAAATCAGCGCCATTTTGAAATTCTTTGTCAATTGACCGATTTCGTTCAAAATCGATATTTAGGACTACATACCTGGGGTTACAAAACCGGAAACTGTTACCAAAAATTTAAAAAACAGCGCCATTTTGAAATTATTTGTTAGTTGACCGATTTAGTTCAAAAACGATATTTAGGACGTCGTGGGATTACAAAACAGATAACTGGTAGGTACCAAAATTTAAAAAAATCAGCGCCATTATGAAATTCTTTGTTAATTGACGGATTTCGTTCAAAATCGATATTTAGGGCTCGCTGAGGTCACAAAACAGGAAACTGATACAAAAGTTTTAAAAATCAGCGCCATTGTGAAATTCTTTGTTAATTGACCGATTTCGTTCAAAATCGATATTTAGGACTCCCTGGGGTTACAAAACAGGAAACTGTTACCAAAGCTTTAAAAAAATAGCGCCAGTTTTATTTATTTTACTATCACCATAATAAATGAATTCAGTACAGTAAAATTTGTACTACTTGTAAATATAACCACAACCCGTGAGCTGCTTTAGCAGCTCGCGCACAGGGCGAAATAATAGTTATATATAATATAGCTAATTATAAAATATACTAAAACATATGTATTATAATACATTATATATTTCGACTCTGCTTAAAGAATAATTTTTGTTGTCGTCTTTAGATTGCAAGATAATGATTCTTAACTGCATTTTTGAATAAGTCCAGTGACCTTAGATTGGCGTATGGCTTATAATTCATTTATTTGTCGCATAAACTTACTTACAAATTACAACAAAAGTACAAATATGTTTACAGTAAGGCTTTAGGCAGTTTGCCAATTTCTGGCGTGTAATATACTAACTTAAACAAAATATAATTAATACATTTTCTCAAATTCTAGAAGTAATAAGAAGAAATCAATTAAATATTTATTTAAACAAAGCTCAAAAATAAAACAATTTTTTATGGGCCCAACTATGAAAATATACCTTGAAGGTAAGTCGCTACAATTAGTGGTTATTATTAATGTTGAATTTATCTTTTGCAATGCTATATTGTTTATCTAAACTAATATTATAAAGAGGAAAGACTTGTTTGTTTGCAATAATGTGAATGAATTCGAAAAAAATCGTCCCCTGTGAGAGCTTCCGTGGCGTGCGCTGCGTAAATGGTAAAAGTTACACGAAAACAATGTACGGTGGAATTGTTCCTCTGAAAAAGTTCTAAAAAAGTACCAATGGCATATATCTATCTTTAAAGGTTGTCTCACAATAATAATTTTTTTGATTTTCAAATTATTTAAGATAAGGAATTAACGATTAATAAAATAGTAGGTAATAATATTTTTCAAATTTGGTCTAAAACAAAGCTTTCATTTCGAAGTGGTTTTTTCCTGACATAGTATTAATCCTTATCTAAATAAAATGGTTGGTCAACTCAAGTATTTAATATAAACCAAATTCGCCCCTTACACCATTTAATTCAGTTGGATATCTTGGAAAGATAATAGAAATAGGGCCGGCCGGCAGTGCGAAGATATCACAGCCCTAATGTAAAGTGCTGCCCAGTGCCAGCTGGCTATTATTGGGTATGGACTATTATGATGATTAGTGCTACCCGTGCGAAGCCGGGGCGGACCACAAGGATTCAATATAGCATTAAAGAAGACAGTAAGCGCTTAAGCGCTGACAAGTGACGACAACCATATCCACCTGTACCTAGTATCCACGCTGGAGTAATAATATTATGATTGGGATTTCACTTTTTCACATTTCGCTTCGCTCGCGTACGCTATACTATACCCAATAGATAAAGGATTAAGATACATTATTGCGTAAACATAGTTTAGATTTCATACGTCCGGTTTAATTCGGTGTTTTGCGTGGATATTTTGTTGGATATTTAGGATTTGAGTATAAATTTGACTACCTACTATAATAAAGAAAAAAAATAGGATGGATAAATTTTCATACCGAGATATAAATAATTTTAATTTGAAGTGAGATAAATTTATTTTGGTATGCACATTTTGGTGGATTTTCTTACACCTTATGCTAAATAGCATTTTAAGGACATGTGAAAATAGAAAAAAGTATGAGCAATTTTTTTGTTGAAATTATGGACAGAAAAAGAAAACCTCTTTAAAAAAAATTGTTTAGTATGAATAAAGTTTTGGATTTTTATCGAGCATCTCATAATACGGCTATTAATTAGTTCGGTAAAAAAAAATTGGAACGAGATTTTATTTAGTTCAAAATATTAAGCTTTTTGTACTTTTAGGTATAAATACCTAACTTCCGGTTTTTTTTTTGGTGGATATTTTTGTGTAAGTTTTGGATCATTCAATACTAAAACCCTGCCAAGTTTCATCGACTGAGGATTCAATGTGGGGGTCTCCATACAACAGACCGCCCCGTTTCCTGGACTAAAATAGAACACAGTAGAAAAAAAAAAAAAAAAAAGATACGCGCCGAATTGAGAACCTCCTCCTTTTTTGGAAGTCGGTTAAAAAAGAAGCTTGAAGTTTTATAAAAAAAATATTGAGACTGACGAAAATTCAATTAGTTTTAATTGGGTATTTAACAACAAGTCAAATCAGCAACTTTTCAAACGTCAAAACGCGCGCTTAGTATAGGATGTATGAAATATTGAACAGTGACGTAATCAAAATTCGTCTTTTTTACTTCAATCGATAATTTAGAATGGGTTTCGAACATAAAACACTAATTATTAATATTATAAACATTAATATTACAATAAAAATAATGAATTTGAATAGTTGTCAATTATACCCAATTGCAAACATTGAAAACGAAACAACTCACCCGTCAATCTTGCCAACAGCAGTAACATTCGCTATAGGTGACACTCGACCTAGTTCTGATGCGTTCATAGTCACACTGACTCTACCCTTCACGGGGGTCGAATGCACGACCCTTCGCTTCTTGAGAGGCAACACCTCGAGCTGACTGCGCTTATTCGTTTCCACCAGCGACCGTTTCTTGATAGGCAATGTATGAATGCTGTAAATCTCTGAAGCAGATTTCTTCCGTTCCTGATTTTCCTCGTTCACGCTTCTAGTCATTGTGCTGTTTCGAGAGCGAGACAGTATTATAGGGGCGCTTCCTTCTACCGTGTCAGTTGTTAACTTTTGCAATTCCCGCGTCAAGTTCGATTTGTTTGTGGTCTTTTCTTTATTTACGCGCTTTTTAAGTTCATTTTGTAACCATTCCTCCACGTTTTCGGTTATCATACTAATGGAGTCGTTTAGCGATTTCGCGTTACGCTTTTGTTTAGGTTTGACAACTTTAGTGAAGCTTCGCGGCTTGGTGTAAGCCCGTAAGGTTGGCTTCCCTAATAATTGGTCGAATGTAGTGTTCAAATCTTGATTTTCATGCGTATGTCCTATCAGGTTATCAAATGAACTGTCCTGGGAGTCTTGCGATATATTAAACAGTTCTTCGACTCCGCTTACGTCACTCAGGTTGTTTTTAGGGCTTTCTCTGTACAATCGTCTTAATCCTCTAACATCGGACAAGTCATTTCTCGGAGAGTTCACGCGTAAAGCACTTTTAACTCCCGAAACATTTCGCAGATCATTAGAAACACTTTTTTTATTTCTGAACAGTTCTTTCACACCTCTTACATCTTCCAATGTGTTTTTCGGTGATTTCTGTTTCCTAGCAGATAGGAACAGTGTTTTTACACCAGTAACGCGTCTCAAATCATTTTTGGGTGATGGAGCGAATACTTCTTTGACTCTTACATCACTTAAACGATTTTTCGGTGATCGACCGAACACCCGTTTTACCCCAGCGACGTCGGTTAAGTCATTTTTAATTGATCTTCTAGTTAGCAAAGAATTATTGCCTCTTACGTTTCGGCGATTACTTTCCGGAGTGTTGTCGAATTGTCGTTCTAGCCCTGTTGTATTCGGGCTCTTCCCAGGCGTACTCATTGGACTCACAAACACGTCCGGGGTAAAATTTTCCGTACGCTCCATGAAAGAATTATCTGGAGTTCTGCCCGTTAATGCGATAGTATTTCTAGTAGGTCGTCGTACATCATCGTCATCTTCAAATAATTTTTTTCTTGAAAACTCCATCATACTCTGCGACAGCTTCCTTTTAACTGGACTATTGAACAATTGTTTAACGAAATCAGATTCATCCAAGTTGTCAATAATAGAACGTTTCGATTGAGTTTTCTTGGCAGTGGAATGTTTGTTTTTAACCCCCTCTGGGATCGGCAAAACGGCACTTTTCGGAGTCGTTACTTCTTCATCTTGGTATATATCATTTGACGAATTTAGAGACAGATCCATGTGATCTACGGATGATGTGGTTGCTCTCAAAGATCTTCTAGAAGTCGCTACGAGCGATCTGGATTTGAAACTTGACCTAGGCTTTTTTGTCTCTGGGCAATCACCTCCAATAGTTTTCCTCTTAAAATTGGCTCCTCTACGGCTTTGAGACCTTTGGGAAGACAAGGAACTCTGGCTTAAAGAACTTTGCTCAAGGAAGTTCTGAATGCTTAGAACTGGCGTGGTTGCTTCTTCAGGGCTATTTGTATTCTCTGGAGTACTGGTGCCATTGTGGACAGATTCGGGAGTATCGGTTATAGTAATAGTTTTACGCGGTATCGGGCTTGAAAGACTAGATTTACTGATTCTTCGAGAGGATTTAGGCGATGCTTCGTCATCATCCATTAAGAGTATGTCACTGTCATTAATCCGAGACCGGCTTCGGGAAGCTCGCGAGATTCTGGTACTATTTATAGTTAAACGCGTTTGAGTATTTTCTGGAGTTGTTAAAGACGCGGATCTTCTTTTCGAAAGTGTGGAATTCTTGGATTTAATAGAAACTTGTGGAGATGTGGTTCTGGAGCGAAGGGAAACTGGGGAGACTGTTTTTGAGCTCTGTTTAGTTTCAGCGTAAGGGGTGCTAGAACTCAAAAGGGAGGAGTTATTAGCCCGAGTGCTTCTCCCAGGCCGTGGAGTGGCAAAAGTAGTACTCGTCTCCGACCCAGCGGAGCCGTACACCGACCGATCCGACCCAATCGAATCCATGGATACCAAATCCACAATGGAATACGATTCCAAATTCTGATTATTGGATCTCGGACTGCGCGTCATAGTTTTACGAGTGGACGCAAATGTCGTGCTGTAACTTTGGTCTGTCATAGACTTTGTTGTTCTCCGGGAACTTGGGGAAACTGGGGATATTTCGAAAGAACTTTCCAGAGCCTTTTCTAAAATGAGACTTCCTCGAGAAGATTTTCTTTGACGCGGGGAATCTAATACGGATTGATTTGATGATTTTTTGGAGCGAGGGGAGTCAAGGTTAGCACTTCGATCTGATGATAAATTTTGTACGTAGGTTTCGCCGATTGATCTTTCTAGAATACGACTGCTTCGAGACTGTATCGATCTTTTTGGAGATGGAGATCTCGAGGAATCTGAATAACGCAGAGAAATATCTTCTTCAGAGACGAAATCGTCTCCGCAATCTTTTGTCGCGTCCTCAAGTAAAACCACATCTGAAGGCCTGTCTTCCGGATTCTCGAGGTTACTCAAATCAAATTTTATAGATTCCGTTCTTCTTGTGCTCTTTTTGGAGGACTTTTTGAGTGCTGATTTTCTCGGTTTGGGCATAATCGGTGATTGTAGATCTGATACCTGTGGAAAGTGATTTCAAATATCATTTTAAAGGCTAACTAGAAAGTCGTCGCACAAGCAATTATTTGAAATTATAAAAAAAACCATATGATTTCGAACAAGGTTTGATATAATACATCCTTTCTCTAAAAAACCTGTGGGAGATAAACAGTTAGATAGCAACAAAGAAGTCCCTGTGAGAGCATTTAAAGTAAATGACAAAGTATGGCTACGGACTTACTCAAAAGGGCAGAAGTGGCTGAAGGGGGTTGTATACAAGGTACCAGTCAGATTCTTAGTTAGAATAGAAAATGGCCCAGTGGTGACCAGGCACATAAATCAGTTAAGGGGAAGAGACACAGGTAGTGACCTGGACCTAGAAGAAATGCGGGATATATTAGGGATACCCCAAGAAGCAGTGGTTACTTGGATGGGGGGAGTAGTGGAACATTAGTAGGATAGGAAATAAAAAGGACTAAAGGGGGAGATGGATGTGGTGTATATAGATATAGTGTGATAGATACATAGACTTAGAACAGTGACATAGTGACAGTGACATAAGTGAGACTTGAGTCTAGAGTTGGGGCACGAGCAATATGGCGTCTGCAGCGACAACACACTGTGACGTGCGCGTGAGTATTTAACAATGTGTAACTGTTTTCTCCTGAGATCTGCAAGCTATCTCACAATTTTTACTCACAGCTTTTTATAAAAAAAGAGAGGTATCAATTGTCTCCCAAGTCCAAATCATTAATTTAAAACATCTATGAAATCAAATTCAATTATCAAAGCAAAATAGGAACACTCATGTCATCTAATTACAATTCTAATAGGCATGATGACAGTAACCAAGAATCAATGCAATTATGAATTTATGAATTTATGAATTTATCTAATGAAATAGGATTCATGGATTATAAAAAACGTATTTATTTTTCAATATCGAGTGAGATTGCTATTTATTTTGATAAAATAAAACTATAAAATACAGCAATCCGCCATATTGCATAAAACACAAAGAAGCGAATGACGTCACAATTGTTTGTTTTCGAGCTTTGAAAATCACACTATTGCTTACTGCACACTGCACGGAGTACATTGGTAAAAACAATAGTGACGTCACAACGACGCCATGACACCGCCGAACGTTTTGGCGTGAATTTTAAAATTTAAATTTCAAATGCTAATTTTATCTACTAAACTTTATTTTTCTGCTGAAATAAGATATTTTTTTCGAAATAGTAGATACTTCCGAACATAATCTGACCATTTTTCAAAATCAGTCATCATGCCTATTATAAATGAATTACAGTCGCCTGTATTATTTTTTTATTATAGTCTCCCAATCCCATACTACTCCCGATCATCCCATAGCTTAGAAAACACTCAAAGAAAGCTAGTAATGCAGACATTAGTTTATAGCTTTTCAATTTATCAAAACAAATCATTTATTTTTCATCATTTTGTAATTTATACTACAGTATGAACTTGAACAATGACATACATTAGCTTATTCAAAATTGACTACATGTTGCAAGATCAAGAACTGGCTATCCTGATTTTTTAGATCTGTGTATATGAGTATACTAGAGGTCGCCCGCGACTTCGTCCGCGTACAATTGTTGATTTCTTATGAGATAATGAAATTTTCCCGCTGCAGCAGCCTATCTATAGACGCTTTATAATATAGCTTATGCAGGTTTTTAATTATTTAAAACTGATAACTTAAATGCTGATTTTCATGTCTATACTTCAAAGTTATTTGTATGTAACCTTTCACCCCCATTTCACCCCTTTTGGGGTGGATTTTCGTAAAATTGCTTTTACAGGTTATTATTATTTAAAGCTATTAAACTAAATCCCGATTTTTAAGTCTCTAACTTCAGAAACATAGGACTTTCATACAAACTTACAACCCCCATTTCACCCTCTGTGGGGTAGATTTTCCTAAAATTGCTTATACAGTTTATTATAACTTAAAACTAATAACCTAAATCCCGATTTTCAAGTCTCTTACTTCAAAAACTTGGAACCCTTATGTAAGCTTCCAACCCCCATTTCACCCCTATTGGGGTACGTTTTCGTAAAATTGCTTATACAGGTTTTTATTATTTATAACTATTAACTTAATTGCCTATTTTCAAGTCTCTAACTTCAAAAACAAAGGACTTTCATACAAACTTCCAATCCCTATTTTAACCCTTTAGGGGTGGATTTTCTCAAAACCCTTTCTTAGCTGGCGTGTACACCATAGAAGGAATCTACCTTCCAAATTTCAAGTCTGTACGCTTTATAGTTCCTGAGATATCGTGATTAGTCAGTGAGTGAGTGAGTGGTATTTCGCTTTTATATATGTTATGGACCAGGTGATTAATTCGGGCATTATTTATAATGCACGAGCATTATGAATAATGTCTATGCTTTATCGGGCTAAGTGATTAATTACTATCTTAACTTCATTATTTATCACATTGCACGGTCATTATTATATTGCTACATGACAATCGGGCAATTTGATAATAAAGCTATATTTAATGCAGTGCGAGGGCGGGGAAGGAAGTACGCATGGCGTGACACGCTTTGACCAATTAGAGACCGCCATTCAGCGTTAGGCTCATGCGGCGGACTTCAAGCGCTGTTGTTATGTTTAGGTTTGCATTGTAAGCGAATACGGACGGACGCGAATGGATTTTACTTTACGGTTTTAACGCGAGCGTGTTAGCGAACTATAGTGAAATAGCTGTTAGTGTGTATTTTAATAATTAATCATGGATATTTCGAAATTAAACGAAATGAATCGTCAATTTGACGAAAGATTGAGTGAATTAATGTCACTTAAAGGACAAAATACTCAGTTTTTCACCAACGAAAGCTATACTGAGATGATTGAAAAAGTTAAATCTGCAAAATCAAAGAAGTCGCATAAAAAACCCGAAGATTATCAGCGTTTGCGAAGATTTGACGTCATGGCTGTTGGAGAAACAGAGAAATTGATTGTTCCAGTCAAAGACCCAGTCAAAGACAATATGATTAGGTACTACGTGAAAAACAACGAGATATTTCAGAGTTTGCATGATACCCATCTGAGTGTAGGGCATGGTGGTAGAAACCGGATGGAGAAGGAGATAAATTTTCGGTATAAAAATATTACGAGGGAAATGATTATCATTTATTTAAACCTTTGTGAGAGCTGTGAAAAGAAACGCAGCGTTCCAAAAAAAGGATTAGTTGTTAAACTTATTCTTAGCGGCGAAATAAATGCAAGATGTCAAGTAGACCTTATTGACATGCAGTCACAAGGAGATAATCAGTATAAATTTATACTTGTATACCAAGATCATCTCACAAAATTTGTGCAACTCCGTCCGCTCAAGACCAAAACTGCTGAAGAAGTTGCATATGTACTACTTGATATTTTTACAATATTCGGTGCACCAAGCATTCTTCAAAGCGATAATGGCAGAGAGTTTTCTAATAAAATTGTTCAGGAAGCTTGTGACATGTGGCCTGAATTAAAAATTGTACATGGTAAACCAAGACACTCCCAAAGCCAAGGGTCAGTAGAGAGAGCAAACCAGGACATAGAGAATATGCTGAGTACGTGGTTGGAGGATAACAACACTTGACTAAGAAATGGTCGGAAGGATTACGTTTTGTACAATAAATGAAAAATAGAGCCCATCACACAGGTATTAACTGTACTCCGTATGAAGCCATGTTTGGAACGAAGTTGAAAGTAGGGCTTAAAAGTTCGTCTATACCACACGAGGCTCTGCTTGATATTAATTCAGAAGAAGACTTGGAGAAACTATTATATACTGAGAGCACCGCCGCCGAAAATGATCAAGTAGAGTCCGCCGAAACTGATCAACTCGAGCCCATCGAAACTAACCAAGTGGACGAGTCTACCGTAATTGAGGAGTCTGAAAAAACTTCAGATACAGATTCAAACCAAATACCCACAAATGAAAACGAAAACCTAGAGCGCAAAAAAGAAAATGTTATGGCAGTTAGGAAACTAGCTTTAACGAATTTGCAGAAACAAGCAAATAAAATGTTGGATGTATCAAGCGCTAAATATCCCATGGCTGCAATTGGTGACACTGTAAGAGTCCGAGTTCCCGATGTTGATCGCGCTCGTAGCGATGGAAGAAATATGCTCGCTACAGTTATTGAATTAACAGCCAATAACCTCTATAAACTGGGAACAAAACAAGGTGTTTTAAATCAACTATATTCAAGAAACCAATTTACTGTCTGCAAGGAAAGGTTTATTTCGCCTGAAGATGTTCCAGAGACAGAGATTTCGCTGAGAGAGTGTTGTAGAATGTCCTCTAAATGCGGAGGGCAAGGTTATAGTAGATGTAGTTGTAAAGGTGGTTGCAAGTCTGATAAATGTAGTTGTCGCAAAGCCAAAAAGTTGTGTACCTCAAAATGCCATCACAGTGGCAGTTGTTCTAATAAATAAAACTGTTACTTGCTACATATTGTATAATTATTGTTTCCAATTTTATGTTCTATTTTACTTATATTTTCATTTGACTTTTATTAAGAGAAGATGCTAATTATGCCAAATAATGAGTCTGATTGCTTAGGCTTTAGTTTATTTTATGTTTTATAATAATAAGTCATTTCTTTAAAACAAAGATATGCTGTGATTTTTTTTTGTTTTAAATTTAATAATATTTTATGTTATATTTTTAATATGTCTTTCCTTAAGTTTTAAATGCAAAACTTGTGGATTTTTAAGGTAGAAGTCCTTGGTAATTAATCCAAATAATGAGTCTGATTATTTAAGTTGTTTAATATTTAGTTAAATGACAATAACAATAAAAAAATAGTAATTAAATATGTTTGTATTACTCTGCCTAAAAAGTGATGGGCAATATGTATAATGCCCGGTCAATTTGATTATTTGAATAATTATTATCAAATTGCACTCTCATATTGGGCATTTTTCATAATGACCGGGCATTATTTATACTGCCCAATTTATCACTTGGTCCATAACATATATATAGATTACATACAGGTCACTATTTTTGATCAATATCTTTACAAAGGGCTAGCAGATGCCCGCGACTTCATCCGCGTGAATTAAGTTTTTTAAATTCCCACTGGAACTCCCTAATTTTTCGGGATAATATATAGCCTATGATACAAATAATGTAGCTTTCTATTGGTACCAGAATTTTCAAAATCGGTTCAGTAGATTCAGAGATTACCCCCTACAACCTCACAAACTTTACCTCTTTATAATATTAGTATAGATAACACATGGTTGGCTGGGAACCCTAAATATTCAGAGTAAAAATTCAATTTGAAGAATAATAAGTATACTTTGGAGGAGAATGATTTACTCACGCTTTTATCGCCCGTTCCCTCGCTGCTCCTCGCCGCCGCGCGCGGACTGACCCTCTTGGGAGTCACCCCCGACACGTTACCCCCGAGGGTCTTACCCCTCACTGGGCTTGGCTTCTTCACCACAAAGGAAGGCCTCTTCGGTGTGGGTTTCGGTTTTGGTGTATGCCCCGTCATCAGCATTATGGCAGCTTGTTTTGTGTGGTCTATGGACGAGAACACGTAGTCCTTTAAACGGCGAAGGTATTCGAAAAGCATTTTCTATAGTTGTTTTTAACACGACAAGATGTATCACAACTAACTTAACAAAAACTTTTGTTTGGTATACATCTGCTCGGTCTAGGACCGTTAAATGATAGATTGATGGACAAATATAATTTATTGATTGCTAATAATTTTAACTATTTTAAGTATTATAATTAAATGATAAATTAGTGGCACGCGTGCTGGTCGCGGTGATGATTTGGGCACAGATTTATTGTTAGATTGCATGTGTAATGAAAAGTAGGTCAGTGCTGATGGAGCAAAATGTACGGTCGGGCTGTGGACCGTACAACATCTTTGTAATCAATTTAAATTGAGAAAAAATAGACGTGGAGATTTGAAACAATGCAAAAACTCTAATTAAAAATAATAACTAAATATTAAATCAAACCCAATTTTAAAAAGGCAAACATTCGAAATATGTAAAAATGTATAAATGATGGAATATAAATTTGTTTTTAGTAAGTATTTAACTGTTGTCTAGAATATTTTTCGTCGAAGTGCAACCTAACCAAACCGTAACCTTAAAATAAAAGTCAATGTGCACATGTAATTAGCATATTATCTCGATCGTGCAACCTTATGTATGGAGGCAGTATCGCAAGCCGGTATAATTTGTTGCTTGATTGCAGGTTGTTAAACCTCCCCGACATTGATGATAACTGAAGTATAACATCACTAAAGTCGTTTTTGTGAGCTTGACTCATATCCTTACTTCCTTGCTCATATTATAAACTAGCTGAGCTGACTTCGACTGCGTGAGTTTCTTGTAATTCCCGCGGGAACTCCTTAATTTTCTGGGTTAAAAAGTATTTATCACTCTCCAGGTCCTCAAATATATCATGCCAAAAATCACGTCGATTCGTTGCTCCGTTGCGGCGTGATTGAAGGAAAAAATTAACACACTTTCGCATTTATAATATTACAGTATGATATAATGCAACCGTCTCTCTGCTGCGCATTACGCTTCTGTCTAACGCACGGCTCATACAATGTTTCACTGATTTTGTCAAAACGCAAGGTTTTCAAAATTCGTTACGGGTTAAGTTGGGAAGAACATAGGCTAATTTTTGTCCTGAAAAATCAAAGAGTTTCCATTGTATTTTTCTAAATCCTCTGAAAAATGGAAATTAAGTGCGAGAGGCAAATGGCAATAAAAAGGTGTTGTTCATTTCATTTTTAAGCTATTGCATAGCTTCTATCACGGGCCTTGAGCGTGGAGACCGAATCCAGAAATTCCGTAACGAAAAAAAACCTAACACTTTGGTTGCTATGACTACTTGTGTTGTTGACTTCAAGTTGTTGAAAATAAAAAGACTATTTTTATGAAAAGATGATTTTGGTTGCTATGACTACTTGTGTTGTTGACTTCAAGTTGTTGAAAATATAAAGGCGAAATAATTTTACAAGTCAAATCAAAAAACCTCTTTGTACAAAGAGGTTTTTTGATTCCCCTTGGACACCCGGACTATTGAAAACATAATTCTTTAAAATTATTTCGCCTTTATATTTTCAACAACACAAGTAGTCATAGCAACCAAAATCATCTTTTCATAAAAATATTTCGCCTTTATATTTTCAACAACTTGAAGTCAACAACACAAGTAGTCATAGCAAGTTGATAAAAAATGCTATGCAATAGCTTTACCGCGGCAGTCTCCGAGTGCCACACGTCTTTTTTTTATTTATTTTTTAACTTGTTTCATTTTTTTTTTTTAATTTTTATAATTTTACAATCTTATTTAAGTAAATTTTAATTTTATATGGCAATTGTAAGAGATATACAAGCCAAAATCTAAATAAATAAATGAATATGAAGAAATACGGAGTAAATCCATACTAATATTATGATAGATGCGAAAATGTCTGTCAATGTGAATATGTGAATCTATTTAACAGATTTTGACAAATTTGTTTTTTCGAATACAAAAATTTATCCCCACTAAACGTGTAGGCGACTACACGTTTAGTGGGGATGAATTTTTGTTTGTCGTCTATCCTATGGTATGGTCATTAAAAATACTGTGGGTGTGGGAACACCATTTTTCGACTCAGGCAAAAGAAAAGATATAAACTAGTGCATAAAGAAGAGATAAAGTATCTCACCTATCTTGGATGGGGCTTGTATCTTGGTGACTCTCAGCTTGTGCGCGCTCTGAGCCTTCCTTAGCACGGCGAGGCGCAGCGGCGTGCTCTTGCGCGCGGCTCGAGGCGCGCTGCGAGGCAAGGCGCGAGGCAGGACGCGAGGCAAGGCGCGAGGCGTCTTGCGCGACTCTATCCAGAGGCTAGCCTTGGTTGAGTCGCTGAGGCTCACGTTCTTTGGACTCGCTCTGGCAGCCGATTTCCTATCGAAATGAGTTTTTCTGGTTAGTCAAAAGACTATCTAATGACTATCTAATGTACCTATCTATGAAATTTCTTTTGTGATTATTAAGTAGACCCCTCGGTCTTCCAAAAAAGTTAAATCTTTTCAGCAGCATAGAGGTATGATATATCTTACTGATAACATGATTGGCCTGTGGCATTGTACATGAGTTTAGAATCTGTGTTGAGAACTAAAATAAAAAAAAATGTGCTTTTCCCCAATTTAAAAATATAACACTTAACTTAGTTAATAAAATGTCGTTATTGACTCTATCAATTGCTTTTCGGAAATCGAAATAAAGTACATCCACTTGACTACCGTGATCTAAGCAATTGGAAATGAAGTCAACCAATATTAACAGGTTACTATTTACCGATCGCTTAAATCGCTTCTAAAGCCATGTTGTTCATCACTAAGATACCTATACATTAACTTTTTTAAATAGTAATCATGTAACACGCTCTCAAAAACTTTTGCTGGGAAAGAAAAAATGGCAATCGGGCGAAAATCCTCGATATTCATGGTTTTTCCAGTCTTTAGGAAGAGGTGTAACTCTTGACAGTTTCCACTGCGAAGGATAAACACCAGTGTTCAAAGAAAGATTGAATAAGTGAAAAGGAGGAAGAAAGAGCTGTTGATTATACTTTTTTAGTATCAAGGGTGGAATTTGATACGGTCCTATGGAGTACCGATTGTAAAGTCACATCATTGCATTGTCGAGTCAACATCTCCTGAAGATGCTCCGGTGTCGGAGTGAAACGTACGTTGAGAGTAATTTGGAAGATTTGTGTGGTGTGGTGAATATCGCAAGCTACATGTGCAAGATACACACTGTACCACACAGATTTACCTACTGTGGCGGATTATAGCGAATTAAATTTCTAGTTCCTTTACTATCATGGACTTCCGCAAAGTAACGCCTGCTTCTATCCAATAGTTGTGTTAATACCTGTTTGTGGTGTCAACATCCTCCGGTGCATCGCTGTTCCTGCTGCTGCGCGAGCGATTGCTGCTGGCGCTGCTGCTCGGCTGCGGGGACTCTGTAACGTTACCGCTTCATATACAACGGGGAACAACACGAGGGAAAAACATCAATATTGGCATTCTGTTGGTTCAAAATAAAGATGGACATGGTTCACATTTTAGTAAATAGAAAGTAGAAAGAAGAAAAAGAAATTATCTCCTAATCGTGCCAAGCACATAACAAGCATACCTAAAGAGGTAGTTTTTTTTTTTTCCTTATCACCATCTCACAAATCATCTTAACTAAGGCACTATCAGAGCCATTAGAGCAAATTATTGCGACGCTTCCTTGTCATTTAAGTAATCCTTCACATGGTAATAAGATTTTTCAATGAGTTTACGTTTTACATTAACTTTGTACTTATTCAAAGACATCTTCAACATGTCTTCTGTGAGCTTATTGTAGAAGCGGACACTGCTTCCAACAAATGAATTGCTAGTTTTACTAAGCCTAGAAGCAGGCATTACAAGTTTATTTTTATTTCTAGTATTGACATTATGACAATCACTTTTCTTCTTGAATTTATCAATGTGTTTATGCACGTATACTAAATTTTCAAACATATTATATTGGTTGTGCACTGTCATAATATTGATTTCTTTAAATTTATCTCTCAGTGACTCTCTTGGTCCCATTTTATATATGGCTCGAACAGCCCTCTTCTGCAGCACAAAAACAGAATTAATATCAGCAGCATTACCCCATAATAATATACCATATGATATAATGCTGTGAAAGTAACCAAAATAAACTAATCTCGCCGTTTCTATATCTGTCAACTGGCGAATTTTTTCAACCGCGTATGCAGCAGAACTAAGCCTGTAAGTCATTTAAATGTGATGGCCCCATTGCAGTTTAGAAACGTTTTTCTAACGTTATTCCGAGAAAAACAGCGGTATCCACTAAATCTAATACCTCATGATCAAGTTGTACAGTAGTTTTTACCTGTTTGTAAGCAGTAACCATACAGCGCTGATTTTCAGCCTGAACCCTGATTCAGGTGACACCACGGAAAAAACTACGTAGCTGCAAGCTAGTAGGATACTTAAAACTATAGTTTAATAGTAAATCCATATATCTATCTATCTAATTATCTATCTATCTATCTAATTAAAGTATACATTTACAGTTACAATTAATGTTCATTAGTACTACATACAATTCTCATATCTATCCAATAAAATTAACTATTATACTACTAAACCACCAGCACCACGTTAAAAAAACAGCGCTCAACACTGCGCCAGGGAGGTCGTTAAAAAAAGGTAACAAGGTGTTGAGAATATTAAGAAAATAAAGTAATAGTAATCTTAAACTAATTAATTTTGTTGGTAATGTAATTTTGTTAGTTATTTATTGTAATCTATTCACTCACCATTTTGATCATTGGTTGTGTGTCTTCGCTGCGGTTGCACTATGGCCACTTGTTTAGCACTCGACGCTGAAAGATAAAAGTTTTTAAAATACAAGATTGTATTCTATTGAGATAAACTATTGCTTTCTTATAGTATTTGACAGTCCGTCAAACTTATTCTAGCCTGGTGGCCAAAATTGGAATTAGTTTGTATGCCTGCTTTTTAGGGTTCCGTACCAAAATGGTAAAATGGAACCCTTATGGTGCGACTTTCTCCGTCTGTCTGTCCGTCTGTCCGTCTGTCCGTCCGTCACACTCGATTATTTCAGTAACTACCGAAGCTATCGACACGAAATTTGGAATAGTTGTGTATAATATTAGTGGCCCAAAGACACTGAAATTAAAAAAAATTGGAAATTATTTTTGTTCTTATTTAAAAAGGGGGGAAAATCTGAGGGTTGAAATTTAAAAGTGAGATAACTGTACTGTGTGGGGTATCATATGAAAGGGTTTACTTTGTACATTCTAAAACAGATTTTTAATTATTTTTAGTTATGATAGTTTTTGATTTATCGGGGAAAATGTCTAAAAAAATACCGTTCCCCCCCCCCCCTTATCTCCGGAGTTTACCAATCGAAAAATTTGAAATAATTATGGTCAATAGGAATTTACGTATATTTTACAGGAAAACTATAGCCAATGCTCTAACTAGCATAGTTTTTTTGATATTAACAATAAACCTCTACAAACTAGTCAGTCAAAACAAGTTAGTCTTGCGGTTCATTAACAAAGGTAATTATTTATTAATAATGGTATGGAACCCTTCGTGCGCGAGTCCGACTCGCACTTGCCCGGTTTTTTTCCTTTGTTATTGCATTGCATGTTGATTAAAAAAAATATATAAAATAAAATATGTAAATTACATTTTTATGTACTTAATATAATTTATGTTAACATATATTTTTTCAAACATAATTATAAATGCGAAAGTGCATCTGTCTGTCCATCTGTCTGCTATGTTTTAACAGTCTTTTCAACCGATTTTGATGAAATTTGGTTTAAAGATAGGTTGCATCCCGTGGAAAGACATAGGTTACTTTTTATCCCGGAAAATTAAGGAGTTCTAGCGGGAATCAAAAGAAACTTAATCAATTCAAAAGTTAAATTATCTAGTCGTGTATAACGATGTGTTTGCACTCACGGGGCACAGAGGCGCGTTGCGGCGCCAGCGGGCTGCGGCGCCGGCCGCGCGCGCGCTTGCGGGCAGACGCGCCCGGCGAGCCTGCAGGCACAAGCAAGCATATCATATCATCTGATCAACCTCAAATCACTGAAGCTCCGTTTTTTTTTATCCACTACAAGTTATAGGTCTATTACACTGCACTTTTCATAGGGACCCTTACCATTGAATCAGTGTAGTGTAATAAGATCTAGGGTGAAAGGTGCTGTGTAATAAGCGACGCTCTAACACAGCGGCCACGCCCACCCTTAACACAGGGCCCTGTGAAAAGTGCAGTGTAATAGGCCTTTAGCCAGAGCAGGGAAAATTCAGAAATCATAAATTCCCAAATTGACCCTGCAGGGGATCGAACCCGGGACCTCCGCACGTTAAGACAACAGTGCTAAACACTGCGCTACGGAGGTCATCGTGAAAAAAACTAGAGGCATTTGAAATGTGAGTTTACAGAAGAATGTTAAGAATATCCTGGAGATATAAAATTAGAAATGAATATAGTAACAATTTCTTTTTCTTACAAAAATAATCATGACGTATAAAATTGGCAGCTCTAAGACAGCACTACTCGCCGTGTCACTTACGGAGAAAGCTCGTGGTCTTTCATGCTAGCCTCATTGTAATGTAGTTTTTTTTTAGTCTGTTATTTCTTGTACTTGTACTATGTAAGAATAAAGATTTCCTTCTTTCTTCTTTCTAATTCACCATACGTACTAGTGGTCTCTGTCTGTATTGTTGTCACTCCCCAAGTGCAGATCTCGCAGAACTGATGGCCGTTGGGGCAGACGTGTTCTGGAGTGGAGACCGCGCACCGGCAAGCGCAATGTAGGACGACCTCCAGCTCGCTGGTCCGATGACCTAAAGACGGTGGCGGGGAGCGGGTGGATGAGGAAGGCGGAGGCCCGTGTTTGGTGGCGCGCGCTCGAAAAGGAGTATATCCAGCAGTGGATGTATGCTGATGCATGGATGGATGGATGAAGTAAAGATGTCTGTTAGGCAGGATGGCCGGTCGCTTTGCCGCAACACACATACTCACTCAGAGTCCCCTGTAAGGCTGTTCGCACACTCACCGGGCAGTGCGGGGCGCATGTGCGGCTGGTCGTACTCCCAGCGCAGCGTGCGGCCGCCCACGCCGAGCCGGTCGCCGTGGCGCAACACACACACACTCACACCGACACCGTTCACCAGGGTCTCACCTGCCGTTATACTGCTCACCACCGTCTGGGGACAAGCCACCACACCTGTTATATCCATGGTATAGTCTATTTTCTCTTAACTATAATTGATAATTGGGTCGACGATATTCAAGTAGTGGAAGGTGGCATATGGTCCTGAACAGCTAGAGACAGAGAGGAGTGGAAAATGTTGGAGGAGGCCTTTGCTAATAGGCAAACGGACGGGGTTGTCGAGGCAGTGCAGGATAATAATAGTTAAGATGAAGAAATGTAAAATATCTGAATAAAGGCTTTACTTATTATTTATTATTTGATAATAATTGATAATTTATATTTTGCCAAATTGTTTTAAATTATAACGACGTATGCTTTAACGGCCCATTTGCTCAACCGATTTTGATGAAATTTGGTATAGAGGTAGATTGTATCCCGGGGAAGTACATAGGTTACTTTTATCCTGGAAAATTAAACGATTCCCGCAGGAATCAAAAAAAAAACGTGGCTTGAATGAACGTATTTTGACTTTGCTTGGTTACCTGATTGGGGTGCACCACAACGGTGGCATGGTGCGGGCTGACAGTGGGCAGCAGCACGCGGATGTCGCACGCGGCGCCGCTGCCGATGGTGGCAAGCCCCTCAGACAGCGGGTAGGCCTTCACGTCCCGCCCCAGTCGGTCCAGCACCACCAGCCGACCACCAGACATTGCACCCTGACAATACACCACGCTTATTTTTATTTATGAATGAATGAATGAATGAAATATTCTTTATTGTACACCAAATAAAAAATACATTTAACCCGCGAGCACTCGCGCTATGAGCATTTTGCTCACAGTAAATTTAAAACACACGCCATTTTGTCAAAATTATTCGTACGTACATCGTTCATTTGGTAGCTGAGTTTTGTTCCGTCCCCCACCCCTGTATGCAGTTCACTTCTCGCCAGTGTGCGTCAGTCACTTGGACGAGGTGGTTTGTTGCGCCGTGTACCATCAGGCGGCGTTTTGCTCATCGCGCGGGTGCGCCCCGGTATGCGCCCGGTATGAGAAAAATATGAGAGGTAAAATCTACTGATGAATGACCTCGTTACTTTTTTGGTGCGCACCTATGGTGCGCAACTTTCTAATTTGGTTGTCAAGGCGACTATACCTATATGTTGTTGGGCTTGTTTGTTTCTATCAGTGTCAATGTACTTAAGTCAGATAATAATAATTACATAATTTATCAACATTCCTAATGAAATATTTGTGCACATCTGAAATTGACTATTGTGAAAAGTTTAATGTAAAATATTTCGCCGATTAGTTATAATAAATGTATATAAAATGAATAAATATATATTTATATAAGTATGTATATTATTTTCATTAATTTGTTAATTTACCCTTTCATATGGTATTAATCTTATTTTCAGTTGGATAAACTCTTTTTGCGTATGTTTAGACAATCGTACTTAAGAGAGGGCGCTGCAGCGCAACGGGTAGTACATCTGCTCCGTAAAATTTTAAATTAATAAATATACCACTCAAGTTTCCGTGCCAATTCATCGTAAATTAACGTATATATAACCGTGTGATAAGTACGTGTACATGTTATTAGTTATTACCTTAAAACATTCGCTAAAAAAACGTAAAAAACTCATTATATTACCTACTTGTCCATGTGAAGTGTACGCAGCCTTCAAAATATCACCTACATATACGGAATGTATAAAAGTGAATAACAGTGCAAAAACTAATTCATGTTGTGAAATATTTTCATAAACTTAATGCTTCGGAAAGAACAAATATATCAAAAACTCACTGTTAAAAAGTAACAGTTATTGGGCAATTTGAAGGTATGACAAAAATAAAATTTCATACAACTAACTGCAGAGAAACTATTTATGTTATATTGATGTACTCGTATGCTGCAAATATTTTACTTATATGAATAACAGAATAAAAGGAAAGGTCACAGCACAGTGACATAACTATAGTTTATATCAAGATTCGATTCCCGGCGATGTAATATACTTATACCTACTCGTACCTAACTACATCGAATAGCTGCTACGTAAATCATTCCATTACTTACTAACATATTATTTATTAAAAGGTTGTGACTATTTAAACGTCTAGTTTAATAAATAGAACAAAAATATATTACTTATATTAAAATACTTACTGATATACATATCCCACCAAAAACATTTCATGTAAAATTGGTTGCCAAAGACTCACAAGTGCATAATGCTTTCACTGTTAAAAAGTTATGAGATCTCTAATTAGAGCCAAGCCCGAAGGTGAGCTCCTCTTTGTGCTGCGCATCATAACCCACGGAGTCTGTCTCAAGTTCAAAGTACATAGTTCTAAATGCTCTTTACTGTGTACCAAACTAATAATATTAAATAACATGTAAGTCTATATATAAAACTTGTCCCTAGAACCTCTACATCTTGGTAAAAAGGTATGGCTTGGCCGTTTAATATTCGTCGAACATTTCCTGACATAACATTTAAGTCATTAAGGAATAGTTAGGGCGACATATACGAAACGGCCAAGCCGTACCTTTTTACCAAGATGTAGAGGTTCTAGGGACAAGTTTTATATATAGACTTACATGTTATTTAATATTATTAGTTTGGTACACAGTAAAGAGCATTTAGAACTATGTACTTTGAACTTGAGACAGACTCCGTGGGTTATGATGCGCAGCACAAAGAGGAGCTCACCTTCGGGCTTGGCTCTAATTAGAGATCTCATAACTTTTTAACAGTGAAAGCATTATGCACTTGTGAGTCTTTGGCAACCAATTTTACATGAAATGTTTTTGGTGGGATTTCATTTATTTTTGGCAGGCGCCCTAGATTTTTTGATTTTTTTTAGCTGAATGCTAGATGATTGATACTTGGTAAGTTTAATAAATCTGTCAACGACATGTTATCCTGAAAATTACAGCTTTCTACCATGTTCCGTACCGAAGTTATGACTGTTCTAAAATACAAGGAAATGCTGTCAGATTTGCACCCCCTATACGAGGGGTTGGAGATGAAAAGATTCAGATTTCTTAATTTTCCTGTTGTTTATATGCAAATTCTAGCCTACATACCAAATTTCAGTCTTCTAGCACTTCAGGAAGTACCTTTTTTCAGTTGATGATCATCAGTGAGTGAGTACGAAATCGACGTATTTTAGGTAATCAATAAACTGAAACTATAAATGCTAAAAAATTGAAACTTGGTATATTCGGTAAGTCCCCCAACAACATCTTATCCTGAAAATTTCAGCTTTCTAGCGTCATTCGGACCGAAGCTATGACGGTTCGAAAATTCGACGAAACGCTTCGAGAAAAGGTAGGTAGTGCCCCGTTTCCTTTGGCTCGTCTTTGGCGGGGACACTCCCGTGTCCCCAGATCACTTCCACAATGGAAGACATTACAAATATGCTTCAAGACATTATGAAAAAATTAGAAATACAAAAAGAGGAAATCAGGGACATTCCTAAATGTATAATAAAAACAATTGATGAAAAGTTTCTAGATTTCGAGCAAAAATTTAATGAACTTGAATCAAAAATAAACCAACAACAAAACTCTATCAAATATTTTGAAAAATGTTTAAAACGAAAAAATTTAATATTTTTCGGAGTTGAAGAAAAAGAAAATAGTTACCAGAGCTTGGAAGAAATTATACTTAATATTGTAACCAAAACTATGAATATAAACTGCGATAGAAGCTGCATCGAGTATGTTGGAAGATTGGGTAAGAATAAGAATAAATTGAGACCAATAGTGGTTACTTTAAACACAGTTGGTAAAAAAATTGAACTGCTGAAAAATAGCAAAACTTTAAAAAATACAAATTACTACATACAAGAAGACTATTCAAAAGAAATTGTAGAAAAAAGGAAGGAATTAATGAAGAATATTTATGAACAAAGAAAACAAGGGAATAAATGTGTTCTAAAATATGATAAAATAGTATTTTTAGAAAACAAAGAAAGTAAGAATATGCCTAAAAATAATGAAATAAATATTAATAATAGGAATTTTTTAACTTCATCAAATCTAAAAAAGTCAGCAAAAAACTCCACAAGGAAAAGTAAACATGACATCAAATATTTTGTTTCGCAAATGGATAAACCATCAATAAGTCACTCATTATATCAAGGACAACACAAATCCAATTAGCAGGAATAATTCTGTCATCATCACAGCCCCTCTCCCAGCCTCCCAAGCCGGTTGGTCACTGTGGGAGGACTAGACCACAACCCACCAGCTGCATAAAAGTGCAAAATAGAAGTGCGAAGAATAAGCATAAATAACAAATGTGAATTAACATTTCGGATAAATAAACAATTAGGGACGTACTGGTGGAGGCCTTCGCCCTATGGGCGGACTGGGGATTCAAATATTTATTTAGTAGATATGAGATAGCTATATGATAGGTTTAATATTAGTATTGTACTATTGAATAAGTACATATTGAAATATATTTCTTAGCAACAAATCTTAAATGTAAATTAGGATATTGTTAATTACTTAGGTACTAACTAAAACTGTTAACTACGAAAATTGAGTACAGAATTATTTATAAAATTAAAATAATCCATATAAAAGTTTATTTCACCTTGTAAATTTTGGTCCAAGAACTGTAATTCCTATCTACTGAAGTAAATACAGTAAAAGTTTTTTAAAAAAAAAAAAAAATTTTAAAATCAAATAAGAAAAGAAAAAGTTTTAGAATATTGAGTTATGCCTACCTTAAATAGCGATAAATAATCAAACATTACTTGTTGACCTAATTAATACCAACGTACAGATTAATTTCCTAGAATGATTAAATAATCGTAATAAATAAAATAAGATTTTATTATTATACAAAGAATTTGCAAATACTTCTTACTCATATTTATCTAAACTAGAATAAGCCAAATAAATGTAAATGGTATAAAAATTGTAAGTCAAAAAAACGGCCAAGTGCGAGTCGGACTCGCGCACCGAGGGCTCCGTACTCAAGAAGTAGGTATAATTACCTTTGTTAATGAACCGCAAAACTAACTTTGTTTGTAGAGGTTTACTGTTAATATCAAAAACTTACGTTTGTTGTATGGGAGCCCCCCTTTAATATTTACTTTATTGATATTTAATTATTTATTTTGAAAGGTAATATACAAGTTAATATTCTGTGAAAATTTGAACCGTCTACCTGTTACCGTTTTTAATATTGAGCAAAAAAATACGAAAAAAACACGTTTATTGTATGGGGACCCCCCTTAATATATATATTTTTTTAATTTTTAGTATTTGTTGTTATAGCGGCAACGGAAATACATCATTTGTGAAAATTTCAGCTTTCTAGCTATCACGGTCTATGAGATACAGCCTGGAGACAGACAGACAGACAGACAGACAGACAGACAGACAGCGGAGTCTTAGTAATAGGGTCCCGTTTTTACCCTTTGGGTACGGAACCCTAAAAAAAGACAATTTGTATCATGTAGGCTAAGCATTACAAGAAAAATGTGTGTTATATCTTTAAGAAAAATTGTAACTATTTCCAGTTAATAAAGGCTATTTTATTTTATTTTATTTATTTATTACTTAAGGAGTAAACTCCAGTCGTGCGTCGGAGCTGACACACACAATTTTTTTTTTTTTTACTCATGACTTAATTTTTTTTTCATCTTAGCGACAGTTTTACTGCTACTTTTATGTAATATTATGATTTTACATTACTGAAATAGTAATCTATTATGTATTTATATTATAGATGGATCGTGATCGAAGGGACAAACAAATTTTGGCATGGTTGATGGAGGAAGATTTAGAAGACATTGAGGACCCGTCTTTTAGAGCCGATGATATTATTTTACATAGATTCCATTGGACGATGAATTACTAGCTGCACGGACTACTATCGTTGGTACACTTAGGAAGAATAAAAGGGAAATTCCACCATTTTTTCTTGACATCAAACAAAGACCAAAACCTAGTAGTATCTTTGGTTTTCATAAGAGCAAGGTTCTGGTGTCTTACATACCAAACAAAAAGAATTAAAAAAAATGTTCTTACGATAAGTACACTTCATAACGTCGACCGAATCGATCCAACTACTGGAACTAACGCGAAATCCGAAATTATCACCTTTTATAATAAAACGAAAGGAGGTGTTGATGCTGTAGATCGAATAAAAGAAGAGTATTCTGTGGCAAGAGTGGCATGTAGATGGCCGCTGAGATTATTCTTCACGATCCTAAACATAGCCGGAATCAACAGTCAAATCATTTACAAAGAAAATACGGGTATAATCATCACGCGCAGAGACTACTTGAAACAACTAGCTCTTCAACTAACACAGGCACATATCCAAAGAAGAAGCACCTTCCAAAATATTTCATATCCTCTTCGGCAAGTGATGAAACGTTTTGTACCAGAATCTGAGTTACCAGAAGAAGAAAAACCAAGTGGTATCTGCGCGGTTTGCCCAAGACGCAAAAATCGCAAGACCAAAAAAAGCTGCATTTACTGTCAAAAATTTTTATGTACCGAGCATAGTCGTACACTATGTGATATGTGTAAAGCTCGTGTATATGACGAAGATTAGTTATTTATACTTAGTTTAAAAGTTTTTTTGCAAAGTTTTTTTTTTTTTTCATTTTTTCCGTAAGACTGCCTTACAAGACTGGCAAATTAGGTCCTATGATTGTTAATTAAAATAAAAAAGATTAATATTGTTAACTTTTTGAATATATATTTTGTAGAATAAATAATACGTATTTTATTTAATAAAATATTTTTTTATTCATATTTTTTGGTAAAACTTGCATTTATTGACATTCATAAACGTGAGCAAAATGCTCTACACGCGAGTGCTGATGTAATTTCTTGAGGCGCGAGTGCTGCCGGATTAAACAATAACAATAAAAATAATAAAAGAAAAATCGGTACAAATGGCGGCCTTATCGCTTTGAAGCGATCTCTTCCAGGCAACCACGCTTTATAGACATTAATCCTAGTGAGTCAAGGGTGTACGTAGATATGTTCAGGAGGAAATAATAATAATGTAATTATTTATGCTAATATAATAAATTTATATTTATGTTATTTACTTAGAAAACTAACAAACTCAAACTCATATTTTTTTAATCAAATAAACTTATAACAAGAGATTTTGAACCGTCAAGTGATTCTACCACTGACTACACTACAATTTACCTATACTAATATTATAAATGCAAAAGTTTGGATGGATAGATGGATACTTGTTACTCAATCATGCCAGAACGGCTGAACGGATCTGGATGCAATTTGGCACAGAGATAGATTATAGTCTAGAATAACACATAGGCTAAAGAGTTCTTACAGGAATTAAAAAACCCTACTCCATGTGGACAATCCATGAAAATGTACACATTAAGTATTACAATTTCTGCAGATTATGCCAGGAATCCTACGAGACTCCGCTGCATATTATCTGCCAATGTCCCGCTCTAATGCATAAACGAAGCATCCATCTGGGCAAACATATTATTAACCCAGAGGATGCTTCCCGTATTCCAGTCAAGAAAACGCTGCTGTTCCTGGCAGAAACAAGTATTTGGCGAGGAAATTTAAACTGGATGTCACATCACAATAGATCGGAGACGGTCGCAGTGATACAGGACATAAGGGACTGAAACCTCAACAAGAAGAAGAAGAAGAAGAAGAAGATTACAATTTCTGATATCAATAAAATCAATTAAAAGTGTGCATTCACAGGTACATTCATTCAGGCTTCTTAACCTCTAGTGTGCGGTCTCAAAATAAACGGAACCCCCTTGTGCGCGCAACGTTTGACAGGTGTCGAATTTCGCGGCCGCCGGCGGGCTCGCGCCGCTTCAAAAAATAATAAATCCTATTACTTGTACTAAAGCTATGTAAACAAATTACGTCATTCAAATGGTTACGAACTATATTTATATAGATTAAAGTTTGAAAGGTCATCGCTCTTCTTTATGGTTTACACAGAAAAATAGCAAAAAAAAGACCAAAAATCACCCTCTTTTTTTTTGGTACCAATAAAATAAACAAAATTACCCGTATCTGTAGTTTTTTTGATTGACGTGCTCTATGGTCAGTCATTTTAGAGTAAAAACACACGAAATAAAGACTCTTTCCTATAATTCTTACTCTAGGAAAAAAACAAAAAATTAAAAAAAAAAAAAACATTTCGTGTCCTCCTCGCACGAAATTTCTACCCATAAGTTGATTACATAGAGCAAGGACGTCAAAAAATTCCTGCTGTGTCCTTGTCTATCCTAGTATTTAATACCAAAGTTAGAGAGGAATCGAGACAGTATTCTATTTCTATGAAACAAAAATGTGCGCATCTGCGGAGGACGCGTTCCGCCATTACGCGGCGACCGGAATCCGGTTCCTCTCCACTCCTCTCGAAAACGACTCCAACCGGAATCCGGTTCCCTGCCGTCCCAGGGGTTAAGAATCTGGCATTCCAAACCAGTTGTAGATTCACTTCAAAGCAAAACCACTTGTGTGTTAATTTGAATTCCAGTCTGAATTGGACTGTATCCAATTGATACAGTCCAATTCAGGCTTTTTTCTCAGAACATTAGGCTTAATACAACGTTACGGGACAGTTTCAGTTCACTGTACCTGCGTGAAACTACACAGCTAGCTTTCAAGACATCATATAGTTAGAACCAGACTATACCTCATACAAGGTGAATCAAAAAGTTCTTGAAATTCATATAAAAAAATTAAACAATAATATTTTATTTTTCTACATAATCTCTCTCTTAGATCTGTATCTCTGCATTTAGAATAATGTGTTTTTAACTTTTTTTATTCCTTCCAAAAAAATCTTTTTCTTGACTCTCGAAAAACTCCTCTACGGCATCCATAACCGCATCATCGTAATAAAATTTTGTTCCACAAATATGCTCTTTTCATTTTGGGAATAAGAGAAAATCAGTAGGAGCTAAGTCCGAAGAATATGGTGGATGATTTAAGGAAATTTAAGCCAGCACAATGGATTGCGTTTAGTGTAACTTCCGATTGATGAGCAGTAGTGTTATCGTGAAGGAACAACACACCTCACAACAGTTTTCCACAACGTTTTTCTTTAATTGTTGTCAAACAAATACTGGACCCTATTATGCAAATTTAACAAGAAGAATTCTACAGAATTGAATTTATCTACTTGAGCATGTATGATCATAAAAGGAATTAAAGATTTATTAATATCCAGCCCTTAAAAACTTTTCAGCAAGCATTGAATTCAGTCGCACAAATCTGGAACTACTAAATTATAGAATATAGCTTGGGCTTCTTCTTCACATTTGAATCGCATGGTACTTAGGTTAAAGGTAAATTATTCAGTGATTTAATAAAATAAAATCAATGCAGTTCATAGATTTCCCAACCCATAATATGTTTAGACTTTAGATCGACGATCGGACGGACGTCAAGCAAGATTGTGATATTTCCCGCCACATAAATTGTTATGGATATGAGCAATTAAACAGAGAAATCTTATGTTCATTAAATAGTTTGATCTTAATGATGCTAAATTTGTGCAAAAAAATAATGTTTTAAGCTAGTATTGTAGTATTTTTCAGCTTAAAAATAAAGAGCCGGGATTGGCGTGGAACCTTTACAATTTCAATACATACCGACGTCAGATGTTTGCCAAGAAAAACATAATAACTTTTTTAATTAAACACTTCAAAACACAATAAATTATTCAATTCACATATTAAACAGTCAAAATATTCACGATTTTTTTCAAATTTTAATTTTAAAAGTAATGGCGTCACCATAAGCTTTGACAATTTAAAACAAAAGCAAACATGGTGGACGGAAAACGAATCCAATCCACAGACAAACAAGTAATAATTAAAAAACACGACTGCTCTACCAAAAAACGAACTGAAAAGTTATTTTTTTTGTGAATCACTGGAATCTGGATATTGAACTACAGTATGCTATATATTTTTGGAATCTACTCATCATTTTCTAGATGATGACTATATAGGTATATAGTTAATCTTATTTTCGATATTTTTTTCTTCAATTTAAGTCTGTAATGCGGGAACATGGTCACCCCAACAATTTTTTTTTTAATTTTACTAGCCTATGTCACCCGGAATAAGCTAGGGATTCTAACGATACCTCATTTATCAAAATCAGTTCAGGCGTATAGAAGGTATGGTAGAATATAGGTACATACTCACATACATACATACATGCATGTATGCATGTGTCAGGGTTCATGTATGTATGTATACATACATGAACCCTGAAAACAATATACTCCTTTTTTCAGGCAGTCGTATAAAAACTTTGTTTAGGTATATAGAGAGGATGTGTTACATTTTACTCAATTATAGTTATACGATGCATTTTATTAATAAAACATGTACTACTATGTTTTGACTATTCTTACTTATTGAAAGCTACGTTTTTAGAATGAGACAGGTGTATTATGTTATTGCGTGAACGTGTCAGGCAATTGTCATATGACGTCATCAAATTTTGCTATTGAAGCCAATTTTTTTGTACCTTTATATGGCGTCTGTATTGCTTACGGTGTTTTTGTTGTGGCTAATTACCAGTTTTGTGAATATTTTCATAATATTTTTATGTGTTTTTGCTTAGTTTTATGCAGTTTTGTGTAATCAACAATGGTGAAGTGCTCAGTTGTGGGGTGTCGTAATAATAGTATTGTAAAACGCCCAGGAATTTCATTTCTTAAGTGAGTAACATAGTTGTTTTTATTTTTCTTTATGTGGCGAGTATTTTAAGTTATTTCAACTAATTATAGCTTAGTTTCTTCTTTACTGAATCCAAAACACGTAAATTTTTGCGCTATCCCCGATAATTTGGATTATTTCATTAGTTTTTGTTTGAGTGTTTATATAGTGTGGGGATTGTATTGTTTACAAATAAATTGAGTATCGATAAAATTAAAATTTCATACCACTTTTTTTTTTTTTTAATCCTCTACAAGTTAGCCCTTGACTGCGATCTCACCTGATGGTAAGTGATGATGCGTTTAACTCTTTCTGTTTCTCACTCAGAGGGGTAGATGGTATCAGACCGTCAATGCTGAACCTGGATTTTGCTCAGAAGCATTCCAAACCTTAAAGACCAAAGTTCAGAGCAGTGATAAGCCTGTTATATGTGCTCTTGCTCTTGATGAGATGGCTATAAGAAAGTCACTCTGTTGGGATCCGCAAACTAAAATTTATTACGGTAGAGTAAATACCGGTATAGATTGTGACAGTGATTCTTTGGAAGTTGCTAGTCAATGCCTCGTCTTATTGATCACCTCTATTAATGGTAGCTGGAAATTACCACTTGGGTACTTTTTTATTACGCCGTTAACTGGGGAGCAAAAGTCATTTTTAATTGAAACAGCCATAAAAAAAATGTGAAGAAGTAGGTGTTCAAATTGTCAGCTTAACATGTGATGGTCCTGCTGCAAATTTTAGTATGCTTTCACATTTAGGATGTGATTTGGTATCAAATCAAGATGTAACATCATTCAAGTGTAGTGAAAGTTTTGTTCATGTTTTTATAGATCCTTGCCATGCCATCAAGCTAATTCGAAATACATTTGGCGAACTAAAAAATTTTTATGATACGTTCGGAAGAAAAATAGACTTCATATATTTGGAACGTCTCTTAAGGCTACAGGAAACGGAAGGACTGCACATGGCCACCAAGATCACAAAGGCCCACTTGATGTTTGACAAACAAAAAATGAAGGTTCGCTTAGCTACACAATTGCTAAGTAATTCTTTTGCGGATGCATTAGCATTCTGCGAGAACCATCTTAAAATAAAAGACTTTGAAGGATGTGCTGGCACAATTAATTTTATACGGTTATTAAATGATGTTTTTGACGTACTCAACATTCGCAGCATACGTCCACCTGGTTGGAAAAAAGCTATATGTCCAGAAAATATTGGAATGGTAGAAACCTTATTTGAAGGAGCTATAGACTATCTCCAAAACCTGAAATTGGTATCAGGGGAGTTGGTTATAAAGTCGAAAAGGCGGACTGGTTTCATTGGACTCATAATTGATATGAAAAGTGCTATCTGCTTATATAGACACCTTATCGAAAACACAAAATTATTGAAATATATACCATTATATAAAGTCAGCCAAGACCACATTGAATGTTTCTTCTCTTCAATTAGAGCTCGTGGTGGTTATAACAATAATCCAAATGCAGTGCAGTTTAAAGCCGCGTTTAAAAAACTTCTGATTAGAGCAGAAATCAGAGAGGGAGGTCTTGGAAATTGTATTCCCCTGGAGCAAATAAATATTTTAACCTGCTCCAGCAGAACAAACCCGGTCACCACAATAAACGACCTCACTGAAAAGAAAGTCTTTGTTGAAATTCCAGAGGACGACAGTGATTTATACGATGAATTTATGAACTGTTTAGACATAAACTTGTCTGAATATTCTGAAAGCATAACAAAATATATAGCCGGGTTTGTTGCAAGAAAATTATGCCGTTCAATCAAATGTGAAGATTGTATATCGTTGTTGGTTGGTTCTGAAACTCAAAATATGTGTTTAATTACACTAAAAAACAGGGGTGGTTTAACATACGCTTCCACAAATACGGAAGAAATTATTAAAAATACTGAAAAAATACTCAAACTTAATTTCCAAAAAGAAGTACCAGAAAATTATTACTTGTATATTTTTAAGTTCCTAATGGAAAATTTTGGGGATAATAATATTTTTAAAAGCAATGCGGAACGCGATATCCAACATAAACATTTATTAATGAAAAGTGTTGTGCAAACATATATGAATCTTAGATTTAAATATTTCGGGAAAAAAACAACTGAAATTATTTCTTTAAGAAATAATCTTAATAAAATAGTTTTGTTCAGAAATTAATGAATGTTCATCTTATGTTAATAATTGTAATCTATACTATTAATTATTAATATATATCTACTAGAAATTTAAATCAGAGAATATATTGACTATAGAGTCCAAAACAGTATGTTTATTTTAATTTATGTCAGTCTGTCTGTGCATGCTTTACGCTGATAGTTGATACTGAACGGATAGGGATTCAATTTTTTTGTCGATATTATTCCACTAGCTGATGCTCGCGACTACGTCCGCGTGGATTGAGCTTCTTTTGGTTCCCGCGGGAACTCCTTAATTTTCCGGGATAAAAAGCCTATGTGCTATTCCAGACTATAATCTATCTCTGTGCCAAATTTCTGCCAGATCCGTTCAGTTGTTGGCGCGTGATTGAGTAACAAACATCCATACATCCATCCAAACTTTCGCATTTACAATATTAGTAAGTAAGTCCGTCCATCACATATTAACTGATTTTGAAAGATGGCTTTTCTTTACAAAGGTAGGCCAAGTCTCATGTAGGTACAGATAATGAAGATCTAATGAATAGTTTCGGGAAAGTCAGGGGGAGAGAATTTCTTAAAGGGTAACGGGTAAAGGGCAAATCAATGGCGATGTTAATTGTGACGAGTAACTACGGAAGTTAAACTGCGCGTGGCTCGACACGCATTTGGGCGGCTTTTTGTCTATGCAATAGGTAGGCCCACCGTGCAAAGCAGGGGTTGAGGGTCGGGTCAACTAGTGATTTAGTAAATGTTTTAAAAAGTTGTAATAAATAATAAACAGTCTATGATGGGTTTTTTTAATATTCATAAACATGTTTTGTTTTACATTTTCTACATATAAGTATGTACTTTTAAACATTGTCAAAAAATGTCATGAAAATAAATTAGAGAAAGAACGTATTGTTCAGTCATTTCTAAGTTTTATTTCAGTGCTCCTTAATTCAACACAACAGTATATTTGTTTTCAATAGTTTCCAACCCCCTTGTTGAGTCCGTATTCCCACCGATGTGTCCTACTGGTGGGACCACAGAATACCACCATGTAGTTTGTACTTTGTACTCTTATTATCACAGCACTAGACACGTATGTTGACGAGAGCAGATTTTTTAGATTCAGATTCATTTATTTGCATTTAACATGTACAATTGCACAATATATGACACGTCACCCCGTGTCAGGCAATAATGGCATAATATGATGAAACAATGAATGATCTGATGCCCGCGACTTCGCCCCAGTTTAAATTTTTTTGATTCACGCGGAAACTCCTTAATTTTCCGGGATGAAAAGTAGCCTATGGCACTCTCCAGATCCTTAACTATACTCGTGCCATAAATGACGTCGATCCGTTTCTCCGTTGGACAAACCAAAAACCAACAAACAAACACACATTCGCATATTGGTAATATTGGTAAAGTATGGTATTGGTAAAGTATGACGGTTGGATATATATCCAACCGTCATACTTTACCAATACCCCTATAGAGCAGCCCGCTGAAGCGGACCGCGTAGTAGACCGCGCTGCCCACTGTCTACTTACTTGCTCTCCTTCTATCCTAGTGTTTACTGCCTACGGGTTCTGAAGTAAACCACACACTGCTATGCTAGCGAGCATAGTGGAAACGCCAGCGTGCCAAGCGTCCGACAGACGTAAAAAAAATCTCATAAGAAAATACAAAACAGAGACCCCCCATAAGAATCTAAAAGGGCCTTTAAATGTAAAAAAAACTTTCCAGACATGCATACAATCAATATTAGTATACCGCTGAAGATCGGGTACCTTTGGGTGCCATTGAACTTCGCCATCTTGGCTTTCCTAACGGAAAACCGACATTTCTTCCATACAGAACAAATGTTGTAAAAAAATCCATATCAAAGTCATGCATATTTTCTACTTCCACTCTTCCATCTAGTATAATTTCTGAAATAGACACCTTTGAAATTTTGGCCGTGCTCCTCACCCGTCTTTCAAACCCTCGATCATCATCGCTCACCATAAGTATATTTATCTCTCCGAAAAATTATGGAGAGTTCTTCTTTAAAAATTTGAAAAGGAACCGCATCAAAGTCTTGCATAGTTCAACACTAAATTGTAGCCTCTTCCATATTCGCCATACATTTTCTATGGAAAAATAAATTCCGCCATGTTGAATTTTTTTCATGTTCATCAATTAGAACTTCATGTCCTGATCACATTTTGCCACTCTTCTCTTCAGAAACAACTCTTCCATCTTTTATACTCTCCGAGATAGACACCAACGAAATTTGTATGGCTGCCATCTTAAATCCGCCATTTTGAATTTTTTTCAGCTCACTGTCAATTGGATGAAGTTTCGAATGACATTTGGTCGAGCACCCCCTACCTATCTTCAATACCCTGTCTCTCCGTATTTTTCCTCCGAATGAATTTTTGTTTTCTATACGAAACGATAAGTAAAAAAAAAATTTTCATACAAAATTTTAGAGGAGAGGTGATCAATCAGTGAATAAGCACAAGCAGCTATATATATATTAATAATAATTCCACATCGATAAATGTTATCGATAGTCATCAGGGCCGCACTTTGGTAAGTCGCCATTTTAGTCAACAGTTATGTTTAGGTATACAGCTTTTTTTCGTAGGTATGACAAGTCCTTAGTTTCCTTAGTCATTGGTCTTAGCGGACTGCCACGCATTGAATTATTGTCAATGTGTGCGTTGGTGTTGCACAGTGTTGCAACAAATAATTAAAAAGATAGGAACATAGACATTTTTGCTTGGAGGGAAAAGGACACAGATTCTCATACACTTGTCTATGTAGGTGTGAAATTTATGATGTTAGGTAAGTCTGCTTTTCTAAATAAAATAAATAAATAAATAATCATTTATTTGCCAGAATGTTTGTACATAATGTTGGTGAAATAATATAGCCTGTTCATAAACATCCAACTAACTTAATAGTGTGCAAATATTAGTAGGTAGGTAAATTAAAAAATATTAGGATTTAAGCTGAACAATATTAAACAATTAAATATAAGATAAACCAATGTCTGAGAAATTACAGGAATCAAAATCATATCAATCATGCAACGCGATTAAAAATAAGAACGTCAATACTTAAAAGCTACAATTTTGTTTTAAATTCCCTTACATCATTGCGTTAAATATTCCTTCACATCATAATAACATTTTTCTAATAGTAATTTATTAAGTTTGCTCTTTAACATCTTTAAAGTCAAGTTTTCAAAGTCAGCAGGTAGCTTATTATAAATCTGAACCGCCATAGCGTAAGTACTTTTCATGAATGTACTATTGCAACATTTTGAAATACATAGTTTGTTAGGATATCGAATGGACCTATTCGTTTTGATTTCGCATTTCCTTTTGAAATATTTTGGACATCGCTTAACAAACACACATTTCTCTTTTATGTCTGTGCTTTATTCTTATTCTATGGACCAAACCACATTCACAGGTACTAAAATTCTACATCAATGACATTCACAGACCACATTCTATGGTCAGTGGCGAGGTGGATGTCGTCTTTGATTAAGTAAATGTCGTGTTGTAAAACTCTTTGATTAGGTATATAGAGAAGGATGTGTTACATTTTACTCAATTATAGTTATACGATGCATTTTGTAATAAAACATGTACTACTATGTTTTGACTATTCTTACTTACTGAAAGCTACGTTTTTAGAATGAGACAGGTGTATTATGTTATTGCGTGAATGTGTCAGGCAATTGTCATATGACGTCATCAAATTTTGCTATTGAAGCCAATTTTTTTGTAGCCTTTATATGGCGTCTGTATTGCTTCCGGTGTTTTGGTTGTGGCTAATTACCAGTTTTGTGAATATTTTCATAATATTTTTATGTGTGTTTTGCTTAGTTTTGTGCAGTTTTGTGTAATCAACAATGGTGAAGTGCTCAGTTGTGGGGTGTCGTAATAATAGTATTGTAAAACGCCCAGGAATTTCATTTCTTAAGTGAGTAACATAATTGTTTTTATTTTTCTTTTTGTGGCAGTATTTTAAGTTATTTCAACTAATTATAGCTTAGTTTCTTCTTTACTGAATCCAAAACACGTCAATTTTTGCGCTATCCCCGAAAATTTGCATTATTTCATAAGTTTTTGTTTGAGTGTTTATATAGTGTGGGGATTGTATTGTTTACAAATAAATTGAGTATCGATAAAATTAAAATTTCATATAATTCTTACTGTTTCTCACTCAGAGGGGTAGAGAGATGTAATTGAACAGTCAGCTTCTACTTATAATATTGACAAACTCATTTTAGGCTGTAGCGATGATAACCTTGTGATTAAGACACCCGATCTCCGGGATTGTGTCTCGTATTCGAAAATTACAGTGTCTATTCAAGTGGTTTTTGGTCCCTTCATTACAGTTATTGTGTATCATTTTAACTAATTACTATTTTTGACTGCCTCGTTGGTCTAGTGGTTAGCATAGTCGACTGCGGACCACGAGGTCCTGGGTTCGATTCCCGGTCGGGCATAAAAGTTAGGTATTGGGTTTTTCAATTAAGAAATTCTCAGTGCCAACCCGGAGTTTCATACAAAATTTCACCCCCTATTTCACCCCCGTAGGAGTGGAATTTTGAAAAATCTTTCCTTAGTGAGCGCCTACGTCACAAAAGGAACCTACTGTCAAAATTTCAAGTTGCTAACCCCAGCGGTTTAGGCTGTGCGTTGATCCCTTAACGATTTAGTATAGGTACTTTCACTCCACTCTTCCATTTAGTATAGGTACTTTCTGAAATAAACACCTCCATATATTTTTCTCCGAAAAATTATGGAGAGTTCTTCTTTAAAAACAAATTTTGAAATGGAACCGCACCCGCCCGCGTAGACCGCGCGACCCACTGTCTACTTACTTGCTCTCCTTCTAGCCTAGTGTTTACTGCCTACGTGTTCTGAAGTAAACAACACACTGCTATGCTAGCGAGCACAGTGGAAGCGCCAGAGTGCCATGCGTCCGACAGACGTAAAAAAAATCTCATAAGAAAACATAAAACAGAGACCCCTTAAATATCTAAAAGGGCCTTTTAATGTAAATAAACTTTCCAGACATGCATACAGTGTAAGAGACCGTTGAAGTAAAAACACAAAGAAACCTTCCTTAGTTGATTAATATCAATATCATACCACTGACGATCGGGTACCTTTGGGTGCCATTGAACTTCGCCATCTTGGCTTTCCTAACAGCAAACCGACAATTCTTCCATACAGAACAAATCTTGTAAAAATCCGCATCAAAGTTTTGCATAGTTCTACACTTGTAAGCCTCTTCAATATTCGCCATACATTTTCTTTGGAAAAATAAATTCCGCCATCTTGAATTTTTTCCTGTTCATCAAGTAGACCTTCATGTCCTGATCATCTTTTGCCTAGAAACCACTCTTCCATCTTTTATACTCTCCGAGATAGACACCGACGAAATTTGTATGGCGGCCATCTTAAATCCGCCATTTTGAATTTTTTTTCAGCACACTGTCAATTGGATGAAGTTTCGAGTGACATTTGGTCGAGCACACCCCACCTATCTTGAATACCCTGGCTGTGCTCATCATCCGTCTTCGAAATCCTCAATCATCAGCTCTCTCCGTATTTTTCCTCCGAATGAATTTTTGTCTTCTATACGAAACGATGAGTAAAAATTTTTTTTCATACAAAATTTTTTCATACAAAATACCTCAATTCACGCGGACGGGGTCGCGGGCATCAGCTTGTTCATTATAAAATACGAATACTAGTGTTTTTCAAAAAGTATGTTTAATTATTTATTAATAATATATTTTGATAATTTTTTATCGAGTATATAAGTATCGACATAATCAAAGGTATCGATAATTTCAGCCCTTATGCCCGCATTAAGCTCCGCCCATGCGCCATTTTAAGGATAAAGGAAGCTTCAATTTAAATATGTTAGGCATAGAACCTCCTCTCTATCTACGATGTTAGGGCACATCCTTCTCTATATACCTAATCAAAGGTAAAACTTCACAACTTGTTGTCTTTGGCCTGGGCCCGTATTCTCTAACTCAGTGACTATCAAAAATGAAAGCCACTGACATTTAAGTAATATCCATTGAAGGTTTACTATGAAATGTTACTTTTTATTTCATAGTAAACCTTCAATGGATATTACATATATGTCAGTGGCTTTCATATTTGATAGTCACTGAGTTAGAGAATACGGGCCTTATATTATATTACTTTACTCTATGCTTTGGCTGTTGAGTGTTGTTGTGTTTTCAAAGATAAAAGATTTCCATTTCCTGCTTGTAGAATTTTTCTAAAATTGCCTTTTAATTTTGCCTGTAACTTAACATTGCAATACTGTGAGGTGCACTTGCCATTTATCTTCAGTGCATTAAAATCCACTATGGAAATCAATAATCCACAAGGTTATTGGTTTGTCGTGAGAGAAGACCAAAGCAATGTCATATTCAGTAGCAATAACTTTACTATACAAGCACCACAGGCACAGGGTAAATTAGTCAAAGTTTAAAGGCACAATATCTATCCTACTCGTCTTAACCTATAGATGTCCACTGCTGGACGAAGATCTACTGCATGGATCTCGACAGAACACCGTCTTGTGCCGCTTGTTTCGAGCGGCTCCTATCAACTCGCTTGAGGTCGAACGTCCTACTCACTGAACCGTTATTATACCCAATCTTCTTTAGGGAATCGTTCCATACCTTTAATTATAAGTAATTTTATTACAAGCTTTGCCAGTTGAATCACGTTGAATGGATTATACATATAAAGGAAAGAGATGTGTCCAACATTCTTATTTACACTATGTAGATTATTTATATAATCCTAAATTTATATCCAGTTACAGGTCAAGAGACACGATATGTGGTAGACAGCTCAGCTGACATTCAGCCATATGCTAATAATGTCCAAATAGAAAATTTACCAGAACCTCACGAGGACTCTGCCAAGGAAACCAAAGACTTCAACTTTTGGGACAGAAATAGGATAAAACTATTACTATCACTCTGCCTAGAAAATAGATTCAAAAGTGCAAACAAAGACAATATGCTTTGGAATGAAATTTCAATCCTCTTAGGGACAACACCTGAAGAGTGCGACAAGAAATACAGAAATCTTCGTAGAACATACATTAGGCTCTTGAAAAAGAATAGAGCTGGCAAAGAAATAAAATGGGTCCACTACAACATGTGTGATGAAGTTTTCAAGGACTGTAAGTCTTTGTCTATGACCATGCTACCACCTTGGGAGGACTCCAAAGTTCGGAAACTGTTAAGCCTCTACATTGAAAATATAAACAAATTCAGAAGCCCAGAACATTTACAAAAAGACATTTGGAAAGACATAGCATCACAGTTAAACACTACAGAGTATAACTGCTATCATAAATTTAAGAACATGAAAAGAACTTACTTCAACTGGATTGAGAGAAGTAGAGAAACAGGAAAGTTAAGGAAGTGGGCATACCACCATTACTTTGAACAAATCTATTACAACTACAATCCAGATTTGGGACCTTGGGATAGAAATAAAATAAGACAACTGATAAATGCTTATTCAGATATAGCTCACAAGTTCAGAAATCCTAAATATCAAAAGAAAGAGCTATGGAGAGAAATTGCTAGAAATGTTGGAGAATCGCCAACTAACTGTGATAGAAAATTTCGTAATCTTAAACAAACATACTTAAGATTAAAAATGAGAGCCGACACAGGCAGGTCCTTAACAAAATGGAGGTACTTCAAAGATTTTGTTACAATATTTGAGAATGAATCATTGGCAATTGCGGAAGATGGACAAGACATGGTATATAAATCTTTAGAACATGATTATATAAAACAATTACTAACATTTTACTTAGAGAATAAGGAAAAATTCAACAATCCACTTGTGAAAAAGAGACATTTGTGGAAGCAAATTGGTCCAAGACTTGGTTTGACTGCAGAAGAGTGTGATAAGAAATTTCGCAACATGAAACAGACGTACATTAGATTAGCAGAGAAAAAGAGAGATACAGGCAAAGATAACACGTGGCCATACTACTCATACTTTGAAGAAATCTTCGACGGGTCCAAAATTTCAGTCGGGTTCAGAAGAGAATGCAGTCATAAATGCAGTATTGATAATACAACTATCACAGAATTAAGGAATCTTGTTAAAGACCATGACACTAACGAAAAAGATAAATTTGAAAAGCTTGTGTCAGCCATAGAAGACTCAAATAATATTCAGAGGGAAAGGAATAGAATATTGCAAGCACTCTTGGATAGAAAATGACAACAGGGTTAACTGTCTTCATACGCCTCATCCTTTTATAATTCCAGGAAATCCCAGCGATAGATTCTGTAAGCAAACATTTCAAGACCAACTGGCGCATTTCTTGCTGGTTCTTCTTGGTAGGAATGACACTCATATCCAATGGTAGATTCATTTGACGATTCAGCACTTGTAAAAATTTATTTGAAATAAAAACTTTTGTATTCAAAACAAAACTTTTGTTTAATAACTGACTTTAAGGCTCTGGGGCAGTATAAGTGTTCTGTGCTCTGGGGTCCAGCCCTTCTGAGTTGTTCAATGTCCTCTTTAATGATTATGGCCAGAGACAAGTTAACCAGAGATAGACGAACAAACTCCATAGACATTTTTGAGAAACGAAAATGCTATACGATTTCACGTTATATCTATAGATAAAAAGCAATATCTACCTACACTTCGATTTCATTCATAATTGATTGTCTGTCTCACCCTCTTATGACACTAAAATAGGTATACATTTTTGTGCTCTTTCCCACAATTTCTATAGATGTGAAAGGCATGAATTGGTATGGTAATAGCGTAGTACTGTGGCGTAGTAAATTTAGGGATGGGTCTCGAGACCGTTGTGCAAAATCGGAACTAATAGCAAAAATATAGTGTTGTCCTTTTTTGTAAAATATCGATTTTTTTTATCGGTTTTCGACACATTACCGATTTTTACTACAGGTACCAAGCAATAATTATTATTTATTTTTCTATTCTAAGGTTATAAATAAAACAAAAAGCTTTTAATTTCTTTTATTAGACCTGTATGCCAAATACACCAAATAGCTTTTAAAGTCTGACTGTATATAAACAACAAAGTTTCGAAGGTTAGCTAGCCACTCTTGTACTCAGAATATAAAATGTTGGAAAAAATTTATTTTAATTATAATAATTATAACAGGAACAATAGGCACTTTTGGCTTGATGTATGAAACAATAATAGAAAGTATAATATAACACTCGAAACAGAAAAATAAATACGTTTTTGACGAAGTTTAGTAGTGTAAACTTTACACTAGAGTTATGCACTAGGTACTAGCTGATGCCCGCGACTTCGTCCGCGTGGATTAAGGTCTTTTGGTTCCCGCGGGAACTCTTTTAAATCCGGGATAAAATGTAGCCTATGTGTTATTCCAGACTATAATCTATGCCTGTGCCAAATTTCATCCAGATCCGTTCAGCCGTTCTGGCGTGATTGAGTAACAAACATCCATCCATCCAAACTTTCGCATTATAATTATTAATAATTAATATTAGTGTACATTGGTATGGTTGGTAACTCACTACGATAAATGTTTGCAATTTAAAGGTGCCAAATATTTCATTTTTAGAAATAATCTAAATGGAATTTAATAGATTTTTATTTGTACCTACTCACCTCTTATTTATAGAATTTCATCTATGTATTGAAAATTAATAAGATAAAAGATCCGTCTAAATCTATTAAGTAAAAAATACGGATTCTACCGCGGATACGGATATCTGGCACATCACTAGTACTTGATTACTTTGATTAGGTATCTTGATTACTTACTAGTAGTAGGATTTTTAAATTTTTCCCTACAAAAAAAATTTACAATTTTATATCAGTTCAACTATAATTTTAATGATTTAAATCTTTTAATTGAATTAAATTAGGTAGTGGAAGGTTATATTGGTTTTTCAGAATAATAAAATAAATATCGACGGGTTCCGGGCTATTTGTATTAAATAACCGACATTTTTGAAACTTTACACCAGAGCAGTTTAAAGTTTCGATTTTTAGAAAAAAAAAAATAACTTTAGCAAATCGCATTATTTCTTTAAAAATAAGGATATTACTGTTTTTATAACATATTCCCCATAATTAGATTATATTTTTTTTTCTAATATTCCTATTTTTAACGAAGATAAATGTCGTACAAAATGTCCTATATTTTACTTCTTTTTGTTCCAGGCTAATTGACTTAACCGCCTATGATTATTGTTTCTTATTTCAAGCTAAACGACTTAACCGCCTAGGCATGCAAATAATGGCTATAAGCTAAGTGCTTTAATCAAATAGTTGGTCATTATTTCAAACCTAAGCTAATTGATTTAAATACCATATCATAAACTTATTAATGTATGGCTAATTAGTTTAAGCGACTGTTTTTTTTTTAATAAATTGTTTGTAATCATACTTGAATACTGAAGTTTACAGAAATTGGCGGTTAAAACATTGATAAATTAAAAGGTACATACATAGGGTGTACCTACCTATCTTGTTAATAATTATGAAATGAGAAATAAAACACACATTATAAATTGTTTAAAGATAAGTTATTTATTTAAAATGACAATCACCTAGGAACAGCAGTGACTTCTTAGCTTACCAAACTAAAGTTTTTATCACAATTGTATAGGAATCAGAAAAAAACAGAATTTTTATTACGTAGCCTACAGTCTTATTATACCTGAAATAATTATTCTCATTCTTCTTCATTCCTAAACTTTAACATTTCTTCTCAGTCGTGCGCTCTTGACAGAGTGGTCGTGGCTGCTGGGATGATACTGGTACACTCGTCATCGGTCTTCTTTAAATTGGGTCGCGCCCCCTCCCGCGCGATCCTCCTCCACTTATCTCGATCGGTAGCATTGCGGGAGCACTCCACCACAGTTTTCTGGGTCATACTTTTTATTAGGTCTGTCCATCGAGTAGGTGAACGTCCTCTGGCTCGCTTTCCTTCCACATGACCTTGTACCACCAGGCGCTCAATTGACCCTTCATTTCTGGAGATGTGGCCAAAGAACTTCAGAATTCGCAATTGCACAGTCGACGATAACCTTTCTTTTATCTTAAGTTCTTTTAGGTTTGAGTTGTTAGTTCGAAAGGCTGTCCAGGGTATCTTTAAAAGGCGCCTCCAGCACCACATCGCCAAGGCATAAATTTTACGTCGGTCTTGTAGTCTAAGCGACCATGTTTCAGCTCCGGAGAGAAAGATTGGTAAAACCAGACACCTCATAAGCAGAACCTTGGTGGTTTTGGTGATCTTCCTGTTCTTCCAAATCTTATTGAGCTTCTTTACCGCAGACCTAGTTATGGCACATCACCGACGGATTTTCAGTTCACAGCCCCCAGTATTAGAGATGGTAGAACCAAGATAGATGTAGGTTTGCACCACCTCGCAATTGGCGATATTTTGGATTTCTAGCCTATTATGATAAGCCCGATCTACTATCATCATCTTGGTCTTATCCCAGTTGATGGTTAGTCCAAACTCAAGACTAGTTGTCTCCAGACGTAAGTAGGTCTTCTATATCTTCTTTAGTTTGGGCAAGAAGCGTAGTATCGTCCGCATATTTGAGATTACACATCTTGCGTCCTCCAACAGATATACCTTTATCCCAGTCTTCCAAAACAATCCGCATTGTGTTCAGTGTAAATGTTGAAAAGAAGCGGTGAGAGAATACACCCCTGTCGAACGCCAGCTTGAGTTTTAAAGGTTGAAGATTCTAGTTCGTCCACTCGTACAGCTGCTGTACCATCCACGTAAAACCTCTGTACAAGATATATAAGATGCTGAGGTACACTCATTTGAGAAAGTATTTGCCAGAGTTTTAACCATTTAACCCTATCAAATGCTTTCCTGAAATCCACAAAACAAATGTATAGAGGGTTGTTAAACTCTCTAGCTTTCTCTATGATTTAGCGGATCACTAGTATTTGTTCTCGTGTACCTCTTCCTTTGACGAAACCAGTTTGTTCCAGTGCGATTTGGCGCGACAAGTAAGCTTGAAGTCTTGTATTTATGATGTGAAGCAGTACCTTACTCGCATGTGATATGAGAGAAATCAGTCTGTAGTTGTTGCATTTTTTTGTTGATCCCTTCTTATGTAATGGAATGATTAAGGAACGTGACCACGTCCAGTTTCAGTAAAATAGTCCAGTAAAATATTTACGAGCGTTTCTTTGGTTTTCATTTCTTTACTTATTTTCTTCTATATCTTTTTCTAACTTTCTCAGTTATCAAAATCAAAAACATCTCTCGTTAAATGTTGAAGTGACAACATCTAACATTTCATGTGTGTGTCAACATATGGATCGACACTGGGTATGAATTTGACAAAGAGGCTAAATGTATTAAACGACATTCTTGTATATTTACAAGGTAAAGCTAATTGTATTAAGCGACACTGGATAAGAATTTAACAAAGAGGCTAATTGTATTAAGCGACATTTCTATATATTTATAAAGTCAGGCTAAATGCTATAACGTACGTTGCCTGTAAATTGTTGCTCCAGGAAAAAACGTTTAAACGACTGCCTGGTATTTGGTAGTCAGCTTAAGTACACAGTTCCTAAATTTGTCAATATTTTGTGTCGCTTCATACATTGCAGTCCAAAATGGGCCCAAAAATGCGGGTTGTATTAAGCGACAAAAAAGTGCTCCGATCGTCACCAAACCCAGCTAAAATGACGCAAAAAAATTCGCTGATTCCAAATATGTATAAAAGTCTATATCGCTCAGAGTGTCGCTTAATACAATTTATTAGCCCGGAACCCGTCGATATCCATAATAATATAGTCGCATCAATGACCCAGTGCAGTGAAGACTAACGTAAATACTGGGTGAATCTACTTTGAAATGAACTAAAGATGGTATAAAATAAAAAGCATATGGAATGTTTAGAAATTGTTTTATTTTATGTTTCTTGTTTAATATGTACAAACAAACTATAGTAGTTTCCATATTTTTGAAATGAGAAAAAGTGGATGTCTATTTAGGTAGTACTTGATACAAAATCAATCAACGCGTAACATACACTGATTTGTCTTAACTTAAAAATACATCTGGATTATCACTTATTCATTAACCACATATTATTATTAGACTTTACCACAGTAAGGAATGAAAAAAAAAACAAAGTTTCTCCATACAAATCACACTCGATCTGGACCCAAAGTGCAAGTTTTTGAGTAAGTACATAGGTACATCAATTAAAAGTTAAGTTTGCATTAGGTACTTATTTTCAAACCAAGCAAACAAATTCAAATGCTTTACATGAAGTTTACGAAAACATAATAGTCGTGTTGTTACATCAACAATAAGTAATATAGCGCCTGTATTATGGCAAGTTTTTATTTATATTATCATCTTATTTAATCCTTTTTCAATTCGATTTTTTTTATGGCCAATTAATCTACGATCATTTCGCCCAATCAAACGATTTTAAATACTCGAAAACTCACACTATGGGCATTGAAGTAACTACAGTATCAGAATATTTCGTAGTATGCCCGACCGATTGAGTGACACCCCGCTCTCACACTCTCAGACACTCACAGAAATGATACAACGCTAACCTATACTGAATTACTTGCTATGTAGTTACAACTAAGGCCCCGCCCGCCCGCGAGCTTGCACCGGCTTCGCGACATTTTCATTATAAATTCCAACTCCGGAATCAAGGACAAAGATTGGCTAAGCACTTCCAAGCAACTAAAATATTTTTCTTTGCACGGGTCGACTTACCTTACTACAATGTATGTTAAAAAAAAATATACAGATAAGCTATTACACTAACCGCATTTGATTTGCTTTGCCGTCTGACTTTTTCATTAGATCTTTACGAAATACACATAGGACCAAAATGACAGCATCTTTGCCAAGTTGCATTCAAATCCGTCCAGTTATATCAGCATGATGCCGCGTAACAGGCAAAAAAACGTTTTGGCCCCTAGGTATTATATCTTTATAGATACACTCCCTCCAACTTAGGAAATCTTCCAGTTACAGTTTTATTATAAGTATAGATTGTTATTACAAAAAGTTCCAATTTATTGTCTTGGAAATTACCCATCAATATCTATCCTCCAGTCCAAGTGACAAACTAAATGTTTTAATCATTACAAAATAATACTCTCAGTGCGGATTACCTACAATGGACACAAACAGAGGCCTTGACTTGAAGATTTTTGACATTTAGTGCCTCTGGTATTAGCCCTATTATGTAAACCTGCACCAATTTACTCACAATTGTTTTGATTGGCTGAATTTACAGTACCTATTCGAAAATGGATTTTGGCAATAGTGGATGAGTTAACACCAATCAGAGGTGATTATGATGGTAACACTTCTTCTTGTTTTATGACTTTTATTTATTAGTGTCACACTGGCACAATGCACTTTGCCAATGTCACAATCATATTTTTATAGCAAGCTAATGGTCCGTCCAGAGTGCAACTGTCAGAATGGTCTATGTCAATATTGCCTCTGTCAAGGAATTTTCTTCAAATTTGCAAGCAAATACATCGTCAAACTTTCGGATTTCAGCCCGTTCTGCGACCACCCCAAATGAGCGCCAGAGCCGCTAAGTGTCAAAGTGTTAGGAATCGTCAGGCGCACATGTGTGTCACTCTTTATGGGTTGGTCTGTGGAGCGGCGGCGGGGGCGGAAGGGCAAGCGCCGACGGCTCACTTTTTAGCGTTCTTCTTGGGCGACGCGGCCTTTCCTTTGGCGTTATTTGATATTTTCAATTTCTTGCCTTTTGGCTCGCCTTCCTCGTCATCTTCGTCCTGCGAAAGAGATTTCTGTTAGAAGATTCATGACATGTTAAGATATTCATAACTACACAGGTTGCAAAAATTTGCAAATCCACTTCTGCATCAAAATGCTGTGTTACTATAGAGAGTAATAAAAGTAACCAAATTGTAATACCATTTCTTTTTTTTTAAATATCAAAACTATCAGAAGGTAAAGGGAAAGAATGAGTACAGAAAACCAACAGCCAATTTTGTTGAGACGTCTTTTCATCAACATTTATATTAAATTTGGTTACAGGGCCCACTTATACCAAAAATATGACAGTCAAAGCTCTGGTCATGTTGAAACTGTCAAATAACAGTGTCAACTGTCATATTAATTTGCAGAATTGGGCCACAAGCCCTTTTCCCTCTGTAATACTGGTCGCAAACCAATCATGAGTCAAAAGATGTTAATTTCAAGTGCTCAAAATTCGAATAATGTTCTATATGCTCCGCGGAGCACACTTTTAAAATGCACCGAATTTAAAATGCAAATTGTCATTACACAGTGCTATTTCTGATGATTAATTGAGTTTCTTCGTCAGGTAAATATAACTTAGTCTTTGAAAATATCTACTGAGCTGAAGCATCTGAAACTTTTGCCTTTGGGGCTAATAGTGCCCAGACCGGACAACCTAATACATCCCAGGACCTAGTCATCTGTAGTACTACTTGAAGAAGCGACACTCACTACCCCAAACGCCATGGCGCGCGCTTGCTACACTAGCTGATGCTGCAATAGTTTATGAATCTATTAAGCTATACGTGCTTTGATTCCCATGTTTATTATATTATGCAAATTGAATTATGGATATTACATTTATTGATTATTAGAATTGATAAAAATACCATCAAACTAAGCAGTTCATGCTCTGCTTAGCTGTTAAAAATATCAGCAAGAAGAATTGATATTGCTCTTTTTACCTGACGACACGGTAGATATATTGACGTCATTAGAATTTTGGCACGTACATCATTAAACTAAGCAATCATTGATATGTACAGCACTGAAAAATGCATTGATCGGCGCACAATGTTCAGCTTGCGATCAGCTTTATAGTTGCTACTATAGCTTGATTTAGACTTGTAAATAAATTAATATTAGTTGAAGGTTTTCAGTACCTCATTCGTCTTGCGCTTGCCAGGTGTTGTTTTCCTTTTATTCTCATCTTCCTGCAAATGTAGTAATCTACTGAATCACTTCTTTATACAAATGCAACAATTAATTGTTGTTTACATAAATCGTATGAGTAAATGTGCAACAAAACTACTGATTGTTGCAAAATTAGCTTTCTAACATTTTAGCAGTTGTAAGGTTGTTATTAGTCCGTCTATAGATGTGGTGAAGCCCTAAGTCTTCCATGCACAAATTATGAATAAAGCAGAATAACCACAAGATTTCGCAAACATGTTACCTACCTGTTGCATTTTTTGTTTGTAATTTTCCAATGCTAAAAATTTCTTATGAAACTCCTCAGACCCTTTTCTCTTTTTGAAAACTTTACTAACTATGTTGTACATATTTCTAAATTTTTGTGATCTGCACTCTTTTGGTAACTTCGAAAGCAGTTTCTATAAAGAAAACTGAATGTTAAATGGTAGAATCTCAGCCAGTGCCGTGCACGACATAGAGGCATAAAGGTACAGCCTATCCTAGTTAAAGCTCAATGAATAATTTTCATCATTCCCTGCCTGAAAGTAGGTAAGTATGTAACCAATGCCTACCCGGGTTCCGAATACTGTGCAAGCCACTTTCGCAGCAAAGGGCTAAGTTGTAGAATAACAAAAAATAAAAATATTGATATGGCCAACAATAATTTAATAGTTGTATTACCATTTTCATCAGTTATGTCAAACTTAAGTTTGAACTACATTTGGACAATTTATAAACCACATGTTTGCGCAAACTTGGCATGGAAAACTAAATGCATCATCACATATCAGATTGGATTAAGTATTGCATTTTGTGAGCTAAGTGTGTTTCTATCCACAAGTAATGAATGATGATGCAGTGAAAAAACTACTTGATGAATAAAGCTACAAGTTAAGGTCAGACACTTGCATATTAACATTGAACTTTACCCCATAAATGATGAAATTTCAATACAATATTACTTGCACAATGTAAAATTTTTTGTCAATGCAGCTTTGAACTGCATTATCCACCACATGCAAGGATAAGTTTCCCAAGCAGTACAACAGTCCCAAATCTGTCAACAGGGAAAGCAAGAAAAACAACAATTACCTTAAACTGGGAGTCGTCACCTTCTTCCTCATCCAGCATTTCCTCTTCCATCTCCTCCATGTCCTCAAACTCCTCGACCAGAGCACCCAGCAGGTGCTGACCAATCAGGTGCACCGGCCCTGAACCCTGGAAGAATACACCATCAGTCAACACCGTAACTGGAGTGCGCGGCATTAGAAGTGGGATGAGGAGTGATCAGACAAATGCCTCGAACGTAATCACAGGCGGGCAGTGCTGCGTCAAAACGACGCAGCACACCCGTCATTTGTTAACTGGTTAGTTTTATCATCATCAAATATTTAATAGGAATTTTTCAATGATGTTGACTGTACTTTGTATGTCTATCTGTCAGAAGGCTTAAACATCTAAAACAAAGAATGAATCTAAAACACTACACCCATATCATTAGTGTTTATTAGATTGTTCTTCAATCATACTACAACAGAGCAATGGAACAACTTGATTTATTGCAACGGATACTGTCAAAGACCTGGACAGTGTCATGTTAATGTTTTATGTTGTAAAATCTAAGAATTGAGAATTCTTGGAGGGTTTTAACAACTGAAATTGTAGAATCACAGACAAAATGTGGAACAAGCATAAAGAGCAAAACATTACCTGTATAAGTGTGAAGGTAACGGGCGCATCTGGGAACTCGATGTGTAAGCGAACTTGCCGCGTCTCACCCACTTTGAGAATGGCCACTGGGATTTTGATGGACTCCTGAAGACACATGGTCTCCACCTGTAAGGAATAGTCTTATTGTTATTGGACTAGATTTCCATGACCACTGAGTTTTTTGCTAGTTCTTCTCGGTAGGAATGTCAATCTAAACTATGGCATTCCCAACTAGTGATAGATTTATTTGACGATTCAAAAGCACTTGTAAACGTTTAGTTGAATAAAACTAATTGAATTTTAAATGAATTTGAAAAGTCACTGTTGTTTTTTGTTTAATGCTACAAAGAAGCCCTTGACTGCAATCTCACCTGGCCATAAGTGATGATGCATGCTAAGATAGGAGCGGGCTAATCACTTAATTGCTTAGTGGCACATCTTTGCCCTAGGGTGGAAACTAGCCACAACCAAATAGACAAGCAGACTAGACCATAGACAATTCAGAAAAAGACAATCTCAAATTTACCCTGCCAGGGATAAAATCCAGGAATCAACACTTGCGAGACACTCGCAGCATTGCATCGCAACACATTCACTACTGCCTCAAGAGGTCACCGCAGCTACCAACATTAAACCAGGGAAGATGTAGACAAGCCCCAAAACATTCACCCAAAACCCACCTAATTTTTACAAAGGCCTTGAGTAACATTTCATGCTGATGATTTGAGAAATTGAATTTTTTTTAGCTTACTAGACTTTAAACAGAGAAATGAAAAGTACAGATTGTCAATTATTTAGAAAATTAGAAAACCTTTAAAATATTGTTTCAACAATGAGAAAATAGTTCTTTAGCAAGAAATTGAAAGGTCCAGTAGAAAATTGAAAATGTTAGAAATAACAATGACTCATACATACTTCATAACCTATTCCACAAAGCTGAAAATACCACATGGTGTATCACTTTACATTGGTATGAACTTTGTCTTACATTAGTTATGCATTTAATTATTTACACAGACTGTTTAGCATGTTTTATTTACTATACATATGGGGATCCTCAAAATGTCACCCAGCCAAAATTTGCCACTAACCAAAAGTTAACTTTTTGTTTATCTAGTAAAATCACCTAGGTAATATGGGAAAGGTAACCTAAGGTATTGGGAGCATTAAGAATTTTTTGAAGGGATATCGCCCAGACAAAGGGCCATCGTAAGAACTGATCTCGATTACTTTTAACCTCAAATTTGGAAAGAGTAATCCCGGGTGGACTAAGTATGTCCCCAGCAACTTTGTTATCACTAATTTAAAACTAATAAGTACCTACAGGTAAATATTTGTGGTACTTACTAAGGTTTAGGATAACTTGGTAGTTACCTGTATAACATTTAATTCATCTGCTTTGGCGTCTGGTCCGAGAAGCGCCTGGCGTATGAGTAGCTTATTACTTCTTGGGTAATCTCCTTTCGCCTCCGGATCCCATGTTTCCGACTGGTGTGAGGAGGATAGGGTGACACCTGAAACAGCGATACAGTCACTCGAAACACCTCGAACATAACCAAATTTACTAATAATCTATTAACGTTACAGTAACAAACCGATTCAGACGTTTCGATCGAAAGGTCAGCGACAAACGGTCGCTAAAGACGCTTGCTCGAAAGGACGCCATACTTTCAAATTACGCGCCGTTGCGAGGCCACACAACGCACATTTGTGAAAAGTACGTTAAAGAGAAACACTTGATGACGAGATCGATAATCTAACACTAATAAACTTCAATTAATACTTCACTAGGAGGATTTTACAACGCAGTTATAACGAACGAACATCAATATGGGTGTTACGAAATGGCGGCAATGATATTTATATTCATGGCAATTTTAAGCATTTCGGAAAATCACAACACATCACACGTAACTACCGTGAATGATAGAAATACAGAATTATCAATAGAATACGCGAATATTGAATTGTGGAATAAAATGGCGAAGTAGCCGGGTGTCAAAGCTTGACGCCACTTTAAGCTATCTTTAGCTGCCAAAGTACACAACTTAAAGAGTAAATAAATGCAACAAACTATGTGAATTACACTTGGGAATACTACTTACCATAGAAATATTCGTCCGACATTGTGATTTCACTAATTTATTGAGATTTTTGCAACACGTTCACGTGCGATGCCGGCACACACAAATCTGGGATCAATGTTGCCACTTGCCATTTTAAAATAAACAACAGCTAACAAGACAATAGACAAGACCAACCGACCAACGGGCCGGCAGCATTGCAATTTTTTATGCAGTGTGGTAAGCTCAACGAAAGTATTTTCCCGTCTTTGGTTATGTTTCCCGTTTTACCTATTTTTTTCATATTGCAACATTTATTGCAAGATAAAAGAGGACCGTTATATTTAAATTGCATGAAAGGTACCGAACTACAAAAATATTATAATGCCGTATAAGATTTCATGAGGATCATTTTATTCACGTAAAAATATAGAAATTACAGGTCACTCATAAAAATCCCTAGGTAGTAAACTGTCAGACATAGATCTATAGTGGATTTTCCTATTGTATTTGTTAAAAATATTAATATTCTTAAGCTTACCTAAAACTCTAACGACCTTAGAGGTACTAGCTTTGCCCCGTCGCAATACATTTTCAAGGGAATGCGTTGACTTTTGTCGTTGCGAGATTTTATGATCATCGATTTGGGTCTTGGACCCGGAACAATGAGGTCTAGCTATTCCAGATGCTTTAACTTCTTCTATAGCTCCACTGGACTTAAATTCATACTTAGCAATTAGAAACAATTTCAATTGAGTATTTTCGAAATTAAGATCAGCGTTATTTTTTAATAACTTGATATATTTTTTATGACTTGGATTAATTTTAGCACTTTTTCTTAACTCATCCAGCAATAAATCTAAAGAATTCTTGTTGTATTCTAAAGACGTAACTATAGTTTCAAATATCTGAAAAATTTAACAAAATAACAGCTTTGTCAATTAGCAAGATATCAAAATACAAAGAAATATTTGTATACCTCTTCTGTATGGCTTTGCAGTGCTACCAACTTCTTCTGTAGGTCTTCCTTACTTTTCTTTAACTTAAAATATTTACTGCAAATGTTATATATCACTTCATCTTTTGATTTAATTTCATTTTGTAACGCCGAAATATGTTGTTCTCCATCTATCTTTAACAAAAAAAGAGTGCAATGAGTACCTGTTTCAGTTGTTTGTCGAATAGGTATAGAAATATGTATGTTCAAACTTTTTTTAACTTAAATAGTGTGAGCAGAGTGTACATTAGTTGTTAAAGCATATTTTTTCAGAAATTTTAGGAAATAATACTTACAGAGTCATATTAAACTACAATAGTGAAATACTTACAACAGCATCAGAATTCCCATTACTTGCTAATTTTAACGATAGCCTTTTCATATTATCCAGTAAAAAATCTTTTTCTCTGGAATGAATTTCTCTAAAATCATGTGATCCGTTATTAACTTTTAAATACTTCACATTAAACTTTTATGTAGGCATATAATAGTAATATACCTTTGATCGGCTAATTCTTGCTGAAGATTTCTATTTGTCCTCTGTACACTTTTGAGTTCAACATACAATTTCTCTTTCTCACGAGCAAGATTCCCAATCGCAGCGTCCCTATTTTCTAATAAGACTTTCAATGAGGAGGTATTAAGCTTAAGTGATTCAATTTCGTCCTGGAATTTTTTAATTTCGTCTATTTTATTTAAACTCTTGCGCGAGGATGTTGAAGACCTCAGAGAACTCTTAGATATAATTCGTTTAAAATTCATAAAGATGCATATGGAATATCTAGGCAAGCCGTTGAAAACTTGATTAACTTTTACAAATCAAGTATTTTTATCAATATTTACAAAAAAATAACCATAATTTGACTGTATATTTTGTGATTCTGACAGACTTATCCTTGAAACACGTCATTATTACCAGGTTACCCTATTAAGAGAGACGCACAAGAAGGTAAAAAATTATGGACTATTGGCATCTTGCGCTGTCTACGACTCATGACTTACCCTTAAAAGTACAGATAAAAATCTAGGCCCCCTCAGAGTAATAAATACACTTTTGACTCCATAGAGTAAGTTTGGCTCGCTTTTGGCTTTCACGACCTACCCTACCCCAGCCTGCAAAATAATAGCATTATTTATAAAAAAAATACTAATCGATAGGGTTTTAATAGCTCAACTCAGATAAGTAATCCTTCGGATTTGCTCACCCTTAATTTTTAAGTTAAAAATAAAAACAAAAATTAGAAAAAAATAAAATTATTTGTATGTTTGAACGGTCATATCTTATAATATATGCAATATACGGAACTGCTCACAGTCGTAAAAAACTGCTCACGTCGTGTATTTAATTGCTCAAGTATTATTTTTACCAGCTCCACCTTTCTTAATTATTAAATAAATAAAAATAGTCGTACCGAGTTGAATTCATGATAATTATTATGCGCATGAGCGCTAAAAATAAAGCGTGCAAAGTAGTTACTATAAAAAATACTAATCGATAGGGTTTTAGTAGCTCAACTCAGATAAGTAATCCTTCGGATTTGCTCACCCTTAATTTTTAAGTTAAAAATAAAAACAAAAATTAGAAAAAAATTAAATTATTTGTATCTTTGAACGGTCATATCTTATAATATATGCAATATACGGACCTGCTCACAGTCGTAAAAAACTGCTCACGTCGCGTATTTAATTGCTCAAGTATTATTTTTACCAGCTCCACCTTTCTTAATTATTAAATAAATAAAAATAGTCGTACCGAGAAGAATTCATGATATGCGCATGAGCGCTAAAAATAAAGCGTGCAAAGTACTATAAAAAATACTAATCGATAGGGTTTTAGTAGCTCAACTCAGTAAGTAATCCTTCGGATTTGCTCACCCTTAATTATTAAGTTAAAAATAAAAACAAAAATTAGAAAAAATAACATTATTGGTATCTTTGAACGGTCATATCTTATAATATATGCAATATACGGAACTGCTCACAGTCGTAAAAAACTGCTCACGTCGCGTATTTAATTGCTCAAGTATTATTTTTACCAGCTCCACCTTCCTTAATTATTAAATAAATAATAGGATAGACAAGGAAACACTGTGAATTTTTGGAGGCCCTACGCAATGACATAAATCTATGGGTAGAAGTTTTGTGAGAGCAGGACACGAACTTACTTTTTTTTTTTGTTGTTTTTGTTTTAGTGTGAGCAAGTATGAGCAGTCGGGTAAAACGCTTTATTTTTAGCGCTCATGCGCATAATAATTATCATGAATTCAACTCGGTACGACTATTTTTATTTATTTAATAATTAAGAAAGGTGGAGTCAAGTATTATTTTTACCAGCTCCACTGGAGCTGGTAAAAATAATACTTGAGCAATTAAATACGCGACGTGAGCAGTTTTTTACGACTGTGAGCAGTTCCGTATATTGCATATATTATAAGATATGACCGTTCAAAGATACCAATAATTTTTTTTTTCGAATTTTTGTTTTTATTTTAAACTTAAAAATTAAGGGTGAGCAAATCCGAAGGATTACTTATCTGAGTTGAGCTATTAAAGCCCTATTGATTAGTATTTTTTATAGTACTTTGCACGCTTTATTTTTAGCGCTCATGCGCATATCATGAATTCAACTCGGTACGACTATTTTTATTTATTTAATAATTAAGAAAGGTGGAGCCGGTAAAAATAATACTTGAGCAATTAAATACACGACGTGAGCAGTTTTTTACGACTGTGAGCAGTTCCGTATATTGCATATATTATAAGATATGACCGTTCAAAGATAGAAATAATTTTATTTTTCTCTAATTTTTGTTTTTATTTTTAACTTAAAAATTAAGGGTGAGCAAATCCGAAGGATTACTTATCTGAGTTGAGCTATTAAAACCCTTTCGATTAGTATTTTTTTTATAAATAATGCTATTATTTTGCAGGCTGGGGTACTTAGGGTAGGTTTGCCGTAGTCTTTGATTTTATATCAAAGGCCGTAGTCGGGTAAAAATCCGAAACCCCGAAACCCACAGACATAATAAAGAAATCCCTTTATAAATCTGTGCCGAAACCGAATGTTGCCAAAATGTTGCAATTATTTATTCTACTATTTTGTGATCCGACCTAAAATACATGAAATATTATTTACTAAACTTCTATTGGTGTATTAAAATGTATGCCATTTATTGATTGGACAAAAGTGAAAACCGTTTCGTGTTCGGCCAATACAATACCAATAATTTCATTTCATTGATGAATACTCGAATTGGCGAGCAAAGAGTTTAATAATTATATAGGTTGGCGAGCCATGCCCCATGGTTTCGAATTCGATCTGACACAAATTTATTTGTCAAAATCAAAATACCGTAATAAATATATTTCTCTTTTTAACACACTTGTTTCACCTAAGTTTCCTCCTGTCTGCCCCGGTTTGTTTGGCCTAAATATCATTATATTTTCTTGAGTAAACCTAGATTCGTATTCCTACCACAATAAACTGTTTCCTTTAGCAAAAGTGAGTGAATTGAATTTTACTGTTTCGTACTTGACCTTATACCATCCGTGTCTGGATGCATTTTCGTTGTGTAACAATGCCAAAATTTGGAGACGAGCTATGCCAAGATTCGTAGTTATTCATTTTCCGGAGGTACCGGAGGAATAGAAGTACCATTTGTGCGGACATTCGCTCTTGGATTTGTCAAAAATTCTAACAAGAATTTATGTGCTTTGTGAATACATTCATGTACTTACTTTAATCGTATGTACGTTTTAGGTATTTATAAGTTCAATAGGCCTTTTTAAAAAGGTCAATATTGTTTTCAGATCACGTACATTAAATAACGTGCATAATCGGAGTAAGGTTAAACTAACAAAATATAAGCAGCCGTACCAATACGCTAGTTTAATAGCTAGCTACGTACTTATTAAAGAAATCTCGTAAGATGTGTAACTCATAGCTATAGTAGCAATGTGGTGAAAGTCAATGGTTAGCAACCATAGGCCTGGTGGATGGTACAATGAGTGAGGAGCCGCATTATGATGGAAGCAAGAAGAGTCCATCATTGGCTGCCAGCGACGCTGGGCTGCCTGCTGCGGAGTGTGCACCTGTTGATGCATCCACTGACACTTCACAGACTAATGTTGCGCAGGTTAAGTATCATTGTTCCTAATGTTAACTTATCATTAACTAGTAGTTCCTTTTGAACTATAATATCTCCTATGAGTCCAAGGTACTATTGCTGAAATAATCTCCATTTATCAAAAATCAAAACAATTGGATTTTTTGAAGTAGAAAGTGTCTGCAGGGTTTCCTATCTATAGAGATTGGTTGCTTCCCAGGATACTTACTTATGTCCCAGAAAATCGGATCACAGGATTTATGAAAACCTAAATCCACCCAAAGATGCGGCACGAGACTTGCAGTCCTCTTCTTTTTTCTTAGAGTGTGACTTTATCACTGTAAAGTGATACAGTGATAAAATCCAGTCAGATGATAAAGTAACAAAATCTCACAAGGAAGTTTGTTCTCTTCCAAAAAACTTAGTTTATTTTTTATTTTGTCTTAAATTACACTCAAATCACACACTTTACTTAGCAAGTAAACAACAAATTTTCGCTATGATCACTCATGATAACACACGAAACGGACCGAATTGATCCAATCGCTTTTGCTGTACCTGTGCAGCGCTAAACTTGCCACAACCTGTTTATTTTATGTTAGACTGAATAGAGTAGGTTTTAAATATATATTCTTTGCTGACATTGTGTTCTTAGACAATGTAAATAAATAACATGCTGTAGCATATGACCTAGTTCAAAAATCACAATATTATATTGATTGTGGTAATTAAGCAATTTTGATTTACAGGCAATTACTGAATGGTTTGATTTTTGCCTTTTACTGTCCTCTGAGCTTTAGAGAACAGATTTATTATACCATGTTATTCATACTTATCATCTGCTATTTGAATTCTAATCAGCATGGTTTGGCGCACCTGCTAACTCCACTCACTAAATGTATTTTTTCGTCTGAAACTGCTAAATCGAGAGAGCCCCCAATCCACTGGGCAGTAAGTCTTTACTGGATTTTAGCCACAGCCAGAGCCTTCCTCCAGACCAGACCAGAGAAAACCTGGAGCCTTCCACTTATAAGACCACAGTACTTAACACTGCCCAGAGAGGTTGTTCAAATGTTAAGCTGTCAGTGCTGGTTTTGCTAAATGTTAACATCTGATATTTTGAGTACTTATTGAATAGATAGATAGATAAATTCTTAATTGTCACATAGAACATCTCTCTTTCTATATATAAATTTCCCGTGACACAATGTTACTTACTATACTCCTCTGAAACGACTTGACCGATTTTTATGAAATTTAATATGCATATTCAGTAGGTCTGAGAATGGGCTACAGTACCTATTTTTCATACCTCAATGCGGACGGAGTCGTGGGCATCAGCTAGTAAGAATATAAAGAAAACATTTATAAAGTGCAGAAAACAAAGTGAGCAAGGGTGGTCTTATCACTAAAAGTGATCTACTCCAGACAACCCATCCATTGTGCAACAAACACTATTATTGTTATTGTTGTATTATTAATAAGTTGAAATCATACTATTAGTCATTATATCAGATAGGCTGCCATTGTGTTTTTAAAATCTCATGGGATCTCTTTTAGTTTTAACTTGTTAATCCCCATTCAAGACTCTGTTTTGAATTTTTACCCTCGACGAAGCGGAGACGGTATATGTGTTTGCCATAAGAGGTTGTGTGTTTGTTTGTTTGTTTGTTTGTTTGTTTGTTTGTTTGTGCACTTTTTTGTTACCATTTTTGTCAAAAAGTACTGGGCCGATTGAGACGCGGTTTTTTGCATTAGATACGTATAGCTTGTGAGAAGGTTCTTAGATGTATTTTAGGACCATAGACAACCAAGCTTAGCTGTAGTCTATGATTTTAATGTTTCAACATGTTACCATTTTTCACAAAAAGTACTGGGCCGATTGAGATGCGTTTTTTTGCATTAGATGTGTATAGCTTGTGAGAAGGTTCTTAGATATATTTTAGGACCATAGACAACAAAGCTGAGCTGTAGTCTATGATCTTAATTTTTCAACCATTTTTCACAAAAAGTACTGGGCCGATTGAAATGCGGTTTTTTTCATTAGATGTGTATAGCTTGTGAGAAGGTTCTTAGACATATTTTAGGACCATAGACAACTAAGCTGAGCTGTAGTCTATGATTTTATTTTTTCAATATGTTACCATTTTTCACAAAAAGTACTGGGCCGATTGAGATGCGGTTTTTTGCATTAGATGTGTATAGCTTGTGAGAAGGTTCTTAAATATATTTTAGGACCATAGACAACAAAGCTGAGCTGTAGTCTATGATCTTAATTTTTCAACCACTGTTACCATTTTTCACAAAAAGTACTGGGCCGATTGAGATGCGGTTTATTGCATTTAGGACTTCGTGCGATTACAAAACAGGAAACTGGTACCAAAATTTAAAAAAATCAGCGCCATTTTGAAATTCTTTGTTAATTGACCGATTTCGTTCAAAATCGATATTTAGGGCTCCCTGGGGTCAAAAACAGGAAACTGGTACCAAAATTTAAAAAATCAGCGCCATTTTGAAATCCTTTGTTAATTGATCGATTTCGTTCAAAATCGATATTTAGGACTCCCTGGGGTTACAAAACAGGAAACTGTTACCAAACTAAAAAAACAGCGCCATTTTGAAATTCTTTGTTAATTGACCGATTTCGTTCAAAATCGATATTTAGGACTTTGTGGGATTACAAAACAGGAAACTGGTACCAAAATTAAAAAAAATCAGCGCCATTTTGAAATTCTTTGTTAATTGACCGATTTCATTCAAAATCTATATTTAGGGCTTCCTGGGGTCACAAAACAGGAAACTGGTGCCAAAATTTTAAAAAATCAGCGCCATTTTGAAATTCTTTGTTAATTAACCGATTTTATTCAAAATCGATATTTAGGGCTCCCTGGGGTCACAAAATAGGAAACTGTTACCAAAATTTTAGAAAATCAGCGCCATTTTGAAATTCTTTGTTAATTGACCAATTTCGTTCAAAATCGATATTTAGGCCTCCCTGGGGTTACGAAACAGGAAACTTTTACCATAGTTTTAAAAAATCAGCGCCATTTTTATTTATTTTGTTATCACCATAATAAATGAATTCAGTTTAGTACAGTAAAATCTGTACTACTTTTAAGTCTAACCACAACCCGTGAGCTGCTTTAGCAGCTCGCGCACAGGGCGAAACACTAGTTAGATATATATAGCTTGAGAGAAGGTTCTTAGACATATTTTAGGACCATAGACAACCAAGCTGAGCTGTAGTCTATGATTTTAATATTTCGATATGTTACCATTTTTCACAAAAAGTACTGGGCCGATTGAAATGCGGTTTTTTTCATTAGATGTGTATAGCTTGTGAGAAGTTTCTTAGATATATTTTAGGACCATAGACAACAAAGCTGAGCTGTAGTCTATGATTTTATTTTTTCAATATGTTACCATTTTTCTCAAAAACTACTGTGCTGATTTAGATGCGGGCTTTTTGTTTTAGATTTTGACGACCTCCGTGGCGCAGTGTGTAGCGCTGTTGCCTTCAAGTGCGGAGGTTCCGGGTTCGATCCCCGGCGGGGTCTATTTGGGAATTTATAATTTCTGAATTTTCCTTGGTCTGACCTGGTGGGAGGTTTCGGCCGTGGCTAGTTACCACCCTGCCGGCAAAGACGTGCCGCCAAGCGATTTAGCGTTCCGGTACGATGCCGTGTAGAAACCGAATAGGGGTATGGGTTTAATATAACTGCCATGCCCCTAACAGGTTAGCCCGCTACCATCTTAGACTGCATCATCACTTACCATCAGGTGAGATCGCAGTCAAGGGCTAACTTGTAGTGGATAAAAAAAAAAGATATATTTAGCTTGTACCTAGATGCTGCCCAGGGTATCATGATGGAGCCAGGAGGTGGTCATAGGAACTCCTTAAGTTCTCATCGTAAACCCGTCACATTTTGACTCTTTTGATTTGTCGTGACAAGCGCTTTGTACTTAGATGCTGTCCAGGGTCTCATGATGGAGTCAGGAGGCGATCATGGGAACTCCTTAAATTCTCATCGTATACCCGTCGCGTTTGGACTCTTTAAATTTGTCTTGATAAGAACTTTGTACCTAGATGCTGCCCAGGGTCTCATGATGGAGCCAGGAGGTGGTCATAGGAACTCATCATAAACCCGTCATATTTGGACTCTTTTGATTTGTCGTGACAAGCGAGCCTCGGAAAGAGAAGTATTTGGCCATAGTCCACCACGCTGGTCAAAAAAACTACTGAGCCGTCAAAGATGCAGTTTTGTGTTTTAGATATTATGTAATATATACGTTTGCTAAGTTCTAATTGTTGTTTCAAAGTTATACAGGTCAAAGGTATAATGGAGCTCTGCAGTTTGTAGTGGGTTCTTTTAAAATTTTTAATTTTATTACTTGTTACCAAATTGGTTAAACAGATGGGCTGTCAAAATGTGACATACAGACAGATGGACAGACAGACGTGCACACTTTTGCATTTTTTAATATTATTATTGTAGTAGTATGAATGGAGGGAGGCCACCTAATTACCTATTGTTATGGCCAAATAATTCTACCACTAGCTGATGTCCGTGACTTCCATCGTCTGTGATGTTCGCGTGGTTTAAGTTATTTTTTTCCCGCGGGAATTTAATTCCTTAATTTTTTCGAGATAAAAAGTAGCCTATGTCACTCTCCAGGTCTTCAACTATACCCATTCCAAACAAACTTTCCCATTTATAATATTAGTATGATATGATTAAATGATTAATGGGAGGTCATGGTCATAGCCCTCAGAAATGTTAAAATATTGTTGCATCTTGCAGATGACAGCAAGCTCGGCCCCTACTGAAGGCATCAAGTGGATATGTGAGATGTGCACATATGAGAACTTCCCACTGTCACGCAAGGTATTGTTTCATACTTCTATGCACATCTATTGTTTATAATATCTCTCTGTTCAAAGCTTGGTCACACTAGCGACTTTTTATTTTGTTCTTCTTGGTCAACCTATAGATGACGATATCCTTGGCCCAGTGTTGAGCGCTGTTGCCTTAACATGGTAGGTTCCGGGTTCGATTCCCGGCAGGATCAATTTGGGAATTTATAATTTCTGAATTTTCTCTAGTCTGGTCTGGTGGGAGGCTTCGGCCGTGGCTAGTTACCAGTACCACCCTACCGGCAAAGACGTACCGCCAAGCGATTTGGCGTTCCGGTACGATGCCGTGTAGAAACCGACTGGGGAGTATGGGTTTAATATAACTGCCATACACCTAACAGGTTAGCCCACTACCATCTTAGACTGCATCATCACTTACCATCAGGTGAGATTGCAGTCTAAGATTGTAGCCAAAAATATGGCTTGCACATAATTTTATGTGTAAGCCATATTTTGTCACAAACCTAGCTTATTGTTACATTTTGTCGCATGACACATCAATAGCCTGTTCTACACCTAAACCTGGTCTGAACTCAACTTGCTATGGGATGGATGTTTTCACATTTTTTTTATTGACTTTGTTATCAGATGTTTTGCTGAGTAATGTTAATGTTTAGTCGTAAAATGTTATTGGCTTTAACAATGATTAATGTTCGTGATTTTATTATTTTCGAATATTACTATACCTACGCAATATATTACTATCAAAACAATAAATTGATTTACATAGACTGAAGGTAAATAGATAGACCATAAAAAGATGAAGCCAATTGCCTGAACATGCGGCTAGTTTTACCCGCAACTGCGTCCACGCAGATTTTAAAAACCGGCCAAGTGCGAGTCGGACTCGCGCACCGAGGGTTCCGTACAAACCTGTAGTAAGTTTTAAATTAAATGTTTTTTTTAAATATTTGAGTTGATTGAATGAAAGGTAAATTGCGATTTACGATTAATGACGTATTAAAAAAAACTACTTACTTGATCTCGTTCAAACCAATTTTCGGTGGTAGTTTGCATGGTAATGTACAACATATATTTTTTTTAGTTTTATCATTCTCTTATTTTAGAAGTTACGGGGGGGGGACACACATTTTACCACTTTGGAAGTGTCTCTCGCGCAAACTATTCAGTTTAGAAAAAAATGATATTACAAACCTCAATATCATTTTTGAAGACCTATCCATAGATACCCCACAATTATGAGTTAGATGAAAAAAAAATTTTGAGTTTCAGTTCTAAGTATGGGGAACCCCAAAATTTATTGTTTTTTTTCTATTTTTGTAAGAAAATCTTAATGCGGTTTACAGAATACATCTACTTACCAAGTTTCAACAGTATACCTCTTATAGTTTCGGAAAAAAGTGGCTGTGACATACGGACGGACAGACAGACAGACAGACATGACGAATCTATAAGGGTTCCGTTTTTGCCAAATTTGGCTACGGAACCCTAAAAACTTGTTGGAATTTCAAAAAAACCTTTTTAGTGGCGGTCTAAACAAACTCTAAGGCCTTAAATGTGTACTGAGTTCACAATCAGAATTACCTACTGGCTTCACTCTTGTGTCTTTTTGCACAGTGCTCAAAAAGTCTGTCTAATCGATAAAGATTGTATGGTAAAAAATAGTATTTCTACATCAAAATGTAATGCATGCGGTAATGCGAGAATACCCATTGATTGCCCAATAAAGCATTCGCTTTTATCTTCTATACAATGGCTCCATCTATCATTTCCATTTATCTGTGCTTGTATGGCAAAAACTTGTTGTTCCACGACAAAATGAAGTGCAGTCTACCACCACTACAGCCCATTAACGTCCCACTGCTGGGCACAGGCCTCCACTCTCATAGGAGAGAGGGAATTAGTACTTTGACCCACCACGCTGCTCCAATGCAGATTGGCTTTAACCGGGACCGACGACTTAACGTGCTCTCCGAGGCACGGAGGTGTCACACCGCCAATTTCCTAACTCCGGGCTAATACTGAGAATTTCTAGCCAGAAAAACCCAAACTTAGTTATGGCCCGACCCGGGACTCGAACCCGGGACCTCGTCGGCCGCAGTCGAACATGCGAACCACTAGAAGAGGAAGTGCAGGCGGTAACTCGAAAATGCCCAATAATGCTTTTGTCTTCAATACATTGGCTCCATATATATTTTACATTAATCTGCGCTTGTATGGCAAAATACTGTTTTTAGGGTTCCGTAGCCAAATTTGGCAAAAACGGAACCCTTATAGATTCGTCATGTCTGTCTGTCTGTCTGTCCGTCCGTATGTCACAGTCACTTTTTTCCGAATCTATAAGAACTATACTGTTGAAACTTGGTAAGTAGATGTATTCTGTGAACCGCATTAAGATTTTCTTACAAAAATAGAAAAAAAACAATAAATTTTGGGGGTTCCCCATACTTAGAACTGAAACTCAAAAATTTTTTTTTCATCTAACCCATACGTGTGGGGTATCTATGGATAGGTCTTCAAAAATTATATTGAGGTTTTAAATATAATTTTTTTCTAAACTGAATAGTTTGCGCGAGAGACACTTCCAAAGTGGTAAAATGTGTGTCCCCCCCCCTGTAACTTCTAAAATAAGAGAATGATAAAACTAAAAAAAATATATGATGTACATTACCATGCAAACTTCCACCGAAAATTGGTTTGAACGAGATCTAGTAAGTAGATTTTTTTTAATACGTCATAAATCGTAAACCGCAATTTACCTTTCATTCAACCAACTCAAAATCTATTTAATATAAAACTTATATTTAATGTTTGTACGGAACCCTCAGTGCGCGAGTCCGACTCGCACTTGGCCGGTTTTTTCTACATCCAAATGAAATGCACGCGGTAACTCGAGAATGCCAAATAAGGCATCCGCCGACCTCCAGTTACTTGTAGTGTCTGTTTACAATGAAACATTACTCTGCTGATGACGTCATGCACACGCTTGCAATGTCTTATTTCCCTTTTAAGGCTAGGGACATATCGAGCGAAGCGCTGTATAGTGTATACGGAAGTCCGGACTTTTCTGATGCAATTAATTATTCAATGATCCTTGGATAAGTAAAACTGAGTTGGTCAGTTTAAAAATTCATGATCGTCAAGTCAGCTCGAGTGAAACGGTTCTGCTCTACGTTTCTGATTCGAACAGCCAGGATGTGGAATACCCTTCCAACGCATGTATTCCCTGCCACTTATAACTTGAGCTCCTTCGAGGCAAGACTGAATAGGCATCTTCTAGGCAAGCGCGCTCCAACCTAGACCTTATCATTGCTTTGTATTAAGCGTGATTGTCGTCAAGCGCAAGCCTATTCTATGATTAATCAATAAAAAATAAAAAAAGAATAACAATTTTATTCATTTTATGGGACGACACAGGCTTGAATAAAAAATGATAATGCCTCAGATAATCTGTTTTCAGATAAAAATACCTAATGGTTCCTAAGACAATTTCCCTGTATCCTATGGTTTTGAATACTATCCTAGTTAAGAAAACCCACTGTATAATAATTACAATCTGATGCCCGCGACTTAGTCCGCGTGGATTGAGTGGTTCTCGCGGGAACTCTTTAGTTTCCCGGGATAAAAAGCCTACGACTGTTAAACTAACTATAATCTATGACTGTGCCAAATTTCATCCAGATCCGTTCACCCGTTTTGGCGTGATTGAGTTATAAGCATCCAGCCAAACTTTCGCATTTAGAATACTATCTGATGCCCGCAACTTCGTCCGCGTGGATTGAGGATTTCTGGTTCCCGCGGGAACTCTTAAATTTTCCGGGATATAAAGTATGCTATTCCAGACTATAATCTATCTCTGTGCCAAATTTCATCCAGATCCGTTCTGATGTTCTAGCGTGATTGAGTAACAAACATCCATCCATACATCCACCTAAACTTTCGGTTTTATAAGAATAGTTTATTTATAATTGTTCGCAGTGTACTATGTGCCGTGCTCAGAAACCATCCCTCGGCGAGGATATATTCAGGCTGCAAGACGGCGCCAGCGCTTTGCCCGCGCAGGACGATTGCGGTGAGTTCTTTACGTTATAGTCTAAGAGATGCAAGCTGCACTTTTGGTAACTATCGCCAGGAAGGCTGATTCAGTATTAAAGGCATAAAATTAATTGCTATCCTACATCAATTAATTTTACGCCTCCATAATATTTATTAGCAACCAACGTGACTAATAATTGCTAATAATTATTTTAAGTTTGTAAGGTTATCACGTCTTTGAGAGGTGATATCTAGTAAATGGCCCGATGAATAGCGTCAGTTTTAGGGTTCCGTACCAAAATGGTAAAATGGAACCCTTATGGTGCGACTTTCTCCGTCTGTCTGTCCGTCCGTCCGTCCGTCACACTCGATTATTTCAGTAACTACCGAAGCTATCGACATGAAATTTGGAATAGTTGTGTATATTAGTGGCCCAAAGACACTGGAATTAAAAAAAATTGGAAATTATTTTTGTTCTTATTTAAAAAGGGGGGAAAATCGGAGGGTTGAAATTTAAAAGTGAGATAACTGTACTGTGTGGGGTATCGTATGAAAGGGTTTACTTTGTACATTCTAAAACAGATTTTTAATTATTTTTAGTCATAATAGTTTTTGATTTATCGGGGAAAAAGTCTAAAAAAATACCGTTCCCCCCCCCCTTATCTCCGGAGTTTACCAATCGAAAAATCTGAAATAATTATGGTCAATAGGAATTTATGTATATTTTACAGGAAAACTATAGCCAATGCTCTAACTAGCAAAGTTTTTTTGATATTAACCTCGTACTCGTCGTCAAATAGACATATTGGTTTTTGCCTGATTGTTTTGCTTCAGTACCTACTTCTTGAGTACGGAACCCTCGGTGCGCGAGTCCGACTCGCACTTGGCCGGTTTTTTTATACTGTTTACAAAGGTACTGCGCATACTTTAATAATGTACCAGAGTCAGCCTTTCTAGTTATGGTTCATTTTTGGTAACCATAACAAGTCTTTGAGCGGCCATATCTAGTGAAAGGGCTATCAGCATGCGCGCAGACCTTCACTTTCATCATCAGTGGAGAGCTCTATACCCACTAAATACTGAATCAGCCTTAAAATTATACTATATTATAACTAAATTATTTTCTAAAATACAAGATGACATCTCGTATTTTAGAAAATAGTATTTTAACAACAAAAATAAATTTATTTATTTTTTTCACGTAGGGCATTTTGTGGCACTTATAAAATGTCAAGACTCTACCACTAGTTCGGAAAACAGATTCTACTGGGAAGAATGGGCAAGAAACTTAAAAAGAAAAAGAATGTGACTTATAGCCACGTGACGTGGTGGAACTATGACCAAATCCTGATCATTTTGAGAGGAGTGAGCCGGAAATTGGTTCGAGTGAGATAGTAATGTGACTTTTTGCTATTGCAGGCGCGGAGGCCGTAGCGGAGAGGCTGAGGCCTCTGCGGATATCGTCTCCGCAGGGCCAGGCCGGGGCTGGGGCCTCGGCCGTCACCAAGTGGCCTTGTACGGTGAGTCCTTGGCTCCAGCCCGCCCTAGCCAAGTTGCATATATTTCGTGTCTATTCTCTTTCTATAATCGTTAACGCTTTAGCGGAGAGGAATAAAGAAGTGAATAAGATGAGCGTTTTTAATCGCTAGCGATTATAGAAAGAGAATAGACACGAAACGTATATAACTTGGCTAGGGGGGCTGGTAGTGCTTTAACCCGCAATTACACGTCTTTTAAGTTTCACTGACGTAAGTTGCTTGCAAGAGTTACGAAATTTAAACAGTCTTGCAAGTCGCGTATCGTTTTTGAATGTCAGTCATTTAAGTTTCTTACGTTACCTATTAACGTAAAAACTTATGAGTGAGTGTAATTGCAGCATCAGACTGACCCGTTGTCCTAGGTTACCTGTTTTCCTAGGTTACTCGTTGTCCTAAGTGAGCGAAAAACGCGGCAACGCGACTGTATCATACAGTAGTTGATCCTGTTGCGGCACCACTTCTGGGACCACAACTTATAGGACTGGATGAGTGCCAAAATCAAAGACGTTTCACTATCCAAAATATATTATTCACTTATTACAACTTTTAACGCCGGTGTTACACGTTTGGCGGATATGTTAGCACTGCCCGTCGGTCGCGCGCAGGCGACTATACGTAGTGTCATCCTGTGCTTCGTAAGCACCTTGTATCCCCACAATATTCCCCCCTTTTTCAAAAAAAAATGGATGTTACATACATTTTTTTTTTGAAAAAATTACATCAAAAAACGGTTCATCGTAAAAATAATTAATCGCAAGTTAGAGTACATTCAAAATACAATAATACGTCTATGTTAACATAATGTAACATGATACATTTGTTTTGACACGAATCTCGGTCGAGCTCCATTTAATTGTCATAACAATTACAAAATAAAATACGCTAACGCAACAAAGATCAGTAGGTACGAACACTGGAATTACCAAAACAAAATGCAATTAGGTAGAAAGGTAAATGTAACAAAAAGCTATATGTATATAGTTATAAGGTAAAATAAATGTATATAAAAAATTTAAAAATAAAATGTATAATAATAAATAATAACTTTATACCTTATCGTTTTATTCAACGAGTTCCTATATTTAGGTTAACACTACTTTCGGGGTAGTTGGCGCCTGTCCCGGAGGTGGTACGCCTTCCACCTTAATAACTGGGATTGTATTGACATTGGTATCAACTTGTTTCTTTAACCAACGTTTGAGATGTCTTCTGCATCGCATTCTAAATCCATAGCAGACGACGATTACCATTAGAACCACAATGATAATTAAAAGAATTTCAAATTCATTGAACTTGTTATCTTTGTCAGTTACAGCTTGAGTTATCACTACATTTTTCTCCTTCCCCTGTTGGTTGCCCATCATTAATTGATGCACTAAACAATCAATGTTGTTAACTTTATGAGAAAAGAAGTATAAACTTCGATAAATACTGCAGGACAGTTCGTAATATAATGTAAATTCTAACTACCTGATGGAATATAAATCATCGATAATTACCTAACCTAATCGATAAAAAGTAGGTTAAATAACATAAAATATGATTGAGTTAAAAAAAAAATTAATATATATTAAGAGAAAATATGCATACCTAATACTAATTATGTATATCGCAATGGCAATTTGCTTGTTCTGCCACTCCGCGTTACTTTGCATTGCATTGGAGGCAAAACAATAGGGTTGTCACTGACCAAGACTTTGTTTTTCTTATTATGTTGTAAAAAATTACTTGGAGCTGAATTATTAACAGGAGTACTTTCTTCCAAGATGTAAGCAGGTTTCAACCGATCAATTGAAATATAAGCTTGACGCTCTGGTAATTGGATCTTGTATACTTTTTCACGCCTACTTATGACCTTATATGGGCCATCATAAGGAGGTAGTAAAGGTTTGCGGACTGCATCGTTCCTAACGAAAACTTTATCACACGTGAGTAAATCCTGGTGTACGAAAAATTTTCGTGAGTCCTTATTCTCTCTGCTAACTGGTTTCAAACTCCTAATAATTGATTGTAGCTTGTTCACGTAACTCTCGCTATCTAAGCTAAAATCTTTACTCTTTTCATAAAATTCACATGGCAATCGTATATTAGTACCATATACCATTTCTGCACTACTAACATTTGTGTCAACCCTAACTGCGGCTCTAAGTCCTAACAATACAGTAGGTAATTCTTCTACCCATGAATTTGAAGTTAATAATCGTGCAGACAATGCCGACTTTAAAGACCTATGCCATCTTTCTACAGCACCATTGCTTTGTGGGTGATAAGCAGTAGTACGTAACTTCTTTATACCTAAAAGCAACATGAGGTGTGAAAATAGGTTACTTTGAAAATTTTTAGCTTGGTCACTTGTTAATCGAAGCGGCGACCCAAAACGAGTTATCCAACCTTCGTAAAATACTTTTGCGACTACTTCAGCTGTCATTTCTTTAATTGGGAAAATTTCCGGCCACCGTGTAAACCGATCTATCATTGTCACGCAATATTTATAACCGTCGGCCGATGTGCTAAGAGGACCTATTATGTCTATGTGAACATGCTCAAACCGACCCGCTGTCTCGTAAGTACCTAAATCCGAGACAGTATGCCGTTGAATCTTAGCACGTTGACAAGCGACGCATGTCTTAGCCCACCTACGTATGTCTTTATTCATTCCCACCCAGAAGTATCTATCACCAACCATTTTATTAGTGGTGCGTATACCCGGGTGACTTAGGTTGTGAATAGCGTTAAAAGCGATGCGTCTGAAACTTTCCGGTAGGTATGGTCGTGCCCTACTTGTTGACGTTTCGCAATCAATGTAATACTCAGTACCTGGCAACATGATACTCGTGAATTGCATATTGCGCTTCAACTCGTGCAACTCCGGGTCATCACTTTGCGCACGTGCAAGTTCTGCGAAATCTATAGACGTGGGACACATTATCTCCTCTACCCGGGATAAAGTATCAGCAACGACGTTATCATTCCCGCTAATATGGCGTATGTCCGTCGTGAATTCGCTAATAAACATGATCTGTCTAGCCCTTCTAGGTAATTCTTTTTCACATCCCATTTTACTGAATGCAAAAGTGAGCGGTTTGTGATCGGTGTACACAATTAAATCACGACCTTCTACTAAGTACCTAAAGTGAGCTATGGCCGAATATACAGCTAAAAGCTCCCTATCATACGTACTATATTTCTTTTGCGCTTCCGATAATTTCTTCGAATAATAAGCAATAGGCTTCCATACATTACCTTCCTTTTGTTGAAGCACAGCGCCTAGACATGAATCTGACGCGTCCGTCATAAGCGCTATAGGTTTGTCAGCTGCTGGATGCGACAAGGTTGCAGCTTGGCTTAGCTTCTGCTTGCACTGCTCGAATTGAGCAATTGCGGCGTCCGTCCACGAAATTTTCGATTTATCATTTTTCTTGGTATTTATCAAGTAGCGATCCAGCTCAGACTGCTGCTTAGCTGCCCCTGGTATGTGAGGTCTATAAAAATTTAACATACCTAGAAATCTTCTGAGTTGGTCTCGTGTAGCTGGCCTCGGAAACTCGACGATGGCTTTGACCTTCTCGTCGAGTGGACGTATGCCTTCCGTCGACACTTCATGACCTAAAAACTCTAGTTTTGTTTGTTCGAAACAGCACTTTGAAATATTAATAGTAATACCGAATTTTTCCAACCTATTAAATACTTCCTCCAGGTGTTTCCTATGCTCCTGGATATTATCACTAGCAATAATTATATCGTCAATATATACGAATAAATAATGTAAATCTGGAAAAACACTATGACACATAAAACGTTGAAAACTTTGTGCTGCGTTTCGCAACCCAAATGGCATGCGAGGAAATTCAAACAAACCGAAAGGTGTTATTACGGCTGTTTTTTCAATATCACTTTCGTTAACGGGTATACAATTATATGCTCTAATTATGTCTAATCGAGAATATACCTTTTTTCCTGCAAGCAAGTAAGTAAAATCACGTAACCTAGGAACGGGATATTTATCAGGCTTAGTGACTGCATTTAATCGCCTATAATCCCCACAAGGCCTTATCTGGCCGTTCTTTTTAGGAACTATATGCAAAGGACTTGCCCAAGCGCTCTTACTGGGCCTGCAAATTCCCATGTCACACATTACCTTAAATTCCGCCTTAGCTTTACTATACTTATCCGGAGGTAGGGGTCGCGCCCGGCAGTGAACCGGTGGACCATCTGTTTCTATAAAATGACATACACTATGTTTAGGAACCTCCTTAAATGATACTGGTTTTGTAAGTTCCGGATACTTTGATAACAAGTCGTAATGAGGATGATTACAATCAACAGTTTTAATAGAACTTTCCTCAAACTCTGAAATGCATGCTAAAACATTAAGATTTGTTACCTGATCCATTAACTTACGTGCCTTAATATCAACTAAAAGTCCATAGTAACTTAAAAAGTCTGCACCTAAAATGGGTTGTCTTACGTCTGCAATGATAAAGTTCCATCGGTAAGGTCGACGTAATCCTAAATCTAACACCATACACTTAACACCATAAGTTTTGATCTCAGTTCCGTTCGCGGCAAACAACTTATAGTCAGAACATTTAGTAAAACATTTGTTGGACACTGGAACCACTGATACATTCGCGCCGGTATCAACTAGAAACTTAAGCCTAGAACTCACGTCCGTGACACAAAGACGGTAATTCTTCAATGGGTCACAACCTCCCGTCGCTGATTGGACCGCATTTAGTTTCCCGGTTCCGTATTATCTTTCCAGTTGCATGGTTTTACACATCGGTTTGCATTTTTCCGGAAACGATAGTGGAAATAGCACAACCAATTTGGATCCGACTTCCTCCTGCTGGTGCTCGAGCTGCGCGGCCTTGAAAATGCTCTCGATGGAGTTCTCGGGCGACGTTGAAATTTTCCGGGTTTTCTTTGGAAATTTTCCAGCCTGCTCATCCGATCACTTAATTTGCTAATTTCTGCAATAATATTCGGAGAGTCGCCGTTACCTTGTACTGCAGCTACGCCCTGAATGGGACGCGCGTTTTCCGTGACTTTGTCCGCTAAAAGTGCCAGACTTCCTAAATCCTTTGTCTCCGTCACCGCCAGAATCCCTCTAACCCAAGTCGGCAAATGGTTTTGCCAAAGTATGGCTAGGGTCTCGTCGGAAACCTTCCCTGTTGCGAGTTCTTGCATTCGTCGTAGCAATTGGGAGGGTTTCTGCTCTCCTAATTCCATTTCACTTATTAACTTTTGGACCTTCCGAACCTCCGATTCTTCATAAATTACCAAAAGTCGCGCTTTCAATGCCTCATACCGGCCTTTTTCTGGCGGGTTTACTAGGAGGTCAGTTACTTGCTGGATTGCGTCCTTACCCAATTTTGAGATTATAAATTGGAATTTGGCCTCATCCGACATTTTCTGCGGATGGAGGACGGCCTCTGCCTGAATAAACCAGTGTCTTGGTAGGTCTTTCCAGAATTCCGGAATGCGGGCGGCCACCGACACGCCAGACAGTTCTGATTTTTCTTCCGCCATTTTTTTTGTTTTCCAAGTCCCGCTTTGTCCAATTCACCGTGTTTTTCAGTGTTCGGGGTCACCAATTGTTGCGGCACCACTTCTGGGACCACAACTTATAGGACTGGATGAGTGCCAAAATCAAAGACGTTTCACTATCCAAAATATATTATTCACTTATTACAACTTTTAACGCCGGTGTTACACGTTTGGCGGATATGTTAGCACTGCCCGTCGGTCGCGCGCAGGCGACTATACGTAGTGTCATCCTGTGCTTCGTAAGCACCTTGTATCCCCACAATCCTTCACGTGGTCTACGTTGTCGCGTAGATACATCTATCATTTTCTTTGGCGTCGCATCGCCTCGCGTTGCCGCGTTTGTCGCTCACCGAGGACAACGGGTTAGATCCACCGGTTTAAAACGTCTCTATATCAATGTTAGTGTACTAGTATTGGGCTGCTTTTCAATGTTGAACAGTTGACAGCGTTCGAATGAATTGAAGATATAAATATGGATGTAATTTCAGAGGGTTATTTGAAGTGCTATTTACCAATATTATGTACATTTTAAATCCAATACAGTGGATAAATCTGGAAGATCATCTCTTTTCTGTGTACTGTTGCACCCATTCTCTGTTTCATGAAGAGTTTGTCTACTTTGTGAGATGTTAATAATAATTAAAAAAACCTAGCAGAGTTTGCATGTGGGCTTTACTCAGACGGGCACGTTTGGAACTCTCGTAGCTTTAGTTTTAAGATATTGTCGTTAATTATCACCACCAGTCACCACTCACCGCGTCTTATACTTTGTAAAATAGACGTTCAAAAAGTGTACGATACCAATTTGGAATAAATATACTTTGACTTTATAATTAAGAAGGACGGCAAGCCACAGATTAAGCTGGTTGTTGCCTGGTATTAAGCCAGTGTCCTCACTGCGTTCATAATTAATTAAAATAACGCGGTATTAATGAAACATGTATCTACTTTATAATATTGCATGCCGTATATTTAAGGGATCTGGATGTACGCAACTATATTACATTAAGACCTAATGAAAACCCGAATATGCAATAAGTGAATGAAATGAATCTTGAATCTTGCGTAATGCTCTGACAGACGTGCACGTACGAGAACTGGCCCCGCGCGCTCAAGTGCGCAATGTGCGGCGCGCCCCCGCTCCGCGTGCACGCGCCGCACCCTCACCCCGTACACCCCGCCGCGCCCGGTGAGTATACACGCAAATTACGACTATATACGTATTATATTTTTCTAAAAAATGATATGAAAGGTGCACATTTCATACCCTGTAAATGACTTCGAAAGTTAAACTTCCCGGCCTAGGCCAGTAAAGAATGTATGTATTTTTATGACATATCATAAGTTTGAATTTGGAATCTTTCTTCCTGAATATCTTGTAACTTATTATAATGTTCTTTGGCCTAAATAGTTTAAATTTGGAACTCTACCGTATTACGCGTTCAGCACTCACAGCGCAAAAAAAAATTAAAAGTATAATATTTCTTTTTTATCTTTATAATATTGAAAGGCAGGAATTAACTACATACCTAATCGTTATAATTTATTATTTAAAAGTGACGAAAAAATGAGTTCGAGTGAGGATATTATGGATTTAGATTGTACGCCTCCTTTTCTGAGAGCGGAGGCCGAATTAGCTAAAAATAATTTGCTTCCGCCGAAATCCAAAGAAAAGTCACTTGTTTCATTTTTTAGAAAAGCACTATACACAACCCGACCGGGAGAGCATTTCTAGTCTCGTATATAGCCTATAGTCTAACTAACACTCGACCAGAAAACGCGTACTTCCCGGTCTCGCGATGTAATGTACTATAAGACCTTTCATGTCTTCGTAACAACTCGAGGTGTCGGTCGGTTACACAGCACTTATTAATATAACCCTTAAAACTAAGGCATTAAAGTTTAATTACGAATGTACTATATACTTTATACTTAAGACCTTTTTTCTTAAGAAGAACGGTGTCGGTCTCGCGTATTCCACTTTTTTACCACCTACCAAAAAGGGGTCAACGCGCCTGAAGAAGTTTTCACTTCAAAACTACACACCACCTTCGACTTCTGTGTCAGGGGTCGGCGTCGCGATGAAATTCAACTAGAACCAGTTGTGATGTTTCATTTGAATACATCGGTCTTTTCCATTGTTTTTTTACCGATCAAAAAAACTAAATTAACCTAATAAAAATTGAGAGTGAATAGGCATCTTGTAGGCAAGCGCTTTCTAACCTAGACCTCATCATTGCTTTGCACTAAGCTTGATTGTCGCCGAGCGCAAGCCTATCTTGCAATAAAAAAGACTTGAGAGGTGTCAAGGGACACCCGGTGGAACGAAGTTCACGCGCGAAGTTCGAAGAAACACGCGAATGCCGCACGGCTTACAACTACGTAATTTTTTCCGTCTAGCCCCCTTTCGTAACGCGCGATAAGGAATAAAACTTATTATTTACACATAATATGCAAATAAAGTATCTGAATCTGTAATCTACAGTGGGTATCAATGACATCTGCAATAGTCAGCCGACGTCCCAACACGACGCGGAGTCCAACGGCCGCCGGTCCAAACGGCGGAACAACACCGACTGGATATGGCTGCAAGCGTGCCTGGGTACGTAAGTTACCCATACTAATATTATAAATGCGAAAGTATGTCTGTCTGTCATTCTGTCGTTACGCTTTCACGGCCCACCTGTTCAACCGATTTGGATGAAATTTGGTACAGGGGCAGGTTGTATCCCAGGGAAGGACATAGACTACTTTTTATCCTGAAAAAATTTAAGACTGAAAGCGTAGCAGACAGACAGACACTTTCGCAAACATTTATAATATCAGTACAGATTTTAACTCTTTCTTCTGTATTGAGTAGATGCAGGGAAATTGTCTTTGAAACCAATATTCTTTTTTTTCCGTGAAAACATCCGGTTTCGTCCATACCGTCCCACTTAATACACTGTACATTAACGCATACCTGTATATACTAACACAATGCCTGGCTTCATCGTACAATGGTGAACAGTCGGTCTCGATTCCGTCAGTCTCACAGTCCACTGTGCTCACCAGGCGTGGTGGAAGGCGACGCGCGTTGCGTAGACGCGTATCTATCGTCGGGCGGGGACCCGGCGCGCGCGCTCACGGCGTCTGAAGTGGCGCTGCTGAACCGCGCCTCGGCCTTCGACCCCGGACACACACTGGTGCATCTAGCTATAAGGTGAACTAAATATTTTTTTATATTATGGGGTTATACATGACATTGTGTGACAAGGGGTGGGAGGGGTCGTACGTTTCGTGACGTCACATTTTTGAACTATTAACGAAAAACCTAAAAATATTGCCAAGTTTTGTTAATTTTTTCAAATGTTTTATTTGATGTTAATTATATTAAAAAATAATTTAAATGGAAATAAAACTAATTTCGGAAGTGCTGTTTTAATTTTATAATTTTTAGATGTAAAATTGCAAGATATGTGATGTCACACTAGGGTCTCACAAATGTGACCAACTGTGACAAGGACGGGGGAGGGGTCAAAAGATCACGAAATAAGGTTGATGTTCTTTATGGATGAACCCTATTAAAATAAAAAAATTGTTATTTTCTTTATAGTGTTTCTCACACTTAGGAACACGCCCGGAACGCCTTTGACCGCTAGGCCACGGGTCACTTACCCATCAAAGGGCGCGATTCCCAGAGAGATGCAGGTTCAGATCCTGCCGGTTCCGCTATTTTTTATATGTATTTAAGAATAGTTTAAAATAAAAATTGTTACAGTTTTGCTGGGTAGCACTGCGAAAAAACACGTAAGATTAAATTGCGTGCTCTTCCGTCGACTATTAATATTTGTAACTATGTAATGCTATTATCTACATTAGTGTAAAATACATGAAGAATCTAAAACTTAAACTAAACTGGTTACGTAGTTCAGTTTACTTATTTCTTAAACAAATTTTAGAATTAAAAAAATACCATCAAAGAAAGTACCATCTATATCAAATACAAATCAACCATTTATAGTTTATTTATTTCTTGATTTTGTTTCAGATTTCAAAGGCAAGAAATCCTCTCAACACTACTGTCTCGAATATCGGGCGGTGGGCCGGGACTGAAACGGTCGCCGTCATACGTAGGTATGGACTATTTCACTTTTTAATACACCTTAGATGTTGATTGCAATTTTAGAAACATCAAATCCACGCAGATGTACGCAATTCCGTTTTTATTTTATTTTTAACTAGCGATCCGCCCCGGCTTCGCACGGGTAGCACTAATAATCCTAATAGTCTATACCCAATGTAGCCAGTGGGCAGTGGGCAGGTTTTACATTTTAATATTACATTGCATGAGTACGTCAGCCCACGTCCTCACCACACCTGCCACATTGTTTTCGTGTAACTTTACCTATTTAGTCAGCGCACCGTAAGCTCTCAGAAGAGACGATTTTTTCCGACTTCGTTGACATTATTGCAATTTTCGTAAGGATCTCTAATTTTTTTCAAAATAAAATATGTAAGCTTATGTTACTCGCTGATAATGTAGCTTTCTATAGGTGAAAGAATTTTTAAAATCAGTTGAGTAGTTTTTGAGTTTATCCATTACAAACAAACAAACAAATCTTTCCTCTATAAAATATTAAATAGTATAGATCGATACTAGCGACGCTGTCACCGTGTCAGATAAGTTTGTTGGGCTATAACTACATACGTTGCAATGGCTAACTTTTCACATTAACACAGGACAACTTTAAGATTACTTCACCTACCGTGAAATGGAAAAGTTTACCATTTTTCTTTAATTTATTATGAAAATGAAGACAAAATAAAACAAAAATATGAAAGAATCATTAAAATATCTCTACAAATGAAAAAGTTATGTAACTTTAAAGTTGCGCTTGCAAGACGGGAGACGTAACGTCATAATTCCCTTTCAACCGACTTTATAAAGCCGAATAAAAGAAATAAATGGCAGCACTTAATTTGTGTGTGAAGATAATTTTGAAGTATTAAATCTCTCACAAAATTTGTCACTCCAGTAAGATACAGCAATCGGTGTACATTAAATAATTTAACTTTTAAATCGTAATTTCTCAGTCATTTATTGATGGATTAAAAAAACCACTGATTTATTCGTTTTAATCTATATTTTACTTCCGTTGTGTTAAATATGATATTCACAACATCATGAAACTTCTCCATTCGAAGTGTCACTCAAATTGCATACGCCCTAATGGGCTAACATATCAGTAATTATTGTACCAACATCATTGTTCATGTTAAATGCAAAATAAATGAATCTGAATCTAATTGTTTTTCAGCTCCGGACCTGGCGACGGCTATTCGCCGCCACATCGCGGGCTGCGTGCGCCACAAGAAGGGCAGTTTTCCGTGTAGATACATCAACGAGTTCTGCACGTTCTCACTGCCCTCAGGTAACCTAACTTCAAACTTCGATCTTTTTGAAGTGAAACTTCTTTCGAAACGGATGTTGCCACTTCGGACGAACGTGTATACAAAGCGTTCCATTTTCGTTATTTTCTGTTTGATTGTTTAAATGTAGCAGTAGAGAGTCTGAATTGTTGATTGTTTTTTATATTTGATTTTGATCCGCCTCTGGTTGATAAAACAAAAACGAAACGAAAAAGAGACAAACATATTCATAATAGGATTTAGCCTGCGAGAGAATGAGGTAGAATACAAGTTACATTTATCTCATTATCTCGTAAGCTACTTTTCTGCAGTTTCATTTCTGCCGTGTGTGATTTTTTTTTATTCAAGTAGACTTTTAGTACTTTTGAATCGTCGAGTGAATTCCATTCCTACCGAGAAGAGCCAGCAAGAGACTCAGTTGTTGCTATTTTCTAACCTAACCACCGTTTCTACTGGATCATGTGTTTAGTGATAATTGCCTCCCTGTGCAGAGTGAAATTTTATTGGTTATTTTCCACTTTTCCCACTGCGAGCGATTTGTTCTAAAGTCTCCCCTGTATCTTAACAAAGAGTTAAACCTGATAATAAAAGTGTTTTCGCTTCGAAATAAATCCACACTAATATTATAAATTTGCGAAAGTGTATCTGTCTGTCTGTCTGCTACGCTCTCGCGGCCGATCTGTTCAACCGATTTTGGTGAAATTTGGTATAGCGATAGGTTGAATCCCGGGGAAGGGCATAAGCATCGTCTAGTGCTCAATGATCGTTTATTTGGCAGAGATCGAGGAGCTTCCAGCGGCGATCCAAGAGCAGCTGTTCACGGAATTGTTGGATCGCGACGCGCAGCAAACGCTCGAGGCAGACCCGCCACTGATTAATTGGAGCTTGCATCTCACCGTCACACTAGGTATGGTCACATATTTCGTTGATATAGTTGCTAGTTTCTACTTTGTTACTCTATCTACGTCGTATTCCTCATTACTGAGGGTCGTGACTCGTGACCCCGTGCCATTAATCAAATAATGGTAGGAGTTTTCTTGGGATAATAATGCGGTGGGTTCCCAGTTCCCACGTCCTTCCCCGCATACGACTCGACTAAGAGTATTTAAACTCATAGGTTTTTGTAACGATTACTATCAGATGTTAGTGATAATAACCAGGACCGACGGCTTACCGTGCTCTCCGACACGCAGAGGAGACGAAACGGCCAAATTTGAACCTCCAAATTCGGTCACCCATCTGGTTACCGACTTGGTTCAACGTTGCTTAACACTCGCAATCGACTGATATGCGTTGTCACTTGTTACAACTATGTGGTCTGGAATTTTTTTGTACATGTTTGCACACATCCAGGTTCACGGCTATATGCACTGTGGAACCGGTCCGCGGGCGATTGTTTGCCGGATGCGGTGTGCCAAGCCGCGTACGGAGTTTCCGACCGCGCTAACGTGCTACGTACTGCGTTGGCGGACTCGCTGCACCATGCGCACCGCAGGTATACTACACATTTTACCTATAAATATATACTGGCTACAACTCACGTGCTTTGTCGGAAAATGTGCGCGACTAGTTTCGAACCCGTTCGGAGCCTGGGCTTCATGAGCCTGTTCGCGCGACGCGGCAGCTGGCGGACTGCGAGCTGCCTGCCGTACAGCTCTCTCTGTGAGGGGTGTGGGCGAGGTGGCACTATGTCATCTCCCAACGACTCCTGCTGATCTTGTTCACTGGCGTCTTCACTATGATGTAAGCATTCCGAGTTAAACGTGTCCGGCTCCAAATTTAAAGATTGCATAGTTCTGATTTTTTTTTTCAAAAGAGCAACCACCGAGTTTCTTGATGGTTCTTCAAAGTAGGCCAGCATTCCGAACCAGTGGTAGACTCGCTCGATTATTCAAGAACACTTGTTAAAAGTCTACTTGAATAAAAAATATTTGATTTGTGATCAGTTTCTACGCACGCTGGACGGCGTGGGAGCGGCTCCAGGCGGCGCAGTTACACTACCAGCCAGAGGAGACACAGCTCCGCTCAGAGTGGTCGAGGCTGGTCGCCGCGGCCGCGAGGCCCGGCACCGCGCTGCACCAGGTAAACCCGATGGATGTTTGTTACTAAATCACGCCAGAACGACTGAACGGATCTGGATAAAATTTCGCACATACACCATACTAATATCATAAATGCGAAAGTGTGTTTGTTTGTTGGTTTGTCCTTCAATCACGCCGCAACGGAGCAACGGATTGACGTGATTTTTGGCATGGGTATCGTTGAGGACCTGGAGAGTGACATAGGCTACTTTTTATCCCGGAAAATTAGGGAGTTCCCAAAAAAAACTTAAACCACGCGGACGAAGTCGCGGGCATCAGCTAGTAGATTATAGTCCGGAATAACACTTTAATTTCTGCATTATAAAAAGTATAGCATACTTTGAAATGTGTTAATTTACCAAAGTCAAAGATCCCTATTATGATATACTAACTGATACCCGCGACTTCGCCCGCGTGGTTTTGGTTTCTTTTTATTCCCGCGGGATCTCCTTAATTTTCCGCAATAAAAAGTAGTTTATGTCACTCTCCAGGTCCTCAACTATACCCAATACCCATACCAAAAATCACGTCGATCTTTTGCTCTGTTGCGGCGTGATTTAAGGACGAACAACAAACGAACACGGTTTCGAATTTATAATATAAGTATGATGGCCAGGCATTGTAGTGCTTGTGTGTAAAGTGCTCGTTTTGTGCACAGCTGCACGTGTTCGCGCTGGCGCACGTTCTGCGGCGTCCTATCTTCGTGTACGGCGTCGATATAGTCAACTCGTTCCGCGGTGAGGCGCTTGGATACGCGCGCTTTCAGGGTGAGTGAATACTTCCACAGTTACACTTGCAACATTAACATTGGCAATGAAATAACACATACGGTGACGTCACCATGAGCTTTTGCCTGGAAATTGGCGCTATTGGTACAATTAACGACTGTAGCTTTTACTTACTGTAGCCTTCATGCGGAAGGACGTCTGAATCTACCGCATTGCCATTCCAAGAAAACTATTAACTATTATTTGATCAATGGAAAGGGGTCACGACTCACGACCCTCAGTAATTAGGAAGACGACGCAAAGAGATAGCTTTTACTTGAGGCTGCGCCCTATTCAGCTGGGTCACATACGTAATATTGTAGACCTGCTTTTCAAAGAGGCAGGAGAAAATTATTCGTTGAGAATATTTCTGTGTTCTTAGATTTTCGTTTTTTATACATGCTTGTTTATTCATTCATTAAAATGCAATTAATTGATTTATTTTTTGTTTCACAGGAATCTACTTACCTCTGCTATGGGATCCAGAATTCTGTTCCAAGTCGCCATTATGCCTCGGCTACACGCGCGGACATTTCTCCGCGCTGGTGCCCATCGAACCCTATACGCATCGACACACGTACATCTGTCGGTGAGTAATGTTTGCCTTTGTAATGGGAGGCGGAATGATGTTCCAAACTCAAACTCAAATGTTTTTTATTTAAATAAACTTTTACATGTGCTTTTGAATTTCAAGTCGTCATTGTGTCTTAGTGTGAGAGAGCATACTTGGACTTAGCTCTAACTTAAGACTGAGTTAAAATAAGACAGATTTCTGATACGCATATTATAAGTCCATCCCGTTTTAACTCTTAGTAAAGCCTGAGCAAACTCAAAGTACACTCTATAGATTAGGCTTTTTATCAGCATTAGGCTCGAATGATTGGTCTTTACACTCCATATTACCTAGGAAATCTCAACATTTCCTAGGTAATTTGAGCAAGCAAACAATAATTTGAACTTTAACTGATTCGGTAATTTAGATTCGACATTAGCGCGTTAATGACAACTCTAACGGGTTTAGCAATTTTATCGGTAACAGATAGTAAAGGTGTATCAACATAGAGCGGCAATTCGGAATTCGGCAGAATTGTATTTGACAACTAGGCAAATCAGTAACTTTTTTCAACCGTAAAAACGCGTGCTTAGTTTGGGATATGAAAGAGCAATGGCGAAATTAGTACAGACCACATCTTGATTGTACACAAGTAAGGTAAAGACGACAGGAATTTGCTTATTTTTTATTATATTTTATCAAGTAATCACCATTATTAATAGAACCTAGGTAAAAAAATAAAATATCTCAGGGAATCTTTTTTGATTATTTACTTCCCGTTTCTCAGTTAATAATAAGTTGTATTGTCAGGGAGCAACAGGAAGAGAGTGAAGACACCACGTATTTGCCGTTAACAGATTCGGAGGGGAAATTGCTGCCCGTGCACTTCCTTACGTGCGATGAGGTCAGTTCTAACTTCTCTTTCTTTCTCAAACTACGAGCTTTAGATATCTTAGGAATGAAATATTTTAGGAGATAACGGGATATATCCCCCAGGGACGAGCCCAATAGGCGTATGAGAAATATACAAAATTTGTGAACATAATCTTAAAGAAAAACACTATATTGCCATATTGTTTATAATTTTTCCAATAAATTATAGCCAGTGTCACTTGGGACATTGGATAATTGGATATGACGTCCAAATCTGTTCAGGCATTCAATTTCTATGGGACTTCACGGGTTCTTTACACTACCGAATAAAAGTTTAAAATGAGCTACACCTCCTCATTTGATAAATGATTTATTTATTTCACGTAGGGCAACTTGTGTCACTTATGATACGTTATTTGACGACCTCCGTGGCGCAGTGTGTAGCGCTGTTGTCTTAACGTGCGGAGGTCCCGGGTTCGATCCCCGGCAGGGTCAATTTGGGAATTTATAATTTCTGAATTTTCCCTGGTCTGGCCTGGTGGGAGGCTTCGGCCGTGGCTAGTTACCACCCTACCGGCAAAGACGTGCCGCCAAGCGATTTAGCGTTCCGGTACGATGCCGTGTAGAAACCGACTAGGGGTATGGGTTTAATATAACTGCCATGCCCCTAACAAGTTAGCTCGCTACCATCTTAGACTGCATCATCACTTACCATCAGGTGAGATCGCAGTCAAGGGCTAACTTGTAGTAGTTAAAAAAAAAAAAAACGTCAAGACTACCACCGGTTCGGAAAGATGATTCTACTGAGAAGAGCCGGCAGTAAACTAAGCAGTTGCTCTTTTCTTAAAAAGAAAGAAATTCATCATCTTCATTGAGTCCTATGGTCCCCCCTTCGGGGACAGAGGGCAGGCACCACTCTTTTCCAAGCCGATCTGTCGGACGCCTTATGCTTTAGCTCGCCTCGCGTAAGGCCTATCTTTTTCGCCTCATCACGCGCTGCCAAGTTTGTTTTTTTAACCCCCGTCGCAAAAAGAGAGGGGTGTTATAAGTTTAACGTGTCTGTTTGTGTATCTGTCTGTGGTATCGTAGCGCCCAAACAGATGGACCGATTTTCGTTTAGTTTTATTGTGTCATAGATAATTTTATCCCGAGTGTTCTTAGCCATGTTTCGTGAAAATCTGTTCATCCGTCTGAAGCTCATCAGCTTTTTAGGGTTCCGTACCAAAATGGTAAAATGGAACCCTTATGGTGCGACTTTCTCCGTCTGTCTGTCCGTCTGTCCGTCTGTCCGTCTGTCCGTCCGTCACACTCGATTATTTCAGTAACTACCGAAGCTATCGACATGAAATTTGGAATAGTTGTGTATATTAGTGGCCCAAAGACACTGGAATTAAAAAAAATTGGAAATTATTTTTGTTCTTATTTAAAAAGGGGGGAAAATCTGAGGGTTGAAATTTAAAAGTGAGATAACTGTACTGTGTGGGGTATCATATGAAAGGGTTTACTTTGTACATTCTAAAACAGATTTTTAATTATTTTTAGTTATGATAGTTTTTGATTTATCGGGGAAAATGTCTAAAAAAATACCGTTCCCCCCCCCCCCTTATCTCCGGAGTTTACCAATCGAAAAATTTGAAATAATTATGGTCAATAGGAATTTACGTATATTTTACAGGAAAACTATAGGCAATGCTCTAACTAGCATAGTTTTTTTTATATTAACAATAAACCTCTACAAACAAAGTTAGTCTTGCGGTTCATTAACAAAGGTAATTATTTATTAATAATGGTACGGAACCCTTCGTGCGCGAGTCTGACTCGCACTTGCCCGGTTTTTTCTTAATCTGTTTCTTCCATATTATGTCGGGGGTTGTTTTAAATTTGTAATTTATACTTGTTTGTTTACATACAATAAGTAAACAATACACAAGACACAATCACAACACATTTATTATTTGTATAGGTAGCGGAAGAGGAGGCGGTGGTCCGCCGGTGGGTGTCGGCGCGCGCCAGCGGCGGCACGTTCGCGGCGGCGCAACGTTTGCACGCCAGGCCCTTACTGCAGGCCCAGATGCTAGAGGAGTGGCTCAACCATTACAGGCGCCTCGCGTGAGTACCACACTAAGACACACAAATAACTGCCTCATTGGTCTAGTGGTTAGCATGTTCGACTGCGGCCGACGAGGTCCCGGGTTCGAGTCCCGCAGGGCGACCGCGTAACTTTTGCATCAATCATTGATATATCGCAATCACCTCTGATTGGTCAACAACTATTGGACGAAATCCATTGACGCAACAAGAATACCATAAATTCAGCCAATCGGAGGTGATTGCGATGTATCAATGATTGATGCAAAAGATACGCGGTCGCCCTGCAGGGTCGGGCAATAACAAGTATTGGGTTTTTCGGACGAGAAATTCTCAGTATTAGCCCGGAGTTAGGAATTTGGCGGTGTTTCACCCCCGTGCCTCGGAGACAAGGCAGCTTATAATGTCTTCCCTTCTTCAAAATTTTTCAAAAATTTAATAATCGATTTTGAACTCGAATGCACTTCTCGCCTGCATCCGCATCTTTTAACACCATTAAAATGACGATTGGTCAATAATCATAGAAGCTGCATCACTTTTCAACCGACTTCAAAAAAAGGAGGAGGTTCTCAATTCGACTGTATTTTTTTTTTTTTTTTAATGTTTGTTACCTCAGAACTTTTGACTGGGTGGACCCGATTTGGATGATTCTTTTTTTATTTGAAAGGGCATACTTCCCAAGTGGTCCCATATAAATTTTATCGAAATCGGTCGAGCGGTTTTTAAAATATCAACAATAAAATAAGTACTTTGTATAGCGTGTGCTTGTTGTTGTAAAGTTGGCGCGGGAGTTTGAAGTCGGTTGTTTAAAAATATTTTTTTATATTAAATTATTATATACGGAAATACTCGTTTTTCTACAATTCCAAATCTAAAGGGACCACCTGTAGGTCACAATTATTAACCGATTTGCAAAAAATTTGCTAAACTAATACCATAGGAACCTTTTTTTTCATTTTTTCTTGTGTCGGGTTTTTTCCGAAATATTTAAAATTTAGTAAACAAACACCCCCCAAAAAACCCGATTTTTTTACATTTTTCAAAATTCCAAAAAAAGTTACCAGCCGATTTTCAAAATTCATACGCTCACACGTGTCCCATCTCGATCCTCGCAAAATCCTCGGAGCTATGGCCAAAAGTACGTCTCAGGCGATTTGCATCTGATAACCATTTTCAATGGTAAAATTCAAAGCCAAGGGGGCTTTGAATACCATGCCATTACCATGGGATTGAATTTTCAAAAATTCTTTTTTAGCGGTTGCCTACGTCAAAATCGCTATTTGTATTATGACGTAGGCATATTTCAGCCCGATTCGTCCAGTGGTTTGAGCTGTGCGTTGATAGATCAGTCAGTCAGTCACCTTTTCCTTTCATATATTTACATAAACATAGATACTTAAAACTAAACTATGCAATTGCACATTATAGTTGTGCTTTTGTTGGTTTAAAAATGTAAACTTGTTTTGTTCCCCAGGCAACAAACCCGAGGCCCGTTCCCGCCAAGACTGCACACCGCCGCGGAATTCTCATCCGACGCGGACACGGACGACGAGTAACACACACACACACACACACACTGCATAAACACATGGGCCAGAAACACACAGATTGTGTGCAACAGAATTCTGTTATTTTGCTGTACACATATTAAATTACTTGGATGAAATAAACACGGGATAGGCCGCGTAAGAAAAATTTATGAAATCACGTTCGACTAACTTTTGCGGGGCGAGGGGAGAGTGTCCTTTTTCTGCCCAATTATTGATGAAAAATTCGATCACTATGGCAACACAATATCATGATTTAATCATAATTAATGGCGAAACTGATATAGTTAATGGCGAAATGATAGCTCAAGTTCTTCCATACATCTTCTCCGCTTCTACCAACTAAAATTCTCACCAAAATGCGCTAAAGTGTGGCGTTATAATTGTCATGGACAGGTCCCAAAAATATTTGAAAATGTGATATTTGCTCATTTTTCTATAAAAACCAGAAAAAAAGTTTTTTTTTTAAATTTTCACTTCAGTAATCCAATAGCTTCTGCGATACTGTGTTTAAAAATGATTATTTGTATTATTTAATTAATATAGTGCTTTCATCAAAGACTAATGAAATAATAGACAGAAACCATGCTCAAATTCTAATATATATCCGTCACATGGTTCAATCAAAATTTATATCAATTTTCTTCTGAGCTATATTATGTTATTGCAGTAGTTTAGAAATAAAATCGGCCAAGTGCGAGTCGGACTCGCGCACCGAGGGTTCCGTACAAACCTGTAGTAAGTTTTAAATTATTAAAAATATTTTTATTTTAAATATTTGAGTTGATTGAATGAAAGGTAAATTGTGGTTTACGATTTATGACGTATTAAAAAAAAACTACTTACTAGATCTCGTTCAAACCAATTTTCGGTGGAAGTTTGCATGGTAATGTACATCATATATTTTTTTTAGTTTTATCGTTCTCTTATTTTAGAAGTTACAGGGGGGGGGACACACACATTTTACTACTTTGGAAGTGTCTCTCGCGCAAACTATTCAGTTTAGAAAAAAATGATATTACAAACCTCAATATCATTTTTGAAGACCTATCCATAGATACCACACACGTATGGGTTAGATGAAAAAAAAAATTTTGAGTTTCAGTTCTAAGTATGGGGAACCCCCAAAATTTATTGTTTTTTTTCTATTTTTGTAAGAAAATCTTAATGCGGTTCACAGAATACATCTATTTACCAAGTTTCAACAGTATAGTTCTTATAGTTTCGGAAAAAAGTGGCTGTGACATACGGACGGACAGACAGACAGACAGACATGACAATTCTATAAGGGTTCCGTTTTTGCCAAATTTGGCTACGGAACCCTAAAAATAGTCGTTAAAAATAGAAAAATGGGGAATAATTAAAGATATTTTCATCCCACCATCTCGGAAAGAGTATTTTTAATCTTCGATATCTGAATGCAAAAGCCGTTATTATCCTCTTGAGGATAAAGTAAATTGAATTTAGAACATCGTGTGCACGTTAGTAAATATCACTCGTCTATGAAGTTTGTGAATTCAAAACATCATTAAAACCTATTTACTTCTACCTCTATGGTGCCGAATTTCCATACAACCTTTTTTAATTTGTTAAAAACTAACACTCGTAACCTTCTTGGTGTACTTTTTTAATTTGCTTTGCGCGCACCATTTTCTTTCACGTCATGTCATTTCCTCGCTGAGGTGGGATGAAAAGTTACGTGTTGCACTCGAGTGAAAAGATTTTTCACCTCGTGCTCTTTTGATTCCCTCGCTGACGCTCAGGATTCTAAATTTTAGAATCCTTCGCTTGCTCGGTCATCAAAATTGAGCACGCGGTTAAAAAATAACTTTCACTCTTGTATAACAAATAACTATTGTTCGCTTAAAACTCACTAGCATTATTAATATTTTTTACTATGTAATTGAACCTAAAATCTAATACATTATGTACTATGTATAGGTTGTTTACTAAATATTCATGGATAGAAACTCAAAAATGACTTGATGACAATTTTCATACTTAATCTAATGGTATTACATCAGAGATTAAGAGAAAAAGTTAGACGGCATGCGAGGAATATTATGACAACGAAATAATAACATTTCAGTCTTGCGGGTTGCTTTTCTTATGATAATATAACGTTTTTAAACACGTTTGTTTGCAAGGGAGCCGTCTACCTTTTTCATCTAGTCTGTGCATTGTTCTAAATTGCGTACGAATTTTCACCACAGACTAACAGAGAGTCATACAAAATTAACGTAAGGAAAGCAGAGTCTACTAAAAGTAAAAATTTAAAAAAATATTTTACAATACTGTACAGAGAGTATAAGGTTCTAATAATATTTATTGTATCTTTTCGGTTGTATGTAAATAATAATAACTCGTGCTAATAAAAATACGAATCGAAACGAAGCGACGATAATCATTCCGTCTCACTCACAGACAATACGAGGTACAGTGTACAAGCGAGAGAGAATGATTACGTGACCATTTTCGATACGACATCTTTATTGACACGAGTTACGAAATTGTTTTTTTTTGTGTATATTAATTGGTTCTTTACATAGATTATAGTTATATAGATTGTCTCGCTACTTAGTGCATAGGGGTTTTCGCCTTTTTGGGAATAAAGTTGTGGGTTTTGAGACTTGTATAGCTGATCGCATAATACGGGAATAAGCAAGAAGCGCAAAAGCTCAACATATCAGCGTTCTTAGTCCCAGTTTCGATTTGCATTTTCGATTGGTCGTATTCGAGCTTCCGAACACATTGGCATCAAAGTAACATTGATTTAGATCTCAATTTTGACTATGTATTCACAGCCATCACTCCAAACGGAAACGTTTCGAAATTAAAATCGGTTTTACTGAATTCGGGACTATAAATCAAGGCTTTTTGGGTCCAATTTCCTTTAACGTAATGTGTTTGAACGCTCAATACGATCAATCGAAATTGTTGTTAAATGTTAGAACTGGTCTAACTAGAAAATACGACGCGACACGATACGACGCCATAGAAAATGACACTAATGATATAATAGACAGAAACCAAGCTTACACAAAAAATAGACTTATTTACGCGACAACGTAGACCACGTGAAGGGTCAGCTACTGGATATGTTGGATGGATACTTTTGCGACGCGTCGCATCGTGTCGCGTTGCCGCGTTTCGCTCACCTAGCCAGCGGGTGAACAGTGAAACACGTGTCAATAAAGAAAACGGAGCGGCGAAAATCTTTCCGTCTCACTCACACACAGTACACAGGTAGATATAGTCTGAAAAAGAGGGACGGACTAGTGCCGCCATTTTCGATGCGTTTACTTATTGGCACGGGTTATATTATTGCGGCTTTTGTGTAGGATATCGTTGAGGGACTAAAGCAGTATGTTTAAATGCTCCGTTCATGATATTGAATTTAATTTTTTATTAATAGCAAATACACTTAAAAGTAAATTAACTAAAAGTTGAAGAGTTATCGAAACATAGGAGTTTATAATTTCGGGGTTTTTACTTAAATGTAAACATGCGGTTAACATCGATTTGAACTTAGGTTAAATATTATCTTAGGGTGCGAACAAACTGGGTGGTTGTGACGTGTTTCAATGCTTTCTGATGTAATGATGAAAAATCGGAGTGCGCCAGAGCAATAGACTACATTATTTGCATGACTACCATAACCTATAATAAAATAACGACTATAAAGTCAATGTGTTTGCAGTTTGCACCTTCAGTCACCTTGTATGTATGTTTCCAATTTTTTACCTTCATAAAAAAAAATCTAAAGAAGCAGAAACGTACCTATTACTCCGTCCAAATGGTAATAAGATTTGATTGATCCAATCGTGCCCATCAACAAACTAATCGAAACGTAGCTGAGTACAACGTCCCGTCTTATTCACACACTATACACAAGAATGGTGTGTGAGTGAGAGTGAATGATTACGCCGCCATTTTCGATTCTATTAGCTGTTAAATGTCAGTCATTATTAAAAACAATATTTTGGACAGGATAAAACTTAATTTCCAAAGTCGATGTTAACGCAGGCATCTTTATTAGATTTATTGGTTTCTCTTTAAAAAACAATATGTAGTTGAATGATTATAGTGTTTGTATGTTCTTCTACAGAGTCCAAGCTAGTTTTTTCCTCGTTAATAATTAATAAAAAGTAAAAACACGTACAATTTAATTTTTAATTATGTACCTTATAAATAACCCGTGTATGTATATCCTACAAATTTTAATCAAATAAAGCACTTATTTTATGAAGCGTTTTTTCTTTTCTGGATGTTTTATTTTATAGTATTGCTACCATTTTTTCTATGAGTAGGTATAGCTCGCGCCAATAATTTAATTAGTCGCGTCTGAACTTCTGAAGTTGATCGCAAGCAAGACGCATCGCAATAGCATATTTTCGCGCATAGTAGGTATCTACGTTGACTTCGACAGTTTGTATGAGAGCTGCGCAATCAAGCACTCGCACCTCAGATCAGACTGCTTTTTTTTTGGCGCGCTGCTAACTATACCTTTTATATTCTTCATCCAAGATTGAATTAGACCTTGGAATAGCAGACCTCATTAATGACTACAATAGTACAAATTTACTCACTACCACAGACATAATAACGATACCATAAACGTACAAGAATGGATACACGAAATTGAGCTCTAATTCAATGCTGTTATGGTTTATTTTACTTTGAAGCCGAACTTAGATGGTTTGATCGGTAATCCTTACATGATTGCACCGCTAAACACGCACACTTTTGTACCTCTGTCATTATGGTCGGCGTATTTACCGGTTTTTGACTAGATTTTGTCAGTTTTGGGTGATCGTCAATATTAATTGTGCTCACTATCCACTTCCACAGATTTATAAAGGGATATGTCTGTGTCCACTTCGATAAAATATGGCGGCCATAAAACAGCTGCTGGGAATAGCGCCCAAGTAAAATCATAGACCTTTCTGCGGAAAGTGGCAGCCAAGGGTGGCAGCATTAGACTTAGACTTTAGAGCTGTCATTTTAGTTTAGAGATGATTTATTATACTCACTAATATACCGTTGTTCAGAATTGGCTACATTGAATTTAAATTAGGACTATATGTGATCATGATGATCAATATGCGAGGTCTGAAGAAGGAAAATGCCCCAAAAACGTGGCTTTGACTAAGTATAGGTTTTATTTGCTGCTTTTCCTGCCTCATCGGATCTCCCCTGCCGCCGCCGTACGATGCCGTGTAGAAACCGACTAGGGGTTCGGGTTTAATATTACTGCCATACCATCTTAGACTGCATCGTCACTTACCATCAGGTGAGATCGCAGTTAAGGCCCAACTTGTAGTGGAAATTGGAATACTTAAATAAAAGAGCTGTCCGTCCCCACGGCAAAATCGCTGGCATTAGTCTGCAGATTTATCAGGTCTCTCTACCCTGGAATGGATCAGAGCTGTTTCCGCGGTGTTATTGCTGGCATCAGTCTCTGATGTAAATGGCTGGGAATTCTCATTCTCTCCTAGAATAAATTGTAACCTTAGTTTCTTACTAGACTTGAATGAAGAAAGAATTCCTTATGAAGTATGAACATAATTTGAGAGTCTCTTTTACCTACTTGGTAAAAGAAAGGTGTTTTCACTTTTCAGGGGCCCTTGAACGTAACAAGCAGTGTGGTGTCGTTGGACTCCCCGCAAGAACATTTTCTTTCGCTGCGACGATGCGGTTCATTTTAGTCCCGCTAGGCTACGGAGACTCAGTCTCACATCTTTACCAGAGGGAGAGATATATACTTTAATAATATCAAAGCGAAAACACACTGGTTCCATAATTTATTACAGAAAGGGTGGGAATTTTGTAGTCTGAAAATTGGGAAAGTGCCTATTTGCCCCTGAGAGTAGAAAGTAGAAACGTAAGTTTAGGAATAAAGTACCAGTGACGATTGATTTTGGTTTGGTCCAGCTTGTTTCCTTTACACATGATATTCAGTGGAAGTCTAGAAAGTTAAGATATTTTATTTAAAAATACCAAGGTAAACTAATAAGCCTTGCGTTGCGGAACGTTGTGATTGTGATAAGAAACGAACAGTGAACACGACTTTATTCTGAACGTCGCGTAACTTTTGAACGCACGCGCGTTTTCTGACAGCTGCTTTTTGTGCTAAAAAAAAGGGAGTGCAGTGCAGTGCTTGCCTTTTCCCCTTTTTTCTATAATTAAAAATATTAAATGTGTTTTGTGAATCAGACATTCAGTAATTATCAAAGGTAATTATAGACAAAATTGTGTCAGTGAGTATAAATTATAGTTTGTGATGAAGCAAAAGAAACATATTCTGTAAGGCTGTTTGTTGTGCAGTTGTCACCGGTGTGGAATAAAAAAAAACAATATGGGTGAGTACGCCGGCTTCGAATAAAGTGTTCTATTTTATTCTGGCATGAATAAAAGTATTGGGAGAGTTTCTGCACTTGTATTCCAGGTTCCATAAAATCCTATTGGAAATTTCAAATTATGAAACTCTTCTTGTCGGCGACTTGTTATGTTTGAAATATCGATTTTTCTCATGCCTTTCTTTCAAGAAATGCGATCGATAGTTAATTAAATAACGCTAAGTTATTAGTGTAACTTTGATAGCGTTTTAAGTAACACTAATAACATCATTAACATTATTTTACATCAAAGTTTTAAGCAAGTTTTTAAAATATATAACCAAAAGTAAAAGTTGCTCTATCAGCTTATCCTATTCTATAATATAAATTCTTACTAAACATTCTAATTAACCTCTATTATTCTACAGAACATAAGAGTTAAATGATATAAGAATTATATATGTCTGATAATTTCAATTTTTGCATCATTACTTTTAGTAACTTGTTAGATAGTATGTAACACAGTTAGTAGGGGCATGCTAAGTGGTTTGTGCTAAAGCAAGTGATTATATCACTACACAATGGTCCACTAATCACTCTGGCCTTGGGACTGTTGTCACTAGGAAGTTACTTGCGTTGCTATTTGTTAAGACTTACATTTTGTTAATGTTAGCAGAGGCCAAAAATGCATTCTTATGATAAGATAAAATAGTGTCTCTTTCTACTGTGCTCTACTACAACTTTTTCAGTGTGGATTTAGGTTTTTGAGAAATCCCAGGATGACTTCTTGATTTTCTGGAATAAAAATTAGCCTATATCCTTCCCGAGGATGGAAGCTATATCCATACCAAGTTTTGTCAAAATTGGTTGAAAGTTGGGCAGTGAAATCATAGCAGACAGACAGTCACACCGTCACATTTATAATATTAGTATGGAAAGGTGATTTCTTTACCAAGGATATATTTATCTGATTACAATTAATTGAAATATGTGCACTAAGATTTAATTCTGCATCTTATCTAGGCAAATATGTTACTCCTTAATATCAAAAGATATCTACTCGTAATTGAAGCTTAATTACTTGACTCAGTAATCTAACAGTTATTTATCTCTTCAATTGATAGCACTATCAAAACATACAGATTGTAGGTAGGTAATTACCTATTACTTAACAATTACTAATTATCAGTAGCTCTCAACAGAAACAACTCTTGTCCCTGCACGTTTATTCCAAGATCTACTGTATATTATCAAGTACTAGCTGATGCCCGCAACGTAGTCCATTTGGAATAAGTTTTTTTTAATTCCAATATGATCTTCTTAATTTTCTGGGATAAAAAGTAGCCTGTGTTACTCTTTAGATCCTTAACTCCCATGCAAAAAACACATCGATCTGCTGCTCTGTTGCTGTGTGAATGAAGGACAAACCAACAAACAAACACACTTTACACTTATAATATTAGTCTGATATCCCTACCTACTGAGCAGATTTTGATAAATGAGGTGTTGATCAATTCGTTATTATGGTCCTGGTAACATAGGCTCCATTTTACATGAACAAAATCAAAATGATGGATGTCTCTGAATTTTATCCCATAGTTTTACTGTTTTTTAATATACTCACTTGTTGATGTATGATTGCTAAAGAAGAAAGATACCATCAATTTGGTGAACCATATTGCCTTTGAAATTCCATCAGTAAGCTAGAAATTAAGCTTCTTTCTGGCTTAATTCCTTATTTTCTGCTGTTGAAAAAGGGATCAATGTAGTAATTAATGCAAATTAGTTGCACTTGTTGCCGTTGCAAGTTGTTTGTAAAATGTACTAGCCCCTACTAGCCTAGTCTTAACTAGTGCACTACAAAATATGAATGACACTTAGTTTAATTTAACAACATGAGCATTAGTGCACAGGAACTCTGTCTATTCAAACCTTTGATCTGTAGTCATCTTGTCTTGTCGTTGCGGCTTTACGTAATATTAAAGACGCGGGTAGCATTTCTATTTTATTCAGATTTGTGTGGTGTAAGTGTAAAAGTGATCGCACATTGGTTCGACCGCGCCGAAAGAAGGAGAATTTCTACGTATCTCGCACGGGCAACAAATTAATTGTTAATTTGTTTTTCATCCCATCTATTCGAAAAGAACGACTTGGTTCGCCTTTAAGTGCGCCCAAAGGTGGTGTTTTCTATAAGGAACTTTTAGCGGGCAGGAATGAGCTTTTAATCCTCTTTATTTTAAAAAGTGCGCCGCAATTATCTTTTCCGCGCACTTTTTGAATTTGGAACATCTTAGTGTTCAGCGCCAAAGAAATCGAACGCAAATTGAATTGAATTGAATAGAGACTGAATGGTACGACGGCCCATAGTCGCGCTGCCGGCTTTAATTTGGTTTCCTTTTTTTTTTTATTAAAAAAAAGGAAACCAAAATATTAAAAATGCGCGAATTACAGGTCGCGTTTTCGTAAATTTTTACGGATTGTTAAAAATTCATGGTTTTATTTTGAAAAATGAGTTCTTTAAATGACAGTGAAAGTATAGAATTAACTCCTGAAAGTATCAGAACTGACACAAGAAATGTGATCTATTACTTGCAAAATCCCGGGAGAAATATATGAAAGCCTATGGTAATTTTATTGAATCGAGAAATGCAAGAGGCGCCAAGAATTGTTCAGAATCTGTGTTTATTGGCCTACTTCCAGTACTTAGCAAAAACTAAACAACCTTCCACTCTTTTGAGTACCTACTCAATGCTAAAATCAACAGTCAGTTCTAATAACGACATAAAACTGGACACATTCGAAATTAATCGCGTATCTGAAGAGGATGTCTCATGGATTTGTAGTTTTATTTTCTCATAGAGGGTGATGAAAAGTAGAGTGTATCATTCGGGCCCAAAATATTTTTGGGCTCGGGCGACGTACTTTGAATCCCTCGCTACGTTCAGAATTCTAATAAATAATCCCGATTGTAGAATCCCTCACTTCGCTCTGGATTCAAAAAAGCGCCCTCGCCGTAAAAATATTATTTTGCTCCATTATAATAATACAATCTACTATTCTAATAATACAGTTTGATTGTAGTTACTTAGTGTTATTTGTGTCGGAAATTCCACTACAAGTTAGCCCTTGCTGAGATCTCGCCTGGTGATAAGGGATGATGTTTATGGGTATGATGAGAATTGAGTTAAAGTAGAGCCGAATTTAGACATGTACGAGTATATGCTCTAGCTTTTACTGGCTTTTATAACTCTGTACCTACAATATAGACACTGCTAATTAATTATTAATTAATTAATAACACCCGACCACTACTTGTTTGATAGTATCGATATCGATTGTTCTGGATACTAGGAGGGCTTCAGCGCCTAAACGCCCTCCGAATATTTCGCGCGGCGGATTATTTCGGGGTGAAAAGATCGCGTTTTATTAGATTAGTACATTTTGTGTTTGCTGGGGGACAACGGTCGGACGACGGGTGACAAAGGTAGGGTGCTCTTTCGGTTTATTTTTGTGGCTAGATATTGTGACCAATTCTGTTTAACACTTTCTGTTATAGGTACACAATCTCTAAACTAAACCAAAATGATAGCTCTATGTAGTTCTGTCCCTGTACGTGCTTGGTGCTTTTTGCTTTTCTCGAAAAAGTTGCGCTTTACGAAAGTAATACGCACTTTTCTTAGTTACATTTTAATAAAATTCTTCTTTTGAAATAGTGCAGGCGACTGAACACACACAGGCGTCTATGTGCACACATGAACTAATTAGACAGGTCGAATTATCGGTTTGACCAACGATTACGCTTACGATTTCTTTACACAATCGGGGGGCAGGCCTGAGAGTCTCAAACAGATGTATGAATACATATGGACGTAACTGGGCATAGTTACCGCAACCCACTACCGACGACAGATGTCTCAATACTCGGCCAATTGGTCACACATTTCGCAAGCTCTCTCCCTATGTCTGCGAATTGCGAGTGCGAGTGTAACAACGTAACAGAATACTCTACAGCTAAAGGTCTAGCCCCACTACAGAGGCACGGAGCGGCGCGGCACGTAGCGGAAAATATTCTTTGTATGAGTTTGTATAGGGCTGGACGTGGCTGGACACATGTAAGAGACGCGGCAAGCATATACACTACGTAACGCGTCGCTCCGTGCATCTCAAGTGGGGCTAGATCTTTACGCTACGACGTCGTGACGCTACAACGCACATTCGTCGATTCGATACTTTTCTGATACCTACCTCGTATTTAATTACAACTTTCATTAAGACTCATCCGCGCCGGCCCATTACTGAGCAAGAGTCTCAGAGTGAGAAGGGTTCGCAAGGAGCGAATGAACAGACTTCACACACCACTAATTTTGAAGAACTCTCGGGCATGACGGTTTCCTCACGATGTTTTCCTTCACCGTTACAGCAAGTGGCATTTAGTTTCATAAAACGCACATACCTACTAAAAGTTAGGTGGTTAGAGGTGACCGGCAATTGAATCCCCGATTTTAAGAACTAGATTTTGTCCGCGGGAACTCTTTAATTTTCCGGGATAAAAAGTAGCCTATGTGAAGGACATGAGTACTTTTTAGGCCATAGGGACATCGGCCCTACCTCTATACCAAAAATGTAATCACAATCTGTTGAAAAGATGAGCAGTTAAAGCACGCACGCACGCTTTAATATTTATAATATTAGGCCCGGACTCCACCAGAGCGGAGATGTGCGGAGATGTCTGTAGCGGAGACGAGAAGAGATGTTTTTAGCTAGGGTGTATCCACCGAAGCTGTGTGGAGATGCGTACTGGCTAGACTGGTGCGGAGATGTGTACTGGCTAGAGCGAAGATGTTTGCTGGCTAGAGTGACTTAGCTGCTTGCGGTGAGCGTTGGATGTTGAGATAAACATGGCGCCGCTCACAGCACGCCGCTCACATCTCTTCTCCGCTGCGCGCCGCCGCCAACTTGCGAGCCACAGCTCACATCTCCGCATCGATCGCGCCATTCAAATATGATATATCTCCGCTGAGTGGTATCCACTGAAGCTGAGCGGAGACGAGATGTGGGGATAACGAAATTCTATTGGTTGTTTAAATCACATCTCCTCTCCTCTCGTCTCCTCTCCGCTCTGGTGGAGATTGGGCCTTAGTATGGCTACGAGGCCGGGCGTTCAAACCACTAGGCTAATCCCGCTTGTTATGGTTTAGGTATTAGTTAGTTATACCAAGAGAGATCGTTACTTTCTCACATCAACAGGTTACTTGGTGGTTACGTAATAATCAAGTGCATTCACTCGTTGTCATTTGGCAACAGTGTCGTAACTCGTAATACCTACCGTCAGTGCTCGTTACCTACTCTGTTGCAACTTGTAACACTACCGTCTACCGCGTATTGCTATATTGTTGCACTCTACATCGATGTATGATTTACATACACTATTTTGAAACTACTATTAAAAACTAAAAAGTCGCTAAACACAAGTCAAAATGAATTACCACTCTACCTGCAAAGCCGTGCCGCCGAGCAATTTCGCGTTCCGGTACGATTCCGCGTTGGAACTGCGTCTAGAATTACTTAGTTTTTTTTAAAACCCACTACATGTTAGCCCTTGACTGCGATGTCACCTGATAGTAAGTCATGATGCAGTCTAAGATGGTAGCGGTCTAACCTGTTAGGGGTATGGCAGTTATATTAAATCCATACAAACCTATAGTCGGTTTCTAACTTTCTACACGGCATCATACCGGAACGCTAAATCGCTTATGTCTTTGCCGGTAGGGTGGAACCTACTGAACTAGCCAGGGCCGGAGCCTCCCACCAGACCAGAGTGACCAGTTTAGAGAAAATTCAGAAATTATAAATTTCCAAATAGACCCTGCCAGGAATCGAGCACGGGAGGCAACAGCACTCACCACTGCGTCAGACCGTCAGTTGCATTTATTTATCTATTTGGAATCATTCAACATTACTACACTACGGCTTGTGCGTTATGTAACGTGAATATGTGTAATCGCTTGGTGAATATAGTGGATAGAAACTGGCTTTTATCGGCCAATAGTGACCAATTTGTATGGGATGAAACTTGAAGGGTGACCATGCATTCGTATAGATTCGGGATATCAGCTGTTATACATCATTATCATCGTCATTATTTCAACTTATTGCCGGCGCACTATTAAACGAGTCTCCTCTCTGAACAATAAAGGTTTAGTCCACTACGCTAGCCAAGTGTGAATTGGCAGTTGTCACGTCACACACCTTTGAGCACATTATGAAGAACTCCTGGGCATTATAATGTAGTTAGTTGAACTGTTACAGTACTTTTTAATCCACTGGTGATTCGAGTCAGTGGATCCTAGTGAATTGAGGGTGAAGGTATACGATTACTGAAAAAAAAAAGAAAAACCCGGAGTTGTGGGCTCTTCTCAGACCAGGCAACAACCAACGCGTTAAATCAAACGCACTGAATAACGGTTGTTCATTAAACTATGCGCTACTTAACTAAGTAATGTGGTGATTAAGTAATTTGATGTAAGCAAAACCAGTTAGAAACCCTATAGCACATATACCCACTAGCACCCATCTAGAGATTATAGAACCGTGTCTTTTTATCGGACTATCCCGTAAACGGTCAAACGTATGGTGTCTGTAGGCGAGTGGGCTGGGCACAGATGAGTCAGATTAACGAATCCAATAAGTGTGTGAAGGCGAACCGGCGCACGCGCATCCACCGATGACCCGAACACACTGAATAGTTGAATACCGGTTGTTCGGCGAACAGTATGTTACCAATAATATGTTATACCTAATCACCGTTGTTTCTTAACTTATGTGGCGGTTAAATCAGGTTGGGAAGGTATCGTTTCGGATTCTCTCTCTCTCTCTCTCCAGTCGTTACTTCATTGCTGAAGATCGTGGTCCTGGGGATTTTGCAACCTTGTGCGGATTAAATTTTTCCATCGGGTTCTATCGGAGGCCAGTCGTTTCGGATTACTCAAATAAAAAAACGGGTCAAGTGCGAGTCAGACTCGCTCACAAAGGGTTCCGTATCATCCGACAGTAAATGACAAGAAAGATGTCCTATCAACACATAATCAGCTGTTTTGCGCTAAACTGGTAGCGCCTAACAAATCAACACCCTATGAGTGCGGAACCCTATATATCGATTTTCGAATTTTTTCCTATAATTGTGCTTCTTGCCAAATTTCATGATTCTAGGTCAACGGGAAGTAGGTACCCTATAGGTTATTGGCGAGTGTGCGGCATAATCGACCGTATTTTTGGATTACGTTGACTAAGTTAGATGCTTGATTTCGTAGACCTGACCTAGATGTAGACCCTAGTCTAGACGTAGATCTTAGTATTTGATATTCATTTCAACTTTATACCTCCACGCGTTCCCAAAAAAAAGCTGGTAGACAGACAGACGGACAACAAAGTGATCCTATAAGGGTTCATTATTTCTTCTTGAGGTAACGGAACCCTAAAAACATTATGTTTGGAAGAGTTTTGAGGGATTGAAGCTATTGGAAAATTCGATTCTAAGTAAGTGACTATTTTCCAGTCATCAAGTAGGTACGCAATCATCGTAATCATTTGGGGGAAATCTTTCTGACTTCTTGGGGTGGAAGTCAGGTTATGTGAGGCTAAACCCCGTCGGTAAATATGAAAAATAAAATTATAAAAAAGATAACCAGCATAAAAAATAATTCCATCTTTGTCCACAGAGTCAGATAAGTTTGATGGATTCTACAGTCTGTCAAACTTATCTGACCCGCTGGCCAAAATTGGAACAAATTTTTATGCCTGTACGCATGAGCAGTTAGTAATTAGTTTTACCAAATTAACATCTCAAACCGCAGATTGAATCTGAAATTAGATTTCCGGGTATCGCACCTCTCATTTTCTAGTGGCATCAAAATATCTAATTTCATCCAAATCAAGTCATTGCTTGGCTTTCTTCCGCGATTCGCTTCGCAAGAACATTACTTCCGCTTTTCACATTGAATGAAATTGATATTAAAAACAAGTCGATTTAACTAAAAACTTCGGTGTTCCAATAAAACTATTAATTCCATTCACTTCAGAGCTCACTTCTCAGTTCTCGCTCTACTTTCTGACGACCTCCCTGGCGCAGTGGTGAGCGCTGTGGTCTGCTAAGTTCGATCCGGGGTTTGGTTCCAGGCAGGGCCAATTTGGAGAATTATAATTTCTGAATTTTCTCTGGTTTAGTCTGGTGGGAGGCTTTGGCCGTGGCTAGTTACCTACCGCCCTACCGGCAAAGACGTGCCGTGCCGCCAAGCGATTTAGCTTTTGGGTATGATGCCGTGTAGAAACTAGAAACTGATTAATAGGTATGGGTATAATACAACTGCCATATTATTCGTATCAGGTTAGCCTGCTACCGTCTTACCCTCTCTCATATCACCAGGTGAGCTCGTAATCAAGGGCTATCTTGAAGTGGAATAATAAAACATTTATTACATGTAGGACATACCGATTACTGGTGTCTCTTATGTTTATGTTACGTCATGTTTGACTGTACCACCGGTTCGGAAAACAGATTCTACTGAGAAGAGCCGGCAAGAAAATCAGCAGTTATTCTAAAAGTAAGACATATAGTCTATCTATCTTCTATCTTCTATATATACACGCCGGCATATTTAGCGGAACATTAAAAAAAAAGGTTTGATATCAGTATCTTAAAAGGTTGCTGGCTGGTTTATACGACATTTAATTTAAAAAGAAATATTTTCAAATTAAGAAAACAACTGAACATCACATTTTATGCAATTGTTTTAATGTTATTCAAATATACCTTATCTGGAGCGAACTTCGAGTATTTCTTCCTTCTGAGTTTGATTTAAAATTTCATTGAAATACTGTTTTTTGTTAGTTTTTTTTAATCGCGTATCTTTCTGGAGTTGATGACTGAATTATGCCTGACTTAGCCCCAACGGAAATTGCCAGGGCACTCGAAATGCGAAGAAATGGTCAAACCTACAGAGTGATATTCAGAGATCTTCGTCGACCAGTTTCAACGATCCATCGCAGTATCCAACGGTTCAGGGAGACCGGTACTTATGTGAGAAGAGCAGGACAAGGCAGAAAAAGACGCACTTCGAGTAGGGATGATCGTTTCATTCGGCTTCGTGTACGTAGGAACCCCCGTTTGACGGCCGTCCAAGCCCGACATGCGTTAGAAGCAGTGCGGGGTGTAACCGTAAGTGAGCGTACGGTACGAAGAAAGCTCGAAGAAGCTGGTTTGGGTTCATTTGTGCCCGCCAAGGCTCCAAGGCTCGAGGTAAATCATCGTAGAAACAGGTTAACTTTTGCTCAGGAACATCGACTTTGGAACGCGGACTAAGGGAGTAAGGTATTGTTTAGTGATGAGTGCAGAATTCTCTTAAATCAAATTGACGGCAGGTAAAGAATATACAGACGCAAAGGAGAACGATCATTGATGTAAATGACAAGATATGGCCGTGCGAACAAAAATTTGTCACGGTTTATCCACCAAATAAATCAGCGCCATCTCTTAAATACTCAGGAACTAGCACGGAACCAGTGTTTCCACTTACGACTTTGGTTTTACCCTAGAATAAGCCTTAAATTACCGTAAAGAAATTCAAAATAGCCTAATTCATTGCACCTAATTTTCAATATTTAAAGAACATCATCATTTCGAGTTTTGAATATCGTTTCACGGTTATAAACCAAATTTCTTTAATTTCAAACTCGAGTTTTATGATGGAGATGTTCTCGTTTTCAATATTCTCATACGATTAATGAATAACTAAGTAATTAGCAGAAAAATAATCTATTATTCCGCTATACAGAATGAAAAACTTTTTCATTCTGCTCTTTTCTACAATCTAAAAAAAAAAATTGGGTGGGTATAAAAAACAGGGCTATCACTTGAAGTTCGATTCTACCCCAAATTTTCTAAATCTCTGACATCTTGAAGAAACGCTTAAAGCCCTACATAATATTAATAGTTTCACCCGAAAATAGTGCAAAATATCTAAAAGTGGAAACACTGCATGGACCATGACACATGAATGAAATACGTGTATAATTTAATATAATAATAATGAAATAATAGTCAATTGTAAACGGTAATTAAAATATTCATTAGAATTAATGATAAAAATATACGTAATACATAGTTTTTGTAATATTTATCGAAAAAAAGATATTCCATCCTTTTTTTTGTCACTTTTTTATCGGAATTAGTACAATATTTTACTATACAACTCGGCATTTTGGCAATATAAAGCAACGTCAGCTCGCGTTCGAAATCCAGACGTCACTGAGTTCGCGTTGGTGCTCCTTATACATTTTAGCACCAAGGAGTCGGTGCCATTTCGTTTGTTCAATGGCCCGGTCCATACGCTAGTAATATAATAAGTCTATGAGAACGATACATTCAGACAAATTTTGAAACTACAGTTGCATACGGTGGTGGATCAATAATGGTTTGGGCGGGCATTTGTTTGGGAGCTCGCACAGACTTGGTAGTGATTGACAGAGAGAGTCTGACTGCAGACCGCTATATCAGAGAAGTTTTAGAAGAAAATGTCGTACCGTTTACCCCATATATCGGTGACGATTTTGTTTTTATGCAGGATAATGTTCGGCCGCATACCGCTCGGGTAACTCAAGCTTATCTTAATGATATGAATATCACTGTTATGGAGTGGCCGTCGAGATCACCGGATATGAACCCAATAGAGCACGTTTGGGACTTGCTGAAAAGAAAAGTTAAGTTCAGAATTCCAGCTCCTGCCAACGTGGGTGAACTGCGAATCGCCGTAGTTGAGGAATGGCGGAGACTATCCCAGGAGACCATCGATAACATCATTCTCAGTATGCCTAGACGGGTAGAAACTTTAATAAGAGCACGTGGAGGAAATACGCGATATTAATCACCATTTTTCTAATTTAATTAATTGTTATTTTAATATTAAATTTCACTTTTCCCGGTTACATGAAAAGTTCAAAAATGTACCATTTTTCACAAATAGCCTTTACTCGCAAAATCTGTTCTTAATGTGATCTCATTTTAAGTAAAACAAATGAAACTTTAAATAACAAAAGAAGTGTAGTAAGTAGATTTTAAAATAAAACCATATTTTTTTAATTATGGACCTTTTTTTTATGTTCCACTAAATATGCCGGCGAGTTTATAATAACTATACAGTAATGTAAGTTTTTATACTATCCTGTGTACGCTTGACCCAAAGTCGATTGTTTTCATACAACTTTGTCACTAAGAAATTCGTCAAGCCTCGACTGAACAAGAGTTCCTTTAGGGCTTTTTTTTATTTAATTTGTATAACGGCAAATCCAAAAGTTCTTTTGGATTATTTGGAATCATATTATAAAAATTATTTTATGTATCAAAACGCCTGTAATTTCGATTTTTCGATCAGCAATTGAACAGCGTATAGGTATTAGGTAGAGCGTTCCGGGACGCTCGGTCGGCGATCCCGGAAGTGTCCGTATATAGAGTAGCGCGTGTTTAGTACCTAGCTACGGATGTCATATCCGCCTTGACAAGGGTCAATTCCATATGAGCAGTTTTAGGACGTATATCTTTAATTGTGAGGGTCGTGGCTGTGTCAGATGACGCAGCTGACGAATCAATGAGTGATCTAGGTTACACGTCTCGTAATAAATAAGTAAAAGTATCTAAATAATCTGGCTAACACGTGACCCCACCCCGTGGGAACTCTTTGGTTTTCCAGGACTATGTCGTACCAAATTTTGTCAAAATGGGTTGAATAGACGGATGTTGATAGGGTAGCAGACAGACAGACACACTTTCGCATTTATAATATTGGTATGGTTGAGTATGGATTCGTATATAGATAGTTAAGTTCAAGTACCTGAAAACCTAAACAAAAGCTATTTTGGGCAAATGTTGGCGTATGCGGGAAGATATATATTGGCCTTAGTGATAACAACGCAACGTCGAAAGTGTAAAGATATTAAGAGAGAATTATTAAGAAAATCATTGACCTTCTTGGTTATTGGAATCCTATAATATTTTATCCGATGTACAGTCTTATGACAAGTCTAAAAGCATATAAATTAAGAAAAAACATAAATACTTAATTATTACTTGTGGATGTAGATCTATCTGTCGCACTCAGAGCTGCAGAAATTTGAATCCTATAATATGTTATCCGATGTACAGGCTTATGACAAGTCTAAAAGCATACAAATTAAGAAAACACATAAATACTTAATTATTACTTGCGGATGTAGGTCTATCTGAGTGAGTGGAAGAAGAAAACACGTTGTGCCGACCCCACGTAGCGTGGGACAAGGGCAGGAGGAAGAAGAAGAAGGATGTAGGTCTATCTGCCGCACTTAGATCCGCTAATCATTACTTACAGAACTCCTCAGTGTAAAATTTGTATTGAAGTCAAGATTGAAATCTATGTTTATCGACTTGCAGCAGTTATACGCGTGTAATTTACTTACTGTACTTACTACTGGCTAATTAGACTTGTCTGTAATCTTATTTACTAGGTCTTAGACACAGGTTATTAGATCGCAAGTGTTTCGTCTCGCGTGATAACTTTCATTTCCGTAATAACTATGAGCTTACGAGTAGCTGCAAGTTGTCTGACTTCTAGTCGATAGACTCCCGTCAGATCAGGAAGTGTTTCCAAAGTTGGGACACTATCGAAAACTATCGATACTAGTCTATTTCTTATTGTCACATTATGGCGAAAATGTATATTGATTTTTGATTATTTTTGTGTAGGTTTTGAAGGTGCAACTGAATTGAATTTATCGTTACTACTTTTCGTACTATTTCATTACTAATTAAATTTCATTTCTTGCACGTCGTTTTCTGTGCATATTAAATATTGAAGTTTTAGTGACTTCAAATCTACAATAACATCTAAGCGATTTAAATTGAACCTTGATTCAATAATATTAACTAGACCATAGTTTTACTGTCGTTAAAATCGGTTCAAAATATCTCGCGTTGTATATTTAAATAAGCTGAGTAAATTAGAGCAATGTCACAGACTTACCTTTACTTAGTGAGTAATTTTTTTAAATTATCAGTAGGTATCGATAAAATTTATATCCATAACTAGCTGATGCCCGCGACTCCGTTCGCGTGCAGGTATGAAAAATAGATAGTAGCCGATTCTCAGACCTACTGAATATGCATATTAAATTTCATAAAAATCGGTCAAGCCGTTTCGGAGGAGTATGGTTACTAACATTGTGACACGAGAATTTTATATATATATTTTATCGATCGATATCGATTTGTATCGATAAAAATCCATAATTACTCAAAACTATCGATACCTTATTCGTTTCCCTACTTCTAAGTAGTCAGGCAACCTTCCTTAACTTTCATACGATTGTGTTCGGTTTATATCTCCAATTATAATCGCATTTTCTGTTGCTTCAGTAACAACGAACAGCTGGTAAGCGAGACTTTCTTTATAGTCCTGTCACATTAGATTTATCGCATAATTGTTCCATACAAATCCTTCTTGGGAAATGGATACGTGAGTTAGAAAGCTATAATTTATATTACTGAACTGAACTTGGTTTAAGTTAAACGGAGTCTCAAACAACGCATGCGGGCATGATTAATCATCACTTCAACCCATCGAAAAAAAATAATTCAAGTAGACAATTTTTTACAAATCAAATGCTTTTGTATAGTCGAACTGGCCAAACCTTTCTCATCAAGGCCAAGTGTGGATAGGCAGACTCCATACACCTTTGAGAATATTATGAAGGACCCTTAACCAGATTAATTCGCTCACAACGCAGATAACTTCAAAAAGTTTGAGTTGTCTTGAGGTATGACCCTCCCGAAATGGAGGTAGAAGTGTTAAACATTTACCGAATTTCTGTACATAAAGATAATCGAACTGAATTTGAGACACTTCCCGAAAACTTGCAAAACCTGCTTGTAACTCAGTGGCGAGACAACGAAGGCAGCGACTAAATACAAAAGCTGCAGAAAAACCGCTCGTTTCCCAGGGCCCAGCCACTGAGGCGTGACGCAACGCTTCGGCGGCCGTACTGACGCCCTGAGAAAGCGGACAGAGACGAGACACCTTTCAGTGAAAACACTGATGCTATCAGATGAGTCTAGGAAAGGGCACGCCGTATAATGAACACATTAAGTCGTTGTATTAGTGAAAGATGGGGAAAAAGCAACAAGTCAATTTTGACTGCGACAGCGTGAGTCATCAGGCTTTATACTAGAGCGTTGTCAATATCAGGGACTTGAGTCAGGAGAGGTGGGTTAAGAATTATGATGATGATCTGATGTATTATGACTTAGGAGTAGTAGAGTAGTGTAGTACGTATTGGGAGTGTCTTTAAGAATTCAAATTCAATAATACATGAATTCTATATTACGTTACTATTTGTTTTGACAAGCGCTTGGCTGCAGTCAGACTTGCAATCAGAAATTATTTAAAGTTTAACGAGTCGCAGGGAGCCGCTGGATGCAGGCGGCGCGGCAAGAACGCGGCATATGGAAGTCCTTGCAAGAGACCTATCCCAGTCCAGCAGTGGACGTCTATCGGTTGATAACTACGATGACGACTACGAATTAAAGATTATTAAATGAATCGAATTACCCGTTAAAGTTTAAAATAAATCTTCAAAAGGCAGTGGAACTTGCAGGCAATTTTAATGATGTAAACGTTACGAGTTAAATCGTTTTTTTAAAGCCGGACGTCCCTGTAACCGCCGCTTGTGTCCAGCCGGCGCAGGCGCAGGTTTCCAAAACAACTTTTTGTTTTCATTCATTTCAACATTGCCTTATGTGTATACTAGCAAATGCCCGCGACTTCGTACGCGTGGATCGAGGTTTTGTGGTTCCCGCGGGAACTCTTTAATTTCCGGGATTAAAAGTAACCTATGTGCTATTCCATACTATAATCTATCTCTGTGCCAAATTTCAGCCAGATCCGTCACTGTTGGGGCGTGATTGAGTAACATACATCTATCCATCCAAACTTTCGCATTTATAATATTAGTAAGAGTAAGAAGATTAATTTGATTAGTAAGATTAGTATAAATTAGTATACCTAATTAGTATAAGTATATTAGTATTAGTATTATAGTAAGAGTAATTTAAGTAGCGGGGAAATCTTGTCAATTTGTTTGATAAATTTGACTCAATTGAGTCGAACTTTTATTAATTTGACTTCATCCTTTAGTTTTCGTCGCATTGTTATTTCAAAAATTCGGAATAAAGAGCTGAAACTCAAATAAATTAAAGATAAGTACCTGTAATGTATAAAAATCGCTTTTATAGTAAAACTCAATATGAACAGGAAGTTTCCACTATTTCTAAAATAAAAATGTATGCAGCTTTAATTACTATTTCATCACTTATATGTATATCCATCTAAAAACCTTGTAGAGCTGACTAAAAGAAGAGATTGTAGAATCGAAGGAAACCTATACCTAAACCCACAGCTTATATACTAAGCGGTTAATAAAAAATGCCTGGAGAGTGGAGACATGACCTTGGCACCGAAGCTAATGTAAATACAGCCCGGACACGTAGCGAGCGCGAAAACTCGGGGCTTAGTCACCCGCTGCGAAAAGCTTTCGTGAGTTCAATGGCCATAAATCGTCTTCTGATTTCAGTCTATAGTCCTATACATTGAGTGTAGGAAGTGGAGCTTACTGATTTTATTTATAGAGTTTGCTCGCACGCGTCGCTTGCGCACCGCCGGTGTGGAACTTCAGACTAGTCGTGAACTCGTCAGTGGCAGTGCTTCTCTGGATGCCGACGCGAACGGAGCTCCGTGCGGTCGATGTCCGGTTATATCGCGACCGCGGTGCGCAGTCTCGAGTTCTGAAGGTGTCAGTGATAACTGCGATACCGCTCCGCCAATCGCCGTGGCGTAAGCGATAAACTATCAGCAGTGCAAGTCGATCTGTGTCGAATCGAAATTTTTCACGCGGCTATAAACGAGTGCTTTTTCTGTTTTTTCTTTTACACGGGATTCTGTTGCTATAATTACATTATCCTGGTGTGAGTTGTTTGTGAGAGTGTTGGACCATGAGGCCCAAGGAAGAGGTGGACGCGAAGGTCCAAACGGGGACCTTCATCCTGTCCGAGAAGATAGATGACACTAAGTCGAAGAAGAGTGAAAAGGAGATGAAGAAAGAAATGAAGAGGCTGGAGAAGGAGAAGCAGGAGCGCGAGAAGAGGGAGAAGAAGGCGAGAGAGAAGGAAAAGGAGAAAGAAAAACAAGCGAAAAAAGGTAACACTTTTGAAATCACCACTTGGCTGCATCACCACTTGCAAGCAAGTCTGATTGCAGCCAAGCGCTAGCCTATATATTAAAAAAAAAAAAAAAAAAAATAGTAAAAGGAGGCAGAATAATTATATGCCTAAATTTTTTGCGAATATCAGTTATTTCATGGAAATGCTCATTAATTTCTAAGACTAGGGAATAAAGCTCTTTAATGGACGAAGCCATATCGTTAAAAATTGTTATTTACAAATACAGCTAAGACATTTCATCTAAAAATTGGAGATTTTTTTTAAAGGTTCTTCCCTCCCTCCCTTCCTTTTGAAGGATATTTAGTAATTCCACCGAAGCGTGCAAAGCAGAGTGCGTCAGTAGTAAAAACACGTAATATACAATTCAAAATATTGTCAAGGAGAACATAATCGCTGTGTTGCTCTATCGTGATGTCATCCGGCTCAATTATAGAGGTTACGCCGTACCACTGCCCGTATGACGACTGTGGAGCCAATAAAATTCTTCGCTTCACACAATTTAAATCTATTGTTGTTCAGTATGAAGCCGTTGGGACCCAGTGGTTAGAAATTAGAATACTCCGTACGATGCCGGTTCTAATCATGTGCCCGGATTCACTACAATATTTAGAGCTACTTGCACAAGGTTTAAATCTTTAAACTGACTAGCTGATGCCCGCGAGTTTTTTGTTATTCCCGCAGGAACTTCTTAATTTTCCGGGATAAAAAGTAGCCTATGTCACTCTCCAGGTCCTCACCTATACAACAAAAAAAGAATTAGCGAAATTGGTCCAGCCGTTCACGCGTGATGCCGAGACCAAGGGAAATAGGGATTCATTTTTATATATTATATAGATTTAGTTAAATTTTGTAACGCTGTCATTTTTGGCAAGAGCATAAAAGTTGCCAAAAAGTTGTTAAAACATTTGAAGAATTTACTAAAATAAAATAATTTAAGAGTCCTTGTGCAAGAGGGCAATGCAATGCAATAAATCAGGCACTTCTCAGTTTTAATTACTTTACTGCTGTAACTGATATTAATTAATGTGCTAGAGATTATAACTTCGCCTCGTTAGAAATGGATAGAAAATCGCTGGGAATCGGAAGTGGCCTGATTACTCAGTTTATTTATTTATTACACGTAGGACATACAGGTGTCTCTTATGTTGCGTCATATTTTGACTCTACCACTATTTAATATGAATGTAAGACACGTTTATCATATCACTATAAACAAAAATAATGACCTTGCGTTGTGGTTCTAAGCTTTAGCCCCTGACTGCGATCTCACCTGGTAAATAATGATGCAGTTTAAGTCGGTAATGGGCTTACCTGTTACAGGTGTGGCAGCTATATTAAACCCAAACCCTTACTCGATATAATCGGTTTGACAATATTTCTTTCTCCTGTAAGGCGAGGCGTTTAGTGGAATACCAATACCCTAATTAGTGTTAATGTTACATCATTAGCTGCCTTGACAATAATAATAATATTTGATATTGTCAAATATTTTCTTCGACAGTCATTATTATTAGCCCTTATCAATGAGGAAAGATAAATGTAGAGCTGAGAGCCACTTACTTCATTTCATACATCGCGTTAGGTATAATGCCACACCTATCTTTATCTGCAAGTTCGAGTACATTTTACACTTGTAAGACTAAATTTATTCGCTCAAACAATTACTTTACGAGGTAATAAACTGGTTTTATTGTACGGAATTCGGTAATTATTTAATTTTGGTCTAGTTTTAACATTCATCGTACCTCAAAAGTATAGCTTTCGAAATTTCTTTATAGTCCGTCTGACATATCTGACCTTGTGATAGCGTCGCCAGTATAAATAAAACTTTACAGGCATACAAATTAGTTCCATTTTTGGCCACCGGGTCATATAAGTTTGACGGACAATAAATACATCATTAAACCCTATAAGTAGCTTAAATGATGTACCTACTCCCAATGGGCTCAGTATTTATGAATATCAATACGAATACTAATATTATAAATGCGAAAGTTTGGATGGATCTTTGTTACTCAATCACGCCAGAACGGCAGAACGGATCTGGATGTTTGGCACAGAGGTAGATTATAGTCTGGAATAACACGTAGGCTACTTTTTATCCTGGAAAGTTAAAGAGCTCCCGCGGGAATCGCTAGCACAGAATAGGTAATGGTACAATGTGCCGCTAGTGTGCTATAACTGTCAAACTTAGACTGACTACACAGGCTACTAATCTTATCGCATCATCATTGAAATAATTTAAATATGTAACCTATTGATCGTCTCAGATAACTATTAGACTATTTTCTTTAGAATTCTGAAGATTCAACTATTTTTTAAATGTCACACACTATGAAACTGGCACGCTTGGCTATCTAAGATCTATTTCTTAGAATTCCTTACCATTATCTGAATTTTTGGAACAGTTCGTGTTTGTTCCGAGAAAATGTTTTATTTTAAAGCGGCACACGTTAAATGGTGTATACTGTAGCCCGTAGAGCATACAAATTAACACAAATAGTTGGTAAATAACAAACGTCGTTAGTAAACATGATTCTCGGTAAAATGTGCCATACCTACATTCGATCAGCCGATGAATTATATCCCGGTTAAAACATGTATTTACTTAATTCGATCCTGGGATGGCTTCAAACGCGCCTAGCGATTGGATAGAACACCTGCAGATGGTGATTCCCAGAGGTTCAGAGTCAGACGTCCTCGCTGTCTCCTGTTGAGCCTTTTAATGCAAAATCGGCTTGGACTTGACGACAATTATGTTTAGTGAGCCTTTCAGCAGTGCAGTTTCTTCGTAGTTCGAAGCGTCTAAGAACGTAGCTTAGCGCCATGTGGTGCGTGCGCCTTTCCCTCCTCTTCTCCTATAATCCTATAATATTATCTCCTATGATTTACTAGCTAATGCCAGCGGATTCGTGCGCGTGTAATAAGTTTTTTAATTCCCACGGGAACTACTTAATTTTCCGAGATAAAAATTATCCTATGCCACTGTATAATTTTTTAATTTTGTGCTATAGGTAATAAATAAAAATCCTTAGTCCATACTAATATTATAAATGCCAGTGTGTCTGTCTGTCTGCCCGTATGTCTGTTTGCTACGCTTTCACGGCCCATCTGTTCAACCGATTTTTATAAAATTTGGTATAGGGATAGTTTGTATCCCGGGGAAGGACATAGGCTACTTTTTATCCCGGAAAATTAAGTAGTTCCTGCGGGGATCTAAAAACCTTAATCCACACGGACGATGTCGCGAACATCAGCTTGTGAGTAAATAAATTGTATAAGCATTGAAAGTCTGTTTTATTTTCATTTCTTTAATAATATAATTTACCAATTAGTTGAATGTATATAGTTAGGTATCCAAATTATTATTTACGTAAGCGATGTAAGGTCACGCTTCGCGCATCAACAAATTGAGTCCGGTTTGAGAAATATGTAAATTCAATGTCAGCCCCAAGAATCGAGTTAGTTTTATTATAAAATCTCTCATTGTTAAGACAATACAAAAATAACTTCGCCAAGTGATTCAGCTGCGGTAATGAAGAAGACAAAAACAAGTAAGTACTTACCAACTTATTAAAAAGTAATTTGATATTTGTTTCGTTTGGAATGGCATAGTCAATGAATTACCACATTATTTCAACATGGAGTTATTTAGTCCGCCAACCCGCATTGGAGCAGCGTGGTGGGTATAAGCTCTAATTCCCTCTCTCCTATGAGAGTGGAGGCCTGTGCCCAGCAGTGGTGGGCTGTAGTGGTGGTGGTGGTTGTGGAGTTATTTAAGGGGCGGATCAACTAATTCAATTTCAATTTCTTTATTAGTTGCAATATCATAGTTAAATTATTTCTTAATTAACATATTATTATAGTCATTAGTAAGCAAGGCATGCTAATGCTATGGATACCATGGTAGGGAGAACGATTTTATTTGTGTTTGTCAGTATCATTTAAAAATTCATCAATATTGTAGTAACATTTTTTTATCGTGTTTTTTATTCATGAAGGCCATTAACTGAATAGCCTAAGATACGTATATAACCCCGACCTTCACCGAGCTGTTTATTACGGTGGTTGTATGGTAACAATTAACATAGTCCATAGGTAACTTATCGGATCGGAACCGCTTGAGTTATATATATCAAAATATAGGTAATTTTATAACAAACGCGATGGTACATCATTAATTACAATAAACTTGACACAAAAAAAGTTAATTAAAATTAATTAATTTAAAAATAGCCTGGACCGGATTTTGATAGGCAACCTATTTTAGGTGTATTTATCTATTACTAAATAAAAATAAAAAGTTGGTTTCATCCAATAAACAGCTCGGTGAAGGTCGGGGTTATATACGTATCTTAGACTAGAAAGGGGCCGTTCAAGTATTACGCAAGCAGATTTATTACCATTATTTATCCCCCCCATCCCTCTTGTCAGCAAAAGTAAGCAAAGTTCTTAACCCCTCCCCCCATGCTTACGTAAACATTTTTCAATTATAAACATTGACTTAATTATACAATTAATTATGTATTACTAGATGATACCCGCGACTTCGTCCGCGTGGATTGTTTTTTTATTCCCGCGGGAACTCTTCAATTTTCCGGGATAAAATGTAGCCTATGTCCTTCCCCGGGATGTAAACTATCTCTGTACCAAATTTCATCCAAATCGGTTGAGTAGTTGGGCCGTGAAAGCGTAGCAGACAGACAGACAGACAGACAGACAGACAGACAGACAGACAGACAGACAGACAGACAGACGGACAGACAGACAGACACACTTTCGCATTTATAATATTAGTATGGATATGGAAGTATGGATTAAGTCCATGATTATAAATGTATTTTTTTAAATATTATATTATTATAATGTTATAATTATAATTTTAAAAATAAGAAAATAGATTTAGGATAGAGATTAGATTGCAATTCTTCTTCAATTCTCTTAGATACGATAATATCTAGTTCCTTGTCGGACTTTGCTTGTAATACATCAGATCACAAAAAAACCGCCTTTAGAAAGAAAAGAAAGAAAGAAAATCTATTTATTCTTACCATTGTGCCACACATTACAATACCGATGAAAATAAATAAACCACATTAAAATCCGTCTGTGTCAACTCATAATAAATAACACTTTAAATAAATCCCTCTTTGTTTTAAATCGAGGGAGGCACAGTAAAAATCAAATGACCTAAAAATCATTACGCTATTCTCGCAACAAAAGCCGTTAGCAATGTTTTGTCCCACAAATCTACAATTCATTTCATTTCACTTCATGATTTAAAACACCCGGTTTCTCTTTCAATAGCTTCATTTGCGTTCACGAGGGCCATGTCTATTGAAAACGCGCGATCGTGTGTTACCGTATTAGCATTTTAGCTATACTCGGTACGTACTAATTTTTAGGGTTCCGTAGCCAAACTTGGCAAAAACGGAACCCTTATAGATTCGTCATGTCTGTCTGTCTGTCCGTCCGTATGTCACAGCCACTTTTTTCCGAAACTATAAGAACTATACTGTTGGAACTTGGTAAGTAGATGTATTATGCGAACCGCATTAAGATTTTCTTACAATAATTTAATATAAAAAATTCTTTTTAAACAACCGACTTCAAACTCCCGCGCCAACTTTACAACAACAAGCACACGCTATACAAAATACTTATTTTATTGTTGATATTTTAAAAACCGCTCGACCGATTTCGATAAAATTTATATGGGACCACATGGGAAGTATGCCCTTTCAAATAAGAAAAGAATCATCCAAATCGGTCCACAAAAACGTCGGAAACAAACATTAAAAAAAAAAATACAGTCGAATTGAGAACCTCCTCCTTTTTTGAAGTCGGTTGAAAATAGAAAAAAAACAGTAAATTTTGGGGGTTCCCCATACTTAGAACTGAAACTCAAAAAATTTTTTTTCATCTAACCCATACGTGTGGGGTATCTATGGATGGTCTTCAAAAATGATATTGAGGTTTGTAATATCATTTTTTTCTAAACTGAGTAGTTTGCGCGAGAGACACTTCCAAAGTGGTAAAATGTGTGTGTTATTATTATTTCATCTGTATGCCTAATGACCAACATAAGCAGTAGGTACGATATAATTGCTACAATCCTTCTATCTCGTGGAAAACATTGAATCAAAATAGAATCGGAAAGCAATTTAAATTACTTACTACTAGCTGATGCCCGCGAATGCGTCCGCGTGGTTTAAGTTTTTAATGATTCCCACGGGCACTTCTTAATTTTCCGGGATAGAATGTAGCCTATGTCACTCTCCCGGTCCTGAACTACGAGTATATCCATGCCAAAAATCACGTCGAACCGTTGCTTCGTTGCGGCGTGATTGAAGAACAAACAAACACACTTTCGCATTTATAATATGAAGTATGATTAATTAATCTTTTTACTTATCTCAACGGAAGGCATAAGATCAAAATAGAATTTTCATCATACCTATTCGAAAAACGAATATTGGCTTCAGAGGATAGCGGGAGCAAAATGTAATTTTTAGGCCCATGGGACTTTTCATTTCTCCGTTCTGATTGGTCCGCGTTCGTGCTTCTGATTGGTGCTTAAACGTATAGGTAATGACCATGCATAAGGTTGATACTCCTAGCTTTTACTCACACGTAATGATGAAAAATAGTGTGTGTCACTCGGGGCCAAATTTTTTGTTCTCGGGCGGCGTATATTGAATTCCTCGCTGCGCTCAGGATTCTACTTTAGAATCACTCACTTCGCTCTGAATTCAAAATAGCCCCCTCGGGGAACAAAAATTTTCTTTGGCCCCATATAACACAAATAACTATTAAAAACGATTCAAATTATAGTTACTTTACCTATATGCATCGATACTAATTAATTGCATAAGTGAAGCAATTCGAACGTCACTATAAGCATAAGCCAATCTGTCTGAGGAAATAGACGGAGAAGCTAACTACCTATAAACATCGATATTCGATTTATGCGATGTTTTGCATACAAACGTCAGGCCGTCACGCGTGTATAAATTGCTCGAGAAATTGCCGTTTTGCTCGAGCAGTTTCAGGCAGCTGGTCATTTGGAGCCGCTTTCGTTGGCTCGAGCCACGCCCTTTCATTTCCTGTGCGCTGCGTGGGTTCATTGCTGTGCACTGTGCCTTTCCCTACTTCCTATGTTTTGTGTACTATGCTATTAGTACTCATTACAGCTTTCCTGTTTAATCTAGTTTAGTGCTTTGCTGCAGCTCAATTTATATTCGCATTCCAATGAGTCATATTTCTAACTAGCTTTTGCCTGCGACTTCGCTCAGGTTAGCCCCTATTTTACCTCCTTGGAGTAAAAAATTACAAAAATCCTTTTTAGCGCAATATCCTTTTATAATAGCTACTCCGAATGTCAGCCCAAACAAAATCTGTTCAGCCATTTGAAGATGATCAGCACTTTTCGAGGTTTAAGATTTCGGTTTTTATTTAGTTTAAATCCAGTGTAACAGCAGTTTTTTACTGCATAGTAGTTTTCGATATCATGTATGTATCATAAATATTATGTATTATTGTGAGATTGACGGTGTTTTTCAACCGACTTCAAAAAAAGGAGGAGGTTCTCAATTCGACTGTATTTTTTTTTTTTTATGTTTGTTACCTCAGAACTTTTGACTGGGTCGACCGATTTTGATGATTCTTTTTTTATTTGAAAGAGCATACTCCCCATGTGGTCCCATATAAATTTTATCGAAATCGGTCGAGCGGTTTTTACAATATCAACAATAAAATAAGTACTTTGTATAGCGTGTGCTTGTTGTTGTAAAGTTGGCGCGGGAGTTTGAAGTCGGTTGTTTAAAAAGAATTTTTTATATTAAATTATCATGGGCACGATGGTGGCATCAATCATTCGCGATGGCCAGTAAATCTGACGCGTGACTCGACTGCGGATTGCTATACAACAGTTACTGTCGTTGACATCACACTTATACACGCATTTCTACTCTACTTTGAATACATTGTTTTAGGTAATGTTAGATACATTTCGCACGCACTGAGTTAACCCTAAATTGAATAGAGGCAGGCCGCTATTTTGCGGAAGTCCTATGCACAGCGAGCTTAGTTATGATATAACACGATAAGCTTCTGCGAAGTCATTGGAAGTTTGATTTTGTCAGGTACAGACAAAATCTTAATATATATAAATCTCGTGTCACAATGTTTGTCCTCAATGGACTCCTAAACCACTTAACCGATTATAATAAAATTCGCACACCATGTGCAGTTCGATCCAACTTGAGAGATAGGATAGTTTAAATCTTAAAAAAACATCAATTCACGCGGACGAAGTCGCGGGCATCATCTAGTTACACTATAAAAATCTAGACAGGTCTCCACTCTGGTCTTCTCATTCGGCAATCGTTTTTGATTGGTTATATTTTGTTGAATTGTTATACTGATTGCTGTATGATTTGTTAAAATTTGATATCAAAACGATTTGCGCAACCCTTTAATTTTTGCAAAAATAAAGATGTTCGTTGTGAATTTTCCATTATTGTAGCGAATAGGTTCTAGGTACTCAATTTCCTTCACGGTAATTCAGGGTCGCATGCCGGTAAATTGAGGGTTAATTGAGAGGAAACGCAAAACTGTTCAGAAAATAAACTATTTGTATTTATTTTACACATTTACTTTGGTTCGATTTCCCTATCAACTGATTATTAGATATTTACCATAATATCTCAGAAAGAGAGCATCTTTGGAAAACCCCATGATCAGGCAGATATGACTCGTAGGCAATTCCAAGTTGCCATGTTGTTCTAAAAACTACAAATTATCTAATCGCAACTATCGTCGCACAGAAAAATGTCAGCCCCACCTCCTGGATGGATTCATGTCTTCGCGAAAGACCGCGTGAAAGAAAGGTGTGGAATTCCTCAATTTTCCAGCTTTCCAGAAACAGCTTCCTCCTGTTGCATTCTTCAATTATAAAGGCAACCAAGGCCTCAATCTGGCCATAAATGAGTTGAATTATTCACTTTAACCTAGATCGAACATTCATCGAGTATTCGAGTGTCATTGTTTTAAGTTGAAACAATGCGTACATTCCGGTTGAAGTGTTAATTAGCGGATGTTGCAATTAGTAGTGTACGGCGCCGGTGTTTAGAGCTTAAAATAGTTTTCCATGTACGCACATGCACGTTTCCGATTTGGTTTACTAAATAATCGATGTATTCGATACGAAAACAAATCGAAAAGATATTGATCATACTAATGTTATAATTATCACTATAAGCTGATGCCCGCGACTTCGTCCGCGTGGATTGAGGTTTTGTGGTTCCCGCGGGAACTCCTCAGTTTTCCAGGATAAAAAGTAGCCTATGTTTTAATCCAGGTTATAAGCTATCTATGTTCCAAATTTCAGCCAAATCGGTTCAGTAGTAGCGGCGTGAAGGAGTAACAAACATACACACAAACTTTCGCCTTTATTATATTAGTGTGATTACAATTAGTAAAGATTGTATCGTTAACGAATCGTTGGTTAAGGTTCACACTCTAGCTTTCTGAGATCTTCACGTTTTAAGAACAATCATAATCGGTTTTGAACTCATATGAAATGCGTTTTAAAATGGATGCTGGCCCTTCTTTACGTTTACAACCATTTCATTAGTCATCAAAGAATATTTACGGCCATTTCTGAATTGAGAACTTCATGTTGAGTCTAGAAGACTAGGTACTTAAGGACTATTTAAGCAAATTTTTGTCTCTGAATTGAAATTGTGTAAAGTTTGAGAGTTGGAACTTGCTGTTTTTGCTTGAATGCTTAGTTCAGAAACCGGCCCACAAACTTATCTGACCCGGTGGCCAAAATTGGAACAAATTTTTTGCCTGTTTAGTTTCCGTTATTATTTTATTTTTCATTTAATAATCGCTGTCACCGGGTCAGATAAGTTTGTGGGGACTATACTTGTATATTATGACGTAGTATTTCGGTCCGTGGCGTAGAAGAGATATTTTTAGCCGAAGGGTCGAGGCTTCCAGGTGTGGGTGCCAACTGCCAAGAGGACGGGAGGAGTGACATCCTGTGCTACCCAATCTATTTATAGGAGGTTCTATTTATAAATATTGATTGGGTAGATGCTACTTCCGCGCGTGCTGTACCAATATTTCTAGCAGATGCCCGCGACTTCGTACGCGTGAAATAAGTTTTTTAAATACCCACGGGAACTCCCAAATTTTTCGGGTTAATATATATCCTATGACTCACAAATAATGTGGCTTTATATTGGTACCAGAATTTTCAAAATCGGTTTAGTAGATCCAGAAATTACCCCCTACAACTTCACAAACTATACTTTTTTTAGGGTTCCGTACCCAAAGGGTAAAAACGGGACCCTATTAATAAGACTCCGCTGTCTGTCTGTCTGTCTGTCTGTCTGTCTGTCTCCAGGCTGTATCTCATAGACCGTGATAGCTAGAAAGCTGAAATTTTCACAAATGATGTATTTCCGTTGCCGCTATAACAACAAATACTAAAAATTAAAAAAATATATATATTAAGGGGGGTCCCCATACAATAAGTACGTGTTTTTTTCGTATTTTTTTGCTCAATATTAAAAACGGTAACAGGTAGACGGTTCAAATTTTCACAGAATATTAACTTGTATATTACCTTTCAAAATAAATAATTAAATATCAATAAAGTAAATATTAAAGGGGGGCTCCCATACAACAAACGTAATTTTTTGATATTAACAGTAAACCTCTACAAACAAAGTTAGTTTTGCGGTTCATTAACAAAGGTTATTATACCTACTTCTTGAGTACGGAACCCTCGGTGCGCGAGTCCGACTCGCACTTGGCCGGTTTTTATTATAATATTAGTGTAGATTTCTTTGCTTGCTTTATTATGAATATGATGCCCGCGTAGATTTAGGCTTAGGTTATTTTTATTTATTTATTTATTTATTTACATCTAATCAGAACGGCAATGCCACTTACACTAACTAGATGATTATTAACAGTTAAGAAGGTAATACAAATAAAAATTAAAAAGAAGAAGAAGAACATCAACAATAATGCATAAACAAGGTTATTCTAAGCTCTCAGAGTAACATAACAATTCAAAAACCAGAGTTGCCCACTTGTCATTGAATGGATCCCATTGAGCATTCTTGTCCAAGAGCGTGTTGAACGACGCCAATGAACGCGGGACGGGTGCCATAGCGCGGGCGACAGTGCGAGAATATGGGACAACGAACAACTTATTCCTCCGTGGGCGAAGATTACTAATTTTTGGGGCCCGGATGCGACACAGTTGGGTATGAAGATCTGGAGCATCTACGTCTCCTCGTAAAATTCGGCACATAATTTTTAGCTGTTCGCAGGTGCGTCTGACCTCCAAGGAGTTGAACTTGAAACCCAAGCAACCTAAAAGAAATTTTGTGGGATACAAGAATGGGTAATATCCATGGCAACGTTTATACAGGTATCTCAGGAAGGCCTTTTGTACTTTTTCTAATATGAGCCCATACTTTTCCCATACGGGTGCCAGACGCAGGCGCTTGTTTCCAGTTTGCTTCGGACAAGAGCATAGTATAGTAGCCGTATTACTAAAGGACTATGGAACACCCGAGAGTTGCGTAGAACAAATCCTAATCTTCGGAATGAGTCTTCTGCAATTGTGTTAATATGGTCTCGGAAGGTTAATTTGGTGTCAAAAAGTACGCCAGCCAGGTCTTTCATCTGTTTTACTCTGGGGACGGGAATGCCATCCATTTTATACTCGTAAATGAATGGATACCGTGCTCTGCCAAAAGTCATCACTGAACATTTGTCACGGTTGAACTCCATTTTGTTCATTTTACTCCAGTTCCATACAGCGGTCAGATCATGTTGTAATTTGAGGCAGTCTTCGATAGAGCTAATTTCAAATATAAGTTTGAGATCGTCGGCGTACAATAGACATTTGGCATATTTTATACACTGGGGAAGATCGTTGATCAATATTAGGAAAAATAGAGGTCCTAAAATAGAGCCCTGACTTACACCGGATCGTGTATGATATGGTTTTGACTCATAGATTATAATCCCGTAGGATGGGAACTTTGATTTTTTGGGATAAAAAGTAGCCTATGTTTCGCCGGCATGCTAAATGTACCAATTTACATTTAGCATGTCCAGGAAAGACTAATTAACAAATGAAACTTAAAACGTAGCAGACAGACACACTTTCTTTTTCATAATATTAGGCATATATGGTTACTACCCATATCATTCTAATTACTACCCTGTTAAATCAACTACAACAACAAGCTGCGCTTACAGTGTACCTAGTTGATACGAGCAACGATACGATCGTAGCAAAAAAATAATTTGTGACCTGTAAGATGTAAGTCGGTAAAAAGGTATATTTAATATCTTCAATCTATGTAATCTATGTAATAACTTTACAGTTAAGCTGAAATAAATATTTTCATTTTAAAATGTAATATTATGTTAGTCCTCACTTCTCACTTAACATCACACGTTTTATACACAACAGATGCTAACCAAATCGACGGTTTAGTCTGCTCTTTCATCAGAGTTCTGAGGATGTGTAGAGTAGAGAGTTAGAGACGTATTCGAGTAGTGAGGATTGAGGAACACAATAGGATCGCTTCATTTCCTTTCATAAACTCTTAGCAGAGTCCTCTAACTTTTCTCTTACTAACCTTGCGTGTTAATAATAACATGTATCATAAGATGTTTCTTTTGAACTTTAATGATCTTGTATGTATTTATACTCCTTGAAGAAGACAGAAAAGTTTCCATTTTTTGGTATATAATCTGAGTTCAGACTTCATTAAGAGGATCACATCTACATTCGACAAACAGTAATCCTATTAGATATTTATATTTTTTAACACATAATATGTTAAGTAATTAGAACATATTATAATTTATAAGCACTGTGTCTGGTCTGGGGGCACGCAGATAATAATGATACAATATTGAACAAAAATGTGTTACACACAGCAATCGACGTGTGTTTATACACACACGCACGCATGCTCGCAGAGATAACGACCTGCCGACATTGAGGTGTCGTTCATTGATTGCGACATAATTGATACGGGTGTATGAAATCGGACCTGCTGCTCCACTCGTTAATAGGGCAAAGATTACGATTCAATACAACTCTATGTCTATGTATAAACTATAAACTCCCGAGTCCTGATACAAAATCTGACTGCGATTTGAGTAGAAAACTGATAGGTAACAGATTTGTGATTTGACGTTACCTAGAAAGGTTTTTAGGGCGTAGTGGAATTATTATAAAAAAACCGGCCAAGTGCGAGTCGGACTCGCGCACCAAGGGTTCCGTACTCAAGAAGTAGGTACTGAAGCAAAACAATCAGGTAAAAACCAATATGTTTATTTGACGACGAGTACGAGGTTTACTGTTAATATCAAAAAATCTATGCTAGTTAGAGCATTGGCTATAGTTTTCCTGTAAAATATACATAAATTCCTATTGACCATAATTATTTCAGATTTTTCGATTGGTAAACTCCGGAGATAAGGGGGGGGAACGGTATTTTTTTAGACTTTTTCCCCGATAAATCAAAAACTATCATGACTTAAAATAATTAAAAATCTGTTTTAGAATGTACAAAGTAAACCCTTTCATATGATACCCCACACAGTACAGTTATCTCACTTTTAAATTTCAACCCTCCGATTTTCCCCCCTTTTTAAATAAGAACAAAAATAATTTCCAATTTTTTTTTAATTCCAGTGTCTTTGGGCCACTAATATACACAACTATTCCAAATTTCATGTCGATAGCTTCGGTAGTTACTGAAATAATCGAGTGTGACGGACGGACAGACGGACAGACGGACAGACAGACGGAGAAAGTCGCACCATAAGGGTTCCATTTTACCATTTTGGTACGGAACCCTAAAAACGGCTAATAACTCGGTCACTGTTGATGTCTGATTTGAGAATTGCAATGGCATATTTTCCTGCTGTGTCTAGTCTGGAAACAGTTGATGAAACGGGATAATATAATACTTTCATGCAGCCTGCAAAGCACGCCAGTCGCCACCTTCCAGATGACGATCGACATCGGGAAAATACTCTAGACCTCGGGCCCAGGGGAAGCGATTCGTGATAGTCTAGGCCGTTTTATTAGCCAAAATGATAATTTTTGCGGTCTTTCAGATCCCGTGATTATTTATATCCTTAAACGTACCCATAAACTACGAACTAATGAAGAATCGTTAAACTTTTTCGCACACATCGTCAAGCTCGAATAAAGAACAAAGAACTTACAGTCCTACAAACTTATCTGACCAGGTGGCCAGAGTTGAAACTAATTTTTATGCCTGTTTAGTTTTGTTTTTAATTTATTTTTCCTATAATACGACGCGACCCTGTCACCGGGTCAGATAAGTTTGTGGTATACACAGTACACTTTATGAAATATGAACGTCAACGTATTTATAAGACGTGATACGTGATGGTGATAATTAACGACGGTATCTTAAAACTAAAGCTACGAGGGTTACGGAGAGAGCTTACTGAGGGAACATGCAAGCAAAACTCCCAGTAGTCCTACATGATCATTGTCACCTAAGTGTTGAACTTATTGCAAAGATCACTGATACCAAATACCAATGTATTGGAATGTAGATACTAGATAGTAAGGTGCTCTCGTAGATATCGATTATCGATAGAGACATGGAGAAGGTCGCAACCTAATAATTGTAGTCGTGTGAAAGAGTCGTGCGAGCTTGTTGTTATCATTGTCTGTTCGTAGCATTGTCGATACGAGTAATTATTATGACTGTTTCTGTTGGTAAGTATAGGTATGCTATGTAGAGCGTTGTATTTCCATTTCAGCTTATTGACTACAAAAAAACATAATATTCTCATTTCCACGCGCTTTATTTTTCTGAATTACTGCTGTTGTACAATGTAATAAGTATATTTTTATACGACTGCCTGAAAAAAGGAGTATATTGTTTTCAGGGTTCATGTATGTATGTATGTATGTATGTGAGTTTGTATATTCCACCATAACTTCTATTCGTTTGAACCGATTTTGATAAATGAGGTATCGTTAGAATCCCTAGCTTATTCCGGGTGACATAGGCTAGTAAAATTTAAAAAAAAATTGATGGGGTGACCATGGTCCCGCATTAAAGACTAAAGTTGAAAAAAAAAAATGCGAAAATAAGATTAACTATATAATCATCATCTAGAAAATGATGAGTAGATTCCAAAAATATATAACACTATAGTTCAATATCCCGAGTGACACGGGCTATAAATTTTTGAAAAATTCAATACGGGCTACGGTAGAGCAGTCGTATTTTTTAATAATTTTAATTACTATAAATAATCTTAGTACTAGTAGGCTTATTCTAGCGCATTAGTTTAGGTACCTGTGAGTATTAATAAATAAAACAAAAATAAAAAAAATATCAAACTGGGTTGTCAAACAAAGAAATTTTCGTATAAAAGTAAATGGAAATCAAATACGTCTGCCGATTTGGACGGTTGACCGCATTTACAATACTATTAATACAGTGTTTGTATTAATAGTATTTACTTTGATCCCTAAGTCTGAACTATGATTGAGTAGTAGTTATTTGTGCTAGACGATATGAACCATTTTAAATTCTAGCATTTTCAAGCTTCAAGTAACATAATATTATTGTCTATTCAACGGTGTTTCTGAACGACTTTTCTGTGTCTCAGATTATTTGTTTGTTGAACACACATAGTCTTATTATAATACACGTTGGTCAGTTTGCACAATGCTTTGATTTCTTCTTTCTAATGTCAAATTACTGAAAGAGAGAAATAGGCGTACAATAATTAATCATTGGTCTCTTGCAGTATAGACTAGAGAGAGACGACCAGCGTGATGCATAATTTAAGCTTGAAATTAAAATATATCTGTGTGACTTTTAAATACATTTTTTAAAATTTGTTTATCGTCTCAGATTACATGTGGCTTAGACCGCTAGGCATTTGCGGTTTGCATCGAAGTTTTTTTGCTAAGTGCTCCGGATATAGTAACGCTAATCAATTGCTTGTCGATTAGATGCGACTTACACTTGGCCTGTTGATGCGTGACTGCACAACATCAATACCTATTAATCGTTAGCTAATTCGTTTTTACGTTTTTAGTTGAGTTAATGTTTCCTTAATTCCACTTTCAGTTTGATTACAGTGTTTCAAATGAGGAAAACTATTATTAAGGAATGTTTTCGGTCACCATTTCCTGCTGTTTGATAAACATTTAAAAACAAGTTTGTAAAATTTGTTTTGTTTTCTGTTTCTGCTTACTACTTCTGGTCAATGCTTAATGAAATTAGCAAACCGAATATTAACTACACCAGTATTATTCTTAGCTATGCTCCGTTTTGCATGTAAAACCTTCCACGACATTGTCGTGTTCAACCGATAGGATGTTCGCTATTGAACAAGGGCTTGAACGGCTTTCCACAATGACTCCCAACAACTCTAATCCAAAGTCATACCTCATTTAATCATAGTGGGTAGCACTAACACTTTTAAAGCATCAATAATATTGTCGTCTATAATAATTAATAACTAAATTGAGATTGTTCATTCGCCTAGTGAACAGTCTACACTCTACACTTCTACAGTAAATATAACACCTTTTTCTTCACGTGCCTCGGCATTACCAGTGGCTTGGGGGAATATTTTAAGCTCTTATTTTAGCTCCCTTACTTTTCGTTGAAATGACTTCTCCTTCTTCCTAAGATATTAAAAGGGAGTATTAAATCGATCTATACACATTTTTAACTTTTGATACAAGATAAATGAAACTGAATGGATCAATAGTACTAAAGAAGATATAAACATTTGAAATGAGCGTTTAATCTCCACATTTATCTCGAGGGCCCAGTGATGCGGCGTCGTTGTGTTGTCGGTGCTCTCTCAGGAATAAATTGATCGCCAACGATTCAATTACTTATTGTCGGCCAATCGTTTCATGCATACCGCGGAATTCTAACATAGTAGAAATGGTAGCATTAATAACACACGACAAAAGCTTGAGGTGAGCCTTTTTACTAAATTTATGTTAACAATTTTTTTTATTCCACTACAAATTAGTCATTTGTCGATAGCTTTTCATGTCTTACTAATACATTATATTACATGCATGGACATGCGGCCCTGTCAGGGCATGGCTACCATAATTATTATTAGGTATATCTTATAATCCAAGAAAGTCCGAAGGTCGTTCGTGCATATAAAACTTTTGAATTTTGAATCTTAGTGCACATTTGATGTAATATACAAGATAATAATATTCGTGATCTCACCTGATGGTAAGTCGCGAAGCAAGTCTAAGATGATTTAAACTTGAAATGGTCTCTTTTTTGTAGTCTCTTGTTACTAGAATCCTAACCGGCGGTGGTAGTGTTTTGACGAATCATATAGGAACTACAATTTGATCTACATGAAATCATTTGAATTTGCTGAATTCAATACAGGAATAACGTGTCACTTATTTTAGCAACTCTTTCATACAAAAACTATTCAAATTCGGACATCTTATACATTCAATCCATCATAAATGAAATTGTTACGTACGTAGTACGTACACCAATGCAAATTAATGTTTTACATGTGTGAGAAATAGTCTCCCGTCTCGCGCTTCTTTAACACCTCTATACCTTACTCACTTCTGTGTTCAATTATCAATACCTGCGGCAACCCAATCCACTTTCACAATGCTTCATAAAAGCCATTATTTTCTCATTTAGGTTACGCAACTTAATCGTGCGTTGATTTATTGTCTTCAAAAACCAAAAGTGTAAGGCACGAACAAAGAAAGTTATCACGTAAGAGTTACAAGCTCTCTTGAATCGTTAATGGACTGTCCGTTTGTATTACTTGTAATGAATATACCAGGTACCAGCATCCATTCAAGTGTTGTATCTATTCCATTACAGAGCTGAGATCCATTAATTAATAAGACAAGAGCTTTCGATGCCAAACTTTCTGAGAATTCTTCATAATCATCGTCAACATTGAAATTGTGCAATATTTCTAAAAGGGTCTCATCATTATCAGACTAGTATTTGGTATACCTACCTTAAGGTACTTGGTTCAGTCGTAGAGGAATTTTCGCTCTTTTTACAGGCAAAGAAATTCTTTTCCCGTAAAATACATATCCATAGGAAGAGGCCAGAAGTTGCTTCTTATTATTACAGTCTATTCATAGTCACCCATTTACCCATTTTCTAACTTCTAACGTACCTAATATTTGTTTAATTTAATTTTTTCTTGCCGTTCATTGGAAATTGCGCCACAGGATCCCTAACATCAAGTAGTTAATAGCATAAAAAATATTCTTTACTTGAAGCAAGGTGACTGGATGAGTCATGATTATAAAATGCCCAGTATAATGCCAACGGATCAATTTGTTTTGCAAATCAAAACATTTGGTTACGTAATCTGTGAATGCTTCTCCTTTTGTATTTAGCCTGTGTCTTTAGCAGATATATTGTATGACATTTTGAAAGAGGTTTCAGGGACGACCGGATGCGTTTAGTGGATCAATCAAATTGTTGATAGATGACATTAAAAAAAAATTAATCACGTCATTCGTCTCCGTTCTGGTGGACACACGTCCATTGCCACGCATACTTGTACATCTCTACTGGACTGGGCTACCCTAATTCTGACATAGAAGTTCAGATCCTTAATGAGGAACTACTGCAATCAAGCGATTATTGAAAACTGATACGACTCTCAGTAATGACGAATGCGACGCTGACAGAGTGTTTTGGTCTTCGATCACTAATTTTGATAGCGTTTTCAATGTTCTTAGCCAATCCTCTTTAATCGCGCCACAGGGTCTCAAAGCCAAGGTGACGCTGACTCATGACCATAATATCTCAAGTAAATTGCCAGTTGTTTAGTTAATCAAATCGTTTGTTTATGCAATCTGTGTCTCTACAGTGATATACAGTTTAATTTTTCCTCGTTTGGTATTAACCTGTCGTGGTTTATTTGATAATCATGCAAAGATGTTCTCATAATATTCTTGTACCTACTGTCTGTCTTTACTAGGAGAATTACTGTATGTTATCTGAGCATATCTGTTTGAAAACAGAATTATTAATATCAAATAAAACACCTTTATGAAGTAGAAGTAGCTGATCAAAAAACATGTAGATAAGTTATTATGAGGCGAAATTACGTTTCTTGATTTACTGAAACTTGAACGTGAGGAAACGACATACATGCACGACGTCCTGAAAAGCCAGTTCTAAAAAATAATTGTGAGGAGGAGAAAATTATATTGGGGTATTTGATATATCTGCCATACCATTAGATCATCACCATCATCACATACCACCAGGTGATATCGCAGTCAAGGGCTAACTTGTAGTAGAAAAAAATAAATTCGTTATTTTATTCCACTAGTCATTCTTAGATAGTAGCGGGATAACCTGTTAGGGCCAGGGCAGTTATATTACGCTTGGCGGCACGTCTTTGCGGGTAGGGTAGTAACTAGCCACGGCCGAAGCATCCCACCCGGCCAGACCAGGGTAATTCAGATATTATAAATTCCCAAATTAACCCTACCGGGGATCGAACCCGGGACCTCCGCACATTAAGACAACAGCGCTTAACACTGCGCTACGGTGGTCGTCGATGTTGAATGCCTAATTCAAATATCCTCGTAAAGTAATCACGAAGTGGCTCTTATGACATGCCAAGACTTTACCACTTATCTACCTAGAGATCCTCAAGGTCTTCATTCATGCAGAAGACGTCGCGTGCATCAGCTAGTTGAACTCTTGAGAAGGTCAATGACGTCAATCGTCAGAAAAGTCACCTTGCTGAGTCGTGTTTACAGTTGAGCTGCTTTGTTTTTATAGCTCTTTTTGTCACTCGCGCGAAATAACCAAACAATTTATAGTCTTTGTGTTGATTGTCGGCTACCGAAGACGTTTGGTTTATTTATAACGACGAAAATAATCTGTGCTGCACGAATTTCGCACAAAAACATATAATGGGCAATTAAAAAGTCCGCTTTCTTTCTTCTTGTATATGTTTGAAAAGCTTTTATATTGTCTGAAATTCTGGTAATTTTAGTGCTCATTTGGTGCTAACTAAATCGACAGGTTAGAAAACTGCTTGTCCTTTTTTAAAATTTTGTTTTAAACACATACGGCCGGTTTCTAAATTGAGAATTTCATGTTGAGTATGTCGGAAAGACTACTTAAAAGGACTAAGTAAGCAAATTTCTGTTTCTATATTTATTGGCAACATTTGTAGAATAAAAATACCCATAAATAGTATAGAAAAAAAAATGTACTGGAGCACTATCAGAAATAAGGGACGACTTCAATGGTCCGAAAATCTGTCGTCAAGAAAGAAAACCTGGATTAGAATAGTAGATTGTATTATCATCATCATCATCACTACAGCCTATTAACGTCCAACTGCTGGGCACAGGCCTCCACTCTCATAGGAGAGCGGGGGGAGCGGGATTGTATTATAAGGGAGCAAAATAATATTTTTACGGCGAGGGCGCTTTTTTGAATTCAGAGCGAAGAGAGGGATTCTAGAGTAGAATCCCGAGCGTAGCGAGGGATTCTTTAGTAGAATCCTGAACGTAGCGAGGGATTCAAAGTACGTCGCCCGAGCCCAAAAATATTTTGCGCCCGAATGATACACTCTACTTTTCATCACCCTCTATGAGAAAATAAAACTACAAATCCATCAGACATCCTCTTCAGATACTCTATTAATTTCGAATATGTGTCCAGTTTTACGTCGTTATTAGAAACTAGCGAATGCCCGCGACTTCGTCCGCGTGGTTTGAGGTTTTTTGGTTCCCGCGGGAACTCCTTAATTTTCCGGGATAAAAAGTAGCCTACGTCCTTCCCCGGGATACAACCTTTCCCTGTACCAAATTTTATCAAAATCAGTTGAACAGATACATTTGTTTGATTCCCGCGGGAACTCTTCAATTTTCCGGGATAAAAAGCCTAGCCTATGTGCTATTCCAGACTATAATCTATCCCTATGCCAAATTTCAGCCAGATCCGTTCAGACGTTGGGGCGTGATTGAGTAACAAACATCCATACATCCATACATCCATCCAGACATCCATCCAAACTTTCGCATTTATAATATTTATATTTGATTGATGACTGTTGATTTTAGCATTGAGTAGGTACTTCAAAGAGTGGAAGCTTGTTTAGTTTTGGCTAAGTACTGGAACTACTTCCAACGCACAAACCACACACACACACAAAACACAGATTCTGAACAATTCTTGGCGCCTCTTGCATTTCTCCATTCAATAAAATTACCATAGGCTTTCATATATTAATTCTCCCGGGATTTTGCAAGTAATACATCACATTTCTTGCGTCAGTTGTAATATACTTTCAGGAATTAATTCTATACTTTCACTGTCATTTGAAGAACTCATATTTCAAAATAAAACCATGAATTTTTAACAATCCGTGAAAATTTACGAAAACGCGGCCTTCAGTTCGCGCATTTTTAATTTGGTTTCCTTTATTTTATTAAAAAAAAATTAAAGCTGGCGGCGTGACTATGGATCGTCGTACCATTCAGTCTCTATTCAAACAATATTTGCGTTCGATTTCTTTAGCGCTGAACACTGAAGATGTTCCAAATTCAAAAAAGTGCGCGGAAAAGATAATTGCGGCGCACTTTTTGAAATAAAGAGGATTAAAAACTCATTTCTGCTCGCTAAAAGTTCCTTATAGAAAACACCACCTTTGGGCGCAATTAAAGGCGAACCAAGTCGTCCTTTTCGAATAGATGGGATGAAAAAAAATGTAACACAAAAATCAGTATTGACAAAGACAATATATAAACCAATATAGACTGTTCACTTCATACATTCAATCAAAGCTCGCTAAATGCGCATTAAAGTCGCCGGTACCTTGTAGTTCTTCGCACAATCTGAGATGGCGTAACTGTGCAAGCTGTTTGTTAAAATTAGTTGAATGTAAATTTGCTATTTGCTTAAGTGATTTTATCAAATTTTTGTATTTTGATAATTTTATATAAATAATTAATACAAATTGAACCAAGAAAATACGATATTTCACCGATTTTACTATAATCATATAAAGAGCGAGCCTGGTAGCGCCATCTAACGATAGTATTCACCTAGAATTTTTTTTATAAGGGAGTTAGCAATCTATACTTGGTATTATAATTAATCTATGGTATTGATAAAGCGATACGTAGACGGACACTATAGTGTAATATGATAATGGAACACTTGCACCCATTTTCACGTTACCGCGTTGTAGCTATTTAACTGCACGCTAGCGTCGTGTTTGCAGCGTGTTTGTTTTTTTTATGCAGCGACGCATAACGTCATGACGCAACAGTACAGTAGCTTTTGCGCTTTAGGTACATATTATAATACCTATTTCAATAAAAAAATGTAGCCATTCACAACATTTAAGATTGTAACAATGATTGATGCAGGCAGGTAGTTTCGGAATAGAGCTATTTGTAAACCCAAAAATCGATTCCACAAAGAAAACCTGAATTTACTTTATAGAGTTCTATAGAAAAATATTGTAACAGACTGTCATGTCTATGTCATCATCATCATCATTCATCATCCTTCGTTAATAAAGTTTCTGTATATGAAGCTTTTTTTTTTAATTTACTAGACTAGATAGACTAGACTATCTAGTCTAGTAAACTTTTCCACAAACCTTACACCACTCAGCGACTTACTCTCTTCCAACACTAATCTTGGGAGTTAAATATTGTCTGGATCACTAATCTTGGGGATTTGTCTCTTTTGCTTATACTTGGTTATTAAAAAACTCTCGTATTATAACTTGAAGTACCGCTGGTTAAAAGAAGCAATTTTTATTGTCCGTTTGTGCGGAATGATTGCAACAAAACCGGCCAAGTGCGAGTCGGACTCGCGCACCGAGGGTTCCGTACAAACATGTAGTAAGTTTTAAATTATTAAAAAACACGTTTATTGTATGGGGACCCCCCTTAATATATATTTTTTTTTAATTTTTAGTATTTGGTGTTATAGCGGCAACGGAAATACATCATTTGTGAAAATTTCAGCTTTCTAGCTATCACGGTCTATGAGATACAGCCTGGAGACAGACAGACAGACAGTGGAGTCTTAGTAATAGGGTCCCGTTTTTACCCTTTGGGTACGGAACCCTAAAAAACGCGCTTCCGCCGCCTCGGATGAAACTCGAATAAAACACGTCGGACGAATCTCGTCAGTTTTTATTTGACAGCTTTTATTAAGTATTTAAACTAACGCCGTGTAATTTTTACACACTCCTCCAACGCCCGTAAATCATTCTGACGAGGATAGACCCAGGTTACGGAGATACGGATCACATAAATCTGTTTATCATGTCGGAATTTATGTAGATCATTGATATATTACAGTGAACTGAGATTATTTTCACGGTATTTATAGGAGCCCTTACTGCCGTCTGCCAACGATTATAGCCATATTGTTTCATTCTTTTGTGCTTTAGAATTATATTAGGAGCGTCAAGGTGACATCAACTCTCAATTTGAGTAATATAGTACTTATTGCTTTAAGCGTTAGCATTATGGCCCCAATATCGTTAAGAGAAAACTAGTCTATGCCCGTAACATCGTCTGCGTGGATTTAGGTTTATGAGAAATTTCGTAGGAAGTCTTTGATTTTCGAGATCAATCCTTCCCCAGGTTGCAGAGTATTTCTGGGCCAAACGTTAAAATTGTTTGTTCATGACCTATCTGTCACGGCATAAAACTAATATTTTTTTAAAATAAATAGCGCCTCTATCTATCTTTCACTGTATCAATGATGCATGATGATAATCTTTTTTTATCATTTCTATAAAACTTATAATTTATGCGAGATTTTTAATGATCATATTTCTTCATATTTAATTATCGCTAAACGGCAAACGAGTTAAGAATTAAAGATGATAAATAGATAAGTAAAAAATAGTTTTAACGTCAAACTAGATGGATTCATTGCTAATTAATTCAATGTTTCCAGGAGAAACTGTTCATGTGCTTAATTCACAAAACGTATGCTTTATTCTTGGCCGAAACCTGATTCTTTGTGATTTTTTTAAATTCCTCATCATCTTCATTGGTGCTAAGACCCTTTTTGGCACATGCCTGCTTCAGTCGATTTCTCCACTCATCTCTATCCTGTGTGTCACACCTCCAGTTTTTTAGTTCCATGACTTTGGCGTCCCAGTCGACTATTGAGCGCAGCTTTGGCTTTGATCTCCGTCATCGGGCTGTGACGTCATTAACTTCTTTCGTCTTCTGGTCGTCCAAACGGTATACTCGTACATAGGGCATGCAGTCGATACTGCTTCTGAGTACCGGGAATTTTCGGACCGATACTGGCATAGAACCGGGAATTCCCGGTACTTTCGATACTTTCGATACTACCATAAATTATCACAAAACAAGGCAAATACATTACAGAAAGTATGAAATAGACCAACTATTTGACATAATATTGTTACAGCTGGGATTCGTAAACAAAGAGAGAGATGCTGTTTAACAATAATTTATTGAGTTCACACAATTAATGAGGGCAAATGGCACATCACAAGGTTCTCTTCTGTCGTCAAACTTCTCCTTAATTCTTCTTCTTCTTCTACCCCTCTCGTCTTCCTCTCCGTTCTCAGTAGCCTCGCTGACTGGTCACTCTAAACTATCTCTATTGTTTAACTACAAAATCACGTTGGACTTTTGCCAAAAATCTAATATACAGAGCTTAGAAAAATAACAACAAAACAACTAGACATGAAAATTGTTTCCTTGGTTACGCGTAATATTTACCTAGTTACGCGACACTGTCCCCCCTTAGCTAACATGCTCGTCCCGAGCATTATTGTTGCCGTAGTACTTTGCCAAGCGATCCACATGGACAACCTTAGGTGAACTTCGTGGTGTGCGTTGTATCCGAAAGGTGACATCGTTGATTTTCGTAACCACCGTATAAGGTCCCTCCCAGCTCGGCTGTAGTTTCGGAGATCTCCCTTTTCGTCTCACTGGATTATGTAGCCACACCAGAGTCCCTTCCTCAAAGCTTGGGTCCGTAGACTTCCTATCGTATCGCCTCTTCATGCGTTCACTAGCATGGAGTGCTGCTTCTCTTATGTGCTCATAAACATCAATCATTTTCCCACGCAAGTTCCCAGCATATTCGGTAATGCTTCTGGGAGTGTCTGGCGGACATCCACTCAACAAATCTGCTGGTAACCGAAGTTCCCTCCCAAAATTGGCAAAAGCAGGTGTAACTGTAATGCTCTCGTGAACCGCAGTACGGTAGGATAGCAGAAACAACTGTAAATACTCATCCCAGTTATTTTGGTGACTGTCTACAACTTTAGCCAGATGTCGTTCTATAGTCTGATTAAATCTTTCCACCATTCCATCTGACTGTGGATGATAAGGGGTGGTTCGAGTTTTGTGTACCCCCATAATCTTGCAAACCTCTTGAAATACTTGTGACTCGAAATTCCTTCCCTGATCACTGTGCATTTCCAATGGAACCCCAAATCTGCAAAACACATCGTTCACTAATCTATTTGCAATAGTGATTGCCTCTTGATTTGGTAAGGCAAATACTTAAGGCCATTTCGTAAAATAATCGATCACTACCAAAATATATCGGTTTCCTAAATCAGTAATCGGAAACGGGCCCGCAACATCCAATGCAATCCTTTCCCATGGGGCCCCCACATTGTACATCCTCATCGCCCCCTGGCTTCTAGTTACTGGACCTTTGACGGATGCGCAATTAACACATTTCCGACACCAGTCCTCCACATCATCACGGCAGTGCAACCAGTAAAATCGTTCCCTAATCTTGATTAGGGTCCTCTTCACCCCCAGATGTCCACCAGAAGCACCATCATGATAGGCTCTCAGTACTTCGGGTACCTTATTTCTAGGTACGACTAACTGTAGGTGGCAATCGTTTACACGTGTGGCCTCCCATTTGCGACACAAAACGCCATTATGTAATGTCAAACTCTTCCATTGTGCCCACAAACTCTTAGTGACTGTGCTATGTTGTGCCACATCGGACCATTCAGGTTTTGATCCACCATTTCTTAGCCAATTCAAGATAGGTCGAATGTCACTATCGTCTTCTTGTGCCTTCTTCATTGCGTCGTCGCTCCATGCTTCGTTAATAGAGTTAGTTCTAATAATCTTGACGGACAGTAAATTTTTCTCTTCTTGCCTTTGGCAATGCTTGCAGTCATCTGTACATGACCTTCTGGATAAGGCGTCTGCATTGCCGTGACTTTTGCCCCCACGATGCTCGATTTCAAACTCAAACTCTTGGAGTTGCTCAAGCCATCTTGCTACCTGTCCTTCCGGATTCTTAAACTCCATTAACCACTTCAAGGCAGCATGATCAGTTCTTACCAAGAATTTACGACCCAGCAAATACTTTTTAAAATGCTGCAACGTCTTAACCACGGCAAGCAATTCCCTTCTAGTCACACAGTAATTCCTCTCCGGTTTTGATAATGATTTATTTTAAAATAAGCTATCACGACCTCCTCACCAGATTTCTTTTGAGATAATACACCTCCGATTCCGGTGTTACTTGCGTCGGTATCAACAATGAATTCTCCCTCAGTTTCAGGATACCCGAGAATTGGAGTTTCGCAGAGGAGTCTCTTTAAATTTTCAAAAGCCATCTCACAGTCATCATCCCAGACAAAAGGCTTCTTCTCTTCCGTAAGTTGATGCAACGGTTTGGCTATGTCTGAGAACCCTTTTACAAACCGTCGATAGTAGGAGCATAGTCCCAAAAATGCTCTAACTTGCGTCTTATCCTTCGGAACTGGCCAACCTTTTACTGCTGTAATTTTTCCGGGGTCCGTTGCAACGCCATTTTCAGATATGACATGTCCCAGATAACTTACTTGATGTCTAAAGAAAGAACATTTCTTTGCACTCAGCTTTAAATTAGCCCTCTCAATTTGTCAAAAACTGCTTCCAGTTTCTTACAATGATCGTTGAAGTCACGTCCTACTATAATTATGTCGTCCCAATAAACCAGACACGCTTCTCCTAGTAGTCCTGCAAGTGCATGCTCCATCAATCTCTCGAATGTTGCTGGAGCGTTACATAGTCCGAATGGCATAACTTTAAACTGCCACAACCCTTTTCCAGTTGAAAATGCAGTCTTTTCCTTATCAACGGGATCTAGATCTACCTGCCAATAGCCACTTTTTAAGTCGAGAGTTGAGAACCATTTCATGCCACTTAATGTGTCTAAAGTGTCATCAATTCGAGGTAAAGGATAACTGTCCTTCTTTGTGACATCATTCAATCGGCGATAATCAACGCAAAACCTCGTTGACACATCCTTCTTCTTTACTAATACTACTGGAGAGCACCATGGACTAGCTGACGGCTCAATGACGTTATTCCTTTTCATGTTCTCAATCATGTCATCTACCTCCTTTTCTCTTGCCCATGGAATACGTCTAGGCCGCTGGCGAATTGGCATGACGTCTCCGGTGTTAATTTTGTGCTTAACAAGCCCAGTTCTTCCAATATCCCCATCATTTTTTGAGAATAAATCGGAATACCGACTAAGCAGTTTCTCAGCCTCAGCCCTCTGTACTTCCGTAAGATTTTCTCTGCATTCCTCCAAAAGCTTCGAGATCTGTTCTCCTCCCTTACTTAAATCCTTATGATCGTCTTGACATCTTTTCAACCAAACTACCTCCTGGCAAGTCCCTACAATTTCACCTTTCCCAATCTTCTGACTAATATTACTGTGATTTAAGACTGGAACCATCGAAACTTGAATATTCCCTACAACGACTCTTGCTGGAATCCATGAGTTCTTTTGATTAAGAATCTTTTCTATAACTGTACATCGCCATGGCTTATCAATTATATCTGAAGGTAACGCGACTGGAACCAAAGTCTGCGATCTCGGAGGCAGTGGGGTATCCTTCAGACAATAAACCCCTCCGCAAATTCCACCTATCATTGGGATTTCTTTATTTCCACATCTCAAAACACCATACTCCATGTCAATCTTACACCGATGATTTTGAAGGAAATCTAAACCAATAATACAGTCGTCGATGATATCTGCGATAATTACATTTTGCCAATAAATGTTGTCTGCAATTTTGATAGCAATCTTCCCTTCTCCCCAGACGGGCACACGCTGGCCGGTGGCTGTCGTAAGTTTAATATTTCCTTTATCCTGCAGATTGTTTCCTCCAATGTGCTTCAGTCGCCGATTGTTAATGACGGTGCGCGATGCCCCAGTATCTAAAGTCAGTTTACATGCCACCCCATTGATAACTCCTTGTATTACCAAACTGTTCCCGTCTATTGTCTGTTTCACTTCTACATGTGGGGTTGAAGCTTCTCCGACCAGCGCCCACCCCGTAGCTCTGGCTTGGACTAGTTTTCCTGTGGCTGCTCAGCAGCTGAGACGGTTGCATCAGGTTGTCGAATGCTCACCCTTCTTGGACAGCTACTCCGTATGTGACCTCGCTCCCCACACTCATAGCAGGTTGGATTAAAAATACGGCGCCTGGTAGATATCCCTTCCGTAGTGACAATCTCCCTTAATCTGTGGGGTCTAGAGTCATAGCGTACAGCTTCAACCTCGAGAGCATGGGCCACGGCTTCCTTCATATTTGTGTGGTGTCTCAGCCGTACAGTAGCTCTTACCTCTGAATCACGGATCCCGTCTACAAAAGTTTGCAGCATCATAGTTTCCACCGTAGACGGCGATGATTGGTATTCCTTACGTACTAGTTTTTCAATCTCCACAGACCATTGTTGTAAGCTTTCGTTGGGTCGTTGAGCACGATCCTTGATCTGAGCCCTGTATACGTGCTCAAGATGGCTGTCCCCATACCGAGACTCTAAGGCGTGAAGTAGTTCCTCATACCATGTTCTATTACCATTGCTGGAATCATATGTGTTGTATGTTTCTATTACCATTGCTGGAACAAAGAGCCTCCAATACAGTCAGCGCCTCATCCCGAAGCGCAATCGTAAGAGCGGATTGTGCTTCTTCATCTGTCCACCCACTGGTTCTCTTCACAGTCTCTTTTTGAAACTTGAAGGCGGCCCACGATGACTTACCGTCGAAATGGGGAATTTTAAAAGTCCTTGCAGGAGACCGTAATGTTTCGCCATGACTTCCACATTGAACTTTTCTTCCGATTCCGAGGAGTCTATCATCATAGTCTTGCAAAGCTTCTTCGTAGCCTATAAGCATCGCCTTGACTCCTTCTACCTCCTTCATTACAGCTTCAATCCTCTCTGTCAAAGTGCATACCCTAGACTCCATTGGTTGCCATCGTGCGTCTATGTCGACGGACGGACGATATACGACGGACTCATTGCCTGAAGGATGTGCTTCAGTTGAGGGTTCTTCTACAGTCCCCGCCATCGAACGTGTGGTGACACCCTCACCTATCACCCTCGGTACCAAAGGCATCTCTCTCTATCCCACTTCTGACACCAATGTTACAGCTGGGATTCGTAAACAAAGAGAGAGATGCTGTTTAACAATAATTTATTGAGTTCACACAATTAATGAGGGCAAATGGCACATCACAAGGTTCTCTTCTGTCGTCAAACTTCTCCTTAATTCTTCTTCTTCTACCCCTCTCGTCTTCCTCTCCGTTCTCAGTAGCCTCGCTGACTGGTCACTCTAAACTATCTCTATTGTTTAACTACAAAATCACGTTGGACTTTTGCCAAAAATCTAATATACAGAGCTTAGAAAAATAACAACAAAACAACTAGACATGAAAATTGTTTCCTTGGTTACGCGTAATATTTACTTAGTTACGCGACAATATATAAATTTTTTTATTTTTTATTTTTTGTGTTTATGTCGCGTAATATTTCCACACAGGATCATATATTCATGATTTTTAATGAACTTGTGCAATAATTAGCATCGTTCCAAATTTCAAACTTTTATTGTAGTTCAACGCGAAGGGCCGGCGTATAGGTTTTACAGTGATAGCGTGGGACATCTTGTCTGAAAATACACTTCGAAAAGCTGTTTTTTTGTATCGTGATAAGCTTATAATTTTATTTTTATAGCAATTAAATGCCTCAATCAATTTATTACTTAAAAAAAAAAAAAAAAGAAGTTTCTAGAAAAAAGCCTTGAGGCTTGGTCAGAGGGACAACAAGCCGATTGGTTGTCCGACTAACCAATCGGACAACCAATCGGCCAACCAATCGGACGACCAATGAACCGATCGATCAAACCAATCGACCAACCGATCGACCGACCAATCGACCAACCAATCAACCATTCGATCGAATAACCAACCGATCGACCAACCAATCGACCAACCAATCGGCCATTCGATCGAATAACCAACCGATCAACCAACCAATCAACCAAGCGGACAACCAATCGACCAACCGATAGACCAACCATCGACCAACCGATCGACCAACCTATCGACCAACCAATCGACCAACCGATCGACCAACCGATCAACCAACCAATCAACCAACCAATCGTCCAACCGATCGATCAAACCTATCGACCAACCGATCGACCAACTAATCGACCAACCGATCGAACAACCAATCGACCAACCGATTAACCAATCAATCAACCAATTAATCGGACAACCAATCTACCAACCAATCGAACAACGCATCGACCAACTAATCTACCAACCAATCGGACAACCAATCGACCAACCTATCGACCAGCCAACCGACCAACCAATCGGACAACCAATCGGCCAACCAATCGGACGACCAATGAACCAATCGATCAAACCAATCGGACAACCAATCGAAAAACCTATCGACCAGCCAACCGACCAACCAATCGGCCAACTAATCGGACGACCAATGAACCGGTCGATCAAACCAATCGACCAACCGATCGACCAACCAATCGACCAACCAATCGACCATTCGATCGAATAACCAACCAATCGACCAACCAATCGGCCATTCGATCGAATAACCAACCGATCAACCAACCAATCAACCAATTAATCGGACAACCAATCGACCAACCGATAGACCAACCATCGACCAACCGATCGACCAACCTATCGACCAACCAATCGACCAACCGATCGACCAACCGATCAACCAACCTATCAACCAACTAATCGTCCAACCGATCGATCAAACCAATCGACCAACCGATCGACCAACTAATCGACCAACCGATCAACCAATCAATCAACCAATTAATCGGACAACCAATCTACCAACCAATCGATCAACGCATCGACCAGCCAACCGACCAACCAATCGGACAACCAATCGGCCAACCAATCGGACGACCAATGAACCGATCAATCAAACCAATCGACCAACCGATCGACCAACCAATCGACCATTCGATCGAATAACCAACCGATCGACCAACCAATCTACCAACCAATCGGACAACCAATCGACCAACCTATCGACCAGCCAACCGACTAACCAATCGGACAACCAATCGGCCAACCAATCGGACGTCCAATGAACCGATCGATCAAACCAATCGACCAACCAATCGACCATTCGACCGAATAACCAACCGATCGACCAACCAATCGACCAACAAATCGGCCATTCGATCGAATAACCAACCGATCAACCAACCAATCAACCAATTAATCGGACAACCAATCGACCAACCGATAGACCAACCATCGACCAACCAATCGACCAACCTATCGACCAACCAATCGACCAACCGATCGACCAACCGATCAACCAACCAATCAACCAACCAATCGTCCAACTGATCGATCAAACCAATCGACCAACCGATCGACCAACTAATCGACCAACCGATCGAACAACCGATCGACCAACCGATCAACCAATCAATCAACCAATTAATCGGACAACCAATCTACCAACCAATCGAACAACGCATCGACCAACTAATCTACCAACCAATCGGATAACCAATCGACCAACATATTGACCAACCAATCGACCAACCAATCGACCATCCAATCGGACAACCAATGAACCGACCCATCAAACCAATCGACCAACCGATCGACCAACCAATTGACCAACCAATCGACCAACCGATCGAACAACCAATCGACCAACCGTTCAACCAATCGATCGAACAACCAATCGACCAACCATCGACCAACCAACCGATCGACCAACCAATCGACCAACCAATCGACCAACCGATCGAACAAATCGACCAATCAATTGACCAATTGATAGATTTATATTTGTTATTCGTTGAGGTGAGGTTACTGCGTATGCCATATTAAAAAGAACGACCCTTTAAGGATCACTTTGTTTTCCCACTGTCCCTCAAGGCTTTTTTCTAGAAACTGCTTGTAGTAATAAATTGATTGAGGCATTTAATTGCTATAAAAATAAAATTATAAGCTTATCACGATACAAAAAAACAGCTTTTCGAAGTGTATTTTCAGACGAGATGTCCCACGCTATCACTGTAAAACCTATACGCCGGCCCTTCGCGTTGAACTACAATAAAAGTTTGAAATTTGGAACGATGCGAATTATTGCACAAGTTCATTAAAAATCATGAATTTATGATCCTGTGTGGAAATATTACGCGACACTTTATATATTATGTCAAATAGTTGGTCTATTTCATACTTACTGTAATGTATTTGCCTTGTTTTGTGATAATTTATGGTATCGTAAGTATCGAAAGTATCGAAAGTATCGAAAGTTCCGGGAATTCCCGGTTCTATGCCAGTATCGGTCCGAAAATTCCCGGTACTCAGAAGCAGTATCGACTGCATGACCTAATCGGTTGGTCGATTGGTTGGCCGATTGGTTGTCTGATTGGTTGGTCGATTAGTTGGTCGATAGGTTGGTCGATTGGTTGGTTGATCGGTTGGCCAATTGGTTGTCCGATTGGTTGGCCGATTGGTTGGTCGACCAGTTGGTCGCTTAGTTGGTCGATTGGTTGGTCGAACGGATGGTCTATCGGTTGATCGATTGGTTGAACGATCGGTTAGTCGATTGGTTGGTCGATCGGTTGGTCGAATGGTTGTCCGATTGGTTGGCCGATTGGTTGTCCGATTGGTTGGTACATTGGTTGGTCAATCGGTTGGTCGATCGGTTCATTGGTTGGCTGATTGGTTGGTCGATTGATTGGCTGATTGGTTGGCCGATTGGTTGTCTGATTGGTTGGCTGGTTGGTTGGTCGATCGGTTGGTCAATTGGTTGGTCGATCGGTTGGTCGATTCTGGGTTCTGGGTGGGTTGGGGATACTGGGTTCGGTACCTCTTAGTATTTCTATGTCTCCAACCACCGTCCTCTCCGTGCGTGTGGTTCACTATAGGATCTTCCTATCATGTTTCCTATCAGCCACTAAGAGCCTCCAGTTTACTGTCCAGAATCCAGTTCCATACATCAAGATTGGACTGACCACAGTCTTGGTTTTTTCACTAATTATCTTGGTATATAAGATTTAACGGAAAAACGCTGAGCATTTTAGAGAATTATGAATTCTTCCCCTCTGCCGTTGGTGTCAAAAATCAAAATTTAGCAGCCATAATCCTGGTGCTTATGAGGTATATTTTATATTACAGTAAACCCAGTCATTCAATTTTCTTTCTTTTTTTTTGAAACTAAACTTTGAACTGAAATATAATAAGATTATCAGAGTAGCATAATTAATCTACTGTAACTCATTAAAGCAGAACAAATTTTATTGGAGTGACAGATTCATCAATTAATTGATCTTCAAAAAAGCTGGTAAATAATATTTCGAAAGACTAAGTATAAATACTCAAAGTAAAAATAGGATTTTTTATACTAAAACCTCGAATTTGTGATCATAAAATACAGTGTAGTGAACGAAGTTCTTGTTGCATTCAGAAATATCCGCACTTAATTAGAGAAGTAATCTATTTAATTCGAGTCTCGAAAGTATCAAAAGTACCGGTTTTGTGGTGTGGAGAACCGGGACTGAAAATATTCAGAAGTCTCGGGAATTCCCGGTAGTTTTGATACCGGTAATTCCCGGTAGCATGCCCTACTCGTACATACAGGCCCTGCCCATTGAATTTTGTGTTTTCTAATTCCAGTCCTGAGTATTTCATTTGTTTAGTGTTTTCAGTCATAGATCAGAAATTCAAACATTTGTTTTGAAATACCGGCCATCCACCTCATTTATATACTTTACCTGTGTCCACGTGAAATAAATAAATTTAAGAAGGTTAATTCTGCCACGCCACTTGCACACTTGTGTAAAAAGTATGCAGATGCACCCACAGGAAGTAATTTTTTTTAAAACTTCTGCTAAAAATTACAGAAATTGACTTTTATTCCCTGTCTTATATCTTAATGACAAGGCAGTCTTATGACTGTCATCTGCAAATCAAAAATGCGACAAATGCGATAATATGTAGACACAACCTACATGTTTAACGCACAAAATACAGACTGATGTATATATTTTATAGTTCGCTCAAGATGCGTCAATAAAAATGGAAAATGGCTCCCGTTACGCAATAGCGGGCGTAACAGCTGTACGCGTGTTTTATATATAGCTGTATGCATTACTTATCTTACATACACTCGTGTGATATGACGCAGATAAGGCTGGAAATATCCGATAACTACACGTTTTATTCACTTGTACGTATCTGCTTATCCAACATTTTGTACCTTCGTGATTACAATTTATTTTTCTTAGTTCTATTGATGTTGCTTATGATAATCAGAAGTGAGATGCACAATTTCATATTAAATAAGTATGGAAGTATCGTAAGTAAGAAAGAAGTAATGTGGATAACCTCATAAGACTACAAAAACCTTGGTATGCACGTTCTTGTTATTCGTAATGCTTATTCAAAGCAATCAGTTGCGCTTGAACTTGGCGGTATCATGTGAATCACAACAATTGGATTGCGCAAGCGATGATTTTGTTCTAATCAAATGTCTTCACTCAGCCCGTATTGTTTAGTATGTTTGCGACAAAGAGTTAAACTATCGGTAGAGCGGATGTAGAGAAGGAGAGCATCTTTTTGCTGTATTAATGAGTGATGCTTATTTTGTAAAGGTATCAACAGGTAAGTAGAAACGCGTTTTACAAAATTAACAATTTTTTTTTGGATTTTGCAGTATTTTTTATTAATTGCTTTGTGATTGTTTAGTGTCTATTTGTTAAGTTTAGTTAGATGTTTGGTTAAATATTATTTGAGTTATTTACTGCTTACTTATTACAAACTAGATGTTGTCCGTATTTATTATCCCCACGGGGAACTCATCCGGGATAAAAAGTAGCCTATGTCCTTCCCCGTGATGCAATCGGTTGAAAAGATGGGCTGAATTTGAAAGTTCAAGAAAGTCATCTCGGAAAAAAGATGCTTTAACTAAAGCTTACCACTTGAATTCTTCCGATTTGTCCTCACTGCCCTTGGCATAACGTGTAAATATCTTTGTAATTGAAATCAATTAAAATGTTCCAGTGATTGTCGTAATCGACATTCACTGGCCGAATTGGCGGCGTCGGGTTTCGCATAAAGCAATTTTTAGTAATTTTCGTAATAGCCTCGCGTGATACAGATTTAGTTACACGTCGTTTAATGTTGTAATACTTTTTATTGCTAATGCTAAAGTTACAGTTCTCATTCTCAGATGTACTTATATGATACTCATAATAAAACTGCAACTGGATATTTTCTGTAGGTATATACTTAATATCTGCTACTTCTTGTCCCGGAAAAGCTATCAGACATGGCTACCGTTTTAGGCTGTCTGCAAGCGCTGCTCTTAGACTATCATTATACCAACCTACTAAATAGCAGATACAAAGAATTGTAGGAATTGGTTCAGATTAGACGCAGAGAGTACCCAACATCCAGGAAAACTTTCGTCCGCTATTCCGAAGGAACCTTATTTTTTTCAGAAAATCCTATAGGTAACTATCCTATATTATGTAAACCTAGAGTAAACTTAGGCATAAGTATGCCAAGTTGCTTTCAATTAAGTCCATTGGTTTCAGCGTGACGCCCGAACAGACAGACAAACATTCTAAAAGTATGGTTTCGGTCTCTATCGACAGTAAAGCTTCCTCCGATTAAAATTTTCAAAACATACCTATTTCATGTAGTAATGTGTAAGTAATCGTTCAGTTAATAAGGATAATTCGCTGATAAGGAAAATGAAATTAATTTAACTATGTACTTTCCTAAGTAGGATAGAAAATAAATTCAAATCGATTATTCCTCATTTCTCAATCGGCCAACCTTCGGAGGCGACCTTGCGAGGCGTGTCGGGAGGAAGCGGTAAACGCTCCCCCCGTAATTCCTTCGGCCTAGAACACACGTTGTAACGACTCCACTGTCTCTATTGAACTTCCCGTCCACCCAGGGTTACCAAATAAAAATTGGAAAAACCTGAAAAATACCTGATCTCATAGAAAAGTCCTTAGATTTTTATCATGAGTTACTCTGACTCATCATTCACGCCGAGAACGCAGTAAATTATATAGGTATATGTTTAAAAAAAAACCCGGCTTAGAGTTTGTTGCGGGCTCTTCTCACACCAGGGCGCATTTGGAACCTTAAAGAAAAGAAGATTACCTATGGTTTTGTTTTATCTTGATTGTAATTTTTCATCGAAAAACTAATAACACCTTGAGAATCTACCTCTAAATCTAGACTAATCCTGAGATTTGGTACCTAAGTGGTAACCCTACGTCCACCGCTTGGTAACGCGACTGGTTAGGGACAGTCGTTTACGACGCCATTTCTGTTACATAAGGCTAGGTAAATAATAATCACTTAATATAGAATGTTGTTCCTATTACAAATACATTTTTTTTGTAAAGTATATAAGTATACCTTTTATAGTCAAATTATTGTTGCATAACTAGCTAAATATATGTGGAATGTTGTTCCTATTACGACTTTTTTTAAAGTAGAGATACCTTTTAGAGTAAAAATCTTGATCCCACGTCCTAGTGTACAAACATTGAATTACATAAAGAATCGAACTGTCAAACTCAATTTCTGACCTGTAACCTGTAGGGCGACCGCGTATCTTTTGATACATCGCAATCACCTCTGATTGGTTAACACTCTTCCACTATTGGACGAAATCCTTTGACGCAGCAAGAATACCATAAATTCAGCCAATCGGAGGTGATTGCGATGTATCAATGATTGATGCAAAAGATACGCGGTCGCCCTGCTGTAGCCTAATTATGAAAAACCTGCATCAATCATTGTTACAGTTACATTTGTTATGATTGGCTGAATTTATGGGATTTTGACCAACAGCGGAAGAAAGTCAACCAATCAGTGGTGAATGCGATCGTTACGAAATGCGAAATGTAAATCTTTAGTTTAGTTCATACCAGAAACGAGAACTTATCCCTATTCAGTAATTCAGCCTGATAAGCTACAATCTGCGGCACGTCCTATATCCGGAATGACTACCACTCAACATGAATATATTATGTCACCCTCACACCTAATTTATCCAGCTGAGGCAGAAGTAAGTTATGAAAATAGTCGCAGAATTTACCGCCGCCGCGCCGCCGCTGTTAGTTTGACAGCTACAGATATCAGAATAAGAACAGAGATCTTTGAATAAGAATTTTTATTTTTCAAGAATGTGGTACAAAATAATATTGCTTAAATCTTAAAAACTATTTTTTTACACACATTCTAATGTGTTAGAAACATGTTTGCTTGATGTTTGCATACTAAATGGATGCAAAGTAATAAAAAATGTGATCACAATATCACCTCTGATTGGCTGACACTTCCTATCCGTATTGGCTAAAATGCTCTGTTGCTGCAAGAATCTCATATAAATTCAGCCAATCAAAATAATTCATTGTTTTAGCCACAACACACACTTTCTTGCAGACCAATAGTAGCTGCGTCTCCATTTTCTTAGAAAAGAGACTCTCAATTGTTTCAATTTCTTTGTTAGTTGCAATTCCATAGTTCCATTATTTCATAACTAGATGATTCCCGCGACTTCGTCCGCGTGGACCAAATTTTTTCGATTCCCGCGGGAACTCTTAAATTTTCCAGGATAAAAAGTAGCCTATGTCCTTCCCCGGGATACAACCTACCCCTGTACCAAAATTCATTAAAATCGGTTGAACAGATAAATTTTTTGATTCCCACGGGAACCTTTGAATTTTCTGGGATAAAAAGTAGCCTATGTCCTTCCCCGGGATACAACCTATCTACTACCAAATTTCAACAAAATCGGTTGAACAGATGGGCCGTGAAAGCGTAGCAGACAGACAGACAGACAGACACACTTTCGCATTTATAATATTATTAGTGTAGTCATTAGTAAATAAGGCATGCTATTTATACTTATATTGGGTGTGGCAACAAAACAGTACATGGTGGTAGGGAGACCGATTTTATTAGTGTTTGTCAGTATCATATTTTAAGAATTCATTAATATTGTATTAGCATTTTTCAATCAGATCAGTTTTTTAGCGTGTTGTTATAGTTATTTGTTATACAAGAGTGAAAAGTTGTTTTTTAACCGCGTGCTCAATTTTGATGACCGAGCAAGCGAAGGATTCTAAAATTGAAGAATCCTGAGCGTCAGCGAGGGAATCAAAAGAGCACGAGGTGAAAAATCTTTTCACTCGAGTGCAACACGTAACTTTTCATCCCACCTCAGCGAGGAAATGACATGACGTGAAAGAAAATGGTGCGCGCAAAGCAAATTAAAAAAGTACACCAAGAAGGTTACCAGTGTGAGTTTTTAACAAATTAAAAAAGGTTGTATGGAAATTCGGCACCATAGAGGTAGAAGTAAATAGGTTTTAATGATGTTTTGAATTCACAAACTTCATAGACGAGTGATATTTACTAACGTGCACACGATGTTCTAAATTCAATTTACTTTATCCTCAAGAGGATAATAACGGCTTTTGCATTCAGATATCGAAGATTAAAAATACTCGTTCCGTGATGGTTGGATGAAAAACTCTTTTTCTTGTCCAATGTTCCTATTTCTTATTGTAGTCTGGCAGATTGTTAAATATTTTTATTGACGTTGAATAGGGGCTTGAGCTGTGCACTGTGCAGTGCCAATTTTGACGGTGGGAGAATTAGTTTGATGCGCACTTTTTTGGTAATATAAAAAGATCCTGAACATTTAGTTTGTTTCATCTCTTAGTTTGGTTCATCCTAAATCGTTACAATCTGCCGCATGTCTGTCAACAGTGTGTCTGCATTCTGTAGTGATCTGTGCGAAGGAAGTTGCATTCCACAGAACATTCTATTTCATTCGGAATACCTTCCACTCAACATGTATATCTGTCGCCCTCACACCTTATTTGTGGACGTGATGGATGACAATATTTATCCAAGTCAGTTATGAAAACAAACTTTCTAGATATTTTATATTTGTGTCGTTTATAAAAAGCACCAGCTAATAAGAAGTCCTCTAATTTTCCAACTAAAATAATTTGCTACATTTCCGGTATAATGAATTTGACTTTGAAACTGAAGTTCTATGTACCCATCGTCAGACCACTACTGAGCACGAGTCCCCCTCTCTAAATTTGTATGGTTTAACTTTAAACCATAGTCCACCACGCTTTTTAAGTGCGGATTTCTTAGTGATTATTAAATAGAGGGTCTTCCAAAATACCTCAAATTCACATCCTCGATTAGTTTTAAGTTTGATAACCATTTTAAACTATAGATTAATGAAAAGTGCGTCGAAATTTAATGACGTCACAACTAACAAGTCACAACTTTGTATTTAATACAAACTGTAAGCTTGCTGGTTTGATGGAGTTATCATCATCCCTGTTAGAAAGACCTTTAATGTTAAAATCTACACTCCACAGGGTTGGCTAATTAATAAAAGCCTGCACCGAAAAAAAATCAAACATCAACTATACATACAACATACCTATGCAAAAGTCAGAATCTTGCTTCGCAGTGAGGCCTTTTCTTAAAACACGTTTCAAATGAGCATGCAATAATACATGGGGATGATCGAATAGGCAAAACAGAGGTCCCAAAAGATTACATCTTGGTAAATTACGCGATTCTTTAACAAGGATGTGGTCTTTTTGTGGATGTAGGCTGGAACCGCCGCGCAGTAATTGGTTGTATGGTCTGTGGCTGGAACGAATTCCAAGCCAGGTTAAATTTAAACTCTTAAATTAGGCTAGTGACACCATATTTGAGAGGTGTCTTTAGACGTGGATGTTTTATTCTTGAAAATTAGCTTCAGTTAGAGTACTACTTTGATGTTTTTAAACTTTTTTATTTAATTTATATACCCTTACTTACAATCAATCACATTTACCTACCTATTTGCCAGCGATTTTACCTATCATTGTTTCCGGCGACCTCCCTGGCGCTGTGGTTATCGCTGCGGTCCCATAATGGAAGGTCCCGGGTTCGACCCCGGTCAATTTGGGAATTTATAACGTGCCGCCAAGCAAATTAGCGTTCCGGTACGATGCCGTGTAGAAATCGATTTCGTGTATGGGTTTCATATAACTGCCATTCCCCTAACAAGTTGGCCCGCTACCATCTTAGAGTACAATTATATGTATATATATATAAAGAGTTTAATAACAAATAATTATTCTAGGTCATTTAGATTAATAAGACTCCTAAATTGGATCAATCAGGCAATTTATTATTATTAGTACCTATTCACTGTTACGAAAATTCAAGTACATAATCATTAATCGCACATTCGGGCGTACCTAATGAGCACAGTCATTGAAATATAGGTACTAAAATTCTACATCAATGAGCACAGTAATATTACGTAATTGGTATAAACTTGTAAAGCAGTTTGCCGACTTCCCCCTTTCTTTGTTTAGTTATTTTGAACTCTAGCATGCAGGAATAAATATGTAAAACAAGATGGTATAAAATACTAATTTAAAACAACCCCCGACATATTATTATGAAAGTAACAGATTAAGAAAAAAGCTGATGACCGTCAGACGGATGAACAGATTTTCATGAAACATGGCCAGGAACACTCGGGATAAAATAATCTATGACACAAAAAAAACTGAACGAAAATCGGTTCACCCGTTTGGGCGCTACGATACCACAGAGACAAATACACAAACAGACACGAAACTTATAACACCCCTCTCTTTTTGCGTCGGGGGTTAACTAGCTGATGAAGCGCGACTTCGTCCGCGTGGATTGAGGTTCTTTAGTTCCTGTGTGAACTCTTTAATTTTCCGGGATGAAAAGTAGCCTATGTGTTATAAGTTTTTCCAGTCTATAATCTTACTCAGTGCCAAATTTCATCCAGATACCTACGCTCGACGTGATTGAGTAACGAACATTCCATCCAATATTAGTAGGTATAGATAATTAATATTTAATACCTACAAAGCAGTTAACTTTCATTTTCATCGATATTTATGTGTCGTATAAAGTTAACCCACTTGGGACACTGTTGCCAACATAATAGCACCACAGACAAAGTAAACACTAGATAGTGCGAGCGGCTACAAAATACAAATCCCTCTGCCGCCGAAACAGCTTTCATTTTCATCGGAACATTTATCCTGTAAACTCAGTTGGTAGTGTTGTTGGGACTACACGGCAACTGATGCTAAAGTTCTAGCCCCACTTCAGAGGTGCGGCACGTAATGGCAAGTATTCTTTGTACAATTATATCGCCGTGCATCTATTTCCGTGCCGCGTCGCTTTGGTGATTCCAGCTCAATACAAACTCATGTACAAAGAATATTTGCCGCTACATGCAATGAGGATATTTGGCGCTGCGCCTTGGATCTGCCTTGGGCTAGAGTCTAGACCTTAATACGGTTTCACTCGATCTCCAAACTAAACAAAGTAGCCAAATTAACAGGTCTAAAAATAATGCTATTTTTGCTATTATAGGCAACATCCCAATTGCGTACAACGGAATTATCATTGTACCGCGAGTCGCGACAGACAACGTAAACACAGAACAGCGAGAGCGGTTACATAACCCGGCCCCCTGACCCGGATGACGTGTGCCATGGGAGCGCCGCACGAACACCGTCCATACTCCATACACCTACATAGTCTGTAGTGGTGTAGTGGAACACTAAAACTCGTTAGTGATTCACTACCATTCACATCTTAAGTTTATCTCAATCATATTTAAACAGTCCAGTAACCCTATTTTCGTAAAAGCTGTATCGTTCATTTTTATAATGAGATTGGCTGAATTTGTGACGAACGAGATCAAATGCATGATCCAGTCCATATGCAATAAATAATTACCTGCTAGATTGATGCCCGCGACATCGCTCCCGTGGATTTAGATTATTGCAATTTTCCGTCGGACCTATTTGATTTTTCAGGATAAAAAGTATTCCTTCCTCGGGACGCAACCCTTTACCGAATTTCATCAAAACGGGTTGAAGAAATGGGTCGCAAAAATTGCAGACAGACAGATAGACACGTTCTCGCATTTATAATATTTATATGGATGTTCATTCTAAGGTTCTTGTAATACTAATGATAATGACTGTAACGTGTAAACATTGGTATGTTAACCCTCAATTAGGGCGTTTCGGGAGAGTGCACACGCACGATCACAGAGGTTACGAAGAAAGGCCGCCAGTTCCCCACATCAAATAGCGCCGCTCCTTTGTAATGTGCGCCATACATTATCGGCCACGGATTTGCCGAAAAAGCGAGAGCTTCTCTTTGCGCGACCAGCAGGAAAAACAAATTCCGCTAGAAGCCTAGGTATGGAATGTTTCGGACTTCGGACACCTTGACTTAGCCCATATAACCGTGTGTTTACTGTTTATAGTAGTTGATGTTGATAAATCGATCAGTCTGTTCCGAAAGCCGGGTGCACGCTGTCTGTATAGACTATAGACCAAGTATGAGGAAGCGACGACGTGCATGACCGGGTGTTGCAAATTACTTGCACATTGGTGGCCTAAAACGTTAAGAGTAGACTGGTGAGAAAAGGGGTCTTATCTTATTTTTACTTTAAGCAAGCATGATGTTTCTTGTCGGTTATAGTAATTGATATTTAAAAAAATTGTTCCGGAAGTTGTGTCAAGGAAGAACGAATTGTATAATAGCTTCGACTTATCAAGTGTTCTTTTACGGCTTTTTAATTTTGTGTTTGTGCAAATCCAAAAGTTCTTTTGGAACTATATTATAAACACTAAAAGTAGACCCCTCTGCATACTAGAAGACATAACGGCTTTACTAGTTTATGCTGGTTTCTAATTAATCTAAAGTTCTTATAATTATAATCCCATATAAAGATTTATTCCACGCTCCATGCTCCATACACCAAGTATGGAGCAAGGAAGCGCCCTGCGTGACCGGGTGTCTACTGTGTAGTCGTAACTCGCACATCGCTCGCCTGATCGAATGCTCGCTCGACTGGCGCTTCCTTTGTTTTGCTGAAACGGTTCAACTGGCTGCCAACGGTATCGGGCGCCGGGTTCAATTGTTTCGACGGTTTGTAGGAGAGCCTGCCTAATCGGTCAAGTTCTTTTGTATTTGTGTAGTACTATCGTGTGAATCAGATATCAGATAATGGTCTGACGAGGTACCAGGAAATCCAATCATTTTTATTCTAGCTATATGATCGCAAATTACCACAAACTTATAGGAAGGTGAACTGGAATTGCCCCTTGAGTCAAACTTGGATCAAAGGCTAGTTTTCACGTCGGTATCATGATAGAGGCGCAATGGTGAAAACAAATAAAATCAGGATTCTGAAAATATTTAGAGGGAGGTTATAAAGAGGGGGCCCTTTTAGATGAAATGCTATTATTTTACCACTACAACCCATTAACGTCCCACTGCTGGTCACAGGCCTCCACTCCCATATTAGGAGAGAAGGAATTAAGAGCTAAGACCCACCACGCTGCTCCAATGCGGGTTGTCGGGCCGGGACCGACGGCTTAACGTGCTCTCCGAGGCACGGGGGTGAAATACCGCCAACATTCCTAATTCAGGGCTAATCTGTTTCTAGTCAGAAAAACCCAATACTCAATTATGGCCCGCCCCGGACTCGAACCCGGGACCTCGTTGGCCGCAGTCGAACATGCCAACCACTTATAGACTAAGGAGGCAGTCAATTGTTTTACGCTTGCCATCACTCAATCATTTATTTGTTTGAAACATTGACGTGCAAATTTAAGAATTAGGTACTTCATTACATTTTCATTTTTATATTCTGTTGAATTCAACAGTCGTGTCGCGCTGTGTGGGTTTGTCCAGTGTGCAAATCGCAATGTACGAGTTGCATAATCGAGAGAAATCGTTTTCCGGGTCACTCGGACAGCCAGGGATTAGCATGCTACGAGGCTTAAATACTAATAGAGAGCTCTAACCGGCAGGTGTCTAATGCATATATCCTGTGATCTACAACTTCTACAAGTATAATGTACCTACGTCCGGATTCCAGAAGTGTTTTTCTAATTCTGGAAAGACTTTTTATTTAATTCCCCTACAAGTTAGCCCTTGACTGTGATCTCACCTGATGGTAAGTGATGATGCAATCTACAAGGTAGTGGGCTAACCCATTAGGGGTATGGCAATTATATCCATACACCTATAGTTGGTTTCGACAGGCATCGTACCGGAAATCGCTTGGAGGTATGTCTTTGCCGGTAGGGTGGAAACTAGTCACAGCTGAAGCTTTCCACCAGGGTAATGTAATTTTTAGTATTCTTGCACAGACTTTTAAAATAGGTAGAAGTACAGAATAGGTAATAGGGGCCATTATACCAACGCTTAAAGCCATAACTATTGCTTACTTATTCATTTCACTTTGCAACAGATCGTGAAAAGATGCCCTCTAGGGCCTCTATTCTTAGTTTAAAACTCAACTGTTAATTTTCACTTCAATACGTTCAACTTTAAGTAGTTTTGACTTGGTCTAACAAAGACGAGTCAAACAAACGCATTGACCGCCCTAATTTATAGCGAACGGCGTCTGGGAACAAAAGCAAATGACGAGATGGCGAAGCGTATAAACCTGTGGTATAAACACACTGAAGACTTTAAGTTTCAATACTTATAATTCCGTCGCCGCCATGAAGACGCGGCTTGAGTTGAGACAGTTCTTCTTATATTTTATCATCAACTACCGACGCGTTTCTGCTTCGCACGAGTAGCCAAAACATTAGTTAGCATTCTGAAGCCAAAGTATCCACAGATCATATCAGTTGCAGTTTTAGAGCGTTAGTTTTTTTTCATATTTCTTTATGGCTTGTCTCCTTTCGTGCTCACCCAAAATGGGGTAACTACAAACTCCAACCCAAATCTTTTTTATCCAAGTAGACTTTGCTTTTGAATCTTCGAGTGAATCTACCACTGGTTCGGAATGCCGTCCTTTCGTGCTCAGCCAAAATGGGGTAACTACAAACTCCAACCCAAATCGTTTTTATCTATAGTAGACTTTACTTTTGAATCTTCGAGTGAATTTACCACTGGTTCTGAATGCCGTTCCTTCCTACAGAAACTTTTAGTCGCGCCGTTAGTGTGTCGGTACGGTACGCGGAGTCTTGCAGCAGCTGCGCGTGCGCAGTCGGAGTCACGTCGCGGGTCGTCGGCCGCGGGCACAATGAGCCATTGCCTACATTCGGCTGCTCGAGTCGTACTCAACAACAACAAAAACCAATGGAAAATGTCGTGCAAAATGGGGTTTGCACTTTTTGTTTGAATGGTTCTAAAGAGACAAATGACTATGAATACTTGAACAAACTTGAATCTATTGTAAGAAGCACTTTAACAGTTGTCCGAGAAAATACTGTCGTAAATGTAGCCTAACTGGCATTAGTAGATACTAAAAACGGATCAACCGTATTCTCTGGGCAAAAAGGCTTTCTGTAACTAACTACAAAATATCTATCTGCTGCTATTATTTCTTGAAGGGTTTGGACACGTTATGAATTACCTGCAAAAGGCATAAATAATTCCTCAAATCTGGTCGCCTGTTCTATAAATCTTTTTTGCACTAAGGAACTTACCAAAAAATTACCGTTTTACTTTTATAAAATTCTTAGGCTTCGTCCGCGTGAATTAAGCTTTTTTGATTCCCGCCGGAACTCTTTAATTTTCCGGGATAAATTGTAGCCTATGTACTTCCCCGGGGCTTATATTACCTCTATACCAAATTTCAGCGAAATCGGTTGAATAGACGGGTCGTGAAAGCGTAGCAGACAGACAGACAGACGCACTTTCGCATTTATAATATTAGTATGAATTTCGTGTTTTAGAATTATAATCCTTAGAAACGTTAAGGTACGTGACATCAAACTGTCAATTTAAGTTACCAGTTGTAATATCTTAGCTTTAGTTGTAGGACATAGACACAATCGTGTATCAACCCAACCATTAATACCAGTAAGCTACTCGTGCCTACACATTGTATGAGAAGTACATTTGCCCTTTGACCATATACACGCCCGGTTCAAGCGAGTGCAACGCTAGCGTGCACGGAACGGCGCGCCTTTCATGGGGCCGCCACATTAATTGAGTCCATCGCCCCATAAACTGCATGCCATGAACTATAAACATAGCTCCCTGCTACCTACTACTAGTATCTTTAAATTTAGAGACTGTCTCGTCATTATTTAAAATACTTCCTTGAAGTGCCATCCCGTAAACCAGCGAGTAGGTTGGTACTTGGCATTTTAATAGGAAAAATCTTAGAAAAAAATTGAAGGCATCATCTGCACAATTCTTCTCCTTTTGGCTTAGCTGCACGTCACAAATAACAATGTTTTAGATCACTTCGAGCACTTGTAATCGAGCTAGCTTCGTTTTGCTATTTTCTTCTGTACCGGAATGACAGAATTTCGGCCTCCTGTTCGGAGGTCCGGGCCCCCAGGGTTTGAATAACTCGGAGATATAATTGGTTCAAGCGATTAAATATAAATTGCTTTAACGGTGACGGAAAACATCATGATTCGTGCGGAAACCTAAATTGCGTGAGAGTTCTTCATAATCTTCTCGAAGTATAATGACCTCTGCCAATTGACCAGCTTGGTTGACTAAGGCCTAAACCGTTCTGTTCTGAGCATGGGGCTCAGCACTGGGCCGGCGATTGATTGAGATGCTGAGTGTACCTTTATAGTTTTGCATTATTTATATTATTCATTCTCTATCTAGGATAGGTACATTACTACAATTTTCTAGGCAAGGTATTCTACAAAATATTGCACTGCGCCAAAATGTTACAAATTCAGTTAGCTAACGAGCTGCACGGAAATAGGTCAGGCCTGCCGCATTACTCCTTTAGAAGTGCAATTTAACTCTTTTATGATATACAAGCATCACTACACTATAAAATAATTACTTTTGACCCGAATCGTCCTGATTTTATGACTTTAGTTAGTGTTCTCCATTTAAAAATTGTGATGGTAAATAAATTAATTTATACTTCCAGAAGATCCATACTATTAAATACTAATATTATAAATGCGAAAGTGTTTCTGTCTGGTTGCGACGCTTTCACGGCCCGTCTGTTCAACCGATTTTGATGAAATTTGGTACAGGGAGAGGTTGGATCCCGGGGAAGGACATGCTACTTTTTATCCCGAAAAATTAAGGAGTTCCCGCGGGAATAAAAAGGCTTAATCCACGCGCACGAAGTTGCGTTTAGTTACCTCCTATGCATCTTGTGAGCAGTAATTAAAATATACTATGAATGCGATAACGATTGTTAGAAAATAGTGCACATAACTGCGCAAGAGTATCGGCCATAAAACTAACTTTGGCACTACAGGGGCAAGAACCAGTTTAGGTATGTCGTTGATCCTTAGATGCTGCTTATCTTATGCGATGATGCAAGAGATGAACCATAACAGAGATGACACGACTGTTTGTGGTTATATTTACATTTAGGCATTTTGTGAATGCACTGTCACCGTCGTCTACATCATGATTCATGACATATCGGTCACAGTACCGTATCATCATTGTTATATTTAGAAATTAGGTATCTAATACACAGCCAACGATCTAGAGTTCTGTATTTCATATTCTCTGTGTTCTCCACTCCTCCCTGATAATCTTTGTCCACAACATTCTGCAGATTTGTCTTCCCATTTCATTCAAGTTAAGGTTCTTCCATTGTAGGTTACTATTTTTCGTCTTCTTCTATTGCTGTCTCTCCTATCGCACTTTGGCAACCTTAAATGCACTGGTTTTGACTTTTGACACTTGGTGGACTTGATACACATTTGTCCTTAACAGTGTCCTTGAGCTCATGTTGATTATCGCATCATTAACGCAAGTTCCAAAACCATATTCTTCTTCGATCAGAACTTCGTTTGCTTATTTCACTTCTGTAAAATGATAAGTTTCTATTGAGTATGTATCCGATCTATGGTATTGATTACAGAGGATCCGACTACTAGCAACTAGAGACTATAGTCTCGAAATGTAACCGCTTGCTGTGAGACAGACGCTTTACCTACTCAGTCTCATTGTGTTCAGTGATTAATGCTTGGATTCTTTGTTTGTTTTGTATCTGAGAAAATCAGTTCGTGAAATCAATTGGCTAAAGCCGTTGGTTATTTATTGCCTATGTGTCAAGATATAGGTTTCTGTGGCGTGACGAATATCTTTGAAATAATTGAATAAATGATTGGAGTACTTTCGCTCTACTATTCAAACAGCAGTTATTAGTGCAGCTAATAAAATATTTTCTAAAGCGTTGAAAGACTATATTCACAGTATCAAATAGACAAGTCGTCTGATACAAATTAAATGTGAATTGACCTTCAGTTAAAATAAAGAGATAATTTTTCGGGAAATTCCTTCAAACCTTCAAATCAAATTAGATTTGGAAAGAAAAAGAGTTAAGGATCAGGATATTATATTCATAGTGTATGCAAATATGATGCAAGAAAAATATTTTATGATGACGTATTTAATGATTAACTAGGAGATTACTACAGTATTAGTACTACACTTTTAACATCATGGCCTATAAAATGAAATATTATTTTTGGTGTAAAACTTTCATCTTTTAGGAGAGCCGGCTGTACAAGGTTCTTGAAAGACCCTTTGCCACATTGAACGTTGCCAATCTATTGTGATCGCCACCATATATAGCTCCTGACCAATGTACTGCTTTCCGCTAGAAACAGCAGCAGCTTCTTGGGTCGGATATTCTTAGCCTCCTTCGGGTGCACAATGTCCTTCCCTAGGTGGAGAGTGGAGACTACATTTGTGCATTAGTATAGGGTAGTAGCAAATGACGCGTAAAGGCGTTTCCGCAGCGTTTTGCAAGAGCCTACAATACATTCGTAAAACATGGCAAACGTTGAACCTCTAATCCGATGTCGATTGTTGACAGAAAGCACTATGGTCTGTGATAGAAAGATACCTATTCTACGTGAAATGGATTTTGACATCCAGGCGGAATCATATACTAATGTTATACTTACTAATACTAGGTGGTGCCCGCGACTTCGTCCGCGTGAACAAAGTTTTTCCGATTCCCGCGGGAACTCCTTAATTTTCCGGGATAAAAGTAGCCTATGTCCTTCCACGGGATCCAACCTATCCCTGTACCAAATTTCTGCAAAATTGGTTGAACAGATGGGCCATAGCAGACAGGCAGACACACTTTCTCATTTATAATATTAGTATGAAAGTATGGATTATGCGAAAGTGTGTTGGTTTGTCCTTTACTCATGCCGCAACGGAGCAACGGATCGACGTGATTTTTGGCATGGGTATACTTAAGGACCTGGACTACTTTTTAGGCTGATTAATGAGTTCCTGCGGGAATTAAAAAAAACTAAAACCACGCGGATGAAGTCGCGGACATCAGCTAGTTTAAATATCACGTTGTAAACAAAACGATTAAAATGTTGAATGGTACTAGATAGAGCTGTAACGAGTTACGAGGTGAGTGCAGTGTGACGCGATCGCCCTTGGCATTATTAACGCTATCAGCGGCCGGTACGGTGACATCACCGCAACAACACTCGCGCGCGATCACGCCGCGATGAATACCGAGTGGCTATCCCCCTTTCCACGCGCGTGGGTAACGGGACAAGAGAGGAAATTCAAAATCACTTCATGCTAAATCAAATAGAGGTTTTTAATTTTAGTTAAAAACTTATTAATAAGGTTTATATAATCCACCAATAAGAAACAGGCCGTATAATAATAAGAGTATTATAGAACTAGATAATGATGATGTTCGCGTGGATAACGGTTGATTGATTCCCGCGGGAACTCTTTAATTTTCCGGGATAAAAAGTAACCTATGTCCTTCCCTGGTATACAAACTATCCCTATACCAAATTTAATCAAAATTGATTGAATAGATGGGCCGTGAACACGTAGCAGACGGGACACACTTTCGCATTTATAATATTAGTATGGATTTAAAAATTTTGGATATCAAAGAGCAATAATTGTTGCTTTTATTAGGTACTAAAACCATGCTAAAAAGTTTTAGGTTCGCTTAAATTCCATTTGCTATTCGTATTATTACTTCACAATTTCGCTTCTCAAATCCTGTGGCACTTGCGAAAACACTTAATAAATTAGAAACAATAGACATTTATAGATTAAATTCAATAAGCGCCGTTTCGTAACTTATTATGTTCCCAACTCTGAATACAATACGATACAATACCACTTGTTATTTCACTTCGAAGGTCACAGTTCGATCTGATCAGTGTCACTGTGCTTGAGAACGATGTGTAACGGTATTTTATGCGGTTGAGACTTTAAGCGTAGACCCTCTAGACTAGAGTCAAGCTTAGATAGTAAGATTAATACTTTCATGACATATACCAACCAACATTTCTCTAAATATTTCTTGAGAGGATTATTTCAGCAACTATAATGGAACTTTCCTGTTTTCCTTTTTAAGCCCAAAATGGGTTTTAAAATAGCTCCGGTTTTAGCAGGAAATATTATGAAACTTATTCAGCGGAGCTTTGCGATTCGGATCGATGCGATTTTGGTCTCTTAATTGCAATTAATAGGCTTGTAATTAATTATGAACGGAAGTTTAAACGCGCCTCATTATCTGGACAGCCGAATTGTTGTATGATTCGGGATGTTCCGATGTCCCAAGACATGTCACGGTATTTGATTACATTTTTGCCTGGTGGGAGGCTTCGGCCGTGGTTAGTTTACGATTAGGGGTATGGGTTTAATATAACTGCCGTACCCCTAACAAATTAGACCGCTACCATCTTAGAGAGAATCGTCACATACCAAATGCTGAGATCGCAGTCAAGGGCTAACTTGTAGTGGATAAAAAAAACGTTCCAAGACATGTCACGGCTTTTTGATACATTAAAGTTAAACATTGATCTTAAGGGTGAGCAAAAGTGGCAACCCTGTCCGTATGTGTGTAAATGTGTTGTTTGACGATCAACAGGTACGCTCCCTATTATTAGATATCCTGTGTCTATATTTTAGCATTTGAAACGTTCTAAATATAATGCTTACTCGGTGTTGTGGAATTACTAGTAGAATTTAAGTTTCATTTATTCCCTAACAAAAAGATACTTGATTATAATGTTTTATAATCAAGTACACAGTACACCTTCTGAGCGTCACGTTTACAAAGTAGGTATAAGACTTGATGGTGATAATTAACCACGGTATCTTTAGACTAAAGCTACCAGTTCCAAACGCCCTAGAGCCCACAACAAAACAATACCTTATTGAAATTTCTTGTTTCATATTTATCATGGACGCCTGCTTATATCCAACGTTTTTTGAATTTACCAGTACTAAATATATATAATCCATGTGCGGCTGGTGATGTCAGAATTGGTGAATGGCCCTGAAACATTACACGCGCATGTTTTACTGTGTAAACGATTGTTGTACATTCAACATGCGCGGGAGTTTCCACATCGCTCCATTCAGCTGGCGCTATTTTGCCTCTCTATACGCAGAATAGTTTTTTAAACATTCTTAGAATATCGACTGGTGAACTGTTTTACAAATAAATTTTAGTAAATACCTACGAGTTTATATTTCTTCGGTTTAATCTAGTCGTATGCTTATCTTACTTTTTATGGTAAGTACATGGTAGTATTCCCGTCAGGGTCAATTTGGGAATTTATAATTTCTGAATTTTACTGATCTGGTGGGAGGCTTCGGCCGTGGCTAGTTACCAGTTACCACCCAACCGGAAAAGTCGTACCGCCAAGCGATTTAGCGTTCCGGTACGATGCTTGTAGAAACCGAATAGGGGTATGGGTATATATAACTGCCTTGTCCCTAACAGGTTAGCCCGCTACCATCTTAGACAGCATCATCACTTACCTCTCAGGTGAGATCGCAGTCAAGGGCTAACTTGTAGTGGATAAAAAAAATGGAGCTGTTTGGCTATCGTGTAGCCTGATCTCATGATAGCGTAAGGATATTCATGTCTCTATTCTGATATCACCTTGAATGAGAGACCTAGGTCTGATTAGTATAATAGGTCTACCTACACTGTACAGGTCTTTCGTAATGCTCTATATGAGATCATCAATTTGTGCCTGGACTAGAGACACGCTGAATTATACCTACTCAGGCTTAATATATTATCGGCCGGTTTCTGAATTGAGAATTTCATTTTGAGTCTGTTTCAAAGACTACTTGATTATTATATAAAAAACCGGCCAAGTGCGAGTCGGACTCGCGCACCGAGGGTTCCGTACAAACCTGTAGTAAGTTTTAAATTAAACGTTTTTTTTAAATATTTGAGTTGATTGAATGAAAGGTAATTTGCTGTTTACGATTTATGACGTATTAAAAAAAACTACTTACTAGATCTCGTTCAAACCAATTTTCGGTGGAAGTTTGCATGGTAATGTACAACATATATTTTTTTGAGTTTTATCATTCTCTTATTTTAGAAGTTACGGGGGGGGGGGGGGGGGGGGACACACATTTTACCACTTTGGAAGTGTCTCTCGCGCAAATTATTCAGTTTAGAAAAAAATGATATTACAAACCTCAATATCATTTTTGAAGACCTATCCATAGATACCCCCACACCTATGGGTTAGATGAAAAAAAATTTTTGAGTTTCAGTTCTAAGTATGGGGAACCCCCAAAATTTATTGTTCTTTTTCTATTTTTGTAAGAAAATCTTAATGCGGTTTACAGAATACATCTACTTACCAAGTTTCAACAGTGAGGTCTTACAGTTTCGGAAAAAAGTGGCTGTGACATACGGACGGACAGACAGACAGACAGACATGACGAATCTATAATAAGACCTCAAACCTTACACAATATCAATCTAGACTTAGGCGCGCTATGCCTATTCACTGCGGGGTAATAAGGTCGTACGTTTAGTAAGAAAAATACCTTATGATCCTTGGGAGCTAGTCTAGGGGAGCCTATAAAATAGATCTATGCGTGGATGGATACTTGGCAGTTGAAAGGCTACAAAAGGTCGTTAAAATTTTATTGGTAATTTTTAATTATTTATGAGATCAGCCTGACTGCTAAAGTCCAAGTACAATCGAGTGGGAAATTCGCGCACGCAAATTATTTTGTTCGCACTGCTATTGCACGTTCTCTTAACTCCACAAGTTACCCAAAACAAGTGAATATAATTAAAATTATTTAAAAAATACGACTGCTCTGCCGTAGACACACATACATACACGAACTCTGAAAACATAACACTCCTTTTTTGGGCAGTCGTGTAATAAAAAATCCCCCTCGAATAGAAGTAGGTACGGCTACCACTGCTACTACATAACGATACCAGTCATTAATTACCTTTGGAATCTTATTCACATTTTTATTAAATGAAATTTTTAAGTGAATCACTGGATATTGAACTATAGTGTTAAGTATATATTTTTGGAATCTAGTTATCATTTTCTAGATGATGATTATATAGTTAATCTTATTTTCGAATATTTTTTTTCAACTTTAGTCTTTAATGCGGAACCATGGTCACCCCATCAATTTTTTTTCAAATTTTACTAGCCTATGTCACCCGGAATAAGCTAGGGATTCTAGCGATAAGTTACGATGGAATATACAAACTCACATACATACATACATACATGAACCCTGAAAACAATATACTCCTTTTTTCAGGCAGTCGCACATATAAAAAGAAGATAAGATGCCCTGTACAAACCGACTAGCGATATTATGACGTGTATAAAATGACTGCCATATCCCTAACAGGTTACCTCAGTTCACTTGTAGTGGAAAAAAGACAATCCGAGCATTTATCGCGTTATTTCACTCCATTTGTTGCTATATTAAGAAGCTACATGTTCTCTTTTGAATACAGTATGAAGCTATTCTTATATGTGTAAGTAACTCAGTTGTTTATCGAATATTCACCCACGCACGACATTTCTCATGAAAAATAAAATTACCATAATCATATTCTCTCCGATCGTATAAAAAATATCTCTTTCCTTCGTACAGCCTCATTTGAATGTACAAATATACCCCAAACCCCAACATTTTAAGTACCTACAACTATAAGTATTATGTTTTGTCATATTGCTGAATTCAATTTGAGGAAAATAAGAATAAGAATAATATTTATTTTCATAAAAGAGTGACATGATTAAATACCAGAAGGATGACGTAGATAGATAGATAAATATACCTACTTTGCACACAATAAATAATACAAAAAATGCGGGGCCCTATTGCTAGTTAGTTTGAAACCAAAAAATAAACACACTTTCAAGTACGATTGCGTAAATGTGTTTGTTTGTTGGTTTTTCCTTCAAGCACTGGAAGCATCGGAGCAATGGAATACGGATCAACGTGATTTGCATGGATACGGCTGTTATGGACCAGTTAAATGACACAGGTTACTCTAAGTCTCTGAAAACCATAGAATTCCCACGAGACTATTGAAATACCCTAAATCCACGTGCTAGTGCAGTGCTAGTGCTAGTGCAGTGCTAGTGCTAGTGCAGTGCTAGTGCTAATGCAGTTTTATGCCAAGTTCCTTGCAGTCCCTAAAAAAGGATTATAATTCTATAACACGAACTCCAACAGTATTAAAACCTAGTAATATAATAAGTCTATGATTAAAACAATACAGATTTAAACGGCAGTACTATGCCTCCAGACGTGTAAATCGTAATTGGCACGTCAACAATGCGTAGAATGCCGATAAGTCGCGACTTCATGAATGGGACAGCCCTGCGACAATGCGTAAGGCAGTCGGGTAACCGAGTGCTTGCCAACTGGATGGCTGCTTCTGGCCGTGACCGGACCGCGCTCAGACTTGAACTGTGACGCTATTCCTATTCAACTCGAGGTCTATTGCTGCTTTGACGTCACGTGCCTAGAAGATGCCTATTCACTCTTGATTTGAAGATTAGAGATAATATATTATAAACGAATGGGGAAACGGAAGCTGTAAGGGCGTTCCCTATCCTAGCGGTTCGAAATAGGAACGAGAGAGCAAATCACTTCGTACGCGTCCGTATAAGATTTCAACTTTATACGAATGCAAACCCTGACGATGCCTTGCGGTACGATAGTAGAAAGGTGAAGGGGAAACAAGTCACAAGATCAAAAAGCTCTTGGGCACACTAGGTTTAGGACTTCGGATTTTGCATTAGTGACTTCATAATTGGGACTAGCACTGCGACAACTACCACTAATATATCTGGCCCGGAGTGCTTGCCGACTTGGTGGCTGCTGGCGGCCATGACCGGATCGCGCTCAGACTTGAACTGTGACGTTATTTCTATATTTCAACTCTAGGTCTATTGTTGCTTTGATGTCATTCAAGTCAACCGCTGGGTCTAGGACTTCTGATTTTTATTTCTATATATATTTACCTCGAGGGCTATTGTTGCTGTGACGTCATTCAAGTCAACCGCTGGGTCTTGAACTTCGGATTTTGCTTGACTTTTCTCTGTAAAATAGACATCCACTAAAGCTACCACGAAACTACGAATTCCAACAAGAGCAGTGCCGTTTCGGCAACAATGTAGCGATTTAGCGTTCCGGTACGATGCCGTGTAGAAACCGATTAGTGGTATGGGTTTAATATAACTGCCGTACCTCTAATAGGTTAGCCTGCTATCATCTTAGGTTAGACTGCATCAAAATTCATCACTTACCATCAGCCTCTTATTCTGTAACTCAGCGGCTATCAATAAATTTTTCATCCCACCATCTCGGAAAGAGTATTTTTACGCTTCGATATCTGAATGCAAAAGCCGTTATTATCCTCTTGAGGATAAAGTAAATTGAATTTAGAACATCGTGTGCACGTTAGTAAATATCACTCGTCTATGAAGTTTGTGAATTCAAAACATCATTAAAACCTATTTACTTCTACCTCTATGGTGCCGAATTTCCATACAACCGTTTTTAATTTGTTAAAAACTCACACTCGTAACCTTCTTGGTGTACTTTTTTAATTTACTTTGCCAGTTTCTTTCACGTCATATTGTTTAAAATTAAAACCTTCGATTAAAGACAAGAAAATTGAAAATAAGTGAAAAACCTAAAATGAGTGATTCTAGTGACGAAGAAGTTAATTTGACGCCAACAGAATTGACTGAAACTGTTAAAAATGCGGAAATGAGCTTTCTCCCTCAACAATCACGCGAGAAGTATTTCATTTCCTCGCTGAGGTGGGATGAAAAGTTACGTGTTGCACTCGAGTGAAAAGATTTTTCACCTCGTGCTCTTTTGATTCCCTCGCTGACGCTTTTCACAGAAAAACAACTTTTCACTCTTGTATAACAAATAACTATTTATCCATTGAAGGTTTGCTAAAAATTTATATCAGCGGCTTTTATTTTTTTGATAGCCATCTGAGTTAGAGAATAAGGCTGCAAGTGAGATCGCAGTTGAGGGCTAACTTGTAGTGGATTAAAAAAAACCTTTATTTCCATGCTCCGGGGAGCTCTCCGTGTACAAATTGTATTCAGAGATGATTCATACGAGATAACTGTTGTGTGTTAAAGTCGAGTTTAGCAACTGAAAGTGGTTGATCCATACTAATAATGTAAATGCGAAAGTGTGTCTGCCTGTCTGTCTGCTACGCTTTCACGGCCCATCTGTTCAACGGATTTGATGAAATTTAGTACAGGGGTAGATTGTATCCCGGGGAAGGACATACGCTACTTTTTATCCCGGAAAATTCAAGAGTTCTCGCGGGAGTAAAAAAACTCTCTCTTCAACCGATTTTGATGAAATTTAGTATAGGGATAGTTTGTAACCAGGGGAAGGACATAGGCTAAATTCAAGAGTTCCCGCGGGAATCAAAAACCTTAATCCACGCGGATGAAGTCGCGGGCATCCGACATATTAGATTGAGTAATAAAAGTGGCCCGAAAATAAAAACCAATTGCCGGAGCGTGAAGTGGGGACCTTGAACTATAAAATTTCAATTATATCATAATATCCGGCGATAAAAAAGCGGGGCTTTGAATAAAATTAACTGTCTCTACATCTATACACACGTGGAATATATTTATCTGTCGGTGAGTTATTTGGTCACACTATAATATTCTTCCATATTTAGGTCATGGTCAGAAATAATAATCAATCAATATTTATTTATACAAATTAGGTACACTGTACACTTATTGACGTTCAATAACTTCTATAACATGATGGTGATAACCAGTTTTTTGACGACCTCCCTTGCGCAGTGTTGAGCGCTGTTGCCTCAACGCGGGAGGTTCCGGGTTAGATTCCCGGCAGGATCAATTTAGGAATTTATAATTTCTGACCTTTCCCCGGTCTGGTCTGGTGAGAGACTTTGGTCGTGGCTTGTTACCACACTACCGGCAAAGACGTACCGCCAAGCGATTAAGCGTTCTGGTACGATACCGTGTAGAAACCGACTAGGGGTATGGGCTTAATGTAACTTCCATACCCCTAACAGGTTACCTCGCTGCCATCTTAGACTGCATCATCACTTACCATCAGGTGAATTGGTCTGAAATTGACTAGTTTCAGGTGGCTCAACAGTCATTGAAACTCGCATTTTCAATGCAGGTTATATTATGTAAACATAGTTCCAAATTTAAATATTCTTATTTTCACTGGGCAAAGCGGATTTCAAATCTGGTTTAATAACAAAAGGCTACAGAAGAACAAAGTTAGTAGCTAAATGAATACAGTTTGCCGACTCTTCCCAGTAGAATCTGCTCCCCAAACTGATGGTAGAGTCAGAACATGACGTATCATAAGTGATACAGTAATGTCCTATGAAAAAATCAAACAATTATGTAGGGTTCGAATGACCTAATTACAAAATATCTTAGCGTTTTTTGATTGCCTGATTAAAATTGAAATTCGAACTAATTTCCTATGTCGTTAGTTCAGTAAATAATGGTCAGATTGCGCAATTGTGCATGCAGAGTGAGGCTTTATGGCCCACGGGTGTAGTGCGTTGATGGTCAGATGCAAGCGATTGCTAGAGATAGTGCCGCCCTAATAACGCCACTATAAAGCCATTATACCACTATGGACATGGATGTGACCAGGTGGGGCTATATTACATTATAGTTATACCTTTTTCTAGTTTTACCTTTTTCCTACCTGACTGAACCGTATAAATTGGCTGCACTAAAATCCATACTAATATTATAATTGCGAAGTTGTATCTTTCTGTCCGTCTGTCTGACCAAGTCGCGGGTATCATCTAGTATTAAATAATGCAATTCTATTCATTGAAAAACCTCATCATTCATCATCGCCCTACAATATTTTATGGAATACCTTGCCCATACGATTCTCATATGTACCTATAATAAGTTTTCCCCGCACGTAACTCTTTTACTGAACGAATTTCGTTTGTAGCATAATGTTTTCGAACTCATTGAAACGAGGCTGTACTAAAATCTATTTGTAGAGATTGTAGAGATTGTTTGTTTGAACCTGTCTAAATACATTTATAATTTTCCGTTCATTCAGATTTTCCTCAATGAATGAAACTGGTGGAAAGCTCCTCAGACTAAACATATTGTTAGTTTGTTATTTCTTAGACTGAATGATCACTGATCAGTGTATCTTCATCAAACTCAAACTTATATATTTTTTATTCAAATAAACTTATTAAAAGTGCTTTTGAATCTTCGAGTGAATCTGACACTGGGTTCGGAATGCCATTCCTACCGAAAAGAACCAGCAAGAAACTCGGTGGTTGCTCTTTTGAAAAAAATACACTCGCAATTATATCAATACTAGCTTATGCCCGCGACTACGTCCGCGTGGATTGAGGTTTTTTGGTTCCCGCGGGAACTCCTTAATTTTCCGGGATAAAAAGTAGCCTATGTGCTATTCCAGACTATATTCTATCTCTGTGCCAAATTTCAGCCAGATCCGTGCAGCCGTTGGCGCGTGATTGAGTAACAAACATCCATACATCCATACATCCATCCAAACTTTCTCATTTATAATATTTACTAGATGATTCCCGCGACTTCGTCCGCGTGGACCAAGTTTTTTCGATTCCCGCGGGAACTCTTGAATTTTCCGGGATCAAAAGTAGCCTATGACCTTCCCCGGGATACAACCTAACCCTGTACCAAATTTCATTAAAATCGGTTGAACGGTTAAATTTTTTTATTCCCGCGGGAACTCTTCATTTTTCCGGGATAAAAAGTAGCCTATGTCCTTCCCCGGGATATAACCTATCCCTGTACCAAATTTCATCAAAATCGGTTGAACAGATGGGCCGTGAAAGCGTAGCAGACAGACAGACAGACAGACAGACAGACAGACACACTTTCGCATTTATAATATTAGTATGGATTTGATGAAGATATAGATAAGTAATAATAATAATGTCCTCCCCGCCGAATTTCGGCCACGGCGGCCAATCTCCTGAGAGATTTGCCATCTGCGCGGGAGATATTATAGTGCACAAGTGTGTGCGCATCCACAGGTGCACTGTCTGTTCCTTTTACTCTCATAGCCCGATGGGACGGAAAATCCGACACGACCGGTGAGAGATCAGGCGCAGGACCGACGGCTTAACGTGCTCTCCGAGGCACGGGGGTGAAACACCGCCAACTCCCTAACTCCGGGCTAGTACAGAGAATTTCTGGTCAGAAAACCCAATACTTGTTGTGACCGACCCGGGACTCGAACCCGGGACCTCGTCGTCCGCAGTCGAACATGCTAACCACTAGACCAACGAGGCAGTCGCCGTATAGATCGTATAGATAATTACATAAGTAACCGCAGTCCTAAGCATTGCGAGATCGCCAGTCCAGCTGATACTGTTAAAGCGTTATTACTATTTGCCATTATGTCTCATGAAACAGGAAGTATAATATCTGTCAATTTGACTCGTTTCGTGTCATTCGATTTAAGCTGCGGATACGAACGCCATATTGAAAATAGTTAGTATAAATACGAGTGTTTGAACGATGGTAAAGTAGTCTCCTGCCGGCAGACTCAGATAATATTGAATACTTTTGTGTTTAGATATATTACTCTATACACGTTTAACCATTTATTCGTGCAAGTTCCAAATGAGAGTACAAATATATTAAAAGTGTCTCATAAATACCTACTTCTGGATTGTCTCTAACACTCAATAAAGTCATTAAAATAAGAAATCACTTACAATTTAAAATACTTCAAGTGAACAAAGTAAGCAGCCAAAGTAAAAAAAAATTAAAATGCACGGGCGCCGTGTGCCGCATGACATACCGTTTTCCTTGAGCGAGGTTGCTCGGGCCAAGGCCGCCCGCTCGGGAGCCTCGCAAGATTTTACTGCATCTTAAAACTGTAACTGCGACATTAATATTAAAAAAAAAAACATGTTCGCCGCCCGTATTTTTTAATATAATAGGACCGGGATAGTAAAGCGGAGGATAGGACATTATATGATGAGATGACCAACCTTCAATAGTGGAGATGCACGAGGAGAAAAAGAGGATTAGATAGCTACAAATAAAGGAAAAAAGTGATTCTTATGTATAGAAGTCTATAAGAGTAATATAATTAAAGATGAAATTTCCTTTCTCCTTCAGATTGTAACCAGAATTTCTTTTATTTTCCAGGTAAGAGCCTGCAGTAGGTATCAAGCCGTCGCGCTACCATCGAACAGTAATGGTAACAGCGATGATGATGCGTTTCACCCGACCACAGAGAGATGAGTATGGTACTCGTAATTATACCTAATCACACGCGTAGATTTGATTTACTGATGCTGTAGTGAAAGGGGAACGCGTTGGTTTCAAAGCATTGAGGGTCCTAGGAAAGGAATGCCGAATGGAGGAGCGCAAAGTGCAGGAGAAAAAAAAAAGTTGTGTGTAAACTAGCGCTCATTGCAATTTCTTTCTATATACATATATATCGGTGCAAGTGCAGAATGCTGTAGTGACCCAGTTGCATAACGTAAGCAATTCTATTTTCTGTTGCAATAGTATTTTTTAGCCAGTTTAAATTGATAGGAGTTTAAGTACGAGGGTGGGTACAATCTGGCAGAATTTTCAATATGATGTTTATGCATCCTAACACAAAATTATTATGCAGCTTTTAGGGGCATATGAAGGTGTAGGTATGGAGCTTAAGTTACTCTTTAATGAAACTAATTACTTACGCGAACTTGATTTTAAATAATTGCAAATTATAACGAAACCTTACTATGGAATTAGTTCGTCATAAACTCTAGTTACCATAGCAAAAAGGCAGTAATTTCCACAAAGCACTTGGCAGTTGTAAGGATGGAAGAAAGTTCTACACAGTATCTCGAATCTTTTGATGCCGCGATATACCCGCAATCGTAATTCACAGTGCAGCGATCGCTGTTTAGATAGCCTACATTCCGTTTCTGCTAGCTATTTTACCTCTGCATAAGTTACACTCTGTCCCGCCCTTGATTTAATCTGTGACGTATTTTTTTTTTTAAATTTTTGGCCTCTATATCTGTTGCAACTAATATAATAATGTGATATCTTTCTAACTTGAAATTCGAAAACTATAATATAATAAACTTATCTAAGAGACTATTATAACTATAATAAACTAATCTAAGAGCACTTCCAACGCATAAATTTCTTCGAGCTGAGTTTCTTGCTGGTTCTTCTCAGATAGGAGTTTTTTTTTAGGAGTGGCTTTCATTCATTGAAATGGATTCGAAAGCATTTGTGAAGCTGAATTGAATAAAAATGGCTGAATAGTTTCCTTCTTAATCCAAAGAAATAAGTCTTAATCCAGGTTCACTTGGTAGTGCTACGGGCTAAGACTAGTGCCAACCACATATATCTTGTATTGCTGATTTGATTGTTAATCAAGGAACAATAATCTTTATTCGCGATAATCTGCCAAAGTAGACAAATATATGTTTTACAGCGTCTAGCTTGCGATATCCACCGCCCAATAATACAGCAATTCGCACCGGCTCAACACCACACCACACAAATCTTCCAAATTATTCTCAACATACGTTTCACTCCGACACCGGAGCATCCTCAGGAGTCCTTAATTAAGCGAATGAAGCTTCTTGTTTCTTGATTATCATGGACTTCCGCAAAGCAACGCTTGCTTGTCCAATCCAAGATTTGATTGTTATACATGTAGATCCAACTATTTAGATATTTGTGAAGAAAGTTCTCAACAGCATCTCGAATATCTCGCTCTTTGATGCAGAGATATTCCCGTAATCGTAATTCACGTCGATCAGTTGTGTAGATAGCCTACATTGTGTTTCCTCTAACTATAAATTCACCTCTGGATACGTTACCCTCGATTTAATCGGCCGTGTTTTATAGCGGGGCTATTTCTCAAACAACGACTATAACGAGGTATCTTTCTGGTTTAGCAGTATACTAAGAGGACTCTACCTAGGTACTCGTATGTATAACCCAATCCAGATGCTATTAGGATAATGAAAATAGGTTTATCTCTTTTCTTATTATGATTACAGTCACTCGAGAGAAAAGCAAAGAATACTGCCTGTCATCTTAATAGCTTCTGGATATGATAGTATAAACTTTTTTTTTTATTGCTTCTTCTCGGTAGGAATGATATTCAGAACCAGTGGTAGATTCGCTCGCCGATCCAAAAGCACTTGTCAAAGTCTACTTGAATATAAAAGGTTTGAGTTTGAGTTTTGTGAGTGCACATTTATTGACTAAATTCAACATTTTGCCCATAGATTTAGGATTGGTGTCGCTCCGCGTAAGACTAATCCTAAATCTATGATTTTGCCCTTTCAAAAACAACAACCCTTTCCTCAAACAAAAATGCAAAATAAGATGCAGAAATATGCAGGAAGAACAAGCAACCAAGCAAGCAATTAATATGTACCACCCCACAAATCTTCTATTTGGGCTGCAAATTTGAAGCACCCGTCTGTGTTTTATATTCTAGTGTTTTGGTCTATAAAATTGTGGTGTATTTTTGTTCATTTTTCTAGAGGAAATTAAAAAAAATCCGTGCGTATCACTAAGACACTAGAGCAACCTCAGAAGATATTGACTCGACAAAGCACAAAGTCAAAGTCAAATAATTTTTATTCAATTTAGGTAGGTATACTACACTTGTTGACGTCCAGTTATTTATAAATAAAATATAATGGTGATAATCAGTAACGGTATCTTAAAACTAAAGCTACGAGGGTTCCAAACGCGCCCTGGTCTGAGAAGAGCCCACAACAAACTCAGCCGGCTTACACAAAAGCAAAACGTCTCGCCTTACCGGTGGCCTCAGCCCTGTTTGATTCAACCATGTCGCGTCTAGGCGTCTCTTACGGGTTGATTGGTAATTCCCGTGTTCTCCTGACCGCCCACATCGCTGACCCATATTCTGCAATTGCTGTAATAGCTCATTGACCTTTGTCGCCTGCAGCCCCTCAATTGAATTACAGGTCGTGGACTACTAATGGAACCTAATTGCCGTAATGGTTAGATATTTAGATAATTGTGCTTGTCAATAGATTGGGAGTTATGTCGGCTTCAATTTTTTAAGTAGCACCAAATAGCTCCTACGTTTTGTCTGCAGTGTGAAGCCAATCCTTGGTCTTCTTCGTCTAGCAGCGTGTTTTTGTGTGTCTAAACTCCACGCAATACTTACACTAGCAACATGCCTGCAAATCAAGAGTGAATTGGTATTTTCTAGGCAAGCGTTCTCAGCCTTATAGGCTGCATCAGCATATTGTACATTTTGTTTCCAAGCGATGCACTGCCCCCGTATTCTCTAACTCAGTGACTATCAAAAATGAAAGCCACTGACATATATGTAATATCCATTGAAGGTTTACTATGAAATAAAAAGTAACATTTCATAGGAAACCTTCGATGGATAAAAAATATATGTTAGTTGCTTTCGTTTATTGATAGCAACTGAGTTAGAGAATAAGGGCCCAGGTCTATAAATTGGAGAAACATCTTTTAAAATTTATATACCTACCTCTTTGTTTAGGCATGTTCTACCAAATTATTGGAACATTTGAGTCTTTGAGGAAAACTTTAATGGAGAATAGATAATCGATTTAGGTTTATCCAATAGATCCATGAGTCATACTTAAGATTATAAATGCGAAAGTGTGTTTGTTTGTTGGTTTGTCCTTCAATCACGCCGCAACGGAACAACGGATTGACGTGATATTTGGCATTTGTATAGTTGAGGACCTGGATAGTGACATGGGCTACTTTATATCTTGGAAAATTAAGGAGTTCCCGCGGGAATAAAAAAAACTTAAACCACGCGGACGAAGTCGCGGGTATCAGCTAGTTGCTGATATTTTTGAATATTTATGGCACAATCTACTAAGTATTTTTATAGCTCAACTTTTTATAGCAGACGATAGCATGATGATGACTGTGTCATATCTGGGAAGAGGAAAGCGTTAAGCTCACATTGTCAGAGTGACGAGAGGAAGTCGCCGTTCAATCTCCGCAGCACTCTGTGCACGCTGCACGATCAATCAAGTTGCATTGACAACATTCACGTCAAGTGTAATTTAGTTGGAGGTAGGTATTTTGCTCCGTTTGTGTTAGCTTTTTGTCAATGTTTGATGTATTGAACGGGTTAACGTACATCTATAAATATAAACTAGCTATTGCCGGCGTGGTTAGTGGTTTTTAGGTTCCCGCGGGAACTCTTTAATTTTCCGGGATAAAAAGTAGCCTATGTGCAATTCCAGACTATAATATATCTCTGTGCCAAATTTCAGTCGTTCAGAGTTCCCGTGGGAACCAAAAAACCTCAATCCACGCGGAGTGCGGACGAAGTCGTGGGGCATCAGCTAGTCTATTAAATTCGGTATGTAGAATGTACCTAGATGGATTCCAAAGTTAACATAAAATATAACAAGAAATATTCCGAAGCCTTTATCGATGTAAGAGCGATGTTGGGTGCATCTTCAACCCATGAATAACTGTTTAAATGCTTTCCTTATTAAAAAATGGATGGATACGGATAGACTCGTAGCGTTGATCGAACCGCAAAAATCCATGCTGCTCTGTTTATCGCGTTATTTTCTGAAATATTCTTGTGGATAGTTATCAGTTAGCTGTTAGTCAGTCTTGTGGGTCTTTGTAATGAATCTGGGCTACCACTGGTTTATAATGCATTTCATTAAATCAAAGTAGCACGTCACAGTACTGCTCGTAGTAGTATTGGTATGTTTACGAGTACTGGCAGGTCACTCGGCTAAATGCTATGGCGTCTAGAAAGGCAGGTGCCTCGCTTTGATTAGTGTGATTGACTGCAATTTGTCGCGCAATTTTCTCCTGCCTGATGATGATGATTACTGATTGCTTTCATTCCATTCGGCGTCGGTGAGCGGACTGGCTAATGTGTAGTGTCATTTTGTAGATGTCAGATGCCAAATAGTATGACAAGTACAATTTGACGGCGAGGAATCTAGGCAATCTAGAACAGTCAGTGTTTAACTTTTTTAACTTACAAATAGGTGCTGGATGACCATCCAGCACCTATTACTATTATTAAATTTGAAATACCAGTATTTCAAAACTACTTAGTAGGTTGGTCTTTGTCCTGGAGTAAGACGGGATAATCGCTAGGAAAAATAGGTAGTAGGTAGCAACAAACAAAAAATCCCAACCCGAAATAAAACAATTTCGTATCAAATGGAATTGCATGGAAGCAATATTGCTTTCATACAATCCCATTACAACACAAATAAATAAAACACAAGATGAAAGCACATTCACTTTCTGCGCCCGCGAGAGCGCGAAACAGTAATTAGTAATTTGTAAAGGTCGGCGCGCACTGTGGAGGCGTAGATGGATTGTGAAAAGTCGTGAGATGCCTATCGGGACAATTAAATCGTGAGGCGCTACAAGTTACTGCTGAACTGATTTTATAGATCCACTTTCACCGGCTCATTCTGAAACGCCTTAAACCATGTAAATATATTTTTTTACTTTTATTAATTTATAGACTCTTGATTTAAAGATATACCCGGATTGCAATTAGTGGGAAACGCAGTTTTATTTAGCGTGCCATGCGAATGAGGAATGAAGATGCAAAGCGTTTCGTACGTTTCGATGGAACGTCGACGACAAAAGGGTGGAAAGTCGTACGGCGTCTTTCGGCACGACGCGATGGTAGAAAGGCGAAGGAGGTGGATACAAGATCGAGAAAAGCTCCTGAACTCACTCACCGAAATATCCATACTAATATTATAAATGCGAAAGTGTGTCTGTCTGTCTGTCTGCCTCTCTGCTACGCTTTCACGGTCCATCCGTTCAACCGATTTTGATGAAATTTGGTACAGGGATAGTTTGTATTCCGGAGAAGAACGGAGGCTATAGGCATATCCCGGAAAATTAAAGAGTTCCCGCGGTAATCATAAAATCAATCCGACCGTACGAAGTCGCGGGTATCATCTAGTATTATAATAATGCGAAAGTGTGTTTCTTTGTTGGTTTGTCCTCCAATCACGCTGCGACAGAGCAACGGATCAACGTGATTTTTTGCATGGGCATATTAATTGAGGACCTGGAAAGTGACATAGGCTGTTTATCCCGGAAAACTAAGGAGTTCCTATGGGCATTAAAAATACTTAAACCACGTGGACGAAGTCGCAGGCATCAGTTAGTACACACATGTCATTTTCGAACTGTTTGATAGTCGAAACTGTGTTCAAATGATACGTTGAGATGGCAGTCACAAAAAGCTCAATAAAAAACTAATTGCGATCCGCGAGAGGCATTCGGACGAGCAATCACAGTGCAATCAGTGTGGCAGTCACTTGATACCGTAATTAGCCATTTTGGGGCCAACTCGACCATAAACCGTGTCATTATTGTATGAAGATCAACTTTTTACTCACGACTTGTTTGTGTTAGACGATGCGCGCGCACACCGACACCACGGTAATAATATTACCGTGCCGACACCCAAATTCGAGAAAAACGCCCACCAACAAAATAAAAATAAATAGGTACATTTACTTTATGTTGGGTGAGAACTTTTTTTTTGTGTTTTGTAGAGTTTTATAGCCAATATCGGTGACCTATACTTATTTTATGGTGTTTTGACTTTTCCTCCTAAATATACAGTCTTTGCCCTCTGGCGCAGGGCTGTGAAAGCGTAGCAGACGACGGACAGACCCACTTTCGCATTTATAATATTAGTACCTATGGATTTAGAATCCTATGGCTATTTTGTCTGTCCTAGCCTTTAGAAACGATAGTCGATACAATTAGATGATTAGATGAATCATCTTGGAAATCCAGACTCCAATTAAACTGTACAATAGTTTGTGTTAGGTAGGAAGTAGTATTGTTATTTGTTGGTTCGGAATAGTACAGTAATAATAGCATTGCAATCGATATCGTTATCACAATCGCGATCGCAATGGAGCCAATACGTTAACATGAGCTCATAATTAGTAGACGATCCCAAATCCATTGTTCGACTAATTGGTAGTTTGTACCGAGCTCATAGTAATATCATGAATGCGAAAGTTTTTCTTTAACCTTTTCACCACTTCATTACAGCATACCTGTCTAATTGACTTTGGTACAGCGGTAGCTCATGCATCCTTGAGAACGGAAAAATGGCTTAATAATGTTTTAACCTTGGAAAATCTTGATTAATTTGAAACGGTAGTAAATTCTGTTAACCATTAAATTCACAGTCTAAAACATTCATGAATATAGTTATGTATAAATAATGTAGCATATGTTATGCTAGATTAATTATCAGTTGTATAGTATTAATTAGTTTATTAATTTTTAAAACCACATTGCTTATTGCCACCTCTTTCTAGGTACACAACAGCGTATAAATCTATTATTTTCATATTTTTGTTACGTTATGGACTGTTATTTTCATTATGACATTATGAATGGGCATGAAAGCTGAAATCACCCAAATTATTGCCAAATGCCAATGCTAAGATTTGCAACGGGACGGCGCCCTGGGCTAGGTACGTATTATAGGTCAGCTATTGCTTAATACTGTCGCGTCGCGTCTTATCGCATTGTTTTGGTGAGTCTTGTAACAAAACAATTCATCGATAGTTGTCACTGGGAACATCCCTATAGCATTGTGTATAAGCCAGCGTTGTCGCAAGTCGCTGTAAAACGCAACGAGGCCCCGGGGACTTCATTGTGTCTCGTTGCGCAGGTCCCCTCGCGCCTCGACGGCAAGGATCGGATGAGACAGACTTAGTGAATTTATATAGTTTCGCGACCCCATTCCTTTTCCCTCCCTTTTCATATCAATACTAATATATTAGTGATTAGTTTTTCTTTTTGATGTTTCGCACTCATATTATCCTCTGGCAAGTTACAAGCTGTTAGTGTTCTTTTTGCAGCGAGTTGCTCTGAAAAGAGCTGCCAACTCGGAGTAGTGATGTTCGTTGTTTTTATTTTATGTGTGTGATAGTGAGTGACCCTATCTCCAGCAGCCAATGGGTGCTGAACAAAAGTAATGCGAAAGTGTGTCAGTCGGTCTGTTCTGTTACCTTTTCACAATTCATTTTGACGTATTTGCATCTATATTTGCGTATAGAGTTCTCACGGGATCTTAAAAATACCCGGATGAATTCGCGGGCGTCATGATTCACGATAGGTACATCTAGCATCGCGTTCGCGGGAATTTACTAATTTCAGAAATACAAATGTCGTGTACACAATTCTTGTAAGAACGCACAATGGTACGGTATTTAATCATTTAAAGTAACTCAAAGCTATAATAAACATTCGGGTCTTTAGTAGGATCATTAAGTTTATATAACATAACATATGTCCACAAGGCATAATAGTTAGTTTTATCGGCACTTAAAGGGGATTCCGGACCTATGCGCGTAAGCTTAAAGCACGCAGACGGAAAGACAGAATTTTCTATATATAGTTAGGAGGATTTTGGCTCATCGCCAGCCCGCATTCCACGCGGCGCGTGCCTTGCGTGAGCCTCTACTAGGACTGAGGCCTTTTTGTACTTCGGGTTCGGACAGGTTGCTGAAAGATTCTTGGCTACTTTGGTCACATATGAATTCTTTGTTTTTTAATTCCACTACCGTTAGCTAACTAAGTTAGCCGTTGACTGCGATCTCACCTAAGTGATGATGCAGTCGCCAAGCGATTTAGCGTTCCGGTACGATGCCGTGTAGAAACCGACTAGGGGCGTAGGTTTAATATAACTACCATACACCTAACAGGTTCGCCCGCTACCATCTTAGACTGAATCATCACAATTACCATCAGTTAAGATCGCAGTCAAGGGCTAACTTTTAGTGATTGGCTGTGGTGAAACAAGTGGTAGGTCAATAAAAAGAGATTCGCGTTGCGTTAAGCGATTGGTCATAGAAAAGCCATGGCCCAATGAGTTGGAGGATCTTCGATCACGCGTTTTCGTACTCGTAGAGTCGACGCCGGCAAAAACAAAACTAGAAACAAAAAACCTGTCTCACGTAGCGGCTGACTCATACTTACAACAGCAAAAAACTTAATCCATGCCCACTAATTGGCAGGTGAATATGAATTACTAATTACTATTGTAATGTTGTGAAAACATGAATGTTATTAAGGACTGTATGACGGCGTTAGAATAATAATGCGATATTAAGATAATAAGCGCAGAACTTATATTTTACCAGCTAGCTCGCGACTTCGTCCGCGTGGATTGAAGTTTCTTGGTTCTCGCGGGGACTCAGTAATTTCCCGGGATAAAAAGTAGCCATATATTATTCCAGACTATAGTGTCGTAGTGACTGTAGTGTCTTTACTAAATTTCATCCGGATCCGTTCAGCCGTTCTGGCGTGTTTGAGTAACAAACATCCATCCATCCAAACTTTCGCATTTATAATATTAGTTTAGATAGTATAGAAGTCATAGGTATAAAATCAATCAGATGAGTAAATTCCATTTAGTCTCGGGTTCTGTCCAACCGTCAGTCCGTCAGTCACATGGAATATAGTACAGCGGTGAAGTAAATAGTGATCTTCTGCTGCATGCAAACATACTGAATCAATATGATTATGAAATAAGCTAGACGCCTAAACGTCAATGATACTACAAATTACACGAATAGCATCAGATTGTTATTAGCATAGAGGTAATATAGTTATATTTATACTCTATGGTAATTAGGCACGCCGACGGAGGCACGTGGCATGTGATAGACATCTCAAAGCCTCAGTGGAACGCCGCCGCTCGACGCAGGCTCGCGCGAGTGAGTACCTAGTTCTGCAGTATTTGCTGCAGATGTTTCAATCACTCAATCAATCAATTTATTTGCTTGAAACATTGTACAATTATGATGGCAGTCCAAAAGTAGTCCAAACATACAACATCAATGCTGACGTGCGAATTTAAGAATTCGGTACTTAATTAATACTTACAATATTTGAATCCATAATCAATCATAATAACTAGTGGTTCGCCCCGAACTGAGGCCTCGCGGCGCCATCTATTGACATCATTGTGAAGTTCTGTTGTAAATACTAAGGCTCATTAAAAATTAAATAATTTCGTTTCCATATAATATTTATCTAATTTTAGTATTTGTTGTTCAAGTAAAGGATATAAGTCAAATAATTGATCAAGTTTCAGGCTCAGCATTTCAGTAAATTTAGAGTTCTGAGGTCAACTTTGTACGTTAGAAAATCTCCACTTTGAGAACCCCCCATTTCGTCAATTATAGGGGAAAATATAAAAAAAAAATTTTTGGACTCTATTCCTAATTATCTTTAAAATGATATACCGCAATCCTATGTAACGCTATAAAAATATTTTTTCTTCATATTCGCTTCTATGAGAGCCCCCCTGAAATAAAGATTTTTATTACTTTTTAAGCCATATTCGGCGGGAGGCCATCGGTTTATATATATAATTTTTAAATTTGAAGTAATTACGTTCAGTAGATAATTCAGAGGTTATAAGGCTCTGACAGACGGACGGACGGACGGACGGACGGACAAGTGCAAAATCACTCAAGTAGACTGAGAGACCTTCGCTTCGCTCGGTCGATTAGTATCCACAACCTTAAATACATAACCTAAAAAAATGTCATAAGCTTAAGAAATTCTTTCACTGAGTATAAGGAATGAGTCAGAAGCCATTTTCTAAGTTTTGACTTGATTTTTTGCATTGGCATCAACCGTATGTCTTTAGGTAGTGCTTTGAAAAGTTTTATAACTATTGCATAGCAGCTTTTTAAATAAATGGTTGTTTTCGGGGCTTTAGGAAAAACCAATCTTTTCGGCCTGCCTCGTTGGTCTAGTGGTTAGCATCTCCCGGGTTCGAGTCCCGGGTCGTCCCATAATTAGATAAGTATTGGGTTTTTCTGTCTAGAAATCTGTCAGTACTAGCCGGAGTTAGGAAATTGGCGGTGTTTCACTCCCGTGCCTCGGAGAGCACGTTTTAAGGCGTCGGTCCCGGTAATTATCACTAACATGATAATAGTCGTCAAAGACCGCCAACCCGCATTGGAGCAGCGTGGTGGGTCTAAGCTCATATGAGAGTGGAGGCCTGTGCCCAGCAGTGAGACGTTAATGGGCTGTAGTGTAATGTTTAGTAATCTTTCCGGATTTCTTGTATTTCTAGCAAATTTATCTTTTGTCTTTTGAAAAAGTTGCATATTAGATCAGAGAACGAAAATCGATAATTCAATTAAGAACATGCATGGCAATGTTACAATGCAACGTTCGGATATAAGATGCTCCTTGTGCTGAGCTCGTTTCGTCCTCACGATCGCCTGCCTCGACCTTACGACCAGTCGAGATGAGACTGCAGACATGTGTTGAGTTATTGTTGTTTTTGCATTTAGTATTATTATAGGTGTAAATCTACACACCTACCGAAATTCATTCTCATTTGTCAAATGTGAATTGTTTGTTTATAACTTTATAGAGTGGGACGACACTGCCTCCTGTAACACCGTTTTTACTACCTCAGGAGGCAGGGTTTCACACGATTGAAATTTTGTAATCAGTTTTGGCAATTAAAGATTTATTTAAGTATTCATTTATCACTATATACTTTTATCGATTTGGGTCAACGTTGTAAATAAGCCCAATCGACGCAATATAAAATTGTGGACTTTATAAACAGAAGGTCTTGGGTTAAGAAGTTTATCAACCATGATCCGCGGCGTATGAAGATACAAATTCCTACAAACTCATTGTTGATTTTAGCAAAAAATAATGTCGAATCGTCAAGATTTTTTGGATAAGTAATTAATGGCAAACTAATGTAGGTTCCCCTGCCTGGGTGTCATTTTCAGCCAGATGAAACCTTCCTGAACTGAAAGTGAATTAACACAAATATCATCAATATATCAATTATTATTATCGTTAAAATCAAAGTGAATATTTCCTACACCGCCGCGGGCGTGCGCGTGCGCAGCGGGTGGCGATACCGCCGTGTTTCCATTAATCGTTTTATCTGACGCAGAGCTATGAACCCACGTGGCCTAGTTAAGTTATCCATGCCCATTGGACTATTGCTACAGATGGAAGCTCTATAAATAAATGTAATACTTTTTCGTCGATACGGCAGATTCCGTATTTACAAATGTAGGAACGCGGATGCCACAAGGTTTCCCAACACTGTATTTCATTGTAGGTACATATTTATGGGGCGGTTGGTTAGGGTATTACAGAATAGCTACGAGTACATGTAGCGTTTGTTGGTTTCAGTTTGTTGAGTACTTGCAGTAGAGGAATTGAAAATATCACAAGTCGACTGTCCATAACCCTTCGAGGCTCTGCCACTGCTATGCAGTGCTCCAAAAAAGACCATCCGGAAGTTATAAAGGACTAGCAAATGATTGAGGTTTTTTATTCCCGCAGGAAGTCTTTAATTTTTCGGGATAAAAAGTAGTCTGATTGCAGCCAAGCGCTAGTCTATCTATTCTAATATTATAAAGAGGTAAAGTTTGTGAGGTTGTAGGGGGCAATGTCTGGATCTACTGAACCAATTTTGAAAATTCTGGTATCATATTAACCCGAAAAATTAAGGAGTTCCCGTAGGAATTTAAAAAAACTTATTTCACGCTGACGATGTCGCGGGCATCTAGTCTATAGATAAATTCAATAAAAAAATGCCTTATCAATATGTCGTTTCCGCGTTGCAGGCAAGGTGTCGTGTGGCGCGTGCGGCGGCAAGTGCAGCGGCGAGGTGCTGCGCGTGTCGGACAAGTACTTCCACATGGCGTGCTTCACGTGCCGCACGTGCTCCGCCTCGCTCGCTAAGGGCGGCTTCTTCTGCAAGGACGGACACTACTACTGTCCACAGGTGAGCGGGCTACTCTTTTTCCCATATACAGCTGCTTCCTGCACACTAGCTGGTACGCGGTCTGCTCGCTCGAGTTTATCTGCAAGGACGAACACTACTACTGTCCACAGGTGAGCGGGCTACTCTTCTTCCCATATACAGCTGCTTCCTGCACACTAGCTGATACGCGGTCTGCTCGCTCGAGTTTTTCTGCAAGGACGAACACTACTACTGCCCACAGGTGAGCTGGCTACTCTTCTTCCTATATACAGCTGCTTCCTGCACACTAGCTGATACGCGGTCTGCTCGCTCGAGTTTTTTTGCAAGGACGGACACTACTACTGTCCACACGTGAGCGGGCTACTCTTCTTCCCATATACAGCTAGCTTCCTGCACACTATCTGGTACGCGGTCTGCTCGCTCGAGTTTTTCTACCAGGACGGACACTACTACTGTCCACAAGTGAGCGGGCTACTCTTTTTCTCATATACAGCTGCTTCCTGCACACTAGCTGGTACGCGGTCTGCTCGCTCCAGCTTTTCTGCAAGGACGGCCGCTATTACTGTCCACAGTCGGGCAGGGCACTCTCTTCCCCATATATACAGCCTGCTTTCTGCACACTAGCTGGTACGCGGTCTGCACGCTAGAGTTCGTCTGCAAAGACGGCCACTACTACTGTCCACAAAATGAGCGGGTTACTCTCCTGTCCATAATATACATCCGCTTACTGTGCAATACCTGGTACACTGTCCGCTCGCTCGAGTTCGTCTGCAAAGACGGCCACTAAGTACTACTGTCCCCAGCTGAGCGGATAACTCTTTCCCATAGGGTCATTAGTCTTTCTCATCCCCGCCGCAATTTCTTTGTCTCACTTTTCGCTTCTTTGTGACTTGAATAACGTGCACGTCACACAGTTCGCTCTATTTGACTTTGCTTACTTAAGACATGGTTAAAACGAGACAGATTTATGTTACTCACTTAAGTCCATCTCGTTTTAACTCTAAGTAAATTACTCTGAGCCAAGTCAAAATACGCTCTGTAGATCTTTAGATCCCCAATATTTTTTCACAGAAATAACACCTGAGTAATGCTTCCAGCTAGTACCACAAAATATACACATAGACATAAAGTGGTGGTGTGTTTGTTTGCAGGACTACCAGCGCGCTTTCGGCACGCGGTGCGCGGCGTGCAACCAGTACGTGGAGGGGGAGGTGGTGTCGGCCCTCGGGAACACCTACCACCAGAAGTGCTTCACCTGCGCGAGATGCAAGTGAGTGTGATAACCAGACACACTTTCGCATTTATAACATTAGTATGGACTAGAGTCTAGACGATATTCGCGACTTCGTCCGCGTGGAGTAAGGTTTTTGATTCCCGCGGGAACTATATAATTTAACGGAATAAAAAGTAGACTCTGTCCTTTCGCGGGATGTAACCTACCGCTATACCAAATTTCATCAAAATCGGTTGAATAGATGGGCCAGGTCGGATAAGTATGGATCCAAGTTTAAAATCAATTAGAAACAAGTAATAAAATTAAAAATTTTAAAAAAACCCACGACGAACTGCAGAGCTCCATTATACCTTTGACCTTTATAACTTTGAAACAACAATTAGAACGTAGCAAACGTATATATTACATAATATCTAAAACACAAAACTGCATCTTTGACAGCTCAGTAGTTTTTTTGACCAGTGTGGTGGACTATGGCCAAACCCTTTTCAAATGGACAAATCAAAGAGTCCAAACGCGACGGGTATACGATGAGAATTTAAGGAGTTCCCATGATCGCCTCCTGACTCCATCATGATACCCTGGGCAGCATCTAGGTACAAGCTAAATATATCTAAAACAAAAAGCCCGCATCTAAATCAGCACAGTAGTTTTTGAGAAAAATGGTAACATATTGAAAAAATAAAATCATAGACTACAGCTCAGCTTTGTTGTCTATGGTCCTAAAATATATCTAAGAACCTTCTCACAAGCTATACACATCTAATGAAAAAAACCGCATTTCAATCGGCCCAATACTTTTTGTACAAAATGGTAACATATCGAAATATTAAAATCATAGAGACAGCTCAGCTTGGTTGTCTATGGTCCTAAAATATATCTAAGAACCTTCTCTCAAGCTATATATATCTAACTAGTATTTCGCCCTGTGCGCGAGCTGCTAAAGCAGCTCACGGGTTGTGGTTAGACTTACAAGTAGTACAGATTTTACTGTACTAAACTGAATTCATTTATTATGGTGATAACAAAATAAATAAAAATGGCGCTGATTTTTTAAAACTTTGGTAACAGTTTCCTGTTTTGTAACCCCAGGGAGTCCTAAATATCGATTTTGAACGAAATTGGTCAATTAACAAAGAATTTCAAAATAGCGCTGATTTTCTAAAATTTTGGTAACAGTTTCCTGTTTTGTGACCCCAGGGAGCCCTAAATATCGATTTTGAACGAAATCGGTCAATTAACACAGAATTTCAAAATGGCGCTGATTTTTTAAAATTTTGGTACCAGTTTCCTGTTTTGTGACCCCAGGGAGCCCTAAATATCGATTTTGAACGAAATCGGTCAATTAACAAAGAATTTCAAAATGGCGCTGATTTTTTTAAAATTTTGGTACCAGTTTCCTGTTTTGTAATCCCACGAAGCCCTAAATATCGATTTTGAACAAAATCGGTTAATTAACAAAGAATTTCAAAATGGCGCTGTTTTTTTAAAGTTTGGTAACAGTTTACTGTTCTGTAACCCCAGGGAGTCCTAAATATCGATTTTGAACGAAATCGAACAATTAACAAAGAATTTCAAAATGGCGCTGATTTTTTTAAATTTTGGTACCAGTTTCCTGTTTTGTGACCCCAGGGAGCCCTAAATATAGATTTTGAACGAAATCGGTCAATTAACAAAGAATTTCAAAATGGCGCTGATTTTCTAAAATTTTGGTAACAGTTTCGTTTTGTGACCCCAGGGAGCCCTAAATATCGATTTTGAACGAAATCGGTCAATTAACAAAGAATTTCAAAATGGCGCTGATTTTTTTTAAATTTTGGTACCAATTTCCTGTTTTGTAATCCCACGAAGCCCTAAATATCGATTTTGAACAAAATCGGTCAATTAACATAGGATTTCAAAATGGCGCTGATTTTTTTTAAATTTTGGTACCAATTTCCTGTTTTGTAATCCCACGAAGCCCTAAATATCGATTTTGAACAAAATCTGTTAATTAACAAAGAATTTCAAAATGGCGCTGTTTTTTTAAAGTTTGGTAACAGTTTCCTGTTTTGTAACCCCAGGGAGTCCTAAATATCGATTTTGAACGAAATCGATCAATTAACAAAGAATTTCAAAATGGCGCTGATTTTTTTAAATTTTGGTACCAGTTTCCTGTTTTGTGACCCCAGGGAGCCCTAAATATAGATTTTGAACGAAATCGGTCAATTAACAAAGAATTTCAAAATGGCGCTGATTTTTTAAAATTTTGGTACCAGTTTCCTGTTTTGTAATCGCACGAAGTCCTAAATGCAATAAACCGCATCTCAATCAGCCCAGTACTTTTTGTGAAAAATGGTAACAGTGGTTGAAAAATTAAGATCATAGACTACAGCTCAGCTTTGTTGTCTATGGTCCTAAAATATATTTAAGAACCTTCTCACAAGCTATACACATCTAATGCAAAAAACCGCATCTCAATCGGCCCAGTACTTTTTGTGAAAAATGGTAACATATTGAAAAAATAAAATCATAGACTACAGCTCAGCTTTGTTGTCTATGGTCCTAAAATATATCTAAGAACCTTCTCACAAGCTAAACATATCTAATGCAAAAAACCGCATCTCAATCGGCCCAGTACTTTTTGTGAAAATTTTTAACACATAGAAAAATTAAGATCATAGACTACAGCTCAGCTTTGTTGTCTATGGTCCTAAAATATATCTAAGAACCTTCTCACAAGCTATACACATCTAATGCAAAAAACCGCATCTCAATCGGCCCAGTAGTTTTTGTGAAAAATGGTAACATGTTGAAATATTAAAATCATAGACTACAGCTCAGCTTGGTTGTCTATGGTCCTAAAATATATCTAAAAACCTTCTCACAAGCTATACGTATCTAATGCAAAAAACCGCATCTCAATCGGCCCAGTACTTTTTGAGAAAAATGGTGACAAAAAAGTGCACAAACAAACAAACAAACAAACACACAACCTCTTAGGGCAAACACATATACCGTCTCCGCTTCGTCGAGGGTAAAAAGATGTGTGTATCTGACGTACACGCAGAAAGTTCATACACCTCGCTGTCATGGCACACCGGTCAAGAAGCTTCATCCCCCGTCTCGCTCGGCAGGCGCGCGTTCCCCTCCGGCGAGAAAGTGACGTACACAGGCAGCGAGGTAGTGTGCGCGGCTTGCACAGCCGCGCCTCAGCGGCACACGGCGCACACGACGCGCGCGCGAGCCTCGCCGCCCTCGCCCGCCTCGCCGCTCACGCCGCCCACGCCGCGCTCGCCCGCCACGCCCACCACGCCCACGGACCACGAGCGGGAGCAGCGGCAGCCGGACCCTAATGGTGAGTCTACTACACTCCTCAGTCTTATAGGGATGATGACAACTCAATCAAATCAGTAACTCTTTATCAAACTTAAAAAGTGCTTCTAGCGTGGGAGCTTGTATCGAAAACATAGTTGTGACGTCACTAAATTTCAACACACTTTTTTTCTTTAATCAATATTTTAAAATGATTATCAAACTTAAAACTAACAGAAGATGTGAATTTAAGGTCTTTTGGAAGACCCTCTCTATTAATCAGTCAGAAATAATTTATTTTATTAGTGTAAGTGTTTAAATCGTTGAGATGTAGGTGTGATCTACCTTTTTAGGTTTATGTGTAGAATAATTTAGAAATAAATGTTTTTTCTTTCTTTCTTCTTCTTTCTAATTGATTTTCGTGAAAATCTCTCGTATTCACGGACGCAAGCCCATGGCTCAAAGACAACAGTAGTCTTACCGTGGTCGATTCAACTACTCCTGCACAAAGATTTCTGGCGATCTCTAGAAAATTCAGTGTCGTACCCTTATGTCTTTAGTCGGTCCTTTTTTATTGCTTTGAGCCCTGTCACTGATATTGAAAATACCACAGCAATATTCTCTCCCCCGCGAAACGTGGTCAATCGAGTGTGAAATCACAAAACAAGCAGTCTTCCACCCGCGCGGTTTAACCCCGTTTAAATATCCAATGCGGAAATATTACACCGACACTTGCCAGGATAATACAGTTTTAATTTATATTTGTAGAGCTTCTGGAATTCGATACATTGGCGGATTGTCCGATTAAGTTAGGCAGTTTGCGGTTTCGTTACAAAATATTTGATTATAAAACAGTTACCAAATAGATTTACTGTAACTTTGTAAGTTTTACTTTCGGAGAAGCAAGCGCTAGTAGCGTTAGAGAGGCAATAGGTTCGCATTTGTTAATGATCACTCGAGCGTGTTCTTTAGGTGTTGTAGAAGTCATTTGACATGTCTCAAGATTTGAACTATATCCGTGTGTTTGGCGCGCAAAGTGCGCGGGCTGCGGGCAGGAGCTATTGGATAAGAATAAGAATAAGAACATTTATTTGCATAATACACGTAATACAGGTGGTTTTACAAAAGAAAGTCACAGTGTATTGCCATGCCAGGCGTGCAAATTTAGCTATGTTAAGAGTTACATAATATTTTATTAGTATAAATAATGTTAAATAGTATAAAGCATATTGAAAAACATCACATAAATTATAATCATCATTCCATTAATTTAACGCACAATTATTTTAAAAAGAGACAATAATAAAAGGTCACATTAGTATTTTAGGTCATCTGAAGGGATCTAAGTAGTCGTTAATCGAGTAGAAGCACTTCTCTAAAAGCCACTTATTTAAGTATGATTTGAGTGCTGGCGGTGACATAGTTTTAACGTGAGGAGGAAGCTGATTAAATATGCGTATCGCCATGCAGTAGGAATTACTCTGGAATAAGCGTAATTTCATGTTGGGCAATAACAATCTGTCCCTATGTCTAGTTACTTTCCCAAGTACATCTCCATGTTTGGTGAAAAGATCAGGATTGTTTTTTACGAAAATGCACATTTCTTTTCTGTAAATACAAGGCAAAGGGAGTAAATTAAGCGACTTAAATAGAGGTTTGCAACTGTCTAAATAATGCGCACCACATATTGCCCGTATACACTTCTTTTGCACTTTGAATACTCTGTCTATGTCAATTGAGTTGCCCCAGATTATCAAGCCGTAGGTAAGTATAGACGATACATATCCGTGATATTCACTCAAAACAGCGTCTCTAGTAGCTATCTTTCCTTAATTTTTTCAAAGCAAACACACACTTATTAATTCTACTACAGACATTGTCAATATGGTTTTTCCAATTGCAGTGTTTATCAAGTTCTATACCTAAAAATTTGGTTGATTCTGCTTTGGAGGGGCAAGCGCTGGTAGCCTTAGAGAGGCAATAGGTTCGCATTTGGATATAATCACTCAAGCGCTTTCTTTACATGCTTTAGAAGCCAGTTGACATGTCTCAAGATTGGAACTATATTCGTGTATTTTCGCGCGAAGAATGTGCGGGCTGCGGGCAGGACCTACCGGAGGGGCAAGCGCTTGTAGCCTTAGAGAGGAAATAGGCTCGAATTTGGTTATAATCACTCGAGCGCGTTCTTCAGGTGCTTTAGAAGCCAGTTGACATGTCTCAGGATTGGAACTATATATGTGTTTGTCGCGCAGAATGCGCGGGCTGCGGGCAGGAGCTATCGGAGGGGCAGGCGCTGGTGGCGCTGGAGCGGCAGTGGCACACGTGGTGCTTCGCGTGCGGCGAGTGCGGCACGGTGCTGCAGGGCGAGTACATGGGGCGCGCGGGCGTGCCGTACTGCGAGCGCGACTACCAGCGGCTGTACGGCGTGCGCTGCGCCTACTGTCAGCGGTACATCTCTGGGAAGGTGCTGCAGGTGAGTCTCGTGCACCGGGTCAGGTGTGACTCGAGCGGCAGTGTGCTTCGCGTGCGGCGCGGTGCTGCAGGGCGAGTACATGGGGCTGCAGGTAAGTCTCGTGCACCAGGTTACATGTGGCGCTACTAGTGCGGACACATGTTCAACCTCAAGCTCCGAGAAACAGGTGTGTGTAGGCTCTGCTGTGACGCCATTACACATTATCTACTACTACCCTGCCCTAATGCTCAAATGCAGCCTCCTACTAGGGAAGCACCTAGTGCGCCCTGAGGAGGCAAAGAATATCCCGCCCAAGAAGATGCTGTTGTTCCTAGCAGCTTGTAGGCCAGGAACTTTAGATGGTGGCGATCACAATAGATCGGCAACGGTTGAAGTGGTACCGGGTCTCTTTACAGAGCCTGATAGGGAGCTCACTCTTGTACAATTGTATGGAAGTATAAAGGACCTATTACCACCGTGATTGGTCATTGGATTGATTGTTTATGACCCTTCTCCTTCCATTCTCTTAAAATGTAAAAGTCCATTTAAATTGTTCTTGATTGTTGTTAAATTGATTTAGTATATTATTTGCCTAAAATAACTTCTGAGGTTTAACCCAGCATATAATTCAGCTAGCCATCATTGAAATTTTTTTGTGTACAGGCCGGTGATAATCATCACTTCCACCCGACGTGCGCTCGCTGCAGCAAGTGTGGAGATCCATTCGGTGATGGAGAGGAGATGTTTCTGCAGGGCGCCGCCATATGGCATCCGCGCTGCGGGCCCGCGCCCCACGCCCCCCTGGACTTGGAGCGAGCCTCCTCAGAGCTACAGGTTTGTGGTCTCGCTGGAACAACTCCCGGGTGCAGCGCCCGGTGGAGTCAAATTAAAAAAACTTTGTGATACTGCTTTAGAATCGTTGTGATTTAAAAATTCGATGAAACGAAAAACGAAACGTAAAAAACACAACAAAACAAAATGTTGGCGGATTATAGCAAAATAATTGTATTCTTTTCTTGCTAAAAAAAACGCATTCTGACAATACCATTATTTAATTTTGTTGTCAAGTACTTTCGAAGAGTTGGACTGTTTCTCACACTTGTTGGATTAATCGATGATCACTTCAGTGTTGCTATAAACTAATTTTCAATTACCTTGTAATTTATCCATATCAACTGACCTATTGAGCAGACTATATTACAGTTTAGCCTATGATATTACTTAAGATTGAACTTCTGCTTATGAAGCTCTGGTGCTTCCTGGAGTCTTGATAATCCGTCGAGTTTCTACCTGAACCCATTGCTTGTTTTGTTTTTAAAATAAGTTTATAAAAAAAAATCATAACGTAGTTTCATCATCATATAATATTTAATTATTTATTTGAGAATTTAGTAGTTTTATTACATATTATGCTTTGAATCACATTTTTTGTTTCATTATTGCATTTCAGATTTAGTTGTTATTATTATCATTGTTTTCCATGTGGCAGTTCTCGCTGCGCTCGCGCACGCCCAGCGTCAACGGCTCGTACTGCAGCCCCTACAGTAGCTTGACCAGGAAGGTCCGTGTTTTACTTTGCAACTTTTATTTTTTTACTTTATGATATCATATTCGCTCGTATAGACAAAATCCATTTTACCCGACTACGGCAAAGCCAAAAGTGTATATAATATGTATATTTGTTTTTATATAAGGAATTTTAACACCATAACGCCAAAAAAACAGACGATTTTGATGAATGAGGTATTATTATTGTCCGGGTGACCTAAGCTACATTTTATACTTAATCGATTCTTGGATTTTTTTCCCATAGTCTGGTTACAGTTTTTGTAAGTACCTAATCGTATTTATCGTATTGTCTCATAACAGTTTTTTTATTGTATGATTCTAGAAATGTCACTAATTATTTCCTTTTGGTTTTGCATAATTAGTGCGGAAAATGGATTTAGTCTACGGGTCTGTTTGTATTTTTTTGAGTTATAATTTAATCCTGTTTTACTTTATTTATTTTATCTTCATAAACATTTCCTTTTGGTTTTGCTTAGTGCGGAAAATGGATTTAGTCTACGGGTCTGTTTGTATTTTTTTGAGTTATAATTTAATCCTATTTTACTTTATTTATTTTATCTTCATAAACATTTCCATAGTTTTGTATTAGCTTTTTTCAGGTTTTTTTAATGTAATCAAATAAATTTTAATGTGACCGATCAAAACAAAAACGTTCGCAAAATAAATTTAAATGCCTTCCACATGTGTACAAAATAAAATAAAAAATCGTTTAATTTGACCGTCTAAAAAAACGTAAAAAGCCGTTAAAAGTTGCAGAGTTGTTAGCCAATGATGGCACTGCTTGGCACTTTATTCCTCTGAGAGCTGCAAATTTTGACGGGCTCGAGGAGGCAGGAGTTAAGTCAGTTATGTTTCACTTGGGCACTCGATACTGACTTTCTAAGAAAGACAGAAGACATTTATGACGTGTAGATTCTTGACACAAATGAAAGAAAAGTTAGTGAAAATTACAATCGAATATTCAAGTACTTTAACTGAAACACTGTTATACGCAAATTGCGTATAACAGTGTTTCAGTTAAATAAATAGCTAGTTTAGTGTAAAAAAAAAATTTGCCTAGGATGATTATAGTGAGATTAGGAGGATTATATAGGAACATTTACAAGCGTGATTATAGTGCGAATAAGTTCTTCTACTATTTACCAAGTCTTTAACCTTAATTTTAAGGGTGTAAGAATTGTGCCACAGACTTTGATAGTTATTTGGTAATCACGTAGTGTAACAGGGATATAGATATAAGGGATCAGTTTGAAAATCTCATTTGACGTTTCTTGCTGTCTTATATTGTTCATGGTCGTAAAATCGCGTTAGACGTTTTCACTTATCGGTATGTTACAGTACGGGTACCGAGCGGTGTCGCCCGGGCTCACGCTGCGCGAATACCGCGACTCGCGCGACGAGACGTGTTCCCCGCACCGCATCACCACGTACTCGTACCTGGCGAGCGAGCCGAACACGCTGCGGCGCTGTGTGCAGCCCTACGACCGGCCGCCCACCTCGCCGCACTTCCACAGGCCGCCGTGTGAGTGTGTCCGACACTAGCTAACACTATCCCCGCACCGCATCACCACGTACTCGTACTCTCGAGTATTATTTCATGAGATGGCAAAAAGAACACGCGGTAGACGGTACAGGTGGCGCCATCTCTTATCGCTGACTAGAACTAATTTTATTAATGTCAGTCACTAATAGGATCGCGTCACGAAATTTTTTATTCACGAATAACGCGGCAATTATCAGTGGAATTATTACATTTTACTTAATAAAATTTAGACATGCGATTTCCAACGCCGCCTGCTAGGGGAATTCTTACGTGACATGGACTATGAATGAACAAGAAGTGAAGCTAATCTGTCTTGTTCAGCGTCCGCCAGTACGCGCGCGAGCTCTCGAGCCGGCAGCAAGGCGTCGTCGCGGCCCGGAATGCGCGTTCTGGTCGACTCCATCCGCTCAGAAACTCCGCGCCCCAAGTCGCCGCACATGAACAACGAGGTGAGACAACAGGTGGCGCTGTTAGATCTACGATCCAGTCCGAACTAAGACACTGCTTATGTACGCAACCTGCATCATGATTACAAAGTTTTCTCTGAATTGCACTATAATTGTTTACTTAAAACCGTAAACGGTTTTTTAAATTCGCATCATCTGTTACTATTTGAACGAGCGAAGCGAAGGTCTCTGAGTCTACTTGAGTGAATTTGCACTTGTCCGTCCGTCCGTCTGTCTGTCAGAGCCTTATAACTTCTGAATGACTGAACGTAATTACTTCAAATTTAAATATAATATGTAAACCGATGACCTCCAGCCGAATATGGTTTAAAAAGTTATAAAAATCTTTATTTCAGGAGGGCTCTCATAGAAGCTAATGCGAAGTAAAATATTTTTTATAGCGTTAGATCGGGTTGCGGTATATCATTTTAAAGATAATTAGGTATAGAGTCCAAAAATTTTTTTTTTTAATTTTCCCCTAAAACTGACGAAATGGGGGGGTTTTCAAAGTGGAGATTTTCTAACGTCCAAATTTGACCTCAGAACTCTCAATTTTCTGAAAGGCTGAGCCTGAAACTTGATCAATTATTTGAATTATATCCTGTACTTGAACAAAAAATACTAAAATACTAAAATACTAAAATTAGATAAATATTATAAGGAAACGAAATTATTTAATTTTTAATGAGCTTCAGTATTTTTAACAGAACTCCACAATGATGTCAATAGACGGCGCTGATGGAATTGTCTAATTCTTATGGATACCGCGAGGTCTCAGTTGGGGGCGAACCACTAGTTATTATGTATCACCTTTGTGATTGTTTCCTTAATATTAATATAATTCATGTCATTAACCTTCAATGGTTGGATCAGCTGAGTCCCCGAGTATAACACTCGCTCGAAGGAAGATTCCTTCAGTTCACAATTTAACTCATCTTTTGAACATGTAGATAGTGATACATGTTAAAATGTTTTGCAAAATATATAGGTATACTTCTAGATCTGAACAATAAATTATAGTGTTTCTTTATTTATTTAATTAATTGCAGGAACCAATCGAGCTATCGCACTACCCTTCGGCCTATAAGCCGCCGCCCGGCACCAAGCCTAAAATAGAGAGAGACGACTTCCCCGCGCCACCCTACCCCTACACGGACCCTGGTGAGTGGAGTTACCCCCTCCCCCCCCTCCCCCCCTCCCTCCCCCCCTTCCTACACTGGAACTACCCCAAAGTAGTATTACTCCCTCCATCTCAATGGAAACCCCAAAAATTACCACAGCATTATTTTTTTGTCAACACTGGATTAACTCTTTAACACCCTGAAATTGTTTCATTTCCTATACACAAATTATTTCGTGTATTTCATTAGTACTACCCTCTTTTACAGATTGACAGTGTGTAACGTGTGTGTGTATCGGACGTGTCTTATTTATTTCTACACCAAGCTCCCGACGAAACCTCACAACTTTGTCATTAAGATATTCATCAATAGTATAATCAATAATGGCATCGGCTTAACAAATGCTGTTTTACACAGTCTTCATATTTATGCAAATCTAAGAACTCTTTTGGTACCATGTTATAAAAGCGTACACTCGACCCCACAAAGGATTTCTGCACCTTGCGCACACAATATGACGCTTTTACAAGCTTATGGATTAAACTAGCTGATGCCCGTGACTTCGTTTGCGTGGTTTAAGTTTTTTTGATTCCCGCGGGAACTCATTAATTTTCCAGGATAAAAAGTAGCCTATGTCACTCTCCAGGTCCTCAACTATGCCCATGGCAAAAATCACGTCGATCTGTTGCTCCGTTGCGGCGTGATTGAAGGACAAACTAACAAATCAACATACAAACACACTCGCATTTATAATTAGTACTAGCTGATGCCCGCGACTTCGTCCGCGTGATTTAAGTTTTTTTATTCCCGCGGGAACCCCCTAATTTTCCGGGATAAAAAGTAGTCTATGTCACTCTCCAGGTCCTCAACTATACCCATGCCAAAAATCACGTCGATCCGTTGCGCCGTTGCCGCCTAATTGAAGAAAAATGCGAGAAAAAGAGCATACTATCCCACAGGAACTGTTTGTTTTTCCGGGATATAAAGTGGCCTATGTCACTCTCCAGGTCCTCAAATATACCCATGCAAAAAATCACATCGATCCGTTGCGCCGTTGAAGCGTGATTGAAGGACAAACCAACAAACCAACAAACAAAGTGACTTTCGCATTTATAATATTAGTATGATAAATGATATGATGATTTGTGTCCGTTTCCATTGTCAGAGCGTCGCCGGCGCTGGTCAGACACGTACAAGGGTGTAGCAGACAGCGATGAAGAGGGCGAGCGTTTGAACGGAGTCAACGGCGACGTCGATCCTAAATTGCGTCGAGAGGAGCAGGAACTGTCCAAGATCGAGACCGGCATCGCGCAGGTACGGTGACGTCAATGCACTTGTGAACTTTTTTTTAATATGTAGGCTAACGCTTAGCTGCTTGCAATTGTTGATGCAGCCTAAGGTGGACCGCGCATGCCTAGAAGATGCCTATTGACTCTTGATTTGTAGGTACCTATATTAAAAGAGGAGGGGAAAACGGAAGCCGGAAGGGCATTCCATATCCTAGCGGTTCGAAATTAGAAACGAGGAAACCATTCGCTTCATACGAGCCCGCTGAATTTCGACTGCGTAAGGGTGCAGACCTTGTCTGAACTGAACAAACTGTGGAGTTAACGTGTTTTAGAATAGAATATGTCCTTCTTCTCGTTGGTCTAGACTCTAGTGGTGAGAATGTTCGAATGCGGTCGACGAGGTCCCGGGTCGGGTCATAATATTGAGTATTGGGGTTTTTTTTGATTTTGAATAGACACGGGTCTACCGTTCTACTTTTCGCTATTTCACAGATAACAAGAATGTTAACGTTTTTGACTAGGAACACAAAAATGAAATGGGAATGCGATTTATTTATTATGCTTTGCTTGGCTTTTTACTGTGATTCATCCTCTGATTATTATTTTTTCACAGGTGTTTTTGAAAGAAGTGAAAGAACGCGAGAAACTTCAGCAATGGAAAAAGCAGAACTTAGACCCGAGAAATGCTAGCAGGTACTTTTTATTTTTTCTGTTGTCATGGCAAAGTATCGGAGGTAAAGGAGGCATTGGCCGTGCTATTTAAGTTCGAGTATAAAAATAGCTATTTAAGGTCGAGTCAACATCACCTTATAAGATGCTCCGGTATCGGCGGGAACCGTACGTTAAGTGTAGTTTGAAAGATTTCCGTGGTGCGGGCTATCAATCAATCAATCAAATAAATATTATATATGCGAAAGTTTGGATGGATGGATGTATGGATGTATGGATATTTGTTACTCAATCACGCGCCAACGGCTGAACGGATTTGGCTGAAATTTGGCACAGAGATAGAATATAGTCTGGAATAGCACATAGGCTACTTTTTATCCCGGAATATTAAGGAGTTCCCGTGGGAACCAAAAAACCTCAATCCACGCAGACGTAGTTGCGGGCATAAGCTTAAGCTAGTGCGCCATAAGTGCGGGATACACACTGTACCACATAGACTTACCGATAGTTGCAAATTATCTATACTATAATATTATAAAGAGGTAAAGTTTGTAAGTTTGTGACGTTGTAGGGGGTAATCTCTGGATCTACTAAACCGATTTTGATGTGAGTGTCAGGCTATATATTAACCCGAAAAATTAGGAAGTTCCCGTGGGAATTTAAAAAACTTATTTCACGCGGACGAAGTCGCGGGCATCTGCTAGTAGCGAAATAAACTTCATGTTCCTTCACTATTTAAGTTCCTTGTTTAACTGTGTATCTATAGCGGGGATATGTTTCCAGGACACCTAGCGCGTCCCGCGAGGCGGGCATCCGTCTCCGCTACTCCTCCCCTGTGGGCGCGTCGCCGTCGCGCAGCCTGGACCACCCGCGCGCGCTCGAAGGCGCGCCGCTACCGGCCCGGCACCACCACGTTCCCTCCTACAACGGTACGCGCGCGGAACACACACACACACCGCGCACCAGGCACACTACATACACTAGACACACCTCACACATTTAACTCACTTCGAACCGAACCTTTCTTTGCGTTCAAACTAACATAGGCACCTCAATAGCAGATGATGGCCTCAAAGCAGCTGTTCTGTTTGACGGCCATTTTCGTATATTAAAGTTACTTCCGTTAGACAAAATAACTCAAATCGCAAAGCGAGGTTAACTTAAAAACGTCGTACTAATTAATATTAGAGTGCGAACTGTAGTATGGTATGAATTATGATGCTGTTTAACACACCACGGCAAAAACATCAATAGGCATTTCTTAATACATATAGTCTTACTATAATAGGCATGATGACTGATTTTGAAAAATGGTCAGATTATGTTCGGAAGTATCTACTATTTCGAAAAAATATCTTATTTCAGCAGGAAAATAAGGTTTGGTCGATAAAATTGGAATTTGAAATTTAAATTTTAAAATTCACGCCAAAACGTTCGGCGGTGTCATGGCGTCGTTTGTGACGTCACTATTGTTTTTACCAATGTACTCTGTGCAGTGTGCAGTAAACAATAGTGTGATTGTCAAAGCTAGAAAACAAACAATTGTGACGTCATTCGCTTCTTGGTGTTTTACCCAATATGGCGGATGGCTGTATTTTATAGTTTTATTTTATCAAAATAAATAGCAATCTTACTCGAAATAGAAAGATAAATACGTTTTTTATAATCCATGAATCCTATTTCATTAGATAAATTCATAATTTCATTGATTCTTGGTTACTGTCATCATGCCTATTATAACACAAAATCCTGCTATCACAAGAACCTCAAATCTGAGATATAACGCGGCTATTAGACGATCAATCTTATTTTATCAATTAAATCTTGCAATAAATAAGTTTTTTGAAAAAAATCATAAGTAAATATTTATAGATAATATCACCTGATCAATTTGACCATTGGTCGTTTTATGGCTGCTTAGAAAACTACAATAATTTTATAAACGCGATGCTTTGGACAGAGCGTAGACTAACACGTTTGAATCTTACAGTATTTACATACCATTTGAACGATGGTGAGTTCTCCCGACTCCTTATCATGTATTTTAAATTCTCTTTAGCTTTGCTATGAAGCAGTGCATTTTTACTTTGCCTCATTACCATCGTATAACCATTTCGTGCCTAATTGTAAATATTGAATGTAATTAATGGGTATTTAGTCTAGGCTTTGTTCGACCGTCTCAGTTTAATACGGTTTCTACACACGCTTAAGTCTTTTTGAGTATCGACATGAAAATTGGACAGTGTACTTGTCATACAAAACCAGCTTCATCTACTTAATGCAGATTGGACGTCAGACTTGAGCGTGTGTTGGGCCCTTTATAAACTAAACCAATACATACTAAAAATATTAATTTTGTAACGTTCTTTTAAAACAAATCTTATTTCTATTGTAAAGGAAAAGGCTCATTTTAGGCCTACTCTTGTACACTCTACCATGAATAGAGGAAAATACATAGATTGTATTAAAAATATAATAATTTAGAACAGTAAAGTAAATAACGAAAAAAAAACATGTATTTCAAGTTTTCGATACGTTTCCAAGATGGCAACCTTCAGCCATAGAGAAGGCAGTAGGCGCAAAATATATCAAATGTCATTTCTGACAGTCACTGTCAAAATAATGTTTCTCTTTGGAAAACGTCAAAAAATATGAATCCGCCATTGTTACCCACTCATGTTTAGTGTTCTTTAACTTGGAAAGATTAAATAATTTTACTACTGAAATTACGACGAAATCGTAGATTTGGCTGTTAAAAACTGGTCTAGTATTTTATTTTCCTTAATTTCTCTACTTGTACAAAACTAGGCCTACGCCCCATACAAATCTGAACCTTTTATATTCTTAGTTAAGTGGATATTTATTAATTATTACCAGCAATTTGGTTATAAATTATAAGCAATCTGCAGACAAACCAACAAGTTCGTAGCCAACTCATTTCGACCAGTGTATAGGGCTGTCTTTAGATCTATAAAGTATACTTTTGCAGCCAACCCACTGACAGAGAGTGAAAAGTCAGCTGCCAACCCTATTTAGGTTTGAAAGTTGGGATGTCTCCAAATGCTTAAACCATGCGAATAGTAATTATTAAATACATTATATTACATTACAAAACTTAAAATTTAAATAATATTTACTAAACAAAGGTGAAAATGTCATACAAGTGTAAAAGAAATGCTAACCGCTGCTCATGCTCAGTACCGACGCGAGGTGAGACCGTGTATTTCTTCGTCCTTCCATATATCATTTTTGAATGCCGATAATTTATATCGATATGCTTCTGTGAGCTTTTCACGCCGCCAGCCCTGATTGTATTTTATCAAAATTAAAAAAGTACATTCAATTTTGGATTTTGCATTGGCACTATCGTAAATTATTGCGACTTCAAGTAGAAATTATCGTTTTAAATTTGTTTTCCCCGCGAAACAATGCATCACAACAGTAATTTCATCTTGACAAGTTAACAAACTGACAAACACACTTTCTAACCTATCTAAACCTAGTCGTTTGAGCCAACATCGATACGTTCTCCTTTTATAAAACAGATTAAAAATTGTTTGATTTTTTTCCGGCGGCGTACTTGCGTTGCATAGTGTGTGCTAAGCTTAAAGCTTCTTACATAGTGTTGCGTGAATTTGATATATTATTAGTTTGTCTATTTAAATTGTTTTGTTCATTTTATATTATACCGCTTTGTTGGAAAATGAACTTTATGGTATTGTATTTAGAACGTATTTCGGAATGGCAAGAGCATTTCATACATTTAAAGCTATACGCATGTGCTTAATAATTATTGTAGAATATAATAATATACTTTTACAATTTTATACAATGAACATTAATTTACACTTTTCTGCATAACGACTGATATATTATTATTTATGTATTCAAATCATATGAGTATAATCCATCTAGTATCTATATTATATTATATTTTAAGTACTTACAATATTACATTTGAAAATATTTCATAGAATTTTCATATTGGTTGCAGATCTTTAAAATCAATAAATTATATTTAGCATGGTCAATGAGGATCACATAAAAAAAAATAATTAATGAATTTATTTATCAAAATATATGTGATTTTGTCATTGTAATATAATAATTAAAGCAATGTTCATTTAGTAAAAGATGAAGATGGTGCAAGGAAAAATAGTTTTTTTTAGAATCATAACTGTGTGAACATTGTTATAATTGACAAACGTAACTTTTACGCACGCTGAGAAACTGAAATAATAGAACCTCATAATATGTATAATTATTGTTTTTTTCAAAATCATCTTTCATTTTGTTATCACTTGTCAGATGGGTGAACGTCGTTTTATCGTGTATCTCGTTACATAATGTGGAGCAAAATGGAAATTTATTTTTTTATTTATTTATTTATTTATTTCAGGCATCAAGGCCCATATTATAAAATACATACAATACAGATTACACAAAAAATAAAAACAATATTAAATAAAATACAATCCTAAAAACAATACATAGGTAATAGGTAAATTCAATATAAAAAGACTACTACGGTGGGGAAATGTTTGATACTATATTTTTTACACTGAAAACACAAAATTGATTGAGTAAACGTTTAGCCACTTCAGCAAAACAAATTCATTCATCTCAACTAGTTTCAGGAATTATTTCCTAAACTAAAGTAAATTAAGTTATTAAACTATTTAGGCCGGTCCCACACGTCGCCACCAACATTGGCCCCAATACTAATCGGCCAACGTTATATAAACTTGGGTCCCAATATTGGCGTAACAATTGGGGCACTAATTTCTCGAGCTACACGTTGGACTAGTAGCATTGCAGCCAACGTTGTTGCCATCCTGTGAAGCTGGGGTTACCTATTTTTTCAGTGGATGAGGGTACTTGTTAAAGTGCATAAGAGTTACGCGCGGTAGTGTTGTGTTGGTGCATATATACAGTAGTGTGATGCGTGTTGTGATGTGTACTGTGTAGTGATGCACGCGCCGCCGCGGCCCGGATACGGCCTGCGGTCCACCACGCTGCCGGCCGGCGGACTGCGCGGCTGCAACGTGAGTACACACGTCTGACTCCTGACCCCCGACCCCTACCCCTTAACACGCCGATACTGTGGACTGGCAGACTGCGCGGCTGTAACGTGAGTACATACCCCTTATCACGTCGAAATTATATGTCAAGCCCTTCTACCACTAGCACGCTACAGATCAGTGGACATCGCGGATGAAATGTGAGTACACACCTGACCCCTTACCCCTATCGCTACCCTTTAACACGTCGAAACTATTGACGTCAAACCCTACTCTCCTAACCACCTAAATACAGGCAAACTGCGCGACTTTAACGTAAGTAACCCCTAACAAGTCACAATCCTACTCTGACCCTTATCCTGTTAAAATATGGTAGACTACAGATAAACAAAGGAAACTCTCTCCGTTGGACACAACCCCTAACCCCTAGCCCTAACCATACTGGAAAATGAAAATGGCTTACAAACCCTCGGCGCTATGGCTTCCGGTCCGTAAACATCGCTAGTGCATTGTAAGTCATTAGCCCTTCATCATCATCATCATCATCAACACATAGTCACATAACCAAAGCCAGCTAATGACAGGTTTCAATAATCGTATGTATCTTAGAGCGAAAGGCAATCCCCCTCTAAGGCTCATTAAACGGCAGAAATTCAACGTGAGTATTCATCAATACCTGCTTCATTACCATACCTTAAAAGCGTCTCCGTAACTATTTAACAGTACCCGTAGTCTTAAGTTTTTACATTGCAAATATGATTGATCGTTAAAAGAATTCGACTGTAGCGTAATGGAAAATGAACCTTAATAAAGCTAAACGTGTATGCATTCACAATCCGCGCTCCAAACGATAAGTTTCTAAATTAAAATCAGTCTTACTGAATTTGTGACTTTAAATTAAGAGCTTTTGGGTCCACTTTACTTAGACGCCAATGTGATCGCTCGATTACGAGCAATCGAATTTGCAATGTAAAAACTTACACTGAGCGTACATACAGCTAGTGAAACGGTGTGTTAACAACGTATGTATCTTCTTCTTCTTACTTACTTACTTCTACTATTTAGCACTGCCGTACTCCTATCACTTTGCCCAAGCATAGCTTTAATCAAACCAATCATTATTTCCCTAAACACTGCTTGTTTTACTGTGCGCATGCAATGTATTAACATTATTGTGTACCCATATAGTCCCACAAATTACCTGACCCGGTGACAGCGTCGCTAGTATATATATGAAAAATAAAATAACAAATAAAAAACTAAACAGTCATAAAAAATATTTTCAATGTTTGCCACCGGGCCAGATAATTTTGACGGACTATACTATCTTCCTCTGCATGATCCATACCTTATTACCAGATCAAGTGCATGTATCGTGAGTCGACTCTACATATTATGCGCCTAACTTACGTTCATTTCCACTCACTTAAGTTTTCTCTCGTCAATACTCGCCTCATGTCGGTATCAAGCACATCCGGGATCCTGCACCCTTGTTACCGCTCCGAATTATACAGTTTTGCAAACATACTCGCTAGCGTTTGCGTGTGAACCTTGAATCCCGGTGATCCCGTTAGCCCGTTACCATCTTAGACTGCATCATCACTTACCATCAGGTGAGATCGCGGTCAAGGGTTAGCTTGTAGTGGATAAAATAAAAAATAGATCCTGGTGTCCCGGGTAACAAGGACCTTATAAGGTCTATAACTCTATTCTGATATATAAATGTCTGAGGGTCAATTGCGACTTCCGTGGTTAAATAATATGCCACCAACAAGCGATAAGTATGAATAATTAAAACCCGAAAAATCGGGTATTCCCGGATGTAACTTCCGTTATATCGATTTTGTTCGTGTATAAAATGTAGCATAGTCACACGGACCATAATTACGAATCGATTGACACCTCATTCATCAAAATCGGCTCAGTAGTTTAGGCACTACGATGGAACATACATACATACATATACTGTTAAAATTGTAACCCTTGCTTTCGGCTTTGCCGTAGTCGATAAAACATAGACACTGAATAATTGTAGAATAATAATAAGCCTTTTTCAATTCTATTTACCTAAATTGTTCAGTCAAAAAAGGCATCAAAATCATTGCACGCAGACGATAGCAAGGAAACGTTTGCACAACTAAGATTAGCTCCGTTCGTTTCGGTCGCTCTTTGCGCGGTTCGGTGCGGGCTTAGTGCGGTTTTAGTGCGGTTAGTGCGGGTGTAAAGACGGCAGTGTTGCAGTGGTGTCTTCGCTCCGCGCGGCGCCGCGGCCAGGCTACGGGCTTGCGGCGCGCTCTCATACCTTCTCCTCCAGTACTGCGGTTAGTATCCACCACCACCACTACAGCCCATTAACATCCCACGGCTGGGCACAGGTCTCCACTATCATTTGGAGTGGTGGAATTGGAGCTTAGACCCACCATGTTGCTCCAATGCGGGTTGGCGGGCTTTAACGACTATTATAATGTTAGTGATACTAACCGGAACCGACGGCTTAACGTGCTCTCCGAGGCACGGAGGTGAAACACCGCCAACTTCCAATTCCAGGCTGGCACTGAGAATTTCTTAACTGAAAAACCCATTACCTAGGCGTTTAGTATACCATATTATAATGACACCGAATGTGATATTAGAAGTTAAAAATGTACATGCTGAACATGAAAAACAAGAGCCGAGAGAAACAATTGTTTACCCTCATGTGATTGTTTTGGCGCAGTGGTGAACATGCAGCTTTAACATTAGTGTTGTACGCATAACAGTTTAGCCCGCTTCCATCTTAGACTGCATCATCACTTACCAGGTGAGATCGCAGTCAAAGGCTAATTTGATTTGGCATTTCGCTTGAAGAACGTCACAGGGTAAACGTGAAAAGCGAAAAACGAAAAGAAAATTTACCCCTTGACCATTAATTGAATAAGTACACTAAAATTATACATCAATGCTTTTGACAGTTTTAGTTTTTTTTTCCTAATTTCTGTTAACCAATTTTTTTTAAATTCCGTATCTTATAATGTGTGTCAGTGAATGAGCGAGACGTGTACATGTTTTCAGGGCGACTTCACATTCAGCGGTCTCGGGGACAAAACGCACAGCACCGACTTCAGCAGCGGCAAATCAGACAGTGAGTACTGCCCTTATATCGTACGCTGTAATTTTTTCTGAGCCTCTAGTGAAACTTTTCAACTCAAGACTACGTTCGCACTGCGAAAAAAATTCGGGCGATTTTTATTCTATATATTTATATTTCGCGTACAGATTTCACCTACCTACTCCTACTTAATTTGTATCAAACCAGCGATTTGTTTTTCGGGCGAATTTTTTTCGCAATGCGAACGTAGCCTTATCTACCGATTAAGGGTGAAAATGTCGTCGCTCGCCTCTTCTGACGTGGCTGGACGGATACCGACGCTGGGAAAACGGTGATTTGTCGCGTTTTCACCCTTAAATTAAAAGAAATATCAGATGGAAAAATTTCGTTTTTTCTTTAATTGAAAGAAATTTTGCAGCTCAATCACATGACGTCTATAGTAAGGGACATTCTTAAAATAGTATAATAGACTAGTTCGTGAATAATGTGTTTTAAATCCTTTTCGTGTAGGTATGTATATCTGTAAATTTTTGGTGGATAGTCCTTCGTAACTTTCTAAGATACAAAAATATATTTCGAAATCTTCTAGCTACAGAGATTATCATTTTAATTTTACTTTTATGTTCATATATAATATTCGTATATCACACTATATAATCTATCTATATTTATGATACTTTATTCTGAAATGACAAGCGCTGTATTTTATCAATTTCGTGCGCTCAGTGAGGACGGACCTTTGCAGTAAGTAAGGCGTGCGCCTCGCTTCCGAAAGGGACAGACGTACTCATTTCCCTCGCGTAAGAGCGAGACAGCAATTGCGCCGCAGTTCCGCTTACGGCACTTTTTTATCGCGGTCATACGACAGTTAATGTCACATAAGTTCAATCCATGGCATTAGATTAAGGAGATTGATGTCTAAAATTACCTACTATCGGCCGGAATGTTTTTGTCTAATAAAAATTTTGCTTACTTATCGAAATATCTCCTGAATATTATACAGGGTAGGCAAAACCAACGGGACATGGAAGGAAAGTATATTAAACTAGATGATGGCCGCGACTTCGTCCGCGTGGAATAAGTTTTTTGATTCCCGCGTGTACTCCTTGATTTTCCGGGATAAAAAGTAGCCTATGTCCTTCCCCGGGATACAACCTATCCCTGTACCAAACATCAAAATCGGTTGAACGGTTGGGCCGTGAAAGCGTAGCAGACAGACAGACAGAATAACAGACACACTTTCGTATTTATAATATTAGTATGGTTAATGAATATATCATAGAATAACTTTGATATCTTCAATATTTAATGTACTTTTTCTCCATGGTTTTGTCCACCCTGTATAAGGAGAAAGGTCCTTAGTTATCGTCAGACTAATTGATTTCATTCATTTCGAGCGTTACCTAGTAGTATCAATCCTTAAAATATTACATACAGAATTAATCTAAAGCCATGTATTGTTTTGATGAGAATGGTAGTCAAATGATCATATAATTACAACCCTACTAAATAGCGCAATCAAATCCGTGTAGGTACGCACTTATCTATGTTTATTTAATGTATCCATATACCATTTCGCTGTGTTTTACATTTCCTTTTACCATATAAATTTAGTTTATACGATTTTTGTGGATTTTTTGCTGTATAGTTCTTGCAATTCACGAGTGCGCGTGGCTCATGGTTGTGTTAAAGTCCTATCTGTATACATTTGTATACGTGTAAGTGTGTGCGTGTACGTGATTGCGCGTACGACTTACCGTTGCGAGAGGCACGCACACTTACGCAATGTGCACAACTACAAGTAAAGCGCTAGTGAATTGCAGGAACTATATACACTTGGCAATTCATTAGAAGTTTTATACTTAGCACTCGGCGACTTAAGCTAAGCTTGCTGTAGACTTCGCGGCATGATAGCTTAGCTTTTCATCAGAGCGTATATTTTTTTGACATAATTTTCCCTAATATGTTTCTCTAAAATATTGGTTTCTTATAATTTTTTGAATTCGGAAACTTATCTAAGATTTTTTTTATTTTCAGTTTCTGCCGGCTCTATCACCGACGTGGATAGAAGTGCTGTGGTGAGTATTGTACTTCTGAATAGATTACCTATTAGATTACGAAAAAAATCTTATGATTTTGTTTATAAAAGTATAAACAAATCAAGATATTCAAGAGATTAAAAGGGGACGAACGATACAATTAGAGAAGCAAAAAACCTTGCTTGCTTTGTTCGTGCGTTTTTTCGCAACCACTCGGACGGAAAATTTGAGGTCGTGAGGTCTCACGTTTTTCACGATTGTACCTGTTTCGTACCGCCGCTATATCGACACCGCAAAAAAACTTAAATAATGTCATAGCGGCATGGACGACATAGCCAAAAAGTCGTCTGCAAAACGTGCGTCGTTCTGTGCGGTGTCGTTGAATGAGTAAACAGTCATAGAAGTAGAAATATATGGCGCTCGGAGTAGTCACCGCAATTTATCGTGTCGTGCGGTGGCTCGTGGAAAAACGTCCAAAATCATAGTGTTTATTAGGTGTTGTCGTGTTTGCAGACGACGGACGGCGGGGTCGTAATTCGGCACGGCGGGGTCGTGTCGGCGGCGGGGCCGGTGCTGGGGTCGGGGCTGGGGTCGGGGGTGGGGGCGCGCGGCGGCGGCGTGCGGCGCTCTCTGCCCAACATGGCGACCTCTCACCTGCTGCACGAGCCCGCCAAGCTGTACCCCTACCATCTGCTGCTCATCACCAACTACCGCCTGCCGCCTGACGTGGACAGGCTCAACCTCGAGGTGAGTCTACACGATAACAGATGGCGTTGTTGATCTACGACGAATCCACGGCGGAAGCTGAGCAAAGTAACTACATCTGTTCCGCAGCCGTAACAAATTTCATCAAAATCGGTTGAAAACATAGGCCGTTAAAGTGTAGCAGACAGACTGACACAGTTTCGCATTTACAATATTAGTAATATGGATGCGACACTGTTAGTCTGTCTGCTTACTATTTGTCCCGGAAAATTGATGAGTTCTTGCGGGAATTAAAAAAACTTATTCTTCGCGGACGAAGTCGTGGGCATATCTCGTTGTTTTAGTAAATGAAGCATTGTTTTCCTCCATTCGCTTTGCGTGTGGCTGCCTTTATTTGTGAGACTATAAAATTTTGTCTTTAAAAATCAACATATTACATATTATATTATATACAGTGTAGATTCTGTTTTTTCCGAATTTCGCCACACGCACAAAAAACCATGTCGGAATGTCAACTCTGTGTTGTATTTTGCAGCGCCACCTATCGGACGCAGAGTTTGAAGCGATCCTGCAAGTAGGAAGACAAGAGTTCTACCGCCTGCCGCAGTGGCGCCGCAACGAGCTCAAGCGACGCGCCAGACTCTTCTAGACCCTTCTACACTCTTCTAGACACTACTAGACACTTGACGCGTTCACGGAATGACGACATTGGAAATGGTTGTTACGTAAGCATTTTGACAGAGTGGGATATGGGGTAATAGTAGCCTGTGGCCTGTAGTTTTACAAATGTATTACTTGAGTTTATCGCATAAAACTTACTTTGGTCTTTCTCTGCATGTAAGAGGAACAGATTTTTCCCGCCAGAATTTAAAGATATAATACGGACATTCTAAATCTGAACTTGTTTTTCGGGGTTAAAATGGTCTTAAAATAGTTTTTTCTCAAAACTTGTCTGTCAAATTAGTATACAGCCAAACACTGGAAAGACCGAGGACAAAAATTAAATAGAACTGATACTATTAATTTTTGCACAAAAGCTTATTTTAATGGACAAATAATTAAAGGCTTGTATTGCATTAAAAGCCTGGTTTTGCCACAAAGAAAGTTTAGAATAACGTGATTTATATAAAGAGAAAGCAACTACGGGAATATTTTAATCTTTCAAAATTCTTACGTAACAATAAAAGCCTCGCGCGATTTTGCCACATTTTTATGGTCTACTTGTGTATAAAATTTTTATCTGTTTCTTAATCTATTGATTTTTTAACAACAATAATTACTAGGTTATTTTAAATTATATATTTAATTTATTTACAGCTCTAACGTGGAATACAATTTGTATCAGAACCGTTTTTATTTACATGACGCTGCAGTACGATGTCGTATCTTATCGGCACGCTAAACCGCGTAGCGGTACGACTTTACCAATTGTTATATTTATTTGAATAGAATTGCACATTAGCTCTAAGTTTCGATTCTTCTAAAGATACTTACTGTATGTATTATTCGGTTTTATATCTTTACTACAATACTAAAAACTCGTGCTATCCCTTTCTAACATTACTTGCGGTAAGGGATGGCATGATTTTAGTCCAGTTTTCTAAAACCAATTTTTTTAAATAATTATAAATAAAGTAAACTTTTTAAAGAGATCGCGTAAGGCAGCTGTCAAGTGTGACCTGTCTATAAGTTTAAGCCTTGCACACATTGGCTTAATGGGTTCGGTCAATTTTATTCAGCGAATGTGTCGACCAATTGGTTTATATTTGCGGTTTTAGCGAGTTTTGAATAAAACGTCGAAGTATCTCGTCTGTAACTTTGACGACATTTTCAAATTAGCCGAAATAAGCTGAACGCGTAGGGCCAATGTGTACAGGAGCCATTAGAGTAATATATTGATTATTATTGATATTATAGTAACTTTTCACATAATAAATATTTAACTTTTAAGTATGCGGTGTGATTTTTGCTCGTCTATAAATTATATGGGAGTTCATAGAACTTTTTGTCGCTGAAAATTAATCGATATTCAAAATCGGTAATCGATTCGTAATATCACAGTATCGATATTTGTTTATCGAGTATCGATGTGTGAAAGCGCGCTTCCCTGTTGTTTTTTTATACCATTGACAATTTTTCTGCTTTTTGACAGCAATTTTTTACGGAACCCAAGATTTTAATTCTTTTACGAATCTGTCAAGAATAATGACAAAATATTTTTGCGGATATATACAGGCTGTAAGGGGAGTGCTACCGAAAACGAAGACAGGTGATATGGGGATAAGGTTACCACAAAAATGCGAAAAAAAAAAATTTGTTTTTGTATTGGATTGTATTTTATATCATACTTGCTCAGTAACTAGGGATTACTATGGTGGAAAGTCTCCTTGTAAGTTGGTGTTTGCAATTCAAGGCAACATTACGTCGCACTATGCTTGAATTGTAATGTTCACATTACAGTTCAAGCTATGCAAAACTCCTTGGTAAACAATCTCTTTTCTTATAAAATGGTAAGAAAACTTATTACTGAAAAAAAAAACACTGAACATGGCGGCATTTAATTTCCATACATTTCAAACTATGCAAAACTCCTTGGAACCCAGAGCCGTAAAAAAAAATGGAAAACTATTTACGAAAAAAAAATGGAAATGGCGCAATTTCATTTGATCTGAAAGTTTGTGAAGTTTGTTTGTAAAGTGATTTGCATTACCAATGTTTTATTTACCTCGCAAGAATGATATAAAGTAGAATGCTTACTTCGGTTGCAAGTAGCTATTACACCCTCGAACTATATTCACCCTCGCTCGCTGCGCTCGCTCGTGTGACTAAATATCTCGAGTGCACGCGATCCATTAGCGCCCTATGCGAGCTACGCACTGGCGCCAAATTGGATCTTGTTCTGTAATAGCTTACTTACGTCCCTTGTGTAACAATCTACTATTGCTGTTACATTGCGGGAGCGTTCCCCTTACAACCTCCCTAAAGTCAAATATTATGCATCGAAATATATTTTCAGCCAAGCGTAGTAATGTTTACCTCAGTTTTTTTTTCAATATGGAAATCAAATATTTTTAAAACTGGAAGCGCGCGCGATCACGTGGTATACCAACGTATAAAAATTTATGACTTACTATAACTAATACGATGCCTTGTATGTATATGTTTAAGAGATATTATAAGCGAGTTTGTGAGCTACGATTAATTACTTTAGTGAGAACCAAATATACTAACTATATTATTATTATGATATGACTTATGTCATAGGAAGAATAATTTTGCGTTAGTTTTTAAGTTGGGCAGCAGTATATATCGCTAACAATAGTTTATAGTACAATCGTGTAATTGAGTAATGTCAGTCGGCCATCTTTGTTTTTTTTGACGTATTTTTAAGGATGTCATCTTTCTTTTTTAAATTATTGTCAACGCGTCATGTATATTTGTATGTCATTTATTTTTTAATGTGGCAGCTCCCCTAGCTAGTGTAACAAATTTTGAAGAGACCGTACAGATTAAATAGACGAGTTGAATAGAAGTTGAAAGGTTTGGATTTTTTGTCTAACATCGAAATATCAAAAATATAGAAATGACATGGCTGACTGACATTTTTGAATGACTAGGTACTTGTATAGAGGTGTTATTTTATACGTGCTCTATCATAAATATACATAAATGTCTGTAAATAGATGCCATACGAGTTACATGTTATTTTTAAATGTTTCTTCTAGCGAGTGTTGCCACTACTTTATCTATATCTACCTTTTTTTTAATTTGAAGCGAAGACTATCTGAAAACCAACATTAAAAAAATATCGATAGTGGCAACGCTATTTTTATCATATCCGAAATATTTGCCTTTACTGGTACTATACCTTTTAAGTCAACAAATTTTAAAATAATGTTAAAGTTTTTAAATAATAGCTGCCAAAATTCATTAGTTTAGAGTTGGAAATACCTAAAAAAATATTCATTTCCCAAAAACTAAGTAATTTATTGAAAAAAAAAAACTTTTGACTATTATTGGAAGAACATCGTTTTTTCCCCTTTCCGAAGAATGAAAGAAAGCAATTTAAAATAATGGTTTTTTTTTTCAAAATGGTATTTCTAACTCTTAATTTTGTACGGGTGCACACTAATAAATAATTCAGAAACACATAAATGTATGATTTGATAAGTGATGTGTGTGTCGCGAAGGTCTGAATGCGTGTGTGTGCGTGTTTGTTCGTGTGTGGCCTCTCACAGAGGCGTGTGTATATGTTCCTAAGTTGTGAGTGTGTGCATAAGATTGGATAGTTGTTACGCTTTGAGAAAATAATCACTATAAATTGACACTTTTTATGCCCGTAAATTAACAATATTTTAAGGTGAACTATTGGTCAGCATGTTAATAATTTAGTCAACTGTATGTGACCAGTCACGATTACTTTGGTCATAATTTCGGTCGCCATTTTTATTATAATTGATAACGTATTTACCAATTTTATAATAATTTTCAATCAACTCTTAGGACAAATTTGTTTGTGACTTTGTCGTCTTAATTAGTCTATTTACGGCACGGTAATCAGTTATTTTGCGATTAACGGGAAATTGATTGGTCACGGTGTAAGAACATTGAATGAGATTGTTGGTCATAAGTTGGAACAGTGACAAGTTAAAGTGATTATTTTCTGAAATCGTATGAAGTATTTTAATAGACATTGTTTTTAATTTTATTCAAGCCAGATATTATTTTGGTTGCAATAATTTTAGGGGAGTCGTTTATAAGTATAGTACGCGTCACTATGTTGAAAAATTCGGGGGCTTTTACCCTTAGTACAACTTTTAAAGTTTCGAGAACGAAATTCTATATTGAATTCACCTGTTACTTCACTACAGATTTCTATTACGCAAGCCATTAATAATTTTCATGTGTATTAGCTTGTACTAGATGTACATTTTCGTACATTTAGGTGTAGCTTTTACAGTTGTGCTGTTTCAATTTAGGTGACGTGAAGTGTATAGGGGAGTCTATATTAAGTAGTGTTTTGAATCCGGCACGCAGCGCCTACCACACGGCTCATAGATATACTAGAGATTAGATAGCTTACGAACTATACAATATGCGCTGACTTCAACCTGTACCCTTACCTCATGCTTTTAAATCATACCGATGAAAAGTGTATTCGAAACACGTTTGCGTTAAAATGAACCTTAATTGACTAGTTTTAGAGCTCAAGTTCTTCAATACATCCACAACTAGCCCTCCCAACGGAAACTGTTCGAATTGTAACTTAAAAGTATTTGGTTCCATTTTAATCTGATCCCGAAGTGTTTCTTCGCTCAAATACGTTCAACGTTAGTGTAATATAAAATCTTGGGGTAAGGGCACGTCTTATTAATGGTAATATACGTTGGACAAACTTCTGGTGCCCGGTTTACATGATTCTAGTCCTTGGAACCAGTAGGACATGGTCCATTCTCTTGAATAAGATGGCACCTTCTTGATTATTTAGATTATAGTCTGGAATAACACATCTACTCTACATCTACATGGCTACTGTTTATCCCGGAAAATTCAAGAGTTCCCGCGGGAACCAAAGGACCTCAATCAACGCGTGTGAAGTCGCGAGCATCATCTAGTTTTATATATTACTGGATTATAAACGTGAATTCACGCGGTTGTTTAAAATTCAATTTTAATTACCTCGATTTTCTGGTATAAAAAGTAACCTATGTCCTATCTGTATAGAAAATTTCATCAAAATCTGTTGAAAGAATAGGCCGTGAAAATGTAGCAGAAAACCGAACGACATAGACTGACGCTCAGACTTGTCCAGCGTATAGATACTAAAAATATAAAGATACAGGTCAATGTACAAAATATGCCTAATTTGTTACCATTGATATGCCTCGTTTACTCTTCATATTATACGGTCGAGAAATAGTAATTTACACGTCGATTCTCAAATGTTATGCCTCTTGTACAAGTTGGCCAAACGAGTTCGGCGAATGATCTTGGCCTCTTTGCGTATTTTTACTGAGTACTGCCATCGCTGGCCGGCTACTCAACTACTTTCAACTATTTTCAGTATACACTTCATATAACTAATATTGACGTGATTAACCATCAGCGTTTACACATAGGGAGACATTTGCCATTGGCCATCGTGAACTGGAGGCTTAATATTTTAAGAAACAAAACTCTTTACTATAGTTTGCGTCAATAGGTCAGTTTGTAAGGCGAAGCCCATAAAAAAGTTAAGGGAATCCCTTACATTTCGCAATTAAACGTTGATTAAAGTGAGCGAGTTTACTTCAAAAAGTAAGATTTAAAATCGAAACTCTGTTTCGTTAACATCACTTTTCGTGGAACAGCCTATTTCTACGCCGGTTTTTTTGTTATTTTTATTATTAAAAAAATTATTGGTATATTTATGTGCTATTTAAAATTATTGAATTTAATATAATACGAAAGACGATGAATGGGTATATATTATGATAAGTATTCGAGCTCGGTGTACTTGGAATGTATGTTTTACACGATTTTTTTAAACGATTCACGCGACGTCGGCCTTCAGTGATCGACGTAAACGTTACACGAAACTTTTCGTCGCTACACAAGCTATGAAACGGCAGTTGGGGGGCAAATCTAGCTTTAAGATGCCAAGTTCTGGATTAAACTGATGCCAGATTTGTCGTCTAATATCGTTGTCATCTGCAGATTACAAATTTTGTATTGACCTATATTTCAATCGGTCGCTTAAAGAATTTTAACAATCTGGGGCCTTGTTTCCCTTACAATTTAAATATCGGCCAGTCGGTCGATATGAATCGTTTTTCGGAAAATGACACAGCTCTGTCCGAATAAAGTATTCGGCGATATATTGTTTGTGATTTGTGGCGTCCCTTGCCGCTAAGATAGGCGACGAAATTTCTCCTGATATGCGACGAAAATTTTCGTCGCGATATTTATTTGTGTGTGTCGACAACTGATTTGAATTTGTTAAGTTATTATTCTAGAATATTGTAAATTTTACGTGAAACATTATACTGTATGCAATACATACATAATTATAATATATGTTTTATTATTTTTTACGTTGATTTTATTTATGAATGTCTTGTGTCGTTTGCGGCGAGTCATGGACCGACAATTTGCATAATAGTAAAGTCTGTACAGGTCAGTTAAGTTGACTAATGCGCATGCCTCTCAGATGATTTATATATACTTAAAGCCTCTTGTTTGCGTTGGCTCACCGCATTTGTCAAACGAGTAGGTTTTTTTTTAAATATATAGGCTAGCGCTTGGGTGCGATCAGACCTGCTTGCTAGTAGTGATGCAACCTAAGGTAAAGCTCGATTGCCTAGAATATGTATATTCACTCTTAATTTGTGGGCCCAGGCAAGGGAACCTGAACCTTATTATTAAATTCTCACTTGCGGCTAGCGACTTGCCACTTAGACATGGGCAAAATGCATCACTAAGAAGAAAAGATAGATATGTATCTTTCGATCACTGGGATATGTATCACTCTTTTGTATCTTTATATCCTTATGTATCAGCAGCTCACGCTTTCGCACACCACTCACTTGTCGCTTCGCGGCTCGCGCAACTCAATCCACTATACCATATCAGTGAGAGTTTAAATTAAACAGTCACTAACTGTAAGTACTAAGTACCTATTAAAATACTTTAAATATTACTCCCGAACATACGTAGGTCATGGTTGAAGTAATGAAGCCAACTAATATTAAATAATATTATGTTTAATTTTGAAAATCGCAAATCTCTCTTTTTACTTTTTTTTATATCCAGAATAGATCCTAATTACGATGGTTTTATGACCGAAATTGGTTTACATAGTTTACTAAAACTTTTTAAAGGCAAATACACGTACAACTAAAACCAGTATAAAACCTAAATGTACACGTACCGCTTAAGGACTTTGAGCCCTACGCACCAGTAATAGAGTTATCAATTTACCTGTCATGCCGACGTATGTCAATTTATTATGGTCAATGCGAGGGAGGTGCGAAAGAGATGTCTAAGCACGATAGACGATTTCAAATAAGGAGGTGAGAAAGAGATGCTTGTATTTAACTTATGGTATAATAGAACGAGACACGAGTGCATCTAGCGCTCGCTAGTTAGTCAGTAGTCACGGTTGCGAGACAGATAGAAAAAGACGCCGTGAGAGAATGAGTTGTAAAGATACAGTGATACACTGATACATTCGGATGTGAACGGATACAAAGAGTGATTAGTGGAAACGGATTGATACATATCTTTTTTATCTATCTCTGCTGAGTTACCCATCTGTATTGCCACTATTCTGGATATACTCACCATAGCATCTTGGAGCAGTCGGGCACTAGCCGAAAATATTGGGCCAACGTGAACTGGGGGCTTCTAGATCGATTACTGCGCAATAACAACTTTTTTGACAATATCTGGTCCCCTATCACCAATTATGTGATAATTTCGTTATGATTTGTGATCATCGCAATTGTGAGATTATTATTATAAATTATAAGTGATTGCGATTATCACATAAAATAGGTGATAGTTGTAAGGGGTGCTTAAACGTGATTTTAATTTTAATACATTTTGAGTCGACGGTTTTACTTTAAATAATATATATTTAATAAAAATATGTTATTATGAAAGATTTTATAAGCTCCAAGCTCGGTTCCTATATTATTTGTCTTAGTGTAGGATCCTACTATAATAACGATGCACAATATAAAGTCTGCAAACACAGTACACACTCTTATGTAGTGTTGCAACTTGCAAGGCGCTCTGACGTGCGATTGACGTCAATCAGACAACCACGACATCAATTTAATATGTATAAAAGTGCAAATCTCCAAAGCTCTAATCCCTGTCGCGACTTCACGACAAAAGAATGAAAATTTTCACGGCAGTATTTTAAATAAAAGTAAAAATTGAATCTAATGCTTAGAACGGCTATTCCGAACAAAAACTGTTAAATAGTATGTAGCTGTCAATAATAATTACAGTTTCACAAACTTATCTGACCCGGTGACAGCGGCGCTAGTAAATATGAAAAATAAAATTAAAACAAAAACTACACAGGCTAGTCTAAAAATGACTTGGTCCCATCTGCCCCGCTGGCTCTGCCCCGCTAACGGGGCAGTTGGGAAAAAAAGTGCCATCGTCCCCGCTAGCCTCGGCGTCGTCGCATAGCGGGGCAGATGCAACTTTTTCTCACAGATCAAGTGCCATTTGCCCCGCTACGCTTCCGTAAGAAACTTACGAAAAACTTATTTCTGTTTTTTTACCCATAAATGAAAACGTTTGAATATTATAATAATCAGCTTTCATTTTTTGAACAAAAATAATAATAAGAAAAAGAGTTTGGCAAAACATGAACACTATAAAACATCAATCAATCAAATAAATATTATAAACGGGTTAGTTTGGATGGATGGATATATGGATGGATGTATGGATGGATATTTGTTACTCAATCACGCCCGAACGGCTTGCTAGTTGGCACTCTTTTTCCCAACTGCCCCGCTAGCGGGGCAGAGCCAGCGGGGCAGATGGGACCAAGTCTTAATTAAAAATTAGTTCCAATTTTGGCCTCCGGGCCAGATAATTTTGTAGGACTGTATAATGACAGACACCTTATTACGTGATGATTGCTACAATCTAAGAATTGGTTAACACTGCTACTACTGGCCAAATTCCATAGTCGTAGCAAGAATACTACAAATTCAGATAATAACAACAACAGGCTGTAACAATGATTGATCCAGGTTTTATAAAATAGGGATACGGGTCATCAAGCTATTAGCAACGTCGAGTTTTAGGAATTGCTCGAGTGCGTAGAGTATAACTTATCCTCACCCGGTGGCGAAATTTTTGTTTTTATTTTATCAATCAAATAATCAAACAAATATTATAAATGCGAAAGTTTGGATGGATGGATGTATGGATGGATGTTTGTTACTCAATCACGCCCCAACGGCTGAACGGATCTGGATGAAATTTGGCACAGAGATAGATTATAGTCTGGAATAGCACATAGGCGACTTTTTATCCCGGAAAATGAAAGTTCCCGCGGGAACCAAAAAACCTCAATCCACGCGGGTTTGCGCTGTCACCGGGTCAGATAAGCTTGTCAGAATATGGGTATAGAGTTCGTAGTTGGTAACAAACTATCTGCAAATAAAATATTGAGTAGGTATATACTGGCGGAAATTCCGCCGCGGAAATTTGCGGAATAATATAGGAACCTTGCTCATAGCTGCTACTGTAATAATACAATTATTTGTATGACATGATATGAGAATTGAAGAGCCGCGTAAGAGCAACTAAATAATATTATGTCAGTGATGTATAAGTGGAGACTATGCTTATAAGTAATAAAAAAAGCATTTCCGACTCGCGTATCTTTTATTTCAAATCCTTGAGGCGGTATTAATAATTTCCCGTAAGGGTCTCCGCCCACGTGAAACAATCGGTGACCGATTAGTTGTCGACAAAAAATTAAACATGCCTACAGATTGCAATATTGAAACCCATTATTATCAGACGTACAAAAAGTGTAACGTGAACGGAGGCCCTAAGACGGATTAGGTAACTAGGTCTACTATTTGGTAGTTCCTGCGATCACAACTTATCGCAAAATCCCTCGTGTACTGGTGCCAACATAGCTGAAAAAAAAACAATGTTTTAAATTCTAAATAACTAATTATTACTTACGGTAAAAGGTCATGTAGGTCTAATTTAAAAACTCATATTATGTACAACTTCTTTAGAAATACTAAAAAACATTAGGTCTACAACTTTTAAAAACCCCGGAGCTTCCTTCCGGCTCTTCTCAGTTACCGAATCTTCAGTCTCCGAGTTTATACGTAAGTATCACGTTATAGCGTAGCGTACAGTCCGTCAAAGTTAACTGACCCGCAGGGCGACCGCGTATCTTTTGCATCAATCATTGATACATCGCAATCACCTCCAATTGGCTAAATTTATGGTATTCTTGCTGCGTCAATGGATTTCGTCCAATAGTGGAAGAGTGTTAACCAATCAGAAGTGATTGCGATGTATCAATGATTGATGCAAAATATTCGCGGTCGCCCTGCTGGTGACAGCATCGCTATAAGTATAGTTGATATAGAATTACTACGAATGCACTATGTTTTGTCTTGTAAGAAGAACCGTTCACAACCGTTTTGTCACCGTTCCACATTTTTACCCCCTACCACAAAGGGCTCAACGCGCCTCAAGAAGTTTTCACTTCAATAAAATATAAACAAAAACATTACAGGCATAAAAATTAGTTTCAATTTTGGCCACCGGGCCAGAGCAAGTTTGACGGAGTACCTATTATATTATTTAAGTGACAAAATATTTTATGCTAGATGATGCCCGTGAATTCTTCCGCGTGTTTTTTGGACTGAAGTATGTCGGTATATGATATGGTCCGTGTCACGACAGAAGCCCCAAGAGAAGACTAGAGGCGGCGCTAATAGTCGCACTAAGTAATGCCGCGGGGCTTCTTTCGTGACACAGACTATATTATACCTACTCGCGAAAAAAACAAACAACATCGTATTATATTGGATAGAAGCAGGCGTTATTTTGCGGAAGTCCATGATAATGAAGGAACTAGAAGTTTAATTCGATATAATTCGCCATAATAGCTAAATATATGTGGTACAGCGTGTATCCCACACATAGAGCTTGCAATATTCACTACCTCAAAATCTCCTAAATCCTCCAAACTACTATCAACTATCGGAGTGAAACGTACGTTTCACTCCGATACCGGAGCTTCTTCAGGGAATATTGACTCGACAATGCCCGATTGTAAAGTGACGATTGTGTCCTCCCCGTAGTAAATATGTTCCTTGATTGTGTCGCTAATACGGGCTTTTATACCTTTTTGGCATGACTCAAATTATCCTCCCCGTTCATTATCATCATACTAAGTAATATTATAAATACAAAAGTGTGTTTATTTGTTGGATCGACGTCAATTTTTGCATGGGTATAGTTGAGGACCGGAGAGTGACATAGGCTACTTTTTATCACGGAAAATTAAGTAGGTAGTTTTCGCGGAAATCAAAAACTTGTCTACGCGCGGCGGACGAAGTCACGGGCCTCATACTTCATATACTAATATTATAAATGCGAACGTGTGTTTTTTTGTTGGTATGTTGGTTTGTCCTTCAATCACGGGCAGCGGATCGACGTTTTTTTGCATGGGTATAGCTGAGGACCTAGAGAGTGACAGGCTACTTTTTATCCCGGAAAATTAAGGAGTTTCCGCAGAAATAAAAAACCGGCTAAGCGCGAGTCGGACTCGCGCACCGAGGGTTCCGTACAAACCAGTAGGTATATAAGTAAAAGTTATGGTATTTTTATTCCACTTACCTATCTATTTTAATTTCAATTTAATACCTCTACGCGTTCATGCGGAAAAGGATAGTAAGTTTAAAATTATTAAAAATATTTTTATTATATATGATGTAACTAAAAATTTCTGTTTTTCGCAATTCTTGCTATAAGACGTTGCTTAGTACCAAGTTTTAAGATTCTGAGTTCACGGGAAGTACCCTGTAGGTTTTGATTCCCTTGCGAGTATCGAAAATTTGCATAAAAATACTTTTATTATATTATGATGTAACTAAAAATTTATGTTTTTGGCAATTCTTCCTATATCTGTGCTATAAAATGTTGCTTCGCACCAAGTTTCAAGATTCTGAGTTCACGAGATGTACCATGTAAGTTTTGATTGATTCCATTGCGAGTGTCGAAAATTTGCATAAAAATATTTTTATTATATGATGTAACTAAAAATTTATTTTTTTCGCAATTCTTCCTATATCTGTGCTATAAGACGTTGCTTCGTACCAAATTTCAAGATTCTGAGTTCACGGGAAGTACCCTGTAGGTTTTGATTCCCTTGCGAGTGCAAGAAAATTCAAAAATTTGAAGGAGAAATGGCTGTATATTTTGATTGCGTTGGCTTTGAAGTTGTGAAAGAAGTGAATTTTTTCACAGCTCCAAGGGACAGTAGACCTGAGTATTTGATATGAATTTCAGCTTGATACCTCCATGCATTCCTGAGAAAAAGGGACTTGACACACAGACGTACGGACAACGAAGTGATCCTGTAAGGGTTCCGTTTTTTCCTTTTGAGGTACGGAGCCCAAAAAAAAAAAAAAACCACGCGGATGAAGTCGCGGGCATTTTTAATAAATACTGGTGGTGAGGATACGCACGGCTGACCCAGTAGCTCGCGTCGGTGCACTGGTGCCGCACCACGCCGCACACAGACTCGAACAGGATGGCACCCGTGCATATGAGGTCAGGCCTGACGACAATCACGCAATATTATGTTAGTTTCAAGCAGGCGTTACAGACTCTGTTAAATAAATTAAAAGTAAAATACACTCTGTACACAAAGAAATAAAAAGACAAAAACAATCATATTAAATAATGGATACGACACAACAGGCGTTGAGCGTTCCAGGCAACCTCGGGGCAGAGGAAACTTTTAAAAGAAAGCGGGAGGGGTGTACTGAGACATGACTGAGACATATTAATTAATAAATATATTTTTTTTAATGTTAAAATATATAGGATAAATACACAGTATAAAAGTAACAATAAGTCAGTTTACATATGGAAAAAATGTAAAATCGCATTCTGACGACACCAATAATTCCAGTCGAGTAACTTTTGAAGAGTTGACTGTTTCTCACATGGTCTGATTCATCGAAGATTCTTTCACAGTGTTGACACTTGACTGTTGCCATTTGGTTGCCATATATTATTTTTCAATAACTTGGTAATTTACATTTAAAGTAAACTGACTTTAAATTTAACTGACTCTACAGTCCCACGAATTTATCTGACCCGGTGGCCAAAATTGGTACTAATTTTTATGTTTAGTTTTAGTTTGTATTTTATTTATCATGCTATTTAACTCCTAGAGACGCTGTCACCGGGTCAATACCAACAATACAATGTTCCCAGAAGTCGTCAATTTTTAACTATTTTTTAAACTCTATAATGTCATATACAGTCCACGCGCGAGTTGAATGCAGAGCTAACTAATGTATGGTGATACATACAAAAGCTCTGCATTCAACTCGTGCGCGTACTGTAGATAAAGTTTATTTTATTTTCATTTTATGGATATTTATAGTAGGACCCACTTGATGATTTCCCAGCAGTTCAGCAGCTCGCGCACGCAGTTGGAGATGTTGAAGCTGCCGCGGTGCACCTGCGCGAATTTCAGCGGCACGAAGTTCTTCGTCACATCCTCCGCGTACTGCCCATCGACGCGGCTACACCCTGGAAATATCACCTTCGCACCATAATACTGGCCATAAATGGTACCTAAATCATTTTTTATACGACTGCCTGAAAAAAGGAGTAGGTATATTGTTTTCAGAGTTCATTGTATGTATGTATGTATGTGAGTTTGTATATTCCACCATAACTTCGATACGCCTGAACCGATTTGATAAATGAGGTATCGTTAGAATCCCTAGCTTATTCCGGGTGACATAGGCTAGTAAAATTTAAAAAAAAAATTGATGGGGTGACCATGGTCCCGCATTAAAGACTTAAGTTGAATTTTTTTTTTTCGAAAATAAGATTAACTATATAATCATCATCTAGAAAATGATGAGTAGATTCCAAAAATATATAACACTATAGGTAGTTCAATATCCAGTGATTCCCAAAAAAATATCATTTAATAAAAATGTGAATAAGATTCCATAGGTAGGTACGAGAATTAATGACTGGTATCGTTACGTAGTAGATAGTTACGGGCTACGGCAGAGCAGTCGTATTTATTAATAATTTGAATTATATTCACTTGTATATCCACAACAAGTTCGCCCTTGATTGCGATCACACCTCGAATGGTAGGTAAGTAATGATGCAGTCTAAGATGGTATCGGGCTAACCTGTATGGATATCGCAGTTATATTTAAACCATATCCCTAATCGGTTTCTACACGGCATCGTACCGGAACGCGAAATCACTTGGCGGCGTCTTTGCCGGTAGGGTGGTAACTGGCCACGGCCGAACATCCAGGTTGTCAAACTCAAACAAACAACAAAAACCGGCCAAGTGCGAGTCGGACTCGCGCACTGAGGGTTCCGTACAAACCGTGCAAACCGTGTAGTAAGTTTTAAATTATTAAAAATATTTTTATTATATGTTGTAACTAAAAATTCATGCTTTTCGCAATTTTTCCTTTAACTGTGCTATAAGACGTTGTTACAGATTAAAAAAATAATGGTTCACGGCTTATGCATTATGAAATTAAATGGTTTTTTTTTAATATTTGAGTTGATTGAATGAAATGTAAATTGCGGTTTACGATTTATGACGTATTAAAAAAAACTACTTACTAGATCTCGTTCTTGAAACCAATTTTCGGTGGAAGTTTGCATGGTAATGTACATCATATATTTTTTTTTAGTTTTATCATTCTCTTATTTTAGAAGTTACAGGGGGGGGGGACACACATTTTACCACTTTGGAAGTGTCTCTCGCGCAAACTATTCAGTTTAGAAAAAAAATGATATTACAAACCTCAATATCATTTTTGAAGACCTATCCATAGATACCCCACACGTATGGGTTATATGAAAAAAAAATTTTTGAGTTTCAGTTCTAAGTATGGGGAACCCCCAAAATTTATTGTTTTTTTCTATTTTTGTAAGAAAATCTTAATGCGGTTCACAGAATACATCTACTTACCAGGTTTCAACAGTACCTATAGTTCTTATAGTTTCGGAAAAAAGTGACTGTGACATATGGACGGACAGACAGACAGACAGACATGACGAATCTATATGGGTTCCGTTTTTGCCAAATTTGGCTACGGAACCCTAAAAATCTTTATTAAAGTTTCGAATACCAAAATTTTATCCTTAGTATGAAATCTGTAAAACTGGCGCCCTGCCAAAGCACTGACGTGCCCACCATAATCCACAGCCTAAGAAATTTGGCGTCATAACATTTTGACCACACGACATGGCATCAAGCCTGCGAAGTCCTAAGAGACCACGTCGATTGAAAAGTCAAATGTTATTTGGAATGATGTCGTGACTATTCGTGAGACTTGGCTAAAAATGAAGTAGATGATGTAGATAGATGTAGGTAGATGATATTTATGTGAAATGATTGTCAGTTGCGAGTATTGCAGGATTCCTGAATTACCATTCTGGTAGGTAACACATTATTTTCTTGTTATATGTGTCAACTCAGTCAGTAATAAGTCCAGTAAGTCATTGGTAAGCTCAAGTTCTTAAGTAAGTAATAATAATTATAGTAATTAGGTAAAATTAAAGTATACTTCTATTGGCCGAAATCCATTGTCGCAGTAAGAATAACTATCGAAATTAAAGACTGTAAACATGATTGATGCAGGTTTTATTTAATAGGGCTGTAGGCTGTAGCCGGTACCTACTGTCCTTAAATTTTCTTTCTACTACAAGCATAGAGCTTTAAGTATATTAGCTCTATGACTACAAGTTATAAAAAAGAAAATCTAGTTCAAACAAAGAAAAAGAAAGAAAAACAGTTTATTCGACACACAGATTCGACAATGGTGTCACAGACAAAACACAGATTACAAACGTAAAAAATTTGTCTGTGACACCACCCAGAATGGGTGTACAGCTCAGCATTAAGTACTGCATTGTATGCCAATAAATTGCATACAAAGCAAGGCGCAGGTTTTCGGCTGTGACCCGGGTGATGCCGCAGTAACAAAAATTAATAATATAAAGCCGGGTCCGCTGCGCCTTGTTACGAACAAAATATTGTTTTGCTAACACGTTAGTGAAACATAATTTTATAACAGGCCGTCCACTGCGATTTTCGAGTAGGTTTAGATTATTTTTGTTAGTAACATATTTTTTTTTTAATTTATTGATCAAGTACGTACAATCATAAAAACACCATCCTAAAAACCACAGAGTACTGTGGCGGGATATTACGAGCTGGTTAATATTAAAACTCACAATTGATTTGAGAAATGAATAAGGAATAATTTAATTTGTAAAACTTAGCGATATATATACAGAAAACCTTAAGTACTAACAACCAATAGAAAATAAGATTAAATATTTACAACATAACAACCAATAAGAGACCTTACATTAAAACCAATAAAAACGGCAAACAGATCCGCGCGCAATGCTTGTTCTCGGTAACGCGCAATTTCCCTGAATTCCATAAAAATAATAATAATCAAATGACGCGTGGAGTGGAAAGTGGGCGTGGCTTGCGTCCGAGACGCGGTGCGCGGGCGCGGGGCGCGGGACGCGGCGGCCGCGCAGGAGCTCAGTCTGATGTTGCCCGCTGCAGTGAATCGCGAACTGTGACAGCGCTAAGACGCGCGCCTCAGTGCCGGACCGCGGACCCGCGAATAGACCCAATGCGTGTTGATGGTGCTCCATGGTGTTTGTTGGCGTACGACGGCATCGCAAGATCAAGGCAATTAAAACGGTTCTTTTCAGAACCACTTTTTCCCTTACAATACACTGCCTGATCTTTCAGTCTTCAGTTATCGGTGAGTGTGACCTAGGAACGAGACAACGCTTGACTATTCCTTTGAATCTCCAGCGAGCTTCTGTCTTTTTCAAGATTGACCTCGCACCTTCCTGTTATCTGGAATTCATTGGAACTGTGTCAGCTAGGCAATAAAGAATATTACGTGAATCCGTGTCTTATTTCTCTCTTGAGTTGTGATAATAAAGTGATCTCCTGTGTACGTTATTTCTCTCTTGGTTTTCCCATTTTCCTGTTCCTACTTCCATTTTCCCGGTAAACGGTAGCGCCTCGTAGCGCCGGTAAGGTAAATATGTCTGAGGTACTTTGTAGGTAAAAGGTATAGGTATATATATGGAGGTATTCAACAGCTGTGAGCGCGGGAACGAGTGACGTAAGTACTTTCGTAAGTATATCTGTACTATAATGTGCGAGGTACGCACAGTATCCCCCTTCAAGCAAAGCGTACGTTTTTCTTTACTACTCGTCCGCTTCGCTTTGTGATATAAGGTGGCGTAGGTAAAACAGCTGGAGTCGAATTCAGTGTTCCATATGTTCCGACTGGATCATGGTTCGGTGAACTCGATCTCTTGCGTTGCGACGTGACGTCAGAGTCGCTCGCGCTTACGTCATCTTCATTAAGTAGGTAGGCAGGCTTGAGTCTATCCAGTGATATCACGGTTGTACGTAGTGGTAACTGTATCTTGAAGTACTTCTCGTGACGTTTTAGAACTTGATAGGGTCCATCATATGGCGGGGTCAATGGTGGTTTTACCGCATCGTTTCGAACGAAAACGTGCGTACATGTAGCTAGGTCCTTGTGTACGAACGTAGGTCGTGACGATATCGTCCGGTCTGTAGGTATTAGCGATGCCATTGTTTCGCTTAGCCGTCGCACGTACTCTGCATCTTCAATTTTCGACTGTGTAGGTACGAAAAAATCGGACGGTACTCGTAGGGTTGCGCCGTAGGCCATCAGTGCGGGGCTGAGATTATCTTCACGTAGTGCAGTGCGTAAACCCAATAGTACGGTGGGCAACTCTTCTACCCAAGTTGTCGTTGCACCGCGCGCCATGAGAGCTGCCTTCATTGTACGATGAAATCGTTCCACTTTTCCGTTGGCCTGGGCGTGATAACTTGTAGTACGGATTCTGGATATGCCCCATCTCTTCAGTAGTGTGTTGAATAGTGCTGACTCAAAATTTTGTGCTCTATCTGTTGTAATTCTGAGCGGGACGCCAAATCGGACTATCCAATTTTCGTAGAGTGCTTTTGCGACGCTTTCTGCGGTGATGTCTTGAACTGGAACGGCTTCCGGCCATCTGGTGCATCTGTCTATTATGGTGACGCAAAACTTGAAATCGTTCGATAATCGTAGCGGTCCCACGACGTCTATGTGTATATGTTCGAAACGTTGAGAAGGTGGAAACTCCGCCAGAGGAGTGACGACGTGACGATGTACCTTGCTGCGCTGACAGTTAACACATGCTTTGGCCCATGTTGCTACTTCTTTGTTCATGGCTGGCCAGAAGAATTTCGATGCTATCTGCTTCCGTGTGGTTCTTACCCCGGGGTGACATAGCCCGTGTTGCGCTTTGAATGCGGCATAGCGGTATGTTTTAGGTAAATACGGACGGGGTGATGCAGTCGATAGTTCGCATGTGATTGGTCGGTCGAGTCCGGGTAGAGTTATTTCGGCGAACTTTAAGTTAGGCTGTTTCTTCAGATTTTCCAATTCTTCATCGTTGCTCTGGTCTATTGCAAGTTGGTTGTAGTCTATGATACTTGAGTTCTGGATGTCTTCGATTCGTGATAAGGCGTCGGCGATTGGATTTTCTTCACCTTTGATGTACTTGATACTCGAACAAAATTGAGATATAAAGTGTAGCTGTCGTTCTCGTCTCGGCGTGTCGCTACTACTTGCAGGTCTGCTGAGTGCGAAAGAGAGAGGCTTATGATCAGTGAGTATTGTTACTTCGCAGCCTTCGATCAATCTTCTGAAGTGTTTTACAGCCGTGTACATAGCTAATAATTCGCGATCGTACACGCTGTAGCGGCGTTGCGTAGGACTCATTGACTTCGAGAAAAATGCTAATGGTTTCCAGTTGTTCTCAACCTTTTGTTGTAGTACTGCGCCTAAACTGTGATCTGAGGCGTCGGTCATTATAGCGAGTTCGCAACCGTGAACAGGGTAGCTTAACGTTGTTGCTTCGGTGATGCTTTGGCGGCATTTTTCAAAAGCTTCGTTCGCTTCCGGTGTCCATTCTATTGGCGTTTTGTCATTCTTTTTCTTGTTGTGAAGAAACTTGTTGAGTTCGTGTTGATAATCGGCTTGATGAGGTAGGCAATCTCGGTAAAAATTAAGCATGCCTAGGAAACGTCGTAGCTCGACGACTGTCTTCGGTTTCGGAAACGAAGATATTGCTTCGATGCGATCTTTCGTCGGCTTGATACCGCTGGCGGAAACTTCGTAGCCTAGGAAGTTTATAGTTTCAACTCCGAACTGGCATTTGTCGACGTTGAGCGTGACGCCGTGTTTGTCGAGACGTTCTAAGACTTGATGGAGAAGCTTCTTATGCTTGTCTTCATGTTCTGAGAATAGGAGAATGTCGTCGACGAAACAGAAACAGTCTTCTATACCTCGGAGAACTTGATGCATGAATCGCTGAAAAGTTTGACTCGCGTTACGTAGACCGAACGTCATGCATGTAAATTCGTATAGCCCGAACGGAGTGATTATTGCTGTCTTCTGTGCATCTTCTTTACTTGCCATAGGTATCCAGTAGTACGCCATCTTGAGATCAAGTTTCGAAAATATTTTCTTGTTGTTGAGTGGATATGTGAAATCTTGAATGCGTGGTATCGGATAGCGATCGGGTTGCGTCACTGAGTTTAATCTTCGGTAGTCGCCGCATACCCGAAGTCCGCCGTCTTTCTTCGTTACGACGTGTAGAGGGCTGGCCCATGGACTGCTTGAAGGTCTGCAAATGCCAATCTCCACCATCCGATCAAATTCGGCTTTGGCGGCGTTGTATTTGTCGGGCGGTAGAGGGCGGGCGCGTGCGGAAAGCGGAGGGCCCGTCGTTTCGATGTGATGCACGACGTCGTGTTTGGCTGGCTGCTTTAGAGACATGGGTCGGAGAACGCCAGGAAAATGCTTCAAGATGTCGTGATATTGTTGGTCGGAGCTCACGATGCGAATGGACTCGGCGGTTGTTGATACTTCAATAGCGTCGACGGTAAGCTTGGTTTCGTCGTCGATTAATTTTTTCCTGTGAAGATCCACAAGGAGCTTGTAGTGACGTAGGAAGTCTGCACCCAATATGGAAGTCTTCACGTCTGCGACAATAAATGTCCAGGTGAAACTGCGCCGTAGACCCAGGTTGAGCTTGATTATTTTCTCGCCGTAGGTATTTATCGGTGTGTTGTTTGCCGCGTAGAGTTTGTAGGTATGTGCGGCCTTTTTCTTAGTTTTCGATGTTGCAGCCCAAACAGATATGTCTGCGCCAGTGTCCACGAGGAAACGTTCATGTGAGTCGCGATCATGAACACAAAGGCGGTTGCTGATCATGGGGACACCGACATCCGCCACGGTCGGTGTCGACGTTAGTTTTCCGTCGTCTTGTTACGTTGTGCGCACGGTGACTCGCAGCGTCTTGCTTTCTTGCCAAACTTGTGATGATATCTGCATAACCACGTAGGATCGCCAGGCTTCACACGCGATGATGATGATGAGCGCGAGTGAGAGCGGTAGCGTCCGCGAAATGGTTGACGCGTAGTATCTCGTGCTCGCAATTCCGCCACTTGTAATGTGAGTTTTTTTAACCTTGATAGGATCTCTGAATACGCTGGCTCGCAGGTGCTGGTAGATGATGCTGCTGAAGAGGTTGAGGTTGATACAGCTGCCACGGTGCTGACGGACGTGCTCCCAACGTACTCCATCATCCTGTCTGCCATTGCTGCTAGCGTGTCGAGCGAAGATTCTTTGTTGATAGAGAGCACGCAGCGACAGTGGGCTGGCACGTGATTGAGCCACTCGATCTTCAAACCCTCTTCTGTGATGAGGCCGTTGTTCAGTTCTCGCATTTTCCGAAGCAGCACGCTGGGTTTCTGGTCGCCGATGTCTAGACCGCTGATGAGTTTCTGAAAGTTCTCGACTTCTGATTTTTCGTAAACGGTGAGTAGTCGATTTTTCACGGCTTCATATTTCCCCGTTGCAGGTGGGCTGTATAGTAGGTCGGTGATGTGCTGTAGATCGGCCGGTTCTAGCTTCGAAAGGACGTATCGGTATTTTTGGTCATCTGATGTCTTCAAGGGATCGACGACTGCTTCAAACTGGACGAACCAGGCTCTTGGAACAGTGCGCCAAAATGGAAGGAGCCTTGACTGCACGGAGATCGCAGCCAGGTCGGCGATTTTTGTTTCCTCGACGATTTTTGATTCTTGCTCGGCCATAACTTCAGCCTTTTGTTGATTCCTTTTTTCTTCTTATTTGTCGGAGGGTCACCACTGTGGCGGGATATTACGAGCTGGTTAATATTAAAACTCACAATTGATTTGAGAAATGAATAAGGAATAATTTAATTTGTAAAACTTAGCGATATATATACAGAAAACCTTAAGTACTAACAACCAATAGAAAATAAGATTAAATATTTACAACATAACAACCGATAAGAGACCTTACATTAAAACCAATAAAAACGGCAAACAGATCCGCGCGCAATGCTTGTTCTCGGTAACGCGCAATTTCCCTGAATTCCATAAAAATAATAATAATCAAATGACGCGTGGAGTGGAAAGTGGGCGTGGCTTGCGTCCGAGACGCGGTGCGCGGGCGCGGGGCGCGGGACGCGGCGGCCGCGCAGGAGCTCAGTCTGATGTTGCCCGCTGCAGTGAATCGCGAACTGTGACAGCGCTAAGACGCGCGCCTCAGTGCCGGACCGCGGACCCGCGAATAGACCCAATGCGTGTTGATGGTGCTCCATGGTGTTTGTTGGCGTACGACGGCATCGCAAGATCAAGGCAATTAAAACGGTTCTTTTCAGAACCACTTTTTCCCTTACAATACACTGCCTGATCTTTCAGTCTTCAGTTATCGGTGAGTGTGACCTAGGAACGAGACAACGCTTGACTATTCCTTTGAATCTCCAGCGAGCTTCTGTCTTTTTCAAGATTGACCTCGCACCTTCCTGTTATCTGGAATTCATTGGAACTGTGTCAGCTAGGCAATAAAGAATATTACGTGAATCCGTGTCTTATTTCTCTCTTGAGTTGTGATAATAAAGTGATCTCCTGTGTACGTTATTTCTCTCTTGGTTTTCCCATTTTCCTGTTCCTACTTCCATTTTCCCGGTAAACGGTAGCGCCTCGTAGCGCCGGTAAGGTAAAAATGTCTGAGGTACTTTGTAGGTAAAAGGTATAGGTATATATATGGAGGTATTCAACAGCTGTGAGCGCGGGAACGAGTGACGTAAGTACTTTCGTAAGTATATCTGTACTATAATGTGCGAGGTACGCACAGTACTTTGTCTATATAGCTAAAAACTTTGACGTAGCGAGGATCATAGAGTAAGATCATACCGCTTATCTAAACCGAAAAACAAAGAGATTTGACGAGTTGTGCCTCTGGCGAGCACAGATACGAAATGAATTAAAGTTCCCCCCGGCCCCCCCACAGGCGAACGCGGGGATGTTTTCCATCCGAGGCGGCAAACAAAAACACTTTCAAAACAGTTAGGCCACGCCCCCAAATAGCATGACCTTGGTTATAATAACACGTTTGTGTTAGCAAAACACGATAACAAGGCGCAGCGGACCCGGCTTAATAAAACAAAAGTAAAGTTTATAAGCAGTCACAAGTAAGCAGCAAGTACTCATATTATATGCCATATATAATAGTAACACATTTATACTGTACAAAAAGAAAAAAGAAAAATAAAAAATCTAAAACATACAACTACAATAAATATTATGAAAACAAGAAAAAATATACATACCAAGAAAACATTACACATAAAATAACAAATAAATATAATATTAAATTAATGAAATATTGGCCGCAATATTCTCATACTCAATTTTCTTTTGTAACATAAATCTTTTTTACTTATTTATAAAAGTGATTTTACTCCGAGAATCACGAATGGGGGGAGGAATGTTATTCCAGCATCGGGTTGCGGCATATTTAAAGCTACCCTTAAAAGCAGCAGTGCGGTAGTGTGGGACACTCAGAATTTTACGTACGCCTCTAAAATGCTCCCTACCCTCATAAGTCCTACCTAGCTTTTCATATATTATGTAAGGTGGTTTACCATTTTTGAACACACTGAATAACAAGCTAGCGAGGTGCAGCTTCCTCCTCGACCTCATTTTTATTAAGCCATGCTTGTTTAAAAATGGTGTTACATGCATTCTTGGAGGAATGCCAAAACAGAAACGGGCACATGCATTCTGGACACGCTGTATAATTTTGCACGTTCCGCCCAGAAGACGAGGCCCGTAAACTATACAAACGTATTGTTATTTTAAATACTAACCGTAAAAGAGATAATATATTCCAAAAAGTGCTTGTAAGCCGAAGAGGATTTTCATTTCGAGTTATGTTGCGACCAAGACTCACAGCCAGGACGAGTTAATTTAGATTACTGAACAATTAGTGATTGGAACAGATCGCGTATTCCATTAGACATGGCAATTAAAAAGCTTGATTAAGTAACTATGTTGATTAGGAGATATTTATTGAAAAATATCCGACGACCTTGTCTGGCGCAAGGGTGAGCGCTATGGTCTAAATAAGTGGGAGGTCCCGGGTTTGATCCCCGGCAGGGACAATTTAGGAATTTATAAATTTTAAATGTTCTCTGTTCTGCCCCCCAATCATGTAAGAATTGTCGATTAAATCGTATAAGTTCGGCTTCAAAGTAAAATAAACCATAACAACATTGAATTACAGCTCAATTTCGTGTATCCATTCTCATGCGTTTAGGTATGTAAGATAGCCTAAACGTATAAGAATGGATACACGAAATTGACCTCTATTTCAATGATTTATGGTTTATTTTACTTTAAAGTTGAACTTATACGATTTGATCGGCAATCCTTACATGATTGCACCTCTGGTCTGTTAGGCATGGCTAAAACTAAATACCTACGCTATGAAATGAAAAATAAAACACGAAGTTTATTGGTGGTATTATAAATAAGACCAACCATTATTTGTTCTTCTTCTTCATATTCTTTTATTATTTTTTGAATTTGGCGCTAATATTGGCAGTCATACCATAGACTCAACCTCGTTTTACGTTTAGAAATTTAATCAAGCTACAAGTTAGACTAACCAATGAAATATATTATAGCTTTTTTAATGCGAGTATAATTACTGTAAATAATTAGTCCTATTTGCTACATTTAATATTTAATTAATCTTTTTATTCATTTTAGCCACTTTTTGAATTATTTATTTTTTCGTACAGCAATACAATATTATCTTTATTGTCTATGGCGTTGAGTTGACATTTCAATTTTTTTTTACTGGCAACCCCATAGTAGATCTGCCAGAGACAAGTTATGAGATCTGCCGCGCGTGCTGTTCACATAGCATTTTTATTTTACGAAATCAATTTTTGATTTATTCGTTCCAAATTTTGGATGTCTGTGACTGTGACGAAAATAGTGCAGTGAAAATGACATTGATAAATTGGTAGCGAGTAAATTTCAAAAAGCCTAGTCGTATTTGTGTTTATTTCGTGATAATTGTAGTATTGTGCGAGTATTATGAACTTTGAGGACTATGAAACCCTCCCGACCCAAAGCTCCATCACACACATGACCGCCGGAGCAATAGCGGGGGTCATGGAGCATTGCGTAATGTACCCGCTGGACTCCGTGAAGGTAGGCGGCCAGGAGCTATTAACACTTTTCTGGGGCCACTTTCCTAGACTTTGACAACTTAACCTAGTCACCCAGAGCTATCGGCTGTCTGTTACGCCACCAGGCTGCCACAGTTATATAAAAACCTTTCTACATCTAATTTCACAGTCGAACGATTTCATTTCAGTTTCCGATGTCAATAAAACATCCTTTTACAATTGTACATAAATTATCAAATCTATATACTTAAAACATCTTATGAATGTTTATTATGTTTAAATAAGTATGATGGCATGATAAGAACTATTTGTGTTTCAATCATGTTCTAATCTCATTGGAAAATATGTTACACCCAATAAAGACATTGAATATTGTTTTGTGTATTAGTGCACAAAAACTTAAATTTTCACAAAAAATATCAACATCTTACTTAGTATATGTATGGCAAATGCAAGTTTCCAGGTACTTAGTAGCAATTCAATATTATTTTCCAGATTTTCCTCCAAGTTAACCTTTATAAACATATGCTAGCTATGTGTTTGTTGTTGTTATTGCAGGATCATAGAATGACCTTGAGACAAAATTGATGTATTATCAATGAAAGCATTAGTCTAATAATAGACTGGATTGTGATAGGTTTTAAGTATATTTTGCAGTATTTTGTGTGAAAATTTATCTAAAACATCCAAATTAGCTGCTCCAGTATTGCAGAAACTTTGGAGGTTAGGTTATTGGGATTGAAAGCATACCTATTTGAACTAAGAAGATCACTGTGATATTTGAAGTGAATTGCTAATGATACAACAATATATATTTTTAATAATAACTGTATGTTTTGTAAAATTGTTGTTTTAAATGATTATTATTCATTTTCATATATAAGTAGTTATCCATATTAATACTAGTGGTTTGCCCCGAACTGAGACCTTGCGGCACCATCTATTGACATCATTGTGAAGTTCTGTTGTAAATAATAGGCTCATTAAAAATTAAATAATTTCGTTTCCATATAATATTTATCTAATTTTAGTATTTGTTGTTCAAGTACAGGATATAATTCAAATAATTGAACAAGTTTCAGACTCAGCCTTTCAGAAAGTATTGTAATAGTTAACTTTGATCGTTAGTGCCATCTATTGACACCATTGTGAAGTTCTGTTGTAAATACTAAGGCTCAGTAAAGGGGGTCGCAGAGGAGCGGTTAAAAATTAAATAATTTCGTTTCCATATAATATTAATCTAATTGTAGTATTTGTTGTTCAAGTACAGGATATAAGTCAAATAATTGATCAAGTTTCAGGCTCAGCATTTCAGTAAATTTAGAGTTCTGAGGTCAACTTTGGATGTTAGAAAATCTCCACTTTGAGAACCCCCCATTTCGTCAATTATAGGGGAAAAATTAAAAAAAAATATATTTTTGGACTCTATTCCTAATCATCTTTAAAATGATATACCGCAACCCTATGTAACGCTATAAAAATATTTTTTCTTCATATTCGCTTCTATGAGAGCCCCCCTGAAATAAAGATTTTTATTACTTTTTCAGCCATATTCGGCGGGAGGCCATCGGTTTATATATATAATTTATTAAGTACTTAATTACATTCAGTAATTCAGAAGTTATAAGGCTCTGACAGACGGACGGACGGACAAGTGCAAATTCACTCAAGTAGACTCAGAGACCTTCGCTTCGCTTGGTCAATTAAGTGTAAATGTGAAAGTGTCTGCCAGTCTGTTACTTTTTCACAGCTCATTGGTCAACCAATATTGATCACAATCAATCACATACAATCATTATCACAATGTTTCTGTGAATAACTAAAATGAAGAACTGGTCTAATGTATGTCAGAATACTTGTAAGGGTCCAGTAGGAATGCTATTAATTGTCAAAAACTTTGATTATAAACAATAAATGCTTATTTAGTGAACATTATTCTCATAAGGATTAAAATACTTTAAAAAACTTACTTCAAATATTAAAAAAAAAAATTTGCTTGGTGCTAGATCTTTATTTGGAAAAATGTATGGCAACATATTTTATAAATTATAGGTGTAAGTTTTATAGGTTTAGGATTAATATAATTATGCTAATGAATTAGCCGATGGTTTTCCTCTCTGTTAATCATAATTATTACAAATTTAATAATCCTATACTTACTTAATTGGACAGTTATCCGATGTCCATATATTATAGATAAATAATTTTGTTTAAGCTTAACAATTAAGATTTGCCTGATTTGAATGGGCCTGAGATTTGAATCAAACCAAGCAATAGTGATTAACCTGCTTGACTTGACTTTATGTGGATGGAATTATTGCATATTATTTCCAAGAAAGACAGCCTAAATAACAAATCTCAAATGAGAAAAAAGTTTAGTATATAATTTTTTATAAATTTATTTTCCCAAAAAAATTAAAAAACTGGTCAAGTGTGAGTCAGACTCACAAAGGGATATCATTTACTACCACACTATATGAATTCTTTTAGAAATTATCTAAAAAGATATCATAAAAACACATAATCAGCTGTGAAATAACTGGCTTACATATGGTGCTAACCTGATAGCTCCTGACAAACAATGCAACACCCTTTGCGTACAGAACCCTAATTAACAATTTTCGGAATTTTATATACTTCCTTTGTCAAAATATGCGGCATAAATATCTGTATCTTTTGACTACTTTGACTTAGAAGCTTGATTTTCTTATAGCTCGAAGGGACTGTAGACCTAAGTATTTGATATTTATTTCAACTTGATACACATTCCTGAAAAAATGTGGTTGACAGACAAGTCAGTGAAGTGATCCTTTATGGGTTCCTTTTTTCCTCTTGAGGTACAGAACCCTATAAAATGAAAAAAAATAGAGGTCAAGGAAGCACTTATCTCTGTCAGTATGTAACCCTTGGCAGTTTTCAGTAATAAATAATATAACGCATTGTAGATATACTATCAATCAAAAGTTTTTTTTATTGAATTAGTCAAGCGAATCTACATCTAACTTGGAATGCTAATCTGGGTGAAAATAAGCATTGGATGATCAACGTACCCCGGTTCATTTTTATCAATTTGGGTTAAGGGTTAATTAGTAATTAAAAATGAAAAGCTAAAAAAAAACATCACGATTTTATCTTTATGCCATCACAGACTAAAAAAAACCGGCCAAGTGAGAGTCGGACTCGTGCACCGAGGGTTCCGTACAAACCTGTAGTAAGTTTTAAATTAATTTTTTTTTTAAATATTTGAGTTGATTGAATGAAAGGTAAATTGCGGTTTACGATTTATGACGTATTAAAAAATAACGGCCAAAGATGTAAAACGGTAATAATTACCTTTGTTAATGAACTGCAAAACTAACTTTGTTTGTAGAGGTTTACTGTTAATATCAAAAAAACTATGCTAGTTAGAGCATTGGCTATAGTTTTCCTGTAAAATATACATAAATTCCTATTGACCATAATTATTTCAGATTTTTCGATTGGTAAACTCCGGAGATAAGGGGAGGAACAGTATTTTTTTAGACTTTTTCCCCGATAAATCAAAAACTATCATGACTAAAAATAATTAAAAATCTGTTTTAGAATGTACAAAGTAAACCCTTTCATATGATATCCCACACAGTACAGTTATCTCACTTTTAAATTTCAACCCTCCGATTTTCCCCCCTTTTTAATAATTCCAGTGTCTTTGGGCCACTAATATACACAACTATTCCAAATTTCATGTCGATAGCTTCGGCAGTTACTGAAATAATCGAGTGTGACGGACGGACAGACGGACAGACGGACAGACAGACGGAGAAAGTCTCACCATAAGGGTTCCATTTTACCATTTTGGTACGGAACCCTAAAAAAAGAAAAATACTTAGATTACTTTTGAACTTGTATCTTTTTATTACTTAATTAATCTGTGTATTAATGACAATATAAGCAACTCCTAAATAAGTATAAAGTCCTGCTTGTTGCCCTTTTGCCAGCAGGCTTGAGTCTTGAAGGCGGTGTCACAATCATCTGTGCCCTTTTGAGTCCCACACCCTCGCATTGTGTCCGAGTGTTTCTGTAGTTCCGGAGGCAGCACAGCGATCACTGCCTCCACATCCACCTCGCCATCTGACAGCATTCCAGCTGTCTCCATGACACACTTTATGTAGCATTTGAGTTTGGCATCAGGCATCAGATCTGCGCCACCGTTTACCTTAAATAATAGAACTAATTTTTATGTCTGTTTACTTTTTGTTTTTATTTTATTTTTAACATATATACTAGCGACTCTGTCACTGGATCAGATATGTTTATTGGACTATACAAGCTGATTTTACAAAGATTTTTCTCACACAGCTCAGACTCACAGCTCATCTCTAGTGAATGGGCAAAGGCAGCCTTTGCACATCGGAGAGGATCTCAAAGCTAAAATTTTTAAGCTCTTGTATGTCTGCATCAGTTATCAACCGACTTCAAAAAAAAAAGAGGAGGTTCTCAATTCGACTGCATTTTTTTTTTTTTTTTTATGTTTGTTACCTCAGAACTTTTGACCGATTTGGATGATTCTTTTTTTATTTGAAAGGGCATACTTCCCAAGTAATCCGATATAAATTTTATTGAAATCGGTCGAGCGGTTTTTAAAATATCAACAATAAAATAAGTACTTTGTATAGCGTGTGCTTGTTGTTGTAAAGTTGGCGCGGGAGTTTGAAGTCGGTTGTTTAAAAAGAATTTTTTATATTAAATTATTTCTTACAAATTACACTCTGAAATTGGTTTAAACATATCTAACTCTACTATTTGGATATTTGGTATGTTACATTTACAACTTGAACCCCACTTGCTAGGTATTTTACCTTGTCTATCAATCCAAGATCAACACCTGTTTCGTCTACGCAGCTTTCTCTCAACATTTTGGCTAATTCAGCCATTTCTCCATCTATGGCTGAAACCCCCAGTATAAAACATACCAGCCCCACAAAATATAATGATAACTTTGTATCCATGTTCTAACACGGTTAAGTCTTCAGTTAAATGCTAACAAATGTGTTAGGTTAAACTAACTACCATTTATATATCCCTTGTTAATGTCACTGATATGATTAATGAGAAGGTATGTTCTGATGGCCAAATTACACCCCTGAGTTGATGTTTAAAAAATATTGTTGGTAATGTACACAGAATGGCTGTAAAAGATAGATGAAGCACTTACAATGTGTCCGTAAAAGTAAAGCCAATTGGGTCTCTAAACTTGGTATATCATTTTTAGAATAATTAGAATCAGAATTTACTATTGCATATTACACAGAATTTACTATTGCATATTACGATTTATGACATATTAAAAAAAACTACTTACTAGATCTTGTTCAACCAACATCATTCAAACCTTGCATCTTGCTTGCACGGTGCACCCTACCAACTAGCAAATACAGACTATCGTTTATGCATGTGTTCCATATGAAATCACTAAGTGTCGTTTTTAGGGTTCCGTAGCCAAATTTGGCAAAAACGGAACCCTTATAGATTCGTCATGTCTGTCTGTCTGTCTGTCTGTCTGTCTGTCTGTCTGTCCGTCCGTATGTCACAGCCACTTTTTTCCGAAACTATAAGAGCTATACTGTTGAAACTTGGTAAGTAGATGTATTCTGTAAACCGCATTAAGATTTTCTTACAAAAATAGAAATAAAAACAATAAATTTTGGGGTTCCCCATACTTAGAACTGAAACTCAAAAATTTTTTTTTCATCTAACCCATAGGTGTGGGGTGGGGTATCTATGGATAGGTCTTCAAAAATGATATTGAGGTTTGTAATATCATTTTGTCCTAAACTGAATAGTTTGCGCGAGAGACACTTCCAAAGTGGTAAAATGTGTGTTCCCCCCCCCCCGTAACTTCTAAAATAAGAGAATGATAAAACTAAAAAAAATATATGTTGTACATTACCATGCAAACTACCACCGAAAATTGGTTTGAACGAGATCAAGTAAGTAGTTTTTTTTTAATACGTCATTAATCGTAAATCACAATTTACCTTTCATTCAATCAACTCAAATAAACATTTAATTTAAAACTTACTACAGGTTTGTACGGAACCCTCGGTGCGCGAGTCCGACTCGCACTTGGCCCGTTTTATCCATTAATTTATTTGACAGAGCTCTGTCTAACTAATTCCTTTAGTCTATGCTTACCAGTATGTAATTGTGAGGGTATAATTTGGACTTCTGATGTCCAAATTATACCCTCACAAGTTGATTATGAAAAAAATATCATACTGTTTAGGCTAATAGTACACGAATTTTTTTCTATGTACTTAAGTAGTTGTTGTGTCACTTTAAAAAATTACAGGCACTTGAGTGGTATATGTTTTCCATATTAAATTGTTGGTTTGTTTGTCTGATTTGGCCTTGAAACGTTTTTACTATCGTGTTACTGAGTTACTAAGCATCATAATGTTATATTTTTAGATGAATCGTAAAAAATATTTTCAACGTTTCTTAATGCGCAAAAAATCTGTGAAAAAAAGACCCGGCTGAGATTGTTGTGGACTCTGATGAGACTGGAGGGTGGATAAAACTAATGGGGTGGTTTCGTTTGTTGCAGACGCGGATGCAGTCGCTGCGTTCGGCGCACAACGGCAGCATCACGGAGACCTTCCGCTACATGGTGCAGCGCGAGGGACTCCTCAGGTGCTCACACTCTTTCACATATACATCATAGAGCAAAATAGGGTTTCACATTAAAAGAGATCTGGCCCAGATCTCATTTTAATGAAGTATTCTATATCTATTATGTACAATGAAGTGATTGCTACAATGCTACGATCCCAATGTCCTCTGGTTGACTAACATTATTTTGCTATAACTCAAAATCAAATCACAACAATTGAGACTGTATCTATGCAGTTATTGTTAAGGAATAGGGCTACTGAACGTCTGCAGATGGGACGTGTTTGCGCATAAATATAGTATAGTTCCAACTTATATGGCCCTGTGGTCATAATTGAAACAAATTTTTATGCCTGTGGTTTTTGTTTTTATAGTAGTTTTTGCTTTTATTTTATTTATAACTAGACTAGATGATTCCCGCGACTTCGTCCGCGTGGACCAAGTTTTTTCGATTCCCGCGTGAAATCTTGAATTTTCCGGGATAAAAAGTAGCCTATGTCCTTCCCCGGGATACAACCTACCAAATTTCATTAAAATCGGTTGATCAGATAAATTTTTTGATTCCCGCGGGAACCTTTGAATTTTCCGGAATAAAAAGTAGCCTATGTCCTTCCCCGGGATACAACCTATCCCTGTACAAAATTTCATCAAAATCGGTTGAACAGATAATTTTTTTGACTCCCGCGGGAACCTTTGAGTTTTCCGGGATAAAAAGTAGCCTATGTCCTTCCCCGGAATACAACCTATCCCTGTACAAAATTTCATCAAAATCGGTTGAATAGATGGGCCGTGAAAGCGTAGCAGACAGACAGACAGACAGACAGACACACTTTCGCATTTATAATATTACTAGATGATTCCCGCGACTTCGTCTGCGTGGATTCATGTTTTTGGATTCCCGCGGGAACTCTTCAATTTTCCGGGATAAAAAGTAGCCGATGTTCTTCCCCGGGATACAACCTATTCGTGTACCAAATTTCATCAAAATTGGTTGAACAGATACATTTTTTTGATTCCCGCGGGAATTCTTCAATTTTCCGGGATAAAAAGTAGCCTATGTCCTTCCCTGGGATGTAACCTATCTCTGTACCAAATTTCATCAAAATTGGTTGATTAGTTGGGCCGTGAAAGCGTAGCAGACAGACAGACAGACAGACAGACAGACAGACAGACAGACAGACAGACACACTTTCGCATTTATAATATTAGTATGGATATTATATGGAAATATATGGAAATATGGAAATATGGAATATGGATTAGTAAAATTAGTAAATTAGTAAATTAGTAATTAGTAATAATTAGTAATATTAGTAATTAGTAAATTAGTAATTAGTATGGAAAGTATGGATATTTATAAGCAAACACTAAGTGATAAGAGCGACGCTGTCACTGGGTCATTGGACTGATTTACATGCCTGTTTAGTTTTTGTTTTTAATATTTATTAGCAACACTAACGGCGGGTTTCTGAATTTAGAATTTCATGTTGAGTCTGTCTCAAAGACTACTTAAGGACTAATTAAGCAAATTTTTGTTTCTAAATTGATATTGTGTAAGGTTTGAGAGTTGGAACTTGCTGTTTTTGCTTGAATGCTTAATTCAGAAACCGGCACAATATCAATTCACCTCCAGCCCACTGGACCGACGACCTTAAAAAGGTAGCGGGAAGAGGGAAGATGAGGAAGGCGAAGGAGACCGTGTATGGTGGCGCGCTCTCCAAACGGCCAATGTCCAGCAGTGGACGAATGCAGGCTGATGGATGGATGGTTCTCCTTATTTACGAGTATCTCCCCAGCCTACAGACATTATCTTATTCTTTAAGGAAACTCCTAGGTAGTCGTTTTAGCGTCTTTGAGCGCATTGCAACGCCTAGATTTAATTCGGAAACGCCTAGATTCATTTAGGAAAGTGAAAGGCGAGTTGGCACGAGGCATGCACGAGGACTCTCGGTTAAAATAAGGAATACCCGATGACGTCACTGCTTCTCGTTGCATTAAGGCGTCCATTAGACGTTCGGTTTTCCTGCTAGTCTCGCCAATTATCAGTCACTTTACACGACTGACGCCAGTAACCGAAACCTGCATCAAAGAATATTGATATGATTCCATGGATTTATGATTTTCTGGCTGTAACAATGCACCGTATTTTCTGGCTAATAGTGATAATATGTTGACAGCCAATCAGAAGTGATGTACCTACCTGTCATTTTACCGTGATAAGGCTCTAGGTTAGCCTTAGAAAAACACTATTACCACGTTCAATGAAATATAAACCTGTGTAATTAGCACCATCAGTGAATGTTGGAAACGACATCAATTAGCTAAGAACACTTTTTAAGTATAGATTGACAGATACTTGATAATGTGATCAAGTATCACCACAGAGGTAGTATAGGCTATACTACCTCTATGAGTATCACGGTATCACTGCAGATGTCGGTTTATTAATACGGACCTTAGGGATTGACTGAAGATCCTATCGTCTATGAGCCATAACGCCTATGAGCTAGGTCATATTATTTCATTGGGTCTTTCCTAGCAGATGCATCATACTAATATTATAAACTAGATGATTCCCGCGACTTCGTCCGCGTGGATTTATGTTTTTTGATTCCCGCGGGAACTCTTAAATTTTCCGGGATAAAAAGTAGTAGCCTATGTCCTTCCCCGGCATACAACCTGTCCTTGTACCAAATTTCGTCAAAATCGGTTGAACAGATACATTTTGTTGATTCCCGCGGGAGCTCTTCAATTTTCCGGGATAAAAAGTAGCATATGTCCTTCCCTGGGATGTAACCTATCTCTGTACCAAATTTCATCAAAATCGGTTGAGTAGTTGGGCCGTGAAAGCGTAGCAGACAGACAGACAGACACACTTTCGCATTTATAATATTAGTATGGATGCGAAAGTGTGTTTGTTTTTTAGTTTATCCTTCAATCACGTCGCAACAGAGCAACGGCTCAACGTGATTTTTTGCATGGGTATAGTTGGGGACCTGGAGAGTTACAAAGGCTACTTTTCATGCCGGAAAATAAGGAGTTTCTTATGGAATTAAAAAAACTTATTCTACGCGGACGAAGTCGCGGCCATCGGCTAGTGTAGGTATTTTCATCTTTGTTGCGTCCATTGAATGAATAAGTTTCGTGCTAGAATCAAGACACGGTAATATTATCATAATCAAGATGACAATGCTAACATATTATTGCTAACATACTTAAATGTCATATAATAAAAAAACTACATCTTGATCATTTCAGCTCAACCCGTTAAATTCAATGCTAACATACTTAAATGTCATATAATAAAAAAACTACATCTTGATCATTTCAGGTCAACCCGTTAAATTCAAATCCATCGCTGCTACTGAGCACGGATCTCCTCTCAAAATGAGAAGGGTTTAGGCCGTAGTCCACCACGTTGTACGTAATACTTCAGTTTTACGTACTTAGGAGGCTTCGCTCGTGGATAGTTTCACCCTCCCTATTTAGAAAATATATTTTAATTGCTATACTAAGATATACTTATAAGTATGTGATTTAAATTACCTAACTCCTTATTTCTTACCACTTTTTAAAACGCATTACCATCGTGGCTTTTTATAATTATTAATAGAATTGCATGGGATTAAAAATTATTATAATTACTGTTTACGTTTTTCTTTGCAAGATTTTATTACATAGCAATTTATTCGATTCCAATTGCTTTGTACAGTCAACTACAATAAGTAAACCACGTTTCGCGCGGCTAGTGTTGCGAAAATAAAATATAAAATTCAATATCGAATAGTTCAGTGCTGCTGATCATTAGTGCAACTTTGCTTATCTCGACAATATCGAGTAGATATCTACAATGGACTATCGAAAACTTAAACAGAGTTTTCTAAATATGGATTGTAAGGTAACTAAATATGACTATTGTACAACCCCTCTTACTAAACTAATTATTTGTTATTACATATTAAGAAATTTAAGTAATTCTCTACAGAGTATATGTGATAGGACTTGTGACGTAATTAATCTGACTAACCATACTTACTTGAATTAGATCTTAAAATTAGTAGTTATCACACATACAGCTTTACGGTACGTGGCCCGCAGTCAGACAGCGACCGCGTCGCGCGAGCTGGCTCATGAACAAGGGCCCTGAACGGGTTCGAAACAAGTCGGGCATTTTCCGACATAACACGTGAGATAGTTAAGGCGCTGTGACCTCACGAGATGAAAAACACAGGACGAAATCGAGCAAGCGCGTATTTCGCAAAAAATTCATTAAATCATTTGTAAAAAAAATTTATTGATATAGAAATAAGAATTATCTTATATTTCTAGAGCTAATTATTGGTTTCAATAAGGAGAAATGGAGGATACTTTAAAAGGTAAATTTAGAGGTATGTTTAAAATAAATTTCAATGCTGAGATTTTTTTTAAATTGTGTTTTGAGATGCGTCAATGGCTGCTTAAAGGTCTTGAAAACAGCAAATTATTTTTACAAGCATACATTATGTCACCGTTTGATGGATACCTACACTGCTTTTAAAACCCCCCTTTTACGCTACACAGGGTCTAAAAATGAATATCACTCACGATAGTTGCAACGTTTAAACGTTAAAAAACGTAGTTATAAACATAATCTCTTAAGCGGTCGGCATTCGGAATTTACGATGCTAGTGATTTCCTATCGGTGCACGTACTGTGATAATTTGATAAGTTATAAACACTGATAGCAGGGATGAGGAAGATGCATAACGCGTATACTTATAGTGACTCGATACCCGCGACTACGTCCGCGTGGATTGAGGTTTTTTGATTCCCACGGGAAAATTTTCCGGGATAAAAATTACCCTTTGTGCTATTCCAGACTATAATCTATCTCTGTGCCAAATTTCAGCCAGCTCCGTTCATAATAATATTTCAAACTAGGCTATCGATATCTCCGAACCGCCCACGTCTCACGTCCCTAGCGCGACGGTAGAGCCGTTGGGGCTAACATGGATATTCTTGATGTAACAGTGCATTTAGCCAATTCAGGGCCCTGGGGGCTAGGGGCCTTATTAACGGGTTCTTCTACTTTGCCCCACCATACCAATTTGTCTTAACAGACATACTGTACATGTTTGTGCTACGCGCAGTGTAACGATCCCAATCAAATAGTATAGACTATAGGTAGTTGTCAAACCATGGCAGGAGTCTATTAGACTTTTAATATATTTTTAACAACCTCTTGCAAGTGAACCGTAAATGATAAACTCCATTCAAGCGATAAGAGTAACCTGTTAACGGCAACTGATAAGTGATAATGATAACACCAAGGCTCGGCGCGTAGCGGTCGATTATCTCACAGATTGTGCACATTGCGTCACTATCGTATGTTACACACCTTTATAACTTACCTGACCCGGTGACAGGGTACAGCGTCGCTAGTATCTATGCAAAATAAAGTGAAAACAAAAACTAACTGTTTTGAAAGTCAGTTAAAAATCAAGCGCTTCTTTTGCTGGATTTAGCAACGTAAAGCAAAGTAGGTATATACCTATTTAAGTATTTGGAAAAATATTGTACAGACAATATTATCAAGATGTTATTAGATTAATAAGTGCAAGCCAATGAATTCTTATGTCGTGTATATTATCTAAGGTGCAAGCATACTTTATCGTTAGCGACGCGACGTCCAAAGTATATTCCTATTTAAGAATTCAAGAATTCTTGTACCGAATAAAAACAATGCTACAAGATATTCGAAAAAACCTGCATTTTAAATAATGTTAAATTTAGTTCTCTGAGTTTATTCTATATTTAAACAATAACTCTCTCTGCGTCGCATTCCTTATTACTGAGGGTCGTGACTCGTGACCTCTTTCCATTAATCAAATAATAGTAGGAGTTTTCTTGGGATAATAATGCGGTGGGTTCCCACGTCCTTCCGCATACGACTCGACTAAGCGTTAACTTAGGTTTTTGTGACGATTATTATCAGATGTTAGTGATTATAACCGGAACCGACGGCTTAACGTGCTCTCCGAGGCACGGAGGAAGCGAAAAGGCCAAATTTGAACCTCCAAATTCGGTCACCCATCCAGTTACCGACTTGGGTCAACGTTGCTTAACAATCGCAATCGACTGATATATGCGTTGTCACAACTAGGCCACTCGTCCCTCAACGAGTATACAATAACATAACAGTTTTTACTAAATAGACTTTGTCTTTGTTGAGGCAACGAAAACGAGGCAAGGCAAGGAATTGTTGATGATATGTAGCTAGCAACCTGGTGGAAATAATGGTTAGCCTGTTCGGCTGCGGATGACGTGGGTCCTGCAGCCCTATCATACTTCATATATATGAAGTCTGATAACTTCATGTATATTATAAATGCGAAAGTGTTTATTGGTTTGTCCTTCCAGCACGCCGCAACGGGGAAACGGATCGACGTTACTTTTGGCATGGCTATAGTCGAGGACCTTAGAGAGTGACGTACCTAGGCTACTTTTTATCCCGGAAAATTAAGCAGTTCCTGCGGGAATCAAATAAACTTAAACCACGCGGACGGAGTCGCGGCCATCAGCTTTGTATTCAATAACTCAATGAGGTAGGTATCAAAAATTGAAAGCCATTGACATATTTTTTTATCCAATTAAAATAACACTTTCTATGCTGCTGCTAAGTATGCTTATTGTTTACTCATTAAATCGTTTGTATACGAACTACGAATATGTATCGCGTGATGCATTGGACTAAATATTAAATGAACCCTTAATTGTTGAGCAAATTACTCCGATGAAAGTTACGCGCGTGACCCACAGGTGGGGGTGGGCTGGAGTTGCGTGGAGGCGTGATTGAACATAGGCGTCTTTTAGGCAAGCGCGATTTAGCTGTATCACTATTTATTTGCAAGTATTGTAACCACATGCCAGTCCATATACATAGGAAGTAGGAACCCTATGCATTTTTCTCTAATATGTTGAGCAATTTTTAAGAGAGTAAGCAGTGCTATTATGCCTCTATGACTTGCACGCCCCTATTGGGTAGTAGCAGGCATTACTTTGCCCTACAAGTCTGATAAACAAGGAACAAAATATGATCTTTATGGTAGATTTTTTTTTTTTAATTCCCGTTCTCAAAAGTTTTGATTCTCAAAACGTGTCATATGCATTAATACTCCAGCTTATATCAATAACGAACTATAATGGACGATTTCTGTACATAGGATATTCTTTGAGGTATGCTCGCCCCGCAGTGCTGAGCCCGGAGGTAGCAATTTGCCGCACGCGATTTCTCGCTGCTACTCTAATGGAGTGCTTCCACTGCACTGACCGGTAGATTGGACATATATACACTGGCTCTAGTCACAATAGTTCAAACTACTTGAGTCCCGAGGGAGCATTAACATGATTAGTTGTTGTTATAGTCTTCTAATATCGATAAATTCTCAATACTCAATTTATTTATTACATGTAGGACATATTATGCTCGTAGGTGTATCTTATGTTACGTCATGTTCTGACTCTGCCACTGGTTCGGAAAGCAGATCCTATACTGAAAAAGAAAAGACTGGAAACTAAAGAAAGAAATAAGGAGAGAAGGAAGCCTTTATTTGGGGCAAGGAAGCCTTTAGCTGAGCTCGAAAGGACGCGTTTGAAACCCTCGTAGCTTTAGTTTTAGGATACTGTAATTAATTATCTCCATCACGTCCCTACTTCCTACTTGTTAAATAAAACAATTATATTTAATTCTGGCCGGTTCTTCTCAGTAGAATCTCACGGTTTCCGAAACGGTGGTAGAGTCAAAACAAGACGTATCTTATGAGACACTGAGACACCATTAAATCCTATATGAAATCCCAGAAACACATTATAATGTGAAATTACATATATGGACAATTAGGGTACTGAGATCAAAATTATGACGAAATTATTTGTTAACTATACAGGCAATAGGCATCATTTTAGGGTTCCGTACCCAAAGGGTAAAAACGGGACCCTATTACTAAGACTCCGCTGTCTGTCTGTCTGTCTGTCTCCAGGCTGTATCTCATAGACCGTGATAGCTAGAAAGCTGAAATTTTCACAAATGATGTATTTCCGTTGCAGCTATAACAACAAATACTAAAAATTAAAAAAATATATATATTAAGGGGGGTCCCCATACAATAAACGTGTTTTTTTCGTATTTTTTTGCTCAATATTAAAAACGGTAACAGGTAGACGGTTCAAATTTTCTCAGAATATTAACTTGTATATTACCTTTCAAAATAAATAATTAAATATCAATAAAGTAAATATTAAAGGGGGGCTCCCATACAACAAACGTAATTTTTTGATATTAACAGTAAACCTCTACAAACAAAGTTAGTTTTGCGGTTCATTAACAAAGGTAATTATACCTACTTCTTGAGTACGGAACCCTCGGTGCGCGAGTCCGACTCGCACTTGGCCGGTTTTTTTGATATTAACAGTAAACCTCTACAAACAAAGTAAGTTTTGCGGTTCATTAACAAAGGTAATTATACCTACTTCTTGAGTACGGAACCCTCGGTGCGCGAGTCCGACTCGCACTTGGCCGGTTTTTAGGGTTCCGTAGCCAAATTTGGCAAAAACGGAACCCTTATAGATTCGTCATGTCTGTCTGTCTGTCCGTCCGTATGTCACAGCCACTTTTTTCCGAAACTATAAGAGCTATACTGTTGAAACTTGGTAAGTAGATGTATTCTGTAAACCGCATTAAGATTTTCTTACAAAAATAGAAAAAAAAACAATAAATTTTGGGGTTCCCCATACTTAGAACTGAAACTCACAAATTTTTTTTTCATCTAACCCATAAGTGTGGGGTATCTATGGATAGGTCTTCAAAAATGATATTGAGGTTTGTAATATCATTTTTTTCTAAACTGAATAGTTTGCGCGAGAGACACTTCCAAAGTGGTAAAATGTGTGTCCCCCCCCCCCGTAACTTCTAAAATAAGAGAATGATAAAACTAAGAAAAATATATGTTGTACATTACCATGCAAACTACCACCGAAAATTGGTTTGAACGAGATCAAGTAAGTAGTTTTTTTTTAATACGTCATTAATCGTAAATCGCAATTTACCTTTCATTCAATCAACTCAAATATTTAAAAAAAACATTTAATTTAAAACTTACTACAGGTTTGTACGGAACCCTCGGTGCGCGAGTCCGACTCGCACTTGGCCGGTTTTTTACGTCTTAACTTCGTACCAAAAATATTCTCCAATAAAAAATGGCCCTTTATTTTTGGTAGGAATTTGGCCATAATTATAATTTCACATTTTAATGGCTTTTCTGCGGTATAACTTTCTGACTTTTTTCCTTCTAAGTATTTAAAAATCAAAACCTTGATATACCAATGGTATTCCGTCCTTAGTTTAATATCGATCTTGTTAGGTATTTGTGAGCATCACACATTGTTGCATATCGCAACATTAATAGGTAATTAAACCTATAACATTTCCATACCATCACATGCAATACGCGTACGATAGATGAATGAGTTCCATTATGCGCGGGTGACTCTGTAGTGTAACCACTTATTACCACCAGCAACGATATCTACTCGGGGAGGACCCTACTTAATTCATAATGTTTTTCAATAGTCAATGCGTAGGGTCTTTTCAATCAGATCATACAATACTTATTACTGCAAGTGAAATTAATAAAAAGAACGAATTTTTGAAATTGAATTAAGAAGCTCCTCCTTTTAGGAAATTGCTTACAAATCTGCTCACATCTTCTAAGACAAGTTCTACTCTGTTTGTTTCTGGAAGCCTACTAGTAAAAAGCCAAGTGCAACTACACCTCCCTAGTCTCATCTCATGCAAGATGCACACAAGCCTGGAAATATGCACCACTTTCGATGACGGATCGAAGGACACGATGGACACTTGTCTAGCACGTATGGCGCGTGACGCTGAAGGTAACTGGGCCAGAAACAATCGTGAAGAAACCAGTGACTACAAAATGGTTGCATGAACGAACACTCAAAGAACAATCTCAAGTCTCAACTATAGTTGAATGCTACTGACTGCTGACAAAAAGAGGCAATCCCTGATGTGGACTAACTGCCAAAATACTTCGTCTGGTAAACTGAAAATAGATGTTAGGTTCCCTACTAGTTTTTCGTAGTTACAGGCTAAACTGATGTAAAGGCTGTTATAAAAATTCTGGAATCCAAATTTGTAACTAAAATCAAATAATCAAATAAATGCGAAAGTTTGGATGGATGGGTGGATGGATGTATGGATGGATGTTTGTTACTCAATCACGCCAGAACGGCTGAACGGATCTGGATGAAACTTGGCACAGAGATAGATTATAGTCTGACTAACACATAGGCTACTTTTTATCCCGGAAAATTAAAGAGTTCCCGCGGGATCCACAAAACCTCGATCCACGCGTACGAAGTCGCGGGCATTAGCTAGTTCTAACTAATGTCACATAGTGGTGATGCGTGTACCAATTCCAAGTATGGTGCGACTCAGCACAGCGCATGGCTACGCGCGGTCAAGGTCGCCCGCGACTATAATCGATACGATCTATGGGGATTCCGAGAACCAAACGAGAAATGTCTGCGACTCCTACAGGCTCTAGCCGCTCTACGCATGTTTAGGACTTTTAAGGTCCTAAACATGCGTATGGCCACAATATTTTAAGGCTAAAGGAGCTTTTAATGGCAATGTAACTAGAAAACGGTCACATAGTGGTGATGCGTGTACCAATTCCATGTATGGTCCGAGTCGGAGCACAGCGCATGGCTTCGCGCGGTCAAGGTCGCCCGCGACTATTATCGATAGGATCTATGGGTATTCTGAGAACTAACAAGGAATGTCTGCGACTCCTTAAGGCTCTATATGTACATACGTTTATAACCATTATGATTATTTAACCTTGAGTGGTCAAAATCTTAAAGCTTCAGTTCAGAAATTCCTAACGGAATGTAGTTTGGGCCTACGAATTTATTATTTCGAAGCAGTTTCCAGATTCGAGCAAACATATAAATAATGGTAGTAGAAAAAGTCAATGTAGTAGAAGTAAAAACAGTTTTAAATTCTAATTCAGTTTCTCAGACAAATTTTACGTTTAACCAAGAGGAGAATATAAGGTCTTTGTTAAAAAGATTAATGCTAAAACAATAAAACTTAATCAACTAACCGCAATAATATGGGACTATTATTCATGTAAATAACTCAGGGGCAATTGAAATGAATTTTTCTATTAATTTTAGTCAATGCATGTATAGCGTCATACGATTTATTGTTGTGGTGAGAGCGACTTTAACCCTAGATTACAAAGTCAATTATAATAATAGTATTGTTATAGTAACTTGGATTCTTATGATATACCTACTTAGTAAACCTTTTATGATGAAATTATTTTTCCAAATTCTTCTTTTCTCAATTTTTCTTAATGTGTAGGAAAGTATGAGGAAACACGCATGCCCGAGAATCCTACAGAATGTTCACAAAAGTCTGTGAATTGCAATTGGCCAGTATAATGGACTATGCCCTAATCTCAAAGGAACACAGTGCTCTGTAAAGGGTTTGAGAACTGAGATGAATTAAATTATATTTATCAATAAGTCCTTAATTCCTTCATTAAAAGTCTAGTTTATCGTCAAAACATGTCGTTGATTCAAAATATATGGCATAATCAGCTCTGAAATCTATATCAGCATGTTAATGAGTTTGAAGGACACAAAATAAAATCTGCATCTTTAAGTCACAAGTAATAAAATTAAAAATTTTAAAAAAACCCACGACGAACTGCAGAGCTCCATTATACCTTTGACCTTTATAACTTTGAAACAACAATTAGAACTTAGCAAACGTATATATTACATAATATCTAAAACACAAAACTGCATCTTTGACAGCTCAGTAGTTTTTTTGACCAGTGTGGTGGACTATGGCCAAACCCTTTTCTTTCCGAGGCGCGCTTGTCACGACAAATCAAAAGAGTCCAAACGCGACGGGTATATGATGAGAATTTAAGGAGTTCCCATGATCGCCTCCTGACTCCATCATGATACCCTGGGCAGCATCTAGGTACAAGCTAAATATATCTAAAACAAAAAGCCCGCATCTAAATCGGCACAGTAGTTTTTGAGAAAAATGGTAACATATTGAAAAAATAAAATCATAGACTACAGCTCAGCTTTGTTGTCTATGGTCCTAAAATATATCTAAGAACCTTCTCACAAGCTATACACATCTAATGAAAAAAACCGCATTTCAATCGGCCCAGTACTTTTTGTAAAAAAATGGTAACATATCGAAATATTAAAATCATAGACTACAGCTCAGCTTGGTTGTCTATGGTCCTAAAATATATCTAAGAACCTTCTCTCAAGCTATATATAAATCTAACTTACTAGTTAGTTAGTTTCGCCCTGTGCGGGTTGTGGTTAAACTTACAAGTAGTACAGATTTTACTGTACTAAACTGAATTCATTTAGTATGGTGATAACAAAATAAATAAAAATGGCGCTGATTTTTTAAAACTTTGGTAACAGTTTCCTGTTTTGTGACCCCAGGGAGCCCTAAATATCGATTTTGAACGAAATCGGTCAATTAACAAAGAATTTCAAAATGGCGCTGTTTTTTTAAAGTTTGGTAACAGTTTCCTGTTTTGTAACCCCACGAAGTCCTAAATATAGATTTTGAATGAAATCGGTCAATTAACAAAGAATTTCAAAATGGCGCTGATTTTTTTAAATTTTGGTACCAGTTTCCTGTTTTGTAATTGCACGAAGTCCTAAATGCAATAAACCGCATCTCAATCGGCCCAGTAATTTTTGTGAAAAATGGTAACAGTGTTTGAAAAATTAAGATCATAGACTACAGCTCAGCTTTGTTGTCTATGGTCCTAAAATATATCTAAGAACCTTCTCACAAGCTATACACATCTAATGCAAAAAACCGTATCTCAATCGGCTCAGTACTTTTTGTGAAAAATGGTAACATATTGAAAAAATAAAATCATAGACTACAGCTCATTTTTGTTGTCTATGGTCCTAAAATATATCTAAGAACCTTCTCACAAGCTAAACATATCTAATGCAAAAAATCGCATCTCAATCGGCCCAGTACTTTTTGTGAAAAATTTTAACACATAGAAAAATTCAAATCATAGACTACAGCTCAGCTTAGTTGTCTATGGTCCTAAAATATGTCTAAGAACCTTCTCTCAAGCTATATATATCTAATGCTATAAACCGCATCTCAATCGGCCCAGTACTTTTTGTGAAAAATGGTAACAGTGGTTGAAAAATTAAGATCATAGACTACAGTTCAGCTGTGTTGTCTATGGTCCTAAAATATATCTAAGAACCTTCTCACAAGCTATACACATCTAATGCAAAAAACCGCATCTCAATCGGCCCAGTACTATTTGTGAAAAATGGTAACATATTGAAAAAATAAAATCATAGACTACAGCTCAGTTTTGTTGTCTATGGTCCTAAAATATATCTAAGAACCTTCTCACAAGCTAAACATATCTAATGCAAAAAACCGCATCTCAATCGGCCCAGTACTATTTGTGAAAATTTTTAACACATAGAAAAATTAAAATCATAGACTACAGCTCAGCTTAGTTGTCTATGGTCCTAAAATATGTCTAAGAACCTTCTCTCAAGCTATATATATCTAATGCTATAAACCGCATCTCAATCGGCCCAGTACTTTTTGTGAAAAATGGTAACAGTGGTTGAAAAATTAAGATCATACACTACAGCTCAGCTTTGTTGTCTATGGTCCTAAAATATTTCTAAGAACCTTCTCACAAGCTATACACATCTAATTCAAAAAACCGCATCTCAATCGGCTCAGTGGTTTTTGTGAAAAATGGTAACATGTTGAAATATTAAAATCATAGACTACAGCTCAGCTTGGTTGTCTATGGTCCTAAAATATATCTAAAAACCTTCTCACAAGTTATACGTATGTAATGCAAAAAACCGCATCTCAATCGGCCCAGTACTTTTTGAGAAAAATGGTAACAAAAAAGTGCACAAACAAACAAACAAACACACAACCTCTTAGGACAAACACATATACCGTCTCCGCTTCGTCGAGGGTAAAAATAGTTATAACTAGTGAAAGTTAGAGTAACGATTCGTTATTGATTAGAGCGGTGATAGTGACGCGAAACGGTCGTCAGCTGAACAAACATGTCAATCAGTCGTAACCTGTACATTGACTCTGTTATGTGTTACGTCATTAGGTAGACATATCGGACACTGGCTGGAGCGACCACGGTTTGTTTACTGTACCTAATGTAATGTTATCTATTTGTATGTTAACTAATTGTACAGTTTTAACGGATGCATTCATTTAAAATCGGCGGAAGGCAGGTTTTGTAGATTTTCAAGTAATTATTTTTTTCAAATATCGAAATTAGTGTTAAAATTTTAGCAATATCTGCAAAGATGTCGTCTGTAGCAAGGAAAATCATTTATGCCTTTAAAATATCTTTACTTGGCTGATACATTATATTTGGGTCTTCAAAGGGCGATCTCAAAAGCCGGTTACGCATTGGCGGGTCCTCTGGTACCTACTGCAAATGTACCTACATGGGCGGCGGTAATCTTAACATCAGGTGACCCGCCTATTTTTTATAGATTTTAGTGTTTAGATGTTGCTCTATCCCGCGCTCTTTTTTGATACTTCTCCTCTCCCCAAAAGTTGTCTGGAAGAGATTGATTTAGCAATAAGACCGCATTTGCACCCTTTTGTATTGTCTTGTAACATTTTTGTTTATTGTGTTTGTTTTGTTTGCGCAGGCCCATCCGCGGCATGTCGGCGGTGGTGATGGGCGCAGGCCCGGCGCACGCATGCTTCTTCGCAACTTACGAACAGAGCAAGCACACGCTGTCGCATCTCACCAGACATCGGCACGACCACATCACACACGGTACGGCTTTTTACTCTACTACAAGTTAGCTTTTAACTCGTAGTAAGTGAAGATGATGGGCGGCGATCTATCGGCGAATATGCAGATTTCTTCCTGTTTCTTTCATTAAATAACGCGTATTGTGAACCACTTAGTCCCAATTTATGCATCAACATTATGCTCGAATCATTGGAAGCTATTATTAATCAGTGGCTATCTAACCGGGAAACAAATCTTGACCCCTTTTATCCCAAATGTCCCACCAGATTTGATTTTCACACACACAAATGCACTCTCTATTCTCTTCTCTCATAGTCCGGTGAGACGGCAATCCGACACAACCAGAGATAGAAAGATCAGTCGCAGGACCAACAGCTCTACGTGCTTTTCATGGAGGTGCAACATCACCAATTTTCCATCCCTTGCATTTCTTTGCAAACAAATCCTGGAGACCTGAAACTCGAACCCCTATGATCTGCAGCCGAAAAAGCTAGCCACTAGACCAAATAATCTCGTAATAATAATGTTATTGTTGAACGTAATGTGAGAAGAGAAATCATTGAATTATCATGCCATGTCCTTGGTACTAATAACTGCGATCGAACACACTTGGTCCTTTTGTCGTGCGACGTTTGTGCGCTGATTCACGCTGCTCCGGTATTTTAAAATAGATCATATCACTACTGTACACATATCTATTGTAATATTTTTCGTGCAGAGCAAGAGTGAATAGCCATCTTAGTAACGCGCATTCCATTTCAAATGTAACCTATACTCGGACTCTTTAACTATAGATGCAGTTAACTAGAGACTGTTCCTAGTAGTTGCTAAATGGTGAAATCCGGCTGAGTTTGTAGTGGAATCTTCTCTCCTCGTAGCTTTAGTATTAAATTCCGTAGTTAATTATCACTATCGCGCCTTATATTTTATTGACTTTCAAAAAGTATACAGTGTAGGTACCAATTTTGACTAAACATCTTTTGATTTTTCCTTTGTTAAAGAAATTGGTAACATGCGCAAGCCTGCTTACAATGGAAAAAAACCATCATGATCGACTTTATCGCCATGGAGGAAACTGATTTTGGAAGATTGATTGAAGATTGAAAATTGCTATCTTGAAAGATCTGCAGTCTGTTGCACTGCCGCCATGCCATAAACGTATCTTCTCTAGATATCTTAGAAATACATGACGTGAATATTCTGGAAGTTGTGATAAAGTGAATCATCGTCAATTTTGCAGGTCTATCGGGCTGCTTGGCGTCGCTGGTTCACGACGCCGTATCAAATCCCGCAGAAGGTGAGCTCCAAATATATTTTATTTTATTTAGAATATAATGGAAACGTTTTTTATGGGTAAAGTTCTTTATATCGTCATGTAAATTTACAACTGCTTTGGTTTGCTGAGGAAGAAAGTGTATGCTGTGTAGTGGACATTATTTAAAAAAAACAAATAAGTTTGAATATATTTTGAATGTAAAATAATGTACCTACTTAACCAGAGTTGTAACTTGTAAGCCACTCGATGAAATTGCTTAGTCTCTATCTGAATTTGTACGGTATGAGGTTAGGATATTTAGCTTGCGCCCGAAATTTTGACACATGGTGGAACATTTTGAGAATGTTATGCGATTCCATTTCCTTTGAATAAGAAATATTAATTAATTATTATTGGTCTCGAAGTGTAAGCTTTTGATACTTAAAAAACTTGCTTGCGAGTCGCGGTTAGTTATAGCAAGTAGGCCAAGTATAACAACAGCACCGCAGTCCGCATGTCTGTACTCCGTAGTCACAACAAGTACCTATGTAGTGAATAGTACTATGTAAGTAGGTACACCAGGGGATATCCCGCGCACCACTCATGTTTATATTATTAAAGTGGCGAAACGAGCGCTTCAATCACGTTATGCTAATGTAAATAAACTCGTAAAATAAATTAATGCTTTTAAAACTAGTTGGTTAATGAGCTCACAATAACATTGTTTAAAATTTCCTTCCAGAGGCCATATTATACTGCCAATGCTTAAATCCAATATTGTTTAATTATTGTTGACTTTCGTGTTTTACAATAATTATAATCCATAATTCAGGAACATCAAGGTACGTGACATCAAACTGTAATTTGGAGTAATATTGCTTAAGTATTGCTTTAAGTGTTGCAGGCAGTATGGCACACATTTTTTTTGATAGCTAAAACGTGTTTTATGCGCGTTGACACACGGTCGATATTGGTATACCTACTGGAAACAAAGCACGGAGGAAACTCAAAGGACTTGATTGCCGTGCCATCACCTTTATTTCAAAGTATATAAAGGTTATTTGGGTTACCAAGAAAGCCGCCGCACTTCGGCATGATTGCACTTTGCCGGTGTGATTTGTGCTTTTAACATTTAATCCCCGGGGTAAATAATAGTCCACAATAACTTGACTTAACAATAAAGACTTGTTTATCTTCAGTCTAGTAATGTTTAGACTAGATCAAATCAAGAATTATTATTTTATTACCATCAACTTTTCCCTTACATGTACTTCGTAGAAACCGAGCGCAAGACGGCATATCAACGAGGAAAATAATGCACTTTGGCACTTACACGTGCTGGCGCCTCTCTGCGTTGTAACTCGTATTCCTTATTGCTGATGGTCGTGACCCATTTCCATTAACCACATAATGGCAGGGGTTTTCTTGGGATAAAAAAAATTAAAAAAAAAAATTAAAAATTGTTTATTTTCACAGCAACATTATTTTTACACATAAAAGGTTGGGATGATAATTCGGTTGGCTCCCAGGTCCTTCTTTGAGATCATGAGACGAGAGATTTGTGTATTAAAAGAGTTTAGCATAGGCCATAGACTTTTATACCTATTGCAAGAATATATGTACTTGTGTCTTGAAATCATTAATTGTGATCGTTTAAAGAGAAAAACGAATATCTTGTTTGCTATAGATCCATCCCGGATCGTTGAGCCATCGTAATTATTTGAGGAGGAGTTGAATAATTTGTACCGACTTCAGTCGATTAGTTTTTATTGAAACGCACTAAAACCTCGTTAGTGCATTATAGGGGCCATACTGCCAGCGCTTAAAGCAATACTTAAGCAATATTACTCTAAATGACAGTTAGATGTCACGAACCTTGACGTTATTAAAATAAGGACTATAATTGTATAACACGAAAATCAACAATAATGAAACAATCATACTAATATTATAAATGCGAAAGTGTGTTTGTTTGTTTGTTGGTTTGTTGGTTTGTCCTTCATTCATGCCGCAACGGAGCAACGGATCGACGTGATTTTTGGCATGGGTATAGTTGAGGACCTGGAGAGTGACATAGGCTACTTTTTAACCCCGGAAAATTAAGGAGTTCCCGGGGGAATTTAAAAAACTTAAACCACGCGGACGAAGTCGCGGGCATCAGCTAGTATTATATAGATTTAAGCGTTGACCCCTGTCCAAGTTGCTCGCATTGTCCTAATGAGATGATTCCTAAATCATCTCGTTACCTCCCAGCTATTCACTAGTGTTTAAATAGTCCTAACTAGGTATTACTAATACTAATAGTCCTACGTAAACTTATTCGCGCGAAAAAAATAAATCTGGTTTGATACTTTCACGCGGTGCAATAAGAATTATATTCGAGCGAATATTTTGCGCTGCATGGATTTGTATGACGCTCACTGCATTCGTACGCATAATAAAATCGCGAGAGTAAAATTCGCGCGAATGTTTTTCGCAGTGCGAACGTAGCCTTATTCAAAGGGTAAAAAATGTACGCGGCATGTCAATTTGCGGTTAATGAGTGTAAGTTGTAGTGTCGTGCTTGTAAAGTATTTTAATATATTACCGTATGTTGTGATTTGTGAACAATGAGCGGTGCCCTCGGCCTTGGCGCACTCAGGGGCAGCCGTGTTTACATAATTAATTATATAATAAAATGTGCGCTTTATTATTATATCACACTAAGGGCCTGTTCACAATCTTCAAGTAAATCTAACTGAAAAATTGAAATTTTGACAGGATTCCTATACAAGTTCTGTCTAAAGATCAAGTTTATTCGTCAGATAGGATTCGTTAAAGGAAAATTAAGGAGTTCCCGCAGAAATAAAAAAAAAGCTTTATGGCACGCGGACGAAGTCGCGGGCATCATCTTCTAGTTTATAATGTACTATATTATTATGTATTGGTAGATAAACGTATTGTTTATTATTAGTATTATAAATACAATAGAAAAAAAAAGTAAAACAAACCAATATATCTTGTTGCTATAGTTGTTGTATGCCTACATTACGTGATCTGCTACTTGCTTGCTTTGGTGATAACGTATCACCACCATGCATTTACTTATTACCTAGTCACTAATTACATTAATTGTACTTGCTTATAGTATTGGGATTGTACAAACGAATGCACAATGCGAGACGATAAGAGATCTCCTTTGAGGGCAATGAACATCACATGATGTGACAAAATTGACACAGTGTACTGTCTAAACTTCTGAAGTATGAATAGTCAAGGGCAAAACGTTTTTTTTGTTTAATTATAATTATTGTCAGTTTTGCTTTTAAATTTGAATTGAATTTTTAGAAAAGATAAAAGATAAAAGATTGTTATTAATTTATTTGTTGATGAAGGTTTGATTAGGCGGATATTTGACTCATTCTATGTATTTCACTCGGTTCGTTCTTTGGCGGGGATACGCCATATTGGAATAATTTGCATAAATACGAATATTTTGACGTTTGAAATTCAGTCTGTTACCGGCAGACTCAGCGATTATTGAATACTTTTGTGTTTAGATCGCAATTTGATTTAGAGCTTAGCAGTAGCAATTGCAGTCTTATCAAATGATTAATTTATTGTTGTTGTGATGCTTTGGCCAAGTTTTATACTTAACTGTTTACATTAAATCTCTCGTGAAACCGCTACACGTTGTGACCATTCGCTCGTGCAAGTTCTAAAGAAGAAGAAGATTATTTGTCCACTTCTGGATTATTCTTACATTATAAAGGCTAGCGCTTGGCTGCAATCAGCTTGCAAGTGGTGATGCAGCCTAAGGTGGAACGCGCTTGCCTAGAAGATGCCTATTCATTCTTGACTTGAAGGTACCTATATTAACAGAAGAGGGGAAAACGGAAACCATATGTTAATTATTCTCACAGCCAAAATATGCTACTAGACGATGTCCGCGACTTCGTCCGCGTTAGTAAAGTTTTTTGTTCCCGACTTGTTGACCGGACCTGCGCCTGCTACGGAAAATTCTACATCTGTCTCTATCCTTTGCGCTCGTTTTCCCTTTATTCGAAGCCGCTTGACGGCTTGGTTGACTCGATCTTTCTCGAACTTACCACCGAAGTTTTGGCCGAACAATGCTTCTTCGTCATTTTAGTTTTGCCGACCTCTCTGGCGCAATGTTGTCCCGGATTCGATTCAAGTTCAATTTGGGAATTTATAATTTTTGAATTTTCTCTGGTCTGGCTTGGTGGAAGGCTGCATCCGGCTAGTCAGTAGTCACCTCCCTACCGGCAAAGACGTGCCGCCAAGCGATTTAGCGTTCTTGTGCGATACCGTGTAGCTGTAGATACTAATTAGGGTGGTTTAATATAACTGTCTTCCTTCAGGTTAGCCCGCTACCATAAAAGACTGCATCTTAACCTTATCTTTGTGTTCTGTGATCTTCACATACCATCAGGTGAGACGGCAGTCGAGGGCTGAAAAAAAAGTACGTGTGGTAGCCATCTCCAGTCTCCACGCTCCACCCACAGCCCGTGCAATGTGGAGCGACCTCGGATGTTCAGCTGAGTAAATGTGGCAGACCCGTTTCAATATTAGCGAGTGCAAGTCAACACGCGTCATTGTACATGATAACACTTGTTCAAATACTGAAACGATGAATTTCAATCGAGCAAATACATATGCAAAGTAATTATGTACTTAATTTAAATTCACTGTCGGTAGTAGGTATCTGCTTGTACAGTTACTGTACGGAACAGTTGCTATGCTAATAGGTGTCTGAGTAAGGCACATTGGGAAAATCGAGTCGAAGTGTCCTTCTAGGCTTCGGTCACCTTCGGTCAAAAAAACAACTTCGATCAAACTTTCGGCTTTTGCCGAAGCTTTGGCCAAAACTGAAAGTTTCTAGCAAGCGCCGAAATTGAACGAACTGTTAGAAATCCGCGAAAGCGAGGATGCGAGGCGCTGGGGGCGGGGGTCAAACAGCCAACACTCGACATCAAAACCAAAAAAAACATTATTTTATTCACGTTTAGATAATCTTGAACGAAATATTTCTCAGGTTTATTAAACCTTCGGCTTCGAAGTTTTAGGCGATAGGTTTCGGCTTCGGTCAAAAATTTATCTTCGATCGGACACAGGGGAGACTCGGGCTCAGTAGTAGGGACTCGGCGATGGGTTGGAATGATGAAATGAATGAATGAATGATGTTGAGGTTATGTCAAGTGTAGACGTCAGATAGGTAGTTTGCGGTGACTGACAACTTGACGGCGCCCAATCGGATGCGGATGTCTGCGGTTATACGCCAAATATACCTACATACGTACTGTTCGTATATTAAAAGGATGTATCATCGTGCGGCCTTTTTGTGGCTACAACTATCGCTAGGAAGGCTGATTCAGTATTTGGTGCGTGTAGGGCTCTCTGGTGGGAATAGTGACAGTTTGCCCGCATGCGGCTGGTCAACATACTACTTAAAGTTATTGTTACCAAAAGTACCTACAGTTATCTCTTAGTATGTATTGATAGGTCTAATGCCATGCTTTTTGTAGATTATTTACTTATTCATTTGCCATTTAAAAGGTAGAGTCGATCATTCGCTTACCAAAATTACAGGATGCTACTTCATTCATCTTGCAAATCTGTAAGATGACCAATATGGCGCCCAATTCCCGATTCCTTTAGATTGGTAACATAAAACATACCTACCTAGATGATTATGTCCTCCCGACCCAATTTCGGCCACGGCGGCCAATCTCCACAAAGATTAGCCACCTGCACGGAAGCTATTACAGTGTACAAGTGTGTGCGCAAGCCGCAAACACATTAAGTATACTCTCTGTTCCCTTACTCTCATAACCCGATGTGTTACACATTGCTGTTTGCTACCAGTCTCACCGAGACCTCTACAGCCCGACCCGGTTATCGAAACCGGGACCTCGTCAGTCCAACATGCTAACCACTAGACCAACGGGGCAGTTACCTCTGACGATACTAAGTAGTAAACAAACTCATTGTTCTATTGCCGGTGTAAACATAGATGTGTAAGTTGTAAACTGCTTGTAGTTGCACATGTCAAATGTTGTGACAACACGTGTGAGCCTGTGAACGTGGAGTGTTTGCAGTTTGTACGGATGTTGGCAGTTCACTTCGAAGGCCGTAGCCGCTCGAGGAAGCTGCTCAAGCAAGTGTAAACATTAGCATTTTACTGTTACCAGTTCCTCTATAGCCTATATAATATAGATGGACAACATCCATACTATATTGTCCTATGTCCTTCCCCGGGATGCAACCTATCCCTGTACCAAATTTCATCGAAAGACAGACACTTTCGCATTTATAATATTAGTATGGTTTAAAAAAAATATATACCTACTTGTACAGCGAGCGAACGAGCAGGCGCGTCACCTGATGTTAAGTGATTACCGCCGCCCATGAACATTTGCAGCACCAGAGGAACCGCCAATGCGTTGCTGGCTTTTGGGATATTTGTTTATCCGCCCTTTGAAGAGCCCCATATTATAATAATCAGTGACACAGAACATGGAAGCTGGTTCCATAATTTGCAGGGAATTAGTAGAGATTACGTAATTGTTTTTTTAATTTAGCATCTCTTCTGTGCCTAAGTAATTCGTTATCGATGAATGTACTTGCATCACGATTTGCAGGTCTGATTGTAGCCAAGCGCTAGCCTATATATTAAAAAATTATTTCCAAAAAACCGACTTCCAAAGCCACTGTAAAGTAAAAAATAATTTTGATTTCTACACACTATGTTGAAGTCGGGCGAGCCTGATGCGTCAACTTTGCCTATCTTTGTTATACTTTGTTTGCCTATCTTTGTTATCAGGGTTGAGGAGTTGGGACTCAGAGTTGAATTGTATACACGTGACTTGATACCTACTATATGAATTCACCATCAAAACTGCCTAACTCCCTAGTTTTGAGTCGTAGGTATACCTACAGCATCAGGATTGAGGATTTGGAGTCAGATTTTTTATGGGACCATCTCGCGCTCGCGAGATTAAAGGAATTAACCACTGGAAAAAAAAAACAAATCGGTTTGGAAACCACGGAGATATGCGGTAACATACATTAAAAAAAAACCGGCCAAGTGCGAGTCGGACTCGCGCACCGAGGGTTCCGTACAAACATGTAGTAAGTTTTAAATTATTAAAAAAATACGAAAAAAACACGTTTATTGTATGGGGAACCCCCTTAATATATATATTTTTTTAATTTTTAGTATTTGTTGTTATAGCGGCAACGGAAATACATCATTTGTGAAAATTTCAGCTTTCTAGCTATCACCGTCTATGAGATACAGCCTGGAGACAGACAGACAGACAGACAGACAGACAGACAGACAGACAGACAGACAGCGGAGTCTTAGTAATAGGGTCCCGTTTTAACCCTTTGGGTACGGAACCCTAAAAAATATATATATATATACGCGCCGAATTGAGAACCTCCTCCTTTTTTGGAAGTCGGTTAAAAAAAGGAACTGATAGCGAATTATTTTCACACGTACGCGACTTTTGGTCTCGTCTTGTGACCCGCCGATAGCCTGCCGATAACCTAAAGTGGCTATCGCCAAAATTTGGTTGGAGATGCCTTTTCAAGGCATGCTAACGTAACTAACTGCCCGGATGTTATTTATTATTATAAAAGGCCTATCGATTGTCGTAGTTGCCAAGAACATCCAAATTTTTTGATCCCATCGCTGAATGAATGTTGAAAGTTATATTGTAATGCAAAATGAAAATGAAAATTACACCTTATTGCACACATCTTATACCCGCGATATTCACAGAAATCTTCCAAATTACTCACTCTGATACCGGAGCATCTTCAGGAGATGTTGATAGATAAAAAAAAGACTTCCTAAAATAGAGTCGGTGGTGGTATTCGATTTACGACCGAGTCCTAACTAAAATACGAAGTCCCTAACAGGTTAGTAGTTATATTAAACCCATGTCCCTAATTTTTTGTTTTTTATTCATTATAGGCTTACGCTTGACCACAATCACACCTGATGGGAAGTGATGATACGACCTAATATGGGACGCGCTTGCCTAGAAGATGCGTATTCACTCTTGATTTAAAGATACCTGGATTGTAATTCGTGAGAAACACAGTTTGGTAGAGTATTCCAGACCCTAGCCATGCGAATGAGGAATGAAGACGCAATTAGCACTTCGCAATGACAGTCTGTTAAAATACATTCTAATAAATATTCAATACCTACATTTATTACGAGTTCTTATCAAAACTCCTCAAACAAGTATCCCATAAGTGCGTGCATACACGTTTATGTGGAGTGTCTGATAGTGGCGTGTTATCAAGGACGCTCATGGCTGTCGGTCATTGACACCAAATGTATGGGATTCGCGGAATATAGGCTAAAAGGTCATCGTAATGTCCGTTCTTATCAGCTTACTATGTACAAACTTTTACATTTATAATATTAGTAATAGAATAGTATAGATTATTTTTTTAACTATTCTTAGTTAATGAAATTGGCATTGTTTTTTTAAATCTTAAATTGTTTGGGACTTTACAAGCTAAATTATTATTTAAAAAAACTTAAACTATTAATAGTATTCAATTCATCAGGTATTACCTACTCCCTAAGATGCAGAAATATTAATTCGACTATCGATCTAAAAACTTCTATTGATGGTAGGCTCTACCTACGTCATATTTATTCAAATTATATTTCTACATAAGGAGCTCCCTCTGACTAGTACGATGATAGACGATGTTCAGCATCGTCTATCATTAAATAAATTTAAGCAATTAGCAGAATCCACTTTTTTCATTAAAAGCTTTGTAATTGTTGGTGAGAATGGGCGCCACCTCCACCGGGTGCGCTAGTTGCTCGATGTTGTTACTGACACGTCGGTATCGTTGTTCTCAGTGGTGAAGCAGCGGCTGCAGATGCTTAACTCTCCGTACCGCGGCGTGTGGGAGTGCGCGCGGCACGTGTACCGCGCGGAGGGGCTGCGCGCCTTCTACCGCTCGTACGGCACGCAGGTCGCCATGAACGTGCCGTTCCAGGTGTGTACACCCACAGCGTCATCGTTATCATCTTAATTAAGTACCTTCAAGGCAAGAGTGAATAGGCATCTTCTAGGCAAGCGCGCTCCAAGTTCCAACCCAAACCTCATCATTGCTTTGCACTAAGCATGATTGTCGTCAATGCAAGCTTATTTCGCAATAAAAATTAACCAAAATTTCTAGCTTTACAGACGTAAATTGCACCCCTATTCTCTAAGTGGCTATCAAAAAATGAAAGCCACTGACATAATATATGTACATATTTTGTATCATTGAAGGTTTGCTTGAACTGCCTCGTTGATCTAGTGGTTAGAAAGTTCGACTGCGGCCGATGAGGTCCCGGGTTCGAGTACCGGCTCGGGCCATAATTAAGTATTGGCTCTTTCTGACTAGTAATTTTCTAGATAGATAGTGATTAGCTAATTTTCCGTAATATCAATTGCAGGCGTTACATTTCGTGACGTACGAGTGGTGCCAGTCAATACTCAACCCGCGGCGCGTGTACGAGCCCCGAGCTCACTTATTCTCCGGCGCGATGGCGGGCGCTCTCGCCGCGGCCTTCACAACCCCCCTGGATGTTTGCAAGACCGTGCTCAATACGCAAGAGGCCGCGGCCAGAGCTGACGGCTTGGCGGCGGCCGCGGCGTTAGTCCTCAGGGCAGGCGGTCCGCTCGCCTTCTTCCGCGGCGTGCAAGCGCGGGTGCTGTACCAGATGCCCGCCGCTGCGATATGCTGGCTCACTTACGAGACGCTCAAACACGCGCTAACGGTGAGTTACGAATTGTTATCCCAATACTAACACAATTTTATTTTTTCTTTCTGTTGTGAGCTGATAGTAGAAAAACTCGATGGCGCGAGGGCAGTTGCTCAAAATTGTCATATGGAAATGGTAGACGGACGGTGATTGCAATTGGCTACTTGACAGCTGTAACTATAAAATATGAAATATGTTAGATTTGGTAGCTTGTAGGTTAACAATAAATATACAATATGTATTTTGCATTAAAATAAATTGTAAATATTTTATTTTTGCAAAACAAATTTGAGATTTTTTATCTGTGGATTACAAGAAGCGAAACGCGGGCGGTCATGATAGAGCCCCGTGTCACGTCACATTTCAAAAAAAAACGTCGTGTGTACTAACGATTCATTTATGGTTGCAAATTTATTTGCTGCCGAGTTTCCTAATGTAAAATCTTACATGTAATTGCCGAAATACACAAATTAATAGTAATTAGGTCTCGTGTTTAAGACCTAAGAAAGTGCTGCTGTAAAGTGACAGAAATATAATTTATGTTAATTTTATGTCATGTTTTATGAAGAAAATGTTAGGTTAGGTTTAATGCAGTTTTGCTAGATCAGAGTTTTTAGTTGATTTCTTTAGAACACTAACATCAAAGTGGTCTTCACAAAGTAATATCGCAGATGTATCCGATTTAAATTCCGGGTCTCGGCAGATTAACTGTAACCACTGCTATCAACGTTTATGACATAGGTATTTATTGTATATAGGAATGTGTTTATACAATTTGACAGGATACGAATTAATTATTATTTATAGTATTTCTACACACGTCTTGTAGCTTGTAATTTTCACAATTGCATCAAAAAAGCTGTAAACTTTCCACTCAAAATCACTTATAACTTGATGCGTCGTAGTTTGCTTTGTTTTTATTTGAGCTATGACATAGCATATTATGTCACGTGACCGGCTGTTTTCGCGCGAATGTAAAATTAATGTATTTAAAATGTATTTATTTCTAATAAATAGCGCTTTTTTTGAGAAAAAGATAATTGTAAGAGGTATAAAATGAACCCACGGACATTTTTAAGTACTTTTCCGAAAATTGTCAAATAGCCAATTATAGCTGTAAAAAACCACCAAAATAAATCTGTGAACCGTATGTGAATGTATACATTATGGTTTACAGATGGACTCGAGCAGTGAAGATAGTCCACCTAGTACCACGAATACCGTCAGTACGGGTAGCGGAGTGGCCGCGGTGGGCGGGGGCGGGGGGCCGTTAGCGTGCGCCGCGCTGCGTCTCGCGGCCGCTGATGTGCCCACGTCTCTCACGCGTACGTAGACACACATGGCCACATAGACACACATGGCCACTTGGCTCACATGGCCATTCAGCCACGGCGGCCATAGTGCTTGCACCATGAACTGTACTGTGGATATTAATGTTTCTGTTGTCATATTGATATAAACTATTGTTTTTTTTTTATTGTGTCGTTTTATGTCGTCATATTGGATCTAATCTAATAAAACTATACACTTAAGTTGTTGTACAAAAACTTGAAGAAAAATATTGAATTAGATCTAGTATAGTGCCGGTTGTGTTTTTGCTCTCGAAAAACTTCTTGAAATTTTATCTTAGTTTTTTTGGATAATGTGTGTAAATTTTGACTAACAACCTAACAAACCGAGCAAGCCTCAAAAATGTGTAATATATTAAATATCGTATTGAATACGTCTATTGTATTAATTTATATATTTATTTATTAAGTATCAGTCATAGATTGAAATGAAATCGAGAGTGAAACACGATTGGTAGTAAAACAGCGACAACTAAAGTCGTTTGCAGACTGGCGATTGATGATTTATTTTTGATAGATTCTACCACAAACGTAAGTTATTTTTTCGGTCAAAAGTCGGTCTGGACGTGCCCTAAGAAACTAAAGCTTTAAACGTACGGGAGATCTGTAAATTAAGGTTTGGTTTCCGAATGAATTATGATCTTGTCTAGAACACAAAAAAAAATTCAAATCAATGTTGTTACATTTTAGATATTTTTTTGGGGAATTGACTACAGTTTGTTTTTAATAATAATCATTATGTTTTGGGAGACACCTGTGCGTGTTTTTTTTAAATAAAGTGAATTTTACTAAAAATTAAGAGCATATTCTATCTAATATAAAAATAAATAAATAAATAGAAACAACACAACGTTATAAGACAGTATTGTATAAGTGCGAATGTGATTATTATTATTGAAAAAAAACGAGCGTACGACACCGAAATAAAATGTGTAAGTTAAATAAATGTGACTCTTAAACTCTATTCTACTCTATTCATGATTAAAAGTTACAATGGTACGAAACATTCTTTGTTTAAAGATTTTCATTTCAAGCTTGTGATATCTTTCTCTTGCTATCATTTCTTCATTTCCTTCAAATATTTCACTTATATGATGAAATTCTGGGAAAAAGTCAATTTTTTACTCCGAAAACTACAGACTAGTCAACCATGGGTAGAGTCGGGTTATAGAGATTATTCTGTACACGATACGCATGCAAGTTATTAAATAGAGTACGTAATTTGAATTACTTAGTACGTACGCACAATCAACTGTATGCAATCTATACAGCTTAGCCAACATACAGTGGACAACGCCTTTGACCATGGGCTTCTAATCGTCACTGGCTTACAGGTAATAATGCGCAACACATAATTTAAAACCGGGCTTTATGTCTGACCAATTTATTTTTAAATTCATGGAGTAATTTGTAAGTTACAAGTTATCACTACAAAAATATGACCAACTTATTGTGTGGTAAATACCATACACGTCAAAGTCGTTATTAACCCCAGATTGAAGCAGGTGATATGACCCCAAATGTTATGACTTTACGTTGAGGTTAAGACTTTTAACATAACTATAATATTTATTGCTTGCGTGTTTAGTGTGTTCCACAGTCCACTGTATGCTGGCTAAACCGTGTGAACGTGTGTAGGTGGGAATTATTCTCCCTTGTTATTGTTGATAGTTTTGTTATTTACTGAAGTTTACATTATTTGAATCATATTTTATAATTTTGTTTTTGTTTATAATATGTCCAATATTAGTAAGATTTCGGATTTGCTTGATTCATATTGCTCTTGTGTTGTAATGAACAAAATATGGCAACTCTAAATTTAAAATTTTAGTTTATTTTCAAATTAGTTTTTTTAGGGTTCAAATTATTGAGTTTATAGTTTTAACACGCGTTTCTATAGTTATTCTGTGTATGTTTGTGAACAGTAAAGCAGAGTCAAAAATTACACATGAAAATGTTTTTGTGCATTACATAAATGCAAAACGATAACCTTTTAACTTCAGTTGTACACAAATTGATGGTATTGCCAAAAGCTTAAAACTCAAATTAAGCTTTATGTAGCAAAGCTTTGAATTTGTATACAACGGAATTTAATCACCTTTACGACTGACTGCAGATGAGGAATAGTTCACAATTCGTATTTTTTATATCATAAAATATTCTTCTATAATTTAGATGATAGTTTATAAATATAAATATTGTTATGTGCATCACGATTGTTTAATAGATCGAGATCTTTTCCACTTTTGTTCGGCTGGTAACTAAATTGTAAAATGTGCCTAATTCTATAGTACACAATCACTAAAATAACAATTTTTTTGCACAGACAAAGTGTCTGGGAAAGTGAAAGGGATAGCAAAATTTAGACCTGCCATTTTAGTTTAATTAAGACATTGTGTACAATACATAGAATTAGACACAATCTTAACAATAAATAATTTGTGCACTAAAAGTATTTAAGATCTCGTTTGTAACATAATTTGTCCTAGTGTTACTTGAATGTATTTGTATGTGAGAATATTGTTAGACGTTTGTGCAAGTGGAGGGTTGCAAACTATAGACTAGCTTGATTAAAACAATAAATTTAGTAATTGGAACTATACTATCCGAAATTAGCTGTAACATTGTTACAGTTACCCTTTAATATTATAGGTTAACTGTTAACAGTTACCTGTAAAAATGCTAAAAAAACGTATTCTCAAAAAACATATAAAAAGGTCTAGTTGGCAACTCTTGGAGTGTGTGTTTGTGTGTAAGGAGCGGAAAGCTGTGATGAAGTTAAATTGTAGTAAACAGTCGTTTAAGTGTTGATATTATTAAGATTTTCATTGTAAATTAATATTCACGCGTCGTCGATGCAAAAAAATCAGGCAAGCGATAGAAAACGTCATAGGTTACGCTGTTTTTTGGTTTGGCATGATTTTTATAAATCATAATAATAAATATATATAAGCCTATTTTAAGCAACAAAGACGCAAAAAGGGCAAATGCGTTTTTCTTTCAATATCACACATTCTTCATTTTTTAACTTTATATATTTAAGGCAATTTAAACAGTTTTTAGGCACATTAGTCTTCGGCACATTGTACAGATTGTAAAAAAACTTAGCGATTTTAAATTTAAATAGAAATTCCACATTTGGCATAATACGATTAAAATTATAAATCACGAAGTAATTAGTATAAATTAAAAATTGTCAATCGAGATTTGAAATGCATTGTACATTACAAGCTACGTGCTAGGATACTTAATAAGTTACCCTCTGTATCAATTATTATAAATACCAGTCTAAATAAATACAATTAAGGATAAGGGGTTACAATTGTACAAAATGTATATTGAAGACAACTTTTTGTCTTGAATATAGAGTTTTAATTGTTCAATTTACTTTCTTCAAAAATCATTTATAGCAAAATAGCGTCAAAAATTAAGAATTTTATAGTGTTAATTGAAAAAACGTCTCTATATTTATGTACCATCTTAATACGTACAGAAATACGAAATTTCTATATGAAGAGAGTAAACAAAGGGGATCGAATCCCATAAAACGTCGCGCGCGAGTGTGACTCAGTACTGTGCGAAATTTTACCTTATAGCGTGTAACTGTTACCTGTTAACAATTAACTGCTGTTATCGATAATTTGTGAGTGAAACAAGGGGTATGCGTAAGTCGTGTCTGATAACACTCGAATAGGGTTTGTTGTAAGTTGCTACATGTCAGCAGTAAAGTGTTAATTATTAACGAGCAACTGTTACCAGTTAACAGGTAACTGTTGTCAGTTAACATGTTAACCTTGGTTGTTGCCTGTTAACTGGTAACATTTATCTGTTAACTGTTGCTTCCCAACAACTCGGGCACTAAAGAGGGCTGTGATTTGAAATTGTTCCCAACCAGTGGAACTCAAACTTTTCCAACTTTCGGTCACTCATCTAACAAGAAACAAATTAATTATAACAAACATACTTATTTGATATTATAAATACTGTCAGGTAAAAATAACTGAATAACCTTTAAGAAAGAAAAGAACGCATGCACATCTCCACTATTGCCCGGAATTATTTTTACCTGACAGCATCTACTTTACGCTAATAATTGTAAGGTAATGTCCTATGTGAGCGACAAATGCGACAACGCGACTCGTTACTATGTAACGCAACAGGAACAAACAGCATCTATGGCCACGTTATCTCGTGCCATGTTCCATCGTGTAGATAAGTATGTCATTTTCGCTCACCTACGGGTGAGCGAAAATGACATACTGGCCTACCTGATAATATACGGCCAGCCTATATCTCGTGCTTTTTGAATATACCTACATATATTTTGATATTATGAACTACTGTGGGATTATTTTGGTGGCATTGAGTATAACTCACTGTATTACAATATTATTATGTGTATAATTATGTATGCGTGTTTGTGTGAGATAGAGAGACAGCGAGAGTGTAGTTGTGTGTGTGTGTGAACGAGACGGTGCGGCAATTGTTGTATTGTATTATTATTACTATGAAATATAATGTAAATTTGTTAGAGCGTGTGTGTGTAATATAATTCTTATTATTATAGATATTATTACTATGTAAACATCAACCGGCGGATGAAAAACTGCTCGGCGGTGCTAAGAGTAAGCTTGTGACATGCGCCGCGTACCACAAACATGTCCTATAAAGGGGGGGGGGCCTATTAGCCCCCCCCCCCCCCGGCTATAGTTCAGCCCGTTTTTAAATACCTAATTATGTCCGTGTCACATAGACGCATATTAAACGCTATTTTTTATAAAGTTCAGGTACCTCCTGAACCGAGATCCTGAACCAAGATTCGATTTTATTTTTATTTTGATATTCTAATCTTGATATTGCTCACATATCGATCAATGTCCTGTGTTTAAGTACTGATGTGAACTTGTCAATTATTACAATTTGCGGTGCGCGGCCCATGTGGGGGGGAGTGAAACGCAGCTCATCGGGAGGAAGTTTCTATTATTGTTTGTGTACATTGCTTCGTTCGTATCTGTTATATTTATGACTTGTATAGATGAGTGCCACTAAATTGTTAGTCGTAAGAGTTGCGACAGCACGGGCCGGTGCCGAACCGGACCGGTCCCGCGCTGGCCGGCACGCACCAAGTGACGTTTACTGACGTTCAAGAGGAAATAAACATTTGGACAATAGTGGCTTCGTTTTATTTTATTACTTTACTCTCCCTTTAATAAATAAATAAAGTCAAAAACACAAAATACACCGCGCAGGATAATAATTTTATAACGTGCTCTTAGAGTATGGAGGGTAGAGTAGAGGAGTGTTATCTCTGTATATAAAAACTAAAAAGTGTCCGTCGATATGCACCACATTGGGGGCGCCACATTAGCATCAAGGTACCATATTATTAAAGTAGGTTTGAGAAATAAACAAGGAAAGAAAACATTCATGATTATTTTGTACAACGTAAGTTGTTGAAATTTTCAATAATTAACTATTTTAGTCGACAATAATATTAATTTTTAAGCTATTGCATAGCATCTATCGCGGGCCTTGAGCGTGGAGACCGAATCCAGAAATTCCGTAACGAAAAAAAACCTAACACTTTGGTTGCTATGACTACTTGTGTTGTTGACTTCAAGTTGTTGAAAATAAAGGGTATGTTCCGAAATACACTGCGAGCCATAGTGCGAGCACTGTTCAGTGCTCTTACTGGGGAGAAATTCATTCCGTTATGGACTGACAGTATACTGCCGCGGTATCCTAGGGAAATATATGACGTCATAAACCGTCGCCATTTTTGTACTGTGAGCACTGGCGTTATCGAGGTAAGGTGCTCTCAGTTCTGACTGCGTTCCGTTTTAAACAGTAACCAGTATAGCTAACTATAAAGGAACGGCTTCTTGTATACTAAATTGACGTCACACCTTACAGTGCTCGCAGTCTATATCGGAACATACCCATAAAGACTATTTTTATGAAAAGATGATTTTGGTTGCTATGACTACTTGTGTTGTTAACTTCAAGTTGAAAATATAAAGGCGAAATAATTTTAAAGAATTATGTTTTCAATAGTCCGGGTGTCCAAGGGGAATCAAAAAACCTCAGAGGTTTTTGATTCCCACTGGAAGGTTTTTGAACGGTTATTTTCTTCAACCACTGGACTTTGCTCCCTTTTGAGATAACACTCCTCTAGTCTACCCTCCATATCTTAGAGTAAAACGAGGGTATTTTAATAGACAGGAAGGTAACTACAATAGGAAAGCGGTGATCCGTGATAGCCTAGTGGTTACGATCATGTGGTCAAAGGCTCGCTCATCGGGCACACACTTCTAACTTTACTCAGTTAAGTGTTTTAAGTACTTAAAATATATCAATTGCTTTACCAGTGAAAGACAACGACCTCAATTTACATAGACGGGCCCTATCAAACAAAGAATGTGGGCGTATTTTTAGCAACGCCATCAACACCATCTAGTCTGAAAATGACTCGGTCATAGATAATATAGGTCATGGCCATAGAAGCCGTAAGGCCTGTTAGTAAAAAAAAAATTACATACAGTTTGCCGCGGAAATTACATGATTGCGTATTGGATAAAAATATTAAATAGTAAGATTAAATAACGTTTTTTTGGAAATGTATGATGGTGAATTGAAACACTTGCCTTAAAATAAAAATTGTACAGTGCCGAACTAATAAGACTTTAGATGTTAACTTAAGAATAACAAATTATCTACACGACGAGCGACCGTGACAGCGCTACGATGGGGACAAAGACAGGTTAGGAACGCGTTCTCATAGTCGGTCGCCAGACCTTTTTCTATGAAAGGGCCCATCTAGTACCTACATATATTATATCGATGGTGAAAGACCGCTTGCACGGTGCACCTACTCGTGGATGAAGCCGGTGGGTGCACGTCACAGAGTACTTTTTATGTGCACGTGTCGGAAACTTCACAGAAACCGAAACCTGCATGCCCGAGACTTCTCCATGTTTTCAAAAATGTGTGAACTTGAAGTGGATATGTACAAAAATACTTTGATTATGTATAAATAAAATCAAAGCAAAAATATTATTGCTTTTGCTCTTTGTTTTACTCTGCGTCTGCTTCGGTGCAGATGAACTATAGATTAACTACACTCACATTATCTGAGATGTACAGCCTCCGGACCGATTTTCTTAATTAAAACCGGACCAGAGACTAATCCGGAAAAGAACTTCGTGTAGTCCTAGCTTAAGAATAAAAGTCACATTTTGACACGATTTGACTTTGATAGCTCCTCTTTTTGTTTACTTTTGGTCTATGGTCAGCTTGCTTTGCTTAGATTATCTATCTCTGGTTAACTTGTCTCTGATTATCTATGCTTTGCTTGTTTGTCGGTAATTTTTGTATTGAATAAACTCAAAATGTCCAATAAAAGAAACAAGGAAGTAATAAACCAAGACAGCGAAAGCGAAGAGGAACAAGATTCCGGCAGCGAGAAGGATTCAGACTTCGATTCCGATGGAAATTTTGTAGGAGACAAGGTATGGAAAAAACATAACCTGACACTCACATGGCGATATCAAAACACCGATAAAATTATCAAATTACATCCACATTTATATGATCGGGGTATGCCAGTGCAACCAAGCTGTAGCTTGCTTGATAAATTGCAGAAAAAAAATCTATTTCTTCTTTTATTAGGTTCAACTTTACTCCAGAAATACTTTGAAATTATCAATCAATGTAGGTAAGTACGTATGCCAAATTAGAGGCATGTTGACACTTGACTGGCATAGATTCAATGTTATTAATTTATTCTCCACAGAGATTTTTAAACTTTTTTTTTATGCTTTCCACCACATGGATAAACCTGCAGACATAGGTCTTAATTGAATCTTTAATCTATTCTTGTATCTATACTTTTCGACCCTTGATCTAGGATAGACAACTATCACCACCCTCATAATATAACTTTATGATGTAAGTTTTATTGATTTTTATGGTGTTTGATAGTATAAAATACATAATTATATACATATTTACCTTCAGGAACTCCAAGCTGACTTTGAGGGCAGAAATCCAGAGGACTGCGATTTTCATGGCATCAAACAACTCCTAAGACAGCTGTTCCTAAAATCTAATGTTGACTTGGGGGCGCTAGCACAGATTATTATTTGTAAGTTAATCAAAACATCATCATTTTGCCAAAAATTTTAATGATATTATAGGATTAGGAGTTGATTTCCAATACAGTTGTAATTAACTGCCACATTGGTTGGAGTTTAACACAGTGGCTAAAATTCAGTTGGGAGGACATTATTATATTACAGTTCTTAATACAGTGAATATACACTTGTATACAGTGAATAGATTAAAACTACTAATACATCAAAGCTTTAGTTTTAAGATACTGTAACAGATTATTTATCACCATCATGTTTTATAAGTGAGTAGCTGATGCCTGCGACTTTGTCCACGTGGATTGAGGTTTTTGGTTCCTGCTATATGTATTTTTACGGGATAAAAGAATATTCAGCCTATGTGTTATTCCAGACTATAATATATTTCTTTGACAAATTTCATTCAAAATTATTCTGCTGTTCTGGCATGATTGAGTAACAATCCATCCATCCATTCAAACTCCCGCATTTATAATATTACTTAGTATAGACTATAGATGAACGTCAATAAGTGTACAGTGAACCTTATCACCATCAATGCGATAGTCGCAAATCACAAAATGTGTATTGATTATATTTTTTTCAGCACAAAACTACATAGGCAGCGTAGTGAAACAATGTCTGGATGACGGCTTGGAAGATGACGATGACGAGGACGACGGCAGTGACGGCGTGTTCGGCGTCACCACAGTTATCAACATCACTAAGAGAAAAGTGGGTACTGAAATTTCACATTGACATATATGACAATACTAACTGATGCCCGCAACTTCGTCCGCGTGGTTTAAGTTTTTTTTTAATTCCGAGGGAAGTCTTTAATTTTTGATAAAAAGTAGCCTACGTCACTTTCCAGGTCCTCAACTATACCCATGCTAAGAGTCATGTGGATTTGGTGCTCCGTTGCGGCGTGATTGAAGGACAAACCAACAAACACACTTTTGCATTTAAAATATTAGTATGATGTTATAGATCGCATCCTGTTTATACAAGGTTAATTTAAAATACTAATAACCTTTTACTGGCTATAACTTTACATAAAAGAAAAGCTTTAGTTAAATAATTTTTATTAAAAACATAATAAATTGCCCAAAAAAGAATTTTAGACTTTTTGCTGTACACTCACTTTGTTGTATTTGTGTTGTGCACAGGGTTTGAAACTAGGGTTACTCAGCATACCTATTTACTGACTGTAATGTTTTGCAGTCATAGCAGCATTTGATTTCCACTTGAGTAAGCAGTGCTTTTATTAAGTGAACGCCACTGATAACCAGTTCGCCATGCCGAATGCGCGTCGCGTGGAGTAGTGCCATCTGAGAGCATCCTCTGTAAAATGAATAACTGTTCCAGGACGAGCCGTGCGTGAAACAGATCCGAACGTTGCTAACCACACTGGCCAATGACAACGCAGACGAGCGCACCAAGGCACTGGTCAACAGTATCCTCACAGATGACAGCAAACAAGTTGGATTTGTTATAAATGAAAGGTATGCTACGCTTTCACGGCCCATCTGTTCAACCGATTTTGATGAAATTTGGTACAGGGATAGGTTGTATCCTGGGGAAGGACATAGGCTTTTTATCCCGGAAAATTCAAGAGTTCCAGCTGGAATCAAAAATCTTAATCCACACGGACAAAGTCGTAGGCATCATCTAGTTGCTAATTTTTGATTGTATCGGTATATTTCTGCACATTGCCACTGGCAGCAAATTGTGAACGGGACTATTTTTACCAACTGTTGTTAGCCACAATTTGGCAAATTAAATTTCAATACTGTGTTTGTTTCGTCCAGGATCCTCAACATTCCGGCGGCGATCAGCGTGCCTCTGTTCGCCTCGCTGCAGAGTGAGCTGGACAAGGCCATCAGCAAAAACATGCCCTATGTGTTCCAATACCTCGTGTGGATCTGCAAGATATACAAGACTGGAGGTGATGCGCCACACACGTGCACACTTATTGTGCTCATTATTCTATAACTAACTAGAGTCACACTGAAATGAAATAAAATGTTTTATTTCATGTAAATGACAAGTCAAATCAGCAACTTTTATCAAACGTCAAAGCGCACACTTAGTATGGGATGCTGTATGAAATACTGAACCGTGACGTCATCAAAATTCGACGCACGTTTTTACTTCAATCTTTTTTTTAAAATCCTCTACAAATTAGCCCCACACTGCGATCTTACCTGATGGTAAGTGATGATGCAGTCTAAGATGGTGGCGGACTAACCTGTTAGGGGCATGGCAGTTTTATTAAACCCATAACATTATTCGGTTTCTACACGGTATCGTACCGGAACGCTAAATCGCTTGGCAGCACGTTTTTGCCGGTAGGGTGGTAACATTTAGAAATAATAAATTCCCAAATTGACCCTGCCGGGGATCGAATCCGGGACCTCCGCACGTTAAGACAACAGCGCTCAACACTGCGACACGGAGGTTGTCAACTTACTAGTCGCACACACAAACACTGAAATGAAATTTGAGTGTGTTTTAAATTATTCAAATAAATTTGTTAATTTATAGAGGACACAATCTTATCTCCTTTCCTTTATGTTGCCTGGAACAGATCACTCGAACTTGTAAATTTGGGTCACGTAGTATGTATCATTTCTGTTTGTGTGTAATGAAGTGTTTTCTTTACTGTGCTAACACCTCTTGTATTAATAGTTATGTTTTCAGACTCGGATTCGGATGAGCTGTTCGCCAACCAGGAGGAGAAGCCTCTGGTGGAGGAAGCGCTGTGCAGCTTCGACGTGGACGTGGCCGAGCAAGCTGAGCTGTCGCAGTGGGACTACGAGGGTGGGGTCATGACGCCTTGCAGGAAGGTGAATACGTCTAAGAATGAATAAATAAATATTAATTAAAAATAAGTAAAAAAAAAAACGGTTGTCTGTAAAGTCGGTGTACGGACGATAGTTTTACGCGATAAATAGAAGTTCTCGAAGAAGCTCATGTGGCTGCGTTCCAGTAGCAGAACTATTAGAACTGCTAGCTCTGACGTCACGCGATCGTGTCTCTATCGCTAGTATCGCGCTCTCACTTGCACGCTCACGCTCAGGCGTAACGTGACACTTTTTCGTGCGTGCAGCCGGTGTTCATCGATTTATAAGACGTTATCACGTCAAAATGAATATATAAATATTGTTTAAAAAAAAACCCAATTACTGCAAAACCAAAAGGAAGGGTTTAGCAGTCTACATGTATATGTATTTTCCACCGTAGCACCGATTTTGATGAATGATTGTCACTTGATTTGTTATAATTATTCGGGTGACTTAAGCTACATTTTACACGAACAAAATCAATATGATGATAATATGTTACATCCAAAAAAGTATCGTTATTGAATTTTTTCCCCTAGTTGTGTTTTACGTTGTATCTAAGATTCATATTTATTTATTTTTAGTAAATAATACTTACTGCTTCTTTTATTGTCAAATAAGCTTGTGCTTGATGACACTCCAGCCTATAGAAAGCAATTATTAGATCTAGATTGGAGTGCGGTTACCTAGAAAATGTCTTTTCAAAAAAAAAACCAAATCTATAATTGAAAAAACTTTCACTTCAGTGAAAATATTAGTGCATTATTTTGTTATTTAATTTTTAAAATCCTTATTTTCACTTGCAGGTACTTATATTTGAAGGCAGCAAATTCAATCAACTGATTAGACTACTAAAAGAAGAAGTGGAAAATGTATAAGAATCTACTATCTAAATAACGCACGCTATGTTACATGCCATTATAATACATTACGTATTTTGTATATTTATACTTTAAGATAAAATAAATTTGAGCTAAGCTTATTAAGTATAATATATTTTTATTTTCATTTAATTTGCCTCTTCCCATATTTACATTTTATAATTTTAAAAAATATTACATTATCAATAGGATTTAACATGAACTTAACGAATCGCTATATAACCAACTAGATGATTCCTGCGACTTCGTCTGCGTGGATTTATGTTTTTTGATTCCCGCGGGAACTCTTCACTTTTCCAGGATAAAAAGTAGCCTATGTCCTTCCCCGGGATACAACCTATCTCTGTACCAAATTTCATCAAAATCGGTTGAGTAGTTGGGCCGTGAAAGCGTAGCAGACAGACAGACACACACACTTTCGCATTTATAATATTAGTATGAATTTTCTTCATTACTATCCATTCAATTCAAATCGATTCGCAAACTCGAATTGATCGACTCGAATTCGCAGTCTCGGTCTACTCTGATTGCGCGTTTTCAACTGGATTGAACTCGGTTTGGCAAAAGTCCAAGTTGGCCCATCACTACACGTCAATGCCTGCCTGCCATCTATTGACATCATAAATAAACTTTTAAAAACTGTTTAGCCGACCCTCGTATAGATGGCGATTCAAACGATTTTCTATTTGCGTAATGTTCCGGAGATGCACCCTTATTGTCCCAATGATACTTGAAGCCAAAACTATGTTTTGAAATTGATGCAGGGAATACCTACACAATCGCGGTGCAGAGGCCCAATTGTCTAAACTCTAAAGCAAATCGTAATCATTTGAGTTCAGCTTAAAACGTATATTACTCGAAATGTTTAAGGAGTTCATACATGCTGTTTGACGTGCAGGCATCTATGAACTCCTTAAACAGGTCGCAATATCCGTTTGATATAGATTACGATTCCCTTACATAATCTGGGCAGGTATAACCAACCGGACACTTTTAACACCGTAAGATCGTAATAATCGTTTGATTATAATATACCTCGCAAGATTGTGAACTGTCGAAAGATTGTGAACCGAACATACGGCTTACAATTTAACGTATTATTTTTCGGTAGATTATAATCCATCGAAGTGAAACTGTTAAATCACAATCTGCCGCGCGTTAAATTGTCAGCTGTCCGAAGGCCGTCCCTGATTGGTCGGTGTTGAAAGATAGGCTCAATATCCGACATTGTAAAATGTAAATGTTATCAAATGAGATCACACAGGTTCACGCGCATAAAAAATATTAAAACACGCAAAATTTCTGTAATTTAAGGCTATGTTTAGTGACGAATACTAACTCTACTATCTATCATTCAAACTGCACTTCTTTGGTTAATCACAGAGTCATTTTACTTCCACAACAATTTTATGTAACGAATTCTAAAGCTGTGAGTTATTTTCAACACGAAATCAATTTACAATCACCAAAACACTGTTTGTTTACATTCGACAACAAATGCAGAGACAAGTTAAAACAAATGAATTATCAAACAAATATGGCGACGCATGGCATATGCCGTTCAACCAATCAGCGCGCTAGGTGCGTTCCGTCACACGGTATTTCACAATTTGACGGTTTTACTTCGATGGATTTTAATCTACCGAAAAATAATGCGTTAAATTGTAATCAGTATGTTCAGTTCACAATCTTTCGATAGTTCACAATCTTGCGAGGTATATTATAATCAAACGGTTTTTACGATCTTACGGTGACATATCTATGCTTTTAGCGTTAAAACTCACGACGCGACAACGAAAACAAATTCTACATACGATAAAAATGAATCCCTATTTCTCTTGGTCACGGTATCACGCGTAAACGGCTGGATCAATTTCACTAAAGTAATTCTTTTTTGTTGTGTTTTTTTGGACCTCGGGATGGTTTATATTCACAATTGGACCCGGTAGGGGGCGCTGCAATCGGGTTCGAGGTTCAGGGCAGGACAAAGTCTGCCGGGGTCCACTAGTTATTTATGTCAAAAACAACACGGCTCTTTTAGGATCTTTGTGTTTCGACCAATTTTTTGTCTTTCTCGGCGACGGCCTTGTCTTGCTGCTGGTATCCATTGACCGTGTCTTCAATGAGTCAGTGTGAAGGCAGCTTATGCAAAATCAGTTTTCCTTCGTCGACTTGGGTATTTTAGTACCCATCAATACCAATTATATTTTAGTATTTTAAGTATTTGAATAATATCGGCCTTCAAGATTTCACGAACAATCCATATAATTAGTAATTTTGGTAAAATATCATTATTTCAAAAGTATTGAGGAATCCGTATAAATAAATAAAAAGCAAAAATAATTGATTAATCTTTATTAATACGTCAATACATAATTTCACTTATTTCTTATATTTTTTATTAGGAAACCACCTTAGCCTTTCTTAATTTTTCACTTAGTGTGTAAATAAAATCAAAGTAACTTATTTATTAGAAGCTTTTGTAAATAGCGAGTGCATCTCTCATCATAAAGTCGCGTAGGGCACACAGCCCTTTTAGGATCTTGGTGTTTTGGTCCATCTTTTGTACGTCTGTCTCGGCGGCGGTCTTGTCTTGCTGCAGATATCCATTGACGGTCTCTTCAGTGAGCCAGTGTGACGGCAGCTTGTGCATGTTGAAGTGTGCGGGGTCGGGGTTTGCAGGCATTGGGGTCAGGGACTTCTCCCACGGGGTTATGTACTTCTGTTCTGAGTGGAGACCTTCGATGTACCTGTTGAGACAGTTAAATAGTTAATTTTCAATTAATAAATACAGGTTATGTAAAATAAATAGATAGCTATTGTGACGTAGACATCCGAAATGAAAATGAAATGAAAAATAAGAAAGGATTTTTTGAAAATTCAATCCCTAAGGGGGTAAAATAGGGGTTTAAAATTTGTGTTGCCTACGCGGCCGAAGCCACGGGCTAGCCTTTGCCCACAGTTACGTTCGCAGAGAAAACGCTATTCTATAAAATACGATTACTGGATACCAAATTTCAAAGTTGTTTATATGGAAAACTAGATGGCGCTATTGGTTGATGACCCGCAGTGGTAAACGTGATGATATCGGACGCGCCACCACGTTTGTCTTTAGGGATGCAGAAAGTGCCAAAAACTATCAATATATATGTATATATTTAACTATCGATATTTTTTCAAATATTGATATCGATTTCGATATATCGAAAAAAAAATATTTGTTCTATATAAAATTGTAATTTAAAAAAAAAAACTAAATTAGCAAAGTCACAGACTGAGTGAGTATCTGAGTGATAAACACATATTAATAGGATACATACGGCCGGTTTCTGAATTGAGAATTTCATGTTGAGTCTGTCTCAAAGACTACTTAAGGACTAATTATGCAAATTTTTGTTTCTGAATTGATATTGTGTAAGGTTTGAGAGTTGGAACTTGCTGTTTTTGCTTGAATGCTTAATTCAGAAACCGGCCCAATATCAATTCAGAAACAAAAATTTGCTTAATTAGTCCTTAAGTAGTCTTTGAGACAGAGTCAACATGAAATTCTCAATTCAGAAACCGGCCGTTAGTCATAGACAATAGTAATAGTTCGATAATTCTGTTTTGGGACAGGCAAAGGTCATAGACAGATAGACAGCCTGGTATGTCGTACATGGTATGTATAGTGGTCATAGAATAATGAAATCGATACATCGATATTTTTCCTACAAGCCTATTTATCATTACCTGATGTACGCCTCCGAGTGCGTGACTCGCTGCGCACGCGGCGGAGCGGGCACGAACAGCGGGTCGTGGCCCGCGCGCGCCGGAGCGCCCAACGCGGCGGTCGTGGCCCCGCCCTCGCCCGCGCCCGGGGACGGTGTGTTGCGCGCCATGGGCGACATGCCTGCACTCACAGCTAGTGTTATAACCATGGATGTAGGATGTAAATAAATATATTATTTTCCTACCTAGACCTATACCACTTATACTTACGAGTATGTCTGCTATTTTGTAGTTTGAAATCGATATTTATTTCAGAATTTGCAAAGTTACTACCTTAATATTTATCTTGGATTACGTGTTTTAAAAACACGATTCTCACAATCTTCTGGATATATTCTACAGACGCTTACTTAAATAATAAAACCAAACTAACCTCCCGGTGACATCAAGCCGCTGCGGATTCCCGAAACGTACTGTTTGGGCGGCTTCTTGGAGGAAGGCATGTGGTTTCTGAAATAAAACAACTGGATTAAATAAATGAGCACAGTTTCGAGTTTTATTTTTCCAAGACTAATAATTGATAAAATTCACCACGGTATATTATATAGTACGGACAATCTTTACCGCAATTCATATCTAGTATATTCTGGAGTACAGTCCGTGGAAGCCTAGCTACCTAGGGGACTTCTTTCGTGAAACGGCCATAGCCATGGCATAGAAATGGCTATAGCCATAGATTGTTCATTGCCCTAGTTTGCAAAGTTAAGTCACTAGTCAGTATAGATAGTCCTACCAACTTATCTGGCGCGGTGGACAACATTGGATCTAATTATATGCCCATTTAGTTTTTATTTTTTAATATAATAAACTACCGAGTCAGATACGTTTGTCATACCACCAATCTTTCCTATTGTGTGTACTTTGATGTTGTGATGATCTCTAGCGCGACGGAGGCGCCATCTAGTAGCGACACTGACCTGGATCGCTCGTGCACCGCCATGGGCCGGCCGTTGCCCTTGTTGACATGCAAGTCTCGCACGTGCCTCAGCAAGCGCGGCAGGTTGGGGAAGGGCGCTTGCCCCTTGCGCACTCTTGCGCAGCTGCGCCAGAGGCAAGGATATTCGCTGTTGCCGCTAGTGTTGTTAGTTGGCGCTCCGCCCGAGCGGTAGTGTTGTTGGACGTGCCCCGCTGCCGTCGAACATATTGGTGGAAAACAAGTTATTGATAAATCATCATCGATGGAAGTATTGATAAATCGACATTTGTTTGTAAGTAACAGCTGTTCATTATTAAAATTATCTACACATTCTACAGTGGAATAGTTATTTACAACAAGTTTAAAGGTTTAAAATAGCGCCGGGTTTAATTTTCAAAGCGCATAATATCATAGCGCATAGTAAAAACAAGTGCAACAGTAAGTACAAATAACTATCAAATAAACACGCGCGAGATTCCTCTAGAAAATTAGCCAGCCGCAGTCAGCAATGAGACTTTTAATACTATGTATAATATGACATGTTAGTAAATAACAGTTTTTAACTTTCCATCGTACTGACTTATTTTCAATTTTTAGATAGCTTACTGACGAAAATCCTTTACAATAACTCTCAAAACATAAAATTTTGTAATTTTAAGGAGATTATATAACAATTGAAAACCTAGCTCATAAATTGGCAAAGAAGAAAATACTTTTGTAATTGAATCATGTAAGTGAAAAGTATTTTTTGGGTAAGAAATATTATATTATTTTATTACTTATATTGGAAAGTTATTTTAAGACCTAAATAACATAAACCTGCATACGATACTCACGTTCTAGCTTACTCTTCTTTGTTTCAATGAAAGTTCCAATCACTAGCAGCATTGAAATGTGAGAAATATTGTGTAAGGGAGAATACATCATGTAGTGGTGAAGAGAGAGTAAAAGGTGTAAGCGATTCAAAAAATCCATAGCTTAGTGGGCCGTGGATTTTATGACTTTTGAGAGATCCTCTATTTCACTTCTCTGCCTCTCTCTCTATACCTCATTGCTGAGGCTCGTGACTCCATTAATCACACAATGGCAGGGGGTTTTCCCGCATACTACTCGACTAAGTACTATTTCAACTTTAAGGTTACTAACGATTATCATCAGATGTTATTGAAAATAACCGGGACCAACGGCTTAAAGCGCTCTACGAGGCACGGAGGGAACGAAAAGGCCGAATTCGGACTACCAAATCGCGTTGCTTAACAATCGCAATGGACTGATATGCGTTGTCGCAACTAGGCCACTCGTCCTTCAAAGATCAAGATCCTCTATTTAATTACTAAAATATAATTTATTTGACTTGTTGTCAAATACCCAATTATCTGTTTGTTTGTGCCTCCTAAGTGTAGGTATATGGTTGTGTTAACACAGATATGACACTTACTGTTCCCGCCGTCGCCGATGCAGTGCTCCATACAATCTGCGAGATCTTCAAACTGATAGTCGCACGTGTCCCACGCGCATTCGTACGTCATCTCCATTGGAGTCTGCCGATATCCATAATTTTTTATTATTATTGGAACGAAGTTCTTTATCACGCGTTACGAAAGGGGGGCTAGACGGAAAAAATTAAGACCAAAAGTTGTAACGACACTTTTTGCTATAGTTGTAAGCCGTGCGGCGTGCGCGTGTTTCTTCGAACTTCGCACGTGAACTTCGTTCCATCGGATGTCTCTTGACACCTCTCAAGTATTTTTTTATTATACCGCTACAGTACCATTAAGTGTTTAGTGGTGCGACTCACATGTTGTGTCAACTCGCGCATCTCCTCAGCGAGCCGGGCGGAGGTCTCCTCGTTGCAGCGGGCGGCTCGCTCCTCCCAGCTCTGTTTAGTGGTCGCCGGCAGGGAGCGCCACTCGTTGCCCACTATGCGGGATATCTCGCCTGGCAGCACATATACAACATTTTATTATACTAATATTATAAATGCAAAAGTGTGTTTGTTTGTTGGTTTATTGGTTTGTCCTTCAATCACGCCGCAACGGAGCATGGGTATAGGTCAGGACCTGGAGAGTGACATAGTCTACTTTTTATCCCGGAAATTTAAGGAGTTCCCGCGGGAATAACAAAAAACTAAAACCACGCGGACGAAGTCGCGGGCATCAGCTAGTTCGGTATTATCCGCCACACTAAGTAAACCTATGTGGTACAATACGTATCTTGCGATATTCACCACACCACAAAAATCTTCCAAAATATTCTCAACGTAGATACCTTTCACTCCGACACCGGAGCATCTTCTGGAGATGTTGACTTGACAATGCACGATTGTACATAGATTTACTTGCTGTGGCGGATTAAAGCGAATTAAAGTTCTACTTCTAGTTCTAGTAGTTCTACAGTCCCTCAGATATCATACGATAAAACTAAAAAAAATTACAACTCGAAAACTACCAAAAATAGCTCAACATACATGGGGTATTTTCTGATAGGTCTCGGTACGAGGAATCAATGTTTTTTCTTTGGGCGTCACTATTTGGATCACCTGTATACAAACTTACCAAATGTAGCCTCAGGGTTGTTAGCGACGATAGCCTTGCGCACTTCACAGGAGTACAGGATGTAGCCGGTGACGATCTTCTGCTTCTGTTCTTTCTTCTTCTTGCCGCTGGCCGGCGTAGCCGCAGCCTGGCTGGTTCGCTCCTGAGTCGACGACGACGGTGTCATGGACGGGTTGTACGGGTTACTGTTGCCGCCTAGTAAATATTATGAGTAGGTACAAATATTTATTGAAATAAAACTTTAGTTTAGCGATTTAGCGTTCCAGCACGGTGCCGTGTATGTGTTTCGGGCCTGGGGGACAGTTATATTAAAATATAACTGTCCCCCAGGCCCGGGGGACAGTTATATTTATAGCAGGTTAGCCCGCTACCATCTTAGACTGCATCAATGTGGGACGAGTGTGTGAAGATCTTCCTCCGGGTGTTGTGCCCGGGGACCCTTCTGGTCCGACCGTTGTGCGGACCAGAAGGACAACCGACGGCGTGGCGGGCGACGCCAGCGAGGAGTCGTCGAGCGAGTTCTCGAGAAGCATCTCCACGTCCTGACTGCCGATCGTTGTGTTTATGAGATTCATGAACTGCGGCTTACAATCCAACGTCAACAATGGTAACTCACCAATTGAGAGCGGCGTGGCGGGCGACGCGAGCGAGGAGTCGTCGAGCGAGTTCTCGAGAAGCATCTCCACGTCCTGACTGCCGATCGTTGTGTTTATGAGATTCATGAACTGCGGCTTACAATCCAACGTCAACAATGGTAACTCACCAATTGAGAGCGGCGTGGCGGGCGACGCGAGCGAGGAGTCGTCGAGCGAGTTCTCGAGAAGCATCTCCACGTCCTGACTGCCGATCGTTGTGTTTCTGAGATTCATAAACTGCGGCTTACAATCCAACGTCAACAATGGTAACTCACCAATTGAGAGCGGCGTGGCGGGCGACGCGAGCGAGGAGTCGTCGAGCGAGTTCTCGAGAAGCATCTCCACGTCCTGACTGCCGATCGTTGTGTTTATGAGATTCATGAACTGCGGCTTACAATCCAACGTCAACAATGGTAACTCACCAATTGAGAGCGGCGTGGCGGGCGACGCGAGCGAGGAGTCGTCGAGCGAGTTCTCGAGAAGCATCTCCACGTCCTGACTGCCGATCGTTGTGTTTATGAGATTCGTGAACTGCGGCTTGCCGTCCTGAGAGATTAAAAATGAATTTATACAAAATATTAAAGAAAATAAGTAAAAACAGTAACAAGAGGATACAAGTAAAATTGTTGAAAAATACGACTTGTTCATAAAAATTATAGCTGGTGTCTCTCGGGATGATGTAAGGATTCTAACATCCAAACCTGTTCGAAGTTATGGTGGAATAAAGAAACTCACATACGAGATGAACCCTGAAAACATTACACTCCTTTTATTGGCAGTGTTGTGCAAAAATGCCATTTTTCATACTAACCAACTAAAAAGGCTTTCAAAAAGGAGGAAGTTCCCAAACTGTATTATTTTGTTGACAAAGTCGTGTGACACTCACCATGGAGTCGGCGTTGACGTTAGGGTTGAAAGGTTTCTGTGTGAACGCGCTGGAAGACGATTGCACGTCTTGAGCGGTGGCCAAGGCGGGCGGACCCAGGGGTTTTGGGAAGTAGTAAATCTGATAAAAAAAAACATTCGATCAATTTGGATCTTATGATCCTTTAGATCCCCGATAGCGTAGTTTGAGCGTTCGACTTCCTATGTTATAGTAATTGATATTTGTAGACGGGACATTCAGAGAATGCGGATTTGATAGATCGCCAACTGATGATCGAGGCGACTTTGAAGTGACAAGTGAACAATATAGGGCAAATATTTAATTATATATAATTGTTTATATTTATTTTATGGTTTAAAACGCACTATACTTCGGGGAGGTGCGTGCACGGCGATCGAACCGGCGGCGTGATTGAAGGAGAAATAAACAAATCAACACACTTTAGTGGAGTCCACATATACGCTAATAGATGGCACTATTGGTAGCATGATAACTTTTGCATTTATAATATTAGTAAAACTAAATGGAGCAACTCTTAAAGTTAATTTTTATAATAATAAATGCAAGTGTGTTTGTTTGTCCTTGACCTTGACCGCAACAGAGTAACGGATCGACGTGATTTTTTGCATGGATATAGTTGAGGACTTGGAGAGTAACATAGATTTTTATTCGGGACAGTTAAGAAGTTACGGTGGGAATTAAAAAAACTTATTTCACGTTAACTAAAGTCGCGGTCATCATCTAGTCTAATCTAAATCTATAATACTAGAACAGATGCAATCATTAGTAGCCATAAGTTTATTACTTCGTCAACGGTGACGTCCTTGGTGTGCTCGAACTTTCTTAGGCCGGACTTCAGTTTGCGCGCGATGCGATTCGACTCGTCGTACACGGACTCGCACACGTAAATGTCCGTCTCCGCTATTTCCGTGGGACGGCCTGCAGGGAACAGAAAGTAGAGTAGTAGCAGAGTAGGAGCTGTACGGCAGGCAGCCCGTAGTCGTTCAGCTGCCGCGTTGCGTGAACAGGCTCATGAATAAGGGCCGCGAACGGGTTCGAAACTAGTCGGGCATTTCCGACAAAACGCGTGAGTTGTAGCACTTATATATTTATAGTTAAGAGTACAGGAATATAAAAAAATATGCAGGTGAACTAAAGGCGCAGCTAAAGTTTGGCCTGGTTAGAGGCTTCAAGGCCGGATTTCATTTCAATAATATATGTGTTTATAACATAGCAATCATGTTAAAAGACATTTTAATATTAATGCACTCCTTTGTAATGGTAAATAAATGTGTTGTAGCTTTTTATCGCCCAAGAGTGAGAAAAGCCTACTTTGTAGAGCGGCGAAGTAAGAGAAACTTTAACAGTAAAAGATTTTTTTAAATTCTGGGTGTAGGGTGTGGGGGTGACTATGTCACCAACAACATAGTAATAATTGTATTGTAAACATTAATTGATGTATCTTATTAAATAAGGATAGCAGTAATACTCACATTTAAGATAATCGTCATAATCCAGGACCCCGCATTTGCCCACGATTCCCACAAGTGGACTTGTGTCGTGCATCGTTGTTAGCAGAACTTCTTGCTTGTAGAATGGCTACAAACATACAATACAGTTATTATCTATATCATTCAATCATTACATTTCAGAAGCAACATGTACAGAACGATTTTAGTCTCTATCGCACACATAAAAGACATATTACCTTACTGATAATGTTGGCCACTTCAGACGGGAAAATTAGGAATGGTCCACGGAAGTAACATTTGTTGCTGTAACAAATAATTACTTATTAGGTTTATATCGATAATGCAATTGTCTTTTTTTTATTTTTACACATTTTATACAACATACAACTTTTCATTCCGTAAATTAAACGAGCTCAATAACCTAAATCTAGTTTTAGTTTTGCATAAAATCTGTTTTAAAAGGATTAAAAGACTAAAAGATCTAACGAAACAAAGCGTTTTTGTCACCTTCGCCATGTTTGATTTGTCATGACGTCATACCTGGCATCAATTAACAAACATAGACAACGAAAATGTTCAATTTCCATATTCTGGTAAAAATATTATTGTCACTCCCGACCGAATTTTCAACCGATGATGGCTGAGACTAGCTTAATGTTATATTGTAGTGCACAATTTGTGCGTAGACAGTTAGACAGGTGCCTCTTTATTCCCTCAATCACATAGTTCGATGAAACGGGGGAGAAACGCTGCTATGTTTGAAACTGTTATATTAATGACAAATTCGTGACAGAAAACCCCAGTTTTGTGAGCCCAATCCAATCCAGCCCATAAATTTTTAATTAACCTCCTTAGGAGTTGAATTTTCAAAAATCCTTTCTTAGCGTATGCCGTCTTAAAAGCTGTATGCCAAATTTCAGCCCGATCCATCCAGCGGTAGATAAATTCTTGACAGAAACCCCCAATTTTGTGTACCTGACCCTAAGGCAAGGATTTCCGGCGAAATTTATCCAATATTACTACTCACTCGGCGGTCTCCCATATAGTGTCGACTTGCGCGATCATCTGCTTGCCTCCGTCAGTGACCACGTACACAAAGTCGCCGGTCTTGATCACGCCCGAGCACACTGTGTTGTACTGCTCATAGTACGTGTTTTCATCGTCTGTGCCTAGTGGGTTGTACATTACCACGTCCTGTTGACGAAAGAAACAAGAATTTTTTGGCTTCAATAACACCACTTTTCAACCATACAGCGTATCCGAATACATAGTGTAGGTTCCACTAGTCAGTTTATTGAACAGTGAACGTAAAATTTTAATTTCACACGATTTTAATCGTTTAATTCATGATTTGTATAGAAGCAGGCTTACTTTGCGGAAGTCCATCATAATGATGAAACAAGAAGTTAAATTCGCTCGACATCGATCGAGTCAATATCTCCTGAGGCTGCTCCGGTGTCGGAGTGAAACATATGTTGAGAATTATTTGGAATATCTGTGTGATGTAGTGTTGTGGCGGTGCGAATTGCTGGCTTATTGGGCGATGAATATCGCAAACTACATGCTGTAGCATATATGGATTTGTCTGCTTTGACGGATTATAGCAAATGGACTTCCACGAATAGGTCTATCGAAAGTTTAAATAGTCTAACCATACGTTAATCTAAGTTTTTACATTGCAAATTCGATTGATCGTAATCGCGCGTTCGATCACATGTACGTCAAAGTTAAAAGAGCCCAAAATCCTCTGGAGTTACAGTCACAAATTCAGTACAACCGACCTATATTTAGAAACGTATCGTTTGGAGCGCTGGCTGCGATTACATACACGAAATTGAGCTCTAAATTTTAAGGTTCATTTTACTTTGACGCTAACGCGATCGATCGTCCGACTACGATCAATCGAGTTTGGAATTTAAACTAAGACTAAGCGTACTACACCAGTACGCTTAGTCTGCCCGACTTTTATTGTATTCTGGCTATCTATCTGTTCACCGAGAAAGAAACAGTCCTGTGACAACTAAAACGAGGTTTTTAACCGTTTCAGTTAGCCGTAAGTTCAAATGTATAAAGTGTACGCCTGTTAGGTGAATGTTTGTAATTCTTTGGTAATTTGTTGTTTTATTGGGTTTTATATGCTTATAATAAAAAGCATATAATAAAAACTTATTAAATGCTTAATAAACTTGACAGGCTGCACAATGTATGTATACGTTTCATCTTTGGCTTACGCAAGTATGATCATATATTTGAATTTCGTGCTCAGTTAAAGTGGCTGCCAATTCTTTCCCGTAGAAACTTAAATGCTCTTTCTCTCTTGTACTCGATATTATATTATACTCAAACGGCACCTTACTTAAAAGAGCGGTTCAAGTTTCTTGGCAGCAACGACTTGTCTATTTATTTGTGGTCTAAAGACGACAACAGGTTGAGAAAACCATCTTGTCATACGGAGGTGTACGGGAATTCCTTCACAGTAAAGACGGTTAAGCTTTGGAACGTCCTACCGAATGACATTAGAGTTAGACTATCGAAATCTGTAAATATATTCAAGAATCGTTTAAAGGATTATTACTTATCTAGTACTAGTATGCTATAGAATATTTAAGTATTGTGTATGTAGGTTTATAGGTATATATTTATGTTTATATGTATTTATAAAATTATTTATGTATTATTTGTATGTAAAGTTTATGTAGTATATTGTATAGCTGTCTATATTGTTGCACTATCCCGCTCCTATATTAAAGATCACTTTTAGTGATAAGACCGCCCTTGCGCACTTTGTTTTGTTTTCTTTTCTATGTATTTTTATGTCTTGTGTAGCAATAAAGAATTTATCTATCTATCTTATTATTATAACAAGACTTACGGGTCTCTCCTTCTCTTGTACATTCTCCAACACCTCCAGTTCAGCGAGCTCGTCCTTGTGTTTCTCCACTCTCTCACGGAACACCGACACCGTCCTGTTAGGCTCCAGCGGGGTCTAGGAACAAAAACACGAGAATCTATGCTAATACTAATATTAAACTAATCCATACTAATTCCATATTAATATTATAAATGCGAAAGTTTGGATGGATGGATGGATGGATGTTTGTTACTCAACCACGCCAGAACGGCTGAACGGATCTGGACACAATTTGGTACAGAGATCGATTATAGTCTGGAATGACACATATGCTACTTTTTATCCCAAAAAAATGAAAGAGTTTATAATAGAAGTATAAGATTCTCTAAACTAAACAAAAATGACAGCTATAAATCTAGTTCTGTCTCTTTAGGCAGGGAGTATTATGAAAGGGTTACTATATTTTTAATGCTGTTATTTTAGTTTAGTTTAGAGATTGTGCACTACAGAATCAGCCCCATTACCTCCCTCGGCGTAAGCCTGGCCTCCTTCTCAGCGCCCTCCCACACTTTGATCTTCTTAAACCAACGGTGTTTGCTGTTGTAGCGGCTCTCACACACATACACGTCTTTGTCTAAGTAACCTGTACAACAATACAATTCCAATCAAAATCTGTCCAGCCGATTTCGCATGATCGTCAAACGATTGGTCAGTGTTTATGACCCTTCTTCCATTCTCATTAAAAATGTAAAGGAACGTTTAAATTGCTCAGTACAAATTACCTTAATAAAAGATTTATTAGTTTTTGCCAGTGACTTGGCTGGTGTGTTATCGGTGTAAAATAGCTTTTGAGAATCTTTGTTTACATAATTGTTTTAAAAAGTATTATATTTGTATTATAAGGAACTTTCTGCGCGCCTGGTCGAGGCAACGCGTGACCAGAGTGCTGGTATATATTTCGCTCAGCGAGTGAGCATAGCTGTTCAACGCGGCAATGCTGCCAGCATTCTGGGCACGCTGCCCACTGGTAGCGGTCTTTTAGATTAGGTTTTTAGTTTTTTAGTTTTTAGTTTTAGTAGTGTGTAAAATGTAAATGATTTAATTTTATTCTAATTTAATTAAAACATTTATATTTTTTAAATTTCTGAATAACTAAGTGTGATTCTGAGTTTTAGAAATAAGGCAAAACAAGTTGGTATCAACTGATAATTAATCGTTCAGTTTAAATGTCCGCTATCTGCGGTCAATGACATCATGTACGGTTCCTAGTTTCCATACTAAAGTCCGGACGCATTATATTTACGCGAGAGTGACAGAGACAGGTAATTACAGTTCATTGTATGAAATTCTTCGTGCTTCGCGTCCGGACTTTAGCTCCATTCGGCGAATGAACTAGCGAGTTTGACTTGAGGCGCGGTGCGGGGAAGCGCGCGAAGTGAACGACTAGTACGTACTTTTCTGTTTTGTTTTTAGAAGTGTTAGATGCCATCAGTATTATATCTACAAATAAAAATATGTTGTGATAATGTATACGATTAAAGTTACATACTAAGTATTAATGGCAATGTTAATTTATCTGTTTTGTAAGGAATGAAACGGAGTGTGAACCACAGATTGGTACTTAAATCTGCGGCGTAAATTATGAACGTAGGTTGTCCACGTTCACATCGTTTATTTTCAGTCTTAATCTATGATTCAATATATCGATTCATTGCTTTCACAACCGCCAAAGTGTTAACGAGTTTTCAATAAATACATTATAATATCGTTTGAGTTTATAAATTTTAAAAAAATTATCGTTTTTTTTGTATTTTAAAACTTAAACACAAATTGTATATAAATAATCGATGCATAATAATAAACAATTAAAAATTGATAAAATTTTAAAAAGAACCACGTGACTACGAACGCGTCACGATCGGTTGCCATGTTTGTGACGTCATAATGTTAACGCAGTTTCACGATAGTACAGTGTCAACACTGCATCAGCTGTGTGCCACAATGAATAGAAATTAACATTGTGACGCCACACGCGCCACACGCTCTGGTTTATTCGGCGTGGTTTCGGTACTGAATTCAAAAAATTATTTGATTTCATATTACTTTTAAATTACAGTGATGATCTTTCGATTTATACGAAAATTTTTATTTTTCAAAAACCCAATTGTAACCACGCTTTTATTAGAAGTTCGAGAGGAGATTACAACGGAGCTCACCCTCGGGCCTGTACTTGAAGTACTCCTTGACGTTCATGACGTGGCAGCGGCCGAGCACGTGCTCCAGCGGAACAGTGCGGTGCGCCTCCGTCTTGAACACCTCCTGCTGCAGGAACTTGCGCGTGCGCACGTGGAACGTCTCGTGCGGCCTGCAACGTTGCTGTGTTAGGATTCCGTAGTGAAACCACGGCCTTCGTGCCGAAACACACTTAGGATATTTTATAAATAAATAAAAACTTTTTAAAAAAATAGCTAGGACAGGGAGTATAATGAAAGGGTTAGCAATATTTTTAATGCTGTCAGTTTATAGATTATGCACAACGGAATCAGCCCCATTAAACAGAAGCCTGTTTAATTAGCACCCAGTAGAATTTAGCAAATTTAAAAAATACCAGGGTACCTCCTGAGGATATAAAGCGATTAGATAGCCGAAATTTGGTTTACACCCTCGAGTGATAGCATGCAAAAAATGTATTTAAAAATCATTTGAGGTTTCTTGGACGGCGCTGGATCCCGGCGGTACGTGGAAGTCAAAGTCAAAGTTTTTTTCTTTTTTGTTCAATGTAATATCATGTCTCGATACTGCCTCGTTGGTCTAGTGGTTAGCATAGTCGACTGCGGATCACGAGGTCCTGGGTTCGATTCCCGGTCGGGCATAAAAGTTAGGTATTGGGTTTTTCAATTAAGAAAATCTCAGTGCCAGCCCGGAGTTGGAAGTTGGCGGTGTTTCACCCCCGTGCCTCGGAGAGCACGTTAAGCCGTCGGTCCCGGTTATTATCACTAACATGATAGTAGTCGTTAAAGCCCGCCAACCCGCATTGGAGCAGCGTGGTGGGTTTAAGCTCTGATTCCCGCTCTCCTATGAGAGTGGAGGCCTGTGCCCAGCAGTGGGACGTTAATAGGCTATAGTGATGAGTGATGAGTAATATCATGTACCTTTAGTTTTTTATGTAAAAAAGCTGTAATTAAGACCTGTAATGTATCTGTCACCGTAAAATTGCAAAAACCGTTAGATTGTAATCTAACTGGCGAAATTGTAAACTGTCAACAGATTGTGAACCGTTCACTGTTCTGAGTGTCAATTTTTGAAATATTCGTTTTATTTACGTTTTCTTGTCACTTTCTTGTAGGTTAGGTTAGGGTTCGACATAAATAATCAGGTAGTGCACTTAGGCACTTAGGTTTTATCGGGTTGATATACCTAGCGGATGACAATCTACCGAAAAATAATGCGTTACATTGTAATCTGTCGACAGTTTACAATTTCGCTAGATTGATTACAATCTAACGTTTTTTGCAATTTTACGGTGACATATCTACCTGCAATCAAGCAAATAAACAATTATTAAACTATTATTATTATGACGTCTCTGGAGTACGCAACTGGTACACACCTGAAGTAAACGTTGCAGTATAACATTGGCGTGTTGTCGGCATTGGTCCACACGCGCTCAACCTGCACTATTGAAGGCTCCTTATTGCCCTTTTCGGGCTGCACGTATACAAAGTCGCCCTTCGAGTACTGGGTCGGTGGGGGCGCCCCGCTTGAGCTCATGGTCTCTTCCGTGCTCGATCTAGGACAAAAGTACAAATTTATGACCCCAGAGACCCAATTGTCTAAGCAAATCGTAATCATTTGACAGCTTAAAACAAAAGCTTAAACATAAAACATATTAATCGGACTGTTTAAGGAGTTCATACATGCTTTTTGACGCGCAAGTGTCTATGAACTCCTTAAACAGGTCGAACTTTGCGCAATCAATGCATGCTATCATTTACAATGCATATACCTCGGTGTAAACGTGGGCTTCGTTTATCAAAGCTTTCCCTGATAAAAATATTAACGGGAACGGCAGTGCCCTCATGGGGAATCAAGGGGGAGTAAGGGGGATCACGGGGATCAAGAGTGATACAGACCTGGTCTCCTCCTCCTCGTCATTCTCCTGCAGCAGCCTGCATTGGTTCACGAGCTCCACACTGGTGGCTATAGTATCCCGGGTGAAAGTGAGGGCCGGCTATGATAACGTATTGCGGCACAGGATGCCACGCTGCTCCAAGGGGGAGTAAGGGGGATCAATGGGGAGTATGGGTGATAGCGGGGGATACAGACCTGGTCTTCCTCCTCGTCGTTCTCCTGCAGCAGCTTGCATTGCTTCACGAGCTCCACACTGGTGGCTGTAGTATCCCGGGTGAAAGTGAGGGCCGGCGATGATAACGTATTGCGGCACAGGATGCCCCGCTGCTCCAAGGGGGAGTAAGGGGGATCAATGGGGAGTATGGGTGATAGCGGGGGATACAGACCTGGTCTCCTCCTCCTCGTCGTTCTCCTGCAGCAGCTTGCATTGCTTCACGAGCTCCACACTGGTGGCTGTAGTATCCCGGGTGAAAGTGAGGGCCGGCGATGATAACGTATTGCGGCACAGGATGCCCCGCTGCTCCAAGGGGGAGTAAGGGGGATCAATGGGGAGTATGGGTGATAGCGGGGGATACAGACCTGGTCTCCTCCTCCTCTTCGTTCTCCTGCAGCAGCTTGCATTGGTTCACGAGCTCCACACTGGTGGCTATAGTATCCCGGGTGAAAGTGAGGGCCGGCTATGATAACGTATTGCGGCACAGGATGCCACGCTGCTCCAAGGGGGAGTAAGGGGGATCAATGGGGAGTATGGGTGATAGCGGGGGATACAGACCTGGTCTCCTCCTCCTCGTCGTTCTCCTGCAGCAGCTTGCATTGCTTCACGAGCTCCACACTGGTGGCTGTAGTATCCCGGGTGAAAGTGAGGGCCGGCGATGATAACGTATTGCGGCACAGGATGCCCCGCTGCTCCAAGGGGGAGTAAGGGGGAGTATGGGTGATAGCGGGGGATGTACAGACCTGGTCTCCTCCTCCTCGTCGTTCTCCTGCAGCAGCTTGCATTGCTTCACGAGCTCCACACTGGTGGCTATAGTATCCCGGGTGAAAGTGAGGGCCGGCTATGATAACGTATTGCGGCACAGGATGCCCCGCTGCTCCAAGGGGGAGTAAGGGGGATCAATGGGGAGTATGGGTGATAGCGGGGGATACAGACCTGGTCTCCTCCTCCTCGTCGTTCTCCTGCAGCAGCTTGCATTGCTTCACGAGCTCCACACTGGTGGCTATAGTATCCCGGGTGAAAGTGAGGGCCGGCGATGATAACGTATTGCGACAAAGGATGTCCCGCTGCTCTATAAAGTACGATTGCAGCTCCACGGAATCTTCAAAGATTTGGCTGTCCGTGCGGGATAGACGACGGGCTCTAAAAATTAAAAAAAAAAAAGAACTTAAAAATGATTGAAAAAAAAGCCTCAAGGCGGCACACTCCCGTATAATAGGGTGATGCCTATGTCAATCACAAATTATTTATTATTGATTATTAACTGGAGGGACTTCCAAAAGGCATAAATTTCACATCCTCGGTTAGTTTTAAGTTTGATAACCATGTTATAGAAGAAAAAAGTTTGTTGAAATTACAAACTTCAATACGAGAAGGGCGATTTCAAGTTTGATAAAGAGTTGCTGATTTATTTGAGTTGTCATCAGACCTAATAATTATTCGAATTTAGATTATTTAAGATTTAAAAAATAAAACATACGCCGAGTTTCTTGCTGGCCCTTCTCAATAGGCAGGATATTCCGACCCAGTGGTAGATTCATTTGACGATTTATACGAATAAAAAGCATTTGAATGTTATTGATGAATGGAAAGGGGTCAGGACCCTGAATGAAGAATATGACGTAAAGAAAGAAAAATTGTCACCTTACCGTTCAAAAACTGCAAACATGTCCAGCTGGAAGTGATCCAACCGTTTGTAGAGCCCTTTGTCGAGTCTGCGTTTGACTAAGTCTAGTGATATGGCGCGGACTTTCTCGCCGTTATTCGCTTCATCGTGCTCCGGTAGTTCAGCCATACTGTCTGAATAGCATCTGGAACAAGTCCATTGGATTCTTACTAAGATCACAGAATACTAAATAAAATTCAATTACTACTATTATTATTAGAATCATTCATTATAAAAGGCTTTGTTTTGGGAGAATGACAGACAACCTACAGCTCAAACGACAGAACATAGAAATTTGAAATTTTGAGAGAATATTTCTTGAACACCTTAGAGGTTTACCAAGGAAGGAATTTTCGAAATTTCAGCCCCAAAGAGGTTAAAAAGGCGGTTCAAGTTAATGAGCAATCGATACACTTTTTGTTGAATTCAATGCTTTTAAAAACTTATGATAATTCTGAAACGTAACAACCACCATGCTAAGGCATTTTACACCTTACTGCACGCAGTGTTATAAAGTATATCCAAGTTGAACTGTACCTGCCCTCCTCGTCCTGGTGGTTATACACGGTGGTGAACAGATTCATCAGTAGCTCTTGTACTGCGGCCGGCACGTCCGGCACAGCGTCGTCGTCCTCGCTGTTAAAAACAACAATAAATAATCAAATAATTATGTACTTAATCGAATTGTTAATTATAGTTCTATTAAATAAACGATGTTTGTGAGATGGTGATAATAAAAAAAAACCCCGATTGAGTTTGTTGTGGGCGCGTTTGGAACCCTCGTTGCTTTAGTTTTAAGATACCGTAATTGATTATCATCATCATGTTTTATAAGTTTAGGACGCTCCAAACATAGCTAAATAAAATTAATTTAAGTACAATCAAAAATATCGACAACTACCTGATACCCGTGGCTTCGTCCGCGCGGATTGAAGTTTTTCGGTTCCCGCGGGAACTCTTTATATTCCAGGATTGAAAGTAGCCTATGTGTTATTCCAGACTATAATCTACCTCTGTGCCTTTCATCCAGATCCGTTGAGCCGTTCTGGCGTGATTGAGTAACAAGCATCCATCCATCCAAACTTTCGCATTTATAATATTAGATAGATAGATTCATAAAAATCTTACCGCAAAAGCTGTTTAGTCTGCAAGCACACCCGTTGCAATATCAGAGCGTCCTTATAGATCTGCGAGTCCGGTTCGTTGTATTTGCACGCGTTGTCGAACATCAGTATGAAATCGGACGCCAATTCGTTGACAGAAGTGTACACGCCATTCTTCAGTTTATGGGCTATTTTCTCCATGTCTATGGGGTTTTTGATTAGCTCGTAGTAGTCTGGGTATTCGCTTTTGCTTGGCAGTTTCATGAATATTAGCGCCAGCTGGCGGTTAACTGAAAAAATTATAAGTAGGTCACCTGCTTAATACTTAATTTCTAATGATACTATAAACTAGCTGATGCCCGCGACTTCGTCCGCGTGGAATAAGTTTTTTCAATTCCCACCAGAAATCCTAATTTTCCGGGGTAAAAGGTAGCTTATGTCACTCTTCAGGTTTTCAACTATACCCATGCAAAAAATCGTGTCGATCCGTTGCTCTGTTGCGACGTGATTGAAGGACAAACAAACAAATAAACACTTTCGCATTTATAATATTAATTGTTTGATGCGAAAGTGTGTTATTTGTTGGTTTGTAATTCAATTCAGCCCCAACAGAGCTACATCGGGAGTTCTTTCCTGTGAGAAAGGACCTGGAGAGTGCTACTTCATAAGCTACTTTTTATCCCAGAAAATCATCGTTCCCTTGATATAAAAAAACCTAAATTCAGGCGGACGAAGTCACATGAATCATCTAGTAAACAAACTAAAGATGTTTCAAGTCTCAGTAATGTTTGCCTGAAATTCTTTAGTTTTGCAAATACGAAATTTCTTATTATGTAGTTTAAGTTCAATTCAGTAGCCTCAGAATTTGCCTTAATACTTTCTATGAAATTGGCAACTCTCTCTGTAACTTTACTATACTTTCTGTGGAATTGGCAACACTGTCTATAAAGTTGGCAATCCTTTCCGCAAAAATGGTGACACTTTCTAAAGAGTTGGCAATAAATCTGTCTGTAAATTTGATGATAGTTGCCAATACTTTCTGAATAAGTGGCAAAACTTAGCAAGAATAGTTTGCAAAATCTTACAAGCTATTCTTATCTTTAGGACCTTATCTAATCTTACCTTTAGGATCTCTATAATCACGTATAGCGTCATACAAAGTCCTCAACTTCTGTTCAAAGGGCGATAGTTGTTTGGATTTCGCCGCTTTAAAGGTCTTCAATGGCGTCTTACGTTCATAGTTCGCGCTGTTTAACTCTTTGAGCTTCTCGTTCATGACTCGTTCTAGAAGGTTCGCGTCTTCGTATATCATGGAGCCTTCTTCGTTGAATTGACGACAGTTGGAGAACATCAAGCGAAAGTCTGTCACCATTTCCTCTATTGAGTTGTAGCGGTCGTTCTAGAAAGATACATCGAGTTATTTGTCTTAAAAATATCCTAAAATCCTAAAGTCGGGGGAATTATCTAGTAAAATACTTCATGACATATGTTGGTATATTTTGGTTGGTTGGACAAATAGCAATCTTATATTTAAAAATAATAATATTTGTCTGTCCATCTGTTAACAGAATGAGTAAGAGCTTTGTACTTGACTATTGGCTTCAATAGTCAGCCTGTCTATATTGGTCGATCGATAACGTTATAGTACTCAGAGTATAACTTGCTGGGCTTCTCCATTTTTCCACTCTGATTACTAGTCAGTATCTTACCTTAATACTGGCTTCAGTTGTCAGCATCTTACCTTGCTATTAGCTTCACTCGTCGACATCTAACCTTGATATTGGCGTCACTCATCAACATCTTACCTTGATATTGGCTTAACTAGTCAGTATCTTACATTGATCTTGGCTTCACTTGTCAGCATCTTACCTTGATATTGGCTTCACTTGTCAGCATCTTACCTTGATATTGGCTTCACTTGTCAGCATCTTACCTTGATATTGGCTTCACTCGTCAGCATCTTACCTTGATATTGGCTTCACTTGTCAGCATCTTACCTTGATATTGGCTTCAATAGTCAGCATGTCTATCGGTCGATCGATCACGTTATAGTACTCAGGGTATAGCTTTTTGCTAGGTTTCTCCATGAAAAGCAGCATGGGTTGGCGGCCGTCAGAGCACGTGAATTCCACCAGTTGTTTGGATATGAAGTGCAGTTTCTTCTTTAGGGGCACGTTGGATTTGGGCACGACCGGAGAAGGCGCGGGGGGCGGCGTTGCGACCGGTATGGGGTTGATGCGAGGACGACCTGCGTAGAAAAGTAAGGATCCTTTGAAGTAAGGTTTTATTATAAACTAGCTAATTCCTACTGCATGGCAATACGCATATTTAATCCTACTACCTGCAGGCTGCACTCAAATCGCACTTAAACCAATGGCTTTAAGAGAGGTGCTTCTATTCAATTAATGAGTACTTAGATCCCCAACAGTAACTTATAATACTAATTTGACATTATTTTTACGTGTATTGATAATTTTGTTTTAAAGGATTGTATATTAAATTAGAATGATGACTGTTATCTATTTTATGTTTATTGATGATTTTTATTTAACATAGCTAATTTCTTGCATGGCAGATGGCAATATACTACAACTTCAATTCTGTGTAACATCATCCTGATCTATGTGTATTGCGCAAATAAACTTATTCTAATTCCGTTTTTATTGGATAGAAATCCAATAAAAAACGGTGGCTATTACCTCTAGGTCGTGGCGTAGTGGTAGTGGCTTGCGCTTGATTCTTTACTGAAGAAAGACTTTCGTCGTCACTTGACGAGCTCTGTACGATGTCTAGCATTTCCTGTACGCGCTGTTGCATTAACCTATAAACATTTCGTTTGAAAAATTAAACAAAATTTAATAATATTTTTCTTTCATGAAAGTTTCACCTCTATATAAAATCAGCGTTGCACTATGATCGAATTAAGAAATGAATTTTTCGAATCACTAAAGCTAGATGGCGCTGTGTAGAGTTCGATCGCGCCAGAAAAGTTTTATCTAAGAATAAATTCGACATTATAATTAATATGTTTATATGTGTGATATTAATCAAATAAATATTATAAATGCGAAAGTTTGGATGGATGTATGGATGTATGGATGTATGGATGTTTGTTACTCAATCACGCGCCAACGGCTGAACGGATCTGGCTGAAATTTGGCACAGAGATAGAATATAGTCTGGAATAGCACATAGGCTACGTTTTATCCCGGAAAATTCAAGAGTTCCCGCGGGAACAACAAAACCTCGATCCACGCGTACGAAGTCGCGGGCATCAGCTAGTATTTAATAAACGAGTAGCTTTTTGAGGGTCTCCACACAAATAATCGAACATACTCGACCAGCAAAACATCCTCAAATTGACATTGAGTCAAAAAATTCATACTTACTACTAATACTTCAAAAATACATATAAGTATTACTAGTTTAACCTTTGCAGTTTAACAGCATCCTTATACAGCCGGGAAGTGTGCACGTTGTACTGTTTGGCGTTTTCGAACATAATGTTCATATCGCCCGCCACTTCCGACAGCGTTCCGTACAAGCCGCGACGGATCTTGTTCTTTATCTGGTTGAGAGACACTGGATTCTTGATCTCCTTGTAGTAGTCTGGGTACTCGCGGCGCGATGGAAGCTTCCAGAATGGCTTGGCCATTGGAGTACCTGGGTGTAAAAATTATAGTCATACTTTTTTAGTGAGTTATATTTTTTTATATTAAAATAACATACGGTTTTTGTTTCATTATGTAGAAAAGAAAATTCCGCTTCCTCCTTTTTTGGGAATTTCGCTCCTCTTTTTGAATCTCTTTTCAAATTTGAAAAATCTCAAATTGTTATTGAGATATTTGCAAGAAACAAAACCCCATTAATTTTTTTCAGTTATTAACTGTTAATAACTTTGCAATTTTTGCAAGCGGCTCTTGAATTTTGTTCTAAAATCATCTACTAAAAGCTATTCCGAATCGAATGACACCTCGTTCATATTTTTCGGAAGCGGTGAAAAAAGTTTGGCCCAAAAGCACTTGTTGACTAAATTAGGCATTTATTGCGAGAGAAAATGACAGTTGACACAATTTTGAGATTAAAATGAAAACACACTTCTTCTTCTTCTTCTTCACACTTCACTCATCTTATCCTACCTTACTTTAAATGACAACATCCTTACTTTTTGGTTGTTTATTTTTTAATCCAACAATTTATTTAAATTTTTAGCAATAATTATTAATCATAATCTAAGAACAATTTCAATAACTTTTAAACTTACTTTTTTAACTTTTTTTCTTCTACGCAAGTGCGTTCCAACCTAGACCTCGTCATTGCTTTGCACTAAACATGATTGTCTTTAAGCGCAAGCCTATCTCACAAAAAAATTAAATAAAAACTTTTTAAATTAATAAACAATGTCCAAAGTGTACAGTGATACCTATTTTTAAGGACTTTTGATATTGAATTACAAAAACCAATACCGATGTAGTCAAACACACACAAATGCCTTAAAATGTATCTCACCGCTGGGTCCAGGATGGTTTTTCACAAGTTCTAAAAGCTTCCACTGCGGTGAATCTTCATTCTCAATTTTCTCTTCATCACTGTCACCGCCGCTGTCTTCGGAATGCTGTGAAACATTTCATTTGAAACATTTATTTACATTTAAAGATTCAGTTGTGCTAGATGATGTTGACAACTATTTACACTTATGATCATTATCCATACTTCCATACTAATATTATAAATGCTAAAGTGTGTCTGTCTGTCTGCTACGCTTTCACGGCCCATCGTTTTGACCGATTTTGATGAAATTTGGTATAGAGGATGTAATCTATTACATCCCGGGAAAGGACATAGGGTATATTTTATCCCGGAAAATTAAGTAGTTCCCCCGGAAATCAAAAACTTAAAACACGCGGACGAAGTCGCGGGCATCATCTAGTTCATAGTAATTCACAATCATTGAATCGTGTCAAAATAGAAAACACTAACTATTCGTCTAAAACTTAAATAAGAGATCGCGCGCGAAAAAAGCGTGCTGCTCGAAAAAGCAAAGATGACGTTCGCTCAAAACAGCTAAATCGCCTGTTTTTTTGTTTCGCTCTCAAATTATCCTCTTATCAGGTGGCAGAGACCTTTTTGCTGCGAGTGTTGCTCTGAAAGAAGGTGCCAACTGCACGATGGTCGTGAAGTAGGTGTGTGTGTATTGTTTTTTTTGTGTATAAATGTGCGTGACTGTGAGTGGCCCTATCTCCAGCAGCCAATGAGTGCTCTGTCAAATAAATTATTTATGTATATTAGTATTATTATACTTTTACTAGTGGGCCCAGCAGACGTTGCCCTGCCCTGTCTTCCTCGCAATTTTTCCATATTTTCTCACCGTTTAAACCTTCCCCGGACTACGACAAACATTTCAAAACCAAAATCAGCTAAATCGGCCCAGCTGTTCTTGAGTTTTAGCGAGACAAACGAACAGCAATTGATTTATATATATGTTTCTATAAACTAGTGGGCCCGGCAGACGTTGTTCTGCCCTGAACCTTAAACCCGATAGCAGCGCCCCCTACCGCAATGAGGGCTACCGTTTTTATGCTCACTAGTTGGCGCCACTTGTGAGTAAGGTCCTTAAGGCCCGATATACAATCAGGCGGCAACCAACTGTAGGTATAAAACTCGCCACACTACAGCATATATCTGTACGCATATATAGCACTACGCTCTACGCTCGATTTTACAGCCAACTAATCAATTTTGTTACTTGAAATATTTAATTATTATTTATTTACTACATTACATACCTAATATCTATGCCTCCGCGCCACATTATTACAGTAAATACTAGCGGACACGCCCCTGCTTCGCTCGGGTGAAATTTTAAAAAATTCCTTGGGGGTGAAATATCCAAAAATCCTGTAACACGTGTTTCTTTATATTTAATCGAAAGCCCAAATACCAATTTTCATGAATGTAAACCGAAAAATAAAGAACTTTCATACAAACTTTCCTCCTATATTTCACCCCTTTGCGGGTCGAATTTTCAAAAATGGTAACACCCGTACTTCTTCATATTTAACCGAAAGCCCAAATGCCAAGTTTCATGGCTACCTAAAACTTGAAAAATGAAGGACTTTCATACAAGCTTTCAACCACTATTTTACCCCTTTGGGGGTGGAATTCCCAAAAACAGTACACACACGTACACACGTACCCACTACAGCCCATTAACGTCCCACTGCTGGGCACAGGCCTCCACTCTCATAGGAGAGAGGGAATTAGAGCTTTGACCCACCACGCTGCTCCAATGTGGGTTGGCGGGCTTTAACGACTATTATCATGTTAGTCATAATAACCGGGACCGACGGCTTAACGTGCTCTCCGAGGCACGGGGGTGAAACACCGCCAACTTCCTAATTCCGGGCTAGTGCTGAGAATTTCTAGGCAGAAAAACCCAACACTTATTATGGCCCGACCCGGTACTCGAACCCGGGACCTCGTCAGCCGCAGTCAAACATGCTAACCACTAGACCAACGAGGCAGTCATGTACACACACGCACTTCTTTATTTTTTACCAAAAGCTCAAACCCCAAGTTTCATGGATAGGTATAACTTGAAAGATGACGGACTTTCATACAAACTTTCACCCCTATTTCAACCCTTTAGGGGTGGAATTTTGAAAAATCCTTCCTTAGTGAGCGCCTACATCATAGAAGGAACCTACTGTCAAAATTTCAAGTTTCTAACCCCAGCGGTTTAGGCTGTGCGTTGATAGCCAGTCAGGACAAACGATTTTATATATATAGAATAGATAGAAAAAAGATTGACATCCTACCTACTTACTAATATAGATAGATTAGGTATGTATGCGCCCGATCATTCACAAACGCTAGGTACAGTGTTCTTCTATGTACCTATAGTACGCGCGCGAGTTGAATGCAGAGCTAATATTGTACGGTGACACACGATGCATTCAACTCGCGCGCATACTATAGGTACATAGAAGAACACTGTACCTAGCGTTTGTGAATGATCGGGCGTGTCATACATGTCAAATGTAAAACTAAATGGTACGGAACCCTTCGTGTCCAACTCGCACATGACAGGTCTTCATTTTTTTTTTTTTTGGTGTATTTTTATGTGGTTTACCTACAATAAAAGTGTAATTTCATTCATTCTCATTCATACTATTCATGTGATACCTACTGCCCGCTGACAGATAGACGGACAGAGAGCGCAGGCTTAGTAATAGGGTCCCGGTGGCACACTCTGGGTACGGTACCCTAAAAAAGAATAATCGTAAAATATAAAAATAGAAAAGTCCGCCGGAGTGACCGCGGCACGGCCAGGGTTGCCAAATTTGGTTTTGAAATCTACCGAACAAGGACGAGACCGTTGATAGGAACAAACACAACTGATAATAATTATTTTACACAATACTAGCAGATGCCCGCGACTTCGTCCGCGTGAAATAAGTTTTTTAAATTCCCACGGGAACTCCCAAATTTTTCGGGTTAATATATAGCCTATGACACTCACAAACTTTACCTCTTTATAATATTAGTATAGATTTATTTTATAAAATTACACATATTATGGCAGTAGGCATTAAAAGTTACAGGTATGCATAATTTAGGCTTCACCATGTCTACGCTTGATTTGAAATCAAAAATCACAAATGACTGACCTTCGCTCACGTTTCGACACGATTCGAAAGAAAGAAATGGAAAACGTCACGATCTGCGCGTGTACGAACCGGCAACGTCACTTATTATATTGCGGCAAATCTTATACTTCATTATGTATGAAACTGAATAAACCGAACCACTCATACTTCGGCATTTTTGTTATACTTGCTAAAATACCGAACACCTGGCAACCCTGGGCGCACTGGCGACGACGCGCTAAGTAGGTAAGTTGGTAACTTAGCGCGTCGCTGCCAGCGTCGCCGAATCAGAGATCCCGCCCCGCGCCCCCGCGCCCCCGTGGCTCTCGTACACAATTCATATTTGCATTTTTCGATACAATCCATTAGTAAATAATCAAAGCTGTCTCTAGGCATCCATACTAATATTATAAATGCGAAAGTGTGTCTGTCTGTCTGCCACGCTTTCACGGCCCATCTACTCAACCGATTTTGATGAAATTTCGTAAAAGGTTAGGTTGTATGTATAGGTGTAAGGACATAAGCTAGGTACCTACTTTTTACCCTGGAAAATTAAAGAGTTCCTGCGGTAATCAAAAAACCGTAATCCACGTGGAAGAAATCGCGGGCATCATCTAGTACGGAAATAATTGAAAAACTTATCCGGGTCACACAGCTGTTTTTCACATAAAATTGTATAATACACGCCATCTAAATACCTGTTTCTTTTAGGAAAACCTAAAACCGTTTACCTATACCTACTTCTTTTTTGCGTTTCAAATATTAGGTATATAATAAACTAGATGATGCCCGCGACTTCGTCCGCGTGGTTTAAGTTTTTTGTTATTCCCGAGGGAACTACTTAATTTTCCGGGATAAAAAGTAGATTATGTCACTCTCCAGGTCTTCAACTATACCCATGCCAAAAATCACGTCGATCCGTTGCGCCGTTGAAGCGTGATTGAAGGACAAACCAACAAATCAACAAACCAACTGACTTTCGCATTTATAATATTAGTATGATTTCATTTATCATCATGTGACGTGATTTTTGGCATGGGTATAGTCGAAGACCTGGAGAGTGACATAATCTACTTTTTATCCCGGAAAATTAAGTAGTTCCCTCGGGAATAACAAAAAACTTAAACCACGCGGACGAAGTCGCGGGCATCAGTTAGTATGCTATAAAAGTTCTTATCTGTATGAAATAGAGCTGAAATTTTAAGAAACGGTCGAACGAAAACGTTTCTTACGAAAAGCATTCCACGCGGACAAAGTCACGGGCATTAGCTAGCGAGATACAAATAGTAATAATGATAACATGTGTATGTGTGAGTTTAGCAATACTTGTTCCCACAGAAAATTACCTTTAAGTGTTCGCCTTCTATATTCTTCCTTTTGCGCGTTGGTCGCAACCTATACCTAGTAGGTAACTATAGTAACTTAATCATACTAATAAAATAAATGCGAGTGTTTTTGTTTTTTGGTTTGTTGATTTGTTGGTTTGTCATTCAATCACGCCGCAACGGAGCAAGGGATCGACGTGATTTTTGGTATTGGTATAGTTGAGGACCTGGAGTGACATAGGCTACGTTTTATCCCGGAAAATTAAGGAGTTCCTGCGGGAATCAAAAAAGCTAAAACCACGCGGACGAACTTGCCGGCATTAGCTAGTCTTACTAATCAAATAATATAATAATATAATATATAATAATAATCAAATAAATATTATAAATGCGAAAGTTTGGATGTATGGATGGATGTTTGTTAATCACGCCCGAACGGCTGAACGGATCTGGATGAAACTTGTCACAGAGATAGATTATAGTCTGGAATAACACATAGGCTATTTTTTATCCCGGAAAACTAAGGAGTTCCCGCGGGAACCAAAAAATCTCAATCCACGCGGACGAAGTCGCGGGCATCAGCTAGTAATAATATTATAATTACTATGAATGTGAAAGGAATTTTCAAGAATTGAACTTGAAGAGTTCAACCGATTTAGCTGATATTTGAAATATGAACACATGACCAACTTCACGGGTGAACTCATGGTGGAGAACTCCTCAAATACTCATCGTAACTCCTTCGTGTTTGAGCTCATTGGATTTGTCTTATCGTGTAGGTACTAAAGACCAAGAATGTACTTGGCGTCCAGGGTATCATGATGGAATCGGGAGGTCGTCACAGGACCTCTTCAAATACTCATCTTAACTCCTTCGTGTTTGGGCTCATTGGATTCGTCTTGCCAAGTAGGTACTAAAGACCTAGAAAGTAGTTGGTGTCCAGGGTCTCATGATGGAATCGGGAGTTGGTCAGAGAAACTCGGTTGATTAAGTACTTTGGTTCAGAAATATTTATGAAACATTTCGTGAACCTCGATCTTTTACGAAAACTGGTTTAGAAATCTCGTAGATATCGGTATACCTACCTACTTGCTTTGAAAAAAGAAAAAAACTCGTCGAATTCAGGATCTCCTACTTTTTTGAAGTCGGTCAAAAATAGTTGTTAAATTGTATATAGCTTTTCCAAATAAATTTTGGTGTTGTAATTACTTTTATTTCGGTTCCAAATAAAAATATCAATTTTTTCCATCCGCAGTATACAAACACTGCACTCGCGAAATCGTAATAAAAATTTTGACAAAAAGTGATACACCCGTCCGTTCATGAGCGCGTTTCAGCGCAAACTGAGGCGAAAAATCAAGTCCTCGGATATTTTCCTTAGAAAAAGTATGAAAAAAATATGGTGGGACGCATAAATGACTACGTACTTCACTTGGACGCACAATGTGGCGTAGTTTAGATAGAGGACTATATATGCCATCATTTTTTTATAAATTACTAATTAAAATATGCAGCGGATACATAAATGAGGGTTCCTGAACAGACCCCATTTTTCGTCATTTTAAGCGATTCATGCGTTCGATATTACGTATTTATGCAGAAAATTTGTATGGAGTGTGCATTTTTATATGGTCAAACGAACGCTGAATACATGACCTTTAATTTGATACCATGATATCCCCACAGCTAGAATTCCTATTTCTTTAAAGTGTACCTGGAAAAGTATGAAATTTGTATAAGGCGCCTTAAGTAAGGCTGTAAATTCGGTAAACAAGCATAATTCTGAAAAAAAAACCCTTTTGTAAATAGTAAACATACAGGAACCTGGGAAATAGTAACCTATGAATTAGCTGTTCTTTCAGTCCGCTTATTTTTGCGCCTCTTTTTCTTAGCTCCGCTTTCAAAGTACTAACACTGGCATTTATCGACACGTATCTTACATCTTCCATAGTTAATAGGTTATTGCCAAATATTCACAACATTATCTAAATAATTCGACTTACGATAAAAACCCAGTGTTAATTGACATTTCGGAGACCTCACTCTACACTAGCGCCCCTAGCGGCGAATTTAAACGCGGTAGCCCTCATTGATTTTTATATATACAGGGCGTCCCACGGCTATGTCACATGGAGGGGAAGTACCTTAAATATCGTAGATGGAACATTTTACTGAAAGAAGACTTCATTTTAATTTAAAATACAATTGAAACACATTCATAAATTTTTAAATAATTGTCTGGTTGAACCGAGACTCGAACCCGCAATACAAGAAAAAAAAATTACCTGTAGCTATATCATACAGATCGAAAGGCTTCATTATAAGGATTATTTTTTGCTAAATAACTTAGCATCAGAAATAAAAGGAAGAGCATGAATTTAAACATATGATGTTAAATTTTGTTCATAAAAATGAAGAAAAGCTGACATTGCCAGTTCTTAATTGCCATCTCAGTTGGACATCCAACTGAGATTATCATTTTAAATTAATTACCTATTATTACTGAGCACCCACTTGAGAAGTACCCATAATTTCCCTATTATAATTTAGTAAGAGCATGATAGTGCATGATAAATGATAAAGAAATACGTATGTAATTAGTAGATACCGGTTGTTAGCTTTTCTTCATTTTACTGAATTAAATTGTACATCAAATGTTTAACTTCATGGTCTTCCTTTTATTTCTGATGCTAAGTTATTTAGCAAAAAATAATCCTTATAATGAAGCCTTTCGATCTGTATGATACAGCTACAGGTAATTTTTTTTCTTGTATAGCGGGTTCGAGTCCCGGTTCAACCAAGCAATTATTTAAAAATCTATGAATGCAGTTTTAATTGTATTTTAAATTAAAATGAAGTCTTCCTTCAGTAAAATGTTCATCACCTTGACATCAGGCTCGGTGTCAGAGCCGGGAGGGTCCATGATGGCTAAAGCTCGACTGGACGGCACGGGCCCAACCCTGGAGGTGCGCTTGGATCGGATGCGTTCTGATGCCTTTGCCGGCCCGCTGCGATGCTCTATTTCTTGCTTGCGGACTTGGATTATCTGTGAAATAGATAAAAATGCCAAATCAATAAAGTTAAAGTTTATTTGTTCGAAGTGGATAACACTGATCAAACGCTAATAGTATAATCGACTAGCAAATGCTCGCGACTTCATCCGCATGGTTCAAGTTTACGCGGGAACTCCTGAACTTTCTGGGATAAAAAGTAGCCCATATCACTCTCCAGGTCATCAACTATACCCATGCCAAAAATCACGTCAATCCATTGCTCCGTGATTGAAGGACAAGCAACATATAAAACACACTTTCGCATTTATAATATGTATCGCATGCATAATTAGTATGATTTTCAACGATTTGTAATGTGATCGGGATAATAGGCATGATGACTGATTTTGAAAAATGGTCAGATTATGTTTGGAAGTATCTACTATTTCGAAAAATATCTTATTTCAGCAGAAAAATAAGATTTGGTAGATAAAATTGCCATTTGAAATTTAAATTTTAAAATTCACCCCAAAACGTTCGGCGGTGTCATGGCGTCGTTTGTGACGTCACTATTGTTTTTATCATTGTACTCTGTGCAGTGTGCAGTAAATAATAGTGTGATTGTCAAAGCTTAAATACAAACAATTGTGACGTCATTCGCTTCTTGGTGTTTTATCCAATATGGCGGATTGCTGTATTTTATAGTTTTATTTTATCAAAATAAATAACAATCTCACTCGAAATAGAAAATAAAATACGTTTTTTATAATCCATGAAACCTATTTCATTAGATAAATTCATAATTTCATTGATTCATGGTTACTGTCATCATGCCTATTGACTGAGAAAGGCGAAGTATCTGAGTCTACTTGGGTGAATTTGCACTGTATGTCTATCTGTCTGTCTGTCAGAGCTTTATGACTTCTAAAATAGTAAACCTAAGTACTTCAAATTCAAACATAATAATATGTAAACCGATGGCCTTATGCAGAAAATTCCTTAAAAAGTTATTAAAAAATGATTTGAGGGGGTCTGCTCATGGGAAATGGGAAGTAAATTTTGATTAGGGGTTTACATAGGCCTCTTAGACGAATTTCTTGCCCTAAATGCCCTAAATCCATATTAAGATTATTATTTAGAAAGTGTGTCTGTCGCACAATCTACTATGTTTTGAAGGTTCTTGTGTTCAAGCTGTTGGATTCCAGGGTAAGACATAGACTACTTTTATTCCACAAAATCAAAGAGTTCCCATGGGATGTTTAAAAAAACCTAAATCTAAAAGGCCGAAGTCGTGGGCATCATCTAGTAAATAACTAAAAGCTGGTGCTTTTAAAAAAACAGAACAAATCCAAAAAGTGCACCACTATATAGCCTACATACCTTCTTTAAAGTCTTAGCATCCTTATATATCTGGCTTCCCGGCTCATTGAAGAGACACGCATTGCGGACCATGTTAGATAGATCTTTCTCCAGTTCATTCAGGGTTGTATACTCCCCGCTCTGGATCTTTTGAGCTATGATCTTGAGGTCTATGGGTGAGTCTATGACGCTGAAGTATTCTGGGTAGCGGCGTTTGGACGGGAGGAACTGGAAAGCGGGGTATAGAGGACGACCGTCGATGTTTGCTGACATTACCTGAAAAAAATAAAAAATGTGTAAGCTTTAAAAAAATTGAGGCCAACAGCAAAAAATATCATGATCAACATGCCGTTCATGTCAATGACGGGAAAAAACTCACAGCATTAAACAGTTCCTCGAATATGTTATCCTCTTCATTGTTGGTAGAAGTCTCAGAGACATCCTCGGCAACGTCTGACCTTCTGCTTGATGAGCCATTCCGGGACGCCTTTGGTGTTTTCATTTCCTCACCTTAATATTAGAAAATTAAGTCAATAATGTAAACATATAAAAAGAAAAGGTGACTGACTGATCTATCAACGCATAGATCAAACCACTGGACGGATTCTGGTGCTTAAAGGATAAAATCAAGAGAGATTGTTGCAGCTTTATGACTATTTTGAAAAGGAAATTCGTAATGGTAATTACTAGATGTGTATACGAGCTACGAATTAACCAATGATAATGGAATGATGCCCTTATCCAATGATAAGGGAATGTCGCTTCACTATTGAAAACATAATGTGTCTATGAAGTATTGCCTTTTTTTGTTGCCTGTCAATAATTATGAAACTTCATAGGCGTGTTTATGTCAAAAGTAAAATGAATGGTTAGACAGATATAAACGCGTGTTTTGAAGTTTGAAAAAGGTGCATGATTTGAATAGTTGTCAAATACCCACTTTTCACATTTTAATATTTTTCACTTACCACTCTCAAGTGACTGTCTGTTCTTGTTATAAAGCTTCCACAGCTGGATGGCATCCTTGTATTCCTCTGAGTCGGGTTTGTAGAACGCTTTAGCGTTGTTCACTAACAGCTCAATGTCTGCCGATAGCTCTTCTATGTCTTCATATGTGTCCGTTTTGAGCTTCTGTTGTACCTGAAAACACAAGAAAAGTCTAATTCTAGATCTATTTATCTGTGTTGTATTCCTCATTGCTGAGGGTCGTGGCCCTTTTTCATTAATCAAATAATGGCAGGGGTTTTCTTGGGATAATAATGCAGTGGGTCTCCAGGTTAGTTCTATATATAGCAGTTTGGGTTTTAAGTTGATACATCAGTCATATCATAGATGATGATTAGTGACTATGTTTAGTGAAAATGCTTTTAGATTGTTAAGTGAATCTACCACTGTTTCGGAATGACTTTCCCACAGAGAAGAACCAGCAAGAAACTCAAGAGTACAAAGATAGGTTGTATTCAGACTTTATACTGAAGGATATATCAAAGAGTGACATTTTTACAACTGACTGAATCATGAATTCCAAGGAAGCTAAATTTTTCCACAGAGGTATCCTTTACAATGTAGACAAGGAACAAGTCCAAATTTTTCAAAATTTACATGGGAACAAAGTTGCGGGAAGCCACTAGTTTTATCTTCACTAATAATATAAATGTGAAAGTTTGGATGGATGGATGTTTGTAACTCAATCACACGGGAACATCAGATAATAATCTGGATGAAATTAGGCACAGAGATAAATTATAGTCTGGAATAACACATAGGTACTTTTTATCCTGGTAAATTAAAGAGTTCCCGCAGAAAAATCTCAATCCACACAGACACAGGCATCGGTTAGTTTTGTTATAAACTAGCTGATACCCGCAACTGATACCTGAATTGAGTTGCTTTGGTTTCCGCGGGGTCTCTAGTTCCGCGAGTAAATTTTCCAGGATAAAAAGTAGCCAATGTGTTATTCCAAACTATAATCATCTCTGTGCCAAATTTCATCCAGATCTGTTCAGCCGTTCCTTCATGATTGAGTAACAAACATCCTTCCATCCATCCAAACTTTTGCTTTTATAATATTAGTATAGATAAGAGAGAATGCTTTTCACTTACCCTCAACAAGTCAATAGGCTGTGACACCACCTCATAATATTGTGGCTCCTGGCGTCTCTTGGGAGCTCTGATGAAAGAGTCACACAGCAGGCTGCCGTCCTCCTTCTTGTAGGAGCGGATTATGTCATACAACTGCTGGCATATCTCACTCTACAACAGGTAACAACAAAAATATGAAATAGTTTATAACTAGATGAAGCCCACATGAATTTAGTTTTTTATCCCACAGAAATTTTTAATTTTCCGGGATAAAAAGTAGCCTATGTCCTTCCAAATTTCTTCAAAGTTGGTTGAAAAGATGGGTTGTGAAAGTGTAGCAGACAGACTGACACAGACACACTTTCGCATTTATAACATTACTTGTGTCTGCTTATAAACTTTACTTTTGTTTTATTATATTAATAACTAGCTGACTAGCTTCATTCGCTTGGTTTAAGTTGTTTGTTATTCCCGCGGGAACTCCTTAATTTTTCTGGATAAAAAGTAGCCTATGTCACTCTCCAGGTCCTCAACTATACAACAAAAAAAGAATTAGCGAAATTGGTCCAGACATTCACGCGTGATGCCGTGACCAAGGGAAATAGGGATTCATTTTTATATGTATAGATTTTTGTTACTGTGGTGTCACCCGGGTCACAGCCGAAAACCAGCGCCCTGCTTTGTATGCAATTTATTGGCATACAATGCAGGGCTTAATGCTGAGCTGTACACCCATTCTGGGTAGTGTCACAGACAAATTTTTCACATTTGCAATCTGTGTTTTGTCTGTGACACCATTGTCCAATAAACTGTTTTCCTTTCTTTCTTTCTTTCAATGGATATGGATGAGAAAGCGTCCTTCTGTCTGTTTTCACTACCCATCCACTTAAACAATTTTGTCAAAATTTGGTCATAGGCTCTTTACATTCCAGAACATTTTTGTTGAGTGTTTTCACAAGATTTACTAAACATAGATCAACCAAGTTGCAGAGAGGGCATCATCCATACGATCATATTTCAAAAAATTTGTACTACAATTTTTGCAATTTGTTTTGTAAGATAAAAGAAATATTCTTGAACCATGAGACACTGTAACAACACAAGTAACCACAAGTGGAGTTCAAAGGGTATCTTAATTTGCAAACCAATCAATAATATGAAAGGCTTTGTTTTCAAATCCAGCCGGTTCAGTAGATTTTTACATAAATTCTGGTCTAATACAAAAATGCTTCAATGTAGTCTACATTACCACCAATAAAAAAGTATAAAAAAGGATTGCTTGAATACCGGTTCCAACTTTTTCTTCTTCCGAGCTGGTGGAGGTCCAGGGTTGCTAAGTTCCACTCCATCATCACTGTCGTCGCAGTCAACCCCTCGGCTTGCCACCGAGGAGGCACGGCGTCTTTTACTCATACCTCACTTCGCAATTTATTGTATTTAACAAAAACTAAGTAACAAAAAGAATTAACGGAAAACAAGCGTCTATATTCATTTACCGGTTGAATTGTAGTTAAATTTAGTACTTATTTATCACATTTTAAAACTAGAAAACAACAGAGAGCAGAGACAAAACAATCCAGCATCCACCACAAGTAACACAAAGCACCAAAAGTAGAGACCTATTTATACAAAGTACTCTGTGAGTAGAGATGAGGCGTATATACTAGAACAGGTACAGGGACTAGGTATTTATCGATACTAGGTCGCACCTGTTACCAACTTTTAAAATACTCGATCCACCTAGTCCCAGAGAGGCTAGGTAGCACTTGTGGTCTGTGGTACTTAAAATGACGCGGCACCCGTGGCCCATTCGAAACGTGTCATTTGAATTTGAACCATATTTCGATCATAAATAACACGACGCGCACTCTTTTCACCTTGAAATATGGTTCGAATTCAAATGACTGACACAAGAATTATTTAGGCAAACAGGAGTGCGTGTCGCGTTAGTTTTAATCTTATTGTAATATGGTTCAAATTCAAATGGCACTTTTTGAGCGGGCCGAGTGAAAAAATATACTGTCCTTTTTTAACTATACGACTCCGCAGTCTTTCTATCTTTGTCTGCCACTTGTCTTCTTTGTCACTAGTCGGGACTTTACCAAATACTAAATACTAAATAGTATCCACTAGTCTCTAGTTTTGACTTTTGTGATGTGACTAGTATCAAGAGTATCAAGTACGGTACGGACTCGTGCAAGCCGCGCTCGCCGTATTGATACCTACTCGACATCGTCGTAATCTGTTATGCGCATCGGACTTATTAATCGGTTTTCATAAAGTTTTGTAATGTGGTTAAAGAACTGTGCGTAATGATTGTATTGTAGATATAAGATTACAAAAAAAAAAAAAAACTGATTATTCAGAAAACAAAGCAAAAATACCAAAAAAAAATTCGAATAAAAATCTGATTACTTCGAAAAATGAATTGTAATCTTATAAATACGCCAACAATGTCGATAAATCTTCACGTTGACAGTCCTAAGCCTGTGTTTAAAGTATGAAGGGAAGATTCCAATTCATTACTAGTGAGTAGTGACTACTGACTAGTGCGTAGTGCGTACGTACGTATCTACACGTACTATGTACTTTATGGACTATACACGTACACGTACTTTACGTACTTTATGGACTAGGTGGAACAGGTATTTGGATCGAGTATTTTTACGGAATTGGACTAGGTGCACCTAGTACAAAATTTACCTAGTACGACTCATCTCTACAAAAGCACCCACAAAGCATTTCGAAGAAGCACGGGCAATTCCTAGTTTTAAGTTCAGTTCCCTTATCCCTACAACCCGCGATTGGGTTCAGTCGTGTGGGAAATTTAAGGTCTCCTACTCCAGAGTCCAGACCTTTACGTTTTGTACCTTAGTTAAGTTCTCTTTTGTATTTATGGCTTAATACCCAGTGAATTATAAGCTTCTTTGTGACCACACGAGTGTTTTGTCTATAAGTTCCCCTATAAATGGCGCCCAATATACCTAATATTATCTTTTGTTTCTGGTCGGTGCTTTTGTGTGTTTTTGTGATTTGATTTTTGACAGAGATTTTTGACCAAAGACAAGAGATTCCAGAATTGCTAGGAGCAAAAAACCGTAGACGAAGAAAGTAATATAGATTGAGCCTTATATCACCTTGTCACTCCCACATGAAAGAAATGCAGTGTTGAGATGTTACACTAGATAGAATGAGAACAAAATATGATTTCCTATCTTGAAAATGAATTTTCAAGATGGTCGATTTAGTTCCTAAAAACGCCACCGCCAACTTATACTTGTGGCACTGTAGGTACGTATTATATTGATCATAGGATCATAGATTTACTATATATCCTTCGCTCTGCGACGGCCTTTACCCGGTCCTGTGCGACCCCCTTACCCCCCGCATCTGCGAACGACCACTTGACAGGTGTCGAATTTCGCGAGCCGCCGGCGGCCCGCGCACATTAAAATGAAAAAAAATGTGTGCGCGTACTAGCATACACTCGTAAGAAGTGAAACTTCTTTATGACGTTATTTTTCAAAAAATAATTTACTATATGCAACTTTACAGAAATTGGTTAAATAATTACACCTAAGTATTAGAAAAAGAGATGTAATTACCCCGATAAAGAAGTTTCACTTCAAAAAGATGGCGCGTAACGGAAAAATGTGACGCGTAACGAAAAAATGTTACACAAAATTTTTTTCCAACCCCGATGAAGAAGTTTCACTTCAAAAATGTGTGCGTGTACTAGCGTACACTCGTAAGAAGTGAAACTTCTTCATGACGTTATTTTTCAAAAAATAATTTACTATATGCAACTTTACAGAAATTGGTTAAATAATTACACCTAAGTATTAGAAAAAGAGATGTAATTACCCCGATAAAGAAGTTTCACTTCAAAAAGATGGCGCGTAACGGAAAAATGTAACGCGTAACGAAAAAATGTTACACAAAATTTTTTTCCAACCCCGATAAAGAAGTTTCACTTCAAAAATGTGTGCGTGTACTAGCGTACACTCGTAAGAAGTGAAACTTCTTTATGACGTTATTTTTCAAAAAATAATTTACTATATGCAACTTTACAGAAATTGGTTAAATAATTACACCTAAGTATTAGAAAAAGAGATGTAATTACCCCGATAAAGAAGTTTCACTTCAAAAATAACAACTCATATTACTTGTACTGAAGCTATGTAAACAAACTACGTCATTCAAATCGTTACGAACTACAGCTGTAGATTAAAGTTTGAAAGGTAATCGCTCTTCTTTATGGTTTACACAGAAAAATGACAAAAAAGAAGACCAAAAATTACCCTCACTTTTTTTTTTGGTACAAATAAAATAAACAATATTACCCGTATAGATTTTTTGATTGATGTGCACTATGGTCAATCATTTTAGAGTAAAAACACACATAACAAAGACTCTGTCCCTTAATTCTTACTCTAGAACAAAATCAAAAACGACAAAAAAAATTTTTTTTTTAAAGTTGGTGTCCTCCTCGCACGAAATTTCTACCCATAAATTGATTACATAGATTTAGGACGTCAAAAAATTCCTACTGTGTCCTTGTCTATCATAGTAAGTTTTACCTAAGTTTGAAAAGAATAGAGACAATATTGTATTTGTAAGAAATATAAACTTGCCACATCTGGTCAAGCGCGAACTGGATCGATCTTATTAAGACCGATCCGCAGTTGAAGGGTAGTGATGACAGCGCTTATTATGATCGATCCGCAGAGGGAGGGATATAATCCTAATATACATTTTTAGAGCATTCCCTATAAACTATGCCTAAAAATAAAGTAAACAAAGTTCCCAAAGACAAATATAAAAAAAAACAAACATCTGATCTATGCACAAAGTTCGGAACCAGAGACAAAGGACTTGTCCAAGATTGGGCCTTGGACATGAACCAAGATGATTTTAATACACGTTAATAGAGATCCTAAAATATGGCTTATAGAATAATTTACACATTTTTAAAGGACCCCATTTTGGAGAAAAATTTTGTTTTATTTTGTGGCTTTTTTAGATCTTTGCCTGATTGATAGATCTAGGGTATGTTCCGATATACACTGAGAGCCTCCGCCAGGAGTAATAATGTTCTGTGCTGAGAGCACTGTTCTGTGCTCTTACTGGGGAGAAATTCGTCCCGTTATGGACTGACATTATATTGCCGCAGTTTCCTAGGGAAATATATGACGTCATAAATCGTCGCCATTTTTGTACTGCACTGGATTTTTCGAGGTAAGGTGCTCTCAGTGCTGACTGCGTTCCGTTTTAAACAGTGACCAGTTTATCTAACTATAAAAGAACGGTTTCGCAGTGTACTAAATTGACGCACACCTTACAGTGCAAGCAGTGTATTTCGGAACATGCCCATATACTCGTACATCTAGGGTGCGTTCCACTAAGCGTTCACAACGATCACGATCACGACCGCAGTTTTTCCCGTTCTTTTTTCGTTACTGTCGTAAACTCAAGTGGTATGGATAAGACAGCGTTTTGAGCGTGGAGGTAAATAATATAAACGGTGATTTAGGAAAAAGAAAGCAATATATTTATATAAGAGGTTAGGTTATAATCTGTATAAGGCTTGAAAATAAACTGAAATAATTATTGTTTAAATCGATTTATATTGAAAAATATTATAATTTAATTTTTTCAATAAGCAAACTAACATAAAGAAGGCTAATTTAATTTTCATTTCTAAAGTTAGTTTATGTTATTGGCAATCAACACATTGATTGCCAATAATATAAACAACGACCACGGTCGTTATGTGGAACGACTAAAGGAGCATTTTGATCGCTGTGGGCGCTTATTGGAACGCACTGTAGAAAAAGTTTTAGTGTTGCCATCCATCGAAAAATATTTTCTACAAACGATATTTTTCATAATTAATTTTAATAAAACGGGGTTTTCTAAGGGGACTAAAATTATTATATGAATGGAGTTTGATGTTATATTTTTTTTTCTCTTTCACGTGATGGCAGTTTGGTTCTGGTTCATTAACACTCAGAATAAAAAACCACCCTCCATACTGAACTGGGACATGTCATATAATATCCTTGATATCCCTTCTGTGTTTCTCCCATCGCATGTGCCTCTCCACATCTGAATCATCGCATAACGATTCCTGGCACAACACACAGTAATAATCTATTTCGCCACTCAATATGAAATTCTTGTAATATTTTTCCATTGTTACTATATCTTGGACTTGTCCAAGATTGGGCCTTGAACATGAACCAAGATCAATTTAATACACGTGAATAGAGATCCTAAAATATGGCTTATATAATAATTTACACATTTTTAAAGGACCCCATGTTGAAGAAAAATATTATTTTATTTTGTGGCTTTTTTAGATCTTTGCCTGAAGCTTATCAACAGTAAAAAAAAAAACTTAATTGTCTTTGTCACGTATGTCATAGAATGATTGTCAAATGTCAATGTCAGTTTTGTATGACATTAAAGTGACAATAACAGGTGCGTTCCACTAAGCGTTCACAACGATCACGCTCACGACCGCAGTTTTTCCCGTTCTTCTTGCGTTACTGTCGTAAACTCAAATGGTATGGATTATAGAGCGTTTTGAGCGTGGAGGTAAATAATACAAACGGCGAGTTAGTAAAAAGAAATCAAAAAATCAAATAAACTGAAATAATTATTGTTTAAATCGATTTATATTGAAAAAATTATAATTTAATTTTTTCAATAAGAAAACTAACTTAAAGAAGGCTAACTTAATTTTCATTTCTAAAGTTAGTTTATATTATTGGCAATCAAGGAAAAATGTATACATATTGTATATTAATTAGAAACTGCAATTAATTTTTTTAAACTTGTTTTACATAGTTAATTATATTTGTACTAGTCAATTATACCTGTGGAGGCACGTTGAGCATCAGCTGCAGAAACATTCACTTCTACTAAAATATCTCTTTCCGCATGAAATAACGTAAGATTAACAGTCGCCATCTTTGATGCTTTGAGTTTAGAAAATGCCGCTAATTTTCTCAACGATCACGACGACCCGCCTTTTTAGATGGGGTGTCGCGAGCTTCGCGTGAGCGTAAGTCATGACGTCATAAGTGACGTTTTCGCCGCGACCACAACGACCGCGTTCGTTATGTGGAACGACTAAAAGAGCATTTTGATCGTTGTGGGCGCTTAGTGGAACGCACTGTAGAAAAAGTTTTAGTGTTGCCATCCATCGAAAAATATTTTCTACACACGATATTTTTCATAATTAATTTTTAAAAAAACGGGGTTTTCTAAAATTATTATTTAAATGGTGTTTAATGTTATTTTTTTTTCACTTTCACGTGATGGCAGTTTGGTTCTGGTTCATTAACACTCAGAATAAAAAACCACCCTCCATACTGAACTGGGACATGTCATTTCAAAGACAAAAAATATAGTTAGCTTTATTCTTCTTGTAAATTAACCCAGAGGTAGAAATGAGACAAGTAAAGTAGTTTTCTTAGTAGATCGCTTTTTGATTACGCGGAAAACGCTGAGCGCGTCAGCGGGCGCTCCATGCTTTACTTTCAAAAATAACGTCGCTGAGCCGATACCGGGCGCTACAGAGGATGAATATTCTATGCAGATGGTTGGCCTAACCAACCCATCCGGCACCAATCCGGTTAGTGTATAGAGTTCATAATGAAAATCATAGACTAACTAGAGTTTGATCATAGAGTAATATATAATGTACCAGAGACAAGTGACATATTCAAAGCATATTCAGAGACAAGTTAACCAGAGAGACATATTAATGTACTAATGTACTCTGTGGGCCGTGGGGACACACACACACCTATCAAAAAAAACCGGCCAACATTCTCTCTGGAGAGTAAATTTGAAAATAAAAACTAAAACAATGGAAAAATATTACAAGAATTTCATATTGAGTGGCGAAATAGATTATTACTGTGTGTTGTGCCAGGAATCGTTATGCGATGATTCAGATGTGGAGAGGCACATGCGATGGGAGAAACACAGAAGGGATATCAAATTACAGGAATACCTTCATAAATTTAAGAAAGATTTTATTTATAAGGTAGGTAAGCATAAATTCAACATCATATCCGTAGGCACTAATATTATTATTAATTATAAGTGTGTATATGCCAGACCCACCACGTTGCTCCAATGCGGGTTGGCGGGCTATAACGACTATTCTATTTATCATGTTAGAGATAATAACCAGGACCGACGGGGGTGAAACACCGCCAGCTTCCTAACTCCGGGCTAGTACTGAGAGTTTCTAGTCAGAAAAACCCAAAAGGTAGTTAATAAATTATGGCCTGACCCGGAACTCGAACCCAGGACCGCATTGGCAGCAGTTGAACATGCTAACCACTAGACCAATGAGGGTCTTAGCTCTAATTCCCTCTCTCCTATGAAAGTGGAGGCCTGTGCCCAGCAGTGGGATTTTAATCTGTAGTGGTATGCCCAAACTGATTTTGACAAAACATGGCTCAAGAAAGATGGCTATTATACATGATTTATATTATTAAAAGCCAAAGGTTGAACAAAATTGCAGGCATAGGTAAACACTTAATAATACTATTGTAAGTCGCAGCACTTATCATCTTTCTATATATATATAAAAATGAATCCCTATTTCCCTTGGTCACGGCATCACGTCTGAATGGCTGGACCAATTTCGCTAATTATTTTTTGTTGTATAGGTGGGGACCTGGATAGTGACATAGGCTACTTTTTATCCCGGAAAATCAAGGAGTTCCCTCGGGAACAACAAACTTACCACGTGGACGAAGTCGCGTTATAAATGCGAAAGTTTGGATGGATGTATGGATGGATGGATGTTTGGATGTTTGTTACTCAATCACACCCCAACAGCTTAACGGATCTGGCTGAAATTTGGAAAATTAAAGAGTTCCTGCAGTAACCAGAAAACCTCGATCCACGTGTACAGAGGCACGGGCATCAGCTAGTACTAATATAAAAATCCAAATATGTGTTTGTTTGTCCTTCAATCACACTGCAGAAGAGCAATAGATCAACAATATGTTTTGTGTGGCTATAGTTGAAGACCTGGAGAGTGACATAGGCTATTTTTTATCCCGGAAAATCCAAGAGGTCCCTCGGGAATTTAAAAACTTAACCATGCGGACAAAGTTGCTGGCATCAGTTAAAATAAGTTGGGATGTACCATGTTCGCCTGGCTCAGGTTAAATTTGAAAATTTGGTAGCATAAATTTAAATAACTAATCAAGACTGTACTGCTTTTGGTAATAATTATATAAATACTTATTAATTAGCCAAATTGCATCAATTATTAATAATAATAATTTGACAATGTAAAATTGGTATATTACCTAAATATATATTATCTGTCTACATTTCTCAATAAAGAAAATAGCGATGTGCCAGATATCCGTATCCGTTACTTTTTCGACGGATCTTTTACGGATCTTTTACCTTATTAATTTTCAATTCGTAGGTGAAATTCTATGTATTAGATGATTAGGTAGCAATGAATTACTATTAAATTCCATTCAGATTATTTCTTAAAATAAAATTTTTGGTACCTTTATATTGCAAACATTTATTGTAGCGAGTTACCAACCATACCAATCTACACTAATCAATTAAATTTTATAAATGCGATGGATGTATGGATGGATGGATGGATGTTTGTTACTTTATCACGCCAGAACAGCTGAACAGATCTGGATGAAATTTGACACAGGCATATATTATAGTCAGGAATAACACATAGGCTACATTTTACCCTGGAAAATTAAAGAATTCCCGCGGGAACCTAAATACCTCAATGCACGCGGACGCAGTCGCCGGCATCAGCTAGTAGTACATAACTTTAGTGTAAATTTTACACTACTAAACTTCTATGCAGACTTTTTTTAACTCATGTACAAACACAAATGTTATCAGCTATGCTGCCAGTGTCACACTAATCTATATAAAACAAAAGAAAGTCCCGCGCATTGCAAGTCGAAACTTGTCCTGTTACGTAAAGCGTCAAGTGGCGTCGACTATCAATGACACCAAAAATCCGGATCCATATTTGCAGATATGCATTTTTGACGATCCGGCACATCACTAAAAGAAAAATTATTATTGGCATGACTTATGAATTATGAATCAAATCGAATTTAATCAGTGATCTATTTATTTCAGATAAACGAAATGTACTATTGTGAAATTTGTAATATAATTACAAAAGATGTGGCCGGCCACGTCAGGGAATCTTCCCATCAAGATCAGAAAACAAATCCTCAAAGAATCTCCAAAAAATCATCTCTCGTGAAAAGAGATGGATCAAGTATTAAAGTTAACGATAAAGCAGTCACCAGGTTGCAATGGCATGGCATAGGGGATGGAAAATGTTCCTTATGTGGCATAGATAGTATAAGTAAAGTTAATACTCATATATATTCTGCTATTCATATGTCGAATTTAACGCAGAGCAGTATTAAATGCGATGCTGGCAACTGTTATAGAGAGGTGGGTATTTAATGCTTAAGTAATTTTAGCACTAGGTTGTCATGGCCCAGTGGTTTATACATTTGGCCTCCTGTTTGGGTGGTCAGTGGTTCGATTCCAGGGCTCACTTCTAAAGTTCGAAGCTATGTGAGTTTTGAGCAATAGGGATGATGAGAACTCATTCAAATGAGCAGCTCTTTATCAAATTTTCAAGTGTGTCAATTTAGAAATTAATAAATTCTCAATTTGCAATGTTAGTAGGTGCTGATGCTAAGAAATAATGTTATGGTGTGATAAATGTCCTATGGAAACCAATTAGGGGTATGGGATATATATCTGCCGTACACCTTCCAGAGGCCCAATTGTCTAAGCATATCTTAATCATTTGATAGCTTAAAATGGATTACTCGAACTGTTTACAAAGTTCATACATGCTTTTTGACGTGCAAGCATCTATGAACTCCTTCTTCTTCTTCTTCTTCTCGGTGATGTGGCTCTGCAGGGCTCTGTTATGAGGCCCAGTATCACTTTGACCGTTTCCGATCTATTGTGATCGCCACCATCTAAAGTTCCTGACCAATACTGCTTGCTGATAAGAACAGCAGCAGCTTTTTGGCCGGGATGTTCTTTGCCTCCTCAGGGTCTAACGTGTGTTTCCCCAGAATGAGGCTGCGTTTGTGCATTAAAGCAGGGCAGAAGCAGATGAGGTGTAGAGGCGTTTCCTCCGCCTCACAGCAGAGCCTGCACTCATCTGCCTCACGGAGCTTTAGGTTGAACATGTGTCTGTTCAGTCCACAATGCCCCGTCAGTGCCCGCACTAATATGCACAAGTTTTTCCTGCTGAGCGCTAGTGCCGCAGAGGCGGCCTTCTTATTGAAGGATTTTACTAGCGCTTTGGAATGTTTCATTCCTGGTAGATCTCGCCAGCGAATCAGTGTTTCGTAGTAACAATAGGTCAACAGGGTAAGGTTGGCTAGGCTCCTAGGTATGCCGCACACCGGCTCAGGTCCAGTTTGCCGCTCCCTAGCTCCTAGCTTTGCGAGTTCGTCGGCCCTTTCGTTACCGTCAATACCCGCATGCCCTGGAACCCAACGGAGGATCACCTTATTTACGTTGGCTAAGGTGTTCAGTAGTTGCCAGCAGTTTTCAACCAGCCTCGAGCTGAAGACCTCTGAGGACAGGGCTGACAGAGCTGCTTGGCTATCCGAGTGGATATAAATTGTTTTGTTGACCGTGTTGCTATGCAGTAGGGTTTCCACACATTCAATTATGGCATACACCTCTGCTTGGAATATAGAGGCATATTTCCCAAGGTTCCGATGCAATCGCACCTTGGGTCGTTCGCCAAAAATTCCACAGCCCACGTCACTGCCTGACTTGGATCCATCGGTATACCACTTTTGGCTGCCCTGTTTCCAAGTCAGTTGGTTATTCAACCATTTGTCCCTTTCGGGGATTTCCACAGAGTAATTTCTCTGGAAGTGATATTTTGGGGTCATGCTGTCTGAAGGCATCCCCAAAACTGGTATCTCAAGCACTGAGTCATGGAGAGTTCTCAGTGCTTGTGATAGCCAGATCACCTCCCTCTGGCTGACAATCCTGTACATACTAGCCTTCGCCTCCTTTTCCAAATAAATGTGAAGTGGCGGCAGGTTCAGTAATGCTTCCAGGGCAGCTCCCGGGCAGGTGCTCATGGCTCCTGTGATAAGCAGACCAGCAGTTCTTTGAATGCTGCTTAGCTTGCTTTGTGTAGTCTTCTGAGTCGCTTTCCTACTCCAGACCACGGAGGCGTACGATAACGTCGGCCTCACAATGGCGGTGTAAAGCCAGAGGGCTATTTTGGGTTTGATTCCCCATCTAGTCCCCGCTAGCCGACTGCAGATACCTAGGGCTTGTTTTGCCTTACTGGTAATACCCTTTACGTGAGGATTCCATGTGAGTTTTTGATCCAGAGTTACCCCCAGATATTTAACCTCAGATGAGAAAGGTATTTCTATACCATTCAACCGGGGCGGCACAAGTTTGTCGAGTTTACGCCTCTTGGTGAATGGAATCAATACGGTCTTACCCGCATTGACGTTCAGCTCGTTTTCTTTGCACCATTTTTAGGGTTCCGTACCAAAATGGTAAAATGGAACCCTTATGGTGCGACTTTCTCCGTCTGTCTGTCCGTCTGTCCGTCCGTCACACTCGATTATTTCAGTAACTAACGAAGCTATCGACATGAAATTTGGAATAGTTGTGTATATTAGTGGCCCAAAGACACTGGAATTAAAAAAAATTGGAAATTACTTTTGTTCTTATTTAAAAAGGGGGGAAAATCTGAGGGTTGAAATTTAAAAGTGAGATAACTGTACTGTGTGGGGTATCATATGAAAGAGTTTACTTTGTACATTCTAAAACAGATTTTTAATTATTTTTAGTTATGATAGTTTTTGATTTATCGGGGAAAATGTCTAAAAAAATACCGTTCCCCCCCCTTATCTCCGGAGTTTACCAATCGAAAAATTTGAAATAATTATGGTCAATAGGAATTTACGTATATTTTACAGGAAAACTATAGCCAATGCTCTAACTAGCATAGTTTTTTTGATATTAACAATAAACCTCTACAAACAAAGTTAGTCTTGCGGTTCATTAACAAAGGTAATTATTTATTAATAATGGTACGGAACCCTTCGTGCGCGAGTCCGACTCGCACTTGCCCGGTTTTTGATTTATTCAATGGTGCAGAGTGCTTTCTGCATGCGGTACGAGATGGTGTCCTGGCAGCTACCTCTCACAGTGATTACCAGGTCATCGGCATAGCCCTGGGCGTCAAAGTGGAGATCAGCCAGTCTGTTCAGAAGTTCATCGACCGCGAGGGTCCATAAGAGAGGCGAAAGAACTCCCCCCTGAGGACAGCCTCTGGTAGTAAGCACTTCTGACGAGGAGTCGTTTAGCTCAATTTTGGCTATGCGATTAGAGAGCATCGCTTCTACCCATCTAGTGGTGGTGGGGTCAGCCTTTTTCCTGGCTAGGCCCTCCACTAATGTGTGGATGGGAGTATTATCGAAGGCGCCCTCAATATCTAGGAAAGCCGAGAGGGCAATTTCCCTATCTTCCAGTGCCTTTTCGACCTTATCAACAAGGTTTAGCAGGGCAGTTTCCGTAGAGCGACCTCTGCAGTAGGCATGCTGGGTGCTGTGGATGGGTCTCTGAATGAGAAGCACATCCCTGATATACCTATCCAGCACTTTTTCCATTGTCTTTAGCAAGAACGAGGAAAGGCTGATGGGTCTGAAGGCTTTTGGCAAAGCATAGTCCTTCTTCCCTGCTTTAGGTATGAAAATGACTTTTACCTTAGTCCAGAGTTCTGGTATGTATCCCCAGGCATAGCTCGCCCTGAAGATTTTCACCAGATGCGGAGTTAGCAACTCCTTACAACCGGTCGAATTATCCATTTGACAAACGATTACGATTACGATTTCCTTACACAATCGGGGGGCTGGTAAGAAGACTTCATCGTCAGTCATCATATGACATCATAATAAATAAATAAAATAAAACATATGACATAATAGTCTAGGGCAAACTTGTATCTGAATATTTAAAATAACTGGCCTCAGTATTATTACTCTTCTCCTCTTTTTTACAGCTGAAATATAATAAATTTTGTTGTTTCACATGTTTTGAAACCATTGACAACATACATTTTACAAACCATTGGACTGAGAAGCACAGCAAAAAACCTGAAACCAAACAAACTCCAGAAAATAATAAAACGGATGAGTCAAAAGACTCCAACAATAATATAATGGTAAAAATTTTGGCCAAATCCCGTAGCAAGTATTATAAGATTGATGTTGAGGAAAAAACAGTCAAATGTTTGCTATGCGACGCTTCTGTAAAGCCCACTATTAAAGAGTTAGACAAGCATACAAGTGAATTTCATCCTGAGACTGAGGAAATGGACTTAAGAATAATAGATAGTGGCAAACGTAGACATGAACTAGCGGAATATGGGAGTAAAAACTATATAAAACTTAATGAAGGAGGCAGTAAGTGCTTTTGCCGCCTCTGTGATGTATTTATGTCCGCACATATGAATTGTGCGAAACAACATGTGGAAGGTTCTTTACATAGAGGTCATTTGGAAGTAAAAGGCTTAGTAAAAGACAGTAAACATGAGAAACCACCAGTTAAACCTGTTGCATACAAAACATATTTAAAGAACACATATGGCCCATTTAACATTGCAGGTAAGTCATTATTTGTAACTAGATGATGCCCCGCGACTACGCCCGTGTGGTTTAAATTTTTTTTCTATGTCCTTTCTTTTATCCTATGTCCTTCTCGGGGATGCAACCTACCTCTGTACCAAATTTCATCCAAATCGGTTGAAAAGATGGGCCAGGAAAGTGTAGCTTTTTATCCCAGAAAAAGAAAGAGTTTCCGCGGTAATCAAAAAACTTTAATCCACACGGGCATCATCTAAATTCTAATCTATAATGATCATACAAATAAATGATTTATTTCAGAGTACGATGTGATGGTATTCAATGATGGAGTTTGTATTGAAGTGCTCAGTTTTGGTCTGATCCGAGTGATGGATGGGTTTCGAGGCAGGAGAGGGAAATGCTATGGGTGCAACAAAACTCTGAACTTTATAGAGTTGTTAAAACATTCCAAGGAGAAGGAACATAAAAATTTTGTTCTGCAATGCAAAGTGCTGGCTATTGAGGAACAAGATTACACTGAGTTTATTAGAGAAGTAAGTACTATCATACTAAGTAAGTACATATCATGCCAACCCTCCACTGCCTTTGGAGCAGAGTGGTGGGTCTAAGCTTTAATTCCCTCTCTCCTTATGAGAGTGGAGGCCTGTGCCCTATTAATAGGCTGTAGTGGTAGTGGTAAGTACTATCATAAAACAAGCTGTGTGTAAGTTTAAAATCTTCAACACTAAGGCTCGGCGCAAACGGGCCACCGACCACAGCCACCGGTGACTGTCGCGCTACTAATACTACTGTATTGTTTTAAAGTATTTATTGCACATAAAATACTACCTAATAATACCTAGAGCATTGACTTAATAATACATGGACTTCGGGTCAGCGCTAAAAAGTGTCCGAACCGAAAGAGACCCAAAACGCGAAAAGGTTTCCAATCGCACTTCAGTGTCGTGTTTGTCAGCAGAAAGAACACTCGACAATAATGCCGCACTGAGATAAGAAATCTTGCAAAAACTACCCGAGTAAGGTGAGAAAAGAAGATGGTGTATCATATTTACAGTAATTAAACATTTATTAACGATATAAAGGTATTATTTCGCTTAGAAACATAATATTCCATCCAAATTTCAATTAATTGTAAAAACAAATGGCATAACCAACCAAAATGAACAAAAAGTAACTATCTGTCCTTTTCTAATACACTACGCGCGTATAAGACAGAGGGAGTGCAATATTTTTATCAAATTTATCGCTAGAAGCTGCATATGATAAAAAAATGGGCGACCGTCAGTTGAAGCTACATAGGCGGATAGCTTATTGCAAGCAAAATTAGGCTGTATCATAATGATCTAAGACACAAATTACAATGTTTTAGTTTGTTTATAAAAATATACATGTATACTCGTACATATAGGTTTTCTCGGGACACTTTTTTCATGAATTTTGCATTACACCCGAAGTCCATGTATTATTAAGTCAATGACCTAGAGGTATTCTCTTCCAGTTAACCTTTGGTAGTGGGGACAGGTTTGAAAGACAGTGTGTATAATAATATAAAGAGATAAGTTGGGGAAAGAAGAAACATCAAATCAATCAATCAATCAATCAATCAAATAAATACTATAAATGCAAAAGTTTGGATGGATGGATGTATGGATGTTTGTTACTCAATCACGCGCCAACGGCTGAACGGATCTGGCTGAAATTTGGCACAGAGATAGAATATAGTCTGGAATAGTACTTATGCTACTTTTTATCCCGGAAAATTCCCGCGGGAACCAAAAAACCTCAATCCACGCGGACGTAGTCGCGGGCATAAGCTAGTAAGGTAATATAGTAAAGAACCATACCCTATTACCATCATACCATTATCATGCATGCCATGTCTACTTTAAGAAGACTCAATTGTATATATTACATTTAAATATTAATTTATTATGAGTTGAACTCAAAGCAATTGTGGTCAGTTTTATTCAGAATAAATAATAAATAAAAAGGATGATAATATTATTATGCAATTCAGTAATGTAAATTTCATGGCTTGAATAAAGCATTTAGGTAGGTAGCAAAAATACATTGCAAGAAATACACAAAAATATATAATACGTCCTATACAAAAATATATACTTAAAATTAAATAAATTACTGAAGCGTGTGGCCGCCACCGACCACACGTATGCGGCGAGTATAAAATACAAGATAAATAATGTTAACTGCTTGTCGCTAGCCACCAGTGGCTGTGGTCGTTGGCCCGTTTGCGCCGAGCCTAAGCAAAATCAATACCAAAGACTTCCCTGAGTAATGATTAGGCGGCTGATTATGAGTGTGGCAGTAACTAATATAATTACATACTGGTTCTCTGCATATATACTAGATTAAGAAAGACTGAGTTTAAAGCATTTTGTCGTGTACGACTGTTCCATGCCAGCCGCCAGGTCCCTGCGTTATATCATTCCAAAAAAAAAAGTTCTGAAAGTTATTTATTTAAATGACTAGCTGGCATAATTATGTTGTAATGCGACTCTGTAATATTTATTGGTTTGTCCTTTAATCACGCCGCAACGTATCGAGGGGATTTTTTGCATGAATCCACATGTCTATGGACAAAGCAAAGTCCCTAGCATAACTAGGTACTGCTATTGGTAGGATTTTGAAACCATTAAGTTTATTTCTTTTCCGTTCTAGATTCGTCCAGGTCTCTACCATTGCGGTTCCTGCAATAAAGTGTTTCCCTTCTGGGAAAACATGGCGAAGCATCTGAGAAGTTTCACCCACAAAGTCCAGCGTGCCAAGAAGAACTTGCTCAGTGCGATCGCAGCTCAGTTACTCCTGAACCCTTTACTGGACTTAGATGAGATTGATGAGTACAATAAACTGCGGCGATTGGATGGGATTGATTAAGCCGGAGGCATACTCATAATCTACATACAAGTGTTGTAACCTGCCTTATGATACAAGGCTTGGACAATATTAGTTAATAAGTTATACTTTTTCTCTCAGACCATAATGTGCTATCTACCCTCAAAGGCTTGTGGAAGTGAAGGTAGCAGTTGTTTATGTTTCATACACATGTTGAATTTACTAAGTAACGAGAAAACATTTATTGAAAACAATACAATAGAACCTAAAGCTAGCTAGCCTAACCTAATTACTATATAGGTAAATCATGCTCTGCGTGGAATGGTTGCAAGAATGCCGGCTGATTTTCCGCGCTGGAAAGCCAGGCTGATCCTTTACGCAAAAAATCAGCTCTTTTGTCATCAGATGAGGCACTTAACCGTGGTGAAATATCTCGCAAAAAATTGCAAAACTTATTGGCAGACACTTACTATTAGTGTAGGTACAGTAAACTCGACTTTGAATGAATTGGGTGCTTAAAATAATGCTTAACTAATCAAATAATAAATTAACTTCATTTCAAAAATGGCTGTCTATTTTTTCATTGTAGTCTGTTAATTTTTTGATTGTTCTTTTTAATATTAAGTTTTTTCATGCATTTGTTGTTGAGGGTCCTACTTAGACAGGAGTTAAATTGATCTAATTTGTGTTATGCTGCCTAATGCTAAGTTATGCAGAAGTGATTAAATGATTCCTTTTTTGTATATTGGTTCTTTTATTATAATAACATCCTTGTATTTATATAACATTGTGTACATTATTTTACAGATTGTGCCATGCCTGAATATCTATTGAATGGTCTCATAATACTAGATAGTCCGACTAACTTATCTTACCCGGCGACAGCGGCTCTAGTATCTATGAAAAACAAAAAATAAAAAGGCATAAAATTAGTTCCAATTTTGCCCACCAGGTCAGATAAATTGTGGGACAGTACTCTACGCATGTGTTGGGAGCAATTGGGTATGCTCCGTCACGTCGGGGTCACCACTTTACCGATACCATCTTACCGACGAGCGAGGTTAAATTCATACTAATATTATAAATGCGAAAGTTTGTTTGTTTGTTGGTTTGTCCTTCAATCACACAGCAACGGATCAACGTGATTTTTGGTTTGGGTATAGTTGTGGACCTGGAAAGTTACATAGGCTACTTTTTATCACGGAAAATTAAGAAGTTCCCGCGGGAATCAAAAAAACTTGAAACACGCGGACGCAGCCCCACTAGCATCATACAATCCATTCTCGCGGTCAGCAAAATGCGATCGTATGAGCTTCAACGTATGTTGCTACATATTCGGTAATTTAACTAAACGCTGGCTGGTGAATTTAAAAATCTAAAGCAAATAAATTATTATCAATGTCAAAATCAAAAAGTAATAATGGCCAGGCCTTACAAAAAGGTAGGTATCAGATGGACAAATACACACTTCTCAGAGAGGTGCAGGGCTATTTATTCATATAATAGTATCAATTTGACCACTGATGATAATTTAGCCCCAGTTTATAACTGTTTTTCATATCTATTTGAATAATAAAAATCAATTTCCAAATGTATGTAAGCGCATAACTTCAGAACGACTGGACCGATTCTGATGGAATTTTTTGTGTGTATTTCAGTCGGTCCTGGGATGGTTTATATTCACAATTGGACCCAATAGGTGGCGCTGCAATCGGGTTCTAGGTTCAGGGCAGGAAAACGTCTGCGGGGCTAATTAGTATAGTTATAAATGCCAAAGGTTTTTGTCATTGATAGTCATGAAAATGAGTACTAGTAGGCAGCAAGTCAGAGTGAAACATAATATTATGTTGAGAATGCCAATGTGAATTACTGGCCGGTGAATATTGCAAACTGCAAGTGCAAGATACACATTGTACCACATAGATTTGTCTACTGTGGCAAATTACAGCAAATTAAACTTCTAGTTACTTCATTATCATGGACTTCCATAAAGTAACGCCTGCTTCTATCCAAGATTGTTACATTTATTTGTACTGGAAAAATGCACTATGTGTGTGCTAGCTATAATCTAAATCAATTGATTTATATTATAGATTGATTATTATTGATTTAGATTGTGGGCTTTGATGTATGTTATTTATCAAATACTAGATAGATTTCTTGATTCCCGCGACTTCGTCCGCGTGGACCAAGTTTTTTCGATTCCCACGGGAACTCTTGAATTTTCCGGGATAAAAAGTAGCCTATGTCCTTCCCCAGGATACAACCTATTCCTGTACCAAATTTCATCAAAATCGGTTGAACAGATGGGCCGTGAAAGCGTAGCAGACAGACAGACACACTTTCGCATTTATAATATTAATTATGGATTAATATAACAAGGCTGTGTCTGGCCTGCAAAATATTTTGGAAAATAAATAGTAGTCTAATCATCAAAATATATATTGAACCATGTTGGGAAGTGTGTGAGCAACATTATTAAATCATTTTCTGAACTTTCATGTAATCTTTTCAAATATTTTTTTGCTAACATTACATATTTTTCTTTTACTAAATTAGTTAATTCATCTAAATTAAAATCTAAAATAGTGACTAAATGAGTAAGGTTAAATGGATATAGGACAGATATAGTTACATTAGTTTTTAGCTTAACATTTTCAATGAACTTAAGAATAAATTTTTCTATAGATATATTGAAATTGGTAATAAATACAGAATTGAGTATACTGGTACAAATTTGGAAACATTCTGCTGAAATAGAGCAAGCATTAACTAAAGAATTGAGCTCGCAATCAAAAAACAATGTATCATAGTCAATTCCATTTTCAAGTAATTTAATCAAAATATTGAGTAAGAGACTTTCAATTTTAGATTTCATTTTAATGGATACATTATCATAAAAGCATTTTTCATGACCATCTTCATTCCATAAATTTTGGAGCAAAGTTTTGGATTTTTGGTCATCAAAATTCCAGTGTACAATGTCTTCAGTAATGTTTTCGAAGAACACATTTTCGCCCAAATTCAACATTGCTTGGAGCACCTCAGGATTCACATTAGACTCGAAGCTGGTGTTTAGATTTTTGCCTTTTGATTTTCGAATTAAAAAAGCGTCGAGTTGCTTCTCTATGTTTTTATTTACAGTTGCGTTTGTTAGTTCTTTCTCGTAAGATGAAGTCAGTACTTGGGTCAGGTCTTCGTCAATTTCTACATGCCCTTTGGGAGCCGATTTGCACATATTACGAATAGTTTGCAGCAAGGATGTCCTTACATTTTGTGTCCTGCCAATTTGGTCGCTTTTGTACAGAGTTTTCACAATACTTTTGGAAACCGCTCTTGTTACATTTCTGTCTAGCAGAGGATTCGAATAGGTAAATTCTGGACACGTTTCGTTGTTCAATTTGATCAATTTTTCAATATTATCCTTGTTCATGTTTGAATATTAGCTGAATCTTTACCAAATCACTGTTTTTAGCCTATATTATTGCTTTTGAATATTGATTAATGATTTGATTTGTTTTTGTTTTGACCATTTTGACATTGATTATATAAATCTTTTGACGTTTGTTTGACGTATTTGTCGAGCAATAAAAACGTTTTTTTTATCAGCTTTAGATTCTAATCTTTTAGAATAATAATTCTTTTAATGACAATAATAATAATAACTTTATTTACATTATACATAAAAGGTATTTTTTTTATTATAGGCATAAATTTATTAAGTAATAATTAAAAATACAAATCATTAAATTCTAAATTAAACCTAAATTAAAAACTAAAAACTAAACATTAAAAATATCATCTATCCCGCTGCAATGAGGCAGTGTGCCCAGAACGCTGGCTGCGTTACCCCGCTGAATAGCCAAACTTATATGTTGGCCGAGGTAACTGCCAGCCCTCCGGTCACCTGTGGACTCTGTGAGACGAGAAGATAGATCCTTAAAAAAGGATCTATCTTCTCGTCTCGATTACTTTATTTTATTTCTATAAAATATAGAATAGCTGTATAACTTTACAAGTTAGCTTGGTAATTTGTGTAGGTACACGAGGTACATTTGTAATGACATCTATTGGCGAATAGCGAAAATAAGTAGGGAATAGCTAAATAATAAGCTTTTATGATAGGTCCCAAGATGGCACTATTAGAATAAAACCTGCAGCTACAATAAAATAATTTCAATATTATGTAGATTAAGACAATTAATATAAAATAGATGGATTGTGTTTTATTCCCACAAAACAAGAGAACCGGAACTTAATTTTTATATCTGATCTACATCAACCTTCAAGTCAAAGCTCTCTTTTTAAGCACCACTTAAGTATTTAAAATTACGAGGTTCGCACTTTGACACTAATGTCCATCGGCTTTCACAAACATTAGAAATCACGAATGTCCATAAAGAATTTAATAAACACCTATTAAACGCTACAAATTCCGTAAGACTGGGAACTTGGGAAGTGAGAACAATCGTTGAGCCGTTTGAGCTTTCTCAAAATCGCAATGGCTGAATTATTTAATGGGTAGGTACTAGGTATGTACTTACATAAGTACCTATCTATTGCAAAATGTAGTTTGAGATTCGCCGTTCATTTGAATTTTAACTACTATATACTTACTCGTAGTATAATTTTCGCTCTAAACTCTGGACCACTTTATTATCTAGGTACTAATATAGTGATACGGCATCTCAGAAAAGGGTTAATTAAATGAAATCATATGGTTACAGTTACAAAATTAAACTGTTTATTCTGCCATTATTAATAGCTGGTAGGTTTTAACAAATTACTCTCGATAATCAACCTTTACGAAATTCGTATGGATTTACAATGTGGTATCACTTTTATAATCTTTCTAATAGATATGAATAACAATAATATCTCTTTAATCAAATAAATATCAGTTTTAAAAATAATTAATAGTAATTACCTACGCACCGCTCTAAAGTATCCCCAGTTCTAATCTAAATTCAAAAAATGGCGGCGACCGACTAGGACACTTACCACAGATTCCACAATAACACAGATTATACGCAAGATAGAACAATAATGTGGCATAGATTAATTATGTCGTGTTACAATAGGTAGGTATATAAATACTTCAAAAAATTATAAGTTGCGACTTATTTTTAAAAATGGAATTCCACTATAATTATATTCTGTGCTCCCAGCACAGATGAATTATTAATAGTTACTTCGACCAGTTTAATCGAGTAGGTATGTGAATTGAGTTTATTATTCGCATTTCGCACCCGTTCAACTCGTTACCTTAATTAATTTAACAACTCAATTAAGCGTTAAAAAAAAACGATATTTGCAGCATTACAATAAATTAAGATACCTACATCTAAGTATAGATCATACATCATATTATTAAGTCGTACGGTTATTTCGGAATGGTTTCGAAAGTGCCTGAGTCTGTGGGGTCCGTTAATAAATTGGTTTCGGGACCTCACATAGAGGTCTATACGTGGGCCAGCCGTGCGATGCTCCGCCCGAGAGGGGGACGGCCTACAGCGGACCCTTTTTGACATTAATAATCTTTGAACAATGTAATGCAACTGATGTTTACAGTATTTACTGTTTGTTTTTTTTGCCGATTGTGTTTTTTTTACCGATCGCGCGCTCCAGGGTTAATGGCATTTACCACATAAAAATACCTACAGCTCCTAACGTATCTATCTAAATAAGGTAGTTGTCAGCAACTGCCAGTCATTAATTAAGTATTTAAGTACCTACATTTACCATACTTACCTAAATAATAGGTACTTTATTTATCTAAGCTAAAAGTTAGCCCTTGACTGCGATCTCACCTGATGGTAAGTGATGATGCAGTCTAAGATGGTAGCGGGCTAACCTGTTAGCAGTAGGATGGTAATTGGTAACTAGCCACGGCCGAAGCCTCCCACCAGGCCAGACCAGAGAAAATTCCGAAATTATAAATTCCCTAAGTGACCCTGCCTGGGATCAAACCCGGGACCTGCGCACGTTAAGACAACCGCGCTCAACACTGCACCATGACCAGGGAGGTCGTCTACTTTAAGTACTAGAACCTACCTGCTGCCTAGCATGTGATCTAGATAGATTGGAGTGCGTTTGCCGTGCAGGCGCCTATTCGCCAATTAACTCTCATCATCATCACTTTAACCCATTACCGGCTCACTACTAAGCACGACTCTCCACATCTCAGAATGAGAAATGTACGGTCATAGTCCATCACGCTGGCCTAAGTGCGGATTGGCAGACCGCACTCCTGCGAGAACATTATGAAGAATTCTTGGGCGCAGTGGCGGTATTAGGGGGTGGCGAGCAGGACAACCTCCCGGGGCCTCGGTCTTACAGGGGCTTCGCGCCCTCGCGGCCTACAAGCCCAAGTAGAAAAAATCATTAAATACTAATCATTAAGTACCTATTTGAATTTTTCGACCGCCGCGCATTACAAAACACAATACAATATTACTCAAAATGACACTTTGATGTAACGTTACCTTGGGCTTGACGTTCCTAAAATAAAAATAAAATTCTAAACGAATAAGTAAATTGGATGTAAATTCAAAATACGTTTGAAGTCTGTTCACTGTTTGTCTGTTTTTTTTAAGTTAGGTAGGTACATGTTTTACTAGCGGACCCGCCTACGTTCGGGTGAAATTTCAAAAAATTCCTTGGAGGTGAAATTTCCAAAAATACTGAAACTCGTGTTTCTTAATTTTTTATCTAAAGCCGTCTTCAACGTTTAAAGCAAGTGATATTTAGTTTCTTACAAGTATAAATTACAAATTTAAAAAAACCCCCGACTAGAAAAAAGCTGATGACCTTCAGACGGATGAACAGATTTTCATGAAACATGGCTAAGAACACTCGGGATAAAATTATCTATGACACAAAAAATACTAAACGAAAATCGGTTCATCCGTTTGGGAGCTACGATACCACAGACAGATACACTGATACACAGATACACAGACAGACACGTTAAACTTATAACACCCCTCTCTTTTTGCGTCCGGGGTTAAAAACTCCGATGAGTTAGAGGAGGAGGCACCTCTGACTCTCGGTGGATCTCCCGAATGGAAAGCCGGGCGTTTAAGCCACTATTTTTAATTCACTCTCTGCCTTCTTGCCGGCTCTTTTCAGTAGAACATTCCGAACCGGTGGTAGAGTCTACATGTCATACTTGTGGCACAAGTTGTTTTAAGTATGTGAAATAGGAAATAAATCATTTATTATTTTTAGGGTTCCGTACCAAAATGTTAAAATGGAACCCTTATGGTGCGACTTTCTCCGTCTGTCTGTCCGTCCGTCACACTCGATTATTTCAGTAACTACCGAAGCTATCGACATGAAATTTGGAATAGTTGTGTATATTAGTGGCCCAAAGACACTGGAATTAAAAAAAATTGGAAATTATTTTTGTTTTTATTTAAAAAGGGGGGAAAATCTGAGGGTTGAAATTTAAAAGTGAGATAACTGTACTGTGTGGGGTATCATATGAAAGGGTTTACTTTGTACATTCTAAAACAGATTTTTAATTATTTTTAGTTATGATAGTTTTTGATTTATCGGGGAAAATGTCTAAAAAAATACCGTTCCCCCCCCCCCTTATCTCCGGAGTTTACCAATCGAAAAATTTGAAATAATTATGGTCAATAGGAATTTACGTATATTTTACAGGAAAACTATAGCCAATGTTCTAACTAGCATAGTTTTTTTGATATTAACAATAAACCTCTACAAACAAAGTTAGTCTTGCGGTTCATTAACAAAGGTAATTATTTATTAATAATGGTACGGAACCCTTCGTGCGCGAGTCCGACTCGCACTTGCCCGGTTTTTTTTTTAAACCGGTGGCATTTTTTATGGGAAAATTCCATTGAAGGTACATACCTAGTCCCACAAACTTAGGTATCTGACCCGATGGCCAAAATTGGAACTAGCTTTTGTTTTTATTTCATTTTTCACTATCGACCCGCCCCGGCTTCGCACGGGTGCAATGTTGATATACTACAGAATGTGTCTTTATATATAACGTTCACAGCTTTTTTGTCATTAGACAATTCATACATTTTTTCTTTTCAGGTTAAAAATGGTTATTGTGGGTTATCCCTAAGAGATAGACATAGTTAAGTATACAATCGCGGACTTTTTTGTAGACCTTTTTAAGGACAATACTGTAGTACATTATTTTGATCTTTATCGTAGGGTTCAGCCAGCGTTTGCAATGTAAGCGTAAAAAAAAATGTTTTTAGGTATTTACGACATCACATTGGAAACCTCTAAAATTATCAGTTTTACTCTACTATATTATGCATGTATTATACATATAATCTCTTGAATCACTCTATTTATTAAAAAAAGCCGCATCAAAATCCGTTGCGTAGTTTTAAAGATCTAAGCATACCTACTTATGGACAGACAGCGGGAAGCGACTTTGTTTTATACCATACCAGTGAACCCGGCAGACTTTGTCCTGCCCTGTACCTCAAACCCGATTGCAGCGCCCCCTACCGGGTCCAATTGTGAATATAAACCATCCCGAGGTCCAAACGAACACAACAAAAAAAGAATTAGCGAAATTGGTCCAGCCGTTCACGCGTGATGCCGTGACCAAGGGAAATAGGGATTCATTTTTATATATATAGATTATATATTATATGTATATAGATAGATGTAGTGATAGTGATGATGATATACCGGCTGTTACCGGGTCATATAAGTTTGTGGGACTATACGACATTCCCATTTCGCATATCCAATGTCCATGACATTAGAAATGATTGATCGCACATCTCATCAAAAGTACAGAAAATGCACTCATTTTACAGTTTACACGAATGAGATGGGACTTAAAGTGGGATGGGATTATTGAAACGTGTGAACAAATAGGTTACCTACGAGTTTTTGACGACCTCCCTAGTGCAGTGGTAAGCGCTGTTGTCTAAAATTGAGGTGTCGGGTTCGATCCCCGGTAGGGTCAATTTGGGAATTTATATCTGAATTATCTCTGGGTCTGGGTGGATTCAGCTTTTTTGTATCCCGCGGAACTCTTTAATTTTCCGGGATAAAAAGTAGCCTATGTCCTTCCCCGGTGTACAAACTATCTCTATACCAAATTAGGTACATCAAATCGGTTGATTAGGGGTCATCCATAAACGTCACACTAATTTCGTGATTTTTTGACCCGTCCTCCTTCCTTCTCACAGTTGGTCACATTAGGCATGATGACTGATTTTGAAAAATGGTCAGATTATGTTCGGAAGTATCTACTATTTCGAAAAAATATCTTATTTCAGCAGAAAAATAAAGTTTGATAGATAAAATTAGCATTTGAAATTTAAATTTTAAAATTCACGCCAAAACGATCGGCGGTGTCATGGCGTCGTTGTGACGTCACAATTGTTTTTATCAATGTACTCTGTGCAGTGTGCAGTAAGCATTTAGTGTGATTTTCAAAGCTCGAAAACAAACAATTGTGACGTCATTCGCTTCTTTGTGTTTTATGCAATATGGCGGATTGCTGTATTTTATAGTTTTATTTTAACAAAATAAATGGCAATCTCACTCGAAATAGAAAAATAAATACGTTTTTTACAATCCATGAATCCTATTTCATTAGATAAATTCATAATTTCATTGATTCTTGGTTACTGTCATCATGCCTTTTGTGCGACCCCCCTCCTTAGTGTGACGTCACATATCTTGCAATTTTACTTAAAGAAACATCTATAAAACTCGCCAACAAAACAATTTAAACCTTACAGATACAGATAGAATTAGAAATATTTTTTAGTTTTTTGGCATTTTAAAACTTAGTAACATTCTGAAATGTGACGTCACGAAACCCCCCAGGACCCCTCCCACCCCTTGTCACCCAATGTCAGACTCCGTCGACCCCCTCCCTCCCCTTAACGTGTGATGTACTTTATGGTCTATGGATGATCCCTCAGATGGGCCGTGAAAGCGTAGCAGACAGAGAGACACACACTTTCGGATTTATAATTTTAGTAATTAGTATGGATTTATTTATGGAAATCATCGATTTTGCTACGTGATCTCGAAATATAATATTAATAAGCTGAAGTCCAAGGATATAGACTATGCAAGCAGAGCCTCTGCTCTACTGGTCCTCTTGGGTTTCCAGTTTCCACTGCACAGGCGACCATAGGTAGGTACGGCGCTTAAGTTATACCTATGTCGGTAGAGTCTGTTCAGTAAGTCAGTTTACATGGGTAAATTACAAGGTAATTGACAAAGTTGTATGGAATTGACTTTAGGTCCAGCGCCCCACAGTTTATATGTATAGTTAGGTACTTACCTACGTACCTATGATAAATCTTGTTTTTTAAAAAAAAATGAGCAACTGCTGAGTTTCTTGCTGGCTCTTCTCAGCAGAATCTCTTTTCCGAACCGGTGGTAGAGTCAAAACATAACGTAACTTATGAGACACCTGTATGTCTAAGTACCTACATGATTTAGATAAATTGAGTTTGAGTTTGAATCGAAAAATATGTAGTATAAAACAACACTGAACACACTTTTACACATACACATCACACACAACACAACACATTTTTATTGATCGATGAAATCAATCAAATAAATATTATAAATGCGAAAGTTTGGATGGATGTATGAATGGATGTACTTACATGGATGGATGGATGGATGTATGGATGTTTGTTACTCAATCACGCCCCAACGGCTGAACGGATCTGGCTGAAATTTGGCACAGAGATAGATTATAGTCTGGAATAGCACAAGCTACTTTCTACGGAAAATTGAAGAGTTCCCGAACCAAAAATCCTCAATCTACGCGGACGAAGTCGCGGGCATCAACTAGTCGATCAATAAGAATGTGAGAAACAGTCCAACTCTTCAAAAGTACTTGACAGCAATTATTGGTGTCGTCAGAATGCGATTCTAAATTTTTCTACTATGTAAACTGACTTACCTATTTGAACAGACTCTTACGTACCTAATATATGTACCTACCTACTCGATAAGCGTGGGAGCGAGAGGGCCGCCTCCTGGGTGGCCGTTGCGATGGCGTGAGGAGTGAGGCGCCGTAATAACATCTAACAATGATGTATTGCTTGAGCAACATTGCTAATTCGGCTCCAGTTCTCTACTTCGTACCTCTTGTATGTACTTTGTATTATCCTCTTTCTTTAATCATAATGGATATCCATTGGATATCTAGATACGTAAGCAACTTAGCACAGACAATATTATTTTTTAATAGAACTACTTATATAGGTAGGTATACGTAAATATACCATACTACATACTTATTTCTTATCTATATATCTACTCGCAGTTTAATCATAAATAAATTACCTACTTTCAGATACCTAGGTACTAAAATTCTACATCAATGACTTTCAGCATAAAAATAATAAACTCGACTAGTCTTATTTTTTACACAGTTAAAAAACACACACTGTGAAAAAAAATAAGGTAAAAGAAAAGCAAAAACTTAGCAGGCAGAAAAATTTAGTCTTGGAAGTATTGTTTTTTTGACGAGAGTGTACACTGAAAAAAGGTTAGTTTCATTGGCAAGAGAGAACACTGAAAGTAGTAAAGCTTTCGGACGTGATATTACTCTGAAAATAGGTAAGTAAGCTATAGAGAGCTTATCTGCCCCGGTGTCGGCGTCCTAGTAGGTAGGTATACCTACGGCCGGTTTCTGAATTGAGAATTTCATGTCGAGTCTGTCTCAAATACTACTTATGGACTAAATAAGCAAATTTTTGTTTCTGAATTGATATTGGGCCGGTTTCTGAATTAGGTATCAATTCATAAACAAACATTTGCTTATTTTGTCCTTAAGTAGTCTTTGAGACAGACTCAACATGAAATTCTCAATTCAGAAACCGGCCGCTATAAGTCTAGTAAAAATAAAAGAAAAGCAAAAACGTAGCAGGCAGAAAAATTAGTTCCAATTTTGGCCACCGGGTCAGATAAGTTTGACAGACTAGACGCTGTAATAAGTTTTTTACCCGACTGCGGAACGCACAGGGTTATGTGTTCATCAGTCTATATAATTATGTATTTTTGTTCCTTGCAGGACAGCTACAGCCTAAACGCGTGGACCGATTTTGATGATTCTTGCACCAGTTTATGCCGAGTATATCACTAGAGTATCACTGTGGAAGCCGAATTTGAGAAAAAACAAAATGGCGCCCTCTAGAAGCCATAATGTAACAAATTAAAAAATTAACGTCGATAGACTATGGCAAGTGGGGTATCGATGAATAGATCTTGCAAAAACATAGTTAGGTTCCCTTGATCATTTTCTCATTTTATCGATCATTTAGGATTTATTGACGAGAGAGTTTACCTATCCTGAAAGTATAAGTACCTACCTGTACCTATAGTCCGTGCGCGAGCTCTGAGGAATCCTGTGGAATGTTAAAATGTGGAAACCTAGAGTTGTTTAAAGTGCAAAACAATACTGCTATCGCAAAATTTTACGCATCAAGCTCGAAACTAGTGCTGGGAGCGAGCTGGATATGGAGCGACGATCGGGGATGGCGTACAGCCGTCGTTTCTTCAGACCCCGATTCCTCGGAGGCCGAAACTCGTGCGCGGACTGTACTTACCTACTTGAAGTAGGTAAGCTTTTGTTAAGAGAGAACCTGAAACTTCAAACTAGTTAAGCTTTTCGACGGAAGAGAGCCTTGAGAGAAGATAACCTTTTTGACGAATTACGAAAGGGACATGTACCTATGATGTACCTATCCTGAAAGTAGATTAGCTTTTTGACGCGTGAATGAGGAATAGGTACGACGCAGAGAGAGAGAGGTAAGTACTTATATTCTAAAAAAGGTCTGTCTTCTTGTATCGGTTCCACTGTCTTTATTAGCTTACTTTTGTGGTGTTGCACAAGTTCCCTAATATTTTTCACAAAGAAAACCACCTATATACCTACCTAGGTACTTATGTTGAGGCTTATAAAGTTAATGCCGATTTCCATGCAAAGGAGGTGGAATTAAGTTGTCATACTGATGGCGAGTTAAAAAGCGGGTTTTACCGAAGTGAGTAAGTAGGTATAAGTACTAGGTAGTGAGCTGTCAAGTCTCGCAATCGGTAAGTAGGCATACCTATTATAAGCAGCTTGTGTAATTTCCATTTATCTCTTCATTTATTTATAATTAGCTGATGCCCGCGACTTTGTCCGCGTGGATTAAGTTTTTTTGATTCCCGGCACGGGAACTCCTTAGGTAGCCTATTTGTTATTTCAGGTTATAAGCTATGGAGTAGGTAGGTATCTCCATTCCAAATTTCAGTCAAATCGGTTCAGTCGTTGTGGCGTGAAGGAGTTTAACAAACATCCAAACGTACACTTTCATTAATAAATGAAATTGATAGGTAGGTACATTATAGTTCTAAATTCTAATGTTCTAAAGATGTTTTTGAGATGATGATAGTAAAAAAAAATACACGGCTGAGTTGCTTGTGGGAGAATTCATTGCTTGTGGGCTCTTCTCAGACCATCGTTCGCTCTGAATATTATTACTTACCTATTAGTTCCATGGTGAAAATAGTCATTAGTGTTCGTGGAAAATTCATGGACCCAGGACATAAGAAAATTATGAAAACTTTTCATGCAATTTACCTTTGGCCGACTCTTTATTTCATCTATAGGTACTAATATTAAAAATGCGAAAGTTTGTACTGATGGATGGATGGATTGATGGATATTTGTTACTCAATCACACCAGAACGATTGAACGCAACTGGAATCTGGATGAAATTTGGCACAAGATAAATATTACTTATTGGAAGTCGGGAACATAGGCAACTTTTTATCCCGGAAAATTAAAGAGTTTCCGCGGGAACCTCAATCCACGCGGACCAAGTCGCGGGCATCAGTTATTTCAACATATTTTGTCGCAGTTTAAATCAATCAATACCGCCACATTAGACTAGAATGACCTAATTCCTGACGCCCCGTGCGGTCTCATTTAGGAACTAATAAAACCTTTTTGACATATCCGTGGCAAAATCCCTAACCGATATGACCCTTTACTCGGCTAAGGTGTTAAGAAAACCCCGTCGAATCACTCAAAAATAAACCTTGGAAACACAACAATAGGGTAAAGACTCCAATGCGCGTGCACGCTCATTTATTAAAGTACAAACGCGCCGATCGCCGCGGCGGTCTCTTTGTAAAAGCCGCCAGTAATTACGTAAGAGTGTGTTCACAGTGCGTCTTATATCGGAGTTCTAGAGCTTAACTTCAAAGAAAGGGCTTGTATGGTAGTTTGTATGGAAATTAGATTTTGTATGGCTTCCTTAAGGCGTAGATATAGGTAGGAAATTGGAAGAGAGGTAAGTAGGTATTAGGGAAAATAATACTTTTGATTTGGAAAGAGGCTTTCAATAAAATATTCGAATTAGGTAAGTGCAAGTTTTCATTATAATAAAGGCTTCAATCTTTCTCATTTATATACTTAAATATTCTTTTATTTTTATTAAAGAATTGTGCTTGCTATTTGCAAGGCATTGCAGGTAAATCGTCCCATTTCAGGTTTGTATCCAGATCCCTATTAAGTACCTAGGTACCTACTCATTTAAATCTACAGAGTACAGCTCCAGAATTCAGAATAAAACTAATCATTAAGGGTCGAAGTACTGAAACATTGTTTTCTGTTCCGACGTTTTAGGATAGGAAAAATGAAAATTTCATTACTAAATTAATAACATTTGCTACTCAGTTAAATGAAGTATGACGTAATTAAAAAAAGTGGTCATAAAATCGTATAGTAACTGCAGAAAATTATCGAAAAATTCATGGAAAACTCAAAAAAGGCGTTATCGCGTTCCGACTATTGTGATTTAATCTGAGACCTTATATAAACAAAAGTTATTTCAAATTAATCATTAAAGATCAAGGAACACTTTAATTAAACAATATTTTCAATACAACTTAAAGTTTTTGTACAATCTGGTTGCAAAGATCCCTCATACGAATTTTTCATACAAATTTACACTGGCTCCTCCAACCCAAATGTCAAAACTTATAGCCTAAGAGATAACTGTATTTGTGGTAACTATCTTTTGGTAACTATAATTATATCTCCTTACTATTAATTTCCATGTTTCAGATTTATGTTAGTATTATCACAGGTGGTCTAAGAGGTGATATACGTAAATTAAAATACTCGTAACTTAAATGGGAGATATTTAAACACTACACATTATCACATCAAAGCGGCGACACTTGAGCTATTTTTTACCCATGACGGAACGGACGGTATATATTATTATGTGTTTGCCCTAAGAGGTTGTGCGATTGTTTGTTTGTTTGTGTACTTTTTAGTTACCATTTTCCTGGAAAACTACTGGACCGATTAGTATGCAGTTTTTTGCAATAGATATGCATAACTTCTGTCAAGGTTCTTGAATATGTTTTAGGGCCATAGTCCACTAAGCTGAGCTGCAATTTTGATTTTAATTTTTCAATATGTTTCCATTTTTCGGAAAAAGTACTGGGCTCATTGAGATGCGGTGTTTTGCATTAGATATGTATAGCTTGTGAAAAAGTTCTTTAGATTTAGATATTTTTTAAGTTATCGTGCTATCGTGCGCGCTCATATCGTGTTTTTTATTATGTTACCTTTTTTCTAGAAAACTACTTTGCTGATTTAGATGCGGTTTAAAAAAAATATGTTTAGCTTCTGAGAAGGTTCTTAGATATGTTTTAGGGCCATAGTCCACCAAGCTGTGCTGCAATCGTGATTCGGTAGGTGGTCGAACTCCTTCTCATCGTAAACCCGTCGTGTTTGGACGCTTTTGATTTGCCTTGACAAGCGCTAACCTAGATGCTGTGGTCACAGGAACTCCAGTTTTTTATCCATTATATTTTATAACGTATTTTTTGAACTGATATATTTTAACATTTATTTATCAGAATATTAAAGTTTGACACAATTTGACACCTCTACTCATTACCATTTGGCCATAGTCCAACACGCTGGTCAAAAAAACTACTGAACCGACAAAGATGCAGTTTTGTGTTCATAAAACTACTTCTGCGAAGATCTAATTGTTGTTACAAAGTTATAAGGTCACAAATTATAGTGGAGCGCTGTAGTTCGTCGTGGGTTTTTATTTAAATTTTAATTTTATTAAGTACTTGACGTAAGTACTACTTGACGTACTTAACGACGTATTATTTCTTTGAGAGGCAATATCTAGTAAACGCCCCGACGAATAGAGTCAATTTTTTTTATACTGGTTACTTAGGTACAGCGCATATTTATATATTATATATTATATATATAGTATTAACTATACTAGAATAAGCCTTCCTAGTTATTGGTCATTTTTGGTAACAATAACTCGTCTTTGAGCGGCGATAAGTAGTCAGGTCCCCAGCCGCTTGCAGGCAGACCATCACAAATTCCACCAGACGATAGTTACTGTTGTGAATGATACGAGCACTTGATGAGAACTGACATTTATTATTACTGAAATATATAACAATATTATATAAAATTCACATCATCTTTCCCTTTTATTTTTTAATGTATATTATAAGTACATCTAGTTTTATTATAATTTTATAATTGGCTTAGATATGTAATTATATTTAAACAATACCTACGTATCTAATCCTAATTTATTTTTACTGAAATACCAACATAACAATATTATATAAAAATCATCTGAAATACCAACATAACAATATTATATGAAAATCACATCAGCAGCTATCTCCTAGCCTATATATTTTTTGAAAGCTTGCCCCCTTAACATTCTGTATTAAGAGCATGTGGGTTCAAGTCTCAATTACCTAAAGTTTTCTATCTCTCGTAAAGAATCTATCAACAGTGTATTGTTGCTATTCTCTTAGGAACAAGTTTTACAATAATATAAATGATAAAATAAATAAATAAGATGGGTACGCTGCACGTATCCTAGGCAATTGACAATTGTAATCAGTAATTGGCAAGGAATTGCTTCGCGCACTTGATGTTTTTAAAAAATCGTATCATATTAATATCAATAGTGCGATCATTACAATATTAACATTACAATATTAACATTTGTCATAGGTTAAAGTTTTTACTATTTGTAATCTTTTTTTGTTAGCAAATGATAAAATAAAATGCAATTAGTAGGAAGGTCAGGTTACGTTTTCTTTCTGCAGTCTCACGCTAGTTTAAACGTTAAAACCTGTAAATTGTCATCATAACCCTATAATGTACTACAGTACGTACTTACTAGTAAGAAAGCTTCCATATCGCTTTACTTCCACCGAGTACCCTGGTAGTCTCATTGCAGTGCGTTTCCGTTTGTAATTAAAGCATTGTCATTATTGTGTGACGGATTAACTGCGGGGCGGTGCGCGGCGGCGGGCGTGGCCTCCACATCAAAGACGCCGCCGACACACCACACTAGTTACACCTCTGTAGACGTTCCAATTTGTAACTCTTTCCAACCGCCAAGTTCCAATTTAGGTTGGCACTTAGCAAACTTTTTAAGTCTATAAATCTGCCAACTTATAACTCTCTAAGAATACAGAATAAAACGTCATGTTTTTAATAGTATTCCCCGAAACTATGTAGTTATCTGAGGAAAACTGTAGGAAAAGCTGCCTCATGTCTAAATTAGCTTCTCACCAGCCTAGTCGTTATACGTTTCTAAACCAATAAAATAGACCAGTATTCTTATACGAGGCCATAAATTAATTTGTATAAATTAATTTTTAAACATAATACATATCGCATTTCGGACTACTAGCTGACTTTTTGGCCCGTCTAAAGATTGATTTACCAATGTGCGAGTGACATAGCTAACACACTTAGATGCTTTCTCCTACGAAAGAAAGAGACGGGCGATCACGCGCATGTGGTAGTGAAGAACGGGTTAATTCAAGATTGGAGTGGTAGGGCTTGAGATTTGCGTTGTCGATAAACTTTATCCATGTCTAGTTCTTGAAGATCTGGGGCACACTTAATAACGTTAACTCATGTCAGACCACGTGTAAGTATTCAAAATCAAAATCAACCCCTTGAAGACCCCCTCAAAGCTTAAAGCTTCGTAAGATTATTTTATTTCATTTCAAATCTTAAATAAGAAAATTATGACACATGTGAGTGTGACCTATACCCACGAAATAATTATTTTATTATTATCTGCTAAAGAAACAGAGCAACGGATCGACGTGGTTTTTGTATGAGTATAGGTGGTATAGTTTAGGATCTGGAAAGTGACATTGGCTTCTTTTTATCTCGGAAAATCATAAGCTAGTTCTACTCGTACATAAATCTGTATTTCGTCATGGTTCTTCCGGTTACTGAATAACAACCACATACAGTTCAAGTGTCACTAAGTACTTATTTATACTACACTACATGCTAGGTCCGTTCATGTATCTTATATGGTAAGTTTGGCCCGAAATATCAATATAATCTGATTTTTGAACCAGTAGTATAGCCCCAACTTATCATTACTCATAGCACAAGCTGTCGTTCATAACTTCATGAAATAAAACATTTAATTCCATTTAAGTGGACTGTGTACTCTGGTGGCGTGTTAAAGGTATGTTTCCGGCTTTAGCATTAGTATTGTAGTAGGTATGTGCATGTTTAGTTAGGCGGGAATTTGTGTTCCATATTGTTGCCTGCGAGGAATTGTAATGGGGAAATAAGATTGGCGTTTGGATCTTATTGCTTGTGATAACATTTTTATTAGATACCTATTAGTTTGCACTTATGGTTATATGATATAATAGATTTTTAAGAAGTTAATAGAAATATAAATATTTTTGGAGGTTTTGTAAAGTACCTATAGTAGTTAGTTAATGCCATTAAATAAAAGCTGAATATTTTTCAATTACTTCATTATAATCATAATCGTCATCATCATTTCAATTTTCAACCCATTTCCGGATCACTAAGTCACTACAAAGCACGAGTCTGGTTTAAGATATAGAAGGGAATTTTTATAGCCACAGTCCCTCCACGCGGGCCAAGTGTGGATTGGCAGACATCGCACCTTTGAAAACATTATGGTGAACTCTGGGGCATGCAGGTTTTCTCACGATGTTTTCCTTCATCATTAAAGTAAGTGGTAAGTGGTGGAAAGGTAAGAGGTGCATCCCAGCCACCAGGCCCTTATGTTGCAAATACTAGCTAGCTGCAGTTCTTAATGTATCGGCAGACAGTCAATCTGTCAATTTTGGGTCGTTATTAAATAAATTTTACTATTTATTAGACGATATTATATTTTATCGATATCGGCACAACGAACCGTGTGCGCAGGCGCAGCTCTAGCCATAAATCTGCGCCGCTAAAGAAGCTTACGTCATTGACGTATTGTTTATAAATCAGACGAGTCGAGCGCCGGCTCAATCTCAAGCACACACACACACTTACATAAATACACACACACACACACACACAAAAGCTAATAACCAATTTCAGAAAAGGAGGTTCATCATCATCAGTCGACGACGACCTCCCTGTTGAAACTAATACAAGTGGGTAAGGAGATTCCTCAGGCAACTATTTAGTATTAATTCATCTCTGCCTCGGGTTCGATTCCTGGTGTAGACAATAATTTGGGAGTAAATTGGCGCCAAGGCAAGGACAAACTACTAGGGATGTAGCCAACTGATTTCAAAACAGCAGGGAGTTTGTATGAAATACTGACTTGACTGTGAGTTGTGACTCACAACTCACAGTCAACTTGTGAGTGTTGTGTCGTCGACGAAAACTATTGAGTAGTTTAAAATGGATGTCAACTGTTTGACATAGGTCTCTTGTAGGGTGATCGCCGCCTAGATCCAGCGGCTCTCTTGATTTCGTCCGTCCACCTAGTGAGGGGTCAGCCAACGCTATACGCTTTCCAGTGCAGGATGGCCATTCCAGCGCTTAGGATTCCATACCTCAAAAGGAAAAAACGGAACCCTTATAGGATCACTTTGTTGTCCGTCCGTCTGTGTGTCAAGACCCTTTTTCGCAGGAACGCGTGGAGGTATCAAGCTGAAATTCATATCAAATACTCAGGTCTACTGTACCTTGGAGCTGTGAAAAAATCAAATTTTTAAGCCAACGCAATCAAAAGATACAGCCGTTTAAGCTGCAAATTTTCGAACCTCGCGACACTCTCAAGGGAATCAAAATCTACTTGCGAAAAGCATAAATTTTTTGTTACATCATATAATAAAATTATTTTTAATAATTTTAAACTTACTAATGTTATGGATTTCATTTAGCAATAAAAATACCATAACTTTTACTCATATACCTACAGGGTTGTACGGAACCCTCGGTGTGCGAGTCCGAGTCGCACTTGGCCGGTTTTTTTAGAACTATGTGCCCCGCCGATTGCCACTTTAGCTTCGTAACTCGTTTAGCTATGTCGGTGACTCTGGTGGGTCCTGTTTAAAAATTACTTAGAAGTAGTTTATAAATTTATTTACATAGGTAACTAACTGATGCCCGCGACTTCGTCCGCGTGGTTTAAGATTTTTTCCCCGCAGCAACTCCTTATTTTTGCGGGGTAAAAAGTAGCCTATGTCACTCTCCAGGTCCTCATCACGTCGTTCCGTTGCTCCGTTGCGGCTTGATTAAAGGACAATCCAACAAACAAAGACACTTCCGCATTTATGATAATAGTATGATACTTATACTTACCTACTAAAGGTTTGTCAAATTTAGGATGATAATTTTGGCTGATGTCTAAATTTGACAAATGGCCCTAAATTTGATAAAACATAATTTGTCGCCTGTTGCAAAAGATGTCGCTTTTAACAATTATGTAGGTACTTATGTATTATTATACTGCTACATGATCGGAACACGGATGCCTTACCCTGCCTTACCTGCATTCCAAAAGTCAAATGCTATTTATGGAATGCAGCTGAAGTAACTTAAGTATAAAAACAAAAATGCATTATATCCCTAATGCGATAATTATAAAGCTGCCAACCATTAAATAAAATTACCTATGACATGTTCACTCAAAGAAGAAAACTTAACTACTCATTAAGTGAAAGACGACCAATATAAAAGGACCTCCAATACTGAACACCATTGCTCCTCGAATACCTGACATACTAAGGAGACTAAGACGGGAAGGGAAGGTCTAATTAAATTGGGAATGGGTGAGTATGATGATTGCTGACTCATTCCAGTAGAATCGGATTTTTATGAAGTGGTATTGGCTCCAAAATGCGTTCCCACGATCGGCGAAACGATATTGCTTTGATTTCTCGATGATAAGCTTTTCGTGGTGCGAAAATTAATATCTTACCTAATTATAGTATTAATAGGTTCTGTTAAATTGAATAATTATTTTTATCATTTATCTTGTTACTATTTTAAAATGCTAGTCACTTTTGCGAAATTTGTCATTGTTAACGAAAATAAAATGTTTCCAATGGCCAATGGGAATTACCAAAACATGTCGTAGGTACCTACAGGGGCGTTTAGCTGCGATAAACTATAATGATAATTTATGAGTTTATAATATGTTTATATTTATGTATTATTAGTAGGTATATAGTTTAAGTAGTGTAGGTAAATATTGTTATAGGTATCCAGTTTGTCTGGAGGAGGTCACTTTTGGTGATAAGACCGCCCTTGCGCACGCGTTGATTTCCGTATTTTGTTTATATTTTAGATCTATGTTTTGTGTGGCAACTGACAATAAATAATTCAAACTCAAACTCACATTTTTTTATTCAAATAAACTTATAAAAATTGCTTTTGAATCGTCGAGTGAATCTACCCTACAGTCCTAAGTATTGCTGGAGTGAGTCAAATCCATGCTCTTCAATTTACATGCTCTCAGGTGAAGGCTCACACGGCACACCTAACACCGACCAATGCGACACAGAGGTCGTTTAGTAACACAAAAAATACCAAAGGTCATAGACTAACTATCACACATTCTGTACAAATGACACAATAATAAAGCAATATAATAAAAATACAATAAAAACTGATAAAATCTCATCAATCACGGCCAAAATCGTTCGAAACATCTGACTGTGTGGAGGCTAATCATATAATTAAATAAGTTTAACACATAACCGTGCATAATTAGCAACAAAGCGTGTTGCCGCGTCAACCTTTATCAACGAGAAAAATCGTCTAATTCACACTTTAAGAACCCAATTCTTGACGTACAAAAGTTCTCGACTGGTCAAATTAATCAAATGATACCAGGGCTGCCTCTTGGAACTTGGGAGACGACCACACAAAGATTTATGTCTTTCTAAATCTAGCTGATGTCCGAGACTTCGTCCGCGTAGTTTAAGTTTTTTATTCCTGCGAGAAATCCTTAATTTCCCGTGATAATAAGTAGTCTATGGTCCTCAACTATACCCATGCAAAAAATCACGTCGATGAGTTGCTCTGTTGCGGCGTGATTGAAGGACAAATTAACAAACAAGCACACTTTCGCATTAATAATATTGGTATGAAGTAGATACGACTGGATGGAGCCCGTTACCTCGTCCGCGTGGAACTAGGTTATACTTATTCCTGCGAGAATTTTCGAATGTTCTGGGATGAAATGTTAGCTTATTTGTAAATTAAGTGTATTTATAAGCCATCGCCGTTCCAAGTTTCATCTAAATATGTTCAGTCATTTCCCGGGATGCAACCCATCTCCGAACCAAATAACATCAAAATCGGTTAAGCAAATGGGCCGTGAAATAGGAATCTATTATCTGGGATGAGCAAAACTTACTTAATTTTTTTTTGACAGTAGGTAATAAACGTGTAAGATCACTCTAAGTTGTTTCCTGAAACCAAGCATCTGACAACTGCAGCGTGATTGAAGGACAAACCATCCATACTAATATTATAAATACGTATGTGTCTGTCTGTCTGCTACGCTTTCACGGCCCATCTGTTATACTGCAGGGCGACCGCGTAACTTTTGCATCAATCATTGATACATCGCAATCACCTCTGATTGGTTAACATTTTCCACTATTGGACGAAATCCATTGACGCAGCCAGAATACCATAAATTCAGTCAATCGGAGGGGATTGCGATGTATCAATGATTGATGCAAAAGTTACGCGGTCGCCCTGCTGATTGATTTTGATGAATGGTATAATGATAGTTTGATCTCCGGGAAAGGACAAAAGCTACTTTTAATCCCGGAAAATTAAAGAGTACCCGTGGAAATCAAAACCATCTGGTAATAAAAACTTTCGCATTTATAATATTCACGGAATAGTTCTCTGTTTTGTTTGACGTTTTACGAAGTGGCAACTGGCAACCCTAAGCGGTCCCTAATTATGGCGTATTTTAAAATGTTTTCGGCCGAACGACACAGTTTTGACAGAGGCGCAAAGATAAATGATCGCTAATTGCCCGGATAGCGGGCGTGGCCCTCATCTAATGGGTTCTATACTGCAACTGGCAGCACGTTGCAGACTATGATGCAATTATATATCCTACATACTAGCTGTTGCCCGCGACTTCGTCCGCGTCAATTTCTGTTATTATGATCGCGAGATCCAGTCGCGGACATTTTTAGATCATTTAAAGAGGAATAATTCTTTCATACATATTTTTTGGGTAACTTGAACCGTTTACGCAGCGCACGCAACGGAAGCCCTCAATTAATATGGATAATTTTCCCCGTTGTTGCAACATTTTTCACTGATGCTTCGTTCCTATTGGTCGCAGCGTGATGTTATAATATAGCCTAAAGCCTTCCTCGATAAATGGACTATCCAACACAAAAATAATTTTTCAATTCGAACCAGTAGTTCCTGAGATTAGCGCGTTCAAACAAACAAGCTCTTCAGCTTTATGATATTAAAATATAGTATACTAGCTGATGCCCGCGACTTCGTCCGCGTGGTTTAAGTTTTTTTGAATTCCCCCGGGATCTCCTTAATTTTCCGGGATATAAAGTCTATGTCACTCTCCAGGTCCTCAACTATACCCATGCCAAAAATCATCGATCGATCGGTTGCTCCGTTGCGGCGTGAGTGAAGGACAAACCAACAAACCAACAAACAAACACACTTTCGCATTTATAATATTAGTATGATTATTAAATAGTATAGATTTTATAGTCTTCAACGTGTTGCCAGATTTGACGCGACGTTTGGTGACTCTACGTTTAGTCCATGTCACGAAATTTGCCTTTTTTGGAAGCCACAAACTTATCCGGCCCGATGGCCAAAATTGGAACAAATTTTTATGCCAGTTAAGTTTTTGTTTTTATTTTATTTTTCAAAGACCTGTATGGCGACGATGACGCTGTCACCGGGTCAGATATTAAGTTTGTGGGACGCTGTTGTGGGATTATAATGGGGTTGACATGTACGTCTACCTACCTAAGAATAAAAACCGGCCAAGTGCGAGTCGGACTCGCGCACCGAGGGTTCCGTACAAACATGTAGTAAGTTTTAAATTATTAAAAAAACTACTTACTAGATCTCGTTCAAACCAATTTTCGGTGGAAGTTTGCATGGTAATTTACATCATATATTTTTTTTAGTTTTATCATTCTCTTATTTTAGAAGTTACAGGGGGGGGGGGGGGGCACATTTTACCACTTTGGAAGTGGAAGTGTCTCTCGCGCAAACTATTCAGTTTAGAAAAAAATGATATTACAAACCTCAATATCATTTTTGAAGACCTATCCATAGATACCCCACACGTATGGGTTAGATGAAAAAAAAATTTTGAGTTTCAGTTCTAAGTATGGGGAACCCCCAAATTTATTTATTTTCTATTTTTGTAAGAAAATCTTAATGCGGTTCACAGAATACATCTACTTACCAAGTTTCAACAGTATAGTTCTTATAGTTTCGGACAGACAGACATGACGAATCTATAAGGGTTCCGTTTTTGCCAAATTTGGCTACGGAACCCTAAAAAGCCCTTAAGAAAATTAAGAAAAAAAATCAGCTATAGGCAGCGCTAGTAGAGTAGGTAGTCGCATGTTTCTGCAATTATTGTAATACGTAAGATGTGTTAGTTCCACTAATTCCCGCGGGTCTTCTTTCGTGACTATTAAATTAGACGGCCTCAAAAGTCGTCGGTACATATTATTACGACTTAAATAGTATGAAATTATAGGTGAAAAGACATTTTGAAACGTCAGTATACTGCATCTAATTAAAAGTCCGAGTATAGTAAGTAATTTTATAAAAACCTACGCATGAAGCTTCGTGCAGAATGATTAATTACGCTAGCTAGACACACATTATTACGGAATGAACAGTCCGTTTTCGTGGTCGAGGCGTGACAGGGCACTCGACGCCACACCTTGCGGTGTTATAATATTAAAATAAATAAACAATACGCCATCGCAACTCTCCCACGTGGATTTCGTGAAACGTTTTACTACAATGGCTAACAGCTAGTGCTTTTAAAACGGGCCTAATGTGTTTTTTTTTGCGATTTATGAAGTCTTTTTATATGAAAATCATGAATACAATATTGAATATCTCCAGTAAGCAGTAAGTAGGTATAATCTACCCTTTGGCACGAATGCCTTGCACTGTGTGACTTTTCAGTCTAAGTCTACTAATCTATCCTAATAGGTACTTATTATAAATGCGAAAGTTGGGATCCCAGAACGGCTAAACGGATCTTGATGAAATTTTGCACGAAATAGCTATTATAGACTGGAATAACACTTATGCTACTTTTTATCCCGAAAAAAACTTCCCGTGGGAACCATAAAACCTCAATACGAAGTCGTGGGCATCAGCTAGTATTATCTAATTACCTAAAATAAATGTGTATCTTTTATTGTACTTAGGTAGCATTATTTTTATTGCAAGCTTTTATTTAACTTGCAATGATGGTACTACGATTATGATTGTTTAAGTCAAGTCTTAGTCTAGTCAGCAACTGAATTTTATAACAGTTGGATGATAAATGCATGGTTATCTAAGTGACGTCATTCTAAATATGGTTATTTTTATGCACCCCCATGATATGGGTATAAATTAAAAGGATTTGTTGAGAAGAATACGAAAATTAAATTACGTCACACAAAATTTAATATGGCAGACCATAAAAGCTTGTTTTTTAAGATTTAAAATTGATTAAGTAGGTACCTAAGTTTAAATTAAGCATCTTCTATGCATCTTCTAAAGATTAATCACCGGTGACAATTAAATGACCAATAAACTTTGTCACGGCTATTAATGGCATGAAATATTAATGCGATTCGTCGAACGTCAATTCGAGGTGTTAATTAACGTAATGTCATCGTGTTTTTTTATTAAAATATTAGCCGATTTATCACAGCTTGAGCACCTTGCTAGTTTTGCATATCAGACGTGTCGGCAACATTGGATGGGAGATAATAAAAAAATAATGTCCTCCCGACTGAATTTCGCTTCTGTAGCGAGATTTGGTCGGGAGGACATTATTTTTTAGGGTTCCGTAGCCAAATTTGGCAAAAACGGAACCCTTATAGATTCGTCATGTCTGTCTGTCTGTGTGTCCGTCCGTATGTCACAGCCACTTTTTTCCGAAACTATATGAACTATACTGTTGAAACTTGGTAAGTAGATGTGTTCTGTGAACCGCATTAAGATTTTCTTACAAAAATAGAAAAAAAACAATAAATTTTGGGGTTCCCCATTCATCTAACCCATACGTTTGGGGTATCTATGGATAGGTCTTCAAAAATGATATTGAGGTTTGTAATATCATTTTTTTCTAAACTGAATAGTTTGCGCGAGAGACACTTCCAAAGTTGTAAAAAATGTGTTCCCCCCCCCCCCCCCTCCCTGTAACTTCTAAGATAAGAGAATGATAAAACTAAAAAAAATATATGATGTACATTACCATGCCAACTTCAACCGAAAATTGGTTTGAACGAGATCTAGTAAGTAGTTTTTTTTAATACGTCATAAATCGTAAACCGCAATTTACCTTTCATTCAATCAACTCAATTATTTAAAAAAAACATAGGTTTGTACGGAATCCTCGGTGCGCGAGTCCGACTCGCACTTGGCCGGTTTTTATTTATCATTATTTTTAGCTGTAACAGCATATCATCATCGCGTGCCTTCTTCAAACCGAAGTTTGGCGGTCATCATGCGAAAATCTTTTCTATTTTTACCCGACTGCGGAACGCACAGGGTTATGTGTTCATCAGTCTATATATGTTTGTATGTTGCTTGCAGGACAGCTACAGCCTAAACGCGTGGACCGATTTTGATGATTCTTGCACCAGTTTGTGCCGAATATATCATTAGAGTGTTACTGTGGAAGCCAAATTTGAGAAAAAACAAAATGGCGCCCTCTAGAAGCCATAATGTAACAAATTAAAAAATAAAAGTCGATGGACTATGGCAAGTGGGGTATCGATGAAAAGGTCTTGCAAAATCATAGTTAGGTTTCCTTGATCATTTTCTCATTTTAACGATCATTTAGGATTTACGAGGTTTCAAAGGTTGCATTCCTTTGTGTCACATTACAGAAAAAACGGCTGAACCGATTTTGACAGTAATTGCACTAATAGATTTGTTTTAGTCTTCCGAGTGTCACAACGGAGGCCGAATTTGAGAAAAACAAAATGGCGTTGACTGGAAGCCAATTACTAAATGAAAGTCGATAGGCTGTAAGCAAGTGGGGTATCGTTAGATAGGTCTTTTAAAATCACACCTAGGTTCCTTAAACCATTTTCCGTGTAAATGATAATTTACGAGGTTTCAAAGGAAATGTTCAAAGTTCCTACTCATATCATCTATATCTATCAAACTAGGTGGATTATCTCAAAAACCACTTAACCGATTTTAAAACTTATATCACTTAAAGAAAGCTACATTATTAACAAATAAAATAGGCTTTCCAGCAACTTTTCGTGGAAAAGTTGCTGGAAAGAGAGGCGTTGGTCGCAGAAAAAAGTCTTGGCTTCGCAACATACGGGAGTGGACCGGAATCGCAAGTGCTGCAGAATTATTTCGCCTTGCGAAGAACCGAAAAGAGTATACAAAGCTGACTGCCAACCTTCGTTGATCGGAGAGGCACCCGAAGAAGAAGAAGAAAATAGGCTATATTTTATTTCCAAACAACTTAGAGATCCTTACGAAAATTGCAATAAAGTTAGTTAAGCCGGAAAAAATCATCTCATCTGAGAGCTTACGTGGCGTGCGCTGCCTAAATCGTTAAAATTACACGACAACAATGTATGGTGGGAACGTTCCTCTCAAAAAGTTCTAAAAAAAGTCCGCCATAGCATATAACTATCTTTTAAGGTTGGCTCATAATAACCATTTTTATGTTTTTCCAATTTGGCCTAAACAGTGCTTTACTTGCGAAGGTGTTTTTATCAACATAGTATTAATCGATAATTCCTTATCAAAATAAATATCTTACTCATCTTAAGTATTTAATTTAGACAAAAATTGTCCTTTATACAGCATTCAATTTAAATGAATATCCTAAGAGATCTCATAGAAATACAGTAACCTTCAACAGAAAATGACGCGGCCGGCAGCGGATAGGTAAGGGTGAAGGTGGGGCGTACTCTCACATATTACGGTAGTAACACATCATTGTAATACCTAAGCTTAATGTGACGACATAACAAGTCTCAAAAAACTTGATGATTTGTACTCCTTCAATCGATCAATCAATCCTTATCATTACTTAATATAATATTATAAATGGGAAAGTGAGTTTGTTTGTATGTTTGTTCCGCTTTCACGCCGTAACTACTGAACCGATTGCTTTGAAATTTTGCAGACGTAAAGTTAGGAGTCCGGATTAAATAATAGGGTACTTTTTATCCCGGAAAATTAAAGAGTTCCCGCGGGAACTAAAACTCCTCAATCCACGCGGACGAAGTCGCGGGTATCAGCTAGTAAATTCATAAATGCCACATGCAGCGCATATTCGACTAACATAACTTCCGACTAACATTTTTAATGACTACTGAAATATTGGTTCCGAGACCACTTAGCTATAAACTAAATACTAAATAAATAAATATGCCCACTACGTAATAAATACGTACAAACTACAAATTGTGTTTTTGTTCAAATACATAAAAATACTTTTTTGCATTGTCTACGGGCATTTTCGTAAGTGGCCGACGTTCATTGCCAAGGTCTCGTTACGTCAATGCGATAGGTCTCTCGAAAATTAATGAGCTCATTTTGAGGAAAAATAGCAGAAGCAGATTTACAAACCTTACCAAATTAATACTAGCATTATAACTTATGCAAATTTGATGATGGTTATGGTGATCACCGCTCGTCATTACGAACAAATTAATCCGCTGCTTATTACTACTTCTTATACAAAATACTTATTAGTACCTTTGGTGCTACCACAGAATCATAGATTAATTATAATACCAAGTATAGATTGCTAATTCCCTTATAAAAAAAATTCTAGGTTAATACTATCGTTAGATGGCGCTACCAGGCTCGCTCTTTATATGATTATAGTAAAATCGGTGAAATATCGTATTTTCTCGGTTCAATTTGTATCAATTATTTATATAAAATTATCAAAATAAAAAATTTGATAAAATCACTTAAGCAAATAGCAAATTTACATTCAACTAATTTTAACAAACAGCTTGCACAGTTATGCCATCACAGATTGTGCGAAGAACTACAAAGTACCGGCGACTTTAATGCGCATTTAGCGAGCTTTGATTGAATGTATGAAGTGAACAGTCTTATACTGGTTTATATATTGTCTTTGCACAGAATAGATAATTGATGCTACTTCAAGCAGATAAAACGTCCCCTATTAACGGTAAATGCTTAACTAAAAAGTTTGAAATAAAAAAGTAATTTAATAAATTACAAATTTAAAAAAACCCCCGACTAGAAAAAAGCTGATGACCTTCAGACGGATGAACAGATTTTCATGAAACATGGCTAAGAACACTCGGGATAAAATTATCTATGACACAAAAAATACTAAACGAAAATCGGTTCATCCGTTTGGGAGCTACGATACCACAGACAGATACACAGATACACAGATACACAGATACACAGATACACAGACAGACACGTTAAACTTATAACACCCCTCTCTTTTTGCGTCGGGGGTTAAAAAGAACAAAAACGCCGACTGCTTGGATACCAAAAAGTATAAAACAAGACATGAATTGAAGTATTTCATTATTATCAATTTAAATCGTATAGTATTAATAAAATTTATTAAGGCGCAGTCGCACGTTAAGGTTAGCTATTGGAGGTGCTACTGCGCCTTGATAAATTTTATTAATATTATACGATTTAAATAGATAATAATGAAATACTTCAATTCATGTCTTGTTTTATACTTTTTGGTATCCAAGCAGTCGGGGTTTTTGTTCTTTTTAAATTACTTTTTTATGAGCTGCATCTTTTAGTCTTGGATAGATAAGCCCTCAGCCCTGTCCACCCCATTATATCGTCCAACCACTTGTGCCTTTGGCAACCTGGAGCTCTCTTGCCTACAATCCTTCCTTCAAAAACTTGTCTTGGAAGGGAGAATTGGGCTCCTCTTTGTAGATGTCCGAAGAAAGCCAGTTTTCTCCGCATGACGGTGGACATGAGTTTTCTGTTTTTGTGGACTAGTTCTAGTACATACCTAAGTGTTAGGTGTAAAGCTGTTCCAGGTGATCTTAAGCATTTTCCTGTATATCCACATTTCGAAAACTTGCAATTCATAATCTAAGGAAATCTGACGAAGTCACGAGTACCTATTACGAGTTGATAAGTAAATACTTACATAGAACTACTTGGGCATATAATTTTGTATCGTCCGGTGCATCGAGAAACACCCTTAATCTATCACCGGAATCTAAGGTCCCAGTCATTAAAACTGCTTGGAATTAACCAAAGCGCATTCATAGTGGAAAGCGAAGGGGGTTGCCCAAATTATCCGAACACAATGCTCGGCCGCTACAAGCCTGTAATTTCCTTTCGGTGCTTACACAATTGGCTACACTCTGGTGGTATTGTTATTTGGAAACCTACTTACATACCTATACGTACCTCGTATTTCGAATATAGCCGCGGCTGAAATATCCTTGACGACCTCCCTGGCGTAGTGTTGAGCGCCGTTGTCTTAACGTGGGAGGTCCCGGGTTTGTTTCCCGGCGTCAATTTGGGAATTTATAATTTCTGAGTTTTCTTTGCTCTGCTGGTGTGAGGCTTCGGTTGTGGCTAGTTACACTTACCACCGGCAAAGACGTGCCGGCAAGCGATAAATTGTTCCGGTACGATGCCGTTTAGAAAGCTAGAAATCGACTAGGGGTATGGCCTATGGGTTTAATAATAATATAACTGCCATACCCCTAACAGGTTAGGCTACTACCATCTTAGACTGCATCATCACTTTACAGTTACCATCAGGTGAGATCGCAGCCAGTAAAAAAAAATATGGCGTCGAATGCTGTCAGTAAAACTACAGCTTTAAAGCTATGATGTTTTTCGAATCGAGTTTCTTAAACTTTTACGCGGACAGCGTCAAGCATTGTGGTAGTGAGCGACAAATGCGACAGAATCAAACATTAGGTTCTTCTAGGATCATTCACGTGGCCTACGTTGCTACTATCGCGTAGATATTATGTAATTTTGAGTCGTATTGCGTCGCGTTGCGCTGCGTCACTTTCGTTGCTCTCCTAGGACCTAGGAAATCAGGTTAGCGTTGTTCAAAGACACTTTGCTGTAACTCAGATTTTACAACTCTACATACGACATCTTCGCTTCGAAGTTTCTAATTGAAGACAAGACAAGACAGCTCGCTTGTTCCACTAATCGTAAGCTGATTCCACCAAAGCGACACGTGAAAGACTGAACCGGCTTGTCAATTTATATTGTCGTAAGTAATTCCACATTCCCGGCTGCGAGGCGTTATAATGACAGGAGGATGACGTATGGATTCGTCGCTTACGGCGTTTGGAGGCGCGCGCCGGCGGCCTCTTCAAAGAGGTGGGCTCCTTTGATGTTGCCGCGGTGCCGCGTCCAGTGTTGTACTCCTTGGGAGAGTTGCGTTTTATCGATATTGTGTCGATAGTAATCTGGTCAAAATTGATTTCATTAGGTATACCTGATTAGTAAACGATGTTGTGTGAATTATCTAAATGATCTAGTAAAAATTGCACAATTTAAAAAAAACATCTTTAAGATATATATGGTGTAAAATGAGTTCAATAATGACCATAAAATGCATATTATAAGTACATTTATAACCGACTTTTTGTAGTTTTTGTTTCGTTTCCGTTTTTAGTTTTTGTTCTTAAATCGCAGACAGGTAAACGCACTAAACGGATTTGTTTAGCTGACTAAGTATACCCACAAAACTAATAAAAATAAGTAAATAGTGCAATATAAACTATGAAATCTAAATAAATCATTAAAAAACCACAGTCGGACGTCCCAGAAACTAAATAAAAATTCAGGGAAGTGTAAAAACTTGTCGCTAAGACTTCGGGCTTCGTGCCACGTCCACCTCTGGCCTGCGCATTAACGCCGAGCGCCCTCTCTTGCTATGCTTGAGCCCTACCATAACAGTCAAGGCAGGAAGGTAAATTGTCCACTGCGGACAGGTGGCATTCTTTTTTTTTTCCCTACAAGTTAACCCTTGAATGCAATCTCATCTGGTGGTTAGTGATGACGTAGTCATAGATGGTAACCTGGCTAACCTGTTAGGGGTATGGCAGTTATATTAATCCCTAATCCGGTTTTTACACAGCATCGCTCCAGAACGCTAAATCGCTTAGCGCCACGTCTTTGCCGGTAGTGTGGTAACTACATAGTTACGGCCGAAGCTTCCCACCAGACCAGACACAGAAAATATTATAGAATCCCAACACATTAATTATATATACCTATGGGTTACTCAGGATGTTTCATTTCTATAATCACTTTATAAACGTGACATCCATCAGCACAATTTATCGATATCGATACTCACCCGTGTCCCAGCACAGAGCACGGTAATAAAACGAGCTGGGCACGTATTTTGACGTGGAGCGGCGCTTCTGGTCTCGCGTCTCGCTCGTGTAAATCGCTGCGTCTCGCTCACACCCACCAAGGTGTCTGAAAGGCTATTATAGCTTACAACAGGGCTGTCGAGATATCGAAGTTTGATTTGATAGTTCGGTATTGTAAAAATTCAAGCTTTAAAAAAATCACTTAACTGCTAGTAGGTATGGCGGTTGATATGAAATAATGCCTCTAATTTTATGGCAAAAGCTAATTCTTAAATAATTATAATAAATAGGCTTGTTTTTTTGGTTCGATAATACTACTTATAAATTGTGTAACCACATTTTCATTAAAATTTGAGGTCATTATTTATCATTCCAAACCATTATTCACATAATATTATTATTATCAAACATAAATAAAATTAGGACACTCTTTCCTAGCTCAGGTTTTTTAAAAAATTAAACAGAATTTAGTTCGGTTTGAACCACTTTTATCATCCAACTTTTTTATTTGATGTCTACGTGACAAGTGACAACCCTAGCATATAGCTTGCTCGCTTCGCTATAAATTATGGTTCAATGGTAGGTATTCTTTTGGTGCTTTGCCTTGGTTAGGTTAGGGCGAATCGATCTGACAGATTCATTTTCTTAAGTTGTTGCTTGATTGTACGAAAGCTTCTATCTATCTATTATAGGTACCTACCTAGTAGATAATGAAACAAAGTCTTGAATTGAATATTAAAACATAAATTGAATAGTTCGAACAGTATGGGAAAGAGGAAATGCAGTTAAGTATACCTACCTAACTTCATCATTTCAACGTCTCGAGTCTCGTCTCAAAGGGTTTGGCAATAGTCCACCACGCTGGCCAAGTATGGATTGGCTGACTTCAAATAACTTTGAGAACATTATGAAAAGCTCTCGGGCATACCTAGATACACCCTACGGCCTACAGGTTTCCTCGCGATGTTTTCCTTCACTGTTAGAACAAGTGATGTTTATAACTATGTACTTGCTTAAAACCACCGAGTAGTACCTACTTAAAACTCCGAAAAGTTAGAAGTGCATGCCGATGATTGAATTTGAACCCTAGACCAGCTCAGTATACCAGCTCTTATAACTATTCCTAGAAGAAGAAGAACTATTCCTAGCTTTAACCCCGCAGCTTCGCTCTCGTCAGGTTCGATTTTCATACAAATTCCAAATCCCTATTCACCCCGTTAGGGGTTGATTATTCAAAAATCCTTTTTTAGCGGATGTGTTGATAGATCAGTCAGTCAGTCAGCTTTTCCTTTTATATATTTTGATTCACTTAAAGAAAAGATCATTCCACAGTTTTTAAGAGCTGCGGAAACAAACGCACCTCAACTCAGAGACGACTATCTAGGTATTTGTTTGACGCTAGATATAGGTACATCTAAGGAGGAAAAATTAAAAATGTCTGGCTACGTACCTACTATAGGTAGGCATCTTTTCCAGTTCCTCCTAATAATAGAAGCAATCAAGGCTTTAAATATTAGGTACGCTTACGCTATACATAAACCATTTTATAACTGGAGGTCCGTTTCAACAGTGAATTGATCCTAATTATGTCAAAATAGGCGCTAATAGGACACGTAATGGCGGTTTTTACGACCCCGAGGTGCCGACAAAGAGCCTTCCGTTGTTTTTATTGACCTCTTTTTATTCCACGATCTAAGTTTTTGGGCAAACACGCCGGATTGGATATTTCGATTTTACAATTTGAGCTTTTGAAGTTTGGATTATGTTTGCTTACTTTTTAACTTATATTACTTGGTAAGGTTTAGGTAGGCACCTATGTTTTTAAGCTATTGCATAGCTTCTATCGCGGGCTTTGAGCGTGGAGACCGAATCCAGAAATTCCGTTACAAAAAACCTAATACTTTGGTTGCTATGACTACTTGTTGGAATATAAAGGCGAAATAATTTTAAAGAATTATGTTTTGAACATACTTAATTCATCTTTTCATAAAAATAGTCTTTTAATTTTCAATACTTTGAAGTAGGTATGAATAATTTTAAAGAATTATGTTCAAAACATAATTCTTTAAAATTATTTCGCCTTTATATTCCAAACAGCCAAATCATCTTTTCATAAAAATAGTCTTTTTATTTTCAATACTTTGAAGTCAACAACACAAGCTGTAGTCATAGCAACCAAAGCGTTAGGTAAGTTGATAAAAAATGCTATGCAATAGCTTTACCGCGGCAGTCTCCGAGTGCCACACGTCTTTTTTATTTATTGTAGGTACTCATATGACAGGAGGTACTTTAATTTATTTATTACCACCGAATACTTAATGTACGTACAATTACTTTAGTCTTTAGGATTTAAAGAAGAGGGAGAGTTAAAAGTGGCCATTCCAATTTATTGCAAAATTCGGAAATATTATGATCATAGGTAATTAAGTATTTACGAAGCCAAAATAATGAACCGTACCTCGGTATATGAATTTACAGAGATTCTGAACGCGGTCGAGTTGCTGAATCGGCATAATGAAGAATTTTAATGGTAGGTAGGTAGGTATTAAAGGAGAGATCTAAGTTTTTTCAAGTTGTTAAGTACATAGTCTGTGACATAGTTTTGGGTAGACAGTTATGTACTAAGTACTTAACCTCCTGAGAGAACCACAGCTGCATTATGTCTGCATACATCTTACTATTTACTCTTCTTTTAATCTAAGTGGCACAATTGGCTCTACATCCCAGAGGAACCCAAGTAAGAATCTTGTCAAATGATATCTAGATAGATTTTTATTGTTATATAAACACAGGAAATAGCAGTTATTAATAAAATAATCATTTGTTTTAAATAATAATCCATAAACGCGGTACCAGGACCCCATAAACGCTAGGAGGTGATTTATCAAAGGCGTATCGGGACGTGCTGTTTACTTGGAGTAATTAATTTCAAACGGAATATCATAATCGAGAGTTTATGTCCCACCTTTGAAGTGAGATCTTGTTTGTTAGATGAATCTATGCTGAGGGAAGGAACTAGGATTATAGGCTAAGATCCAGGGCAGAATATTACCAATTATGACGTGAGTCTTTTATTTATTTCAGTTATATTCGATTTGTAATTAACTAATGACTAATTTCACACCGGCTGCGAAATGAAATTCGGGTGATGTAGGTCCGGAAATCAAGCGTAGACGTACATAATATCATATAATACCTGATGACGTAATACATATCCCATAAAACATTATAATGTGAAATTATATGGGAAACTTCCTTTCAAAAAGATTGGCCCATTAAAAAACTGAGATCAAAATTATAACCAAGTCACCTGAACTCTGTAAATGTTTCGTAAGCATGTAAAACTTTTATCTAGGTATCTATCCACAAAATAGGTATAACTCGCGCAGCTGTGAAGCGACGAGCTCCTAGACTATCAATGAATGTGAGAAAACGCAGACTTACTTGTGCATGACGGTTATACGAGTTTAATCTCTTTGAATCGTATCCATCACCAAACATCCTCTTTGCCAAGAGTAGGTAAAGACCATCACCGAGGCAAAATCGGATGTCCCACAAACTTATCTGACCCGGTGGCCAAAATTAGAACAAATTTTTGTGCCTGTTAATTTTTATAAGTTGACCCTAGCAATGCTTAGGACTGCGGTTACTTACATGTACATGTATTTACTATTTACACATCAAGATGTACTTAATTGTAATTTTTTTTTCAAAAGAGCAACCACCGAATTACTCGCTGGTTCTTCTCGGTAGGAATGGTATTCCGAACCAGTGGTAGACTCGACGATTCAAAGGCACTTGTAAATGTTTATTTGATTAGAAAACATTTCACTTTGAGTCCAAAGCCCGTCGCACACCAGCGTTTTTATATCGCTAGTGTGACGCAACGCTTAGCTAACGAGCTAGAGAGCTGTAACAAGTCAAAGAGGCCGCTCAATTGTTGGCCCGTCTGGTTTGCCACGTTCCCTGACAAGTATTTAATCTTGTACCCTGTCGTATTAGTAGGCGCACCATATTTCCCGCTTTCACAGGAAATGTCTTAAATTCGAGGCCTTGAAACACTTACAATACATATACTAGAGTCACTAGACGATGCTCGCGAATTCTTCCGTGAGGTTTAAGTTGGTTATTCCCGTGGGAACTTCTTAGTTTTCCGGATTAAAAAGTAGCCTATTTCCTTCGCCGTTATACAACCTATCTCTGTACGAAATTATATCAAAATCCTAATTCTAATCTTTGTTATTTTGTTCCTAATTCCTTAATGAATTCGAAATTCATAAAGAAATTAGGAATAAAAAGTATCCTATGTCCATCCCCAGGGCGCAATAGGATAATCAGTGGCAATCACACAACCTCTACCCCTGCACGTAAGCTGTGATTATGAAATTCTTACAATTGTTTGACGAACTTCCTGGCTTTAGCTAGTTACCACTCTACCGAAAAAGACGTGCTGCCAAGCTATTTAGCCGTCCGGTACGATGTCGTGTAGAAATCGTTTAGCTGTATGGGCTTATCCATACAGCCGTGTCTGTTGCCATATCCCTAACAGATTAGCCCGCTGTCATCTTAGACTGCATCATCACAATACCATCAGGTGAGATCATGAGACCATAAACATCCCGCTGTCAGGATTTAGGAATGCTTGTGAACGTATTATTGTTTCAGATTTTTTTGTGATTGGCTGACTCTATGGTATTCTTACAGCATCAGAGAGTTTCAGCAAAGTACGACGATTAAGACTGGAGATGGCAGAAATGATTTTTGCAGCTTTTTCGAAACGGACCAGAGGCCCAATTGTCTAAGCAAATCGTTATCCTTTGACAGCTTAAAACGTATTACTCGAGCTGTTTATGGAGCTCATACATGCTTTTTGACGTGCAGGCATCTATCAACTCCATAAACAGGTCGAATTATACGATTACGATTTCCTTACACAATCGGGGGGCACATGGACTATCCTGGGACTGAAAAGAAGCCATGGTAGCCCTACGTATTAAGATCTTAAGAGGATACGTCGGTGTATCAATTGATTTTTTACGAGAAATTAATGAGACAGTGTTCGCTGTGATCTGTGTAATCGTCTGTTAGATGACAGATCCTAAACCAACTTATATTTGCTCTAGAATTGTATCAATGTCGTCTTTATTGCTATAGCAACAAGGTGTTTTCTTCGTATATGTTTAATTTGAATAAGGATTAAGTTTGGAGTAAGCTGATAATAGTATTAGGTATCTATTTAACATTCAGTTATGTCAAACAAGATTTTAAGCATTATTGAGTCAAAGGTAAAAATGCGGAAAGAAATCGGGAAGTTTGACGGGTTGAGTTAGGTATTACTATACCTAGATATTCCTTCTCTAGGAAGATCATTATATGTATTTTTACTCCACAAGTCAGCCCTTGACAGCGATATCACCTGGTGGTAAGTGATGGTAGCGGGCTAACCTGTTTAGGAGTACCGCAATAGCAAAAATGGCTAACCTGTTAGAACAGGTTAGTTCGGTTAGGTAGGTATATTAAACCCATACCCTTAAAATGGGAATCGTGCCGTAACGCAAAATCGCTTGGCGGTACTTCTTTGCCGGAAGGGTGGTAATTAGCTACTGCAAAAGCCTCTCACCAGACAAAGGTAGGTGTAGACAAGTACTAGGTACATACTAAGACTTTATTTCCCTTTTTAGATAGGCATATGCTTACATGACACTTCTACCCATTACCGGCTTACTACAGAGCACGAGTCTCCTCTCGGAATGGCCATAGTCTACCAAGCTGGCCAATTGCGGATTGGCAGACTTCACACACCTCCGAGAAGATTATCAGAACTCTTGCATGGGCATCTGCGCAGGTTTCCTCACGCTTTTTTCCTTCACCATGATAATAGTTATTATCACTTGCTTTATAATTATCTTAAAACGCACATTTAGCTCCGAAAAGTTAGAGGTGCGTGTCCAGGATCGAACCCGCGACCTCGTAAGGGGGTCGGGTGTATTAACCACTAGGCTATCAACCACAGAATGAATGATAATAATACAGAACAGTTGTTGATTTCGAATAGGTATAGTAATGCGAAATTCATATAATTACAGAGTAGGTATGTATCACAAGATGTTATTAAGCTCCATTTGTTTTTTTAACCGCAGACTTTTGTTGAAGTGCTGTAAGACTCAATATTTATTTCAAGCGGCTATTAAAATAATTTCCATAAATTATATTAATTTGATAAATACCCATCGTTTATAATGTTGAAATATTCAATAGGCTATATAAATAAACACCTTCGGTATTAATGAAGTACCGATTAATATGTTTTTGTGACACTTTCAGTATTAACTACAAGAAGAAATACATAGCTACGTAATTAAATAATTATATTTAATTAATACAACAACATACTTCTTACTAATTTAATACTAAACTATATGAGGGTCCATTTAATAGCACCGTCATGGCAATTTATAATTAAAATGTCGTTATAATTAATTTAGCGGCTCGCTTCGCCCGCGGCGCCCGGCTGTTGCCTGTTGGCCATCTTGTTTTTGTGCGCTAGCATAACATTTGTACCTACAACTACACAGTGAGACTGAGATTTATAGAATGAACTTTGACTTTGCTCAGACTTGAGACATGGTTAAAACGTGACAGATTGATGTTACTCACATAAGTCCATCTCGTTTTAACTCTGTAAAGCCTGAACAAAGTCAAAGTAAGTACCTACGCTCTATAGATCTCAGCATTAGAGCCCTAGGGGTAAAATTACATCTGCATTGTTAACGATCGCACAATCTCTGATTTGTTAACTCTCTATGTGTCGTATTCCTCATTGCTGAGGGTCGTGACCTCTTTCCATTAATTAAATTCTTCGTATAATAATGCGGTAGGTTCCCAGGTCCTTCTGTATACTCGACTAAGACTAACGGCCGGTTTCTGAATTGAGAATTTCATGTTGAGTCCGTCTCAAAGACTGCATAAGGACTAATTAAGCAAATTTTTGTTTCTAAATTGATATTGGGCCGGTTTCTGAATTAAGCAATCAAGCAATAAAAACAGCAAGCTCCAACTCTCAAACCTTACACAATATCAATTCAAAAACAAAAATTTGCTTATAATTAGTCCTTAAGTACTTAGTCTTTGAGACAGACTGAACATGAAATTCTCAATTCAGAAACCGGCCGTAAGAGTACTAAGTATTCTAACTTTTACGTTTGTAAAGATTATTATCAGATACCTATTAGTGATAATAACCGGGATCGACGGCCGTGCTCACCGATGCACGGAGCCACGGATCGAGAATTGGGTATTTGACAATACCCAAATCAACTATAAAATAATCACTAAAAATAATTTATTTGAATACTTAGTTGTCAAATACCCAATTCATGGATTCGGATCGGAAGCAGTGCGGAGCTGAAGGTGCTTTCGAGCTTGTACCTGGTACAGCAACTCTATTCCGTGTGTCTCCTCATGGTATTCTCGGAAGCCAATGAATCGATGCTGTGTTGTGACTTGTGATGCCCGCACACCTAGTCTATAAGTCTACCATGGGCTCAACCAATTACCTATATTCTGTGGCTCTACTTATTTCGAAATGCTTCCTCAATCAAAGGTTTCAAAATAATTATTCATTATTTAAGGAATAGGAATCGTCCACTTGTAGTTTTATTATAAGTAGGTAGGTAAATTTTAAATAGAGATTTGACCCAAAAGCATTCGGTTTTTTCACACAACATCCCCCGAGGCTTGGGGCTAGCAGAGCCTCCGCGACGAATCAACGAGTGAATTCGCTCGTGATGAATCGCATACCCATTATCAAAACAGCCCACAATAGTCTAAGGCTGATTACACTGGGAGTTTCATAAAAGTATAAACTTGGCTTCTCATACAACATAAATGTTGGTACCAATAAATCATCCTAATATTATAAATTCGAAAATGAGACCCAGAATCCACCAGAGCGGAGAAGAGCGGAGCGGACAGACATGGTTTTAACGGACCAATCAGAGTTTATCGGAGGCCCAATTGTATAAGCAAGTCGTAATCATTTGAGAGCTTTAAACGTACCTATTACTCGGAACTGTTTTACGTGCTTTTTGACGTGCAGGCATCTATGAACTCCTTGAACCGGTCGAATTATGCCTTTGACAAACGATTATGATTACGATTTCCTTAAACAATCGGGGGGCAGACTCGTTAAATGACTACATGACTTTTTCATGACATTGACCAATGTTGATGAAATTTCGTACTTAGCTTGCAATCCCGGAACTCATTGAATACCCACAGAATTTTTTAAATGAACGCGTACGAAGTCGCTGGCAACTTTCAAAAATGGATGCTCCCAATTTTCTTCCACAATTTCCGGAACCTTGTTGTAAGCAAATACATCGAGTACTGCGCGTGTACGCACCCTAACACATCAAAAGTGCATTTAAAATGTCACACAAGATGCCATTACCATTACAAAGTAAACTGAAGCACACCCGGGCGTCGCATAATAGTCATACAACGACAATAACGGATAATGAAGTGGTTTTGTCACATTTGGGCGTGTATTAAAGCACAATAATTATTATGATATCAATGGGCGATTATTGGACGATTAGCGTGGACGGATCGTTGTGAAACAGGCCTTTCGATTTGTACGTATTGTTTTCTCATATTTAATTTTTTATTGTCGATCAAGTCTACCTACGTCTTAAACTCTTAACATCTCTATTGTCTACGATACAATAATAATTATTAACATTGCTATAGAATTTTAGTAAGTACTTACCTTTATTAAATAAAAAACTGTAACGCGGCCACGAAGAAATTTAAGAGGGATTTCTAAATTCAAACCTATATTTTTTTATTCAAATAAACATATTAAAAGTAAATCTAGCACTGGTTCGGAATGCCATTTCAAAAACCTCAAACCACGCGGACGAAGTCGCGGGCATCATCTAGTAAGTATAATATTATAAATTATAATAAATGCGAAAGTGTGTCTGTCTGTCTGTCCGTCTGTCTGTCTGTCTGTCTGCTACGCTTTCACAGCCCATCTGTTCAACCGATTTTGATGAAATTTGGTACAAGGATAGTTTGATACCCGGGGAAGGACATAGGTTACTTTTTATCCCGGAAAATTGAAGAGTTCCCCAGGGAATCAAAAACCTTAATCCACGCGGACGAAGTCGCGGGCATCATCTAGTATAAATATAAAATTATTATTCCGGAAAATTAACGAGTTCCCGTGGGAAATAAAAACTTATTCCATGCGGACCAAGTGGCGGGCATCAGCTTGTATTTTATATTACTAATGTTCTCCTCTACCCTATATATTTTTATGTAGCGTAAAACCTAAAATCTCCTGGCAATATTTTTCAATTGTTTATTCCTTTGCTATTATTAAATGTCTTTTTTTGGTATTCTGTATGCCTTTCAGTTTTAATAATTATCTCTGTGGTTTCTTTTTGCCGCATGTAGATATTAAAATAACAGAAAAACATGTAATTAAAGACGTTTGTTAATGTTAGTGTAACGCCATGTTTCTTTTTATGCCCATGAATTAAATACGTTGGTTTTCAACTCCCTTTTGTGTCGTAAACTATTCATTATTGTATTATTTTTGTTTGGTAGGTATATTTACTCAGTGTACCTAAGTAGTTTATTTTGTACCTACACTCAATTTAATTTGACACAATCCATAGTTCTTAAAGCTATCAAAACACCTAGTGGTTTACCAGTCCGTCAAACTTATGTGACCCGGTGGCCAAAATTGTTTTTTTTTATAGGTACCTGTTAACTTTTGTTTTATTTATTTTTTGTCACCGGGATACGGTCAGATAGGTATGTGGGACTATAGAGTATAGACGTAGGCGTCCTATTCGGTTGGTCGGAGTTCCGATTTTCGGACATGAGCTTCTACTCGTACTTGTCTTACTTTTTAGAGTTAGGTAAGTGCGATTTAAACAATAGGTTTAAAACGCACTTACCTAACTCTACTTACTTACTACTTACCTACTAACTTACTATTACGTACTTAATTATTTTAACGGTGAAGGAAATCTTTGTGCGGTAACCTGTATGATTGAGGGTTCTCTATGATGTTCCAAATATATGGAAAAATAAGACCACCCTGTACCCAAATTTGCAATAAAATTGATCGATAAACATTTGATATCTGCCAATCTCAAGTTGGCCAGTGATTTGTTACTTTCAAAACCTTTCTCATTCTGAAAGGAGACTGGGTTGAAATAATTTGAAATGATGATGAAAGCTTTGAGAAACTGAAAAAACGATTCTTCTTAAAGAATAGAAATCTTCCTTGCTATTTGATTTGTACCTAGTAGGTAAGCATAGTGCCAAATCAGCAATTCTTTTCTTTTTTTTAATTTATAGACTCAGAGACGTCTCTAGCCCATGTAGCGCCCGTGTGCAAACATTACCCTAACGCCCCCTAGTAAGCGCGCGGTCAAAATGGAATGTTTACAAAGTACAAGCTATGTGCCGCGCCCTCGCCGGGCCGCAGCGCCACGTCCGGCTCGCCAACCTGCCCAACCCGCCCAAGCTCCAACCAACGTCCGCCCTGCAGCCCAGGGGGAAGCGCTGACCAACCCGGACATCATGGCCATAGTCCGGGTTGTGATCGAGGCGCTCAACACCGGGCTGACGGCGTACCTGCAGGGCCAGGGCGCAATCCAAGCCCTAGTAGTGGGAATGGCTGTGCTCACACGCAGCTATTCTCACTAAGAATACTATACTGGAACCCAGGCGGCATTAGGGGTCATATTCGCGAGCTTGCCACACTCGCCCAGTCGCAGGATGTCCACGTCATCCTCCTGGGCGAAACCAAGCTCGCCGCCCACTTAGAGCTCCGAGTACCGAACTTCTTCGTGTACCGTCGCGACGAGGTCTCACCCCGAGGTTACGCCTACAGAGGAACGGCGGCCTTGGTGCGGAGAGACCTAGTACACGAGGAACTGGAACACGCACCCTACAGATCCTTGCGTACGCAGGGAGTGCGTGTCCATGCCGGGGAAAAGGAGCTCAACATATATGCCGCCTACAAACCGCCGAACACGAACTTTCACAGCACCGATGTCCAAACACTCCTCGAGCCGCAAATCCCAACACTGGTCGTGGGGGATATGAATGCGAAGCACCAAGCCTGGGGCTCGCGAGTCAGCAACACGACCGGCCGCACGCTTTTCGAAGATAGCGAACGCCATAACTACGGCATACTGGGCCCGGGTGCACCGACCATTGTGCCGACTAATCCCAGCTTTGCACCCGACGTCTTGGACATCGTGTTGCATCACCGGATTGACCAACCTATCAGTGTTGAACCACTATACGACCTTGACACCGAACATCTACCGATATTGATCACACTCAACCTCCAGCGCGACTTCACAATCCCACGTCCTCCCAGAACCAACACCAACTGGGAGACGTATGCAGCCGCGCTGTCGGAGCTTGAGCTCGCAGGACCCATTTCGACCCCAGCCGACGTGGATAGAGCCGCCAGCTCCATCACGGCGGCCATCCAACAGGCCAAAAGCGAGGCCACTACCATTATGCCGCATGCTGGACGACGGGACCTGCTCTCGAGCTCGCTCTGGGACAAGCTTGAGAAGAAGCGCGCCCTACGTAAGCTATGGGCGCGCACTCGCTGTCCGAGGGTCAAGCGTGACCTCAATCGTCTTGCACAGGAAGTGTCGCAAGCACTCGGCGCCCGCGAAGATGACGACTGGGAGAAGACCATCGACGCGGCGTCCGAGTCCGAAACATCACTGTACCACCTGTGCAAGACCCTCACCGGCTCCGACTCACCCGTCTACCCTCTACTTGACGGACAGGGTAGACGAAGATACCCCGCCATGGATCGAGCTGAGATCATGGCGGAGTATATGGAAAAACAGTTTACCCCCAACCCACCGACCACCGACGACACTGTGACCAGACACCACGCGGCGATCGTACAACAGATAGAGGATTTCCTGTCGAGCCCGATTCCTCCGCTCCGGGAGGACGACTTCATCTCCCCGTCCGAGCTGAGGAAGGCCGTCTTTCGACTTCCTAAAAGGAAGGCACCGGGCTACGACGGGATCCCGATCGCCGCCCTACAGCAGCTGCCGAGAAGAGCTCTCATTGCAATAGCGAGACTCTTCAACAGCGTACTCCGTACCGCTCATTTCCCGGAGTCATGGAAATTGGGGAAAGTTATTACTATCCCCAAACCGGGAAAGGACCGCCGCCTACCAGGAAGCTACCGCCCCATCACCCTCCTGCCGCACATCACCAAGCTGTTTGAGCGTTTGTTGCTACGAAGACTTGCCCCGCACCTTCATCCGCGTGCTGAGCAGTTCGGCTTTCGCAGCAACCACTCAACGACGCTCCAGCTGGCGAGAGGACTGCACTATATCGCCAGTGAGAGGAATCGTGGCCAATTCATCGAGAAGGCCTTCGACCGTGTGTGGCACGATGGACTCCTGGCGAAACTCCTCTCGACCACCCTACCACCCGCGATTGTGCGGCTGGTAGCCTCATTCCTGGAAGGCAGGTCCTTCCGAGTGGCCGTTGAGGGCGCGGACTCCCAGCCGCGTCCGATACGGGCCGGAGTACCCCAAGGCAGCTGCCTGTCTCCGTGTCTCTACGCGGTGTACACAGACGATATCCCTACCCTCGCCGACCACCTGCGCGAGGGGGAGGAAGACGTGCTGTTGTCGCTTTACGCTGACGACAGCGCGTACTTCGCGTCGTCGTACCACCAAATCGTCGCTACAAACCGCATGCAACGTCTGCTGGACTTGCTTCCGGAATGGCTGGACAAGTGGAGAATGTCCGTCAACGTGGGAAAGACGGCCGCCATTTTGTTCAGCGCCCGGAAGCACATGCGTCAGCTCCAACTGCGAGGACAGGACATAGAGTGGCAGACTTCGGTGCGCTACTTGGGGTGCCACATTGACGCCGGCCTGGCCATGGTTCCCATGATTGATCATGTTATGAACCACGCCACGGCTGCCGCGTCGATGCTGCACCAGGTCCGGCAGAATAAGTGCCTGCGCCAAATCGTGGGAGCTCCGAGGTACGTGAGGAACGACGTGATCCATCGCGACCTCAAGACGCCCACCATGGAGGAGTACGTCCGTACGCTCGCGCGGCGCCTATTTGCGCGCGCAGACAACGGACCGTACGAATACCTCCACGGGATCGCACCGCCGACCACCCGACCTCCGACCGGGCGTCCACTACCTCGTGAGCTCCTACGATCGCCATCACCAGCGCGGCACACAGGCGATCGTAGCGACGACGACGACGCGACCAACACCGGATTTGACATCGACTCCGCGCGCAGCGGCGACTCTATCGCTCGCGACGCGGAGTCCACCGACTTAGACACCATCTCGGCGCGCGAGAGCGACCCCATTGCCCGCAGCGCCGAGAATCCAGGACAAGACACGGGTCCAGCACGCGGAGGTGACAACGTCACCCGCAGTGCGGACCCAACACCGGATGTGACACCCGACCCAGGTGCCCGTAGCCTACAAGGCAGGCCCTAGCCGGTTATTACCCGGCTTAAAGCTATTCACCGGGGCACAGAGTTGCCCCGCGCCCCGCCCGGGTAAGGAGGCTCAGCCTCGAGGCCCGTACCCCCGCTTGGCCCTCAAGGGGCAAACGGAGAAGACCCACTGATGACAAGCTATGGTACAAGTAACAACACAAGTAAGTACAGTACATAAGAAGAGCTCCAGATGCTATACGAAATGTATGCAAAGAGGAGCTCTTTTTACGTTGGTCAATAAAATTGCCGCGGCCGGCCAACGCGCGCGCCGAGTGGGGACTGGGCATAGATAAATATGTACAACCTGAGGACTGGGGCTCCGTAGCGAGCGGCGCTCGGCGCCCCTAGGACCGCTGCGCCCGTGTGCAACGCACACCCTACACCATGTTTAAAGACGCCTCTGTATAGACTAGCGCTTGGCTGCAATCAGACTTGCTGCAAGTAGTGATGCAGCCTGAGGTGGAGCGCGCTTGTCTAGGAGATGCCTATTCACTCATATTATAAGTGGGTAGAAAATTCTGCATTTATTCAAAAAACAAAACTCATTTTCCGCACGTTTTGGTGAGAAACTAAGCGTCAAGGCCATAATTATGATTGAGAAAAGGCATAGACTTTCGTAAACTGAATCATAATTATGGTCTGAGAACTCTACTCTCTACGCTTAGTTACTTATCATCACGTGCGGAAAATGAGTTTTGTTTTTACTCTCCTCCGAAATCGACATACCTAATCCATGCAATTATTAATTGTCCACGCTTCAACACGCGTTGTATTCACTGAACAAAGAGTCCAAAGACCATAGTTAACGTATTAACAACTTCCAATGAATATTCAAACGTTACCGATACTCTATCGTTTTATAACACACCACTTTAACATGAACTTTAAACTCTATGGTATTATTACTACTTAAGAGATCATTATAAAATGGTTCTTTTCACCAATTAACGAAATGGTTTATTTTAACCACTTTAAGTTGAACTCTGATCATTCTGGTATTTCACTGCATTAGAGGTCAATGAAAATTGGTTATTGACCAATTAACGAATAACAAACTTTGAGCGTGACAAATTCTCGTACAGTTTTAACAATTTTTTGGAATGTTCATGTAATTCGACATAGTGTCTATAAAGTTGTGTGTACACGTACCGTAACTTAGCGACGTAGTATACCTATCTATGGCGGAAAAACAGCCTTAAATAGCTAGGTATTTTCACAGACTGTGGCATGGTTACATTGCAAGTTAAATAAAAGCTTGCAAAAAGCCCATTCCACCAGAGCTAAGCTAAGGTAAGAAAATCGAGCTATCTTATATTCTGTAGGTTTGAATTGCAATTTGCATCCGCTATAGCTTAATAGCAACGTAGTTTATCTCTGGTGAAAAGGCAGGCTTCTAGACTTCTAGAGGAAGGAAGAAATAGGTATTTTATCAGACTGTGACGTAGTGCTATGACAACCTCCCTGGCGCAGTGTTGAGCGCTGTTGTCTTAACGTGGGAGGTCCCGGGTTCGATTCCCGGCAGGGTTCAATTTGGGAATTTATCTTTTTTGAATTTTCTCTGGTCTGGTCTAGTGGGAGGCTTCGACCGTGGCTACCAGCAAAGACGTACCGCCAAGCGATTTAGCGTTCCGGTACGATGCTGTGTAAAAATCGACTAGGGGTAGGCATGGCCATGGGTTTAATATAACTGCCATACCTCTAACAGGTTAGCCCGCTACCATCTTAGACTGCATCGTCCCTTACCATCAGGTGAGATGTTCCGAGTTTCTTGCTGGTTCTTCTCGGTAGGAACGGCATTCCGAACCAGTGGTAGATTCATTTGACTATTCATAAGAACTTGTAATAGTCTATTTGAATAAAAATCATTTGAATTATTTTGAATTTTGATGGCAGTCAAGGGCCTAACTTTTAATAGAATAAAAAAAAAGTTAAGTAATATTGTAGGCACGCGACGCGATCGTCGCGACGCGTGGCGAATGGATTCCGCATACGAAAGTTGTAACTATGCCGAATCCACAATTCACATCAGTCGGAAATCTAATAACTGTAGGTACTGGGGCCATACTGCCAACGCTTAAAGCCATATTGTTTCATTATGGTTGAATTTCGTGTTTTAGAATTATAGTCTTTATTTTATGAACGTCCAGATACGTGACACCAAACTGCCATTTTTACCCGACTGCGGAACGCACAGGGTTATGTGTTCATCAGTCTATATATGTATTTTTGTTCCTTGCAGGACAGCTACAGCCTAAACGCGTGGACCGATTTTGATGATTCTTGCACCAGTTTATGCCGAGTATATCAGTAGAGTATCACTGTGGAAGCCGAATTTGAGAAAAAACAAAATGGCGCCCTCTAGAAACCATAATGTAACAAATTAAAAAATTAAAGTCGATAGACTATGGCAAGTGGGGTATCGATGAATAGGTCTTGCAAAATCATAGTTAGATTCCCTTGATCATTTTCTCATTTTATCGATCATTTAGGATTTACGAGGTTTCAAAGGTTCATTTTTAGTGTATTCCTTTGTGTCGCACTACAGACAAAACGGCTGAACCGATTTTGATTATACTTGCACCACTAGATTTATCTTAATCTTCTGAGTGTCATAACGGAAGCCGAATTTGAGAAAAAACAAAATGGCGGCCTCTAGAAGCCATAATGTAACAAATTAAAAAATTAAAGTCGATAGACTATGCCAAGTAGGGTATCGATGAATAGGTCTTGCAAAATCATAGTTAGGTTCCGTTAACCATTTTCTCATTTTAGCGATTATTTAGGATTTACGAGGTTTCAAAGGTCCATTTTTGTGTATTCCTTTGTGTCGCACTACAGACAAAACGGCTGAACCGATTATGATAATACTTGCCCCACTAGATTTATCTTAATCTTGTGAGTGTCACTACGGAGGCCGAATTTGAGAAAAACAAAATGGCGTCCACTAGAAGCCAATTAATAAATAAAAGTCGATAGGCTCTTAGCCTATCAATAGTCGATAGGCTCTATAGCAAGTGGGGTATCGTTAGATAGGTCTTTTAAAATCACATCTAGGTTCCTTGAACCATTTTTCCGTTTAAATGATAATTTAGGATTTACGAGGTTTCAAAGGAAATGTTTAAAGTTCCTACTCATATCATCTATGTCTATCAAACTAGGTGGATTATCTCAAAAACCACTCAACCGATTTTAAAAATTATATTACTTATAGAAAGCTACATTATTAACAAGTAAAATAGGCTATACTTTATTTCCAATAAAATTAGAGATCCTTACGAAAATTGCAATAATGTGAGTTAAGTCGGAAAAAGCGATCTCATCTGAGAGCTTACGTGGCGTGCGCTGCCTAAATCGATAAAGTTACACGACAACAATGTATGGTGTAAACGTTCCTCTCAAAAAGTTCTAAAAAAAGTCCGGGATAGCATATAGCTATCTATCTTTTAAGGTTGACTCACAATAACCATTTTTATGATTTTCAAATTTGGTCACTGCTTTACTTGCGAAGGTGTTTTACCAACATTGTTTTAATCGTTAATTACTTATCACAATGAATATATTACTCATCTCAAGTATTTAATTTAGACAAAAATTGTCCTTTACACCATTCAATTTAGATGAATATTTTATGAGATATAGAAATACAGTAACCTCATCAGAAAATGACGCGGACCACAGCGGATAGGTAAAGGGTGAAGGTGGGGCGTACTCTCACAATATAATAAATATTACAGTAGTATAGTAACATATCATTGTATACCTAAGCTTAATGTGACGAAATAACAAGTCTCAAAAAACTTGATGATTTTTACTCCTTCAATCGATCAATCTATAAATTATAATACTATATTATTATTAATTTAGCGCATATTCGACTAACATAACTTCCTACTAACATTTTTAATGTCTATTAAAATATTACTTCCGAGTCCACTTAGTTATAAACTAAATCCATACTAATATTAGAAATGCGGAAGTGTGTCTGTCTGTCTGTCTGTCTGTCTGCTACGCTTTCACGGCTCATCCGTTCAACCGATTTTGATGAAATTTGGTACAGGGGTAGGTGGTATCCCGGGGAAGGACATAGGCTAATTGTTAGCCCGGGAAATTAAAGAGTTCCTCCGGGAATCAAAAATCCTAATCCACGCGGACAAAGTCGCGGGAATCATCTAGTACTAAATAAATAAATACGTCTACTACGTGCTAAATACGTACAATTTGTGTTTTTGAAAATACTTAAAAATACCTACTTTTTTTGCATTGTCTACGGGCATTTTCGTAAGTGGCCGACGTTCATTGCCGAGGTCTCGTGACGTCGATGCGATAGGACTCTAGAAAATTAATAAGCACATTTTTAGGAAAAATAGCAGATTTACGAACTTTACCAAATTATTATTAGTATTATAACATATGCAAATTTGATGATGGTTATGGTGATCACCGCTCGTCATTACGAATAAATTAATCCGATGCTCATTACTACTTCTCATACAAAATACTTATTAGTACCTTTGGTGCTACATACCACAGAATAGGTAATAGGTGCTACTTCGGGCAGATAAAACGTCGCCTGTTTCCGATAAATACTTAACAAAAAAATTTGAAATAAAAAAGTAATTTATAAAAAACAAAAAACCCGACTGCTTGGATACCAAAAAGTATAAAACAAGACATGAATTGAAGTATTTCATTATTATCAATTTAAATCGTATAGTATTAATAAAATTTATCAAGGCGCAGTCGCACGTCCTAAAGCTAAACTTAACGTGCGACTGCGCCTTGATAAATTTTATTAATATTATACGATTTAAATTGATAATAATGAAATACTTCAATTCATGTCTTGTTTTATACTTTTTGGTATCCAAGCAGTCGGGTTTTTTGTTTTTTATAAATTATGAGTAATGTTGTTTAAGTATTGCTTTAAGGCCCGATATACAATCAGGCGGCAACCAACTGTAGGTATAAAACTCGCCACACTACAGCATATATCTGTACCCATATATAGCACTACGCTCTACGCTCGATTTTACAGCCAACTAACCAATTTTGCTACGTGAAATATTTGATTATTATTTATTTACTACATTACATACCTAATATCTATGCCTCCGCCACATTATTACAGTAAATACTAGCGGACGCGCCCCTGCTTCGCTCGGGTGAAATTTTTAAAAATTCCTTGGGGGTGAAATATCCAAAAATCCTGTAACACGTGTTTCTTTATATTTAATCGAAAGCCCAAATACCAATTTTCATGAATGTAAACCGAAAAATAAAGAACTTTCATACAAACTTTCCTCCTATATTTCACCCCTTTGCGGGTCGAATTTTCAAAAATGGTAACACACGTACTTCTTCATATTTAACCGAAAGCCCAAATGCCAAGTTTCATGGCTACCTAAAACTTGAAAAATGAAGGACTTTCATACAAGCTTTCAACCACTATTTTACCCCTTTGGGGGTGGAATTCCCAAAAACAGTACACACACGTACACACGTACCCACTACAGCCCATTAACGTCCCACTGCTGGGCACAGGCCTCCACTCTCATAGGAGAGAGGGAATTAGAGCTTTGACCCACCACGCTGCTCCAATGTGGGTTGGCGGGCTTTAACGACTATTATCATGTTAGTCATAATAACCGGGACCGACGGCTTAACGTGCTCTCCGAGGCACGGGGGTGAAACACCGCCAACTTCCTAATTCCGGGCTAGTGCTGAGAATTTCTAGTCAGAAAAACCCAACACTTATTATGGCCCGACCCGGTACTCGAACCCGGGACCTCGTCAGCCGCAGTTAAACATGCTAACCACTAGACCAACGAGGCAGTCATGTACACACACGTACTTCTTTATTTTTTACCAAAAGCTCAAACCCCAAGTTTCATGGATATAACTTGAAAGATGACGGACTTTCATACAAACTTTCACCCCTATTTCAACCCCTTAGGGGTGGAATTTTGAAAAATCCTTCCTTAGTGAGCGCCTACATCATAGAAGGAACCTACTGTCAAAATTTCAAGTTTCTAACCCCAGCGGTTTAGGCTGTGCGTTGATAGCCAGTCAGGACAAACGATTTTATATATATAGAATAGATAGAAAAAAGATTGACATCCTACCTACTTACTAATATAGATAGATTAGGTATGTATGCGCCCGATCATTCACAAACGCTAGGTACAGTGTTCTTCTATGTACCTATAGTACGCGCGCGAGTTGAATGCAGAGCTAATATTGTACGGTGACACACGATGCATTCAACTCGCGCGCATACTATAGGTACATAGAAGAACACTGTACCTAGCGTTTGTGAATGATCGGGCGTGTCATACATGTCAAATGTAAAACTAAATGGTACGGAACCCTTCGTGTCCAACTCGCACATGACAGGTTTTCATTGTGGTGTATTTTTTTTTTTGGTGTATTTTTATGTGGTTTACATAAAATAAAAGTGTAATTTCATTCATTCTCATTCATACGATTCATGTGATACCTACTGCCCGCTGACAGACAGACGGACAGAGAGCGCAGGCTTAGTAATAGGGTCCCGGTGGCACACTCTGGGTACGGTACCCTAAAAAAGAATAATCGTAAAATATAAAAATAGAAAAGCCCGCCGGAGTGACCGCGGCACGACCAGGGTTGCCAAATTTGGTTTTGAAATCTACCGAACAAGGACGAGACCGTTGATAGGAACAAACACAACTGATAATTATTATTTTACACAATACTAGCAGATGCCCGCGACTTCGTCCGCGTGAAATAAGTTTTTTAAATTCCCACGGGAACTCCCAAATTTTTCGGGTTAATATATAGCCTATGACACTCACAAACTTAACCTCTTTATAATATTAGTAAGTATAGATTTATTTTATAAAATTACACATATTATGGCAGTAGGCATTAAAAGTTACAGGTATGCATAATTTAGGCTTCACCATGTCTACGCTTGATTTGAAATCAAAAATCACATATGACTGACCTTCGCTCACGTTTCGACACGATTCGAAAGAAAGAAATGGAAAACGTCACGATCTGCGCGTGTACGAACCGGCAACGTCACTTATTATATTGCGGCAAATCTTATACTTCATTATGTATGAAACTGAATAAACCGAACCACTCATACTTCGGCATTTTTGTCATACTTGCTAAAATACCGAACACCTGGCAACCCTAGGCGCACCACTGGCGGCGACGCGCTAAGTAGGTAAGTTGGTAACTTAGCGCGTCGCTGCCAGCGTCGCCGAATCAGAGATCCCGCCCCGCGCCCCCGCGCCCCCGTGGCTCTCGTACACAATTCATATATTTGCATTTTTCGATACAGTCACAGTCAGTCAGATACAGTTTAGTAAATAATCAATGCTGTCTCTAGGCATCCATACTAATATTATAAATGCGAAAGTGTGTCTGTCTGTCTGCCACGCTTTCACGGCCCATCTACTCAACCGATTTTGATGAAATTTCGTAAAAGGTTAGGTTGTATGTATAGGCCATAAGTAAGGACATAAGCTAGGTACCTACTTTTTACCCTGGAAAATTAAAGAGTTCCTGCAGTAATCAAAAAACCGTAATCCACGTGGACGAAATCGCGGGCATCATCTAGTACGGAAATAATTGAAAAACTTATCCGGGTCACACACAGTTTTTCACATAAAATTGTATAATACACGCCATCTAAATACCTGTTTCTTTTAGGAAAACCTAAAACCGTTTACCTATACCTAGTTCTTTTTTGCGTTTCAAATATTATATAATAAACTAGATGATGCCCGCGACTTCGTCCGCGTGGTTTAAGTTTTTTGTTATTCCCGAAGGAACTACTTAATTTTCCGGGATAAAAAGTAGATTATGTCACTCTTCAACTATACCCATGCCAAAAATCACGTCGATCCGTTGCGCCGTTGAAGCGTGATTGAAGGACAAACCAACAAACCAACTGACTTTCGCATTTATAATATTAGTATGATTTCATTTATCATCATGTGACGTGATTTTTGGCATGGGTATAGTCGAAGACCTGGAGAGTGACATAATCTACTTTTTATCCCGGAAAATTAAGTAGTTCCCTCGGGAATAACAAAAAACTTAAACCACACGGACGAAGTCGCGGGCATCAGCTAGTATGCTATAAAAGTTCTTATCTGTATGAAATAGAGCTGAAATTTTAAGAAACGGTCGAACGAAAACGTTTCTTACGAAAAGCATTCCACGCGGACAAAGTCACGGGCATTAGCTAGCGGGCATTAACAAATAGTAATAATGATAACATGTGTATGTGTGAGTTTAGCAATACTTGTTCCCACAGAAAATTACCTATAAGTGTTCGCCCTTTATTAGTATGATTATGTTACTATAGTTACCTAGTAGGTAACTATAGTAACATAATCATACTAATAAAATAAATGCGAGTGTTTTTGTTTTTTGGTTTGTTGATTTGTTGGTTTGTCTTTCAATCACGCCGCAACGGAGCAAGGGATCGACGTGATTTTTGGTATTGGTATAGTTGAGGACCTGGAGAGTGACATAGGCTACGTTTTATCCCGGAAAATTAAGGAGTTCCTGCGGGAATCAAAAAAGCTAAAACCACGCGGACGAACTTGCCGGCATTAGCTAGTCTTACTAATCAAATAATATAATTATACAAGGTGTAAGGTAAATGGTATAACATACCGGCGGCTACCCATGCTATTTTGACGTTATAAACACTATGGTAGAGTTAAAAAGTCAAAATTAATTATCAAAAACTTCCATACAAAATTAATTAGTTAATTATGGAAAATAAATTTGGCAACCCTGTGGAGTCCTTTGTTCCTTCTACACCTAAAGTCAGAACTGTACTGCAAGCGATAATAATAATTATTATCGTATCGTTATGCAATTTGGCAATTCATTACAATTTGCAAATCATTGAAAGAACAAACTACACAGAATAATTAATTATTGATCAAAACTTAAACAAAGTAAGTCGAGAAATTAATCACAGGGAAAGGCGGCTCATAAAGTAAGGATAAGTGACTGACTTCGACTTACGAAGTCCGATACTAGTCGGGCATTTTTTTACAACAATACGTAAGTTCTAGCCGGGCTTTAGCTTTGAGAATTTAATTGCATGCCGAATAATGATTACTTTAGTATCGCGACTGGATTTTATCGCAACGCTCGCACTGGCAACGAGGCTCAACATACGTCGTATTGTTCGCAGTTCATTGATATTGAATCAGCTGTTTTAAGGGATGCCACCTCAACATTTAGGTATGCTAAAATTTTGAAGTCCACATAACTCCCCCAGGATATGAGCTACACGTCTTATGACATTTTTCCAATATATCTATACACCATCTAACATGGGTAGCCGCGGGTATGTTATACTAATTACCTTACACCTTGTATAATGTATGGATGGATGTTTGTTAATCACGCCCGAACGGCTGAACGGATCTGGATGAAACTTGTCACAGAGATAGATTATAGTCTGGAATAACACATAGGCTACTTTTTATCCCGGAAAACTAAGGAGTTCCCGCGGGAACCAAAAAACCTCAATCCACGCGGACGAAGTCGCGGGCATCAGCTAGTAATAATATTATAATACTATGAATGTGAAAGGAATTTTTCAAGAATGGAACTTGAAGAGTTCAACCGATTTAGCTGATATTTGAAATATGAACACATGACCAACTTCACGGGTGAACTCATGGTGGAGAACTCCTCAAATACTCATCGTAACTCCTTCGTGTTTGAGCTCATTGGATTTGTCTTATCGTGTAGGTACTATAGACCAAGAATGTACTTGGCGTCCAGGGTATCATGATGGAAGCGGGAGGTCGTCACAGGACCTCTTCAAATACTCATCTTAACTCCTTCGTGTTTGGGCTCATTGGATTTGTCTTGCCAAGTAGGTACTAAAGACCTAGAAAGTAGTTGGTGTCCAGGGTCTCATGATGGAATCGGGAGTTGATCAGAGAAACTCGGTTGATTAAGTACTTTGGTTCAGAAATATTTATGAAACATTTCGTGAACTGGTTACTGAACTGGACTGGTGAACTGGAAAACTGGTTTAGAAATCTCGTAGAAATCGGTATACCTACCTACCTACTTGCTTTGAAAAAAGAAAAAACTCGTCGAATTCAGGATCTCCTACTTTTTTGAAGTCGGTCATAAATAGTTGTTAAATTGTATATAGCTTTTCCAAATTAATTTTGGTGTTGTAATTACTTTTATTTCGGTTCCAAATAAAAATATCAATTTTTTCCATCCGCAGTATACAAACACTGCACTCGCGAAATCGTAATAAAAATTTTGACAAAAAGAGATACACCCGTCCGTTCACGAGCGCGTTTCAGCGCAAACTGAGGCGAAAAATCAAGTCCTCGGATATTTTCCTTAGAAAAAGTATGAAAAAAATATGGTGGGACGCATAAATGACTACGTACTTCACTTGGACGCACAATGTGGCATAGTTTAGATAGAGGACTATATATGCCATCATTTTTTTATAAATTACTAATTAAAATATGCAGCGGATACAAAAATGAGGGTTCCTGAACAGACCCCATTTTTCGTCATTTTAAGCGATTCATGCGTTCGATATTACGTATTTATGCAGAAAATTTGTATGGAGTATGCATTTTTTATATAGTCAAACGAACGCTGAATACATGACCTTTAATTTGATACCATGATATCCCCACAGCTAGAATTCCTATTTCTTTAAAGTGTACCTGGAAAAGTATGAAATTTGTATAAGGCTCCTTAAGCGTTAGCAGTATGGCCCCTGTACTGCTTATCACTTTTTTATGTCGCATCGGCGTAACCTAACGCCGCGCTGTCTAAAACTGAATGTGAACACCAATGAAATACAGACCTTATTGCTTCACACAAGAACAACGAAGATTCGGACTACCTATCGCGATACTCGGCTCGTGTTCGTATGCTCCGAAAATGGCGCGTAGGCAACAACCAATAGCCGACAGACGGGCGGTATTATAATGACTGACAGACTGACATATTTTCGCGCCTTTCGAAAATAATATTTCCACGAATCCGAATCCGAATTTAAAACAAATTTTAGTTTTTGTTATTATTTTATTTTTTACTAGCTGATGCCCGCGACTTCGTTCGCGTGGTTTACCTAAGTTTTTTGTTATTCCCGCGGGAACTCCTTAATTTTCCGGGATAAAAAGTAGCCTATGTCACTCTCCAGGTCCTCACCTATACAACAAAAAGAGAATTAGCGAAATTGGTCCAGCCGTTCACGCGTGATGCCGTGACCAAGGGAAATAGGGGTTCATTTTTATATATATATATATATATATGTAGATAATATTATAGGTACTAGCGACCAGCAGCTTGCATACGTACAACGATTAAAATTATGTCAACCCATTTTCTTGCGTTATCTCTATTTGTCTACCTATAAGTTAACATAATTACACAATATACCTATTATGACTTGTCTCGTTACGCCAAAAGTAGAGATAATAGTAATATTTCTTCTCTTTGGTATTTTTATATACCTACTTAAGTGGTGTTTGTATGCCGACAATTTTTTCTCGTAATATACCGGATTTTGTGCATGTTAGGGTAAACGAGAAATTAGTCGGCAATGACATCTCTCTCTCTCGTCGCGAGATATTTTGGTATGCGCAAACTCAGCCTGCAGGTTCGATAAGTTTGTGGGACCTATTTGAGTATTTAACTGTTAAAAATAGGCACCATCCATAGGATAAGGTTTCAAGTAAATAAAAGAACACACGCGTACTTTAGAACACATAGATTTAATGTTTATTTACATGTATTATTCACATAGTCTCACCCGCGCGTGGCGGACGAAACTGTTACAGTGTCGTAGACAGAAAAACCTATATACCTACAACCAAGGTATGTTTTATCTATTAGAAACTATAGTCCGTGACACGAAAGAAGTCGCCTAGAGGCTCAGCACCTCTGTTCTCTAAGGCTCGTATTAATAAACCGACATCAGCTAAGAACAGCCCCCCGATTGTGTAAGAAAATCGTAATCATAAACGTTTTTCAAACGTATAGTTCGAACTGATTAAGGAGTTCATAATATACCTACTTGCTTGCCAAATATCACGTATGAACTTTTTAAACAGTCCGAGTAATACTTACGTAACGTAACTTTTTAAGCTCACAAATTATTACGATTTGCCTAGACAATTAAATCTCAGGTTTTCAAATATGACCGAAACTTGATCTATGGTAAAAACCAGTCTTAAACATTGATTGAGCAATACTTGAGATTCAGTCCTTAGCTGTTATCGGTTTATGGCTATCAAAAAATCAAAGCTACTGACACATATTTTCTGTCCATTGAAGGTTTGCTATTAAATAAAAGCATGGGTAAGCATTATTTAAAAATATTCCAAAGGAGACGGTGCATATTTGTATGGGACTGGTCTTTTACAAGTAGTGAAAAGAAAGAAAATAAAATATTTTACTCTATTTATGATAAAGTGTACAAGACTACACTCAAAATGAAACTTCTCTTTTCAAGTCTGTAGCTAATATACTACATACGTCCCTGGCCCCTGCTTATAATGTAAAATATACCTATAGTTATTTCCACTGTAGAAGGTATGGTACCTTATTCCTATGTAGGCTATGACAAGATCTATAAGTTTTTCTGTCTAGGTATTTATGGATAAGTAACTAATTAGGAACAAGATGACAAACTTGATCTTTCTTACCTTTTATATAAAAGTTTTTATTTTACAGTTTAAATTAAAATTCTATGCAATGAACAAAACATTCAACAATACTTTTAAGATAGTCAAAGTTAATAAATTACATACTTTATAGCTCTGTAGAGATTATGTTTTCTGTTAATCCTTATTTAAGAGTTATTTACATTGTTATAACTGACTACCATTTAATAAAATTTGCGGTGATCTACTGTAAGTCCTCAAACATATTCTAAAGGTGCTCTCGGGTACTTAGGGGTACCTACGGCAGTTATATTAAGCCCATACCTAGTCGCTTTCTACGCGACATCGTACCGGAACGCTAAATCGCTTTAGCGTTCCGGTACGATGTCGTGTAGAGTTGAGTACATCTTTGCCGGTAGAGTGGTAAGTGGTAACTAGCCACGGCTAAAGCCTCCCACCAGACTAGACCAGAGAAAATTCAGAAATTAATTCCCAAATTGACCCTGCCGGGAATCGAACCCGATCCCTCCCACTATAAGATCACAGCGCTCACCACTGGGCCACTGTCAGAAATTATACATTCCTTGAGTATCCTATATTTAGAAAGGATTTTGAATATTAATAACGGAATCTTTCGGAAACGGAAAAGTTTATCAACTCGTACAAGAGATTCACAAATTCTTATAGATCCACATGCAGTGAAGAATATATTACAAGTACTAGTAGCATTAGTAGAAGAACCTAGCAGGTCTTTTTATGTGCAGACAGTAGGCACGCTATGAAAGGGTTTCTTGGTAATTTCTAAGTAAGTTGGACTTAATTTAAAATAGGGCATGAAAGTCTATCATATTTCAAGGTAAGTATAGATATCCATGAAAATTGCTATTTGGGCTATAGGATAAAAAGTAACTAATTCAGAGAGATGAAAAATCTTCCGTATGAACAAAGACTTTCAAAACATGGACTTAGTTCCCTCAAAAGTAGGCGAGAAAGAGGCGATCTCATTGAAACATACAAAATACTGAACAACTACTATAATGTCCCAAATATGGAGGAAATATTTGTAATTGTAACAAAGAGAAACCCCGGTCTAAAAGGACACGATTGAAAGCTACGCCATCACTTGGCATCATCAATTCCCTTTAAACACTTTTAGAGCAACAGATTAGTGCTTATGTGGAACAAACTGCCCGAGGATGTGGTGATGTCAAACTCTGGATAAGCACCAAGATTTGATATTATAGGCGTATCAGCAAAAACTGCTTAGCCTATTATCTATAATAGTAATAGATACTTAAGTAGATGCGTGTTTCACTTGTGGAAATTCGACTTGCTAACTCGCTGATAGGCAGTCAAGTAGGTATCTAATATAAATAACTGATAAGTGATAAGTAAATATTTCTGCTATTGTTTTAACAACGTATTAACTTGGCGTGTTGATTTACAGTCAATTATTTACAAAATTGCTAATAAAAGTCGCAATATATCGTGACCGGTTACAATATAATTCGTTAGTGAAAGAGTTGTTTTACGTGACTATGCTGTTAACTTATCATTTTCACTTATCAGTTAGTTATAATGTTACATAGTAGGTGCCTTATGTTATTTACTGTTTTAGATATGGATTCAAAAAGAATTACACTACATTGATTGATTCATTACTAAAAATGCTAATAAGCTTTTTAAATATTTGTTATACTAAGTATTTTAGTTCAGTAATTATTTTTTTTAGGGTTCCGTAGCCAAATTTGGCAAAAACGGAAAACTTATAGATTCGTCATGTCTGTCTGTCTGTCTGTCTGTGTGTCCGTCCGTATGTCACAGCCACTTTTTTCCGAAACTATAAGAACTATACTGTTGAAACTTGGTAAGTAGATGTATTCTGTGAACCGAATTAAGAATTTCTTACAAAAATAGAAAAAAAAACAATAAATTTTGGGGGTTCTCCATACTTAGAACTGAAACTCAAAAATTTTTTTTTCATCTAACCCATACGTGTTAGATGGGTATCTATGGATAGGTCTTCAAAAATGATATTGAGGTTTGTAATATCATTTTTTCTAAACAGAATAGTTTGCGCGAGAGAAACTTCCAAAGTGGTAAAATGTGTCCCCCCCCTGTAACTTCTAAGATAAGAGAATGATAAAACTAAAAAAAAATGTATATTACCATGCAAACTTCCACGGAAAATTGGTTTGAACGAGATCTAGTAAATAGTTTGTTTTAATACGTCATAAATCGTAAACCGCAATTTACCTTTCATTCTATCAACTCAAATGAGATAAATTTGGTACGAAGCAACGTCTTATAGCACAGTTAAAGGAAAAATTGCGAAAAGCATGAATTTTTAGCTACATCATATAATAAAAATATTTTTAATAATTTAAAACTTACTACAGTTTTGTACGGAACCCTCGGTGCGCGAGTCCGACTCGCACTTGGCCGGTTTTTTTTTAAATATATAGGCTAGCGCTTGACTGCAATCAGACTTGCATGCTAGTGGTGCTGCAGTCTAAGGTGGAGCGCGCTTGCCTAGAAGATGCCTATTCACTCTTGATTTGAAGGTACCTATATTAACAGAGGAGGGGAAAACGGAAGCCAGGAGGGCATTCCATATCCTAGCGGTTCGAATTAAGTTTACCTTATAGTATTTTGACCGTTTTAATTTTGCCATTTTCACTATAGGTAGGTACCTACTGCCAATACTATATTAACTAAGGATGTCTATTTGCATTAGATCGATGTATTTTGTAACAAATACTGATACTGTGTAACGTTACCGTCATGGTCGTTATACTTATAATATAGAGTTAGAGTAGGTATATATAACCTTTTAGAACATATTGAGGACTCACAGTTTTCTGATGACTAAAAACAATAAAGTAGATAATATTAATTCACTTATATATCAGTTTTAGGCGATTCATTGATTAAAACAATTCAATCAAAATCAGGTATATTTATAAAGGTTTAGGTCTTATTTTAGAAGTAAGTAAGTAGTACACAATTCACTTGGATCCAACAGCGTTTATACTATTTATTCACGGTAGGTTATTTGATTTAAATAATTATTCTTCTAATTTTAAGTCAGTCGTAGGCTAGGGTTGTCGTTTAAATAGTTAAATTAAATAATAGGAAAATAAAACAAGTAAAGTAATTAGTAAATTGATTAGCACTTTTGGTGTAAAAACACCAAGAACATCAAGGAATTCCACGAAAATGGTCTGCTAATTGACATTTAGTTTTTTTGTAAATATTAACATAAAATATGTAGATATTAATTATTACAAATCGATTGTGTTGATATTATTTTAACTTAACTATTCCTTTCTAACTACATTTCTATCATGGTAGGCAAAAGGCAGTATGAATATTATTCTAAGAAAATCTTGACCAATAGGTATGACGTACCTACGAGTATGTGATTAGGAGAAGTGTTCATTACACCTTTTTATGTTTAAATTAGAATTTAGGACAATTGCCAACCCTAGCCAGAGCCAACTAAGTAATTAAACATTAAATTAGTCTCTATTCACCTCAATAACTCTGTAAGTAATTTATATTTAACAACTACGCAATAAAATAATGATTTCTAAACCGACTATACATCAATTATTATATTTTAAACGATTCACTATTATTTACACCTAGGCATTCACTGGCAAACTGGGGATTTACTAATCGTATATAAATATTGCACATTATTGCGGAAATTTGGTACAGTTCGCAACACGAAAGAAAAAAAAATGAAGAGTTTTAAAAAAAGGTATCTACTTGAATTTGAGAAAATCCTCCTTTTTTGAGGGCTATTAAATAGTTTGTTAAAAATATTATGCTTGTTGATACTAATTGATTATTGATAGGCTACGTTTCGTCTCTAGAAGTAGGTACATAATCCGTAGAAAAATATGGTTGATATATTTTTCTAAGGAGTGTGTAGTTCTAAAGATATGTTATTGATTCTTTCTTTTGCCCCCGCTAAAATTTCCAACTTTCGTGACGCGAATAGTAACATATAAACCGTAAAACCTATAGCCCAAAGTGAGGTAAAGTCCAAATGAAATAGATTTAGCTAAAATATATGGAATCCACCTTAATTGAAAGATGCGTTTGCGTTGCGTTTTCTTGAGTGTATACATCCGTACACCAGTCCATAGATTTCCCAGTTGCTACGAAAAAAGTAATCGCATAATTATATTTCTTGTACAAACATTTAAACATTTGGATATAACTGTGTTACTCTAAATTATGCCAGCCAATACCAGCCACAATAAATAATTTAGGAATATATTTCTACTATAAAATATTTAAGTACTTACTTAAATAGGAATCTATCACATTTATTCGAACGAAGCATTTAAATATCAATAATATTTTTTTGTACAAATAATATTATTATACAAACAACTACCCTTTAACAAACTAAATTATGTACAATATTAAATTAAATAAGTGTGTTACAGTACTTACAATGCTAGATCTAGTGAAGATAAAAACATTATTTTAATCACTAAAAGTTCATTTATTAACACTGGTAAGTACTCCATATTTTGAATAGTCCATGTATCGATTACACTTAACTTTTCATTTTAAAGACTAGCTCTAATTCGAAAAGTTTATACTATATTCAGTAGTGAAGTCCGTGATAACGTTATCGATTAAAAATCGAGTAGTCGTCGATCGTAAGCGACGTTTGGCGCGAGTGCACGCGCCGCCTCGTTTCATTTAGACGCACTAACCACTAAATTAGTCGCAGCCTCTTCACTGGCACCTATGCTCATAGCTTTCTTCTTCAGAATACCTAAATCTGTGACATTTTCGAGAAAGCTCTTATGAGCTGAAAGGACTTTAGCACTTTCTACATCTTTTTTTAGCTCCTCCATGTCCCTCTTTAATTTCGCTCGCCTATTTTGGAACCATGTGATGACTTGTGCGTTTGATAGCCCCAAAGAACTGGCGATTTCGTCTCTGTCAGCTGGCGACAGGTACTTCTGGTATAGGAACCGCTTTTCGAGCTCGAAAATCTGGTGATTCGTGAAGGCTGTTCGTGATTTTCGCTTCTTTTTCGGCTGAGGTCTCGAGTTGAAGAGGTTCAAATGATTTGATTGGCCATCTGAAACAAGGAAAGGTTTCTTTATTAATAACCCTTCGTAACTTGAGAACATAATAGGTATATTCATTAAATGGGATCTAAGTTTCTCAAAGATTAATTAAATTGGGACTAAGTACCTACCTAAAAATGGAACATTAGTTAATTTAACAGTTAATAAATTAAGAGTTAAAAACAAATCAAACAAAACACAGCTTAGGTACTGCAATAAAACAGGAAAAAGGTAAGTTATCAGTATAATTAAGATATTGACTGGTGAAATTGTAAATACAGTTGTAAATCAAATCAAAAGATAGTATAATCATCGATCGTCACTAGCCAACTTAAATTCAGACTCCAATCATTTGTGAGCAAATAAAAAAATAGAAGGGAAAAATAAAATTAAAACTAAAATATATAAACCTAATTTCAAAGACAGTGATAAAAAGGTTTATACAACAGCAACAGAAGAAACAGTTATATTAATAAAAAGGGCACATAATAAAACAGCAACAATAAAATATAAGGTTTTATGTCTATATTACACCAAGTAGGAAAGTAGAAACCAGCCAACTCTCCAACTAGTTATCAGGTACTAAAACATTAAATTCCAGTCCACAGACTCAAAAATATAGAAGTGGTAAACGAACGTATGCTTGACGCACCGCAGATGTCTAATGAAACATGTCTGATACCTATTTCATTAGAAAGGAAAAGGTTCATTTTAGGCCTACTCTTGTACACTCTACTATGAATAGAGGAAAATACATAGATTGTATTAAAAATATAATAATTTAGAACAGTAAAGTAAATAACGAGAAAAAAATAAAACGTGTATTTCAAATTTTCGATACGTTTTTAAGATCCATCCATCCATCCATCCTTCAGCCATAGAGAAGGCAGTACGCGCGAAATGTATCAAATATCATTTCTGACAGTCACTGTCAAAACATGTATCCGCCATTGTTACCCACTCATGTTTAGTGTGCCTTAACTTGGAAAGATTAAATAATTTTACCACTGAAATACCGACTAATTCGTAGATTTGGCTGATAAAAACTGGTTTAGTAATTTATCTTCCATCATTTCTCTACTTGCACAAGACTAGGCCTACAGCCCAATATAAATCTGAACAATCTCCTTTACATTACATTATGGTTTTTAATCTTCGCTTTCATATATTGGTTTCATCAACATCCTAAGACATAATGTGGCCGTCCTGGTAAATTCTGTATAATCTATAAACTAAACAAAAAATGACAGCTCTAAATCTATAGTTCTGTCTGTCCCTTTTTGCAAATAGTAATTGGCAATATATTTCATGGTGTCGTTTCAGTTCAGTTACCTACAGTTTGTCAATATGTTTTGATTCTATGGTAGAAACCGACCAACGCTCTGACTTGTTATCAGGTACTAAAATATTCCACTCTATGGTAATAAAGAGCCCGCAGCGCTAAAATGTAACTCTTCCCTCGTAAAAGAACCTAATAAAAACACACCCAGGGCTTGAGTTTTAACGAGCATAATACGGGCACTCCGTAAAAATCTCTTTTTCAAAATGGCAATCAGTTACAATGTATGTAACGTTATTGAGATTACTAATATCGATAAGTTCTTAATTATCCAGTGAAATATAACTTATGCAGTAAAACTGGTAATCATATACCAACGTGAAAATCATTTAAAGCTTCTAAATGATTTTCACGTTATAATTGTAAAGTGTAGTTTAGGTATTAAATAGAACGTTTTTTCGTTTAACTAGTAAACTTTTTATTATTAATGTAATTGTATAAGACTTTACTAGAATATAATTTATTTGTATATTTATTTATTTTCTTCGCATAGACTTATATAAAGCGCTTACGAAAGTCAGTTTATCGATATAGTACAATACTTACAATATTAATACAAATTCACATTGATATGTCATAAAAATTAATAAGCTACTTAAAGTACCTAGTCATACAAAATTTAAATGTTATTTTCAAATTACAATGTCGTATCTTCATAATGTCATAATTTAATAATAAAATGTCAAAATAAAAATGTCATAATATTAGAATTAAAAAAAAGGTACTCAAGTACATAATTTTCATGTCATAAAATAATTAATGTTATTACAATACAATACAATATAATAAAATAAGTACAGAAGTACATAATTTTGTATATGATACCTAGAACAGCTTGTGCAGTGTTATATTTTCCATGCTTTTTTATCATCTAAGTAATCATTTATCTTGTAATAACTTTTTTTAATTAAAATTTCTTTTATTTTACTTTTAAACTGTCTATCAGAAAGATCGGTTATATCCTTTGGAATTCTGTTGTAGAAGCGTATCGAGCTGCCCATAAATGATTTAATTGTTTTAGACAACCTGAATGTCTGCCCAGTTAACTTATGTTTGTTTCGTGTATTATAGTGATGAGAGTCAGAGTTCTTCTTATAGGATGCTAGATGTCTTCTAATGTACATAATATTCTCAAATATATAAAGTGAAGGCATAGTCAGAATGCCAATATCTTTAAACATATTTCTGAGAGAATCTCTGGGCTTCATCGTATAAATGGCGCGAATAGCTCTTTTTTGGAGTATAAAAATAGTTCTCCAATCAGCAGCCGAGCCCCACAACAAAATTCCATAAGACATCAAGCTATGGAAGTATGCAAAGTATACTATTTTAGCAGTTTTCACATCTGTTAATTGTCTTATTTTGCGAATTGCAAATACCGCTGAACTTAGTTTATTTGCCAGATTATTAATGTGCGGACCCCATTGTAATCTAGAATCAATGGTTAGGCCAAGGAAAAGAACGTCGTCTACGATATCTAATTTTTCGTTGTTGAGAAATATCTCCACATTTCTTTCACCACGGTAGTTCGATGAGGCAAAATATACACATTTGGTTTTTTTACTATTTAATGCTAAGTTATTGACCGAAAACCATTGCGAAAGCTTGGTGAGTGTTTTATTAAGGTGACCCAAATCAGAGTTTTTCCTGTTGACTTTAAACACGAGAGAAGTGTCATCTGCAAATAATACGATATCTGCTAGTTCTTTTATCATACTAGGAAGATCGTTAATATAGACTAGGAACAAGAATGGACCGAGAATTGATCCTTGCGGTACTCCTAATTTGATTTTTGTTCCCTCAGATGTTCCTTTATTGACACACACTCTCATTTTTCGATTAGTTAAGTAAGATGAAATTAGATTTAGGAATTAATCAGTAGATTCTTAGATTTAGAATTATTTCGTAATGCCTACGACTTTGTTTATGTGGATTTAGATTTTTGAAAAGTCCAGTGGAACTCTATCATTTCCCGGGATGAAAAGTTTATGCAACTTTTCCCTCGTAAAAGAACCTAATAAAAACACACCCAGGGCTTGAGTTTTAACGAGCATAATACGGGCACTCCGTAAAAATCTCTTTTTCAAAATGGCAATCAGTTACAATGTATGTAACGTTATTGAGATTACTAATATCGATAAGTTCTTAATTATCCAGTGAAATATAACGTATGCAGTAAAACTGGTAATCATATACCAACGTGAAAATCATTTAAAGCTTCTAAATGATTTTCACGTTATAATTGTAAAGTGTAGTTTAGGTATTAAATAGAACGTTTTTTCGTTTATCTAGTAAACTTTTTATTATTAATGTAATTGTATAAGACTTTACTAGAATATAATGCCTACGACTTTGTTTATGTGGATTTAGATTTTTGAAAAGTCCAGTGGAACTCTATCATTTCCCGGGATGAAAAGTTGCATAGGTATATGGTTCTGGGATGCAACCTATTTCTGTATCCGTCATAATTGGTTGAACACATGGGCTGTGAAAAAGTAGAAAATAGACAGATAGACTGCCACATTTAGGTCCTATCAATAGTTAAACTTATCTCTATCACTAAAACTACAATATTATAATCATACCTAATCATAATATTTATTTGCTGATTGTAGGTATAATGATAAACTAGTCTCGTTGGCTCCTAAAAGATATTTAAAGAATGATAAAACATACTTATAAGAAGTTCTTATGTATTAGGTAGGTAGATATTGTAGAGCAATTGGGTATTTGACAAATAGTCAAATCAGTAACTTTTTTCAAACGTCGAAACGCGTTCTATAAGTATGGGATTTATATAAAATTCTGAAATGTGAGGTCATTAAAGTTCGACGCACTTTTTTGCTTTAATCGATTGTTTAATAGGGGTATTCAACATAAAACTAACAGGGGACTTGGATATTATTATTTATTCTCTATTCAATTTCAATAATCACTAAAAAAGAATTTATTTGAATAGTAGTCAAATACCCAATTCTCAGCATAGAATGTAGACAAACGCAGCGATACGTTGCATTGTAAAGCCCTAACAAGTAACAGCTCAAATAGTATTCCAATTTCAAAGTTATTAACCCTCCATTCGGAAAGGAAATGGAAAAATAACTGTTCCAATAGGTAACGTTATCTATCGGTAACGTCGTTCCATTTTTTGAACGTTATCTACGTAATTTCTGTATGCACTGAAATCGTGTTATTCGTATAATTGTTTTTTGTAATTAACTTGTTAAAGTTTACACTTGCGTTTATATCCATACTGCCTATTTAAAATTTACGATTTTCGTTATCGGTATAGAAATGTGTTCCTTTTGAACAGCGCCATTTTGAAATTGTTTAATGTTTAGTGTATTGTAATTGCGATTGGTTTTCGTTATTAGTACGTAAACAATTTAACTCAATTTGTATGTAGCGTAATTAAGCGTAAAACCATGATCATGATTTTGTTATTCTTATTTTGCTTTGTGACTTTTTTTTAAAGTTTATTCTGTACTAACTTAAATTGTTCAATGTCGTGAAAAATAACTCACTTTATCAGTAATACATTAGGGTTAGTTTTCTAATTATTGATTCCTCCCAAATCCTTTCGCATACGACTCTGCTGCGACTGGATATCTATGATGCTGATGAGAAATGATGTGATGTATTATCAGCTGAGGAATCATAAAAGAGAGGTCGGTAAAGGCCAAATACGGGAAGCCAATGTCCGTCACCAGCAATGCAAGCAATCAAATTAAATCGACCATCGTTCCTAGAGTAACCATATAAAATCTTGACTTTCAATTCTCAGCAGAAAAGAATTAATGATTATTACAACCTCCGTGGAGTTACAGTGTGAGATCATTCATCTGTGGCGGCGCGGCAAACCACAGATATTAATAAAATAATAAAATAAAGATGGCCGTCGTTAACATTCAACTGCCTATGCATTGTCAGGCAATCGGAATTCGCTTTCGCGAGCACAATTACTCGAACCACGTACGATAAACGATTCATATGGCTCACATTAGTGCGGTCATATAAAAGGTAATAATGGTAATTTTACAATATTTCTATTGAGGTGGAGGTAATTTTTACGCGTTTTGGAGTGCATGGTAATAAATGAGCTCATATTTTAAGGCTACAATACACATTGGTACAATGTGTTCGCCAAGTGCTGACTGCAGGCCAATGTGTAATCGCTGTTGAATTTCGCTAGGATTCAGAACCCAGAAAATTCTGGAATACGTATGGTTGATTAAAATAATGCCTTTGAATGAGTTAAGTAAATAGAGATTTATGTCGAAAAGTTACGTGATTATATTACTTGAGATTTAAAAACTTGTAAAATTAAATTTAAACAAACTATATTTACAAAAAAATGCTAATTTACGATATCTAGATAATTTATTAATAACTAGCAGATTTTTTAATACACAAAATGGTGGGTCGAATAAAAACCTTGTACTAATCCAATAAAAGAACATCATTTTTCCTTGTCTAATCATCTGATACTAAATTCTAAATGTTCACAACATTTGAAATAATTGATGTCCAATTTCGCTGGAAACCCAATCATTTGTTACTCACCTACAATTACCATTGAAACAGTCACATCTAATTCTTTAAAGGAATAAAAGAAACGATTTATTTGAAATCCGATTGAAGCCAGCAAAACCTAATGCCTTTGCCGCTTTATTAATCACGGCCTAATTGCATCCTTAGCGAATGCGGACCTCAATTAGGACTGAATAAAGCATTGCACTAAAAAAGAGCTCTAAGTCAAAAGACATCGTTATGAATACAAAAAAATATCCAATCAGGTATGGCTTGGTAATAATTTTGGAACTTAGAAATTCTAATTTCCGTTGTAACATTATATCGCATGTGATTTTGAAAATAAAAGAAAGTAAGTTCCAAATATTTACCACACATTCGTTAAAAATTTGAATATTATCTATCTTTTTACTTCTTTTTTGTAAATTTATCAAATTTTTAAAAATCCCATGGGAACTTTTTGATTAACCGGGATACATTAGGCTAATTATGTCACATTACCTTTATATTTAATCCATACAACTGTACACTTATGTCACATTACCTTTATATTTTATCTATGCAAAAAATCTTGCCGATTGTCCAGCATGATTGAAGTACAAATCAACAAACAATCACACTTTAAGATTTATAATATGTGTACTGATTTTATTTTAACTCATTCAACCACGTAACTAATTAACATTAGGAACACCGTAAATGATCTTCCTTATTACGTTCTAAGTTTGTAAATGTTTACCATTATTTAAATAGGTCTGTAATAATGCCCATCACTATCCACTAACACTTCTGCCGTTATTTAAATAATTATATCCATCACTAAATTGTATTATCCATCAAATCATCCTTATTTTGATGTTTTGTTTTTGTTTATTTTTGTCTATAAGTACATTTTTGTCTCTTTCCAGTGAAGAATCCGAATGCCGGACGTTCCCGATTTCGCACGGCTGTCACTGTGACCATATTGATTCCACCAGACTCTTTCACCACGTCACGATTGTAGTAGTTAATTAATTCCTCTATAACATCACGTAGTCTTGTTTGTGCGGCCCATAGTCACCTCTTTGATGCAATTATAGGTTTTAATTTGATTGTGTAAGAGGTGATTGTTGCGTGGGGAGATAAGACCACCAATGGTTCAGTGCAAGGGATTAGGGCCCTTTACAATTGACGGTAACGTGACGATTGCGATATCTTTGATGATACAAACATTATGAAGCGGATTCTACAGATAAGAGCCGACAAGAAACACATTTATTTAATTTTAAATAGGCTTTAGATTAATTTGACTTAACTAAAATGACAACGTTCAAAACATCTCATAGGCATATTGACTCTATGTAATCAAAAAGTGATTTTGTCGTAAAGTGTAAACCATCCACCCATATTTCAATTTTATATACGTTGGTAGCTAAGTTCTAAAGATTCGAACAAAGTCAAGAACTCAGGCGGTAATGGATGTCATGTGGAATGTGGTTAAAGTTTTGTCGATGATCGGCGGCCTTGCGGCACTGATCGATATAAAGGTCGAGCTTAGCCTGATGAAGGTACGAAAACGACTTTGATGTTATGTGAATGAATGCATGACGAATTGCTAATACAAAATATCTAAGTTACAGGATTATTCAAAGAAATACTGGATCCTCATTTAGTGGCGTGCACAGGGCTTGAAGCTAGGGTAGGCATTAGTTAGACAGAAAGCCTATTTACTGACTATTACAATGAAATGAGCATTTTTGGTAAGCGGTGCTTTTATGCCTCTATGAACTCCACGCCACTGTCCTCATTGATAACTGGTTGTTTATTGCGAGGCTTACCATCTAAGACTACTTTTTAGGGTTCCGTAGCCAAATTTGGCAAAAACGGAACCCTTATAGATTCGTCATGTCTGTCTGTCTGTCTGTCCGTCCGTATGTCACAGCCACTTTTTTCCGAAACTATAAGAGCTATACTGTTGAAACTTGGTAAGTAGATGTATTCTGTAAACCGCATTAAGATTTTCTTACAAAAATAGAAAAAAAAACAATAAATTTTGGGGTTCCCCATACTTAGAACTGAAACTCAAAAATTTTTTTTTCATCTAACCCATAGGTGTGGGGTATCTATGGATAGGTCTTCAAAAATGATATTGAGGTTTGTAATATCATTTTTTTCTAAACTGAATAGTTTGCGCGAGAGACACTTCCAAAGTGGTAAAATGTGTGTCCCCCCCCCCCGTAACTTCTAAAATAAGAGAATGATAAAACTAAAAAAAATATATGTTGTACATTACCATGCAAACTACCACCGAAAATTGGTTTGAACGAGATCAAGTAAGTAGTTTTTTTTTAATACGTCATTAATCGTAAATCGCAATTTACCTTTCATTCAATCAACTCAAATATTTTAAAAAAAACATTTAATTTAAAACTTACTACAGGTTTGTACGGAACCCTCGGTGCGCGAGTCCGACTCGCACTTGGCCGGTTTTTTTATTTCACTACAAGTTAGCCTGTGACTGCGATCTCACCTGATGGTAAGTGATGAAGCAGTCTAAGTTTGTAACAGGCTATTACAGTTTAAGCCCATCCCAATAATCGGTTTCTACACAGCATCGAACCGGAACGCTATATCGCTTGGAGCGTAGGTACGTCTTTGACGGGGTGGTAACTCTAACTAGCCACGGAGGAGGCCAACCACCACCATAGAGAGAATTTCATTTTTCATAGATACTAGTGTCAGCTTTGTGTTTAAAAAAGAATTGAATTTTTTAAAATGATAAAAGATTGTTTGTTTATTTATTGATGAATGTTTGATAAAACAGATATTTGACTGATTCGATGTATTTCACTCGGTTCGTTCTTTGGCGGGGATACGCCATATTGGGATAATTTGTATAAATACGAATACTTTGACGTTTGAAAGTTAGTCTCCTACCGGCAGACTCAGCGATTATTGAATACTTTTGTGTTTAGATCTCAATTTGATTTAGAGCTTAGCAGTAGCAACTGCAGTCTGATCAAATGATTAATTTATTGTTGTTGTGATGCTTTGGCAAAGTTTTATATTAAATCTCTCGTAAAACCGCTACACGTTGAGACCATTCGCTCGTGCAAGTTTTAAAGAGAGTACAAACATATTTTAAAAGTAATTTTAATTATTTGCCCACTTCTGGAATTATGCTTTCATAAGCGACTCTATCACCGGGTCGTATAAGTTTGTAGGACTATACAGTGCATTAGAACTTATATTAGACTGTCCAGCTTTTTACGGTTATTATGACACTGACAGCAGCAAACATTTAAAAAAATATTCACAGTTAGACAAAGTTAATAACGCATACTTGTTCGTAAAACAGTCCTTAGCAAATGGACAGCAAAAACCTTGGCTGGTTCATAGATTTTCAACTTTTCACAAATCGATTTAGTCCGTATCACCAGTTTTTCTATCGATCAAAAAATCCAATGAATCACACGTAACACGAGTTTTGCTACGCTTTTTTCGCCAAAGGGAATGGAATGGGCCTTAAAATCGTACATAATGGTCCCTATCTTGACCGTAAAGCGTCCAGCAGGATATTCAATTTGTACTCGTTAGGAGATGAAATCTTTGTTCGTTTATCAATTGTATCAACGTTGTATGGTTAATAAAGATTCAATGACTACCGACCGTCATCAGAATCCCTTTTTTTGCTAACAAGTTGATTAAAAACTGATGAGATTCTTGACGGTCGTCCGAATTAGACGTAAAACAGCATAGCAGTACCCTTTTTTGCTTTTAACCTATAGTTAATTAATTTGATAACATCTGGTTGATTGGACATTGGTTTGGATCAAACAGTTTTTCAATAATTATGAAGATTTATCGATTTATCCTAATTGCAGACAGCCAAACACTAAGAATGAAGTGAAGGTTACAACTTGCATTGTCCTTTAACTTAATTATTATATACTAGATGATACCCGCGACTTCGTCCGCGTGGATTGTTTTTTTTATTCCCGCGGGAACTCTTCAATTTTCCGGGATAAAAAGCAACCTATGTCTTTCCCCGGGGTACAACCTCTCCCTGTACCAAATTTCATCAAAATTGGTTGAACAGATACATTTGTTTGATTCCCGCGGGAACTCTTCAATTTTCCGGGATAAAATGTAGCCTATGTCCTTCCCCGGGATGTAACCTATCTCTGTACCAAATTTCATCAAAATCGGTTGAGTAGTTGGGCCGTGAAAGCGTAGCAGACAGACAGACAGACAGACGGACAGACAGACAGACACACTTTCGCATTTATAATATTAGTATGGATGGATATGGATTTAAATACTTTAATGGCATTAATAATTTATTTTATTTATTGTCCTTTGCAATGATAGTCGCAAAGATGGTGGTTAGAAAAATTTTGTTGGGGCAAAACTAAATAAGTTCCTAGCAAACCGAGCCACGCTTAATATAGGGTTCCGACTTCCGTAGTTGCCCGTCACCATATGCGTAAATTTTATAAGTCGGTCGACTATTATATTATCTACTACTGCCATGAATTTTTAGCTTGCTGGCTCTACAAGCTAATTGTTGTTAGAGTCAAGTAACACCACCCCACCGCCACCGTTTACGTAAGTAAGTAGGAAATATGTATATATGTCACCGTAAGATTGTAAAAACCGTTAGATTATAATCTAACTCGCGAAATTGTAAACTGTCGAAAGATTACTATATAACGCATTATTTTTCGGTAGATTGTAATCTGTTATGTATATTAATTATTAAGGTATACCCGATAAAACCTAAGTGCCCGACCGCAGGGCACTAAGGTGAGTGGGGGTAAGATGAAAAATGGGGGAAGATAAAAAAAGGGCAATAGCGCCGAACATAGAGGAATTATTTTAATACAGGCAAAATCGTTGCAGACATCCTTTAGTCAGGTCCCGCCCTGCGGCCTTCATCAGTCGCTTAGTGAAAACGCGCGTGAGTTACGTGGTGATTTTTGTGACGACACATTTCCCGCGAAAATTTGGGATTTTCAATCTTACCCCATTTGTTGTATCTTTTTACGCAGATAAGTTACATTTATTTTGTTTAGATATTGTCAATTATATTTCAAATGTAATATGCACTATATAGAGGAAATTAGTAAATTTCTCATATTTAAAGATTTTTCGTGCCTTTCAAACTAACCCCGGCAAAATTTAAAGGGGTAAGATGGTAATATAAATCATTCCCTCTTACCCCGGCAACAAAATACATAGAAAAAGTCACTGGTTCTCAAATTGTAGTAAAAGAAAGAATAAAGGTTGAAACACATGTAATTTATTATTTTTTTGTATAAAATACTAAAAATACTAATATCAGCTAGTCATCATCATCATCATCATCATCACTACAGCCTATTAACGTCCCACTGCTGGGCACAGGCCTTCACTCTCATAGGAGAGCGGGAATTAGAGCTTAGACCCACCACGCTGCTCCAATGCGGGTTGGCGGGCTTTAACGACTATTATCATGTTAGTGATAATAACCGGGACCGACGGCTTAACGTGCTCTCCGAGGCACGGGGGTGAAACACCGCCTACTTCCAACTCCGGGCTGGCACTGAGAATTTCTTAATTGAAAAACCCAATACCTAACTTTTTTATGCCCGACCGGGAATCGAACCCAGGACCTCGTGATCCGCAGTCGACTATGCTAACCACTAGACCAACGAGGCAGTCAGCTAATATCAGCTAATACTCAAATATAAATAAAATAAACACACTTATTATTTGCAGAATTTTTCGTTAGATATAAAATTATAAGACTTGAGGCTAAGTACGGTGGAACCAGTAGTTTTTAGGGTTCCGTACCAAAATGGTAAAATGGAACCCTTATGGTGCGACTTTCTCCGTCTGTCTGTCCGTCTGTCCGTCTGTCCGTCTGTCCGTCCGTCACACTCGATTATTTCAGTAACTACCGAAGCTATCGACATGAAATTTGGAATAGTTGTGTATATTAGTGGCCCAAAGACACTGGAATTAAAAAAAAAATGGAAATTATTTTTGTTCTTATTTAAAAAGGGGGGAAAATCGGAGGGTTGAAATTTAAAAGTGAGATAACTGTACTGTGTGGAGTATCATATGAAAGGGTTTACTTTGCACATTCTAAAACAGATTTTTAATTATTTTTAGTTATGATAGTTTTTGATTTATCGGGGAAAATGTCTAAAAAAATACCGTCCCCCCCCCTTATCTCCGGAGTTTACCAATCGAAAAATCTGAAATAATTATGGTCAATAGGAATTTACGTATATTTTACAGGAAAACTATAGCCAATGCTCTAACTAGCATAGTTTTTTTGATATTAACAATAAACCTCTACATACAAAGTTAGTCTTGCGGTTCATTAACAAAGGTAATTATTTATTAATAATGGTACGGAACCCTTCGTGCGCGAGTCCGCCTCGCACTTGCCCGGTTTTTTTCGTTTCAGGAAGAAAATGACTCGTAACTATTTCAGGTAATCCTTACGGGCAACTTATTGTATCTACTGCAACTGCCATACGGAGAGTGGAGAACAAAGAAATGACAATGTACGCAGTAGCTTAGGAATATCAGATAATATAAAGCTGTTCGACTAATTTCGTTACCTGTGATATATGCTTCGAGGCTTTGAAGTGTTTTGTTAAATGGTTAATTTTGTGTTATTTTTGTATTTTTAAAAATATACTAAATATTGATTGTTTTTATTTTGATTTATCTACTCGAAATCGTGAACCTGTATTTTTTAAAATCATATCAAAATATTTGAGAACCTCAGGCTGTCTGACCTTTTTATGGGGTAAGATTGATATATATTTTTGATGAATTATTATTTTTTGCATTAAGAAAGGCGATTTTTTAATTTCAGTTGCTTTCAAGCTATTTAGGTCGTAGAAGCCGGGAGCTTATAAATCATCACGTATGGATAAGGGCCATAAATACGATTCTAGTAACTATATCAATCTTACCCCACTGTAGTTCCATCTTACCCCTGTTTTTTTTTCTAAAATGCAAACTTTGCAACCTTTTTTTAAATCAAATAATGTTTTAAACTGATTTCTGTCAACTCTAGTATAATATTTGTACTATCCTTTTTCAAAAAAAACAAAATTTAGCATTTAACATAAAACTCTATTATTTACAACAGTTTCAAATCAACACTATTTTATATTTATATTTTATCTCACCAAAAAACCATTTAGACTTGCCCCCACTCACCTTACCTCATTGTTTATGTCGAACCCAAACCTAACCTACAAGAAAGAGACAAGAAAACGTAAATACAATGAATATTTCAAAAATTGACACACAGAACATTGAATGGTTCACAATCTTTCGACTGTTTACAATCTATCGATAAAAAAAGCGTAAGATTACAATCTAAACGGTTTTTGCAATCTTACGGTGACATAATATAACCTTTAGATATGTCACCGTAAGATTGTCACAGGCCGGTCACTACTTGGTTATATCGGGTTAATAAACCTAACAGATTACAATCTACCGAAAAATAATCCGTTATATTGTAATCAATTCGACAGTTTACAATTTCGCGAGTTAGATTATTATTTAACGGTTTTTACAATCTTACGGTGACAGATATATTTGATGGATTAGCCAAAATTACACACGCAAAATACCTAATATAGGTACAATTTTAACATCTCTTTAATCGCTTTGCTATAAACCATAATAACAGAGGTCCGAAATAGGAAAAAACGTGATACGACCTCAGTTGTGTTGTAGTGTGGCTGATGATATTAATGACATGTAATTCCTTACTTGATTCACAATAAAAGGCGGTATCTTGCGTTTGATGTTTCACAAGATGTTAAATTTATACTAGGTACGTTGGACGTGAATTTTGGAAGTGTGTATGACTATTCATTGTTATTTTTTGATTACACTAAAACCTTGACTGCGATCTCACCATGGTAAGTGATGATTTAGTCTAAGATGGTAGCGGCTATCCTTTTAATACCCCTAGTCGCTTTCTACACAGCATCGTACCGGTACGCTAAATCGCTTGGCGGTAAGTACGGTACGTCTTTGCCATTAGAGTGTTAATTAATTGAAAATTAAAAAAATTAAAACATTAAGCTACGGCTGAAGCCTCCCACTAGACTAGACCAGAGAATACCTATTCAGGAATTATAAATTCCCAAACTGACATTGCCGGGAATCGAACCCGGGACCGACCACAGCGCTCACCACTGCGCCAGGGAGATCGTGAAAAACTAACAAAAGCTCATAACATTTTAATAAGACGGAATCATCTCTGACCTGCCTATTACCTATATTTAGTACACACTGATATAATAAGCGGCATTATCAAAACAGTCCCAAAGCAGCGTCGCAGCTGAACGGGTGGGTTCCCGCCACGGCCGATTGCGCGTCCGCGTCGCGCAGACGGACGACTGAACGGTCGCAATGGGCCGTGTCCGGTGTTGCTGTTTGTGTCTCTTAATTAGAGATAAGTATCCGGCTAACAGACTATCTTATAAGGATCAAAATAGCTCGAAACCAGTACAAATAACTTATAAATAGGTAGAATATTCAATACAATTCAATAAGTGTAACGTAACTCTATAAAAATATAGCCTACAGGTGTAAATATAGAATTAAATGACATGAAAATAACGCTTCTTTTTAAGAGAAAAAATAATTTATTTATTTCAATGAAGTTAGAAGCTGGTTTTTCAGGAGATGTTTCTTGACTATGATTTTAATAAAACATCATAGAATTTTAAGTTATGATGAGACGTGCGTCCGAGTCGCGCAGATGGACGACTAGACGGTCGCAATGGGCCGTGACCATTGTTGCTGTTTGTGACTCTTAATTAGAGATAAGTATCCGGTTAACAGACTATTTTAAAAGGATTAAAATAGCTTGGAACCGAAAAGAATTAACTTGTATCAAACTAAAATAAGTATTACTTTAATTCGATGATATATCTAATATTTATATTAATAAACAATTTATGCAAAAGGAAGTCGGTTAACAAGGAAATAGCACTTCTTCTCAAGAAAAAAAGCTTTCAATGGAGTTAGCAATTTTTAGGAAATGATTTTAGTTATTTTAGGTTCTAAGTTAGGCGCAGACGGACGGCTGAACGGTCGCAATGGTTTTACTGATTTAGGTAGTAGGAATCCGGATTCCTACTAAGCGAGATTTTATAGCTTTATAAAAAGTTATGATATGAAAAAAAAACAAAATAAGTATAAAAATTTGTTCCAATTTTTGCCACCGGGTCAGAATAAGTTTGACGGACTGTACAATGGAATACAATAAATTAATAAAACTAAAATTGTGCAGCGCCGAATTCGGTAGCCACAGATAAAAAGTCATATTGTAATGACGGATAACCACATTCTCACGGGCGCTGTTCACACGGCAATATCTCCCCAGCTACCATCAGCTCCCGTCATGGCCCGTTGAATACCACCTTAAGATTATCTGTTCTATTTGTAGGGCAATTGAAGTATAACACCACTATTTGCGGTTGTTTTTTATAAACCGCCCAATCTATTGGGAATTCGATTTATCGCTCAGTTTAAGATTCGATTTTTTTACCAATTTATTTGTTTTTTAAATCGGAAAATCGATACGGTTGGATACTCGTAACGTTGAAAATTTACCAACACCTATTAGATAGGACAAAATCAGCAAATAACAACCTATACAGATAATTATGTGTTGTAAATAGATGGTATTCGGGAAATCCTTAAAGGTTTTTGGAACAGAACTGATGAAAAAGAAATTAAGGAATTCCTAAAATTTATTTGCACTTCAAACAATTCGTATATTATTAAATATAATATCTTTTCATATGATACCTATTGAGTTTTGTTGAACGAAGCTAACAGAAATACTAGTGCGAATAACATATAACTAGTTAAAACAAATCGACGTCAATTATTCAATTATTTAATTAAATAAAAATATTATTCTGGCTTAACAAACTTTAACGAAGTTCAATCATCGTTATGGCAATCGAATTCGTTCAGCATAATTTTTTGATCGTGCCGCCCAAATTGAGCATAGACAAAAAAATAGCGGTAAAATTGTATAGAAGGCGCCAGAATGCTAGAACGTGTATCCGAACGCATAAATTATAGGCGCTTTGCAGCTCGCTAATGGAACACAGTGCATTCCACTCGAATTTTGGATTTCGAATGGTTCCTTGTGTTTTTGAAAAAGGAATGGTTCGTCGGTGCATAAAAAGGTTGCACGCGTGGAGTACGTCGGCAGTTAGTGCAGAGTCCGTGACAGCGTAACGACCGATGTTTATCGTTACAGCTCTACAAAGTTAAGTTTGCCGACGGCAGTCAAAAAAAATGTTTTCAGGCTGAGACTCTCAGAGAGAATATAAAGATCTTAAAACAAATGTGTATACTGCTAATTTCATCTAATGCTTTATTTCAGACCAGGAAATGGATATTTGACATGGTTCTTTTTAAAGAAAACCTGCGTTAGGTACACACGCTTCGAGTTATAATTAACGACCTGTGAAAAAATGAAATTAATAGATCGATCAAACTTACCTAACGAGTAGCTATTTTCGGAACTAATTTAAATCTAAGTAAAAATCTAAGCTTTAAAAACGTAGCTATGTTGCGTAGACACTAGCGCCACTCTGAACTGCAAAGTTAACTTTGTATCTACTCTACGAGAACTCAAAGATATAAGTAGAATACTAATGAATAGTTTTCATCCAACCGTTTACCACAGCTTGTGTGCAAATTGTAATTATATTATGTAAACTGATAGTTTACTCATCAACATATTTGTTATAATAGGAATAAGGAGCTACTTGCGCGCCGACGCGACGTATGAAGTTAAAATTATATCTTTAAAAGTTGTTAGAAACTAGAAAATATGTACCTTCCTACTACCTTTTTAGTAAAACACAGCATGACATAGGTGGTTATCTACTTAGGAATCTTATATAGGTAGTTACCTTCCCTATCTATCTATAGTCTACTTACGTCTTATGATACAAGTTACAACTATAGACAGTTGATTCAGGGTTTTTTAACGTGGCAACTCTTTGATTTTAGGGATGAAAAGTAGCCTGTGTCACTCTCCTGAGGCAGGCAGGTCCTAAACTACTTATACCCATGCCAAAAATCACATCCGTTGCTCCATTGCGGCGTGATTGAAGGACAAACCGACAGACAAACACACTTTCGCAATTTATAATATTGAGAGTATGATGACGAATATCTACAGCATTTGGAAGATACGTTGGAAGACGGATCAGTGTATCCACTAGTTAAGGAGAAAGGTTTCACACAGGTAGTACAAACTACAAACTTCAAAGTTATAACACACCCTTTTTGCGACGGCGCGGTGGTTAAAAATACTGAAATTAATAGTAAAAAATACAAATAAAACCTTTTTATCTCGTTCTAAGGCGGAGTGTTTTCGTTCGGACACTTTGATGCTTCAGTGGGGAAGATAATTTTTTACCACCTCTTCACTCGAGGCCGAGCAGTCAAAACAAACCGTTTGAGCCCTCTTTGGAAGCCACTTGATATTTATTTTTATTTTTATGCTTTATTTATTGTCTATACTTACGTTTTTTTGGGTCTTAACAAGGGTAGAGACATTTGATGCTCCATATTGGTACAGATAAGATACAACTATATTGTAAATTGTACTGGTGCAGAATTTTCCTGCCTTCCTTCTGCTTTTCCGTTTTTAATTGGATTTCCTTTCATAAAGAAAACACTTTTCGTTTACCTTTACCGAATAGGAAAACTCTTCATTCTCTTGGAAGAAAAATCAGAAGGAATGTCAAAAAATTTCTCTCAGTGTTTGGAAATATGGTAGATAATATTATGTAGATACCAATTTGGTGATTTTTAATAATTTTAGTATAGGTATGAAAATAAATAACACAACGCTTAAGCGATTAGATAGGGATAGAAAACCAATCAAAATCGAATTTAATATGATCGAAGTCGCTAGTAAAGGCTGGTAAGAAAAGAAAACTTTTGATAGAAATTTCAGCTATCTATGAATTTGTTAAATCCTATAATACCTACTACGTCCAGTTCGCGCGCACGAGTTGAATTCAGAGCTAATTAATGTATGGTAAGTGGAGAAACATGCAAAAGCTCTACATCCAACTCACGCGCGTACTATAGGTTGCTGGGTAAATTTTATTTCTATGGTAATATAGCGTACCTACCTACCTAACTTAATAAGGAAAACTATAAAACCAAAACATTGAATAGAAGCAGGCGTTACTTTGCGGAAGTCCATGATAATGTAAGTATGATCTAGAAGTTTAATTCGTTATAATCCGCTACAGTAGACAAATCTGTGTAGTAACTTACCTATGTGGCATAGTGGTATAGTATAGTACAGTGCGTGTACCACTGTGGTCTTGACTTGACTTCACAATCGTGCATTGTCGAGTCAACATCTCTTGAAGATGCTCCGGTGTCGGAGCGAAACGTACGTTGAGAGTGATTTGGAGGATTTGTGTGGTGTGGTGCTGCGCCTATGCGAATTGCTGGGTGGTGGGTGTCACATGCTACAGGCACACTACAGGTGAAAGACCACAGTGGTATACGCACTGTACTACACTGTTTGTCTACTGTAGCGGATAATAGCGAATTAAACTTCTAGATCATTCATTAAAACCAAAATAGTTACAAAAGCGTAATACAAGCGACGGATGTTTTCTAACACGAAGAAATATTGCGAAGAAACATCGAATACATCAAAAAGCCGACAAAGAAGTCGCTTCAAACAATAAAAGGGCATTAATTTGAACGCAACATTAACAGAGATCTTTCAGGATTCCACCAAATTAAATCCGCCCTAAATCACTCGCTACAACCAAAACGACACCATCAAAACGCCATATCTCACAGCGGCTATAAATACACCACCCTCCCATCCATATGTCTTTATTCCTAATAACAATTTAGGCAATTATGTGACTACCAAGTCTTTACGGTGAATGTTAGTGCGACCAGCTCATATGACTTATTCTGGAATGGTCCTACTCCTGGGCCCATACTGCCAACGCTTAAAGCAATACATAAGCAATATTAATCAAAATGACAGTTGGATTCAAAAGTTCAAATGTTTTTAGTCAAATAAACTTTTGCAAGTGCTTTTGAATCTTCGAGTCAATCTACCGCTGGTTCGAAATGCCATTCCTAACAAGAAGAACCAGCGAGCGCCAGTACAGAGGTACAGAGGCCAGAAACCGATGAACTAATTTGGATTCATTTGAAAGAGATATTTGAAAATATGTAATATGTACTGCTTTAAGCGACGGTAGTATGCCCCCAGTAAGAAATGATGTATTTTTGACACAGGCATCCCAATTATAGGAATGTGCTAGTATAAGTGTCTATATAGGGTCACTCTACACACCCGTCGCACCCATGTGAATGCTCGCATCTCCCCGCGGCGATTCAAAGATCTACAAGATTTATTGTTCGACATAAAAGTTTCTTGAACTGATAAACTAACACCCTAAACATAACTGTCAACAGTCAAAAGCAACCGAGTTCGCGTAAACCTGCCCGTGTTGAGGTGATTATAGGAATGTCCTAGAATACGCGTTCACATGGTCACTACACACCCATCGCACCCATGGGATGCCCGCATTATTGCCTGCAGTGATTTATACGAAGCGCTACCGGATTCATTGTTCGACATAGATATAGGTTTTTTGTCGGCAATATACTCTAATTATAGGAAATCGGAATTAAAAGGTGTCTGTAAAGTCATAAATTATTGGATATCCACTAATTATTGAGAATGAATTAAGTTGAAACTTTCAAATAAGTACTATCCTATTTACGAGATTAGGAAAACTTACTTCATTTTTAAATTAACAACAAATTAATCCTTGACTGCGATCTCACCTGATGGTAAGTGATGGTAGCGGTCTAGCCTGTTAGGGGTACGGCACTTATATTAAGCCACATACCCTTAATCGGTTTCTATACGGCATCGTATCGGAACGCGAAATCGCTCGGCGGTACGACTTGGCCGGTAGGGTGGTAAGTAGCCACGGCCGAAGCGTCCCACCAGACCAGATCAGAGGAAATTTGAACCCGGGACCTCCCACTATAAGACTACAGCGCTCACCCCTGCGCCAGGGAGGCCGTCAAAACTCCGCCATTCGTGCTATTATTATTATTATCGGTAAAAATTTAGCTCTCACGCCCGCATACAAAATAAATACATAATATGTATATATGGCCAAACGAGTTATAATAAACTTACGTAAATAATAATAAATGAATAACTTATTATTATCAGCATAAATTTAGCTCTCACGCCCGCATACAAAATAAATACATATATGGCCAAAAGAGTTATAATAAACTTACGTAAATAAAAATAAATGAATAAACTTACATACACAAATACACAAATAAATAGATGTAGCGGGCGGAGGATTACACCCCGGCAGGGGAGACCAGTAGGCCGGGGGTCAGGGCGACAGGTTGAGAAACCGGCGGACTATCCTAGCCGAGTCTAGCAACACCGCTTTCTGCATCCTGGCTGCGAGCGAACTGCCACGGAACCCCAGTCGCCTCAGATGATGAGCAAGGCTGACTGGGACTAACCCATTCGCAGATATTACGATTGGGATGGTTTCAGTGGACTCCACATGCCACATGGCGGAAACCTCGTGAGCCAGATCGAGATACTTTCGTTTTTTCTCCGTCTCAGCTCTCACAAGGTTCTCGTCATATGGAATGGTGATGTCCACCAAAAACACCCGCGACTGTGCCCGGTCCAACAGCACGATGTCAGGCTTATTCGCTAGAATAGTCCTGTCCGTGATGATGGAGCGGTCCCAATAGAGCCGGACTCCGTCACGCTCGAGTACAGGCACCGGTGTGTACCTGTAGTACGGCAACCTCTCATCCAGGAGACCGTACTTCAGAGCAAGCTCCTGGTGAAGGATCTTGGCCGCTTGGTTGTGTCTGTGCAGATACTCAGTATTAGCAAGCGCCGAACATCCCGAGAGCACATGTCTGAGTGACTCACCGGGATGGCGACAGGCTCGACAGATGTCGTGAGTGCCATCCTTCAGAATGTACTTTCGGTAGTTCCGCGTCTTAACCACCTGATCCTGTATCGCACAGACAAAACCCTGGGTTTCCCCAAAGAGGTCACCAGAGCGCAGCCATTGCACGGACGCTTTTTTATCGACGTGGGGCTCATTAAGAGCTTTAAAAAAGCGTCCGTGCAACTCTTTCTCCTTCCATACGGTCTCCCGGTCAGAGGTGCTAAGTACCACCGGCGCCTGCCACTCGATTTTGGCTAAGGATAGGGGAGTGAGTCCTTTATCACAAATTCTATGACCTCTCTATGCATGGGTGACTCCCTCTTCGTCTCGAAGTATGTTCTGACTTCTGAGATTGGCTATCTCCCGGTTATGCATGGTCTTGACGCTTAATACGCCTCGACCACCACATTTCCGGGGGATATACAATCTCATCACAGACGATTTCGGGTGATGCATGCGATAGAGAGTCATAGTCGTGCGGACTTTTCTATCCAGGGCGTCAAGTTCGGTCTGAGTCCATCTGAGCACGCCAAAGGTGTACATGAGAACGGGCATAACCCAGCCGTTATAGGCTCGAACCTTATTGGCGCCTGACAAAAAGCTTTTACAGATTTTTGTCAGACGGGCAAAGAAGGCCTCGCAAACAGACTGTTTCATGTCCGCCTCATTCACTCCTATCAATTGCGACATACCCAGATACCGGTATGATTCAGCCTCGGAGAGGGTCCTAATGCTCGATGGCTCGAGATTAACCTCAGCCGAATCTTTATTATTATTATTATTAAACTCTTTATTTGTACCACACATCAAAAGTAAATTACAGAAAACAGAATAAAACAAAGAAGTACAAAGGGCGGCCTATTGCTAAGTAGCGATTTCTTCCAGGCAACGAGAACACAAGGAAACTAGACTGCAGGTGGCACAAAATTATACTAATTTATACTACCTACATATAAAATAGTAGATTATTAACCAAGGGGATAAAGCAGTGTCTTCTGTCGCGGGTGACGATTTAAATTACGAGCGTAACGAAGGACTCGAGGTTTACTCCCGAGCGTAGCGAGGGTGTTAAAAAATTAAATCACGAGCGAAGCGAGGGATTTAAGACGAGTCCTGAGTGTAGCGAGGGATTTAATTTCACCCAAGACTAAGACAGCTTTATCACCGAGGAAAATACTCTACTTTTCGTACCATTTGCGAAATAATAACACAATAATAATATGAGTTATGCATTTATTAAAAACAAGATCATGCCCGCGACTTCGTCCGCGTGGATTGATGTTTTTTGATTTCCGCGGGAACTCTTCAATTTTCCGGGATAAAAATAGCATATATCCTTCCGCGGGGTACAACCTATCCCTGTACCAAATTTCATCAAAATTGGTTGAACAGATACATTTTTTGATTCCCGCGGGAACTCTACAATTTTCCGGGATAAAAAGTAGCCTATGTCCTTCCCCGGGACGTAACCTATCTCTGTACCAAATTTTATCAAAATCGGTTGAGTAGTTGGGCCGTGAAAGCGTAGCAGACAGACAGACAGACGGACAGACAGACAGACACACTTTCGCATTTATAATATTAGTATAGATTAGTATAGATAATGACAATTAAAAGTAAAAGTTAACATTCGAAACATTGGTCCAATTTATTGATAGAGAGAGTTGTTTGGTACATTTATTGTTGATGAGTAGATTTGAGTACCTATTTCTCTGTTCTTGCGTCTGAGGAACTGTTTAACTTATTTACAAAAATAAATTAAAATAAACATAACGTTAATGTATTTGAAGAAAACAAAAACGCGGCAAATTCCTAGACTAATCTTTTTTTGTCGGAAAAGCAAAGGCATCAAGCTCATACGGCCTCGTCGGTTTTCGTCATATAGTGGGCTATATAATGGTTTTCGTAATTTTATTTAATTATCATTACTGCATAATAAACTCAATGGTGTAAACACAGATGTAGTTCAGTATGTAAGTATTCCAAATTTAAATCACATTCTCCCCCTAGAGGATGAATGAAATTCAGTACAATTTTCTTTCCCTGTTTTTAACAGATTAAAAATGACTATTGTTATGTTCGCTTTTTGTGGCATAGAATGTCACTTTTTTGAGCAAGTGGTACGAAAAATTACATAAAAATACATAGACAACAATACACAAATATCTTAACACATACAATGCATAAATATATTATAAACATATAATAAAATACATATACATAATACATACCATAATATGAACTTAAATATACAATTCAATTATTCAATAATTCCCATGACTTCCAATCTCTAAACTAAATTGGGAGGAAGGGGCAGAACTAGATTTAAAGCTGTCATTTTGGTTTAGATATGTGTTATACAGATTTAACCTCATTTGTATTTAGGATTTTTAATACCCCCGTGGGAAATCTTCGATTTTCCGGGATAAAAGTTCGTCTATCCCGTAGCCATCCCCGAGATGCAACGCATCATTAGAACCAATGATCCAACGCAATCGCTGAAACAATATGTCTTCCAAATATGTAGTTAAAATGATGGCTGTAAAAAGTACCTAAGTATCAGACAGACAGACATTTTCGCTTTAATATCATTAGTATAACTGTCTCGTTGGTCTAGTGGTTAGCATAGTCGACTGCGGATCACGAGGTCCTGGGTTCGATTCCCGGTCGGGCATAAAAGTTATAGGTATTGGGTTTTTCAATTAAGAAATTCTCAGTGCCAGCCCGGAGTTGGAAGTTGGCGGTGTTTCACCCCCGTGCCTCGGAGAGCACGTTAAGCCGTCGGTCCCGGTTATTATCACTAACATGATAATAGTCGTTAAAGCCCGCCAACCCGCATTGGAGCAGCGTGGTGGGTCTAAGCTCTAATTCCCGCTCTCCTATGAGAGTGGAGGCCTGTGCCCAGCAGTGGGACGTTAATAGGCTGTAGTGATGATGGGTGATGATGATCATTAGTATGGATATAATATAATTTTGATTTGATAGCTTGTTACATGAACTCTTATGTCTTAATTGTTTTTTTAAATGAAATATGATAATGGATAGAATATGTAGGTATAGCGTGTGCTTAGTAATTTGACAACCCGTTTTTACCCTTTGGGTACGGAACCCTAAAAACTATAGCCGATACGTTCTAAAAAAGCTTCCTATCCATCTCTTACACCTCTTAATACGTTTACGAGATAATTAGTGGAGCGTTTAAGGCGACACAAATACATCGTCGTTCAATAACGACGGATCAACAGATTGAGCGGTGTGCGGTCCGCGTTATTACTTCGACACACGACGAATCTAAACGCCCCACTGACAGATATATTGGCGACGAAAAAACACGTTCTTTTTTCAGTTTTGGCGGGTAGTTGATAGTGAACTCTAAGTTTTAGGCAATATGGTTTAAATTTTGATTCGGTCTGAAATTGGTTGTAATGCTGAGGACGTTTGTCTACATTTGTCGGAGATGTTCATTTCTTCATTACGAGTAGAAATTAAGACATGTAAGGTGGTACGTTATTATAGGTAAGTTTTTTTATTAGATTTAAAATAGGTTTACGTTTGACCGCAATATCAACACCAAAATAATTTTAAAAACAGGGAAAAGTAGAAAACAGAAGCCGAAACAATAACAGTGACTACCTACTTTCAAACGTAGTGCCTATACCTAAGAAAATTCTTTCCAGTGGTGGTAGGGCCTTAAAATGTGTCAAGGTCTAAATTCCACCTGTCTAATTGAACCGTTAACACATATTTCGCAGTCCCCGCAAGAAGCATTGAAAATGAATACAAATAATGTACTGAAATAAAAATCTCTTCTTCAAAATTTTTCTAAAATTTACTAACCGATTTTCAAAATTCCATCTCGAATGCACTTCTCGCCTGCATCCGCATCTTTTAACACCATTACCATGACAATCGGCCAATAATCATAGAAGCTACACATCACTTTTTATGAACGTAAATAGTAAATACCCGTTTTTCTACAATTCCAAATCTAAAGGGACTACCTACATACATGTCACAAGTATTAACTGACTTTCAGTTGCCATTTTGTAGCTAAACTAATACCCTAGGGGCCTAGGACCTTGTTTTAATTTTTTCTTTGGTCGGTTTTTTTCCGAAATATTTACAATTTAGTAAACGAACACACCCCAAAAACCCCGACTTTTTAACTTTTTTCAAAATTCCAAAAAAAGTTACCAACCGATTTTCAAAATTCAAACGCCACACGTGTCTCGATAAATTCCTCAACGCTCAAATTCCCATCTCGTTCCTCACAAAATCCTCGGAGCTATGGCCAAAAATACGTCTCAGGCCAATTGCATATAATATTATGACAACCATTTTCAATGGTAAAACTGAATCGAGCTGAATACGTGTAAAATAGTCCCTCAAAGGCATAAGGTATGCAAAAAGTATTCAACGCTCTTTGACCTGACCCATTGAAGTTGTAATAAATAGCAATCGATGTTTTGTGGCATTGGCAATATGTGCCGTTGACGGATATAGTGTGAACCATGGTGGCTCGTTTTGACTTGTGTGGTCTTACTTTTATCAAACAAAAACTCAAGTAGGGGCATCTCTAATTTACCTCCCAAGTGATCTTAGTAGGTATTAAAGTAGCCCCTGTGTAACCGCTACACAAGTGATATTTAGTTTCTCAAAAAAAGTTAGAGGTGCATGCCCGGGGATCGAAACCACGGGCGACTTGAACTTATATAGGCCGAACCGGGCGCCTACACCACCACTGCACAGTGCACTATCAACGCTTCGGTATACTGCGAAAAAAAATCAAGATTTCTATTCTAAAAACGTCATTTTCTATTGTGATTATTATATCTAAACTCTTGACAAAACGCATCAATGTGAATAGTAATGTGGCCAATATATCGTACCGCCTGTCGTGCCGTAACGATATACATCTCAATTAGAGAGAGAGAGACAAACGGCGGCCCACCCGAATTAGCTAACAGACTTGCTCCCTCCGCCATGTAACATATTGCCAGCTATTACGTGGAAATATGGAGATTGATGAAGATTCTCGGGTTTTTTGTAAGTTTCTTTCGTATACCTAAGGGTGTAGACATTGTAATGTAAATTAACAAGCTGCTGTGAACTTCTATTGCAGTTGAAAGGCAGTTCTTTTGCAGTTATAACAACTGCACAATGCAGTTCTAAAGCAGTCCATCTGTCTACACCCTTGTTTGAATATTTCACACTAGGAAGCTGGTAACCCGTGACTTCTTTCGCGTGAATTTGTATTTTTATCATCAAAATCGGTTTAAAAGTAGCAGACAGACTGACACACTTTCGCATTTATAAATATTAGTGTCGATCAACAATTTCCGATTCCGATATAGAAGCTATTCTTAACCTCTCCGTAACACTGTTAATTGTTTAGCAAGTGATTTACGAGCCCGAAATCGTATGAATACAGACAAATCGGCGATCGGGACTCGGGAGGGCCGCTGATCCGTCCTCTCGGCGTCGGGAGGGCGATAAATCCCGTCACGGCGTATAAATCTGAATCGGCGTTGACGTTTTGATTGTCGGCCGCGCCGCGTCTATTGTTTGCCCGCTGTTTTCCTAAGCTGCCGCGTTGTGGCGGAAAATCTACGCTATTTGTTTTTCTTACACGCAGTTACGTACCTCTGTGGTAGAGATCGTAAGTACTCGTATAATCCGTCAAACTTATCTGACCCGGTGACCAAAATGAAATTAATTTTTATGCCTGTTAAGTTTTTGTTTTAATAAAGTTGGTACTACACACACAGTACACAGTTACACAGATTACTTAATTATGAAATAATTAACAATAATGTTCTATGATCTAAAATTCCAGTTTCATATACTATGTATTCATTTTAAGATAATCCCTAGCCAACCTCTTGAAAGAACCTACGCGAGTAGAAAATATGTCAATATTGCCAAAACATTCGTTATGCCTCGACGTATTTTTAACGATTTTTAACGACGATAATTTTGACGGTCTCTAATAATACCTCAGTCAAAGACTTTTGCTTAAAGAAGTAGAATCACACAGAGCATTGATAATAATTTTTATTCAAACTATTTTCAGCAGGTGCATTACCCGTCAAAACTAATCTCCACGTGTTTATCCGTGGATAAACACTAGGAGATTAGTTTATCCGTGGATAAAGCAGCGAGTGGAGTGTAAAATTGAATCAATTGTGTTCACTACTGCACCCCGGGCCCAGTTATGACACGGGGCGTGTCCAACCCCCCTTCCATTTGTCGAACCATTTGCCCCGCGGAATGCGGTGTCATCAGCGGGGAACCGAGCGTGAAATGGAAAACGCCCCGCAGTGACAAACCCCCCCTAGGGGTCTGAAACACCCCTCGCTAACGAATTCCTACGCGGGGTTTGGAACCGTTTAAATTCTATGATATGTTTAAACGGGTGCAACGCTAACAGTTTTAGTGTTGGGTGTAATTGAATTTTGGGTTGGGAATAAGTTTTGAGGTAGCGAAACCCAAAGGTAAGTAGGTAGGTATGTTTTATTTTCCTGTTCTTCGGATTAATCATCCAAACGGAACGGAACTTTGAAGTAGTATTTAGGGAATTAACCCGTAGTAAGTTCTAATGGTAAGTAGGCAATAGGTTATAACCTATTATAAATGCAAAAAGTTGGATGGATGGATAGATGGATGTTTGTTACTCAGTCACGCCAGAACGTGTGAACGGATCTGGATAAAATTTGGCACGGAGAATAGATAGTCTGGAATAACAAATAGGCTACTTTGTATACCGAAAAATTAAAAGGATTTCCGCAGGAACCAAAAAACTTCAATACACCGTCCACGTGGACGAAGTCGCTTGTACCGACTAGTTAATACTGATATTATAAATGCGAAAGTTTAGATCACGCCAGAACGTCTGAACGTATATGGATGAAATTCGGCACTGGAATAACACATAGGCTACTTTTTATCCCGGAAAATTAAAGAGTTCCCGCGGGAAGAAACAAAACTTTAATCCACGCAAACGATGTCGCGGGCATCAGCTAGTATCCTAGGTATATCTATAAAAAATACACGGGATTCCTCCAAACTCTACCTAAAGCCTAATATAAAGCAACGAGTAAGTAATCCGTAACGAAATGTTGTCACCGAGTCAGCACCGAGTCAGGTTGTCACTCGGTACAATAGTTACGGCCTGTCGGCCGGTTTTTATTGTCTGTCCGAGTGTCCACCTTGCGATTCCACTGCACTGATAAAAAACTGGTCAAGTGCGTAGAAACGCGCTTAGTAGGGTTCCGTCGTTTAAACTATCGTGAGTGATATACATTTTAACTATTACTCCGATTAAACTCAGGTATTATGTCGGGACTCGGGAAAAATGACAGACTAGTTTCGAACCAATCCGGGACCCTTATTCCGTCGTCATGCTTCTAGCAGTGAACCAAAAGGCAGAAATATTAGAAACAGTTGTACTTAAATAAAAACCAGTGTAACCTATTTCGTGCCTTGCCGGAAGTGAAAATATGTATGTGTACGAGTATCTGTCTTACACGTTTCATGGGCCATCTATTCTAACCGAAATAGATGAAATTTGGTACAGGTGTAGGCTGTATCCGGGGGAAGGACATATGCTACTTTTTAGCCCGGAAAATCGAATACCATATGATTGTTAAATCCAAAATCCACACGGACGAAGTCGCGCTCATCTACTATTTTAGTTTTTAAAATATGGACAAATTTTTAAGCTTCAGATAGAAGTTTTTTAGGAGTTCTTAGAGTTAGCCCGCTACCATCTTAGACTGCATCATCACTTACCATAAGATGAGATCGCAGTCAAGGGCTAACTTGTAGTGGATAAAAATAAAAGTTAGGTTAGCAATTTTATTATTTTAAGGTCTATACGGAACCCTAGAAATGCAATTGTCCACTAGCTATTAAAAGCTCGTGCCTCTGGTTATAACTTTATAGTGTTTTCCGAGAACTCGATTACCGGTAAGTAGGTACATACCTATCGATTCAATTTCTTGTCGTTAAGTAAGAAAGGTACTAGTTAGTGATATTGTTATGATTGTAGTATAGCTTTGGCTCTAGTATTTTTTTTATACTAGCTATAGCCTTCGTCTGTAAGGAATTACGGTTTATTTAAATGTGTGTCCTCTATTTGTCCTCTGACATGATGATGAGACCTTTGAGAGCTGACATGTTCGTTTTTTTTGTTGCCTTACTCTGTTGGACGAGAATGAGCTAAGGAATTACGGCTTAGAACATCTACGTTATTTTTAATCCCCGGCGCAAGCAAAGCGGGGTGTTACGAGTTTAACGTGTACTATCTGACTGTTTATATGAGTGTGTCTGCGGATCCATAGCTCCCAATTCCCATACGGATGGGCCGACTTTGGCAACATTCCAAACCACTAACTATGTTACGACACTTCGACGTGTTTTTGTACTAATTGTTAAATGTAATGTCTGTAAGTACTAAGTAGGTACTAGATATTGATTGACAAAAAAGAGAAATGAATCGAAAAGAGCAATATTTAAATAGATTCTTGTGTCTTCACACGATAGTTTAAAGAACCTAATGTCTATACCAATACCGATGCAACAATGACAAAAAGATAATTGAATTGAACATTTAAATGGAATGTTTCAAATTAAATCGATTAATCCGCACCACTTGCTAACGGAATCTCGATGTGTTTTTGTCCCAACACTAGTTTATAGTAATGTCTAGGCGATTAAGTATAATCCTAATGCAATTCTTACTATTATATATTCTGTGGAAATACTGATAAAAAAGCGAATTGAATCGAAATGTTTCAAATTAAATCGATTAATCTGCACCACTTGGTTACACTTGGAAACTCAGTGTTTTTACATCTTCACTATGTAGTTTATAGTAATGTCTGTATGTATCGATTATAATACCGATGCAGCATAATCGATTCGAGTCCCGGCAGGGCGCATCGGAAACGCTGCGCAGGTGGATTGCATTCGAAAATGGAACGCGACTTGACAATATATTTTTTTGTTAAATTCGTAATGCCATGGTTTTGCTGCGATACGATGTATTTCATGTATAATGTAAGCACAATACTTAGCAGTTAGCTATTTTACTTTTGTTATGGTCTGTGACACGATAATAGTTATTTGTGCTATAATGGGGCCAAAGAAAATTTTTGTTCCCCGAGGGCGCTATTTTGAATTCAGAGCGAAGTGAAGGATTCTAAAGTAGAATCCTGAGCGAAGCGATGAATTCAATATATGAATTCAATATACAATAATTTGGCCCCGAGTGACACACACTATTTTTCATCATTACGTATGAGAAAAAGCTAGGAGTATCAACCTTCTATGTATGGACATTACCTATACGTTTAAGCACCAATCAGAAGCACGAACGCGGACCAATCAGAACAGAGAAATGAAAAGTCCCATGGGCCTAAAAATTAAATTTTGCTCCCGCTATCCTCTGAAGCCAATATTCGTTTTTCGAATAGGTATGATGAAAAAGGAATTTATACTTCTACCATACCTTTACTACTGTTTTAATCATACTTTTGCGGGTCTAAAGTCAGTCTTCATGCCCTAGGGCCGTAATCTAGTCGATCGATCGCCCAACTAGTTGACCAACCCCATACTGTAAATATGCACAACAGAGTCTAGGCTCCAGACTGGTCGACCAAACGATCGTACCATTTGACATAAAAGTTTTTAAACCAAGGACTATGTGTACCTGCATAAACACTGGCAGCATGAAAAGCAAAAAGTTTGAATATCAAAGCAGCGGCGCCAAAGCGCGAAATAAAAACAAATGACAAATTATTCGACATCTATCTACGTATTTTGTTACAAATTGTTACAAATTCAATAAAAAGTGGTCCTAAATATTGCAAAATGTCATCATTTAGTGACTCAGACGAAAGCGAATACGAGCAAACAATGAAACTCGACGCGGAAAGAATTGTTGGTGAATTATTGCCGGATAAATCAAAGCAGATTTACTTAAAAACATATGAAAATTTCATACAATGGAGAAATCATAAAGGCGTAAAAAGTATCTCTGAACCAGTGCTCCTCTGTTATTTCGAAGAATTAACAAAAACCAAGAAATCATCCAGCCTGTGGAGCATTTTTTCAATGCTGAAAGCGACCATCGATGTAAAACACAATATTTCTATCAAGAAATACACAAGACTCATAGCATTTTTAAAGAAAAATCTTCTAATTATCAAGCAAAAAAGTCAAAAGTTCTGAGCGCTGAAAACATACAATCTTTTCTGGAGCAAGCCCCTGATGATCAAAATTGCTATAAAAGTGAGTACCTACCTAACCTTACTACTATTACCTACCTACTAACACATTGTATCTACCTACTAAAAATGTACTTAGCTAAATCTATTTCTTATGCTACCTTGTTAACTATAATCAAACCTCTACCTAATATTCCATCGGTTTTGTTTCAGGTGATATTAATTTTGGGAATAAATGGTGCTTGTCGCTGTAACGAATTAGTAAACTTGAACACTGATAATATGAAAAAGCATTCTGATACACTGCTTTTGGTTAAATTGCCAGACACCAACACTAAAAGAGAGAGATCGTTCGTTGTGCGCGAAGACCATGTAAAAACTGTAGAAAAATACCAATCACTTCGACCAACTGGAATGAATACAAATCGTTTTTTAATCCAGTACAGAAATGGAAAGTGTACCCGGCAGCCAATGGGTAAAAATAAAATTAGTAGCACCCCTAAGGCAATCGCAGCTTTTTTGAGTTTGCCGGACATCAATCGCTACACAGGTCATTGTTTTCGCCGAACTTCTGCTACTCTTTTGGCCGACGCAGGTGCAGATTTGACCGTAATTAAGAGACACGGTGGATGGAAATCTAGTACCGTTGCCGAAGGGTACTTAGAAGATTCTTTGGAAAACAAGAGGAAAATCAGCGCTCGTTTGTGTGAAAATGTTCCTACAAAGACTTCTGCAGCTTCTGTTGTAGATCCTTGGACGCCACTACTGCAGCTCCAAATGCCCCAGCCATCGACATCAAAATGTCAAATCAATGTAGTGCCGCCGTCAACAGCAAACCCAAAAGTGGAGGAAGAAATACCAACTAACATAACAGCGTCACAAGTAACTACTAATTTCAATAAAAACAGTGCACCTAATATCACTCTTAATTTTCAGAACTGGACAAATGTGACTCTATCGAACGTGAACATTCACTTTTAATTTGTCTTTTCTTTTTATTATTTACTAGACCTATGTATCCTACTTACTATGATTTGCAATAAATATCTAACCGTTACAGTTTGTTTTACTGTTATGGTAGAAGTATAAAGTAGAGTATACACCACCGGGATAAAGCAGTTTTTTTCTTGGGCGCTTGAATCCCTCACTGCACTCAGGACTCAATCTTAATTCCCTCCCTTTGGTCGGGAATTAACTTATAACACCCTCGCTGCGCTCGGGAGTTAAATTTGGAGTCCTTCGTTACGTTCAGGATTCAATGTAGCGCCCGTGACATAAAACAGTGCTTTATCCCCTTGGTGTATAATCTACTATTATCTTCCATGTTACTTCAATGTAGTACCTACTAACTACTGAGTCGATTGAGATTGTTAAGCAATGTTGACCCAAGCCGGTAACTGGATGGGTGACCGAATTTGGAGGTTCAAATTTGGCCTTTTCGTTTCCTCCGTGCCTCTGAGAGCACGTTAAGTCGTCGGACCCAGTTATTATCACTAATATCTGATAATAATCGTAACAAATCTAAGATTTGAAATACTCTTAGTTCAGTCGTATGCGGAAGGACGTGGGAACCCACCGCATTATTATCCCAAGAAAACTCACTATGTGATTAATGGAATGGGGTCACGAGTCACGACCCTTAGTTATGTGGAATACGACGCAGAGAGACGGAGAGAGTTACTACAATAATGACCCTAAGCCCCTGGAAACTGGACCTGATGCATACAGCATCAACTGGACTCTACAAGATGTATATTCCCAAGAAAATATCATTGGAAGGTAAGGTATGGGCAAAACGCTTATAGCTACTTACCATAGCAGAAAAAGCTCAACATATTTAACACACTTATCGCGTTGAAAAGTTTATATACCTAACTATTTCGCATTCTAAACGATATTTGCATTTCAATTGCATAAATAAACTTTTATTTTAATCAAAGCATATTAATCAATCATATTATCATACTAAATCATAGTGTCAAAGGACCATGTATTGGTTGTGTAAAAACAGCGGAGCTTTGCAAAATTGTGAGGAAGGACTTTGGTGTAAAAACATGCCAACGATATACCTACAGTAGGTACAGTAGATACACAGTCCCACAAACTTATTTGACCCGGTTACCAAAATTGGAACAAATTTTTATGTTTGTTCAGTTTTTGTTTTTGTTTTAGTTTTCATATATATCTTCAAGCAACGCTGTCACAGGGCCAGATAAGTTTGTCCTACCACACCTATAGTGTTTATTTCAAAAAACGCATACATTTTAAAATATATTTTTAAATCGGGAATGGTAACTGACTGACTGATCTATCAACGCAAATCTTAAACCACTGAGAACACTTGTGACTAAGGATTTTTGAAAAGGTATTCTCTAATTGAATAAAATTCATAGGGGTTTAAAATTTACCATTAAATTCGAACTAATTTGAATGGAACTGACAGGATTAAAAAAAGGTACCTAGAAGATATCCTAGACTCTAGAGTATATTTTATTTATTTTTTCTCTCGCTTACACATGGCTATTCTAATAGGTAAACCACTTTAAGGTGAGGCGATAAGCAGGTTACATATTATCTTAGTTTTTGTATATCAATGGAGGAAAAAAATTATATTCTGCTATCTTGTCTTATCTTAGCACGCATCGCTGCCTTCGCGCTAATCGGCAAGATCTGACAGTTCATAAACTCTTAAATTGTATATTTTCCAGCCTGTAAACTACCTATTGCCTATTTTATGAAGGAAACTTTTAGTGGGTTTAAATATTTGCATGAAACTTGAAAAATTTACATAATTATTATACAAGAGCCTCTATCCTGAGCATAAATCAAAGTTATATGAAATGTATATGAAACACCCAGTTGTGTCAGAATGAGAAGAGTTTCGGCCATAGTCCACCACGCACGCCAATTCCAGATTGGCAGACTTTACACACTTTGGAGAACATTATAAAGAATTCTCGGGCATGTAGGTTTCCTCATGCATCTATTCGTACACCGTAAAAAACAAAAGACATAATATGTATTTTCATTGCTTAAAAGTGCTTAAAACTCACATAACAAACGCGACAAACGTGTCACCGCGACGCGATAGGACGTAACGCGACAGTATCAAACAGCAGCTGACCCTTCACGTGGCCTACGCTGTCGCGTAGACAAGTTTTTTGAAATGGCGTCGTATCGTATCGCGTCGCGTCGCTTCTGTCGCTCACCTAGGACAGCGGGTTAGATTGATTAGTTGGTTAGACAGTGATTTGCTTCCTCGTTCCTAATTCGAACCGCTAGGATATGGACTGCCCTTCTGGCTTCCATTTTCCCCTCCTCTTATAATATGGGAACCTTCTGCACATCAAGAGGGAATAGGCATCTTCTAGAATCTAAGTCTAGCAAGTGCGCTCCGCCTTAGGCTGCATCACCACTTGTAAGGAGGTCTGATTGCAGCCAAGCGCTAGCCTACCTCATTGATCTAGTGGTTAGCAGGTTCGACTGCCGCCAACGAGGTCCCGGGTTCGAGTTCCGGTTCAGGCCATAACAAGTAATGGGTTTTTCTGACAAGAAATTCTCAGTTAGTACTGAGAATTTCTTGTCAGAGAATTTCTTGCCCCCGGAGTTAGGAAGTTGGCGGTGTCTCACCCCCGTGCCCGGAGAGCACGGAAAGCCGTCGGCCCTGTGCCTGATCACTCTAACAAACAAAAGGAACAGAAAGTGCACCTGTGTATGCGCACACACTTGTGCACTGTAATATGTATATTCCGCGCAGATGGCTAATATCTCTCTGGAGATAGGCCGCCGTGGTCGAAATTCGGTCGGGATGACGTTATTATTATTGGAACGAAGTACCTTATCGCGCGTTACGAAAGGCGGCTAGACGGAAAAAATTAAGACCAAAAGTTGTAACGACACTTTTTATGAAAAGATGATTTTGGTTGCTATGACTAGGTACTTGTGTTGTTGACTTCAAGTTGTTGAAAATAAAAAGGCGAAATAATTTTAAATAATTATGTTTTCAATAGTTACATAGGTTCCTTTCGATTAATTAGTGAAGGAATTGTAATAAAATTTACACAGAGAAACACGCGCACGCCGCACGGCTTACAATTATAGCAAAAAGTGTCGTTACAAGTTTTGGTACTTCGTTCCATCCGGATGTCCCTTGACACCTCTCAAGTTTTATATTAAAAAAGGGTAAGTAAAGCACTATGGTCGCTTTTGCCTTGCCCTGATAAAATCTTAACGTTCCAAAGTTAATAGGTACTAGGTATGCCATTACAACTACCTTTGATTTACAGCATCCAAAGTAATTAATCTCCCCGATGGCAGCACGCCAGAGATTTGCGGATGGCAGTTAAATGCGGATCCTGATCCCCTTTGGAGATAGCTTAGTGCATTCAATTTAGGTACTGTACTCCAAATGGATGCAATATTACTTTACAATAAGTATATTGGAACGTTTAACTAAGAGATGTGTAGGTACTAAATGCAATTGATATTGTTTTAGAATACATTAGAATTAGAATATATTATTCTCCTACCTATTATATATTATTCTCGCCTATATTAGTATACTAGCTGATGCTCGCGACTTTGTCCGCGTGGAATAAGTTTTTTATAATTCCCACGGGAACTCCCTAATTTTCCGGGATAAAAAGTAGCCTATGTCACTCTCCAGGTCCTCAAATACACCCACGCAAAAAATCACGCCGATTGAATGACAAACCAATAAACCAACAAACAAACACACTTTCGCATTTATAATAGGTATTAAAGTAATTATAGTATATAGGTATACCTACATACATACATACATATATGTACTTATATACTTTTCTCTCACTAAGTTTACTTACTACTCATCGATGTCTTAAGCAAAATAATGTATTTTCTAATATAAGCAAAAAAAAATACCGAAATGTTTTTTTTTTTACAGAAATTTAAAACTAAATAAGTACCTAGATCAAAAGCAAGGATATTAGAAGTATGACACAACCGATATATTATATAGCCAGAATTCATTTCCTGGGGCCATATGTATAACCAGAATTCATTTCGGGGCCATAAATTATAGCCATATTGCTTCATTATTTTTAACTTTGGTGTTAAAATTATAATCCTTATTATATTTTAGGAACATCAAGTTATTTGACATCAAACTGGCATTTTGAGTAAGATTTTGACGACCTCCGTGGCGCAGTGTTGAGCGCTGTTGTCTTAACGTGCGGAGGTCCCGGGTTCATCCCCGGCAGAGTCCATTTGGAAATTTATGATTTCTGAATTTTCCCTGTTCTGGCCTGGTGGGAGGCTTCGGCCGTGGTTAGTTACCACCCGATTGGCAAAGACGTGCCGCCAAGCGATTTAGCGTTCCGGTACGATGCCGTATAGAAACCTAATAGGGGTATGGGTTTAATATTACTGCGATACCCCTAACAGGTTAGCCAGCTTCCATCTTAGACTGCATCACCACTTACCATCAGGTGAGATCGCAGCCAAGGGCTAACTTGTAGTGGATAACAAAATAAGATTGCGTTGGTCCCTGTAAAAAATACGGTTGGCAGCGTTTATTATGTACAGTTCATTCGAATTTGAATAGTGACTGTTTTATGAACGTTTTACCACCTGCTTGTCGATTTGCTTTACGGTTTCTCTATTTAAATTAATAATTCCGAACCTACAGCAGTGGGTGAGGTAAATTAATTAGATACAATTTAATGGCTTCGCTACATGAATTGTGTATAAAGCCGGATGTTTTAAAAGTTTTTATTAATACCGAAAAAAGAAAAATATGGGTTGATGTAAACTACCTAAGTACATTGTCAAGTGAGAACTCTTATACATATTCGATATTATCTAATAAGTGATGTTTTTGCAGAAAAGTTTTGCTAGAATGGAATCAAAGCACTTAGCGTAGCGAGCTTATTTTCATATGTTTGTTTTGGGTATGTACTTAGTGCATCAAATTATATTTCTACGAAGAAATCACACCTTCTGTCATTAGTACGTGAGCCATGAAAGGGCTGAAAAATAGCCTATGTGTGTCCAAATTTTACCAAAGTCGGTTTAAAAGTTGGGGGGCCTTGAAAGCGTAACAAACAAACTCACATTCGCACATAATAGTAGTTAGGTTAAAAACAAATTTAAACAATTAAGCTAATTCTTTAAAAAAGCACAGTTTGTTATTTAGTTAAACACTACTGTTTATTATTTAGTTTAGCTAAATTGCATTAAGTCTTCAATAAAAGGCTCGCACCAACAAAGGGTCCGCGAAGCTACCCCTCTAAATAAAGCTAAGAAGTGAACAAATAGGTGTGAACTACAATAAACAGCAATAAAAGAAGCAATATGTCTGGCTAGTGGGTCGGAAAATGACAGAACAACAGTGTTGCCACCGCAAAAAAGCGATTGTTCGCGCGTTCTACTGTACTCGACTTGTGAGGGGTAGCCGGGGAGGTATGCGGACGATAAAGTGAACTGCGATTCAATTTATTGCATAGTGTGTTAGATTATATTGGTAGGTAGGTACTATAAACATGACGTGTGGTGTTGATGGACATCCCCTGAGTAAAATATAGTTACAATATTTTTTTTTAAGAATTCGTAAATGGAGTTCGAAGCTGCGATTTGCTTACGATCTTGCTTACGACACAGCTATGGTATGCTAGGTACTTGGAAGTGTTCAAAATGTTAAATAGTAACTTAAATCTCCATCTAGGGTAAAAACCAGATACCTACCTAGTCGCCCCACTTTTTACACATACCTATCAAGAAATATACCTACTTACAAGAGGAAGAAGGACAGAGTTTAAAACGCTTATTGTCACGTAAGAATAAATTATCACCTGCATTCTCATGAATAAATTATTATTTAGCCCACTAGCACTACTTACCTACCACTAAACATTAAAAAATACTTAACTCTACTTATGTTTTTTTTATTTACTCAGCAAAAGCTTTATGATAACAATAATGTTTTTCATTGATGTGACTTCGTTAAATTAATAAGAAATTAGTTAAAATACTCTACTCTACTCTCTAACTCACCAGTCTATTATACTCAGATATTTTAAACTTTTTAGTGATTCCCGAAATCAACGCCATCCCAAATAAGTTATTTTAACTCAGTCACTGTGTCAAATTAATTTTCACAAATCGCAATCTGCTACGACTTGTGAGCGAGTCGAATTCCCCCTTGAGCATTAGCAGCGGATTAGTGTGCTTTGTCTGAGGCCGCCTTAAGGGTCTGGCCCCACTACATAGGTGCGGCACGTAGCGGCAAGTAGGTATTCTTTGTACAATAATTATGTAGCAGAGCCGCGCTTCTGTAGTGGGGCCAGACCTTTAAAGGTCTAGGTCTACAGAGGCGCGGCACGTAGGGGCAAGTATTCTTTGTATGAGGTTGTATGGAGCTGTGCACCTATGCACTGCGCGACGCAGCTTTGTACAAACTCATACAAATAGTTAATATTTGCCGCTACGTGCCGCGCCGTTCCGTGCATCTCAAGTGGGGCTAGAATTTTAGGGCGCCTTCACGCTACCGAATAGAAGATCGAATGGCTGATCCACTTGGCTATCAGCCTATAACCACTTGCCTTGATATTATAATACTAAATGAGGTGTAATTTTTATTCCCGCGGGTAATTGGAACGTAGTTCCTTATCGCGCGTTACGAAAGGGGGTTAGACGGAAAAAATTAACACCAAAAGTTGTAACGATAAGATGATTATGAAGAAGTTGTAAGATGATTTTGGTTGCTATGACTACTTGTGTTGTTGACTTCAAGTTATTGAAAATAAAAAGGCGAAATAATTTTAAAGAATTATGTTTTCAATAGTTACATATTCGTTCCATTCGATTAATTAGTGAAGGAGTTGTAAGTAAATTTACACAGAGAAACACGCGCACGCCGCACGGCTTACAACAATAGCAAAAAGTGTCGTTACAACTTTTGGTACTTCGTTCCTATTCCTATCCGTAGCCTATACCAAAGGATATAACCCATCTCTACACCAAATTTCATCAAAATCGATTGAAAAGATAGGCCGCGAAAGCGTAGCAGACCGACAGACACACTGTCGCAGTTATATTATGTACCTATGTAGACCTAGTATGGATTATGGTTTCCTGTTTTCACACGTACCTAGCAGTAACGTATTAGTATTCTACGCCAAATCGTTCGGCAGATACGTAGGTAGCTACTAGGTAGGCCAGCACTAAACTACCAGGTAGAAATTGAAATAAAAAATATAGGTAAGTTTTCTTTATCTTCTTGCTACCGAATTTTACCTTTTAAAAAACTACTACGATCTGGCATGAGGCAACATAATAATAATTACTAGTATATTTATCACACAGGATAATACTGGATATGCATAGTTGTTGATAAGGCTTATAATTGCGTGTACGAATTTTAAGGCAAAAGCCATTTAAAGGTGGGTACAGGCTTGCGTGGTCGGCGAATCGCTAAATATCACGAAACGACGACAAATCACGGGAATTACAGCCGGGAGCTCATTAGTGGACATATTTCAAAGGAAAATAGAAATTAACGTGCGCTATAAGTTCCATGTAATTGTTAGTACCACAGATTAGAGGAAAAATATGGAAGTTTGCGACGAAACGTGTTAATAAAAGTGAAACAATGTTTAGCTGTCTCAAAATCTGTGCTCGAAACTAAAGAGTTGAGGGTTCCGAACGCGACCTAGTTTGAGTACCTAAGCTCACAGAAAACTCGGCCGGGTAAAAAAATCCTACCACACAAAAAAGGTAACACAAAATATCTACCTATTTCAAAAATTATAGAGTTGCTGTCTTTCTTTTATTTGGCAATGGCATTCCGAACCAGTGGTAGATTCACTCGACTATCCAAAAACACTTGTCAAAATCAACTTGCAAAAAAAAAAATTAATTTCTTGGATAAGTAAATCTACGGAATTCTTTTTTAGACCTAAACCTCCCAAACTTGACCCAATTTTATATACTCAATATGGACTATGTTTTTATTATAAATCGGCCTGTAACACAGAGGTAGCATCGAGGTAGTATAAGGTACAGTAATTATTAATGCGCAAGGGCAATAAACGAAACAACTGTACCTCGCGCCTCCCACTGCACACAAATCGACTTTTTTCCCGTCCTACACAAATATTAGGCCGGACACACACAGGCGGAAGAAAAAAAACTTAACGAGTCGCCCGCTACCGGCGCCCGTGCCGCGAAAGAAATGGGGGCGTGTCCTGTCACGCACAAAACAAACTCGTGCGACAGAGACGGGACACCACCCGCCTACGAACAAACGAGACGGTGATAGACCGGTGCTCGCGACGACTAATTTAAAACTGGATAATAATTGATGGTGAACTCAAAACAAACAGATATGGCTGACAAAAAAGGACGGCGCGAATCGGGCGGACGAAATCTTCACTTATAAAACGTACCTATGGCGCTAAAATGAAATGTCCAATAGGTTTTAATTTAAAACCATACATAATAACAAACTATTTTTTTTAAGATATAAATTACTGGCTGATGCCCGCGACTACGTCCGCGTGGATTGATGTTTTTTGGTTCCCGCGGGAACTCCTTAGTTTTCCGGGATAAAAAGTAGTATATGTGTTATTGCAGACTATAATCTATCTCTGTGCCAAATTTCATCTAGATCCGTTCAGCCGTTCGGGCGTGATTGAGTAACAAACATCCATACATACATCCATCCATACATCCATCCATCCAAACTTTCGCATTTATAATAATTAATTTGATTTGATTGATTGATTGATTTTGGAATTTACAAATTCGAAAATTCCATAATGAAATTCCATATAAGATACGATTCTCGATACATTTTGAACAAATATTGTTTTCGTAGTAGATATAAATATCACTTAAAATCAATACAATTCTTTGAATAGATTTAAGATGCAAACAGAAAAGTGTAATCCTACTGTAATCATTCCATTCAATTGCCATTAATATAACTATAATCTATATCTATGCCAAATTTCATCCAGAACTATTCAGCCGTTCTGGCGTGATTGAGTAACAAACATCCATCCATCCATCCATACATCCATCCATCCGTACATCCAGCCACCCATCCAAACTTTCGCATTTATAATATTAGCATAGATGTAGAAACGTAGACATGTCGCAAGTTAAATTCCGCCAAAAATTTATATGCGTCAAACTAGATATCTGGGGACACGGGAGTGTCCCCGCCAAAGACGAGCCAAAGGAAACGGGGCACTACCTACCTTTTCTCGAAGCGTTTCGTCGAATTTTCGAACCGTCATAGCTTCGGTCCGAATGACGCTAGAAAGCTGAAATTTTCAGGATAAGATGTTGTTGGGAAACTTACCGAATATACCAAGTTTCAATTTTTTAGCATTTATAGTTTCAGTTTATTGATTACCTAAAATACGTCGATTTCGTACTCACTCACTGATGATCATCAACTGAAAAAAGGTACTTCCTGAAGTGCTAGAAGACTGAAATTTGGTATGTAGGCTAGAATTTGCATATAAACAACAGGAAAATTAAGAAATCTGAATCTTTTCATCTCCAACCCGTCGTATAGGGGGTGCAAATCTGACAGCATTTCCTTGTATTTTAGAACAGTCATAACTTCGGTACGAAACATGGTAGAAAGCTGTAATTTTCAGGATAACATGTCGTTGACAGATTTATTAAACTTACCAAGTATCAATCATCTAGCATTTATGGTTTCAGATTTATTGGTACTTGAAATACGTAGTTTAGGTTTTTTTTTTCACTTTTACGAAAAAAATCAAAATCTCTAGGACTCTAGGGTGGGCCATGAAAAAAGGATTAGCTGAAGTACAGGAAAATCAGCTAAAAAAAATCAAAAAATCTAGGGCGCCTGCCAAAAATAAATGAAATCCCACCAAAAACATTTCATGTAAAATTGGTTGCCAAAGACTCACAAGTGCATAATGCTTTCACTGTTAAAAAGTTATGAGATCTCTAATTAGAGCCAAGCCCGAAGGTGAGCTCCTCTTTGTGCTGCGCATCATAACCCACGGAGTCTGTCTCAAGTTCAAAGTACATAGTTCTAAATGCTCTTTACTGTGTACCAAACTAATAATATTAAATAACATGTAAGTCTATATATAAAACTTGTCCCTAGAACCTAAAAGGTACGGCTTGGCCGTTTCGTATATGTCGCCCTAACTATTCCTTAATGACTTAAATGTTATGTCAGGAAATGTTCGACGAATATTAAACGGCCAAGCCATACCTTTTTACCAAGATGTAGAGGTTCTAGGGACAAGTTTTATATATAGACTTACATGTTATTTAATATTATTAGTTTGGTACACAGTAAAGAGCATTTAGAACTATGTACTTTGAACTTGAGACAGACTCCGTGGGTTATGATGCGCAGCACAAAGAGGAGCTCACCTTCGGGCTTGGCTCTAATTAGAGATCTCATAACTTTTTAACAGTGAAAGCATTATGCACTTGTGAGTCTTTGGCAACCAATTTTACATGAAATGTTTTTGGTGGGATTATAATTATGCAGAACGAAATTCTCTTCATTTTATGAAGTTGGATATAAATGGCTAATAAATTGATGTTCAACTCAAAACAAACAGACATGGCTCACAAAAAAGCAGGGCACCATACGAAATCTTCATTAGTGCGAGAGGCGCCGGCGGACTTCTTTAATTTAAAACACGGTGAGTCGACGGTATTGGAATAGGGACGTTTGTTTTAAAATCCACCACCCAAATGGTAGGTAATTAGGAAAAAACTCATTACCAATTTGCTCACGGAGATGATCTATAAATAAACAAAACAAGAGGGGAATGACGCTACGAATATACAGAGCAGTTAGTGATAATGTTTTCCTAAAGGGTTGAGTTGAGCTGAGCTTGAGAGTTACCTATTGTTAGAAAATGTTTACTAACACTTTTTAAATGATTTTCTATACTAATATTATAGATGCGAAAGTTTGGATGGATGGATGGATGTTTGGTACTCAATCACGCCAAAACGGCATAACGGATCTGGATGAAATTTGGCACAGGGATATATTATAGCCTGGAATAGCACATAATATAGATTTTTGATCCCGGAAAATCAATGAGTTCCTAAGTTACATAGGTAGGTAACCTAAAATCATCTAGAACCTACCTGCAAAGTAATATTACCTATGCACTTTCATTCCCAAAATATTGACGAAAGCTTTTTCATTTGTTCTTAAGTTAGCAATTTGTATACTTACTATCTAATATACAAATTACTCCTGGCTAGACTTCTTTAAAACCCAAGTAACTAATTGACACGAATTTCGCTCAAAGATGAGCTAAAAGCTAGTCTGGGTAAAAGTTTCTTCTGTTAAAACATCATAAGCGCAAACCTCTTTAATTTTTTTTATAAATACTTTCTTGCCGTATCTCATGGCGCCAATGTTTACATCCCCTACATACTTATCTGTGTATGTGGCGAAAATCAGAACTAACTCTCTATTGATCCTAAAATGTTGATTTTTATATAGACAGTGGCGCCTCCACCAGGCGCACATATAAGTTTGCCAAGCTATAGATGTTTTGACCCGGGCGCCGGCAAACCAGAACAGATTAAGCATAATATTTTGACATATTGCTAAGTGAATAGATAACAAACCTTTTTGCTCGAAGTGCTCTTATTTGCTCTCGCTTTTAGCTCAGTGATAATAATTTATTGCTGTTTTATTTGTGTTTTATATGAAAGTTCGAGTATTGAATGGTCTAATTTAGTTTTTAGAGTATTATAACATTAGTGCGCAATTTTCTACTCAGGTACCTACTTAAGTATATTTTTTTCAGGTCCCATAAGTTAGTCGAAAACTCCTAACTTGTAGGTAAGGGTGTAAAAGTTACAGTCATCTCCAGCGTAGCATAATATTGTAGGTAATATGAAAGAAAATACAATATGTGGTTGGTCTAAAGTGGCATCGAATTATTATTGCAAGGTTTAAAACTTCTACGCCAAAATAGATTTATCTGACGACTACCTAATCTGTAGGATAAGAAAACTGAAAGAAGTTGGGTGTATCAATAAATAAAATAACTCTTGCCATTTTTCGAACACCCATTAAATCAATACCTTTTCCAATAAAAATCCGAATTTATTTTCAAAAGATGACCTCCGCGACGTATTTTGTAACTCGATATTTCACATGTTTTAAAAATAGAACGGATGTCATGTTTTGGAAACAAATTAGCTCGATTGTTAGCAACAATTTATTGCGCGCTGTGTTTGCTTAGTGAGACAAAAGGCACCCGACCACACAGATTGCACAAGAGGCGACTTTTTACGACAAAATCTGGGAGTTTGACACATTTCTAAGTAAAGATGGCGAGTTTTTACAGCAAAAATCAAAACTTAAAATTTTCAAGTATATTATGTGATGGGTACCTACTCGCGACTTCGATTGCGCGTAGGTATTTAGGTTTTTCAATATTCCCGTTAAATCCTTGAATTTTTTGGATGAAAAGCTTTCAGGTATTTAACTATTTACCTATCCATTCAAAAATCGATTCGTTGCTTATTCTTGACCTTTAACTATTAAGGTATTTTCATGGGAACTCTTTAATTTTCTTGGATAAAAAGTACCCTTTGTCACTGTCCAGGTATTTATCCATGCAAAAAATCTCGTCGATCCGTTCCATTGCGACGCGATCGAAGGACAAACACAACTCTGCATTTATAATATGGGTAGAGATTTTGGAATTTACGGTTGTATAATGTATTCGTCATTATCAAGGTCGCGTGTGCACCAGGCTTAATTGCAGCGCATCTCGTTACAAATTGGAAACCCGACCGCTCGCCCCGATTTGCGCACCGTTTATCGAGGTGTATGGAGGAAAGGAGGTACAAATTGTTTTATACATAAGTCATAACTTTAACAGTCATATACAATACTTAAACTTATTTTATTATAAGGAGTTTTTAGATTCATTTTAGCTTAGATTTCGAATCATCAAGTGAATTTGTTTTTTTATTCAAAAATTTCATGGCCCCGAGATAGATAATATAGTCTGGAATAACACTAGGTAGGTACTACTTTACTTTAGTTCCAGCGGGAGCCAAAAAACCTCAATCGACGCGTACGAAGTTGCGGGGATCTGCAGTTAGTACCTTCATATGATTTCTAGTCTATTTGCGAAAAATCTAATCTGAGAATTGTGAAAAAAATATTCGCGCGAATGTTTTTCGCAGTGCGAACGTAGCTTTATTGTTTGCAGTTTGTATTCGCCCATAGCGACACAAGAAATAAGTAAAGCGCTTGCAACATGTCGGATCTACTATCGACTCTCGTTCGTAGAAGGGTAGGCGAAGTGAACAATTAGTGGGCCTGGTAATGATTGTCGAGACTTGGGAATGTAATGAGGCATAATTCGATCCTTTTGTATGAGCTTGCCTTCTTCGTGGGGCGTAAGTTATAGGCGACTGGCGTGGAAGTTAGATTTTCAAAAAACAGAAAATATGACCTATAGTTGTGAATTCAACTGTAAAAGTTAGCGAAACAATAGGATTATGGAGCGTTAGACACAAATGAGCAAATATTGTTCCATAGGAGAAATATTTGTTCATTTATGATATGCTCATCAATAGCAGTGAGCATCGTCAGGTTTAGCAACTTTGCTCCTCTACGTAAATGTGATTCGACGAACATCTACGAATTTTTGATTCGCCTATCCATAACTACTGAAATTATAAATGCGACAGTGTGTCTGTCTGTCCGTCTGTGTGCTATTCATTCACGGCCCATCTTTTCAACCGTTTTTCATGAAATTCGGTGTAGAGATAGGTTGCATCCCGGGGAAGGACATAGACTATGTACCTACTTTTAATGCCGGAAAATTATGGAGTTCCCGAGGGAATAAAAAACTTAATCCGCGTGGACGAAGTCACGGGGTCATCTTGTATTCGATATAGAATGCCTTTTCCTCCATTTGTCCTCACCAGTTAACTTGTCAGTTTGTTACTGAACTTGATCAGATTTGTAGATTGTTAGTTTGTACTTCATCCACGGTTTGCATAGATATGGTAAGTGACCTAGAGGTAATTTATAGACATAGGGAGAGTGACATAGGGTAATTTATACCCCGAAAAATCAGAGTTCCGATGGTATTTAAAATAAATCTGATTCTACGCGGACTAGGTCAAGGGAATAATCTAAGCAGTTAGCACTATTTGATACGAAGCGATTCGCTTTCTCGTTTTCGATTTGGGTAAGATATGGATAATTTTTTCCGCCAGTTGTTTCCTCAGCTGTTCTCCTAGATATACCATCAAATCATAAGCAGATAGGTAAAGAGTGTCTAGGTATCTTGGAAACGCTGTAAGCTTATAAATCGTACCACAGCAAGTAATAACATGTGCGTCCGTAAGGTTAGTACGTCAAACGGTAAGGGCATTGTTAGAGAATACGTTGACTCGTTCAATTAGTTTCGTTACCTCGGCTCGAGCCGGTAACGCGGCTGCAAGAGGCAAGAGTACAAGACAGACAAATTGAGACGAATAAATTATAATTAAGTAATGGAGATATTATGAAAGTATACTGTTTCATATGAGCTCAACAAATCGACAATGTACCTATACGAGAAATACTTACGTTTATTAGAAACCAGCTGATGCCCGCGACTTCTTTGGCGTGGCATAAGTTTTTTTAAATTCCTACAGGAACTGCTGATTTGATTGTCATGATCTCTATTCTAGTGAATAAAAAGAAATAACTCTCGAATTAACCAAAGATTGACCAATTTTACGTAAAAAATATCATCTTAAAAATTACTTGTCTACAATTTTGATTGTGATCTTAATTTATTATTTAACGTTGAGCAATAATAACACCTACCCATTATTAAATTATCTATACGCTGATAACTTATTAGGTATTTCGTAACGTAGGCCAGTTTAACTTAATAGCGACATTGATATCTCCATTAAACATTTTATAATTGGTTTTGAAACGCGCGGACGCGTTGCGACGCCGTATATCATAGTTAAATTAATAGCTGTTGGGTTTTATAAACGAAAATTAATTAAATCAGCCTGTTTATGTTCGTATCTACGGTTGAGAAATATTATGTGGGGTAATCATGCAAAGTTACACGAAACAGGTAGGTAGGTAAGTTAAGACTTAACTCACGCACGATAAGAGGCAAGTTATTCCGTATTAATATTATAAATGCAAAAGTGTCTGTCTACGCTTTTACGGCTCATGTTTTCAACGGATTTTGAGGAAATTTGGTATAAGAGATAGGTCACATCCCGGGAAAGGACATAGGCTACTTTTTGTCCCGGAATTAAAAAGTTCCCACGGGAATCAAATAACCTTAAACCACGCGGACAAAGTCGAACCATATTTTCTTTCTAATAATTATAACGAATCTACGTTATAGATATTATACGCGTAAAATATGTTTCCTTTTGACTCTACAATGTTGTGACATAGATATACATTGTTAACAAAGATTAAATACACATAATTGAATGTAATTAAAGTAGCTAGAGTACAGATCGACAAGCTAAGTGGATAACCACCGAGAGAACTGCACTGCCGGGATTCAATTACTGCATTTAGGTACACGCGATTATGAGATCCTATCACCTTGAACTTGACATTACATGCCAGTGGCTCGTGCATGGCTAGTCATTGCGGCTGATTCTTTTGTACTACTACTACGAGTTTGAGGCTACTTTTTATCCCGGAGCATGGATGAATTCCCACGAGAATTAAAAAACATCAATCCACGCGGACAAAGTCGCGGGCATCATCTAGTATCTAAATAAATTAAACTCAAATAACAGGTCTAAATATTACGACGATTATAAAGACTTGGTAGACAGGTTTCGAACCCACGTACCTATGGGCTATGAGTTATGACGTATCGTCCTTCGACCACTGCGCCATCGTTACATGCTTTGGGGGGGTCATTCGCCCCCTGGGTAGTTACAAACATCCATCCATCCATCTTTCCAAAGTTTCGCATTTATAATATTAGTAAGATACCTAGTAAGCATGAAGTAAGATTACGTGTATTTTATTTTTGTTAACAATGTACCTATATCTATGTCACAACATTGTAGAGCTACATAATAATACTTAATAATGATTTAATTGATTCCCGGCAGTGCAGTTCTCTTGTATTTATCCACTTAGCTTGTTGATCTGTACCTAGACTCTAGCTGTTATAATTATGCGCCATTAGGTATAAGTCTATAATCTTTGTTAACAATGTATTGTATTTATATCTATGTCAATGTCACAACACAACTACAAAATACCTAGTTAGTACTCAGTAGTATAGTACTCAAAGTCTTTCCCGGCAGGATAAATTTCTGAATATATAATTTCTGGATTTTCTCTGGTCTGGTCTGGTGGGAGGCTTCGGTGGCTAGTTACCTAGGGTTGTAACGGAGGCGTTCTTACCGGAAGCAGAGGCAGATGCGGAGGTGAAATGCTTTACCTCCGCGGATGCGGAGGTTAACGGAAGCGGAGGCGGAGGTGGATTTTTCCAACCACATCGACTATTTTCGGTGCTCTAGGATGTGATGAATCCCACATTTAATTTATTTTGAGGATTCTTCTAAGGACAGTTGTCTTTTTGCTTATTGTAATGGTGTAATCTGACGTCACCTGCTTCGATTTGTGCCTTTCGCATTGTAAGTCAACGTAAATAAACCTCCGTTACAACTCCGCCAAAAAAACGGCGGAGGCGGATGCAGAAGCGGAGGTACGAGTTCTTGCGGAAGTTCCGCACTTGCGGAGGCGGAGGCGAGGTTCCGTTACAACCCTAGTTACCACCCTACCGGCAAAGAAGTACTGCCAAGCGATTTAGCACTCCGGTACATTATCATGTAGAAACTAGAAACCGACTAGGTTGCATTAACCCGCTAGTCGCTACCATCTTAGACTGCATCGTCACTTACCATCAGGTGAGATCGCAGTCAAGGGCTAACTTGGAGTGGAATAAAAATAAGTTATCTGACCCGGGCGGTAACAGCGTCGCCTTTATCACATTAATTATTGTTGCTAATAAAAGTAAAAACAAAAACTAAACAGTCATAAAAATTACTTCAAATTTTGGCCACCGGCCCTGATAATATAGTGGAACAATAGTAGCTGTAGGAAACGTTATAGAGAGAAAACGGCAGTGTAGAAACCGATTTGGGCGTAATATTATTAAATGCTATACCTACCCATAGCAGAGGCCCAATTGCCTAAGCAAATCGTAATCATTTGACAGCTTAAAACGTATTACTCTAACAGTTTAAGGAGATCATACATGCTTTTTGACGTGCATGCATCTATGAACTCCTTAAACAGGTCGAATAGGCATGATGACTGATTTTGAAAAATGGTCAGATTATGTTCGGAAGTATCTAGGTACTATTTCGAAAAAATATCTTATTTCAGCAGAAAAATAAGGTTTAGTGGATAAAATTGGCATTTGAAATTTTAATTTTAAAATTCACGCCAAAACTTTCTGCGGTGTCATGGCGTCGTTTGTGACGTCACTATTGTTTTTACCAATGTACTCTGTGCAGCGTGCAGTAAACAATAGTGTGATTGCCAAAGCTCGAAAACAAACAATTGTGACGTCATTCGCTTCTTGGTGTTTTATCCAATATGGCGGATTGGATCCAATATGGGGAATCAAAATAAATAGCAATCTCACTCGAAATAGAAAAATAAATACGTTTTTTATAATCCATGAATCCTATTTCATTAAATAAATTCATAATTTCATTGATTCTTGGTTACTGTCATCATGCCTATTATACGTTTGACAAGACGATTACGATTTCCTTACACAATAGGACGCTTCTTCATTGGACGGCCCGGCCCGGCAACGACACCGACACCGACAGTACTCGACGACACGGCACCGGCACCTACATTCTTCACGGGGGGCAGGTCAGCCCGCTACCATCTGCATCATCACAAAATCCTAGGTAAGAGTAACTAACAGACGTTTGAAAAAAGAGTTGCTGATTTGATTAGTTGTCATGTCACATACCCTTTAGGTAACCCGTGGTTCCACGTTCGAGTCCCGGTTTGAGAATTGAGATAAGAAATCGCATACGATAGATACATGTAAATAAACTTCGTTTATGAAGCCACTTTCTATCGCTTACGTCAAAAATATCCAATGACACAGCAATAATAAGCTAGAAATTAGATAAATTTCAATATTTCATATAGGGAATTACTATACATATTATATACCTACCTTAGCATAAATTTTATTGGTAAACATTCTCAAACTGTACCACCCACCACCACTACAGCCCATTAACGTCCCACTGCTGGGCACAGGCCTCCACTTTCATGAGAGAGAGGGAATTAGAGCTTAGACCCACCACGCTGCTCCAATGCGGGTTAGGTTAGGTTAGGTTAGGTTAGGTTAGACCCACCACGCTGCTCCAATGCGGGTTAGCGGGCTTTAACGACTATTATCATGTAGTGATAATAACCGGGACCGAGGGCTTAACGTGCTCTCCGAGGCACGGGGGTGAAACACCGCCAACTTCCTAACTCCGGGCTAGTACTGGGAATTTGTAGTCAGAAAAACCCAATACTTAATTACGGCCCGACCCGGGACTCGAACCCAGGACCTCGTCGGCCGCAGTCGGACATGCTAACCACTAGACCAACGAGGCAGTTATGTCTCAAACTGTAGTCATCGTAAATTATACGATTACTTGCTTGATGCAAATGAGCGCCAAAATCAAAGACTTTATAATTTGGAAAGTAGGTAGGTACCTACCAATATTATAAGTTTCTTCATACATATTTAAAGAACAATTTAATAGGGCTTGTTTCTAGTTTTATCCCTACTAATATACCTAAATTATTGTTTATAAATTTATTTTTGACACAGGAAACATCTCGAATCGATTCTTTCCGAAACTTTTAGTTTTTTTTTTTCACTTTTTGTTTCTCACTTTAATAAAACCGGCTCTAAAACACTAAACGGCGTTTCTTTATTCTCTTTTCACACTAATAAAAACATCAATCTCGAGCCGACGGCCCGATCAGAGACGTACCTTGAAAACCAATATGTTAAGACACACGCACACTGCTCTCGTATTATCATTTGACAACTTATAATTTAATATAAAAAATTCTTTTTTACCCTCGACGAAGCGGAGACGGTATATGTGTTTGCCCTAAGAGGTTGTGTGTTTGTTTGTTTGTTTGTTTGTATGTTTGTTTGTATGTTTGTTTGTTTGTTTGTGCACTTTTTTGTTACCATTTTTCTCAAAAAGTACTGGGCCGATTGAGATGCGGTTTTTTGCATTAGATACGTATAGCTTGTGAGAAGGTTTTTAGATATATTTAAGGACCATAGACAACCAAGCTGAGCTGTAGTCTATGATTTTAGTATTTCAACATGTTACCATTTTTCACAAAAACTACTGAGCCGATTGAGATGCGGTTTTTTGCATTAGATGTGTATAGCTTGTGAGAAGGTTCTTAGATATATTTTAGGACCATAGACAACAAAGCTGAGCTGTAGTCTATGATCTTAATTTTTCAACCACTGTTACCATTTTTCACAAAAAGTACTGGGCCGATTGAGATGCGGTTTATAGCATTAGATATAATATATAGCTTGAGAGAAGGTTCTTAGACATATTTTAGGACCATAGACAACTAAGCTGAGCTGTAGTCTATGATTTTAATTTTTCTATGTGTTAAAATTTTTCACAAAAAGTACTGGGCCGATTGAGATGCGGTTTTTTGCATTAGATATGTTTAGCTTGTGAGAAGGTTCTTAGATATATTTTAGGACCATAGACAACAAAGCTGAGTTGTAGTCTATGATTTTATTTTTTCAATATGTTACCATTTTTCACAAAAAGTACTGGGCCGATTGAGATGCGGTTTATTGCATTTAGGACTTCGTGCGATTACAAAAAAGGAAACTGGTACCAAAATTTTAAAAAATCAGCGCTATTTTGAAATTCTTTGTTAATTGACCGATTTCGTTTAAAATCTATATTTAGGGCTCCCTGGGGTCACAAAACAGGAAACTGGTACCAAAATTTAAAAAAATCAGCGCCATTTTGAATTTCTTTGTTAATTGATCGATTTCGTTCAAAATCGATATTTAGGACTCCCTGAGGTTACAAAACAGGAAATTGTTACCAAACTATATAAAATCAGCGCCATTTTGAAATTCTTTGTTAATTGACCGATTTCGTTCAAAATCTATATTTAGGGCTCCCTGGGGTCACAAAACAGGAAACTGGTACCAAAATTTAAAAAAATCAGCGCCATTTTGAAATTCTTTGTTAATTGACCGATTTCGTTTAAAATCTATATTTAGGGCTCCCTGGGGTCACAAAACAGGAAACTGGTACCAAAATTTAAAAAAATCAGCGCCATTTTGAAATTCTTTGTTAATTGACCGATTTCGTTCAAAATCTATATTTAGGGCTCCCTGGGGTCACCAACAGGAAACTGGTACCAAAATTTAAAAAAATCAGCGCCATTTTGAATTTCTTTGTTAATTGATCGATTTCGTTCAAAATCGATATTTAGGACTCCCTGGGGTTACAAAACAGGAAACTGTTACCAAACTTTATAAAATCAGCGCCATTTTGAAATTCTTTGTTAATTGACCGATTTCGTTCAAAATCTATATTTAGGGCTCCCTGGGGTCACAAAACAGGAAACTGGTACCAAAATTTAAAAAAATCAGCGCCATTTTGAAATTCTTTGTTAATTGATCGATTTCGTTCAAAATCGATATTTAGGACTCCCTGGGGTTACAAAACAGGAAACTGTTACCAAACTTTAAAAAATCCGCGCCATTTTGAAATTCTTTGTTAATTGACCGATTTCGTTCAAAATCTATATTTAGGGCTTCCTGGGGTCACAAAACAGGAAACTGGTACCAAAATTTTAAAAAATCAGCGCCATTTTGAAATTCTGTGTTAATTGACCGATTTCGTTCAAAATCGATATTAAGGGCTCCTTGGGGTCACAAAACAGGAAACTGTTACCAAAATTTTAGAAAATCAGCGCCATTTTTATTTATTTTGTTATCACCATAATAAATGAATTCAGTTTAGTACAGTAAAATCTGTACTACTTGTAAGTCTAACCACAACCCGTGAGCTGCTTTAGCAGCTCGCGCACAGGGCGAGATACTAGTTAGATATATAGCTTGAGAGAAGGTTCTTAGATATATTTTAGGACCATAGACAACCAAGCTGAGCTGTAGCCTATGATTTTAATATTTCGATATGTTACCATTTTTTACAAAAAGTACTGGGCCGATTGAAATGCGGTTTTTTTCATTAGATGTGTATAGCTTGTGAGAAGGTTCTTAGATATATTTTAGGACCATAGACAACAAAGCTGAGCTGTAGTCTATGATTTTATTTTTTCAATATGTTACCATTCTTCTCAAAAACGACTGTGCTGATTTAGATGCGGGCTTTTTGTTTTAGATATATTTAGCTTGTACCTAGATGGTGCCCAGGGTATCATGATGGAGTCAGGAGGCGATCATGGGAACTCCTTAAATTCTCATCGTATACCTGTCGCGTTTGGACTCTTTTGATTTGTCGTGACAAGCGCGCCTCGGAAAGAAAAGGGTTTGGCCATAGTCCACCACACTGGTCAAAAAAACTACTGAGCTGTCAAAGATGCAGTTTTGTGTTTTAGATATTATGTAATATATACGTTTGCTAAATTCTAGTTGTTGTTTCAAAGTTATAAAGGTCAAAGGTATAATGGAGCTCTGCAGTTCGTCGTGGGTTTTTTAAAATTTTTAATTTTATTACTTGTAAACAACCGACTTCACTCCCGCGCCAACTTTACAACAGCGATATTGTAATCTGTCACCAGTTTACAATATCGCTAGTTAGATTACAATCTAACGGTTGTTGCAATCTTACGGTGATATACATATTACGTTTGACAAACGATTACGATTACGATTTCCTTACACAATCTGGAGGGGGGGGGGAGATATGAGCTGAGCTCTCTGGCTCGTACTCAATAAACACGATGACAGTAACCAAGAATCAATGAAATTATGAATTTATTTAATGAAATAAGATTCATGGATTATAAAAAACGTATTTATTTTTCTATTTCGAGTGAGATTGCTATTTATTTTGATTGAATATAAAAATTCTTTCCAAAAAACCGACTTCCAAAGCCACTGTAAAGTAAAAAATAATTTTGATTTCTACACACTATGTTGAAGTCGGGCGAACCTGACGCGTCAACTATGCCTATCTTTGTTATACTCGCCCGACTTCAACATAGTGTGTAGAAATCAAAATTATTTTTTACTTTACAGTGGCTTTGGAAGTCGGTTTTTTGGAAAGAATTTTTATTTTAAACTTTTTAGTGTACTCTAAATCCCTACGGCTTAGGAGTGCAGTACCATGCAGCATCAGAGTTGAGGAGTTGAAAATTGGGTTTAAGTATGAAGTCGTTATGCTTGACACCTACAATATTAATTCACCATAAAAAAATCCTAAACCACTATGTTTAAGGAGTTCTGTACCCTGCAGCATCAGGGTTGAGGAGTTGGGACTTGGGTTTAAGTATGAAGTCGTTGCTTGACACCTACAATATTAATTCATTATAAAAAAATCTTAAATCGTTATTTTTAAGGAGTTCTGTACCCTACAGCATCAGGGTTGAGGAGTTGGGACTCAAGGTTGAGGAGTTGGGACTCAGAGTTGTATCGTATACACGTGACTTGATACCTACTATATGAATTCACCATCAAAACTCCTAACTCCCTAGTTTTGAGACGTAGGTACACCTACAGCATCAGGATTGAGGATTTGGAGTCAGATTTTTTTATGGGACCACCTCGTGAGCTTCCTCTAACCAATGTAAAAATATAATTTCAAATCGGTTTAGAAACCACGGAGATATGCACCGACATACATTAAAAAAAAAAAAAAAAAGATACGCGCCGAATTGAGAACCTCCTCCTTTTTTGGAAGTCGGTTAAAAACTATAAAATACAGCAATCCGCCATATTGGATAAAGCACCAAAAAGCGAATGACGTCACAATTGTTTCTTTTCGAGCTTTGACAATCACACTATTGTTTACTGCACACTGCACAAAGTACATTAGTAAAAACAATAGTGACGTCACAAACGACGCCATGACACCGCAGAACGTTTTGGCGTGAATTTTAAAATTTAAATTTCAAATGCCAATTTTATCTACTAAACCTTATTTTTCTGCTGAAATTAGATATTTTTTCGAAATAGTAGATACTTCCGAACATAATCTGACCATTTTTCAAAATTAGTCATCATGCCTATTCTGTGAAAAAAGAATATTTATTTAATTTTTTTCTTTGTTGTGAAAAATCTTTACTGCTAAAACAAACTCTGACTCATAGTATATTTATCCAAATGGATACCTACGCACTACGCAGTACACCTTCTGCACGTCACGTTTAGGTACAAAGTTTAAGAAGTGATGGTGATAAATTAACCACGGTATCGAGGGTTCCAAACGCGCCCTGCAGGCCGGGCATGGGAGGGGACAAAAATCTTATCCCCCGATTATATCCACTTACAAGAGATAAAATTATGCTAGAGCATGGCAACAGGGGAAAGGAGAAGTATATCCCTGTTTGACTTGTGCATAGGACGTAGGTTTAAGTTTACTTTCATACCATTAAATAATAAAATAGATGTCTCGAGCCAACGGACATCTTATCCTTTCCCCGTGGATAAAATCTCCCCGCCCATGCTCGGCCTTCTGATCTGAGAAGAAACCACAATAAACTCAGCCGGGTTTCTTTATTACCTATCCCCCTCTCACAAATATCGTAAATTAATTAGATTTATAATTATACAATTGTTACATCTTTATCTTTATTGAAAATAAAATTTATAAATAGCTAGGCTAACCAAATTACTATTGCTGGTAAGAATAATTATTGATTATACTAATATTATAAATGTGAAAGCGTGTCTGTCTGTCTGTCTGTAAGCTAAGCTTTCATGGCCCATCTGTTCAACCAATTTTGAGAGGACATACCTACTTTGGTTACTTTTTATCCCGGAAAATTAATGAGTTCCTGCGGTATAGGTACAAAACAAACGTAGTCATAGGCATTATCTAGTAATCTGGTACCTGCTGATTTTCTTCTGAATTTACTTAATGTTATTTAATTATTTATTTATATTTAGTTAAATTATAAATCAAAATGATCGTTTTTAAAGTAGCAGCCATTCGTCGTAAATCGTAATGTTTTTTCACCGCTGCGCCTGCGCCGAGGTGTGGCGCAATCAGGCGGCACCTTTGATCCGTCCCGTGCGGCCATTGTTTTGAGTTACTTTTTTTTACTTTATAGCGATTTAAATCAAGCCCTAACGCAATGTGACTGTTTTAAATCGCGCGTAGGTATATTATATTGTTTCCATAGATTTAATCTATTTTTGTTTGCATTTCTTTATTAATCATCATTAAATTTCCTCGTCTACCTACACTTTACAAGGTAAATTTTAAATAGAGTATAGTCCAACAACTTATTTGACTCGGTGGCCAAAATTGGAACTAATTTTTATGCCTGTTAGGTTTTTTAAAATTTTTTTTTTCTTAATATGCATAATATCTACTAGCGACGCTGTCACCTGGCCAGATATTATGTGTGGGACTATATACAATCAGTTAACAAATTCAAACATTTGTATAAATAAGACCGGACCGGACCTGAGTAAATGAAGTTTCTTGCCGGCTCTTCTCTTTTTTCCGAACCGGTGGTAGAGTCAAAACATGACGAACATAAGATACCTGAATAACCTACGTGTAATAAATGAATTGAGCTTATTGATTAAATACTTTATTTTATTATTTTATTTATTTTATTAATGAATTGAGCTTACTGATTAAAATACTGATTAATAGAAATAAGTACTGATTTTTTCTAGTAGGTATTTTCCTCGATAGAACTTAGGTACCATGACCTGAGTTAATTAATTATGAATGATTGTTGGTAAGCAGATAGTAGATACATAACGATATTCAAACCCAATTTACCCTTGAATCAAATAATTTCCAAGATAAACTCAGGTGGTCTGTTCTTTCATAATATAATGAAGACGAGGCATAAAAATACATAAACCTACATTATAATACTATACGTACATAACAATGACTTTATTAAAAACATTGAATACAAATCATTTATAATAGACATTATTTATGCGAAATATACATCATCAATCAATCAAAACATATTGATAAATGATTCAATTGGTATCTAAAAATACAGCTGTGCGTTATTTTAACAATTGGCAATGAGTAATTTTGGACTGAGAAATACTTACTTGAAAATATTAGGATTCCGTGTTCAACAAGGAACCCCTATAGTTTCGTCATGTCCGTCTATCTGTCTGCCTGTCTGTCCGACGTAAGTGATGATGCAGTCTAAGATGGTAGCGGGATAAACTGTAAGGGGTGCGACAGTGATATTAAATCCATACCTCTAATCGATTTTTAATTTCTACGCGGCATCATACTGAAACGCTAAATCGCTTGGAAATTTGGAATACATCTTTGCCGGTAGGATGGTAACTAGCCACGGACGAAGCCTCCCACCAGGCCAGACCAGAGAAAATTCAGAAATTACAAATTCCCAAATTGACCCTGCCGGGGATCGAACCCGGCACCTCCGCACGTTAAGACAACAGCGCTCAACACTGCGCCACGGATGTCGTCAAAATCTTACTCAAAATGCCAGTTTGATGTCAAATAACTTGATGTTCCTAAAATATAAGGATTATAATTCTAACACCAAAGTTAAAAATAATGAAGCAATATGGCTATAATTTATGGCCCCAGGAAATGAATTCTGGCTATATAGGTATATATCGGTTGTGTCATACTTCTAATATCCTTGCTTTTGATCTAGGTAAGACCACAGCGCTCACCACTGCGCCAGGGAGGTCTTGAACCAACTAGTCTCTAGTGTCTAGTTGATCTACTCGTAAGTGATGGAAAGTAATAAGCCCCAAGGTCGTCGCTTAATCCCTTCTTCCACGCGCGCGTCCAATTTCAAGAATAGGGCTGTTCAATTTAGATAGTAGTAAAACCGAAAGTGGGAGCCGGCCCGTCTCGGAGGCTTAATCGAGCTTTAATAGCCGCGGCGACTTCAAACGGCGGAGCTTCTCCAATGGGTCGCGTGTAGGGATGCGCTACTGAGGAAATTAATCGATATCATATCGATGTTTTGAATGAATATCGACTTGATTAGCACCAAAATGATATTTCTATAAATTTTCGACTACGCAAAAATGTGACGAGAAAAAAAGGTTACTCACACCTGAGTTAAACGGAAAATTATTTTCATCATTATTTTGGTGTTCCCGTGTAGGTATACCTATTGGGTGTGAAATATATTTACAAGGATCAAGATCAAAAAGCTTGCTTTGCTATACCTAGATGATTAATTAACGGACAAATCTATTTGGTTGGTACAATTATAAATAATTATAGAAATTAATAAATTATTGATTGTTGACTACATCTCATGTCGGTTCCTTGGAAAAATGTAGTGATGAAGTGCACTGGTGTTGACTGTCAATTGCTTAGTTTCTTTCTCTTTTTTAATTGTTTATATATTATGTACTTAATCTATAAGTATATAGATATCTATACTAATATTATAAATGCGAAAGTTTGGATGGATGGATGTTTGTTACTCAATCATGACAGAACGGCTGAACGGATCTGGATGAAATTTGGCATAGAGATAGAGTCTGGAATAGCACATAGGCTACATTTTATCCCGGCAAATCGCGGGCATCAGCTATAGCAGTATACAGGCGTTTCGGCTTACGAGTTATATCTAGAACAATAACGCCTATTTTTCTAAGTTTGTATCGATCGATATATTTCAACATCTCTAACCCATCCCTAGTCGCGGTTGCGTCGGTATTCGGAAGCGTCTGTTTTATGTCGATGACAATACATTTCATGTAAGGTTACAGTATGTACTGGTTATTATGATTATTTGAATGTCTAATAACTTCAAGTATCTTTCATAAACCACTATAATTGTTGGGTAGGTATTATAATTGGATATTTGACAACTGATCTAATCAACAACTCTTTAGCAAGAGTTAAAGAGCTCTCTTTGTAAAGTATCTATGTATAGGACTTAGTATGAAATCCTTAGGTCAGCACGTTTAGGGTAAGTAGGTACGTTTAGTATAGATTTTGTATGAAATACTTTCTTGTGACGTCATCCAAAGTTAACGCACTTGTTAACTTTAATTAATCGTTATAGGTACTTAGAAGTGATAATCACCAAACAAATATAAAATTAACAGCCGACGTGGGTATGACGTCTTTTGGCAAGTTCTCTATAAAAAAACTACTACTTACTTACTAAAAAATAATTTATTTTTATCATAAAGACAAATAGTATACAAGATACAATCTAAATTAAAAACTAAAAATTAATTATTTATTATTTTAAGACAAATAGGTATATTATTTTTTTGGTGTTAGGTACATTATTCCCATGCCGCTAATCGGTTCCTACCGGAATGCTAAATTGCTTGACGGCACGTCTTTGCCGGTAGAGTACCTACTGTAGTAACAACTAACAAGCCACGGCCGAAGCCTACCACCTGGCAAAACTCATGCGGTTAATCTACGTGATCTAAGCTCTAATTTGTTAAACTGTTGTAGCTAAAATAAGCATGCTCAATCCTACAGCAAAAATTATTAATAATATAATTGAGAAGGTACAAGAAGCTCGAAATTTAGGGGTAGTCTTTGACTCAGCACTGCATTTCGAGACTCACGTCCTTAACGCCGTTCGTAACAGCCTCTATCGCCTAAAGTTGCTTTATAAAATGAGACCCTATATCAGTGTAAAGCTAAGAGTGCATTTGTGCGAATCACTTGTGTTGTCTAGACTGAATTATGCTGACACTGTATACGGGCCTCGACTCTTAAGTAGGACAAAAAAAGCTATTCATGCGCGTTCAGAACGCATGTGCCAGGTTCTGCTTTAATATCCCACCGCGCTCACATGTCACTCCTTTCATTAATGAAGCAAATATCTTGAAGATGGAAGCACGTAGAAAGTTACACCTTGCCACCCTACTTTTTGGCGTACTTAAAAACGGTATCCCAGAATACCTGCGCAAAAAATTGATTTGGTTTGGTGACAAGGCAGCACGCATAACACGGAATTCCTACCTCTTTTTGTCCACCCCAAGGCATAAAACAGCAGCTTTAAATTTGCAGGGACACTAAGTGCTGGAACGACCTACCGCCACCGCTAAAATCGTCACAAACTATTGGAACTTTTAAAAGTAAATTAAAAAACTATTTACTAACGCAACAAAAAGTTACAGCTTGAAATTATATAAATGATTGAGTTATAGTGTATTTATCGTTTCAGCATATTATATTATATGTGCTTACTACTTAGACTAATAGATTTATAAATATATTAGAATAGATATTGTATTCGTAGTTCGTCCGTGACTTCACCAATTAAGGTTTCCACTGAAAATCAGCGCTGCAGCCTGCTGTAGCATTAGGCTGAGATGGAGACCTGTATTTGGTCACACAACTTTGTTTTTGTATCTGATTTTATAGTTTTAGACTAGACTTAGATTGTGATCAAATAAAAAACATTTCCTTTCTTTCTTTCTTTCTTTAATTTCTGCTCTGTTATAATCGAATCTGTGGTTCTGATAGCCCTTGACTGCTATCTCATCTGATGGTAAGTAGTTAATGTTGCAACTTGCAGTCTAAGATGATTGGTAGCGGGCTAACCTGTTAAGGGTACGGCAGTTACTAAATATAACCCATATCCCTTAATCGGTTTCACGGCATCGTACCGGAACGCTAAACCTATTTTTATGTAACATTAGAATTTAGAACGCACTGGTATTCTGCATTCCTGCCTCGTGGTTAGCAGGTTCGATTGCCATAATTAAGTGTGGGTTTTTCTGACTAGAAATTCTCAGTACTAGCCCGGCGTTAGGAAGTTGGCGGTGTCACACCGCCGTGCCTCGGAGAGCACGTTAAGCCGTCAGTAATTATTATCACTAACATGATTAATGATAATAGATAGACGTTAAAGCCCGCCAACCCGTATTGAAGCAGCGTGGTGGGTCTAAGCTCTAACTAATTCCCTCTCTCCTATGATAGTGGAGGCCTGTGCCCAGCAGTGGTACGTTAAAGGGCTGTAGTGGTATTATCCATTACGTTTTAGAGAATCGGATTGGAATCCTTTCGGGGATCTGTAGGTGTGTGGCGTAATTTTAATTTCCTCGCCATAGGCGCAACTCCCGCGGTTCGTCATAACCCGCCGGTACGTGACCGCGGCGCCTTTGATATCCACAGCCTTTTTTCTTTTGCGTTTACAAGCTTTTTTAGGGTTCGTTTTTGTATTTCACTAGCTAAATTACGTGTGCCAACGTAGCACAACTTTTCCGTTAAGCGAAGGATACGACATTATATGACAACACTAGCTGATTGAGCCTTTGAGGTTTTTCGGGAACTCTTTAATTTTCCGGGGTATAAAGTAGCTAGGAGGTTGTAAAATCTTCGTGGAAATGTAATAGAACTTTAGAAGTTCCGATACGATCAAGTAACGACAATACAATTTTGGTCGTCGGCTTAAACATCCTCTTTCACATTTATAATATTAGTATAGATGACGGCCAACCTTAAATAGTGGACAGGCACAAGGAGAAGGCGCAGCCAAACCAAAGTACTATTACCTATTCTGTGGCTAAACTACGCGGTTCTTTGACTGGGCTTAGCTTTGATTGGTTGAATTATTTCTTAGAGGTGATCTACGAAGGGTCTACGAATGGTCTACGTTAGATAATGCTAGGTCATAACCACGACTCCGTCTCCGTTTTCTGGAGTAAAAGGTAGCCAGAACCCAGTAGCCAGGGGAACTTGACAAAATATCTAATATCATGTTATCCTGACGGAGCGTCTTGACTAAGTTGGTAATGATTACGCATTTTGTATTGAAGGGATAATTATTGTGGCATAAAACACCTTAATCTTCATTCTTATTATGTCATAATTTACAAATTTACAAATGTTATTAATTCATACCATACAATTCTATCTCGACCCTTTAAAAATAGTTAGGTCTTGTCTATGAACTTAGTACTTAATAATAAACTAGCTGATGCCCGTGACTTCGTCCGCGTGGAATAAGTTTTTAATTCCCACGGGAACTCCTCAATTTTCCGGGATAAAAAGTACCTACGCTCCTTTGTGACGCTCCAGGTCCTTAACTATACCCATGCAAAAAATCACGTCAATCCGTTGCTCTGTCGCGGCGTGATTGAAGGACAAACAAACATACTTTCGCATTCATAATATTAGTTTCTATAAGACGTAAAATACTCTAATGTTACGGAACCCACAAGCCGCGAGTCAACTCGCTGGTGACGGGTTAATTTTTTGTTTAATTTATTTTAGTTATTGGTTACACTTACAATATTATCAGGCGGCTACCGGGCGACCCAAAGGGGTTCATAATTTGGTTTTATTTATGCAAAATAACGGATATAATGCAAAGATTTATTGTTAGGACGCGGTGGGCCGCTTTTGGTTATTGTGAGGGACTTATAATATAATTGTTGTTGCTGTTTTTTTTTTTTATATTTTCGTGGATGGTGGTTCGGATTTTTTCACATTTTATCTACAGCTTTTTTCGTAACCAATTTTCATCCTAAATCAATCAATCCTAAATCCAAGCTAACATCATAATCTCCAGAAAACTCTTGCCGACGGGTTTGAACTTTGAAGAGGCTATTGGTAGGTATGTGGAGCATAATATACATCGATACTAATATTATATATGCGAAACTGTGTCTGTCTGTCTGTCAGGCTGCTACACTTTCACGGCCCACCTGTTCAACCGATTTTGATGAAATTTGGTACAGGGATGGGCTATATTCCGGGGTAGGTATACTTAGACTATTTTTTTATCTCCGAAAATTAAAGAGTTCTCTCGGGAATCATAAACTCTTAATCCAAGCGGACGAAGTCCCGGGCATCATCTAGTATTATTGTTAAAATATATTAATTGTAATTACATATATTGTGTAGATTAAACATTCCTTAATTCCTTATTCCTGCATAGGTAATTTGATAAATTCAATCTTACCTACATCTTACAGATTTGTTAATTTATTATCGAAGAAGCTACTGCCCCAGAATAGGAATACCTATGTCATATTTTTAATTAATATCATTGGTAGGTAAATAGTAAATACCTTCTATAGGTATTCTCAACTTAGTGTACCTACCTACTACCTTGAGGGTTAGAACTTAGAAATCACGACAAATCAAACATAGATTATACCTTACTAGCTGATGCCCGCGACTTCGTCCGCGTGGTTAAAACATTTTTGATTCCCGCGGGAACTCCTTAATTTTCCGGGATAAAAAGTAGCCTATGTCACTCTCCAGGTCAAACATCAAGTCGATCCGTTGCTCCGTTGCGGCGTGATTAAAGGACAATCCAATAAACCAACAAACAAACACACATAGGTACGAATTTATAGTTAGTTAGTATGATGTAGTAGGTAGTTATTGTTAGACGGATTAAAATTATAAGTACAACGGAACGCAAACTTCACCACAGGCCACAGAGCCCCCGTTTAACATTAATTGACCTTCCTATAGAGTTTTCGCGCGTTTTTGGAGAGTCAGTCAGAAACCAGAGTGACATCTACCTATGAGATAGAAAACCGGCTTGTTTGAGGAATTGATGTTTGTTGGAGGATTACTTGGTAGAGTTACACAAAGTGATTCTTGGTTTTATAGTAAGTATATATAATAATACTACTACTAGGTCCTACAGACTATAGGTAGGTATTGTAGGTTAAATATAAATCCTAGGTAATTACGTCAATAAAAGAAAAATAGATGCAAAAATAAAAGAAATAGACATAGCTAGTGGTTTCTTTTAAAACTTGTATTTTTATAAGCATTAATAATACCGCGTTAAGAAAAGAGCTGGAAAAAAGTACCTACCTAAGTAGGTAGATAATGATAGTAAACATAGATTAAAACATTAAAAATAGGCTATGAGCGGTGCAATTATTACTTAATGTACATCTTTCAACACTTTAAGCATTATACCTACGTACAACGATAAAAATCTACGTATGTGAACTTACCACCAAGAAACATGGGTGTGCATTTGTGAATGTAAAGCGTAAGCCATCACTGTGATGGCACCCATGAGTGCCCACTGCCCATGACGTGTTAAAGCGAGATGTGTATATATGAGGAGCACCTCTTTACATTAAAGCTCACTGTACATTGGTGACATTGGTACATTTTATTGCAAAAATTGTAAGTTTTTACAGAAAATCAGGTTTATTTTCATAAAATTGTGATTTCTTGCATGGTAGGTATAGTTGAAGACCTGGAAAGTGACATAGGCTTTTTATCCCGGAAAATTAAGGAGTTCCCACGGGAATTGAAAAAAACTAAAACCACGCGATTGAATTCGCGGGCATCAGCTAGTATAACATAATAGATATCTTTGACTTTGCTAAATTACCGTATTTCAAAGTAGGTCAGTAATGCTATAGGTACTTTTTATAATGCAGAAATCAAAGACAATTTTGAAAGTCAGTTTAGAGATTTGTTAACAACCGTATTAGCACCGAAGTGTAACCAGCCTTAGAGCGAGAGGTGCATGCGTAAGGGACAGAGAGCACCTCTAACTTGATGGCGGCGGACGCCAAAGGCGGCGGCGTACGCTAATTGGAGAGTACCGACTTCAAAGCGCGCCGACTACAACTCTACAACGTTTATATTAGGCAGGTATGGTCGACCACAGGTATAGGGTTACCAACTTGCTCTGTGTCTCACTGGAAAATCCTGACAAAATCCAGAAGCCCAATTGTCTAAGCGAATCATTTGACAGCTTAAAACGTACTCGAACTGTTTAAGGAGTTCATACATGCTTTTTAACGTGCAGGCATTTAGGAACTCCTTAAACATGTCGAATTATCCGTTTGACAAACGATTATGATTACGATTTCCTTCCACAATCGACGAGCTGATTTTTATGGGGTTTTTCACTCGTATATTACCGTACCGTCGTTAGTTTGCGTTAGGAACGTCCTATACCTACGCCGCAGTGGCGTGCTGGTCATAGAGGCATAAAAGCACTGCTTACCCTAGTAAATTATACCCCATACCCCTTATAAATTATAGAAAATACGCCATTCAATATTCATTATAAGCCCCACTCCTTCAAATAACTATAGTATAGTTCCCGCACCGCGTAACTCGCGTCAGGTAAGCGATAACCGATGAACGCCATCTATCGCTAGACGAGATCGCGCGAAGGCGAAAAGCTTACGAGCTCTCTGCTTCTTTTGCGCGTCATCGTAGGCAGATATCTTTACTCTATTCGCGTCATTCATTCATAATTCTACTCGGAATCATGAAGGAATGACGCGCATAAGAGGCAGAGCTTATTGGCTTGTGATTGGTCAATCGCTAGGGTTCACCCTAGACCAATCACAAGCCGCCGTAAGCGTCTGTCGTCTAAATTGAGAATTGTACACTAATTGAATTTTTAAAATCGCGCGAAGTTTGAAAGTTAAAACATACGATGTTTTTATTTTCTATAATCCAAATAAGTAGCTTGATTTCTTATAATTGTAAACTTATTTTAATTAAATTAATCCACGTTTTTTCCGTAGGTGTAAGTACGGTTTTAAATCTTAAAAAATTATTAAAAGTGATTTTTGACTCAAATGTAACTTTTTACGCCATACTTATTTGTATTCTCGTATTACTAATACTTGTCAGTTGTCTATGCACGTATTGTTTACTTTCGTGTCAGTTCAATGTTTTGATTTAATTTGTGAATTATAATGTTTTTGCAGGAATAAATTACTCGTAGTGAAGTAAATAAAAAACCAATCGGATTTGTGCTTGGAAAGTTTATGTAAAGGTTTATTCATAGAACGCACTTTGGAAAATGGAAGAGTACCTATTCGTGCGAAATCTTTAGAGGCGCTGTGTGTAAGAGGTACTTATACTAAACATTTATTTCCTTTCCCTGTAATGCAAAATTAGATATTATTCACAATGTGTACCTTTGTTACAATATTATCACAAAAAAAAGTAGCAAAAAAAGAGTAGGTATGATTCTTTTAACTGGCTGTGTTCACACTAACAGTTTGTTTTGTTTTTCTTGCGTCTTATTTTGTACCTAATGTACCTATGATATGCTCTCTGTATTCTGAGGACATGCTCTAATGCCTACCCTAAGCCCAAACCCTTTGCACGCCACTGCGTGCAGCGCGTTACAGCGAGAAACTACTTTTTTACCTTGTTTATTGTTTCTAGTTAAGAAAAACAGACTTGTTGGGTTGTCCCTTAATAACGCCACAACAGACCAACGGATCGACACGATTTTTTGCTTGGGTTTAGTTGAGGACCAGAATTTTTTATCCCGGAAAATTAAGGAGTTATTATGGGAATCAAGAAACTTATTCCACGCTAATAAAATCGCGGGCATCAGCTAGTCATTATTTGAATTCAAATTTTTAGCTGCAACTTGCAACTTGCCAACATATTCTGCAATTTAAGTTCATCTTTGTATAGATTACAATACTTTACATATTATATTTTTATGCTAATTGTGTTAATTTTTCTTTAGTTTCATTGTTCCTACAAATAAAATAAAGAACTTAGTAATGTAATTTACTCGTATTTTAGTATTTCATAAGCTCACTAAAAATCCTGACATTCTCAAAAAAACCCAGAATCCTGACATTTCAATTGTCAGGACAAATCCTGACGTCTGGTAGTGGTAACCCTAACCACAGGTATAAGTTATTATAATTCGATGGCTAAACCATTCTCATCTTTATTGTCATTGTAATACGTGTGCGGTAAAAATAAGAAATGTTCACGGTGCGACTCGCAGATTGATTAATTTTACCGATCCGCGCTAGGCAATTAGTACGCCTTTGTTGAGGTCACCCGTACACGATTTGTGTGGTATTTGTGTATTTTGAAGCGGTGATAGCCTAGTGGTTAAATCACTCAACTTCCTATGGGGGCCACTGGTTCGAGGCCACACCACACCTCTACGTGCGTTTTAAAAAATTAATTAAAATCACTTGGTTCGGCATGAACCGGCATGCCATAGAGTTCTGCATAATGTTCTCAAAGGTGTGTGAAGTCTGACCGCACTTGGCCAGCGTGGTGGACTATGGCCAAATCCTTCTCATTCCTAGAACCTGGGAGCTCCTAATTACAAAACCACAAGCCCACCACTGTGCCAGGGAGGTTGTTAAAGGCATTACCACTTAACCGATTATCTTCTAAAAGACGGACGTCAAAATGCGTGTAACCCCGCTCTAAATTACAAAGCGGTGACCGTATTGTAATTCTACAGACGTGTCTACCTCTATTAATAGCTAGGGATGTGTCAAAATGATCGAATATTACGATATCTATTAATATAGGTATTTCAAGTCGATTACTATAAAAGCTACAAATAATATTCTAATAATTTAGATTTGGCCTAAAATCCGGGTAGTCTGCAGGGGTGACTCTACTTTTCCAAAAAAAAAGAGTTGATCAGATCATCTGTGATCCGTGGGAACTATTTGGGTTTTCGGGATAATAGAAGTCGGGGAACTACCTATCCCCGGGATGCAAGGTGTCTCATAAGAGTCCTAACTACATTTCGTTATGGACTGTGAAAAGGTAGGTAACAGACATACACACTATCACATAATAATTATAAATTAATTAGTATGGATCAATAGGAGTAGTTATGAGTTATGACTTAACAAAAAAAACCTGTCATTGAAATATGCTACGACTCTACGCTTATAATAAGTAATAACCCATCACAAAATAGATTACATTATTAATTATTGCTATACAAAAAATAATCTTTTTTTCTCTGTAACCATTTGGTATGCAATTAAAATATTTTCATACATTCGAATAATTTTGTATGATCGATATTTTTTTAGCCTCAGTCCCTTCCCTATTTTAATAGTCATCAGCTATAAAGTGTTGACAGTAAGTCCCGATTTCCTACGCATTCGTTACACCGTCTCTTGTACTACAGCGTGCGTACCAATTTATATTTAGCATTCCATTAACCCTTAAGACAATGGATTAAGGTTCAATTTAATTGGTCACAGCTTTTATAATTAGAGGTTGTACAACTAATTTATATTTGCGACTAAAGTCGTTTTTAGTAAAAGGCTTTTGAGTTTAAATTGGTTTGACACAATTGTAATTGTCTGAATGCTAACAATGTTTTATTTGCGGATTTTATGAGTTTTACCGAAAGGGAATAGAGGTGAATTTGGATTGTAGATAAAGAAATAGTGTTGTGTGTTGTTCTTTGATAGGATTAGGGGGTTCAGTATTAAAGATCTCTGTAATTGGATTAAAGCAATAAGATACAAATCTTTATTTTGAACCGCGTGGGCGGTTGACTCACAAAGCTACTAAAAGTTTGGAATTTATAAAGCTTACGAACAGCTTTTACCTAATCGAGTTTGTACCTATGTTGCGATTTTATTAAAACGCTATTTTTTTTAGAATCTATACTTATCATAGTAAAACTGTTGGATTTTATTGATGTACATTAAACATTTTTTTGAAAATTGTGATCGCAAGAAGGTTTATTATGGACTTGCTGATGCCATGCTGACTTCCATACGGACTTCATCCGCGTCAATTCACCAATTTTCAGTTCCCGCGGGAACTCTTTAATGTATCTCGCTGCCAAATTTCATCCAGATCAGTTATCGTGATCATGGCCTGAAAGAGTAACAAACATCCATACATCCATATTCCATACAAACTTTCGCGTTTATAATATTAGTAAGGAAAGGATATTAGTATAAATGTAGAGCCCATGACCAATCTTTTAAGTATTTTCGTCTGGCTGTCTGACTGTAACGGCATCACGTTAAAACTACTGGACGGATTTGAATGGAACTTGGCAAAGTTATAGCTAACACTCTGGGTCAACATACTTATATAGGCTATTTCTTATCCCGTAAAACTGTAGCGTTCCTTCGAGATAAGGGATTAAAATTTTAATTGATTTTACTCCATCGAATCATAACCGATCTTAACCATTCTTTTTACAAAGGTTACACTAGTAGTTAAGCCATAGGAACATAGGTCTCATTTGAATTACAAGCAGCAGCCTAAGCAGGCTAAGCAGCCTTAACAGCGAATCAAACGCAGATTTTTAACCTTACTTAGTTACCTACTGTAATTACCTATAATGAAGGTAATATTTTTTGGAGCAATTAACAATAATTAATTATTTATTACTTACTAGATGATATCCGCGCCTTCGTCCGCGTGGATTAAGTTTTTTTATTTCCCGCGGGCACTCCTTAATTTTCCGGGATAAAAAGTAGCTTAGGTACCTATGTGTTATTCCAGACTATAGGTAATCTATCTCTGTGCGAAATTTCATCCAGATACATACATCCATCCAAACTTTCGCATTTATAATATTAGTATATATATTATTTAACATTAAATGCTGGAGCAGGAGAAGGTAGGTATACTTACTACTTAATACTTATATGAAGTAAGCCCATTCCGTGCGAAGCCAGAGCAGTTTACCTAGTAATGAATTATTAAAAAAGTACCTTCCTATCTGAGCAGCCCATTTGTAACTTGAAAATTAATAAAAAATTATCGAATTCTTGCATTCTCTCAGTCAGCCGCTTAGCCGCGCAAAGCGCTTCTAATTCATAATGAGCGGGTGCGGATGAGTGAGGCATGGAAATGAATGAGTGAACAATAACAGCGAGATCTTAGCGAGATAGCGGCGGTCCGCGGGCTGCGATCAAATGGCTCAATTTCGACGGCCCTTGTAGGGTAGCCATGCTTTTAAAGAAAACTTTTGGAATGGCGGCCGATCCACCATTTTGCTTTTTTCAAACTGACGTGTGACGGCGCACGATATTTCCCATACTAACCTTTTACATATTAAACCTATATTTGTTTACAATGAATTTATTTATAATTCGACAACGTACAAGGCTAACCTAGTAAGTTTATCATAAGAAGTTTTTAGCCAACTGTATATTATGGTGTCAAAAATGTTAAAATATGAAATTGGTAAGTTAAAAGAAGCGTCTTAGGCTGCTAAACTGTTTAGGTATACAATATTATTATATTTCTGTTTTACCTAGGATACTAGGATATAAACTATGTATATCGTAAAAAAGTCATAACTAATAAACACACTTTTAAAACAAAAACAAAACAAAACCTACAAAATATAACCTCCATTACCCCTAACTCCACTCCTTACTCCATAACCCTTCAGTAGTTTCTGAAATTAGCGCGTGCAGGCAGATGACAGACAAACTCAGCGGTGGAACTTTGGTACCTAGTGTATTTGGCATTAAATCCAATAAATTCGACATTCTGTTCGCGCCATCTTGTTAAAAGACCTCTTTTTCGCCTTTCTTTAATCAAATTATATTCACTCTGTCTCATTCTTGCGCGAAATAATGTTCAGACTTCAGATGCGCCGCAACCGGTTCTACATATGCTTCACCGTCGGTGGTCTGTTTGAGCCATAAACAGACACCTCCTATTGAGGGGAAGAAGATATATGCAACCTTAACTAAGTACCAGACCATTGGGTCAAAACAAAATAAAACGGAAATATATATCTATACTGCATAATTAATATTCGTGTGTTGTACTATTTTTAGCTTCCTTCAAAAGGCCTTCTTAAGCAACATTGACAAAGGTACCAAAATAGTAATGCTTATTTCCTACATCCTATAAGGTATATTGATGTCAATATTATTAATGTACCTACCTAAAAAAAATACATACACCTAAAACAACAGCAACGAAGTAATGTGCTCAGAACGTTTGCTGCGTTAACCCTCTGGATAATGTTATGGTTCATTATAAACATAATTGTAAATTTTCTATTGAAAGTTTTGAGTACCTCTTACTAGGTTTGTAGAAATAACTGAAAGGTTAAAGAGCTACAATTCTAATGATGAGTTTCAACCTAACCTTTTAACTCAATGCCAGAGGGTTTAGATTTGGTGTGGTTATCGAACGAGATTCAAGAGTAAGTAATAACATATTGTCTACTTATAAGCGAGTTGCTCGATCGTTTAAGCTAATTGTTAGGCATTAGCCTGATTATTGCTCGTGCAATAATGAAAGTGTGGGGTTTTTAGCACGGCCTAGGTGTTTTTTTAAAGTTATCACGTTGTGTGGTAATCATTATCTCTTATCGTAAGGAAATATTTACAAAGAAAGAGGTAAATTCTGACGCACTCAGAGGTATCGCTTGATCATTATACTTACTGAATACTGCCGCACTTAAGAGTCGCTTAATAATTACTTAAGGTTTAAGGAACTCCTTAGAATTTCAATACAAAATCTATAACTATAAGGAGAAATCTGTACTGGTATAGATTTTGTATTGAAATCTATACTAAGGACTAGGAGTTCCTTAGACCTTAAGGTAATGATTAAGCGACTCTGAGCGCGGCAGTATTAAGTAAGTGTTTAGGAAGTTTTTAAGAAAAGTGTATATTATGGTCACTGAGTAGGGAAATGATTAGGTACTTATAGCGAAAATTTTGTGATAATTTCACCGCCCGCCCGCCCAATTAAATAAAATGTTTATTTCACAAAGTGCGACAATTTAAAGACAATCGTTACTGTACAAAGTGCAATAACAATTGTTTTTAACAGTGTTTTAATTTTAATTAATCATGGCAGTCGGATTTAACTATAAAAACGAAAAAAAACCGGCCAAGTGCGAGTCGGACTCGCGCACCGAGGGTTCCGTACAAACCTGTAGTAAGTTTTAAATTAAATGTTTTTTTTAAATATTTGAGTTGATTGAATGAAAGGTAAATTGCGATTTACGATTAATGACGTATTAAAAAAAAACTACTTACTTGATCTCGTTCAAACCAATTTTCGGTGGTAGTTTGCATGGTACTGTACAACATATATTTTTTTTAGTTTTATCATTCTCTTATTTTAGAAGTTACGGGGGGGGGGACACACATTTTACCACTTTGGAAGTGTCTCTCGCGCAAACTATTCAGTTTAGAAAAAAATGATGTTACAAACCTCAATACCATTTTTGAAGACCTATCCATAGATACCCCACACCTATGGGTTAGATGAAAAAAAAATTTTTGAGTTTCAGTTCTAAGTATGGGGAACCCCAAAATTTATTGTTTTTTTTCTATTTTTGTAAGAAAATCTTAATGCGGTTTACAGAATACATCTACTTACCAAGTTTCAACAGTATAGCTCTTATAGTTTCGGAAAAAAGTGGCTGTGACATACGGACGGACAGACAGACAGACATGACGAATCTATAAGGGTTCCGTTTTTGCCAAATTTGGCTACGGAACCCTAAAAAGCCGAACTTTCACGTAACCTTGATGTCACTCAATTAAAAAATATTGATTACTTTTTTGTAAATTTACTTAAATTCAATTCAGCCTATTGCAATCCATACTATATCCATATCCATACTAATATTATAAATGCGAAAGTGTGTCTGTCTGTCTGTCTGTCTGCTACGCTTTCACGGCCCATCTGTTCAACCGATTTTTATGAAATTTGGTACAGGGATAGGTTGTATCCCGGGGAAGGACATAGACTACTTTTTATCCCGGAAAATTAAAGAGTTCCCGCGGGAATCGAAAAAATTTGGTCCACGCGGACGAAGTCGCGGGAATCATCTAGTAATATTATAAATGCGAAAGTGTGTCTCTCTGGCTGTCGGTCTGTCTGTCTGTCTGTCTGTCTGTCTGCTACGCGTTCACGGCCCATCTGTTCAACCGATTTGGATGAAATTCGGTATAGTGGTAGGTTATATCCCGGGGAAGGACATAGGCTAATCCCGGAAAATTAAAGAGTTCCCGCGGGAATTAAAAACCACACGGACGAAGTCGCGGGCATCATCTACTCAGTTAGCAATAAAATTCGCGAAACTAAGCAAAAATCATTTAAAAATCAATTTTGAAATTAAAATTTTAAGAATCAAATTGTAAGTTCAGAAATTTCCACCTTACCACCTTTGAAGTCCGATTTCTTGCGATAAGTAAAGCCATAACCTACCTACCACCTTTTAAGACTACTAAGGGAAGCTTAGGAACTAGTCCTTGACCTAGTCGGTCACCGCTGAGAGCGCTCAATTTAGTTCATAATCCAATAGCGAACTAGTTCGCTCTATTAGTTCATTAGTTCTTAGACATTGAATTTTGTCAAATATTTATTGAAAGTGAAGTACCTAGTTTAGTATCGATATCGAAATATCAAGGCGCGCACAGTAAAAGTAAATAACTCGGTTGGTCACATAGCGCCACTGGCTAGTAAAGCGGACGCTAAAAAATATATAAAAATAACTAAGAGCGAGATCATCGATGAACTAGTTCACCTAAAGGAGCGCTCTTCCCACCTAGGTCGTTCGCGAACTACCCAAGATTATTAGGAACCCCAAAAGTTTTTAAAAAGTAGCTGGTGTGTGCTTGGAAGTATTCTGTGCCTATAGGGTTTTTTAAACTAGGTAAGTACATTAACTTGTTTTCGTAAATGCATTAAACAACGTTCTACTTAAACAACCGTTTTAAGCACATTACGCTAGCTGATAAAGTAATCTATTGGCCACCATTTGTCGCGGCTGATAAGAGATAAGCGAAGGTAAACACGGCAGGCTACTTAATTACATTATGTTTACAGAAAATCTGCAATTATACCACGTTCTGATTGGTCAGATACGCAAAATGGCGGATATGAAAGTAAGTAGAAGTTTATTTCAATGTAAAATTTCAATTTTAAATGTTTTTATTGCAATGTAAAAATATGCTTAAGTACCTACTTAAATTAGGAAGTAGGTACTTAATAGCACAATTTCAAGTCAAAAATTTTACTTTGAATATATCTTTGACTTTGACTTGATCCGCGTGGATTTATAGGGTTTATAAATTCCGTGGAAAGATTTGAGATAAAAAGTAGACTGTAGACTTTGGGATGTAGGTAAGGGTCGTATGCTATCTCTGTCAAGTAAGTAGTTACTACAAATTCCGTCCAAATCGGTTAAATTGTTGGACCGAGAAAACATTCAGATAACAGACAGGATAGTCCACGCGAAACCGATTAGATACATACGAATTTGCAGAATTTGTAAACGAATTTGCAAAACCTAAAAAATGCTAGGCAAAAACAACACAAAGTTTGTCGCGGAAGCCGCGACAAACTTTGGAGCTGTATCTCCATATGACAATGAGACAATGTACTTTTTTCTGCCAGACAATATAGTTATTTGTTATACAAGAGTGAATGAAAAGTTGTTTTTTAACCGCGTGCTCAATTTTGATGACCGAGCAAGCGAAGGAATGTAAAATTGAATCATGAGCGCAGCGAGTGATTAAAAATTAGAATCCTGAGCGTCAGCGATGGAATCAAAAGAGCACGAGGTGAAAAAACAACATTCGAAATCACTCGAGTGCAACACGTAACTTTTCATCCCAACTCAGCGAGGAAATGATTAAAAAAGTACACCAAGAAGGTTACGAGTGTGAGTTTTTAACAAATTAAAAACGGTTGTATGTAAATTCGGCACCATAGATGTAGAAGTAAATAGGTTTTAATGATGTTTTGAATTCACTAACTTCATAGACGAGTGATATTTACTAACGTGCACACGATGTTCTAAATTCAATTTACTTTATCCTCAAGAGGATATTAACGGCTTTTGCATTCAAATATCGAAGAGTAAAAATACTCGTTCCGAGATGGTGGGATGAAAAAATAATTACCTGTGATTTGTTTTCTAATGTTTTATTTTGTCCTTTATTCGTTTGTCTTAGTAGGTACAACTGCAGTACAGTACTGAGTACTGAGTACTGATACGTCAGTACTATTATATTATTCTGTGGTACTGAGTACTGACTAGGTAGTTACTATTATTATTAAGTACTATTCTTACCAGAAGTTAATGAGTGGTATGGTGTGCTGACCCGATAAAAAGTTAAAATAAACTAAAATATCAGAAGTAGGAGCTAACCAAACGCAGTAAATACAACGCATTCAATCACAACCAGCCACCGAGCTTTAATTAGCGGCCGCCATCACTGCACGACAGAAGTAAAAGCACTTTCACACTCACCACGTTACACGACCGTCTTCTTATTTAACCGAGTAGGCAAAAACTCACGAAATGCAATATAGATGACTTATTTTATTAGAACTAGCCCCTGGCTTTATTTACCGACACTCTTCTGTCGCCAGTACTGCAGAACAAGTGTAAGAGAACTTTCACACTCATGACGTCAAATGAGTGATTACAATAATTGTAAACGAATTTGAAAACCAAGCAAAAAAGACCACAAAGTTGATGTATCTAGTGCATTTTATCATATGATTATCATTATCAGATTAAAAAAGATTATAATTCTACCAAAATGCTAAGAAATTATAGAAACACAAGTACTTGTAAGTTGCCCAGTGGAAGATTTTTATACCTACACTAGCGAATGCCCGCGACTTCGACGGCGTGGTTTGAGGTTTTTTGGTTCCCGCGGGAACTCCTTAATTTTCCGGGATAAAAAGTAGCCTACGTCCTTCCCCGGGATACAACCTATCCCTGTACCAAATTTTATCAAAGTCAGTTGAACAGATACATTTGTTTGATTCCCGCGGAAACTCTTCAATTTTCCGGGATAAAAAGTAGTATGTGCTATTCCAGACTATAATCTATCTCTGTGCCAAATTTCATCCAGATCCCTTCAGCCGTTCTGGCGTGATTGAGTAACAAACATCCATTTGAGGTTTTTTTGGTTCCCGCGGGAACTCTTTAATTTTCCGGGATAAAAAGTAGCCTATGTGCTATTCCAGACTATAATCTATCCCTTTGCCAAATTTCAGCCAGATCCGTTTAGACGTTGGGGCGTGATTGAGTAACAAACATCCATACATCCATACATCCATCCAGACATCCATCCAAACTTTCGCATTTATAATATTTATTATTATTATTATTATTTGATTGATGATATTCAATCCCGTTTTGTATGAAATTGTCAACCGCTTGATGAGTGATGACAGATAAGAGATGGCACTCGATCAATTCCATAGAAATCGCAGTTAACTTGAAATCTTTTGTATAGGTCAAAAATCTTGCACTAGGCCCGCTTATTTTCACAACAGTTTCCCGCCACACCGCGGCGTGGACGCCTCCAGTGTGGAAGCGCCACGTTTCCAGTCGATTAGTCAACTCTGATTAAAACAACAATGGGGTATATATTTATAGCAAGTAGCCCGGTGTTTGGAGCAAATCGACGGCCATTGTGACGAGTGGCTTGCCTCTGTTTATATCTAAGTGCGTTGGCTACTTTTAGGTTTATTAGCTAACTTATTACGTATAGGTAAGTACATAACTAGGTGCATACGCATAGTACCTACATATGGTATTTTAAGTAAGTAAAAACACTTTATTACACACAAACATTAACAAAACAGAGGTAAAACGAATCGTGACAGAATTTACAACTTGTTTCGGTGTAAAGGCAGGCTATCACTATGAGTGATCTCTTCCAGGCAACCGTTTTAAGATAGGAGATTGGTTGCGTGATGACAGGGCGGTGCCACACGTGTACTTTTCTTAAAGGAAAATTACAACAATCAACTACTTATCTATTACAACTACCACAATATAATAAACTTACATAACAGAACATACTCGTACTATAGTTACATACTATTTTACTTACGTATTTTAAAAAAGTACCTATTGGGTGTTTCTGGCAAGAAATTCTCAGTACTAGCCTGGAGTCAGGTAGTTGGAGATATAGGTATTCCAGTGTCACCCCCTTGCGGAGAGCACATAAAGCCGTCGATTCTGCGGCTCAACTCCTGAGCCGCTGCTTTTCCGTCTCATCGGGCTATGTAAGGGAATAGACATTGAGTGTTTGTGTAGGTACACACTTGTCTACTATTGTAATATCTCTTGCGCAAGCTAACAGATAGTGCAAAAGCTTATTAACAGTAACTACTGTGCTACTAACTATTTTCTATGAAAACGTACTTATGTATTTCGAAAAAAATTGGGACGTGCGGGAGGTACTGGTGCCAGTAAGGCCGAACCAGGCCTGACCAAGGAAAATGTCGTCGTTTTATAAGGAAAGGGGGTACGTTTAGATGTGGTTGCGACTTGTGATTCCATTAGTTAAGCCATAACAACTTTCTAGACAGTTATTACGGTTTTAGGTACCTATAGTTATTTTTTGTGGGCAAAATGCGTACTTACCAGACTCCTTTAGCCACTGTAAACTTTATACTTAAGTGCGAGTTTTAAAGTTAATAATATGCCTATTAGGTATATCGACAGTTACTAAAATTAAGCTATCACCTAAATTAAGCTATAAACCTGTGTCAAACATTTAAATTGCCGCCGCGGCTTCCTCCTCTCGAATTGAATGCGGTTTGCATTAAGACATTTCGCAACAGTTGAGTTTTCCACCACACTGCGCCACCTTGTCGCCAATTGCTTCAATGGTGGATTTATTTTTGCAACACTGCGCAATTTACGCCATAGTTGTTGGTACTTACGTTTTGTAATGAAATTATTAGCACTTTGTTTATTAATGGATCGTTAAGGTCTAGCCCCACTACAGAGGCGCGGCGCAGCGCAGCACGTAGAGACAAGTAAGTCCCAATTATTTGTATAAGGTTGTAACTTGGATAGAGCTGGGCCAACTTAAGCGACGCGGCACGGAGATGCACTGCGAACTCTATTTTTAGTTTTCCCATGTTATGTTGTTATTTTTTGTGTTTTTAGCTGTAAGTAACGAATAATTGGGAAAGTAGTGTTTATTTGTAAGTGGTCACTACATGTACCCTAGCTTTTTTTAATAGGGTAAGATTACTTTTGAATGTTTTAGTGTAAATGACCGTTAATAAGTTAATAACCCTATTAATAAAATAAAATAAAATAAAATAACTCCCTCACAAAATTAATATTGGCCGCTATACCTACGTACCGCGCCGCTCCGTGCATCTCAAGTGGGACTAGACCTTTAGACTCAGACCGTGGTCACAGAATCTTGCCAATCCATACAACATCCATATCATTAATGTTTTTCAAAACTTCCTTTGGAACTTTGAGTTTCCGAGACAAATAGTAGCCTAATATGTCCTTCCCCGGGGCGCAATCTATTCCTGTAGGTACCAAATTACATCAAAACCAGTTAAACAGATGGTTCGTGAAAGCGTAGCAAACAGACACACTTTCGCATTCATAATATTAAATATGGATTCCTCAGAAATAACCTTAGCATCAGAAAACCATAAATTTTCATATCCGAGCGTTGCATTTAGCACATTCAATACACATAAAAGATAATTTTTCACGACTTCAGGACGACTCGACTCGATTCAATTGTTTATCGACTTTTGTTCGATTCAATCCTCACTGCCTTTTCATTGGCAGCCATTTTTGTAAATAATCACACTCCAATAAGAAAATGAATCGTGCGCTGAACCCGGCGTGCCATCTGCTTAATAAGTGCATGCGAATTTTGCTTTTATGCTGATTTCTATAGGGAGTGTATTTGAGTGTGAGAAATATGTAGTTTGGAAAGGTTTTATGAGCTAGGGTTGCCAACTGAAATGTTATATTACTAACTTAAACATAGAATTAAAAGACATTCTTAAAACTACGGGAAACATTTTACGATGTAAAATATGTAACACTGTTTTCAAAAGAAAAGCTAGGTATTAATTATTCATATGCTATTTATTCAGTGCTAATTTTCAATGGGTATAATTTATTTACATATTCAACAGAATGAATAAATTATAATTTCATTTTCTCTTGTTTGTCTCTACATTTTCTGGTCAATCGCCAAAATATACTACAATCTTTTGCAACGAAAATTTGACAGATTTACCTAGTTTACTGCCCAAACTTCATCGTGCCTATTCTATTTATTCAAAAATAAAATGTTAGAAAGTCTTGGAACAAAAGATTTTCTTCTCTCGGTACAGTCGATTACTTTTCCCCAAGTTGGCAACCCTATCTGTGACCCATATAATATTGCAATTTAATTATAATACTATATACCTATTGAATGAAAAACACTTTACGTGTTTTAATAATGACGGAATAAGTCGTGATGAGCGATGAAAAGAATTATTACAATAATTTATGGAAAGTGGAGAGTGGAGACGTCTATAGACCTTATAATTATTATTGGTCTCGACTCTCGACATAAAATAGCACGAAATTGTAATAAAAACCACTTATTTCATTAATTTATTTAATTGAAACTTATTGTATTTCATAATAATAACGAATGTATTGTTGTGGGATTAATTTTCGTGGGTTTATAATTTTGTAACACTTGCCTTTCCTCTACCAATACATATTGTGAAAGGCAAGTGTTATTATTATTTAATTGACATTATTATAGAATCATTAAAATATATATTTTTTAAATTAATGACTACGATAAAGAAGACTTCATCCGGCTGGGTTTTCTGGGTTGTCTGGGGCCTGGGTCCGGATTGGGTTTTTAAAAAATCCATCGAAATTTTCCATTAAAATAAGTTGCTTAGGTATGTGACTCTTCAAGTCTTAAAATTTACCCTTCAACAACTTTCGCATGTGTAGTTAATATACTTGTGTAAGACTAGCTGATGCCCGCGACTTCGTCCGCATGGATTGAGGATTTTTGGTTCTTTTTAGTATTGGTTATGTTATTCGAGACTATAAATCTCTATAGGTAAACCTCTGTGCCAAATTTCATCCAGATCCGTTCAGCCGTTCTGGCGTGATTGAGTACCTAACAAATATCTATCCATCCAAACTTTCGCATTTATAATATTAGTAAGTATAGATAATTAAACTAGGTACTGCGAATTCGTGGCATTGCCCATTAAGGCGTATAATAAAAGTAAAAAAAGACCCATTATGTTTCACACCTTTCTAATAACACTCGATATTGATTCAGATAAGTTAATCGATGCACAATCGATTTGTTTTTTATCGATTCGGCCGTGTTTCGAGCTATTACGGCCTTTTAGAGTCGGCTTGTGAGCTTTACGTTACAGGTGTGTTGGTTTTACGATTCTATTTCGATTTTTTTTTGGATTTGGGCGGAACCAATGATGTAGGTAGGACTAGGTACCTATCAATATAATATCATCGATTTATTAATATACTAGCTGAAGCCCGCGACTTCGTCCGCGTGGGTTGAGGTTTTTTGGTCCCCACGGGAACTCTATAATTTTCCATGATAAAAAGTAGCCTATTTTAGACATTTTGTAACATTTTGTAACTATTTTAAATTCAGCTTTTATTTATATTTCAGGGATAACTATGTGATTTATTATTATTAACTGTAATTGAAAATGATGTGTGGTACTGATGTGTTTAATTAATAATTGTTAAATGGCATCACGTAATAATAAGTAGATGATGATATGATGTAAGCTGCTAATACCTATATTGCACGCCATATTTGGTAGTACACTGTTTCCAAAAATATTGTAAGAACTTTTCACGTGTATTTTTGCAATAAATAAATATCTTATCTTATCTTATCTTATGTGTTATTCCAGATTATTATCTATATCTGTGCCAAATTTCAGCCAGATCCGTTCAGCCGTTGGGACGTGATTGAGTAACTAACATCCATCCATACATCCATACATCCATACATCCAAACATTCGCATTTACAATATTTGTGTAGATCTCCACGGTATGTATAGACGTAAGAGAATAGACACGAAACGTATAATGGCAGGTCACAGCCGTTACAAGAGACCTAATAAGTACCTAATAATATGTCCTCCAGTGGACGAAGTCAGAGGCATCAGCTAGTCTGTTTTTTTTAATTTACTACACGTAGGTAATCCCAGCGGTTTCTTCAGGGTGGTCACTAGCTACGGCCGAAGCCTCCCACCAGTCCTGCCTCCTAGTCATTCCATAAAATTATAAATTCAAACGATTTTTATTCAAAAAAACTTCTACAAGTGCTTTTGAATCGTCGAGTGAATCTACCACTGGGTCGGAATTGCCATAAATACATGACAGGGTGGTCTTGAATTTATGGTACACTTGAGGCGTAATGCAGTAACGAATGAACAAACACACATGCGCTAATTTACTGTACATCTCCAAAACAAAGGGCTGCCGCTTACTAATTTCGGGCGAAATAACACGTTTTCCTTTTTTTTTTAAACACTGCCCTATAATTCGCCGCCAGGGGTGTCCAAATGTGGGGTTATTAAATAATGAACCAACGCCCGGTAATATCATACAATACGCTCGATACACCGGAGTGCGCCCAAATTGATTTGGGGCTATTGTTATTATGGCCCTTAGATAGATTTAGGGTACAAGGTGTAGATGTAGGTAGGCTTTTGACTCATTGTTTTTAGCTCGTTGCTGTTCAAAGTTATCAGTATAAACAATACTTACTTTCTTTTAAATAACAGCCTAAGATGGTACCGTAACTAATATAAGTTTAAAGCTCATTACTTTGATTAATTGTTAAAATTGATTTTTATCCATATCTTTCGATATCTTTCAAGTTTTTAAACTGCACAGATAGTTACTATAATGCCTACCTGCAACCTACTTAACATTGGAGGTGTATTTAGAACAGCTGATATTGTAAATTGCAGGTATAGTAGGTACGCGCGCGAACAATAGGTTCCAATTTTTCAGTATGGATATTTAAAAGATTATAGAAGCTGCATTCAAATTGTTAAATTTTTAAACTTGATTAGTTTTAGTAAAATATTATTTTCCTGTATTATGTTAGGCAAAAAACAAAAATTTTTAAGCGTGCGTGCACCGTGTTTCGTCGAATGCGTTGTGTCATCATAAGCTATCACAGATGTAAGATAGGAGCCGACGAAGGTGCTCCGAATAATATTATAATTAAATTAATCGAATACTACACCTGCCTCGCTCTTGTGGCTTAGGAGTGAGAAAGAAGGATGTATGCAATTTAGTTTAGCTCTTTGGACGAAATGGACCTTGAACAGATTTTGATGGTCTACATCATTTTATTAGAGTCCTACAACTTTTATCCATGATTTCTATCTACCTGCTAATCTAGATATCTTTATGGGAAGTCAGCTTGACTTTAACTTTGAGTTTTAAAAATGTCAAATCGTATGATAGATTTTTGGAAAATATTTAGTTGTACCTATAGTAGTATAGGTACAACTACATATTTGCCAAAATAGAGGAAAGGTTACATCTATGATCTATCCATACCTACCTACTTATAATTTAACTGTAACTGGTCAGTTACTTTACCTACCTAAGTACCTACATTGAATATTTTTGAAATTCGAGCAATATTTATAAATTTTATTCCATTCAGAGCCTTTTTTGTGTTTCATATTATCATTTCAATCATAACTGGTAAATTTAAATTTATGGTAAAGGATTTACATTAAGGTAACCCCACCCGTGTGAAGCCGGGTCGGGTCAGCTAGTCTATAATATACCCCGTAGGATTTTAATCTAATAATACCATTCACAATCAATTAGTCAGCGATTTCTGAACGCAATCGCACCCTGTATGCGGCCACAGACCAAGGGAAAACAGACGAGAGACAAACGTTAAACGTAAGGTTAAAGTTTGTTCTGGAACAAAGTTCGGTAAATATAGTGGACATAATTAGTGTGTAGGCGCAATCACATTAGGTATAGTGTTGACTACAAAAAATGTGCTCTGCAGCTTCCGCCCTAAATTTGTCATCTAGGTATAGTACAGTGCGATAGGTACATAAAAGGTACAAAATCTTTATGTATCTTCCTATGCATAGCCAGCCGCTTCTCGCAGAAAAGCGTAAGCAATGCAAAGAATTTTCTTACCGCAATCTCACAGTAAACTGTCTAAGTAGGTTCCTAATACCTACTTGTAAAAAACTAAACTGAACGTCAAAAGCTCCAAATAAAGCGCAATTCGTAAGAATTATCAAATCAGTCTGCTAAGACAAAATAACGTTATAAAGACATTACTGAAAAAAAAAATTCGCGCCGAATTGAAAACCTCCTCCTTTTTTGAAAGTCGGTTAATAAAGAAGTCTACGTAAAAGCTACAAGTCCAGTGCTAATAAAGCGTCTGCTTATTTGTTGTTCGCTTCTCCCAAACGGCTTCTTATTCTAGCACCTTCACTTCATTTCTTTATGTTTCCGTTAGTCCGAGTACGCGCCTACGTTTATAATAGCAGGAGCTTTTTGCTGCCAACTTTTTTTTATATTTTTTTTTTCGTATCATAATGGGGGTAATACAAACGCGCCGGCTCTGACACCTTGGACCCCACAGGAGGCAGTGTTTGTGGGGTAATAAAACATAATAATACGGACGGTTGCGGGTTGTTGCCTGTAGAGCACTCAGGGGCCAATACTGCCAACGCTTAAAGCAATACTTAAGCAATATTACTCCAAATGGCAGTTTGATGTCCACGTACCTTGACGTTTCTAAAATAAGGATTATAATTAGATATTAATTATTCTGAAACATGAAAGTCAACAATAATAAAAAATTTGGTTTCAAAAGCGTTGGCAGTATGGCCTCAGCAATGGGTCAATGTACACTTCCATTTACAGCAGAGACCCGCGGGAACTGCCTAATGTTCCGGGATAAAAAAGCCTATGTCCTACCCCGGGATGCAACCTATCTCTATACCAAATTTAATCAAAATCGGTTGAAAAGATGAGCTGGGAAGCGTAGCAGACAGGCAGACACACTTTCGCATTTAAGTAGGTATAGATAATATTAGGCAGGAATACTATGGATGTAGTATAGAGGTATGGAATATGCATTCAGTAGGTAACCTATTATATATAGAATATGTAAATACCAATAATATATATGTAAGTATCTAAATTGTAAATATGTAAAACCAAATACTAAACAGGTAATAGGCACCAGATTAATCGGTTAAACGCAGTTGAATATTACAAACATACAAACAAATTATTACTTAAATGACATCTCGTATTTAGTTACCCACATCACTAATCACTTTTGAATATGCTATCAACTATACATATATTATTTGTATAAAACTAGCTTCTGCGCTGGTAAATGGTGACACAAATGCACGTTTTGTGACCTTGTTGAAAATACCTATGGGTACCTTTACTATTCATCCATAGTTACTATATTATTATAAACTATAGGTGAATGATGATGTTAGACGATGTAGATATAATAGCTGATATAGTAGTGGCCATAGATTAATATGGTTTATATATTTAATTGTCTTTGGTAGTGGCTGATGCCCACGACTTCTTCCGCGTGGTTTAAGTTTTTAAGTTTCCGCGGGAACTCCTTGATTTTCCGGGATAAAACGTAGCCTATGTCACTCTCCAGGTCCTCAACTATACCCATGCCAAAAATCACGTCGATACGTTGCTCCGTTGCGGCGTGATTTAAGGACAAACCAATACACCAACAAATATACAAACAAACACACTTTCGCATTTATAATATTAGTATGATTGATGAATGATGACGTTACATGATGTAGATAGCAAATAATATACATATCAGCCGTAATCTTAATGCAACGCGTATAGGGGATGGTGAAAAAATACTATTTCCGTTCATAAACTAGAAATGACTTCCTCAATCAAGCTCTCTACCACAGCGCCGATGACAAATGACTAATATGTTAATCTCGGAACATATGGGCCATAGACAATTCCCGCCTTTCTTTCTGTAGCCCCTAGCATGAGTTTTTATAGTTTTTATAGAATATGAAATTCGATAACGAATGGGTGTTGCCAACGCAGCAGCTGCTGGCAAAGTGTTTGTTGCGAGTATGACGCGCCTTAGTACCTACTCTTATTGTGATGATGAAATCATTTAGAATGCAGAATTAAATATAATATTGAATACAAATATAATCTCTTCACTGCATAATTCCCTATTTAAAATAGTAGGAAAGTATGCTAGATAGTGACTATAAAACACACGATTTTATAAATACCATTGTATTTATGAAGACTGTAGAGCAATCTAATGAGACGAAATGGATTGAACTATTCCAAGCAAGTGTAGCTACGTACTCGTAAGTAGAAATTAAATATGCATTTATTTTCTAATTTTAAAATAAGTAGAATGATTTCCGTTCATAAACTAGAAATCACTTCCTCAATCAACTCTACAGTCAGTGGCAAATGACTGCAGATCTCATATTAAGTGTGTTAATATCACATAGGTAGGCACATAATTCTGGTCTTTCATTCTATAACCCTATTATATTATATATAAGATAATACTTTTTATTTCTGTTACCGAAAACGAAAATTTAATAATGATAAATTTAAATTTAATAATAATAATAAACAATCAATTATTTTACATATGTTGTTATAATTGTATGAATGTTATAGTACCTATAGGTACTATCATGGACATTAGGTCCATTAAACTCTGACACCAAAAAACCAAAACGATCAAAGATTTCGAGATGATCCAACTTGTACTAGAACTGTTACTGACATCTATTCCAATTTTGAATAGCTGCAGTTAATGGATGGTGATGTCTTCTTTTGTACCATCGACAATAGATTTTTTTCGCATTTTTTTTGGCACAGGCCGTGTAAATTACGCTAATATTTTTTTTTCAAAAGGGCCGGCTGAATGACTGCGTGTAACTTTTGGGGTCTTTAAGGGCTCATTGATTTGCTCTGTTATATTATTAAGTGGTTAATTTTTATAAATGTCAGCCATTGTGACGTGTGGGGTTAATTTAAAATGCATTTGTTGGTGAGAAATGGTGAGAGCCCTCTTAATGCTGATGTTATGGGAGTTTTAATTAATTTTACCAGAAGTTTTTGACAGTTCTGTCTACTCGTGAACCAAATGTAGGCCTAGGAATGTTTATCTATAGTATACCTATGCTGCCCGCGACTTATTTTTTGTAGATTAAGGTTTTTTAAAATCTTGTAGGAACTCTGATTTTCCCGGCTAAATAGACACCTATGTCTATTCTCGCGAGCTATCTCTGTGGCAAAATACATCTAAATCGGTAAACCGGAAGGGCCGTGAATAGGTAAAGCAACGGACAGATAGATAGACACACATTCGCATTTTTAATATAAGTTTGAACTGTGAATTCCACCCGACCCATGCTAGAGCTCCTCAAAATAATTATAGGTACCAAACATAGGTGCGATGCGATGTGAAAACGTAATTGCTTAAAATGCTTTAGCTGCTAATTTTGCCTTAAAATCAACAGAAAATACACATTTTTAAAATAATTAATAAAATACCACTCTAAAATGATGCAACTAGTACTAGTTACTATTCTGTGGCAACACTAAGCAACGTCAATAATTTGTTTAAACTTTAATCGAAGGAGTTGTACCTACACTAGGTACAACTCCGTCGATTAAACAAATTATTGTGTACGAATCTTAAATCTAAACAGGCATGATGACGCAAGGTTCCAAAACCGATCATTACACATATAAATACATAAAACCTACGTCACAATCACCGAAATCGATGACAATTAAACGAAAAAACACGCATAAATATAATAACAGAGAGCGGTGAAGGCAGATGCGCCATTCAGGGATGTTTCAATTATCCAAACGCCGCACTGTAATCATGACATAATCACCTATTCCGTAATATTACCAATGTTAACATCGCTCCGATCACCAATGAGTGTTATCGCGGGGTAATCGGCGGTTCTTCACAATGGCAACATTGTCTTCACAGTGAATGGAGGGTTAAGAATTGTTCTTTTATTTTTTAATATTGGGTAGGTACTTATTTATTTGGTTGTTATAATTATCATTACATTACTTACATTAGTTCGAACCGCAGAGTATAGGAGCTTAAGTTGTATGACGTACAGTATGACTAGGTACCTATAGACCTTTACGTACCTATTAACGTAGAAATGATTTTCAGATATTCAAATATTGAGGTCGTTGTTATAGGTAAACACCTTTTTGGGTTGTAATAACTATGCCTGATGTAACTGTTTTAAAACTTGCACTCTAATAAATTATTTTTTCCAATTTTTCATTTTTTCCAACGTGAAAATAAATGCGAAAGTCTGTCTCTTTGTCTATTACTTACCTACCTTTCAAGGACCATTCCTTTGACCGATTTCTGGACAAATAGGTATAGGTAGGTACCTACTTATTACTAGAATCTTTGATATTTACCTACGGCTTTTTATCCTGAAAAATAAAGAGTTCCCACTGAAATTTGAACCATTATCCACGTCCACGCTGATGAAGTCGCGACTCACGAGTAGGACCTAAAAATATCATTTTGTATTCGAATTAAAAAAAAATGGCTTTGGTACCTAAGTAAAAATATTTGGAATCCTGTTTTTTTATTATTTACCTACTAGATGACGCCCGCGACTTCGTCAATTGATTTCCGCGGAACTCTTTAATTTTTCGGGATAAAAAGTAGCCTATGTCCTTCTCCGGATATAAATTATCCCTATACCTACCAAATTTCATCGATATCGGTTGAACAGATGGACCGTGAAAGCGTAGCAGACAGACAGACATACCCACTTTCGCATTTATAATATTATAGTACGGATTCCTCTTTATTTTTCTTGTCTAGTGTTTAAGGTCATCAATGGACGCAAACATACTGATGACTATTTCAAATTACTTATGTAATAACAAAACAGATAACAAACGAAAATAAGTAGGTAGATGGACAGGTAGATAGATACTACGGTTCCTTAATAGCTATTTATGCAACTGTATCGTAATGAGGGTCATTTTAATTCGAGTGCTGTTTTTTGATACGAGGCTTGCCGAGTATCAAAATAGGATAGTACGAGAATTAAAATGACTAATTACGTACAGTTGCATACAAGATTTTATCTACGACAAGGACGTCTTTATAATTTTTTACTTTATAAATTAATAAAAACCAAAAGTGCCAGAACCCAGAGCCGCTAAGCTATAGGTATCCTATTTATGAAGATAACCATATCGATACAGCTACGACTCATAACGATACAGCTCCCATACAACGAACTGTATCGTTATGAGAAGCAAACACGAAAGAGGGTTCAATTCGATATAGTTGTCAAATTCGAAATTGGAACTTTTCGATGCTGGAGTAGATAAAAGCCTGTATAGATAGGTAAGTACTAATTTGAGTTCGGAAAATCGCCACTAACTTTAACAAGTGGAGCAATTTAGTGTTTACTGACAACCGGTAATACGAATTTGATGACTTAAATCAAATACCTAATGCGCTCCGTCATCATTAGTGTCATGGGTTTGGAATCAGGTCCTATTCTGTGGGTGCATTGTTTAACATGCAAATTATATCGCTGGGCCTTATAGCCTCAAGCGAACACTGGTTAAAGCTGCGTAGGTTACTATCTAGGTACTTAGCAAGCAGTGGCGTGCACAGGCTTTGAAATAAGAGAAGGCATTAGTTAGAATACCTACCTATTTACTGACTGCCATGATTTGCAGCATTGATGTATTTCCATTTGGGTAAGCAGTGCTTTTTGCCTCTATGAAGTGCACGCCACTGTTAGCAAGTACCTACTAGATAGTATTGTCTTCACATCTTACGTACTATTTACCTATTCTGTGATCTTACTGAGCTTCACTTCACGCGAAAAGCGTAAGCGAAGTCTTTTTCCTGACCATTTAGACATAGTAGATACCTATTTCAGTTTGGTCTTAAAAGTTAAAATACTTACCACGTAGGTACAACCTAAGTAGGTATAGGTTGATTTCATTGTTAGAAAAACGTAATTTAGGTTTATACCTACCTAAATTACGTTCTTCTAACATCCGTTCTAAGCCGTTCTTATGAACGGCTGAGTAGGTTCACCATGCGAAGTCTTCTTTAATCTGATATGGAAAAAAAGTAAAGATAGAGATGATCTCGAAAAATAAGGAATCTCAGAAGGTACCTATTGGTCTGTATTAACCATACGAGTTAAACATGAGGCATAAACTACCTATTAGATTCTAGTTGGAAAATGGGGTCCAGATCAGGTTGACATTAAAATGAAAAGATGCCTACCTAATTAGTTTGATACGTAGGAAGGTTCATACCTACCTCGTATTTTCCTAAATTGGCCAACTATACCTATTAGGTATGCCTATGAAACCTACCTATTGGCATATGTGCAATAAAAAATACCTACCTATGCAAAACTCTTTTCAATATATAATTATAAATTAGCTTTAACCTAATTGTTATCCCTGGGAAAACCAAAATTATTTTAAAAATATTGTGACTCTATACCTATTTGGTCCTTTTTATAGGTATAAAGCTACACCTACCTAGTAGGTAGATAATATCAAAATATTATAATATGTAAAATAGTTAGTAGGTATGTAGATAGGCCTATAGCTTACATCACGTACCTAGTTATAAATGGCCTAAGTATTTATATATACCTACATGTATGTATTTATAGACGAATAGGTACATTTGTACCCACTCGTATAAATAAATATATCTATAATAATAACGTGGCAATTTTGCCGCTCTTGAGATTTACAGAAGGCAATTTTTTCCGTGAATTTTGGCAAAAAAATTGCCTTGTTATATTGTTATTAGATAAATTGATGTATAAAGTTATTAACAATTATAATTCCTATGTATTTTAAATATTCGTATTATATAATTCTATTTGAAATACATTTCACTTTTACAAAATACATTTAATAACAAAATCCGATTAATATCTGCAATATAGCATCTACGGAAAAGGAATAACTTAAAGTACCTATAATTAAAATTTTTAAGTAGGTCCTACTTATGAAGACCATAATTAAACAAGTATTTAACTTAAAAACTATAGGCAACATTCGATGCTTAACCAAATTAATTGCTAGAAAATAGAAATCACTGCCATTCCCGTTTAAAAATTAGTTAGGTTCGGTTACGAGACTTAAAATGAAAAGAAGACTGAATTGAGCTAATTTCACCATCAAAACAAAAATAGAAAAGTCTTTAACACTCCAAATCTACCAAATAATCTCCAAATAAAAGTTCCACTTATTAACTAACATATTTCCACAATTCCTATAGAGTAGCGTCATGAAAAAATAACAACTTACCTCCACTTTCAGAAGTATTCGCCTCAAAAGTTTTGCTGGTCATATGAAACAGGGCATCTAAGGGCGTGTGAGGCGCGTTTGAGCTCCCCTGTGACACCCTTCTGGGCTCAGAGCAGCAGTCCGACGCTGACGATGACCTCTCAGACGCTGAATCGCAGCATTCCGCTGGCATTTCCCTCGGCCTCAACAGTCCTAACGCTGCTAGTCTCCAGCGTTCACCGTCCAGCAAAGCAGCACCCGCCAAGCGCTGCAACCGCTGCAATCTCTCAAACCCTGACGCATCCCACGGCCTCACAATCCGCGGAGGCGTTCTCGGGCTGTGCGAAAGAATGTCCAGTATAGAAAAACTCTTGACACCTTCCCCGCGACGCTCCTCGACTGGTTCGGAAGCCATTTTCAACCGTTTCAATGGCTTGAAATAGTCCTGAGGGGATGACGACCGGGAAGGTGCCGGGGATGGGCGCCCGACACTGATATCGTCCTCGGAACAGCTGTGCCCGGACATCGACTCCTCCTCCATTTTAGTTCACATAACACAGTCACTAACAATCTAAGGCTTCACGATAACACGGGATACGGTTGACGGTTCGACGCGCATCGGTCAACTGACGAGGTAAGTGACAGCCCTGGGCCGGGCGGTTATTCGAGGCGTGGCTTCGTTTGTATAGACCAATAGGAGAAGCCCATTTAACGTTCGAATCGTGTGGATTGGCTGGAGTTAACGCGTTGGGTGTGCCAAGGGTTCGCAATGGGATATCCAATAAAACTTTTTAATCGTGCTCAGGATTGGGGGGCGAGATTTGTAGTGATTAATTTAGCTTTTGTGAAGGGGGAGCCGTTTAATTACGAGGATGAAGACGCGAGTCTAAGTACGGCTCTCAATTATTCAGCGTAGATAGGCCGGCTTTTGTCGTAGCGCTGGTTTACTTCGTTTATAGTTCATCGGTTAATTGCCTAAATTCAGTAGTTGTCAGCCTGTGTCAGGTCTGTTAGAAATGTTTATGGGTGTCAGCCATTCGTGGGGGTCAATAACGGCTTATTGTTGGATATGGTGATTTGTTTTCGCAGTGATTAAATTAGTAGTTAGATATTAGATACCCACTAGGTAGTGATGTTTGTACTTAAGTAGGGAAACCTACAAGTACAAACATCACTACTTACTTATCTAATTATTTTTCACCTTTTTAAAATAAAAATTACAGATTAATGCTTGGCTGCAACCAGACTAGCTGGAAGTAGGTACCTACCTACTTAGTGATGCAGCCTCAGTTGAGTTGGGTTTTCTGTTAAGCAATTCTTAGTATAAGGAAAAGTATAAATTTCCAAATTTAAGTGCTAGGTATTTAACCTTCCACGTTAAGACAACAACGTCCAATGTGGTTTTTTTTTAAAATTCAGAATTTAAAAATCGTAGGTAGGTATTTCGTGCAGAAATGTTGCCCTTATCAGGTTATTTTAGTTTAATAATATTTATTTATTATTAGCAGATATTTTTAAATTAACCCTGTGGGTTACCGCGAATCAGTTGGGTAACTAGGGTAACTAATCATCAGATCAAGGTAGATACCAAACCTAGACACAGATTTGTTAAAGAGATACCTTTACCTACCTAGGTAGGTATTTTTAAGTCTACGTAGGTGTAGGTACCTATCTTTATATAATACGTAGACTTTATAGATAGGTACCTAATATCTACTAGCTGATCCCCGCGACTTCGTCCTAGTGAATTGAGGTTTTCTGGTTCCCGCGGGAACTCTTTAATTTTCCGGGATAAAAAGTAGCTTAATGTGTTATTCCAGACTATTATCTCATGTACCTACTAAATTTCATTCAGATCCGTTCAGCTGTTCTGGCGTGATTGAGTAGGTAGGTAATAAACATCCATCCATACATCCATCCATCTAAACTTTCGCATTTATAGATAAGTACCTAATAAGTATTAAGTAGTATAGAGACTCTATAATCTATTAGGTATACCTACAAGTATAATAGAGTATAGATTATCTATGTCTATAAAACAAAACGGGTAGGTAGGTACCTACCTAACCTCAAATGTCTACTTAGATAACTTTTCCACGCCACTCGTCCCGTAACATGTAGTTTAACGTTAGCGAACCGTAAACCTACCGAAACGCTGGCCGAAAAGTAAATAACGGCTACAAGATGGCCGACCCTACGTCAATTTAAATTTACATCAAAACAATGGAACCGATTAATTGCTTAGATTGGACCTTATTTTCAAGGAATTAGAGCTAGTTTTTTATTGTTTTTGAAATTGGTGCGTACCTAGATGGGTAGGTAAGTAGGTAAGTTTTGTTGTGACTTTTAATTGATAGGTACCTAGGGGATATATCGAGGGGTTTTACTTATGAGGATTTTGATGACCCCCCAGACGCAGTGGTCTTATAAGATCCCGGGTTCGACCACCGGCAGGGGCCGGTATTACCTATTTTATTAATATTATTTATTGAGATATCTTTGTTGCACACACATAATATACAGTAATACAATTAAAGAAGAAGTAGTAAAACTAACTACAAAGAAACGTGGAAAGGCGGTCTTATTGTTAAAGCAATCTCTTACAGACAATATTTGAAGATAATACAATAGAACTTAATGCTAGCTAGCCTAACCTAATTACTATATAAATCATGCCCGCGTGGAATAGTGGCAAGAATGCTGGCTGCATTTCCGCGCTGGACAGCCAGGCTGATCCTTTGCGCAAAAAATGAGCCAGCCCTTCTGTCACCAGATGAGGCAATTAACCGCGGTGAAATATCTCGTAAAAAGTTTTTGGCACTAAGACTCCATGGCCCCAGGGTCTCCACGGCAAACGGAACAAATATGTAACTCTGTATGAGAGAGGCATACTTCCGCCGCTTGCCGGTTTCAGCCTTTTCTGCTGCGGCTCCCGGCCTTGATGCTGTCTTCCTGATATGACACGGGGCCAATGTGTCTACGCATGTTGCGTCCCACATTAGCGCCCGTCCCCGTTCCCAGGGAACCAGCGTCAATCCATCAGGTCTCTTGCCATCATCCCGACTTATCCCTGCCGGCTCAATGAGCGCAGGAATATCTATGGTGGCAAGAGCCCTTTTGATCGTATCATTGAGAGAGCCATGCCGAAAAAGCCTACCGGCGCTCCTTTGGCAAGAGAGTCCGTGAATTCCAAATTTATCAACCTCTTTTCCACACGGACATCTGTGCTCGTAGCACAGGGGTGCTCCCAATCTGAGACCTAGAGCCACACGAAAACTTTCATTATCTAAAAGAGTGCCGAGATTTGTCGATGGCAAGGCATGAAGCCAATACCCGGATTCTTTTTCAGATAAGGCTAGAAGCCTTGCTCGATCTCTTTCACTTGTAAGATTTTGAACCAAATTTGTATGTGTCAGCCGAACCAACGGCACATCCCAAAGTTTTTGTGTGAAACATTCCTTCGGGATGTCGTCATTGGGACACCTGACCTTCCAACTCTCTAGGGCCTCTGTGGCATAGATCAATGAAACTGAATTAGAATTAAGAATCTGAGAACTAAGCTCTTTTATACTATGCACAGAGGACAGAAAAGCCGGAAGAGCAACACTGGAAATTTTTCTCACGCCGATGCCACCATACTTGACCGGTAAAGTAGCTTGATTCCAGGACTGATCATCAAAAGATAAATTTAGAATTTTTTCTAGCGTATCTCTTAAGGTGGCATCCATGATATCGAGTAGTCCAGGAAATTTCCAAATTGGGCTCGCACAGAGAATATAAATTAATTTAGGTACAAAAAGGCAATATTTTAGGATCGAAAATGCTATGTGAGAATTTAGAGCGCCCAATTTGTCAGAATGTGCCGAAAATGTTCTGACTTTTTTGTCCAAGATTGGTTGTATGGCTTCGTTAAAAAGAGGAGCACCAAGAAGACAAAGTGAATGTTTATCAAGAATCTTAATATTAGGGGCAATTTCGTTAAATAATTCAGAGGCCGATAATATTCTATCTTGCGATAGTTTTCCTGTGAAGAACAGCTCACATTTGGAAAAATTTAGTTCTAAGCCAATTTTGCCAAATTGTTGCTTAACATTGTTAAGATCTTTTAGAACGTTATCCACGTTGCCTCCAATGGTTCCATCGTCAAGATACCATATGTTAAATTTAGATGTTAAATTTGAGATATGGTTGTGGATCCCTAAGCTAACCAGGGCTGGACCTAAGGGATCCCCTTGCTGAACACCTACAGAGGACTTAATATCGCCATCTCCAAAAAATAATTTGGAAGCAGAGCTGTAGCATTGCCAAACATACGGGTAAATTTCGGGAAGCTGTGTTGAAACTTCGTTCAGCAGAGTTGCCCTGTCCAATGAATTAAAAGCATTCTTTACGTCTACTTTCAGCAGTACCTCAACCTCGCCATTCGCTAAGAAAGTACGAGCCGAATGCACTGCTGCCTCACAACCACCTTTACTGCCAAAACCAACTTGAATAGGTTGGAATTTATCCTTTAGGGTCGAAACTATGTGTCTACACGCTAATTTTGATGCCAATCGGCGAAAAGTGCAGCCAACAGCGATGGGCCGGATCCCACCGTCCTTTTTATTAAAAGCACAGAGCCTCGCACCGTAAAGGAATGGCAGAAAGGATGAATTTACCTCGCCAGATAACATAAAATTACAAAGTCTGGTAATGTCACTCAAAAGCGCCCTGCCGGCGTCCCCAGCAGTAACTCCCACAAGATCCTTTAGATGTTGTGGTGTTATGCCGTCCATGCCACCAGCAGAGCCACTGGAGAATGACATTATCGCAGCGTAAGTTTCTTCATCCTTTATCTGTAAAAATGAAACGTTTGAAGGTGGGTCTGGAAGCAAAGAGTCGGGATTTGGTAAAGGATGCTTGTCACGTAAGGCTTCTAGCGTTTCATCGTTAAATGGAGCCAGCGTATCATTAGAAAACAAAATGCGGGCTGCGTTTTTAAGATCCCCATCCATAACCTTGTTTTCCACAATTTTTTTCAAATTATAATTTTGTGTTCGAAATGAGCAGTCAGGAATTTGGAAAACGCGATCAACCGAACAATTTTTTTTTAATTTTGAACATAGCGACCCGCTTTCTGATTTATCTACTGAAAAATGTTTATATGAAAACAAAAAAAGATTTTGCCAAGCCATAAGTGAATTTGATAAAACATTTTGGATTGTATGTGATAAGGATCTAGCCAATGATATTCTCGCCCCTCGCGGAATGCGTTTTATTAAAGGAATATTTTGACTATACTTTGATAATAAAATTTCGAAGGGTACCTGGTTTTGACTTCCTGTTTGCGTTTGATCGCACATGAAATTTGGGCAAGTTAAAGAGCTTGCTGGTGGTCCGTGACATCGTGCGATATGTATGTTAAGGCCTTTACGACCTTTAAACAGCCTGCCATCGCTACAGTGTGGACATTCTATGTACTCAACTTGAGAAGCACTAGGGATCATACTTCACAAATCACAACACAACAAAATAAAGAAAAAACTAAAACACTACACAATAGCGTCTATAAGCGCGCGAAGCCCCGGCAACGGCAACCAGAAGGCCTGCAGAGCAGGCGAATGCCCGCTTAGGCCCCTGGAAACCGCGACACCGCGTGGCAACGCCTCGCTCTGAAACAAAAACGACTGTTAATATCGCATATCGAGAAACAGTGAAAATAATACCACGGGGTATTTCGCGAATAAGCGCCAATTTGATGCCAATAATAATCCAAAAAACCGAGCCCAATATTTATAAATAAAAATTTTGAAGCGAGCAAAATTTATTCCATTGACATCTCATTGACATCCTTAGAAATTGAAGATAAGTAACTATCATTAATAGGTATAAGCTGGAGCACGGGATGGTGCAGTAGTTAAAAAATAATAAATATCTAAATAGGTGATAATACCTATATCTTGCTTAAAAATTTAGAAGTGGCTTTCTAGGTAAGTACGTTGACCTGCAATCAAAATTTACTTGCTGTTGAAGGAACAAGAAGTTTAATTAGCTATAATCCGCGACAATAGGTCAATCTACCGGAGCATATTCAGGAGAGGTTGACTCGACAAATGACAATGCATCGACTTTTTACCCGACTGCGGAACGCACAGGGTTATGTGTTCATCAGTCTATATATGTTTGTATGTTCCTTGCAGGACAGCTACAGCCTAAACGCGTAATATATCATTAGAGTGTCACTGTGGAAGCCAAATTTGAGAAAAAACAAAATGGCGCCTTCTAGAAGCCATAATGTAACAAATTAAAAAATAAAAGTCGATGGACTATGGCAAGTGGGGTATCTATGAAAAGGTCTTGCAAAATCATAGTTAGGTTTCCTTGATCATTTTCTCATTTTAACGATCATTTAGGATTTACGAGGTTTCAAAGGTGGTATTCCTTTGTGACACATTACCGAAAAAACGGCTGAACCGATTTTGATAGTAATTGCACTAATAGATTTGTTTTAGTCTTCCGAGTGTCACAACGGAGGCCGAATTTGAGAAAAATAAAATGGCGTCGACTGGAAGCCAATTGATAAATGAAAGTCGATGGGCTATAAGCAAGTGGGGTATCGTTAGATAGGTCTTTTAAAATCACACGTAGGTTCCTTAAACCATTTTTCCGTTTAAATGATAATTTAGGATTTACGAGGTTTCAAAGGAAATATTTAAAGTTCCTACTCATATCATCTATATCTATCAAACTAGGTGAATTATCTCAAAAACCACTCAACCGATTTTAAAACGTATATCACTTATAGAAAGCTACATTATTAATAAGTAAAATAGGTTATATTTTATTTCCAAACAAATTACAGATCCTTACGAAAATTGCAATAATGTTAGTTAAGTCGGAAAAAATCATCTCATCTGAGAGCTTACGTGGCGTGCGCTGCCTAAATCGTTAAAGTTACACGACAACAATGTATGATGGAAACGTTCCTCTCAAAAAGTTCTAAAAAAAAGTCCGCGATAGCATATAACTATCTTTTAAGGTTGGCTCACAATAACCATTTTTATGATTTTTAAATTTGGTCTAAACAGTGCTTTACTTGCGAAGGAGTTTTTATCAACATAGTATTAAGCGATAATTCGTTTTCAAAATAAATATCTTACTCATCTCAAGTATTTAATTTAGACAAAAATTGTCCTTTACAGCATTCAATTTAGATGAATATCTTATGAGATATCGTAGAAATACAGTAACCTTCAACAGAAAATGACGCGGCCGGCAGCGGATAGGTAAGGGTGAAGGTGTACGTGGTGTAGGTGAACGTAGGTACCTACGTTCTCATATATTACGGTAACGTTACATGCGCACATTCGACTAATATAACTTCCGACTAACATTTTTAATGTCTATTAAAAATATTGTTTCCGAGTCCACTTAGATACAAGTATAAATTACAAATTTTAAAAAACCCCCGACTAGAAAAAAGCTGATGAGCTTCAGACGGATGAACAGATTTTCATGAAACATGGCTAAGAACACTCGGGATAAAATTATCTATGACACAAAAAATACTAAACGAAAATCGGTTCATCCGTTTGGGAGCTACGATACCACAGACAGATACACAGATACACAGATACACAGATACACAGATACACAGATACACAGATACACAGATACACAGACAGACACGTTAAACTTATAACACCCCTCTCTTTTTGCGTCGGGGGTTAATAAACTAAATACTAATTAAATAAATACGCCCACTACGTACTACGATACTTTTTTGCATTGTCTACGGGCATTTTCGTAAGTGGCCGACGTTCATTGCTCGTGACGTCGATGCGCTAGGACTCTCGAAAATAAATGAGCTCATTTTTAGGAAAAATAGCAGATTTACAAACATTACCAAAAGTTATTTAAAAAGAACAAAAAACCCGACTGCTTGGATACCAAAAAGTATAAAACAAGACATGAATTGAAGTATTTCATTATTACCAATTTAAATCGTTTAATATTAGGTAATACAATTTATTAAGGCGCAGTCGCACGTTAAGGTTAGCTATTGGACGTGCGACTGCGCCTTGATAAATTTTATTAATATTATACGATTTAAATTGATAATAATGAAAAACTTCAATTCATGTCTTGTTTTATACTTTTTGGTATCCAAGCAGTCGGGTTTTTTGTTCTTTTTAAATAACTTTTTTTACAATCGTGCATTGTCGAGTCAACATCTCCTAAAGATGCTCCGTTGTCGGAGTGAAACGTACGTTGAGAGTAGTTTAAAAAATGTCGCCGGAGGTTGTTGAATATCGCGCGCTATAAGTGGGGGATACGATACGACACATATGCACCTACCACATAGATTTAAGTACCTATTGTCGCGGATTATAGCGAACTTCTAGTTCCTTCATTATCACACAAAAAAATATGCGATCTGCATGATAGGCAAACTAGAGGCCACCATAAGCTCATGACTCCATCGCTCCGCCTCAAGTAGGGCCGAAGGTCGTTCGTGGGAATGAACATTATATTTTATAACAAAATTCGACAACCTACCTTAAACTTGCCTTTACAAAAGTTCAAGAAGTCCATTAACACGTTCACCGCGTAACAGGCCCATATCGGCCTGCCGCGGTACTATCAGCTGGTGCGGACGAAGAAAACTATGTCCCTCTCGCTGGTGCGGAACAATAATCTCTAGTGTTTGTAAAAGTTCAACAGAGACAAATATATATTTCAGCTTGCGGTCAAAATTGTAGGTTTTCCCCAACAAAACATTACGGTAGGCCTTTATCGGCCTACCACGCACTGACGGTGAAAAACATCCGCTGAGTGCGACAGTGGGCCTATTTCGGCCCGCCGTCCCAACAGGCAGCCGGCGACCCGATACCGCACAGAGCGTGCGCCCCGCCAGTTAGTGTTGTACTATCTAGCTGATCTGACGCTGCGTTCGTTCGATATAATCAACGATGGCGAGCAATAAAAGAAAAATCTTAATCCCCACGGCTTGGAAGTGCAGTACCCTGCAGCATCAGAGTTGAGGAGTTGGGACTTGGGTTTAAGTATGAAGTCGTTGCTTGACATCTACAATATGAATTCACCTTATACATCCTAAATCGCTATTTTTAAGGGGTTCTGTACCCTGCAGCATTAGAGTTGAGGAGTTTGGACTCAGAGTTGAATCGTATACACGTGACTTGATATTTACTATTCTATTCACCATCAAAATTTCCTAGCACCCTAGTTTTGAGGATTTTATGTAGTACACCTACAGCATCAGGATTGAGGATTTGGAGTCAGAATTTTTTATGGGACCATTTCGCAAGCTTCCTCCAACCACTGAAAAATAAATTTTTCAAATCGGTTTAGAAACCACGGAGATACGCAGTAACATACATTACAAATAAAAATACGCCACGAATTGAGAACCTCCTACTTTTTTGGAAATCTGTTAAAAAAATAAAAAAATATTGCAGGAAATGCAACCAAAACCTTTGCGTGACATGTTTCCAAGACAGGCATAAGTAAATAAAAACATTTTTCAGTTCTTTTACGATAATTCTGTTTTATTTTCGATATCCCCTTATTTTTCTCTGTCTCATCACTACTAAAAATACTTTCTAGTGCGGTTCAGGTCGATATCGGCCTGAATCGCACTTTTTTTAATTTCTCATTTCCTGTTTGGCAGATCCCGGGGCGAATCGAATCTAAGGAAGCTGGGTTCAAGGTCATTCTAACAGTACAAAAAAAAATATTTACATTATGTTTTCGCAAAGTTATAGCAATAATAATCTATCCTAGTGCTGGTGGGTCGAAAAGACCTGCCACGCACTGGCGGAAATATCATCGGGGGCGCATTTTGACCCGCCGTCGCACCAGATCAAGAATTATGATTTTATTTGCCGCAGTGGACGTGTTCAAAGTAGGTATGTTCCTGAAAGAAGCATAAGTATTATACCTACTGTTGAAGATTACGTAAATGACAAATCCCATCAAAAACATAAATGTAAAATGAGAGCCAAAATCCAAAAATGTGATATGTATATAATATATGCATTGGTTGTTGACTTCAGCGACAAAAGAAGTGAGATCTAAATGGGTGCCAAAGTTCAATGGTCAGTCCTTCAATTTATTTATAACAACATAAAATATTTTATAACAACTTAAAATATCATTTCTTCTTATAACTTAGGATAATATGTTGAAGACTAAGGCTTTGGCTTGGCTAGTTTCCATATACGAATTAATATTAAGTAGGTACCTAAAAGTACAGCAAGCCAAATTTTCGGAAGAATAAAATAAGAACTTACAGCTTTACAACTTGCGAAGGCTATAATTCGTATATGAAAACTAGCCAAGCCAAAGCCTTAGTCTTCAACATATTATCCTAAGTTATAAGAAGAAATGATATTTTAAGTTGTTATAAAATATTTTATGTTGTTATAAATAAATTGAAGGACTGACCATTGAACTTTGGCACCCATTTAGATCTCACTTCTTTTGTCGCTGAAGTCAACAACCAATGCATATATTATATACATATCACATTTTTGGATTTTGGCTCTCATTTTACATTTATGTTTTTGATGGGATATCATTTCTTTTTGTACAGAAATTATTGAACACAATCTCAAACTCAAAACATATTTATTCAAAATAGGTACCTACAAAGTACACCTACTGAACGTCATGCTTACAGAGCATAAGACGTGATGGTGATAACTAACTACGGTATCTTAAAACTAAAGCTACGAGGGTTCCAAACGTGCCCTGGTCTGTGAAGAGCCCGCAACAAACTCAACTGTGTTTGTTTTATTATCACCATCTCACAAATATTTGAAATTATATATACAATATAACAGTTACATAATCAGCCGCTGTAACAATTCATACCCATGCCTTGCTATCATTCAAATAATCCTTTACACTGTAATAGGACTTTTCTATTAGTTCATTGATTTATTCATCTTCATATTAAATAGGTAATCACTGTCGTTACATTATCAAGAAAGCTGCCGGTGCAACAATATCATTTCGATGGTGAGCCTACCCATGGTAACAACAGGTCTTAGCATCCTGTTTACACTCAGGTGACAATTTATGCACCTCAACGTAACGTACCCAAATTGCAAACAATGGTCATCCATGGAATATAGCGCGAAGTCGGCGAGATCGAATCCATATTATAGTATAGCAAAAGTTTTTAGTGAAACATTGAAAACAAGCACGGTAAACAGTCGATATCACTAAAACCACTATAAACAATGATTAAAAATCACAATGACTGACAACTTGAACTGACGACTTCAAATACGTTTCTTCTTCTTTTCTGTCAATGACGTTTCGTTGCACAAAATGCGTAAATACGTAGGTGAGGTTTTAATGCAACTATATTATTATTCATTATTATTTACATTAAAATAATAATTATGTGTCATTTTCAATAGTTAACAACACAAAATAACGAATTTAAACAAAGACCTGCAGTATGATTTATGTAATAGGAGTTTTTTTTTACTTAACAACTCTTGTTTTATTTAGTTATGCATGCACTATGCGTAGAATGTAATGCAAGTTGCCGCAGGAAGTGGACGAGGGAGTTACTACCACCGCTTAAAGCAGTATTATTTCAAAGTAACGGTTGAATGTCACGTACTTTGACGTCCTTAAAATAATGATTATTTCACTACAACATGAACGTCAACAATATTAAAATAATACGGCTTTAAGCGATGGTAGTATGCCCCGTGTCAGAGTTTTGATCTATCCGTAGGTAGATCATAAAAATGACGATTTTTGGACGTTTATATCTAAATAACCATTTGAGGTGTGCTTATGAAATTTGGAGCACATACGTATCTCGCGGGTCTCAATATATGAGCCAAATTTGACATGTTTAAGTGTAATAGTTTTTGAGTTATGAGGGGGTCAAAAGTGGCTCCAAATGGTTCGTGTAATATTACACACGGTGCTGCCAGTTCTTTCTTTTTTGGACTTTGGCTGGACACGCTTCCGCGTGTCTTGATAAGGAGCACGGATTTGACTCGCTCCAGCAATGCTAAGGACAGCTGTTACAAATTGTATTCTACAAATTAATGAAATTGTAGGTAAATTATTTTTTTCAAAAGAGCAACCGCCGAGTTTCTTTCTGGTTCTTCTCGGTAGGAATGGTATCCTGAACCAGTGGTAGATTCACTCGAAGGTTCAAAAGTACCTACTTGTAAAAGTTCATTTGAATAAAAATCATTTGAAATTTGAAATTTGAAATTTGAATCATGGACTTCCGCAAAGTAACTAACGCCTGCTTCCAATCTTTACTTAGCTGATACCTACCTACAAAATTAAACAAAAACCAATTTGACCTAATAAATGTAGTATGTGACGATTATCCCTAATGCCTAATGTAACATTTTCCGAACACAATATGTTTTTATTTTATAATATACAAAATGACTTAATAACGACGCCGGAAATGTGTTTCATTGACCAATCATTGCACGGGAAAGTGAGCAATATGGCGCCAGTTCCGGTCGCAGCGTAAAAAAGCTAATAACACGGACTATCAAATCGCTAATAGGCGATGGCGATTGATTTTTTGATTAGCTGTCTGTCTGTGTATTTAATATTTATTGAAATGACTATTTCCATTGGATGAAATGGGTTTTTTTGGGAAATTGGTTTCAGCTTAGGTAACAATTATTATAAACAACTAGCTGATGCTCGTGACTTCCTCCGCGTGGATTGAGGTTTTTGGTTCCCGCGGAAACTCATTAGTTTTCCGGGATAAAAATTAGCCGGGGTAAAAGTATGTGTTATTCCAGACTATAATCTATCTCTGTGTCAAATTTCATCCAGATCCATTCAGACGTCCTGCCGTGGTTGAGTAACAAACATCCATCCATCCATCACACATCACGTCGATCCGTTGCGGCGTGATTGAAGGACAAGCCAACAAACCAACAAACAAACACACTTTCGCATTTATAATATTAGTAGGTATGATACCTAATATTAAGTATTGAATAAGTAAGTGGATGATGGCTGCGAATTAGTCCGTAAGTAAATTAAAAAAATATAGATTTTAGAGATAAGTAGATGGATAAATCTTCTGTAGCAGGCCCGGGCCCATAAAAGACTGTAGCACTGATGATAGGTAATGATGATAAAATTAAAAAAAGGTTCAGGTTTGGTTTAGATTAAGGGTTTTTGATCCACGCAAGAACTCTTACTTTTCGGGTCAAATGCCTGGATGTGTTAAAACTTAGTAGTACTAAGTTACCTACTTGCCTATCTTCAGTCCAAATTTCAACCAAATCAGTTCAGTAATCAGTTGTTGTGGCGTGAGTGAAACAATTCCAAAAATACTTAAGGAGTAGGGACAATTAACGTTCAATATGTATCAATATTCAATAAGGTAGAGCTACCTACTGGAGGCGCAAAGTTCTAACTTTATGTATTGTATTTGTAATTACCAATTATATAGGTACCTAGGTAGGTACTACTGTGTAGAAAAAGAAAGAAAGAAACATCTAATTTAATTTTTCTTTATTTCCAAGCTTTTACATCTATAGGTACTTAGGTACAAATATTATACTTAAATGCGAAAAGGATGGATGAATGGATCAGCTAGTAAATTATAAAATAAGTAGGTAAGATGTAAATAGGTTTTTCTGCTCACCCACATAGCCTAGGCATCCTAGCCTAGCATGCACCGAGATAGCTAGGTAGGGAGGTCCTAAGGAATACCTATTTCATCATCATCATCACTACAGCCTATTAACGTCCCACTGCTGGGCACAGGCCTCCACTCTCATAGGAGAGCGGGAATTAGAGCTTAGACCCACCACGCTGCTCCAATGCGGGTTGGCGGGCTTTTAACGACTACTATCATGTTATTGATAATAACCGGGACCGACGGCTTAACGTGCTCTCCGAGGCACGGGGGTGAAACACCGCCAACTTCCAACTCCGGGCTGGCACTGGGAATTTCTTAATTGAAAAACCCAATACCTAAACTTTTATGCCCGACCGGGAATTGAACCCAGGACCTCGTGATCCGCAGTCGACTATGCTAACCACTAGACCAACGAGGCAGTCAATACCTATTTATTTATTTTAATTTCATCCAATCACAGCGTATCGAATGCGTTGAGTCAGCTGTAGCGAAGCGTAACGCTAGACTTATCTAGCTACCTAGGTACAAAGCAATGCAAAGTCTGAATCAAGATTTTTTATTCAAATAAACTTTTGAGTGCTTTCGAAATTTGAATCGTTTAAAAATTACAAGTTACGGTGATGATCTTTTTTAGGTTCTATTACCTGCCTTTTACCACCACGAGTTAGGCCTTGACTGCGGTCTCATCTGGTGGTAAGTGATGATACAGCCCAAAATAGTAATAGGCTAACCAGTTAGGTACCTACGGCAGTTACATTAACCCCTAATCAGTTTTTCGCACCGAAACGCTAAGTCGCTTGGCGGCACGTCTGCTGGTAGGATGTTATCTAGCCACGGCCGAACCCAAAATCAACGTAGTTACGTAGCCAGAGTCAACTTATTAACCACAGAGTCAAACCATACAGTCATTTATATCCTTAATGATACATTATAAACCACAATAAAGCAGCTTCCGGTACAGTTAAATGATGGATCCCACTGCAATTATACATTGATGTATAAATTATACAAAAAAAAATGCAAATTACTGAACAGTCCGCACCTTAACATCTATATTTCCGAAACCCATATTATAAGCGACACCCCGTAATTAAGGGGGGTATTCGAATGATTGAAATAGTTTATGGTTTAGTATAGTTTCTCTCTGTTTAGGGTTCCTTAGGTAGGTAGGTATATTAGAATAGAAAAACTGAACAAGAAATAGGTAAGTAGCTTAATTCGCTTTCCTCTCTCTGTGTCGTATTCCTCATTGCTGAGGGACCAAACCCCATTCCAGTAATCGAGGCAGGGGTTTTCTTGGCATAATAATGCGGTGGGCTCTCAGGTCCTTATGCGTACGACTCCACTAAAAGTACCTACTATTTCAACTCTATTAGATTTCTAACCATTAGAAATTATTATGTTGGTGATAATAACTAAGACCGACCGCTTTTAACGTGATCTCCGAACCCGAAGCACGGAGGAAGCGTAAAGGCCAATTCGGGCTTCCAAATTCGGTCACCCATACGTTGTGTAATATTTGCATATTTTTATATAATAATTCGTAGCTGAGTGTACATTTTTGAAGCATAATATTATTGTAAACGAGTGTACATACTTCAATTAGATAAAATCACATTTAGAAATTACCACTAATTAGTAATTACTAACTAGTGTAGAGTCCACAAGATTGTCAGTTTACCTTTCCCAATGTTTTTTTTCCAATGTTAATGTCATTTGTGTTATTGAAGTTTATAACGTTCTCCACCCCGATTTGTAAGTAGTTCCTACCGAAAGTTCCTTGCCAACAGTTCCTATACCGAAAGTTCTTACCAACGAGTCTTTGCTATACCTAGTGTCAACTAGTCTCTAGCATAATATTAAAGAGTCTTTGCAAATGTAAATAGTATAAACTTCGTGTGAAATAAATATTAAGTAATCGTCGCTGCTGCTGTTGTAATTTCAAGACCCCTTCTGACCACCCGAACATTACAGTTGCATAACAACCGGAATCGACTGTGCATTGTCGCAACTAGGCCAATCGTCCCTCAAAATTCGTTTTCCTACCAATATTATAAATGCGAAAGTGTTTGTTTGTTGTTGTTCTTAAACACTGCAGACGAAGGTTTCGACGTGATTCTTCGGACGAGTATCGTAAGGTACAGGTTAGGACTTGAGGCGCTGGAAGCCGCCGTGGTTTATCAACAGCTCCCTTTCCGCATAAAAAGTAAATTCAGTGACGTGACTTGGACTTATACGTGAAGGAGTAACAAATATCCAAATATACAAACTTTTACATTTATAATATTAGTTTGAGGTAACAAAATACTGCAGTAAAAAAATTGTTTTATTGAAAAAAATAATGTTATGTTTTGAACACCCAAAGGTCAGAATTAAAACCCTCGCACCTTACAAATGACGTCTTACCAACTTCCGAATCAAATCCAACTGGCACCCTATATTTAGTGGAATTAGTGGGTGAGTTTAGTAGAAATGGTCGACGGAAGTAAACTACGGTCGAAATTGGTCGAATTAGTCATTTGGTGTCTAATACGACTGGGTTGCACGGAATAGATGAGTTTCTATTACGGTAGCTGTATTCGACACTAGTTTATAAAAATTGAATCTTTTTGGAATAATTCTGATGGTAGAGTCAGCAGAAAAAAATTGCAAAGAAAACATCATGAGAAAATAGTTTTTGACGATTAAAACAATTTAATTCTTCGGATTGGTGAGATAACTTAGTTATATTACCAAGTCTTTGCGAATGCGTTCTTATTTTATGATTTTCCCTTCACTCACGCTGCAACAATATGCAAAAAATATGTAATACTTGGGAATCTGGAGAGAAACTGGTTTTTAAACCTGGAAAATCAAGGAGGTCGTGAATTTAAGTTGGGAATTATTAGCATTCGTATTTCATATTCGCAATGAGGTATGTCTACAATGAGCTCTATTTGAGAAGGCATTTAGGTACATCTACTTAGCAGGCTTATTTATAACTACGTTGTGTTTTATACTAAAAAAAAGTCATGAATTAAATTATTTTCATTTTGTTTACCGATACCGAGGAGAGAAATAACCTGCATCAACGAGAAGCCACTTAACCGCAGTAATATTCGGAGCTGGTCATTATAACACGTCTCAATTTGGCTCAACGGCTCAACACATAAATTGTAATAAGCAGCCAGCATGCGGGTGGCCGGGAATGCGAGAGACAAATAAACGGTGATCATTATGACGTAAAACACGAGAACTTCTTATTATTTTTATGAATTCTGCTAAGTATTAGGTCCTTACCAACGACCTCAATTTACATAGACGGGCCCTGTCAAACAAAGAAGGTGGACCTATTTTACTAACGCCATCTAGTCTGAAAACAGCGCTATGGCGGGGACAAGGACAGGGCTATACAGGTTAGGAGCGTGCTCTAAAGGGCCCTTTCATAGAAAAAAATTGGACTGGACGTCCAATTTTTTTCTATGAAAGGGCCCATCTAGTACCTACATAATATAGGTATATCGATGGTCCTTACATATGAAATTGGCGTTTTGTCGTTCTGCCCATTTTGATCTCAAATATCTCCTCTTTATTTAGGAATTTCAATTTCAAATTTATACAGCTCTTTACTCATGCTTTTGTGTTTTGAAAACCCTCATTCATTTGTTTTTTCCTGTTTTGGTTTTTTCTTTGCGTCACTCAGTTTAAAAAATGGAAAACATGAAATTCCGCGTTATTTACGAGAACGAGCCCCATCGTGGCACCAGTGCTGCAGAAACGGCTCGAAGGATTAATGATGTGTATGGCGGCGGTGTCGCAAAAGAAAACACAGTGCGTTTTTGGTTCCAACGTTTTCGTTCTGGAAATTTGGACCTGCAGAAAAAGAAGATAATGAAGAATTGAAGGCTATTGTAGATCCATCGCAGACCACGTCCGAGCTAGCTGCAGGCTGCGGTGTTAGTGATAAAACTGTTTTAATCCACTTGAAGCAAATTGGGAAAGTGAAAAAGCTTGAAAGGTGGGTACCTCACCATCGTGGCTAAACAACCGAGGCTGGTCAATCGCTCTAGGCCACTGCTGCTTCAGGACAACGCTAGATCACACACAGCACAACAGACGGCTACCAAATTAGAGGAGCTTCAATTGGAATGTCTAAGACATCCACCGTGCTCCCCGGACCTTGCTCCAACAGATTACCATTTTTTTCGAATTGTGGATAACTTCTTGCAAGGGAAAAAATTCAACTGCGATGGGGCAGTCCAAAGCGCCTTCAAAGATTTTATTGATTCCCGTCCGAATGGTTTTTTTATTAAAGGGATCAATGAACTATCTATGAGATGACAAAAGTGCATAGATTTTAAATAAATATTTTAAAGGTACCTACATGGCTGAAGCGCGCGACTTCTTACGCGTGGATTGAAGTTTTTTGGTCTTAGTAATAGTCTTTGTGCTATTCCAGACTATATTCTATCTCTGTGCCAAATTTCATCCAGATCCGTTCAGCCGTTGGGGCGTGATTGAGTAACAAACATCCATCCATACATCCATCCATACATCCATCCATCCAAACTTTCGCATTTGTATTATTTTTTATTATTATATTATACATATATTTGATATCTGATGATTTGTTTGATTGATTGATATGATGATATTTTAAAAAAAAATTGACTTTATGTTCCTCCATTACAAAACGCCAATTTCGTAAGGACCCAATATTTACTTATTGATGACAATATACCTACGGATCCGAGTCTTGCTAGGGGTCCCTTTCCACATGATATGTGCTAAGTTGCTAACCTACGGATTCGTGTCAAACCCACCGAGCGCTTGGTCTAAGGCTGGCCATACACGGACAGCTTGAAGCAGTCAGGATGGACTGCTTCAAGCTGCGACTGCATAGTGAACTACAGTCTTTACGTACACACACCTGGAACCGTTCGAGCAGTTGCGACTGCTTCGGATGGTTGGCAGCAGTTATCAAAGGTAGCTTCAAGCTGTTGACCATGCCTGCAGGAGCGGTCCGTGTATGTTGATCAGTGGCTAACTGCTCGAGTAGTCCGTGTATGCCGGCCTAACATCTAGCGATCTAAGCTATAAAAACCAAGTGCTCCTATTGGTGGATTTGATAAACATCCTTACACCTCTGGTGGAAACGCACCCTTACTATGGCGCTGAAAAGAAGATTCAGGGTCACTCAGCAGGCGATGTGTGACAGATCTGGCTGAAATTTGGTTTACCTAGCATGGTGTAAGTAGGTGTGACGTAGGCATCCGTTAAGGAAGGAATATTTAAATTAGGAGGCGTAAAATAGCGAAGCGAAAAAGCTAGTTTTGCCTAAACCACAGAGTACATGCTTAAACCTTCGGAAAATATCTAGCCAAGGGTTATGGGGGTGTGTTAAGTCATTTGTGTAGACACCTCAGTCATGTCTTATTTTGATTGTCTACGTTATTATTTCTATCTGCCTTTAACTTATAACATTGAAATAAGGACCGTAACATGTTAGAAACAGAGTTATAAATAGGTTACTCATAAAATATAAACTGTTTTACACGAAACGGAATGTGTGGTCTATAATCGATTGCGGTTGCTCGAGTGTTTTTTTGATCGAATCGAAAAAACTTTTCGAATTAAAAATTAGGAACTTGGATAGAAATGAAATAATAATGTGCTATGATTTATTAATATCACTCGCAGATGTTGCTGTTATTCCGTATGCTAGTGTTTTAACTATTTCTAAGGCGATCTATCGATCATATCCGGGAGGTTTCTTCGGCCGTGGCTAGTTACCAATCTCGTAGTTCCTACTAGCAAAGTCGTGCCGCCAAGAGATTTAGCGTTCCAGTATGATAACCTGTAGAAACCGATTAGGGGTAGTATGGATTAAATATAACTTCCATACCGTTATCAGTTCAGCTCGCTACCATCTTAGACTGCATCACCACTTCAGGTAAGATCGCAGTCAAGGGCTAACATTTAGTGGACAAAAAACGACACAAAGACCTCGTCATCGTACATGCCTGAGAGTTCTTGCAATCTGCACTTAGCCAGCGTGTTGGACAATGGCCAAACCATTCTCATTCTGGGAGAGAGAAGACTCGTTTTCAGTAGTGAGCCGGCATGGCTGAATTGATGATGACACAAAGGTACAAACTACACTGACAATCAGTGAAAGTGCCACACATAATATAATCGGTAAGAGGTCATCCATCCATCCATCAGCCTGTATGCATCCACTGCTGGACATAGTTAGGCCTTTTCTAGAGCGCGCCACCAAACACGGTCCTCCGCCGTCCTCATCCACCCGCTTCCCGCCACCTTCATTAGATCATCGGACCAGCGAGCTAGAGGTCGTCCTATACTGCGCTTACCGGTATACGCGGTCTCCACTCCAGAACACGTCTGCCCCAACGGCCATCGGTTCTGCGACAGATACGATCTGCCCACTGCCACTTCAGCTTGTTAATCCTCAGAGCTATGTCGCATTTTTGTATATAGTTAGAGGTACACACTTATCTGACCCGGTGACAGCGTCGCTAGTATCTATGAATAAATTACAAATTAAAAAAACCCCCGACTAGAAAAAAGCTGATGACCTTCAGACGGTTGAACAGATTTTCATGAAACATGGCTAAGATCACTCGGGATAAAATTATCTATGACACAAAAAATACCTTCTAAACGAAAATCGGTAAATCCGCTTGGGAGCTACGATACCACAGACAGATACACAGATACACAGATACACAGACAGACACGTTAAACTTATAACACCCCTCTCTTTTTGCGTCGGGGGTTAAAAATAAAATGAAAACAAAAACTAAACACGCATAAAAATTAGTTCCAATTTTGGCCACCGGGTCATATAAGTTTGTCTTATAGATGTATCATAATAGATGAGTCGGTGTGAGTGAAGCGACAGTGAGATGTCACCAGCGTGACAATGCGGTGATCCGACACGGCTAATCACTCCCATTGTGACCACGCAGATGTTACGAGTGACGGCGACCAGGATTTCTGTACGATGTGGGACGCGTGCTTCCAAAAGCTTCTTCGCCCCAACACTCGTATGGCGCTGTGCTGAAGTGGGCATACAAATCGTAAATATCAGTTAGCTTCTTGAGCACTACCCGTAAGCTCGCGCTACGCGTTTCCGAGTCCTAAAAGCTACGCATCGCAATGTAGGTATGCATTTATCCAGTCCAAAGTAGTTAGAATTGAAGTTTTATTTTAAGTTGATGTTTACTACTTAGTAATAACTTACCAAAGCCAAAGCCTGATAGTTAAAGTTTTGTAATGTAGTGTAAAAATGTGGGACAGTTCTATATTTCCTCCAGGTTAGGATGCGACTGGTAAGCAGGTTAATTTAATCCTACGTAAGGTAGTCTGGCAGAGATCGCTATTATCCAGCCATAATTAATATCCATATCTACTAATATTATAAATGCAAAAATGTATCTGTCCGTCTGTCTGCCCATTGACAGCTAATCTTTTCAACCGATTTTGATGAAATTTGGTATTTATATACATAGTTTGTATCCCGGGAAAGGACAAAGGCTAGTTTTACCCCGGAAAATTAACGAGTTCCCGCGGGAATAATAATAAAACCTCATACACGTAGAGCAAGTCACGGGCCTACTTTATAGTCGCGGGCATCATCTAGTTACTTAACCAAGCCCTGGCATATCAAAGACAAATAGAAAATAAAAGGAACCTTGTTAGATCCACTTAAAATCGAAATGTATGGCACCCTACTGGACCATATGAGCTCGTTTAATTATCCGTGTCCGATGTACTCGAGGTTATTTAGCGTCACATTCAGCTGATGATGGATAATCAGTGCATCAATGAATGGCTGATGATTTCGATCACCCAGTTTCGCTCTAATGACATTCTTATGAGCTTAGATTTAGATCAATTGGATTGGAGGGAATTTCAAAAAAGTGTGAGGTGAATCATACTTATTATAATATATAATAAACTATCTACCTAATGCTCGCGACTTTGTCCGAGTGTTTTAAGTTTTTTTTTATTTCCGCGTGTATTCCTTGATTTTTCGGGATAAAAAGTAGGTTTTGTAATGCTCCAGGTCCTCAACTATAATAGGTACCCATGCCAAAAATCACGTCGATCGGTTGCTCCTTAGCGGCGTGATTGAAGGACAAACCAAAAATCAAACACACTCTCGCATTTATTATATTAGTATGACGCCAAAGTGTGTTAGTTTGTCGGTTTGTCCTTCAATCATGCCGCAACAGAGCAACGGATTGATGTGAGAGGAGATAAGCACTTACTTAAACAACGTTTTACACGAAATAAACGCAACACTTAATCATAATTAAAACATGAAACGCCCATCAAGTTCGCAAGCATTACGAATTCTTTATGGCACTTTATCAAAATCACTCTACCGAAACTGTATGTGAAACAAACAGTGAATCACCTAACTGCTTAACGATGTTTTTTTGCCACTCCTTTGTTGTGGCAGGTAGACATTAGAATTTAGTCCACGAACGCTAATTTTCACAGTAAAATCTTTTAAAAAATGTGTGAGTGTGCACTGTGCAGTGTAATTCACACGCGGCAGACCGCAGAAGTGAAACTTCGGAAAGTAGCCTACGAGAGAATGAGGTAAATATAACTTGTAATCTATCTCATTCTCCCGCAGGCTTAATCCCTATATAAGTTTTGGTGTCGCTTATTGTTGAATCAGCTTAGGATATTTTCTCAGGAAAAATAACACAAATTGTTTAAAAAATAATTCATTTCTTGTTATACTATTATAATATTTTTTCAGTATTAGACAGAAGGTGACAAACTATGTCATACCAATAATTATAGACAATAATAAAAAAACTAAATACAAAACAGACATATACAGACATATTAAAAAAAGAACTTTTTATTATTTTATGTTTAAGTACTCGTAAGTAATACTTTTTCGTTTCGTTTTACGTTTCATCGACTTTTCAAATCACAACGATTCTTCACTTCTTCTTCACAACGAATCTTCTGTAAGTTTCACTTTTTCAAAAATAAAGCTAAAAGCCTAAAATATTCAACAGAACGTCTTTATCCAAGTCAACACATCATGTCGTTTCAAATAAATATATTAAATGGAACTACCTTTTAGCGCCTCCGTATTTGGACTCGATTTCGAACCCTTTTAAAAACCATCAACTATATCTAGAAACATAACATTAAACGTAAAATCTACAGCATAAAGCTCATTTTGATTGAATTTATCAGCAAATAAAACTTGGTTTCTCAGTCATCTGTCATCAACGGGTGTCATATTATGGGTCTTTTAAGGTGCACACAGCACAAAGAAATTCTGGTTCCTTTTTAATCAACGGACCTATTCTTTGACAAGATCGTGAACATTAAAAGAACCTTTTCCTTTTCCATGGCTACTTTTATTCGAAAGTGCTTTTCTTAAATGCTTTTAAAATAGGCAATGTATGCCCCCAGCGGCCAGACTAATAAGCGGTTAATCTTTTTTTTGGAAACTACAAAGTTATTTGTAGATATTCTATCAATGACGTGGAGGACATCTTCACGAGGTGTAAATTGACAACCAAATATAATATAATTGATGGATATGACAGCCATGACGACTTCGTCTATTTTAACGTGATTTTAACTATAAGTTATGTAAAACGGTACAGTATCGGTACAGTACGATAGGTACCTACTTATGTAATCTAGGTAGATTCGCTGGTGCGAGTGCAGTTTATAAAATATATTATTATAGTATCTAATTGGGAATTTATAATTTCTTAATTTTCTATGATGCTGGTGAGATGACATGTTTTATGGGCTAACTTGAAAAATTACCTTTAAGGTCACAAAAAGTCAGCTTCATTTTCAAGAATTGAAATTCCCTTAAACCCCAGACTACATTTACACATTTACCGACCTTTACTCCTTAGTATTCATATTCATACTAATCCATGTCCATCCATGCCTACTATCCATATTCCATACTAATGTTATAAATATGAAAGTGTGTCTGTCTGCTACGCTTTAACGGCCCATCTTTTTAACGGATTTTGAGGAAATTTGGTATAGAGGTAGGTTACAACCCGGGGAACCTAGGGACATAGGCTTTATAGCCCGGAAAATGAATTTCCCCCGGGAATTAAAAAACGTAATCTGCGCGAACGAAGTCGCGGGCATCATCTGGTACTATAAGTACCTAATATAAATGCGAAAGTGTGTCTGTCTGTCTACGCTTTCACGGCCCATCCGTTCAACCTGCAATTTTGTCCTACAGGGATAGGCTGTATCCCGGGGAGGAAATAAGCTACTTTTTATCCCGGAAAATTAAAGAGTTCCTGCGAGAATTAAAAAACAATCATCTAAGTAGTTATTTCTATAATTTAGTTACTTGCAACCTAGGTATCCCATTATACTTACCTACCTAGATAAATTAAAGAATTAATAAGCACCTTCACATTATTCCAAAAATATCAATAAAAATGTCTAATTAATCTGTATAAAATCAGGATATTATCTAAATTAATTTATTTTAAGCCTCTCCCGTCGTAACCACTGTCGAATCAATAAAGCTAAGAACCGAATGGCTCCAATAAAATTAGTAGGATCCTATAAGTCAATGATAAGCCCATTGCTAATAGAGTGCCCATTAAAATCACCTTTCAACTTATATTGAAGAGCAATAAATGAATAAAAACAATTACCGCCGATCGGAGCTAACCTTTATTTGCGGCTGGGATGACTTTCAAATATGCGATGTTGAATAAATGTCACTCTTAAGCAGAAGTGTTGGAGTTCACATTCAAATGAAATATTATTTTCCCAGTAACATTGTAGCATGGATAAGGGAAAGTGTTTAGTGTTAGAGATGAAGCGGGCGCGTTAGCGTTATTGGGTTCGGAAGCGGATTTTTTGGATCAATTATTCGGAAAGAGTATAATTTTATAGCAGTCTATTTATTAGCTTTGTTTATCAGCACATCAATGTGTTCCTTGTATCTGAGTTCATCTTTTCCTCTTAGGACGTGTTAGGATATCGCCTAACGTCTTAGCATAGCACTCCACTGTTTTTGCAAAAAAAAATAGGTACACCGTATAAATGAGAATAGTATATGAGCAAAAATTTATCAAATTTCAATATGCGTGACTTCAGAATCACGTTATTTTTTTATATAATTCCGTGGGCATTTTATTATTGTAGTTAGGTACGTTACATTTAAAAGTTAACATTGTGGATAATTTAATAATTAATTCTGTTGTACACAATCTCTAAACTGAACTAAAATGACTGCCAAAAATATATTGCTATCATTTTCATAATCCTCCTAGAAGATAAGAAACATCAGTTATGTCCTGCCAAGCAGAAAAAAAAAATTAAGCAATTACATTAATTGCTGTCAATTTATTTAGAGAAATTTATACCTATAGTCCATGTCACGAAAGATGTCCCCTAGAGGCGGCGCTAATTACATATACATGCAATTATTGTATGAAAAACTGTTTCAGAGTCCACAAATTGCTGTAGGACTTATTTCGTAACACGAGTTATACAATCAGCCACATTGCCGCTGTCCGCTACCGCATATACACCGCGCCCGCGCCCGCGTGTCGGCGAGATGAAAGCGGTCGGCGCGTTTGAGATGTGTATTGCCGCGCAATTAGGCCTCAGTAATGAGAGGAGCGACACAGCCCCCGCTAATCGCCCCGCTCCACGGCCGGAATGTAAATATGAAAAGCTTTTTGATTCGGTTTCAAATTAAAAACGAGTGGAGTTATTGTTAAGTGATCCTCACGATTCCGGTCTTATTCCCATCTTGGTCTTTTTCTTTATGAAGTTTTGTAGTTTGTATGAGTACCTACTATGCTATCTCATTTCATGTTTTCCAAAAGAGTACCTAAGTTTTCTGTTACAGAGCTTAATACTACGTATAAAACACGGACCAAAAAGACACTAACTTTGAATGCGTTATGCGTCGAGCCTTTTTGCTTGATGTTGCCTTCCAGAGGTCCAATGTCTAAGCAACTCATACATATAGGCAGGCGTTCTTACATGCTTTTTGACATGCAGACATCTATTAAACTCCATAAACAGGTCGAATTATCCGTTTGACAAACGATTACGATTTTCTTACACAATCGGGAGCTGAACTGTTAAGTTATTTATCTACTCCAGCATCGAAAAGTTCCAATTTCGAATTTGACAACTAGGTATATCGAATTGAACCCTCTTTCGTGTTTGCTTCTCATAACGGTACAGTTCGTTGTATGGGAGCTGTATCGTTATGAGTCGTAGCTGTATCGATATGGTTATCTTCATAAATAGGATACCTATAGCTTAGCGGCTCTGGGTTCTGGCACTTTTGGTTTTTATTAATTTATAAAGTAAAAAATTATAAAGACGTCCTTGTCGTAGATAAAATCTTGTATGCAACTGTACGTAATTAGTCATTTTAATTCTCGTACTATCCTATTTTGATACTCGGCAAGCCTCGTATCAAAAAACAGCACTCGAATTAAAATGACCCTCATTACGATACAGTTGCATAAATAGCTATACTGTGTCCGACCGAAAGTTCGGTTTCGGTTTAATAAAACTTACCAAATTCAAAATAAATCACACGAAAACTCACAACAAGCAAAACAAACTGCAAACACAAGCCAGTCACGACTTGATTAGGCACGTGGACGCGGCGAAATGTCTTCGTCGCTTACTCGCTTGGATGGAATTTAAAGCGCCGAACATGACCGATCACAGCGCGAGAACTCCCGAATCACAGAGGTAGTATAGCCTACCTCTATGTCCCGAATGCTGTATCGGTTTCGGTCGTAGTTTCGGCAGGTTTGCCGCCGAAACCGAAACTAAACCGAAACTCATTTTTTGCCGAAACTCGATCGAAACGAAACCGAAACCGAACTTTCGGTCGGACACTAGTTTTTAGCATTACCACAGAATAGGGTAGAATAGGCACTTACTTAAAAATGACAGCTTTATGTCACGGTACCTTGACGCCCTTAGACATAATATAATAATGAGTCTAAACACAAAGGTCAACAATACTAAGCTGAACCGTACCTACTTAGTAGGTAGGTAGGTACTTACAGTAAGTTTGCATTAAGTAAATGAAATTTTCTGCATCTGAATGTAGATCTATTTAGCACAAAAGGATGTTAAATGTACAGAAGTATAAAGAAGGAGGCTAGGACTTTCAGATACAGATCTATATTTTGAAACACACTTAGGTGTACCTACCTACCTACGTCTATTTAGTGTTCTTAAGAAAATATACTGAATCTACTAGTGGTATATAGAGTACGTATAAGTTTTCAGGCAAGACAGTGTACCTGTTAGGTAAATTAGGTAAGTAGGTATATCATAAGGCAAGTGTAAGTAGGTAGGTATAGGACCACCGCGAAGTTATTGTGATCGTGATGGGATACGAGCATTAAGATGATAGTCCCGTAGCGTAGGCACCCACTAGGTACAGTCACACACGAAAGTGCTTCGCCTAAAATATGTTTTAAAAAAAAACTTTTACAAGTGCTTTTGAATCGTCAAAGCTAAAAAGTTATACATAGGCAGTACCTAGGCTTCTCGTCAAATATATGAAAGTATCATCATCATCATCACTACAGCCTATTAACGTCCCATTGCTGGGCACAGGCCTCCACTCTCATAGGAGAGTGGGAATTAGAGCTTAGACCCACCACGCTGCTCCAATGCGGGTTGGCGGGCTTTAACGACTATTATCATGTTAGTGATAATAACCGGGACCGACGGCTTAACGTGCTCTCCGAGGCACGGGGGCGAAACACCGCCAAGAGTATGAAAGTATATTAGATAGAAATAGTCATGACTTTCAAAATAACCACTACTCGAGCCAATTTGAAGAGTTTAAAACGATCAACCCGGATCAACCCGGTTCTATTCTATAATTCTATGTGGTTTAGAATAGAAAGATTGGGTTTGCCTTGCAGGGTCCAGACTCCAGAGTCCAAACTCCAAAGATAAAACCCCCGTAAAAGCCTCATGTAGGTACCTACCTACTAAAATGTTATGATGTCGGCGAAAACTGCTTAAATTTAGATTTATTAAAGATTCCTTGGTAACTCTTTGTTTTTCTGGGGTAAAACCACAGTATACTCAATACCTTTGAGCCTCAGGAGATCAAATTTTACCAAACATGTGTCATCATTACTGACCTGCAAATCTAAAACATTATGACAACAGGTAACAGTATGGATGTTTGCTTTTAAGTTACTAACTAAATTACTAATGTAAAGAAGTCGTGGATGTAAAGTTAGACGTCAAATTTATCATCCACAACCATCGATTAAGTCGTAAATATAACTTCGACACGTATTATGCAAGTAATTATGCGACTGACTGTACCAAATATTACCAGCGGAGGCTTTCATTAGAGCTGTGAGTGGTTTCAGTGTGAGAAAACTGTGGGTGGCGCGTTTGGAGCGAGGCACTGCGCACTCCTCAGTCGCGGGCGCCCGCGCTGTTAGCTTTAAATCATAATCCTACAGCCTTCAGGAGTTTAGGACTACATACTTTTGTTTGATGAAAATTCTTTCCAAAAAACCGACTTCCAACGCAACTGTAAAGTACAAAATAATTTTGTTTTCTACCCACTATGTTGAAGGCGGGTGGGTATAACCAGGATAAGCAAAGTTGACGCATCAGACTCGCCCGACTTCAACATAGTGGGTAGAAATCAAAATTATTTTGTAGGTACTTAACAGTGGCGTTGGAAGTAGGTTTTTTTGGAAATAATTTTTATTTTTAACTTCTTAGTGTCAGGACTCAGGGTAGAGGATTTGGAGACAGAATTTTTTATGGGACCACCTCGAGAGTTTCCTCTAACGGCTGATAGAAAAACTTTTCAAATCGGTTCAGAAACCACGGAGATATGTATGCACCGACATACCTACATTAAAAAAAAACAATACGCGCCGAATTGAGAACCTCTTCCTTTTTTGGCAGTCGGTTAAAAATTACTGATTTTCATAGTTAGCTCTATGTATTTATTTACTAGCTAATGGCCGCGACTTCGTCCACAAAGGGTACCACAGACCAGTTTTGTCCAGTCTAGCATCAAAGACCATAGAAACAGTAATGCATTGTACACGCTCATTTTAATTTCCCGTGTGTGTGTAGGTTCACATTTTTCATGTCAGTTTCCTCTCAAAGAGATTTCCCAAACTTCCCTTTGTACCTTGCCCACGGCACCGACGTATCTACTAATTGTATGAATGGTGTTTATGGTCGGGGCGCGGACCACACAGCGTCCCGTCACTGCCCTATGATGGATGTTTTATTAACACATATCATATCAGACATACCGAGGAATTCTAGGTAGATATATAGGTTTGACTGCCTCGTTGGTCTAGTGGTTAGCATGTTCGACTGCGGCTGACGAGGACCCGGGTAGGAGTCCCGGGTCGGGCCATAATTAGGTAACTAAGTGTTGGGGCTTTTTGACAGAGAATTATCAGTACTAGCCCGGAGTTAGGAAGTTGGCGGTGTTTCACCCCCGTGCCTCGGAGAGCACGTAAAGCAGTCGGTCGTGACTTGTGCGCCTGATCTCTTTCTGGTCGTGTCGGATTAGTAGTGGTAGTAAAGGACCAGAGAGTGCACCTGTGTTTGCACTTTGCGCACACGCTTGTGCACTCTAATATACCTAGAAAAACCTAGATAGGTATTTGTCTAGCAGTAATGTAGAGTACTTGCCTAGGTCATGTAGAGTCTCTATTACGATTAGTGTACCTAATACTGAATGATGCCCGCGACTTCGTCCGCGTGGATTGAGGTTTTCGTAAAATTGTAATAGGTATTGTACCTATAAGGTTTTTGGCTCGACCCTCTACCCTTTCGTGATCTACCTAGCCTAGTTACTAATATCTGTGAATGTGTGTTTGTGTAGCCCGGAGTTAGGAAGTTGGCGGTGATTCACCCCTGTACCTCGGAGAGCACGTTAAGCCGTCGGTCCCGGTTATCATCACTAACACGATAATAGTCGTTAAAGCCCGCCAACCCGCATTGGAGCAGCGTGGTGGGTCTAAGCTCTAATTCCCTCTCTCCTAAGAGAGTGGTGGCCTGTGCCCAGCAGTGGGACGTTAATGGGCTGTAATGGTGGTGGTGGGTGGTGTTTGTTTGTTGGTTTGTCCTTCAATCATCACGCAAAAGAGAAACGATTCTACGTAATTTTGATTTGCACGGGTATAATTGAGCTGGAGGGTGACATAAGCTACTTTTTATCCGAGAAAAAAAAACCGGCCAAGTGCGAGTCGGATTTGCGCACCGAGGGTTCCGTACAAACCTGTAAATATATAAGTAAAAGTTATAGTATTTTTATTCCATATTTAATACTTCAACGCGTTCATGCGGAAAGGGGTAGTAAGTTTAAAATTATTTTTATTATATGATGTAACTAAAAATTTATGATTTTCGCAATTTTTCCTTTATCTGTACTATAAGACATAGCTTCGTACCAAATTTCAAGATTCTGAGTTCACGGGAAGTACCCTGTAGGTTTTGATTCCCTTGCGAGTGCATAAACATTCGAAAATTTGCAGCATAAACGGCTGTATCTTTTGATTGTGTTGGCTTTGAAGTTTGATTTTTTCACAGCTCCAAGGGACAGTAGACCTGAGTATTGATATGAATTTCAGCTTGATACCATATTATATTATTCTGTGTTGATACCTCCATGCGTTCCTGAGAAAAAAAGTCTTGACACACAGACGGACGGACAACGAAGTGATCCTATAAGGTTTCCGTTTTTTCCTTTTGAGGTACGGAACCCTACAAAAGAGTCCCTTGGGAAAAGCCACGCGGACGAAGTCACGGGCATCAGCTAGTAGGTAAATAAGTGGATACAGGCCCACAAATTTATCTGACCCGGAGACAGCGACGCTAGTAGATACCTAAATCTAAACTAATATTAAAAAGAGAAAAGATTTGTTTGTTTGTTTGTTTGTAATGGATAAACTCAAAAACTTCTCAACCGATTTTAAAAATTCTTGCACTAGAAAGCTACATTATCAGCGAATAGCATAGGCTATATCTTATTTTCAAAAAGATCCTTACGAAAATTGCAATAATGTGAACCAAGTCGGAAAAAATCGTCTCTTCTCACAGTTTACCCGGCGTGTTCTACGTAAATAGTTAAAGTTACACGAAAATAATGTATGGTGGAATTGTTCCTCTCAAAAAGTTCTAAATAAAGTTAGCAATAGTATATACCTATCTAGCTTTTAAGGTTGACTCACAATAACCATTTTCATGATTTTCAAATTTCGTCCAAACCGCTTTACCGACTTGTGAAGATGTTTTACCGACATAGTATTATGTGGGTATGGACTACGTGCGAAGCCGGGGCGGACCGGTAGTGTAAAATAAAAATAAAACTAGCACCAATAAAAATTAGTTCCAATTTTGGCCAACGGATCCAAAACGGATCAGATAAGTTTGACGGACTAGATAGTAGATACATTGGGTAGGTATACTGTAGAATACAGTGGGTACTTGGTAGATAGGTACCTACTTAGTACCTAGGTATAACTCTATCTAACGTAGTAATAGGTAATAGCATGAAGCATACATAATGTAATACCAAACTCCATTAACCATTATGGATACAAATTACTCTACGAATTGATATTTCAAATCGGTTACTGTCTACTGATAACGTAGGTAATAGCGAAACCGACTACTTAATAACTTAATGTTACCCGCTATTGTATACTTGTATAGGTAGATAAGTAGATATGTATAATATTATACCTACCTTATGACCTATTTTGTACCGCTTTAATCTATATTTTATCTATCTGTATTCATTAAAAAAAACTGTTTAAGTCCCACAAACTTATCTGAGCGAGTGTCAGCAGCGCTATGTATACCTACCCAAGGGCGTAGCCAGGATTTTATATAGAGGGGGGCAGATAAAGAAAATTCTACACTATATTTTTTTTAGAATCTCACTATACTACTATACTCTATCTCTATTAGTAGTGGAGGTCGGAAGTGAGGAAAAAAATTAAAAACACAATATAATATAACAATCACAATAATAACTTGACCAGTAATCAGCGCGGTTCTTCACAAAAATTGTTTAAAACTTCTCTCAAAATCTCTTCTTTTTTTCTTTGACAATTTTCCTGTGTACGCTTAACATACATAGCCCGTTTAAACGGTTTTCGGCCATCGTAGACCTGACACATCGCAGGGTAGAAAAAGACCTTCTTGTTGTACATAGTTGTGCCAATGAAATAAGGATGGCTTTTTTAGTTGCTGGGAAAAAAGTGTCTGCCTCCTTTAATACGTCAGTAAAATCTAACTTTTCTAGATCTTCTCTTTCCATTCCTTTATCCTTCCATAGTTTGTACCATAATTCTACTTCATGTCCAAAAAGAGGAAGATCATAGTATTGATAGAAATCTTGCGATTTTTCTTTAAAATCAACCAGCGACATATTTAGCATTGAACTGGGATGTATAGACATTAGGCTAAAAACAGGTAAATGTTCATTAGAAAAACGCTGTTCGAGTGCGGAATGCGGATATCTGCGAATCTAAATAAGGAATGATAACTGACCGCTTCCAAAAATCGCATACACTCTCAGCTGGGTGATTGGACCGATGTTGTTGGTGACATGCAACACGCGGGATTTGCAAATCAGTGCCAATGGCAGTTGCAGTTTTAATTGAAACGTCTAAACTATTCTCTCTCTGTCTGCGTTGCTGCGATGATCTTTAGTAACGGAAATGATTCTCTTGATGATTATGATTCACGCATGTGTAGGGGGGGGGGCTGCTGCCCCCCCCTGCCCGTACCTCGCTACGCCCTTGTTAACCTACCTACTTACTAAAAATAAAATAAACACTGAACAGGGATAAACATTAGTTCCAATTTTGGCCACCGGGCCTGATTTAAGTTTGCGGGACTATTTTTTTTCTTTTTTTCCCATTTCAATTATCTGCCATCGGTTTTCTAGCCATAATTAGATTTCAGGAATTGGTTTGCTAGTTATAGGTATAAGTATATTGAGGGGGTATTCCAATGACTCTCCTTCCCTAGGTTTTATTGTCATCGAGGAAATTTATCTCTCACCCATATCTAGTAAGTACATGCCATCTTTTGATTCTGCTCCTTCATTATCTACTATTCAGAAGTGGTCTAGTGAATTTAAACGGGCCCACCAGCCGGAAAACTCATGGCCATAGTATTTTGGGATTTTCAGGGAATTTTACTGATCGAATACACAAAAAAAGGGTCAAAGTATTACTGCCGCAGCTTACGCAAACAGCCTACGCAATTTGAAGGACGCTATAAAAGAAAAAAGACGTGGAAAATTGACCGCTTGTGTCTTGCTTCTTCACGACAACGCGCCGGTTCACACAGGGCGCGTTGCGAAGCAGCTGTGAGGGATTGTGGATTTGAAGAAATCACTCATCCACCCTACAGCCCTGACCTGGCACCCAGTGATTACTTTTTGTTCACAAACCTGAAGAAAGATCTTCGGGGTTAGCATTTTTAGCTCCTCCCCTAGGTTTTATTGTCATAGAGGAAATTTATCTCTCACCCAAATCTAGTAAGTAGGTACAGATATTGCCAGTGGAGATTATCTGTACTTAAATGGAACTTATCTTTTGAAACTTTAGTAATTGGAGGAAGCAGGAAGCAGTAGGTACCTATCGATTTATCCGACAACGAGCCCAAAACAATTTGTTTTATGTTTTGTCTGTCCGTCTATCGGTCTGTTTTGGATGTCTTCTGGACGGATTTAAATGTAACGTGGTAAGTAGGTACTAGGCACTTAACTGACACTTTGGGGTCATAATATAGGATACCAGCTGATGCCTGCGACTTCGTCCGCGTGGATTGAGGGATTTCGGTTCCCGCGGGAACTCTGTAATTTTCCGGGATTAAAAGTAGGTATCTACTAGTTATTGTGTTATACTAGACTATATGTATAAACTATCACTGTGCCAAATTTCATCCAGATCCGTTCAGCTGTTCTGGCGTGATTGAGTAACAAACATGCGTCCATACATCCAAACTTTCGCAATTTTAATATTAGTGTGGATATATAGATAGTATAGAATTACTTAAATATCCGCAGCATCTATAGCCTATAGATGCTGCGGATATTTAAGTAATTAATGTAAGTACCTAATTTATAATATAATTTTCCTCATTCTCTTTCAATCAACATCACTTATTAGTTCATTCTTAAAACAATATAAATCAGGCGCGGAACATTTGCATCAGTTAGCACGCTCGACTGACTCCCGCCAACTAATTACTAATTAGTAGAACTTAAAATAAATGTCCCCAAACGGTGTGTCAAAACAGAGAGGCAAGTGCGCGGCAGCAACACGCTGCGTTTGCAGGACACAATTCTGCCGCGCGCCAGTAAGGACATGAGGACTATAATAAAATATACCATAGAATAGGTACTTATTAGTACCTATCATTTACAGATGATATTACTCCGCAAAGACGTATAGATAAAATATAGCGGCTCTCGAAACGACGTGATGAGTGCGGGTCTTCTACCCTAGCCTACTTATCCGGTGGGGCGCGGGGTAATATTATTGTACCCCGGTGAGTGTCTTTAAGCCGCGATGGTTAGTTAGGGCCTGCCTTGAAGGCTACCTGATACGACGTAATAAAATACAATTCAGCTCGCACAGCGCCACGTGGGATTTTTAAAGTATTTAGGTAGATACTCCTAGGATGCGCAGGAACGCATCCTATCTTTTTCTATCGCGTAGCTCTTATAATAACCCGTCTGACGTGGTGCGTGTAGCGTTAGTGTTGTCTTCTAACTTCTTGTAATGAGTGAGTTCCTAAGATAGATAATATTATGTCATAAACATCTTTATTTGTGTTTAATTTATAACCAAAAATCATACCTACCTACTAATAGTATAAATGCGAAAGTGTGATTGTTTGTTGGTGTGTCGTTCAATCACGTCATAACGGAGCAACGGATCAACGTGATTGTGATTGTGAAGACCTGAAAAGTGAAACCTGAAAACGCTTATTAAACTTATTTCATTCACCTAAGAGTAACCAGAAAGTCAAATGTATTTCTCTGTGCGCGCACGACACACTTACAGTTGACTAATACGAGTGCCGTCGACGGATCGCTGACGTAGGTATATAAATATTATCTTAGGTCACGTGACAAGTGAGTCAGGCCTGACTATACCCACGAATGTAATATTATGCGCGGCACACGCGCACTATTGCCACGGTAATATTATGTATTTGCCGCTTTAGGTATGTTTGGACACACCTTAATGTGCTCCAGGGAACGAGCGGGCATAATCAAAGGTTGAAAACCTTGTAATGGTGAATTAATTATTATTTATACGGGCGTCTCAAAATATTTTAGTTTGAAAAATATATCAATTAGTATAGGATACTAATATATATTATAAATGCTAAAGTTTGTTTGCTTGTTGGTTTATTAGTGTGTTGGTTTGTCCTTCAATCACGCAGCAATAGGGCAACGGATTGATTTGTTTTTTGCGTGGATAAAGATTAGATGGAGAGTGACATAGCCAACTTTTTATCCCAGAAAATTAAGGAGTTCCCGTGAGAAATAAGAAAACTTGTTCCACGAGGCCGAAGTCATCAGCTAAGTAGTATGTTATTAATTATTATAGAGGTATAGTAAGCTCTATATTTTTACTATGTGAGTATGTTTATTCTACTCGCAGTATTTAGCGCAAGTTGTGTCGTCAGTCTGCGGGTCGGCGAAGCGTGCAGCGCTGATTTACGACCCCCACGCCATTTGAAGCACTTCGTCGCGTAGACCATGCTATTTTGTGTAATTAAACGGGCTATTAATCTAATCAAATCAAATATCAAACAAGTATTATAAATGCGAAAGTTTGGATGGATGGATGTTTGCAATCACGCCCGAACGGCTAAACGAATCTGGATGAAATTTGGCACAGAGATAGATTATAGTCTGGAATAACACATAGGCTACTTTTTATCCTGGAAAACTAAGGATTTTCCCGCGGAAACCAAAAAGCCTCAATCCACGCAAACGTAGTCGCGGGCATCAGCTAGTTATCTGCATAGTTTGTAATGAGGTATATGTTTGATTATCAAAACGTTAATAATTATTAATATTTGCAAAAAAAAATTACCGTTTTAGTACAGATCAACCATCCGTGTGTTATGGTGCGCGTGCCTATATAGGTACCTATAGTGCCTTTATTGATAGGTATCGAAGTCGCTTTAGTTATAGCACCACGTATAGCACAGAATAATAACTAGTACTAGGTTATAGGATGGTTATAGGAAGGCCACTGGGAAGTGGGCCCATTTAGTATCTACCTACCCAGTCTGTTGTGAGTCTCTAGGTAGGTAGATCCAATTCCATCTCTAGGGTTCGAGTTCCCGCTTTCCGGTTCCTTCCTTTATACTGAGCTCCGAGTAATATTAATGGAACTTTGGCTACCTATACCGCCATCTATCGACGAATAGCTAAGCCATTTACGAATGAAAATTTTCTAGCCCCATCTAGTATGCAGTAGCAATACTACAATGTAATACAAACGTCAAACGAACAAAAAGTAAATTATTATTAGACAAAATTCAGAAGCTCTAAAAATACAGCTAGAAGCCCAAAAAAGGATGACGATTACAATCAGTCGGGTTGCGATTGATCGACTGACACTTTGACATTACAAAAATAGTCATAACATGATAACTTGCGGTGTCAAAGCGCCAGCGGGAATGTGGAAATCTCGTTTGTTGATTCCAAGTGATTGTACCTGAGTTATAAATTAATTTCGCCGAACAGAATGCCGCCGAGTAGCCTTCGAGTCGTTTACGCGTTCGCCAGAGAGATGCACCCAAAAACTACGGACGTATTCATTCAATACGGGACTGCCGGATTTCGGACCAAGTAAGTGCAGTGGATGTACTAAAATATAAAAGTCAATAAATGGTTTTCCCAAATCCCCAAAGCTCATAAATGTAAATTAATGCTAGAATTACGAAATTAGATAGAAGGACACATAACTTTCAAGTGTTAAGGTGTCACGTAGGCAATTTTGCGAAGGATGCATTTTGTCCTTTTACGGACTAAGACGTAGGTATTGTCTGTTGCAAAATCGTGAGTCATTTAATAGTAAGTGTAGGACAATTTGTAACGGGAAGTCGCAGAGATTATGGTCAATGACTCCCTGTTTAAACAACAAGTGTACACACATCCATTCAAGCTTTTTTCCGTGTACGCAAAAAGTGTACCAACATTCGTGTGATATGGTCGTAAAGAGACCTTGTTAGCATAATTACGAATGCATTCTGACATTGGAATTAATTGAAGAATGTTGTTATTAACCTGTACTAATCGTTGGATATGAACTGCAATTCAATTTATTAATTAGTTATGTAGGACGTAGGTAATCAGTTTTGAAAGTTATACAAGTATACTGAACTATTTATGCAATAATAACTCTTAATTTAGTCAGTATAATTATTTAAAGCTTTTCTATAAAGAAGTAATTTACACAGGTTACCAAGGATTTTTTTAACTACGTTCAAAGATAGAAAACTAGATAAAGTCTGCAATTTGTCTGTGTGGATTTATATTTTTGAAAAAATACTGTTTTTCCATGCCCAAGATGCAACCTATCTCAGAAGTTACCAAATTTTGCCAAAATCGGTTGAATAGATGGGCAAACATACATACAGTCAGATCCTCTCATATTAATAATATTAGTGCCTATTCTATAGACTACAACAATGGCAGGCGTATGTATGAAATACAAAATTATAAATAGTACTTGCTTACCTAACTATTATGTTGAACTTGACACACTTTCGAATTGCATAAATTCCAGTGCTAACTAGTTATTAAGTAATATTTTTTGATGAAGTAGGTCATAGGGTAGGTTGGGCTTGCATTTAGAGATCTTTTAATAGACCCTTGGATTGCCTTAATATCAAAATCTTGATTGTATTAATTAATAATATGACCCCTTTAAAATTTTGTAGTCACTACTAAGTAAGTATAGATAGCTATTCAAACTCTAAATAGTTTTAACAATAGTTGCTATGCATACAATTGGAGTTAACATTCCAAAAAGCTTCCGAAATATATTTTGGCATGTTGCCAAGCACTTAGCTGTTATAGAAATGATATAGGCTCCTTATCGGAACACTTATTTATTGCTTGTATTAAATTCACAGAGCTTTGAGGCTGCAAAAATAGTTGTTTTCTAACTACTAGACTTTCTGAAACCAATCCTGCAGTGGTTTTCAACTTAGTTTTAATGAAGAATAAGTCTTTCAAGAGATCGCTTTAGCAATAAGATCGCCTTTGCACGCTTCACTATTAGTTTAATAAAGATACTAAAAGAAAATAAAAAAAAATAAAAAATGCAAAAGTGTGTCTGTCTGCTACGCTTTCCCGGTCCACCTTTTCAACCGATTTTAATGAAATTTAATACAGAGGTAGGTTGCATCCCAGGAAAGGACGTAGGCTACTTTATTTTTAATCCCAGAAAATTAAAGAGAAAAATCTAAATCCAGGTGGACGAAGAAATCGGCGGCATGTAGAAATATTATAAAATTAAACAGGATGTCTGTTTCTATATTATGAACAATTTGGGGGAGACTTACCCCCAAGTCACAGGTTTATTCCTAGTACAACAAACCTACATCCTTTCCTGGGATGTAACCTACCTCTATAGAAAATGTCATCAAAATTGGTTGAAAAGATGGGTCTTCAAAGTGTAGCAGACAGACAGACAGACACTTTCGTATTTATAATATTAGTATGGATATCTGTCCAAATCTAAAACATTATTGAAGTACGACAGGATTACCTAGTTATTAATCATCTTATCTTACTTAATATTATAAATGCGAAAGTTTGGATGGATGTATAGATGTATGGATGGATGTATGGATGTTTGTTACTCAATCACGCCCCAACAGCTTAACGGATCTGGCTGAAATTTGGTACAGAGATAGATTATAGTCTGGAATAGCACATAGGAAATCCTGGAAAATTAAAGAGTTCGCGCGGGAACCACAAAACCTCGATCCACGCGTACAAGGTCGCGGGCATCAGCTAGTTAGTTATAATGTAAGCATTGTTTGATGATTTTGTAATCATTTAATACATTACACTTTTACTATCTTTAAAGCAAATGTTATAATATAGGTTACTGTGATTATCACTTTGATAACAAAAATTTATAATAAGCAGTGTGATTCTGAAAATATTATACACCATATGAGTCATTTCACTTGATGAGGTAATCAATAGTTTTACTGTATCCATAGTTACTATAATAATATTATAGATGCCAAAGTGTGTCTGTCTGTTGGTATGCTACGTTTCATGGCCCATCTTTTGAACCGATTTTGATAAATATAGGTTACATCCCAGGGAAGGACATAAGCTCATTTTATCCCAAACTAATAAAATTCTAAATTAAATCTTGTAAACAATGCCCTGAAAGAAAATTGTTTGTCTCATACTTGCTCGGAAATTTGCTTCGATGTTAAAAAAAATCATATGTGCTCTTTTCTGACTGCTTTAATACTCAAATAGAAAATCAGATTATTACAAGGACCATACAATACAAGGTTTTTAGGGTAGACAGAGAAAGGATTGTCGTTCAAAAAAAAACCCCGGCTGAGTTTGTTGTGGGCTCTTCTCAGACCAGGGCGCGTTTGGTACCCTCGTAGCTTTAGTTTTAAGATACCGTAACCGATTATCACCATCATGTTTTTAGGTAAGTATTTTTTAACGTCAGTAAGTGTACCTACAGTGTACCTATATTGAATAAATGATATTGACTATTGACTAATGGAGAGTCAACGCCCGCTATAGGCAATGTAGAAAAGCTGTCTTGACAAATTCTGTTTGTTTCCTCGCAAATTAGAGAAAAAGTAGGTACTATACAAGCTTCGTTTAGGTACTTCAAAAGGCTTCGGTTGACGCCTCGTCCTTTTAAAATCGCTTGGAAGTCCTCGGCTTCGTCTCGTTGTTCCAATATTACTCAGCCGTGAATCGCTTCATTTCCGGCCTGGGCAGTAATGTTCTAAGAACTGTTTATTAACCTTTCAGAGCCAGTCTTTTGGAGCATGTGACGTACCGCATGGGCTTACTTGCGGTGCTCCGCTCACGCTGCAAAAATGGTAAGAAAGTAGAAACACATTGAAGAATCTTCCTTATAAGGTCTTGATCTGATATCCCCGGATATTGTATGCTTTTTTTTTATCCATGACGGAACAGAGATGATTTAAACGGCCCTAAGAGGTATGTGTTTGTCCACCATTTTCTGAAAAACTACTGGGACGATTTCAGTGTTTTTTGTATTATTATACAGATATTACCATTAATTCAGTTTCACAGAGTGTAAATATGACTACTGGGGGAGGGACGAGTGGCCTAGTTGCGACTACGCATATCACCGGATTGCGATTGTTAATAAACGTTGACCCAAGTCGGTAACTGCCATCCAGTGACCGAATTAATTGGAAGTCCGAATATTTCTCCGTGCCTCGGAGAGCATGTTAAGCCGTCGGTCCCGGTCTATAATCACTAACATCTGATAATAATCGTTAATAACATACGAGTTAAAATAGTACTCTAACGCTGAGTTGCACGAAACAATTGTATAAATTTAAGTGTTGATTAAACTAATTTAATGACAAGACTTCAAACAATTCTTGCGATTAAATAAGTTTAACTGCCGCTTAAATTTTTGAATTTGTTTCGTGCAACTCAGCGTTAGTCGAGTCGTATGCGGAAGGACCTGGGAATCTATCGTATTATTATCCGACCTTCAGCAATGCGGAATACGACGCTGAGAGAAATATGAATTACTTACTTAAGTCACGAATAAACGCAAATTAGGCCCGGACTCCACCAGACCGGAGATGTGCAGAGATGTCTGAAGCGGAGACGAGAAGAGATGTTTTTCAGCTAGGGTGTATCCACCGAAGCTATGTGAAGCTGTGCGGTGTGCTGTATGGTATCCAGTACGCATACTGGCTAGACTGGAGCGGAGATGTGTACTGGCTTGAGTGGAGCTGTATGCTGGCTAGAGCGGGACTGAGCTGCGTGCGGTGAGCGTTGGATGTTGAGATGAACGCGGCGCCGCTCACATCTCTTCTCGTCCCTTCTGCGCGCCGCTCACATCTCCTCTCGTCTCCACTGCGCGCCGCCGTCAGCTTGCGAGTCACAGCTCATATTATCTCCGCATCGATCGCGCCACACAAATATGATACATCACCGCTCAGTGGTATCCACTGAAGCTGACTGGAGACGAGATGTGGGAATAACGAAATTCTATTGGTTGTTTAAATCACATCTCCTCTCCTCTCGTCTCCTCTCCACTCTGGTGGAGTCGGGGTCTTAAGGGGGTCATGAAAAAAAAAAAATTGACAACATTAAGTTCATTTTCGTGTCCAGGTCGCACCATAGGCATCATGATCACAGCTTCCCACAACCTGGAGCCAGATAACGGGGTGAAGCTGATCGACCCGGACGGTGAGATGCTGGAGCAGAGCTGGGAGGAGATCGCCACCAGACTCGCTAATGTCAGGTACTGTACGGTCCACAGTCAAATCGTACATTTTGCTCCATCAGCATTAACCTACTTTTCATTATACATTCAAAATTTCAAATTGAGCAAATCATTATCGCGACCAGCACGCGTGCCTCTCAATATCATTAGCATTTAGCATTTATCATTTAATTAAATTATTAAAATAGTTAAAATTATTAGCAATCAATAAATTATATTTTTCCATCAATCTATCAAGGTCCTAGACCGAACAGGTACAATCCGTAGGGCGATTGTCTACGGCCCTATGGGCATCGCACAAGGGAGGCACCGATGCGTTCTTAAGAGATCTCGGAGCCTCCCAATATGCGTTAAAAGGTAGGTAGAAATGCTACATAACCCGATTTCCCCCCAGGAAGTCGGGTATCTTAAGGAGATTTCCCCCGTCAACAAAACAAAAGGGCGGTTTTCTGAAAATGACAGCTCAGGGTAACGATCGTAATCACCTCTGATTGTATAACATTCTTCCACTATTGGCCAAAATACATTGACGCACCAAAAATACTACAAAATCAGCCAATCAGAACAATTGAGACTGTAACAATTATTGATGCAGGTTTTACATAACCGCCCTGCTGATTAAAACTTAAATCCAGTACCCTGCAGCATCAAAGTTGAGGAGTTGGGACTTGGGTTTAAGTATAAAGTCGTTGCTTGACAATAATATGAATTCACCATAAAAAAATCCTAAATCGCTATTTTTAAGGAGTTCTGTACCCTGCAGCATCAGGGTTGAGGATTTGGGACTCAGAGTTGTATCGTATACACGTGACTTGATACCTACTATATGAATTCACTATATGGATTTAAGAGTAGGTACACTAAAAAGTTAAAAATAAAAATTCTTTTCAAAAAACTGACTTCCAAAGCCCCTGTAAAGTAAAAAATAATTTTGATTTCTTCACACTATGTTGAAGTCGGGCGAGCCTGACGCGTCAACTTTGCCTATATTTGTTACTCGGGCGAGTAACAAATATAGGCAAAGTTGACGCGTCAGGCTCGCCCGACTTCAACATAGTGTGAAGAAATCAAAATTATTTTTTACTTTACAGGGGCTTTGGAAGTCAGTTTTTTGAAAAGAATTTTTATTTTTAACTTTTTAGTGTACCTACTCTTAAATCCAGTACCCTGCAGCATCAAAGTTGAGGAGTTGGGACTTGGGTTTAAGTATAAAGTCGTTGCTTGACAATATGAATTCACCATAAAAAAATCCTAAATCGCTATTTTTAAGGAGTTCTGTACCCTGCAGCATCAGGGTTGAGGATTTGGGACTCAGAGTTGTATCGTATACACGTGACTTGATACCTACTATATGAATTCACCATCAAAATTTCCTAACTCACTAGTTTTGATGATTTCATGTAGTACGGTACACCTACAGCATCAGGATTGAGGATTTGGAGTCAGAATTTTTTATGGGACCACCTTGTGAGCTTCCTCTAACCAATGAAAAAAAAATTTTCAAATCGGTTAAGAAACCACGGAGATATGCAACGACATACATTAAAAAAAAAAAAGATACGCGTCGAATTGAGAACCTCCTCCTTTTTTGGAAGTCGGTTAAAAACATTTGAATTTTCGATACATGTTGCTTTGTTCTGTTCCCAGTGACAATGACTTAGAATCAACAACGGGCGAGATCATCAAGCAAGTCAACGCGGATATGTCGCTAAAGGCAAGCGTTTTCATCGGAATGGACACAAGGTATCTAAATTTAAAACTGATGATGCTCACAACTTCGTCTGCATCGATTAAGTTTTTTTAATATATATATAGATGGCATTATCCAATAGATGGCATTAATAGTACGATGCACGCAATCACGAAGAGCCCAACTCACGATTACGAAGTGTTCTCTGAATTACGCTGTATATACCGTCCTCCAAAGATGAACGGTCGGACCAGTGGTCCCCGAGCACAACACCCGCTCGGAGGATGATCAACCTTTGTTACGGTCGAACCATATCACCTGTTCCTGTACTAGATAAAGGGCTATAATTAAGTATTGGGTTTCTCTGACTAGAAATTCTCAGTACTAGCCTGGAGTTAGAAAGTTTGCGGTGTTTCACCCCCGTGCCTCGGAGAGCACGTTAAGCCGTCGGTCCCGGCTATTATCACTAACATGATAATAGTCGTCAAAGCCCGCCAACCGCACTGGAGCAGCGTGGTGGGTCTAAGGTCTAATTCCCCCTATCCTATGAGAGTGGAGGCCTGTGCCCAGCTGTGGGACTTTAATGGGCTGTAGTGGTGGTGGTGGTATGAATATTATCTTTGTTCCATCAGGTACACAAGTCCTCGTCTAGCGGCGGCGGCCGTCCACGGTGTCATAGCTCTGAAAGGAACGCCAAAGGAGTTCGGAATTGTCACCACACCGATACTACACTTCTGTGTCAAGTGTCGAAACGATAACACTTATGGCACACCCACTGAAGAAGGTATGTTATCTATTTAAGTACTGGCTGATGCCCGTGACTTCGTCCGCGTGGATAGAGGTTTTTGGTTCCCAGCGGGAACTCTTTTAATTTTCCAAGATAAAAAGTAGCCTATGTGTTATTCCAGACTATAATCTTTCTCTGTGTCAAATTTCATCTAGATCCGTTCAGCCGTTCTCGCGTGATTGAGTAACAAACATCCATCCATCCAAACTTTCGCATTTATAATATCTTATAGTTGGGTTGTACCAAATTTCATCAAAATCAGTTGAAAAGATGGGCTGTGAAAGCTTAACAAACTCGCATTCGCATTTATAAAATAACTAGCTGATGCCCGCGACTCGGTCCGCGTGGAGGTATGAAAAATAGATAGTAGCCGATTTTCAGACCTACTGAATATGCATTTTAAATTTCATAAAAATCGGTCAAGCCGTTTCGGAGTAGTATGGTAACTAACATTGTGACACGAGAATTTTATATATATAGAGATAGTATTATTTGGAAAGCAGTATAATTGAGAACAACTGATGAACTTATCCATTTCTCTTTTCAAAAAGCGAAATGTTACATTGAGTAGTATACAGCTGTAGTGTAACTTATTATGCTATGCTGTGGGACGCTGCTTTAACTTGTTTATTTTTATTTATTCAGATATAATAATATTATATTATATCTGGATAAATATATTATTTTATAATATTATTATAAATAATAGTAAATTAAATAATTATAATAAATATTATAAGTGTGATATTATTGCACACACATAATATCACATTATACTTTTACTAATATTATAAATGCGAAAGTGTGGATGTTTGTTGGTGGCGTCATTGAAGGTCACGCCGCAACGGAGCAACGGATCAACGTGGTTTTTGGCATGGGTATAGTTGGGTTGGGCATGGGTTTGTGCCACCTGGAGAGTGGCATAGGCTACTTTTTATCTCGGAAAATTAAGAGGTTCCCCCGGGAATCAAAAATACTTAAACCACGCGCACGAAGTCGTGGGCGTGAACTAGTACAGTAATACAAATAAAATAACAATTTTTTTGCACACAAAAACAAACAAGTAGTAAAACTACAAAGAAACATCCAAAGGCGGTCTAATTGCTAAAGCAATCTTTTTACAGGTTACTATGAAAAAATTGTCGGCGCATTCAAGAACATCCGTCAAAAGCTGCCAGTGTACGGCGCTTACAACACCACGCTACACGTGGACGGGGCCAACGGCGTTGGTGGAAAGAAGCTTAACATCATCAGGAAGAGCCTGGACGGGGAACTAGACCTGGTGCTGTTCAACCTTGGAGGGAACGGAGGGAAGCTGAATTTGAATGTGAGAGACAGCTTTTTGAAGTGAAGACTTCTTTAGCCGCGTTGAGCACGTAGGGGGTAAACTTGTGGATTCGCGTCACCGACACCGACATGCTCGCGTTTTTACGAAGACAAAAGGTCTTAAATATAAATATGTATACTACATTCTTAATTAAACTTCAATCCCTTAGTTTTAAGGTTTATATTTTAATTATTATTATTATTAATTATATTAGCTTTTTTTTTAATATTTAAAATAAAAACGAATTAAAAAAATTATTCGTGTTCACTTCTATCGGCAGTCCCTGTGACTGCCAATTTTTTTAAATATACACGCTGAAATGGGCATGAACATTTTTGTATGGAGCCTCGCCTACGTACACTTCCGCCATTATATTATACATATTTCGAAACTAGCTGATTAGACCCGCGTTATTAGTTATTTTCTCGCAGTGAAATGCTTTTGCATCGGTAGTACGATCGATTTATTAGAAAAAGAATTGTTAGAAACTAGACATGACAGATTTACAATCGGCCAAAAAAAATAATTAACAAGTAACACAGAATATAGTCCCACAAACTTATCTGGCCCGGTGACCAAAATTGGAACTGATATTAATGCCTGTTTACTTTTTGTTTTTATATAATTTTTCATATGTACTAGCGACGCTGTCACCGGGTCAGATAAGTTTGTCGTACTGTACAGAAAAATTACTCCGCAAAGACGTTTACATAAAAAGCTACTCTTGGTTCTACGTAATAAAGTGCAATTCAGCTCGCACAACGCTGCGAGTGAATTTTTTTGCTCTTGACATCTTTTTGGGCCTTTAAAATTGGTTAATTTGGCGTTTCGTTGTCACAGTGCGGCGCGGATTTCGTGAAGGTGTCTCAGAAGCCGCCAGTCGGCATGGAGCTGACACCGCTACAGAGGGTGGCGTCACTCGATGGCGACGGCGACCGACTCGTCTACTTCTATATGAGTGAGGACTGGTTAGTATCGCGCCGTCACAGTGTGGCGCTTGTGTCGTGAAGGTGTCTCAGAAGCCGCCAGTCGGCATGGAGCTGGCGCCGCTACAGAGGGTGGCGTCACTCGATGGCGACGGCGACCGACTCGTCTACTTCTATATGAGTGAGGACTGGTTAGTATCGCGCCGTCACAGTGTGGCGCTTGTGTCGTGAAGGTGTCTCAGAAGCCGCCAGTCGGCATGGAGCTGACACCGCTACAGAGGGTGGCGTCACTCGATGGCGACGGCGACCGACTCGTCTACTTCTATATGAGTGAGGACTGGTTAGTATCGCGCCGTCACAGTGTGGCGCTTGTGTCGTGAAGGTGTCTCAGAAGCCGCCAGTTGGCATGGAGCTGGCGCCGCTACAGAGGGTGGCGTCACTCGATGGCGACGGCGACCGACTCGTCTACTTCTATATGAGTGAGGACTGGTTAGTATCGCGCCGTCACAGTGTGGCGCTTGTGTCGTGAAGGTGTCTCAGAAGCCGCCAGTCGGCATGGAGCTGGCGTCGCTACAGAGGGTGGCGTCACTCGACGGCGACGGCGACCGACTAGTCTACTTCTATATGAGTGAGGACTGGTTAGTATCGCGCCGTCACAGTGTGGCGCTTGTGTCGTGAAGGTGTCTCAGAAGCAGTGGCGTGCAGGTCATAAAGGCATAAAAGCACTGCTTACCCTAGTAAATTATACCCCTTACAAAATATTGAAAATAAAATTCATTCTAAGCCCACTCCTTCAAATAGTTCATATAGTTCCCGCACGGCGTAACTCGCGCCAGGTAAGCGACAACCGATGAACGCCATCTATCGCTAGAAGAGATCGCGCGAAGCCGAAAAGCTTACGAACTATCTGCTTCTTTTGCGCGTCATCGTAGGTAGATATCTTTACTCTATTCGCGTCATTCATTCATAATTCTACTCGGAATCATGAAGGAATGACGCGCATAAGAGGCAGAGCTTATTGGCTTGTGATTGGTCAATCGCTAGGGTTCACCCTTGACCAATCACAAGCCGCCGTAAGCGTCTGCCGTCTAAATTGAATTTTTAAAAGCGCGCGAAGGTCGAAAGTTAAAAAAAACGAAGTTTTTATTTTCTATAATCCAAATAAGTAGCTTGATTTCTTATATAATTATAAACTTATTTTAATTAAATTAATTTATCCACATTTCTTCCGTAAGTTTAAGTACGGTTTTAGATCTTAAAAAATTATTAAAAGTGATTTTTGACTCAAATGTAACTTTTGTACGCCATATTTGTATTCTCGTATTACAAATACTTGTCAGTTGTCTATGCACGTATTGTTTACTTTCGTGTCAGTTCAATGTTTTGATTTAATTTGTGAATTATAATGTTTTTGCGGGAATAAGTTAGTTAGTGAAGTAAATAAAAAACCAATCGGATTTGTGCTTGGAAAGTTTGAGTAAAGGTTTATTCATAGAACGCACTTACTTAATTATTATTTGGAAAATGGAAGAGTATTCGTGCGAAATCTGTATAGGCGCTGTGTGTAAAAGGTACTTATACTAAACAATTATTTCCCTTCCGTGTAATGCAAAATTAGATATTATTCGCAATGGGAGGTATGTACCTTTGTTACAATATTATCACAAAAAAAAGTAGTAAAAAAAGAGTACCTGTATAATTCTTTTAACTGGCTGTGTTCACACTAAGTTTGTTTTGTTTTTCTTGCGTCTTATTTTGTACCTAATGTATGAAATTTAAGAGTGCCCTAATGCCTACCCTAAGCCCAAACCCTGTGCACGCCACTGCTCAGAAGCCGCCAGTCGGCTTGGAGCTGGCGTCGCTACAGAGGGTGGCGTCACTCGACGGCGACGGCGACCGACTCGTCTACTTCTATATGAGTGAGGACTGGTTAGTATCGCGCCGTCACAGTGTGGCGCTTGTGTCGTGAAGGTGTCTCAGAAGCCGCCAGTCGGCATGGAGCTGGCGCCGCTACAGAGGGTGGCGTCACTCGACGGCGACGGCGACCGACTCGTCTACTTCTATATGAGTGAGGACTGGTTAGTATCGCGCCGTCACAGTGTGGCGCTTGTGTCGTGAAGGTGTCTCAGAAGCCGCCAGTCGGCATGGAGCTGGCGCCGCTACAGAGGGTGGCGTCACTCGACGGCGACGGCGACCGACTCGTCTACTTCTATATGAGTGAGGACTGGTTAGTATCGCGCCGTCACATTGTGGCGCTTGTGTCGTGAAGGTGTCTCAGAAGCCGCCAGTCGGCATGGAGCTGGCGCCGCTTCAGAGGGTGGCGTCACTCGACGGCGACGGCGACCGACTCGTCTACTTCTATATGAGTGAGGACTGGTTAGTATCGCGCCGTCACAGTGTGGCGCTTGTGTCGTGAAGGTGTCTCAGAAGCCGCCAGTCGGCATGGAGCTGGCGCCGCTACAGAGGGTGGCGTCACTCGACGGCGACGGCGACCGATTCGTCTACTTCTATATGAGTGAGGACTGGTTAGTATACTTTATGCTATTATAAATTACTAATAATGATGTACAACTTGAAACACGAAAATTAATATTAAGGGTATTTATATTATTATATACTACATGATAGTACTACACACAAACACTATCATAAATAAAATAGGTAAACTTTTGGCATAATTAAACGAGTGTATTAACAATAGGATAGCAATTAATTTTACGTCTTCATTATATTTATTAGCACATCAACACGATGACGCTTGAGCTAATGAGCGTTCAATATCGTAAATTTTTATGCTGTTCAGGTACTACTCCTATCATAATGCGATACTTGTATCAGCCTTCCTAGTTATTGTTCATTTTTGGTAACAATAACTCGTCTTTGAGCGGCGATAAGTAGTCAGTTGCCCAGCCGCATGTAGGCAGACCGTCACTATTCCAACCAGAGGAGAACCCTACACGCACCAAATACTGAATCAGCCTTCCTAGCGATAGTTAACAAAAGTACAGCTAATAAAGTACTATTTCTGAAATGTCATAAAAAGACAACTGTCAGAGGGTATGTTCCGACTTCTTTATTATTTACACTGCGAGCATAGTAAGGTGTGACGTCAATTTAGTATACTGCGAAACCGTTCCTTTATTTGTAGTTGGATATACTGGTTACTGTTTAAAACGGAATGCAGTCCAGCTGTTGATCACGTGATCAACGCACTGAGAGCACCTTACCTCGAAAACGCCTGTGCTCACAGTACAAAAATGGCGGCGATTTATGACGTCATATATTTCCTTAGGATACTGCGGCAGTATAGTGTCAGTCCATAACGGAACGAATTTCTCTCCAGTAAGAGCACTGAACAGTGCTCGCAGTGTATATCGGAACATACCTACTTTCCACAGATTTAAAAATCAGACTTTAATTACAAGTTTTCTGCTGTTTCCAGTAAAACCATGCACCTCCTAGACGGAGACCGCATAGCGACTCTACTAGCGAGCTTTATAATGCAGCAGCTGAAGGCGTGCGACGCTAAGGGCCTGCGGATAGGGCTCATACAGACTGCGTACGCGAATGGCGCCTCTACGCGATACATCACCGAAGATCTGGTGAGATGATACATCTTTACACTTCACCACACCACTACCATTACAGCCCATTAACGTCCCTTTGCTGGGCACAGGCCTCCATTCTCATACGAGCGAGGGAATTAGAGGTTACACCCACCACGTTGGTCCAATGCGGTTTGATGTTGTGATAATAACCGGGACCGACGGTTTAACGTACTCTCCGAGGCACGGGGGTGAAACACCGCCAACTTCTTAACTCCGGGCTAGCGCTGACTGAGTAAAAAAAAAACTACTTTAATTTTTTTAAATAATTTATTACCAGAAACTTAAAATAACTTCTGAAAACCTTATGGTCCTGAAACGATTAATCGGATGTATCCTAGCTGTATGGAAGGACCCTGACCAAGGAACATATTTACTACTACCCTACTATGAGCCATGGAGGTAGGAAATTAGTACCTTCTTTACCTAAGTCAGGGCGTTGAGCTATGTCGTTAATAAATCTATGGTTTACTCCTCTAAAGGCTTTTTGCAGCGGGAAAATCTCATAGGAAATCAGCAATTGTTCGCGGACGATGTCGCGGGCGACCTCTAGTATTATTACAAAAGTATAATGGATACTTGTTCCAGAAAATCCCAGTGTCGTGCGTAAAGACGGGCGTGAAGCATTTGCACCACGCGGCGTTGTCGTACGACATCGGTGTATACTTCGAGGCGAATGGACACGGGACAGTCGTATACAGCAACGAAGCCAAAAACACTATCAGGAAGATCGCTCAAGACGGGTAAGTGAAATGAAATTATTTGTCTGAATCCATCACTACATCCCATTAACGTCCCACTGCTGGGCACAGGTCTCCACTCTCATAAGAGAGCGGGAATTAGAGCTTACACCCACCACGCTGCTCCAATGCGGGTTGGCGCGCTTTAACGACTATCATGTTAGTGATAATTATAACCGGGACCGACGGCTTAACGTGCTCTCCGAGGCACGGGGCTGACTCACCTCCAACTTCCAACTTCAAACCCAATACCTAACAATTTTTAAGCCCAACCGGTAATCGAACCCAGGAGCTCGTGGTGTGCAGTCGATCATGCTAACATCTAGTGCTAGACTGACGAGGCAGTTGCAGTACCTGTATGACGCATGTAATAAATTGAGTAATGTATGTTTGTATGCGTATTCCCAGCGACGCAGAGCAACGCAAAGCGGCAGACCTACTCCTCAACTTCATAGACATGACAAACGAGACAGTGGGCGACGCGATATCGGATCTGTTCCTAGTCGAGACGGTGCTGTGTGCGAGAGGACACGACGCGAAACAGTGGATGAGCGAATATGCTGACCTGCCGTGCCGACAGCTGAAGGTCACCGTGGAGGTAAGTAATGTTGGATGAGCGAATATGCTGACCTGCCGTGTCGACAGCTGAAGGTCACCGTGGAGGTAAGTAATGTTGGATGAGCGAATATGCGGACCTGCCGTGTCGACAGCTGAAGGTCACCGTGGAGGTAAGTAATGTTGGATGAGCGAATATGCTGACCTGCCGTGTCGACAGCTGAAGGTCACCGTGGAGGTAAGTAATGTTGGATGAGCGAATATGCTGACCTGCCGTGTCGACAGCTGAAGGTCACCGTGGAGGTAAGTAATGTTGGATGAGCGAATATGCGGACCTGCCGTGTCGACAGCTGAAGGTCACCGTGGAGGTAAGTAATGTTGGATGAGCGAATATGCTGACCTGCCGTGTCGACAGCTGAAGGTCACCGTGGAGGTAAGTAATGTATATATGTTTGTATGCGTATTCCCAGTGACGCAGAGCAACGCAAAGCGGCAGACTTGCTACTCAACTTCATAGACATGACAAACGAGACAGTGGGCGACGCGATATCGGATCTGTTCCTAGTCGAGACGGTGCTGTGTGCGAGAGGACACGACGCGAAACAGTGGATGAGCGAATATGCGGACCTGCCGTGTCGACAGCTGAAGGTCACCGTGGAGGTAAGTAATGTTGGATGAGCGAATATGCTGACCTGCCGTGCCGACAGCTGTAGGTCACCGTGGAGGTAAGTAATGTTGGATTAGCGAATATGCTGACCTGCCGTGTCGACAGCTGAAGGTCACCGTGGAGGTAAGTAATGTTGGATGAGCGAATATGCTGACCTGCCGTGTCGACAGCTGAAGGTCACCGTGGAGGTAAGTAATGTATATATGTTTGTATGCGTATTCCCAGTGACGCAGAGCAACGCAAAGCGGCAGACTTGCTACTCAACTTCATAGACATGACAAACGAGACAGTGGGCGACGCGATATCGGATCTGTTCCTAGTCGAGACGGTGCTGTGTGCGAGAGGACACGACGCGAAACAGTGGATGAGCGAATATGCGGACCTGCCGTGTCGACAGCTGAAGGTCACCGTGGAGGTAAGTAATGTATATATGTTTGTATGCGTATTCCCAGTGACGCAGAGCAACGCAAAGCGGCAGACTTGCTGCTCAACTTCATAGACATGACAAACGAGACAGTAGGCGATGCGATATCGGATCTGTTCCTAGTGGAGACAGTGCTGTGTGCGAGAGGACACGACGCGAAGCACTGGATGAACGAAAAAACTGACTTGCCGTGCCGACAGCTGAAGGTCACTGTGGAGGTAGGCTGTACACATCGATATATATGTAGGTACTAGATGATAGAAAAAAATTGGTCGTTCGACTTGTAGAGCCCGCTCCACACCTGTATAACTCTGTCCTTGTCTCCGCCATAACGCTGTCCCGCTTTTCTGACTAGATGGCGTTAGTAAAATAGGTCCACATTTTTTGTTTGACAGGACCCGTCTATGTTAATTGGGATTGTTTGCTATAATATAGGTAATCCGCCCAAGATCAGAAATTTTTGATTCCAGGGATTATAACCATGATTTATTCTTTTTAACTATAATTGATGATGTGTGGTGATTTATTCTTATCCATATCCATATTCATACTAATATTATAAATGCGAAAGTGTGTCTGTCTGTCTGCTAATCTTTCAAGAAAAAGAAAGACATAGAATTAAAGAGTTCCCGCGGGAATCGAAAACCGCAATCCACGCGTACGAAGTCGCGGGCATAGGCTAGTTGTATAATATAAGCGCCATTTAATTGTAGCGGAAGAAAAAAGATTAATAACCCATTAAATTTCTGATTTTGATTCTTATGATTGCATCTTTACAGGACCGTAACGCTATATCGACGGCAGACGCCGAGCGCCAGTGCACATCACCTGAAGGTCTCCAGTCCAGGATAAACGAGCTGGTCTCCAATTATACCAGCGGCAGAGCGTTCGTCCGTCCGTCCGGCACTGAAGACGTCGTCAGAGTATACGCCGAGGCCGATACACAGGAAGTAAGTTATCTTGAAGAGTTTCTTGCCCATTCTTTTTGAAGTGAAACTTCTTAGGAATCGATGTGATGGAAAACTCGATGAAACGAAAAAGCGACACCAAAAAGAGACAAACATATTCATAATAGGGTTTAGCCTGCGAGAAAATGAGATAGAATACAAGTTGTATTTATCTCATTCTCTCGTAGGCCACTTTTCTGAAGTTTCACTCCCGCCGTTTGTGAATTGCACACACACACAGACTTTTTTATTTATTTTTATACTAGAAGAGCAATTAGACTTGGTGGCAACTGGCAAGTGATGCAGCCTAAGATGGAGCGCGCTTGCTTTGTGCCTATTGACTTTTGGTTTGAAGATACCAATATTATAAGCGGACGGGAAAACGGAAGCCGGAAGGGCGTTCCATATCCTAGCGGTTCAAATTAGAAACGAGGAAGCAAATCGCCGACAAGGTTCGCTTCGGTACACAAATAGACATAATTTTACTCGTTGTGCGCATGCTAGCCCTACGGGTGACGTAAGATATCGAGGTGCTATTTTAGACTTTAGTTTTAATTCTAAATTTTTTTTTTTTCAGGCTGCAGACAAATTAGCAGCAGAGGTGTCCCAAGCAGTGTTCGACTTAGCGGGAGGCGTTGGTGATAGACCGACATTACCTGAATAAAATATATTAATAATTTAATGTAGTAACATTTATATAGGGAGGCCATATCTGTGAATTTTGAAAATTGCTATTTGACTAAGGTTTAACCTTTAATGATACGAACAAATACCGATCGATTTTTAACAATTTTAATGCAATGGTGAGCGCTGTAGTTTTATAAGTGGGAGATCTAGATGTTCAACACATTATTATCCCAAGAAAACCCCCTACCGTTATGTGTTTAAAATAAGGGGTAACGATCCTCAGAAATGAGGAATTCGAAACTATCAAAACCTAGTACTATTCCACCGTCCAAATTGAATCTATATATCATAAAGAATATCCGTCATAATTAATGTGTAGAGAGCACTTAATGAATTAGTAAAATAATAGTAAACCACAAGAAATGTTAGTTTCAAAAAGTCCTAGGTTCCATTCGCACTAGTTAGATAATTTTAGTGTCCAATTCGAACATAAGCTTCGTGTTTTAGAGATTTTAGTCTTGTTAGTTGTGTGACCTATTTTTATGCAATAGTTGCACACTATAGAGTTAGACGGTCCGATTTTACGCCAACTCAACGCACAGTCAAAACCCAGATCAGACAAAAAAATCGGATGGCCGAAACTACTCCGATTTCTGTCGCTTTTGTCCGATTTTGCCGGCATTGAAAATAATAAGTTTCGTTATTTGTGGTCGGACCTATTTTTATCGATTGTCTGTTATTAGTGTAATTTTTAAGTAGAAAAATGAATATAACACGCGAACTTAATTAAGTTACAAGTAACGTCTGCACTACCTTGTCTTATTTCGGAAGGTTTAAGGTTTGGTTTTCGGTTGTGTTCATTTCTTATCTTACATTCATTTTAACTAGTCTAATGAGATTGAAACGGTACAACGCTTCGCTAGTCGATCGATTAATGTATCTTTTATATTGTTTTATTTAGCTCTCTACAAAATCAATAATTTAGACCAACCTACATGTTTTTTTTTTCAAATACTTAAAATTAGGAGGAACTATATTATATACATTGTAGTAGTATCAAAGACTAACTAACTATCTATTAATATAATAACCAAAAAGTTATCGAATTTAAATATCTAATATTTTATGATTATTATTTGATATTTTTTTTTACTAATTATATTATAAAACTTAAGAACGTAAAATGTAGCTCAATCAAATAATAATTTATAAATGTTTCTAACAAAAATTAAATATAATTTCGAATGCATGTTTTATATATAATTTTCTATAGAATTTAATTTTACTATGATCAGCACTGCCTAAAAAATTAGTTTTTAAATTAAATTTCGAATTATGGACCAATACTATTTTTTATAATTTTATTACAGTGCTTCACACACGAGGAAAGTTTCTAAGTAAGTTTACAATACTATTTTATTGTTTTTCCAGTAGTCATTTTGATTTTACAGTACCCAATATTTATGTGCGTTTACCATTAATGTATAAGTAAAATAGTTGCATAGTTAGTAATACACGAAACTTGAAACGTTACCTAACTTAAAATATGACACTATGACATGATAAATAAAACTTTTTCTGCATATGACGTAACATGGCTTAAGGCACTATTTTTAAAATCATGTAGTTGAAACTGTACCCAACTAGATTATTAAAAAAAAGTTTTTTAAGGGTTTTTGTAGTAAGGTAAGGGAATGTTGGGTTAACACTTCAATCAGATAATTTTTCTCAAAAATGGGGCAGCTAAGTTATTCATTTTAATTTAATTAATTAAATCACTAATCACCCATAAAATTATGAACTAATATAGTGAGCAATTTATAGATTAGTTTTAATATTTTCTCTATAATATTAAGTAGCTAAAATTCGTCAAAATTTAAAGAGATTAAAGAGTGTAAGCTGTAAGACATGTTTATAATTACACAAAGTGTGATGTAGGTATGCATAAGAAAATAATATATAAAAGTATATTCCATAAATTGCATTTGTCTAGTGAGATTGTTGATGATAGAAAAAGACTAAAGAAAAGATAAGAGCAGTCGCGAACAATTATTAGTGTATTTAGTATATTGAAGCTAGCCATTACAGAAAAAAATATATTTCTATGAGTTTTATTTCTTCTACAGTTGGCAAGGCAGTTGTTATTTTTAAAATACAGTAAGTACAGATCCACCAACTTATCTGGCCCGGTGGACAAAATTGGAACAATTTTTATGCCTGTTCATTGTTTGTTTTTTTTATATTTTTCATATTATATAATAATATGTATTCCAGGTCAGATAAGGGACTAAACATAAATTTAAAATCAAACTACTCTTATCGTAAAGGAAAATTATATCTAATCGGGAATGACTTTTTTTTATCCACTACAGGTAAGCCCTTGACTGCGATCTCACCTGATGGTAAGTGATGATGCAGTCTAAGATGGTGGCGGGCTAACCTGTTAGGGGCATGGCAGTTATATTAAACCCATACATACCCCTATTCGGTTTCTACGGCATCGTACCGGAACGCTAAATCGCTTGGCGGCACGTTTTTGCCGGTAGGGTGGTAACTAGCCACGGCCTAAGCCTCCCACCAGGCCAGAAATTATAAATTTCCAAACCCTGCCGGGGATCGAACCCGGGACCTCCGCACCAGCAACAGCGCAGCAAAAAATCTAAATCTAAAATTGACAAAATCTCAATCACGTGTTCTTATTTGTACATACCTCTTATTGGTTGATCGATTTGAATGTTGTTTGTTATGAGATGTGCTAAAATATAAGCACTATCAAAATCGCGATTTACTGCTTTTGTCACTTTTATCACATATTTTTAACCTAGATGTGCCTAATCTCAAGTGCGATATGCGATAAGAAAACGTTTACGAAAATATGTTTTTTTATTTTTATTTGTTTATCTGTTGCATAATATGTTTACCTAAAAAGTATAGCGTAAAAAAAAAACGAAAACATAAATAATTTTGCGTTAACGTCAAATAATGTTACATTTTATAATTAATCTTTCTCTTCTCTTCTTCATTAAGGTCTTTTTAATTAAAATTTCATGACGAAAATTCTTAGGTAATTTTACGAAGCATAAAAATAAGATCATGATATTATAATTATGAATATTTATAAAAATAACTAATAGGTGCTGTAAAAATTGATATTTTTATGCCTTATTGTCAATGTGAACGTACCTATATCTATTATTATTTATTAAAATTACTTATTAATATATTTTTGAAATTGTATTTCTTAAAGTTTTCAAAATAATAATAAACTTAGCTATCATAAATGTATGTTCAAATCTTTATTTTAAAGCTGTAATTATTATTATTAAATTATTATTATAATTCAATAAATCAACATTAACATTATATGCAATTTTTTCATTAAATTACTCTTCTTTTAGCAGTGCTCCCTACCAAGTTTCACAAAATGTCGATAAAGAGGCTGTCTAATGAAATCTGAGACGATTATATTTTTTGAAGTACTTACTTACTATTTTTTTTTTAATTTTCCGCCATTTAGCAAAGCTTTAGCTTGACACTTTAAAAAAGGAGAAACTTAATGACATATCACACTTGTATTATAAATGCGAAAGTGTGTTTGTTTTTCCTTCAATCACGCCGCATTCCGCAACCAAGCAACGGATCGACGTGATTTTTGCATAGGTATAGTTGAGGACCTGGAGTGTCATACGGCCAGTTTCTGAATTGAGAATTTCATGTTGAGTCTGTCTCAAATACTACTTAAGGACTGATTAAGCAAATTTTTGTTTCTGAATTGATATTGGGCCGGTTTCTGAATTAAGCATTCAAGCAAAAACAGCAAGTTCCAACTCTCAAACCATACACCCGCTCCTCTGCGACCCCCTTTAGTGATGACAGCGCTTATTAAGATCGATCCGCAGAGGACCGGGGAGAAATTCTTAACATAGAAAGCATTTTCAGAAATTCTACAGTGCAACTTCTCGGAACATCGTGCGTTTCGATGCACAGAACACAATATAAGGTATCGGCGGGATGGTTTCAGTCGACTTCAGGCCTACTATTACACTGCACTTTTCACAGGGACCCTCACACTTGAATCAGTGTAGTGTAATAAGATTTCGGGAGAAAGGGTCCCTAATTTGGTACTTATTGCTGTGTAATAGGCGACGCTCTAATTAGCGGTCACGCCCACCCTTATTACAGGGCCCTGTGAAAAGTCAGTGTAATAGGCTTACCTACCTACACCTCCCCACCTACCTACACTTGCAGTTAACTTCTGAGACATCATAATTCATAAATGATAAATGGACTTTACCATATTGAGGCTTGTAGCCTTTACTTTTGTAAATGCTACACGCTTCAATATGGTAGAGGAAAGCTAAAAATAAAATTCGTATTTAGTAACAAATCTTAAGATTTTATTAACAAAAAAAAACATGAATACTATATTTTGTAAAACAAATCTTAATGCTACACAAAATATTATCTTTAAGGTAGGTACATATTACAAGCACAAAATACTAGTGTAACTTAAGCACTCAATTGGCTGTAGACATTTAAACTTGGCATGTCTTTTAGAGCTATCTTTTTTCATGGAAAGGAAAGGTTGCTTTTAAACTAGTAATTTTAGTTTACAGTGTGTGTATTTATATTAAAATACAACTGTTAATTTATAATATTTGTACAACCAATTAGGCACTTTTATCAATCAAAATACTATTTTTATCATAATAATTTATTAATCGAACATTAACTTTTTCCTTAGGCAGAGATCAGGTAATAAGTTACATTTATCTTTTTTATTTCAATTAAGTAAATTCATTAATTTTAAAAAAATTACAAAATGGAATGTACTTAATCCTAATGTGATGGAAAAGTGAAGCGCTTGTATAATATCAATTCCTTACATTATTAAAGTACTTACCTATATCAATATAGCACACTTACAAATTCTTATTAATAAAAAAATCTTAATTTTTTTTAAAATTAAATATTTCAGGTGCTTGATGTCTTTCCAAAAAAAAAAACAAAAAAAAAATATTCCTTACTGAACTATTTATGTCAGAATACCTGAAGTGCAAGTTATTTTCTCCTCTTGCATCTGATGTGTGATCACATTTTACAATGAAGAAAATAATCGTCATTATATTAGGGCCATTTTATTCAAACTGTAAGAAGCTCTGGCAAACTTGGATAATATTAGATGATGCCCGCAACTTCAACAACGTTAATTAAGGCTTTTTATTTAATCATGCCTGAAATCCTTAATTTTCTGGGATAAAAAGTAGCTTAGTGGCACTAATAAAAGCCACAAAATAAGTAGAAGAAGGAAAAAGTAGCCTAACTATGTCTTTTACTAGACACAGCCTAACTCTAGGCGGTTAAAGTGTGGCAGACAGACACTCTTATTTATAATAATATTATAGTATGGACTATGGATTTTCATGTCTCAGTATTTTGATCATTACTTAATTATTGTGAGCAACTAATGTCTGATGGTGTTTAATCAATGCTTTTTTAGGAAAAAGTAACTTTACAAAACTTTTAATTTTTCTTTTTTGCAAGCATGAGAATTTGTAAATAATAATTATAAGCAGGAATTTAAATAAGTGATCGATAGTTATACACAATACTTAGCCTGTGTGGGCCAGCATTAGTTATTAAGTTTAGACAACTGATTAGAATGTCCTATCAGTCGGAAAACAAGAATGTTATCTTGATGTCTTAATCTTATTATTGGATTAAAATTTAAAAGGCACAAACCATTTGCACTAAATGTTGTAAATATTTTAAAGGGCAGAGATTAATCTAGTGACCTATTTTGGTAACTCCCTACAAGTTAACTCTTAAAAACCTACTACTACTTAATGTCTTTAGGCGAGAAGCATTCATCTTTAGTGTGCTTTTCTTTACATCATCAAAGGATTTTAGTGCTATTATATTTCACACATTGGCTTGCACTCACCAAATGCATTTGTCTAATGTATACTGGAGCCTTAAGAATTCTATTCAATATGCGTTTCAAATAAGGTGATTATTAATGCCAACTTCACTTTATTTTATTAATTTTGCTTTAAATTCAAATTTCTTGCTTTTTTTAATGGGAAATATTATTAAAACAAGGAAATAAACTTATTTGAAACATATACATTCTACTTAGTCCATTCTCATACAATCTAGCTGCTCTGCTATTATACTAGCACGGGCCCTAAGTAAGGTGCCTGATCACAGTAAAAGCATTCTGGTACAGTTGTCTCCTGTAATTCTACCACGTTAGTGCCTATTTCATTAACTACATAATAATACCGACACCTCCTCGGGCCAATACCCTCTAGTAACGTATCATAAGGCGGCGATAATATATCGAAAAAGGCTGCAGGCACTCTTAAAGCTTCTATTTCATGGTAGTTTGAAATTGTTGGTGTGAGAACACAAGTCTGTGAACTAGTTGTACATACGTTATCTTGACTGATTTTAGCGAAAAATCTTCGTCTTTTGTGGAAGCCTTGGGCGATACGTGCAGCCTCATGTTTCGCGCGGGCAGCAAAGTCTATAGCACTCACAGCCTCTTTCAATGGGTACTCTGTAAAACTTCTTATTCTAACTTCACCTGAAATCACCTTTAAAAGTCCGTGCATGTGTGGATGATCGTGTAAAGGCATCTTAAACCCAGGTTTTAGCACGAAAATACTCATGTTGACTAAACTATTTTGGAAAACTTCGATGTAGGTGCAAGGCGCTTTGTTAGGTTTATTCCACGTACCTGGGTCGTTCAAACTTTGGTCAAATCCCAGGTCTTCCGCTTTAAGACGGTCCATCAAACTTTTTAACTTGATCAAGTTTGTCGACATATCATTTTTGAACTTCTGGTCGAAAGTGTGCAATGCTTGCCGGTACGTTGTAATGATAGGCGGGATGTTGACAATCTCCATTTTTGATTTGGCTTCATCATTACTATCCATATGAAATTTTACTGTACACAATAAATTTCTCCTCGTAAAAACTGTAGAAAATAATCGGCACGATATCAAAGCTAAACTGTCGGAAAACGTCATTTTTCCATCCATTATTATTTAGCTGTCAATGTCATTTCCTTGTGTCATGCATGTGCGCTCACCACAGATTGCATTTACATCATAAATGATCTAAGTTTTGAAAACTATTTTTTGAATTATTTTGATCAATAAAAATAAATATTCATTTGATTAGTGCTACAATTCTTCATATAAAAATCTAAATAAAATAAAATAATAATCTGTAATAAAATAATTATAAATTAATTTCTGTACGGTACGCCATCCATACAACTATTACTGAATCTGTAGTGTTCAAATGTAATCATAGATGTCGCTATATGTCTGTAATTGTAGCAGCGAGAAACTAGATGAACATTTCCAAGTTTTCCCGCTGAGTAGGTACTACCTACTGAGTATTCAGTCAGTCCGTCGACCGACGCGATTTTGTTTTAATTTCTATGGAGCATAGAGTGGGCCCAATGTCTTTAATAATTAATTATTTTAGTACCCGCCTTGCAGACAGGAGGAGGTTCACATTCATCATTATTATTTAGTAGATACGTACCGTCCCAAGTTAGTAGTTAGGTAGGTACTGCTAATACTGTCTTGAAATATTACGTGTAGAAAGGTGCAACTACAAGAGATTTCTGAGATTGTTTAGATAATAGGCTAATTTTAAACAATCACAGTAAATACCGTAATTTGTGAATCGTTTAAAAACGTTTTCCGTGTAAAACAGTTCGCTTGTCGGGTTGTCCGTCGGCCCATCTTAAAATTTACAGTGCTATTGATATCTATGTTTAGAATGTTGTAATCGACTAACTAGTTTATTGTGGTACCAGCGATTGAAAATTGAGTCTGTTTTCGTTTGCGGGAAATTTAAACGATTTAAAGTAAGCAACGTTTTTTTTTCTTTTTAAGCTATTGCATAGCTTCTATCGCGGGCCTTGAGGTGTCCAAGGGGAATCAAAAAACCTCTTTGTTTGAGGTTTTTTGATTCTCCTTGGAGGCTTGGACACCCGGACTATTGAAAACATAATTCTTTAAAATTATTTCGCCTTTATATTTTCAACAACTTGAAGTCAACAACACAAGTAGTCATAGCAACCAAAATCATCTTTTCAGAAAAATATATCGCCTTTATATTTTCAACAACTTGAAGTCAACAACACAAGTAGTCATAGCAATTTGATAAAATATGCTATGCAATAGCTTAACCGCGGCAGTCTCCGAGTGCCAAACGTCTTTTTAGGGTTCCGTAGTTTTTTATAAAATCAGCCCTTGATTGCAGTGATGCCAAAGTCAAAGTATGCTTATTCGACAGGTTTTGGAAAGTATAGGACACTGAAAGCCAAAAACCAAGAAAAGAAAGATGGTAGCAGACTAGCAGGCTAACCGGCCGGGGATCGAACCCGGGACCAAAGCGCTCACCACTACCGTTTAACGATTAATAATAAGTGAAAAATAAAGCACTGTAGGTCTACGTACCATGTGAAGCTACGGGCTACGGGCTACGAAAACCGACAAACTTATAATTATAATGAAACAATTTCATTTCATTTTCATTTTGGAAGTCCGCGTCCTTGTGGATTGAGCTTTTTTGGTTCCTGCGGGAACGCTTAAATTTTCTGGGATTAAAAGTAGCCTATGCTTTATTCCAGACCACAATCTATCTCAAGATCCGTTCTGCAGTTCAGACGTAATTGAGTAACAAACATTCATCCATCAATACATACAACCATTCCATCCAAACTTTCGAATTTATAATATTAGTATAGATACCACCACTACAGTCCATTAACGTCCCACTGCTGGGCACAGGCCTCCACTCTCATATATGTGTGCATGAGGGAATTAGAGCTTAGACCCACCACGCTGCTCCAATGCGGGTTGGCGGACTAGTATAGATAAGATAGCAGATAACTTCGTAAAATGTACTGGTAACGTAGACAATAAAATCCAATTCGACAGTTTACACGGAGCGATCTTATTTATTTAAGTGGTTTACAGCTTACCACCGACGCTGCACGCATATTTGACGAGCGCGCATAAAACCTGCAGGCTTAGCATGCGCACAACGAGTTAACTCGCGACGAGAGAGATGCACATAATGCAGCATATTACACGAAAAAAAAGTAATGTATCCACATATAAGAAATATTACTTTTATCTCTACTTTTGATGTAACGAGACAGTAACGTAGTTTGAAGACAATATTTTTTACATAAATCCACACTTCCATTCTTAATATAAATGCGAAAGTGTGTCTGTCTGTCTGCTACAATTTCATGGCCCATCTATTCAACCGATTTTGATGAAGTTTGGTATAGCGGTAGTTTACATCACGGGGAAGGACATAGGCTACTTTTTATCCCGGAAAATTAAGGAGTTCCCACATGAATCAAAAAACATCAATCCACGTGGACGAAGTCGAGGGCATCATCTAGTACTAAATACGTACAAATTGTGTTTTTGAAAATACTTAAAAATACTTTTTTGCATCATCTAGTTATAAAAATAAAAATATACAATTAGAGGTAGGCATAATTTTACTCGTTATGCGCATGCTAGCCCTATGACCTCCGGAATATATTCACTGCACGCTACTTAACACATTTATACATTGATTTTATTGGATTTCGTGGGTGTTTAATTGTTCCATTGGGGAGTAATGTAAACGATGCTCAGTACAGCAATTGTTATTGTTACCAGCTTTACTATACGAACATTCGTTTTCGATTTCGACACGGTTTAAAAGCACGAGTTAATAAAAGCTAAGAGGAGAGGAGATGAGGAGATCCATTGGGGAACCAGGGGCCATACCTACTGCCAACGCATAAAGCCATAATGTTCACTTTCGCATTTTAGAATTAAAATACAAATGTATTTTAGGAACGTCAATGTACGTGACGTCACACTGGCAGTATGATACCTGAGTGTAACAAAATAATGTCCTAACGACCGAATTTCGGCCACATCGGCCAATCTCAAGAAAAACTACCTATAACTATCTATCGGGAGATAGGTATTTTAGTGCACAAGTCTGTGCGCAAAACAGGTGCACTCTGTTCCTTTACCCTCATAGCCTGATGGGACGGAAAAGTCTGGCACAGGATCCGGATCCGGGATCCGACGACTGTAGGTACGTGCTCTCCAAGGCATATGGGGGTAAGACACCGCCAATTTCCTAACTCCGGGATAGTTGTGCCAAAATTTGGCGCTTAAACCTAGGTAGGTACTATTGTGGCGTTACCTCCTTTGCTAGCTGGCAACGCACACAAGCTTCGCATTCGGAACTTGTTTTTGGAACGTTTTTGGATTCGGAACATCCTGCGCGCGAGAGCTGCGCTGTAGCAACAGACGACACATCATTCTATTGCTGGACGTCCAGCACAACGCTTCCTTTGATATAATATATTTTCTATTGTACAGTTTTACATAATCTATTGTATCTTATTAATATTATACTTGTAAACGTGGACCAAGTCTATTATTTCCACATCACGTCGGGGTCACCAATATAGGGAGCTTATGCCCACCTATGTGATGTGGAAATAATAGACTTGGTCCACGTTTACAAGTATAATATTAATAAGATACAATAGATTATGTAAAACTGTACAATAGAAAATATATTATATCAAAGGAAGCGTTGTGCTGGACGTCCAGCAATAGAATGATGTGTCGTCTGTTGCTACAGCGCAGCTCTCGCGCGCAGGATGTTCCGAATCCAAAAACGTTCCAAAAACAAGTTCCGAATGCGAAGCTTGTGTGCGTTGCCAGCTAGCAAAGGAGGTAACGCCACATCACCCCCCTGCGGAGAGAAAAGAAAACAAGGGGAGAAAAATAAAATAAAATTAGGCAATAGGGTAAAAAGGAAACAAAGACCATGACGAAGCGACTGAGGCGAGCTAGCCACGTCGGACGGTTCGTGCAGCGTTGGGCACGAAAAGGCGTCGAGACGTGCAGAAGCAGCGCAGCATAAGGCTGAGCGCGAAAAATCGCCAGTCGATAATCGCATAGCATATCGCTAGTTGCGGAAGGGGCGTCGGTCAGATCACGAAGCGTATGGGCGCGACCGTTTCCAAAAGCTCGTGCAGCGTTGGGCACGAGGGACGTCGCGTCGGTCGGGTTGAGTCGTGCAGCGATGGGCACGGAAGAACGTCGGAAGAGTCACACAACGTTGGGCGTGAAGGAGTCCGACGGGGCGTCAAGCAGCGCAATGAGTAATGCGGCGACGTCATTTTGCAGAACCGACGCGAAGAATACCCTGAGCAAAGAAGAGCACGACTGATAAACCCATCAGGAGCTTACAAAGCCTTAATCTGCTTCTTCTTGTTTTCTAAAATTTTGAAAATTGCTGTGGCGCTTGCTAACTTGGCTTTAAGAAACTCACTATTCCAACTGCTGTTAAAAATCTAAAACGGTACCACATTTATCACCATAGCTAATCTGAAATAAATGATTATGCTGAAATGAAAAGAAAAATACACGGAAAATATTACAATGTTTACAATGTTGGAGTTGTCTGTCAGTCATTGTCAAAAACAGAAAACAAAACCTATTGAAAAAGAAAAATAATAAACTATCGTCCATAAAAAAAAATCTTTCACTAGTATTCAATTTTTTTGAACAAACTTCTTGCAGTGTCACATGTCATCCAATATTTACAACGTTGTTGTTTATTCATTTGCAATAAATAATCTCGAATGCTTGATCGACGAAATATCACAATATCACTGGATATAATGCGTCATTTCTTCATATTACTTCTCCATAGGGTCCTTGCATAGAGACGACGTCCAGGAAAGATAACTTTAAAAGCCGGGCAAAAAATTAAAAATTGCACGTCGGCTGCTTGTTTGCTCGTAGGCTGAAATGCACTTCGTCGTCAGCAATAGTTTCCGTATGTATTTCTTACGTCGGGCGGTCCTTTTGATCACGTCGGCGGCGGTGGTAGTAGATCACGTCGGGGTCACCAATATAGGAGGTCAGCAATATAGAGTCACCAATATAGGGAGCTTATGCCCACCTATGTGATGTGGAAATAATAGACTTGGTCCACGTTTACAAGTATAATATTAATAAGATACAATAGATTATGTAAAACTGTACAATAGAAAATATATTATATCAAAGGAAGCGTTGTGCTGGACGTCCAGCAATAGAATGATGTGTCGTCTGTTGCTACAGCGCAGCTCTCGCGCGCAGGATGTTCCGAATCCAAAAACGTTCCAAAAACAAGTTCCGAATGCGAAGCTTGTGTGCGTTGCCAGCTAGCAAAGGAGGTAACGCCACACTATCTCTCTCTGAATCGCATTTCTCATAGCTAAGGGTCGTGACCCCTTTCCATTAATGACATAATGGCAAGGGTTTTCTTGGGATAATAATGCGGCGGCCCAGGTCATTCCGCATACGACTCTACTAAGAGTATTATTACAACTCTTTTCTAACGATTATTACCTATCAGATGTTAGTGATAATAACCGGGTCCGACGGCTTAACGTCTGAGGCACGGAGGAAACGAAAAGGCAGAATTCGGACTAAGTTACCAAATTCGGTCACCCATCCAGTTACCGGACTAGGGTCAATGTTGCTTAACAGTCGACTGATAAGTATTGCGTTGTCGCAACTAAGCCACTTGTCCCTTCTACAATTGTACCTACTATAATAGCTGTTAAATGTTGGTAGGTACATTGAGTTCCCCGAAGAGCGAGTTAAGTTAAGGGTGCGCACGCGCAGTGCTACCGAGTTCTGGCGTTCGTCGGTTTGTTTGTCAGGTGCGAGCGTGGGTGGGCTTCGCGGAACTGATGCAGGAGGCTGCCAACTACAGCTTATGCCTCATGAGCTTTTTATTAGGGTTCCGTAGACAACAAGGAACCTTTATAGTTTCGACATGTCCGTTCATCCGCCTGCATCGCGCAGAGACCGTATTATATTATGTAAGTAATACGTATAGCCCGACAAACCGACAGCGTCGCTAGTATCTTTGAAAAAAAAAGAAAAAAAAATTAGCGATAGAAGTGAAAACGAATATTTAAAACAATTAAAATACCTACTTAAAATATAAACCCAAGGGATTCAATTTTAATTACGAATGTACCCCTACTATATATATATTCACGACCTTTTGTCTTCGTGTGAGATCTATAGAGCGAGCTTTGGCTTAACTACATGGTTAAAACGAGACAGATTTATGTTATTCACAAAGTCCATCTCGTTTAGTAAAGTACGCTTTAAAGATCTTAGCAGAATGTTTCGTAACAACGCGAGGTGTCGGTGACCGGTGTCGGTCACGGTGTCGGTCACGCAATCCACAAGTTTACCCCCTACCAATAATAATTGAAAAAATTAAAAACGACTGCCCTGCCAAAAAACGGACTAAAAGTTAATTTTTTTGTGAATCACTGGATATTGAACTATAGTGTTATATATTTTTGGAATCTTCTCATCATTTTCTAGATGATGATTATATAGTTAATCTTATTTAAAAAAAAATTCACCTTTAGTCTTTAATGCGGGACCATGGTCACCCATCCATTCCCACCACCCATCATTTTTTTTAATTTTACTAGCCTATGTCACCCGGAATAAGCTAGGGATTCTAACGATACCTCATTTATCAAAATCGGTCCAGGCGTACCTATACAAGTTATGGTGGAATATACAAACTCACAGGTACATACACACATACATACATACATACATACATACATGAACCCTGAAAACAATATATACTCCTTTTTTCAGGCAGTCGTATAAAAAGTTTTCAACGCGCCCAAAGTGAAAATGAGTCATAAAAGTGAGTCCCAATTTTGGCCACCGGGTCAGATAAATTTGTGGGACTGATATATATTCTGTGCTTAGTACTAGAAAGCTGTAATTTGGTATGGGTATACGTATTAATTAGGTATTATACACACATACAACCGAATCGGCCACATTAATCGCGTGGGCTAAGCCCATATAGCAGAAACCTATCGCAGTCCGACATCGAGCACTCAGATACCTATAGGATAGGTACGCCAAAGTCATTCCGTTCGTCAGAAAATATGTATAATCGTTTATTTTAGTTCGGGCTAACATCTGCAATTAAAAGAATTGGCTTTGCTGTGCGGAGTCGGATTACAACTCTACGAGAGAACTGTATTTTAGGTATGCATAGTTATTTATTAACTAGTTTCGTTTAGATATAGAGAAGTGTAAGCACAATAAATAAGTATTTCCTGTTTCATCTGGCGCGCTATGACACTAGTTAGACAATAAAGTTTATGTACTGCGCTCGCGGAAACAGAAGTTTCATTAGAAAATACACAAATTAATAGGGTTGTCAATATTGCCTTTGCTCTATAATAAACGAAGAGATAATATTAATTGTTTTGGAGTAGACCAGTTCCATGCAATAAAAAAATCCTAGTTTAAATGTTTCCCAGTTAGTACTTGATATACCTAGTTATACGTTTGTATGTTTGGACATTTGTTACTCTTTCACGAAACAATGTCTAAGTAGGACACCGCTAATAAAGTGACTTTTTTTGGAAAATTAATGTGTTCCGACGGAAAACGAAAATCATAGTCCACGCGGACGAAATCGTGGGCATAATCTAGTATAAGATTCAAAATAGAATGTTTTTAACTTCTTTAGAATCGTTGTGATTTGAAAATTCAACGAAACGAAAAAATTAAACGAAAAAGCGCCACCACAAAGAGACAAACATACTTATAGGATTTAGGCTGCGAAAGAATGAGATAGAATACAAGTTATATTTATCTCATTCCCTCGAAGGCTACTTAACTGAAGTTTTACTTGTTTCACACCGCCGTGACACACACACACATTTTTTTGGTTTTTATATGTTATGTACTTCTATAACGATTTTTTTAGGGGCAGCCCTAGCCGCCATAGAAATAGCTCTGCTATTCGCGAATCACTCGCTTCAAACACTAGCGGCTATTATGTCGACTACAAAGCCGAAATCACTCGAAAATTGTATATCAAAGCGTTAAATAAACAATATCACCATCACAGCGAACCGCTACAAACGTAGGCGATGCTCAGAAGTTGCTTTATACGCTGTTTATACTATAGTCCTGATAGTCTAGTGGTGTAGACGTCGGCTTGCTAATCGAGTGGTCGGGGGTCCGGTCAATGTGCGTTTTAACCAATCAAATATCACTTGCGGTGAAGGAAAATGTCGGATAGAAGCCGGCGAAACTTAGCGGAAGTCCATCGACAGTAAGAAGCTTAAAATGTGACTAAGAATATTTAAGGTCTTGGTTTTTGTAAGAATTATTATCAGATTTTAGTGATAATAACCGGAACCGACGGCTTGACGTGCTCTCCGAGGCACAGAGGAAATGAAAAGGCCAAATTTGAACCTCCAAATTCGGTCACCCATCCAGTTACTGACTTGGGTCAACGTTGCTAGCATTCGCAATCGATTGAATGCGTTGTCACAACTAGGCCACTCGTCCCGCAATATCTATATATCTACTAGCTGATGCCCGCGACTCCGTCCGCGTGGAGGTATGAAAAATAGACAGTAGCCGATTCTCTGACCTACTGAATATGCATATTAAATCTCATAAAAATCGGTCAAGCCGTTTCGGAGGAGTATGGTAACTAACATTGTGACACGAGAATTTTATATATAATATATAGATAGATAGATAGATAGATAGGTATAGCCCCGGGCCGGCTACTAATTACTAAAATAAAAAAGTTTTCACATGGTTTTCATAAAACCTAAATCAACGCGAATAAAGTCGCAGTCGTCTCCTAGAAACTAGTAAGTAATATTATGTCAATAGTCACACTATGTACATGTTTGTCTGTCTGCCCGCCCTAACTACAAGCTTAAATAAAAGCTTGCAATGTTATAGTGGGTTTGTTTAGGTCAAATCTTTCAACTGAATTTTAAAACAGTTATCTCCGAGTGATAGCACTGAAATTTTGCATACAAGTTTAGTTTGGATAACAATGCATGGTTAGCTAACATCTACCCATGACGTCATTCTAAATCCAAAATGGCGGTCTCTCAAAGATAGCGGACTAGTTATTTTTTATGTATTCCCATGATATGGGTATCAAATAAAAGGATTCACTGAAAAATTACATCACACTAAATTCAATATGACGAATCATAAAAGCTTGTTTAGTAAAAGAGTTTTTCATAATTTTAAGATTCACTATAAAATTTTCGTAATTCTTCCTAAAAACCTAAAAGCACGCGAAGTCGTGGGAATGATTAGTTGAAGATAATTCAAACAATACTAGTGGCACTAGGTGTGACAGACACACAGACAGCAGTAAAGGTAGTTTTCATACAAACACGGTGCGTTTCCGCCCCCGTGTTTACCTTACCAACCATTTATACCGCTCCACTACTAAGAACACTACGCTTCGCTTCGCATTGCGTAGAGTATAGAGCTACGTAGCTACAGAGCTCGCAAAAACTTGAACAAGGGGGCAATAACTAATCTTGGATATTGGATAGAGGCAGGCGTTACTAATCTTACCACCACATGAGCATGCCAACAGTTTAAAATATATTAAGTATTACGTTGTAACCAGTAACCAGTTATTTGTTAGTTTGCCTGCAAGTGATAATGATAATAAATTATCCGTGGCGGTGGGGGCGACTAATGCAGAAAGAGCCAAGAGGCGCAAATGTGACAATATAGAAAATAATTTCATTTTTAGCCCTTTGGTGTTGAAACCCTGGGGTCGTGGGTCGAAGACGATAGATATATGGACCTATCTTCTCGTCTCACATAGTCTACAGGTGACCGGAGGACTGGCAACATATAAGTTTGGCTATTCAGCGGGGTAACGCAGCCAGCGTTCTGGTCACACTGCCTCCTTGCAGCGCTGCGGTTTGGATGATATTAATTTTAATGTTTAGTTTTTAATGTATTTCATAGTTTTAATTTTAATAAAACATATCGCAAACCATTTATTTTAGATAAATTATTAAGTAACTAGATGATTCCCATTTCCCGCGACTTCGTCCGCGTGGACCAAGTTTTTTCGATTCCCACCGGAACTCTTGAATTTTCCGGGATAAAAAGTAGCCTATGTCCTTCCCCGGGATACAACCTATCCCTTTACCAAATTTCATTAAAATCGGTTGAACAGATGGGCCGTGAAAGCGTAGCAGACAGACAGACAGACAGACACACTTTCGCATTTATAATATTAGTATGGAAGTATGGATAGTATGGATATACCATAGAAAAATCAAGGTAAAGTAGGCACTAAAAAAATAGAGTTGTATTTTCGCTTATGAAAAAACTGATTACTGGGTCTAGGTATAATTTTTTTTATTTTTTTTTATCCACTACAATTTAGCCCTTGACTGCGATCTCACCTGATGGTAAGTGATGATGCAGTCTAAGATGGTAGCGGGCTAACCTGTTAGGGGCATGGCAGTTATATTAAACCCATACCCCTATTCGGTTTCTACACAGCATCGTACCGGAACGCTAAATCGCTTGGCGGCACGTCTTTGCCGGCAGGGTGGTAACTAGCCACGGCCGAAGCCTCCCACCAGGCCAGACCAAGGAAAATTCAGAAATTATAAATTCCCAAATTGACCCCGCCGGGGATCGAACTCGGGACCTCCGCACTTTGAGGCAACAGCGCTACACACTGCGCCACGGAGGTCGTCAAAAACAACATATCACACGGAGGTGATAAAATAACATATCGCCTCGCAAAAGAAATACGTCGGTAAAGCTAGAAAGGTTAAGTCGGCAGAATCACTCGTTTTATATCTCAAAATTTAGTGCTCATTTAGTGCTGATTTAGTGCTGATAACAGATATTTGGTGCTGTGATAGGTGGACTAAAAATGAGCACACTGCTAACTTTTAATTAAGCTAGCAGTGTACTATTCGTGACCGCGCTATGATACAGTTGGAGCGAGAGGCACATCAGCTAATAATTTAGTGCTCAATTAGTGCTGCCTGTACAAGCAAACAGATTTTTCGAAAAAAAAATTTTTCAGTTTTTAAGTATAGATTACTGCTGACAACGACACGAGCAACCATAGAGCTAAAAGATGACTTTAAAATCGGTATTGGTGAAATTGAAAAGAGTTACTAATTAGTGCTCAATTAGTGCTGCCAGTAGGTACAGCAAAAGATTTTTGAAAAATATTTTTTTTTTATCTTAAAATTTAGTGCTCATTTAGTGCTAATTTAGTGCTGATAACAGATAATTGGTGCTGTGATAGGTGGACTAAAAATGAGAATACTGCTAACTTTTAATTAAGCTAGCAGTGTACTATTCGTGACCGCGCTATGATACAGTTGGAGCGAGAGGCACATCAGCTAATAATTTAGTGCTCAATTAGTGCTGCCTGTACAAGCAAACAGATTTTTCGAAAAAAAAAAAATTCAGTTTTTAAGTATAGATTACTGCTGACAACGACACGAGCAATCATAGAGCTAAAAGATGACTTTAAAATCGGTATTGGTGAAATTGAAAAGAGTTACTAATTAGTGCTCAATTAGTGCTGCCAGTACAGCAAAAGATTAAAAAAAAAATTTTTTTTCTCAAATCAACTTTGAGAATTTTTTTTTGTTTTTAATATATTTTTTTTATCTCAAAATTTAGTGCTCATTTAGTGCTAATTTAGTGCTGATAACAGATAATTGGTGCTGTGATAGGTGGACTAAAAATGAGAATACTGATAACTTTTAATTAAGCTAGCAGTGTACTATTCGTGACCGCGCTATGATACAGTTGGAGCGAGAGGCACATCAGCTAATAATTTAGTGCTCAATTAGTGCTGCCTGTAAAAGCAAACAGAGTTTTCGAAAACAAATTTTCAGTTTTTAAGTATAGATTACTGCTGACTTAACGACACGAGCAATCATAGAGCTAAAAGATGACTTTAAAATCGGTATTGGTGAAATTGAAAAGAGTTACTAATTAGTACTCAATTAGTGCTGCCAGTAGGTACAGCAAAAGATTTAAAAAAAATAGTTTTTTTTTGTCAAATCAACTACTGCTAGTATAACGACACCAGCAGTCGTAAGTCATCTTCAAGTCATCTTTTAGCTCTATGATTGCTCGTGTCGTTACGTCAGCAGTAATCTATACTTAAAAACTGAAAAAAAAAAAAATCTGTTTGCTTGTACAGGCAGCACTAATTGAGCACTAAATTATTAGCTGATGTGCCTCTCGCTCCAACTGTATCATAGCGCGGTCACGAATAGTACACTGCTAGCTTAATTAAAATTTAGCAGTTTTCTCATTTTTAGTCCACCTATCACAGCACCAATTATCTGTTATCAGCACAAAATTAGCACTAAATGAGCACTAAATTTTGAAATAAAAAAAAAATTATATTAAAAAAAAAAAAAAAAATTCTCAAAGTTGATTTGAGAAAAAAAAAAATTTTTTTTAAATCGTTTGCTGTACTGGCAGCACTAATTGAGCACTAACTAGTAACTCTTTTCAATTTCACCAATACCGATTTTAAAGTCATCTTTTAGCTCTATGACAACTCGTGTCGTTAAGTCAGCAGTAATCTATACTTAAAAACTGAAATTTTTTTTTTCGAACAATCTGTTTGCTTGTAAAGGCAGCACTAATTGAGCACTAAATTATTAGCTGATGTGCCTCTCGCTCCAACTGTATCATAGCGCGGTCACAAATAGTACACTGCTAGCTTAATTATAAGTTAGCAGTATTCTCATTTTTAGTCCACCTATCACAGCACCAATTATCTGTTATCAGCACTAAATTAGCACTAAATGAGCACTAAATTTTGAGATAAAAAAAAATTATATTAAAAAAAAAACCTCAAAGTTGATTTGAGAAAAAAAAATTTTTTTTTAAATCTTTTGCTGTACTGTACTGGCAGCACTAATTGAGCACTAATTAGTTACTCTTTTCAATTTCACCAATACCGATTTTAAAGTCATCTTTTAGCTCTATGATTGCTCGTGTCGTTAAGTCAGCAGTAATCTATACTTAAAAACGGATTTTTTTTTTTTCGAAAAATCTGTTTGCTTGTACAGGCAGCACTAATTGAGCACTAAATTATTAGCTGATGTGCCTCTCGCTCCAACTGTATCATAGCGCGGTCACAAATAGTACACTGCTAGCTTAATTAAAAGTTAGCAGTATTCTCATTTTTAGTCCACCTATCACAGCACCAATTATCTGTTATCAGCACTAAATTAGCACTAAATGAGCACTAAATTTTGAGATAAAAAAATTATATTAAAAAAAAAACCTCAAAGTTGATTTGAGAAAAAAAAAAAATTTTTTTTAATCTTTTGCTGTACTGTACTGGCAGCACTAATTGAGCACTAATTAGTTACTCTTTTCAATTTCACCAATACCGATTTTAAAGTCATCTTTTAGCTCTATGATTGCTCGTGTCGTTAAGTCAGCAGTAATCTATACTTAAAAACGGATTTTTTTTTTTTCGAAAAATCTGTTTGCTTGTACAGGCAGCACTAATTGAGCACTAAATTATTAGCTGATGTGCCTTTTGCTCCAAATGTATCATAGCGCGGTCACGAATAGTACACTGCTAGCTTAATTAAGAGTTAGCAGTATTCTCATTTTTAGTCCACCTATCACAGCACCAATTATCTGTTGTCAGCACTAAATTAGCACTAAATGAGCACTAAATTTTGAGATATAAAACGAGTGATTCTGCCGACTTAACCTTTCTAGCTTTACAGACGTAAAAGAAATAATGATTATACACTGAATTACTATTCACGATCGGAGATAAATAACGTAGGTCGTAGGAGAACAATAGCCACAGCATCTGTGTTAAACTACTCTGCGTTCTGAATCAAAGATCTGGCGTGATTCCAGGTTTGGCTGAAACAATCGCATTTACCTACCGAATTTATCCTATAAATATTATAAATACGAAACTTTGGATGGATGGATATATGGATGGATGTATGGATGGATGTTTGTTACTCAATCACGCCCCAACGGCTGAACGGATCTGGCTGAAATTTGGCACAGGGATAGATTATAGTCTGAAATAGCAAATAGGCTACTTTTTATCCCGGAAAATTAAAGAGTTCCCGCGGGAACCAAAAAACCTCAAACCACGCAGACGAAGTCGCGGGCATTCTCTAGTTTGTCCTATGTGAGCGACAAACGCGACACCGCGACTCGGTATAACGCAACGCGACAGTATCAAACTGTTGCTGAGCCTTCACGTGGCCTACGTTGTCGCGTAGACAAGTTTGACATTTTCTATGGCATCGCATCGTATCGCGTCGCTTCTGTCGCTCACCTACGGTTTAAGTTTTGAATAATAATGAGTTATTCAAAGGTATGCGGTAGAAAAATCCATACTTCCATACTTATTACTTACACACATCCATACTTCCATATCCATCCACCACCACCACCACTACAGCCCATTAACGTCCCACTGCTGGGCACAGGCCTCCTCTCATAGGAGAGAGGGAATTAGAGCTTAGACCCACCACGCTGCTCCAATGCGGGTTGGCGAGCTTTAACGACTATTATCATGTTAGTGATAATAACCGGGACCGACGGCTTAACGTGCTCTCCGAGGCACGGGGGTGAAACACCGCCAACTTCCTTACTCCGGGCTAGTACTGAGAATTTCTAATTAGAAAAACCCAACACTTAATTGTGGCCCGACCCGGGACTCGAACCCGGGACCTCGTCAGCCGCAGTCGAACATGATAACCACTAGACCAACGAGGCAGTTCCATCCATAGTATCATAAATGTGAAAGTTGTCTGTATGTCTGTCCGTCTGCTACGCTTTCATGGCCCATCTGTTCAACCGATTTTGATGAAATTTGGTACAGGAATAGGCTGCATCCCGGGGAAGGACAAATGCCTCTTTTTATCCCGGAAAATTCAAGAGTTCCCGCGGGAATCAAAATACCTTACTCCACGCGGACGAAGTCGCGGGCATCATCTAGTCCCATTATTATAAATGCGAAAGTGTGTCTGTCTGCTACGCTTTCACGGCCCACCTTAACCGATTTTGATGAAATTTTGAAGAGCTAACTTGTACCGTAAAAAATGTACCAACATCCCAAGAAACTAGGTCGAGAAGCGGTAGGAAATAAGAAATAATAGCCAAAGAAACAAAATCCCGTCTAATTTTAAATTAAACGACTCAATCGAGCTGATGGCAATTAGAAACACAATCGCGCATTACTCATAAGCCGTTCAGAAATCAATTAGACCACAAAGCGTTTCTGAACCGCCAACACGTGTACAGACACAGAGTAAAAATAAAACTGTCCATAGACAACCCGACTCGCTTCTTGAAATGAGGATTGAGAGGAGCGTTTACAAGTTGAGTTTACTGTTTTAAATACTCGCCTGAATTAAGAAGAAGGTCGGCCGGTTTCTGAATTGAGAATTTCATGTTGAGTCTGTCTCAAAGACTACTTAAGGACTAATTAAGCAAATTTTTGTTTCTGAATTGATATTGGGCCGGTTTCTGAATTAAGCATTCAAGCAAGTTCCATCTCTCAAACCTTGCATAATATCAATTCAGAAACAAAAATTTGCTTAATTAGTCCTTAAGTCTTTGAGACTGACTCAACATTAAATCCTCAATTCAGAAATCGGCCGCGTGTCTCATAAATAAAGGCATCTTTACGTGTTTGACGTTCAATCTGCTCAAACGGTTTTGCTTTTGTATGATACGAAACGCTGTGGTGTGGAAAATGAAAAGGTGTGGAATACCCTTTCGGCGCACGTGTTTCCTGTCTCGAATAATTTAGGTTCAAGACAAGAGTGAATAGGTATCTTTTAGGCAAGCGCGCTCCAACCTAGACGTCATCATTGCTTTGCACTAAGCATGATTGTCGTCAAGGATACGCCCTAAAAGGTTAGCCCGCTACCATCTTAGACATCTTGTCTTTTCTTGTACTAAGGCAAGTTGACTTGCCTAATTAAATGAGGCACGAGTACTTCCGACCCGTGTAAACAGGTAAGGGAAGCGTATGAGTTTACGCTACTGAAATGTAAATGCGCCTTAAACGTGAATGGATTCTCGTTTAGAATAAATATTAGGAGTAAGTATTTATAATTACACGAGATGATGCCCGCGACTTCGTCCGCATGGTTTAAGATTTTTAGTACCGCGGGAAATCCTTAATTTTCGGGCTAAAAAGTAGCCTAAGTTATGTCCTTTCCTAGGATCCATCATGCAACCTATTTGTATACCATGTTGAAAACTTGGGCCGTGAAAACGTAGCAAACATACTGACAGATACAGTTTCGCATTTATAATATTAGTATGGGTAGGTAAACACGTCGGGTGTTCCGAGACGCAGACGTGGCCGTGCCGCCAAGTGATTTAGCGTTCCGATACGATGCCGTGTAGAACTAAAAACCGATTGGAGGTATGATTTAATATAACTGCCATACTTACCCCTAACAGATTAGCTGGCTTGTCGCTACCATCTTAGGCTGCATCATCACTTACCATCAGGTGAGATAGCAATCTAGGGCTAACTTGTAGTGAAATAAACAAGACCTTACAGCATCTTTTTACAATGATAAAAACAGATGCCTATATCTACCTACTTAACGAACGCTCATCCCACCAATTCAACACAAAACCATGTTCACCAAACTGTAAACACACCCCACCTCTGTTGTATTACATTTTATTAGTTTATTACTTTACAACACATAATTAACTAGTTTCCGAGAACGCAGTGACGCGAGCTATTAATTTTATTTTAAACTTTTTGTCGTTTCGGCTAAGACAATGTTTATATTACGCTCATATCCACATGTGTAATGTGGACTCTGAATTCTGCAAAATGGAGGCACTAATCGCTAGAGCTAGAGAGAAAATATTGATCAGAAGAGTTCTGCTAACAATTGTTAAAAGATGATTATACTTTATCAAATCAAATATAACAGTAGGTAATAAAATCTATTTATGCGGTAAAAGTTTTAAGGTAAAAGTTCTAGATAGTCAATGTAAAGTTAGAGATAATAACAATATTAAAGTGCACAAGTAGTGTGTGCGCAAACGCATGCATGTTATAGGTACCTTTTCCTTCCAGATGGAGTAAGATCCGTCGCAGGATGGCGCACGAACGTGCTCTACCGTTCTTCAGGGGGAAATGATTAACTCCGGGATAGTATTGCGAATTTCTTTACAGAAAAACCCAAATATTTCTGGCCTGACTCGGAAATCGAACCTGGGACCTCGTCTCCCGCAGTCGATCATGCTAACCGGGTTTGTACTAACGAGCTAGTCCTACAGTGCTACTATCATCGCTTAATAGCAGAATTGTTTTAAAATTGCAGTTTTATGTAACGTAGCTTGACGTCTCTAAAATAAGAATCTACTGTAATATTATAAATGCGTAAGTTTGGATGTATGGAAGGACGTTTGTTACTCAATCACGCTAGAACAGCTGAACGGATCTGGATGAAATTTAGCACAGAGACTACCTACTTTTTATTCCGGAAAATTCAAGAGTACCTATCCGCGGGAACCAAAAAACCTCAATCCACGCAGGCAATCAGCTAGATAAGTATAATTCTGCCAACAAAAGCATCGACAATATTAAAATAATACTGCTTTAAGCGACCGTAGTAAGCCCGGATTTGGTTATGATACGTATCGCGCAGCCCATGTTATATTCCTATGCGCGTCTGGTTTAGAAAGAGGCGGGTTGGTATAATAGGTGTTTAAGATTTTCGACGCTTCGGTATAATATTCTGGGTAATTTTCGAGGCCAATAAAAACTTATAACAACATTAATTTCATATTTTTAACTTTGCATTATAATAAAATACCTACTGAAAATAATGTTTTTATAATTTGAACGTGTAATAATGTGTATAAAAAGAGAATACTTAATTTTCTAAATTATTATGTCTTCATTTTCGAAAGTGTAAGGGCTGATGTGGTTATTGACGATCGTTGTGATGAATAATAAATTATTGTTCCTGCTGGGTATTACGGGCTTCCGGTAGGTACGCGGTCCGGTCTCGTCGGGTTAGCCGTACGGTCTACACTGTAGTCTGATGTTAAGAATGGAAGTAATCCATCCTTAATATTATAAATTTGAAAGTGTGTCTGTCTGTCCGTCTGTCTGTTTGTCTGTCTGTCTGTCTGCTACGCTTTTACGGACCATCTGTTCAACCGATTTTGATGAAATTTGGTATAGAGATAGGTTGCATCCCGGGGGAGGATATAGGCTACTTTTTCCCGGAAAATTAAAGAGTTTCCGCGGGAATCAAAAAATCTTAATCCACGCAAACGAAGTGGCGGGAATCATCTAGTATTGAAATAAATCAAAGTCATTGTATATAATCATAGTTTAAACTAATATTATAAAGAGGAAAAATTTGTTTGTTTGTTTGTTTGTTTGTAATGGATAAACTCAAAACCACTCAACCGATTTTGAAAATTCTTTCACCTATAGAAAGCTACTTTGTCACATAGGCTACATTTTATATAAAATTAAGTAGTTAGAGATCTCTTCGAAAATTGCAATAATGTGAATTAAGTCGGAAAAATTCACCTAATTTAACTTTTTGCGTTAAATTCGTCCATTCATTCAGACTGTCTTTTATGTCATATTTGTCAAGACAAACATAATAAATACAAGAAAACTTACCAACATTTTTATTAAACATTTTAATATCTAACTGCTGTAGACAGACTGCGAAAAGCCTAAAAGATCAAGGTCTCAACTTTATAAACATAGTTCCCAGGCGAGGGCAGTGAAAATATGTCGTATTGGAGAATCTTCATTTGAAAATGAAAATCGTCTTGCAAGTCAGAGAGAATACGTGTCGCAATCGCGTGCCACCTGGGGATTACAAACGGATACCGACGGGCGCTTATAATATAATGGAAATTATGTAACATTACCAATGTAAACACCTCATCTGTAAATTGTTTACTTTGTTTTTTTTTTCACGATTAAATTACAAATCTGAATTGCACCCGTGCGAAGCCGGGGCGGACCGCTAGTTTTTAAATAAAAAGCTTGCTTGTTAAAGTTTAACAAATTCTCCGGTTCTCTATATTACTTTACGCATTATTGCAGCAAGAATACGATAAATTCAGCCAATCAAAACAATTGAGTTTGCAGCAAAGATTGATGAAATCGCTGTCGTCTAGCGGGAACAGAGACCGAATCAAAGTAATTAACCGCAACCACAAATTATTCCTATCACCAACACAACACGAAACGCGTCCCAAATACTAATTCCGAATTTTTAATTGTCCAAAGCAAACATCTGCATATCAATGTCTGAAAGTTTACGCCGAGTCCGTGCAGTGATATTTAATAGCTCCGTATTACACGGTGGAACAATGTGGTAGCGACGAATAAAACGGATGAAAAACAAAACAAATAATATTTCACTTTCAAAACTTGTACTGTAAACACCGCGTTTGAAATGTTTCGGAGTAGGTGCATCAAGAAGATAATATATCAGCTGCGTGTGTGATTCGAACAAAAATTATAGGTAATCACGCAAATATTAAGAAGCATCGATATATATGTAGGTACAATTACAGCTGGAATAAGTAAAATTAATTCAGATTTATGTAATGTAAGCTCTTGGAGTAAGTCGTATGGCCTCAATATTAACGCTAGTAAATCACAGGTTATCATTATCGGCAACCCAGCACAAACCCGTAAGGTTGATGTTAACTTCATAGAACCAATTGTGCTGGATAAGACGATCTTGCCCTTTAGTGACACTGTTAAGAACCTCGGCTTGATTATTGACTCCTCCTTCTCCTGGGTACCGCAAGTTAACCACGTCAGCCGACGTCTCTTTGCTGCTATCGGTTCTCTAAAACGCTGGAAGAATCTCCTTCCAGTCAAAACTAAGATATCCTTAGCTGAAACACTCCTTTTACCTATACTGGACTATGCCGATAGCAGTTACACGGATCTCACTGAGGAGTTACTAAACAAGCTTGAGCGCTTACAGAACATGTGTATTCGATTCATCTATGGATTGAGGAAATTTGATCATGTTAGTGCGTATCGTGCTCGTCTCAAGTGGCTTCCAATTAGGTTGCGACGAACTTTTCATGTTCTTTCTTTACTTTTCTCTATCCTATATGCTCCTCATACTCCCAGCTATCTTAAAGAACGTTTCAACTTTCTCGGTGCTGTTGATCGCCATATGCAGCTGCGTTCTACCATGGATAATAAACTCAAAACTCCTAGCCATCGTACAAAATTTTACAGCAAATCTTACACGGTGTATGCTGTGCAGTTATGGAATTCTTTACCCAAAAATATTAGAGACTCCAAATCCTTAACTATTTTTAAAAAAAGTCTCAAAGAATATTTCCTTAACCAAGTTGTGCCATAATAACTAAATAATTATATTATTTCTATCGTAATTCATTACTATGCTTATGTAATATTATTTATATAATAGGTATGTGTTAATTATGTATGCATTATGTATGTACTATTTATTTATGTTTATGTATAATATATATTGCTATCTATATTTACTTATTTTAATTATATGTAATGTATAAATATATATTTTGTCTAGTATGTTTATATTATTTACTCAACTAATAATAATAACGTGTATTTTATTGTGCCACACTACCCTACACATCTCGCTCAATCCTCTCACCAAAGGTTGCCTGGTAGAGATTGCTCAGTAAGCAATAAGGCCGCCTTTGCATACCTAGTTATAGTTAATTTTACTCTGTATTCTTTTTCTTTCATGTGTGCAATAAAGTATTTATCTATCTATCTATCTATCTATCTACTAGATGGGCCCTTTCATAGAAAAAAATTGAACGTCCAACGTTTAGAGCGCGCTCCTAACCCCTATATTCAATGTACTCCTAACCTGTATAGCCCTTTCCTTGTCCCCGCCATAGCGCTGTCCCAATTTTCAGACTAGATGGCGTTAGTAAATTAGGTCCACATTCTTTGTGTGACAGGGCCCGTCTATGTAAATTTAGGTCGTTGTTAAGAAGACGTTGGAGTCCCAAGATGTTGGAACAGCGACCTTTACTCGTGAGTGCAGTGTACCTAACACATTGCAAGATGTGTAATGAGTGTAAAAATCACATCAAGGCTAATCCACAGACCATACTACCAACTACTCGGTGCCATAATCAATCGATCTCTTTTAATTTAATTGGTCTTTAAATTATTCAGTTTTTGAAGTGAAACTTTATTAGAATCGTTGTGATTTGAAAATTCGATGAAACGAAAAAGCGACACCAAAAAGAGACAAACATATATTCATAATAGGATTTAGCCTGCGAGAGAATGAGATAGAATACAAGTTATATTTATCTCATTCTCTTGTAGGCTACTTTTCTGAAGTTTCACTTATTGTGTGTGAATTGCACATACACACTTTTTTTTCAGTATCTGAAAACTGAATGTGTAACCATCGCTTAAATCATTATTATTTTAACATTTTTGGCGTTCTTGTTTCACTAATAACTACTATAAATAACTACCAGAAGAACTTTAAATAAATAATAATATTATACCTACTAGTAATAGTTAGTAGGTATTCTGTGCGTTATTAATAATTTTTCTAAAAAATGTTATAAAATGCACTTTTCATACCCTGTAAATGAGTTCGAAAGTTAAACTTCCCGGCCTAGGCCAGTAAAGAATGTATGTATTTTCATTACATATCATAAGTTTGAATTTGGAATCTTTCTTCCTGAATATCTTGTAACTTGTTATAATATTCTTTGGCCTAAATAGTTTAAATTTGGAACTCTACCGTATTACGCGTTCAGCACTCACAGCGCAAAAAAATATTAAAAGTATAATATTTCCTAGGTAGGTTGCTTTTTTATTTACTTTCTTTTAATTACATAATATAATATATTTAAAAAAAGTCACTTGTTTCATTTTTTAGAAAAGCACTATACACACCTCGACCGGGAGAGCATTTCTGGTCTCGAGAATACGCGTACTTCCCGGTCTCGCGATGTAATGTACTATTGCGGTAATTTTGGATTTATAATTATTAAAAAAAAAACCTTGAGATTGAGAATGTCTGACATAATTTCTGGCATTCCCTGCTCCCCACAGAGTATAATATAATTTAGTGAAATGGCGCCTGAGTGCAGCATTTAAAAAAACCTGATACCTACTCGGTCATAAAAATGTGTTATTCAAAAGCAGATAATGTACACAAAGTTTTTAATTACCAGCAATGAGGGCTACCGCGTTTAAATTCGCCGCTAGGGGCGCTAGTGTAGAGTGAGGTCTACGAAATGTCAAATATCACTGGGCTTTTATCGCGAGTCTAATTATTATTTAGTTAATGTTGTCAATATTTAGCAATAACCGATTAATTATGGAAGATGTAAGATACGTGTCGATAAATGCCAGTGCTCTGTGCTTTGAAAGCGGGGCTAAGAAAAAGAAGTGCAAAAATAAGCGGGCTGAAAGAACAGCAATTCATAGGTTAGTATTTCCCTGGTTCCTGTATGTTTACTATTTACAAAAGGGGTTTTTTTTCCCGAAATATGCTTGTTTATCGAATTTACAGCTATACTTTAGGACCTTACTCGCAAGTGGCGCTAACTAGTGAGCATAAAAACGGTAGCCCTCATTATGAGCCGCGAGGAAACCAAGAGATCGGAATGAACGAGTTTATGCCGTTGCTTGTAAAACAATAAAAAAAGTTTAGTGACACGCACACATTCACGAACAAATAAACAATACACACATGTGGACGGCAGAAAAAATAAATTGTTTCAGGTTACTATTTCAGTTTGTAAAAATAACAAATTGTTATTACAGGCATTTATGCCTTTTTAACTAGGTGATTTTGAAATAGGTAGATACTTAATTAATACGATAACCAACAAATCCATAGGTATCTAAATTATAAACATATAAAATGACTGAATGGCTGACTGTTCTATCGACGCACAGATAAAAACCGCTAGGATAAAGATATTCGAAATAATTTTGGTTACCTAGGTATTACACGGTTTCTTTTATCACAAAGCCATGAAAGAACTTTTAAATATACTACCCTTATAAGGGATGCACAGAGTAGAAGTCTGCACGAAAGTGCCTCAATTTTCAAGTTAGGTAATAGGTATCCCTCAGAGTCCGAGCGCAGTGAGCGATCTGCGCACTTCGGCTGGTCCCATACCTGTACCTACTATTACCTATTCTGTGTCCACCCACAATAGGCATGGCATCTTATCTTACTAATATTATAAATGCGAAAGTTTGGATGGATGTATGGATGTTTGTTACTCAATTCACGCCCCAACGGCTGAACGGATCTGGCTGAAATTTGGCACAGAGATAGATTATAGTCTGGAATAGCACATAGGCTACTTTTTATCCCGGAAAATTAAAGAGTTCCCGCGGGAACCACAAAACCTCGACCCACACGTACGAAATCGCGGGCATCAGCTAGTATTATTATAAATTTTATAATTTTATTACAGTGCTTCACACACGAGTATTACTATAAATGCGAAAGTGTGTTTGTATGTCTGTTACCTTTTCACGTTTCATTTCTGATAAACCGATTTTGAAAAAATTTGTTACAGAAAGCTAGCTCCCCCGAGACGGACTGAGAGGGAATTAAAAAAACCGCGATTAACTATCTGGTCCAATAACTAATGTTATAAATGTAAAAGTTTGGATGTTTGTTACTCCTTCATGCCTTAAACCGATTTGACTGAAGTTTGGAATGGAGATAGCTTATATGGGCTACATTTTATCCCGGAAAAATTTTAGATTTCCCGCAAGAATAAAAAAACTTTAATCTACATTCTACACGGACGAAGTCACTCGCATCATTTTATTAAAGAATAATTGAAACTTTTCATGAAGTTCAAAAAGATTATAACTAAACAACTAGCTGATGCCCGCGACTACGTCCACGTGGATTGAGGTTTTTTGGTTCCCGCGAGAACTCCTTAGTTTTCCGGGATAAAAAGTAGCCTATGCCTTGTAGACTAGTAAAAGTAGCCTAGTAATATGTGTTATTCCAGACTATAATCTACCTCTGTGCCAAATTTCATCCAGATCTGTTCAGCCGTTCGGGCGTGAAAGAGTAATAAACATCCATACATCCATACATCCATCCAAACTTTCGTATTTATAATATTTATTTGATTGATTGATTATTTATTTGATGATTACTTTACTAGTGCATAGACTTCATTTTCATATGCCAATATTTACGTACCTATCTAATAAGTATTTTTGTTTATTGTAACAGCTGCCTTATTGGCTGTGTGGTCTTATTGACTGACTGATTGATTGATTGATGGATTGATAGGAACACCAGAATCGTGATAGCTGTACAAATAAACGATAGCAGTTGATTTTATTTGGAATTGTTTGATGGAAGTGTTGATTACGGGAACTTGACAGAGCTTTTCTAAGGAATGTAATGTTCGTGTTGTCGATTACCACTCCAGCCCCACTGCTGGGCAAAGGCCTCCACTCTCATTGGAGAGAGAGAATTAGAGCTTAGACCCACCACGCTGCTCCAATGCAGGTTGGCGGGCTTTAACGACTATTATCATGTAAGTGATAATAATCGGGACCGACGGCTTAACGTGCTATCCGAGGCACGGGCGTGAAACGCCACTAACTTCCTAACTCCGGGCTAGTACTAAGAATTTCTTGTCAGAAAACCCCAATACTAAATAATTATGGTCCGATCCAGGACTTGAACCCGGCACCTCGTCGGCCGCATGTCGAACATGCTAACCACTAGACTAAAGAGGCAGTTGTAGATTGTAGAGTAGAGTTGTAGATTGTTGAATACAATTTTTTTTTAATAACAAAATGTGTCGTAAAACTAACAAAAAATAAGTGGACAAAAGTAAAGCTTATTTCTCGAATATATGTATTAAGTATTTAACTCTGTTTGTACTTGTGACAGTTGAGGATCGAATGACCTAGTTGTGACAACGCATACCAGTCGGTTGTGATTGTTAAGCTACGTTAACCAAAGTCGGTAACTCAAACCGGAGAGGTGGCCGAATTTGGAGGTTCAAATTTCCGTGCCTTGGAGAGCATGTTAAGCCGCCAGTCCCGGTTATTATCACTTACATCTGATAATAATCGTTACAAAAACCTAAGAGTTTGAATACTCTTAGTCGAGTCGTATGCGGAAGACGGAAGAACGCGGGAACCCGTATTATTATCCCAAGAAAACTCCTACCATTATTTGATTAATGGAAAGGGGTCACGACCTGAGGAATAACTACGACGCAGAGAGAGAGAGTAAGTAACACCGTTAAAGACAGCAAGTACAATCACAAAAGAAAGAAGCTGAAACGGCAGCCCTTTTCAGCCACGAGAGCGATAAAGCCAAAAAAAAAGAACGTCCCAACTTCGAAAAAGAAATGTCTTTATAAAGAACCTCGTGTTTCGCGAAAATGCCTTTGATAAAGCACCTCGGACGTGCCGGAGTGAATCAATTTAGAGTCAAACGGGAAAGATGGCTAATCAAAAGAGATTCAATAGGCGGAAACCTCGCGGAATTAGGGGGAGGGGCGCCGGCGGAAAAAAAGTGGAAATAATTCCTTAATCGCGTAATTGGAGCGCGCTACCGAACCGGAAAACAAATTTCCTATTATTGGAAGATAGGGTTGTGCTGCGAATTGCAATTGTTTAATTTAAAATAACTATGAATTTAATTGGGTATAGTGATATGACTATTTGTCGCATTACAAATCTTAAAGTAAGTTGTACAATATCCTTTTATTCAAAATGAACAACATGGATGCAATGGATCCATGTCATCAAAATAATTAAATAAAATTAATATAAAAATTATCATAAACTTTTTCAAATATTAAATTATTATTATGGTCGGAATACAATCGGTATAGCCTTAAAATCATATAAGTTAAACAAAAACTATGAGTAGTACACATTGAACATTTTATGTTAATTAAAACGTTTACGCCAGCCCTACCTTGCGAGTTGCGAATCGCTTGCGAACAGAAAGTGTAGGTAGGTAATGATGATTAGAGCGGCGTCATTAGAGGCCGATTGTCCCTCCCGCCTCCGCCGCGCCCTCACACCTGACCGGACGGCTTATTGTTGCCTATTGGGGACGGCGCCTTACATGTACAGCAGGCTTGTGCTTTGTATTTTGCTATTTTATTATCGTTACACACTTAAAAACCTATTGGTGAGTACATTTTCATAATCACGACATAAAAACAACCTACATATTAGGTGTTTTACAAGTCAACAATCTCAAGTAGGTACATAAGCTTGGTGATGATTTAAATGTAATTAAAAAACTGACATCACAGCCCTACCTTGCGAATCGCTTGCGAACAGAAAGTGTAGGTAGGTAATGATGATTAGAGTGTCGTCATTAGAGGCCGATTGTCCCTCCCGCCTCCGCCGCGCCCTCACACCTGACCGGACGGCTTATTGTTGCCTATTGGGGACGGCACCTTACATGTACAGCGGGTTTGCGCTTTATATTTTGTTACTACATAAGTAGTATTAGTACCGTCAACTTATCTGGCCCGGTGGCCAAAATTGGAACAATTTTTTATGCCTATTTAGATTTATTCTATTTTCTTATATATTTATTTAATTACAACGGACAATATTCAATCAAAATAATTAAAAAGATCACATACCACACTACTATACACATAAACTACCACATACACATACTAGCGACGCTGTGACCAGTTCAGATAAGTTTTTGGGATTATATCCCAAGCAGACAAAAACACAAAACCGACAAAAATTCCGTAACAGACCAAAATTAAACAAGAAAGAAACCCGCGGGATTTTTTAATAACCTTAAATCCACTCAAACGATGTTGCTGGCATCATCTAGTACCCTATCAATGTCATCGTTATACTAATGTAACATTTTACAAAATCATTTTTTTTTTAAAATAGTTTAACAAATTCAGAACACCCTATACAGTGGCGAGTGGTGGGAATCTCCACAGCGTTTCTAGCTCAGCTTTTTATTTGACGGTGCTCCGAGCTTCGAACGCTCTTCGACGACGTGACCGCAAGACTAACCTCTGTAGTCTATACCTATAGCTTTCCTGGGTACCTACTTACCTGCACTATGTAGATATATAATGTAGTGTAAGTATGAAATAGCATGTAAGCCAGAAAAAGCTTATAACTTTTAATGAAAATGATAATGATAAATTATTATTTGAATTAATAAATGATTTATTTATTTCACGTAGGACTACTTGTGTCACTTATGATACGTTAAGACTCTAGGTAAGTACCACCGGTTCGGAAAATTGATTCTATTGAGAAGAGCCTGCAAGAAATTCAGCAGTTGCTCTTTTCTTAAAAAACAAAATTGTTACAATAAATAAGTAAACAATACAACACAATATATACGTTACGTTACAAGTATTACACTGACTTGTGGGTTACTGGATGCGAGGCCGGTTGCTTCCATGCAACTTTGTCATTCAGAAAACCATCGATAGTGTAGGTAATAACCTCGCTCGAGATAAGTTTGCGAGTCTTTAGTTACCCAAAACTTCTTATAACAACATTTTTACGACCACCTCGAGCGCTGTGGTCTTATAAGGGGGAGGTCGTGGGTTCGATCCCAGGCAAGGAATTCATAATTTCTGAATTATCGCTGATTTGGTTTGGGGCGAGGATTCGGCCGTAGCTGGTTACCACTACACCGGCAAAGACGTGCCGCCAAGCGATTTAGAGTTCCAGATGATAACTATGATATCGTGCAGAAATCGATTAGTGGTATCATTTGGTTTAATCAACTCGACTATTCAAAGCACTTGTCAAAGTCAACTTGAAAAAAAAAAAGATTTGAATTTGAATTTAATATAAACCCTTAACTAGCCATTTAGGGTTTTGGCGAGCTAACCAGCTCACTACTCTCTTAGACTCCACTACTAGCTTTTACCCGCAGCTTGGCTCACGTTAAGTTCATACAGCAAGATTTTCATTTTCAAAGTTTATCCCCTTGGGGGTTAAATTTTCAAAAATCCTAAGCCAAAAAAGCTATGCCAGATACCTATGCCAGATTTCAGCCCCATCCGTCCAGTGGTTTGAGCTGTGCGTTGATAGATCAGAGTCACCTTTTCTTTTTTTATGTGTATTTATGTAGATTAGATTATCGCAGATGAGATCATAATCAAGTAAAACTTCCAGTGGAATGTAGGTAAATATATTTTAAAATCAAAAAGCTGTACTTTAACAAACAATGTAGCCAGTCTAGATGTAAGTGTGTTCAACCATTAACCCGAATGCAGACTCTAAATATGCCTCTAAAAGACCACTCGAGTTTCGCTTGCCCAATTCAGTGGTACTTCTCTTTTGTACACTCGAGAGCGAAATACTTTTCTTGGGTTTATTTCATATAGGACCAGCAGGGCGACCGCGTATCTTTTGCATCAATCATTGATACATCGCAATCACCTCTGATGGGTTAACGGCTAACGCTCTTCCACTATTGGACGAAATCCACTGACGCAGCAAGAATACCATAAATTCAGCCAATCGGAGGTGATTGCGATGCATCAATGATTGATGCAAAAGATACGCGGTCGCCTTGCAGGCGTCTCTTATGCTACGTCTGGTTTTGACGTTAACTTCAAGAACTTAACTACTCACTGGCGGTTCTTTGGGCAACGGCAGCGATAGCGATGAGTTTTTCCGCCGCACTTGCGTTGTCGTTGTCGTAAATTTTAATTAAAAATTCAAAGTTTAGAAAATCGCGTACCTACTCTGCAGCACAAATCACCATGCGGCACGGACCCTTTTAAACTTTACAGGCTGTTTCTTGTTTTTTTTTTATTTATTTGCCAAAAAAGATGCAATGTAATGTTATACAAAAATTAGATCTTGCCATACTGGGTGGACCAGTTTCTTGGTGAGTTGGCGCTCTTACTATTAAAGTTCAAATGCATCTGATAAAATTAGCACTTTTTTTTTTGTTGTATTTTCACAAATACTTAACAAAAAAAAGAAAACTGAATTAAAGATATACCTACAGTCCTACACGCAACAAATAAACAATTACCAAACGCTTTAAGTATAAAGCGGTTTTCGTTGTGAGTATACACTGGCGATTCTTTTGGCAAGCGCATCGATGGTGCTCGTGAGTTTTTCCACTCACTGTCGTTATCGTAAATCATCATTACGGCACATTCGGTCTTGTTTTCCAGAAATAATGCGCAAAGTGCAGCATTACAATAATACTCATGTAATCGCTGAATTGAATACTCGTGCACGTTTAACGATGTTGGATGGATGAGAAACTAATGAGGAAAATCGGTCCGACCTGACCAAGGCCGGAACACAAAGTAAAGATATACCTAGCAGGTAGGTACTTAATATTAATTATTATACTGGAGGTTGTGTGATTTCCTATGAGATTATCAAATTTTCCTGCAGAAAGCCTATCTATAGAGGCTTTATATAGCTTATGCATACACACATAAAAACATTCTTTCGCCTTTGTAATATTAATTCAAATTCAAATTCAAATGATTTTTATTCAAATAGACTTTTTACAAGTTCTTATGAATCGTCAAATGAATCTACCACTGGTTCGGAATGTCGTTCCTATATACAGATACATAAGTAGCCGCAGCCTGAGCATTGCTGGAGCGAGTCAAATCCATGCGCCTTTATCATTATTATTAGTGAGATAACTGATAAGCCCTTGATAGCAATCTCACCAGGGTGCTGAGGTATTATGTAGTGGGCAGTGAAAATTAACACACTGTATGTGTATACTTTCTTACGTAAATCGTACCTAATGGATAACTTTACATGGATGAAAAAAAATCACGTCGAGGTAGAGCTCCCCGATGACATGTTAAAAAACCTTCACATTTAACTGTCATAAACAAATCAGTGACGTGCAAGTGCCCCATTATCGATAGCCGGAGTATCTATTTCGCCACCGGGGCCCTGCGCATCGTCACGCAGATACGATGGAACATAAATAACAGGTGGAGTGGCTCTTCACACGACTTATGCCTGAAGAGCGTCTACCGTTTGACAGGGCCTAGTGGTGTGCATTGTATCGATAAGTAATCGATGTTTACTATCGTACACTATTATACTTAACTTAAGAAAAAGCGCGTACGCGTTTTTAAGATCTGCACCGAAGGTGAATTAAATTTTGTAAGGTTCTGCGCTTAAAAAATGTCTGTTCCTTTTGTCAAGCTGTGCCATTAAAAAGTAACATTTAAACAGACAGACACACGCTTTATCATTTATAACATTGCTTAATATTTATCAAATAGAAGTAATTCAAGTTATTTCAGTTAACATTCACTTATTTACTTATGGGCTTGTCGCACCGGAATCAATCTATTTAAATCATGCGAAAGCTACGTAAAAGTGACTGAAGGATAAAACAAACCATCACTTTAGCAGAATTAGAAATAGATTTACTTGACAATTTGATAGCACTTGTAAAAGTTTAATTGAATAAAAAAAATTGAAATCTTAATTATACTCGGACTTTTATTAAGGTCCTGGTTAAGTTATTCCAGTAAACTAACGTTTCAAAATGGCAGATCTCTTATAAATAGGTTTCAAACTATATAAGTGAAATATATATAAATAGTAGATATTTGAGTATCGACACATTACTGAACGGCCATCCCTACGAGTATAATAGTAAACCGCAACCCTTAAGTGGCGTGTGTAACCCATTGCCGGTTATCTGCTACCGCTTGTTCACGTCTGTTTACGTCTTAAGAGGTTACACTACATACCTATACCTACTTTACACGAACACTTTAAATACATTGAATAGAGAAGCCATAGATTTAGGATTGGTCTACGGCTCTACGCTAACTAGCTGTTGCCCGCGAATTCGTCCGCGTGGAATAAGTTTTTTTTAAATTCCCACGGGAACTCCCAATTTTCTGGCATAAAAAGGAAAAAAGGGAAATGTCACTCTCCAGGTCTTCAACTATACCCATGCAAAAAATCACGTCGATCTGTTGCTTTGTTGCGGCGTGATTGAAGGACAAATTAACAAATAAAGACACTTTCGGATTTATAATGTTAGTATGGTTATTAAATGCGAAATTTTAGATGGATGGATGGTTGGATGGATGTTACTCAATCACGCCAGAACGGCTGATCTGGATGAAAATTGGCACAGAGCTAGATTATAGTCTGGAATAACACATAGGCTACTTTTTGCCCTGGAAAATAAAATAATAACGTGGAAGGTCCCGGGTGCGATCCCCAGCAGGGTCAATGGAAAATAATCTCTGAATTTTCTTTGGTGTGGTCTGAGGATTCGGCCGTGGCTAGTTACCACACTACCCGCAAACGTGCCGCCAAGCGATTTAGCGTTCCAATACGATGCCGTGTAGAAATTTATTGGAGTATAGGTATACCTAATAATAATTATGATTGCTATACCTACCGTTAATATTCCTAACAGGTTAGCCAGCTACAATCTTAGACTGCAGTCTGCATCATCACTTATCGCCAAGTGAGATTGCCGTCAAGTTTTAACTAGTGTAATGGAATAAAAAAATATACTTTTTGTATAACAAACCAATAAAATATAAATAAATAGCGCCAATTAACCGAGTGCCCGCCGTATATATCGATAATAACATTAGAATCGATTTTATCGATCGAGTACAAGTGCTTGGAATCGAATCATTGCTATTAGAGAGGCAGATTTTATAGCTCTTACCTATTTGCGTAACACCGGCTATGCCAAAACGCACAATTGTACTTGAGATGCTTGAGTGTTTCTAATCTTATGGCGTTTCACACGGACTTGATAACCGCTGCGGCTATCGGTAGCAATGAAGCGACCAACACAAATTTTTTTGCGAAAATCTATCTTGATGTTTAGATATAGCGTAAGTTAATTTTCTCCTATAATGCGTTGAAGGCTTATATATTGTTTAATAAGTTGTTTCTTAGTCGCCTAAAATTACCATAATGTAGAATAATACTTATAGAATTTGCCACATTATTAGTGATTGTGTAACTAGATTGTTGAAAGGCTTGAACTAGAAATATACTAGTATGTCAAGTTGTGCACTGACGCGTCAGAAGTGTAAAATTTCACACATTTTATATGATTAGAGTAACATTGCACACTATTAGTGTAGTAATATTAGTGTAATATCAGCAAATAAATGATTATGCTTATTATGATAACATAACGTGTTGTGTGATGACTCTCCATAACTTTAATAAATGTATGAATCTGACACATCAAGACGCGCTAGTATATTTTTAACTTTATTAAACCCGCAACGACATGCTGCACCGTGTGAATGCACACTAGTTCTAGACTCAAATCGTTAGTGATAGGGAATGGAAAATTGGCTGAACGCTCTCGTTAATGGATGCAAATTAGAGATGAACAATAAGAGGCTGCGTATTTGCGTCGTATCTACCTTAATATACAGGATGAAAAAAAACCGCGGCTTGGATGAAAAGTACATTTTAAATACTGAATATATCAATTTCCACTCAAATGAAACATGCTTTTGTATTTTTAATTATTTATTTGCTTTCCACGATTAATTTCACACAATATATAGTCACATCACAAAAAAATTAATCAAAATAATTGTAAATATACTAATTAGTTACAATAATAACATACTTACTTTTAAAAATAAGAACATCAAAAAATCATTTTTTTTTAAATTACGTGTGCCGGGAATCGAACCAACTAAACATGCAATTGGACTGCAGTCACTTTTGTCTTGAACCAACCGAGACTATGCTGATTATAATGTTTCTGAAACAAACATTGCATCTTAAAATTACGGAATATCTTGAAATATAACTGTTATTTGAATGTAAGTACTTTTCTTTCATGTCCCACTCGTTTGTCTCACCCTGTATATACCTTGTTACGCTAATACGACGTAACTGGGTTATAATTTATCGTATCCCACATTGATTCCTCTAATAAATTGCAGAGGTTTCGCAAATATCTGTAACTAGATAATGCCCGCAACTTGCTACGCGTGGATTTAAGTAGCAGTGGTAAATTTGACAACTAATCAAATTTTACATTTTTCCAAACGTCAAAACGCGCGCTTAGTATTTTGTATGAAATACTGAATTGTGACGTCATCAAAGTTCGACGCACTTTTTTTACCTTAATCGATGGGTTAAAATGGTTTTTCAACATAAACTAACAGGGGATGTAGGACTTTTGCATTTGTTATAAGTTTTACGTTGCCGTCGATATATACGTTAGTATTTTCATTAGCGTCTTAGCCAAAGCTTTTTTATAGTTAAACTAGCGTTTAACTTGAGCTTCGCTCAAGTTAGATTCTATTTTCATATAAATTTTAAAGCCCTATTTTACCCCCTTTAGGAGTTCAAGTTTCAAAAATCCTTTCTTATCAGATAATGGCGTCGTAATAGTTATCTGTACGCCAAATTTCAGCCCGATCCGTCCAGTGGTTTAAGCTGTGCGTTGATAGATCAGTCAGTCACCTTTTCCTTTTTTGAAGTACGTATTGGTACTCGTATCTTATGATGGTCTTCAGAAGAAGAGAGGGCCATTCATACGTGTACTTGATCTAAAGAGTTAAGACGTGATTAGATGCCTCTTAATAGTGCCACTACATAAGATCACCATAATCTAATGTCGTGGGAGAGTTGCATCCATCTTGCATCAATGCATCGTTGTTCTCCACTTGTATAAGTTTTAGGTTAACCTCCATATTATTGTCTTAAATTAAGTAACAACATCCTATATTAGAATTTCATAAGAAACCATTTTTGATTTTATCCATAGTATACAAATATTATACATGCGAAAGTGTGTCTGTCTGTCTGTCTGCTACGCTTTCACGGCCCAACTGTTCAACCGACTTTGATGAAATTTGGTACAGGGGGTTGTATCCTTGGGAAGGCTACTTTTTATCCCGGAAAATTCAAGAGTTGCCGCGAGAATAAAAAAATCTTAATCCACACTGACGAAGTCGCGGGCAACATCTAGTTTCTATTATATAAAAAAACGAGGAGAACTATTCCATTGAAATCTTTCGTAAAGTCGAAAGTGGCCACTTGGCCAGCGTGGTGGACTATGTGTTAAACTTTTCTCATTCTGAGAGGAGACGTCTTGTTTAGTGAAATGATGGTGATGATTTTTTATTCCACTAAAAGTTAACACTTGACCGCGAACTCACCTGGTGGTAAGTGATGATGCAGTCTAACATAGTAGCAGGTTAACCTATTAGGGATACGGCATTTCCCTACTCGGTTTCTACACGGCATCGTACCGGAACACTAAATCGCTTAAGGGTACGTCAACTGCTTAAGGGTACATCTTTGTCGGTATGGTGGTATCTAGCCACGGCCGAAGCCTAACTCTAGACAATAGTACAACATAATATTATGTATATAGATACATTATTGGTCGATCAAGTGATGATCAAGTGTGAATAATAACTAATGGTAGGTATCTAATTAGGGACAGATAATGATGCTGGGGGCACTTATACTACCCATCCTTACCTTCCTTATCTGCCATTGCTTAAAAATCCGTATTGTTTTGATATTGTTGACAATCGTGTTTTGGAATTATAATCCTTATTTTAGGGACGTCAAGGTACCTGACATAAAACTCTCATTTAGAAGTAACACTGCTCGAAGCGATGGTAGTTATCCCCCTGGAGTGTCGATTCGTGATCGCTTCTGTTTCGACGACCATTAATTTTTAAGCTCAAGTAGACGTGGGAACGATTAACGCACAGTCTAAAATGACAATTGGGTATTAGACAATAGTAATACCCAAATACTAGTCAAATCTGCAACTTTTTCATACGTTAAAACGCGTGCTTATTATGGGATTTTGTACGAAACACTGATCTGTGAAGACTTCAAAGTTCAACGTACTTTTCTACTTTAATCGACAGTTTAAATTGTTATTTAACATTTGGTGGTTATTTAACATATTAATAACTAACATGGGACGCGGATATTACGTCGTTTGGAGAATCTCCCAAATTAATAATCCCTAAAAAATAATTTATTTGAATAGTCAAATACCAAATTCCATGTAAATGGTACTAAGTAGGTACTCGTAGTTGTCGCGATCAAATACGTGTACAAAAATCTTCCACTCGGCCTGCTACTCTATAATGTGTTTTCGCTCTTAGTAAAGTATCTACGCACTTTTATTGTGAATTTAATCTGTAACTGATAGCTACGATAGGCAAAATTTCACGATTCGTCCGCATCAGCCCTTAATAGCGTCAGCGGAGTCAAGTGATTGTTTGCGGGGAGGCAAATCTGTGTGCTCGTGATCCATCACGGGGATGCTGTAGTCTGGGAGACCAGCGCAACAAAAAGGGGGATGATTTAGAAATAAAACCATATAAAGTAGGTATAAATGCGAAATGGCTTTTTTTTGGGTACAATACTAATATTATAAATGCAAAAGTTTGGATGGATGGATAGACGGATGGACGGATGGACGGATGGATGTCTGTTACTCAAACACGCTGGAATGGCTGAACAGGCTACTTTTTATCCTAGAAAATTAAAGAGTTATATTCTGTTGTATTATCACAGAATAGTACGTTGGTAGTTGGTAAGTATTATAATATGTCAATAGCATAGATTAATTATAAACCAATATATTGTCTTTGGTCAATAGAGATATTAAAATTATATAAAAGTTACGTTCTTAACTTAATATTGCCCCGTTTATATAACACTACGAGATGATGCCCGCGACTTCATCCGGGTTTTTTAATCCCGCGGTATTTTTCCGAGTTCAAAAGTAGCCTATGTCCTTCCCCGGGATATAAACTATCCCTTATACTAAATATAATAAAAATCGGCCAAACAGATGGGACGTGAAAGCGTAGCAGACAGATAGATACACTTTCTAATTTATAATATTAGTATGGATACTTGGTAGGTTGGTATTAAAAAAGCAGTCATTTCTAGGTATCTGTCTCTTAGCCTATATTTCTATGAAGTTTGTTGATTTGGGTCCCACTTTATTTTGCAATACAACACTTTAATGTGCTTACCCTCAGTTTATCTGTTTAAATGTTGTTTTTATTTACTGTCGTGATATTTATTGCCCCTGTCTAGACTTTTTATTGTCACTAGCTTTAAATAGAGCATTTTGCATAAAGTACCTAAGTAATTAAACTTAACAGGCATAAAAATTAGTTGCAATTTTGGCCACCGGGTCAGATATGTTTGACGGACTGTAAGATCTGATAAATATTTTGGAGATGGCTACAGCTATTGAAGTAGCTGAAAATATTACAATAGTGTTTAGACGAAACCACGTCGCGTGTGCATAAAACTGTGTCCAATGCATTGCATAAAACTATTAACTCTTGTTTAAAGGAACGCAGGCTAATGGGTCGTGAATCGTGATATTATAAACTCTTTCAAGCGTCGCCCACGTGCCGGCCTGTTTGTTTAAACTCAATTTTAGTGTCGTATTACAGGGCTGGAGAAAAAATCCGCGCGACACCGACGCCAGTGGCTCTCAAACTGAAGACATTGTCGGGGGTCATACTGCCAACGCTTAGAGCCATATTGTTTCATTATTTTTGACTTTAGTGCTTTAGAATTATAATCCTTATTTTAGGAACGTCAAGGTACGTGATATAAAATTGTTATTCCAAGTCCAATAGTAGGTAATAATAGAGATCCGTGGCGTTACGCAGTGGCTGGTGTGGTAGTGACGGTTATGACAAATTAGCTCTTTTTTATTTATAAGCTTACGCTTGACCACAATCACATCTAATGGGAAGTGATAATGCGGCCTAAGATGGGACGCGCTTGTCTAGACGATGCCTATTCACACTTGATTTAAAGATACCCGGATTTTAATTGGTGGGAAACACAGTTTTAGGTATAGTATTCCATGCGAATGAGGAATTAAGACGCAAAGCGATTCATACGTGTGGATGGAACGTCGACGACATAGCTCGCATAGCTTTTAGTAAATTCTGAAAGTTTGGGGACCGCTGCGGTAGGCACGTCGTAGCTAATGCGCGGTGCGACGAGCTATTAAGTAATAGTTGTGCGCCGGATGCGCCCTGTAAATATTGCCGTGCGCTCCGCTAGCGCACAGGCGTCTGTGGAGTAGATACAGTATCAAAGAGTTTTTACTGCAGAAGACTCAGTATCAAATAGTTTATCATAGACAAACATCAGTATCAATGAGCAAGGTATCGCTCACGCTTGCGATAGCACTCGACTCTATATAGCGGCCGCAGTGTAGAGTCGAGAGCTGTTACTCTCTTTTTTTTTCATAGTCAACAAAGAAACCTTAAAAACTTGCGCCAGTGGTTCGGGAAGAGCACAAGGTCCTTGTTTAGAGCAGCGGTCTCAAAAGTCGAAATCGCCTTAATGATTGCCAACCTTCGTAAGGAGACGGCACAGTAAGAAGAAGAATCTCATGGTGGTGGGGTGTCGTTGGAAAGGTTGTTCAAGAATATTATGGGTATGCGGAAACCATTTTCGATTCGTATGCGAAATATTTAGCTTTAAAAAGCGCTAAGTATTTTTTTTTAGAGTCAAGTTAACCCTCATGATTTAATAATCAGCATGCATATTACAGCAGCATATTTGTCAAAATAAATTGGGAATAATGCGTCTCTACGCCTTTCCACTTCCGCTTCACAAGCGCCAATAAATTAATTAGAACCGCGTTAAAGACGTCAATCGCTTGTCTATAAACCGTATCCATCATACAGTTTCCTAGTCATAACGCGCACCTTGTCACGTCATTATGGACTTTACTGCACACTGAAATGGTTATAGGATTAGAAAATTCGGCACACCGTTTATGCGGCACACTAAAAAATAATGTAAACATAATGTTTTATTTTCGTAGATTTTTCGGTTTTAAAATATAAATGGATCCTCATTGAGGACGGTGCGTTCAATGAAATTGAGAAAAAAGAGTAAAAATAGTGTTAATGAGCATACGGAACCATTTTATGGGGTATTAGACTGAGGAAGTGCCTTCACAACCTTTTTATCTGGACTTTTTACGACGAAAGAGGTTTTATACCTATAATTACGTGTTTTTCGCTCTCGGGCGATTCGCGGGACCGAAGGAAGTATTGTTTGTTTTTTTTTCTCCGGGTGTTAATTTATCGAGATGATTAATAACTTTTTACAGACATCTTAGAAGGATAGCATGTTTGCTGTATTTTCAATTAGTGAATTTCAATTTTATTTAATCCAACTTGAATCCAGCACTTCGAAAATTCAAGGAAATACGATCTACAATATTATTCTCTATGTCTTATTGAAAACGTTTGTTTATTGATCTGTTCTGCAAGCAAAAGTACAATCCGCAGCAAAACAACTGATCGACGTAATTTTTTAGTTGCTTCTGTAGGATGAACTCGCGTGGATCTATCAGTGCGCAAATAAAGCCTTTATCCCACTGGATCTAGAAGTAACTACTTTAAGCTTAGCACTAAAAATAAATTAATGAATAAATATTTAATAATCGTTTATGTCAGGAATTTTTTACCCATAATATATCTAATACCAATGTTATAAAGAGGTAAAGTTTGTGAGTTTGTGACGTTGTAGGCGGTAATCTCTAGATCTACTGGACCGATTTTGAAAATTCTGGTACCAATAGAAACCCACATTATTAATGAGTGTCATAGGCTACATATTAACCCGAATGAAACCCGGGAGTTCCCGTGGGAATTTAAAAAACTTATTAAGTCGCGGGAATCTGCTAGTGTATAAATAAGATTGTTATACTTTAAGTATACATGTAGGGGTTATTTTTAATGTTTTAGTTTTTGTTTGGTTTGGAGTTACGGTTTGGAGAAACAAAAATTTGCTTAATTAGTCCTTAAGTAGTCTTTGAGACAGACTCAACATGATATTCTCAATTCAGAAACCGGCCGAATCTAACGCTTTTTTTTCGATAGATTGTAAACAGTCGAAAGATTGTGAACCGTTCAATGTTTTCAGTGTCAATTTTTGAAATATTCATTTTATTTACGTTTTCTTGTCTTTCAAGTCTTTGGTTTGGCACCCCTAAAATTTCGAGAAAGTGACAGGGCACCGCCAGAACAACTCAGAACAATGTGTTAATGTTCACTAAGGAGGACGAACTATTACCTACTTGTTGCATATAAAGTGAGCGAGTGAACAAAATTGTAAAATCTAGTTGTTTATCTACTGAGTGTAAACGTTTTACAGTCTATGGTTTGCGGAATATATCGTCTGTTTTACAGGGATTATCTATTAAACTTTACAACACGGGTAGGAGTTTTTATAACAATTTTCCTGATAATTTAAGTCCATTTTCGTATTATACTACTTTGGTAAGTGAATATTTAGTTAGTTTACTTTATAGTTAGCTTAATATTAAGATTTGAGTAGGTATATTAAGTAGGATTATTTCCATTTATAGATTTTAGCATAAATAACTTTGGTAATAAAATCTCTAAGCTTTTATTTCAATATTTTTTGTGTCATCAGGAAAGTTGTTTTAAAAACCTACATTAATTTTATAAAGTTGTACGTAATTTTATGGCCATTATAACGTCGCTTTTCCTACGAAAGGACCTAACTGACATCGAGTTAATTGTTCAGGGCAAGCGTTTTTCGGTTTCGTGATCAACTATATTGTCCACAGCTTGCTCAAATAAAGCTATATTAAAATAAAAAAAATATTCTTATAATCTGTGAATCAAGGCCTTTTTGCAAGTAGGAATTGTCTTATTTAAATGTGCGTATTCATTTAGGTAAAAATATTTAAAACAGTTACGCCACTTCATAAGAACTTTGTTTTTCTGAAAAATTAATTACTTGGGAGATACGACTGTATTTTTTACTGAATAATTAAATCACATTTAATTCAAAATAATTTGTTTTTTATTTTTTTATATATAATAATAATTAGGATAGTTTTAAATCATTTTTTGACTGAAAGTTTTTGGATTCGTACTATTTTGGATTTTTTTACTGCCCAAGGTTTTATACATTTTTTGTCACCAATTAACATAAATTTTTAACTCTATTAGTTAATGTCTAAGGTATTCCGTCGCAATCAAAATTCAGACGTAAGTGAAAACCCCATTTTTATTCAATATAGTCTAGTTCACACTAAATGACGTATTTTCAGTTACGTCATAGTTGATAGATTTTTATTTAGCTGATCACTAAATAAAAATCTTTCTAATAGCCCTAAGTATAAAATACGCCACTTAGTATGATTTCCTTTTCGCAAATGAGCATATACGCCATACTTACCGATTGTCCTAGCCAGTAAACGGTCAAAGATATGAAAAAGTCGATAAGACAGATCGACAGAGAATCAAAAGTACATTATTATGATGTATTTAGTGCAGTTACGTCAAAAGTGTCAGATAGGTCCTTTCGTAGGAAAAGCGACGAAATGTTAATTAAATTTTTCTCAACGTAAGTTTCACTCCGTTAGCGGAGCGTCTTCAGATGTTGACTCAGCAATGTAATAGGCATGATGACAGTAACCAAGAATCAATGAAATTATGAATTTAACTAATGAAATAGGATTCATGGATTAAGTATAAAAAACGTATTAATTTTTCTATTTCGAGTGACATTTCTGTTTATTTTGATAAAATAAAACTATAAAATACAGCAATCCGCCATATTGGATAAAAAACCAAGCTGCGAATGACGTCACAATTGTTTGTTTTCGAGCTTTGACAATCACAATTGTTTACTGCACACTGCACAGAGTACATTGGTAAAAACAATAGTGACGTCACAAACGACGCCATGACACCGCCGAACGTTTTGGCATTAATTTTAAAAATTTAAATTTCAAATGCCAATTTTATCTACCAAACCTTATTCTTCTGCTGAAATAAGATATTTTTTCGAAATAGTAGATACTTCCGAACATAATCTGAACATTTTCCAAAATCAGTCATCATGCCTATTGTAAGCTACCCGCTGTACCACATAGATTTGTCTGCTTTGAAGGATTACAGCGAATTTAGCTTCTTGTTCCTTAATAATTGCCATGGACTTTCGCAAAGTAACGTCTGCTTCTATCCAATAACATTATGGGATCAAAAACGGAGACGTTACATCTTCTCAGTTGTGAGTGCAAATTAATTGCATTATTTGTTTACAATGCAACGAGACTAATTAAACAGCCATGCGTTTCTCGATGTGAACCACACGAGGGTGTATTCACGCCAAATGTACGCTCGTAAACACCTCGCATGGGAAGACGGTCATTATGACGGCAATCAACGCTGTTCCAATTGTTATTGTCGTTATGATTCATTCGCTTGATGACTATCATGTGTTGCCTCCATGGCGCAGTGGTAAGCGCTGTCTTATAGTTGGGAGGACCCGGGTTTGGTGCGGGAATCTTCTAAATATATAAAAGGTGACTGACGGACTGACTGATCTACCAACGCACAGGTTGATAACCCACAAGACGAATCTGGCTGTAGCTATTATTATACGCTTAGAAAGGATTTTTGAAAATTCAGACCCTAGTAGGGGATAAAATAGGGCTTTGATATTAGTATGAAAATCGAACTTTCCAGGAAAATTTCCGGGATAAAAAGTAGCCTGTGCCCTTCCTCAGGATAAAATCTATCTCTGTACCGTTCATCTATCCGTGTATAAGATTCAAAGTCGTTAAAATCGGATGAAAAGATGAACCGTAGAAGCACGTAACAGATAGACAAAAAGCTTTGATGTAGTTACATTGGCTACTTACTTTATCCCGGAAAATCCAAGAGTTTCCACATGATTTTTCAAATTCTAAATCCACACGGTTGAACTCGTGGCATTGAACTAGTATTGGTTTAAAGTTCAGCAGGGCAAAGTTCAGCTACCCAAATGTTAATGAGTCGGACATATCGAGAAAGCTTTCAATCTCTTACCCCTTTGAACAAAAAAAGGTCGCTAGAAAAAAGCAAATTAGTCGAGGATTTGCCACGCCACTTAACTAATAGGCAAAACAGCTTAAAAGGAGTCGCGACGGTGAAAAAATCATGCCATATTTACGCAAGTACCACAGACCCTTACTAATGGGTTGTCGACTTTCGTCGAGTTGACGTCGAAATATCATCGAGAAAAATTTGAGAAATATTAGCTGATAATATGTACATAACGTACTTTGACTTGGTGGACTCAAACATGTACGCAATGTTTTTTCAAGTTTTCTGCCCATCCACTTGTGATGAAAACGTTCGTGCACAAAATATGTGCTGCACGTGATTTTGGTGGGATCGCATCATATAGATATTAAAATAGACGGGTCTGCACTTTTTTAAAGTCATAAGTCATAAATATTTATTTAATTTAGGTAGGTAATATACAATAGTAATTAGTCTAGCTATTCAAAGGGGAAACGCTGCCAGTATCTTCGGAACCTTGCCTAAAGGGACTTTAATATATTTATATTTTAGTAATTATATTATATTTTTAAGGTTTTATGTTTTCAACTTTAACAAAAATTGTAATTAAGTTAATTTTATTGTTTTAGTATTGTTTAATAAATTTAGTATCTTGAAAAAAAACCTAATTAATTTATGAATCACAGAATAGGTAAGTTGTACCTATTCTGTGATAGTGGTCATAAATCAATTTTTTTCCGGATCTACACTTATTGACTTCCTGATACATAAAAATATGATGGTCATATTATTGCAAGATAGGCTCGCGACAATCATGATGCTTAGTGCAAAGCAATGGTTAGGTCTAGGTTAGTTAGGTCTGTCTGTCTGTCTGCTACGCTTTCACAGCCCAACTACTTAACCGATTTTGATGAAATTTGGTACAGATATAGCTTACATCCCGGGGAAGGACATAGGCTACTTTTTATCCCGGAAAATTGAAGAGTTCCCGCGGGAATAAAAAAAATGTATCTGTTCAACCGATTTTGATGAAATTTGGTACAGCGATAGGTTGTATCCTGGGGAAGGACATAGGCTAATTGAAGAGTTCCCGCGGGATACAAAAAACACCAATCCACGCGGACGAAGTCGCGGGCATCATCTAGTAATATTATAAACTAGCTGATGCCCGCGACTTCGTCCGCGTGGTTTAAGTTTTTTGTTATTCCCGCGGGAACTCCTTAATTTTCCGGGATAAAAAGTAGCCTATGTCACTCTCCAGGTCCTCAACTATACCCATGCTCAAAAATCACGTCAATCCGTTGCTCCGTTGCGGCGTGATTGAAGGACAAACCAACAAACCAACAAACCAACAAACCAACAAACCAACAAACAAAGTGACTTTCGCACTATGATAGTATATAGTATGATGCGAAAATTTGATGGATGGATGTTTGTTACCCAATCACGAAGGTTTCCGTAGACGAAGAAGCGGGCATCAGCTAGTAAGTCATAATTTCTCACACGATACTCAACACTCGTTTTTAAATTTGCAAAAGCTGCGTGAAATTTGATTTTCAATTGGCACAAGCAGTAGGGGCGGTTTCAGACGGCGTCTCCGCGCGACCACCCCTAGTCGGCCGGCGCGGCGGTCACTTCACAGCGCCCCGCCGTGTTCCGAGCTGTCTGAGGGCTGTTTGTTGGTGGTCTGATTGAAGCTCGATTGTCGGTAGATTGAGAAGTACTTGCTGTTTAAGTTAAGGCCTTACGAGTTTAACGGTATTCGGAAAGTAAGATCAATAGATTGTTATCTAGTGTACCTACTTTGACTTTTGTTTAGAGAACTGGCTTTTTGAACTAGCTTTTGACCGAGGCTTCGTTCACGTTGGGTAAGTAAGTAAGTAAAAACACTTTATTACACAAACAAACTATAACAGAACAGAGGTAACACGAATCGTGACAAAATTTACAATTTGTTACGGTGTAAAGGTGGTTACGGTTGGGTTTGATTTTCATACAAATTTCAAAGATCTATTTTATCCTCTTAAGGGTTAAATTTTCAAAAATCCATTTGTAGCGGATGAAAAGATGGGCCGTTAAAGTTTAGCAGACAGACAGACAAACAGACGGACACACAGACAGACAAACTTTCACATTTATAATCTTACTTCTTACTAATATTATAAATGTGAAAGTTTGGATGGATATATGGATGGATGGATGTATGGATGTTTGTTACTCAATCACGCCCCAACAGCTTAACGGATTTGGCTGAAATTTCGCACAGAGATAGATTATAGTCTGGACATAGCACATAGGCTACTTTTAATCCCGGAAAATTAAAGAGTTCCCGAGGGAACCACAAAACCTCGATCCACGCTTACGAAGTCGCGGGCATCAGCTAGTATTAGTATAAATAAGGACTTAGGTAATACTGGCCATTGACTTGCAAATATTTTTTGCAAATCAGAGGTGCAATCATGTAAGGATTGCCGATCAAATCGTATAAGTTCGGCTTCAAAGTAAAATAAACCATAAATCATTGAATTAGTGGTCAATTTCGTGTATCCATTCTTATACGCTTAGGCTATCGTACATACCTAAACGTATGAGAATGGATACACGAAATTGACCTCTAATTCAATGCTGTTATGGTTTATTTTACTTTGAAGCCGAACTTATACGATTTAATCGACAATTCTTACATGATTGGGGGGCAGACTAGAAAAAAACAACAGTCCAGATCCGGAATCTGGATCGTTTATTTGTTACAATGGAGTCTGTATAACCACAATCGCGTCTAAATTAAGACTTCAAACTATTCATCTAAGTCTAACCCTTCCACCGCTGTGCCACTCGTCGGCGAGTATTTGTTTACCTGACGACATTTCCGCCGCACGTGCTGCGTAATCCGATGCACTGGATGTTAATGCAGTGCAACACTAGGGATGGGCCGCTCTATCGATAAAGTTAACTTGGTTCGTGGTAAACTACTCGTGAGTTTCGAGGGACGAGTGACCTAGTTGTGACAAAGCAAATCAGTGGATGTCGATTGACCCAAGTCAGTAACTGGATGGGTGACCGAATTTGGAGGTTCAAATTTGGCCTTTTCGTTTCCTCCGTGCCGCGGAGAGCACGCTAAGCGCGCGGTCCCGGTTATTATCACTTACATCTGATGATAATCGTTACAAAAACCTATGAGTTTAATTCTTCGTATGTGGGAGGACGTGAGAAGCTGAGAAGTGCGAACCCATCGCATTATTATCCCAAGAAAACTTCTACCATTATTTGATTAAGTAATGGAAAGGGGTCACGACCCTCAGTAATGAGGATTACGCCACAGAGAGAAACTAAGTTTCCCTCGCTCGCACATTCTAACACCTTTAGTTTTAAGAATCGCGTTATCAATTTCATTGACGTTCAAAAAGTGTGCAATTAAAAGTGTAAAGTGAATATAATGTATTGGTTGTAGTATTGTCAGATTACTTATTATATATTTAAATGAACCAGCGCTGAGTCGTCGCTGGGTCAGCGCTGACTCGCCGTTGGTTCAGCGCTGAGTCGCCGCTGGGTCAGCGCTGACTCGCCGTTGGTTCAGCGCTGAGTCGCCGCTGGGAGCGCGCTTGATCAAGCCCGGGTAAACTTTTTGGTATTCCGTGATAAAAGTCCAGCTCCAGCCTCTCAATTAAACGAAAAATATCTAATAATGCGCACACAGTATTTCACAGCGATAGCTTAGCTAGCTAGAGACAGGTGTTTCCTTGAGTCAGTATGGGGTGTCGACAAATTAGAGACTTTATCGACATTGTTGTGGGCATCCCTACAGCTACAAGAGAGGAAGAGCCGAGAGCGGTAATGGACAGTCGCCTGTTTACAGTTAGTGCGCGATAATTACAATTACCGACTAATTCCTCCTTCACAAGGGTAACTATACTTATGACGACCTCCCTAGCGCTGTGGTGAGCAGTGTGGTCTTATGAATGGGAGGCCCCAGCTTCGAAACCCAGACCCCAGTAGGGTCAATTTGAGAATTTATAATTTTTGAATTTTCTCTGGTCTGGTCTGGTATTGTAGGAGGTTTCTGATAAGTACGATGCCGTATAGAAACCGGTTGAGGGTAAGGGCAGTACCCCTTACAGGTAAGCCCGCTACCACTTATAGACTGCATCATCACTTACAATCAGGTGAGATATAGTTGTCATATGATACGATATGATGAACGCTATATAAGTTTTAAGCAATTAAATTTTACTTGCTTTAAAGGTGATGGAAAACATGGTGAGAAAATTGGCATCTCTTAGAGCTGCTATTCTAAGAGCCATTTAAATGCTGTCTGCCAATCCGCAGCGTGGTGGACTAAAGCCTAAATCCTTCACAGTCATTGAGAGATGACTTCGCCACCTGAAAAACAAAATCCATGCGGATTGCGGATGAAACCACGCTCACTATCTAATGTCGCGGTCTGATAGAGTTTTTATACAAATTAATTGGTCAAGTTGAGTTGCACAATCTATAACTTTTTAAGCTTCGTGATTTATAAGTAACTATATTCACTGAAAATCTTCATTGAATATTGACGCGTAATCTACAGGTCTGGTGGGAGGCTTCGGCCGTGGCTAGTGACCACCCTACCGGCAAAGTAGTACCGCCAAGCGATTAAGCGTTCGGGTACGATGCCGTGTAGAAACCGACTTGGGGTATAATATAACTGCCATACCCCTAACAGGTTAGCTCGCTACCATCTTGAACTGCATCTTATCTTACCATCAGATGGGATTGCAGTCAAAGGCTAAATTGTAGTGGCGTAAAAAAGATAAGACTTCAAGTAGTAGGTACCTACTTACTTTGAATGAAAGACTTTCTTTATAAGAAAACTTGTTAATAACGACGTAAGAGTGTTCAGAAGTTCGCAAAGAGTGTTCGGATGGTCGGTAATGGGGCGGCCCTCAGCAGTCGGGGCGGGGAAATGAAGAACGTTGGGAAATCACCGCCTGCGACATCTCGTGGACTAGGCTACGTGTAGCTGGAGGGAGCTTTGGATACTTTTCATCTATACTAATATTATAAATGTGAATGTTTGGATGGATGGATTTGTTTCTCAATCACGCCTGAACGGCTGTACGGATCTGGATTAAATTTGGCACAGAGATAGATTTTATAGTCTGGAATAGCACATAGGCTACTTTTCATCTCAGAAAATTAAAGAGATCAAGCGGGAACCAAAACACAATCTACGCGGATGAAGTCGCGGGCATCAGCGAGTTATCGAATAAAATAAATTGGCTGAAAATGGTGGACTACGTAGCAGATAAACAGAAAACGTAAAATAAATAAATACTAGCTAGCTGATGCCCGCGACGTCGTCCACGTGGTTTGTTTTTTTTTGTTTTCCTTCTGGGATAAAAAGTACCCTATGGCACTCTCCAGGTCCTCAACTATGCCCATGCAAAAAATTAACGTCGATCAGTTGCTCGGTAGCGACGTGGTTGCAGGTCAAACCAACAAACAAACACACTTTCGCATTTATAATATTAGTATGATCTGAACTGTCATAAAATAAAATAAATACACAAAATTCCGTTTCCATACTAACTCCGCAATAGCAGATTATCATATGAATACACCGTACGGGCGACATTATGAAAATTCCAAGCTTCGACTTCCGCTCGAAGAACTCCCTAAGACCGGGCGCTGCGATGACGCTTCGGCTGCACTTTGCTCGCGTCAACTTTAAAATTGCTCTTTACTATGGAGGTTATATTTTCTATTTATGATTGCCCCATTCAGTAGTCAAGAATTTGCATTTAAAAGGAAGGAAACGAAGACGAAATTAAGTAATATTAAAAAAATGCTTATCACATTATTATAGGCCTTGGATGAAATAAACACGGGATAGGAAACGTAAGAAAACACGTTCGACTAACTTTTACGGGGCGAGAGGAGAGTGCTTTGTCATTTTTCTATCCAATTATTGACAATAGTGTATGAAAAAGTCGATCACTATGACGAAACTGCACAGTATACTTAGATGTGTTTACACCTAAAGGCGATTGGCCGTGGTTAATTTGTCCAAGCCTAAAGCTAACCTTATCAACTCTGACTAACATTCGTCATCGATACGTGACGACATAATTAATGAACGGTTGTCTTACTCGAAGAACTCGCAGACCGGCGCGGCGATGACGCTACGGCTGTACGTTGCTTCCGTCAACTTTAAAATGGCTCTTTACTATGGAGGTTATATTTTCTATTTATGATTGCCCCATTCAGTTGTGACGAATTTGCATTTAACTAAATGTTTTGCCAATTTTGCGCACTTCGATCTTGACTGGTTTTCTTCACACGCTGAAGGATGTTGGCGCTGACAATCATGTAAGTCAATAGCTAATCCATACTAATATTATAAATGCGAAAGTCTGTATGTCTGTCACTCTGTCTGTCTGTTACGCTTTGATGGTCCATCTTTTCATCACATACACGTACTCGTACCTACGAGTACGTTTACCTACATACACGTCTGGTGTATGTAAACTCGCTTTGTATCTCGGAAAATTAAAAGTTCCTTCGGGAATGAAAAAACCGTAATCCATGCGGACGAAGACGCGGGCATCATCTAGTATCCTATCAGAAACGGTACCTACTCTTTGGGAAATGCATTTTATCTAGCAGTGATCAGAGCTCTCGTACCATCAAAATAGGTCTAGCAGATTATTTAAAATGAGGTTTTGATTATCCATATTAATTTATTGATTTACTTATCTGATTTTAGCTAACTTAATTACATTCTTATTTCTAGGCAAGAGCGTTCCAACCTAGACCTCATCATTGCGTTGCAATAAGCATGATTGTCGTCAAGCGCAAGCCTATCAATTTAAAAAAAAACTCCGTCGGGGTCTGGAAAGTCGATTTTTCTATGTAGATATTTTGCAAGGTACTCAAAGGTGAATGAGAAATAAAAAGAGTCATTGTACTAACGGTATTGCACCTTTATTAACATTAAACTTTCATAACTACCCACATATTTTTGTTGATTTATTTACAAACGTGCTCATAACTACCTATAACGACTTAAAACTAATAGACTTAGAATATGAACTAACAACAAAACATTATTTACAAAACCAACTCAAATCAAAATCTTACTATAAAAGTCTATCCACATTAGTCAATTAAGGGTAAGATACGTCCATGCGCATGCGTTTCTCTCGTAGATTTATATTTGCACTTAGGTATATATAAGTTTCAGTGCAGTGTGTATAGCAAAAAAAACATAGAGTGCAAAACGGCAGGAAAAATGATCTTTTTTTTAAGTACATTGAGGGTTTGCTATGTTAATAAAAATCACATTCCATAGCAAACCTTCAATGGATAAAAAATATACGTCAGTGGCTTTAAATATTTGATAGCCTCTGAGTTAGACAATAGGGGGACTGGTAACGTGAATCGACACTAAGTACAATCTCTTTGGTTTCAAAATCTTATCTACCTACTACTTTAATAAAATCATAATCTTTGGATTCTTTGGTATCAGCTGCAGACATTTTTGGTTCCCTTGCTTCTTAAACAAAAGTAAACCCATGTTGTTTCAATAAGGTATTCTATGACATAATTTTATTTATTTATACTTCTTTTTAGACTTCCTTTGAATTAGATGTATCTCCAAATTTTAAACGCATACCTAGAGGTTCAAGCATAGCAAGGTAGTAATCTAATCTAAAATTAAAATCAACGCGCTTTACATATACATCAGTTATATTATGATTAAACGTTTTCTACATGTTAAATCGTACGTTTTTGCCGGGTGGTAAACTAGCCAGCGCCGAAACCTCCTACCAGGCCAGACCAGAGAAAATTCAGAAATTATAAATTCCCAAATTGAGCCTGCCAGGTTTGAACCTGGGACCCCTAATATAAGACCACAGCGCTCACCACTGCGCCGAAAAGTCGACAACGTATTGTTAAACACCTATTTTGCATGTAAGCGTAAACAAATTTGAGGCGCGTTTCATTTTAGATTAGACGACCTTTTGCATTGCCTTTACTAACTATAGGCTTTCGCTACTTGAACAGAAGACTTCAATACTTAATTTAAATAACATTAATTTTCTACTTCAATATTGCTAGCCATACTTTCGTTACTATTTTCATTTAGATCAACAACTTTTTTACTTTTCTCAGCCATTTTCTCGTTTTTGATTGAACCCTCACCAAATTCCTTAGAACAATCGACACTTTCCTGAATTCTATTATCTACGTCACAGGGGACAGGCATGCCGAAAGGATGACCGGGGTAATACATATAGGACAGGGGTAAGTTTGGTATATTGGGGTAATTTACCCCTAAGTGCGGGGCATATAGAGACTGTAATACAGCTTGGTTGTAGGACTCTTGTAATAGCGTTTTGTACTCGGGATTTTTTCCAAAATCAACGCCGTAAACCCCAGCAAAATGTTTCAAAATTGGCGAACCATCTATTAGACTTTGCGGGGTAAACAGAGATGGGTTCAACGGTTTTGTTAACATGGGGTTTTGGTACGCTTTCAGATCTGGTAAGGCTGGTTGCCCATTGTTGTTAACTAGCACTTTAACCGCGACTTTCCTCGCGTGGTTGGCGGCGGCCGCCGCGGCTGCGAGCATCCCGCTTTCCTGCATTTGTAGCTGCTTCCGTTTCGTCTTGTACCTACGGTTTTGAAACCATATTTTCACTTGCGTTTCAGTCAGTTTGAGGCTTACGGCTAAGTCGGCGCGTTCGGGACCTGATAAGTACCTGTAACAAAGCAAAATAAACTTTAATACATAACAGATTATGAGTGGTAGAGACTATCTCCCACTCTAACTCTGGATATCTCTACTAGAGAGATCCATCATTGCTCTTTTATCATTTAGGTAGGAACATTATACTTTTGAAAATTAAGTAAATGATAAAAGGGCATGAATTTGACTCGCTCCAGTAATGCTATGGACAGCGGTTACTTCTGTATATACACATTGATGTAATTGTAAATTATTTAAGTAATTACTAGATGATTCCCGCGACTTCGTCCGCGTGGACCAATTTTTTTCGATTCCAGCGGGAACTCTTAAATTATCCGGGATAAAAAGTAGCCTATATCCTTACCCGGGATACAACCTATCCCTGTACCAAATTTCATCAAAATCGGTTGAACAGAAGGGCCGTGAAAGCGTAGCAGACAGACAGACAGACACACTATCGCATTTATAATATTAGTAAGGATTGTCATTATTTGTAATAACCAGTGGTGGTAGATTCACTCCACTATTCAAAAGCACTTGTCAAAGTCCTCTGAATAAAAAAAATTGTATTTTGTATTTCTATAGAGTCCAGCAGGGCGACCGCGTATCTTTTGCATCAATCATTGATGCATCGCAATCACCTCCGATTGACTGAATTTATGGTATTCTTGCTGCGTCAATGGAGTTCGTCCAATAGTGGAAGAGTGTTAACCGATCAGAGGTGATTGCGATGTATCAATGATTGATGCAAAAGTTACGCGGTTGCCCTGCAGGTATACCCTTGATACTACCATGGTTTAAATCAGTATTATTTTAAAACGACAGTTTTGTATGACGTACCTTGGCGTGCCTAAAATAAGGATCAAAATTCTTAATAATATTAAATATTAAACTAAACGTGCTTTAAGCCCTGGTAGTATGCCCCCTTGATACAAGTTGGTCTGTATTAGACGGTTTTTCATCGGCTTGTACGATGTCGTCATCAGTTTGGTACGATAGTACCTGGTCTGGCCTTGGGCATCTTCCATGTTTTTTTGGAACTTAGATGCTTTTTTCCGTTTATGTTCTTGTAAGTAACTTATTAAGTTCCTACTCACATATATAAAACATAGGATAAAAACCTTTCTAGTTCTAGCCTGGTCTGGTTTGGCATTGGAATTTTTTTGCAGAACTTATTTTAAGTACCTATTTTCTTACTTAAATATAATGAAAATTACTATATACCTTTGCTGGCTAAAACGCCTTTCTAGTTCGTACACTTGTGCGTGGGAGAACGCAGCCCTTGACCGCTTCTTTCTCCCATTGGTCTGCGAGTATTCCATTGGTGGGTACGATGACGTCATCAGTCTGGTCTGGTCGTTTCTGGTCTGGTCTGGCGTTGGGCATTTGTCGTAGCTGATGCTGAAGGGCTTGTACGGCTGTATGTCGGAGTGGGGAGAGGAGTTCCTTCGGACTGGTGAACCGGTGTTTGAGGATCGGGAGTCGTAGTCATCTGGAACAAGGAAATATAGTGTTAATTGGTGTGCTTTAAATTTAATAAGTTTTAATAAATGAAAAGAAATCAAAGAAACCCATGCATTATTTTGGAAGTGACATCCGTCATATCGATTTCGTTCGGGTGAAATGTCATTGTCACCCGGACAATAACAACGAATTGATTGATACGTCATTCATCAAAATCGGCTCAGTTTAGGTGCTAGGTACGGTGGAACATACATACATACAAATATACATTAGACTGCTAAAATCATAAAGGAAGGGTTCCTTTTCGCTTTGTCGTTGTCGGGTAAAAAGAGGCCAATGTGTGTTATGATAAAAACAACAAAACAGCATCACAACATTGCGTAAATTCAGAAAAATGTTGAAACTTCTAGCAGTCATACGCTTAACTTCAGTCATATTGGAATGTACCTACTTAATTAATTTTTAAAAAAACCGGGATAAAAAGTAGCCTATGTGTTATTCCAGACTTAATCTATATATCTGTGCCAAATTTCATCCAGATCCGTTCAGCCGTTCCGGCGTGATTGAGTGACAACCATCCATCCATCCATCCATCCAAACTTTCGCATTTATAATATTAGTATTTTACTAATTAGTATACATTTGATTTGTCTTAAACTCCATATTTTGATCAAAAAAACATTGTCTTTCTTTCTTTATTTCTTTTCTTTCATAGCACGATGAGACGCAAAATCCGACTCATCGTCGGATTGAGTGAATGACCGGAAAGAGATCAAGCGCAGGAACAAAAACGAAAAATAACAAGCCGCCCTTAATGAAAAGCTTATAAAATAAAAACACATTCTTTAGACCGCAATTAGCCCACAATGGCTGTAACTATAATGCCGCAATCACACTGTGCCAGTGTCACCCCGTGCCATCGCACTTAATCACTTACTATCGCACCTACCCTCTCATTATTATAAGTGAAGACTGATGACGCTTAAAAACGCTAGCAAAAGCATTCACTTCAAGAATAGGGTTTTAACACTTTTTTAATCTAGTAAAATTGTATACAGTAGGTACCTTTATTGAAATAAAGGCTAAAAATATGAAGTTAACGAAGCGTTTTGATAACGCTGATCGGATGGAGCTATATAAAGCATGTATAAAGTGTAGTGAGTACCTATTATACATCGCTACTATTATATAAACATTTAGCATAGGCTTACGTATTTTAACTTGTGGGCCTACGTCTTACTTAGTTAGTTACAATCTCTAATTAGTTGGATTTTATAGCAGTACCTAATACCTACTTAATATAATTGGTGTCTTAAAAACTTGAATTTGGCAAGAAAAGGATAGTTAGATCTTCTTAGGTCATTCCATCAAATTATTTTCATCCATCATTATGTACTAAAAATAGATCTTTAAGGTCAAAAGGAATATTCCAAATTCAAATCACCGCAATTAGGTGACAATGCTCGTAATGTCGCTTTTACATTGGTGTCACTCCGTGCCATCGTAAATAAAGTATCTACAAACATGCCAACAAGTCGGCTTTCGATATTTCCCTTCAAAGGGAAATTTTCTAATTTAATTTCTAATTTATTTAATAATAATAATTGACATTGAAAATGAAAAAGATGAAAATGATTTATTTCAACATACATATATTGACACATTTTAAATTGTTGTACTCAAGGGAAGTAGGTTGGATATATATATTACTAGATGATTCCCGCGACTTCGTCCGCGTGGATTGAATTTTTTGATGTAAACTATCTCCATACCAAATTTCATCACAATCGGTTGAGTATTTAGGCCGTGAAAGCGTAGCAGACAGACAGACAGACAGACGGACAGACAGACAGACACACTTTCGCATTTATAATATTAGTATGGATAAATAATTGATTTAAAAAATATATAACTTCATTTAAGGCTGTACATGTACCTATATTTTTGCACACTGCCACTAGCAGTAAATTGTGAACGGGCCTTATAATTATAAGATAACAACTGTTGTTACCCACCATTTGGCAAAATAAAAATTATGAATTATGAATGAATTATGAAAAGATGTCGTGCTTTTTGAATATACATTGTACTATAACCTATTCTGTGATATAGCTAAATTCTTCTGAGTGACAATGTGAAAATCTCATGATAGCCTGGAGACGGAAATAGGATACTTTTCCGGTATCTTGGAAAATGTATGAGTTCCCAAAGGGAATTTAAAAAAGCTTAAAATCTATTCGGATGAGATCGCGAATATCTTAAAGTGTCAACTAGCTAAAATTTTAGATTAGAAGTTTTGAAAATAAATTGAACCGAGGAAAAAGTCGAATACAAAATAATTTAAGTAACAATAATTACTTTGAAAAATAAGATAAAATAGAGCTAATAGCTTAAATTTTTCTTGCACTTACTATGGAATTTTTTGTATCTATATGGTACTTTTAAACATTATATGAGAGATGGGGGCCTAAAAAATAGCTATACGGTTTGACGGTCATTTAAAAAAAGTTGGCGTTAAAACGTTTGAGGTACTCTCAAAGCGTGCAAGAAGTTTTATAAAATTCTACACGGAAAAGCTATGTGTGATTCGGGTCAAGTAACTATAGGTATAACAAACTTACAGAGGCGCGACAAAGTTGGCTTGTCTAAAGAAGCTATAATAACTTTACTCATTATTCCGCCTACCCCCTCATTACTATAAGTGATGACGCTTAAAAGCACTACCGAAGGCATTCAATCAAGTAATTACTAGCTCGCCACGTGGCCAGCGAATTAACTTGAGGGGGATAGTGACTGGCGTGGTCTGAATTCGCCATTCAAATTTAAAATAGTGCCACCGTAGTATTTATTTAGTCCACTACTAAGTTAGCCCTTGACTGCGATCTCACCTGATGGCAAGTGATGATGCAGTCTAAGATGGTAGCAGGCTAACCTGTTAGGGTATATAACAGTGAATTGATATTTGGAGATGTTATTATCTACTATAATGAAAATTTCATAAGAGGTTAATTATTACAGTTCTTATGTACTTAAATCAGCCTTTTTTATATTAGACTTTTTTACATTAGTCCGTCCCAGGTAAAGATTAAATAAAATTGTTTAAATTACTTGTGGCTCTTACTAAACTGGTGTTAGGTATGTCATAACACCAGTTTGGACTGAGTGGTGTACTGAGCCGACCAAAATCTTTTGCGCAGCAATTATTGTAAATTATGTTCCTACACCTTTAAAACGTACTAACTAATATGATTTAGAAAGGAGTTTCGAAATAATGCGGGTTACCAAATCATGAATTCAGCCAGTAGGTACTATTGAGTTTGTAACAATTTTATTACTGATGCAGGTTTTACATAACTGAGTTGCAGATGTACCTATCTGTTCAGTAGTTACGCCAAATATTTAAGTACTACAAACATTATTCAAAACTTAAATAATTTAAACTTCATTAAAATATCAAAAATATTCCAAGATATTATGAAATGAAGTAACCCAAAACTTATAGCAAACAAAGCTGGTGGCATCACACGCAAAAATACAGTTAAAATACTGTTACTCATTCGATATTCAAAGACCGATGTAATGGTGTAGAACAATTTGCGTAATGGTGCCATTGTGCAGGCGGCTTTATACTCGGATGGCGTGATACCATCTTTTTCATTGTGTGTACGCGGCTTAATGATTTTGGAGATTAATTTAATATGTACTTACTTTAAAATTCACACTAATATACATTTTAAGCCAAACTTCCATGCTACTTTTATAAATGCGAAAGTGCGTCTGTTTGTCTGCCTGCTACGTTTTACAGACCTCCTCTTTTCACAGGTTGTTGTATTCCGGGGCAGGACATAGACTACTTTTTATTCCGGAAAAGTGAAGAGTTTCGGCGGGAATCAAAAAACCTTAAGTCGCGGGCATCATCTACATAGTAGATAATAAAATTACAGAGTTAGCGAAGATTCGCGGGGCGGAAGCGATGAACAGATGATTTTTGTCCCAGATGGATAATAATAATTAAGTTCTCACGTAATAATAGGAAAGAAGAAAGTATGCAATATTTATTTATGATATAGAAGAATTAGGTACACACGAATCGGGAACTGTGATGTTTGTTCGGAGGCGAGGGCATGAATCGGCTCTCGACGAAGGGTTCCGTACCTTCGCACAAGATTTAACATATACCTAGTTTTTAAATACTTTCGTAAAAGTATCGAGTAACGAGAGAGGCGCTCAAAAATCACGTTTCTTGTATATGCCCCCCTTTATTTTTTATTTTATTATTTCTTGTTACAGCGGCCATAGAAATAACTACACACTCTGAGAAAATTTCAACTGTCTACCTATATTATATCAATTTCATGACATACAGACAAACAGACAGACGGACAGCGCAGGCATAATAACAGAGTCATGCTAGTTAGGGTTCCGTAGCCAAATTTGGCAAAAACGGAACCCTTATAGATTCGTCATGTCTGTCTGTCTGTCTGTCCGTCCGTATGTCACAGCCACTTTTTTCCGAAACTATAAGAGCTATACTGTTGAAACTTGGTAAGTAGATGTATTATGTAAACCGCATTAAGATTTTCTTACAAAAATAGAAAAAAAACAATAAATTTTGGGGTTCCCCATACTTAGAACTGAAACTCAAAATTTTTTTTTTCATCTAACCCATAGGTGTGGGGTATCTATGAATAGGTCTTCAAAAATGATATTGAGGTTTGTAATATCATTTTTTTCTAAACTGAATAGTTTGCGCGAGAGACACTTCCAAAGTGGTAAAATGTGTGTCCCTCCCCCCGTAACTTCTAAAATAAGAGAATGATAAAACTAAAAAATATATACGTTGTACATTACCATGCAAACTACCACCGAAAATTGGTTTGAACGAGATCAAGTAAGTAGTTTTTTTTTAATACGTCATTAATCGTAAATCGCAATTTACCTTTCATTCAATCAACTCAAATTTTTAAAAAAAACATTTAATTTAAAACTTATTACAGGTTTGTACGGAACCCTCGGTGCGCGAGTCCGACTCGCACTTGGCCGGTTTTTTCTCTATCTCTTGCACATAATTTCAGGTAACAGGAAAAGGTAACATACAAACAGACACAATTCGCATATATACTATTTAATATTAAGTGTGGATTTTCCTCTCGAAGATTTCTTTAAATACTTACCTTAATAGGTACCTAAGTATAGAATCCTTGGTAGAGTCTAAAGGTATAGATAAGAGATCTTTGAAACCAATATTATACTTAGAGAACCTTCAAACATGATGGTTTCTTTAATATGTTTTCTTTCACCGCTAAAGCAAGTGATATTTAATTGCTAACCTAGTAGTAATTACTACTTACCTAGTAGACATTTTGACGGAACCCTAAATTAACGTTTTCTCACGTGCTGGACCACTTTTATCTTCAAAATTCATAGTAACTAGGTATAAATAAGCTTTAAAAAAACATAGGTAAAGGTCACCTGAAAGTTCCGTGACCGGAAAACTGTTTTTCCTCGACATGTCCAAAGCCGCGTCGTCCGAGTAATCGCGAAAACTGCAGTCGTCATAATATTTCATACTCTTTTCCAGCACCTCCTTGCTCGCGTAGCTATCCTCCTTACTGAAACCTCCTTGCTGATTTAAAAAGTTCACCTTCCCGCCATACGCGTTCGAACAAAACATTCGATTTTCAAATTCGCACTTCGACTCATTTTCCTTCGTCAATATGTCATTGATCGAGAAAGGCGTCGATAAACTCAAATTAGTCTTTTCACAATCTTGCAACGTTTTATTAAAACTTTTAACTTTCGATTCCATTTTAAATACCGAGCGCGCGTTAATTTTAAACTTCGATCGCGAACGCGGACTCTCCACAAAGCGTTCCTCAAACGAATAAACTTTGCGTGATGATTGCCCGCCTGCTTGGGCTATAAGCCTCCGAGAGAGACAGCATGAGTACACTTTCCGCTTGGTTTCTACAGGGCTGAAAGGGACGGCGATGTTTTAGAGCGGACGTTTTTTTAAAAAAGCTCGCAAAGTAGCGTAAGTAGTGGGGATCGTTGAGTTTTTGTGGTTTTTCTTGAAGATGTTTACGTGAATTCAATTTGATCGCTTCGATGTTAAGCGAATTGTGCCGCCATAGCGGATAGGCTGTTAAAACGATTCTTAAGATCAAAAATCTTACTTCAGGTATTTTCTTACGGACGTTTTTTGCCGGCTAGGGTACCCCTCCGCATCGTTCCATTAGGAACTATCGTTCCAATAAGCTTAAAAATAAGGCTTTATTCAAAATAAAGAAAAATATAGTTCATTATAATGAACTACATAAGTATATTTTTCTTCAAATTAAAAATTAATCAAAATTTGTACCCTCACTTTTAAATCATGGTTCCGAAAGAGTTTTTAGATTTGCCATAGCATAAAAACGACTGCGTAAAACTGCACTATTTGTTAAGCCGAGGCTAACATAAGATTGGCGAATTTCCTAATTACAAAGTTGCTTTAAAGAAATTGGCTTTGTATTCAGCAATGTGACTTGCAAATGACTTGATTGTGTACCTACGTAATAGTTAATACGTATGTATTGTGTATACTGCCTCGTTGGTCTAGTGGTTAGCACAGTCGACTGCGGATCACGAGGTCCTGGGTTTGGTTTTCGGTCGGGCATAAAAGTTAGGTATTGGGTTTTTCAATTAAGAAATTCTCAGTGCCAGCCCGGAGTTGGAAGTCGGCGGTGTTTCACGGCCCCGTGCCTCGGAGAGCACGTTAAGCCGTTTGGTCCCGGTTATTATTACTAACATGATAATAATCGTTAAAGCCCGCCAACCCGCATTGGAGCAGCGTGGTGGGTCTAAGCTCTAATTCCCGCTCTCCTATGAGAGTGGAGGCCTGTGCCCATCAGTGGGACGTTAATAGGCTGTAGTGATGATGATGATGATGATGTACCTATTGTGTATTAGCTACATATTGTAAAATTATTTTTCTTTTTAAAAAAAACCGCTACTGAGCGGTTGCTACGCAGAAGAACCGGCAAGAAACTCTTCTTGCCGGTTCTTCTGCGTAGATATTATTTCTATAATTAACAACAAATGTTATAATATATAGGAGTTCAGAAAGCAGTCCTAACCGCTGGTAGTGGTAGTGTCATATTAAGTGACACTAGCTGTCCTACAGTACATAAATCATTTTATTTAAATTTGCAATTCAGATATAATATTAGGTGCACGGTGAAGGTGCCAATTCACGACATACCTACTTTAAACCAGCACGTACGAGCCATCCAACTTGTTCAGGCGTTCACCGTTAACACGTCGCTTCAGCTGTAAGTACCAGAGAAGTGTCTAGCCGTCTCTCTCCCACTCGCATTCACCGCCCTTCTCCCTTATCACGGCATCCCTTTCTACCATTATTACCCTATTTAAATAGACCAATCAGGTGAGCTGAGAGATTGCGGTCGGCCAATAAAAAAGTGGGTAAATGGAAATGTCAACATTAATTTTCTTTTTAATATCTTTGAATTTGGAACGGGTTCGTCGTGTTTGCGAGTGGGATGTTTTTATTAGAGACTCGTTAATTTTTTTAGGTTGTTTTTTAATTATTTTAGTGAGGTCTTTTATTGTTAACAGATTTGAATGAAGATTTTTTAAAGATATTTTACAATGGTATTGTGGACTTCGTGTTTATTTTTAATACTACCTGAGTGACCTGACCCGCTCTGGCTTCGCTCGGGGAAAATAGTGAATTATAATATCGTTGCTTGTGATAGGTATTCTCAAACTCTATTAAAGTTTAAATTGAGAATGATATAAGTAGGTTAGTTAGTATATTGATCTAAAATTCTACTTTGAAAGATAATAAGTATAGATAACGTTCTCATTTTTTATTTTTAAAAATAGGTAGGTGAGTACCTAGTTACATGTTGCAGGATGATGTCATGATGCCTTCCACTTTGCCCGGATTAATTTAGGTTTTTGAATTATAAGTACAATGTTCAAATAAGTAAAGATAAAAAGTGTCCTAAGTATTTGCAAACGTAACAGACGGTCAAACACACTTTCGCATTGATTATATTATGAGTAGGTACCTAAGTACCTACTGAATGGATAATATTTAAAAAAATACGCGCCGAATTGAGAACCTCCTCCTTTTTTGGAAGTCGGTTAATAAAGTACCTACCTACACGATGGTGCCCGGAACTTCGTCACATGAATTAAGTTTTTTTAATCCCGCGGGAGCTCTTTAATTGACCGGGATAAAATGGGGCCGGGCCTAGATATGGGTATATTTTTGTGTTTATTAGGTACCTACCTAAGTACTAAGTATCTCCATTCCAAATTTCAACCATAGGTCTGTTCAGTCATTGTAAACAAACATTCAGACTTTTACATCTACCTATACTATACTAAAACCTATTACAAATTCGAAAATTTTAATGGATGGATACTAGATGGATTTTTGATACTTAAGTACTCAATCACGTCAGAACGGCTGAACGGATCTGAATAAATTTGGCACAGAGATAGATTATTTATAGGTAGGTAAGTCTGGAGTAACACATAGGCTACTTTTTATCCCGGAAAATTAAAGAGTGCCCGCGGAAACCAAAAATCCTCAATCCCCTTGGACGAAGTTGCGGCCATTAGCTAGTTATTAGTAACATAATGGGGCTGATTCTGTATAACACAATCTCTAAACTAAACTAAAATGGCAGCTTTTATTGTAGTTCTGTCCCTTTCCGTACGGAGTATTATGAAAGGGTTAGCAATATTTGTAATGCTCTAATTTTAGTTTAGTTTAGAGATTGTGCACTACAGAATCAGCCCCAATGACGTATTTAGGTACCAAAATAACTAAACAAGTGAATATAATTAAAATTATTAAAAAATACGACTGCTCTGCCGTAGCGCGTAACTATCTACTACGTAACGATCTTATTCACATTTTTATTAAGTAAATGATATTTTTTGAGAATCACTGGATATTGAAGTAAGTATAGTGTTATATATTTTTGGAATCTACTCATCATTTTCTAGTTGATGATTAAATAGTTAATCTTATTTTCAAAAAAAATAATTATCTTTAGTCTTTAATGCGGGACTATGCTCACTATGCTCACCCCATCAATATTTTTTTTAAATTTGATTAGCCTAATATGTCACCCGGAATAAGCTAGGGATTCTAACGATACCTCATTTATCGAAATCGGTTCAGGCGTATAGAAGTTATGGTGGAATATACAAACTCACATACATACATACATACATACATACATACATACATACATACATACATACATACATACATACATACATGAAGCCTGAAAACAATATACTCCTTTTTTCAGGCAGTCGTATAAAAATAAACAAAATATGCTGCAGGTAGGTTTGTAACTATAGATGAGTTTATAGTGTGGTACCTATCAGGCATCATTCGAGATATGAATCGATAATCAATAGTCCGATATCGATACGAAGCAGATCGGCGTCCGCAAACACGCCACTTACGACCACTCCGGATAACACTTACAGTGCGCCACAGACTTTATTATCGATAGATAGAGACTATTAAGTGAGCTTTGAGTATTTACCTACATTGTAGATGCATCATTGCGCTAAAATCAAAATAAGTACTTACATAATATTTTTTTTTTTAAACTTGATTATTCTGTAATGTCCAACTCCAATACATCCAGTATATTGCGCTTTGTGATGAAAGAAAAGCAAACAATGGAATGCAACACCACACCAACTTTATTCTTTTAATAAAATAATAGTAATTAAGTAAGTACTTAGGTACCTAAATACAAAAAGAATCTTCATCTCATAATATCAGGATTCAGGATACTTAAAGGTTTTTTTATTCCCGCGGGAACTCTTTCATTTTCCGTCTTGTTAACCTACCTAGGTACATAATATAATGGGTTTATTCAGAGTACTGGGTATATATGCTATCTCTATTCCAAAATGTCGTGTTCGTATACTTAATGCCAATGATGTATTTAAGAGCAAATGTGACCTATTCCACTCACAAGCATTCACGATGATGATGCAGTCTTACATAGATGGGTTTACGGGCTTCGGAAAAGGAGAAGAATACGGGAATTTCATAAATTAAAGTGAAAACGAGGGTGTGGTTGCAGGATCCATAAAACACGAATTAGTCGTTTTTATGCAAAATTGCTAGTAAGCCTTTTAATTAAGAATACAATTCGTGTAGAATCATATCTCTATGACAAAACCACTTGATAACATCTGATATCCACTCATCTCGTGAGCATCGTCCGAGCGTAATACAAACCGCTCATAATAGCCGCTCTGTACGGACGGACAACGACATTAATTGTAATTAGTTCAAGATAGATTGTGTGTAAGTACCTACCTACCTGGGTTAATTTTACCAAAGGAAAATGCACGGCCTACTCTTATAATATCCTAATAATGGAGCTGATTTTGTAGTGCACAATCTCTAAACTAATTTAAAAATATTGCTAACACTTTCATAATACACCATGCGGAAAAGGACAAACCTATATCTAAAGCTGTCATTTTAATTTAGTTTAGAGATTGTGTTAAACATAATTGGCCACATAAGATCTAAGTATGCAGTATAACTTTTGCCCGCAGCTTCGCTCACGTTAAGTTCGATTTTCATAAAAATTTCAAACCCCTTTTTGACACCCATGGATTGAATTTTCATAAATCCTTTCTTAGCGTATGCCATTGTCATAATGGTTAGATATCTTTATGCCAAATTTCAGCTCGATTCGTCCAGTTGTTTGAACTGTGCGTTGATAGATCAGTCAGTCAGTCAATCAGTCAGTCACTTTTTTCTTTTATATATTTACGAGTAGATAGATTATATTATTATTATCACTGGGTAGAAAAGTGTGTTAGTTGGTTTGTCCTTTAATCACGCCACAATGGAACATCTGTTGGACGTAATTTTTTGCTTAAGTAAGTACCTACCAAAGAAAATTCAGAAATTATAAGTTCCCAAATATACCCTGGCGCTCTGGAAATGGCTGGAGATCGATAAAAAAGATCCGTAATGTAAAAATAATAGCTTCCAAATTATTGTTATAAAAATCTACCTACTCGTATTTATCCTTCTGGATAAAGCTTCAAACAAAAGTCTTACACAAACATCGATTGAAATATGAATCGGAACAAAAGCACTTCGAACTTCAATCTATTCCGATTCAGAATCGATTAGCGAGTTCAATCACATATCAATCACTAGTTGATTATTTGAAAAAAGAAGAGCACTTCGATTCATTAATTAAAAAAACAAATAAACTTCGATTTATGATTTGCGTTCGAATTTTGAATCGCGCCTATGAATAAAGGAAAAGCCATCGAGCAATACGATAAGGAGTGTAAAGAAGTCCGCGTCGGTATAATAAATTAATAATGTAGACAAATCTCGGACTGTGGCATACAATTACTAATAAAGAGGAATATAGGTCTACGGGATCAAGGCTTCAATTTTAAATAGAATCTGCTTTCATGAAAAGATCAGGTCTATAGAACCCGTTGGAACTGTCTTTAAAAAATTTTTGTGTTAGGTGTGTACTCTCCCGGGGTAAACCTACTAAGGTATTATTGTGGTTATTAATTGAGAATATTGTGATTAACATGAGTATGTTGTAAAGACTCATAAACCAACAGAAACCCATCAGAAAGCTGAACCAACAGAAACTAAACCAACAGAAAGTGCTAATATGTCCACGTCGTACTATTTCGATTAAAATATTTTATTTTCAGATACGTATTTTAGTCACATGTATAAATTTAATTATTAACATTTCACGCATATTTGGATATTATCTCTCCATATATTTTTGACCACGTGGTCAGGTACTTCAGCAAAAAGCGAGTCGCGTGAAGCTCCTCCCTGTTTAATGGACGGCGCTTCTCATCGTGTCAAAGAAAATAAAAGGAAGCTGCAGTTAAAACAAAGAGGTTTCACTTTCAATCGCATTGTTCAGTGATTGATGTTAAAATTATGGTTTTCACTTTACCGAGATGCATTTTAATGCCACCTTTGATTGCTTTTATGAGCTTATTAGTCATGTTTGGCGTGTAAAGTGTACGTGAATGTTGTTCTTAGGCGCTAATTACTGCTTCTCGAAAGGTTTAAAAGAGTTCAAAATGCTATCCAAAACTTTGATGTTAGGCTTGGTTAAAAAAAAATATGATGTCAGAATACGTAGACCGTATTAGGTAGGTACCTACTTAAAGTTTTATCCAATACCTACCTATCTAAGTTTACTTATGCGAGTCCTAGACAAGTTAATTGCACCTCTTCGCTTCTACGAGCTATGACTTTAGACTATTTTAGTGTGTCCTGTCTACTGTCCGGAAAATGCTCAGAAAATGTAGAAAATAATATTGTTATTTCCGATTGATGCGCCATCTAACGTGGAAACTTAAATTTTTATGAGTCATAAACTCAAATATAGATAGCGTTAATCTGCAGAGCTTTTCCATTGAAGCTCAGCTTTTACAAGATAGTTTGGCTATTCGATACTAGATGTCACTAGCCGAACACAAATACATTTATAATAACAATATTTAATAAATAAGATAATAAATAAAATAATTACGCTAATAACAAGATTTTTTTTACTAATAAGAAATACTACATCTTCTAAATTATTAATAATAAAATATTTATTTGAAAAGAACACAATAGTATTACTATCCACCGATGGATGTCGTTATAGTTTATTTAATTGGCCAAGCACTCTGCTCATTATTACTTTTAAAATGTGGATATTCGGAAATACATTTATAATTAAACTAATTAATTTTTCCAAAAAAAAATATACTGGAAAATTATTCATTCAGGTATTTTATCAAAATTAAGGACCAATAAAATATTGTTACATGATGCCAAGAATCATATTATTAGGAAAACCTTTAATTTAATACCTATAGTATGAGAACACCAGACCATTTCATCTTTGGGACTCTTTAGTTGTGACGTAAGCTTTTAGAAAACTTATTTTGCCTTTGAATCTTTTAGTGGATGACTTCTTCACTGATTCGGAATCATTCATGCGCACTGTACCGATAAGATTTTCATTTTTTTTATGGTGATTCATAAATAGGTAGGTACCTACATAGGTACCTATACCTATTTATGAATCACCATAAAATTATCCTAATTTTTAAGTGGCTTTGCGTCGCTAACATAGGACGACAGTACCTACATACCTATTTTTATACGACTGCCTGGAAAAAGGAGTAAGTATTGTATTGTATTGTATTGTATAAGTATTGTATAAGTATTGTATTGTTTTCAGGGTTCATGTAAGTATGTATGTGAGTTTGTATATTCCACCATAACTTCTATACGCCTGAACCGATATTGATAAATGAGGTATCGTTAGAATCCCTAGCTTATTCCGGGTGACATAGGCTAGTAAAATTTAAAAAATTTCGAAATTAAGATTAACTATATAATCATCATCTAGAAAATGATGAGTAGATTCCAAAAATATATAACACTATAGTTCAATATCCAGTGATTCTCAAAAATATATCATTTAATAAAAATGTGAATAAGATTCCTTAGGTAATTATTGACTGTGGTATCGTCATAGAGGTAGTATACCTCTGTGGGTATCGTTACGTAGTAGATACTCGTAGTTACGGGCTACGGCAGAGCAGTCGTATAAATTTATTAATAATTTTAATTATATTCACTTGTTACTTTTGTACTTATGTACCTTTTCATTCTGTAGTATTTACTTACACAAACATGTTTGATGTAGTCACAGAGCATATTATGTAGTGAATATATAGAAATACTAGATGATGCCCGCGACTTCGTCCGCGTGGATTAAGGTTTTTGATTCCCGCGAGAACTCTTTAATTTTATGTCTTATGCCTATGTCCTTCCCCTGGATACAAACTATCCCTATATCAAATTTCATCAAAATCGGTTGAAGAGATGGGCCGTGAAAGCGTAGCAGATAGACAGACACACTTTCGCATTTATAATATTATAGTATGGATGGAAGTATGGATAGTATGGATAAGGTTTAATAAAGTCAGACTCCGTTAAAATAAGTCTATCGGAGTATGCGTTTATTAAACCTCATAATTCTATATTCTACCCGACACTAACCACATGCCTGCAGCGGCCGTGCGTGAAATCGATATTATAATCACCCTTATTTTACACCGAGTCGCCGAGATTTCGTATTTTGGGTTTAAAATCACTGGTTAGCCATCGACGACCTCCCTGGCGCAATGTTGAGCGCTGCTGTCAGCCCCGGGTTCGATTCCCGGCATGGTTAATTTGAGAATTTATACAATTTCGGAATTTTCTCTGGTCTGGTAGGCTGGTCACGGCTAGTGATCTAGCGTTCCGATACGATGCCGTGTGGAAACCGTCTAGTGGTAGGGGTTTAATATAACTGTCATACCCTTAACAGTTTAGCCCGCTACCATCTTAGACTGCATCATCACTTACCGTCTTAGGTTAATAAATGCTGCTGAATGCTGTGAGCTTTTTGTCTTCTTAAATTATCTGCCAGTCCTTTCCGTTAGCTCTTTGTTGGAAAGTGTTTCTCCTGGTGGGAGGCTTCGGCCGTGGCTAGTTACCACCCTACCGGTAAAGACGTGCCGCCAAGCGATTTAGCGTTCCGGTACGATGCCGTGTAGAAACCGAATAGGGGTATGGGTTTAATATAACTGCCATGCCCCTAACAGGTTAGCCCGCTACGATCTTAGACTGAATCATCACTTACCATCAGGTGAGATCGCAGTCAAGGGCTAACAAGGGTAGTGGATTAAAAAAAAGGAAAAAATGTACTTAAATTAAAAGTTAAAACCATGTTAAATTGTATTACTCGAACTGTTTAAATAGTTCATTATTATATTATGTTTATTGAGTTTTGACGTGCAGGCATATTATATGAATTCCTTGAACAGGTCGAATAGGCATGATGACAGTAACCAAGAATCAATGAAATTATGAATTTATCTAATAAAATAGGATTCATGGATTATAAAAAACGTATTTATTTTTCAATTTCGAGTGAGATTGCTATTTATATTGATAAAATAAAAGTATAAAATACAGAAATCCGCCATATTGCATAAAACACAAAGAAGCGAATGACGTCACAATTGTTTGTTTTCGAGCTTTGAAAATCACACTATTATTACTGCACACTGCACAGAGTACATTGGTAAAAACAATAGTGACGTCACAACGACGCCATGACACCGCCGAACGTTTTGGCGTGAATTTTAAAATTTCAATTTCAAATGCTAATTTTATCTACCAAACTTTATATTTCTACTGAAATAAGATATTTTTTCGAAATAGTAGATACTTCCGAACATAATCTGACCATTTTTCAAAATCAGTCATCATGCCTATTAAACGTTTCTTCTTAGTACAATACCACCTACCTCTAGAGTTTCAGTAGATACTACCTAACTCCTTGTTTATACATCTGACTGCAGCGTTTCAAGGGCTTACATTGCAGTCAAGGGCTAACTTGTCATCGAATAAAATAAATAACAATATACCTAAATATTACAGCCGCCGACGAATGACGGAAGTGTGACGTCACAGGTCATAAAGACGAACGTCACGCCGCGTCGTCGCCCACTTGACATGTTTTGTGCGGTTACGCATAACTAAGACTAGCGCAGACAACAGAATTTTAGCTAGGAGTTGGGACCGATGTTTAACCATCGAAATATTTGTTTTAACTGCCCAGGGGACATCCTACCATCGCTTAAAGCAGTATTATTTTAAAGTGACAGATTTATGTGACGTACCTTGACGCTCCGAAAATAAGGGTTATATTTTTGAAACAAGAGTCAACAATATTAAAAAAAATAATGCTTTAAGGGACGATAGTAAGTACCCAGTTCCTTATGAAGAGGTCCTGACTCCTGAGTTCGTTTCCTGAATCGGGCCAAAACTATTTCAATATTGCTTTCAAGAAATTTCTCAGTATCACAATACTAGCCCGGAGTTAGGAAGTTTTTATTTTTATTTTATTTAGCGGTTTTTCACACATATGCCTTGCAGTGCACATAACACAATATGTGCCTGATCTCTCCTGTCGTGTGAGTAGCCGTTCCATTGGACTATGAGACTATAGATAGTACATCTATGCTCTGATTGTCTTTGCCTGTAGTGTGTTTGCGCATACTCTTGGGTCCATAACTCCCTCCTATAATATTGTCTGCACAGGTGACTATATTCTCAGATTAGATTTGTCCCCATGGCTGAAATATGGTCGGGACTTACCTAGATGCTGAATATGCTGACTCAAAGCACCTCGTTGTCTGCGTTAATATACGTAATATATACGCTTGATGTCTATAATGTATTTTTGTTATTTTTACCAATCCAATATCCTCAATGGATGTGTGAATTAAAAAAGCAAAAACCATGCGTCAAAAAGGTGCAAAATGTTCGCTGAGTGAATTGGCCGAGTGCAGGCTCGCCGCAACGACAAGCGACGGTGACTTTTATCGGTCTATCGGCCGTTTACGGTAGGAATTAGTGTACCTACCTATACAGGCTACATATATACAGCAGATAGGCACTGATTTGGAAAATGGTGCTCTTTGAAAATAAATTCTAGATGATTTTCAAGCTGAGTTTCGAGCCTAAGTAGGATCTTGGTTTAGGAAGTAGAGTTCAGACAGACTACAATCACATTTTTTTTAATTCAGCCAGCTTCGATTTATTTTCCTTGCTGACCATTTATTTTACACATAGAATAATAGCCCTCTCTGTCAGCTGTCTACATACTTAGCAGGTCATATTTTGGTCAGACTTCAACCTACCTATATTATAGCTTTAAACTATGAATCCCTTAGAGAGAAATTTAAGGAAATAGGTATTCTTACAGTAGCCTCGCAATGTATTTATAGTAATTTAATCTTCGTAAAACAGCACATTCACAATTACAAAAAATATGCGATCTGCATGATAGGCAAACTAGAGGCCGCCATAAGCTCGTGACTCCATCGCTCCGCCTCAAGAAGGTCCGAAGGTCGTTCATGGGAATGAGCATTCTATTTTATAACAAAATTCCACAACCTATCTTAAACTTGCCTTTACACAAGTTTAAGAAGTCCATTAAAAGTATGCTCCTGAAAAAAGCTTATTATACTGTTGAAGATTACATAAATTATAAAAGAGCATGGATTTGACTCGCTCCAGCAATGCTAAGGACAGCGGTTACTTGTATGTATTAATGAAATTGTAAATTATTTTTGTAAACGAGCAACCGCCGAGTTTCTTGCTGGTTCTTCTCGGTAGAAATGGCTTTCCAAACCAGTGGTAGATTCACTCGACGATTCAAAAGTACTTTAAAAAGTTTATTTGAATAAAAATCATTTGAATTTGAATTTGAATTATGACTTTATATTCGAACCGTCCCTCATTAAAGGTACTCAAGTGGACTTTCTTTCGTTGTAGTTTCATTTTAGTTTGTTTCTTTTATAGTAGTTTGCAATATACACTTATTTACCGTTACCCAAATCGGGTACGCAGGCCATAACCTTTGATGTTTCGAATAAAAAAGTATTTTAAAAAGCGCAGAAAACGCAATCTTATCAACTCTCATTGACAAACCTCGAGCGTCGTCTTTCAGCAGGGTTCCGCAAAAAACGGTGAAACCCTCCGCTGCGCCGGCGCCGGCCCGCCAATAAATAACATCCATATTTGTCAATATCCCGCCCACGCCCGCCCTAGCATTAGCCGTCTAATATTTAGCTGTATGAAAAAGTTTTTAATATTATTTATTTATACATGGATCCTCTTACTAATTTATAAGGTGGTCAAAAGCTTATTGATGAAACATTGGGGAATTTGTAATTTCTGAATTTTCTCTGATCTGGTGGGAGGCTTCGGCCATGGCCAGTTGCGAAACTGGCCATGGCCACCGGCAAAGCGATAAAGCGTTCCGGTACGATACCGTGTGTAAGAAACCGAATAGAGGTAAGGGTTTAATATAACTGCCATTTCCTGAACATGCCCGCTACCATCTTAGACTGCATCGTCACTTACCACCAAGTGAGACAGCAGTCAAGGGCTAACTTGTAGTGGATAAAAAAAGAAAAAATAATACTTATGGAGTGGACTCCAACAGTTTGTGTGAGAGTTGCGCAAACAAGCACTCGCACCTCAGCTCAGAGACGACTGTTTGATTGGCGCTATTCGCTGACTATGCCAATCTGGAATATCTCACCGCTGATCCCTAATTCCCTGAGCACATTGATCCGTCTGACCACAAAAAATTAGCGGGTCAAATGTCGTGTCAAAATATAAAAACGCCGGGGCCCCAGCGCGGTCACCGCGACGGGAGTCCTGTCACTGAGTTATCACTTCCACACGGGCCCGAGGCGGGCTGGCGCCAGGGAGAAAAAAGAAAGAAAAGGGCAAAAAATGGTGAAGATTGTGCAAAATTACACGGTCTATTTTATAATATAAAATCCACTTATACGGTTTCTGGCTGCGAACTACAAAACAATAAACGAAAACTCCACTGCAAACATCACCAAGTATATAGCCACAGCCCACGGCCACACCCAACCAGAATGCTAGCCGCTAGGCCTTTTTATTTATTTACTACCTAGCTTGATTGAGGTTTTTTAGTTCCCGCAGGAACTCGTTAATTTTCCGGGATAAAAAGTAGCATATGTTCCAGACTATAATGTGTCTTTGTGCTAAATTTCATCCAGATCCGTCCAGGCGTTCTAGAGTTATACATGTTCGAACAAACCTGACTTTGTGATATATATATTAAGATTTATTCACCTACTTACACTATCTTTACAGGGAATCCTAATAAGATAATGAAGTTACAATATTATAGCTTAGTTTATACAAATGCCTAAAACCCTCCCCCTCCTAAAAAAGGCCTCCTATTAAAAAATAAAAACGTATAATTAACGTATAATTTATAACTGATAGTCCTATACAGTGCACTGTAGCTGAAACTACTACTAAAGTACAGTTTAGTAGCGTAGTTTAGTAGTTTTGCTAGGGAGATTCTACAAGATTTAAAGATCTTATAAAATGGTATCTTCAAATCAAGAGAGAATAGGTAGGCATAATCTTCTAGGCAAGCGTGCTCCACTTTAGGCTGTATCACTAGGTACTTGCCAGCAAATCTGATTGAATCGCTAGACTATAAATCAAAAATTATATATATTTACTGGCTGAGGATACAAGGGATTAGCTCTTTTTTAAATTTTGATAATCGGTTGGAGGTGGAATTGCCAACCATTTCTAAACAAGCAGACGCATGTTTTATATTCGTATTTAACCGATTGCCGAAATACCAATTTTCTTGGTAACTTGATGAAAAACTTTCACCGTCTATCGCTCATCGAAGGAATTTTCAAATACGTGTGGAACAGGTGTTTGTTTATTCTTAACCGAAACCCTATTATTATTTATTATTCATTTTCATCATTTAGTTAACCGTTCTTTACATCCTACTAAGCAAAATATGTTTGCCTGATTTATTTTTTTAATTTGGTAGGTACAAATTACAAACGGGATTACGGATAAAAAAAATCCAAATTGACGCGGATGAAGTCGCCAGATTTAACTATAGTCTGCACTCTGCATATAAGTTTGTCCCAATATCACAGGCTATATTTTTGACCCTCAGTTCTATAGGTACATGTGGGTACATGTCACATTTTGCTGTGAGTTATTGCTATCACCCGGTTGGTCGCTCGCGCTGGCGCCATCAGAAAAAATGCAATCCGAAAATTATACGCTCCATTTGAGAATCAGTGGCGTCTCATCTGTATCTGTTGCATGCATCTGAATCTTATATTTAAATTTTCTCGTGTAAGTGACCCTTTTTTCTTTTTTTGGAAAAATAAATCTCTTTTTAAACCTAAGCCCAGTCTCGCATGTACAGAGCGCTGAAGTCCTATGAAACTGCGAAAGGGGAGGGACAGGCAAAGCTAATCTCAGATGGCGCCACCCTCGCTGGTAACTATCAGGTTCATTTACGTACATAATTGAGGCAATTAGGCGTCCTAATTTTAAATGAATCTGGGAAAAAACCAGTGTGTGCTCTTGCCATAATAATCGGCAGGTCTAAAGTGAGCGCTACATAACCTAGCCGATGAACTGGGTTTCCAATTTTATTGGCGCAAGGCTTTGTACCATAGTCTTCTTCATTCCTCATCAGCAGGAAAACGCAATGCACAACATTTAGGCATTAAAATGAATTATTCTAAGAAAATGAAACTATCGCGTAAAAAATGTATTATGGTGTTTGACAGGTTAACAACACCAGCGACGATGCGACACCTAGCGGGATAAATTGGCAGTGTGCCTCCCCAATGATTCAAAATTATTATCAAAGCGAAAGTATCGTGGGATAGTGCATCCGGTATCGAAGTACTTTATATTAAAAAAAAAACCTACAAGACTTTGAAGTCAAAAACAAATGAAACTTCACTAATTGATTCAATTAGCTGTCTCACAGTCATAGGTGCATCCGGTATAGACATATTATATTCTTAGAAGCATATTTAGTCATGCAGGCGTGAGTAAATTGATTTTATTTTGCTTCTTTGAGCATCATCGGCTCGCATCAATTAATGAGTAAAACAGAATGAGAACATTAAACTGTGCACATGTATTGAACACTGATAAGCACTGAGAAACCCGGCGTGCACTACGGGCCAAAATAATCGAGCACGGTAAAACTGTACACTATAAATACTTCTGACTGCCTTTTGTTTAATTCGGCAATTAATGAGTAAAACAAAGCCCCTGTGGCATACCTAAAAGTCAACATCTGATAATTGAATTGAGTAAAAAATATTGAGAAAATTAACATGTGAACATGTATTTTAATTCTGTTAAAACAACGAAACGCGGACGAATCCGCAGGTATTAAGTATCTGAGTTGCCTATATTTATAATGCCAACAAGCAAATCGTTTGTGAAGACTGTGGAAGACATAAGTGTACCTACAAAAAATTTCACAATCTTTGTACCATAGGTAAAAAACGCAATAAAATCAATATTATAAATGTCTAAGTGTGTTTGTTTGTTGAATTATTGGTTTTAATCAAGTTGCAACAGAGTAACGGATCGACGTGATTTTTTGCATGGGTATAGTTGGACCCGAAAAGTGATATAAGCTACTTTTCATCCCAAAAAATTAAGGAGTGGGAATTTAAAAACTTATTCGACGGGCACAAAGTCGCAGACATCAGCTAGACGCTAATAAATCAGCGTGCCCTGTTTATTTGCCCGCGAGTGTAGCATCGGAACAGGAGTCCAGCGTCCAAATAAAAGCTAACGAGCTCTGTACGGGGGCTTAATAATGGAGTACAGGCGAACGGGACTTCGGAGTTACTGATTTAGGTACCTACTTGGAATCGCTTCAGGTTTCGTCATTTTTTTTCAGGAGCTCTATAAGTCCAGTCTGGGAACCAATTGGGAGGTTTCTTATGTCAAAAATAGTTTATTTGATTATTAAAATAGAGATTGTTTCAAAAGACGTTACATCCATACTAATATTATAAATGCGAAAGTCAGTTTGTTTGTTGGTTTGTCCATCAATCACGCTTCAACGGATCGACGTGATTTTTGGCATGGGTATAGTTGAGGACCTCGAGAGTGACATAGGCTACTCTATATCCCGGAAAATTGAGGAGTTCCAGCGGGAACAACAAAAAACTTAAACCACGCGGGTGAAGTCGCGGACACCAGCTAGTTGATAACATTACGTCTTTTGGATGTTGACGTTTGGTAACCATTTTAAACTATCGATTGAAGGAAAAAAGTGCGTCGAATCTTGATGACGTCACGACTCACGAGTCAGTATTTTATACATTACTAAGCGCGCTTTTACGTAGTTTTTGATAGAGAAAAATGCCGATGAGAAAGACAGAATTTTCTCGCCATTTTTATCTATCAATTAAACTAAAATACATATTACAATAAAAAATATATTCTCAAATCAACGCAATTTTTGGCCACATTTTTCAAAAGTGTTTCAAAATCATTGAAAATGTTAAAAAGTGTCAGAGAAGGAAGCTTAGGTTAGGTACTACGCCGCCTTAATTCACGCGGACGAAATCGCGGGCATCATCTATTTTTGGAAGAAAGAAAAATTTGTATTTGAGGCACTTCTACACAGACATAAACTTAATTTAAGCACTTATATGCAAAATCAACACTTTGTATTGTACAGCAGTGCAACAAACAGGTAAGCCACTTTAAGCTTCTGATAGGACTCCGGGCCTGTTTTTTTTTTAAATTTTATTTTTTGTAATACATATTTTAAAATATGAGAGCAGTTTCGCCTGCGGCTGTGCGCCCCGGTGGCACGGCATCGGTCTATCGGGCCAGATCACCTTCCACTGCGATAACCTTAAAAGCACCACCAATATTAATACATCAAACACCCACGTGCACCCGCCGCGTATACCAAACGCACACATACGCGCGCAGTAAAGCTAGGCAGATTGTAGTGTTTACAATTACAGCCTTGGTAAGAACCCGGAATTATTATAAACTAGAGGTCCTGCCCTGAACCTCGAACCCGATTGCAGCGCCCCCTATCGGTCCAATTGTGTATATAAACAAACCCGGGATCCAAACAATCACAACAAAAAAAGAATTAGCGACATTGGTCCAGCCTTTCACGCGTGATGCCGTGACCAAGGGAAATAGGGATTCATGTATATATATATATAAGTATATATACTATATATTATTTAGGTATATAGATTCCGAATTCCGTGTTCTCCAGTCTCACCCTTCGTCGCAGAAACAAATTCTATCCTCACCACCTGGATGCCTGCTCTTCTTCCACCTCCCATCATCCCATGTACATTATAGTTCAATGATTATTCCAGGTAATTTCTGCCACGTACCTACCTGCAAATTGTGGAACAAGCTTCCATCGTCTGTGTTCCCTCATAATTGTAATATGAGGCTTTTCGAAGGGCGGATAGACAAACGTCTCAAAAGCCAGCAACGCATTGACGGTTCCTCTGGTGCTGCAAATGTGCATGGGCGGCGGTAATCACTTACCATCAGGTGACCAGTCTGCTCATTTGCTCGCTTAAAAAATATTAAGCTTTTGTAAAGAAAGTAAAGCATTGTTTTAGACCAAATTTGGAAATCATAAAAAAATGGTTAAATTGTAAGACAACCATAAAAGATAGATATTATAATATACTTACCTATGCTATCGCGGATTTTTTTTAGAACTTTTTGAGAGGAACAATTCCAACATACAGTTTTCGTGTAACTTTTACTATACTATTTACTCAGCGCAGCGCAGAGAGCTTCAGCTTTCGTAGGGATCTCTAATTTTTTGAAAATGAAATATAGCCTAGTTACTCGCTGATAAAGTAGCTCTCTCTAGGTGGAAGAATTTTTAAAAACGGTCGAGTAGTTATTGAGTCCATCCATTACAAACAAACAAACAATCAAACAAATCTTTCCTCTTTATAATAGATATTATAGTTTAGATAAGCAAATTGTACAATTTTGATATCGCAATTATTTTGTGCTACCCTACAAAACTTCGTCAAAATTGGTTGAAAAGATGGGCAGTGAATGCATAGCAGACAAAGAAGGACACACTTTTTGCCATGAACCTACTTTTTGCATTAATAATATTATTAGTATGGGTCATTGGTTACATTTGTTTGAATAATGTAAATAAAATCGAAAATTAGTCTTTAAATTTTTATATCTTACTTAAATGTTAAGGCCACACTTAAGTCCCGCACGCTTACCCAATAAAGCTTTTAAGAGCAGGTGCGGTTCGTTCCCATACACAGGTTCCGTACAACGGGACACGTGTTTTGGGGATCAATATCCAATAGCTTATCTTAGCGCCGGCGCCTATGTATGGGAGATTTTCGAAGGGATGAAATGATACAGACCAGCGTTTTGAACGCTGCGTTTTTTTGTGCAAGACGTTGGTTAGGTAGACGTTTTGAAGATAGTGACGTCGCAGGCCACAGCCCGATGGACGCAGATTCAGTGGAAGGTCATAGCTGCATTGGATAGATTTAAATGAATAATTGCAGAATCGTATTCAACAGTGTTTAAACTATCAACATATTCTATCTTAAATTCGATTTAAACGCCGGCCGAAAGAAGCCGTATGAAATTATAATCAAAGGCCTTTTTCTTCTATGGTGATGTTTAAAATATTCATAATAATTATAAAATCTTTTTAAGAAAGTTAAATTCAAGTAGGTTCCAATTCAATTTCTTAAATATGCTTGCAAGGCTATACTATCATTTTAAAACGTCAAGGTATGTGACATAAAACTTACATTTTGAAATAATCTCCCCCCCCCCCCCAGTACTTAAAAATTAGAAACAATTTATTTAACTTATTGTCTACCAGATATTGCCCCCGACTTTGTTCGTGTGAATTAGATTTTTTGATTCCCGCAGGAAATCCTTAATTTTCCAGGATAAAAAATTGTTTATGTCCTTTCACGGGATGCAACATATTATACATGTACCAAACATCAAAATCGGTAGAAAAGATGGGTCGTGAAAGCGTAGCAGACAGTCAGACATAATTTTGCATTTATAATATTAAGTATGGATATGGACGTATGGATATGGATTTTGGCTTTGCAATGAAAGCGTTTTAAAAACGCCAGTCTGTCGCGGCCAACCCTCAATCGATGCGGTATGGTAGCAATTCAGATAAGAGCGAGCTTTACAAATTGTCTCAAAAAAACTAAAAGGTACAATGTGGCTTATGTGAGGTTTTATTGCTTTTATTGAATAAACATTAATTTTTATTGGAAAGATTAAGCACATACTGCTTACTAAAAGTCTTACAAGAAAAAAAGCGTAGAGCTTAGGAATTACTTAGCTGACCAATCATTTTACTCTACTTTTTTTATACCACTAGGTACAAGTTAGCCCTTGACTGTGATCACACCATATCTATGTTTTCTAGATCCAAAAATTAGGAGCAATATATTTTTGTATCTTTAAATATAATATTTTAGTCACAGTAATTTAAAGAGCAGTTATTCTTGTTAATAAAAATACCTCAAAAGTCCAAATATAGAAATTCTTTATTTTACTGTACTTGGTTACATTGCTTTTATTCAAATAAATTTTACAAGTACTTTTGAATCGTCAATTGAATTCACCACTGGTTCGGAATACCATATTTTAGACTGTGATAATATTATATCTCAGGTGAAATTCTGTAAAAAAGATTGCCTAAGTACCTAGTACCTAGGCAACTCTTTAAATAAAATATTTTGAATTGAGATTTAATAGGCAAGGAGTGAAGACAAAATATCTTTGGTACAAAATATCGAGAAAAATAAAAGCGTAAACTCAGTCTTTCACATTTATTTAAAAACATTAAATTTTTATTGACTAAATAATATATGCTTTGGCGGACATTGCTTAAAAATATTTTTAAATCGCACAAGCAAATTCACAAAATATATCTAATCATAATACAAAAAAATATAACAAAATAATACTCTTTGGCAGTCAGTCTATAAATGGTGTGTGTCTTAATAACTATCAACAAACGTAGTTTACGGGAAAATACTTTTTCATATCGCTTTCCTTATAAATTTCTTCCTTCACCTCGCCTTGATAGATATCTTGTATAGAACTTGTGCCTACAATTACATTAGGATCTTCATTTAGTTGTCTAGTATAGTATTTTTCGGTGTCATTATCTTCATATGATAAGCTATCTTCAAAATAAATTGTAGAAGTCATATTTTCCGTTTCCGGTAGGCTTTCAACTTTGAAATCGTAAGGTGGTGGCAAATCATCTCTGTTTTCTGGCCTGTAAAGTTTTCTTCCGATATTTTTGATAGGTTTTGCATCTGTAGATGTTGAAACCTCAGGTGATTTGATCCTTTTACTTTTGTACCTTCGATTTTGGAACCAGATTTTGACTTGCGTGGGCGTGAGGTTCAGCGTTTTGGCTAGTTGCTCCCTTTCTGGAGCAGTTAGGTACCTCTGGGCCCGAAATCGGACTTCCAGGGCGTGGACTTGAGTTTGTGAAAACAGGATTCTAGGTTTCCTTTTTATGTTCTTTTTTTCTAGCTTGCTGCTGCATGTTGGCTCTGTGGAATAAAGAAAACTTTGGTTATTATTTTTAATGTATAGTTTACCCACTTTAGTTACCATTCATTTCAAAGAGAAGAGCACAAGATATCCTGGGTATCGGATAAAATACAACAATTTAAAAATATTTGAATACAAACTTTTATTCACTTTCATTTAATTTCTCTTTATAATCAAAAATTAAAAAAAAAAATAGTTTTTAGAACGATAACAAAAATTACTAGGCTATAAAAAAATTATTGTTTTGGAAATTGGACAATTCGTTTAAGAAAAAAGTTCTCACTTGTTTGCTTTTTAGCTACAGACGGGAATTTTTGCAACGTGTCCGAAAAAGTACTTTCCGGTGCCAGCTGTTGGACGCTTTTCTCCACCCCTTTGACTCCTAAGCCTGGTAGATTATCCTTCCCTGGTACTTCAACCATAATATGATGGCTACTTAAGTCAGGATATTCGTGATTCTGATGATATACATTATGGCAATACGGGTTGTAATTATAGTACTCTTCCATTTTCGCTTCGTGATACATTTCTGGGGTCCAATAAGAGTCGTTATGGAGTGGCATATTGGGGTATACCTGGCTGAAGTATTCCGGGCAGTACTGACTTTGATGGTACAACGTTTCGTACTCTGGATTACGCCTGTCTCTATCTGGTTTCCAATCACTCCTTTCATAATAAGATGTTTGGTTTATATTTAATATATCCTTGACTGAAAATGGCGTGCTTAAATTCCCTTGGTTCAATTGTTCGTCTAATTTCATACGGTAGTTTTTTTGGTCGTAAATTGGAAAGTCTTTATCATATTTCGTATATTCGTATTCATTTTTACATTCACTATAATTGTTGTGTTTTAAACTATTATTGTTGTAAGATGTCGAAACTTCATTGTGTTGTTCGTAGTTATCCATTTTAGTTAAGTGTTTATTTATTCATTTATAGTTAGCACTTTCACTTTCATTATTCACTTTGACTAATTAGTTGTATTCTAATTAGGTTGTGGTTGAAATGGCTCGCGATGGAAGACTGATGGTGTTAAACATTGGGGCATGAAGCCAATCCACGTTGGGCCCTGGACTAGGGGGCGGGGCCATGGGGTTTATGGCGGTCTCTTTCTTACTTGTTGTTGTTGGTAAAGCTGTCTCTGTTGTCTGTAAAGCTTTTCGTTAGCTAAAACGGCGCTAAGTGTATTAAGCGAGATTCTAGGTGGAGAAAACCGAAAAATTTAGTTACAAACTGGTTAAATAATTAAGAAGCAGATAAATGGAAATTAGAAATCCCCTTTTTAGAGAGATTAGTATGTTCCAAATTTTTGAAATAAGCTGACGAACGATTCTATTTTATGAATTATGAAGCGTGTTTAAAATTGTGTTAGGTACAATTTGAAGTTTCAATAAGTGCGACGTAGTTTGGTTTTTGTAATTCCAATTGTAATTAAATTTGAGATTAACAGTTGGACTATGGGTGTCGGTTTACATCTTATCAGGTATTTTATATACCAACCAACCAACTTTTATAATAAAATCCCAAATTTATCCTGCCGGGGATCGAACCCGAGAGGTCTGCGCCAGGGAAGTCTTAAAAAAGTAAGAAAAGAAAGAAAGAAAAACAATTTATTCTGCAGTGGGGTCACAGACAAAACATAGATTACAGACGTAATAATTTCGTCTGTGACACCATCCATAATGCTACAGTTACAGCTCAGCGCATTGGAAATCCATAGTAACTCAATACAATTATTATAAATGCGAAAGTGTGTCTGTCTGTCTGTCTGCTACGCTTTCACGGCCCATCTGTTCAACCGGTTTTTTATGAAATTTGGTACAGGGATAGGTTGTATCCCGGGAACGACATAGGCCTCTATTGATCCCGGAAAATTCAGAGTACCCGCGGGAATCGAAAAAACCTTAATCCACGCGAATGAAGTCGCGGTCATATCTAGTTTCTCTATAACAGCACAGAATAGGTAATAGTACGTATAATAGGTATGACCATGGAGATAGTCCGAGGTCATTAACTGTGCGAGGTCGCCATTCCAACCCTTTGTGCTAAAAATTCATATTGGTGACTTAGGCTAGTTTTATTCGGGTGTCGGCAGTGCAATGTAAATACACGGATGACTTCATGGCTGTCAGAGTTGATCTCTATATCGCTAATGACTTTTGTATTGACTATAGGCGCAAACATTTTATTACCAATTTGTGATTTGATTTATTTTAGTTGTGTTTTTGAATAATATGTTTTATTTTTATACTAGACTCGCGATTTCATCCGCGTGGAATACCTACATTTTTTAATTCCCGCGAGAACTCCTTAATTTTCCGGGATAAAAACTAGGACCTGTAGAGTGGCATAGGCTATGCCACTCTCCAGGTCCTCAACTGTACCCATGTACCCAAAAATCACGTTGATTCGTTGCTCTCTTGACGTGATTGCAGAAAAAACCAACAAACATTTTCGCATATTTTTAATATTACTAGATAATAGATGATGCCCACGACTTTGTCCGTGTAAATCCCACGAGAACTCTGTTTTATTTTCCGGGATGAAAAGTAGCATATATCCTTCCCCGGGATGCGACCTATCCCTGTACCAAATTTAATCAAAATCGGTAACACCCGTTAAGAGGAATTCTCCCGGCGATTTCTCCATACAAAAACTCTTGTCTGTTTCCTCCGTGGATAATTACAATAGAGAAAATATTTTTGCTCTATAAAATCCATATGTGTCCGTGCCATGCTCCTATGTTTTGCTTTTTTCAATAAATTAATAATTATAAGAACAACGAACCTTTAAAAATTGCAAAAAATGGCCCAGTTTTCGCGCAAAAATCAGACATCCTCCAAATTAATATGACGGATATAATCAAAAAAAGAAAAACATACCGACATAGCCTGAGTCCTTCTTAAATTATTCGTAAAAAATAATTAAAATCGGTTCAGTTTTGGAGGAGGAAACAGAAAAATACGAGAGTAAGAATTCTACTGTTTTTCATAGGTATTATCAGTCCTAGCTGCAGTTGTCCCTATCGGGTTTTATCGGCCTCTATTCGGAGTGGTTAAATACGTATACACTCACACATATGTACACAGTTAGTGAGTTCAAGCGTAGTCGATATTTTAATTATCTTATCGATAATCTAGTGTTGTTTATCGATATCGATATTTTACTTTTTACTAACTAATAAAATAAAATATAGCTTATGTTACGCTGAAAAAAAAGCTTTCTATAAGTGTAAGAATTTTTAAAATCAGTTGTTTAGTTTTTGAGTTTATCCATTACAAACAAACAAACAATCAATCAAACAAATCTTTCCTCTTTATAATAGGTATTAGTTTAGACAAAAGGAAAAGGTGACTGGCTTTCTGTCTAATGACTAATCTATCAACGCACAGCTGAACCAACATCCACTGGACTGGACGGATCGGAATGAAATTTGGCATGCATTTTCCTCATTTTCCGTAGTTCATCTAGCCAGTCTTATCCCACAAATAGACAGTCTCAAACTCATAGTCCCTACTTTCTTACTTATTTCTGGGGGGAGCCTTCGTCCGTACCGCAAATACGAGAGGTAATTAGTAAATTTAATCTATATATGAAACCGATTAGAGGTATGAGTATAACAACTAGGTTAGCCTGCTACCTACCATCTTAGACTGCATCATAACTCACATCTTATTTGTAAATTTATTATTATTATTAGAAGATTTTACTTTAAATATACCTACATAACAGAATGACTAAAGATAATATTATTATGAAAATAAAAATCCCTTGAAAATGATAAAAATACATAAGTCAACACAAGCAGAGTCGAGTTGTAACTTTGACGACCTCCCTGGCGCAATGGTGAACGCTGTGTCTTATTGTGGGAGGTTCCGGGTTCGATTTCCAGCAGGGTCAATTTGGGAATTTACAATTTTTAAATTTTCTCTTGTCTGATCTGGTAGGAAGGTTCCGCCGTGGCTAGTAACCACCCTATCGGCAGAGACGTACCTTCAAGCGATTTAGCGTTACGGCACGATGCCGTGTAAAAATCGTTATGGGTTTAATATACTTGATCGGGTGAGATCGCAGTCAAGAGCTAACTTGTAGTGGATAAAAAAGCAAAAAATAAAAAGAGTTCCCGACTAAGTGTTGTAGTGCGTAGGTCACGGGTTCGATTCCCGGCCAAATTGACCCTAATTTGGTAATTTATATATCATAACTAGCGGATGCTCGCGACTTCGTTCGCGTGGCATAAGTTTTTTTAGACTTAGCCTATATCATCTCGAGGTCCTTGACTATACCCATGCAAAAAAACGTTGATCTTTGTTGCGGCGTGATTGAAGGACGTATTCTCTATTTAACGTCATTGGGGAAAAAAAAATTTTTTTAATTTAACGCTTAGTCGAGTTGTATGCGGAAGGATGTGGGAACCCACCGCATTATTATCCCAAGAAAACTCCTACCATTATTTGATTAATGGAAAGGGGTCACGACCCTCAGTAATGAGGAATACGACGCAGACAGAGAGATGGCTTTGTAGCTAACTGCCTTATGCCTAACAGGTAAGACCGCTATCATCTTAGACTGCATCATCACTCACCGTCAGCTGAGATCGCACTCAAGGGCTAACTGGTAGTGCAATAAAAACATTTTAAGAACGGAGAAATAAGTCCAATAAAAGAAAGCCAGGGTCAAAGTTATTAGAGAGCAAAAAATATTATACGAAACACAAAACACACCTATATATCCATTTGCCGACTGCGAGGTGAAGCCTCATTAGCTCAAAGACATATTTTAATTTTATTTAGGAACTCGTTTGAGCGAGCGACGTACGTACGCATACATGCGCATTCAATAAGCGGTCGTTCGGTCTTCTTCGGGAGCAGCGCGACGGCAATATACCTACCTGAATACCTACTCTCAGCTTTGCCCGTTCATTCGCATTGCTCTTAACCGGTTAATCGGATGAGCCGTGCTCGAACTTTACAGACAGTCGAACCTGGGTTCTAAGACCATTAAGTATTTTCACCACTGAGCCAGAGAGATCATCTGCTCTCTCGATAATATTATAAAGACTAAGTGTTGACGTAAATATTATATTTATTACCAAACATAACTTTCGCAGCTATGACAGGAAACATAAACAAAATTCTGTTTGAAATGAACCGTCACTGAATTTGTTTGAAAAAAGTTGGCATGCCGAACTTGAACTTGTGAAGATTCATTGGCGATTCCAACACTTTTATAGGATTACAGCTAGTGCCGTGACGTGATGTTTTTAGGTTCCCACGGGATTTATTAATTTTGCCGGGATGAAAAGTAACCTATGTTTTATTCCAGACTATAATTACTTAATCTATCTCTATGCCAAATTTCATCCAGATCCGTTCAGCCGTTCTGATCCATCCACACCTCCATCCAAATTTTCTTATTTAAATAATACTAGCTAATGCCCGCGGCATCGTCCGCGTGGATTGAGGTTTTCGGTTCCTCTTTAATTTTCCGGAACTCTTTAATTTTCCGTGATAAAAAGTAGCCTATGAGTTATTCCAGACTATAATTAATCTATCTCTGTGCCAAAATTCATCCAGATTCATTCAGCCGTTGGGGCGTGATTGAGTAACAACGTCCATCCACACATCCATCCATCCAAACTTTCGCATTTATAATAATTATTTGATAAGTGCAGGGGTGATCTACCTCTTTAGGTCATGCTTGTTATGTGAGTCATATTACGTCGCTTTTCCTACGAAAGGACCTAACTGACATCGAGTTAATTGTTCAGGGCAAGCGTTTTTCGGTTTCGTGCTCAACTATATTGTCCACAGCTTGCTCAAATAAAGCTATATTAAAATTAAAAAAATATTCTTATAATCTGTGAATCAAGGCCTTTTTGCAAGTAGGAATTGTCTTATTTAAATGTGCGTATTCATTTAGGTAAAAATATTTAAAACAGTTACGCCACTTCATAAGAACTTTGTTTTTCTGAAAAATTAATTACTTAGGAGATACGACTGTATTTTTTACTGAATAATTAAATCACATTTAATTCAAAATACTTTGTTTTTTATTTCTTTATATATAATAATAATTAGGATAGTTTTAAATCATTTTTTGACTGAAAGTTTTTGGATTCGTACTATTTTGGATTTTTTTACTGCCCAAGGTTTTATACATTTCTTGTCACCAATTTACATAAATTTTTAACTCTATTAGTTAATGTCTAAGGTATTCCGTCGCAATCAAAATTCAGACGTAAGTGAAAACCCCATTTTTATTCAATATAGTCTAGTTCACACTAAATGACGTATTTTCAGTTACGTCATAGTTGTTAGATTTTTATTTAGCTGATCACAAAATAAAAATCTTTCTAATGGCCCTAAGTATAAAATACGCCACTTAGCATGATTTCCTTTTCGCAAATGAGCATATACGCCATACTTACCGATTGTCCTAGCCAGTAAACGGTAAAAGATATGAAAAAGTCGATAAGACAGATCGACAGAGAATCAAAAGTACTTACATTATTATGATGTATTTAGTGCAGTTACGTCAAGATAGGTCCTTTCGTAGGAAAAGCGACGAATAATTAGGAAATAAATGTTTTTTCCTTCTTTCTTTCTAGTTATTTGAATAAGAAACATAAGAATAGAATACCTAGCTAGTAATAATAATGTCCTCCCGACCGAATTTCGACCACGGCGGCCAATCTCCACAGAGATTAGCCATCTGCGCGGGAGATATTACCTATAATGCACAAGTGTACAAGTGCAGGTGAACTCACTGTTCCTTCACTCTCATAGCCCGATGGGACGGAAAATCCGACACGACCGAAGAGAGATCACAGGCACAGGACCGATGACTTTACGTGCTCTTCGAAGCACGGGGGTGAAACACCGCCAACTTTCTAACTCCGGGCTAGTACTGAGATTTTTTTGGTTATAGAAAACCCAATACTTATTTCATTATGGTCCGACGCGGGACTCGAACCCGGGACCTTTTAGCCGCAGTCGAACCTGCTTACCACTAGACCAACGAGGCAGTCACCTAGCTAGTAACTTACCTAATTATATGGAAACTTCATGGCGCCAATTTTCATTCCCATGCTATGAGAGCATACCTAACATGCTGAAAAAAAGTAGAATTCTATAAAAGAGGTAAGAGCCACTTAAAAAGTCCGAACAAGGTCGTAAACTTGCAACTTTATTTACATTTTGACAGTTTTGAAGCAAACGCTTTTTGACTGGCTTTTAATTTTTTCAGTCAATTTGGTCTATGAGATTTTAGCGTGGCAATGCGTTGCACATTCCGCGGATAGTCCTGAAAAATTACTTAGAAAGTATTTTTTATGTTAAGACTTGGATGCAATGTAAATAAACATCCATACCCTTTACTAATATTAAAAATGCGAAAGTTTTGGATGGATGGATGGATGGTTGTTTGTTACTCAATCATGCCAGAACGGCTGAGCTGATCTAGGTGAAATTTTGCACAGGGAAAGATTATAAGTCTGGATTAACACGTTAACATAAAAAGTTAACCTTTGACCGCGATATCACCAACCCATAACCAATCTACGAACCCGCAGATAACCGGTTTCTATACCTACGTCATCGTACTGAAACGCTAAATCGCTTAGTGGCACGTTTTGATTGGTACTACGGCCGTGGACGTATTACTACTCTCATTTTTCAGTAGTGAGTCGGCAATGGTTCATTTTTCAGTAGTGAGTCGAATGAAATGGTGAGTGAAGTGGTGATGGTGATGGAGTACATCTACATTAGTACTTATTTCTATCTGAACTACTTCTTAAAAAATCTACTTCTAAAAATTATTATCTATTGTAATTATTCTAATTATCTAAAAGCAAGGCAGTCGTGTTGCCGTCTGCAGCGTTGGCATCCTTATGTGGTTGACGTCCAGTCAGCTCGAACGAAACGGTTCTGCTCTACGCTTCTGATTCGAACCGCCAGGATGTGGAAAACCCTTCCATCACATGTATTCCCTGCCACGTACAACTTAACTACGTTCCAGGCAAGAGTGAATAGGCATCACCTAGGTCAGCGCGCTCCAACCTAGACCTCATCATTGCTTTATATTGATTGTCGTCAAGCGCAAACCTATCTTGCATTAAAAAACCGGCCAAGTGCGAGTCGGACTCGCGCACCGGGGGTTCCGTACAAACTGTGGCATGGTAGGCCGTCTACGATGTGGTAGCCGGCCCATAGAGCTGTGAAAAAATCAAACTTGTAAGCCAACGCAATCAAAAGATACAGCCGTTTATGCTGCTCGACACTCGCAAGGGAATCAAAACCTACAGGGTACTTCCCGTGAACTCAGGATCTTGAAATTTGATAGAAGTAACGTCTTATAGCACGGATACAGGAAGAATTGCGAAAAGCATACATTTTTAGTTACATTATATAATAAAAAATATTTTTAATAATTTTAAAAAGCAATAAAAATATTAAAAATATTTTTACTATATGATGTAACTAAAAATGTATGCTTTTCGCAATTTTTCTTGTATCCGTGCTATAAGACGTTGCTTCGTACCAAGTTTCAAGATTCTGAGTTCACGGGAAGTACCCTGTAGGTTTTGATTCCCTTGCGAGTGTCAAAAATTTGCAGCATAAACGGCTTATCTTTTAATTGCGACCGTAGACGGTTAGACCTGAGTATTTGATATGAATTTCAGCTTAATACCTTCATGCGTTCCTGAGAAAAAGGGTCTTGACACACAGACGGATGGACAACAAAGTGATCCTATAAGGGTTCCGTTTTTTTCTTATGAGGTACGGAACCCTATAAATAAGAAAAAATATTAGTATATATAATCTTTTAGCTTAAAATGCGTCCCACATTTCCTGTCAATGAGTTGGTCACCTTATATTGCAGTAAGCGTAAATTATACTTTAATGATGTGACGAAGCCCTAAACCAAAGGTATTTGAAGTATCCAATGCATACTTGTATAGGTAAGTACTAATATTATGAATGCGAAAGTGTGTCAGTCAGTGTTACTCACGATCCATCTGTTTAAGTGATACAGGTAGTATCCTAGCGCAGAAGTAACTAAAGCTCTGTTTTAAATGATGTATATGTCACCGTAAGATTGTAAAAACCGTTAGATTATAATCTAACTCGTGAAATTGTAAACTGTCGAATGATAACAATATAACGGATTATTTTTCGGTAGATTGTAATCTGTTAGGTTTATTAACCCGATAGAACCTAAGTGCCCGGCCGCATTTCGAACCCTAACCTGACCTACAACAAAGAGACAAGAAAACGTAAATACAATGAATATTTCAAAAATTGACACTTAAAACATTGAACGGTTCACAATCTTTCGACTGTTTACAATCTATCGAAAAAAAGAGCGTTAGATTACAATCTTACGGTTTTTACAATCTTACGGGTGACTTATAGACTAATGTGTTAATTAATGAATTTTTTTGAATTGATAAGTACATACAACTTTATTGTATTACTTTTGATAACAGCTGTGCGTCATGTAGGTTTTTGATTAAATAAATAAATGAAATCTCTATATATAAAAACTAGTAGGGCGCGTGGGTGCGCGGCCCGCTAAAGCGGACCGCGTAGTAGACCGCGCGGCCCACTGTCTACTTGCTCTCCTTCTATCCTAGTGTTAACTGCCTACGTGTTCTGAAGTAAACAACACACTGCTATGCTAGCGAGCACAGTGGAAGCGCCAGCGTGCCAAGCGTCCGACGTAAAAAATATCTCATAAGAAAACATAAAACAGAGACCCCCTAAGAATCTAAAAGGGCCTTTAAATGAAAAAAAATCCTGACATGCATCATACAGTGTAAGAGACTGTTGAAGTAAAACACAAAGAAACCTTCCTTAGTTGATTAATATCAATATCATACCGCTGATGATCGGGTACCTTTGGGTGCCATTGAACTTCACCATCTTGGCTTTCCTAACGACAAACCGACAATTCTTCCATACAGAACAAATCTTGTACAAAATCCATATCAAAGTCATGCATATTTCTTACTTCCACTCTTCCATCTAGTATACTTTCTGAAATAGACACCTATGAAATGTTGGCCGTGCTCCTCACACATCTTTGAAACCCTCGATGATCATCACTCTCCATAAGTTTATTTTTTTCTCCAAAAAATTATGAAAAGGAACCGCATCAAAGTCTTGCATAGTTCTACACTAAATTGTAGCCTCTTCAATATTCGCCATACATTTTCTATGGAAAAATAAATTCCGCCATCTTGAATTTTTTTCCTGTTCATCAAGTAGACCTTCATTTCCTGATCATTTTTTGCTAAGAAACCACTCTTCCATGTTTTATACTCTCCGAGATAGACACCGACGAATTTTGTATGGCGGCCATCTTAAATCCGCCATTTTGAAATTTTTTTCAGCTCACTGTCAATTGGATGAAGTTTCGAATGACATTTGTTCGAGCACCCACCACCTATCTTCAATACCCTGGCTGTGCTGTTCACCCGTCTTCGAAATCCTCAATCATCAGCTCTCTCCGTATTTTTCCTCTTCATGAATTTTTCCCCTCTATACGAAATGGTCAGTGAAAAAAATTTTTTTCATACAAAATTGTTCAGGAGAGGTGATCAATCAATGAATCAGCACGAGCAGCTATATATATTATATAAAAATGAATCCCTATTTCCCTTGGTCACGGCATCACGCGTGAACGGCTGGACGAATTTCGCTAATTCTTTTTTTGTTGTATAGGTGAGGACCTTTTTATCCCGGAAAATTAAGGAGTTCCCGCGGGAATAACAAAAAACTTAAACCACGCGGACGAAGTCGCGGGCATCAGCTAGTGAAATAATTAAATGATCTTGGCATTAATTGGTACAAAGATATTAGCTTGCATAACGGACTTACAACCGACTCGGGCTACTTTTTACCCCGGAAAAACAAATGGATGTCCCCGGTTCAATTCCAGCATGGTCTATTTGGGAATTTATAATTTCTGAATTTTCTCTGATCTGGTAGGAGGCTTCGGCCCTGGCCGACAGGTAAGCCCGCTACCATCTTATAATGCATCATCTCTTATCACCAGGTAAGATCGCAGTCAAGGGCTAACTTGTAGAGAAATGTAAATAAAGTTGGAATTGAACACGGAGGAAACTAACTTTAGTCTTGTAATTTGATCCACTTTTTTACACTTGTGTGTATTTTTGACTTCAAACATAAATACCTATCTAATATCTATCCCCTAAGCACCGGACAAGTTCATAAGTTCAATAACAACGATTTCAAATAACTGTAAAGGCGCCTCACATTAGAAGGAAAAACGCAGCTGAAATTGATAAAATCAGAATCTTACTTGTCGTGTGTATTTACTTACTTAACATACTTAACCCCGACGGAACGGAGATATATAAACCTAGACAATGACATGACAAATCGAAATAATACTTAATTTTGAGCGTACAATATCAAATAATGTAGGTAGTAATTTCGAGTTTACGTTTGTATGAAGAAGGTACCGGCTGGAGTCCCCTTAAGAACCATTATTACGAGTACAATAAGGTACCTATTAATTGAGTAAAAGTTCTTAATTAATCTTCTCCTATAAATATTGGTTAATCTTCTCCTTTTAAACCATATATTTTTCTCAACGTTAGTATACGCATTTAGGTACTCAGGTATCTTCTCCCGTGTGAAAGAGCCCTTACTCCGTCCAGCGCCACGCTGCTCGTGTCATATTACTTCGGAAGCAAACACTATTCATTGCTATTGGGTTTATTATGGTAGTAAAAACTTGACAGATCGTAAAACTACACGTTGTTCCGGAAGAATGATAATTATTGTTTAAAGACTGGGAACCTGAGAATAGGGAGGTTCTCTACATAAAGACTAAGAGATTAAGGACTTAATATTAAATTGACATCCGTATATTAAGTATTCATAAGTAGATTTATGGCTATTCTGTTCCACGATATAGGGAATCCTATAGTGGAAATCACTGCCCCACAAACTAATTTACCTATTTACTTCATGTTAATACTCTCTATCTTAATCATCTTTTCCTCACCGGTCCACTAATTTGAGCACGAGTCATCTTTCAATGCTTTCGGTCACCATTTAGGTAGGTATACTAGTATACCTACCTAGAAAGTAGTAAACTTTGGAAGATGGATGGATGGATGTTTGTTATTTAATCACGCCAGAACGGCTGAACGGATCTGGATGAAATTTGGCACAGAAATAGATTATAGTCTGGAATAACACAGGCTACCTACTTTATATTCCGGAAAATTAAGGAGTTCCCGCGGGAACCAAAATACCTCAATCCACGCGGACGATGGGCATCAGCTTGTGTAAAATGATTTAAACTTACTGCTAACGTTATCTTGCGCTGAGTAGCGGTATTACTTGTTACCGCCATCTAGGGTTGAGTAGCACTATCGCTTGGATTATTTGCAAGCTAATTTAAGAAAATTACAACAGATGTCACCCCTTTATCTTCGGACGTAGGTCAAGTTAGTTCACATAGATGGCAGCACATTCGAAACTTCAAATAGTACTTATAATCGGAACTAGATGGCGCTACGATATTTTAATTCAAAATTTTGCGAAATTACGGTCTTTCTCTTGAAATGAATTTATTATTTTTTTCGCTCATGCTTTGTTTGTTTAATTTTTTGTCTTGCCATATTGTAATTTTTTTCAAACTTATACTAATTAAGTAGGTAATTTTTTTGTTGTAGACCCTAGCATGGAATGAATGAAAGACGAAAAATATGACGCATGAGAAGGTGCTCAGTTGATCCAAGATGTGTTTTTCGAGATTCAAATCTTATACCTATTAAGCTATTGATTTTTATAAATCAATAGCTGTTTGTTTGTCTCGCTAAAACTAGAGAACGGCTAGGCCGATTTAGCTGATTTGGGTTTTAAAATGTTTGTCGTAGTCCAGGGAAGGTTTAAACGGTGAGAAAATATGGAAAAATTGCGAGAAAGATAGGGCAGGACAACGTCTGCCGGGCCCACTAGTAATACCTAAAATCATAAGTACAATATTATTATGGTCAGTACGCAGTACCTAAAGTAGGTACCTACTAGTGTGTATTTGTACCTAATCTATTTACGTTTGTTCGTGACTAAGTATGATTTGCAAATTGTAGAGATCTAGGCCACAAATTGCTATCTGATTAATTGTCCCTTTATTGACTAATCATGGGTAGGAATTTTTCGATTCCGGCGAGTCATGCCGTTGTATCGCAAAGGCGGATCGATTCGAGCCATTCGAGTAAAATAATCGAATGATTCGATTGTTCTAAGTGCCCGCTCGCGGTGGGTGGGCCGATTTATCGATGTGATTAGTAAATTGATGATAAATAGATAATTAGATGTCACGTTTTCTAGTAATTACAAACCATAGCGTTCCTTATAGAGAGAGTTTGTTCCGAAAATGTTATCTTCCACAACGGATCAACTTTGGGATTCTATCTAATTTGTACTATACCTACCTACTATAACAATTGACCTCCCTGGCGCAGTGGGGAGCGCTGAGGTCTTATTTTGGGAGGTCCCGGGTTCGATTCCCGGCAGGGTAACTTGGAAATTTCTAATTTCTGAATTTTCCCTGATAAGGCGTCTGCGCTCTATTCTAATACACAGTTCTATAGCTGTTCAAATGATCAAGTCATTATGGAAATCTCAGACGCCTGAATAGCGTCTCTATCACATCGCGAGTCTCTTTGGCATGCACTAATTGAGAAATTAAATTAAATTTCAAAATAAGCTCAATAAATAAGCTCCTTTGTCTCGGGCGCCGCCGAAAGCCATATTCTCGATAATTTAGCAATCGCAGTGTTAGTATAAGCACCCTGGACATGAATTGATGCTTCGCACAAGTTACATATTCATTACGCGCACGTCTACGTAGGATGTATATGAATGTCACATAGAACACGCATTGTATGCAGCCATTAGCTTGTCGCATATCGTAGTCACAGAACACTGTGATCGTAGTCAACGGGCCCGTAGTAGTTAGCCGGCGGCAAAAGGTGGGGCCAAAGTGTATGCTTTATTTTTTATTTATTTGTTTTATGAAGAAATTTAAAATATGATCAGTGTTTTGTGTGATATGGAAAATGGGTTTCATTGATGATCTTTTATTAAAAAATAAAGGTTAATACAGATTAAAACAATCACAGTGGTTTGAACACTTTATATTTTGTCGGCATTAAAAAGAAGTTTCTTGTTCTCTTAAAAGCTGTAAATGACTGAAATCACAACCTAGGGGTGAATCGTGTTTGGCAATTTTTTGCAATTCCTCATAAAAGTACATGAAGTCAATTATTCTGCGCCCATCAACTTAAAACTCTTCAAGTTGTGGAGTATTCTGTTCTGACGTCGTATGAAATGATATTACTGTATTACTTCGTGATCTTTAAACTTGGTCAAAAATCAAAATATCTAAAATAAAATACCAATATATATCAAATAATAATAAAAAATGTATGGTACATAAAAAATACTGTTACCACTTGCTCTCAGGACTCATCCTGCCACACCCGGCTATGTTGTACTCAAAAGGTGGGGCCAAAGTGTATGCTTTATTTTTTATTTATTTGTTTTATGAAGAAATTTAAAATATGATCAGTGTTTTGTGTGATATGGAAAATGGGTTTCATTGATGATCTTTTATTAAAAAATAAAGGTTAATACAGATTAAAACAATCACAGTGGTTTGAACACTTTATATTTTGTCGGCATTAAAAAGAAGTTTCTTGTTCTCTTAAAAGCTGTAAATGACTGAAATCACAACCTAGGGGTGAATCGTGTTTGGCAATTTTTTGCAATTCCTCATAAAAGTACATGAAGTCAATTATTCTGCGCCCATCAACTTAAAACTCTTCAAGTTGTGGAGTATTCTGTTCTGACGTCGTATGAAATGATATTACTGTATTACTTCGTGATCTTTAAACTTGGTCAAAATATCTAAAATAAAATACCAATATATATCAAATAATAATAAAAAATGTATGGTACATAAAAAATACTGTTACCACTTGCTCTCAGGACTCATCCTGCCACACCCGGCTATGTTGTACTTATTACTGTATACTATCGATTTACAAATATTATATTTGAAAATCTGGTATATATACGCACTTTTTATGTCACCGTTACCCGCTTATTTATTTTGTTTATTTCATTTATTTAATCTTTTGAATATTCATTACTCATAATTAAGTAAATTCATAACATCCACCTCAAAGGAGGGTAATTCGTAGTGCTTCTTTGAGGTGGATGGATATTATGAACGACACTTACTACAGTGCATGCATCACATTTCAAGTTCTCCTGAACTGAAACTTCTTGTTTTCTAAAACAATAATAACTAGTGGTTCGCCCCGAACTGGGGCCTCGCGGCGCCATCTATTGACATCATTGTGAAATTCTGTTCTAAATACTAAGGCTCATTAAAAATTAAATAATTTCGTTTCCTTATAATTTTTATCTAATTTTAGTAGTTGTGGTTCAAGTATAGGATATAATTCAAATAATTGATCAAGTTTCAGGCTCAGCATTTCAGAAAATTTAGATTTCTGAGGTAAACTTTGGACGTAAGAAAATCTCCACTTTGAAAGTCCCCCCATTTCGTCAATTCGGACTTTATTCCTAATTATCTTTAAAATGATATACCGCAACCTTATGTAACGCTATAAAAAATATTTTACTTCGCGTTTGCTTCTATGAGGGCCCCCCTGAAATAAAGATTTTTATAACTTTTTAAGCCATATTCGGCTGGAGGCCATCAGTTTATATTATATTATAATATTCGAAATTGAAGTAATTACGTTCAGTAATTCAGAAGTTATAAGGCTCTAAGGTACGGACGGACGGAAGGACAGACAAGTGCAAATTCACTCAAGTAGACTCAGAGACCTTCACTTCGCTCGGTCAATTATTAAGAATATATATTAGAAACTAATAGATACCCTCGACTTCTTCCACATGAAATAAAGATTTCTTAGAATCCCATGGGTACTCTTTCGTCCCCGGTACCGTCCCCGTCCCCGGTACGCAATCCATCTCTATGCCAAATGTCATCAAAATCGGTTGATCTGTTGAGCCGTGAAAAGCTAACAGACAGACAAGCACACTTTCGCATTTATAATATTAGTATGGATTAATGTACTTCATAAAATAGAAATTTATTTTGGTATCTATTTCAGGTAGATAATATGGGTACAGGGATAGGTGGTATCCCGGGGAAGGACATAGGCTACTTTTTATTCCGGAAAATTCAAGATTTCCCGCGGGAATCAAAAAAACTTAGTCCACGCGGACGAAGTCGCGGGAATCATTAGTGTATGATAATTACAAAAAAAAGTATGATAATTATTACATTAATGTATGATAATTGCAAGAATACTTGCTCGAAGAATTCAAATAATTTTAGCAGTCGTGCCCGACACTCGCGCCCCACCCTTATGCTAGATCGCGGATCGCGGATCGCGGAACTATGGAACTATGAACAGACGTGCGGGTCTCCTTGAACATTGAGACGGCACTGAATTTTTCATGCGCGTAGTCTCTAATATAAAGCGAATTCTGCTTCATACTAAAATGTATGGGCAGCGGGGAACGATTTTCGCTAAAAAAATGAATTATGTTTAGGCTTAGATTATTATTTTTCGGTTTGAAATAGTAAAAAACTTTTACGGTGAATGTATTGTCTATACTTTCATCTCACGTTTTGACCAAAAATATTTTTTAATATATTAACAAAATAGCTTAGAGAGTTATAATAGAAAAGGCTGTTTTAGACGTTTTTGACCATTGTTATCGAATTTTTTTCTCGAAAATCAAGAATTATTTTATAAGTATCACGCGGTGAAAGTGAAGACTCATTTATTAACTAATCGAGATTTTTTTGTGGTGTCATTCAATGAAGTAAGTTCTTTAATTTTTTTGAAATCGTAACTGCCTATTCGCGCGTTTTTTAAGGACCTGCCTCTTAAGGCGAAACAAATTTAAAGGATAAGAAATATATTCTGGAGAGTACGCAAATTATACCTTTGTATTTTATTAGCCTGTTTAACAGACTGAGACAAATAATTATTTTTTCCGTCGGTCTATATTTAAAACAGTTTTGATTTCAAATAAAAGTTCTTTTTGCCAATATATATCTAATATAATAGATGATGCCCGCGACTTCGTCCGCGTGGATTAAGTTTTTTTGATTTCCGCAGGAACTCTTTCATTTTCCGGGATTAAAAGTAACCTATGTCCTTCCCCGGGATATAACCTATCCCTGTATCAAATTTCATCAAAATCAGTTGAACAGATACATTTTTTGATTCCCACGGGAACTCTTATATTTTCCGGGATAAAAAGCCCAGTCCTTCCCTGGGATATAACCTACCTCTATACCAAATTTCAGCAAAATCAGTTGAAAAGATGGGCCGGGAAAGCGTAGTAGACAGACAGACAGACAGACACACTTTCGCATTTATAATACTACTAGAACCTATGGATATAGTCCGTCAAAGTTATCTGACTCGGTAACAGCTTCGCTACTCGCTACTCCACACTCGGTGCTAGTATCTAATATCTATAATATGAAAAATAAAACTAAACAGGCATGAAAATTTTTTCCAATTTTGGCCACCGTGTCAGATAGTTATGTGGGACTGTAGTTATCTAGGACTTTTCGGCCCCACCAGCCATCGCCCCCACGACAAGCATGACCTGCCCAATGCCTCTTCAGCTTGCTATTGGTTTGGGATATGTTCTACCCTGGCTCTCCTGCGGAATTCTTAATTTTAGGACTTTCTTAAAGCATTGGTACCTAATTTCTTAAAGTCAGTGAGGAGAACACACTAAAGACTTACCCGTTACGTATCCTACGCGACGCGATTGCATCAAACATTAGGTACTACGTTGTCGCACAGACAAGTTTGTCATTTTCTATGGCGCCGTAGGAATCGTGTCGCGTCGCGTAGGACAACGGATCACCTAGGACCTAGTTTAAAGTGTATTATCTATGCCTAGGCCAACGGGCTAGGCGACAAGAACACCTCATTCAATTTTACCAAAAGTAGCTCAGCCTAGCTACAGCTATAGGCTGAGCTACTTTTATAGGTACATTCTTCTGCTTATTTGACGATCAGCGTTACAATTTATTTTATTTCTGTTCATTTTTAAAGATTAATCGGATTTAGTAAATATTTTGACATTGCCTGGTGATAATAGTAATTTCTAGATCTAGGAATATTGTTAACTAGCTGATGCCCGCGACTTCGTCTGCATGGTTTGAGTTTTTTTGATTCCCGCGGGAACTCCTCAATTTTCCGGAATAAAAAGTAGCCTATGTCACTCTCCAGGTCCTTAACCTACCTATCTATGTTTAAGTGTTGTAATTATATTGTATCTGTAATCATTTGCACGCCATAATATGATTGGCAGATTGTGGCTCGGAACTATACCTACTATTATTATTGTAACAACTTGTTATGTACTTACCTACAGTCAGCAAATAAATGATTATGATTGGCTTCCTCGTTGAAATTTGTTCTACTCAGCATCGCCTTAAAAAGTTAAACCTCGTATTACCGAGCATCCCGGCTGACGATTCGGATTCAAAACTTTAAAAACTTGGAATCGAGTGAAGTGGTCGTAAAACAGCGGCATAACTCCCGAGCGCTGTAATGTGAACAATAAAGTTTCGGTATTTAAAAACGTATAAAATTTTTGGAAATGACATTCTTATCTTTAACAGAAGTTCTTAATATTAATTTTAAATGTAACTTATTAAGGTAGAATACGGAAAAATTCACTTATTATATTCATAATACATTTAAATTCACTGTCAAGAGTATATGGATATTAGATTCTAGAACATGGTTTCTACTAGTTACTACCTAGGTAGGTGCATTGTAAATAAGACTAACTTATGATAGAGTAGCTGATGCCCACGAATTCGTCCGCGTGTTTAAGTTTTTTTTGAATTCCCGCGGGAACTCCTTAATTTTCCGGGATAAAAAGTAGCCTATGTCACTTTCCAGGTCCTCAACTATACCCATGCCAAAAATCACGTCAATTCGTTGCTCCGTTGCAGCGTGATTGAAGAACAAACCAACAAACCAACAAACCAACAAACCTACAAACCAACAGATAAACTGACTTTCACATTTATAATATTAAGTATGATTGGTATGATTCATTCGACTATTCTAACAAAAAGTCACTTGAATAAAAAATATTTGATTTGGAAAAAGTAGATGCGTCTGAAATTTTTTCGTAGTGGGGTTACACTTTGTTAATAATATCTACTGCTTGTTGTGGATGCTTCTTCGAAATGTTGTAAAAAGCGTGTCCCAAGCTGGAGAACGTACCTTAAAACTAACTCAGGCTTATGTAAATTTTTTTGTAGACACTAGATAGTGTCCTCTATATCATCCATCAAGAAAAAGAAGATAAAAGAGGTGAGATCCATCTTTAAAAAAATCTTAAACCTCAAATTTCTCACTACCATGACTGTCCCACTGCCTAAGTTGTTGGGAACATTATTTTTTTTCTCAAAAACTATCGATTAAAAAAAAATTAAAAAACTATATATTGTTAATAAATCATAAACCTATAAAATTGAATGTAACATGTAACAAAATAACGAAAAATGAAAAAATTACGAGATACTAAAATCTGTCCCACGACTTTTTCCTAATTTACGTGACCCGATGCAAACACTATGATAACAATGATAATATATGTACTGCATCCATCATGATAGCATTAATACGTAAGGCTTTTGTGTTTGAAGAACTTATTGTAACAGGTTAAGCGCATGTCTAAGCGTTTTGAAGGTATTGGGAAATAATGTTGTTATTCTGCACTTTGTCAACTTTCCTATATAATTCATAAAAAAATCACCACTTTTAAAATACACGTTATATTTTCTTGTTATTTTTTCTTATGATGTAAAACGTGTTTTTAATTCACATAAATAGCCTGCAAAATTTAAAATAAATCTGTTAATTTTTAAATAATTTAAAAATGGCGAAATTATCATTACCATGATTCTAATTACCACAATTACCATGACCATTTTGAATTATTTTAAAACTAAATCAAAGATATTTCTGAAATTTCTTTATTTTTAGGAAAGCTTTTAATTATTATAAGCTTAAATAATTATTTGGAATATATTTAGACGTTAAAAAAATTAAAATGAATGAAATTTAAAAAAGTTTATAAAAATGGCATTAAGACTCAAATAAAAGCATTTTATAATAAAATTAAGAATATTTTGGGCATAGTATTTATAAATAACTGGCAAATAATATACATTATACTAATAATAATTGAAAAACATAAAATTTAGGCTGAAATAACTATATAAATACAATAAAATCAGTAAAAATTAGAAAATTATAGATTAAAAATATAATTCTTAATTTTATAAATATTAAAAATATTTTAAAACTTGATCTGAAGTAATACCTAGTGAATGCAAAAAGTTGCATCAAAATCCATTGAGTAGTTTTTGATAAAACATCAAAAGAGTAAATAGAAAAAAAAAGATACGCGCCGAATTGAGAACCTCCTCCTTTTTTGGAAGTCGGTTAATAAATGGAACGTCAACAGCAGTCCACTTGGTGCATGTCATGAATCTGTTTTGACTTTTGAGATATAATATGGTGAAAAAACCAGACAGGGACTTATTAAGTAGTTCATATGTATCCTAGTTATCAACTGATGACGTCCACTGCTGGTCTGGCTGTCCACACATAACCCTTTTATAAGGACTTCTGAGCCTTGGTCTTGCGCTGAATCTAGCGGATCCCTGCGACTCGCTACATGTCATCCTTCCATGTTGTGAGGGAGCAGTCCAGCACCTTGGGACCCCAACCTTTATTGGTTCTTCGAACTATCGAAGTCGAAAAATACATCTCCAAGCTTTTTGAACGCTGCCCAGTCCCAGTCGAGTCGGATTCAGCTGGAAACTTATTTTTCAAAATTTGACCTACATAGTTGAACCGCGTGTCCAAGGTATACAAAATATTACAAAAGGGTCTCAATGATTTCTAGGTGGACTGATACGTGAGTATTAGGCATGATTTTGTCTTTCTGATGTTAATTTTTCAGCCCTCCTCGTTGCGGTTGGATTGGTATCATAGTCTGGTCCAGTATTATGCATTGACAGGATTGCGTTGGGAACTCTGCAACGATTTTAAAAGGTTCCAGTTTCCAATCATATTGTCCACAAACGCTAAGCAACGTAGCCTGGGTCCTACTCGGTATTCCGTATCTTCAGCAGCGTATGGATCTTGTATCGGGTCATTCAGAATTCGACTTGTAAGTGAGATTTATAATTTCCTCTCGAGAACAATTATTTATAATAAGCATTGCTCAACGACAAGATGGGACAAGCAAGAATAAAATTCTTCAATTGAAAAATTGATAATTTTGAAGAACAGGCCCCCAATTATGTAAGAATTTTCGATCAAATCGTCTAAGTTCGGCTTTAAAGTAAAATAAACCATAAAAGCATTTAATTAGAGCTCAATTTCATGTATCCATTCTCATATGTTTAGATATGTACGATACCCTAAACGTATAAGAATGGATACACGAAATTGAGCTCTAACTCAATGCTGTTATGGTTGTACGGGAGCAGGTGATAAGGCTCGACCGTAACAATAGTAAAATGATGATCATCCTCCGAGCGGGTGTTGTGCTCGGGGACCACTGGTCCGACCGTTCATCTTTGGAGGTCGTATATATATAGCGTAATTCAGAGAAAACTTCGTAAGCGTGAGTTGGGCTGTTCGTGGTCGCGTGCGTGTACTAGTGCTGCCATCTATCGGATTATGTGCGTACTGCGAAGACCGCCACATGGTTTATTTTACTTTGAAGCCGAACTTAGACGATTTGATCGGCAATCCTTATATGATTGCACCGCTAAACACGCACACTCTTGTACGTCTGGCATTATGGCCGGCGAATTTACCGGTTTTTGACTAGATTTTGTCAGTTTTGGGTGATCAGGTCAATGCTGCCTATGGGACCTCTAACTATATCTTCATCAAGATTTTATACCTCATCATAGCACTTTTCCCTTCTCCCAAGATCTTAGATTTACTATGATGAAGGATACTGTCACACTCAGTTTTCAGTGGCATCAGGTAGCTATGTTGGAGAGACAGAACTCTCGGGATCATTACTGATCTCGTATTCCGATAGATGGTATCTTTTATACGCCTGGTATGAACGTTTCATAATTATTACGTTTGTGTTTGGATCTGCCAATTAATCTTTTGCTAGGTAATTGTAAAGACTTTGTAGTTCAAGTTGAAAGTTTTAGGGGGTTTGAACGAGAAGGTCGGGGGCCTGAAGAGCCTGAAGGCTGAAGGAAAGGACGAGGCTGGTGACCCGCCTCGTCCTTTTATGGTGCCAGCCAGCCAGAATTTTATGGTGAAAAGTCTTGGTCAATTCATCTTTCTCTTATTCACCCAGGTAAATTTACTGTTTGTCCACTTATTAAGCTTCTTCAAGAATTCAGCTAATTGTCATTATAGGAGGTTAGTTTTGCACGCCTCAGCCCATAAAAATAAATTCTTGTTTTATAAAGATCCTATATCTCAGCGATGATCATGATTTGAATGAATTTGTGGGTTAGTAACTTCTTGAATGAGTGCAAAGATCTAAGATCCTCGATTTAGTTCTATGGATTTCTAGAATTTCTCATCACCATGTCTATACTAAATTACCATAACCTTAATCCTAGTCACCATACACCAAATCTCATTACCAAATCATAATTTATCACTACCATGCACACCATAATTACCAAACACGCTATTTCTCCAAGAAAACTAGGTTCTGACGCGGGCCTTCCTCATCACTGTGTTACATGAAGGTACCCAGTGTCAAAGCATACTTAAAAAATCAAAAACTAAAAAAAAAAAAAATTTTTTTTCGCCACTCGATTTTTACCTCATTTCAGAGAAGTGCCCTTGTATCTACTATCTAAGTTCCTACATACAACTTAGTAGTTACAAATTCAATTACCTTTCTAAACTTACTAAAATACATATCAAAAATTGCGGAATCGGCTGTATTTCAACCTGCGTATCTCTGAAATTTCGTTAAATTAGCTTTAGGTATAAGTAAGATTTAAACTTACCTTTACACAATTTTAAGCAAGAAAGGATTCCCATGAAAAATTTTTAAAATACCAGATACACGCGGATTCAGAAGAGTTCTTAGAAATAAATTCCCAAAAAAAGCACAAAAAGTTTCTCCGCCACCATCATATTTTACACTAATTATGAAATGTCAGAAATTAAATCAATTTATTCTTGCCGATCGGTTTTTGTACAATAACATCGAAGACATTAAAAGCTATATCTTAGTAATAGATAGGACAAAGCGAAGAACGACAGAGCTTAAAAAAAGGCCACTTGCCTACTTATTTCAGTTTAAATTAAATTGTCAACTAGGAGGTTTACGATTGCAAGGATGCAACTTTAGTAGGCTTTCATCATCAAGTATCATTTCAACTTGCATAAGTCTCTCATAAAATTTTCACGATTGATTGTGCAAACTTGATGATGTCAGTATGTATGTAACATTGGACACTGACGATTGGGTCAAGCCAGCCTCACGTTATTATGTCATAATTATTTGATAAACGGTGGGAGTTAGTGCGCGACGTGCGTAGTAGTAAGGTGGAATATAATTCATACATTTGACATTCATTATTTTTAAACTAGCAACTATCACCGTATTGTATGAGCTAGCTGTTATAAAATTTCTCTGTCAACGATATTAGTTGCGTTACGAATAATATGCACATAAGTATACAAATAAGTTGAGTCACTTGTACTTTCATTGGATTATGAATAATTTAATCCATATTTAGTACTTTACCTGGACTATTTACTTTGATGTTTTGGATAATTAAACGATTTTAGTATTACCATTTGTATGAAAGAATTCCTAATAGCCGGTCTAAACATTTTTTGGATAAATCTCTTAGATTTTTGTACAATAACAATAAATAATGTCACCCAGCAGGTGAGGAGAGGTTCTTTTGTAACAGACAGACAAAAAAACGTCACTTTATGCGTTGTGATTTGGTCAGTTTTATCTTTAACATAATTTACTTCTATGGAGTAGCGTGAAATAGTTCATTGGGTTGCCACTATAGAGTGGTTACAACCACCTTGATTACTAGGTAAATAGTATAAATCTAAACGTTATATGGCTAAATAAATAGTACCTATGTATTAGACAAAGTCGCACTCATTGTATTTTTGTTTCTAATTTGTACATTTCGTAGTTTTTAAAATCATTTTTTGGAAAGTTGTATAGTAGAAATATGTAAAGGTAAGTTGCTGCTAGGTTTAAAAAATAATGATGTAAAGGGACGTGATTTTGGCCTTCCATCATGCATCGAATGACCACAAATTAGATGCATATTAATTAACTTTTAATGAGTCTTTTATGACACTTAAATGTACTAACATTTTACTAGCTACAGGCGTTCTAGTCGATTCGATACAGTAAAAGCTGACAGCTGATATAGAATAAAGATAAAATATTAATGCACCTGGTTAGATAAAATGTGATGAAAGTTTTTCACTTTTCACAAACGCCTAAAATCTCTAAAACATGGCGCAGTTTATTACTTCCAACTTCCTACTAAACACACTCAAATCGATCGCATACCGTATCACCAACTCGATATCAATACATACCCAAGGGGTCAGGTAAAGGCGTTTTTTACCAATTTTTTTGGTAGCGACCGAGTCAAGATCGTTAAGTGAAAAAGGACCAGTTTCGGTCCTTTTGTGGAGAGCCGTCGACTCCGCCGGTAGCTGCCGAGTGCCGATACTACATATTATCAACTAATTAATCGGGCTGTTTTCACGAGCGAATTTTAAGGGAGCCCCGGCCCTGACTTCTTAATCAAGTGCTTTGTTATCTCGTGATTTTGACGTATGATAAACCGTTAACTGTAACTTAGGTTCTCTCGAATTAGCCACAAACGACCTTCTCTCCAAAAAAAAATTAGTTTCCCTACAAAGAAACCTACTTGGTGGGAGGCTTCGGCGGTGTCTAGTTACTGCCTGCTTTGTTATCTCGTGATTTAGACGCATGATATACCGTTAACGGAACTTTGGTCGAGTTACGTAGAAGTAACAAACTTTCTCTGCAAACAATATCAGTTTAAGCACTTAGGCCATTCAGAGCCTGCATAGTGAGAGACTTAGGCCATAGTCCACCACGGTGGCTAGGTGCAAATTAGCAGACATCTTTGAGAACCTTAGGTAGAACTATCTGAAATCCAGATTTCCCCACCATGACTTCCGCCACCGATGAAGCATCGTAATAATAATTTATTATAAAAAATACTTTTTTCATCATACCTATTCGAAAAACGAATATTGGCTTCAGAGGATAGCGGGAGCAAAATGTAATTTTTAGGCCCATGGGACTTTTCATTTCTCTGTTCTGATTGGTCCGCGTTCGTGCACGCGCAGCAGCACCTTGCCGATGTGCTTGCCGGCTGCCATGTAGCGGAAGGCGGGCTCCAGCTCGCGCTCGCCGAACACGGTGGCGGGCAGCGGCCGCCTTGTCGTCGCCCTCGCCCGCCGCGCCGAACAGCGCGTCCAGCAGGATGCCGTGGAACGTGGTGTTCTTGAGGAACACGCTCATGCCGAGCGCGGTGTTGTTGGACAGGTCCAGCTTGCCGATCTCGAGGAAGCGGCCGCCCACCGCCAGGCAGCGCACCGATTGGTGCTTAAACGTATAGGTAATGTCCATACATAGTAGGTTGCTTTGATGCATAATATACTAGGTAGGTTGATACTCCTAGCTTTTTCTCTTACGTAATGATGAAAAATAGTGTGTGTCACTCGGGGCCAAATTTTTTGTTCTCGGGCGGCGTATATTGAATTCCTCGCTACGCTCAGGATTCTACGTTAGAATCCTTCACTTCGCTCTGAATTCAAAAAAGCGCCCTCGGGGAACAAAAATTTTCTTTGGCCCCATATAACACAAATAACTATTAAACAACCGACTTCAAACTCCCGCGCCAACTTTACAACAACAAGCACACGCTATACAAAGTACTTATTTTATTGTTGATATTTTAAAAACTACTCGACCGATTTCGATAAAATTTATATGGGACCACATGGAAAGCATGCTCTTTCAAATAAAAAAAGAATCATCCAAATCGGTCCGCCCAGTCAAAAGTTCTGAGGTAACAAACAAAAAAAAAATGTGAAAGTTTGGTTGTTTTTTGCTCATTGCCTTCAACAATAAATAAACCGATTTGGATGAAATTTGGAATAGAGATAGGTAAGTAGCTTATATATAACCTGTTTTAACATAAATAGGCTACATTTTATCCTAGAAATTCAATTCCAAATGTTTTTTTATTCAAATAAACTTTCATAAGTGCTTTTGAATCGTAGAGTAAATCTACCACTGGTTCGGAATACCATTCATACCGAGAAGAACTAGCAAGAATATAGGTGGTTGCTCTTTTGAAAGAATTAATTTACAATTTCATCAATTACACTTATTGATTGTATAAGTAACTGCTGTCCTTAGCATTGCTCGAGCGAGTCAAATCCATGCTCTTATATTATCACTAGCAAACCCGGCGAACTCCGTTTCGCCACCAGATGGCTTTCCCGCTAAAAAGACTTTCCCACTTTTCTGTTGAATTTTTTCCTGAATTTTCTTTGCTATAAACCTCACGGAGCCCGAGACCTTTCCAACGAATGCAAAACCGTGGAAATCGGTTCGTGCGTTCTGGAGTTATAGCGTCAGGAAGGAAAACCCGACTTATTTTTATATAGTTATCATTTACGTAATCTTCAACCGTGTACCTAATAAGCTTTTTCCAGAAGCATACTGAAAATTAAAGAGTTCCTTCGAAGTTGCAGGCATTAAGTTCCTAATAAATTAAACCTATAACCTATCATTGTTATAATAATATTATTATGGCATCCAACAACCGTGCGGTAAACACATTCTTTCGATCAGGTTTCTTTTTTTTTAAGGAAATCAATCGTCAGTTTATAGTCAACGGGTGTGGCTAATGATGGTTTTATAAAAATGTTTATTCCAGCTCGACGTTTGATGGTTCTGTAGGTCACGGTTCACTACTTAGCAAGGGACGCTTCTCGGAATGAGAAGTTTGGCCATAGTTCACCACGTTGGCCAAGTGCGGACTTATATAAATCTTTGTGAATATAATGGAGAACTCTCTGGCATTCAGGTATCCTCACGATGTTTTCCTTCACCGTTTGAAGCAAGTCATATTTAATATAATAAAAGTTCGATTAAAATGTGCGAATGTAGTTTCGATGGATGGTTGGATATTTGTTACGTCTTTATCACGCCAGAACGGCGGAACGGATCTGGATGAAATTTTGCACAGAGATAGGTTATAAGCTGGAATAACACATAGGCTACTTTTTATCCCGGAAAATTAAAGAGTTCCCGCGGGAACCAAAACGAAGTCATGGCCATCATCTGGTACATTTACAGCGTTATTTTTATTTAAATTTTATTAGAAGTTTTTAGTAGAAGATTTTCCCATACCAATTTGCAATTGTCATTTCTCTACGGAATTCCATAAAGACTTTGATATGCACAAAAAATCCTTTACGGCGTTCCTAATTTTTTTACCATGTTGTTACCATAAAAAGATATTAAAATTAATAACGTGAATGAATTTTTATGAGGGTCCCCATACAGGTCGTTAATCATGCATTGTCATCGATACGCTAATGTGATATTATGGACGATTTTGTTATAAACAAGCTGTAAGACGATATTTCTTTATCGGGTCACCATTTAAAAAAAAGTGTGTGTGTTTAACAGCAGCAGAAGTGAAATCTCAGAAAAGTAGCCTACGAGAGAATGAGATAAATATAACTTGATTCTTTCTCATTCTCTAGCAGGCCTTCCTAATAGGAATATGTTTGTCTCTTTTTAGTATCGCTTTTTAGTTTCATCGCATTTTCAAATCCCCGGTAGAGTCAATTTGAGAATCATACTCATACTATCATACTTACTAATATTATAAATGCGAAAGTCACTTTGTTTGTTGGTTTGTTGGTTTGTTGGTTTGTTGGTTTGTTGGTTTGTTGGTTTGTCCTTCAATCACGCCGCAACGGAGCAACGGATTGCCGTGATTTTTGGCATGGGTATAGTTGAGGACCTGGAGAGTGACATAGGCTACTTTTTATCCCGGAAAATTAAGGAGTTCCCGCGGGAATAACAAAAAACTTAAACCACGCGGACGAAGTCGCGGGCATCAGCTAGTTATTTATAATTTCTGAAATAATTGTTCTGGTTTGGCCTGGTGCGGGAGGCTTCGGCTGTGGCTAGTTACCACCCTACCGGCAGAGACGAGCCACCAAGCGATTTAGCTGTCCGGCACGATCCCGTATAAACCGATTAGGGTACGGGTTTAATTTGCCATACCTCTAATTCATCTTAGATTGCATCATCACTTACCATCAGATGAGATCGCAGTCAAGGGCTAACTTGCAGTTGAAAAAAAAAAACTGGATATAAAACTGTATTACTAGTCGGGATCTTTAGTTTTTATTGCCTTGTTATCAATTTCATTGACTCCATTCCTTTTGCCGCGAACCTGTTCCTTAGCCTTCATATGCGCCATGAATATCGTCCACACGAAACTGGCGAAGCTCACGAATACTATCCTATTCCTCTCCGAGACGAAGTAGAAGTTTATAGTCTGCGCTGTCGGCCAGAACACTGCGCCCACTTTGTAAGTGGGCCAGAACTTTTCTCTGACCTGAAAAAAAAGGTTTTTTTTTAATCCACTACAAGTTAGCCCTTGACTGCGATCTCACCTGATGGTAAGTGATGATGCAGTCTAAGATGGTAGCGGGCTAACCTGTTGGGGGCATGACAGTTATATTAAACCCATACCCCTATTCGGTTTCTTCACGGCATCGTACCGGAACGCTTAAACGCTTGGCGGCACGTCTTTGCCGGTAGGGTGGTAACTAGCCACGGCCGAAGCCTCCCACCAGGCCAGACCAAGGAAAATTCAGAAATTATAAATTCCCAAATTGACCCCGCCGGGCAGCCGGGGATCGAACCCGGGACCTCCGCACGTTAAGGCAACAGCGCTACACACTGCGCCACGGAGGTCGTCAAAAAAAAGGTCAAAAGGTCAAAAGGTCAAAAGGTTGAAGAATGGCACTATTCTTACACCTTAATTTACGAAATCCATTCTAATATTCAGTTCTAGTGATATTCAGACCTTGCCTATTATGCGATTAAAGCCTGCCCTGAGTAAATGGCTCTTGAATTGTTCCTTTTACTCAATTAAAGATTTTTTGATTATGAATCACTAAAACATAAGAATTATTAATGACATGTGTACACTATTTGTATGTAAGTGGGCCAGAAGCAGAACTTTTCCCTGACCTAGATGAAAGTTAAAGTTCAAGAGTGGCACTAGTTCCTACACGTTAATTTATTCTTGAAATCCATACTAATCATCACACTCACTCATCACTACAGCCCATTAACGTCCCACTGCTGGGCACAGGCCTCCACTCTCATAGGAGAGCGGGAATTAGAGCTTAGACCCACCACGCTGCTCCAATGCGGGTTGGCGGGCTTTAACGACTATTATCATGTTAGTGATAATAACCGGGACCGACGGCTTAACGTGCTCTCCGAGGCACGGGGGTGAAACACCGCCAACTTCTAACTCCGGGCTGGCACTGAGAATTTCTTAATTGAAAAACCCAATACCTAACTTTTATGCCCGACCGGGAATCGAACCCAGGACCTCGTGATCCGCAGTCGACTATGCTAACCGCTAGACCAACGAGGCAGTCAATTAAAGTGCCACAAACTTATCTGACCCGGAAACCAAAATTGGAATTAATTTTTATGGTTGTTTAGGTTTAGGGTTTGCTTTTATTTATTTTTTCACTAGCTGTTGCCCGCGACTTCGTCCGCGTCAATTTCTGTTATTATGATCGCAGCGTGATGTTATATAGCCTTCCTCGATAAATGGACTATCCAACACAAAAAGAATTTTTCAATTTGAACCAGTAGTTCCTGAGATTAGCGCGCTCAAACAAACAAACTCTTCAGCTTTATAATATTAGTATATATATAAACTAGCGACGCTGTCACCGGGTCTGATTTAAAGTTTATAGGACTGTAATCCATATCCATACTAATCTTATAAATGCGAAAGTGTGTCTGTCTGTCTGTCTTTCTGTCTGTCTGTCTGTCTGCTACGCTTTCACGGCCCATGTGTTCAACCGATTTTGATGAAATTTGGTACAGGGATAATGTGATACCCGGGGAAGGACATAGACTACTTTTTATCCCGGAAATTTAAGAGTGCCCGCGGGAATCAAAAAAGATTATCTCTTCAACCAATTTTGATAAAATTTGGTATAGGGATAGTTTGATATTCGGGGAAGGACATAAGCTACTTTTATCCCTGAAAATTGAAGAGTTCCCGAGGGAATCAAAAAACCTTAAACCACGCGGTTAAGTCGCGGGCATCATCTAGTATTGTAATATTATAAATACGAAAGTTTAGATGGATGGATTGGATGAAACCTGGCACAGAGCTATAGATTATAGTCTGGAATAACGCATAGGCTACTTTTTATCCCGGAAAATTAAGCGTTAAGAGTTCTCACGGGGACTAAAAACCTCAATCCACGCGGACGAAATCGGCATAAGCTAGTGTAAGATACAAAAGCTAATGAAATAATGAGAAGATCGTTAATTAATTATTCTTGTCGTCACATCGACGCATAACGTTGGGGTAAATTAGGTCAGCTCTAGGTCGTCATAATGTAACGCTGCGTCTACCATTTACGAAGACGTTAGGTCACCGTTAGGTCATAATATAAGGACAAGTTTATTTATTTAATGTATTTAGTAAACGCCGAATTCAACTCGGATGGGCTGCCTTCAGTAAACTATCCGACGTCCTGAAGAACAAGAAGATCTCCATCTATCTTAAGCGGTGCTTGTTCGAGCAGTGTGTGCTGCCAGTCATGACCTACGGTTCGGAAACATGGACTCTGGCAAAACAAATTACAACTAAGCTGCAAGTGGCACAACGAGCAATGGAGCGGGCCATGCTCGGTATATCGCTCATTGACCGTGTGCCAAATACCACATTGCGCCAAAGAACGGGACTCACCGATATTGTTTTGAAAGTGTCCAGGTCAACGTGGAGGTGGGCAGGGCATGTCTGTAGGACCAAAGATGATCGATGGACCCGTTTGCTACTGGAATGGAGACCACGTACCGGCAAACGAAACGTAGGACGACAACCGTCTCGCTGGTCTGACGACATCACCAAGCTTGCGGGGAAAACATGGAGGAGGCTTGCCCAACATCGGGAAGAGTGGCGTGCACATGAGGAGGCCTCTTCAACAATGTGTGTCCAACAATGGATGAAGAAAGGCTCATAAAGAAGAAGAAGAATTTATTTAGTAGTAAATTCATCTTCGTTTCCTTCTGTGATACTTCTGGCTGCCGCTATCCCTTCACGCGTAGACAAGTTTGTCATTTTCAGACTATACATAATAATCTATCTATGTCATTTTCTGTGGCTTCGTGTAGCGTCGCGTCGCTTCTGTCGCACCTAAGACAACAGGTTATGTACCTCATTGACGCAAGTTTTCAAAGGCTTCATTTCCAGGAGGCTCATGCCGAAGAAGAAGTACGCCATCGCTGCAGGGGAGTAAGACACCTGTTCCACCAGCGCTCGGGTCACCGCTGTAAGCAAATGAAGTCCACATTATTATCCACTAGCTGATACCCGGGCCTTGGTCTGCGTGGTGTTTAAGTTCACGTGGAACTCTTTAATTTTCCGGGATAAAAAGTAGCAAAAAGCAAACAAAGCAAAGCAAAGTATAGTAGTGTTTCAGACTATAATCTATCTCTGTGCCAAATTTCATCCAAATCCGTTCTGCCTTTCTGGCGTGATTCGAGTAACAAACATCCATCCAAACTTTGGCATTTATAAAAATCTTTTTCAAAAACCTACTGTGTGTATAAGTCGGGCGAGTCTGATGCGTCAATTTTGCTTATCCTTGTTATACTCTCCCGACTTCAACATAGTGGGTAGAAATCAAAATTATTTTGTACTTTACAGTGGCGTTGGAAGTCGGTTTTTTTGAAAGATTTTTTATTTTTAACTTTTCAGTGTCACGGTTGAGGATTTGGAGTCAGAATTTTTTATGGGACCACCTCGAGAGTTTCCTCTAACAACTGATAGATTTTTTTTTAAATCGGTTCAGAAACCACGGAGATATGCACCGACATACATTAAAAAAAAAAACGCGCCGAATTGACAACCTCCTCCTTTTTTGGAAGTCGGTTAATAATTTTAGTATGAATAGGTACCTGGATAATCCATGCCAATATCACATTTTAAGAAGATACTTTATTTTCTAAAAGTCGTCAGATCAAGACGTCGAGAGTTTAGACGGAGATTCAAATGATATAAATGCATGGGAATGAATTGTTCCAGCGGCCAATTGATTAATAATTTATAGATCTCATTAATCTTACAATGTCTGAGTGTATGTTGAGAATAATTCGGAAGATTTGTGTGGTGTCGTGCCGGTGCATATTGCTGGCCTACTGGGTGGTGAATATCGCAAGCTACATGTGCAAGCTACACGCTGTACCACATAGATTTTGCCTGTTGTGGCGGATTATAGCGAAATAAATTTCTAGGTCCATTTATAGGTACATATTTCATTATCATGGACTTTCGCAAAGTAACGCCAGCTTCTATCCAATATTTAAAGTAAAAAAAAGCTAAATTTATACCACCTGTGGATAAGTTCTTTCCTTTAAAGAACTTGCTGCTATATTTCATCCAGCCGTAGAACACTGGTGCCATAAAGAAGGTGCCGAAGACTCCAAACCGGGTGGCGCGTGCCCAGTCGGCGTTTCCCAAACTGGTGCCGTGTTCTATGTACTCCTGAACGATGCTGCAACTCGGCCAGATCACCGCGTAGGAGACCATGCCTCGGATGACGGGGAACTGGAGGGGAAGGCTGAGCACTTTTGTTAGAATTGCCATTTTTCCATTTTTATTCCTTTTGTTGTTGGTCTGTGACATTATTTTGACAGTGCGATAAAGATGCGATAACATTTTACGATAAAATATGTAATAAAGTCTATGATACAGACTTCAATAAAGACATACATAGACAGATGGAGAGGTCCTTTCCTTGTCCTTTCTCTGTCTACGTGGAGAGGTATGGGAGAGGTTATAGATAAAAATATTATCATAGACAGGAATAGTTTAGCTTTCCTAAATGACTTCCTTTTTGAGCTTTTTTTTACCCTGAAAAGCATGTACCTACTACTAGTATACGAAAACATTGTTTATATTTTTTCTACTTACGTAGTAGGTACCTACGCTTTATATCTTCTATCTATTTCTATATATACTGTACTTACTACTTGGGAGTTTTTTTGCATATTCGAATTTCGAACACTACCATTTTTATGGAAATGATCAAGCGATTGATAATAGGCATTATGACACTAACCAAGAATCAATGAAATTATGAATTTATCTAATGAAATAGGATAAATGGATCATAAAAAACGTATTTATTTTTCTATTTCGAGTGAGATTGCTATTTATTTTGATAAAATACAGCAATACGCCATATTGGTTAAAACACCAAGAAGCAAATGACGTCACAATTGTTTGTTTTCGAGCTCTGACAATCACACTATTGTTTACTGCACACTGCACAGAGTACATTGGTAAAAACAATAGTGACGTCACAAACGACGCCATGACACCGCAGAACGTTTTGGCGTGAATTTTAAAATTCAAATTTCAAATGCCAATTTTATCTACCAAATCTTATTTTTCTGCTGAAATGAGATATTTTTTCGAAATAGTAGATACTTCCGAACACAGTCATCATGCCTATTCCAAACAAATCTTAGTAGATGTTGTCGCGATTGAATGGGAAGAAAATCTCCCCCTAGGACTAGGTAAACAGTGAAGTCAGTGTGTGAAGACTGCCTTGATCTGCACTTGGCCTACGGATAAACCCTTTTCGTTTCGAGAAGAGACTCATGCTAAGTAGTGACTAGTGAGCCGGCAATGGGCTGAAATGATGAAGCCAAAACATAAAATAACACAGTTCTCTCAAACAAAAGTGAGGTCATAAAATTATTTTTTGTTTAAAAAATCATTAATAAAGATGTTTTGTGTAGGCGGTCTCCCGTCCCGGTCAATTCTACCTGACAAATAACCGAATTGTCTATAACAACATTGTTTATTCTTTATAAAATTCTAAGCTACACGATTATACTACTTAAATTCATAGGAATAAGAGTTACAACTTATGTGTTTGATAGCAAATAAATGAATTATCCCAAATGGCATTATTATAAGTTATTGTTTCATTCCCAAGTTGTTAGAAGGTAGATTATAATTAAAATTAAAATTATTGTGATTGGTTTTAGCAAATTGCAAATTGGATTTTGGAATGATGTTGTAAATTAAATAACTGCCTTTATTGGCATTTTGACTAGCTTTGTATTTATATTTTTAAGTAGCGGGCTCATCTAACTTTTCGTGCTAAGGATCTATACAATATATACTTTTATACTATTTATATATATAAAGCGTGATGAATAACAAACATCCATCAATACATCCATCCAAACTTTCACATTTATAATTTTAGTATGAATTTGTAGAGATTTGTATTTACTTATGAATAGAATACAAAGCGTTTCCCGCGACTTTGTCGATTTGGAATTTCTGTTTTCCTTAGTAAAAATCAGTAAAATAAAAATGTGTAATGTGTAAAATATGTGTAAATAATGTCTTTGTCAACCTTCTAAATTGAACTCATCTCTATGTAGATTTCGTCAAAATCAGTTCTGTTTTTTCCATGAGGAACCTAACGGAAAATAAAAACTGATAGAGTTTTATAAAACCCGTCGGCATCTGGTCATTTTCCGAGATAAATTCCCATTTATCCCGGAAAATTTACGAATTCCGACCAAATAAACCCTCTTTCCGTCCCCGGGATACAACCTATCTTTGTGCTTTGTCAAAATCGATAGAAAAGTTAAGTCGTGAAAAGCTTCCAGACAGACAGACATAAAAACATTCACAATGAAAGTATTACTTTGATATTTTAGCATGTACTAAACTGAGTTTAAAAAAAGAAGTGTTTAGAATGTCTGAATGGCGAATGACGATGTTTTTTTAACCGACTTCAAAAAGGTGGTTCTGAGGTGCTAGGGGAGTAGATAATATTATATCGGTGGTGTCAAGGCAGTAGTAAAACAGCCATAAAGCACGCGAACAAAAGCGTCACCGTTTAAAAGCGTATAAAGTATGATGATCGTTTAGGATGCTGTTTATTTCAAGATGTGCACCAGTGTTAACTGATTTATAACACGGTTTGCGCGAGATCTAATAGAAAAGTGGAGGAGAGACGCGTGTTCATGATTCATCAGCAGTTGCATGAAAGAAATTGGTTTCGCATTCAGCAGGCCACAAGTCAGTGTAGTACTTGTTACATAACGTATGTATTATATATCAGCTAGCTACATACATATTTCATATTGTTTTTTCAGATTCAGATTTATTTGTTTTGCATTCAACATTAAAAATGATAAACATAGTTATTCGCTTTCATCTAATACAAAAACCGACTTCAAAACTATACCTATAAGTACTAACTTATACTAAAAAGTTAAAAAACACAACTGGGTATATTTTGTTTTTTGTCGATTTTCTCAAAAAGAACTAAATACATTTCGATGAAATTCATATGGGACCATCTCTGAAATATGACCTACCAAACAGAAAAAAGAATCATCGAAATTGATTAATAATTGGCGGAATGATTGCGTAACATACATACAAAAAAACATACAGTCAAATTAAGTACTTACCTCCTCCTTTTTTGAAGTCGGTTAAAAAGTTATATGTTACCCCGTTAGAGCATATGCAATCAGAGTGTCAGTTTTATTCCAAGGAGGGACAAAGGCTTTTTTATATCCCGGTAAAGTAAAGCAGCCCAGCGAGAATCAAAAACCTTAATACACGCGGAGGATCTAATCCATAAGTAAGGACATGAATTTTTTAAAGAGATTTTGGAGTTTATCTCGTTAAGAATCTATTTTTAACCCCCGACGCAAAAAGAGAGGGGTGTTATAAGTTTAACGTGTCTGTCTGTGTATCTGTGTATCTGTGTATCTGTGTATCTGTGTATCTGTGTATCTGTCTGTGGTATCGTAGCTCCCAAACGGATGAACCGATTTTCGTTTAGTATTTTTTGTGTCATAGATAATTTTATCCCGAGTGTTCTTAGCCATGTTTCATGAAAATCTGTTCATCCGTCTGAAGGTCATCAGCTTTTTTCTAGTCGGGGGTTTTTTAAATTTGTAATTTATACTTGTCATATATAAGCCCGGGGTATGAAAATTTATGGGGAGTAAAATCAAACTTTCTCCGTTACGTTATTTACTTATCACTTGTTTATGTTTCCAAGATACTTAACACTTGTTTATGTTTCCATGATAACACTTGTTTATGTTTCCATGGTAACACTTTTAGTTCGTAATGAGTAAACTCCAGTCGTGCGTCGGAGCTGACACACACAATTTTTTTTTAAATACGTCTCGCGCAAACCTTTCTGCATCTGTTTAAGTACTGTATCGCGCTACTATAGAGGCGTTAGACGTCGCAGGCGCCACTTCATAGCTTTTTGTCAAAACGGAAGAGTATTTTGAGATGTTTCACCGACGCTGTTAGCGCTTCTTAATAGACACGGGGGGACGGGCTTACATGGCTCCTTGGTTACAATGTATAGAACTTTGAAATAAATAGGTTAATCTGGCTCAAGAGTATTTAACGGGTTGAAAAGATCTGTTATTTTTCTTAAATCTGGGTTTTTTTTCCAAATACGTATATGAAGTCATAATTTGGAGTTATAATCATAATATTGTAGAGAGGAACGTACGCAATAATTTGTTTTTAAAAGCTAAGCGAAGTATCATCATTTAAGATTTACTTATAATTTTGAGCTGACAGCTGATAGCACGTCATGGACAGTTCTAGATCAACAGCACCTAGTATATTTATCACTATTTGCAGATAGTCCTAAATTACCTGTCTAAGGTCAAAAAATTTGATCTGACAGAAAAATCCGTCCGCGTATCACCACTACTTTTTACTAACTTCATTTAATGTTTAGTATCGAAAATAGACTGAAGTTGAGTTTACAAATATTTTGCTGCGGTAGATAGCCAATATACAGTCACAACAGCAGCTAAAAATATAATGACTAAGACCCAAAACATTTCTTCGGTATAGGATGGCTCCATGTAACACCACCTCTATTTCTAAAAAAAAAACTTTAAAAAAGCTAAAAACAGCTTGTCGTTTTAAGCCTTCGGCTCATGCGTTAATTACCAGTGGCGGAAACAGGCCGATTAGTGGCTTTTAGCCTGTTTAATGGCTTTCCATAATTTAAGCCGTGGCGTTTGAAGCCGGCAGGCGATAATCACTTTAATATAGATCTGTATTAACTTATGAAGTGATCTATATATAGAAACTGGATGACTTCGTCCGCGTGGACTAAGGTATTTTTGATTCCCACGGGAAAACTTTAATTTTTCGGGACAAAAATGTTTTTATGCCTATGTTCTTACCCAGGATCTCTATACCAAATTTCATCAAAGTCGGTTGAAAAGATGGGCTGTGAAAGCGTAGCAGACATACAGACACACTTTCGTGAATCACTACTAGTTTATAATATTAGTATGGATATATATAGGGTTCATTGAAAAATACCTTAAGGGTAACTTTTCTATATAATACTGAAAAACATTTGTTCTGTAATTTTCCAAAAAACTTAAGTACTCAATTCGTTGAAAACAAGCTTATAATTTTTCATGTAGGTACATTCAAGACGCTATTCAGCTCTGTGGTTTTGATTGGCACTAGTCGATTAGGTACCTGTTTACCTACCTACCGCTATTTTGAAGTTATCAATTCAAGGACACTTTTATTTTTAATTAAAAGATCTCTCCATCCACTCATGGCTTAGCCGGTGACCTCTTTCAGACCACAGCGCTCACAAAATCACCAAGAAGGTCATCTTTAAAAACATTTACTCTAAAATGTGACACTACCTTTACACCCTGTTTGTGTCTTCACCTTAATCTAATTCAGCATTCAAAAACATCGATCCGATCACCAATCAAAAAATCCTTTTACCAAACGGCATTTGAAAATAGAATTTTCCGATGCGACTCGCCTTTATAGGAGTTTCTAACGAGGGAACGGGAGGATGGGGAAGACAGGGGGAGTGAGGGGGAGTGACAGGGCGAGGGGGAGGCATCACGAAGCAGTTAATACCGGCTGATGTCTCAATACCTCCCAGTGTGCGAGCCTATTATTTCGGCCCACACGATGCGGATTGCTGGCTTTTGTGTGTGGAGATGGACTATTTAATCTACTAATCGATTTGATATTTTGAGATTTCCTTACTACTTAACAGTACCTTTAAGGTATGAGTTAGGCATTATAAAATTTCTTTGTGAACGTTAGTTGCCTAAATAACTGTGACTGACTTGTTACTTAGAACTTTTTGTATTTTGAAAGCCGTTAAATATCCATGGTTTTGTATAAAAATTTTGTGCGTATAAGCTCATATTATCGGCTTACACACACGTGATAGCAAAAGGTATCATAGAAGGGGTTAATTAATTAGTAATATAATGATATTCAGGATTTAAATAAAACGTCACGTCTTCGCTCGCAAGCTCTCTAATTGAGACTGTCCTCTTAAACTAGGGGCACATATATCAATTGGTCGACCAACAAAGGACTTAAGTCTAGGTAACACATTTACTTAGCTTAATAACGTCCTTATTACTATGTTCCTATGGTTAACCATGTCTAATCGAGCATCGGAGGTACACAGTGGCTGTCACGCGCGTCACATTTTCGCGGCGCGGCATGTTCGCTCGAATCCGTGGATCAGTCAGTACTAGAAGACAGTAATAGGTTTTAGTATACGAGCTTATTAGCACTAACGCTTGTTTAATAGTTGCGGATGTGGCAAAGGGCGCGCTTCCAACGAGTGAAAAGCCATTGCTCAAGAATTTCTCTAGTACCTACCGAGAAAAGAAAGTTTTTGCTATTTATTTTATTTAGATACCCTCTTATTTTACCTTTACCATTTATTTTATTTAGGTAGCCAGCCCTTAACTGCGTTCCACCATTCAGAGTGAGAATTATTGAGGCCATAATCCACCATGCTGGTCACGTGCGGATTGGCAAACTTCACACACTTTTGAGGGCATTTTGGAGAAGTCTTAGGCATGCAGGTCTTTTGGAGAAGTCTTAGTCTTCTCAGTCTTTTTAGATTTATAACTAGAATTCTTATAGGGAAAGCTTTCTCCATTCTATCTTACCCGCGATTAGGTTCCACAAAAGCGTGGTGCACTAACAGTGCAGTTAGTGTACCTTCATGCATACATCTATTTATCCGTAAACGATACGCGTCCTGAAAAATATCCAAACAAAAATGCACCCAATTTCCGTTTGAATTGCGTTTCATTTTCTTCATCATAAAAACATTTTCATCTGAAGTGAAACGAAGAGCTCTATCCAATTACCACAATTGAATTTGAACTTTATGACTTCTATCGAAAGTTTAGTTTCACATGAACAGTTTTTGATTTAGGATCTTCGGAATGCAAAGGGGTATTTCAGATTGTATAATGGTGTTTCTTTATCAACCTTAACTGACAGGTGTGTTGAATGAAAATGGACTTTATTTCTATTGTGATAAAGTTTAGTTTGATTGGCTTGTTGGGTAGCCTAAGGTCTAGTAAGGTTAATTCGCAAAGTAGTGAGTGTGAGGTAAGGCAGGTAAGGTGAATCGCGAAGTAGCGCTATTTGCTACTGTATCGCGCGCCATCGCTGTGTCAGGGCTTGTCAACTCTTGGCAATTTTTAACCGACTTACAAAAAAGGAGGAGGTTCTCAATTCGGCGCTTTTTTTTAAATGTATGTCGGTGCATATCTCCGTGGTTTCTAAATCGATTTGAAAATTTTTCGAGTCGAGCGGATATAATAAGGATAAGCAAAGTTGACGCATCAGGCTTGCCCAAATAATAATATATTTAATAGAAATTATGCTATAATAGTTAAAACAAGTCTATCTTTAGGTACCTACTGAAAAATTTGGTGGCGAATTTAAGCGATGTTTTGGGAATTTTTATAAATGACAGATTAAATTATACAGGAATCTGAACGTTCATCGATTTTAGGGATATTAAAATTATGTACCTAATCTAAAAACTAAAATGTATTAAGGAATACCCGTTACAATAATACGTGTGACTACTAATATTATAATATGTTTATTAATTATTATAATAAATATGACTTCGTTGGAACTTTGTTGGTCCAAGTATGCAAAAGTTAGAAAATATGTATTTTTATTTCATGTGACAAGGCCTAGGTATTTCTAAGGTAAGGCTTTAAATTAAAGCCTTTGGAAAGAGAATTTTACTGAGTAGAGCCTGCAGGAGAGCCCCACATAATATGCTAAGTAGGTAAGTACAATTTCTTATTTCTCTATCAACCTTTGCTGGCCTAGTCCAAAAGGCCAACCAAATAAAATCAAGCAACATAACCAAATGTTTGGCGCCCCTGACAAGACACACACGTCATCTGGCGCTCGCATCCCGCAATCAGCATTATATGTTAATAGCCTATTAGAATATATGCAGCCTTCACTGTAATAGGTATCTCAAGTTAGACCTACCTACGTAACATGAACCACTCAACCAACCACCTCAATAGACACGCCAGCTCAATTTATACTGGTTTGCAACTAAATGCATCAGACCAATTTCCATGGAAATGCCAGTTGAATTTAAACTTTAGTTTTCCGAATTTAGGGTTCAAAATTGTATTTTGTGTAGTTGGTAGTGTAAAGTCTTGTTAGTATGTTTTTTGTGGTATCTTAGCGATATTAGCGGCGCTTGGTTACATATTAGGTTTTGGGAGTGGGTCCATAAGTAGTTAGAATTGGGTAAAGTGGACTGCCTAGCGATTTAGCGTTCCGATACTATGCAAAGTTATAGAAATCTCAAAGTACGAAAAGTTATCAAAGTATAGGGTGTTTCCTGCCTGTCACCACATTGTGTCCCCACGTGGGGACAAGCACGTGGGGACACAATGTGTCACGCGTCCTTCCTGGGGAAGGACATATGCTACTTTTTATCCCGGAAAATTCAAGAGTTCCCGCTTGCATAAATAAAAAATATCTCTTCAACCGATTTTGATGAAATTTGGTACAGGGATAGTTTGTATTCAGGGGAAGGACTTGGACTACTATTTATTCCGGAAAATTAAAGAGTTCCCGCGGAAATCAAAAAATCTCAATCCACGCGGACGAAGTCGCGGGCATCATCTACATTCTACTAATTAATATTGGTGTGCGCACTTTTAGAAAAAGGTCCACCTACTTATTAAGCGAGTCCCTTTCAAAAGCACTAAAAATTCCGTGGCAAGTTCAAAAAGGCCCGCTTCCACCGCGTCCCCGCAGCGATAACATCTCTTATAATGTTTCAATTAACCAGTAGCCAGTATTTATAAGGGGACACGGACATATTTACCTGCGCTGCGCCCCGAGACACAAAGGAAAACTCGGACAAGAGGTTCCGTCGCAGTCCAACTCATTTTTTCTAAAGACAACTCTCTACCATTTGGGATAATTATGTTTAGAAACCTTATTTTTTATTCATTATAGGCTTACGCTTGGCCACAATCACACCTGATGGGAAGTGATGATGCGGCCTAAGATGGGACGCGCTTGCCTAGAAGATGACTATACACTCTTGATTTAAAGATACCCGGATTGTCTTAGATATCGTTTACCTTATATTCGATAGGGTTCTTGGTATCAAGAGGAAAAAAGGAACCCTTATAGGATCACTTTTTTCTCCGTCTGTCTGTCTCCCTGTCTGTCAATCACCTATTTTCTCGGGAACGCGTGGAGGTATCAAGTTGAAATTAATATAAAATACGAGTACTTAGGTCTACGGTCCCTTGGAGCTGTAAAAAAATCAAGCTTCTAAGTCAACGCAATTAAAATATACGGTTATGCCGCATATTTTGACACTCGTCCATAAATCAAAACCTATAGGGTACTTCCCGTTGACCTATAATCACGAAATTTGGCAAGAAGCCAAATCAAATCAAATCATTTCATTTTCATTTTCATTTTCATATTCCAGGCGGACGAAGTCGCTTGCGTCAGCTAGTGGACAATAGGTATATTTACTCGTATTGCAATCAGTTGCACTTTCGCCTGTATAGATATATTTGACATTGCCTTAAGGATCTCTAAATTAGTACAAAAGGCGCGCCGCCTTTTCGAAGTTACGCCGGACGCGTGACGTTTCTTAGGATTTCGGTAATTGGCCCTTATTTGTGTGTTCCCTTCCACGTTGTGTCTTAATTAGGTATTCCGTATATTTATTGGTGAATTATAATGAGTGAATGGTTTTTATTATTTTTTTGAATTGAATCACTTATTATATTTTTTGTATCCACTACAAGTTGCCCATGACTGCGCGATCTCACTTGGTTATAGTGATGATGCAGTCTAAGATGATAGCGAGCTAATTTGTTAGGGTTATGGTGGTTATATTAAACCCATATCTATTAGCAGTTGGTATACGGAAATGTACCGGAATGTCAATTCCTGCTTTTCCGGTAGGATTGTCAGCCACGTCTGAATCCTCCTACCATAGACCAGACAGGAAATTCAGATATTATAATATCCAAATTGACCCCGCAGGGGATCAAACCCGGATACCCTCCCACTTATAGGACAACAGCGCTCACCTCTGCGCCAGGGAGGTCGTCAGTAAGTACTACTAATATTTACTACTTTGCCTTTGCATGTTGCGATAAGTCAGTTTGTAGGCATTGAAGTAATATGTACTACATTATACCTCAATGGTTGCAGGTGCTGGAATGGCGATCTTGTAACGGAAGGAGCAGCGTTATCTCTTACCCAGATACGTGAGGAAAGCTTACAATTGGCTATTTGACAGTTTTCGGAAAAGTACTTAAAAATGTACTCGGGTTCATTTTATACCTCTTACAATTGTCTTTTTCTCAAAAAAGCATTATTTATTAGAAAAAAATACATTTTTAATAAATTAATTTTATATTCGCGTGAAAACAGCCGGTCACGTGACATTTGCTAGCTGTGACGTCATAGCTCAAAATAAAACAAAGGTAACTACGACGCACCGAATTTGTATGTGATTTTCAGTGGAAAGTTTACATCTTTTTTGATGCAATTGTAAAAAATACAAGCTACAAGTGTGTAGAAATACTATAAATTATAATTAATTCGTATCCTGTCAAATTGTATAAACACATTCCTTTAAACAATAATATCTATGTCATTAACGTCGAAAGCGTTATTACAGTTAATCTTCCGAGACCCGGAATTTAAATTGGATAAATCTGCGATATTACTTTGTGAAGACCACTTTGATGTTAGTGTTATAAAGAAAAAATCAACTGAAAACTCGGATCTAGCAAAAATGAATTAAACCTAACCTAACATTTTCTTCATAAAACATTACATAAAATTATCATAAATTATATTTCTGTCACTTTACACTTTCTTAGGTCTTAAACACGAGACCTACTCGTAATTACTATTATTTTGTGTATTTCGGCAATTACATGTAAGATTTTACATTAGGAAACTCGGAAGAGCAAAAGTTTGCACGCAAATAAATTTGCAACCATAAATGAATCGACTTTAGGCAGATTTGCACTATCAGCTGTATAGCATTCCATTCTCTCACAATCACAAATCGAAATATATTAGTGTTAATTTTCTCAACAATATGCAACACACGACTTTTTTTTTTGAAATGTGACGTCACACGGGGCTCTATCATGACCGCCCGCGTTTCGCTTCTTGTAATCCACAGATAAAAAATCTCAAATTTGTTTTGCAAAAATAAAATATTTACAATTTATTTTAATGCAAAACACATATTGTATAATTATTGTTAACCTACAAGCTACCAAATCTAACATATTTCATATTTTATAGTTACAGCTGTCAAGTAGCCAATTGTAATTGTGGCCTTAGAAGAGTTTTTTTTTGTAGGAAACCCAAGCTTAATCCATTGCCTTGCTCAATGAGGGCTACCGTTTTTATGCTCACTAGTTGGCGCCACTTGCGAGTAAGGTCCTGAAGTATAGCTGTATATTCGGTAAACAAGCATATTTCTGAAAAAAATAACTCTTTTTAAATAGTAAACATACAGGAACCAGGGAAATACTAACCTATGAATTAGCTGTTCGAAAGAATCCGCTTAATTTTGCACCTATTTTTCTTAGCTACGCTTTCAAAGCACAGAGCACTGGCATTCTTTGGCACGTATCTTACATCTTCCATAATTAATCGGTTATTGCTAAATATTCATAACATTAATTAAACAATTAGACCCGCGATAAAAGCCCAGTGATATTTGACATTTCGGGGACCTCACACTACACTAGCGTCCCTAGCGGCGAATTTAATCGCGGTAGCCCTGATTAGATTGTGCTATGTAAATATATGCAGCCTTTGTGGCAAGCCAAAAGGCTTCGTCAAAAATAAGAAAAAAAAGGTCGCCCCGCATAGCTTTTATTTTCGGCGAAAACATACCATTCGGTATTGTTCGAATTAATTTGCGAGTAATTGGATTTATGGCGTATTCCGCGACCGCCTTACGGCTAATTATGGCGCTGTGGTATTTTAAGTGTATTTATTTGTTGCTACCGTCTTAATTCAGCGATAAGGCCGTGTGCATTGTGGGTGGATTGTAAATTTTTTTTTTACTGGAATAACTGTTAGCTTATATTAAAAAAAGTGTTGTGAATTCTACTAAATCTTTTTAATCGTTACGGACGTTGTACGAAATAACCTAATGATTAGTAAAATTATGTTGTGAATATATTACTAGTGGCACAGAATAGGTAATTCAATGTACTCGTGGTTAAGAGTACAATGTACCTACTCGTGGTTATTTATGAGCTAAGATGCATTGTGCTGTCTTGGCAGTACTGAGCCATAAACCAAGATTTTAAACTCTAACTTTTCGGAGTTATTTGCGTATGAAGCAATCCAATATCATTTGCTTTAACGGTGAGGAAACCTGCGAACCCGAGGGTTTTTGATAATATTCTCGAAGGTGTGTACCACCACCACCACTACAGCCCATTAACGTCCCACAGCTGGGCACGGGCCTCCACTCTCATAGGAGAGAGGGAATTAGAGCTTAGACCCACCACGCTGCTCCAATGCGGGTTGGCGGGCTATAACGACTATTATCTTGTTAGTGATAATAACCTGGACCGACGGCTTAACGTGCTCTCCGAGGCACGGGGGTGTAACACCGCCAACTTCCTAACTCCGGGCTAGTACTGAGAATTTCTAGTCATAAAAAAAGGTGTGTGAAGTCTGTCAATCCGCACTAAGTCAGCGTGGTGCTCTATGATCAAACCTTTCTCATTGCGAGAGTTGACTCGTGCTCAGTAGTGAGCCGGCAATTATATCGGCAATTATATCGCCATATAAACCGCCGTATTAGGGTTCCGTAGCCAAATTTGGCAAAAACGGAACCCTTATAGATTCGTCATGTCTGTCTGTCTGTCCGTCCGTATGTCACAGCCACTTTTTTCCGAAACTATAAGAGCTATACTGTTGAAACTTGGTAAGTAGATGTATTCTGTAAACCGCATTAAGATTTTCTTACAAAAATAGAAAAATAACAATAAATTTTGGGGTTCCCCATACTTAGAACTGAAACTCAAAAATTTTTTTTTCATCTAACCCATAGGTGTGGGGTATCTATGGATAGGTCTTCAAAAATGATATTGAGGTTTGTAATATCATTTTTTTCTAAACTGAATAGTTTGCGCGAGAGACACTTCCAAAGTGGTAAAATGTGTGTCCCCCCCCCCCGTAACTTCTAAAATAAGAGAATGATAAAACTAAAAAAAATATATGTTGTACAGTACCATGCAAACTACCACCGAAAATTGGTTTGAACGAGATCAAGTAAGTAGTTTTTTTTAATACGTCATTAATCGTAAATCGCAATTTACCTTTCATTCAATCAACTCAAATATTTAAAAAAAACATTTAATTTAAAACTTACTACAGGTTTGTACGGAACCCTCGGTGCGCGAGTCCGACTCGCACTTGGCCGGTTTTTTATCTGTTGCCACCATCGATTTTGGTAAGTCAATGGTTGCCACCGTCTTAATTCAGTGCTATGGCCGTGTACACACTGTGTGTGGATTGGACCAAAAATTTTGTAAACCGAAACATTAACAACACGATGTAAAAAAACAGAATTACTGAAAGAAACTTGATGAGTAAATGAAATAAAATGACAGTAGAATAGGCGATAGGATAGAATAGGTTAAGACCCCGGCCTCCTAGTTGGTAGGGACCCCGGGCCTCTAACATTTTAAAGTTTTTAAAAGTTAGGATTTAGTTAAAGCCCTAGAGAAGAGTGACATACCTAAGTAATAATTTTTATGCCGGAAAATCAAATCCTCCGGGATTTCCAGATCATAAATCTACGTGGATGAATTAGCGGGTATCCACTATTATTAGTTAAATACATAAGTATTCATTCGCATCGTTAAAAAAGTTTAACCAAAATACCAAAAGGCGAGCAAATCGAAAAAAGCGTGAGAATAATCTATATTTTAGGACATCGTAAATCTAAAACAACGTTAGCGTCCGTCACATTATTATTTTAAAGCTATTCAAATGCCATGTATAAAATATCTTTCAGGTTTAAGGGCACGACGAGGTCTGTGCCCTTAGTACAAGGGTTTTGATGTTTCGACAGTGAAATTCTTGTGTGTGGCTTGTGTGTTTATCGAAAGCTTTGTGAAATATTTATAAGGACTAGATTATTCATAAGTAGCTGATTTTCACGAAATTTTTATAGACAGTTCTCGATAATGTACCTAAAACTGTCAATTTTGATGTATACTTATTTGAATGTCAATACAATGATATAACTCTGTACCAAGGACTTTAAGATTTTTATTTAAAATTTTATTTTAAACCAGGAGTTTAATTCGTTGATGAACTGATGAATCTAATTATCATGTTAAACTTGAGAAAAATTAAGGAGCAATCCTCTTAAAGCTTCTGACGAATACTATAAAAGTTTGCGTAATGTGGTAACTCATACTAGAGATACCGGACTCGATCCTCGAGTCCAGGGCTTTTCGTGACGGCGTACAAGGATCAAAAAAGAAAAATATACCTGAGGAAGCGCCATATCTCGTTATTATTTCGGGAAACAATAGCGCCGGTGTTGTCACATCCAGCGCGCCCCATGCAAATAATCATAAATAAATAAAAAATAAATATGATAGCTCGGCGCGGACGTCTTACTTTGGATCGTGGATTCGCTGGCGCGGATCTATGGTCACTAGATATATCACATTGATAAGTGATATATATTTAGTTTTTGATTAAGACAATCATATCATAGAAAGGTTGCACTTTTCAGGCATCTTCAGGGAGGATCCTTAACACGTTTTCAAGGTTGATCCATGGATGGCAAGAAGCCTGGGAAAAAGAAGACGTTGAAGAATTTAATGATTGTGCTGGCATAGTAGATTTAGCGTCAAAATGAAAAACAACATCAACATTTTCTTGCGTGAGGCGGAGGCGCCACTGTCTATTTTTTTAAAAATGTTTGGATCAACACAAAGCCAAGTCTGTTAGTTCCAAATTTCGCCACATGGCACAGAATATGTCGGGGTATAAAAATGACCAGCAATTTCTATTAGTGGAGTGTTAGAAATTGCTGGTTTAAGTACCGAAAAGAGCCGATTAGCGTTTTGTTTATTTAGAGAATACCTAAAGTAATTTTCGAGCAGGTGGGAGGAAATATACGCATACAGCTTTTATCGCTGAATTCAGGGCTCGGATCCTTCTAGTATTTCTATATATCGTCGTCTGTAACGAGTTCCATGCTGTCCAAACAAGGGCCCTCTGTCCGCCCGGCGCCATCTTGGATTTGTAACAAATGTCGCCATATTGAAAATAAAGACACACGATACGATTTGCGAACTGACTATTTACTTGGCTACACCGAATATACGTATTGTGTTCCTTAATATTATTTGCATCAGACATTCTGTAATAACGTTATTCGAAAACGATATTATGAATATACTAATGATATACCTACAGAAAAAATATCTACTAATAATAATAAGTTAGCATTAGTGGTTGAAGAATTCGACCTCCAAAAAATTCATTTTTTTTACAAGACGTACTTTGAAATCATCAAATGAATGTGATGTATTGGAATGGCATTTATACCAAGAAGACTTCTCATTATTTTCTCAAGTTTTTTTAATAATTAAAATTTTAAATAGATATTCCTATTCGGAGGGCCCTGGGGCGAATCCCAGGTCTTTAACTTTTACAGAGTTAGGTATTAAGTACCTATGTGCGTTTTAATCCCTGACTGCCTCGTTGGTCTGGTGGTTAGCATAGTCGACTGCGGATCACGAGGTCCTGGGTTCGATTCCCGGTCGGGCATAAAAGTTAGGTATTGGGTTTTTCAATTAAGAAATTCTCAGTGCCAGCCCGGAGTTGGAAGTTGGCGGTGTTTCACCCCCGTGCCTCGGAGAGCACGTTAAGCCGTCGGTCCCGGTTATTATCACTAATATGATAATATTCGTTAAAGCCCGCCATTGGAGCAGCGTGGTGGGTCTACGCTCTAATTCCCGCTCTCCTATGAGAGTGGAGGCGAGGAGTTAATAGGCTGTAGTGTGTGTGTGTGTGTGTGTGCGTTTTAAGCACTAGGAATGATGCCTACGTTAGAAATAAATTATTTCTAACTGATTATTAAATAGATTGTCTGCAAAAATACCTAGATTTCACATCGTCGGTTAGTTTTAAGTTTGATAACCATTTTATACTATAAATTAAAGAAATAAAGTGCGTTGAAGTTTGATGACGTCACAAGTTTACAACTATGTATTCCATACGCACGCAATTTAAACCTACGTGGTTTTTCGCAGTGCTACCCACCAAAATTTGTAACGATTTTTATTTGATAATAAAAAATAAAATAAAAATACAAAGCTCCATACTAGAAGCGCGTTTATAAGTTTATCGATGATTATAGTAAAAATATTGCGTGATCGTTGTGTTAAAGTGGTGTCAATGATCACTTAGGCGTTCCGAACCCCATTATCTTGTAATCTTGCCAGCATCCGTTTCTAAGTGCAAAGTGTCATTTTGATAACTTCGGCGACTTTTAGCAAAAATACTTATTACACAAATGTTCACACTCTTGAGATTTTGGCCCCAAACCGCTTTTAATTTGGGAAAAACTTGAATAAGTAGGTATACTTTTAATTGCTTATTTTAATTTGTAAAGCGTTTTTAGATAAGCATGTAAATTTTAGGCATTGGACAGATAAACAGTGATGACGATGCGTTTACATACCTACACATACGCTACTTGTAGGTATAGACCGTACTCAATTATTTCATCATCAAATCCATCCTTCCTAATATAATAAATGCGAAAGTGTGTCTGTCTGTCTGCTAAACTTTCACGGCCCATCTGTTCAACCGATTTTCATGAAATTTCTTACATAGATAGGTTGTATTGTAGGGAAAGGATATAGGCTACTTTTCATCTCGGAAAATTAAGGAGTTCCCGCGGGAATAATAAAATATCTGTTCAACCGATTTTGATGAAATTTGATACAGAGATAGGTTGTATTGTATCCCGGGGAAGGATATATACCCCTTTTTTATCCCGAAAAACTCAAGAGTTCCCGCGGGAATTATAAAAAAATCCACGGTGACGAAGTCGCGGGCATGAGCAGGTAGATTAATATAAATTAATAGTGCTCGAAACTTAGTACAAGATAGTTCCCTACTATTCATTATCTCGTGAACGCGTAAACAATCATGTCGGTCGGTAATCCAAAGTCAACACACTGTTCACGAGACGGGAAACGCTTCACCAGTGTGAAAGCGCCTTTAGCGCCACTTAAGACCTTTGATCATCGCCGACAAAGTTGCAAAGTATGGAGATACCTATGGAGTGAATTATTATTTTAAAAAAAACCTCATGGATCTTATCTATTATCCTCATCTATCCTTACCATCTTATCACTCTATACCCACCACAACAGCCTATTAACGTCCCACTGCTGGACACAGGCCTCCACTCTCATAGGAGAGCGGGAATTAGAGCTTAGACCCACCACGCTGCTCCAATGCGGGTTGGCGAGCTTTAACGACTATTATCATGTTAGTGATAATAACCGGGACCGACGGCTTAACGTGCTCTCCGAGACACGGGGGTGAAACACCACCAACTTCCAACTCCGGGCTGGCACTGAGAATTTCTTAATTGAAAAACCCAATACCTAACAGTTTTTATGCCCGGCCGGGAATCGAACCCAGGACCTCGTAATCCGCAGTCGACTATGCTAACCGCTAGACCAACGAGGCAGTCACTCTACCCATAATAATAAAACCTGTTTGTACTTCAATCACCCATAATATTAAAATGCGAAAGTGTGTTTGTTTGTCCTGCAGTCGCGCCGTAAAGGTGGATAGATTTCAAAATCTAGAGAGTGACATAGGCTTTTTATCCCGGAAAAACAAAGAATTCAGATCCTGAACAATTTTTCCACGACTTCAGAATGTTCATTAAAAATGAATTTTATGAAATATTCATGTGAGGCTGGTCTAAGACAGTATTACTCTACGCGACGCGATGCATGGGTGGCGCATAGGTTATCGGACAACATACCTGGTATCCACCAGACCGGAGATGGCCGGAGATGTGCTTAGAGGCCCAATTGTCTGAGCAAATCGTAATCAGTTGGAGTTCATACATGTTTTATGACTTGCAGGCATCTACGAACAGGTCGAATTTTATCCGTTTGACGGACAATTACGATTACAATTTCCTTACACAATCGGGGGGCAGATTGTTGATAGATGAAGAGTAAAAAATATCACGTCATGTATCAACAATCTGAGGTGCTATCATGTAAGGATTGCCGATCAAATCGTATAAAATCGGCTTCAAAGTAAAATAACTTATATAGTATAGCCGAACTTATACGATTTAATCGACAATTCTTACATGATTGGGGGGCTGATTGGTCCCCAGTCATCTACGCCTTCTCAGCTCTGACCTCACCTTGTACCGAAGCATCTACAAAGTATTTAGACAATCCATCTCTATACTTTTCAACCGCTTTCAGTAAACAGCTGTATTGAAATTTGACACTTATTCTGCGGCGCTTTGGATCGATTAGCCCGACTGCCATTTCGCCGAAACATAAACTAATATTTGATCACCTTTGTCCGACTGAACGTATTGAGGTACATACGTTATTTACTATGCGAATTTGTGTCGGCCCCTAGGAAGATTTATTTGCGAGTTTATTTTGTAATTTGAAATTGCCTTATGTTTTGTCAGGATGATAATTTTGGCGGATGCCGTTTGGATAGTACCTTACCTGCTGCTTCAGTCTGTCTCACTATTGCTATTATAGACTTATTATATTTAGTAACTAGCTGATGCCCGCGACTTCGTCCGCATGGTTTGAGGTTTTTAAGTTCGAGATTTCTTCAAATTTTCGGGATTAAAAGTTGCCTGTGTTATAATCTATCTCTGTGCCAAATTTCATCCAGATCCGTTTTGCCATTCTCGTGTGATTGAGTAACAAACATGCATTTGAGGTTTTTTTGGTTCCCGTTTGGGAACTCTTTTATTTTTCGGGATAAAAAGTAGCCTATGTGTTATTCCAGACTATAATCTATCCCTGTGCCAAATGTTCTGCTTCTGGCGTGATAGAGTAACAATCATCCATACATACAAACTTTCGCGTTTATAATATTAGTAAGGATCTCTATACTGTCAATAGTCTCTCATCTGTCAAAATTATCATCCGCACAACAAGCACGAAACTTTCCCTTCCTCTTTCAATACAGGGACCTTCAAATCAAGAGTGAATATGGGCATCTTCTAGGCAAGCAAGCGTGCTCTACTTCAGGCTGCATCATTACTTGAAAGCAAGTATTATTGCAGCCAAGCACTAGCCTATTAAAAAAAATAACCACTTTTTTTTCACATAAAAAACAGGATTTCTCACAGTTGTAATCCCGTTAAGTTTGTTTTAATTTTAGTGGGAACAATGTGTTTAATTGTTTTAAAATTTGACAAAGTAGGGAAGGTTATGGACACAGCTGTAAAAGACAGAGTAGATAATTTGTAGAGTAGATATTGAATAAAAAATGTACCCGATATTCAAGGAATCCACACTCTTAGCAGATACTTAGTCAAATTAATATTAAGACTGAATTTAGAATTAATTGTGTAACAGTTAAGTAATATAGGAGAGCGTGTCCAAGCGCGGGCGTGCGGTGTTTGAGTGTGAGTGTGTGTGCGTGTGTTTATTGTTTATTTTTTATATGGTACGTAAAACAGGTAATAACTACAACATTTCAGGTAAGTATTATTAGTAGTTGTGTGTGTGTGTGTTTGGGTTAATGGGTGTGTGTGTGCTTTTGCTGATGAGTTATATTCTGCATATCTGAAACTATTCATTAGTACTTCACTAAAGTAAATTGGATCCAAGAGTACCTATTTAAACACTTCATCATCATCTCAGCCTGCGGACGTCCACTGCTGAACATAGGCCTTTCCCAAAGAACGCCACCACACCCGGTCCTCAGCCTTCCTCATCCAGCCACTTCCCGCCACCCTCTTACCTAATGTCGTCGGTCCATCGTGCTGGAGGGCGCCCCACACTACGCTTACTTGTACGTGGTCTCCACTCCAAAACTTTCCGGCTCCAGCGGCCATCGCTCCTTCGACAGGCATGGCCTGCCCACTGCCACTTCAGCTTGCTAATGGCTTGGGCTATGTCAGTGACCCTGGTTTTCTTACGGATCTCTTCATTTCGGATCTTGTCCTGAGAAACTCCTAACATAGCCATCTCCATAGCTCTCTGAGCGACTTTAAATTTGTGGATCAAGCCTTTTGTAAGTGTCCACGTTTCAGCGCCTTAAGTGAGGACGGGAAGGACACACTGATTATAGACTTTCGTCTTCAGGCATTGAGGTATTGACGATGAGAAGACCTGACTTAATTTTCCAAACGCTGCCCAGCCCAGCCGTATTCTTCTGTTGGCTTCTTCGTCGAAATTGTTTCTACCCAGTTGAATGATTTAGTCTATTGAAATCACCCAGTTACAATTTTATCATAACTACCTATAGATATTTTTCATTTTAATCCAAACCTACGTTTTATAGTCTTCATTACTCTGTACCGATATCGGATCCCCATCAATCAGGGGCCGGCGCTTAATCGCATCTCAAATATTTGACGAGAGCCCTATAAACTCGACAGCTAGCGCCGCCGCCCGCGTTTTTGCTACATGCTTTTTTTATATATTTTTAAATAGTGTGCGGTTTGCTTATGAGATTATTGAGGGTGGCTTGAAAAAAAAAATGTCTATAAGTAGCCGGGCGGCACGTTAAAGCGCTGAAATTGGCATAAGTATATTTGTAACTTAAGACGCCTGTATATGCGGTCGGATAGAAGCTCTCAAGTTCATAAAAAATGTAATGTATTGTAAAGTTAACTGCATCATCACTTACCATCAGATGAGATCGCACTCAAGGGATAACTTGTCGTGGATAAAAAAACTTCTAGCAGTCGAGCTGGACCTTGTTTTCGAAATTCAAATGTTTTTTTAAGAAATAAACTTTTAGGTACAAGTGTTTTGGATCGTGAAGTGAATTTACCATTGGTATGGAATGCCAATTCTACCGGGAAATGCTTACAAGAAACTCGGTATAGATTATAATACCTATCTAACAGGTACAGGAGTACAGGAGTTCTTAACCACTAGGTGACTAGGCTATCAACTAAAACGATTTTTTCTATTTAGACGAGGCAAAAATCTCTTGACGATAAGTATCTTTCAAGGTTGCTTTCAAAGCAAATTTTCAGGTCATCCTAAATAGGCTACCTGTGTGAATATCGTCTAACCTAGTGTGAAGATAAATCCCTATTATTTTCACGTCACACTTTAGTTAGTGTGCCTTCGAGTAGATTAATAGCTTATTCAATAGAATCACCTCTAAAACACATCGCTTTCTTTGGCCTCTTTCTTTTCTCCTCCTCTCTTGCCCGCGATTTCGTCCGCGTTTTTATTCCCACGGGAACTCCTTAATTTTGCGGGTCTATGTCACTCGTTTTTTTTTATCCACTACAAGTTAGCCCTTGACTGCGATCTCACCTGATGGTAAGTGATGATGTAGTCTGAGATGGTAGCGGGCTAACCTGTTAGGGGCATGGCAGTTATATTAAGCCCATACCCCTATTCGGTTTCTACACGGTATCGTACCGGAACGCTAAATCGCTTGGCGGCACGTCTTTGCCGGTAGGGTGGTAACTAGCCAAGGCCGAAGCCTCCCACCAGGCCAGACCAGGGAAAATTCAGAATTTATAAATTCCCAAATTGACCCTGCCGGGGATTGAACCCGGGACCTCCGCACGTTAAGACAACAGCGCTACACACTGCGCCACGGAAGTCGTCAAAACCGTCGTACACTCCCCAGGTCCTCTACTATGCCAATGCCATAAATCACGTCGATCCGTTGCTCTGTTGATAGAAGGACAAACCAACAAACAAACACACTTTCGCATTTATAATATTAGTGCTTAGAATGATTGTTGTCGTCAAAATTCAAGATTTTAGAACAGATGTTTATTCAGTGTACCTACACTGTCGAACGTCAATAAAATATTATAAAATATGATGATGATTATCAATTACGGTATGTTAAAACTAAAGCTACGAGGGTTCCACAGGCGTCCCTGGTCTGATACTCTCAGACTACAACGAACTCAGCCGGTTTTTTTCACTATTGCCTCCTCACAAATCATCTTAAACTAATTAGGAATATCAACCGGAACCGATATACATCAACAGCTGAATCTATGCGATATGCACCGCCCTCTCTCCCACATTTAAAAGTGCAGGAAAAACAAGCAATACACATCTGCCACAAAACCACACAAATCTTCCAAAGCACTCTCAACGTAGGTACGTTTCACTCTGACACCGGAGCATCAGGAGATATTGACTCAATAATGCACAACTAACTGCCACGTTGGTCTAGTGGTTAGCATGTTCAACTGCGGCCAACGAGGTCCTGGGTTCGGGTCGGGGCATAACAAGTTTTGGGTTTTTCTGACAAGAAATTCTCAGTACTAACCCGGGGTTAATAAGTTGGCGGTGTTTCACCCCCGTGCCTCGGAGAGCACGTAAAGCCGTCGGTCCTGCGCCTGATTTCTCTCTCCGAGTTATAAGTGTAAAGGAACAGAGAGTGTGCTGTGTATGCGCACACACTTGTTCACTATAGTATCTACCGTGAGATTGGCCACCGTGGCCGAAATTCTGTCTGGAAAACATTCTACTGTAACGACTTAGGAAGAGAAACTTTAATTCACGCCATCACACCTAGTTCGCAATACATAGCAGGAGCTACTTACGCATAAATTACAGTGAACTCATGCCACATGGCGCATGTTAGCATGCCCCTTGCATGGCTCGCACCCAGGCTGATATATCGCCTTGAGGCTTATCCGCCCCCTGTCCACGCCCTAACGCTTACCCTCTGATAATACATTTTACTATCACCTTGAGGAATAATTGTACTACTGGGGCCATACTTACAACGCTTACATACTGTCAACGCTTAGAGCAATACTGAAGCAATATTCTTAGAATAACTCAATATTACTCAAAATGACAATTTGATGTCACGAACCTTGGCGTTCCTAAAATAAGAATTATAATTCTAAAACACAAAAGTCAACAATAATGAAACAATATGGTTTTAAGCGTTGGCAGTAGGCCCCTGATATTATTACCCGATCATAGGAAAAAAAATATTTTCTCTGTAATATTCATCCATACTCTAAATTTAGATTAAAGACAATTAGAAATTTGGCCTACGTATAAGGTTCAAATTTATTGAAAATGCCATGCGATACGATAGTAAAAAGGTGATAGAGGACCTAGATTGAATAAAACAGCATCTGAGAATTGTTATAAAAATCATATTATGGTTAATACCTACTCGTGATATTATGTTAGGAAGGAGTTACAAAACTCACAGAATATTCGAATTCCTATAAAAGATCAGCATGCAGTAATATGAATATAGCTTTTGGCATAATTTCGTCGTATGTATGCTGGAAAACAGTTTATAGGATGACTGGAAATCTATAGCTTATTGTTGGTTCCCAATGAGCATCCTGTACGGAATTACTGTTTTATTATGTTAAGCAGGGGTTATCGGCATAATATACCATAAAGCCTCTGTAAATTATAATTATGCTTTAATTAGGTAGGTATCCATACTAATTATATAAATGCGAAAGTGTGTGTCTCTGTCTGTTTGCAACGCTTTCCTGGCCCCATCTTTTCAGCCGATTTTGATGAAATTTGGAACAAAGATATTTTACATCTTGGGGAATGACATAATTTCAACCGATTTCGACGAAATTTAGGTAAGTTGCATCCCGGGGAAGGATATAATCATTTTATCCCGGAAAATTAGACAGTTCCCACGGAAATCAAGGAAACAATGTTTTGTTTCTTTGGGATTATTATCCCAAACATGCGTAACTTGTGATGTCGAAAAATTCAGTCGCGTATCCCTAAATACACTAGATTTTATTTATGTGTTACCTTAGGCGTCAAGCCTAATTTAAAACCGCTGCTTAAAGCTATTGTTTACATCTGATAAGTTAATAAAATCAAAATAATCATCGCATTACCATAATGCTCTCAAAAGAAATAAACATAAGCCCTACACGGACTACCACATCGTTGCCAGCTTTACTATGCTTCACAGTAGTCAGATAATGGGTTTTGTCACCAATAACATTATGCTGAGTGCGCTGGGATGTCGTATTATAAATCGACTGGATTTGGATAGTATAACTTTGGAAAAACATAGGACAATAAACAAAGAAAGATGCTGATTCGATTACCTCCCTGACGCAGTAGTGAGTGCTGTGGTCTCATATCAATATTAATATTAATTTATTCAAAAACATCTGTCTGTCTGTCTGCTACGCTTTCCCGGCCCATCTTTTCAACTGATTATGATGAAATTTGGTATACTGGTTGCATCCCGGGGAAGGATAGGCTACTTTGAATCCCGGAAAATTAAGGAGTTCTCGCGGGAATCGCAAAACCTTAAGCCATGAAGTCGCTGGCATCATCTAGTGAATTACTAATTTTACATAGTCGACTCCTAATTTTACAAAGTCGAATAAGTGCGAGATGAGTATTCAAGCACGTATCTACCTAGACCTCATCTTTGCTTTCCAATAAGCATTGGTATTTACTCTAGTAGTTTTAGTAGTATTTTCTTTGGTCCGGTCAAATGAGAGGCTTCGACCGAGGCTAGGTTAGCACCCAACCGGTGAAGACGTGCCATCTAGCGATTGACAGTTTCGGTACGATGCCGTGTAAATCTATTATCATCTTATGATCGTAGACTATCCATGATCATTGATCTCTCAAATCGCTTTTGTAACTTACCGCAAGGTGAGATCGCAGTCAAAGACGTAAAATGTATTTTTAGTTCTTTTTAAAGCTATAACAGAAAATACCGTTTCAGCATAACGAAATAATAAAATATCAATTCCAACTTCGAATAACGTTAGCCATATACGTTATCGACCACCCCCGTAAAACGTACACTTACGTTTCTTTTACAATGCAAATCGGGAACTTTTTATTTGAGAAAGCCTTTGTGAAGGCGATTCTCGATTCGCTATAGAAACTTCCACTGCAATAAAATCTTATACGCCTACGTTTTCTATGCAAAATTGGAGAAAGGAATCGAGTGACGTATTCTGTGTAACCTAAAATCCTAAATAGTCGTTCGTCATTTTGTCTCATAGGTGCCTGACAAATGACAATGTAACAGACTTATAGGTCAGATTACCCTAAAAGTGGACTTCTAGGGTTAGGTATCTGATCTTAGTTAGGATCATATTTCATCGCCGAATTGACTTTTTTGAGAACTTAGAATAATATTGGGAAACTTCGCTTCAAAAACTTTCGACGACTTCCCTAGCACAGTGTTGAGCGCTGTTGTCTTAACGTGGGAGGACCCGGGTTCGATCCCCGGGGGGGTTAAGGCAAGGGCTAACTTGTAGTGGATAAAAAAACTTAGTTTGCTGATTGCTGTGCCCAAAATGCGGTGGTGAGACTGAAATCAGTGGGTACCTAAGTCCTACCGAATAAAAGTTTTCAGTGCGATGCTTCCATGATGTTTTAAAAATATCGTACGGCAACAAAATGTGGAGCGACATCAGGTGTTTACAGAATAGCACCCCCAAGAGGTATATTTGAAAAGTTTGATTTTCGATTTGGATACGAATACCGGGGCAATTCCCGAGATCGCTCGATCGTATCACCCGATCGCCGGGGAAATCACCGGGAATGCAAATCTAACGGGACACTGGATCTAGCTGCTGCTAGATGAGCTTATATTATATGGACTTCCGAGCAGAGGCGGCTCGTGAAAGATCATATTGGGAGTTCACTAAAAAAAAAGAAAATGCTTACCAATTATTTGTAAATGAAGTCCATTCGGCGGTCATTACGTTATATTGTTCCATTTTAATCGCCTACACTATTTACATAAATCACAGTCTTTTCCACATAAATACACAACACAATATGTACACTATTTAAAACAACAATACAGATTTTCTAGCCAATGTACAATGATCCGACGCACTCGCGAAGAAATCAAAATAAATTTACTTTCGTATTTTGTGTTTTGTTTACATTTTACCGGCATAATACGAATAAAAAAAAAATACTCGCGAGTTTTAACTTTCTTCGTGACAACAGGCCATGTCATTTAGTCGGGTAATATCGCGAATGCGTAGGTACTTCGTGTCAGGAGCGCCGCTCCATATTTACCAAATGTCTCATACAAATCTTTTGTCTCACGCGCCGCTCGCATCGAATGTTCTCTTTTACTCTCATTACATTTCAATAAGAACGTTGTACTAAACTTTCGTCTATAGGAGCGTTGTTCTAAGCGCTCCACTTAACAAAAATACCATGTATTAAATTTGTGTTGATTGATGAAATAAGTAGTAAAGTAGGTAGGTAGGTACTTATGGATATTCATGATTAAAATGACAATGGGAATAGATTTAAATATAAAAATATTTATAACGTTTATAGCAAAGTTTATTTGATTATTATACCTACCTAGTACCTATGTATTTTTTTAAATTTGGTGGGAGTTCACTGCACCAGCGCTCCTTTGAGCGAGCCGCCTTTGCTTCCGAGTACCAATTTCATGGAGAACCAATTTTTTTAATTCCACTACAAGTTTGTCCTTGACTTTGAAGTTTGAACCTCATCTGGTAGGACCTAACTGATGATGCAGTCTAGCCCGTATTAATAACCCGGCATCAGCTAAGAACACATTCTCAAGTATCGGTCAATCTATGTTAAAGACCGGTATTTAGCAAACATTGACCGACCGTTGAGAATCTGCTCTTAGCTACTGTCACATTAGGCATTCATACCTACGGGCCTAAGATGGTAGGGGGTTAACCTGTTAGAGATATGGCTGTTATATTATAACAGTCTTGCCCGCTTTCTTTCAGCCTGTCTTTCTTTGTTGGTATGATGTTGATGATCGATGTTATTTTTTGCATGGGTATAGTTGAGGACCTGCCCCCCCAATTATGTAAGAATTGTCTATCAAATCGTCTAAGTTCGGCTTCAAAGTAAAATAAACCATAACAACATTGAATTAGAGCTCAATTTCGTGTATCCGTTCTCATACGTTTAGGTATGTATGATACCCTAAACGTATCTCTTTCTTGACTTTTGTCGTCTTTGACATCTAATTTATATTATTTTTGTGCGCATTTGTATGAATTTACTTTACTGCCCGTTCTAGCGGCCTCAAGCTTTAACTCTGCGATATCGTTTGAATAGAAAACGTTGCAATGAGCGCCAAATTAGATTACCTACTGTGCTGTGAGGGCAATCGAGACCTCTCTCAAATCGCTTTTGTAAAATGCGCTACAGTTTCTATATGCTAACAAAAAATAAGAAATTAGATAGATAGATAGATAAAAAATTTATTTGTCCACGAAATTAATTCACAATAAGTGCTCACAGAAGTAATTAAATATTCAATAATTCTCCTCAACTTCGCGACTAGCGCGACTTTCCTCTCAGAACGAGAAGGGTTAGGCCACCATCCACCACGCTGACTATGTGCGGATTGGAAGACTTCACACACCATATGTATGAGGTCATTATGAACACTATGCAGTATGCAGGTTTCCTTAAGAAGCTAAACTTTTACTTCACCGCCATAGCCAGTAATATTGTAAGTGTTTGAAACAAAAAGTTAGTTCGATTTTCAAATTGTTTATGAACTACCTACATAATTCTTTTTATTTATAATTGTATGTTTTTAATAATAAAAAAATAATGAATTCTGATAAAAGATTTTATGAACATCCATATTTTGAACATAAATTTCGATAAAAAAACCGACGCGTAAAAAGTCCTGTTGACGTTAAAAGCTGTAACACTCCAATAATTATGTGTTTTATCTCGCTCATTAACAAAACAAATTCAGAAAATAGCCAAAAATTAAAGAAATAAATTCAAGTAGCGATTGCCGCACACTTGTTAAGGGCCTACCGTCTTAATTAAGTAATTTAGATAGATAAAGGCTTGGACAAACATGAAGCGTCAGGAGAGCGAGTTTGCAGACCTCCCTGTAAAAGTAGTGAGAGATGTCTTATAAGTGGGTGGTCTCTATAATTCGATAATTTCTGGCTCTGGTCATTTTAGACGGGAAGCTTCAGAGTTCAGCCATGGCTAGTTATTAACTAGCCTTACCAATAGATAAAGCCGTGAAAGCTATTGCTAAGTCGGAATGGGTTTAACTATGAAGAGGTATAAATACTTTAAACCCATACCCCTATCGGTTTCTAAGCGGTATTGTACCTACCGGAACATACAATTACTAATTACTTAGTCATACGTCTATTTCGGTAGGGTGGTAACTAGCCATAATTGAAGCCTTCCACCAGACCTCACAGATCTAATTTAACAAAAATGAATTCTTAACAGTTCTGTGGAGTGAAACCAGCGTCCTTCCATTTACAAGACCATAATGTTTACACTGCGTCAAGCATTACAATTTCTAGGAGCCACGAGTCCGTCACGCGTTTCGTGTGACCAATGCCCGGGTAATTAAGATAGTATAAGAACAAAATAAAGCGTATTGTAATCTACTCCGGAAGCCATTCGGAAGCCAAACGAAAGCGAACCGAAATATGTAAATAATAAGCACCTTGAATTTTAAGCTTTTTATCCCCTACTATTTGCGCTAGAAATTGAATTTCGACAATGTATATTCAACATTGTCGAAATTCAATTTCTAGCGAGTTCGATTTGCATTCGAGTTAGTATGCGAACATGAGATTTAATTGCAATGCCTTAGACAATTTTATTGAACATAGAATGGGCTGCAATGGTTGGAAATAATATTTAAAATGGGTTTTAGATACCTAGGTAATCTGAGGTTTAGATCTCAAATTGAGATGTTTGTAAAATCGAAGTTTATGACTTAATGTTATGGAATAACTGTTGAGTATTTTCATATTAATATCCAAAGTTTTAAAATTTTATATTTATATCCAGAGTTTCAATATGTGAATTCCTTAGCAACGGTAGATTTATAAAACAAGCAGTTTCATTCCGTACTTTCATCATGCCAGCCTTTTATTTCAGCAGCTCTGTAATAAATTCATAAATAGAACTTTATTTCTAGTAATCAAAGACTCATAAAGGTAACTTATTAACTAAGTAAGTATTTATTAAAATAAAATTATAACTAAGCAAATTACTCGGTAAACCTTTACTACATGGTAATGCTCGACGCGCCGTCATAGTAGAGATAGAAGAATTCAATATTTTATACATGTTTTTAAAGCAGCTTTAGCTAGTAATTTTGATTAACATTTAGTAGGGGTCCGGCTCATAAAGCGAGGTGCAGACTACATAAATTCCAATTAAAGAAGGTGTCATTCGGATCTTATCTACATCTCTACACGTTCCGTTTATTGTCTGCGTATGACGCGCGGCGGCGTTTGATGTCGCCCCAATCTAATATGCTAATCGGAACTACTAGCATGGCTAAAAACTGATAATTGATTATTTCTAACTTATCAGCATCGATTAAACTGTACTGTTTAGATGCATTTTGTTCGTTAATGTCTAGATCCAGATAAGTGATAATCCTAGGCCTACTTAAGAGTCTTTCCACGTTTATGTACCTACTCATTTCTGGGGGTATTGCAAGTAGGTAGAAATACAAAGCATGTTTGTTCAAAACTAGCTGATGCCCGTGACTTTGTTCGCGTGGAAAAAGTTTCTTTAAATTCCCTCGGGATCTCCTTAATTTCCCGGGATAAAAACTAGCCTATGTCCTAGGTTCAGGGTCCTTATCTATATACCCATGCAAAATATCACGTCGATTCGTTGCTCTGTTGCGGCATGTTTGAGGGACAAACCATCAAACAAACACACTTTCACATTAAATAATATTAGTATGATTGGTACCTACACAGAACCTACACTTTTTGAAGATCAAATTACAAAGTAGAAAACGTGATGGTGAAAATTAAATGTGGTACCTTAAAACTAAAGCTACGAGTGTCCAAAGCGCGTTCTGGTCTGAGAAGAGCCCACAACAAAATCAGCCAGATATTTTATTTATCAAACTTATTCCATGCGGACAAAGTTTTTTTTTTAAATGTATAAGTTAGCCTTTGACTGCGATCTCACCTGATGGTAAATGATGATCCAGATTCCTGTCTAAAATTGTAGCGGGCTGCCCTGTTAGGGGCATGGCAGTTATATCATATTAAACCAATACCCCTATTCGGTTTCTACACGGCATCGTACCGGAACGCTAAATCGCTTGCCGGTAGGGTGGTAACTAACCACGGCCGAAGCCTCCCACCAGGCCAACTATGTAACAGTCAAACGATTTTAATAAATGAAAATGAAAGTCGCGGACATCGGCTAGTAGGCACTAAATAAAGGCATTAGCTAAATACTTTGTAACAAGTAATACTGTAACATAAGTATTAACAAAGAAGATATGTCCCGCGCTGGTACAGGCGCGCACACTATGCGGCTTTGATTTTGTTTTGCTCAATTAATGCGCTACCGTGAAACGCTGTAAAGCGGAGCGCCACGCCCATCCCTGTACACTTGCGCACAATGGTGCTAAGACCATTGATTATATTAGTAAGTAAGTATCAAGTACATAAGTAACGCTAAAACCATAGGAGACTAAACAACTCATTATAATTATTTCATCAGACTATAAACCTTTTCATGGATAAAAATGAACCTACAAGGACTAAAGCTTGAAAAGTTAAATTATTTATTTCACGTAGTTGTGCCACTTATGATACCACTGGTTCGGAAATTATACTGAGAAGAACCGGCAAGAAACTCAGCAGTTGCTCTTTTCATAAACAAAAAAATGTTGCACTATGTAAATAATACACAATGTATACGTTGAGACCTTTATTTGAGACCTTTAGCGCTAGAGCTTTAAACCTTTTTATTTGACTTTAGGCTAAAAAAGCAGTGATTTAGTAGCAACTGCGGTTTACTATCCCACCTGAGCGATGAGTGTAACTTGAAAAGTGAGTGTAAATTAAAATGAGGTTAGCTCCAAAAGTTACTCTAGGAGTCTAGAGCTTTTCGTAGTAAATGCGTAAACTTAGGATTTCCTAGGAAAGCGTTGCCGCACAACGCCGTTGCAATGTAGCAACAAGTGCTGCCACTGGGGTTACTACCAACGCTTAAAGCAGTATTATTACAAAATGTCACGCAACATATACAATGTTATATCACGCACCTTGACGTCCCTAAAATAAGGATTATTATTCTAAAACAAGAACGTCAACAATATTAAAACAATGATAGTATGCCCTGGAAGAGCGGGTAAGAACTGTAAGTAACGTCTGTAGACCAGTAGGGCGACCACGTATCTTTTGCATCAATCATTGATACATCGCAATCACATCTGATTGGTTAACACTCTTCCACTATTGGACGAAATCCATTGACGCAGCAAGAATACCATAAATTCAGCCAATCGGAGGTGATTGCGATGTATCAATGATTGATGCAAAAGATACGCGGTCGCCCTGCGGATCTCAGGTTGACATCACTCAACGCTACATTGCGTCAGCGGTATTGCTCTCCTTGGAAAACCTGGGATGTCAACACATGCTGTTGCGGCTGACCCGCATTACATAAGCGTGATTATGAACGGTAGTTTTATATTATTGGTGCGTCTCTCTCTTATTAAATCGTTATATCAATTCTGTGTGCGACTGTACAGAGCTCCTTGCATTAGCTGAAATCCTGTAGAGATAGTCACCCACAGACGCCGGACTGAAGTCACTTTACGACTCCACAGTACCCGGTACTCGCTGTTCCTTGTACCATAACCGATAACTTTGTTCGACTGTAGTACTACACAGACTAATGAGGATGACTCGATGGAACAAAACCGAGTCTTTGATTTGTTTATACATTGTCGGATAGTCAGAGGTTGTCCTTGAAGCTTCATATTTGTATATAATTATAGTTTTTGAGAGAAGCATCTCCACGATTCCGTGTTCTATCGCTTGGCAAAGAAGTAAAAAGCAAATAAACACTAAAATATGCTATCATTCATTCTTACCCCCATACTTATATTAACCATAGCCTTTGTAGGCCATAGTTAACTCAATCTTCGTGACTGAAAAAGATGCATATCAGAAATGATGATGGGCTGATTTTGTAGTGCACAATCTCTGAACTAAACTAACATGACAGCATTAAAAATATTGCTAACCCTTTCATAAAACTAAAGATTTAGATCTGGCATTTTAGTTTAGTTTAGAGATTGCGTTATACAGAATTGGCCACAGTGTAATTTTTAATGCTAAAAGCGATAAGCTAAGCGATTAGTTCTGACGCCTAACAGCGCCAAATCTTATAGTTGGCGATCGATTTATAAAAGCCCAAATTATGCCAACGCCTACTACCATCTAGGTTATTCTATAGTATTCCATTAGTCTGTGCTGTACTGCTTATGACTGCGATGGGCGGGACTACGGAGAACGACTTAGCTCATTCGATTTTGGAATTGGCGCCAATTTCGTTTTAGTTTTTAATTATTTCCACATGTTCCCATTTATTGTTTGGTTCTAAATAAATTATATCGATACATATTACATATTGATACTTAGTAGTTTTTAAACTATTATACTCAAGAATATTGTAAGAAGGTAGTTAAAAGTTAAACTGAAGTAAAAATCTTTAAAAATTGAACAAAAACCACTTATATCTATATTTTATAAAGATGGACGTGTAGGTAATATCAGGAAGTAGCAGTTAATATTACAATACTTATTAATATTTTGAATTATTTCTATTATTTTACATAAGGGCCATTTATAATTTTCACATAATGAATAATTTAGTAACACAGCTGTCTTGAAGTTTTTACTAACCAATTACGAATTTATTATTCACAAATTTTTAAGTGGCATAGACAACTCGATCGAGCCACCATAGACAAGTTTATCTATTTAAAATGTCGGCCCATTAAAGTTTATGGGCCGTGAGCAGATTACAGAACACCCCTGTTCAGATATTTATAGTGGGGAACGCCGCCCACTTCCTGAATTATTGTGTTATTTTCACGTTTAAATAATAGGTATTGGCCCATAACTTAGGGGTGAATTGAAGTGAGATCCCCTGAGGGTATGCGTAGAAATTTATTTTTGAATATAGGATAGAAGCCAGCTGTACTTTGCGGAAGTCCATTATTATAATACTAGCTGAAGCCTATATTATGTGCTATTCCAGAGTAAAATCTATCTCTGTGACGATCCGTTTCATCCTGATCCGTTCAGCCGTTCTGGCGTGATTGAGTAATTAACAAACATTCATCCATCCATCCATCCATTCAAACTTTAAAAATAATATAGTATAGTGTAAGTAAAGTATATAGTGTCTTTACATAATTAGGTACCTACATAATTATGTAGATTTTGAGTACACCAAAAACATCAAGACCTGGTTTATAGACCATAGACCATAATTGACCGAGCGAAGCGAAGGTCTCTGAGTCTACTTGAGTGAATTTGCACTTGTCCGTCCGTCCGTCCGTCTGTCAGAGCCTTATAACTTCTAAATTACTGAACGTAATTACTTCAAATCTAAATATTATATGTATAAACCGATGGCCTCCAGCTGAATATGGCTTAAAAAGTAATAAAAATCTTTATTTCAGGGGGGCGCTCATAGAAGCGAATATGAAGAAAAAATATTTTTAATAGCGTTACATAGGGTTGCGGTATATCATTTTAAAGATAATTAGGAATAGAGTCCAAAAATATATTTTCTTAATTTTTTTTCCCTAAAATTGACGAAATGGGGGGTTCTCAAAGTGGAGATTTTCTAACGTCCAAAGTTGACCTCAGAACTCTAAATTTACTGAAATGCTGAGTCTGAAACGTGATCAATTATTTGAATTATATCCTGTACTTGAACAACAAATACTAAAATTAGATAAATATTATATGGAAACGAAATTATTTAATTTTTAATGAGCCTTAGTATTTACAACAGAACTTCACAATGGTGTCAATAGATGGCGCTAATGATTACAATATTTTCTGAAAGGCTGAGTCTGAAACTTGTTCAATTATTTGAATTATATCCTGTACTTGAACAACAAATACTAAAATTAGATAAATGTTATATGGAAACGAAATTATTTAATTTTTAATGAGCCTTAGTATTTACAACAGAACTTCACAATGATGTCAATAGATGGCGCCGCGAGGTCTCAGTTCGGGGCAAACCACTAGTTAACTTGTGTTAATTATGTACGACTTTTCTTATTTGCATGATGTAACTACCTATAAATTGAATTGCGTGTTTACCTAGTGCATAAGCCATTTAACATTTTTCATACCTACTACTTGTAATTCTGTTGGTAGTTCAAATAAATTAAATAAATAAACAGGAAAATTGATAAACTCTGCAATTCACCGCGGTTATATTGTCACCATTTTTCATTCCGCAACAAATAAAAGAAAAAGTTTAGCCAGACACCGTATGTTAATAAAATGTCACTCGTTCGAGTTTTTAATGAAACGAACAAAAAACACCGAGTCATTCGGCTGGATGTGATACCGGGGTGGAAATTGGAAGCCGCGTGAAAACACATTTTGTCTGAACTGATTTCGGGAGTTTCATGTTGTATTTTTTTGAGAGTTTGTTCGACAATACATGGAAATAATATGATTTTTTCGTTGTTCCAAACATTAAATTGTTTGGGGAAACATTTATTAGCCGCAACACACACCGCCTGCTACGGAGGGAAATGAGGCACAGCGACTTTTTTACAACATTAATTCAAGATTCGAATGTGTTTTAGTCAAATCAACTTTCGACACAACTTGAATAGGCCGTTGCGCTATTCAAAAAAATTAAAGCGTAAATGTAGTGTACCTATATTATACGTAAACGTAAGTAATCAAACGTTTTGTCGTGTCACCTAGTCCGTACGCATTAATTTCAAAGTGAATGCCGCCTTTTGTCCGACACGCAAAATTATTCGTTCATAGAGTGTTTTCAGCCTTGCTCTGAATTTGACGCATCTTCAATATTGAATGGGAGGTTTTGTTTAAGAGAATAGCTATTATGTTATTGTATCATTGTATGGACGTAGATGTAAAATTGCAGATATGACAGCGGGTAAGGCAGTAACGGCAATAATTTAATATAAAAAATTCTTTTTAAACAACCGACTTCAAACTCCCGCGCCAACTTTACAACAACTAGCACACTCTATACAAAGTACTTATTTTATTGTTGATATTTTAAAAACCGCTCGACCGATTTCGATAAAATTTATATGGGACCACATGGGAAGTATGCCCTTTCAAATAAAAAAAGGATCATCCAAATCGGTCCACCCAGTCAAAAGTTCTGAGGTAACAAACATTAAAAAAAAATACAGTCGAATTGAGAACGTCCTCCTTGTTTTGAAGTCGGCTGAAAATGCAGGAAATTAATATTTTTATCACGAATGCAACAACGCCATTCAATAGCTCGGAACTGCCGTGGACTGCTGGATTTCCTTTTTTATGACGTACGGACAATCGTACGGTTACGATATAAATATTAAAGTTACAGGTGTATATAAATACATACTAATGTTACTAATGTTATGTTGTTGTGTATAAGGGATATGCACATTTAGACCCACTTGCACAAGGACTCGTAAATTGATTTACTTAAATATATTAATGGTGTCCCTTTTTGACAACAACAATATGCATTTGCCAAAAAGGGATAGAATTACAAAATTTAACTAAATCAATTTTAAATGTCCTTGTGCAAGCTATAAGGACAAAATGTCGCCCCTTCCGGCTCGGACCTCCGCGGCGCAGTGTTGAGCGCTGTTGCCTTTACGTGCGGAGGTCCCGGGTTCGATTCCCGGCAGGGTCAATTTGGTAATTTATAATTTCTGAATGTTCCCTGGTCTGGCCTGGTGGGTGACTTCGGCCGTGGCTAGTTACCACCCTACCGGCAAAGACGGGCCGCCAAGCGATTTAGCGTTCCGGTACGATGCCATGTAGAAACCGAATAGGGTATGGGTATGGGTTTAATATAACTGCCATGCCCCTAGCAGGTTAGCCCGCTACCATCTTAGACTTCATCATCACTTACCAAGGTGAGATCGCAGTCAAGGGCTAACTTGTAGTGGATTAAAAAAAACGTTTAGCGCAGTTATTAAAACAAATTTTTTGGTGACTTTTAATAATTATTTATCATTACATAATCAAAATAAAACATGATTAATCGAAGGAAAATCATTTTTATATTCATCACATATCATATTGAACTCGATCAAAAAGAGTAACCCAATCTCGAGGCAATAATAAAGAAAACATTAATAAGTCCTCCCCCAAAAGAAATCCATCCGAAGCATACTAAAGGCGTCATCATACGATTTCGCAAATCCCATAAAGCCATTAGGCCAAAGCAAACACGCCGCGAGACGACGGCGACGCGCGATAAACGATGTAATTCACGAATATCGCGTATCGTACGCGCGCGCGATAATACTCGCCACGCGGCCGGTTATGAAATTTGATGTCGTTAGATGTAGATCGAATAATGGTAGCAGATGTGTCAATCTTTGTGATTTATTTAGTTTGTGCCTATTTTCTTACACGCATTTAAAATAAAAATGTAATAGACATTTATGTAAAAGATTTTATGAATCGTTAATAAATAGTTTTTTTGTTTTTGAATTAATTGAGTTTAGAGAAATACTTAAAACATACAGTAAACACCACGATATTCTTAATCAGGGAACAATTATTCGTTAGTAGTTATGTTAAATATCTCTCAAACAATCTTTTAGATAAAATTTTTGGACCACGAAGAAGGTAAGCACCACTAAAACTATGAATAAGAATATAAAATTAGCTATACGTACCCAATTAACTTGCTTTATTACTTAAAATACATTTTTTATCTGGAAAAAATATTGAAATAATCTTAAAAGGTTTTAATTTTTTCTTTTTTGGATTGATAGTGAGTTTTTCGTAACCTTTTATTAAAATAAAAGGTTCCGAAACCAAAACGTGATACGCCATTTTAGTTGAAAAGGTATAACTTTTTTTAAATGGTTTTATTATTTGCATCTGGATTTTTCCGTCGATGAAAATGGGCCTAAGTTAACCCAGTTTGATATGCGCTCTTTATAGAATGCTCTGTAGATATTACTATATTATGAAAGTGAAACGCTTCTACGTGAGTTTATTAATCTTTGCATCGTCCCTCGTTAAGGGTGCTACCCTTGTAAAAGTCAGCGTGAATAGAGCTAATCCTTATCACCGCCGGGGGTTACAGTGAATCAATTAAAGATAAGCAAATATGTTCCATTGTACTTAGATTGAATTTGTTGGTGTGAGAGAGGAAATTAACTTTTGGCGGATAAAGCGATCCGTCATGTGTGCCCCCTTAAGTAAATTGTAAAGTTTTGTTTTACTGATTTATTCATATTGCTATGGGATGTTTCATGGGAATTTTGCCGGCAATTTGGGAATTTACAATTTCTGAATTTTCTCTGGTCTGGTCTGGTGGGAGGCTTCGACCGTGGCTAGTAACCACCCTTCCGGCAAAGACTTCCCCCAAGAATTTTAACGTTTCGGTACGATGCCGTGCAGAAACGAACTATAGGGGTATAGATTTAATATAACTACCATACCCTTAACAGGTTAGCTCGCTACATCTTAAACTGCATCATCACTTACCATTAGGTGAAATCGCAGTCAAGGCCTAACTTGTAGTGGAATAAAAAATAAAAAAAGATATTTATCGATGTTCTTATTCTCTTAAAAAAGATACGCGCCGAATTGAGGACCTCCTCCTTTTTTGGAAGTCGGTTAAAAAGTTGCCAATTACTACAACGACTTCTCTGATGCAGTGGTGAGCGCTTTGGTCTTATAAGTAAGAGGTCCCAGGTTCAGACTCCAGATAGAGGACATAATATTATACACTAGCTGATGCCCGCGACTTCGTCCGCGTGGATTGTGGTTTTTTGGTTCCCGCGGGTTCTCTTTAATTTTCCAGGATCAAAAGTAACGTATACAGTTATCCCAGACTATAATTATGTATCTCTGTGCCAAATTTCATCCAGATCCGTTCTGGCGTGATTGAGTAACAAACATCCATCCAAATTCGCATTTATAAAATATAGATTATAAATATTGTCTATCTGTCTGCAAATTTATATATTTTTTTCTATGACCTCTGTCGCAACTAACTGCTAGGTACGTTGGTCTAGTGGTTAGCATGTCTGACTGCGGGTGACGAGATCCTGGTTTCGACTTTACCAGGTTGAGCAATAATTAAGTAAGACCGTCTATCAAAAAATTCTATGTATACCTACCATAATGTTGATTCTTGTTATTACAAACACAATCGAGTTCTTAAGCTTTCCTTTATTATTCTTAAAGTAAACATTTTCATCAGGCAAACCGATAAAACTAACAAAGGCCTATAATTATAATCGAAAGGCTACAATGCAACTGTTGATTTTTCTCACAAAGTATCAAACTTCATACGTAATAACGCCTACGTATGAAATAGCAATTTATTACGTTTATTGGGAATCCGTAGTTAAAATAATGAAACGCTTTATTTCATCAAGTATTTACTAATATGATCAAAAAAAAATTGTAGGTAGGTACACAAGAAAAAGGTGAGCGAGGCGACGCGACGCGACAACGCCATAGAAAATGAGAATCTTGTCTACGCGACAACGTCAGTAAGAAGCTACTGTTTGATACTGTCGCGTCGTAATCGCGTTTGTCGCTCGTGAAGGACAACGGAACACCGCGTTTGTCGTTCACCTAGAACAACGGGTTACCCGAAATAAACCTCAACCTATAGTATCTAAGCGCGCGAGTTGAAGGTGGCCTGAGGTGAAACATACGCTCTGCATTCAACTCGTGCGCGAACTATAGGTTATCTATTAAACTTTAAGAATCTAATTAAAACAGTGGTTTGAGCTGTGCATCGATAGATTAGATCAAAGAAGTTTTGTTTATTCCACATCGGAAAATTAGTAAAACTAACACAAGTAAGTAACAAAGAAAGAACAAAAATCCACGAATCAAAACCAACTATTGACTTTTCACACAAAATGTTAAGTCTCATAATCTCCGCCGCCCACACATAAAATAGCAATTTATTAGGTTTTTTTAATGTGAGAACTCCAAACAGTTTTAATGCTAGGATTACGCGTGTAAGCTCATTTAAATTTTTTATTAATATTGGGGATAATGGATAGCAATAACAACTGTGGGGGATCGCTTTATTGTTATTAATATAATTTAGTTATGAATTATTCAGGAGGGGTGCTGCGGCATTCCGAGGTGTTAGATTCGATGTTCGTAGGTATTGTATACGGTCAGAAAATAATTTAATTTGGTACCTACTTAGTTTAAGAACTTCTTCTTGTGGTTTAGACACCTGACCTTCGACCGCCGCGCGTTCGATCCATGAGTAACATCTAACTTATCAGAGGTATACAGTTTTATAAATAATATCACTTGCTTCAAACGGTGAAGGATAACATCAAACTCAAAATATATTTATTCAAATTAGGTACAATGTACACGTGAACCATGATGGTGATAATCGGTTACGGTTTCTTAAAACTAAAGCCACTAGGGTTGCAAACGTGCCCTAGTCTGAGAAGAGCAACAAACTCAACCGGGTTTTTTTTTAAATTTACGTTTTACATTAACTTTGAACTTATAACATCTTACTTATCAGTGGGATACTTGCGTTTTTTAATATCACTTGCTTCAAACGGTGAAGGAAAACCTCGTGAGGGTTTGTTTCCTCACGAGGTTTCCCTTGCCTGCCCGAGATTTTTTTATAATGTTTTCCAAGATGTGTGAAGTCTGTCAATCCGCACTTGCTCAGCGTGGTGGACTATGGCCATTGTCATTCTGAGCGAAGAGATCGGCAGGGCGACCGCGTAACTTTTGCATCAATCATTGATACATCGCAATCACCGCCGATTGGCTGAATTTATGGTATTCTTGCTGCGTCAATGGATTTCGTCCAATAGTGGAAGAGTGTTTACCAATCAGAGGTGATTGCGATGTATCAATGATTGATGCAAAAGTTACGCGGTCGCCCTGCCGATCTCTTCGCTCAGAATGACAATGGCCATAGTCCACCACGCTGAGCATGTGCGGATTGACAGACTTATGACAAAAGTTACCTATGATAGGTTGAGAAGATGACATTTTCTTTTCTCTATTAACTTGGCATTCAACCGTTTTAACGCTCGTAGGTGGTTATCAATAAATCGGCATTATAATATAATTCTTCCTACATATTCGTCATTAAGGCGACGCTACGTGGCCGAGGCATTGGAGCGGTAACGATAAAGCTTATAAGCTTGTACATTAGCAGTTGGAGCATTATTAATGTTGACGCGGAAAAATCGCTAAGTGTGTCTACCGAATATCGGAAACTGTCTCCATTTTCACGGCCAGGGTAAAATGACGGACGGCTATATTCACATGTGGCATACTGCTGTGCAACTGTGATTTTTGAAGTGAAACTTCTTTAGATTCGTTGTGATTTGAAAATTCAATGAATCGAAAAAATGACGAACATTTATATAGCTGATGCCCGGGAATTCGTCCCCGTGGTTTAAGTTTTTTGTTATTCCCGCGGGAACTCCTTAATTTTCCGGGATGAAAAATAGCCTATGTCACTCTCCAGGTCCTCAATTATACCTATGCCAAAAGTCAAAACCACGTCGATCCGTTGCTCCGTTGCGGCGTGATTGAAGGACAAACCAACAAACCAATAAACTAACTAACAAACACACTTTCGCATTTATAATATAAGTATGATTTAGATTTTAGCCTGCGAGAGAATGACATAGAATAAAAGTTATATTTATCTCATTATCTCGTAGGCTACTTTTCTGAAGTTTTACTTCTGCCGTGTGTGAATTGCACACACACACACTTTTTCTACAATCTAGAATAGGCATGATGACAGTAACCAAGAATCAATGAAATTATGAATTTATCTAATGAAATAGGAGTCATGGATTATAAAAAACGTATTTATTTTTCAATTTCGAGTGAGATTGCTATTTATATTGATAAAATAAAACTACAAAATACAGCAATCCGCCATATTGCATAGAACACAAAGAAGCGAATGACGTCACAATTGTTTGTTTTCGAGCTTTGAAAATCACACTATTGCTTACTGCACACTTCACAGAGTACATTGGTAAAAACAATAGTGACGTCACAACGACGCCATGACACCGCCGAACGTTTTGGCGTGAATTTTAAAATTTAAATTTCAAATGCTAATTTTATCTACCAAACTTTATTTTTCTACTGAAATAAGATTTTTTTTCGAAATAGTAGATACTTCCGAACATAATCTGACCATTTTTCAAAATCAGTCATCATGCCTATTTAGATAATGGAAACAGTCTCTCAATATTTCTCAAGGTTCACGTCCCAGCGTATAGGTGCGTATAGGTACGTAACAAATGATTGTCAAAGCGCAGGTTGTCGGTAGAGTGAGCGTAATGACACGTGAGAGATTAGCGTATGGGAACGCGAGGGAATTCAATTTGGGTGAGTTTTTAGGGAGAAGACGTAATAGGGTAGCGGTTAAACCCATCCGCATACTATAAAAAATCCACTTTCAAGATCAGAGGCCATACTGCCAAGTGCCAACATATACAATATGGTGCCAGCAACGAGCCATATTGTTTAATTGTTGTTGACTTTCGTGTTTTAGAATTATAATCCTTATTTTAGGAACGTCAAGGTACGTGACATCAAACTGTCACTTGGACTTTGGAGTAATATTGCATAAGTATTGCTTTAAGCGTTGGCAGTAGGTATGGAAGAAACTTAAGTCCGATCCGGCGCGGCGGTATGAGCAATGCTCTGGAATCAAAAACTCGGACGTGCGCCGGAAGAGTGCCTTTAGGCGCGCTGTATAGAAATCGTAATCATTTGACAGCTTAAAACGTGTTATTCGAACTATTTTAGGAGTTCATGAATGCTTTTCGACGTGCATGCATGTAAAGAACTCCTTAAATTATCCGTTTGACAGCCCATTACGATTACGGTTTCCTTACACAATCGGGGGGCTGATTAATATTCAACTAGATGATGCCCGCGACTTCATCCGCGTGGATTGATGGATGTTTTTTGACTCCCGTGGGAACTCTTCAATTTCCCGGGATAAATAGCCTATGTCCTTCCCCAGGATACAACCTGCCCCTGTACCAAATTTCATCAAAATCGGTTGAACAGATACATTTTTTTTGATTCCCGCGGTAACTCTTCAATTTTCCGGGATAAAAAGTTGCCTGTGACCTTCCTCGGGATGTAACCTATTTCTGTATCAATTTTCTTAAAAATCGGTTGAGCAGGTAGTTGGGCCGTGAAAGCGTAGCAGACAGACAGACACACTTTCGCATTTATAATATTAGTATGGAATTCTCTACTGCTACACTGATCTCGGACTTTTTCGACAGCCTTGAAACAGTTGCAATTAAAAATACAAAGGTAGGTACTAAGCACAGAAAAAGCAATCTGGTTTAGGTATTATATAATAGTTTCAAGTTTAGCCAGTTTAGTGTGCGCAAACATTCCCAGTCATTTTGGGGTTCAAATTGGTTGCGCAAACTCTGTGTGCCCACCCGCAGTGAGGCTGGCCACATAATGGGGGTCCCAAATTGACTAAATTGATACTGTCAATACACCAAGCGTTTTAAACTCTGTTAAATCTTTTAAGCATTTTCTTTAATACGATCTGATGTCGGTCTCAAAGACAGTGAGGTAAACCCTGCCATTGCTAATTATGTTATTCTTACATAATTGAGTGGTTGGGAAAATTGCGACCACGAGTAATACCATCGTGGTCATAATTATTATAAAGAACTAGCTGATGCCCGCGACTTCGTCGGCGTGGTTTAAGTTTTTTTTTATTCCCGCAGGAACTCCTTAATTTTCCGGGATAAAAAGTAACTATAACCATGCCAAAAATCACGTCAATCCGTTGCTCCGTTGCGGCGTGATTGAAGGACAAACCAACAAACCAACAAACAAAGTGACTTTTGCATTTATAATATTAGTATGATTAGGTCTGCACTGCATTCCGAAGAAACAATGCATAAAATTTGAATCTGTTGTTTTGTGAATTTGTAAATACTTAAGTAAGTATATATTTAAACTTCTTTATATGTAAAAGTTTGGATGGCTGGATGGATGAATAGTTGTTACTCAATCACGCCAGAAGCTAAGAACGGCTGTGCGGATCTGAATGAAATTTGGCACAGAGATAAATTATAGTGGTTATGTCACCGTAAATTTGTAAAAATCGTAAGATTGTAATCTAACGCTTTTTTTCGATAGATTGTAAACAGTCGAAAGATTGTGAACCGTTCAATGTTTTAAGTGTCAATTTTTGAAATATTCATTGTATTTACGTTTTCTTGTCTCTTTCTTAGGTTAGGTTAGGGTTCGACATAAATAATCAAGTAGTGCCCTATAAGGTTCTATCGGGTTAATAAACCTAACAGATTACAATCTGCCGAAAAATAATCCGTTATATTGTACCTAATCATTCGACAGTTTACAATTTCGCGAGTTAGATTACAATCTAATGGTTTTTACAATGTTACGGTGACAGTTATAACGCCAAAAAACCTCACTCCACGCGGACGAAGTAGCGGGACTCATCTAGTTTTTTAATAATTTTGGGAAAGGTTTTTTGTCATAATAATACAGTGTTGAGACTTTTAAGTAGGTAGATATTATGTAGGTATTATTAAATTATTTCTACGATACAATTCGCTGTCTCCATGACAATAATATCGCCGTTCCAAAACCGATACAATAAATTGAATCCCAATATAGACAAAAGGGACTTATGCAAAAATATCATTGATATACAAAATTAAAGATACCAACCTACTCTGAAAAGATAAACTCGTTAATATGCTTTTGTTAATCATTATCACATGGAAGAAGCAATTTTTTATATGACCAGTTTGTAAAATCGTGTTATAGAATCAAAGATTCGAATTGACGATGTGACTAGTGATGGTGATAATTAACGACTAGGGTCTGAGACCAGTGTCTGAGAAGAGTCCACAACAAACTAAGCTGGTTTTTTTTTAAAAATATTAAAACTAGCTGCGCAACTTCTTCCGCGTGAATTGAGGTTTTCAGGTAAAAAGTGTAAGTCTATCTCTGTGCCAAATTTCATCGAGATTCGTTCAGCCTATCGAAGCCTATTCGTACTATCAAGTGAGATCGCAGTCTCACCTGGCAGTAATTGATGATACAGTCTGAGATGTTTCCGGGCTAACCTGTAGTGGTATCAGGTAAGTATGGCTAATAGATTTTGTTTTTAAATAATTGAATATCTTTAGTTTTGTACATCAACGTTTTTAAACACACGGACTCATATTTTGTTACAAAAGGCGTCTGAAAACACGCTTATTCAGCCCGAGCGAATAACATTGCATAGTAATGTACCGCGTACCTGCATGTCATAAATACGTGCGTACCGAACGATAAATATACGGAACAAAGCGGTACACACGTATAAAACGAGCCTACATCTCTTAATGATATGTTGATTCAACGCATTAGTTACATGGCTATGTTGCCAGTGGAAACATCTCGCCAGCCATTTTACCGCGACATCACTACAGGCTAAAATAAACTATGCCGACCACAAAATAAATCCCATTTTACAATAAACTAGTTCTACACTTACGACGTTTCGATTTGAAATCCATTCCAACTCATTAAACAAGACATAATTTAAGTTGGTTAAATTTCATCATCCGATTTAAAGTTGAAACAAAAGGCATTAAGCTTCAATTTCCAATGTGACTCGTTAGTACTTATTGTTGTTGCATTTCAGATTTGTAACTGAAAGTTCGTGCAACTCTATCTTCATTTGAAAATTAACTTTATGTTATTACGTTACAGTTGGTTTTTGTTTGTATTGTTGTTGGAAATTGAGACATTAGAAACCCTCGAGCGACTATTACCGTGTTCTTTTAACAAATGCACGTCGTACAGAGTAAGATGTAAGTCTGTACCGGCGCGCATAAATAAGGTCCGAGGAGTATCGGTTATTTCAATACCGCGACCCCAGGTGGGCGTGGACCCCTCGTTTATCATCGGGAACAATTATTAAATTATCTTTTTCGTTGACATTAAGTAATTGTTTCGTTTGGCCCGCGCTCTTAAGGGCGCGTTTACTTCACACGCATTTCTTCGCGCGTATGTACAACTTTCACGCGGTTGCTGTGCGACTTGGAACCGCGCGGCCACAGCAATAAAAGCTCTATTTCTGCTGGGGCTTGAGGATACTAAAGTGCGCGGAAATGTGAACACACTTATCGACCGCACGGTTGGGTAAATGAATTTGAAAGTTATTGCCTGATAAATAGAATTGACGCTTGTTATTTATGAACAGGAGAGCGTGGCTAATTAGTTTACTAGCTAGTTTTCGCATCGTTTAAACCGCAGCCTTACGGCAAGTAAGTGGTAACCGCACGGTGACCGCACGGATATTTTAGTGTCGTTTAATAACCGCACCAGCTGCCTTACGATGTATCTAGGTGAGTGTCATTGCGACACGATGCGGTGTGACGCAACGAGACAGTATCAAACAGTAGTTAAACCCTTCACGTGGCCTACGTTGTCTCGTACGTCTGTAATTTTCTATGGCATCGTATCGCGTCGCGTCACGTGGAGTCGCTTCTGACATTCACCTAGGGCCGGGTAAGTGGCCACCGCGCGGCGATCGCTCGTAGTGTCATTAAACCGCAGCCTTACGTACGCCAGTGATGAGCTATGGCTTTTAAATTATTGTTGTACGTGCCCAAATTCCTTTGTGAGAAAATATTTACGGTATTTGAAATAATGATCCTGGTTTAACGATTGTATTCGGGATAAATATTTTATAATATATGTTTATTAACATAAATACATGATGGACGTTTTTATTTTTACAACAGCGTTAAATATATCGTCGCTTTTCCTACGAAAGGACCTAACTGACATCGAGTTAATTGTTCAGGGCAAGCGTTTTTCGGTTTCGTGCTCAACTATATTGTCCACAGCCTGCTCAAATAAAACTATATTAGAATTTAAAAAATATTCTTATAATCTGTGAATCAAGGCCTTTTTGCAAGTAGGAATTGTCTTATTTAAATGTGCGTATTCATTTAGGTAAAAATATTTAAAACAGTTACGCCACTTCATAAGAACTTTGTTTTTCTGAAAAATTTATTACTTAGGAGATACGACTGTATTTTTTACTGAATAATTAAATCACATTTAATTCAAAATAATTTGTTTTTTGTTTCTTTATATATAATAATAATTAGGATAGTTTTAAATCATTTTTTGACTGAAAGTTTTTGGATTCGTACTATTTTGGATTTTTTTACTGCCCAAGGTTTTATACATTTTTTGTCACCAATTTACATAAATTTTTAACTCTATTAGTTAATGTCTAAGGTATTCCGTCGCAATCAAAATTCAGACGTAAGTGAAAACCCCATTTTTATTCAATATAGTCTAGTTCACACTAAATAACGTATTTTCAGTTACGTCATAGTTGATAGATATTTATTTAGCTGATCACTAAATAAAAATCTTTCTAATAGCCCTAAGTATAAATTACGCCACTTAGTATGATTTCCTTTTCGCAAATGAGCATATACGCCACACTTACCGATTGTCCTAGCCAGTAAACGGTAAAAGATATGAAAATGTCGATAAGACAGATCGACAGAGAATCAAAAGTACATTATTATGATGTATTTAGTGCAGTTACGTCAAAAGTGTCCTTTCGTAGGAAAAGCGACGATATTTTCATTTTTTAATAAGTTGCGGTTAAACTCTTGTATTTTAAGACTTTTATTAACTAATCGGCAGCCCTTAGGTAATTTATTTTAAGACTTCTACAAGCCGAAAAGTTAAAATTTATTATTAGTTGATGATTATTCAATATTAAAGACATTACAAAGTATTAATTTATTGAATCATAAGTACTAAAATAATTTTCAAAATATAGTAGAACTTTAATCCAAACTCATTTTATATCTGCATAATAGTTGATTTAACTACTTAATAATAGTAAATAGGTACTAAATAGTAATATAAGCCGAGATTTATAGATACTGAACACTAATCTTAAATCTCCGGATTTCCTCTAATACAAACAAGTAATAAATAACCTCAAAACCTGACGCACAGTTATGTACATTTGTTACTTATAATTGTACCAGTTTACACAATAACGCGTACACAAACTCACTAAATGTTAGTTTTAGAAGCACCATTTATCATGCACGGGCGTGTAAACGGGTCGCACGGAATTGGGAATCACCAATCGGGATCGACTTGAATTTTTAAACTTAAACGCTACCTACTCATTATTTTATTTTTAAAATACATTTTTTTTCTTTAAACATAAAAAAATTATATTATTATTTGGTAAAACTTTGGTTTTATAGTATAAATGATTGAAAATCAAAGCGTTTTCTCTATCACTGATCGCGATTGGTTATCGCAATCGCTCCGTAATCCGACTTCGGTCGTTCGTGTAATGAATCAAAAGGTAATTAACTAATAAAGTTATCGCAGTCTGAAGTGTAGACGTATCTGATGGGAATTTGTACCAGTTAATGGGTTTGAATGGCCTAAACTGTATTTTAATACAAATGACTGCGACTTTAATAATTTTCACACTTAACATGTTAACAATTTTAGTGAAAAATTACCTACAGCTGTCATCAGGTTATAAATATGTCCCTGGATGATAGTGGAAGGGCTTAGGTAACAAGCGAAAGCTTGACTGACGAACCGATGGCACGGTGGCAGTGTAGAAACCCTCAAAATCGCTCCTCAATTCGATACCACTTACCTGGGACAATATGTAAGTCACCCACCGCGCAGGTTGAGGCAAAATTATTAAGTATTTCAAAGCGGAGAGCGGTATCAATTAATGATCTGTGATAACAATATAGAATTTGCTTTATATGTACTTACCTAAACCTGTATTGTAACAAGGTTAAAAATTGTGAAATCAGTAGGTATATTGAAAACAAAATACAGGAGGCTCAGTGGAATCCATCCCTTATGTCAATATGAATAAAGATTAGTTTGCAGCTATAATTAAAGCCGCCGTACCTTGGTTTCACTTCGGTTCGCCGGTGTACGTTGCGCCTTACAATTAATATGCCTACCAGTCATTAACTCCTAGAATACCACTTTAAAACTGCTTATATCGCATTCACACTTCAAAGTTAATTCCTAGTGGGAATGAAATTAGCTACTAAATCCGTTTAAACCCAGCGCGGCGGGAGAAACGAATCAATTAAGACAATAATGTGGTCCAGCCGAGATACTATCACGAATGCGCAATCAACTGGCTAAAGCCTCGCTTCCATAGCCCAAGCAGAGATAAAGCAATGCTATAGCTATTCAAAACGCGTCAAATTAGCTATACTAAATCTGTTTAAGCCCAACGCGGCAGGAGAAACGAATTAATTAAGAAAATAATGTGGTCCAAAAGAGATACTATTACGAAAACGCAATCAACTAGCTAAATATTTCCTTTTTAAACTAAAGCTAAACTATAGGTATGTATAAAAGGTCGAGGTACTTAATGATTTTATCATAAATCAACTAGCAAAACCTTTACCTCTACAGCTCAACCATAGCTGCGCTAGAGCTACTCAACATGTGGCAAATTTGCTACTTTTGTTAAACTTTTCAACTCAACTCAACACTCAAACTAAAAAACAACAATGAAAAATCAACTGGCCAATACAAGCCTTGCATTTCCACAGATCAATGATAGCCAAGCTAGGTATATGATTAAAAAAAACAAAGTTAGATTGGTGACAAATTCAAAAGCATATACCATCAAAACAGCTCGCAGAGGGAAAACATAATAATATGTATTATGATGAAAAATTATAAAGGATGCAAGCTTTCTCAAGTACCAAATTTCTTTAAATCGGTTAACCTTAAGACCATTAAATGCTAACAAACATAATATTTTGGAATAAGATTAGTGTAGTTTCAAAGCGAAGATATACCAAGAGTAATTTGAGTGGAGCCGCGACCTTTCTATATATCAGTGGCTAGTTACGTTAGCTGATTGCTAACTTGCTGGATACAGGAAATATAGCGAAAATAAATATTTGTAAGGCCGTCTGTGGCTCAGACACACTCCTGCTATCTCTATCTCGGCTCTCAGTGATTACAGGCGAAAACAATTACACTTTTATCAACTTAGTGCTTTAATAGGTATATTATTTATAGAGTTAAGCTAGTCTTTTTTTAGCGATTTTTCAGCGAGTCTGCCTCATTGGTCTAGTGGTTTAAATGTCATGTTCGACTGCGGCCGATGAGGTCACGGATACTTAATAACTCTGTCTGTCGGTTTGTCTGACTAGAAATTCTCAGTACTAGCCCGGAGTTAGGAAGTTGGCAGTATTTTGCCCCCGTGCCTCGGTGAGCACGTAAAGCCGTCGGTCCTGCGCCTGATCTCTCTCTGGTCGTGTCGGATTTTCCGTCCCATCGACCTATGAGAGTAAAACAGGAACAGCGAGTTCACCTGTACATGTGGACTAGATGATGATGAGATAGGCCGTCGTGACCGAAATTCGGTTATAACTGCCACCGTAAGATTGCAAAGGCCGTTGGATTGTAATCTAACTAGCGATATTGTAAACTGTCTACAGATTACAATTTAAAGTATTATTTTTCGGTAGATTGTAATCTGTTAGGTATATTAACCCCATAAAACCTAACACTACCTGATTATTTGAGTCGAACCCTAACCTAACCTACAAGAAAACATAAATACAATGAATATTTCAAAAATTGACACTCTCAGAACATTGAACGGTTCACAATCTATCGACAGTTTACAATATCGCTAGTTGGATTACAATCTAACGGTTTTTGCAATCTTACGGTGACATAACGACTCTTTCAGGGAGGATAAAGGTTTTTTAAAGATCCCGTTGGAATATCTGAAAATTCTCGTTTAACTCGTCTACCCTCATTACCGATAGTATTTTCTATGTAAAGAAAAAAAATGGTTTTATTTATAATTTTCACTCAATATTATGTGTAACAAGTTAATAACATTAGGTTATCAATGTAGGTAAGTATATAATACAACATAATATGTATTCTATTTTAGAAAAACGTACTTTTAATTGCTAAGTTTTTGCCTTGCATTGGACTTTTGTGGCAGCCTTTTTAGAAAGCTAGAGCAGTTAAATCTAAATTGCCTCTGCCATATCCAGTGTTCGAAACCGGGACCTCCCACTTACAAGACTCCACTGCGCCAGAGAGGTTTTATCGGGATCGTTTTTCTTTGGTTTCGTCCCCGTGTCCACCAAGCTGACAATACAGTCGTATATTATCTCATCCCGGGCACGTTTCGCGGAAATATTCAAATTTATGACATAAGGTGAGCGCCTCGCGCGACGCCAGTTCTACCAGGATCTCCTTGTTCATGTTTTGAATGAATATATTAGTTTGTAAAATAAAGGAGACGAAGCCAGACAGCGTATCACCTGAGGATGGAGAATTGAGTTGTCAATTTATTTTATTTTTATAGGTTCACTTACAATATACATATTTAACACACAAATGATGACATTAAAAAAGTGACACATTCACTGATATGTACATCGATTAAAGTGTACACAACGTTTACAAAATTAGCGCATGCAAACAAACTATCAAGAAAATATTATTATGTGAAGGTTATATTACCTATATAAAATTAATGATTAATCTATAGGACTCACCGATAGGTGATCGGTGAGTTTTTTTTTAAATACTCCATAAGAATTGTGGAATATGTCGGTGCCAGGTATAACTTGAGATATTTCATTATATTTTGCACATATACGAGCAATAGGTGCTTAGTTTCCAAGACGTGTTCTAGCGAAAGGTATTTGGAGTGTTTTATGAGATCTACGAAAGCGGAATTTAAAGATAAAGATTTAGTTTTTTAGTTAAGAAAGAGTTTAATTTGCTCGTTTATCGGTAACAAAAAAGTAAAAGTAAAGTAAAATATACTTTATTGTACACCATACAAAAAATAAAATACAACAGATATAATAATCTAATGGACATGGCACAACAGGCGGCCTTATCGCTTAAACAGCGATCTCTTCCAGGCAACCTTAGGGCAAAGGACACATTGATATAGAAAGCGGAAGGGGTGTACTAAAGAGAAGAAATTAAGTAATATACAAAAAGATACAGAAATTAGTGACATAAAAAATTTATTATAAGTATCTAAATAGATATAATAGAAAGAGAGGTGAAAAACTGTATAATAGTAATTTAAATTATAGACGACAAATAGATAAATATATTAAGAAGATAAATAATGCTGTTTCAGCTTAGTTTTGAAGATAGGAAGTGATTGAGATAGTCTAATATCCAAGGGGAGAGAATTCCAAAGCCGTATAGCAGTAACAGTAAAAGATTTATTATAGAAGGAAGAAGAATGTCTAGGAGTACTAAGCAATAGATTATTTTTGGAACGGAGAGTAAAAGCATGTGTATTAAATGTGTACTTAAATCGATCTTTTAAATAATGAGGAGTGGTGGGATTGAACAGAATGCAGTAAAGAAGGTGAAGAATATGAGTGTTCCTGCGAAGGCGAATCGGGAGCCACTTGAGCTTACGGCGAAACTCGGAAACGTGATCATACTTTCGCAACCCAAATATGAACCTTATGCAATAATTTTGAAGCCGCTCAAGTTTATTTAGTTGCTCCTCAGTGAGATTAAGATAACAAGTGTCCGCGTAATCAAGGATCGGTAGAAGAAGAGTCTGAGCCAACGCAATTTTAGTAGGAATGGGAAGGACATTGCGCAATCTACGAAGAGAGCCAATTGCGCCAAACATCTTTCTGCTAAGCTCACTAATTTGCGATATCCAAGATAAAGTTTGGTCAAAGATAATGCCCAAATTTTTTACTTTATCACTGTAGGGGATAATAGTCCCATCAAGTACTATAGGCGGGAGCTGCGACAGAGTAATACGAGAAATTAATTTAGAACTCCCAATAATAATAGCTTGGGTCTTTTTTGGATTCACTTTAAGCCCAAACGAGTTACTCCAGTCCGAAATACGTGAAAGATTTTCATTCATCAAGCATATTGTGTCTGGTAGATCCGCTATCTTACATTGGGTGTAGATTTGTAGATCGTCTGCATACAGGTGGTAGAGAGAAGTAATATGGGAGCAGATCGAGTTGATAAAAATAGAGAACAAAAGAGGAGACAACACGCCACCTTGCGGGACACCAGCCTTGACGACAGACCAGTCAGAAAACGAGTCTTGAACTCGTACTCGCTGGCGGCGCCCATGCAAGTAACTGTGAAACCAGCCAATTACCCCAGGAGATATGTTAAGAGAGCTTAGCACAGCGAGCAGAATATCAAAGTCAAATTTACAGTATTGAAGGCATTACTAAAATCAAGCAATGTCAATACTGTAACTTGTTGGCTATCCATACCCAGCCGTATGTCATCAGTGATTTTAACTAAAGCAGTAGTCGTACTGTGACCAGGACGGAAACCAGACTGGAATGGATTATGCAAGTTATGGTTAGAAAGGAATTTACTCAGCTGTTTGTGAACAAGTCGCTCGAGTGCTTTCGATAAGAAGGGAAGAATGGATATGGGTCGGTAGTCCGCAAAAGTTGGATTAGATTTTTTAGGAAGTGGAATTACTTGAGCGTCTTTCCAAGATGAAGGGAAATCACTGGAGTTAATAGAATAGTTGAAGATATATGTTATGACGGGAGCTAAAAGATCGAGGATAGGAATGATCATCTTACGACTAATGCTGTCGGACCCGACTGCGTCTGAAGTAATGGCGATAATGCTCTTCTTAACATCACTGACGGTAAATTGGCTAAAGAAAAAAGAAGGAAAGTCAGGGGTTGATTCAGCAGAAAGTTGATTAATTGTATTTATTTTCGCAGTACTATCTATAGTAGCGGAGGAGGAGAACTGCCCATTGAGCTTATTTAAGTCTAGATTAGGTGAATCTACATTTTGCTTTGCTTTTCCAACCCCTAGTGATTTGAGGAAGTGCCAAACTTTAGCCGAGTCATCTTCCTCAACAACAGATTTATAGATATGGCGTCGTTGGCTATCTCTACACACCATGTTGCAGCGATTGCGTACCCTATGAAATTTGTCACGATTCAAATCATTAGGATTCATGCGATATTTAGTTTTTGCAGCATTCTTTTTTTCTTGTAATTTTTTGATATCCGCAGTGAGCCAAGGAGCAGGAAGATGTTTCATTCGAACTGGCCGAATAGGTGCATGGATGTCGTACAGTTGTATGAGCAAGGAGTTGAAGATAGATATCTGTTCTTCAGCGGTATCGGCACTCAAAACTGCTGACCAGTCGATTTTACCGGCATCCTCTCGCAACCGATCCAAGTCCATTCTACCAAAATTGCGCTGGAGAAGGATCCTTGGTTTAGCTTTAGGGGGCTTTAGTTTGTAGGACAGAAAAAGTAAGTCGTGGTAAGAAAAAGCAGAAGCATCGCACTGACCATGCTTTGCAACATGCTCAGTTGAAGAGACAATAATGAGATCAAGGAGAGAAGGCATACAGTTAGGAAACGCATGAGTCGCTGAAAGAGGAAGTATATGCAAGTTAGTGCCATCCACGAGAGACTTCAAACGAGATGACCTGGAGTCGTTTTTAAGGAGACAGGTATTGAAATCTCCCATGATAACAGTGTGATTATAGAGTGAAGAGTACTGCTCTAACAGAATTTCAAATGATGAAAAATAGTCAATTGTTAAATTTGGGCTGTAATAGACGCCAAGAAGGAGCTTCACATGTCCAAAAATAATTTCTATGAAAAGGTGTTCAGGGCCAGCACAAGAAGGTTGGGAAGAATTTAAAACGGTGAAAGGAATGTGGGATCTTAAATAAATAGCTACGCCCCCACCAGTGCGCCCAACGCGGTCGTTGCGAATCAAGTGAAATCCTGGAAGAGAGTAAGATGTTGAAGGCAAACATGGTTTTAACCACGATTCAGAAACTAGAATCGCGTGAATTTGTTTATTATCAAATGAGGACAACATGTCAGGATAGTGTGCAGGAATACTTTGAGCATTGATATGAATTGCGTTAAAATTTTTCAGTGTACCTGAGAAATGAGAATCAAGAGTCTCACTTAGAGAAGGGATGCTATAGAAACTGCCATTACTGCTCAATCCATCCGAGTCAGAGAGGGAAAAGAAACTGTCGTCTAAGTTTTCATCATCGAAAATCATTACGATGAATTAAAATATAATAATACAATATATAGATAATTATGATATAAATAGTAAATAAACTAAGTTTTTTGAAATTTATTTATCTTTTTAAACCCACCCGCCAGTTGCCAGGAAAGACTTCACTTTTTAAAACAAACAAAACTTAAAATAAAATACAAGCTTATTACTAATACCGAGTAAAAACTAAAAAAAAAAAAAAAAACACCCATTTTATCTCCTATAAGGAACAAAATAAAAATATATTTAACTAATGACTTTATACTTCAAACAAAAAAGAGTACCTACCTATTGAGGTAGTCGATACCTGCTTACTAGTTATTTATAACCACAAACCTTTATTTATTGTATTTTAAAAATTACGCGCCCCAACCTGAGCACTCCATATAATTAACGCTTTGCATTTGTATGCATTCACCAGTGGAGGGGCGCAATTTTATAGCACAAGTTCCAAAAGCCTTACATTCGGGGCAGTTTTTGTCTATGATAAGGATGTCATTAATGGAAACATCAGTTATTAGTCTATGTTATGAGTTTGTCATTTCCAACTGACAGCACAAAATAAACAATTAATTATGCAAATTGAGGGTAATAAAAGAAAAAAGAAAAATAAAACAGTTTGCATTTTTAGAAAAACTGAGTAGTAAATAGACTAAAATTGACAGAAATCAAATAGATAATTGCCTTGTATATGTAACATGCCCCAAAAGAGGAAGATAAATGAGTAAAGCAAATTTAGGTGTTCATAAAACTCAGTACCTTATCAATGTTAACACTATGTTAAAGTATAAATTATAATATCTACAATGTAATGTTAAAGTAATGTTTATGCATCTTTACTGTTATTATACTTTATTTTTAACAATCCTTTTGGACCTGGAGGATTGACTGGCAGCGCCCTGTGTCAGAGGTTTTGAAGAAGGCTGTGGAATGCAGTCAAGTTCAGCCCTGCATTCTACTCGGTGACGTGAGCCGTCCGGGGCTATGATGTGAATGCAGCCGTCCCTAGTCCAGCATTTACTGATGCCAAAGCGCTGCCTTGCCTCCATAAAAACGGTGTGACGACTCTTAGTTAAAAACTCTGACTGAGTTATCCCGCTGCCTTTAAAACCTGTTTTGGAGAACCAAACCTTGTCCCGCACTGTCACATCTGCAAACTTCACAAGTATTGGCCTTGGTTTCTTGCCTATAGGACGCCCCATGCGATGAGACGATTTAATGCAAACAGCAGAGAAGCCAGTTACACCCAGATGTTCCTCTACAATGCTGCAGACCCGTGAAGTAACATTCTCTGATTTTTCCTCACTAACCCCGTGGAAAAGCAGCATTTTGCGCCTTCTACGCATCTCCAGACGATCAACTTCGGTCCCCAAAAATTCAACCTGCCTCTGTAAAGTATTCATGGCAGAGAGCACGAAGGTCCTAAAACTGTTGAACTCTGCCGCCAGGGATGTGTTAGTGGCTGGTGCGTTTTCAAGCCCCTGTTGGAATTCATTCATCTTCTGCTGGAACATTTCAGCCATAGCGTTGAGCGAGTCTTTTAGTGAATCCATAATAAATTGCTGGTGACAACAGTTCACTATGAAATTTATATTTGTGAAGTGAAGTTAAATAAAGTGATTTCTAGAAGGAAAAAACTGTCTGGTAGGTACTTTTTATCACATTTACTAATTATATCAAGTAAACTGTACACAAAATTACTGTATTTTTAATTATTAAACGATAAAAATCAAAGAGCTCTTTTTAAACGTTGTTCAGTTTTCCACTCCTACCCTCGAACCTACCCCCCAAAAGATACAATAATAATTACTTATTCATCGGTTCCAACTTCCAACTTCCAACATAAGTTGATAGTTATTATTGAAGTAACTCTGTCTGATATTTCGGCGTTTGTAGTTGAAGTTGCCAAACAGCCCATGAGGGACGAGTGGCCAAGAGATTACTATTTACTAGTTGGGACAACACATTTATCAGTCGAATGCGATTGTTAACCAACGTTGACACAAGTCGGTATCTGGATGGGTGACTGAATTCGGTAGTCTGAATTTGGCCTTTTCGTTTCCTCTGTGCCGTCGGTCCCGTTTATTATCACTAACATCTGATAATAATCGTTAGAAACCTATGAGTTGAAAGAGTACTCTTAATCGAGCCGTATGCGGAAGGAATTGGGAACCTACCGCATTATTATCCCAAGAAAACCCCTGCCATTATGTGATTAATGGCAATTGGTCACGATTCAGCAATGAGGAATACGACGCAGAGAGAGAGGAAGAAAATTTCGCGTTACTAGAGATGAGTATTTACTTAACTCTTTAAAGTTACTTAAAAGATCTCAAACGAATCATGTTATGTACTTATACTGCCAAATATTATTAGTTCTATAAAATTAAATTAAAATAAATCAACCTGTATAAATAACAAGGCTGTTAAAATGTTTGAGGTCCAATTTGGGCGACGCGCGACGATTTGTGCCTTGGCATACTCCATTATGCCCTAAACGGGTCTCGCGGACCCTAATGAAGGCGCAGGGTTAATAACGAATAGGTTATTTACATAAAAGAAGAAACAGACTGACCGATAATATTATTATATCAATGTACCTACCTACCTACCTACAAAGAAAGCGGCAGTTTTGAAAATGAGTCGTAGTAAATAAAAAACATGGCTTCTAATGTATAGTATGGCACTTAAAAGTCTCTATGAAAAATGGCCGCCTGAAAGAAAATTACGCGTTGCTTCCATCCAAATATCGATCTTAAGATGCAACTTAAGAAGTTTTATTTCAAACTAATAAAAACTATTAAACTTATTTTTAAAAAAAAAACAACCTGTATAAATATAACAAGACTGTTAAAATATTTGAGGTCCAATTTGGGCGACGCGCGACGATTTGTGCCTCGGCATACTCCATTATGCCGTAAACGGGTCTCGCGGACCCTAATGAAGGCGAAGGGTTATTACCGAATGGGGTATTTATTTGCGTCTCGACCAGTTATAAGTTTATTATGTTAATCATTGCTAGTATTAACATAAAATAATTAGTAACTAGTTAAAGATATATTTATACCTTTATAAATAATATTTACTTACTTACCTTAGTGGATAACTAGCAGGTCTACATTGCATAGGTATCAGTGGATATTTAAAATTTAAGGGCGGAAACATACTACCGACAGGACTGGATAAAAAGGATTCGTACAGGACTTCTTATCCGCCAGACAAAAATAATTGTTCTAGTGTTTTAATAACACATTGTTCAGGCATTAATTGTTTAGTGTTTAATTATATTATGTGCCTTACTCATTGTCCTACAAGTTACAACATTAAGGTTGTTTAACTTGTAGGACATTGTCCTAAAACACAAAACGGGTAAAAATTGCTGGCTTAATGTGTACCTATGTAGAGTTCATCAAAGCTGAGGACTTCGATTATTATCACTACCCATCTATATATATATAAAATTCAAAGTCCTGACTGACTGACTGACTGACTTATATATCAACGCACAGCCTAAACCGCTAGGGTTAGAGACTTGAAATTTTGACAGGAGCTTCCTTTTGTAACGTAGGCGCTCATTAACGAAGGATTTTTCAAAATTCCACCCCTAAGGGGGTGAAATAGGGGTTGAAAGTTTGTATGAAATTCCGTCATTTCTTAAGTTATATCCATGAATCTTAGTATATGAGTTATCGGAAAAAATAAAGAAATACGTGTTTCACAGTTTTTCAAAATTCCACCCCTAAATGGGTAAAATAGGGGTTGACAGTTTGTATGACAGTCCTTGATTTATCAAGTTATAGTGATGAAACTTAGCATTTGGGCTTTCAGTTAGATATGCAGACGTACGTGTTTCACCATTTTTGAAAATTCGACCCCCAAAGGGGTGAAATAGGGGATGAATGTCCTTCATTTATCAACATATTTTTCAAGTTATAACAACGAAACTTGGTATTTTGGCTTTCGGTATATATAAAGAAGTACGTGTGTAACAGTTTTTCAAAATTCCACCCCCAAACGGGTAAAATGGGGGTTGTAAGTTGGTGTAAAAGGCCGACGTTTTTCAAGTTAAATAGCCGTGAAACTTGATATTTGGGCTACCGGTTTAAATTATGAAATACATAATCCACAGTTTTTATAAATTCTATCCCAAAGGACGTTAAATAGTCCTTCAATCACGCCGCAACAGAGCAACGGATCGACGGGTTTTTTTTCATGGGTTCTTTTTATCCCGGAAATTAAGGAATGCCTATGGGAATTAAGAAACTTATGCCACGCGAACGAAGTCGCGGGCGTCCGCTAGTATTATTATAATTATGCGAAAGTGACGTTTATTTGTTCTTCACTCACGCCGCAACAGATCGATCTATAGACCTGTACAGTGAGTTGGGGCAACTCTTTAATTTTTCGGGATTAGAAGTAATTAATAGCTATCCCTATTCCCTGGTATGAACCCCATTAACAAAATATGTTAGTTAGTTTTCCGGGATAAAAAGTAGCTTATGTGTTATTCTAGACTATAATCTATCTCTGTGCCAAATTTCATCCAGATCCCTTCAGCCGTTCGGGCGTGATTGAGTAACAAACATCCATCCATACATCCATCCATACATCCATACATCCATACATCCATACATCCATACATCCATCCAAACTTTCGCATTTATAATATTTATTTGATAAGTATGGATTCTCTGTTAGTTACGTCTAGGTAAACGTTATAGTCATCATGGCTGATGAAGGGGGCCAGTTTAATATAATTAGTTTGTTTGTTGTCTGGATTAGGGTATTTGCAATTTGGAACCACTACGAGGGGATAAGTACCTACTGATGAGGGATGTTTTATACTGGCTTTAGAATTGAGTTAGTGGGTAGTTTAGATTAACAAGAGTACATAAAAAAACCGATAGAAGAGTACATAGGCATATTAATGTCATAATAATATTATTTACTAGCGGACGCTCGCGACTTCGTTCGCCTAGCATTAGATTTTTTTAATTCACGCAGGCACTCCTTAATTTTACGGGATAAAAAGTAGCCTATGTCACTCTCCAGGTTCTCAACTATAAGTACGCATGCCAAAAATCACTTCGATTTGTTGCTCCGTTGCGGCGTGATTCAAGGACAAATCAACAAACCAATAAACCACTAATCTATAATATTAGTATGATGCGAAAGTGTGTTTGTTGGGCATAGTTGAAGACCTGGAGAATGACATAGGCTACTTTTTATCTCGGAAAATTAAGGAGTTCCCCCGGGAATCAAAAAAACAATAAAACGACGAAGTCGCGGGCATCAGCTAGTTTATAATATTTAATACTAGATACTCTCATAGGGACCCTACTCTCTTCCGATGGGACGGAAAATCCGACCGGAGAGAAATCAGGCGCAGGACTGACGGCTTTACGTGTTCTCCGAGGTACGGGGGTGAACACTGCCAACTTCCTAACTCCGGGATAGTACTTGAAAACCTAATACTTTTTATGGCCCAACCCGGGACTCGAACCCGGGACCTCGTCAGCTGCAGTCGAACATGCTAATTGCTAACCACTAGACTAACGAGGCAGTAGAGGTAATAACAGCTCTATAACAATATTTACCAAAACTAAGTTTCTTATCAGATTTACAATCACGGTGGGTTGATGTTTGATGAATGAGCGTTTTGTGATGTTAATAGGTACGTACACACAGTTTAATCCGCTTATCCATTGAAATCTAAACCTTAATTAATAAAGCCAAACGTTTAAATTCGTTTGGCGATTCCATCATTTAAAATTTTCGAATTGTAAAGGCATGCTCACATGTCGTGTGATACGCGAAACTATTTTATCGCTCGAGCGAAAGAAATTATTTATTTCTCCGTAATCTCACATTCCTCTGGTTTATTGGTCTCATTACATGTGTGGAGGCAATTATTACTGGAGCCGATTGCAGAGGTATTTTAATGTGTATAGTACACGCAATTTTGCATACACAATAATATCGCTTATTGAAATAAGTTTTTAAATTCCCACTCTTCAGATCCTCGACTATACAGCAAAAAGTCACGTCGATCCGTTGCTCTGTTGCGGCGTGATTGAAGGATAAACCAACACACAAACCCTTTTGCATTTATAATATTAAATATACTTATTAAATTGAATTTTTGCTTTTTGCGTTAGTTTACGTCTTTAGAGATGATAATTATTATGTGGTTTGCAATTACCATGGATTGTCGTTTGCATGTAAAGTAATAAAGTGAAATAAATCTGAAGATTTATTTTAATTGTGTCTCGTATTTTATTAGGGTTCCGTACCCAAAGGGTAAAAACGGGACCCTATTACTAAGACTCCGCTGTCTGTCTGTCTGTATGTCTGTCTGTCTCCAGGCTGTATCTCATAGACCGTGATAGCTAGAAAGCTGAAATTTTCACAAATGATGTATTTCCGTTGCCGCTATAACAAAAAATACTAAAAATTAAAAAAATTTATATATTAAGGGGGGTCCCCATACAATAAACGTGTTTTTTTCGTATTTTTTTGCTCAATATTAAAAACGGTAACAGGTAGACGGTTCAAATTTTCACAGAATATTAACTTGTATATTACCTTTCAAAATAAATAATTAAATATCAATAAAGTAAATATTAAAGGGGGGCTCCCATACAACAAACGTAATTTTTTGATATTAACGGTAAACCTCTACAAACAAAGTTAGTTTTGCGGTTCATTAACAAAAGTAATTATACCTACTTCTTGAGTACGGAACCCTCGGTGCGCGAGTCCGACTCGCACTTGGCCGATTTTTAGTTGTATCATAGTAACGTAGAGTGTGTGCGTAATCATAGGCGCACTCTCTATTTCCTCCCTATCATGGTGTCTATTGGATACGAAATGTCAAAGGAAGTACATTAGCGCTGCTTAAAGCAAAGGTATGTCCATCAGTGGGTGCATAATTTTACTTAAGTATTTTATTTTTATTTTATTGATAGGACATACCCGATAAGATATTACAGTTTTCTTATTTCGTCTTTTCAGGTTACAATATCAAAAATACGTTACTTAAGTTATATAATACAGTATGCAAAACATAAAAAACGCAATAACATTAAAATACACAGTATCAATGCAATTTATGGCTGATAATGATGACAATAGCCCAAAATGGGACAGTAAACATCAACTCAGTCAGTAAACATGTCAGGTACAACTAAATGTTAAATGCTAGCAGTAAAATATCGCTCACAAATCGCTCGCACTACAGCATCGCCCGTAATAGCATAGTACACGTGTCACCTTATCTCTTATTAGTCTAAAACGCTTAGCCCTTTGTGCTTTTGTCCTAGCTTATATGTACTGCGAGGGATTGCCAATCGTTTGTGAATGATTTATTGTTGACGTGGACTGATATTGATAGCATCTTGTTAGCTCGTTTGTTTTGGCTTAACTAAAATGCTAAAAGTAATTGCTAGAAAAGGTTAGAAGCCTAGAACTATAGTCCCCACAAACTTATCAGACCCGGTGACAGCGTCGCTAGTAAATATCTTACTCTGACTAATATTATAAATGCGAAAGTTTGGATGGATGTATGGATTTATGGATGGATGGATGGATGGATGTTTGTTACTCAATCACGCCCCAACAGCTTAACGGATCTGGCTGAAATTTGGCACAGAGAAAGATTATAGTCTGGAATAGCACATAGGCTACTTTTAATCCCGGAAAATTAAAGAGTTCCCGCGGGAACCACAAAACCTCGATCCACGCGTACGAAGTCGCGGGCATCAGCTAGTTAAAAATAAAATAAAACCTAAAACTAAACAGGTATAAAAAACCCATTTTTGATCCCGGGCCAGCTAAGTTGGTGGGACTAAAGTATTTTTTAAAACGCTGTAAAATCCGTACAATTATGCAGGGTCAAATAAAAAGTAAATTAAATTTTTCAAAAAACCCAAAAAGTTTTTGGTTTAGTACATTCTAGACATTATTCAGCTCTGTGTTTTTAGAAGACTTTATTTTCTGCTAGTTAAAAGACATATCTACTCGTACTGACAAAACGAAAAAAAATTCAGTATAATTAACAAAAGCTTCTCATATTCAGTATGAGGTAAAGCATTTTAAAATTAACGCTATCAAATAGGTATATTTTGGATTAAGAAGAACAAAGGACCTCATTAATAATTAAAATTGGTGGGGTATAAATTACACCCCCCATCAGGATTTGCATGGCCGAACAGTTTATCCCGGGTTTTCCGATCGGCCCAGCGATTGATTATCGGAAATGGACCCCGAATTATTAACGCACCCTCCGATTAACTGATTTACACTCGGGGACACACGGTTGCTGCGAAACCTCGGAAATTTAGAAATTCAGAAATTGGTATTAATTTATATTTTATAACTATTTGATAACTAATCAATTTTTTTTGGTGATTTTGAAATAAAGGATCTCTGAAAAGTCGTAATATCCACGTCTCGTGTTAGTTTCATGCTCGCAAATAATTTTAAAGTTTTTGAAGTTAAAAAGTGCGTCGAATAGGCATGATGACAGTAACCAAGAATCAATGAAATTATGAATTTATTTAATGAAATAGGATTCATGGATTATAAAAAACGTATTTATTTTTCTATTTCGAGTGAGATTGCTATTTATTTTGATAAAATAAAACTATAAAATACATCAATCCGCCATATTGGATAAAACACCAAGAAGCGAATGACGTCACAATTGTTTATTTTCGAGCTTTGACAATCACACTACTGTTTACTGCACACTGCACAGAGTACATTGGTAAAAACAATAGTGACGTCACAAACGACGCCATGACACTGCAGAACGTTTTGGCGTGAATTTTAAAATTTAAATTTCAAACGCCAATTTTATCTACTAAACCTTATTGTTCTGCTGAAATAAGATATTGTTTCGAAATAGTTGATACTTCCGAACATAATCTGACGATTTTTCAAAATCAGTCATCATGCCTATTATGATAACGTTCAGTACCTATTTCATACAAATAACAACCACCCATACTAAGCACGCGTTTTTACGAATGGAAAAAAATTGCTGCTTTGATTTGTTGTCAAATACCCAATTCATAGTTATTTGTTATACAAGTGTGAAAAGTTGTTTTTTAACCGCGTGCTCAATTTTGATGACCGAGCAAGCGAAGGATTCTAACATTGAAAATTAGAATCCTGAGCGTCAGCGAGGGAATCAAAAGAGCACGGGGTGAAAAATCTTTTCACTCGAGTGCAACTCATAACTTTTCATCCCACCATCTTTTAAACAATATGACGTGAAAGAAAATGGTGCGCGCAAAGCAAATTAAAAAAGTAGGTACACCAAGAAGATTACGAGTGTGAGTTTTTAACAAATTAAAAACGGTTGTATGGAAATTCGGCACCATAGAGGTAGAAGTAAATAGGTTTTAATGATGTTTTGAATTCACAAACTTCATAGACGAGTGATATTTACTAACGTGCACACGATGTTCTAAATTCAATATACTTTATCCTCAAGAGGATAATAACGGCTTTGGCATTCAGATATCAAAGAGTAAAAATACTCTTTCCGAGATGGTGGGATGAAAAATATATTTTTAGTGTTTATTAAAAATAGAGAATCTCCTTAAAGTCGCAATGACCACGCCCCCTGTTAGTGTTGTGTTCGCAAACCATTTTAAACTGACGATTGTAATAAAAAGTGCTTCGAATTTTGATAACGTAATAGTTCAACTGTTTGATTGCGGTATTTCATCAAACATCCCTTACTAAGCGCGCGTTTTGACGTTTGAGAAAAGTTGCTGATACTACTAGATCTACTACCTAATCTAGCACCTGCAACTTCGTCCACGTGGATGAAGGTTTTGATCACCGCAGGAATTTCTTAATTTTCCGGGATAAAAAGTCTAAATATGGACATGAGCTATGTATCCCAAAAAATGAAGATGCAAACCGTCTTTGTCTATACAAAATATAGACTAAAAATTTTGACAAAATTGGTTGAACAAGACAGGCACACATAAGTATTTAAGTATTAAAAATTAATCGTGGTATGTACCCGTTATACACATTGAAATATGTCGTTAAACCACGAAATAAGCTTAAAATCATTAGCACATAAGTATGGAGTAGCATGGACTCTCATAATTAAATGAACAACGTTTCTGCATGTTTCTGCGGCCGTGTGTCTCAGCGTTATCAATATCGGATCAGCAATCGCGTCGTAGTCGGTAATGGCCCGATTATCGTGTTAGCGGCCGTCGCGTAATGTGTGTTTGCGGAGCGTTTGGAGGGTGGGATGTAATAGAGCTGTTATTCCATTATTTTTTTTACTCCACTAAAAGCCCTTGACTGCGATCTCACCTGGAGGTAAGCGATGACGCAGTCTAAGATAGATAAGAAGAAACCGTAATTGTAATCGTTTGTCAAACAATAAACCGATCTGTTTAAGGAGTTCATAGATGGCTGCTGCACGTTGAATAGCATGTATGAACTCCTTAAACAGTTCGAGTAATACGTTTTATTATGCTGTCAAATTATCACGATTTGCTTACACAATTAGGCGGCTTATGGCCAAGTAAGTAGTGCAGAAATGCCTATAGTAAGGTGCGTTCAATTTTGGATAAGACGTCTCAGTTCCACTTTACTCTGCCAGTTTGCGCTGCTCCTAAGAAAGAGGAAGCTGTTGTCAGCATAAAGTATCATCAGAGATTATAAATTATAATAAAAGAAACAAAAACCGCCAACAAGACAAAACGCCAAACTTATTTCATGAGCCAGCGTTGGTTACAAGTTACAACGAGAACAGAGGCGGCTCGTGAAAGATCATATTGGGAGTTCACTAAAAAAAAAGAAAATGCATACCAATTATTTGTAAATGATCGGCGGTCATTACGTTATGTTGTTCCATTTTAATCGCCTACACTATTTACATAAATCACAGTCTTTTTCACATAAATACACAACACAATATGTACACTATTTAAAACAACAATACAGATTTTCCAGCCACTGTACAATGATCCGACGCACTCGCGAAGAAATCAAAATAAATTTACTTTCGTATTTTGTGTTTTGTTTACATCTTACCGGCATAATACGAATAAAAAAAATACTCGCGAGTTTTAACTCTTTCTTCGTGACAACAGGCCATGTCATTTAGTCGGGTAATATCGCGCATGCGTACTTCGTGTCAGGAGCGCCGCTCCATATTTACCAAATGTCTCATACAAATCTTTTGTCTCACGCGCCGCTCGCATCGAATGCTCTCTTTTACTCTCATTACATTTCAATAAGAGCGTTGTACTAAACTTTCGTCTATAGGAGCGCTGTTCTAAGCGCTCCACTTTAAGAAAAATACCAAGTATTAAATTTGTGTTGATTGATGAAATAAGTAGTAAAGTAGGTAGGTAGGGACTTATGGATATTCATGATTAAAATGACAATGGGAATAGATTTATATAAAAATATTTATAACGTTTATAACAAAGTTTATTTGATTATTATACTTACCTATGTATTTTTTAAAATTTTGTGGGAGTTCACTGCACCAGCGCTCCTTTGAGCGAGCCGCCTTTGAACGAGAATTCATTAAAAGTTGGACGTTGGAGATTGCTTAATTTTCTTTAATATTAACTTGTACGGACCCCTTTTTAATTAATATCGACAAAATAGTCCGAAAGACCGCGAGCTTGCCTGATAAAGCTTATAGTGTTGTGCATCGCTCGATAAAACAGAAATACCTACTTATCGAAACTTTTATTTAATTAGCAGCAGAACAAGTATAACAGAGTCCCAGGGACGTTCAAAGTATGAAATAATAAATCATTTATTTGCTTGAAACATGGGTTACATTACATATAGTTACAATTATACTTAAAAAATAATAATATAATAATAATGAAATATTGATCTTACTATTTAGTTGTGTCAATATTAAATTTTGAATACAATTCCATAATTTATAGTGCTTAAAATATGTAAAAAACATCGTGACGGCAAAATCTATAATATATTATATTTTCTTAAACCGCCGTCGCTGTCGTTTCAACTTTCAAGCAATAAACGTCCACTGCTAGATGAAGGATCTCCACAGGACACGGTCTTGAGCCGCTTGGCTCAAGCTTGGCACTTGGAAATATTTTATACTTAATATGAGTAAGATAATTTTATCGATAGTCGATATCATTATACATTGCCACCACTAAGCATATTAATTTCAAAATTGGTTTAAATAGGTATTCGCTTGTTAGGCCGGGTCCAAAATGAACTCATTAAAACTATAAAAGCGGCGGTAATTAAGGCCACCCTCGGTCGGGACCCCCTACCCCCGGACTCCCCCCCAATGGGCGTTGATTTAGTCTCCACAACCCCCTATAGGGAAAACACAGAAATTGGAAATCTGAAAGAGTCAACAGAATTTTCCAACTATATCATTATCTAATTACATAGATATTACTAGCTGATGCCCGCGACTTCGTCCACGTGGATTGAGGATTTTTGGTTCCCGCGGGAACTCATTAAGTGTCCGTATTAAAAAATAGCCTATATATTATTCCAGGCTATAATCTGTCTCTGTGCCAAATTTCATCCAGATCCGTTCAGCCGTTCTATCGTGATTGAGTAACAAACATCCATCCATCAAATAAATATTATAAATGCGAAAGTTTGGATGGATGTCTGGATGGATGTATGGATGTATGGATGTTTGTTACTCAATCACGCGCCAACGGCTGAACGGATTTGGCTGAAATTTGGCACAGGGATAGATTATAGTCTGGAATAGCACATAGGCTACTTTTTATCCCGGAAAATTGAAGAGTTCCCGCGGGAATCAAACAAATGTATCTGTTCAACTGATTTTGATAAAATTTGGTACAGGGATAGGTACCGGGTCTCGGGGAAGGACGTAGGCTACTTTTTATCTCGGAAAATTAAGGAGTTCCCGCGGGAACCAAAAAACCTCAAACCACGCGGACGTAGTCGCGGGCATCAGCTAGTACATACATGCATCGATCCATCCAAAGTGTAGCATTTATAATATTAAGTAGGTATAGATGACTATTGCGATCGACTATGTGACCTGAATCACAGAGTACGTACAGAGGGGAAGCTTCATACAAACGGCTCGCGGCGACTTCACCCATACATAGCGCAACGATGTGTGCGTGAGCTTTCACCGACACATTCACCGACACGCCGTCTGGGTACGCGACGCCTCAGTCCGGGTACGAACGTAAGGGCTGACGATCGAGCGTATAATCTAATTTTGAATTAAAAATAAAACTATTAGATTTATTTATGTAAATAGTGTTGTTTCAACAAAAATGCCAAATATTTGCACAGTTTGCTTGAAAAGTTTCAAAGACAATAAGGATGTTTCCTATTTTTCATACCCGAGAGATAAAGAGAAGTAAGTACCTTTCTAACCTTGTTAACGATTTTCTCGGAAACCAATGAACCTATTTTTATGATTTTTCGATTAAAATCGATATTTAGGACTGTCTGGGGTTCCAAAACAGGAAACTGGTACCAAAGTTTAAAAAATCAGCGCCATTTTGAAATTCTTTGTTAATTAACCGATTTCGTTCAAAATCGATATTTAGGACTCCCTGGTATTATAAAACAGGAAACTGGTACCAAAGTTGAAAAAAATCAGCGCCATTTTGAAATTCTTTGTTAATTGACCGATTTCGTTCAAAATCGATATCTGAGAATCCCTGGTATTATAAAACAGGAAACTGGTACCAAAGTTTAAAAAAATCAGCGCCATTTAGAAATTCTTTGTTAATTAACCGATTTCGTTCAAAATCGATATTTAGGACTCCCTGGTATTATAAAACAGGAAATTGGTACCAAAGTTTAAAAAATCAGCGCCATTTTGAAATTCTTTGCTAATTGACCGATTTCGTTCAAAATCGATATCTGAGAATCCCTGGTATTATGAAACAGGAAACTGGTACCAAAGTTTTAAAAAATCAGCGCCATTTTGAAATTCTTTGTTAATTGACCGATTTCGTTCAAAATCGATATCTGGGAATCCCTGGTATTATAAAACAAGAAACTGGTACCAAAGTTTAAAAAAATCAGCGCCATTTAGAAATTCTTTGTTAATTAACCGATTTAGTTCAAAATCGATATTTAGGACTCCCAAGGGTTACAAAACAGTAAACTGGTACTAAAGTTTAAAAAAATCAGCGCCTTTTTGAAATTACATACATACAATATACATACATACATTTATACATCCATAAATACATTGCAAGTTAAATAAAATATTGTAATAATAGTCGACGCAAAACTGTTTTTGTGATAGTAAATGACGGTGCTATCTATTAACATTATTGTGAAGTTATGTTAAAAATACTGATGTTCATTAAAAAAGAAATAATTTCGTTTCTTTATAATATTTGTATATTTTAAGTATTAATTGTTCAATTTCAGGATATAACTGTAATTATACATTATACTATATATACAATATAGAAACTGAGACTGTATTCCTACAGTCAAACTGTGAAAACAGTTTTGTAGGATTTAAGTTACTTTGTAAGTCAATTATTGTTAACATGTTTATGAAAAAAAAAAAAAAATAAAAAAAAAAAAAAAAAAACTATAATATAATATTTTTATTTTTTCCTTAAATTGTTGAAATGCATCAGGTGACAACCCTAGCAGAATAGGTATACATTTTCGACTTTGTTAGGAAGCTTCCCCTCTGGTCGGATATATACTCGTGTGCCTGAATGCTCGAAAGTTGTTCATAATGTTTTTTTATCAACCACAAGTTAGCCCTTGACTGCAATCTCACCTGATGGTAAATGATGATGCAGTCTTATAATATGGTAGCGGGCTAACCTGTTGTGTGTGTTATCTAAATCTAAACTAATATTATAAGGAGAAAAGGAAATATATAGGGATTATAAAGATAAATAGGGGTATGGCAGTTATATTAAACTATACTTAAAAATACCCATAATCGTTTTCTACACAGCATCGTACCGGCGCGCTAAATCTCTTGGCGGTAGGTACGTGTTTGCCGGTAGAGTGGTAAATAGCCACGGCCTGGTGGGAGGCTTCATATAATTTGGGGGCCATTTTTCGTATCTGTCGGATGAACGGATGAAGACTCATCTAGTAGGATATATCTCACAAATTCCCCACCAGCATTATTGGCGGCGACATTTTATCCCGGGGCCGCGGTAATTTTCAACTAATAACCTGTTTAATTTTCACTGCCTTTTCAGCTTTAACGGTGCCAGGGATTATTTTGCCCGGAGTTGGCTGTTTCATGTGAATTTTACTACCAATTATAATTGTTACCTACCAAATGTTTGTTTTTGTAGTTTTGGATGTGGAAGGTTGTCATATGAAGAGACCTGAGGGTAAGTGATTACAACCGTCCATGAAGAGATACTATACCACCACCACTACAGCCCATTAACGTCCCACTGCTGGGCACAGGCCTCCTCTCTCATAGGAGAGAGGGAATTGGAGCTTAGACCCACCACCCTAGTCCAATGCGGGTTGGCGGGATTTGACGACTATTATAGTATTATGATGTTATTGATAATAACCGGGACCGACGGCTTAACGTACTCTCCGAGGCACGGGGGTGAAACACCGCCAAATTCCTAGCTCCGAGCTAGTACTGAGAATTTCTAGTCGGAAAAACCCAATACTTAATTAAGGCCCGACCCGGGAATCGAACCCGGGACCTCGCCGGCCGCAGTCAAACATGCTAACCACTAGACCAACGAGGCAGAGATACTATACTAAATAGACTTTATTGCACACAGTATAGGGCCATACTGCCAATAGTTTCATTATTGTTGACTTTCGTGTTGTAGAATTATAATCATTTAAAGAAAATAAATATATTCGTGTAAAAGAAATAAATCCTAATATAATTTTTGTTTCTATAAGCGTTGGCAGCAAGGCACCAGATTTTCAAAGAATCATATAATACCTAAGCAAGAAACATCGAAAACCTCTCTGGCGCAGCGCTAGGGTCTTATTAGTGAAAGGATTGGGGTTAGATTCCTAGCAGAGTCAATTTATAAATCATAATGTTCTCTTTTAAATGTTCTAAATGTTGTCTGGTCTTGTGAGATGCTTTGCTTTGACCGGCGCTGGTTATCACCTCACCGAAAATTACGTGCCGCCAAACTATTTAGCGTTCTAGTACGATGCCGTGCAGAAATATATAGCCACATCTGCAGACTCTCCCCAAACCAGGCAACAAATGAAAAATCTAAATTCCCAATTATGTACCCTGACGGGGATCGAGCTCCGGACCTCCTGCCGACTACAACGCTAACCACTGCGCCAGGGAGGTCGTCAAAACATGAAAATCAAATTTAACCACTCATTAATCATAATGTCCTCTCATAAACTCAAACACATATTTTTTTATTCAAATAAACTTATTACAAGTGTTTTTGAATCGTCGCAAGTGGTCTACCAATGGTTCGTAATGCCTAAAATCTTCCTAACAAGAAGAACGAGCAAGAAACTCGGTGGATGCTCTTTTAAATAATCATTTAAAATTACATCAATTTATAGATACATACCTAAGTAACTTCTGTCCTTAGTATTCTCCTCGATCGAATTTCGGCCAAGGCGGCCTATTTCTAGAGATATTAGCCATCTGCGCAGAAGATATTATATAGTGCACAAGTGTTTGCGCAAACAAAGGTGCACTCTCCTGTTCCTTTACTCTCAGAAAATCTGACACGACCGGAGAGAGATCAGACTCAGGACCGACGGCTTTACGTACTCTCCGAGGCACGGGGGTGAAACACCGCCAACTTCCTAACTCCGTGCTAGCACCTACCCCGTAGGTACTAATTCCGGGTTGAGAATTTCTTGTCAGAAAAACCCAATACTTGCTATGGCTCGACCTGGGAATCGAACCCGAGACTTAGTCGGTCAAACTCCTGGTCACTAGACCAACGAGGCAGTTAACCACTCATTATAAGTGATATAAACATAATTTCCTACGTAATGAAACTGCGCAGCGGGCTATCCCGGCTTCTAAACTACTTAATAGGGTGATAATTGCGAGGCTATTACCGACCCCTAGCCCTCCCTCTTCCGGACGCAGTGGGAGGTTACACTTAACCTATACGGTATTTATATCTATACTTATGCGAAGTTTAAATTATACTACGAAAACCATGATTAATGAATATTGGATAAAAATTTTTAGTTCTTTCATTATCATGATTGAAACTCATTATCAATAAATACTAGCAAGACTAAGTGCATTGCTTTTTCTAAAACTTTACGGTTTATGCCTGATAATATGGGACATATTATCATTAAAGCTCACAGCTCTTGTTCCTCTAATCAAATTATCTGTAGATGCCCGATAGTAGAAAGAGTCTCTTGTCTTAAATATCTTGGAATCCAAATAGATAGTCAACTTAGCTGGATTGAACACTCCAAAACTTTAACTAGTAGAATTCGGAAATTAACTGTAATTTTTAAACGTTTAAGATCTATTTCTGGTCCATCAATTCTGAGGATGACATACTTTGCTCTTTGTCATTCTATTTTAGCATATTGTATCAATATCTGGGGTGGGACCTATAAAACCTATATGTTAAATATTGAAGGGGCTCAGCGAGCCATCCTCAAAGTACTGCTTAATAAACCTAAGCTATTTCCCACCAAAGAATTATATTCAGTAACAAAAATCCTGACTGTAAGGCAGTTATATATCCTAAAAATTGTACTCAAATATCATAAAAATCGTAATTTATACAAATCGAAGGATTTCCTTAATCAAAGATGTAAGGACAGAGTTATGACGATTGAAAAATTCTCCACTTCCCATGCTCAAAGACAGCAATGTTTTCTAGGACCTTTTCTTTATAATGCCATAAGTTTATTCCGATATATTCACTGAACTTATTTCAATGCAAAAAAGAAACAACAAAATTTCTCTTATGTAAGAGTTACGAAGAAACAGAGGATATAATAAAAATTCAAAAATGATTGTTCAATCTTTTCTTAATTTGTTTTTCATCTTATTCCCATTAACTTCTATCGATTAGACTAACACTACACTTTTACTCACAAATACTGACTAGCAAACACCACACATACACATACACACACACACACACACACACACACACACACGCACACACACACACACTCCCCCCCACACACACACATCTACACACATCACAGATGCACACACTGCGTGTCTACTTAATTTAACTGAGTTTAAAATTAATAATTAATAATTTACGCAATCCTGTCACTAATAAGTCACTCAGTGAGATCCTGGAGGAAGTCGTTACTGCTGTCATACAGGTTTCCTAGCGCAGCAGTAACAAGAGCTCTGAGTGATGTACTAATAGACTAATTATTAAGTGTAATATTAATGTAATCTCTAATTGTAAAAACTTATTGTATTATCTTTTGAGCTGTGCATCATGTAGATTGTATATTTTTCATTTAATAAATAAATAAATAAATAAATAAATAAATAAATAAATAATGATCAATTCTGATAAATGATTTCGCGATTTAACGGTGGAGGTTAATGTTGACTACTCACTCCTCACTCCTTAAAAGATCGATTTATGTAGTAGGTAATTTACACTCTTTTTCCCTCCGTTCTAAAAGTAATCTTTAATTAAGTACTCCTACGGCCGGTTTCTAAATTGAGAATTTCATATTGACTCTGTCTCAAAAACTACTTAAGGACTAAATAAGCAAATTTTTGTTTCTGAATTGATATTGGGCCGGTTTCTGAATTAAGCATTCAAGCAAAAATAGCAAGCTCTAACTCTCAAACCTTATACAATATCAATTCAGAAACAAAAATTTGCTTAATTAGTCCTTAAGTAGTCTTTGAGACAGACTCAACATGAAATTCTCAATTCAGAAACCGGCCGCTAGTCACTCAACTTCCTTCTATCAAAGTTATTTTACGGTAACTGCTACACGGCTTTGGAACGTTTTCCCTTTGGATATTAAGCTATCTCAATCTCTTCCTATCTTCAAAACTAAATTGAAACAACATTATCTATCATTATAATAATTTAGTTATTCATCTGTCGTCTATTACCTATTACTTCTATTACTATACTGTGTATTTATACTATTTTTACGTTGTTTTTATGTATATAATATTTATTTATTAATATTATGTCTCAGTACCTACACCCCTCCCGCTTTCTTTTAAAAGTTTCCTCTGCCCTAAGGTTGCCTGGAAGAGATCGCTCTTTAAGCGATAAGGCCGCCTGTTGTGCCGTATCCATTTATATTTTGTATATTTCATTTCTTTGTGTACAATAAAGTATATTTTACTTTTGCTTTTACTTTACTTTACTCCTAGGTATAAAGCTGTGAAAAATTTCGGTCCCTAACGTATCGAAATATACGTCGTCGTATCGTTTTCGGACATTAGCGGTAACATAATATACAGTAGGTACTAGTAGGTACAATTACCTATATCTGATAGTTTTTCTATTGTCTATACCACGGAATGGATTTTTTCTGTGGTCTATACCTACCTAACGCCAGCTTCTCGCTCGATGAATTTTTTTGTATTGCATTTCATTGCTACACACTGAACGACATTGAGGCATGCCACCGGCATATGCCACAGAGCTGCATGTTCTAACAATTTCAAATGAAAAAAAAAATTAAGAAATCGTCGTCCGGTCATCAGAAACTATCTTACCGTATTCAAATTCTACAGAACGATGTTTTATGTTGTTCCAGCATAACATGTTCAGCTCTATGCTTTTCAAGGGTCAAAAAGTATTTTTAAGCTATTGCATAGCTTCTATCGCGGGCCTTGAGCGTGGAGACCGAATCCAGAAATTCCGTAACGAAAAAAACCTAACACTTTGGTTGCTATGACTACTTGTGTTGTTGACTTCAAGTTGTTGAAAATAAAAAGACTATTTTTATGAAAAGATGATTTTGGGTCCGGGTGACCAAGGGGAATCAAAAGGTTTTTTGATTCCCCTTGTACACCCGGACTATTGAAAACATAATTCTTTAAAATTATTTCGCCTTCATATTTTCAACAACTTGAAGTCAACAACACAAGTAGTCATAGCAACCAAAATCATCTTTTCATAAAAATATTTTGCCTTTATATTTTCAACAACTTGCTATGTCTGTGACAACTTGAAGTCAACAACACAAGTAGTCATAGCAAGTTGATAAAAAATGCTATGCAAATAGCTTTACCGCGGCTGTCTCCGAGTGCCACACGTCTTTTTTTTTTTATTTGTAGCACATGCCACATTTTCGCATACTGTTGCTCTGCCGTTTAACAGCCTTTTATTCCTACTTTAGGTCTTTATTTTACACTTAGACTATTGTCTTGCTGGATAATATTTTATCAGAGCGTTTAAATTATCTTGCAGGAGGAATGTAGGTACTTTTTTCCATAAAAAAATCATCCCTACAAACTATTATCCTATAAACTCGGAGTCAATAAATTTAAAATGCCTTACGAGGCTCGCGGGTAAAGGGTACCAACCTACAACATTTTTTTCCCCGTTTAAATCGTAAAAATTCCTCACATTTCTACTTACGAGCCACTTTAAATCAATATTCGAGGGAACAAAACGATCGTTCGAGCAAATGAAGTTATAACAATGGGACTTTACATCCGATAGAAGAATATCACATCGCGATTAACCACACATACAAAATTAAACTCTAAATATGAATATTTAAAGTTAGACTTCCAATGTTGTGCTGTGGAAGGTCTGAGATGAAAATGGATTTAACAGATTTGCATTTTTCTTATCTTTTTTTTTGGAATCCGCGAAGTCGTGATATCCTAGTGTACTGTGTAGGTAGTCGTGGGTACAGGACTACAAATGCAGGATTAAGTTGTTTTATTTTTTTAGGAATTCTTGGTGTAATTTGAAAAACATAGAGAAACGCCGAGTTAGCTGGCATAGCTATGGAACTTGCTTTGCTTGCGAGTTTAATATAGGATTAATCTATAGTTCAAACAAATATTATAAATGCGTATAAGTTTGCGGATGGTTTGATGGATGGATGGATATTTGTTACTCAATCACGCCATAACGGCTTAACGGATCTGGATGATGAAATTTGGCACAGAGATAGATTGTAGTCTGGATTAACACATAGATTACTTTTCATCACGGAAAATTACAGAGTTCCCGTGGGAACCAAAAATTCGCAATCCACGCGGACGAAGTCGCGGGCATCAGCTAGTAAAACATAAATTTAAATGTGGTGGTCTATTAATCTCAAAGTAGGTATTTCCCGAGAGCAGCGAGCGTCGTAATTCGGCGGCGTTTAGTGGCAGTGCAAATTGCGGAGGGCAATATCTTCGCCGTAAAGTTAATGCGTTAGCGATGAGGACCGCGGGAAGCCAATTCGGTTGCAATAGCGGGCGCGCCGGGGGACCCGGTGCTAATGTAGCGTTAACACTGCTATGTACTTTACACGAGAGAGCTATACATATAACTGGATAGCAGAGGTTTGCTACCATATTTAAAAAACCAGCTTCCGTTTTCCCCTCCTCTTTTAGTATAGGTATACCTTCAAATCAAGAGTGAATAGGCGTCCTTTAGGCAAGCCCCTTAGGCTGTATCACCTCTTGCAAGCAGGTCTGATTGCAGCCAAGCGCTAGGCTATATATAAAAAAACAGATGTCCCCGGGATTTTTAAAAACGTAGTGGTGGGCATCATGCAGTGGTCTAATAATCTCGAAGAATTATATAAGAAAAAAAAGTAGGTATTCCCTGAGAGCAGCGAGCGTCGTAATTCGGCGGCGTTTAGTGGCAGTGCAAATTGCGGAGGGCAATATCTTCGGCGTAAAGTTAATGCGTTAGCGATGAGGGCCGCGGGAGGCCAATTCGGTTGCACTAGCGGGCGCGCCGGGGAACCCGGTGCTAATGTAGCGTTAACACTGCTATGTACTTTACACGAGAGAGCTATACATATAACTGGCTATCCAGTTATATTATGTATAGCCCTCTTGTGTGAAGCTTGTTACCCTAGGCGATATATTATGTTTTACTAGCTGATGCCCGCGACTTCGTCCGCGTGGTTTAATTTAATTCCTTAATTTTCCGTGATAAATAGTAGCCTTTGTCACTCTCCAGGTCCTCAACTATACCCATGCCAAAAATCACGTCGATCTGTTGCCCCGTTGCGGCTTGATTGAAGGACAAACCAACAAACAAACACCCTTTCGCATATTAGTATGATATCAATACTTGTTCAAAAAATATTTTAATCTGTACTCAATTAATAATCTATCTCATGTAAGGCGGCAACAATGCTCACTTATCTCCGAAGAGATTGAGGTGCGTGTCCGGGGATCAAACCACCGACCTGGAACGAATATGAGGTCGGGTGCAAACCACTCGGCTATAGGTAGGTACTAGATGATGGTACCAGATGTGAGATGATGCGCGCGGCTCGCGGGCCGCGACTTCGTTCGCATAGGTTAATGTTTTTGATTATTGTGAAATTTGAACTCCGTCCTTCCCCGGGATCTATAAACTCTATACCGAATTTCATCAAAATCGTTTGAACAGATGGACCGTTAAAGCATAGCAGACAGACGGATACCCTTTTACATTTTTATAATATTACTTAATATAACTTATATGTATGGATATGGAGGTAAGGTAGGAACATAGATTTTTCTGCGCTACATGCAGCGGAGACCAATCCTAAATCCATACTTCCATATCCATATGCATACTAATATTATAAATGCGAAAGTGTGTAGTGTCTGCCCGTCTGTCCGTCTGTCCATCTGCCCGTCTTCTGCTACGCTTTCACGGCCCAACTACTTAACCGATATTGATGAAGTTTGGTACAGGGATATGTTGTATCCCGAGGAAGGACATAGGACACTTTTTATCCCGGAAAATTGAATAGTTCCCGCGGGAATCAAAAAACATCAATCCACGCGGACGAAGTCGCGGGCACCATCTGGTCTATGATAAGTAGGTAAGTATATTATGGCCAATAATTTTTTTGAGTCATGTAACGAAGTCAAATCGTGTGAAATCGAGGCAACAGTTAATTGCCCAATGCACTTGCCACATGTGTTGACCAACAATATTAATTTATTAACCGCCCATCAATGGCGGTTAATAACTGTTTAATAGACAACGATTTATCTAAAAACACCAAGATTATATCTCACTACACCCGATAAACCACAGCAAAATCATCTTTATACAGTACGTAATAATAAATGTGAGACTAATTTTGACAGTTCCGATCAAATTGGTTAATATTGACGAAACCGAGTACTAATACTTCGTGATAACTAAAAATTTATCAATTCTGAATCTTTTGTAGTTCAAATAAGAGTTATATTACTTTTTATTGGTGTTAGATGTGGTGTGGTTGATATTATAAGAGGCATATCATCATATTTGAATCGCGTGCCATGATTCGGCGTATTCCGTCAAAGCAAAATGGACCACCAATGAGTCTAGAGTTTGATTAGTGATGTTTGGAAATATTACATCGACAGAGATGAGTATACTTTCGGATCGCTCAAGTTTTTCAGACCTTAGTCTCTTGATGTTACGTAGTTATTCCGCGGGGAATAAGTTTGTAAATTCCCACGGGATCTCCTTAATTTTCTGGGATAAAAAATAGTCTATGTCACTCTCAAGGTCCTCAACAAATGCAAAAAATCACGTCGATCCGTTACTGTGTTGCGGAGTGGCTGAAAGACAAACCAACAAAAAACACACTTTCGCATTTATAATATTAGTATGATAACAGTTCTGCTAGTAAACAGTTAGAACGTAGGTTATAGAAGAACTACTACCATTAGTACCTATGATTTGCTAATTGACTGCATCTTGCTGATCTAAAAGTTCTAAATCAATAAAATGTGATCGCTATCCTTAACTAACTCTAGGCTCTCTTGAAATTTCACATTTTCTCCATAATACTCCTTTAACTTGGAAAGGATGCACGCGGATGAAAACGCTAGAAAAAGGCGGTATATCTTTTAGTAGTATCAGTAATTTAATACCCTAACATTTACACTATTTTATTAGTAGGCCTCTTTATTTAGTTCATTATCTCGTAAAATAAGTTAAGCATTAAGTCGGCAATATGTACCTACTTATAAATAAAATAATCTAAAACATCCAAACTTAACATTCCCACGTCGGCAATAAACATCGATAAGCGACAGCGCATCACTAGCGCTCACTAAAAAGCGTTCCGAAGAGGCACAATCAACACACATTGAATTCTTTGTTGGAAAGTGATTTATTGATTGCGTCTCTGTCAACACGGGCTGGCATTGCTGAATACTTCATTTGATCCGGATTTTTATCGATAATACACCCGATTATGAGTCACATCACTCGTTAAGTGTATTTAGTATACAAATGATCCGCGCTTGTCGGCCCTTCTTTAAGACCTGATAGAGACCTGCTGAATAGCGCTTTTGATAGGTCATTTTGATCTTTGGTGATATCTCTGCTATTCTATGAGAATTTCTTTTATTTCAATGTTTGTGAGGCAACGATTTATAATCTTCAAGTTCAACAGGTTGCAAATTGTCGTCGATAGATCTTCACCGCACAACTGTCCCTTCTAGCGAGCTTTCTGGTTTCCACTTGGAACCTGAAATCCGATACACTTTCAGGTTCCAAGGTATAATAGTACCGAAAGTACTATATCGCTTCAAATTTATGACTTCTCCACTATTATGACGCTAGCTACCTATTACTGACGAAGGCATCCACTAACAAATAGAATTAGAAATTTCGACCCTTAAGAAGGAAAAATAGGGCTTTGAATTTTGTAGGAAAATCGAACCTAACGTGAGCTAAGCCGCGGCCAAAAGCTAGTAGGTACGAGTACTTAATAATATTATTAAATTAGGAAATGGTCTCTATTCTCCCTTTGTTTTCAAGAGTGAAAGAAGAGAATAGTAGATTATTCACCACGGGGGTAATGCGATGTATTATGTCACGGGCGCCGGGATAAATCCCAAGCGGAACGAGGGATTTTAGAGTAACTCCCGAGCGTAGCGAGGGTGTTGCATCTTGAATCCTGAGAGTAGCGCGGGAATTAGGGGCGCCCAAGATTAATACAGCATTACTCCTACGGTGTATAGGTACTCTACTTTTCACACCTCGCGATACAACCACTTCTTTCAGCTGGCGTGGACTACTCGATTTGACAAACAAATGTCGTCAGTGCGAATCTAGTGGGCCACGGCTTCGGTTTTCGAAAATCGAGTTGGCCGCGCCTGCTGACACATTCTGTTAACCGAAATTAGACTTTATGGTTATAGCAATAAGAATTATTAATAAAACATCTTTGGAATGAATAGAATTTCCTTCAGATCTTGCTTCAGATGATTCTAAATTCAAATCACATTATAACCCTAGGGATTTAATGTCTTACTTTAACCTTAGATAAGAGGCCATGTAATAAGGCGTTGTTGAGCGAGTGGTGTGAAAACTCATTTTATTCGTGTATTAGCATTCCGAATACTTTTTTTAATCATAATCCACTACAAAGTATATACCTACTTGACTGCGATCTCAGCTGGTCAACTACTCTGCAACTGATAAGTCTAAGATGGTAGTGGGCTAACCTGGTATGGCAGTTATATATAAAACCCTAATTGGTAGATACTTAAGTACCTAAGTAGGTACATGGTATTTAGTTAAAAACTCATATTTTATCTGTTGAATTAAAATTAGTAGTGCAAATTGCAAATATATCGGTGGGTGGGTGGCCATTATGACGCGGGCTAATGGATGGCATTCGCATTTGAAGGGCAATTATTGAAATTAAATATAACAAGGTGACCATACGTCTTCTTGCAAATAAGAGATCTATACAATGACATCAATATTTATTTATTTACTAGACGATGATGGGTTTTTTGGGCTCAGTAAAACAATAATGCACGATCAACTTGGATTTAGTTTAATCTCAAAAGGGCACACAAAAATATACAATTCAAGTCGCGGGAGGGAGCGGTACGCGTACGTTCACCGATAGAGCTGCCTCGGAACCAAAGACAAAAAGACTAGAGAGTTTTGCCACCGGTGACAGCTGACATTACATTTTTTTTTAATACGGAGTTCATGGCTCTGTGTACAAGGTTTTTCGTACATTGGTATAGATAATATATAAGGTTTAGTTTACACATTACAATAGGCATGATGACAGTAACCAAGAATCAATGAAATTATGAATTTATTCAATGAAATAGGATTCATGGATTATAAAATAGTAGATTATTAACCAAGGGGATAAAGCAGTGTCTTCTGTCGCGGGTGACGATTTAAATCGCGAGCGTAACGAAGGACTCGAGGTTTACTCCCGAGCGTAGCGAGGGTGTTAAAAACTTAAATCACGAGCGAAGCGAGGGATTTAAGACGAGTCCTGAGTGTACCGAGGAATTTAAGTTCACCCAAGACTAAGACAGCTTTATCACCGAGGAAAATACTCTACTTTTCGTACCATTTGCGAAAAAATTAACATAATAATAATATGAGATAAGCATTTATTAAAAATAATGACAATTAAAAGTAAAAGTTAACATTCGAAACATTGGTCCAATTATATTGATAGAGAGAGTTACATTTTTGTTTGGTACATTTATTGTTTATGAGTTGATTTGAGTATTTCTCTGTTCTTGCGTCTAAGGAACTGTTTAGAACATTAACTTATTTATAAAAATTAATTAAAATAAACTTAACGTATAAGCATTTGAAGAAAACAAAAACGCGGCAAATTCCTAGACTAATATTTTTTGTCCGAAAAGCAAAGGCATCAAGCTCATACGGCCTCGTCGGTTTTCGTAATTTGATTTAATAATCATAACTGCATAATAAATGCGTATTCCTTTTTCAAAAATATGTTTAATGCTTTATATACAAACTCAATGGTGTAAACACAGATGTAGTTCAGTATAAAGGTAAGTATTCCAAATTTAAATCACATTCTCCCCCTAGAGGATGAATGAAATTCAGTACAATTTTCTTTCCCTGTTTTTAACAGATTAAAAATGACTATTGTTATGTTCGCTTTTTGTGGCATAGAATATCACTTTTTTGAGCAAGTGGTACGAAAAATCTATTTATTTTTCTATTTCGAGTGAAATTGCTATTTATTTTGATAAAATAAAACTATAAAATACAGCAATCCGCCATATTGGCTAAAACACCAAGAAGTTAATGACGTCACAATTGTTTGTTTTCGAGCTTTGACAATCACACTATTGTTTACTGCACACTGCACAGAGTACATTGGTAAAAACAATAGTGACGTCACAAACGACGCCATGACACCGCCGAACGTTATGGCGTGAATTTTAAAATTTAAATTTCAAATGCCAATTTTATCTACCAAATCTTATTTTTCTGCTGAAATAAGATATTTTTTCGAAATAGTAGATACTTCTGAACATAATCTGACCATTTTTCAAAATCAGTCATCATGCCTATTATATTACGCTAACAACGTATTGACTGTGATACGGAAATTGCAAATACGTTTGAGAATTTTTTCCAAAATATTCCTGTTACCACTACTAGTTCCCTTAATTCCTCGCCAACAGAAGCCCTTAAGCTTCTCAAGGGTAATGTCATCGAGTGCAGTGTGTTGTTTAAGTTTAAACATGTGACCTCATATGATATCATTAAAATATTCAAATCTTTGCAATGCAAAAAAACCGGGGATCTATGGGGGATATCAGTAAAAATAATCAGCAATGTTATTGATATAATTGCACCATATCTTGCTCTCATATTTAATGAGTCTGTAGATTCAGGATCCTTTCCAGACCTTATGAAATGCAGCAAATTGATTCCACTTTTTAAATCTGGTAGTAGAAGTGACCCTAATAACTACAGACCAATTTCTATTTTACCAGCACTCAGCAAGATATTTGAGAAAATTATGCTCAACCAACTGCTTCTGCACTTTAACTCAAATAAACTACTTCACTCAGAGCAGTATGGTTTTACTAAAGGCCGATCAACAACCGATGCGGGAGCTATGCTGCTAAAGCATATACATATTCGATGCGTGGGAGAAATCACAAAATGCTATTGGTATTTTGTGTGATTTGTCTAAGGCATTCGATTGCGTTGAGCATGAGACGCTTTTAGTTAAGTTGAACCATTATGGAATCAAAGACACTGCACTTGGTCTCATTGCATCTTATCTCAGTGATCGCATTCAAACGGTATGTGTCAACGATGTGAAGTCGTCCGGATCAGCCTCACAAATGGGTGTTCCTCAAGGCTCTATTCTGGGTCCCTTCATGTTCTTGGTGTATATAAATGATTTACCATATAACGTCCAAAATACTTGCGATATTGTGCTATTTGCTGATGACACGTCCTTGATTTTTAAAGTGGATAGAAACAAGGACAATTATGAAGACGTAAATAGTGCAATTTCTCAAGTCACTAACTGGTTTACAGTAAACAACTTACTTTTGAACGCAAAGAAAACCAAGTGCATTGAATTCGCATTGCCGAATACCAAGTCCACAGGAAACATAAATTTAACTGTAAATAATGATATTTTAAAAATAAAAGAGACCACTGTGTTCTTGGGGGTGACCTTAGATTCAAAGCTTCAGTGGGGCACTCATATATCAACTCTGGCTGGCAAACTCAGCTCTGCTGCTTACGCTGTCAGAAATATTCGACAGTTTACTGACGTTGAAACTGCAAAAATTGTGTATTTTGCTTACTTTCATAGTATTATGTCTTACGGAATCTTACTATGGGGTAAAGCGGCAGATATTCAAAAAAAATTTGTATTACAAAAAAGGGCAATACGTGCAATTTATAATTTAAAACCACGTGAATCCCTTAGAGAGAAATTTAAGGAAATAGGTATTCTTACAGTAGCCTCGCAATATATTTATAGTAATCTAATCTTCGTAAAACAGCACATTCACAATTACAAAAAAATATGCGATCTGCATGATAGGCAAACTAGAGGCCGCCATAAGCTCGTGACTCCACCGCTCCGCCTCAAGAAGGTCCGAAGGTCGTTCGTGGGAATGAGCATTCTATTTTATAACAAAATTCCACAACCTATCTTAAACTTGCCTTTACACAAGTTTAAGAAGTCCATTAAAAGTATGCTCCTGAAAAAAGCTTATTATACTGTTGAAGATTACGTAAATGACAAAGGAGCATGGATTTGACTCGCTCCAGCAATGCTAAGGACAGCTGTTACTTAATGTATTCTACAAATTAATGAAATTGTACCTATATTATTTTTTTCAAAAGAGCAACCGCCGAGTTTCTTGCTGGTTCTTCTCGGTAGGAATGGCATTCCGAACCAGTGGTAGATTCACTCGACGATTCAAAAGTACTTGTAAAAGTCTATTTGAATAAAAATAATTTGAATTTGAATTTGAACAATTGTATCAAGTTTTGATCCAACAGACGATGCCCGCGACTTCGTCCGCGTGGGTTAAGTTTTTTTGATTCCCGCGGGAACTCTTTAGTTTTCCGGGATGAAATGTAGCCTATTTCATCAAAATCGGCTGAATAATTGGGCTGTGAAAGCGTAGCAGAGAGACAGACAGACAGACACACTTTCGCATTTAGAATACCAATTAGTATGGATTTATCCCCAAATCCAAAAACTTCAATCGACGCGGACGAAGTCGCGGCCATCATCTAGTGTTTTATAAAGAAAACTTATATCTACATCCAACGATCTCAATGATATAACATCACGGTCAGGACCGAAACAATCTTACATAAAAAAATTATGTTGGGGGAACAACTTCCTTTTTTACTCCTGAATTATTATATTATACAAATCTATACCCAAAAAATTACAATTACATCTATGAAACTCACAAAGACACTTATGATAGCCGCGGCGAAAGTTGAACTCTGCGCAGAAACACATTTTGGGTGTAAAACCACAGGTTAAACGTGCGGTATAAGGGGCGCCGTGAGCCCATACCCCTCGCTCCCCGCGCATGCTCCGCTCGGGTACAATGTAACTGCGCAGACAACCACCATTTTGGGTCAACTTACATACAGTCGATTGTACGAAGATTAAGTTGGAATTTCTCACAAATCTTTATTCACATATAGCTTGTCGGGCGATTCCGCAGAAGGCCAAATTTGAGACTTTGGCCTTCTGTTGGAACACTGTTGGTACACTGTACACTTTGGCTAGACTTTCGGCCGGTTTCTGAATTGAGAATTTCGTGTTGAGTCTGTCTCAAACACTACTTAAGGACTAATTAACCAAATTTTTGTTTCTAATTTAATATTGGGCCGGTTTCTGAATTAAGCATTCAAGCAAAAACAGCAAGTTCCAACTCTCAAACCTTACACAATATCAATTCAGAAACAAAAATTTGCTTAGTTAGTCCTTAAGTAGTCTTTGAGACAGACTCAAGATGAAATCCTCAATTCAGAAACCGGCTGTTTGGCAATGTTTTTTGAGTAACGCGACATAGTGAGCTATGTCTCGTTGTTTATTTTGTTGCAAATTTTTTACAGGACGATTTCTTGTTATAGTGTAACAACATGGTCACCCTACAGTACATAACGGTCGCTCCGTTTGTTTTAATTAATTGTTTTCTATTCAGTAATTGTAGTTCTTAATACGTTAGACTTGTTCGCAATTTTGTTCATAATTGCTCGAGCAATAAGTCTTTCTGTCAATTAAGGGCAACGTTGAAAAGTTCACGAGTAAGTTTACTGCAATAAAATTTATATAAATTGTGGCACGGTAGGTATTTGAGTTAAATAGCACAACATTTAAATAGGATAAGGCTATCGACGTGGTATAAAACATTGAGTGCTGTTTTTTTTTGTGATTAAGTTAACCTTTTGTAATCACTTATCAACTTTAGCCTGTTGTGGGTGGCAATAATTATCGTAATTAATAAAAAAATAAAAAAAATAAGTGAATTTTGTTATGTAATATTTTAATGTTATTGTACCTAATTATTGTCACATTGTAACACAGATTTAATTAACTAACTCAGTAAGCATTATGCTCCACTTGTGCAAGGACTCTTAAATGGATTTATAGATAAATTTTAATGCTGTCACTTTTCGGCAATAGGCATGATGACAGTAACCAAGAATCAATGAAATTATGAATTTATTTAATGAAATAGGATTCATGGATTATAAAAAACGTATTTATTTTTCTATTTCGAGTGAGATTGCTATTTATTTTGATTGAATAAAACTATAAAATACAGCAATCCGCCATATTGGATAAAACGCCAAGAAGCGAATGACGTCACAATTGTTTGTTTTCGAGCTTTGACAATCACACTATTGCTTAGCGCACACTGCACAGTGTACATTGGTAAAAACAATAGTGACGTCACAAACGACGCCATGACACCACAGAACGTTTTGGCATGAATTTTAAAATTTAAATTTCAAATGCCAATTTTATCTACTAAACCTTATTTTTCTGCTGAAATAAGATATTTTTTCGAAATAGTAGATACTTCCGAACATAATCTGACCATTTTTCAAAATCAGTCATCATGCCTATTACAATTTACAATACGGATATTATTCAGAAACAGTAGTATCTTCATCGTGTTATCTCCAAGCAACGCGACATTGGCGAAGCAAATTGGCACAAACAAAAGCCACACATCAAAAAACAACAACATAGGCCTTTGCAAAAAAGTGACAGCTTGACAAAATTTAACTAAATCCGTTTAAATGTCCTTGTGCAAGCGGCCCTTTTTAGGGTTCCGTAGCCAAATTTGGCAAAAAGGGAACCCTTATAGATTCATGTCTGTCTGTCTGTCTGTCTGTCCGTCCGTATGTCACAGCCACTTTATTCCGAAACTATAAGAACTATACTGTTGAAACTTGGTAAGTAAATGTATTCTGTGAACCGCATTAAGATTTTCTTACAATAATAGAATAAAAACAATAAAGGAGGTTGGCGAGCTCCCATATAGTTTCAGACCCAGACTTGAAGGTCGCGTTCACGTATCAAACTTCCCATACTTTTTATACTGAACCAGACTAACAAAAAAGTTTATCAAAGTCAATCAAATAAAGATGGGAGAAAAAAGATATTCGCAGTAATAGTTAAAAGTGAGTTTAGATTTCTATTTAATGGTTTTTAAGCCAGATGACCATTTAATAGCTTGGAAAAATGTAACAAGCACTGCAGATTAATATTATATGACTATATACCAAATATTAATACGTTTTCCTACATAATTATGTACAGTTAAAATAAGTTACCTACCATAGAGGTAGGTGATTTCTCTGAGTTACCTACCTCTACGTACGTTAAACTATAGTAGGTAGGTATATGTATTTCGTAACGCGGCCAATAGGTATAAATACGAATTGATAGTAGTTTAACTATTCTGTTTGGAAAACGATTAGTATGGGGAATAATAAGAACTAGTCATGCACGATATTTAAGGGAGATCTCGCGTTAAAAAAAATCGATTTTCGAATCGATCGAAAGTTTTTTTTTAACGCGCGACAGAAGTGATTCAGTAGCGATAATATCACATCGCGAAGTATCTGCTAACGCGTGAGCATTTCAGGCGACATCGGGTAAAAGAAGAACGAGGGGTGCCGACAGGTAGGTAGTAGGTACATCGCAAGACTGTATCGATAATGCATCGCGTTTGTATCGATACGGCATCGCGTCTGTAATTCTGTATCGATGCTGTATTGCGTTGGTAGCGATGCAAATCGTGATTAGGTACCTACCTCGTGGGCTAATGTATCTGGACCAGCGACTGCATCGCGGCCTTTTTGCGATTGTATCACTGCAAAAAGTCGTCGTGGGCGACCTCCCTAATGATATCATAACATGGTGACTGATCACTAAATACCTAAAGCACAGTAAGGCGGAATAAGTTTTTTTTACTTCCCACGGAATCTACCTACTTAATTTTCCGAGAAAAAAGTAGCCAATATCACTCTTCAGGTCTTTAAAAAATTAACGTGTGAATTCGGCGCGAGTGAAGGACGTTTACCAACAAACAAACACACTCTTGCATGTACAATATTAGTATGATATACAGGCGGCGCATGCGCTCTATTAATAAGAATGGGACCTATGAAATAAGTTCTTGTAGGTTGTAACATTTTTTTAGACTGCGCCCAACTGTGACTAATAATAATTATTGTTATTGAGTTGGATGGAAGTACAAATATGTAAAAAAGTAATTTGTAACAAATAAAATACACTTAGTTTCTTCTTGCTAACTCGAGTTGTGTAACTCGAATTCATTTCCAAGTTACCTGAATTTCAACTCGAGTTAACGGGTTTTTTCAGAGTTGGCACATCTCTACCACGGTCCACGAATGACATTTGATTGAGTTGACAATAACTGACATTTGACACGTTAGTTTCTAATACTTTTATACTCTGGTATCTATACTCCGTATTGCCATTAGAAACACTTTTTTATTGTGTCGTAATTATTTTTGTTTTTGATTCCCATCTTCTAAAAATTTGGTGTTTACACAGAAAAATACTTTAAAATATGTTAAAAAATATGAAATGATTTCTGAATCTGAACGGTTTTTAAATTAGCTGGGTCAGACTTCGCCGATCTCCTTTTGGGGGTTCCCCATACTTAGAGCTGAAACTCAAAAAATTTTTTTTCATCTAACCCATAGTACGTGTGGGGTATCTATGGATAGGTCTTCAAAAATGATATTGAGATTTGTAATATCATTTTCTTCTAAACTAAATAGTTTGCGCGAGAGACACTTCCAAAGTGGTAAAATGTCCGGTGTTCCAAAGTGCACTTGGCTGGTTTTTTTAATAATATTTGTATTTTTATTACATTAAACTAACTCTTATAAATTAGGTACCCCTTTTACAAAATGTGTCTGTAGTCTTGGTGTCTGCAGGCTTAGCATGCGCACAAGGAGATATCTCGCAACGAGATATATAATAGCCGGGCGCCGGCTAATTTACCTTTACAGGCACAAAATCTGGTATATTATAAGAAAAAAATTAGAGAAAAATATCACAGAAAAGAAATATTACCTCCTTTTATCACTACTTTTGACGTAACGAAATAAGTAACCATATTGACTTCGGTAGAAAAATAGAGATATTGGGTAGACATAATTTTACTCGTTGTGCGCATGCTAGCCCTACTGGACCAATCTTCAGTCTTCAAACGCGTGCATAAGTTGCTTCGAGAGTCTGCAGTCTGCATAAGATAAATTATAAGTCCCAATGAGTTGCACATATTATACATATACGCCGAAAGGCTTTGTAGGAGCAGAGAGTTTTCTCTCGTTGTTTCTTAGTTCTGTAACGATGTTGTGAATAATTTCTTTTTCAAAATCATAATAATATGGGTCTGGACTGGACCCACATAAAATATGTATACTTAAATACTGACTTGATTAATAATTTAATGGATAGATAATAATCAAATATAAGCGGATAAAATAAAAATACTTAAGTAGGTACCTGAATAAAACTTCAAAACAAAATCCCATGAGAAGCATACACGGTTTATAAAAAGTAGACCGGTACAATTTTGTAAAAATCTAACACCTGCGCGTATGATTATACAATACAATAACTTGTCAAATATTCTGACAAATCCATCATTTCGAGATTAAAATTTGTCTCTTTTTGTACCCAAATTTTATGGGACCTTTCCCAATGTGCCTATAATGCGAAAATGATTGACTTCTCTTTGTTGTTTTCAAGTGCAGTGTACCAAGTAAAATCCAATTTTGTTTGATAATATCGTGTGCGTCGGTGGATTTGATGAAGCAAACTGGATTAAGTAGGATTTCAAGATTTTTGAAATCAATTACTTCAATATACAGCAGAACTTTGGCTGACTGACTGGCAGACAACACAGCCTAAATCAGAATAAGATCAGCCCAAATTTGAAAATTAGAAGAAAAATTCCATGAATATTTTGAAAAATTCGAACAGTATCTTTGAATAATCATTAATTTTCCCGGATGAAGCTGCGAGGATAAGCTAGTTTCGCGTTAAGTTATTAAAATAATTAATAATTATATCTGGACAATCTTATATAATATTAGAATGGATTAGTCTATGCTTTACAATCTATCTAGAATTTTTACAGGCTTAATTTATAATGCACTTACTAGACTTGTGTGTAGAAATACGAATGTGTATTACGTAACTGCATAAGGTTTGGTAAATGCTTACGCAGATTTTGTAATTTATGAGATGTCTGCTTCACTTTTCGATGTTGGAAATTCACAAAAGTGGTATATCCATTGTTTACAAGTAAAACCCATGTTTGCCTGAGTGACAGGGCAACGGGTGGGTGGGCCACAATGTACCAATCAGGCACAATGCGCGTCAACTGTCAAACAAACATTCCAATATGCGCTGAATGTGCGCCCAGCTTTATAATTGTATTTTACATTTATTTCCTAAATGTTGGATTCGAAGTTTTATCTCAATCAATCTTCTAACTGTGGATTTATAAAAGTCTTTGGGTTTAGCGGTTTTGTGGAAAGTATAATCTGTTATCTACCTGTACAAAATAATTTAATGCTTTACAGTCTACGCAGTCTTACGCAGAGTTTAGTCTCCCACAAATTCAATCAATTGAATTTATGTGTCTGTCTGTCTGTCTGTAAGGTATTTTATATGCAGCTTAAGAGCACACTAATGCATAGGTTAGGCACAAAACAAGCCCATTAATTATTTTCAGCACAAAAATAATAACTTTTACCCTGATTTTATTATTTCCATTTTGCCGCAGTTCATTGCCTCGCATGGGCTGGTTCATTTATTGAGCAAAGGATCAGCCTGGCTGCGCGGCGTGGAACTATTCCAGGCGGGTATGAATTGTATTGTATCTACTAGCTAAGTTACTATAATTAGTTAGTTAGTTATAAGATTTACTGTAACATTTTAAAAAAATATTTTTAAAAATTATGAATTAACATTATGTTAAAAATACTCAATAGGTACTTACCTACTAAATTTATTTTTCATGTAGGACTTGATACGTGTGTCTCATAGGATAAATGTAATGTTTTGTCTTTACCACCAATAAAAAAAAATTATAATAATCAATGTTAGGTCTTAGAAAATAATATTTTACACCTTAATTGATCCATTTGGGTTTCGAACCTTGATACCCACGTCGCACGTCGACTAGTAATCACACAACTTAACCAACTGGGAAAAAAACCGGCCAAGTGCGAGTCGGACTCGCGCACCGAGGGTTCCGTATAAACGTTAAAGTAAGTTTTATATTAAATAGATTTGATTTGAAAATGAGTTGATTGAATGAAAGGTAAATTGCGGTTTACGATTTATGACGTATTAAACAAAAACTACTTACTACATCTCGTTCAAATCAATTTTCGGTGGAAATTTGCATGGTAATGTACATCATATATTTTTTTTAGTTTTATCATTCTCTTATTTTAGAAGTTACAGGGGGGGGGGGGACACATTTTACCACTTTGGAAGTGTCTCTCGCGCAAACTATTCAGTTTAGAAAAAAATGATATAACAAACCTCAATATCATTTTTGAAGACCTATCCATAGATACCCCACACGTACCTATGGGTTAGATGAAAAAAAAATTTTTGAGTTTCAGCTCTAAGTATGGGGAACCCCCAAAATTTATTGTTTTTATTCTATTATTGTAAGAAAATCTTAATGCGGTTCACAGAATACATCTACTTACCAAGTTTCAACAGTATAGTTCTTATAGTTTCGGAAAAAAGTGGCTGTGACATACGGACGGACAGACAGACAGACTGACAGACAGACATGACGAATCTATAAGGGTTCCGTTTTTGCCAAATTTGGCTACGGAACCCTAAAAAGGCAGATTATTTCCGCTCGGGCCCACCTTCAGCGAGCAATATTTTCGAAAACAAATTATCATCTTCCCATTGAAGATAAGTAACATCATTCAAGATATATTTCAACAAAAGAGCCCCGCAGATCGGTGCTAAGTGAATTATACACACAAAAGGTTTAAAACGGACTTATGCCTGTTTGTTGGGAGGTGTGCTAATCCTTTGGAGTCTTGTAAAACTACATGGACTTGTTTAGGCTCAACGCATTTCTGTTAAAGGCGAGATAACAATATAACGACTTTTTATACCCAATTTTCAAGGATAATGTGAACAATTTTTCGCTTTATTGACTTTATGCCTAATTTATAAAAAAAGTTGAAAATGACCTTTTGCTTATAAAGTGAGTAGATACAGAGAAACTTGTGGAACTTTCGTAGAGGTTAATAGTTAGTATATTCTGAGGTAAAGAGTAGTGGACTATCGCCAAAACCTTCTCATTTTGAGAGAAGACTCGTGCTCAGCATCTAATCAGCACTGGGCCAAGGATGGGTTGAATTGGTTGAAATAGGTCTAATATTGAAGAAAGAAAAATGACTAATCACTAAGGTATGGCATTTATAGACCGTGCACATTTTTTTTAGTACAAGACAGGCTTGCGCTTGATGACAATCATGCCTGTAAAAAGTAATGATGTGGTCTATGATAGGTTGGAGCGCGCTTACCTAGAAGATGCGTATTCACTATTGATTGCTATACTAATATATTTAATCTTTGCTCTTGCCTTGAAAGTACTCAACTCATACGGGAAAAACGGACACCGGAAGGGCGTATATAGTAAGGTAAAGTATTTCAGCCTCGTGGTCATATCTTTTCAACCATCATCATCACTGTGGGACAAATCGCAGCGATTCCTAAAATGCTTAGTACTTATTTGTGATCATCCTATCAACTACTTAGTCGTGGTCTTCCAAAGCTGTGTTTTCCGGTGCAAGGCCTCCATTCAAGTTCGAAGTACCTAGGCGTTAGGGTCCCAAGGTGCTCGAAATACAGCCTACCGGCATATATTATAGCAGTCGATCCTGTTAAGATTATAGTCAAAATTAACATAATACGCGTTAATACACCCTGACATGAATATTTATGTAAAAGGGTGATTTCGGAACGGATGCACCACTGTTTGGAAAACCCATAGGTATATTGTATTACCTAAGTTAACATATTATTGAACTAAGTATTTGCAGATAAAAAGATTTAAGTATGTGAACAGTTGTAAATAATATTTACAATCCTTAAAAATATGGAGAAATCCTTCTTATCAAAGTGAAATAATGTGAATAAATGTGGAATGTTTGGATATTAATTGTTACTTTTTCACAGCGCAAGGACTGACCCGATCTGCCTTGAATAAATATTTAGTCTCTTGCAGCATCTAGCATAAAAGTCTGTTACTTTACGTGCTCTTTTCATGAAAGTTTCGAAATCTAAGCGATGGGATGGAACCGCTCTTTGTTTGTAGTAGCAAGGGATATAAAGCTTCCACAATGCTGCTGCTGTCTGGTTTTAGATATTACTTAGAATTTATTTTTCTGTTCTTTAATAATGTTCTTTTATTTCTCAGTAGATATGTAATTATAAATAATCATTCAATGACTAGCATTTGCACCTACTCTGATTTTAGATTGACTTTTGTAACCAGCACCATCACCACTAAAGCCCATCAAACGTCGCACTGCTGGGCACAGGCCTCCTCTCTCATAGGAGAGAGGGAATTAGAGCTTAGACTCACCACGGCGCTCCAATGGGGGTTGGCTTTTGAAAGCTAAGTAAAATTGAATGGTATGACCCATCTCGACGAAAGCTACCCTAATAGGGGTCGGCGAGCGCGAAATGGACGTCCAGCGATAATCGTTGGACACGCCATTTCTTACTCATCTGTCCGGGTATAAATGAGTAGATATCGTTACTATTGGTAGTTGGTACTTATCCAAGTGAACAAGTGAGCACTTGATAGATAGGGTAAAAGTCCTGGCAGGGCCAATTAGTGTATAGCACGCACTCAAGCTTTCGACGACAAAACTTACGTAGCAAACCATTTTTAGGGTTTCATAGAAAAATAGACAAATGTATACCTACTCCATATTAAAACCCTGTGTAGCGTAAAAGGGGGTTTATAAAAGCGGTGCATCCATCAAACGGTAACATAATGTATGCTTGTAAAAATAATTTGCTGTTTTCAAGACCTATATGCAGACATTGACGCATCTCAAAACACAATTTTAAAAAAATCTCTGCAATTGATCTCTCTGAAATTTATTTTAAACATACCTCTAAATTTACCTTTTAAAGCAATTTTTACCCTCCTTATTGAAACCAATAATTAGCTCTAGAAATATAAGATAAAATTCACATTTCTATATCAAACACATTGTCGGATTCATTTGTATTGAAAAGTGAATATATTTTTTTTACAAATGATTTCATGCATTTTTTGCGACATACGCTTGCTCGATTTTACCCCCCCGCGCCTGTGTTTTTCATCTCGTGAGCTCACAGCGCCTTAATATTATAAATTCGAAAGTTTGAATAGATGGATAGATGGATGTTCGTTTGTGACGTTACTCAATCACGCCTAAACGGCTGAACGGATCTGGATGAATTTTGGCACAGAGATAGATTATAGTCTGGAATAACACATAGTATTATATCCCGGACAATTAAAGGGTTCCCAAGGGAACTAAAAATTTCAATTCACGCGGACAAAGTCGCGGGCATCAGCTAGTTATAGAATAATTACTTTAATATAAATTAAAAATACCTAGTTATTAAGGTAAATATCTGCTTTTATTAGTAACTAGCTGATACCCGCGACTTCGTCCGCGTGGATTGAGGAGTTTTAGTTCCCGCGGGAACTCTTTAATTTTCCGGGATAAAAAGTACCCTATTATTTAATCCGGACTTCTAACTTTACGTCTGCAAAATTTCAAAGCAATCAATTCAGTAGTTACGGCGTGAAAGCGGAACAAACATACAAACAAACTCACTTTCCCATTTATAATATTAAGTAAGGATTATTATTAAACATGGCCGTAACTGGCCATAAAAAAGTAGAAAAGTAAATAAATTTATGTATACCTAACCCTCCCAAGTCCCAATGCTAACCCTCGTTTCATAATCTAACGGATATTTACTGGTCTAATAGTCGCCATTGAATGTTAATTGCTCTAAGTGATTTTTTACTATGCAATTATACTTGTATAATTGTGGAATAATTGTATACTCATTTGTATTGATGAGTTACAGTAATTAAATGCTAAGTTATTGCTTTACTACAATAGAATGTCGTATGTTTTGTCTACGCATTGTTACAAATGAAATCTATTCGCACGGTTAAATTTAATTAGATCATGTGAATGTAAAAGTGTAGTCATTTAGGTACTTATCTTAACAATCTTAAAGAATAGATGTAAAAACAAGCTTGACAATTTATAGACGCAATTATCTAGCTGCCAAGTTGCAATCACTACATTGCGTGCAGTTTTGTTTTAAAATCTTGTTAACTATTTCAATAGCCTAGTAATTTATTACTATTATCACTGATTAATACATTAAGTATAGTATAAACCTGTGAACTCCCCCGACTTTCTTCAATTTACACAATACTCTTATAAATAATAATAACTATAGCTTTTAACATGTTATTCTGATGTACAAGCTATAATTATTATAAAAAACCGTTCATAAACAAAATTTTTTCACGAGATTAAAAAAAAAACATAAGGATTTTTAAAAAATCGAAAGAAGTGGCGAGCGTTTTCAGAGCCAATTTGCTGAACGATTTTGGTGAATTTTGATATCCGAACCGAATAGGTATAGACCAGAAGCTTTAAAACTAGCAGTGAATTTTATAACCTAAATATTCATGGGGACACAGTCGCAGGCAATACAATAAAATAGGCACTACGTTGGCAGTGACATTTAAAAGATATTCAAAATCATGGGTAAGAACTGTTACACAGATAAAAATTGACTTTAAGTACTAGGTGGCTACTTCGTACACCTAAGAAGAGGCCTTCTCTGTTTTGTTTTGTTATCAACACCATATAGGTAGTTGCCCTCCATCGCGACAACCAAAAAATAACCTAAAACAATTTAAAAAAGCGACTTAAAAACAACTCGCTCTGTCCGTCTGTTGACACACGCCTCAGAAATGAGGACGATTCTTAACTAATTTCTCCCATCGCTACTGTACGCCGTGAGTGTTAATTGCGTCGTGTGAGAGAGATGGGAGATACAGAACTATACACGAGTGAACGAGATATAGCATTCACGGTATCGAAACAAAAAGTGGTCAGGACAACTCACACTGAAAAGCAATGCGACCTCTCCTTTTGGGAAAGAGAGACTATGGGAGATGATTCATGTTTAAACTGTGATAGTTTCAGACCAATTGGTCACAAAAATTGGGCTGAGTAGGTCGTTTTTTCTATGTTGAGAAAAGCTATTCCAGCTTTTAGTTTCCACTCAATTTTAGTGCCTGTTTAATATTAAAGAAAGAAAGAAAGAAAGAAAAATAGTTTATTCACCAGTGGTGTCACAGACAAAACTAGATACAAATGTAACACTTTCGTCTGTGACACCACCCAGAAAGGGTGTACAGCTCAGCGTTTGCCCTGCGTCATATGCCCATGAATGCATACAAAGCAAGGCGCTGATTTTCAGCTGTGACCCCGGGTGACGTCACAGTTACAACAAAACAAAATAAATAAATAAAAGTAACCAAAAGTTTAAAAGGAAGCAGTAGGTACAAAAGAAACATAATTCGCTATTAATATTAATTATAATAATATTACTAGAGTTAAGAAGAAATACATATTAAATATCTTTATAAATATACGATAAATTTATAATAATAAATATAAGAGTCATTATACAAGTAAATATGACACATAATTATATAACATACCTATACATAATATTAAAGCACTGAAATATCGGCCGCTATATTTTCGAATTCAATCTGTTTAGACAGCAGAAATCTTTTTAACTTTTTAATAAATGTAATTTTACTCCGGGAATCGCGTATCGGGGGAGGAATATTATTCCAGCATCGAGTTGCGGCATATTTAAAACTACCCCTGAAAGCGGCAGTGCAGTGGTGTGGAATACTCAAAATCTTACGCACCCCCCTAAAATGCTCCCTACCCTCGTACAGCCTCCCTAACTTATCATATATATACGGCGGTCTGCCATTCTTGAACACGCCGAACAGCAAGCTAGCGAGGTGCATCTTCCTCCTCGACCTCATTTTTAGCAACCCAAACTTGTTCAAAAATGGCGTCACATGCGTTCTAGGAGGTATACCAAAACAAAAACGTGCGCATGCATTTTGAACCCGCTGAACAATCTTGCACGTTCTGGCTAGTAGACGAGGTCCATAAACTACGTCAGCATAATTAAGCTTCGATAGAATCAGACTCTCCACCAGACGTATTCGCACCTCTTGACTGATATACTTACGGATCTTATACAAAATTTTCAATCGGTAAAAGCAATTGCGCACTACCATCGATACATGTTTCTCAAATCGCAAATCCGAGTCCATAAGTAATCCTAGGTTCCGGGCTTCATAGACCCGCTCTAGATTATTACCCTTCAAAGATACGCTCGCAGAATCAAATTTTATTTTATTAACTTGCGCCTTGGATCCGAAAATTAAAAGCTTTGATTTGCAAGGATTGAGAACCAACGAATTGTTATCTGACCATTCTGCTATTCGTTGGAGATCCTCATTAATCCTCTGAACCGCCATTTGGTATTCGTCCGGTTCAAAAGGAGAGGTACACCTGCAAATCATCCGCGTAGATATGAAATTTACAATTTTTTATGTTACTAATGATGTCAGCACTATAAAGAATAAATAAGAGTGGACCTAAAATTGATCCCTGAGGTACACCTCTAGTCACATCCACAACAGAGGAACAACATTTCCTACCATCCCCCTGAGTAACTTCAACATATTGCTTACGGTTGCTCAAGTAACTATTGAACCAATTAACAGTATTGATGTCAAAACCATAGTACGATAGCTTGGACAGTAGCAGCGCTGTATTTATGGTATCAAATGCCCGCGAGAAATCTAATAAAACCAATATAGTACACTTCCTTTGGTCTTGAACCGTCAGTATATTGTCTGTAACATCCAAAAGCGCAGTAACCGTTCCCCTTCCAGCTCTAAAACCCGACTGCATTTCTGGCAGCAAATTGTTCTCTTCCAAGTATTTAGAGACCTGTAAGTAAACCACTTTTTCCAAAAGTTTCGATGCACAGGGCAATACACTGATGGGACGTAGGTCTTTTACAGTAACAGGATTATCAGTCTTAGGAATTGGACGAATGACTGCTACTTTCCAAGCATCAGGGAAGGTTGAAGTTTCAATCGACTTATTGATGATCGAGGTTATGACATCAAGGCCTTGTGGAAGGGTTAATAGTAACATGTCAAGTGTTATCTCATCAGTCCCCTCTGCGTTGGAATGCAGATTTTTAATTATTTTAAATATCTCTGCCCCGCTAGACATACTTAGTGTGAACGTAGCAGATGTACATCTACCAAATTCATAAAAAGTTAGCTGCGAGATAGGGACTTCATTATTACCTGGAATATCCAAAAAATGTCTATTAAGCTCCTCAGGGTGACAAAGATGGGCAGGTAGATTTATCACCTTCTTAGGCAGAACAGAGCTTTTAAGGTTATCCCATAGTACCTTAGGATATTTAATTTTGTTATTAATATCATACGCAAAATACGAACTCTTCTCACTATCCAGTGCCTCTAAGACTAACGTTTTATATTGCAGATAGTTATCTTTGTTCTGTTCAGTTTTCATAGCCCGCCACTTTAGATGAGCTTCATCTCGAAGCTTCATCATACGTTTCACTGTATATGTAATCCACGGCTCATGACGATCCTTCTTAAAATTCGCCATGCATTTTTGGATGGAAAATATCGTGGTTGGTTTTATTTTCCTTTTAACAAAAATATAAGTCTGTCCCGGCAGCTGATGTGGAACAGATGAATGTGGATTTGAATGGTCATCTTTGAAGCTCTTAAACTTAACTTATTATATGTAGGGGTATTCAGAACCAGAGGTAAATTAGACGATTGGTAACATTGAAATATATAAGTGTAGTAGGTACCTAGTACCTACATATTATTATACACATATATATTGTTACAAGTCGTTGTAAAAAACTTGTAAAAATTCAATATTCAAATGTTTTTTTATTCAAATAAATTTTCACAAGTGCTTTTGAATCGTCAAATGAATCTACCACTGTTACACTACACCATGAAAGTTTAAAAATATGAAATCTTTCTATTCAATCATATTATACTAGCTGATGCCCGCGACTGCGTCCGCGTGGATTGAGGTTTTTTGGTTCCCGCGGGAACTCCTTAGTTTTCCGGGATAAAAAGTAGCCTATGTGTTTTTCCAGACTATAATCTACCTCTGTGCCAAATTTCATCCAGATCCATTCAGCCGTTCCGGCGTGATTGAGTTACAAACATCCATCCATACATCCATACATCCATCCATCCAAACTTTCGCATTTAATAATATTTATTTGATTTGATGGGCCAGGGTGTTAAAGCATCTCTTCAGTGAGTGGATCAACGAACCATACAGTAGCAGAAACTCGTTAAGGGCCCGACCCTTTAATGATTGGGTAATATATAATCGTCTCTTTTTGAACCGGTTCGTGATATTCATTAATTAATTAGTAAAATGTAAGGAGCAATAAAATTATGGGTATGTTATGTTGGGAATTCGTGATTATATCTGTACGTGGGTTTTTGCTTACCTTTGAAGAATCAGTATAGTTGAATGCAACTGGCCTAGCTGACCTGCCCAGCTTTGCTTGGGTTTCTGAATCTCATTTCTAAAGTCCCTTAGGACGGCAATGAACCGGATTCCGGTTGGAGGCGTTTACGAGATAATCGGCAAAGAACCGGATTCCGGTCGCCGCATTATGGCGGAACGCGGTTTCCGCGGGTGCCGACATTTTTGTTTCTTAAAAGTAGAATACTGTCTTCTGTCTCTGTCTACTAGAGAACTACATGATAAAATCAAATTAAAATGGGAATTTATAAAATTATCAGAAATATCAGATAGCGCTTTCTACGAAACAATAGGGGCCATACTGCCATCGCTTAAAGCCATTATTATTGACTTTCGTGTTTTAGAATAATTATAATCCTTATTTTAGGAACGTCAAGACACGTGACATCAAACTGTCAATTTGAGTAATATTGCTTTAAGGGTTGGCAGTATGGCCCCAGCCCCCAGCATGCAAAGATAGAACAACAAAAGTTATAGCAATGGCAAAAATAGAAAACCTACCTAACTAATTAAGCTAGCAATACCGCGGGCTGGTATCAAAGTTGCTATAATAAAATTATACAATTATCGAATCACAGCCTCGTGATAGAGGTATCAGATACCGCTTTCTGCGAAACAACTGTATGCGGAGATAGAGTTTAAAAAGTCATAGAAACGGCAACTCCTTTACGTCGCAAAGACTGAACCGATTTTGCTGAAATTTTTCATGTAGATAGCATACACTGTATTAACACATTTACATCCCGGAAAGTTAGAGTTCTCGCGGGAAACCTAATTCCACGCGGACGAAGTCGTGGGCATCATCCAGCAGAAAATTTAACTGCTTATTGTGATAGCAATATAGACAGGTCCGTATCGAACGATGCAGTTGATGATTTAATATGATTATAATATTATTACCAATGCCTCGCACAGCCTCGCCATTGATACCTCAGAATTCAGGTAGGTACAGTTTTCTTCGAGATTTCTCTATGCGGCAACAGAGTTAGAAAAGCATAGATAGGTAAGATATGAAAGGATACAGATCGTCATCGGAGTCGCATAAATTTCAAATTAATATAGGATGAAAAGTAAGTTGTTAGATTACTTTATAATTTAATGAAGTTACAAATACAATCGAAGCTAAAGATTCAGAAACATGAAAAAACTTTTTTATATGTCCGCTCTATCCGTTAATAGCTCTACAATCAGAGGTTATCTCGTATGCAGTTGACATAACAATTAGGCTGTTGAGAAATTCAAAAAGTCACACAGCTTTGGGTCGGTCGCTATAAGCCTATCAATTTATTATTTCTAATGTGTGTTTACAGAATGAGAATTTGAAGTTTGATAATAATGAAATAATGCCATAATGAAACCATTTTCAGCAAACATATTTATATACAAAATTTTATTTGTCTGCCTATGTGTATCTTTCGTTTTCACGGCCCAGAGAGTCACTTAGCCGATTTTAGCGAAATTTTGTACAGACATAGCTTGCATCTCGAAAGCTTCGGATGGGTGTCTGAAGGAAATCACTTTTAGTGATAAGACCGCCCTTTCGCACTTTTGTTTTGTTTTCTTTCCTATGTATTTTTATGTCTAGTATAGCAATAAAGAGTTTAACTATCTATCTATCTTCTATTAATGGCTATTATGGGATTGAAAATAATAAAGTTAATGTTCTCTCTATATGTTTATAGCTCTACAATCAGAGGTTATCTCGTATGCAGTCGACATAACAATTAGGCTGTTGAGAAATTCAAAAAAGTCACACAGTTTTTAAGCGCTGATAAGCGGGTCGGCCGCTCTAAACCTATCAGTTTATTATTTCTGATGTGTGTTTACAGAATGAGAACTTGGGGTCTTGTTAATTGGGCAGTTTCGAGTTTAAATGTGACGTCATTGATAAAGATATCTCAGTTTCTTATAAGGGATTAAATTTATTTGTTTACCTGAACGTTTTTTTTTTAATTCCACTACAATTCCCTTGTCTGCGATCTGGGTAATTGGTAAATGATGGTAAGTGATGATGGAGTCTTAGATAGTAGCGGTATAACCTGTTTGGGGTATGGCAGTTATATTAAACCCATTTCCCTAGTCGGTTTCTACAAGCATCGTACCGGAACGCTAAATCGCTTGGCGGTACGTCTTTGCCGTTAGGGTGATAGCTAGCCACGGTCGAAGACCAGACCAGACCAGAGAAAATTCAGAATTTATAAATTCCCAAATTAACCATGCCTGGAATTTAACCCGGGACCTCCCACGTTAAGTTAACAGCTCTCAACACTGCGACAGGGGGTTCTTCAAAACCTCATATTGCCGATTATAATTCGAAATTCAAATGTTTTTATTCAAAGAAACTTTTACAAGTGCTTTTGAATCGTCGAGCGAAACTACCACTGGTTCAAAATGCCATTCCTACCGAGTAACCAGCAAGAAACTCGGTGGTTGCTCTTTTGAAAAATAGCGAAAAGGTCGTGGAGAGGCCGTTACGAAATATACGAAGTACGTTATCAGGCGTGCGTAAATTTAGCAAGTGTTTACATTATAACCGCCGTGACCTAAAGATTACAATAATGCAACTCTTTTAATTTAAATGGCCGTTATTGCGGGCAATTACCGTTAATGGCAATATTGAAAGATAAATATGGATGATTATTGCTTGTTACTGCATTTAATGCGGTCGGGGGCACGCCGTATGCACGGCTCGAGAACACAAAATATATAATCTATATCCATACCAATACTTATAATAAACTTGCTGATGGCCGTGACTTCTTCCGCGTGCTTTAAATTTTGTTAATTCCAGCGGGTACTTCCTTAATTTTCCGAGATAAATAGTAGACCCCTCGCCCTCCCCCTTAGGAACACACTTTTCATCAAAAACAAAGACGGGCCGTTTTAAAGCGTACTTAGCAGACACACTTCGAATGGATGTTTGTAACTCAATCACGTCAGAACTGCAGAACGGATCTGGACGAAATTTGGCACAGCTGGAATAACACAAAGACTACGTTTTATCCCGGAAAATTCAAGAGTTCCTGCGGGAACTACAACACCTCAATCCACGCGGACGAAGTCGCGGGCATCAGCTAGTTGAATATATTGTGAACTTTTTTATTCGGTTAAAATAACCTTAACATGCCAATTAAAGTGAAATCAAGTTACACACGAATAAACATTCTGACGTATTTACAGTTTGACTTGATAGTTATAAATTATAATTATTATACTCGGCGATAATTGCGTATCAGTCTTAATGGTACAACATAATAATATCAATAATAATTATTATGTCCTTTTCAATATAGACTACTAGTACTTATTAATTTTTAAAAAAATACTGCCTCGTTGGTCTATTGGTTAGCATATTCGACTGCGGCTGACGAGATCCCGGGTTCCTACCGCATAATTATTATCCCACAAAACCTCTACCATGTATGTGATTAATGGAATGGCAATGAGGATGGCGCTAGAAAGCTGTATAGTAGCTGTATGTGTACATATTATTAATAATCACGCCGACAAAGTGGTAAAATAAACGTTTGTAAAAGAAAACCATGGATTCCTTCGTTATAGGTTGTTGAAAAATAGCGCGGGTGTGGAAGAAGTTGAACCATTTTTCGATTCAGGGATCGCGAGTGGCAAAACACGCATTTGGCCGGTTTTTTCACACATAAATACGAAAAATTGGAAGTACGTGTCCAGGGATCGAACCAGCGACTCCATAAAGGTGGTCGAGTATAATTATTATTATTATTATAGGTAAGTATTTCAACTATGCTTAAAGAATATTTTTTGTTGTCATCTTTAGTTTGCAAGATAATAATTCTTATCAGCATTGTTGAATATGTCCAGTGACTTAGATTGGCGTATGGTCAGTGGAAGTGCATTACATAGCTGCACAGCTCGCACACTGAACGAATTGTTAAAGAACTTCATTTTATGAGTTGGGGTTTTCAGCGTTAAGGTTCGACATGGTCTTATATCGGATTGCACACCAAAAAACTGAATTTCTCCTTAAGGTAGGAGGGAGTTTTTAATGTGTCATCGCTTTAAATAATTCTTAGTGAAATAAAATCAAACAACCAAAAGCCTCCCACGCGGTAGCCTCAAACCACCGAGAGATAGATATTTCCTCTTATATTTTATTCCGTGTGCTCTGTTATCAACTCATCTCCATATATTTTTATGTCTCTATCCACGTTTTCCGGTAGCCGTTAATAGTTTAACCCCATTAATGTTAATTATAAGACCCCGTTCGTCTCGCGTTATGGCCGATTCACATTAAACCAGCTGCTGGACCCAGTAGATAGATAAGTTTTTGTTAGTAGGTAGGTACCTACTCCAACAATTTATTTTTTTTCACACATGTCCTTACCTCAAGGGTATGCTACCCCGGCGCATGGATATCTTTTACATTGATTATATTCCACAACAAGTTAGCCCTTGACTGCGATCTCACCTGATGGTAAGTGCAGTATAAGATGATGCGGCCTAACCTGCTACGGGTATGGCAGTTATATTAAACCCAATGAATCAGTTTCTGCATGGCATCGTACCGGAACGCTAAATCGCTTGGCGGTAGGTACGTAGTTGCCGGTAGGGTAGTAACGCCGGACTCAATTTGTTTCACAATTCACATCATTCCAGTAGCAAGTCCAGTATGGAATTGATCACTGGACTGGAATGCACTAGCGCGGTGTAACGCGCCATTAGTTTTACGAACTATAAACCCGTCCCGGAGTCAATTTGTAAAATAGACCCAAGCCGTTTACATAATTTAGAGTTATTTATTGGCGGTTTCGAATGTGGACCGCTTTTTTATACATATATTTGAGTGGTCTTACTTTCAATAGTAATATTATAATATATCTACTAATTCCTAGCTATAGCTTCTTAATTTTGATTCTGCTCTGTACGGATTTGTAAAAGAAGGCTGCACCTAGATAGGTACGTCTGCATAGAATTTTATTAATCTGTGGAATCTAATTGATTTTCCGGGATAAAAAGTAGCTTGTGAATTGTGATTTACATTCCATGACAATTTTTATCTCCCTTTAGACGGAGATACACACAGGTACCCACCTGAACTTATGTACTTTTCTTATGCGTGATTATCTTGGAAATTAAAAAAAACTTATAGAATAGTAAAGAACGAATTTATTTGTACCTCATCGTTGCATTGTAACACATATTCAGAAGATTCAGACATTACAGTATGAAATCCCGCAGCATATCCAGTAAGGCAACCCTGACGTACAAATTTTGATATAGTTAAATATTTAAATAACATAGGTAGTACAAGTACGTTCTAGTATTATAGGGTAGTACTTTATAGAAATTACATCTTGAATAAATAAATAAAGTCTTGAATAAATTACAAACAACGTCAGACTTTGTAGACCAACAAGGCTTTGTATTACAACGTGGTCGAAGTCGCGAGCATCAACTAGTCCTCCTCCTCGTCCTGTCATTAGGGAGGAGTAAAACTTTACGTTTGACATTTAAAAACCTTAGCACGTTCTAACTTGTATTGATAATTTGTGTTCGGCGCCTTTGAGCTTCCAACGCAGGGCCTGTTAGGCTGCAGTCGTACTACAAGCGATATAGCATTGCATATAGCATATATTATAGCATTAAAATGATACGAATTCAATTATGTATATTCTGATTGAATGTATATTTTTTGTATATTGTTGACTAATTCTATTGTTTAAATACTAGCTGCGAAAATTTTAGGCATAAGCTACCTGCAGAAAAAGGTTCGGTTTTGATAATTAAACGATGGCACAAACCATTTAACGATTTATTTTTAGAATGTAAAAAGTATCGTATTTTTGTAGATTAGTCAGGAGCGTGGTTAGTTAGGCGGAACAAGTGCGTCCGTCCGATGCAACTCGGTCGCAAAAATAAGTGTCCGGCGCACCGCTTGCCTGCTGCTATTTTTTGAATTTTCTGAATCTTGAAAGAAAGAAAGAAAAATAGTTTATTCATCAGTGATGTCACAGACGAACCTAGATACAAATGTAACACTTTCGTCTGTGATACCGCCCAGAAAGGGCAGCTTTGCGTTTTGCCCTGCGTCATATTAATGCCCATGAATACATACAAAGCAAGACGCTGATTTTCAGCTGAATTCACCACAATCTGAATTTATAATACCACATGAAAATGTAATCCCATATTGATTGTACTGTTGGAATTTATTTTTAAAAGCTGTGACTCCGGGAATCTTGCTTTATTTATAGCATGTTATAGAACCGGGCCCTATCCACTCAATAACTAAGCAATCAGAGCCCTACGTAGGGTCACCGATATTGGACCTCAAATGCCTCAAACAAACATAAAAATGGATAGTAAAATTTTACGAGCACCGATTTAGTGACCGTGAACTATGGGAGCTCCAAAAGTCGAAACGGACGGACCGATTTTCGGGTTTTATATACTCATTTTAACGTAATTCTGGTGCGTGTAAAATTTTATTGTTATTTTTAAAGCCTTTTAAATTAACTCCGGGTTTACGTTCAATTTATCGGTTTTGTATTGTCGGAAGTTGTCTATGGCAATAAAGTTTGGATTTAACTGTGAAAATATGTGGATTGTTAAAATATAAACTACGTTGGAAATATTATTTGTTGCTCTATTAAAATATACCCAGTGGCAGAGAGGATCAAATACTGATCTCTCTTACCTAACTTATAATCAAAATATTCAATTCTTGTATCTACCTAAAATTTTTGAAATCAATAAAGGTTTGCATGAATTTACATGGCCAATTATGTTTAGCATAATCTATAAACTAAACTGACAGCTCTAAATCTAGTGCTGTCCGTTTTCGCAGGGAGGAGGTCATATTATTTACGACTATTCCGATTGGGAAACGATGAATGCTTTTATGGAACGGATGTTGGTTTAATGTGCTTTATAAATAACTAGCGATCCGCCCCGGCTTCGCACGGGTAGCACTAATAATCCTAATAGTCTATACCCTTTGTAGCCAGTGGGCAGGTATTACATTGTAAGAGTACGTCCGTCCCCGTCCGCACCACACCTGCCAAATTGTTTTTGTGTAACTTCACCTATTTAGTCAGCGCACCGTAAGCTCTCAAAAGAGACGATTTTTTCCGACTTCGTTGACATTATTGAATTTTTCGTAAGGATCTCTATTTTTTTTCAAAATAAAATATAACCTATGTTACTCCCTGATAATGTAGATTTCTACAGGTGAAAGAATTTTTAAATTTTTAAGTTTTTGGTTGAGTAGTTTATCCATTACAAACAAACAAACAAATCTTTCCTCTTTATAATATTAGTATAGATAATAATTATATTACTCAGAAATAGAGTATGTTGACTAGGTATCTCTAGGTTCGTAGTCGTAGTCTCAACCGATAGACGTCCCCTGCTGGACGAAGGTCTCCTGCATGGATCTCCACTGTACACGATCTTGTGCCGCTTGCTTCCAGCGGCTCACAGCTACACGCTTGAGATCGTCTGTCCACTTATTGGGGTCGTCCAATGCTGCGTTTTCGATGCGAGGTAGGAAAGTATGCAATTATAGGCACCTTGGGATCCCAACGCCTATCGGTTCTTCGAACTATGTGCCTCGCCTGTTTTCAAATATCAATAAGTGGGTAGCACGGCCCTTCTCATGTAGGACATAGTCTAGTGCGGGTAGCATCACATAGTTTTGAGAACATTATGTAGAAGCCTCAGTCATGCAGGTTTCCCCACCGTATTATTTTCCTTCACCGTTAAAGCTCGTGATATAATTTCATTGCTTTAAAAGCAACTAGGTAAGTATATCTCCGAAAAGTTAGAGGTGCGTGCCCGGGGATCAAACACCCGACTACCCGAATAGGAAGCCGGGCGTTTAACCACTGGGCTATCACAGCCTTTTCAGAATTTAATCCTTCTATTATAAAAGTACCTAAAAAATGCAATTTATTTGTCACGCAAATCACACATCTGACAGAGAAGCGGCCAAAAGAAAACAATCACAGTTTGATACCACAATGCCGGCGGCTGGCAAGCTGACAGATCGCAGTTCTGACTGCACGCTCGGACTGCGCCTAATGAGCGTGCCTCACGGACCCTGCACACTGCACTGCCACCAACTGATCTCCCTGGTGCGGTGTTTAGCTGGCACTGAGATAAAACAATCGCAGTTGATACCTCAATGGCGACGGCCGGCAAGCTGACAGATCGCAGTTGCCTCTGCTGCACGCTCGGACGCGCCTAATAAGCGTGCCTCACGGACCCTGCACACTGCCACCAACTGACGTCCCTGGTCACCGGCTCATCACTGCGCAAGGGAGGTCAGTTGGTCAGATAAAACTAGTAGTTTACGCCGAACTAACTAAGACCCTCTTATCAAGTCTTGACGACCTCTGTAGGGCAAGGTATTGTGGTAATCATGGATTGGCAAAGGACTTTTGACAAAGATTGACTATGTTAAAGGTTAACTTTGAAATTTAAAAAAAAGACCTTTAAAGGGCAGTGGTGAGCATTGTTGTCTTTTATTGATAGTTTCCACAGGATCGATTCCCGGCAGGGTCAATTTGGACATTTATAATTTCTGAATTTTCTCTGGGTTTGTCCTGCTACGAGACCAACTTACCACCCTACCGGCAAAGACGTGCTGCCAAGTAATTTAGTGCCTCGGACCTCGGTACGATGCTGTGTAGAAACTGAATAGTTTAAACCCATACGGGTTTAGTAGGTATAACAATCCAATCAAATCGGTCTTATTTATTAAAACAAATAACTGTCATAGCCCTAACAGGTTAGCCCGCTACCATGTTAGACTGCATCATTACTTACCAAAAGGTTATATGGCAGTCAAGGGTTAAATTCAGGTGAATAAACAAGTGAATATAATTAAAATTATTAAAAATACGACTGCTCTGCCGTAGCCCGTAACTATCTACTACGTAACGATACCACAGTCATTAATTACCTATGGAATCTTATTCACATTTTTATTAAATTATATTTTTTAGGAATCAATTTATAAAATTCAACTTTAGTCTTTAATGCGGGACCATGGTCACCCCATCAATTTTTTTTAAAATTTTACTGGCCTATGTCACCCGGAATAAGCTAGGAATTCTAACGATACCTCATTTATTAAAATCGGTTCAGGCGTATGGAATTATGGTGGAATATACAAACTCACATACATACATACATACATACATGAACCCTGAAAACAATATACTCCTTTTTTCAGGCAGTCGTATAAAAAGAACTTTGTCTGAGATGTATGAAATTCTGTTTGTACAGTGTACAATCGCCTTCACATCAAACGTTTCAGTAACGACACATCTCGCGCCGTACTAGCTACAAAGCCGCCTTGTGCCCTGAAAATTAACAACCACGCTCGATTAACGTGATTAATCCCCGCTATTAGGAGCCCAAATTAATAAGTTATTTTTAATTACATAGTAATTGCAATGCTTAGACTAATAACGTATGTGGATGTAGTATTCGCGAAAGTTGTTGAAGATACTTAGTTTGTGATAAGTTTGTTTTGATTGCCACGGGAACTTCTTAATTTTACGGGATATAAAGTAGTCTATTGCGGCGTGATTGAAAGACAAACCAACAAACAAACACATAATAATTGAAGTGTCATTTTCAAGGATTTTGGAATGGTGGTTAATATAAAGGCGCTTGCTGGATATTTTACTACATAAACTAAATCATGTACTTAGGTAGGTACATGCATAAAAACGAGTAAAGTAGTGTTGATCCGTTGTGGCGGAAGGAAATAAACACACTTTTGCATTTATAATATTTGTAGACAGTAGGGCGAACCCACAGGCTGCAGAAGCCATAATTTTATCTATAACCATGTTTAAGATTCTGCTTTTCTTAAATCCAGGAATCGCAATGCACAGTCTCAGGCCTTGCTTTATTCGCTCCTAACAAATTTTGCAGGGTTCATATTAATTCCATGCCAACTTAGGAGAACATAAAGCTGCCTTTAATGATGACCTTTCTATAATCATTTTAGTCTGAGGCGCATAGCTGAGTATACTGATATTAATTAGTCTGTAATGAAGCGCACAGGGTTTCACATTTGCGCTCAATGGCGCGTCGAGGAGCTACTTGTAAATGTGCGCACAGGGGGCTTACTACCATTGCATAAAGCAGTATTATTTTAATATAGTCGACGCTCTTGTTTCAGAATTATAATCCTTATTTTAGGGACTTCATCACAGACCATACAACCTTACTACTCGGTGGACGTCATATAAATCTGCCATTTTAAAACAATACTTACTGCTTTAAACGATGGTAGTAACCCCTCTTATACTTGTTGTGCTCTATTTAAAATTGTAATTAGGTATTACTACTATTGAGCACGAGTCTCTTCTAGGAATGAGAAGAGTTTGGCCGTAGTCCACCACGCTGGTTCGGATTGGCAGACTTCCCCTGCAGGGTCAATTTGGGAATTTATAATTTCTGAATTTATCTGGTCTGGTCTGGCGAGAGGCTTCGGCCGTTACCAGCCTACAGGCAAACACGTGCGGCGAAGCGGAGATAAAATTGACATTGGGGTTAAAATTAAATAAATATACCTACCTAATTAAAGTTAAAAATCAAACCAATAACAAGTAAAATACAATTATTAATGATCAGTTACAATTATTGAAGCAAACGCAATGTAAATTATTCAATACTAGCTGATGCCCGCGTCTTCGTCCGCGTGGCTTGAGATTTTTGGTCCTCGCGGGAACTCTTTAATTTTCCAGGATAAAAAGTGGCCTTTGTTTTATTCCCGATTCTAATCTATCTTTGTGCCAAATTTCATCCAGATCCGTTCAGCCGTTCAGGCTTGATTAATAAACATCCGTCCATCCATCCGTCCAATCAAACTTTCGCATTTATTTTATTAGTATAGACTATAGAGTATAGATTTGATTCAATTAATTATCAAAAGTAGGACAGAGATCGTTGATGTAGGTAAATTATTCGCCATTATAATAATTATTATTATGATAAAAATTGTTTTTGATAGACAATGTTTGGGCACAAAAGATTGTACAGGATGTTGTTATTTAAATTAAAATATTTTAATCTCTTACTTATTATATCACCATCAAGTACTAAGTACATACAAGTTAGTGTTTGACTGCGATTTCACCTGATGGTAAGTGAAGATTCAGTTTAAGATGGTAATCGCTTGGCGGCTCTAAGTTCTAACGTATTTGCCGGTGGGTGGCTACCACCAGACCAGAGCAGAAAAAAAATCAGAAATAATAAATTCCCAAATTGACCCTGCCGGAAATCGAACTTGGGGCTTCCCACAAAACGACAGCGCTCGCCACTGGGCCAGGGAGGTCGTCAACCCATTCACTACTAAGCACTAGTCTCGACGGGGGTTCAATCCCCGGGCATCTCTAACTTTTCGGAGTTGTGTGCATTTTAAGAAATTAAAATATCACTTGCTTTAACGTTACAGGAAATAATCGTGAGGAGTCCTGCATGCCTAAGAGTTCTCCATAAAGTTCTCAAAGGTGTGTGAGAAGTCATTGTGAAGTCTGCCAATCCATATTTGGCAGCGTGGTGGACTACGTCCAAACGCTACTCTTTCTGGGAGGATGCTTGTGCTTAATAGTTAGTACTTAGCTGAGAAATGCTTCTTCCTCTTAGTTTGTTTTTGGCTTGACAATTACACGTTGCTTGGAGATAACCTAGCAACCACCGCCACCACTACGGCCCATTAACGTTCCACTGCTTGACACAGGCCTCCACTCTCATAGGAAAGATGGAATTTATAGAGCTTAGACCCACCACGCTGCTTCAATGCGGGTTGGCGAGCTGTAACGACTATTATCATGTTAGTGATAATAACCTAGCAAAACCAAGGACACCTAGTAAAGGCTTGAAATGATGATGACTGATCTGCCACTACACTCTGTTCCTAACCAACTAGATCCTCCTGATAGTTTTTTCAGTAGGTACAGCAAATTATTAAAAAAAACACTTCGCGTTTGGAACACTACCCGTTAAATCTCTAATAATCTATATTTATTATATAAAAGCGAAATACCACTCACTCACTCACTCACTGACTGACTAATCACGATATCTCAGGAACTATAAAGCGTACAGACTTGAAATTTGGAAGGTAGATTCCTTCTACGGTGTAGACGCCAGCTAAGAACGGATTTTGAGAAAATCCACCCCTAAGGGGTTAAAATAGGGGTTGGAAGTTTGTATGAAAGTCCTTTGTTGTTGAAGTTAGACGCATGAAAATTGGTAATTAAGTTATTAGTTATAAATAATAAAAACCTGTATAAGCAATTTTGCGAAAATGTACCCCAATAGGGGTGAAATAAAGGGTTGGAAGCTTGCATAAGGGTTCCAATTTTTTGCAGTAAGAGACTTGAAAATCGGGATTTAGGTTATTAGTTTTAAGTTATAATAAACTGCATAAGCAATTTTATGAAAATCTACCCCACAGAGGGTAAAATGGGGGTTGTAAGTTTGTATGAAAGTCCTATGTTTCTGAAGTTAGAGACTTGAAAATCGGGATTTAGGTTATTAGCTTTAAATAATAATAACCTGTATAAGCAATTTTACGAACATCCACCCCAAAAGGGGTGAAATGGGGGTGAAAGGTTACATACTATGATTTTGAAGTATAGACATGAAAATCAGCAAAAAACCTGCATAAGCTATATAAAGCCTCAATAGATAGGCTGTTTGCAGCGGGAAAATTACATTATCTCATAGGAAATCAATAATTGTACGCGGACGAAGTCGCGGGCAACCTCTAGTTGTGTTATAGCTATGATCTAGCGTTCATATAAAACTCGGATCACCCTGTATAACCAATCCGTAATCACACTTAATGCCCGAGGCATATCGCGCGGCCCGACCCCGCCCGCAATCAGACAATTAACTTAAATGTGCTTATTTAAATTAGTGCCCACTTTATTACAACATTATACCTAACTACTTATCGGGTATTATTGTGATAAACTTAATTATTAAAAATTGAGCATCCAGTGACCAAAATGACGTCAATTGATAAGTTTAGTAATTAATTAGTGTTTTGCATTAGATTACCTACTTGTAGACTCGCGATTCTCTCTGTGATTATATTATTTAATGAGTTTAAAACTCACATGATTATAAGGGGTTGTTACGAACTAGTATATTTATTGCACATGATAATATAATCCTCCCGACCGAATTTGGGTCACAACGGCCTATCTATATATTTATATATATATATATATATATATATTTTATACTTAGTGAACAAGTGTGTTACACAGGTACGCTCTCGCCTCTCTGTTCCTTTACTCTCAAAGCCCGATGGGACGGAATTTCCGACACGACCGGAGAGAGACCAGGCGCAGGACCGACGGCTTGCCGTGCTATCCGAGCCACATGGTATATAAGCTTGAATCGGCTTACGCGCTTATTTACATGCGCGCCGAAAATACGTTAATCTGAAACAACCCTTAGGCGGGCGGCGCGGCTTTTAAAATACCGATCGATAAACGTTTAAAAACCGTGGTAACTCTATGAATTTCAGAGATATGGAGTAGTTTTGCCCCTTTTTAAATAACTATTTATGTCATTACAAAGAATCACGTCTATCCGTTTTTTCAGTTGAGGCGTGATTGAAAGACACACACTCATAATAACACATTTGAAACACACTTTCGTATCATATCTCATACTCTCACTCTCATAGAAAGTGTGTTTGTTTGTTGAATTGTTCTCCAATCACGCCTCAACGGAGCAACGAATCGACGTAAGTTTTGGCATGGGTATATTTGAGGACCTGTAGAGTGACATGGACTACTTTTTATACCGGAATATTAAGGAGTTATCGCGGGGATAAAAGAAAACTTAGACCATGCGGATGAAGTCACGGGCATCAACTAATTTTATAATATTAGCAATATTTGCTGTAGGGCACAGAGTGTTTCAGAAATAAAACCATTCATTTATATCATTAGATTTTAATATATTTACCTACTACACAAGTACAAATATCAATTTACAAATAAATTCTATTTTATTTACAATATTATCTAAGTAAAATTCCTGAAAACTGGATCCCGAATAATTTTGTACTAAACATAAAATAAAAATACCTATACATTTACTATTAGATTTGGTACAATAAATTTTTTCGAGAAATAAAAAGTTATGCTTAAAGTATTTAATTAAATAACACACAATCGTATAAGTAGTATAATAATATGATACCTTAAATCTATATTTACAGAAAATAATTTACAATTTAATTTTGAAACATAATTTTTGTTTTGTGACAATTGGAACTTTAAATCATTTGTGGCATTCTATTGTTCAAATACTAATATATTAGTTTTGCCAGTGTTATTTATATACTGAGCAAATCTTACAATAGACTTGTCTGTCATAATTTTGATTAATGCTGTCTGGCTTAGTGTAAATCTCAACGTACAAACAAACAGTTTAATTATTCTTGTCATTCGAAAATATAGTTGTGAAAGGCATTTTAATTATAGTTTTGGCTAGACAGCTGTTTTAAACCAATAACGCACTATGCAAATGACAAAATTTTAATTTAAACGTTGTTTCTGTTATAAATACTTATGTAGATAAAGAATTTTAATTAGCCATTCAAGCTAAATTATTTTACACAACCAAAGTCTTTTTAATTATATTATTAACATTCATTATTTTCATTCAATATCGAATTCAGTCTCATTTTAGGTAACCAAAATACACAAAGTCCTAAATATTCAGTACAATAGCTTTCTATTGACATTATTATAAAGCGCAATTTTTCACATATAATACTTTTTTTTTTAGTGTCTGTGCTATGTGATGAATTTTTTTAACAAAATTATTCTTACACTATTGAATTGATGCATGCATATTTTCATGCCTGTTTTTTTGTATAATAATTTATCATTTCGACATACCGAACTTTTATTTTCTTTAAAGATAAGTATATTTCTTTACGATTAATTGTATCATGGGTGTTACATGAGGCCGTTACATGAGTGGGTGCAGGATGTATTTCATACACACGTTTGTATTACGTGCCAGTGAATTCACAGATCCTTGCATTGACAAGTGAGATGTTATCATGGGCAAAGATCCATCCATCAGTGGGTGGGGTAAACCCATTAAAAATAATTTGCCTTACTGCTGATACTGGGATGACGATGAATTCTGCACAGATTCTTGCATAGCCATGACGTGAGGTGCCATCATGGGATTAGCTTGTTCCATAAGTAGGTGTGGGGTTATTTTACACAAATTTAAGTTTTACTGTTGCCCATTAGACTGTGTATTGGGTGAGGGTGAATTCTGCACAGAAGCTTGCATAGCCAAGTGTGGAGGCATCATGGGTAACGGTCGTCCCATCAGTGGGTGTGGGAAGTACTGCTGTAGTGGGTGTGGGTACATGTGGTGTGGGTGACGGGCGAACTGCGCCATTTTGAGCTTCTCTATTTCTGCTTCTTGCACCCTTTTCGCTTTCGCGCGTCGGTTTTGGAACCAGATTTTGACCTGTGAACCAAAAAATGAGGTTAATTATTTAGATTTTAAATTTTTACTTATGTATAAATTATATCGTTCAATACTAACTCAGCAATGCTTATTAAGTATTCCAGCATATCAACGAACTTGCTGTACAGCCCATTAACATCCCACTGCTGGGCATAGGCCTCCACTCTCATGGGAGAGAGGGAATTAGAGCTCAGACCCACCACGCTGCTCCAATTCGGGTTGGCGAGCTTTAAAGACTATTATCATGTTAGTGCTAATAACCGGGACTGACGGCTTAACGTGCTCTCCGAGGGACGGGGGTGAAACACCACCAACTTCCAAACTCTGGGCTAGTGCTGAGTATTTCTAGTCAGAAAATCCCAATACTTAATTATGGCCCGAACAGGACTCGAACCCGGGACCTCGTGGGCCCTAGTCGAACATCCTAACCACTAGACAAACGAGGCAGTAGGCAAATAATGCTCAGTAGAAACTAACCTGAGTTTCAGACAGTCCAAGAGAAGACGAGAACTCCGCTCGCTCAGCGATGCTCAGGTACTGCTTGTCCACAAACTTGCTCTCCAGAGCACGTAGCTGCTGCGCCGTGAAGGGGGTCCGTGGTTTGCGGTTTGGTTTGTGCTTGCGAAGGTTGCATTTGAGTTTAGGAGGCTCACCGTTGGCGTCTGTTGGCAAAAGAGAAATGGGGTTATTATTTGAAAACAAACAAAGGCTTTTTTGATTATAAAATTAGTGAATACCCTTAGATTATTATATTTTTTTGTTTATCTTAAGTACTTGTGAATTCTTTCCAACATTGCAAAATATCTTTACCTACTATACCTAAATGGTAAATGATTTGATGTTCTTTTATAAATTGTACATTTCAAGATTTGGAACTAAATCAGCCACTCTCGTTACGCAGAGAGTCAGGCAATATCGCGAGGCAAGCTCTCAACAGGAATCTTCAGGGAAAAAGAAAGCGTGGTCGACCCAAACAAACTTGGCGGCGTACGGTTCTGGCGGAGGTCGCGAGGATAAGAATGAAGTGGGATGAGGTCAAGGGTGTAGCTTGTAACGGCTCGAGATGGCGCAACACTGTAAACGCCCTCTGCCCCACTGGGGGGACATAGGACATAGGACTTAAGTTGTAGATAGGTAAAATACACAAATATACATATGACATGTAAATCTGTGTAATTTTTTGATGAAGCAGTTATTGCTGCAATAATTTACATCTACATACATTTACTGAACGATTTACATACATGGATGCATCTCTATCACCGAGAAGATAATTCAACATAACAATATTATAATTCACCCGTGAAAAAAAATTAATAATAACCAATATCAAGAATAATAAATTCCGTATTTCGTCTTATAATACTCTTACGCCGCCCCATTTAAAATGTCAATAGCGATATAAAACAAGCTATTAGGTACCTAGTGCTTAAAATATAATAAAATACTTCCTATACACTAAATATCTGATTACAATACATTTCGCTATCGGTGCGTTTCGTTTTGTTTCGTTTGCGAATTACAATGGTGGAATTACAATTTGCAACGACTTTATTTATATCAGTCACAATCGACCGATTTATAATAATGGCCTCAGAGTCGGTGGGAACTTTTTGGCGGTAAATCTTACTTAATATTATAAATGCGAAAGTGTGTTTGTTTGTTGGTTTGTCTTTCAATCACGCCGCTGCAGAGCAACGGATCGACGTGATTATTGGTATGGGTATAGTGGAGGACCTGAAGAGTGACAAAGGCTACTTTTTATACCGGAAAATGAAGGAGTTCAAGCGGAAATTATGAAAAACTTAACACGTGGACGAAGTCGCGGGTATCAGCTAGTACCTAATAAGAGTTAGAAGTTTGACACACAGCATGTACAACCACTGTGAATAATATTGTTCCCATTGACGAACGGCCACGTCAGCCGGTGGGACTAGGTGAATTTTTTTTTTAATTATAAGATAGGTTTGCGTTTGAAGGAAATCGTGCTCTCTTATAGAAAGCAATGATGAACTATAAGTTGGAGCACATCTTTCCTAGATGTTTATTCATTCTGTACTCAAGTTGTACACACCCGCAAGGCATTCTACACCTTAGCGGTTCAAGTCATAAGCAGGGTTTGGCCATAGACCGCCACGCTGGCCAAGTGCAGATTGGCAGACTTCAAACACCCTTGAAAATATTATGAAGATCTCTCGGATATACAGATTTCCTCATGATGCGTTTTCTTTCACTGTATGTACGTATGGTGTGGAATGCTTTGTGCTATCACATGGCATAGTGCATAATGTGCGTTAGAAATGCGTGCCCGTGGATCGAACCCACGGACACCTGAGGTGGAAACCGAAGGCCTTAAACCACCAGGCTATCAAAAAAGTAAGAACAATACATAAATAGTACAATTAATACTGGCTTAAACGATTGAGTACCACCGGCTCTTTGTCTATAATGGCTAGGGAACTAAGGACAACCCATTAAGGCTATTTATTTTCTTGTTGAGAAACGCAACAACTCAATAAGCAATGGCACCAAAGAATGCCGGCCCATTCCCTAAGGCGCGCCGCACACGAGACACGTTTGACGTACACGGGATAGCTGCAATTAATTATGGATGGTTATTATCTGCACGACTCATACAGGTCTAGCCCCACTACAGAGGCGCGGCGTGGCAGATGAGGTTGTATGGAGCTAGGCCCGCTTAACCGACGCGGCCCGGAGATGCACTGCGCGACGCGGCCCCATATAAACTCATACAAATAAAATATTTCACCTAAATCCTTAGAAAAGATAGGCCGGGAAAACGTAACACAATAATAGATATACCTACACTCATTCTCATTTAAAATATTAGTATGGATTTCGTGCATAAGCAGCCTATGTATATCGGATAATAGAATCCATACAAAACGAATGCAGCGAAAGAGCGGCCTGGCTACGATACAATCTGTAGCTACTAGGTCGAGGAAATCTCAATATGCCGCCGGGTAACGTTTACGCTGGAATTTTAAAATTTTGACAGAAGTTTTATACGAATTCTATCAAAATAGCAGCTAACTCTGGGTTAAAAGGATAACCAGTTACAATCTTAAACTGCATCATCAATTACCAGGTGAGATTGCAGTCAAGGGCAAACTTGTAGTGAAAGAAAAAAAACATTTAAAAAAAACGAAAATCGATATCACTTAATTTACTCTTGACCTTTTTAATGGCTCATAAAATTGACGATAAAACGATATTTATTATTTCGAAAACCGGTCAATCATAAAAATTCAACGGGGACAAATTAGATAACACAAAACTTCAATCTTTTAGGAATAACGTGCGTTTCGAGTTGATTCTGATAAGACAGTTTATGACCAATAAAAACTAATTAATATGTAGGAACTAATTAACGCGGCTATGTGTTGATTGATTGTGCGGTTGTTAGAAAGTCTCGTAGGCTAAGAGCAGGCAGCCCGGTTGTTGATTAATTGAACGATGAACAGCGCCACAAGTATAAGGTAGCGGTGGCGTTTTGAAGCACTAAAACGTAAATCTTGAAAATCACTTTAACACTTGGAAATTCACTGTGGGCATTCATTTAAAAATTTAAAGAGTTATAATAACTAGAGGGCATAAGCCCAAAGTGATAAAAATAGAGAGATAACGGAACGGGAAATTATTACAGTGGTCATGCGGGGCACAAAGTTCAAAGAACCAATACACATTGGGATCTTAACATGCTGGAATGTAGATAGACCAACACACTTTCGCATTTATACTATCTGCAGAGATGTTTTAAAACTGTATTAAAAAAACCGTGTAGAAACCGATTAGGGGTATGGGTTTAATAATAACTGTCATGTCCCTAGCAGGTAAGCCCGCTACCATCATATACTGCATCATCACTTACCATCAGGTGAAATCGCAGTCAAGGGCTTACTTGTAGTGAATAAAAAAACAATCATTTTGTTTTTCTGTGTTTGTTAATTTTAATGAATGTATTTTTCACGATTTAATATTTTTGTAAATCCCAGATTAATTGCAGTTACAGATGGTTAGCTCCTACACTATAAAAGCTAATGAGATAACCCGATCGATTTACGCAAATCGAATCGTAATCAGTCATTCATAAATAACTCTGTGAATATTCAGTTTTATATGTAGATATTATATTAATGGAATGAGATGGAATCAAAATATTATTAATAAATCATAAATAAAGTCAAAACAGTTAAAAGGGGTCATAATATTATGTTGATATCATACTAATATTATAATGCGAAGATATTATGTTTGTTTGTTGGGTTGTCCTTCAATCACGCTGCAACAGAGCAACGGATCGTCGTGATTTTTTGCTTGGGTATAGTGGAGGACTTGGAGAGTGACATAGGCTACTTTTTATCCCGGAAAATTACATGCCGCGGTCTTGCGCCGCCTGTGTCTATCCGTCCACCGAGTAGTCCACCGTCCGTCCGTCCGAGTAGAGGGTCTGCCAACGCTGCGCTTTCCAGTGTGTGGTTGCCATTCCAGCACTTTGGGACCCCAACGTCAATCGGTTCTTCTAACTATGTGCCCCGCCCATTGCCAGTTCGACTTCGCAATACGTCGAGCAATGTCAGTTATTTTAGTTCTTCTGAGGATCTCCTCATTTCTGATAAAAATATGATCGCGCAAAGTAATGATTTTTCAATATACATGTTATAATTTTTCTATGTTTACATTATAATACTTACTAGCTCTGATTCTGATCGACTTCGTTGACTCCGCAAGTATGCGTCGACCATTACGCTAAACATATCAAAGGAAGATATATTAACCCCGGTACAAAAGTTAACGATTTCATCGTATTAATCCCGGTGTCAAACGCGACTCGCTTAATAGCTAATGGGCCACGAAACGCGGGAAAAAAGTAAATTATGTGACAGCCGAAAAAAAGTTCATGTGTATTAATGTCGCGGGACGTCAAAGCGACTGAAATACATGTAAGGGGGAGGACACACGTGCGACTATCTTAGAGATTTGTATTTAGATTGAGAGTTTGTGTGTTCCTTCATTGGACTTCACTGGATTAGGAAATTCGGCTGAAATATACGCGAAAAGATTACAAAATATAGACATTAGATTCACATAATAATAATAATATGTGCATTTAGTGTAAAGAGTAAATCATCAAAAAAATAATATCTCTAGTAGACAGTGTGCTGACAATTATTAGAAACAATTAATTAGTAGAAACGAATTCGCAACATTGTTACAATAATTCAAAGCTTAATTAAAATCTTTAATGTGGTTTAAAACAACTTTAAAAATTAAAATTTTACGAGAATTAGAAGCGAAAGTGTGTATTTCTATCTGCTACGCTGTTTTCATTATATTTTGATGAAATTTGAGTAAGTACAGAAATAGGTTGTACATTTTTATTCTGGGAAATTATGGAGTTCTCGCTGGAATACAAAAAAACTTAGTCCTCGCGGGCGATGTCACGGGCATCATTTAATTTTAGAATATTCGCATAATATTACATTCTTAGAATGTGGCATGTTAAACCACCAATACCAATATTTTCCTTCTACCAAATGTAAGTATTTACGATTAGGATTTAAATCTGAGTTCCGTCTGCCCACTACTCGCCGCTGTTTAAAAAAAATAACAGCTTGACACAATTCCGTATGTAAGATCCCTAAGCCATCGACGTCTCAATAACGCCTTTTAAAAGTAACAAATGTACGCATGGAACCGTCTATTCCGCTGTTAATTGTCTAAAGAGATATCAGTACAGATGCTACTGAATTATGCGCGGCTCCTAATGGCGTCGAAAGAATTACGAGACATTTTAAAATGTAACTTCGAAAAAAATGTACGTTCACTATAGTCGTACATTCATTCTGTCAAACATGTAGACTCGGCTTAAGAATTTATGATTGACGCTGGTTGCTTTATGATACCCTAGTCAGTGGTTGACACCTGGTGGATCCAGGGTTCGAATCCTAGGTAAAGCACCTTTACTTTTCGGAACCATGAGCATTTTAATTCATTGGGTATTTGACAGCAACTCTTTATCAAATAAAACACGGGCTTAGTGTGCGAGCTTGTATGAAATAATTACTTCATTGTGGCATCATCAAAATCTGACGCCCATTAGTTTGAAATAGTTATCAAACTTTAAACTGATAATACGTTTAACGCAAGATAATATTTAATAATGACTAAAAATAATTTATTTTAGAGCTTTAAAGGTGAAAGAATATAACTTAGAGGAACCTCGATGCCACATGAGTTCTTTGTATGAAGTTCTCAAATGTGTGTAAAGTTTACCAATCCCCTCTTGGCCAGCGTGGTGGAATATGATCCAAGTTTTCCAAGAATGTTGTTTATCCTATTATATCCTACGTAATATTTATTTTTGCGCCAAAATTACTTTATTCTCGTGTTATAAATAAATAAGAATTAAAAATAATCCTAGTATCATAATGTAAAGATGATTATAATTATTTATGACTATAATTACCTTAATGAAACAATAATGAACATAAAAATCACACTATGATTAAATTGTATTACAAAGAAACAAAACTGTTTAGTTCATAAAACTCTTATCACAAAATATGATACTCAGTTATTTATATTTAAATATTGATGGATAAAGTAAATATGTCTCGATTTATTCATACATTCTAACTTTTAAAAAGCTTACAGGGTATTCTAATATACCCATAACCATAACATCACAACTAGCTGATGTCCACGACTTCATCCGCGTGGATTAAGGTGTTTTGGCTCCCGCGGGAGCTCTTTAATTTTCCGGTATAAAAAGTAGCCTATGTGTTATTCCAGACTATAATCTATCTCTGTGCCTGATGCAGATCCGTTGAGCCGTTCTGGCGTGATTGAGTTACAAAAATCCATCCATCCATCCAAACTATCGCATTTATAATTTTAGTATAGACTATTATATTATTCTGTGGTATAGATAGTAATACAAAAAAACCGGCCAAGTGCGAGTCGGACTCGCGCACCGAGGGTTCCGTACTCAAGAAGTAGGTATAATTACCTTTGTTAATGAACCGCAAAACTAACTTTGTTTGTAGAGGTTTACTGTTAATATCAAAAAATTACGTTTGTTGTATGGGAGCCCCCCTTTAATATTTACTTTATTGATATTTAATTATTTATTTTGAAAGGTAATATACAAGTTAATATTCTGTGAAAATTTGAACCGTCTACCTGTTACCGTTTTTAATATTGAGCAAAAAAATACGAATAAAACACGTTTATTGTATGGGGACCCCCCTTAATATATATATATTTTTAATTTTTAGTATTTGTTGTTATAGCGGCAACGGAAATACATCATTTGTGAAAATTTCAGCTTTCTAGCTATCACGGTCTATGAGATACAGCCTGGAGACAGACAGACAGACAGACAGACAGACAGCGGAGTCTTAGTAATAGGGTCCCGTTTTTACCCTTTGGGTACGGAACCCTAAAAAGAGAATACCTACTGAGCAGGTTAAATTTCATTAAATAGGCACCTAAGTAAGTGTATTTTAATATAAATCAATGTCAAAAATCTAAAATCAAAAACAATTTAATTACAATTTGTATTAATGTTTTGCTTTCATGTACAAGGATTATCTACAATATAAGTTTTACTAAATAAATATTTTGTTCTAGCAACCGCGATCTATACTAGTAATATCGAATCTAATTTTATAGGTACCTTTCCAGTTCCCAATTTAGATTCAAATACCCGCCAACCCACATTGGAGCAGCGTAGTGGGTCTAAGCCCTAATTCCCTCTCTCCCATGAAAGTAAAGGCCTGTGCCTAGCAGTGGGACGTAAATGTCTGTAGTGGTGGTGCCTAGACATTCTTAAGGCTCTTAATGAAATCATTTATCGAGGCAATACGCGTTAAGCATAACAAAATCAATTGCAAAATAAATAACTGAAAGTGCAATACGCGCTAAGCTTTACGAAACCAATTTAAATAATAAATATTCTGACCGTACTATTCCTACCGCTAAAAAGACAGCTGATATATTAATGAGCGCGCTTGCTTTTTGTGCGACCAGTACCATTAATCGTGCGAGGCGTGGTATTTCATTCATTCCGATGTTTTAAACGGTTTGTTTCTCGACGTTTTTGTTGTCTGTACTCAAGTGTGCAAGGGAGGCGGGAATTCTCGGGACATTCTCCCTATGATGTGAACGAGAATTATGTTTTAAGAGTTTGAATAATTAATTAATCTCATTGATTGGCTCCTTTGCCCTATTCTTGCTGCAACTATAGATATAATATTATATGCAAATATTATTTTATTTTTATTTAGATATTTTTATTGCACACACAAAATATACAACATACAGTTTAGAAGCATATATTTATTAGAAGAATATATTATTGAGATATTCAATCCAATCAGCCCCCCGATTGTGTAGATAATTAGATTAGACCTATTTAAGGAGTTCATAGATGCCTGTACGTCAAAACTCAAACAGCATATTGTATGAACTCCTAAAACAGTTCGCGTAATACGTTTTAGGCTGTCAAATGATTACAATTTGCTTAGACAGTCGGGTCTCTGTGATTGCAATCTTTCAGGATAAGTAAAACAAAAGTTTTTTGTTCAGGTGGCGCCAGATTGCCTCGTATGAAAGTCCCTGCAAGAGACCTATGCGATGCTGTGTCTAAAATTGTAAAGTCTGTTCTAACAGAGATGAACTTTTTTCCAACTTCATTAGGGTATGATCACCTACCTAATTTCATCTGCAATAGGCATGATGACTGATTTTGAAAAATGCTCAGATTATGTTCGGACGTATCTACTATTTCGAAAAAGTATCTTATTTCAGCAGAAAAATAAGGTTTGGTAGATAAAATTGGAATTTGAAATTTAAATTTTAAAATTCACGCCAAAACGCTCGCCGGTGTCATGGCGTCGTTTGTGACGTCACTATTGTTTTTACCTATGTATTCTGTGCAGTAAACAATAGTGCGTCAAAGCTCGAAAACAAACAATTGTGACGTCATTCGCTTCTTTGTGTTTTATCCAATATGGCGGATTGCTGTATTTTATAGTTTAATTTTATCAAAATAAATAGCAATCTCACTCGAAATAGAAAAATAAATACGTTTTTTATAATCTATGGATCCTATTTAATTACATAAATTGATAATTTCATTGATTCTTGGTTACTGTCATCATGCCTATTCGGCCAATTAACATAATATGTAATTGTAATTAAGTACTATAATCATACTATCATTTATTATTTTACTAGCTGATGCCCGCGACTTCGTCCGCGTGGTTTAAGTTTTTTGTTATTCCCGCGGGAACTCCTTAATTTTCCGGGATAAAAAGTAGCCTATGTCACTCTCCAGGTCCTCAACTATACCCATGCCAAAAATCACGTCAATCCGTTGCTCCGTTGCGGCGTGATTGAAGGACAAACCAACAAACCAACAAACCAACAAACAAAGTGACTTTCGCATTTATAATATTAGTATGATGATAATACATTTGTAATTTATAATTATTAGTATGATATTATTTTATTTCGTTTTTTAATTGTAATTTTGCACGATCATCTATTAATTTAATTTAAGTACTAATTTTCTTTTTTAACTATAATACAATTTTGATGATTTATACCAAATACTCGTACACCATTAATTAGTCGAATTTATAAGGACCTCAAACTGTAATCATGTGAACTTTATATCACCTACATTCTCATGAATAAATTATTATTTATTTATTAGTAGATAAAATTGAAATCTAAATTAAATCTAAATTAAAAACTAAATTAAAAACTAAAAATTAAAAATATCATCTATCCCAATCTATCCCGCTGCAATGAGGCAGTGTGCCCAGAACGCTGGCTGCGTTACCCCGCTGAATAGCCAAACTTGTATGTTGGCCGAGGTAACTGCCAGCCCTCCGGTCACCTGTGGACTCTGTGAGACGAGAAGATAGATCCTTATAAAAGGATCTGGCATCTTCGCCCCACGACCCCAGGGTTTCAACACCAAAAGGCACAAAAATGAAATTATTTTCAATAATTTATTTATTTGAATTATCATAATAATATTATAAATGCGAAATTGTGTTTGTTTGTTGGTTTATTGGTTTGTGGGTTTATCCTTCAATCACGCCGCATCAGAGCAACGGATCGACGTGATTTTTGGCATGGGTATAGCTTAGGACCTGGAGATTGATAGGTATAGGCTACTATTTATACCAGAAAATTAAGAAGTTCCCGCGGGAATCAAAAAAACTTAACCCACGGAGACAGAGTCGCGGGCAACAGCTAGTTATTTATAAAATGTCATGATCAGACGATAGAGAAGTTGAAAAAAAAAGCTCATCTCTATTGGAACAGACTATAGCTGTCTATTCGTTGACTACGACGATCATAAAAAACAAGTTATAAGTTTATTACTCTATCTTGACGGGTAGATGTAAGAAATAGTTTTGAAATCAGTTGAAACAGTTAAACACAAAGTAATTTCTAGTCAAATCACAGTGCAGGCGTTTCGAACAAGTAAGTAGTCAACCGTTGTCAACCGTTGGCGGACGGCCAAAACGTTAATGTTCCATTGAATAGTGCTATTTGTAACCGCTCCAAACAGTTAATAGATCGTCTATGGGGCTACTGAATGCGCTGGAAACGGTTGCTTGAGATATAAGTACCTATCATACTGATATTATAAACTAGCTAATGCCCACGACTTCGTCCTGGTGGTTCTAGTTTTTTTTAATTCCCGCGGGAACTTACTTTTAATTTTCCGGGATAAAAAGTAGCCTATGGTCTCCAGGTCCTCAACTATATCTACCCATTCCGAAAATCACGTCAGTCTGTTGCTCCGTTGCGGCGTGATTGAAGGACACACCAACAAACCAATAAACTGACAAACATACACACTACCGTATTCATAATATTGGTATGATGCGAAAGTGTGTTTATTTGTTGGTTTATAGGTTGATTGGTTTGTCCTTCAATCACGCTGCAACAACGCAACGGATCGGCGTGATTTTTAGCATAGGTATAGTTGAGGACCTGGAGAGTGACATAGGCTACTTTTTATCCCGGAAAAACAAGGAGTTTCAGTGGGAATTAAAAAAACTAATTCCACGTGGACGAAGTCGCGGGCATCAGCTAGTAAATAATAATCGGATGTAACTCAACTTGCAACATTAATTTTTTTTTGTATCTATTCCTTACTGTAGGTCCCTTCTAGAGCCTTCCATAGTCCATGGTCTTGCGCTACCTGAATGAAGTGGCTCCTCAGGTATCTTTTTTATATCTATCACCCGTTCACCTAGTGGGCGTACCTAATCACTACTCAATTTATATATTACAGGTGTATTTCTCATTGTCAACGCTGCGCTTTTCGATACAAGGCTGCTACTTCAGCTCAGTTCTTTAATCATATATAGCTATCAGCTCATTCTATAATCATTTTGTCATCATAATTTTATAATGGTTTTTGCAAATAAACGATTGATTTGATTTGATTTGAAATGCCTAGAAGCACCTATTAACTGAAAAATACAAAAATACTCAATATAGATGCGTTTCAGTTAGTAATAACAAAGAAAAAGAAATCATCTACCACAATTTAAAAAACCGGCCAAGTGCGAGTCGGACTCGCGCACCGAGGGTTCCGTACAAACATGTAGTAAGTTTTAAATTATTAAAAAAACTACTTACTAGATCTCGTTCAAACCAATTTTCGGTGGAAGTTTGCATGGTAATGTACATCATATATTTTTTTAATTTTCTCTTATTTTAGAAGTTACAGGGGGGGAGGACACACATTTTACCACTTTGGAAGAATCTCTCGAGCAAGCTATTCAGTTTAGAAAACAAATGATATTACATACCTCAATATCATTTTTGAAGACCTATCCATAGATACCCCACACGTATGGATAGATGAAAAAAAAATTTTTGAGTTTCAGTTCTAAGTATGGGGAACCCCCAAAATTTATTGTTTTTTTCTATTTTTGTAAGAAAATCTTAATGCGGTTCACAGAATACATCTACTTACCAAGTTTCAACAGTATAGTTCTTATAGTTTCGGAAAAAAGTGGCTGTGACATACGGACGGACAGACAGACAGACAGACAGACAGACAGACAGACAGACAGACATGACGAATCTATAAGGGTTCCGTTTTTGCCAAATTTGGCTACGGAACCCTAAAAACTACTTAATCTAATAAGCACAGCAAAAAAGTATTGAGTATAAAGTCCTATACAAAACTGACTCCATTAAAGACTACTTAACGCAGATCGAAATAGGTAAAAGTCTAAAGGACCACATTTAAAAAAAACTAAACAAAGCCGTCAATAAATAGTTAAATAGGCCGCTTCCGCGTTTTCTATGGCCCCTCATTTAGAATGAATGCTCCTAAAGGATTCCGTTTGATCACAAGATAACTTATTTATGTAAAGACATGAAATGCTATACAGGGTGGAAAGTTTAAGATCATACAAACAAACAATTCGTACATAACGTGGGCTTAATTTTTAAATGTACAGTAACGAACTTTTAACATTTTCCCGGATAAAAAGCCTATGTCCTTCCCCGGGATACAACCTATCCTTGTACCAAGTTTCATCAAAATCGGTTAAACAGCTGAACCTTGGAAATGTAGCAGACAGACAGACATACAGACACACATTCGCATTTTATAATATTAGCATGGATTTAAATAGCTGGCTCCATTCCCAGATTAGGTATGATCATTATAAGAAAATTTAAATGCAGTTGTTCTTAGTTGCAAAATAATTTTTCCTTTGAGTGAAATTGTATATAGCTTCAATAATATTTTAATCTATACTTCTTATTTAATATCATAAATGCGAAACTTTGGGTGGATGGATGTTTGTTAATCAATCACGCCAGAACGGCTGAACGGATCTAGATGAAATTTGGCACAGAGATAGATTATAGTCTGGAATAATTCTTAGACTACTTTTTTCTCGGAAAATTGAATAGTTCCCGCGGGAATAAAAAAAAACCTCAATCCATTCGGACGATAGGTAGTTTTCCTCCATGATCCGTTCGTTTTTTCCACCCTGTAGTTATATGAAAAAACATAATATAAAACTCTATATATTGTGGGTGTACGGAATCCGGGAAGAGTTTGTTATCGGTTCGCCTTTTGTTTGGGCCAATTTTGAGATTTATATCTCCTGTGCTTCCTTTTTACCAAATGGGCAATATTTTCGCTCCGTCCGCTCCTTTATACGATTTTTAATGTTTTATTATTATTAGGAACTCATCATCGTAGTCCTAACGCCTCACAGGTTTAGGCATTTATCCTCCTGATTAAACACGGTTTGGCGAACTCTCAGACATACAGGTTTTCTCACGATTTTTTATAAAATTAAATATTTTTTTTGTCAACTGTACAAAAAGTTTCGAAAAGTATCCAATACAATAAGACAACTGTGTTTCTGGCGTCAGTACGCCAATGGAGCTTTGCTCTTGTTGTCCGGTAATTGATTGGGAATGCTTCTATAATTAGGAGGATGACTTGTGGACGGTACTTTCAAATAGGGTTGTCCCAACATAGATATGAAATACATTATATTATAATAAAAAACGGACCTAGAGATTTCTTATAATTTTCTATATTTGATAAATTATTTGAGTAAGTAGACTTAGGCTTAGGGGTGTACTTAAGAAAGATCTTAGAGAAATTACTACGAGATTTATAAAAACATTAAATTGAAGCGGATGAAGGAACAACCCAGTAAATAGGTGTATGAGTATTATATAAAGTGGTTTATGACAGCTCAAATCATTGCATGGGACTTTTCACGGAGATTCAGTTGATCCTTATTTAAAAAGCATTCTAAGATATTCCATCGGGATTTTTAAATGGCCTAAATCGTCAACAGTACATTTTTCTGTCAACAGTAGGTATAACAATACAATATGTCAACAATACAATAAGAAAACGTCGCTTCTGGCATCAGTACACAAATGGAGCTATGCTCTTGTTGTTCGGTAATTGATTGGGAATGCTTCTATAATTAGGACGATGACTTGTGGACGGTACATGCACATAGGGTTGTCACAACATCAAAGTATATTATGTATTCTGAAATTGAACCGAGCGTTTCTGGGACGAATCAACTTGCTAAATTTTGAAATATTGAATACTAGTTGATACCCGCGACTTCGTTCACGTGGACTAAGGTTTTTTTGATTCTCGCGGGAACTTCTTAATTTTCTGGGATAAAACCTACCTCTATACCAAATTTCATTAAAATCGGTTGAATACATGGGCCGTGAAAGCGTAGCAGACAGACAGACGGACAGACAGATACATTTTCGCATTTAGTATGGATATGGATTAAAAAAAATTGAATAACTGAATGAAGTTAAAAAATTTGTAACTTTAGGTCCAATATGGATTCTAACGTAGACCACTCTAACAAAGGATTTATAGAAATTATATCCAAGCAAAGCGTTGTGTATAGCCAAAGTATGTATAAAGCATTTAGGATAATTAGTTTTACAGCTTTTGATAATTTTCTTTGCGTCCAATTAATTGACCCTGATAAAAAATGGCGAACGGCGTCATTTTACGACGAGACACAAGTTTAAAAAAAAACAACGATTATGTTATACGAATTACTATTGGCCGTGATTTTAATGTGTACTGGAACGTTTGCGATACGACAAATCGTAGTCTTCAATTATTCATTAAACTATGCGCATTAGTACTTAGTAGGTAGGTAAGTCTAAGTAATGCCTACATTAGTTTGTTAATGTAATTATGTAACGTTTCTTAGTCATAAATTATTTACCTTACTATTCATACTTTCAAATAGATAAGTATTTTTATTTTGAATTTGAATCAACTTCCAAAAAGTAGGAGGTTATCAATTCAGTGCATATTTTTTTATTTATGTAAGGTACATTTTACATTGATGTTGGGTCTGAGCTTTTTAAAAGGCAAATACAAATAAAAACTCGCGCCTGAAATATCTAAGCTTCATAAACTTTTTCAATGACGTACATATTTTCAATTAAAATATAATAAAATAAGTTAGTAAGTTCATACAATCGCAGCGACTCAGCGTCATGACGTTCGATCTGCATTTGCAATTTGAATTCGCAGTCCGTGTGCAGTGGGCTTACAAGCCGACTGCATCTGATCAACTTCGCACCACTGCTACAGCTAATTGACTGATCAGTAGTTCCAACACTGTAAAATATTACAATCGACTTGCATGCCCAATGCAATCCCCTGTGTACATTGTCGCATGTCGTGAGTCGTGACCATTTTGATCGTCACCTATAAAAGCCACTTCTTGCGACAGAACAAGGAGTGTATTTTAAAAGCATTAGCAAATTTATCGCTACCATTCTCCAAATGAGTATTCAAATTTAGTTCCAAGAAGGTTGTCATAATTTATGGTACAGGCCACAATGCGCCCGGTCCGATGACAAATTATCTGATTCGCTATGCTTTTAATTGAGGCAGTTTAAGAAAAAAATTATAAATAACGTTGATAGTAATCGATTCTTATGTGGGATTATTCGAATATAAACCCAAACGTTCAAAACTAGTTGACGTGAGCTTAATTTATTGAATGAAATATGACGAATAAAATTTAATTTTCGATGTTATCCGTGTGAAAAATATAAAAGGCAAAGGACCTTTTTAAGTTACTCGTATAATGTAATAAGATTCATTTTTGATTTTTACTACTCGTAAGGAGCTTCCGCGGGAATTGAAAAAACTTAATCCACGCAGACGAAGTCGCGGGCATCATCTAGTATTTAAAGAGTTGGGCACTTAATTTATTCATTTAAAGGTGTGAAAGCGGTCAAAAGTTTGAACTCTGCTTTTAATTTGCAGCACATATATCACATTATTATTATTATTATAAGAGAAAATTAAAAAATTGTGTGTGTCGGCTCCGACGCACGAGTGGAGTTTACTCATTACGAACGATTATAAAATATATAGACTAATTATTAAATGAGGGTAAATGAACGCATTTTTTACCTACTGAAAGCATGCTTTGATACATTTATTTATATTAATTATATTATAATTTATATTCATAAAATTATACATTACATATAGTCATGGAAACAAAGTCAATTTTGATTTTACTCGCCTCATAAATTTTCATACCCCGGACTTATATTAGATATATGCAAATCGATTCTAAAAGAGGGAAACTCCAATAATTAAAAGAAATAATACATTTTATTAAATAATCACGCTTAGGTACATGATTTGTAAAATAGTATTAGGTTAGAGCTAGCTTCAATTTATATGCTAACAAGGAGAAAAGAAAGTCATCCGGATAATCGGCAAGAGAATCTCTATGATGAAATCTCTAGTTCAATAAGAGTATACCCGCTCAACAGAGAAGAACCACCAATTTTCTTTATCAATTTGTTAAAAAATATAATAGATTGTAGTAACCTATAAAAAAAATATTGAATCAATATTTTTTTTTAATGTGTGTTTATTAAAATAATAATTTGAGTCTTATTCCTCATTAGTGGGGGTCGTGACCCATTTCCATTAATCAAGTAATGGTAGGAGTTTTCTTGGGATAATAATGCGGTGGGTTCCCACGTCCTTCAGCGTACGACTCGACTAAGAGTATTTCAAATCCCTGGTTTTTGTAACGATTATTATCAGATGTTAGTGATAATAACCGGGACTGACGGCTTAACGTGCTCTCCGAGGCACGGAGGAAACGAAAAGCCAAAATTTGAACCACCAAACTTGGTCACCCATCCAGTTACCGACTTGGGTCAACGTTGCTTAACTTTCGCAATCGACTGATATGCATTGTTACAACAAGACCACTCGTTCCTCAATAATTTGAGTAGTAGCTGTTAATTTTACTGATTTTATTCAAAGTCATAACCGAACAAATTGAATGTAGCACATTATAATATCCAATTAGGTACTTAATTGATTCTAGTTATAACATTATCTCAATCCATAGTGACTATAATTCGCCATAATATTTAAAAAATCTGAAAAAATAACTCTCAAACGAACTCATTAGCATAGATCGATTGTTGATAATTTATTGATAAGCTATAATATTAGATACTTATTATAATAATGTATTTAACAGTTCGCCGGAATCGGTATCTAAATAGCATCTGTATTAAATTACTGTGAAGCAATTAGTTTGGTTCCATTTTATATAAATGTAAAACTGATTTTTATCATAATTAATTCGGCATCTTATTTATTTAAATTTTCAACTTAATTTGAAAATCCGTTCCGGCATAAGATACATTTTGTGTTTTATAATCATTTTTTAATGTTAAAAGCTTGGTTAAAAGCTTTATTGGCAAAGATATTATATTAATAGTTTTAAAAATATTCTACTGATTGTTTATTAACAAAAACGTGCTAAATAACTAATTTTACTATATTTTTTACTGTCTGTAAGTTATGATAATAATATAACGATATCCGGTTCTATACAGGTTTTATACCTAAATAGGTTTTATTGTTAGAAACTTATGTAAGAAATTAATATCAATCGTTCTTGATGGACATTGTAACAAACTAGTTATAGCATAATTTGACTAATCGTAAATCAAAATATGACATATTAATCTACTAGCTGATGCCCGCGACTTCGTACGCATGGATCGAGGTTTGGTGGTTCCCGCGGGAACTCTTTAATTTTCCGGGATTAAAAGTATGCCTGTATGGGATGGGATGTAAAGCCTATGTGCTATTCCAGACTATAATCTATCTCTGTGCCAAATTTCAGCCAGATCCGTTAAGCTGTTGGGGCGTGATTGAGTAAAAAACATCCATCCATCCATCCATCCATCCATAAATCCATACATTCATCCAAACTTTCGCATTTATAATATTAAGTAAGATACTAATATTAAAAAGAGGTAAAGTTTGAGAATTTGTGAGTTTGTGACGTTGTAGGGGGTAATCTCTGGATCTATTGAACCGATTTTAAAAAATATGGTACCTACCAATAGAAATCCACATTATCTGTGAGTGTCGCTATATGGGTATTAACCCGAAAAATTAGGGAGTTCTCGTGGGAATATAAAAAACTTATTTCACGCGGGCATCTGCTAGTCATTTGTAAACTTATTAATAAGATTATAAATGACCTCTTAGAATTTACCTCTTTATAATATTAGCATAGATTATAAGAATTGGCAAAGATAATAATGAACTTAATAATATTATCTTTCTCTCAGTCTTAGGATAAGAAGGGTTTGGCCATAGTCCACCACGCTGGCTAAGTGTTAATTTAACAGATAAACATTATAATCAATTTAATATACCAATTATGAATTAATATTATAAAGCACAGGATATCGTCACACACAAAATTTAAAATGTCTGGGGTCATACTGCCAACAAGCCATATTGTTTCATTATTGTTGACTTATACCTAATCCTTATGATAGGAACGTCAAGGTACGTGACATCAAAGTGTCATTTTGAGTAATATTGCTTAAGTATTGCGTTAAACGTTGGCAGTATGGCCCCTGCTATGGTTTAATTCGAATGATTTGACATTCAGCCGTCGACCTATTGACCAATTAGAAATGCCTATTAAAGCGCGGGTTGTTTTGTATGTTTTTTTTTTTCGCGAAATGCATTCTTTCACGAAACGAGGCGGACGATTAAATCCGTCAATTTGCACAAACAAGCCACTGACTTTTGAAAGCTCGGCAAGTTTTTTTAACTGCATCAATCAGGCGCAAGCTATAATCAAATCTGCAGTAGGTATTTTGTTTTCCAAATGTGAATGTAGAGATAGCTTTCCTCAGTTTATCAATTTTACTTATTTATAAAAGATCTCTCTTTTTTAAATAAGTAAAATTGATCACTACTCAATCAAATACTGCCTCGTTGGTCTAGCGGTTAGCATAGTCGACTGCGGATCACGAGGTTCGATTCCCGGTCGGGCATAAAAGTTAGTTATTGGGTTTTTCAATTAAGAAATTCTCAGTGCCAGCCCGGAGTTGGAAGTTGGCGGTGTTTCACCCCCGTGCCTCGGAGAGCACACGCGTTAAGCCGTCGGTCCCGGTTATTATCACTAACATGATAATAGTCGTTAAAGCCCGCCAACCCGCATTGGAGCAGCGTGGTGGGTCTAAGCTCTAATTCCCTCTCTCCTATGAGAGTGGAGGCCTGTGCCCAGCTGTGGGACGTTAATAGGCTGTAGTGATGATGTGATGATGAGTATGGAAGTTTGTAGGAAATATAAAGATGTGACGTCTTTAAATTTCAAAATGTATTGTAGACTATTTGATGCCCGCGACTACATCCGCGTGGATTGAGGTTTTCGGTTTTTCGGTGATAGCCTATGTGTTATTCCAGACTATAATCTATCTCTGTGCCAAATTTTATCCAAATCCGTTCAGCCGTTCGGGCGTGATTGAGTAACAAACATTCATGTACACCCATCCAAACTTTCGCATTTATAATATTAGTTTAGATTAAAGAAAAGTAGTGCGTTGGGTACGTAAACTAACCGAGGATGTGAATTTAAGGTCTTTTGGAAGACCCTCTATCTTCTTTAAATATATAAAAAGCGAAAGGTCACTGACTCACTCATCACGATATCTCAGAAACTATAAAACATACAGACTTGAAATTTGGAAGGTAGGTTCCTTCTATGGCGTAGACGTCAGCTAAGAAACGGTTTTGAGAAAATTCACCCCTAAGGGGTTGAAATGGGGTTTGGAAGTTTGTATGAAAGTCCTTTGTTATTGAAGTTAAAGACATGAAAATTGGCATTGAAGTTAATAGTTTAAAATAATAAAAATCTATATAAGCAGTTTTACGAAAATCAACCCCAAAAGGGGTGAAATGGGGGTTGGAAGGTTACATGAAGATTCTAAGTTTTTGAAATTAGAGACTTGAAAATCGGTATTAAGGTTATTAGTTTTAAATAAAAATAACCTGTATAAGCAATTTTTCGAAAATCTACCCCAAATAGGGTGAAATGGGGGTTGGAAGTTTCTATGAAAATTCTATGTTTTTGAAGATAGCGACTTGAAAATCGGGATTTAGGTTATCCCGCGGGAACCAAAAAAACCCTCAATCCACGCGGACGAAGTCGCGGGCATCAGCTAGTTTAATATATCGGTAAGAAATAATTTATTTTTGGCAATAGGCGTCATCCTCATTCTAGCGACCGTAAATTCCAGGGCTAACCTGTTCAGGGTATGGCAGTTATATTAAACACCCCCAATTGGTTTCTACACGGCATCGTACCGGAACGTCAAATCGCTTGGCGGTACGTCTTTCCCGGTAGGGTGATAACTAACCACCGCCGAAGCCAGACCAGAGAAAATTTCAGAAATTTTAAAATACCGAATTGACCCTGCCGGGGATCAAACCCGGAACATCCCACTTATAAGAAACACAACTGAAAGATTAGTGAAGAAACTATTTAATACCTACCTAGTCAAGTAACTGGGCTGGCGGTCATCATACTAATATTATAAATGCGAAAGTGTGTTTGTTTGTTGGTTTATTGGTTTGTTGGTTTGTCCTTCAAGCACGCTTCAACAACGCAACGGATCGACGTGATTTTTTGCACAGGTATAGTTGAGGACATTGAGAGTGACGTAGGATACTTTTTATCCCGGAAAATAAAGGAGTTCCAGCGGGATTCAATGAAACTTAAACCAAGCGAAGTCGCGGGCATCAGCTAGTTTCCAATATGCAGCAGAACTAGTTAGCCCTTCTAATCTTTACAATCTTTCTTTGAAGTCCTGAAAAGCGACTTTCTTCTATTCATAGATATTGGATTCCAGGAATCGCATGCGGTAGGCGCTTCAGCTCGTTTGCGGAATAGTCAAAGAGCTCGCGAACGTTTAGCGTAATGCACTTGTGCGTTTAAATGTACCTAAATAGCGTAGTTTAGACTTAGGCCTTGCGCAGACGATGAGCTATTTTCCGAGTTTAGAACAGAAAGAGTAAGTTTTTTATAAAATATATGATTACTTGACGATTCCCGCAACTTCGTCCGCGTGGGTTGATGTTTTTAGAATTCCCGCGGGAACTCTTCAATTTTCCGGGATAAAAAGTAGCCTATGTCCTTCCCCGGGATGTAATGTAACCTATCTCTGTACCAAATCACATCAAAATCGGTTGAGTTGTTGGGCCGTGAAAGTGTAGCAGACACACAGACAGACACACACCTTCGCATTTATTTTGTCCTTCAATCACATCGCTACAGAGCAACGGATCGACGTGATTTTTTGCATGGGTATAGTTTTAATGAAGTGATTTTTTATTTTATTTTGCTATATAGAGTAGGTAGTGTGCTAACACATTTAGCCAATTACTGATTTGTCGTGCGAAATTGGCAATAGAGTTATTGCTCAAAATACATTGTATAATATTATATTAAGTATATAGTAGTATAAGTACTTTAAAAAATAAAAAATTAAATCAAAATGTCATATCCTAGTACTTGAGGACACAGGCTACTTTTTATCCCGGAAAAGTTAGAAGGTTCCGTGGGAATACTTACCTATTGCACGCGGACGAAGTGCGGGCAACAGCTAGTAAAAATAATATTAAGTTTCTCGGTGTTCTTACATAAAAAATATGAAAGTTTGGATGTTTGCAAGCATGTAAGTTTGGATCTTTGTTACTCCTTCGTGCCGTAACGATTGAACCGAATAAGCTAGGAACTACATACCACTGGACTACTTGTAAGACGTCTGTACAGGGCCTTAATAGCGTACTTAAGTCCTAAACAGCCATTCTGTTCATTGTCTACAGCCGTTACTAACGTTTGTACAGTTCTGCGAACAACTAAAAATATATTACACTTAAAACTTTCAGCTTCCTTTACAGAACAGTTATGAGAATTTAAACTCTATCACCCTGATAATAACTGCTACTCTTTGACCAATTAAAAGGAATTTGAGCTAGGGCTGCCCCAATTACCTACCTTATTTAGTACCTTAATTAGTATCTTTTCTGTGAACAAATAAAGATTTTTATTTTCATATAGATAGTATTTCAGGACTATAATACTATCTGATGTTTAAATTTTTTATAGAACTTTAATCTTTTTAAAGGAATTTTTAAATTTAAATTTAGGGATAAAAGCCATTGTCCATCCCCAAGATGCAAACTACTACTGTACCAAATTTCGTCAAAATCGATTAAAAAGACGGGCCGTTAAATGGTAACAAACATACAAACTCACTTATGATTAGGATTGGCAACCCTAGCTCGGGCTAATTTGTGTTTGCAGGAAGCACGGATGGCGTGGTGGGGATCCCAAGAGCGTATAATCTTCACTTGTGATGTTTATCTCAGGATTTATTGTGGCCTGTCATCGGCCGAGAGATGGCAGCACGCGTCACTGGCTCTCATAACGTTGTAGTGATGCAAAAGTATTTTTTTTAATATTCTACTACAAGTTAGCCCTTGACTGCGATTTCACCATGGTAAGTAATGAATTATCCCCCATTTAATTGAATTTACTAATTACATATATTAATTTTTGCCGTTAACGAAGTTCCGTAGAAATAAAACTCAAAACTTGAAAGCGACGAAATTCACGATCAATAAACAAATAACGCGAAATTAGCCGTTCCACTCATTAGCAATAATTACATTGCACGAAAATAAATTGTACTCAAACAAAACCAACTTGATACTTGAGTACATTACATTATACAAGCCACAGTGCAAACTTGAAGATAAATACGTCCATATTTGTCTATCAGACTAACTGTAAAGTCTTATCGGAGTCGACTCGTTAACGCTTGCAATTCGAAACTCCTATTACGACTGCCACGTCAAATCAATTTTCAACCTTAAGTTTGGAAATATAGGGTTCAAATTCGTTCGTTCAGTTGTGTTAAGGTCTTTTTTCGCCCCGTACTCGCTCGATTGACTCTCCTAATTGGCTCGCCATCTGTTTTAATTCATTTTGCGATAGTTTTACAAGTATTTTATTGACGCGTGGCTCCGCCTGCGTCAAATGTGTGTTTGTTTGTTACGCTTTCACGGCCTATATTTTCAACCGATTTTAATGAAATTTCTTATAGACATTATGTCCCTGTGCTACTTACTTCACTGCTACTTTATCCCGGAAAACTAAGGAGTTCACGCGGGAATTAAAAAAAATCTACGTAGACAAACTCGTTGGTGTCAACTAGTATAAGCGAATTAATGCTTTTTATTTATTTATTTAATGCCCGCGGCTATCGGTGGATGACGGTTTTTTGATTCCCGCGGGTACTCGTTTTTTTATTCCCGTGCGTACTAAATCTTTAATTTTTCGGGATAAAATGTAGCCTATAGAATGAACCGGGACACAACCACATAATGTATGTACAAAATTTCATCAAAACCGGTGGAAAAATTAAACCGCGAAAGAATAACAAACAAACTCACATTCGCATGTATAATATTAGTTAGGAGAGATATTACCTATGTGCTGAAAGCATTAATTGTGTTATGTGATCTCGTCCTCACTTTTGTACTTGTAGTATGTGCCTTGCACTACTGCGCTGTCACAATCTTTAAATGTAAGACCATTGATAAAATAACAAACAAAGTACACATAGTCTATGGTCGTATGGTCTGTGGGGACGATAGTCCGCCATATTCGCTGTCACTGTCAAATGTCATTGTGCTTTTTTGTGCATTGCGCTGTTCACGTCTGTTCCCTATTTAATTTTAAATTTTATTATTTTCTTGCGTTTTTATAGTTCTTTTAGTTTTTAATTATGGGTAAACGAAGACGGAAAGCAAGAAATGACTTCAATAGAAGATTGGAGAAACTTGAAAAGTTAATGTACAAACGATGTCGGCGCGACGACGTTAGCACGTGTAAGTGAAGAAAATCTTATTTCCTTTTGTTATTAGGTCAAGTCTCTAGAGTTTTCACGAGAGGTTAACCGAGAGAACGTTTTAATGACCATATTTTCATGAACTGAGTGATACTACACATGAGCTTTCACGAGAGGTTAGCCAGTAGTAGGTCCATGTGCTCAGTATACGATGGTACATAAATAGTATGTACGTAAAGCGGGCATTGACTGTTATTCTTAGAGCTTTCACGAGAGGTTAGCCATAGAATTCTCACATACAGTCCAAATCGTAAAACCGCCGAATGATTTTTATGTGATGAAAAATCTTCAGTAGGTCAAGGAGCCGCTTTCCCCATATGTACGAAATCGACCAAGCTGCGCCAGAAGTGCGCGTTGGAGCCGTCTCTATCGGTCACCCTCACCCTTACCCCCATCTACTTATAGCAGCGACGATCTGGTTGAAGAAACAGGGGGGGGGGGGGGCACAGTATTGCACAGCCAGGGCCCTCAGAAGACGCAGCAACAACTGAAGGGGTAGCCGTGCCCTCCTTACCGGCCGATATTGAGGGACTTTTGGGATTGAAACGTACTTCCAAAATAACTAATGGAATCGAATTGCACGGACGTTTAAGATAAAAGTAGATGGCGATGCTACAGGACATTCACGAAGTCAAAACTCACCAAAAATATGATCCGCCTAAGAATTGTGGCCTCTTAGTGCCTTCCTCAATTAAATGAGGAAGTCGCTACGGCAATGAACGAAAGCGGAATTAAACGCGAATAAGCTATTGCCAACCAACAAATCGTTCTTGCCTCAGTAATTTCAGCCGTCGGTAAGATACAAAGCAACATGATTTCGTCCAGTGAAAATGGTGCTGAAATCGAGACCCACAGTAACACTGAAACATGCAAGAGTCTCATTCTGTCAGGTCTCCAAAAAAAAAAAAAAAAACGTAACTTCGCTTCGCTAAAGAACTCCGCTGAAGATCTTAATACTACGCCAACTCAGAGACCACCAATCACAGGCTTCAAACTTACAGAACGATGAAGCCAGCCACGAGTCGTACGAGGCGATCCCCGCAGAGTCAACGACATCTTCGGTGCCGGGATCAACGTCGCTAGTGATTCAGGTACAAACTGTCAGATTAAAATATTTTCACTGACCTCTGGGCTAGTATTACTTCCAACCAAACCTTACATAGGTGGCTCAAAGGATACAAAATACGTATATTTTTTTGTAGTCTCAGTACAGGGTACTGTTCCGAGAAAGGATGCTTTCTCTTCTGAACAGTCTGAGCTGATGCTAAATAAAATTAATAAATTTTATTACAATTACGTGCAACTAAAGTTTGTTGTCCAGTAAATGGTATTGTTGATTTATTAATGGACTTGGAGATTTATATTACATCTCAAAAAACTTAACAAATTTGTTAATACTGTTCATTTTAAGTTTGAGTAGGATGTGAGGAATGCAGCAAGACTTATATGACCCCTGGTTGTTTTATGGCCACCGTTGACCTAAAAAATGCTTACTATTTGTTGCCAGTAAATGAGTCAGATAGAAAGTATTTACGGTTTTCAATTTCAGGGCACTATTTGAATGCACTTGCCTTCCCTTTTGTACTCAGTACCGCACCATAATATTATGTTTTCACAAAAATTATGGAACCGGTAGTCTTACTGAGGTCACAGGGTCTGTTGTCTGTTATATATTTAGATGATATCCTCTGTCTTGATGATATCATCATGATGGTTATGAGAAGTGCAACAAAATGACACTGCTACTACAAAAAAGAAAAAAAAAAAATTCAAATGTTTTTTATTCAAATAAACTTTTACAAGTGCTTTTGAATCGTCGACTGAGTCTACCCACTTTTGTTGAACATTTGGGTTTCATAAATAATTAATTAATACAGACAACAGTGTTTTAGAACCTAGACAGAATTGCCAGTACCTAGGTTTTATCTTACACTCGTCGAATTTTCCATTTCTTTACCCCAAAGAAAAGGGGAATCTATCCATAAGTCCACTAAAGAGTTAAAGATAAAACAAAACTGTAAAATTATAGATCTTGCTTAATTATTATGCTAGCTAGTAGCAGCACGCCCTGATATAGAATATATGGATCGCTCTTTACAAAAATCTTAGAAAATCCTAAAGCTACCACATTGCAGGTTAACAATAAGGACTATGACAGTAAATTACGATTGTCATAGGAGTGCCTATTAGATTTAGAATGGTGGTGTTCACACATTCAAACTGATTTTTGCAAAACAAAACGATACAGTTTTGAAATAGAGATTCAGACGCATCTCTAACTGCCTGGGGGTTAGTCTGTAATAACATTAGACATCATGGATACTGGACTCAGGATGAGAAACTCTTTCATATAAACTATCTAGAGTTTTTAGTAACATTCAGAGGTCTTAGAACTTTTGCATCTGGACTGAGACAGTGTGCAATTCTTTCTAAGAATAGATAATACAACATTTTAATTCATTCATTTTAAAGCCATTGCTTACATTAATAGAATGGGTGGAACCCATTTTTTCCACACCTTAATAGTTTGGCAAAGGCTTTATTGCAATGGTGCGAGGATAGACATCTTTGGGTATCATCATCTTACATAAGTTCTAAAGAAAACAGTATAGCAGATAAAGAATGTAGACGTCTTCACTTAGAAATTTAATGGAATCTGAGTGATAATGCCTTTCAGACAATAATTGAGAGGCTAGGATCCTGAGATTGACTGAGCCCGCCAACCCGCATTGGAGCAGCGTGGTGGGCCTAAGCTCTAATTCCCGCTCTCCTATGAGAGTGGAGGCCTGTGCCCAGCAGTGGGACGTTAATAGGCTTTAGTGATGATGTGATGATGATGATCCTGAGATTGACCTATTTGCCATTAGGCTACATTGCAAAACGTCAGAATTGTGTGTCAGGATTTCCTGACCCTAATGCAAGTGCTATAGATTCCTTCACTTTAAGTGTGAACTGTTATTTTTTCTATACATTTGCTCTGTTTCACTTATAAGTGAAGTAGTATTGTAGCCCCGTTGTGGCCCTCACAACCTTGGTACACTCTTTTCAACTCCATGATGGAATCTCAACCAATATTATTAAATCCCTGCCATATAACTTACTATTGTCCCCTTCCAGCAATCCACATCTGCTGCACAGGAGCCTCACATTGATGGCGGCAATATTATCCGGGAAGCACGTCTGAAGAGAGGAATACCACCTCTTTCGATGGATATTATGCCAAATTCATTGTCAACCAAGACAAGGAAAGAATATAAATTTGTCATTAGCCAGTGGCTCCTGTACTGTGAGAGTCAAAATAAGGATCCCCTTTCTGATCATTTTTTTTTTTAACACATTAATTTAATGAAGGTCATAAAGTTCAGTCAATGGCATCAGGCCGGCAATATCTCTCATTTTACTACCTAAATTAGGTACAGATGAAAGAATGACAAGATTTTTAAGAGGAATTTATAGATTAAAACCAAAAAAGCCTAAATATGAGGATGTCTGGAATCCTGATACAGTCTTAACTTATTTGTTTATTTCTCAATCTTAGCATGGAGCTACTTACTCAGAAGTTAGTGACTTTTCTGGCTTTTGTCGCAGCACATAGAATCCAAACATTGTCTCTTATATGCTTGATAATATAATCATTAATGATGACAATGTAAATATTAGGATTCCAACCCATATCAAATCATCAGGCCCAATAGATCTCATCTTAACCCAATCTTGCCATTCTCTAAGGAAAATGTCAATACTTGTCCTGCAACCACTTTGATATGTTATCTTTTTGTGACTAAAGACCTCAGACAAAATTGCAAAACACCCCTTCTTTCAACAAGAAAGCCCTACCATGCCGCCTCCACTGCCACACTGATAAAACAAACCTTGTGCGATTGTGGTATGGATGTCAGCAAGTTCACAGCACATAGCACCAGGCATGCATCCACTTCTAAAGTCAATGAGGCAGCTGTTAACATAGAAGTTATTAGAAGGACAGCAGGTTGGACCAACAATCCGTCTACTTTTGTAAATTTTTACAAAAGACGAATTGTGGACAATGTTAATGTTTTTGCTGAAGCAGTGTGCTCGATAAATAATTAATAGTTATGAATGAGAATTTATTAAGTACATCATTCGAGTAAATCAATAATATCGAAATTGATTTATAATACTAAAGTATATTTTAGTAGGTATGTATATTTATACCTAATTAATCCAGTTGTGATAATATACCTACATTGAGATACTTATAATTTATTTGATATAAATACCTAATAAACATTGTTGATTTACCAACACAACTTTCTTCTTTGAACATCTACAAGTACAAAAGTGAGGACGAGATCACATAACACAATTTAATAGATCGGACTAACTTACCTAGTGACGTCCGATCCTCAATTGTGTGTAGTGATCTCGTCCTCACTCAGTCCCAACCCTACCCGACATGGGCCACTCAGCTATGCTTATGGCCCAATAAGGCAATAGCCTACTTACCCCAGTGAAAGTTGTGTTTGGTATTCTTTGAAATAATGACATTTGACAGTGACAGCGAATATGGCGGACTATCGTCCCCACAGACCATACGACCATAGACTATGTGTACTTTGTTTGTTATTTTATCAATGGTCTTACATTTAAAGATTGTGACAGCGCAGTAGTGCAAGGCACATACTACAAGTACAAAAGTGAGGACGAGATCACTACACACAATTGAGGATCGGACGTCACTAGGTAAGTTAGTCCGATCTATTAAATTATTTTAAATGAGTATAACTTATAGGTACCTATTAGCTGTGCTGATAAGGTCTAGCCCCACTTGAGATGTACATTGTACATGGCTGCAAATATTATTTGTATGAGTTTGTATGGGGCCACTTTGCGCAGTGCAACTCCGTGCCGTGTCGCTTAATTGGGCCCCGGGGCCATACTTCCAACGCTTAAAGTAATACTTAAGCAATATTACTTACTCGAAATTACAGTTTGATGTCACGTGCCTTAATGTTCATAAAATCTATACTATATTACTAATACTAATATTATAAATTATGTAAAAGTTTGGATGGATGGGTGGATAGATGTATGGATGGATGTTTGTTAATCACGCCAGAACAGATCTGGATGATATTTTGCACAGGGATAGATTATAGTCAACAATAACGAAACAATATGGCTTTAAGCGTTGGCAGTATGGCCCAGCTCCATACGACCTCATACAAAGAATACTTGGTGTCGCCAAGTTGGCAATACGTGCCGCGCCGCGCCTCTGTTGTGGGGCTAGACCTTTAGTATACAGACCACAAAATAAATAAATAAAATATGAAATCAACACTACTAGGTAAAATTACTTACTGCCTAATCAAATTAATTCAATACAGCAAATAAGTTATTTATTATTTGAAGGCTAAAGGAAAACGCGTGTTTGCGTGACTTTGCAATTTTAATAATATTAATTGAGTAATTCATGTAAAAGATACGTGCCACATAAATAATAGGTAAGCACGTAAAAAATTAAAAAATATCTCAGTATTTGCCCAAAATAGATTTTTCATATAACCTGCATTGAAAAATATAGTGTGTGCCGCGGGATGAAACACGATTTCAGAATTCGGATGATGCCAGACCTGGCTTCGCTCAGGCAGGCAACATCACCCTCGTCAAAAATCGTCTTGTTTCACCCCTAAGCACACAATATACTATTTTTTAAGAGAGATTAATTAGGTATTTGACATCTACTCAAATAAATTATTTTTTAGTGATGATTAATTAGAGGATCTGCCAAAAGTCGTAATATTATCTACTTAGTTAGTTAAAACTCTTTTAAACTATCGATTGAAGTAAAGAAGTTCGTCAAATTATGATGACGACACAGTTCAGTATTTCTTACAACATTCCAAACTAAGCGCGCGTTTTGACTTGTGGTTTTGACTTATGAAAAAAGTTTCAGATTTCGTTGTGGCTATATGCCATCACTATCACCGCTTAAAATTAATCAAAACTACTTATTATGTAGGTTAATCAATTACTAATAACAATCTCAAGAACTCATTAGCACGTCAACTGATAAGCCGACATTTGCGCACGAGTGAAAAAAATAAAATTATTCCCCACGAACGCCACTGAAGCGATGCGATTTCGTATTAGTAATTTAGCATCCGTAATAGACTATTATGCGGGTTCATAAACAAATAGGAAAACGCGAGGTAATAGCCGTACTAAAGTGTTTAACTCGTTTATAACAGGCTAAGAGCTGATGGGAAATTAAGTAAAGATATGTATTAAGAACTAGATGATACCCGCGTCCGCGTGGAATAAGTTTAGCCTATATCCTTCCCCGGTATACAATCTACCTCTATACCAAATTTCATCAAAATCTGTTTATAATCGGTGGATAATGAGTTGACGGAAGACAGCACCCCTATTCTCTAAACTCAGCAAAAAATGAAAGGCACTGACAAAAAATTTATAAATTTTTTGATCCATTGCAGCTTTGCAATGAAATAAAAACAAAAATATATCATAGCTTTCAAAATGAAAAATTAAAGCAAAGGCTTTAAATTTTTCATTCAACCCGGTTTGAAAGATGTACAAATCCAAAGCAATGAAAAACTTATACAGACGGCTTATATAACGGCTGAATGAGAGAGGTAAGAATGTACATGCTCGGACTATCTCAGTCAAATCAAAAATGAGGAAATCCTTCTCAGACCAGGGGCGCGTTTGGAACCCTCGTAGCTTTAGTTTTAAGGTACCTTAATTGATTCTTACCATCATGCGCGTTTGTAATCCTCGTGGCTTTAGTGACAATCATGTTTTATAAGTTTCGGACGTAATAGTAGGTACAGTGTACCTAAATTGAATAAATCAACTGATTGATTGATTGATTGAATTCAGAACAAGTAGAGTTACTGGAAACTAAGAATTAAGATCGCAGTCTAAACTTTTATGGAAATAAAAAAAACTTGACGCCATCTCAGAATTTTCCTCCAACTCTTGGAGTAAAAGCACCATTGTGTCGATAAGGAGGCATAAGCTTCAAAGCTTTTTGCAATTTACTGAACCTGCGTCCACCTACCTACCCACCTATTGGATTGAATTGTGACAACTAGTTACATACTGTTAGGTAATATAACTGTGTGAAAACAGCAGAATAACTTGAACCTTTGACGAAGTAGGTACAATTACCAAGTTACAAAAGGGGTTGTTCCAAAGGTCAGTCTATAATTCACCTATAAACAACTACATGATAACGTATAACTTAGGTACCATCAAGGCAAGAGTGAATAGACATCTTCTAGGCAAGCGCGTTCCAATCTAGACCTCACCATTGCTTTGCATTATAGTGATTGTCGTCAAGCGCAACCTATCTCACAATAAAAAATAAAGAAAGATGATGATTGATGCCCGCGACTTCGTCCGCGTGGATTGTGTTTTTTTTGGTTCCCGCGAGAACTCTTTAATTGTGTTATTAAATAATACAATCTATCTCTGCGCCAAATTTCATTCAGATCCGTCCAGCCGTTCTGGCGTGATTGATTAACAAACATCCATCTATCCAAACTTTCGCATTTATAATATTAGTATTTAAAATATGATAGAAGTTATAAAGTATGAGTCCGATACCTCAGGCATTCTATAGGTAGGTACCTACATAATTTATGTAGCTTACGAGTAAAATTTTAAAAATTAAAGAAAACACGCCCTTTCTGTTCTTATCAGTGAAATACTTAAAAATCCGTGTTAGTATAAAATTACTATAGAACGGAAGTCAACCTACTAATTTAAGTGGTTGTTAAAATAATCAATACTAATATTATAAGTGTGAGTCCTGTCTGTCCATCTGCTTGTCTGCTTCGTTCTACGGCCCATCAGACAGTTCTGTTCAACTGGTTTTGACGAAATTTGGTATAGGTTGCATGCCTTATGCCCAGTGTGGTGGACTCCGATCAATCACTTCTCATTCTGATTTTGGGAAAAGATGCCCAGTAGCGAGCCGACAATGGGTTGAAATAATGGTGTTGATAGGTTGCATCCTAGGCAAGGATATACACGTTTATCTTCTCATAAATATACGTTTTATCTTGGAAAATCTCGGTACCTAATCTACTAAGTATGTAATAATTGTACAACATTATTGCAATACACTTTTTCCGCCCGCTTAGTACGTTAACCACCGAGTATTGGTTGTATGGTCTGTGACGTTAACAATGAAATTCCATACATTTTTTTCCGCCCGCATATTTGGTTGGCAGCATTGACGTAAGTACTTACTTTCTTCCACTTCTACCCTCTTACTTTAAAAAAACCGGCCAAGTGCGAGTCGGACTCGCGCACCGAGGGTTCCGTACAAACCTGTAGTAAGTTTTAAATTAAATGTTTTTTTTAAATATTTGAGTTGATTGAATGAAAGGTAAATTGCGGTTTACGATTTATGACGTATTAAAAAAAAACTACTTACTAGATCTCGTTCAAACCAATTTTCGGTGGAAGTTTGCATGGTAATGTACAACATATATTTTTTTTAGTTTTATCATTCTCTTATTTTAGAAGTTACGGGGGGGGGGGGGGACGGACACACATTTTACCACTTTGGAAGTGTCTCTCGCGCAAACTATTCAGTTTAGAAAAAAATGATATTACAAACCTCAATATCATTTTTGAAGACCTATCCATAGATACCCCACACCTATGGGTTAGATGAAAAAAAAATTTTTGAGTTTCAGTTCTAAGTATGGGGAACCCCCAAAATTTATTGTTTTTTTTCTATTTTTGTAAGAAAATCTTAATGCGGTTTACAGAATACATCTACTTACCAAGTTTCAACAGTATAGTTCTTATAGTTTCGGAAAAAAGTGGCTGTGACATACGGACGGACAGACAGACAGACAGACAGACAGACAGACAGACAGACAGACAGACAGACAGACAGACAGACAGACAGACATGACGAATCTATAAGGGTTCCGTTTTTGCCAAATTTGGCTACGGAACCCTAAAAAGTAAGAGGGTAGGTAGGTACTTTCCGAGCGGGTGTAGTATAAAATAAAAAAATCTAATTCTAAGCGGCTGAATTCGTGGGCATAACCTAGTATCTAAATAATTAGCGGGTTTTAAAAGGGGTGAAGGGTAATTCACTTATTAATGATTTCTGATAGCGCAGACATGCCCGACATGTTTACGAGTGCTCAATAAAAGCGCAAAAAATTGTACTTAATTAGTTGAAAACTGAAAATAAATAAAGCTTGTTCATGTCGGGCGGCCATTAGGTAGGTTGGTACGAGTTAGGGTTGCTTCTTTTTGGTTTTAACCCTCTACTTATGTCAGCTTTGTGTTTAAATTTGATTTTAAATTTTAAAAAATGATACAAGATTGTTAGTTTATTTATTGATGAATGTTTAATTAGGCTGAGATATTGGACTCATTCGATGTATTTTACTCGGTTCGTTCTTAGGCTGCGATAAGCCATATTGGAATAATTTGCATAAATACGAGTATTTTGACGTTTGAAATTCAGTCTGCTCCCGGCAGACTCAGCGATTATTAAATACTTTTGTGTTTAGGTCGCAATTTGATTTTGAGATTACGATAGCAATCGAACTCTGATCAAATTATTAATTTATTATTTATTTATTAGTTTTTTTTTAAACAAATACTTGGAAATGTACTTGTCAATCTTTTAGCTTAAGGTGGTATAAGTCTATGAATATTTTTCATTATCTACAAGTCCAACAGGTGCTATGTCCATTATAGACCTTTCAGAAAGAGTTACAGTCCAACTTTCTCACCGTTGTATATAGAAGCTTCATAAAGTACCCCTGGCAACCCTATGCATTCATGCATGCAAACGCAGTTTTTACTTGTATTCAAGTTATTTTCGTTCGCGATTAATTATGCGAATAATCATGCTTTTCAAAACATGGGGTCGATTTTTGGTGCAATTAGGGGGCAAATTCGATGAGTAGCAGTCAAATATCGTGGTGGGGTATACCCGTAATCCGTATACCTAGTTACTTAGTCCAATAATCCTATTTCTTTGACACTGAGGTTCTGCCTTGCTGATTTGATTGAGCTGTTGTCACCATGCCTATTAATGTATGTTATGTTAGGACTGAGTTCCTTTACTTATGTATCCACTATCTACACATTGATGAATTGTAAATGTTTTTTTAAAGAGCAACCACCTAGTTTCTTGCTGGTTCTTTTCGCTGGAAATATCATTCCAAACCAGTGGTAGATTCTTTCGACGATTCAAAACCACTATTAACAAGTTAATTTGAATGAAAAAAATATGGGTTATGAGCTTTTATAATTTGTTGTAACTTGTAACCTACTTTTACTCTTCTAAATGTTACGCGAACAACTCATGTGGGTCATTTAACCTTTTTAGTAAACAAACACCTTAAAAAGCTGCTAACGCATCGACAAACAATACAACCGCAATCTGTGGCCCAAACTTCTGACCCAAACAAGATGCAAAATGATTCGAGGATATTGCACAAACGTACAAACTTCTAAGGTAAACGGTGAGGTGGTAATAATGCGCGAAAAGATCCAAAATAGTATGCAGTCGCCTATATGTAACTATATGAAATACTGCGCAAGAATGTGACAAAAATAAGGGTGAAAGCACATTACGGACTGGATTAGCCAATTGTAACTTTTTTTTGGAAAAAAATGTAACGAATACAGTGTAACGAATGAAACGACGAGTCTTAATGTAAAATTCAAGAAAAATTTACTGAAGCATTTTCAAAGTGAAGTTTAATAATAAGATTAGTTTATAGTTAATAATTTCTGTATAAGGTCACCGTGTGGTGTCCGTCAAGGAGGGCTGACATCTCCGGACCTCATCAATCTATACGTCAATAGCCTCATTGGGGAGATGAGAGGAGCCAGGGTTGGTTGTCATATCGGTAACGTGTGCGTTAACAATTTGAGTTACGCCGACGACATGGTAAGCACCATGTCGTCGGCGTAACTCAGCCCCTCAATAAGCGGACTCAGAAAACTGCTCAATATTTGTGACCGGTTCGCTAAGGAACATGGTCTCAAATATAATGTAGCAAAAACTGAAATGCTTGTCTTTAAAGCTGGTAAAGGTCCGGAGATAGTTCCGCCAGTTTTTTTGAACGGATCGTCAGTTCGGGTTGTTAAGAGCTTCAAGTATTTGGGCCATATACTGACAGAAGATTTAAAAGACGACGGAGATATGGAGAGGGAGCGCAGGGCTCTCTCGGTACGAGCCAACATGATAGCGCGCCGATTCGTGCGCTGTACCGATGACGCGAAAGTGACCTTGTTCAAAGCATTTTTCCAATGTTTTTACACCTGCCAGCTGTGGACAAGGTTTACCAAGCGAAGTTACAATGCGCTTAGGATACAGTATAACAACGCTTTCCGCATCCTAATGAAACAGCCACGTTTCTGCAGTGCAAAAGCCATGTTGCTGCGGCGGGGATCCATGACTTCTTCACTATTCTCAGAGCGAGGCTTCTTTCTGGGAAAGACTTAGACACAGTACCTATTCCATCTTGTGTGCTATAATTGAGGATTTCAACAATCCTTTCGCAAAGTATTGGTCTGGCCTACATCGGTGCGAGAACAACGCTTTTACTTAGATCTTAAGTTCCTTGACCAATATTTACTACCTATTCTTTGTTTTTACCTTATTTTTTATAAGCAAATTTTACTTTTGTGATAATTAAAAAAAAAAAAAAAATTATTTTTAACTTCTGTTTTTCTTTTAATTTAATTTATTAATGTACTTTTTTATTTTTCATGTAGTACTGTGTCTGTTAAGCTATGTGTTGTAATTGTCTGAAATAAAAATTATTTATTATTTATTTTATAATTATTTTACTCTCTAAGCGTTAATTATTCTAAGTTCTCATATATTATGTGAACTTTGGTTCTTCTTCGGAAAAAAATAAATCTCTGTAAACCTAACGAATTATACAGGTTTCAACCAGAAAACTGCAGTAAATAAATAATCAACAACAAATCAAATAGTCAGTACGAAAAATCAGTGACAGCAATAATTTGTTTTGGTACACTGGAAACGGTGTCGCTGTAAATGCTTTATACAAAGACAAAACTTTTTTATGACTTTGACACGTGCTTTTGAATAGTCTCGTGAATCTACCACTGGTTCGGAATAACGTTCCTACAAACAAAAGCAAGAAACTCGGTGGTTGGTCTTTTGAAAAACTAATTTACAATTACATCAATGTTTAGGTACATAGGTAAATAAGTAACCGCTGTCCTTAGCATTGCTAGAGCGAGTTAAATCCATGCTCTTTTGTCTTTACTTAATCTTGAACGGTATAATAAGCTTTTTATCAGGAGCATACTTTTAAGTTTCTTGCCGGCTCTTCTCAGCAGAATCGGCCTTTCCTAACCGATGGTAGAGTCAAAACATGACGTAACATAAGAGACAGCTGTACATCCTACATGTTATAAATTAATTGAGTTTAATGGATTTCTTAAAATTGTTCAAAGGCAAGTTTAAAATAGCCTTATCAAAGTCACTCGACTCATTTCGGGCGTAATATGCAAAATCGTCGGCCATGTTCTCCAAAGCCGCCATCTTTCCGAGGATATTGTTTTCGAGTTTCGACAGATCCGTTATTTATGTGAGGCTTATTTGGCTCTTTATTCGTTTGTCTTGACTCCCGACCGGTTCTGGAAGGGTTACTGCGGATTTGCGGGCCGTGTTCGTGTATTGTTTTGTACTTTGTTTGGGGATTTATTCAATGCGTAGTGATATCTTCAGACGTTGATACGGATCGAGCTTCCGTTGTTTTTGTCACGCGACGGTCAATGAAATTCAAATCAATGAAACACACATGATTTTTTTTCTTTTATTTAGTTTACCTCCTTTAGAATCGATTTGCATACATAGCCCGGGGTATGAAAAAGTAAAAGTATGAGTAAAATAAAAACCGTTACGTTATTGACTTTATGTTTCCATGGTTACACTTGTTTGTGTTTCTATGACTATTTAGTGTATTTTGATGAATATAAATTTTATAATTAATATGAATAGATGTATCAAGCATGCTTTCAGTAATATAAAAAATGTATTCATTTACCCTCACTTACAAATCTATGTATTTTATAATGGTTCGTAAAGAGTAAACTCTTTTTAATTCCACTACAAGTTTGGCCCTTGCCCGCTATACCTATCACCTGATGTTCACTTTAACCTGAATATCCCGATGAGGACGGCATTGGCTACCGAAGAGAGATCAAACGCAGGACCAACGTCTCTCTCCATCATTTTTTAAACACCGGGATGTTATACCACTAACTTCTCAACTCACTTTGCTAACTACAAAAAATGACTTTAAAAAAAAAATCATTTTTTGACTTCATATTCACAAGTTTAATAATCTCGTTAAGTGGATAGATCTACCATTCAAGGGTTTTTTCACCAATATGGGTAATATATGGCATGATTTATACCTATAGTAATTAGGTTAGGCTAGCTAGCTTTAAGTTCTATTGTATTAATTTCAATAATTTATGTAAAAAAAACGCAATATTTTTTAATCAGTTTGCATAAGCATAATCTGTTTAGCTTTCTATAAACATTCTTATTCGTTTACCTACATAAAATAAATTCGTATTGGAAACTATCAATTCATCTGTTTCTGGCAGGATAATTATAATAAAACTCACATTGTGCTTGTAATAGATAGCTTGAGCATTATAATTAGTAATTGCACAATAATGGGATAAACTGTGTGTATAACTACGAGGAAAATATATTTTATTAGTTTCTTGAACCTAACAATTACCTATTAATTATTGGTAGCCAATTAGACAAATCAAAATGACATAATAATAGCATTAAATATGAATAACCTGTCTTAAGAATGTCAATTTGTTTGTAGTTAATCATAATTGCTACTCAATTTTGCAATTTATTTAAATTGCAATAAAATATTAACAACAAATCATTTAACATAATAACAAAAGAAAAGTTCACCACAATATTATAACCTAATTAAAAGACAGTAACAAGTAAGAACCAATTATTTAATTTTAAAATATTTTTACAAATAGCGGCCGATGTTTTAAAAACATCTGACATAGTTCACCAAAACAAAATGTTAAACTTTCTTAGGAGAAAGTGTGTATCAGTTAAATAAAAGTCGATAAACATGAAGACGCAAACAATTTGAAGCTACAAAAAAAATGATTGATGACCGTTTAGAGCCCCAAAGAAGCGTTTCATTCCGTAAATTATAGTTACTTTGGACAAAAACTGATGCTACACAACTGACGATTGAAATGTAAAATATGACACCAATTTTAGAACAGATAATGATCTGGAGGCGAACTCCGTATGACACGATGATCATAGTGACATGTGTTTACACAACCGTAGGATAACTAATAAGTTGTAAACTGTTATGTTAATAGAAATAAAGCCGCTCAGATTGAATATAGAAATCAAATAAGTAGTAAATCATTATGTTATTAGAAATAGGCCGGTATACCTATTTTACTATGAATAATAAAACCTCTCTTTACAATTATTTTGGGTTCACAAAACTATTTATTGTTTACCTTACTATTGCACTATTTGCGTGTGATTTGTTTTTTTGCCTTCCGTTGAGATCTGAATTCCTTCATCTTAAAAATTGTTTTACATCAAATCTTTCTCAAATTTTAACTGAATTTATCTTTCGCCAGTCTGTATTCGTTACAAATAAAAATACTATTAAAATTGCATTGGTTTTAAATGAAATATGGAGAAAAAATTGTGTAGAAAATACAGCAGAACCAATCAATCAACAGTCGTATTCTAAAAAGAATTGATCAGCTGCAAAAACGACAAAATTGATTTTAATTAGCACCATCATAATTATTTTTATTGAAACTAACCTGTAATGTGTCCTAAAGGAAAATGTGACTGGAATAGAGGTCCAAAGGAAGGGACCACTGAGGGAGGACCAGGAGGCCAGCCTAGACTCTGGTAAGCCGCCGCCGCTGCAGCCAGCGCACTAAACGGTGTCGGCCTTATTGGACCTAATCTCTCCTTATCGTTGGGAGTCGATGTTCTGTCATCTTCATCACTCTGCATTCCATTTTGCAAATCTTCAACATCTACTATCGAATCTTCTTGATTAACAGAATCTTCGTATTCATCGTCGGAAGACGTTACCGTCGCTGATGCGTTCAGGTTTAAAGGTGGAGTTTGGGATGACGGTCTGGGTGATATCGACTTTCCGCCGGGTAACTCAGGTTGTGCTGCTGGGGACTGTCTTAATGGAGATTCAGGAATCGTTCGGTGATGTCTTATCATCTCAGCCGTTTCATCAACTTGGCTACCTTTAGTGTCTGCTAGAATAGATGCAACGCTGAAGCTGATTCGGGAGTTTTTCGGTGGTTCAGTAGCCTCAGCCGGGCTGCTGGGGTACCTCGAAACACTCTGTATCGCCATGTTCACTTCCTTGTCCTCGTATCTTTGTTTCTTTAACATTGAACGCTGGTGAGTTCCATTTAGCACTTTGACACTTGTACTAGCCGCGATCGAGGGATCGTGTACGCATGCGGGCGCGGTCGGAGGTTGACTGGCGGACGAGGAGCGGTGTAGACCCTCGCGTGGTGGGGGGCGTGGTTTTGTCCGCTCCGCCTGAGGCATAGAGCCGTCCCGCTCAGCCAATCGACCGTTCCGAGCCGAATTGATCCGAGCGGGGACAGAGGGGGAGCGATTTAGCACGCTCTTATCTCGTTAGTCTCCTTTGTGATACTCGATTTTTTTGTAGGAATCAAAACATAATTACCTTTTGTAGGGTTGGCGTTCTGATCGCGCACTTTATGTCCGCCACCAGTGGTATAAAGCATAAAAATATAATGAGCAGCCGTGAATGCCGCTTGTTAAATCCTTTTGAGAGATTCTCCTGGTGGTTCCCTTTATGAGATTAGCGCTCGTCGTTTGCCGAAATTCGGCGCGGTCGCTGGTCGCGGATCCGTTTCAAATTAGCGCTCATGATTTACCGCCTCGAGGCCTCTGTTGCGACGTTTTGACCCGAGGTTTATTTTGCTCTCAACCTAATTGATAAACTTGTGATTTGTTTTTGTAGCTACTTTCCTGCTTTGTTTCTTAATTTCTCAGTGAACCTATTAATATTTTCAGTAGAAAGTCTGTTTTTGATTAGAATGATTTAATATTTTAGTGTTTCCTCACAATTTTTTTATGTATTAGAAAAATGCACTTTTCTTCACCTTTACGTCAATGGCACGCAAAATCTGGCAGGTTTTGACACCCTTGCGATCGCCAGTCGCCACTTAATTTCATAAAAACGGCAATTAAATTAGTAAGGTCGAGTAAGTAGATAATATTATGTGAGATAGACTCCTATCTTACTATCAAATATAAATATTGTAAATGCGAAAGTTTGGATGGATGAATGTATGGAAGTCGCGGGCATCAGCTAGTGCTAATATATATTATGTAAAGTAGGTATAAGTTCCAGAACAAAGATTGGAAATACCCAAGCCTTTCGGTCGCTTCTCTACTCCTGGCTTATCCGAAATAATGTCATTTCTATCTTGGCACAGCGGGCTAGGGGAAAATAATTGCCATTGCAATCTTGCAATTGCATTGATACTTGCAATCTTAGTTTTGTTAAGTAGATAATTATGTACTTACCTACTTATAATAATTATTATATGGATAATTTTCTTACTAACTTAAAAGCTAAACAAATTGCAGAAACTTTTTAGTGCTAATGGTTTTCTAAAGCTCGAATTTGCACTTGTATTGTGCTTGTATCACGGTATGGTCGAAGTGCACGGTGCGCAACGCGTCTAATTGTTTATATCTTTTAATACGTCCTAGGAACGTAAATACTTACGTTATTTTTAGTCTCTCACTACAACCGATAAACGTCCCACTACTGGGCGCAGGCCTCCACTCTCATAGGAGAGAGGGCATTAGAACTTAGAGTTTAGACCCACCACACTGCTTCAATGCGGGTTGGCGGGCTATTTGTAGTCATCTGAGCAATTCCCCGATAAGCTCTGAGATAGAAAAGGATTTTCAAAACAAAATGCAAATCGTTTTAGCCAACGACCTCAATTCACATACACGGGCCCTGTCAAACAAAGAATGTGGACCTAATTTACTAATGCCATCTAGTCTGAAAAGCGGAACAGCGCTATGGCGGGGACAAGGACAGGGACTAGGTGTGGAACGCGCTCTACAGGTCGGACGTACAATTTTTTTCTATGAAAGGGCCCATCTAGTACCTCCATATATATCGATGATTTTAGCTTTTAAATTATTTCACAGCACCCACTGCGTCTAACCATCCGAGCAGCACGCAGTTGGCGTTGCGCCTCGTTGTACGCAGGTCATGAAAAAGGACTCCAAAAGGGTACAAACCTAGTCGGGCATTTTCCAATAAAAAATGAGATACTTACCTACTAGCGGTTATATTAATTGTTTATGAGAATGAAAGTAAAAGGAAAAATATATCAGAATAATTGGAAAGAAATAACTGACAGATAATCATACCAACATTAATACCCCCGAAATCCGTAATCCAAAAATGATAAACCAACATCCGTGAGGAACAATATTGTATTAATATCACGTCGTTTATCTAATAAACCAAATCTTTATATCCCTTGGCAAACTTAACCAATCAATAAATCTATCCAGTTTCAACTCTATTGTACTAAAAATAGGGGTTAAAATAGGTGCAAACAATTTGTACTCTCACACTATTATTCTTTGCACCCCAAATAATTAAGTCTCTTCCCTTCGGAATACTAAATACCTATTTAGTAGCAACTATTACTGATAGATAGGGATGGGTATAGGTTTTTGCATATGTTTGAAAGAGATACGGATATTATAGGGTAAAACAGCGCCCCAAGTTTTCACGGTTCGGTATTAGGGCGGTTATGGATGGTCCCCTCTTCGGCTCGTATATTTGGGAGGCAAACCGAGTGTGAAGTGATAGGATACTGTTTGTGTAGTCCATATTTATTGTAACGTGTTTAAAGTTTTAAATGGCCAAAAGAGAAGGGTATGTTCAGTATCCAATAAGCCTTCGTTGTCCGTCCGTCCTTCTGTCCATCAGCGGCATCGCAGCAATTAGAATCAGCTTTTCTTAGTGATGGTACAGTCCCAACCAAGAGTCGAACTTGACGATGTACAGTCACAACCAAAAATCAGACTAAGCGATGCAAAGAGCCTTAAAATTGATTTTATTATTTCACTGCTTTGAAATAACATTAGAAGAGTTTAATCTACCATGCTCTAGGTACATGCGTTAGGACCTACCTACTACCCACCAAACTAAATTCAGTCAATCGTTAATTTTTTTTTCAGTTTTTACTATTATTTTGAACTTATTGTATTTGTTTATCAGTCTGATCACAAAAAATGTTAACAATAAAAGTTTATTTTTTAAGTAATTTTATTTATAAAATCAATGTTAATTACAACTATATATTTACTATAGGGGAGACCGGGGATAGTTGGCTATAGGGGCAGGTAGACTAATCAACAATAACTCGCTACTATCACGTGTTTTTGATCAACCAATCACGAGTGACGATGCCTCCCCGCTACCCGCTAACTTGTGCGAAGTGAGTCGCCGGAGTAGTGCAGCGTTCGTAAGTGGCATCACATTTTGTATTTTTGGTTTTATAAGTGATTTTTTTCGTTCGTACTTTTTTTGTTATTGTGTCTATGGATCTATTAGAAAGATTGTTGTTGTTATGCCAAATGTTGATATGATAGTTTTATTCTTAACACGGAATTGCTTCCATGTTAGTGCCAGAGTTTGAATATGATACGCAGCTGAAATTCAAAATGGCGTCAGGGGTTGGTTGAAAAATTTTGTTCGGGGAAGGTAGACTAATAATCAACCAACCCTTTTAAAATAAGTAAGTATAACATTTTATACTTATTTTAAAGAATTGTGTGGGCTAATGGTAAATTTGAATCATCAATGTAAACATTATTATGGTCTTCTCTCACATACTAAATTACAGTTGTATTTTTACAGAAAATGAAGACATACATAAGGAAATCTGAAAGGGTTGATGTACCAAAAAGACATCCTAGAAAGAGTTATCTTCGATAATAATAGCATAAACGCCACATCAAAGAAATACCAAATTCCGTACAAAATAGAAAGCTATAAGTTTGTTTATAATAAAATAAAGAGTTTTTATCATTTTCCCACAAGCACTCCTTAATTTTCCAAGATAAAAAGTAAGTAAGTAAGGGCTTATACCCCTCTCCAGGTCCTCAACTACCCGTGTAAAATACCTGTTGCTTTTTTTGAATTTTCAAACACTGTGAAACACGTATTTCTTTATTTTTAACCGGTAGCTCACATACCAAGTTTCATGACCATAACTTGAGAAATGAAGGACTTTCATACAAATTTCCGACCCCCATTTTACCCCTTCGGGGGTGGAATTTTGGAAAACTGTGACACACGTACTTCTTTATTTTTTACCGAAAGCCAAAATACCAAGTTTCGTTGAAATAACTTGTAAAATATCTTGAGAAATGATGGACTTTCATACAAACTTTCCCCCTCTATTTCACCCCCTTAGGGGTGGAATTTTGAAAAATCCTTCCTTACGAAGCGCCTACGTCACAAAAGGAACCTGCTGGCAAAATTTAAAGTTTCTAAACCCAGTGGTTTAGGCTGTGCGTTGATTGGTTAACGATTCTTATACGAATTATATATTCGGATTACTATAGGGATTACTGCCTAGGTCAACCTAACCCATGCTTATGGCCAACTTACCCCGGATATGGAGTAGGTTGACCAAGCGTCAGGGGTTTATAAAATCAACTAAATAAGTATTATAATGATAAATATATAGGTTATAGATTAGTATTTTAGGCACCTGAATAGTTCTCCTATCTGTATCAACTGTTGTTTTTGTTATATTAAGTTAAACATCAGAGATATACGAGCTAAAGTTAGTCAACCAGCCCCGGTCTCCTCTATATTGTCGATGTATAATTATGATTTACGCTCGAGTGGCTATATAGGCATCTAAATAAATAGAAGGAAAAAGTAAAGGTAAATGGATTAAAGACATTGACTGACCTTTTAATTCGGTCATTTTGTCAGTGCAAACAACAATGTATCCTTGTATCAATACTTATCCTTGTTATACCCGCCCGACCTCAACATAGTGGGTAGAAATCAAAATTATTTTGTACTTTACAGTGGCGTTGGAAGTCGGTTTTTTGGAGAGAATTTTTTATTTTTAAAGTTTTCAGTGTCAGGGTGGATTTGGAGTCAGAATTTTTTATGGGACCACCTCGAGAGCTTCCTCTAACGACTGATAGAAAAAAAATTCAAATCGGTTCAGAAACCACGGTGATATGCACCGACATACATAAAAAAAAATTCGAATTGAGAACCTCCTTTTTTGGAAGTCGGTTAAAAACGTTGTTGTTATTCGTGGAAGTGTTGGTCACGTATTGTCGGATAGAACGTTTTCTTTAGCCGCCTTCGCGCTCGCTCGGCCGCTATCGGCCACTGTCGTATTATCACAAAATAGAGGTAAGTAATAGTATTATTTCGCACATTCGGGGGGTAAAAGAGAGGTTTGAAATTTTTGTAGTCCAAGCGGATGAAGTCGCGGGAAATAGAAGATTGGGAGCAAAATAATATTTTTACGGCGAGGGCGATTTTTTGAATCCTGAACGTAGCGAGGGATTCAAAGTACGTCCCCGAGCCCAAAAATATTTTGCGCCCGAATGATACACTCTACTTTTCATCCCCCTCTAAGAGAAAATAAAACTACAAATCCATCAGACATCCTCTTCAGATACGCTATTAATTTCGAATATGTGTCCAGTTTTACGTCGTTAATAGAACTAACTGTTGATTTTAGGATTGAGTAGGTACTCCAAAGAGTGGAAGGTTGTTTAGTTTTGGCTAAGTACTGGAACTACTTCCAACACACAAACCACACACACACACATAAAACACAGATTCTGAACAATTCTTGGCGCCTCTTGCATTTCTTCATTCAATAAAATTACCATAGGCTTTCATATATTTTTCCCGGGATTTTGCAAGTAATAGATCACATTTCTTGCGTCAGTTCTAATGCTTTCAGGAATAAATTCCATACTTTCACTGTCATTTGAAGAACTAATTTTTCAAAATAAAACCATGAATTTCTAACAATCCGTGAAAATTTACGAAAACGCGGCCTTTAGTTCGCGCATTTTTAATTTTTTTTTTTAATTTAAAAAAAAAGGAAACCAAATTAAAGCCGGCCGCGCGACTATGGGCCGTCGTACCATTCAGTCTCTATTCAAACAATATATTTGCATTCGATTTCTTTGGCGCTGAACACTAAGATGTTCCAAATTCAAAAAGTGCGCGGAAAAGATAATTGCGGCGCACTTTTTGAAATAAAGAGGATTAAAAGCTCATTCCTGCCCGCTAAAAGTTCCTCATAGAAAACACCACCTTTGGGCGCACTTAAAGGCGAACCAAGTCGTCCTTTTCGAATAGATGGGATGAAAAAGTTTTTTTCTCAACCTTCTCAACAAACTCAATTCATTCCACCTCATATTTTGTTGTAGGTATCTCTTATAGAGATAAGTGCTTCCTTGTCCACTATGTTTCTGTTTTGCTAAGTCAAATAATATAATAAATACTATAAAAATATTATAAATGCGAAAGTTTGGATGGATGTACTTACTCAATCACGCCCGAACAACTGAACGGATCTGGATGAAATTTGGCACAAACGTAGATTATAGTCTGGAATAACACATAGGCTACTTTTTATCCCGGAAAACTAAGGAGTTCCCGCGGGAACCTAAAAAACTCAATCCACGCGGACGTAGTCGCGGGCATCAGCTAGTATTTCGTAAGTTTTTGGTACAAAATAAATGAAAAAAGAAAAAAACTTGTAGCAGCATAAAAATCCCCATATTAACGGGTTTTCAGAAATTCCAACCGAATCTTTAATATATGGGTACTTAAAGCCACGCGGACGAAGTATCGGGAAAAAGCTAGTAACAAATGAATCTCTATCCCGAAAATATCAAATGTGCATTCCAAAAATACCACTACACACATGAGGACGATTAACGCAAATGTCAAAATAGAATTCCCCACTAAAATATTTCCTTCCAGCGCCAATCAACCACAGAATATGTCTAGCCAAATAGGGTTATCAACTTTTTTGGGTTAAATTATTATTAGTGGGACAATAGCTCTACAATTAACGCGTTTACCGACAGTAAAAATAAAAAGTTAAGATTTATTTGAGGAAATAGTAAATTAATGCTGAAAATACGTAACTGAGTGTATAAAACTATAATTTCGTTAGCAACCTCTACCTTATATATTTTTACATTACTGATTTAAAAGATAAACCTTTTTGGAAATCTTCTCGCGTATTCGCGCAATAGGAAGCCAGCATTTTTGAAGTGAAACTTCTTTAGAATCGTTGTAATTTAAAAATTCGATGAAACGAAAAAGAGACAAACATTTTCATAATAGAATTTAGCCTGCGAGAGAATAAGATACAACATAAGTTTTATTTTTCTCATTCTCTCGTAGGCTTTAGCCTTTTTTAAACGATTTTGAACGATATTCTAACGTTAAAAACGTATCGCGCGACGTGACGTTTGCCACGATCAACTTATGACAAAGTTAGGTGATTGGCAACCCTATACCGACGTAAGTTTCTATTTTTTTTTAAATATAATATTCAACAACGTATTCCTTATTGTTATGTGTATAAGTGCCATATTATAATATAACTTAAACCATACTGTAAGATAGTTTCCAGTATTTTTTTCTACACTGCTTAATTGCCAAGGAAGTAAACTTTTAATACATTACGAAGGAATGTTGGTGCCTAATGCGATATCAATAGTGATTTGACATGATAAAGATCGATAAATCGATAACTCACGTTTCGAATATTTTTTTTATTAATTAATTTAATAAATGTATCGATAGAGCCTGTTGGTTTTTAATTTTATATTCCTATATATTTCGATTTTCGATAAAATAGTTCGATATTACATTAACTTATCTGATATTTAATAACGAAATGTCAAATTTTAATCGATTTTTGAAGTTACTACTACCTATGTAGGTATACAAACAAAACGTGTGGTGTCGTGGGACACCAGGTAGGAAAGAAGTTCCTTATTACATAAATTCTATTTTCGTTTTTTTTTTTATATTAAAAAAAAAATATATAAAACTTAACACTAAAGCATTAAAGTTAATTTCGCAGTATAATATTTAAGACCTTTTGTCTTTAAAAAAAAATCTTACTCATTTTCGTTACGGACGTTTTTTGCCGGCTATGGTACCCCATCAATGAACTTCGTTCCAAAAAAGTAAAAAGTTGATTGATTGGACCATATTAATATTAAACTGTTGATAAATAGTTGTTTTGAAAGTCGGCTATTTTTTTTACTTGTGTCAAGAAAAGATATAAAAAGATTTTCATTCAAATGTAAACTTCTACAAAGTGATTTAGAAACGTCAAGTGAATCTATTGAACAATCGCATACCTACACAATCAAGATTTTCCGGTTACTTTTTACCTTCAGTCTTAATTTTATGATTAAATGATAGTTGAATTTATTTTATAAAATATGACAATATCTTAATGATACTTTAATTTTAAATTCAATGAATTAATAAATTAATTGTACATTAACAAATAAATATTTTTTTTTAAAACCGAATAGGAGCCGTTCCTCGTTTGCGGCGTCATTCAAGGACAAACCAACAAACCAGCAAAGAAACACATTTATACAATAATGTGGCTAGTGATAAGAAAATAAAAATGAGTATCTACCTATTTGGAATTCATGGAAAACCAGCTTTATACTTAGTCTATATTATAATCGGAACCTCTGTGTAAAATTCAGCTTTAAAACAAGACGTAACATAAGAAAGACCTGTATGTCCCATAATATTTTGAAATTTTGAAATATTATATAATTTGCCTGGTGGGAGGCTTCGGCCGTGGCTAGTTACCACCCTACCGGTAAAGACGTGCCGCCAAGCGGTTTAGCGTTCCGGTACGATGCCGTGTAAAAACAATTAGGGGTATGGGCACAGAATAGGTATATATGGGTTAATTATAAATTCCATGCCCGTAACAGGTTAGCCTTCTACCATTTTAGACTGCATCATCACTTATATCATCAGGTGAGATCGCAATAAAGAGCCAACTTGTAATGAATAAAAAAAATAGGATGAGTCAGTCAGTAAGTGAATGAGTGCGTCAGGACTCAGGTTTTTTAATATTACGCAGCGCCCCATCACTAGCGGTAGTGATCAGTCTATTAACGAGGCCGAGCCATAGACAATTTGTAACCTCATAACGACTCGTGTTACACCCAATGTCATAAATCATATCCATTTTTTTTAAATCACAAAAAGTCGACGCGGCAAAATGTCTGCTAATTGACATTTTCCTAATCATACGAGCCCGGCTTATTATGAAGATATGTGATGCTCATAATTTTGTAGAAATTGTAGGTAAAAATGATTTTACTTTAGACCAACAAACCAATAAACCAACTAACAAATACACTTTCGCATTTATAACATTAGTATGATTATAAATGCGAAAGTGTGTCTGTATGTCTGCAACGCTTTCCCGGCCCAGAGTTAGGCTGTATCACAGGGAAGGAAATAAGCAATGGCTTAAAATACGGGAAATTAAAAAGTTCCCGCAGGAATCCAAAATTCTTACTTAATCCACGTGGACGAAGTCGCGGGCATCAGCTAGTTTAGTATAAATTCCATTGTTGGACATATTATAGGCTTCCTCATGTGCACGCCATTTTCGCCGGCGTTGGGCAAGTCTCTTCCTGTTTTCCCCGAAAGTTTTTAAAACTCATTAGAAGTATTCACTAACCGATTGCAAGCTTTCGAAATTTGGATATACTTACAGGAAAATACTTAAGATCCCCTAGAACAGCAACTGTACCTACTTAACACTAAGGTACTGGAACTAGTCCACAAAAACAGAGAACTCATGTCCACCAGCATGCGGAGAAAACTGGTTTTCTTCGGACATCTGAAAAGAGAAGCCCAATTCTCACTTCCAAGACTAGTTTTGAAGGAAGGATTGCAGGCAAGAGAGCTCCAGGTCGCCAAACGCGCAAGTGGTTGGACGATATATTAAGGGAGTGTACAGGGCTTACTATCCAAGGCTAAAAGATGCGGTTCAATTGAGAAGATTTTCGCTTTATGACCACAAATCTTCGTTTTGTAGAAGGCACGCGGTGATGTTTTTTTTTCCACTACAAGTTAGCCCTTGACTGCGATCTCACCTGATGGTTAGAGATGATGCAGTTTAAGATGGTAATTACGGGCTAACCTGTTAGGGGCATGGCAGTTATATTAAACCCATACCCTATTCGGTTTCTTTAAGCCTCCCAATAGGCCAGACCAGGGAAAATTTAGAAATTCTAAACTCCCAAATTGAGCCTGCCGGGGATCGAACCCGGGACTTCCACACATTAAGACAAATGCGCTCAACACTGCGGCAGGGAGGTCGGCAAATATATGGTCGAGGTTGTGATGAGAAGTATTTACCAGTGCAACGACACATACAAGTAAATCTTCAAATACGAAAATAATTCTCGAATACGCCTTTTGATTTATGTTCCCACTTTGATTTAGGAGCGCAGACGAAATTATTTGGTTGATATTTTTATGCGCCACGCCGTTTTATTCATATTTAATGATGCTATTCGTAAATAGGAGTATGATTTAGTGGCTTACATTAGTTTTCGTAAACGTCCATTAGTGTAGGATGTATTAATAAACTGGAATGCTCTAAGGGATTGAGTTTTTATGCTTTCAAAGGGTACTTACCTCATTGAAGCTTCGAGTAAAATTCAACAATTAACTACTTAGATATGTATAGATAGTAGTAAACAGAAGACTGGAAACTGTGGTAATGTGCAAAGGCAGCTGATGGCGCCACTGGCAATAGACCAATAAGAACCCGGAGCCGCCCGTCCGGGCATCGACATTAGAAAAATATAATTGGAACAGAGACAAGATAAATTGTAACCGATTGTAACGTTACTTTGACACTTCAATCTTCATCTTCTTCATTACTTAGCAAAATCACTTTCAACATTTCGCTCCGCTCATTTTATTGTAGAATATTTAATATTTCATAAAGTCATACAAATCAAGAAGTCTTTTCTTCAAGATTCCCTACGCCCATTCTGTGAAACGAAGCACGAACCGCTGCAACAGCAGCCTTATCACGAAATATAAATGATATTTTAAAGGCAACCCGAGTAGTCATCATTTCAACCCATTGCCGGCTCACTGCACTCACGAATCTCCTCTTGGAATAAGAAGGATTTTGCCTCAGTCCATCACGCTGGGCAACTCTCGCGCTTGCAGGTTTCCTCACGATGTTTTTCTTCACCGTTAAAGCAAGTGACGTTTAATTTTTTTAAGGTTGACCAGTTGTTAGAGCAAATGCCCATACAATTTTTAATTCGACGCAACTATTGACGTTAAGGCTTGTCTGGGCATGCAACTTTGTACTACCAATTTACAAAGGAAGACCACCTCACTGGTAGTTCAAGCACGTAAAATTGGTAATACTTATTGCGAATTAACATATTTTATTGCCAGAACATAACTACGCAAGCGACTTTTTACCTCCACCACGGAGGTCCTCATTCGCATTGAAAATCAGCTAATTACCACACGCTTTTGTCTCGGCAGCCATATTGGCATCGGAACCAAGTGTCAAGGCGTGGTCGAGCAAAAAAGAGCCTACTATTTGTTCGATTTGAAAATGGAATTTTAATCGTCGCCCTGATAAAACTTTTTACAACCACCAACGCATTTCGAACGAAATATTCCACGAAAAACATCCTTTTATCGTTCCAATTAAAATTGCGAACTTAAAATGGCTTCCGATCCGCCATTTTGTCATGTAAAAAGTTCGCTTATAAATGGGCTGTTTGCCTTTTGTAATTCCAACGTTCTCTTATTAAAGGAATGTTAAAGTTGCCGATAACAATAAGTTTGTACTTATATTCGTTATTCTTTCAAAGGTTAGGTATGCGTAATGTTTTCGGTATTCTATTTTGTTTTACCTTAAATAGATTGTCTTGGAATAAATACTAAGTTACTATTTACCTATCTAGTTGGACCTCCCTGGCGCAATGTTGAGCCCTATTGTCTTAACGTGAGAGGTCCCGGGTTCGATTCCAGGCAGGGTCAATTTGGGAATTAATAATTTCTCAATTTTCTCTGGTCTGGCCTGGTGGGAGGTTTCGGCCGTGGATAGTTACCACCATACCGGCAAACACGTCCCGCCAAGCGATTTAGCGTTCCGGTACGATGCCGTATAGAAACCGACTAGGGATATAGGTTTAATATAACTGCCATACCCCTAACAGGTTAGCCCGCTACCATCTTAGACTGCATAATCACTATAACCATCAGGTGAGATCGCAGTCAAGGGCTAACTTGAATAAAAAAAAAAAAAAACAAGGTGTGTTTTGGTAGCCTTTAAACTTGTAACCTATAACAATAGTTAGATTTTTGGTGTTCTATTCCCATTGTTAAACTTTTTCCTTGCCTCAAATAGGTCGTTCTGATATAGGTAGAAACTAGGAAAGGTATGTTTTGATAGAGTTCCTCTATCAGTTATCTATTTGACAATTATTTCACAGTAGAACAGGTAAACGATAGAAGACCAACATCTACTTCTTGAAGTAATCAACATCCAAACATACAAACTTTCATATAATTCATAATATTATAAATGTGGAAAATTGTACGTTTGTATGTAAATTAAAGAGTTCCCGCGGGAATCAAAAATTCACAGATTTCACAGTTCCCGCAGGAATTTGTGACTGATTTTCAAAGTTCCAAATCAAATGCATCCAAAACTTCTCGCCTGCATCCGCATCTTTTAACACTTTTACCATGACGGTCGATCAATAATCATAGAAGCTACATAACTTTTTATATACGGAAATACCCGTTTTTCTACAATTCCAAATCTAAAGGAATTACCTACAGCCTACAGGTCACTTTATTATTAACCGATTTTCAAAACATTTTCCTCATTTTGTAGCTAAACTAATAGGTACCCTAGGACACTTTTTATTTATTTTTTTCTTAAGTCGGTTTTTTCCCAAATATTTAAAATTTAGTAATCAAACACCCCCCAAAAATCTCGACTTTTTTATATTTATCAAAATTCCAAAAAAGTTACCAGCCGATTTTTGAAATTAAAGCGCTCACCTCTAGGTATTAAGTTCGCCTTTGTACATTGTTTTAATTATGTGCAATAAAGAATTTAAAACAAAACAAAACAAAAACACGTGTCTCGATAAATTCCTCAATTCTTGGTACCTACTATTCCCATCTTGATCCTCCCAAAATCCTCGGAGCTATGGCCAAAAATACGTCTCAGGCGATTTGCATCTGATAACCATTTTCAATGGCAAAACTGGTAAAACCTTGAACCACGCGTATGAAAGTCGCGAGTTATTCCATTCTAATACCAAAAACTAATACCACTGGTCGGACGTCTACTACTTAGTTTATAAATATTAGAAAGATCTAGGTACTTTTTACAAAGGTACCTCAGTATTTTATTAATATACTTAAAATTTCTATAATGATGAAAACATCATTTAAATATCTACGTACTATTCTTTGACTGAATACTAAGACTTTGTCTTTGATAGAAAATGCTTGTTATTTTGAAAGTTTACGTCGCAAATCTCCCTATTTCTCTTGCATCGTTATAAAGATTTAAGTTTTAATAGTAGTTACGTATGAGGGAGAGACAATTCCTTTTGTTTGAAAAGCTCACAATATTATAAATGATTTGTTTAATTTACGTAGGCAACTTGGATCACTTATGATAAGTGAAGACTCTACCAGCAGTTCGGAAAAATCATTCAACTGAGAAAAACCGGTAAGATTTGTAGAAGACTAGATGATTTAAAATGATTTTGAAATTATTTATTTTACAAAACTATGATTTTCATTTGGGATGATGACGGGACAATTCTTCAGGATAGAGAGTAGCCTGTATCGTCCTATGGGATGATCTCCGGTTTGAAGAGATCGGGCCGTGGAAGCGTAGCAGACAGATAGTCAGACACACTTTCGAATTTTTAACATTTCTTAGTAGGTAAGGAAATGGATAAGAAATTCATGGTTATTCCAGGCTATAATCTCTCTCTGTGCCAAATTTCATGTAGATCAGTTAAGCCGTTCTGGTGTAATTGAGTAACAAACATCCTTCCATCCATCAAAACTTTCGCATTTATAATATTATTATAGAATTATAGATTACTTAGTAGGTATGGAAATACTTAAGGATAGGACATTATTGGGTCAACAAACCGGTCAAAATGACGTCACAGCGTCTGTAGTATGCACTTCTGTAGGTCGAATCTTTCACAGTCAAGGAACAAAGGCTCAGTGGGCGTGGGTCTATTCATTAGAAACAAATTTATCTTTTGTGCACAAAGATAGAAGCAAATTTATCTTTTGTGATCTCAATGGCTTTACAATACTTGTTGTTTTGTGAATCGCCGCGCTGGAATCTGTGTTTCACTGGGCAGTTGGCCATTTGAGCGCGTCTTCAAAATTCGTGGGCAGGATATGGAAAGATTTAGAGGATTTTTTTTTTAATTTTGAAAGGAGTAGTGAAAGAAAACTTTAATAAAAATAATAAAGTCCGAATTTCGGCCACGGCGATCTATCTCCAGAGATATTAGACATCTGCGCGGGAGATATTACAGTAGATACACAATTAGTGTGTGCGCATACATAGACGCACTCTCTGTTCCTTTACACTACGACACAACCGGAGAGAGATCAGGCGCATGACCGACGGCTTAACGTACTCTCCGAGGCATGGGGGAAAAACATCTCCAACTTCCTAACTCCGGGCTAGTACATAGAATTTCTAGTCTAATCAATTTCCATCTTACTATGTATTTGAACTCACATTAATTAACAAAATAAAAGCATTTGTTGAATCCAACTTAATTATGTCCCGACCCGGGACTCGAACCCGGGGCCGCAGTAGAACATGCTAACCACTAGATCAACGAGACAGAGTTTGTTACCAATAAATGTCCAAAATTATCCTAATTTTATCTACAACTTTCACACAGCCTGCACTATAAAATCTGCTTCAAACTCGAGTCCCAAATCTATAATGACCACCACATGGCGCTTCACGGTGCAAAGTGAAATATGGTAGAAAAAGAAATCGCGCAATTTCACGCCCCCCCGGCTATTTGCGGCTATTTCAAGCTATTGGACAGCTGAATTTAGAAATCCAAATAACCTACTGTGAAATTGGTAATAAACGATCTATGATTACAATTCAAACGCTTAATTTGATAATAATTAACAATAAATTTCATTTTCATTTGTTTTTTTATTTGACTGCCTCATTGGTCTAGTGGTTGGCAATTGGCATGTTCGACTGCGGCCGACGAGGTCCCGGGTTTGAGTCCCGGGTCGGGCCATTATTGAAAATTGGGATTTTCTAGAAATTCACAGTAGGTACTAGCCCGGAGTTAGGAAGTTGGTGGTGTTTCACCCCCGTGCCTCGGATAGCACATTAAGCCGTCGGTCCCGGTTATTATCACTAAGATGATAATAGTCATTAAAGCCCGCATATTGGAGCAGCGTGGTGGGTCTAAGCTCTAATTCCCTCTCTCCTATGAGAGTGGAGGGCTGTGCCCAGTATTGGGACGTTAAAAGGCTTTAGTGGCGGTGGTGGTGTAAAAATTTATTTAAATAAAAACATTTTAATTTGAATTTGAAATTCACTCAGTAAGTTCTGAAGAAAGATATTAGTTACTAATTTATATCCGGGAAAATCATTTTCATACCGCGTTTTTTTTAATCTCTCAGGGATCAGCCAGTGTGTCCATACTAATACCACATGAAATTAGTGTGTCTGTCTATCTGTCTGCTTTACTTTCGCCATTTGTTCAACCGATTTTGACGAAATTCGGTTCTGGAAATAGGAAGCCTAAAAGGTTGTATTCGGGAATTAGGGACGGATATATGACTAGGCTACTTTTAATTTCGGAAAATCAAAGAAATCTTGTAGGAATTTGAAATATTCCACGCGGATGAAGGAGAGTGATCAGCTAGTATAATGTAATGTGTGACCGATGAGTGCGCGGGCGCCGATAAGCAAACAGGCTTTGCGCGGCCGCGGCGGAAATTAGTCAAAGGCACAAGATGTGTTTGTCCGCTATAAATATGTTCACAACGATCCGGCTACCGGCTTTCATCTCTATAGGAACTTACCGTGTTACGCGGCTAAGATGAGACTAATTTTTAATTAGTTTGCCTACGGCCAAATATTGATTACGTCATTGTTTGCATTCAAATCAGGGGCCATACTGCCAGATCTACAGCATTCATGGTTGTATTGCACTAATTTATTCCTTTTATCTCCCCTATATCATACAGATAAGATATTTTGGCAATATTACCACAGAAATTACTCAAAATGACAGTTTGATGTCACGTACCTTGACGTTCCTAAAATCTTACTTCTTACTAATATAATAAATGCGAAAGTTTGGATGGATGTATGGATGGATGGATGGATGTTTGGATGTTTGCTACTCAATCACGCCCCAACGGCTGAACGGATCTGGCTGAAATTTGGCACAGAGATAGATTATTGTCTGGAATAGCACGTAGGCTACTTTTTATCCCGGAAAATTAAAGAGCTCCCGCGGGAACGAAAAACCTCAAACCACGCAGATGAAGTCGCGGGTATCAGCTAGTAAGGACTATAATTCTAAAACACGAAAGTCAACAATGAAACAATTTTATGGCTTTCGTCGGCAGCACCGAGTAGTCTGTGGTCGGCAGTGTAGCCCCAGTACCTACTATGAATGTGAAATTATATACCTATCTGTTACCTTTTTTTATATCACAAACATATTATGAGAATTCAATTTACTAAACCTTTAATAAACTATTTAATTACAATTTATGTTATCTATTGTGAGTGTGTTATTTTTGAGAAATGTCTTTAAAAACCAAATTACAACCCTTCCAGTGTTTAGCTTCTCTTGGCTTTTATTTTGTAGTTAAAAATTAACGCAAACTTTTTTATTGAGTTAAGTAAATAAAATGAAATTAACTTTTTATTTAGCTAACGTTATTTGACTCGACGATGTAAAAATTATAGAGAAAATGGTATGTTTTCAATCTATTCAACTCAGGCCCGGGCAATTGATGGACATTTGCTACTTCAAAATTCGTCAATCTTCTACACGAAAGCTCAAGAAACTGCAAAAACTGACCCGTGCCATTGGAAACACAATGACCCAACAATGGCCACTTTTGGACACAAAAGGGGCTAATTTGACTCATATTGACCATATGCAATATTCTTTCACCTAAGACCACCTTGAAGTTTGACCAAAATAACGTTTTGTGGTTACTTCAATAGACCTTTTGTATTGTATTGACTGTTGGTAATAAAGTTTAAGATTTATGCTACTTTTATGAGTTATATTTAATGCGTAAGAAATTAAAATCTATTTAACGTCTAACCATTGTAAAGAAAAGTCAAATATTATCACTGATGGGTAACCAATTCTTATGATCAAAAATAATATTCCCCTTGTTAAAAAATTGAGGGTCTAATATTATAAATGCGAAGGTGTGTCTGTCTGTCTGCTACGCTTTCACGGTCCATCTCTTCAACCGCTTTTGATGAAATTTGATATAGAGGTAGGTTACATCCTGGGGAAAAACATAGGCTACTTTTATCCCGCGGGAATCTTAAAACTTCAATACTCGCGGATGAAGTCAATCATCTAGTTCTAAATATTTAGCACAAACCGCCTTTGGTAATTTTATTTTGTGTAGTTACCATAAAAATTATTAAGTAGATCTAAGAAAACAATTTAGGAGATACTAGCTGATGCCCGCGACTTCGTACGCGTGGATCGAGGTTTTGTGGTTCCTGCGGGAACTGTTTAATTTTCCGGGATAAAAAGTAGCCTATGTCCTATTCCAGACTATAATCTTTCTCTGTGCTAAATTTCAGCCAGATCCGTTCAGCCGTTGGGGCGTGATTGAGTAAGAAACATCCATACATCCATCCATCCAAACTTTCGCATTTATAATATTTATTATTTAATTTGAGGGGGGAGCTCACATCCTATATGACTGTTTACTCGGAATCTCCTATATGAGTCTTGATATGATCTTTAATATTTTTTTAAAATTCATTATTCATTAAAGATGCTACAATATTATGCAAAAAATAAATCTCGCCAAAATGGTGAGCTAATTTGTTGACATCAATATTTTTTATGAAATTAACACAATCGTTCGATAATTGTTTAATTTATATTGCTCTCATATACCTGCTTACCACAACGATAGGTTTGCCTAAGACTTTGCCGGAATAATCAACGAAAGTATATGGAACACTACACTAAGCCTTCCGTTTTTCCATCCGCTTATAATACTGGTATCTTCAAATCAAGAGTGAATAGACATCTTCTAGGCAAGCGTGTTCAATCTTTGGCTGCATCACTACTTCCTGCAAGTCTGATTTCAGCCAAGTGCTGTTCTATAAGAAATAATGGAACACTTAAAAGATAAAAGCCATATAGTAGTATAGGTACCGAGCAAACATCGGCGCTACACAGTGGGCGCACAAGGGAATAATAATTAAAGAATTTGTTTAATTGATCTCAAATATTGACGTGGTCACGGCAATTAGTGGCCAGCGGGCACCGTGACCCGGCCACTTAGCGTGCGGCCACTTGAAATATGGACCTCGGATATTTAGGCTGTACCTCAGGTACCTGTAAGTTAAGTTTATTTGTCCAATTAACTTATGATATAAAAACTTATCTGTAACGTATAATTAAATCCCTGTTAAAGATACCTAAGTTAAAAGATATCGTGACAAAGAAAAAAACTCAATTTTGTAATACCTATATAATTTCTGAAAATATAATAGCCAAAGGTATAAGTAAGTATATCTAATAGTAATGATCATAATACAAAATTATGACATAACAACGAAATACGTTTATTACGTTTTATATTTCACTTCGGATCTCTAAAAATTGAGGTAGCTGTTTTCTTTTTAAATTATCTTTTCCTTCACTAAAGATCGTGTGATGAATCAAAAAATAGTAATAAAGACTAGCAGAGAATACTAGGCTGTTAATTAAAAAATGATTTAAAAACAAAAAATAATCAATAAAGCAAATACAATACCAATTAAAACATTGATATTTATAAAACTGTATGCATGTCCCGTCCCTACTTAATATAATAATATTAGGTGAATGTAAGTTTTTTTGTTACGCTTTCACGCGAAAACTACTCAACCGATCATCATGAAACTTTGTACACATATTCTTGGAGGTATTAGAAGTAACATAGGATACTTTTTTTTATCCTGGAAAATTCAAAGGTTCCCGTGGGAATCAAAAAATTTATCTGTTCAACTGATTTTAATGAAATTTAGTACAGAGGTAGGTTGTATCCCGGGGAAGGAAATAGGCTACTTTTTGTCCCGGAAAATTTAAGAGTTCCTGCGGGAATCGAAAAAATTTGGTCTACGCGGACGAAGTCGCGGGTATTAGCTAGTAATTTAATAAAAAGATGTTATTAAAAGGTTATATGTATAAACGTATCATTTTTTAACTAAGATCTAGTTGCGGCAAAAAAAAAAACTATATCATATTGATGCTTCCGTGAGAGCCACATGACCTAATATTCATTAATTCTAGATAAAAAATCATCAAGTAAAAAAAGTAACTGCTAAAATACATAAAAATATGGAAAAAAATATTATCCAATTATTTTTCTGCACCATTGCACAATTGAGTATTATGATTTTTTAATTCTGTGAGCTCTCATATTAATATTATTATTATTATTTAACTACGCAACACTCGTTAGCTTTATCTATCCGATCGCAATTTTTTATAATATCCACACTTTTTTAGACTACTAGTCTAGATAAAATGAAAATCAATTTCTGAAGTATGTATGCGCATCACTTCAGAACGGCGACACCTATGTATTTGGCAGTACAAGGTTTGTATTAAAGAAAAGGGTTGAATTTTTTTACGGAAAAGTAAAAAAAATGGGTTAAATAGAAATCTTCAAATATATTAACAGATTGAAAGTCATTTCAGTTCAGTTTTTTATATTATATCGTTATCCTGGGAAACATTAGTTCCCACAAGACTCGAAAAGACCTCAAATCCACGCGGACGAAGTCGCGGACATCAGGTAGGTAGTCATCTATTATAGTAATGTGTCAAACTTTATGGCTAAGTAGTAAGTTACTGTATGAAACGTTGATTGCTAGTGATTCAACCTTTGGTGCTTGGTGTAAGAGAAAACTTACTTGTTTATACAATCTCAGACAGGGAATGTTAAATTATTATTTTAGGTTTGATTTAATAAATTTTATTTTAAAAAGTAAAATTTTACAGAAGTAACCGCAGTCCTAAACATTGCTTGGGCGAGTCAAATCCATGCTCTTTTTAACCGACTTTCAAAAGAGGAGGAGGTTCTCAATTCGGCGCGTATGTTTTTTAGGGTTCCGTACCCAAAGGGTAAAAACGGGACCCTATTACTAAGACTCCGATGTCTGTCTGTCTGTCTGTCTGTCTGTCTGTCTGTCTGTCTCCAGGCTGTATCTCATAGACCGTGATAGCTAGAAAGCTGAAATTTTCACAAATGATGTATTTTTTTTAATGTATGTCGGTGCATATCTCCGTGGTTTCTAAACCAATTGGCATTGGAAGTCGGTTTTTTGGAAATAATTTTCATATCATTTACGCAATCTTCAACAGTATCATTCGCTTTTTTCAGGAGCTTTTTTAATGGATTTTATGGCAATGAGAGAGACAGGATAGTTTTATAATATAACAAAAGATATCTCAATATTATCTACTTTGGTAAGGGTATTCCAAAAGTAAATTTTATAAATATAACATTTAAAATAAAAGTTTACACTTTGAATCACTCTCTCTCAGCGTCGTATTCCCATTGCTGAGGGCCGTGACCCCATCCCATTAATCACATAATGTCAGGGGTTTTCTTAGGATAATAAAATGGTGGGTTACCATATCCTTCGGCATAAAACTCAACTAAGTGTAGACCGTACTATTTTAACTGTTAGGTTACTACTTACTAACGATTATTATCAAACTAGCTGATACCCACGACTTCGTCCGCGTCGTTTAAGTTTTTTTGATTCCCTTATTTTTCCGGGACAGAAAGTAGCTTATGTCACTCTCCAGGTCCTCAACTATAACCATGCCAAAAACCACGTCGATCCGTTGCGCCGTTGAAGCGTGATTGAAGGACAAACCAACAAACCAAAAAACGAACAAACCAATAAATAAACTGAATTTCGCATTTATAATATTAGTATGGATGTTGGTGATAATTACCGGGACCGACGGCTTAACGTGCTCTCCCAGGTACGGAGGAAGCCAAATTCGGTCACCCACCCAGTTACTGGCTTGGGTCAACATTCCTTAACCATCGCAACCGACTGATATGCGTTGTCGCAACTAGACCACTCGTCCCTCTACTTACTTTGAATCACATAACATTAAAATCTAGTCAACTTTTTTTCCGCTTTAGCTATTTACTTGGAACGCTTGTTAAAACCCCATTCATAAGTGGTTGCAATAACGCTAATTGCATGCTTGCCTGTCTGCAGGCACGTCTGAAACGCCTTAATCAATACAATTAGGCAGTTTTATGTTCCTCCGGAGCCGCTTCCAATCACCGAGACCTCTTATTATTGAATGTTCAATATTTAATAACTTAATTTTGAACTTAACTTCAACATAAAGCCATTTGCCTGGTGTAATTGTAGGTTATTACGGTTGTAATGTAAAACATAAAACAATTGTAATATTATAATATTACCAAAGCAATCAAGTTTTTATTGAAAGCAATTAGAATAAAACTGTTTTAAAAAAACAGTTTATTTTCTCCAGCAACATTATTTGAACACATAACTAAATAATGTTGCTGGAGAAAACAAACTAATTTTGTTTTTTTGATATTACGGTTGTAATGTAAAACATAAAACAATAATTGTAATATATTACAAAGCAACCAAGTTTTTATCAAAAGCATAACAATAAAACTACTAATATCTAGCTAACCTAATATTACTAGGTATACCAATTAAGCCCACGTAGAATGGAGCCTAAAATGCAGGCGGCATTTCCACGTTGGACAGCTAGGCTGATCCTTTGCGCAAAAAATGAGCCACCCCTTCTGTCACAGGATTAGGCAAATAAATATTTCAATTTGAAATATCTCGCAATTTTTTTTTGCCACTAAGACTAAACTCTAATATCTTAGGCTATCAATTTACCAGAAACCGAGAACCAATTCATTAGAAACCGAGGTTTGAAATAGTATTACAAGGCAGATAATTACTAAAATAAATAAATTGTAAACCGTATACCTGTAGGAATAAAGTTGTCAAATAGATAAGATAGGCGAGTTTACACTCGGCTCACCTCTGCGCATGCGCATCAAGATCATTACAGCTCTCTTGAGAACCTTTATAGGGGATAGGGAGATTCTGCAATAAAGTTTCATTTTTAAAATTAGATTAAATTACCTTTACTAATAGGTATTGAAAATGAGAAAGTGTGTTTATCAACGTGTCGGACGTTTTTACTATTCTGACGAAAGGACTTGGCCGAAAAATGTATGGAAGTACAGATCTTCTACATAAAGGATAAGAATTATAATAATAGTCGTGGATTAAAATTATGAACGTTAAAAATTTGATTTTGTTGCTCAGTTTTCGCCGTGATAGGAGGCAGGGTGTGAGTGATGACATGACACTGACACTTGACAGCAAAGACATTTTTTTGCGGAATAACGTTTTTTTAGGGTTCCGTACCCAAAGGGTAAAAACGGGACCCTATTACTAAGACTCCGTTGTCTGTCTCTCTGTCTGTCTGTCTGTCTGTCTGTCTGTCTGTCTGTCTGTCTCCAGGCTGTATCTCATAGACCGCGATAGCTAGAAAGCTGAAATTTTCACAAATGATGTATTTCCGTTGCCGCTATAACAACAAATACTAAAAATTAAAAAAAAATATATATTAAGGGGGGTTCCCATACAATAAACGTGTTTTTTTCGTATTTTTTTGCTCAATATTAAAAACGGTAACAGGTAGACGGTTCAAATTTTCACAGAATATTAACTTGTATATTACCTTTCAAAATAAATAATTAAATATCAATAAAGTAAATATTAAAGGGGGGCTCCCATACAACAAACGTAATTTTTTGATATTAACAGTAAACCTCTACAAAGTTAGTTTTGCGGTTCATTAACAAAGGTAATTATACCTACTTCTTGAGTACGGAACCCTCGGTGCGCGAGTCCGACTCGCACTTGGCCGGTTTTTTATATAGCTTTACGGCTCTAGGTTCCAGCCTCCGAGTAAGAATATACCTTTTATGTAGAAGTACTAATTGTCAGATTTACAATATTTTAGCTAAAAATCATAACGAGTGAGAAAAATATCTAAATGATGTCTTTTTTTATTCCACTACAAGTTAGCCCTTGACTGCGATCTCACTTGATGGTAAGTGATGATGCAGTCTAAGATGGTAGCGGGCTGACCTGTAAGATGTATGTAAGTTATATTAAACCCATACCCCTGGTCGGTTTCTACACGGCGTCGTACTGGAACGCTAAATCGCTTGGCGGTACGTCTTTACCGGTAGGGTGGTGACTAGCCACGGCCGAAGCCTCCCACCAGACCAGACCAGAGAAAATTCAGAAATTATAAATTCCCAAATTGAACCTGCCGAAAATCAAACTCGGGACCTCCTACGAGACAACAGCGCTTAACACTGCGCTAGGGAGGTCGTCAACAACCATCGAATCAGAATGCTTGTACCCACACTGATATGAAAGATGACGAATGATAGAAAGAATAGTATGATGAATAAAAGTACGAGAGGCATAAATGCGAGAACTGGTATGAAAGGACAGCAGCTAGCATAGGCTCATGTTGGAGGACGTAGTATTAAAAAAAAAAAACAGAATGCTTGCAGAATAACCCTCTCGGTACTTATCACCAGAATGATCGGCGCACGCGACGTTTTCTAATTTGTAATTACGCGGCCCGGCCTCATTAGCTTATTACCTTTGCCAAGCACGCCAGGGCTCGGCATAATCAGGTGTTACTGGTGAAGTACACTTATTATAACAGCATCAACCAAATAGACAATGTTTTAAGCTTAAGAATAGCTGTTAAAGTGTTAACCTTTAACTGTACAGCCTTACTAATATTATAAATGCGAATATGTGTCTGTCTGTTTGCTACGCTTTCACGCCCCATCTTTTCAACAGATTTTGATGAAATTTGGTATAGAGGTAAGTTACATCCCGGGAAGGACATCCTCCTTTTGATCCCGGTTTAAAGAGTTCCTGTGGGAATTAATCCACACAGACATCACCTAGCACTAAACATGTGCGTTTCAAGCAATCTATACTGATATTATAAAGAGGTAAAGTTTGTGAGTTTGTGACGTTGTAGGGGGTAATCTCTGGATCTACTGAATCAATTTTGAAAATTCTGGTACGTACCAACAAAAAGCCACATTATTTGTAAGTGTCCTAAGCTATGTCTTAACCCGAAAAATTAGGGAGTTCCCGTGGGAATTTAAAATAGCTATTTTTGCAACTGTATCGTAATGAGGGTCATTTTAATTCGAGTGCTGTTTTTGATACGAGGCTTGCCGAGTATCAAAATAGGATAGTACGAGAATTAAAATGACTAATTACGTACAGTTGCATACAAGATTTTATCTACGACAAGGACGTCTTTATAATTTTTTAGTTTATAAATTAATAAAAAAGTCATATCAATCAAGTGCCAGAACCCAGAGCCGCTAAGCTATAGGTATCCTATTTATGAAGATAACCATATCGATACAGCTACGACTCATAACGATACAGCTCCCATACAACGAACTGTATCGTTATGAGAAGCAAACACGAAAGAGGGTTCAATTCGTTAGAGTTGTCAAATTCGAAATTGGAACTTTTCGATGCTGGAGTAGATAAAACTTATTTCACGCGGACGAAGTCGCGGGCATCTGCTTAATATAACTTGCTTTAACGGCGAGGGAAACTATCGTGAGGAAACTTGAATGTGTAAAGTCTGTCAATCTCCTCTTGGCCAGCTTTTACGGACTATTCGGCTAGCTGTGTACCAACCAACCACCAGGGAGAACCAAAAAACAGTTTAAACCGGACTGGTAACAAAATGTTAGGACTGGCGAGATCTACCAGGAATGAAACACTCCAAAGCGCTAGTCAAATCCTTCAATAAGAAGGCCGCCGCAGCGGCACTAGTGCATAACAGGAAGAATTTGTGCATATTGGTGCGGGCACTGACGGGGCATTGCGAGCTGAACAGACACAATATGTTCAACCTAAAGCTCCGGGAAACAGATGTGTGCAGGATTAGCAGTGAGGCTGAGGAAACGCCTTTGCACTTTATATGCTTCTGCTCCTCCTAGGGAAACACCTAGTAGACCCTCAGGAGGCAAAGAACATCCCGGCCAAAAAGCTGCTGCTGTTCCTAGCAGCAAGCAGCATTGTTCAGGAACTTTAGATAGTGGCGATCACAATAGATCGGCAACGGTCAAAGTGATACTGGGTCTCGCTACAGAACCCTGCAAAGCCGCATCAGCAGAAGAAGAAGAAGAACAAAATGTTACATCAATAACTATAAAAGCCTGTAACCTGAGTGATTGACAAACAACCTACAGTCCAAACGGCTGAACGTAGAAATTTGAAAGATTGAATGGTCCTTGAGCACACTAGAAGTGTACTAAGGAAGGAATTTTCGAAATTCCACCCTCAAGGAAATTACATCAGCGATCATATCAATGCAACATAGTATTTCGGTGAATAATTAAGTTTATGTTTTTCACAGTTTTTCGAAATTTATTGGAACGAAGTTCCTTATCGCGCGTTACGAAAGGGGGCTAGACGGAAAAAATTAAGACCAAAAGTTGTAACGACACTTTTTATGAAAAGATAATTTTGGTTGCTATGACTATGAATTATGTTTTCAATAGTTACACTTACATAGGCTAGTTATTTTCGATTGATTAATTAGTGAAGGAATTGTAATAAAATTTACACAGAGAAACACGCGCACGCCGCAGGGCTTACAACTATAGCAATAAGTGTCGTTACAACTTTTGGTACTTCGTTCCATTCGGGTGTCCCTTGACACCCCTCAAGTTTTTTATTAAAGAACTTAATTCCACGCGTACCTACAAAGTCGCGGGCAAACGCTAGTTCATTATATTGGAGCTTTTTATTAGAGCTACGAATCGACGTGATTTTGAGTTTGAGGATTTGGAGAGTCATAAAAAAATAGCTTATGTCACTCAAAAAAATTGAGGAGTTCCCGCGGGAATCGAAAAATTTTACCCACGCGGATGAAGTCGCGGGCAATTAAGCTAGTTTCTATAGTATATTTATTCAAATCGGATATCGATTATATAGGTACCGTAACACTTCAACAAGTATTTAAAATTACCAATACCTTAGGCTCAGTTAATTGAAAGGCAAAATGTACACGAGATATTCAAATAAACACGAATCCAAATACCAAATCTGGCTAACCTTTATTGGGCTTAAATAAAGGTCGAGACGCAGTATCGAGGTGCGGATCTATTGTAATTATTGCCTTTAATCCTGCGGATAGTATCGCGCGAGTCTGAGCGCGCCATTAGCAAGCCTCGCCACTTCTACACCTCGGGTCGTGCTTGCTTTGTGGTAACTGGTATTGGTTTTGAGAAATCCATACTAATCCTCATAAAATGATGGAAGACGTTGATAGAAATCTAATGAGCTTGTCATAGGTTTTTTTCACCGGGAAAATTTCATCTCATAGAAAATTAGAAATTGAACGCGGTCGAAGTCCCGGGCGACCTCTAGTCAAATAAATATTATAAATGCGAAAGTTTGGATGGATAGATGTATGTATGGATGGATGTATGGATGGATGTTTGTTACTCAATCACGCCCCAACGGCTGAACGGATCTGGATATTATATTATACTAGCTAATGCCTGCGACTTCGTCCGCGTGGATTGAGGTATTTCGGTTCCCGCAGGAACTCTTTAATTTTCCGGGATAAAAAGTAGCCTATGTGTCATTCCAGACTATAATCTATCTCTGTGCCAAATTTCATCCAGATCCATTCAGCCGTTGGGGCGTGATTGAGTAACAAACATCCATCCATACATCCATCCATACATCCATCCATACATCCTTACATCCATACATCCATCCATCTAAACTTTCGCATTCATAATATTATTATACTACGCCGGCCTAATAATAGTAAATTAAGTATGTACATTAATTTACCTGGTGGTACAGGCGATACCTAAACAGCTAACAGGCCCTTATAGTACAGTCGCGTGAGACGAGTCGAACGGGATAATTGCGTCTGCTCGCGACTGTCCTCGCGTCCTAATGACTTGTAATAAGTGCCACCCAGACAGCGAGCGACGAGACCTGCGCTAGGGTGGAGATGGACATTAAATACTTTGTACATATTTTACTAGTTGATGCCCGCGACTTCGTCCGCGTGACCTTTTAATGTTTTGTTCTGTAGGTATTTTGTGGCGATCACGATGGTCTTTAAGTTTAACAGCTGGACCTTGAAAACGTATAGTAGACAGACAGAGATAAAGGCACACTTCTGCACATTAGCATTTGTAATACCTACTAATAATAAAGCACGGATAAGCTTTCGTTCGATAAGGATTTTGACAAAGGAGACGGTTCAGATTAATATGGGGCATCGGCCAAGTCTTATACAAGCAGAGAAATGAAGGAAAATAAAATACTAGACCAGTTTTTATTGGTCAAATCTACGAATTCGTCGTAATTTCAGTGGTAAAATTATTTTCATCCCACCATCTCGGAAAGAGTATTTTTACGCTTCGATATCTGAATGCAAAAGCCGTTATTATCCTCTTGAGGATAAAGTAAATTGAATTTAGAACATCGTGTGCACGTTAGTAAATATCACTCGTCTATGAAGTTTGTGAATTCAAAACATCATTAAAACCTATTTACTTCTACCTCTATGGTGCCGAATTTCCATACAACCGTTTTTAATTTGCTAAAAACTCACACTCGTAACCTTCTTCGTGTACTTTTTTAATTTGCTTTGCGCGCACCATTTTCTTTCACGTCATATTGTTTAAAATTAAAACCGTCGATTAAAAACAAGAAAATTGAAAATAAGTGAAAAACCTAAAATGAGTGATTCTAGTGACGAAGAAGTTAATTTGACGCCAACAGAATTGACTGAAACTGTTAAAAATGCGGAAATGACCTTTCTCCCTCAACAATCACGCGAGAAGTATTTCATTTCCTCGCTGAGGTGCGATGAAAAGTTACGTGTTGCACTCGAGTGAAAAGATTTTTCACCTCGTGCTCTTTTGATTCCCTCGCTGACGCTCAGGATTCTAATTTTTGAACCACTCGCTGCGCTCGTGATTCAATTTTAGAATCCTTCGCTTGCTCGGTCATCAAAATTGAGCACGTGGTTAAAAAACAACTTTTCACTCTTGTATAACAAATAACTATTAATCTTTCCAAGCTATAGAACACTAAATATAAGTAGGTAACACTGCCGGATTCATATTTGTTGACGTTTTCAAAAGAAAAATAAGTACTTTATTTTGACAGTGACTGTCAGAAATGACATTTGATCTGCTGCCTTCTCTATGGCTGAATGTTGCCTTCTTGGAAACGTACCGAAAACTTGAAATAATTACATTTTTAACCGACTTCCAAAAAAGGAGGAGGTTCTCAATTCGGCGCGTATCTTTTTTTTATTTTGTGGCTCGTTATTTACTGTACTGTTTATATATTACTAGCTGATGCCCGCGACTTCGTCCGCGTGGTTTAAGTTTTTTGTCATTCCCGCGGGAACTCCTTAATTTTCCGGGATAAAAAGTAGCCTATGTCACTCTCCAGGTCCTCAACTATACCCATGCCAAAAATCACGTCAATCCGTTGCTCCGTTGCGGCGTGATTGAAGGACAAACCAACAAACCAACAAACCAACAAACCAACAAACCAACAAACCAGCAAACCAACAAACAAAGGGACTTTCGCATTTATTATATTAGTAAGTATGATTATATTTTTAATACAATCTATGTATTTTCCTCTATTCGTGGTAGAGTGTACAAGAGTAGGCCTAAAATGAACTTTTTTCCAAAGAAAGCTCTCTCCGCAGTGGCGTGTCGCGGGTCGTATAGCCGTGCACGTTACGACTTCATTAGAGCGCGCCAAGCGGCCGGTCACGACGCGCCTCGCCCGATTTGCGCAACTGGTTCCATTGGTTCCGATACACGTCACTACTTCAAGATTCATGCCTCGGTCTAACTCTAGTGGTTAGCATGTTCGATCCGGCCGAGGAGGTCCCGGATTTGATTTCCGTGTCGGCCCATAACAAGTGTTGGGGTTTTCTGACAATAAATTCTCAGTACTATCCCGGAGTAAGGATGTTGGCGTGTTTCACCCCCGTGCCTTGGAGAGCCTGCCTGATCGCTCTCCGGTCGTGTCCCATCGGGCTATGAGAGTAAAGGAACAGAGAGTGCACCTGTGTGCGCATACATAGGTACACTCTTTGTTCCTTTACACAACTCTCAAACTCCTTAATTTTCCGGGATAATTGGTCTTTACCGGTATACAACCTCTATATCAGTTTCCTCAATATCAGTTTAAAATCCCCGTAAAAGGCCGTGAAAGCGTATCAGACAGACACACTTTCGCATCTGTAATATTAGTATGGATAGTATTTAACAACTGCCATGCCAGTGAATGAAAAAAAATTATCTACAGTCAGACAGACGGACACACGGCCTATATTTGTTTTGGTTAGCCCGCAAGTTCGCCCGCGTGGATTGGTTACTTGATTCCCGCGTCAACTCCCTTATTTTTCCGGATAAAAATAGTCTATTTGTTGTTCCAGACTATAATCTCTGTGCCAAACTCCGTTCAGCCGTTCTGGCGTGATTGAGTAACAAACATTCATCGAAACTCTCACATTTATAATATTAGTATAAGTTGCCTCGTTGGTCTAGTGGTTAGCATGTTCGACTGCGGCCGACGAGGTCCCGGGTTCGAGTCCCGGGTCGGGCCATTGATAAGTATGTATTGGGTTTTTCTGACTAGAAATTCTCAGTACTTGTCCGGAGTTATTACTTAAGTCGGCGGTGTTTCACCCCCGTGCCTCGGAGAGCACGTTAAGCCGTCGGTCCCGGTTATTATCACGAACATGATAATAGTCGTTAAAGCCCGCTAACCCGCATTGGAGCAGTGTGGTGGGTCTATGCTCTAATTCCTACAGTCCTACTCTACTATATGAGAGTGGAGGCCTGAGCCCAGTAGTGAGACGTTAATGGGCTGTAGTGGTGGGGATAAAAGTAATAAAGTAAAGATTAGTATGGATTTAGAATGAATGCATGGATTGGGTAAACTAGTGTTAACCACCACAACTGTTATAAAAGCCTTCCTGTGGGAACGGGGAAGGCTGCGATGGTGTACGGTTCTCACATACGTTTGTTTACACAATAATTTGCTAATGTAATATCCCGTAGACCTCACCGTACCCACGCCGCTGTGGCTACTTACCGCCTAATAGGAAATGAGTATTGCTCATTTATACAGCGTGATTTATTTTCACCTTACTATATTTTTTTTGACGTGAATACGTCTTTAAAATTGCTACCATAGAGACGTAATTCAAAAAAACGATTGATAACAAAATCGGGGGATACAGTCCAGTGTTGCAGCTAAATATCTATTTTTTAAATATACTTAATAAAAATAATGTCCTCACGACCGAATTTCGGCCACGGCGACTAATCTCAAGATAGATTAGCCATCGGCGCGGGAGATATTATAGTGCACAAGTGTGTGCGCATATACAGGTGCACTCTCTGTTCCTTTACTCCCATAGCCTGATGAGACGGAAAATCCTACACGACCGGAGAGAGATCAGGCGCAGGACCGCCGGCTTAACGTGCTCTTCGAGGCACGGGGGTGAAACACCGCCAACTTCCTAACTCCGGGCTAGTACTGAGAATCTCTTGTCAGAGAAACACAATACTTGTTATGGCCCGACCCGGGACTCGAACCCGGGACCTCGTCAGCCGCAGTCAAACATGTTCACTAGACCAACCAGTCAGTATTCCCATAAAATAAGTACCTATTTGCCAGCTCTAAGTTGAACGACTGAGTGAATCATGACTCATGATTGAATGAACATGAATGGGTGACGTTTAGGATGCGATGGTGAAATAGGACATTTGTAACCCCTACATAGTCACGGGCATCTGCTACAGTTCTTGGAGCATCCTGTATAAGGTGATATAGAGACAATATTTCCCACAGCGTTGTATGCGTTAACTCGTGATAACTAAGTCTATACTGAACTCGCGTGTTACGGCCACTATTAACGTCACTTAGGGAAATTAGAGCAAGATGGAAAACCGAAAGATACTGGGGCCATACTGCCAAAGCAATACTTAAGCAATATTACTTTTGATGTCGCGTACCTTTACGTTACTAAAATAAGGATTACAATTCTAAAACACGAAAGACAACAATAATGAAAAAATATTTATGGCTTTAAGCGTTGGCAGTATGGCCATGCCCAGCACGTACCTGGAGCCTTTGAAAAATTACAAATATTGCCCAGACGCCATTATCAGACTTCACCGGTCTCTTGCTACGATATTATTTTTTTCCAAAAAACCGATTTCCAACGCCACTGTAAAGTACAAAATAATTTTGATTTCTACCCACTATGTTGAAGTCGGGCGGGTATAACAAGGATAAGCAAAGTTGACGCATCAGACTCGCCCGACTTCAACATAGTGGGTAGAAATCAAAATTATTTTGTACTTTACAGGGGCGTTGGAAGTCGGTTTTTTGAAAGAATTTTTATTTTTAACTTTTTAGTGTCAGGGTTGAGGATTTGGAGTCAGAATTTTTAATGGGACCACCTCAAGAGCTTCCTCTAACGACTGATAGAAAAAAACAATTCAAATCTGTACAAAAAAAATACGCGTCGAATTGAGAACCTCCTCCTTTTTTGGAAGTCGGTTAAAAATTTGCACACAATAATTAGCAGAACCTTGTAAATACAGCCTATCCTGTCCGTCTGTCCCGTCAATGTCTCTTATTCTTCAACAATGGTGAATGCTTGAAGGCTGAAAGAATTATACTTCGTATCTCGACTTTACATACAAAACAATTGATAGTTTGTTGATATTATGAATTAGTACTTCCATTCGATTTGTAGGTAACTGTTGTTCCGTGCGATTTGTAACTGACTTGAAAACAGGAGGAAAACTTTATCAATGGATCCGAACACTGATTTTAGTTGGTGTTAAACATTAAAATCAATACTAATATTATAACTGTGAAAGTTTGGATGGATGTATTTTTGTTATTCAACCACGCCAGAACGACTGAACGGATCTTGATGAAATTTGGTACAGAGATGGATTATAGTCTGAAGTAACACATATTACACTACTTTTTAACCCCCGACGCAAAAAGAGAGGGGTGTTATAAGTTTAACGTGTCTGTTTGTGTATCTGTCTGTGGTATCGTAGAGCCCAAACGGATGGACCGATTTTCGTTTAGTTTTTTTTATGTCATGGATAATTTTATCCCGAGTGTTCTTAGCCATGTTTCATGAAAATCTGTTCAACTATTTGAAGATCATCAGCTCTTTAATAGTTAATGAGGGGATCTGACTACCTTCCATATTATGTCCTTATCAACGAAGCTTGTTACTTTGGCTCTCGTTAAAAATTAAAGTTCCTACGTATGTCACAATTATTCAAAATTCCGCCCCCAAAGGGGTAAAATAGGGGTTGAAAATTTAAATGAAAGTCCTTCATTTCCCAAGATATTATTCAATTTATACCAACGAAACTTGGTATTTTGGCTTTTAGTAAAAAATAAAGAAGTACGTGTGTCACAGATTTTCAAAATTCTACCCCCCAAACGGGTAAAAAAGGGGTTGTAAGTTGCAATGAAAGTCATTCATTTTTCAAGTTAAAGCCATGGAATTTGGTCAGCTTTCGGTTAAATATGCAGAAGTACGTGTTGCACCATTTTTGGAAATTCGACCCCCACCACCACCACCACCACTACAGCCCATTAACATCCCACTGCTGGGCACAGACCTCCACTCGCATAGGAGAGAGGGAATTAGAGCTTAGACCCGCCACGCTGCTCCAATGCGAGTTGGCGGGCTTTAACGACTATTATCATGTTAGTGATAATAACCGGGACCGACGGCTTAACGTGCTCTCCGAGGCACGGGGGTGAAACACCGCCAACTTCCTAACTCCGGGCTAGATGCTGATTCGACCCTCAAAGGGGTGAAATTGGGGATGAAAGTTTGTATAAAAGTTCTTCATTTCTCATGATATTATTCAATTTATACCGACGATACTTGGTATTTTGAATTTTTGTAAAAAATAAAGATATGTACATGTGTCACAGTTTTAAAATTCCACCCCCAAACGGGTAAAATAGGGGTTGTAAGTTGGTATGAGAGTCATTCATTTTTTAAAGTTAAAGCCATGAAACTCGGTATTTGAGCTTTCGGTTAAATATGACGAAGTACGTGTTGCACCATTTTTGAAATTTCTGTCCCCAAAGGGGTGAAATAAGGGACGAAAGTTTGTTTGAAAGTCCTGCATTTCTCAAGATACTTTTGAGTTGAAACTTTGTATGAAAATCTGTCATTTTTCAAGTTAAAACTTGGTATTTGGAATTTCGGTTTGAAATGAAGAAATACGTGATTCACAGTTTTTGAACATTTTATCCCCAAGCATGGTAAATAGAGAGTTTGTCCTTCAATCACGCCGCAACAAAGCAACGGATCAACTTGGGTGAAATAAATTTAAATAAATAAAAATAAATCTAGTGCCTACATATATATATATATATATATATATATATATATATATATATATATATATATATATATATAAATGTCTAGTAGCGATGATTTAAGCGATGGTAGCAGGTAAGCCCCCTGGTAGCCTTCAAGCCCTTGCCATTGTAGACAAAGATTAAGAGACAAAGAGGCGACACTCGGCATTCGTTATTGGCATTACTTCGCTAATTACCGTATGCTAATGCTTTAACACGTCCTCAACGAAGATTACCTACAGTATGCTTACTCTGAGTTTTAACATTGCAAATACGATTCATCGACGTGAGAGCTCACCACGCCAAGCGTCAAAGTAAAATGGACCCAAAAGCTCTTGCTTTAAAGTCACTAATTCAGCGTTTGGAGCGCTGGCTGTGAATAAATACACGAAATTATGAAATGAGCTCTAAACCAATGCAGTTAAGGTTCATTTTACTTTGACGCTTGGTGTGGTGAGCTCTCACGTCGATCAATCGTATTTGCAATGTTAAAACTCAGAGTAAGCGTACAGATGTACTCACGGGTTTTAATACTGGTTTTGCATAAAGGCGACTTATTTTAATATTCCGTCACGATCTTTCAACATGGTGTTAAAGGTACTTACTTATCCACAATTTATTTTTAACCGACTTTCAAAAAAGGAGGAGGTGCTCAATTCGTCGCGTATCTTTCTTTTTTACTAGCCCGCGACTTCGTCCGCGTGGATATAGGTTCATGCGGGAGCTCTTTAATTTTCCGGGATAAAAAGTAGGCTATGTGATAACCAGCCAGACCGACCAGACTGTGTGCCAGACTATAATCTATCTCTGTGTCAAACATCCAATTCCGTTCAGCTGTTCTGGCGTGATTGAGTAACATGCATCCATCCATCCATCTAAACTTCATCTAAACTTTTACATTTATAATATTCTATCTTCTCGTCTCACAGAGTCCACAGGTGACCGGAGGGCTGGCAGTTACCTCGGCCAACATATAAGTTTAGCTATTCAGCGGGGTAACGCAGCCAGCGTCCTGGGCATACTGCCTCATTGCAGCGGCATAGATGATATTTTTATTGTTTAGTTTTTAGTTTTTAATTTAGTTTATAATTTAGATTTAATTTGTTTTAAATGTTATTATAATCTATGTATTTTGTACACATAATAAATAAATATTACTTTTATTAAATACATCTACCTTACGTATGATTTGTATGGATAAAGTTTTTTTATTCCCCTGTGTCCTTTCCCGGGACACAACCTAGGTCTTTACCAAATTTCATCAAAAGTCAAGACGACTTCTTCGCTTAGTAGGTATTCAAAGAATCATACTAATTAAAACATCCTAAGAAAAAAAAAACAACAAAAAAGGAACCATTAGATTTCTAATAGATAGACCAATATTTACATGGGCAGTCACCGATGATCAAATCACTGTAGGTGTTGCTAACTTGCTAATATACACGAGGATGACGTAATGTGTGCGAACAACTAAGAGCGCTTAATTGAAGAATACATAGAAAACATTAATTAGTAGCTTGGTAGTGAATAGTAATATTGAGTAGTATAAAAAAGGTGATTTTTATTTTTATTTTTATTCCACAACAAGTAAGTAAGCTCTCCGATCTGCCCACCGATTGTGTAATCGTAATCGTTTGTCAAACGAAAGAGTTTTTTCTCAATCATGCTTGGAAATTTGAGCATTATTTTGACAACCTTCTTCGAGATAAATCGATCTTGCTGTACTAGCCAAATACATGCGAGCAGCGGCCGGGTACATTTGTATGAAAATCCATATCTGGCGTGTTTTAGCGACCAAATAAATTACATAGTAAATTCATATCTGTCGTGTAATTTAAAAATGGAACGATCTTTTACTCCGAAACATGGCAACCAAGGAGGTAACTTATCAAAGGTTTATTTAAATTTCAAACTAGCTTGCAAATAGAAAGCTGTTTATTGGAAAAAAAACAAATGAACACTTTAACGTGGGAAAAATTATTGTTGTTCGTTGTTCGTCATTGATTTTGAAATGTATTTGACATACATAGTTATTTGTTATACAAGAGTGAAAAGTTGTTTTTTAACCGCGTGCTCAATTTTGATGACCGAGCAAGCGAAGGATTCTAAAATTGAATCACGAGCGCAGCGAATGGGTCAAAAATTAGAATCCTGAGCGTCAGCGAGGGAATCAAAAGAGCACGAGGTGAAAAATCTTTTCACTCGATTGCAACACGTAACTTTTCATCCCACCTCAGCGAGGAAATGAAATACTTCTCGCGTGATTGTTGAGGGAGAAAGCTCATTTCCGCATTTTTAACAGTTTCAGTCAATTCTGTTGGCGTCAAATTAACTTCTTCGTCACTAGAATCACTCATTTTAGGTTTTTCACTTATTTTCAATTTTCTTGTCTTTAATCGAAGGTTTTAATTTTAAACAATATGACGTGAAAGAAACTGGTGCGCGCAAAGCAAATAAAAAAAGTACACCAAGAAGGTTACGAGTGTGAGTTTTTAACAAATTAAAAACGGTTGTATGGAATTTCGGCAAGTAAATCCCAAGTAACACAAAAGTGCTGCATATCAACTAATCACAGTCCACATTGGAAACTTTAGCTGCAAAACTTGCTATATATTAGCTGAATAAAAGCTGAATAATAGCATCCTCAGCAGATATAACTCTGATTTGGGCACAAATTATACAGCAACTAGCTGATTAACTGCCCACAACTGTCTTATATAAGCATTTAATAAGCATTAACAAAGGTAACGGTCGCCCCAAGAGCTGAACATCGGCTGATACAGAGAGTATTTTTTACCTATTATGTAGCTCAAATTACAAACCAGCACCCTTTTTACGCTTTTATGCAGTTAAAAGAGCACGAGCGGCGATATTGTGAATAAATATTACTCCATATATTCTTTAATATATCACACTATCTCGATATTCTGCAGCATTGTTTATTTAAGCGCACCATCATACAATGTGACATATATGTCCAATAGTTAAAGTTAATAATTCATTTTCGGTAAGTAAAACTTGTATTTGTTTTATTAGTGCCTGTAATTTGATAGGGAAAGCAAGTTTATTGTCAAATATCATATACTTTTAGACCAAAATTTTCACGCGCTCTCGAAATATAACTGTTTAATAGGAAATCCTATTATAAAATGGATTGTAATATTTAAAAAATGCCAGCAATTTCTTAATTATGGAACATTGAATTTGACGAAAAGCTTTTTACATAAAAATTATTAAAAACCTTTTCAAATCCAGTAGATATTTTCGGAGACAAAATAAAAAGAAATAGTAAATATCATAAATATTGTAGTTTAGAACATGGAAAATGGTGGACAAGCAATGTGAACCGTAATAATGCCAAATAAATGCTTTAAGAGCTATATTAAGGTGCTAGGGGTATATTAATCAGCAAAAAGCTGATACGAGTGGTTCTTGAGTCTAACAAGTCAGCCATAGATTGATGTAGAGCTTGATAGTCGGTAACATATACGCAAATGCCCTCCCAATGAACAGCTGTATATAATCTGTCAAGGATTAACTTTTAGGGGTCCGTGGTGGAACGTTTGGGCATGAGCTAATAGGTCGGTACTTATTTTAAAACCTAGTTTTTAGGTAGTGTATAAAGGTTAGGTATAATTTTATTGTGCCTAATATAAAATCGTACATACATAATACAAGTATTCATGATCTTATATATCTGCATTAGCTGATTAAATGCCTACGGCAGTACAATTATTCAGCCCAAGTAGGGACAAAGAGGTACAAGTGAATAGTTTTATACCAGTTAGCTGTAATTTAACACCATATACGTTCACCCAAAGTGAATATGTGGGCTAGATAAGTGCAGTTATAAGAGTGCATATTACAGCTGATTAAAACTGTGAAAGTTCAACTATATGCAGCATGAAGCGATAATTGAATTCACATAATAACTGATAACATTATAATAACTCACATATGGTCTGTTAAAATGCAAACATTGGAAGGATGCACATGTGACCTTTTATTCAGAAAATAGCTTAGTTTAGAGTGCATAAAATACTTTATTGTAGCTGAAAGTACTAAAAATAGCTAAGAGCTGAATAACATGACCTGCACACCTGATAGTAACGCTCGCAACATTACAGCGGTGCCTTCGTGGTGCTTAATAAAGTCAATGTACAGCAGAAAGTGTAATATTAAGCTTTTAGAGTAACGGTGGACTCTAATAAGTCTTCCTAAACGCTTAAATTACCGATGTGGACCTCATGTGACATCTTTTAATGCAGTTTTGTGTTACTTGGGATAGGTTTTAATGATGTTTTGAATTAACAGACTTCACAGACGAGTGATATTTACTAACGTGCACACGATGTTCTAAATTCAATTTACTTTATCCTCAAGAGGATAATAACGGCTTTTGCATTCAGATATCGAAGCGTAAAAATACTCTTTCCGAGATGGTGGGATGAAAAATGAATTCAAGTGAAGACAATGAGTGTGATGAACTTACTTTAACGCAACCTGAAATTCAAGAGGCGGCAAGAGCCGTTATAGAATAGTTACTTGTTACCGCCAAAATCGAAAGAAAAATATTTGAAAACCTATGAAAATTTTGTTCAATGGAAGAATGGAAGAAAATCGTAATCGAAGTTCTGTCTAGGTACTACTTAGTTTTAATTTCCGCGCATTATTTGAGAAAAGTACTATACAAGCACTAGGCATACCAGAACTAGGCATTGACAACTAGGCACCAGAACTAGGCATTGATGGACTTACGTATGTGTGCCTCGGCTTCGCCTCGGCCCACATTTACACGTTCGTCCTTCAATGCCTGTTATGCTGGCCGTTGCAGTAATGTACTATTTTAAAAAAGTTTGTGGATGCCTGCGTCTAAAAAGGCATGTTTGAAGTACCTAAACAGTTCGAGTAAAACGTTTTAAGCTGTCCAATGATTACGATTTCCTTACACAATTGGGCCTCTGGTGGTAAACGATAGAGGATTTTATCATTGCAAAGTGGTCATCAGATGCAAATCGTATTTTTGGCCGCCCATAGCTCCGAGGATTTTGGGAGGATCGAGATGGGAATAGTACCAAGAGTTGAGGAATTTATCGAGACACGTGTGAGTGTTAGAATTTTTTGAATCGGCTGGTAACGTTTTTTGGAATTTTGAAAAATGTAAAAAAGTCGGGGTTTTTGGGGAGTGTTGATTTACTAAATTGGAAATATTTTGGGAAAAAAACCGACTTTAAAAAAAAGGGTATTTCCGTATATAAAAAGCGATGTAGCTTCTATGAGTATTGATTGATCGTCATGGTTATAGTGTTAAAGATAAGAAGTGCATCCCAGTTGGAATTTTGAAAATCTGTGATTTTTTTCGTAAAATATTGCGTTCATTTTCAATGCTCCGATTCTTGCGGGGACTGTAAACACTGTGTTTTTTTTAAAATTAGTATTATGAAAAAATATTTTTTAATTTTTTTTTTATCAATTTTATTCTTCTTCTTCAATAATACTCGTACCACAGATGACAGAATAGGTAATAGTAATAATATATAAATACATATGTTTTGACGACCTCCCTTCGCAGTGATGGTCTTATCAAGCAAAGTTGATAGACCTACTTATGTTCTTACGAAATCTAAGACGGCCCCAAACACGCTCTGCTCTAAGAAGAGCCCTCCAACTCGGTTGACTAACTTTAAATCCATTAATCCAGCATACCTTAATGGCAACTAAAACCATCACCGATATAAATGACAGCAATTCCCAACCGAACGCTAATTAAGCAATCCTTTATAGTCCACCTTTTCAAGACCACCGTCTATTGAACGGGCAAAAGTCGGAATTAGCATAAGGTTGTCCCGCGGACACCAACTAATGCCCTTATCTCTCTGCTCGCCGAGATTGGCCGAACACAGCGCTTAATTGCTCATCAATATACTACCTTATACCCTAAACGCCTACCAGAAAGTTTAGACCGTTTTTTTTTATTTATTTTTATAGTAGACTAGATGATTCCTGCGTAGCAGACAGACAGACAGACACACTTTCGCATTTATAATATTAGCATGGAAGTATGGATGTGTCATTATCCTAAGGAAAAGAGTATGTACCTCAACGATTTTGTCTAAACTGGCTCTGTATTTTTTTAATATTTATGTATTCCAGATTTCAAGTTTTGTTCCACTTTTCTGCGGAATCTTTCGCTTAGGTAATTTACAAGAAGATTTTAGTACGCGCTCTTTTATCATACGTGGTTTCATTAAATTTATGTTAATTCCGAATTACTACTGGAAAGTTTTACACCGAACATAGCTTTGTCTGGCTTTTTAGGCATTCTTAGTTTTGTTTTATCGGTTTTCCACTCCTATCGTGATTTTAGTGTTAACTCGCGGTAACTTTTTGCGGTGCAAAGCAGATCTCTTGCACGTTTCAGCGAGTAGCTACTTGTTTACCACTATCTACGTAGTTCCAGAAAACTATGCGTATTGTTTTCATTCCAAAAAAAAAGTGTGTGTGTACTACTTACTTACTACTACATATGTACGCACGCAAGAAGTTATACTTTTTGATAGCAAATAATAAATATCTTGAATATAGTTATCAGTTCTCACCCAACATACAGTAAATATATTTATTTTTGTTTTGTTGGTAGACCTTTTTCGGCAAGACTTATAAGTTGACCAACTAACTTCAGGGTGTCGAATTTGGGTGTCGGTGTGCGCGCGCATCGTAAAAATTCACTCTGATAATTTTTTTCCCAAAGCGCCAAAAGAAGTAGGTATAACTTCAAAAAAATTTATAACATTCTTACGATTTTCAAGAAATTATGACAACTTTTTTATTTCATACTTAGCCTTTAACAGTACCTACTGTATTGACATTACGAGAAAACCCAGTAATTATTTGCCCATTTAATTATCGACAAAACTTTCGCTCGATCCCGCCTCACATCGCCTTTAATTAAGATGTAGGCTGAACGCAGCATGTTCGCTAACGAGCAGCTAACATCTGCCCAAGGAACCCTATTTATAAAGCTATATTAAAATAGGAGAGTGCGTTTGTATGTAGATTATTCCCTGACTATCAGATCTGTTTGGTGATACGCTTTCGACTTGCTTTAGACGAGTAAAATTTTACTCGGATAAATACTTATTTCTTTTTATACAAAATATTATGCCTTAAAACGAATAAAAAAAGTGTAGGTACTTACTAAGAGTCAAATAGATGTTTGATATTGATTAGTTTGTATAGTTTTAGCGTTTAAACTTTCTAGGCCCCCGATTCCCCAGCAGGGTTAGTTTAGGAATTTATAATTTTTGATTTTTTTCTCTCTGGTCTATCCTGGTGGGAAGGCTTCGGCCGTGGCTAGTCACCACAATACCGGCAAAGACGTGCCGGTAAGCGATTTAGCGCTCCGGTACGATGCCGTGTAGACTAGAAACCGATTAATTATGGGTTGGGTACAGGTTAGCTCGCTACCATCTTAGACTGCATCGTCACTTACCATCAGGTGAGATTGCAGTCAAGGGCTAACTTGTAGTTTATAAAAAAAAACAGTGTCGCGGCTATCGACTAGTGCAGAATAGAATTAATATCGTTAAGGGGCAAGTAAGAGATCGCACGAGATACGTTAATTAATGCAATCGGAATCATCGCGCGCCGGCGCTGATATTTTAATTAATTTTCTTTTATAAGCTTAGCTAGAATCGTCAACAACACTAATATATTAATTTATATTTATTACGAAACTGGACGATTCCTGTACATTCATAGCATTTGACGACCTCCCTGGCGCAGTGTTGAGCACTGTTGTCATAACGTGCGGAGTTAGCTATAGTTCGATCCCCGGCAGGGTCAATTTGGGAATTTATAATTTCTGAATTTTCCCTGGTCTGGTCTGGTGGAAGGCTTCCGCCGTGGCTAGTTACCATCCTACCGGCAAAAACGTGCCGCCAAGCGATTTAGCGTTCCGGTAGGTACGATGTCGGGACCGTGAAGAAACCGAACAGGGGTATGGGTTTAATATAACTGCCCCTATCAGGTTAGCCCGCTACCATCTTAGACTGCATCTTCTATACATACATTAATAAATTATATAATACTAGATGATGCCCGCGGCTTGTCCACGTGGATTGAGGTTTTTCGGACATAAAATGTAGCCTATGCCCTTCCCTGGGATACAACCTATCCCTGTTCTTACCAAATTTCATCAAAATCGGTTGAACAGATGGTACGTGAAAGCGTAGCAGACAGAAGACAGACCGACAGACAGACGGACAGACTGACACACTTTCGCATTTATAATATTACAGTATGCCAATTCGAACGCATTAGGTACGTCGTTGGTTGCTAGCTAGGCAAGTTATATTCGAGAAAGTTTTCTTAGCCCATGTCGGTTTATTAAAAATGGTCTTAGTCCTCCACTGGTCAAAGGTACGTATTCTAAGGAGCTTAATCATTTGACTGAATAGAACCTCTACAATTGCCTGTGCCATTCATCAATGATTGTTTGTCAGCGAAATGATCCAGTGCCTATCCGACTGAAGGCTCTGGGAGACTTTGCCTTTTCATTATTTCACTTGGGTCGTAAAATTTATGAAGATTACCACCGACAATCACGCCTACTATACTTTATCCTATAAGGGCTTGACCGCGTGGATACACAAGACTTTTGCATTCGTTTAAAAATAAATTTAGGTTTAAAAAAAGCTACATAATTATTTAATTGTCAAATAGTTTTTGATTCCTGGAAAGAGAGTAGGTAAATGAATAATTAGTAAATCAATAAAACCGCGGTATATAAGACTTTGAGTGTGGCACAAGAATAATTCATTTAATGGTCCTACCAAAATATTAAATAAACAAATAAATAATATTTTATTTGCAGGAACATGAGTAGGTACAGATATAACTCTTAAAGTAATAATTTCCCTTATATATTCTAACATATAATGGTGTGCAAATGTGTGTGTCGTGGCTGTATATTTAATTTATTAGTCGATTGGATTTGGTTCCCATGGGAACTCTTTAATTTTCCGGGATAAAAAGTAGCCTATTGTGTTCCAGACTATTCTGTGCCAAATTCTATCTATCACTGCGATACACAGTACTACAGTACTGTACAGATCCATACTTACAAACTTTCGCGTTAAAAATATCAGTAGGATATAGTTTGTAGGATGTAAGAGTTTGCAAAAGTAAAACCCATTTACTCAAGATTCTAGTGGTTCTGTCTGGAATTGATAATTTTTCTAAATATTAATTTGTCAAGCTCATTCATTGTCTTAAGACCAAACAGTCTGCGACAAAAAGTCGTAAGGTGAGAACTTGTACTAAATATCAATGGACACTCAACCTTCGTCCATACTAAAGATTTATTAGTCGCTATTCGAACATAATCTCCACTAATTCACCGTAGAAAAATGTCGAGTTTATAGCCACCTGGACAAAGCCCTTTGTCGTCCGACTCAATATATTTTAAATGACTCCTTCAGACGGCCTCTCGTGAAGCCGATCTCATTGTGACTGATTCGAAAATCGAACGCCCGGGATATTTATTTTGAATTAAGAATAATTTCTTTTTTAGCTGCCGTCTGTGGAGTGTGCCGCGCATTAGTGCCCTTTGTGGAGGTTTTATTAATGAAGGATGGGTATGACTTTTTTTTTGTGGACTACCGCATAGTTGAAGCTGTGATTTTGTGTATCGAGCAGGGGCCAAGGTGTCTGCATTTTAATTAATTTTACTCAAACTTACTTATATAAGCCTTCGTTTTACAGCGAGTTGAAGCAAAAACGTTTAAACGCAAAACGTGCGGAACGACGTTTTTACTTCTCGCGCTATAGTGCGTGTCCCATATAAAAGAATAGGTCTTTCTGTACGCCTGACAATTTCTTTTGGTCCCTACATTTCTCTAGTAGTTATGTTTTCACGCTGAACATTTTCCGTTGGCTGCTACTTACTGTTTGATACTGTCGACAACTCGCACTCGCCTTGCGTTGTATCGAGTCGCGTTGTCGCGTTCGTCGCTCACATAGGACAACGGGTTATAGTCAATGGCAAGCTTTAAACGATATCCTCTGTCTTGTGCCCGAAAGTATACCAAAATTTTTGCAAAATGCCAAAATGTAGGTATATAATCTGTACCGAAGCTCGCATGTCCATCGCTCGCAGCCATTCCTCTTGCTTGTTCGAGCAACTGACAGATGAAATTCAATTAAACTTTTATTTCCCGCCACATCCGCTCACCAACACTGGAGGACAACATTAATCAACGCCCACTAGACCTCCGGAGTTAGTGAGTAATAAAAAAAATATTAAAAAGTCGCCGACTCAATCTATTTGTATACTTACTGCTAGGTGAATATGTGAAGAACAACAATTGCAACTAAATGTAAACAATGTATGAATATACAGCGTGATTCTCCGGAGTTAGTAACTTAGTACTCCATAAAAATTATTAAAAACTAAAGGATTTTCTTTTATTTTTAACTGAGTAGATGACGCCTGCTTCATCCAGTAAAATTTATAATCAAAAAAACTAATATATAAAAAACTAAGCAGAGTTTAAGTTTGAAGCGGTTTCCATGTTTGAGAGCGAGATGGCAACGTTGGCAAAAGTACTTAAAAGTAAAAATTAACAGCACTAATAATTATTTGGGAAGTACATACTTCAAAACACCTCTCATAAAGATAGCGGCCACCAAACAGCGGTCTATTTAGCGTCCATTTTAAATACTTAGCTTTGAAATTATTCAAAAGAAAAAATAAATAAATACACTGCGTTTGCTTACATAAAATATTTATAGGGATAATCCTTATGTGATAACCGTTCCAAATATAATCAGATCTCATTAACCGCCATTAATACTTCAAAATCACTTAACAAGTCAGCATTAGCCTTCTGTTGTATGAAAAAAAAAGAAAATTAAAAAAAGAAGTTATAAAAAGCGCGCGGTCGTTAGTGAAAGGCGGGAACCCCTTTGTAAGAAATTAAATATCTAACGCCATAAATATTGCTTGCGAATTATTAAAGCCATGTTTGGCGACTAAGCTTATGCCGGTTGCCGCCATTTCTTATTTTGCTTTCTTTACATTTTTAATCTGTTTAATATCGATTTTAATTTAAATGAATAAATCCTGTTTTTAAAAATTAAAAAGCATTTTACAGCGGGTAAGTTGATGTGGTTAGTTTTATTCTTCCTTATTGTTATTAGTCAATTTATATCTGTGATTATATAGAAGCTTGCAATACTGGCCCGAACCCAGCCGTAAAGATTAAGCCAATTTGAAAATACCTGCAAATTACTTTAAAAAACTTAAAAGCACTAGGTTAGGTACTAACTGTTCAAAAAGATTTCGCAAGGGCTGGTACCCAGAGCCGTGAAACCAATAAAACACTTCTACCCTTCCTCTACCCAATTAAAAGTTTGTAAATTTAAAAAAAAAGAACCTAACAGCATAAGTACAAACACTTCAATAGGTTCGAAATATTATAAATTCGTATAAACTTTCGCACTCTTTGTCATCCGACGCCCGCTACCTGTGTCCTGTAAGCTTAGTATAAGATTTGAAATCTCACCAAACTACATAGAATTCGAACATCGAAACTGTTTAGAGTAACAGTTAAATTAACTTCAAAGCCCTAATCAAAGCTCAAGTTCGTCTAATGCATCTCCAAGTGGAAATCTTACGAAATTAAAATCGATGGTACCAATTTGATCTTTTAGACTCATACTTTTGCGACAACGCTCGAATTTTATTAAGGCATGTTCAGGTGTAATATTTCATACTAAACCCGATGTGCCTACACCACTGCACCGCCACGCTTCGTTACTGAATTTGTGCATTCCAAATTTGAATTATGACCGCCTTTTTAGGGTTCCGTACCAAAATGGTAAAATGGAACCCTTATGGTGCGACTTTCTCCGTCTGTCTGTCCGTCTGTCCGTCTGTCCGTCTGTCCGTCCGATTATTTCAGTAACTACCGAAGCTATCAACATGAAATTTGGAATAGTTGTGTATATTAGTGGCCCAAAGACACTGGAATTAAAAAAAATTGGAAATTATTTTTGTTCTTATTTAAAAAGGGGGGAAAATCTGAGGGTTGAAATTTAAAAGTGAGATAACTGTACTGTGTGGGGTATCATATGAAAGGGTTTACTTTGTACATTCTAAAACAGATTTTTAATTATTTTTAGTTATGATAGTTTTTGATTTATCGGGGAAAATGTCTAAAAAAATACCGTTCCCCCCCCTTATCTCCGGAGTTTACCAATCGAAAAATTTCAAATAATTATGGTCAATAGGAATTTACGTATATTTTACAGGAAAACTATAGCCAATGCTCTAACTAGCATAGTTTTTTTGATATTAACAATAAACCTCTACAAACAAAGTTAGTCTTGCGGTTCATTAACAAAGGTAATTATTTATTAATAATGGTACGGAACCCTTCGTGCGCGAGTCCGATTCGCACTTGCCTGGTTTTTTTAAATGGCGATGCGTTGACTTGGACTCTTTATCATGTAGCGTAAGCCGCTAAGTTATTCGAAATTTGAATCTTGCGCATGTTGTGATTTTAAATATTTTTGAGGATATTGATGTTAAGAAGTCGATATTTTAATGACCTTTTTTATCCTCCTTAGGCTCTTGACTGCGATCTCACCTGGATAGTACTTAAGCGATTGCAGTCTAAGATGACAGCGGGCTAATCTAGGCGTAGGGGACAGGGGTAAAGGCTCTGTTATATTAAGCCCATACCTACCCCTAATCGGGTTTTTTCGTGGCATCGTAGCGGAACGGGTGGTAACTATAGCCACGGTCGAAGCTTCCTCCCTTGCTGCCACCAGACCAGACTAGAATTCAGATTCAGAAAATTCAGGAATTTTCCAACAACTTGTGTCACTTAGGTAAAGTCCGTAATACCTACTTATCTGACAGCGTCGCCAGTAAGTAGAAATGAAAAACTAAATAAAAAACTTAACAAGCATAAAAATATTGTTCCAATTTTTGCCACCGGGCCTGATAAGTTGGTGCCTGGAGGGACGATATAGTATATCAGGACTATTACCGGTTCGGAAACAAGAATCTACGCAGGGCATGTATACATTTTTTGAATATTACAGTAATATGTAAAATTTAAACACATAACATAAGGCTAAATAAGTATTTTCTACAATGTCAAGGGGCATAAAGTCTCAAAATAACCGCAATAACCCCGCCCAGGCAGGATATACCCGTCCCCATGGTTCATTAGGAATCGGTACTATAAAATTCCCTCAGAAGTTGTCGTACCGCCGCGCAGGGCGTTCCGGGCTTAACTGACCTGTGACTCGTGGCGCCAAATGCTTTTTGCTGGCGTCTGGCATATCCATGTGTTTTTGGACGATGACTTTATACTTCAATCTTTTTAGATATAATATGATAGAAGCAGGCGTTACTTTGCGGAAGTCCATGATAATGAAGGAATTAGAAGTTTAATTCGCAATAATCCGCCAAAGCAGACAATTAATCTATGTGGTACAGCGTGGAGCTTGCACGTGTAGCTTGCGATATTCACCGCCCAGTAAGCCAGCAATTTGCACCGGCACAACACCACACCACACAAATCTTACAAATTATTCTTAACCTACGTTTCACTCCAACACCGGAGCATCTTCAGGAGATGTTAACTCATCAATCGTTCACTGTCGAGTTTAAGTGTGTGAATTGCCTCGTCACACACGGTAAGAAGTGAAACTTGAGAAAAGTAGCCTACGAGAGAATGAGATAAATATAATTTGTATTCTATCTCATTCTCTAGCAGGCTTAAATCCTATTATTAATATGTTTGTCTCTTTTTGGTGTCGCTTTTTCGTTTCATCGAATTTTCAAATCACGGCGATTCAAGAAGTTTCACGAACTTCATACTTCATTCAACTTCATACGAACGAAGTCGCGGGCATCTAATTAATTTATATTTTTATTTTCAGAAGTGATGTCAAAATTCCCAAATATGCGCCTACATCCAAAACGCGTAACAAACATTGACATTCGCAATAATTAACATGAATGAATGTTAACCTTTCGAAACCGGCAGCGTTTATCATTAGCGGTTTTTGCTTAGTTTTTTGTTCTTTCGGAATTGTGGAATTAGTTCACGAAGTGTCAAACTACAATGCCGCATAATTAGTAGAGGAACACATTTCTCTGGTCTCGCGTTACAAAAACGCCGAATGTTTATGATTTAGGACCTTACTGGTTTTTGACCCTGGCGTCGTCTGCGTAAAACATGTAATAATATGATAAACAAGACGATGCCTGCGATTTCGGTTTTTTTATTCCCACGGAAACTTATTCATTTTCCGGGATAAAAAGTAGCCTATGTCTTTCCCTGGGATGCAACTTACCTCTGCACTTAATTTCATCAAAATCGGTTAGAATGATGGGCCGGGAAACGTAGCAGACAGACAGACACACTTACACATCCATACTAATATTATAAATGCGAAAGTGTCTGTCTGTCTGTCTGTCTGCTACGCTTTCACGGCTCATCCGTTTAACCGATTTTGATGAAATTTGGTTCAGGGGTAGTTTGTATCCCGGGGATGGACAAAGGCTACTTTTTATCCCGGAAAATTAAAGACTTCCCGCGGGAATCAAAAAAATCTTGATCCACGCGGACGGAGTCGCGGGAATCATCTAGTTTATAATAATTATACCAAATACATGAGAAAAGTGTTCTTAGTTAACGTTTTATCTACATTTCTAAGGCATTGAAAATAATACAATAGAACTTAATGCTAGTTGGCCTAGCCTAATTAGGTACTACATATATAAATCATGCCCGCGTGGAATGGTGGCAAGAATGCTGGCTGCATTTCCGCGCTGGACAGCCAGGCTGATCCTTTGCGCAAAAAATGAGCCAGCCCTTCTGTCACCAAATGAGGCAATTAGTACAATAATTAATTAGGTAATAATTATTAGTTCAATATTAAGTAGTGTCAAAGACATTAGACCACACTGCTAGTAGGTTAAAAATAAACACAAAGATAACCATGAATAGATTTTAATTTCTGTTCATTCCAGTTTGTTGTGTATGTTAGAATCACATTTTATCCAGAAGAAACTGCAAGAAACTGGTATAGTTGCTCTTTAAAAATTATTGAACAGCCAATGATATTAAAACATAATATTATATAAAAACGATGAACTATTAAAGTTGATTTTACAATTATATTGATTTTAATAAATTTCACTACAAGATCTGTCTCAAAATATTCCAAAAGCCAATTGTTTAGAAATCGATAATGATAATCTAACATAACCTCTTAAAATAGTATGTAGGTAATCATAATTTATACTTATCTCAGCAAAATGCAGTAATCCACCCTAATCTTCACCAATACAATCAATAATAATATACACTTTATCCACTTGTAATAACTCCTCAAAATTTTAATACTGACTGAACTCCCGACGCCATTTTCTCTCACCTTTATACTATTTTTCTGTTACCGACCCACCAACATTCTCCTGAATTTTTGTGATTGGCTGTCATGATTACAGCCTATATATTGAAAAGCTACGATTGGTGATTAAATTACTTAGCATCAATCAAAATAAACTCTGCATCCTGCAACACTCAATGTTGCCAAAATATAACCTCCAAAGTAAAATGAACAATTCATTCCAAGAAACCTAAATTGAACATGAAATGCAATGCAAAATCACCTATGAATCACAACTCAGCATCGCAACAACACTGCGAATAGCGTTCATTCCTCACACTCGCCCATCCTGACGCCTCTTTGCGTCCCTGCAAAGAAAAATTGGTATGAATAGGTTCGATCACCGCACACATGAAAACAACCAAGCATTAGGTTGCTTGGTTGTTTTCATGTATGCGGTGATCGGAGAATTGTGGAAAAATGGACCTTGGAGAAAAATGAACTCTATGTAGTAACGACCAATCAATCCCTTGCTCCCCACTGCTTTTTTCTTTTGTTACTTGACCAATATAAAGACTCTATTGCGAGCAAAGTAAAGCACATAGTTTATTTTCAAAGAGATTTTCACAAGATTTTATAAAGCACCGACTCATAAAATAAATCTGTTTATAAGAAGAGTATACGCATTTATCAGATAGTTTCCATTAATTTCCCGTTATTCAAGTATATTATTCATTATTTATATATGGAAGAGCTGTTCATTTATTTATTACCAACATAAACACACTTAGATAATCAGGCCTATTTAACAAATATTCATTAAATATGACCATTTACCAAAGTACACATTTTGCCCATCTGTTTATCAAATTGTTATAGTGACAACCCTGTGACTCTAAGACAGCACCAACCCTACGGCTGACAGATTACGTTTGCACTTCATCAGCGTATGGTGTTACAGTGAGCGAAAATGTTAGATTTAGTATTCTCACAGACAACTATTTTCAACCATGTTCGCACGTTAATAAGTAATTATAAAAATCGCAACTGTAAAATTATTCAGTAAACCCTAATTATAAGAAAATTTCAGACCTTCCTCAACCTCCACCTGCCGGCCTTCATAATTAAATTTATTCACCAAATGTTTATAATTGTAATTTAATTGTAATTTACCAAATATACCCATAAGCTATTTTTTTTATCAAACCAATTCACCGAGCAAGTATACCTTTTCATCAAAATATATACCATTTGCTATGAGCCTACTCAACAAATAATCATCGAATATGACCATTTACCAAAATACACATTTTGCTCAGCTTTTTATCAAATTCATTTACAAAAGTTTTATTTGCAATCATTAAAACTATTCAAACCTTTCAGTCGCAACCATTGCAACTGTCCAACCAACCATTATAACCATTTTTCCAAGTGGCAACCATTAAAAACCATTAAAACCATTTTTTCAACTTTCTCATATATATTTCAATAAACCATCATATATTTTTGCCAAGTAAAACCATTTATAACCATTAGAACCATTTTTTTTGCCACAAATATTTCCAAATTTCCATTTAGCCACTAACAATAAAACCATTTAGCCACTGCGGCTTTTTCCAAATCACTTAGTCGCAAACCTTGCAACTTAATTTTAATCGATTATCCAAACAGTATAATATTTTAACTTCTATTAAATCTTTAAACTCGAAATTACGAACTTCTTTTAAGTTTTATTACGAACTTGTTCGGGTAGGCCTTATATTACCAACTTGTTTGGGTAACCAATTAGTAATAATCAAGACCAATCATTACCTCTAGTACAGTCTTCTTAAGTTGCCATCAGACACGTCCAACTGATCCAATCACCGACGGAGTATCAATAGGGGTATCCAAGGTAAAACTTACTTGTAGTCAAATCTGTATGTTGTAACCTGGTAACCAGCTATTTAATATTTGTAGTGCCAAGTCCAATTTTTATAATGCCAGCTACTGCACCTGGCCAGAGATTTTGACTTGAGACTTAACTCAAAAATTTCGCCACATTTAACATGCGACTTACCTTGAGTACTGTAGATACCTTCAGCAGAACTGTTTATGAGTCTTCACTCTACACTCCTTGTCCTCATCAGCATCAACTCTATGTGAGCACCAGCAGTATATTTCTAGTCCTCTCATCTTCAGCAGCTCGGAGATGATGAAAACAAACTCAGCAGCAGCAGCAGCAGTATATTTCTTGTCCTCTTATCTTTGGAGATAATGATGAAAGCATCTTCAACAGTTCGGAAATGACGAAAACAAAATCAGCAGCAGCAGAACTGTATGGAAGTCCCCACTTTTACACTCTGTTATCTCGTCTTCGGAGATGATAACGATGAAAGCATCTATGAGTAGTTAACCTATTCAAATCCTCGACGCCGGTTATCCCGTGCATCATATTTCTCAGTCAACAACCAGTCAACTTCAGTCTTTTGAAGTTTTCTGCAGCGAGTTGGCCTTGGTCCACTATGCTTACATGATTTTTGATCTGCTAACCTTGCTGTGTCAATGCGTCTCTATTAGTGACCGGATCTTTACTTTCGTCTAATTCATTACTCTGACATTCCGTTCATAAGACTTCCTATAATAACTCATATAGTTAATAACCATCAACTATATAGTCTCTCCATATAGACTCTCCTATCACATTACAATAGACGGATAAATATTGACTACATTGACGAATATATCTATTTAGGGCAGATAATTTCCGTTATAGATCTAACAACAAAAGAAATTTAGAGAAGGGTTGCAAATGAATGGAGCAAGAGACTTATGGCTTGGATTGCGCTTACAAATAGAGTAGTCAACGCTTGTGTCTTACCATGCTTAACCTATGGTTGCGAAACCTGGGCTCTTAATGCAATCCACGAGAAGGTACCACCACGAGGCAAGAAGTATGCTGGTAGTAAAGATCAAAGACCGACACAGTAGCCGAGGTATAAGAAAGCAAACAAAAGTAACCGACATTCTAAATAAAATAGACACGAAGATTGAGATCGAAAACGTTTCGAGGTAGAGCGCACCGAGGAGGCTTTTGTCAACAAGCAATACGAAACAAGTGATACTAAAATCTGAATTAAGTACTTCACATTTGTGAATTTCATTGATAACAATAATTAAATTTTCTTAGGTAATCATATTATTATAACTATACCAACTATCAGCTCTGCTAATTCAACTCTATTGACTCTATCATATCAACTCTATCGACTCTATCATATCAACTCTATCGACTCTACCATATCAACTCTATCGACTCTACCATATCAACTCTATCGATTCTACCATATCAACTCTATCGACTCTACCATATCAACTCTATCGACTCTACTATATCAACTCTATCGACTCTACTATATCAACTCCATCGCCTCTACAATATCAACACTCAAACTAAATCATCTATCAATTAAAATTTTGAAAACGCAATTAATAGCAAACTTCAGTAAAAATAAGTGAAACTAAAGCCGATAGCAAAACTCCAGAGTTACAAATCTGAAATCTTTAAATTGTTGCTCAATACTTTCAACGATACTCCGCGACAGTTGTGTTTCGGATTTCGGAATTTGCCAGAACAGTAATCAATTTAAACGCAAAAATAAACCCAAATACTTCTATCGGTGCCTCTTCTATCGAAGGTTGGCGATAATATTGGCAACTTGAACATTCGACACTGCAGATCTAAATAAGGATCGGATGATTTTATTGAACCACTGGTGTATGTGCTTCAGTCAGGATGTCCTTCTCTGTCCCACGCCCCTTTTGCCTTGTATTTTGCCCTGAATAATTAATAGTAGAGGGTCATACTTAGGGCCACGACACAAGCTCCAGTTTCCTCTCTTTTTTTTATCTAGAAGAATCTTCTTCGAACCCAAATACGACAAAATCCCCATAAAACAGCCATAATCAAAAATTCACTTCAATGAAACTCCATTTACAATCCTTTCGTTTTAAAATGAACAATATAATAATAATTTAGCAAGTCAAAATACGCTAAAAAATTGGACTGCTCACGCCATCCTATCATAGTATTTTTGTTGACGATTTAATTGGCATTTAAGAATTAAAGTAAACCAACTATACTAAAACGTTTGCAGTGCAAGTAGTAAAACAAGAAAGTTTTATTGAGGAACTAGATCAAGAAATATGTAGCATTACTAATATCAATACTTACGTATACGATTCGTTTTTCAAATTTAAGTATTTACTCTTAATTTAGAATATTTGCTTGAAAACTTTGCTTTTGTTAATAATTTGTTTTAAGTAGAATAATTACTTTTTGTTGATTACTTCGAAATACGTGAAATTTAAACAATAGCACAAATTATCAAATGATCATTAATACGGCACTGAACAGCAAAACTTAAACCACTTAATCTCAAAATAAGGGTATATAGAAAATAATAAAAACTTTTGAAAACCAAGATCACATATCGTACCACCATAACCATAACCATCCTGATATTAACCAATTAATAAAACTTAATATACCAAACGACACCATGTAAATCGAACCATAAATGTATGCTTTCTTCTATAATTCCTGTATGGACCGTAACGTAAAATAATTGGAACATAAATAATACCTGTATAACAGTAAAATAAACCTGCTAGGAAAATCTAGTACTTAATTATTATTAAACCACCAATTGTAGGACGATCGAATTTGTATAAACATTAGATAAAATGCGGGTACCGTCCCCGCATAACTATCGGTAATAATAATTTAATTAGATCCTACCAGTAAATCCGGATACTCATTTGATGTACTGCCTCCAAGGAAGTGGCCTCATGCTCCAAATGCATCAGGAAGTGGCCTCGTGCTCCAATTGTATGTGGGCTGTGGGATCCTACCTCTGTAGGATCCCACTTCTGAAAATGTCAAAGACATTAGACCACACTGCTAGTAGGTTAAAAATAAACACAAAGATAACCATGAATAGATTTTAATTTCTGTTCATTCCAGTTTGTTGTGTATGTTAGAATCACATTTTATCCAGAAGAAACTGCAAGAAACTGGTATAGTTGCTCTTTAAAAATTATTGAACAGCCAATGATATTAAAACATAATATTATATAAAAACGATGAACTATTAAAGTTGATTTTACAATTATATTGATTTTAATAAATTTCACTACAAGATCTGTCTCAAAATATTCCAAAAGCCAATTGTTTAGAAATCGATAATGATAATCTAACATAACCTCTTAAAATAGTATGTAGGTAATTATAATTTATACTTATCTCAGCAAAATGCAGTAATCCACCCTAATCTTCACCAATACAATCAATAATAATATACACTTTATCCACTTGTAATAACTCCTCAAAATTTTAATACTGACTGAACTCCCGACGCCATTTTCTCTCACCTTTATACTATTTTTCTGTTACCGACCCACCAACATTCTCCTGAATTTTTGTGATTGGCTGTCATGATTACAGCCTATATATTGAAAAGCTACGATTGGTGATTAAATTACTTAGCATCAATCAAAATAAACTCTGCATCCTGCAACACTCAATGTTGCCAAAATATAACCTCCAAAGTAAAATGAACAATTCATTCCAAGAAACCTAAATTGAACATGAAATGCCATGCAAAATCACCTATGAATCACAACTCAGCATCGCAACAACACTGCGAATAGCGTTCATTCCTCACAGTAGATAGTTATGGATAGGATGGATGCGGAAGTCTATTTGTTTGTTGGTTTGTCATTTCATCACGCTGCAATAGCGTAACGGATCGACCTGATCTTTTGCATGGGCATACTCTTAGTTGACGACCTGGAGAGTGTTATAGGCTTTATCCCTTGTGGGAATTAAAAAAAAACTTATTCCACGCGTACGATGTCGCAGTCTGTACTCATACAGGTGCTAGCTGACCATTTTATAGACAACTAATGTTTGACTCGGTTTAATCTGCATCAGCTCTACGAGTATGACATCAAAATCGCTTTAGCGAACTATAACATTGTGGAACTATGGATTTTGGAGAGGGGAGCATAATTACAAAGTTACATGTACTAAGTACTTTGAATTACGTAAGACCACCCCTAACAAAATGAAATAAAGAAAAAAATGGACTCCCCAATAAATCTCGATATGAATTACTCCAACACTACTGCGCAACTGAATGGGCGACTTTACCAAAATGGTGGATCATTAAAATCAAATCCCGTAACAAATGTATATAAAACGATATAAAACCTTTTGTGAATACACTGCTTTATGCTTCGGTGCCACAGACAGCGGTACAGAGTTCTCTCTGCGTTCTGTGTTGGCAATAATCTACGAAAAGAGGTTATTTAGTTTTTAAAATGAAAAAACAAAACCCTATTTTTTTCATTTCCAAAAACATTTTCAATAATGACTTAGATCGTTCTACTTGACCGCGACGTTCAAACAAACAATGCCTAAATACAATATAATTTAAAATATTGTGTCTTTAATTTTTGACAGCGGACTGCGGAACTCATAACTTTGAGTTCAGATCAGAAAAAGTTTTATGTTCGCTGTATTCCATGCGGAAGTGGCTGAATGAGGAAGGCTGAGGACCGGGTTTGGTGGCGTTCTTTGGGAAAGGCCTATGTTCAGCAGTAGACGTCCGCAGGCTGAGATGTTGATGATGATGTTCCATGCAACAGCTGTCGCATAGATTATGTTATTAGTGAACTTTGAACGCAGAATTCTAGAGTTCTAGACCACAAAATGATTGATTTCTGCAATCAAAGAACCATTTACAGTCCCACAAACTTATCTAACCCGGTGATATGAAAAATGAAATAAAAACAAAAACCACCGGGTCAGATAAGTTTGACGGACTATAGATATATTTGAAAAAGTTTTTTTTAAATTAGTACGCCGACTTAGGACAGCTGAACATAGAACTTTACTCAAGGAAGGTCACAATGGAATAACAGCCTTAAACGCCATGAGAGTTATTTGTAATAAATTATAGAATAATTCGGGTGTAACAACAAATAAATCCTTAATAAGGTGTCGTTAAACTTTATTATTTAGTAACTGACTCCACTTAGAACTATTGTTGATTTTTTTTCTACCTCCCCAAACATCTGTTGTGATTTGTGTATGCGGGAAATTTACAGATAAAACTGAACAGTAAGAGACGGGTCAAATTATATTTTTATCGATATGACATAATAATTATGGCTTCGTAAATAATGCTTTGAAGCAAAATTTTTTTAACTGATTTTGATAAGCTTGGAGTATATTTAATAAACTTAGTGGGAGAAATAAAGATAAGTACATGTTTGAAAAATTAGTACTTACTTGGTAGTAACAAAACACCTACTAACAATTTTTTTTGATTTCATAGCACATTTTTTTTTTAATTTCATGTACATTCTACTGATGTCTGTTGATACATCTTATTCTGAATCTAGCCTACTATGCCTTCCTACCTCCATCTGCCATCTACGGCTGCCATACCCACATTAAAAATTCGTTTAATATTAAAAGAAATATATTTATATTAGGTATCGTATATAGATACCTTATACAATAATTAATATGTTTTACTTGTATGAACATCCATGCAAGAGACCTAATCGTCCAACAGTGGACATCTGTTTGTTGAGATGCCAGTAGGACTGCTTAAATTTTAAAGAATCTTTTTATCACATTAATAATTGTCGTAACATAACTACAAAAGTTTTATCTGAATCGTTTACACATACTACCGCGAGTGACAATATTTATAGTTTATAGCCTCTATTATGCTACCGTAGAGTCGTATTGTGGGACCACTGTTGCCTCGTAACTTTTTATTATCGAAATTATTACTTTTATAATGTTTTAAATGAATTATTGATTCTTTTTAATACTCTAAAATTTATGCATAGACATCTCTATGTTGACTACCTACGCCTAATTTTGTAGTAATAACAGCGTCGTTTTTATCTCATCTGATGGTAAGTGATGATGCTGTCTAAAAATGTTACTTAGTAAATATTCCTTTTTTTTACTAAATTGGGAATCCTGTCCTTTCACGCTGATGGTTTAAGGAGTTTCCACACGGCCACTAGACAAGCCTTTTAGGGGTTTCGTAATAAACTAAGGAACTCTTAGTCTAGGTATCTGTGTCTCAAAGAAGTTTGAATAATCCATCATCTTCATATACCTACTAATATTATGAATGCGAAAGTTCGGATGGAGAGATGGATGGATGGATGTCACTTACTCGTGGTTTTTGTTTTTATTTTACGCTTTTTATCACAACGTAAGCTTTTTTTTTACTGCATGATGTGACACCTGTTATAGATTGTATCTGCACTTAACAATGTGTGTAACTTGTATTTAGTTTTTTAAGTATTTTTCAATGTATCAATTTGTTGGTTGTCCTAATAAATAATAAATACTACTCTACTAGGTAGTAGAGTAGGTATACTCAGTCACGCCAGAACGGCAGAACGGATCTTGATGAAATTTTGCACAGAGATAGATTATAGTCTGAAATAACACATACCTATGCTTTTTATCCCGGAAAATCAAAGAGTTCCCACAGGATTTAAAAAAACTCATTCAACGCGGACGAATTCGCGGGCATCATCTAGTACCTACAATATAAATTCAATATTACAGTAAAACTTTTTCTATCAATGGTAAGACAGGAGAACCAAAATAGGACACTTTTAAATTGCAGTAAAATTATGTAAACTTATGAATGAGATAGGTACAAAAGGCCCATCATAAATATAGAGTTAAAACCATCCGCAAGTCGATAAAAAACCTCTGCGCCATTTTTCGGTAAGCGACTGAAGGTAGGCCAAAATAAATATGAAGACCCATTACAACTTAATGATACAATAATTAAAGCACAATTTGCAACGAGTTTCGGTAAAATCCAAAACTCAGTTTCCTATTCATCATCATAGAATTGTAATGCACCATAAAATATCTATCAATGGCACTCATGAAATAGAATACTTTTAAATTGTAGTAAAATTATGTGAAATTATGAATGAATAGACCCTCGAATTTCACAAAGAGTTAAATCCTTTCGCAAGTCAATGAAATCTACTGTGTCATTTTTCGGTAAACTAATGAAAGTAATCCATAATCATTTACAGACCAAATAATGATAGAGACATGCCGACGCCAGTGTATGAATACAAACGAATTGCAACTTAATTACCACATGTTTAAAGTGCAATTTGAAATGTATTTAGCAACAAGCGGGGCAACATTTTCTTAAGCATTTGATTTGCAAATTGCAACTTAATGGTATTTTAATTAAAGTACAATTCTATTTACGAATATTGAAATCAAATAGTATTAGATTTGATGCCTAAATTGCAACTCAGTTTTAAAGCCGTTAAAGTGCAATTCAGAATGCGTTTATTTCAAACCAACCCGTTCACTCAGCGACTGTGAAATTTAAAAAAAATATTAATTAATCTTTCAATTGTATCATTAGACCGAATACAGTCGTGTTTACTCGTGCAATATCGCATCACTTCATTTTCTCTCCCTTTAAGTCTCATTTTAATGATAAATGATTGGAGAAATTAATGATTAATGACATACTTCGGACGCGATGAAAAGATGCTGGCATATGTGTCGAGGAATTCTAACTTACCGAGACCGTCAGATGTTTTGGGTTCTATACAATTCCTGTAGTCATTCACAAGTTGTTATTGATGGTTCGTTATTTTGGAGTGTTAAATGAGCTTGAATGTACCGATGTCATTATGTCGGATGGGTAGGAGCCTCGGATCAATTATTACCTAGGGAGCTTCCAGAGTTGTAATTTTTAACCAACTTCAAAAAGATTTAAATAGTCCTAAATAAATAAAATTATATTTTTGAATTAATCTTAAAGTTGTTATAAGGATCAATTAGGTACTGCCTAACTAAAGAGGTTTCAGAGTTTAGTAATCTTTAACTGACCAACTTCAAAAAGATAATGGTCCCAAAATTAATCTGTCTGTGGTCTGATGGGTGGCTTCAGCCGTGGCTAGTTACCACCCTAGCGGTAAAGACTTACCGCCAAGTGATTTAGCGTTCCGGTACGTCTTTGCCGGTAGGGCGGTAACTAGCCACGGCCGAAGCCTTCCACCGGGCAAATCAATCGGGCCAGACCAGAGTAAATGCAGAAATTATAAATTCACAAATTGACCCTACCGGGGATCGATCATCGAACCCGTGACCACCACACGTTAAAACCACAGCGCTAACCAATGCGCCAATTAGGAATTCCCGCGGGATAAAAATACTAAATCCATGCGGAAGCAGCCGCGGGCATCATAATAACTATTATTAAATTGATAAAACAACAATATTCTGTATTAATTTGTCCCTATGTACCTACAATCTATTTTGCCCGAGTTATTTTATCAAAGTCACAGAATATATTTCAAGTAAGTACCTAATTAAAAATAGCATAACATTATAAATACCAACAATTTGGCAACCAAATTTGAATAAATGCGTGATCTAATTAGTATATATTGGTACTAATATTATAAATGCGAAAGTTTGGATGTATGGATGGATGTTTGTTACTCAATCACGCCAGCACGGTTGAACGGATGTAGATGAAATGTGGCCAGAGACAGATTATATTCTGGAATAAAACATAGGCTACTTTTTATCCTGGAAAATGAAAGAGCTCCCGCGGGAACCAAAAAACTTAAATCCACGCGGACGAAGTCGCGGGCATCAGCTAGTAACATTATAAATACCAACAATATGGCAACCAAATTTGATTAAATGCGTGGTCTAATTAGTATAAAATATTTAATAGTTAAGGATAATTTAATGTTTTAATTAATATGTAAGTGCTTACTATAATTAATTTGATAAAATCCCACTGTAATCTAACCTAAATTTAAATAACAATTACCTATTTCCTCGTGTAGAATGTTGGATAATTATGTTTTGGACGGGATAAAACTAATTGAATTTTCATCAAAATATATTATTGCGAGCTATGCACCGTTCTCCTATAAGTATGAGGCTTGAGCCATAGTCCATCACGCTGACCATGTACAGACATGCATTTTTGTTAATAGCGGTAGATGTTACAGGCAATCAGAGGCCATAGCGATCGTTACACCCTAGCTATCATTTTAGTTACTTTCATTCTGGTATATCAAAGGCTTGCTAATAACTATTTACCCTTACATATTACTAGATAATGCCTGCGACTTCGTCCGCGTTAAGTTTTTTCATTCCCACGGGAACTACTTAATTTTCCGGCCTTTGTCCTTCCCCGGGATGCCACCTATCTCTATACCAAATTGAGTCAAATCTGTTGAAAATATGGGCCTTAAAAGCGTAGCAGATAGACAGACAGACAGACACACCTTCGCATTTATAATATTACAATCGTGCATTGTCGAGTCAACATCTTCTGAAGATGCTTCGGTGTCGGAGTGAAACGTATGTTGAGAATTACCTATTTGGAACATTTGTGTGGTGCTGTGCCGGTGCGAATTGCTGGCTTACTGGGCGGTGAATATCGCAAGCTACACGTGCAAGATACACGCTGTACTGTATTATATAAATATTTATAATATTTAATATATAACAACGAGTAACAACCATAAAACCGATCGCTCATGCAGATTTAGCAAGCATATGTAAATACACAGATGACATATTCTAATACGAGGGTCGTGCCCGACGCTAAACGCGTTTAGTTGGTATTAAATTCGATATATTTTTCCATATCATGTTAGGGGATGCTGTGAAGGGTGAGTACTTATTGGATGGTGGTATTCAACATTAAAAAAAATACAAAATTTGTTTATGAGCAACTCAAATCTTATTTTAGACGGACGTAACATGACTAAACTTTAGCTAAGATGGCCGCCAAATGACCGATTCGGTTACACTATGGAGGGTAGAGTAGAGGAGTGTTATCTCTTATGGGAGAAAAGTTGAAAGTGTCCAGTGGTTCCTGAAAATAACAGTTCAAAAACCTTCCACAGTGGGGCTGGTGTAGCAAAGTGTATGGTATGAATGTAGCAATTGTAGATTGAAGTAAAGTATGCCGAGTTAAAAAAAATTAATATTACTGTCGACTAAAATAGTTAATTATTGAAAATTTCAACAACTTACATTGTACAAAATAATGATGAATGTTTTCTTTCCTTGTTTATTTCTCAAACCTACTCTAATAATATTTGGCACTTCCTTTTAAATTTACCTTGATGCGGATGTGGCGCAGCCAATGTGGTGCATTTCGACGGACACTTTTTATATACAGAGATGTTACTCCTTCCTTCTACACTCCATAGGTTACACTCATACCTACAGTCCCACAAACTTATAGCTGGCCTGACGCGATGGCCAAAATTGGAACTAATTTTTATGCCTGTCCTGAGTCCCAACAAAGAGTTTGATACGCTGATATTGGTAGATAAATCATGTAATTTCGATGCAGTATTGCATAGAGCCATCCCTGCAGTGGGCTAAGCCCCGCTCATCTGATTACTGTGTTTGTCGTTACATTGCGTATTCTATTTTAATAGCGGACGACGCGACGTCCTTTGTTGGACAATAAGATAAACGACGTTGTCGAAAACGACGACGATGACGACGACGGCGACGATAACAACGAAAACGACGACGACAAAAGAAATTAACAGATATAAAATTTATCTCCATCAACTTAAGAATTTCATCTATTATTAAAAAATCAGATCAATTAAAATATGTACTTACTTAATTCTCTGAAATCTGCATTGATAGTAGCTTTCGATGCAGTGTTGCATAAAGCCATCCCTGCAGCCGGCTAAGCCCCGCTGAGCTAAGCTCGGTTCAACAGTCAACTGTGCCAATAAAGGGGAAGCCCTTTCCGAATTCATTAAAGTGTTTGTCGCACTGAGTAGGGAAATGTAAGGTTTGTCATCGTCAGTGGCGGCTCTAGGGGGTGGCAAGCTGGGCAACCGCCCGGGGCCTCGCTCTTGCAGGGGCCTCGCGCACTCGCGCTACCGTCGCATGATCGTGAATCGTGATGCCGCTAGAAAATTTGAACCCGGTAGTTCAAAAAGGAAATGAGTTTGTTAATTTCCAATATACAATATTAAAACTCTGAAATTATTTTTACTTATAACTTTTGCATTTCTCGTCAAAAATTCTCGCATAAATTCCACAAAGCATGAGGGCCTCGCAAATATCTACCGCCCAGAGCCTCGCAATGGCTAAGGCCGCCCCTGGTCATCGTTACGTTGTGAAGGAACTAGAAGTTTAATTCGCTATAATCCGCCACAGTACGTAAATCTATGTGGTTCAGTATGTATCTTGCACTTGTAGCTTGTGATATTCACCACATCACACAAATCTTCCAAAATATTCTCGACGTACGTTTCACTCCGACACCGGAGCATCTTCAGGAGATGTTGACTCAACAATGCACGATTGTCTCACTCAGTGGCGTGCAGTTCATAGAGGAATAAAAGCGCTGCTTACCCTAATGGAAATAGGTCAATGTTCATTTTTCATTAGTCAGTTAATAGGTATTCTTCTACTCCCAATGTAAGGTGGCGGATCTACCTGATACAATTAGGTTGGTCAATGAAAATCTTTTACGCATTTCTAATTGGAGTAACTCGTTTGGGCTTAAAGTTAATCCAAAGAAGACACAAGTTATAATCTTTGGGAGTTCAAAATTAATTTGACGCATAACTTTGTCGCAGCTTCCACCAGTCATATTATTCGATGGGACTCTTATCCCCTACAGTGCCAAAGTGAAAAATTTAGGCATTATCTTTGACCAAACATTATCTTGGATGCCGCAAATGAGTGAGCTAAGTAGAAAGATGTTTGGTGCAATTGGTTATCTACGTAGATTACGTAATGTCCTTCCCATTCCTACTAAAATAGCGCTGGCTCAGTCTCTTCTTCTACCGATCCTTGACTATGCGGACACGTGTTATCTTGATCTCACTGAGGAGCAACTAAATAAACTTGAGCGGCTTCAAAATTACTGTATAAGGTTCATATTTGGCTTGCGAAAGTATGACCACGTTTCCGAGTTCCGCCGTAAGCTCAAGTGGCTCCCGATTCGCCTTCGCAGGAATACTCACATTCTTCACCTTCTGTACTGCATTCTGTTCAATCCCATCACACCTCACTACTTAAAAGATAGATTTAAGTATATATGTAATTTACACTCTTTTTCCCTCCGTTCTCAAAATAATCTTTTATTAAGTACTCCTAGTCACTCAACTTCCTTCTATCAAAATTCTTTTACAGTAACTGCTATACGGCTTTGGAACGTTCTCCTTTTGGATATTATTAAGCTATCCCAATCTCTTCCTATCTTCAAAACTAAATTGAAACAACATTATCTATAATTATAATCTATATATTCATCTGTCGTCTATTTTCTATTACTTCTTTACTTCTATACTGTGTATTTATCCTATATATATATTTTTAGATTGTTTATATGTATACAATATTTATTTATTAATATTATGTTTCAGTACACCCCTCCCGCTTTCTCTTAAAAGTTTCCTCTGCCCTAAGGTTGCCTGGAAGAGATCGCTGTTTATGCGATAAGGCCGCCTGTTGTGCCGTATCCATTGCAATGTTTGTTTTTTTTTCATTTAATTTCTTTGTGTACAATAAAGTATATTTTACTTTTAATTTTTACCTATTCTGACTAACTAATGCCTACCAGCTTCAAGCCCTGTGCAAGTCACTGGTATCTAATACTGGTATAGGTTAGTAATTGTATCGTGCATTATAGTGTGGATGCATGCATGCAGGATTCCTCACGATCTTTTCCATCATTGTTAAAGCAAGTTATATATAAATGAAGAGTAGGAGAGACTCCTTTTGTGAGTAATAAATAACGTTCATTCAAATACAAGCAATTATTATTTAAATACATAACACCCATATCAACATCCATTACTCCCAACGATTCAACAACCCTAAGCGAATCGTTTAAGCAATCTAATTGAATAAATTCACAGTGGATACGCACTGCAGTAATTGTTGAATCATTGACTGAGCTTTACGCATCATTTTATTTATGTGTGACGCCTTATAATTGAAATCTATTGGATGAAATTTAAATACTTACGACAATCGAGATCGAATATGTATTGAAATCGAAATTGGATAGAAGCTGGGTTTACAATCTTACAATCTAAAATACAAAATAGTTAAATAGTTAAAATTTTACAATCATGCATTGTCGAGTCAACATCTCCTGTAGATGCTCCGGTGTCGGAGTGAAACGTACGTTGAGAGTAATTTGATAGATTTGTGTGGTGTGGTGAATATCGCAAGCTACAAGTGCAAGATACACACTGTACCATATAGATGTCCTCTGAACAGACGGGGCAGAGCATCAGATGCCCCCCAGATACTAGGAGTTCTTTCCAAGCAGTCGCCGTGGCCGAAATCGGTCAGGAGTGCATCATGAATGAAAGTCTAGATCCATGCTGTGCGATGACATGGCTGACTACCATTTAACTCCCTGGCGGAGTGGTGACTGGTGAAAGCTAGATACCAGGTTCGATCCCCGGCAGGGCCAATTTGGGAATTTATAATTTTTGAATTTTCTCTGGTTTGGCCTGTAGGGAGGCTTCTGCCGGGGCTAGTTACTATTCTACCGGCAAAGTCTTGCCGCCTAACGATTTAGCGTTAGGTAGTAGAAACCAATTAGAGGTAGGTAATATAACTGCCATACCCCAAACAGACTAGTCCGCTACTGCGTCATTATCATCAGATGACATTGCAGTCAAGGCCTAACTTGTATACATTGTACTATGTATTACCTATTCTATGCTTGTAGTGGATAAGAAACGATCCCGACTTGTACATTACAATTGCACCAAAATAAAGGTGTGGGTAGGTTATACCTACCTACCTAGATCGACATGGGGAGCTAAACAGTAAACTACCAACGCGGTCTATTATACCCACCGGTAATACGTTTATACGAATAACGTTTGACGTTTGGAGACGTGTTGCGGCGTTTTTATAGGGTTTTATTGAGTTAAACTGAGGGGTGGACTTTATTGTTACGATAGGTTATGCTCATAAATATGTATGTCACTTCCCTCGTAGTTCTTCTCTGCCATTTTGGATGTACCTACTTAGGGTATTTTGTACCTTTGAACTTGAAGTTGTTTTTTTACATGAATGCGTAATACCTACTAAGGGTTAGAAATAAAATATAGGTACTAAGTAGATACTAACTTTTATCCATTTAAATACTTACTATTCTACTAATTATACTAACTAATATTATGAATGCGCCTGTGAGTTTGTTTATTACAATTTCACGGCCCATTTTATCAACCGATTTTGATGAAAGGTAGACATAGGTGGTGTACCGGGAAAGGACATTTTATTCCGGAAAAAGAAAGAGTATGTACTTATGTATGTATGGATGTATGGGTGGATGTTTGTTACTCAATCACGCCCCAACGGCTGGACGGATCTGGATGAAATTTAGCACAGAGATAGATTATACATTGATATAGATATATTATAGATAGATATAGATATATTACAGTCTGAAATAGCACATAGGCTACTTTTTATCCCGGAAAATGAAAGAGTTCCCGCGGGAACCAGAAAACCTCAATCCACGCGTACGAACGCGTCGCGGGTATCAGCTAGTACATCCATACATCCATCCATCCAAACTTTCACATTATTAAATTAGTATAGAGTACATATATACGAGTCCTTGTTGTTAGAATACTTTGAAGAATAGAAGAACTTTGTTCATGAGTTCTCTAAGTAGGTAGATATATAATATTAATCAATCAATCAAATAAATATTATAAATGCGAAAGTTTGGATGGATGGATGAATGGATGTATGGATAGATGTATGGATAGATGTTTGTTACTCAATCACGCCCGAACGACTGAACGGATCTGGATGAAATGAAGCACAGAGATAGATTATAGTCTGGAATAACACATAGGCATTTTATCCCGGAAAACAAAGGAGTTCCCGCGGGAACCAAAAAACCTCAATCCACGTGGACGTAGTCGCGGGCATCAGCTAGTAAAGTGATGAATAATAACCCTTACATACCAACAGCACCATTCGATAACAAATTGACTAATTAAGGAAAAAGGAAAAGGTTTATTTTGAGCTAATTACTAACAACTAATCAACATTAATATAAATTAATGTAATAATGAATTTAATTGGTTATTATTTCTTTATTATATTTTTTCCTGTTTGGTAAGGATCGGTTTTAATGGGCACAATTAATGAGTGGGTTATTAATCATAATAATGATTTAGGGTCCTCCCACACACACAATATGCAGTGTGTTTTTAGGGTTCCGTACCTCAAGAGGGAAAAAGGAACCCTTAAAGGATCACTGAGGGACGAGTGGCCTAGTTGCGACGACCCAATCAGTCGATTGCGATTGTTCAGCAACGTTGACCCAAGTCAGTAACTGGATGGGTGACCGAATTTGGCCTTTTCGTTACCTCCGTTGGAGCTGTGAAAAAATCAAGCTTCTAAGTCAACGCAATCGAAAGATACGGCGCCGCTTATGCCGCAAATATTTTTTTCTAAACAATGATATGAAATGTGCACATTTCATATCCTGTAAATGAGTTCGAAAGTTAAACTTCCCGGCCTAGGCCAATAAAGAATCTATGTATTTCCATTACATATCATAAGTTTAAATTTGGAATCTTTCTTCCTGAATATCTTGTAACTTGTTATAATGTTCTTTGGCCTTAAATAGTTTAAATTTGGAACTCTATTACGCGTTCAGCACTCACAGCGGAAAAAAAAAATTAAAAGTATAATATTGGTTTTTTATCTTTATAATATTGAAAGGCGGGAATTAACTACATACCTAATCGTTATAAATTTATTATTTAAAAGTGACGAAAAAATGAGTTCGAGTGAGGATATTATGAATTTAGATTGTACGCCTCCTTTTCTGAGAGCGGAGGCCGAATTAGCTAAAAATAATTTTCTTCCGCCGAAATCCAATGAAAATTCAATAGTTGCATTTTTTAGAAAAGCATTATACACACCTCGACCGGGAGAGCATTTCTGGTCTCGTATATTATATCTAACTAACACTCGACCAGAAAACGCGTTCTTCCCGGTCTCGCGATGTAATGTACTAGACGCTCGCCAATAAATCATAACCTATAGGGTACCTACTTCCCGTTGACCTAGAACCATAAAATTTTGCAAGTTGTTAGGTCTCACAACACAAGTATAGGAAAAGTCCAAAAATCCTTAATTAGGGTTCCGTACTCATAGGGGTACCCTATGAGTACGGAACCCTAATTAAGGTTTGCCAGGCTCAGGCGCTACCAGTGTAGCGCTATATTATGGAAGCCATGGCTTACATATTTCACAGCTGATTACGGTTTCTTGTTATTTTCTAAAATAATTCATGTTTTGTGGTGGTACGGAACCCTTCGTGCGTAAATCTGTATAGCACTTGACCGGTTTTTTAACTGGGACAGTATAATAATATGGGGAAAACCAAAACCATGGGAGAGGAACCTATAGTTCTGTTTAGTGAAAATTATTTTGGCTTGGTCATTCTTTTGCCGATGAAACGTGAAAGCATTTATAACAGACAGACAGGCAGTTACACTTACAGATACACTTTTTTTTTGTAAGATTCGTATGGACTCAGTCACTCTCTAAGACTCTCTCTAAGGTTATATCCATTCAAGAAAATCACATCCATCCGTTGCTTCGTTGCATTGCAGCGTGAATGAGGGTCAAAGCAACAAATAATCACAATTTCAGATTTTTCAATTTAGGTTTTTGAAAAATCCGAAGAGAGCTCTATCCGGGATAATTATATTTTCTCTTGCCCCTCCCTAGGTTGCGAGCTATCTCCATACCTAGGTACAGTAAATACTTGGTCAACAAATGGTACGTGGAAAGTAACAGATAGACACAATTTTAAATTTATATTTTACTAGCTGATGCCCGAAACTTCGTCCGTGTGGATTGAAGTTTTTTGGTTCCCGCGGGATCGCTTCAATTTTCCGAAATTAAAAGTAGCCTATGTGTTATTCCAGACTATAATCTATCTCTGTGCCATATTTCATCCAGATCAGTTCTGACGTTCTGGCGTGATTGAGTAACAAACATCCATTTGAGGTATATTTTGGTTCCCGCGGGAACTCTTTAATTTTCCGGGATGAAAATGTGTTATTCCAGACTGTGACAACAGATCCGTTCAACCGTTTGGCGTGAAAGAGCAACAAATATCCATATACATCCATGCTTACAAACTTTCGCGTTTATAATATTAGTACGATAAGATTTATTTAAATTTGATAACCTAGCCTAGATAATAACAATGTACTTACACAGATACTTCAAAAAATAAATAAAAATTTATTAAATAATGTGAAAATTTAAATCTATTTTATTACTTGTTTATGTAGGTATCCCTTGTAATACATATAATTATTAGGTAATTGGTATGGATCAAACTTTTTACTCTCCACTAGTTGATGCCCGCGACTTCGTCCGCGTGGTTTAATTTTTTTTATTCCCGCGGGAACTCCTTGATTTTCCGATAAAAAGTAGCCTATATCACTCTCCAGGTCCTCAACTATACCATGTCAAAAATCGCGTCGATCCGTTGCTCCGTTGCGGCGTGATTGAAGGACAAACCAAATAAACCAAGAAACAAACACACTTTCGCATTTATAATATTAGTATGATATAAAGCGTGTGCTTTGGTTTTAACTGAAATAAAATATGCCAGCTTTTTGGTAAACAGGAAAACCGCATAAATAAAATATTTTATTGTGAAATACATAATTATTATTAACAAAATGGGGCTCCCAAGTGATAAATGAGACCATTTAAGTGGATGCTTAATTAGGTACATTCTTTTATCTGAGTACCTAAATACAAATAATATGATCAGGGTCCATACAGCCAACTCTTAAAGCAATACATAAGCAATATTACTCAAAATGACAGTTTGATATGACGTACCTTAATTGACGTTCCTAAAATATGGATTATAATTCTTAAACCCGAAAGTCCACAGACCACAATAATCAAACAATAATGGCTTTAAGCGTTGGCAGTATGGCACCTGGATTCTGAAGGCTAGGCTTTAATAGATACTTACCTACTAATAAAAAGTATGAACTTATATTTTGAAAAATTTTTGATAAGTATTTTTATAAAATGTACCACACATTCACATTATAATATTATGCGAAAGTGTGTTTGTTTGTCCTTTAATCGCACCGCAACAGAGCTAAATAGAAATCGACGTACCTACTGAAACACATATTTTTTATCCAAATAAACTTTTTAAAAGTGCTTTCGAATCGTCGAGTGAATCTACCACTGGTTCGGAATACCATTCCTACCGAGAAGAACCAGCAAGAAACTCGGTGGTTGCTCTTTTAAAAAAAAAATCAAACGTGTAGATATAAGAAACCAAAGTCCTAAGCATTGCTGGAGCGAATCAAATTAATGGCCTTGTATCATTTAAGTACATAATCTTCAACAGTAATGTAATATGTTTTTTTCAGGAGCATACTTTTAATGGATTTCTTAAACTTGTGTAATAGTAACTATACCCATGAAAAATATTACTGATAGTTGAGGACCTGTAGAGTGACATAGGCTACTATCATATCCCCGAATATCAAAGCGTTCTTCGAGGGATTTTTAAACCTAAATCTACGCAATCGAAGTCGCGGACATCAGCTAGTACAAAATAAATATGGGAACTTATTTAGTTCAAAATACATTATCACGTTACTCAGCGATATCGCTCCACAATGAATGAATGAATGAATGATTGTTTAATGTACCAGAAGTGAGCAAATTCGTTTTTAAACGGCTATCAGTCGGTCATTAAAACGGTTGTGAATGCGTTCGCCTATGCCGCGCCATTTTAGGTTGCTGGGGTGACCATGATATTAGAATGTTGGGTTTTTAATTAAATTAATATAGGTGGATGGGCAAAAGCGGTGGTTGCCTAGTGGTATGACTAGCTGATGGCCGCGACTCCGTCCGCGTGGATTGAGATTTCTTAGTTCCCGCGGAAACTCTTAAATTTTCCGGGATAAAAAGTAGCCTATGTGCTATTCCAGAATATAATCTATCCCTGCGCAATATTTCATCCAGATCCGTTCAGCCGGTCTAGCGTGATTGAGTAACAAACATCCATCCACACATCCATCCAAACTTTCACATTTATAATATTAGTATTATAGAAGTATAGATATATTTATAGTGTGGTAGTCTCAAATCGAGTTTCCATTCACATAGTCACCCTACCCGCTTGCGTTTATTAAGTAGATACTCTCGATAATGGGACAGCACTACAATAGCGTTTGTCCAACACAATAGAACGACTGCAACGATTGTTGTCCCACATCTGGGATCCCAGATATCGACTCTTTGATCGTGGACACCTTATTTATTTATTCCATTTTCAAATCTTACTTACTATATGTATTTTTTTTTACTGAGGATGCGGTTACAGATTATGCACACGTTTTTTTTTTCTTTTGATAAACTGCAAATGAACTTAATAAAAGCAAGGTAAAGGCAGTGCAATCGGTGATAGATTACAGCTTCTTAATCGAAAGGCACATGATTCGATCCCTACACAACCAACCGACCCGATGAGTGCTAAGGGATAGAAGTGACGTAAAGAGCTTAATCTGATATTCCTCCATTAGGTAGTGTGTAGAAATCAAAATTATTTTTTACTTTACAGTGGCTTTGGAAGTCGGTTATTTCTCAAGAATTTTTACTTTGGACATATGCACACCTATGAAGTGTCATAATTATTGACAGGCAACCATCGACAAAAAATACTCCATAGACATATATGGTTTCTACAATAGTGAAGCCATTTGCCCTTTTATCCGATATTTGGTAACTCGTATTACTCGTATTACTAGTACAACTTTCCTTTTCAATGGTCACGGAGCTGAAACACTAGCTTTCTTGATAGTCCTTTAAGCACCATCCATCTCATCCATCATCTTTGGCGATGGATGGTTTCTATGACCTGACTGATTCATGTTGGTACATTTACTGTTCCCGTGTTTATAAATGATTTATTTTAATACATACATTAATTAATTAATTACGATTAGGGGTATGGGTTGATAATAACTGTCATGCCCCTAAAAGGTAAAATCGCAGTCAAGGGCTAACTTGTAGTGGATAGAAAGTAAAGTAAAGTAAAGTAAATATTTATTTGGTAAAATATGGTACAGACAAGATGATTCTTATTTTAAGAATTGAAGAATTCTTGCATCGAATAAAAACAATGATCTAAAAGATACTCGAAAAGTTCTTAGAAGAAAACTTAGTCATTTAAACGCTTGGGTAGGTATGTTTATAAAACAATAAAAAAACTGTTGTGCAAAGATAAATATCAATGTATCAAATCGATTAAAATGTCTTCATAAAGGAAGTCGATTGATCAATCATTAAATCGAGCTGCCAAAAGTAAAATAAATCGTTGGACAAAATATACATTCACAGCGTGAGATTGCAGTCACGGTTAACACTATTACCTATTCTGTAGTCAAGGGCAAAATTTAATTATTAACTAAATAAGTCAGTACCTACCTACATTACTGATATTTGTAAGTACAAAATAAACATTAAATCACGAATCTCAACGAACTCATACAACAAGCGTATTAAATTTGAACAACTCCCTAATCATACGAACACTTTAAAATCTCCCCACTTTATTATTTTCACCATTTTACCTTGACCTCTCCACCACCCAATGTAAATCCCTTTATAGCCAAAATCACGCGTAGTTTTAAATACGGTCAGGTCAAAGTATATTGGTGTAGGGTGAACAGGGTAGCCTATTAAGTGATGGGTAATTTAGGAATACATAAAGTACATAATAGGGTCCTTAACTTGGGCTAAATGAGGTGAAAACTGGGACGTTTACCCTACTTCCCCCATTGCTATGGGTTGTAGATGGAGACATACTTTCAATACGCCGCTACTTGCCCGTTGAATACAATGATCCAATCAATTGGGGATAAAAATTGTCCTAAGTCACTGTCAAGGTTCAATCAAGGCATAGGTACTTACAGGTACCCACGCAAAAAAAAACTGGACGAAATGCAGGAGAAACCATCAAACAAATATACCGACTTTCGCATTAATTATTTTGCTAAAATAATATTATTAGATATGATTTATAAGCGATTGCCCTCGGCAATATAGAAAATACAGCAGTCAGGATTTTTCTCTTATAATATACCTACTTAGTTTTTGACAACGTAAGTGGCGTGTTGTTAGTATGTTTCCAGCTATAATCTCCTCCCTGTGCTATAGGCTAATGGATGCGATATGGCAATATACAAACGATGCTCAGTTGGATGACTTTCATAGTCATTCCATAATAATTTAGAATATTAATTTATCTGTATTATTGTCAAACTGCGATACTCCCATCGCTGCTTATAACCTAATTCATAAAACAAGGTCATGAATGATAAATTTACCTGAATTTTGAGTAATATTGTGAAAAACCGGGCTGAGTTATTTGCTCTTCTCAAACCAGGGTGCGTTTGGAACCCTCGTGTCACGAATTCCCGTTAAGGTCTATATATTCCATGACTAGATACAACCTAAGACCGATTGACTAACTACGGATCTTTATTTGGAAGTTCATAAAACTACACGTGGGCATAGAACGGGCATATTTTTGGGTAGTAGCGAACAACTTCGCTACCCACAATGTACCTTATAGAAATCCTGAAATAGCACACTAACACATGTGTTAAAGATTACTCTTAAAATGCATCAGAGATTAAATAATAAATAAATAATAAATTGGAACGATACAACAAAGGACTTACTGGCATTTCAGCTATCATCTCGCACACACTTTACTTTCCAACACCACGTCTCAACTCACTCTATACACAAAAGTATAACACTGTATATATTATGATATATAAGAATGTACACAGCACAGGCGTGCACCTCTGATGGCGAGCGATACTCCACTTTTTGTTTACAGAATGACGCCCGTATTTATACACAATGTCTTTTTCGCCTACCCTCTACCAACTCTGAATTCATTAATAGTGCAATATCAACATGAAATCAGTATTGCCATTCTATAAATAATAAATAAATGTTGCCAGTCGAACACACGATCACGACATTCGGCCATCCGACATTGTGCAACCTCCCGGTGCACAACCACCAAACATTTGCTTTGCTAAGCTTAGTTCGCTTCACTCCTTGCAACAATCTGTAGTGTACAACAAAACATCTTCATCCATTCATACTTGCACGATGACATTTAGTTTTAGTAAATCACGACATTCGGGAGAATTAAAAAGGATAACAAAAAGACCTACATTTTTTCAATTTAGTAATATCAAACTTAAAACCTCAAACCGATCTGAAATCCAAAACTATCGAGCTTTTGATCTTGAGATTTGTGAAGTGTGTGTGAAGTGCAATAAAACTGATTGATATCGCTGAGTCGAAATTTCACAACAGAAATAAAAATATCGCAATTTAAATCTAAAACTCATATAGAATAAAGTTAGGCAAATAAAGGATTAATTATCTAAAGCTGAATAAAAATCTAGTCTGAAACTTAATCAAAGTCTGGAACAGTTACAGTCTAAAACATAATCTAAACAGTATGTTACATATACCGTAAGCAAAAGTCTAAAACTGAATTCAAATTTAATAAAATACCCAATATTTATTTTATTTCTTATACCGTTTCAGTTATTTATACCTTACAAGCATCTGACGCTGAATCTAAAGCTAAGTAAATATCTAAACCCTGATTACAATCTGTAACAGACCAACAGGTCCATCATCCTGAGCTCCACCTATCATGTGTCATACATGACGTGTCATGCCTGTTTTTTTTAAAAAACTTTATTGAAATCGAAAAATTTAGCAGAACGTAAAGGAAAGCTGATTTTATTAAAATTTTAGGACTTGACAAGAAATAAGTATCACACACTACCCCAGAGTTCACAATAAAATCTACAACTGCATCCAATGCAAACATTAATCAGGATTACTAATCTATCAATTCTTCAATTCAGTTGGATCTGCTGTACCATTAACTAATCTTTACTAATCGTTTGAATCAAATTAAGTCTATGTTAAATTATCTGCTCTAAATTCCTGACATCGTATACCTGTTGGCGGTAGACTGTTCCCACTATGCTAAATTATTACTATTTTAAAATCTTTAACTATGTAACAGTCAACGTTTTTAATAAATGAAATGAAATTTTTCGTAGCTTATTCAAAAAATTTTAACAAATAGAGTTCAATTCTATTAAACACGCCTCAAAACACAAGTTGTTTTAGTTTATTCCCTTCTTTTCCTAACCTTTCCTTTCCGTGTTAACCTCTGAATAAACCCATCAAAAAGAGACAGCACCACAAAATTCAACCGAATCAGTGCAGGTTATGTTGTCCAAGACAATCTTTAACTTGTGAAATACTTAGAATCTTACCCAATGCTTTGAACTGGGTCAAATACCTGAACTTTGACTACAATCATCATTGAAAACCAAACAAAAAGTCCAAAACTAAACCTTAGTCCAAAACTAAATCTAACTCTTCATCAAAGGCTTCTTTGAAATGCAAAACTTTTGTATGAATTGAAGTAGAATCGGCTTGCAATTATTGTACAATACTAAATCGCTATCATATAATTATTTTAAATTAACTTTACTCAATAGCAATTTCAAATTAAAATACAAAATTCAAATTTTGCTGTAAATCCAAAGCTTGATACAAGACTAAATAATAATAAAAACTAGATGAAAACCCCAAATTCAGAAATTTGAATTTAATACTCAAAACCTCTTTTGTCTTTTTTTTCAGAATCATTACCTCAACATATGAACAAAAATCAAACCAATTATAAATAAAAACGTTACACCAAGTTATAATATATTACGTCAGTAACATAATATAGTATATATACTGAGTGTTTTATTCATTCTGCTTTTTAATACTTTTTGCTTTACTTTTCTGCGTCTTTTAATAATTAAAGTAAGTATTTACAAATTAACTGACGGTTGTAGGCCGGAGCCGCTAGGTGAGGGTATACCTTCGTCACGAGCTTGCGGATCCACAACGCCCGTGCATCACACGACATTATCCAATAAATTTGAGAAAAACAATATGGAGATAAAATTAGAGTAAGCAAGCACGCACTAGTCACTCTCTAGAAAATATAATTTTTACATCATATTATACTCTCGAGATTTTGGACGGCAAAAGATAATTAATTGCGCGATTTCATTTTCAATTCAAATAATAGTCTGTTAAATTTTATCATCCAGTTCATTATTTCAAATCACTCAGATAAATATATAGAAAGAAAACCCAATGTGACTTCGAGAATGGCGCATTTTACAATTTTATTACTTTATTAAACGGGCTTCTCGTGTCGTGACTGTAGTTTCTAGCAAGCTACTTAACTTCGAGCCTCAAATGTTCAGCCCTTATATTTATTTATTTATCTTTCTTTGTGATTAGTAAATGTTCCAAAAATTTTAATCTTTTTATTAAATTCAATTTAACATTTAATGAACTAACTTGGTCAAACTGAATCACTGGAATGCTAATTAGTATTGACGAAACACGTTTGAACTATTTTTGGAATTATTATTTTTGCCATATCTAGAATTTCAAAATTACTACAACCTTCACCGTTACAAGCTGAAGTATATATCCTTCCGTATTTAATTCTTAACGCATTCCGAACATCGGACCGCATTATGTTGAAAGTCATAAAATAGTGTAAACAAACGAGTGAAAGATCTATTAACAACAACAAACTTGGAACCTTTGTTTCAATTTACTTTATGCATTCCTTGCTTGTTAACTTTTTAAACTACTAAGCATAGTCTACAAGTGAGTCATATATTTGAGAAACACAAATTTTTGAATTGATAAGTTGAACCAATGAAAATAAGGCTATTAAATGCATCATTTCCTAAACCACATCGACATCGATCTGGTACATTATTATAAATAGTGTACATATAATAACTATGTTGTTGTATATCTTCAAATGAAGCGTACTCATATAATATCGATCTAATTTCAATTTGCAAGTTCGTTTGATCATCATAGTTTTTTTTTGAAATAACTATAATTCATTCGTATTTCGGCGCATTCAGATTATATACATCCGAAACACGTCGAGGATCGGTCGCCTTACATCGGGATCACTAATTAATCCATTTTAAAGTCCATACAAATACAATCAATTTTTGCGGCTGTACCATTAGGTACAGTTATACTACTTGTAAAAATTGATCTTAGTCGTTTAAAATAACCGAAATCTATCTAAAATCATTCAAAATTTAAAAATGTAGAACTTTCCCTGATCAAAAACATTTAAAGGCACACAGGAACTATGAAAAATGAATAAAATGCCATGGTAGTTCTAGATAGAACGAGTTACTTGTACAGTAATCTACTAAAGCAGCTAATAATTCTGGACTAGAAAACTTGCTTTCATTATGTACATCCCTTTAGTTTGATATGTACGTAAAATTAAGTAAATAAAATACATTAGATCTTTCACGAACAGTTAGATAACATACTGTCAAAAACAGTAACACACTTGTTCACAACCTACCGGCTCATTAGGTCACAACTTATGGAAACACTTGTTCCACTCTAGTAACACACTTGGTTACATTCTATGGACTCACATGGCCCAATTGACACACATGGTCATTCTAAAATGGTGACTCACATGGCCACCTAGGTCACAACTTATGGAAACACTTGTTCCACTCTAGTAACACACTTGGTTACATTCTATGGACTCACATGGCCCAAATGACATACATAGTCATTCTAAAATGGTGACTCACATGGCCACCTTAAAATATCGACACACTTGGCCACTCTATAATAGTGAGTAGACACACTCATGACTAAAACGTATACGAGCTCTCTGACCATCATTCAATATCTTTATTCTTACTCCCACAATACCAGCTACGCAAAATCGTCAATTTCAACTTGAAATCTAAGATATTCTAACGTCTCTATCTTGTATTCTTCCAAAATCCTTCATTATTAACCTCAATCACTGATAAATCTGTTAAGAGACACTAAGGCTTCCGTACATGAAAGCGGAACCCCTGATGTCAATCAACCTGTAATGCGATAGAAAGAGGTTCCCCCTTTTTTTTTTAAACTACAAATGATAATGATATCAATAGCTGATATACAATACAGTACTAAAATACATATGCTGTGATAATAGCACATATTAAGAGTTGCAAATGGACTTGGTCAGTAAAACCACTATTATTCTTTCAGCATAGGTACAACTACCATCGAACAGATCACTAATAAAAGGGCAAATGATTTTAAGCAAGTGCTTAAATAAACTTATCATAAATTACATGTCTGGCCAATGTACTTCACTAATGTAATTTAAGTTCACTCGCGGCACTAATATAAATAGTTGCCCTGCCACTCAAAAAAATTACTTTTTAAACACTACAAATTCCTAAGACACCTGTTTTGATCGAGTCTAGTACTACCAGACTAAACTATCTAGATCACATAAAATAAGTATACCAGTAAGTATACTTTTATATCGAGAATTTAAAACTAAATCATACTTTTATCGTATTTCTTATAAATCACACATGAAACTAATCAGAGTTCGATAAATTGCTTTGCATCCTAGTATTGACATGAGGGTATCTTATTTGACATATTCACTTCTCTTTTTTTTTTTATTACTATTATTCACTCCATGAATTCTCTTCGTGAATAACCAGTAATCTAATCTATGCCTGGTTAATAGAAATTTCAAATTAAAAACTAAATTAAAAATTAAAAACCTTGTAAAATCAAAATTCGAAACTTAAACAGTGCGTAAAAAAAACTACAATCTCATTCAGTACACTAGTCTGAAGGCACGAGGCTGCTTTTAAATTCAATACCTAATCATTTAACTACATTTACACTAAATAAAACTTTAGGTAACGTTCATCCAAAGTAATGGTCCAGAGAATAATTCACAAATACTTGAGTTAATTAGAACTGATAATTATTTACCTATTTCATATCTCTAGGAGTACCTCAGGTTAACCAGTAGTAATAACCAAGCTGTATGGTATCGCATTTAATCATCTAAAATGGCTGCTCAGACGGCCGGTGCTAGTGAAATTTATTCCAGTATGTCAACTCTCATACTGGCGAAATTCTCGCTTGACGCTTTATTTGTTGATTATAGCTAAATAACACAAAATTTCTTGGACTCATGTCCAGGACATGACATTTTTTACATCATCTATCATAAATAAATACTATGGACACTATATTCAAAACTCAATTCACTGAAAATTCTATCGATGTGTTTTATCTAAACTAAATACCTTAGAATCAGAATTACTTCGACACTAAAGTAAACTGCTTACAAAATCGTAATTCGGGGATCATCCTCCTCGATTGAAGCCAGTCGCCAAGCTGGTTTGAGTTGGCAATTCATTCAGATGAGACTTCACAGTCTTAACGTCGTGATGACGTAATATTAAAGTTTACAGCAAACTCTTTTCCAATTTGTGGGTAACTAAATACGAAATATAAATGTAATTCAAATATTAATTGCCTTGATACAATGTCAATTATTATCGCACGAGATCATTACCAAACACTCGATTTAACCTCTACTCAAATGGAATACAACATAATATTATAGCCAAAATAGCAAATCTAAGAGTTCACCCAGAACTAATGTTATTCAATGTACCCACACAATAGGTGTCAAAACACATTTAACAATATCCAAAAGTTCTTTGCTGCACGTTATCTTTATAGCATAGCAAGAATGGATCTCAAGTACATGCTAACTTTGATTAAAGTAGTCAATCTCTTTTGAACTTAGTAAACGGAATACTCTTTGTTTAAAAGTTTTGAAGGTACGACACAGAGAATTGTGTCACAATATAACTACTTAGTGAACAATATTTTTCTCGTGTTAAAAAAATATTGTTTTCTTGGGTTCATTTTCACTTCTGAAGTTGTCACGAATTCCCGTTAAGGTCTATATATTCCATGACTAGATACAACCTAAGACCGATTGACTAACTACGGATCTTTATTTGGAAGTTCATAAAACTACACGTGGGCATAGAACGGGCATATTTTTGGGTAGTAGCGAACAACTTCGCTACCCACAATGTACCTTATAGAAATCCTGAAATAGCACACTAACACATGTGTTAAAGATTACTCTTAAAATGCATCAGAGATTAAATAATAAATAAATAATAAATTGGAACGATACAACAAAGGACTTACTGGCATTTCAGCTATCATCTCGCACACACTTTACTTTCCAACACCACGTCTCAACTCACTCTATACACAAAAGTATAACACTGTATATATTATGATATATAAGAATGTACACAGCACAGGCGTGCACCTCTGATGGCGAGCGATACTCCACTTTTTGTTTACAGAATGACGCCCGTATTTATACACAATGTCTTTTTCGCCTACCCTCTACCAACTCTGAATTCATTAATAGTGCAATATCAACATGAAATCAGTATTGCCATTCTATAAATAATAAATAAATGTTGCCAGTCGAACACACGATCACGACACTCGTAACTATGAATACCAATTACCAACTATATTTTGTACTTACGGAAAAAGTTAAACCTAACCGCGTGCCACTCAACAATCCATCCTAAAATATATCCATGGGTACTTAATTGTAAATGCGAAAGTGTGTCTCTCTGTCTGTCTGCTACGCTTTCACGGCCCAACTACTCAACCGATATTGATGAAATTTGGTACAGAGATAAATGTATCCCGGGGAAGGACATAGGCTACTTTTTATCCCGGAAAATTGAAGAGTTCCCGCGGGAATCAGAAAACAAATCCACGCGGACGAAGTCGCGGGAATCATCTAGTTATTAATATAATGCGGAAGTGTGTCTGACTGTCTGATTAACCGATATATACAAAATTGAAACAGATTTAGGTTGCACCACTTTTATCCGGAATATCGAAGAGTTACCATAAGGTTTTAAAAAACCTTACTCCACATGGACGAAGTCGCGAGCATTATCTAGCTATATAATATAGCAACGGTATATCGTAATAAGGGGCTAAGGTTCGGAAAATCCTTAGGCCCTTATTACTTTGATTTGGTGTCAGAATTTTTTATGTGACCACCTCGAGAGCTTCCTCTAACGACTGATAGAAAAAAAAATCAAATTGGAATTCAGAAACCATGGAGATATGCACCGACATATATATTTAAAAAAATACGCGCCGAATTTCTTTGAATGTCACAATAATTTACTTATCTAATTCTGTATTCTTATAAATTAGTTTTCCATAAAAATTCATTCACAACAATACCTACCATCCGTATCACAATAATAAAAGTCAAGAGTACAAGAACCCTTTTTTTAATCTATGACATCAAAGCGACCGCCAGAGCAGATGTGCCATCATTTTATTACCATTTAATGCCTATAAATAATTTGATTAGTTTCGTATTTATCAACATGGGACCATCGCATCCTAAACGTCACCCATTCATACGTTTATTCACTCTTGGGTCTTGATTCACTCAGTCGCTCTGCTTAGGGCTGGCACTTACTTATTTTATGAGAATACTGCCTCGTTGGTTTACTGGTTCGCATGTTCGGCTGAAGCTGACGAGGTCTCGGGTTCGAGTCCCGGGTCGGGCCGTATTGAGTTTTTCTGACAAGAAACTCTTAGTACCAGTCCGGAATTAGGTGATTCATCCCCGAGCCTCGGAAAGCACGTAAAGCCGTCGGTCCTGTGTCTCTCCCTGTGATATCTCCCTGTTCGTGTCGGATTTTCCGACCCATCGAGCTATGAGAGTAAAAGAACAGAGAGTGTACCTGTATATGCGGCGTTGCGCACACACTTGTGCACTATAATTATCTCCCGCGCAAATGGCTAATCTCTGGAGATTAAGCTCTTGCCAGTGTCATCTTTCGATACTATTTTCCGTAGAGTCTTGACTTTTCATATACTTCATGAGCTGGCCTAAAGGAAATTAATATATTTCTTTCATATAAATATATTTAAGAACCGACTTATTATTATCGATTTTCTATTTTGTTTAGTAATTAAATTGCCTTACGCAGGACGTGAAATGAAAAGCTGAGTTAGAGAAATACAATTTCAAATTCTTCCAAAACCTTATTAGTTCTGAAAGGAGGCCAACGATGGCGATGACGATTTTTTATCAAAATGGTTGACAACCCTAACACAAGTAAGTATGTTTTATAGCGGAATCCATTCAATTTACCGAATACCGGACAACCATTTAAAAGCCACTAATGTTATCTTAATATCTCAAGGAATTGAGATGTCACTTTTGACATACAAGGATACCATAAAACAACAAAAATACACTCAATTCTCAACCCTATACCTCAAGTATAAGAGCGGAAATGAATCAACAAAATCGGTGCTATAATATTTTTGTTGTTTATCATTCGCGTTTTTTCGCATCACCTTTTTCTATAGAGCTCAATATCAAAAGGTTTCACGAGTTCTTTGAATTAACACAATAAGCTTTTGCACGTGGTTGTAAGCACGCGTTCGAAATTCAAACATTCTGGTTATAATTTTTTTTAATAAATAAAAAATCCAGTCCGAAATCTTATTGTCGTTTGTCCTAAGCGACAATAATTGCATAGAAACCTTTCATGTATTAAAAACAAAAACTAAACAGGCATAAAAATTGGTTCCAATATTGACAACCGGATCAGATAATACAGTACCTATATCTGATAAACATATTATTAGATATGTTTGACGGACTAAATGTATCATGTTTTTAGCCATTTTATGTACGGCCTACGTACAAAAAAAGATCTGAGATTCCAAATATGAAATTGCATTTCGAAAATACAGGAAACAGTAAAGCAAAAAAAAATTTCCTGCACATAATTAAGTGACAAAGAAAAGTTGTCTTAAAATCACAGACTAAAAACCACCGGTCCCATAAGTTGGCGGCCACACACGTAGATGTTTAACCTCCTTAAAAGCACAACAGTAAAAGGTGTTAATGCGCAAACCACACGCGTTCCATTTTTAAAACTCAAACACGCATTTTAAAAACCATAATCTGCTTAGCTATGGCGCCTGTTTGTTCGAAATTCAAATGTTACACTCTTGTTACGTGGTTACACTTCCCTATTCTTTATTCGATTGTTACTTGTTCGGTTAATATTTGTTGAGGGTATAATGCGTTTGAATTAAAAAGATCTCTATTTACGTACGCATTATAACTGGATGGGGAAGGATCGGGGGGTCTATTTAAAGTGGTTTCGTTAAGTGATGCTTAAGTGGGAGCCCTGATGTTTGGTTGTTTTAGGACGATGTTTGTTTTCGGGCTTACACGACTCCTCTTTAACAAGATTGTGTTTATTTTAATCTGTACGACGCGACGGAGCAAAAGAGTATTTTCAATACTGTGCTTATGCTTATTATATCTCGAATCTATTCTTATCCTTATCCTTACTTTTCCTTACTAATATTATAAACGCGAAAGTTTGTATGTATGTATGTATAGATGTATGGGTGTATGGATGTTTGTAACTCTTTCACGCCAGAACGGCTGAACGGATCTGGATGAAATTTGGCACAGAGATAGATTATAGTCTGGAATAACACACAGGCTACTTTTTATCCCAGAAAAATTAAAGAGTTCCCGCGGGCACCAAAATGAACTCAATCCATGTAGACGAAATCGCAGGCATCAGCTAGTAACTGCAATAAATTCAAGAAATTAAAAACCGGGCAAGACTTAACGTAATTTTTTAATTTTACAAAACAAAAGAATCCACATCTTTTATATTTTTAGGGTTCCGTACCTCAAAAGGAAACAGGCAGTCGTATAAAAACGGAACCCTTGTAGGATCACTTCGTTGTCCGTCCGTCTGTGTGTCAAGACCCTTTTTCTCAGGAACGCATGGAGGTATAAAGCTGAAATTCATATCAAATACTCAGGTCTACTGTCCCTTAGAGCTGTGAAAAAATCAATGTTCAAAACCTACACAATCAAAAGATACAGCCGTTTATGCTGCAAATTTTCGAATTTTTTTGCGCTCGCAAGGGAAGGAAAACCTACAGGGTACTTTCCGTGAACTTAGAATCTTGAAACTTGGTACGAAGCAACGTCTTATAGCACAGATATAGGAAGAATTGCGAAAAACATAAATTTTTAGTTACATCACATAATAAAAATATTTTTAATAATTTTAAACTTACTATCCCTTTCCTCATGAACGCAAAGAGGTATTAAATTGAAATTCATGTCAAATTCTCAGGTGTATAATACCTTTAAGCTGTAACAAACTACTGTCCCTTGGAGCTGTGAAAAAATCAAACTTCTAAGCCAACGCAATCAAAAGATACAGCCGTTTATGCTGCAAATTTTCGACACTCGCAAGGGAATCAAAACCTACAGGATACTTCCCGTGAACTCAGAATCTTGAAATGTGGTACGAAGCAACGTCTTATAGCACAGATAAAGGAAAAATTGCGAAAAGCATACATTTTTAGTTATATCATTTAATAAAAATATTTTTAATAATTATGGTTCCGTAGTTCCGTACCTTAAAAGAAAAAAAACCGGCCAAGTGCGAGTCGGACTCGCTTACCGAGGGTTCCGTACAAACCTGTAGTAAGTTTTAAATTATTAAAAATATTTTTATTTTAAATATTTGAGTTGATTGTATGAAAGGTAAATTGCAGTTTACGATTTATAACGTATTAAAAAAAAATTAAAAAAAAAATTGTAAAAGGTAGTTATAGCTAGGTACTTTTAAGATTCGTTCGTAATACTGTAGATGTAACACGACTAAAACTGTAACGACCAAAGATGTAAAACGGTAATAATTACCTTTGTTAATGAACCGCAAAACTAACTTTGTTTGTAGAGGTTTATTGTTAATATCAAAAAAACTATGCTAGTTAGAGCATTGACTATAGTTTTCCTGTAAAATATACATAAATTCCTATTGCCCATAATTATTTCAGATTTTTCGATTGATAAACTCCGGAAATAAGGGGGGGGGGGGGGGGGGACGGTATTTTTTTAGACTTTTTCCCCGATAAATCAAAAACTATCATTACTAAAAATAATTAAAAATCTGTTTTAGAATGTACAAAGTAAACCCTTTCATATGATACCCCACATAGTACAGTTATCTCACTTTTAAATTTCAACCCTCCGATTTTCCCCCCTTTTTAAATAAGAACAAAAATAATTTCCAATTTTTTTTAATTCCAGTGTCTTTGGGCCACTAATATACATAACTTTTCCAAATTTCATGTCGATAGCTTCGGTAGTTACTGAAATAATCGAGTGTGACGGACGAACAGACGGACAGACAGACGGAGAAAGTCGCACCATAAGGGTTCCATTTTACCATTTTGGTACGGAACCCTAAAAACGGAACCCTTATAGGATCACTTTGCTGTCCGTCTGTCTGTGTGTCAAGACCCTTTTTCTCAGGAACGCATGGAATTGATATCAAATACTCAGTCCCTTGGATCTGTGAAAAAATCAAACTTCTAAGCCAATACAATCAAAAGATACAGCAGTTTATGCTGCAAATTTCGACACTCGCTAGGGAATCAAAACCTACAGGGTGCTTCCCGTGAACTCAGAATCATGAAATTTTGTACGAAGCAACGTCTTATAGCACAGATAAAGGAAAAATTGCGAAAAGCATACATTTTTAATTACATCATATAATAAAAATATTTTTAATAATTTTAAACTTACTACCTCTTTCTGCATGAACGCGTAGAGGTATTAAATTGAAATTAAAAAGATAAGTGGAATAAAAATACCATAAATTTTACTTAGTTATATAACTTCAGATTTGTACGGAACCCTCGGTGCGCGAGTCCGACTTACACTTGGCCGGTTTTTTTAATAAGAAATTGAAATATAAATTACGGAAAAAAGCGCGGTGCCGACGACAGATAAAACATTATAAAAACCTAATACCGTTCCTCGAGAGGCCCTCATAAGAAAACAGCTTAACTGAAAATTTATACCTAAATAATACGGAGGAGCAATCATTTTTTAAATAACGACTTTCATATTCCCGAGTGGCGCGAACAATTTAGCGGAGATGAGATATTTTTTTATTAAAAGCGGAGGAAGTGAGTGGGGTGCACGGGGCTCGGCCATTACAGCGCGAAATGACTTTTTAGTTGGCGCCTTTTTTCAGGAGATACAGGATGTTTAACTTTTAGAACAATCGGATATTTGACAACTGTTCAAACAAATTATTTTTTAGTGATTATTAAATAGAGGATCTCCCAAAAGTCGTAATAATGCACGCCCCCTGTTAGTATTATGTTGAATAATTATTTTAAACAATCGATTAAAGTGAAAAAGTGCGTCGAAATTTGATGACGTCACTATTCAATCCATACTAATATTATAAATGCGAAAGTCTGTCTGTCTGTCTGTCTGTCTGTCTGCTACGCTTTCACGGCCCATCTGTTCAACCGATTTTAATGAAATTTGGTACAGGGGTAGGTTGTATCCCGTGGAAGGACATAGGCTACTTTTTATCCCGGAAAATTTAAGAGTTCCCGCGGGAATCAAAAAACATCAATCCACGCGGACGAAGTCGCGGGCATCATCTAGTATATGATAATTTTCGTTAACCTGGAGGTTACTACTGGAGGTTAATACAGCAGTATTATTTCAAAATGTCCGTTTTATGGACTTGGTCCCATCTGCCCTGCTGGCTCTGCCCCGCTAGCGGGGCAGTTGGGGAAAAAAGTGCCATCGGCCCCGCTAGCCTCGGCGTCGTCGCATAGCGGGGCAGATGCAACTTTTTCTCACAGATCAAGTGCCATTTGCCCCGCTACGCTTCCGTAAGAAACTTACGAAAAACTTATTTCTGTTTTTTTACCCATAAATGAAAAAGTTTGAATATTATAATAATCAGCTTTCATTTTTTGAACAAAAATAATAATAAGAAAAAGAGTTTGGCAAAACATGAACACTATATTAAAACATCAGCTAGTATTTCATACAAACTTTATTCATGGACGCTGGTAGTTCGAGATGTAAGCAAACTTGTTACCTGGGGCTATACTGCCAAAGCTCAAAGCCATATTGTTTCATTATTGCTGACTTTCGTGTTTTAGAATTATATTCTTTATTTTCGGAACGTCAAGTTACATGACATCAATCTGTTATTTCGAGTAATATTGCTCACTAGCTGATCCTGATTTCATTCGCGTGGATTTAGGTTTTTGGTTCCCCCGGGAACTCTTTCATTTTCCAGCATAAGAAGTATCCTATGTGCTATGCCAGTCTATAATCTATCTCTATGCCAAATTACATCCAAATCCGTTCCGCCGTTCTGGCGTGATTGAGTAACGAACATCCATCCATCCAAACTTTAAAAGTATTGCTTAAGGGGGCAAGCTTTCAAAAAATATATAGGCTAGGAGATAGCTGCTGATGTGATTTTCATATAATATTGTTATGTTGGTATTTCAGTTAATATGATTTTTATATAATATTGTTATGTTGGTATTTCAGTAAAAATAAATTAGGATTAGATACGTAGGTATTGTTTAAATATAATTACATATCTAAGCCAATTATAAAATTATAATAAAACTAGATGTACTTATAATCTACATTAAAAAATAAAAGGGAAAGATGATGTGAATTTTATATAGTATTGTTATATATTTCAGTAATAATAAATGTCAGTTCTCATCAAATGCTCGTATCATTCACAATAGTAACTATCGTCTGGTGGAATTTGTGATGGTCTGCCTGCAAGCGGCTGGGGACCTGACTACTTATCGCCGCTCAAAGACGAGTTATTGTTACCAGAAATGACCAATAACTGACTCTATTCATCGGGGCGTTTACTAGAAATTGCCTCTCAAAGACGTAATACGTCGTTAAGTACGTCAAGTAGTACGTCAAATAATAAAATTAAAATTAAGAAAAACCCACGACGAACTGCAGCGCTCCATTATAATTTGTGACCTTATAAATTTGTAACAACAATTAGATCTTCGCAGAAGTAGTTTTATCAACACAAAACTGCATCTTTGTCTGCTCAGTAGTTTTTTTGACCAGCGTCTTGGACTATGGCCAAATGGTAATGAGTAGAGGTGTCAAATTGTGTTAAACTTTAATATTCTGATAAATAAATGTTAAAATATATCAGTTCAAAAATACGTTATAAAATATAATGGATAAAAAACTGGAGTTCCTGTGACCACAGCATCTAGGTTAGCGCTTGTCAAGACAAATCAAAAGAGTCCAAACACGACGGGTTTACGATGAGAAGGAGTTCCTATGACCACTACCAAATCACGATTGCAGCACAGCTTGGTGGACTATGGCCTTAAAACATATCTAAGAACCTTCTCAGAAGCTCAACATATTTTTTTTTAAACCGCATCTAAATCCGCAAAGTTTTCCAGAAAAAAGGTACTTAACATAATAAAAAAACACGATAGCAGCGCGCACGATAGCACGATAACTTAAAATATATCTTTTTCACAAGCTATACATATTTAATGCAAAACACCGCATCTCAATGAGCCCAGTACTTTTTCAGAAAATGGAAACATATTGAAAAATCAAAATCAAAATTGCAGCTCAGCTTAGTGGACTATGGCCCTAAAACATATTCAAGAACCTTGACAGAAGTTATGCATAAAATAGCTCAAGTGTCGCCGCTTTGATGTGATAATGTGTAGTGTTTGAATATCTCCGATTTAAGTTACGAGTTAAAACTTAAAAATTATAATATAATTTTTAAGTTTTCAAAATAACTCGTATATCACCTCTTAGACCACCTGTGATAATACTAACATAAATCTGAAACATGGAAATTAATAATAAGGAGATATAATTATAGTTACCAAAAGATAGTTACCACAAATACAGTTATCTCTTAGGCTATAGGTTTTGACATTTGGGTTGGACGAGACAGTGTAAATTTGTATGATAAATTCGTATGAGGTATCTTTGGAACCAGATTGTACAAAAACTTTAAGTTGTATTGAAAATATTGTTTAATTAAAATGATTAATTTGAAATAACTATTGTTTAAATAAGATCTCAGATTAAATCACAATAGTCGGAACGCGATAACGCCTTTTTTGAGTTTTCCATGAATTTCTCGATAATTTTCTGCAGTTACTATACGACTTTATGACCACTTTTTTTAATTACGTCATACTTCATTTAACTGAGTAGCGAATGGTATTAATTTAGTAATGAAATTTTCATTTTTCCTATCCTAAAACGTCGGAACAGAAAACAATGTTTCAGTACTTGGACCCTTAAGCGTGCAGTATGGTCCTTGATCATTTTCGGAGCACGCTGTATGGGGCCGGCAATAGAAAAGCGGTGAAGTAATAAAACGTGCGTCGCGTCCCCCGCCCGACCCCCTGTCTACTGTCATCGTAAACACATTTCCCGCCTTCATATTCCACATTATTGTCGCTCTTTCTCTATTCTTCTCTATTAGGACATTATTGAGACTGTCTGTGTCCTACGTGAGTGACGCGACACCGCGACTAGATACGACGCGACGCGACATTATCAAACGGTAGCTGACCTTTCACATGGCCTACGTTCTCGCGTAGACAAGTTTGTCATTTTCTATGGCGTCGTATCGCGTCGCGTCGCTTCTGTCGCTTACCTACGGATAACGGGTTATATAGTCAAGCTACTAGAAGTTTTACTATATTTTAAAATAATTTTTGAAATGTTTATTGGTGGATATCCAATCCCTTGCAAACATTTTTATATTGTTTAATTCAGTTTGAATCGATTTTTAAAAAGTAATAAATCATTTATTGACAGCAATAGATAGGTCTACAGTAGAGCTTAAGTAAGTAACTAATTAAGTACTATATAAATCATGCCCGCGTGGAATGGTAGCAAGAATGCTGGCTGCATTGGCGCGCTGGACAGCCAGGCCGATCCTTTGCCCAAAAAATGAGCCAGCCCTTCTGTCGCCTTCTGAAAAATTCCTAGCGATCGATTCAATTTCATATGATTCAAGATTATATTTTTAATGTGATTCTCTTATCATTTTAGCTGACTACTCATAGCCTCTGTTTTGCTTCGGATAGAATTTCTGAAAATGTTTTGAGGATGTTGGAATTATCAAAAATCGTGATCCTATGTACTTTTTATTCGTCATTTAAAATAATTACTGCTTTTGTGGGATATAACTTGAAAAATGATGAACTTCAATGCAAAATAATAATAAATACAAAATAATAATATAATATTAGAGAAATACGAATTTACAAAAATGCTTTATTTATTGCATTGACTATGGTAACCGAAACTGGGACAACTCACTTTATAAATAACTAGTAGGGCGCGTGGGTGCGTGGCCCGCTAAAGCTGACCACGTAGTAGACCGCGTGGCCCACTGTCTACTTACTTGCTCTCCTTCTATCTTAGGGTTTACTGCCTACGTGTTCTGAAGTAAACAATACACTGCTATGCTAGCGAGCACAGTGGAAGCGCCAGCTACCAAGCGTCCGACAGACTTAAAAAAACTCATAAGAAAACAAGAGACCCCCCTAAGAATCTAAAAGGGCCTTGTGTAAAAAAAACTTTCCAGACATGCATACAGTGTTGAAGTAAAAACACAAAGAAACCTTCCTTAGTTGATTAATATCAATATCATACCGCTGACGATCGGGCACCTTTGGGTGCCATTGAACTTCGCCATCTTGGCTTTCCTAACGGCAAACCGACAATTCTTCCTTAAAGAACAAATCTTGTAAAAAAAACCATATCAAAGTCATGCATATTTCTTACTTCCACTCTTCCATCTAGCATACTTTCTGAAATAGACACCTATGAAATTTTGGCCGTGCTCCTCACTCATCTTTTAAACCCTCGATCATCATCGCTCTCCTTCTATGAATTTTTGTCTTCTATACGAAACGATGAGTAAAAAAAAATTTTCATACAAAATTTTACAGGAGAGGTGAACAATGAGTGAGTCAATCAGCACGAGCAGTTATATATATATATTAACACTGTAGGTACTGCCTACTTAACAACAAGTTTTTCACCTTTTCAACCGACTTCAAAAAAAGGAGGTTTTCAATTCGACTGTTTTTTTTTGTTTTTTTGTTTTTTTTTTATGTTTGTTACCACAGAACTTTTGACTGGGTGGACCGATTTGGATGATTCTTTTTTTATTTGAAAGGGCATACTTCCCTTGTGGTCCCATATAAATTTTATCGAAATCGGTCGAGCGGTTTTTAAAATATCAACAATAAAATAAGTACTTTGCATAGCGTGTGCTTGTTGTTGTAAAGTTGGCGCGGGAGTTTGAAGTCGGTTGTTTAAAAAGTATTTTTTATATTAAATTATCTTACTTCATATTCAAGTTGATGCATTCTCCAATACAAATGGCTAACAACTCAAAACAAAATGGAATCTTCAAAGCGTCCAATTACCTTTTATGATGAGGACTTAAGGTTATCTCTCCAAAGAGCCATCAAAAGGACATAAATATATCAAAATCGGATTACAAAAGGCGCAGCTATACGAAATCAAATCGTTAGCGCAATGTTACTTAAAGTTAATCGCATTATATCGATATCTGTGATCTTTTACGACTGAAAGGCATCACTATCGAACCGTATTTGAAGTGGACAAGGTTCACAATTGCGTATTAAGTGGTGACAATTCGCAGTTATTAACTAAATAGGGTTGACAATTTCAATTTTTATAGATAATAGGTACGTTATTTTTAGATAATAGACCTATTTTTTAGTGGTGTGCTTAAAATTAAATTAATAATTAGTGTAAGTAAAAGATGTATTATTTGATCTTTTTTTAAGTCTGTCTGTCCGTCAGCTACATTTTCTTGGGTCATATTTTTAAGCGATCCTAAGGTTATTCACTGAGATATCTTGTATCCCGTAGACGAAAGTGGCCTACTCATCTACGTTTAAGTATATAATTCAAATATGTAATTTAAAAGTGGGTTAAACTGCCGGCACCGGCTGCCGATACTATATCAAATAAGTATACTTTCTAAAGCAAAGTGTTGGTTTCAAATTCAAATTCAAATGATTTTTATTCACATAAACTTTTACAAGTACTTTTGAATCGTCGAGTGAATATACCACTGGTTCGTAATTCCATTCCTACCTAGAAGAACCAGCAAGAAACTCGGCGGTTGCTCTTTTGAAAACAATAATTTACAATTTCATTAAATTTGTAGAATACATAAGTAACAGCTGTTCTAGTAGTTTAATGGTTTGTCTTTCTATCACGCCGCCACGGAGCTAGGTATATAGAGGAGACCTGGCTACTATGAAAGGAAAGTCAAACATTAAAAAAAACCTACATCCACGCCAATTAAGTTGCGAGCATCATACCTATTATTTAAAAAGAAAGCACTGGTGACAACCCTAATAACAAAAGGACTCTGCATAAACGATAAGCGAAATTGAATCGTATTGAATCGCGATAGGGGGGTATGAATTGGGCATTGTTAGGGCGGTTTCAGACCCCTCTTGCCAATTAACGCGATTTAATTGTACAGGGAGATTATCGTTTGGTAATGAAAACAGTAATGACGGGTAATGTGTGTACACGGCTTTATGTCGGCGCGTGTGTGCTAGATAACTTTGATTTTGTGTGGGAAATGTTTGTTCAGACTTATATCTACACTTTAATATTACTTATCAAAGCGAAAGTAGTCTGTCTGTCTGCTACGCTTTCACGGCCCATCTTGTAAACGGATTTTGATGTCAAGCAACGTGAGGAAACGTTTCAGATATTCAAATTAAAATACTAAACTTTAACCTATTTAAAGGATTTAGAGTTTTGTGCCTAATTTCGTTCCAGCTCTTCGAAGTAGATATAGTATACCCACACTCTTCAATAGAATCTTTAGATTTTCACAGGGTAGGTAATCTACATTCCGAACTGGTGATAGAGTGACATAGATAGATAGATAGATAGATAAATTCTTTATTGCCACACATAACAAAGAAAAAACTTAAAAATAACCAAAGACGACATAAAAGCGGTCTTATCAGTAAAGTGATCTCCTCCAGATAACCCACAGCATACAGCAACATACATCATGTGATTGAAGAAAAAAAATTGAATTTGAGTTTAATTTGTAAGTACCTAGACCTACCTACCTCTCTATATTCTATCACCCTGGCGCAGTGGTGAGCGGTGTGGCCTTATAAGTAGGAGGTCCCGGGTTCGATGATCGATCCCGATCCCGCGTCAATTCGAGAATTTATAATTTCTGAAATTTATCTGAGATGGAATCATGTAAGGATTGTCGATCGAATCGTTAAAGTTCCGCTTCAAAGTAAAATAAACCATAACAGCATTAGATTAGAGCTCAATTTCGTGTATCCATTCTCATACGTTTAGGTTTGTACAATACCATAAACGTATGAGAATGGATACACGAAATTGAGCTCTAATTCAATGTAGTTATGGTTTATTTTACTTTGAAGCCGAACTTTAACGATTCGATCGACAATCCTTACATGATTCCACCTCTGGTCTGGTTGGGAGGCCTCGGTAGTGGCTAGTAACTACCGGCAAAAACCGATGCTGTGTAGAAAGTAGAAACCGATTAGGGGTATGGGTTTAATACATATAGGTAAGTATTAACTCGGTTGGCCCACCACTATCTGCATCATCATTTATCATCAGGTGAGATCGCATGGTCAAGGCTTGAACTTAGGGGATTAAAAAAATCAAACCCAGGACCCAGGATTTGATTTTGATTTTTGATTTTGATTTGTTGAGTCGAGGTTATTATACTATTGATGATTTTCTTAATGACAATAGTACCTACATTACATCGCGAGACCGGGAAGTACGCGTTTGCAGGTCGAGTGGCCGGCTATAATATACGAGACCAGGAAATGCTCTAACGGTCGAGGTGTGTATGTATAGTGCTTTTCTAAAAAATGAAACAAGTGACTTTTTTTAAATATAATAAATTATGTTATTAAAAGAAAGTAAATAAAAAAGCAACCTACTTAAGAAATATTAAATGTTAAAAAATAAATATTATACTTGTAATTATTTTTTTTTGCGCTGTGAGTGCTGAACGCGTAATACGGTAGAGTTCCAAATTTTAACTATTTAGGCCAAAGAACATTATAACAAGTTACAGAATATTCAGGAAGAAAGATTCCAAATTCAAACTTATGATATGTAATGAAAATACATACATTATTTACTGGCCTAGGCCGGGAAGTTTAACTTTCGAACTCATTTACAGGGTATGAAATGTGCACATTTCATATAATTTTTTTTAGAAAAGTTAATTAGGTAGGTACATGGAAGCGACCGGCTTCGCATCCAGCATCCCACAAGTCAGTGTAAATACTTACGTAACGTATGTAAAGAAAAGAGCAACTGCTGAGTTTTTTTGCCGGCTCTTCTCAGTAGAAACGGCTTTCCGAACCGGTGGTAGAGTCTTAACGTATCATAAGTGACACAAGTGGTCCTACATGAAATAAATAAATCTAATCTAATCTATTCTTTTATCCCAGAAAATTAAAGAGTACCCGCGGGAACCAAAAAACTCAATCCACGCGGATGAAGTCGCGGCAATCAGCTAGTAAAACATAAATCATTTCAAATAAATCATTTACTTAGTTACATTTCAAAGACCCAGACAGTAGGGCTGAAATGCTCCACTTAACAACCTCTAACAACTATTAAAGATACTCCAGCAGACGAGCGAAGCGAAATTAATTCACAGCCGAGTTGAATCCCGCTTCCGAATCGAACTGTCGCCTAACACCCCTCGAGAGTGTTCCTAGCTAGCTACGTATCTGCGAAGGTACGTCACTATTGCACCTAGTGCCCGTGTCATAAACAAATCAAACATGGCGGAGATATTAATGAGACAATGAGACATTAGCTCGCTACAAAATGCCTCCGTATTCGCGAATAATTAAATCGTAAAGTCCCCTCTGTAGCCGCCTACGGCACCCGTCTATTTACTCCTTTTTACCATTCAGCACAATAGCCACTGCAATCTGATACTGTTGTACCAGAACATCACTAGTGTTTAACCTTATCCACTCAAATAACAACTCTAAAGGAACTGTTATTATAGTTACAATTTCAATAGCAAGCAGTAACGTTATGTAACGTATTCCATAGGGGCTATTAATTTGAGCGGGACGGACTCCGCCTACCCAATATCGGTTGACACACATGTCGGATTGTAGCGTTGTCTCGCTCTACCCGCGCCGCTTATTAAAATTCCTCGCCCGGTGATTCCGTCTCCCTCTAACGTACTGAAGAGGGAGGGTAGAGTAGACACGGTTTCGCAGCCCGCTCCAATGCCAGCGCGATTTTCACCGCGCGGCCACGCGAATTATTACACGGACAGTTTTTCCGACGCACGATTCCGCGGACGGCCGCGTTGCGCAAATACGCCGAAACTCGCGATTCCGTAAAGTCGAGACACTTTTAAGTGCTACTTACTTATAATTTAATTATTTGTAGATACCTACAGACAAAAGTTTTCCCTGCGTGTAAAACGCGTTGCGATAAATGCGCGAAAATCGTGGTAAACGAAAAATCAAGTGCTGTACTTGTAGTGTTACTTACTAGATACTAAATTGCGTATGAAAATTATCCCGAATACAAAGGTATTTGCAAACGAGTGATTATAACGCAGACATTGGGACTCCGTGAAATGCGAAAGTAACTGCATTAGAAAATTTTCCCGAAACTATTCAAACTACAAGTGTTTTTAGCAAACGTTACCTATGGAAAAACATTCACACAAACGTTGTACTAAATAGCCAAAATCGTGTTAAATAAACGCTAAAAAAACTTTCAAAATAATTGAAAAAACTATCTAGTGTTACCCCTGCTTTATCATTGTTTGGGGTGGGTTACTCTTTGGCAAAACTATGAGTGATAAACCTATACCGAATCCGTTTTCGCCACTGTATTTGTGGTTTTAAAACCAAATCATTCCATATTCGGATAACCGTTCCATTTCCTGTAAATTTTTACCGTTTTTGTCAACCCTAAAGCTAATAGATTAGTAATCTAACTCTTCTGTTACTAATTATTGTGAGTGTTTTAAAAAACTACAACATTAGTTAACGGTTACCTAAAACCGAGACTATTGACTGAAAATTAAAACTAATAAGTTCGCCAATCCAAGCTACAGCCGATAAGATAACATTTATGTTCATAAATATGCAGCAATCACCAATCTAATTGGAAACAGGAACATAAAGATACAGAAAACCTTATGAATATAAATCGATAACTAATATTAATATATCGGTTTGCAATAACGATTAAATTACGGTTATTTATAAAGGATATTTGAAAAAATTACCGTTATGAAGTGAAATGGTGATGTGAAACACCGTCGGCATGATACCGCAGATGAAATGAAGACGTCGATAGAATGCGAGCGGTCGGAGGCCGCTGAGAGCGTGGGAAAGGGACGAATATCGTTCAGCGTCGATTCTTTATTAGGAAGCAAGAGCGAGACGCCAAGAGACACGCCTGATGCCATTTCTAATGACGCGGAAAGCGCTATAGGATCTGATGATAGTGATGTAGACATAGAGGACTTGGAGTCAAACGTTGGTGATGATAGGGATGATAGGGATGATAGGGATGCTAATGATGGGGAGGAGACTGAGAGTAGGGGCGTGGTGGTGCCACAGCCACTGTTGCCAAGGTTGTACCAAGGCCACGCTCCACCATCTTGGCCGTTTGGAGCCTTCCCCTGGATGACACCCAACCCTATGTTTCGAGGTGGATCGCCTAATGGTGAGTTAATTTTTTTTATTGGACCTATCTACGCCTTTAAGATAGATAGTATACTTAGATGAATACTTCCACTCATGAAAAAACGCTAGAGTACAGATGCACAAACTACGTATGCACAGGCGGCCTTATTGCTTGCAAGGCAACCTTTGGTGAGAGGATTGAACAAGGTGTGTAGTGTAGTATGGCACAATACACGTAACTATTAAAAGTAGGTAAGTAGGTACCTACATAATATAAAACATAATAGACCTAATATACCTACCTATATTTATACTTTATATATACTTAAAGGCGTCGGCGCAGTCGAGGGGATATTACCTCGTCAGTTCAGTGGTAGGGAAGCATTTCTGATATGGATGACGAGGTCCTGGGCTCGATTGGGTCTGGCGAAAAATTATTCGTGTTTTCTGCCAAGAAATTCTCGACTCGGACGAAGTCTGCGGTGTATCATGCCACTTCCTCGGAGGGCAGGTAAAACAGGCAGGGTTCTGCGGCTTATCTTCTCAAGTTATGTCGGACTAGCTGATGCCCGCGACTACGTCCGCGTGGATTGAGGTTTTTTGTTTCCGCGGGTTTTCCGGGATAAAAAGTAGCCTATGTGTTATTCCAGACTACAATCTATCTCCATGCCAAATTTCATCCAGATCCGTTCAGCCGTTGGGGTGTAATTGAGTAACAAACATCCATCCATACATCCATCCATCCAAACTTTCACATTTATAATATTTACTAGCTAATGCCCACGACTTCGTCTGCGTGGTTTGAGGTTTTTTGGTTCCCGCGGGAACTCTAATTTTCCGGGATAAAAAGTAGCCTATGTGCTATTCCAGTCTATAATCTATCTCTGTGCCAAATTTCAGCCAGATCCGTTCAGCCGTTGGGGCGTGATTGAGTAACAAACATCCATACATCCATCCAAACTTTCGCATTTATAATATTAGAAAGATTTGATTGCCATCCCATTGGAATCTATACTAATATTTGCGAAAGATTGGATGTATGGATGTTTTTAACTCAATCACGCCAGAACGGCTGAACGGATCTGGATGAAAATTGGCACAGATAACAGGACCAGTGCAAGTTTCATCAAAATCGGTTTTGTAGTTTTCAAAATATGGACTGTTAATTTGTATGGTGAAGTCGGTTTAACTTTCAATTGTCAGCATTATAACTGTTTGTCATTATATCTCATGAAACAGGAAGTATAGGTAATATCTGCCAATTTGACTCGTTTCATGTCATCAGATTTAATCTGCGGATACGGACGCCATATTGAAAATAGTTAGTATAAATACGAGTGTTTGAACGATAGTAGATAATTTAGTCTTCTGCCGGCAGACTCAGCGATTATTGAATACTTTTGTGTTTAGGTCGCAATTTGATTTAGAGCTTAACGATAGCAATCGTGGCCGGATCAAATGATTACTTATTATCTGTAAATTTAGCCAACTTTTATCATAATTACCTACATTAAATCTCTCGTGTAACCTCTACACATTTAACCATTTACTCGTGCAAGTTCCAAATGAGAGTACAAACTTCTGGATTGTCTCTTACACAATTTTTTAGATTATCACTTGTTAATATTTTACATCGATATATACGTAGGTACTAGATGGGCCCTTTCATAGAAAAAAGTTGGTTGTCCGACTTGTGGTGCATGCCCCTCACCTGAGTAAGCCTGTCCCTTGTCCCCACCATAGCATTATCCCGCTTTGCAGACTAGATGACGTAAGCAAATTAAGTCCACATTCTTTGTTGGACAGGGCCCGTCTATGTAAATTGAAGTCGATGATTAGGGAGGTATACCTATACCTACTTTTGCAGTAGGTACCTATTCAACAGCCTGCGTTACAGTTGCTAGCAATTTAAACAATAAGGTAGCAAAAATATGTTTTACCTAAAAAAGGTTTTACAAAAACAAAGACAAATTAAACATTGCTTTTCAAAATGACCTTTACGAGGACAATGACTGGTAATGAGTAGGTATTTTATAACCTCTAAAATGTTCTTTGTTAAGCAAAAACCGTCCATGCAACTACTTAACTACCTACGCCCGCGGATTTGCTTCCGTGGGAATTTCAAAGAATTGGGTAAGTAGGTACGAGTATTTGTCAATATTTTTTTTTGTGATTTAATTAAATAGAGGATCTCCCAAAAGACGTAATATTATCCACGTCCCCTGTTACTTTTATGTTGAACTAGCTGATGACCGAGACTTTGTCCGCGTTATTTAAGTTTTTTGGTTCCCGCGGGAACTCCTTAATTTTCCGGGATAATCCCATTCCAAAAATCACGGCGATCCGTTCCTCCGTTGCTGCGTGATTGAAGGACAAACCAACAAACCAATAAACCAACAAACAAACACACTTTCGCATTTATAATATTAAGTATGATTAGTATATGACTAGATGATGCCCCCGCGACTTCGTCCGCGTCGACTCCCGCGGGAGTTTTTTCGATTCCCGCGGGAACTCCTTAGTTTTCGGGGATAAAAAGTAGCCTATAACGTTCCCCGGGATACCTACAACCTATTCCTGTACCAAATTTGATCAAAATCGGTTGAACAGGTGGGCCGTGAAAACGTAGCAGACAGACAGACGGACAGACGGACAGACGAACAGACAGACAGACACACTTTCGCATTTATAATATTAGTATGACTTAAAGCTAGGTATTTTAAAACACAGGTTCAAGGACAACCCGAAGGCTGAACTCACCAAGGTTAAGAGACAATTGAATCAGAAAACAATAAATATATTGAAAACAATACAATAATATGACCACTGAAATTACTTGCTCATTAATATGAAGCAGTATTACAGGGTAAGCAGTGTTTTTTTTTGCCTCTATGAACTGCATGCCACTGCAGGTGCCGTGCTGCCAACAAAATGACAGTTTATGTCACGTACCTTGACGTTCCTCAAATAAGGATTATAATTCTACATGCCTAAATTACAAACTTAAAACAACCCCCGACATAATATGGAAGTAACAGATTAAGAAAAAAGCTGATGACCTTCAGACGGATGAACATATTTTCATGAAACATGGTTAGGAACACTCGGGATAAAATTATCTATGACACAAAAAATAACTAAACAAAAATCGGTTCATCCGTTTGGGCGCTACGATACCACAGACAAATACACAAACAGACACGTTAAACTTATAACACCCCTCTCGTTTTGCTTGGCAGTATGGTCTCGGTTCGGATTTGGTGATAGCCTACTTAGTAGTTAAAAATTTCGGCCTCCAATTCGTGAAGTCCAGGGTTCGAATGCCAGGTCATAATTTTTTACGGTTTTGCAGTCTAAGATGTTACCTAACCGGCTAACCTGTTGGGGGATAGCAGTTATAAACCCATGCCCCCAATCGGTTTCTAGACGGCATCATACTTACCACAGGAAAGGTACGAATCATACTAATATTATAAATGCGAAAGTCAGTTTGTTTGTTGGTTTGTTGGTTTGTTGGTTTGTCCTTCAATCACGCCGCAACGGAGCAACGGATTGACGTGATTTTTTGCATGGATATAGTTAAGGACCTGGAGAGTGACATAGGCTACTTTTTATCCCGGAAAATTGAGGAGTTCCCGCGGGAATCAAAAAACTTAAACCACGCGGAAGAAGTCGCGGGCATCAGCTAGTACAGAATACGATGTAATCGCACCGGAAAGCTAAATCGCTTGGCGGTAAGTACTTCGTTGCCGTTAGGGTGGTAACTAGCCACGGCCGAAGCCTATGATAAAAACCTAAAATATCGATTTTTTCCTCACGACTTTTTCCTTCACCGTTATTGCGAGTAATATTTTTAATTGATAAAAACACAATGACTACCGAAAAGTGTACACCCGAGAATCGAATTATAACCACCCGAATACGATGCCGACGTCTTAACCACTAAGCTATTATCTTACTTCTTACTTAATATTAATACTAATATTATAAATGCGAAAGTTTGGATGGATGGATGTATGGATGTATGGATGTATGGATGATTGTTACTCAATCACGCGCCAACGGCTGAACGGATCTGGCTGAAATTTGGCACAGAGATAGAATATAGTCTAGAATAGCACATAGGCTACTTTTTATCCCGGAAAATTAAGGAGTTCCCGCGGGAACCAAAAAACCTCAATCCACGCGGACGTAGTCGCGGGCATAAGCTAGTTTAATATAATAAATGCGAAAGTTTGGATGGATGTATGGATGTTTGTTACTCAAGCACGCCCCAACGGTTGAACGGAACTGGCTGAAATTTGGCACAGAGATAGATTATAGTCTGGAATAGCACATAGGCTACCCGAAAAATTAAAGAGTTCCCGCGGGAACCAAAAAAACCTCAAACCACGCAGATTAAGTCGCGGGCATTCGCTAGTCGCTTCTAAGTTACAGTAATAATAGGTAAAACTACAGTCCCACAAACTTATCTGGGCCCGCCGGTGGCTAAAATTTGACCAAATTTTTATGCCTGTTTTTTTTTATTTTATAGATACTTCACCGGGTCAGATATGTGTGTCGGACTATACAATAGTTTCAACAAATTACTACATGCATTTTAAACAGTATAAATAGTCATTTATTTGATAATGAGCCATTAGGAAGTTTATTGTTCCAAAAACAATCGAATTCCACTAAATACCTAGTAACTGCCATTAAAGTTATGTCAAAGGGTTACTTAATACCGTTATTGTATTCTAATTAACTTTTTTATTCGATTGTACACCAAAATAAATGTTGTCATTTGATTAACCTTTTGATATAGGTACGGAATACTAGTATTATTACCTATATCTATCCATCATACTAAAATTGTTAAAGCGAAAGTGTTTGTTTGTCCTTCAATCACGCCGCAACATTGCCATGATTGACATGATTTTCTGTATGAGTAGATGGAGAATGACAGGCTACTTTTAATCCGAGTAAATGGAAAAAAATTGATGAGTTAAAATAATATGTTTGGTTTTTTATTCTCTTAGTTAGATGGCTAGATGGCGCTGTTCAATGCTTTATTGCAATTTTAAATTACGTCTACATCCATCCATCCATCAGCCTGTATTGGTCCACTGCTGGCCATAGGCCTTTTGGAGAGCGCGCCACCACACACGGTCCTCCTCTTTTCTCATCCACCCACTTCCCGCCACCTTTTTAAGGTCGTCGGTCCAGCGGGTTGGAGGTCGTCCCACACTGCGCTTACCGGTAACTACACGGTCTCCACTCCAGAACGCGTCTGCCCCAACGGCCATCGGTTCTGCGACAGACATGACCTGCCCACTGCCACTTCAGCTTACTAATTCTCTGGGCTATGTCGGTTACCTTAGTTCTCCGGCGGATTTCCTTGTTACGGATTCTATTCCTCAGAGAAACACCCTACATAGACCGCTCCATAGCCCGCTGAGCGGCTTTAAATTTGTGGAGAAGGCCAGCTGTCAGTGTCCACGTTTCCGCTCCATACGTCATCATAGGTAGGACACCCTCGTTAAAGACTTTCGTCTTTAAGCTTTGGGGTATCGACGAGTCGAAGACCTGACGAAGTTTTGCAAATACTGCCCGACCCAGCTGAATTCTTCTGTCAGCTTCTTTATCGAAGTTGTTCCTACCGAGTCGTATAACCTGACCAATGTAGTTGTATTCCTGAACAACTTCGATGCTGACATTTTCGACGGTAATGGGTCTCGAAGTGACGTAGTCATTAAACATGACTTTGGTTTTATTCACGTTCATCTTAAGACCCACACATCTGGAAGAATAGCTAAGACCGGACAACATTTCCTCGAGGTTATGCGGCGAGTCGGCGAGCTATTACGATGTCGTCTGCAAATCGCAGGTGTGAGATAAATTCGCCGTTTACGTTAATGCCTCTACCTTTCCAGTCCAATACCTTAAACACATCTTCGAGAGCGCAAGTGAACAGTTTCGGAGATATAACATCTCCCTGTCTCACACCTCTTCGAATTGGTATCGGATTTGTTTTTTGGTCTTGGAATTGAACGGAACACCTGGATATAGTACCTAGTTACGTCTACACACATATATAAATATATAGTCCGGCAAACTTATCTGACCCTGTGACAGCGTCCCTGTAGATATAGGTATATCCATCCATACTTCCATACTAATATAATAAATGCGAAAGTGTGTCTGTCTGTCTGTCTGTCCGTCTGTCTGTCTGTCTGTCTGCTACGCTTTCACAGCCCATCTGTTCAACCGATTTTGATGAAATTTGGTACAACGATAGTTTGATACCCGGGGAAGGACATAGGCTACTTTTTATCCCGGAAAATTGAAGAGTTCCCCAGGGAATCAAAAACCTTAATCCACGCGGACGAAGTCGCGGGCATCATCTAGTTAAAAATAAAATAAAAACAAAAACTAAACAGGCACAAAAATTAGTTCCAATTTTGGCCACCGGGCTAGATAAGTTTGTGGGAATGGACGCGAGGTTTCAGTTCAGGGCTAACCACGAGTTTATTATCAATCGACTTACAAAATTAAATAATTATTTTTAAGTCGATAAAAAATGCCCCACATGACCTATAACATAGTATTTCAATCCACAATCGCTAAACTCTTCAAATTTTATCGCAACATAAAATCGTGAACAGACTCAATTTATCTGTAATTAATTAATGTATTTAACATTCGATGACAGTAACGACCGAAAGAATGTTCGACCATTAATAATTAGACAAGGTGTTGCCGTCACACAAAGACGTGTCTTGTGTTGAAGGTTAATTTAGTGACTCATTAGTAACATAAAACAACTAAAACTATTTGATTTAGAACTTTCTAACACAAAACATAACATATATAGGGCAATCATTTTAAATCTATAGGCAAATTACCTGCTTATTATTATTTTAATTTATTTAAGGTCACATTTTTAGGTAATAAATAAATAAATTAAATAATTAATATTGATAACAGCCCTTGGTGACAGACTTATGTTGTACTAGATGATGCCCGCGACTTCGTCCGCGTGGACTGTTTTTTCGATTCCCACGGGAGCTCCTTAGTTTTTCGGGATAACAAGTGAATATAATTAAAATTATTAATAAATACGACTGCTCTGCCGTAGCCCGTAACTATCTACTACGTAACGATACCACAGTCATTAATTACATATGGAATCTTGAAACACTGGATATTGAACTATAGTGTTATATATTTTTGGAATCTACTCATCATTTTCTAGATGATGATTTTATAGTTAATCTTATTTGCGAAAAAAAAATCAACTTTAGTCTTTAATGCGGGACCATGGTCACCCCATCAATTTTTTTTTTAATTTTACTAACCTATGTTACCCGGAATAAGCTAGGAATTCTAACGATACCTCATTTATCAAAATCGGTTCAGGCGTATAGAAGTAATGATGGAATATACAAACTCACATACATATACATACATACATGAACCCTGAAAACAATATACTCCTTTTTTTCAGGCAGTCGTATAAAAAGTAGCCTATGTCCTTCTCCGGGATACAACCTATCCCTGTACCAAATATGATTAAAATCGATTGAACAGATGGGCCGTGAAAGCGTAGCAGACAGACAGAGAGACAGGCAGACGGACAGACAGACAAACAGACACTTTCGCATTTATAATATTATAGATTTCAAACAAGGTAACCTATATCATCTTCGTATTTTTTAAAATTTCATGAATTACTTTAGTCTATGCTACCTACTTCCTGACTCTACCACTGGCTCGGAAAATAGATCCCATTGAGAGGAGTGATCAATTTTGTTCGACCATTAATGAGACAAGGTAACCGTCATACAAAGTATGATTTTTTGAGCTCCAGGAATGCAAAGTTACTAAATCACATCAAAATCAAGTTTTTTCTTGCTCTGAAAATGCGATCACAGAGATACCGTTTAAGAAATCGATAGCCAATTATGATTTCCTGCGCGATTTTCATTTGTTTCGTTTGACCTGCGCGCGCGCATATTTCCGAGTACACCGGTGTCGGAATGATGCGTATTTCTTAATGACTGAAGCCATTAACGAAGGCGTTTTTACCGATCCCAGTTTTGTCGCTTAGCTATGATTGGATGAGATGAGGTAGAGTCCTAGGCTTACTATGATCGCTTAAAGCAATACTTAAGCAATATTATACAAAAAAGCAGTTTGATGTCTCGTACCTTGACGTTCGTAAAATAATAATTTATTTCTAAAACACGAAATTCAACAATAATGAAACAATATGGCTTTATGCATTGGCAGTGAAGACCCTGGGCTTACTACCATCTCCTGTTATATTCCAACAGGTTATTTTTAAAATTCAAATTATCATCTATATATATATATATATAGATGATAATTTGAATATATAATGCATTAAAAATGCGAAAGTATATCTGTCTGCTACGCTTTCTCGGCTTAACCGATTTTGAGGAAATTTGGTACAGGAGTAGGTTGTATCCCGGAAAACATAGGCTACTTTTCTTCCCGGAAAATTCAAGGGTTCCCGCGAGAATCAAAAACCTTAATCCACGCGGACGAGTCGCAACTCGCAGCCATCATCTAGTAAATTTATATTTTTATGTGAAGGTATATTCAAATACTATGTACGCATGTTTATGTAGTAGTGTAATATTTCATAAAACATACCAAATCATTTCGTCGCAGTTTTCTGCGTGATTACTGAACTTTTTAATAAGTAATATTTTATCGCGATGGGTAATAAATTCAATTCAATCCCCTTGGTCACGAGGCCCGCTGAGTTTAATTAATCTACTCTACTGAATAATCGATAAAATAACGAATCAATTTGAGCGAAACGATTTTATTATTGTACATAGTTTACCGTGTTTTAACTCGTAGGTATAAACCTACGAGTTAAAACAAAAATTAATAATTTAATATTAATTACAGGGGCGGCCTTAGCCATTGCGAGGCTCTGGGCGGTACATATTAATTGCGGTTTGCAAGGCGCTAGATTCAAATACACATTATACACTAATGACTTTTTCTTCTTGGGCTGTAGCGCAAGGGCGCGAGGCCCCTGCAAGAGCGAGGCCCCGGGCGGTTGCCCTGCTTACCACCCCGTAAGGCCGCCACTGATTAATTAACAGCAACTAGTGCCATAATAAATAATAACTAGAACTTTAATAATTATTGTAACTTTGAAAAAACCATTCCCATTCGCTATCATTACATAGTTGACAATGTTACGTTTTGCTCATACATCCATTAGGGTGACCATGACGGTATCTTGGTTTAAAAAATCGGAAATTTTTCAATGCGCTTCAAGAAGGTACTTACATACATACATACTTCAATGATATTAAAACTATAAAGCAGACGCAGTGGTAGTTTTACCACCCTTGGGCGATAAAACATTAACGGCATATTTTATTAGCTTAGTTTGGTATTCACCGGGACCTCCAAGTTGAATATGTCGATTGAAAAAGTGCGAATTTTGCTGAAGCCCACGAACTTCGGCATCACCATTTCAACGTTGAGCTGTGGATCAACAATACTATGGTAATACCTATTAATCTTCGCAGTCTTATGAGGTAATATCACAGAGTAATATAATGGCCGCCATACAAAGCAACAGCCGTTACTATGCCACCATCTTTGGCGACATAGAACTTCTCTAAGACCAGGAAATGTCCTTCAAAAACAGAAGTGACAGCCACCCTACATATAATAGAATCCCTTATTAACAGCGTCCGTAGAATCGCCATTCTGTTTTTATTTATCGGCCACTCATTCATAGAGGGTATCATTTCATTCATTCATTCATAGGAATCCCGTCGGAAATGACATCTCAATGATTGACAGTTCAATGAGCTCGTTGGCGTTTTCGAGAAGATGCAATTAGTTGCAATTAGCTGTAACACCGGGTTGCCAACCTGCCACGTTACTAACATCGCAAAGTAGTATTATTTCAAAATGGCAGTTTTATATCACGCACCTTAACTTCCCTAAAACGAGTGGTTCGCCCCGAACTGAGACCTCGCGGTATCGCCATAACAGAGCCCCATCTATTGACATCATTGTGAAGTTCTATTAAAAATACTGAAGCTCATTAAGTTTTAATAATTTCGTTTCCTTATAATATTTATCTAATTTTAGTATTTGTTGTTCAAGTACATGATATAATTCAAATAACTGATCAAGTTTCAGGCTCAGCCTTTCAGAAAATTGAGAGTTCTTAGGTCAACTTTGGACGTTAGAAAATCTCCACTTTGAAAGCCCCCCGTCGAAAATTTCGTAAATTTTAGGGGAAAAATTAAAAAATATATATTTTTGAACTCTATTCCTAATTATCTTTAAAATTATATACCGCAACCCTATGTAACGCTATAAAAATATTTTACTTCGCAGTCGCTTCTATGAGAGCCCCATGAAATAAAAAATTTTATAACTTTTTAAGCCATATTCGGCTGGAGGCCATCGGTTTACATATTATATTTAAATTTGAATTAATTACGTTCAGTAATTCAGAAGTTATAAGGCTCTGACAGACGGACGGGCGGACGGGCGGACGGACACGGGACAAGTGCAAATTCACTCAAGTAGACTCCGAGACCTTCGCTTCGCTCGGCGGCTCGGAATATTAAAACAATACGGCTTTATGTGTTGGTAGTATGCCCATGTAATGGAATGTCGGGCCTAGTACTGTACCTACTGGGAAAAGGAAGAGGGCGCCTATAGTCACTGTCACGAAGAAATCCCCTAGAGGCCGCGCTAGTAGTCGCATGTTTATGCAATAAATGTATGTAAAATGTATTCATTATCATCATCACTACAGCCTATTAACGTCCCACTGCTGGGCACAGGCCTCCACTCTCATAGGAAAGCGGGAAATTAGAGCTTAGACCCACCACGCTGCTCCAATGCGGGTTGGCGGGCTATGTAAAATGTATTAGTTCCACTTAATGTCGCGGGACTCCTTTCGTGACACGGACTATACTACCCACATGGTCTCTACGTCTCTCTTATCAAACCATTGCCATTGGTGTTGGAGGTGTGGGGCCGGGGATCGAACCCACGACCCCGTACAGTAAGTCGGGTGTCTTGACCAACAAGGTTATCACCACTTTAACTACCTAGTACGGGGGTCGGCAAATGGCGGACCGCGGTCCAACTCCGGACCGCGAGGGGTATAAGTTTGGACCACCTAACTTTCTGTCTGATCTGGTACCTAGATTTGCCACTCAGTCAGATTATTCTCCATGGTTGATATTGTTGCACTGAATTGATTCTGTAACATACATGTTACAGCATTTCTGTCTGCTATTAACCTTATTTTCTCGGAAAATAGAACAGATTTGGACCTAGCATTTACCTATTAGTACCAACATCATTTGCATAAACAGTAATTAGTGTTCATTTGCAGTCTTGCTATGCAAATGTCACGAAGTTGCTACGTGATGGTTTCATGGGTATTAAAAACCAGTACATACCTATTTCTATTACCGTATTTAGGATTCTGTGGTACAAATGCAGCCTAACTTCCAACTATGAGTAGGGAGCTACTTAGTAATTTTTGCATACACAGCAATTATTGTTAATTTGCAGTTTTTGCTACGCAAATAACCCACGTAGGTAGCTAATACGGGCTGGTTCGAGACGTGAAGCTTTGACGGACAAAAAATTATGGAAAATCAGCTGTAGGTACTTGTCGATAGGCCCAAGTCTTGCCTTACTTTTACCTACCTAGCTATCAGTAGGTACTTAGTCATTTGCATATAATATGCGCAGTAATTATTGTTAATTTGCAGTTTTTGTTATGCAAATAACCCACGTCGCTAGGAATACGAGCTCGTTCAAGACGAGAAGAGTACCGAGACATAAAATTACGGAAAATCAACGTTCGAAGTACTTGGAGATAATTTAACTAATTAAAGATAAGCGTTTACAAGAACTCCCTCGCTGGTCTAGAGGTTAGCTTATATGTTCAACTGCGGCCGATGAGGTCCCGGGTTCGAGTCCCAGGTCCATAATTAAGTATCTATTAGTTTTTCTGACTAGAAATTCTCAGCACTACCCCGGAGTTAGGAAGTTGGTGGTGTTTCACCCCCTTGCCTCGGAGAGCACGTTAAGCCGTCCGTCCTGGTTATTATCACTCACATGATAATAGTCGTCAAAGCCTGCCAACCTGCATTGGGGTAGCGTGGCTCACCACGCTACTCCAATGCGGGTTGGCGGGGTTCTAATTCCCTCTCTCCTATGAGAGTGGAGGCCTGTACCCAGCAGTGGGACTTTAATGGGCTGTAATAGCAATCTAAAAGAATTAATTCGAAAACACATTATCTCGTGCTCACAAATAAAAGATAATGATACACAAAAATATGACAAAATGATAAAGCATTCATCATTTAACATCTATAGGGTTACTAGCACACTCTCGAGCGTTTACCACGTCTATTATACGTATTCTGTATTCCGTGACGCATGCAAATGAGTAACGAGATAAATCGCTAATCGTGTGCTAAAAAAGGCACCTACACGCATATAGTGCTGCGTTTCTTTGAAACGCGGACAAATTAGCGTAGTTTTCTTCAGATTTCAAAGAATATGGGATTAAGTCGTAATTATTTAGACGATCAGTTCAAGCAGGTACGTTCGGTGAAAAGTATGTTTGGAAAACGGATAGAGAAAATAATCTAAAGGAAAAGGTGACTGGACTGACTGACTGACTGATGATCTATCAGATAGCTTGTAATATGACGTAGACGTTTGCTAAGAAAGGATTTTTAAGAAACTCAATCCATATGGGTGTAAAATAGGTCTTTGAAATTTGTATGTAAATCGAACCTAATGAGCGAAGTCGCGGGCAAGCTTGTATTATATAAAAGGAAAAGGTGACTGACTGATCTATAAATGCATTGCTCAAAGCACTGGACGGATCGGGCTAAAATAAAGCATATTATAGATAGCTTAGACGTAGGTATCCGCTAAGAAAGGATTTGTGAAAATTCAACCCCTGTAGGCGTAAAATTGGGGGTTGAAATTTGTATGAAAATCGAACAAAACGTAAGAAAAGCTAGTATGGTATACAATTGATGCACGTGACTTTGTTCACGTGGATTTAGGTTTATCAAAACCCGTTGGCCCCTCTCTGATTTGCCGAGACTGGCAAAAAATCCAAACTTTTCCTTGTCTGCATTATAAAGGGACCTATATTATTATAACCTCTATGCAAAATTTTAACTATCTATGTGTCCATACTTGGGCTGGGTGTTGATAAATGAGTGAGTGAGTGAGTCAGCACTTTTCTACTCATATTTACCTATTGAGATATAGAAATGATAAATGATTTATTTATTGCACGTAGGACAACTTGCGCCACTTATGATATGTCAAGACTCTACCATCCAGTTCGGTAAGTGATTCTAGTGAGAAGAGCCGACATGAAACTCTGCAGTAGCTCTTTTCATAAAAAGAAATGTTACACTATGTAAACATGTAGGTAACAAGTATTACACTGACTTGTAGATTCCTTGATGCGAAGCCGGCTGATTCCATGCAACTTTGTCATCAAGAAAATCATCAATAGTATCTATAGATAGGTAAATAACACGTTTTCTTCACATAAATAACATGAAAGTAATACGTCTTTCACGGCTTCGATGGCCTTTTTTGCTTTTCTAAGCGTGTAGCGCAACCGACAAGATTCTGGAAAGTTGCCTATTGACCAAGAATCCGTAATTGCTAGGCGTTTAGGTAAGTCGAGGCAAGTTTTACCAGGCCTTCAGTCCCTACATAGACTCGTTTATTTACGACAAAGTTGTCAGCGCCTGTGATATTTAGGGCGAAAACACACTAGCGACCCCGGACCCGAGAAGATGAATCGTTCGCGTGTCCACGTCGTTCACTTTTAAGTATAATATGGACGCGCACACTAGGTGACATCACAAAACTTGAGCGCTGTTGTCTTAACTTGGGAGGCCCAGGATTCGATTCCCGGCAGGGTCAATTTGGGAATTATAATTTCTGAATTTTCTCTGGTCTGGTCTGGTGGGAGGCTTCGGCAGTGGCTAGTTACCTCTCGGCAAAGACGTACCGCCAAGCGATTAAGCGTTCCGGTACGATGCCGTGTAGAAACCGACCGTGTAGATGCCGGGTTTAATATAACTGATATACCCCTAACAGGTTAGCCCGCTACCATCTTAGACTGCCATAAGGTGAAATCGCAGTCAAGGCCTAACTTTTAGTGGAATAAAAAAAGTCGTTTTCCTTTTACGTGGATGTACCGTCCCCACCCCTAGGTATTAGGTACGACTTAAGAGTACCTAACTCGGATATTTTTGAGCGGAAGTACCAACCTAACTATTCAAATGTCACGATAAAGGTGTACTTACTAAGGTTTTAAAAAAAAACCTTAATACACGCGGACAAGTCGATAGCATAATAATGTATTAATGCGAAAATGTGTAAGTTAGTTGTTTTTTTTTGATTGACCTTCAATCCCGCCACAATAGGCTAGCTAGATCTATGGATCTACGTGATTTTTCGCATCATTATAATTGAGGACATAGAGAGTGAAATACGCTCTGCCTTGTATTACATGTACAATCCACACAGATGAAGTCGCAGGCATCGACTAGTCTGATATAATAGTCTATCGCTAAACTGGTTTTTCGCCGTATTGAACCGTCTATTTAACCTCCTTGGGGGTGGAATTTCGAAATTTCCTTCCCCACTACACCTCTAGGGTGCTCAAGAAGTATTCTCTAAAAAATTCAAATTTCTACGTTCAGCTGTTTGGGCTGTAGGTTGTCTGTCTGTCACTCAGGATATACTGGAAAATCAAAAATGTTCCTAAGGTATTTTCGAAAAATCTAAATCTTGCCTTGTGGGAGGCTTCGGCCTTATCTATTTTAGTTAATGGTTAAGAATTTCCCGCTTAATCCACGAAGAATACTTGATCCACGCGGTCAAAGTCACGGGTATGATAGTAGGTATATCGCTCTAGACTGGTCCTACGTCGGATCGCTTACTAATAACTAGAAGGTGCGGCGTTCCTTCAACGTAATTTGTTTCTACTATAATTGGCGAATACTTGGCTAACGAGTTGGATATTATAGATTTATTGCAGTCCTTAACTATGCTCTACTACAGATTAGTAAATACTATAACGATATAATAAATGTATCAATAATTAGCATTGTTGTCAATGCTCTGTAATGCTGAGTTTGTCTCCGATTGTTTATTATTACGTAGTTTTAATTTAATCGTAGGATAAGTGTTTTGTGTACATCTCACATACTACACTAGTTAGGAATAAATGGTGTGGAAAAATCAGTGGTGTGACAAACGAGAAAAAAAATCCTGTTTGTCACACTGGTGTGATAATCTGGTGTGACTACGAGTCGGTACCGAAGAAAACAATAAAGCAATTATTTATTAATTTATTTATTGGATAACTATAGATGATGCCCGCGACCACGTCCGCGACTATAAATGAATAAATTTTTATGCCCGCGTGAAAAACTTAATATTAGGGGATAAAAGTAGCATATACGCCTTCCCCAGGATACAAACTATCCCTTTACCAAATTTAATCAAAATTGGCTGAACAGATGGGCCGTATAAAAGCGTAGCAGACAGACAGATGGGCAGACGGAGAGATACACTTTCGCATTTATTATATTAGTATGGATTAATTGCGCTAACCTATAAAAATTTCAATCAAATAGTTAATTAGAAAACACACATCGTTGAACGTGTTATAAAGCTGTGCACAACTATGGAGATGAGAAAAACGCTCAGATAGGTATCCCACCTACATACGCCAGTGTGCTTAGCATGCGCAAAAAGAGATTATCTCGCGACGAGAGAGAGAGATGTTGTCGTTGCCAGCAAATTTTTCATTTACCTTAACATGCACAAAATACGGTATATTACAAAAAAAAAGTTGTCATATAAAGATTCGTAAAGAAAAATACCACAGATAAGAAATATTAGTTTTATCTCTACTTTTGACGTAACAAGACAAATAACCATGTTAGCTTCGGTAGACAGAAAGAGATATTAACGGGTAGACATAATTTTACTTGTAGTGCGCATGCTAGCCATACTGGTAATAGTAAATGGGTGACTCATTGCGAGTGCCTATCTCTCGGAAAGTACCTATCCGTAATGTGCCATTTCCCATATATCCTTAGAATTCGATTTACTTATATACCTAACGCTGTATAGTCTTAGATAGGTTTATATGTAACGCTGTTCAGTATACTCTCGAACAAAAATGAAAATGGGCAGGACTATCATTATGTCCTGCCCATTTCCATTTTCGTTATAGAAGGTATACAAAGCAGCAGCACATTCACAAATACAAAAAATATGCGATCTGCATGATAGGCAAACTAGAGGCCGCCATAAGCTCGTGACTCCATCGCTCCGCCTCAAGAAGGTCCGAAGGTCGTTCGTGGGAATGGGCATTCTATTTTATAACCAAATTCCACACCCTATCTTAAACTTGCTTTTACACAAGTTTAAGAAGTCCATTAAAAGTATGCTCCTGAAAAAATCTTATTACCTATACCTACTGTTGAAGATTACGTAAGTAAATGACAAAGGAGCATGGATTTGACTCGCTCCAGCAATGCTAAGGACAGCTGTTACATATTAATATGTATTCTAAAAATTAATGAAATTGTAATTATTTTATTCAAAAGAGCAACCGCCGAGTTTCTTGCTGGTTCTTTTCGGTAGGAATGACATTCCGAACCGGTGGTAGATTCACTTGACGATTCAAAAGTACCTACTTGTAAAAGTTTATTTGAAAAAAAAAACCATTTGAATTTTGAATTTTAAAGACTAAAGGACCTATCGTACTTCATTCTAATATTATACTTTATACTAGCGGTTGCCCGCGACTTCGTTCGCGCGGCATAATTTAGTTTCATGTTTAGTTTTCAAAGACCCAAATCCACCTGTCCTTATGTTTTGTGTTGCGAAAGTTTAACGAAATGGGCAGTTAATAATGCTTAGGTACCTACTTAATTGTTTCATACCACAGGTGATGGGCCGAATTTGGATTCTAACGAAACAAATTGGGCAAAATTAGGTTCATATTATAAATGCCGAAGTCGAATTAATTCAGTCTTACTTTTTTTCCACTACACGCGAGGTAACCTGTTAAAAGGGTATGGCAGTTATATTAAACCCGTCACCCTCATCGTTTCTACTCGGCATCGTACCGGAACGTTAAATCCCTTGGCGCTACGTCTTTGCCGGTAGAGTGGTAACTAGTCGCAGCCGAAGCCTGCCACCAAACCAGACCAGATAGATTTTTTTAAATTCTACTACAAGTTAGCCCTTAACTGCAATCTCACCTGATGGTAAGTGATGACGCAGTCTAAGATGGTAGCGGGCTGACATTTTAAGAGTATGGCAGTTATATTAAACCCATACCTCTAGACGGTTCCTACGCGGCATCGTACTGGAACACATCGCTTGGCGGTGCACCTTTGCCTAGTAGGATGGTAACTAGCCACGGCCGCCGCCTCCCACCAAAAAAAAAATGTTGTTTAACCCATAGAGACCGAGATTAATAGGCATGATGACTGATTTTGAAAAATGGTCAGATTATGTCTGGAAGTATCTACTATTTCGAAAAAATATCTTATTTCAGCAGAAAAATAAGGTTTGGTACTTAGTTAGAATTGGCATTTGAAATTCAAATTTTAAAATTCACGCCAAAACCACAAAACGCTCGCCGGTGTCATGGCGACGTTTGTGACGTCACTATTGTTTTTACCAATGTACTCTGTGCAGTGTGCAGTAAACAATAGTGTGATTGTCAAAGCTCTAAAACAAACAATTGTGACGTCATTCGCTTCTTGGTGTTTAATCCATTATGGCAGATTGCTGTATTTTACAGTTTTATTTTATCAAAATAAATAGCGATCTCATTCGAAATAGAAAAATAAATAAGTTTTTTATAATCCATGAATCCTATCTCATTAGATAAACACATAATTTCATTGATTCTTGGTTACTGTCATTATGCCTATTGTGTACCTAATATCCATAGATTTATAGTTGTTGATATTGAATAAATAATTACTTACACATTTGTCAGATGGCCGCAAAAACTATGTCCGACCAGGTCGCCATATATTATCTCTAATACCTATTAAAAAAGCACTGCAGATTTGTGTGCAGTCACCATTAGTGTTTTTAAAAACATAACTGAATATCAGTAACACAGTAGTAAAGATCCAAACGGTAATGATGAGTAGGCAGATAGGTAGGTACAATTTGTCATTTGGTGAGAAACGCAGAAAGATTTCATAGCTTTTGTTGTATTTTGGACGCCACCAAAAACACCGTGAGCCACCGGCATGCGAATTGCGTCCAGATTGGCAGCGACAGATGATATTAAATAAATAATTACACATTTGTCAGATGGCCGCAAAAACCAGGTCCGGCCGGGTCGCCATATTTTTCTCTAACAGTTTAATTATCAAAAAAAAACACTGCAGATTTGTATACAGCTGATGATTTAAAGCCATTAGTATATTTTAAAAACATAACTGAAATAAATATAGTAAAGATTACAGTAGAAATAATTCAAAAGGTACCTAATGATGAGTACAATTAATGAGATGAGATGAGTACATGTACCTAATGGTGAAGCAGGTACAATTTGTCATTTGGTTAGCTCATAGACCCTCAGAACGGTTTCATAGTTTTTGTTATATTTTGGACGCCACCAAAATACACCGCGAGCCACCGGCATGCGAATTGCGTCCAAATTGGCAGCGACGGATGATATTAAATAAATAATTACACATTTGTCAGATGGCCGCAAAAACCAGGTCCGGCCGGGTCGCCATATTAGGGCCGCTATGCCGGCGGGTAGCCGCAGGTGACTGCCAATTATCAGCGTGCAAAAACCGCGCGGACAAATTGTGAAATTGTTCACTCGTCCGACTTCCAGCGGCGGCCATGCTGATTTTCTTACGCACTTTGGAGTTTGGACCGAAATCGTACTAGATTTTTAGAAATTAGGTTCTTAAAAACAGAAATTTCAAAAAGCTGTGAAAAACATTATTATTATTAAATAGGTACCTATTTAATAATAATAATAAATACTTTATTACGTAAAAAAGGACATATTACAAAGAACATTATTTCAAAATTACAAACATCTTCAATATTCACTGAAAGCACAAATACCAAGTTTCATGGATATAACTTGAATTGGGGGTGGAATTTCGAAAATTTATTCCTAAGAACAACTTTTTTTATTATCAAAATAATAGTAGGCACATTACGGTACAAGTGTGTGATGTTGGTGATTACCGCTGAGGCGCCATTGAGACCCGAGCTGTTAGTGAGGGTCTTATGATAGCCGAGGACGGTAATCATCAATACACACGTGTATCATACGACGTTTTTCAACACACTTGTGAATAATAATAATACTAAAAAATAATTTTATTTAGTAGATAAAATTAAAAAAAACTCTGTATCTCACTTGTGAATAATAGCAATGAAAAAGTCACACTTTAATTAGAGATGTCATTATGTGCCATATAATTGCGGTGAAATTAGAGCCACTTCATGAGCGTGTGTTTAAAAACTGTTACAATTTTGGTGGGTATTGCGCCAGGGAGATCGTCAATTATTGTTAAAATAACGTCATAATATTATGACCATGTTGTGGTACAGGGTTGAATCTCTCGGAAGGACATATAGGGTACTTTTTATCCCGGATAAACTAAGAGTCCCCACGTAAGATTTTCGAACCCTAAATCCGTGCAGACGAAGTAGCGGGCTTTATCTATTTTATAATCGGCATAAAATTCAGCTATTTTTAGGGTTCCGTACCCAAAGGGTAAAAACGGGACCCTATTACTAAGACTCCGCTGTCTGTCTGTCTGTCTGTCTGTCTGTCTGTCTGTCTGTCTGTCTGTCTGTCTCCAGGCTGTATCTCATAGACCGTGATAGCTAGAAAGCTGAAATTTTCACAAATGATGTATTTCCGTTGCCGCTATAACAACAAATACTAAAAATTAAAAAAATATATATATCAAGGGGGGTCCCCATACAATAAACGTGTTTTTTTCGTATTTTTTTGCTCAATATTAAAAACGGTAACAGGTAGACGGTTCAAATTTTCACAGAATATTAACTTGTATATTACCTTTCAAAATAAATAATTAAATATCAATAAAGTAAATATTAAAGGAGGGCTCCCATACAACAAACGTAATTTTTTGATATTAACAGTAAACCTCTACAAACAAAGTTAGTTTTGCGGTTCATTAACAAAGGTAATTATACCTACTTCTTGAGTACGGAACCCTCGGTGCGCGAGTCCGACTCGCACTTGGCCGGTTTTTTTATATATTTCAAGTGCTATAAAATATACGATATCAAATGACCTATTGCATACAAGGGAATTAAACGCCGTGGAAAACGATAAAAAGCGTCTTGCTGTATCGCCGTTCAGCTTGCACCTGAGGAATTCTATACATGTGAGAAAAGGACAAATACTATGTTGATAAAGCGATAAGAACTCGAACGCGAGCACAAAATTATACAGTCAACGGACTTCAAGTTTTTGCTGAAGCTTGCCATTGTTATTCTAAATGTAATAAATTGATGATTAAGACTCTAGAGCGAAGACAATAAAGGCTATTTTCCAATATTAGTTTTTTACTTAGTCTGACGTCTAAACCTAAGTACTACCTACCATAGGTAGGTCGTTGAATTATACCTACCTGTACCTATACTTGTATGATATATAGTACGGTCTACATACCTAGATATATCATTATAGGATAAAAAAATATACGCGCCGAATTGAGAACCTCCATCCTTTTTTTTGGAAGTCGGTTAAAAATATAAAAAAGCTACAGAATACAGGGACAGGGGGACACATTTTACCACTTTGGAAGTGTCTCTCGCGCAAACTATTCAGTTTAGAAAAAAATGATACTACAAACCTCAATATCATTTTTGAAGACCTATCCATAGATACCCCACACCTACGGGTTAGATGAAAAAATATTTTGAGTTTCAGTTCTAAGTATGGGGAACCCCCTAAATTTATTGTTTTTTTTCTATTTTTGTAAGAAAATCTTAATGCGGTTTACAGAATACATCTACTTCCCAAATTTCAACAGTATAGTTCTTATAGTTTCGGAAAAAAGTGGCTGGTGACATACGGACGGACAGACAGACAGACAAACAGACAGACAGACAGGCAGACAGACATGACAAATCTATAAGGGTTCCGTTTTTGCCAAATTTGGCTACGGAACCCTAAAAATGTGTGTTTATTAACGTTGTTGTACAACATATACAAATTTGTGCACCATCAAAAAAATTCTCCCTGTATACCTAGTTACCATTCGGTTGAGATAGCAGTCAAGGGTTTGCAGTACCTACTTAGTAGGACAACAAGCGTTGCCTTCCTTGCTGTGATGATTTTTCCGTTAGCGCTGATCTGATCCTAACGCGAATAATTAATAATAGGTAATTGACATTTTTTTCATAGCGTGCTGGCAATAATAACAAATCGTTTCACAGAACACTGCGAGTAGGCATGTAGGCAAAAAGCGCTGGTAGATTATCTCTTGATCGCGCCTCGATCACGTCTTGAATGCCAATTGAGGATCCGTAGGCCAAGCGTGAGTCGTACATCTGAATGTTCATCATCATCGGGTGCCGTCTTCAAATTGAAGTCTAGTGTAGAGCTAGCAACACTAGTCTAGGAACTCTATGATATATGGGAAAATGGCGCCCATCGCAGTGTTTGTGTGCATTACTAAATTAAAGTATAATAAAGTACATAACCAGTGCTTCCTTTTAATAGTAGGTACGTCCCGCCTACGCCTGTTAGGTAAGTAAATACCTAAGTATAGCCTTAGATATTACCGTACCTAACAGCTTATATCTCGGAAATCTGACGCTTTAGAAGATTTTGTCTCATAATCCATCCATACTAATATTATAAATGCGAAAGTGTGTCTGTCTGTCTGTCTGTCTGCTACGCTTTCACGGCTCATCCATTCAACTGATTTTGATGAAATTTGGTAGGTACAGGGGTAGGTTGTATCCCGGGGAAGGACATAGGCTACTTTTTATCCCGGAAAATTAAAGAGTTCCCGCGGGAATCATCTATTTAGTATTATAAAAATTGTCTGTTTATATATGATTTAATGAGTGATCGTTATTTCGAAAAAAAACTAAAATGGCGGAACTGTCGGTAGGCCAGGCTCCATACAGAAATATTCAAACCCCTTTTGCAGTGATGCGATTTTCCCTCAAACCGGCACCAAACATCATCATTTGCATAATTCATGGCACAGATAACAATAATCCAATTAAGCCGCGACGTTGACAACTAAATCCCAAATAATTGGCCGCCATTACGATGGTCTGTCATCGAAACAAAATGGCGGTGGGGAAATAAATACGTTTAGAAGCGGATATTATATCTTCATTAACGTGCCGCTCGCATTGATATGTCTCCTAGGATCTAGAATCTAGATGCGGGTATTGAATAGTTTGTATTTTATCACTTTTGCGAAGGAAGCGCAACGTTTTGTTCGTACCTTTTTGTTCCATTGTATCGGTTGCAGGTTGGATCTCTTTATGGAATATTGACTGAATAATCGTTATATTTTGATGGCTTTGTATTTACTTTTATTTTATCTCAGAATCCTGAGATTTTGCATAAAGTTTTACTTTATAACGTCGATCAGGGCAATTTTTAAGCTATTGCATAGCTTCTATCGCGGGCCTTGAGCGTGGAGACCGAATCCAGAAATTCCGTAACGAAAAAAACCTAGCACTTTGGTTGCTATGACTAGTACTTACTTGTGTTGTTGACTTCAAGTTGTTGAAAATATAAAGGCGTAATATTTTTATGAAAAGATGATTTTGGTTGCTATGACTATTTGTGTTGTTGACTTCAAGTTGTCGAAATAATTTTAAAGGGGAACCAAAAAACCTCAACAAAGAGGTTTTTTGATTCCGCTTGGACACCCGGACTATTGAAAACATTAATTCTTTAAAATTATTTCGCCTTTATATTTTCAACAACTTGAAGTCAACAACACAAGAAGTCATAGCAAGTTGATAAAAAATGCTATGCAATAGCTTTACCGCGGCAATCTCCGAGTGCCACACCGTCTTTTTGTTTTTGCCACTACAAGTTAGCTCTTGACTACAAATACCTGTTGGTAAGTTATGATAAAGTCTAAGAGGGCTAAGTAACCGGTTGGGGGTAAGGCAGTTAGATTAACCCCAATATCGGTTTCTACCCGGCATCGTACCAGAAGCATAAAATAGGTAATAGTACAGCTGTACCGGAATGCCTCATCGCTTGGCGGTATACGTTTTTTCCTGTAGGGTGGTAACTAGCTACGGCCGAAGCCTCGGGCATTGATCTCAGTGCTACCATAGATTAAAGCCTCCAAATGGCATTATTTTTATGTCAATGGCATTGTTGTAGACTTTCTTGTTTGAGAATATCATAAATTATAATCCTTGTTTTAGGGCCTACAAGGTACGTGATATAGAACTATCATTTTGGAATAATACCAGCCTATAATAATAATTTAAGTAGCCCCCGATATTTGATGAAAAGACTTTGAAAATACTATTCCATTGCATAGGAAATTATGCTTGCAAGTAGGTACCTACCTACCTACTTAAAGGTCGCGCTGGTTATTATTGAGTCAGAGGTCAACGACCGAGATTCATGAATTAAAACAATGCATATAGGAAATTGAAAAATTACCATAACGATTGATTTAGTTAAACCGGCGCGGCGCAAACAATCAGACATATTATTAATACTATTTGCAGACAACCGATATATTTAAATATAAATTGACACTCTTGAAATATGGGTCTTGAAATAATCTAAAAATATTATAGCTTACAGGTACATGACATTGATAAATAATAATTATTGTTGTTATAATATTAGACAATCCTTTAAAGTAAAACTCAATTCTTAAATGGTAGAGTCATAAAATGACTTAACATAAGAGACACTTGCATGTCCTACGTGAAATAATAATTGAGTATTGATTAACTACGAGTATATAGTTAAAAAAACTCAATGATGAAAGTATTGCCTTTTTGGATAGCCAACCTTATATACTTTGGCTGAAGTAGTTGCTAACGCTTGGATCCCTAGTAGACTAAATAATCATTTTTGAAAGCTCTCTCTCTCTCTCTCTCTTCTCTCTTCTTTAAGTTTATCGATGTTTAAGGGTGAGATCCACCAGAGAAGCTAGGGTTGTGTGTCAAACCAATCAATGGGAACGCTCGGTCTAATATATATAGCGTAGCGATTTAAGCTATGGAGTTTTTTTGGGTTTGACACACATCCGTCGCTTAGCAACGAAGCACATCTCTAGTGAAAACGCACCTAATCATCGTTATTATCGACATCTAATACTTGACGTAAGTCTTTTGTAGGAACTTCCATAGACTGCAGTCTTGCACCTCTTGGATCCCTGCGACTTGTTTGATGTCACCCGCCCAGCTAGGACTAAAATCGGTTGTCTGAGTTTATTCCAATGCTGTCTATATTGACTGAGTAATGCACTTGGCGGGTGTAATTATTATAATTAATATGAATAAATTACAATTTTACACGTAGTTTAGTTTAACATAAATAATGTGTGTCTGTAACTAGATTGCATACAAAGAACATTATCATAACAATAACTTAAGGTTTTGCATTTTTAATTATGATTAACTTTATTTTAAAATAACTTATCGTTATTAGACTATATTGAGACATTTCACAATAATTGGGGTATTGCCTAAGTCAAAAATCAATTAGGTATTACTTAACTTAACTAGCTGATGCCCGCGACTTTGTCCACGTGGATTTAGGTTTTTTGGTTCTCGCGGGAACTCCTTAATTTTCCGGAATATTTCGGCCAAATTTCATTCAGATCCGTTCAGCCGTTCTGGCGTGATTGAGTAGGTAACAAACATCTATTAGAGGAAAAACAAAAAGTTAAAAAGTGCCTCCAACATTGATGATCACAAGTAGATAAGAGATTCATACAAAATACCTCAACACCATAGGTACTAACAGAGCGTTTTGGTTAAAGTAGGTAAGTATTACGAAAGAGTTTCTAGATTTGCCATTAGGTAAGTACGTTTTTGAAGATTTTAAGCATCGTGTAGGTACCTGGGTATATCCATATATAATAACTTAGCTAAAATTATATGACAATACTAATACCTACTCTACCACCTATTAGTTTCTCTAGTTCTAGTAAGCAATATGATGCCCGCGGGAACTCTTCAATTTCCCGGCATAAAAGTAACCAAACCAAACGTCAAAATCGGTTGAAAAGATGTGCCGTAAATAGCAGATAGGCAGACACTTTCACATATTCTATTGTATTCAATATTAGTTCCTACGGATTAGTATGGAAGCATGGATTACCTAAATCAAATTATTATAGTCGCCCTAGTTCATGGAGGCAAATGTAGGATGGAAAACTCAGGTACCTATATAATATTACCTACTGGCAAAAAAAAACACTAATCAAAAAGACCAACATGAAATTCTGTCACAACCCTGGTTGCCCCTGGGCCAAATGTACCCATCAAGCTTGCAGCATTGCATCGCTGAGTGGCGATGGATAACCTTTGAACCAGGTAGGAACCAGAACATGGGTCACAGCCCCTATCCCTTATACCTAACCAGTAACCATAGAATAGCCTAATCTTAAACGACGGCCGACTTACTAAAAAATTACTTCATATATATTTTCCATTTTCTGCCTTCGCGCTGTATACCTACATACTGGAATCGGATATTATTTTTATTCTAACCTTTTGTGTCCGTCTAATGACACTGCGGTTGACTTTGTGTATTATTAGAGCCTGCGTACACGCAAGACATTTTATTTATCGATCAACTACTTATAAAATAAGCCCTTCATCATCGTCAGATGATGCCCGCGAACTCGTCCGCGGGGATTTAGTTTTCATAAATAGGTATCTCTTGGGACCTCTTTGATTAGCCTACTTCCTTCCCCGGGATGTAACCTATCTCTGTACCAAAATTCGTCAAAATCGGTTGAAACGATGGGCTGTAAATATAGCAGATAGGCAGACACTTTCACATATTCTATTGTATTCAATATTAGTACCTATGGATTAGTATGGAAGCATGGATTACCTAAATCAAATTATTATAGTCGCCCTAGTTCATGGAGGCAAATGTATAAGATGGAAAACTCAGGTACCTATATAATATTACCTACTAACAAAAAAAAAACACTAATCAAAAAGACCAACCTGAAATTCTGTCACAACCCTGGTTGCCCCTGGGCCAAAGGTACCCACTACCCATCAAGCTTGCAGCATTGCCTCGCTGAGTGGCGATGGGTATCCTTTGAAGCAGGTAGGAACCAGAACATGGGTCGCAGCCCCTATCCCATAAAACCAGTAAAAACGATGGACTGTAAAAATGTAGCAACAGACAAACACACTTACGCATACATAATAATATTGAGTAGGCAGGTGAGTGCTAGTGGTTTAGATACCCAACCTTCGATGTGACACGATACGGGGTTGCGGGTTCGATTTCCGGGCAAGCACCCGTGACTTTTCGGATTTATGTGCGTTTTAAGAAATTAAATAATAAATTGCATGCTTCAAACGGTGAAGAAAAACATCATGAGGAAACCTGCATACCCGAGAGTTCTTCATAATGTTCTCGAAGGTGTATGAAGGTGCCAATCCGCACTTGGTCACCGCGGTGGACTATGGCCAAACCCTTCTCATTCCGAGATAAGACTCATGCTAAGTAGTGAGTCGGCTCAGTAGTGAGCCGGCAATGGGTTGAACTGATGATGATGATTTATAGTACCAGCCCCCCGATTGAAACGGTTGTCAAACGTATAATTCATAATCTTTACTCGAACTTCTTAAACAGTTCGAGTAATGATTACGATTTCCTTAGAAAATTGGGCCTCTGATTTAACGATTGTCTCTTCGTATGTGTGCACTGGTTCCATCAATTACCTTGAATAAAAGATTCACGCAAGCGGTTCAGACATGGGCGCATGAATATTCATAAATCGAGTTCCAAGTTATAAATATTTTGACTTTATTGTGACTTCAGAATTAGTTAACAATCTAACGACATAATAGTTTCTTGACCTACTACAAACGTTAATTATTTATGAGGCATTCGATTATAGTTACCTATAGGATTATTGTTTAAGGATTTAAAGTTTAGTAAGGGTTTTTGGATCGCACCTTTCGTCGCCAAAACAGATTTCATCCCGAGAATTTGACGACCTCCCTGTCGCAGTGGTGAGCGCTGAGCTGAGGTCACTTGAGTGGGTTGTCCCTGGTTTGAACCCCGGCAGTTCAGAGAATTTGTAATTTCTAAATTTTCTATGGTCTTGTTTGGTAGTTTTTTAGTTGTGGTAACTAAAAAACTATACCGGCATAATTAATATACCTAGTCAATACTGTGTCAATACAGTAGACTTGTATTAGAAAACGGCAATACTTAGTTAAGTATCATGTTATTTATTTATTAATTAACACATTTATAGCGAATGATAAATGAATGTATTTATCAAGTTATATACTATACCTAATTAGAGTTTGAATTCAAGCTTAATTTATACTAATGGCCCCATATACCGAAAAGTAATCAATTTATTTGACTACTGTATCGTGTAGTGACACACATAAATTATAGTTGTTATCAGCATTTAAATTACGACATTTTTTGAAAATATTTTCGTGTGGTTTAGGAAATTGCTTAAGCCGGAATATTAACACCACTTTATTTGCGACTAGCTGATGCCCGAGACTTCGTCCGCATGGATGTTTTTTAAAATTCCCACGGGAACTGCTCAGTTTTCCGGAATAAAAAGTAGGTAGCCTATGTCAATCACTCTCCAGGTCCTCAACTATATCCATGCAAAAAATTTCTCTCTCTGCTCTGTTGTGGCGTGATTGAAAGACAAACCAACAAACAAACGTCCAAGGTAGTACTAGCGGTCTATCCCCAGACACGCACCTTCAACTTTTCGGATTTATGTGCTATTTAAGAAATCAAATATCTCGGCCATAAAGGATCCAGAGGAAAGTTGCATGCCCGGGAGATCTTCATAATGTGTCGAATTGTTTGTCAGGCGCTACCAGTTTAGCGCCGTAAGCCAGTTATTTCACAGCTGATTACGTGGTTTTATGGCAGATTTCTTGTTATTTACTTAAAAAAAAATATATTGATTGGTGGTACGGGACCCTTTGTGAGCGGGTCTGACTCGCACTTGAGCGGCTTTTCATTCTAAAATGATGTTCGTGCTCACTGAGTGTCGAGTGAGTGATGTGCACACTGCACCAATAGGAAGATCATCTTCCGGACTGGTGTTGTGCCCGCGGGAAGCCTTCTATTCCGACCGTTGTAAGTTGATCGGTCTACAGCGCTATTCTGAGAAAACTTCGATTGAGAAACTTATGTATTGATTCTTATAGGTTTTCAGTCGATTATCTATCCTGTGATGTACAATAAGCCTGTGAGATACAATTAGCGCCATCTAGTTTACACTGTGATAACTGCTACAACTGTAGCGAATCTTTAACGGGTTGAATAGAGTCCTGAGTCAGTCCAGTCTTTTAATATGCTCCTTTTGTCCCCAGCCGGACCAACGGGTCCACCAGTGGTGCGATGCCAGCTCCGCAAGCATAAGCCCAACAGGAAACCGCGCACGCCCTTCACGACGCAGCAACTGCTCGCCTTGGAGAAGAAGTTCAGAGACAAGCAGTACTTGAGCATCGCGGAGAGAGCAGAGTTCTCGTCCTCCCTACGACTCACTGAGACACAGGTTGGTACTAGGTACACTACTAGCGAACTAACTAAACATCCATACAAAATTAGGATTGATCTCCCTAGCGCAGTGCTGAGTGTTGTTGTCATAACGTGGGAGGTCCCAGGTTCGATCCCCGGCAGGGTCAATTTGGAAATTGATAATTTCTGAATTGTCTCTGGTCTGGCCTGGTGGGAGGCTTCAGCCGTGGCTAGTTACCACCCTAACGACAAAGACGACGTGTAGAAACTGATTGGGGGTAAATATGAGTTTAATATAACTGGCATACCCCCAACAGGTTAGTCCGCTACCATTTAAGACAACGTCATCATCACTTACCATCAGTTGAGATTGTAAACAAGGGTGTATCTTGTAGTGTCGTAAAAAAACTGCGTACATTTTAATCCTGAAAACCGACGAAGGTCATTATTTCTATAGGTTCTGAGCTCTGGCTCCGTGACTTACAAAAAATAACACACACAAGAGGTAGGACAGACAAGACTGCGTGCAGTCAAGGTACCCTACAGATTTCATTCTAGTCCTGATATTGGAGATTGCGATATGGAACTTTGGCACGAATATTTACAATCCAGAAATTGCCTAAAACCACAGAATAGGTAGTACTGCTAAAACTTTATTTCTATTTATTTATCGGCAAACGGCATCTACAAATAAAAATAGTTATTAAATTTATGCAAAATTAATACACTGATTAAGTTAATCACCTCAAATTATCTGCTGATCAGTGAATATTTTTCGTGATGTCAACACGGATTATTTAAGTAAAAAAATTATAGATTGAATCGACCAATTTAATTATAATTTCTAATGCGCTAAAGTAAACATTGCTAACTAGGCAAATTAGCATTACTTGGTTAGTTTATTGATTCGCAAACCGCACCTAAACATTTGGATTTTAAGCATTAATTAATTAATTAATTTAAAAAAATTATAAGCCACAGTTCAATATACTTACTGTGAATTTTGCAACCGTCTGGAATCTGTTTTTGTAAGCCAAGTGCTTGAACGACGAACAACAACGCGAAAGTGTGTTTGTCCATTCTGTCTGCCTATCTATCGATACGCTATGCCTTCACGGCCTATCTGTTCAATCAATTTTGATGAAATTTGGTACAGAGATATGTTGCATCCCGCGGAAGTTCAAAATGCTACTTTTAAATTATCACAGAAAATCCAAGGGTCTCCACGAGATCTTTCGAAAACCTAAATCCACGCAAACGGATTCGTGGTTTATTTATCTCAAGGAACAAGAAGTTTATAATCGTTTGAAATCCGCTAAAACAGGCATTTTTGTTCGTGCATTTTTGAGAACCATGGACAACGTTTGCTTCAATCCAATAATATTATGTTTATTTAACTAGCGATCATGCATCAAAAACTACAAGCAATGCTTCTTTCTATTACAGGTCAAAATATGGTTCCAGAATCGGCGCGCAAAAGCAAAACGGTTACAAGAAGCTGAAATCGAAAAGCTTCGCCTGTCAGCCAGGCCCCTTTTGCCGCCTTCCTTCGCGCTATTCGGCGGCGGAGGGGCCCCACCGTTGTTCGCAGCTATGGCTGCTGCGACGAGGCCCCAACTGAGCTTCTTAGGAGGCCCTCCTTCACACCAGCATGCGATAAACATGAATATCCTCAACTCTTTACAACCGCATTGACGTCAGGACCACGCGTTTACGCGTGACAACCAGCCGCCATCTTCCTAACATGGCGGACAGAACTGTCATTTTGACACTTCAAAAATTCGGATACATGGACTAGCAATGTGATTTTAATTAAATGATCGGATACTCAGACTATGAAATTAAAGTGATTTTCAATTAATTTTAGATTCATCTTAAATATAAATGAACTAGCAAAAGTGATTTTAATATTTAAATTAATCGGACTTGAAAAAGTGATTAATTTATAATCTGTGGTGTTTTGTGCCAGTACTTAATTTAATTTAAATGCAATAATGGTTATTTATACCTAATAATAAAAAAAGAGGGAATATAAAAGTTTTTCTTTAATTTAGGTTTTATTTTTAAATAAAATAAGTGCAATTTCGATTAGATATCGGTTACATAGCCATAATGTATGTATAATGGTTTAAATATAAATTTACTTTCTGTAAATATCGTAATAAAATAGTTTATAGTCGATTTGTTATAAAATTGCGCATAGTTTTCAATAATAGCTGTAAGTAATAAAATGTGTTATTATAGGTACCTTTTATTTATTTTTTAAGTACGTTATTAAATATAATAGACCATTTTATTTAGCAGATGATCGCTAATTACTTAATTTTGGAACTGATTATTGTAAAATGCATATAAAATATGATTTTTATGATCACTAATTTATTTTAAAAGCTTAATTTACGGTTTTAATATTCCTAATAAGCAACTATTTGGACATGACATGTAATAAAAGATATTACGAATGGCTAAATTAAAAATGGTTTTATTGCAATTTTATTGGGTGATATCCTTTTTAGGGTGTAACGAGACCCTATTACCACAGTTTTATGATATATACCGTAAAACTGTGTTATTACTAAGCCTCCGCTGTCCGTCTGTCCGTCCGTCCGTCCGTCCATCCGTCTGTCCATCTGTTAGCGGACATCTCATAAACTGCAACTGGTAGACAGTTGAAATATTTAAAAAAGTGTGTCGAATCACAGCAATAGGGATGATGCCTATGCCAAAAATAAATAATTATTTCTTACTTAAGATCAAAGACAATATATAAACCAGTTTAAGACTGTTCACTTCATACATAAAATCAAAGCTCGCTAAATGCGCATTAAAGTCGCCGGTACCTTGTAGTTCTTCGCACAATCTGAGATGGCGTAACTGTGCAAGCTGTTTGTTAAAATTAGTTGAATGTAAATTTGCTATTTGCTTAAGTGATTTTAAAAATATTTTTGTATTTTGATAATTTTATATAAATAATTAATACAAATTGAACCAAGAAAATACGATATTTCACCGATTTTACTACAATCCTAAAAAGAGCGAGCCTGGTAGCGCCATCTAACGATAGTATTAACCTAGAATTTTTTTTATAGGGGAGTTAGCAATCTATACTTGGTATTATAATTAATCTATGCTTAAGATTAAACAGAGGGTCTTCCAAAAGACCTTTGATAGTTTTAGGTTTGATAACCATTAAAACTATCGAAAAAGTGCGTCGAAACACGTCACTATAATTAGATACCTATTTCATACAAACTCTGCGTTTTGAAGTTTGATAAAGATTGATGGGCAAAACATCAAACCAATCAATAAACCAACAAACAATCACACTTTCGCAACTAATATCTATACTAATATTATAAATGCGAAAGTGTGTCTGTCTGTCTGCTACGTTTTCACGGTGTATCTTTACAATCGATTTTGATGAAATTTGGTATAGAGGTCGATTTCATCCCGGGGAAGGACATAGGCTACCTTTTATCCCGGAAAATTAAGGAGCTCCCGCGGAAATATAAAAACTTAATCCACACAGACGAAGTCGCGGGCATCATCTCGTTTATAATAATAATATGAAGTTTGATGTGCACTCGGAACTATACTGGCTTTTAATTTATTGTTCAAAATAAAAATACAAAAAATAATCCATATCCATACTAATATTATAAATGCGAAAGTGTGTCTGTCCGTCTGCCTGCTACGCTTTCACGGCCCAACTACATAACCGATTTTGATGAAATTTGGTACAGAGATAGGTACATTTTATCCCGGAAAACTGAAGAGTTCCCGCGCGACTCGAAAAAAAATATCTGTTCAACCGATTTTGTTGAAATTTGGTACAGGGATGCGCTGTATCCCGGAAAAGGACATTGGCTATTTTTCATCCCGGAAAATCGAAGAGTTCCCGCGGGAATCAAAAAAACATCAATCCACGCGGACGAACACAAGCCATCCTCTAAAAACTCTAAAGTTTATGCGAGGACGGCGAGTTCACATTACTATGTACTTAATAGATTAGTAAAGTATAATAGAGAATACAAAAAGTTGGGTTAAGGTATAAATTATATAGGTTAAAATCATTGGTGCACCACGAAGTGGTAAATCCACATCCTTACTAATATTATATCTGTCTGTCTGTCCGCTACGCTTTCACGGCCCATCTTATCAAACGATTTTGATGAAATTTGGTACTGAGTTAGGTTGCAACTTGCATCCCGGGGAAGAACATAGGCTGCTTTTTATCCCGGGACATTAAAAAGAGAGATTCCCGCTTGAATAAAAAACCTTTTTCCACGCGGACGACGTCGCGGGCATCATCTATTCAAATCCATACCAATATTATAAATGCGAAAGTGTGTCTGTCTGTCTACGCTTTCACGGTCCATCTGTTCAACCGATTTTGATGAAATTTGGTCCAGGGATAGGTTATATCCCGGAGAAGGACATAGGCTACTTATTATCCCGGAAAATCCGAGAGTTCCCACGGGAATCAAAAAACCTAATCCGCGTGGACGAAGTCGCGGGCATCATCTAGTTCATTATATTTTTACATCTTTGACACTTCTTTGAGGCCCGATTCTATTCAATTATTTACTTAAAGTTCCAAAAACCGGTCCTAAACCAATATAGAACTTAATTTATTACGTCTCAAATGTCGTACCTATTTAAAGACTAGTTATTTATTTATAGAAATAATAATAAAATGTAGATTTATTGTAAGCACTGCTGTATTTATGAATAACTATTAATCCAATGATATTCAGCGCAAAACTTATTAAGTAAGTATTTGTAAGTAAAAGCTTCTTTCATGGTATTCTAAAAAACCCTTAGTACACAAGGACGTGACCTTCTGACTACGTGACCTCCTGATTATGTGACCTCTCAAAGGTTCCAAAACCGCAGATCAGGTGTTCTTACACACCAATGAAGGCAGTGGTCATAACAAATTATGCCTAATCATTGACTGTTCTTAAAGACAGCCTAGCAAACATACAGTCCCCAAACGGCCGCTATCATCGAAATAGAATGAGTACAAAAATTCTACATCAATGGCCACTATGCTTAGTTTGAATTAAGTTGATCATTTAAGAATTAAACCACTAAAGTAAAATTGATCCAAAAACAAATCAAAAACACAAAGTGAATTTAAAGTCGCGAATTCAGTCAAATGAATTTTAATTTATAAACATATCGTTTGGAGCGCTCGCTGTGAATGCGTTCACGAACTTGAACTCTAAGATAATAACTTTTAGGTTCATTTTACTTTGACGCTAATGTCATCGATGCTTACACGATCATACGAATTAAAACTTAAACTAAGCGTACATAAATTTCATGTAACTATAATAAACATATTTAAATTATCCTCATCATCGTCGTCATCATCACCATCATCTTAACGTCAGGTCCAGTCCAACCTGAGATGCACGGAGCGGCGCAGCACATAGTGGCAAATATAGCTTCTATCGCGGGCCTTGAGCGTGGAGACCGAATCCAGAAATTCCGTAACGAAAATAACCTAACACCCCCCACTCCGACCGGCACAGCGGTGATACTTTTTAGTTTTGCCATGTATTTTCCAGATATTTAGAAGATATCAAGTCTCAAACTTATGTTTCTTATTTCAGTTACCATAACCTATAGTTTCAATGATAAATATTCCTGAATAGCCTACATGTATTGTAAGATAATGAAAATATTTTGAACAACATTAACTTCTCATTTATTTAATAAAAGAAAATAAATTGTTTTCTTATCCGGTCACCACGCTCAAAAAGTGTAACTTGAATTAATATCAAAGAAAAACAAAAGAAAAATAATACTGCATAAATTAAATAAATAAATAATTATAATTACATAAGTTGATAAAAAATGCTATGCAATAGCTTTACCGCTGCAGTCTCCGAGTGCCACACGTCTTTTTTTAGGGATCCGTACCAAAATGGTAAAATGGAACCCTTATGGTGCGACTTTCTCCGTCTGTCTGTCCGTCTGTCCGTCTGTCCGTCCGTCACACTCGATTATTTCAGTAACTAACGAAGTTATCGACATGAAATTTGGAATAGTTGTGTATATTAGTGGCCCAAAGACACTGGAATTAAAAAAAATTGGAAATTATTTTTGTTCTTATTTAAAAAGGGGGGAAAATCAGCGGGTTGAAATTTAAAAGTGAAATAACTGTACTGTGTGGGGTATCATATGAAAGGGTTTACTTTGTACATTCTAAAACAGATTTTTAATTATTTTTAGTCATGATAGTTTTTGATTTATCGGGGAAAAAGTCTAAAAAAAATACCGTTCCCCCCCCCTTATCTCCGGAGTTTACCAATCGAAAAATCTGAAATAATTATGGTCAATAGGAATTTATGTATATTTTACAGGAAAACTATAGCCAATGCTCTAACTAGCATAGTTTTTTTGATATTAACAGTAAACCTCTACAAACAAAGTTAGTTTGGCGGTTCAATAACAAGTGTAATTATTACCGTCAAAGATAGGGTTAAACGCAAGTTCTTCTAAGTACTCGTCGTCAAATGAACATATTGGTTTTTGCCTGATTGTTTTGCTTCAGTACCTACTTCTTGAGTACGGAACCCTCAGTGCGCGAGTCCGACTCGCACTTGGCCGGTTTTTTTTATTTGTATAAGTTTCTATGGGGCCGCGTCACGGAGTGATCCCAGCTCCATACAACCTCATACAAAGAATACTTGCCGCGCCTCTGTAAGGGGCGGACCTTCAGAGCTGAAAAGGGGTTTGGCCATAGTCCACAACGCTGGCCAAGTGCAGATTGGCAGACTTCACATAACTTTGAGAACATTATGCTGAACAGGGCAGGTATGGTTCAAACTCTAACGTTTTTTATTCAAATAAACTTTTACAAGTGCTTTTGAATTTTCGAGTATCCGAACCACTAGTTCGGAATGCCGGTCCTACCGAGAAGTACCAGCAAGAAACTAGGTGGTTGCTCATTTGAAAAAAAAAAAATTAATCCTCACAAGGTTTACCTTCAGTTCAGCAAGTGATATTTCATCCATCCATCCATCCATCACCCTGTATGCATTCACTGCTGGACATATAGGCCTTATCGGGAGCGTGCCATCAAACACCAAACCAAGTTATATTTAATTGCTAAAAACTAAAACGCACATAATATAACTCCAAAATGGTGTGTACCCGAGGTTCGAAATCCCGACCATCCGAATAGGAAACCGAGCGTGTAAACCAGTTGACTATTACGGACACCACTAGACACCTCGGATAAGGCTTGCATAAGTATCAAGCACTTTCCGTTGCTCTGCAAAAGCGGAGATTGGTTTCTGAACTGTATATTGGCTAAGCTGCGGTCTTCCTAACCGCAGGCTCTGTATTGACTAATTTGATTTAAGTAATTAGGTAATATAATATCAAATAGCTGATGGATCCAAAGACTCATAAAATAAGTACCTAATAGCTGATGCCTGCGACTTCGTCGGCGTGGTTTAAGTAATTTTTTAAAATCCCATGGAAACTCCCTAATTTTCTGGGATAAAAGTAAGTAGCCTATGTCACTCTCCCCTCGTTGCTCGACGTCGCAACGTCAACTTAAATATAATATAAAAAATCGATTAGAATATTTGCAGCTCCACAGGAACCGCCAGTGCGTTGCCGGCTTTTAACCGACTTCCAAAAAAGAAGGAGGTTCTCAATTCGGCGCGTATTGTTTTTTTAATGTATGTTACCGCATATTTCCGTGGTTTCCAAACCGATTTGAAAATTTTTTTTTCAGTGGCTAACCGCTGAGGAAGCTCGCTAGATGGTCCCATAAAAAAATCTGACTCCAAATCCTCAATCCTGATTCTGTAGGTATGCCTACGACTCAAAACTAGGGAGTTAGGCAGTTTTGATGGTGAATTCATAAAGTAGGTATCAAGTCACGTGTATACGATTCAACTCTGAGTCCCAACTCCTCAACCCTGATGCTGCAGGGTACAGAACTCCTTAAAAATTAAATTTAGGATTTTTTTATGGGGAATTCATATTGTAGGTGTCAAGCAACGACTTCATACTTAAACCCAAGTCCCAGCTCCTCAACTCTGATGCTATAGGGTAAGTACTGCACTCCTAAGCCTGGAGATTAAGACTACACGTTAAAAATAAAAATTCTTTCCAAAAAACCGACTTCCAAAGCCACTGTAAAGAAAATAGTTATTTGTGTTATATGGGGCCAAAGAAAATTTTTGTTCCCCGAGGGCGCTTTTTTGAATTCAGAGCGAAGTGAAGGATTCTATAGTAGAATCCCGAGCCTAGCGAGGGATTCTAAAGTAGAATCCTGAGCGTAGCGAGGAATTCAATATACGCCGCCCGAGAACAAAAAATTTGGCCCCGAGTGACACACACTATTTTTCATCATTACGTAAGAGAAAAAGCTAGGAGTATCAACCTACCTAGTATATGCATCAAAGCAACCTACTATGTATGGACATTACCTATACGTTTAAGCACCAATCGGTGCGCTGCCTGGCGGTGGGCGGCCGCTTCCTCGAGATCGGAAAGCTGGACCTGTCCAACAACACCGCGCTCGGCATGAGCGTGTTCCTCAAGAACACCACGTTCCACGGCATCCTGCTGGACGCGCTGTTCGGCGCGGCGGGCGAGGGCGACGACAAAGCGGCCGCTGCCCGCCACCGTGTTCGGCGAGCGCGAGCTGGAGCCCGCCTTCCGCTACATGGCAGCCGGCAAGCACATCGGCAAGGTGCTGCTGCGCGTGCACGAACGCGAACCAATCTTCTGATTGGTCCGCGTTCGTGCACGAGAGAAATGAAAAGTCCCATGGGCCTAAAAATTACATTTTGCTCCCGCTATCCTCTGAAGCCAATATTCGTTTTTCGAATAGGTATGATGAAAAAATAATTTTGATTTCTGAGTATAACAAAGATAGGCAAAGTTGACGCGTCAGGCTCGCCCGACTTCAACATAGTGTGTAGAAATCAAAATTATTTTTTACTTTACAGTGGCTTTGGAAGTCGGTTTTTTTCGAATTTTTATGAGACATTTGTTTATCCGCCCTTTGAAGAGCCCCATATAAGATGGAATCCATAATTTCTTTAGAAAAGAAAAACTTTCATCAGCTTTAATGATAAACGTGAAAGTGTCTTTGTCGATGTTTGTTAATTTTTCACGGCCTATAATTATTAATTAATCGTTTTTCTGATTTTGGTGACGTTGAATCTCGGAGACGAATACAGGCGTTTTATTTCGGAAAATCAGAAACCCCACGGATGTTTTTAAAAACCAAAATATTTGGACGACATCGCGGGCATGTATCTACTTACCTATCTACTTAGTAAATAATTAATTATATACCAATACTGTAGGTGAGTATAATATTATGTTGTACGAAAATGTAATATTTAATAATAAATGCTAAATAGTATACTCAATTTATCATTACCAATAAAAAATATACCTACGCCATTCGTCTCATCATGAAACGGTAAGTAGTACAAAAAACTATTTGTTTCGTCAGTAGTACGTATACAATACAATGTCCAATATAATAACGTTAATAAAATTTATAATCTTTTTTTTTTTTTTTTATAATTTTATTACAGTGCTTCACACATGAGGATAGTTTCTAAACTTACTTAAACATACATATCAAAAATTCCGGAACCGGCAGGATTTGAACCTGCGTCTCTCTGGGAATCGCGCCCTGAGCGCCTTTGACCACTAGGCCACGGTTCGCTTACCTACCAGTGCCGAAATTTGAGATATGCATCTGTAATCCAGTCTTCTAACGCGACTGTTTATGCCATCCAGTAGCGATACATTGCAGTATCGAAACTACTTTCAAGGCCCATATTCGATGGAACTCATTGAACGAGGAATGACATATTTTGCGTTAAACTAAATTTTATAATTTTATAATCGACTGTACTATACCACCAAGGAAAGGAGCCTACCCCTGGGCCACGACTTCTAAGAGTTGGCGTCAGGTAAAATCACTAAAATTGACCTGAGTGATAGTGGATATTATGATGCGTCTGCATGGAAAGCTAAAGGCCGAAGTACGAACCAATCGGGTATTTAACAAATAGTCAAATCAGCCACTTTTTTTCAAACTTCAAAACGCTTCCTAAGTATGGGATTTATGTATGTGAAATTCTGAAATGTGACGTCATTGAAGTTCGACGCACTTTTTTACTTTAATCGATTGTCTAAAATGGTTATTTATCAAAAACTTATCAGGGGACGTGGATATTACGACTTGTGTCCCATCCTCTATTTCATAATCACTAAAGAATAATTTATTTGAATTATAGTCAAATACCCAATTATAAATAAAACACGTTGATTTTCAAAGAACAACTGACCTCACTTCAGCAACGTACATCACCGTACATGTACCAATATTAGCCATTAAGAAAAATGTATCAAACAGTGGGTTACTCTTCACGTGGCCTACGCTGTAGCCATCTAACATGTTCATTATCTATGGAGTCGTATGGCGTGACGTTGCGTTGCGTTGCTTTCGTCGCTCACCAAAAACGACGGAACACAAGCCATCGCTAATACGACAATACCCTGGCCCTGCGGTTATCCTGTTATTTTTACACGTAACTGCAATTGGCATAATCGACACTCCACCCCGAACATACGTAAAAGGTACTAACAAGAACTATCCGCGTAAGGGTTAAAGCAGACGATCGACGAGAGACAACCAATTTTAAACGCATTGCTCTATGTTATGTAGAGAGAACCTATCAACCTAAATGCACGATCGTCAATTTCTAGACTCATTTGGTTTGAATTGAGGGCATTCATAGTCCATACAAATATTATAAATCTAAAAGGGTCTATCTGTATGTGTACTGTATGTCTGGTGGGAGGCTTCGGCCGTGTCTAGTTACCACCCTACGAGCAAAGACGTGCCGCCAAGCGATTTAGCGCTCCGCGGTACGATGCCGTGTAGAAACCGAATATGGGTATGGGTTTAATTTAACGGCCGTACTCCTAACAGGTTAGCCCGCTTCCATCTGGCGGCCCACATTTTCAACCAATTTTGTTTAAATTTGGTACAGGGGTAGGTAACATCCCGGGGAAGGATATAGGTTACTTTTTATCCTGGAAAATTAAAGAGTTCCTGCGGGAATCAAAAGAACTTAATCCACGCGGACGAATTCGCGGGCATCATCTAGTACTTTAAAAAATGTCAGATAAATAATAATATTAAGGCCTAGCTCATGCCCTCAGCTTCGCCCACGTTAGGTTCGATTTTCATACAAATTTCAAGGCCCTATTTTACCCCACTTAGGGGTTGAATTTTCAAAATTCCTAACTTAGCGCATGCCTAGGTAGGTACGTCATAATAGCTAGATAATACTAAATTGCAACCCGAATAGGTGTTTAACAATTATTATAATTAATAGTATATGATAGAGAATTAAGGGCGCGCGAAAGAGTTTCGAATTTTTGTGTTGTTATAGTTGTAATGTAATCATTTTATCCACAAGTTGTGGATAAAATGATTGAGACGAATGGTAATTTTCAAAAGATATCGGTAAATGAATGCTGAAATGAAATGGCTGCGTGTATAGAAGTGTAGCGAAGGATGTATTTGGAGTGACAAAGAATAAAAGAAAGATTTACCTTTGCCCAGTCGTGGGACAGCGTAGGCTAGAATAGAATAGAATAGAATAGATAAAGACACGCGGTAGTCTGCAGTGTTGAAAAGTGGCCAGCATGCAGAACGCCACAACTTAACGGGCGTTCTCCTTTTTCGTCGATTCTAAAATCGATATAAGTTTGTAACGCGTGGGTCGAAAAAATATAAATTAATACATACTATAATTCATTATATTTTCAAGTATCGAATCAAAGGAAAACATGATTGGCTGAAATATTCTCGATAGAAAAAAAATTCGAAGTCATGGAGAATAAAAGAGCAAGAAAGCTTTTCCTCTTATATGGCTGAGCATATAAGAACTAAACTTTCAGTGGAAATCAATCAAATTAGGATTCTGATCAAGTTATTTTGCTAGTATGATCGCACCCTACTACTTACTAGTAATTGGAGGTATGTCAAACGTATATGGCGTATTCACGGCTGGCGAGCCAACTTGCGACGAGAAGCTTTCCAATTTAACATACTCGCTTCCCTACTTCGCGCGCCACTAGCGCGAGTTTGTACAACTCGAAAACTTTGATCGTTAACTTTATCGTTTAACTCGAATACCTATCTGGGGCATTACTGCCACCGCGCCATATTGTTTCATTATTGTTAATCCTTATATTTTTAATATAGGAACGTCAAGGTACGTGACACCAAAGTGTCATTTTGAGTAAAATTGCTTAAGTATTGGTTTAATCGTTGGCAGTATGGCCTCTGAGTTTGTTGTGGACTTGTTCTCAGGCCAAAGTACGATTGGAGTATTGTAATGTCTTATGGCAGCATAGCATGGCCCGGCTGACATTGTTGTGGGCTTCTTCGAAGGCCAATGTGGCTATGATTGCGTTAAGAATAACCAAGTAATATTACCTCTCTGCAACATTATTATCAACAGATCAAAAATCTAAATACATAAATTTGAATTTTCGACCTGTTGATATTCAAAAATTATAAAACCTACCAACTTTTGACCTTTACTTTTCACATCAGGAAAAAAATATCGACACGAAATACACCTATAGCAAGCAGGTCTGATTGCAGCCAAGCGCTAGCTTATATAATTAAAAAAAACACTGGCACTATATCACTATGTATATAATACATACTTACAATATAAATTCCCAATTCAATATCGGGCTAGGATTGACAAGAATGCGTGGAGTCGGGTCATTAGGATCGTCCGGTCGGTCCGTTATAATCATATCCGTGCCATGTAAGATATTTCCAGACACCTGGGTTATGAAATTTGTTTGCATATATAGATTTGCTCCATTAAATGTTGTCTCACATGATTTTCAGAAGTTGAGTGACACGTTAGTGGTGGATCAAGATGCACTGGTGAACTTGATATCGAATTCGATTCGCAAACTACTCAACTTATACTAAGAGTAAGTACAGCACTAATTGAGAGTACAAAAACGCGTACAGAGTTTTTGAGCCGATGTTAATTTCGTATAATTCGTATAAATCACAGATTTGTATGCCGGAGTCGAGGAGCGGGACGTTGCAGGGCCCGACATTAATTACTCATTTATTTATTTACCAAAATGGCGGTTTTATTGCTGCATGCCAACAATTTATTGTAATTGGTCAGTTTATTCGTAATGACGCGAATAATGGTGGTGTCCAGTTTCGCGCGACCTCCGGGTCTTCTCTTTTTTAGAGTTCGGTGAATGAGTTGGCCAAACGACACCTATATTATCACCTATATGCCTAAGCTGCTATGAGTAAATGGAGAGAATATGAGTTGTCGTGGGCTCTCCTCAGACCAGGGAGCGTTTGGAACCCTCGTAGCTTTAGTTTTAATATCACCATCACGTCTTATACTTTCTAAAACCGAGGTTCAAAATGTGAGCTGTGTAACCTATACCAATTTTGAATTTAAAATTTTGACTGTGCTGCCTATTGCAACCTACTTATCTGAGCGAAAGTTTATTTTTATTTCACTACAAGTTAGCCTTTGACTGCAGTATCACCTAATGGTAGGTAAGTGATGATGCAGTCTAAGATGGTAGCATGCTGACTTGTTAGGTGTACAGTAGTTATATTAAATTCCAAATTGACCTTGCCAGGACCTCCCACAATAAGACCACAGCGCTCACAGCTGCGTCAGGGAGGTCGTTAAAAAAGAGGCTAGAATAGAGCAGTGCGGAACCCTCACTCTATCAACACAAGTCACTCATAGCAACCTCTCGTTAAACTCACATAAGTTTTTACAATACACATCGATGTATCAACGAGGCCATCGCAGTTACAGGTTAAAAAGTTAATTTTTCAAAACTACCACTTGTTCTGTAAATGGTCTACGCATTCATTCCTATATTGCCTTATAGGATTATCATTGTATATAATATGTTACGGGTAAAGTTTACAGGGTGGGCAAAGTGGGTACCACCCGGTTGGAGTTCACTTGGCTTTGCATCTTTTTTATCCACTGTAAGTTAGCGGTTGACTGCAATCTCACCTCATTATTAGTGATGATGCAGTCTAAGATGGTAGTAAGCTGTTAGGGGCATAGCAGTTATATTAAACCAAAGTATTAAACCCATACCCCTTATCTGTTTCTACACGGCATTGGCACGGCTCGCTAAATCTCCCACCAGACGGTTCAGGAAAAATTATAAATTACCAAATTGCCCCTGCGGGAATCGAAGCCGGGACGTCCGCACGTTAAGACAACACTGCGCCAGGGAGGTATTCAACTCCATACTAGGGAGGCTAGGCATGTCGTAGGGGAGGCTCTAAACTCAACCTGTGGGTGCAGTCAACTTTGCCACTGCACATCGATCTGTCAATCGTAGAAGAAGATTATGAAGTAAGAATTGAAGAAATGTTGACAAATCAAAAATAGACCAATCGTAAAATTAAATAACCGTGGCCACTTACCTACTTTGCACAGAGCTTTTCATAATTTGAATTTGATAGAGTCGAAATTCAATTTTAATTTAAATAAGTATCTTTTGTTAATGCCTAAGCTCCGTACAAACTTTGCCCACCCTGCTGACTTTACCCGTAACACAATACATACAAAGAATGACTACAAGTCATTAGTGCAAATACTTGCAATTAAACTGTTGATTGCAACATTTCTCAAATATAAAAATTAATTAATTACTAAGTATAGAATGCCTGTGGTCTAATTAAACCTAATTACAGTCTCGTTACATAGAAATCACTTTATTAGGTAAACTTGAGTAGGTACTTAAATACGGTTCTTAGTTGAATGTATTATACAACAATCATTAAGGAGCATTTGGGGGGCATGTTATACAAACTGCATCATAACTTACCACCAGGTGATATTGCAATAAAGTTAACTATTTATTTCATCAGTGGTCGAAAGGGCTAACTTGTCTTCAAATATTAAAAAAATACTAGACGATGCCAGTGACGTCGTTCGAGTGCAATTAGCTTATTAAAAAATAATATAAAAAAACTGTAAAAAACATAAACTTTTCACCGAAAGCACAAATACCAAGTTTCATGCATATAACTTGAACCGCCTATACATATATATTCCGCCTATATATTCTGATGCAATTGGGAGTGACGGAATCAGTCGTAGGATGATACTGTTGGTCCTTGACAATATCCTTACTATTTTGTGTCACATATTCAACTTTTCGTTCTCCTCCTGTACATTCCCAGATATGTGGCGCACAGCTTATGTTATTCCTATTCCTAAAACATCTAATCCGCAGTCTCCTTCTCACTTTCGACCTATCTCCATTCTTCCGTTTCTTTCTAAAGTTCTGGAGCGCATTGTTAATAAGCAACTCAGTCTATTCCTTTACAAGCATAATGTATTGTCTCCATTTCAATCTGGTTTTAGACTGGGTCACAGTACAGCCACTGCACTTATTAAGGTCTGTGATGATGTCCGGTTAGGCTTGGATAATAAATTGGTTACAGTGCTTGTGCTCCTTGACTTTAGCAATGCGTTTAACACCGTTGATTTTGATTTACTTCTTGCTATTCTTAAATCTTACAATGTTTCTCTAGGTGTCGTCGACTGGATTCGCACATACCTGTGTGGTAGGCAGCAATGCGTTCGCTTTGATAATAAATGCTCTGCTCTCTCCTTTCTCTCTGCCGGTGTTCCACAGGGTGGTGTCCTTTCGCCCCTCCTTTTCTCCATTTTCATTAACTCCATCACTTCTGTAATTTTTTCCTCCTATCATTTCTATGACGACGATCTACAAATATATATTTCAGCCTCTGTGGATAATATCGCTGCTGCTATTGCCACTTTAAACTCAGACTTGGCACGAATCTGTGAATGGTGTAAATCGTATGGCCTCTCAGTTAACCCCATTAAATCTCAAGCCATTATTTTGGGTAGCCCTAAATTGTTATCTAGGTTAAATAATTTACCTCCTATTAGTTTCGATGGCGTGCTACTGCCACTTAATGACACTGTTAAGGACCTGGGTCTGGTGTTAGACAGTTCGCTCTCTTGGAAGTCGCAAGTGGCAGAGGTGAGTCGCAAGAGTTTTGCAACGATTGGCTATCTTAGGCGGTAGAAGTACCTACTGCCCATTAAAACTAAAATTGCCCTAGCAAATTCCTTGCTACTGCCTTTATTGGATTATGGAGATGTTTGTTATCCAGATCTGACTCAGGAGCTTTTAAACAAACTTGAGAGGCTGCAGAATATGTACATTCGCTTCATCTTCAATTTAAGAAAGTATGATCACGTGTCTCCGTACCGAAATCAACTTAAATGGCTGTCAGTCAGCCAGCGGAGAAACCTACACCTTCTTTCGCTACTTTACGGTATATTGTATCATGCGCAAACTCCAGTCTACTTAAAAGAACGTTTTCACTTTCTTGGAGCGAATAGTGCGTTCTCACTGCGCTCCAGTGTGGATAATAAGCTTGAAATACCCCTCAGTCGAACAGAGTTTTATAGCAATTCGTTTACAGTAAGTTGCGCCAAACTCTGGAACTCTCTTCCGGCAGAAATCCGACATTCCAAATCACTTAAAATTTTTAAAAGTCGTTTGAAGAATTTTTACCTATTTCAGTAGTTATTCATAAAGTTAGTCATTCTATGTTATTTTTTATTTATTCATATTTTTATATTTATATACACGGTGCTTTTTTTATAGTCGTTGAAAAGCAAACCAGTTAATGTACCCAATGCCTACAGTCCACTGGTAAAATACAAAAAAAAATAAAGAACATTTCAATGAGTTTCATTTAAAAAATAAATAAAAAATAGCTTCATTTGAAAACACCCCATAGCGCACGTAAATATGGCGCTCGCGGAACGGCGGCGCTCGAGTACCTACAGTAGCACGGCGCGGGCACGTGTCCCTAAAGGTCATTCACTTTAACGAAAATGTACTGGAATACGTGCAGTAAATGCAGTAACCTTTAAGACTATGAGTTAAGACCCTCTGCTGAGAAGTTACTTGTTAGTCAAGTACGTCAAGTTACGTACGCTACTTACGTAAAAATTGCCGAGTACCTACCAAGGCACAGACCGTGTGCCTCATTCGATCAGCTGTTTGCAATGCAAGCTCGTATTATTGATGTAGGTAGGTACTAGGTACTTACTTACTTAATTTCAATCTTCGTACTTTCGTACTTTTTACGGACTTTCGGAAACAATAATTGTTCTAAGTACATGAAATAAACATTTCATTTCAAATCCAACTAAAATGTTCAACAAGAAATGGTAGGTAGAAATGGTACCTACTTACTCGGGTTTAAAAAATAAGTAGGTGGTTCTCTTTCTGAGTCGTATTCCTCATTTCTAAGGGCCCTTTCCATTAATCACATAATGGCAAGGGTTTTGTTTTTCTTTCTTCTTTTAATAATTCGGTGGGTATGATTAGGAATTAAGTAAGTAGGTAGTCAATTGTTTCAGACTCATCAAGAAAGTACCTAGGTAACAAACTTACTCTTTTTACCAGCTATTTCGATTAAAATCAACAAAATTAGGTACAGTACCTTTCCATAATTAATTCCATAGGTATGTTCATGCCACATGAGTAGATTAACACACAAACCACACAGAACAGAAAAGTTTAACCTATCTTCCTGTAATGAAGTAATTATTCGAATTGTTTGCTGTTTTGCTCCAAACAAAAGAGCATGTTTTTGTAAGTCATAAAAATGTTTGAGTTTAATCACTTTCACATCACTTCGCGCTGTACCTACTGGTAGTTTAGACATCTAACACTACGCTGTACGTCTTACAGTAACTCAAGAATTAGACTTTGTACCATGTTTTAAGAAAAATAATAATTACGGAAACAACAACGAAAATTATGCGTAGGTGCTATACTTCCGCTTTCGCACGTTCGGTGGCCGACCCGTAACTGAGTAAAATGTAAATCTATTTTTTGCATTTTGCTATTTCCTGTAAAAAGGGGGCGGGGCCGATGGGTCAAAAGGATAGCGCGAGCGCATGATTGGATCTCGGTCCACGTGGACTTTTCAAATAACCATTCGCTATTGGTTCACAAAATTTCTCTTGCACGATTAATGTGAGGAAGAGAATTCCTTGAACTTGTAACAGAGGTTACTTCGCATGTACTTTCGTAAACATAATTAAACAGGATGTTTCAAATTTTTTCGAAATTTTAATAATTTTTTTTCGCTAGTGTGTGTATTGACATGAGGTCATTTTTAATATTGCTCAAGGATATCTTATATCGGACTCATAACTGGGGCCGCTTTTGCACGACGGTGGCACAGGCACCGTGTATATTTATATATTTATATTATATTTATATATTATAATTTATAGTATAATATTTATTTAAGAACGTATTTATGTAGGTAGTATTGGTTGTAGTTAATATGTATAATATATTATACTTGTAGTCTGCGCACCATCCCGTTTGTATTCTCTTCTCCTGTCTCCAAAGGTTGTCTGGAAGAGATCGCCTTAGGCGATAAGACCGCCTTTGCATACTGTTTAGTCCTAGTTCGTAGTTTTAATGTCTTTTTTATTTCCGTTCTGTTGTGTGCAATAAAGATTTAAATAAATAAATAAATAAACCTCCTTGTAATTTCGAAACTGAACATGGGTGCCTATCAAAATCTAATGAACAGAATATGACCCATGAAAGAGTAACAGATAGACAGACATACCAACTTTCGCATTTATCTTATCCTACTTCCTACTAATATTATTATAAATGCGATACTATGTTTGTTTGTTGGTTTGTCCTTCAATCACGACGCAACAGAGAAACGGATCGAAATAGGCTACTTTTTACTCCGGAAAATTAAGGTGTTCCCGTGGGAATCAAAAAACTTATTCCACGCGGAAGAAGTCGCGGGCATCAGCTAGTAATTAGTATAGTTACATACAACCACACCCTTAAAGCCCTGTAACAATTAAAGTAAACATAAGGAAAATAAATATCAGCGTCTGATTGGATATAATTAGTGACCGAGCAATAATTAACTATAATTATGACGCCAAAGCCGCGTTTAACCGAGTTCAGCTCATTAGCTCAATAATTACTAAACTAATTTCACATTCAGCCCCTTTATCTGATCGAATACGCAGTGGGGGCTTACTACCATCGTTCAAAGCAGTATTATTATACGACTGCCTGAAAAAAGGAGTATGTATGTATGTATGTACTATGTGAGTTTGTATATTCCACTATAACTTCTATACGCCTGAACCGATTTTGATTAATGAGGTATCGTTAGAATCCCTAGCTTATTCCAGGTGACATAGGCTAGTAGAATTTAAAAATGAATTGATGGGGTGACCATGGTCCCGCATTAAAGACTAAAGTTGAAAAAAAATATTCGAAAATAAGATTAACTATATAATCATCATCTAGAAAATGATGAGTAGATTCCAAAAATATATAACATTAAAGTTCAATATTCAGTGATTCACAAAAAATATCATTTAATAAAAATGTGAATAAGATTCCAAAGGTACTCGTAATTAATGACTTTGTGGTATCGTTACGTAGTAGAAAGTTACGGGCTATGGCAGAGCTCTCGTATTTTTTAATAATTTTAATTATATTCACTTGTTTTAATATTGTTGACGCTCTTGTTTCAGAATTATAATTCTTAAATACAAAAGCGACATACCACTCACTCACTCACTGAATAATCACGATATCTCAGAAACTATAAAGTATACAAACTTAAAATTCGGAAGGTAGATTCCTTCTATAGTTTCTTCTAGTAAACATCAGTTAAGAAACGGGATTGAGAAAATCCACCCGAAAGGGGGTAAAATTCGGGAGTTTAGAAGTTTGTATGAAAGTCCTATGTTTATGAAGTGAGAGACTTGAAAACCGACATTTAGGTTATTAGTTTTAAGTAATAAAAACCTGCATAAGCTATTTAAAGCTTGTATACTTAGAGCTTTTTATATCGGGAAAATATATGTAGATAGATATCACATAGGAAATCAGAAATTATACGCGGACGAAGTCGGGAGCGACCTCGAGTGTCATATAAATCTGACATTTTAAAATAATACTGCTTTAAGCGACAGTGGTAAGCCCACAGGCTGTGCGCACAGGACTCAAAACCGGGCCACGGGCTCGCCATAAAAGCGATATGACTTTTACTTTACTTTACAGCTGATAGACAGACATACTGTCGCATTTATATTATTAGTATGGATATGGATTAATCACAGTATTATTTACTGACTTTATAATAAAGATCCAAAGAGAACAAATTCAAATATCAAAGTATATTTTATAGTTTTCAAATAAACGCTTCCTAAATTCGGCTATTTTGCGACCCTTGAATTTTTTTTTGTGATTTGTTGTATCAGAGGGTGACTAGTACCAAAAAAATTTTTTTTTCATCGGAAATATCCCATTAAAAACCTAAGTTGGGTAATTTAGTACTACTAGTCAAAAAATTATTTTTTAGAGGATCTCCCAAAATTCGTAATATATCCACGTCCCCTGTTATTTTTATCCTGAATAACTATTTTAAACTATCGATTAAATTAAAAAAGTGCGTAAAACTTTGATAACGTCACAATTCATTATTATATCATACAAAATCACATACTAATTACTAAGCACGGGTTTCGACGTTTGAAAATAAAGTTACTATAATAGTTGTCAAATACCCAATTACTAGGTAGTCCCACAAAGTTGTCTAACCCCTTGGCCAAAATTGGAACTAATTGTTATGCCTGTTTATTTTTTGTTTTTATTTTATTTTTCATAAATACTAGCGTCGCTATCAGTCAGATAAGTTTGTCGGACTATACCAACCTGGAACATAATACGGGACTCACACGCAAAACCACTGTGCCAGTCTAAGGTCGTCTAAAATTTAGACTCTAGATAAAAGTAAAAATAACGCCTACTTTTGAAAACGCGAATTTTGAGTTATTACTAAGCATAAACAACTTAAATTAACATAAAAATAAATTATTTGCGCACCAATAAATATTAAATAACGACTTTATTGAATAAGTGATGACAAACACTGGTAATTAATGAGAATAATTTATGGTTCAATTAACATTCTGAGAATTCCAATTTTAAATAAGTAATTAATTAAAAAGCAAATTTAGCAGATGTCGCGATTTCGTCAGAAAAACAAGTGCAAAAGTTTAGGAAAATTAAATTAGGTATACTTGTATATCGATACAGAGCCCAAAACAATTTTTTGTTCGAATTTTAGTTACTCTGTCTGTCTGTTTGTTACAACCGTGCTCAATTTCATCCAAAAGTTTTCCGACATGGTAGTCTTGACTTATCATAATATTATGTGGCACAATACAAGTGGTCCTACCTGAAATAAATTAATTATTTATTATTGTATCGAAATCGCGCTGAAACTAATGCACGGATATGAATGCAACAAGATATTCAGGTCTTTCAGACACACTCGGTTAGATAACATAATATAGGCAATTTTTTATCCCGAAAAACAAATTCCTCGGAATATGGGCTAAGTAAACACTTTTATCCCTTCAATTTTTTCGGTTGATTTTACTCATTAAGGCCCTCTTGCAGAAACGCCGGGTTACTTTTAACCCAGAGTTAGCTGCTACTTTGACTACTTTATTCCTAGGCCTAATTCGGTCAAATGTGAGGTCAAATCGGAGCCGATTTTGACACTTCAGTCTGAGGCGGATCAGCTAGTAGAGACATAAAAGTACTTCCCAACTTAATAAGAATAGCTCAATGCTCATTCTTCACTGAGACCTGCCAGTTATCACCTATTGCCTATAATGACTTCGAACACTACGCATGCCACTGCTCGGCCGGTCAGCGCTGGCCCTAAGGTAGTATAAATGTAAGGGTTTCAATTGAGATGCCCAGTGCCTCGATGAAGAGGTACTTCGACACTGGAAAGGCGTAAAACAATTTTCATTGCCTCTTAGCACTAACTAACCAATCCCACGCTAGGGTTGTCAAATGCCTATTGGCGGTTGAATTACTTTTTGGCGATTATTAAATAGAAGATCTCACAAAAGATGTAATAACCACATCATAAAATTAGCTTTTGTCCGTTCGCGAGACACAGCCTATGCTTGTACCAAATTTCATCAAAATCGGTTGAAATAATAGGCCGTGAACTGGTAATAAACACTTACATTGACAATTTTATAATATTTAAAATTTTATAATATTAAAATTATTTAAAAAAACACAACTGTTCTGTCATAATTAATTTTTTTTTTAAATTTCATAGCCAGTGACTCGGGATGATATAGGGTTACCTACTAACGGTACCTAATACATCCATAATATCTGTCAGGCATTTTGGAATAAAGAAACTCACATAAGTACATACATTCATGATATGCATGTACCCTGAAAACATTATACTCCTATTTTTTACAGTCGTGTGTAATCATTCGGTAACATTTATAATAGACTAGCTAATGCCAGTGACTTCGTCCGCGTGGTTTAAGTTTTTTTGATTCCCGCGGGAATAATTAATTTTACTTACTTTGCTTTTCTTCACTTAATATTCCAGGATAAAAAAATTCTTTCCAAAAAACCGACTTCCAAAGCCACTGTAAAGTAAAAAATAATTTTGATTTCTACACACTATGTTGAAGTCGGGCGAACCTGACGCGTCAACTATGCCTATCTTTGTTATACTCGCCCGACTTCAACATAGTGTGTAGAAATCAAAATTATTTTTTACTTTACAGTGGCTTTGGAAGTCGGTTTTTTGGAAAGAATTTTTATTTTTAACTTTTTAGTGTACTCTAAATCCCTACGGCTTAGGAGTGCAGTACCATGCAGCATCAGAGTTGAGGAGTTGGAAATTGGGTTTAAGTATGAAGACGTTGCTTGACACCTACAATATTAATTCACCATAAAAAAATCCTAAACCACTATGTTAAGGAGTTCTGTACCCTGCAACATCAGGGTTGAGGAGTTGGGACTTGGGTTTAAGTATGAAGTCGTTGCTTGACACCTACAATATTAATTCATCATAAAAAAATCTTAAATCGTTATTTTTAAGGAGTTCTGTACCCTACAGCATCAGGGTTGAGGAGTTGGGACTCAGGGTTGAGGAGTTGGGACTCAGAGTTGTATCGCATATACGTGACTTGATACCTACTTAATGAATTCACCATCAAAACTCCTAACTCCCTAGTTTTGAGACGTAGGTACACCTACAGCATCAGGATTGAGGATTTGGAGTCAGATTTTTTTATGGGACCACCTCGTGAGCTTCCTCTAACCAATGTAAAAAAAAATTTCAAATCGGTTTAGAAACCACGGAGATATGCACCGACATACATTAAAAAAAAAAAAAAAAAAAAAAAAAAAAAAGATACGCGCCGAATTGAGAACCTCCACCTTTTTTGGAAATCGGTTAAAAAGTAGGCAATGTCACTCTCCAGGTCCTCAACTATACCCATGCCAAAAATCACGTCGAACCGTTGCGCCGTGATTGAAGGACAAACCAACAAACAAACACACTTTCGCATTTATAATATTAGTAAGTATGATAGTTAGGATTATTTTTAGATTAAGGAGCAACCCTAGAATTGAGAATGCAATTGGCTGTCCAGCTAAGTGCTGTAGCCTGTAGGCTAATTAAAACATCAGTCGGCCATTTTGCCCCCGAAGATAATCTTTCATATTTTGTCTTAGCTGCCTGATACAGCCTGCGGGCACTGCAGACCAATAAATAGGTAGTGTGGTAATTATCAAGGTTTCAAGTTACATTTTTTGCCACGACTTTGCTTGATATTACTATTAATAAAATGACGAATTTCGTGGTGAAAAGTGCATCATACTAATATTATAAATGGTAAAGTCCTATAACCACGCCGCAACAGAGCAACGGATCGACGTGATTTTTTGCATGGGTATAGTTGTGGACGTGTAGAGTGACATAGGCTACCTGGAAAACCCAGGAGTTCCCTTGGGAATCAAAAAGCTTTATTCCACGCTACTATTTGAATTTAAAGCAATAACAAAATCTACATATTATTATGTACTTGTGACACATTCGATATTTCTACAATTTGGCTTCTAAAACTTAAAACCCAGTTATCTAACAAGAGAGTCAACGTTAAAGTTGAAGTTTTAAAGATTCTTGGCAAGAGAAGAATAGTTTTGGCAACACGAAAATGAATGAAGGGATTTTAGTCTTAAAATAAATGAATGAATAAAAACAATTGGCGATAAACGCGACACTGCAACTCGATACGACACGACACGTTGTCGTGTAGAAACGACCCTTCACGTGACCTACGTTGTCGTGTAGATGCGTCTGCTCTTTTCTATGGCATCGTATCGCTTGGCGTCGCGTGGCGTCGCTTCTGTCGCTCACCTGGGACAACGGTAGGCTGATTACGTATCATGCAAACGATTCGCGATAGCAAAAATTGTACAATATTTGCTGTCTAATCGCAAATTCGTATTATGTATCGTCGATACCTACATTATGATACCTATTACGAATTTGCGATTAGACAGCAAATATTGTAAAATTTTTGCTATCGCGAATCGTTTGCTGATACGTAATCAGCCTGCAGGTCAACTAAGACAAAGGTTTTGCTTCATAGATATCACATGTATTGTAATCATTAGTTAGAAACAGACAGACAAACAACAATATTCAATACCAATTGGCAATATCCGATCTGACAAATGAATCTCTCCGGGGCGTGGGGGCATTACGTATCGCGGCGCGCAATTATTCAGACGCGTCTGCGGCTGATTGCGCCACGCCTTGTTTGAGATCAACTTGCTGATAGTGTGATAACTGGTGGATGAGGAGGATATTTTTCTCTGTCTTCTTTAATAGGGATGATGACAACTCAATCAAATCAGCAACTCTTTATGAAACATAAAAACGCGCTTCTATTATGGAAATCTGTAATGAAATACGTAGTTGTGACTTGTTACGTCATCAAATTTCAACGCACCGTTTTTCTTTAATCTATACGTTATGGAAATCTGTAATGAAATACGTAGTTGTGACTTGTTACGTCATCAAATTTCAACGCACCGTTTTTCTTTAATCTATACGATATCATCTATCTTATCGTATATTTTATATATATTATATTATATATCTAGGTATATATATAAAAATGAATCCCTATTTCCCTTGGTCACGGCATCACACGTGAACGGCTGGACCAATTCCGCTCATACTTTTTTTGTTGTGTTTGTTTGGACCTGGAGAGACATAGGCTACTTTTTACCCCGAAAATTAAGGAGTTCCCACGGGAATAACAAAAAACTTAAACCACGCGGACGAAGTCGCGGGGATCAGCTAGTACTTTAAATTAACAGAAGATGGGAATTGTAGGTCTTTTGGAAGACCCTCTATTTAATATAATCAGAAAGAAATAATATATTTTTGACATAGGCATCGTGCCTATTGTCTCTGGTCGTCAGATATGGGAAATATGGGGGGCACCTAGTTGATAAACGTGATTCATATTATACGCGACGCAATACGACCGCATAGAAAATGACAGACCGTATATGAATCTACGCGACAACGTCGGCCACGTGAAGGGTCAGCTACAACGACCTCAATTTACATAGACGGGCCCTGTCAAACAAAGAATGTGGACCTATTTTACTAACGCCATCTAGTCTGAAAAGCGGGACAGCGCTATGGCGGGGACAAGGACAGGGCTATACAGGTTAGGAGCGTGCTCTAAAGGTTGGACGCCCAATTTTTTTCTATGAAAGGGCCCATCTAGTACCTAGTACCTACATATATATCGATGGTCAGCTACCGTTTGATACTGTCGTGTCGCGTCGCATCGTGTCGCGTTGCCGTGAAATGAATGAATTTCTAATGTAGGTACCTATGGTAAACATACTTTTTATAAGAAAATTATGGGCATGCATCCAAAATCGAATAAAGTCGCGGGCATTAGCTATAGTGCTGATCGTATCCCAGAATAAGTCATCAAGGAATATGTTTTATTTGCGCAAACCAATTAACGCAACGCCCGCCCGCTTTATTATTCCGCCGATTAATCGATTCCATTCGAGTTTTTAATATCGATACCGATCTCAAATCAATTATGTTTATTTGCTCGGGTGTACGGCTTTAATCGAATACGATTGCGAACGATTATTTTGCGAAATAGGCAAGCGATGATGAAAATTTGAAACTTTTATTAAAAGTATTAATGAAACAACATTAAAATACCATCTCGAACTGGAGACCTCAGACTGTTGGTAAAAATAGGCGGGCATGATATTGATTTTATTTATATGAATTTAACACTCACCCGCATACAAAATAAATACATATTACATATTACTATTTTTTATTATTACTATACGGCTAAAATATCAGGGACAGATCCTGTATAAACGTACCTAGTAGTGTTAGGACCGTCTATATTTTGGTATCGTTGAAATTTTTTATTTAGATATATTTTCGGACGTTAATTTATTGATACTAACGATTTTCGGATATGAATTACAAGTTTGCAGTTCAATGGGAAGTATCTTATAAATTTTCGTGATGGTCAATAAGTTTAACATTTTGTATCAGAAAAACACTTTGAAAAGCAGCTGTTACTTTTATAAGTTAAACAAAACAAAACAAAATTTATAAAAATTTGACGCATTATATTATTCAGTAGATATAGAGTAGTAGGATGTTGATACGCAGACAAAAATCAAGACAAAAATACAGAGATCGTATACCTATAAGTCTACCATTTTGGACTCTATGATATAATGTACCGAATGTGCAGAATACCAAGTCTGAAGGTTCCGTCCACAATTTCCTTCAGTCTGCGCGTCGCGGACATACTTTTGTACTAATGAGCGTAGTTGAAAAATTTCCCATCCAGTACATGGTGGTATATACCATTTTTGGCACCAATTAAACTTTCGAAATGACTCCTCTTTTATGGCGTGATGGCAAAAAAGTGAAACCTCTTCGGGGAGTTTTACTACAGACGTCTATAAAAGACCTGGTGCCCTGCTGCGCATCACGCCTATTTTGTCGAGCGATGTTCAGACGGCGGGTAATGGAGCTGAATAATACATATAAATTGGCGCCTTCGTATATGTTGAATACATACTTGCAATAGCGCAATTATTTTGTTGTAAGGTAACTTCACATATGGAGTGAACAAGAGCAGTGATAGGAGGACATAGAATTTTGAAAATGAAGATAGAAATCTACACTCTATACTAATGTTATAATATGCGAAAGTTTGGATGGAGTTTGTTACTCAATCATGCCAGAACGGCTGAACAAATCACAGCACAGATATAGATTATTAAAGTCTGGAATAACACATAGGATACTTTTTAGTATAGACTAGCTGATGCCCGCGACATCATCATTCATCGGGAACTCATTAATTTTCCGCAATAAATAGCCTATGTCACTCTCCAGGTCCTCAATTATACCCATGCAAAAAATCGCGTTGACGTCATCAAAGTTAATCGATAGTTTAAAATAGTCAACATAAAACTAACAGCGGGCGTGGATATTACGACCTTTGGGAGATCCTCTATTTAATCTTCTATATAATATAAAAATGTCTGTTCGTTTGTCTCGCTAAAACTCGAGAACGGCTTGGCCGATTTAGCTGATTTTGGTTTCGAAATTTTTGTCGTAGTCCAGGGAAGGTTTAAAAGGTGAAAATATGGAAAAATTGCGAGGAGGATACGGCAGGACAACGTCTGCCGGGCCCACTAGTCATCACTAAAAAATAGTTTATTTGAATAGTTGTCAAATACCCAATTCTCTTGCTTAATTATTCCAAACGATAGCACAAAATAAAAGCAACCTACGCTTATCCCAAACTGGTCGACCGTCGAAGGCCTTAATTGACTCCCAATTCTAAGAAAGTAATTTCACAAATTACTTTTAGCTACCGGATTTCACGATCGACACCGGACAACACTTACAACTCTGTCAAACCAAGAACTCAACACGATGCGGTTGAAAATTTTTGAATAAAAGTAAACAGTTTAATGTGACAAGGTTGTATGGAAACAGGTAGACACAAAAAACGAAGTAACAAGTTGTCCCCAACCTGACGTTGTGGGAGTGTTCCGTTTCAGCCATTTTAAATAACTTCCCATGGTTCTTATGCGTGGTTAATATACGGGCAGCGGGAATGCGTAGAGCGGGAAAAGGATAAAACTAGATGACGCCCGCAACTTCGTCCGCGTGGATTAAGGTATTTTTTGATCCCGCGGTTTCGCTTTAATTTTCCGGCATAATACAATTATGTAACTCAAAAGCCTGCAACGGATTGGCGGTACCTCTGATGCTCATGTTTATGGGCGGCGGTAATCACTTATTACTGTATCTAAGCTTGTATGTATGAATCTGTACCTACTAATATTATAAATGCGAAAGTTTGGATGGTTGGATGTTGGTTTCTCAATCACGCCAGGACAGCTGAACGGATCTGGATGAAATTTGGCACAGAGATAGATTATAGTCTATTATTTAGATTATGTGTTATACACACATACACGTAGACACATAGGCTACTTTTTATCGAGGGAAATTAAAGGATTAAAACGGGAATCGAAAAGCCTTTCATCTGGAACGAAGTCGCAGGCATCACCTAGTATATTATACTTGCACTGTAATATCAGTATGGATTCAGGAACTTTTCCTAAATGTCGGAATCACGTTTGCACTATAACATCAAACCTGACCGTATCGAGAAAAAGTATCACTTAAAATTTTGTATCCAAATTAAAATTCGTGAATTTTGTCGTGTCCCAAACGCACGAGGGGTTAGGGGGGACAAAGAATTTTCCAGGGACATAAACCTGGTAATTATACTTAATTTGTATGAATATCGCGACTTGCGCCCACATGCCCACTTAAAAGTTAATTATGATATAAAAAATAGCCATTATTCTTCATTATTCATCTGTCCACATGTCCGTGTAATGATCGTATGCGTCCTTTACACGTTTGATCGATAAAAATAAAATATAATATATACCTACCTGTACAGTTTGACCAGTAAGGTATTATAACGCAAACGTGTAAAGTAACCTACTCTTTAATTTGTAGTTCGCTAAGCAGGTTGTCTGTCTCTTGTCACGTTCATTTTTGGATTGAATTACGACTTTTTTCAAGCAAAATTATTTTCATGAGACATTTACCTAAGATCTAACATGTTTTACTTACAAAAAATTTACACGAACCAAAGGAACGCGATAGCCTAAGATTCTTAGGTGTAGGTCAAGTGGGGAGTTAAATATATTATGTCTCCGGTCCTAATCTATAGAAATAATTGTAGATGAATATTATACTAAAGCATTCTTTATCGCTCAGGAATCCCATATTAATCTGTACGCATAACGCCGTCAGCAATGCGACCAGTTAGTGTTGGGACATTTCCATCCAATTAACTTGTTACATTCTCGCTTCCGAAAATAGCTACTTGTAAAAAAAACTGAGTAGGGTTATATCAAAGACGCGTTCTCCGAAATTCGGCCATTACCGACCGTTACCTCCCAAATAGAGTGCGATCGAGGTCCAAGATAACCTCTTTCCACGTTGGCTCTACTAATTGGTGCAATAAATTTGGTGCGACGCGACGAGTCCCGTCCATCTTAAACCCTAATAGGGCTTAAAGATCATAATTTTTTTTTTCACTGCGTCATCCCCGATCTTGATCTATAGCTTAACAACTCATAATGGTCCTTTTTAATCAATACTGGCGCATTTTCAGTTTAAGTACTTAGGTACTTTAACTTTGAACTACTTGGGTTGAGTGATAGTAAGTAATTTTTTTTATCTTATGCACGAAATGGTGACCTATCGGAAATAGTATTTTACATTATTAGTATTTTTATTTTCTCATACACACATATTATACCCGCAGGCTGCAGGCACATACACACACACACACACACACGCACACATCCCCGCACATCCCCACGCACTTCTTTAACTATAAGTACCTACCTATTTATTTAAAAAAATATATAATTTTGTAATCTTTTTGGCCTTTTTTTTGTTTTAAAATATTTACTGTATAGGTATTATTGTAAAAACGCTGTGGCTTACAAGAAAATAAACAAAATAAAATAAAATAAAATTTAATCGTGAATCTTGTATCTTGATTCATAAAAAAAAAACAATACCTTTAACCCTGATAAGTCGCGCTTTTAAAGCAGGTTAATGTCACAACACAAAATCAATAAAATGACACAAAAGCTGCTAAAGATTGCCATTTTTCTTTAAAATCAAATCAAATATCAATCAAATCAAATAAATATTATAAATGCGAAAGTTTGGATGGATGTCTGGATGGATGTATGGATGTATGGATGTTTGTTACTCAATCACGCCAGAACGGCTGAACGGATCTGGGTGAAATTTGGCACAGAGATAGATTTTAGCCTGGAATAGCACATAGGCTACTTTTTATCCCGGAAAATTGAAGAGTTCCCGCGAGATCAAACAAATGTATCTGTTCAACTGATTTTGATAAAATTTGGTACAGGGATAGATTGTATCCCGGGGAAGGACGAAGGCTACTTTTTATCCCGGAAAATTAAGGAGTTCCCGCGGGAACCAAAAAACCTCAAACCACGCGGACGAAGTCGCGGGCATTCGCTAGTAAAAATCTATAGTTTTAGTTATTTTTTGAGTTACAACACTTTACAAATGCAGAACTGTATTTACTCGGTTTTTTTTTGAGTTGTGACGCTTTTGTATCTATTGTAAGAAGTGTAGGTAATAGACAACGAAGTTCGAACCTGTCAAACTCAGCTTCCAAGAACAAGCGATTCTCATCTCTATCGCCTTCAAAATGTCTCCAATTAATGATCCAACGCCGGACAGATACGTTCCACCTCGACGGACGCAATAAAGAAATGTCGTCTCGTTTAAATTCCATTTCAAAGTTAGAGCCTTTGCACATTACGACTTTTTGAATCGCATCAGACGCAACTAAAAATCTGGTCTGGTCCAGATTTGGTCTGGATGTTTCGCAGCTAGTACCACTACGTAGCAGGTTCTTACTTCTTTGGCACGATTACATCGAAATTATGCAAGACCTTTTCAAAGTTTGTATCTTCGTACTGTCATTCTGACAAAATATGATTCGGAGAAGTTTACTATAGCTTTAAGAGAGCACGGTATTAAAGATGGGGCTGCTCAAACAAAAAAAGAAAATGAGCTGAAAAAAAACTCTAAAATAGCGGATATTGTAATCTGCTGCAGCAAACCTGAGCCAATTTAGAAATTATAAAATTTCAAACTTTTCCGGGCCGGGAATCGAACCCAGAACCTCACTCAAATCCGAGCGCGCGTCAACTGCGCCTGGGAGGTCGACAAAAGTCCCAAGTTCTTACAGTTTAAAGAGCAAGTGCCGAGTTTCTTGCCCGTTCTTCTCGGTGCAAAACTGCTTTCCGATCGTGGATATAGAGTCTGACATTTCATAAGTGTCATAAGTCATTGTGACAATCTCAATTATTGTGATTAGCTGAATTAATGGTATTCTCGTTATAACAATAAATTCAGTTGATAGTGAGAGAGTGCGTGGCCAATCATTGGCTATTGTGATCGTTACCATCAATACCCAGAATTTCCGTAGAACAAAAACCCCAAAAAAATATATACCTACCTACCTAATTTAAAAAAAAACAATCAAGCGATTGTCGGAATAAGATAATTGAAAAAACTTTCAAGCTTTAAAGACACTGTTGCATATTTATATCTAATGCGTAAAGAAGTGTGCTCTCTCTCTCTCTCTCTCTTTGCGTCGTATTCCTCATTACTGAGGGGCGTGGCCCTTTCCATAAATCTCATAATGGTAGGAGTTTTCTTGGGATAATAATGCGGTGGGTTCCCAAGTCCTTCTGCATACGACTCGACTATTAAACTCTTAGGTTCTTGTAACGATTATTATCAGATTTTAGTGATAATAACCGGGACCGCTCCGAGGCACGGAGGAAACGAAAAGGCCAAATTCGGTCACCCATCCAATTACCGACTTGGGTCAACGTTGCTTAACAATCGCAATCGACTGATATACGTTGCGGCAACTCGTCCCTCGAGCTGTAGTAAAGTAGTGTGAACAGGCTCTTAAATTAGATTGACTCTTATATAATTACATATAAACCGTACCTATCTAACGCACCTATTCAGAGCAAAACTCGCATTAAGAAGGTCTCTGACGTCTTGTCAGAGGATAAAATATGAGTGCGAAACATATTTAAAAAAAAAACCGTAGGTATCTAACGACAAGACGGGACAAACTATCGGCAAACGTGATTTCAATTAGCTTGAATTTACTTCATCATCATCATCATCATCACTACAGCCTATTAACGTCCCACTGCTGGGCACAGGCCTCCACTCTCATAGGAGAGCGGGAATCAGAGCTTAGACCCACCACGCTGCTCCAATGCGGGTTGGCGGGCTTTAACGACTACTATCATGTTAGTGATAATAACCGGGACCGACGGCTTAACGTGCTCTCCGAGGCACGGGGGTGAAACACCGCCAACTTCCAACTCCGGGCTGGCACTGATAATTTCTTAATTGAAAAACCCAATAGGTACCTAACTTTTTATGCCCGACCGGGAATCGAACCCAGGACCTCGTGATCCGCAGTCGACTATGCTAACCACTAGACCAACGAGGCAGTACACTTATTTGAAAGAGATTTAGATATAGATACCAGTCCATTCAAATTTCCGCACGATGTTGTTTTTTATAACACAAACGTACGAGTAAGGTTTAGCTTTAATAAATAATAAAGAGGACATAAGGAAGCTCCAGTGTCGGAGTAAGTAATACATGTTATGCTACATAGGGTCTTGAAGAACCTGTGAAGGAAAATTCGGTGTCGCATATCGTACCTACCATATACACATACCATATCTGCGTGTGGTACCCCGTACCACACAAAACTATCCGGTTATTACGGATTTTAGCAAAATAAAGTCGAATAAAGTGTTCTTTTGTGTTTGATGGACTTCTGCAAAACAACTACTGGTTTAATACATCAAAAAGGTTTGAAAAAAAGGGGAATCTCGGAGGGCAATTAATTTCTGAAAAAGCCTTTTTTATCAGTCCTCACATTTGTTTTGTGGTCCGCTACCGTGCGTGCATTGAAACGATGGTGGAGATATCGGGCACCCAAATTAGGCCGTGTTTGGGTTCGGATGCAAATGTTGTGAATACGAACAAAAACACTGACATCCGTTGAACATAGATAAGTACAAGAAGAACGTTTTGAGATTTGTTTTTTTTTATTCCACTATAAGTTAGCCCTTAACTGCGATCTCACCTGATGGTAAGTGACGATGCAGCCTAAGATGGTAGCGGCCTAACCTGTTATGGGTATGGCAATTATATTAAAACCATACCTCTACTCGGTTTCTACACGGCATCTTGCCGGAACTTAGTACTATTAGGTACCTATACTTACTGTGCCGGAACGCTAAATCGCTTGGGGGTCGTCTTTGCCGGTAGGGTGGTAATAACTAGCCACAGCCGAAGCCTCCCACGAGACCAGACCAGAGAAAATTCAGAAATTATAAATTCCTAAATTGAAGCTGCCGGGAATCGAGCCCGGGGCCTCCCACGTTAAAACAACAGCTGTGCTCACCACTGTGCCAGGGAGGTTATTTCTGGGTTCGATTCTAGACTGGGTCTATTTACCATTGCTGGTCTGGAATGGTGGAAAACTTAGGCCGTGGCTAGTTACTAGGTATGTCTGCAAAGCCGCATCCCCAAGCTCTGATATCCCGTAGCTACTGATTAAGAATAGCCAAACCCATAGCACCATCTTCCCCACCAATACCACCTTAGCACTGAGCACTGAGCACTGAGCACCCACACAAGCCTGAGGGGCTTGTGTGGGTGCTCAGAAAATCAAGAAGTTTTTGCTTTACAAAATAGTGTTACATTGGTTACTCGTATAACTCAAAATCTTTAATGTGTGACTTAGGTGCATTTCAGGGCGGCAGAACGGAGATGGGCGAATGAAAACATCGTTACGTGATGCAAATCATGAGAAAAGTACAATATTCGCTTGTTATTTCAGAGTTATTGCATTGGGACGGAACAGAAGGACTGGTATGCAAAACCCTTTTTTAAATAAGGTACTTTTCGTAAGACCTATTTAAATAAGCTTCAACATATTTTGGTAAGATGTACCTAAATGATTTTTTTTTCAATGGAGTCGTTTCTTGAGTAGATTCAAATGAGAGAAAGAGCAATGGATTGACTTTAATTTTTGCATGGGTGTAGTTGAGGACCTATATATATTTATATTTTATTTTTTGAAAACACACAGTAACATAACATAATAATAGTTAGAATACAAATATAATATAACACTTTAACCATAACAGTTTTCAATTATTTATATAGTTGAAGGTGATAAAGGCTACTTTTTATCCCAGAAATTTCTTCGGGAATTAAAAACGAAGTCGCGGGCATCAGCATCAACTGGTAGGTATATTAAATATGACACCATCATCATTTCCACTCATCGCCAGCCTATTTTTCGAAGCAAGCCTCTATTTTCAGATTGAAAGGGATTGTTATTTAGAGCATACTCTACAATGGCTACAGTGCGTATTGTCAAACTTCACACTATTAGATAGAAGCAGGCGTTACATTGCGGAAGTCCATGACAATGAAGGAACTACAAGTTTAATTCGCTATAATCCTCGACAGGTAAATCTATGTGGTACAGTGTGTATTCCGCACACAGATTCCGCACTTATAGCCCGCGATCCTCACCACACCACAGAAATCTTCCAAACTATTCTCAACGTACGTTTCACTCCGATACCGGAGCATCTTCAGTACATGTTGACTCAACATTTGTTGTTGTTGACAATGCATGATTGTAAACTTCACACTCCTCCGAAAAGCTATAGGGTTGCGCATCCGTGATGCAAGCCCTGGAAACCGAATAGCTTTTAAAGTGGCTAAGTAGAGGGTGGAAAGAAAGGCATTCTTAACCAGTGGTAGATTCACTCGACGATTCGAAAGCACTTTTATAAAGTTTATTTGAATAAAAAAATATGAGTTTGAGTTTGGTTTTGAGGATAATAATATTACTTACCTACCTACTTAACCAACAATGAAAAAACGTTATATGGCTGTAATATAAAAAACTTGAATACCTACCCCATACTGAGACATTCAATATGTACAAATGGCTGAATTAGATTTGACAGTATAAATCCATAAATAGGTTAACACTGTCAAAAGATAATAATTGATAACTCAAAATAACTGTGTGTGGGCACTTATCGTCAAAACATTGGTCAACTTTTACTATTCCTTGGAAATGATTGTAGCTTCTTTGGGTCTCTACTCTCTAGTCTTTACAATATTATATAATATATTAGTCTCACACATTCCCCTAAAAATTATAGTGTGAATGAAACAGTCTTGAGAAGTTATATATATGTTTATAAAGTCTTTGTTGCTTGAAATCATAGAAATACGCTTCTTGTTTTCATTACAGACTAATAATATACTATATTATTTATATAGGTGTAGTAGGACTTTACGATAAGTGAATCATACTATCATACTAATAATATTATAAATGCGAAAGTATGTTAGTTTGTTGGTATGTCCTTCAATCACGCCCCAACGGAGCAACGGATCGACGTGATTTTTGGCGTGGGTATAGTATAAAACCTGGAGAGTATACTTTTATACTTATATACTTTTTATCCCGGAAAATTAAGGAGTTCCTGCGGGAATCAAAAAACTTAAACCACGCGGACAAAGTCGCGGGCATCAGGTAGTAAAACAATAAAAGAAACTCTGTTACCTTTTTACAGTTCAACAGATGACCCAATCTCAACAATATTTAGCACAGCCATAGCTCGTATCCTAAAGGAAAAGGATGCTTTTACCCGGAAAATTAAAGATTTGTAAATCCCCCAAAAATTATACTACAAATTATAGAGTAAAATGTTTTAAATTCTTGACAGTAGTTAAATATTGATAACTATCTGATGCCCGTGACTCCGTGCGCATGGATTAGGGTGTTTTGGTTAAGTAGCGTATAAAAAGTAGTACGTGTTATATTAGTATAGATGTTTAGCAGAAGATTTCTCTGTTCTTTAAAGACATTATTATTTTTCACCCGTAAAGAAACTGTCAAAAGGATCAAGTTTACTCAATCCACATACAATGGTTCCATGAATGAGTGTGCGCATAGGTACGCATAATATCTCAGCAGGCAGTTGACATAGATGAACTCATTGCATTCACTGCAATATAGTGTCTACAACAATGTTTGCTACTGAATTATACCAACGATATTGCTATTATGGTGTAGGTAGGTTTACTTACTACTTTATAAGTTTTTTATTTGATAGAATTGTCATGATTACTTTCCTAGCTACTGGTCGTGTAAGTGGGGGCCTGGGGTTAGAGTCCTGGCAAGGTTGGCACTGAACAAACCTATGGCCCTGCAATCTATGATAGGTATCTTGCAGAGCCGCGCTCAAATCCACCTAGGGAGCCTCGATCCACGGATTCCGCGCTCCCTACCATTAGATGGAATTTGAGTGACTGACTGCGACTCACTTGATGTCCTACTGGGAAGTGTGACAGTTGCAAACGCCGCGCTTTCCTGTGCAGGATCATCATTCCAGCACCTTGGCACCCTTACAACCCATGGCTTAATACCAGCTTTTCGAACTATGTGCCCCGCTAGTGCCTCGACCACTACTCCAATGAGGGCTACCGTTTTTATGCTCACTAGTTGGCGCCACTTGCGAGTAAGGTCCTGAAGTATAGCTGTATATTCGGTAAACAAGCATATTTCTGAAAAATGAACTCTTTTTTAAATAGTAAACATACAGGAACCAGGGAAATACTAACCTATGAATTAGCTGTTCGAAAGAATCCGCTTAATTTTGCACCTATTTTTCTTAGCTACGCTTTCAAAGCACAGAGCACTGGCATTCTTTGGCACGTATCTTACATCTTCCATAATTAATCTGTTATTGCTAAATATTCATAACATTAATTAAATAATTAGACCCGCGATAAAAGCCCAGTGATATTTGACATTTTGGGGACCTCACACTACACTAGCGCCCCTACCGGCGAATTTAAACGCGGTAGCCCTGATTTGGCAATTTTTCAAGCTATGTCGGTTACCCTAGTTCTTCAAAGGATCTCTTAATTCATGATTAGTTCACATAAAGAAATCCCGAGCAAGGCTCTCTCCATCGCCCGCTGAGTGACCACGTGTTTTCTTATGAGGACCATAGCACAGCGTAAGTAGGTATATATTCATACAGTGTATCGACGCCCATACAAATAACAGATCCAGCTACCACGAGAGTTGTAACACCTAGAGGTACCGTAGTCGCAACAATATGTGAGATAGCTTGTAGGAAACAGCTTACTAATTTTACATTAGAGTGGTCGAACGACTGGTAGGAAAGAGTACTTAAATCTCCTTAGATTGTGTCCGTAGTTTGACAATTTCATATCACAATACAAATATCAAGTCTCCTGTCATATCCGTAACATAGCCTACGTTAAATGACTTGACATGTAATGCTCGTATCACCGTTACAGACATAATATAATTGCATCTGAACAGAGCTTGGAGAAAAAGTCCGTCGATAACGATTCTCGTTAGCGGATTGCCACCGAGCGGCTGCCATTAACATTCTTGGTGGGAAATAATTGTTTTTCAGCCCTGAGGATGTGTCAGGGCTGCCACAGCTGACTCATACAATTCGACAGAAATAAATAGTTCATCCCTAGATGTTATATCTAATGTCGATTCCAAAAATTTACAAATCAACATGAAAAGATCCATACTAATATTATAGGTAAATACGAAATTGTGTCTGCCTGCTACGCTTTCACGGCCCATCTTTTCTACAGACTTTGATGAAATTTGGTACAGAGGTAGGATACACTAATTATATTACTATTCCCCCGGGAAATCTTTAATTTAAAGAAGCCTGTGTTTTATTCCAGACTAAAATCTATCTCTGTGCCAAATTTCATCCCAGATCCGTTGAGCCGTTCTGGCGTGAATGAGTAACAAACATCCATCCATCCAAACTTTCGCATTTATAATAGATATTTAGATATTATATACCTACTTTCCGGGTGAAAATTTTTTTTTCTGAAGCAGCAGCCCTATAGATAACAACAGGCTAATTAATTTAATAAAACTGAAGCGTTCCCGGCATCTTAATAATGGGGGTACACGAAGAATTCACAACCATTAGCTAACAATCATACCGCGGTTTTGCTCCACCCAATTTCAATGGCTCCCAACGATTATACAAGTAGCATACTTACACCCATGTTGCCTTATACGAGCACAGATCATTTTTTTGGCTTAATTTTACCTAAGCGTATTGAGCGCGCAGTGATTTAGTTAGGTGTTTTTTTTTCTGGCAAAGTCTGTCATTGTTCTAGCAAGTGAACGTAATTGTTTGTCTATAGATAGAGTAATTTAACTATTCATAGAATAGGAAATTCTTTATTCTTCAACTAGCTAGTGCCCGCGACTTCGTCCTTGTGGTTTAAGTTTTTTTTTATACCCGCGGGAACCCCTTAATTTTCGTAAGCCTATGTCACTCTCCAGATCCATAACAAAATGCCACCTCGGGAAAGTGGCAATTTCGCTTAGATACGGTTAAGGCTTTTAAGTCACTTAATAGCCTGCTTTTAACATACCAAAGATATACAAATTAATGATAATATGTTGTCTTTATAATTGCACAACGACATTAACAATTTTTCAGAAATAAAATGTCGAGGGCATATCTACCCCACCCCAACATACAAGAAATTAATTTTCGTTTATAATTGCAGTTCAATTAAGTAATGTACGGCAATCGTAATTAATGTACGTAGTTTAAATGGCTAATTCTAATTACCTCTGAGGAATTACATGAAAGCACGACGTAAGTGGTCCAATGAACTTAAAGATATTACATAGGTACCTGTATCTGTTTTACTCATATTCATATGTATATTATGTATTACGTCATGTACCTACCTATTTATGTCTGACTATATATTATTATTATGAATTATTATTATTTTTCAAACGCATACTTACTTCAACAGATTTTTCAAATTACTAAATTCTTAATAGTTAATTAAGTTTTTTTTAAAACTATGCAGGTAACAGCTGTCAAAATCTAGTTAAGTATGTAACGAAAAGTCACACAAAAACAAATAGGTATTTGCATATGTAGGTAGATACTTATTGAACATAAATCGACAGAATTCAGAACATAAGCATAATATAATGTAAGTATGTAAAATGTAAATCGACAGAGCTGTTTTTAAATCATTTATTGAATCCAACTCAACAATTTAAAATACCACTAGGTAACTAATTGGCAATTCCTTTATTTTATTATTAAATCTAAATCCTAGAATTAAGGCAAATTAGAGGCTACTACTTCTCAAATTTGAAAAAGTACACCCTAGAAGCTTACCTATCAAAAAACCTACTTTAAATAGAAGTAACTTAATTTTTCGGTGATCTACGAAGCTTCGCACAAAGGCAAAGATCTAAAGCTCATTCAGCTTTAAGGTTTGTGAAATAACAAATGGCTATAGATCATCACACTGGAATCCCACGGGATGCTAGAATGAAGACGTAATAGATTAAGTCTATACAATAATGTAGTGTAAAAGATTCTGCCTCTGACCATTATGATAGTAGATTATAGTGAGGCACAAACGATCTCTCTATTTGTGTCTTGTAAAGTAAGAGAGAGACAGCAATAATTTAAACTTTAATGAGTGTAATTAAACGTTAGATCAAGTATGACACCTTTGTAAAAAGATATCATAGCACGTCAAAGGTAAATTAAGGTAGGTAAGGTATTTTACAAAATCTAACAAAAAAAGTGTCGCTTCGACTTTTGCCAACTGCAGAAGCAAGAAAAACATTTAAAGAGATTGCAGACTTTCTTTCCTACTATCCTTTTAAAGCTTTCTCTGAAAAAGTGATTTTTATTGCAAGCCTTGCAGTCAATTCAATCAATTTAGAAGTGTTTGGCTAAGACACAAATAGACAAAGTAGTTAATTCCATAAAAATAAAAACAATCTCTTAATATTACAATTAGATTTGTTGTTTCAATTTAGAGGTTATATTATTTTTTACAACAGAATAAGTCACAATATTTAGTTGATACTTAATAGCTATTTCTTTATACATATCGCGCAAGCCTTGTTAGGTACTTATAATAAAAATAATAAATGGTAGTGGTCATTTTTTGCATTTTACAAATGAATGAAAATGAATGGACTCGTATGAATGAAATGAATGCACCCACTTGTGCCAGAGAATTCTCAGACGATAAAAATTTGTTTTGTTGAGTGTGTTATTATTTATGATTTAGGCCTTTTTTTCTAGGGTGGAGGTGCGAAGACTTGTTGAGAAGGGTAATAAACAAAACTATTATATTGTAAAATAAAATATATACCTAGTTTTCTTTAGTTTTATTTTAAAATATTAGTTATTAAACTATTATATTATAAAATAAATAGATAGTTTATTTTATAAATATATATTTATAAAATAAACTATCATTTTATATGCTAAATATATTTTTTTATTATTTAATCAGAAATCAGAATATTAATTAAAAATCGTAGAACTAAAGTTATTTAGTTACAGTATTACGAGCAGAAAATCCTTAAAGGGTTACTTAATTAGTATTTTTTTTAATTAAACCTGTATCCGTATCTGGGTCTAGAAAACTGAGTAGGTATGTTTTTCTCAACAATAATGTAGGTATTACCCCACAAAATCCACCCGGCGAACCAGGGTGTTCCCAGCAAGTTCGGAATTGGGTATTTGAAAACTAGTCAAATCAGTGACTTTTTTTTCAAACGTCAAAAGTTCAGAATATGAGAAATGTAATCAACCGTGAAATATTTCTGGTATGGTCAATTATACAGGTGGATGTTTTGTTAGGTAGGTACCTACTTACATAAAAGACCACTTTTTTCAAATCGTGGGAATCGAAAAAGCAATCGATTAGGATTGTACATGGCGATTCTTTACGAACGATTTGGTTTTGAAATGTACCAATTTGATCTAATTTTTGCGGTCAATTAATTTTTTAGGTTTATTTTTAAAATACGTCCGTGTGAAAATCACATGAACTGTAAATATGTAGTTTTCATCGGTAGTTGTAAAGAAATGTAGAGGTATATGCCATTTTAGAAATTGAAAAGCCGTTTCTCAATTTATCACGAGGATTTGGTCCACAGTCCACCACGCTGGCCAAGCGCGGATTGACAGTTTTCTTAAATACATTTAATAAAAGGACATTATGTATGACAGTCTCAAAACATTAGGCCCGATTCAGGTATGCAGGTTTTCTCACAATATTTTATGTCACCGATAAGGCATGTGTTATTTGGCAAAACCTATTTGATGTAGAATTTTAGTAGGTAATGCCTAAAACACACAATATAACTTCGAAAAGTAACAAAATTTAATGTCTGCATGAAACATCCGCATCGGAGGGGAAACCAGTATTGTCCTGTCGCGCTAGGGTGTGCAGCTCCATATTAAAGTGAATTAATTAGACGGATTTTTTTCAGCCAGTCAATTTAATCCCCGTACCTATTAGTTTTGGTTCTCTAAGTATAAACGCGGTACGTTTTATCCGGTAGGGTGGTAACTAGCCACGGCCGAAGCCTCCTACCAGATCAGAGCAGAGAAAATTCAGAAATCATAAATTCCCAATTTGACCCTGTCGGGAATCGAACCCGGGACCTCCGCTTAACTGCGCTCCAACAGCGCTCAACTCTGCGCCAGGGAGGTCGTCAATCTATCTATCGAGCTATCATTGCTTTACTCTACATTTTTGATTAATGTAGAAAATTAAGCGAAATCAAGTCAACAATAACAAATGAAACCTAATCTAATAATCATAAAATATCCCTTCCCGCATTAAAACAGTCGTAACTCGTAAACGTTCAAAAATCATCTCCTTTATAGGGGAAGAGGTAATCTCGAAAGCCCCCTCATGAATAAAACTAGCTGGTGTATAAATTCAAATTTCCTCTCTTCCACACTCTCATTTCCATATCTCGGCCGCCCCCTATGCTTTATTAAAACTCCGGCAAAAACCGACACCCCCTGTTAGGGCTATCTTCGTTCGGAAATGGCATTATCGGCCGGGCGCGCGAAATCGCACACATTTGAGCCAATAGGGCATTCTTATCAGAAAATGACTCATTTCAAATGACAGAGTGTTCTAAAGATTACCTCATCATAAAAAGCTCTATACCACCTCTACTAACACACTGAATTTTCAGCTCTATGTGTTAAATTTTAAAGTTAAAACTCCATTGTAAGGTTGGAAGATGCTTACGTCGTGTTGTTCCAAGGAAGCTCGTAGCGAGAGGAAATTGGAATAAGAAAATTTGGGGTGTAAAATGAAAGATAGACGAGTGCTAATTTCCGGCTATTACTATGTCTCTTTCTTTCCCGCATTTTCCCGTTCGATGTTTGTGTTGCCGTCCCGTTCGCTCGCGAAGGCTTTGCGGTGAAAAGGGTGCTTTTGGGAAGCGTGCAAAACAAGTTTTTAAATGCGATGCGAATGAGCGAATTGTGATTTTGTTTTAATTCTCGATCTTGTTGTTTTCGTCGAAACGTTTCAGTTTCAGATATCTACATAAGTTTTTTATTTTTCTAAAAAACCAATTGGAATTAGCACCTATTCATTAGAATTTCCTATAGTAGGTAACATAGCTACTATGACAGAGCTTAAACTTGAATACATATCCAAACTAATATAATAGTTACCTATTTAATGTGATTAACCGAAAACTTAAAATATATCCTCAAAAATTACATGCTTCCAAGGATCTTTTGAAAAAATATTTATTATCATTAAATTATGACGAAGTTGAATCCCTTTTGAAACGCATCCTGTAAAAATAAAATAAAAAATATACTTAAGAAAAAAAAAATGATATACCTACCTACATTAATTATATTAGATTATAATATGGCTTATTAACACTTATCTAATACACATAATCACAACACGACGATCATATTATATACACTCGCGATCACACACTAGGTACACAAACTCATACACTACACTACACTACACTACACTACACACGCACACACACACACACTTCCCAATGACGCTTGCACATATACTACACAAACAGTATTACTAACATAATGTCACAGCAGTCACTCAAATTGGTTTACATAATTATAATATTTCTCTTTCTTTTTTTTCATTGTACCCACATATGGTTTATTTTTATTATTATTGTTGTGGAAGAGCTGAGTCTTCTGACACAGGGGTTTATACAACTCTTAAAAGAAGGCTCCAAACTTACAAGTGTAAAATAATCTTGTAATGAGAAATAAAATATTTTTATTTTTATTTATTTTATTTTATATCATAAATGCGAAAGTGTGTCTGTCTGCTACGCTTTCACGGCCCATCTGTTCAACCGATTTTGAAGAAATTTGGTACAGGTATAGGTTATATCCCGAGGAAGGACATTTATCCCAGAAAATTGATGAGTTCCCGAGGGAAAAAAACAATCCACGCGGACGAAGTCACGGGCATCATCTAGTACATAAAGAATGTGTACACAATCGAAGACGCCATTTAGCCAGTAACGTGAGCCATATTACGACGCTCGGCTAAATGAAATCACTGTCTGACAACCTACTATAATTGATAGCCCGATTATATTACCAATTAAGCCGTTATTTTAGGAAGACTATTAGGAATACCCATATTTACCTAAATTGTAGGTAACTTTACTTACGTAACTTGGCCTTCGTTTTGCTATTCGTATTTTAATTGTAATAATGTATACAAAAATACGAGTATATTGAACTACTCACACATTTAACACATTGAGAGTGGAGACAGTGATTTATATTTTGAATATACCTAAATAATAAAAGGACATAAATCAACCCAAAATTACACACAATTTCATGGGTGGCAATTTATTTTTGACAACCAAAAAAATATCAACAAAAAGAGTTGCCAACATCAAAAAATCAAAAAAAAAACATGGCGAATATTAGGTTATTTTCACCGATATAATTTCTAATTAATATGATAGAACTCTCGCTCGCATTCCAATACAATACAAATCTGAATAGGTACACATTAAAATTGTATTACTGTCATCTTTTGTCTTATGCCCTTCTATTAGAGATGATGGCAAGTCAATCGATTCAGCAACTCTTTAACAAACTTAAAAACGCGCTTCTAGATGATACTAGAAGTTTTTATGAAATACATACAACTGCCTACTCACTGCCTCGTTGGTCTAGTGGTTAGCATAGTCGACTGCGGATCACGAGGTCCTGGGTTCGATTCCCGGTCGGGCATAAAAAAGTTAGGTATTGGGTTTTTCAATTAAGAAATTCTCAGTGCCAGCCCGGAGTTGGAAGTTGGCGGTGTTTCACCCCCGTGCCTCGGAAAGCACGTTAAGCCGTCGGTCCCGGTTATTATCACTAACATGATAATAATCGTTAAAGCCCGCCAACCCGCATTGGAGCAGTGTGGTGGGTTTAAGCTCTAATTCCCGCTCTCCTATGAGAGTGGAGGCCTGTGCCCAGCAGTGGGACGTTAATAGGCTGTACAAAAAAAAAAAAAAACATAAAACTGTGAAGTCATCAACATTTTTTTCAAACAGTTGGCATTCAAGCTGGCAAGTGGCAACACTGTACGCGTATTATACATATAACATCACAAAGTATAACAATCGATATCAAATTAAAGTTCCTAAACCAAAAAACCGCGGTTCGCGATTAATTCAAATCGATGTCCACTCGAGCACGCTGGCTGCGAGCGATCAGAATTTCAAATCAGCCCCCAACAAGCGCTGCTCATGGCTCCACCGTGTAAATGTTCCTTTTTTCCGTTACTTCAAGAGCTCATGATGGAAAATTTTGTGGTTAGTGACTTTTTAATTCTATTACAATTTAGCCCTTGACTGCAGTTTCAACTGGGTCCCTGGTCTGACCTGGTGGAAGACTTCAGCCGTGGATAGTTACCACCCTACCGGCAGAGACGTGCCGCCAAACATTTAGCATTCCGGTACGATTCCTTGTAGAAACCGATTAGGGGTGTGGGATATAACTAACTATATAACTAGCGATATAACTGCCGTACCCCTAACAGGTTACCCCACTACCATCTTACACTGCATCATCACTTACCATCAGGTGTGATCGCATTCAAGGTCTAACTTGTAGTGGATAAAAAAAACTACTAAAACCCAGCCTTAAATGTCCCACTACCTCTCCAACTAATTCCAATATGCCATTTTAAAAGACGAGCGCCAAAAGAAATAGTAGTTACGTACTTACGACTCGCGGGCCTGGCTAGGTTGGCCAGCCTGATGGTATCTTGGCAGTTGGCACACCTGACCGACGCTAATTGGACAATAAATCAATTCCACCCGGCTTCTTATTGGCGGATGGCATTCCAATATTGGAAATTTGGCCGCGCGATATTGACATGATAAAAAACAATAGGGCTTTTATCGACTTCTTTTGTGTTGATCTCGAAGTTCAAACCCCGGTTTCTTATTAAGGATATTATTGTTTTATTTCCATTGGAGTGGCCCGTTTTATCGTTTGGAGTTTGGACAATTTGTTTTTGGGGACTCGTTATTTGAATTTTTTATTATAATAATGTCTGGTATTGGACGAAATTGATAGGCGTTTATAGAGGCATTTAAATAGATATCTACTTTGCAGTCTTTTGTATCGAAAAATTCCCGTTTTCAGCAACAATACCTTATGGATCACCTACGCCCATTGGGGAAGAGTTATTTTACCTGAATACTGGACTAAGGTGTTCCCTATGAGTACCTACCTCAATAGTGAAATAGGGTAAGTACTAGAAGGCTAAATTCAAATTAAATCATGATTACTTAAGTACTCGGTATAGATCCTCATCCATCGACTAGGTCACTAGAAAGATGTGCCTACAATTATTATTATATGGGAAACAACCAGAATGATTTGAATTTAGAACTTGGTATGTTTGGTGTACACTACGCGATTATTAAAGGGGCGTTCTCCGTTTTCTTCGATTCTAAAATCGATATAAGTTTGTAATGCGTGGATTGAAAAATAATTCAATATCAATATCGTATATTATATATCATATAGGTATTATTAGGTATTAATATTAATAAACATAATTATTTAGTTCGCGCAAACTTACAGAGAAAACTTGAATACAGTACGAAGTAAAGAATTTATGCAAAAGCGGTGCGTCGTTTTATTACTATCCTACACTGTGGAAATTCGCAACCGGTAAGGGACGATGGAATGAGCTAGTTGTTACTTGATACCTCTCTCACAAAATTTAATTTCGGCTGGCATAGCACACAGCCTGCAAGTGCAAGAAAGGCATGAACATTGGCCAATTATCCCCCCCGATGTCATCGAGCCCTAGGGCTCTTCTCTCGGCGACGCCTAGCGCTCGCCCAACCCCCCGGTGACGCTGTAGCGGCCAGTAGGGCCAATATTCAAAATAGGTACTTTTATATTGAGTCTTTTGGAATAAATGAATTATTATGTATTACTATAGAGGACGCCCGCGACTTCGCGTGGCTTAAGTTTTTTGATTCCAATAGGCACTTCTTAATTTTCCGGGCTAAAAAGAAGCCTGTGTCACTCTACAAGTACCCAATTACACCCATGCAAAAAATCACGTCGATCCGTTGCTCTGTTGCAGTGTGATTGAAGGACAAACTCTCTATTTGACGTCCTTGGGGATACAAAATTCAAAAACTGGAAAATCCGTATTTCATCATTAGCGGAAGCCCAAATACCAAGTTTTTTTTCGGAGGGTAGGCGCGAAATATATACTACACATTTTGAAATTGTTCTTAGTTTTAATTAAAATAATTTTGAATTTTGTGGATGTTATTACATATTTATTCTAGATTATGTATATGTGAGTGAAAATACCTACCAGCAAACGTTATCCTTGTGATATTCACTTTTTTTAACATAACTTTTTAATGTGTGATAATCACTGACACAATGGAATCATTAGAACAGTCTTTTTCTGCAATGTCTGAGATGTTCCACGCAAAAATGGATGAATTCCAGCAGGATTTGCAAAAGAACTCTGCCACCAAGATCCCTGCAACTACATCGTCACTGGCTGCTGACTTTCAATCTTTCAAAACTTTTATTGTGGCTACATTAAGCACCCTACAGCAGCAAATGGAATTTTTAAGACTGGAAATGGATCGCCAAGAGATGCGGACAAGACGAAAGATATTGCTGCTGCACGGCATGCCTGAAGCGAAGACAGAAGACCTCACTGCACGGGTCACCACAGCAGTGGTCGAGCACTTGGACCTGCCAAACTTTTCCAGTTCAAGTATTAGGTCAACTTATCGCCTCGGCCGGTTATCGGATGGTAGGCCCAGGCCGATAGTTGTAAAGTTTGCTGATGTCTCAGTTCGTAATAAAGTGTGGTTTGCCAAAACAAAGTTCAAGGGCACTGGTATTACGCAGTCTGAATTTTTGACAAAGTCTCGACATGATGCATTTCTGGAAGCTCGGAAGCGGTTTGGTATTACGAACAACTGGACGCGCGATGGATACATTTATGTCGTAGGCCCGGATGGGAGCCGCCATCGAGTGGAAACTTTGAGTGAACTTGACAACATTTCTGCGGGGTCGGCGTCACCAGTAGGTACAGCGAAAACGCCTACTCAGAGCCCTGGAGTGCCTTCTAAAAGTCCAGACACTAGATTGCCCATTTCCCGTTCTACTAGACGAGCAGTAAAAAAATAATTTTATATGTGTACCTATTGTTATTTTAACTTTGTTTACTTTTTTTTTTTTGTCTACCTGCTTATGTTTACATAATCTTCTTACGTTATTTGTGTTGTGTGAAACGTCAATGTGTTAATGTGACATTGAGGTGAGGATGACAGCAACAAAAATAGCCATAGACTAATATTTTACTATTAAGTAGGAGCTTGGCTATCAATTCCAGTATTTTAAATATTATTTTACGGTTTTTAATGCCGGTTATTTTTGTTTGTGGTTTTACCTTTTAATTTAATTTTGTAATAATAATTCGTAGTAATAATTACTGTATTCATTTTCAGCATAGCTCAAAAGCGACTTATTCATAAGACATGCTTTCTGAATATCTGGTCTGTAGTAGTGTGTACCTCACTGTTATGTTATGTTTGTGATATAATAATTATGTTTATTGATTAATTTAAGAATATTTTGCTGGTAGGTGGATTGCGAAGTATCGCATTTACATAGTTATATAATTTTATATATAGTTACATAACTTACATAACTTTATATATAGTTGTATATTATATATTTGGATAATATTTTTATTGGATATGGTATTTGGAGATATAAGCCTAGAAGACTCATTTTTTTCACTTTCTTCTAGTGATGGATTGAATAGTAACGACAGTTTTTATAGTATTCCTTCTCTTGCTGAAACTCTTGACTCACACTTCTCAGACGTCCCGAAAAATTTCAATATTGTTCATATTAATGCTCAAAGTATTCCTGCACATTTTCCTGATATGCTTTCGTCTTTTGATAACAAGAATATCCACGCCATTTTGATCTCTGAATCATGGTTAAAGCCCTGTCTGTCATCCACGTCTTATGCTCTTCCTGGTTTTCACCTTATTCGAAATGATCGTGTCAATCGAGTTGGTGGTGGTGTTGCTATATACCTTCGCTCTAACATACCGTTTACGATCATCAGCGTATCAAACGTACAGGCTGTTCCAGAGGCAGAGCATTTATTAATTGAGGTAATTTTTTCCAATGTAAAACTCCTGCTTGGCGCTTATTATAACCCTAGCCTTACAATAGATTACTACCCTGGATTTGAAAGTCTGTTAGATAAGTTCATACCGCAATATGAGCACTCGGTTATTATGGGTGATTTTAATACATGCCTTTTAAAAAATGATGCACGAGCATTTCATTTGAAGTCTATAGTGCAGGCATCAAATTTACATATTCTTCCTCTCTCTGCAACTCACTCATTTCCTAATTCTACTCCATCACTTTTAGATCTTATTCTTGTTTCCTCTGTAGACTATGTAGCTAAGCATGGTCAGTGTAGTGCAGATGCTCCTATCATGACTTGATCTATTTATCGTATAAAATACGTCCTCCCAAAGCTAAATCAAGAATTCTTCTCAGGCGTAATTTTAGTGGTATGGATCCTGTCAGTTTGCGAGACGATGCATCTCAAATTGATTGGACTGAAGTTCTAACTGGAGATAATATTGATGATCGGGTAGAAATTTTTAATTCTCTTTTAACGAAATTGTATGATACCCATGCTCCGATACGCCCAGTTAGAATTAAGCATTTTCCTGCTCCTTGGCTCACTGATGAAATTAAAACTTTGCAACATAAGAAAAATGTAGCAAAAGCAAAATACAAATCTGTTGCCAGTGACGCCAATCGGGACAAATATAAACACATTCGGAATCGATGCAACAGGTTGTGTAGAGATATACAACGACGCCATATCCATAAATCTGTACTCGAGGAAGAAGATTCCGGTAGGGTATGGAAGTTTCTGAAATCTCTTGAGTTGGGAAAGCGAAAAGTAATAGTCAGTCAAAAAATATTGATTTTAATCAGCTAAATCAGCATTTTTCCACGTCATGTATCATTGATAGTACAACAAAATTAAATACAAAAAATCAAATTCTGGCTTTGCCCACTCCTGATGATCCCGCTTTTATTTTTAGTCAAATTGACTGCAGTGATGTTAAGAGAAGTATTAAGGAAGTCAGCTCTGATGCTGTTGGTATTGACTGCATAAGTCGTAAAATGGTTATTCCTCTTCTTGATCTTCTAGCTCCTGTCATTGCGTCCATATTTAATCATTCTATCTGCACCGGTGTTTTTTCTTCTTCTTGGAAGGATGCACAGGTAACTCCTATTCCAAAAAAATCAAATCCATCCAGTTTTTCTGATTATCGTCCTATTTCCATTTTACCATTTCTTTCTAAAGTTTTTGAGCGTGTAGTTCATAAGCAAATGACACTATTTCTATCGAGATGTAACCTTTTAAATCCTTTTCAATCCGGTTTTCGTCCGGGCCATAGTACAACTACTGCATTAGTCAAAATTACCGACGACATTCGTTCCGGTATGGATAACCAATGTGTAACAGTGCTGACTTTACTTGATTTTAGCAATGCTTTAAACAATGTTGATTATGAATTACTTTTAGCAATTCTAGTTTCTCTTAACATATCTCCTGGGGTCGTTGACTGGTTTCATAGTTACTTGCATGGGCGCAGGCAGCGGATATGTATTGAAGAAAGTTTTTCTGATTGGTGTTCGCTAAGTGCCGGCGTACCGCAAGGTGGCGTGTTGTCTCCTCTCCTATTTTCGATTTTCATAAGTTCAATCACTCAGCAAATATCTTCTCACTACCACATGTATGCTGATGATCTCCAAGTGTATGCTCAGTCTAAATTACAAGATTTACCTAGGACTATTGATTTAGTTAATAAAGATTTAGATGCTATTGTTCAATGGAGTAAGTCTTACGGACTTAAAGTAAATCCAATCAAGACACAAGTCATTATAATAGGTAGTCAAAATCTAATATCACGCATCGACTGGGCTACTCTTCCCCATGTTGTTTTTGATGGGGTCCAATTACAGTATAGTGACACAGTTATTCACAGTAGAATGACAGATTTGCTACCTGTGTTTAAGTGTTTTATCCCTTAATTGTACCTATTACCTACTTTGTGTACACCCTCATTCAAATTTTCTGTTATTATTTCCTTTTCTAGGTTGCCTGGTAGAGATCGCTTCTCAGCGATAAGGCCGCCTATTGTACAGTCTTTCATAATTTGTGTTTGTTTACATGTGTTATATGTATGGTGTACAAGAAAGTATATTTTCATTTTCATTTCATTTCAAGTTTCATGGCTATAGCAGCTTGAAAAACGACGGACTTTCATACAAACTTTCAACCCCTATTTCACCCCTTTGGGGATCGAATTTTCAAAAACTGTGAAACACGTCTTTCTTCATTTTTAACCCGCACCTCATAACCAAGTTTCATGGCTATAACTTGAAAAACGACGGACTTTCATACAAACTTTCAACCCCTATTTTACCTCTTTAAGGGTGGAATTTCGAAAAACCCTTTCTTAGTGTATACCTAGTCTTCACAAAGAACACACTCTCCAAATTTCATGTCTCTAGGACCAGCGGTTTCGGCTGTGCGTTGATATATATGTCAGTCAGTCACTCAGTCAGTCAGTATAATTAATAATATTATAATGCCGAAAGTGTGAAATGTGACCTGTGACTACATTAACGTCAAGTTTTTTTTCATGTCTCATAATATACTTACCTACTTACTGTATCAATCACCAGTACGGAAACATGTTCTAATTTTGAAATACCCGCCCTAACTAGCCTTCGGCTTTCTTCTCGCGAGATTAAAAAAAAATCTTGTTATTTTTAATTTTTAATTAAACACAAGTAGAAAATTAAGGGCATAATAAAAGTAAGCGTCATCCATTATTAGAGTTATTAACAAAACGAACGCGCGCCGGCTAATCTGGGCTCTGTGGGCATAATTAAATTCTGAGAACAAGCGAGCTGCAAGGCATGGTTCACACCACAGACCATACTCGGTGGTTCACACTTAATTCATTTCGACTAACCCCTATATAACTTTCATCTGGTAATCGGAGGTTTCGACCGTGGCTAGTTTTACCACTAAAGGGCTAACTTGTAGTGGATAAAAAAATTCTCGCATTACAGCAAGAAGTTAGTTACCTACTGTTTTCTGAACCTACTTGTATACCTTTTTTATATTTAAAACACGAATCAAGACTTTGTCTCGCCCTTCTCACGAGACATGCATGAAAAATGAGCAGGCCCGTGACAGCTTTAGTTCCTTGTAATACGCAAAGCGCTAGTGTCGCAACTAGCAGCCATATTGTCACTCCGTAACTGCTAAGTACAATATCATTAGAATACGAAGGTAAATTTCGCCACCATCTATAAGGATAAAATAGCTGAGGTGGGAAATAGGGCGGTCTCTAAAACAGAAGATCTCGGTTCGAATCCATGCCTCTAGTCCGTTTTTTTTCGATTATTATTATTTTTATTTTTATTAATTTTTAATTTAATTTAATTTAATTTGATTTACCAAAAAAAAATACCCACCCAGATAAATTATGTCCCAACACTTCTTGCGACACTAGCGCTTTGCAAATGCACCGGAACTAACCGTCAACTTTTGCACTGTCCTATCTGTCCCCAGGGACTAGTTTAGGAGTGATCTGTGAAAATGAGGTAGTGACTGGTGAAAAATCGTATAATACATCGTGTGGCACAGAGTGCTATTATGTATAACTATACAATATAATATTGTTATTCCTAATTTAAGGTGTGCAAAGGAGGCACCAACTTATCATTCATTCATTTATTTTTGGATTTTGGCTCTTACGGATGAGTGTTCGAACTCGGAACGAACTTATAAGAGTTTTCCTATTAAGAGGTAAATGGTAATGCAAAAGGAATATTTCCGACTCATGGAGTTTGATAAAGTTACTATTTAATTATTTATTAAACTCCCATGTAATTTCTGCCAAGGTGTAAGCACAGCCGTAATTGAAACGGTAGCGCGACGCCATTACGAAACGGAACGTGCATAATTATTTCGTTCCCGGTTTTTTTTCTTTCCCCGCGTCGATTTTCGAAAGCCCGCACTAATGTGGCGTCGCTGCCCTTTGGCACGAACTGGACGCATTGTAAACAATGTTCTCATAAAATGTCATTCAATTACCTTTAGGTGCTTTACGTTTAATAAACTGATAGATTGCGAACTGCTAATTAATTTTATTTTTATGTATGGATTAAGGACTTGAAAACATGAAAGTACTCCTTATTTTAGTGCCTTCGTTCGGATAAATGTCTTTTCTTGGGCCTTGGACCAAAGATAAATATAATTTTTGATTTGATCCTAGGTTTAGACTGTGTCCATAACCTGTGTTTCGGTACTTTACCGGAAATATACCGGAAAATCAAAGAGCTCTGAATACTTTTTGTTTAAAAAATTAAACCATAAACGATGCGGAAAAAATCGCGGGCATCATCTAGAACACAATAAACTTAACAAACGAACTTCCATTGAAATAATATTGAACCAATTTCTTAGCTGCATTATATTAACTGAGACGTAGATATAGTTTTTTTCCAAACGACCACCAACGCATTCAAATGAGCCATAACATTAAACCTTGTACCTACAAACAATATTATGAAATGACAGCTAGCGCTTGTCAAAATCCCATATTATTATAATGTCGTAGGGTGACTCCTCCCTTGATATAGAGAATCAGGACACAATCAAAGGCAAAGTCAAAAGATAATTTTTATTCAAATACTACGCAACTTTGTTGTAAAATCTGTCCTTATATTTTCTTGTCTACGTTATAATGGGAATCTCTGTGCAAAATTTAAGCCTCTATGTCCAAGGGTTTGGCCTGGAAGATGATGCCGAGTCGTGACGCGTGACTGTGTGTGACTTGGGACTTTTTTCTTTATACTATATAGAAAATATATAAGCTTTTATAAAAGGTTATGTAAGCTTAAAACAATAGTTACTACTTACTAGATAATGCCCGCGGGCAGCTACTGCGTCCGCAAAGTCCCTTGAATCCCATGAGATCATGTTGATTATAAATAATAATATTCCTAATGACTAGCTTTGGCCCGCAGCTTCGCCACGTTAAATTCGATTTCTAACAAATTTCAAACACCTATTTTACCGTTAAAGGGTTGAATTTTCAAAAATCCTTTCTTAGCGGATGCCTACGTCATAAAAGCTAACTGTATGCAAAAGTCAAATTTCAGCTCGATCCATCCAGTGCAGTGGTTTGAGCTGTGCGTTGAAAGATTAGTCACCTTTTTTAAATACACAATTTAGATAAGGCTGTACGATATTAGACATTTGCCCTGTTTATTTGGAAATGGAAAAGTTTTGAACTCTAGATATAACTCTAGATATCCTCTTATAAATGTGATGATGGTGGCTCTACACTCTCGCTATCTGCCGTCGTCATCGCTATACCACTGTTAACATGTATTTTGACAGATGACATAAGTTTGCGTCATATCTCCGCGCGTCATCAGGCCCGATGATATACAATTTGAAAGCAATAATAAGCTCCTGTCTTACGTCTGATAAAGCGGTAAGGTAAATCAATGTAATGGCACCGCTTTAAAAAGTTAAACGGGATCTTTTGGGGACGGATGTTATAAAAAAATTAATATACTGTGCTTTTATGTCGTATTGTATAGTGACTTATTACTTATTTAAACGTATTTTGCGAAGTATACCTACTTAATTGTTTTCACGCGGTTATAGAAAGCTATAAAAAGTCGAGAAATTAGGTACCTATTTGAGAGCTTAGTTTAACTTGATACTATAGGTTAGCATCTGAATATTCGTCTTAGAAATAACTGCTAAACAATTAATGATAAAAAATAAGTTTTTTTATTCCCACGGGAAATCCTTCGTTTTCCTGGATAAAAATTGTATGCCTATGTCACTCTCCCGGTTCTCAACTATACTACCCAGTACCCATGCAAAAAATTACGGCGATCCGTTGATCTAACACACTAACACACTCTCTAAACAAAAAAATGACAGTACTAAATCTAGTGCTTCCCCTTTCCGTAGGGAGTACCTAGTACCTACCTACTATGAAAGGGATGGCAATATAGATAGAGTCCCACAAACTTAACTGACCCGGTGGCCAAAATTGGAACTAATCTTTATGTGTGTTTAGTTTTTGTTTTTATTTTATTTTTCATAGATACTAGCGCTGTCACCGGGTCAAATAAGTTTGTCGGATTATAGACATGGTGCTAGGTACTACAGAATGGCTTCATTAGAAAAGGTTGGTAGGAATAACCGATGTGTACTTGTTATGAGAAAGGGCTTATGAATGTTCTAGAACACCTCTGTAAGAACTCGATACATGCTGTGACACAGATTTTAAACCATGCATCAGATAATATGGTTTACTCAGGTACCTAACTGCCTACTCATATAAAATATGCGCCCGAGTGAGGCGATATCGTAAGCTTGTAAGAATTCCAACATACTATTATAATTAATTGTGTGATGACCACATGAGGACAGATGTCACGTTGTCATAGATTCATATTTGTCAAATGCTCATGCTTGGCATTCTTGCCCACGCAACTGGACTATTAGATAATTTCTAGATAATTTTTAAAGATCTGGTAGGTAAGCAAAACCATGGTCCGTATAGAATATAAAGAAATTATTATTTTAAGGATGATTTTATTTGTAACTTAGTAAATAACTTAATTAATTCTTGAAAAAAAAATTACGGTTGTCTGTAAAATCGGTTTACGGACGATAGTTTTACGCGATAACTATAAGTTCTCGAAGAAGCTCGCGTGGCTGCGTTCCACTAGCAGAACTATTCGAACTGCTAGCTCTGACGTCAGTGTCACGCGATTGGGCTGATCGTGCCTCTCTATCGCTTGTTCCGCGCTCTCACTTGCACGCTCAGGCTCAGTCGGAACGTGACACTATTTCGTGCGTGCAGCACGTTCGTGCGTTCATCGTTTTATAAGACGCACGCCAAAATAGAGCTATAAAGAAAGTGTGTCTGTCTGCAACGCTTTCACGGTCCAACTGTTCAACCGAATTTGACGAAATTTGCTCTGGAGTTTATCCAGGGCTAACTTTTGTCCCGGGAAATTGAAGACTTACCGCGCGAATCAAAAACCTTATTCCACGCGTACGAGGTTAAATCATCAAGGTGGGCATTATCTAGTAAAATATATTTTTAACACGAGACAGCCCTACCCAGTTACATAAGCCAACCGCATATAAAAGGTAGCTACACGAATCCATCATGCTTCGATGTCGTATAGACTTGGGTCTCGTGCTAGGAGTGATAACATCTAACCAGCTCCGAACATGTAATTAGGTAGATGTTCAGTTGTTACCTTTTATTACTTCACTGTTAGTTACGCCTATCTGATTCAGTTACCTTCTCTCTACGTAAACTTTTATTTCGTTAATCTGATGGTTAATCTCAATCTTTGTTTACACCGGGTTACTTACGTGTTAATGTTTATCGTATAACCCTAACACTGTATAGCTCATAATCCTATTAAAAATAAATAATAATAGGATTTAGGGTCATAATTAATTAATATGCAATATTTAATAAAATAATAAAGATCTATCTTTAAAATATATTATAATAATCTACTAAAAACTGTTTTACCTAATATAATAAGCCAAAACCGCCTGCAAAATTATATTTGCAAACATTAGATTAAAATAATATATCATGCGAGTAAAAAAAAACTAGGCGTTAAAAATAATATCATCACAAAACTAATCTAAGCTTATATAGGTAACTAGATGATGCCCGCGACTTCGTCCGCGTGGATTAAGGATTTTTGATTCCCGCGGGAACTCCTTAATTTTCCGGTATAAAAAGCGAAAGCCTATGTCCTTCCCCGGGATATAACCAACCCCTATACCTATATAAATTTCAGCAAAATCGGTTGAAAAGATGGGCCGGGAAAGCGTAACAGACAGACAGACAGACACACTTTCGCATTTATAATATTAGTATGGATTTTTGCTCGAGATTTTCAGAACCAGAAATTATAGCTTTTTCTGATAGGATCTGTGAAGAGAGCTAATAAACTGGGACGAGAGTGTAGCCATGCCAATTAGCATAAATTCATAATTATCACATTACGTCTGTGATAATAATTATTTTCTGACATAACCCCTTTCGTAAACTCTAATGGTGCATTCACACTCAGGGCCAACGCGGCTGGCGGCAACATAAAGTGAAAAAGGCCACAAAGTACCTTCGTCTGAACCAAAAAGCAGCTTATATTCATTTAGCTTCTTTCTATGCTTATTAAAATTTAAACACAATGCTCTTGCTGACAATGACCGACGCGTAAACGGTGTTCGCGTTTGCTATGAGTGTGAACCATGTGAACGTACCATTACATACGTAGAGTAAAAAAAACATAGTGTCACTTTTTGTGTCTATGGTCATGCCTGAACTTCAACTGTCAATCAATTATTTTGACAAATAAACAAAACAAAACAGCGGAGCCAAAACAAAACAAGCCCTGGAAAAAAGCTGATGAAGATAATATATCATTTTCTGCATTTGTTAATGTATTAAATAACACTAAGAGCATCGATCATTAGACATTACTCTAAAATTTTAAATCTTTTATCTTATAATGGCAGACGAAGATTGTAAGTAACGTTTATATGTAACCTAAAACTTGTTTGTCTGGATTCTTAGTTTTAGTTTAAAAATTGACTGAAGAGAATTTTGTAATAAATGTAAGTGATCTATGGATGTTCTAGCACCGTCCGACAGCAGTCTCCTAGTAATAATAGTGGATACAAACCCGAACCAGCGGTATATCACTGAAGACCCGAAGGTGCTGACAGGATGCCTTGATGCGGTCATAGCGTTCGCCAATTCACACCTGATGCAGAAATCAAGGAACCAGCTGGCTGTGATAGGCTGTCATTTTCACAAAAGGTAAGAAATAAAACAGATTTGCTATTCATCATTCCAAACCATCACTGGCCCACTGCTGAGCACAAGTGTCCTCTTAGGATGAGAAGGGTTTGGCCATAGTCCAACACACTGGCCATTTGCGAGAACATTATGAAGAACTCTCGGCAAACACAATGTTATCCTTCACCAATAAAGAATGTAATATTATGCACTGTATATCAACATACTTAAATAATATTGTAACATTTTTCTCTTTCAAAATCAGTGATTGCTGAGTTTCTTATGCACGCTTTGCATTAGAAACTGCTTTTTAATCTTTCAGTTTGACTAATACATAAGTCTCGCAAGTTTTGTTACATGAAATAAAGTTATTTCAATTAAGTTACCCATAAATTATTATAATTTTATTTTAAAATAACTAACTAACAATCAATTACTATCAAGAGATTTTGTTAATTGTTTTTCATTTTCAGTGAATACCTATACCCTTCTCCAGGGAAGCCTTTAGATGTGCGACAAATTGATGGACAATATGAATTATTCACACTTGTGGAGAAAACTATTAAAATGAGGTAACCAAAATTAAGCAATCACTATTAAAAATTTAGCATATCCGTGCCAAACATGGCAGACATTGGTTTAGAGATAATAGTGCTAATACGCTTGTACATAATCTCTAAACAAATTTTACAGGTCATGAAGTAGGTCTGTTCTAAGTATTATAGGGAATAATATGTAAAAAACGTAGCTTCGTTGAACCCTTTCCAGCAGAGCCAAGTAATGCTAAGCTATGAAAATCAAGCGCTCCTATTGGAGGGCTTGTCACACGTCACACGTCTAGCAATGCAGCACTTCTCTGATGAAAAGGCACCCTTCTTCTTCTTCTCTCACTGGGCTTTTCCGCACTTAAGCAAGGCTGCCCATTGTGTGTGAGACCTCTGGTGCAACTCCCCGCCGGATCATTCCAGCCAGCCGAGCTCACTCCAGAATCCAATCAGGTCACCCAGGTCGGCGAGGACTTCCGGGAGTGTTGCTGGGGAGCCAATGTAGGCTTCTCGTTGAGTGGATACAGCACTACACTCGAGTAGTACGTGTCTTGGTGTCTCGTCGCTCTCCATGCAGGCTCTGCACAGAGGGCTGTCGGTAAGGCACCCTTATTTTATTACAGAATAAAATAAAGAACCCTTGTATGTACTCCCAGTCTAGTCCCTTAAAAAATAACCTATTTATAGAGGTATAAAGTTGATATTTGGCAGTGCGCAAGTAAATCATTCTAACATTGAATGAGCTGCCAAGGTTCTCTGTTATTATGAACTGTGATAGTTTACATTTATTTGTTTGTTTCAGATTAGTAAACTTGATAAAGAGTCAGCCCCAAGAGGAGAGGCCCGGGGAGTCTCTGCTGGCGGGGGCTATGGCCATGGCACTATGTTTTATTACTAGGGTAATTTGAAATATATTTATAAAATATGCTCGCTTTTTCCCAGGATAGAACGATGGTTCGACGATTTTCGAGCAAAGTGAAGAGTCGAATTTGCGATTGACTGTCCGTCTGTAATAAATAAAATATATAATTTCTATTGATTGCTATTATCCAGATGCTAGAAGAATGAGGTTAGCATTCTATCCTATTCTCGATATAATATTCTTAAATTTCAGTATAATTCTTGCATTTCATGAGCATGTGTGCCTCATGGTTAGTAATGTAATCATAAGAAGAAAAGAGATAAATCTATTTTTTATCATCCTAATAGCATCTGGATTGGGCTATACATACAATTTTTCCATGCACAAGTTATCCTTTGACCATATTGTTACAATTTTATTCACTAGCTGGTGCTACACTGGCAATCTTCAATTCTTTTGGCTTTGGAAGATAATAATAATATCTTGTTTTGTGAAATACATATTAACTAAAATTTCTGATTTCAATGTAGATGCGGAAGCAGTCTCCGCCCGGACTGCGTATGAGCAGTCGGATTCTTATCATCACGGGCAGTTCAGACACAGCGGCGCAGTACATCAACTATATGAATGTGTTCTTTACTGCTCAGGTAAGAATCATCAGACTAAGATTACTAACAAACTAACACTTACCTTTAAATCTCAATATGTTTACTAACTCAAAACTAACATATAATTTCACTAGCTGATTGACTCAAAACTAACATATAATTTCACTAGCTGAGTGGTAGATTCACTTGACGATTCAAAAGTACTTGTAAAAGTTTATTTGAATAAAAAAACATTTGATTTGATTTGATTTGATGCTTGCCACTTCGTCCTTGTGGAATATTTTTTGGTTCCCGTTTCCTCTTAAATTTTCCCGGATTAAAAGTAGTCTAGTGTTATTCCAGACTATAATCTATCTCAGTGCCAAAAGAGAATGACCAAAAGTGGGCCATTCTTGCGTCTTAATGAAATTAACGGTAAAGCATAGGAAATATACTCAGGATAATATAATAAAAAAATCATTAAGATATTAACTGGGGGTTTGGAGTAATCTGACTTTTAAGTTTTGAGGTTAAGGTGGGTAATTGTTAGGTATTATTTAGCCATTTAGCTTATAATAATATATTTATAGACATGCAGGTTTCCGAAATACGTTAGTAAATATTTATAATATAGATAATTATTTAATTTTTATCTTTAAAATGAAAATAATTGTTTGCGTATAACTTAATTTAGTTTACTTTGTACCATCTAGATGGCACCACTTGTACTCTAGCTCGCGGTAAAGCTAGCGTAATGCCATCTAGGTGGCACAAAGCAAACTAAATTAACTTATACGCAAACAATTATTTTAATTAAAAATAAACAATTATTTTAATTAAATCTAAGAATAAAATAAAATAATAACGTATTTCGGAACCCTGCATGTTGATAAATATATTATTATTAGCTAAATGGCTAAATAATACCTAATAATTGCCAAACTTAACCTCAAAACTTAAAAGTCAGATTACTCCAAACTCCCAGTTAATATCTTAATGATTTTTTTTATTATATAATCCTGAGTATATTTCCAATTTTTTACCGTTAATTTCACAGACCATACAACCAGTTGACTGAGCATAGCGGGCCGCCTCACCAGCCAAACGTTAGCAGTATGACAGCTAACGCTACGTTTTGTGCCTAAAGTCGCCCTCAGTCCGTATTCGACAGTGCTCGGGAATTGATCGAGAAAAAAGACGAAAAATATGCCTCTTTGCAGCATTAAATGGCGTGGAAAGAGAAGCAATACCTCCAGCTATGCAAAGGATGGGATAGCATTTCCTGATTAAGTGTAGTTAAGTAATAATAAATAAAAATCATTAATACGCATAAAAATAATGTATTTCAGTTTTTCTTTGTCTTTCACATGTAGTTCTACATTTCTCTGTCTCTTCCACGCATTGCCCAGTGTAACCTGTGCAACTATCGATAAGTTATATCGATAGTTGAATGCCAATACATTAATTTATTTAGTAATTCCGAACAATTCTGAAGTAAAAGAGCAGGTTAAAGGTTTATTATTTATTTGATTGTTTACTACTAATATTAAAAAGTTTCTGTTGAAAACTTAAGTTCTTTAGTATACATACTAATCCATACTAATATTATAAACGCGAAAGTGTGTCTGTCTGTCTGCTACGCTTTCACGGCCCATCTGTTCAACCGATTTTGATGAAATTTGGTACAGGGATAAGTTGTATCCCGGGGAAGAACATAGGCTACTTTTTATCCCAGAAAATTCCAAGGTTCCCGCGGGAATCAAAAAATTTATCTGTTCAACCGATTTTAATGAAATTTGGTACAGGGGTAGGTTGTATCCCGGGAAATTCAAGAGTTCCCGCGACTTTATGATTCCCGCGGGAACTTTTTAATTTTCCGGGATAAAAGCCTGTGTCCTTCCCCGGGATAGAACCTACCCTGTACCAAATTTCGTAAAAATCGGACATTATAGAAGAAGAATAAACTGATATTAATCCATACTAATATTATTATTATTATAAATTAATTATCATCAAATAAATATTATAAATGCGAAAGTTTGGATGGATGGATGTATGGATGTATGGATGTTTGTTACTCAATCACGCGCCAACGGCTGAACGGATCTGGCTGAAATTTGGCACAGAGATAGAATATAGTCTGGAATAGCACATAGGCTACTTTTTATCCCGGAAAATTAAGGAGTTCCCGCGGAAACCAAAAAACTTCGATCCACGCGTACGAAGTCGCGGGCATCAGCTAGTATTATAAATGCGAAAGTGTGTCAGTCGGTCTGCTACGCTTTCACGGCCCATCTGTTCAACCGATTTTAATGAAATTTGGTACAGAGATAGGTTGTATCCCGGGGAAGGACATAGGCTACTTTTTATCCCGGAAATTCAAGAGTTCGCGCGGGAATCAAAAATATTTATCTCTTCAGTCGACTTTGATGAAATTTGGTATGAAATTTGGTTTGATGAAAGACGCGGCAGATCCTAGAACTCGATTGCAGCGCCCCCTAATGGGTTCAATTGTGAATATAAACCATTCCGGGTCCGACTAAAAAACACAAAAATTTCCATCAGAATCGGTCCAGCCGTTTTGAAGTGATGCGAGAATATACATGCGGCATTTAAAAAAAATTAAACATATAAATTATACATATCAGATAATCCGTACTAGGTAATATTTTAAACGTATGTAAGTATGGATGTATGGATGTTTGTTACTCTTTCACGCAAAAACTACTGAACGGATCTGGATGAAGTTTGTCACAGATATAGATTTTATTCTGGAATAACACAAAGGCTACTTTTTATCCCGGAAAATTAAAGAGTTTCCGCGAGAACCAAAAACCTTAATACACGCGGACGAAGTCGCGGGCATCCGCTAGTTATCTATAAGTATACATAATATGGTGGTATTTTGCTGTTTGAATAAAATGATTTGTATTGATTTTCCAATACTGGTAATATATATACCTATTAGACTTTATCGATATATTTTCTGTCGCGCAGCGGGCAGCCCAAGTGCCGCGGTAACATATATAACTGTGTATAGTTGATCTTGAGCCAGCCAATAAGAAATCCCATTATTACCCCGTCCCCCGCCAGAAAGTGGTGAGTTGTGTTTCAAAGCGAAAATTAGCCTATTAGCTCTCAATAGGTTTACTACTCGGTGGTTAATTTCAATGAGACGCAAGAATGGCCCAAATCTCATACAAAAATGGTCAAGATCCTTTCATCCAGATCCGTTCAGATGTTCTGGCGTGATTGGGTAACAAACATCCATCCATCCATCCAAACTTTCGCATTTATAATATTATATTATAATTATATTGATAAAGGCATTGTAAAAGAAAAACTGTAACAGATGGAAAAATAAAGCTTATTATTATTATTATTAACAGTGCTTTTGAATAGTCAAGTGAATCTATACCACTGGTTTGGAATGCCATTCCTACAGAGAAGAGAGCCAGCAAAAACTGGGCGGTTGCTCCTTTGAAAATATTAAAGTATGGATATTATGGGTATGGGTTTAATATAACTGCCATGCCCTAACAGGCTAGCCCGCTACCATCATAGACTGCATCATCACTTACCATCAGGTGAGATTGCAGACAAGGGCTATCTTGTAGTGGTGTAATCTTCAGTAATAAGCTTTTCTCAGGTACCTACATACTTTAATAATTACCAACTTTTATAATTAGTAACTTATAATTACTGGATTGTGGAATTTTATTATAAAAGAGTACACTCATTTCCATAATTTACCTTCAGACTTTCTTGAGGCGAAGCAGTCAAGAGCCTTTGAGATTTTTTCTATGCAGGTTGCTAATTTTTTTGGAATTATAAATAACTAGGTACGACTTGCCCGCGACTTCGTCCGCGTGGATTAAGTTTTTTTCAATTCCCGCGGGAACACCTTAATTTTCCGGGATAAAAAGTAGCCTATGTACCTCCCCGGGATACAACCTATCCCTGTAGCAAATTTCATCAACATCGGAACGAATGTTGAACGCTTGGGCCGTGAAAGCGTAACAGGCAGACACACTTTCGCATAATCTCTATATATATAAAAATCAATTTCTGTTCGTTTGTCTCGCTAAAACTCGAGAACGGCTGGGCCGATTTAACTGATTTTGATTTTGAAATGTTTTTCGTAGTCCAGGGAAGGTTTAAACGGTGAAAAAATATGGAAAAATTGCGAGGGAAAATTAAAGAGTTCCAGCGGGAACCCAAAAACCTCAATCCACGCGGACGAAGTCACGGGCATCAGCTAGTTTATAATATTAGTATGGATTATTGAGGCCCAATTGTCTAAGCTAATCGTAATCATTTGACAGCTCATAACGTATAACACGAACTTTTTAAGGAGTTCATACATGCTTTCAGACTTACACACATCTATGACCTCCTTAAACAGGTCGAATAATACGTTTGACAAACGATTACGATTACGATTTCCTTACATAATCGGGGGGTCAGGTCAGTTTAATGAAAAAAATCCTTTTTCAGAAGCAGCAAGTATTACTGGACGTATGTTCACTGGACAAGCACCTCAGTTTACTGCAGCAGGGCTGTGATATCACAGGGGGGCTCTATCTGAAGGTGCCTTCTTTGGATGGATTGCTTCAGTATTTGTTGGTGAGTGGAGCATTAATAAAAAATTGGCAGTCATAGGGACTGCCGATAGAAGTGAAAACGAATAATAACAAGTATCGATATATTATCAAGTATCGATCGGTTATCGACGACCTCCGTGGCGCAGTGTTGTCTTCACGTGCGGAGGTCCCGGGTTCGATCCCCGGCAGGGTCAATTTGGGAATTTGTAATTTCTGAGTTTTCCCTTGTCTGGCCTGATGGGAGGCTTCGGCCGTGGCTAGTTACCACCCTACCGGCAAAAACGTGCCGCCAAGCGATTTAGCGTTCCGGTACGATGCCGTGTAGAAACCGAATAGGGGTATGGGTTTAATATAACTGCCATGCCCCTAACAGGTTAGCCCACTACCATCTTAGACTGCATCATCACTTACCATCAGGTGAGATCGCAGTCAAGGGCTAACTTGTAGTGGATAACAAAAAAAAAAAGTATAAATTACAAATTTAAAACAACCCCCAGGATAGAAAACTATCTATCAAAACTCCCTATACGGAATTTCATCAAAATCTGTTGAACAGATGGGCCGTGAAAGCGTAGCAGACAGACAGATAGACACACGGCATTTGTAATATTAGTATGGACTAGTCGATACCGCGACTTCATCCGCGAAGTTTAAGTTTTTTATTGTAGTTTTATATACCCATATGAAGGGCATAAAAAATAACTAGTCCGCCATATTGGATTTAGAATGACGTCACTGAGCTTTAATGTTGTTAAATTAAGCAAATATTTTGGACAGATTATGTTTGTCATTTATATAGATGAGCGAATCAGATTGCTTGCACACAGTTTTAGCATATTTTGAGCTGTGTATGAACTTTTGGCGTCGACCGTATGTAATTCTCCTGTTATTCCAGTGGGTATTCCTCCCTGAAGCGTGGGAGCGCAGAGAGCTAGTGTTGCCGGGTCGAGGTCGCGTGGACTACAGAGCCGCTTGCTTCTGCCACAGGGAACTGCTCACCATCGGCTATGTCTGCTCTGTGTGTCTCAGTGGTGAGATAATGACTTCCTTATCTACCTAGTAGCTTACCTACTTATTATTTCTTTATCATTCATCATCAATGCATATGAGTACGGGTCTCCAAACTCAAACTCAAAATGAATCCTAGAGGAAATATAATATAGGTAGTTCTTCATCTTATCAACCCATTGCCGGCTCACTATTGAACAAGAATCTCCTCTAGAAATTATATGGGGTTTGGACATAGTCCACCACGCTCGCCAAGTGCATACGTTACACTCCTTCGAGAACATTATGAAAAACTATAAGATCTCAACATGTTTAAGACTAAATGAATAAAAAAACTGTCTCGAAAAAGACCACTTCCACGGGTTGGGGTCCCTCTCGCACACATGGCTAAGTACTACATATATAATATATGTATAATATATGTGAGAGAGACACTAACTGGATTTATAAATTATGATACAATAATGTTATAAAATGTAAAGTTAATATTACTTTTTTTCTATTTTCAGTGTTCTGTAAATTCAGTCCAATTTGCACAACTTGTCAGTGAGTATAATATATTTTTTTGAGAGAGTATAATAATATAATATTATAATAAGAATGACAACGCAACCTAATCGGCAACTCTTTATCAAATATAAAAACGCGCTTTTAGTGACGTCCTGAAATTTCGGCACATTTTTTTTCTTTAAAGTGAGTATCACTATAACTCGAAACTAACCGAGGATGTGAATTTTAGGTCTTTTGGAAGAGCCTCTATTCAATAATCAGTAAGAAATAAATTAATTTTTAACATCTAAGGCATCATCCCTATTCAGATAAGGCTTCGGCCGCATGGATTTTAGTGTTTGAAAATCTCGTAGACTTTCTGATTTTTTGGGATAAAAAGTATTCTATATATCCCCGGGATACAACTTACTGAATTTTCTCCGGTTTGGCTTGGTGGGGAGGCTTCGGCCGTGGCTAGTTACCATCCGGCAAAGACGTGCCGCCAAGCGATTTAGCGTCCCGGTACGAGTCCGTGTAGAAACAGAACAGGTGTGGGTTTAATATAACTGCAATACCCCTAAACAGGTTAGCTCGATACTATCTTAGACTGCATCATCATACTAAATAGGCTAAATCACTATCGAGGTAATTTTCTTAAACTTTCCATACTTCTTTTCAGCACGGTGTTCAAAATCGGCGGCCCACTCGCGATCAAGCCCAAAAAGAAGAAAATGAAAACATAATTTTATTTTAAATTAGCTATAAATAAGTTTTTGCGATAAAAAGTAAAACTCAGCCTTAAACCCTATAGTATATGGTTGAAATTATATTGAATGAAAACTAAACATAGCTCATTTTATTTTTTATGTTTAATCATTCCAGTTTTAACCGTATTTTTAGGCAAATAAAGTTTAGTTTCGCATATCAGTTCGAGACACTAATTACAGAAAGGAGTCAGAACGGCGTTTTAGATTCGAACTGAAATTCAGCTATAGGTAATTCGTAAGCAGTGTTGATATTAAAAATTACACATACGGGATCTTTCGTTTTTTTAAATCAAATTTCAACCGTATTTGTAAGTAAATAAAGCTGCGTTTAGGTTATTATCTGTAAGTGATAATAACGCAGTTTATTAACTATATACATCAATAAAAGCATAGATATTAATGAACATAGATGGGTATAAAATTACTGATATTATTTGTACGTGATGTCGGCATACGACAAATTAAAATTTACCTACATATCGCCAGATTTATCATTTTATTCAGTTTCACCAACTTATAAGCGGGAGGTCTCGGGTTCAATTACGGAATTTAGGAAATAATTTGTAAATTGTCTCTGTTCTACGTCTCTCCGGATAAGGCTACGTTCGCACTGCGAAAAACATTCGCGCGAATTTTTTTCTCGCGATTTACCCACTCTACTATCGCGTTCAGATTTCATCTACTTGTACCTCATTTGTATCAAACCAACGATTCTTTCGCGCGAATTATATTCGCAAGTACGTACACCTCCATATGATTTCTAGTGTTACAGAATTGCGAAATAAATTCGCGCGAATGTTTTTCGCATTGCATACGTAGCCTAACTGCCGCACTCAGAATAGCTAATCAATTATTAAATACTCAAGGAACTCCTTAGTAATAAATTTTATATTTAAATATATATTAAGGAGTTCCTTAAGTAATGATTAACCTCTTACATGCCCCTACAGCACAAGATTTTAGCGTGAGTTAAGTCTACGCCATTTATCGGCAATGGAAAAAAGATTCTTCATCGCAAATTAGAGAATAGCACTATACAAGTCTAGGCCGAAATAGCCTTAGGTTAATTATCATATCTGTTAATTATTATGATACTTATCTATAGAGGTTGTAAAAGATAAAAATAAAATGCATAAAAATTATCAACTTTCGGAAATCAGTCTTTATTTGTTTGCATCAAACGAGTTATCCAAAAAAGCTATAGATATTTAAAGTACACAGCACTTAGAATAAGTATATAAAAAAAAGTGTATGAGTGCAATTCACACACGGCAGAAGTGAAACTTCAGAAAAGTATATTATTACAACTTGTACTCTATCTCATTCTTTCGCAGGCTAAATCCTATTATGAATATGCTTATCTCTTTTTAGTGTCGCTTTTTCGTTTCATTGAAGTTTCAAATCACAACTATTCTAAAGAAGTTTCACTTCAATAAGTGGCGAAGCAGCTTGAATTTGCAGCGCAAATATGTAATTTAACATCCTTAATTGCTAGAGTTAAAATTTAATTTGCGTTTCATTTGATATAAGATATGTATGTTATAATAGCTGATGCCCGCGTCTTCGTCCGCGTGGTTTAAGTTTTTTTGATTACCGCGGGAACTCCCTAATTTTCCGGGATAAAAAGTAGCCTATGTCACTCTCCAGGTCCTCAACTATACCCATGCCAAAAATCACGTCGATCCGTTGCTCCGTTGCGCGTGATTGATGGACAAACCAACAAACAAACACACTTTCGCATTTATAATATTAGTATGATAAGATATGTATGTTATATTTTAAATCTTAACTAATAACAATCAACATCCGATAACTCTTAACTCTGATAAGCTAATATAAGCATGATTATTTACAGACACTTAAAATCTAATACATTATTATCAAATACTGCATATAAACCATTCTTCAGGGGATTTCCTGTGAAAATGTAGGTCTTTACACGGAAGGCCGCTTGGTCGCTAACTATGGGCCTCAGGGTCACTCAGCGAGCGATGGAGAGAGCAATGCTCGGGGTTTCTTTGCGCGATCAAATCAGAAATGAGGAGATCCGCAAAAGAACTAAAGTAACTGACATTGCTCGACGTGTTGCAAAGCTGAAGTGGCAATGGGCGGGGCACATAGTTAGAGGAACCGATAGACGTTGGGGTCCCAAATTGCTGGAGTGGCGACCACGCACGGGAAAGCGCAGCGTTGGCAGACCCCCTACTCGCTGGACAGACGACATCAAGAGAGTCGCAGGGAGCCGCTGGATCCAGGCGGCGCAAGACCGAGGCGTGTGGAAATCCTTGCAAGAGGCCTATGTCCAGCTGTCGACGTCTATCGGTTGAGGAGGATGATGATGATGACACGGAAGGCAATAGAACTTATCATTTTATTATACATAATATTATAAGTATACTAGCCGTGTCGTTGGACACCCCGTTAGAACATAGGTTTTTCTAAAACAAAAAAAAACCGCGAATTTCGTGAGTGGGATTCGACATCTTGCTTACGACAGCTCTTTTGCGGCTGAGATATTGAGACAATACATACAGGCACTCTGTCTCTATCCATCTATACTAGAGGGAGGGAGACAGAGTAGAACGCTTTTTTGTCACGTACGATTTTTCCAGTCCAGGTACCTGCGTTTCATCGTGCCAAAAATAACTATGTTCTAATAATCACATATACCTACGGGCCTAACTGTCAATTAGTAGTCTACATAAGGTCAACATGACATTTGCGGATGACGAGGTCTTATAGATTCGATCCTGGGTCAAGCCTAAAATGTCATTAAAATGTGTCTCTATCAAAAAATTCTCAGTACTTTCCTGAAGTAAGTTATCTCACTCCGGTTGTGTCGAAATATTGCCGTTCCATCAGGCTATGAGAGCGAGGGAATCGAACTACCGACGGCCTCACTATAAAAGTTGGTTATAAATCGTTGGTTATGACAGTTTTGTGTATGATTTCGAAAGCGGTGTCTATCTCATGTTCGACGTTGAGACTGAGCCGTTTTTCTGTTCTATTGTTATTTTCTGTCGTCGAAGGTATCTGAGTTGTTTGGACTTCTGTGCTCTTTGGTTTTTCCGCCATTTGTCCATCCTGCAAAGAATTCAAAGATTAGTATTATAATTTATAAATCCCACCACCACTACAGCCCATTAACGTCCCACTGCTGGGCACAGGCCTCCACTCTCATAGGAGAGAGAGAATTAGGGCACACACACAGCTCTCATGGAACCAAGGTGCCAACCAAGATTTAAGCCAACCTGTACGAAATTTTAAATGATTTTCTTCAAAAGAGCAACCACCGAATTTCTTGCTGGTTATTCTCGATACGAATGACGTTCCGAACCAGTGGTAGATTCACGCCGCGACGATTCAAAATAAGTTTATTTGAATAAAAAATATTACCTTCATTAAGTTTATTAGGCAGAATTCGATCTCACCCAGTGGTAAATGATGATCGGAATGACGGAAAATCCGACACGACTGGAGAGAAATCAGTTAATAAAAATAAGGCATTGTTGGTGCAAACGGACATTAGTATTTTATGGTATTACTTGGTACTTTTAAATACCTCTACTTTTTAATATCTGGCGGTGTGTTGCTTCTGTGTCTGTTATTTTGTATGGCGGCCATTACATTACCGCACTCTCTTGTAGTCTCGTGCGGTAATATTTTTATTGCCCAAGGGTAGGAAAAGTCACGTTTTCATAGCGATGATGTTAAGTGCATCTTTACCAGCAATGTATTGTTAAAAATGTTTAACTTACTTGATTATAAACATCCAAAGTTAACGAATGTCGCTTTTTGTTGGCTTGTTTCATCCGGCCCGACCTTGATATGGACAACTTTCGTCCCAAAGGCAAGGAATTGCTCTTATCCTCTTCGTTTTCTTCGTAACGTGAGGTTTTTCTTCTCTCAGTGGTGTTGAAAAACGATTTGATGAATTTCGCCATAAGGTGTTTGCGGCGATAGAGTTGGGAGTTAACGCCTAGGCTCCTAGGCTTGGCTTATCAAGCTTTTGGAGTTATTTTCGAGCTAAAAGATATTAAATATTTGAAAATATACGTTAAGAAGATAAATAACTTATTATTTACCTTCATAACGTAGGTATATTTTCATAATATTATTATTTTTAGTATTTTTATTCTAGTAAGTAGTAAGGTGCAAGCTGGTTGGTATTTGATGATGCAGTCTAAAATGGTAGCATGCTAACTTGGTTAAGGTATGGCAGTTATATTTTAACAACCTCCTTGGCGCAGTGGTGAGCGCTGTGGTTTCATAACGCTAAATCTCTAGGCGGTAGGTACTAATTTAGGGTGTTAACTAGCTACGGCCGACACCTCCCACCAGACAAGAGCAAATATAAATCCTGTCGGGGATTGAACCCCGGACTTCCCACGAAGACCATAGCGGTCATCACTCTGCCAGTCAGCTGCATAACTCGCGCGACACAACAAAACGTGTTTCTCACGCGTTTCGGACTGTTGGTTTGATGGTTCTTGGTATGATTTTCAAGTAGGTACTATTGTCCCCACTGCATCATGGGTGATGCTACTTAAGTATAAGAATTTGTGATCTTTTTGTATCTACTGTTTTGTTGGAAGTGCGTTTTAGTCCAAAGACAAAGCTACTTAGAATAAGTAATCATGTTTTTAAAATCCACTACTAAAGTACTTACTTACGTACGAGAAATCCTTAAAAATTCTTTAAAATTATTATCCTTTGAAGTTGGAGTCCTTTCCCACTAACGATTGATTTGTACCTACCGACTTAAGTTTTAAATGACTAAAACCACTTAGGTATACCAGCACTAAGAAAGTTTTACTAGAAAATAATATGGTAAGTGCAAATATGAAATAATAATTTCACTAGATCATAAATAGTGTCACTAGAAAATATCACTAAAACCTCCACCAAACGTTGAAAGTAAACACAAAATCTGTAACAGCACTTATAATGAGCTACGTGTTTGACTCAAGATAAGCTTGTTTGAGAATGCAATATATTCGCACCTGATAACACCGCCGCGAACAATTGCAAATTGTTATACACTGCAACAGACTTTACCGTATCTAATGATATTGTTTGAAACCGATAAGAAATACCCAAATCGTGGGAGGCGGAATAGGGTCGTGATCCCAATCAAAGTGCCAGACCACCTGATCCAGCAAATATTTTATATGCCACTAGATGATGCCCGCGATTTCGTTCGCGTAAATTAGGTTTTTTTTAAATTCCCGCGGGAATTCCTTAATTTACCGTGATAAAAACTAGCCCTTGTCCTTCCCCGGGATGGCATAGGGGAACCTATCTCTATGCCAAAATTCATCCAAATTTAATGAAATGATGACTCGTGAAAGCGTAGCATACAGACAGACAGACACACTTTCCCATTCATAATATTATTAGTATGGATTTATACCTGAGTAGCGGTCGCCCGCGACTTCGTTCGCGTACAATTTCTGATTTCCTATGAGATTATGAAATTTTCCCGCTGCAAAAAGTCTATCTAAAGAGGCTTTATATAGCCCTCTTATCAGGTTATCTTCTCAGGTTTTTATTATTAAAAACTTATATACGAAATGCTGAGTTTTCAAAAACTGTGAAACACAATATATTTCTTTGTTTTTAACCGGTAACACACATACCAGAAGGCCTTTTATACCAACTTTCACCCTATTTCACGCTTTTGGGGGTTGAATTTTCAAAAACTGTGAAACATGTTATTTCTTCATTTTCAACCCGCAGCTCATATACCAAGTTTCATGGCCATAACTTGAGAAATGAAGGACTTTCATACAAACTTTCAACGCCTATTTTACCCCTTTGGGGGTGGAATGTTGAAAAACTATGAAACACGTATTTCTTTATTTTTAACCGGTAGCTCACATACCAAGTTTCTTGGTTATAACTTGAAAAATGAAGGACTTTCATACAAACTTCCAACCCCTTTTTTACCCCTTCGGGGGTGGAATTTTGAAAAACTGTGACACATATAATTCTTTATTTTTTACCGTTAGTCAAAATTTCAAGTTTCTAACCCCAGCGGTTTAGGCTATGCGTTGATCCCATAACGATTTTATATATATATATATATTAGAAGATTAGGTGCTATTGGAAATTGTTGTAAGTACACTGCAGTATGGACAACCGTGTCATGTGTTATTTTTTGATACCAATAAGCAAGCAGCCATCCCAAAACGAGTGAGGTGACAAGTGACGTTGATTATAATATAATATTTGGGTCCATTTCTTATTTAATTTTACGACACAACCAATGAAGACTATATAAACAGATTCTTATTTCTGTGCTTGCATAAAAGGGAAACAATCAATTTTTAATAAATTTAAAAAAAAATCAAAACTTGATTCTACCTAGCATTGCTAAATATTGTTTACCTACTTACTTATGTATATTTTTGTATTATCTGAGGCAAATTCGATCACACAATACAAATCTACTCCTAGTCGTATTACTTTGAGATTTGATACACTTATCAACTTAATATCATCGATAAAAGTTTTTTTGATATTGAATAAGATTATCATTGTAAGGTTAATGATTATTTGAGATATAAATATTTTGATTAGCAATATTAGGCGCCGATTTTGTCTGTCGTTTTTTTGTTCTGACGAACTTAAGGCGGAACGTCAGCTATACTTAGTCATCCAAAGATTTATTTTTGTTTTATTCATTTGTAAACCTAATTCCGTTCAAAACCCAATTGAAAACGTTTATCTGTAAAAGTTACTTATAAGATAATATCTGTAGTGTAGCCGTAATACAGCTATTATACAGCCACTTTTATGCTAGTACAGCGCTACTACCGCATAAAACTGTATAATTTGTGCCAATTTTTTACAAGAGCTGTATACCTAAGCGCTAAAACAGCCAGTAAATACAGCCTAGTTTAAGAACGAACGAAAGAGTTTGCAATGTTACATTCAATTTTTGGGCTCTTTCGCTTACAAAACATTTTCCAATTAAAATTTTCAAAAAATATTTCACGTAGGTACTATAATTCAGTTAGACGATCTTCCTTGCGCAAGAGTGAGCGAAGTTGTCTTTAAGTGGGAGGTCCCGGGTTCGATCGCCGGCAGGGTGAATTTGGGAATTTATAATTTTTGATTTCTCTCTGGTCTGGTCGGAGGCGTCGGCCGTGGCTAGTTACCACTCTACCGGCAAAGACGTACCGCCAAGTGATTTAGCGTTCCGGGCTCCGGTACCGATACCGTGAAGGAACCGATTAGGGGTATGCCATACCCCTAACAGTTTAGCTCGCTACCATCTTAGACTGCATCTTCACTTACCACCAAGTGAGATCGCAGTCAAGGGCTAACTTGTAGTGGCATAACGACAAAAACCAAGTTACAGTTTCATGTCTAAGTATAGATAAGAGATACCCTGGTTAGTAGATAGATTCCGGATCGGGCTACTATACAATAGACGATGGAGACGAATAAAAAATACAAGCTAAATATTTTAAAAAATATCTATAATATTCGTATAGCTCTATTCTATATATCTTTAACGTCATATACAGACAAAAGTTTAAAGCACGGAAAATCCATGGCCAATTATTTTTAGACTTAGGCTGAATAAAAAAAAACAGTACAAAATTAAAAGGACAAAATCGTGGCGTTTTTAACTCTATTTATAGTGTATAGGGTAAAATTCAACTTTCATTATAATTTTTTTGCAAATCTAAAACTTGCAATTTCTAGAACGTTTATACCTTTTTAATCTCCCCACTTTTTGTACAAGCACCGTCTCAAAATCTGCCACGATCTCTCGAGTTTCAGGCTTTATATTATACAATTGAAATTCAATCAAAATTAGTTTAGTAACTCACATAGTAGTAGGTATAGTCCCACAAACTTATCTGACCCGGTGGCCAAAATTGGAACTAATTTTCATGCCCGTTTAGTTTTTGTTTCGTAAAATCTGTGTGTGTGAGTGTGGACAATAGGCATGACGACAGTAACCAAGAATCAATGCAATTATGAATTTATCTAATGAAATAGGATTCATGGATTATAAAAAACGTATTTATTTTTCAATATCGAGTGAGATTGCTATTTATTTTGATAAAATAAAACTATAAAATACAGCAATCCGCCATATTGCATAAAACACCAAGAAGCGAATGACGTCACAATTGTTTGTTTTCGAGCTTTGAAAATTACACTATTGCTTACTGCACAGTGCACAGAGTACATTGATAAAAACAATAGTGACGTCACAACGACGCCATGACACCGCCGAACGTTTTGGCGTGAATTTTAAAATTTAAATTTCAAATGCTAATTTTATCTACTAAACTTTATTTTTCTGCTGAAATAAAATATTTTTTCGAAATAGTAGATACTTCCGAACATAATCTGACCATTTTTCAAAATCAGTCATCATGCCTATTATGATGATTAGTGCTACCCGTGCGAAGCCAAGGCGGATCGCTAGTATCCTGTTACTTGTCTCTGCTGTCAGCAACTTTTTTTCAAATGTCAAAACGCGTGGCATCAAAGGGCAACGCACTTTCTTTCTCTATTCGATAGCTACTAAAATTCTACATCAATGGATAATAAATAGCTAGTATAAAATAGTGATAGGTACTTTTGATAGATCCTCTTTTTAATAAAGTCTGATTGCAGCCAGGTCCAGCCTACCTATATATTAAAAAAAAATCACTAAAAAAAAATATTTGATTAGTTGTCAAATACCCAATTCATTATATTCTCTTTGCCTAGCAATATTTCAGTATTTCATGTGAAAAATTTTACGAAATGCGGTGTTGTGTGCCCTTCTGCAGAACCACAGCCGAGACCGTGTCCGAAGCCGAGGGCATTTCCTTTCACGAGTGAGTAATCCATATAAACCCTTTGAATATGCTGGTTATACCTACCAGCTTGGTGGCCGCCTCCAGGAAACGTTAGCTGGGGCAGCTTTCTCTATTTATTGACCGAGCGAAGCGAAGGTCTCTGAGTCTACTTGAGTGAATTGGCACTTGTCCGTCCGTCCGTCTGTCAGAGCCTTATAACTTTTGAATTAGTGAACGTAATTACTTCAAATTTAAATATTATATATATAAACCGATGGCCTTCAGCCGAATATGGCTTAAAAAGTTATATAAATCTTTATTTCAGGGGGGCTTTCATACAAGCGAATGCGAACGAAAATATTTTTATAGCGTTACACAGGGTTGCGGTATATCATTTAAAAGATAATTAGGAATAGTCCAAAAATATATTTTTTTTTTAATTTTTCCCCTAATATTGACCAAATGGGGGGCTTTCAAAGGGGAGATTTTCTAACGTCCAAAGTTGACCTCAGAACTCGTAATTTTCTGAAATGCTGACCCTGAAACTTGATCAATTATTTGAATTATATCCTGTTCTTGAAGAACAAATACTAAAATTAGATAAATATTATCAGGGTGTCCACGGACCTGGAAGGTCAGGGACAGTCAGGAAAGTCAGGGAAATGACTTCTCTACCTGGAAAAGTCAGGGAAAACCAGGACTTTTTGATGATTGATCTTTAAAATTAATGTAAAAGTCTAAAAATGTATAGAATAAATAAAAATAATATTATCTTATCAGTCATCAGTAATTATTATATACATATTTATACTCCAACAGCTAATTAGAGAGAGGAAAATGACAGTTCTTTTATCATAGATTAAGTAAAAAAAAGTATTTCTTTGTATTTTTTTACTTAATCTATGATATATTTAATTTATTAAACTTTCTCTTTTCCCAGTGATCGGTAAGTGAGGGAAGCCTTTATGCTCTAGTCTGTTTTAACCCAGACTATTGAAGCATTCTTTTGCAGGTCCCTTAATTCCCTAACTCATTTGGTTGTTTTTCTTTTAACTGCTGCTATTACATGTGCAATACTAACCTGGGCCGGCAGTCTCGACATTCATAACGACAAAATTCGGTTTCATAAGTAATCGTGCTTCGACTCTATGTATTGTAGGTAGGACAACAATATCCTATCGACCCGAATTTTGTCGTTATGTATGTCGAGAATGCATCGCTTAATTTGACTTAAGCTAAACTTAACTATGGTGCTGCACCATAGTTAAGTTTAGGTTACCACAGTAGTAAGCACTGCAGGTTTGTTACTAACGTGCATAACTTAACTAACGTGAACTATATTATAAGTGTTGCTATGAGTGCCAAAAAGAGTACAGTGTTTAATGTTCAATGGTTGGACCCTATTATGCATCCTGATTTTACGGACTGGCTAGAAGAAGTAAAAAATGACCCGCTTAGCGCTTTTTGTAAAGTATGCCATAAAACGTTCAAACTTAGTAACATGGGAAAACAGGCCATCACTTCTCACAGCAAAGGACCTAAACATCGTCAAAATATGGAATTACGCAAGAAACAGCCCTCTATTTCATACTTCACAAAATCAGCTCCTGCAGTAGACAAAGATGTAGTTGTGGTGGAAAAACAATCGCCAGCGGCTATTGTAGGTGACAATGAAACAACAGAAACACGTGCCCCAACTGTTGAAGCTCATGACAATAAAAAACATAAACAAGTTGTGATTCAAACCTACAATGAAAATGATGTAACATCGTCAGAAATCTTGTGGGCACTCCAAGTTATTTACAATAAACTATCGTTGAATCCATGTGACCGAATTTCTACCTCATTTCAAAGAATGTTTCCCGATAGCAAAATCGCCCACAACTTTACCATGGGTAAAACAAAAGCGTCATATGTGATTAACCATGGCATTGCGCCATTCATTCAGACGACACTGAATAGCCTGCTTAGAGAATGCTTATATTACGTCATCTCATTTGACGAATCCCTTAATAAAGTGGCCCAAAAATGTCAGATGGACTTGTGCGTAAGATATTGGTGCGTTAATACTAACACAGTAGCCACAAGATATGTGACCTCTGTTTTTCTGGGACGGCAAACAGCCGATAATCTTGTAGACTCATTTCTGGAAGGATTGGCTGATTTAGATAGAAAAAGACTGCTACAAGTTTCGATGGATGGCCCCAATGTGAACATTAGTTTTCTGAAAAAATTGAAAAATGTTCTTTCTTCCGAGGAAACAAAAAGTCCCTTATTGGACATAGGTGTGTGTGGATTGCACACTGTCAATGGTGCTTTCAAAACAGGTCATCAAAAAGTAGATTGGAAGACTTTTGAAGTACTAAAAACTATGTACAATCTCTTTAAAGATAGTCCGGCACGACGAGCTTTATACACACAAATCACAGAAGGGACTCTATTTCCACAAAAAATCACATCTATTAGATGGTTAGAAAATGGTCCTTGCATTGAAAGAGCTATCAAAATTTATGACAAGGTCAACCAATTTGTCAATGATCGTACCGTCCCTAAAAACCATAATCAAAAAATCTTAAAAGACATTATGAAGAATCCCTTGGTAAAAGTCCACCTATCAACTGTAAAAAGTTTGACTAACGAATTTGAGCCTTTTTTGCGCCGATTCCAAAGCGAGAAACCTATGGCTCCGTTTCTCTACACTGCCCTCCTAGAGTTACTTTACAATCTCATGGCGAAGATTGTAAAGCCATCCAAATTAGAAACGGCTTCGAGTTATAATATTATTAACGTTGATTTAGACGATAAAGAGAACCTGCTGCCGTTAGAAAAGACAGATATCGGATATGAAGCAAAGCGCCTGCTTAAAGATGCTAAATGCAGTCCGCAAGTCGAGCTAGCGTTTAAATCCGACTTTCAAAAACTAATTGTTCAAACGGTTGTGAAACTGTTGGATAAAAGTCCCATTAAGATTCGTTTTGTTCGTGGTTTGACGTGTTTCGATCCACGAGTTATTATGAATTACTCCGAAATAGCATCGAATCGCGTCGACATAGTGCTTGAAACGTTACATGAACAAGACAAGATTCACGGAGAGGTGGCCGACAGAGCCAAAAAACAATACAAAAAAATGTTATCTGAAGCTCAGGGAACTTGGAGACAAAAGTTCGAAGACTTCAATGAGGATGCGGTTGGTTTGGACAAGTTTTACCATCTACTCATAGGTGGAGTTAAACAGTATGAAGACATATGGAAAGTCATGAAAATTTGTTTCATCATTTCTCACGGTAATGCAAGTGTTGAGGGCGGGTTTTCTGTCAACAAATCACTGTTGGTAGAAAATTTGACAGAAGAGTCACTGATTGCACAAAGAACTGTTTATGATTACCTTAAAACCATTGATGGCCCTGAAAACCACATCACGACTAACAGCCTACTAGTGTCTGTCAGAAGTGCTAGGAAGAAATATCACGCGTGTCTAGAAAAAAAGAAAGAAAACGAGTCTAAAGAACAGCAGAAACAAGCTGAAAAACGCAAAATCGAAAAGAAAATACGAGAAGTAGAGGAGAAAAAGAAGAAACTGGAACTACAAAGAGAAAAAGAAAATGTAGAGTTGCAAACTTTGAAAAACGCTCTGGAAGAGAAAAGAAGAAAAATTGATTAAATTATTGCACTTACATATAAGTTGAAGCTTCTTAATTCAGTTCCTAACATGTGTTATTGATCTCAATAAATGTCAAAGTTTTATATGGTGGTAATTCTTAACAAACGTAGTTAGCATCCCTCCAACCCAAAATTTATACATAGATGTGATGATGTTTAATACCTATTCTAGCCTAGTCCTGTAATAGGGTGTGTGGTGTTTGGTATCATGGTTTACAGTCTACGACAGGGTCAGCGATACCTTTTCAAGCGCAAATAGGCTTTGCCATGTAGATAGCAAAGATAATAAAAAAAACGGACGTAACGCTGACCTTGTCGTAGGCTATACCCAGGTAATGGCTGGTGGTGGTATCGTTTAATTAAGGTAAGGTGGTGTTCGGTATAATTGTTTGTGGGTATGGTGTATGTATGGTACGGTATGGTTATGGTGTGGCAATCTACCTGTGTTGAAAATTGTCACCTTGATAGTTGGACACCTTGGGAAGCCAATAACATAAATCTCTGAGTGTTTGTGAAGACTTAATTTTTGTCTCTTACAATCATTCGCAAGAGAAACATTTTTACTTTGAAAAATTACAGCTAAAAAGGTCAGGGAAAATTTTAGAAATGATTAGGGAAAGTCAGGGAAAAGTCAGGGAAATGTTTTGACGATTTAGAGTGGACACCCTGATTATAAGGAAACGAAATTATTTATTTTTTAATGAGCCTTAGTATTTACAACAGAACTTCACAATTATATCAATAGATGGCGCCGCGAGGTCTCAGTTCGGGGCGAACCACTAGTTATAATGAATTGAGTTAGCTGCAAGTTTTGTGGCAATTCTTTTCAAATTCTTAGAAAATGCACGTTAGTTACTCTGAAAAGTTAGAAGATAAGAGGCCGAAGGCTATCACTGCTGGAATTCGCGAACTATATGAGCCCTTAAATAAAGTACCTACCTAGGTACTTAGTAGAATTATTTCAGGTTTCCCAGAGAAGTGAATCTCCGTGCTGCTTGGCTCAGAGCGCTCGGCAAAACAGACGCTCTCCTGCCAGCCGGCGCTGTGGTCTGCTCCAAGCATTTTCTAGACGATGAGATTCATAAAACAGAAAGCGGCTCAAGGCAGATCCGCACTGGTGCCGTCCCTGCAACCGTGCTGGTAAGTGGTAACTTTTTTTATCCACTACAAGTTAGCCCTTGACTGCGATCTCACCTGATGGTACTCTGATATCCTATACTTCGAATGAGCAATATTCTTATATTATAAATATTAGAGTAGGTATATTTTATTCCACTTTAAGTCAGTGGAGTGAAGGCAGGCTCAAGCGAACACTTTGTGTGCAATGCGCGCAGAGACTGGTGAACTTTAGCACATTCAGAGACGAGAGCTTGCGCGCGCGCCGCCTGCTGACGGAGATGCTTCACACGTATGAAGTGGTGAGGAACCTTCATTTGAATGCTTCTAGCTTCGTGCGCTCCTTCTGTGGGTCACAAAGACACAAGATTTTAAATCACACCGATGACGTTGAGCGTATCCACTACAGCCCATTAACGTCCCACTGCTGGGCACAGGCCTCCACTGTCATAGGAGAGGGAATTAGAGCTTAGTAGACCCACCACGCTGCTCCAATGTGGGTTGGCGGGCTTTAACGACTATTATCATGTTAGTGATAATAACCGGAACGCCGGAGCGCCGGACGCCTCAACGTGCTCTCCGAGGCACGGGGTGAAACACCGCCAACTTCCTAACTCCGGGCTAGTACTGAGAATTTCTAGTCAGAAAAACCCAATACTTATTATGGCCCGACCCGGGGCCTCGTCAGCCAAAGTCAAGCTTGCTAACCACTAGAGTTATACCAACAAGGCAGGCAGAGAGCGAATGCGAGCGCCGAAAAAAGTCAGATGTCGGAGTAAAATGCACCCAAACGCCGTTGATTTAGTGTCTCAAATTGAGTGGCTCTGAGTTTAATTTGGCGCATGCTCTGGCAGTGGGTGCACCGTGTACATAGGCGCTCGAGCTGTAAAGCGCAAAACACACAGGGAACGGGCGCGGCGGGTTGAATTCCTTGTATTTCTATGGGCGACATCACACAGAACGCGGGCGCGGGTCGGGCGGGTGACGCTGTGTGATGTCGTCTGCGCCCGTTCCCTGTGTGTTTTGCCCTTTATCGCGGCGGTCCATGTTAGTTTAACCGTTAACGCCTGTGTGTTTCGACGCTCGAATGGTTTGGCATGTTGTGGCAAGGGTAATGAACTCGTTTCAGATAACAAGACGACATGTGGCATTGCTTAAACGCTACATACACCCGCTGCCGCCTGACTTTGAGCCCGACCAAAGCGATGTGGACACAGCACTAGACGCGACTGCGCCTGTCGCGGCTGCGACTGCGACTAACGCAACTGATGTCGCAGTCGCAGTGAAACGGGAAGTTGAACAGCGGGAAGATGTCGACACTGTAGCCTGGACATATAATGAACGCGACAAGGCTCTCAACGACACGCCAGCCGAGGCCGAATCACAGGCGCTGATGAAGCGAGAGTATGTACATTCCACAAGAGTTAGGTAGCCCGAGACTGCATTCTAACATGGCAGAGAGCTGCGGTCTAACATCTTTTTAGGGTTCCGTACCCAAAGGGTAAAAACGGGACCCTATTACTAAGACTCCGCTGTCTGTCTGTCTGTCTGTCTGTCTGTCTGTCTGTCTCCAGGCTGTATCTCATAGACCGTGATAGCTAGAAAGCTGAAATTTTCACAAATGATGTATTTCCGTTGCCGCTATAACAACAAATACTAAAAATTAAAAAAATATATATATTAAGGGGGGTCCCCATACAATAAACGTGGTTTTTTCGTATTTTTTTGCTCAATATTAAAAACGGTAACAGGTAGACGGTTCAAATTTTCACAGAATATTAATTTGTATATTACCTTTCAAAATAAATAATTAAATATCAATAAAGTAAATATTAAAGGGGGGCTCCCATACAACAAACGTAATTTTTTGATATTAACAGTAAACCTCTACAAACAAAGTTAGTTTTGCGGTTCATTAACAAAGGTAATTATACCTACTTCTTGAGTACGGAATCCTCGGTGCGCGAGTCCGACTCGCACTTGGCCGGTTTTATTTTTTCCAGTTATTGAGTACCAATGTAAAGGTGCTCAATATAATTACAATCTAGTCAGACTATTTGACTGATAAGTAATTTTACTTCAACCTTATACTTATCTTATGTACCTACTAAAAAATTGTCCAATGAAGAAAACAGACGTATGTACTATCTACGCGACAACGTCTTTCGTTTTCTATTGTGCCGCATCGCATTGCGTCGCATCGCATTGCGTCGCTTCTGTCGCTCACCTAGGACAACGGGTGATAGAGGTGGAGATTGTGATTCGCGAGCCCAGACAATATCAGATTTTTTATTATTATTGTGAGATAGGATTGCGACTTGCTTGAAAATTATGCTTAGTGCAAAGCTATGTTGAGGTCTAGGTTGTAACGCGCTTGCCTAGAAGATGCCTATTCACTCTTGCCTTGAAGGTACCTGAGTTATACGTGGTAGGAAACACGTGCGCTGGGAGGGTGTTCCACAGCCAAGCGGTTCGGATCTGAAACGTCGAGCAAAAACGTTTCGTGCTTAGTATTTAATATCGTGGAATAATGGTGGAAATGTTCTCTACATTCCACTCCTCCACTACATTAAATCTTTCCACTTTTATTTCACGATATGAAATTTAAACGCGGCGCTTTTTAACGGATCGAAATTATTTTTGCATGGGTATAGTTGAGGACCTGGAGAGTGACATAGGAATACTTTTTACGCGGCGAAATCAAAAAGTTCCGTATAGTTCCGATTTTAAAACCAAAATCCACGCGGAGGAAGTCGCGGGCCTCATCGAGTAATGAATAAAATTATATCCATTCAGGCACACTTGCAAGCCGGAGTCTTCGGAAGACAGCGATCATGCTTCAGGTAAGACAACCTACACACCTTGTAATAGATCCTAATTTAAGACAGACATTCCCGACTCGAAAAACTAAAAATATCGAGAGAGCTTGCTGATCCAACTTACCTCGTATCTTTGCTGCTCGCGCCGCCATATTGGAAAAATGGCGCCCAAAACAGTTTTTTGACAATAACTCATTTCGGACTAATTTTACGATGAAAAAGTTATGTATTAAATTAAACTAGAGAAAACCAATTTGAACTGTGGAAGGTGTATTTAGGTTTTGGTTTGCGGCTCGGCTAAGATACGAGGTGGCAAAGTAAAAATAATAGAACACACCAATTTTCAAAATTCCCGAGAAACTTTCCATGTAAAACTACCAAATTACCGTATTATAAAGTGTATAACAAAACTTAGTGGACGGAGCGCTCACACGTGACTCGGGTTAGCGCTTACCAAGTACTTTTGAAGGATGGAGGGAGTCCACAAAACTAAGCATTTGCAGTACATACAGTTTCAAATGGTAAACTTTTCAGTAATTTAAAATATCCGGAAAACTTAGCTGGGTGCCGTCATTTTTCAATCATTATGATCGATTACACTGATTGTTGGCATCTGTCTATTAGTAGTTTTAGTGGTAATATGGAGTGTTTTTTTGTTTCAGACTCCACTTTGGTACTTGCAGCAACCAATCCCGAAAAGGAAGAACATCCGACCGATTCAAGCGATGATTGGGAAATATTTTCTTTCGAAAATAATGCAAACGTTTTTGAAGATCCAAGGAAATCCCAGGACACTGCACTAATACCAAAGGAGTCGTTAGCAATAATAAGTGATAGTATCGATTATCGAACAACGAGGTGGAATGATCGTTTCAAAAACGAACAAAGTAGACATTCCCCTGGTATATTCGGTACACAGTTGGGAAACAATACTGACCGGATACAGTATATCTGTGATATTTGCCAAAATATGTTTCAACGAAAAACTTCCTTAGTTTCCCACATACGTGGGCACGCTTTCGCAAAAACTTCACGTAAGTTGAGAGAGTGCAAATTTAATCAAAATGATATGTTATCGAGTCCCAAGACAAAGCACACTTTTGCTTGTAAATTATGCAAGTACAAATGTACAGAAAAAAGTAGTTTAGTGAAGCACATGAGGACTCACACTGGCGAAAAACCATTTGCATGTAAATTATGCAAGTACAAATGTACAGTAAAGAGTAATTTAGTGCATCACATAAGGACTCACACTGGCGAAAAGCCATTTGCATGTAAGTTATGCAAGTACAAATGTACAGTAAACAGTAGGTTAGTGAGTCACATGAGGACTCACACTGGCGAAACGCCTTTTGCTTGTGAGTTATGCAACTACAAAAGTATAGAAAAGAGTACTTTAGTGAAGCACATGAGGACTCACACTGGCGAAAAGAATTTTGCTTGTGAGTTATGCAAGTACAAATATACAGAAAAGAGTAGTTTACTGAGGCACATGAGGACTCACACTGGCGAAAAGCCATTTGCTTGTGAGTTATGCAAGTACAAAAGTACAGAAAGTAGTAATTTAGTGAAGCACATGAGGACTCACACTGGCGAAACCCCCTTTGCATGTAAGTTATGCAAGTACAAATGTGCACAAAAAAGTCATTTAGTGAAGCACATGAGGACTCACACTGGCGAAAAGCCATTTGCATGTAAGTTATGCAAGTACAAATGTACAGTAAACAGTAGGTTAGTGAGTCACATGAGGACTCACACTGGCGAAACGCCTTTTGCTTGTGAGTTATGCAACTACAAAAGTATAGAAAAGAGTAGTTTAGTGAAGCACATGAGGACTCACACTGGCGAAAAGAATTGCGCTTGTGAGTTATGCAAGTACAAATGTAGAGAAAAGAGTAGTTTAGTGAGGCACATGAGGACTCACACTGGCGAAAAGCTGTTTGCTTGTGAGTTTTGCAAGTACAAAAGTACAGAAAGTAGTAATTTAGTGAAGCACATGAGGACTCACACTGGCGAAAAACCCTTTGCATGTAAGTTATGCAAGTACAAATGTGCACAAAACAGTGATTTAGTGAGGCACATGAGGACTCACTCTGGCGAAAAACCATTTGCATGTAAATTATGCAAGTACAAATGTACAGTAAAGAGTAATTTAGTGCATCACATAAGGACTCACACTGGCGAAAAGCCATTTGCATGTAAGTTATGCAAGTACAAATGTACAGTAAACAGTAGGTTAGTGAGTCACATGAGGACTCACACTGGCGAAACGCCTTTTGCTTGTGAGTTATGCAACTACAAAAGTATAGAAAAGAGTACTTTAGTGAAGCACATGAGGACTCACACTGGCGAAAAGAATTTTGCTTGTGAGTTATGCAAGTACAAATGTACAGAAAAGAGTAGTTTACTGAGGCACATGAGGACTCACACTGGCGAAAAGCCATTTGCTTGTGAGTTATGCAAGTACAAAAGTACAGAAAGTAATTTAGTGAAGCACATGAGGACTCACACTGGCGAAAACCCCTTTGCATGTAAGTTATGCAAGTACAAATGTGCACAAAAAAGTCATTTAGTGAAGCACATGAGGACTCACACTGGCGAAAAGCCATTTGCATGTAAGTTATGCAAGTACAAATGTACAGTAAACAGTAGGTTAGTGAGTCACATGAGGACTCACACTGGCGAAACGCCTATTGCTTGTGAGTTATGCAACTACAAAAGTATAGAAAAGACTAGTTTAGTGAGGCACATGAGGACTCACACTGGCGAAAAGCCATCTCCTTGTTAGTTATTCACGTACAAATGTACCTACAGTGAACAGTGGCACAAACAAAGAACTTTATGAATAACTAGATGATGCCCGCGATTTCATCCGCGTGGATTAGGATTTGTTAATTCCCGTGGGAACTCTTTAATTTTCCGGGATAAAAAGTAGCTCATGTCCTTCCCGGGGATACAAAACTATCCCCATACCAAATTTCATCAATATCGGTTGAACAGATGGGCCGTGAAAGCGTAGCAGACGGACAGACAGACAGACAGGCAGACGGACAGACAGACACACTTTCGCATTTATAATATTAGTATGGATGGATTATAGTTTTTTTTTAAAAGCGCTGTAAAAGACGTGCCACGACCAAACGCGTTGGCTATTTGAAAATATCCTGAGTCTATGCAAATTTTCAATAAGACGTTCCTAACTCTATGATGCAAACAATGCTTGGAGATGAATTTGATGAAAATGACGACATTTCTTTAATAATTTCGGCGCAGTAAATTCTGTCCATTCGTGGTTTTAAAATAGAGCTTGGCAAAAACGTCTTGAAACTGAATATTTTTTTTTTATTCCTGGCAACGATCTAGGAACCTGTCAAATGTCTGTGCTCAGAGAGTGACGGAGAGTTTAAATTTTGATTATAATATATAACTCAGGGTTTGTGTCTACTGTCTAACTCTTTAGCGACGCAGTTTAACCTCAGATTAGCAGCTAACTCTGGGTTAAAGTAATAACCCGGCGTTTCTGCGAGCGGGGCTTGTTCATTTTGTTTGCCACTCAGGTTCATCTGTAAAGCGAATAAGCAGACGTAAGAATTCATAATGTTTATGTTAATTTTAATTATGTTTAATTATGTTTATGTTAGTTAACATTATAATTTAATTATTTTAATACTTGTTTTCATCATTGACTTAATTTTCTAATTTTAATGAGTTATGGTAGTGGCAATTTGCAAGGCGGGTATATTGGGCTGAATGGAAACAAACCCGGATCCAAAAGCAATCTCTCTCTCAATCTCAAAATCTACAAAGATTCAAAAGAAAAAAAAATATATCTACCTAGTACAGAACAGAGACTAGTTATCGACTCCCATAAAATGATATGAAGGTTGTATAAATGAAATGTGCTAGTTGTTAGGCAAAATTACCTACTTTTAATAGCATCAAGGGGTCGCTTATAACTTAGTTACTCTAATGTTAATAACTAGTCTTAAATTGAGTTAAATTTAGAATGGTCTAGATATATAATTCAAATATATACTTTAATTAGTTTTCCATAGGCGTGGAATTGAAGAATTTAAAGAAAGTTTATAATATTATTTCAGCTCAGCAGTAAAGTCTAGGGCTCAAACGGCTGGACTCACTAAGAACACTTCACTAAAACTGTTCCACATACAAAATTATTGCTTGCGACCTTGACGCGAGAGTACGCTTTATCGAGTCCTATTCTTAATTTTGCGATAGCAGTGTTTTGATTAGTTTCGTACTATTCATTAAATAGTACTAAACTTAAAAGTTTCTTTGGTAGTGCAAATAGACGTTTAAATTTTTTATTCCTTAAAAGTACTTATTCTGATTGCGACAGTGATTGATTAGATTTTACGTTTATTTTTTACAGCTCATTATAATTAAATTTTATGATACAATTTGTTCTTTATTCCTTATTGTACATACTATCCTCATAGAATTATCATTTCATAATTAATTCAATGCACGAGCACAGATACCTATTCAAACCTCGCTAACAAACCAATATAAACAGCTGGACCCTTTCATACTCCATAATCTTGACGATAACATTCAGGGAAATTCAATGGGACTCCTTGACGTAGATGAACTTGAAATAGGCAGCATAATAATGGGACTCAGAAATGATTGTGCAGCTGGCTGGGACCACATACCTGTAAATGTTTTAAAATCTGCAAGACATGCTGTTATTCCTGCTCTAAAAGCACGTAATAAACCTCTGTTTTTCCCAAGGTGTTTTTCCACTGGTCTTCAAAAAAGCTGTAGTACATCCTGTGTACAAGAGTGGAGACAGAGATAAAGTAACTAATTATAGACCAATATCCGTGCTTACAACGCTTTCGAAAGCACATACCTGTAAATGTTTTAAAATCTGCAAGACATGCTGTTATTCCTGCTCTAAAAGCACGTAATAAACCTCTGTTTTTCCCAAGGTGTTTTTCCACTGGTCTTCAAAAAAGCTGTAGTACATCCTGTGTACAAGAGTGGAGACAGAGATAAAGTAACTAATTATAGACCAATATCCGCGCTTACAACGCTTTCGAAAGTCATGGAGAGAGCATTGAACAACCGTCTGATTAGCTTCCTTGAAAGGCAAAATATTTTATCTAAAAACCAGTTTGGATTCAGGAAGGGCTTGTCAACGGAAGATGCTATTAGCACATTGACTGATCATATTGTTAATAAGATTGAAAATAGACAAAAAGTTATAGGGGTATTCATCGATCTTACCAAGGCTTTCGATACCGTCTCTGTCCCTATTCTTGTAGACAGACTGGAAAACGTTGGTATAAGAGGACATACACTTAGCATATTTAAAGACTACCTAGCTAATCGAACACAGGTTGTTAAGATCGGCTCTCTGACTAGCCGAGAGGAGATTGTGACATACGGAGTTCCACAGGGAAGCGTGCTCGGCCCAACATTGTTTTTAATCTACATTAATTATTTATGCAAGCTAGGACACAAAAATATTATCTTATGCAGACGACACAGTTCTGCTCATTAATGGGCAAAGTTGGGAACGGGCACGCTCCCATGCTGAAAAGGCTATTAATATAATAAAAACGTGGCTGACCTTACTTACACTGAACCCAACTAAAACCAAATTCATGACCTTCTCGGCTAGTCGGAGATCACAACCTGCAGAACCACTTTCAATACAGATACACAACTGTCCAACCGCACAAACTAGCTGTGGATGTCCTAGAGTTGATCATGTGTCTGAAATAAAATATCTGGGAATCCAAGTGGACAATTTATTAAGTTGGAACCCACACATTAATCTTGTCACTCATAGGATTAGGAAACTTACCTACATATTTAGAAAGATAACCAAAACAGCTGATGATGAAGTATTAAAAGCGGCTTACTTTGCTTTGGTGCAATCCCTGATTGTCTATGTCATAACGGTTTGGGGTGGCTCTTTCGTTACTACGATGCTTCGCCTAGAAAGAGCTCAGAGAGCCACACTGAAAGTTATGTACAAGAAACCTGTACGACATCCTACATATCTGCTCTATAGGGAAACCTCAATGTTATCAGTCAGGCAGCTGTACATATTAAATCTAATACTACGAAAACATGCAGCAATTGCGGATGAATCACTACTGCAAGTTGCAACCAAAAAAGCGCAACATTCGGAACGTCTACCAGATTAAACGTTATCGAACTGCTTTTGCTGAACGCCATAGTTGTGTCCTTGGTCCTCGCCTATATAATAAAATAAATAAAATCCTTAACATAAGTTGCGTTAATCAAAACAAATGTAAAAACATGCTTAATTCGTGGTTGAAAACTCTTAATTATAATGAGACAGAAGAATTACTAAAAGTTATAAAATAAAATATTTGTATGGTATATGGTAAACGTAATTAACGGCACACACTCGAATGAACTGACATGCATACTCACACACACAATCACACACACACACACACAAACGCACACACACTAATTAAATCATCCAATTTCCTTCTCTCTTCTCTTCTTCTCTCGCCATGTATCAAGGCTTTCATTGATACATGGCGAGAGGTGTTTTTAGCAGTGACAAGGTGCCCGTTAATCGTTTTACTACAAATAAATCCATATCCATACTAATATTATAAATGCGAAAGTCTGTCTGTCTGTCTGCTACGCTTTCACGGCCCATCTGTTCAACCGATTTTGATAGTTTGAATCCCCGGGAAGGACATAGGCTACTTTTTATCCCGGAAAATTAGAGTTCCAGCGGGAATCAAAAAACCTTAATCCACGCGGACGACGAAGTCGCGGGCATCATCTAGTAATTTAGTCTCAATAATAAAAAAAGACGTGTAGCACTCGGAGACTGCCGCGGTAAAGCTATTGCATAGCATTTTTTATCAACTTATATAATTATAAATATTTATTTTATTTATGCAGTATTTTTTTTCTTTTGTTTTTCTTTGATTATAATTATTTATTTTATGTATGCAGTATTTTTATCCTTTGTTTTTCTTTGATATTAATTCAAGTTACTAAAAGTTCAAAGTTCAAAGTACAAGTCATTAAAAGTTCTGCTATTCATCGATAGATGGCAAAACTAAAAAGTATCACCGCCACAGATCACTCATGTACTAGCCCCTGGGGACAGATAGGACAGTGCAAAAGTTGACGGTTAGTTCCGGTGCATTCGCAAAGCACTAGTGTCGCAAGAAGTGTTGGGACATAATTTTATCTGGGTGGGTATTTTTTTTGGTAAATCAATTTAAATTAAATTAAAATTTAATAAAAATAAAAATAATAATAATCGAAACAAAAAATAATACTGCATTTGTGATAATAATAATAAAATGTATGTACTTAATATAGAGTAGGTACTCACTTTCACTATTTTTTCGTGACTTTCTTCATTCAAAACACTTTGTACATTGAGGTCTTTTGATTCCCCTTGGACACCCGGACTATTGAAAACATAATTCTTTAAAATTATTTCGCCTTTATATTTTCAACAATTTGTCAACAACACAAGTAGTCATAGCAACCAAAGTGTTAGGTTTTTTCGTTACGGAATTTCTGGATTCGGTCTCCACTCTCAAGGCCCGCGATAGAAGCTATGCAATAGCTTAATAAATCAAATTTATAGAAACATTAAACAGTGAACCTTGCGGAGGGGTACCCAAGCCGGCAAAAAACGTCCGTAACGAAAATGCGTAAGATGCAAAAAACGTCCATAACGAAAATGCGTAAGATTTTGAAGTGAAAACATGCTCGCGTTGTTACGAAGTCTCAAAGAAGTACAAAAGGTCTTAAATATAAATTACTACATTCGAAATTAAACTTTAATACTGTAGTGTTAAGGTTTATCGTATTTTTAATTTTAATATATTTTTATCAATCATTTTTTGATTTTTATCGTTACGTTAAAAAATCATAATGAAAAAATACCTGAATAATTATTTTCTTTTTACCTCGACTAGAACTTGAAATTAATATTTATGTAATAAGGAACTTTGTTCCTATCTGATGTCCTACGACACCGCGTTTTTTTATTAATTTATTTTCTCAGTTTTCAGAGCCTTCAGACTCCTGAGACCTTTTTATTTGAAAACTATTAAAACTAACAATTACAATAATAAAGAAATCATTGCTGCACATTGGTTTTTGATATCTAGGCAAGCTCCCATAGTTCCACTGGTCATTTCCTTTGGTATAGGAATAGGTTGTACCCCAGGGTAGGTACATAGGCTTATTTTTATTCCGGAAAATCAAAGAATTCCCGCGGGAATCAAAAAACTTAATCCACGCGGACAATTTCGCGGGCATCTTCTAGTCATTTAGTCTATTTCATTTGAGAAAACATTATTTTTAACCCCCGACGCAATAAGAGAGGGGTATTTTAAGTTTAACGTGTCTGTTTGTGTATCTGTCTGTGGTATCGTAGCGCCCAAACGGGTTCGATTTCCATTTAGTTTTTTTTGTGTCATAGATAATTTTATTCCGAGTGTTCTTAGCCATGTTTCATGCAAATCTGTTCATCCGTCTGAGGGTCATCAGCTTTTTTCTTAATCTGTTACTTCCATATTATGTCGGGGGTTGTTTTAAATTTGTAATTTATACTTGTTAAAACTGATCAAAGAAAGTAAGTAAGTACAATATATCGGTCTACAATATAAAACAATAAAAACCAATATGTATAAGAATATTTTTTATTTAGATTTATTGCCTAAAAGTTGCCATAATGAAAAATCAAATCAAATTACTTGCCATACAATAAAAAAAATGCCATTTCATTCTAGCGCTCTAAACGTAAACCGCTACAAACACAATTGATCTTATAAAACTTTTTAAATAAAAAAATAAACAGTCGATTACATTTACATATAATATCACAATATATCATGCCAAGCCAATGTGTGTGCGTACATAAGTACGCTCTGTCATGTTCAAAGAAGTTCCTTTTTATATCTGTCCAAGCATTTATTTTACTTTTGACATAAGCACGCCTATGAAGTTTCATAATTGTTGACAGGCAACCATTGACAAAAAATCTAATACTTCATAGACGCAGATTTTTTTTACAATAGCGAAGCGGCGTTCGTTTTTATCCGATATTTCGTAACTCGTATACTCATCTAGTAATTACCAGTACGAATTTCCTTTTTAAAATTGTCACGAAGCCGCAACGCAAGCTATCTTGATTGTCCTTTCAGCACAACCAAGTGTATCTTTGGCGATGGATGGTTTCTATGACCTGCCTGGTTGATGTACATTTACTGTATTGTTTTATACAAATGATTTATTTTAATACAAACATTAATATACTAAAAAAATATAAAATGTCATAAAATATAAGTAGATTGTTATCAAAAATTGAATCAGCAACAGATTAGAACATCATTGACTCGAGCTGCCAAAATCTAAATAAATGATTGGACAGAGAATAGATCCATATTATTATTATAAATGCGAAAGTGTTTGTCGAGTTGTTCTACAATCACGCCGCAACACAGCAACGGATCGACATAATTTCATGCATGGGTATTCATAGTTGAGTACCACCGTCCACTGAATTTGCCAAAACATAAATCTTTGCTAACGAAGTCTTGGTCATGTACCTATATAAAATTATGAATGAGAAATTGTGTGTCTGCCTGTCTGCTTTCACAGTTTTATTCAACCGATTTTGACGAACTTTGTTACAGAAATAAGTTGTATCCCGGAGAAGGACATAAGTTACTTTCTATTCCGGAAAATCACCTTAAACCACCCGGACGAAGTCACGCATAATCTAGCCTTTCATTATCCACAGTCCACTATATAACCTGTTCGGAATCATTAGTACTAGAAACAGCATCGGTTGTGCTACTCAGGGTACTTCTATACAATTTCAGATTCGACTCTGTATAATCGAGGATTTTCCTACTGGAATGCCTGATGTATAACATTTGTTTGTGGTATATTTTTAATGCACCTTTAATAGTGATGTATGTTAGACCGCCTAGTATTGTTCTGTGGAGATTGTTTTGCACTGATCGGAAGAATATTTTGCCTATAATAGTAGATATAGTGGGTAGAAGGAGAGCGGAACAGAATATTCTCGTGGGGGACAAATGTGAGGTGGTGTTTTGGTTTGTGTTGTTCTGTTGGCCCGTTACGATGGCGCCTCTGTCGCCTTCCACGCTGGAAAGGGAAAAGAAAGATATTAATAAAATAAAGTAGCATTCCGAACCGGTGGTAGATTCTTACGACTTATCATAAGTGGCACAAGTGGCCTACGTGAAAGAAATAATTTCATTTTCAAATATACTAGTGGCTCGTCTCTATCTAAGACCTCGCGTGACGCGTCCTATGAGTTCAGACCTACCAATGGTCGAATATATTTTTGAAGTAATTTTCGACTCTATACTATAGACTTTCACTATCATCTGTGAATTTGATTATTTTGTATATTATTAAATTAAATAATATTAATTAATTTGCAAGTTAGGCTTTGACAAACGCGGCAACGCGACGCGATAGTATCCAACAGTCTGTCATTTTCTATGGCGTCGTATCGCGTCGCTTCTGTCGCTCACCTATGACAACGGGTCAGCGACACGACAAACCTCTCTACGCCACGTGAAGGGTCAGCTACTGTTTGATACTGCGCGCGTACTGATTTACGTTGCTGATTTACGTCGCGTCATATAGAGTCGTACAAGAAGAGAATAAACATGCAATCCAATATGCCGACAAGATTTTCATTAAATACCTGGGGCTACTTAAAACAATATTATCACGGTATAGGTATAAATAGTTCACTCTTCTCATTGCGTCGTATTCATCATTACTGAGGGTCGTGACGTGAAATAATGGTTTATGGTAGGAGTTTTTTGGGGTAATATTGTGGGGGACGGTGGGTTCCCACGTCTTTCCGCATTCTCTTAGGTTCTTGTAACGATTATTATCAGATTTTAGTGATAATAACCGGGACCCACGCGGCCCGGAGGAAACGAAAAGGCCAAATTTGAACCTCCAAATTCGATCACCCATCCAGTTATCGACTTGGGTCAACGTTGCTTAACAATCGCAATTTTTATATGCGTTGTCACACCTAGGCCACTCGTCCCTTACAACACAAAGTATACTCACTTGCCAAACGGCAGTATGTACGCCAGAGCGGGTATCTTGGCGCAGTACTTCCTAAGGAAAAGCAGCACTGAGTCCTCCCAATTGTACATCTTGGCGCTGATCAGCGTGACCGGTATAGTGGGTAAGAGCACCAGTAACACCAGCGGGTCCGCTGACTCCATCATTTCTAGGCCTTCTCTGTGGCCGACTACCTGGAAACGAGGGATTTACTTTTAAATATTGGATAGAAGCAGGCGTTACTTTGCTGAAGCCCATGACCATCAAGGAATAAGAAGCTTAATCGCTATAATCCGCCAAAGCACACAAATCTTTGTGGTACAGTGTGTAGCTTACACGTGAAAATTCATAATCGTGCATTGTAGAGTCAACATCTCCTGATTTTGCTCCGGTGTCGGAGTGAAATGCACTTACGTTGAGAATAATTTGGAAGATTTGTGTGGTGTGGTCTTGTTGCGGTGCGAATTACTGACTTATTGAGCGGTGAATATCGCAAGCTACACGCTGTACCACGTTTTTCACTACGTGATTTAAAAAAAACATGGTTTTTGAAAATTACGTAGGAAACTCTTTGATTTTCTGAGTTAAAAAAAAGCTTATGTCCTTCCCCGGGATATGACGTACCTCTTTCGTCAAAGTTGTTTAAATAGATGGGCCATGAAAGCGTAGCCAACAGACATCGCATTTATTATATAAATATGATAAAATAATGAAAAACTAAAACGTTTTATTGACCCTCATGAATTTGTGTGTAAACTTGCACACGTTACAAAAAATTATAATCCTAACGAATACCGTAATTCTGTAGGTTACCAAGTCTTTGAACCTTTTACAGTACTTAGTAAAATTAGTGTTAATTATTCATATTTGTGCACGATTCATATACCGTTCGTGCAGATTTAGATTATAGTCTAGGCAATAAAGCTAGTCGACCCCAACAATAATTCCTCAGGCGACGAAACTTTACAGTATGATAAAGTATCATGATTTTATAAATACCTATCCAATAAACAAAAACCGGCCAAGTGCGAGTCGGACTCGCGCACCGAGGGTTCCGTACTCAAGAAGTAGGTATAATTACCTTTGTTAATGAACCGCAAAACTAACTTTGTTTGTAGAGGTTTACTGTTAATATCAAAAAATTACGTTTGTTGTATGGGAGCCCCCCTTTAATATTTACTTTATTGATATTTAATTATTTATTTTGAAAGGTAATATACAAGTTAATATTCTGTGAAAATTTGAACCGTCTACCTGTTACAGTTTTTAATATTGAGCAAAAAAATACGAAAAAAACACGTTTATTGTATATATTTTTAATATATATATTTTTTTAATTTTTAGTATTTGTTGTTATAGCGGCAACGGAAATACATCATTTGTGAAAATTTCAGCTTTCTAGCTATCACGGTCTATGAGATACAGCCTGGAGACAGACAGACAGACAGCGGAGTCTTAGTAATAGGGTCCCGGTTTTACCCTTTGGGTACGGAACCCTAAAAATCAGAAAGAAAGTAAAGTTTTTTAAGCTAAGTATACCTCATTGTTAAAGCAGGTAGGTACATTGTCGCGTAAACGCAGTTTAGGTTTGATAATAAAATCGGTTTGAATATCGATGTTCTGCATGATTATTTCGTTTGATATTTCGGTTTTGAGTGTAAAATGTAAATATACTACCTGCTATTATTTTAAAACGAAATCGATAAGAAATTCAGTCATAAATTATGTTAGGTATAGATACCTAACTTCCGTATGGATTTTTTGTTAGATATTTTTGTAAAAGTCTTGGTTCATACCATACTACAACCCTGTCAAGTTTCAACAACTGAGAATTTAATGCGGGGGTCTCCATACAACAAACAGCCCCATTGCCTAGGCCCTAGACTATTAGCTAAAAATAGATGTTAAATAAACTGCCGGTTAACGCACATGTTAACAAAAAGTTGATGGTGTTAAGAAATAAAATAAAGATAAAATGATTATAGGTCTATAACTTAAGGGGCTCAAGCTGCCAATGGCCTTGAGCATTCGACTTCCCTTCCCCCCCCTCGCTTCATGTCCAATAATTTTTACCGCCGCCTGTGGCAATGACCGAATGCTATTTTCACATAACTGAGGTCATCTACGCGCCATCTCGCGTCGCTGCATCGAGTCTCTACGTAGGTAAAGGTTACTCGTCACAGGGTTTGGATCACAGAGGGGTTCAAGTCGGAGGTTCTCAAGTACGGACTCGAGTGTTTTTGAAACTTATTTTTAGAGTTCTCTAATTAGCGCCAGTTTGAAATTCTTTGTTATCGTACCGATTTCGTTCAAAATCGATATTTGGGGTTCTCTGGTATCACAAAAGACGAAACTGTTACTAAAATTTTAAAGAAGTCAGCGCCATTTGGTATTTGTTATCGTAGGTACTGATTTTTGAAATTGGTACTTATCTGGGGAATTATTTGTTTACTTTTAAGCTTTCATTTTATGAGTCTGAATGAGTGCTAAGATAAATAATGTAGTTTTTGTGTTTTAGCCATGTTTATCTATTCCTTGATGCGATCTCTTATAAAAATTCTTTCCAAAAAACGACTTCCAAAGCCACTGTAAAGTAAAAAATAATTTTGCTTTCTACACACCATGTTGAAGTCGGGCGAGCCTGACGCGTCAGCTTTGCCTATCTTTGTTATACTCGCCCAAATTCAACATAGTGTGTAGAAATTAAAAATAATTTTTTACTATACAGTGGCTTTGGAAGTCGGTTTTTTAGAAAGAATTTTTATTTTTAACTTTTTAGTGTACTCTTAATCCCCACGGCTTAGGAGTGCAGTACCCTGCAGCATCAGAATTGAGGAGTTGGGACTTGGGTTTAATTATGAAGTCGTTGCTTGACACCTAAAATATTAATTCACCATAAAAGATCCTAAATCGCTATTTTTAAGGAGTTCTGTACCCTGCAGCATCAGGGTTGAGGAGTTGGGACTCAGAGTTGAATCGTATACCTACACGTCACTTGATACCTACTATATGAATTCACCGTCAAAACTTCCTAACTCCCTAGTTTTGAGTCGTAGGTATACCTACAGCATCAGGGTTAAGGATTTGGAGTCAGCATCAGGGTTAAGAATTTTTTATGGGACCACCTCGCAAGCTTCCTCTAACCACTGAAAAAATTTCAAATCGGTTTGGAAACCACGGAGATATGCGGTAACATGCATTAAAAAAATACGCGCCGAATTGAGAACCTCCTCCTTTTTTGGAAGTCGGTTAAAAATACTAAAAAACAGCTAGCTGAAGCGCAGCCGTAATAATGGAGTAGTAATGGAATCGTAACTGTTGACACATATACCTTGTGTCACAAATTATGCATTTTTTATGCTTAATAGCCGTTAAATCGCTTAGCGTTCTTTTAAAACAGTAAAGCTTGGAAAATCGGCGTCTGGCACTTAAAAACACAGTTGTTAGACAAAAACTATTTATTTCATTGTTTAGAGCTACTAATAATACAACTATACTATACCTATATAAACAGATTTCTTATCAAAATATGTTTTTTTAATAAACCATGCACAATAGCTGTCTTTTAGTCAATAATATATTATAGTAGTACAGTGGTTTGAAGCTAATAACCTACTCCTCAATGGGAAAAAGACAAAGTGTATCAAATTTAAATTACCTAATGTCAAACAGGTAAAAACCACTGTACAACTTGATCATGAGGAATTAGATTTAGTGGATACCGCTGTTTTTCTGGGAATAACGTTAGATGCTAAACTCCAATGGGGCAATCATATAAATGACTTATCGCCAAGAATTATGTGAAAGATCGTATTACCATGTAAAGGATTACTAAAATGACAAGGAAGCTTGGCAATGATTTGATCTAGTGGCTCAGATAGTTCCTTAATTAAGATGATTTGTGAAATGGTGATAATGAAAAAAAAAACCAACTGAGTTTGTTGTGGGCTCTTCTCAGACCAGGGTGCGTTTGGAACCCTCGTAGCTTTAGTTTTAAGATACCGTTACTGATTATCACCATTATATTTTATTTATAAACAACTGGAAGTCAACAGGTGTAGTATACCTACCTAAATTGAATAAAAATTATTTGACTTGACTTGACTTGACTAACTGGTACTATCATATAGCTCTAAATTAAAATGAACAACTGAGTGCCAAATTTAAATATAGTTGCCAAATTTTTAATGCTTTTTAATTTATTTACCATTTATATTCAAATGCAACAATCACAAAAAAGTAGTCAATAGACCTTTGTGGCCCATAACTTAATTAGATAGCTACTCTCGTGATACAGGTCTATGGTGTTTTGTAACTGCATGTGCGCTGACGCATTTCGCGAATAAACTTTGAATACATTAAAGTGTAATATCGTAACGACTGCCTCGTTGGTCTAGTGGTTAGCGTAGTCGACTGCGGATCACGAGGTCCTGGGTTCGATTCCCGGTCGGGCATAAAAATTGTTAGGTATTGGGTTTTTCAATTAAGAAATTCTCAGTGCCAGCCCGGAGTTGGAAGTTGGCGGTGTTTCACCCCCGTGCCTCGGAGAGCACGTTAAGCCGTCGGTCCCGGTTATTATCACTAATATGATAATAGTCGTTAAAGCCCGCCAACCCGCATTGGAGCAGCGTGGTGGGTCTAAGCTCTAATTCCCTCTCTCCTATGAGAGTGGAGGCCTGTGCCCAGCAGTGGGACGTTAATAGGCTGTAGTGGTGGTGGTGGGTAATATCGTAATAGCGAACTACTAGTGTACGTTCAAAATAAAGTATCGGTAATGTAGATCAAGAAACACTTAAAAGAATATGTATATCAGCGTTCACGAGTACCTAGTGAAATCAGCAAGTAAAATTTCCACTATTTGGTTCTCTGCCAACGGGGCAGCGGAATATTTTAAGAAAAGGTAGTCGAAAAGATGAAAGGTGTCTTTAAAACAATGGATCCCGATGTAGCTCCAGTGTTTCTAGCACGGGTTTTTGAAAAACTGACTCCTATTTTGTTTGATCATTTTGACTACACAAAACTGCTAAAACATTTCACAAAATTAAGTTCAAAAGGTGCAGCAATTACAATCTTATATGTGAAAATACAGCTGTTTGATAAATGGCGATCTGATATACGTAATCTGAAGTACGCTTTCTCCATTTTAAAATCCAACCATCGGCTATGAAAACACGAAATGGGGAGTTTCAAATATGACAAGTGGTTCTGTCAGGCTAACATTGGACCACAATAGTTCAACGGCCAAGCAAGATGACCTGTAACAGCGTACTTCAGATTACGTATATCAGATCGCCATTCATCAAACAGCTGTATTGTCACTCTTGAGATTGTAATTGCTACAACTTCTGAACTTATTTTTGTAAGATCTTTTAGCATTTTTGTGCGGTAAGATGATCAAACAAAATAAGAGATAGTTTTTCAAGAACCCGTGCTACAAATACTGGAATTATATTAGGATCCATTGTTATGAAGACACCTTTCATATTTTCTACTACCCTTCCTCAAATTTTTCCGCTGCCCCGATGGCAGAGAATCAAATAGTGGAAATTGGACTTGCTACTTGCTGCTTTTACTGCTCGTGAACGCTGATGTACATATTCTTTTTAGATTTCTTCATCTACATTTCCGATATTTTATTTTGAACGTACACTAGTAGTTCTCTATCACGATATTACATTTTAATGTATTCATAGTTTATTCACGAAATTCGTCAGTGGACAGTGCACACCAACGTAGCGCAGATACAAAACTTCACCAACCTGTACCGTGGCGAGAGTGTCTAAATATTATGTAATGGGCCACAAAGGTATATTTACTACTTTTTTAATGATTATTGCAATTTACTTATTTGAATATAAATGAAAATAATTGTTTTATTTTAATTCCCTAACTATCACTCGATTTAAAAGCATTAAAAGTTTGACAAATATATCTAAATTTGGCATTTAGTTGTTAATTTTAATTTAGAGCTTTATGAAAGTACCAGTTATTGCCTAGCTAAAAGACAGCTAGTGTGCGTGGTTTATTCAAAGACCTTATTTTTGATAAGAAATCTGTTTTGTATTAGTAGCCCTACACAATGAAATAAACAGTTTTCGTCTCATAACGGTTCTTTTAAAATACCAGCCGTCGATTTTCACATGTTTTAAAAGACGACTAAGCGATTTAACGGCTTTTAAGCTAAAAAAATTGCATAAAACTGTGACACATGGTATATGTATCAACAGTTACGATTCCATTACCACTCTATAATACGATTGCGCTTCAGCCAGTTGTTTATTAGTATTTTAAGAGGTCGCATCAAGGGATAGATAAACATGGCTTAAACACAAAAACGTTATTTAAAACTATATTATTTACCTTAGCACTCATTCAGACTCATAAAATGAAAGCTTAAAAGAAAATAAATAATTTGGTATATAAAATATAGCTGTACGTCTAATAAAACTCTAGAGACTTTAATTTTCATGTTTTTTGGCCATAACTCAAAATTTGGTTTTTCACTTTAAATAAACGGACGGCAGTATAGTATATTTTAAACACTTATTAACAAAAAATATGACAACTAAAAAACGCTCACTGCCTTTTAGACACGTACAATTTTCAATGTCACATTAGCTTTCCGATAATAAGTCAGCTTAGTGTGCCTTACTGTGTTGTAGATAAGTATTTGAAGAAAACTGTCACTTAGTTTTCGTAAATGCCATTACAACTTTTTTAGTACAAATCACTAAATTACGTACTTATAAACTTATTTATCGGCCTTATACTGTCGTAATTTGATGTAACCGTTTTTTAGAAATTCAAAGTACCTGAAATATAAACTTGAAATAGACGGTTACAAACGCAAAGCCGTATTCTACTGTCGAAAAGTCACATAAACGTATTTAAGTATCGGAAAATCGCGAAAATTATGTAGTTAGCCGTGTTCGGGGTCTCCAGATCTCAAAGACTATCAAAGATACTATAAAAAAAATGTGACCCAGACTGTTCGATAGAGAAAAATTTGCTCTTTCACCTAGTATATATAACTCAAAATTGGCAAAATGTATAAGTCGACTGACGGCAGAACTATACCCATGCAAAAAATCACGTTTATCTGTTGCGGCGTGATTGAAGGACAAACTATCTGTTTATCGTCCTTGGGGATAAAATTTTCAAAAACTGTGAATCACGTATTTCTTCAATACGTAATCACCAAAATTCCAAATACTTATTTTCATGGCTTTAACTTGAAAAATGACAGACTGTCATACAAAGTTTCAACCCCTATTTTGCCCCTTTGGGGATGAAATTTTGTAGGTATAACTGTGACACACGTACTTCTTTATTTTTTATTGAAGACCAAAATAAGTACAAGTTTCGTTGATATAACTTAAAAAATATCTTGAGACTCATACAAACTTTCATCCCTTATTTCACCCGTTTGGGTTTGGTTTCGAATTTTCAAAAGTGATGAAACATGTAGGTACTTCTCCATAATATTTAGGTAGCCGTTAGTAAGTAAGTAGTAGGTAAGTAAGTGATTCTTGAACGATTTTATTTATAAGATACTAGCTGATGCCCGCGACTTCGTCCGCGTGGTCTAAGTATTTTTTTATTTACGCAGGAACTACCTACTTAATTTTCCCGGATAAAAAGCCTATGTCACTCTCCAGGTCTTCAACTAGGTACCTATACCCATGCCAAAAATCACGTCGATCCGTTGCTCCGTTGCGCCGTGATTGAAGGTCAAACGAACAAACCAATAAACCAACAAACAAACACACATTAGTATGATATAAGTATATAGATTGGATAAGTAAAATAAATAAAAAAACAAAAATGTTTCTTTAGTAGGTAAGTATGTACATTATCTAGGTAGCTAGGTAATAGCAAAGAATAGCTAATAGGTAGCTGACCCCACCCAGCCCTTGCTTAGGCTTTGCGTTGATAGGTAGATCAGTCACTCAGTTCAAGATTTTTACACGTAGGTATACCTATTACTCCTTACCACAGAATAATATAATAGTACTAACGTACAGAAGTCTCACTCCTTTGATGTTGACTACTTGCCGACGTTTTAATAGCCTACATAATTATTATTAAAAAGATAAATCAAGCACGCAAGCTAAATTAAACTTTATCGCCGCGCGCGAGTGTCCGTATTGCTTTGCATCTTTTCCCTTTCCTACGTCACGGACGACATTGCGAGCTTGTCTAGGGCTGTCAGCAAACAGTACAACAATACAGTAGGTTTTTCGAATTGGTAAGTAAGGTACCTACTCCGACTATGATCGACTGTGTTTACTGTGTGTCGCTACACAGTGAGTTCTTCACTACGCACGCAACTTGCAAGGTCATTCGTCGCGGCGAAGCAGTGCGGCGAAACATAATATTTCGCTCGGAGAGGTAGGTACACTTCGATCACGGAAATATATAAATATATATTCCGTGCCCTTACTCTAAATCGGTAAGGTGTAATAAGAATTAGGGAGTAAGGGCCTAACTAGGGCGAGCGTATTCCCTGCGACTCGTTTGTACTTCCTACAGCTCGTGCCTCGATTCAAAAAAATTACTTGAAATGAGGCTCATTTAAGTTTGACATGAATTGTACCTGTTCCGTGATAGAAGTACTATTAACTACTTATTATTGTATTGACTACTTGCTGACTTGCTTGCTAGCTTTAATAGCCTAAATAATGATTATTAAATAGATAAAACACGCAAGCAAGCTAAATTAAACATTATCGTCGCGCGTTAAACAAAGATTTATCCTACAAATAATTAATATGCTAAACACTTAACTTAAACTATTAAACAAATATTTTCAAAAAACTATTTACGAAAACAGCGTTAAATTCACTAGCACGTCGCTCGCTTATAACGCGCCAGCCCCGACTGCGTAAGCATTCCGGGAATGAGCGCGATCGTCGGTATTTTCGTCGCGCAAGTACCAAGAGTGACACAGGCCTGTCCTTACTATGATTTATCAGACTGCCTACCTACCTTACTATGATTTGACTGCCTCGTTGGTCTAGTGGTTAGCATGTTCGACTGCGGCCGACGAGGTCCCGGGTTCGATTCCCGGGTCGGGCCGTAGCAAGTATGGGGGTATTGCAAGAAATTCTCAGTACTAGCCCGGAGTAAGGAAGTTGGCGGTGTTTCACCCCCGTGCCTCGGAGAGCACGTAAAGCCGTCGGTCCTGCGCCTGATCTCTCTCCGGTCGTGTCGGATTTTCCGTCCCATCGGGCTATGAGAGTAAAGAAACAGAGAGTGCACCTGTGTAGGTATGCGCACACACTTGTGCACTTTAATATCTCCCGCGCAGATGGCTTATCTCTCTGGAGATAGGCCGCCGTGGCCGAAATTCGGTCGGGAGGACATTTTTCATTATTATGATATTTTATCAGCTCGTAAATGAAAGATGTTTCTAAAATAAGTTATAAAATACCTATGTCTGAACACAAACTAGGTACGTACCTACCTAGATCGGTTGATTTTCGTTGGTGTATTAGTTAGCATGTTGGACTGAGGATGGCGTAGTTCTGGGTTCAATTCCTGGTTCGGGCTTAAAAACTGATTTGGTTACCTTTATTTGCCTTTTTTACCCTTTTTTTCCTTTTTTTTGACGAGAAATTTTCATTAGGTACTTAGGTAATACTGGCCAGACTTTTAGCCTACGTGTTCCCGTGTATAGAATTATGTATTGATTTGAACTTGGGTATATTCATAATTTAGCTAGTAAAAAAATTATGGGTACTTACTAAGTATCTTACGCGATATTCATATTTTTAATTACCTTGTTTGTGTGTTGTTTTATTTTAGGCATTGTTAAAAATAGTTCTGCTGCAGGAATAAACCCATATGGTTCCCCATCTCACAATAGATGGCGTTGTTTGATTTAGCACAATTTAAAAAAAGAAACGAAAAATACACAAGGAAAATAAAATATGTACCAGTTTTAATATATTGTCCAGCAGTGCTAAGATATGGAAAAAATCTTCCATTATCATTCATTCAGTAATTATTAGAATTCACTACTTTTTCAATATTTCATTTGCGTCTGCCGTGTTGGCGCGAGAGCGTTTTGGCGGGAAAAATGGATACGTCCTCCCCGTCTGAAAGGCATCTGCCATCTACCGCCCGTCGCCCGCGCAACACCCGCTAGCATTATTTGGCCGAAATATGTGAATTTTCGTGGAAAATCACCAAAAATTAAAAAAGTCACTGCTGAGTTTTTACCTTATAAATATTCTCTTTATTTTTATGTAAGTTTCACTTTCGTGGGTCCTCAGGTAATAAAGTCAATAGACAATCATGTGCGAAGTTATTTATTTTATTATTTGCTTGTATTAATCTAAATAATCAAAAAATTAAAAAAAGGCCTCCACACAATTGAAGAGCATGAATCTAAGTATTGCATTACATTTTTTTTCAAAATTATGTGATGTCATTTGAAGAAGAAAATAGATGTTCAATATCACGGAAATACGCTTGTAAAGCGTCATGGAGATTACTGGGTACTTTTAATTCTTTATTTTAGGAGTTTGTTCCTTATGGAATACGCCACTCCGTAGGGCTTCAAAACTTCCACACAAAATTCTTATAATACCATAGATCTTTAGATACGATACTTCTGAGTGTGAATTGCATCATCTATGGTTATGGTCCACTTAGCCCCCCAAAAAGCTGAAAGCAATGTAAGTGGCGCAACTTATTATTCTTACATCGATAATAATAATTAATTGGTAAAAAGAAAAAGAAGCCAGATTTTTGTGTTGTGTTTTTGTGTTGAACCCTTGGGTTTTTATCTATGACGTTACCTAAAAACCATTGCAATAGATAGATATTACATATCTATAGCAATAGTAACTTCCTGTGGTTTTGGGCCAAATGTCGATGACCCTATATTGTACCTAGCTTTATTTCTCTGTTCTCTTATAATAAAATTATTTAGGTGATAATATAATATTATCTGAATCAGTTATTAATGTTTTTTTTTTACTGCGACAATGGATTTTGCCCAATAGCGAAAAAGTGTTAACCAATCAGAGGTGATTGAGATCGTTACCTGAACACGGCCGATTTGAACCTCGGACTACCCGGCAGGACGCCGAAGTTTTGACCACTGGGCTGTCATAGAGTCACAGACTATACTAGTAACTTTTAAATAGATAATTACTAGCATCCGTTCATATAAAGGCGGAAGTGTTGAATATATTACATTAATTCCAGCGCGCTAGAGTACTTCTTGAAGATTAAAATTACCTCGAAATTATCATAAAAATTAAGCACTCTGCCGAAATGAACTCACTGTTCAAACCCGGGACCTCCCACTTTTATGACCAAAGCGCTCACCACTGCGCTATGGAGGTCGACAAAAAGGTACTCGTAGGTACTAAGTATATATGTACTTTGATTCGATGGTAACTCCCGTTCGAACCCGGGACCTCCCGCTTTTATGACCACAGCGTTTGCCACTGTGCCACGGAGGTCGTCAAAAAGGTAGGTACCTACTAGGTTTAGCTAAAACTAATTTTGATTGTTCAAAAATGTACGTTATATGCCACCACTGTATGTGACAAGATACGTATTTCAATTTACAAAAATCAATATGTTTTAAACGTGTTAACAATGCCCATTTGACGAGGTAACGAACCGAAGCGAACAATGGTATTTTCGTCTTTTAAAACACCTATTATTCAAACTAACTGTCCGAGAACATAACATAGCTGTAGTAGCTTGAACAATACTATTTTTAATTGCGTACTGCTACCATTGACTTACCATAAATCGATGACTGCTACGCTTAAGAACGACATAAAATTTATATTTTGAGTCAGGGACATATTGGGTATATCTGGCCCGGTGACCAAAATTGGAACGGATTTTTATGAGTGTTTAGTTTTTCTTTAACGAAAAAGCGACACCAAAAATACAAATAAATATAGACAATAGTCTGCGAGAGAATCAGATGTAATACAAGTTATATTTATCTCATTCTCTCGTAGGCAACACACTATATTTTTATGTTTCATACAAACTAGCGACGCTGTCTAAGTTTGACGGACTATACCTATACCTATCAATGCCTGTTTGAAACCGTAAAAGATCGCTATAATAATAGAATTACGATTTACGAGGGCAAGAAATAATCGCGCGCGTTTCTCTCGCGTTATTCTTTAACAATCATAATTAGAGACTAGACGATGCCCGCAACTTCGTCCGCATGGAACAAGGTTTTTTTATTCCACTACAAGCTAGCTCTTGACTGCGATCTCACCTGATGGTAATACTGATGATGCGGGCTAACCTGTTAGGGATATGGAAGTTAAATATTAAACCCATACCACTAGTCGGTTTCTACACGGCATCTTACCAGAACGCTAAATCGCTTGGCGGTACGTCTTTTGCCGGTATAGGGTGGTAACTAGCCACAGCCGAAGGCCTCCCAGCAGGCCAGACCAGAGGAAATTCAGAAATTATAAATTCCCAAATTGAGCCTGCCGGGGATCGAACCCGGGGCCTCCGCACGTTAAGACAACAGCGCTTAACACTGCGCTCCCTAGCGCAGTGTTAAGCGCTGTCGGTCGTCGAAACCTGTGGAAGTGTTCTCTTTCAGGGCCGATGTTTCGGCACTAGTCAGTTAGATGTACTATGTATAGTAAATGAATTGAAATTAATTTATTTATGATATTATATGCGATGATACAAGATATAACTTACTTAAAACTAGAACCGCATATTCAGTCAGCTAGCCCTGACGTACAAATTTTTTTGAGTTACAATAATTCTAATTAATTACTTACTATATTCCGTTAGCTAACCCTGACGAATGCATACATACAATTTCTATGTGATGACGTCAATCTACTAACCTGCATGACGGTAACGGCACCATACGTGATAGCTATCCAGTATATTGAGCCCAATAACACACCGCCCGCTATAAACGGGCTGATCTTATGCGTGATCTCTTCCAACGCGTCCAGTAGGGCCACGAACGCGCCCATCGAGGGGAAGACCACTATGTACTCCGCTTTACACTGGGGGCAGAGGACCTTTCTGCTGATGTTGCCCCTCTGTTTCTCGTCCACCCACCGTTGGAGGCAACTCTGGTGCACCTGCAAGGAATATAAACATATTGCAAATAAATAAGTCATTTTAATTATCGTAAGGCATCGTATACCTATTACCTACTCATACGTAGTCAAAATTCCATGGAGAAACGAGGATTTGCTTCCTCGTATCTAATTCGAATTTTTTACGCTAGATTTAAGCAAACGTGCGACACTTGCATTTGCAAGCAGGCCTGATTGCAGCCTAGCTAATGTATCAGAAGGCTAAGCTAGCCGACAAATTAAAAAAACATCCTATAGTTAATGTTGGCGTAATTACGTCCCCAACGCAATGGTTAACTCTGTCAGATATTACATGAAATGAAATGTATGAGTAAGTATGTAATAGTATTTCATGCTTCAACTGTAGTTGTAATATTATTTCATGCAGGACAACTTGACTTAAACGGTAGATACGTGGCGCAGGCAATTTGGGGATTCATTATGAACTGGCTCATTACTGGAGATACAAAAATATGCCGCACCGCGCCGCGTCGCTCAGCACAGCGCAGCTCACGTCGTTAACTGCGATACCCCTAACGGGTTAACCCCCTAACATTTTTTTTAGCCTGCATCATAACTTATCATCAGGTGAGATTGTAGTAGTCAAGAGCTAAGTTGTACTGGAATAAAATGAACTGAGCTTGAAAATAGACAACCTTGACTGAAGGAAATGACGTGTGTTCTGATAAATACTATAGACTCAACATTCTGAGTAACTTTCAATTGAATGTACTTATTGTAGTAATAACTTATGTACCTAACTACAATCAATCATAAAATGTAAACATGAATATGAATCACAACTTTTTCTTTTTACATTGTTTATAAAATAAACAACCTTGTGGCGCAAGGGTGAAGGGTGAAGGGTGGTCTTATATTCAGAAGGATCAGGATCAGTGGCGTGCAGGTCATAGATGCATAAAAGCACTGTTTTCCCTATTTATGATAACTTGATGCTTACTTTTCATCTGAATGGTCAGTAAAAGGCTTCTACCGAGATGCCTACCCTGGCTTTAGATCATGTGCACACCACTGATCAGGATTATGTCCTTAAAAAGCTTAAGCAGTAATAGTCTAGTGGTTAAAGCGGCCTTCTATCTGGTTGTTTTGGGGTTCCATACCTGAGCAGTAGGCAAGCATTTCTAACTTTCGAAATTTATGGGTTGGAAGAAATTCTACGGCTTTAACAATGAAGAAAACATTGTGAGCAAACTTAAATGCTCAAGAGTTGATAATAATGTTCTCAAATGTATGTGAACTCACTTGACCGGTGTGGTTGACTATGGTAAATGGCTTCTCATTCTGAGAGGATACTAGTGCTCAGTATCAAGCCAACAATAGATTGTAATTATGGATGACTAGCTGATGCCCGCAACTTCTTCTGCATGGATTGAGGGTTTTTGGCTCCTGGAGGAACTTTTTAATTTTCCGGCATAAAAAGTAGCCTATGTGTTATTCCAAACAATTAATCTATCTCTGTGCCAAATTTCATCCAGATCCATTCAGCTGTTGTGGAGTGATTGAGTGACAAACATCCATCCATCCATCCAAACTTTTGCATTTATAATATTGGTAGACCTAGATAATAATGAAACAGCTGTCATATAGATAAAATAGATTTAAACTGAATAATACAATATAAACAACTCACCTACGCAGCGTGAAGTAAATGTGTCAATAAGTCAGACTATCAATTTGGGTGCAATTATCATTAATATGATAATAATCTGTTTTGTGCCCGATTTGTTATTTATTGAATTCTTATCACAAAATTTCAATCAAATTACACATTTTTATTGTTTTCATTAGTATTAATGATGCAGCATATAGGTAACTTGATATTATTGCAGTGTAATTAAACCAATATACATAGACTGGAACACTCTAGAATAGCAAATAGAGTAGCAAGCCTCGTCCAAAACATCCCACCACTAGAGAAAATTTAGAAACAGTCTAAACTAAATCAGTAGCGTACATAGGAACTTATTATGATTATGATGAATAGCATTTTGTCTCTACATCACACAAACCTTTAATTTGAGCAACATTAAAAAATTTTTTTGAGGATGAAAACCCAGTTTGAGATAAGTATTCCTCGCTTAGAGCCTTTGTATCAATACAAGAGTGTGTCTGAATTTGTGGATGTTTCTGGAGGTGACATGGTTTCTGGCTACGACTGACATGTGTATGATTTGTGTTAGGATCACGTTTGTAATGTGTAGATAATTCCTTATCCTCAACAAGTATAATAACTTCAACGAAAAGATTCAAATTTTGATGAATCATGCATCGCAAGTGTCATAATTTAATATAAAAAATTCTTTTTAAACAACCGACTTCAAACTCCCACTCCAACTTTACAACAAGCACACGCTATACAAAGTACTTATTTTATTGTTGATATTTTAAAAACCGCTCGACCGATTTCGATAAAATTTATATGGGACCACTTGGGAAATATGCCCTTTCAAATAAAAAAAGAATCATCCAAATCGGTCCACCCAGTCAAAAGTTCTGAGGTAACAAACATAAAATGAAATAAAAATTTAAAAAAAATACAGTGGAATTGAGAACCTCCTCCTTTTTTTGAAGTCGGTTGAAAATACACAGTGTGCATAGGCTCTTAGTTTTTCAGAAGCAGGTCAATAGATTCATTAGTTAAAATAAAGATGATAAAGGAAATATACCTGTTCAACTTCATTAATTTAAACTATGAATCATAGTCTTATCTTTGGAAAATGGAATTAATCCCTAATTTTACAAAATAAGGGAACGCCTTCATTCATCACGGCAAGCCTAATGCATTGTTCTGTGGTACAATGACCTCTATGCCTTGTTCATAGAAATTCTGCATAGATGAGAGGGCAAAAAGGACTTGAATCCAAAAATTACCTAGATACATTTGAAAAAAAAATGCATAGAAGGGAGCAAGCAGAGTTCCTCTCAATTTTATCCTTCACTGTTAAAACAAGTGACATTTAAAAGCCTAAAACACACATAATTTCACACTTACCTATTACATTTTATGCTACTGTTCAAAATAACATGTTTTATTTACACATGCTAGCAATCTAGAAATACAAAGTGATAATTAACTTTGCAAACAAGACTATAAGATACTAAGTACTTAATAAATAATAATATATATGTGCTACTAGTAAAAGTTGCTTTAATGGTTGCATGACTGGCATGTTTTTTTGACTGTATATGGATGGTCCTGGGTGAATTCCCAGGTAAGATCAAACTGAGCCCTGTGCACGAGTAAAACCATTCATACAAGAACTGAAATGAATTGATCTAACTGTTTTTGACTTTATTGAGCATTTCTATTTGCTGCTATAATATGCAAAATTTGGCCAGGAGGATATTATTGATATTATTTATGTATCAAAAATTAAACAATATTTTAACCCAGCTTAACTTGGTAAAGTTGTGCAATAAATAAATACATATATAAATCAAAATTAAATGCATCATTTAGTAACTGAGGTAGTAGCAAGAGTGAAACCTATGTGGTTTCACTCTTGCTATTACCTCAATTTAAGGCCGCTAAACCACAGGAATTAACTAAGGTAGTAAATATTTAACGCGCACTTACCCACTTTGTTGTACCAATGCATTTACATGGTTGGACCCAAGCGGCCAGTCTATCATCAGCTTCCGTAGCAAAGCAGACCCAACAGGACTTCGCATTCTCGTCCTCTGAAGCTTGTAGAGCATTAGCACTTGGCTCCCCAATAACTTTGTTTTCACTGGGCATCGTAACTGCTTACGATGGCAATTTAACTAAAAAGTTGTTTTGATTTTCACTCACTACGTCACTTAGACTTTTGCAATTTATTGCTCGTGGATGTTGAGGTACTACTGATACCGAAGCACAAACAAAAATATTTCTATAGGACAATTTGGACGAATTGAAAACTGAGGATTGTGTGACTTTTGTAATCAAATAGACAAAATACAAATACCAATGTGTTTTTCGTCATTCAACACGGCTTTCCAATTTTCCTTGCAGAATGCAGAGACAAGTTATCCATTGACATTTGACCAGTGTTGCCAGTAGCAGATAGTCAAATGTAACATAAGGTACTAGGTAGCTCAGGTAACATTTTCACGAGAAAAGTAACATTACATTATATAATGTGGAAAACGAAACTAATACACTTAATATGGTACTTTATAACACAAAAATTTTAAAAATTTATGTCTCATTAGTTTTGCTTCGAAAGAATCGAAATAATTGTTGAATGAATAAATTAACTGCTGATCCTGCTGATTTAATATTATTAGTTGCTGGATTTTTCTTTATCCTCTCTTAGCAAAATTGTTCTTTCTATTTACTCAAGGACTCTTTCACTCTTCTGTCGGTAATAATATTGGCAGTATTTGGATTCTGCTTATACATGTTATTTACATGTATGCAAATATAAAATGTTCGTAACGTTTGTCACTTGGAATTAAAATAGTGGTCCATTAAATTTAATGTAAACTAACACTTATAAATTTAATCTTTAGAATCCATTGCATTACTTATATTTTATTAGAATTTATTACCCTTTTTTGTGGGAACTGTTTTAAATATGGTATCACCAAGAAACGTCAGAATTCAGACCATAAATAACTCCATCTGCAGGGCGACCGCGTATCTTTTGCATCAATCATTGATACGTCGCAATCACCTCCGACTGGCTGAATTTATGGTATTCTTGCTGCGTCAATAGGTTTCGTCCAATAGTGGAAGAGTGATATCCAATCAGAGGTGACTGCGATGTATCAATGATTGATGCAATAGATACGCGGTCGCCCTGCCAAAGCTCGATCCAACCAAAGTTAAGTCACAGAGAATAAAACATACAAACAGAACACTTAAACCATAGAATAATTAAATCTCTAGAATCAAGGCCAGCGTGTAACCAAATGGGATAGGTAATAATAGGTAAAACGCCGCAATGCACCAAGCACAATAAGTGCTTTATGAACAAAACAAACTAAGCCCGTGACACGCAGAAAGGGATAGAAGAAATCATATTTTGTTCTCATTCTATCTTGTGTAATATCATCTGCACTGCATCTCTTTCATGTAGGAGTGAAAAGGAGATATGACTTGGTCTATATTACTTTCTCTGTCTAAAACTTAAACAGTACAAAACAAAGTGAACTAAACTGACAATTGACACGGCGGATTGACACCTGGTTGACACTGACGAGTGACGGATACACGCGCTCGCTCGCGCCTCGCTCGCTGAAGTAGGTAAGCGGGATGGAAGATGGAAGATTCAGAAAAACATGCGAGTGACGCGTCAGTCCAAAAACAAACAAGCGCCAACATGACGAACGAAAACTTTCTCGGTTGCGTCCCGCTTCACGATTATTGCGGAAAAAAAAAAAAAATTTATAAAGTCCTAAAAGTTACGTAAAAGTAACATTTTGAGTCGTGCAACATGGAGGTAACATGAGAGGGTCAAAAGTAACGTAAAATGTTACAAAAGTAGGTCACATTCTGGCAACGCTGCATTTGACCATTTCCTTGCACCAATGTGACTTGACAAGTCACAAGTGATTTGACAACATCACAATTGGGAGAAACACTAACATTTTATCACGACAGATGGGGCACAACTTTAAACGGCGGTGGCTAATTGGGGCTATTTTCGTTCAGCACAGTCTCTAAACTGACAGCTCTATTTATATTGTTACCCCTTTCTTAATACTCCCTACGGAAAGAGGCAGCACTAGGTTTAGAGCTTTTATTTTAGTTTAGTTTAGAGATTGTGTTAAACAGAATTACGGCTCATCTATTAAACCGATTTTGATGAAATTTTGTACAAAGTCGCGGGCATCATCTAGTTTTATATGTATAATTACTAGACGGTGCCCGCGACTTCGTCCACGTGGATTGAGGTTTTTGGTTCCCGCGTGGTTTCTTTAATTTTCCGGTATAAAAAGTAGCCTATGTGTTAGCCCAGGGTATAATCTATTTCCATCATCGATATATATGTAAGTACTAGATGGGCCCTTTCATAGAAAAATGGCGGGCGACCAACTATGAGAGCGCGCTCCTATAACCTGTCATAAGCCTGTCTTTGTCCCCGTCGTAGCGCGATCACGGTCGCTCATCGTGTAGATAATTTGTTATTAAGTTAACATCTGAAGTCTTATTAGTTTGGCACTGTATTATATTTATTTTAAGGGTCGAAGTACTGAAACATTGTTTTCTGTTCCGACGTTTTAGGATAGGAAAAATGAAAATTTCATTACTAAATTAATACCATTTGCTGCTCAGTTAAATGAAGTATGACGTAATTAAAAAAAGTGGTCATAAAATCGTATAGTAAGTGCAGAAAATTATTGAGAAATTCATGGAAAACTCAAAAAAGGCGCTATCGCGTTCCGACTATTGTGATTTAATCTGAGACGTTATATAAACAAAAGTTATTTCAAATTAATCATTAAAGATCAAGGAACACTTTAATTAAACAATATTTTCAATACAACTTACAGTTTTTGTACAATCTGGTTCCAAAGATCCCTCATACGAATTTTTCATACAAATTTACACTGGCTCGTCCAACCTAAATGTCAAAACTTATAGCCTAAGAGATAACTGTATTTGTGGTAACTATCTTTTGGTAACTATAATTATATCTCCTTACTATTAATTTCCATGTTTCAGATTTATGTTAGTATTATCACAGGTGGTCTAAGAGGTGATATACGTAAATGAAAATACTTGTAACTTAAATGGGAGATATTTAAACACTACACATTATCACATCAAAGCGGCGACACTTGAGCTATTTTTTACCCATGACGGAACGAACGGTATATATTAATATGTGTTTGCCCTGAGAGGTTGTGCGATTGTTTGTTTGTTTGTGTACTTTTTAGTTACCATTTTCCTGGAAAACTACTGGACCGATTAGTATGCAGTTTTTTGCAATAGATATGCATAACTCCTGTCAAGGTTCTTGAATATGTTTTAGGGCCATAGTCCACTAAGCTGAGCTGCAATTTTGATTTTAATTTTTCAATATGTTTCCATTTTTCTGAAAAAGTACTGGGCTCATTGAGATGCGGTGTTTTGCATTAGATATGTATAGCTTGTGAAAAAGTTCTTTAGATTTAGATATATTTTAAGTTATCGTGCTATCGTGCGCGCTCCTATCGTGTTTTTTATTATGTTACCTTTTTTCTGGAAAACTATCTTGCTGATTTAGATGCGGTTTAAAAAAATATATGTTTAGCTTCTGAGAAGGTTCTTAGATATGTTTTAGGGCCATAGTCCACCAAGCTGTGCTGCAATCGTGATTTGGTAGGTGGTCGAACTCCTTGTCATCGTAAACCCGTCGTGTTTGGACTCTTTTGATTTGCCTTGACAAGCAAGGTCACAGGAACTCCAGTTTTTTATCCATTATATTTTATAACGTATTTTTTTAACTGATATATTTTAACATTTATTTATCAGAATATTAAAGTTTGACACAATTTGACACCTCTACTCATTACCATTTGGCCATAGTCCAACACGCTGGTCAAAAAAACTACTGAACCGACAAAGATGCAGTTTTGTGTTCATAAAACTACTTCTGCGAAGATCTAATTGTTGTTACAAAGTTATAAGGTCACAAATTATAATGGCGCGCTGCAGTTCGTCGTGGGTTTTTTTTTAAATTTTAATTTTATTACTTGACGTAAGTACTACTTGACGTACTTAACGACGTATTATTTCTTTGAGAGGCAATATCTAGTAAACGCCCCGATGAATAGAGTCAATTTTTATACTGGTTACTTAGGTACAGCGCATACTTTAATACTATACTAGAATAAGCCTTCCTAGTTATTGGTCATTTCTGGTAACAATAACTCGTCTTTGAGCGGCGATAAGTAGTCAGGTCCCCAGCCGCTTGCAGGCAGACCATCACAAATTCCACCAGACAATAGTTACTGTTGTAAATGATACGAGCACTTGATGAGAGCTGACATTTATTATTACTGAAATATATAACAATATTATATAAAATTCACATCATCTTTCCCTTTTATTTTTTATTAATGTATATTATATGTACATCTAGTTTTATTATAATTTTATAATTGGCTTAGATATGTAATTATATTTAAACAATACCTACGTATCTAATCCTAATTTATTTTCACTGAAATACCAACATAACAATATTATATAAAAATCATATTAACTAAAATACCAACATAACAATATTATACGAAAATCACATCAGCAGCTATCTCCTAGCCTATATATTTTTTGAAAGCTTGCCCCCTTAAGGTAAGTGTTTCAATTCACAATTATACATTTCCAAGAAAACGTTATTTAATCTTCCTATTTAATATTTTTATCCATTTCGCAATCATTTAATTTTCGCGGCAAACTGTATGATATTTTTTTTTTACTAACTGGCCTTACGGCTTTGGGTTCCAGCCCTAGAATAGTCCAGTCCAGTACGATAAAAAAAATGCAACCAAGATTAGTTAATGCATAGATGGGCAGAACGGACAGTAGGCATTAATACCTTCCGAGACGCAATATTATGCTATTGTAATAATATGATAAAATTAGTTATTGACGTGAGTTTAATGTTTAACCAACTTCAATAAATAAAGGGTTTTTATTTATTAAAGTTGATAATTTTTATTTTGTACTAGCGAATGCCCGCGACTTCGTCTGCGTGGTTTGAGGGTTTTTGATTCTCGCGGGAACTCGTTAATTTTCCGGGATAAAAAGTAGCATATGTGCTATTCCAGACTATAATCTATCTCTGTGCCAAATTTCAGCCCGATCCGTTCAGCCGTTGGGGCGTGATTGAGTAACAAACATCCATACATCCATCCATCCAAACTTTCGCATTTATAATATTTATATTATATATTATATATTATATATTATTATTTTTGATTTGATTGATTGATATTTGATGAAAAATAAATAGTTAATTCAAAATTCAGAATTTTATTATTTCGTTGAACAAAAGTTGTTCAGTACCTTTTATGTACAGCTACCTACTTACAAATGTTTATTACTTAATCGTATTTTTAAATGCACACCGTGTAAGTGATTTATCTCAAAATAACTTTTAATATTTCTTTTGATGGCAAGTAGCATACTTTGAAATGTATAAAATAAAATAATTTCAAATGAAGTATTTTTCTGTGACTCGATCCATTAGTACTCTTTCACCTCTCCCATTCCAACCCCTTTTTATTATAATAGTACTAATAATTATTTTTGAATTCTTTCATTTGCAATAAGGTTTGGCGAGGATTATTTTAAACTGTTTTAGCTGTTATTATTTTAAATTTCAAGTTTTTTGCATTAGTAGTTACCGAATTATGCTAAGTGTGACGGACAGTCATGTCGCACCACAGGGGTTGTTTTCTTATCATTTTGGTACGCAACCCTAAAAATGACTTTATTTCTGTAAATTTTTCGACAAAACTTCAGTATAAACAATTAACAAATAATTAAATTAAAAAAACCCACGCCGAACTGCAGCGCCCCAATGTGTGGACTTTGACCTTTAAATATATCTAAGAACCTTCTCACAAGCTATATATATCTAATGCAAAAAACCGCATAATAATCTGTTCAATGGTTTTCCAGGAAACTGGTAACAAAAAAGTGGTAAAAATAACAACGTCATACTATACTAACATTTATCGTTTACCTTAGAGAGTACACTCATGTAGGTACTATTTTCGACAAGCGCATCTGTACTAATCTATGACCGAGTCATACGTTTTCAAGATGGCGCATATGTTGCAAGCAAGTTCCCGCTTTTCAGACTAGATGGCGTTGTTAAACATAAGTCCACATTCTTTGTTCGACAGGGCCCGTCTATGTAAATTGAGGTCGTTGATTTCCATTCCAAATAACCGACAAATCTGTCCAGTACCTAGTTTTTGCGTGAAAGAGGTAACGAACAGTGTGATAAATGCTTAGGACCCTAACATTGTTTGCCTAACATTTTATATTCATAATTTAATATAAAAAATACTTCTTAAACAACCGACTTCAAACTCCCGCGCCAACTTTACAACAACAAGCACACGCTATACAAAGTACTTATTTTATTGTTGATATTTTAAAAACCGCTCAAACGATTTCGATAAAATTTATATGGGACCACATGGGAAGTATGTTCTTTCAAATAAAAAAAGAATCATCCAAATCGGTCCACCCAGTCAAGAGTTCTGAGGTAACAAACATTAAAAAAAAAAAAAAATGCAGTCGAATTGAGAACCTCCTCCTTTTTTTGAAGTCGGTTGAAAAATCCATAGGTATCTTATCGCACTTATTTTAGTAAAAAAAAGACCAGGTATAGCTTTGAATAATACAATTTGAATTAAAATCTGTTTAGTGGTTTTTGCGTAGTAGGTACTTAACCAGAACGATTCATTTACTTTTTAAACTGAAACTGTGTAAGGATTACAATACAATTAATTAGATGACGCCTGCGACTTCATCCGCGTAAAATTACTGATTTCCTATGAGATTATGAAATTTTCCCGCTGCAAACAGCCTATCTATAACGGCTTTATATAGCCTAGGCAGGTTTTTATTATTTAAAACCAATAACCTAAATGCTGATTTACATGTCTGTACTTCAAATTCCTATGTAACCTCCCAACCCCATTTCAACCGTTTTGGGGTGAATTTTCGTAAAATTGCTTTATACAGTTTATTATAACTTAAAACTAAGAACCTAAATCCCGATTTTCAAGTCTCCAACTTTAAAAAGTTGGAACCCTCATGTAAGCTTACAACCCCCATTTCACCCCTTTTGGGGTAGATTTTTGTAAAATTGCTTACATAGGTTTTTATTATTTATTTAACTAATAACTTAATTGCCAATTTTCATGTGTCTAACTTCAAAAACAAAGGAATTTCATACAAACTTCCAACCCCCAACTCCTTAGGAGAAATATTTCTCAAAACCGTTTCTTAGCTGACGTCTTCACCATAGAAGGAACCTACCTTCCAAATTTCTTTGATTAGGTAATTAGAGAGGATGTGTTACATTTTACTCAATTATAGTTATACGATGCATTTTGTTAATAAAACATTTACTACTATGTTTTGACTATTCTTACTTATTGAAAGCTACGTTTTTAGAATGAGACAGGTGTATTATGTTATTGCGTGAACGTGTCAGGCAATTGTCATATGACGTCATCAAATTTTGCTATTGAAGCCAATTTTTTTGTACCTTTATATGGCGTCTGTATTGCTTCCGGTGTGTTGGTTGTGGCTAATTACCAGTTTTGTGAATATTTTTATGTGTTTTTGCTTAGTTTTGTGCAGTTTTATGTAATCAACAATGGTGAAGTGCTCAGTTGTGGGGTGTCGTAATAATAGTATTGTAAAACGCCCAGGAATTTCATTTCTTAAGTGAGTAACATAGTTGTTTTTATTTTTCTTTTTGTGGCGAGTACTTTAAGTTATTTCAACTAATTATAGCTTAGTTTCTTCTTTATTGAATCCAAAATACGTAAATTTTTGCGCTATCCCCGAAAATTTGGATTATTTCATTAGTTTTTGTTTGAGTGTTTATATAGTGTGGGGATTGTATTGTTTACAAATAAATTGAGTATCGATAAAATTAAAATACACTTTTTTTTTAATCCTCTACAAGTTAGCCCTTGACTGCGATCTCACCTGATGGTAAGTGATGATGCATTTCACTCTTATTGTTTCTCACTCAGAGGGGTAGAGAGATGAAATTGAACAGTCAGCTTCTACTTATAATATTGCCAAACTCATTTTAGGCTGTAGCGATGATAACCTTGTGATTAAGAAACCCGATCTCCGGGATGGTGTCTCGTATTCGAAAATAACAGTGTCTATTCAAGTGGTTTTTGGGCCCTTCATTGCAGTTATTGTGTATCATTTTAACTAATTACTATTTTTGACTGCCTCGTTGGTCTAGTGGTTAGCATAGTCGACTGCGGATCACGAGGTCCTGGGTTCGATTCCCGGTCGGGCATAAAAGTTAGGTATTGGGTTTTTCAATTAAGAAATTCTCAGTGCCAACCCGGAGTTTCATACAAAATTTCACCCCCGTAGGAGTGGAATTTTGTAAAATCTTTCCTTAGTGAGCGCCTACGTCACAAAAGGAACCTACTGTCAAAATTTCAAGTTGCTAACACCAGCAGTTTAGGCTGCGTTGATCCCTTAACGATTTAGTATAGGTACTTTCACTCCACTCTTCCATTTAGTATAGGTACTTTCTGAAATAAACACCTCCATATATTTTTTCTCCGAAAAATTATGGAGAGTTCTTCTTTAAAAACAAATTTTGAAATGGAACCGCACCCGCCCGCGTAGACCGCGCGGCCCACTGTCTACTTACTTGCTCTCCTTCTATCCTAGTGTTTACTGCCTACGTGTTCTGAAGTAAACAACCCACTGCAATGCTAGCGAGCACAGTGGAAGTGCCAGAGTGCCACGCGTCCGATAGACGTAAAAAAAAATCTCATAAGAAAACATAAAACAGAGACCCCTTAAATATCTAAAAGGGCCTTTTAATGTAAATAAACTTTCCAGACATGCATACAGTGTAAGAGACCGTTGAAGTAAAAACACAAAGAAACCTTCCTTAGTTGATTAATATCAATATCATACCACTGACGATCGGGTACCTTTGGGTGCCATTGAACTTCGCCATCTTGGCTTTTCTAACAGCAAACCGACAATTCTTCCATACAGAACAAATCTTGTAAAAAAACCGCATCAAAGTCTTGCATAGTTCTACACTTGTAAGCATCTTCAATACTACATTTTCTATGGAAAAGTAAATTCCGCCATCTTGAATTTTTTCCTGTTCATCAAGTAGACCTTCATGTCCTGATCATCTTTTGCCAAGAAACCACTCGTCCATCTTTTATACTCTCCGAGATAGACACCGACGAAATTTGTATGGCGGCCATCTTAAATCCGCCATTTTGAATTTTTTTTCAGCACACTGTCAATTGGATGAAGTTTCGAGTGACATTTGGTGGAGCACACCCCACCTATCTTGAATAGGTACCCTGGCTGTGCTCTTCATAATATGTCTTCGAAATCCTCAATCATCAGCTGTCTCCGTGTTTTTCCTCCGAATGAATTTTTGTCTTCTATACGAAACGATGAGTAAAAAAATTTTTTTTCATACAAAATTTTTTCATACAAAAAACCTCAATTCACGCGGACGGGGTCGCGGGCATCAGCTTGTTCATTATAAAATACGAATACTAGTGTATTTCAAAAATTATGTTTAATTATTTATTAATTATATTTTGATAATTTTATATCGAGTATATAAGTATCGACATAATCAAAGGTATCGATAATTTCAGCCCTAATGCCCGCATTAAGCTCCGCCCATGCGCCATTTTAAGGATAAAGGAAGCTTCAATTTAAATATGTTAGGGCACATCCTCTCTATAATATCTAATCAAAGCCAAATTTCAAGTCTGTATGCTTTATAGTTCCTGAGATATCGTGTAAAGTCAGTGAGTCAGCGAATCAGTTAATCAGTGAATCAGTGAATCAGTTGTATTTCGCTTTTATATTTAAAAAAGATTTTCATCTTCATTTCCATCTGTGATCCTTCTTTCTGTCGCTTTTTAAAAGCTATGTTACTTGCTTTTTTAAAGTTACCCGGATTCATGATGAAAAGACGCACAAATAAGCTCTCAATTTTATTCTGTTACGCCACAGTGTTACGCAAAGATAGCGGTAAGATGTCAATTCCACTAATTGTCACTGTCAGTGATGTCAGGTGATTCTGACATTTCTTGACCTTTTGCCAAATGCCTGTTGTCAGTTGTCACTTCTTTTTTTTCTGGTCGGTGGTCACTTCCACTTGTTAGCTTTGCAATATTTCGTAATAATTTCTTACAAAAATGTTGTACCTATTAAAAGTTATTTTCATGTATTACATTTGAATAAAAAACTAAGCATAGCTCTAGACTTTAGTTACAGAACAAAGTTCTTTCGATAAAGAAACTCCAGGACAAGAAAATGTAAGTTTTTGGAAATAATTAGCATTTCATAAGATTAAGTTATTATCTTTGGATAAAATCTAAATTAATGGAACAATTACGCGTGTTTCTTTTACGAGAATATTCATATTCCATGATTTTGATTCATATTTCATTGACTTAAAATTAGAGACATCTTTTACATAAAGGTAGGTCCATACATACGCATTAAGACACACATTACACTACACCTCCACATTAAATTACATCGGAAAGTTTACCTACTAAGTTTAATATTTTGTTTAAAAATGAATTATTAAAAGAATTTCTTCCTAAAACATGCAATTGTACTGGTTATTTTACGAAACAACTAATAAGGCCTAACTAGGGTTTGGGAATTCCTGACAATTGACACGAGACAGCCTGCAATCAAAGTCCCGGGAATTAATTTTTTTTTGTTTTTTTTACAAGGGAATCCTTTTTTGAAGAATTTTAATTGAGTTAATTTCTGGTGCAACATATTAAATATAATTTAATATAAAAAATTCTTTTTAAACAACCAACTTCAAACTCCCGCGCCAACTTTACAACAACAAGCACACGCTATACAAAGTACTTATTTTATGGTTGATATTTTCGATAAAATTTATATGGGATCACATGGGAAGTATGCCCTTTCAAATAAAAAAAGAATCATCCAAATCGATCCACCCAGTCAAAAGTTCTGAGGTAACAAACAAAAAAAAAAAAAAACAGTCGAATTGAGAACCTCCTCCTTTTTTTTGAAGTCGGTTGAAAAGGCAATTGTTTGCAAAAATCAACATTTACTAAACAGAAAATTAAATCATAGGTAATAACTTTAACGTTAATTTTAGTCTTAATAATTGCTTTGTTTATTTCTTTTAATCACACACAGATTCACTTTTAAGCAGTTAAATCTCTTAGTTTTAAAACAAACTTAGTTAAAAATCATACCTACTAATTCTTAATAACTTTACTATTATCTCTAATCATTGGTCATAATCACAACATTGTTAATTCTCATAATCACAGATTTGTTTCATAATTAACTAATCTGAATATAAATGCTCCTGAAGGCTCCTTAAATTATTTGAAAATAAAAATTATTACATAGCAATTTCGATCAATTGTCTCATCTTGAGTCTCGACCCCAAAGTTCCGGGACTCGAGACAACTAAAATAACGAAAAGTCTAGTCTCGGGATGTCTCGTGTCTCGAAGTCCCGAGACCCAAAAGGCCTAATTAGATTGGCACAGGGCACATCATACTATTATTATAATTGCGAAAGTGTGTTTGTTTGTTGGTTTGTCCTTCAATCACGCCGCAACAGAGCTATAAATCAACGTGATTTTTGGCATGGGTATAGTTGAGGACCTGGAGAGTGACATAGGCTTTTTATCCCAAAAAATTAAGGATTTCCAGTGGAAATCAAAAAACTGTAACCACGCAGATGAAGTAACGGGCATCAGCTAGTAATAAGTAGTAATTTGTTCATTGTGTTTTTTTACAAATTCAATTACTGCAAAAGGGTACAAAACATCCTGCTTGATTGTTGAATGTGCTCTAAAAATTACCATGAAAAACTATATGATGGGTCTACATAGAATGAATTATAACACAAATTCAGGAAAACTATACTTTTTTTCAAAATTTGTCCAAGAAACCTTATAGTGAGGTGAACATTGAGGGTGTAAACTAAATTTTCTTTTTCAGTTCAGGGGGTAGTCATGGATTTTATTAACCGACTTCCAAAAAAGGAGGAGGTTCTCAATTCGGCGCGTTTTTTTTAAATGTATGTCGGTGCATGTCTCCGTGGTTTCTGAACCGATTTGAATTTTTTTTCTATCAGTCGTTAGAGAAAGCTCTCGAGGTGGTCCCATAAAAAATTCTGACTCCAAATCCTCAACCCTGTTAAAAATAAAAATTCTTTTGTACTTCGTTGGAAGTCGGTTTTTTGGAAAGAATTTTTATTTCCAAATTGAAAATGCTTTAACTGTTATAATATATTATTATGTAGCGGTAACAGATTTCTATAGCTGTAGTTACAGCTGATACACTGACATACAGATGTACTGAACATTCTTGTCCCATAGTTACCTTAGGGAATGTCCATATGCATTTCAGAATGGGTACATGTCATATTTCTCTGTCCCATAATATTTTTTTTAAAAAAATTTTCACTTTATTATACATATTTTTTGTTAAACTGATTTCACTTTTTGTGAAAAAAAATCCACTACCTTAAAAGTAATGCCAGTTTTTATTTTTAAAATAGCGTGGTATCTTGTAAAAAATCATATTGATCCATTGCAGCGTGATTGAAGGTCAAACCAAAAAACCACCGAGTAGTTAAGTCTGTGCAAAAAACAAACCATCATCATCACATCATCACTACAGCCTATTAACGTCCCACTGCTGGGCACAGGCCTCCACTCTCATAGGAGAGCGGGAAAAAACAAACACATTTTCGCATTTATAATATTAGTGTGATATTATGATAGTGTTCTCCATAGAGACCTAGATACAATTTTAGGGTTTTTTCGTAATTCTAGAAGACCTATAAGGAAGTAAGTATTAATACACACTTATTACAAGTATAATTTTTCAATGAGGATTGAAGAAAGATTTGCTTTCTGTTGTGTTCGCGTGCAATGGACCTCCCACCAATCCGAACGTCATCCTAAGCCGTGGGAAGTTCGGACCACGAAGTTCGATCCGAAGTTCCAAAGGGCGCCTCCTGTGAGGTTCGGAATCCTTTGGAATTGCGTTACGTTCGGTGAAGGCGGTGAAAGTTGTAATCGTTGCTTGTTTACTCGTCATAATATCTGTCCATAGCATTAACTTCTAGTCACTGGAATACAATACTCGATACTCTGTAGCCTTGATATCTCGAGACTTGAGAGGGGACTGACTGGTTAATATCATTCTTTAGCAATCATACAGAGGACTAAGTATAACCTTGTGTAGAGCGACAGCAAGTTCTTTATAGGAACATTGTTAGATGTGCAGTTTCCACAACTAGCATTCTTGTCAGAAGACCAGAGATGATCATAGTTTTCAAAACGAAACTTATTTAGTCGAGTTCATGAAAACTGTCTGCACTCACCCCTGGATCAATTCCTTTGTGAAAAATTGGTTTATTAGAATGTATCTTCTCGTATGGTATGCATATGAAATAAGTTCCATATTTTCGGTCTATTACTTACATTTTTCAGCTTTGTTCATTAATTGTGTTTTCACAACAGAAAATAAAATAAGTATGTTTAGTACTTACATAGTGCAAACTTACTACATGTACCTACGAAGGCAGTTTTCGCAGTTCTAAACTAAGCCCTAAATTTTTTAATTATTTTTATTCTTTATTCAGTATTGATCTCTGTACGTCATATTTCTCTATGCTGAGGGTCGAGACATCTTTCCATTAATCACAAAATGGTAGGAGTTACTTTGGATAATAATGCAGTGGGTTCCCAGGTTTTTCCGCATACTACTTATCACTACTCATAATACTTGTCAGTATTTCCACAATAACAATAACAGCCGCTCGCAATGAATTGAGTTCAACTGTATTATTTCCTATACCGTGTGAATACGTTCCGATTGGCGATCCTACTGCAAACTCTATATTATGGCAGTGACGTTGAAATGCAAGCAGCCGCTTGCCGTATCGCGCGTGCTGCTAGGTTCTTTTTTGTGTAACTTTCTCTTTTAATTCGTAGCCTATTTGTTCATTGCGTCACTCGATTAGGTGAGTTGAATGACATGATAATAACTTTATATATTAAAAACCTATTGCTGCTAGGTATCTTGTATTGTTAAGTCCAATGTTAAGTCTATATTTATCAAATAATGCATTCATTGCTTCGGTGAAGGCAAACATCGTGCGGAAACCGGCACGCCTGAGAGTTCCCAAGTGAAGCTTGCCAATCCGTGATTGGCCAGCTCACAATTTCGCTAGTTAGATTACAATCTAACGGTTTTTGCAACCTTACGATGACATATAATATAATGTTCCTACAAACTACAAAGTAGGTATCCAAGTAGGTATTATGGTAAATAAATAATACTGGGGCCATACTGCCAACGCTTAAAGCCATATTGTTTCAATATTGTTGACTTTCGTGTTCTAGAATTATAATCCTTATATTTTTAGGAACGTCAAGGTACATGACATCAAACTGTCATATTGCTTGAGTATTGCTTTAAGCCTCGAGACTCAGGCCTCGTTGGTTTAGTGGTTGGCATGTTCGACTGCGGCCGACGAGGTCCCGGGTTCGAGTCCCGGGTCGGGTCTAATTAAGGATTGGGGTTTTCTGATTAGAAATTCTCAGTACTGTGCCCGGAGTTATGAAGTTGGCGGTGTTTCACCCCCGTGCCTCGGAGAGCACGTTAAGCCGTCAGTCCCGGTTATTTTCACTTACATGATAAATAGTCGTTAAAGCCCGCCAACCCACATTGGAGCAGCGTGGTGGGTCTAAGCTCTAATTCCCTCTCTCCTATGAGAGTGGAGGCCTGTGCCCAGCTGTGGGACGTTAATGGGCTGTAGTGGTTGGTTGGTTGCTTTAAGCGGTGGCAGTATGGCCCCTTAAGTGGCAACAAATATTATTTATTATTTTATGTCTTTTTGAATGACTTGCTTTTCGTATTATGTTCTGAATCATACAAAGTTGGGGATTTGTATGATTAATTAAATGATAAATTCGCGTATAACTTGTAAATTCATGATGGAGCTTTTTGATTTTCCGGGATAAAACCTGAAAAAGTACCCTATTACTGTATTCAGGTCTGTAACCGATCCGTTGCTCTATTGCGGCATGATTGAAGAACAAACCAATATCCGACTGAGGCACTAAGTACTTACTTTTTAGAAGTTCAAAATTTTTAACATCTACTAAAATAATTTCATACACAAGTACTCTTAAATGTCTCTCTCCTGTATATATACACAACGAGATATCTCGCGACGGGAGAGAGATTTTGTCGTTGCCGGTTGTTGCAAATTTTTCGTTTCCCGCCTACTTTGACATGCACAAAATCCGGTAAGAGAAATAAATATTCGGCATGTAAGGGTTCGTAGAGAAAAATACCACAGCCAAGAAATATTACTTTTATCTCTATGTTTTGACATAAGACAAGCAACCATTTTAGCTTCGGTAGACAAATAGAGTTAACACGTAGACATAAATTATTTATTTGTTTAAATGCGCATGCTAGCCCTATAGCTCCCGGCGTTTTATCCTGCCAAAAAGAACTAGCGTTCTAAAAATTCTTTCTTATAATGTCAATAAAGATACCTACTTTATTTTTGATACAAACAGATAACAGTCCTATAGGAGTTGTTAAGTGTAATTACTTCATGTGACTCGCAAGGAATTCAGTTTGTAATCAACAAGTAGCTATCATAAAACGTACTAGAAAGGTTGGTTCCCAAGGTACTGTCTTCTCATGATGTTTTGCATCTTAAAATCATTAATATAAGGGCTATAATGGTGTGGCGATCGTATGCTCTCATTTTAGGACCCCGTACGTGCTTAAATACACGATTGCATAGTATTTCTATATGTTAAAAATTTCGTCACTTTTATAGTTTATGTTTTGACTATGAGTCGCCCTAGCTTTCCTCGGATGGCCTTACGGTACCTTCTACCCTGGGATAAGGATTAAGGATGTTGACGACCTCCCTGGCGCAGTGGTGAGCGCTGCGGTTCATATTAAGTGGGAGGTGCCGGGTTTGATCATTTAAAAACCTCGGTGAGTTTGTTATTGGGCCCAATTGTACAAAATATGTAGGTAGGTAACATTAATATGAAACTAAGATATCTAGGTTCAATGGGTCAATGTCAATTCATACTGCGAAATATGAAGTGCGGACTATTCCTCTTTAGGTAATTTTGTTTTGATTTAATGTTTTGTGACGCACACCACACTGCACAGTAGGTAGGTTCTTTCGAATTTTGTAATAATATTGAAACAAGAGCGTCAACAATATTAAAATAATACTGCTTTGAACGATGGTAATAAGCTCACTGATCGGGACAATGTAAACTCAAACTCAAATCTTATTTATTCAAGTAGACTTTGACAAGTGCTGTAGAATCGTGGAGTGAATCTACCACTGGTTCGGAATGACATTCCTACGGAGAAGAACCAGCAATCAAGCCAAAAGTCATAAATCGTCGATGCAAATGGTAGTAAGCCCCCCTGGTCATGGTGGAACTTGGGAGGCTTTAATTTACCTACTCGTATAAAATAAACAAGTTTGAAATGTAATAAGAACGGCAACACATATTTTTTTGTACCTAAACTTTATAAAATACTTACGTAGAATAATTTAATATAAAAAAATCTTTTTAAACAACCGACTTCAAACTCCCGCGCCAACTTTACAACAACAAGCACACGCTATACAAAGTACTTATTTTATTGTTGATATTTTAAAAACCGCTCAACCGATTTCGATAAAATTTATATGGGACCACTTGGGAAGTATGGCCTTTCAAATAAAAAAGAATCATCCAAATCGGTCCACCCAGTCAAAAGTTCTGAGGTAACAAACATAAAAAAAATAAAAAAATACAGTCGAATTGAGAACCTCCTCCTTTTTTTGAAGTCGGTTGAAAACAGAAACATAGTGGACAAGGAAGCAAGCACTCATCTCTATAAAAGATCTCTAACAGTACCTCTTGGCAGTGGGAAAGGTTGTAAAGGAAGAATAGCTATTTCTGTCCCATAAGAACCATTGCAAAAAATATGTAGGTAATATTAAAATAATAAACTTAGGGTCAATGGGTCAATGTCAATTCCTGCCTCTCGGACTGTCCCTCTTTAGATAATACTAGCTGATACCCGCGACTTCGTCCGCGTGTATTGAGGACTTTTAGTTCCCGCGGGAACTCTTTAATTTTCCGGGGTAAAAAGTACCCTATTATTTAATCCGGACTTCTAACTTTACGTCTGCAAAATTTCAAAGCAATCGGTTTAGTAGTTACGGCGTGAAAACGGAACAAACATACAAACAAACTCACTTTCCCATTTATAATATTAGTAAGGATAAGGATAAGGATTGTTTTGATTTAACGTTTTGCGACGCACACTGCACAGTAGGTAGGTACGTTCGATTTACTTTTTATACGACTGCCTGAAAAAAGGAGTATATTGTTTTCAGGGCTCATGTATGAATGTATGTATGTATGTATGTGAGTTTGTATATTCCACCATAACTTCAATACGCCTGAACCGATTTTGATAAATGAGGTATCGTTAGAATCCCTAGCTTATTCCGGGTGACATAGGCTAGTCAAATTTAAAAAAAAATTTATGGGATGACTAATGGTCCCGCATTAAAGACTAAAGTTGAAAAAAAATATTCGAAAATAAGATAACAAACTAAACTAAACTAAATCACCGAACTAAATCTAACGAACTAAATCATCATCTAGAAAATGATGAGTAGATTCCAAAAATAGACACAAAAACTAAAAATAAACGAAATTAACGAAAAATAGATAGAAAAACACTATAGGTCAATATTGATCAGTGATCCACAAAAAATATAATTTAATAAAAATGTGAATAAGATTCCAAATGTAATTAATGACTGGTATCGTTACGTAGTAGCAGTGGTAGCCGTACTTCCATTCGAGGGGGATTTTTTATTACACGACTGCCCAACGACTGCCCTGCGAACTGTTTTCAGGGTTCGTGTATGTATATTATATAAGGGGTAACGTTAGAAATTAGAATCCTTACAATATCCCGAGTGACTCGGGCTATAAATTTTTTGAAAAATTCAATACGGGCTACGGCAGAGCAGTCGTATTTTTTATTAATTTTAATTATATTCACTTGTTAGTATTGGGAATCTAACACCGCGACGCGCCGCGTGATGGATCGCGGGGTGGCGTTTTTTGCGGTTGATATAATATTAGTTTGAATACAAAATACGCACCATACCACACATAACGCCTCTCCTTGCGTGAAAGCAGTACGCGGCAGCAAAGCGCGTTACGGTCCGTCGCGGGTCGCATCGCAGTGTGAAATTCGCCTAAATCCTAACTTCCTTAGTACATACCACAACCACTAAAATATCGTAATCATAACAAACGTGTCTAACTGTCTACGTGATGCGTTGTTTGTCGTCTTTCTGTCTGTTACCTTGCCACGGATCAACCGCTGGCTGTACCGATCTTGACGAGTATCCTCTCAGAACACAGACTACACTATACAGCTCTGCTTCTAGACTAGCTCAGACTAAGTTAGTCTAACTAAGCTGCTTAGTTCACCACGCTGCCTTTATGTGGATTGACCATAGCTGATATAGGTATCATGCGTGTTAGTGACGAGATAATCTAAGGATTCTAAGGGATTGACAGACTTTGTACACCTTGGAGAACATTATGTAGGTACTTACAACTAGTCTTCTCTTCTCTCTAAGAGTTAGTCGAAGTGTGGTGAAATATAGTGAAACCTTTCTTATTCTGAGAGACGACTTGAAGTCTGTGAAATCATACTAATATTATAAATACGAAAGTGTGTTTGTTTGTTGGTTTGTCTTTCAATCACGCCGCAACGGAGCAACGGATCAACGTGATTTTTGGCATGGGTATAGTTAAGGACCTGGAGAGTGACATAACCTACTTTTTATCCCGGAAAATTAAGGAATTCCCGCGCGAATACACGCGGACGAAGTCGCGGGCGTCAGCTAGTCATGAATATTTTTGTTTACGTCCTACTTATCAATCTTGTATCTCAATAAGTTATCTACACACATGTTTGCACCAAGAAAACGTGATAGAAGAATGTAGTTTCGGTTATCAGTGCCAGTTGCCACCAAATATATTAAAACTCATCAGTTGATTATATAAATTATATTGCTATCACAATGTTGCTAATTAGGTACTTACTATGCACCTGATACAAACATGACTTTAAATTACTTGTGCGCGATGATAAACAAAGGCCACGATTAAAACTGTAGATTTGAACGGGAAAAAAATTAAGATAGAAAATAATTACGTTAAGTATTAAATTATATTTTTGGTGATTAAAACGAAACAAAGTTCCTAGATTGTAAAATTGTCGCTAACTTTGTGATAATTGTCATGGAAGGCGCATTTATTGCGATTTTTGAAAGCTTTTTAGGGTTCCGTAGCCAAATTTGGCAAAAACGGAACCCTTATAGATTCGTCATGTCTGTCTGTCTGTCTGTCCGTCCGTATGTCACAGTCACTTTTTTTCGAAACTATAAGAACTATACTGTTGAAACTTGGTAAGTAGATGTATTCCGTGAACCGCATTAAGATTTTCTTACAAAAATAGAAAAAAACAATAAATTTTGGGGGTTCCCCATACTTCATTCAATCAACTCAAATATTAAAAATAAAAATATTTTTAATAATTTAAAACTTACTACAGGTTTGTACGGAACCCTCGGTGCGCGAGTCCGACTCGCACTTGGCCGGTTTTTATTAGATTCTATTTACCCGAACAGAATAACTTTGATTTTTCAATGTGCTTTTTGGGTCTTTAATTTAAATGAATTAGACCGTATGTGATCTACAATGAAACACGATTAGCTACAATTTCTCGATACAAATATTTTTTAAAGTTTGCTCCAAAATGTTAGTTTACCTGTTTTTTTTTTTTAATATGTTGATAGTTAAAATTGCCAAGAATATTATGTGAATGATTTATTTTGAAAGCTAAAGTTTACTTTTAAAAAGCGCGTATTTTTTTTCACCCGTTGCGACTTCCGGCCATTATTACTTTATTGCCATCTCTTTCCCGGCAGACTACAGTGAATAAATCTTTCCTTCTCACGCTCTTTGCACCGGCCACCGGCTCTCATAGTAATGTACATGAAAGTGGTGTCATTTTTGGGTTATATCTAGGAAATGTGTATCATGGGTTTCTTGTATTTAATTCTTCCGCGTCATAACTATTATTATTATAACTTGTACTCGATAATTCATTAATAGCTTATGTGAATACAAATCTACTTATACAAACTCGGTATTTAGCAATTATTATTTACTCATGCGAAAAACCGGAAAAGAGTTATTTATGGGATCTTGTTAAGTGTAATAACTCCCTTAGGCTACACGTGATTGATATAGGTATTGTATTACTAGATATCAATTATTAATCCATACTTCATCAAACATCAAATAAATATTATAAATGCGAAAGTCTAATGTGCGTACGAAGTCGCGGGCATCAGCTAGTTTATAATATACTAGCTGATGCCCGCGACTTCGTACGCGTGGATTGAGGTTTTTGGTACCCGCGGGAACTCTTTCATTTTCCGGGATAAAGAGTAGCCTATGTGCTATTCCAGACTATAATCTATCTCTGTGCCAAATTTCATCCAGATCCGTTCAGCCGTCGTTGGGGCGTGATTGAGTAACAAACATCCATCCATACATCCATCCGTACATCCATCCATACATCCATCCATCCAAACTTTCGCATTTATAATATTTATTTGATGCGAAAGTCTGTTTGTCTGCTACGCTTTCACGGCCCATCCGTTCAACCGGTTTTGACGAAATTTGGTACAGGGATAGGCTGGATCCTGGGGAAGGAGATAGACTACAGCAATAAGTAGTAAAAATTCGCTTAACTGCAACCTGCACCAAAAAAAAAGCCTGTAATTATTTACCTTCAATTAATTTTCTCTATTTCGTACTCTACTACCTGCTACAGTGGGCCTTGAATACAGTTCTACATATCCGGTGATATTCGATGTGGGCTAAAGTTTTTTTATCAAGGATGTACTTGGATGGATGGATAAAACAGCAGGGTTGCCAAAAATTTTTTTTCAAGTTAGAAAAACTTCAAAAATCAAAACTTGCAGTCATTGGATTTATGTGAAAATCTTACGTTGCCTCCTAATCGAGACGATCTCCTATTATTAGCTTTTCTTTTGATGGATTTTTATTTATTACTTGGCACTAATTTACTTAGTAGGACAAATTTAATTAATAGAATTCTTCATTATCGCGTAAAAAATGTATGGCTTTTGACACTTTCTTGATAGGTAAACAACAGCAGTGACGATACGACACATAGCGGGATACATTGGCAGTTTCTTCCATTGATGTATAATTTTATTAGTACTCATTCTATTTCGATGGTGTTTCCCCACGAATGTATGAAGTGTCGGAGGTGTGAACCAGGGACCGAAAAAGCCGTTTAATTTCAAAACCCTTAAAAAAGGTAATCGTTAAATTGGGTAAGCACAATCATTTGGGAAACCACTATAAACAGTAACCAAATAATAAGGGAAACCCTTTCGTTTGGGGAAACCAAGCGAATGGTAAGCGCTTACCAGGGTTATTCTTATGAAAGGGAAACCCATTCCTGGTTTCGCTTTCCGCTTTTTAAAGGGGTTTTCTCTGCCGACACGTGACGTGACCCTCGATTCTGTTATTTGATTGGTCTTTCATTTTATTCCAGGAATTGATTCGAAGTGCGCACGTATTACCTACAATTATTTTCTTAAAACGATTTCAAAGTCAATTCAGTAATATTCAAGATATAGTATATATATACTAATATACGTATGTATATATCCATATCCATACTAATATTATAAATGCGAAAGTGTGTCTGTCTGTCTGTCTGTCTGTCTGTCTGTCTGTCTGCTACGCTTTCACGGCCCATCTATTCGACCGATTTTGATGAAATTTGGTACAGGGATAGGTTGTATCCTGGGGAAGGACATAGGCTACTTTTTATCCCGGAAAGTTCAAAGGTTCCCGCGGGAATAAAAAAATGTATCTGTTCAACCGATTTTAATGAAATTTGGTACAGGGGTAGGTTGTATCCCGGGAAAAGACATAGGCTACTTTTTATCCCGGAAAATTCAAGAGTTCCCGCGGGAATCGAAAAAACTTGGTCTACGCGGGCGAAGTCGCGGGAATCATCTAGTATTAATATAAGTGTATTAATACGGTATATTTTAAGGTGCAAATGTGTATCAACAAACATACACTTCACAATCATACAACGTGGGACTCAAGGGACTTCCCGAGTTGAATTAATAGAATCGATATATTCAAACATAGAAAAACAACTTATTTGTCAAAAGTCGTTACATAAAAAAATTAAATAAATATTCAATCAATATTATTTAAAAGCGAAAATAGTTTAATAACTAAGGTAAGATGAAAAATGGGGGAAGATAAAAAAAGGAAAATAGCGCCGAACATTGAGGAATTATTTTATCACAGGCAAAATCGTTGCATACACGCTTTCATCAGTCGCTTAGTGAAAACGCGCGTGTGTGGTCATTTTTGTAACGACACATTTCCCGCGAAAATTTGGGATTTTCAATCTTACCCCGCTTTGTTCTATCTTTTTACGCAGATAATTTTCATTGTTTTTGTTTAGATATTGACAGTTATATTTCTCATATTTAAAGATTTATCGTTCCTTTCAAACTAACCCCGGCTTTAAAAGTGGTGAGATGGTAATATAAATCATTCCGTCTTACCCCGTTAACAACATACATAAAAAAGTTACCGGTTCTCGAAATTGGTTGAAACACCTGTAATTTTGTTTTGTATAATACAGTAAAAATACTAATATCAGCCAATACTCAAATATAAATAAAACAAACACACTTATTCTTTGCAGAATTTTCGTAAGATATAAAATTATATGACGTGAGGCTTAGTACGGTGGAACCAATAGTTTTTTGTGTCAGGAAGAAAATGACTCGTAACTATTTCAGAAAATCCTTACGGGCAACTTATTATATCAACAAAATTATTAGTATTTAACATAAAACTCTATAATTTACATCGGTTTCAAATTCAAACACTATTTATCTCACCAAAAAAACCCATTTTGACTTACCCCCACTCACCTTATAAGATTTTGCGTCAAAAGCGTGTCTAATAGCTGCATTCGGAACCTTCATGCATATATTATTATAGGTTCTAGTTGAGGTACAGAGGTAAAAAAAATTATAGAGCTATCGGGGGTTTTAAAAAACTAAGCACTGAAAAAAGGTTTACAGTCTCTGACGTCTGGGAACATTTGGGTGAAATCGTAATCAAATGAGTTTTTGCACACCTGACGTGCCATCAACAACTAGTATTATATGTATTCACGTTAATTTAATAGTAAAATACCTACGTACGTAAGGTTGGTAGGTACACAGCGGGAAGTTAATCAAAGGACCTCACAATTTACAATGGCAGATGATAAAAACCGGCCAAGTGCGAGTCGGACTCGCGCACCGAGGGTTCCGTACAAACCTGTAGGTATAAGTAAAAGTTATAGTATAACGACGTCTGCCCTCACGTGTCTGCCCGCTTGGTAAGCGCAGTCGGGAACCTGTTCCCCGCGCGCTCCGCACCCGCTACCAATCAAGCCACGCCCCGCGAGAATTATAATCATTATTTACCTAAGCACCTATTACAGATTAAAAAAAATAATGGTTCACGGTTTATGCATTATGAAATTAAATGTTTTTGTAAAATATTTCAGTTGATTGAATGAAAGGTAAATTGTGGTTTACGATTTATGACGTATTTAAAAAAACTACTGACTAGATTTCGTTCAAACCAATTTTCGGTGGAAGTTTGCATGGTAATGTACATCATATATTTTTTTTATTTTTATCATTCTCTTATTTTAGACGTTACGGGACACACACACACACACACACACACACACACACATTTTACCACTTTGGAAGTATCTCTCGCGCAAACTATTCAGTTTAGAAAAAAAAAGAATCCACAAACCTCAATATCATTTTTGAAGACCTATCCATAGATACCCACACGTATGGGTTAGATGAAAAATTTTTTTTTGAGTTTCAGTTCTAAGTATGGGGAACCCCCAAATTTATTGTTTCTTTTCTATTTTTGTAAGAAAATCTTAATGCGGTTCACAGAATACATCTACTTACCAAGTTTCAACAGTATAGTTCTCATAGTTTCGGAAAAAAGTGGCTGCGACATACGGACGGACAGACAGACAGACATGACGAATCTATAAGGGTTCCGTTTTTGCCAAATTTGGCTACTGAACCCTAAAAGTAATATCAAATGTAAAACTAAGTAAAGTGCGTTGGGGTAAGTTCGGACAGTTTTTAGTTGAATTGAGAAGATGTTGGCAAAATTTATTTTGCACGAAAGATACAATAGTTAGCACAATAAATTATAGTGAAAATTGATTGTTAATAAATAGGTTAGAGATATAATGTGTTTTATGTCGTTATCAATGAAACAACTGCTATTTATCGGGTGTTTAAAATATGAATAAAATTTTTAAACCTTGGGAAAGGTCGGACATTCATGGGTATAGATCAGACTACCTTCTAAAATCGCCATTGTGGCTTATAACACAGAGTTCATAGAAAGAGAATATCCGTTCTTATACGTCCTACAAGATTATCTTTGGAAATTTTTATATATTGTAAAAAAAGTAACCTGGAACAGTATTTTTTGTTTTTTTTTGTTTTGGGCGTCCGATCTTACCCCACTAGACCAAATCTCAAATTGCAGTGGCTCTCAAACTTTAGTGTTCCTGATCCTGATAAGCTATTCTTTCAGTCAAAGTTATTTATCTATTAGCAAATTGAAGATTGGATAGGTTTTACTTTTATGTGCTGGATGTATAAATAAAACCTTACAATTTATTGCTGATCAAAATTTTATTAAACTGCTTATTTTTATTACTAACTAGCAGATGCCCGCGACTTCGCCCGCGTAGACCAAGTTTTTTCGATTCCCGCGGGAACTCTTGAATTTTCCGGGATAAAAAGTAGCCTATGTATGTATGTATGTATATTCTTTATAGCTCCAACTGCTGTCTCATTGCTATAACTTGAGAAATTAAGGATTTTCATACAAACTCTCAACCCCTATTTCACCCCTTCGGGGGTGGAATTTTGAAAAACTGAAACACATGTTTTCATTTTCAACCCGCAGCTCATATATCAAGTTTCATGGCTATAACTTGAGAAATTAAGGACTTTCATACAAACTTTCAACCCCTATTTCACGCCTTCATTCGGAATTTCGGGATAAAAAGTATCCTATGTCCTACCTAAGGGCTATAATAAGGGCTATAATAAGTAAGGGCTATAATAGTGCTAAGTTTCGTTTGAATTCATTCAGTAGTTTCGACGTGATGCACGGCCAAGATACAGACAGACAGACAGACAAAAATGAAAAAAAATACAGATTTGGCTTCAGTATCGAATAATGAGTGCCCTCCAAAAAAATTTTCACAATATCTTCAATGTATAGAATTGGACCTGTTACAGTTTTATTATAAGTATAGATATAGATTATCAGTCTTAGGAATTGAGAATTTTTTACTTTAGATAATAAAATAAGATAAACTTTTTTTCTCAAACATGCTTGGAAATTTGAGCATTATTTTGACAACCTTCTTCGAGATATATCGAAATTGCTATACTGGCCAAATACATGCGAGCAGCGGCCGGCTAAAGTTGTATGAAAATCCATATCTGTCGTGATTTAGCGGCCAAATAAATTACATAGTAAATTCATATCTGTCGTGTACTTAATTTAAAAATGGAACGACCTTTTACTCCGAAACGTGGCAAATAAAGGAGGTAACTTATCAAAGGTTTTATTTAAATTTCGTACTAGCTTGCAAATAGAAAGCTGTTTATTGAAAAAAAAAACAGATGAACACTTTAACGCGGGAAAAATTATTGTTGTTCGTTGTTCGCCATTGATTTTTAAATGTATTTGACAAAATGAGTTCAAGTGAAAGACAACACTCGGCATAAAATTATATATGACACAAAAAAAACTAAACGAAAATTGGTTCGTCCGTTTGGGAGCTACGATACCATAGACAGATACACATACAGACACGTTAAACTTATAACACCCCTCTCTTTTTGCGTCGGAGGTTAAAAATGTTGTTTGGAGTAAATCCGGTTCTCGTAAATTATCCTTCCACTATAACATGCTTAACTCACACCTGATGCGTCGGAACGACCAACACGGACTGGGACGTGGGGCAATACAAAATGGCGTCACACGCTTTGTTGCCAGATTAGAAAAATAACTACTAATTCGAAATATATGCATATAACAAATACGGTCTTCCCCCATTTACGATCTTACCCCAACGCACCTTACTAGTCTTAATATAGGTACCTAGGTAGGAAGATTATTAATTGGAATAAAATAAAACTATAATTATTATTAAATAATATACCTACTTAATAAAAATACGCTATACAAATTAATATTTTAATAATAAAACACATTTTAAAATGAATACCTAATAGATAGGTGCAGACTGCAGACCCTACCTATTACTTACGTAATTTAATTTATTGTCCTTAAATAATAAGTCAATCTAACTGGGAAGCTTACCTACCTTAGGATTATTTATATGATTGCGACGGCGGACTAGGCGCTGGTAACATCGTAACGATATTGCTCTGTGTTATATTAATTTATTAAACAAGTTAAAGTTCTAGTATAAAAGTAAATTATATATCAAATAACGTATAACATCTAGTATAAACAGTGATAAAGTTATTGCTAAAGTTATAGTGTTCAATAACCCATAAAACATTATAAAATAGTAGTGAAATATCGCTAATTACCTGCAACAGCAAGTGTCACTACGTGTAACGGACATCGGCAGCGCAAAGGTCAATGACCTTGCGCTCACAGCAGCTAATCGGTGCTAAATCCACCAGGTACCGACCTGTTTCATACTAAAGATGAAGTGCGCTGGGTGTCTAAAGAGCATCAAAGAAGGTACGTCTATCGGATGTGTTGCTTCAGCTTGCAAAAGACGTTTTTGCAGCGTTTGCATCAATATAAACTCATTGACACCTGAACACGTAAAAAACTGGCTATGCCCTGAATGCAGTGCACAAGAAAGGAAGGGTGTAGACAATAGCTCGACCCCCGTAAGATTAAGCGTCGAGGCGCAAAATATTACGCTTCGCAAGAGATCAGAGCCGGCAGACAAGATTACTAGTGTCTCTGATACATCCGAAGTGCAAAGCCTATTATCAGCAGTGAGGCTTCTCACGGGAGAGATCTCTTCTCTCAAAAATAGATTGGAGGAGGCCACAGCATCCTTAAACCGCTGCAATGAGAGACTTGACGTCCTGGCGTCTTCGGTAGCCTCAAATGAAACACGAATCTGCGCACTCGAGCGCCGAAACGAAGAAATAGACGTTCTGAAATGCACCATTAGCGAACTACAGCAGGAAATAAATACACAGGCGCAGAATCATCTCAAAAATGAAATTGAAATCTGTGGCATTCCCGAATGTCCAAATGAGAACGTTACCCAAATAGCCTTGCTTTTAGCGAAGAAAATAGGCGTGGAAGTTGCAGATCAAGATATAGACTGGTCCGCCCGGGCTGGCCCGCGAGTTCTGGCGGCTGTGAATGCCCCGGGAAATGCGAGGGCCTACCCGCGCCCAATTGTTGTGTTCGTCTGCTGCGGCGATCTAAGCGGGACGAATTTCTTAAAGCATCCAAATCACGCCGAAATATAACTAGCACCGACTTAAGCCTACCCGGACCTGCACAAAAAGTTTTTATAAACGAGCGGCTCACGCAGAGAAATCGCCTATTATTTCGTGACTGCCGTACACAAGCGAAACAACTGGGGTACGAATTCTGCTGGTGCAATAACGGGACTATTTACGTACGAGCACGCGAAGGAAAATCTGCTAGTCCTATCCGCAGTCACGAAGATCTGGAACGATTTATCAATAAAAACTCAACAAAATCGAATGATACAACAATACCATAAACTAATATATGGGTACAGTTTTAATGTTGAGTGCGGGTATCTTCCTACACATTCTGACAGACATCAACGAAAGGAAAGTAGTCCGTATTACAATAGGTATACAAACTACTGTAAAAAGCATAACATCTGGTCATTGTATACTGTAATGCCACTCGATGTTTTTAAGAATATATATTGGTGTAAGCTTATTGTTGCTACTCTTGTAAGATATTTTTTATTTCTGTATGGAAAACTGTATTTTTTGAAGAAAACTAAGTTAATAATGTTACATATAATATTTATTTATGCACTGTATAATATTGGGGTGTATAATGTGTTTGCTGTTATGTACTGGTATTTTGATTCTGTGAAACTATTATTGAATGTCGTATTACTTTATGTCGTATTACTTTATGTTCTTAGTATAACATTTTTACTTAAGTTTACAATTGGTATAGGTTTGTTAGCCCATTCTCATTTTAATACTGCTGATGTCAAATATAAGCTACATACAGGGTACACCTACATACAAACCTGCACACTGCACGGATATAATACTTTAAATACATCTACATTTGAGTATAATAACTCAAACACACAGTTCACAGTATATTTTATGCAATTTAAACTAATGCAACCACAAACTTATATTGCCTCAATCACTTCTTACATCACTCTCTTACCTACCATATCTATCTGTAACACTGCCAATATTGCCGATAGTGCCGATAGGACAAAATACTTGCATATAATAATATGGATCCAGACGGAATAGGCAGTGACATAGATGCAATGCAAATTGATTGCCTTTCAATAAGCAATCCAGAACTGTGTAAGAATATTCTTCCTATAGAATGTAACTTTAAAGTTTTAACATTTAACATAAGAAGCATAGATAAAAATTTTGACAATTTTTATATAACGTTTAAACGTCTCAGCACAAAAATTGACGTCATTGTTCTTTGTGAATGCTGGCTAAATGAAAACTCGATTATTCCCCAAATACCAGGATATTCATCTTACAAAACTACGAAAAGCAGAAATCAAAATGGAGGTGTAGTCGTATATGTAGAAAACTCCCATAGTGCTACTTTTAAAGAACCTAGCCTTCATGTTTCGGACTGCATTTTAATTCAAATAAATAAATTAATAACAATAGTCGGTATCTACCGCTCACCCTCTGAAAGAAATACTGACTCTTTCCTTCTATCACTTGACAATCTGTTTCACAGTCTAAAGCAGTACCCTAATTTAATTCTCTGCGGAGATATAAACATAAATATAATTCCATCTGCAAATAATATCAGCTGCACCGAATATCTCTGTCTTAACGCCGAGCATGGACTACTACCGAGCATAACCTTACCAACTAGAGGCGACTCCTGTCTGGACCACATTATGATACGATCAACTGGAAAGGCAACTGGCGTAGTCTGCACCTCGGACATAACCGACCATGACATAGCCATAACTGGACTTTCAATAAAATTGAAATCCGAAAGGTTACCACGCAAGAGACTAAAACGAAATATCGAAGCCATCAAGTTAGACTTGCTAAATGTGGACTGGTCATCTATCATTAATGAACGTGTCGATGTGAATGTAGCTGTAAACTCCTTTATGACTCAATTGCTAGATATACTGAACCGTCATACAAAAATAGTTACCCTTTCTCGCTCGAAGTATAACCTAAAGCCTTGGGTAACTCATGGTCTACTTAAGTGCATGAGACACCGAGACAAGTTACATATGCAGCACAGAGCAGATACAGAAAATGAAATATTAAAAATTACATACAAGAGATACCGTAACTTTTGTAACAACCTTCTACGGAAACTTAAATGTGAGTACGAAAAAAAACAACTAGAAGAAAGCTACAAAAACTCTAAAAAACTTTGGAAAACAATAAAAAACATATGCCATCTTAAAAATTCTTCCCCTAAAATAAACGAACTACTTGGAACAACCCAAAAAGCACAAACACTAAACTCATGTAATAGCTATTTCTCGACATTAGGTCAAAATCTAGCAAACCAAATTCTTTCAAACATCGGCGAAACTGAAGAAACAATTGCAGCTAGCGTAAAATTAAGCCTATCTACGTGCAATTCCTTTTTTATGAAACCCACGGATCAATACGAAGTGGAAACATTTATTTTACAACTCCAGAACGAGAAGTCCCCAGGCATTGATGAAATAGGCAACGAACTAATTAAACAAATAGGAAAAGAAATAATTCATCCACTAACTGCTATCTTTAATTTAAGTTTAAGTACAGGAGTATTTCCCGACCAATGGAAAATAGCGCTAATAAGCCCAATATATAAAGCGGGCCCAAAAGGCAAACCGGAAAACTACCGCCCCATATCATTACTTGGAACCTTCTCTAAGTTGCTGGAAAAAATTGTTAATAGGAGACTTGTATCTTATCTGGAATCCCATAACATTTTATCAGAGAGGCAATTTGGTTTCAGGCAAAGTAAATCAGCGGAAGACGCAGTTCTACTCTTGACGTCTATAGTGTCAACCCACCTGGACCAAAAGAAGGGTTGTATAGGTCTATTCCTGGACCTTGCAAAGGCATTTGATACCGTCTCTACAGCGGTACTGCTTAGGAAACTTGAATGCACTGGTATCAGAGGCATACCACTTCAGTGGTTCAGTAGTTATTTGTCAAATAGAAAGCAGTGTACGAAAGTATCAAATTTAAAAAGTGACATGCAGAATATTAATTTTGGGGTACCTCAAGTCAGCATAATTGGGCCTACGCTGTTTATATTATACATTAACGACATACATAATTTGCCACTCAAAAACGCTGACATCATCTGTTATGCCGATGATACTGCCATAATATTCCATGGCCAGACTTGGGATGAAGTATACCAAAATGCTCAGCAGGGAGTCTCAGTACTATCGAACTGGCTTAACAGAAATTTACTGACGCTGAATATAGCCAAAACCAAATACCTTCTCTTTCATAAAACTGCTGCGTCCGCCCCAAATAGAACCCATTGCCTGAAGATTCATAGGTGCAGCAGGACCAGTGCAAATAGTTCCACAACGGCTCAGTGTAATTGTGATGAAATCGGCATGGTCGACGTCATTAAATATCTTGGGATTCAGGTGGACCACAATTTATCATTTAGATCCCACATCGCCTTCCTCTCAGGACGAGTGCGAAAGGTCATTGGTATAATGAAAAAACTACGTGACGTGGCGAACATATCAACATTAAAATTAGTATACGTATCATTATGTCAGTCGCTACTCAATTATGGTATTCTATCCTGGGGAAGTGCAGCAAAGACAACTTTAATAGAATTAGAGAGAGCCCAACGCTCAGTCTTAAAAGTAATGTTAAAAAAACCTTTCAGGTACTCAACTGTACTACTTTACAAAGACAGTGGAGTGCTTACAGTTCGTCAGCTCTTTATACTGAAAGCAGCCCTGATGAGACATAGACGGCTACTCCAATCTCCAAATGTGAACGATACTTTTAAGAGAAGAGTAGTTAAAGTCTATTTACCAGCCGTGAGAACAGACTTTGCTAAACGCTTTACACCTTATGTTGACGCTAAAATCTACAACTTTGTTGCAAAGTCCTGTAACCTTAAACACCTCACAACAAAACAGGCATCTCATACTATCACAAACTGGCTGAAAACATTAACATACAAGAACACAGAGGAAATACTTACGGCAAAAATGTCTTACAAACTAAAATAATTATTATCAAAAATGCAACATATACTTATACCTATACACATATATATTTATTTACTTATTATTTATTTATTGCGCCTTACCTCAACGTTGTATTAGATTCTAGAAACTACATATTATTATTATAAAATATTATAATCGCAAAGGGTACACTCCTAGTCCCCGGTAAAACATACTAGGAAGTCATACACGGTCGCCACGATACAGGTTACCTAGTGTGGAGACCACTAGTAAACGACACTGTTAAAAACTCTTATGCTAATAAAGATTTTTTTTTTTTTTTTTTTAATTATTTTCACACAACTGACACTGACTTATCCCCCCATTTTCATAAGTAAAATATCGATGCACGCCATCTCTCCTTGGTTGGGGCATTATTATTAAAACAGTAGAGCACGTGCAACTCTTTAAGACCACTGACCAAACACTACAGTTAATAACCGCGGACGAGGGTCGAGGGGCCGCGCGGGCGCAAGGACCGCGCGTAACCATAGAAACGCGCCGATCGGAGGAGTTCGCCTACGCCGGCAGCTAAGTACTGCTCTCATATTAGATACCTAGTTACATTTCTGCATGTCAATCTGAATTCGCGTCGCCGTGCGTTCGAGAACTCAAAACGCAAACATTTAAAGACTCTATTGGTGAGTTACTAAACACTATATTCGCTTGAATATAGGTTGTTTCGGTAAGCGCCTATGAAAGGGTTATCATGATTATTTTGTGGGTTACCCCTTCCGAATGGGTAACCCAATCAATACGGCTTTTTAGTTTTGCTTAACTACTATTCGACTTATTTTTTGGGAAACCCTTTCAAAGGGTTTCCGTTTAATAGGCTTACCCAAACGTAAGGGTTACCCAATCTTATAGGTTTTTAATAAAATTAAAGTATTCAGCCTTTCAAAAAACCCATTCAAAACCCTAAAAAGGGTAAGCGCTGGAGGTCCCTGGTGTGAACGTGCTAAGACTTGTCTCTATTTACCTCATGATGAAATACAATATTCTGGAGTCAAATAACTACTTAAAACACGGAAAACCTTGAGCTAAATAAATACTCGATAAAAAAATTACTTTAATGTACTTACCGAATTAACATAAGGCCCGGACTCCACCAAAGCGGAGATGTGCGGAGATGCGTACTGGCTAGACTGAAGCGGAGATGTGTGCTGGCTAGAGCGGAGATGTATGCTGTGTAGAGCGGGACTGAGCTGCGTGCGCCGAGCGTTGGATGTTGAGATTAACACAGCTTTTTTTGTCCACTACAAGTTAGCCCTTGACTGCGATCTGCGATGATAAGTGATGATGCAGTGTGAGATGGTAGCGGGATAAGGGTAAGGGCCATGGCAGATATTAAACCCATACCCCTGGTCGGTTTTTACATTTTTACACGGCTTCGCACCTACCGGAACGCTAAATTGCTTGGCGGCACGTCTTTGCCGGTAGGGTAGTAACTGGTAACTAGCCACAGCCGAAGCCTCCCACAAGGCCAGACCCGGGAAAATTCAGAAATTATAAATTCCCTACTACCTAAACAAAATAACGCGAAAGTGGCGATGGGCCCCGGGCACAGCGAGTTCTACGACGCGGCAGGAACTAGTGGCGCCGCTCACAGCACGCCGCTCACATCTCTTCTTGTCTCCGCTGCGCGCCGTCGCCAGCTTGCGAGCCACAGCTCACATCTCCGCATCGATCGCGCCATACAAATATGATACATCTCCGCTCAGTGGTATCCACTGAAGCTGAGCGGAGATGAGATGTGGGAATAACGAAATTCTATTGGTTGTTTAAATCACATCTCCTCTTCTCTCGTCTCCTCTCCGCTCTGGTGGAGTCCGGGCCTAAAGAGGTTTTTCTTTCAACTCAGCTGTGTCAATATGAATAGGTTTAAAAGTATAAGTATGTACTGTATGTACTTACCTACACAGTGGGTATCTTTCGTTATTTTCTTTTATTACCCTCGACGAAACGGAGACGGTATATGTGTTTGCCCTAAGAGGTTGTGTGTTTGTTTGTTTGTGCACTTTTTTGCTACCGTTTTCCTGGAGAACTACTGAACCGATTAATTGCGGTTTTTTGCATTAGATAAGTATAACTCCTGGCAAGTTTCTTAGATATGTTTTAGGCCCATAGACAACCAAGCTGAGCTGTAGTCTATGATTTAAATTTTTCAATATGTTACCATTTTTCACAAAAAGTACTGGGCCGATTGAGGTGCGGTTTTTTGCATTAGATATGTATAGCTTGTGACAAGAATTTTAGATATATTTTAGGACCATAGACAACCACGCTGAGATGTATCTAGTCTATGATTTTAATTTTTCAATATGTTACCATTTTTCACAAAAACTACTGTGTTGACTAAGATGCGGTTTTTTGAATTAGATATATTTAGCTTGTACCTAGATGCTGCCCAGGGTTTCATGATGGAGACAGGAGGTGGTCATAGGAACTCCTTAAGTTCTCGTTGTAAACCCGTCGTGCTTGGACTCTTTTGATTTTTCTTGACTTGCACTTTGTACCTAGATGCTGCCCAGGGTCTCATGATGGAGCCAGGACGTAGTCATAGGAACTCCTTAAGTTCTCATCGTAAACCCGTCGTATTTAGACTCTTTTGATTTATCTTGACAAGCACTTTAAACCTCGTTAAGTGATCACAGTTTGGTTTTTAGGGTTCCGTAGCCAAATTTGGCAAAAACGGAACCCTTATAGATTCGTCATGTCTGTCTGTCTGTCTGTCTGTCTGTCTGTCCGTCCGTATGTCACAGTCACTTTTTTCCGAAACTATAAGAGCTATACTGTTGAAACTTATTAAGTAGATGTATTCTGTAAACCGCATTAAGATTTTCTTACAAAAATAGAAAAAAAACAATAAATTTTGGGGTTCCCCATACTTAGAACTGAAACTCAAAAATTTTTTTTTCATCTAACCCATAGGTGTTATCCCCCATAGGGGTATCTATGGATAGGTCTTCAAAAATGATATTGAGGTTTGTAATATCATTTTTTTCTAAACTGAATAGTTTGCGCGAGAGACACTTCCAAAGTGGTAAAATGTGTGTGTGTGTGTGTGTGTGTGTGTCCCGTAACGTCTAAAATAAGAGAATGATAAAAATAAAAAAAATATATGATGTACATTACCATGCAAACTTCCACCGAAAATTGGTTTGAACGAAATCTAGTCAGTAGTTTTTTTAAATACGTCATAAATCGTAAACCACAATTTACCTTTTGAACGAGATCTAGTAAGTAGTTTTTTTTAAATCTATATATATAAAATTCAAAGTCCTGACTGACTGACTGACTTATATATCAACGCACAGCCTAAACCGCTGGTCCTAGAGACATGAAATTTGGAGAATGTGTTTTTTGTGAAGACTAGATATCCACTATGAAAGGGTTTTTCGAAATTCTACCCCCAAAGGGATAAAATAGGGGTTGAAAGTTTGTATGAAAGTCCGTCGTTTTTGAAGTTATAGCCATGAAACTTAGTGTATGAGCTGCGGGTTGAAAATGAAGAAAGACGTATTTCACAGTTTTTGAACATTTGACCCCCAAAGGGGTGAAATAGGGGATGAAAGTTGGTATGAAAGGCCTTCATTTCTCAAGATATTTTTCAAGTTATATCAACGAAACTTGGTATTTTGGCTTTCGGTAAAAAATAAAGAAGTACGTTTGTCACAGTTTTTCAAAAATCTACCCCCAATGGTTACCCCATTGGGGGTAGATTTTTAAATTAAGTACACGACAGATATGAATTTACTATGTAATTTATTTGGCCGCTAAATCACGACAGATATGGATTTTCATACAACTTTAGCCGGCCGCTGCTCGCATGTATTTGGCCAGTATAGCAATTTCGATATATCTCGAAGAAGGTTGTCAAAATAATGCTCAAATTTCCAAGCATGTTTGAGAAAAAAAGTTTATCTTATTTTATTATCTAAAGTAAAAAATTCTCAATTCCTAAGACTGATAATCTATATCTATACTTATAATAAAACTGTAACAGGTCCAATTCTATACATTGAAGATATTGTGAAATTTTTTTTGGAGGGCACTCATTATTCGATACTGAAGCCAAATCTGTATTTTTTTTCATTTTTGTCTGTCTGTCTGTCTGTATCTTGGCCGTGCATCACGTCGAAACTACTGAATGAATTCAAACGAAACTTAGCACTATTATAGCCCTTACTTATTATAGCCCTTATTATAGCCCTTAGGTAGGACATAGGATACTTTTTATCCCGAAATTCCGAATGAAGGCGTGAAATAAGGGTTGAAAGTTTGTATGAATGTCCTTCATTTCTCAAGTTATAGCCATGAAACTTGGTAAATGAGCTGCGGGTTAAAAATAAAGACATAGGTGTAACACAGTTTTTCAAAATGTTACCCCTAAAGGAGTAAAATTTTGTAAATAAATAGGGGTTGAAAGTTTGTATGAAAGTCCTTCATTTTTCAAGTTATGACCATGAAAGTTGGTATTTGGGCTTCTGGTTTAAAATAAAGAAATACGTGTTTCGCCATTTTTGAAAATTCTACCCCCAAAGAGTTGAAATAGGGTAGTCTTTTATTTAAGAAGATATTTTTCAAGGTAAATCTATGAAACTTGGTATTTTGGCTTTTGGTAAAAATACAAAAGGATGTGTGTCATTTTTAAAAATTCTACCCTCAGTGGGGTTAAATAGGGGTTGAATGTTTGTATTAAAGTCCGTCGTTTTTCAAGCTGCTATAACCACGTAACTTGGTATTTGGGCTTCCGCTAATGATGAAATACGGATTTTACAGTTTTTGAAATTTCTATCCCCAAGGATGTCAAATAGATAGTTTGTCCTTCAATCACGCCGCAACAGAGCAACGGATCGACGTGATGTTCGCAGTTGGCTCAGTTTATAGTTAAGTAGTTATTACAATGCATAACAATTAAAATTAAATTAAATCAATATTTGTACACCACACTGGTAGAATACTAGGATCCTCTATTTTTTAAGAACATCTTTGTACCGTATTCGACAATTAAATAATTTGAAGTTTGAAGTTTGACACAGGCTTCTTTTTAGCCCGGAAAATTAAGGTGTGCCTGTGGGAATTAAAAAAACTTAAGCCACGCGAACGAAGTCGCGGGCGTCCTCTAGTACGTCATAAATCGTAAACCGCAATTTACCTTTCATTCAATCAACTCAAATATTTAAAAAAACATTTCATTTAAAACTTACTACAGGTTTGTACGGAACCCTCGGTGCGCGAGTCCGACTCGCACTTGGCCGGTTTTTCATACATGATATTTTTTTACGTATTTTTTTAACTGATATATTTTTATAACAATTACGTATCAGAATATTAAAATTTAACACTATTTGACCCCTCTACTAAGCACACGTTTTATCGCGGAATGAGAAGGGTTTGGCCATAGTCCACCACGCTGATGCAGTTTTGTGTTTTAGATATTAATATGTTATATATACTTTTGCTAAGTTCTAATTGTTGTTTTTCAAAGTTATAAAGGCCATAATGGAGCTCTACAGTTCGTCGTGGGTTTTTTAAAATTTTTAATTTTATTACTTGTACATATACAGTTTGCTTAACCCTATGTAATTTACTTATATTTTATACCGGAAAATTAAATAACCCTGCAAGAATCTAACAATCAGAAGATGTCGCGGGCGTCTATTAGTATTATAATATTATAGAGGTCGTTGATTAAGAGATAATACATAATATACAGTATTCGGTAATTAGATAAAGACCGATCCACTTCCCAAAGAAACCCCGGAAGTCCTAATTGTTTTTAACGTTTTATTTAGGTACGCCGCAGTGGCGTTTCTCCAAAGACAATATTATGAATACGGCTTGTCGCAAGGCGGATATCTATCTAATGCAGACCCGGGGACTTTATTTGTACCTTTCCATGCTTCCGAACCGGTGGTGGAGTCTTGACATTATACTAAAATCCATACTAATATTATAAATGTGAAAGTGTGTCTGTCTGTCTGTCCGTCTGTCTGTCTGCTACGCTTTCACGGCCTAACTACTCAACCGATTTTGATGAAATTTGGTACAGAGATAGGGTACATCCCGGGGAAGGACATAGGCTACATTTTATCCCGGAAAATTGAAGAGTTCCCGCGGGAATCAAAAAAATGTATCTGTTCAACCGATTTTGATGAAATTTGGTACAGGGAGATGTTGTACTCCGGGGAAAGACATAGGTTGCTTTTTATCCCGGAAAATTGAAGAGTTCCCCCGGGAATAAAAAAAAACAATCCACGCGGACGAAGTCGCGAGCATCATCTAGTAATTTATAAAATCGAAAGTGTGTTTGTAGGTTTATTGGTTTTGTCCTTCAATCACGCCGCAACACAGCAACGGATCGACGTAATTTTTGGCATGGGTATAGTTGAGGACCTGGAAAGTGACATAGCCTAATTTTTATCCCGGAAAATTAAGGAGTTCCCGCGGGAATCAAAAAAACTTAAACCACGCGGACGACGGCATTAGCTAGTACTATTATCATAAGTGACACAAGTTGTCCCTTTTTTATTTTATTTTTTTATGGGTAATGGGTATGTTTCCCTCCAGAATACCCCCTTAAAAAAAATTGGCAGTCATAGGGACTGTCGACAGAAGTGAAAATGATTTTTTTTTTAATTTTTTTTTAAATGAAAATAATTAAACCTTAACACTAAGGCATTAAAGTTTAATTTCGAATGTAGTATATTTATATTTAAGACCTTCCACGTGAGCATGTCGGTGTTCGCGAGCATGCCTCTGTTCGCGAGCATGTCGGTCACGCGAATCTACATTTTTACGCCCTACCAAAAAGTGCTCAACGCGCCTAAAGAAGTTTTCACTACAAAACCGGCCAAGTGCGAGTCGGACACGCGCACCGAGGGTTCCGTACAAACTGTGACGTGGTAGGCCGTCTACGATGTGGTGTACACTGTACGGCCATTAGAGCTGTGAAAAAATCAAACTTCTAAGCCAACGCAATCAAAAGATACAGCCGTTTATGCTGCAAATTTTCGACACTCGCAAGGGAATCAGAACCTATAGGGTACTTCCCGTGAACTCAGAATGTTGAAATTTGGTACGAAGCAACGTATTATAGCACAAATAAAGGGATAATTGCGAAAAGCATAAATTTTTAGTTACATCATAAAATAAAAATATTTTTAATAATTTAAAACGCCGTCTAAACGCCGTTTAGACGTTAGTTTGATTTTTTCACAGCTCCAAGGGACAGTAGATATAGAATATTTATTTATTTATTTATTTAGACAACATAACTGAAGAGACCTTACAGTTGCCCAATGCGTCTCTCCAGGCTACAGGATTAGAGTGAGACAAAAACTTAACTACAACTTATTAGCTTATTAGCTTACAATTAACAAAATTACAGAAAAACATAATTTGGTACACCGATCATAAAAATAATATCATTCCAATAAGACTACACTATAAACATAATACACATCAAACAAGGAATTAACCTAAATAATACAATTAACCAAAACAATAACAATAAGGTTATCGACTTTCCAATATTTTTTTTATCACTTTGGCGAGCTGAAGTCCCGAATTTTCGTGAACTAAATCGTTGAGCAAGCGCAGCGCACGGGTCAATGGAGCCTGCTGAGCCAGCTCTGTTCTATGATATGGCAATGCAAACTAATGACGTCGACGCGCTATAGCGTAACTGTCAGGTGCATGAAGGGAAATATACATTAGTACTCTAGAGCTACTTCTTTTCCCTTGGATAAGACTGAGTATGTACAAAAGTAAGGCTATATTGCGCCGTAATTTTAAAGTTTCATACCCAGTCATACCAAGATATGAATATATATAGTATATGATATGAATTTCAGCTTGATACCTCCATGCGTTCCTGAGGAAATGGGTCTTGACACAGACGGACGGACAACAAAGTGATCCTATAAGGGTTCCGTACCAACGGAACCCTAAAAATCAGCGGCGTCGAGAATGACGGGTCTCAGGTTCCCAAATCTTGGATGCTACTGAGACAACACAAGTTGTCCTACGTGCAGAAATAACTCATTTCATTTCAACCCCCTTCCCCCCTCCATAGTTTCAACTTTTCAAGCCAAGAAAACTCCTGCCCATTATCTGATTAATGGAAACGGATCACGATCCTCAGGAATGAGGAATACGATGCAGAGAGAGATTTTTTTATTTTGAAGGTTTGGGCTAGCATTATTTAAAGCTATTACTTACTAAAGACAATCATTAGCAGTTACTACAATAGGTACCGTTTAAGTACCCTCAAGAATCTTAAGGGTACCTATTCTTTTCCTAATTTTTCAATTCAATGGTAAGAAAGGGATCTTAAGTTAAGATCCCTTTCTTGCCATTGAAAAATTTGATTCCCTGTGATATTATAATAAGTTATTATAAATAACCAATCTTTTATATTTATATAACCTTATTTAATACCATTTAGAAATTCGACCTTTATTATCAAGCAATTGCGTAATGCATCATGATAATATAGGTAACAGCCGGAGTCTTACTTCTGTAAGTACACAAATCGAATTAGGTATTTGTAAGTAAATAAATTATTTACCTAATTCACCGATTCTTATCATCGGTTATCAATACGTGACACCGACCACGGTCAGTGCGTAAAAACAATACTTTTCGCATTAATTATACACCGTATACCAATGACTTAAGTATGTATTGATTGAATAAAGTTCATTATTATATTATAGGCAAAGAGCTAGTGACCTATATTATGTTCAGGCTGAGCGTACGTTTGCTTTATTCAAAACTAGACGATGCCCGCGACTCCATCCGCGTTGGTTAAGTTTTTTTTATTCCCGTGGAAACTCTTTTCTCGGTTTTCTCCGTTGAACAGATGGGCCGTGAAAGCGTAGCAGACAAACAGACAGACACACTTTTGCATTTATAATATTAGTATGGATGTATACCTATGTTTGATTTGTATGTATGATTTGGCTAAAATGAGTCTTACTCTTACTAGCTAGGCCTCGTTTTAACTTTCTGCTTGAAGTCTTACATTACCATCTCTACTATAGGCTGTACACATAATATGTCATCATTAGTTCTTTTCGTTTCGTCTGCCTCGTTGGTCTAGTGGTTAGGCGGTGTTTCACCCCCGGGCCTCGGAGAGCACGTTAAGCCGTCGGACTGGGTTATTATCACTAACATGATAATAGTCGTTAAAGCCCGCCAACCCGCATTGGAGCAGAGTGGTGGGCTGTAGTGGTGGTGGTGGTTAGTTCTTTTGCCCCAGACGACAAATTCTTTCGACGTACGTTGCGTAACACTTCCATGGCCAGAACATCCCTGAAAGGTTTTCTTATTACTTAAAGGTCTGTTTAAATACATTGAAGAAACAATACATTAGCTCTTAAAGTATTAAATTCTTGCATGGAAATGCGCCTCAAATGTGTAATCTCTTTCAAGTCTGGCTCTCAAGCCAGGCGGACATTGAGGAAATCTCTAATTACTTGTAAATTAAAAAAAATAAAAAAAAATAAAAAAGTCTTTACTCTATTATTTACTTTTAAGTAGTTGTGATATTTTTATTGTGATACTAGTTTTAATCTAAAAGGAGGAATTTCAAATTATCAAAAGTGAGTGGTAGTGATTTTAGATTACAGTCAAAATAATATGATAGATTTATTTTATTTCTATTATATTATTATTTATTTGGTGACTTTTTCTTCTCTTATTATACTTATGTACTGTTTGTGGGTTTTTCTAGTGGATATCTAAAACAAGTGCACATCCATACTTAATATTATAAATGCGAATGTGTGTCTGTCTGCTACGCTTTCACGGCCCATCTCTATTCAACCGATGTTGATGATATTCAGTATATCGGTAGGTTACATCCTGGGGCAAGAAATAGGCTACTTTTTATCCAAGAAATCCTGAATTCTCCCGGGAACATTGAAATAGAATGAGTACAACTAAAATTCTACATCATTGCCCGGGAATCAAAAAAAATTATCCACGCGCACGAAGTCGCGGGCATCATCGCAGTAAAGCAATATTTTAAAATATTAAAAAGCACTGCCCTGCCAAATATAATATGTTTTCAATAATTTTATAAGCTAGTATCGCTCGGGAGGATGTTTTTTTTTTTTTTTTATCCACTACAAGTTAGCCCTTGACTGCGATCTCACCTGATGGTAAGTGATGATGCAGTCTAAGATGGTAGCGGGCTAACCTGTTAGGGGCATGGCAGTTATATTAAACCTATACCCCTATTCGGTTTCTACACGGCATCGTACCGGAACGCTAAATCGCTTGGCGGTACGTCTTTGCCGGTAGGGTGGTAACTAGCCACGGCCGAAGCCTCCCACCAGGCCAGACCAAGGAAAATTCAGAAATTATAAATTCCCAAATTGACCCTGCCGGGGATCGAACCCGGGACCTCCGCACGTTAAGGCAACAGCGCTACACACTACGCCACGGAGGTCGTCATACATGTACATATAATCCCACAAACTTATCTGGCCCGGTGGCCAAAATTGGAACTAATTTATGCCTGTTTAGTTTTTGTTTTATTTTTCATATATACTAGCGACGCTGTCACCGGGTCGGATAAGTTTGTGGGACAATAAGGATTCTAACTATACCCCATACATCCAAATCTGTTCAGGCATTACCTATTAGTTATGGTGGAATAAAGAAACTAGCCCACACGTAAACCCTAAAAACATAACAGTTCTTTTTTTTGGGCATTTGTGTAAAAATATCTCTTTATCAGTCAGTCTTAGCGGGTTATTTTTTGTTCCAGTGTCCACAAGCAAAATGTGTCCAATATGGCCGCTCCACCTGATCATCCTGTATCTACTGGTGTTGTGTCCGCTATGGGTGCTGTGCCAGGCCGCGCCGGATCTGTTGGCTAACTTCTCGGCGGACACCTTTTTAATGCACATGGATGACAGCTACTTCGTCGATGTCAATGTGACAGGTATGGCGACAGACAGACAGACAGAGGAGGCTTAAAAGCCCATTACACTACACTTTTTCAAGGGAGTGTAATAAGATTTATGGAGGAAGTGTCCAGATTAGGGACATCGGGTCGTCCCGGTCTGTCACGCTCTGCCGACCGGGCAATGTAATAACACCTAGTTAGGGTGGTTAGGGAGCTCAAGTCAGTCGTCGCACGACCAGCGTAGAGAGTAGTTGTGTTTCTCCGGCTCGCGCGAGCATTTTATTTTGACGTTAATTTAGTTTACTTTGTGCCATCTAAGTTCTCGTGCATACTGAGTTAGGGCCCGATTGCTACAGGGCCCTTGAAAAAGTGTAGTGTACTAGGCCCATTACTAATAGGGCTGGACACTTTTGGGTATGGAACTCGAAAAATCCTTACTTCCTTACTATAATATTATAAACGCGAAAGTTTTTATGTATGGATATATGGATGTTTGTTACTCTTTCGCGCAAAAACTACTGAATGGATCTGGCTGAAATTTGGCACAGAGATTATATTCTGGAATAGCACATAGGCTACTTTTATCCCGGAAAATTAAAGAGTTCCCGCGGCAAACGAAAAACCTAAAAACCACGTCGAAGAAGTCGCGGGCATTAGCTAGTGATCATCAGTATCTAAAAATCTCTCTGCGTCGTATTTGTCATAACTGAGGGTCGTGAGTTGTGACCCCTTACCATTAATCACATAATGGTAGGTTTTAATTGGGATAGTAATGTAGTGGGTTCCCAGGTCCTCCCGCATATGACTCTACTAAGAGTAACTTAACTCTTAGGATTTGTAACGATACTATCAGATGTTAGTGATAATAACCGGTACCGACGACTTAACGTGCTCTCCGAGGCACGGTGGAGACGAAAAAGCCCAATTTGAATCTCCAAATTCGGACTTGTCAGTTGTCAGTAACTGGATGGGTGACCGAATTCGGAGATCAGCGTTGCTTAGCCATCGCAATCGACTGATATGCGTTGTCACAACTATGCCACTCGTCCCTCATCGTTATCTAAAATTTATGTACTCGTAATTAATATTTTCAGGATATGATCTTCAGGCGCACGAGGAGTTCGCAGTGCGAACACAAATACCCCACGTGGCGACGGCCGAATGGAATTCTACTTACACTTTGACGAACGAACAGTTCGATAAAAAGCTCTTTGACGGGAAAATCCAGGTCAACTGTCATTTTCTAGGTGAGTACTTTAGTTAGGGATCTATGATTTGGTTTGTAAGTTGGCAGGTTCTATATAAGGTCACATAAAGTAGTTAATATGTTTAAGCATGGAATATTGTTTTCTCATGTGAGTGAACTTTTGATCCTTTTTTTTTGGGAAAATATATATCTCTCTAAACCTAAGGATCACTTTAGTTGACTGCCTCGTTGGTCAAGTAGTTAGCATGTTCGACTGCGGCTGACGAGATCCCGGGTTCGACGAGTCCTGGATCAGGCCATAACAATTCTTGGGTTTTTCAGAGAAGTCTTAGTCTAAGAAGTCTTTCTAAGTCTTAATATAACTGCCATGCCCCTAACTGGTTAGCCCGCTACCATCTAAGACTGTATCATCATTTACCATCAGGTGAGATCAAGGGCAGTCAAGGGCTGACTTTAAGTGGATTTAAAAAAAGTGTGTGCGTGAAATTCACATACGGCAGAAGTGAAACTTTAGAAAAGTAGCCTACAAGATAATGAGATAAAGATACAATTTGAGCTAGATAGATTTTGATTTTGCAGATAGATTTTGAGCACAATGGAGCATTAACGCGACTCAATAATGTACAACGCCATCTATTGGTTGTGAACGTATAACTTGTATTCTATCTCATTCTCTCGCAGGCTTATTCCTATTATGAATACGTTTGTCTCTTTTTAGTGTCGCTTTTTCGTTGCATCGAATTTTCAAATCACAACGATTCTAAAGAAGTTTCACTTCCAAAAACCCTTTTTTTTCAGGCAGGACCGATTTGACGGTGGAAACGCGCCGCAACGGTTCGCTATACCCCATAAGGAATGGCACCATACCAATCACGGTGATAAGGCCCGTACGGGTGATTGACACCGTGTTTACCACCAGTGTTGCCGTTTTTGTGAGTTCTTTGTTTCTCTCTCTCGTATTCCCCGAATTTCTGAGGGTCCTGACCCCATTCCGTTAATCACATAATGGCAGATGAATTTATTTTTAAACAAGGTGATGCCCGTGACTTTGTGCGCGTGAATTTAGTTTTTTTCATTCCCCCGGGAACTCTATAATTTTCCGGGATTTTTATCCCGGTAGCCTATGTTCTCAATAAATACCTTATAAAACCTATCCCTGTACCAAATTTCATCAAAATCGGTTGAACAGATGGACCGTGAAAGCGTAGCAGACAGACAGACATACACACTACTATACACTGTCAGTGTACAGTTTGACATTGACGACCTCCGTGGCGCAGTGTGTAGCGCTGTTGTGTCTTAACGTGCGGAGGTCCCGGGTTCGATCCCCGGCAGGGTCAATTTGGGAATTTATAATTACTGAATTTTCCCTGGTCTGGCCTGGTGGGAGGCTTCGGCCGTGGCTAGCTACCACCCTACCGGCAAAGACGTGCCGCCAAGCGATTTAAAGTTCCGGTACGATGCCGTGTAGAAACCGAATAGGGGTATGGGTTTAATATAACTGCCATGCCCCTAACAGGTTAGCCCGCTACCATCTTAGACTGCATCTTCACTTACCATCAGGTGAGATCGCAGTCAAGGGCTAACTTGTAGTGGTTAAAAAAAAAACAGTGTATACTAATATTAGTATGGAAGTATGGATTCGGATGAAGATGTACCATTTTGTTTCATTCGCAGGTATCCCTGATCTTCATAAACTTCGGTTGCGCGATGCACTGGCCCACGGTGAAGGCGTGTTTCAAAAAACCCATTGGACCCGCCATCGGCTTAGCTGGACAGTATCTGTTCATGCCATTGGTAAGTCTTACCCCTTTCTAACTGCCCAACGACCTCAATTTACATAGGACCCTGTGACGGGCCCTGTCGAACAAAGAGTGTGGACTGGAGATTTTACTAACGCCATCTAGTCTGAAAAGCGGGACAGCGCTATGGCGGGGACAAGGACAGGCTTATACAGGTGAGGGGCATGCCCTACTTTTGTCTATGAAAGGGCCCATCTAGTACCTACATATATATTAATTCCTTATTATTGAGGATTTTGACTTTCCATAGTAGTAGTAGTTTCTATGGGATAATAAATGCGACGAATCACATACTCAAAGTTTTTACTTTTTAACTTTTTAGCGGTTATAACAATTTATAAAAATGTACCTAGATTTATAATGGGTGGGCAGACAAGAATATGTGGAGTCGGGTTGTGCTGCTTCGTTTTTGGGAGAGATCTACATTTTTGAATAATATTGTGACCATTGTAAAGCGAGATCGCGCCTCAACTAAATTGTATAAATTATTATTCTATTATTGTTTTATTATTATTTTATAATATATTTCACCTTATTTTGTTTTTTTAATTTTTATTGACTGAGAGGTGACGTATAGTCACAACCTGCAGCATGGTGAAGAAAATTTCGGTTGCGGACGATTGCCTTATATTGAACATGAGTTTGAAAAGAGAGTCTGTACATCAAAACCCGTACGCGTTTCGAGACAGTACTGTTTTCTATTAAACATGCAAACGCAAATACGCGAAATAGAGCGGAGATGGGCGTAGATGTTTTAGCGGACTAATCAGATTCTTGCTTAATGACGTGATATTTTTTCACATCATCTATCAACAATCTAATTGGTCTGCTAAACACATATTCGCCTATCTCCGCTCGATATCTGCGGTCGATACCGGGCCATAGGATAAATCTAAACTAAAACTAAATAAAACGGTGCTTACTGAACAAGACACAACAACAGACCCCCCACATGGTGGACGGACGACATCAAGAGAGTCGCAGGGAGGCGTTGGATCCAGGCGGCGCAAGACCACGGCTTGTGGGGGACCCTACAGGAGACCTATGTCCACCTGTGGACGTCTATCGGTTAGCGACGCCAAAAAAATACTAAAAACTAAAACTGACTGAACTGCACTCACTAAAAATCCACCCAGTGGGAGGGATTTCCCGATGCTTTCTACCTGACATTCAAATTCAAATTCCACCCTCTATTCCATAATTCCATAATTTCTGGTATGTTTTTAAACAGGTAGTATTTTTTTAATTCCAGATATCGTTCGGCCTAGGTTTCCTCATATTCCCTGACTCGCCAGCCTTGCGCTTGGGGATGTTCTTCTCAGGCGTATCTCCCGCGGGGGGAGCCTCTAACATTTGGACCTTCATCCTCGGAGGGAACCTGGATCTGTCCCTGGCCATGACTTCCATATCTACTTTGGCTGCGTTTGGTAAGTATTCGTCAAGTTTTCTCCCCTGGGACAACCCCCTCAAATGAATCTGTTAAGAGGCCGGCGAACGAGGCTCGGAACTTCTATTCAAGGCGCAAACAAAAATCTTCCGGTATATTGCTATCTCTATTTGGCTCATGACACATGATCTCGTGCAAGCGCGATAGCAATATTATAGTTCACAATTTGTTATACATTTGGTCTTGATTCGTAAATACTAAAAATGATGAATGAAAACTATTATAGTTTTGTTTTTCATCTCGTTTTAGATATCGTTGGTTTCATCTTGTTTTACATGTCATTTATGTCGTAAAAATATGCAAAACGCAATGCGCTTACATTTAATTTTGGGAAAGTATTTTGAAAACAGTATTATCCAGGGACCTACATAAAAACGAGTTCAATCTAAATCATCGCATATTATGGTGGAAATATTTTCGAATTACAAATTATTTTTGTATTACGTTTGTGTGGACAATTCACCCTCCGCCACCATCTTATAAGGTGTAAAATAATATTATAAAAATAACATCTATATCGAATCGATGAGAAAGATAACAGTTTCTTTTTCAACGAAGTTTCAACCTATTTTTGGCTTATTTTCTACATCATCGTGATTCCGTACCTACGTACCGGAATCATTAAAAACACTGAGGAAATGGAACGTCATTTTCAGCTCAGCACTCCAAAAATCTTAGAATTTCCAGCACAATTGATTATAATAAAGATGGCTGTTTATGTTGTCCCAGGTCTGATGCCAGCGTGGCTGTTCTCTCTCGGCCAAGTTGTATTCGCCAACGCAAATATCGTGGTTCCGTACCTACGTATCGGAATGTTCGTCATCGGGCTATTCGTCCCACTAGCCATAGGGCTGGCGATGCAGCGGCTCACACCGCGCGTGTCAGCTTTCATGGTGCGGATCCTTAAGGGTTTCTCCACGCTGCTGCTGCTCTTCATCATCACCTTTGCGATCGTCACCAACCTGTACATCTTCGAGCTGATGACGTGGCAGGTTAGTCAAAGTCAAAATATATCTATTCAATTTAGGAACAATGTACACTTATTGTGACTGCCTCGTTGGTCTAGTGGTTGGCATGTTCGACTGCGGCCGATGAGGTCCCGGGTTCGAGTCCCGGGTCGGGCCATAATTAAGTATTGGGTTTTTTTGACTAGAAATTCTCAGTACTAGCCCGGAGTTAGGAAATTGGCGGTGTTCCGCCCCCGTGCCTCGGAGAGCACGTTATAGTCAATAGTCAATATCATTTATTCAATATAGGTACACTGTAGGTACACTTATTGACGTTAAAAATTACTTACTTAAAAAAAACTTGATAAACATGTTAAGCCGTCGCGTCGGTTCCGGTTATTTATCACTAACATGATAATAGTCGTTAAAGCCCGCCAACCCGCATCGGAGCAGCATGGTGGGCCTAAGCTCTAATTCCCTCTCTCCTATGAGAGTGGAGGCCTGTGCCCAGCTGTGGGACATTAATGGGCTGTAGCGGTAAATGCGAAAGTGTGTCTGTCTATATTTTTGTTTTATTGAAAATTTTGACCTAAACAAACACACAATCAAAAAAAAACTGATTTAAACCAACCAAAATCTTCCACAGATCCTAGTAGCGGGTATGGGTGTGCCCTGGCTGGGTTATCTCGCGGGCTACACAGTCGCGCGACTGTTTCGGCAACCGCACCGCGACGCGCTCGCTATCTCCATCGAGTCGGGCATCCAGAATACTGGCATCGCGATCTTCCTGCTGAGATACGCGCTGCCTCAACCCGAGGCTGATATTACTACAGGTAAGTTAACCGACGTGTGGCCTTGGCTGAGCTTCTTAGTCGCGCGACTGTTGCGTTGCGCTTACGATATCCATCGAGTCGGGCATCCAGAAGACTGACATCGCGATCTTCCTGCTGAGATACGCGCTGCCTCAACCCGAGGCTGATATTACTACAGGTAAGTTAACAGACGTGTGGCCTTGGCTGGGCTTCTTAGTCGCGCGACTGTTGCGTTGCGCTTACGATATCCATCGAGTCGGGCATCCAGAAGACTGACATCGCGATCTTCCTGCTGAGATACGCGCTGCCTCAACCCGAGGCTGATATTACTACAGGTAAGTTAACAGACGTGTGGCCTTGGCTGGGCTTCTTAGTCGCGCGACTGTTGCGTTGCGCTTACGATATCCATCGAGTCGGGCATCCAGAAGACTGACATCGCGATCTTCCTGCTGAGATACGCGCTGCCTCAACCCGAGGCTGATATTACTACAGGTAAGTTAACAGACGTGTGGCCTTGGCTGGGCTTCTTAGTCGCGCGACTGTTGCGTTGCGCTTACGATATCCATCGAGTCGGGCATCCAGAAGACTGACATCGCGATCTTCCTGCTGAGATACGCGCTGCCTCAACCCGAGGCCGATATTACTACAGGTAGCTTAACAGACTTGTGGCCTAGTGCCACTGGGCTACTCAGTCGTGCGACTGTGCGGCAGCGGAATTTAAAAAAAATAACAGAAGTCGGACCAAAAGTAAAAAATATTCCCCCTTTTGTGATCATGGGAACCTCAGATATAGATTTTTAAAGAAATAATATGTTGTTGAAACAGCAATAAAATTAAGACCAATTTTTTAAATTCCAATTTTCTGGGCATGATTTCCAATATTTCTTCTATTATATTTTTCAATATTTTTTCCAATATTTCTTTGAAAACCTTATTTGGACTAACAGGAACATTTAAAAAAACGTTAGCCAAATCGGCCTAGCCTTTCTCAAGTTATATGCGCTTACCAACGAAAAGCGTTTATATTTTATTTGTATACTAGATGATGCTCGGGACTTCGCGACTTCGGTTTTTCGATTCCCTCGGGAACTCTTTAGTTTTCCGGGACAAAAGGCTGTATATGTCCTTCCCTGCTGTATATAATATTTTATTCCACTACAAGTTAGCCCTTGACTGCGATCTCACCTGTTGGTAAGTGATGATGCAGTCTAAGATGGTAGCGGGCGGGGTATGGCAGTTATATTAAACCCATACCCATTGTTGGTTTCTACACGGCATCATACGCTAAATCGCTTGGTAGTACGACCTATGCTGGTGGGTTGGTAACTAGCCACGACCGACGCCTCCCACCAGACGAACATAGTAATAGGTTTGTCTGTTTGTTGTTTGTGATGCATTATTATGTTATTTTTACAGTGGTGCCAGTCTCCATAGCGATCATGACTCCAGGTCCTATGATATGCATATTCATATATCAGAGGATCAAAGCTTGGTGCGTATACATTTTGTTTATTTTCATCTTTATATGCACTTTATAACACATTTTTGTGTTCGTTTTTGCGTGCGGAAGGGACCATCCATTGATTACGTCACATTTTTATAAATTAAAAAAAACCATAATGTAGTATAGTGTCTTAGGTTTCGGAAATAGGAAAATAAACTTTTTTATTTTCAAGTTTTTAAATATTTTTTTTATCTACTATCTATCTATCATTGTTATACTAGAGCTTAGATCGTGATACTTCGACTTCGTCCGCGTGGATTTAGACTTAAATATCCCGTGGTAGCTCTAATCCCAAGAAAATCCCTGCCATTATGAGATTAATGGAAGGGGGTCACGACCCTCAGCAATGAGAAATACGACCCAGAGAGAGACGGAGAGAGCTCTTTAACTTCCGAGGGTAAAAAGTGGCATAAATGTCCTTCCCTGGGATGCTATATATGTACCAAATTTCACCAAAATTGTTTAGCGAATAGGGCGTGAAAAGGTAACTGACAAACAGACACACTTTCGCATTTGTTAGTATGGATAGAAATTAGGAAATTATCCAACTTAAATGTTATGAAAATTCGTTTTAAGTATGTGTGATTGTTATTGAAACTTAACTTATATGGATGGTCCAAAAGGGATGATGTTTTGGCATTTAAAGAAACTCCCAAAAACTATATAAGACATTTTGATTGTGTACGTTTTTTGGGATTCATTCTCATATAAGGTTAATGTCGCTACTAGAACATCGAGTTTTTAAGTGTTTTTACCCAAAGATGATAATGTAATATCATTTTTGAAGATATTATTTTTAAATGAGCTTTAGAAAAATTACAGATTTTGGTGATTTTTTATTTGGTTAAGAACATGAAAAATGAATTTATTATATATTATCATGAGCGCAAGCGCTATCTTTTACACAACTACCCAAAAAAAGAACTGTAATGATTTCAGGGTTCGTGTATGTATGTGAGTTTCTTTATTCCACCATATCTTTTAAATGCCTGAACAGATTTGGATGTATGGGATATCGTTAGAATCCTTATAACATCCCGAGTGACAATGGCTATAATTTTTTTTTAATCTTTTTTAGCAGGGCAGTCATGTTTTTTATTAATTATAGCTTGTTATAGAATTAACTTTTCCGTTAACAATAAAGTCCGAACTATTGGCACATAAACTAATTAATTGATTTAAAATCTACTATAATTTGAAATGCCCTTATTTATACCGACTTAATTTTATTTTTATTTTATAACGCTTGTACTTACGTTTTGATACAATTTCACTGAGTGTGTATTTTTGCGTTTTTCATATAATGTCACCATCATGTCGCCATAGCTGGGGATGTAAGCGTACGTATTCAATACCATACGGGACGGTGGCGGGCCGCTTTAATTGTTTTTGCTTCTTAAGTAAGATTCACATCAAACTGGCAAGAAACGGGCATTATCATCCTTATGTGGTCAAGGAATCAGAAGCTTAATTCGCTATAATCCGCCAAAGTAGACAATCTAAGTCCGCACGCGAGCTCTGAGGAATCGGGGGCTGAGGTAGCGGGCCGGTGCCACCGCGCCCGACCCGTCGCTTCATTCCCCGCATACTTCCATACTAGTGCCGAACTAGACGCGAGAGTACGCTTTATCGAGTCCTGTTTTTAATTTTGCGATAGCAGTGTTACATTGTACTTTAAATAGTACTAAACTTAAGAGTTTCTTTGTGTGTGCAAATAGATGTTTAATTTTTAAATTCCTTAAAGTACTGATTATTCTTATTGCGACAGTGATTAATATAGATTTTACGTTCATTTTGTACAGTTCATTATAGTTAAATTTTATGATACAATTTATTTTTTCTTCCCTATTGCACATACTATCCTCATAGAATTATTATTAAATAATTAATTCAATGCACGCGCACAGATACAAAAGATGTGTTAGTATCGATAACGTAATATTGACTAAATCACAACTATATCATGACGTCAACATTCCTTAAGATTCCTCGGACCTGGCGCGCGAGCTGTATTTGGTACAGCGATATTCACCGCCCAATAAGCCAGCAATTCGCATCAGCATCACACAAATATTCCAAATTATTCTCAACGTACGTTTCTTTCCAACACTGGAGCATCCCAGGAAATGTTAAGAGTTATTGACTCGACAATGCACGATTGTAAAGTCCTCCTAACATCCTTATGTGGTTGACGCCCAATCTACTCGAACGAAACGGTATTGCTCAACGTTTCTGATACGAACCGCTAAGGCGTTCCGCCCGTCTAGCGCATATATTTCCTGCCACGTATAACTTAAGTACCTTCAAGGCATATTCCAGGCAAGCGCGCTCCAACTAGACCTCATCATTGCTTTGTATTAAGCATAATTGTCGTCAAGCGCGAGCCTATTCTGTAAAAAAAAAACAAGTTTAAAATTAATAAAAATATTTTTATTATATGATGTCAATGATCTTAGAAGAAAATGATGTAATAAAAAATTTATGCTTTTCGCAATTATTCCTATATCTGTGTTATAAGACGTTGCTTCGTACCAAATTTCAAGATTCTGAGTTCACGGGAAGTACCCTGTAGGTTTTGATTCCGTTGCGAGTGTCGAAAATTTGCAGCATAAACGGTTGTATCTTTTGATTGCGTTAGCTTAGAAGCTTGATTTTTTCACAGCTCCAAGGGACCGTAGACCTGAGTATTTGATATTAATTTCAGCTTGATACCTCCATGCGTTCCTGAGAAAAAGGGCCTTGACACACAGGCGGACGGACAACAAAGTGATCCTATAAGGGTTCCGTTTTTTCCTTTTGAGGTACGGAACCCTAAATAGGAAATAAAAGTGTCTTAATTTGCTATAATTCAATTTATTTTTAATATAATTGCCACGTAAAATGCGTTGCGGTGCGATTCAATGCGGCGCGGTTGATGTGAATCTACTTTATTTTAGCTATTTGGGAACATGAGAAATATTTAAATATTTTTGGCCAAAACGGCGGCCGCAAAAATCCTGAGAATTCCTGAAAGAAAGTTGTTTTTTCAAGACAATTTAGAATGTGCTATCTCACCCGATGGTTGGTGAAGATAATAATAATTATTTAACAATATAATAATTATTTCTCATATTTCTTTACAAAAAAAATTGGTCGCTTACAGCGGTGGTGGAGGTGATATATGTATAAGTAATATAAGAAAATGATAGTAATAGTCTTGTATACTATTAATTATTGTTCTAGGATAAACTTTAGCTAATATTTCATGACTGGATAATTTTGTGGTCACTTACAAAATCTGACTTTAAGTTGCCTTCCATCAGCGATGTGCTACATAGCTAAACTCAAACTCATAGTATATTTATTCAAAATTGATAAATACACAGTACACCTTCTGGACGTCACGTTTACAAAGTAAATGATAGTTAACCATGGTATCTAAAAACAAGCTACGAGGGTTCCAAACGCGCCCTAAGCACACAAACATCCGTAGCTTAGTACTTAGTAAAGTACTAAGCTACGGATGTGTGTGTTAGCGACCTAAGCTATGAAAATCAAATAAATAAATAATCATTTATTTGCATAGAATGTTGTACAATAATATTTGATAGTAAGAAATGTCAAAGAGAGGCTAAAACACTAGAGAGAGGCTACATTCAACTAAATGAATAGTGTGCAAATTTCAGGTAGGTTAATTAAATTATTATTACAAAGTTTCAACAAAATAATCAAGCGGTACTATTGATGGATTTGACACACACCCAAAGTTTAGCAACGTAGTACATCAATTTCGGAAACGCACCCTTAAAGTTAGGATTTTTGAGTTTCGTTCCACTTTGCGGCTTAATTTAAAGCAACTGGCTCTTAGGCCACGATTACACTTATAAGTTTTACTCACGCAAGTATGAATAACTTAAGAAATTTAAACAGACTTTCAAGTCGCATATTGTACCTATGCAAATGTTAGTTACGTAAATTACTCCTTACGTAAAAGCTTACTAGTGTAATAATTGTGGCCATAAATCTTTAAAAAAAGTGTGTTCACACACGGCAGAAGTGAAACTTCAGAAGAATAGTCTACGAGAGAATGAGATAAATATAACTTGTATTCTATCTCATTCTCTCGCAGGCTAAATCCTATTATGAATATGTCTCTTTAAAGTGTCGCTTTTTCGTTTCATCAAATTTTCAAATCACAACGATTCTAAAGAAGTTTCACTTCAAAAATTCAAATATTTAGTCAAGTCAGTGAAAATGTCCACAGCATCAAAAACCGAAACGCCGACGGCAAGAAAATCGTGGGAGACGACGGTGACATCACACCAGTATCCGAGACCGCTCAGCCCGGCCTCGTCGCTACCATTGATGTCAAATAAACAGGTCAGCTATGTTGCTTCTTATTGAGGCTTCGAACTTTAACAAGGAACCAATTCATACCTCTGAGTAGCTCTGAACAATCAGCTGGCTCAACTTTTTACAGGGCATGGTGGATTTGGAGAATATTTGCATAGATTCAAACTAAAGAGTTCGCCCGCTTGTATCTGTGATGGTTCTAGCCCGGAGTCAATAATGCACATTTTATGCCAGTGTCCGAGGTATATTACATCCCGGACAGATGCGGAGTTGATTCTAGGTTGCACTATAGCAGAAAACAGCTTACCTACATAACCTGGTCAAGGAAGACGGCAGCAGGGAGGTGTTTCTAAAATTCACCCTTAGCATAGTTAAAGTTGCTAATAGGGGAATGGAAGCACCTCCGTGTGGCTTGTCGCATTCATAGTTTGTATTTGTTTGTTATAGTTTATTGTTTATTAGTATTAATTATCTATTATGATTAGTGATATTACTAATTAAGGTAGACTTAGGAGCTTTAGTTGCCTGTTAGTAGTAGTTAGTAGTAACTTCATTGTGTTAGTACTTAAGTAGTTAATAGTTAATTATTTCCATATAGTTTTTAAGGCTGTTGGATAATCAATACCAACAGGAATTTTCGACAATTAAAAAAAAAACCTATTCATACCTGTCAAAACTGTTTATTCAAAATAGGTACCTCATCATCATCATCATACTCAACCGATAGACGCCCACTGCTGAGCATAGGTCTCCTGCAAGGATTTCCACACGCCGCGCCACCTGGATCCAGCGGCTTCCTGCGACTCGTCTGATGTCGTCCGTCCAGCGAGTAGGGGGTCTGCCAACGTTGCGCTTCCCGGCGCGAGTTCGCAACTCCAGCACTTTGGGACCCCAACGTCCATCGGTTTTTCCAACTATGTGCCCCCCCCCCCGCCCATTGCCACTTCAGCTTCGCAACTCGTCGAGCAGTGTCGGTTACTTATTAGTTCTTATGCGGATCTCCTCATTTCTGATTTGATCGCGCAGAGAAACCCCAAGCATTGCTCTTTCCATCGCCCGCTGAGTGACCCTGAGCTTTAACACGCCAAATTCATAATACTGTTTTATTTTTCAGGAGGAGAACTGGTCTTCATCTTCGTAAATAGAAACCATATCACCCATTTGCTCTTGTAAACAAAGTTTTAATATCCTTTTTGAAACTACTTACTCGTAATATATTCATACATTATTTCTAAGCATATTTTTATAATGACGTAAGAATAAAGAGCTTTTTGTACAATACATTGGCCTAACGTATTTGGCCAATGCTTGGCGTGAATTTGCCACGTGTACTGAGACCCACATCAAAACTAAATAAAATTGTAAGAAGTACACAATGTAATATTAACTGTGTGTGACATAAAAAAATCTTACTAAATCTAAACACAAATTTTCATACTAACATCTAAGGATCTTTGTGCAATTCAGAAATTGCGTTTACACATTGGCCGGGCACTTGGTAAATGCATTTGGCGAATATGTCTACTGGAGCATGCAGACTTAAAAATCATAATACAAATTACTACTTGATACTTTTTTACTGTTTTGTCTATTTTTATATTTATATGAAAGTAAAAAAGGTAACAAAATGCGCTAAAGTAAGAAAATGGACCCGGCATTCTTCGTTAGACATAAGTCAAAATATCTAGGGAAACTAAAACAAAAAACATTGTTTTTTTTTTTTAATATAATCTGTCTAATGAATGCTGTAAGTCGACTTTTTAGATACGCAGACAAGCGTATACAAAACTGGAGGCTAAACGAAAAAAAGATTGAATTACTATATTGGGCTCTTCAAGGGGCGGATAAACAAATATCTCAAAAGCCGGCAACGCATTGGCGGTTCCTCTAGTGCTGCAAATGTTCATGGGCGGCGGTAATCACTTCACATCAGGTGACCCGCCTGTTCGTTTGCTCGCTATGTACTTATAAATATATTGTTTTGGCTTCGTATTGTCGAATTTCCCAAAAATAAATATTACGGTATTTCTTGTAAAAAAGTGCTGCTCAATTTTCGAACATATTATTAATTTACTTTCACTAATTATTAATTGCTTAATTTTTTTTGTAAACATAACTGTTATACTTACAGTCAAATGAATTATGAATTTGTACTGAATTTTCAAAATATATTTTGTAAAAGAACATTTATGATATCGCTTATTCTATAGCCTGTTGAACGATTTTATTATATAATTATGCCGAATTAATAATTGGCAATTTTTATGTACTTAAATTTTGAAAAATTTTACCTGTACAGTTGTAGGTCAGCATGGTTCAGTTTTGTTCAATATCCTTGGATATAATGTTTTATTGATTTAATTTATTGGTTTTTATTTTAAATTTACCAAAATTATAATTTTGCATTCTTCTTTATACTGATATTTTAAACTTTTATGATTGCTTTTTTATTAGATATGTGAACCTGTACACGTACAGTTGTAGGTCAGCGTGGTTTTTGGTTTTGTTCAATATACTTGGATATGATGTTTTATATATTAAATTTATTGCTTGTTTATTTAAATTTACCAAATTAATTATGATTTAGTTCTTTATACTGATATTATAAACTTTTACGAATTGCTGCTCGAGCTCGAAAGTTTATGATTGGTTTTCTATCAAACATGTGATTTTATCATCGATATTTATGTAGGTATTAGATGGGCCCTTTCATAGAAAAAAGTTGGACTTCCGACTTTGTCTAAGACTGTCCTTGTCCCCGCCATAGCGCTGTCCCGCTTTTCAGACATGGCGTTAGTGAAATAAGTCCACATTCTTTTTTTGACAGGGCCCGTCTATGTAAATTGAGGTCGTTGGATTTTATTGACGAGCTTTTTAATTAATTTATGTTATGCTGTAAGTAAATGAATCTATCTATCTGTTGTTGAATTCACATGACTGGTTTTATAGATGAAACAGATGTGAAAAGGCTGCTTTTTTACACAATGGTTGTTATCAGATCAGTATTTGTTATGGAATGTCAATGTTATGAATTAAAAATACAAGTTTTGGAGATGGTAGGTATGTCATTTTTTATTTCATTTACTTACTCTCTAATTATTAGTAGGCTAGATAATGACTTCGTCCGCGTGAATTAAGATTTTTGATTCCCGCGGGAACTCCCATATTTCCCGGGATAAAGCCCCGGGATACAAACTATCCCCATTCGAAATTGCATCAAAATCGGTTGAATAGATGGGCCGTGAAAGCGTAGCAGAAAGACAGACAGACAGACACACTTTCGCATTTATAATATTAGTACGGATAAGCAAATTCCCTGTTCCATCAATTAATGGACTAGGTATATTTAGGTAGCTAATTTGAAGATATCCGCAATCGCAATCACCATGATTATCAAAAATAAGGGTAATAACGCACTGGCGCTTCGATTTATTATACAAAAAGCCCTATTTATTATTCAGTGGCCTTTTGACCGTCCGTGCCATCGAGGTGCCCTCAGCCTTTCCTCTTTCGACCTTCGACCCCATCTAAAGAAAACCTCGTTAAAACCACAAGTTTACAATGCCAGAAATACTTTTATAAAAACCTATTAGGAAAGTCAAAACGCAAGTGTCAAAATCACGACGGTGACGTCCAAAAAACAACTCTTATACAACTCGTCGCATTTGGTGACAAAATCGCCATAAAAACATCCGAAAATGGCCACAACACAGTAAATAAACAACCAAAATGTAACCCTCCACCATCTCCCCTCCATAAAGCCAGTATAACTCTTTGATGAGCTAGTTGAAACAGCCAGAAAAACCAAAATGGGTAAACCAAAGTACGATTTACCGACCAGCTCGTTTCGATACAAAATCCCTAAACGCCTGAACATCCTGAGTGTTCCGCACAAATATATCATTGATACTGGGGAAGGAATGCCGGCGCTTACTCCTCGAGGCATCAGGAAGTCAGCTTTGAACAGCATTTTGAGTGATAGAGTGAATGATGCCGCCTGGCCTTACATACGGTTAGTACTACACCAAACTTTGAATCTCTGAGTAAGTAGGTAACTCGTTTTCATCTACCAATAGAAGTTTCTAGAAAGTCAGGAATCTAGAACGCCCTTCCGGCGTCCGTGTTTCCTGCCACACATCATGTATGCCTGTCAAGTAAGGCTTTAGTGCCTCCTATCCTAGTCAAGGTAAATTTTAACAGTGGGACGATAAGGCGAACATAAATGAAACACACCGATGCCTGCCCCATGGTTGTTGTCAAGCGCAAGCCTTCCTTATAATAAAAATGTCTCTAATAGAGACTTCCACCACGCAGTGGATTTGAGCCGCCTGTATCTAGCGGTTCCCTGCGACTCGCTTGATGTCGTCCGTTCACATATTATTTGGTAGACGCCAACGCTGCAATTACAACACCTTGGGAATCCAACGTTTATCGTTTCTTTGAACTGTGTGCCCGATGTCGATCACGTTAATTAGTCCTTCTACGGACTTCTTCATTTCTGATTTGATCATTACCTCATTCATACTATTATGAAGTCTCTTTTTTTGTCTGTCTATCTGTCCGTCTATAATTTCACAAACCATCTGCTTTACCGATTTTGACAAAACAGAACAGTAATTTTTATCCCGGGAAACCAAAAAGTCCACGGGATTTTCGAAAAGCTTAAATAGCACACTGACGTAGCACAAGAAAATAGCAATTTATTATGCTACTTATCTAGTTTCCAGCGGCTCCCAGCTACACGCTGAGATCGTCCGTCCACCCAGTGGGGGGTCGTCCAACGCTGCACTTCCCGGTGCGAGGCTGCTATTCAAGTACTTTGGGACCCCAACGTCTATCGGTTCTACGAACTACGAACAAGCGGCACAAGATTGTGCTCCATGCATTAGACCTTCGTCCAGCAGCGAACGTCTATAGGTTGAGACGACAACGACTTATCTAGTACAGTAGTAGATAATGATTTTTTAAAATTTTCAGCCGTTTTCTACTACTAAAGCGCATGTACAAGCACAAATTCAGCCAAGAGCGTTTGGAGCGAATCGACCGTATGATCGAGGCTACCAACGCGACTTGCTACTCCAAACTAGCCAACTGCGTGATCGACCTGAAGAAACAGGACAATAAGGAGGTGAAGAAGAAGCGAGGCTGGAGTGAGAGCGAGTGGAAGAAGCATATGGACTATATCAGCCAGATTGCTGGGCCTAAGCGGGACTTTGCACCACCTCCTGTTAAGGTATGTTAGTTTACCAACATCAACCATATATTTTTATTCCACTACAAGTTAGCCCTTGACTGCGATCTCACCTGATGGTAAGTGATGATGCAGTCTAAGATGGTAGCGGGCTAAACAGAGCTAAACAAACACTATTTCCCATTTTGGCCACCGGGCCAGATAAGTTTGTGGGACTTTAGTTAAGAAATTTTGGTCTAACATATTGTGATAAAATAAAATAAGTTTAAAGTCAGTACATACATAAACCTCGTCTGTTTCGTTCCACAGAGAGGCCCGTGCAAACCGCTAGAGCTCCTATTGCCGAGGATCAACCAAAACTGTCACCTGCCTGTATTCAAATGGTACAGGCGACTATCCAAGGAGGACTGGTACCGCGATCCCGTTAAGGTAACTATTTCATCATCAGCATCATCAAGGTGCTAAAATTGCCTCGTTGGTCTAGTATTTAGCACGTTCGACTGCGGCCGACAAGGTCCCGGGTTCGAGTCGCGGGTCAGGCCATAATTAAGTGTTGGGTTTTTCTGACTAGAAATTCTCAGTACTAGAGAGCACGATAAGCCGTCGGTACCGGTTATTATCACCAACATGACCAACCTATATTGGTGTAGCGTGGTGGGTCTAAGCTCAAATTCCCTCTCTCCCATGAGAGTCGAGGCATGTGCCCAGCAGTGGGCTGTTGATAGCTGTAGTGGTGGTGGTGGATGACATAAACTAAAATCTTGTTCCAGGTACCGCCAAACGCGCTGAAATACCAGATCACGGACCGAGTGAAGAAACTAGCTACTCCAAGAGCTATACCGCAGGCTGAATAACCTCTAAGCATCGACTTTACTGAATACAGACCATAAAGCTTTAAAACTGAAGTCTTGCAAGAAATCAATTCTGTGAAGCAACCACAAAATAAAATTCTGGAAAAATCTGCCCTTGTTTTATTTAATACAGACTGCGTCTTCTCAAGGATAGGAATACTTATTCTATAGACATGTACTTGAACCCGGAGCTGCACCGGAAGCTAGTGTAATCAAACAAAAGTAGCATTATTCATCATCATCACCGCGTGCCTTCTTCGAAACGAAGTTTGGCGGTCATCACGCGAAAATCTTCTCTATTTAGAACCACATCTTTTAGCCTTGCATCTTTTGGGTCAAGTTTATTTTGATGCTTATGTGATCGAACGCTCGATACGATCAATTGAATTTGCAATGTAAAAACTTAAGACTAAGCGTAGGTATTTAATGATGCAAACATATTGAAAAATAAAAAATGGTCTTTATTGTCATTATTTTATTAAACATGGTAACATTAAATACTTAAACAATACTGTTCTATATCAATTTCGTCTATGATTGCAGATCACATTTCACAAAAACAAAAAATAATTTAAAAATATAAATAAATAAATTACGCTTACCGCTTAGGTACTCTAAGAGCTTTCCTACATTTGGTGTGTTTATAATAACGCCCAGTACAATACATTATAGTATAAGAGATGTCGTAAGATTTCACATTTCACCAAAAAATTAAACAATTCTATGAAACAATGAAACTTTTGGGTATAAAATATAAGACTAGGTGATGCCTGCTACTTCATCCGCGTTCAATCAACTTTTAAAATCCTAGGGGAAATCATAATTTCCAGGATAATAGGTAGCCTATATCGGAACAAACTATCTCTTTACAAAACAAAAAATTTCATCAAAATCGGTTAAACCGATGGGTCGTGAATAAATAAAAAGTTGAAAGAAATTATAAAGAGCAGTTCTAGAATATTTTGTTGGCTCGTGTTTAAAAAATGTTATATTTTCGAAATGTATTCAATCTTATGGTCGTCTCATACTTTCTAAGTAAACACATTAGGGCGTTATTTTTTAAATCTTTAATTTATTTGTCCCTATATTCGATTTCCTTGCAATCTACGGGTAAACACGCACTGTGGTATATATCTGCGCGGTTCAATTTTCCTCGTAATACAAAATATAAATTCATATCGCAAGCACGGTTTACTTTTCCAAGAATAATAAAACTTCAGATTTTTTAAAGAAAGTCAATTAGGACGTACATCAAAATTCATAATGTATGTAACTTTTTATCAATTATTTGTTTTAGGAAAGAAAACCTAAGGATAAAACGTGTTGAGAGAAGGACGTAAGTAATGAATACGAAACAAAACAAAAGATTTTTGTTTATTTTCATATTTAGATATTTACTTTTTGGGATTCGAAAATTTATTTTCTTTGACTATTAGGTATTACTTTATTAGATTCGAACCACAACCTGCCAGATTAACCAGCCCTATGAACCGATGAGGTAATAAAGTTCTTGTTTCCAAATATAGTTGATAGATAGAAACCGCGCGGAAATATTTCGCAGTGCGTAATAAGTAACCTAATAAGTATAGTTTACGTGAGGCAATGGATAACCGCGTACGTGAAATCTTTAGTGGTCGATTGTCCGCCGAGGTCCTTAGTTCTGACTTTGCCGTCCTTCAGTACTCTGAAATAAATGAGATCCAGTTTAAAACATAAAAACATAAGTAGGAGGCCCTGGGCTGGATCCCCGGCAAGTTTAAATCAAATTGGGAATTTTAAATATGTTCTGAATTAGGTATTGGACTACTATTCAAATAAAATATATTTAGTGATTATTAAATAGAGGATCTCCCAAAACCCGTAATATCCACGTCCCCTGTTAGTTTTATGTTGAATAACCATTTTAAACTATCGATTAAAATGAAAAAGTGAGTCGAACTTTGATGACGTCGCAATTCATTATTTCACACGGTAAACGTGCTTGTTTTGTCATTTATAAAAGTTGCTGATTTGACTAATTGCCAACCCAAGACTAGACCCAATTGTTTCAGGTCTTTTCTGGTACAGGCTTCGGCTGTAGTTAGGCTGAAGAATACCACCAGACCAGATATTATTTGTATATAGGGCGAATAATGGCATGTTTACATTAGGTCGGTGTTTGAATGCGTCGGCCGTATTCGATTTTCGGCTAACAGCAAGTTTGCATAAGTCGGTTATGACCAAACATGGCCAACAGTAACAAGTTTTACCACAAGTGGGCTGGGATCGAGTCCGGTCAACCGAATTACAGCTTTCATTAGTCGGTGACCGAAATAGGCTGCAGTCGAATACGGCAAAGACGCATCGCCAAGCGATTCAGTGTTCCGGTACGGTAAAAACCGATAGGGGTATGGGTTCTGCGGTACCCCTAACAAGTTAGCCCGCTACCATCTTAGACTGCATCATCATTTACAATCAGGTGAGTTCGCAGTCAAGGGTTAACTTGCAGTGGAATTAAAAAAACGGACCGACGACGAAACCGACCTAATATAAACGCGTCATAAAGCGATACTAACTTCTAAACTATTCTTAAATAAAAATCAAAAATTGCGGAACCAGCAGGATTTGACGCTGCCGCAATTTTTGAAATGTATTTAAAAATAGTTTAGAAAATGCCCTACTGTGAGAAAACCTATAATAAAAAATTGCAAAGTCAGTAAAGCGATACTAACTTGTTGATAGCGTTCTTGATCATCTTGGAGTAAGAGTGCAGGTTGACGTGCGCTAACAAGTTGGCCGAGCAGAGAAGCATAGCCGTGGGATTGGCGATGTTCTTGCCCACAGCGCCCGAGAATATGTGGCGGGCTCCCTGGAAATTAACACATAACAAATTAAACAAATAAGTCAAACAACATTGCGTTTGAGAGGGTGGATCTGTGTTGATCTACGCACAAACTGGTACTGGTAGCACAAGAACAAACCTAAACCAGATGGCAGGTTCTTTAAGGTTTTATTAATATCGTGAAAGAAATTAATCCACATCTCACTAGATCTGGACTATTTCTAACGCCATCCAACAACATACTCGCAATATTTCCCACAATTATGCCTCGCGTTCACTATAACGTGGGACTGTTCAAACACTGAACGTAGGTTTGCCCAGGATTCTGCCTCACCTGTTCAAACACCGCACAGTCAGCGCTATACGAAGCGCCCGCGACAACACCTGCGCCACCTACTAGGCCACTCGCGAGGTTGTCCACGATATTGCCGTATAGGTTGGGCGTGACCATAACGTCGAACTGGTTTGGGTTGGAAACCATCTGCATTGTGCAGTTGTCAACAATCATCTTCTCGAATTGGATACGAGGGTATAGTTTTGCCATCTGGAAAAAAAATGTCGATTTCATGTCTAAGTATGATTAAGGCTCAATTCACAGGTCACAGGTTTTCCACTAAAAAGTGTGAGATAATAATAATTGAAAAAACTCAATATCTATCTGGTTAATATACAAAATAATAATATACCCTTTGTCTGAACAGTTTGTGGACCGAACTCCTATATACTGAGTAAATTTAAGAGTTAGGGTATGTCAGAACAACTCTAATGCTTAGTAGCAAGGGAAAGTGTAAGGAAGGTGAGTTTACTGTGGGTTTCTTTACTGACCACGGCGCGTTCGGAACCCTCGTAACTTTTGTTTTAAGTTTTTAACATTACATAATTAATTATTATTACCACATCACCACTTTTTAGTACTTAAATTCAGAAATAGAGGTTCAAAAAGTGTAGTATACAGTCCTACAAACAGGCATAAAAGTTAGTTCCATTTTGTTTAGTTGTTGTCTGACAGTAACCCTACTTTGAATAAATGACTTAAAATTTTGGGTTACCCACTTCTTCACAGCTTCTCAAGAACAGTCCGTCGCCCAACTTCATGATATTGGCTTTGTGTACAGCGGTCACCTTCTTGCGCCTCATTTTCACGGCGTAGTCAAACGCGAATTTCGCGATACGCTCCGACTTTGCTGCTGTGATGATTTTCAGACATTCCACCACGCCTGTACAAATTCATAATTCTTTAATATTATTACTCTTTATTTGTACACCACAACACAAAAATATAAAGAACACAAATACACTAAGAAGGAAGCAGAATACAAACGGTGCCCTTATCGCTTAGTAGCGATCTCTGTCAGGTATAACCTTAGGATTAGAAGTTGAGGAGATTAACCTGCTGGTGGTGTATTAATATAAACATACAAACAAATACCTACATACTAATATCTTTATTTAATTTGGATGTTAGTTACTTGCACATAACTTTAACGCTAATTTGTCCCTTTTATGGTTACCTGTGAACCTCACACTAGGAGACCTGTATCGTGGGGTCCAGATATTGAATTCCAAATAGATTTACTCGGCCTGGGAGTGTTTTTTAAATTTATTTTAATATCAAACAATGTCTATACAGTCACTGCGTTGCTGCTACGTATCAGCCACTATGCTAGGCTGGATCCATTAGGTTCTAACACTTACCAGGCACAGACTCGTGCTCCAAAGCAGAGTATTCGCCCTCAGTCTGTTCTCGGATGATGATGCAGTCGACGTCATGATGACGGCACTTGACGTTGGGTAAAGACTTCACGTGGACAACATTAGCGTAAAGGTCTAGCGCGTTACGCAACTTCATGTTCAGGGTTTGTAGTTCCCCGGTGTGGGAAAAGTCAGGCGTGGCCAAAATACCCTGTGATAACAAAAAATAGAGGGTCTCATTAATGTGGTACTAACTACTTTGTACTTTAAAATACTTCGTCAAAAGATGGCGGCCTCGATTTCACGTTATTTTCCCTCAAATTATTTAGTCATGCACGCTATCTGCTTTATTACAAAATTGACATAAAGGGAATAAGTTATGGAAAATCATTTAATTATCTTACTTGAAACTATTTTCTAAAAATTTGTATAGATACACTACACTAAACATAATATTTTATTAACATACTAATATAATAAATGTGAAAGTTTGGATGTTTCTTTACTCCTCCATGCCGAAACGATTAAAACGATTTGGAATGGAGATAGCTTATAAACTGATTTGTTAACCTGGTTACACCGGAACAACCAGAACTAAGAAACCTCAATCCACGCGGATGAAGACGCGTATCTAGTGTCAAACAATTTTGATTTTACGTGAATACCTTGATACAAATCTTGTTTCTGGCGATGGAGCCGACGACATCTTCGAGAGGCGCACTCAACGTCGGGTTCACTTCGGAGAAAAAGTACGACTCGAAGTCCACGGGTATGCCTGCTGCCTGTTGAAATTTTTTTTTAGAAAAATCTTGAAATTTGGGAGAAATATTGCATTTTAGCTTCAACTAATTAAAAAATTTAATTTAATTGGAGAAACATTTTAATTAAGTAATGCTGAAGTTTTTTTATCCATACAAGTCAGCCCTTGACTGCGATCTCACCTGATGGTAAGTGATGATGCAGTCTAAGATGGTAGAGGGCTAACCTGTTAGGGGTATGGCAGTTGTATTAAACCCATACCCCTAATCGGTTTCTACGCGGCATCGTACCGGAACGCACAATCGCTTGGCGGCACGTCCTTGCCGGTAGGGTGGTAACTAGCCACGGCTAAAGCCTCCCTGGTGGGAGAAATTCAGAAATTATAAATTCCCAAATTGAATCTGCCAAGGATCGAACCTGGGACCTCCCACGTTAAGGCAATACTGCGCCAGGGAGGTCATCAAATTAATTAATTAAATAATTAGTTAGATTTAAAAAAAAATTAATGAAACTATTTTTGTCTATCAAAAGTGTGGTATTACCTTAAAAACTTCTTGAACAGAGTATACAAGCTCTGGGCCGACACCATCACCAGGTATAAGGGTGCATTTAACCCGACCCTCCTTGCCTGTTTGCTGAAAATGAGAAGTACAATAATTATTGAAGACTCTCAGTAGATCAGGGCTAAGAGAGACTTCTACCTTATAGATCTTTAAAATGTAATTGAGTTTAACACATTTTATTTATATTTTGCAAACATATTTCTTTAATGTTCTTACTAAAAGTTAAAAAGATTATATTTATTGCTTTTATTTGTAATAAAATGAAAATAACAAATTATATTTTCTTAAAATATTAATTCTAATTTCCGTTTGCTCTTATAACATTTATGTTAGGTCTTAAATAAGTTAACACATTGTAAATATGTTTGTCAAGTAAATTAAAAAAACCGGCCAAGTGCGAGTTGGACTCACGCACCGAGGGTTCCGTACTCAAGAAGTAGGTACTGAAGCAAAACAATCAGGCGAAAACCAATATGTTTATTTGACGACGAGTACGAGGTTTACTGTTAATATAAAAAAAAAACTATGCTAGTTAGAGCATTAGCTATAGTTTTCCTGTAAAATATACATAAATTCCTATTGACCATAATTATTTCAGATTTTTCGATTGGTAAACTCCGGAGATAAGGGGGGGGGAACGGTATTTTTTTAGACTTTTTCCCCGATAAATCAAAAACTATCATGACTAAAAATAATTAATAATCTGTTTTAGAATGTACAAAGTAAACCCTTTCATATGATACCCCACACAGTACAGTTATCTCACTTTTAAATTTCAACCCTCCGATTTTCCCCCCTTTTTAAATAAGAACAAAAATAATTTCCATTTTTTTTAATTCCAGTGTCTTTGGGCCACTAATATACACAACTATTCCAAATTTCATGTCGATAGCTTTGGTAGTTACTGAAATAATCGAGTGTGACGGACGGACAGACGGACAGACGGACAGACAGACGGAGAAAGTCGCACCATAAGGGTTCCATTTTACCATTTTGGTACGGAACCCTAAAAAGTGGGAACTAATCCCACTTTCTTGACATGCAGGGATTTTTTTAATGTTCCCATTGAAAGCAATTATAAATTATTGGTATCAGTGGATACAAAACAACATAGTATTATTTACATCGCATTGGACAACACAAAGGCTTGCATTGCACGTGATGCATGGACTCATGCACAGACATTCATGTGGGTAAAACAAATTTTCATTTTCATGTCACCCGTACAAGGTTGCCAGTGGCGTGCAGATCATAGAGGCATAAAAACACTGCTTATCCTCTTATTTTTCATTGTGACCAGCTAGTAAATAAATTCTTACCTAAGCCTACCCTGGCTTCAAATCCTGTTCACGCCACTGCAGGTTGCCACTCAATATATTATGCATTTTAATTGCTGTCTATTTTGATAAAACTAATTTTTAACAAACAAATAAATGCTAGATTCGATTTGACTCTACCAAACTATGAGCCTCACTTAATTTTGATAAAATATTACTTGATTTTCAACACAACAGTAGGTATAGAAAAAGTAAATTTCACTATGTGCCATTTCTGATCCAAAGAGAAGTAATTTTGTCTGCTTCAAAGAAGGCTTTATGTCCAAAGAGGTTTGTTAGGTACAGAGATAGGATGCATCCTAATTCCTGAGGAAGTACGTAGCGTACTTGATATTCCAGAAAATTAAAGAACTCCCAAAAACCTTATTGATGAAGTCATGGGTCTCATCTAGTATTATAATATTGCAACTCCAAAACTTTAACACATGGGTTATGTTCACATACAGCCAGTCCATTTACCTATTACAAGTTACAGTGAAAATGTTATATGTTTTGGTAAGAACCCGGCCCTGAATTTATGACTTTAAATAACACCAAAATGAAATATAAAATGCATGCAATTTTAAAACACTTACACTTTGGTAGGGTCATGTTGTTTCTGACAAATACACTTTGAAATAACATTAGTTTTGTTTGAGGTGAACAATTTTACATAATATCACCTTTTTCTTAAATACAATTTTGGTGCTAATGTTGTAGATTTTGTTTAAATCAGAAATACATTTATATTTTATGGATATAATACAATAAAGCAGAAAAGTTTCAATCACTACACTCCTAAAAAAGTACATCCATACTAATATTAAAAGTGTATCCTTCTATCTGCCTGCTAAGTTCACTGACCATCTGTTCAACCGATTTTGACCAAATTTGATGCTGAGATACTTTGTAATCTGGGAAACAACATAGGCTTATTCCCGGAAAATCAAAGAAATCCTACTGTAATATTCACATATAAATCAACATAGACTTAGGAGCGGGCACAATCTAACAGTAATAAGTAACATAATACTTTCTGCTTTATTGCATTTGGACAGGTGCAACCATTAGTCAGTTAGTATTCTCACCAGGGTGCTGATTGAAAGGGGCGCAAAACATACGTTTTTGTCAGCATTTATTGATGTTGTGTGCAAACCTTTGCCTATGTGTTGTGATCCCTGAAATAAAACATTACCATAAATTGCAACTGTAATGGCAAAGAAGTTAATGTGTAAATGCTAAGGGTCGAAAGTTGGATTCTTATTTGAAGTATGAACCATTGAGCTGTTAAGTTTTCAAATGTGTTCATTTTTCAAACAAATACATACAAAATTTATCATGTTTTTTTCTGAAAAGGGAAAGGAAATCATGTAGTAGGTATAGTAGTAGGTGGGAAATATTCTGAAGTATTTGCTATCACAGAGATTTGTACAGATTTACAATTGGAGCATAATATTATTAGTCAATATTTTCTTCACGGATAATAATCATCTAAATGCGCAGTATTAAATTAGATACTCTAAGGCTGTCAACTAATACTTAGGTGCGTAGCACTCATGGATGTATTAGGACTAGATCACGTGAGGTTATTTGATATCCTCAAGGATTTGATGTTTAAAAAGAAGTTTTATCACAAATAGTACTAAAATATAAACATTATTTATGAAAACTAAAGTTTTTTGGATTAACAAGTAGTTACGAAACAGTTTTCGGAAATAGTTTTTCAAGGGTTTCTCTCATGAAGATAATAAAAAAATGCATATTATACCTGTAATAATGTACGAAACACATTTCTGGTAATTAAAGACATGCTTAAAATAGTTTTAAAACCTTAAAAAAGGCTAATTTTTCAGCAAAGGTATTTTTGGAACAACTGATCTGAGTTCTGAGTTCTGACTTCTGACGTCCCGGATGACAGCTGAAGAATACGTTCCTTGCCACGTAATCGTATGACGCAATATAATAAATATTTTTATGTGTAAATCATAGTGAAATTCAGATGTTTTGAATCATATTATTATTCTTTATTCCAAGATATACATAAAAGTATTTTAGATTTTTGATGATATTCGCAAATCTACTTTTTAAGGATATTCGTAAGAGCTTTCAATCCGACTTTAATGAAGTTTAACCCACAGTGTGCGTAAAATGGAATGCAGTAATATAATCATTTTTCAGTATGTGAACACCTAAAGTTACCTCTAAAAATAAACCGATATTTGAATTTAATTTGAATAAAAATGGTTTATTTTTATTTTCTTGGTTAGTAAAAATTTATTACATAAATTTTTATTTATTGCTAAATATCTTTTTTTAAGCGGACAACTCTGAAAACAGCGCCAGACAAGGGCGGATTCAGGATTGATTGATTTTTTACGTCATTTTTCGAGGGCTTGTGACGGCGCAACATTTGAACATAAATTAGCGATAAATCTTTAAAGTGCAGATAAAATTCAAAAAACATGAGTGTATCAATTCCACTGTAGTGTTCAAATAAATTTTCTAAATTATTTTGTTATAAAAAAATTGTTCTAGTGTGTAAGTGGTGAGTGAAAAATATTCATTATATTTTTATAAAAATTTCGAAATTTCATGCAAGAAAATTGAAAATCTACCAATTGTAGACACCGATTTTGTAGCGGTATTTTATATTTTCTTTAGTCTTAAGTACCTATTCTTTACATAAAAGTTTTGTCGATAATATTGATCACATAGTACCTACCTATAAATACCTAAGTTACCTAAGTATATGAACTTCTGACCTCAGAGAATATCCAAAATTCGCTTATCATTACGGAAATAATGTAAACATTACCACAGTCTTGTCTGGAATGTACATATGAATGATAATCATTATTTTACTTAATTTTTAATAGATATAAGTAAGTAATTTATTTTAAACATTAGAATGAAGGTATTTAAATAGGTTCAACTAGGTAAATTTAGGTAATTAGTAGGTTTTAATAAAGGCTAGGGTACATAAAAGGCAACTAAGAAATATTACTTGAGTACTTTAAATATACTTAATATTAACAATACTTGAGTATTTTTAATTAAGTCTGCATTTTGTAAGTATTTTTTTTTTAATTTGAATAATTGAAGGCCTGTTAGGTATTTACCTTACAATAAATAAATACTGTAGGTATACAGTGTAGAGATTGTTAATTAAGTAGGTACATAAAGAGATACCTACTGAAATTGCGATAATACTTAATTATACTAGCCGACTTAAGTCATTCACGGCAGCCCATAGACGGCACGGCCGTCAAGAGATCTTTCCCGCTTTCCCGCGAGGAATAGAAATATAACTCAATAGGTATTATGGCAATAAAATTTAAATTTCAATGCCCTGAAGAGTTTTCGACCTAAGATTTCAATTTTATTTTCTTCCACCAATCTCCATATTATATAGGTTGCGAAGAGATCACTCGTAGTGATAAGGCCGCCGTTACACCGTAACAAGTTGTAAATGTCACGATTCGTGTTACCTCTGAACTGTTATTTGTTTGTGTGTAATAAAGTGTTTTTACTTACTAAATAGGTAATATATAAAGTATTATATTTCTACTATATGATGTCCGCGACTCGGTCTCTACTCAGAAATAAAATCTATACTTAGTGCTATAGCCAGGCCATTATCCACTACGCTGGTAAAGTACGCACTGGCAGACTTCCAACACCTTTGAGAAAATTTTCTCTCGCTCTCTCGAAGGTACACAGGCCTCCGCACGATATTTTCCTCTACTATTTTAAAGCGGTACTTAAACTGAATATAAATCCGAAAAGTTAAGAGGTGCACTCCGGACCCTCGAAAAAGAGGCCGAAAGCCTATCACGTGTTAAGTTATATATTAAGAGTATGTGTTACCTCGATATTACAAAGTAGTTATATAGGTATGCCTAGGTACGGAACAAAACTAGTCCGACCCTAGATCCCGCTTGACCAGTTTTCACTCGATGTACCTACCTTCTCGTACCTATCGATTTATCGGTCCAGTTGCGACAAATCAAAGTTCAATCAATCATTGATTGGGTTGAATAGATGCACTGATTGATGCAATAGCATAGCTCTGGCTAAACAAAAACTAAATAATCTATTGAGGTTTTCCTGTAGCCCTATTATGAAAAAGCTGCAACAATTACTGGAACAATCACAATTATTGTTGTTATTGACTGAATTTAATTATGTTATTCTTGATGGTGCCAATACCGAAAGACTATCTAGCCCATAACAATTATTGGACTTTTCTGGCAAGAAATTCTCAGTACTAGCCTGGAGTTAGGAAGTTGGCGGTGTTTCACTCCCGTGACTCGGAGAGCATGTTAAGCCGTCGGTCCTGCGCCTGACCTCTCACCGGTCGTGTCGGATTTTCCGTCCCACCGGGCTGTGAGAGTAAGGGAACAGAGAGTGCACCTGTGTATGCACACACACTAGTGCACTATAATATCTCCCGCGCAGATGGCTAATCTCTCTGGAGATAGGCCGCCGTGGCCGAAATTCGGTCGGGAGGACATTATTATCATCTAGTCAATCAGAAGTACTGCGATCGTTACAGTGTACCTACCTACTATTTAGTGTAGCAATCATTTTTAAGTAATTAGGTTAGTAATAAGGCCCCATGGAAGTACCTACCTGGATAAAATATTTTTCAGTTTCTCAAACTGTCCAGTATGATTTACATATTATTTTAAATTATTAAATTAGCTCAAAACAATATCATGATTCGAAAATTAAGCTGCCGTTTTTAGTTTCAGTTTCAGTTTCTTTATTAATTGCAATTCCATAGTTAAATTATTCCTTAACTAGCTGATACCCGCGACTTCGTCCGCGTGGATTGAGGAGTTTTAGTTCCCGCGGGAATCCTTTAATTTTCCGGGATAAAAAGTACCCTATTATTTAATCCGGACTTCTAACTTTAAGTCTGCAAAATTTCAAAGCAATCGGTTCAGTAGTTACGGCGTGAAAGCGGAACAAACATACAAACAAACTCACATTCCCATTTATAATATTAGTAAGGATTATCGCTTTTTCTGTCAGCCTTAGATATAACAGATAAAAAGATATTTCAAAATTAGGCAAAGATGTTCTTACTCGAGTAATTAATAAGTATCGAACACATGAACATTATTTAATATATGGGATATAATAGTAAACGTTTCATCATCTTGGTTCGTAAAGAACAATTAGGTTTTATTATTCTCGCGATAAGAAGCGCCCGTGACATCTCCACGTTCATCTAATTAAAGTTATCTCTATACAGATATTTGAACGCAGTTCAGTATACCCGATAACGATACGCGTACATTATCTTACTCATGAAATCACAACAAATATACATAAGTACCTATAATAAAATATCCAGGCTAAGCATGCGCACAACGAGATATCTCGCGACGAGAGAGAGATGTTGTCGATGCCGGCTAATTTGTCGTTTACCCTAACATGCACAAAATCCTAGAAAATTACAAGAAAAATTGTCGGCATGTAATAGAGAAAAATACCACAGACAAGAAATATTACTTTTATCTCTACTTTTGACGTACGAGACAAGTAACCATGTTAGCTTCGGTAGACAAATAGAGATAACAGGTAGACATAATTTTACTTGCTAGCCCTACAGGACGTGGCAGTGAAACACGTGGGTCTACGTATGGCCAACTCCCTCACTGGCCAGAAGTTACAGATAATTTCTAACGAGAAACCCCAAGAAATAGATAGAGGAAAAACCCTTTATATATCAATGTTATTTTCTCGTCGCGGGAATCGAATCCAGGGACCTCGACGTTTTTAGCGTAGTCGCACTGCGCATATTATGCAAAGTACGAACACCAACAACAAGACAGTTGTTATCATAGATTACGGACGACGTAACACGAAACAAATCCGCGATTTCAGTCATACTCATCATCAATCAAAACATTTTATCGCCCTTCAGGCATTACATATCTACGTAGGTTTATCACAAAGACAACACCTTGACACAATATATCATTGAAGACATCCCTGACGCACTGGTCAGCGTTGTTGTAGTGCAGCGATCCTGGCGATCTTGTAGTGGGATTTGGGAAGTCCCGGGTTCGATTTTTACGGCAGGGTCAATGTAGGAGTTTATAATTTCTGAATTTCCTTAAATTCCTGCGTTTATACCGTTATGCTCTCAGTAGGTGACAAGAAACTCTTCGGTTGCTGTTAACTTGACAAAAGATTTTTCAGGTGCTTTTTAGGGTTCCGTAGCCAAATTTGGCAAAAACGGAACCCTTATAGATTCGTCACGTCTGTCTGTCTGTCTGTCCGTCCGTATGTCACAGCCACTTTTTTCCGATACTATAAGAACTATACTGTTGAAACTTGGTAAGTAGATGTATTCTGTGAACCGCATTAAGATCTTCTTACAAAAATAGAAAAAAAAACAATAAATTTTGGGGGTTCCCCATACTTAGAACTGAAACTCAAAATTTTTTTTTCATCTAACCCATACGTGTTATCATTTTTGAAGACTATCTATGGATAGGTCTTCAAAAATGATAACACGTATACAACGGGGTAACAAGTGGTAAAATGTGTGTCCCCCCCTGTAACTTCTAAAATAAGAGAATGATAAAACTAAAAAAAAATATGATGTACATTACCATGCAAACTTCCACCGAAAATTGGTTTGAACGAGATCTAGTAAGTAGTTTTTTTTAATACGTCATAAATCGTAAATCGCAATTTACCTTTCATTCAATCAACTCAAATATTTAATTCCCCGTGAACTCAGAATCTTGAAATTTGGTACGAAGCAACGTCTTATAGCACAGTTATAGTTAGTATAGAAAAATTGCGAAAAGCATGAATTTTTAGTTACTTACATAATAAAAATATTTTTAATAATTTAAAACTTACTACAGGTTTGTACGGAACCCTCGGCGCGCGAGTCCGACTCGCACTTGGCCGGTTTTTTCTGTGACTGATGTCGTTAAATACGTTGGTCCTTATCGAATTATAGAACTAAGGAAACATCGGGTAATATTTTCCGTCGTGCCCGGGATACAATCTCTGAACTAAATTTCGTCAAAATCGGATTAGGTAGGACTCACGTTTAAAATACTAAGTAGTACTAAGAGTTCTATAAAATATGCATAATATTTTTTATATTAGGTACTTATTGTGGGCATTAGAAACAAGTTACTTCAGATGTTTAATCAACAGTGTTTCTATTGTGATACGGTTTAAACAATGGTGTTTGTCTTTGCATTGACACGGTCAATTGAAACTGTACATAATATTATGACTGTAGAGGACGCAAATTCGCAATGACATTATTTGCCCAACTGCCACCTACAGACAGCGACATAGATAATACACTAATATAAGAGTCACCGACCTGCAGATAATGATTTTTTTCCACCTCGATTCCAAAAACAGGTTTTCTGGAATTTATGGGCAATCGATTATCAAGGTACCTATCTCCCGTGGTAATAACATATATATAGTTCATATCATTGCTCCACATATACAAGGCGTTGTCTATTTACGAACCACGTATTATAAACGAACGAACTTACAACGAACACACTAAAATGTTAAGCAATTCAGCAGAATTTTCTCTACGGTACATGCGAACGGTAGGTATTTAAAAAGTCTAAACTGTGGTCTCTAGGTCACAGCTGATGCCAAAACAAAGATATTTTTTTAAAGTTTGGGCGACCTCCTTTACGCAATGGTAACTTGACTTTCTGGTCTTTTATGTGGGGGGTAGAAAAGCTATTTAGCGTTCCGATACGATGACATGTAGTGATGCATATATTATCTCCTCGAGTAAACCATATAATATTATATAACATTAAATATATCACCGGCTGTAGCTCACGTGTTTTATCAAAAAATGCCCGACTAGTTTCGATCCCGTCCGGGACCCTTATTCATGAGCCTGTTCGCTTGACGCGGTAGCTTAACGATGACTGCGGGCTGTCTGCCGTAACGCTCTTCTTCTTTGTGTCCTGGAATTATTTTCCGCACTTGGACGCATGCATCCGCTGTGCGTGCGTAACGCTGTCTGCGAGAGGTGTTGATAATATAATATTATCAACTTAAAAGGGTTCGATGATAAGCATAAAATTCCTTTCCAGCCGCACCAGTCCCCACAATGGGCGATATAAACCTGGACAAGCCGCGCTATGACCAGAGCACATACATGGGGCGAGCGAAGCACTTCCTGCTGCTCACCAATCCTATGAACGCCTTCGCCAGCAATGCGGACTTGGAAGAGGCCAAACGAATCGTCACCGAATTCAGGTAATGATAATCTTCTTCTTCTTGGCTAAAAGATGTAGGGTTTCTGCATGGAGACCCAGAGTCACTTTGACCGTTGCCGATCTATTGTGATCACAGAAAATAAGGATAGTAGATAGAAACGCAAGGTCCAGTAACATATTATGGAAGTCCCTACAAGAAACCTACCCCCATACCTACTGCCAACGCATAAAGCAATACTTAAGCAATGTTACTCAAACCGACAGTTTGATGGCACGAACCTTGACGTTTCTAAAATCCATGCTTGATATTATAATTGCGAAAGTGTGTCTGTCTGTCTGTCGGTCTGTCGATCAAAAACCTTAATCCACGCGGACGAAGTTGCGGGCATCGTCTAGTAAGGATTATATAATTCTACACACAAACATGAAAGTCAACAATAATAATAGGTACAATATGGCTTAGAGAGTTGGTAGTGGTAGTGGAAGCGTTTGTAGTGTTCTTTTTTATCCACTACAAGTTAGCCCTTGACTGCGATCTCACCTGAACCAGTGATGATGCAGTCTAAGATGGTAGCGGGCTAACCTGTTAGGGGCATGGCAGTTATATTAAACCCATACCCCTATTCGGTTTCTACAGGGCATCGTACCTGAACGCACAATCGCTTGGCGGCACGTCTTTGCCGGTAGGGTGGTAACTAGCCACGGTCGAAGCCTCCCACCAGGCCAGACCAGAGAAAATTCAGAAATTATAAATTCCTAAATTGACCCTACCGGGGATTGAACCCGGGACCTCCGCACATTAAGACCAGCGCCACGGAGGTCGTCAAGACACGTAGTGCACAGTGTATGTAAGTCTGTCGTGTAAAGACTACGATGACGACAGTCGACAGACGACTTAGGCACTTCCCAAACCCTGTGTTGTCATACAAAGGAGTTCAATAGCAGAATTTGGTTCCAGGAAATCGCGGCGAATGCCGCCCGGGTACGACGCGGACAAGCTGTGGGCCACAAAGTACCTGTACGACAGCGCGTTCCACCCCGACACGGGCGAGAAGATGTTCGTACTGGGACGCATGTCCGCGCAGGCGCCTATGAACACCATCATCACTGGCTGTGAGTTGGTACAATAATGTGCTCCCGACCGAATTTCGGCCACGGCGGCCTATCTCCAAAGAGATTAGCCTTCTACGCGCGAGATGTTATAGTGCACTAGTGTTTAGTGTGTGCCCAAACACAGAGGTGCTCTCTGAGGCACGGGGGTGAATCACCGCCAGCTTTCTAACTCCGGGCTAGTATTGAGAATTTCTTGTCAGAAAAACTTAACACTTGCTATGGCCCGACCCGGGACTCGAACCCGGGAACGTCGGCCACAGTCGAACATGCTATAAGCACTAGATCAACGAGGCAGTCAAGTGAGTGTAAGCTGTGAGTTAATACAACAAAGTATCTGAACTATTGATGTAAACTAGGTACTTATTTTAGCAATTTTGTAAGCAATTTCTTCGCTGGCATCTCTGTTGTTCTGTAGAGAGCTCTATTCCGAAATGATTGATTAACTGTATCAACCATTGTTATTGCCTGAAATTATCGATAAGGGCGACAGTGGATTTTTTCCAATGGCGAAAGAGTGTCAACTTAGCCAATCAGAGACTCCGATTGTCGCAATATGGTAATCATTTTACTGTAATAAGGCACCCACTGGCCACTATCACTAAAATGAAATCTGCCACGCCTGCATAATGGTAATTTTACTATGCAGGTATGATAACATTCTACAAGACTACGGCCGCCACAGTGTTCTGGCAATGGGTGAACCAGACGTTCAACGCACTAGTCAACTACACCAACAGATCTGGTGATGCGCCGATGCCTACTTCGTGAGTTGTCCTCTCTTATGTACCTATTAGCTACATTCATCATAGCATTCTACAAGACTACGGCCGCCAGTGTTCTGGCAGTGGGTGAACTCATAGATAACAGAAACAACTACTCAGTGGATGAGCTGAACGTTGGAGACGTTTAATTTGGGTGACAGCTTACAATGCATGGTCAGCTAAGTGATGTCATTCTAAATCCAATATGGCGGACTCCCAAAGAAGGCGGATTTTTTATGCTGCTCTATTATGTGGGTATCAATAAATAAAAGGGTTTGCTGAGAATACGAAAATTAAAATTACCTACGTCACATTTAATTCAATATGCGGACGATAAAAGCTTTTTAAAAATGTTTAATTAATGATTCAGGACTTATTTATTTAATTTTTAGTATTTTAGCAATAGGTTACTAAAAATTTGAACTCTACCAATTACGGTTCATGATAAAGTCCGCTGACAGACTGACGGACGGACGGACAGCGGAAGCTTAGTAATAGCGTCCCGTTGGCACTCTTTGGGTACGGAACCCTAAAAATCCTGTTGTTGCAGACAGCTAGTAGCGTCGTACTGCGCGGCGTGTGGAGGCGCCCTAACCACCGCGCTCTACCTCAACAGCAAAGTTAAGGTCAGTGCACACAGGCAGTAACTAACTATAGCGTTTATCATAATATAGATATAGCTTTCACGAACGAAATTCGATACGAAAACCTTTTTTTGCGCGTTTTTTTACACCCCGTATAATATAATCCTTATATGCAATAGTTTGTTTGTTACGCTTTTACGTGCTTTCTTTTTACCGATTTTGATCTACTCTTTTTTGTGTAAATAATTCAGGTTTTGTGTAAGTAATTTTGTGTCTCCATTCAAAATTTTATCAATTCCAAACCATTCAAAATCGGTTCAGTCATTGTAGCATGAAGGAAAAAACATCCAAACATTCAAACTTACAAACTCTCACATTTATTATTTTGGTAAGATTTCAATCTAGATACGAATTAGGTACCAAATATCTATCAATGGATTAATTAATAAAATCGTTGATCCTAGGTAAAATAATGACCCCGAAAATTTATTACATTAGGGAAAATCACGATTTCAGATTACATAGCAAACAAATCAAGGTAAAAGTAGTACCTACCTACGTAAAGCCGATTATTTTTGGATTCGGATCATTTTGGTAAATATATCCACGTCATAGAGGTGTGTCGTGAAATTAAACGAATGACAAGTAGTTACGTACAGGTACCTTCCTTCCATAATGATATTGTCAACAACACGTCATTACGTATCCTAATATGGTGCTAATTCGGTGGCCACGTTTTGTAGACTGTAGAATAGGTATCAATAGCTTAGCAAAACTAATGCATAATATGTCACCGTAAGATTGCAAAAACCGTTACACTGTAATCTAACGCTTTTTATCTCGTTAGATTGGAAACTGTCGAAAGATTGTGAACCGTTCAATGTTCTGAGTGACAATTTTTTAAATATTCATTGTATTTACGTTTTCTTCTCTCTTTCGTAGGTTAAGTTAGGGTTCGACTTAGGTTCTATCGGGTTAATATACATAACAGATTACAATCTACTGAAAAATAATGCGTTACTTATATTGTAATCTTTCGACAGTTTACAATTTCGCGAGTTAGATCATAATCTAACGGTTTTACAATCTTACGGTGACATCTATATTATTACACATAATATATAAAATATACTTACTTTATATTTATAATAAGTGACACAAGTTGTCCTACGTGAAAAAAAAAATTGGCAGTCGTAGGGACTGCCGATAGAAGTGAATACCTACGAATATTTAATTAATGTTTTTTTTTAAGGCTTATGAAGTTTTCACTTCAATAAATAAATCATTTATCATTTTTGTCTCTTCGTTGTCTACAGAACATGTCTCCGATCTACGCTCGGCTGGTGCCGTTCGCGGCGGTGTGCGGCGCTAACTTCATCAACATTCCCATGATGAGGAGCGGGTAAATGTTCTACAATTTACAAACAATCCACGAACCTACTCTACCATTATGAATACCTATTATTGAATGATTTATATGTTTTCTTAATTAGAACTCAATCATATGACAATCTATTGTGATTTCTCAATATTTTGACTTATAAACAAATCTTAAATAAATCAAGAATTTTAAATATTATTATGTAGTACCTAGTATTATTAAATATTATACCTACTTCCTATATGTACATGTATAATATTAAATCATACTACTACAATTATTATTAATTATTATAGTTTTGTAACGCCAAACTGGTTATAGCTGAATAAGATACAATAAACTTTCATTATTGTAACACCTTTAAATAATACTGTAATCACTAAACAATAAATGAATATGAAGAGAATATTAATTATTTGTGGCATAAAAGATGACGATCAGACATTATAGAAGTTGAAAAAATAACTCAACTCTACTGGAACCACTGATATTCCTGTTATAATGGCATTTAATTTATAATTATTTCCAGGGAGCTCATAAACGGCACTCCAGTGTTCACGGCGGACGGAGTGAGAGTGGGGGAATCGAAAAACGCCGCCAGATACGGGATAGGACTCGTCATCATTTCCCGAGTCTTCATGGCGTTGCCGGGAATGAGTGAGTTTGCCTTTACTCTTTCAATAAAAAACTCCTTCAAGTATACTTAACTTGGACTAAAATCTCGTTCATATACCTAATACCTAAGTCTACAATCTACATGAATAAAATCAATTATCATACCTAATATATTATTATAAATGCGAAAGTGTCTTTGTTGGTTTGTTCTTCAATCACGCCGCAATAGAGCAACGGATCGACTTAATTTTTTGCATAGGTATTGTTGAGGACCTGGAGCGTGACATAGGCTTTTTATCCCGGAAAATTAAGGAGTTCCCGCGGAAATTAAAAAAACTCAAACCTCGCGGACGAAGTCGCGGGCATCAGCTAGTAGAATTATAAGGTAACCTAGATGATAAAAAAATATAATTCATCATCATCATCATCAGGTATATTAGGTAGGTACAACTCTTAAACTGGCGGTTTTAATACAAAATTTGTTTTGTTCACAGCGGTGACACCGATAATAACCAACATAGCGATCAACAAGGGTGTATTCTGTAAGCGGCCCATGATGGTGATACCGTTCCAACTTTTCCTCGTAGGCCTCTGCGTCACATTCGCCACGCCGCTGTGCTGCGCCATCTTTGAGCAGCGCGCCTCGATCGGTGTTGACAGCCTCGACGATGACCTAAAAGTGAGTTAAAGTTGGCTATCTGTGTGAGTTAGTAGCAGTGAGATAGTGGCTGTGTAACCTATTGCCTGGTAATTTGCTAGCTATGCGAGTTAAAGGCTAGGAAGTGTGTTATTGGCTAGTATGAGTTAATGGCTATCTGTGTGAGCTATTGGTGAGATTTGTTAGTTAGTGGTGTGGTATGTGTAAATTAGTTGCTACGGAAATGAGTTAATGGCTGTGTGAGTCCATGGCCAACTGTTTGAAGTTCTGGCTTTGTGTATCTGTATAAATTTCTTACTGAAAAACGCGCTTTGATCCTCATATTGTCCTCAACATTCTGTAAGCGGCCCATGTTGGTGATTCCGTTTCACTTATTCCCCGTTAATCTTTACGTCACATTCGCCACTCCTCTGTGCTGCACCATCTTTGGGCAATGGGCTTTGATTGGTGTGCGTCACATTCGCCACTCCTCTGTGCTGCACCATCTTTGGGCACGGGCCTTGATAATGTGGACGGCCCCGATAATGAGCTAAAAGTGAATTGGTGGCTAGCTGTGAGCTATATGAGTTAGTGGCTAAGCGAGTGAGTTAATCGTTGTGAGAGTTATTGGCAAGCTACTTTGTGAGTTAGTGGGTTGCTAAATTAGTTAGTGGCTACGTGAGTTAAAGGCCAGGTTAGATTAGGAGTAAGATGCAAAATCCGTGTGCCATATAAGGCTCATTGACGTTTCATGAGAGATGTCATATAGTCGTTTACCAAGTAACATATTGTTTTTTTTCCAGACAAAAGTAAAGAAGAATTATCCGAAAATAAAAGAAGTTTACTTCAACAAGGGGCTTTAGAGAGTGCAAAAAGAATTTGAAAAACCCACAAAACCTCCGAGATTTCGACTGTTGAAGAAATCTCTAGATGTTGTCAATTGTTGAATCCCCATTTTTAGATGCATTTTTTGTTTTTGCTATAGTCTGTGAACTGGTGGACGCTTTGTTCGCATATTTTTTTCGCCGGGCCAAAATTTATACAACGGAAAAAATGGTCAAAACAATATGGTTTAAATATCGAAAAATAAACTGAACCTCGAAAAAAAATTGAAAATATTGTTATTGTATAAAATGCAAGTCTTTCAATATTCCGTGGTTTCCAGACATACCTACTATGATTTGATATGACATAATATCCATGTAGGCAAATATAAATTGTGTTGTAAATTGTCTTGGAGCAGGTTTCGAATAAAACGTCTGCTGGTTCCCAGACTATAATTTGCGAACATTTATCTCGTCTTAGGTCGCAACCGAACATTCCTAAATGTGATCATATAATTTATAGATCTGTTCTTATTTTATAGAGGCTTATACATTTCTTATATTATTATTTAGGTTATTTTTTAAGTTTAATTTTTTAGATGTGACCTTTTGGTTGTGATGATTTGATTGCAGCTCTGATTTTCTTATACTAGATCAAGTTCAAATCTAAAACCCAAATAGGTTACATAGGTACCTATTTGATATACTTATTATAATTTATACTTACCTGGAATTACAGGTACTTAACTGGTAATTCTGGTTCTTTTACTTTGACGAATTTTTGTTAAGTTTAACTTTCCCCCATTATTTAATTTCTCATGACAACGCCAATATGTACCTACGAATGCAAGGCGATTATGTAAAACCTGCATCAATAATAATTTATTACAGTCTCAATTGTTTTGATTGGCTTAATTTATGGTATTTTTGGAATAGTGGAAGAATGTTAACCAATCAGAGGTTATTGCGTAGCTGTCATTTTTAGCCAATCGCAAAGCCGAAATAAAATAAAACAATCATTCCATATTTGGCTAAAAGTACCTACGTTAGTAAAGTGACAGATTTTAGCAATATTTCATTATGTTAATTATTAAATTATGGCTCAAATGTTTAAATTAATTTAGCAATAAATTATACGTTATACAAGACTATTGATTTCTTTTACTATTTATTATTAATTTGACTGCAGTTGCTTAGCAATTTGTGTGAAGTCAATTAAACGCTAAGATTAATTAATTATTAATAATGACGACAATAATTCCGTTATGTTCAATTAAAAATTGATTATTGAAGTAATGTACAAAATAAATGTTGATTATTAGTTAATATTTGGCTTCATTTTAAATAACTTTGTCCCCTAAATGTTTACTTTACATTGCGCCTAATTCTGTTGTACCTACACTATCTCCAAAGGTCAAACCAAAAATTGGAATTTTAATTTAGATTTTTTACAACAGAACTAACCTTCTGAAAATAACATATAAAGATCGACGGGGCTGATTCTGTAGTATACGATTTCTAAACTAATCCAAAATGACAGCATTAAAAATATTTCTAACCCTTTCATAATACTCATTTAGTTTAGTTTAGAGATGGTTCACTACAGAATCAGCCCCATTGTCAAAATCAAAATCAAAATCAAAATGCTTTTTATTCAAATAAACTTTTACAAGTGCTTTTGAATCGTTAGATAAGTGAATCTACCACTGGTTCGGAATGCCATTCCTACCGAGAAGAACCAGCAAGAAACTCGGCGGTTGCTCTTTTGAAAAAAATAATTTACAATTTCATTAATTTGTACAATACATTAAGTAACAGCTGTCCTTAGCATTGCTGGAGAGAGTCAATCCACGCTCTTTTGTCGTTTATGTAATCTTCAACGGTATAATAAGCTTTTTTCAGAAGCATACTTTTAATAGATTTCTTAAACTTGTGTAAAGGCAAGTTTAAGATAGGTTGTGGAATTTTGTTATAAAATAGAATGCTCATTCCCACGAACGACCTTCGGACTTTCTTGAGGCGGAGCGAAGGAGTCACGAGCTTATTGCGGCCTCTAGTTTGCCTATCATGCAGATCGCATAATTTTTTGTAATTATGAATTTTCTGTTTTATGAAGATTAAATTACTGTAAATATATTGCGAGGCTACTGTAAGAATACCTATTTCCTTAAATTTCTCTCTAAGGGATTCGCGCGGTTTTAAATTATAAATTGCCCGTATTGCCCTTTTTTGTAATACAAAAATTTTTTGAATGTCTGCCGCTTTACCCCATAGTAAGATTCCGTAAGACATAATACTATGAAAGTAAGCAAAATATACAATTCTTGCCGTTTCAACGTCAGTAAACTGTCGAACCTTTCTGACAGCGTAAGCAGCAGAACTGAGTTTGCCAGCCAGAGTTGATATATGGGTGCTCCATTGAAGCTTTGAATCTAAGGTCACCCCCAGGAACACAGTGGTCTCTTCTATTTTTAAAATATCATTATTTACAGTTAAATTCATGTTTCCTGAGGACTTGGTATTTGGCAGTGCGAATTCAATACACTTGGTTTTTTTTGCATTTAAAAGTGAATTGTTTACGGTAAACCAGTTAGTGACTTGAGAAATTGCATTATTTACGTCGTCATAGTTGACCTTATTTCTATCAACTTTAAAAATCAACGACGTATCGTCAGCAAATAATACAATATCGCAAGTATTTCGGACGTAATATGGTAAATCATTTATATACACCAAGAACATGAAGGGACCCAGAATAGAGCCTTGAGGAACACCCATTAGTGAGGCTGATCCGGATGATTTTACATCGTTGACACATACCGTTTGAATGCGATCACTGAGATAAGATGCAATGAGACCCAGTGCAGTGTCTTTGATTCCATAGTGACTCAACTTAACTAGAAGCGTCTTGTGCTCAACACAATCGAATGCCTTAGACAAATCACAGAAAATACCAATAGCATTTTGTGATTTCTCCCACGCATCGAATATATGCTTTAGCAGCATTGCGCCCGCATCGGTTGTTGATCGACCTTTAGTAAAACCATACTGCTCAGAGTGAAGTAGATTATTTGAGTTAAAGTGCAGAAGCAGTTGGTTCAGCATAATTTTCTCAAATATCTTGCTAAGTGCTGGCAAAATTGAAATCGGTCTATAATTATTAGGGTCACTTCTGCTGCCAGATTTAAAAAGTGGAATCAATTTACTGCTTTTCATAAGGTCTGGAAAGGATCCTGAATCTACAGACTCATTAAATATAAAAGCAAGATATGGTGCAATTATATCAATGACATTGCTGATTATTTTTACTGATATCCCCCATAGATCTCCGGTTTTCTTGCATTGCAGAGATTTGAATATTTTAATAATATCAAATGGGGTCACATGTTCAAACTTAAATAACACACTGCACTCGGCGACATTGCCCTTAAGAAGCTTAAGGGCTTCTGTTGGCGAAGAATTAAGGGAGCTAGTAGTCGTTACAGGGATATTTTGGAAATAATTCTCAAATGTATTTGCAATTTCCGCATCGCAGTCAATAATACGGTCATTAATTTTTAGCTCCAATTTAGGCTTCTCCACTTTATGTTTCCCTGTTTCATCTGTGATTATATCCCAAACTGCTTTTATTTTATTATCTGAATTAATGATTTTTTGTTTTATATAAAGTGATTTTGCTTGTATGCAGACATTTCGAAATAATTTTGAATAATTTCTCACATATTGAACAAATCTACGAGTGTAATTATACTGCTTTTCAGCATACAAATCAAACAACTTATTCCTACTTTTATAAATGCCAACAGTAGCCCAGTCGCTAAATTTGAGGTTTTTAAACAATTTTTTTTCTACTATTTTAAAAATGGAGCTATACTGAGAATTTAACAAATCAAAGAAGGTATTGTAGTGTTCATCATTGTTCATTGGCCGATCTAATAAGTCGTAGGAATTTTTAAATTTACTCACTCGCACTTAGACATACGTACTGTACCTACATTATATAGAACAACTTTTGCTGAATACTTTTTTCAAACAAAAATAAAAATATTAAAAAAATTGGCTTCTCGAAGACTAGTCGAGTATTGCCTACTGATAATTTAATATAAAAAAATCTTGTTAAACAACCGACTTCAAACTCCCGCGCCAACCTTACAACAACAAGCACACGCTATACAAAGTACTTATTTTACTGTTATTTTAAAAACCGCTCGACCGATTTCGATAAAATTTATATGGGACCACATGGGAAGTATGCCCTTTCAAATAAAAAAAGAATCATCCAAATCGGTCCACCCAGTCAAAAGTTCTGAGGTAACAAACATAAAAAAAAAAAATACAGTCGAATTGAGAACCTCCTCCTTTTTTTGAAGGCGGTTGAAAACACTGAGTTGAAAATCATTAGGTATATATCTTGTCTAGAATGTACTACCTACGGTGAAAAGTTTTGATTTTTTTTATTTTATTTAGTTCCAAAGGACAAAAGTTGTTCAGTACTATGTATTTGGTACTTTTTTAACTAACCCTAATTATTAAGTATTTAAATATTTTTCCTTTTTATAGAGTAAAGCTGTTTTTCCATTGAAGCGGAACGGAGCAGAGATGTGTTTATTAGACAAATAATTATTATAACTGATGACTAAGATTTTTTGACTGCCTCGTTGGTCTAGTGGTTAGCATGTTTGACTGCGGCTGACGAGGTCCCGGGTTCGAGTCCCTGGTCGAGCCATAATAAGTGTTGGGTTTTCTGACTAGAAATTCTCAGCACTAGCCCGGAGTTAGGAAGTTGGCGGTGTTTTCACCCCCGTGCCTCGGAGAGCACGTTAAGCCGTCGGTCCCGGTTATTATCACTAACATGATAATAGTCGTTAAAGCCCGCCAACCCGCATTGGAGCAGCGTGGTGGGTCTAAGCTCTAATTCCCTCTCTCCTATGAGAGTGGAGGCCTGTGCTTAGCAGTGGGACGTTAATGGGCTGTAGTGGTGGTGGTTGGTCGAAGCGCACACGTCTGCGCTCCACTCCGCTCGTCTCTATTTCACTCAAAACGCACCCGTTACCGTTCCTACGTTTATTACTTCGCTAGGGTTCGTACGTGCATAACACTAAAATCCACTAGATCTATTATTATGAGCATTCGTTTTATATTGGGTATTCAAATTAGTAACTTTTTCAGATGTCATTAAAGTTCGACGCACGTTTTACTTCAATCGGTAGTTTAAAATGGTTTTTCAACATAAAACTAACAGGGGACGCGGATATTACGCCTTTTAGGAGATCCTCTATTTAATATCACTAAAAAAATAATTTTGAGTAAAAAATCGACCAAAAAATCGGCCTAATAAATCGAAGACAAAAGACTTTTGAAGACTTATCTTATTTTTTTTAATTATGAAGATGGCTTAAAATAAAACAAATGAACTTTTACGGTATACAGTGTAATCACAACCTAATGAAATAATACTTAGAACTAATAAAGCATTAATTTTGCAAATAGGCTCTTTCTTATGGATAATAAATTATTATTTTTGAATACTCATGATATCATTTGTTCAGATTTAATTTAACTTAAAAAATCAAGTTCCGAAGTAAACAACACAAGAAAACCATACATAAAATATAGATCACAATAATTATACTTATCAAACTATTTATAATGATAAATTTCATACATTTTTTTAAAGTTTTTAATGCACGTTATACATAAGTTTGTAAGTGCGTGTTATTATTATTGACTAGCTGATGCCCGCGTCTTTGTCCGCGTGGTTTAAGTTTTTCTTATTTCCGCGGGAACTCTTTAATTTTCCGGGATAAAATTTAATTTAATTCTCCAAGTCCTCAACTATACCCATGCTAAAAATCACGTCGATCAGCTGCTCCGTTGCTGCGTGATTGAAGGACAAACGAACAAACAAACACACTATCGCATTTATAATATTAGTAAGTATGATTATGTGTATCACTCGAAAATAATAGTAGTAGGTATAATTGGGGCATCTGGATCACAGGAGATCCAGATACCCCAATTCTACCTACTACTTTGAAAAGAGGAAATGTGTCTATTCTAATAGATAAAAATCATTTATTGAAAAGGTGCTCTATTTGAATAAAATGCATTGCCTCTATTTGAAAAGACGCAGTTTGTCTATTTAAATATTATATTTTAATGAATAAGTGATAATAATTGTATATTCAAATAGATGAAACTTTATTAATTAAACAAAAGAGGAAATGTGTCTATTCTAATAGATGAAAATCATTTATTGAAAAGGTGTTGTGTTCTACTTGAATAAAATGCATTGCCTCTATTTGAAAAGACGCAGTTTGTCTATTTAAATATTATATTTTAATGAATAAGTGATAATAATTGTATATTCAAATAGATGAAACTTTATTAATTAAACAAAAGAGGAAATGTGTCTATTCTAATAGATGAAAATCATTTATTGAAAAGGTGTTCTACTTGAATAAAATGCATTGCCTCTATTTGAAAAGACGCAGTTTGTCTATTTAAATATTATATTTTAATGAATAAGTGATAATAATTGTATATTCAAATAGATGAAACTTTATTAATTAAACAAAAGAGGAAATGTGTCTATTCTAATAGATGAAAATCATTTATTGAAAAGGTGTTCTTGGATAAAATGCATTGCCTCTATTTGAAAAGATGCAGTTAGTCTATTTAAATATATGTTAATGAATAAGTGATAATAATTGTATATATTCAAATAGGTGAAAATTTATTAATTAAAGAAAATATTAGTATTGAAATACAACGCATGCAATCTATTTGAAAGATGCATTTTGTATAATATTTAGACAGATGTAAATGAATAGATGAAATTTGTTTGTTCTAATAGTTTCAAATTTATTTATTAAATAAATGTTCTATTAGTATACAACACATAAGTTCCATTTGAAATATGTGTTTGACTTATTTAAATTTTGCATAAACGTAATTGAATAGATGAAATAAAATTGATTGTGGAACTTATTTTTTATTCGTCTGCATGAATACGATCTATTTTAAAGATGGATTTGTCTATTTAAGTGAATTAAAATTTATGTATTAAATATATTAATGTTACATTCTATTAGAATATAACATGATGCTTCTTTTTTGTTTATGTAAATGAATACATGATTTTAAAACATACTTATTTCTTTGAAAAGATCAAAATTCATACATAATTTAGTCAATGAAATTTTAATTTGTAAAACATAAGTAAAAGTAAACATAAATGGAAGAAATAAAACATTAGCATAACTCATCATCATTTATTTTAATTTAAATTTATACTACATATTATTTGCTCGCTGATTTTCCTAAATCTTCATATATTAAGTTTACAATTTCTTTTGTTTTTATGTATACATCATCGAAAATAATGCTTTTGACGATGTGTTGCGCTGAGACGTTGAGCTCTAAATCTTTGTCCTTCACATCATATATTTCTATTTTTATTATTTTTCCACCACGAGCAGGAACTTTTATATAATTGTAGTTATTATCGTCTTTATCTTCTTGCCGAGATCGCTTTCGGCTCGGCTCAGTCCGCGCCCTTTCGACAAAATTGAAAAGATCCTGATCCTAAAAGAAAGTAAGTATTCATCAGTGAAATAAATAATTGCTGAATTATTCGTGATATAACCCAAAAATTAAAAAATCTTGATGCTTACGACTTTTTGGAGATATATAAAATAAGAATTTTATATATCTCCAAAAATAAAATAAGAATACCTAATTTAAGTATATAATATTTTTTTAATTTTGCTTACTTACCGAAGACATCACAACACGTCCTTTGCTTTCAAAGTAACAATGAAAATATTAAAAATATTAATTAAATATTAATTTTAGGTTAGTACCTAACAACAAACAATACAAAAATATTATAAGAGTTTTGATTTCGTAACATTTCTTGATTCGGGCTTAAATGACAAAATAAGCTATTTTTATTCATACTTGCATTATTTCCTCGAATTGTCGCCTGACTCGATGATTTCGACCACAATTTCGACACAGTTTAGCACTTACTTTATTAACATACAACTTGATTGGATACATTTGTCTGTACATTGAATAGTTTGTGAACTAATCTTGGTAACTAATTTAATAAAAATAGCAGCATGCAAATCTAGCTGCAACTCATATTATAAGCGCTACATTATTGTTAAAGTTAAGATGGTTAAGATGGTTTGTTAGTTTGTTTGACATCCACGAATGCGAAAATGTGTTCGTCCTTATGCTGATTCATATTTGACGAAATTTGGAACACAGATATCTTTTCAAATGTATTCCATAATTCAATATGTGTACGAGTCGCTAGCGGAGTCGCGAGCGAAAGCTAGTTACGAGTATTGAGATAACTTCGGCGAAATCGTTGTATGAAAGTCGGGAAAATAGTTATTTAATCTTTTACTTTAACGTCTTTATTTTAAGGTAATATTTGATTCTCTTTTCATGCAAAGATAAGCTTTTTCTTATTCGCATACAAAATATCCCTCGAACAGCAATTCGAAAATCCCTGGAAATGGGAATTCACTTACATGCAAAAACTACCGCAAACAATAGTACCCTGTACGTTTAGTCTTAGTTTTAACATTGCAAATTTCGATTCGATTGATCGGAACAAGACGTCAAAGTAAAATGGATGTAAAAACCTTGAATCAGAGTCGCAAATTGAGTACAATCACTTTTAATTTTAAACGTTTTCGTTGGTGCTTTGGTCGTGAATGTATACTCGAAATAGAACTCTAACAAAATGCAATTGATGTTCATTTTACTTTGACGCTAATGTGAACGCTCGATTACGATCAATCGAATTTGCAATGTTGAAACTTGGACTAACCGTACTGAGATGAGCATAATATAAAATTTTATATGAGTAAAAGGGATAGGGATGTTTTGTGGAATGCGTGTCCACTTTGAGCTACATATATTAAAACCTAGTAAGTGACATTTATCAAAAATGTGTTTCCATATTATATTTAATACTCGATTTCAAACTAAGTCTTTTCGAATTGAAAACACTCGCTTTTTTATCTCCGCCTTTACTTGAGTTAAAATATGGATAAAATTAAAGTTAAATTAATATATGATTTTGATGGTCATTGGGTTACCAAAGATTATTTTGGAGTAATTTGCTTTAATGGGATAGCAAAAGAAAGAACAAATTTACCCATTTTGTGTTAACAACGTATTTATGGATGTAACTTTTCACTCTATTTGGTAAGCAGGTAAACATAAGCCAAGAAAAACAAACTCACAAATTTATAATAATAGTAACTACTTAGTTAGTAGGCGCTATAACTAGTTTCTCTCATTTGAACATAAAATACCATCGAATATATAAGAAAATATACATTTCTAAGGATTACCTTGATTTATGGTTTTGCTCACTTATATGGTTTTTGTATTGCAGTCGTATGGTTATTTCCAAATCAATGCTTAGGGTTTCGCGGAAACTGTCCATTGTTCAAAGTGATTTCAACACCGTTTACTAACACCAACAAATACGCGATACATATTTTTTGAGATAATAGCTGTACGTCTGTTTATTTAAAATTTTATCGTATAAACTTCATCGATTTGGTAGTAAGAAAAGCCAGGGCGAGATGTAGTATAAATTCTTATAAATTATGCATATTCTTACCCTGACCTTATTATTTTCGCCTTAAGAGCTAAATTTGAAAATCATATTTTCATTTTGTATATATATTGCTAAGAAAGCAAATTTTTATTCACACATTTACACGTTTCCCGGGTTATATTTTGTCATTAAAACATACGAGGTTTATTCGCATCACTTCTGTTGCCCCGGGCTGAACTCCTCGAGTGCTCCAGCTTATTTTCGTACTATCTCCACTACGTCTAATACTACAACCACCAAAATGTAAGTACTTCTTTTAATTATTTTAAAATGTAGGTATCCCAATGCAGATAGATGTAGGATAAATGTGCTCATTTTAATAACCTTTATGATTTTGAAGTGGGGTAATAATATACTCTAGTGAAGTAGATTATAAGTAATTTGAATTGTTAATTTATTTATTTATCGTTGTAGACTATAACAATAAATAAATAAGTACCACCGCTGCAGCTGTATTTCATACTTAGATGGTTAGGGTCTATTCTAATATGTGACATGTTGAAATGCTTTTAATATGCAAATAGGAATATTGTTGACTTCGTTATAACACAGGTAGGTACATACGAAATTGAGGAATCGGTGGAATTCGAACCCAAGTCTTTCTTTCTTACTATTGCAGCCCGAGTTGTGTATTTGAAATGTATTTAATTTTATTGTTTTTCTTTACAGGTCTGAGAACGCAGATATTCTTTTCCCGAGCGAGTCATCATCATCATCATGCGTCTCGCGGGATAAGAAAAGGAAGGCGGACCGCGGCGCTTCATCTTCAAACAATATTAAGAAACCCTCAAAAAGTACGGCTGTCGAGCTGTTCGGCAGCGACAGCGAGGAAGAAGGTACATTTGAGAAGGCGCAAGCGTCGACCAGCAAGCCGCAGTTGACTAGCTGCGTCACTCGTCGCGTGGCCAACGGTCACGCGCGTCAGATAAACGAGCATAAAGTTGGGTCCCACTATGTGGAGATAAAAATATATAATTGCAACGAAATTGAGAACACTCCTCCGATGAATAGATGGCGTCAGGCCGTTGTTGCTGTAAAAAATCGCAGCAATACAGATACGGAGGCCTGGCACCATCTTTCTCAATATATATCGGCGGTAAGAAAAGAATTCAAAGAATGCCCCCCTAGCTTCATTAATTCTTATTTTTGAATAACATTTTGAACAAAATTATTCAAAAATAACAATAATTAATGATGTTATAATTATAGGTAGGTATATTATTATTATATACCCATATCATTTTTAATTATTAGGTATAACACGTATTTAAACTCCTTTTCGTATCTTCATTTTAATTAGTTCTTAAATGGTTATGTTAATATCTAGACATATTTTAATAAAACAATATTTCTTAGCTTTTAATTTGCGTTTTATTTTTTACAGTTACTGAAACGAACTTCGTTGAACCATATGAACATAGAGAATTTAAAAATAAGATAAAGATGATTGAATGTGAAAAATGCAATATTTTAATACCAAAAAATAAAATGTCACATCATTTGAGAACAACAGCTCACAAATCTAAATGTTTAGTCCGAACTGATATTGAGAATATTGAATTAATAACTACAGCTTTTAAAAACCGAATTGTAACTTATCGTTTAAATATCCCACAGAAAAAGGAGTATATTGATCCTGATTCCTTTCTGTGTGATAATAAACTGAAAATAATAAATCTGATAAGAACTACAATAAATGAACACAAATGTATTAAAATTTATTTCGAACTTTTTGCATATTATACTTTACCCGACACTCAAGAGCTAGAAATCAAATCATTTATTACCAAATACGATACTTTGTTTTGTAGCACAGATTTATCTTATTTTTATAATAATCTTGTTAATACGCTCACTAGTAACATGTCTGAATTCGAGCACAAAGAATCTGGCTGGACTTTTCATTCAATAAGTCACTTAGAAATTAGTATAAATAAATATAATCCTTTACGAGGTGGAATGTACATTGACTTACCTGAAAATATAAAAAATACGAAGAGTTGTTTAAACATTAAAAATAATGATAATTGTTGTTTTCTATGGTGTGTTACGGCTGCTTTGTTTCCATCGAAACGTAATGTATGTCGTACTTCTTCATATCCACATTACACAAATTTACTTAATACGAGCGGAATGACTTTTCCACCATCATCAAAAGATATAAGTTTATTTGAAAAGAACAACAGTAATATAAGTATTCAAGTATATGGCTTAGACAATAAAAATAATGTGACTGGACCTTTGTATGTTACTCAAAATAGAAAAATGAATCATATTAATTTATTATATATTGAAAAAAATGGTATCGGGCACTATTGTCTCATTAAAGATCTTATGCGTCTAGTTCGGAAACAGAATAGTAAGCATAAGGGAAAAATGTTTTTGTGTGATGGATGTTTGCAATTTTATCATGATAAAACTAAATTTAATCAACATAGCTGTTCAAAAGTACTTACTGAACTACCTGATAAGAACAGTAAACTAAAATTCAAGAATTATGAAAGAAAACAAAAAGTAAAATTTGTCATTTATGCTGATTTTGAGAGCATATTGCTTCATGTTGATGATGCTGATGATGCATCTACCCAGCGCACGCGCAGGGTTAGGCGACATCAAGCGTCTTGTTTCGGATTTTATATATGTTGCTCATATGATTCAAGTTTAAATAAGTACGTTTCATACAGAGGTTCAGATTGTGTGGAAAAGTTTGTGCAATATTTAATTGAAGAGGTACTAAGAATTTACAACATTTTATCGGATAAGAAGCCAATGAAACCTTTGACCTTTACGCAAGCGGATGAATTTAAAAATGCTGTTAATTGTCATATTTGCGACCAATTACTATTCGATGATAGAGTCCGAGATCATGATCATGTTACTGGACAGTACCGAGGTGCAGCCCATTCTTATTGTAATTTAATGTATAAAGAGTGTTCATTTGTTCCAATTGTTATTCATAACTTGTTGGGATATGACAGTCACATGTTTATTGAAAAATTAGCCGAATATCCTGGAAAAATCGAAATTATTCCTAAAAGCAAAGATAAATATATTTCAATAACAAAATTTGTGCCAGTTCATGATAATGAGACCTTAAAAATGAGATTTATTGATTCATTTCAATTTTTACACTCTAGTTTAGAAATACTGAGTAACAACTTATCAGATAATGACCTTACTCATTTTATGAAAGAATTTCCCTACAAAAAACAGTTTACTTTGTTAAGAAAAAAAGGAATTTATCCCTATGATTACATTGATTCATGGAAAACATATGACGAAATTCAGCTGCCATCAAAAGAACACTTTTATAATAGTTTGAAATTAGAACATATCAATGATAGTGAGTATGAACGAGCTAAAATGATATGGCGTATTTTTGATATCCATTCACTTGGCGAGTACACGGACCTATATTTAAAGTGTGATGTTATCTTGTTGTGTGATGTGTTTGAGAATTTCCGAAAAAATTGTTTGCTTTATTATAAGTTAGATCCGTTGTATTATATGTCTTCACCTGGTTTAAGTTGGGATGCAATGTTATTATCTACCGGCATACAATTAGATTTGATAAACGATTTAGAAATTTACGAACTTATTGAAAGAGGTATTCGAGGTGGTTTAGCGCAATGTTCACTTCGACATGCCGAGGCTAATAATAAATATCTTCCAGATTATGATGATTCTAAACCAAGTACATATTTGTTATATCTCGATTGCAATAATCTTTATGGCTATGCTATGACGAAAAAATTACCGATATCAGATTTTCGTTTTTTATCCCAAAAGGAAATCGCATGTTTCGATCCTAGAAATATTTCCGATAATTCTGAATTTGGATATATTTTAGAAGTGGATCTTGTCTATCCGGATAATTTACATGATGTTCACAAAGACTTACCATTTGCCGTTGAAAAGTTTACACCACCTGGAGGAAAGACATCGAAGCTAATAGCTAATTTATATGATAAGTATAAATACGTCATTCATTATATACATTTAAAAGAATGTTTAAAAAATGGTCTGATTTTAAGAAAATGTCATCGTGTATTATGTTTTCGTCAAGATAATTTTTTAAAAAAATATATTGACTTGAATACAAAATTAAGAAAGTCAGCTACAAATGAATTCGAAAAAGACTTTTTTAAATTATTAAACAATTCTATATTTGGAAAAACTATTGAAAATAAACGGAAACAGGTTGATGTTAAATTAGTCACTAAATGGAATGATAATGATAATAAAACAAATAAATCCCTTTGCGCTGAAAAGTTGATTGCTCGTCCTAATTTAAAAAATATATCAGTATTTTCTGAAAATTTTGTAGCAGTTCAATTAGGAAAAGAAAAAATTATTCTCGATCGACCTATTTATATAGGTTTTACAGTTTTAGAATATGCTAAAAAACATCTTTATGCATTTCATTATAATTTTGTTAAAAAACTTTATTCCGAAAGAGCTAAACTTTGCTATACCGACACAGATAGTTTAATGTACTTAATAGAAACAAAAGATGTATACGAAGATATTAAGAAAAATATTTTTAATTTTGATACCAGCAATTATCCACCATTAAATATGTTTGATATCCCAAAACTGAATGAGAAAGTACCCGGTCTTTTTAAGGATGAATTAGGAGGTGACGTTATAAAAGAATTCATTGGTTTAAGAGCCAAACTTTACTATATCCATAGTATTAAGTGTGACATAAAGAAAGCGAAAGGTATTTCTAAAGCTATAAGTAAACGATTAAGTTTGAATAGGTATAGAGATGCTTTAAACGAGGATAAAGATTTAAGGTGTAAAATGAATATAATACGATCTATAAAGCATGTGTTATATACACAGCAAATAGATAAAATTGTTTTGAACAGGAATGATGATAAACGCCAAATTTTGACTGATCAAATAGAAACCTTGCCTTGGGGTCATACAAAGACTATTTTTTAGAATGAGCAATATGAGTACTATTTGTTTCTGAAACCTATTATTAATAACACTTGTTTAAATTTGTTAAATTAGACATATTCTCATTGTCTGATGAAGTAAATGAAATTCTAATCATTCATATTTTCAGATTTACTAATGTGAATAATTCCAATAATGTAATAATAATTGTAGTAGTAATAATGATTTGGTTAATAAATTATTTATTTGCAATATTACATCATTTTTTTTTATTTACACAATTAAGGAGCCTATAAATACTCTGGATAAATTGGTTATGAATCAAATGGCGTAATGAAGTTAATTAAACAACCCATTTCATTGGACATAAATGCCATAGATGTGTGTGAAAACAAATCATGTGTAAAACATAGTGAACTCTTACCCAATTCTATCCGCTGTTTAATTTGTGGTCCATCGAATTGTGGCAAAACAAATGTTATGCTAAGTTTGCTGTTCCATTCTAATGGATTGAAGTTTAAAAACATATATTTGTATTCAAGAACCGCTTTTCAACCTAAATACACGTTTCTGGCTGCTGTGTTAAAAAAAATTCCAAAAGTAAAGTTGTTCATACTTGATGGTAGTAACATTATTCATCCAAATGAAGCTTTACCGCACTCTATAATTATTTTCGATGACGTAGTCTGTGAAAACCAAACGAACATACGCAACTATTTCGCGATGGGAAGACATAAGCAATTAGATTGTTTTTATTTAACACAGACTTATTCCAAAATTCCCAAACAGTTATTGCGTGACAATGCAAATTTATTGATTTTGTTTAAGCAAGATGATATCAATCTAAAACATGTATTTGAAGAACACGTTAATACAGACATATCTTGGCATAAATTTAAAGAAGTATGTACAACCGTGTGGAAGAAACCTCATAACTTCTTAGTTATTAATAAAGACTGTGAAATGAATAAAGGAAGATATAGGAAAGGTTTTGACACTTTTATAATATTAAGTTGATGTCTTTATAAGTAAAGAAACCATATAAATATTGAAAAACATATTGAGAAATTCATTTACACACATCATTGTCTAAACTAACATACAGGAGTTTGGTATAATGGAGCAAAATATTAAAAAACAATTATTACATTCAGTTGATGCTATAAAAAATAAATTAAAACATATGCGTGACGTCGATGATCATGCTAATTTGACCCTTAACAAAATGTTGAAACCAGTAACAGAACCATTGAAAATATTAGTTGATAATCCCAAACCTATTAACAATGATGAGAAAGTAAGTAAAGAAACAAACGAATCTCTCAGTAATTTAAATAAGCTCCTACTAAAAGAACATTTTACTGGAAAAAATGATGAATTTATAAACGATAAATATAATATTATTAATAATGATGAAAATATTGACAGTTTTGACAAATCAAAAAATACTGATCTCAATATGTCATTAGAAAAAGACGATATTATCGATATTTATGATAATATGGATATTCCTTTTGGAATACGAAAGGAACACGATAAGAATATAATGATTGGAAATTCCGAGGTACGGTTTACTAAAATTGAAAATTCTGTAACTGGAGATAAAACTATTATAGCAAACATTGGTGGGCGATCATATGAAATTACTCCAGGCTTAAAAGAACTACTATTACGAAAGAAACCTGATATTTCACTGATAAAAGATAAAGATAAACTTGTATACAAAGATATATTGTACCACACGAATGCACATAAAAGGGATTACCATACTCAGGGACAAATTAAAGGAGATAAAGGTGTAAAGTATCGAGAAATAATAAAACCTTTATTTTTTGATTCTAAAAGTAACCCAAAACTAGGAGGGGAACTATCGACTTTAAGAAAAAAATTTAAACCAAATACAGATCTTATTTATTGGGATGATCCCAATGAATTGGTTGATAGATTAAAACTGCTTATAGCTTCAAAGAATGCTGGCAATACTAGCCATGATAATGAGATAATATCAATAATAGAAGAACTCAGAGAAGCTGATATCATTAAAGAATAAAAAATAATCGTACATATCGCAGTTGTTTAGTTTAAAGCGAACACTTCAACATGAACGTTGATAAGTTTGGGCATTACTTGAATAAAAAATCAAAATTTCATGATACTGGATTTATTAATAACTGTGCTCTTAGGGTATTAGGTGATGGAAATTTAGATGCTGAAAATAAAAGAATAACTAATCTAAATATCCCCTTAAATGCCGCTGATAGTGTTACGAAAGAATACGTTGATAACTTAACAACTGACTGTAATAAAAAAATTATAGCTATAAATGACTTAGTCACAACCGTATTATGCAGATTAACTAATCTGGAAAACCTGATTGACTTTGCCAAATCTAAAAAGAAGAATGAGCAAAGTAGATGTAATAAACGAAATACATAAATATGCTAGAATAAATTTCACGAGAAGACAAGTTATAATGAAAGATATAGATGACCTATGGCAAGCTGATTTAATTGATATGCAATCCGTTTCTAAAGAAAATTCAGGTTATAAATACATTTTAGTCATTATTGACGCCTTTTCAAAGTATGGCTGGGCTTCTCCACTTAAATTTAAAAAAAAAGAATTTGTGTGCAATGCATTTGAAAAAGTATTAGACAGAGGTCGAAAACCTATAAACTTGCAAACTGATTTTGGTACTGAATTTTATAATGATAAATTTAAAGAATTAACTAAATCGTACAATATAAATCATTATTCAACTTATTCTACAAAGAAAGCATCGATAGCAGAACGATTCATTAGAACATTAAAGTCTAAGTTATATAAAGAATTTGCTGTAAAAGGAAATTATAAATGGGTTGATGGTACCTTAGATAACATTATTAACGATTATAACAATACTATTCATCGTACTATAAATCGGAAGCCAAGTGAAGTCGATGGAAATAATAAGAATATTTTATTACAAAGATACAATCTGCAAAAACCTAAGCTTCATTTAGTAAGGCGTTTGAGGCGATTGAAGGTTGGAGATTCTGTGCGTATAAGTAAGCATAAAGGAACATTTGAAAAGGGCTATACACCTAACTGGTCAACAGAAATATTTACCATCATAAAAGAGAATAAAACCAATCCTGTTACATATTTACTAAAAGATATAAGAGGTCAACCTATTTTGGGATCATTTTATTCTCAGGAATTACAGAAAACAAAACATCCAGACATATATCTTATTGAAAAAGTATTAAATAGAAAGGGAAATAAAGTGTTTGTAAAGTGGTTGGGTTTACCTTCTCTTGAGAATAGCTGGATTGATAAGAAAAACATCATTCTCTAAATTGAATACTTATTTAACGGGTTCATTCTAACAAAATATATTCAGTACATTTAAGGACATGGTCAGGAGTAGTGTCTTAAATTGGTTTATTAATCACTTACCCGTTGAGCTTCACCTACCTGGATACAATTATTGCGGACCTGGTACGAAGTTAGCTGAAAAATTGCAGAAGAACAAGGAAGGAATTAACCAGTTAGACGAGTACTGTAAGGCACACGACATAGCCTATCAAAAAACTTCAGCTTTAACTGATCGTCATAAAGCTGATATTATACTGATGAAAATGGCGAGAAACCGCATAACAGCACCTGATGCCAGTTTAGGGGAAAAGATTGCAGCACATATTGTAAACAAAGCGATGCTAGCCAAAGTTAAAATCGGTGCAGGTTTGAGATATAATAAAAATAAACGCACAAAATCTAGTTCTGGAACGGGTTTGAAGAAAAACTTGAAGTTCGTGATTGCACATGCAAAAAAATATCTACATAAATTAAAACCTACATGTAAGAAAATGGCAATAAAATTAGCAGTGGAAGCAGCTAAGGAATTAGCTTCTAATGCAGATATAACAATTCCTCGCATCATTCCTATTCCAAAAACGGGTGGCTATATGCCCTTAGTTCCTATTTTCGCTGGGTTATCTGCTAGTGGAAGTTTAGCTGGCGGTACTGCTGGCATCTCTAAAGCTATTAATGATTATAAAATTGCGAAAAGACGCTTGGAAGATTTGAGAAGGAAAAATAAAAAAGTTGAATCTCTCTCTTTTGGAAAAGGATTGGCCATCGAGTCATATAAAGAAGGTTTCGGAATAAATGTATCTGATAAAAAAAAAACTGAAAATGCGGCTACCCAAAAGGGCTCTCACCAATATAGATATTATGAATTATTCAAAAAAGTATATACCTCATTTTCGTGGAGTGTTTATGAGAGATAAATTACCAAAGTATCCCTACCAAAAGGAATGTGGTATAATTAATTTAGATGATTCAAAAAATCCTGGTACTCATTGGGTAGCCTACGTGAAATATAATAATTATATTGAATATTTTGATAGTTACGGTAACTTAAAACCGCCTAAGGAATTAATTAAATATCTTGGGTCAAATATTTATTATAACTATGACAATATTCAGCAGGGCCATCCTTATAATTGTGGACATTTAAGTTTAGACTTTTTGCATAAATTTTGGTATAATTGTAATAATGATTAGAAATAAGAAATAGTTAGGGCGAGTTAAACGTATTTTGAGACAACATTATGAGTAAAGTAATAACATTCACCGGAAAAGGGTCCCTTCTAGAATCACATTTCCAACCCCCTTTAAATATAGAAGATAATAATTATGAGTGCGGGTTGATTTACTTCTCAGTCATTAATTCTATACCAAACATAAATCACAATAACAATACTTTTGCATATGGAAAAGATAAAAAAATCATAATTCCTGACGGTGCTTATGATTTATTCGACATAGCCGACTATCTTATAAGCAAAGCAGAAGATTTTGATATAAAAATAAGACCCAATAATAATACTTTAAAATGTTTAATATTTTGTACTAGTACTATAAATTTCGATGTAGATAGCAGTGTAGGTGGTGTATTGGGTTTTAAAAATATAAAATTAGAAGCAAATAAATGGCATGAATCTGATAACTCGGTCAACATTTTATCCTCATCCGTGATACGAATCGAATGTGATTTGATAAACGGTTCGTTTACTAACGGGTCACCGTCTCACGTTATATACGAATTCGAACCTAACGTGCCCCCTGGATATCCATTCAAAGAAGAACCCCAAAATATTATTTACTTTCCAGTTAATAAAAATATCATAACAGCGATAAATATAAAAATTGTTGACGAACACGGTAAGAACATTGACTTCAGAAAAGAGAATATTCATTTACGCCTACATTTACGAAAGCAAAAATGATGGTATTTAATAAAAACTCAAATAATGTAATAAAACGTAGTACTACACCGCGAGTTGTGAAAGATCGTAGACGTATCAAATCCTGGAAGACCAAGAGGCTTACAAAAAGAAATAAAGAATTTCTTCGCTCCCTTGGATATAAAATATGAATATACTGAAGATCGCTGAGATACCGCACTATGATAATTCAATCGAAAGCTATGAAATTCACACTTACAGCCCTTATAATAATAGTTTTAAAGAAAATGATGAAATTCGGATTCCCATACATCAACAAGATATTTACATTCTACCATCCGCCAGTTCTTTAAACATAGAAGGAAAAGCAGTGATTATTGGTAAAGATCATAAATCTCTTAGTGCACCTGTAGAGTTTACTAATAATGCAATTATGTTTTTATTTCAAGACATCAGATATGAATTAAACGGTATTGAAATAGACCGGGTTAAGAATGTTGGAATAACAACAACAATGAAATCATATGTATCCATGAATGTGGGGCAAAGTAAAGTTGCGGCTATATGGGGTTGGAACTTGAATGGAATTAAAAGTAATGACGGGTGTTTTAATGTTGTTATTCCATTAAATAAAATAATGGGATTTGCTGAAGACTATAATAAAATAATAATGAATTGTAAACATGAGCTTATTTTGAATAGAAGTAACACTAATATAAATAGCGTTAAAATTGACGATTCTACTAATGTACAATTCACAATAAACAGAATACAGTGGCGAGTACCACACGTCAAAGTATCAGATCGTGAAAGACTTACATTACTTAAACTTTTAGAAAAAGATAAACCTATACAGATAGCTTTCAGAAACTGGGATTTATATGAGTATCCCTTTTTACCTAAAACTACAAAACATTCTTGGTCAGTTAAAACAACTTCTCAGTTGGAAAAACCTCGATATGTTATATTTGGTCTTCAATCCAATAGGAAAAATAATAAATCGAAAGATTGCTCCTCGTTTGACCATTGTAAAATAAATAACGTGACACTGTTTCTGAATTCACAATACTTTCCATATGAATCTCTTAATCTGAAATTTGATGAAAATAAATATAATTTATTATATGAAATGTACACTAGATTTCGTCAGTCTTATTACAACCTTCCAGCGGATCCGTTGCTTGATTTGATTACATTTAAAGAAAAAGCTCCATTATTTGTAATTGATTGTACAAGGCAAAACGAAAATATAAAAACTGGGCCGGTGGATGTTCGAATAGAAATAGAAAATTCTGAGGATATTCCTGAAAATACAACGGCATTTTGTCTCATTATAAACGATCGACTCATAGAGTATAAACCATTAAGTAATATAGTTCGAAAATTATCATGAACGCTATAGTGGATATCCAAGGCTTTAAAAATGATAACAATGAATTTATTTTAAAAGAACTTGCTATTATTTGTAACAACCATATTCAAAGCTTTTTAATCAAACCGCCATTTCCATTTTATGATTTAACAAAAACTGAACGAAGGCATGTAAATTGGATTGAAAAAAAAAGAGGAATATACTGGAATCAGGGTAATATACCACATCACAATTATAAGAATATCATTCAAATGATTTTAGATGGTAAATCTTTATATGTTAAAGGACTTGAAAAACGTGAATGGTTAATGAAGATGTTTAAAAACAACACTGTTTTTAATTTAGAAGATGAAAACTGTCCTAGTTTAATAAGTTTACAACAAAAATATATGTTAAGCGATGATTTATATTCTTGTATGTATCATAATGATATTTGTGCTGTCAGTAATGTAATATGTTTAAAAAAATGGTGTTTAGAAAATAATTTAATCAATATTAAAGTATATAGTACTAAGTAATTACAGTAATTATTATGTTTTTATTAGAAATAAATTTTTTTTAACAATCTTGTGTTTTATTTTTATAATCTTCGATTATGTGAATCACATAAATAAAAATTGAATAAAAATAAGTTCCTTAATCTATTTTATTTCATATTTTCAATTAAGTTTATGAAAGATTTAAATGGGTCAAACACATATTTCAAATGGAACTAATGTGTTGTATACTAATAGAGCATTTATTTAATAAATAAATTTGAATCTATTAGACAAAACAAATTTCATCTATTCATTTACTTCTGTCTAAATATTATACAAAATGCATATTTTCAAATAGATGGCATGCGTTGCATTTTAATACTCATATTTTGTTAAATTAATAATTTTCATCTATTTGAATATACAATTATTATCACTTATTCATTAAAATATAATATTTAAATAGGCAAACTGCATCTTTTCAAATAGGGGCAATGCATTTTATTCAAGTAGAACACCTTTTCAATAAATGATTTTCATCTATTAGAATAGACACATTTCCTCTTTTGTTTAATTAATAAATTTTCATCTATTTGAATACACAATTATTATCACTTATTCATTAAAATATAATATTTAAATAGACAAACTGCATCTTTTCAAATAGAGGCAATGCATTTTATTCAAGTAGAACACCTTTTCAATAAATGATTTTCATCTATTAGAATAGACACATTTCCTCTTTTGTTTAATTAATAAAGTTTCATCTATTTGAATATACATTTATTATCACTTATTCATTAAAATATAATATTTAAATAGACAAACTGCATCTTTTCAAATAGAGGCAATGCATTTTATTCAAGTAGATCACCTTTTCAATAAATGATTTTCGTCTATTAGAATAGACACATTTCCTCTTTTGTTTAATTAATAAAGTTTCATCTATTTGAATATACAATTAATATCACTTATTCATTAAAATATAATATTTAAATAGACAAACTGCATCTTTTCAAATAGAGGCAATGCATATTATTCAAATAGAACACCTTTTCAATAAATGATTTTCATCTATTAGAATAGACACATTTCCTCTTTTCAAAGTAGTAGGTAGAATTGGGGTATCTGGATCTCCTGTGATCCAGATGCCCCAATTATACCTACTACTAATAATCTAATTTCTCTATGCTTCAGCCTTTCAAGCAATATTACATACTAACGTAATAGTAACCAACTCTCGCACAAAACTATGTTTTTACAGAATACAAATTATCATGATTCTGAGTATTTGAGGGTAGGTCACAATAGATTCATACATCATGTCAGATAGATGCAAGTTTGCCGCCTCGCTATTTGTTCGCCAGTCAATCTACCCGTTTCGCGCAGTATGAAAGTACAATCTATGAGCAGATATACTCTTCTGAAGGTATGGAGTGTAGAAGATAAACATCTCTTATGGGAGGATAAGTTGAAAAAGTGTCCAGTGGTTGCTGAAAATAACAGTTCAAAAACCTTCCACAGTGGCGCTGGTGTAGCAAAGGGTATGGTGTGAATTTGACTAAAATAGTTAATAATTGAAAATTTCAACTACTTACGTTGTACAAAATAATGATAAATGTTTTCTTTCCTTGTTTATTTCTCAAACCTACTCTAATAATATTTGGCGCTTTCTTTTAAATTTACCTTGATGCTAATGTGGCGCCCCCAATGTGGTGCATTTCGACGGACACTTTTTATATACAGAGATAAAACTCCTTATCTTCTACACTCCATAACTGAAGGTTAGGAGATCAGATTTTTCATACTATCACCAATATTGATAGATCAAATATCAAAAACCGTAGAAGTTAAACATATCATAAACTCCATGTTTTAAAGATAAAGTTCGTCCATATGAAACTAGATGGCGCTGTACACAGTTAAATCACGAAAGTAAACTTTTAGGTTCTATGGAATTGGTTTCACTTCACTCGGAAGTAATATAAGCACTCAAGTAGTTATCCACATCTATCACCATCCGGCAAGTGTGCGTGGTGGTCAAAGGCACAGCCAACACCTCTTTTTTGAAACATCAACTAATAATAAACTAGAACTAGACTAATTACACAATTAAAACACAAACTTTTAGCTGCCATGAAATAGGTTTCACTTCAATCTTTGTAAGTAATATAAGCACTCAAGTAGTTATCCACGTCTAACACTAACCGGCGAGTGTGCGTGGTGGTTACAGGCACAGCCAACACCTCTTTTTTGAAACAACAACTAATAAGAAACTAGATGGCGCATGTTCACAGTTAAATCACAAACTTTTAGCTGCCATGAAATAGGTTTCACTTCACTCGTTGTAAGTAATGTATGCACTCAAATAGTTATCCGCGTCTATCACTATCCGGCGAGTGTGCGTGGTGGTCACGGGCGGGGGAGGCGGTAAGGGCGCGACTTCAGTCTCGCGGCGTCGCTTACGGTTCTTTTTATCCCAGGGCGCGTATGGAATCTTCAGGTGGACAGTTTGTATGTGGAGCTTTACGGCACTGCTTTGGGTGAAGCGACGGCTGCAATGCTGACATTGATAGCGTTTCTCGCCCGTGTGCACCTGAAACGGTAGAGTAAACCATTGAATAAGAAAAAGAAAAAAGAAAGGTTGATACACTGATGGATGATAGAGGATGATAGACTCACCACAAGATGTCGGTCCCGGTTGCTCGGCATACTGAACCGCCGCTCGCAGTGAGGACACGCGTATGGCTTCTCTTGTGTGTGCGTGCGCATATGCACCATAAGGTTGGCGTATTGCTGAAAAGTTATAGTTCATTCAATTCATTAATCCATACTAATATTATAAATGCGAAAGTGTGTCTGTCTGTTACACTTTTTGATGAGATTTTGTATAGTGGTAGGTAACATCCCCGGGAAGGAGATAGAGTACATTTTATATCGAACAATTAAAGAGTTCCCGTGGCAACCAAAAAAACTCAATCCACTCGGACGAAGTCGTGGGCATCATCTAGTTTATTCAAATAACTAGTGGTTCACCCCGAAATGAGACCTCGCGGTATCGCCATAACAGAGCGCCATATATTGATATCATGGTGATGTTCTGTTAAAAATAGTGAAGCTCATTAAAAATTAAATCATTTCGTTTCCTTATAATATTTATCTAATTTTAGTATTTGTTGTTCGAGTACACGATATAATTCAAATAAGTGATCAAGTTTCAGGCTCAGCCTTTCAGAAAATTGAGAGTTTTGAGGTCAACTTTGTAAGTTAGAAAATCTCCACTTTGAAAGCCCCCCATTTCGTCAATTTTAGGGGAAAAATTAAAGAAATTTTTTTTGGACTCTATTCCTAATTATCTTTAATGATATACCGCAACCCTATGTAACGCTATAAAAAAAATTTCACTTCGCATTCACTTCTATGAGAGCCACCCTGAAATAAAGATTTTTATAACTTTTTAAGCCATATTCGGCTGGAGGCCATTGGTTTACATATTATATTTAAATTTGAAGTAATTACGTTCAGTAACAATTCTGAAGTTATAAGGCTCTGACAGATGGACGGACGGACAAGTGCAAATTCACTCAAGTAGACTCAGAGACCTTCGCTTCGCTCGGTCAAAAGTGTTACGAAAAACATTTTTATGACAGACATGTCATTTAAAACAGATAAATTTCTACTTTGCGCCCTAGCAACATAAATGAATATTCCAATTACCCTGGTGGTGTGACCGCAAATGTCGCACATGTATCGCTTGAGATAGTCGGCGCCGGGGTGCTCCGCCTCGTAATGGCGAGTCGCAGCCGCGTCTGAAGGTAGGAACTTCTGACACTGGAATAAAATAAATTAATAAAATGTGTATTTGAGATTTCAAATAACACAGAAATCAAACAAGATTACAAGGTAAACTCATAGACTAAACACTGATACTATAAACACTAATCCGTGTTGTATTAAATCCCAAAAAGGACATCAAACTCAGTGTAATGCTGATATGGTGTAGAATCTACACACACTGTAGATGGACCATAACAGCGCTGATTTTCAATCGACCCCTAGAACTTCGACGTCCCGGACCAAATACGGAATTATTATTATCCTACTAATATTATAAATGTGAAAGTTTGGAACTTTGGATCTTTGCAAGTGTCTATTTCTTAGGATATTTGTTTCACCTTCATGCCGTAACGACTGAACCGATTTGGCTGAAATTTGGAATGTAGATAGCATATACTCTGAATAAACACAGGAAAATTAAATGCGGTGCTGTACGGTGTGCATTCCTATGTGGTTATATTAATTTTCGCACTAGTGCGGTAATGTAATGGCCGCCATTCCATACAAACAATCAAAACATCAGATGTTTCGTTTTCGCCATATTTGTCGGAATATTTTCCAGTCTAATGGACTCGAAATACCTAATAAGTAAATGGTCCATTTACGTACAATCTCGCAATTGAATGCAGTAGGCACGCCGTTGTTGACGATATCGCTGTTGTCACGCCGCGGCCGCCCGCGCGACTTGCGCTTGCCTTTACCGGTGCGCACCGGCTTTATCGACCTGAAGACAAAATATAAAAATAAAATATAATAGGTGACAGAAGGGCTGGCTCATTTTTTGCGCAAAGGATCAGCCTGGCTGTCCAGCGCGGAAATGCAGCCAGCATTCTTGCCACGATTCCACGCGGGCATGATTTATATAGTAATTAGGTTAGGCTAGGTATCATTAAGTTCTATATTTACATTATTTTACAATATATACTTCAAAATTGCCATACTAGTTTACAATACATTACATAAAGTGGCTTTTACTTTACCGCTATAATAATATTTACAAAGAATACTTTTCCCACCCTTGGGCGATAAATACATACGTATATACGCTTTATTAGCGTATCATCGGAAAATCTGTAAGCCAAATTTTAGCCCGATCCGCCTAGTCGTTTGAGCTGTTTGTTGATCAGTCAGCCGCCTTTTCCTTTTATATTTAAATAGATAGATAGATTAGTCCAGCTAGGTAAGTCCAATTTCAAGAAAGAGGTGAGCCGCCGAATCCAACTCGGCTGGGCAGCGTTCGGGAAGCTTCGAGATGTCTTCTCGTTCAAGATTCCTCAGTGCCTGAAGACCAAAGTCTTCGAACAGTGCGTGTTGCCAGTGATGACATACGGTTGCGAGACTTGGTCGCTGACTATGGGCCTCATAAGAAAGCTCAGCGTCACTCAGCGGGCGATGGAGAGAGCAATGCTCGGGGTTTCTTTGCGCGATCAAATCAGAAATGAGGAGATCCGCAGAAGAACTAAAGTAACCGACATTGCGCGACGTGTTGCGAAGCTGAAGTGGCAATGGGCGGGGCACATAGTTAGAAGAACCGATAGACGTTGGGGTCCCAAAGTGCTGGAGTGGCGACCACGTACGGGAAAGCGCAGCGTTGGCAGACCCCCTACTCGCTGGACAGACGACATCAGGAGAGTCGCAGGGAGCCGCTGGGTCCAGGCGGCGCAAGACCGAGGCGTGTGGAAATCCTTGCAAGAGGCCTATGTCCAGCAGTGGACGTCTATCGGTTGAAGATGATGATGATGATGAGATAGATAGATTCATTTATTTGCAAGAAACATGTTTTTACAATAGATGGAAGATAGAATAACACAGTCAATGTTTCGCCTTAACATTATAGGCAGCAAAAAAAACCATATAAGTTTACGTTTTTTGGTTCCTAATATCACAAATAGAAAATATTTAAAACTAGCTAATGCCCTCGACTTCGTACGCATGGATCGAGGTTTTGTGGATCCCGCGGGAACTCTTATTTTCCGGGATAAAAAGTAGCCTATGTGTTAGTCCAGACTATAATCAATCTCTGTGCCAAATTTCAGCCAGATCCGTTCAGCCGTTGGGGCGTGATTGAGTAACAAACATCCATCCATACATCCATCCATCCATACATAAAAAAATTTCGCATTTATAATATTTACTAGCTGATGTCCGCGACTTCGTACGCGTGGATCGAGGTTTTTTGGTTCCCGCGGGAACTCCTTAATTTTCCGGGATAAAAGTAGCCTATGTGCTATTCCAGACTATAATCTATCTCCGTGCCAAATTTCAGCCAGATCCGTTCAGTCGTTGGCGCGTGATTGAGTAACAAATATCCATACATCCAAACTTTCGCAATTAACAATATTGAGGTTTGATTTATTGAGCCCCCCCCCCCCCCCCCCCATAGCCGAAGTTTATCAATCGAAAATTCTGCAATAATTATGATTAATAGGGATATTTATACTTTACGGGAAAATTAAAATGAACTCTGTATCTGTTATTCTTTTTCGGATATTAGCAATTAACCTCAAAAAACAAAGTTAAATTTGCGGTTCGGTAAGAAAAGTCCCCCGACACGCGAATTTCCCGTTTCCGTTCCCGCTCCCTATTTGAACCTGTATTTGTTGTACTTTCTAGGAAGTTTGCTTAAGCAATATACCTATAGGTGTAGCTATAGATTACTGTTGAAAATTAGGGTTTTTTAAATATCCCATGGGAACTATGGATTTTACCGGGATAAAAAGTAGCCTGTTTTAATCCGGGATGTTCCAAATTTCAGCCAAATCGGTTCAGTAGTTGCGGCGTGAAGGAGTAACAAACATACACACTTACACACACACACAAACTTTCGCCTTTATAATATTAAGTGTGATTTGATGAATGTCACAAAAGTGTTACGTCACTCACAGGTTAGTATCGGCGTGTTTGTAGGAGGAGCCAAAGTGTGTGGCAAAGGCCGCGTCGTCGCGGAACTGAATCCCGCACTCCGCGCAGTACAGCGGGTCGGATGTGTCCACCGCGCCCGGCTCCTCGTCCACCTCCTGACACAGAGTTAAATATAGGGCATTTGACTACTATTCTAATTAATTGAAGTGAAAACTTCTTCGTCCAGCAGTGGACGTCTATAGGTTGAGACGACGAAAACTTCTTTAGGCGCATTGAGCACTTTTTGTAGGGGGTAAAAATGTAGATTCGCGTGACCGACATGCTCGCGAACAGCGACATGCTCGCGAACATATAAATATACTACATTCGAAACTAAACAATAATGCCTTAGTGTTAAGGTTTATATTTTAATAATTAAAAAATAAAACATTCGTTTTCACTTCTATCGGCAGTCCCAAGAGTCGTAATATCCACGTCCCCTGATAGTTTTATGTTGAATAACTATAAACCATCGATTTAAGTAAAAACGTGCCTCGAACTTTACTAACGTCACATATCAGAATCATACTAATATTATAAATGCGAAAGTGTGTTTGTTTGTTGGTTTGTCCTTCAATCACGCTGCAACGGAGCAACGGATCGACGTGATTTTTGGCATGGGTTTAGTTGAGGACCTGGAGAATGACATAGGCTACGGGAACTCTCGAATTTTTCCGGGATAAAGGATAGCCTGAGTCCTTCCTTAGGATACAACCTAACCCAGTACCAAATTTGATCAAAATCGGTTGAACAGGTGGCCCGTGAAAGCGTAGCAGACAGACAGACACATTTTTGCATTTATAATATTAGTATAGACACATACAGACATACCTGTTGGCTGTGCGCAAGTTTCTTGTGGCAGTAGAGTCCGGTCTCACTGACAAAGCTGTGTCCACACAGATTGCAGATACACATCGATGGGTGCTTTACGCGGATGTGCGTCAGTCGCGTAGACATTTTACTGGAAAACAAATAATTCACATTACAGATTTACATAAAGCAGCATAGCTTTAAAAAAAGAAAAACAAGAGTCATCATAGAATGGATAACAAATGATTAACAAATGGCATCGTAGCCTCTATCATAAATGAATAACATGAGGCTTCGTAGCTTCTATAATAAATGAATAACATGAGGCATCGTAGCCTCGATCATAAATGAATAACATGAGGCTTCGTAGCTTCTATAATAAATGAATAACATGAGGCATCGTAGCCTCGATCATAAATGAATAACATGAGGCTTCGTAGCTTCTATAATAAATGAATAACATGAGGCATCGTAGCCTCGATCATAAATGAATAACATGAGGCTTCGTAGCCTCTATAATAAATGAATAAAATGAGGCATCGTAGCCTCGATCATAAATGAATAACATGAGGATTCGTAGCCTCTATAGTAAATGAATAACATGAGGCATCGTAGCCTCGATCATAAATGAATAACATGAGGCTTCGTAGCCTCTATAATAAATGAATAAAATGAGGCATCGTAGCCTCGATCATAAATGAATAACATGAGGATTCGTAGCCTCTATAGTAAATGAATAAAATGAGGCATCGTAGCCTCTATAATAAATGACTGCCTCGTTGGTCTAGTGGTTAGCATGTTCGACTGCGGCCGACGAGGTCCCGGGTTCGGGACTCGGGTCCCGGGTCGGGCCATAACAAGTATTGGGTTTTTGTGACAAGAAATTCTCAGTACATACTAGCCCGGAGTTAGAAAGTTGGCGGAGTTTCACCCCCGTGCCTCGGAGAGCACGTAAAACCATCGGTCCTGCACCTCATCTTTCTCCGGTCGTGTCGGATTTACCGTCCCATCGGGGTGAGAGTAAAGGAACAGATAGTGCATCTGTGTGCATACACTTGTGCGCTTTATTATCTCCCGCGCAGATGGCTAATCTCTTTGGAGATAGGCCGCAGTGGCCGAAATTCGGTCGAGAGAACACTATTATAATAAATAACATGAGGCCTCCACAATAAATCCTTACTAATATTATAAATGGGAAAGTGAGTTTGTTTGTATGTTTGTTCCGCTTTCACGCCGTAACTACTGAACCGATTGCTTTGAAATTTTGCAGACGTAAAGTTAGAAGTCCGGATTAAATAATAGGGTACTTTTTATCCCGGAAAATTAAAGAGTTCCCGCGGGAACTAAAACTCCTCAATCCACGCGGACAAAGTCGCGGGTATCAGCTAGTAAATAATAATATGAGACTGTGTAGCCTTTATAATAAATTGATAATATTGCAACCCACACATATAATTTACTGGGTAAATTGGCAAATATTAATTATTTGTTTTTGATCTATTAATAATAATAACACAATATTATAAAAATAAAATACAGTGTACGTACGAGAATACTTTATTGCAGTGCGGACACGGGTAAGTGACGTTCTTGTGCCATCTGTAATGCATTAACGCTTGACTCCTGTGAAAAGAAATGTTATCTTAATCTTGTATCTTCAAAAAAAAACTTCTTCTTCTATTATAAAAATCAATTGCTGTTCGTTTGTCTCGCTAAAACTCGAGAACGGCTGGGCCGATTTAGCTGATTTTGGTTTTGAAATATTTGTCGTAGTCCAGGGAAGTTTTAAACGGTAAGAAAATATGGAAAAATTGCGAGGAAGATAGGGCAAGACAACGTCTGCCGCGCCCACTAGTCTTATATATAAAATTCTCGTGTCACAATTTTCGTTCCCATACTCCTCCGAAATGGCTTGACCGATTCTCATGAAATTTTGTGAGCATATTGAGTAGGTCTGAGAATCGGCCAACATCTATTTTTCATACCTCCACGCGGACGGAGTCGCGGGCATCAGCTAGTATAGTATAAAAAGACTAGCTGATGCCTGCCGCTTGCTTCCAGCGGCTCCCAGCTACACGCTTGAGATCGTCCGTCCACCTAGTGGGGGGTCGTCCAACGCTGCGCTTCCCGGTGCGAGGTCACCATTCGAGCACTTTGAGCATTTCCTATTCCTTAGAGGTTGGAAATCTTTTAGCCTAGCCTACGTCATAATAGCTACCTGCATGCCAAATTTCAACTCGATTCGTCCAGTGGTTTCGAGCTGTGCGTTGATAGATCAGTTAGTCAGACACCTTTTCATTATATATATTTAGATATTGTAACTTACTTGTTGTAGCACACATAGTTGCACGGTTCGCACGTGTATTTGAAGAGATGCGTGATATTCATGTGTCTGTACATTTTGCGAGCGTTGATGCAGTATATTTTACACATATCGCACTGCAGGTTGCCCGAAACTGCCTAGAATATGTTCGTACAGATGATTATCATTCATATTACGTAAGAGTTGTCTACTTTGGTGGATAATAGCAAATTAAACTTTAAGATCGTTCATTATGACTTCCGCAAAATAACGCCTGCTTCTAACCAATATTTGATTATCATTATTGCATTAGCATTTCATTATTTTTTATGTAAAAGTAAATTTTAAACAGTTGTAGGCTTGCTGGTCAAAAAATTTGCCATACACAGGTGTGACGAAATGAAATCTGGTCAGACGAAATAATATATTTAACCAAATTTGTCAGAAAATTTGCCAGGCTGGCTAAACTGATCACAATCAGCCATACAAATGACATATGCCTTACCAAAACAGTCAGAAATATTGTCTTTTACAATACACCCTATAATATGTCACAATTATTATTACGATTTCTTAACACAACTAACTATTACTGGTCAGAAAAATTGTCTTCCACGCTGACCATTCTAGTTAATCCATACTAAAATGCGCAAGTGTGTCTGTCTGTCTACTACGCTTTCACGGCCCATGGCCGATTTTGATGAAATTTGCTACAGGGATAGGTTGTATCCTGGAGAAGGACATAGGCTAGTTCAAGGGTGCCCGCGGAAATAAAAAATCTTAATCCACGCGGACGAAGTTACAAGGCAGGTCGGAAAAAATACTTTGGGATTGCTTTAGCAATAAGACCGCCTTGGCACATTTCTATGTTGTCTTACTAGTTACTACTGCTTTTAAACTGAATACTGTATAATATTTTGTGTGTACACTAAAGTTATCTAAATAAATAAATAAATACTTACAGGATCATGTTTACGCAGATGTTTGGTGTATGGTTGAGGTTCTCTAAAGCCTTTAAAGCAGTGTTCACACTGGAACGGAGACTCAATGTAATTTTTAGAGTTTTGTCTCTCTTTCACTATTGCATATTGTTCCTCCTGACTTATTGGACTGTATGTAAGGAAATCTTTCGGTGGTTTGGTAGATTTTTTCCCTGGCCGCGGATATGTTTTCTTTTTTTTTATCTTTCTAGTGCGTAACCATTCCGGTCTAATTCTCACGTCAGTGTCGAGTTTCTTCATTTGTATGTGTGTCCACATGTAATGCTTTTTAGCGGAAGGTCTGAAACAGAAAAGTCACTACATCTTAATATATATATAACTAGATGATGCCCGCGACTTCGTCCGCGTGGATTAAGTTTTTTGATTCACGCGGGAACTCATTAATTTTCCGGGATAAGAAATAGCCAATGTTCTTTCCCGGGATACAACCTATCCCTGTATCAAATTTCATCAAAATCGGTTGAACAGGTGGTTCGTAAAAGCGTAGTAGACAGACAGACGGACACTTTCGCATTTATTATATTAGTATGGATTCTTCTGTACATGTGTTTGTCACCTAACTTCTTCTACTACACGAGCGAAGGGTCATTGGAACATAAATTTTTATTATTTATTGGACAACTTGCTCAAACTCAAGCCCCACTCAGAAGTTCCTACACACAACAGAGCTGAGCTAACCTAACTCCTCCAAAACGGCTCGTCCGATTTGGATGAAATTTTATGGATATATTCCAATGGGTTCCTAGGTGGTTTGAAAACACCATTGGACCCGTTAGTTGGCGCTGCAATCGGGTTCTAGGTTCAGGCCACGGTTGCGGCTTTTTAGCACCCTACTAAAGACGTAGGTCTGTACCGCCAACCATTTTGGTGTTCCAGTACGATGACGCGTATAAACCGATAATATCGAATGCCCGGTAATCGTTATCGAATGCTTGAAAGCCGCTATCGAATGAAACACTCTCTCGGCTCGATAGTCGCTATCAAATGAGGGCCAAGTGGGATTTTTTTACGTATTCGATCGCGACACCGTTAATTATCATTTCAATGTAATTGATTGGGCGTTAGCTTCCATACAAATCGTAGTTAACTTTGTCGCGATCAAATGGGAACAAAATTCCCACTCACTACGCACTCAGATGCTATCGAATGCTCAACGGTCGCTATCGAATGCTTAATCATACTAATACTAGCAAACCCGGCGAACTCCGTTTCGCCACCAGATGGCTTTCCCGCTAAAAAGACTTTCCCGCTTTTCTGTTGAATTTTTTCCTGAATTTTCTTTGCTATAAACCTCACGGAGCCCGAGACCTTTCCAACGAATGCAAAACCGTGGAAATCGGTTCGTGCGTTCTGGAGTTATAGCGTCAGGAAGGAAAACCCGACTTATTTTTATATAGTAGATTATAAATGCGAAAGTGTGTTTGTTTGTTGGTTTGTTGGTTTGTCCTTCAATCACGCCGCAACGGAGCAACGGATCGACGTGATTTTTGGCATGGGTATAGTTGAGGACCAGGGAGAGTGACATAGGCTACTTTTTATCCCGGAAAATTAAGGTGTTCCCGCGGGAATCAAGAAAGCTTTAACTACGCGGACGGAGTCGCGGGCATCAGCTAGTAGTCAATATTGCATACCAGCAACCACGTTAGTCCGCTACCATCTTAGATTACACCAGAATCAGATGAGATTGCAGTCAAATCAGTCACCACTACAGCCCATTAACGTCCCACTGCTGGGCAAAGGCCTGCACTCTCATAGGAGAGAGGGAATTATAGCTTAGACCCACCACGCTGCTCCAATGCGGGTTGGCGGGCTTTAACGACTATGTATTATCATATCTATATATATATAAAAATGAGTCCCTATTTCCCTTGGTCACGGCATCACGCGTGGACGGCTGGACCAATTTCGCTAATTATTTTTTTGTTGTATAGGTAAGGACCTGGAGAGTGACATAGGCTACTTTTTATCCCGGAAAATTAAGGAGTTCCCGCGGGAATGACAAAAAACTTAAACCACGCGGACTAAGTCGCGGGCATCAGCTAGTTAGTGATAATAATCACTATACAGTCAAGTATCATATAATTATTACATTAATCCGCTTGACACAGGCGTGTGGAAGTATTCTACCTCCCCGACATCCGAAAAGGCCAGAATGCTGTATAAACTAGTATAAATAGGTTTAAGACGCAGAGTGCATTATTAATATTGTTAGAATGATGTTCTTGTAAGATTGTTAGATTTCACAGGGGTGACATGCTTACTACGTGACCAAACCTTTAAGTATCATACAATAAAAAAATGCATACCTGTCAAACGAGACTTGCGGACACTTCCTGCACAAATACTTGTACATGTGTTTGTCTGTCATGTGAGTTTTCAGTAGGAACTCAGTCTTGTAGTAGTAGTTGCACAATACACACAGATGCGTTCCGCTTATGTGCTGAAATCGTTAAATTATAACTTTTGTGGTTTAACAACATAATTGATAGATTAATTATAAACTAGATAGATATATGTACTCTTTATTGCTACATAAAATATAAAAATACATAGAAAAAGAAAAAAAATTGTGTGCCAGCTCCGACGCACGACTGGAGTTTACTCTTTACGAACGATTATAAAATATATATGTCAAGATTGTAAAAACCGTTATATTATAATCTAACTCACGAAATTGTAAACTGTCGAATGATTACAATATAACGGATTATTTTTCGGTAGATTGTAAACTGTTAGGTATATTACCCCAATAGAACCTAAGGGCACTACTTGATTATTTATGTCGGACCCTAACCTAACCTACAAGAAAGAGACAAGAAAACGTAATAGTAGGGGAGCCCAAGAGGGGATTTTTGGATTTACTCCAGCGCGGCAGATTAATATAAAGGGGGATACTTTGTACCCGGTTAAGTACCTCCACCAAATATGAGCCCCAAGGCCGCCCGTGAAGGATACAGGATCAGATTAGTAAAAAAAAATTGACCATCAGAAATTCTCGAGCGCGTCAGATTAAGGTAGGGTGAGTTAATTACATCCTAAAAAGTGTATGTTCCACTAATCTGACAATTTGAGAGTGATGTGAAAAGGGGGGCAGCAAAGTTGTAAAAAAAAACGCCATCTCGACATTCTGGAGCGTAGCTAAATTTTTTTTTATTTTGAAGGAAATAATTCAAGAATGACGAAAAATATATAATCTGACGATTTCCGCAAGCCGAAATAACAAAAATTCGTCGATAAAGTTAAATGCGTGCAGCTGCGTAATGCAAATTTCCTTCTCCGCGTTATATTTCGTTCTCCTCAAACTTAGATTTCCTGTGAATTTGAACCGATTCGGACCGATAGATTTTTAGAAATTTTGAAAAATCTCAAAAAAAATAAGTTTTTTTTTTTGAAAGTGGTTTTTTTGGAATAACTTTTTAACATTCAAAAGTTATTGCGGTTTGAAAATTCCAAAAATAGTGTTCTATGAAACTTCTATCAGACTTTTGAACTGGGAGAGCTCAAATGCATAGAAATATTATTTCTTTGAACTCAGCGAGCTCAAAATATCACATAAATTATATTTTGAGCTCTAAAATGTCATAAGTACAATTTTAAGCGCCCAGGAATGGAATTAGCGGGAAGTTGCAGGGATGGCCTTTAGGAAGAACCGTTTTTCTAATATATTTTTTTGTCAGATCAGGCGAATCCCTCTAGAATGAGTCTAGATAATCGTCAGATTATGAGACAGTACGTTTAGAACATAAAGATGAACCATATATATATCTTAATCTGACGCGCTTGAGTATTTCAAAATGGCGATTTTTTTTTGCACATTATGAAAATGGCCGCGAGTTTGCGTCCCATCGAAATCGTCAGATTAGTGAATGAGAGCTTTTTTTGGTGCACTTATCACTCTCTTAGAAAATCTGACGCGCTCGATTAAATTTTTTTTTTTTCATTTTCAACCCTTACATACAACCACCCGCATCATGCAAACGATCAGATTAACATACGTACACTATTAAAAATACGTAGGGCATTGATGCTATCAATATCTGACGCGCTCGAGAATGTCCATGCAACAGTTTTTTTTTACATATTTAAAAATCTATAGCCGCTTCCCCCAACGATGAAAAGGTATATATCATATAACATTTTTTTCTTCTTATCATCTAAGCTTTGCAACCCAATAGGTCTCTATGACGCTCGAGTAAATCCCCATTTAGCATCGTGGGCTATATTTACTACTAGATGATTCCCGCGACTTCGTCCGCGTGGACCAAATTTTTTCGATTCCCGCGGGAACTCTTAAATTTTCCGGGATAAAAAGTAGCCTATGTCCTTCCCCGGGATACAACCTACCCCTGTACCAAATTTCATTAAAATCCGTTGAACAGATAAATTTTTTGATTCCCACGGGAACCTTTGAATTTTCCGGGATTAAAAGTAGCCTATGTCCTTCCCCGGAATACAACCTATCCCTGTACCAAATTTCATCAAAATCGGTTGAACAGATGGGCCGTGAAAGCGTAGCAGACAGACAGACAGACAGACAGACAGACAGACACACTTTCGCATTTATGATATTAGTATGAAAGTATGGATATGGATAAAAAAAATGATTATTTCAAAAATTGACATTTAAAAAATTAAACGGTTCACAATCTTTCGACTGTTTACAATCTATCGAAAAAAAAAGCGTTAGATTACAATCTTACGGTTTTTAAAATCTTACGGTGACATTTACATAGTGAGAATAACTTTCGCAAGTTTAGTCATACATACAAATTTGTATTCAATACATCCACTAAGAAAACATGGCCAGCAACAAAACGCACGCCGTGTTTTTCTTCGATATCCTGTCGCGCGAACAATTTGTGGCACGCCGAATATTTAAATAAACATTTCCGTACGCGAAATTAAGATTCCCTGCTGCATACTGCATAGATAAGCACTCAGACTGCATTCAAATGTAGTCAGCAGTCTGCAGTCTCAAGTTCAAGAGACTAAAAAAACCAAAACCGGTCAAGTGCTAATATGACTCACGCACAAAGTGATCCATACCTCCGCATTATAAAAAATCCTTTAGTAAATATAACAAGAAATATGTCATAAGAACACGTAATAGTAGGGGAGCCCAAGAGGGGATTTTTTGGATTTACTCCAGCGCGGCAGATTAATATAAAGGGGGATTCTTTGGACCCTGTAGAGTACCTTAACCATATATGAGCCCTGTATGTTGGTGGGTCGATCAAATATTAAATAATCGATCATCAAAAATACTCGAGCACGTCAGATTAAGAAAGAGTGAGTTAATTACATGCTTAAAAGTGTACATTCAAATAATCTGACGATTTGAGCGAGACCTAAAGGAGTTGGAGGTATTGAAGTTTGTAACTCTGCAACTCCTTTAGGTCTCGCTCAAATCATCAGATTATTTGAATGTACACTTTTCAGCTTTTACTTAACTCACTCTACCTTAATCTGACGTGCTCGAGTATTTTTGATGATCTATTTTATTTATTTAATATTTTGATCTGCTGTCCTAGACAGACCCACCAACATACAGGGCTCATATTATATGGTTAAGGTACTCTACAGGGTCCAAAGAATCCCCCTTTATATTAATCTGCCGCGCTGGAGTAAATCCAAAAAACCCCCTCTTGGGCTCCCCTACTATAATTAGCTGTGAAACTGGCTTTCATATGGAGTTAACTGTTAGCACCTGACAAACAATTCGACACCCTATGAATACAGAACCCTAACTAACGATTTTCGGATTGTTTCCTATACTTGTCCTGTGAGATCTTGCTTCTTGCCAAATTTCATCATAATTCGGGTCAACGGGAAGTATCCTATAGGTTTTAATTTATTGGCGAGTGTCAAACTATGCATAATATGTGGCAAAAGCAGCTGTATCTTATGATTGTGTTGACATAAGAAGCTTGATTTTTATACAGCTCAAAGCCATAAACCTAATTATTTGATATAGCTGATGCCCGCGACTATGTCCGCGTGGATTGAGATTTATTGGTTTGTGTTATTCCAGACTATCTCTGTGCCAAATTTCATCCAAATCCGTTCTGTCGTTCGGGCGTGATTGAGTAACAAACATCCATCTATACATCCATACATCAATACATCCACCCAACCAAACTTTCGCATTTATAATATTAGTAGAGTATAGATTAAAATCAATTTGATACCTCCACACGTTTTCGAGAAAAAGTTGGTTGACAGACAGAAATGAGGTGATCCTTTATGAGTTCCTTTTTTCCTCTTGAGGTTCGGAACCCTAAAAAGTGTACTAAACAACAAAATTTACCTTTTCATGCATCCTTGCATGTATTTTAAGCCGATCTGCACTGCTGTAGGCCCTATCACAAACAGTGCACAGAAATTTGCCCACCGTACCCAATTTATAAATTTCAACAGCGGCCTTGGCTTCATTTATACTTATAGGAACCAATGTCGCATATTCCTCGTTCAACGAAGAACCATCCACATCATTGTTAACTTTTGACTCTATTTCGTTAGTGTCAATATCAATATCAACATCATAGTCATTATCGTTCTGACATTCAAAATCTGTATTGAAAAAGTTATCATTCGCTGTTGTATCAAATTCTGTATTGCTATCTTCGTTGGTTATATCTATACAATCCTCATTTTTAACATTAGTTTCAAGTACTTTTTGCGTCGCTTGTTCTAAGGACATCTGGTCAGATTGAGGGCCATATTGGATCACTGGTATATCTTCTTGAGGGTCTATACTCATGCGGATCGTTTTGATCCATTTAAACTTTACACTATCGTATTTTGTTTTGACACTCTGTCTGTCGAGAAACGTTAGATTTGGAGCTATGTTTAATGCATTGCAGTCTATTTCTTCGATTATAGATTTTGTTATCTGAAATTTTAAAAAATGAATGTTTTAATAGTATTCTGAGATCATAAAAGCATTTTGTTTTGCTCAATTTTTAAGACTTTTAAACTGATTATCTCAATCCGTCTAGTTTCAACCAATCTGCTCATAGGCTAATTTCGCACTGCGAAAAACATTCTCGAGAATTTTTTTCTCGCGATTTATATTTCTCTTACGGATTTCACCTACTCCGCACTGCGAATGCGGTGAGCGTCTTACAACTCCATACAGCACAAAATATTCGCTCGAATATAATTCTCATTGCAACGCATGAAATTTGTATCAAGCCAGGGATATTTTTTATTTATTTTATGAATTTTAGTGTTACAGAATTGCGAAAAAAAATTGTGTGAATGTAGCCATGAAAAAAAATTTCTACAAATTGTTACTGTGCATTGCGCAATCATATTTCAAATTAAATATTATATATGTCGGGGGAGAAGCCAGAAGGGCGTCGAACTCGGAACCCGATCTGATTAGTTTTATGATAATATTAGCAATTTATTGTTAAAGTTTATTAATTGTTTCTAACATCGTGAGATTTAAAGAGGAGTTTATAGATTTAAAAGGCTAGTCTTGGCCGCATGTACTAGTTAGTTTCCTATTTATTTTTATGCAGAGATTTTGCTGTTTCATTACTCGTAAATCTAACACTGATTTGTTTAAATAATTTAAGAGACTAGTTAGCCTCGTTTAACACTGTAGTTAAGTGATTTGTTAATAATAAGAGTTTCAATTGTTTACCCGCTATATCGTTCCACCACTCGGGGCGAGTCGGCTCTTGACGCCGCGAGCTGCCGTTTGGGGGCGCGATAGTACGCTTTAAAAAGCATTGTAATGGCCGATTATAATTAATTATTGTTCGAGCTCTGGTAAGAAAAGGTTGTAAGACCAATTTCTACTTGATTTTGCATTTATATTGTGAGCTAGGTTTTAGTTTGATTTTAGAGCAAACTAACTTTGTTTATTATTGTTTAAGTTGTGATAAATATTTGTGAATCGGTTTCCATCTTGAATATCGTAAACTAAGTTAATATTGTAAAAATTATTGCCAAATCTTTTAAAAAGAGCTACCGCAGAGTTTCTCGCCAGCTCTTCTCTGTGAGAGTGGCCTTCCGAGCTGGTGGTAGACCCATTTGATCATTTGAATAAAAACCATCTGAATTTAACATCTAAATCGGTGTTTCTTTTAAGTAATTAAGGATTAGAATCTGTGAGGTTAAATCATTATTTTAAACTACCTACGTACCCTACCCACGTATGGTAATTATCGTAGTATTTCTTTTGATCACCTTTGCTATCGGTGATTTCCTTAATTGTGATAATAGTAAGGCTTTTGCAAGTCAATGATGGATTAACTATTAGAATCATTAGTTATAATTACAACCTATGTCTTATAGTGGCGTAGTGTTTCTATGAGTTGCATTTGTAGGTAGTCTATTTATTTAGTGATTGCAAATACCAGTGATAGACTAGGCAACTATTAAAATCAGTAATTAAAGCTATTCATTCAAATAGTAACCTTCAGTTGCAATCTGTGACGTATCTGCATTTGCGGTGGTCATTGTCAAGATCGGAACGTTAATCTAGTTCTGCTTTTCGATAATTAACTTCAGTGCCTCATTTGGATGGCACTTGCTTGTGATATTAGTTCTAGTACTGTAGATAGTGACAGCAGAGACGGTGACCTACTAAGGGTCGGCGGTTCTGCTGATTTAAAAGAAAAATGTGACGCGCTTTACCGACGCGTCACGTCTTTTCTGACGTTTCCGTTCAAATGCTACATATATTATAACTAGAGGTCGCCCGCGACTTCGTCCGCGTACAATTGTTGATTTCCTATGAGATTATGAAATTTTCCCGCTGCAAACAGCCTATTTATAGAGGCTTTATAGCTTAAGCAGGTTTTTTTATTATTTAAAACTGATAACTTAAATGCTAATTTTCATGCCTATACTTACTTCAAAGTCATAAAATTTGTATGTAACCTTTCACCCCCATTTCACCCTTTTTGTGGTCGATTTTCGTAAAATTGCTTATACAGGTTATTATTATTTAAAGCTAATAACCTAAATCCCGATTTTTAAGTCTCTAACTTCAGAAACATAGGACTCTCATACAAACTTACAACCCCCATTTCACCCTCTGTGGGGTAGATTTTCCTAAAATTGCTTATACAGTTTATTATAACTTAGAACTAATAACCTAAATCCCGACTTTCAAGTCTCTTACTTCAAAAACTTGGTACCCTTATGTAAGCTTCCAACCCCCATTTCACCCCTATTGGGATACATTTTCGTAAAATTGCTTAAACAGGTTTTTATTATTTATAACTAATAACTTAATTGCCAATTTTCATGTCTCTAACTTCAAAAACAAAGGACTTTCATACAAACTTCCAACCCCTATTTTAACCCCTTAGGGGGGGATTTTCTCAAAACCCTTTCTTATCTGGCGTCTACACCGTAGAAGGAATCTACCTTCCAAATTTCAAGTCTGTACGCTTTATAGTTCCTGAGATATCGTGATTATAATAATTTTGTATGTATGAACACAATACCCATCGGCCCTGGAAATAGCTTTTATCTACTCCAGCATCGAAAAGTTCCAATTTCGAATTTGACAACTATATCGAATTGAACCCTCTTTCCTGTTTGCTTCTCATAACGATACAGTTCGTTGTATGGGAGCTGTATCGTTATGAGTTGTAGCTGTATCGATATGGTTATCTTCATAAATAGGATACCTATAGCTTAGCGGCTCTGGGTTCTGGCACTTGACTTTTTTATTAATTTATAAAGTAAAAAATTATTAAGACGTCCTTGTCGTAGATAAAATCTTGTATGCAACTGTACGTAATTAGTCATTTTAATTCTCGTACTATCCTATTTTGATACTCGGCAAGCCTTGTATCAAAAAACAGCACTCGAATTAAAATGACCCTCATTACGATACAGTTGCATAAATAGCTATTACCATACCTCTTTATTTCTTTGCAATATCTCTTGTAGGAGAAAATATGCCCTTTGACATTTGTCCCGAAACCTTTTGCAGCTTTGCACATAAGCCATGCACTGGTAACACAAATATTCAGGCAAACCATTGCCGTGGCGAGTCTGAAAATGTAATCAACCACATTTTTTATACCTACTTGCTAATTATATTGTGGCTAATTCTGTTTTACACAATCTCTTAATAAAAATAAAAGGGACTATAAATAAATCTAGTGCTGTCCCTTTCCACAGGGAATGTTATGAAAGATATTCATATTAATTTAGTTTAGAGATTGTGTACCTACAAGAAAATGAGGTCCTTCTGACCTAATTTAGTCCACAGTGGCCTATCTCCACAGAGATAAGCCAACTATGTGGGTTATTTTACAGTAGATACCCAGTGTACAGTCGCGGTCAGAAAATGTTTACCACCTTAAGATTCATAATTGCATGGACCCAGCTATGTCAGAAGGTCACTCTGTGGGACCTCAATTCTACACTAATGGAGAGAGATCAGGCACAGGTCCTCCTTACATACTCTCTGAGACATCAGGTGTTCTGCCAACTCTCTCCTCAGTTGTCCTACCAACTTTCTATCTTTCTAGCGGGCTATCCTAGTTTGGGGGTCTAGGGTAATTAAAGTAACTTTGTGCTATTTATTTTGGAACAAGATTTTATTTATTTATTTATTTCTAGCTCCAGACTAGTACTTATCTGCAGTTGAACATCCTAACTACTAGAGATGGCTTGACTAATGGGGCAGTTTATGGTCCAGTAGAGGACTATGTCCTTTTACTTGGATGGCTTTCACGATCAACTGCTTATTGCCAATTCAACATCAATGTAAGCGAAGTGAGATCAAAATCTTCATAGTAATATTTTACTGTATTATAAAAGTACTAGCTCATGCCTGCAACTTTTTCCACATGGATTATTTTCTATACCTCATGAGCTCATTAATTTCTAAGGATAAAACTAGCCTATTTACATTTTATGGGGATGCAATACGACGATATTTCATATGTCATTATCTCTGTACAAAATTTTGACAAACAGTTGAAAAGATGGGCCATGCAAGTGTAACAAACAAACAAATAAACTAACAAACTAACAAACTCACATTGAATTTATAATATCAGTTAAGATTATTGCATAAAATTTGCATGTTAGAATTATCATTGAATATATTTAATCATAATTGAATTTTACTAAGTATTTATGTTTGTTACCCCAATAAAGTTTTGTTTAATTCTGAGAGTTTTCATATCAACCCTTCTTATACTGAGAGGAAATTTGGTAGTCCCGCAACTATGAATTGAGATAATGAGTGTGTTGTATGTCTGTTTGACGAAAGGCACCGACGGACATAGTTTTCATTCCGCATGGGCTGTGTTGGAACCGGAAAGAGATTCCAGGGGCTTTAAAAAATCGAAGTGAACGCGGCCAAAGTCCCAGGTAGGTCAATTTTAGTTTGAAATAAAAATTACAAAACAAAAATTAATACCTGTAACCCTGCAATCAAATTGTAATCCTTTCTCAATTGACCACTGTTTGCGTTCATGTTGTAACATTTTACATCCATTTGAAGGCACACTGTACAGGCTTTGAGGTCAAACATTTCGAAAATGTTTGCCTTTTCTCTTTAATCATGTATTGTGTGTTTTTAAATCATTTCTAATTTAAAAACTAATCGGGACGTAATATTGTTTCACAAACATTCACCAGAAACCACAGTGCCAACTGCCAGAAACTTATGGAGTCTATGTCACTTGTCTCTGGTCTATGTGTTCTGTGACTCTGTGCCAGAAACATCTATCATGCATCTATCCTATAAGTTAGGTACTTGTCTCTGACAGCACCGAGCACACAGTCCACAGAAGTCAGAACACTACTCCTAGCGGAGACCACAGACATAATAAAGAAAAGCGGAGACCGAGCAGCAACGAGTACTAAAACGTAATGGTTACCTTCTTTTTCTGGTCGGTGGTGGTTACTGGTTAAATTATATTCTCTTTGCCGACCAACGAATATACTACTCTCTACCGAGAGTTGCTATAGAGTACAGAGCAAGAACATATTATTTAAGTTTATTACGGGGCGAATAGGGGGAGAAGAATGACAACCAAGGAACATATTATTTACTACGGGGACAGAGAATAGTTAAAGTAGTAACTATCCATAATGTTACTCAGAGACAAGTAACATTGATGCTTTGATTAGCATTGATTTCACTCTGTAGCTTTGACTCTGTAGTCTGTAGTGCAATTGGGTAACTGAACTGCATCAATCATTGTTCAATTGTTGTGATTGGCTGAATTTATGGCATTCTTGCTGCGTCAATGGATTTTGTCCAAAAGTGGAAGAGGGAAGATTGCTTTAAAACCTCAGACATAGCCGTCTCTATCTCAGGAGATAGAGACGGCGATGCCTCGGCTATGACGGCTATGCCTCAGATCAATAACAGGTGATTGCGATCGTTCGTTCCGATTCCGAACATTCGTACCAATTTTGCTATGCGAATTTTTGCAAACTGAAATGTCTAAATTGACCGGACTATTATGTATATATAGAGATACATAATCAAAGTAACCTCCTGAGCACGGAACACTTATACTCCTGGCGGAGATAACACCACAGATTTCACGTGGATAACCCTGTGGGATAACCTTTACACATATAATCAAAGTGGACAACACCTACAGCAGAGACAAGTAACCTACATTTTTTTTAAGTAACTGCCTTTATGGCTCTGGGTTCCAGCCCTTGAACAAATAACCTCAGAGCTCAGAGTATACTTGGTTGGTCCCACAGAACACTTATACTCCTGGCGGAGCTTGGTCCCCACAAATTAGTTTAGAATAGTATTAGGTTTTTAGAAAGCAGGAGGATAATCTTATGAAATGTTGAATATTATATTCTTCAAAAAAAAAAACATTTGTTTAATAAGTTTTTATTGATTTTGGAGCTCCCACTCAATGTACCTGTAAAAAGTAAACAATTTAAAAAGTAAATAGCCAGACATGAATCCCTCGTCATCCAAATTCTGAACAAGGTGTCATAATATTCCTTTGTTCCATCAGTGGGTCAAGTTGATGAGGCATATTTAGGTTAAAAGTATGGCAATAGTTCAACAGGTGAGGTTCGCACCTATGATCTTATAGATTTCAATTCACTACTTGACCATTGAGTCATGTATGATGCTACAAATTCTACTGAATGGAATCAAAATAACCTTGATCAATATCAATTGTTTGGCTGTCTTCTGACTCCGTAAGGTCTATATTTTCAGATTTTTCAATTTTATTTAACTTACGTGAAGGTTTAGGTATTGCAAAATTATAGTCTTCCTTCTCAAAATAAATATGTTTTTTCGAAGATTTTGATGTTGATGCCATATTCTTTTCTGCATTTCTCATCATACACTCTTCTGGTGTTACATTTGATAAGAGCATTGGCCAGAGAAATAAGGAATTAAAGCGCTCCATCAGAAGATTGACTTGCTCCTTGACTAACATATTTCTTCTAATCAGAACATTCATATTTTTGTGATGATCGCTGTCTTCTTGAGAGCGGATGTAATATGCCATCAATTGCTTGCAGCCAGTGATTGTAGCGATATGCGGTGGGAGCACATATGTCAACTGACCTGTTAAGGGATTTCCCCAAATGTCTACCTTAGTGGGAGTATTGAGATTTTTGACCGCTTCTCTTTTGGAATATGACCTGATTTGCAATCCACTTGCAGCAGGTTCAGTATCAAGTAGAGCTCCGTATGTATTGCGATAAGGGCTATTTTTAAACCTTTGCTTATTCAGTTTTGCTTTCAACAAAATGAGTATCTTTCTTAGAATTGCAACATTACAATTCTTATGCTCCTCTTCAGTCTCTACATTGATTGCCTGTTCTTCTTTTTCTTGTAGTTTTTGTGCTTCCATCTTCCTTGTATTCTCTGTAGCAACGAGGGCCACTATTGCATCGTCTATAATATCTTCTGGTGAATCTTTTGTTATCTTTGATTTCTTCTTAATAATTACCTCTTCCTCTAAACGTTTCTTCAAATTCTCTATAGCTTGATTTAGATCATCTGTAGGGTTTCCATGGAGTAACCGTCTAGCGCTGCGCCTTGGTGCATGCTTAATATCCACATTAGGGTTCCTTCTCATCCATTTATGCAAAGTTATGTATCTAGTCCTAATATGCACTCTGTCCTTTCCTGGAAAATATTTTGACACTGTTGAAAAATTAGTTAATGCATCTTGGTTGGCCATCAGCTGAACTAATTTTTGATCTTCCTCAATTGTCCATACCGCCGAAAATTTTGTTTTGGCTAAAACATGGTATCTCTCCCGACACTGAGTAACAGAACGACCATGAAGATATTCAGTCACTTTTCTGAAATTTGGTCCGAAAATATTGATACAAGCCAGTATAACTGAATCTTCCTCAGGAAGAAATTTGCCTTTTCGAAGTTCAACAAGCCTGGCATGCTTATTATAAACTTGAACCTTTGTCCTGTTCTCCATTGAGGCTGCAACTTTACCCCAAGGAATATAGTTATCCTCTCTATAATATTCTATTAATCTCGTGAGGTATTCCTCCTCCTCTTTTGACCATTTTCGACTTGTAAAGGTATTGTTCATGTTAGTACGGAAATACACAAAGCACTGATAGTCAGTTCTGCCCGTGCCTAGCTCCCGAGCTATAGCATCCCAGTCTTGCAAATCCTTTTCAAAGGCAATTTTTTGCAGAGACATATGTTCTGCTTTAGACCAAACATTTTTATTTATTGATGGATGTAGAAATAGCTTCCATAAAGATCTATATTCACTTGCAGTGTGTCTATTGCTTAGTTTGTTAGCAATGTGATCCCAGTCATACTCTTCCTCTATCGGAAGAGCTAATGTCATAAGAGGCTCTTCATTGACATTAACAATCTTTTCTTTGAGCTCCAGTATTTTCTTATCATTCTTTGATGTTTTCAGTTTTTTGTTTTCACGTTGCAATGCTAATATTTGTGAATTCAAGTGTTTCTTTTTTAAACCTTTAGACATCTTTTCAATGATCGTAGTTAGCAGGTACTTATCTTTAACAGTCCAACCAGGAACTGAGGCTATGTTCGAGAAGTTGTACATCTCGGATTTTCTCATCAGTATTGTATCTTCATTGTCAGGGGCAGGAAAACCACGCTTGTCTTTGAAATATGGTTTCCCGAAACTGAGATAGCTAAATTTTTCACTTTTATCTGGCCTGTCTGACTCTGAGGCGATCTGGACTTCGGTCAGCCTCCGGCGGCACTCGAGTAGCCTTGTATTCAGTATACCTTCAAGCCTTCGCAATTTTTCATCACACATCCTATTGAGCGCTAAGGCGGTTTCAACTTTGGAATACTCCCCGTAACTGGAAGTGGAACTACAGATACTCGCGACAGTTGTTGCTTCATGAGATATGGAAGCACTAGTGCAGGGTTCTTTATTGTCTAACTGTGCTATAGCCGTCTTAATTTGCTCCAAATCTTGCAATTCACTTTCTTCGTCACTATCGATCTCACTGTCGTCCAAATCACTCATGTTGTTTTAGTGTCTTTGTTTTTTATTGATGATTTATGTGATAAAATAAGGATATTAATTCACTAAAGCTTCAATTTTCAATTCGTAATTTCGTATTTACATTAATTTGGGATGAGTGATCTGTTTGTGATTTTCAAATTTTTTTAACTGGTTTAACGGCTCTGGATTCTAGTCCTTATGAGCCTTGATTTTCTAATATTCAACTTTATACCACAGACTACTATGAGCTCAGGCAGCAGAGAGCTTCAGCCACAGAGTACTTTGCTTCAGCGAACTCTTCAAGGCACTTGAACTGTGCTGCAGTTCAATTTCTGTCCTGCCACCAGTGTTTCCACAATGAGGGGAAATTCCCCATTTGAGGGGAAATTAGGGTCCATAGGGGAATAAAAAGGGGAAGACATTAAATGGCGGGAAATCATGGGTAAAACCTAGTTTAAAATATTGCGGTAAATTCCGGATTTATTTTTTTATGGACTACCGTGGACTAGCGTGTTGCCGTATAAAAGAAACAGTGACAACACGTGCAGGTGGCGTATAATTACCCTTATTTCCATTCTGTTTAACGCCTAAAATATTATTCTGTGCTAAAATGTATGTGCTGATTGCGTAAGCTGACTTGGAATAAGAGGTGAGTGTACAGCCCCAAGTTTGAGAATATTTGTTACCAACATTACAACGTAAAGAAATTGACAGCTAATGATGTGCAGTTATATCAAAGTTAAAAATTTTGCTGACGCATTTGGTGTAAATAATATTATCATAGTATAGTATCACCAGAGGCGTGGGCAGGTTATAGAAGAAAATCGATAAATACCTTTTTTCTTAGTTACTACACTAGGGCCAAAAGTAAAAACTACAGCAGAAAAATTTTTGAGGGAAAAAAGCCCTGAGAAGGGGAAATTTGAATTGAGGCGCGGGGAAAGGAAATTATTAAAGTGGAAACACTGCCTGCCACAGATTGTGTCCTGCTTTAAAAGCTCATAGTAGAGATGGACATTTAAAATATACATCGATGTTTTTTCCGATGTAATGCATCGATCGGTTGCATCGATGTTAATACGATGTTTTGATAAATACATCGATGTTTCTAAAACATCGATTGTTTTCGTACTTACATGTTTAGACCTTAAAGAAAACTAGGTAAGTACAAGAAAAAATATTTATTAAAATGCACAATCACACAGCCAAGTGCCAACACGATCTTTACATATTCCAATTTTTTTTTTGAATACTATGTAAAAACAAATGTTCAGACTTCAGTGTTACCAACTCTCGAAAATATTTGTCCCTAAAACTCAAGACAAAAAGCCCTAAACAGTCCCAGTCTTTTTTCCGTACTTTCAAAATTAAGATTCATATTGAATGATTTATATTTTTGCTGATTATGAAAATCTTAATTTTGGAATAACGGCTTTCTTATTGGTCGTAAGACTACAGTATTTTCTTTCAATAAGCATAGACAACGTAACCACGGACCACCATTCACCACATTCACCAGTCTCCATAGTTGTAATATAACGCGTCCTATGTTTATGTTTATGGTAAACACTATGGTGACTTGTTATTCATTCAACTACGCATTCTTAGTAATATGAATTGTTAATACATGATAGATCTAAAAAATAGGTAAAAAATATAAGAAGACAAAAATCCCTAAAAATATGAGGGCCCTAAAAGAAGCCCTTCGTCTTTGTTTAAGCCTTAAATTTGGGACCAAAACACCCTAAGTTGGCAACCATGTTTTGGTTATAATTTTGCTATGCCGGCTCGGCGGCAAAGGAAACAACCTATTCAGAAACCGATAAATCATTGGCGTGTTATATTGGCAGAACTGATTATAACGTTCCGTTTAACGAAACGTCGTGAAAGTCACTGCAGTTGTCACTTTTCACTTGTCAGTTGAGTATTCGATGCATCGAATGAAAAACATCGATATATATTCGATGCTGAAGTATTAACAATACATCGGTTCAATCAGAGGTTCAATACCATGCATCGTTACTATACATCGAGTGTTTAAAATACATCGATGTATATCGTCCATCCCTAGCTCATAGTCAGCTCATAGTAACCCCCCAGAGTACTTGTCTCTGTATTACCAGGAAATCAAAAAACTTTTTATAGATTCAAAGTCAAACCTCAGATTCAAACAGAGACAGAGAAGTTTGAACTTTGAAAATGAAATCGTTTGAAATCAAAGTGAATCAAAGAATGAAAACTAAAAAGTAGTCATGTTTTTTTCGTAATTCTGCATGAAAGAATGCCAATAAATAATAATTAGTGTGATGCGTCTTGCGAGTACAATTATTATTAAATAATAAAAATATTATTCAGCAATCAGCAGAATGGGTGAACCGGGCATAATAAAAAAATTGGACGAAGAAGTGGTGAATCGTATTGCAGCCGGAGAAATAGTGCAAAGACCGGCTAACGCTTTGAAGGAATTAATAGAAAACAGGTGGGTATTCATTTTTATTGGAAAATACATAACAGTAAAAATTCAGTGGAACTCAACAAATCTCAATCCAGGCTTGCCACCATATGCAAAAGCATGCCCATGCAAAAGGGTCTTCGGCTCAGCTATAGTATACTCGCCGCCGAGTTGGATGTTCATATTTTTTATACAGAAAGACCTTGATGTGGTAAGCCTTGCACTAAAATATTTTACTTCGAATCCTAATACTTTTCGAGAAATAATTTTTTGAAAATCGACAATTTCCACCACTTTTCACTATTTTTTACGACATTTGCCATAGATTACAGACTCATTGACGTTTAGTTGACGTACATAAGTTTCGGTTTACGTAATAAGATCCGTTCCAAACATAAAAAGTATTATAAAATGTTAATAATCGAGTAATAATCATAATATATGTGTACCAATTATTGGAAAAACGGAACGCGTGCATTGGCGCCAGAATTTAAATCTATGAGTCATCGTTTTACGCGCATTTCAGTTTAAAGGTTATAAGGAAAAAAAAACGTTAGGTTATAGGTTTAATTATTTAACTAAAAAGGTATAAAGGTAGGTTATTATATGTATATTTAGGTACTTGAGCATATGATACACAAAACCGATTCGGCACACCCCGACTCCACGCAGTCTTGTCTGCCCTACCCCTAGAGTGTTTTTTTTAAGCGCGTAGCCAGAAGCTCGCGTAGGAGGTCCTGAATGAAGCGAGCCTACGAGGCCGAGTGGAGCGAAGGGGGGAGGAGGCGAGCGAAGCGAGCCGGCGACCTCCGCAGCGAAACGAAGTTCGAGTAGGCGAAGCTTCATTCAGGGGCGACGAAGCGAGTCTTCTGGCGTAGCCCATTCCAATTAAGAAATTAACCTCTCCCACTACCTAAAACACAAGGTATTTAGGTTATCAGAGTTAAGCAGGAATTTCGGTAAAACTAACCTCAAAATTTTAAGAAATTAATATCTCGGAAATTACTAAAAATCGAAAAGTTTTACTTGGAGGGGGGGTATATCCCCCCACCCCCTCTCCCCTCCCCCCTCCCCTTCCCCCTCCGTCGCGGCGAGTATACTATAGCCCACCCGGGTCTTCATTTGGGCATTGGGCAATCAGTTGTGAGATACCATAGTTAATTATCACCTTCACATTTTTTACTTTGTAAGCATGACGTTTATAAGGTGTACTTTGTAGGTAAGTACCTATTTTGAATAAATATGTACTGAGTTTGATATTTCTGACAAACCTTTGAGAATGTTATGGATCCTGTGTATTTTCAAAATGTCAATTTTATTATTTCAGTCTGGACGCTTGCTCAACAAATATAATTATTACTGTTAAAGCTGGTGGCTTAAAATATCTACAGGTGTGTATTTTGTAAGGATCATTATAACTATAAAATACTAGCAGATGCCCACAACTTCGTCTGTGTGAAATAAGTTTTTTAAATCCCCAGGGGACTCCCTAATTTTTCGGGTTAATATTAGGGGTTAAAGTATGAAATTGCTGATTTGTACTGAAAAATTGAAATGCGTTTTTTTTAATTTAACATATTTATTTAATCAAAATAATTACAATTATTATCTATACATTGCTGCCATCTAATAGGAACTCTGGTGATCTAGATTCGACAAACTGTGTGAAAGCATTTTGTACTGCCTCCTGAGAAGAAAATTTTTTATCACATAGAAAATTATCCAAATCACGAAAAAAATGGTAGCCCGTTGGAGCAAGGTCTGGCGAATACAGAGGGTGACGAATGGTTTCTAATTGCAGTTCCTGTAGATTTAAAACGGTTTTTCGTGCTGGTAATACGTCATAAATCGTAAACTGCAATTTACCTTTCATTCAATCAACTCAAATATTTAAAATAAAAATATTTTTAATAATTTAAAACTTACTACAGGTTTGTACGGAACCCTCGGTGCGCGAGTCCGACTCGCACTTGGCCGGTTTTACTATTGGTAAGCTTTGCTTTAGGACACTGTTGCGGAGTTTGACCTGGGGTCAGCCATTGCATTTTTCGCTCACGGTTATTGTAAAGAATCCACTTTTCATCACATGTCACAATTCGATCCAATATTCCTTCATTTCTGTATCAATTCAACAAGGCAACACAAGTTTCAACACGTTTTCTTTCTACAGATCAGTCAAATCATGAGACACCCATTTTTCATATTTTTTTTATTTTATTAATTTGATGCAGATGAGTCAATATTATTGGTAAGGTAACGTTAAACCATGCTGCTAATTCCTGGGTAGTTTGGCTCAGATCGGCTTCCACCATCTCTTTCAATTCATTGTTATTCACCTGTGTGGGCGGTCTTCCACGTGGTTCGTTCTTCAAATCAAAGTTTCCATCACGAAAGCGTTTTTAAACCAAAATCGCACGGTGCGTTCATTAGCAGTCCCCTCTCCAAACGCAACATTGATATTGCGAGCTGTTTCTGCCGCGTTAGTTCCGCGTCGGAACTCGTATTCAAAAATCACTCGAATTTTCGAAGTAAGTATCCATCTTTCTTGGCTGAATAAAAAAACAATTGAAAGTCGATAATCGAATGTTGCACATTTTTAAAAGAAGAACTAGGTACATAGGTTCCATGTGAAAAAAGTTTCACTCAAAAATCTCAAACCATTGAAGTACCTATTACAATAAAACGGCAATTTCATACTTTAACCCCTATTATATTGCCTATGAAACTCATAAATATAGCTTTCTATTGGTACCAGAAATTTCAAAATGGGTTCAGTAGATCCAGAGATTACCCTCTACAACCACACAAAATACTTATAATATTAGTATAGAATATAGATAGTATAGATTAGTATATACTCTTATGTATCATCTGTTGTAACTCGCGTGTCTTGTCGGAATATGCCCCACTAGTTATGAACTCATCTGGGTTCCTAATTCATGAGCCTGTATGCACGACACGGCAGCTGAATGTTGACGAAACAGCAGTGTGCACATTTTCCCACAAAACACGATCTGACAAGTTTCCGAAAAAAATGTGTGTTACAACTGGTGATACATATAAAGTTATTAACAAAATTCTCCAATTTTCTGGATAAAAAGTTGCCCGTATAAATCTCCAGGCCCTTGTCTATACCCATGCAAGAAAAAATGTTAACTTGCAATGATTGAAGGACATAATTTCATATTTGCAAAAATGCAGGCTACAGCTACATATTCATTTGCAAACATTTGAATTTAAACATAGTGCTAGATATGATAATAAAAAGATTATATCTCTTCAGATCCAAGACAATGGCACAGGCATCAGACATGACGACTTGGATATAGTCTGTGAGCGGTTCACAACATCCAAATTGTCTCAGTATGAAGACCTGCAGGCAATTAGCACTTACGGCTTCAGGGGCGAAGCCCTAGCGAGCATCAGCCATATCGCACATCTGACGATACTGACCAAGACTGCGAGTGACAAGTGTGCCTATAAGTGAGTTTTATTTTTAATTTATTATCATAAACCCCCTGATATTTATTTTTCGGGGACCTCGTATGTCTTGAATTTCGATCAGCTAACTTTTTTTTTATACTCATGTGCCTTATCATGCGATCAGTCGATGAGCCAACAATCTCAATTTAACAAAACAAACACAGTATGTGGAATTATTTTATTATCGCCATCTCGTCTGAAAAGCGGGACAGCGCTATGGCGGGGACAAGGACTGGCATATACAGGTGAGGGGCATGGGCAGGGGAAGCGCTCCATGAGTGTCAGCTATACATTGGCAAGTATATTATGCCTTCTCTTTAAACGACGAATCGCTTGTGGCATTGTCAACAGCCATGCCAGGTGATTTGGATGGTTGCCAAGTCTTGTTTTGTAGTTGCAGCTGTAGCGCCTAATTTCTCCAAATAACCAACTAAAGTAAGTACTTAAGTAAAAAGTAAAAAAACATTTGATTACACACAAACAAATAACAAAAAAGAGGTAAAACGAATCGTGACAGAATTTGCAACTTGTTACGGTGTAAAGGCGGCTTTATTACTATGAGTGATCTCTTCCAGGACACCTTTTTAAGAAAAAAAAAATCGGCCAAGTGCGAGTCGGACTCGCGCACCGAGGGTTCCGTACTCAAGAAGTAGGTATAATTACCTTTGTTAATGAACCGCAAAACTAACTTTGTTTGTAGAGGTTTACTGTTAATATCAAAAAATTACGTTTGTTGTATGGGAGCCCCCCTTTAATATTTACTTTATTGATATTTAATTATTTATTTTGAAAGGTAATATACAAGTTAATATTCTGTGAAAATTTGAACCGTCTACCTGTTACCGTTTTTAATATTGAGCAAAAAAATACGAAAAAAACACGTTTATTGTATGGGGACCCCCCTTAATATGTATATTTTTTAAATTTTTAGTATTTGTTGTTATAGCGGCAACGGAAATACATCATTTGTGAAAATTTCAGCTTTCTAGCTATCACGGTCTATGAGATACAGCCTGGAGACAGACAGACAGACAGACAGACAGACAGACAGACAGACAGACAGCGGAGTCTTAGTAATAGGGTCCCGTTTTTACCCTTTGGGTACGGAACCCTAAAAAATTAAAAATAATAATATTAACTTGAGTAGGTACTTAAAAGAAAAAACACTACTTAATATTAAAATCATCTATACGAATATTATTAAGGGTCGAAGTACTGAAACATTGTTTTCTGTTCCGACGTTTTAGGATAGGAAAAATGAAAATTTCATTACTAAATTAATACCATTTGCTACTCAGTTAAATGAAGTATGACGTAATTAAAAAAAGTGGTCATAAAATCGTATAGTAACTGCAGAAAATTATCGAGAAATTCATGGAAAACTCAAAAAAGGCGTTATCGCGTTCCGACTATTGTGATTTAATCTGAGACCTTATATAAACAAAAGTTATTTCAAATTAATCATTAAAGATCAAGGAACACTTTAATTAAACAATATTTTCAATACAACTTAAAGTTTTTGTACAATCTGGTTGCAAAGATCCCTCATACGAATTTTTCATACAAATTTACACTGGCTCGTCCAACCCAAATGTCAAAACTTATAGCCTAAGAGATAACTGTATTTGTGGTAACTATCTTTTGGTAACTATAATTATATCTCCTTACTATTAATTTCCATGTTTCAGATTTATGTTAGTATTATCACAGGTGGTCTAAGAGGTGATATACGTAAATTAAAATACTCGTAACTTAAATGGGAGATATTTAAACACTACACATTATCACATCAAAGCGGCGACACTTGAGCTATTTTTTACACATGACGGAACGGACGGTATATATTATTATGTGTTTGCCCTAAGAGGTTGTGCGATTGTTTGTTTGTTTGTGTACTTTTTAGTTACCATTTTCCTGGAAAACTACTGGACCGATTAGTATGCAGTTTTTTGCAATAGATATGCATAACTTCTGTCAAGGTTCTTGAATATGTTTTAGGGCCATAGTCCACTAAGCTGAGCTGCAATTTTGATTTTAATTTTTCAATATGTTTCCATTTTTCTGAAAAAGTACTGGGCTCATTGAGATGCGGTGTTTTGCATTAGATATGTATAGCTTGTGAAAAAGTTCTTTAGATTTAGATATATTTTAAGTTATCGTGCTATCGTGCGCGCTCCTATCGTGTTTTTTTATTATGTTACCTTTTTTCTGGAAAACTACTTTGCTGATTTAGATGCGGTTTAAAAAAAAATATGTTTAGCTTCTGAGAAGGTTCTTAGATATGTTTTAGGGCCATAGTCCACCAAGCTGTGCTGCAATCGTGATTTGGTAGGTGGTCGAACTCCTTCTCATCGTAAACCCGTCGTGTTTGGACTCTTTTGATTTGCCTTGACAAGCGCTAACCTAGATGCTGTGGTCACAGGAACTCCAGTTTTTTATCCATTATATTTTATAACGTATTTTTTGAACTGATATATTTTAACATTTATTTATCAGAATATTAAAGTTTGACACAATTTGACACCTCTACTCATTACCATTTGGCCATAGTCCAACACGCTGGTCAAAAAAACTACTGAACCGACAAAGATGCAGTTTTGTGTTCATAAAACTACTTCTGCGAAGATCTAATTGTTGTTACAAAGTTATAAGGTCACAAATTATAATGGAGCGCTGCAGTTCGTCGTGGGTTTTTTTTAAATTTTAAATTTATTACTTGACGTAAGTACTACTTGACGTACTTAACGACGTATTATTTCTTTGAGAGGCAATATCTAGTAAACGCCCCGATGAATAGAGTCAATTTTTATACTGGTTACTTAGGTACAGCGCATACTTTAATACTATACTAGAATAAGCCTTCCTAGTTATTGGTCATTTCTGGTAACAATAACTCGTCTTTGAGCGGCGATAAGTAGTCAGGTCCCCAGCCGCTTGCAGGCAGACCATCACAAATTCCACCAGACGATAGTTACTGTTGTGAATGATACGAGCACTTGATGAGAACTGACATTTATTATTACTGAAATACATAACAATATTATATAAAATTCACATCATCTTTCCCTTTTATTTTTTAATGTATATTATAAGTACATCTAGTTTTATTATAATTTTATAATTGGCTTAGATATGTTATTATATTTAAACAATACCTACGTATCTAATCCTAATTTATTTTTACTGAAATACCAACATAACAATATTATATGAAAATCACATCAGCAGCTATCTCCTAGCCTATATATTTTTTGAAAGCTTGCCCCCTTAATGCGAAAGTTTGGATGGATGGATGGGTGGATGGATGAATGTATGGATGGATGTTTGTTACTCATTCACGCTAGAACGGCTGGACGGATCTGGATGAAATTTGGCACAGACATAGATAATAGTCTGGAATAACATAGGCTAAAGAGTTTCCATGGGAACCAAAAAACCTCGATCCACGCGGATGAAGTTGTGGGCATATCAGCTAGTAAAGTATAACGCGTGACGGTGATAAAATCAATTACTGCATCTCAAAACTAAAGCTATGAGACTTCCAAACGCGACTTAGTCTGGGAAGACTGATGAGTCCAAAAAACCTCAGCCAGGTTATTATCTTACTAATTATTATAAAATTGTAAAAGTTTGAATATTTATAAGTTAAGATATTTGTTACTCCCACATGCCACAATGGACAAACTGATTTGGCAGAAATTTTGAAATGGACATGTACCCAGATCTAACACTACATTTTATCGTGTAAAATTAAAGAGTTCCTTAATCAATTAACCCCTTTCAATTAAAAAAGCTGTACCTACTCACTTAAAGCGGTTGTCTTGAAGTGGTGTCAACCTATTGATAAAGACACTCGACCTCCTATACGGGTTCGCGAGTTTGACCTCTAACTTTTCGGAGCTATGTATGTTTTAAGAAATGTAGAAGTATAGATATTAGATTGATATTGAAAAAGTGAGTGTACCTTATTTGAATAAATAAACGTTGAATTAAGTGTATACGAGTATATACTTTTATTTTATTTTATGTCATTATTTATTATATTTTTGTTTAAATCTTATTTTAACTCTTTTTAACTGTTTTTTATGTAAGTACTTGTAATTTAAATTTGTGTTAATTTAAATGGTGACAATAATGCCTGAAATAAATGACTATTTATTATTTATTAATACAGAGCTTCCTACGAAAACGGAAAACTAAAAGGTCATATAAAGCCCTGTGCAGGCAACAACGGTACACAAATAACCGTAGAGGACCTATTCTACAACGTGCTAGCCCGCAAACGAGCCCTGCGGAGCCCTAACGAGGAGTACACGCATATAATGGAAGTTGTCGGGGGCTACGCCATACACAATAGTAAAGTTGGGTTTACTCTGAAAAAGTTTGGCGAAAACACTGATATTAAGACGCCTATCAAGTCATCGGTGATTGATAATGTTAGAATTGTAAGTAGAGAAATCATCATCATTTCAAAAGTAGGTGAGAAAGAGGCGAATCTCATTGAAACTATAAATCTATTGAAATAGTGAACAACTACTATATTGTCCCAAATTTGGAGGAAATATTTGTAAAAAAGCTGATCAATTGGCATCATCCAATCCCTTTAAACACTTTTTGAGCAACAGAGTAGTGCATACGTGGAAAAAACTTCCCGAGGATGTGGTGATGTCAAGCTCTGTAAATCAGTTCACAAACAGACTGGATAAGCACTTAAAGACAAAGCGCTACGGCGAAAGCTGTCTAGTTTTTTATCTATATCCATACAAATATTATAATGCGAAAGTGTGTCCTGGCTGTCCGTCTGTCTGTCTGCTACGTTGTCACGGCCCATCTATTCAACTGATTTTGACGAAATTTGGTACAGGAATAGGTTAGAGTTCCCGCGGGAATGAAAACCTGTAATAGGTTGATGAGAGAAAATGAGAACCTATGCACAGTAAATAATGTATAATTGAAATGTTAAACACAAAAGAACATAATAAACTTAAAATGAAAATGGGTTACACAAAAAACTATACTAGGTACTTAGGAATATGAAACGCGCGTACACAGCCACTAGGCTCACAGAGGCCGGTCGGCTCGGGGGCGCGTGCGCTACGCGTTGGGAGAGCGGGTAGCGGGGTGAGAGGCGCGCGCTGGGAATCGTTCGACCGTTGCCATGGACACGGTCGACGAGGACGTGCAGTTGGCTATATGCCTACTATAAACCTTAATTCACGCGGACGAAGTCGCAGCCCGCAGGCATCATCTTGTATATAATAATAATTATACTATGAATTGTTTTTAGATTCACGGCAACTCGATAGCTCGCGAACTTCTCGAGCTAGAAGTGAAGGACCCAACGTTGAAACTGTCGGTCCAAGGCTACATCACTAACGTGAACTATTCGCACAAGAAAGGCGCCATGTTGCTTTTTATCAACCACCGATTGGTGGATTCACCTTGTAAGTTGAATAAATTCAACTATATATTCTTAAAATATTTTTATCTCGAACACATAGCAAAAAAAAGTTGTCGAACTTTTTTTGCCATATCCGCCATGTTGGATTTGTCGTGACGTCATAGTATAGCCCATGAAACTCAAATAGGTAATAAACACAAAGCAATCAAGGTAATCGAATGAGTAATTTAACAGGATGTTGCCTATTTTTGTTATTTGTACTCTATCTGCAATCAGTTTAAACTTTAACTATAAGCAGATGTTTATGGGTGTGTCGAGAGTTGGGAGAAGGTCACTCCCTCGAGAAACTCTTCTCATGGACCTTTCGTTGGCTTTAATATCCACGGGACAGTTCTTCAACTGTGGACAAAATAAACCTATTTTATGTAACTTTGAGCTTATTTTATTAACTGACTTCCAAAAAAGGAGGAGGTTCTCAATTCGGCGCGTATTTTTTTTTGTAATTTATAACTATAAGACATTTTAAAAATATATAAAAGGTTATTTTGAGAGAGAGGTCGTAATATAGTCCTACGAGTATAATTAGACCTACCGATTTCAAACTATAAGACATTTTCTTTATCTTTACTACAAAACTAACTATTAAATGTTTCTTTTTCTAGCAATTCGCAAAGCTGTGGATTCTGTTTATGCAACATATTTGCCGAAAAATTCACATTCATACGTGTACCTGAGCATAGAATTAGGTGAGCTAGTTTTTTATTTTTTTTCGAGGTTTCTAACGATTTCATTCTTCAATACATTGGCTGAAAAATGAATGATGAAAGTCAGAAAGTCTCTTTGCTTTTTATCTTTTCTTAGGTTTCATTTTTTACACGTCTGACTTACTTTCAGGGTTCAGTCATAATTCATAATTTTTATTTTGCCAAATTGTGGGTAACAACAGTTGTTATCATGCATGTATGTATGTATCCGAGTTTATTTATTCCACCAAACCTTCTAAATGCCTGAACAGATTTGGATGTATTGTGAGATTCCTTACATTTTCTCGAGTCTCGAGTGACACTGGCTATAATTAAAAAAATGGCAATGTGGCAAAAAAGCACGACCTTTTTTAAATGTTTGAAGTGAAAAATTCTTAACCGCGTTGTTACGAAGACAATTATTTTTTAAATTATGTTCACTTGTTGTTTTTTTTTCAGACCCAAAAAACGTGGACGTAAACGTGCACCCAACGAAACACGAAGTGCAATTTCTGTACGAGGAACAGATCATAGAGCGAATCAAAACCGCCCTAGAGAGCAAACTGCTCAGCTGTAACTCTTCCAGGGTTATGTACACGCAGGTATAGTCCAGCGTCGCTAGTGTGTATCCATACTTTATATAATAAATGCGAAAGTGTGTGTGTCTGTATCTCTGCTACGCTTTCACGGCCCATCAGTTTTGATGGAATTTGGCACAGGGATAGGTTGTATTCCGGGGAAGGACAGTAGCACACGCACACTTTGGCATTTATAATATTAGTATGATGTAAAAGTGTGTCTGCCTGTCTGATACGCTTTCACGGACCATCTGTACAAGTGATTTTGATGAAATTTGGTATAGGTTGTATTTCGGGGAAGGACATAGGCTACTTTTTATCCCGGAAAATTAAAGAGTACCCGCAGGAATAAAAATACTTAATCCACGCGGGCATCTGATAGTTTGATAATATTATCGTAGACTCGCCGATATCGGCTACTATGACGCTTTTACACTGACCGACACGATACCGATATATGGTGATGGTCTATGAGGCCCAATTGACCTTAAAATATTATTTATCATGGTATTGGACATTTAAATAAATTATTTTTTAGTTAAATAAAAAATCTCCCACAAGTCGTAATACCCACGTCCCCTGATAGTTTTATGTTGAATAACCATTTTAAACTATCGATTAAAGTAAAAAAGTGCGTCGAACTCTAATGAGGTCACATTACAGAATTTCATATTAATCCCATACTCAGGACGCGTTTTGACGTTTGAAAAAAAGTTTCTGATACGACTATTTTTCAAATACTTACCCAATTGGCTCGTAACCGTAAATCGTAATCATAAGTCTTCAATCACTCCGTTGCGGCGTGATTGAAGGAAAAACCAACAAACTTTCGCATTAATAATATTATTAGTTGTTATGCATGTATGTATGTAAGTGATAAGCTGTTATTTTTAATTACTTTCAGGCAAGATTACCAGGTGCGACAACGGTCGAAGAAATCGTCAAAAAAACTACCGACGGTGCAAAAATATACGCCAAAGACTTGGTCCGAGTGGACTCCGATACTCAGAAAATCGATAAGTTCTTTCGCGTCACCCACAAACAGACGGACGCTAAGCCACCTACTAATAATATGGATTTAAAAAAGGCTAATACAGAAGTCATAGACATAGGAAGTAATAGAGACGAACTGGATAGGAGAAAAGGTATTAATTATAGCAAAATTATTGATTTCATGCAAGCATACTTCAGCTCAAGAATAGACCAATAGAATTAGACCTAAGAAGAAACCAATTAAAATAATTCAAGCAAATGTAAACAAAATATCCATACAAATATTTTATTCATACATACTTCCATATAGTAGTTAATCTATGTTAGTGTCATACTAATACCACAGCTTATGTATAGTATACTAGATAACGTCGCGACTTAGTCCGCGTGGATTGACGTTTTTTAGTCCCGCGAGAAATCCTTAATTTTCCGGGATAAATTCCCCAGGGTGCAACCTCTCTTTACCAAATTTCATCAAAATCATTTGAAAAGATGGACAGGCAGGCATTTATAATATTAGTATTAGTCTGAATTGTAAGTGTGAAAGTAAGAAATAAACAAAATTTTTATAATTATTATATCCATGCGAATATTTTATTCACCCATACTTCCATACTAATACATTAAAATATGCGAAAGTTACCTTTTCACAGTCCATTAAATAAATTACGTAGTTTGGTGTGAAGACTTGTGTTCTGAAGACTTTTGAGACATTTTATCCTAGAAAATCAATTCAGGAATTTAGACTTAGGTAATAGTATTATGCATTTTTCTGCAGAAATCACGAGCAAAACTTTGAACAAGAAATATGTTTTAATAATAAGTCACATTTTTATTTTCAGAAAAAGATAAAACAAAGAATTTAGATACAAGTATACCTATGGACGTCGATATATTTGAAGAAAATAATGAATCACTTAGAGAAACACCACGATTTGTATTCGAAGATGCCAACTATTTGAATGATTTAGAAAATTCAATTGACAAACCAAATAAAAACAACAATATGGATTTAGGACCAAATAATAAAAATCCAATAGATTCGATTAATCTAGAAGCAAATAAAATTAATACAAAATCAAATGATTTGAACAACCTGGACAGTTCTTTAGTATCAGAACCGAATAAAAATAATAACAAAAAAGAGAATTGGAAGTCAGTGGTGGTTGAAAATGAAAATATTTCCTATATAGATCCAAAAGATTCATTCAAAACTAGAACTTTTAAGTACGAAAGAGTCGAAACTAAGTTAACAAGTGTGAAACAGTTGAGACTAAGTGTGGAAAATAAATGCAGTATGAATTTGAGGGAAATACTGGCTAACTTGATTTTCATTGCGTGCATAGATTGTCATAGATCACTCATTCAGCATGCCACTAAGCTTTATCTGTGTGATACTACTCGATTGACGTAAGTATACAAACTACATTTATTTTAAGCGACTTCAAATATAAGAAGACAACTACAAGCATTTATTCCCATATTTTCAGCTATTTAAATTTTTTCACTGGCTGTCAATGCCTGCGATTTCGTTAGCGAGTAGGTAGTTAGGTTTTAGAAATCCCGTGGGAAGTCTGAATTCCCGAGAAAATGTAATGTTATTTTATCAACATGAGGTCACTGTTTGAGTACATGAAAAGGTAACAGACAGATAGACTTTCACATTTATATTATAACTACACACTATAGATATACTTTTTAGGTGACTTCAAAATATAATAATATGCATATACTATAACTTTAAAAGAAAGTTTTTGCATTCAAATCATATTTTTGATGTAAAACTTTTTAGATGTGACTTGACTTCTTCGGACAGAAGTAACATTCAAACATCACTTGATGTTTTGAGGCTTCCATCTTTTATCTATGTTGTTCTGTTGAAACGATGGATTTTAAACTTTTACGTCATGATTTAAAAAAATGTCGCTCATAATATAAAGTCCCACAAACTTATGCCCCCCCGGTGGCCAAAATTGGAACTAATTTTTAGGCCTGTTTAGTTTTGTTTTTATTTTATTTTTAATAGATTAGCGACCCTGTCACCGGGTCAGACAAGTTTGTGGGTCTCTAGTATATAGTGTATTATCTATGTTTGTGGGACTATAAAGGGGTAGAGTTTCTGGAAAATATGGTTTTTGAATTTATCAACTTTTGTTATTTATATTTCAGTGAAGAATTATTCTACGAAACGATACTATACGATTTCCAAAACCTCGGCCTGATAAAGCTATCCAATCCGCTGCCTTTAGAAGAGCTATTCGTGTTAGGTCTCAGAGCACAGGAGGACGAATGGAATCCGGAACTAGGTATGTTAGATCTACAGGGTCTTTAGAAGAGCTATTCGTGTTAGGTCTCAGAGCACAGGAGGACGAATGGAATCCGGAACTAGGTATGTTAGATCTACAGGGTCTTTAGAAGAGCTATTCGTGTTAGGTCTCAGAGCACAGGAGGACGAATGGAATCCGGAACTAGGTATGTTAGATCTACAGGGTTAATTTAAATATGCGAATTAATTCTTAAGGATAGCTTTGTACATAATACTGAACAACTTTTGTTCTACAACTTCGTGCAAGAGCAAAGGTCGCTTTTGTCGCGAGTGCTGTTGTTGCTCTCGTCTGATGCATACAACTTTTCAACTGTTTAGTGAGAAAATACCAGATGTAAATGTAGTTTGTGATATAATAATAATAATAATAATAATCTTTATTTAAAGGTAAAAACCCAGTACAATAAAATTCCAATTATAAAAAGACTTACAACTAAATATGATATAAAATAAAAATGCAGAAAATATAAACATCATACGTACAATCCATACGTAGTCTTTCACATAGTTAAAAATGAAAACATGACGATGCATGCTATTGGTCTATTTTTTATTCGCATCCTGGTGCACTGACAGCCAGTGTTTGGAGATGGAACAACTCAGATCCTCTGCCAACGTACTGAGGATCTCGTTGTCGGAAGCACGCAAACGACTCCAAAAAGAAGCGATTCGTGATCTAATGATCGCAAAGAAATCCGGTACTCTTGCTTTAGCAAACATGCCCGACGCGCTGCAGTACCGTGGCAACTTCATCAGGATACGATAGGCGTTATTGTATTGTACCCTAATGTTGTTGAAAGCACGCCTGGTAAACTTGACCCAAAGCTGACACGTATAGAAGCATAAGCAATATGCTCTAAACAATGTCAGCTTTACTTCGTCACTGCACTTTGCAAATCTGCGTGCAAGCATGTTGCATCTCACAGACAGAGCACGACGTTCCCTCTCTATGTCTTCATCGTCAACGAGATCCTCGGTAAGTATATGGCCAAGGTATCTAAATCGTTCAACCCTCTCTAGATGATTTCCATCAAGAAAAACCCCCGGGATCCTCTCCGGACCTCTGCCTGAACGGAACACCATCGTAACTGTCTTTTTTACGTTATATTTTAAGCCATGCTCTGTAGCATAACGCTCGCAGATGGCAACCAGTTTACGAAGGCCCCTGATTGAAGGGCTGAGAAGGACCATATCATCTGCGTAACTAAAATTGTTCATGCAGGTAGACCCTAAATGGCAACCGACCTTAGTGCTTCTCAGCTCTGCAATCAGGCCATCTACGTAGAGGCTGAAGAGGTCAGGAGAGGTCAAACCTCCTTGACGAACACCGCATTCTAGCTTGTATTCGCTAGAAGTCGCGTCGCCCCATCTTACACAATTAGTCTGGTTTCCATACCAGTATCTCAACAGATTCACGGTTTTTGAAGGGACGTTAGAGGCGAGCAATTTCTCCCACAGTAAATTATAATTTACGAGGTCGAACGCACGACTCAAATCCAGGAAGCACGCGTGGACCGATGTACCCCTGTTTATATAATGGTTAACGGTTGCTTTTAAGCTGAAAATCGCTGAATCCGTTGAAAGACCAGGACGGAAACCAAACTGTGCGTCATTCAGTTTTAAACTTCCTGCTAGGCTTGGGTGAATTAACCTTTCCAGTATTTTTCCTAACACAGTGCCTAGTGAAATCGGTCTGTAATTTTTAAGACTGGAAAGGTCACCTGTTTTATTCTTTGGAATTGGAACTACCACTGTCTTCATAAGCTGTTCTGGTAGGTAGCAAAAGTTAATACATGCATTGTAAAGGGAGGCTAACTTCCCATATAATAACTCACCAGCATACAAAACATGTTCAATACTCAAACCGTCAGGTCCAGGAGATTTTCCCCTTTTCATATTATATACTACTGCAGCCACGTCATCAGCAGTAAGGTAAACATTGTTCTTTACTTCTCCTATTAGCATACTAGGCATACACGTAGCACGAGCCGGCAAGGGATTGACTCTGAAGTGGTGTGAAAATAATTCGGCAATTTTTCTCCGATCGCTTACGCCTTCCACGGACACAGGTACGCTTGTTTTGTATTTTAATGAGTTAGTACTACGCCAAAATTTTATAAAGTTTTTTTCAGTCCTGTGCATTGTTAATATGTCTAATTTAATTTTTTCCTCGTTATTTTGACACCACTTCAGTTTGTTTTTAAACGCTCTTCGACTTTCTATCATGTCGGTATAAAGTTCACCAGTACTGGGCTTACCATTACAAGTCCACCATCTATAATACATTTTTGCATTTTGATGAAATTCTCGGACGTGGTAGTTCCATCCTAGAATTTTCTTAGGCTTCAGTGCACCATTTGGAATAGATGCGTTGTTTTTAGCGCCGGTTTGTAGTATATAAGATATATATATAAGATATAAGAGCGGTAAAAAGGTTTTTTAATACAGTTGCTCAAAAAGTGGCGTATTGCAGGGACGTATAGCGTTCGGGATGTGGGCTATTACATACTCGTGCTTTTTTTACCTTTCCCGAACTCGTGCGTTCTCTTTCCCAACTGTCAAAATAATGTCAAAAATGTCAAAAAACATAGACATTTGTCGGAACTCTTTGCAATGACAGCCTTTCCACACTTATATTGAAATATACTATTTCAGAAAATGTTATGTTGGCATACTTCTCCGAACTCTCAGCAAAATTAAAACCTTCTACGTTATGGTCGAGGTTTTCGATGATTTAAAGTATGCTGAAAATAAGGAACAACGTGGATATAAGTGAATACCCAAAATTAAATGCTTTCTTAAAACGACAATCAGACGGTCGGATCGGTTTTACAAGTAAAAAGTCGAAAATATTAACATCGAATGAAGTGGAAAGGTTTTTGAACGAAGCTCCCGATGATCGTTATTTAGCCACAAAGGTAATTTATTATAAGTACTTATATTTTTCTTTAGTATTCAGTTTACGTAATCGCAAAATACAGTCAATACATTATTTAAAAAAATATTAATCAAATCCCTTTTTTTGTAGGTTGCTCTGATTTTTGGCGTTGTTGGAGCTTGCCGCAGAGAGGAGTTAGCCAATATTACTTTAAAAGATATTGAAGCCCATGGAGAAATGCTACTAATCAAGATTCCGAACACAAAAAATAAGATACCGAGAAGCTTTGTTGTTGAAGGAGATTTTCTTAGAATAGTGCAAAAATATATGGATCAGCGGTCCCAAATAGGAAAAACCGACCGTTTTTTTTCAAAATTACCAAAAAGGGAAGTGTACAGCTCAAGCAATCGGGATAAATAAATTTGGTAATATGCCAAAAGAAATAGCTACGTTTCTTGGTCTGCCCGATGCTGAGTATTATACTGGGCACAGCTTCAGGAGGACCTCTGCTACATTATTGGCAGATTCAGGAGCCAATTTGACGTCCTTAAAGCGACTAGGAGGTTGGAAATCAGTCAAAGTTGCAGAAAGCTATATTGGTGATTCATTAAACAACAAACTAGAAACTGGGAAAAAAATCACACACTCCATTAAATTAAGGTCCAGTCCGTCTCCTTCACATGTTGCAGAGAACGTTCGTTCATCTACCTTCGTTGATAATGATAATTCATCAGATCCAACTCCATCAACTAGCAAACGCCATTGTATGACAAATATACATGAACAATCATACGAAATTAATAATAGTTTGTCTCAAACAGTAAATATGCAACCTAAAACTTTCCTAGTTAGTATAAAAAACTGTACCAATTTCAATGTATATGTGAATTATAACTTTTATAAGAAATAAATGTTAAGTTAGTTGAGTTTATTGTGTTTTTATTATTTTATTAAATTGCTTCTTTTTTTCGCAACTGTATTAAAAATAGTCGTTCAGTACACGTGCGGAACCGTCATTGAAACTTGTTCCGACTGTCAACCCGATTTGTCGAAAAAACATAGACATTTGTCGGAACTCTTTGCAATGACAGCCTTTCCACACTTGTAATGAAATATACTATTACTTTATTTTTTTATTTTGTTATTTATTTTTGTACCAAGTTATAAAAAAGAAAATATTTATTAGCAACACTCAGCGACGCTGTCACCGGGTCAGATAAGTTTGTGGGACTATAACTACATAGGTGTTATAAGTATGTTTGCATCATAACAGCTGTAACATTTCCAATATAGGTGATATGCGGGAGCTATCGCAGCAGATGTGTGAGCTACTAGTGTCCAAGCGCGCGATGCTGCTGGAATACTTCTCTCTAGAGATCACTTCAGAGGGAGAGCTGGCCGCGTTGCCGTTATTATTAGGTTCGTATGTGTTTTTTATTCCACTACAAGTTAGCCTTTGACTGCGATCTCACCTGATGGTCACTGTAATGTGATGATACAGTCTAAATTGGTAGCGGGCTAACTTGTTAGGGATACGGCAGTTATATTAAACCCATCCACGGTTTCTACATCATCACGCATCATACCGGAACGCTAAATCGCTTGGCGGGTACGTCTTTGCTGGTGGGGGATAACTAGCCATAGCCGAAGCCAGAGAAATTTCAGAAATTAAAATGCCCGAATTGAACATGCCGGGAATCGAACCCGGGACCTCCCACTTATAAGACCACAGTGCTCCACACCACTGTCGTCTATTTTTTGTATTTTCAGGGAGGTTATATTTTTTCGATGATAACTGATTGCAATGTCATTTGTTAAGTATTAGTTAACTACGCTACAAGAGCAACACGATGAAAATTACACTCGAGGCGCAAAGTTTTATACCTGAGCGAAAGTGAAGGTCCACCAGCTTCGTTTCCTAAACCATTATTTCAGAAACTTGTCTTTTCCAGACGGTCACACTCCATTCATGGGCGCCCTACCTACCTACCTAGTCCGTCTAGTCACCGAAGTCAACTGGGAATCAGAAAAAGAATGCTTCGATACTTTCAGTCGACAAACCGCCATATTTTACTCACAACCCAACCCAGATACTTTAGAGGACACTGTTAAATCAGAGTTGTGGAAGCAAGAGCATGTAATTTTTCCAGCGATTAGAAGAAACTTTTTACCGCCCACTAGTTTTGTGAGCAATGGAGCGATATTACAGATCGCTAGTCTTGCCGATTTGTATAAAGTATTTGAACGATGTTAAAATAGAAGTAATGTTGCGTAATTGTAAGGGCAATAAAGTTTTGTTTAGTTACACTTTCGTATTTTATTTTATTCCTTTCTAACAAATTTTGATATTGATAGACGACAATGTCACAAAGGTCCGGAGGGAAGGGAAAAATTAAATACATAGTTGTGACGTCATCCAATGCATTTTTCTTTAAATCTAGTTTAAAATGGTTGTCAAACCTAAAACTAACCGAGGCTGTGAATTTTAGGTCTTTTAGAAGACCTAAATTTCACCTAAAATTCCCTCTATTTAATAATCAAAGACATTATTCAGTAAGGCGTCATCCCTATTGTACATTTAGATAAGAAATAAAACCAGAGTGTATAAAAAACATTAATTTCCTACATAAAGGCCAGCTTATCATTAAACTTATAATCTACGCGTCGACAACGTAATTCGGATGTACCACTAGTAAGGGATCATCTTCAATCTCTGGTTCGGAGGACTTCTGCGTTGATTTGAGGCCGGTCGTCTGTAGTGGGATTATTACTTGGTCCTGGAAAAATACAATTATTTTGACTATCTCAAAAAATTAAGATTTTTTTTAAAATCCACTATTTACATTTCGTAAGCTCATGATTACAATATGGGGCTCTTCAAAGGGCGGATAAACTAATTACTCAAAAGCTGGCAACGCATTGGCGGTTCCTCTGGTGCTGCAAATGTTTAGGTCAAATCTGGTGTCCTACCTGCTCGATTGCTCACTATACATTTAAAAAAAAATAAGTTGAATAGATTTTAATTCATGAAAATGCCTGAAAATAAAAATGGATAAAAAATCCAACAGAAGCATGTAAAACCGCGAGAAAAGCCATAGAGTATCGCAGTCATGTTCAATGATCTACAGTTTTTACTTTTGTATGTCCCTGAGATACTCTAGCTAGAGCTCTGAATTTTAATTTAAGCATGCAAGCTTCTAGCTAAATATAGCTTCTAAACTACTGAACTGATGTTGATGAATTGTTATGGTCAATCGATTCATTATTATGGCACGGCCATAGCCCACATTTTGTACTAATATGAAGCTGATATGATGTTAAAGATAAACTTTATTATAATTTCACTAAACTTAAATGAAAGCACGAAATCTATTTCTGTCCCTTTCCGCAGGGAGTATTATGAAAGAGTTAGCAATATATTTAATCCTGTGAATTTAGTTCACACACAGGCCCACAAACATAATATCTGACCCGGTGACAGCGTCGCTAGTAACTATGAAAAATAAAATAAAAAACTAAAAAGGAATAAAAAACAAGTTCCAATTTGGGCCACCGGGCCAGTTAGGTTTGCGATATTATCTTGACGAAAACCTAAGAACGTCAAATGTCAAACGGGATTTCATATGCGACATAAACAAGGATAGCCTGGTGTGACGTTTGCGTTCCGCAATTTTTATCCGCCTACTGCATGTTCATTAGGGTTCCGTACCAAAATGGTAAAATGGAACCCTTATGGTGCGACTTTCTCCGTCTGTCTGTCCGTCTGTCCGTCTGTCCGTCCGTCACACTCGATTATTTCAGTAACTACCGAAGCTATCGACATGAAATTTGGAATAGTTGTGTATATTAGTGGCCCAAAGACACTGGAATTAAAAAAAATTGGAAATTATTTTTGTTCTTATTTAAAAAGGGGGGAGAATCTGAGGGTTGAAATTTAAAAGTGAGATAACTGTACTGTGTGGGGTATCATATGAAAGGGTTTACTTTGTACATTCTAAAACAGATTTTTAATTATTTTTAGTTATGATAGTTTTTGATTTATCGGGGAAAATGTCTAAAAAAATACCGTTCCCCCCCCCTTATCTCCGGAGTTTATCAATCGAAAAATTTGAAATAATTATGGTCAATAGGAATTTACGTATATTTTACAGGAAAACTATAGCCAATGCTCTAACTAGCATAGTTTTTTTGATATTAACAATAAACCTCTACAAACAAAGTTAGTCTTGCGGTTCATTAACAAAGGTAATTATTTATTAATAATGGTACGGAACCCTTCGTGCGCGAGTCCGACTCGCACTTGCCCGGTTTTTTTTTAAATGAAACTTCTTTAGAATCGTTGATTTGAAAATTCAACGAAACGAAAAAGCGACACCAAAAAGAGACATATATAGGTATGAGCCTGCGAGAGAATGAGATAGAATACAAGTTCTCTTTATCTCATTCTCTCGTAGGCTACTTTTCTGAAGTTTCACTTCTGCTATGTGTGAATCAGGGCTACCGCGTTTAAATTCGCCGCTAGGGGCGCTAGTGTAGTGTGAGGTCCCCGAAATGTCAAATATCACTGGGCTTTTATCGCGGGTCTAGTTATTTAATTAATGTTATGAATATTTAGCAATAACCGATTAATTATGGAAGATGTAAGATACGTGCCAAAGAATGCCAGTGCTCTGTGCTTTGAAAGCGTAGCTAAGAAAAATAGGTGCAAAATTGAGCGGATTCTTTCGAACAGCTAATTCATAGATTAGTATTTCCCTGGTTCCTGTATGTTTACTATTTAAAAAAGAGTTCTTTTTTTCACAAATATGCTTGTTTACCGAATATACAGCTATACTTCAGGACCTTACTCGCAAGTGGCGCCAACTAGTGAGCATAAAAACGGTAGCCCTCATTGCACAAACACACTAATTGTTTTATATATAAATGATACTCACGTGGTACATGAGCCGGTCGATAACCTTCTCAACGAGTGTCTTTCTCTCTAACAACTCGTCCTCACTCTCGATATGCCCCTGCGACACTAGCTGTTCCAGGTACCAGCTGACTACCGCGCTCTTATGCGTTCCCGCACTCTCTTCACCTGCATAACGATAATAATAAATAAACTAGCTGATGCCCGCGACTTCGTCCGCGTGGATTAAGGTTTTTTTGGTTCCCACGGGAACTTTAATTTTACGGGATAAAAAGTAGCTTATGTGTTATTCCAGACTATAATCTATCCCTGTGCAAAATTTCATCCAAATGCGTTCAGCCGTTGAAGCGTGATTGAGTAACAAACATCTACATTTATAATATAGATATATTATAGTATTTAGTATAGATATAAATTATTTCTTCTTGCGTGCAGAAGCTGGAACATTTTGGACACGTCATGCGTCATCACGTCACGAACACCAGGAAGTATGAACTCCTTGAACTGATTCAAACTCCAACCCAAATATTTTTTATTCAAATAAACTTTTACATGTGCTCTTAAATCGTCGAGTGAATCTACCACTGGTTCGGAATGTCATTCCGAGAAGAACCAGCAATTTAATTCTTTTAGATACTGCTTGTTGAGGATATTATAAATAGTAGAGGGAAGTATAATTATATAGTACTATAGACTCTCTGCGTCGTATTACTCATTACTGAGAGTCGTGACCCCATTCCATTAATCACTTAATGGTAGGTGTTTTCTTGGGATAAAAATGCGGTGGGTTCCCACGTCCTGTCGCATACAACTCGAATAAGAGTATTTAAACTCTTAGGTTTGTTACGATTATTATCAGATATTACTGATAACAGATATTGATAACAGATATTACTGATAACGTGCTCTCCGAAGCACGGAGGAAGCGAAAAGGTCAAATTTGAACCTCCAAATTCGGTCATCCAGTTACCGACTTGGGTTAAAGTTGATTAACAATCGCAATCGACTGACATGCGTTTTCACAGCTAGGCCATTCGTCCCTGTACTACTTACTAGAGTAGTAGTATGTATATGTCACCGTAAGATTGCAAAAACCGTTAGATTGTAATCAAGCTAGTGAAATTGTCGACAGATTGTGAACCGTTCAATGTTCTGAGTGTCAATTTTTGAAATATTTATTGTATTTACATTTTCTTGTCCCTTTCTTGTAGGTTAGGTTAACGTTCGACATAAATAATCAGGGCCGGGCACTTAGGTTTTATCGGGTTAATATACCTAACAGATTACAATCTACCGAAAAATAATGCGTTAAATTGTAATCTGTCAACAATTTACAATTTCACTAGTTAGATTACAATCTAACGGTTTTTGAAGTGAAGTGGCTGGATGAGAAAGACTAAGACTGGGTCTCATAGGGAAAATCTATGTCCAGCAGTGGACTTCCACTCTCAATGGCTACATACCTTTGGACTCCGCCTCAGCTTCCTCCTTCCTCATGAACACCACAAGCATGTTACTCAAAGACTTGTATTCCTCGAACGATAGCGTCAACTTCTTCTTTGGTGCTTGATCGCCATTGACTTGCTCCTCTAACAATTAAAAAAAAAACAGTCAAGTGTGAGTCAGACTCGCGCACGAAGGGTTCCGTAACACACATAATATAAATTTTGGCTTACATATCGCGCTAAACTGGTAACGCCTGATAAACAATTCGACACCCTATGTCTATGGAGAACCCTAATTAACGATTTTCGGATTTATTCCTATACTTGTGCTGTGAGACCTTGCTTCTTGCCAAATTTCATGATTCTAGGTCAACGGGAAGTACCCTATAGGTTTTGATTTATTGGCGAGTGTCAAAATAGGCGGCATAAGCGGCCGTATCTTTTGACTGCGTTGACAAAAGAGGCTTGAGTTTTTTACAGGTTCAAAGGACCCTACACCTAAGTATTTGATAGTAATTCCAACTTGATACCCTCCACGCGTTCCCGATAAAAAGGTGGATCGACAGACAGATAACAAAGTGATCCTATAAGGGTTCCTTTTTTCCTCTTGAGGTACGGAACCCTAAAATTTATAATTTTAAATGTTTTTCTGTTGCAACTCTGTTACACAAGAAATCATATGGAGGCATTCGCACATTGCGAATAAAATTCGCGAGGAAAAAAGTTGCTGGTTTGATACAAATTGTAGCACTAGCTGAAATACGCGGAAAATAAATCCACTACAGCCCATTAAGGTCCCACAGCTGGGCACAGGCCTCCACTCTCATAAGAGAGAGGGAATTAGAGCTTAGACCCACCACGCTGCTTCAATGCGGGTTGGTGGGCTTTAACGACTATTATCATGTAAGTGATAATAACCGGGACCGACGGCTTTACGTGCTCTCCGGGTGAAACACCGCCAACTTTTTAACTCCGGGCTTGTACTGAGAATTTGTAACTAACTGTCGGTCTGTCATACTGCTATATAGTAACCAACGTTGAAAGAACGCAGAACGCAGAACGCTTGGACTCCTTTTGACTGCCTGGGCTCTTTGGTTCTCCATGCGAAAAATGACATACTTAGATCCATATATCCATACTGATATTATAAATGCGAAAGTGTCTGCCTGTCTGCTACGCTTTCCCGGCCCATCTTTTCAGCCGATTTTGGTACAGTGGTAGGTTGCATCCCAGGGAAGGACATAGGCTACTTTTAATCCCGGAAATTTAAAGGAGTTCCCCGGACAATAAAGAACTTAATTCACACAGTCGTGGGCATCACTAGTATATATTGTATATCTATTCCGGCGTGATTGAAGGACTTACCACTGTTGGTGCCGTTGGGTGTATCGTGGTCGACATCCATACTAGGCTCGTACTGCGGGTCCTCTTCGTCCAAATGTATGTCTGGTTGCTCCACGCGTATTATTGATTTATTCAGTAATCTGCCAAAAAAAAATATACACAATACTTCTGGTTAACGAATCAAATCTAGCTTTAATTGAACAAGTATAAGCACAAAGAAATTTGGATGAGGATGAGCATGCCTTGATGTGTGTATGAAGTGCCCACCTACGATGTTACAATATCGATCACAATGAATGTAGACTGCTTTGCTGTGTCTATGGAGTGTTCAACTGCAGGTGGACACTGATGGCCAATTAAGTAAAGTGAGGTTAGTCAGTGCCTCGTTGTGACTGCCTCGTTGGTCTAACTCTAGTGGTTAGCATGTTCGACTGCGGCCGACGAGGTCCCGCGTTCGAGTCCCGGGCCGGGCCACAACAAGTATTGGATTTTTCTGGAAAGAAATTCTCAGTACTGGCCCGGAGTTAGGAGGTGGGCGGTGTTTCACCCCCGTGCCACGGAGAGCACGTTAAGCCGTCGATCCTGCGCCTGACTTGTCACCGGTCGTGTCTTATTTTCCGTCCCATCTGGCTGTGAGAGTAAAGGAACAGAGAGTGCACTTGTGTACATACTTGTGCACTATAATATCTAACGCGCAGATGGCTTATCTCTGGAGATAGGCCGCCGTGGCTGAAATTGGGTATTTAACTAGTCAAACAGTTTGTTTTTTTTCAAACGTCAAAACGCGTGCTTATTATAGTTGGTACGAAATGTTTAATTGTGACGTTCATCAAAGTTCGACGCACTCTTCCACTTAAATCGATAGTTTGAAATGGTTATTCAACACAAAACTAACAGGGGACGTGGATATTACGACTTTTGGGAGATCCTTTATTTAATAATAATAACTAAGTTAAAAAAAAGTATGGCGTTGTTCCTTCTAGTTTCAACTAAGAGTACCTTAGTTGAAACTAGAAGGAACAACGCCACATTTTTTTACTTTCAACTAAGAGTACCTTAGTTGAAACTAGAAGGAACAACGCCACATTTTTTTGAAACTAGAAGGACATGGGAATCCACCGCATTATTTTCCCAAGAGAACCCCTGCCATTATGTGATTAATGTAAAGGGATCACGACCCTCGTTGAATTAATTATTAATTGTAAATCGGATATAATACTATTATAAAAATTTGCACACTAATGTTGAATTGAATGTGTCAGCGCAAAATAATTTTAAGACATAATAATTATATCACATTCTTGCAAATAAATTATTCTATTCTATTCTATTCTAGGCAACAAGGAATACGACGCAGAGAGAGAAAAGGCTCTAACTTTAAATAAGTAATCGTCTTTGATACGATCAATGTGAAAACACCAAGCCTTCCGATTGGCTAACTGACAATCTTCCAAAAAATAGTGTTAAAAGTAACACTTAGCATTCTTATAAATCATACGTTAAAATCCCAACTTTGGTATGTACTTAGTTGATCTGCTTATTATCATATTCTAAAGAATGCGGGTACAAATAAATACATGTCACATAGTGCATACTGCTCTATACTTTTAGTTACGGCATTTAGAAAATAACACTAAGGCATTAAAGTTTAATTTCGAATGAGTATTTTTATATTTAAGACCTTTTGTCTTCGTAACAACACGAGCATGTTTTCACTTCAAAATCTTGCGCATTTTCGTTACGGACGTTTTTTGCCGGCTAGTGTACCCCTCCGCATCGTCCCATAAGGAACTTTCGTCCGTCAAATACCTAATTCGGTCAGGAGGACATAAGTATATTCACCTATGCGCCTCGTGGACGTGGTGGGGAGTGACACGGCCGCTGCAGTGCATCTTAGCGAGCGCCTCAGAGAGCCGCACCATAGACTCCAGCTGCCGCACAGTGATCCGCCAAGCGCCGCTCGCCGCGCCCGCGCCGCCCGCGCCGCCGCGCGCCCGCAAGGAACTATAGTACTCCACTAGGAGTTTACCCGCTTCCTAGTGATCAACAGAAGAAAATTAATTTAAAAAAAAATTCAAATCGGTTTAGAAACCACGGAGATATGCACCGACATACATTAAAAAAAAAGACGCGCCGAATTGAGAATCTCCTCCTTTTTTGGAAGTCGGTTAACAATCTTATTGAACATAACATATCAAGTTTTGATATGTTCAATTTCAAGGAGATTTCAATTTGGTTTCAAAAAAACAAGCTTTCAATTTTAAAACAATTTCAAAGATTTCAACTAAACAAGCAAGCGTTTGCAAAGAGCTGTAGTACTATACTAGGAGTTTACCCGCTTCCTAGTCATCATTAGAAGAAAAATAATTTTAAAAACTTGGTAAAACATGTCAAGTTTTGAAATTGAAATCTTGTTCAATTTCAATGATATTTCAATTTGGTTTCAAAAGAAGTTTTCAATTTTAAAATTTTCAACTAAACAAGTAATAGTAGAATAAACACCAAGGGGATAAAGCACTGTTTTATGTCACGGGCGCTACATTGAATCCTGAACGTAACGAAGGACTCCAAATTTAACTCCCGAGCGCAGCGAGGGTGTTATAAGTTAATTAAAATAATTAAGATTGAGTGCACTGTTTTATGTCACGGGCGCTACATTGAATCCTGAACGTAACGAAGGACTCCAAATTTAACTCCCGAGCGCAGCGAGGGTGTTATAAGTTAATTAAATAATTAAGATTGAGTCCTGAGTGCAGTGAGGGATTCAAGCGCCCAAGAAAAAAACTGCTTTATCCCGGTGGTGTATACTCTACTTTATACTTCTACCATAACAGTAAAACAAACTGTAACGGTTAGATATTTATTGCAAATCATAGTAAGTAGGATACATAGGTCTAGTAAATAATAAAAAGAAAAGACAAATTAAAAGTGAATGTTCACGTTCGATAGAGTCACATTTGTCCAGTTCTGAAAATTAAGAGTGATATTAGGTGCACTGTTTTTATTGAAATTAGTAGTTACTTGTGACGCTGTTATGTTAGTTGGTAGTTCTTCCTCCACTTTTGGGTTTGCTGTTGACGGCGGCACTACATTGATTTGACATTTTGATGTCGATGGCTGGGGCATTTGGAGCTGCAGTAGTGGCGTCCAAGGATCTACAACAGAAGCTGCAGAAGTCTTTGTAGGAACATTTTCACACAAACGAGCGCTGATTTTCCTCTTGTTTTCCGAAGAATCTTCTAAGTACCCTTCGGCAACGGTACTAGATTTCCATCCACCGTGTCTCTTAATTACGATCAAATCTGCACCTGCGTCGGCCAAAAGAGTAGCAGAAGTTCGGCGAAAACAATGACCTGTGTAGAGATTGATGTCCGGCAAACTCAAAAAAAACCGGCCAAGTGCGAGTCGGACTCGCGCACCGAGGGTTCCGTACAAACCTGTAGTAAGTTTTAAATTAAATGTTTTTTTTAAATATTTGAGTTGATTGAATGAAAGGTAAATTGCGGTTTACGATTTATGACGTATTAAAAAAAAACTACGTACTAGATCTCGTTCAAACCAATTTTCGGTGGAAGTTTGCATGGTAATGTACAACATATATTTTTTTTAGTTTTATCATTCTCTTATTTTAGAAGTTACGGGGGGGGGGACACACATTTTACCACTTTGAAAGTGTCTCTCGCGCAAACTATTCAGTTTAGAAAAAAATGATATTACAAACCTCAATATCATTTTTAAAGACCTATCCATAGATACCCCACACCAATGGGTTAGATGAAAAAAAAATTTTTGAGTTTCAGTTCTAAGTATGGGGAACCCCCAAAATTTATTGTTCTTTTTCTATTTTTGTAAGAAAATCTTAATGCGGTTTACAGAATACATCTACTTACAAAGTTTCAACAGTATAGCTCTTATAGTTTCGGAAAAAAGTGGCTGTGACATACGGACGGACAGACAGACAGACAGACAGACAGACAGACAGACAGACAGACAGACAGACAGACAGACATGACGAATCTATAAGGGTTCCGTTTTTGCCAAATTTGGCTACGGAACCCTAAAAAGCTGCGATTGCCTTAGGGGTGCTACTAATTTTATTTTTACCCATTGGCTGCCGGGTACACTTTCCATTTCTGTACTGGATTAAAAACGATTTGTATTCATTCCAGTTGGTCGAAGTGATTGGTATTTTTCTACAGTTTTTACATGTTCTTCGCGCACAACGAACGATCTCTCTCTTTTAGTTTTGGTGTCTGGCAATTTAACCAAAAGCAGTGTATCAGAATGCTTTTTCATATTATCAGTGTTCAAGTTTACTAATTCGTTACAGCGACAAGCACCATTTATTCCCAAAATTAATATCACCTGAAACAAAAACGATGGAATATTAGGTAGAGGTTTGATTATAGTTAAAAAGGTAGCATAAGAAATAGATTTAGCTAAGTACATTTTTAGTAGGTAGATACAATGTGTTAGTAGGTAGGTAATAGTAGTAAGGTTAGGTAGGTACTCACTTTTATAGCAAGAAATTGATCATCAGGGGTTTGCTCCAGAAAAGATTGTATGTTTTCAGCGCTCAGAACTTTTGACTTTTTTGCTTGATAATTAGAAGATTGTTTCTTTAAAAATGCTATGAGTCTTGTGTATTTCTTGATAGAAATATTGTGTTTTACATCGATGGTCGCTTTCAACATTGAAAAAATGCTCCACAGGCTGGATGATTTCTTGGTTTTTGTTAATTCTTCGAAATAACAGAGGAGCACTGGTTCAGAGATACTTTTTACGCCTTTATGGTTTCTCCATTGTATGAAATTTTCATATGTTTTTAAGTAAATCTGCTTTGATTTATCCGGCAATAATTCACCAACAATTCTTTCCGCGTCGAGTTACATTGTTTGCTCGTATTCGCTTTCGTCTGAGTCACTAAATGATGACATTTTGCAATATTTAGGACCACTTTTTATTGAATTTGTAACAATTTGTAACAAAATACGTAGATAGATTGTAGATGTGGAATAATTTGTCATTTGTTTTTATTTCGCGCTTTGGCGCCGCTGCTTTGATATTCAAACTTTTTGCTTTTCATGCTGCCAGTGTTTATGCAGGTACACATACTCCTTGGTTTAAAAACTTTTATGTCAAATGGTACGATCGTTTGGTCGACAAGTCTGGAGCCTAGACTCTGTTGTGCATCTTTACAGTATGGGGTTGGTCAACTAGTTGGGCGATCGATCGACTAAATTACGGCCCTAGGGCATGAAGACTGGCTTTAGACCCGCAAAAGTATGATTAAAACAGTAGTAAAGGTATGGTAGAAGTATAAAAGCTCTTAAAGAGCTATACACTTCACACTAGGAGTTTTATCCGCTTTCTAATTATCATGAAAAGAAAATTAAAAAATCTTATTAAATATTGTAGGGGAAAATTTTATACTTTCACTACAATAATTAATTTGTATCTCCTATACCACTAAACAATTTCACCTTACTCACTTTCAAGGAAGGCTGAAAGAGATTTCTATTCGAGAGATAAGCATTTGTCCACTTATTTTCTGTTAGTTATAAGACAATATATTACTGATATATATTTTGTACAAAAAGAATTAAAAAAAAAAAGATTATATGAAAATAAACTTCATCACTAAGATATCTAAATCAGAATTCCGACCGATTTCTTGAAGCTACACATTTAGAAACATTTCCTTCAAATATATGTCAAAATGAAGACGTATTACTTACCTCAGTGATAAGAGGTTTGAACGACCTCGCAAAAGCTATATATCTCAGCAAATCGTCTCTTGAATACACACAATCATAAGTTTCTTCCTTATTACAATGCAAGTCAACGATCTTCCTTGCGATGGCATAGTCAACCATTTCACTGCTCTCATCGATTAGTATGAAGAATAGATCGAATCTTGACATGATGGGTGCGCTTAATGCCACGTTCTGTTGGAGTGATTTGGCTCGGTCGTATCGACCCCCTACAGGGTTTGCTGCTGCTAATATTGACGTTCGCGCGTTTAGGGTTGCCCGTACTCCAGCCTAAAAAAGTTAGAAGGATGTATTACATGGTTCTTTGAGCTAATAATATGGGTAATAACTGGTAACGTTATGACTGTTTAAGGTTGAGAGAGACCCTCAGATATAATGTCTATCAAATTGTATGTATAGTCTATGATTTTTATATGTATAGTAGACATGGGCAAAATGTATCACTAAGAAGAAAAGATAGATATGTATCTTTCGATCACTGGGATATGTATCACTCTTTTGTATCTTTATATCCTTATGTATCAGCAGCTCACGCTTTCGCACACCACGCACTTGTCGCTTCGCGGCTCGCGCGCATCGCGGCACGAGACACGAGTGCATCTAGCGCTCGCTAGTTAGTCAGCAGTCACAGTTGCGAGACAGATAGAAAAAGACGCCGTGAGAGAATGAGTTGTAAAGATACAGTGATACACTGATACATTCGGATGTGAACGGATACAAAGAGTGATTAGTGGAAACGGATTGATACATATCTTTTTTATCTATCTCTCCTGAGTTACCCATCTGTAATGTATAGGCTATGATAATGACATTGGAAGGCAATCATAGCCCTCCAATTGCCAAATTTTGAAATTAAATTTTATTTTATTTTACCGTAAATTATCCCATTTCAATAATCTTTAATTATATAATCTTTATTAATATGCTAAAATCTAAATAGTAAACTAACTATAAAATAAATTTAAAACAAATCCTTATATACCTACTAACAAAAAATAAAACCCTAATCAAAAAGACCACCCCTGGTAGCCCCTGGCCCAAAGCTACCCATCAAACTTGCAGCATTGCCACGCTGAATGGTGATGAATAACCTTTGAACCAGGTAGGAACCAGAACGTGAGTCGCAGCCCCTTTCCCTCAAAGGACGGCCGATCTCTTTTATAATTTTTTTTGCTTTATCTTTATTTATTTTAGTTATGTAAAGGAATAACGATTTAAGAAGTCAAAATGTTTCATTATTCTTTGAAAGTATATATCTATTGTTTTGGGCTATGTATAAATATTATTTACAAAGATAACGTATAGCCTGGTAACATTAAATTTAAAAAAAAATTCAAGGATTCTAACCATACCCCACACCCCACATCTGTGCGAGCATTGAGAAGTTACGGTGGAATAAACAAACATAAATGAACTCTGAAAACATCACACTCCTTTTTTTGGTGTAATCATACCTTAGCAATTGAAATGGTCTGTTGTTCCATGGCCTCGTGGATTGCCACCTGGTCACCAGGGTCCATTTTGTCAAACTCATCGATACAACACACACCATTGTCTGCCAACATCAAAGCCCCAGCTTCAATCACGAAGTCGAATGATTCCTCGTCCTGTAACAAAACGAAATGGTTTAACCAAGATGTTTTTGAATCAGATTTTGGTTGCTGAAATCGGATGGAAATTGTGAAAATTTGAGTGAAGCTCAAATTTTTCTTTTTTGAGAAAAGAGCAACTGCTGAGTTTCTCGCCCGCTCTCTTCAGTAAAATCAGCTTCTGAGAAGTGCCAGAAAGATATTCAGCAGTTTCTCTTTTTAAACAACAAGACATTACAATACGTAGTTACATAAATTAAATACAGTAAGTGTAAGTTATTATACTATCCCGTGGGATTAAGTAGTAGTAAAATAAGTAGTGTAAGTTGTGGGGTGCTGGGCCCAAAGTCGATTGCTTCCATACAACTTTGTGATTAAGAAATTCGTCAATAGTCAATAGTCAAAAGTTCATTTACGGCTTTGTTAAATTTTTGTAGAGCCATATCCAAAAGTTCTTTTGGAACCATGTTATAAATTCAAATTCAATAGTTTTCTATTCAAATAGACTTTTTACAAGTGCTTACGAATAATCGAATGAATCTACCACTGGTTCGGAATGCCGTTCCTACCGAGAAGAACCAGTGAGAAACTCGGCGGATGCTTTTGAAAATATTCATTTACAATTTCATTAATTTGTGGATACATTAGTAACCGCTGTCCTTAGCATTGCTGGAGGGAGTCAAATCCATGCTCCTTTGTCTTCATTACAAAGTCTTCAACAGTATAAAGCTTTTTTCAGAAACATACTTTTAATGGACTTAATAAACTTGTGTAATAAAAGTGTGTGTATAAAAGCTTTTTTTTTCTGTGCAATATCATGCGATCAGTCTTCTGACTATGAGCAGATATGTTGAACGTTTCGCGACTTTTTATGACTTTTCTCATTGGAAAAGTCATATAGACTGAGTCTGGATTAAGGGTGTATAAAAGCTAATAATTTATACCTTAACAACAGCCGCAGTAAGGCCGGCCGCAGACGACGCTTTGCCGCTCGTGTAGACAGCTCTGGGTGTAATCTCACTAACTTGCTTCAGCAGCTGAGATTTAGCTGTACTCGGGTCACCCACTATGCACACGTTTATGTCACCGCGTAGGGTTGTGCCTGAAACGTGAATATTGTTTTATTAGTTTTACTAGCTGATGCCAGCGACTTCGTCCGCGAGAATTGAGGTTTTTTGTTTCCCACGCGAACTTTTCAATTTTCTGGGATAAAAAGTAGCCTGTGTCATTCCAGACTATAATCAATCTCTGTGCCAAATTTCATCCAGATCCGTTCAGCAGTTCTGGCGAACAAACATACATCCATCCATCTAAATTTTCACTGCCACCACTGCTCTCCGAGGCACGGGGGTGAAACACCACCAACCTCCTAACTCCAGGCTAGTACTGAGTATTTCTAGTCAGAAAAACCCAATACTTTAATTGTGGCCCGACCCGGGACTCGAACCCAAGACCTCGTCGGCCGCAGTCGAACATGGTGACCACTAAACCAACAAAGTAGTTTTAATATATGTAGATTAATTTATTATTTATTACCTTCTACCGTAGTTTTAGCGACGCCACCGAACAGCATGAGTAAAATTCCTCTTTTGACTTCATTGTTGCCGTGTATACTTGGGAACAGACTTGCGATCAAGTTGTTATAGAGATTCCGGTCTCGGGACATTTCGTACACCTGAAAATACAGTGTAAACTCTATTTAACGACAAACTCCCTAAAACGTCGAAATTACGTGACACTGGTTGGTTTACCTTGATATCCATATAATGATACACTCTATGTAGCATCACACCCACTCTTAATAACGACTACAATACGTCATTATCTATCTGATGTATACATTTTATACTTAATTAGTATATAATATTATTATAATAGTGAAATAATATTGATTTTTTTCTCTCTATTTAACAACAATTCTCAAGAACGCCATAAAATGCGCAGTCCCTTCAGTGTCGCTATAAAGAGTTTATATTTTTTTTATTTAATATTATTAATCTTATAAAATTAACATAAAATTGTGTTAGAAACAGTGCCACAAAAACCACAGTCGGTTTTACTGTGCACCGTGTATACATGGTATATCATTTAGACTTAGTCTAGTTTTGGAGTTTTGGATTACTCTTGGAGATATTGGTAACTGACAATAACGAAAGTATTACCTTTCGTTGTTGTCAGTTACACTTGTAAATTGTGTTTCAAACTTTAAACAGATAACTTTAAAATATTGTAAACTAGATAATTCCCGCGACTTCGTCCGCGTGAGTTTTTTTGATTCCCGCAGGAACTCTTGAATTTTCCGGGATAAAAAGTAGCCTATGTCCTTCCCCGGGATACAACCTATCCCTATACCAAATTTCATCAAAGTCGGTTGAACAGATGGGCCGTGAAAGCGTAGAATACAGACAGACAGACAGACACACTTATAATATGAGCATGGATTACAGTCAAAATGTTTATGTAAAGTTACTTAGCTCAGAAAGCTATTGATTTAATATTAAACTATGTGGTCTTAACTCTGAACGACTGTGTAAAATGAAATCTGGTAAAAACGCACACAAAATTAAAATGTCTGTCTGGGAGGGCGTGAGGTGTGCACCCATTTAGGAAGTGGTTTTATTGTGGTGATGAGTTATTAAAGACGCCTTTACATTATCGCTAGTTCGATCTCAGATATACTCTCTGTATAATATGAAACCCATGCAGCATATTTTAATTTTTATTTTTTCATCCACTAGATTTTAGCCCTTGACTGCGATCTCACCTGATGGTAAGTGATGATGCAGTCTATGATGGTAACCTGTTAAGGGCATGGCAGTTATATTTAATCGGTTTCTACACGGCCGAAGCCTCCCCACAAGGCCAGACCAGGGAAAATTCAGAAATTATAAATTCCCAAATTAACCCTGCCGGGGATCGAACCCGGGACCTCTGCACGTTAAGACAGCAGCGTTTAACACTGCGCTAGGGAGGTCGTCATTAAAGTTGAAAGAAATGAATTGATTTGTTGTGCTCTAAGTATTCCATACCGTTTCCCACTCTTTGTCTGTCATCTGTTTGCGCATGTCCTCTGTGGTCATATCGTCTGTGGCCACGTCTGTCGCGCCGAACCGACGCGACGTCGCTTGAACGCTGCATGCCAGGAACGCTGTCCTACAGACAGACACCTGATATTAGTGGTTCAGATGTATGGGTTAACTGGTGATGCTGGCGACTTCGTGGTTTATTGGTTCCCGCGGGAACTCCTTAATTTTCCGCGATAAATATAGCATATGTGTTTTCCAGACTACAATCTATCTCTGTGGCAAATATCCAGATCCATTCAGTCTTTCTGTTGAGTAACAAACATCCATCCATCCAAACTTTTGCATCTATCCGATTTAGATTCCCATAGCTATTTAAAATAATTACTGATTTTCGATTTTTATAACTAGATGACACCCGCGACTTCGTCCGCGTGTTTCAGGTTTTCTGAAATGTTTGATGTTCCAGGAGTAGCCATATGTCCTTTTCCTCGGGATGCAAATTTCTTCAAATTCGTTTAAACAGATAGGCAGGCGAAAACTCAGTAGACAGGGAGATGGACAGATAGACAGACAGACACACTTTCGCAATGATGACGAGCGAAAGTGTGTCTGTCTGTCTATCTGTCAAATTTATGTGAATTTAATTCATGTATAGTGAATGAAAAGGAAAAAAAACAGGTGGCTAACAGATGGTTGAATAAAAAATAAAAATATATTTCTAGATTGTTAACAACATTAATGCAATTTTTAAATCTTAATTTATTTGGGACTTTTGTCCTGAGTGCAAATATAATATGGCAATCATGATGGAACCAATTAACCACAAAAATACGTACTTATAGTGCAACTCCCGAACTCCCAAGGCCTTAAGGCCTTTGATGCCTTCCATCTGGCCATCATTTCCTTGCCTCGTCCTGGTGGTCAGCTCAGCCTTAGCTCCTGGTAATGATAGAGAGCCTACGTCTGGCACCACTATAAGGGTCCCTGTGAAATCGTAGCGGTCTCCTGCCTGAAAGATTACGACAACATAATATTAAGAAAGGTAATGATTTGGTATGGCCTTCTATTCTAATTCATTGGCTATTTAAAAAAATGAAAGCCGGATCTATTGAAGGTAAAACAAGCAAATAAAAATAAACATCATACTAATATTGAGATTATAAATGTGATAGTGTGTTTGTTTGTTGGTATATTGGTTTGTCTTGAATTTCCTGTGGGAATTAAAAAACTTATTCTATGTGAATAAAGTCCCAGGCATGAGCTAGCAACAAATAAAAATAACATTTTCATGAATGTTTTTTTTTGTTTCTTGGTGATTTAAATGAAAATGTTATTTCTTGTATCATAGCAAACCTTCTGTGAAAAAAATATCACTTGCTTCAAACGGTGATGGAAAACATCATGAAGAAATCTGCATGCCTGAGAGTTCTTCATAATGTTCTCGAAGGTATGTGAAGTCTTCCAATCCGCACTTGGTCAGAGTGGTGGACTATAGCTAAGCTATTCTGAGAGGAGACTTATGCTCAGTAGTTAGCCAATGGGTTGAAAAGAGACAGAAAAATTACCTGTACAGACTCCACCGCCTCAGCTCTGAGGATGACCTCGAGTGACCTGGGTATGCAGCCTCGCGGCAACTCTGCCTGTGTCTCCTGAATGCGAATCTTCTGGAAGTCCACAAACACTGACTTGTCTGCGTCCAACATGAACCGGCGACGGTTGGCGCACACCGGGTTGCGGCATATTGTTGGGATGGTGTACTGTGAACAACAACCTCAATTTACATAGCCCAGTCAAATAAAGAATGTAGACTTATTTTTAAAACGCCATCTAGTCTGCAAAGCGGGACAGCGCTATGGAGGGGACAAGGACAGGCTTATACAGGTGAGGGCATGCACTACAAGTCAGGATGCCCAACTTTTTTTCTATGAATGTTCCCATCTAGTACCTTAACATATATCTATGACTGTGAAACAATATTACAAAAATTAATGTAAAAATTCTGGAGACTTCCAAATTGATTGAAGAAATCTATATGGATGTTCCTATAGGTTCAGGTTTATTGATTATAAAAGTGGATACTTATCAGCATCCTAAACACCTCAGACAAAACACCCCTAACAATCTTAACTACTTGGGCCTTCACTGCTTTTAAAAATAAAATAAAATAATAATGGGTAAATTATAATAAAACAAATATAAATTCAGAGGTTTTTAGATTGATGGTTATAAAAATTATGTCCATTTTTAGTAAACATTTTTAAAAATTAACTTACTACTTATAAAAGTATTTTCATACAGTTTCATAGAGTTTCTTGAATTAAATGACAGGAACCACCACAAAGTATCAACATAAAGCTTATTAATACCTTGAACTGCTGTTCAACATTCTTGATAACAGTTTGGCAGTCCAAGCAGACGAAAGTGCCCAAAACAAGCTCCGGATGCACAGGATGGGTCCTTACAATCTGTCCTGATATCCGGATCAAGGTGCCTATCTTGGCTGTCGTCAGCTCCCTCACCTTGTGCCTTGTTGGCACATCAACAAATGACACATAGCATTCTTTGTCTTGCAAGTCTTTTTTCATACCTGAGCAAATATAAATGAAAATGACCACCACATCCATCTATACTAATATTATAAATGCGAAAGTTTGGATGAATGGATGTATGGATGGATGTATGGATGGATGGATGGATGGATGGATGTATGTATGTATGGATGGATGGATGGATGGATGTATGGATGGATGTTTGTTACTCAATCACGCCGGAGCGGCTGAACGGATCTGGATGAAATTTGGCACAGAGATAGATTATAGTCTGGAGTAACCAAGTTTCCGCAGGAACCAAAACCTCACGGGCGAAGTTGCGGGCATCAGTTAGTACAAACCTAAAAAATGGGGAAGTATGTTTGTTTGTCTTTTAATCACACTCCAACAGTCACATTTTGAATAGCTATAGTTGAAAACTTGGAGAGTGTCATAGCCTGATTTTTGTCTTGGAAACTCAAATAGTTTTTCAGGGATTTTTATAATCAAAATTCTGATGGAGGAAGTCACAGGCATCATCTAATTAGATTATAATATTTACTCTTTATGTCAACTCACTGCCTCTGCAGGTAGCGCAATACAAAGTTTTAAAGAGTTTTAAGTGAACTCTCATAATTGAGTGAGTAGGTATTCTTCTGGATGTAAGGCTGCATCATTAATTGCCAGCAGTTTTAAGTTTTAACTCCAGCTAGCCTTTAAATTGAAAAAAATAAAGGAAATAATAAATATTATAAATAATAAATACCAGGTTCAGCAAGACTCAGTACATAGTTGAGTATCGCCTGGTTCAGGAATGGGTGTATCCTGTAGTACTCTTCAATGACAGTTGTGGCCAGGTTCTGGTTGTATTTCTCTACATCATCAAAACTTACTTCTAAGGTGCTTAGCTCTGGTTTGAGGAGTTCTTTGGCATGTTTCTCATATTTAAGCTCATTGTCTTCTTTGAATCTGTAAAAAGGAAATATCTAATTAATCTAAGTAATTGTAGTACCCCTCAAGCGCCCGCTATGGGCTCAGCCAAGTGGCTGAGCCAAAAATATAGTTAGCTAAAGCTAACTATATTTTTGTCTTTGAAATTAAAAAGGATTATATTGACTTTGTCTTTGGTTCCGAACTTCGTGCATAGATCAGATGTTTGTTTTTTTTTTGATATTTGTCTTTGGGAACTTTGTTTACTTTATTTTTGGGCATAGATGTTTATGGAATGCTCATAAAAATGTATACTAGGATTATATATAGTAAATCTATGGTCAATATAATACGTATTTACTCATTTTCATTCATGTTCTGTGTTTTAAAGCTGGAGGTTATGTTCGGATGATAGGGTTTTTTGTTGTGATGTTATACTCTTGTAATATTTATTTTAAACGATTATAGTGCTTATGTATTGTTCAATAGTATCTTGACCTATCAGGGAATACATAATAATTATCAGATAAACAACAAATGTAGCCATAATATAGAGGGGCCGAGCGTAAAGTGTGCAATTTTTTTCACCAACCCCATTAGTGTGGGTTATAATTTTTTTTTTAATAGATCTATTGCTGTATGATTTAATTTTGTAAGTAATTCATGTAGACCTGGTATAAAACTTTGCATATAATGTAAAAAATAGTATAGAAGTGTAAATTTGTTTTATGTTTAAGGGTTTTAAAGTGGAAGAACAAAAAAAATCACGAGAATCCCGTTACGTTATCCAGGATTGTTTTTATTTACTATTATTTTTAAACATTTAATAAACATAGCCGGAAAGGAAATTTTGTCTAGTTTTTAAAATGTTTAATATAATACAAGTTCTAATAATAAAATTGGAAGATATAGTTGAAAATCTAGGTATGACCTCAGGTCAAGGTATGACCGCAGGTTGGTGAAATTCATTGCGCCAAATGAGCCGGGCACTCCAACCTAGTAATGCGTCGCTTATCGCCGTGCGACCATGGGCGCTGTAGGGGATAATGCCTCATAGAAACTGATTATTAGTATGAGTAAAAAACTGCCATACCTTCAAATTACCCTGTGTCAGTATGTTAGACTGTACCATCACCAATTAACACCAATTAATCATCAGGTATATGATGATTTAGTCAAGTATGCCAAAGAAGGAGTCAGGAAGGAAGGTCTAACTTTTAAACTTCTTCGAAAATTTCAATAGTTTCCAGGCAAAATAACATATTTTATTTTCAAATTTATGGAAAACTTATTATATTTGTATGGATAAACTATTTTATAGCCCAATGTAAGAAAAACTTGCTAAACTATGGGGAACTTTACTTACTCTTCTAAAAAATCTTGAAACAACTTCTGGCAACGTACTCCTACCTCATCCTTTACTTGGCTCTGAGTAGCATAAGTGTCTGCTACATCCATGTTTAGAGTAGATAGTACCTACTCAAAGTCTGCACACAAAAGAAATCTCTTGCAAGAGATCACAACACTTGCAAAATATTACTGACATGTGAGGTTCATTTCTGGTGAATGATTAGTTTATTCTTAAACCAAAACTAATTTAATTAATAAATTTGTAATGTAAATCATAACAATAAACATGTAAATAGTCCGTATTAAAATTAAAACACTAGGTAAATCAAAACATCGGACAAACCACAACACACGCGGATTTTTTGACAGCGGTTTGTTTTGGCGGGAAGTGAGGGAACTTGGATTTATTTTTTTTATTTTTTAGTGGCTCCGCGCGTCGAGCGTGTGAGGCTCTGGACCTCCTGATGACCAAAGTCTGAAAGACCGAACTCATGACCAAGACCAATCAAGTTCGCTCGTCTATCAATGGCGTTATAAAAGTTATTTGTCTGTGGCTGGGTTATCTTCTATAAAAACTTCCTTAGTCATTGATCTGTTTTCTGTGGTTATTTGTTTGGCAATTGGCTCTAAACGTCAATGTCAAATTCAATATTCATGTGGGCCCGTGGGGCCAAAAAAAACTTGCAATATTTAGAAATTAGATTATGCTTGCAATTTTGGTTCAACTTCTTCTTTCTGTATTTTTCTGGTCGGTGCTTCAAGTTCAATGCATTGCATGGAAATCATGGAATTGGACTAAGGATGCATGCATGGTTCAAGGAATAGCAAAAAGTGGCTAAAGAACTTTGAATTTTTTATTTTGTTACTAATGCTTTAAGTTTCTTCAGGTTAGGTTCAAATCATCACTTCATTACCGGAGTTCATATAAATTCTGTCTCATGTAACGTAGCGTACGTCTTCGCAGGTCTAATATAAATTATTAGTCCAATATGAACACATCCGAGTTGCAAGTAAACTTTTTGATCAAAGCTTCTACTGCCCTAACACAAATTCATAGCAATGAAACTCCACGAATACTAAGGAGTCACTATTTGTAAGTTTACTGATCATCGCACTGTTTTTTTCAAAAGTAAGGGCTTTTAGGACGTACATACAAATAAAGTACTTCTAACGTTTGAAGTACATAAAGTAAAGTAAATATTTATTTGGAAAATTAGATATGGCACAGACGTATTTCGATGGTACAGACAATATTATCTAGATAATACATAGTAATCTAATGTATAAGTGTTATTAGATTAAAGTACAAGCATGTTTTATTGTTACCGTTTTTACTACTTATGTGCTGTGTAAATGCAAAATAAAGCTGTTACGACAGAACTGTTATCCTAGGTTATTGAGGATTAGTTGATAACAGCAACTACATCCACATGGATTTTGGTATTGTATCATTCTTTTGATAATATTGTTCTCTGAATTCTCATGCGGAAGGACCTGGGAACCCATTACATTATTATTCCAAGAAAACCCCTGCCATTATGTGATTAATGGATAGTGGTCACAACCCTCAGTAATGAGGAATACAATGCAGAGAAATATAATATAATCTCTGCAATAAAAATTATCCTATGTCCATTCTGCAGCTCTAGGATGCAATTTATCTTTAACCCTTTTGTTAAGATCAGTTCAGCTGTGACAAGATGATGGTTAGATTCTTCACATTTATAAATTAGTATGGATTTTATTGAGCTGATGATGATGAACTGTATTTTTTTAATAGATTAAAATGTAACAAATTAACTGGCACCTTAAGACTGCCACAAAGGCAATTTTCACAAGCAGCAAGATGTTCTTGTTGCCTTTTAGAGTGGATGAAGGAAACTGAAATAAGGGTAATTGTTGAAAAATTAAGTCTTTATTCTATGATACAGTATATTTTATATTATGTTTAATGATTATTATGTTTATGAAGCATTTATAATTACAGGTTAAACCAATAAAACTGAGCAAAAGACAGAGACGTAGAATTAGATCCAAAGGGAAGCTTAAAAAGAAAGCTGAAGACAAAGAGTATTTGCTGCACAGCAATATTATGGTAACCATTTAATTTAAACCAGACGATGCTCGTGACTTTGTCCATGTGGATTAAGAATTTTTGATTCCCGCAGAAACATTTTAATCTACATCCTTCCCTGGGATACAACCTACCCCTGTACCAAATTTCATCAAAATCGGTTAACAGATGGGCTGTGAAAGCTTTGCAGGCAGAGACACTTACACATTTATAATTTAAGTATGGATCTATAAGTTTGTTATGTAAAATTAATGTAATTATGCAGCTAAATCTTTCGGGTGGTTGTTGTGCATAAGTAGGTAGGCTGAAGAACACCTAGCATTTAATTTGGGCATGCCATTGGGCTACATTTTGTCTGCTTGAGTTTTATTCAGCCAATTTTGACCAAATTTAATGCAGTCTGACCATTATAATTATTTTGTACTGTGAATGTTTTGTCTCAGTCAGTCTACAGCTTAATGTATATTTCTTTCTCAACAGGAAAAGATTTGCTCATTTTGCAGTCACCCAACAATAACACCAGTACTCAAACCAAACCAAACCAACGGACAGACTGTACAAGAAAAACCTTGCACTGAAAGCCCTAAAGTATTTCCAAAACTAAACAAAATAGAAAGAAAACCAAGGAAGGTCGATAAGTATCAGTCTAACGTGTATTATGACTCAAAAGATGCATTTTCCTTGAGCAAACAAAATACTTTAGCAAGTCACATTAAAGAACCCAAGATAATTAAAAACAATAAGCGAAAGAAAGATAAGTTTGCTGGATTGTGTCAGACTGCAGTGCTAGCTGCAACTAAAATAAAACAGGATAAAGATAAGCAAAATAAATTGAACCTATTTTTGAGGCCTTCAATATAAAACTATTCTTCCGAGATAGAGTTCATAATTCTGTACTATGGTGCTGCTGTTTAGGAACTGAATAAGAGGTATGGGTCAAACAAGTGCCATATTCCATCTACTCGTAAGCACACATTCTCTTTAGACCAATATCATATTTTTTGCATCAAAGTGAAGTATCTAACAGTGTAAATTCTTTTTTAAAGTTATTCAACAAATTAGATATTATCTTAAAAACCTATGAAACTCATTGATGATTTTTTTAGTATTGTTGTTTTCTACATGCTTTGAGGATAATTTATAGTAGGTACATCTAATTTACTTTAATTAAGGGAAGAATATTAATTGTATTTACTTATGTGTATTTATTTTTTATTACAATTAAATGTATATCCATCACATTAGTGTTTGTATGCCCTGTAATAACATGTAGGTCCCCATTTTTAAATTGCTTATAAAAATTATATGAATCATTATTTTCAATGTATTTACTTAAATCAGTATTTGATTCTTTACACTCTGATATCAGATTTAGGTATCCAATAGCACCTGCAGCATCCGTAGGACCATCAATACCATCTGTACCAGCACTGAGAAAATATATCTCGTAATCATTCAATTGATTTTTGAACTTATATATAACATTAGAAAATTCTAAACTAAGCTGTTGATTTCTACCACCAACTCCTTTACCTTTCACTTGTACTGTTGTCTCACCTCCAAGGATAAAACATATATCCCTTAATTTTATATTTTCTTCATGAATTACTTCTTTTAAATCTAAGCCAGGTATATTTAAAGCCAACAAATTACTTTTAAGCTCATCAGGACTTATGTTTCCCTTTTTAAATTCAACAATAGTTTTAACCAAATCCACATATTCTCTTGCTAAGTCGCTTACATTTCCTGTGACTATATTAGATAGTACAATTGGGAAATAGTTTAATTTTCTAGCTTCTATTGAAGCAGCTTCAATGCTTAGTTTATTTGATCCTATAACTATATTTTGCACATTGTTTTCTGGAAAGATTTTTAAATCATTATCTTTTTCTAAGACATTTTTTACTGATTCTGGTAGTTCTATGTATAAATTGTATTTACTAATTATATTTAAAGCCTCAGACGTGCTGTCTTCATTTTTAGTGGTTGGCCCACTGGCTATTAAATCTAAAGGATCACCAACAATATCAGAAAGGACTAAAGTAGCAACTTGAGCAGGTTGTGCATAGATAGCTAGCTGTCCCCCTTTAACATCAGATATTTTCTTTCTTACTGCATTAAGTTCTTTTATATCTGCACCCATATTTGCTAATTTTCTTATTAGCTTAAGTTTTTCATCTAAAGTAATGGGATTTTTAGGCAAAGGTAGTAATGCTGATCCACCACCAGATAGTAAAACTAATAAAAAGTCATTACATGTTAGTTTTGTTGCTAAATCTTTAATTTTTCTAGCAGTTTCTGAAGCTGCTGAATCAGGTAAATTGTCCTTAGCTCCTTCATAGTAGATAATATTATCATTAAGTGGTTTATGACCCTTTTCTAAACTTCCTATAGGTATGCTTATAATACCTTGTTTGATTTTAGAGCCCAAACATTTTTCAATCTCTCTAGCCATGTTTTTCACGGCTTTTCCAATTCCAACAACGTAAACATTCTTGTCTTGTAGGTTATAGGTTTTGCCTGAAATATTTAGCTGCTGGTTATCAGAGCTGTAGCTAATAGATTTTCTGATGAGATTTTCTGGTAACACTGCTGAAACACTACTTCTGAATATTTGGCGTAAGTCCTTTATGATATTTTTACACATTTTCTGTTTACAAAAACTAGCCGAAATCATAACAATACAAGTATTTTTTTAGAAGTTGCGTCGAGCTTTGACATAATTAGAGCTGTAGCGAACCGTATGTATTCGGTACTGAGTAACGGGTGCGCCATCCAGTACCGAGTAACGAAACGTTACTCACGAATGCATTTCGTTACTCGCATGCATTTTGTTACTCGCATTTTTCGTTTTATGGGTGAATTTAAAAACTTACGGTATAAAGAACCTATTTGTGGATTTTTCATAGCACCATATGAGGTATCAGAAGTAACGAGTAACGTAACGATACGATAGTAACGAGTACTAAATATCATCTCTCGGTAGAGAGTATTATGTTCTGTGATTGTTATAGTAACGAATACATACGGGTACGCTTTTTTAATTTGATTGATTGTGATTGTCATTTGACATATTTTACATAGCTCAAGTTTGACAGGCAGGCACTTGATTTTAAGAAAATGCTGTACCTACATAAATACCCTTAACTTTAAACTCAGTGATACATGGATACATAAATTACCGGAACCAATAACCTTTGTTGACCTTGACCAAAGAAAATAGAATAGAACTAGACTGCTCTACAATTTTATCTCTGGTTCGAGTCGAGGCTCCCCTGAGTATATGTTGTTCTGTGAGTCGAGGCCGATGCAAGTTGAGACAAGTCGCCGCAAAATTTGAATTGAACAGCGTTCTTTGCTGTGTGTATTTTCAAATTCTAATCATAAAATTAAATTTATATTAAGTGTTTGTGTGTTTAAAACAGAAATATGAACGAACCAATATGTTTCGCACAGTATTTTATGAATAAGCAAAATGTGAGATCACTCAACAATATTCTAAATTCAAAATTGTTAAAAAGGGAAAATGATAAAGTTTTTCTGCAAGAAATAATAAAGGAACAACATTCGGTATGTGAAATATCTCCAGAACTAAGGAAAATATTACTTGATGTACAACAGAACATCAAATATTGTGGTAAAAGGGATTTTAAGGATAATTTTTCCATGTTCAATGATGAGCAGCGAAATTTACTAGCAGTGAATAAAGATAAAATTTACGAAGGTTGTTGGACTGCACTTAGCAAAATTATTCCTAAAAAGTTTTTCAGCAACAACCATAACACCAAAATATTCAAGAAATGCACCAAAGTAATAATTTACAGTATGAAACGTCAACACCTAAATTTCGAGAAATTGATTCAGAAATGGGATTTGAAAATATTTCCTTGGAACAGTTTATCTGAGACGCAGTCTTTCAAAGTATTATTTAACATTCTTCACTGGATATTTAAAGTATTATTATCAGCAATGATCGCATTGAATTTCTATGTTACAACAAGCAAAATAAATAATGATGAGAACGCACTACATTTTTTCTGGAAAAACAAATGGCAGAGTTTTTATGACAGAAATATTTCTGAAATGGTAACTGCAAAAGTTATAAATAAGTATCATATAAATTGTCTGGGGAAAAATGTGAAACAAAGGTACAGTTTGCAAGAAAAGTTGAAGCTTAAATCACTTAAAAAAGAAATACCTAAACTGCATTTAGTTCTGAAACCAAATAATAATTACAGACCAATTGTACGGTACAAAACTGAATCGCTCAATGCAACAGATAAATACAAAATTAAAGAAAGATTATATTTCCTACGAAAACTGTCAGGGAAACCTCATAAGAAAATTGAGGTTCAATTTTCAACACTTTACTATAAGTGGTTGGAAAGAAATAAACCAATGTTATACTTTGTTAAGACAGATCTAAGTAATGCTTTTGGGTCGATCAACAAAGCAAAGCTTTTGAAAATTCTTTGTGAAAGGCATCAAATGCTACAAAAAACGGAAACATCTGTGTATATGAAGAAAAAACATGCGCAACATTATAAAGAGCTTATATCAGAACTCCAAAAACCTTTGCTCATCCGTGCTGGCTCCACAGTTTACGAATGGAAAGAAGGGCTTGTGCAGGGATATAGATTTTCACCAGCCCTATCCGAACTATACTACTCCTATATGGATGAAATATACTTCTCTCAACATTTAAAAAATGATAATGAACTTAAATTATTTATTCGAGTTGTTGACGATTATTTGTATGTAACAGAGTCTTTCGAGGATGCTCAATTGTTTTTAAAAGCATTATCAAATTATAGAAATGTGAATTATGCAAAAACTGTAGTAAATTTTGTGTACAGTGATATAAGTTGTAGAAAAGAGATCACTTTTCTTGGTTACAGCTATAATACTGAAAATTTGCAAGTCAATCGAGCGAACATAGTTTTTACAGGACAGTTGTGTTATAAAATAGCATTTTCTGCAGCGACTGCAAACTTGAGCAAATTTTTAGAAAACAGAATAGGTCAATCTGGCATTCAAATTAACGGCCATTTATTCAATTTCCATCATAACAATGAAGAGTTAATATGGCAACATATTTTTGTAACACTATGCTTATCAGCTAATAAATTCTGCACAATTCTCTCTTTACTCTGTGATGAAAATGAGATGTCAAATTATTTATCTGTATACAAGAAAAAAGTTTCAGTGAAACTTTGTAATACAATTTTAGAGACGTTAAAGAAAAATGGGCCAAAAGATTTTTGTTTTGTATATTGTATAAATCATTTCCGTTATCTATCTTTCAAAGCCCTATTGTTATGTGTCAGAAGAACGTCCAAATGTAATGTTTTAGTCCCATATGTTGATGCTGAATTGGCTAAAACAAATTGCATTTTCGGAAAATGGAAGGAACATTCCAGATTTATTTCGAAAAGTGGCCAAAATTTAGCACAATCTGTAAAAGAAGTTTGTAGAAGAACAGATTTGAGGCAAATTTTTAAAAATTTCGATATATTGCCATGCGGTTTTCAATGTTATGATCATAGACTATTTTATCTATAAAAAAAGTAGTGAAAAAATTAAACATATTTTTGAATGTAAAAAGTTTATTTTAAGAAATTAAATGCTAAGAGATTCACTTGGACGGAATACAGTGTATAGAAATAAAGCTTTATACAGGTTCAATGTTAAAACTTAAAAGTAACATTTAATTGTTAATAAAATACTAAGGGCAGCTTGCATAAGAACATTTCAATTTATTTGTTTAAATTTTTTAATGCTGTCACTTTTTAGGGTTCCGTACCCAAAGGGTAAAAACGGGACCCTATTACTAAGACTCCGCTGTCTGTCTGTCTGTCTGTCTGTCTGTCTGTCTCCAGGCTGTATCTCATAGACCGTGATAGCTAGAAAGCTGAAATTTTCACAAATGATGTATTTCCGTTGCCGCTATAACAACAAATACTAAAAATTAAAAAAATATATATATTAAGGGGGGTCCCCATACAATAAACGTGTTTTTTTCGTATTTTTTTGTTCAATATTAAAAACGGTAACAGGTAGACGGTTCAAATTTTCACAGAATATTAACTTGTATATTACCTTTCAAAATAAATAATTAAATATCAATAAAGTAAATATTAATGGGGGGCTCCCATACAACAAACGTAATTTTTTGATATTAACAGTAAACCTACAAACAAAGTTAGTTTTGCGGTTCATTAACAAAGGTAATTATACCTACTTCTTGAGTACGGAACCCTCGGTGCGCGAGTCCAACTCGCACTTGGCCGGTTTTTTACAAGAGGTGGCCAAAAAGTGACCACTTTAAAAAATTAACTAAAACAAATAAGTCTTTGTGTCTAAGTAAATAAGTTTAAGGTTTGTGTAAAACAAAATAAAATACATAGGCAAAACATATTCAATGACCAAATTTAAAACCAAAGTATAAATAAATGTAATTAACTAATAAAACAGGTATAAAAAACCTTAACTTTGTAAAAAAAATAATTATTTTGTATAATTTGAAGATAAATAAATAAAAGAAAAATACAGTGAGTTTAGTACCTCTGATTCATCGATTGCTGCATATATAGATTGAGCTTTAAAACAAGGCTGCTAAGGTCCATATTATTTCAATGATAAAGTATTTCGACAGTCAAATTCTGTTCAATGAGATTTAAAAACTTATACTAACCCTAAAATATTTGCCTAAAAATGGTAAAATGGTAGTTTTATTAACACTTTCACATGATTAGCACAAATACATTGATGTCTTAACATTTACCCTTATCCTATACTTGCAGCAGGCACTTAATTTGGATGGAATAGTTTAGTTCTTCACATAAATCTTAAAATCTATTCATAAAGACAGTGAGTCAGCAGGCCTTAAAAAAGAAAAAAAGGTTGTTATAAACCCCATTAAAAGTTAAAAAGTAACAATAAAATAAATCAACATTTCTTTTATTGTTACGGGGCTTTTAAATATTTTCAAGTCCGTTTTTAAAGCAATGATGCTCATATTATTATTGAAAATTGAATAGTAAAATACCTACAAAAATAGAAAAAAAAGGGGCTAAATCTGAAATGATTTGAATACTGTAGGTACACACTTTATGAAAATATCTTAAACATATATGTATTTTTAAAATTCAATCATGATTATTATCTTATCCCTAAAGTATTATCTATACTAGACACTCTGGATGGAATAGTTACTTAATTACAAAAATATAACGTGTTCAAAATAAGAATAGGATGGCCCATGGATGTAGGAATACATAAATTGGACTAAAGTAAAAACTGATTAAATCTATATCATATTCAATTTTTGTCTATTAGCATCACTGAGTGTGAGTGAAACTAATAATAGCTGCTTGTGTTTTTTGGATTTTGAACTAAGTTTAAAATTGTCACATAAAACCTTTTATCTCTTAATACTGTCAATTTTCAAAATATCATATTGCTGGTCAAACTGAATGTGACGTTCCATAAACTTAATTTTGTTGCCTTAGCTAAAGCTGCCTTCTTGCTCCCACCTATCACTAGAAAATGAACTAGGAAGAACCAAACAAGTGATAAACTACATCAAAGACAATATATCTACACTAATATTATAAAGAGGAAAGATTTGTATTTTTGTATTTTTGTATGTAACGAATAAACTCAAAAAGTACTGGACCGATTTTAATAATTCTTTTTTCATTAGAAAGCTACATTATCACTGAGTAACATAGGCTATATTTAGTACTAGATTACTATAGAAATCTTTAGAAATTCCTATTAAAACCAAACGAAGGTGTAAAAAAATTTGCCATAAAATGTCTTTCATCGCATACGCTGCGAAGAGTATTAATGATAGGACAAAAAAATGTTCGACAATATTATAGAATATATCAATATCTACAAAAAACTTCGCGAGACCATGTGTCTAACTATTGTAGTTACGTCACTATAACTACTTTTTTACATTTAACAAATTGATAGAAATGCCGATCAAAATCAGACCGTGTTATCCATACCATTTATAAATTTTTATCCAAATAAATAATTTAATATTCAAGACTGTCTCAATACCTGATGATTACTTTTTGAATTATTGAAATCGGACTTTCCATTGAAAAGATATCATGAAATTAAAATAAAAATACATGCCGGCGGCGGCCGCCACGCAGCGCATCGAGTAACTAACTCTTCGTGAGAGAGGGGCAGTGCGGGAGAAGGGGGTGCACCATTATGAAAAATATCTGTACCTAATATTTATGTCTACCCGTGCGAAGCCGGGACGGGCCGCTAGTAAACTAATATAGACTGTTCACTTCATACATTCAATCAAAGCTCGCTAAATGCGCATTAAAGTCGCCAGTACCTTGTGGTTCTTCGCACAATCTGAGATGGCTTAACTGTGCAAGCTGTTTGTTAAAAATAGTTGAATGTAAATTTGCTATTTGCTTAAGTGATTTTATCAAATTTTTGTATTTTGATAATTTTATATAAATAATAAATACAAATTGAACCAAGAAAATACGATATTTCACCGATTTTACTATAATCATATAAAGAGCGAGCCTGGTAGCGCCATCTAACGATAGTATTAACCTAGAAAAAAAATTATAAGGGAGTTAGCAATCTATACTTGGTATTATAATTAATCTATGACTACATAGACAGTCTACCTTATTTTATAATGAATTATATTTGACTATAGTATCCATCAGCTGTCACTTACTTGTCACAGCTGTTCTACATTATTTACTTACTATTACAGTTATGACGTGACAATTTGGAGGAGCCCATAGAATCCATAGATAATACACTATATAGGAGGAGCCTATCCTATTCTAAGTTTGAACACTTAATACTTTTTTTCCTAATGCAATAATGCCAATATAAATATTGAAAATGCAATCATATGCCCGAATACACTCGTTCTAAAACCTTTGGACAAAAAGTCTGGATCTGAAGCGATATAATACGAAGCCTGTGGCGCGTCACACGAGACTATTCTCGCCGCGCGTATGAGCGATTTCCCCGCTACTAGTTCCGCTGATCGCTTGCTGTGTGGCAAGGGCTTTAGGCGGACCGCTGCGTCGCTGAAGATTAGGTCTGCGAACGGTGCATGAGATAGGAACATGCTGAAGCTGGAATTGAATACAAAAATATATTTTTAAGAAGTTTCAAATTAATGAATACGATAAAATACGAAATGAAATCATTTATTTATCATGTAGGACAACTTGTGCCACTTTATGATAAGTCGACAAGACTCTACCACAGTAATGAAGGAACTAAAAGTTTAATTTGCTATAATCCGCCACAGTATACAAATCTATGTGGTAGAGTGAGTATTATTTGATTAATGGAAAGGGGTCATGACCCTCAGTAATGAGGAATACGACGCAAAGAGAGATGGAGTTGTATAACGATTAGGTGGAGGAGTAGGTGAAAGAGAAATATGAATCGCGAGAATAAAATAACGTACGTAGCCTAAGTGTATATAAAAAGGAGGATTACCTGAACTCGTCTGCCGTCGAGGCGCCATAGAACTGTTGAGCGTACACCATGAGATTGGAGTAGACGTCCAACTCTGTATGGTTGGCTCTCCCCATCAGCACTGAACCAGGCACTCGGCCAAGGTTGCAGTGTTTGTATTCGTGCATTTTTGCGCGAGTACCTACAAAAAAGAAACATAATTAATCCATACTGATATTATAATGATAGGAAGTTGGCGGTGTTACACCCCCGTGCCTCGGAGAGCACGTTAAGCCGTCGGTCCCGGTTATTATCACTAACATGATAATAGTCGTCAAAGCTCGCCCACTCACTCCTATGACTCTATTAGAGTGGAGGCCTGTGCCGTATGGGCTGTAGTGGTAGTGGTGGATATAAATTATAATTATTGTGAAAGTGTGTTCGATACTATTTCACGATCACTGACCTATTCATATGATCATGATACTTATATTTTATATTATATTTTGATACAGACCCGATTTTGATATTATATTTTGATACAGGGGCCATACTGGAAACGCTCATATTATGGTTTCATTATTTTAGACTTTCGTGTTTTAGGATTATAGTCCTTAATTACCATTTTAAACTTTCGATTATATTCTATCCAACCATTTATTTAACTTTTGACATGTACGGGAGCAGGTGATATGGCTCGACCGTAACAATAGGATGATCATCCTCCGAGCGGGTGTTGTGCTCGGGGACCACTGGTCCGACCGTTCATCTTAGGAGGTCGTATATATAGCGTAATTCAGAGAAAACTTCGTAAGCGTGAGTTGGGCTGTTCGTGGTCGCGTGCGTGTACTAGTAATGCCATCTATTGGATTATGTGCGGACTGCGAAGACCGCCACAGACATAAGCACGAATAAGAAGTCTCATAATTATCGACAAGCAACCATCGACAAAAAATTCAATACTTTATAGAAGCATATTGCTTCGTGTCAGTGCAACTGCGTCGAACTTCGATGACGTCACAATTCAATATTTCATACAAAATTTCACACTAAGCGCGAGTTTTGACGTTAAAAAAAATTGCTGATTTGACTAGTGTTCAAATACCCAATTTTTCTCTCGACTCACCGTCTGGACACAGCAGTTGCAGGTCGTCCGGCAGCAGGTCCCGCGCCCACCACTCGCGCCGCCTGCCGCCGGACACCTCGTGCGGCGCCGTGTGACGCACGAAGGCCACGTCTCCGCCGCCCTCGATCATGCAGCGCACGGCGCCCACGTGGCCGTAGTAGTCTTCGCTCGCGTCGCGGCGACAACGCCTGCACTCACATTCGGAAAAATTGCCTTTAATTTTTTAATGAATTACCGCATTAAAACATTGAGGGTGTTTCAAAAGGAAAACTTCAAAAAATAATTAAAACAGCTTCTAAATCGTTCCATGGTATCATGAAATAGGTAATTAATTTTCTGGGATGAATAGTAAAAAAGCTTGTGCTATTCCAGACTATAATCTACCTCTGTGCCAAATTTCAGCCAGATCCGTTCAGCCGTTGGGGCGTGATTGAGTAACAAACATCCATACATCCATCCATCCAAACTTTCGCATTTATAATATTAGTATAGTTAATTATATCCAATGCGGCCATCTTGGATTTCATATATTTATATATTCAATGATACTGTATACATAATACATTCAATTGTATTATGATCAGAACTAAAGGTGTGTGCCAAATATCAGATCAATTTGTTACCAGGAAAGGGGTAAAATTTCAATTACGAAATTTGATTATGCAATAAAACTTCGTTAACGTGACCAGATTATAACACAGCGCCAACAAGTCTGAAAAGACTGATGTATTTTCAGAAGGATAGTTACGAGTGCAGTGTTCACTTACCGGAAAGACGCTCCGTGACACAGATGGCACAAGTTGTCGTGAGGCACAGTGCCCGCGTCCACATATTCGCTGCTCAGAGCGCCGGGCGCGCAAGACTTGGTGAAATATTGTGCAGCGGCGTGGGCACCGTCGCAACCGTACGAACTACGACAAAAACTAATAGTTACAAATTGAAAGCCATTTTTGACATGTAACTTGACAGATTTTGTCAGGAAAGTGTCAAAAAAATTGTAAATCAATCATATCGATCCGTATAGCATCTATATGGATAGTAAAATAGTGAAAAAAAAACACTGAAAAAAAATTGTCACTTATTCCATTCATCCAAACTTTCGCATTTATAATATTAGTACAGATAATTCATACCGTATCCAGCCATTAGAGATGAGATAAGCTAGGGGATAGATCCAACCAGCCGCCATACCGATGCCTGTATGGCAAGTATTCTTGCCGCGCAAGTATGTTAGATCTGTATCCGGATCTTGCTCTTTGGCCACCGCCACAGCGTAGTACCAATTGTTGCCGCTTGAGTACACCTAAAATTCAATAAAAAATTCAAACGGTTTTTAATTTAAATAAACTTTTAAAAGTGCTTTTGAATCGTAAAGTGAATGGTTCAGAATGACATTCCTACCGAGAAGAACCAAGAAAAACTCTGCGTTTGCTCTTTTGAAAACTTTAATTAGTACAATAAATTTTATTAAAAATATAAAGCACTTTAAAAATTATAAGTTCTGTCAAAAATAATCCAGTTTGATGGATAGGGTGTACTTACTTCCTGCATAAAAGGCACGAGGCGGTGTCTGTAAGCCGCGTGTAACATATCAGCCGCGTCGAATACGGCGAAGTCGCACGTGCCTTCCGCGATGGCGCGCTCGCAGTGCCGCGCGCTGTGAGCTCGCCAGCATACCAGCGTGGGCGACAAAAATGCGGCCTTAAGCGCTACCTGGAATCGAGGTATAAAATGATTCAGAATTTGATTGGGTAATTTGACAGGTCCCGCTGTCAAAATATTAAAATTATTTCGAAATAAAAGAATGGCCCTATGGCTTGAATGTGTACAATGTAATCGAAATAGTCAAGCTTTTTTTATGTATTTAACTTGGATAAAATGAATGAGTAGAAATGTAAAGTTTGACATTTTATAAAAAAAATGAAGTACCCTCATTTTGATGCATTTGTCCATCTCGGCCTCGCTGGTGACACAGAGCGTGGCCCGCTTAACGGGGCAGTCGCGAATGCCCGTCACTGCTTTGGCCGCCTGGTCGCCCACAAACTCGTTGTTTAACAGGTGGTTGGCTGCCTGCTGGTCCTCTTTGATCACCTTGAAGTTTATTGTTGCGTCCTGCAACCAGAGTCATCATCATCATCATCACCGCAACCCATCGCCGGCACAAATTCAAATATTAATTATTCAAATAAACTTTTACAATTGCTTTTGAATAGTCGAGTGAATGTACCACTGGTTCGGAATGCCATTCCTACCGAAAAGAATCAGCAAGAAACTCGGTTACTAGTAGACACAAGTCTCCTCACAGAATGATAAGCCTTGGGCAACTAAAGCAGGAAATAAATCGATGAGAAGAGCGTGAAACAATTCATTGTAGGTCAGCAGAAAAAAGATGGAAATAACACAATGTTGGCCGCAGCTGGAGGAAAAATATCAAAATTCAAAAATACAACTCACTCAACTCAATAAAGAAAAATGCATAATATCATAGTAGTATTTAGTATATACGGAATAAAAGCGTCTTGAAAATTGCGTCCATAAAGCTGAAATCTTCGCAAATTGTTCAAGAAATTAATCAAAGATTTTTAGCAAGTTTACTAATGAACACGTCATATTGTTATCTTAGTACGAGTGTCTAAGCAAGCCTTTGTTCCTGAGTTATGGAATAATAACTTTGTCTAGTTTTTAAGGAGTTTATGATTTTGAAAATATTATTGCATAAACAATAAATAAATTTCAATTTATTTATACACGTTTTTCTTCAAAAGCGATTTGGTCAATATCCTTGACAGTTCTGTATTCTACTACAATAACTTGACTGGCGACTTGCAAGTATCTGTCAAAAAGAAGTGCTACAATGAGTCAGGTTATACTAGAGAATCGTAGAAATACCTGCAACAATAAGTCCGTAGTCTCGTCCGATCTGAACAGTTGGAACGGCAGTTCTATCGGACGGCCCGACGGATCCGTGCGCGGTTTGTATGGGGATGCGCTGCAAACAAATACATAATTCTATCTGTATTTATTGTCTTTAACCTACTGTGATGTGTTTTTAACTTTATTTTATAAAGGACATATTTAACGCTCCTGATCAAGTGGGTCTTAATTTGTTAACCAGCTTAAAAAATAAACCGATAAATGTTGACGACCTCTCTGGCGCAGTGTTTTAACGTGGGAGGTCACAGGTTCGATCCCAGCAAAGGTTAATTTGGGAATTTATATTTTCTGAATTTTCTCTTGTCTGGGAGGCCTCGGTCGTGGCTAGTTATCGGTCTACCGGCAAAGACGTACAGCCAAGCGATTTAGCGTTCCGATACGATGCCGTGTAGAAACCCACTAGGGGTATGTGTTTAATATAACTGCCATACCCCTAACAGGTGAGCCCGCTACAATCTTAGACTGTATCATCACTTACCATCAGGTGAGATTGTAGTCAAAGGCTAAGTTGTAGTGGAATTAAAAAACCCTACCTATACTAATTGATAGGAGTTGAAACTTACCTCTCCTCTCTGTTGTTGAACTGTCGACTATTATCGGCGTTCTGGTCGGGTCTGTACGGGGTGTCGTAGTACCGCGCTCGCTCAGTGCTGGTGGAACTCAGCACATTGCCGTACGGGTCGCGGGTTTGGTAGTCGGCGGTGCGGTTCGACATCCTGTTTAACGAGTTCGGTTCCCCGTATAACTCCAACAGTTTGAGGAGGAGCTTTTGGTATCTGCAAGAAATATAAAATATGGGACTTCTAATTCTATACAAATTGGGTAAAGTAAAAAAAATGTTTTTAACTAGACTGGCGCTTGGCTGCAATCAGACCTGCTTGCAAGTGGTGAGCCAGGTGGAGCACATTGTGGCCAATTCTGATTAACACAATCTCTAAACTAAAATGACAGCTCTAAATCTAGTGGAGTCCACAGGGAGTATTATGAAAGGGATAGCAAATAGAAAATAGAGCTGTCATTTTAGTTTACCTAAAGACTTGAACTTAAAAGAAGAATAACTTTTAGAGATGGTGTACAACAGAATTGGCCTCAATGTCTAGAAGATGCCTCTTCAGTCCTGATTTAAAGGATTTGAAGGTATTGTAAGGCGCGGCGGAGTAGTGGCGGAGGTGTGGCGGCGGCCAGGCTGCGGAAGCAAGAAAGCGGTGTCCGCGCCACGTCGTTTGTATACATTTTGTTTGAAATATGACAGAAGAGGCGCCCGCGACCGTCGTCTTTTGTGTATGTCCAGCGCCTCAGACGAGAATTGAAGATGGACTTGACTGTACAAAGCCTTATTTTACCTCTATGGTTCACGAGACAGGCAAGATGCTAGATCCTATCGACTCAAAGCGATCCTCTGTCACACTGCTATGAGAAAGGGACAGTACTCACTTGTTGCTCTGCTGCACTGTAGCAGCGCTGCTGGTCACTATGGCGTCAGCCGGTACTCGGCCCCAGTTGCAGCGCTCCCACTCGCGCACTGGCATCCTTGATCCATCGCGGCATGTCGACTCGAAGCGATCCTCGTCACACTGCTATGAGAGAGGGACAGTACTCACTTGTTCCTCTGCTGCACTGTAGCAGCGCTGCTGGTCACTATGGCGTCAGCCGGGACTCGGCCCCAGTTGCAGCGCTCCCACTCGCGCACTGGCATCCTTGATCCATCGCGGCATATCAACTCGAAGCGATCCTCTGTCACACTGCTATGAGAGAGGGACAGTACTCACTTGTTCCTCTGCTGCACTGTAGCAGCGCTGCTGGTCACTATGGCGTCAGCCGGGACTCGGCCCCAGTTGCAGCGCTCCCACTCGCGCACTGGCATCCTTGATCCATCGCGGCATATCAACTCGAAGCGATCCTCTGTCACACCACCTGGATGACAAACACGAGTAATCGTCAAAATATAATGATTTGATTACAATTGGGTATTTGAATACACTAGTCAATTCAGCAACTTTTTTGAAACTTCAAAACGCGCACTTAGTATAGGATTTTGTATGAAATATTGAATTACGACAGCATCAAAAGTTAACGCACATTTTTACTTTAATCGATAATATAAAATGGTTGTCAAACATAAAATTAACAGGAGACAAAATGATTTATTTCACTAGAATACTAATAGACTACACTACAAAATGATTTAATAGTCAAATGCCCAATTCGACGAAATTCTAAAACAAAAACTGTCAAAACGCCATGTTATTGGGTGATTAATAAATTGTCTCATAAAATATTTAAAAACAAGTACTTTCAACTTGTTCGTCTTGTCTTGTGTTCTTGTGTCGACTTACACCCGCATTTAGCTAATTTTTCGCGCGTTTACAAGCGTATTTGTGAGTCACCCGGATTTCAGATGTAGGGTACATCCTTGAGGGTCAGGGTACATTTGACCCTCGCTCCTCGCTACAATATAATACAAAATGCTTGATTTTCCAAAATGTTTACAAATACAAGATGTTGATAGTGATACATATTATCAAGAAAGTAAGTAAGAGTAATCTAAAGACTAATTAATTTTGTTGGTTTTGCGGTTTCCCGTTTGACTAGGACATTTAACAAGGAGATGTGAATAGTGAGGTCCTGATTAGGAATTTCAATGCGATATACTCGGCCGGGAATCAACTATATGACGCGGAGAGTTACATAGTTATTCTGTTTAAGTTTACCTAATATCCTCTGTGATAGCAGCGTGTGTTGAATAGTGGTGTCTCTCACGAAGGCGATTTCCCCCGCGCCGTCGGCCAGCAGACACTTGAGAGCGCCCTCGTACCCCGCGTGGGGGTCAGCCAGGGTACATCTGACCCCCGCCCCACCAGCGCATAGCTTGCACAGCCTTAGAAGTTATGTACTATTTTATTTATTTATTTATTTCACCCAATTTAATTCTATCCTTACAGGTCACCTAATGCGATAGAATAAGCCTTACATTATTTACAATACAACATCATACCTACTTATAACCTAACTAACTTAATACAAATGAAGTGGCTTTTGTGAACTCGCTCAGTGAGCAGCTGAACAGGTCCTTATGTTCAGCCACTGCGTTGAGCGTGCGAGTCGAGCTTATGCTTCATTGTATAACATTTTATATTTCATGGTAACAGATTAATAAAATGTTTTTTTTGTCATGTTTAATTTAACGGTAAAAATAAAAATAAACGGTAAAAATCCATACATCCATGTCTGTGTCTGTCATGGCCCATCTTTTTAACCGATTTTAATGAAATTTGGTACAGGGATAGGTTGTATTCTGTTCCCAGAGAAGGACATAGGCTACTTTTTATAACGGAAAACTAAAGAGTTCCTGCGAGAATCAAAAAAATTTAATCTACTCGGACAAAGTTACGGGCGTCATCTAGCTAAATAATTTAAATAATAATTTCCCCATGCTCAAATGAACAACTTTCAACTATTTGGTCCACTGGTTTTTTTTTCTCCCAATCAGAAGTAGGTACTCGACTGTGTAATACGAAACAATGATTATAACTACCTATAGATACTTACTGGTCCGAGTTATCGCCGATAGGGTTGTACATGTCCTTCAGTGAGTTGGGTGCACAAGATTCACCGAAGTACTGTATAGCAGATTTGACATGGTTATTGCAATCTGTCACCTTCAGCCCGCCTTCGTGCATCAACTGTCAAACAAAATACAAATTATATTAATCCAAAAGTAGGCGAGAAAGACGCGATCTCACACATCTAGGCCGATTCGCCTTCCGACTATGAGCAGATGTATTAAATTAAAGTTAATAATATGGCTTTTCCAGTGGGAAACAGTAATAAAATCAGTAAACCTATATGCAAATAATATATTTCTAAATAAATAAATTTTTTTTTTCTCTTTTTCGCTTTTCTCCATCTGCAATCAGTCCTTGGACTATATTCAGATCTGTAGTCCTCACATAGTTCAATAATAATAATATAGGCCGTCAAACTTATCTGACCTGTTTTTATTTTTCATATCTACTAGCGACGCTGTCACCGGGTCAGATAAGTTTGTGGGACTATAATCGAAGGGTGCTGGGTATACTCACAACATGTATAGGCATGACCCATCCCGCGAGCGAGCCTACGCCAGGGAAGCACGCTTTTGCTCCCCGCAAGCCATATAGCCCACTACCGGGCTGCACTGATGGTAAACCACCCTTCTTAACCACTGCCACTGCATATTGGAAAGGCTCCCCACGACCATACAACTGAGAAAGGAATTTTACTGTTGAAGATTATGTAAATGATTAAAGAGTATGGATTTGACTCGCTCCAGTTATGCTTAGGATTACATTTACTTGGAACTTTATAATGACTGTAATTTTGATTGAAAAGAGCAACCACTTAGTACTCATGCAAAAAATCACATTGATCCATTGCTATGTTGCACAAACACACTTTCACATTTATAATATTAGTATCATACTCAGTGGCGTAGCTACCCAGGGGCTAGGCGCCCCGGGGCCCTAAAGCTCAGGGGGCCCTCGAATCCTTACCAGAAATCTCGATCAAACTGAACTTTTGGAAATTTCTCCCATTTTCAAAATAAATATTACAGGTTGCAACCCCACTTTAATCTCATGATTATGTCATCAACTCAGTTGAGAGAAATTCAAAAGTTATGCCTAGGGAATTCCCCTAAATTCTTTCTGTAGGTTGGCAGTGTTGTGTAAAATAGAAATACGTGTCGCGGGGGTGATACAGACGTGGGACGCAAGGCATCATAATACCGCCCGTACCGCCCCGCAACCCCGCTACGATAGCCGACTGCTGCACCGAGTCACCGACTCGGATAGTGATGTGATACATTCGACGCGGGCGCCGTCGACGTTATAAATGAATGACTTTTTTTTTACTTTATAAGTAAAGCGTCAAAGAATCAAACTTATACTTTTTTATGATTTCACATTAAAACGCAGATTTGCACCTTTTCTTTCATAATATCAATCCATACTAATATTATAAATGCGTGTGTCTGTCTGTCTGTTACGCTTTTACGGCCCAACTACTTAACCGATTTTGATGAAATTTGGCACAGAGACAGGTTACATACCGGGAAAGAACATAGGCTACTTTTTATCCGGGAAAATTGAAGAGTTCTCGTGGGAATAAAAAACAATCCACATGGACGAAGTTACGGACATCATCTAGTAATATTATATATTAATTATAAACGATCGATCATTTAAAAAAAATCGATATCCATCCATATATACATACTAATATTATAAATGCGAAAGTGTGTCTGTCTGTCCGTCTGTCTGTCTATCTGCTACACTTTCATGGCTTATGTGTTAAACCTATTTTGATGAAATTTGGTGCAGGGACAGTTTGTGTCCCGGGGCTACTTTTTTACATAGGCTACTTATGATAGGCTTTTGATAGGTTTGTAGGCCTTTATATAATAAACCCTTGAATCTTTTCTATTTCGTTTTATTAGCCAAACCTACACCATGTATTAATTGTAATTTATGTTGTTACTGTTTACCTTATTACCATAACCTGCCCTGCAGTGCACAAAAAAGAGCTTAAGTAGCTTAGCATTTTTAAAGTATTCGTATATTTCATATTTTTATTTGATAAAACCTAATCAGTAATCAGTGGGGCCCCATTTTTTAATTTGCCCCAGGGCCCTTGGGTACCTAGCTACGCCACTGATCATACTATGACATTAAAATTGAAATTCCAATGCCTAACTATTAAGCATAGACCTAGTGTTTTGGTACTTAGGATGATCATCATTCAAATTTCAATCTTATTTTCATACTATTAAGTTATATTTTTATGAGCGCAGGCCCTAGTTGGCTATTTTTCTAACATACTTCCTGCATGATTGGTACTAGGGAATGGAACCTCCCAGCAACATACACCTCCCCAGCGTCCAAGGCAATGAGGGATGCCTCCCCCCTGTCCACCCATGTCATACATTCCTCCGTGTCAAATGCCTGCGACAAGAAAACAATAAAGTTCATAAAGTGACATTTTTTCTGTGGCAACCTGTCATCAGTGGCTACTTTTAGCAGATATTATGTTCATTGATGTTTTTTTTTTAATCTAACTATAGGCTTGCATTTGACGACAATCATCTTAAGTTATATGTGGCAGGTTAATTAACACAAAATATAACTCTCAATAAAGTGACATTTGACTGAAATAAAAAAAAACAAATAGTCAAACTGATGAAACCTTTTTTTAATAAAAGTTTCAAACTAATGCAGTTAACACCACTCCTCAGTTTTTTAGGATAACCTGTTGTATTAGGTGAGCGACAAACACCAACGCGGGGCGATGCGATGTGAAGCGACAGTGTCAAACAGTAGCTGACCCTTCAAGAGGCCTACGTTATCACTTAGATACGTCTGTCATTTTCTATGGAGTTGTATCGCATTTCGTAGCTGTCGCTCACCTAGAACAACAGGTGAGTTCATTCAGAGAATAGGGATGATGCCTATATTAAAAATAAATTATTTCTAACTGATTATTAAATAGAGGGTCTTCCAAAAGACCTAAAATTCACATCCAAGGTTATTTATCATTTATCATTTGATAACCATTTTAAAATATAGATAAAAGAAAAAGTTTGTTGAAAAATGTGTGTGGATGTGTGATCAACTGTGAATTTCATACAACTTCCATACAAGAAGTGTGTTTTTAAGTTTGATAAAGAGTTACTGATTTGAGTTGTCATCATCCCATAAAAAAGCCATAAACAGACAGACACTTTTGTATGATAGCAGTATAGGACATTGAAGAACTACTTACTCTTTTACACTGTATCTCAATGTAATCCTTTCCAAACAGTCCCTTGTCTTGCATGGCAGTTTGTGACAGTTTCTCACATTTCTTTTGCTCTAACAAAGAGGTAGTACACCATGACACCATATCCACACCTTCAACTTTGGGTTGCACGAATAGCCCATTTGATAGTGACTCACTTCCATAGTAACTCGCTTTACAATATACTGAAAGAGAAGAGTTTTGTATTACTCGTATTCCTCACACTCTAATTGGATTTCAGAGAGAGGAATTGATTTTCATATCATGGCTGTGCAAAAAAATGTTTGATTTTGAAATTTTACGGCTGCTTACACTTAATTATACTGAATTTTAGCAGAGAAATATGTTTTGTTTTAGAAAAGCAAACTTTGTTTACATCAACCTGTACTGTAATACTCACCAATAAGTACGATTATCAGCAGATAGCGTATGTAGGTTTTCATGTTGTTTTTATGCTTGCATACTTTCAGGAAGTCTTACACAGTTTATCTCATTCGATAAAATATTCACTTAAAATTTAAGTTTTTGGTCATTGGTTTTTGAGATTTTGAACAGTTAGACACACCCACAAACACACCTTCTAAAACGTAGTGATTATATTATACTCTTTGACCTTCTTTTTCTGGTCGGCATCATAGATAAATATATGTACTGGTCGGCATAGACAAGTAACATTATAACATCAACTTAGAGAATATTAACTTGCCAAAGACATTACACTTACAGTGTAATGTCTTTGTAACTTGCACCCCAATCATTTAAATCCACAGTTTAAATCCTTGTTAGGCTGATATTACACTATCATATATTCATCATATATATATGATGTCATATCTGTCAAGTTCTATGATCATATTTATATGATACAGTTCTTCATTTTTACATATTATACTATTGACCCACCTATGATCATATAAACGTCATATACTATCAAGATGGGATTTATTCGTATTTTCCGTTGCTATGAGTGCAATTTTATTAATAAATTGCAATTAAAAAAAGAAAAGGGTGAAAAATAAAACTAGAAATAAAAGACGAATTTGGGTTAGATCATGGGTAGCAAGGCGATCAGAGAGAGGGATCCATAACACCTTACTTGAAGAACTTAGATTGGAAGATAAAAAGTCTTACAAAAAAGACGCCATCTTTTTTGGTTAGATGGATACACAGACTAAGTAGAGATGCTACGTATAACGGATATGATCCTACTTGTACGCTAGCTTTCAAATAGGATCCCTTCGATGATCACAGACAAATGTAGATATTACACTGTCATAGGCTCTTCATATAAAAATGACTCATACATCTTTGATCATATTTATATGATAGTGTAATATCAGCTTAAATCATTCATCAAAAATGACATTTAACCATAGAATAATTAACCTCTAGAATCAAGTCTGTAACCACAGATTTATGGGAAGCCTGTAACCGAACGGGCTATTTAAATATGTTAGGGCACATCCTTCTGTATATACCTAATCAAAGGCTTGATCTATATACCTCTCTCTGTCTACGCATCTATGTAACCGTAGACAGAGAAAGAGATACTAACTCTACTATACAGGGCGTCCCACACCTGTGTCCCACACCAATGCCGCATTGAGGGGAAGTACCTTAAATATCGTAGATGGAACATTTTACTGAAAGAAGACTTCATTTTAATTTAAAATACAATTTAAACTGCATTCATAGAATTTTAAATAATTGCCTGGTTGAACCGGGACTCGAACCCACTATACGAGAAAAAAAAATTACCGGTAGCTATATCATACCGATCGAAAGGCTTTATTAGGATTATTTTTTGCTAAATAACTTAGCATCCATACTAATATTATAAATGCGAAAGTGTGTCTGTCTGTCTGTCTGTTTGTCTGTCTGTCTGTCTCTCTGCTACGCTTTCACGGCCCATCGGTTCAACCGATTTTGATGAAATTTGGTACAGGGATAGGTTGTATCCCGAGGAAGGACATAGGCTACTTTTTATCCCAGAAAATTCAAAGGTTTCCGCGGGAATCAAAAAAATTATCTGTTCAACCGATTTTAATGAAATTTGGTGGAGGGGTAGGTTGTATCCCGGGGAAGGACATAGGCTACTTTTTATCCCGGAAAATTCAAGAGTTCCCGCGGGAATCCAAAAAACTTGGTCCACGCGGACGAAGTCGCGGGAATCATCTAGTCAGAAATAAAAGGAAGAACATGAATTTAAACATTTGATGTAAATTTTTGTTCAGAAAAATCAAGAAAAGCTGACATTGGCAGTTCTTTATTGCCATCTCAGTTGGACATCCAACTGAGATTATCATTTTAAATTAATTACCTAATAATATTAATGAGCACCCACTTGAGAAGTACCCATAATTTCCCTATTATAATTTAGTAAGTGCATGATGGTGCATGATAAATGATAAAGAGATACGTATGTCATTGGTAGGTACAAACATTTGTCTGCACAAAATTTTACATCAAATGCTTAAATTAATGGTCTTCCTTTTATTTCTGATCATCATCATCATCATCGGGTGCCATCTTCAAATTGAAGTTTTGCGGTCAGCTGGTGAAATGCCTTCCGATTTTGAGCTATCTTCTTTAAGTCCGCGTATTTATGACGGGTCCACTCCTTTACGTCATCCATCCACTTCCTCCTCTGTCTTCCAGGTGCTCTTTTCCCGGGAACCTTGCCTTCCAGGATCAACCTTGAGAACGCGTACTGGGATCCTCTTTGAAGGTGCCCGAAAAATGCCACCTTTCTCTGCACAACGGTTGTCATTAGAGCTCGGTTACACTGCGCTCGTTTAAGTACCTCAGCATTTGAGACGAACTGATTCCATGATATCTTCAGCATCCTTCTTAGTGCCCATATCTCAAATGCTTGTAACCGTCTTATTTCTGATGCTAAGTTATTAAGCAAAAAATAATCCTTTTAATGAAACCTTTCGATCAGTATGATACAGCTACAGGTAATTTTTTTTTCTCGTATAGCGGGTTCGAGTCCCGGTTCAACCAAGCAAATAATTAAAAATCTATGAATGCAGTTTGAATTGTATTTTAAATTAAAATGAAGTCTTCTTTCAGTAAAATATTCCATCTACGATATTTAAGGTACTTCCCCTTCATGCGACATAGCCGTGGGATGCCCTGTATACTTTGATTATGTATATATATTTATATAACAATGAATGACACCAAGTCACCAACCACCGGTTACAACCAACTCAGGTCACCAACATGCAACCGACAGACGATGCAACAAAGCTTGGCGCCCAAAAGTCGGCATGTTGGACATTTTTCCGATGTAGCTTTTGTAGGAGCGATCGTTGACAGGCCTGAGAGCTTTTGAGAGCTTTGATTTAAGTTTGAGAGTACGTTTGTGTTTCACGTCACAGAAGTTTTCTATTTTCTTGATTCTTGAGAGGCCGAGCACTTGTATCCAGGGCCGTAAAAAACCCACTGTTAAAACTACAAGTTGAAACTTGAAAGACACACGTCATGTGTCAATATTGGTGAACTGTCAAATTCTCAAAAAAATAATAATTTTCTGTTGGGAAAAAGCGAGTTTTGTTTTCTACACGTGTATATTTAAAAATTACATATTTTGTTTCAAAAGAAAGTCTACAGGTAGGTATTTTTGCTCACATTATTTTCCCGTAACTTTAGGATGGCCTGCCCCTTTCCTCTATAAGGAAATGGATGGCGTGAATTTACAGTTTACACGTACCTATATAATGTTAATTATTGAAGCTAGGAGTGGGTAATATCGCTTTTTCTGAATATCGAATCGAAACCATATATTGATATTGGATATCGGATTTCGAAACACTATATTTTCTGAAACTATATATTGACTGATATGCCGTTCTAGCAAATACCTCGCGATGAATATCGACCTCTTTAGATATCGGGTTCGCAACGATTTTTGACAAAGTGGATACTGACCTGATACTGGGCTACGTACAGTATCTACTATCTATTGTAACTACCTACTAAGATACTTAGAATGACTACTATTATGAAAATTAAATTTGTTTTTAAATACCAAAATAACATAAATAAACCGTAATAGGTACTTCCATACTTTAATATTATAAATGCGAAAGTCAGTTTTATTTGTTGGTTTGTCCTTCAATCACGCTTCAACGGCGCAACGGATCGACGTGATTTTTGGCATGGGTACAGTTGAGGACCTGGAGAGTGACATAGGCTACTTTTTATCCCGGAAAATTAAGGAGTTCCCGCGGGAATAACAAAAAAATTTAACCACGTGGACAAAGTCGCGGGCATCAGCTAGTAATGAATAAATTATTATGAGTTAATCTCAAAACTTTCAAAACTATGGAGGAACAAATAAATGTGCTCACTCGACTGTTTAAGTGAAACTAAAAATAGAATAGGTACCTACTTCTAAAAATTTTTCTTAGCTAATTTCTTTGCTCTCTAGTTCAAGGCCAAATGTTAACAAACTTACAACATACAAGACTGTGCATTGGTCAAAAGGTGACATTTCATAATACGATCGATCGCGTCAAAATACTAAAAGATACAAAATACTAAAACCTTCAAACAGACTTAACAAGTTCGAGTTAAGGTTTAGAATCGTATGTATTGTATAGCTATTTCGGTTTCACCATCGCGCACTCCCTCTCCTACCTAGATATCGTGATTCGGTTCGGCTACGAATTTCGTTTCGTTTCCACCGCGATACAATATTGTCGCAAATCGGAATCGGCCGTCGCACAAGCGATATAGTGTTTCGCTCGAATATATAGTTTTAGCTCAGGCCGATATCGGATTTACGATATTGAATCAATATATAGTTTCAATAACTGTATACGTTTCGTATCGCCCACTCCTAATTGATGCTTCCTTGCTAAAATAATGGATTCTGGAAGTGCCTATTGCTCAATTGATACGTTTTCTAATTACTCATTATGTGTTTGTTCAGAAGATAATGGTTGTATTCACATGCGGTCACTGCGGGGAGTCTGTGCAGAAACCGAAAGTTGAAAAGCATTATTTGACTAAATGCAGGAACAAGGAACCCAACCTATCGTGCATGGACTGTTTTAAGGACTTCTTGTAAGTATACTTTTTATATTATAGTATACCTTTTGGTTGATCAGGAATAACTATAGGTTATGTATGTTAACTTATTAGTCCATGTGGTACTGTTAGTTTATTATTATTCTGATTATTTCTATTTTGGTGTACAGTAAAAATAATATTTCATTCATTCATTCAAAAGGTACAATTTTTCAAACAAACATACAGCTTCATTTAAATAAAATTTAAAGATGATGACTGCTTATATTCACAGAGGCAATGATTATGAGGCTCATACAAAATGTATAACTGAAGAGGAACGTTACTCAGCCAAGGGCTTTGCTGCGAAGGAAAAAAAAGGTGAAAAGAAGCAAAACGTCTGGGTAGATATGATACAATCTGTGCTTGAAGAGCAGAAAAACGCATCTAGTAACGTCCTGCGAATTCTAGAAACTATAAGCAAACATAATAATACACCTAGGAAGAAACCCAAATTCATTAACTTTGTTAAAAACGTATGTGGAAATAAAACAAATATTAAAGATATTGACCAAGCATGGGAAATTGTATCGGTAAAGTTGACTGAATTATCAAATTTGAATGCTCAGATTGTTAATAAAAAAAATGAAGAGAAAAATGAGTCAATTGATGATCCTGTTACTGAAAACAAACAAAATGGTGATGCAAATGGTACTTTAGAAAACGGTGAGCAAATTAATGGCGTTGATAAAGAACAAGAAAACACTGAAAATGAAAAAGCACAAAATGGAATTGATAAATCTGATCAAAAGCTTTCAAAGAAACAAAGAAAAGAAGAGAAGAAACGTAAGAAGTATGAAGCAGAGTTACAAAGCGTTGAGGCACCCCCTGAACAAACTGAAGAAGAACCTGAAGTGCCTAAAAAGGGCAAGAAAAATAAGAATAAAGAAAACAATCGTGCACAAGAGCAAGTCAACGGACAAGAGGAAACTGACAAGAATAAGAAACGTAAACGACAAGACACAGTCAACCAACCAGACGTTGAAGAAAATGGTGTTGCTGACATGGAAAATTTAGCGATTAAAGAAAAAACTATCAAGAAAAAGCTAAGAAAGGATAGCAAACACGAAGCAGATGAAAGCGTTTGCCTTCACGACCAGAATGTTGCAAATGCTGAAAACGAAGCAACTGAAACTAATGGTAGTAATGGAAAATTCAATTGGCATGAAGTAATAATATCTCTTTTAAAGAAGAAAGACAATGAATTACCATTCAAACGTTTACAGAAAAAGGTTCTGGGAGAATATTCGGAGTATACAGGGTGCGAAGTTGATGATCGTATAGCTGATAAATTTATTAAGAAATTAAAAAGCGCCCCTAATGTTAGGGTTGATAAGAACAGAGTTCTGTTACTTGAGGATTAGATATTCTGTGTAACTATTTTTTTTTAAATTAAGGATTACTGTACATTTAATATTATGAGCTGAATGCACAAATAATGCTTTTTTTATTAAATGTATGATAAATGTTATAAATTATAATTCTAAGTTTTCTGTACGGACTGACTTTGTGGCAATTTTGTATTGCAATTTCTTGCACTGCCCTAATGATTTTTCTCTAAAATCATTTATATTATGTATAAATAGGCTCTTACTTAAGACATTAACATACTTTTTAGAAGCTACACAATATACCCTGAAGAGTTTTGAGTCAGCTGTTGCATGTTAAAAGTATGTTTCTGTAGTTGATTGAATTTACTGCTATTTCAATATTATGAAGTGTACAATACCTACAATATAAATAAAGAAACTAAAAATATATTGTAGTACTAAAAATTTGTTTTTTTTTGTTAGGCTTGTAAAACATTATTATTATGTGTTTATTCTAATAAGGTTATAAGCGTTTTAAGGAATTAATTAATATTATGTGCTAAAACGGTGCGGAAAAACATTGTGAGGAAACTTGCCTGCTTGGGAGTTCTATATTAGTTGTTTTTAAGCTGTTTGAAGGGTGATGCCATAGTCCACCACTCTAGCCAATTCGCACTTGGCAAGGGTGGTTGACTATGGCATCACCCTGACCAGACTTCTCATGCTGAGAAGATACTCGTGCTCGGTAGTGAGCCGGCAATGGATGAGACGTATCCTACCTCTACGTGAGCCGGGATTTGCTAGTCTTAAATATGAACTCGGAAATGATTCTTTTAAAAGATTATTAGCAGTATCTGTCCTATGTCAGCGACTATGCGACGCGACGCGACAGTATTAAACAGTACGTTGTCACTTGTCGCGTAGATAAGTTTGACACATTTTCTACGTATTGCGTCGCGTCGCTTTCGACGCGGCATTGTCCTAGGCGACAACGCGACTCGATACGACGACGCGATAGTATCAAATACATAGTAGCTGACGGCCTTCAAATGGCTTACGTGACGGCCTTCAAATGGCTTAGATTTAAATTTGTCACTGTCTATCGCGTCGCTTTCGAAGCTAGGACAACGGGTCAGGGCAAACCTTTGCGTAGTGTTTCTACTTCTAGTGTCCAATAATCTATAGAAATCGGAATAGCATGATTGATTCGCTGTCGTGGAGGAATTTAGTAGATCCCCCCTTCCACCTAAGCGGCTGTTTTTTGTATGAAACATGGCAACAGCATATATTATAACGTAGAGAAAAGGAAAACTATTATAGCTAAGCAGGCTCACTTAGGTATAAATATTGTGACTGGCAACTACGGAACCCTACACAGCGCGTGGCTCGACACGCACTTGTCCGGTTTTTAGTGACTTTCCTACCTAAATGTTGCTATAACCTCAATTTACTGAAATGTATTCAGGGTATAATCTATCGAACACAAGTAATAAAATTAAAAATTTAAAAAACCCACGACGAACTGCAGAGCTCCATTATACCTTTGAGCTTTATAACTTTGAAACAACAATTAGAACTTAGCAAACGTATATATTACATAATATCTAAAACACAAAACTGCATCTTTGACGGCTCAGTAGTTTTTTTTACCAGCGTGGTGGACTATGGGCCAAACCCTTCTCTTTCCGAGGCGCGCTTGTCACGACAAATCAAAAGAGTCCAAATACGACGGGTTTACGATGAGTTCCTATGACAACCTCCTGGCTCCATCATGGGACCCTGGGCAGCATCTAGGTACAAAGTTCTTATCAAGACAATTAATCTAAAGAGTCCAAAGGCGACGGGTATACGATGAGAATTTAAGGAGTTCCCATGATCGCCTCCTGACTCCATCATGAGACCCTGGACAGCATCTAGGCACAAAGCGCTTGTCACGACAAATCAAAAGAGTCCAAATGTGACGGGTTTACGATGAGAACTTAAGGAGTTCCTGTGACCACCTCCTGGCTCCATCACGATACCCTGGGCAGCATCTAGGTACAAGCTAAATATATCTAAACCAGCACAGTAGTTTTTGAGAAAAATGGTAACTTATTGAAAAAATAAAATCATAGATTACAGCTCAGCTTTGTTGTCTATGCTCCTAAAATATATCTAAGAACCTTCTCACAAGCTATACACATCTAATGAAAAAAACCGCATTTCAATCGGCCCAGTACTTTTTGTGAAAAATGGTAACATATCGAAATATTAAAATCATAGACTAACGCTCAGCTTGGTTGTCTATGGTCCTAAAATATATCTAAGAACCTTCTCTCAAGCTATATATATATATATATATCTAATGCAATAAACCGCATCTCAATCGGCCCAGTACTTTTGTGAAAACTGGTAACATATTGAAATATTAAAATCATAGACTACAGCTCAGCTTGGTTGTCTATGGTCCTAAAATCCTAAAATATATCTAAGAACCTTTTCACAAGCTAAACATATCTAATGCAAAAAACCGCATCTCAATCGGCCCAGTACTTTTTGTGAAAATTTTTAACATATTGAAAAATTAAAATCATAGACTACAGCTCAGCTTAATTGTCTATGGTCCTAAAATATGTCTAAGAACCTTCTCTCAAGCTATATATATCTAACTAGTATTTCGCCCTGTGCGCGAGCTGCTAAAGCAGCTCACGGGTTAGACTTACAAGTAGTACAGATTTTACTGTACTAAACTGAATTCATTTATTATGGTGATCACAAAATAAATAAAAATGGCGCTGATTTTTTAAAACTTTGGTAACAGTTTCCTGTTTCGTAACCCCAGGGAGTCCTAAATACCTATCGATTTTGAACGAAATTGGTCAATTAACAAAGAATTTCAAAATGGCGCTGATTTTCTAAAATTTTGGTAACAGTTTCCTGTTTTGTGACCCCAGGGAGCCCTAAATATCGATTTTGAACGGAATCGGTCGATTAACAAAGAATTTCAAAATGGCGCTGATTTTTTAAAATTTTGGTACCAGTTTCCTGTTTTGTGACCCTAGGGAGCCCTAAATATCGATTTTGAACGAAATCGGTCAATTAACAAAGAATTTCAAAATGGCGCTGATTTTTTTAAAATTTTGGTACGAGTTTCCTGTTTTTTAATCCCACGAAGTCCTAAATATCGATTTTGAACGAAATCGATCAATTAATAAAGAATTTCAAAATGGCGCTGATTTTTTTAAATTTTGGTACCAGTTTCCTGTTTTGTGACCCCAGCTGGGAGCCCTAAATATCGATTTTGAACGAAATCGGTCAATTAACAAAGAATTTCAAAATGGCGCTGATTTTTTTAAATTTTGGTACCAGTTTCCTGTTTTGTAATTGCACGAAGTCTTAAATGCAATAAACCGCATCTCAATCGGCCCCGTACTTTTTGTGAAAAATGGTAGGTAACATATTGAAAAAATAAAATCATAGACTACAGCTCAGCTTTGTTGTCTATGGTCCTAAAATATATCTAAGAACCTTCTCACATGCTAAACATATCTAATGCAAAAAACCGCATCTCAATCGGCCCAGTACTTTTTGAGAAAAATGGTAACAAAAAAGTGCACAAACAAACAAACAAACAAACAAACAAACAAACAAACAAACAAACATACAAACAAACACACAACCTCTTAGGGCAAACACTTATACCGTCTCCGCTTCGTCGAGGGTAAAAATACAGGTCATCGATCTAAAACCAATGAATACAAAATAAGCTTTATGAAAAGCCTAATTTGGTAGTTGGGTTTTCAAATCACAATCCAACAATGTCTTCAGGCTACCAAAACTACTCGATTAATCTTTATTTTATGCACGTGGCGCACGAATTATGATTTATGTCGGCTAAATGAAAGTGAATGATTAATGGTTTCACCCTAATGCCAAGAGGTTTTGTCGGGGGCCGATGATCCGAGCCACAGTAGACCACCCTATTTAATAAACTTTTCTCCTACTCTATTTGCTTGGAAATTGCTTCATTGTTAAAAACATTTGGCTCTTTTCTGACCCGTAATACTCAAATAGGAAATCATTTCCATGCAACACAAGATTTTAGTGCGAGTTATGGTTAGCCATCGCCATCTATCGGCAATGTAGTAAAGCTTTCTTAACAAATACTTTCTATTGTTGCCCCCGCAACCACCACCGTGCCGCCAACCACGCAATCTGCCGTACCACCAACCGCACCACCAACTGCACCACCGCCCACAACGCAGCCGCCCACCGTTGTTCCGTCTGCGCCTGCGTCTTCGTCGGCACCTGCCGAGACGCGACCCACTACGGCACCTCGTGCCACACAGCCTCGCGCCACACAACCAGCGGCCGCCCCAAGAACATCAACCCTGACAGCGACCGCTAACCCTCCGACCGATCGTGGACAACCGGTGCGGGCAAGAAGGCGCCGCCGCAACCGAGCGCCTCGCCCGCGCCGTACTGAACCGACGGCGGCCTCGACTCCGCAGCCACGGCAACAGAGACCGGAGGCCGCGGCCGGCCGACAGCCACCGGCTGGAACCACAAGCCAGGCACTACCCACGCACCAACAAACCGCCCCACCGGCCACCACCTCGACCGCACCGACCGAGGCGCCGGCGCCGACTACAGACAACACCTCACATGCAACAGGCCGCTCCTAGCTCGACACAGGCCGATGTGCCGCGCCCTCGCCGGGCCGCAGCGCCACGTCCGGCTCGCCAACCTGCCCAACCCGCCCAAGCTCCAACTAACGTCCGCCCTGCAAGCCAACCAGCCCAGGGGGAAGCGCTGATCAACCCGGACATCATGGCCATAGTCCGGGTTGTGATCGAGGCGCTCAACACCAGGCTGACGGCGTACCTGCAGGGCCAGGGCGCAATCCAAGCCCTAGTAGTGGGAATGGCTGTGCTCACACGTAGCTATTCTCACAAGAATACTATACTGGAACCCAGGCGGCATTAGGGGTCATATTCGCGAGCTTGCTACACTCGCCCAGTCGCAGGATGTCCACGTCATCCTCCTGGGCGAAACCAAGCTCGCCGCCCACTTAGAGCTCCGAGTACCGAACTTCTTCGTGTACCGTCGCGACGAGGTCTCACCCCGAGGTAACACCTACAGAGGAACGGCGGCCTTGGTGCGGAGAGACCTAGTACACGAGGAACTGGAACACGCACCCTACAGATCCTTGCGTACGCAGGGAGTGCGTGTCCATGCCGGGGAAAAGGAGCTCAACATATATGCTGCCTACAAACCACCTAACACGAACTTTCACAGCACCGATGTCCAAACACTCCTCGAGCCGCAAATCCCAACACTGGTCGTGGGGGATATGAATGCGAAGCACCAAGCCTGGGGCTCGCGAGTCAGCAACACGACCGGCCGCACACTTTTCGAAGATAGCGAACGCCATAACTACGGCATACTGGGCCCGGGTGCACCGACCAATGTGCCGACTAATCCCAGCTTTGCACCCGACGTCTTGGACATCGTGTTGCATCATAGAGGATTTCCTGTCGAGCCCGATTCCTCCGCTCCGGGGGGACGACTTCATCTCCCCGTCCGAGCTGAGGAAGGCCGTCTTCCGACTTCCTAAAAGGAAGGCACCGGGCTACGACGGGATCCCGATCGCCGCCCTACAGCAGCTGCCGAGAAGAGCTCTCGTTGCAATAGCGAGACTCTTCAACGGCGTACTCCGTACCGCTCATTTCCCGGAGTCATGGAAATTGGGGAACGTTATTACTATCCCCAAACCGGGAAAGGACCGCCGCCTACCAGGAAGTTACCGCCTCATCACCCTCCTGCCGCACATCGCCAAGCTGTTTGAGCGTTTGTTGCTGCGAAGACTTGCCCCGCACCTTCATCCGCGTGCTGAGCAGTTCGGCTTTCGCAGCAACCACTCAACGACGCTCCAGCTGGCGAGAGGACTGCACTATATCGCCAGTGAGAGGAATCGTGGCCAATTCATCGTCGGGGTCTTCCTCGATATCGAGAAGGCCTTCGACCGTGTGTGGCACGATGGACTCCTGGCGAAACTCCTCTCGACCACCCTACCACCCGCGATTGTGCGGCTGGTAGCCTCATTCCTGGAAGGCAGGTCCTTCCGAGTGGCCGTTGAGGGCGCGGAATCCCAGCCGCGTCCGATACGGGCCGGAGTACCCCAAGGCAGCTGCCTGTCTCCGTGTCTCTACGCGGTGTACACGAACGATATCCCTACCCTCGCCGACCACCTGCGCGAGGGGAAGGAAGACGTGCTGTTGTCGCTTTACGCTGACGACAGCGCGTGCTTCGCGTCGTCGTTCCACCAAATCGTCGCTACAAACCGCATGTAACGTCTGCTGGACTTGCTTCCGGAATGGCTGGACAAGTGGAGAATGGCCGTCAACGTGGGAAAGACGGCCGCCTTTTTGTTCGGCGCCCGGAAGCACATGCGTCAGCTCCAACTGCGAGGACAGGACATAGAGTGGCAGACTTCGGTGCGCTACTTGGGGTGCCACATTGACGCCGGCCTGGCCATGGTTCCCATGATTGATCATGTTGTGAACCACGCCACGGCTGCCGCGTCGATGCTGCACCAGGTCCTCACCTCAAGCCTCTCACCGAAGACCAAGCTCCGGATATACGGAGCCTATGTCCGCTCGCGGCTGACGTACGCGGCTCCCGCCTGGTATGCGCTGTGCTCTGCATACCAGAAGAGCCGCCTACAAGTCCGGCAGAATAAGTGCCTGCGCCAAATCGTGGGAGCTCCGAGGTACGTGAGGAACGACGTGATCCATCGCGACCTCAAGACGCCCACCGTGGAGGATTACGTCCGTACGCTCGCGCGGCGCCTATTTGCCCGCGCAGACGACGGACCGTACGAACACCTCCACGGGATCGCACCGCCGACCACCCGACCTCCGACCGGGCGTCCACTACCTCGTGAGCTCCTACGATCGCCATCACCTGCGCGGCACACAGGCGATCGTAGCGACGACGACGCGACCAACACCGGATTTGACATCGACTCCGCGCGCAGCGGCGACTCTATCGCTCGCGACGCGGAGTCCACCGACTTAGACACCATCTCGGCGCGCGAGAGCGACCCCATTGCCCGCAGCGCCGAGAATCCAGGACAAGACACGGGTCCAGCACGCGGAGGTGACAACGTCACCCGCAGTGCGGACCCAATACCGGATGTGACACTCGACCCAGGTGCCCGTAGCCTACAAGGCAGGCCCTAGCCGGTTATTACCCGGCTTAAAGATATTCACCGGGGCACAGAGTTGCCCCGCGCCCCGCCCGGGTAAGGAGGCTCAGCCTCGAGGCCCGTAGATACCCCCGCTTGGCCCTCACGGGCCAAACGGAGAAGACCCACTGATGATGATGATGATCTATTGTTTTCTTGCAAATGAGAGAAATGTACCATACAAGTCTCGGCCGAATAGAAAACGGCCTCGTTTACTTAAAAAGGCCTCGGCTAGCGCCTCGTCTTTTTAAAATCACTTCGGAAAGCCACATAAGGCCGTGAATTGCTTTATTTCCGGCCTGGGCTGTAATATACTTACTATTTTTACCACTACAAGTTAGTCTGTGACCGTGTAGGTAAATTATAATGCGGTAAGACCGTAAGATGTTAGGGGCCTAAACTGATTGAGGTATGGCAGTTAAATTATTATTTAAAATGAATGTTTATTCTTTGTGCCTGGATTATGACCAAAGGTACTATTAAGTGTCCTGTGATATTAGTTATACACGGGTAACGTCCAGTAAGATCCTCAGTTTATGGGTAGGACAAGGTAGCCTCATTGTGCCATAAAACAACGCAACAAGATGAAAATACCTACTGATATGACAATAAAGCCGTATATAACCTTGTTTGTTGGCCAAATTGCTCATAAACACGGAATGACTGTTTTATTATATTACCTACTGCATGATGCCCGCAACTTCGTCCGTGACGATTTTAAAATTTCCATGGGAACTCTGCTTTTCAGGGATAAACAGTAGCCAAATTTTGTTTTTATTCTACTACAAGTTAGCCCTGCGATCTCACCTGATGATAAATAATTTATTTATTTCACGTATGACAACTTGTGCCACTTATGACAAAATACTTTACCACCGGTTCAGAAAGTTGATTTTACTGATATGTTAACTGATGATGCAGTCTAAGATGGTAGCGGGCTGACCTGTCCGGGGTACGGCATAAATCCATACCCCTAATCGGTTTCTACACGGCATCGCACAGGAAACCCTAAACCGCTTGTCGGTACGTTTTCGCCGGTACGGTGGCTAGAGAGAATTCAGATATTATACCTACCTAATCATGCAGCTTTCGGAACCGATGGTTGAGTTTTGACATGTCATAAGTGGCACAAGAATTTCAATAGGTATGAGCTTCCTGAAACCAATAGCTAAGTACCACATACGGTTTGTGTTAGTTAGCTATTGGTTTCAGTAAGTTTTTATTATTCGCAGGAAATAACAAAACGGTTGTTTCGGACACACAGTGGTCCAATAAAACTTTGGGTCCATAAACGACCTCCGTAAATCACAGATGCAATAAACTTTATGCCGACATCGACAATTTACATCGTTTGTTTATTGCCATACGATCCTAAACTAATGCGAAACTAATGCTGTCCGTTATCGGAAAGTTATTTGACGTAGGTACTAGGTAGCGATACAAATCAAAATCGTGAGGCTAAAATTGCAGGCGGAGGGGAATTTTTTTCACGTATTTGATCGCGACAACGTTAACTACGATTTATATTATGGAATTGATCGAGCGCCAGCTGTCAAGCGCTTCACATTTCCATACAAATCGTAGTTAAGAGGAATAGGTATTTAATAATTATATTGCCGTCGCGCTGCTCCTCGAATAGAGTCCCTCTCCCTTAACACCCGATAGGGACAACTGCAGCTTGCACCGATTATACCTATGAAAAACAGTCGAATAGTTACTCTCGTATTCTCCTGTTTCCTCCTCGAAAACTGAACCGTATTTTATCAAGAATAATTTAAGAAGGGCTAAGGCTATGTCGGTATGGTTTTCTTTTTTTTATTATATCCGTCATTTTACTTTGACGTTCGATTGCACTTGGCGTGGTGAGCTCTCGCGTCGATCAATCGTATTTGCAATGTTAAAACTCAGAGTAAGCGTACTGTACTTGCGGGATGTGTGATGATGAAACCATTCTCATTTTGAAGAGACTCGTGCCCAGTGGTGAGTCGGCAATGGGTTGAAACAAGGTTGAAATGATGATTGTACCAAGATAATTGAACGCTCGAGATAGCGATAGGATACTTACTAAAATGAAAAACCGGCCAAGTGCGAGTCGGACTCGCGCACCGAGGGTTCCGTACTCAAGAAGTAGGTACTGAAGCAAAACAATGAGGCAAAAACCAATATGTTTATTTGACGACGAGTACGAGGTTTACTGTTAATATCAAAAAAACTATGCTAGTTAAAGCATTGGCTATAGTTTTCCTGTAAAATATACATCAATTCCTATTGACCATAATTATTTCAGATTTTTCGATTGGTAAACTCCGGAGATAATGGGGGGGGAACGGTATTTTTTTAGACTTTTTCCCCGATAAATCAAAAACTATCATGACTAAAAATAATTAAAAATCTGTTTTAGAATGTACAAAGTAAACCCTTTCATATGATACCCCACACAGTACAGTTATCTCACTTTTAAATTTCAACCCTCCGATTTTCCCCCGTTTTTAAATAAGAACAAAAATAATTTCCAATTTTTTTTAGTTCAAGTGTCTTTGGGCCACTAATATACACAACTATTCCAAATTTCATGTCGATAGCTTCGGTAGTTACTGAAATAATCGAGTGTGACGGACGGACAGACGGACAGACAGACGGAGAAAGTCGCACCATAAGGGTTCCATTTTACCATTTTGGTACGGAACCCTAAAAAAGTAAGGTTCGTTTAATAACTTTACTTAATTGATAATCTAATTAAAAATTACATAATTTTTTTATTAGCTTAGTAAAAAAACTAAGTAAATTTTTTGCCCTTTTTACTTCAAAGGATAATAATTACTCATCAAGTAATTATAAAGTGAAAGTGTAATAAAAGAGTAGGAAAAGAGTTTCAATGTCTAAAAGGATCGGCCTTATCTGTTTATCTCGTCCTAACTTGATTACAGACGTTCGGATATCCAAAAGGACTGAACGCTTTTGTAAAGTTTTCGGGGAAATTAGAAAGAGGGAAATTTAGCACTTTTTGAAATTGGTGATTTCAAATGGAAAGATCTTTTATCTGGTGGCTTTATTACTAGGTATATTTATTTGAAGTTATTTTGAATAGGATCGACAAATAGGTAATGCCACAATTATATCCATACTAGCCGAGTTTCTTGCTGGTTCTTCCCGGTAGGAATGGCATTCCGAACCAGTGGTAGATTCACTCGACGATTCAAAAGTATGTAATTGTAAAAGTCTATTTGAATAAAAATCATTTGAATTTTGAATTTTGAACTAATCTGTATCTAGGTATACCTACCTACTAATATTATTAATGCGCCAGAATCGCGCTCAATCACGCCAGAACGGCTGAATGGATCTGTATGAAATTTAGCACAGAGAGAAATTATAGTCTGGAATAACATTCTTAATTTTTAACAATTCCCGCGGGTAGGTACCTACCGAAATACCTCAAACCACGCGGACGAAATCGCGGGCATCAGCTAGTAAAATTATAAGGTAATGAGAATTTTAAATTCAAGACGTAGACAAGTTTAAAACCCCATCACAGATCGCTTATCGTATTATCCGACGACCGCATCGTTTAGGTAAATGCTGCCTGGGGGGCTACTACCAACGCTTAAAACAATTTTATTTCAAAACGACAGTTTTATGTTACGTACTTTGACGTCCCTAAAATAAAATAAGGCTTGTAATTCTAAAACACGAACGTCAACAATATTAAAACAATACTGCTTTAGTGTATGGTAGTATGCCCACTGAACGGATTTGCTGCGGAATGCACAATAATTCCACTGTCTTGTTTGCAGGCAATTTACGTTGAACCATGCGCTATCGGCCATGTTTACTGCTTTGGAAAATAACTGTACTTACCAATTCCGTTTTATATATAAACTAGAATATCTGACTCACCCCGACTTCGCAAGGGTGCACTTCCACCCCCCCTCCCCCCCTATTCTCCCCCATTCTCCTTAGTGGCTATCAAAAACTGAAAGCCACTGACTTGTTTAGGTATATTTTTTTATTCATTGAATGTTTCCTTTGAAATATAAATGACATTAAGTCATACTTAGCAAACCTTCAATGGATAAAAGATAATATATCAGTGGCTTTCCTTTTTTATTAGCCACTGAATTAGAGAATAGGAAAGATGGACTACAGCATTTACTTATGTATTAGATGATACCCGCGAAGTCAAAAACCCTGATAATGCAGTCTCTAAGATAGTAGCGGGCTAACCTGTTAGGGGTTTGGCATTCATCTTAAACCCATACCCCTAATCGGTTTCTACACGGCATCGTACCGGAACGCTAAATCGCTTGGCGGCCATCGATATAGGTATGCGTAGGTACTTTCAAGGTACCAAGGATGGTCCCTTTCATAGAAAAAAAATGGGTGTCCCCACAGCCTCCTTTGTGTCCCACCTATAGAACACGCTCCGAACCTGTATAGCCTTGTCCTTGTCCCCGCCATAGCGCTGTCCTGCTTTTCAGGCTAGATGGCGTTAGTAATAGGTCTGTTAATAGGTCCACATTCTTTGTTTGACAGGGCCCGTCTATGTAAACTGAGGTCGTTGTTGGCAGCACGTCTTCGCCGGAAGGATGGTAACTAGCCACGACCGAAGACTCCTACCAGACCAGAGAAAATTCAGAAATTATAAATTCCCGAATTGATCCTGCCGGGGTTAAGACAACAGCGTTCAACACTGCGCCAGGGAAGTCTTCAAAATGGTTATCGATTTCCACAAAGAATGAAAAAAAACTTGAGAGGTGTCAAGGGACACTCGCGTGGAACGAAGTTCCTTTCGATTAATTAAACTCTCCAATTTTAAACTTGTTTTCATCGGCATTGAAACCGGCTTACATTCGCCCATGTTAATTTTTTTTATTAACTTTTCGATATAGCTTGTCTGTAACAACCACATTTCTCCCCCTACCCATAACCTATAACACGTTTAATATAACTAGCCTATGTAACTATTGAAAACATAATTATAATAATATAACTTTTTATTTTGAACAACTTGAAGTCAACAACACAAGTAAGTAGTCATAGCAACCAAAATCATCTTTTCATAAAAAGTGTCGTTACAACTTTTGGTCTTAATTTTTTCCATCTAGCCCCCTTTTGCAACGCGCGATACGGAACTCCGTTTCAAAAAAACCAGTTCCTTAGAAGTAGGATGTCCAATAAAGGTGGCGGGCGAGTAAACGGCAGGCGTAAATCCCGAGCGATGCAATAAACCGACTGCTGCTCGATTTTATGAGCGCCCCATCTCATTACAATTTTGTGTCACTTTAATGAGTTCTTTTTATTGTATTCGTTGGAAAATTGCCATTTTACATGTAACTTTTTTCTATAGGTACATACAATCATCATAGTATTAGCCTTGACTGCCTCATTGGTCTAGTGGTTAGCATGTTCGACTGCGGCCGACGAGGTCCCGGGTTCCAATCCCGGTTCGGGCCAAGTATTCAGTTTTGGGTTAGCGAAATTCGGTCGGGACCTCGGAAGGACATTATATTTTCAGCCTGCTTTAGTCCACTGAACATAATATAGGCTTCCTAGTGAGCGCCACCATACCCTGTTCTCAGCCTTTCTTACCCAGCCACTTCCCGCCAGTCTCTTTATATTATATCGGTTCATGATTTCGTGAATAGTTCCAAACAAACAATAGAACAAAATATTATACAAGCAAAATATTTGTGAGTATCTATCAATGTAAATAGCAATACAAATCGGTTTATACATGGTTTAAAACAAAACCTTAAGATAAGACCCTGTGTAGCGTAAAAGGGGTTTTTTAAAAGCAGTGTTTCCATCAAACGGTGACATAATGTACCTATGCTTGTAAAAATAATTTGCTGTTTTCAAGACCCATAAGCAGCCATTGACGCATCTCAAAACACAATTTAAAAAAAATCTCTGCATTGAAATTTATTTTAAACATACCTCTAAATTTACCTTTTAAAGCAATTTTTCTCCTTATTGAAACCAATAATTATAGCTCTAGAAATATAAGATAAAATTAATATTTCTATATCAAACACATTGTGGGATTCATTTGTATTGAAAAGTTAATATTTTTTTGTTTACAAATGATTTCATGCATTTTTGCGACATACGCTTGCTCGATTTTACCCCCCCCCCCCGCGCCTGTGTTTTTGCATGAGACGCGCAAGGCTGTCACATACTTATACAACATACCTACATACGATGCTGAAAACAAAAACCTCGTAAGCATGTACCAAACAAGTTAATAAACTGTGAAGAGTATTTGTTTTAAACATGTCTGATACAAACAATATACCTAATAATATGTATTATGTTTAAATCATTGAATTAAGAATAGAAATACATATTAACTAGTGAAACATCAGTGGGCTTCAGCATTGTAATAATTACAAAAATTATAATATTACCGTTTAATTTACGTTGCTCATAATACTTTTATGTATATTTTGTTCCTTCAAATTATATCTGTACCCTGATGCCCGCGACATCGACCGCGTGGAATAAGTTTTTTTATTCCCACGAGAACTCCATGATTTTCGGGGATATAGAGAAGCCTATATCACTCTCTAGGTCTTCTACTATGCCCTTACAAAAAGTCACGTCGATCCGTTGCTCAGTTGCGGCGTGACTGAAGGTCAAACAAACAATTGTGCGCACTTATAACATTAGTATGATGGCTGAGTTACTAAAACTCGGCGTCTTACCATTTCTATAATTAATTGGAATTCTGTGAATTAAATCTTTGTTTTCCATTTTCCATGTAAGTATCTTTTGACGCCCTCAGGCCTTTGAGTAAAAAACAAGGGCCTTTACGAAGTAATTATTTTAATGAAGTTATGCCTTTCTATGGTTTTATTTTTTTAATTTTCCTATCGCATCAAAGAAATACACCATAATATACTGTAAGTAGGTACTTAAAGTATTTTTTCTTTGATCTTAAATATTGACCTAAATACGAAATATTAAGTTGAAATTTAAATTAACTTAAATATAAGCTGAACTAATGTATTTAAATACTTCTTAAATACTAAGAACAAAAAAATCTAATTAAAACTATTACTTAATAGGTAATTAAGTACCTACATTAAAAACTGAACATTAAAACATCCAAACCAGTTGAACTACTTAGACAAAAACGTTCCAATTTGCTCAACTGGTTGAATTAGTTGAGTTTATTAGAATCTGTGACTCTTGCGTCATGTTGCTCAGAGCTGAGGATTGCGAAAAGAACCTAATTTTTTTAACAAATGACGTGCATCGCAGTTCGCTACACGATCGAACGCAACTACCGCGTCGTGTGGTTACCACTACAGCCATTAACTTCCCACTGCTGGGCACAGGCCTCCACTCTCATAGGAGAGAGGGAATTAGAGCTAGAGAGACCCACCACTCTGCTCCAATGCGGGTTGGCGGGGTATAACGACTATTATCATGTTAGTGATAATAACCGGAACCGACGGCGTAACGTGCTCTCCGAGACACGGGGCTGAGACACCACCAACTTCCTAACTCGGGGCTGTGCTGAGAATTTCTAGTCAGAACAACTGGCGCGACCTGGGACTCGAACCCGGGACCTCGTCGGCTGCAGTCGAACATGCTAACCACTAGACCAACGAGGCAGAGGCAGTCGTGTGGTTGCAAGGTGAAATTACCACCATTCAGTTATGTGGGCGAGGGTGAAACTACCACCATTGCAGGTATATGGTGAATATTTTGCACCGGTTCCTAATCCGCGCGTAAGGAACCTTCGAGTAGGTAGATACAGCTCACTCAATTATATCTAGATATCTGTTATGTAGACTGCCATAGAAATAAAGGATTAGGAAAACCTAGCTTATAAAACTTACCTTTGCGGTCAAAGTCACAGTAAAGCTACATTTTATATGCTTATTCTGAATTAAACAAAATTGGCGGTTAGCGTGAACTCCAGTAAAAGAGTGAACTCAAAACTTACACTTGTGAAAGATAGAAAATTCTCTCTATTCTGGCAAAGTCGCTTCGTATGAAATATTTTGATAGCAGGTAATTTTTATCTAAAGAGTTCGTGGTTGAGCACAGGTCCGTAGCCAGGTATTAATTAATGTGAGCCACTTTTAGCTATATTGCTTTTACTTTCTGCTCTTTCGATAAGTATGAATTTTTGTTCACACACCGGACTTTATACAACCAAGAGAACTGATGATCGTCAGGTACGTGAACAAACATCCATACGAATCTAAAGAATACTGTGCAACAGACAACGTTCCGTTTAAAAACAGACCGTTGTCTGCGCGGTCAACGAGAGGCCTTGCAGCTAGGCCCAACTGTCTATGCAAATCGTCATTGATGTAGAATTTTAGTACCCAAATCGTAATCAATTGACAACTTAAAACGTATTACTCGAACTGATTAGGGAGTTCAATATTCTTTTTGACGTGCAGGCATCTATGAACTCATCAAGCAGCTCGAATTATCCGTTTGATAAACAATTATAGTACCACAAACTTATCTGACAGCGTCTCTAGTAGATATGAAATATAAAATAAAAACAAAAATGAATAAAAAGGCATTAAAATTAGTTTCAATTTCGGCCACCAGGCCAGTTAAGTTTGACGGACTATACAATTAATCAAAGGGCAGGAATATTTTAGGTCACGCTGCACGCAGTCCTGCCCTGGATGCTTTAGCTCCTATGTAGCCTAAAAGCTTTATTCCCTGAAGCAGTTGGCAGAAGACACGCGTCTTCAATATTTTAACGACACTATGACGTGAAGGCACACGGCCTGTAAAGGAATTTATGTATGCCAGTTCTGAGTATGTTGTCACCTTTATCGTGGAAAATACAAGATTTTTTGTAAATCTGTAGATTGTAGGTATGAGAAAGTCTTTGTCGCAGTGGTGAATTTGTAAAGGGAATTCAAGACTTTTTTTTTTTTTTTTTTATCCAGTACAAGTTAGCCCTTGACTGCGATCTCACCTGATGGTAAGTGATGATGCAGTCTAAGATGGTAGCGGGCTAACCTGTTAGGGGCATGGCAGTTATTTTAAACCCATACCCCTATTCGGTTTCTACACGGCATCGTACCGGAACGCTAAATCGCTTGGTGGCACGTCTTTGCCGGTAGGGTGGTAACTAGCCACGGCCGAAGCCTCCCACCAGGACAGACCAAGGAAAAATCAGAAATTATAAATTCCCAAACTGACCCTGCCGGGGATCGAACCCGGGACCTCCGCACGTTAAGGCAACAGCGCTACACACTACGCCACGGAGGTCGTCGAACGTTACAGGTTAGGAGCGTGTTCTAAAGGTGGGACGCCCAATTTTTTTCTATGGAAGGGACCATCTAGTACCTACGCATACCTATATCGATGGCCGCCAAGCGATTTAGCATTCCGGTACGATGCCATGTAGAAACTAATAAGGTGTATGGATTTTATATAGCTGCCATACCCCGAACATGCTAGCTCGCTACCATCTTAAACTGTATGATATCACTTACCATCAACTTGTAGTCGATCAAAAAAAATGTCGACGAACTGATATTTCAATAGCGCCTGGGGCTCCTAAGGATTTTGCCTTTATTATACTAAAAAAAAATCCTTTTTGGTTCAAGTGGGAACTCTTTAATTTTCCGGGATAAAAAGCCTATTTGTCATTCCAGACTATAATCTCAGTGCCGATCCGTTTATCCGTTCTTGCGTGATTGAGTAACAAACATGCATTCATCCATCCAAACTTTCGCATTTATAATATTAGTATAGATATAGATAACAATATTGTTTGAATCGCAAATTAAGTAAATTATCTTGGGTCTCCAATTTCGTAATAAAGATTGGAATCATCAGGAGTTCTTGTGATTTCAGATATTATTACTGTTAAAAGTTTGCAGGTATCCACCTTTAAAGTTATTCTGTGGTCTTATCTCATCTTCTGCTCGGTTAGTTCGGGACTTGAGTTAAAAGGATTGATCTTGTAAAAGCTTCTTAGAAACAATATTAGTTATTTTTAGGTAAAATAATATTACATTACGATACCTACGGCTTAAGATCCCCACTACAGATCTAGCCCCAACAGAGGTGCGGCGCGGCACATAGCGGCAAGTATTCTTTGTATGAGGTTTTATGGAGCTGGGCCCACTTAAAAGCGACGCAGCGCGGAGATGCACTGCGCGACGCGGCCCCGTACAAATTTAATTTATTTTCTTTTAATTTACCAAGTATTTTAGGCGGTACATGGACTCTTAAATTGATCTAATTAATTTTTTTCTCCTACTTGGTCGGAAATTGCTTCATTAACACCAGACCAGTTATATACTCGTATAAAAGATCGTTGTTCATTGATACAAAATCGATTGGAAAGTCCTCGTCCCTCCAATATAACTCACCCTTGAATTGCTTTATTTCCGGCCTGGGCAGTAATATTCTATACCCCAACGACGTGGATGTTGCGTTCTTTTCCATTACCGTGCGTGCATTGCTACGTCAGTAATTGCTACGCCGTGCTACATCAGGCTACGCCATGCTACGGCCCCAGTCTGCTACGGCCGCGGTGGCTTTATGCTCGTAATTAAGACAACCTCCCTAGCGCTGTTGTGAGCGCTGTAGTCTGACAACTGAGAGGTCGCGGGTTGGACCCTCGGCAGAGTCAATTTAGGAATTCATCATACTACCGGCAAAGACGTGCCGCCAGGCGATTTAGCGTTCCGGTACGATGCCGTATAAAAACCGATTAGGGATACGGGTGTATTATATCTGCCATTCCCCTTAACAGGTTAGCCTGTTACCATCTGAGACTGCATCTTCGACCACGTGAGAAGTGAAGTGAAGTAAAAAAAAAAGGTAATTTTCCAGAACAACGCCAGCTCCGGTTGAAGTATATTTTGAAGGATAAAGTAAATAAAAACTTAATAGTAATTATATAGTAAAAAAACTGAAACAAACTACAGTAGTAAATAGACCATAGGCTGTCCAAACGAATTGAACTTCAAAATGTTGGAAAATACAATTTGTCATGGAAGTTAAGACGTACAGTAAACGCTACGTTTCGCTTATTGACAACCATAAACGCTCATGTATTACCTTACCACTGCAGTGAATGTAAACACTAGGCTATTCGCTAGACTCAGGCTTTTTGATTCCCGCGGGAACAAAAGTAAATTAATTAAAGAGCGGAATAAAAGGCAGTAGTTGGTCCTTATCATGATGCAACCTTCCTCTGTATTACCTATGTAAACCAAATTTCTTCAAAATCGGTTGAAAAGATTGGGCCGGGAAAGCGTAGTGCCGTTGTAGTAAATACTATAATGCTCGCACTATACTCGCGCTGTTCGCTACACGTTGTCTAGACCAGTTTATACAGAAACCAAATGAAGCCAGAAGCGATGAAAAGTTATTCGATCGCCGGGCATGATCCTCTAACTTTTCGGAGTTATCGTGTGTGTTTTATGAAATTAAATAACGCTTGCTTTAACGGTGAAGGTAAACATCGTAAACAAACCTGCATATTATGCCCGAGAGTTCTTAACAACGTTCTGCTAAGTCTGACAATCCGCACTTGGCCAGCGTGGTGGACTATGACTAAAATCTACTCATTCTGAGAGGAGACTCGAGCTCATTAGTGTGCTGGTAATGGGTTGAAGAAATGCCCAGTGCAAACCCTTGGACCTAAAAAGTGGAAATACTTTTATAATGTAGTCATAGACAAGAAATAAAGCTAGATTTTTCTAAATTCCCACAGGAGCGATGTCGCAGGCTGTCACTAGGCAGGCTATAAGCACTTCCGATTTTCCCTATCGTTTCCTAGTTTCGTCCAATTTTCCTCCGCTGTTTTTATGATGTCATCAGCAAACATTCCAGCAAAATTTGCTTAAAATTCACGATGGATCACCGATATGTATTAACTTTTTTAATCCTTAATACATCGAAATCTCCTTCATCTCAGAAACTCAGCGTCCTTTCAATTTCAATCCCTTTTGCTCCATCTGTCTTTACGTCGTGTATTGATAGTCTTGGATACGGCCATTAAAGTTCCTACTGAGTTTATACCAGAGTTTGGCTATCCAAAAATGAAAACCATGACATGTGCCTACTTTTTATCAATTGAAGGTTCGCTGTGAAATAAAAAAAACATTTTCTTAGCAAACCATCAATGAATAAAAAAGATAATGTCACTTTCATTTTTTGATAGCCACTGAGTTACAGAATAGGGGGGCAGATGGGTCGATTTTGACGAAATTACGACCAAGATTGTATCCCAAAGGATATAGGAGTTAGGGCATAGGACTTTTTACCCCCGAAAAAGAGAACAAATATTTGAAGTATTTTAAGACTTAATAAAAAGTCGCTTGCTCTTCCACTATAAGACATAAATAATATGTATAATCCTTATAGATCTCCTTAGTAAATGAAAGCCTCGAGCTTTATCCCTAAGATCCTAGCTAAGCCTCGTCACATGGCGTACAAGTATTTAGGTATTTTCGCGATATACCTACATTTATGTTTTTAAATCGTTTGCTCAAAGGTATTTTCGTGTCCATTAAGACCCATTTCATTTTGTGAAAGGAAAAAAAGGGGAAACGTGTTCTGTAATAACATATAATTAAATTTTTAAAAATAATGGGCGTATAATGTGGACTCGCACAAGGACACATGTAAAAAAAATTACGTTCGCAGTCTTTTTCTGCCCATCCAAGCAAAGAGAAGCGTGATCACAGACTAGGACCGGACAGGCACTTTGTTGGAGACATTTTGTCTTGTGGCTCCATATGATATTGTCCTCCCGACCGAATTTCGGCCACCGCGGTCTATCTCTTGAGAGATAAGCCATCTCCGCGGGATATAGGTATTAAGTGCACAAGTGTGTGCGCATACACAGGTGCACTCTCTGTTCCTTTACTCCCATAGCCCGATGGGACGGACAATCCGACACGACGATAGATCAGGCGCAGGACCGACAGCTTAACGTGCTTCTTGCTGGTTTTTCTCGGTAGGAATGGCATACTGAACCAGTGGTAGATTCACTCGACGATTCAAAAGTACTACTAAAAGTTTATTTTAATAAAAATCATTTGAATTTGAATTGTCTCTCCGAGGCACGAAAGAGAGTTCCACGAATTTTTGTCGGAAAAGCAAAGGCATCAAGCTCATACGGCCTCGTCGGTTTTCGTCATATAGTGTATTATCTATGGTTTTCGTAATTTTATTTAACTATCATATCTGCATAATAAATGCGTATTTCTTTTTCAAAAAGATGTTTAATGCTTTATATACAAACTCAATGGTGTAAACACAGATGTAGTTCAGTATGTAAGTATTCCAAATTTAAACCACATTCTCCCCCTAGAGGATGAATGAAATTCAGTACAATTTTCTTTCCCTGTTTTTAACAGATTAAAAATGACTATTGTTATGTTCGCTTTTTGTGGCATAGAATGTCACTTTTTTGAGCAAGTGGTACGAAAAAGTTTTTTTCGTACCACTTGCTCAAAAACACTCAGGACTCGTCTTAAATCCTGTGTTTCTTCTTGTTTTGTAGAGTCACAATAATTAATGTTCAGCAACTTTAAAGCCAACGATAAAACACCTTAATAAAATAAAACACCCTATTTCTCTAAATCGACTAACGAGTACATAGGTAATGTGCTTTGGGAATTATGGGGGATCGATGAACCTACTTTTTTAACATGAATACAAGCGCGGCTCTGTTCCAGCAACAATTTGTCAGGTCACATTATTCCGCACCGCTGCGGGCTCGGTGTAACGTACCCCATTTTTTCCCGAGTGGGGTCGAGAATTATTGACGCCATTAGTCTGTATCTAAGAACGTATTACGAGCAATATGTTATTTTTTTATTCCAGTACAAGTAAGCCCTTCACTGCGCCCTCACATGCGGCTGTGGGGTGCTGTTCTTTGTGGTGATAAAATGAGAAATTGGATAGTTTTAAGTAGACTGTGTTTTTTTGATATATGATGATGATATGATGATAAATGATAATGATATAAATTGATATTGATAACGAGTACTATCCGCGCGGACGATCGAACCGTACCTACCTACTGCATTTTACCGCACTGTCCTACTTAACATGAGGCAGTTGCGTAAACTGCTGACTACGCGGTGTTCGGTTACACGCAGTGTCAAGCGGCTTTACTGTTAAGGGTACGAATCGGTTTTTACACGGCATCGTACCGGAATGCTAAATCGCTTGGCGGTTTGTTTTTGCCGGTAAGGTAGTAACTAGGCACGGCCGAAGCCTCCCACCAGACCAGACCAAAGAAAATTCAGAAACATGCTTGTAATAACATTTAAAGCTAATACATAAAAACGGATGTGTAGGAAGTTTGGTATATATGCTAAGGAGAATTATGAAGGCATCAATGAAGTAAGCCCTTGACTGCGATCTCACCTGATGATAAGTGATGATGCAGTTTAAGATGGTATAGTGGGCTAACCTGTTAGGGGTATAGGTAGTTATGTTAAACCCATACCCCCGGTCGGTTTCCACACGGCATCGTACCGGAACGCTAAATCGCTTGGCGGTACGTCTTTGCCGGTAGGGTGGTAACTTGCCACTCCCGAAGCCTCCCAGACCAGACCAGAGAAAATTCAGAAATTATAGATTCCTAAATTGCCCCGCCGGGAATCGAACCCGGAATCTCCCATGTTAAAACAACAGCGCTCAACACTACGCCAGGGAGTCGTCAAAATACCTGAAAGGTACCAATAAGTATTCGTTTTATTGTAACGTTTTCAACAAAGACTTGATAAATTCCTTAATTAAACCCATACCCATGTTAAAACAACAGCGCTCAACACTACGCCAGGGAGTCGTCAAAATACCTGAAAGGTACCAATAAGTATTTGTTTTCAACCGACTTCAAAAAAAGGAGGAGGTTCTCAATTCGACTGTTTTTTTTTTTTTTTTTTTTTATGTTTGTTACCTCAGAAATTTTGACTGGGTGGACCGATTTGGATGATTCTTTTTTTATTTGAAAGAGCATACTTCCCATGTGGTCCCATATAAATTTTATACAAATCGGTCGAGCGGTTTTTAAAATATCAAGAATAAAATAAAAACTTTGTATAGCGTGTGCTTGTTGTTGTAAAGTTGGCGCGGGAGTTTGAAGTCGGTTGTTTAAAAAGTATTTTTTATATTAAATTATATTGTAACGTTTTCAACAAAGACTTGATAAATTCCTGAATTTAAAAGCCGATAAGGTTCTAAATAGTTTAAAGTCCGATTTCCAGACGGTATAAGCCGCTTCAAAAGCCTGTTATAAATAAGTGTAAAAGAAAACGCGCCTCCGCACTCCACACGCGGTAAATATTAAGTCGGCTACATGAAGGCATTTCAGATCGAACCCTCGGTATTTCTTAATCAAGACTCGATCGAAAGCCGGCCGTTTTCTTGACCAGTTTTCACAATGACTGGACTGAAACTTTTATAATGTCCTCCCGACCGAATTTCGGCCACAGCGGCCAATCTCCAGAGGACCGACAGCTTTACGTGCTCTCCGGGGCACGGGGGTGAAACACCTCCAACTTACTAACTCCGGGCTAGTACTGACAGTTTCTAGCCAGAAAATCTCAATAGGTACTTACTTGAGATTGAAACTTTACTTCGTATTCGGCGGTACAGTCTTGGCATACTGGTCGTCGATATCTTGGTTGTGACTCGTTTGACAATCCGTCTTTACTTTTCCTGGTTGCCTCTCTTGCGCATTCGTATCACGGAATAAACGGATACGCAGCGACGTGCCCCGTGACTACATTTTATTGCGGAAAATCAAATAGATCCATTTCAATTCCATTCAAATGGAGGCATTTTAAAATCTTATTCGGTACATCATCATCTAGTCGGTACTGAATACTTAGTCAAATGCTTTACTACTACCTAAACATAAATATTCCCATGAAATATTCCCATAATATGTGAAGAGTGTACACGTATTTCGCTGCTAAAACAGCCGGCAGGCGAGCGGATCCAATCCGCTATTTGATTAAAACGAGGTTTTAACTTCATTGTGTCTGATTGCGATTCACGTGAGAACGAAGTTGTATAAAGGGTGGAAACAATTAGGGTCTGTAGAGGTGATCCATATTATAGGTATACCTACTACTAGATGATGCCCGCGAATTCGTCCGCGTGGATTGCGTTTTTTTGATTCCCGGGGGAACTCTTTAATTTTCCGGGATAAAAAGTATCCTATGTCCTTTCCCGGGATGTAACCTACCGCTGTACCAAATTTCATCAAAATTATTTGAACTATGAAGATGTTGGGAACATGCCCTATCCTCACAAATACCAGAGTATTTCCATCTATAACTGTATATGTGGGATGCTAACTGTCCATTTGATTCAGTCTACGAGTACTTCACCACTATCTTGGACAACGTACATCCATTTCAAAAGCATTTACTGGAACGTACTACACACTATGTTTCCAGTCTCTGAACTAGACTAACTACTTACATAAAACTAAACTGATCTTACTTTTTTTTAAATTATCTTTATTTGTTTTAACAGGGCTTTTATACAGTATGTAATATGACAGATCTATTGTACCTTAATTATTAAACTCAAAAAACTTCCTAATCTATTAAGTACCTACACCGAATTCGGTTCTGCCAAATCGTACTTAATCGGTGGTATACATACTTAATCAAAACATGACGTAACAGAGAAAGAAATAAATGATTGATGATTGATATTTGTATGAATATATGAAATTGAGATGTTTGTTGATGAATTAGAAAGCCGCAACATATCTAGTGTGACCCTAACGTACAAATATTTTTTTAAAAGATTTCACAATTATTTCAACATTACACAAAACCATTTTAAATAACCAAGGAAGAATGCTTGATAAATCACATACAACAGTCAAAGTACTTCGAACTTGTATATCTTACATGGAATAAATAAATTGAGTATGGAGTATATAGAAAACTAGCTCATGTTTAGTTAGATTTTGGTCTTAAATTACATTTAAATTTAATTAAATTACTTTAAATACATTTAAAACCCCTATTTTAAAATTTAAAATAGCAGAGACTGGCTAAGGGAAGAAAATAAGGTTAGTGTAGGAATAGTTAAAAGGTCACAAGTACTCCAATACTGACTAATTAATTCTTCTCTTTTATTTATATTGTTTATTTGCTCTTTTAGTTTTATCGTTTATTTGTATTTTATTTTGTTTTTGTTAAGATGGGTTTCTTTTAAAATTGCTTGTTTGTAAGTGATAGGTTATTAGGTAGATATACAAGTGCTAATTTTAGATGTAACTTAAATATTATGTTTAGAGCACCAACTCGCCAACAAACAGGCCCACCAGTTTGGCGAGATTTATATTTTGTAATAATTGTTGTATCCATTGAAATAAATAAAAAAAGGGTTGAATTATCAAAAATCTTTTATCGGCAGCGCCTGTCTGAAGGGCACTTAGTGTTGCTAGATCTTTGAAGAAACTCCTCCTGATAGCTTTAATAAGTTACTGTATTGTAGATAGCTCGGGCCCGCGACTTTGTCTGCGTGTATTGAGGTATTTTGTTCCCGCGGGAGCTCTTTAATTTTTCGGGATATAATAAGTAGCTAATATGTGTTATTCCAGACTACTCAATCTATCTCTGTGCCAAATTGCATCCAGATCCGTCCAGCCGTTCAGCAAGATTTAGTAACAAACATCCATCCATCCAAAGTTTCGCATTTCTATTATTAGCTTACCTATAGAAAAGTATAGATATATAGATCCATGTTAACCGTTACTTTGACTGTGTGGATTTGGGTTTTCAAAATTCCGTGGGAATTCTTTGATTTTCCGAGATAAAAATTATGCCCTAACCCGGCATGCGACATATATTTGTACAAAATTTTGTCAAAATCGGGTAAAATGATGGGCTTAATATTAGGATATAAAGCTTGTTAGTCGATGTGTACGTCTGTGAGTCACAGTAGATTGAAGAGATAAATAGCGGACTCGATAGAGAAGCGATTTGCCCTATTGTGGTAGACTGATAACAGCGTCGCTGATTATCCTGCCCTCAATAACCACTCGCTGTATCTAAGAGATTGCCGGAATGGCGCTTGGTGTTGCCAGATCTTTGAAGATTATCCTCCCCAATTGGTAGCTTTAGAAAGTTACCATATTTTAGTTAAAAGAGCGAAAATAAGACTAAATTATTTTTACTTTGTTTATTTATTTGTAAAAGGGTCATCATTGTAATTGTTTCAACCCATCGGCAGCCCACTGCTGAGTAGAAGTTTACTCTCAGAATAAGAAGGGTTCGGAAATGGTCCACCACAGTGGCTAAATGCGGATTGGCTTCATTCATTCTTCATTGGCCACACACACCTTTGAAAGCATCTACGAAGAACTCTAAGAACTCTTGGGCGTGCAGGTTTCCTCGCGATGTTTTCATTCACCGTTAAAGCTAGAGATATTTCCTAATTGCTTGAAAAGCACATAATTTGAAAAAGTGCGTGCCCGAGGATCGAATTTCCGACCATCCGAATAGATGATCGAACGTCTAAACCACTAGTCTATTACCGCTCTTAAAAGACTGTAAGAGAGTAATTTAGACAGGGCCAATTTTTATAATAAAATAAAGCCGCAATACAATTTAAAATTAACTTCTGTTTTGGAATCCCTAAATCATGAGGGATAGCATAACTTTGTATTGAACATTAAGTATTAATTTCTATTACTATACACGTTAAACAAGAACAATCGTAACGCAGACAAAACAACAGTATCCCAAACCACTGAAAACAATTCGCCGCCTGAACTCCGAAGTCGCACAGCTCGTTATTTAGGATACTAAGTCAAAACAAAACAACACAAAGTTCCAGAATGGGCATATTTATTTAAAACGTTTACATAGTTAAAATAATTTAATTAATTATTAGAGGTCCGATGGTTTATGTTGGATGAAGTTTACCTTCTGTAATTATTATTAAAATATGTGTTGAGTTCGCATTGCCGAATGCCAGATCCACAAGTGATATAAAACTAATGGTAAATAATGATATGTTGAAAATAGAAGATACTACTGTGTTCCTGGGGGTGACCTTAGACGCAAAGCTTCAATGGGGCACCCATATATCAACACTTGCTGGCAAGCTTAGTTCTGCTGCTTACGCTGTCAGAAGGATTCGACAGTTAACTGACATCGAAACTGCCAGGATTGTATATTTTGCTTATTTTCATAGGATTGTCTTACGGAATCTTACTGTGGGGTAAAGCGGCAGATATTCAAAAAAATTTTGTATTACAAAAAAGGGCAATACGTGCAATTTATAATTTAAAACCGCGTGATTCCCTTAGAGAGAAATTTAAAGAAATTGGTATTCTTACTGTCGCCTCGCAATATATACAGTAATATAATTTTTGTAAAACAGCACATCTATAATTACAAAAAAAATTGCGATTTGCACGATAGGCAAACTAGAGGCCGTAATAGGCTCGTCACTCCATCGCTCCGCCTCAAAAAAGTCAGAAGGTCATTCGTGGGAATGAGCATTCTTTTCTATAACAAAATTCCACAACCTATTTTATACTTGCCTATACACAAATTTAAGAAATCCATTAAAAGTATGCTCCTAAAAAAAGCTTATTATACTGTTGAAGATTATGTCAAATGATAGAGGAGCATGGATTTGATCGCTCCAGCAATGTATAAGGACAGCGGTTACATAATTAGTACACATTGATATAATAATCATTGTAAACTGGATAATTCCCGCGACTTCGTCCGCGTGGACCAAGTTTTTTCGATTCCCGCGGGAACTCTTGAATTTTCCGGGATAAAAAGTAGACTATGTCATTCCCCGGGGTACAACCTACCCCTGTACTAAATTTCATTAAAATCGGTTGAACATATACATTTTTTGATTCCCGCGGGAACCTTTGAATTTTTGGAGGATGAATTATTTAAAAAGAGCAACCACCGAGTTTCTTGCTGGTTCTTCTCGGTTGGAATGGCATTCCGAACCAGTGGTAGATTCACTGGACGATTCAAAAGTACTTGTAAAAGTTTATTTGAATAAAAAAACATTTGATTTGATTTGATTTGATTAGAAAAACATAAGTAAATGTACACTTTGTTTTTACCATTGAAAATGGTAATCAGATGCAAATAGCCTGAGACGTATTTTTGGCCATAGCTCCGAGGATTTTGGGAGGATCGAGATGGGAATAGTACCAAGAGTTGAGGAATTTATCGAGACACGTGTGAGCGTCTGAATTTCGAAAATCGGCTGGTAACTTTTTTGGAATTTTGAAAAATTTAAAAAAAACTCGGGTTTTTGGGGGGTTATTGATTACTAAATTGTAAATATTTCGGAAAAAATCGACTTAAGGAAAAATTTAAAAAAAGGTCCTATAATATTAGTTTAGCTACAAAACTTTTTCGGTGTATTATTTTGATGTAAGTATCTCTTGATCCTTGCTACTATAACAACAAATAATTAAAATAAAACAAAATTATAAATAAAAGGGGTCCCCATATAATATAAAATAAAATGGGGTGGGGTTAATGGAGTTAACCTAAACCACACCATATAACTACTTGTATTTAAAAAAAAAAATAGTGGTGGTGGCTTGTGCGATGGTACGGAACCCTTCGTATGCGAGTTTGACCCCCCATGGCTGATTTTTTTATAATTACGCGTGAAATCTTAAATTTTCCGGGATAAAAGTAGTATATGTCCGTCTCCGGCATGAAAGCTATCTCTATATCCGTCAAAATTAGTTAAAACTAACTATAGGCCATGTTAAAATATTGCAGGCAGACACACACTTTCTCATTTATAATTATAGTATGGACAAGCTAGCTTACATAATAAATCTCATTTCCTTTAACCATACCATGGTTATAACAACCTCGAATAGTTGTCGAAGTATCAAGAAACAAACGATATACAGGATGTCTTCAAAATTACGCGATAAAAAATTTCTAGTTTTTTTTTTCGGGTAGTATATGACGGCTGCAAGTAGCTAAGTGGGAGGCTTCAGCCGAGGATAGTTACTACCTACCGGTTAGTTACCGCCAAGTAATTAAGCGTTCCGATACGATGCTATGTAGAAACCGATTAGGGGTATGGGTTTAATATAACTGCCGTACCCCTAACAGGTTAGCATCCTGTCCGATGGTAAGCGATGATACACCTAGGGTGCTCACCAGATATCACCAGATACCAGTGGTGGTATCTCACCAGATAGCAATCAAGGGCTAACTTGTAGTGGAATAAAAAAAAAAGCGAGGGAAGTACTTTTGTTACGTGATAAAGAATAATAATAGGGTAGTTAAAAATAACACCCTGTAAAAGTCAAACAATATCGCTCCTTTATGTTATTAAGTTACCTACAAGGGGAATTTCAAATTGCCTAATCAAAGGCCCATAGTTGGCGAAGATATTCCACGAATGCAATACATTCTATGAAACTAAACGCTTGTATATCTTGTGTGAGTTTAACAACTTACGCATAAATCATAGTATTCAAGTAACTAAACACACTTTTTCCCACCCAAAAATCGTGTTTTCTAATCTGGTAAAGAGCAAAGGCGATTCAATGAGATTATTCGAGCAGAGGCGATGGAAGGAAGTAGATTAATGAGGCGCGCGAATATACGCGCAATGAGCTGGAGCGAGACACGCTCGGTTGTCTCGCTGTCGCACCACCCTCACGTAGACGCGATTAAATTTTCTCTTCAAATGTAAAACGCTAAGTGCTCATTACTCAAATTCTTCTATACTAATATTATAAACTCCTTATAAAGGAACTCCTTAATTTTCCGGGATAAAAAGTACCCGGGATACAAACTATCCCTATAAAAAAATTGATCGAAATCGGTAGAACAGATGGGCCGTGAAAGCGTAGCAGATAGATAGACAGACGGATATACTTTCGCATCATACTAATGTTATCAATGCGAAAGTTTGGAAAGTATGGATGAATGGATGGATGTTTGTTATTCAATCACGCCAGAACAGCTAAACGGATCTGGATGAAATTTGGCATAGCAATAGATTATAGTCTGGAATAACACATAGGCTACTTTTTTACCGAAAAATTGAAAAGTCCCGCGGGAACCAAAAAAACCTCAATCCATGCGGACGAAGTTTAGTTATTTAATAAAAATCTGATGAATAGTTCAAATATGGTGGGCGGGCTTAAAAATACGTAGATTTTTAACTACGCTGTATAATGACTGTATAGTACATAGGTAAATACTATAGTAGATAACGGCCAAGCCGGGGCAGGTCGACTCTACCTTTAACTATCATAATGAGTTTAATCAGCATCAATCTCAAACAAGTGCTAATGAAGAGACATTCCATTAATCCCACTAATGAATCCATCCAAATGACATCATTATCATGAAAGTTATAGGTGGTTATAGTCTGGGAGCCCACATCGACGCCATTAGCCATTCCTTAACCGAATACTTTTTAGCATATTATATTATTTGTCACACGAAGGCAGGAAACTCGTAGAACTCGTAGAAACACACAGATGATGTTTCGTATATTATAATTCCGCGTTTAGTTATTTCATGTGTTTAATTACTTATAACGCGATTTAGTTAACTCGAAACACCAATCACAATTACTGTTGACAATAATGATTACAATTTCACTAACAGATAAAGAATGACTCAAGTACTGCCAAACGATCTTATTTATAGAAGACACATTTAGTATAATGACGTTTTTGTCATACGTATATTTCTTGAATCTTATTTAAAGTCAAATGAGCTGTTATTATTCATAAACGCTAACAATATAGTCCGTCAAACTTATCTAGCCCGCTGGCCAAAATTGGAACAAATTTTTCATGCCTGTTTAGTTTTTTATTTTTTTTATTTTTCATATCTACTAGCGACGCTGTCACCGGGTCAGTTAAGTTTGTGGGACTATAAGCACAGAATAGGTAATCTATAAGTTCGTTTTGGCACGATAAAACACTGACAAACGCAGTGACCAACGAGCATTAAACAGTAAACTTTGTCACCCTCCCTTAGTAGGTATAGATGCCACATGCTTTTTACGGCTCAGCTCTTTTTTTATTCCACTACAAGTTAGCCCTTGACTGTGATCAACTAAGTGATGATACAGTTTAAGATAGTAGCGGGGTAACCTGTTAGGGTATGAGTTATATTATATTATTAAACCCATACTCCGGGACTCTTTTTAGGGATCGGCCGAAAATCAGCGCTGTTGTAAAGATTTTATTAATTTACTAGCTGATGTCCGCGACTCCGTCTACGTGGACGTATGAAAAATAGATAGTAGCCGATTCTCAGACCTACTGAATATGCTCACAAAATTTCATGAGAATCGGTCAAGCCGTTTCGGAGGAGTATGGGAACGAAAACTGTGACACGAGAATTTTATATATAAGATTTATTTAGTCAGTTTCTACACGATATCGTAAAGCTAAATCGCTTGGCGATACGTCTTTGCCGGTAGGGTAGCCACGGCCGAAGCGAAAGCGAAGTTCTTAAAAGAGGGTAGGCATAAAATTTCTTCGGCATATTCGATTCAGTGTGGGGTTTTTTCTTATTTTTCGTGCATTTATAAGAGTATAAATAGTGGGAAGTACAGCATCATTTTATCTAATAACGGCCGGTTTCTGAATTGAGAATTTCATGTTGAGTCTGTCTCAAAGACTACTTAAGGACTAATTAAGCAAATTTTTGTGTCTAAATTGACATTGGGCCGGTTTCTGAATTCAAGCAAAAACAGCAAGTTCCAACTCTTAAACCTTACACAATATCAATTCAGAAACAAAAATTTGCTTCATTAGTCCTTAAGTAGTCTTTGAGACAGACTCAACATGAAATTCTCAATTCAGAAACCGGCCGAAACTGGTTAAACTTACGAGCCGCACACCGCGAAGGAAATGGTCTTGAAATCCTAGATACATCTAACTTGTTAAGATTCAGACTCAGTCACCACGCAAATGGCAAAATTATTACTTAGTAAGTTTTTCTAGTAAGTAAGTACGATATAGATTGCGGATTTTTTTATGGTGAATTCATAATGTAGGTGTCAAGCAACGACTTTATACTTAAACCCAAGTCCCAACTCCTCAACTCTGATGCTGCAGGGTACTGGATTAAGAGTAGGTACACTAAAAAGTTAAGAATAAAAATTATTTTCAAAAAACCGACTTCCAAAGCCACTGTAAAGTAAAAAATTATTTTGATTTCTACACACTATGTTGAAGTCGGGCGAGTATAACAAAGATAGGCAAAGTTGACGAGTCAGGCTCGCCCGACTTCAACATAGTGTGTAGAAATCAAAATTATTTTTTACTTTACAGTGGCTTTGGAAGTCGGTTTTTTGAAAAGAATTTTCTAATAAGTAAGTAGGTATAATGGATTAAAGTAAACTTTTTCGACAATGAAATTGAAATTGAAGCCTCCCACCAGAGCAGACCAGAGAAAATCCAGAAATTAATGACTAAACGAACTTACCTGTACGTGAAGTTCAATCATAATTACTCGAAGGGCTTCGTTCGAAGATATTAGCAATGTATACATTGTAGTTTCACGTTAGACTCAGATTGACCCCGCCGGGAGAATCCGGGACCTCCCACGCTAAGACAACAGCGCTCAACATTGCGCTAGGGAGGCCTACAAAAGCTCCTATCCAATTGAGTAATTGACGATTTCTTGGTAGTGTTAAAATTGTTCAACAACAATTAAAATAATTATATACAGATATTCTGTCTCTCTCCATCTATACTAGAGGGAGGGAGTCATTTTGTCACATACGATTTTTCCTGCTATGAAGAATTTACATGCTAATCGAAGCTATTCTATCTTGGACTATTACTCTTATACTGATTGCATTATCTATAGCTTGTATAGGAAGGCATACATACTACTTATTAGTCTATTCCATTATTTGCATACATTTTTGATCTATTCTACAGATTGCGTCTAAAAGTTGCTTTCTTTTTCCTTCCAAGAAATAAATTCACAACTAAAATTCAAATTAATTCTTCTGTGAAAAATTCATTATATTTGACGTTTGAATAGGACAATATTTTTATTATTTTGAAATATAGTATTTTACACTTTCAATTTAACAATATACCTAACTACTAGATTTAAGTCAAAAATTTTAATAATTTCAAGATGCGTGATAAATTGTCATATTTTGTTGTTATTGTTTTGTATCAAGTTTCACTCATCAAAGCGCAAACCACTGCTGAGACAATACTGTTAGGTAAGTATCTTTAACCACATACGGGTTGGCTGGCGGGTTCCTCCTTCAAGCTCTCTCAATCTAGACTAATATTTTAAATGCGAAAGTTTGGATGGATGTATGGATGTTTGTTACTCAATCACGCGGCACGCCCCAACGGACGAAGAGAACGTCGATTTGGCACAGAGATAGATTATAGTCTGGAATAGATATTCCCGAGGAACCGAAAAACCTCAATTCACGCGAACGAAGTCGCGGGCATCAGCTAGTGTTATATATTTTTGCGAAGTTCTAATTGTTATTTCAAAGTTATAAGGTCACAAGTGTCACAATGGAGCACTGCAGTTCATAGTGGGGTTATTAAAAAAAAAAAAATTATATTACTTGTTCTTTTCCGATGTTCCAAATGTAGTCTGGCAGATTGTTAAATATTTTTTCATCCCACCATCTCGGAAAGAGTGTTTTTAATCTTCGATATCTGAATGCAAAAGCCGTTATTATCCTCTTGAGGATAAAGTAAATTGAATTTAGAACATCGTGTGTGTGCACGTTAGTAAATATCACTCGTCTATGAAGTATGTGAATTCAAAATATCATTAAAACCTATTTAATTCTACCACTATGGTGCCGAATTTCCATACAACCGTTTTTAATTTGTTAAAAACTCACACTCGTAACCTTCTTGGTGTACTTTTTAAATTTGCTTTGCGCGCACCATTTTCTTTCATGTCATGTCATTTCCTCGCGGAGGTGGGATGAAAAGTTACGTGTTGCACTCGAGTGAAAAGATTTTTCACCTCGTGCTCAATTTTCATTCCCTCGCTGACGCTCAGGATTCTAATTTTTGAACCACTCGCGGTCATCAAAATTGAGCACGAGGTTAAAAAACAACTTTTCACTCTTGTATAACAAATAACTATTATTGACATTGAATAGGGGCTTGAGCTGTGCAGTACTAATTTGGATAGTGGGAGAATCAGTTTGTTTGTGTGTCTCTCGGGGAATCCGCGAGGTTGGTCTTTATAAATTTACACATTTATTAAAGTGTGCATTAATTAGAAAACATATGATTTTTTTAGAAACAACTACCGAGTATGTGACGGTTATAACAGACATTCCTAAGTCGGATGTCGAGCTGGCAATGAATCTAGATTACGGCACGTACACGACCGAGATATTTCCGTACATAAATAGTCAATATGACAGGTCGCAGCTTTTCGAAAAATGCTTCGATGATTACACCAAATGTCTCATCACTCAGTAAGTTGAATGAAGTTGAATGTAGAGCTGGCAATGAATCTAGACTATGGCACGTACACGACCGAGATATTTCCGTACATAAATAGTCAATATGACAGCTCGCAGCTTTTCGAAAAATGCTTCGATGATTACACCAAGTGTCTCATCACTCAGTAAGTAGAATGAAGTTGAATGTAGAGCTGGCAATGAATCTAGACTACGGCACGTACACGACCGAGATATTTCCGTACATAATAGTCAATATGACAGGTCGCAGCTTTTCGAAAATTGCTTCGATGATTACACCAAGTGTCTCATCACTCAGAAAGTAGAATGAAATTGAATGTAGAGCTGGCAATGAATCTAGACTACGGCACGTACGCCACCGAGATATTTCCGTACATAAATAGTCAATATGACAGATCGCAGCTTTTCGAAAAATGCTTCGATGATTATACCAAGTGTCTCATCACTCAGTAAGTAGAATCAAGTTGAATGTAGAACTGGCAATTACTCTAGAGTATGGTACGTCTACGAAGCGGGCATCAGCTAGAGTTTTATATAAAAGAGTTTCTCTATATCATTTCAGGGGACCTGCTCACCCCGTATGTGGCATGAACGACCCGTTGTTACCCCCAAATGAGAGAGAAAAGGGGTTCATCCAATTCAATTCCTACTGCGATGTTTATTTTGATAATTGTAAGAAGCAAATGAGTGAGTATTTTTTTATCAACTATAAGTTAGCCCTTGACTGAGATCTCACCTGATGGTAAGTGATGATGCAGTCTAAGATGGTATCTATTAGTGTCTAGATGATGCCCGCAACTTCGTCCGCGTGGTTAAGATTTTTTTGCCCGCGGGAACTCCTTAATTTGCCTTCTCCGGGATGTAACCTACCTCTATATTAAATTTCATCAAAATCGGTTGAAAAGATGGGCCGTTAAAGCGTAGCAGACCAACAGACATACAGACAGAAACTTTCACATTTATATGGATTTTGTAAATAAATAAAATATTTATTTATTTACAAAATCCATTTACATTACATGCATACATACACATTAGAAAAACGTTATTTAAAATTATGTTAAGATTTTATAATTTCTTTTAGACTAACCTAGTTTATATTTCCTCCCGACCGAATTTCGGCTACGGCGGCCTATCCCTAGAGAGATTAGCCATCTGCATGGGAGATATCATAGTGCACAACTGCACACGTGCACTCTCTGTTCCTTTACTCTCAAAGCCCGATGAGACGGAAAATCCGACACGACCCGAGAGCGATCAGGCGCAGGGCCGACGGCTTAACGTGCTCTCCGAGGCACGGGGGTGAAACACCGCCAACTTCCTAACTTTGGGCTAGTACTGAGAATATATTGTCAGAAAACCTCAATACTTGCTATGGCCCGGGACTCGAACCCGAGACCTCGTCGGCCGCAGTCGAACATGCTAACCACTAGACTAACGATTCAGTCAACCTCTATAATAATCATTGGTATTGTATCGGCCAATATAAAAAAATATTTTTTTTATTATATTTTACAGGATTTTGGCGTATATTGGGTACCGGGAGATGTACTTTTATGCAAAAAGGAGAGTTGAAAATTTTTTATACTTCTCCTACAAGAAAATTCTTGAAAAACCTACCTTTGTTTTTGAAAAAAATGCTTTAAAGTATAAGAGAAAATTACTATATTTTTTGTATTTTATGATTAAACTTATCCTTACTAATATTATAAATGGGAAAGTGAGTTTGTTTGTATGTTTGTTCCGCTTTCACGCCGTAACTACTGAACCGATTGCTTTGAAATTTTGCAGACGTAAAGTTAGAAGTCCGGATTAAATAATAGGGAACTTTTATCCCGGAAAATTAAACAGTTCCCGCGGGAACTAAAACTCCTCAATCCACGCGGACGAAGTCGCGGGTATCAGCTAGTAATACATAATATCAAGCGGATCCAGCAGGATTTGAACCTGCTGCGTCTCTACAGGAATCGCGCCCTGTGCGCCTCACTCACTCGGCCACGGTTCACTTTCCTGCTAGTACCGAAATTTGAGATATGCATCTTATAATCCAGTCTTTTTACTTAATAATCAGTTTTTTTAATTTTTGATAAGTTTTTTTTAAGTTTAGAAATTCTCCTCGTGTGTGAAGCACTATAATAAAATTATAAAATTATTTTATGACTGTTTATGAAATGCTTTCATGCGCGTGTTTGTATGTTTTTTTTTTTATAAAACCGCGCGGTTTTTTTCATTAAAAAAGTTTTCACAATTATATTGACAACCATTAGTTTTCTCAGTAAAGGCTGGCGTCCGCTAAGTCGAGCTGATTTTAATCGAATCGCAATATGTAAAGATCCCAAGAAGTCCCAAAAACTTATCTGAACCGGAGACAGTGTTCTCTATCCAGCTATCTCAGCTTATTTATCCATAATAATACTATAAATGCGAAAGTGTGACTGTATGTATGCTACGCTTTAACAGCTCATCTGTTCTACCAATTTTGATAAAAATTGGTATAAAAATAGGTAGCATACCAGGAAAGGACTAAGGCTACTTTTTATCTCTGAAAATTAAATAATTCCCGCAGGACTAAAAACCCTTAAACAACCCGGACGAAATCGCGGGCATCATCTTGTTAAAACTTTAAAATAAAATAAAAAGAAAAACTAAACAGTCATAAAAATTTGTATCAATTTTGGCCACTGGGCCAGACAAGTTTGTGGGACTATAATACATATATCACGATTAGGCCGAGTCGAGTTTTTACGCATATGAAACAAATGCGACTCGATTTGATTAGATGTGATTCGACTGTTATACTGGACTCCGGGCTTTATAATAATAATTATTGTAAGATCATTTAAAAAAAATCAATCTACGGTGTCATCTATGTATATAATAAATTGTAGTATGCAATTATTTTTGGGTTGTTTTTCTGGTTAAACATAGGCATTTCGATATGAAAAAAGGTCAATGTGTGTGGCGGGAATAAAACAAAAACTTAATCAACGCGGACGAAGTCGCGGGAATCAGCTACTACAAAATGGATTAAGGTTTATGAATCCTGTGGGAATTCGGGATGAAAAGTAGCCTATGTTCTTCCCCGGGAAGAAACCTATACCAAATTTCATCAAAATCGTTAAAAAAGATGGGCTGTTACCTATAGCGTAGCAGACAGAAAGACACTTTCACATTTATAAAAAGAATAATTTGCCGCTATGTGCCGCGCCGCGCCGTGCATCTGTAGTGGGGCTAGGCCCTCAAAAAGTTCATTGTGGGCGTTGCTCCTAACATGTAAAAAGCTTGTACTTATCATTTTCCACGCGCCCTTCTTGGCAGTAAACTGGTACCTAATGTAAATGCGATACGAAACCTTTGTCGCAACTTTGTTAGTTTTTTACGCTACACGCGGCCGTTATGCTAAGCCTTGGTCAGACAAAACGCACGACTACCAACGCGTAACCGCGGAAGAAGCCTATCTCCTATGTTAATTATTCCCACTTTTTTGGATGTAAAATCTGTCATATCGATTTGGATCATGTAAAATGTGGCCTATGTCTCTTGGACTATAACAAGGAATCCAATGACACCTCGTTTATCAAAATTAGCTCAGCAGTTAAGGCGTTACGGTGGAACTCATTACGCTTCCCTTAATCATTTCATTCGGCTTTGCCGCAGTCGGGTTAAAAGTTGATACAAAGATAGGTTGCATCCCGGTGAAGGGCATAAGGTTGCTTGTTCAGGTAATTCCGGAAAATTAAAGAACATTAAATTCTCACAGGGTGTTCAAAACACCCAAATCCACTTGGACGAAGTCGCGGACATCATCTAGCTGTCAATATTTCGACCCAGTTCATATGGACCATGGGCTGCTTGGATCCTTTATTCCACTACAAGTTAGCCCTTGACTGCAATCTTACCTGATCGCAAGTGGTGATGCACTCTGTGATGCTAGCGGGCTAACTTGTTAAGGGTTACAGCAATCATATTAAACCTACACCCCTATCGGTTTCTACATGGCATGGTGCCGGAACGCTTAGTCTTTGCGACTAGCCACTGCCGAAGCCTCCCACCAGATCAGACCAGAGAAAGTTCAGTAATTATAAATTCCCAAATTGACGCTTGCCGGGAATCGAACGCGGGACCTCTCACAATAAGACCACAGCGCTCACCATTGCGCCAAGGAGGTCGTCGAACCACCAAGATCCATATTCCCTGTGACTCTCTTGATGTCGTCCGGTCACCTAGACGCAGCACTTTTTGGCATGAGTTCGCCATCGCAGCATGTAATCCAACATCTATCGGTCGATGGAACTTCTATCGCCGCCACGCGTTAGGCGGTGCCTTTACACCGCCTTTAGTGCCTCGGTGCTTCCGAATGTACATTGTACAATGTACATCTATCAAACGCCCGCGGGTTTACGGCTTACGCGATAGATAACAATGTTACAAGTTTTATGAAACTAATAAAACTTCCAGTAGCGATGGCAGTATGCCCCTAGTAGACTAGGGGCATACTGCCATCACTTAAAGCCGTATTGTTTAAATATTGTTTACGTTCGTGTTTTAGAATTATAATACTTATTATGACATGATACGTGACATAAAACTGACATTTTGAAATAATACGGCTATAAGCATGGAACATCTGCGAAATGCGACGGTAGAAAAACACCCCGCCTTGTGTGGCTATTTTTATTATACTTACCTTATCTGGTAATCTTTAAACTAACCTATAGGGAATGACAGGGCTAAACATGTTGCTATCTTTTTCATAATGTTCTGAAGCATTACGAAAAGGATTTGTCTATCTATCTGCTACGCTTTAAAGGCCCAAATTTTCGATCAATTTTCGATTCTGATCGATTGTAAACCAGGGAAAGACATAGACATGCCTTTATGGCGGACTAGCTGATGCCCGCGACTTCGTACGCGTGGATCGAGGTTTTGTTGTTCCCGCGGGAACTCCTTAATTTTCCGGCATAAAAAGTAGCCTATGTGCTATTCCAGACTATATTCTATCTCTGCGCCAAATTTCAGCCAGATCCGTTCAGCCGTTGGCGCGTGATTGAGTAACAAACATCCATACATCCATACATCCATACATCCATACATCCATACATCCATACATCCATACATCCATACATCCATCCAAACTTTCGCATTTATAATATTTTTGAATTTGATATTTGATAATAAAAAATTCAAGCGGGAATAAAAAATACCTCGAGCCACGCGGATGACATCGCGGGCATCATCTAGTTTTTATAAGAAACTGTTTTTTGAAGCATAAAAATGTTTAACTTAATCACTTCATAGTGTTTCAGTATACATTTCACAATTTCCCAAGCAGTTCGGAATTGCTCAGTATCAGGGGACAATCCAGATGGAAACTTGCGCGAACTTGAAGATTTAATATTTCACTTCCGCCCCGGTGGCTCGTATAATATTTTAATTTGATTCACGAGTTTAAAACTAGCTACTAAGAAGTAAAAAGTACCCACAGCCTCGAGGCTAGTCTCAAGGCTAATTAATATACATATATACACTGTAGAACCGATAGACGTTGAGGTCCCAATGTGTTTGAATGACGACCTTGCACCGGGAAGCGCAGCGTTGGACGACCCTCCACTAGGTGGACGGACGATCTCAAGCTGGGAGCCGCTGGAAACAAGCGGCACAAGACCGTGCTCTGATGGCGATCCATGCAGGAGACCTTCGTCCAGCTGTGGACGTCTATAGGTTGAGACGACGGCACTATGTACCTCTGAAATATATAGTGCAAGCATCCTACACTATGATATAATATGAAAGTTGAGGACCTCGAGAGTTACATAAAATCGTCTTTAAAGTCACTGATAGTTACAGAATTCAACTAGCTATCAGTGACAGAAATACTAACTTTACCACTCCAGGGATTGATTTTAAAACATGCTAGAATTGCTTAGTAGTAAACCAGACCTGAACAGAAAATCCAGAAATAAATATAATAAATCCATATCCATACTAATATTATTATCCATAGGTACTATATTATTAATGCGAAAGTGTGTCTGCCTGTCTACTACGCTTTCACGGGCCATCTTTTTAACCGATTTTGATGAAATTGGTATAGAGTTTGCATCCCGGGGAAGGACAGAGGCTCCTTTTTATCCCGGAAAGTTCCGGAGTTCCCGCAGGAACCAAAAAACCTCAATCCACGCGGACGAAGCCGCGGGAATCAGCTAGTAAGAAAAAATAATTAAAAGTAAAGAAAAAAGTTAGTAAGAAAAAATAGTTAAAAGTCATAAGTAAAGTTAGAAGGTAATGAAGCAGAAATTAAAATATTAAATCAGCCAGGTTCCGTAAGTTTTCTTCCTGGATTTTCCCTTGATAATGCAGTTGAATTCTTGTTGTGAACGTGAATTGTGGAGCTCTTGAAAGTGCAACGTCTTGTTTATGAGTTGTGGAGTTTTTACTTTTTATTTATTGCACTTCTCTTCTTTTCTTTTAACATAATATACTCTTTATTAAAAGATTTATTTAATCATACTAATATTATAAATGCGAAAGTGTGTTTGTTTGTTGGTTTGTCCTTCAATCACGCCGCAACGGAGCAACGGATTGACGTGATTTTTGGCATGGGTATAGTTGAAGATCTGGAGAGTGACATAGGCTACTTTTATGTCCCGGAAAATTATGCAGTTCCCGCGGGAATAACAAAAAACTTAAACCACGCGGACGAAGTCGCGGGCATCAGCTGGTAATATTCTATTAATTAAAAGTCATACTTTAAAACTAAAATAAACAAATATTATACATTAATTATGTACTAAAATTTAAATATTAAGCTAACTCTCAAATAAATTTAAAATAAATCCCTATATATCTACTAACAAAAAATAAAAATAAAAACCATAATCAAAAAGACCAGGCCTGGTTGCCCCTGGGCCAAAGGTACCCATCAAGCTTGCAGCATTCCCACGCTGAGTGGCGAATATGTTCCTAATATATTACCTTTGAATCAGGTAATATATTAGGAACATATTCGTTACATTTTCTTTTAACGATTCTTTTCTGGAATACGATTATATATGACTAGCTTATGCCCGCGACTTCGTCCGCGTGGTTTAAGTTTCTTTGATTCCCACGGGAACTCCTTAATTTTACGGGATAAAAAGTAGCCTATGTCACTCTCCAGGTCCTCAACTATACCCACGGCAAAAATCACGTCGATTCGTTGTTCCGTTACGGCGTGATTGAAGGACAAACCAACAAACCATAAACCAACGAACCAACAAAACCAACAAACAAACACACTTTCGCATTTATAATATTAGCATGATGTACAATATACGTATTAATAGTAGATTGTTACACAAGGGACGTAAGTAAGCTATTACAGAACAAGATCCAATTTGGCGCCAGTGCGAGCGCAGCTCGCATAGGGCGCTAATGGATCGCGTGCACCCGAGATATTTAGTCACACGAGCGAGCGCAGCGAGCGAGGGTGAATATAGTTCGAGGGTGTAATAGCTACTTGCAACCGAGGTAAGCATTCTACTTTATATCATTCTTGCGAGGTAAATAAATCACTTTACAAACAAACTTCACAAACTTTCAGATCAAATGAAATGCCGCCATTTCCATTTTTTTTCGTAAATAGTTTTCCATTTTTTTTTTACGGCTCTGGGTTCCAAGGAGTTTTGCATAGTTGTATATACATAGCCGCCATGTTCAGTGCTTTTTTTTCAGTAAAAAGTTTTCTTACCATTTTATAAGAAAAGAGATTGTTTACCAAGGAGTTTTGCAATAGCTTGAACTGTAATGTGAACATTACAATTCAAGCATAGTGCGACGTAATGTTGCCTTGAATTGCAAACACCAACTTACAAGGAGACTTTCCACCATAGTAATCCCTAGTTACTGAGCAAGTATGATATAAAATTTATTGCACTTCCCTTCTTTCCTTTCTTTCTATTTTCTTTTAACGACTCTTCTAACGATCACGACTTTAATTGATGCACAATATATCCTGTTATCTCCCCCGGCCTAGGGAAGACACCAGGACTGAAAAATCCTAATGTCTCCCCGAGGGGGGCAATCAGGGGAGACATGAGTCCGGGACCCAAAATATCAAGTTAGCCCTTGACTGCGGTCTCACCTGGTAGTAAGTGATGATGCATTCTAAGACGATAGCAGGTTAACCTGAGGTATTAATTAAACCTAATAATCGGTTTCTATGCGGTGTCGTACCGGAACGCTAAATCGCTTGGCGGTACGTCTTTGCCGGTAGGGTGGTAAGTAACTAATAAGGCTAGTTAGCCTTATTAGTTCGGTTAGTACTAAGTATAGTTATACTTCCTACTAAGGTGGTAATTAACTATAGTGACGGCCGAAGCCTCCTACAAGACCAGACCAGAGAGAATTCTAAAATTTTAAATTCTCAAATATTGACCCTGCCAAGAACCGAAGCCGCGACTTCCCATTTTCACCATTGCGGTAGGGAGGTCGTAATATTAGATTTCATCTTATTATTTAGTGCGCAAATAATCAATTGAGTCGTTATACGGAGTTCTTTTGCAGTGTTTTGTTACAGGCGGTATCAAATTTCCTATGGGGATTTTGTTCTTTGTTCTTTGTTTTTTATTGGGTAGGTAGCATTAATAAATATTATGTATTGAAAAGTCTTCTCTCTTCTCCGTTCTCTCCTCAGCGCTAAGGGTTCATGACCCAGGGTTTACATGAGATAATTATAACTGAGTAGGTAACCAAGGATCAAGAAGCTTAATCCATACTATCCATACTTCATATTATAAACTAGATGATGCCCGCGACTTCGTCCACGTGGATTGTTTTTTTTATTCCCGCGGGAACTCTTCAATTTTCCGGGATAAAAAGCAACCTATGTCGTTCCCCGGGGTACAACCTCTCCCTGTACCAAATTTCGTCAAAATCGGTTGAACAGATACATTTTTTTGATTCCCGCGGGAACTCTTCAATTTTCCGGGATAAAATGTAGCCTATGTCCTTCCCCGGGATGTAACCTATCTCTGTACCAAATTTCATCAAAATCGGTTGAGTAGTTAGGCCGTGAAAGCGTAGCAGACAGACAGACAGACAGACGGACAGACAGACAGACACACTTTCGCATTTATAATATTAAGTATCGAGGATGGAAAGTGTGTCTGTCTGTTTGCAACGCTTTCACGGCCCATATGTTAAGCCGATTTTGATGAAATTTGGTACAGGGATAGTTTGTATCCCGGAGAAGGACATAGGTTATCTATTTAGCTATTTTATCCCGGAAAATGAAAATTTTCCCTCGGGAATCAAAAGATTCAAATAAATTAAAAAGTAGCCTTTGTGTTATTCCAGACTATAATCTATTTCTGTGCCTTTCATCCATATCCGTTCTGTCGTTCTGCCTTGCTTAAGTAACAAACATGCATCCATCCATCCAAACTTTCGTATTTATAACATTTGTATAGAAGTATAGAAGGAAACACCGCCATTCATGTATTGGTATCAGTATAACCGAACGCGTGTTTGGCTGTTATCAATTTTGTCCAACGGGAAAATGATTAACCTGTGTGGTTTACTTTTTCGGAAGTATTAAAGGAAATTTTGTTTTATGTTACTTTGTCACGAAATTGTATCCTAATCTATATCTAGCTATATATATATATATATAATTCCAAGTCCTGACTGACTGAGTGACTGACTGTCAACGCACAGCCTAAACCGCTGGGGTTAGAGACTTGAAATTTTGACAGTAGCTTTCTTTTGTGACGTAGGCGCTCACTAAGGAAGGATTATTCAAAATTCCACCCCTAAGGGGGTGAAACAGGGGTTGAAAGTTTGCATGAAAGTCCGTCATTTCTCCAGTTATATCCATGAAACTTGGTAAATGAGCTACCGGTAAAAAAATCAAAAAACACGCGTTTCACAGTTATTGCAAATTCGACCCCCAAAGGGGTGAAATAGGGGATGAAAGTTGGTATGAAAGGCCTTCATTTTTCAAGATTTTTTTCAAGTTACGAGAACTTGGTATTTTGGCTTTCGGTAAAAAATAATGAAGTACGTTTGTCACAGTTTTTCAAAACTCTATCCCCAAAAGGGAAAAATAGGGGCTGAAAGTTTGTATGAAAGTCCTTCATTTCCCAAGTTATAGCCATGAAAATTGGTACATGAGCTTGTGGTTTAAAATAAAGAAATACGTGTTTCGCCATTTTTGAAAATTCTACCCCCAAAGGGTTGAAATAGGGTAGTCTTTAATTTAACGAGATATTTTTGAAGTTAAATCTACGAAACTTGGTATTTTGGCTTTTGGTAAAAATACAGAAGGATGTGTGTCACATTTAAAAAAATTCTACCCTCAATGGGGTTAAATAGGGGTTGAAAGTTTGTATTAAAGTCCGTCGTTTTTCAAGCTGCTATAGCCATGAAACTTGGTATTTGGGCTTCCGCTAATGATGAAATACGGATTTTACAGTTTTTGAAATTTCTATCCCCAAAGACAAAAATAGAGAGTTTATCCTTCAATCACGCCGCAACAGAGCCACGGATCGACGTGATTTTTTGCATGGGTATAGTTGGGTACTTGGAGCGTGACACAGGCTTCTTTTTAACCCGGTAAATTAAGGCGTGCCTGTGGGAATTAAAAAACTTAAGCCACGCGAACGAAGTCGCGGGCGTCCTCTAGTGTATATATAAAATCGTTTGCCCTGGCCCCTGACTGACTGACTGGTCTATCGACGCACAGCCTAAGCCGCTGGGGTTTGAACCTTGAAATTTGGACAGTAGGTTCCTCTGGAAAACCGTAGGCGCTCACTAAGGAAGGATTTTCAAAAGTCCACCCCTAAGGGGGTGAAAAAGGGGATGAAAGTTTGTATGAAAGTTCTTTATTTTTCGGGTTACATCAATGAAAATTGGTATCTGGACTTTCGATTAAAAATCAAGAAACATATATTTCAGGATTTTTGGAAATTCCACATTCAAGGTTATTTTAGAAATTTCCTATAAGCAAAGCAGGCGCGTGTCCGCTAGTTTAATATAGTAAATGTAAAAGTTTGGATGTTTGTTTCTCCTTCACGATGCAACGACAGAACCGATTTGGCTGAAACTTGGAATGGAGATGCCTGACTTAATACATTATCCCGGATAGTTAAGTATATTAGTTTGCATTTTGGGAACATAGGCTTTTATCCCGGATAATCCTAAATCCATGCGGATGAAGTTACTATCATCATCTAGTAAAACTATAGGTTAAGTCCTGAAACTCGGTATCCATACTAATATTATAAATGCGAAAATGTGTCCAATTATCTGTCTGCCTGTCTGCTACGCTTTAACGACCCATCTTTTCAACCAATATGGATGAATTTTAGTACAAAGATAAGATGTATGCCGAGGAAGGCCACAAGATACAAATTTCTCTGTACCACCTAACGTAACCTATGACCTTACATAGGCTTCTAAAATTCAATCGGGAATTGAAAAGAATTTATTACCCGCGGACGAAGTCGCGGACATCATGTAGTAAATCATTGTTAACCGATAGACGTCCACTGCTGGACATATGTCTCCTGTAGGGTCCTCCACAAGCCACGGTCATGCGCTGCCTGGATCCAGCGGCTCCCTGCGGCTCTCTTGATGTCGTCCGTCGACCGTGTGGAGGGTCTGCCGACGCTACTCCTTCCAGTGCGGGCTCGCCATTCCAGCACCTTGTGACCCCAACGTCTATCGATTCTCTGAACTATGTGCCATGTCCAGTGCCAATTCAGCTTTGCAACTCTTCGGGCTATATCAGTGACTCTGATTCTTGTCACATAGAATATTAATTAATAGTATCTATGGTCATTGTCTATTAACTAGAATAAGATCTATTGCTGTTCATATCGTTGTCTCTGTCTCTTACTCTCACGCCATCGGCCATGTAGCATGTCTTATTAAAAAGTAAGTAGTTAAATCTCGTCTTACAATTATATCATCTATCGAGCCCCAGCCCAAACCATATAATAGTTCTCCTACGGATCTCTTCATTTCATGTAGTAAGTAAACATCAGAATTTTTATCATTTCAATATACTTAATGTGAAGCATGTTTGAAGAGGTGCCTACCACTACATAGCGTTAAATTATTCAAACTCTTCCATAAAAGAAACTTGAGACCCTTGTGTTAAGAGCACTGTATTGTTTTGTGTCGTTAGCAAACTTAAGACCCTAAAGGTGATCGCTGATTACAGCCGTCTGCACCTCAACATCCGCACACACGAATATTTAAGGTCTAGCCCCACAACAGATGCACGGCGCGGTGCGGCACGTATCGGCAAATATTCTTAGTATGAGTTTGTATGGAGCTGGGCCCACTTAAGCGACGTGCCACGGATATGCACTGCGACATACTCGTAATTGTACAAATAATATTTGGAGATACGCGCCTCTGTAGTAGGGCTTTTAATGTTAAGAAACATGGCGTCAAACAATATTATACTAACTTTAAATGTTTTAAAAAGTGTTCATTACGTCTGGTGTACCTACACTTTCAGGTTGTGTAATTCTTGAAAAATACTTTTGATTTAAAAATAGTCATGGAAATATATTCTTGACTTTGAAGACAAACTTGTTCAATAATACGCAACTGAAAATACATTTCGTCTCTACCACCATTTTCTATATGACGACCTCCCTGGCTCAGCGTTGAGCGCTGTTAACGTTTTAACGTGGAAGGTTTTGGGTTCGATTCCCGGCAGGGTCAATTTGGGAATTTTTTATTTCTGAATTTTCTGGTCTGGTCTGGTAGGAAGCTTCGGCCGTGGCTAGTTACCACCCTACCGGCAAATACGTCACCGTCACCGTCACTTGCCATCAGGTGAGATCGCAGTCAAGGGCTAACTTGTAGTTGATTATAAAAAAAACATAGAACTGAATTCCGTGTATGCGATCATCTTTAGCGAGATAGTTTTGCTAGTACGGCCCTTAATAATAAAACGAACATTTGTTACATCTGAAAGGGGCTGTCCGTCAGGGGATTTCAATTTGAGTCCATTTTAGTTTGAGTGCCTGAACCTTTCGCATTTATAAATCACTAGTCTAGATGATGCCCGCGACTTCGTCCGTGTGTATTAAAATTTTTTTGATTCCCGCGGAAACTCTTTAATTTCGCGGTACAAAAAATAGCCTACTTCCTTCCGGGATACAATCTAACCCTATACAAAATTTAATCAAAATTGGTTGAATAGATGAGCAATGAAAGCGTTGGAGACAGACAGAAAAACACTTTCGCATTTTTGATATTATTAGTATGGATTTAGAATTTCTGTAAACAACAGGCCGAGTTATATTATGATATCGCGGATACATATGAGTAACTTACGTTAAGTTGCGTAGGTATTGTATGCAAATGTTAGTTATGAAAGTTAATTACGTACGTCAAGTGTGTGTGTGTAGTGTGTACCTTATTGCGTCCTTTAGTAGGTACATAGTTCTCTTTGGCCCGATGAAACGCAGGTACCTAGCCTGGAAAATTCGTACTTGACAAAACAGCTATAAACTCTGTCCCCCTCACACCAGGTTTAATTATTTTAGTTAGCGTTGAGCATTTTCAGTAGATCAGCTGGAAAAAAGCTGTGTCTAGGTTTGACACTCATAAAACTGTTTTTTTTTTGGGATAAAAAGTTTACATCCAGGAAATTTCGTCAAAATCGGTTGAACAGATCGGCCGTGAAAGCGTAGCGGACAGACAAACAAACACAATTTCATTTATAATATTAGTACGCCGGACTAGATCCGTGAATTCGGCCGTGTGGATTTATTAGGTTTTATGAAAATCCTTTGAGATACCTAACTTTGATTTATCTGGATGCAATATAAGTATTTCAGTACCAAATTTCGTCAGTAGTATATTTTATGCTAGCTGATGCCCGCGACTTCGTACGCGTGGGTCGAGGTTTTGTGGTTCCCGCGGAAACTCTTTAATTTTCCGGTATTAAAAGTGCCTAGCCTATGTGCTATCCCAGACTATAATCTATCTCTGTGCCAAATTTCAGCCAGATTCGTTAAGCTGTTGGGGCGTGATTGAGTAACGAACATCCATACATCCATCCATCCATCCATACATCCATACATCCATCCAAACTTCGTATTTATAATATTAGTAAGACTTAGGGATGAAAGAACACGATTTCAGACGAGGGTGAAGTTGCCTGCCTGAGCTAAGTCTGAAATCGTGTTTCATCCGGCGTCACGCTTATATATTTTTAATATAATCCGCATTAAAAGTGAGAGTTTTATTAGGTACAATAATTATATTTCTTATTTATTTTAGTTGCAGATATAAATATAATATCAGTCAGTTTAGTTGATGGTTAAAATGACAATTAAAAAGAAAGAAGGAGAACTCTCGTTATCATGGACTTCCGCAAAGTAGCGCCTGCCTATCACACAATTATAAGGGTTTGAAATAAACAAAAGATACTCTGACAGAATCGAAAGCAGGCCTGATACGTCACTCAACGGAAAGAAATCATCGGTTTCTTCCCTTGGGGAGAAAACGATCGGTTTCTGCCCGGCAACAGTCGCATTCGTCTGAAATTGACTAGTTTCGGGTAGCTCAACAGGCATTGAAACTCGCACTTTCAATACAGGTTATATAAAAATTGGTTATTACTTATAATGTACTAGCTGATGCCCGCGACTACGTCCGCGTGGATTGAGGTTTTTTGGTTCCCGCGGGAACTCCTTAGTTTTCCGGGAAAAATATTAGCCTATGTGTTATTCCAGACTATAATCTACCTCTGTGCCAAATTTCATCCGGATCCGATCAGCCGTTGGGGCGTGATTGAGTAACAAACATCCATACATCCATCCACACTTTCGCATTTATAATATTAGTCAGATTATTTTTTTACTAACCCTGGGATGTATGGCGTTATGTATGGTGTTATCGCAGGCATAAAATATTCCAATGTTTAAACTCATCTCTATGCAGCCTCATATTGCAATACGAAAATATGATTTAAAAAAGCATGAAAATTCGAAGAAATTAATTTGTTTCCGAACCAAGTCTGGCTGAGCCTTTTATTCCTTCTTCCGTATTCGATTGAGCTCCATTTTGCTGGAAAATTAAATTTTTAAATTTCTGTCCAAACTGGACTGGGTATTCATTGGGCGAATCCCTTGGTTATTGTTATCCTTAGAGCGGTGTGTTCTATGATATCATAATATTTTTGGGGAGTTCTATTTATTTAGGAAATGTTCACTCTTTGATGTAGTATTCCTGATTTTGTATGTTACATCTATTTGCGTATATAGAGTCATGACAGCCTAGTGATTAAGAGCCCGAAGGTGCGGGGTTCGGACCTTTTCGAAGCAATGCGCGGTTTTAAACAATTTCATATCGGCTGTAACGGTGAGGGAAAACGTCGTTATCATGGAAGTCTTCAATTGTTCTGTGGTTGAGATACTGTTGGAGGAAGCCGTTTTGACGACCTACGTGGCGCAATGTTGAGCACTGTTGCCTTAACGTGCGGAGGTCCCGGGTTCGATCTCCGGCAGGGTTTGGAAATTTTTAATTTCTGAATATTCCCTGGTCTGGCCTGGTGGGAGGATTCGGCCGTGGCTAGTTACCACCCTACCGGTAAAGACGTGCCGCCAAGCGATTTAGCGTTCCGGTACGATGCCGTGTAGAAACCGAATAGCGGTATGGGTTTAATATAATTGCCATGCTTAATATAACATCTTAGGCTGCATCATCACTTACCATCAGGTGAGATCGCAGTCAAGGGCTAACTTGTAGTGAATAAAAAAAAAGCCGGTATCAGTGATACCGGTTTTGGCTACCAATACCCATCGCTGATTTTCAGTTTGCTCCTGACATGATAGTATTAAAAAGAATTAAGTATTGAAGAAGAAGAATTGTTGAAAAAACAATATGACATCAAGACCGTGTTTACTCCCTTACAAAAGATTGCCCATTTGATGCGATCACCGAAGGATCGTCTGCCATACCAGTGTCCGGGTGTGTATAAGATCGACTGCAGCTGTGGGAGCTCTTATATTGGTCAAACGAAGAGACCCATAGCAACTCGGGTATCAGAACACATTAAAGCGGTGCGAAACAACGATCCTCAAATGTCTGCGATCGCGGAGCATATCCTACAGCCAGGCACAAAACATTGGATTGAACTCCACAGTCCTCGAGTTCTCTCCACAGACCGCCACTATGTGCCTAGACTAGTGCGCGAAGCGATTGAAATTCGCAAACACCAGAATTTCAATCGTGAGGATAAAACTTATAACACTGTAAGTAAATTATTAAATAAATAAGAAAATTGTGTGTGTCAGCTCCGACGTACGACTGGAGTTTACTCTTTACGAACGATTATAAAATATACCTATAGGTATTAAATGAGGTTAAATTAAAAACGTATTTTTTCTATATTACTGAAAGCATGCTTGATACATTAATTATTTATTAAATTATATAATTTATATTCATCAAAATACATTACACAGTCATGGAAACTTAAACAAGTGTTACCATGGAAACATAAATGACGTAACGGAGAAAGTTTGATTTTACTCCCCATAAATTTTCATAAACCGGGCTTAATATGAAAATCAATTAATTACAACTAAAATATTAAATCCAAGACCTATGCTAAGTAATACGGTTGTATAACGAAACGAAACGAAGCTATAATTTAATGGTGTCGATAAAATCAAAGGGGGCGCAAGGCTTCAGCTGGCGAAGGTAATGTTTTAGATATGACCGGCGGCCATTATTCCCGCAATGCAGACAACGTGCAACGATATTGCTTGTGGTATAAATCACAGACGGGTAGAGCGATAGCTGTGTTTGTGTGGTGTGTTTCTGTCAAGTAATTATCAGTACACTGGAGTTGGCGGTGTTTCACCCCGCGCGCAGAGCACCTTAAGGCCCCCAGTCCACGGCATTCCAACCATTCACTCGACGATTCATAACCACTTGTAAAAGTTTAGGGATAAAATCCGGAATGAGGAAATTCAGAGAAAAACTAAAGTGACCGTCATAACTCTGAGGGTTAGCAAGCTGAAGTGGCAGTGGGCAGGCCATGTCTGTCGCAGAACTGATGGCCGTTGGGGCAGACGTGTTCTGGAGTGGAGACCACGCACCGGTAAGCGCAGTGTAGGACGACCTCCAGCTCGCTGTTCCGATGACCTAAAGTAGGTGGCGGGAACCGGGTGGATGAGGAGGCGGAAGACCGTGTTTCGTGGCGCACTCTCGAAAAGGCCTACGTCCAGCAGTGGATGCATACAGGCTGATGGATGGATGGAATGATTTTGAAAACCGCTTCTGCTTGTGAGCATGCACCACGCGCAAGGATCGAACCGCCGCGCTTTGATGACTGTTTTCCGTGTACGGACAGGGGCTGTAATTTACTTGCCATCATAAAACCCGCGCCGCGCTCGCCTCGCTGCAATCCGCCATGTTGTATTTTATGTTTGGGTTACGTAACTAATATCGACACGACATAGAGTCGCCTGGGCCATGCTGCCAACGCTTAAAGTAATACTTAAGCAATATTACTACAAATGACAGTTTGATGTCACGTACCTTGACGTTCCTAAATGGACTCTAATCACTACATAGTATAAAAAGAAGTCGCTTCCCGCTGTCTGTCCCTATGTATGCTTAGATCTTTAAAACTACGCAACGGATTTTGATGCGTTATTTTAAATAGATAGAATGATTCAAGAGGAAGGTTTATATGTATAATACATGCATAATATAGTAGAGAAACACTGATAATTTTAGAGGCTTCTAATTTAATGGCGTAAATAAACACATATTTTTGCGCTCACATTGCAAACGCTGGCTGAACCCTACGAGATATACCAAAATAATGTACTACAGTATTGTACACCTTAAAAAGGTCTACAAAAAAGTCCGCAATGGTATCTCTTAGGGATAACCCACAATAACCATTTTTAACCTCTAAAGAAAACATGTTTGGTTTGTATTGTCCAATGACAAAAAAGCTGTTAACGTTGTATATAAAGACATTCTGTAGTATATTCTTTAGTATCAGCATTGCACCCGTACGAAGCCAGGGCAGGTCGCTAGTTCTAGTTATACGAAAGTCAGCAATAATGAAAGTGAAACAATATGGCTATAAGCATTGGTAGTATGGACCCAGACGTGGAAGATGTTCACGCGGACGTTTTGTCAAGTCCAGTCCATAGTTTGTTTTAGCCCTAAGAAGCTATCTTTTCCCTGAAGTTGGGAAAGAAACCAGTTATATTTCGGCCATATTTAGTCAAGACATTTTTAGTACACGTTTCGTCATGTCGCCGTGGTCTGTGCAGTAATCCATACCAATTTTATAAATTTTAAAACAGTTTGGACGGATGGATGGTTGATGTTTGTTACTCAATCACGCCAGAACGGCAGACCAGATCTGGATGAAAATTGACACAGATAGATTGTAATATGGAATAAAACGTAAGCTATTTTTTATCTCAGAAAATTAAAGAATTCCCGCGGGAATCAAAAACCTATATCGACGCGGAAGAAGTCGCGGGCATCAGATATATAAAACAGCGTTTGTTCTATATTTTAACCCTAATATTACAATTCGAGCGAGAGTAGTACGTACTTAAGGGAATATTAAGAAATTGGAAATTAATAACGCAAACGTAAACGTTACGTACCGACACAGTACAGACGTAATGGATTAAATTTACATTTTCATTTTCATCGGCCGGGAGATTGCGTTTCATTTTCCGATTTTCCGATTTTCTCTACCAATCCATTTGTCATGGGATTTCCAACTATAAAGCTTTACCTGTAGGGTTCAAAATAGAACCAGAAGGGTTATTTGGAAAATTATTGATGTTCTCGGTAATGCTGTCACTAAATAAGTAGCAAATTGGTTAGCCCATTATTCAGTTGTTATCGCTGACTTTGCATCCCTTTTGCACCCTTTTCTAAGGCTGAGAATTTATGATAAATACTTAGGCGTGCTCCAAGAATCGATATACATAGGGCCTCAGCTCTCAAGGTGCTAGAATGGCAGTCTGGCAACGAAAATGCGTTAAAATACCGTTATTTATCCAACTAGTACTAGGTGGATTTTCGGTTGTAGTTAACTAACTTCTTAGCTGGACGCTAATCTTATTTTAAGCGATAGAAATATGACAAAATATTAATATTATCATCTCATACACTATGATTAAATTAAGAATTCTTTGTTTAAATTAAGAAATTAAACAAGTAGATATTATGGTTTCGTTGGACATCATTAACTTGTTATTTGGATTTGTTATAATGATTAATGGCGTAGGTAAAAAAAATACAAGAAGGATTCTTTGAAATTCCTATGGCAAAAAACGTTCGCTGGTATCGTATCCGTACTATGATATCTGAGTCTAAGATATAAGTGTCTCGCGGGAGAGTTTTATCTATCTATCTGTCTGTCTGTTACAATTTAACGGCCCGTCTTTTCAATCGAGTTTGATAAAATTTAGCATACAGGTAGGTTACAATATCCTGGGGAAGGACAGAGGCTACTTTTGATCCGGAAAATCCTCTCCCTGAAATTTCTCCCGGTATTAAAAAAATAATCCATTCGAACGAAGGCACAGGTAACATTTCTAGTGATGAATAGCCAGCCTTATCCGTGATTCCTCCCTGGCGTTATTACTGTGCGCATATTTAGCTTTCATTATCACCAAGTTATATTGCTTTCGGCGTTTATTAACATGTTATAAAGCGGTAAAACAAATCCCATAACTGGCTTTATAATTTAATATAATGACATACAAGCATTACCAACTAGTTACTAGATGATGCCCGCGACTTCGTCCGCATTTTTATTGGTTCCCGCGGGAACTGTTTTCCGCCATCAAGGGTTATTTTGTAGTGGATAAAAAAAAGATATGTGTATTTCTTATTACCATGTAAAGGACTACTTAAATGACAAGGAAGTTTGGCAATAATTTGCTCTATCGGCTCTGATAGTTCCCTAATTAAGATGATTTGTGAAATGGTGATAATAAAAAAAACCCGGCTGAGTTTGTTGTGGGCTCTTCTCAGATCAGGGCGCGTTTGGAACCCTCGTAGATTTAGTTTTAAGATACCGTTACTGATTATCACCATTATATTTTATAAATAAGTAGACGTCAATATGTGTAGTATACCTACCTAAATTGAATATAACATTATTTGATTTGATTTGATTTGATATGCGCTTATAACGTAGCACTAATAATAATTATATAATCTGTAGCCTAGTGAGAGCTCCTTCCTCCCGAGTCCCGCGGGAATATAACTTGGCAGTCTGGGCACTCATCGGCTTATGGAGCTAAGTAGCTATCTAAGCCTCTTCCTTGAGATTAAGCACTAAGCACTCCATTACTGCTCGCTGGAGCTAGAAACTTACTGTCTATTGATAAGTTACTATTTTAATTACAAGTTATTTAATCCATACTAGTATTATAAATGCAAAAGTGTGTCTGATTGTCTATGTCTGTCTGTCTGTAAAGCTATAACGGCAACGGGTCAGCTACGAAAGTGACGCGACACGACTCTATGGAAAATGACAAACTCCATAGAAGGCCACGTGCAGTGTCAGCCAAGGTTTCTTCGCTTTTGTCGCTCAGTCGCGTCACGATTGCCAGTCGAGTCTCTAATCTATAGATTTATGGCACTCTTTAAAATTAAAATGCTTAAAGTTTATTTTTGTTTTGAAGAACCTTTACAATCTACATAAAAAGCACCCACAGCAAATACATTATTAATATTTTATCATAAGTAGGTATCATTTTCTAGTCGTCCATTAACTAACAGATGTGCCTTTTACAGAAACCTCGATAAAAGAACCATTAAATTCTCAAGAATGTATTTCGCTAAATCATTCAACGAAAAACCGGTCAAATGCGTGACCGGTTCAGGATAATGTTTGGTTCCGCGATAAATTTTTCAGGTACCACGACGACGAGAAAAGACGTCATGTAAAATTTTTGCTTGGGTAAAAAAAAACTATTATCTTCTTTAATAACTTGGGAATTCAATTCAAAGATCTTTATTCAAAGGTACTCTTTTTGGACGTCAAAAAAACAATTAACTAAAAGGTTTTTTTTAATAAATAGGCTAGCGCTTGGATGTAATCAGACCTTGTCAGAAAAAAAGACGATGTGACGGTAGGTACAAACGAATCCATATAAATCGTGAACAGAAATCTAGCATCTAAAATAAGTATGACCAAAATATCTGTAATTATTTATTTGACATAATGATTTTAAATTTAAGGATTGGTATGATGTTGCATGATGGGAGAGTAGGTAGTTGCTGGCTTAGTTTTCCTACATAAAAATTTAGTGCCACCATACAGATTCTATTTAGCCGTTAGCGGAGCAACGGCTAAATTGTGAAGCTTGTTGTTCCGCGTCTAATGGATTTCTTGTTTCACTACGGAACCTAAATAAAGTGAACTTTCCACTTTATTGCCATATTCATTCAGGGTAAAATTCCGTTCAGAAATACGAGAGTTCGTAAATGGGCTTCGATGTCAAAGTGCCAACTTGTGAGCGTTCGAGGCAGGGGCTTGGGCCCGCCATAATTTCATAATCCGCTCAAATTATTCACTGAGCGACTTTCGGAAAGAAGTTGAATTGGCGACAGTGGCGCATATCTACTTTGATGAATTTTTAATGTCGGATTAGGAAAATTAATTTTCGATTTCTACGTGGCTTTAAGCTTTTCTTTAACATTTTATTAATATATTCGATAAAAGACTTAGTGCAAGAATTTCTGGGAGCTACTGCACTATATTATTATAGGTTAATGGAAAAGGCCAAAGGGTCACGATATTCAGCAATGAGGAAAACGGCGTAGAAAAACAATCTGTAATAATTGGAAATGAAGATTCCAGGGAAAGTATGATCGAAGTCATTTGAGAAGGATTGGAAGATAAAATTTCTAAGACTTAAATCACTGCTGATATATTAATTAGATTTAAATGTATTAACTCAATAATATGCCTTGGGTGATTTTGATCATTATTTCCATGGACATGGCAAAAACGATTTATTTGGTTAACTACTTAATAGGCAACTGAATGACTATCATATCGACCGACAAACCGCTGGATCCCTAAAAAATAGATGTGCGCCTGCTTCAATCCCAAATAATAATACTAGTTACATTACGTATGTATTGAATATTATCAACATTTTTTCTTTAAAAAAATGCAATGAATAAGTTTCTTACCGGTCCTTCTCAGTAGAATTTAGTTTCCGAACTGGTAGAGTCTCGACATACCATGACTCTAGTTGCCCTACATGAAATAAAACATTTCATCACAAATGTATTCGGCAACAAAGCAGACGTTTTTTCTTTTGCTCTGAGTAATTTGCCGAAGTACGGTCGACGTCAAAAGTCCACACGTCATAACTGCTCAAACTTTGTGCAATCAGCAGGGCAACCGCGTATCTTTTGCGCATCAATCATTAATACATCGCAATCACCTCCGATTGGCTGAATTTATGGTATTCTTGCTGCGTCAATGGATTTCGTCCAATAGTGGAAGAGTGTTAACCAATCAGAGGTGATTGCGATGTATCAATGATTGATGCAAAAGATACGCGGTCGCCCTGCTGAATCACTCATCCACACAAACATAATCCGTCAAAAATATTTACCTTAATTTAACAAAATTAGGGTTAAAACTCAAAGCATTACTATTCAATACTACTTAGATTATTGCCATAAATTGTCAGCAATGTCAACCTACAAGATGAATACTATTTATGTATGTATGAGGGTGAATTTGTAACTAACAAGGAATCTTGTTTGCTTATTTTTTTTAAATATATAGGCTAGCGCTTGGCTGCAATCAGACTTGCTTGAAAGTGGTGATGCAGCCTAAGATGGAGCGCGCTTGCCTAGAAGATGCCTATTTACTTTTGATTTGAAGGTACCTATATTAAAAGAGGAGGGGAAAACTGAAGCCGGGAGGGCATTCCATATCCTAGCGGTTCGAATTAGACACGAGGAAGCAAATCGCTTCGTACGAGCCCGCTACGCACTTATTCTACGCGTTCGTACGTATATTATATGAACTTTTGACGTTGACTGTACGTTTTCGGGATTTTAATGATCCGTGTTTTCAAGATTAGTATTGGATGCGCATTTGTTAGATAAAGAGATTCGACATAATGATACGTAAATAAATATAAAGTAGATCTCGCATTTGAAGATTGTAAAGCCAATTCGAATTCAATACGATCATTTTATCTGTGGAAATTTTGGATGCGTATTATTAGCCATTCGTTTACTTTTAATCTGGGTTTTTAGTAGAAGAAACTCTAAAGGGCGTATTTCTGAATTACATGGTTACACAATGGCTTAATTAGTTCATTACTTCATCTCATCCATACTAATATTATTAATGCGAAAGTGTGTCTGTCTCTATGTCTGTCTGTCTATCTGCTACGCTATGTTACCATGCAAATCATTGAGTAGTAGTTCAAATGCCCTGGATTCGCACGAGTGGGCCTTTTGGACCAGGTACAGCATTTGCTTGTACAGGGAAGCGCAGCGTTTCAAGACCTCCCCACTGGGTGGACGGACGGTCTCAAGCTGGGAGTCGCTGGAAGCAAGCGGCAGAAGACTGTGCTCTGTGGCGGTCCATGCAGGAGACCTTCGTCCAGCAGTGGACGTCTATAGGTTGAGACGACGACGACGACGAAAGCTTTTACATATGCAAATAAATGTTGAATGACTGATTGATTGTATGATTAAAAATGTAATTGATTACCAGTTGAGAAGTTCTAATTTAATTTAAGTATCTATTTATGTGATGACTAGATGATGCCCGTCTTTATTCATCCGCGCGGATTAAGTTTTTTTGATTCCCGCGGGAACTCCTTACTTTTCCGGGATAAAAAGTAGCCTATGTCCTGTACCAAATATACCTAATTAAAATCGGTTGATAAGATGGGCCGTGAAAGTGTAGCAGACAGACAGACAGACACACTTTCGCATTTATAATATTAGTATGGAAGTATGGAAACGGATTTATTTGCCTATAAAGTGAATTCAGCATGTTTTATTGCTAGTTGAGTTGGACGCTCGATGGACCTTAGATAAATAAAATATATCCTTGAGATATACGGCCGGTTTCTGAATTCAGAATTTCATGTTGAATCTATCTCAAAGACTACTTAAGGACTATTTAAGCAAATTTTTGTTTCTGAATTGATATTATGTAAAGTTTGAGAGTTGGAACTTGCTGTTTTTGCTTGAATGCTTAATCTGAAACAAAAATTTGCTTAATTAGTAGTCTTTGAGACAGATTCAACATGAAATTCTCAATTTAGTAACCGGCCGATAAACGGCTGTTTTTGAGATACGCTCCCGGCACATCTGTTCGTTGAAAAAGGACTAAATAGCGACGTTTACGATGAAATATTAAAAAACCGGCCAAGTGCGAGTCGGACTCGCGCACCGAGGGTTCCGTACAAACCTGTAGTAAGTTTTAAATTAAATGTTTTTTTTAAATATTTGAGTTGATTGAATGAAAGGTAAATTGCGGTTTACGATTTATGACGTACTAGAGGACGCCCGCGACTTCGTTCGCGTAGCTTAAGTTTTTTTAATTCCCACAGGCACACCTTAATTTTCCGGGCTAAAAAGAAGCCTGTGTCAAACTTCAAACTTCAAATTATTTATTTGTCGAATACGGTACAAATGTTCTTAAAAAATAGAGGATCCTAGTATTCTACCAGTGTGGTGTACAAATATTGATTTAATTTAATTTTAATTGTTATGCATTGTAATAACTACTTAACTATAAACTGAGCCAACTGCGAACATCACGTCGATCCGTTGCTCTGTTGCGGCGTGATTGAAGGACAAACTATCTATTTGACATCCTTGGGGATAGAAATTTCAAAAACTGTAAAATCCGTATTTCATCATTAGCGGAAGCCCAAATACCAAGTTTCGTGGCTATAGCAGCTTGAAAAACGACGGACTTTAATACAAACATTCAACCCCTATTTAACCCCACTGAGGGTAGAATTTTTAAAAATGACACACATCCTTCTGTATTTTTACCAAAAGCCAAAATACCAAGTTTCATAGATTTACCTTGAAAAATATCTTCTTAAATAAAAGACTACCCTATTTCAACTCTTTGGGGGTAGAATTTTCAAAAATGGCGAAACACGTATTTCTTTATTTTAAACCAGAAGCCCACATACCAACTTTCATGGTCATAACTTGAAAAATGAAGGACTTTCATACAAACTTTCAACCGTTCAAAAAAAATAATCCGTTATATTGTAATCATTCGGCAGTTTACAATTTCGCGAGTTAGATTATAATCCAACGGTTTTTACAATCTTACGGTGACATATATATAGATGCGGAGATATAGTCGTATGCGGAAGGACCTGGAATCCACCGCATTAATATCCTAAGAAAACCCCTTCCATGAGGTATATGATTAATGGAAAAGGATCGCGACCCTCAGCAATGAGGAATACACAGATGCACAGAGTAAAAATCAAGCATTGAAAGGAAGATAATAATATCTAAAATGATTGTTCTTGGCGGTATATAGATGTGATTTGTATGCGCATATTAAGTTACCATGATAAAGATACTCGTATATCGGCCTCTAACCCTTTATTAACTACGTCAAACTATATTATATGGTGGAATTATGAAGTTGTGAAGTGTTGAGTTGGCCTCACAGTTTGGTTTACACATTTGCATATTAATTAGCTTAGACTACATTTACGTTTGTAAGTTTTCCTCACGTAAGTCGCTTACGTGAGTAACTTACGAAATGTAAACACGGCGCGCATACTAGCACCGCTTAAATCCGTATTATTTTAATATTGTTGACGTTCGTGTTTTAGAAAATTATTATTACCTATCCATATTTTAGGGAAGTCAAGGTACCTACGTCATACAAAACTGTTACTTTGAAGTAAAACTGCTTTATGCGATGGTAGTAACCTCCCTGATGGACCAAATTATTTACTGAACTAGCTTTTGCCTCAGGACCAGACAGGTGAAAACGTCTGCGCGAACGTTCGCATCGAAGGTAAAAGACGTTTTTCTTGTCGTGGTCGTGTGCGTGCCTCGTATAAAAGCGAGCGACGCAGATTTTTTATTAGCCACAACCAAAATTGGCAAGACAAAAAGTTTTTGATATTTTGTTTTAAATCTATTTTGCCCCAGCTGATAGAAGGAAGAATACTCCGCGGAAGTTAGGTATTGGGTTTTCCAATTTAGATTTAATTCTCACGGCAACTTCTTGATTTTTCCACAGAATAGGTAATAAGTTTTTCGGGATGTAAAGAAGTGTAGGGAAGCCTATGTCAATCTCCAGGTATTCAACTATACCCATGCAAAAAATTACATCGTTGCGTGGTCCTGTTGCGACCTGATTGAAGGACAAACCAACAAACAAACAAACTTTCGCATTTATAATATTAAGTATGATATTGTATAGGGATATACTCGTAGCTTGCTTTCTAGATAATAAGGAGTAAAAAGGAAAATCCTTACTATATTATATTATATTAATATTATAAATGGGAAAGTGAGTTTGTTTGTATGTTTGTTCCGCTTTCACGCCGTAACTACTGAACCGATTGCTTTGAAATTTTGCAGACGTAAAGTTAGAAGTCCGGATTAAATAATAGGGTACTTTTTATCCCGGAAAATTAAAGATTTCCCGCGGGAACTAAAACTCCTCAATCCACGCGGACGAAGTCGCGGGTATCAGCTAGTGATTAATAAATGCAAACAGTCACGGGCATCATATAGCAGGTATTTAATTATAATGAAAATCCGCAGTATTTTATTAATTTGATCCATAAATTGTTACAGTTGATTGAAGTCTTGCTGGTTTAATTTTAATTAAGCACACCGTGGAATATTTCGCTGTTCAAACATTACACGACGTAAAATCGTAAATTATAATTAGGTATAGGTACGCAAGCAAATAATTTTACTGAGATAATCATTGGAGATAATGGATTAAATCTATCATTAATCATCGTGGCTGATTCAGGGGCCATAAAGCCACATTGTTTCATTATTGTTGACTATCGTGTTTTAGAAATGTAATCCTTATTTTCGTGTTTGATGTGTTTGTTGACTTCCGTGTTTTAGCAATGTAATCCTTATTTTAGGAACGTCAAGGTAGGTACGTGACATCAAACTGTCATTTTGAGTAATATTGCTTAGGCATTGCTTTAAGCGTTGGTACGTTGTACTATTACCTATTCTGTGGTATGGCCCCCAGTTGTACACAATCTGTAATAGTACATTACATCGCGAGACCGGGAAGTACGCGTTTTCTGGTCGAGTGTTAGTTAGACGGCCGAGCTACGCGAGGCCGGCTATATACGAGACCAGAAATGCCCTCCCGGTCGAGGTGTGTATAGTGCTTTTCTAAAAAATGACTTGAATGAGTGACTTTTCTTTGGATTTCGGCGGAAGCAAATTATTTTTAGCTAATTCGGCCTCCGCTCTCAGAAAAGGAGGCGTACAATCTAAATCCGTAATATCCTCACTCGAACTCATTTTTTCGTCACTTTTAAATAATAAATTATAACGATTAGGCATGTAGTTAATTCCCGCCTTTCAATATTATAAAGATAAAAAATAAATATAATACTTTTAATAATTTTTTTTGCGCTGTGATTGCTGAACGCGTAATACGGTAGAGTTCCAAATTTAAACTATTTAGGCCAAAGAACATTATAACAATTTACAAGATATTCAGGAAGAAAGATTCCAAATTCAAACTTATGATATGTAATGAAAATACATACATACTTTACTGGCCTAGGCCGGGAAGTTTAACTTTCGAACTCATTTATAGGGAATGAAATGTGCACATTTCATATCATTTTTTAGAAAAATTATTGTTGTCTAAATAAGTTTTATACGTTGGTCGACTATTACTCGTAAACTTGTGAAATTCAAAAATTCAAAATTCAAATGTTTTTTATTCAAATGGACTTTTTACAAGTGCTTATGAATAGTCGAATGAACCTACCATGAAGTGTACTTGACTGTGATGGTTTCCTTTTAACTTCATTATATAAAATACTAGCTGACTACCCTCGGCTTCGTCCGCGTGGTTTAAGATTTTTTTAATTCCCGCGGGAACTCCTAAATTTTCCGGTATGAAAGCCTATGTCACTCTCCAGGTCTTCAACTATACCCATGCATGCAAATGACGTCGATCCGTAGCTCGGATTGCGGCGTGATTGAAGGACCAACCAATAAACAAAAAAATAAACACACTAATGTTAGTATGAAATGACTTCCATGAATTGTTTCACATCCCAAAAACAACCGTATAGCTAGCAGAGGGGGAGGACACTGGACTCAAACAAAAATTACCTAGCACTTTAAAGCTTAATATTTCCATAGCATTAGCAGAAAGTGTATTATATGCAAGTGTACTAACGGACAAACGGACTGTCGTACGGACGGATTACTGAAGGTTACAAAGATACCTAATGTTAGATATCTAATGAAAAACAGCAGATGAAAACTTTCAAAGTCAAACAGAACATAATAAAAATCTAACAACTTTTGGTCCCAAAAACCCGAGGTAAAAGAGTATCTTTTAACATATCAGATTTATCCATCGAATTGCTGGGATTGTGTGCGAAATTCCACGAAATCTTGGCCAAGTTACACACAAAGTTACGACGCACGCAGAATTTCCTTTTGAAGCTGTAGACTTGCTACTCTCAACGCTGTTTCACAGTTCGCCACAGTTCGCCTAAATTATCGTAGCCACCCTTGGTCATCATTCGCCACCATTGTATCAACCCGTACTATTAAGCAGATGTCTATTGTCAAAATAGTGTCCCACCCTACACTTATCAGGTTGAATATATCAATCAATCAACCAATCGATATTTATTTATTCAAATTAGGTACACTGTAGGTAGTGTACACTTATTGACGTATCCAATCATACTTATATTATAAATTGGTTTGTTGGTTTGTCCTTCAATCACGCCATAACGGAGCAATGGATCGACTTGATTTCTGGCATGGGTATAGTTGAGGACCTGGAGAGTGACATAGGCTACTTTTTATCCCGGAAAATTAAGGAGTTCCCGCGGGAATCAAAAAAACTTAAACCACTCGGACGGAGTCGCGGGCATCAGCTAGTCACTCATAAAACATGATGGTGATAGTCAGTTACGGTATCTTAAAACTAAAGCTACGAGGGTTCCATGCGCGCCCTGGTCTGAGAAGAGCCCACAGGCTTTTCTTTACTTATCAACATCACACAAATCATTTTAAACTAAGGAACTATCAGAGCCATTAGAGCAAATTATTGCCAAACTTCCTTGTCATGTAAATATGTAATCCTTTACATGGTAATAAGATTTTTCAACGATTTTACGATTTACATGACGTTAACTTTGAACTTATTTATAGATTATATCTTCAACATGTCTTCTGGGAGTTTATTAGATTAGAAGCGGACACTGTTTCCAGCAAATGAATTGCTAGTTTTACTAAGCCCAGAAGCAGGCATAGGTCTTTTGTAGGGACTTCCACACTCCTTGGTCTTGCGCCGCCTAATTTCAGCGGTTCCCTTTGACTCTTTGATATCGCCCGTCCACCTCGATATAGGTTAAGTCGAGGTTGCTAAGCTATTTAATTTTCTAATGACAAAGTGAAACTGCAACATTTTTTCTTTAAAAAAAAAGAGCTGCCCAGTTTGATGATCCTCTCTTCAGTATACATATTTGCGAACCGGTGGTACAGTCTCGTTTTTTCAGTGACTTAAGTAGATCTTATCAGATAGAGGCAGCTAAATTTATCTATTCTAAATGATTAAATTAAAATTAAATAAATTGTAAATATTATTGTCTGTACCTATGGAATTGAATAATTATTCGTGTTTTTAAAATATGCTTTTTTTTAATGTTAGGTAAATTTAGTTTGATCTTTATTTTTAATTCTCAGGTTGCAGGGAAGGGAAGTTAGTTTTGTTTTAGTTCTTTTTGATTTCCACTTTTACTGTCTATTTTTTTTTTGTATGTATTAACTGTAGATTTACTTAAGAATAGTAGAAAAATATATATAAGGCCGAGGGCGCGGCGCAATATATAGATTTTCTGGAATGGAGCAATCTGAAAATCAGCGCTGAGCATTGTTGCCAATGCTCGGCAATGCTGAGGTTGTCTCCAATTGTTTTGTTGTTAGTTTTATTTTTTTTATTTTTATTTAGTCTTAAGATAAATTGTATTAAACCATTAACAATAATAAAAACAATAAAGCTTTTATTTATCTACTTATCTTGCTCGAGACCGAAATATATTACGGTCTGGAGTAATTTGTCTGCGTCTGTAAGGTTGCAAGTCTGCTTTACCCATTGAAAGTTATGTGTTGCCAGCATTGCGTTAAGCCCTAATATTTTTCATGGTATTTTCCATGTGTCACATTGGTTGAGAGTTAGAGGTAGGCGATATTACAGTAAACTTTATGTTTATTATTTTTGTATTTCATTTATTAACAGACTTGATGATGCCCGCGGCTTCGCGGGATTTAGGGTTTACAAACCCGGGAGAAGTCTTGATTGTGATTTTCTGGGATAAAAAGTAGCCTATATCAATTACTATACCTGTGAAAATAATTACGTTACTGTTGCTGCCTGATAGAAGGACAAACCACCAAAACTAATTTTGTCAAAATCGTATGAGCAGACAGACTCGCATTTCTTATGTTAGTATGGATTGAATTTCATTGCTCAGTTGGCTTATCCAACGATTGTTACAACAGACCTAAATTTTAAATCATAAAGTAAAAATAACTTTTCAAACAATGGAAATTTCCTGTTAAAAGATAGCCGCAATAAAAATTTCCATAAAGAGCGATCAAACTTTTCGGGATGTTTTGAGAGTCCACGGTTTTTCCGTCGCGTCGACCTTTTGACCGTTTTAAAAATTTAAGCATTCCTTCCTTTCTTCGCATACCTTTACAAAATTGTTGGAAGTTACCTAAATTGTTTTTACGCTGAAATTATTCATGTTTTTCAACTGGGAATTTATTAGTAGGTATAGGGCGCCTTTCCCCCAGACATATGCACCGTTGCTAAGCTACGGTTGGTTGATGACCTCCCTGGCGCAGTGATGAGCGCTGTTGTCTGAACGTGGGAGGTTCCGGGTTCGATCCTTGGCAGAGTAGTAGTTTGTATAGTCCTTCAACTCTCCTGCAAGTGTTGCTTACATGCGAGTTGAAGGTCAGCTTATTGTCGATTGTAAGCCCCAGGATCTTTATTTCGCCGGACAGTTCAATGCCGATCCCGCCCATGCTCAAGAGTGGGGAGTCGTATTTCAGTTTATTGGTTATAACCATCGCCTTGGTTTTGTGCGGTGCGAACCTAAGTTTGTTACGGTCTCCCCACTCTTGAACATACGCTAGTGCAGCATTGGCCCGTTGCGAGACCTCCAGCCCTGTGTCGCCGTCGAAGACGAGGACAACATCGTCGGCAAAGGCCTGACAATAATCTCCCCGCCACCCCAGGCCTTGCAGTAGTGGATCCAACAAGAGGTTCCACAAGACGGGACCCCCGATGGAGCCTTGCACACACCCCTTGGTGGTGTTGTGTGTGTGTTCTGCCCCCGCGTACCTCACTCTGACCTTCCTATCCCGAAGATAACTGTCAATCACCCTGCGGATGTTTACGGGACAGTTCTCTTCAGCCAGTCTGACTCTGATGGCTGGCCACCAGGCGCTATCGAAGGCCACCTCTATGTCGAGTGAGACCACTGTTACAATTTTCTTTTCTTTAAGTTTTCCGTAGATATACTCCATCAGGACATAGAGGGCGTCTTCTGTGCTTCTCTGGGGCATAAAGCCAAACTGGCGTTCACTGATCCCGGGCAGAATATGCCATTTTATGCGATTAACAACCATCTTTTCGAGGATCTTGCCCAGAACTGGTAACAGTCCGATCGGAAGATAGGCTTTGGGATTGCTGTAGTCCTCCTTTGCTGGTTTTCGGAGGACTATCACAGTGGCCTCCTTCCACAGGATCGGAAAGTGACCCAGTTCTAGGCACTTGTTGGCCAGAGCGAGGAACGCGTCGGGGTTTAACGCTATGGCGCGTTGGCAGATGTCAGCGGTGAGGCCGTCCGAACCGGGGGCCTTCTTGGGGTTGAAGCTGATGCGAGTGTTTTGATTTTGGTAAGTCAGTCTCCTGCCGGCAGATTCAGCGATTATTGAATGCTTTTGTGTTTAGATCGCAATTTGAAGTAGAGCTTAGCAGTAGCAACTGCAGTCTGATCAAATGATTAATTTATTGTTGTTGTGATGCTTTGGTCAAGTTTTATACTTTTGTTTACATTAAATCTCTCGTGAAACCACTACACGTTGTGACCATTCGCTCGTGCAAGTTTTTAAGAGAGTACAAACATATTTATTTCAAAAGTAATTTTAATTATTTGCCCACTTCTCGAATTATGCTTACACTAGTGATCTGAGCTATGAAAATCAAGCGGTCCTATTGGTGGGTTTGACACACATCCTTAGCTTAGCAAAGTGGCATAATATATCTGGCGGAAAGGCATCCTGACGCGTTGTCCTAGGAGTACGCGACGCGATACGACGCCTGTTTACGCGAAATGACAAACCTGTTTAGGCGACAACGTAGGACACGTGAAAGGTGAGCTACTGTTTGATACTGTCGCGTCGCGTCGTAGCGAGTTGCGTTCTGGCGTTTGTCGCACAGTAGTGTACAAATAGGATAAAACGTCTACGCGAACATCTAAAAAATTTTTTCGTACCGAAAGTAGACTCTGAATTTATACTCTTTCATCAAAATATTGCCGGTTTTCTAAGTAAAAAAGATTTACTTGAAGCTACGATTGAAGAATTCACCTAAAAAATATTAAATTCGACATTATATGTATTTCTGAAAGCTTTATTCGAAATGATATGACAAATTTATTAAAACTACAAAACTATGAACTAGCGGCTTATTATTGTAGACCTAGTGAGCGTCGTGGTGGTACAAGTATTTTCGTCAGTAATAATATTAACTATAAACACTTAGATCAAATAGAAAAGATTGCACGCTTAAAAAGGTTTGAATGTTGTGGGATTGAAATGACCTCACTTCAAATGATTTTTGTATGCATATAATAGAGTACCAAATGATAACAATTTACATGAATTCTTTATGCAATTAAATAGTCTTCTATATTATCTATCTAAAAAAAATAAAAAATATAAAATTATACTCTGCGGTGATTGGAATCTTAATTTGTTAAAACCTACTAAAAACGTCGATGAGCTACGTGCTCTACTTAGAAACTACAATATGAAAATACATATAAATACTCCTACTAGACAAAATTCCTGTTTGGATCTTATCATCAGTAACATTCACAATGCAATAGGCGAGGTGCATTACTTAGGACTTTCAGATCATGAAACAGGCCAGACACTTAAAATAAAAATTAACAGAGAAAAACGCATCCTCTATAAATACGTTTATAAGAGAGATTACAGCAAAGATAATGTTTCAAAATTTGTTGAATGTATATCATCTCTTTCTTTTAGTGATATCTATAAAATAGATAGTCTTGAGGAAGCATTTAATGAGTTTCACTCCTTAATTACTATGTTTTATGAACTATGCTTCTTGCCCATTATAAAAATAAAAATACATAATAGATCTAAAAATATTAACTGGCTGACTAAGGGCATAAGAAAAGCATGTACACTAAAAAGAAAACTATATTTACAATACCTTAAATCTAATTCTAACAAAAAATAAATAAAAAAAAATATGTTACCTACAAAAATATTTTAAAATCTTGCGTCCTTAAATCCAGAGTCATTAGCAATAACCGATATATAATTAATAGTAAAAATAAATGTAAAGCGGGCTGGGAAATAATCAAGGATGTAACATCAATTAGCAACTCGAAGACAGAATTCGATTTTGTTTCAGTTAATGGTATTGATTATGACGAACCGACTAAAATCTGTGAGTTATTTAATGATTATTTTATAGATCTTACTTGTACAAGTAGCAATAAAATTTCCACAACTATAAATTATGTACAAAGTAATATAAATTCTATGTTTTTGTCCCCGACTAGTCCTAAGGAAATTTATAAGCTTATTATGTCACTCAATAATACAAACGCAGCAGGGTATGACTCTATTACAACTAAAGTTATTAAAGAAATTGCAATGTTTATATCTAAATTTAGGTAACCAGAAGTGGAGTAAAGTGAAACTAAGCAAATATAACAAACACCACAATTTATTCTAGTGAACGATTACAACATATCACACATAAAATAACCAAAAAGGAACACACTCCAATCCAACCACAATTATGACTCATTAAGAGTTTCACAATAACGCAGTTTACAGCTCGGAAGGTGACAAAAGAATGACCCCGCGGTAATACAGAGAGCGCTTTTTATACACGTTCCTGCCCGCTTTTATAGGTTTTAGTCGGGTACCTACACTACTCACAATAATTTTGCTAACTCGGCCTATCCTGATTGTGCGCCGCCCTCGGCTGCACCGGAAACAATTTCATCAGAAGCAGGAAGAGCTGGTGTGCGTATGCCATCTTCATAAGCTCCCCCTCTTGCGGTGTCTCCTGAACTAGTGAGGGCACCCAAAGATTCACCCGCATCGTCACAGTTACTGTCATCAGAACCTGCATAAGACACAAATGGTTGATTATTCATGACGATGCACGCTATTGCCTATTCTGACAATCATCACGCATACGAGGCCCTCATTCAAAATAACAACTTTCGCTACACAAAATAAAACGCTTCACATTCAAAAGTATCCATACTTCTCCAGACATTACATCTCAGTTAATCTCATACCTGAACTTGCAAGTTCACACACACACCACGTTAAAAACGTGCCAGGACAGAGCCTGATGCGCATTCAGAGAACGCGACTTCCCAGGACAAAACCTGCCAGGACACAGCCTGATGCGCATTCAGAGAATGCGACTTCCCAGGACAAAACCTGCCAGGACACAGCCTGATGCGCATTCAGAGAACGCGACTTCCCAGGACACAGCCTGCCAGGACACAGCCTGATGCGCATCTAAGAGACGCGACTTTCGAAGCCAGCCACTCTAGGTCGCCAGCCTCGGAAGCACGCTGCATCGGGGCAACACCAGTCATACAGCTCGACCAGCAAGGCAATTCGCCTCACACCCAAATACATCAAACGTGCTACTGTAATCATAAGAAAACATTAAAATGTTCAGTTGAATCTTACTTTCAAAAAATGCAGCGCAACTCTCGGGACACCATTCTCCTTTCCAAGGAACCATGTACTGAGCTGCAGAAGTCTTTAGTGCGCTCACGAACCTACCCAAAACCATGGGTACCATTGTGATTTTCACAATGAACCGGGTCCATACTTGGCTCGAGGTCGACACACACATTCGTGTGCATCTCCCCGTCGGTGGTAGCCATTCTACCACCCACCTGACAGAGTGCTATGCTACACTCCTCGCAGGTCTGCCGACATAACCTTCTTCTCAATCTGCCCACTACATACAACGCTGTCCGCTGTCATCCACTAGCCTAACAGAGCCTAAAGTAACCTAACCTAACATGTAAGCTTACATTTTGACCTAACAACTGAACTAATAAGTAGCCTAACGTTTGACCTAACAACTGACCTAACGTCTGATTTACGACTAACCTAACTTTACTAGAGAAAGCATGTAACTAAATTGGATGACAACAAGCAGAGCCATAGGCAATGTTTATGCAAATTAAGTTGAAAGTGTCTGTCACCGAAGAACGTGCCGCGTAGTCCGAAGCACGACTTCGAGGTACCACTCCAAAGCACCGCTCCAGGGCACACCTCCAGGGCACACCTCCAGGGCCCCGATCCAGGGCACCACTCCATGGCGAGTATGAGTCAGTAGAGCTCATAGAGCAACAAGAGTCGGTAGAGCTGGTAGAGCCCTCCCTAAAGGTCGCTTAACCATAGTACAAACTCACAGTTGTACCATGTCGAAACAACTTTGAACATTCAAAACATCAAACATCATCATCGATGAACACAGAAAATGAAGAAAGTTTACTCATACCAGTTATGTTCAACCATATCGAGTAGGCTAACGAGCAGCCTCGCTCACTATACAAGCACGCAGCCCTGCGCGACCAGTAGACGCGCAGTATCACGCCTTAAGCGCGGCAGGCGAGTGCGCAGCAACGCGCACTAGACAAGCGCACAGCCCTGCGCGACCAGCAGACGCGTAGTGACGCATTTCACACACGCGGCATGCGGGCGCGCAGCCCGGCGCGACCAGAACGCCTCACACGTGGTGAGCGCCGAAGACGAAAGGAACATAGAACAGAAAATGAACCTGTGACCAGTAGGTCACAGCACACACGTCATGTCCATCACAGGTTCTGAGTACCTTTACGAGCAATTTATATCATAGACGATCAATTGTCTTAACCAGCTGCCACTATGCCTCATACATTCACAACTGAATTTTAACTTCATTGCACTTTATGTAATCCTTGTTTAGTGCGGATTACAACCATTTTGTTTATAAAAGCCTCGTATGTAAAATTACTAACGAGAAAAAGTTAAGATTCTGACAGGTAGGTATGTAGACTCGTAATCGATTTGTATGAAATCAAACTTTAACTATCCACGAGGGTAGATAAACAATACTTCTCTAATCAAAGCGAAATGCAACTTTCTTGCTATTTAAATTACGTGATCAGGTTCGGTAATATTAAAGAAAATAACCTGTAAAACTCAAGTTAATTTTAACGTTTATCAGAACTATAAATATATTTGCTCGTCCATACCTGACCTCAACAATTTTTATTAAAATCGAGAAGGTATTCGCAAAATGTATTCACGTTAACTATTCAAAAACGCATTGATATCTCAGGAACACACAACCAACTTACTTACACTTTTTCTATGGAACAAGTCATGTTAAATAAAACAATGAAATCGTAAAGTAGGTAGGTAACAATATTTACGTATCTTAATTCAATTCAATTCCCAGATGTTGGCTTTTAGCTATGTTTACGTATGAAACTTTAGAATTGCGGTTGGTTTGTGTCCGATCGTAACTAGGTAATGATGAGTTTTAAATAACAACAGCATGTTTTAGCAAAACATTACTTTATGACTCAAAACTCAGCAAACTTAAGAGGTTTCAAGTTATGTATTCAAACTTAGGGTATGAGTCACCTCTTTTTCACAAAAATATTTTTGTACCCGGTCGGTACCCACAAAGGTTCTACTTTTGAACGAGATGTTTCGGCTAGACCCTTTAAACTGTTCACAAACTAGCATTCAGGGCGGTTTAGGGACTCAAATGTATGCGTTATGCCAATAACAACCACTGAGCCAACACAGCTTGCTAATTTAGTGGGAAATTATTATAAAATGGAACTCGCGTAAATACAATTGCGGTCTAAACCTTTTCTTAACACAACTAACAGTCAATTCAGTAACATGAATTACTGTTCATTTACTTAGTTCATTTGCTTACGCTTGGTGGGTATTACATCCTTAAGCAAATAAATTAAACAGACTTACCGATGTCGCATATTACGTCATATCACCAGAGGCTCGATGCTGTCATCACCTCACCACCATTCCAGGCAAATGCCAGGCATAACACGGGAAAGCGCGCAGCACCGCGGCTCCGAGGCACGGCACGACAGCGTGTCGCGCAGACTGAATCGCCCTCGTGAACGCCCAGAGCGCCCACGTGGCATGCACAGTTGCACACCCAAGCGCACTCGTGACGCGCCTGAAGCACACGAGCTGTGCAACACCACAGCTCGGCCACGCTCCGCGAGCCAGCGTTACCAATCACATGAAAACAAAACACAACTTTAGCACACAAATAAACACTGCACATTACGCGAGTCACCCTTCGAGAGATATCTTGATCGGTCACGTGATCAACTTTAAGCACTTTAAATTTGGGTATGTTCCTCTTTGGTTCATCTCGTATGTGGGCCTATTTAGCGGTCCTTTATCCCACTTCTGAATTTAAGTAACCAGAAGTGGAGTAAAGTGAAACTAAGCAAATATAACAAACACCACAATTTATTCTAGTGAACGATTACAACATATCACACATAAAATAACCAAAAAGGAACACACTCCAATCCAACCACAATTATGACTCATTAAGAGTTTCACAATAACGCAGTTTACAGCTCGGAAGGTGACAAAAGAATGACCCCGCGGTAATACAGAGAGCGCTTTTTATACACGTTCCTGCCCGCTTTTATAGGTTTTAGTCGGGTACCTACACTACTCACAATAATTTTGCTAACTCTAATATATTAAGCTATATTATAAATTTGTCGTTTGAACAAGGTTGTTTTCCAAATAAGTTAAAAATGTCAATAGTAAAGCCTTTACACAAGAAAGGAGACAGAGCTCATCTTAATAACTATAGACCAATTACGCTAGTTCCCGTATTGGACAAAATCTTTGAAAAGGCAATGCAATCGAGAGTACTAAGCTTTATCACAGCGCATGATATTTTAAGAAAGGAACAATTTGGATTTAGGAAAGGTAGTTCCACCACACTAGCATGTTTTAATCTAATTAAATATGTATCAGAATGCCTTAATAACAAAAAACAAACAGTATCGGTATTTTTGGACATGAGCAAAGCTTTCGACTTCGTACATCATAATAGACTTCTGGCAAAGCTTGACAAATATGGTATTAGGGGTAAGGTAAATGATTGGTTTGCAAGCTATTTACGCGACAGACTACAATGTACAGAAATTACAAAAGTACAAAACTTAGAAAAACGTACTTTTAAGTCTTCATGGAGACCCAACAATAGTGGTGTTCCGCAAGGTAGCGTATTGGGACCATTGCTTTTTCTATTGTACATAAATGACTTACCTAATGTTGTTCCTCACCACTGCATATTATTTGCTGACGATACAACGATTACATTAAAATGCAGTGACAAATCTAAATTTGAAACTGACATTAATAATTCAATTAATAATATAATTACATGGTTCAATGAAAATAATTTAAACATTAATATTGACAAAACTAAATTTATACAATACGAAACAACAAACTCAAATCATCCTCCGCTAAATATACAATATAACCACTGTCCAATAGAAAAATTAGAAAATATTAAATTTTTAGGGATCATTATAGATAGTAAATTAAATTGGAAACCGCACATAGATGACATTTGTAAAAAAATTAATAAATTTGTTTTTGCCTTACGACGGATAAGTCAGATTTCTTCGCGAGAGGCATCACTGAATGCATATCATGGGTATGTATCATCTGTCCTAAACTATGGTCTTATATTATGGGGCAACTCGACAGACTTTGAGAGAGCGTTTAGAGCTCAAAAAAAGTGTATTAGGGCAATAACGGGAGCACATTTCTTGGATAGTGCTAAACCCATATTTAAAAAATATAATATCCTGACTCTGCCCTGCATGTATATAAAAGAAATCTGCATATTTATAAAAAAAACACAATCATTACTTTAAAACTTTTGGTGATATACACGGGAAATACAGCAGGCGGGCAAAGAAATTAGTGTGGCCAAAGGTTAACCTAACACTGTATAAGAAGAATGTCTATTGTATGGCAATTGAAATTTATAATAAGTTGCCAAAAGATCTAATTGACCTACCATTGCCTAAATTCAAAACTAAGATTACTGACTGGTTATTGTCCCACCAATTCTATTCTCTTAATGATTACTTGAGGCAGTAATATAATAATATTACCTTTTGTTAGGTTCAGTAATGTTTATATTGTTATTATTATGATTTCTTCATATTTGACGATCAGCTGTACTATAAATATTAATTGGACATATGAGTAAATATTTTGACTTTGCATGATAAGTAATTAGAATGATTTTTAGATTGAGGAAAATTGTAATATAATAATAATTAATTATAATTGTGTTGAATGAATTATTCCTATCATAATAATATGTATAAGTGTCTTAATTATTGTATTGTATACCTATTATGTAATATTTTGCACGCCATATGATTGGCAGATTGTGGCTCGGAACTATAGATTCTATCTAATTGTAACAACTTGCTATTATGTACTTACCTACAATCAGCAAATAAATGATTATGATTATGATTATGATTATGATTATGATTATGATTATGAAACGCCCACGTCGTAGGCGGAAGGAGATTCTGTCCTGTCGCGCTTGTGTGCACGGCTCCATATAAAAGTAATATTAAGCGAAGTTCGCAGAAGTAAACCTCTTTTGTGAACTTGTATTTTGGGCGTATCTTTGTATTTTGGGCGTGTTAGACACCATGATCTGTCGTTGCTGTGAATCATTGTGTGTGTTTCAGGCTTAAAATCTATATTTAGTGGAGAACACTCACATTTAGTGGGTATATAAAAACGATCGTGAGATATGATTCGAATGGCACCATTGTTTGTGTTTACGACAACGCAGTAAAGTTTGCCATTAGCTATGAACTCTTAAATAATGTACTTTATCTTTATTCTTTATCTTCGCTTGATATATGGCGTCAGCGGTCCAGAGTTCAGAGTTCCGTTCCAGAAAGATTGAACCAGCCAGTTTAAAAGGAAAGATTTTCCAACAGTTTTTGTGGTATCATGTTCACGATTTGGCCTCTTCGTTTCCTCCGTACCTCGGAGAGCACGTTATGCCGTCGGTCCCGGTTATATTATCACTAACATCCAATAATAATCGTTACAAAAACCGGAGTTTAACACTAGTAGTCGAGTCGAATGCGGATGGACGTGGGAATCCACCGCATTATTATTCCAAGTAAACTCCTACCATTACGTGATAAATGCAAAGGGGACACGACGACGAAGATCAAGATCATCACTCATCACGAGAGATCGCAGTCAAAAGCTAATGTAGTGAATTTAAAAAAAAATGAAAATTGTATGGATGTATTTTCACGCATTGCTATGCTCCATTTTGAGCTTTTTCATAAAGCTTGTAAGCACGTATATGAATGTTAAGCCATAACTCTTTCCGGAAAGCATGCTCTTTCATCAAAACATCCAAACTTGTGACGTACTTAGCAAAGTAAGAAATATGTTTAACGCTCGTGACATATTCTCGTGAGATATTTCTTCACATTTGTCGCCCGAACTAGCGCGGATTTATGTAATAATGAATAATTTAAAGGATCCCTGTCACCTGGGGGCGTGCTGAGGCAATTTATATGAAAAATGCGACTTCGTTGAGACTTGAGCGCCATGTTGGTAAATAGGTATAGTTGGCAAATTCATGCAACTGTACAGTTGACGTCAAAAGTCCATACAAAATCCTAACTAATATTATAAATGCGAATGTGAGTTTATTTGTGTGTTTTACTTGTTTGTAATTGTTGTGCGAGTAGGTACTTTTTATCCCGGGAAAGTATAAACTATGACTATGAAAATATACCTATGCACTTTTACCTATTCTGTGCAAATATAATAATGAGTGAGGGTTTTTGTTTCCCGCGGGAACTTTTTAATTTTCCGGATTTTTTTTTTTTTTAATGTACATTTTTATTGAAAATAATACAATAGAACTTAATGCTAGCTAGCCTAACCTAATTACTATATAAATCATACCCGCGTGGAATAGTGGCAAGAATGCTGGCTGCATAATAAAAAGTAGTCTATGTCACTCTCCAGGTCCTCAACTATATCCATGCAAAAAATCACGTCGATCCGTTGCTTTTTTGCGGCGTGATTGAAGGACAAACCAATAAATCAACAAACAAACATACTTCCGCATTTATAATATTAGTATGATTATAACTACAGATAAGTAAAAAAATATGATTTTGTACAGCAAATAAGATCAATGACATTAAACAAAGACTAATCGGGGTCGTGTGCCGCAAAGTCTACCTTAACTCATGTCATTGAACTTTACTCACAAAATTTTCACTCTTTTAGACTTCATTAAAGTGGGGTTTACACAATGAAAACCATTTAAAAGCTTCAATTTTGTCATTCAATAATTTTAATTGGGGTTAATTAATGTGCCCTACTTTATTGTGAATACATTTTACTCTCAATTTATAATATTTTGATACATAATATTTGTTGCCTATTAATAAAATTAATGAGACATGCTCAAATTCAATTATGAATGTTTAGGAAGCACGTGTATGGTTTAAATATTTATGGTGGAAATTATTTTTATAACAAACAAGGTATTTGTAATAAAAATAAATTAAATTAAATTAAATAAAAAGTAATACTTATATGTTGGCAGTTACCTCGGCCAACATATAAGTTTGGCTATTCAGCGGGGTAACGCAGCCAGCGTTCTGGGCACACTGCCTCATTGCAGCGGGATGGATGATATTTTTAATGTTTAGTTTTTAGTTTTTAATTTAGTTTTTAATTTAGATTTAATTTAGATTTTAATTTTATCTACTTATATGTTCTTACTTACCTAGTTTTCCAATAAATATTTATTTTCATAATAAAAATAAATTTTCATTGTAGTGTGTCTTCGGTGGTTTATATTGGGTACCCACCCTGTCTTTGTACGGTAGCCTTACTGTTATTTCGTATATCCGGCTGTACTTTCGGAGAGGTTTTAATTAAACACAGTGTCTATTTTGCAAGCTCTATCACAAAGGTCACACGGCACGCAGCCCGCCCGCCGCCGTACGTTTATTTTCAAAGTACCTACTTACATACTGTTATAACACTTACATACTACAGCCACTTATTAGTTCCGTACCTCAAAAGGAAATAAAATTTCTTTCCAAAAAACCGACTTCCAACGTCACTGTAAAGTACAAAATAATTTTGATTTCTACCCGCTGTATTGAAGTCTATATAGTCTAGTATAAAATAACTAGATGATGACTTTGTCCGCGTGGATTATAATAATAATAATAATAATAATATTGCGCGTGGATTAAGGTTTTTATATTCCTGCGGGAACTCTTTAATTTTCGGGATAAAAAGTAGCCTATGTAAGGACATCGGCTACTTCGTAGGTTTATATCCTGGGGTAGGCCCCGGGATACAAACCATCCCTGTACCTAATTTCATCAAAATCGGTTGAACGGATGGGCCGTGAAAGCGTAGCAGACAGATAGATACATTTTCACATTTATAATATTAGTATGGATTATAGTATGGATACTTTCTATATAAATAGTATGGTTAAAATCTAAAAATTTATTAAATAATACAATAGAACTTAATGCTAGCCTAGCCTAACCTAATGACTAGGTATATAAATCATGCCCGCGTGAAATGGTGGCAAGACTGCTGGCTGCATTTCAGCGCTGGACAGCCGGGCTGATCCTTTGCGCAAAAAATGAGCCAGCCCTTCTGTCACCAGATGAGGCTAAATCGCTTGGCGGCACGTCTTTGCCGGTAGGGTGGTAACTAGCCACGGCCAAAGCCTCCCACAAGGCCAGACCAGGGAAAATTCAGAAATTATAAATTCCCAAATTGACCCTGCCGGGGATCGAACCCGGGACCTCCGCACGTGAAGACAACAGCGCCACATACTTCTCCACGGAGGTCGACAATATATAATAAGTCGTATCACTATGATTACAATGGGTGACTTTATAACGCGATGATACCTTTGATCGCGGAGTGAGACACAACTTATCGCACGTCTGAGGTTGAAGACGGTGCGGTGTCAACTAACTTTCTGGGTCCAGCCCCTTACAACGGGGCTGTCCCCGCACCCCTTGGGTTTAAACCCCTTTGCCTTCCTACAAACTTTAATTTTAAAGTTGCATAAAACTTTCGTAGTCACTCCAGAGAGTGAAGCTTGTTCACTCTGGTAAAGCTCTAGAAAATAGAATCAAACAAAATATTGAATGCATTTTCCGATCACACTCGTTTCTTACCTCACCCGCAATTTTCCGCTCCCGAGAATTTCTGAGTGCATTTCTCATATCCCAAGAGCAATATTTGGTGACCGAACCTAGCTTACCGAACAAACGACTTGAATGTTTTAGATTCTGAACTTTAGAGCGGTTTAAGGTAACGGTGGAAGAAAAGGCGTTTAATCGGTTTAAAGATATTTATATTTCATAAGAACAAAACATTTGGAATAAAAGTAGCATTTTACTCATGTCTAAAAATATTGAAATCAAAAATATAAAAGTCTAAAAATATGATTTTTCATATAACATTTTTAGACTTCGTCAACAATAGGTTGTGTTGATATTGGCAGGTGCACCGAGTAGTAAACCTAGTTGGTTGTATGGTCTGTGGGCAGGTGAAATAAAACTATACAAATATGGACAAAACAAATAAAACTCTATTCCATTTTTAAACAGCTATAGCTGTTCCACCCGCCGAAAGTTATTTCATGTGTATCTATTATTATAGTTCTAAAATTATTTTCTTTAAGAAGTAGCACCAATATGGGGCCTGTATCTAAGTTTGTTTGCAAGTATCACTTCCCATAATATAAATGATTGACGACCTCCCTGGCGCAGTGTTGAGCGCTGTTGTCATAGCGTGGGAGGTCCCGGGTTCGATTCCCGGCAGATTTATAATTTCTGAATTTTCTCTGGTCTGGTTTGTTGGAAGGCTTCGGCCGTGGTTAGTTATCACCCTACCACCAAAGAAGTACTGCCAAGCGATTTTACTAATTTAATCGCAAGACTGCATACAATTATAGCGGTCTCTTCAAGATGTTTTTTCACAGTTATATATAGTACAGTGCTATTAATTTTGAACCCCCGTGTACTTAGTGACTAGGCTATCAACGCTTGCGCTTTTATGAATAGCGATAATAAAGGTACCATCAGATTAACGCGATATAACTAATGCGTACGTGTCCACAATAATACTTGAGCGGCGGCCGACCATAAATAGGCACCAAGCACCAATCTGCTGACGTGACAGGGACGCAAGATCTCCGTGCTGGTTTTCTTTTGCAGAACAAAGCATAAGCTGTAGCGGGAATGAATTAAAATCATGCAATCATTTTAGCACCCTAGACGAAATAGCTATTTTAGTAATAGACATGAACCATGCTGGCTCTCTCTTGCAACTGCACCGTAGGGGAATTTAAATAAACTTTATTTTAAAGAGATACCAAGTAGCAATCCGCTGACGTTAGAGGGATGCAAAATCTCCACGCTGGAGGGTTACTACCATCGCTTAAAAAAGTATTATTTTAAAATGTCAGTTTTATGTCACTGTGTTGACGTTCCTACATTAAGGATGATAATTCTAAAATATAAACGTCAACGATACTTAAATATAGTATGCCACCTGGTATACTTTTGCAGCACAAGTCATAAGCAATAGCAGGTATAATTAATTAAAACCGATGAAAATGTTCCCGCTAGGGCAAAATCGCTAATTGTTGGAAAGGAATATCATCATGCGATTTTACTCCAGATTTGTTATTAAACAATATTTTTTTAAAGCAAATCGCTAGCAGCTTTTGACATAAAACAAACATTGCATTGAAGATAAATTGTTACCAAAACAAACTTATAAGCAACGTGACTCGGAACTTCGGTCACAGTGCCCACATTTAGCAGATTACAGGAAATTACATCAGGCTAAGTGTGTTTGTTGTTCATTCTTTGTTGTAAACGATGTTTGGTATGCATAAAACGTTTCGGCACGCGTTATAAAATGTCGTCCGCCCACCGAGAGGCTGGTCTGCCAAGTGCTAAAGCTGCTTGCCTATCAAACTTCAATTTTATGGTAAGATATATTTGTTACCAGATGTTGCCAGCGACTTCGTCCACGTAAATTATTTTTTTGAACTATTGTTTTTTTAATTCCCGGGGAACTCCGTAATTTTCCGGAATATAAAAGTAGGTACACTATGCCCTTTCCCGGGACGTAACCTACCCCTTTACCAAATTTTATTAAAATCGGTTGAAAAGATGACTCGTTAAAGCATAGACAGACAGACATTTTCGCATTAATAATATAATAGCACTTGTCATAATAATAAAGTTTAATTAAAGCAACTTATGTAGCTAAATGCAATAAACTAGGCTACATGAAATGAGCGAAGAGCTCGGATATGCACATGCAGCTGCCGGAAGCAACAGCTGGGAGCGTAGGAAATGACGTCATCACACACCCACGCTCCCGTATCTAGGGCGGGGAATAATAGCAAAACTTACGTGCTAGAGTTGACTTAAACGGATCAGAGACGTGGTCACTTAATGCAGCCCAAGCCTGCGGCGTGATTAATATTATGTATCCACCACCACCATTACAGCCCATTAACGTCCCACTGCTGAGCACAGGCCTCCACTCTCATGGGAAAGGGAGAATTAAAACTTAGACCCACCACGCTGCTCCAAAGCGGGTTAGTGGGCTAAATTATGTATCCACTAGAGCCCATTAACGTCCCACTGCTTGGCACAGGCCTCCACTCTCATAGGAGAGTGGCAATTAAAGCTTAGACACACCACGCTGCTCCAATGCGGGTTGGCAGGCTAATAAATTATGTATGCTCACGCCAAATTACAGCTTTCTACTACTGTGAACTTCTGAGATAAGCCGCGTACAGACAGACGGTAAAACAAAACCGGCCAAGTGCGAGTCGGAATCGCGCACCGAGGGTTCCGTACAAACCTTTAATAAGTTTAAAATTATTAAAAATATTTTTATTATAATATGATGTAACTAAAAATATATGCTTTTCGCAATTTTTCCTTTATCTGTGCTATAAGACGTTGTTCGTACCAAATTTCAAGATTTTGAGTTCACCGGAAGTACCCTGTAGGTTTTGATTCCCTTGCGAGTGTTGAAAATTTGCAGCATAAACGGTGTATCTTTTGATTGCGTTGGCTTAGAATTTTGATTTTTTCACAGCTCCAAGGGTCAGTAGACCTGAGTATTTGATATTTATTTCAGCTTGATACCTCCATGCGTTCTTGAGAAAAACAACAAAGTGATCCTATAAGGGTTCCGTTTTTTCCTTTTGAGGTACGGAACCCTAAAAATTACGTAGGTATACAAGTGAGATTCTTTATTCACAATTTTTTCATTCATTGATTGTATTCGGGGATCAAATTCCCAAATCCACGGCAATAGAGAAGCAATAATATTGAACAATGAAATCCAATTTAAAAATGTAATATGAAAAATCATATTTAAATGTAATTAATGTAAAATGTAATATGAAAAATCATATTTTAAGCTTGCTTGCAAAATGTAATATGAAAAATCATATTTTAAGCTTGCTTTGTAGCGGGGAAAAAAGGTAAGTTGGTAAATCTATCTAAAATTTTCCCTTTCTATCTACCTTTATACCAATTCCCTCAAATGTCTAACTATTATAATAGTATATAATATACTTAAATACACACAATATGTAATGAGGGAGTCTTATCAAGTATTTATGCCGTCTAAGATGGTAGCGGGTTAAGCTGTTAGAGGTACGGCAGCTGTATTAAACCCATATCCCAAATCGATTTCTACATGGCATTGTACCGGAACGCTTCGCTTGACGGCACGTCCTTGCCAAATGCCGGTAGTGTGGTAGCTACAGCCGAGTTTAACACCAGACAGGAGCAAAGAAAATTTAGAAATTATACAGGGGATCGAACCCGGGACCTCCCACTCGTAAGACCACAGCGCTCACCACTGCGCCAGGAAGGTCGTAAAGTGTTTTGAATTTGACACATTGTTTACCTAGTGCTTATCTATCTATTATCTATATTTAATATTATAAATTCAAAAGTTTGTATGGATGGATGGATGGATGGATGTTTGTTACTCAATCACGCCAGAACGGTTGAATGGATCTGGATGAATTTGGCACAGCGATAGATTAAAGTCAGGAATAACACATGCGCTACTTTTTATCCTGGAGAATTAAAGAACCTTAAAAACTGCAATCCACGAGGGCCAAGTCGCGGGCATCAGCTTGTTTTATAATAATTAATTAAGGTAATCGTATCGTTTATTTTGAATACTCTCTTGTTCAGTTGTTATTGTATTAATTTAATACAGGGAAATTGCATGGAATAGATCAGGTCACGTCTGGGTGACCCAATTCCTGTTTACCTCATATTTTGATAAGGGTTGTTTCAATTTTGACAGTAAAATCTAGGTATACTTGACGACCTCCATGGCTTCTTAATTTTTAATGTATCTATACAATTTTGCTTCGTGGTCTTTTGAGTATGCGGATATTTTTCAATTCAGATTCAAATTCGAACGCTTTTTTTAAAGTAAACTGTTACAAGTGCTGTTAAAAAGTCTAATGAATCTACACTGGTTCGGAGTGATATTCATACCAAGAAGAGACAAGAAGATATAAAAAAAATCTCTCTTCAACCGATTTTGATGAAATTTGGTACAGGGATAGGTTATATCCCGGGGAAGGACATAGGCTACTTTTTATACCGGAAAATTCAAGTTCCCGCGAGAATCAAAAAAACTTAATCCATACGGACAAAGTCGCGAGAATCATCTAGCAGTGAAAATAAAATAAAAACAGTTGTAAAAATTAGTTCCAATTTTGGCCACCGGGCCAAATAAGTTGGTAGGATTGTTAGTACTTATAATTATGTCCCAACCTGGGAATTTAATCTGGGGCCTCGCCATCTGCAGCCGATGCTAACCACTAAACCAAAAATAAGTATTACAAGGTTCTATTAGGTTAACGTTTCTCCCAAGCGAATGGTATAGCATTTAATAGAATGTGTGTAAGGCAGGCCTTCTGACAGTTGCCCCTGGAGACTTGGATCCTATTACATTCCTTCCCCTTGACCGATTTCACCCTAATACTCGAACTTGGCCCACATGTTTGGGTAAATAAATGGCAATTCCCTCAAGGAAATCTTATGTACCTATACTTGTATTTAATTTCATCATCATCATCACTACAGCCTATTAACGTCCCACTGCTGGGCACAGGCCTCCACTCTCATAGGAGAGCGGGAATTAGAGCTTAGACCCACCACGCTGCTCCAATGCGGGTTGGCGGGCTTTAACGATTATTATCATGTTAGTGATAATAACCGGGACCGACAGCTTAACGTGCTCTCCGAGGCACGGGGGTGAAAAACCGCCAACTTCCAACTCCGGGCTGGCACTGAGAATTTCTTAATTGAAAAACCCAATACCTAACTTTTTGCCCGACCGGGAATCGAACCCAGGACCTCGTGATCCGCAGTCGACTATGCTAACCACTAGACCAACGAGGCAGTATTTAATTTATCTACTCTAAATAATTTAATTAAAATCAAATAAATCAGTGTATTTTTAATATTATCTTTTATTTATGTGTTCATCCATACATGATCCATACTAATATTATAAATGCGAAAGTGTGTCTGTCTGCTACGCTTTCACGACCCATCTGTTCAACCAGTTTTGTTGAAATTTGGTACAGAGATAGGTTGTATCCCGGGGAAGGACATCGGTATAAAAATTAGCCTTTGTCCATCGCCGGGATACAACCTATCGCTGTACCAAATTTCACTATAATCAAGTCTAACAGATGGGCCGTGAAAACGTAACAGACAAACAGACAGACACCCTTTCGTAATATTACTATGCATAAAAACTTTACTATCTGTTCTATGTTCGTGTCTGTCTTTCTGCTGAGCTTTCACGTATCATCTTTTTGACCGATTTTAACGAAATATATTATTATCTTATATACCTGCTGGAACTCCATAGTTTCCAGGATAAAAAGTAGCTTATGTGTTATTCCAGACTATAATCTCTGTGCAAAATTCCATCTAGATCCATTCAGCCGTTCTGGCGTGATTGAGTAACAAACGTTCATCCATCCATCCAAACTTTCACACGTAAAATATTAGTATAGATCACGGGGAATGTACTTTTCTTTCTTTGTTCCCGCGGGATTATTCAAACGAACGAAGTCGCGGGCAACATCTAGTGTACCAAGGTAACTCAACGTACCTACTGTGTTCATGTCATAAGAAATAGAGCTAGTGTAAAAGTATTGTCTCATATTTCTGAACAAATCCCGGTGCAGCGATGTGAACTGGGGCGGGAGACGCATGTCCTATCGCATCCGTTCTATTATTGGAAACCTCATGTAAGTACGTGTTATCATGTCATCCGTGAACAATAGCTCCAAGTAGAGGGTATTTAAAACTGAAAAAATCCTCTGAAAATTCTGTATTTTCTCTGGTCTGGTGGGAGGCTGCGGCCGTGGCTAGTTACATACCCCTAACTAATATGTTCCTTACTGCAGGTCAGCCAGCTACTATCTTAGACTGCATAATTACTTATTACCAGGTGAGAACGCAATCAATAGCTAACTTGTAGTGGATTTGAAAAAGAAAACTATTGCGTTTTTTTTTAAATTTATTTATTTCATAATTTGCAAAAACAAATACAAAAACCGGCCAAGTGCGAGTCGGACTCGCGCACCGAGGGTTCCGTACAAACATGTAGTAAGTTTTAAATTATTAAAAAACACGTTTATTGTATGGGGACCCCCCTTAATATATATATTTTTTAATTTTTAGTATTTGTTGTTATAGCGGCAACGGAAATACATCATTTGTGAAAATTTCAGCTTTCTAGCTATCACGGTCTATGAGATACAGCCTGGAGACAGACAGACAGACAGACAGACAGCGGAGTCTTAGTAATAGGGTCCCGTTTTTACCCTTTGGGTACGGAACCCTAAAAAATTATGTCTCTCCAAAGTTCCAAACTACACACGTAGTTGGCAAGTTCGCGCTCAACTAATATTATACCGTGCTGTGCACTAAGTCTAAATTTAAGTCTAAAGCGATAATTTTGTACACAATTTATAAGTTACACACTGAATTATATATTATATTTTTCTTTTCACACCACTCGCTCAACAACGCCTTATTACATGGCCTGTTATCTAAGGTTAAAGTAAGACATTAAATCCCTAGGGTTATAATGTTGTACTGAAATCCATTATTCCCTAGGGTTATAATGTGATTTGAATTTAGAATCATCGCGCATATGAAGCAAGATCTGAAGGAAATTCTATTCATGCCAAAGAGGTTTTATTCATAATTCTTATTGCTTTATTCATAAAGTCTAATTTCGGTAAACAGAATGTGTTCTCAGCAGGCGCGGCCAACTCGATTTTCGAAAACCGAAGCCGTGGCCCACTAGATTCGCACTGACGACATTTGTTTGTCAAATCGAGTAGGCCACGCTAGCTGAAAGAAGTGGTTGTATCGCGAGGTGTGAAAAGTAGAGTATTCACCGTAGGGGTAATGCTGTATTAATCTTGGGCGCCCCTAATTTATCCCGGCGCCCATGATATAATACATCGCATTACCCCCGTGGTGAATAATCTACTATTATTTACTTTACTTTAGTTATAGTAAAGTAAATAAAAAATAATATAATTTGGGAATTTATAATTTCTGAATTTTCCCTGGTCTGGCCTGGTGGGAGGCTTCGGCCGTGGCTAGTTACCACCCTACCGGCAAAGACGTGCCGCCAAGCGATTTAGCGTTCCGGTACGATGCCGTGTAGAAACCGAATAGGGGTATGGGTTTGATATAACTGCCATGCCCCTAACAGGTTAGCCCACTACCATCTTAGACTGCATCGTCACTTACCATCAGGTGAGATCGCAGTCAAGGGATAACTTGTAGTGGATAAAAAAAAAAAATTACACACAGATACTTTAGTTATAGTTACTATTATTATCCCAAGAAAACCCCTATCATTATGTGATTAATAGAATAGGGTCACGAGCCTCAGCAATGAGGAATACGACGCAGAGATATAGTTATAGTTATTCAGTGAAGGAGTCCTTAATGCCAGATTGCCACTATGCATTAAAAAATGTGTAAAATAATTAAATAAGTATATATATTGTTCACTCCAATTAAACTAGGTATTACTGTATGTGGTTTTGCTTTGCGCGCCAATTATTATTTACCTAAAAACCTCAATCATGTAGTGCGACCCTCTAAGATTATAATAAGTTCAAAATGTTGTTATAGATAAGACTAGGTTAGTGCAAAAGGAAAAGGTTCATTTTAGGCCTACTCTTGTACACTCTACCATGAATAGAGATTGTATTAAAAATATAATAATTTAAAACAATAAAGTAATTAACGAGAAAAAAATAAAAGTGTATTTCAAGTTTTCGATACGTTTCCAAGATGGCAACCTTCAGCCATAGAGAAGGCAGTAGGCGCGAAATGTATCAAATGTCATTTCTGACAGTCACTGTCAAAATAAAGTGGTTTTTCTTTTGAAAACGTCAAAAAATATGAATGCGCCATTGTTACCCAGTACCCACTTATGTTTAGTGTTGCTTAATTTGGAAAGATTAAATAATTTCGCCACTGAAATTACGACGAATTCGTAGATTTGACCAATTAAAACTGGTCTAGTATTTTATTTTTCTTCATTTCTCTACTTGTACAAGACCAGGCCTACGCCCTATACAAATCTGAACCGTCTCTTTTATTGTAATCTGTTTTGGTTGCCAAAAAAAAAAAGAAAAGTTCGTTTAGATTTTTCATAAAGACTCCTTCACTGATTTAATAACCTACTCTTAACCACTTAAATATCTTAGGTACTACATTACTATTTCATATCTTACCATGATAATTATTTGCTCTTTAAAATTTTAATCGACCCTCTTTTACTCTTACATGCTCTTTAATGTAATATAAGTTTTTTCTATTCACTCAAATAATAACTTTCTTTTTGCTAATAATAACTTCATAATATTATTAGTTTGGTGAACTTATAAAGTGAGTTTGTGATTTTGAAAATCTTATTTTCCTTACAAATCGTTAAATAAATAAATAAGCCTTTATTAACTGAAAATTGTTTACATGTTCAGTGTTTGTCTTAAAAACTATATTAGACTCGAACATATTTTAGTAGCTCTACAGTATAGGTACACAACTCACATACAACATTTATGTACATGTTAGAAACTAGGTATTATGTAGATTATATAATTATTAATATACAGAAAAAAAGTTATTTTACTTACACAACTAACAATACGTTTACTCTTTAACACATTTCAAGCCACTCATACACATCAAATAATTAATACTTATTCTATGACACCAATGTAGAAGTTATTTATCTATATTAAATGTAAAATATTCTATTTAATTGCTTAGTATAGTACTTAAGTAAGTAATAGGTATTAATTTATTTTTATTAGGTACTATCACAAATTGTTGACTGCCTCGTTGGTCTAGTGGTTAGCATAGTCGACTGCGGATTGCGAGGTCCTGGGTTCGATTCCCAGTCGGGCGTAAAAGGTTAGGTACTTATTGGGTTGTTCAATTAAGAAATTCTCAGTGCCAGCCCGGAGTTGGAAGTTGGCGGTGTGTCACCCCCGTGCCTCGGAGAGCACGTTAAGCCGTCGGCCCCGGTTATTATCACTAACAAAACATGATAATAGTCGTTAAAGCCTGCCAACCCGCATTGGAGCAGCGTGGTGGGTCTAAGCTCTAATTCCCGCTCTCCTATGAGAGTGGAAGCCTGTGCCCAGCAGTGGGACGTTAATGGGCTGTAGTGATGATGATGTGATGACAAATTGTTTCTTTTAATGCGAATCGTTCTTACAAATCGTTACCAGACGTAAATCAACCAAAATTGAGTGTCGAAACTTGTAGAATGCTAATGTACAATAATTCATTCCGTAGCTCTCAGAACTATCAACAGTCTGTAACATAGTAACGTAATTAAAACTTGGCTGGGCACGCAGACATTGTGTACATAAGTCACAGACTAACGGAATATTTAGTAGATAGAAACATTTAATACTTAAATATAATACCTTTACTATTATGTTAAATAAAAATTATTAGTCAAAATGCACACCCCAGAACGTTTTTTTTCGAAATAAAATTATTTATCTAGAGCCATACTGCCAACGCTTAGAGCCATATTATTTTATTATTGTTGACTTTCGTGTTTTAGTATTATAATCCTTATTTTAGGAACATGTTACGTGATAGGTAATATCAAACTGTCGTTTTAAGTAATATTGCTTAAGTATTGCTTTAAGCGCTGGCAGTATGGCCCCTGAGCAATTTCATAAAGTTTCTGTGATATAGGTTTTGTTACAAAATTTTGAAAAGGCTTCTAGATATCTATACTTAATATAATTTCAATTAAGCAAGAAAAGAATACAATTATTTTGCTATAATCCGCCAACAGTTGGCCGGATTATAGCAAAAGAATTGTATTCTTTTCTTGCTAAATCATGAACTTCCGCAAAGTAACACCTGATTCTATCCAATAATTTCTATTAGTCTGAGACGGCTCGAATCAGTATCAATTGCTTCAGCGTTAGGTCTGGCGCCGTAGTGTTCAATAGGGGTGGAAATAAAACACTGTATTTTCAGCTGAAAGCAACTTACTAGTAAGTGGAGGTACATTCTCTCAACTCGTATTTACCTAATGTCTAGACAATAAGTAGTAATTACAGCTACATTAATAACTAGCTGATGCCCGTGACTTTGTACCTCAATGCAATGTCTATTGTGTTTTTTACTAACCGACTTCCAAAAAAGGAGGAGGTCCTCAATTCGGCGCGTTTTTTCCACTACAAGTAATGCGATGTCTATTGTTTTTTATCCACTACAAGTTAAACCTTGACTGCGATCTCACCTGATGGCAAGTGATGATGCCGTCTAAGATGATAGCGGGCTAGCCTGTTAGGGGCATGGCAGTTATATTAAACCCATATCCCTATTCGGTTTCTACAAGCCATCGTAAATTTTAAAAAAGCAAATTAAAAAAATGTGAAAAGTTCCACCACCGTGGCGATATTCGCAGACGTTTTGTCGTAGTGTGTTCTCACCCTTAGTGGAATAAAACCTAGGACCCGAATCCCACGTTAACGTCAAGCGTTACGCTCAGTGACAGTGCGATATGTTTTACATCAGACGAAAGCTTTTAAGATTTTCCTATAATAAATAGTTGTTTTTCGACCGCCAACATTTCGCTATTTTTAGCAACTTGAAAAACTATGGATATATAAACGTTTGTTTAAACTATAGTTTAAACTTTAAAGGCTGGTGCAGCTGCCGAATCTGCACAAACGCCGTAAATACTCAGACACTCAAGGACTACATTTTTGCTTTGTCAATTTCCAAATTGACCCTGTCGGGCATCGAACCCGGGATGTCCCACTTATAAGACCTGAGCGCTTTCCACTGCACCAGGGAGAACGTCAGAATGAGAACGATTTTGATAGGAGTTTTCGCAGGATGAAGAAGCAGTGGGTTGCATATAAATGGACCGAGGACTGCAGGATTATTTTCATCTTGGCAGGCTCAAATATTCCTATTACTGAAAAGACGCGATAAAGGAAATCTTCACAAAAAACAACTTAAAGGGACGGGTTTCTTTGTAATCTTTCGACTTCTGCCTTGGACTTCCAACAATAGCTTTAAAATTAATTAAGGGTACGTGAAAGGGCGGAAAAACCGCTTAAAGTATGACTACTTTTGACCGCAGCTTCGTTCACGTTAACTTCTAAACACCTATTTTACCCCCATTAGGGGTTGAATTTTCTAAAATCCTTTATAAGAATATAAAATATCAACCCGATCCGTCTATTGGTTTTAGTTGTGTGTTGATTGCGTATTCGATAGGCCTCGGGTAGGGTGGAAATGACACACGATAATAATTACATCACATCCATACTATCCATATCCATACTAATATTATAAAAGCGAAAGTGTGTCTGTCTGTCTATCTGTCTGTCTGTCTGTCTGTCTGTCTGCTACGCTTTCACGGCTCAACCGTTCAACCGATTTTGATGAAATTTGGTACAGAGGTAGGTTGTATCCCGGGGAAGGACATAGGCTACTTTTTATCGCGGAAAACTAAAGAGTTCCCGCTGGAATCAAAAAATCTTAATCCACGCGGACGAAGTCGTGGGAATCATCTAGTAGGTAGTCTATATTTGCTACGTATTACACGGTCTACGGTCGGATAGGGACTGACGTACGCCCGGCGTTCCCGCTTAGCCACTGGACGCGCTGCGTCAGCTCCCACAGATCTGTTCCGTTTATACAGATGGACAGACTAAAATAAAAAAATAAATAAGTATATTTATAATACAGAGCCCCATACAGAGGCTCTGTATCCCCCAGTTAAAATTTTCAAAAAATATATTTCATGTATATATAGTACATGGATCGTCCAGTTACGGCTTATTATAGTCATGTACTGTTCTTATATAAGTAAAAATATTTTATGCGGCATGGACCAATACCTACTACCATTGCATAAAGGCATATTATTTTAATATTGTTGACGTATGTGTTTCAGAATTATAATCCTTATTTTATGGACGTCAAGGTACGTGACATAAAGCTGTAATTTTGAAATAATACTGTTTTTAGCGATGGTTGTGAGTTGTGACCCCCTGACCTAGAAATTGATTCTGAGAATCCTTGATGGAAGCCGTGGTAATTATATCGAGCACCCTTACCAAGGGCTGCGATTTTATGATCGCAGTAAGACTCTGGCTGAGATCTATTGAGCGTACATTGACGTTGCTCTGTATGTTGCTCTGGCTATACTAAGAGTTAAAACGGGATGGTCTTATGTGCGTATCATGAGCCTGTCTCATTTGAAATCCGTCTTAAGTAAGGGACTAGGTCAAAGTAAGCTCTATATAGATCTCACACTTAGTTCTCAATGCACTACTAGTTGCTCCGTCCCGACTTTGCTCGCGTGGATTCTCCACAGTATCTATCTTATATTAAAACTGTTACTGGACGATTCCTAGATAAAAGTATAAAATAAATCAAGTTTTTTTAAATATCTATAGGTACTGATCCATATTCATACTATTACTTAAAATATTGATGTCCTCCCGAGCGAATCTTGGCCACGGCGGCTAATCTCTACTGAGATTAACCATCTGCCCGTGAGATATTATTTTGGAAAAGTGATCTGTTCCTTCACTCATAGCCCGATGGGACGGAGATCCACGCGCAGGATCGACGGATTTACGTGCTCTTCGAGGCACGGGGGTGAAACACCGCCAACTTCCAACTCGGGCTGGCACTGAGAATTTCTTAATTGAAAAACCCAATACCTAACTTTTATGCCCGACCGGGAATCGAACCCAGGACCTCGTGATCCGCAGTCGACTATGCTAACCACTAGACCAACGAGGCAGTTATGATATTGGTATCTTCAAATTAAGAGTGAACATTCATCTTCTAGGCAAGCGCGTTCCACCTTAAGCTGCATCACAACTTCCTGCAAGTCTGATTACAGCCAAGCGATCTATACAGTTAGCAAAATTATTGTGAGTAGTGTAGGTACCCGACTAAAACCTATAAAAGCGGGCAGGAACGTGTATAAAAAGCGCTCTCTGTATTACCGCGTAGTCATTCTTTATTCGCCTTTTGAGCTAGCATTTTGTCAGTTGAGAGACTCACAATGAGTCATAATTGTGTTTAGATTAAAGTGTGTTCCTTTTTGATTATTTTAATTGTGATATGTTAAAATCATTTAGTAGAATAAATTGTGGTTTGTTATATTTGCTTAGTTTCACTTTACTCCACTTCTGTTTCCTAAATTCAGAAGTGGGATAAAGGACCGCTAAATAGGCCCACATACGAGATGAATCAAAAAGGAACATACCCAAATTTAAAGTGCTTAAAGTTGATCACGTGACCGATCAAGATATCTCTCGAAGGGTGACTCGCGTAATGTGCAGTGTTTATTTGTGTGCTAAAGTTGTGTTTTGTTTTCATGTGATTGTTATCGCTGGCTCGCGGAGTGTGGCCGAGATGTGGTGTTGCACAGCTCGTGTGCTTGAGGCGCCTCACGAGTGCGCTTGGGTGTGCAACTGTGCATGCCACGTGGGCGCTCTGGGCAGCGTTCACGAGGGCAATTCAGTCTGCGCGACACGCTGTCGTGCCTTGCTGCGTGCCTCGGAGCCGCGGTGCTGCGCGCTTTCCCGTGTTACGCCTGGCATTTGCCTGGAATGGTGGTGAGGTGATGACACCATCGAGCCTCTGGTGATATGACGTAATATGCGACATCGGTAAGACCATTTAATTTATTTGCTAAAGGATGTAATACCCACCAAGCGTAGCCACAAAGTAAATGAACAGTAATTCATGTTACTGAATTGACTGTTAATTGTGTTAAGAAAAGGTTTAGACCGCAATTGTATTTACGCGATTTCCATTTTATGATAATTTCCCACTAAATTAGAAAGCTGTGTTGGCTCAGTGGTTGTTATTGGCATAACGCATACATTTGAGTCCCTAAGCCGCCCTGAATGCTAGTTTGTGAACAGTGTGAGGTGTCTAGCAGAAACATCTTGTTCAAAAGTGGAGCCTTTGTGGGTACCGACCGGGTACAAAAATATTTTTGAGAAAAATAGGTGACTCATACCCTAAGTTTGAATGCATAACTTGAGGCCTCTAAGTTTGCTGAGTTTTGAACACATAAAGTAGTAATGTTTTGCTAAAGCATGATGTACGGATAAATTGTTTTTGCGTGATTTGGTTTTTTGTATTTAAAATGAGGGTTGTTATTTAAAACTCTTGACCTAGTTACGATCGGATACCAATCATCCGCAATTTAGAAAGTTTTGTGCGTCAAATACGTAATAAATGCGTGATGGTTAAAAGTCAGATTATATCCACTTTACGATTCAATTGTTTTAAACATGCTGTGTTTATAAAAAGTGTCTCTTAATAACGCTCACTGTGTTTCGAATGATGCGATGCATTCGTGATGTTAGACAGCGGTTTAAGAAAACCTGTTAAACTCGCTAGTATCCCTTGGGGTTTGTTAATGCTTCTGTGATACTTTTACATAGGAATAGTGCTTGTACACAAAACAATAATTGTTGAGGTCAGGTATGGACGAGCAAACATATTTATAGTTCTGATAAACGTTAACTTGAGTTTTACAGGTTATTTTCTTTAATATTACCGAACCAGGTTACGTAATTTGTTGTTGAATGTTGCATTCTATTTTGATTAGAGAAGTATTGTTTATCTACCCTCGTGGATAGTTAAAGTTTGATTTCATACAAATCGATTACGAGTCTACATACCTACCTGTCAGAATCCTTACTTTTTCTCGTTAGTAATTTTACATACGAGGCTTTTATAAACCAAATGGTTGTAATCCGCACTAAACAAGGATTACATAAAGTGCAATGAAGTTAAAATTCAGTTGTGAATGTATGAGGCATAGTGGCAGCTGGTTAAGACAATTGATCGTCGATGCTATAAATTGCTCGTAAAGGTACTCAGAACCTGTGATGGACATGACGTGTGTGCTGTGACCTACTGGTCACAGGTTCATTTTCTGTTCTATGTTCCTTTCGTCTTCGGCGCTCACCACGTGTGAGGCGTTCTGGTCGCGCCGGGCTGCGCGCCCGCATGCCGCGTGTGTGAAGTGCGTCACTACGCGTCTGCTGGTCGCGCAGGGCTGTGCGCTTGTCTAGTGCGCGTTGCTGCGCACTCGCCTGCCGCGCTTAAGGCGTGACACTGGTCGCGCAGGGATGCGCGCCCACCTAGTGCGCGATGCTGCGCGCTCCTGGTTGCGCATGGCTGTGCGCTCGCCTAGGGTGCGATGCTGCGCGCTCGCATGCCACGCTGTGAGGCGTGACACTGCGCGTCTACTGGTCGCGCAGGGCTGCGTGCTTGTATAGTGCGCGAGGCTGCTCGTTAGCCTACTCGATATGGTTGAACATAACTGGTATGAGTAAACTTTCTTCATTTTCTGTGTTCATCGATGATGATGTTTGATGTTTTGAATGTTCAAAGTTGTTTCGACATGGTACAACTGTGAGTTTGTACTATGGTTGAGCGACCTTTAGTGAGGGCTCTACCAGCTCTACCGACTCTTGTTGCTCTATGAGCTCTACTGACTCTTTGTGCTCTACCAGCTCTACCGACTCTTGTTGCTCTATGAGCTCAACTGACTCGTTATGCTCTACCAGCTCTACTGTCTCTTGTTTCTCTACGAGTTCTACTGTGTCTTGGTACTCTACCAGCGCTACTGTATCTAGGAGCTCTACCAGCTCTATTGAGAGCTCCACAGGTTCTGTGAGTTCTATCGGCTTTGTATGTATGAGCTCTGCTGAAGCAGTCAAATAATTTTGTTGGTACCTGTGCTGGTACTGGTAACTGTGCTGGTAATGAACTTTTAAGTCAGAGAGCTTGTGAAGGTAATTGACTATGCGTTGACTACCTGCTATGTATGGATAGCCACGATGATCACGTCGTTTCGTGATAACGATTTGGTTTTAATTTCTGTTACATGTTTGGCGCCATGGAGTGGTGCCCTGGATCGGGGCCCTGGAGGTGTGCCCTGGAGTGGTGCCTTGGAGCGGGGTCCTGGAGCGGTGCCTTGGAGTGGTACCTCGAAGTCGTGCTTTGGACTACGCGGCACGTTCTTCGGTGACAGACACTTTCAACTTAATTTGCATAAACATTGCCTATGGCTCTGCTTGTTGTCATCCAATTTAGTTACATGCTTTCTCTAGTAAAGTTAGGTTAGTCGTAATTCAGACGTTAGATCAGTTCTTAGGTCAAACGTTAGGCTACTTATTAGTTCAGTTGTTAGGTCAAAATGTAAGCTTACATGTTAGGTTAGGTTACTTTAGGCTCTGTTAGGCTAGTGGATGACAGCGGACAGCGTAGTAGTAGTGGGCAGATTGAGAAGAAGGTTATGTCGGCAGACTTGCGAGGAGTGTAGCATAGCACTCTGTCAGGTGGGTGGTAGAATGGCTACCACCGACGGGGAGATGCACACGAATGTGTGTGTCAACCTCGGGCCAAGTATGGACCCGGTTCATCTTGAAAATCACAATGGTACCCATGGTTTTGGGTAGGTTCGTGAGCGCACTAAAGGCTTCTGCAGCTCAGTACATGGTTCCTTGGAAAGGAGAATGGTGTCCCGAGAGTTGCGCTGCATTTTTTGAAAGTAAGATTCAACCGAACATTTTAATGTTTTCTTATGATTACAGTAGCACGTTTGATGTATTTGGGTGTGAGGCGAATTGCCTTGCTGGTCGAGCTGTATGACTGGTGTTGCCCCGATGCAGCGTGCTTCCGAGGCTGGCGACCTAGAGTGGCTGGCTTCGAAAGTCGCGTCTCTTAGATGCGCATCAGGCTGTGTCCTGGCAGGCTGTGTCCTGGGAAGTCGCGTTCTCTGAATGCGCATCAGGCTGTGTCCTGGCAGGCTGTGTCCTGGGAAGTCGCGTTCTCTGAATGCGCATCAGGCTGTGTCCTGGCAGGTTTTGTCCTGGGAAGTCGCATTCTCTGAATGCGCATCAGGCTGTGTCCTGGCAGGTTTTGTCCTGGGAAGTCGCGTTCTCTGAATGCGCATCAGGCTCTGTCCTGGCACGTTTTTAACGTGGTGTGTGTGTGAACTTGCAAGTTCAGGTATGAGATTAACTGAGATGTAATGTCTGGAGAAGTATGCATACTTTTGAATGTGAAGCGTTTTATTTTGTGTAGCGAAAGTTGTTATTTTGAATGAGGGCCTCGTATGCGTGATGATTGTCAGAATAGGCAATAGCGTGCATCGTCATGAATAATCAACCATTTGTGTCTTATGCAGGTTCTGATGACAGTAACTGTGACGATGCGGGTGAATCTTTGGGTGCCCTCACTAGTTCAGGAGACACCGCAAGAGGGGGAGCTAATGAAGATGGCATACGCACACCAGCCCTTCCTGCTTCTGATGAAATTGTTTCCGGTGCAGCCGAGGGCGGCGCACAATCAGGATAGGCCGAGTTAGCAAAATTATTGTGAGTAGTGTAGGTACCCGACTAAAACCTATAAAAGCGGGCAGGAACGTGTATATATATAAAGCGCTCTCTGTATTACCGCGTAGTCATTCTTTATTCGCCTTTTGAGCTAGCATTTTGTCAGTTGAGAGACTCACAATGAGTCATAATTGTGTTTAGATTAAAGTGTGTTCCTTTTTGATTATTTTAATTGTGATATGTTAAAATCATTTAGTAGAATAAATTGTGGTTTGTTATATTTGCTTAGTTTCACTTTACTCCACTTCTGTTTCCTAAATATACTAATAATCAAATAAATAAATATTATAAATGCGAAAGTTTGGATGGATGTATGGATGGATGTTTGTTACTCAATCACGCCCCAACGGCTGAACGGATCTGGATGGAATTTGGCACAGAGATAGATTATAGTCTGGAATAGCACAAAGTTGAGAACCTTGACAGTGACATAGGCTACTTTTATCCCGAAAAATTAAAGAGTTCCCGCGGGAACCAAGAACCTCAATCCACGCGTACGACGTCGCGGGCATCAGCTAGTAATATTATAAATGCAAAAGTTTGGATGGATGGATGTTTGTTACTCAATCACGCCAGAACGGCTGAACAGATCTGGATGAAATTTGGCACAGAGATAGATTATATTCTGTAATAATAGATGGGTTACTTTTTATCCCGGAAAATTACAAATTTCCCGTCGGAACTAAAATACCTCAATCCACGCGAACGATGTCGCGTCGCTAGCATCAGCTAAGTAGTCTATAAAAATGTGTATCCGAGGCTTATTTGGTGTGGCGGAACATTACGCAGTCACTAGTGAATCGGGGTGGGGACTGCGCATTTGCATCCTTTAGTTTGTGCCACGTTAATGCAAATAAATAACCCTTTTAATGCCACCTCGAAGCCTTTTAGCGTACAGAGCAGCCTGTTCTTAGGAACTTTAAGTATTATGATGTAGTTTACTAGCTGATGCCTGCAACTTCGTCCGCGTGGATTGAGTTTTATTTTGGTTCCCCCGGGAACTATTCAATTTTCTGGGATAAAAAATAGCCTATTTGTTATTTCAGACTATCATAGTCAAATTGCATCCAGATCCGTTAGGCTGTTTTGGCGTGATTGAGTAACAAACATCCATCCATCCATACCACAGAATAGGTAATAGTCAATACATCCATCCAAACTTTCCCATTTATAATATTAGTATAGATGTGTAGATACATAAATAACCCCAGTATATGTAGTATTGCTGCATGGAGTCAAATCCATGCTCTTTTATCATATACATAATCTTCAACAGTATAATAAGCTTTTTTCAGTAGCATACTTTTAATATGCGTAGTGATCAATGATAGGTACCTATATAAACTAGACGTGGAGGGTATTAAGAGAGTTGTCTGTGAGAGCGTTGCTCTGTGGTGGTCTAATCTGCACGCTGATGGCCGGCCGCGCATATGAATATAAATCGCGTTGCAGTGTTAGAATTAGAAATGTACCTACCCTTTCAGCTGCAACCGAGTTCAAGTACGGCATCTGTTTTCGAGTGCTGCAGTTTATACGGGTTGCAATTTAGCGCTTGGTTCATGGTTTGTGCACATCATATCATACTAATATAATATGCCTGTGTCGTTTCATCCTTCGATGATAAGAGACTAGCTGATGCCCACGACTTCGTCCGCGTGGATCGAGGTTTTGATTCCCGCGGTAATTCTCAAATTTTCCGGGATAAAAAGTAGCCTATGTGTTATTCCAGAATATAATCGATATCTGTGCCAAATTTCATCCAGATCCGTTCAGCCGTTCTGGCGTGATTGAGTAACAAGCCATCCATCCATCCATCCATCCATCCATCCATCCATACATCCATCCATCAATCCAAACTTTCGCATTTACAATATTAGTATAGTGTCGTGTAATAAGTGACGGACGAAACGATAATTTTGCATAATTACAATCGAACTTCACTTATAGGTAAGTTCGATTGACTATCAATTATAGCTGAGAAATTGTGTTTGTTTGTTGGTTTGTCCTTCAGGTCACGCCGCAACAGCGCAACGGATCGACGTGATTTTTTACATGGGTATAGTTAAGGACTTGGAGAGTGACGTAGGCTGCCTTATTTCATTCAAGTTTCTATCAGTCTATAAATAGATGCTGGATTCAAACTAAAAAAATGCTCTCCCAAAAATTAATTAGTCCATTTTTACACACGCGTTGGAATAGCAAAGTTTGCACTAAACTAAGTATTTCAACCAGTGCTAAAGGCAAAGATTTTTCCGCCAACATTTACTAAAGCCTCCAACGGCTGTCGACCATGTGTGATATTTTTGCAAGGGCTAGTACACACACACATTATACACACACATATTACACATTATACATACTACGACACATCTATATATACTAATATAATAAATTAAGTTTTTCTGTGGAAACTGTGAGAAATAATTGTGCTTTTCTATCATTGACCGTTTATATCGAACTTATTTTAAAACTTGTGAACTTGTGTGTGACTAATTTAATTCACTGTCGCTCTCGCTGTCGCTGTCGCTCTCGCTGTCGCTCTCGATGTCGCTCTCGCTGTCGCTCTCGCTGTCGCTGTCGCTCTCGCTCTCGCTGTCGCTCTCGCTGTCGCTCTCGCTGTCGCTCTCGCTGTCGCTCTCGCTATCGCTCTCGCTGTCGCTGTCGCTGTCGCTGTCGCTCTCGCTGTCGCTGTCGCTGTCGCTCTCGCTGTCGCTCTCGCTCTCGCTGTCGCTGTCGCTGTCGCTGTCGCTGTCGCTGTCGCTGTCGCTGACGCTGTCGCTGTCGCTCTCGCTGTCGCTGTCGCTCTCGCCCTCGCTCTCCCTATCGCTGTCGCTCTAGCTGTTGCTGTCGCTGTCGCTCTCGCTCTCGCTGTCGCTCTCGCTGTCGCTCTCGCTGTCGCTCTCGCTGTCGCTCTCGATGTCGCTCTCGCTGTCGCTCTCGCTGTCGCTCTCGCTGTCGCTCTCGCTGTCGCTGTCGCTCTCGCTCTCGCTGTCGCTCTCGCTGTCGCTCTCGCTGTCGCTCTCGCTGTCGCTCTCGCTATCGCTCTCGCTGTCGCTGTCGCTGTCGCTGTCGCTCTCGCTGTCGCTGTCGCTGTCGCTCTCGCTGTCGCTCTCGCTCTCGCTGTCGCTGTCGCTGTCGCTGTCGCTGTCGCTGTCGCTGTCGCTGACGCTGTCGCTGTCGCTCTCGCTGTCGCTGTCGCTCTCGCCCTCGCTCTCCCTATCGCTGTCGCTCTAGCTGTTGCTGTCGCTGTCGCTGTTGCTGTCGCTCTCGCTGTCGCTCTCGCTGTCGCTCTCGCTGTCGCTCTCGATGTCGCTCTCGCTGTCGCTCTCGCTGTCGCTCTCGCTGTCGCTGTCGCTGTCACTGACGCTGTCGCTGTCGCTGTCGCTCTCGCTGTCGCTCTCGCTGTCGCTGTCGCTGTCGCTCTCGCTGTCGCTCTCGCTGTCGCTGTCGCTGTCGCTCTCGCTGTCGCTGTCGCTCTCGCTGTCGCTCTCGCTGTCGCTTTCGCTGTCGCTGTCGCTGACGCTGTCGCTCTCGCTGTCGCTCTCGCTGTCGCTCTCGCTGTCGCTCTCGCTGGCGCTCTAGCTGTCGCTGTCGCTGTCGCTGTCGCTGTCGCTGTCGCTGTCGCTGTCGCTGTCGCTGTCGCTGACGCTGTCGCTCTCGCTGTCGCTCTCGCTGTCGCTCTCGCTGCCGCTGTCGCTCTCGCTGTCGCTCTCGCTGTCGCTCTCGCTGTCGCTCTCGCTGTCGCTCTCGCTGTCGCTCTCGCTGTCGCTGTCGCTGTCGCTGTCGCTGTCGCTGTCGCTGTCGCTGTCGCTGTCGCTGTCGCTGTCGCTGTCGCTGTCGCTGTCGCTGTCGCTGTCGCTGTCGCTGTCGCTGTCGCTGTCGCTGTCGCTGTCGCTGTCGCTGTCGCTGTCGCTGTCGCTGTCGCTGTCGCTGTCGCTCTCGCTGTCGCTGTCGCTGTCGCTGTCGCTGTCGCTGTCGCTTTCGCTGTCGCTGTCGCTGTCGGCGAGCCAATTCTATTCCATTATCTGCTTTATATCTTTGGACACGTCTACGTCAATAATATGGATACGAACGGACAACTCTATTACCGATATATAGGGATGTTCAATGGAACAGAATGCCACCGAATTAATCTGTAAACCCAATGGAGTCATGCCTGTACACAGATCAACGGGCGTTTGCCGCCACGTACTCCTAAATCTCGCAACTGTGTCATCTTGCTCCTTCTCTCATCGTGGTGTGCGTTATCTCGGTGACCTGTAAATTAACATTGACTATAACATCACCACTCGTGATGCCCTAAGACCTAGCATATGAACTCTGTTAATCTTAGCCATGGACGAGTAAGTATTCATTTCATATTTTAGGCAAATTCTCATCTTAACTGACCATCGGACCAAGATCTTCCTGTTCTAGACTTCGGCTTCCTATATTATATTTTTTCGCAGATACAAATCAAACAAAAACAAAAAAAAGTTGTATTACTTATGACTTTTGACCGAATCAACGAAAATTCGAAAGTGAAAGTTATTATTTAAAAAAATCTCGAACAGAATATCACGAAATTTGAATTCGAAACCGAAATGAGGAATTGATATTATCTCCTGAAATGGAGCGTTCATTCCGATGGTATTTCATTTTCTTTTTAGCAAATTGTAACAGCGTCTGAGTAATTTTGAAACAACATTATTTCGCCCGGTTTACATTATTCCAGTCGGCTGGAATATTAATTTACTCACTTTTATTGGATACTTGAGCATCATCTTATTTATTATAGTCATTTGGACTGTGCATTGGCTATTTTTTTATCCACTACAAATAAGCCCTTCATTGCGATGTCACCTGATGGTAAGTGATGATGCAGTCATAGATCAAGTCAAGATTGAGTTAGTCAAGTAAACCTACTACTGTAACGGAATGCCACTTCAGCTTCGCAACTAAATGACCAACGACCAACGTTACATCATTTCTTACAGATCTCATAATTTCCGATTCGATTACGTAAGACTTAACTTACTTCGGTGGTTTTCTTATATTAATCGAATATCTTCCAGAGCCATTGCGAATGTTGCGTGTGGGAATCCCAGCAAGTGATTTATGCAGCAGTACCTAGACGTCAATCCATCGAACCGATGACAACTAAAGTACTGGAAAAAGAACGCTGTTCATATTAGTTTTACTAGCGCTGGACTGGAATGCTACTAGTCTAATGTAAGACAGTCATAACAAAATTTTAACAATACAGTATTAATTAACAAACAAAAGGGGCTAATTGCCTTCTGAGACAAGCAATTTTAATTTAAAACTGATTATAAATATTTACGTCTTGGAAATTCGGGTCAAATTCTCAAAACTAATTATTCAGATAGACTTCATTTCGTAATTTTGATGCCAGTAAAAGGGTTAGACAATCTGTCCATCATGTAATTTACCCAATGGTTTTTGTTGTTCATGTCTAGTGTTGTTTAATTGTGATAATTGATTTCTGTTTATATTATTAGTAGAATAGAATAAAATGAATAAAATAAAAAAGCATTTATTTAGTACTAGCGAATGCCCGCGACTTCGTCTGCGTGGTTTGAAGTTTTTGGTTCCCGCGGGAACTTCTTGATTTTCCGGGATAAAAAGTAGCATATGTCCTTCCTCGGAATACAACCTATCCCTGTACCAAATTTCATCAAAATCGGTTGAACAGATGGGTCGTGAAAGCGTAGCAGACAGACAGACAGATAGACAGACAGACAGACACTCTTTCGCATTTATAATATTAGTATGGATTCGATTCAATTTATAAGTAATTTTAATTATTATCCATTTATATTATAGATCGATAAAACTCTTTAGTGCACACACTTAAACACAGACAATAAACAAAAAAGGTTAAAAGATAAAACAGAAGGGTGCAAAGGCGTCTTATTGCTAAAGCTATCTAGTTATATAGTTGTTGTCTGCGCACAATCACTCGTTAATGTTTTTATGAAACTCCGTTATGTGGTTGACATTCAATCTACTGGCACGGAACGTTTTGCTCGACGTTTCTGATACGAACCGCTGTGGAATTCCCAGTCCCAGCGCACGTGTTTCCTGCCACATTATAACATAAGTACCTTCAAGGCAAGAGTGAATAGGCATCTTCTAGAAGTGCGTTCCAACCTAGACCTCATTGCTTTGTACATGATTATCGTGAAGCGCAAGCTTATCTTGCAATAAAAAAACATATTATTTTTGTTTTAATTAATAAGTCGTCGTTGTTAACCGAAAGTCGTCCACTGCTGGACGATGTCTCTCGTAGAGAATTCCACACGGCACGGACTCGCGCTTTCTGGGTCCAGCGGCTTCTTGAAACTCGTTTGATGTCTTCCGGTGGGTGCAAGCAAACAGGCAATGTTTATTCAATTTAGGTAATACACTACACTTATTGACGTCTCCAGTTATTTATAAAATATTTAATACTAGATGATACCCGCAACTTCATCCGCGTGGATTGTTTTTTTTATTCCCGCGGGAACTCTTCAATTTTCCGGGATAAAAAGCAACCTATGTCCTTCCCCGGGGTACAAACTCTCCCTGTACCAAATTTAATCAAAATCGGTTGAACAGATACATTTTTTTGATTCCCGCAGGAACTCTTCAATTTTCCGGGATAAAATGTAGCCTATGTCCTTCCCTGGGATGTAACCTATAAGTAAGTAAAATATAATGGTGATAATCAGTAACGGTCTCTTAAAACTAAAAAAAGGCATATTAAACAAAACGCTATCTGGGTAAGGATATTAGTGTAATCAGAAACACAAATCTAACCCAGATACTGCTTGCGGCGGGGCGCGTACAAATGGCGGCGCTTCCGCCGGCCGGCTTCTGCTTCCGGTTTGCCAGCTGTTTCCTGTACCTGCGCGCCCTATTCAGCGCTTGTGTCAAATGGCATTGTTGCTCATTTTACTTTCTCTGACTGACGCTGCGTAATTTTCAAGCTATTTAGTTTTATCATTGAAATGATTATGATTTGTCAGAGCGCATCCATTTTTTTTCATCCCCATAAAAGCGTCATAGGTACTAATTGCTTAATGCTTGGTAGGTTACAGGGTCAGCTCGTGCATATAAGTGACCGCATTTGGGGGGCAGCCTGGCAAGGGTGTGGGAAACGAGTTTTATTTAATCTGTGGTACTGGGTACAAGGAAGGCGTCGCAACGGATTCAAAAAGCGGTCCTGTGGGACACTATTAAAAAAAATATACTCGCTTCGCTTGCGCTTTTCTATTATGAAACAAATTCCCACTGCCGGATTTTTTTGTCAGTTTGAGGTAAACTACTAATTTTATTGGAGTCCCATATAATGGTTTTCACCTATTGATGAACGGATTTTGCGAGATGATTTTAGGATTCTATAGTTCGAAAGATGAGTCGAAGTCTAAATTTACATGATATTGAACTTTATACTGTTGTTGTTGACATTTTTGTGAAAGTTTCCGACATAGAACCATCAGCACGCAATCGGTGGAGATAGATCATCATCTGTAATACATGGATGAAACAAACTGTTATTGTTGTTAAGTTATGTTTTGAAAGCAATAATTTTAATGTGAAGAATATTTTATAAACTTTTAATTTATTACAACTTTATTACGCACAGATGTCGCGCTTATTAATCGATCCATCATGGCGGCGAATACTTTTCAGTGGAGTTAGCATGAGATGAGAGTCCACATCACGTTGACGTTCATAGTTTCGAGCATTGAAACAAAATAACGACAGAGTAAAAAGGACGTAAGGTTTTTCATTTAAAGTTATAAAGTCAGTCTTATATAGATGAGGTTTCCACTCCTAGTGATTTTATATGGACGAACTTGAGTTTTTAAAATGAAGGCCACGTTCGCACTGCGAAGTAGATTCGCGCGATATTTTTTTCGCAATTCTATAATACTCAATTCCGTAATTCACAAATCATATGGAAGTGTACGTACTTGCGAATGAAATCGCTGGTTTGATATAATTTCACGCGGTGCGGTAAGAATTATATTCACGCGAATATTTTGTGCTTTAGGACGCCCACCGCATTCGCAGTGCGAAGTAGGTTAAATCCATACGCGAAATACAAACGCGAGAATAAAATTCGTACGAATGTTTTTCGCAGTGCGAACGTACCCTAAAGTGACTTAGTTAAAGTGGAATTCCTTCAATATTATTATAACATTTCAATTTAATATAACGTTTTAATATTATTATAACGTTTCAAATGTTATAATAATAGTATTATAACACCTCAAGAAGCTTTCGCTTGATTGTTGGATTAAGGGTCGGACACAGAAGGCGCTTATCCTCGAGACGGCGCCAATTGTGAGGAAGTTCCTCTCTCTGGAGCCCAGACCACCGGCTGCTTGGGTCTTTAAGGCCCCGCAGTGGATGGAAGGTTTATGGGATTATTTTTTAACGTGTTTTGTATTTTTATATATTTACTAGTGGGCCCGGCAGACGGTGTCTTGCCCTAACTTCCACGCAATTTTTCCATATTTTCTCACCGTTTAAACCTTCCCTGGACCAGAGGCGGCTCGTGAAAGATCATATTGGGAGTTCACTAAAAAAAAAATGCTTACCAATTATTTGTAAATGAAGTCCATACGTTATATTGTTCCATTTTAACCGCCTACACTATTTACATAAATCACAGTCTTTTTCACATAAATACACAACACAATAAGTACACTATTTAAAACAACAATACCTACAGATTTTCCAGCCACTGTACAATGATCCGACGCACTCGCGAAGAAATCAAAATAAATTTACTTTCGTATTTTGTGTTTTGTTTACATCTTACCGGCATAATACGAATAAAAAAAATACTCGCGAGTTTTAACTCTTTCTTCGTGACAACAGGCCATCTCATTTAGTCGGGTAATATCGCGCATGCGTACTTCGTGTCAGGAGCGCCGCTCCATATTTACCAAACTTCTCATACAAATCTTTTGTCTCACGCGCCGCTCGCATCGAATGCTCTCTTTTACTCTCATTACATTTCAATAAGAACGTTGTACTAAACTTTCGTCTATAGGAGCGTTGTTCTAAGCGCTCCACTTAACAAAAATACCATGTGTTGATTGATGAATTATGTAGTAAAGTAGGTAGGTAGGTACTTATGGATATTCATGATTAAAATGACAATGGGAATAGATTTATATAAAAATATTTATAACGTTTATAGCAAAGTTTATTTGATTATTATACCTACCTAGTACCTATGTATTTTTTTAAATTTTGTGGGAGTTCACTGCACCAGCGCTCCTTTGAGCGAGCCGCCTTTGCCCTGGACTACCACAAACATTTCAAAACCAAAATCAGCTAAATCGGCCGAGCCGTTCTCGAGTTTTAGCGAGACAAACGAACAGCAATTGATTTTTTATAAAAATGTGTACAAAGAAATGGGAGAATATTATTATGAATTTTAATTTTAATTTATTTCTTAGTTTTACGCAGACTACGGTCTATTTGGGCTGCAATTTACAAACGCCAGCCTATTTGTAAATTGCCATATTTTTTTTAAAGGCATGAAATAAATAAATAAAATAAATTAAAATAACATTTGTGTAAATTCCTTATAAAATGTTAACATTTCTTATCGAATTCTATCAGCGTTGGCGAGGTGCCATACCAACCCCGCAATGTACCTACGCAACTTTTACGATTTCATGAAATGGTAATTCTGTATGATTGATAGCACATGTTGCTCCGCTTTCCGAAATGTTTTTTTTTGCTGTAAATTAATAAATGTCGCCTTGGTATGACGTATCGGGAATATTTTTTGAATTCGAAAAGTTTAATATCATACTAGATGATGCTCACGTCTTTATTTCCACGGAATTACGTTACTGAAAATCCTGCGGGATCTCCTTGATTTTCCGGGAAAAAAATAGTTAATTAAATAGTCTTCTCGTCCAAGATTCCTCAGTGCCTGAAGACCAAAGTCTTCGAACAGTGCGTGTTGCCAGTGATGACCTATGGATGCGAGACTTGGTCGCTAACTATGGGCCTCATAAGAAAGCTCAGGGTAGTGACCCTGAGCTTTCTTATGAGGGCGATGAAGAGAGCAATGCTCGAGGTTTCTTTGCGCGATCAAATCAGGAATGAGGAGATTCTCAAAAGAACGAAAGTAACCGACATTGCTCGATGCGTTGCGAAGCTGAAGTGGCAATGGGCGGGGCACAATAGTTAATATGGTATAATAATTAAAAAGGCTGAGTTTGTTCGGGGCTCTTTTACTGGGCTCAGTACGCGTTTGGAATCTTCGTAGCTTTAGTTTTGAGGTATCAGTTACGGTAAGTTATTGGGATTGATTCATCCCCGAGATTCAAGCTAAAAAATGTCTGTACTCTGTACCAAACGTCAAATACGGTTGAACTATTGGGCCATAATATTAGTAAGGATTTGCATTTATAATATATTATTAATAAGGATTAGTATTAACTAGATGATACCCGCGACATCGTCCGCGTGGATTAAGGTTTTTTGATTCCCGCGGGAACTCTTTAATTTTCCGGAATAAAAAGTAGTCCATGTCCTTCCCCGGGTATCAAACTATTCCGATACCAAATTTCATCAAAATTGGTTGAAGAGATTTTTTTTTTATTCCCGCGGGAACTCTTGAATTTTCCGGGATAAAAAGTAGCCTTCCCCGGGATACAACCTATCCCTGTACCAAATTTCATCAAAATCGGTTGAACAGATGGGCCGTGAAAGCGTAGCAGACCGACGACAGACGGACAGACACACTTTCGCATTTATAATATTATTAGTATAATTAGTAGTTATTAATTGCGAGATAGCCTTGCGGCTTACCACAATAGTTCTTGATGGATAGCAATGAATAATGATGTAGGTAGAGCTACAGCGCACTTGCTTCGATAATGCCTATTTACCTTTGCCTTGGTACTTAAGTTGAACACGGACGCCGGAAGGGTAAATTCCACATCTAAGCGGCACGTATCAGAAACGTTAAACAATTAGGACGTTTTGTCGGAATAGATTTCATCTCCTACCTGAGGCCCAATATTGTCTAAGCAAATCGTAATCCTTTGAAAGCTTAAAACGGGGCTGAACTTGAAGAAAAGTTCCAACCTCGCTTACTCATCAACGACTAGCCCTTGAACCTAGAAAAATGAAATATTTAAACAAGGTGATTAAAAGAGACGGTTCAGATTTGTTCAGGGGCGAAGGCCTGGTCTTTTACAAGTAGAGAAATGAAGGAAAATAAAATACTAGACTAGTTTTAATTGGTCAAATCTACGAATTCGTCGTAATTTCAGTGGCGAGATTATTTAATCTGTCCAAGTTAAGCAACACTAAACAACAGTGGCGGATTCATATTTTTTGACGTTTTCAAAAGAAAAACACGTTATTTTGACAGTGACTGTCAGAAATGACATTTGATACATTTCGCGCCTACTGCCTTCTCTATGGCTGAACGTTGCCATCTTGGAAACGTATCGAAAACTTTAAATACATTTTTATTTTTGTCTCGTTATTTACTTTACTGTTCTAAAGTAAGTATTATATTTTTTATACAATCTATTCATGGTAGAGTGTACAAGAGTAGGCCTAAAATGAACCTTTTCCTTTTCACCACAACGAAGGCGAGGGCAGTTGTTAGTGTCGACATATAAGCAGACATTAGGACACCAACGCTTACTATTTCTCACTTTTTTTTTTAATTTTTAGCCTAGCGCTTCTCTGCAAGACTTGCTGGAAGTAGTTATGCAGGTGGAGTGCGCTTGCCTAGAAGATGTCTGTTCACTCTTGATTTGAAGATACCAATATTACAAGCGGATGGAAAAACGGAAGCCGAAAGGGCGTTCCTAGCGGTTCGAATCAGAAAATAGGAAGAAAATCGAGTTCTTTGGCACACCGAAAATATATCCTGTAGAATACCGACACACAGGCAACTTTGCGCCGAGGTGTAGATATTTCTCACTGTTCTGAGGTGCGATTATGCACTAGAAATACCTATTAATAAATCGATACACGTGGCCAATCACAGTTCCCAATCGTGTACCGTGCGTTACATTTGCTATTGGCACGAACATCAAAGTTGTGAAGCTCCACTCGGTATCTTGATATCAGTATCGAATTCCCTATATTTACTGTTTTACGTCATACGTTTCAAAGAAGCAATCATAGAACATTGAATAAGCTTTTAAAGACACCTCACACGACCTAATTAAGCAAATAAACCCGATAAATTAACAAAAATCTGCAACCGTCAGCCGCCATCTTTGTGACGTCACAGCTACTCCCTGTCCCTCAGTTTCCTCTTTCTACTGACGTCAGTTAAGTGTTCTAGAGACTACGACGAATACATAGTATAGTATACCCATTGATGTATAACTTTAGTACCTATAGTATACCAGTCGTTAGTTAGTATAAATAATATAGAAGATATTACTATGAAAATTGTGAAGGACATGAACTTTTAAAGATTTGCCTTTAGAGTGGTGCATACTTATTCATTCTATTATTAGAAATTATCAACACGAATCCATACTAATATTAGTCTGTCTGCTACGCTTTGACGGAAAATCTATTCAACCGATTTTGATGAAATTTGGTATAGCGGTAGGTTAAATCCCGGGGAAGGATATTTAAGAAAGAGAAGAGGCTTTTTATCCCGGAAAATGAAGGGGTTCCCGTGGGAATCGAAGAACTGGATGAAAGTCGTCGCGGGCATCATCTCGTATTTACAATAATTAAAACGTTAAGAATGGAATAGAATGTAGGTATAGAATACTTACCTAGGCGTAAATAAATCGATACACGTGGCAAATCACAGTTTCCGATCGTGTACCGTGCGTTGCATTTGCTATTGGCACGGACATCAAAGATGTGAAGCCTTCACTAGTTATCCGGATCAGTATCCAATTCCCTGTGTTTACTGTTTAGTTATCGTCTAAAGTCCATACACGCGATTGCTATAGATAGTTCAATCCACGAAGACGCGCCTCATTGTAAGGCATGCGTTTCAACCAGAGGCCCATTTGTCTATCATTTGTAAATCGTAATCATTTGATAGCGTAAAACGTATTATTCGAACTCGAAGAAGGAGGATCAAATCCATCATCTATGATTTTCATAGATCGCTAGATGTTAAATCAAGCTCTCCTTTTGGTAGGTTTGACACGCATCCAAAGATGGCTAATCTTTGGAATGCGTGTCAACTTAACACCGCTCTCTTTCTAAAAAAAAAATCGTTATAGGCTTACGCTTGACCGCAATCACACCTGATGGGAAGTGATGATGCAGCCTATGATGGAACGCGTTTGCCTAGAAAGATGCTTATTCATTATTACCCTCGACGAAGCGGAGACGGTATAATATGTGTTTGCCCTAAGAGGTTGTGTGTTTGTTTGTTTGTTTGTTTGTTTGTTTGTTTGTTTGTTTGTTTGTGCACTTTTTTGTTACCATTTTTCTCAAAAAGTACTGGGCCGATTGAGATGCGGTTTTTTGCATTAGATACGTATAGCTTGTGAGAAGGTTCTTAGATATATTTTAGGACCATAGACAACCAAGCTTAGCTGTAGTCTATGATTTTAATATTTCAACATGTTACCATTTTTCACAAAAAGTACTGGGCCGATTGAGATGCGGTTTTTTGCATTAGATATGTTTAGCTTGTGAAAAGGTTCTTGGATATATTTTAGGACCATAGACAACCAAGCTGAGCTGTAGTCTATGATTTTAATTTTTCAATATGTTAAAAATTTTCACAAAAAGTACTGGGCCGATTGAGATGCGGTTTTTTGCATTAGATATGTTTAGCTTGTGAGAAGGTTCTTAGATATATTTTAGGACCATAGACAACCAAGCTGAGCTGTAGTCTATGATTTTAATATTTCGATATGTTACAATTTTTCACAAAAAGTACTGGGCCGATTGAAATGCGGTTTTTTGCATTAGATATGTAACGTGGTTACGAGTCGGTGGGGTCACTGGCTGGAGACCACGTACATAAGGGGATCAGGGAATCCTCGACAATCAAACACGGATGACTTTAAACTTGGCCATTGGCCTTTATTCTTGACAATATTCGGATACAAACCACTTCTTAGATCTACGCACCGATCGGGCGGCTGGCTCTGAAGGAGCCGGCTAAAAGAACATTATTATTCTGTATCACTCGCGGGTTTAACTCAGCCGTCGGCGGCAAGCCTTACGGGTGAGGCGCGTGAGCGGAAGGGAGAAGCGCGGGGGGAAGTGAAGGTTTCGGCGATGCTGGGCAACTCCGGCTCAAAGCCCTGATATGACCAACACCTCCAGCGTCCTCCTGTGACTATTGCCGCCGTCGTACCCGAATTACCACGAGACGACGTCGTGAAGCGACAATAGGCACAGGCGAACTGCCGGCGGACGCCGGCCGGGTGTGTTATATAGGCCGGCGTGTGGGGATTTGCGGTGGGGACCGGCGTGTGCGCTGTTGCTCGCTGATTGGTCGGTTTCTCTCACGCCACTCTCGTACGATGTGATGCGGCGGTCTTCGAGAAGGTTCTCGCGTGTTTGTGTGCTGAGTCACGCCTGCATCGGTCTTGGTAGGTATTGTGATGGCTTCGTCACAGATATGTTTAGCTTGTGAGAAGGTTCTTAAATATATTTTAGGACCATAGACAAAAAAGCTGAGCTGTAGTCTATGATTTAATTTTTTCAATATGTTACCATTTTTCTCAAAAACTACTGTGCTGATTTAGATGCGGGCTTTTTGTTTTAGATATATTTAGCTTGTACCTAGATGCTGCCCAGGGTATCATGATGGAGCCAGGAGGTGGTCATAGGAACTCCTGAAGTTCTCATCGTAAACTCGTCACATTTTGACTCTTTTGATTTGTCGTGACAAGCGCTTTGTACTTAGATGCTGTCCAGGGTCTCATGATGGAGTCAGGAGGCGATCATGGGAACTCCTTAAATTCTCATCGTATACCCGTCGCGTTTGGACTCTTTAGATTTGTCTTGATAAGAATTTTGTACCTAGATGCTGCCCAGGGTCTCATGATGGAGCCAGGAGGTGGTCATAGGAACTCATCGTAAACCCGTCATATTTGTACTCTTTTGATTTGTCGTGACAAGCGCGCCTCGGAAAGAGAAGGGTTTGGCTATAGTCCACCACGCTGGTCAAAAAAACTACTGAGCCGTCAAAGATGTAGTTTTGTGTTTTAGATATTATGTAATATATACGTTTGCTAAGTTCTAATTGTTGTTTCAAAGTTATACAAGTCAAAGGTATAATGGAGCTCTGCAATTCGTCGTGGGTTCTTTTAAAATTTTTAATTTTATTACTTGTTGATTTAAAGATACCCGGATTGTAATTGGTGAGAAATACAGACCCTAGCCATGCGAATAAGGAATGAAGACGCAAACGCTTCTTATGTGTGGATGGAACATCGATGACATAGGTGTGGAAACTCGCTCGGCGTCTTGCGGTAGGTGGTAGAAGGTCTCTGGTGGAAAGGCACCCTTATTTATTGTGATGATGGCACATTTTAGCACGCAATTCATCCTTGAATGTAAATATATTTAGTATAATGGAAAAGTATGTAGCCTTGAACGAACATAACATCCAAAGCTTAGAAACGTACTTAGTAGGTACATCTCTGGCGGAAAGGTACCCTTATTTATTGTGATGATGTTATATTTGAGAACGTAATTCATCCCTTAATGTAAATAAATATATGAATGAATGAATGAAAAAACTTTATTGCACACCAAAAAAGTTACATGAAAAATAACAAAGTATATATTATCAAAACTAACATGGTAGTATGCAAAGGCGGCCTTATTGCTGCAAGCAATCTCTACCAGGCAACCCTTGGCTAGAGAGGAAAAAGTAAAGATAACAGGATAGTGCAAGTAAAACTTAAACACATTAGATATAATACTAATTAATAGTCAATAAAATATATACCTACTAGGTAAGATACTATAAATAAATAAACTCAATACTATACTCAATATGTATATATACACACATACATATATATATATATATATATATATATATATATATATAAATACATATCCATAAATACTTACAATATATTTTGAATAAACATAAATATGGTACACGATAGTAATAAAAATATATGCATAAGTGGTTGAGATAAACTAATGTTGACTAGGATTGTATAGAAAGGTAATGCTTATTCAGACGATCTTTAAATATAGGGAGCGATTTAGAATGGCGAATCTCAAATGGTAGGGAGTTCCACAATACGACAGCCTTGATGGTAAAAGAATTACCATAGAATTTAGTAAAATGTGTAGGAAATTTAAGGCGATTATCAAAGCGAGACCTAAGATAGTGACCCGACGGATTATCAGCACCGAGGAAAATGAAACGTTCCTTGAGGTAAGAGGGAGTAGAGGGATTATAAAGAATTGAGTAAAGAAGAGTCAGAACATGTATGTTGCGCCGCTATTAATATATTGATTTAAGTAAGTATAATTTTAATTTAATTTTATTTTATTTAGACAACATACCCGAAGAGACCTTACAGTTGCCCAATGCGTCCCTCCGGGCTACAGAATTAGAGTGACAATAAACAAAAACTTAATTACAACTAATTAGCTTAGAACTAACAAAAATACAGAAAAAACACATAACTTGGTACACTGATCACAAAAACAATGTCATTACAATAAGACTACACTATAAACATAATACACATAAAACAACAAATTTACCAAAATAATTACAATAAGGTTATCGACTTTCCAATATTATTTTATCACTTTTGCGAGCTGAAGCGGTATAATGGGAAAGTATGTAACCTAGAACATGCGTCTATGTACTATGTGCCTCGGAGAGCACGTTAAACAGTCGGCCCATGTTATTCTCACTACACTGATCACAAAAACAATGTCATTACAATAAGACTACACTATAAACATAATACACATAAAACAACAAATTGACCAAAATAATTACAATAAGGTTATCGACTTTCCAATATTTATTTATCACTTTTGCGAGCTGAAGCGGTATAATGGGAAAGTATGTACCCCTAGTACATGCGTCTACGTACTATGTGCCTCGGAGAGCACGTTAAACCGTCGGTCCAAGTTATTTTCACTAGCATGATAGTATTCGTGAAAGCCCGCCAACCTTCATTTTAGCAGCGTGGTGGGTCTAAGTTCTAATTATCTCTCTCCTATGAAAGTGGAGGCCTGCGCCCAGCAGTGGGACGTTAATCAGCTGTAATGGTGGTGTTGGTGGAATCACTATCCAATGAAAATAGAGGTCGTCAACCTCTCCGATGTTTAGATTGAATTTTTTCTACTGTGTTATATTATATCCTAAAATAACACGAGTTTCACTTGCAAGAAATATTGTAAGTCATGAATAATTCATCAGAAGAAAGCCCTTTTCGGCAAACATGTCTCTCGTCGATGGTAGAGCGTATGATTTCATGGAACGGTAAAAAATATTGGATATGTATTTTCCTATTACGCAACTTGGACCTAGAGAATTACTTCTTAGTACATGTTAAAAAAAATATAATTGATTACTAGCAAATGTCCTCCGCGTGGATTGAGTTTTTTTTGTTACCCGCGGGAACACCTTGATTTCCAGGGATAAAAAGTAGCAATTGGAGACTATAACCTATCTCTGTGCCAAATTTCATCCAGATCCGTTCAGCCATTCAGGCGTGATTGACTGACAAACATCCATCCATCCATCCAAACTTTCGCAATTATAATATTAATATTATAGATGTTTAGGTTCGTCTAAAGATAAAAAAAGCAAAAAAAAAGATGCTTTCTCGTTGTATGCAATCTGTATTCTTAACCGACTTAAATAAAGGAGGTTCTATTACTCGACCCGTAAAGTAGTGATTAGTGATAACTATCATCGCACTGTAGCTGTTATTTTACCGTAATAGGGATGATGACAACTCAATTAAATTAACAACTCTTTATCATACTTAAAAACGCACTTCTAGTATGGAAGTTGTATGAAATTCATAAGTTGTGTATTTTAGGTCTATTGAAAGACCTATCATATCATACTTATAATATTATAAATGCGAAAGTCAGATTGTTTGTTGGTTTGTTGGTTTGTTGGTTTGTCTTCAATCACGCCGCAACGGAGCAACGGATCGACGTGATTTTTGGCATGGTTATAGTTGAGGACCTGGAGAGTGACATAGGCTACTTTTTATCCCGGAAAATTAAGGAGTTCCCGCGGGAATCAAAATAAATTAAACCACGCGGACGGAGTCGCGGGCATCAGCTAGTTTAATAATAAGTTAGAATTGATTTTTGACTAGCTGATCCCCGCGACTTCATCCGCATTGTTTAAGTTTTTTGATTCCCGCGGGAACTTCTTAATTTTCTGGGATAGAAAGTAGCCTATGTCACTCTCCAGGTCCTCAACTATACCCATGCCAAAAATCATGTCGATCCGTTGCTCCGTTGCGGCGTGATTGAAGGACAAACCAACAAACCAATAAACCAACAAACAAACACACTTTCGCATTTATAATATTAGTATGATAGGCATCATCCCTATTGACCACTTGGAGCCCGGGGTCTTTTTACGTAAATATGATTGCTACAGTGTAATGGTGATAGAAATTGCCTGATTGCTTATCACTTTTCCGCTATTGGCCAAAATCTATTAAATCTATTGTCGTAGCAATAATAACAATAGTATTCGATCACTCACAATAATTGAGATTGTAATAATGATGGATACTAATGATTGATTCGTTTAACATAATAGGACCAATTTGACTAGTTGTCAACTACTTTTTATTGCAGAAAATTTGAGAGATCCCGTGGGAATAAAACAACATCAATCGAAGTCGCGGGCATCATCTAGTAAAACAATAACATTGTATTATTTATCGTATTTACTGTAATAAAAGTAGGTATCGTATGACGCATTACCTACCAATAGTTGAAATGTTCAATTTCGCCATTATAATATTATGCTTATATAACATCCCGGAGAATTGATTAGACAATTAAGCCTGCATCAACATTAATTGCGGTAGGTACTAATCTAGGTGTTCAACTACAACGTACAATTACCTATTCTGCGGTTCAACCACATTCGTGAAGGAACAAGAAGCTACAGCTAGTTTCGATCGAATAGTACTTAAGACCCTGTGTAGCGTAAAAGGGGGTTTTTAAAAGCAGTGCATCCATCAAACGGTGACATAATGTATGCTTGTAATAGTACATTACATCGCGAGACCGGGAAGTACGCGTTTTCTGGTCGAGTGTTAGTTAGACTATCTTACTTAATAATCTATACTTATCTAATAAGCTTAAATTACTTATCAAATATACTTCTAGGTCTTTTATTATCATGGCCTTCCGCAAAGTAATGCCTGCTTCGAAACATAAGTAACTAGGGAAGCTTAAAATAAAATTAGAATGTTTACATTCATTCATTGGTTTCATGTTATGATACCCTACTGGATCATATACATAGAAAAGAACTGGAACTTGCTTGGAAAGTTTTCTTCTTATTTTATTTAAATCTGTCCCTGAAAGGAACCCTGTCCCTTTAACAAAAAATATGATGACGTAATACGTGATATTTAAATAGTTATTTGTCATACAAGAGTGAAAAGTTGTTTTTTAACCGCGTGCTCAATTTTGATGACCGAGCAAGCGAAGGATTCTAAAATTGAATCACGAGCGCAGCGAGTGGTTCAAAAATTAGAATCCTGAGCGTCAGCGAGGGAATCAAAAGAGCACGAGGTGAAAAATCTTTTCACTCGAGTGCAACACGTAACTTTTCATCCCACCTCAGCGAGGAAATGACATGACGTGAAAGAAAATGGTGCGCGCAAAGCAAATTAAAAAAAGTACACCAAGTGAGTTTTTAACAAATTAAAAAAGGTTGTATGGAAATTCGGCACCATAGAGGTAGAAGTAAATAGGTTTTAATGATGTTTTGAATTCACAAACTTCATAGACGAGTGATATTTACTAACGTGCACACGATGTTCTAAATTCAATTTACTTTATCCTCAAGAGGATAATAACGGCTTTTGCATTCAGATATCGAAGATTGAAAATACTCTTTCCGAGATGGTGGGATGAAAAAGTAATTTTTCGTCACCACTATTTAAAACATAGTCTATTAATCATGGGTGTATATTTCACCACAAAATTTAAAATTATTTGTTGGCGAACCGCCATAAATTCGGCTAATTTTATCGCATTAGGCAAACATTATATCGATAGTTGTTATTGCGGTCTTCCCTCGTCAGCTGTTTCCGCAGCATCTTGTGTGAGATGAGGAATTATCACGTCATCAATCATTACCCATGTTAAAATGCAAATCGAAGTGAATAGTAAAGCCATTCCACTCGATTATAGCATCCTATATCCTTGCTTTTTTATAATGCACTACAAGTTAGCCCTTGACTACGTCTGACCTGATGGTAAGTGATGATGCAGTCTAAGATGGTAGCGGGCTAGCCTGATAGGGGCATGGCAGTTATTACCTAACTAGCTGATGCCCGCGACTTCGTCCGCGTGGTTTAAGATTTTGTTATTCCCGCGGGAACTCCTTAATTTTCCGGAATAAAAAGTAGCCTTTGTCACTCTCCAGGTCCTCAACTATACCCATGCCAAAAATCACGTCAATCCGTTGCTCCGTTGCGGCGTGATTGAAGGAAAAACCAACAAACCAACAAACCAACAAACCAACAAACAAAGTGACTTTCGCATTTATAATATTAGTATAAATATTAGTATATAGTATATGATTATTAATCCATAACACTAATCGGTTTCTACACTACAATCGCTTGGCGGCACGTCTTTGGGGTGGTGGGGTGGTAACTAGCAATGGCTGAAGCTTCCCACCAGGCCAGACCAGGGAAAATTCGGGACCGGGGTTCGAACCCGGGACCTCCGTACGTTAATACAACAGCGCTCAACACTGCGCCAGGCAGGTCGTCCTAAATGCCCGTCTTTGTGTTTTTTTAAAGCTTACAATTCTAAGCTTACATTTTATTCGAATGGAAAGCACAAAAGTGTCTGAAAATGCCATTGCAATTTTGGTGGCACTAAGTAATGTTTGCAGGTTCAAGTAAATTAAACCAGAGTTGTTGATTCCGCGCCAAGTTAGTAGATTCATTGCTAGAAGCGAGTGGCTTTGATACTTAGCTACCTGAATAGTGGGAACTCAGTAAGGACTCTGTAGTTCGCAATTTACGAAGTTTATATGAACTGTTTGTGATTTGAAGCGTTTAAATTCCAAAGAATAATAGTCTCTTTTATGTGCACAATCCACACATGGGTATATTGTTAACTACATGACGCTTGTGACTTGGATTGAAAAGATGGGCTGTAAAATAACAAACAAACATACATATACGATAGACAGACAGACAGGCAGTCAGACGGGTGGGCAGACGGACAGACAGATTTGCTTGCTTGCTCGCTCACTAGTTCGTTCGTTTGTTTGTTACACTCCCACGGCCCAATTTTTAAGCCGGTTTTGATGAAATTTGGTACAGATATACTTTGTCCCGGGAGAGGACATAAGCTAGTTCTATCCCGGAAAGTATGAGAAATACCGAGGGCATTTCAGAATCTAAATGTGCGCGGATGAAGTCGCGGGCATTTTTTATTAATAACAAGACGTTGCCCGCGACTCAGTCCGCGTGGACTAAGTTTTTCGATTTCCACTGTAACTTCTTAATTTTCCGGGATACAAAGTAGCCTTTATTTTTCCCTGGGATGCAACCTATCCCTGTACCAAATTTCATCAAAATCGGTTGATCATGTGGGCTGTTAAAGCTTAGCAGACAGAAAGACAGACAGGCGGACAGACACACTTTCGCATTTATAATATTAGTATGGATACAATGAATTACAATATATATTAGTGTTATTCTTATAGTATACAATAGGTATAACAAAAAATAATATATTATATAGTACTTACCTATAAATAATTTAATATACCGAAATCATGTATTTGAGCAAAATATAATATTATGTCATTATAAGGGATATTACATAATGACGGTATACTCTACATAAGATTGAACTATACCCTTACATTAATCATACTAAATCAAGCCCCTTTGTCAAACCGACCTGAATACAAAACAAACACACGAATTAAGTGATACGAATATAAACCATATATCAACTCAGACAAAGGCCACAATGCCCTAAATGTTTTAAGATATTATTGGGTATATGTTCGGATGTACACGATAAGCTAGTGACCCCAAAGTGGGGTAACTAAAATGCTAATCCTATTCCCATACTGACTTCTAAGGGTGTTATGGTTCATAAAGGTTTAGTGTTGCATATTATGCTAAGCTGGAAAAGGTATGCAAAGCAGATCTTTGCATGAATTGGACATCACACATTTTTTATCCGACTACGGCAGTCATAAGGAAGGAGTTTGATTTAAGATATCTATGTATGTTTGTGTTTATCTATGTTCCACCGTAGCGTCTAAGCTACCAACAAACCAACAAACATTAGTAGATATTTACATTCCAGGGTGTCTCCCTCTCTCTCTCTCTCTGCGTCGTATTCCACATTACTGAGGGTCGTAAGCCCTTTCCATTAATCCAATATTGGTAGGAGTTTTCTTGGGATAATAATGCGGTGGTGTTCCCACGTCCTTCCGCATACTAAAAGAAGAGTATTAATTTAACTCTTAGGTTTTTGTAACGATTATTATTATCAGACTAGCTGATGCCCGCGATTTAGTCCGCGTGGTTTAAGTCTTTTTGATTACCGCGGAAACTCATTAATTTTCCGGGATAAAAAGTAGCCTATGTCACTATCCGGGTCTTTAACTATACCCATGGCACAAATCAACAAACCAATAAACAAACACACTTTTGTTTATTGGTTTGTTTTGGTTTTTTGTTTATTGGTTTGTACACACTTTTTAACCCCTGACGCAAAATGAGAGGGGTGTTATAAGTTTAACGTGTCTGTTTGTGTATCTGTCTGTGGTATCGTAGAGCCCAAACGGATGGACCGATTTTCGTTAGTTTTTTTGTGTCATAGATAATTTTATCCCGAGTGTTCTTAGCCATGTTTCATGAAAATCTTTCATCCGTCTGAAGGTATTTTTTTCTAGTCGGGGTTTTTTAAAATTTGTTATTTATACTTGTTAGAATAATAAATATGAGTGGGGTGCGTATTCTTGGTTTCATTTCTTTCTTACCCGGTTTCCAAGTGATACTTAATAATTTATCACTTGGAAAGCGGGAAAAGGAGAATTTTCCAACGGAAACTAATCACAGCTACAAGTTGCATCGTTAAGGCGCGGATGACTACTCTTGAAAAATAATCTGCAGCGAACGTTTTTGTCACTCGTCTCGTGTATACAAAATTGAACCTTATTATATTTGCAGTAGAATAAAAATTTGAAGAATGGATGGATCTGGGTAACCACATCGAATAGGATGTGAAAGACAAAAAGATTTGCTGAAAGAAGACACTCGATCCACTGAGTCAAAATGACAACAATTAACTAATGGTTCATCATTATATAAATATAATATAAATATAAATTATAAATGTGAAAGTTTGGACGAATGGATGGATGTGTGTTGCTTAATCAAGCCAGAACGGCTGAACGGATCTGGATGAAATTTGCCACAAAGATAGATTATAGGCTAGAATAACACTTGCTACTTTTTATCCCGGAAAATTAAAGAGTTCCCGTAGGAATAAAAAAAAACATATTCCACGCGGACGAAGTCGCGGGCATCAGCTAGTAATCTAATAAATAATAATTAAGCTATTTTGAGAGAACAAATGAACTGACTCACACTTGTAGTGTATAACTAAAATAATGAGGCATATGTTAACTTTAGTTGACTATGCTGTAAGTCTGTTTGTTAAAGTTTTTTATTATAAACTAGTTACTAGATGATTCCCGCGACTTCGTCCGCGTGGACCAAGTTTTTTCGATTCCCGCGGGAACCTTTGAATTTTCCGGGATAAAAAGTAGCCTATGTCCTTCCCCGGGATACAACCTATCCCTGTACCAAATTTCATTAAAATCGGTTGAACAGAAACATTTTTTGATTCCCGCGGGAACCTTTGAATTTTCCGGGATAAAAAGTAGCCTATGTCCTTCCCCGGGATACAACCTATCCCTGTACCAAATTTCATTAAAATCGGTTGAACAGATGGGCCGTAAAAGCGTAGCAGACAGACAGACAGACAGACAGACAGACAGACACACTTTCGCATTTATAATATTAGTATGGATACTTAATTTTATCATTATAATTTCTTTGTTGAAGCATGTTACGCATACTATTTGTACGCCACACTGTGGTAGGATACATGAGACTTTTATAATTGTAACACCTTTTTGTACCTACTGTATTCACAAATAAATAAATGAAATGAAATGAAAAAAAACTTATCTGCCTAGTTAGAGAGAAAAAAACTAGGGCCAAAAAACGTTATTCACTTTTATATGCACACTAACTGTTTTGGCTTTTAAACACTAACTATACATTCTATTAGATAATAGTAGATTGTATTATAAGGGAGCAAAATAATATTTTTACGGCGAGGGCGCTTTTTTGAATCCAGAGCAAAGTGAGGGATTCTAGAGTAGAATCCCGAGCGTAGCGAGGGATTCGAAGTACGTCGCCCGAGCCCAAAAATATTTTGCGCCCGAATGATACACTCTACTTTTCATCACACTGTATGAGAAAATAAAAGGCGCCTCATATTTTATTGTAATATTATTATTTAATAAAACATAGAGTAACAACTAAATTGAAATTAAATAGTATCTAATAATAAAACAACTAAAAACCTATATTTACATTTGAGACATTTTCGCAGTTATGAAAATTTACAGTTACAGTTAAGTTACAGTTTTATTAGGAATAGAGATTGTTGTATTAGAGATAGAAATAAATTAGAACTGATTGTTGATTTTAGCATTGAGTAGGTACTCCAAAAAGTGGAAGGTTGTTTATTTTTGGCTAAGTAGGCCAAAAACACAGATTCTGAAAAATTCTTTCTGCCTCTTGCATTTCTCCGTTCAGTAAAATTACCATAGGCTTTCATAATTTTCTCCCGGGATTTTGCAGGTAATAGATTATTCATCACACTTCTTGCGTCAGTTCTAATACTTTCAGGAGTTAATTATATACTTTCACTGTCACTTGAAGAACAAAAAAAAACTATGAATTTCTAACAATCTGTGAAAATTGATGAAAACGCGGGCTGTAGTTCGCGCGTTTTTAATTTGATTTCTTTTTTTTTAATTCAGCCGGTGCGGCGGCGGTGCGACTATGGGCCGTCGTATCAGCCAGTCTTTATTCAAACAATATTTGCGTTCGATTTCTTTGGCGCTGAACACTAAGATGTTTCAAATTCAAAAAGTGCGCGGCAAAGATAATTGCGGCGCACTTTTTGAAATAAAGACGATTAAAACTCATTTCTGCCCGCTAAAAGTTTCTTATACAAAACTCTACCTTTGGGTGCACTTAAAGGCGAACCAAGTCGTCCTTTTCGAATACATGGGATGAAAAGATAATTGCGGCGCACTTTTTGAAATAAAGAGGTTTTAAAGCTCATTTCTGCCCGCTAAAAGTTCCTTATAGAAAACACCACCTTTAGGCGCACTTAAAGGCGCACCAAGTCGTCCTTTTCGAATAGATGGGATGAAAAGGGAATTGTCTAGTATTTATACCAGATATTTGGTATGCCTAGTTTAGATACCATAGAATACTGAATACACAGGTTAAAAATGCTAAAACTTATTGCAGTTAACACGTCGTTTACACCATTAAATCTTCATAAATTAGTGCTCTAATAATATATATTTATTACACGGTTTTTGTATGGATCTGGCAATGGAATATATATCTTGGAACACGTAATGGTAATAGGTATTCATCCAAGATTTCTGTAGGGGTATGGGTTAAACGTAACTGTCATACTCCTAACAGGTTAGCCCACTACCATCCTAGACTGCATAATCACTTACGACCAGGTGAGATTGCAGTCACAATAAACAATTTAAACAAAACGATTTATCATTATACAGAACCAAATGTCACTTCAGGTTTGAAAGTTTTCCAAAGTCCACGTTCAGGGAATCAGTCGGGGTCGCAGAGTAAATGGATTGGTCTCGAGACGCCCCAAGTTAATTTACTCACTTCCATAGCAGACTTGTAACCTAGCAACGCGAACCGTGCTTAAAAAGGAGAAGACGTAATATTACTTACATTAAATATTACGTGAAAATTCAGTTATGTTATCTGGACCATCAGGCCTAAAAATAATAATGTTAATAGTGGAGGTTGCATCGAAGTTTATTGTTCTTTTTTTTTCAGATGTAAGGAGTGTAATGAAATCTTTTTCGCGATGTTAAGGCATTGGAAAAATTAGATAAAATGACATAATATGCAAGTAAACCATAAAGAGTGGTTACTAACTAGCAATAAAGCTTGCAGAAATCAGATGTTATTGTAATCTTATTTGACTTAATGCAAGTGTTTACACTAAGCATGTGACGTGAAAGTAACTTTTCTAAGTTTTAATACTGGTGGGTACGTTGCCTTTCACCAGGGTGCGCCAGTGACTTGCAGTGTATCGAAACTATAATAATTTGTCAGTTGACCATATCCAGTCTGTTACTGTGCGTACAGCTACCATGTACCAATAAAAAAGTAGCGTAACTTCAGAAAAGCCTTGGTATCTATGATAAGCTACGGTAGTGAGAGTCAAGAAAGCGCAGGACGAAATACGAAGGTGTTGCCTAAATAATTTTGTATCTACTCTCGAAGCGTATTACGTGTTACTCATTGCTTATACTCAAACAGAAGAGTTTATTATGAGTGGGCTTAGTGGAATGTCTTCAGGGACTACAAATAAAATACCTCGTTAACCTACAAAGTTTTCCTATATTATTCGTATTAAGTTGGGCTTATTATACCAACTCAAGGTACACAATTTTCACACGCAAGTTAAAAGGTATCTAATTTGTGTGTGAACTTCTGACAACGTCCCTGGTGGGAAGCTTTGACTGTAGTAATTACCACCCGCACGGCAAATACGTGTCGATTTAGCGTACTAGCGTTAGCGTTAATAACACCAGATTTTTATTAATACTGCATAGAAGCAAGCGTTACTTTGCGAAAGTCCATGAAAATGAAGGAACTAGAAATATAATTCGCTATAATCCGCCACAGTAGGTAAATCTATGTAGTACAGTGTGTATCTTGCACTTGTAGCTTGCGATACTCACCAAACCACACTAATCTTCCAAATTATTCTCAACGTACGTTTCACTGCGACACCGACTTCAGGAGATGTTTACGCAACGATGCACGATTCTCACATAGTTGTGTGGTTTGGTGATTATTGCAAGCTACAAGACAAGCACATAGATTTACCTACTGTGGCGGATTATAATGAATTAAATTTCTAGTTCCTTCATTTTATTAGTACGTACAATCTACTAGATGATTCCCGCGACTTCGTCCGCGTTGATTAAGATTTTTTAAGCCTATGTCCTTCCCCGGGGTACAATCTACCCCTGTACCAAATTTCATCAAAATCGGTTGATTAGATGGGCCGTGAAAGCGTAGCAGACAGACAGATTTCGCAGGATTAATAATTAGGGGGCACCGGGCGTGGAAAAATCGTAGTGACAAAAAAGCGTACAACTTTGTCCTTTTCCGTACTACTTCCTTCCCCTACTACTTTCCCTACTTTCAATACTAGCAGTTATTATTCTGTGATACTAGAGTATAGATGTAGTATTTGTATACGTAATTATTGTTCAACACTTCTATCTTAAAGTAGCTCAGTCGGCAGAAGTTCGACACGAAGTCGCAAGATGCAAAGTTTCGCAGGATAAAATCCCTTGAAAATAAAAAGGATTTGACTCCAACGATGCTTATGACGGCGGTTACTTATGTGGACATTGATGTAGGTACCTACCTAATTGTATTTTTTTTTCAAACAGCGACCACTGAGTTTCTTGCTCTACTCAGTTCTACTCTGTAGGAATGGTATTTAAAAGCACTTTAAAAGTTTATTTGAATAAAAAAACGTTATTAAGTTTATTTAAAAGTCCATGTGCAAGCGGACCTAAATAAGTTTTAATGTCCATGCGCGAGCGGGCCTAAGGGTTTTTCCAGGCCTTAAGAGGTAAACGTTAGATCTAAAAATACCGAAGTATTCCTTAAGTAAAAGTGAAGGACTCCGTGGAGTTTTCCTACTCTGAACCCCATCCGAAATCGTGGATATAAAACGGTTCGAGTGTTGTAATAAACATTTCTCGCTGGAGTGTAATAATATGGAGTCGAGGGTTACGAAATTGCCTACGAGATATATTATGTGACATTAATAAAATAGATTTTTTCATAACGTAGTTCTTTTTGCCAGGATTAAACGCAATTACCTGTGTGGAAAAATCGTAAACGTGACAAATAAGTAAATATAATAAGTCTATAGAAAAAAGCGTTAAACTCTTTATGTATCTCTCTCTCTGTCACTAGTATGGAGATGATAATGGAGATCATAATAATGAGATATAGTACAGATGGAATGGTTACGAAATGATCGCCTATACGAGATATGTGACATTATAATTTAAAAGCCCTATATTATGCCCGCGACTTCGTTCGCTTGGATTTAAGTCGTGGAGATATCCCGTGGGTTTTTTCGGGATTATCTGTTAAAAGTTGATAGCCATGGAAGGATTTTCGTCAAAATTAATAAGGATGATGACAAGTCAATCAAATCAGCAACTTTTTATCGAAGTTTTAAACGCGCTTCTTGTATGGAAGTTTGTATGAAATACGTAGTTGTGACATCATCAAATTTCAACGCACTTTTGCCTTTATTCTTCACGATACCACGTCAAACCGAATTGCTTCTTACCGATCTTCTGCGTAAAGCCCGGTTTTTTACCTTGTTTTTACTCTCTCTTTCTCTCTCTCTCTCTCTCTGAAACCCCCAGATGTTTATTTTTCGGGGTTCTTGTGTTTCTCGATCAATTATTAAATAAAATAAAAAATAATGTTACGTAGGCCAATTCTATTGTACCGCATCTCTAAACTAAACTAAAATGACAGCTCTATTTATATTGCTATCCCTTCCATAATACTCGCTGCGAAAAGAGGCAAAATTTAGAGCTGTCATTTTAGTTGAGCTTAGAAAATGTGTTACACAGAATAGGCCACAATAACTTACTTAAAAAACACTAATATTAAAAAATTGAAATAGATTAATACTTTCAATAGAAATAATGGCCTTTTACTATAAATAAATAAATAAAATAAAATTATGTTTTTTATTCAAATAAACTTTTATGTGCTTTTGAATCGTCTAGTGAATCTACCAATATACTTACCGTTTACGTCCAGCAGCTTCCAAGCCCCAGCTACACGCTTGAGATTGTCCGTCAACTCAGAAGAAGGTCTTCTAACGCTGCGTTTTCCGGTGCGAGGACGCCACTCAAACACCTTGGGACCCCAATAAAGTACACGCAATAAAAATTTATCGCAGGAGTGTAATGTTACGAAATGATTACAGCGAGACGTGTCACGTTGTAGGTGACATTGTGAACGACTGCAAATTGCTTTACTACGAGTATGTACGAACGTCGCTTTTATTAAATGTATGAGACAGTTCTTATGCGAATGATTTTTAAAAGATAAGGAAGTGTTACAAATTGATGAATTAAAATTATATTTAGATGACTAGTTTCCAGCCCAATCTGGTTTCGCACGGGATTTCACTCCCGTGCCGTAACCTAAAATGTAAATGTTGTCAGTCCTGCGTCTGATTTCCGGTCGTGGTGGATAAGGCAACGGATGTCTAGGATTTTAATGTAGCCACATCATGGGTATATTGGTGCCGCCGGTAGTAGATACAACCTAACAGTTTGCTTAGTCTAAGTTTTAATTCGATTCCAATTTGCACAACTTAATTCAGTATGCTTAGGTACTCTAAGTTTTAATTCGATTGGTAATCAAATTAAAACTTAAGTGATACTGAATTAGGCTGTATCTATTGGCGCCTGCAGGCTGCTTCTTATCCCTGGTGCTTTTCGGCTGACATGTTTGATTTTAAACTGCTATGTTTTAATTCCGTAGTGTGCGGCAGTCTCTTTTGTACTCCATACAAAAGAGACTGCCCGATTCCTAGTATGTTTTGCCCTTAAAACACATACGAGCTCAAATAATTTCCACTCCGCCCCTTAACCCGTTAGGGTTATTACATCTGGCTAACCTATATCAGTGATATACAGACCAACCAATGTTTAATCCAACCCATCCCAATCCAACCGAATCCAACCCTTGACCCAATTTGACTCAATATAGCCAAAACTGATCTGATACCCGAACTGAGCTAATTTATCCCAATCCAAACCAGTACGTTTAGGTATGTACGATACCCTAAACGTATAAGAATGGTTACACGAAATTGAGCTTAAGGTTTATTTTAATTTGAAGCCGAACTTAGACGATTTGATCGGCAATCCTTGATGCTCCTCAGGCTTGGACCTATTTAGATCAGTGTGTTTAGCCAGCCAGCCTATTTAGCCAGCTATATCAGTTTTATCCGACTTATCCGAATCCAACAGAATCCGATCCTTGACCCAGTATGACTGAATTTAGCTAAAATTAACTCGATCCCTGATCTGACCTAATTTATCCCAATCCAGGCGAGTATCAAAGAAATTAGAGCCCTATAATATTTATAAGTGTCTCTGGCGTGTGGTAAGCCCATTAGTACACCCAATGCTTGAAAGTATGTTGTAAGACACGAAATCTGGTGTTCCAACCGCTATATTTTTCACTCTGTATCGGAATCCCGCTCAGCAGGTGATGTATGCCACACTTTAACTTGCTAGGGTTGCCACCTATTTCAGTATTTATTTATTTTACTAAACGCTTAGACAAAATTGGTTAATTTCCAGAGCTCAAGGAAACCTTAAGCTGCAAATGGTGGGCTGTAAGAAGGGCATAAATTTTAAATACAAACGTTAAAAAAAAATACCATTTAAAAATTCACTAAGATCTGAGTTCAAACCAACGTAAACCATGTAGTCTATTCTATTAGACTAAATAGTAGGACGGATGTACTGTAATAGGGGGAAACATCCCTTTCTGTTCCGACATTTTAGTATAGCAAAAATTAAAATTTCATCATCGAATAAATACCATTCGCTACTCATTGAGATATAGTATGATGTAATTAAAAAAAGTGGTCAAAAAATCGTATAGTAACGGCAGAAAATTATTGGGAAATTCATGGAAATCTCAAAAAAGGTCTTATCGCGTTCCGACAATTGTGATTTAATTTGAGACATTATTTAGACAAAAGTTATTTTAAATTGATCGTAAAAGATCAAAAAAACACTTTAAATAAATAATATTTTCAATAAATCTTATAGTTTTTTTACAATCTGGTTCCAAACATCCCTCATTTTTACAGCACGAATTTTTCATACAAATTTAGTACGGGCGCGCGCATCACAAGATTTCGTTATATATTCATGAAATACGGCAGTCATTTCCCATACGCCTGCGGGCTCTCAAGGCGTGAGGTTGCGTCCCGTTGCTCCTGAACTGACGTTTGTCACTGTTAGTATCCGTACACAAACGTCAATGCATCCACTACCATTGAACAAAACTAATCATCGATATTTATACGTATAAAAAAAATGTAACTGGACGATTTCTGTATATAAAATATTTATTTTGAAAATTTAATTGGTGGTTATTTTATTATTCACTGAGCCCAAAACGGTATTTTATTCTCTGTCTTATTTTGCCTGTTTTGTGCACGAACTCCACTAAAACTAACTTTGAATGGGTATTTTGGTTCTTATAGCTCAGTCTAAGTAGATTTTTTTCTTTTATAACAGTCGTCCGAAGGGGGAAACTGGCGAAATATCAATTTCGGGTCTATGGGGTACCTAATGCTGATGTTCATTCTGTTTTGGTCTCGCAGAAAAGGGCTGTTCGTGCCATATACAAAACTAAATTCAAAGAAGTTGAAATTATGACGGTCCACGACCAATACATAATTGAAAACTGGATGATGCCCGCGACTTCGTCCGCGTGGATTTTTGATTCCCGCGGGAACTCTTTAATTTTCCAGGATAAAAAGTACCCTTTATCCTTCCCCGGGTACTCTATGTGTTATTCCAGACTATAACCTATCCCTGTACCAAATTACATCAAAATCGGTTGAACAGATGGGCCGTGAAAGCGTAGCAGACAGACAGACAGACACACTTTCGCATTTATAATATTAGTATGGGCTGAATGATGCTAGCGACTTCGTCCGCGTGGATTAAGGTTTTTGATTTCCGCAGAAACTCTCATTTTCCGGGATAAAATAACCTATGTCCGTCCCCGGAATACAACCTACTCCTGTACCAAATTTCATCAAAATCGGTTGAACGGATGAGTCGTGAAAGCATACAACCAAACAAACAAGCAACCAACAGACACACTTTTACGTTTATAATATTAGTATGGATTATGGATATTATGGATTAAGTATAATATGTGTGTAGTAGGTCTGACGACCTCCGTGCGGCGCAGTGCTTTGCGCAGCCTTAACGTGCGGAGGTCCCGGGTTCGATCCCCGGCAGGGTTTGTAAATTTATAATTTCTGAATTTCCCTGGTCTGGCCTGGTGGGAGGCTTCGGCCGTGGCTAGTTACCACCCTACCGGCAAAGACGTACCGCCAAGCGATTTAGCGTTCCGGTACAATGCCGTGTAGAAACCGAATAGGGGTATGGGTTTAATATAACTGTCATGCCCCTAACAGGTCAGCCCGCTACCATCTTAGACTGCATCATCACTTACCATCAGGTGAGATCGCAGTCAAGGGCTAACTTGTAGTGGATTAAAAAAAAAATGTGCATAAAAACATCAATAAATTCAAGAATGAAAAAAAGTAACCATTCAAGAAAATATATGAATTTTTAGTGCTTCTAGACTCTGTAAAATTAGTTAGGTATTCATTTGTCGGTAACAGCAAAGACAATATATAATTATAATTAAGCTATGGTAACAGTATGCGTTTTTATAATAACTCCCAAAAGAAATATTTGAGATGCCAACAAGTTCAAAGTTTTTGTAAAACGTCAACTATTGAAAAGTCCTATTACAGTGTAAAGGTGTATGATACCTACAGGGCGCGTTTGGAACCCTCGTAGCTTTGATACCGTTGTCCATCACGTCTTATACTTTGTAAACGTGACGTTCAGGTGTTCTGTGTAGGTACCTACTTATCTATACTTAATATTATAAATGCGAAACTTTGGATGGATGTATGGATGGATGGATGGATTGAAATTCAAATTCAAATGATTTTGAATTTGAATTTTTGTTAGGTAATTAATCACGCCAGAACGGCTGAACCGATCTGGATGAAATTTGACACAGAGATAGATTATAGTCTGGAATAACACATACTACTTACTACTTAATAAAACAGCTACTTTTTATCCCGGAAAATTAAGGGAACCAAAAAACCTCATTTTTTGTTGTTGTTTCCAAATTATATCTGTCGGTTTAGTTGATGGGTAAAATTACAATTATAAAGGTTTGAAATAAATAAAAGAGTACCTTTTATTTATTTCAAACTAGCTGCACTATTGGTAACTATCGCCAGGAAGGCTGATTCAGTATTAGGTAGGTGTAGGCTCTCCTCTTATGACGATAGTGAAGGACTGCCCGCATGCTGATTGGGTCTGACTACTTATCGCCTCTCAAAGATGTCTTATGGTTGCCTAAAATTAACAATGACTAGGAAGGCTAACACATCTTTGAGCGGCCATGTCTAGTGAACGGCCCGATGAATAGCGTCAGTTTTTATACTGTTTACATAGGTACTGCGCATACTTTAATACTGTACAAGAATCAGCCTTCCTAGTTATGGTTCATTTTTGGTAACCAAAAATGAACCAAACACGTACTATGGTACGTGTTTGAGCGGCCATATCTAGTGAAAGGCTGATCTGCATGCAGGCAGACCTTCACTATCAGCATCAGTGGAGAGCCCTACACCCACCTAATACTGAATCAGCCTTCCTGGCGATAGTTACCAAAAGTGCGGCTATCTCATAGTCAGTACCTACATGATATTATAAACGTTTTTTTGCTGTCATAAAACTTCGGTTTGTCAAAATGTGACAAGGATAATTTTTATTTATATCAATTATATTAGGTACTTTATACTAATAAACTTTATATTGTAGTAATAAATTGCGGTTTTATTTTCCATTTCAAAGTGCTATAAAAGTTTCACATCAAAAACTAAATAAATAATGGAAATGGGTTTTTTAGGATGAGTTGTGTCATTTATGATAAATCAACGGGACTTTACCCAGCTTGAAAAGGAGATTCTACTGAGGAGAGATGACAATAACTCAGCAGTTTATAAAAAGAAAAAAAAAATTGCAATAATGTACCTAGAAAATAATACACAATATATAGGGAGCTATATAAATATATGTACATACATAATGTATCAAGTATTACTCTGATTTAGTGGGCTGTTAGTGGATAGTTTCCATGCAACATTAGGAAAATCATCAGTTGATGCTACGTTAGTTGTTACGGATATGTCTCAAACCCACCAGCATCAATTGATTTTCATAGCTTAGCTCTAGGGGAAAGGGGTTCAACTAAGCAACGAAGTTTTTCACATAATGAGGAAAGGAAACACGTCCTTCTAAGTATTTATTACGAGAGAGGGAATGACAGCATGACAGTCACGCAGCTTACTTACGTCCATAATGTTCCCTACATTACACATTATACTAGTTGAAGTATGGAACACAGAAGCTGACTAGTTACTTCTCAAACCACTTCATCTTCATCGCACATCTCAGATGGAAATGGAATCTCCTAGTGCTGTCTTACACCGTTTTTATACTATTCATGCAGAACTACTACTAAACACTACAGAACTACACTAAACGCCATTATTAATTTAATTTATTTTTCTACCTAAGCATACAACCTTTATCAAATAAACACCTATCTTTACCTATACCTACTCATAGTTATAAATCAGTTAGCAGGAATCAGCCGGTTGGTATATTATCAAGAAGCACCTCTACAATCCATACTATGATATTAAAAATGCCAAAGACGTGTAATTGAACGGCCCATTATTTCAACCAAGTTGGTATAGAGTAAGGTTACATCCCGAGGAAGGACATAAGTTACCTTTATCCCGAAAAATTGAGAAATTCCCGCAGAAATAAAAAAAAATTAACGAACGCAGATGAAGCCGTAAGTATCATCTAGCTATCAATCAATAAATAATATTATTTGTGCCATAGTGAGATAGTTGATCGCATATTGTGTGCTCCCGTGGTAGGGGCTGAATCCTTCTATGTGTGCCTGCGTAGACTGTGGTTGTATGTGTATAGAAACAATTGACAGCGGCTGACAGCTACGCCTAGATATCGGCCAAGGGTAGGACCCTTAATTATCCGCGTGGATTTGAGTTATTTAAGAATTAAGTCAGAAATCTTAGTTTTTCTGCGATAAAAAGTAGCCTATATTATACTGTCTTTTTTCAGGATGCAAGTAATCTCTGTAGGTATCGAAATTCCTCAAAATCGGTTAGGTTGATAAGCTGTGAAAAGATAACATACAGACAGACACATTCACATCCTTCTTGAAAGCTAAAAAAATATTATAAGAAGATTTTATTGATTTTTTCTTTTAGTTTTCCCCATGTAACAACCCTAGAGAATATACAATGCACGTTTAAAGAAACCGTAAATAAGACCGAGTGTTTTATTACAATGGGTTCACTGGGGTGATTATCGAATAGGTAATTTTCACTCGCGGATTCCTTTGCCGAGGAAGTTTCAGGGCGTTCCGGACGCGTCGACATTAAAAAGCTTTTAAGCCTTTAAAAAACCTTTATCGGCTTTTATCTTTACATTAAAAGGGCTTAAATAAGTCATCATTTGGGAAACGCCAGCATAAACATAGCTGCATCTCAAGGTTTTTTTTTAAATATAGATACAAGTTAGCCCTTGACAGCGGTTTCACCTAGTTGGTTCTCTCTCTACGTCGTATTCCTCATTGCTGAGGGTCCCCTTTCCATTAATCACATAATGGTAGGGTTTTTCTTGGGATAATAATGAGGTGGGGTCCCGGGTCCTAGGTCCTTCGACTCTATTAAGACCACTATTTCAACTCCTAGGTTTCTAATGATTATTATCAGATGTTTGTGATAAATACGCTCTACTCCTTTACGTGGAATCATACCGAAACGTTAAATCATTCGGCAGCATGGCTTTACCGGTACGGTGCTTACTAGCTATGACCGAAGCCTCCCACAAGACCTAAATAGAGGCAGTTTTGAAATCCTACATTTATAATGCAAATGTGAGTTTGTTTGTTACGCTTTGAAGGACCATCTTTTCTACCAATTTTGATGAAATTTGGTACAGGGATGGGTTGTGTCCCGGGGAAGGACAAAGGTTACAAAATTAAGGAGCTTCTACGGAAATTAAAAATAAACTAACCACGCGTCGCGTGTCGGGTGCATCAGCTAGTAACTAAGCTTAATAGTTGTAACCCAAATCTGTAGCCTATATAGATGTGCGTTATGCCTTATGGGTTTTCCCATGGTATACTATCAACTTTAATCTATCTACGTTCCAATCTATTCGTTTAAGGGTCTCTACCCACGTCAGACTGTTTGTAGGTCCGATAATAATCAGGCTGATAATTTCGCCGAATTTTATCACCGACTAGTGGGCCCGGCAGACGTTGTCCTGCCCTATCTTCCTCGCAAATATTTCATATTTTCTCACCGTTTAAACCTTCCATGGACTACGACAAACATTACAAAACCAAAATCAGCTAAATCCGCCCAGCCGTTCTTGAGTTCTAGGGAGACAAAAGAACAGCAATTGTTTTTTATATAACTATATATAGAAGATTTTTTTACTGACTCTGCGTGCGAGCCTTTCAATCAATCAATATTTATTTATTCAATTTAGGTATACTGTACACTTATTAATGTCCGAAACTTAAAAAATATGATGGTGATAATCAATTACGGTATTTTAAAACTAAAGCTACGAGGGTTACAAACGTTCCCTGGTCTCAGAAGACCCCACATTAAACTCAGCTGGGATAAATAAGTTTTATTTTATTTATGTTTATCCACATTGGACAATCGGATCGGCCGGGATGCACCGATTTTGACCGACTTTCAGTAGCACGTTTGCGTTTCAATATGTTTCATTTTTGCTGACAACAAATCTAACGTGGGCGGGGCGCTTTAGCCCTATCAATTCATGTCAAAAAAAAATTTCTTATCATTTCCGCAATGTCTATTTTTAATCAGTTAAATAATATGTTTAAAAATTCGATCACGTATTTTAACATACATTGACGGCATGTACCTAAGTATTAACATATTATTTGATTATATTTTTAATATAAAACGACTCATAGGTAGGCCTACCATGAAAAAAAAATCTGGGAGTTTAAGTAAAAAGGAAATTATTATTTTCCAGTGAAAGCCCACCCGCATTGGAGCAGCGTGGTGGGTCTAAGCTCTAATTCCCACACTCCAATGAGAGTAGAGACCTGTGCCCAACAGTGGGACGATAATGGGCTGTATGAATGTATATACTTTATTGTACACCACGAATATACAAAAGCAACATGTTACAAGCAAGAAAATAATTACAATAAGTAGGTACTTATCGCTAAACAGCGATCTCTTCCAACCTTAACGTTAGGGAGAAAATGAAAAGGAGGATAAAGGGAGGTGGTGCAAAAATGATAATAAATTTAAATACTAATATCTAAATAAACTAACCAATACCATATATAACATATTATGATAAAATAATATTTAACATAATATGTTATATTATGTTAAATATATATGGTAAACATTAAAATACTTAAATAATTACAACATAATATACATACATAAACTAAATAGACATACCAATAAATACATAAATAAATTTAAGAAAGAAAACAATAAATGTGTCGTTACTAATGATAGCAAAGAAAGAGATAAGTAATAATTTTTAACGTCAATTTTAAACTTAGTAAGGGTTTTAGCACGATGAATATGTGAGGAAAGTTCATTCCATAGACTAGTGGCCCTGAGTGCGAATGAACTTTGGAAATATTTAGTCCGATGTGTAGGCACCTCAAGAATAAGTTTACCGGCCGACCAAAGGACCCTATCTGGTCTATCATGCCCGAGATGTTTAAACTTATACTTTAAATAACTAGGAGTCATCGGTTTGAACAATACACAGTACAGAAGAGATACAATATGCAAATTCTGGTGAAATCGAATGGGTAACCACTTGAGCTTTGAACGAAATTCGGAGACATGGTCATATTTCCGCAAACCAAATATAAACCTAATAGCTAAATTTTGAATTCGCTCCGCTCGTCTTGCTCTTGCGTCGAGCTTACGTCCGCATAATCTTAGTAGTAGGGCTGTAGTGGTGGTGGTGGAATGAATTTTCCCATGATTAGCTTATCACCATATTTTGCATGCATGCATGCATTTCTAGCCATTTAAATAAAAAGAAAACTGACATAGGTACAGCCTAGAAATATATTTTGCATGTAGTTTGTACTAAACGCACTTTTAAACCATATTCAAAGAAAACTTGTCGGACTTTTGTACCTAGTTAAAAAAGACTTTTGTAAGGGGTACTGGTATCCCTAACAAATGAGATCGCAGTCAAGGGCTAACATAATATAGTGAAGTAAGATTTAAAAAAAATTGTAGTGGGTACAAGCATGTTTGATAATATTAGGACAGTCCGTAACAAGCCGCATCGTGTGGTTACTCTACACGTTACTAATTAGCCGGGGTCATAGATTAAGGACGGCAGATAACTCATAGGAATGTTTTTATATCAATTATTATGTTTTTTATTATCTGCTACATATTATTGGTATCTATTTAAGTAAGCTTTATCAGTTCTGTCGACTGATGATTCAGTTAAAGTTGATTTTATTTCATAACTATTAAAAAAAGTTGGAAGGTTATCTATTCTATGTGTTTTCTTACATGAAATGCGAAGAGCTTGAGAAGTATAGATTTATTCACTGTAGTGTATCGGGACAGATATGGCAATAGCCGCAATTTGAGGAACAAAAAATACAGCGGTTCACAAAACTATAGCTACAGGTGCGCCTCGATCCAGAGAAAGTGCAGCAGCGACTAATGTTTTTCCTAAAATTATTTCCAAAATAAGTTCGATTTTCAAAATACAGCGGTTCACAAAACCTGAGCTCCAGACCTAGCGAAAGTGCAGCGAATAATGATTTTCCTGAAAATATTTTCAAAATAAGTTGGATTTTCAAACTACAGCGGTTCACAATGCCAGAGCTATAGGTGCGCGTTGATCTAGAGTAAGTGCGACCAATGTTTTTCCTGAAAATGTTTTCAAAATAATTTCGATTTTCAAAATACAGTGGATCACAAAGAAAGAGCTTTAGGTGCGCCTTGATCTAGCGAAAGCGCAGCGACTAATATTTTTCCTGAAAATATTTTCAAAAAAAGTCGCATTCACAAAATTTATAGAACTACAGGTTCAGCGTCAACGCGTTTAAAATATTTTTCAACTATAGAGGTTCGCAAAGCCAGTCAGATACAGCCATAAACAGATGCGTGTTATCCTAGCGAAAGTGCAGCGAATAATGTTTTTCCTGAAAACATTTTCAAAATAAGTTCGATTTTCAAAATACAGCGTTCACAAAGCTAGAGCTACAGGTGCGCGTTGACCTAGCCGAAATGCGGCGAACGAATCGCCGGCACCAACTCACTGAGGAGTGAGGACAGCCCAGTTGATCCGTGGAAATCGTATCGTGAGGACGTTACGTAGATTTCCCGCGAAAAATCGTTCGACGAAAATACACATTAGAAATGGCCGTTACTTTAGAATATCGAGTGAAGTGTTGTGGTGTCAATAAAAATAGTTTTGTGACTTAAAAATGTCGGAAAATATTAGTTATTTTGACTAGAAAACCTTGAAGAGTCAATTGTGTTTGTTTGTTTTGAGTGAGAATTGTTTAAACAATTGAGTTGATATTTAAGTAAGTGGATGTTGGACGAAAATTTTTGTTTTTTATTTGTACTGGAGGCATTCTTGTGAGCAGGTGCTGCTGGTGTAAGTAAAATTTTGAATTAATATGCTCGGAATATTTTCGTGAAGGAAAAAACCAAAATTTTGTGTTTAATTTTGAAATATTTTGTTATATTTTCGACCCTACTTTGAAGCTCTATCGAAGAATTTGCCGTTGAATTTGTGAGTAAAATTTTAAATTAAATATAAGTAAGTTCGGAAAATTCCGTAAAATTTATGAAAAAGTGATTCTACGTCAAATGATTTTCTACAGGATTTTTGAGTTACATTTAAATTTAATTAGTAGCGAATGCCCGCGACTTCATCTGCGTGTTTTGAGGTTTTTTGGTTCCCGCGGAAACTCTTTAATTTTTCGGGATAAAAAATAGCCTATGTGCTATTCCAGACTATAAGCTATCCCTGTGCAAAATTTCAGCCAGATCCGTTCAGCCGTTGGGGCGTGATTGGTAACAAACATCCATACATCCATACATCCATCCAAACTTTCGCATTTATAATATTAATATTAAGTAAGATTATAATATTAGTAAGATTTTCGGAAAATTTTCCGTAATTAATAATACTCGTATTTTATTTTATTTTGTACTTAATCAGCTTACGTGTTGTTTTCATGCTTTATTCACCATACAATTTAATTAAGTACCTACTTTATCATTTAATTGTAATACAAATGATCATAAAGCTTAACAGATAAGTAAGTAAACAGGTGTGCTGAAAGAAACTGCGCCGTAAACTTAATAGTGAAATTCTCATTGTAGAGTTGGGATGGGGTGCTAATTGTTTTTAAGCCGTCTCCATACTTTACTGGGAAGTAAAAAGCCTAGTGGTTAGATTTTGAAGACTTTTACAGGATAATGAATTTACCTGGCGTAAACATTGAATATATAAATATACTAGCTGATGCCCGCTACTTCGTCCGCGTGGATTGAGGTTTTTTGGTTCCCGCGGGAACTCTTTAATTTTCCGGGATTAAAAGTAACCTATGTGTTGTTATAGACTATAATCTATCTCTGTGCCAAATTTCATCCAGATCCGCTTAGCCCGCGGGAACTCTTACATTTTTTTTATACAAACCTTGTCCTAACTATGACGAACACAAAGAAAGAATTATCCAACTTGTTGCAGATTTTGGAAGTTGATGATGCCCGCGACTTCGTCCGCGTGTTAATTCCCGTGGGAACTCTTCAATTTTCCGGGACAAAAGTAGCCTATGTCATTCCCCGGGATGTAAACTATCTCTGTACCAAATTAAAAATTAAATTAAACGCAATTTTATTTTCAATTTTTTTTTTACATAAAACATTCCGTAGAAGTTAAGGAACATACGACAAAAAAATTAGGCGAATTGGTCGAGCCGTTCTCGAGTTTTGCGCTTGGCAACATTCATTTTCAACCGACTTCAAAAAAAGGAGGAGGTTCTCAATTCGACTGTATTTTTTTTAATACCTCAGAACTTTTGACTGGGTGGACCGATTTGTATGATTCTTTTTTTATTTGAAAGGGCATACTTCCCAAGTGGTCTCATATAAATTTTATCGAAATCGGTCGAGCGGTTTTTAAAATAATATCAACAATAAAATAAGTACTTTGTATAGCGTGTGCTTGTTGTTGTAAAGTTGGCGCGGGAGTTTGAAGTCGGTTGTTTAAAAAGAATTTTTTATATTAAATCAATAATATAAATATTATAAATGCGAAAGTTTGGATGGATGTGTGGATGTATGGATGTATGGATGTATGGATGTATGGATGTTTGTTACTCAATCACGCGCCAACGGCTGAACGGATCTGGCTGAAATTTGGCACAGAGATAGAATATAGTCTGGAATAGCACATAGGCTACTTTTTATCCCGGAAAATTAAGGAGTTCCCGCGGGAACCAAAAAACCTCAAATGGATGTTTGTTACTCAATCACGCCAGAACGGCTAAACGGATCTGGATGAAATTTGGCACCGAGATAGATTATAGTCTGGACTAACACATAGGCCCGGAAAATTCAAGAGTTCCCGCGGGAACAACAAAACCTCGATCCACGCGTACGAAGTCGCGGGCATCAGCTAGTTATTATATAAGTATATAGATTAGAGGATGCCCGCGACTTCGTACGCGTTGATTAAGATGTTTTGATTCCCGCGGGAACTCTTTAATTTTCCGGGATAAAAAGTAGCCTAGGTCCTTCCCCGGGATACAAACTACCCATACCAAATTTCATCAAAATCGTTTGAACAGATGGGCCGTGAAAGCGTAGCAGACAGATAGATACACTTCCAAATTTAAAATATTAGTATGGATAGTATGGAGTGTTTGCTTGAGCGAATCCACCGAGAGACACATGTGCTGCACAGTGTCGCACACTGGTGGAATCGCACCATATCTTTAAAATTGGATAAAGTGGAACATATTTAATCTGTTGACCTTTGAAGCTATGCTTGATGAATCCCGCGACTTCGTCCGCGCGCTTTGTTTTAACAAGTCCCGATCTTGAAATATATCCAAGCCAAATAGCAAAGGTGGCAGAGTCAAATCATGACGTAACATAAGAGACACCTGTATGTCCTACATGTTATAAATAAATTGAGATCATCACGTTGATCATTTGCATTGCTATCTTGCAGCGTGATTGAGGGACAAAACGACAGATCAACAAACGAACACACTTTCACATATTATTAAAATAAGTGTAGTTGTAAAAGATGAATGAATATAGGACATAAGTACCTTTATCGTCCATAAAATGAAACAATATACAGAACACAACTATATAAATCACAATAAAGTACAATATAGGTACGTATAACTAGCTGAAGCGCGAAAAAACTTAACCCCCGCGACTTCGTCCGTGGTCCGTGGTCTAGTAGTTTTTGACTCCTGCGAGAACTTCTTAATTTTCCGGGATAAAAAATAGCCTATATCACTCTCCAGGTCCTCAACTATACCCATGGCAAAAATCACGTCGATCCGTTGTTCCGTTACGGCGTGATTGAAGGACAAACCAATAAACCAACAAACAAACACACATTCGCATTTATAGTATTAAGTATGATGTACAATTTAATATTGCAAAGATAATAAATTATTACTTACTATGTTTTTAATCAATTAACTAGATAAGTAGCAAAGTATCGTATTAATAAACGTTGTCTGCAAAATGATGATAATATCTACTTAATACTTAAAACAACAAAAACTCTCAAGACAACGTCAATAGTATTCAAGTAATGTACAGTAAATATACGACAATCATCCGAGTAAATATGTACTAGCAATTTACTTTGATGACATAATATATAAACATTATATATATTGAACACTATAGCAACACTATGACAAAGGTTATGTTTGCGTATCAGAAATCACTATTTGTAGAAATCGAAGACCATTAAACATTTTATTACTCACAGATTGGACAAGGTCGGAAGTCAAAAAGGTGACATTTGGCTACTTTTAATCAGACTTTTGATAATAAAACCAACTTCCACTAATATCATAAATCCGATAGTTTGTTGGTTTATTACTTTTTTATTTGATCTCATCGCAAAGGAGTAACGGACGGATGTGTTTTTTTTGCATGAATGTAGGAGTACTGGATGACCTGAAAAAAAACCGGCCAAGTGCGAGTCGGACTCGCGCACCGAGGGTTCCGTACAAACATGTAGTAAGTTTTAAATTATTAAAAAAACTACTTACTAGATCTCGTTCAAACCAATTCTCGGTGGAAGTTTGCATGGTAATGTACATCATATATTTTTTTTTAGTTTTATCATTCTCTTATTTTAGAAGTTACAGGGGGGGGACACATATTTTACCACTTTGGAAGTGTCTCTCGCGCAAACTATTCAGTTTAGAAAAAAATGATATTACAAACCTCAATATCATTTTTGAAGACCTATCCATAGATACCCCACATGTATGGATTAGATGAAAAAAAAAAATTTTTGAGTTTCAGTTCTATGTATGGGGAACCCCCAAAATTTATTGTTTTTTTTTCTATTTTTGTAAGAAAATCTTAATGCGGTTCACAGAATACATCTACTTACCAAGTTTCAACAGTATAGTTCTTATAGTTTCGGAAAAAAGTGGCTGTGACATACGGACGGACAGACAGACAGACAGACAGACAGACAGACATGACGAATCTATAAGGGTTGCGTTTTTGCCAAATTTGGCTACGGAACCCTAATTACCATAGACTACGAGTACTTTTTAAAGAAGTAGTTTTCACGGGATATTTAAAATACCTACACACATAGCTACGGACATCATCTAATATTATAACTTCAAATAAAAATAACGAAACCATCCCGGCATCAATTGAGTGAAATATCTTAAAATACATATCTTTCTCAATACAGGGTTAGTCTACGCTATAAAGACAACAAATTTACATATTATTATAACGTCTAAATTAAATTAACATGTTATACAGTCTCGAACCTACACTTCTGTTTTAGCGTTAGGTACATTGATGACAATTAGTCAGTTTGTGCTTCTAGATTTTACATGCAGGTTTTCTGTAATAATGTCATTAAGAAAGGATAATTAGTATTAAATAAAACCGGCCAAGTGCGAGTCGGACTCGCGCACCGAGGGTTCCGTACTCAAGAAGTAGGTATAATTACCTTTGTTAATGAACCGCAAAACTAACTTTGTTTGTAGAGGTTTACTGTTAATATCAAAAAATTACGTTTGTTGTATGGGAGCCCCCCTTTAATATTTACTTTATTGATATTTAATTATTTATTTTGAAAGGTAATATACAAGTTAATATTCTGTGAAAATTTGAACCGTCTACCTGTTACCGTTTTTAATATTGAGCAAAAAAATACGGAAAAAACACGTTTATTTAATGGGGACCCCCCTTAACACATTCGCTGCGGCAGCATTGGATCCTAAACCTACGGCTCGTGCGGTACGAGACAAATACTGCCCGTATCTATATTTCCTGATATGCGTTACGACCTCTATTTTGCCGTACCGGAACCTGACTTTCAAAGTCCATGGAGACGTGGAAACTCACCATATCAATGGGTTTTTTGAACAAATCGATAGGCTACATCCTCGTGTATACCTAGCTGCGGTAGCCCCGGGTTCTCTATGATATTTCGAAAGATACAGAGATTTTTCAAAATCAGTCATTTACGGCAATATATATGCCGTATAGCATAGAAGTAAAAAAATTGCTAGGGATGGGTTTACTTCTGAAATGACAATCGATATTTTAAAGATATTCTTTATTAAAGACACAACAAATTTAAGTGTATAAATCAACATAATTCTTCATAATTAGTCAACATAATAATTACTCTTACAAGTACCTATCGCCAATTTAAAAAAATATATTTAAATATAAAAAAAATTAAAATAAAAAGCAGTCACTCATGTAAGTTTAGTACAAATACACTGATTAATAAATAAATAATAATAAATACAAATAGGTTTTTTAAATTTTGATTCATATTAGGGTACCAAATTATTATTGACCGAGCGAAGCGAAGGTCTCTGAGTCTACTTGGGTGAATTGGCACTTGTCCGTCCGTCTGTCAGAGCCTTATAACTTCTGAATTGCTGAACGTAATTACTTCAAATTTAAATATAATATGTAAATCGATGGCCTCCCGCCGAATATGGCTTAAAAAGTTTTAAAAATCTTTATTTCAGGGGGGCTCTCATAGAAGCGAATGCGAAGTAAAATATTTTTTATACCGTTACATAGGGTTGCAGTATATCATTTTAAAGATAATTAAGAATAGAGTCCAAAAATATTTTTTTTTGAATTTTTCCCCTAAAATTGACGAAATGGGAGGCTTTCAAAGTAGCGATTTTCTAACGTCCAAAGTTGACCTCAGAACTCTCAATTTTCTGAACTCTCAAGCCTGAAACTTGATCAATTATTTGAATTATATCCTGTACTTGAACAACAAATACTAAAATTAGATAAATATTATAAGGAAACGAAATTATTTAATTTTTAATGATGATGATATTTTTAACAGAACTTCACACTGATGTCAATATATGGCGCTCTGTGAAACCGCGAGGTCTCAGTTCGGGGCGAACCACTAGTAATTACTTTTTATTTTTAATCTATGATGAGATCATATTAGGAACTTTAACGAAATAAAATAAATTTTAAAAAGTAGGTAATTCCCTTACTCATATCATGTTTTTTACGTGAAAGTCTCGTCGCGTAGTTTTTTGCATAAAAAATATCGAGCACTTACGGCCAACACTAATGCAAACTGCGAGGCCGCGCGGACGCATGCAGTGAGGCGCGGGGTTGGGGGGGTACGGCAAGATAGTCGCCGTACCGCACTGAATAAAAATAATTACCTTGCTGTGCGTTACGGCAACTATTTTGCCGTACATTATTAGTATACAATATCATTATATTAAAAGCAACCATATAGAAAAAATCACTGTCTCTTTCCTACACGTACGGGAACATAGATAAATCACCCCCGCACCGTGCGCAAAACAAGGAAAACTAGCTGCCGCACTGGCTGACCGTCAAATACGGCAAAATACTTGCCGTAACGCAGCGAAAGTGTTAATATATATATTTTTTTAATTTTTAGTATTTGTTGTTATAGCGGCAACGGAAATACATCATTTGTGAAAATTTCAGCTTTCTAGCTATCACGGTCTATGAGATACAGCCTGGAGACAGACAGACAGACAGACAGACAGACAGACAGACAGCGGAGTCTTAGTAATAGGGTCCCGTTTTTACCCTTTGGGTACGGAACCCTAAAAAAAGACGTGTGGCACTCGGAGACTGCCGCGGTAAATCTATTGCATAGAATTTTTTATCAACTTACCTAACACTTTGGTTGCTATGACTACTTGTATTGTTGACTTCAAATTATTGAAAATAAAAAGACTATTTTTATGAAAAGATGATTTGGAATGTAAAGGCGAAATAATTTTAAAGAATTATGATTTTCATAATTCTTTAAAGTTATACACAAGTAGTCATAGCAACCAAAGTGTTAGGTTTTCAATTTCGTTACGGAATTTCTGGATTCGGTCTCCACCCTCAAGGCCCGCGATAGAAGCTATGCAATAGCTTAAAAAAATTAGTATAGAAGGTTCAATCCGCTCTATGATTTAGTAAAAGGTCATAAGCGTTAGGTGTTTGTAGTGATTGACAATGACGTAGGGTATTTACGCTACTTTTCGTATAAAGAATGCCAGATAACATTGCCAAAATTTTCGCCCTTGTCTCTCACAAAAAATTTTCGTCAGTCTTAAATACTAGTATTTAGGAATGACGGAAAATATTTATCAAAGATTAAAAGAGATCGTTCCTGCAATTTTTTTAATAATAAAAAGCCTAATCGTTGATACAAAGGTAGACGTAAATAATAAACATTGTTTTGCGGCCATGTTAAATTGTAACTTCCGTCCAAAGAAAAACTCTAAGCTACTTTTCAAGTTGCGTCTAAAAAAGTCTTATTTCAAAAATAGTACATTACATCGCGAGACCGGGAAGTACGCGTTTTCTGGTCGAGTGTTAATTAGACGGCCGAGCTACGCGAGGCCGGCTATATACGAGACCAGAAATCCTCTCCCGGTCGAGGTGTGTATAGTGCTTTTCTAAAAAATGAAACAAGGGACTTTTCTTTGGATTTCGGCGGAAGCAAATTATTTTTAGCTAATTCGGCCTCCGCTCTCAGAAAAGGAGGCGTACAATCTAAATCCATAATATCCTCACTCGAACTCATTTTTCGTCACTTTTAAATAATAAATTATAACGATTAGGTATGTAGTTAATTCCCGCCTTTCAATATTATAAAGATAAAAAATAAATATTATACTTTTTTTTTATTTTTTTGCGCTGTGAGTGCTGAACGCGTAATACGGTGGAGTTCCAAATTTAAACTATTATAACAAAGCCCAGAGAACATTATAACAAGTTACAAGATATTCAGGAAGAAAGATTTCAAACTCAAACTTATGATATGTAAAGAAAATACATACATTCTTTACTGGCCTAGGCCGGGAAGTTTAACTTTCGAACTCATTTACAGGATATGAAATGTGCACATTTCATATCATTTTTTAGAAAACTACTTTACTGATTACAGAGAAGCAGCTTATTTTGATTTATTTTAATATACCTAATGCCTGCGACAATGTTCGTCCGCGTGGATTGACGTTTTTTGGTTCCCACGGCAACTCTTTAATTTTCCGGGATAAAAAGTAGCCTATGTGTTATTTCAGACTATAGTCTATCTCTGTGCTAAATTTCATACAGATTAGTTCAGACGTTCTGGCGTGATTGAGTAACAAACATCCATACATCCATACAAACTTTCGCGTTTATAATATTAGTAAGGATTAAGACCTCAAACAAGAATATTAAGCACACAGCATATTAGAATAAAGCAAAAATTTACGTCAAAGTGATCTTAGAAGAAATAAATAGTAGAATTTAGTCTTAATTCAGGATTAATTCATATCATTCACACAAAATTATCTAATATGAAGACCTATTGTTTATCGGGGGGTAAGGGTGCGCACCTCCATCTAGCGCTCCAACAGCCAACCTCACCTGCCCGTGGTACCCCCTGCTGGTCTACAAACGAGGCTCTGGCGACCGACAAATGGCGGTATAACCATTCAAAACTGGCTAGGCTGTTAAAATGACTCAGGCTGGTGTCGGGCAGCAGCGACACCGGTGCGAACGGTCTAGCCCTGCGATGGTCAACACGCCTGCCCAGCGCGGCCATTATGGGCAAAACCTTGCATGGATAAGTACACAAGGCCAAGGCCCCTAGTCCCCGGCGGCCCCGCTATTCCTGGCTCTGGCAGCGGCCATGGTAACGGCGGGGCGGGGGGTGCAAAGAATCTCCGGCAGAGATTTCGCTGCCAACCCCGACGACTAGACCTGGCAACATACAACGCACGCACTTTGAGGACCGACGAGAAGATCATCAAGCTGGAAGAAGCAGTGAGCAGGTTGCGTTGGGATATTATAGGATTGTCTGAAGTCCGAAGAGAGGGGGAGGACTCGATAATCCTTAAATCCGGCAACTTGTTTTACAACCGGGAGGGCGACCAGCAGTCCCAGGGTAGTGTCGGATTCATCGTCCACAAGTCCCTCGTCAACAATGTTGTTCAAGTCGAGAGTGTGTCGAGCAGGGTAGCGTACCTTGTACTCAGAATTACCAAACGGTATTCGCTGAAGGTTATACAGGTATACGCACCGACATCGGCACAACCCGACGAGGAGGTGGAGGTATTGTATGAGGATATCTCAAGAGCCATACATACCTCTAGTTCCTATAACAATGTTGTGATGGGGGATTTCAACGCAAGGCTGGGTGAACGATGCGGTACAGAGGTGAGAGTGGGGCAATTTGGATATGGGCGGAGGAACCACAGGGGCCAAATGCTGGCCGACTTCATGGAGAGGGAGGGCCTCTTTACGATGAACTCCTTCTTCAGGAAGCGTCCACACAGAAAGTGGACTTGGATAAGCCCTGATGGTTCCACGAGAAATGAGATTGACTTCATCATGTCGACCAGGCGGCAAATATTCAATGATGTCTCTGTGATCAACAGGGTAAAAACCGGAAGTGATCACCGCATGGTAAGAGGCACATTGAATCTTAGCATCAAGCTGGAAAGGGCCAGACTGGTGAAGTCTACTCTCCGACCTTCTCGTGCTCATATTCAAAACCCCGAGAGCTTTCAACTGGAACTGCAGAACCGGTTCGATTGGCTAGCAGATTGCGAGTCTGTGGACGATCTAAACAACAGTCTGGTGGAAACTGTCCAGACGGTAGGGTCCAAGTTCTTTAAGACCCACCGTCCAAAAAGAACTAAAATGTTTTCAGACCACACTCTCAAACTCATGGATGAGAGAGCAGAGATGAGACTGCAGACTACAGCAGACGCGTCTGCTTACCGGCAGATTAATAGGCAGATCTCTAAAGCGCAAACGCGCGACTTGCGAAACTTCAATACAGAGTACATTAAAGATACCATCGAGCGTAACAAGGGCTCCAAAGTATTCGCAAGAGATCTGTCTATCGGACAGAGCCAGCTGACGCGACTAAAAACTGATGATGGTAGTCTCATCTCATCCAAACCTGAGATCTTGGGAGAGGTGGAGAAGTTCTATGGACAGTTATACACCACAACACAAAAGCCTATTGAGGATGTGGCTAGAGATCCCAGAGCCAAATTGACCCGACACTATACCGAAGATATCCCGGACGTCAGCCTTTACGAGATTAGTATGGCTCTCAAACAACTCAAGAACAACAAGGCGCCAGGTTAGGACGGAATCACAGCAGAACTCCTGAAAGCGGGTGAAAAACCGATACTTAAGGTCCTTCAGCGATTGTTCAATTCCGTCATTCACGAGGGCTTAACGCCACAGGCATGGCACAGGAGCGTGGTGGTTCTGTTCTTCAAAAAGGGAGACAATACCTTGCTGAAGAATTATAGACCCATCTCGCTGCTCAGTCATGTCTACAAGTTGTTCTCGAGTGTCATAACGAATCGTCTCGCTCGTAGGTTCGACGACTTCCAGCCTCCCGAACAAGCCGGATTCCGAAAAGGCTTTAGTACCATAGACCACATTCACACGCTGCGGCAGATTATATAGAAGACTGAAGAGTATAACCGGCCACTATGCTTAGCGTTTGTGGACTATGAGAAAGCCTTCGATTCGGTGGAAACTTGGGCTGTGTTGAGGTCACTGCAGAGATTCCGGATAGACTACCGGTATATCCAAGTGCTGAAGTGTTTGTACGAAAACGCCACAATGTCAGTTCGTATACAGGACCAGCGCGAAGCGACGTGATGGGTATAGTAGAGGATCTGTAGAGTGACATAGGCTACGTTTTATCCCGGAAAAGTTTTATTCCTGTGGGAATTAAAAACTTATTCCACGCGGACGAAGACGCGTGCGTCATTTATGCCCTTCCTCGGGATGCAACATAACTCTGTACCAATTTTCATCAAAATCGGAAAAAAATGTGCCGGGAAAGCGTAGCAGACAGACACACATTCGCATTTACAATATTAATATGGATTTTATTGAAGTGGAGCGATGGTGTAACCTGGCCTAAGAAGGGACGCGCTTGTCTAAGTAGAATGTAGATGATGCCTATTCACTCTTGATTTAAGAATACCCGGATTGTAATTGGTAAGTAGAAAACAGATTTTGGAAGAGACTCCATAAATCTGTGTTTCATTTGTTTGTTTCCACTCGTTTTCTTCCAGTTGTTTGCCTTTCCTTGTTTCCATTTTTGAAGTGAAACTGCTTTAGAATAGTTGGGATTCGAAAATTCGATGAAACGGTAAACGAAACGAAAAAGAGACATATTCATAAAATAGGATTTAGCCTGCGAGAGAATGAGAAAGCATAAAAGTTATATTTATATCATTCTCTTGAAAGCTACTTAGTCTGCGAGAGAATTAAATAGAATACAAGTCATATTTATCTCATTCACCCGTAGGCTAATTTCCTGAAGTTTCACTTCTGCCGTATGTGAGTTGCACACAAGCACTATTTTTTTTTGTTATTTCAGACTCCTATCTGAGATGATTTGGACGTAACCGAGGTCCGAGGTAAATAAGCTTTTATTCCAGTAAACCGAAAAGTTTTTTGATTATTTAGATCTTGTTAGCAGCTACCTAGTCATAAAAATTTGTTTACATTAATTCAATTTGATTCACCAGGTGGTAAAATAAAGTGGTTTAAATTGCAACCTTCAGTTATAGTAGCAAAATGTAGCTATAAAAAATATTTCTTGTATCTTCTTACGTGTGATTTTCCGGTTCTTCAAAGTAAAAAATAATAATGTATTTTTTTACTCTACTGAAAATGTTGCCATAAAATTTATAGTTCGATCTAATTACTATAGAAATCATGCCCACGTGAATTGGTCGCAAGAATGCTGTATTTCCGCGCTGGACAGCCAGGTTGAACCTTTGCGCAAAAAAAGCTAGCGCTATCAAAAAACAACATTTCACGTGATCTTATTTTACGTTAATAGAAGGCGACCTAACCCGTTGTCCTACGTGAGCGACAGAAGCAACGCGACGCGATACGACACCATAGAAAACGACAAACTTGTTTACGCGACAACGTACGCCACGTAAGGGTCAGCTACTGTTTGATACTGTCGTCACGTTTGTCGCTCACGTAGGACAATAAGGCATGGTGATGCATCGTATTTTCTAGAGAGCAATGTGGCAACACGACAAGTGTTGTTAGGGTGCCTCTAGGACTTGACCATGAGTTTAATGCTCAAGAATTGGAGGCGCTATGGTAACATTTACCTTAAGGTATTGTAATGTGTGGCACAATGGTGAGAATAAATAGATTTTCTTTCTTTCTTTCAATGTCCCGGGACTCGTGTCGCTAGAGATGTCGGGCTTCGTCGCTCAAATTCAAAGTCTGGCAACAGGAAAAGGTAGCGTGACAAGATGTCAGGCATAATATCTAGGGACACGTCACATTTTTCCCTCAGTGAATACGAGTTTTGAACCACCATTGGTACAGGGTAGTACCTACTCAACAATTTTATAGGTACATAACTCATTTTCCATACATTTAGAATGATAGAAAGATAGACAGACAGATAGATAGATAGATAGATAGATAGAAAGATAGATATATAGTTAGACAGATAGGTTTATTTACTACACAAAAGAAAGAATACGAAGAGTACTTTTAGTTTAGTTGACTAGGTATAAATCTTCAACAACTATACCGCGTCTACGTTTTTTATGACGATTTAATCCTTGATATACATTGTTTTTGTTATTTACCTACTAGTGTTTTTGCTATCAGTGAAGTCATAAGAAATAATGATGGTTAGGTAATTCACACTCGAGATACACGTAGTTGTATGTTAACCGACTTATCTTACTGATATTATAAACTATATGATGCCCGCGACTTCGTCCGCGTAGATTAGGGCTTTTTGATTCCCGTGGAAACAAAAAGTCTGTCAATTTTCCGGTATAAAATGTAATGAGTTGATTCAGATTATAAATAATAAGCTATCTACATTCCTAGCCAAATCAGTCAAAATTTCAGACAAAGACATGGAGTGAGGAGGTAACAAACATCCAAACATACACACATACATACATCCATAAATTTTCATTTATAATTGGGTATTTGAGTATTAGTCAAAAAAAATATTTTTTAGTCATTATTAAATAGAGGATCTACCGAAAGTCATAATAAACACGTCCTCTGTTAGTGTTTTATGTTGAAATAAAACCATTTTAAACTATCGATTATAGTAAAAAAGTGCATCGAATTTTGACGACGTCGCAATTCAATATTTCATACAAAATCTCACGCTAAGCGCGCGTTGTTACGTTTGAATAAAAATTCCTCCCAAAAAACCGACTTCCAACGCCACTGTAAAGTACAAAATAATTTTGATTTCTACCCACTATGTTGAAGTCGGGCGGGTATATAACACAGTTGACGCATCAGACTCGCCCGACTTCAACATAGTGGGTAGAAATCAAAATTATTTTGTACTTTACAGTGGCGTTGGAAGTCGTTTTTTTGGAAATAATTTTTATTTTTAACTTTTTCGTGTCAGGGTACAGATTTTTTTAAATTTAAATATTAAAAAAAAACAAATTTAAAAATAAATATTGTGTTCTTAGAGTTATAAAGATGCTATCATTTCGCAGTAATCTTTATTAATGCCGATACGCAAACCATATCGACATTATCTAGGATAAGCGACGCCATAATCACCATCAAAATATGGATGTGAATAACGCATAGATTTTAATTTTTTTTGACTCATAATACACTAGCTGATGCCCGCGACTTCGTTCGCGTGGTTTAAGTTTTTTTTTATTCCCGCGGGAAAAATTTATGTCACTCTCCAGGTCCTCAACTATACCCATACCAAAAATCACTCTTTAATTTTCCGGGATAAAGGTAGCTTATGTGTTATTTCATACTATAGTCTATCTTCTGTGCTAAATTTCATCCAAATCCGTCCAGTAGTTTTTGCGTGAAAGAGTAACAACCACGGTGCGGTTCCCTGCACTTTAGCTTTCTATTCTATTCTTATAAAAGTCACTCTGTCTTTCAACTTGTCACTTTGAATACTTGATAAACATGAAATGATGTAAAGGCGCCGTGGCCTATTTCATGAATAATTCATGGCAAGATTATTATTATGTTATTTCTAATTATAAATAGGATGTTTACTAAATTTAATTATATTTCTTTCACAGCTCGTCCAACATTCGACGTCTATAGGTTGAGGCGATGACGATACTAATTTTGTTTACAAAAAATTAATAAACCTAAACCTGGCAGAGTTTGATGTGGGCGCGTTTGGGACCCTAAAAAAAAGAAGTTTAGAAAATAACCTATTCTATTCTTCCCAAACAATAATAAACTTCCATTTATCAACTCCAATATTTCCAAAGATATTAGTATGAAAAGCTTAGTGTTTACAAGTAGTCGAACATCAGAAAGCACATAATGCCCACAAAAAGCCGGCATACGTACTCGAAGACCCTTGTCACAGGGATATGTCAGACACAATACCTGAGAACATGTCCACCACTGTCTTTGGTTTATCTAAGTGTTGTTTACAGAACACTATTCACTAAACATCTACAAACCAGAGATTGTAAACCTTGGGTACGCGTCAGAGCATCCGTTGCTGGGTGAAAAGGACCCAGTGGGTAGTTTTTTTTTCTAGATATTTGACATGTCAACTCTGGATACAGGTCCCAACTGTAAACCGTAAACTGTAACTGTAAAGTAAACTGTCCCCTCTACAAACACAAAAGCATGCAGCGCTGATTATCTGTTTCAAATCCATACTAATATTATAAAAGCGAAAGTGTGTCTGTCTGCCTGCTACGCTTTAACGGCCCAGTTTTTCAAACGATTTTGATAGAATTTGGTATATACGAGTAGGTAAGTTACATCCCGGGGGAGGGCATAGGCTATTTTTATCCCGGAAAATTAAGTAGTTCCCGAGTTACGCTATGGCGGCGGTCGAAAGACTTTTTAAAACTTAAAATTAATTTAATTTCGGAAATAAAGATTAAAAAACCCGAACCTGAATTCAGAGTTACGACACGTTAACTCCCGCGGGAATAAAAAAGGCGTCATTTATACCTATTTGGATCTTGGTTTGTTTGTCTGGATATGTGTAACAATGATGATTACAGTATGAAAAGCCGCAGTTTATCCAGTCAGGTAACCATGACATACAAATTTTGTTGTAGTTAAATATTTAAATAACATAGTGTAAGAGACAATCCAGAAGTAGATATATTATGAAACACTTTTAATATATTTGTACTCTCACTTGGAACTTGCACGAATAAATGGTTAAACGTGTAGAGGTTCTACGAGAGATTTAATGTAATTAGATAAAAGTTGGCTAAACTTAAAGATAATATTCATTTGATCCGGCCACGATTGCTATCGTTAAGCTCTAAATAAAAATGCAATCTAAACACAAAAGTATTCAATAATCATTGAGACTGCCGGCAGGAGACTGAATTACCATTGCATCGTTCAAACACTCGTATTTATACTAACTATTTTCAATATGGCGTCCGTATCCGCAGATTAAATCGAATGTCATGAAACGAGTCATATTGACAGATATTATACTTCCTGTTTCATGAGATGTAATGACAAACAGTAATAATGCTAACAATAGGTAGTACATTTTAGTATTATAGGGTAGAACCTCATTTAAATTACATCATCTTGAATAAATTACAGATAACTTCAGGCTTTGGAACAGTTAAATTACCTACCCTTACAATAAGTTTATGCGTTTAAGGGTATAATGCATAATGCATATAGGGTATAATGTCATGATATTAATGAGTATATCTTCTACTAGCTTCATTAATTTTGACCGATACTTTAGAACTTTTTTAAATTAATAGTGCTTGGCTGTATGTGACTTGCTGGAAGTAGTGATGCATCCATACCCTGGTGGTTTGAAAAGGAAAACCTGTTCTTAGTTCGATGTCGGTTTAATAATACGGTTAACAGTATGGTATTAGCAGTAGGTACAGTCAATGTCAAAAGTCCATATAGAATAAGCAAACAAGATGGCTTGTTAGTTACAGGAGTCATCCTCAAACTTACATAATTAGTATTCATTTTGAAGGTTGATTTTGTTGTCAATTTATAGCAATAATCGAAGTAGTATTAAATAGTAATGGTTTAAACCTAATGTTGTTAAATGAAGGTAAACATTTTGGACAGATATTTAGGATTGATATGTTTGTGCGGATGAGTGATTCAGGTTGCTTGCACACAGTTTTAGCAGTTATGCTTTGTATGGACTTTGGACGTCGACCGTACTTTGGTACATACTCGTACAGAAGTGAGTACTCTTCTAGTCCTAACCCAAGAAATGTGTTAAATGTACGTAATCCTATTCAAAACGCTGACTTAACACAAATAGCTGTAGAGGGCGCTAATGTCCCGCACATTTTTTTTTTTTTTTTTTTGATGTATTTTTTATTTATTTATTTAAACATACATACATAGCACAGCCAAATACTTACGAACTACAAGGTATTACAATCAATGAACTAAATGAGTTAATTACTAATTTAAAGGTATTACAACAGACTAATAGTGTGCTAACAATTATGGTGTGATGATTTTATGATCTCCCACTTTCCAAACTAGTATAAACTGTATCTTGAAAAGTAGGAACTTCCCTCTATGTTACAAGCATAGTTGCTAGCAGTTACGGAACATTATGCAAGATAAGTTCATTAGCGTTCGAGTAACATTTTCCAAGAACCATGGCAAAGGCGCGAACAAAGAATACGGGGTTCCTATAGAAATGCCGTAGGTTATAATAAAAAAGGTCATTGTCATTAGTATGCATGCTACATTAATGTAAAAAGCAAAAGTGTTTCTTAGAAACAGGCTTTGCTTTAGTGGCTTTTTATGAAGGGAGGTTTACATAAAAGAATAGTTTGTATAGTTTAAGCGAGGGTTGTGTGTGGCCTAGATATTGTGTTTGGTATACACTATAATACAATCGACACACTTATTTTTACGTACCTTAAAAGGAAAAAAAGGAACCCTTAAAGGATCACTTCGTTGTCCGTCTGTCTGTCTTTCGTTAAGCTCGTTTCGTTAAGCTGAAAAAGCAACGCGTGGAGATTAAATACACAGGCTAAAGCCTATTATGAATATGATTGTCTCTTTTTAGTGTCTCTTTTTCCCTTCATCGAATTTTCAAATCACAACGATTCTAAAGAAGTTTTACTTCAATACTAAGGTCAAGGTAAAAAGGAACCCTTATATTATGATCAGTTCGTTGTCCGTCACACTTTTTTTTTACGTTTCCTATTCCGTGTTTATTTCATCCAAGAAACGAAGTCGTAGGCAACAGCTAAAGGATATTCCGCTTCTCCTCCAACAATGCTTCAACAAATTCTATTTGTCCTAACTATTAGGGTATGACAAGTCCTTTGTAGAGTTTGTTGGAATAAAAACGTTTTGATTCTATTCAATGATTCAAATGGAGCCAAGACTTCAAAGTTTTCACCAACGACCGTCTGATTTCAGTTTGCCCGTGGTTTCTTTGGTTTAAGTCACAGAATTCTAAATAACTTAATAGAAATTGTATCCATACACATGTTAATAACTAGCTGACGTCCATGACTTCGTCCGCGTGGAATAAGTTTTTTTATTTCCTCTTATTTAATCGGTTTCTACACCGGTCGTACCGGAACGTAACCGAGGATGTGAATTTTAGGTATTTTAGAAGCCCCTTAATTTTATAAGGGTAGTATTTAAACGAGCGAAAATAAATTTAAAAGGTGTCAAAAAATACAGAATATAGCGTACTGAAATACTAAGTTAGCGACAGGCTGTGGGCGACTACAAATATTGAAAATGTTGACTTGAAAATACTAATTTGAGTTACTGGTTATTCAGAACGATCAGTTTAATAATTCTTAAGCGAACACTTTTCTATTTTAGGGACAATTTTATGGCTCATATTATATTCAACATTATGTATATATTTTATATCAAGAATAATTCATTTGTCAAATTCGCGATTTTACCATTCGGTACATTTTACAAACTTTACTGCTTCTGAAAATACATTTTTTTAAACTTAAGTTAGGTATATTTACCCGATAGAACCTAAGTGCCCGGCCGCAGGCACTACCTGTATATTTAAGTCTAACCCTAACCTAACCTAACATTTTGACTAAACAAGATTTAACGCAGAGATTTTGTACGAGACGAACTTATCTGTTCTGCTATTTTCAAAATAAATAATAATATAGTAAAATAGAAAAACAAATATCTCAAATAGTATTATCAGTACCTTAAAATACTAATAGAACACCCTAAAAGGTATATTTTTGAAGCACTCAATATATTAACTCAAACCGGTTATAAAGTTACTTACTTAGTTTAGTAGTCGCTAACTCAGTATTTTTGTCGCTAGCTTTAGTATTTCATTCGGTAACTTAGGTAGGTACAGTCGTCAGTTAATTTTTTAGTCGATCGATTAATAATATCCCATTTTATAATCATTAGTAAGAAATAATTTATTTTTGACATAGGCATCATCCCATAGAGGTAATATAGTAGCTACTGTATTACCTCTAGATGCATCATCCCTATTCCACGCGCTCAAAGTCGCGGGCGTCATCTAGTATCAAAAGAATTCCATGCGGTGAAAACGCGAGGCCAACGCGTATTTTTGTTAAGTATTTTAGGCATCGAATGATATTTTAGTACAAATCATTAACCTTTTGGCTCAAGCAGGTGCTGTCATTAAGGGTCGGGACACATCACTGTGCGGTGTCATTGCCATCGTGACATGTTGCGGCGAAAATAGCCTCATAAACGTCTCTTCATAATGGAGAAGTTTACCTTTTTTTTAAATTTATTATGAAAATTAAGACACAATAAAACAAAAATATGAAATAATCATTAAGATAATCTCAAAAAATGAAAAAGTTATGGAACTTTAAAGTTGCGCTTGCAAGACGGGAGACGTGACGTCATAATTCCCTATCAACCGACTTTATAAAGCCGAATAAAAGAAATAAATGGACTTAACGTAACTTAATTGAATTAAAAGCACTTAATTTGTGTGTGAAGATAATTTTGGAGTAGGTATTAAATCTCGGCTAGGTATTAAAACTCACTCCAGTAAGATACAGCAATCGGTATACATTAAATAATTAAACTTTTAAATCGTCATTTCTCAGTCATTTGATGGATTAAAAAATAATAATCATTTATTAGTTTTAATCTTTTTTTTTTTAACTGCCTCGTTGGTCTAGTGGTTAGCATAGTCGACTGCGGATCACGAGGTCCTGGGTTCGATTCCCGGTCGGGCATAAAAGTTAGGTATTGGGTTTTTCAATTAAGAAATTCTCAGTGCCAGCCCGGAGTTGGAAGTTGGCGGTGTTTCATCCCCGTGCCTCGGAGAGCACGTTAAGCTGTCGGTCCCGGTTATTATCACTAACATGATAGTAGTCGTTAAAGCCCGCCAACCCGCATTGGAGCAGCGTGGTGGGTCTAAGCTCTAATTCCCGCTCTCCTATGAGAGTGGAGGCCTGTGCCCAGCAGTGGGACGTTAATAGGCTGTAGTGATGATGGATGATGATGATGAATCTTTATTTTACTTCCGTTATGTTAAATATGATATTCACAACATCATGAAACATCATTCTTACCAAAATAATTGGGTATTTGATGACAAGTCAAATCAGCAACTTTGTTTCAAACGTCAAAATGCGCACTTGGAATGTTGTATGAAATCGTGTATATTATCTAAGTATGAAATACTGAACAGTGACGCACTTTTTTACTTCAATCGATAATTATTTATTTGAATAGCTGTTGTCAAATACTAATTTAAACATTTCATTGTAATCTCTAGGCGGTTTTTTATCTCTGTGAAGTCAATATTATTATATGAACCGCTCCGTGTGATCACTGATCACGCATCATACAAATATGTGGTAAATACCTAAAAAAAAACCGGCCAAGTGCGAGTCGGACTCGCGCACCGAGGGTTCCGTACAAACCTGTAGTAATTGTTTTAAATTATTAAAAATATTTTTGTTTTAAATATTTGAGTTGATGGAATGAAAGGTAAATTGCGGTTTACGATTTATGGCGTATTAAAAAAAAAACTACTTACTAGATCTCGTTCAAACCAATTTTCGGTGGAAGTTTGCATGGTAATGTACATCATATATTTTTTTTTGTTTTATCATTCTCTTATTTTAGAGGTTACAGGGGGGGGACACACATTTTACCACTTTGGAAGTGTCTCTCGCGCAAACTATTCAGTTTAGAAAAAAAAACCGGCCAAGTGCGAGTCGGACTCGCGCACCGAGGGTTCCGTACAAACCTGTAGTAAGTTTTAAATTATTAAAAATATTTTTATTTTGAATATTTGAGTTGATTGAATGAAAGGTAAATTGCGGTTTACGATTTATGACGTATTAAAAAAAACTACTTACTAGATCTCGTTCAAACCAATTTTCGGTGGAAGTTTGCATGGTAATGTACATCATATATTTTTTTTAGTTTTATCATTCTATTATTTTAGAAGTTACAGGGGGGGGGGGACGACGACACATTTTACCACTTTGGAAGTGTCTCTCGCGCAAACTATTCAGTTTAGAAAAAAATGATATTACAAACCTCAATATCATTTTTGAAGACCTATCCATAGATAGCATCATCCATAACACGTATGGGTTAGATGAAAAAAAATTTTTTGAGTTTCAGTTCTAAGTATGGGGAACCCCCAAAATTTATTGTTTTTTTTCTATTTTTGTAAAAAAATCTTGATGCGGTTCATAGAATACATCTACTTACCAAGTTTCAACAGTATAGTTCTTATAGTTTCGGAAAAAAGTAGCTGTGACATACGGACGGACAGACAGACAGACAGACATGACGAATCTATAAGGGTTCCGTTTTTGCCAAATTTGGCTACGGAACCCTAAAAATGATACTACAAACCTCAACATCATTTTTGAAGACCTATCCATAGATACCCGTATGGGTTAGATGAAAAAAAAAAAATTGAGTTTCAGTTCTAAGTATGGGGAACCCCCAAAAATTTTTTTTTTTCTATTTTTATAAGAAAATTCAGTTTAGAAAAAAATGATATTACAAACCTCAATATCATTTTTGAAGACCTATCCATAGATACCCCACATGTATGGATTAGATGAAAAAAAAAAATTTTTGAGTTTCAGTTCTATGTATGGGGAACCCCCAAAATTTATTGTTTTTTTTTCTATTTTTGTAAGAAAATCTTAATGCGGTTCACAGAATACATCTACTTACCAAGTTTCAACAGTATAGTTCTTATAGTTTCGGAAAAAAGTGGCTGTGACATACGGACGGACAGACAGACAGACAGACATGACAAATCTATAAGGGATCCGTTTTTGCCAAATTTGGCTACGGAACCCTAAAAACTTCTTAATGTTGAACGATACTCTGCATTTATCAGCATTATATTATTATGATGGTGACGATAAATGCGCCATTGCGATGCGTTGTGATCTAAATTTATATGATTTGAATTAGGATTCAAGATTGTGTTTGTAGAGGACACACAGCATTATGTAGAGCTGGGACCTATTATCCAGTAAAGTCTGTCTATCCGCCGTTGGCCAGCGTGGTTGGCTGTTTTTCGCACGGTTTTAACCACACATCTGTACTTAGGCTTATGCTCGTTCATTAAAATACGTTGATGCTCGTTTTAGCATATTTCTTATCACCTGGCAACCTGTCATGTATTTACGTAATACTGACTATATGTACACATTAACGTAATTTAGGTATTTTTAGACATTCACCACGGACGTATCACGATACGTCCATGACATTCACAGACTACTTTTCTCTAAGACGTACCTACTCGTAGTTTATTAGTTCTTTTGATCGAATTTCGTTTGGCGACATTAAACCTCAACGGATACTAACTGTGCAGGTGATAAATAGTTCACACTAAGTGAAAAAACACAGGATCGCTCTGTATTCCCTCACTCTCATAAAAAATAATGTCCTCCCGACCGAATTTCGGCCACGGCGGAAAATCCGACACGACCGGAGAGAGATCAGGCGCAGGACCGACGGCTTTACGTGCTCTCTGAGGCACGGGGGTGAACACCGCCAACTTCCTTACTCCGGGCTAGTACTGAGAATTTCTTGTCAGAAAAACCCAATACTGGCTGTGGCCCAACCCGGGAATCGAACCCGGGACCTCGTCGGCCGCTGTCGAATATGCTAACCACTTGACCAACGAGGCAGTTAACTGCCTCACTCTCATAGTACGATGCTGGGTCGGCAATCCAACGTAACCAGCGTGAGATCAGATCAACCTTAACGACCTTACCTCACCGAGGCATTTCTAATCCAACAGTGCAGTAGTAGATTCACTTTGCAAGCATCATATAAAAGTTTATTTAAATAAAAATGTAATGCTTATCCTATTTTTTTAAACCTCTACAAGTTAGCCCTTGACTGCAATCTCACCTGATGGTAAGTGATGACGCAGTCTAAGATGGTAGCGGGTTAATCTGTGAGGCATGGCAGTTATATTAAACCCATACCCTTATTCGGTTTCTACACAGCATCGTACCGGAACGCTAAATAGCTTGACGGTGCGTCTTTGCCGGTAGGGTGATAACTAGCCACGGCCGATTCCTCCCACCAGGCCAGACCAGGGAAAATTCAGAAATTATAAATTACCAAAATGATTCTGCCGGGGATCGAACCCGAGACCTCCGCACGTTAAGACAACAGCGCTCAACACTACTACTTAAGAGTTAAGACAAACATGACGAGAACGTCGATCTATTATACACATAATATCTATGTATAGATAAGGTATTAGGTATACCAAAGCTAGCAGTCCATTCATAATAACAACTGACGGTGTGCATTCCATAACTATGAATAATTTTATGGCTTTAAAATGGATGGATGAATGACAAATGGATGATTAATAATAATTATTGGAAACTAATCTTTTTTGACTGAGGATAATATTTTTTTTAGCGTCAAGCGGTCTAGTTTACTACAGACTTGTTCTACGGAGTTACGTGCATTTGTATGAATAAGCATTTAGTTTTTTGGGGTTTAATGGGTGAAGGAAAACATCGCGAGGAAGTCTACATGCCTGACGGTTTTCCATCATTTTCTCTAAAGGTGTATGGAGTCTGCCAATTCACACATGGACAGCGTGGTGGATTATTGCCTTTCTTATTTTGAGAGGAAACCCGTGTGGGCCGGCGAAGTTTACAAACTGTATATTTGTGTACTTTATACAATTAGTGATTTTATAGGTACCTACTATCAAAAAGGTACTAATGTATTCTGTTGTACTATAGGTAAAAAAAAAATTATTATGTTTGGATATTAGTTGTATGGGTAGGTAGGTATCACGGCGAATCATACCAGTGTTTTATGTTTTAGTAATTTTGATAAGAAATAACCTTTATATTAATTATACGGAGTGTTTGTTTGTTGGTTTGTCCTTCAATCACGCCTGAGTTTGTTGTGGGTTCTTCTCAGACCAGGACGCGCTTGGAACCCTCGTAGATTTAGTTTTAAGATACCGTTACTGATTATCACCATTATATTTTATATTTTATAATTAAGTGTAGTGTATCTACCTAAATTGAATAAACCATTATTTGATTTGATTTGATTTGATGCATATATCTCAAATTTCGGCACTGGCAAATAAGTGAACCGTGGCCGAGTGGTCAAGGCGCTCAGGGCGCGATTCCCAGAGAGACGCAGGTTCATATCCTGCCGGTTCCGCGAATTTTTATGTATTTAAGGAAGTTTAAATACTTACCTACCTATCACACCTGCGTAGTGCGTACCACCTACCTAACATAGCTGTCTATAATCGCAACTTCATGTACTTATACTGTCTAAACTACTCGTGCCTAGCATAAAAAGTTTCTTTCCAAAGTCTATAAAGTTGAGTTAAGTGATATTAATTTCAGTTCGCCGAGTCTACGTCTTTATGATAACTGCTTGAAAAAGATCCCTTGAATTGATGCCAGGTCTGTAGTTTATCGTTCCTTCATCTCTCAGGAGTCATTTAAGATGGAGGCGTACTTTTGGAACGGGAAACTTATGCGAGTAGCTAACGCTGTTTTGCATTGGATATTGGGCAAATTTATAGTAATACCAGCTGATGACCACGACTTCGTCTAGCATATGTGTTATTCCAGAATATAATCTATGCCTGTGCCAAATTTCATCTAGATACGTTCAGCCATTCTGGCGTGATTGAGTTACAAATATCAATCCATCCAAACTTTCGCATTTATAATATTAGTATAGATAATAAGTGCGAAAGTGTTTCTGTCTTTCCATCTGTCTGCTTGTCTGTCTATTACCATTTATCTGTTTAACTGATTTTGACGAAATTTGGTACAGAGATAGCTAAAAGACAGAGCTACTTTTGCGTGTATAAATTTAGTATGGATGTGTGATTAGCGAAAAATATGTGACACACTGACGCCAGTTCTGTATAACACAATCTCTATACAAAACTAAAATAGTCCCTTTTCACGGGACATAAGTATTATGAAAGGGTCAGCAATATTTTTAATACTGTCATTTTAGTTTAGCTTAGAGATTGTGTACAACATAATCAGCCCCATTGCAGTACAATTACTTCCTTAATGAAGAATTCTTTGTTAATAAAAATAAAACGAATTAATTCTATAATATTTCTATGTAAAAATAATTTATGATTCAATTCTACAAAATACTAATACTTCAATAGGAAAGCTGAAAGAAATTTCTATTAGAGAGATAAGCTTCCCTTTGTCCATTTATTTTCTTTTAGTTATAAGAATTAATATTTTGTAAAAAATAATAAAAACTAGCTGATGCCCGCGACTACGTCCGCGTGGATTGAAGTTTTTTGGTTCCCGCAGGAACTCCTTAGTTTTTCGGAATAAAAGTAGCCTATGTGTTATTCCAGACTATAATCTATCTCTCTGCCAAATTTCATCCAGATCCGTTCAGCCGTTGGGTCGTGATTGAGCATGTACTAAAATTCTACATCAATGTGATTGAGTAACAAATATCCCTCCATACATCCATACATCCATCCATCCAAACTTTCGCATTTATAATATTAGTAAATAGTATAAATAAATTCATACGCACTGTGTTTCGAAAGTCTGTCACCAGTCTTATTTGCACCCTAACTTTACTTATTGAAGCCTGAATTTCGGTAAAAGTAATTTAAACTTTACTCGATTTTTATCTCCTTTATTTTTCTTCTGAACTTGATTATAAAGTTGTCGACAAAACTAACAAGCGAAAAAAAAGAAACAGGTAAGTAAGTATTTTATCACAGCATCTTATTATTAACAAACAATAAAAAAGTATAGAAGCAGGCGTTCCTTCAACGACACTGTTCTTATAACGTAAGCATCCGCTAAGAATGGAATTTTAAAAATTCAACACCTAATAGAGGGGTAGACTAGGGGTTTAAAACCAATTGAAATCTAACCTGACTTAAGCGATTCCACGGGCAAAAGATTTGCTGGATTTTATTTTTATAATAAGACTAGAAGATGCCCGCTACTTCGTACGCGTGGATTAAGTTTTTTTTTATTCCCGCGGGAATTAGTTAATTTTCCGGGATAAAAAGTGGCCTATGTCCTTCATCGGAATACAACTTATCCCTGTACCAAAATTTATCAAAATCGATTGAACATATGGGCCGTGGAAGCGTATCAGACAGACATACACACTTTCGCATTTATAATATTAGTACATGGAAGTATGCATTAAGTACCTACATATTAAATCTGACAACAGATAAAATCTTGCTTCAGTCTAATTTCTTTCATCATTTTTACGATCTTAGATCTTGAAATCTCGTCTTTTACCTCAAGTATCCTTTCGTTTTAATAGTAAAGTGCTTGATGTCGTTCGCTCGGAGCGGCGCCATGTCTGCAATTTATTCTTACTTCCACCGCAGTCCGCATCCCTGTGGCGGACTAAGGGTGGGGCGGAGGGTGCGGCACGCCCTAGGCCTCTAGTTTAGGGGTGCCTACGATCGTCGAGAAGACGCCTGATTGTTCTGTAAATTAATTTAAAAAAAAAAAACCAGCTCGCTATGGTTGCGGGTTTCGTGTATAAATCATATTATATTATTCTCTAATCTTTAAATTATAAGATTACAATATTTTACAAGCGTCCAAGAAATTGAGCTTGTGTTAATGGAAATAATTCAAATAATAACATACCTTCTTTCATTATTCGAGCTTCTTCACCCCAAAAATGTCCATACTAACACTATAAATGAGAAAGCATGTCTGTCTGTCTGCTAAGCTTTCAAGGCCCATCAGTGTTCAACCGTTTTTGACGAGCTTTGGTAGTCACAGCGGTAAGTTACATCCCAAGTAAGGACCGCCACTTTTCCTCTCACAAAATCTGAAAGGTCCCGCAGGATTTTCAAAAACCTAACCACCCGTGTTTTTGCGTGCCTTTTCAGTATGAATGGCATTCTGAACCAGTGGTAGATTCACTCGACGATTCGAAAGCACTTTTAATAAGTGTATAAGTATGAATAAAAACAATTTGAGTTTGAGTTTGTTAGTCGCGGACATCATATTGTAGCCTTAGATGCATGAAGTCCTCCGTAAAAGCAACCGGGGGGCCTCATTCATTACACCCCCGGGCCTTTAATGGGCTAAGTCCGCTGCTGCATCTAAGTCATTTGTATCCTGGGCTCAGATTCTAGATTGTTTTTCAGATAAAATGCTTTCTTTGAAGATATTTTTTATCGAAACGAGAGTTTTGGCGTAACATATTACTATAGGTGTAGGATTAATGTTGTTTTCAAGTTTTCTTTATCGCATGTTTTTATGTGGAAAGTGATATCTAACTTAATTTAGCTGTGTCTGTCTTTCGTTGAAGGGATGTTTAAGTTTAAGCAGTACTATTATATTATTCTGTGGTTTAAGACACACTCTAATCAGCTGTACCTATATTTATATTCCTTACTAGATGATTCCCGCGACTTCGTCCGCGTGGATTTATGTTTTTTGATTCCCGCGGGAACTCTTCAATTTTCCGGGATAAAAAGTAGCATATGTCCTTCCCTGGGATGTAACCTATCTCTGTACCAAATTTCATCAAAATCGGTTGAGTAGTTGGGCCGTGAAAGCGTAGCAGACAGACAGACAAACAGACAGACAGACAGACAGACACACTTTCGCATTTATAATATTAGTATGGATGTCATATCTCTGGTACTTACTTATCTTTGATCATTTAAGAGAGCTGTGCGTATAAGCACTTATTACACAAACATAAAATGGCTGTGAAAAAAGGACACATGGACTGATTGATAGATAGATATTAAGTTTGGATGGATGGATGTTTGTTACTCAATCACGCCAGAACGGCTGAACGGATCTGGATGAAATTTGGCACAGAGATAGATTATAGTCTGGAATGACACATAAGCTACTCTTTATCCTGGAATATTAATGAGTTCCCGCGGCAACCAAAAAACCTCAATTCACGCGGACGAAGTAGCGTGCATCAGCTAGTAGATAAATACTTTAATGGAAACAAGATATACAAACAATAATTTAATATAAAAAATTCTTTTTAAACAACCGACTTCAAACTCGCCCGCGCCAACTTTACAACAACAAGCACACGCTTGTAAAGTACTTATTTTACTGTTGATATTTCAAAAACCGCTCGACCGATTTGAATAAAATTTATATGGGACCACATGGGAAGTATGCCCTTTCAAATAAAAAAAGAATCATCAAAATCGGTCCACCCAGTCAAAAGTTCTGAGGTAACAAACATAAAAAAAAAAAAATACAGTCGAATTGAGAACCTCCTCCTTTTTTGAAGTCGGTTGAAAATATAATATTATTAGTAGATAAACCGCCGCGTTCGTGAAACTTTTTTTCTAAGTTTATAGGCTGAAGGATGGCCGAATGCTCCCGGAACCTTATTACGTAAAAATTATTGCTACAGTGTTACATATACGCAATCATGTTTTATTATTTAACCACCACCACTACAGCCCATTAGCGTCCCACTGCTGGGCACAGGCCTCCACTCTCGTAGGAGAGCGGGAATTAGAGCTTAGACCCACCACGCTGCTCCAATGCGGGTTGGCGGGCTTTAACGACTATTATCATGTTAGTGATAATAACCGGGACCGACGGCTTAACGTGCTCTCCGAGGCACGGGGGTGAAACACCTCCAACTTCCTAACTCCGGGCTAGTACTGAGAATTTCTAGTCAGAAAAACTCAATACTTAATTATGGCCCAACCCGGGACTCGAACCCAGGACCTCGTCGGCCGCAGGCGAACCTGCTAACCACTAGACCAACGAGGCAGTTATTATTTAACACTCTTCCGCTATTGGCCAGAATCCACTGTCGCAGCACGAATACCTACTACAAATTCAGCCAATCGCAGGAATTGAGACTGTAAACAATGATTGATGCAGGCTTTACATAATAAGGCTATCATTTAAAACGTGTTTTAAAAGATTCGCTTCGTAAACGCATTCCGAGACACATTAAAATATGTGGTTGCCCAACTCAACCCAACCCGGAATCGAATTAGAATACTCGTAGGTACAAGGCCAATGCGCGCCACAGTTCTGTCAAATGTTATTTTACGAGTTTCATTGAAACTAATGATTGTAATGATTACAACTGCCGCCAAATAGATGACATCATGATTGAGATTCATCGCAATCGTAGTGCCATAATATACTTATAGTTAAAGTCCCACATACTTATCTGACCCCGGTGTTGAAAATTGGAACTTTTATGCCTGTTTAATTTTATTAATTTTTTTCTTTTTTTTCATAGATACTAGCCACGCTGTCACTAGGTCAGATAAGTTTGTCAGACTAGATAATATATTAATTATAATACAAGTTAGCCCTTGACTGCGATCTCTTAGAGCAACTGCGGAGTTTCTTGCCGGCTCTTCTCAGTATTACACCTTTCCGAACCGGTGGTCGAGTCGTGACTTATCATAAATGTCACAAGTTGTCTTATTCACTCACTTGATGTTAAGTGACGACTGACGATGCAGTGTAAGATAGTAGCGGTATAATCTGTTAGGGTACGGTAGTTATGTTGATCCATAATTATAAGAGCGCGCGTGAGCCTTGCTTGTAGTGATGCATATTGTGCAAGTGTGTATGTGTGAACGGTCAATCGAAACTCGTAAGCGCAATTACGTACGCCCAGAGATTTACATGTATACAAATGTAGACTGATAGGACTTTAACACAGCTATACGTTTATAATTTGCGCACTCCAATACAGGACGACAACTGCTGAAATCATTTATTTGCTTTTGCTGAAAAAAACCACTTAAAATAGCTATAAAAGGAAATGGGGTAACTGCGCTTCAGGCAGGCTGTAGAAGTGTATGTATTTTACAGTAGATACCCAACATAGACTTTACTATCTCATGAAGAAAAACAAAACAAATAGGTACATTATATAACATAAAAAGGAAAAACACGAAAAAGTTAAAAGAAAAGTTGTAATAAAAAAAACAAATACAAAATATAAACAGTTATAAAAATAAAAACAAAAAGAATTAACATGTAGTTGGTTGTTAATGTAATACTTGTTGTAGCAGTAGCCTAACTTAGTTTATCTACCTACATAAGTATTTTTATAGTACTTACTTAATGGAACTGCACATAGGTACAGGGATAACATAAAAACTATAAGGTAAGACTAATTAAAATGAGAACTATTGAAACAAAGGATGAAGCTGCAGTTGCTGTACAGTTTTATCTGAAAAAAAAAATCATGAGCCACGCGTACTGGTGAATTGCAAGAGCTATACGTAAAACGCGGACATGCACATCGCGTCCCATCAGTCAGATCAATTGTCACTTCCTCCATTGTTGAGACCGTGAAACTGTACCGCCGATAGCTGTAGCACACAGTCGATAGCCGCCAATTTGTCTATTGTTGCTGCTAAGCGGCGTGAATTACTGCAAATTAATCACAAGAGCAAGACAGTCATGGTCCGTACTATGGAATAGAAATGGTTAACAGTAATTGTTAAGCAAGCACTAGCGTCATTGAAACGAACGCTGGTCCACTGATAACAGCATATAATACGTTTTTGTAATAAACTCCCAGAAGACATTATTGGAGAGGTCTCTCAACAAGTTCAAAGTGTAAAGGATTATTTAAATGAAAAAAAAGGATGGGTATGAATTGTTTCAGCGGCTAATTACACAATTCTAATTAATTTAATTCATTTGCGATATCTATGAGATGGTGATGATAGAAAAAACCCTGCGAACCTGTGGGCCTCAGAGGGCTCATTTGGAACCCTCGTAGCTTTAGTTTTAAGATACCGTGGCAAATTATCACCATCACGTCTTATACTTTATAAACGTGACGTTAAAAATGGTGTACTGTGTGTAGGTACCTATTTTGAATAAATATACTTTGAGTTATTCTCATGCCATGGTCCACCACGCTGGTTATGGCTCTGTCATAGCGTAAAATCGAAGTATTTTAAGGCAGTGTATCTTATAAACAGTGACATATGTAGGTATGCTTGAAAGAAAATAATATGTTGTTTTCAAGACCTTGACTTTTTATCCCGGAAAAACAAAGTCTTCCTATGGAAATTTTCAGAAGCCTAAATCCGCGCGGCCGAAATTTCGGAAACTGCTTTAAATTATCACCAGCAGGGTTTTTCACCAATTTAATGGCTAAAAATGCAACTGTAACAATATATGCTTAATTTGATATTAAATAAATAATTAAATGATAATTTAATCATGAGAATGTAGGTGATATAAAGTTGACATGATTATAGTTTAAGAGCCTTATACATTCTACCAATTCATGGCGTATGAATATTTGGTATAAATCATCAAAATTGTATTACAGTTAAAAAATTAAATTATTAAATTAAGAAGGACACAAAATTACAATTACGAAAGAGAATAATAGAAGATACACAGATTTGTGTAATATATATGTCACCGTAAGATTGTAAAAACCGTAAGATTGTAATCTAACGCTTTTTTTTCGATAGATTGTAAACAGTCGAAAGATTGTGAACCGTTCAATGTTTTAAGTGTCAATTTTTGAAATATTCATTGAATTTACGTTTTCTTGTCTCTTTCTTGTAGGTTAGGTTAGGGTTCGACATAAATGAGGCCGGGCACTTAGGTTCTATCGAGTTAATAAACCCAACAGATTACAATCTACCGAAAAATAATCCGTTATATCGTAATCATTCGACAGTTTACAATTTCGCGAGTTAGATTATAATCTAACGGTTTTTACAATCTTACGGTGACATATATATGGCACTTACCAATACGTGACCATAGATATGTAGGTTACAAATTATTTATAAAAATTTAATTATATTTAGATCGCACTTTGCGTTTTTTCACGTAGCAGTAAATAAGCAATAATATTCTAGTTTAGCAGTACATGATAATTACAAGGTTTTCCCCACTCCAATATACCTAATTTCTTAGTATATAAGGTTAGAATTAATTTGTAAATATATGCCATATTAACACCGAGTCTGTACATATCATTTCTGCTCCAACTCACTACAACCTACACGCAATCCGCAACAATATGTTTAATAGTCTTTAGGTTGGCTATCTTTGTTCAAGAATTTTATCTTTTAACTGTATTACCTACTTTGTGTGCACCCTCATTCAAATTTTATGTTATTATTTCCTTTCCTGGTTGCCTGGAAGAGATCGCTTCTCAGCGAATTAAGGCCGCCTCTTGTACAGTTTTTCATAATTTCTTAAATTTGTCTAAATGTGTTTAATAAAGTATATTTTCATTTCATTTCATTTTCAAAATAATAAATAATAATACGATAATAGTATTTATTTACAATAACATAATATGTCAAATTCCATTTATGAGGTGATACTCAATTATTGCATTATAAAACCATTAATTCATGTCATCATCATCTACATATATTATTTAAGTAAGTTATTGTGAATCCTCCTTTCTTCCTTCTCGAAGTTTCTCCTTTTATATTATGATGAAATATCGAGATTAACTATGTCCTCAAACTACTAAATAAGTCCAAAATTATTAGTTCATTAAAGAAACTTTGCTTTACTATAGAAACAAAACAAGAACGTCTGCTCTAGGGACTTGTTTGGTTTACTCTAAAACTTATCCCCGAGGCATTGTAAGAGACCAATACTGACGTTCGAAGGCAGAAAGTTGTTACTTGTTATATTACTAAGCCAAAGTCAAAGTATGTTAATTCAATTCAAATGGTATAGTTGTGACGTTATGGTTTTTTTATTTGGCATTTGATTCATAATAAGCGATTATGAAATTAACGTGCGGAGGTTCGATCCCCTGCAGGTTCCCTGGTCTGGCCTGGTGGGAGGCTTCGGCCGTGGCTAGTTACCACCCTTCCGGAAAAGACGAGCTGCCGATTTAGCAATCCGGTACGATGCCGTGTAGAAAGTAGAAACCAATTGAGGTATGAGCATTATGGGTTTAACATAACTGCCATGCCCTAACAGGTTAGCCCGTAACTATCTTAGACTGCATCATCACCTACCATCAGGTGAGATAGCAGTCGAGGGCTAACTTGTAGTGGATAAAAAAGAAAGGTTTGCCCCTCTAGTAATATGACATCTCTATGCTCGAAGTTGGAAGGGAAGGCGCAATAGTACGAACTTCAGCGACAGAAGTGGGGAAGCGATTTATCACTCATTCACACTGATTGAATAATGTGCAGAACATTAATCAAAACACACTTTTTTTATTAGGTATATATGTTAACGACAATGCGTGTAATTCAAGTATTTTATAGAATGCCTAGGCCGTATTACTTTTATGTATGATACCCGCGACTTCGTCGCGTGGCTTTGCTTTGTTTTATTCCCACGAGATTTCCTTTATTCTCCGGGATTTATCCCGCTTAAGCCTATGTTCTATCCCAGGATGCATCATGCAACCTACCTCCGTACTAAATTTCATCAAAATCGGTATAATAAATGGGCTTTCAAGCAGAAAGCGTGCAGATATGAAGACAGACAGACGCAATTTCGCATTTATAGTTTATACTTATCTACCTACAACGAGTATTAGTAAGGCTAAGGGTTCAAACTGATCGAATCATGTGGAGAACACTAATCAAAATATACCTACTTGTTTATTAGGTATCTTGTTAACAGTAATGTGTGTAATTCAGATATTTTATGAAATGCCTAGGTGTTTATACATTAAGACAATATGTCTGTCTACTACGTTTAAATACACAGCCCAGTTTAAGCGATTTGGGACAGCTTATTTTACTGTAGGATATCAAAGAGTTTCCAGAGGATTTTTAAGACCTAAACAGCACAAACAAAGTTGCGAGCATCATCTAGTTAATTATAAAAAACGCCTGTATTGCAGATAAAATATAGGTAAGAACGTAACATCAAGCGATTTAGCGTTCCGGTACGATGCCGTTTAGAAACCGATTAGGTTAGGTTTAATATAACTGCTATGCCCCTAACAAGTTAGCCAGCTTATGACTGCATCATTACTTACCATCAGGTGAGATCACAGTCAAGGGCTAACTTGTAGTGGATAAAAAGCCCTATCTTGACCCATCACTTATAGCCACACCAAGAATAATAAGTAGGTAAATAGGTTCGAATCGGAAAATTCCAAATCACTCCTATGAATTAAACATACACAATAAACAATAGGATTTTGTACTGAAATCGAAGCGTAAAACCGTAGGCGCCTTATCTACCTGCAATGCTACGTTAGAGTTGGTACACACCTGCTTAGTCCTAATGACATACACACGCTCTTAGGTTGTTTTAAATGCACAGTTAGTATATCATCATCGCTTCAACCTTCTCAGTACTGAGCACGAGCCATCGTCAACGACGCTGGCCAAGTGTGGATTTTCAGACCTAACCATTGAGAACATGTATAATAAATTCACGTGCTGGTAACCTCACGATGATTTCCGCCACCGTTTAAAAAAAGTGATATTCGTATTTTTTGAAACACGTTTAATATTATAATATTATTCCTAGCTCATAAAAGTTAGAGTTCGAATCCCCGACCACTCGAATAGGAAGCCGGGCGCCTTGACCACTAGGCTATCACCGCTTACTATACTCGGATTTTTAATAAGACACCACGTTTTGACATTAGCTAATGTCAGATTATTAAAAAAATGCTATATTTAAGGTAATAGTGGTGTCATGTGGTTCAGTTGTATCATGTGAATGAGTCAATGAACCAGTTCCTGCTTCTCTATTTTACATTGAGCCGTCGACTCACAATGTTTGACACGTTTCTATAATTATCCGTGACTTCTGTAGCCTGCACCTAGTAAGTGAGGTGATTGATATTTTCAAACTTTCTTGTCTCCAGCACTAATTATTTATTTTTTCATAAAAATCTGGTAGAACTGGAAATGTTGTGTAATTAAAAATACTACTATATGTCCATTTTAGTATCAATTCTGTGTAACATAATCTCTTAACTTTCACTCATTTCAGTCACTTTCCGCAGGGAGTATTATGTTAGGGGTAGCAATATTTTTCTGTCATTTTAGTTTAGAGCCTATAGGCACTACAGAATCAGTCATTATACCTACATGCGTTTGGAGGTTCGATGAACGCATCTTTGTGTCACTTTCCATATCAGCTGTAGGTACCAACTGATTGCGTCATGACATTTTTAATAAATTAGATGCCTTGTCGAATAATACCGATAAGCTACTGAAATCCCAAGATTTTATCTGATACCTGTACGATACTGTACATCCGAGTCTGATAGTAGATTTAACATGTTAGGTAGCTAATACTTACAAAACTTTTTATCTTTGACAGATTTGCGCATGATTTCTATCTCGTTTTATTTTTCACTAGCTTTTGCCCGCGGCATTGATCACGTTAGGTTCGATTTTCATACAAACAAAGCCCCTTAGGAGCTTTGTTTGTATGAAAATCATTTTCACCATGAAAATCATCATCACCTTACATTTTCAATCCTTTCTTATCGGATGCCTATATTATCATAGATAATATAATAAAAAACCGGGCAAGTGCGAGTCGGACTCGCGCACGAATGGTTCCGTACCATTATTAATAAATAATTAATGTTTAACCTTTTAACCTTTGTTAATGAACCGCAAGACTAACTTTGTTTGTAGAGGTTTATTGTTAATATCAAAAAAACTATGCTAGTTAGAGCATTGGCTATAGTTTTCCTGTAAAATATACGTAAATTACTATTGACCATAATTTTTTCAAATTTTTCGATTGGTAAACTCCGGAGATAAGGGGGGGGGGGGGACGGTATTTTTTTAGACATTTTCCCCGATAAATCAAAAACTATCATAACTAAAAATAATTAAAAGTACAGTTATCTCACTTTTAAATTTCAACCCTCAGATTTTCCCCCCTTTTTAAATAAGAACAAAAATAATTTCCAGTTTTTTTTTAATTCCAGTGTCTTTGGGCCACTAATATACACAACTATTCCAAATTTCATGTCGATAGCTTCGGTAGTTACTGAAATAATCGAGTGTGACGGACGGACAGACGGACAGACGGACAGACAGACGGAGAAAGTCGCACCATAAGGGTTCCATTTTACCATTTTGGTACGGAACCCTAAAAAATAGTGTGGTGTCGTGAGGCACACAGATAGGAACGATAGTGCGGCTGGCCTGCTGTCTGCCGTTGGGCTGGTATGGAACCGGAATTCCTCTGTATTAATATAATAAAACTAGCTGATTAATATAATAAGACTAGCTGAGCCCGCGACTTCGTCCGCGTGGTTTAAGTTTTTTGTTATTGGTTATTCTCGCGGGAACTCCTTAATTTTCCGGGATAAAAAGTAGCCTATATTGTCACTCTCCAGGTCCTCACCTATACAACAAATTACTAGCGAAATTGGCCCAGCCGTTCACGCGTGATGCCGTGACTGAGGGAAATAGGGGTTCATTTTTATATATATAGGTAAATATATAACACGCCCTAAACGCACCCGCCGTTGTATGGTTTTCTTTCTGTATGGTGATCACCGTTTCGGAGTCCAGATAGTGCACAATAATATAACTTTATCACAAATTGATCCACCCATACATACCAATCATAGATTTAGGATTGAGCGGAGCGAGCCCAATCCTAAATCCTAATCCATAGCGATTAAACTATAAATAAAAATCTTACTTTACGCATTTTCTTACGGACGTTTTTTTCCGGCTAGGGTACCCCTCCGCATCGTCCCATAAGGAACTAATTGTTCCAAAATACTATACTATTGAAATTTTCATTCAAACCGAAAACGAAACGACTAAGTTATATACTTCTATTGTAACTAAAAACCTAGTAAGGCATCAATTTATAGTATACAAACAACTCGTAATACATATTAATACTTATTATTTTATTGTTTTGTTAATTGTAAGTACGTCATAGCTCATAAATTATTAATTAGTGTATTGGATAGAAGCAGGCGTTATTTTGCGGAAGTCCATGATAATCAAGGAACAAAAAGCTTAATTCGCTATACTTAATCTACCAAAGAAGACAATTCTATGTCTATTACCTATTCTGTGGTGGTACAGCATGTAGCTTCACACGTGTAGCATGATTAATTACGTAATTAGTCTCATGGATCGTTGGATGGTAGTAGCATATTATCTTTTTTAAAATAACAGTCTTTTGTTCAAAGTGAAAATGTATTACGTATTTGTATGATTACTTTTAAATTGTGCGATAACAATAGGTAAATAATCATATAGCGTAGCGAAGAGTGTACATACTTCGTATACCTATTACATAAATGCGAAAGTGTGTTTGTTTGTTAGTTTGTTGTAACAGTTGAGTGACATAGGCTACTTTTTAACACAAAATTTAGGAGTTCCCGAGGAAATCCACGCGGACGAAGAACCTTTCGGGATACACCTAAATTGGCGGGATAAAATCGAATACGAACAATTTGTCCTAGGACAATTTCGTATTCGATTGTAGAATTGAAAGTTATTTCTTAATAGATAAAATCTTGTATGCATAGAGATAAGTTTATTTTCGCTGTAAGAATAAACAATAAAATGTAATACGACAGATATCGATGGGACTGACGTGATAAGGAAGATAGTTTCTGTTATTGTTTTACATACTTATTAAGTTTAGTACCTTTTAATAAAACAACCAATAATAAACCATTTTTGACGACCAACCTGGCACAGTGTCGAGGCTACTGTCTTAACCATAGAGTACATTGAATATAGGTCTCAACTTGCGGAGGATACGGGTTCGATCCCCGGCAGATTCAACTTGGTATTTATACTTTCAGAAATATGGTCTGGTGGGAGGATTCGCCGTGGCTAGTTACCACTCTATCAGCGAAGACGTGGCACCAAGCGATTTAGTGTTCCAATACAATGCCGTGTAGACCAATTAGGGGTAGTTATGGGCTTAAAAAACTGCCGTATCCCTAACAGGTTAGCCCGCTACCATCTTAGACTGTATCATCCACAAGTTTATGGTATCATAACTGATCACCAAGAGACGATCATCGCAAACTTATAGTAGAATGAAGGGAATCCATCAGTTCAGGCATTTAGAAGTAATGGTGGAATAAAGAAACTCACATACATAAATACATACAATCTATATATATAAAATTCAAAGTCCTGACTGACTGAGTGACTGACTGACTTATATATCAACGCACAGCCTAAACCACTGGGGTTAGAGACTTGGAATTTTGACAGTAGCTTTCTTTTGTTTCTTCCAGGAAACTCAGTTAATTATGTGAGTAGCTACTTTGCCAATGTTGGAAGGGTACTTCCAGAAGAGATCATGTCAAACGCCCATCATACTATAGACCCCTTGGAATTTGTGGATAGTCAATTGTCTTCAATGGCTCTCCTAGATACTGACCTACATGAAATTGTAAGTATTATTATGAGTCTCAAATCTGACAGTGCACCAGGATGGGACAATATCCCCACTAAATTTCTTAAAATAGCAATACATTTAATTGCACCAATCATTTGTCATCTAGCAAATCTCTGTTTTAAATTAGGCGTGTTCCCTACAATTCTTAAACAGTCCATTGTCACACCTGTGTTCAAGAGTGGAGATAGTGAGGACATTAATAATTATAGACCGATCTCTATCTTACCATCCATAGCGAAAATCTTGGAAAAATTAATAAATTCCAGATTAATAAGCTACCTAAACAAATTTAATATTCTCTCTGATTCACAATATGGGTTTAGGCAAGGAAAGTCCACAGAGGATGCAGTGTTAGCATTAACATCACTTATTTCGGAACAATTAGACAAAGGTAAAAAATGTTTAACGGTATTTTTGGACATTAAAAAGGCGTTTGATACTGTCTCTATTCCCCTTCTAATACAGAAACTTGAAAGAATTGGCATTAGAGGTACAGCACTATTATTGCTTAGAGACTATCTGCATGATAGAACTCAGCGTGTCAAAATAGGGGACTATGTTAGTGAGGACTCTAAATTGACATTTGGCGTCCCACAAGGAAGTGTATTAGGACCAACCTTGTTTCTAATATACATTAATGATTTATGTAATTTAAAACTTGACGGTGGCCATCTGTTTTCTTATGCTGATGACACTGCTATAGTTTTCTCTAGCATGTCTTGGAAGTCGGTTAAAAATATGGTTGAATCAGGCCTCTCAAAAATCTCTCAATGGTTAAAAGCAAATCTCTTAACGTTAAATACTGAAAAATCTAACTATATATGCTTTACAATAAACTCTAAAACACAGCCTAACAATGATTACCAAATTAAAATTCATAAATGTAATAATCTAAACCCTGTAAACTGTAGCTGTCCATTTCTTAATAAAGTAACTACAATAAAATACCTGGGAGTAATGTTAGATGGGCGACTCTCATGGCACCCCCATGTTGAATTTGTTAATGGTAGAATTAGGAAACTTATTTGGATTTTTAAAGCACTGAGACATGTGACAACTAAAAAATTGTTAACGCAGATTTATGTAACACTGGGCCAATCTATCCTAGGATACTGTATCCTAGCCTGGGGTGCAGCCTCAAAAATAAAGTTTCTTGAAGTAGAGCGCGGTCAAAGGTCTTTACTAAAAGTAATGTTTTTCAAACCATACAGATTCTCAACCATAGACCTTTATAGACATTTTGAATTGCTAACAGTTAGAAAATTATATCAGTTAAACTCATTATTAAAAGCTCATAAAAGGGTACCCATTGACATTGAAAAATCTAAAAAGAGGAAAAGAAAGATGGTTTTGCACACGATTCCTAGTAAAACTAAATTTGCTTCCCGACAATTCACAAGGAAATCGACTCATCTTTACAACATAATAAACAACAACTTGAACATATATAAACTGTCCTTACATGATTGTAAAAAAGTAGTTTCTGAGTGGTTGCTTAAATTAAACTATGATGAAACAGAAAACTTGATGCAACAAGTATACATATAATAACACGTGCATGCACCGACCCACATGTTCCTTTTGTATAGCAAGTTTTGTAATAGCAGTGAGATTGGGTAGTCACTGCCAAGTGGCTCACCACATAGACACACACACGTTTACAAACACTCACACACACGCATACACATAACACACCACACATATTTTTATTGTACTATGCTTAATTTACAAAAATAACTTCTAAATTTAACTAATTTATGTTTGTAATATGTTATGGAAGAGCGGGGCCGCCCGCCACAAGTACTAGTTGTTACTGGTAACATAAAGGGTTGGCCCCAATCACTATGTAAACATTTTGTAACTTATTAAGAAGAAATAAATATTTTTGTATTTTGTATTTGTATTTGTGACGTAGGCGCTCACTAAGGAAGGATTATTCAAAATTCCACCCCTAAAGGGGTGAAACAGGGGTTGAAATTTTGTATGAAAGTACGTCATTTCTCAAGTTATATCTATGAAACTTGGTATATTTACTACTGATAAAAAATTAAGAAATACGTGTTTCACAGTTTTTGAAAATTCAACGCCCAAAGGAGTGAAATAGGGGATGAAATTTGGTATGAAAGGCCTTCATTTCTCAAGATATTTTTAAAGTTATATCAACGAAACTTGGTATTTTGGCTTTCGGTAAAAAATAAAGAAGTAAGTTTGTCACAGTTTTTCAAAATTCTACCCCTAATGGGGTAAATAGGGGTTGAAAGTTTGTATGAAAGTCCTTCATTTCTCAAGTTATAGCCATGAATCTTGGTATATGAGCTGCGGGTTGAAAATAAAGAAATAGGTGTGTCACAGATTTTCAAAATGTTACGCCTAAAGGGGTAAAATTTTGGTAAATAAATAGGGGTTGATAGTTTGTATGAAAGTCCTTCATTTTTCAAGTTATAGCCATGAAAATTGGTATTTGGGCTTCTGGTTTAAAATAAAGAAATGCGTGCTTCGCCATTTTTGAAAATTCTACCCCCAAAGGGTTGAAATAGGGTAGTCTTTTATTTAACAAGATAATTTTCAAGTTAAATTTACGAAACTTGGTATTTTGGCTTTTGGTAAAAATACAGAAGGATGTGTGTCACATTTTTAAAAATTCTACCGTCAATGGGGTTAAATAGGGGTTGAAGGTTTGTATTAAAGTCCGTCGTTTTTCAAGCTGCTATAGCCATGAAACTTAGTATTTGGGCTTCCGCTAATGATGAAATACGGTTTTTTTTTTTTTTTTTTTTATGTTAGATAGGCTTGCGCTTGACGACAATCATGCTTAGTGCAAAGCAATGATGAGGTCTAGGTTGGAGCGCGCTTGCCTAGAAGATGCCTATTCACTCTCGCCTTGAAGGTACCTAAATTATACGTGGTAGGAAACACGTGCGCCGGGAGGGTGTTCCAGATCCTAGCGGTTCGGATCAGAAACGTTGAGCAAAAACGTTTCGTGCGGGCAAACTGGACATCGACCACATAAGGATGCCAACTCAAACGGTTTCTCGCTGTTCTGTGGTAGAACGGAGAAGGAGGAACAAGGTTATGAAGTTCCTGAGCACACTCTCCATGGTATATCCGATAAAAAGCCGAAAGGCAGGCGACATTGCGTCGGTGTTGTAGACTGAGCAATTTCGCCCGCGTAAGTGATTGATCGCCAATTATCCTTCGGGCCCGGCGATCTATCGAGTCTAATGTATCGAGTTGGTACTTGGCGGATCCGTCCCAAAGGTGGCAGCAATACTCCAAGCCAGATCTGACTTGTGCCTGATAGAGAACGAGGCGCTGTTGTGGCGTGAAATATCGCTTCACCTTGTTCAGGATGCCAAGTTTTTTGGCAGCTGTTTTGGCCTTTGACTCGATACATTTTCCGAAATTCAGGTTGGGAGAGATGTCGATTCCCAAGAGCTCAATGTGATCACTTATCGGTACGGATATACCCTGGAAAGTAGGAGCCAAGGTGAAAGGGCTCCTCTTAGCGGTGAATAAACACGCTTGTGTTTTGGTGGCGTTAAACTGGACCAGATTGGCGTCACCCCATTCGGACACCTCCATAAGAGTCAAGTTGACGCGATCCACCATGGCCTCTCTTTGCTCAAGTGTCTCAGAAGCACTGGCTCGAGAACTGGACATGTATCTTTCCGCAACAGTGCTGTCATCAGCGTACCCAAAAATACCGGGTTTGAGAAGATCATTAATGTGCAGCAGGAAGAGTGTTGCAGAAAGAACAGACCCCTGAGGGACACCAGCGTTAATAGCCATTAGGTCAGATGAGCGGCCGTCAACGACCACCCGAAATGACCTGTCACTCAGAAAGTCAGATATCCAGCTACAGAAACCAGTGGGTATCCCGTATGCCGGGAGTTTACTGAGAAGACTGCCATGCCAGACCCGGTCAAAAGCCTTTGAAATATCTAGAGAAACGGCAAGCGCCTCGCCGTGTTTCTCAATGGCTTCACCCCATGTATGAGTGGCATACACCAGAAGATCTCCTGTAGACCGATTTTTCCGAAAGCCGTACTGATGGTCTGACAGAAGATCATTATCTTCTAGGTATGCTAGGAGTTTACCGTTGAGTACACGTTCCAGGGCCACTAGCCTTACTCACATCGAGGTTCCGAAGAGTTTTAAGGACCTCGTGCTGGCGAATTTTACAGTTTTTGATATTTCTATCCCCAAGGACGTCAAATAGAGAGTTTTACCTTCAATCACGCCGCAACAGAGCAACGGCTCGACGTGATTTTTTGCATGGGTATAGTTGGGTACTTGGAGAGTGACACAGGCTTCTTTTTAGCCCGGAAAATTAAGGTGTGCCTGTGGGAATTAAAAAACTTAAGCCACGCGAACGAAGTCGCAGGCGTCCTGTAGTCATACATAAAAACATGAACCTTGAAAACTTAAGGTACACTGCATGTTTTGAGCAGTAGTGTAAAAACCGAGAAAAGACAACTTTTATAATATTGAGTAAAATTTTCGAGTTTGGTGCCGAATGAAAGGTAACATTATTATAGATTAGAATTCAAATGACTAGTGAAACGCATTGAGGAAGCACTCCACAAAGTGAGCGCTTCATATGCAAATACAATCATGAGTTATGGGCGTCGTGCGGCGATCAGTATATATAATGTATATACTCTGTGGTGGCGACCATCGCTCTGACAGCCGGAGAATGGGCAAGGCTGACGACAGTCACTTGACACAATCAGACAACGTGCGATCTGCTTTATATGTACATAGACCTAGTAGGTACTTCTCACTAATATGAATATTCATTTTATTATTATTATTATTTGCAGCCTGTAGAGTCCCATTGTTAGACAAAGGTCTCCCTTTCTTCCTTCCAGTTATCTCGGTCCATAGACGTTTAGGGCCGGTCCTCCATAAAGGCATCGAGTTCGTCGCGCCAGCGGCGCCTCGGCCTTCCTGGACATCTTTTTCTCTCGGACCTCAGGTAACCTAGACCTAGGACAACGGGTCATAGAAAAATCAGTAAGAATTCTAATATCTTTGCAACATCCAATCCACGCGCGGTTCAAACGCATCGACGCGACGTACGCTTCCGAAATGTCGTCATACATTATATACCTACCTACCTTGAACCTTACTCGTACTTATAGTCGTAATGTTAGGGCCAAGGGCGATCACCGCATAACTACGATAATGTGTTACGTAAAACATAAAGGTCGTGGTGTGGTACATTACTTTCTGGGCACAGAATCTTAATAAAAAAATGTTTGTGCATCTTCTCAAAGTATGAACTTTTTTGGCTGTAATGCTGTAGTGTAAAGCATATAAATCACACAGCTGAAAACCAGCGCCTTAGCTTTGTATGCAATGCTGAGCTGGGGCCATACTGCCAACGCTTACAACAATAGTTAAGCAACTTTACTCAAGATAACAGTTTGATTTCACGTACCTTGACGTTCCTAAAATAAGGATTAATTCTAAGCTACGAAAGTCAACAATAATGAAACAATATGGCTTTAGCGTTGGCAGTATGGCCTCATAGCTGTGAGAAAATGGAGCTTTCTTAATAGAAAATGGAGAAGTTTCATGATGTTGTGAATATGATATTTAAGACAACGGAAGTAAAATATAAATAAAAACTAATAAATCAGTGTATTTTTTTTAATCCATCAATAAATGACTGAGAAATGACGATTTAAAAGTTTAATTATTTAATGTACACCAATTGCTGCATCTTACTCGAGTGAGAAATTTTGTGAGTGAGTTTTAATACCTAGCCGAGATTTAATACTTCAATATTATCTTCATACACAAATTAAGTGCTTTTAATTCAATTAATTCACGTTAAGTTCATTTATTTTTTTTATTCGGCTTTATAAAGTCGGTTCATAGGGAATTATGACGTCACGTCTCCCGTCTTGCAAGCGCAACTTTAAAGTTCCATAACTTTTTCATTTGTTGAGATATTTTAATGATTCTTTCATATTTTGTCTTAATTTTCATAATAAATTTAAAAAAAATGGTAAACTTCTCCATTATATATCAATGTTGTGAAGTATTTTTTTGCGTGGGTCTAAATTCTAAATTCTAAAGTCTAAATTTCAATAAATTTTGAAGTATGTAAGATTATACTTTAATCAGTTTACAAGATGATGCTCGCTTTCAATTCATTCGCTTGGATGGAAATATATCCGAAAATTAGCAAGCAAGCATGAAAGATAAAGCTCTTCTTTATATTTAATCTTCTTAATTAATTATTTAAGTCATCGCAAAATCATTTTGTTTTGTTCAATAAACTGTTTTGTTTTCGAAAATAGCATATTATTCTTAGGTCGTGTAGTACCTGGATGGAGTATAGACTCCCCCGGTAGCAGGTTTTATCTATAAAAGTAAGGAAACTATCAGCACTTACTATGGTAGTTAATAACCTATTTACAGACAATTTCCATGTAAAATGCATGGAGGAAGTACGTCCGAGGCATAATGCTCGCTTCAAATGCAAATTACTTCGTGAGCGGGCCGGGCGCTCTAAAGAAACGGTTTTTAATGAACATTACAATGATCACAATGATACGGCAGAGTACGGACCAATTGTTTGAATAATTTGCGATGTTTCTAGTGTCCTTCTTACGTAGAATGGATGACTACCCACGTCAAATCTACGTGCAAACAGAAAAACACTGTACTGTGAACGTGCATACGCGTATATCCCTCCTGAATCCTTGTATCTTTGCGTAGCAATTCTTCAATAAATTTTAGATGTTTTCATATAAAGAGCAACTGCTGAGTTTCTTGCCGGCTCTTCTCAGTAGAACATCTTTCCGAACCGTTGGTAGAGTCTTGAGTCTTGACGTATCATAATTCATAAGTGACACAAGTTGTCCTACGTGAAATAAATAAATCATTTATTGACTGTTGATATTCTAGCGCAGTGGCTTGCTTCAAAATAAAAACAAAAAACCGGCCAAGTGCGAGTCGGACTCGCGCACCGAGGGTTCCGTGCTCAAGAAGTAACTTTGTTTGTAGAGGTTTACTGTTAATATCAAAAAAATACGTTTGTTGTATGGGAGCCCCCCTTTAATATTTACTTTATTGATATTTAATTATTTATTTTGAAAGGTAATATACAAGTTAATATTCTGTGAAAATTTAAACCGTCTACCTGTTACCGTTTTTAATATTGAGCAAAAAAATACGAAAAAAACACGTTTATTGTATGGGGACCCCCCTTAATATATATATTTTTTTAATTTTTAGTATTTGTTGTTATAGCGGCAACGGAAATACATCATTTGTGAAAATTTCAGCTTTCTAGCTATCACGGTCTATGAGATAAAGCCTGGAGACAGACAGACAGACAGACAGACAGACAGACAGACAGACAGACAGACAGACAGACAGACAGACAGACAGACAGACAGACAGCGGAGTCTTAGCTAGGGTCCCGTTTTTACCCTTTGGGTACGGAACCCTAATAAACAGGCATTTAAAGATTAGGTTCAATTTTGGCCACCGGGTCAGATAAGTTTGTGGGACTATAATTATAGAATTTTTAACTCACACACACTTGTTAAAAACACATTTAACGGCCTTGTGCAAGTGGACCTTATTGTAGATAAACTTTAGATAAAGATAACAGAATATTTTATCATTAAAAACGGATCAATAGTCTAGCCACAAATTCATGAAACGTGAAAAAAAACACATACACACAGAAACAAAACAGCTACAAAAATCACAACAAGACAGCTAACAAAAATGTCATACTTTGTACCTAAAAGAATAATCGTGGGATAATATAATGAATGAATTATCGGGAAAATTCAGTTTTACAATAGTTATTTGTTATACAAGAGTGAAAAGTTGTTTTTTAACCGCGTGTTCAATTTTGATGACCGAGCAAGCGAAGGATTCTAAAATTGAATCACGAGCGCAGCGAGTGGTTCAAAAATTAGAATCCTGAGCGTCAGCGAGGGAATCAAAAGAGCACGAGGTGAAAAATCTTTTCACTCGAGTGCAACACTTAACTTTTCATCCCACCTCAGCGAGGAAATTAAATACTTCTCGCGTGATTGTTGAGGAAGAAAGCTCATTTCCGCATTTTTAACAGTTTCAGTCAATTCTGTTGGTGTCAAATTAACTTCTTCGTCACTAGAATCACTCATTTTAGGTTTTTAACTTATTTTCAATTTTCTTGTTTTTAATCGAAGGTTTTAATTTTAAACAATATGACGTAAAAGAAAATGGTGCGCGCAAAGCAAATAAAAAAATCACAAAAAAGTATACCAAAGAGGTTAAGAGTGTGAGGTTTTAACAAATTAAAAACGGTTGTATGGAAATTCGGCACCATAGAGGTAGAAGTAAATAGGTTTTAATGATGTTTTGAATTCACAAACTTCATAGACGAGTGATATTTACTAACGTGCACACGATGTTCTAAATTCAATTTACTTTATCCTCAAGAGGATAATAACGGCTTTTGCAATCAGATATCGAAGCTTAAAAATACTCTTTCCGAAATGGTGGGATGAAAAGCAACTTTATTCGTGTTATTTCGTTTTAAGTTCAAAGCAATTTTTGTTGGTCTTACCTGTCGAAAAATTACGTAGGTAGATAATAGATATTATCTACTTCCTCACGTGGAAAATTAAAGGAAATAGCCTGAAAAATATTAGCAGATATTACTACTGGTATTTCTTTTTCTTTCTCTGAATTATATTTAAACTTAATATAACCATTTTGTTACTGTAATTTGTGCTGCCGAGTTTTTCATTAATAATAAAAATTAACTTCATTACTTACCTCCTAATAAAATAAATCCACAGGTAGAATCCACTCATAAAAATAATTTAATAAATCTGTCAAAGCGAAAACTTAATTAAATTTAAGGCAAATCGATTGTGAAATTAAGTTAGGCCTTCGTTAAGCTGGAAATGAGCGATGATAGCTTAGTGTTTCAGGTATTGGTTACCTTTTTTTTTTTACTACAAGTTAGCCCTGACTGCGATCTCAGCTAATGGTTAGAACGATGCTGTCTAAGATGGAAGCGGGCTTACTAGTTAGGAGTATGGCAGTTTTATTAAACCCATACCCCTAGTCGGTTTCTACACGGCATCGTACCGGAACGCTAAATCGCTTAGCGGTATGTCTTTGCCGGTAGGGTGGTAAAAGAACAGCGCTCAACACTGCGCCAGGGAGGTCGTCAAAACTTTAAACTTTAGGTAAGTTTTAAAGTCGCGAATTAAATTAAAATATTATACGTGCCACTGGGGCGGAAGTGAAATATTAAATGTTCAAGTTCGCGCAAGTTTGCATCTGGATTGTCCCCTGATACTAAGCAATTCCGAACTGCTTGGGAAATTGTGGATTGTATACTTTAGCACTATGAAGTGTTCCAGTACGATGCCGTGCAGGGGCCCTACGGCCATCTTTTAAAGCCATAATGTTTCGTTATTTTTGTCTACTAGCTGATGCCTGCAACTTCATCTGCGTGGATTGAGGTTTTTTGGTTCCCGCGGGAACTCTTCAATTTTCCGGGATAAAAAGTTGCCTATGATGACAAATAGGCTACTTTTTAGGGTTCCGTAGCCAAATTTGGTAAAAACGGAACCCTTATAGATTCGTCGTGTCTGTCTGTCTGTCTGTCTGTCTGTCCGTCCGTATGTCACAGCCACTTTATTCCGAAACTATTAGAACTATAATACTGTTGAAACTTGGTAAGTAGATGTATTCTGTGAACCGCAATAAGAGATTTTTTTACAAAAATAGAAAAAAAAACAATAAATTTTGGGGGTTCCCCATACTTAGAACTGAAACTAAAAAAAATGTTTTTCATCTAACCCACACATTTGGGGTATCTATGGATAGGTCTTCAAAAATGATATTGAGGTTCGTAATATCATTTTTTTCCAAACTGAATAGTTTGTGCGAGAGACACTTCCAAAGTGGTAAAATGTGTCCCCCCCCCCCCCCCTGTAACTTCTAAAATAAGAGAATGATAAAACAAAAAAAATATATATGATGTACATTACCATGCAAACTTCCACCGAAAATTGGTTTGAACGAGATCTAGTAAGTAGTTTTTTTTAATACGTCATATATCGTAAACTGCAATTTACCTTTCATTCAATTAACTCAAATATTTAAAATAAAATATATGTATAAAATATATATAAAAATATATAAAAAATATTTATTTTTAAATGCAGCACCATCCCGCGCTCCGGTTTATTTATCCTTTCACCAAAGGTTGTCTGTAAGAGATTGCTTTAGCAATAAGACCGCCTTTGCACTTTCTCTGTAGTTTTACTACTTCTACTACTGTATGTTGTATAAATTTTGTGTGTGCAATAAAGATATCTAAATAAATAAATAAATAAAAATATTTTTAATAATTTAAAACTTACTACAGGTACCTAGTACTAGTTATTATTCTGTGCTACAGGTTTGTACGGAACCCTCGGTGCGCGAGTCCGACTCGCACTTGGCCGGTTTTTTTCCAGGCTATAATCTATCTCTGTGCCAAATTTAATCCAGATCCGTTCAGCTGTCCTTTCGTGATTGACTAACAGACATCCATCCATCCATACATCCATTCAAACATTCGCATTTATAATACATACTAGCGGACGCCCGCGACTTCGTTCGCGTGGCATAAGTTTTTTAATTCCCATAGGCATTCCTTAATTATCCGGGATAAAAAGAACCCATGAAAAAAAACCCGTCGATCCGTTGCTCTGTTGCGGCTTGATTGAAGGACTATTTAACGTCCTTTGGGATAGAATTTATAAAAACTGTGAATTATGTATTTCATAATTTAAACCGGTAGCCCAAATAATATCAAGTTTCACGGCTATTTAACTTGAAAAACGCCGGCCTTTTACACCAACTTACAACCCCCATTTTACCCATTTGGGGGTGGAATTTGAAAAACTGTTACACACGTATTTCTTTATACTACACCGAAAGCCAAAATACCAAGTTTCGTTGTAATAACTTGAAAAATATGTTGATAAATGAAAGACATTCGTCCCCTATTTCACCCCTTTGGGGGTCGAATTTTCAAAAATAGTGAAACAAGTACTTCTTCATATCTAACTGAAAGCCCAAATGCTAAGTTTCGTCACTATAACTTGAGAAATGAAGAAACCCCCCCCCCCCTATTTTACCCCTTTAGGGGTGGAATTTTTAAAAAAGAAAATTTAAAAACTAATTATTCTATTTTCTTTATTTTTAAAAACTGTGCCACACGTACTTCTTTATTTATTACCTAAAGCCAAAATACCAAGTTTCGTTGATACAACTTGAGAAATATCTTGAGAAATGAAGGACTTTCATATAAACTTTCATCCCCTATTTCACCCCTTCGGGGGTAGAATTTTCAAGAACTGTGGAACACGTATTTCTTTATTTTTTACCGATAACTAATACCCCTACTAAGTTTCATGGATATAACTTGAGAAATGACGGACTTTCATACAAACTTTCAACCCCTATTTCACCCCCGTAGGGGTGGAATTTTGAAAAATCTTTCCTTAGTGAGCGCCTACGTTACAAAAAGAAGCTACGGTCAAAATTTCAAGTCTGTAACCCTAGCGGCTGTGCGTTGATATATTATAAGTCAGTCAGTCAGGACTTTGAATTTTATATTTATATAGATTAGTATAGATTTGAAGCACGTCATTTTGAGTAATATTGCTTAAGTATTGCTTTAACCGTAGGCTGTATGGCCCCAGGTTAGGGGACTAGCCCGCTACCATCTTAGATTGCATCAACACTTGCCATTCAGGTGAGATCGCAATCAAGGGCTTACTTGTAGAAAAAAATACTAATACAGCGCTGTTGAAAATAAAAGCAAGCACATTTCAGTTGCTCTAGCAATAACATTCTAAGGGTCAATAAATTACATAGACTTTCATTACGTGTTCCGTAAGTACTTACCTATTCGTAAGACTAACGACCGCCTAGCTGCCTTGCTTGAGAAATATTTTGTAACGGATAAACCAACCTCCCTGCCGCAGTGTTGAACGCCGTTGTCTTAACGTGAGAGGTGCCGGGTTCGATCCCCGGCAGGGTCAATTTGGGAATTAATAATTTGTGATTTTTCTCTGGTCCGGTCTTATAGTAGAACTAGCTAATGCCCGCGACTTCGTAAGCGTGGATCGAGGTTTTGTGGATCCCGCGGGAACTCTTTAATTTTCCAGGATAAAAAGTAACCTATGTGTTTTTCCTGACTATAATCTATGCCAGTGCCAAATTTCATCCAGATCCGTTTAGCGGTTCTGGCGCGATTGAGTAACAACATCCATCCATCCAAACTTTCGCATTAAAATATTAAGTGTATCTGGTATGGTTGGTAACTTACTACGATAAATGTTTGCAAAATAAAGGTGCCAAATATTTGATTTTAAGATATAATCTGAATGGAAGTTAATAGTTATTCATTGCTACCTAATCAGTAATCACCTAATACATAGAATTTTATCTACCTATTGAAAATTAATAAGGTAAAAGATCCGTAAAAGATTCGTTGCAAAAGTAATGGATACGGATACGGATATTTTTTTTCCCACGGATATCCGCGGATACGGATACGGATACGGATATCCGGCACATCACTAGTTACCACCCGTAGTAGTTAGCAACTAGTCACAGTCGAAACCTCCCACCAGGCAAATATTAGAATGGATTTATCAAAGGCCTGCTCAGAAATTTCTCGTGCTCAGAGATCATTATGTTTGTCCTGAGGGACTGTCATGATGCTATAAATTATTTAGTTATTTAATATTTAATCAAACTTGAGACCGTGATTTATCAAATTTCAAGCCTCTTGAGATGTTACGAGTTTGCATATTAATTTGACTTAATTTATTGTCCTGAGTTTATTGGTACTTAATTTTTTGAATAACTAGCTACAGCGAACTCAATTTACATAGACGGGTCCTGTCAAACAAAGGATGTTGACGTATTTTACTAACGGCATCTAGTCTGAAAAGCGGGACAGCGCTATGGCGGGGACAAGGACAGGCTTATACAGGTGAGAGGCATGCACCACAAGCCGGACGTCTAACTTTTTTCTATGAAAGGCGGTCTACATATATATATCGATAAATAGGTATATAAAAGCACGAGCTTTTGCCTGATTGATAGATCGCGTCGGTTCTATTTTTGAATTTAATAAAAGTAGCCTTAGGTGCAGCTGTACGAATTGTAACATTTACCAAATAGAGTAAAAAGTTACATCAAAAATATACATGTTTAACTCAAAATGGGTAAATGTTCACCAAAGTTTGACACGCTTTTTATTTTATGTGAAATTTTAACCAAAAATTGCACATCTTGCTATCCTATATTGCATAATGACTCCAATATAATCATTGTTAACCCAAATATAGTAAATGACCATCAAAATTTTAACTACATTTAGGTGCATTAGATATTTAGGTTCTATTAGCATATTACCCAATTGAACCGCTCTATTGGGTGATGTACCAATTGAACGGCTATCACTTACCATCAGGTGAGATCGCAGTCAAGGGCTAACTTGTAGTAGAATAAAAAAAATACCTGCTTAATAATCCCTTAGTTTAATTACTGAATTTCTTCGTAGAATCTACTTTTCAAACCGGTTGTCGAGGCGCAATAAGAAGTATATTGTGGAAAAAGTTGTGGTAACGTTCCAATATTATTTTTAATTAAGAACACATAACCCTGTGAGTTCCGCAGTCGGGTAAAAACTAGTGCGCCGAACCTCGAACCTGAATGCAGCGCCCCCTACCGGGTCCAATTGTGAATAAAAACCATCCCGTTGTCCACACAAATAAACATGAAAAATTCTATCAAAATCGGTCCAGCCGTTCTGAAGTGATGCGCTTACATACATTCGGCAATTTATTTTTATTTATACAGAAAAAGATAAAGCTTAAATATAATGTATTAAAATGCTCAAAGGTTTCAATACTGACGAACTGCAGCCTAGAGATTATAATTATATCGCAGCAAGTCCATTAAAATATTAATCAATCAGCTTGAAGATAAATACAAAAATAAAAATGTATGACTTCAGTATTTTTGAAGTAAGTACATAATAATTTAATGGAAATACCTGGATAAATGGTAGTGGCATAATGGAATGATATTGTTACTCAAAATAATTGGTTTTATCATTGGTATTTATTTTTAATGAAACGAATTTTTATACACGTGTATACGTATACCAAAAATTGGCTGCCGTGGCTGAAATTCGGTCGGGAGTTTCCTAATCCTAATCCTTAATGCGAATGTGAGTTTGTTTGTTTATTTATAATCACTAACATCTGATAATAATCGAGTAAGCTAAGAGTTGAAATAGTCTCTTAGTCGAGTTGTATGCGGAAGGATCTGAGAACCCAACGCATTATTATAGCAAGAAAACCTAATTATGCGATTAACGGAAACGAGTCACGACCCTCAGCAATGAGGAACACGATGCAAAGAGAGAGGGAGAGGAAGTTGTTACTCAACGTCGTAGTTATGATTTAAAATCCTGTGTTAGGGCACTACTATTACCTATTCTGTGGTTAGGGTACAGATGTCTAGTACAAATCGGACTCATGTAAAATACAGAGCGGTATCGATTCATGGGTGAATATTTAACACAGGAGCAGCCCTCGGTACTTCTCACATACATCATGCATGACCAATTACCGGTGTATCGGAAATATAGAGGAATCGCTGCTACTTAGAATTGCGAATGTTCTCGAATTATTCCTTTTGTACTTTTTCTGCAGAGCCTAGTGATTTTTATTGGGGAAGAGCGTGCTTGTGAATAACAAGGGGGGTTGGGCAAAATTGTTATAGATTTTCCTACCTAACATAGACAGTGTGTTACATGTCTGTTTTCATTAAACCGATTTCCACGAAACTTGGTAGGCAAAGACTAAAGAGACTTTGTAAGAGAGGTTGTATCCCGGTCCCGGAGAATGATAGCTGCGACTTCGTCCGCGTGGTTAAAGCTTTTTTGATTCCCGCGGGAATCCTATAATTTTCCGGAATAAAATATTAATTCAGATTATCAGATATCTCCATTCCTAATTTCAGTCAAATCGGGTCAATGTGGAGTAACACAGTAATAAACATCCAAACATTCACATTCATAATATTAGTAAGATTATTATTTTTGACTACGGAACCCTAATAGGACTTAACCACAACAATATTTTTTCAATCGGGTTTGCTTAAACAAAAATAGTCTGATATCATAGTCAATTAAGGCAGAACCATACTTTAAATCACAAGTCCTTCTTCAAAGAAAAATTCCGATGTCGTCTGAAACAGCATTACTTGCAGCCTTACTTTTGACGACCTCCGTGGCGCAGTGTGTAGCGCTGTTGCCTCAAAGTGCGGAGGTCCCGGGTTCGATCCCCGGCGGGGTCAATTTGGGAATTTATAATTTCTGAATTTTCCTTGGTCTGGCCTGGTTTGAGGCCGTGGCTAGTTACCACCCTGCCGGCAAAGACGTGCCGCCAAGCGATTTAGCGTTCCGGTACGATGCCGTGTAGAAACCGAATAGGGGTATGGGTTTAATTTATCTGCCATGCCCCTAACAGGTTAGCCCGCTACATATCGGAGGATACTGCCAGCACTACAAAAGTATTTCTGCCGGATGTGCGGTTTGCCCATCGAGTGGTCAAAAACATCGACCCCAATATGGTGCTCTCCCAGGTACTGACGGGCCACGGAGGATTTGCGGAGTACCTGCACAGGTTCAAACTCAAGGATAAACCAAGCTGCGTCTGTGATGAAAGTGCATCAGAAACAATTCTGCATCTTCTGATGGACTGTCCACAGCATATCAAAGCCCGAGAAGACCTGCAGCAAGAACTACAAATGAGCTTGTGCAGAGACTCCGTGCCAACCATTCTGGGCGAGGCCTCTGGCCGTAAAGTTTTCACAAAATATGCCTGCCATGTAGCGAAATTCGCTATTGCTAGGAACAGAACAGTCGATAAAGATGGATAGTTCGCCTAATATGATGAGCATACTAAGTCGATACTTGCGTAAAAATCGCACTGCTCTGTTCCTCGCAAAAGCCAGACAGTAACTTAAATAGCAAAAATTAGAAATTTAATTAGAAAGAAATTAAGTTACAAACACAATAAATTATAAGTAACATTAAATGAACTTGCAAAAAAAAAAAAGGCAAAAAACTACCCTTTTAATGAAAGGGTTACACCTTAGTATAACATATTAAAAAAAAAAAAAAACAGGTTATCCCGCTACCATCTTAGACTGCATCATCACTTACCATCAGGTGAGATCGCAGTCAAGGGCTACTTGTAGTCGATAAAAAAAAAAATTAAGCCGGGCGCTTGTATAAAATTAAATAAAAAACAGATAAAATAAATGAAACATTGAAATAACTAATGAAATTAATGTGATCGCGCGTGAACAGCGCGTCTGTATCGATACAAACGCGTCGTGATTGCAGTTTGGATGTGTGCAAAGTTTTCTGGCTGACAGATAGGTACGCGTATGATTCGCGGTAGCATCGCGTTTATACCGCGTCGTCTGCGCGTAGAAAATACGCCGCGTGAATAGGCTTTACGTAAGTTTTTATAAGCAGGGTTGCGTGGCGATTCGAAAGTATGTATCCAGCTTTACATACACACTCGTTCATTTTTATGACTACGTCGTGTATAATGCTTATGGTATAACATAATGTCGGCGGAGACTTATTGAATCCTGATCAGATCACGTACTTGCCAATGTTAGCTTATTATTAGGGTATAATTTACTTTGGAAAACTCATTACTATGCCGTCCTGATTTAATATCGGTCACGGTAATATTCAGTGTATTTTTATATTTAAAACTAGCCTTTGTCAACTTTTCTTTTTATATATTTGAGGGTACATACTTTTGATTAAGTAAGAAAGAAAATTATTATCAACATGGCGTCCTTGCCACAGATTAAATCGAATGAAGCACATGAAACGATTTAAATTGGATAGCTAACGAAATGATCAGCCTCACATATCACTTTTTGTTTCAAGAGCTTTATTGAAAAGTTAAATATTGTACGGTCCACAGTCCAACCGTACATTTTGCTCCATCAGCATTAATCTACTTTTCGTACTTTTCATTATACATTCAAACTAACAATCAATCAGTGAGCAAATCATTATCGAGACCAGCACGCGTGCCACTCATCATTAGCATTTAGCATTTATCATTTAATTATAATTATTAAAAATTTGTTAACAATAGTTACTTTACAAGATCAAAAAGCATCAGGCAACCAAGTCAATATTGATAATGCTTATTGTATTGAAACTCCTATTGAATCGTAAACAGATCACGATTCACGTGCCACGCCATGAAAGGAAAGGTAACTATTAAATCATTAAATAATGGTGTAACCAATTTGTAAAATGTTTTTTAGGGTTCCGTACCTCAAAAGGAATAACCGGAACCCTTATAGGATTACTTTGTTGTCCGTGTGTCTGTCTGTCAAGACCCTTCTTCTCAGGAACGCATGGAGGGGTATCAAGCTGCAATTCATATCAAATACTCAGGTCTACTGTCCCTTGGAGCTGTGAAAAAATCTAGCTTCTAAGCCAACGCAATCAAAAGATATACAGCCGTTTATGCTGCAAATTTTTGACACTCGCAAGTGAATCAAAACTTACAGCGTACTTCCCGTGAACTCAGAATCTTAAAATTTGGTATGAAGTAACGTCTTATAGCACAGATAAAGGGAAAATTGCGAAAAGCATAAATTTTTAGTTACATCATATAATAAAAATATTTTTAATAATCTTAAGCTTACTACAGGTTCGTACGGAACCCTCGGTGCGCGAGTCCGACTCGCACTTGGCCGGTTTTTTTAATTCAAATCAAATCAAATATTCATTTATTCAATTTAGGTACACTATAGGTACACATATTGACGTCAATTACTTACTTGATGGTGATAATCAGTTACGGTATCTTAAAACTCAAGCTACGAGGGTTCCAAACGCGCCCTGGTCTATATTCTATTCCACTAAAAGTTAGCCCTTGACTGCAATCTCACCTGATAAGTGATGATGCAGTCTAAGATAGTAGCGGGCTAACTTGTTGGGTAGGCAATTATGTTAAACGCATACCCCTATTCGGTTTCTACACGGCATCGTACCGGAACGGTAAGTCGGTAAGGTGGTTATTAGCCACGGCCAAAGCCTCCCACCAAGCCAGACCAGGGAAATTCAAAAATTATGAATTCCCAAATTGACCCTGCCGGGGATTGAACCCGGGACCTCCGCACGTTAAGACAACAGCGCTCAACACTGCGCCACTGTGCTTCTTGGTAGGTAGGTAAGGTTAATAAAAAATGTTAACTCATTCTTTAGGTAGGTTAGCCTTATTAATTAAAATGAGTTAGAGCTCATTAAAATTTTACCTAATTGCTAGGAAGCAGATGGGGTTGCTCGAGAAAATTTATTTTCCTTATAAAACTTACAGAGAAAATTGCTCAAACTGGTATAAGTACATAGTAAGCTACAATATATCACAGTCTGTGGATATACGTTGTATTCTACCAGTCGTTCGACAGAGGCGTCTAGACAGAGCAACGCTGCGGGGTGACAGGGACGTGTCACGTGACAGGGGACAATGACAGAATTTTCAATGCAAAATTCTGTCACTCTAATGTCAATTTTGTATGTAGTTTCCTACCTCTCTCAACCACAGGTGAGAGCTTAGACTTATAATATCTTCGGATTGGAGTACCGTACCTCTAGTTGCTACAACTGTCATGATAGCCAGGACTGCCATTTGCAAAGATTGTCTGGAAGACGTAACCTAACTCTATGGTCATTTGTATGGGCGTCGAGCCACTGCAAGAATATATATTTACACTGTGACAGTACGTTGCAATATACGGGACACTGTAAGGCACATTAAAAGGTACATAGTTCGAAACATTGTAGCAAAATGCACCTGTTTTCTTCCTTTTTGAAACAGCTGCTCTCTAAGTTTACAACAAGGGCTGGCAACTATTTATTTTAAGTGTACCTACTATGGACAAAATATTATTTTTATACTTTCGTTTGTGATCCTTTCACTTCTAAACTACTCTTTCTAATACTCGATACAAATCTTACTAATATTATAAATGTGAAATATTCGATGTTTGTCATTCTTTCACGCCACAATACCTGAACCAATTTGGCTGAAAAATTGGAATGGAGACATCTTATACCCTGAATTACGCACGATTTACAAACAAACTAGGTAGTAGTATATAAATCGAGCGGAAAGTAACTTTTTATAGGTACTTAAACCGGTTCTCAGTGGTGATTTTTTTAAATTATAATAATATAGATGCTTTAATAGAGTTGCCAACCCTACGTAACTACAGCAGGATCAAATTATGTTCTAAAAAAGTAGTTTAACCTACAAACTGTGTCAGAGGGTCATTTGTAGGAAAATTGAGTTTCCTGCGAGCATAGAGGTAATATTATAACTCTATGCCTGCGAGTATATTACTATCGCAGCATCAAAATATATCCGATATGACATTAACCCATTTTTAAGGATATAAGTCGATCGCATGGATAATCGCATGAAATTTGTCCACTGAAAAGGGTCCGTGGTATCTGACCACAGAAATAAATCATTTATTTTGTTAGACGGAAATTCAAAAGGGATTGCATATGGTATCACTTCTATGGTTTTGTAGAGTGGCAACACTGGTCGGGGACTCTATGATTGATGGTATTCGGTGGATGTGTTGTTCGTGTAAATGGCTGAATTAAAAAGTATATTTAAATGTTTATCCAGTGTTTGGATTTAATAATTTGCTGGAAACATTGTACAATTAAAATGACAAAGACTAACCAACCATGTTTCGTCGTTACTAACGGTTTTGTTATTAGTGAAATTATTTGAAGTTATTTATAAAAAACATAATCAGTTAAACGACGAACATAATTGATAAATAAAGAGAATGATAAATTGTATAAGATAAATGTCTATAGAAATAATGTCTTAATAAATTATTACACAAAACAAATATATCATATAATTCTCATAAATATATACATAAGAATAGTAATAAGTAGTAATAAACCATGTTTTCAATGATTGTGAAAGTCTCAGTATAGTACTTTTAAGTTTTGACACATGCGGACATTTTAGATTTCTTTTTTTTGCAAAATATCTAGTTTTTGATAGAGAGAATTAGCGAAGGAAAATACTCCATTATTTTGGATCAGAGTCAATTTGGAAATTCCTAACTTCTAAATTATCTCCGGTTTGGTCTGGTTGGAGGTTTCGGCCGTAGCTCGCTACAACCCAGCTACTAACAAAACCTTGCCACCAAAAATCCGATAATATCTCCGCAGAATAAATTCACATGAAATTTGATCGACATGAATGATTGGGCATTAGAATATGACGTTTTATGAATAGTGGGTATGACCCTTTCATCGAGAAAAGGGACACGCAAAATATTAGGGTCAGGTTCACACTCCATTTCACAGCTCAATTCCGGTTCTATTTTCCTTCTGAAAAATGACCGGGCACCAATCTTGAAAGGTCGAAGGTGCAAACCCTATCTAGGTACCTACTACTGTTGTACCTTATTTTTTTCGTGAGGAAAATGCAGTATGCTCCATATAATTGAGCGCTTATTGATTGGACTATAAAATATTCCCCACTGATTGGAAAAAAAAAATTATTTGTAACTCAAAAAGTTTAAAGCTTCAAGTGCATGCTTTTAAGCCTATTGTACTATAGCAGCTAGTTATGGTTGGGCAATAATGTTTTATAAGAAAAGTACTTACATCATGTAAAATAGGAAACCTTAAAAAATATCTGGAAAAAAAAATGCATTAAAATAATTGTCTGGTGGGAGGCTTCGGCCGTGGCTATTTACCACCGTAACGGCAAAGACGTACCGCCAAGCGATCTAGCGTTCAGATACGATGCCGTATAGAAGCAGACTAGGAGTATGGGTTCAATATAATGTCATACCTCAAACAGGATAGCCCGCTACCATCGACTGCATCGTCACTTCCATCAGGTGAGATCGCAGTCAAGGGCTTACTTGTAGTGGAATAAAAAAAGGTTAGTAATTGTGTAAAATCCCTAGGTCCATGGTAAAGTCGTGTTTATCCAGTCCAAATTGTAATAAAACAACAGTGTAAAGATGCTTTTATTCAAATTGAAACGAACCAAATCAGCGAAATCAGATTTTTTGCGTAAAATATGATTAACCGCGTAAAAATTGAGGGAAAATAAACGACAATTCATCTGGAACAGCGTTCATTTCGTGATTCGGTGAACTCGTTAAATCGGGCAATCAAACATCGGTGATTGCTTTTGGTTTTTTTCGTTATGTTCACAATTTATGCCGGCTGAAAGGATTTGACGTACTACTATACAAAAAAAAGTATGTGTGTGCAATTCACACACGGCAGAAGTGAAACTTTAGAAAGGTAGTCTACGAGAGAATGAGATAAATATAGGTAACTTGTATTCTCTCGCAGGCTAAATCCTATGTAATGTTTGTTTTTTTTTGGTGTCGTTTGTTTGTTTCGTTGAATTTTCAAATCACAACGATTCTAGGTTTCTAGAAGAGTTTCTCTTCAAAATTTTCCATTCCAATAGCTGTAATAATATAATAATAGAGCTGGCGCTTATTTTGCCCAACGGCTTAGCCTTGCTATTTTACTCGTAAAAGCTTGGTAAAAGTGCCAGTGTTTTAGGCACCATGCCCATATAACGATCACTTGGACGGCGTGTACTTTTTGTAAATATTATCATTAGTGATAGTTTGTTCTTAATTTATCTATTCTTTATTTAATTGTTTGTATCCTTATTATAATATGGCTTTTGAAACTATAGGTGTAACAATAAGTTAAATCGTTGTTTAGTTTACGCTTTAAGTCGAACGACTAAACGACGTTAACGAGTCGAAAAAAAAGTCAAAAATAAATAAATAAAAGAGTTACCATGGAAACATAAACCTAACGTAATGTAACGTAACGGAGAAACTTTGATTTTACTCTCCATAAATTTCCATACCCTGGGCTTATAATATGAAAATCGATTCTTATGCAGGAGTAAACTCCAAAAGAGCTTAGAGTAAATAAAAATACCGGCACTTTAAACTAACAGGATACCAAATTTCGAATTGATCAGACGTGTGGACCTGAATAGATTTTCTCGAATCATAACGACGAACACTAACAAGTCAATTTTCAAACAAAAATAAACTAAATCAAAATCGGTTGATCCGAGCTACTGCAGTCTACGTTGCCTACGTCATTCTCCAGGTCTATTAATATCCTTGCGAAAATATCTCGTCAGTCCGTTGCGCTGTTGCGGCGTTATTGAAGGACAAACTAACAATCTCGATTACTAGAATATATCCTTATCATAGGCTTTGGTATGTACTGACAGCGTCAGCCGTCATGTGATCCGAGACTTAAGCCAAATTTAGCCAATCTAGCTAAAACGGCAAGTCAGCAATAAAAGCCACAGTATAGTAATAACTGCCTCGTTGGTCTAGTGATTAGTAGGTATGTTCGACTGTTTCCGGTTCGGGTCCAGGATCATATCAAGTATTGGCTTTTTCTGACATGAAATTCTCAGAACCAGCCCGGAGCTAGGAAGTTGGCGGTGTTCACCCCCGTGCCTCGGAGAGCATGTAAAACCGTCGGTCCTGCGGCTGATCTCTCGCCGGTCGTGTCGGATTTTCCGTCCCATCGGGCTTTGAGAGTAAAGCAACAGAGTGCTCCGGTGTTTGCGCATACATCTGTAAAAAATAATATTATCTTCCCGCGGGAACTCCTTTATTTTCCGGGATAAAAAGTAGCCTATGTCACTTTCCAGGTCCTCTACTATACCCATGCCAAAAATCACGTCGATCCGTTGCTCTGAAGGACAAACCAACAAAACAACAAACCAACACACTTTCGCATTTATCATATTAAATAAATATAGTAAATAGTAATAACTATGTCTAAAAGCTTCGATTTTTTTTTGTTAAAATATTTTGTTTTATATAGGCACCTTTAAGTAATTGTTTTTCATACAAAACCTTTTCAAAGCGCAATTTGAATATAAATTTCATAAGTACTTAGACATTATTGAAACGCCGTAGCAATTAAGTATGAACTTCATCTATTGTGTTAAATATCCTTTGTTATGATGAATTTCTAAACATCAAAACACTGAATAGGTACCTAATACTTAACAATAGTGGAATGTTACTGTGTTTTCGTCTAACAATAAATACTTACTTAATTGTTTAGGATTATATCTGAGTTCGCTGTACTGTAGCAATTTACTCGTATTTACTTGCTCTAATCTTAGACAAATGGTACGTAATTTGATTTCCAATTTGCCTTACTATAACAATGAATATCAGTATAGAGATTGTATATGTAGTCACTAGCTGATGCCCGCAACTTCGTCCACGAGGATTGAGGCTTTTTGGAACTCTTTGATTTTCCGGGATAAACAGTAGGTATCTTATGTGTTATTTCAGACTATAATCTCTGTGACAAATTTCATCCAGATTCGTTGAGCCGTTCTGGCGTGAATGAGTAAAAATCCATGCTGCAGCCATGATCCATCCATCATCTTTATTACTAGAACCTATAGATTACTCTCGTCTACAATTTTAAGTTGCCCATCATGGTATAAAGTGGGATTCCACCACCATCATTTCGACTCATTTCTGAGCACAAGTATCTGATCAGAATGAGAAGGATTTGGCCGTATCCACTATCTACCACGTTGGAGAAGTGTGAATTGGCAGACTGCACTCACCTTTGAGAACTTTGAAGATTAAATACTCTTTATTGTACACAACATAAATAATCAGAAACAATAAACAAAAATAAAATAAAAATACAAATCGGTACAATTGGCCTTATCGCTTTTAAGCGATCTGTGCCAGGCAACCAATTCACATAGGAATTATAACCAGCGATAGAGGGTTATGGGTGTACGTCAAAGTAAAAGAAGAAAGAAGAAGATCTCTCGGGCATGCAGGTTTCCGCACGATGCGTTCCTTCACCGTTATAGCAAGTGTACCTTCAAGGCTGGAGTAACTAGGCATTTTCTAAGCAAGCGCGCTCCAACCTAGACCTCATCATTGCTTTCTTATGCATTATAGTCGTCAAGCGCAAGCCTATCTTGCAATAAAAAAATAGGTTTTAAGAATAGAGATTTCAAGATCCTTAAAAACATTTCGTGGACATTATGTCTCCTCCTCGTGCCGTTTCAGTTCTTCACTAAAATGACAAATATAATATTGTTAAGTATATCCAATAAGAAGTTTAGTCAGTATTAGTCGAACAAACTTTTGTAACTAAGAAGACTCGTTAAGAAGATCGTTAATATGAATTTGATGAAACTCTCGGCTTAGCTGTAAGCCCCATAAAGTCCAGTGGCAGCACTTTTGTATACTGTACAAATATGACAGCTGTAGCTGAAGGTCAAGAGTAAAGAAAATTTGAATGCCGCAAAATAGAGAATCGCTTGCCAATAAAACGTTGAGAACGCATCAGAATACGAAATCTGATCTGTTGACCTGCAGTAAAACATTTCATCTCTTGAAATAAATCGTTGGCTGAGTACAACTTATAGCCGGTTCACATAATTATAGTAGCTGAATGTATTGTGTTTATTCCAGCATGCTGATTGAGATTATTCTACTTGCTAAAGTTTTTACAAATAAGTGTGCAAACATTTAGTAGATTACAAATTTAGTTAACGGTCCAACTGCATAATTTGCTTGTACACCAAACAATAATTCTTCGAGCCACAGAAGAATATGGTGACAAAAAATTTTTGCATAACGGTTAAGAGCATTATAGATCAGTATTTAGTAATGTAGTTTCTAAAATTTAACAAAATAAATGTGTACTCATTGCAGTACACTGTTTTATTATTACAATTTTATTTTTTAATTTTAAAGCACAACGCTGTTTAGTTGGCGCAGGACTAAAATGCTACTGGAATAATGTGAAGCAGCTTTAAATGCAAATTTCACTGTAGACAAAGCTTAAGTCCATTAATCCAATTATCCCAACTAGGAAGTCGTCCAATCAAAGTAAATCCGCTATTAAAAGTTTGGACATCTGAACAATGGCTGCGATAATATTGGAATATATTTCTGTTCTATTTCTTAAAGGAATTTTAACGATTTTGAAACGTAAGCACGTTGGGAATGTTTTGGAATAGTGTGGTGTGGAGGCGGTGCGTATTGCTTGCTTTTTAGAAGATATTCGTGTGTCATATTCTTCTAGCCGCAGATGAATATGGTGACAAAAATTTGTTTGCTTATCGATTGTATTTAGTAATGTAGTTTCTAAAATTTAACAAAATAAAACAGTGTACTCATTGCAGTACACTGTTTTATTATTACAATTTTATTTTTTAAATTTAAAGCACAACGCTGTTTAGTTGGCGCAAGACTAAAATACTACTGGAATAATGTGAAGCAGCTTTAAATGCAAATTTCACTGTAGACAAAGCTTAAGTCCATTAATCCAATTATCTCAACTGGGAAGTCGTCCAATCAAAGTAAATCCGCTATTAAAAGTTTGGACATTTGAACAATGGCTGCGATAATATTGGAATAGATTTCTGTTATATTTCTTTATGGAATTTTAATGATTAAAGTTGAAACGTAAGCAGGTTGAGATGTTTTGGAAAGTGTGGTGTGGTGGTGGTGCGTATTGCTTGCTTTTTAGAAGATATTCGTCCAGCAGTGGACATCTATAGGTTGAGACAACGACGACGAACTATACGCTTAGTCTAAGTTTTTACATTGCAATCGATAGATTGTATTGAGCGTTAGATCGGGCTAGCGTAAAAGTAAAAGTAACCCTCACCACATCGCTAAAGAGCTCAATTTCGTGTTAGGTACATGCATCACAGCCAGCGCTCCAACGATACGTTTGGAAATTAAAATCGATTGTACTGAATTTATGACTCTAAATCAAGGGACTTTGGGTCAATTTTACTTTGACGCTATCGTCAAATAAAGTTAATTTGATCGAATGTTCAATACGATCAATCGAATTTGCAATGTAAAAACTTTGACTAAGCGCAATGAAGGTAAAGAATTTTAAATTTTACAGCAATGAAATCTGTTAGTCTTTCCAACTCAAAGCGAATCCGTCTAGTAGAAGAAAGTTTAACAGCTAGAACTTTATTTAATTTCGCGAACTTGATAAGTTCGAAAATCCTTGGAGACTACTTCGAAGTTCAAATATAGACTGCAGTAGGTAATTATAATATTTTTCACACCACTCGCTCTACAACGCCTTATTACATGGCCTGTTATCTAAGGTTAAAGTAAGACAATAAATCCCTAGGGTTATAATGTTGTACTGAATTCCATTATTCCCTAGGGTTATAATGTGATTTGAATTTAGAATCATCGCGCATCTGAAGGAAATTCTATTCATTCCAAAGAGGTTTTATTCATAATTCTTATTGCTATACTAATAAAGTCTAATTTCGGTAAACATAATGTGTTCTCAGCAGGCGCGGCCAACTCGATTTTCGAAAACCAAAGCCGTGGCCCACTAGATTCGCACTGACGAAATTTGTTTGTCAAATCGAGTAGGCCACGCCAGCTGAAAGAAGTGGTTGTATCGCGAGGTGTGAAAAGTAGAGTATTCACCGTAGGGGTAATGCTGTATTAATCTTGGGCGCCCCTAATTCCCGCGCTACTCTCAGGATTCTAGATGCAACACCCTCGCTACGCTCGGGAGTTACTCTAAAATCCCTCGTTCCGCTTGGGATTTATCCCGGCGCCCGTGACATAATACATCGCATTACCCCCGTGGTGAATAATCTACTATTAAACGACTTCAAACGTATATGTTATCGATATAATATATAAAATTCAAAGTCCTGACTGACTGACTGACTTATATATCAACACACAGCCTAAACCGCTGGTCCTAGAGACATAAATTTGGAGTGTGTTCTTTGTGAAGACTATAGGTATCCACTAAGAAAGGGTTGTTCAAAATTCCACCCCCAAAGGGGTAAAATAGGGGTTGAAAGTTTGCATAAAAGTCCGTTGTTTTTCAAGTTATAGCCATGAAATTTAATATATTATGAGCTGCGGGTTCAAAATGAAGAAAGACGTATTTCACAGTTTTTGAAAATTCGACCCCAAAGGGGTGAAAGTTGGTATGAAAAGCCTTCATTTCTCGAGATATATTTCAAGGTACGAGTATATCAACGAAACTTGGTATTTTAGCTTTCGGTAAAAAATAAAGAAGAACGTTTGTCACAGTTTTTCAAAATTCTACCCCAAAGGAGTAAAATAGGGGTTGAAAGTTTGCCTGAAAGTCCGTAGTTTTTCAAGCTGCTATAGCCATAAAACATTGGTATTGGATGAAATACGGATTTTACAGTTTTGAATTTTCTGTCCCCAAGGACGTCAAATAGAGAGTTTGTCCTTCAATCACACCGCAACAGAGCAACGGACGGACGTGATTTTTGCGCGGGTATAATTGGGTACTTTGAGAGTGACACAGGCTACTTTTTAGCCCGGGAAAGTGGAAAAGGCGTGCCTGTGGGCATTAAAAAACTTAAGCCACGCGAACGAAGTCGCGGGCGTCCTCTAGTCTGATATAAATTGGATTTGGTAAATTTCATCATTAAATTAAAAAGTTAATACATATAATATTAAACAATTACCCATCATCCATAGTAATATTATAAATGCGAAAGTCTGTCTGTCTGCTACAATTTAATGGTTCGAATTAAAGCTTGTGTTGTCGTATGGTTGGTGATTTTGATGTTATTATCCTCATGCGGACGAAGTCGCAGGCATCAGCTAGTACGCACATAACTCCCAAAATTAGAAATGCGTGCCCGGGGATCAATCTCAGAACCCCGTATATTATGTCTAAAAATCACTAGGCTATCAACACATCACCTAGTAGTATAGTACATTTTACTTTAATTAATTCAGGGAGTTACAGTGTTGGGTCCCAGAGTAAACCGAATGTGGTAGGATCAATTTAAACTTTAACTGGATTGCTGAACTTTGGTGAATTTAACTAAACAACAATTCACTAGCCTGTACCGCACCTCTACTATACGGAATTGTGATAATTAATTTGACACGATTGGGTATTTGACAACTACAGTTCGCGCGCGAGTTGATTGCAGAGTAAATGTATGTATCACCATACATTTACTCTGCATTCAACTCAGAAACTTTTATTCAAACGTCGAAACGCGCGCTTAGTATGCGCGATTTGTATGGAATACTTACTTGTGACGACATCAAAAGTCAACGCACTTTTTAACTTTAATCGACAGTTTAAAAATAGTTATCAAACTTAAAATAAACGGGTGAGGTGCATATTACGCCTTTTGGCAGGTATTTATATCTTATTTAATAATTGCAAAGTAAAAATTTATTTTTGACCTAGGCAACATCCGAATTCTGTTATGACATAAGAAAACTCTAGACTACACAGATGCAAACCATTTGGAAATAGCATTAGAATAGAATGGAGTAACTTTTTATGACAATGGGCATTCCATGCTTGTCGTAGGAACAAAAGCCGTAGGAGCCGAAAAGTCCTTGAGTGGAGACCACGTAAGCGTAGTATAGGGCGTCCTCCAGTACCCTTATTCTAAGTTGATGATAAAATCGATCGATCTTCTAGAATTCGATGACATTACCGTCAAAGTAAAATGAATACCTTTTTTAATACCATTAATTAAATTAATACCCTACCCATATCTTAATACCATTGATTTAGAGCTCAATTTCGTGTATGCATTCATATACGTTTACGTATAGTGACGCTACTTTGACGCTAATGTAATTAAATGTTTATACGATCAATCGAATTAAAACTTAGAATAAGCGTCAGCACGATGAACCGACGACATAAAGAGGGTGAAGTTGCTGGATGAGGAAGGTTGGGGACCAGGTTTAGTGGCGCTCACTAGGGTAGGCCTATGTCCAACTGTGGACGTCCACGGGCTAATGATGATGATAAAATAAAATAAAGGAATAAAGGAAGGCCGGTTCTTTCTTCGTTCCTGCACCGATAATAAGTTAAAGATGCCGTTCAGCCGTACGAGATTCTATGGTGATTCGTTCACGACGAATTGTGTCATATTGTGGAATTCTCTCCCCTCTGACATACGTCAGGCAAAATCCCTGCACATTTTGAAACGTCTTCTGAAAAATTACTATTTATCTATGTAATGGAGTAGAATGTAGTATATTTTAATATTATGTAAATAGTTATTTATATGGTAGATATCTATATGTGTAATATTATTATGTAGTGTATATATAAGTACTTTCTGTATGTATGTTTCTTTTGTATTTAGTTGTGTGCAATAAAGAATTAAATAATAATAATAAATAATAAAATTATAATTAAAATCAGTCTTTGTTTCTTGATTTAATTTTTGACCTGTAAAGTCAAAGCCGCCTCCGTGTGTAATATAATATGCAAATTGTTCGGCTAGTAGCTATGTCGGGGTGCAGCACAGCAATTAAATCGCCTTAAGCCGGGGCCTAAATTACACCAATCTAGTAGCTAGAGCTAATATAGCAAGCGTTTGATTACTGCACAGTGTACACTGCCACGGACACTGCCGTGGACCTGAGATTTGTGAGGAAATTGTCTATTTAAGGCCAAAGAGAAATTTTTAGGAACCTCGCGAGGAGAAAACACACGCGTGAAGCCTTCTTTGGTGTCTTGTCTTCTTTGGTGTTTTGATCGCCCTTGCGAAAGTCGGAAGCGAAAACTCACTATAGGGACCGGACAGGATAAAACATTTGCATGACTAGTCCGCATTGGAGTGGAACGACGTGTCGTCCTGTCGCACTTGAGTAGTACTCAATTACGCCTCCATATACTATCGGCTGACGCAGACTTTTTGTGTGTCAGTCAATTTTTTTTTCTTGTCGTGAGTAAAACTGCATTTCCTAATAATCTCAAAGAAAGAGAAGAAGAAGGACGAGAGATTGGTTGAAATAATGGTGATGATGATTTTTGTACCAAAAAGTAATAAAATACGTAAAAGAAAACATAATATTATACTATAGGACGGACGGACGTGGGACTGGGAAACCACCGCATTATTATCTTAAGAAAACCCCTACCATTATTTGATAAATGGAAACGGCTCACAACCCTTAGTAATCAACAATGGAGAGTACACGACGCAGAGACCTACTTTCAAATCAAGAATGAATAGGCATCTCCTAGACAAGTGCGCTCCGCCTTAATTACTTACAGTACAATTTTTGAATTTTGTCCCATATACTTAGCGCTCCGCCATAAGCTGCAAACCTAGAAATAAATAAAACATAAGCTCTATTCTATTTTGATGTTGGATTTACCTACCGCCTACAACAGACGGTAAAACCATTATCTTTCTTCAAATAGTACATTGAGTTAGTAACCATCGATACCTACTATCCGCCAAAATGGATGGATTGTATTGATTGATTGTTGTTATAATTCCCTTTTGTTTGTAAGTAGGTACAACTCTTTGTTTAGTCTTTGCGTCATTGTTTATCGTTGGGGCTTAGATAGAGATGCCTGATTAAAATTAGATCGTTGAACTAAAACAGTGGAAGATTTATTTTTTACTTTTTTTTAGATTGATTGGAAAATGATGTCACAGAATAATGACGTCCATCTGTCGGTCTATGTGTCAGCTGTGTCTCGCCCTTTAGGTCTGTTTGATTTTGTTAACACATAATTATGACACAACCAGTTTTGTCTGTTATTAAAATCACATCACAACTTATTAAAATCTAAATAGGTATATCGGTAAAATATATAAAAAGAAAAGATGACTGACAGACTGACCTATAAACGCATAGCTCAAACTCCTGAAAGGATCGGGCTGAAAAATAAATGTGAAAGATTGGATGTTTGTTACTCCTTCACGCCATAAAGACAGAACTGATTTAGCCGAAATTTGGAATGGAGATAGCTTATATCCTGGTTTAATACATAGCCTAAATTTTATCCCGAAAAATTAAAACGTTCCCGCAGGAATCAAAAACCTTAATCATCTAGTAGCTAACAAGACGTAGGCATTCTCTAAGATAATAGTTTGGAAAATTTCACTAATAAATAGAAAATTAGGTGGTGGAATAAGGTGGAAAGGACATTGACCAAATTCGCCTAAGTATCAACATACGTTTGAAATATACAGTAATTCTTAGCTTATTTTATAACCTTTATTCCAAATATTAGAATTCAACGGACACTTCAAATTAATTAAAAGTAAATAAATGGGTATTTCAATTGATTACTATACGTTTTCGTCTCTCGATTATTAACCACAGATCAATAACTTACAGGTTAAAATAATATCCAATACAACCGCTTGAGCGCTAGATCCGTATCGTAAGAAACAAGATAAAAGCAGCTTAAAGTGCTAAGTGCGCTAGTATTCTGAATCTCGCAACGCCATCTATTGAAAGTACAATAATTTAATATTTCTAACGCCATCTGTGAAGTTATCGATGAACTATGACGATACCTGCATCCTTATTAATAACACCATCTGTAATGTTTTTGACGGACTACTGCGAATCTTGTCTTATCTACATACTGTTTACAGCTGTATTACAATTGGTTAAAGATGACATCTATTTGATCAAGCAGATGGATTGCGAAAGCTGAAATATCCTCAAAATTGAAAATATTTTTGGTAATAAGTAATTTCTAAGCAAGTGTCCGTTGTTTTAATCTGCTCTCAAGCATAAAAAGGTACTAATTTGAACCCAATAATCAATGTTTTATGACGGTTGGTTCTTAGGCGAACTTTGTATGGGGACGGAACAATGTCCTTTACCAATCAAAATCGAACTTAACGTGAGTGAAGCCGCAAGCAATAATGAGTTTAACATACCTAAAACTGGGGACCTTGGTACTTTAATAAGGCGTACCTCAGCCTATTTGAAAATTCACAAAAGTTGCCACTTCAAGGGCTGGCACTACTTAAATATTCAACATAGGTTCGAGCAAGTGCCCACTTGTTGAATGGAACAACCCTCGAGGGGTTGTTTAAGATGCTAAAAGTGCGCATGCCATGCTAAAAGGCCTAGCCGAGGGTAATCTCATATTCCTTGTACAAGCCTCCTGTTTCATAATACATAAATACTATACACGTATAATATATTCATACAGTGGCTCGAAGCTCATACAAAGGAAAGGACAGATACCCTGCTACCGTGACAGTCATAGCACCTGTTTTTTATTTGGGGGGGGGGGGGGGGGGCAGGCTGTCCATGTAGGATTTTTACATAATAAAAAAATACATTACATTATTGATTTTTATTGGGAGAAGATCGCATTGGTGCTCCCCTTGTGCGATGCCCATTGAGCTCAAGAGTTACGTTTCTCTCACCTACGGTTTTTTTTCCTACTGTTAAAAGAGGTAGGAAACTGCATACGAATTCAGTGACAGAATATTGTATGGCACACTCCCTGCCACCCCGAGCGTTGCTCTGTCTAGACGCCTCGTAGGCTGGTAGGAAAGAAGTATCTCCTTAGAGGCTTAAAACGAGTGGAACGCCCTTCCGGGGTCCCTGTTTCATGCAACATACGACTTGGGTACCTCAAACTTAAACCTCATAATTGCTTCTCATAAGCATGATTGCCGTCAAACGCAAGCCTATCTTATGGTAAAAAAATATTTTGCAATCTTTACAGCTACATCTTACGGAAATGGGCTTAATTTAACTGCCATTATATTTATATACTTACCTTTTAGGTCATCCCGCTACCATCTTAGACTGCATCATATCACTTGGCAGGTGAGATCGCAGTCAAGGGCTATATTTTAATGGAATAAAAAAAATATGTTCGAAGTATTCCTATATTGTGACCAAATCAAACACGAGGACAACCGTATGACAGAACTAGAGAGAGCTTTTCTCAATCAGTAGGTACCTTGGTATGCGGCAGGACGTGGGAACCCACCGCATTATTATCCCAAGATAGATTTGATAGATAAATTAAGAGTTCTCCTACCATTATGTGATTAATGGAAAGGGGTCACGACCCTCAATAATGAGGAATACGACGCAAAGAAAGAGAGGCACCTTGGTAAACCACGGAAATAACACTCATTTATATTTTCACTATCGATATTGGTAAGAAAATAATATTACTACGTTTCATAATATTTTATTTTCCCCATTTCTGACCCAACAAATAAGTACCAAATCTCATTCAATAGTGATCATAAAAATGAATGGCAAGGAATATTGGATCAACTTGGATTCTATTATTACCGGGAACTCAAATCGATCACGGTTAAAGTGTCCCTTCGATTTGACGCCTTTGGTGAGCGACCCCTTCGATTCGATGACGTTAAACGTTAAATACTTGTACTGCACTTACCATTGCAGCCCATTAACGTCCCACTGCTGGGCACAGGCCTCCACTCTCATAGGAGAGAGGGAATTAGAGCTTAGACCCACCACGCTGCTCCAATGCGGGTTGGCGGGCTTTAACGACTATTATCATGTTAGTGGTAATAACCGGGAGCGACGGCTTAACGTGCTCTCCGAGGCACTGGGGTGAAACACCGCCAACTTCCTAACTCCGGGCTAGTACTGAGAATTTCTAGTCAGAAAAACCCAATACTTAATAATGGCCCGACCCGGGACTCGAACCCGGGACCTCGTCCACCAGACCAACGAGGCAGTTGTTCTAAGCGTACTAGTATTTGACGTTTTCACGTCATCAAACGTGCAAATTCAATCAAATTGGCGTCAAAGTAAAGTGGACCCAAAATCTCTTGATTTAAAGTCACTAATTCAGTACAACCTTAATTGAACTGATTTTTATATCGAAATTTTATGCTTGGAGCACTGGCTGTGAATACATACACGAAATTGAGCTCTAAGCCAATGTGTTTAAAATTTATTTTTACTGTACCCGCCCTGGCTTTGCACGGGAGGACTTACCCTATGAGAACGTATATATTCTTTATGGCAGGATAAAACATAGGGCACTGGCCCTTGAGTTTTAAAATCTGTACGTAACAATTAAGCGTTAATCTCTGTCTGTCTCCCTCTATTATAGCTAGATGGAGAGAGACAGAGTAGGTACCTATTTGTAATTATTTGAGTTAAAATTTTGAAGCCGCCGCGTCGTATGCCAGATGTAGTATGTTCGAGTCCCACGGCACTAATTCCATTTGCTTTGTTATTTGAAGTGAAAATTCTTTAGAATCGATGTGATTTAATTCGATGAAACGAAAAAGCGACACTAAAAAGAGGCAAACATTATTCTTAATTGAATAAAATACAAGTAATAGAATACAAGTTTTATTTATATCATTCTCTCGTAGGCTACTTTTCTGAAGTTTCACTTCTGCCGTGTATGAATTGCACACACACACTTTTTTTTTAATAATTTTCTTCTTATTAGAAAAGCGAAAACTAGTGAAAATAACTAACGTTCTTATTTAACTTTGACCCAAGATATCGGAAAATAAAAGAAAAACAAATCTAAGTAAAGTGAATGTTTAAATTATATAACAAAATTCTGTGTCGCAAAAAACGTTAAAGCTGGGAATTCAATTGTAATAATTTACCACCGGCCCACTTTTCGGGTTCGTATAAAAACTACTCATTCGACAATTCTGTGTAGATGTTATTGGGGTCCCAACTACTTACATCTAGTGCGAAAAAGTTATTTTTTGCTTGACAAAGCTTTTGAAGTAGAGCTACTTACTATATTTCTCATATTATAATTGTTTTGTAATTCTATTTATTATTAGGTCTATTCTTTATTTGTTAATTAGATGATGCCTGCGATGTCTGCGTGGATTATGATTTTTAGGGTCCCGGGGGAACTCCTTAATTATCCGGGATAAAAAGTAGCCTATGTCCTTTCCCGGGACATGTTATCTACCGCTATTCCAAATTTCATCAAAATGGGTTGAATAGATGGGCCGTGAAAGCATAGCAGACGTAGGTACAGACAGACAAAGTCACTTTAATTTTAGTATGGAATCCTAAGTATCCTAACTTCCTGATGGCCAGCCTGATTCTTGGAAAATTTATAGTATAAAGTTTGTGATATGTTATACCTATACTATCAAACTCGTATATGTTAGTACAAGTGGTGCAAGACCAGAAGTGGCGAAAGTTTGTCTCTAATATAATAGGCAACCCTACACCGCGTGTTTTCTAGTTCAGGGCATATAGTCCCACCAACCTATCTGGCCCGGTGACGAAAATTGGAGCTAATTTTAATGCATCTTTAGTTTAAAAAAAATCTGTTTTAATTTTTACTAGAGACGCTGCCGTCAGATAAGTTTGTGGGACTATACTAGCATCGCTTAAAGCCGTATCATTTCAATAGTGTTGACGTTTGTGTTTTAGCATAATTCTTCATCTTGGCTTTTCGTATTGCCACACCAGAATATAATTTTTAAGCTATTGCATAGCTTCTATCGCGGACCTTGAGGGTGGAGACCGAATCCAGAAATTCCGTAACGAAATTGAAAACCTAACACTTTGGTTGCTATGACTACTTGTGTTGTTGACTTCAAATTATTCAAAATAAAAAGACTATTTTTATGAAAAGATGATTTTTTGGAATATAAAGGCGAAATAATTTTATAGAATTATGTTTTATTTTATTTTAGGGACTTCAAGGTGACATGACACAAATATGCCATTTTGAAATAATACTTCTTTAAGCGATGGTAGTAACCCGCCAGAATTTGTACTTTTTAAGTGTTTACTTGTTTTTTATATTTCTGTGGCAATAAAGAATTGAACTACTTATCTATGTTATTATAAAATTGGGCAAAAGTAGGTAAACAATGTAACAAAAATATCCTGATTTAATCCAATATTCTCACCAGTATTATAATATGAATTTCTTGTTGAATGAGAAAAACGCATCGAAGCAATCGGCTTCGCATTCATTAGTCTATGAGTTACAAATCAGTTTTCTAAAGGTCGCGGGCATAGTCTAGTCTACATATTATATAAAAGGAAAAGGTGACTGACTGATCTATCAACGCACAGCTGAAGCCACTGGATGAATCGGGCTGAAATTTGTCATTCAGAGCATCAGCTAAGATGGGATTTTTAAAATTCAACCCCTAAAGGGGTAAAATAGGGGTTTCAAATTTGTATGAAAATTGAACTTAACGTGAGCGTAGCTGCGGGCAAAAGCTGACTGACGGATTTGGCTGAAATTTGGCATCCGCTAAGGATAAGCAGCTAATATTATAAGTTTTATTATCTTACCCTCAAGTGCCTAATACTGTTATTAGTCTACAATTTATTTGACGGTATTATTATAATACTTTTCTTATCTCAGAGGTCTCACAATAGAGGCCTTTCGTTCACTATTGAGGACAATGAAGCACTCGACTCTTATTATTATAGTCCTTACGAACGATAATTGTTATTATTCTAGGCTTTCTGGTTACCACTAAATGATGTTATGGGGAGCTGTTATTTTTTATTTTTCTCTTCATATTCTATTCGGCTTTACATGTTATATAAATAACCTATATGGCTATTTTATATGCTTCAAGTGATTTGGTGAAATTCATTATCATTTCATGCCATTGCCGGCTCACTATTGAGCACGGGTACAAAGTACAATTGTACAAGAATACTAGCCGCTACATGCCAAGCCGCGTTGCGTCTCTATAGTTTGACTAGACTATAGACTCTATATATACCTCTATGCTAGAGGTATTATACTCTATAGTATAGAGTATAATACCTCTATGCTATGGGCTAGACCTTAGTCGAACTTGACGTGGGTAAAACCGCGGGAAAAAGCTAGTTTGTAAAATAGTTAGGGGACCGCTTATCCATTATTCAACGTTGGCGGACGCCCAAGATGGCTTATCACTGACGATCTGCGTTGTGTCAAAAAAAAAGTAGCCCAATGTTACTCATGTAATTCATCAGGTAAATACAATCTCGGATAATACTTAATGTTATAAATGCGAAAGCTTTTGTTTGTTGGTTAACTATACCCATGTTAAAAATCTGCTCTGTTGCGACGTGATTGAAGGACAAACCAACAAACTCTTCTACTTAAGGGATCTTTTTCCGGGATAAAAATAAGGAGTTCCCGTGAGAATTAAAAAAAGACGTGTGGCACTCGGAGACTGCCGCGGTAAAGCTATTGCATATCATTTTTTATCAACTTGCTATGACTATTTGTATTGTTGACTTCAAGTTGTTGAAAATATAAAGGCGAAATATTTTTATTTTCAATAACTTGAAGTCAACAACACAAGTAGTCATAGCAACCAAAGTGTTAGGTTTTTTTACGTTACGGAATTTCTAGATTCGGTCTCCACGCTCAAGGCCCGCGATAGAAGCTATGCAATAGCTTAAAAAACTTATTCCACGCGGGCGAAGTCGCGGGCATCATCTGGTTTATAATATTTGTATGATTATATTGTATCCGTAATTTAAACGAGAATGAGCGCAAACATTATAGGGACTAAAGGTTTTCCCTCCTCCACTGATAAAAGCCGGTTTGTTAGTTCTAGGGGACCTATTATCCATTACTCAAAGTTGGCGGACGCCCAAGATGACATATCGTTGACACCCTGCGTCGTGCCAATATCGCAAAGTGTGTCTAAATTTATGTGTAAGAGGACATTATTAATGGCCCGAGAGGATGAGGGAAATTTTGAGAAGTCGCTTGATCTTAACTAAGATTAGCAACGTGTCATTCGCAAAGTATAGTGGGCAATCTCCACAGAGATAAGCCATCTGTGCGGGAGATATTATAGTGCAAAAACAGGTACACTCTCTATTCCCTTTCTCTCATAGCCCCATGGGACAGAAAATCCGACAAGAGACTGGGGAGCAATCAGGCACAGGACGGCTTTACGTGCTCTCCAGTGTTGGCACGGTGGGGAAACACCGCCAAATTCGGAAATAACTTCGGAATAGTACCTACTGAGAATTTATTTTCAGAAAAACCCAATACTTAGTAATTATTATGACCTGAACTCAGTAATGGGACCTCTAGCCACAGCTGGACCTGGAGTCAGTAAGAAAAAAGTAGTAGGTCCACGAGAAAACACCTTCACCCGGGGTTTTATTTCATAGGTGGGTAAAAGAATATTAATAAGGGTGTTAGGGTTCAAAGTCAAAGTCAAAGTTAAGATATTTATTCATAACTAGATGATGCCCGCGACTTAGTCTGCGTGGATAAAGGCTTTTTCCGCGGAACTCTTGAATTTTGCGGGATGAAAAGTAGCCAATATCCTTCCCAGTAGGGATGTTACCTACCTCTATAGCAAATTTCATCAAAGAACAGCAGACATAGGTACAGACACACTTTCGCATTTATAATATTAGGATATGGATTGGTACACTGCACACAGTACACTTTATGAACGTCAATAATAATACAAAGTATAAGACGTGGTGGTGATAATTAACGACGGGATCCTAAAACTAAAGAGTTCGAACTTCGATTCTCGGGTACGCTAACTTTTATGAGCTGAGTATGTGAGTTTCAAATCGCTATCGATCGAATCCCCAACTACCTAAATCCGCATGTAAACCAATGAAATTATTCAAAAACTAGCTTTTGATCGCGGCTTCACTTACATTAGTAGGTTAGATTTTCATGCAAATTTCAGTTCAGTGGTTTGAGCTGTGCGTTGATAGATCAGTCAGTCAGTCAGTCGGTCAGCTTTTCCTTTTAAGTAAGTAGGTATATATTAATTGAAATTAAGATTTCCTCAGCCTCTGTGGCCATAACGGGCGTGGTTAGTTTGACAGGCGATTCAAAATGGCAGATGATCGAACGTCCAAGGGGATTTTATGAAAAGTGTTTTCATAAAAAAGTGTATGTACCTATTTATGAAAAGTGTTTTCCTTTTTTAGGAAATTCGGAGCGCTTTGTTCGTTTTATTTAATGGTTATTTTTCTGTAAAAGTATGCTTTACAAAAAGGTATACTCATAAGATTATCATAGGAATGAGTAAATACTTCTAACTATAATACACATAAAATTGTTTGAATCTTCGACCTTACGGACTTAAATCCGTTCTTAACCTTTTAGCTAGGTATTCAATTTTCATTGATTGAGAGGTAGCTTTTGAAAAGTTCAATACCTTCACTTGTTAACATAAGCTTACCTCAACCTTCTGATGACTTTAGTTTTTGTAGGTACCTGTGCAAACATATTATTAGGCATAATTTGTTTATTTTATATTATATACTAATATTATAAATGCGAAAGTGTGTTTGTTTGTTGGTTAGTCCTTCAATCACGCCGCAAGGAGTAACGGATCGACGTGATTTTTGGCATGGAAAACGAGCTCTCGCGGGAATCAACAGAACTTAAACCACGCGGACGAAGTCGGCAGAAGCTAGTTATAAATATGCGAAAGTATGTTTGTTCCTTGGTTTGTTAGTTTGTCCTTCAATCACTGTAATTTTTTGCATGGGCATAGTTGAGGACCTGGAGAGTGACATTTCTACTTTCAAGGCTACTTTCCGGCGCAAAAAAAAACTTAAACCATGTGGACGAAGTATACCTACTATATAATATTATAAATGCGAAAGTGTGATTGTTTGTTGGTTTGTCCTTCACTCAGAAATGTGAAATACCTACGCCGGAGTACCGAAATATTATGCAGGAAGTCAAGCGTAAACCTGTGTAACCATAAAAACATGATTGATGATGACTGGGCAATTTCTTTCACCCACGCCTATCTTGCCCTTTGATTTAGCTTTTTCCCAATTCTGATAAACTTATCTATGTGTAAAAATTAGAACTCGTCAAATAATAATCTTTTACCGACCCATTATATGCAACATTTAAAAAAAAACGAGCTGATTTATCAACTCAGGTTCCGTAGGTATTACGTTAGAATTAACTTATATAATATTATTCGTTAACTAGCTGGTACCCGCGACATTGTCCGTGCGGAATTAATGATAAAAAGGAGCCTGTCACTTTCAGGTCTTCAACTATAGGTAGACACGCAAAAATCAAGTCGATCCGTTGCGGCGTGATTGAAAGACAAACCAACAAACAATCAGTAATTAGCAATTAGCAATCTGTATGATATTTACAAGAACAACTCCTTACCGTTTCCTAATAGTATAAATACCAAAAAAAAATAGTTTGGAGCAATCTTAGGAAAATATTGTTATCGAGAAAATTGTAGCTAATCGTATCCCTGTTACAATTCAAAATAAAATTAGAATAAAGCACCCAAAAAGCAAAAGAGATCTAAATCCACGCGAAGAAGTCGCATGCATCATCTAGTTGATTATACAACTGTGGTTCTAACATTTTCACCGACATCTCCGTTTCATTTTTACGCCACGAATTTTATTGAACCCTAAAATATTATGGCCGGCACTAAAAACTTTGCTTACCGAGATACCTACTTTATTTTATCACGATACAAACTCGGCGGTTGAAAACAGAATTGGGTATTTGAAAGTTATATTCGGTGAGATTCAAGTTAAAGCGATTTCCCGTTCTGGTACGATCTTAATATAACATCCATGCGTGGTTAGCCCAATGCCATCTTAGACTGCATCATCACTTACCACCTAGAGCTAAGCGGTAGATTATAAAAAAATTACGTTGTTTTTTTCGTATTTCGTAACCGCACGCACCATTCGCCTGAGCTCAGGCCCTTTCTTTGGCCGACGTACTATATTAGAATTAAGATAAGCTAAATACAAATTCTATTCTATCTACATAGTATTTCTTCGACTTTTTTAGAATAATTTTGTGAATATGTGTAATAATTTAGTTTAGTTTTTGTAACCTATTACTATTATTTTATTGTTTTTGATTTAACCTGAAAGACTGTTCAATGTTAGAGGAGGACGATTATCACTGCAAGGCAAGTCCTTGTGTTAATGTTTCTGAATAAAAGTTTATTATTATTATTAATTTTTAAAAGTTTATTTACCTTCTGAAAGAATATAAAACTAAATAGCTCTAGTGTGAAAAATAGAGAATCTCTGTGGTTTAAAAATTAAAAGGAAATGAGAACTTCCATTTTAAATTTCTGAAGACCAACAGCTTAGGGGATGATAACTTTTTCAATAAATAACAAACTCTTAAGCGAGTTCAGAAATAAAAGATGATCGAGCATGCGGTTTATCTGTTGATTTTAATTTAGATCGCGAGGAAACTCTCAATTCATCAAGATAAAGTTTGAAACTCTAAAAAGAAAACTATTATAAAGAACAAGATAAAAGTTCACAAACTATTTACCCGATTACGCTAGAAATATTCTTACCAAGTAAAATATAATCGTTGGTGATTCAATACAATTCATAAATAGATAAAATTAAAATCTAAATTAAAAAAAAGACGTGTGGCACTCGGAGACTGCCGCAGTAAAGCTATTGCATAGCATTTTTTATCAGCTTGCTATGACTACTTGTGTTGTTGACTTCAAGTGGTTGAAAATATAAAGGCGAAATATTTTTATTTTCAACAACTTGAAGTACACAAGTAGTCATAGCAACCAAAGTGTTAGGTTTTTTTCGTTACGGAATTTCTGGATTCGGTTTCCACGCTCAAGGCCCGCGATAGAACCTATGCAATAGCTTAAAACTAAATTAAAAACTAAAACTAAACATTAAAAATATCATCTATCCCGCTGCAATGAGGCAGTGTGCCCAGAACGCTCGCTGCGTTACCCCGCTGAATAGCCAAACTTGTATGTTGGCCGAGTTAACTGCCAGCCCTCCGGTCACCTGTGGACTCTGTGAGACGAGAAGATAGATAGAAAAAAAGGATCTGGCATCTTCGCCCCACGACCCCAGGGTTTTAACACCAAAAGGCACAAAAATGAAATTAAGTAGGTATGGCATTTAACGCCCAATGTGGAATAACGCCCGAATGCTAAAAATTGGAGATAATGCCGCACGAGTTACGTTACACTTCACGCACACATAGAATAAACCAATAGGAACGCACGGACGCGACGCGACGCGACTCACGCCACCAAATACTCAGTTGCGAACTTTACCTCAAGGACGCCGGCAGTGCACGCTGTTATTATAAAAAATACTCAGCCAAATTCGTAAGTTTTAGTATATTTTCTATAATTTACATTTCAAATTTTGTGATTAGCGTCCATTTTAGATACTTTTATTTCATATTTCATTGAAGATTTGATTGATTTGTTTGTAATTATGTGTGAAAATATGAGAACTAGGTAGAAGGTACTATTCGGGTAATAACGCCCCGTAAAGTGAGGTTTGGGCGTTAATAGCCTGTATGGGCGCTATTATCCTTATGTGGGCGCGAATCGCGAATAAATATAAAACGTATTTAAATTCCCAAGGATTGTAAGACTGATTACTGATACTGTGAATAATTCTTAGGATATTAGTTGATTACTGATCTCATTCATGTTTAAGCCATAATGTTGTACCTATTTAATTTCAGGGCGTTAATTGACGCACTGGTCTGGGACGTCATTAGCCATCTACGTTTAATAGCGCCCAATAAGCATTTTATAATTATCTGTATTTTTATTAAAAATCCTTTAGATGTTGATGTTCTATAGTTTTAACACATGTTAGAAGTGAGATATTGTTGTTAAAGATGAATATGTAGAAAGTACGTGATGTGTTGGACGTGTTACAAAATTTGAATATTGTAGTATTTGTAGTTCATATAATGATAATTATAGTGCTATCTAAAAAAGACAATATAATATACTTTTAGGTTTTGTACGGCTCTAAGTCGAAATATTTATGTTTATTAAGATAATACGTAAATTAATATATGGGCGTTACTAAAAACTGTATGTTCAATAACGCCCATGACAGGGTATTCAAAAAGTCTTTGTTTGCTTAATCATATATGACTGATAGCACTTATGTGTTATTTTTTTGTATTCTTTTTTTGTCAATAAAACTATTTTCCCAAACAGTTTTTTAATTCAATCATTTCATAAAATAATATATTAATTTGAAATTAAGTGGGCGTTAATTGCCTGGGATACTTATTTTCAATCATTTCATACTTGCGCCTCTTGGCTCTTTCTGCATTAGTGGCCGCCAAGTAAAATTGCTTTTCTGTCGCTTGATATTTGAAATTTTCACCAATTATATTGAATTATCACAGGTATTAAGCGATTTTACTAATTATTATCATACAAATTAAAGGACGAGAGACGAGTGGCCTAACTGTGACAACGCATATCAGTCGACTGCGATTTCAACCATCGCATCGACTGATATGCGTTGTACCACAACAACGTTGAGCCGAGTTGACAACTGGATGGGTGACCGAATTTGAACGGCCTTTTCGTTTCCTCCATGTCTCGGAGAGCACGCTAAGCGGCTGGTCCCGGTTATTTCAAAGTCAAAGCATATTATTTTATTCAATTTAGGTACACCTATTCACGTCCCGTTACTTATCAAATATGATGTTGATTATCACTTACGGTATCTTAAAAGCTACGAGGGTTCAAACGCGCCGTCTGTAAAAAAACCCGCTACAAACTACCACTAAAATCTGATAATAATCGTTATAAAACCCGAGTTTAAATACTCTAAGTCGAGTCCCATCCCAAAAAACTTCTACCATTATGTGATTAATCTAAGGGGTCACGACCCTCGGTAATGAGAAATACGACGCAGAGAGAGATCATACAAATAACCTGTGTCTGAACATACTGTTTATTCAAGGGTACGAAAATAAACAATCCAAAATACACCTGACACAATAAATTCCAATTAGTGACGAAAGGCAAAAAACGTTTTTAATTGCCACTTCTAAACAGTAATGATGACAAATTACTAGATCATTTCAGTCTATATTGTCATTAGTTTATCACTGAACAAATTGTGGCCGGCATAATGAAATAAACAAAAATGAAACTATTAATTAAAATAAATCAAGAAATGCCTAGCTATTAATGATATAAAATATACTTGCCTTAAAAATAAATTATTAACAGCCGAATTTATCTTTTAAACCCCCCCACGTAAAAGTCAAGTACCCAAATCTCACGAGTTAGGTTACGGGCGATCGCTATTCTATAAAATATGCGGATCGCAAACCTTTTTTGGTCTTCATCAACGTAACACAGGTAACGTGACAAATTGCCATTCGGGTGTGAAGGTGCCACCGAAATACATAATTTATACCAGCTGTGTTTGCGGTAATGGCCTTGCATGATTAACATAATAAAGTACCATCTGTACAGGTTAGTCTAAAAATACTATTAACCTCATAAATTAACTAACTTCCTTAACTTGTGGACGTAATACTATTTGACATGTGTTTTACAACTTTTAAAAATTCAGTAAACAAAATTTCTATTTCATACAAAAATCTAAATGTAAAGTACGTACGTCAGTGCGGCGAACCAGTTATTGCTCAATTTGTCTGCCTAATAAAAAAATCTATGTTACATAATTATTTTTTTAGAGTTTAAGCAACTAATTGCTTATACTCTAATAAAGACACTACAGACTGATTATTCGGAGGAAGAATTTAGAAGACACCCATAAGCAACAAGCGCTACGTTAGAAGGGATAAGAGCTGCTGTAGCTCTCGTTTGTTTTACGTACGCGATAGAAAAAGATGTAATGTGAATGTAAATACAAAAATTCTCTTATTGAGACGTATATATTTATTTAAATACGTCTTTGCAAAGTAATTCTTCTGTACCTAAAAGGTACTATTAAGTATTGTGTGGTAGCACAGAATACTAATAAATAGTACCTTTCGTAATAGTTAGTATTCTGTGCCCTAAGAGTTCTTTGTTTTGCTAAGTGTTAACTTTTCCATTTTCCCAATAAATGTTCTGTGTATCGGAGATTTTCTGAAGTTTACCTACCTGAATCTAAGTAGGTAATAAGTAGACTTGTTTACAAGTTTACTGTTTGTTTGTTGAGTGCTATGACAAGTCTGTCACACTTGAAATACAGATAAATAATGATAAAAACATGCCTTCGACGTTTACTATTACTTGAAGATGCCCGTGACTTGGTCCGCGTGGATAGGAAATTTTTGATTCTTGCGGGTTTCTTTATCTTCTCTTCTCTTATTTCTATCTCCTTCACCAGGATACAACTTACCTCTGTACCAAATTTCGTTAAAGCTGGTTGTGAAAGCGTAACAGACAGACAGATAGATTATGTGACGGAGGGACGTTGGCTTTTAATAATATTAGTATGGGCTAAGTACACAGTTAAGTGTTGATATTTCACAATAATATGATTACCATAACAACATAATATTCTATAGCAGCCATTCAGAAAATTTTAGACTCTTCTATACCCTTTCATGAGGCGTTGATAGCGTTGAAGTCATGATAGTCTAGTGGGTAAGACACCCGACCTCGAATACAGGGTCGCGGATTCAATCCCGGGCACCTAAAACTAAATTGAATATCACTTGCTTCGAACGGTGAAGGAAAACATCGTGAGGAAACCTGCATGCCCGAGAGTTTTCATAATGGTTTCAAAGGGGTTAATAAGATAATGATGTTAGTTTTTTTAATATTCTACTACAAGTTGGCCCTTGACTGCTATCTCACTTGATGATAAGTGATGATGCAGTCTAAGATGGTAGCGGGCTAACCTGTTAGGGGTATGACTGTTATAACCCTAGTTGGTTTCTACACGGCATCGTACCGGAACTCTAAATCGCTTGGCGGTAAGTACGTCTTTGCCGGTAGGTTGGTAACTAGCCACGGCCAAAGCCTACTACCAGTAATTGTTGCATAGTTTAGTGGTTAAAGAAATAATGCGCTGTGTGACATTTTTTCTTTACAATAGCAATTTCATTCTGGAATAAGCTTTGTTTATTTCACTTACCTACGCCGTAAAACAAAACTTGGTTGGTCGTTTATGGCGCCCACCTTCCGTTGTGTTAATAAAAGTGCCTTATCAAAATTAAAAGTAGGTACTTCATTATGACGCCCTTGGTTTAATTAAAGCGAACAAAGGGACGTAGCAGCGTTTATGTAAAAGGTAGGAGTATTATTAACTTGGGTTAATAAAACTGTAACTGGACGATTCCTGCACATGTTTTTTAGGGTTCCGTACCCAAAGGGTAAAAACGGGACCCTATTACTAAGACTCCGCTGTCTGTCTGTCTGTCTGTCGGTCTCCAGGCTGTATCTCATAGACCGTGATAGCTAGAAAGCTGAAATTTTCACAAATGATGTATTTCCGTTGCCGCTATAAGAACAAATACTAAAAATTAAAAATATATATATATTAAGGGGGGTCCCCATACAATAAACGTGTTTTTTTCGTATTTTTTTGCTCAATATTAAAAACGGTAACAGGTAGACGGTTCAAATTTTCACAGAATATTAACTTGTATATTACCTTTCAAAATAAATAATTAAATATCAATAAAGTAAATATTAAAGGGGGGCTCCCATACAACAAACGTAATTTTTTGATATTAACAGTAAACCTCTACAAACAAAGTTAGTTTTGTGGTTCATTAACAAAGGTAATTATACCTACTTCTTGAGTACGGAACCCTCGGTGCGCGAGTCCGACTCGCACTTGTTTTAAAGTGAAAACTTCTTTAGCCGCGTTGAGCACTTTTTGGTACGAGTAGGGGGTAAAATTGTGGATTCGCGTCACTGACAGTACATGCTCCGCGCTGACATGCTCGCGTTGTTACGAAAACAAAAGGTCTTAAATATGAATATACTACATTCGTAATTAAAGTTTAATGGCTTAGTTTTAAAGGTTTACATTTTAAATATATATTTTTTTAATTTTTATCCTTAAAAAGTTAATTTAAAAAACATCGGTATTTAAACCGATTTTATTATCAAACCTAAACGGCGTTTACGCGGTAATGTACCTACCTTTTTCATTTAGCAATTGGGTATAAAAAATCCTTACTCCCTTTTTTATTTTTTATCGGATATTTATAATATACATTTAACTCATGATACTTTATCAGACTGTAAAATTTCGTCGCCTGAGGAATTATTGTTGGGGTCCAATAGCTTTATTGCCTAGAGTCTAGACTCTAACAAAACTCGACTACAAAACAGAACCGAAGACAAAGATAAAGGAAGAGAGAAAAAGATTTGGTACCAAAAGCGCGAATCTAAGGAATGCTTCATTAAAAACACAACATTTTTCGCAAAGCCGTTCTACAAATTTATATCAATGTATACTCTTATCCTAAATTGTGTCAGCAAATCCTTATAAATTAACCCCTCACGTTACGGATTCCCGCTCAATTCCCGCGATACGTTGAGGATATAAACTTTATTGCCTCCGACGATCTCTTATGTTCCTCTCACGGCGACGACGTTTGGAATGAATTAATTCTTAGATGCCTGCGTGGATCATAAAAGTTAAGTACCTACTTACTGTATTCCCCGGTTTTGTATTGCAATGTAGATTGTACGGGCATATATTGAACGCTTCAATGTATAGTCCTACAAACTTAGCTGAACCGGTGACCAAAATTGAAACAAATTTTTATGCCTGTTTAGTTTTGTTTTTATTTTTTAGTTATACACTAGTGTAAGCATAATTCCAGAAGTGGGCAAATAATTAAAAATTACTTTAAAATATGTTTGTACTCTCTTCAAAACGTGCACGAGCGAATGGTCACAACGTGTACTAGTGGTTTCACGAGAGATTTAATGTAAACAAAAGTATAAAACTTGGCCAAAACATCACAACAACAATAAATTAATCATTCGATCAGGCTGCAGTTGCTACTGCTAAGCTCTAAATCAAATTGCGATCTAAACACAAAAATATTCAATAACCGCTGAGTCTAACATCAAACGTAAAAATATTTGTATTTATGTGAATAATTCCAATATGGCGTTTCCCCGCCAAAGAACGAACCGAGTGAAATACATCGAATGAGTCAAATATCTATTTAATTAAAAAATTCATCAACAAATAAATTAACAATCTTTTATCTTTTCTAAAAATTCAATTCAAATTTAAAAGCAAAGCTGACACTAATGACGCTGTCACACATGTCATAGGTAGGTTCTTTTAATCCGGTAACGCATTGGCGGTTCCTCTGTTGCGGCAAATATTTATAGGTGGCGGTAATCACTAAACATCAGATGACCTGCCGGCTCGTTTGCTCGCTATTAAAATTAACATAATATCTACTTATCATCGGTCTTGTAATTAGCGTAACGTGAGAAAAGTCATAAGGTCCTAAATGGCCAATTATGAGCTACACATGTCATTGGAACCACCATATTTTCATTATCTGTAATTATATGTCTAGCTGTCATTTTTGTAGCTGCCACAGCTTTTGTTTTGATAAATGTGTCGATGGGTATTGACTGTTTATTCAAAAGTACAACTAAATAATTCTTCAACTTTATAATATTCTTAAACGGGTTTGATTTTATTTGTGTGCGGGCAAAGTTGCGAGCGTAATAATAACATGTAGAGTAAATATTGACTCAGCGGTGTCGATATTTCACATCAAAGTTGTTTTACTTGGTAACCTGGAATTCGAATAAATTCAAGCATACACGAAATCGTTAGTCGAATTTACAAAACAAAACACTAATACATTGTTGATTTGCCAGTCATTCACTAGAATACAAAGTTATCTGGCCCCGTTTGCCAAAATTGGAACTAATTTTTCACGATCATCTATGTATAAAAAAACAAACATTTCCCGCGGGTAATTTTCCATGATAAAAAGCCTATGTCACTCTCCATGTCCTCAATTATACCCATGCCAAAAATCACGTTGATCCGTTGCTCGATTGCGGCGTAATTGAAGGACAAACCAACAAATCTATAAACCAATAAACAAACACACTTTCGCATATACGGAACGGACGGGTATAACAAGGATAAGCAAAGTTGACGCATCAGACTCGCCCGACTTCAACATAGTGGGTAGAAATCAAAATTATTTTGTACTTTACAGTGGCGTTGGAAGTCGGTTTTTTGGAAAGAATTTTTATTTTTAACTTTTTAGTGTCAGGGTTGAAGATTTGGAGTCAGAATTTTTATGGGACCATCTCGAGAGCTTCCTCTAACGACTGATAGAAAAAAAAAATCAAATCGGTTCAGAAACCACGGAGATATGCACTGACATACATTTAAAAAAAAAAAAAAAACGCGCCGAATTGAGAACCTCCTCCTTTTTTGGAAGTCAGTTGAAAATGTATCTTCTTTTTTACAGCTCAAAATTTCAGGTTATCCCGAACTAGATTTTCTTTATATCGTCTAATAAATGATATCTTTTCGGGAATTCCACCCGAGTGGAGCCCGGGTGGGTCAGCTATTCATGTAATTCTATAATGCACTAAATTATATGTGTAAAACGGATTTCTGTCAAATTGGTTTGACCCGGATATCCTTATTGCGGTTAGAGAGTAAATATTTAGTAGGGATAATATGCGGATAGATATAATGGATTTAATCAGAAGACTGATTTACTTAACTCTTTATAATATTTATTATTTTTTTACAAAAAATGTCTTACCAGCTAATGCCCGCGACTTCGTCCGCGTGGATTGAGGTTTTTTTAGTTCCCGCGGGAATTCTTTAATATTCCGGGATAAAAAGTAGCCTTTGTCCTGTCCTGGGATGTAACCTATCTCTGTACCAAATTTCATCAAAATCGGTTCAGTAGTTGGGCCATGAAAGCATAGCAGACAGACAGACACACTTTCGCATTTATAATATTAGTATGGATGTATGTTTCACCGTAGCGCCCAAACTACTAAGCCGGTTTAGATTAATGAGGTGTCCATCAATTTGTTTTAAAAGTCCGGATGATTTCATCCGGACTCGGGACTATTATAACAAATTGATTGAGGCTACTTTTAATACTAACAAAGTAATTGATATGACTATGTTACATCCAAAAAATGGGGATCTCTAGTCTTTTTAGGGTTTCGTAGCCAAATTTGGTAAAAACGGAACCCTTATAGATTCGTCATGTCTGTCTGTCTGTCTGTCCGTCCGTATGTCACAGCCGTGGTAAGTAGATGTATTCTGTGAACCGCACTATGATTTTCTTACAAAAATAGAAAAAAAAACAATAAATTTGGGGGTTCCCCATACTTTGAACTGAAACTCAAAATTTTTTTTTTCATCTAACCCATACGTGTGGGGTATCTATGGATAGGTCTTCAAAAATGATATTGAGGTTTGCAGTATCATTTTTTTCTAAACTGAATAGTTTCGCGAGAGACACTTCCAAAGTGGTGAAATGTGTGTCCCCCCCCTGTAACTTCTAAAATAAGAGAATGATAAAACTAAAAAAAATATATGATGTACATTACCATGCAAACTTCCACCGAAAATTGGTTTGAACGAGATCTAGTAAGTAGTATTTTTAATAATTTAAAACTTACTGCATGTTTGTACGGAACCCTCGGTGCGCGAGTCCGACTCGCACTTGGCCGGTTTTTTTTAGCTAGTATATCGAGTGGGATGTCAATTGAAAGAGGACAAAAGTCTGCACGTTTTATATTCCTCTGTATGAAGTACAATTTTAAAATATATACCAAGCGACAAAAATACTTTTGCAATATTATTTCCATAGTCAGGTTAAAGTTTTTTAACCTTTTCATCTTGTTAATCTACGTGAGAGACCCATTCTCCGCATTTAATCGACGTTTAGTAAGCCACACTAATGCTTGCGGGTAAAACGGTCAAATCAGTTTGTCCCGGATATCCGGCTTGCGGTTAGAGGGCAAATAGGGATAATTTCCGAATTGATACGGAATTAAGTTAGTTATTTTGTAAGAACATTAATTTATTTACTTATCTTTTATTATTTAGTAGCTTACCCAGCTTTTTTAACAGCTTCACTCACGTTAAGTTCGATTTTCCCCGTTAGGGGTTCAATTTTCAAAATCACTTTCCTAGCGGATGCCTACTTCATAGAAGCTAAATAGGTATGTATACAAAATTTCAGCCCGATCCGTCCATTGGTTTTAGCTGTGCGTTGAAAGATCAGTCCATCAGTCAGTCACCTTTTCCTTATTTTAACGATCGTATTTAGCTTTGGAATTGGGACATACTCAGGTCAAAAATAGTAAGCGAATATTAAATAGAGGTGGAAAGACGTAATGAATCCACGTCTCCTGTTAATTTTATGTTTGATAACTATTTTAACTAGGTATATTAATATAAAATTTATTTTGTTAATTGACTAGTAATACTTTATTGTTCAATCTTTTGTTATAGGTACTAGTTATTGACATTTTAAGTTATATTTCATTAATTTAACAAAAAAATAATATAAAATTAATATTTTATTGTTACAGGTGGACAAATATAGACCCTGGCAAAGTAAAGAACTATTGGTAAGTAAATAAGTATTTTAAAGTGCGAATACGAACTCAATTGTATTTGTTGACGCAGGTGTCTATAAAGTACGTTTTATTATTATTCTTAGCTAACTTTTATCGAGTAATTCTTTTAAAAACTTAGGTATTTTTGCCCTGCATTATACCTACAAAAAGTACAAATGCATGCGTGATGCCAGGCGATGATTTTCAGCTGTGGCCCGGGTGACGTCACAGGCAACGGAATGAATACTTTAAATACCTAAACTAATTAAACAATAATAACAAAACTATGTCCTTAAAACATTTTTATGGTAGCTACTGAGCATAGATTAATTATACTGGTTTATATATTGTCTTTGCTACTGAGGGACTGAAGATACGTAGGTACGCTAAACACATAACAGTATTGTACAACGATCTGTCCCCCGATTGTGTAAGGACATCGTAATCGTAAACGTTTGTTATACGTATAATAGGCATGATGACTGATTTTGAAAAATGGTCAGATTATGTTCGGAAGTGTTTACTATTTCGAAAAAATATCTTATTTCAGCAGAAAAATAAGGTTTGGTAGATAAAATTGGCATTTGAAATTTAAATTTTAAAATTGACGCCAAAACGTTCGACGGTGTCATGGCGTCGTTTGTGACGTCACTATTGTTTTTACCCATGTACTCTGTGCAGTGTGCAGTAAACAATAGTGTGATTGTCAAAGCTTGAAAACAAACAATTGTGACGTCATTCGCTTCTTGGTGTTTTATCCAATATGGCGGATTGCTGTATTTTATAGTTTTATCTTATCAAAATAAAAAGTAATCTCACTCGAAATAGAAAAATAAATACGTTTTCTATAATCCATGAATCCTATTTCATTAGATAAATTCATAATTTCATTGATTCTTGGTTACTGTCATCATGCCTATTCGACCTGTTTAAGGTGTTCATAGATGCCTGCAGGTCAAAAAGCATGTATGAACTCCTACAATTCGAGTAATACGTTTTAAGCTGTCCAATGATTACGATTTGCTTAGACAATTGGGCCTCTGATCTGAATGTATGTAATGTATGTGTCTGTATGTATGTAATGCCTTCACATAAAACCAAATTTTTTGGAAATTCGTTCACTGTGCAGGCAATTGAACTGTGGAATGCACTCCCACTGAATATAAGACAGTCGAAATCGCTGGGCTTGTTCAAAAATGCTCTTAGGACGTATTACCTTGCTAATTGAAGACGACTTTAGTTTATATTTAATTTTATTGTATGTATATGTATGTAATTGTATATTTAAGTTCATATTATGGTATTTATATGTATAATAATATTTGTTAGTTTATAATATATGTATGCATTGTATGTATTAAGATATTTGTGTATTGTTGTCTATGTATTGTTATGTAATATTTTTTTTTTTGTATGTAGTATTAGTATAATTTTGCGCCACCTGCAGTCTAATTGTTTCCTTGAGTTCTCCTAATAAGGTTGCCTGGAAGAAATTGCTACTTAGCAATAAGGCCGCCCTTTGTACTTCTTTGTTTTATTTTATGTTTTCTGTATTTTACTTTTGTTATGTGTGGTACAAATAAAGAGTTTAATAATAATAATAATAATAATAATGTACAGTTTACTAACGATATTATGATCATCATGAAATTATAATTAAATATTTTTTTTATGAATTAAGCATAGTAATCATTCACAATTCACAAATTTACCAATGCTGATGGCCAAAATCTAAGCACAAAAAATAACGAAAGATTTTATTTTTGTAAACAATAAATCCCCAAACAAAAAAGGTATTTTGTTTAAGAATACCCAAAACTTTTTGTTCCCCTAACCTCTTTCCAGTTAGAGATTTCGAATAAATACGACGTTATGAATAGAAAGTTTTTGATATCAACGTAAAAACTATTAGGTAACTCAAATACAGTTTTTCAACTTTAACCCAACTTAAATCTTTCCCTCGAAAAATCTGTTGAACTTTACAGAAAGATAGACAATTTTCGCAAATAGAAGTTAGCTAAGTAATACGTGTTTTATTCGTATTGTTTCTTCCTGGCTTCCTTTTTAGGGTTCCGTACCCAAAGGGTAAAAACGGGACCCTATTACTAAGACTCCGCTGTCTGTCTGTCTGTCTGTCTGTCTGTATGTCTGTCTCCAGGCTGTATCTCATAGACCGTGATAGCTAGAAAGCTGAAATTTTCACAAATGATGTATTTCCATTGCCGCTATAACAACAAATACTAAAAATTAAAAAAATATATATATTAAGGGGGGTCCCCATACAATAAACGTGTTTTTTTCGTATTTTTTTGCTCAATATTAAAAACGGTAACAGGTAGACGGTTCAAATTTTCACAGAATATTAACTTGTATATAACCTTTCAAAATAAATAATTAAATATCAATAAAGTAAATATTAAAGGGGGGCTCCCATACAACAAACGTAATTTTTTGATATTAACAGTAAACCTCTACAAACAACGTTAGTTTTGCGGTTCATTAACAAAGGTAATTATACCTACTTCTTGAGTACGGAACCCTCGGTGCGCGAGTCCGACTCGCACTTGGCCGGTTTTTTATGCGTTTTTCTATGGGACTTTCTTTGATGCTATTTTTTACGGTTTTTAACTTTGACAGCATTAGATAGGCCTCGCAAAAATGCTATAGGTATCTTATTTCAAATTTATGTGTAAGTACTTTTCTCTCTAATATTCCGATAGGACGGAAAATTCGGCACGACCGGAGAGAGATCAGACCGACGGTTTTACGTGCTCTGCGTGACACCACGGACTTCCTAGAAATAATTCAGAAACCTCATACCTATTTACTTAATTATTATATTAAGACCCGCTACTCGTATCCAGGACTTTGTCATCCGCAGCCGTAAAAACTAACTACTGAACCAACGAGGCAGATAAGCTTCGATCTCCCTGGCGCAGTGATGAGCGCTGTTGTCTTAACGTGGGAGGTTCCGGGTTCGATTTCCGGCAGGGTCAATTTTGGAATTTATAATTTCTGAATTTTCTGTGGCCTGGTCTGGTGGGAGGCTTCGGTCGTGGCTAGTTACCACCCTACCGGCAAAGAAAAAGAATTACCGCCCAAGCGAATTAACATTCCGATACGATGCCGTGTCGAAACCGACTAGGGTTTTATATAACTGCCATACCCCTAACAGTTTGGCCCGCTACCATCTTAGACTGCATCATCACTTACAGGTGAAATCGCAGGCAAGGACCAACTTGTAGTGGAATAAAAAGCAATAATAATAGAGGACTAGGGTAGGGAGGGTAAGGGTAGAGAGAATAGGGTGCTAAGAAACTATTAAATTTTTTCCATGTTGATAAATAAATTGAAATAAATTAAATTACTGGGCTGTATGGAGGAGATCACTTTTAGTGATAAGACCGCCTTTGCGCACTTTGTTTTGTTTTTCTTTTTCCATGTTTTTTTAAATGTTTTACGTAGCAATAAAGAGTATATCTATCTATCTTTAAACTAACCAATAGAATCACCAACTATAATAGATCGATCTTCCTGCCAATGTGTCCATCAGTTTAGATCACCCATCCGTAAATAATCTCCTGATGGATTCTCCACAAACTAAATTTAACCACCCGGTGAAAGATAAAATGCGAAACGTAAATCTCGAATGGATTGCTGTTATCGTTATATTTGCGTTGCGTTTTGCGGTAAACAATGTAACATGAATGTATTGACGTCATAACGTTTTATATTCATTCATATTTTTAAACCACATATCATCCCCTACAATAATAAAAACGTAGACTTTATTATTAACTTGGTGAAAATATTATGTTAGATAAGAGCACAATATAAATTGCCTCGTTGGTCTAGTGGCTATCATGCTCGACTGCGGCCGACGAGGTCCCGGTTTCTCGGGCCATAATTAAGTATTGAGTTTTTCTGACTGGAAATTCCCAGTAGCCTGGACCATTTTTTCGGGTTGTGCCACACGTGACACAGTTCATTCCTGCGCCTCTTCATTGTTGTTTAGATCCTAGATCTTGTTTAGATCGTTGAGGTGCAGGGGTGATCTACCTCTTTAGGTATGCTTATTTATGTTGTGTGGTACAATCCATACTAATATTATAAATGCGATAGTGTGTCTGTCTGTCTGTCTGCTACGCTTGCACGGCCCATCTGTTCAACCGATTTCGATGAAATTTGGTATAGGGATAGTTTGTATCACGGGGAAGGACATAGGCTACTTTTTATCCCGGAAAATTAAAGAGTTCCCGCGGGAATCAAAAAACCTTAATCGAAGACGAAGTCGCGTTCATCATCATCTAGTTTGGTAATAAATGTTTTGTCTTTCTTTCTTTCTTTCAGTACCTACTAGCCCGGGGTTAGGAAGGTGGTGGTGTTTAACTCCCGTGCCTCGAAAAACACGTTTTAAGCCGTCCGTCCCGGTTATGATCACTAACATGATAATAGTCGTTAAAGCCCGCCAACCAGCATTGGAGCAGCGTGGTGGGTCTAAGCTCTAATGCCCTCTCTCCTATGAGAGTTGAGGCCTGTTCCCACCTAGTATTCGTATAGAGAATAGAGTTCTATAAAAACCCCAGTAAAAGTCATACCCACTTATGTTTCGCAATCACAGATCTCTCAATAGTTAATGACAGGCGTTTATTTATTTTTCCACAGCAGCCGGCAATCGATTTCCTGACCATACTCACTTCGTTTCCGGTATAAACAATACGTTCACGGCATCAATGGATGTATGATGAAACGGATGGTGCCCACGACTTTGTCTACGTCAATTCAGAGATTTTGAAAAATAGGGACATATACCAGGGGAAGTCTTTGATTTTCCGAGCAAAGTAACATTTTATTATTGCATAGTATTATTATTGATTAAATTAGGTATTCAATAATAACCACGGTACGCTTACAGCAATGTCAAAACGCTTACTGAGTCAGGAATAACAAATTTGATAATATAATTAATTAAAACTAATATTAAATACGTCTAGCTGTTGGTGCTGAGTAAACAGATCGTTGAGCAGAGTTAGTACTCGTTATAAAATGCTACATTGTATCTCGTAGTATTCTACTGCACTTCTGACTATTGCAAGTTTAGACAAAATAAAAAAACCGGGCAAGTGCGAGTCGGACTCGCGCACGAAGGGTTCCGTACCATTATTAATAAATAATTACCTTTGTTAATGAACCGCAAGACTAACTTTGTTTGTAGAGGTTTATTGTTAATATCAAAAAAACTATGCTAGTTAGAGCAATGGCTATAGTTTTCCTGTAAAATATACGTAAATTCCTATTGACCATAATTATTTCAAATTTTTCGATTGGTAAACTCCGGAGATAAGGGGGGGGAACGGTATTTTTTTAGACATTTTCCCCGATAAATCAAAAACTATCATAACTAAAAATAATTAAAAATCTGTTTTAGAATGTACAAAGTAAACCCTTTCATATGATACCCCACACAGTACAGTTATCTCACTTTTAAATTTCAGCCCTCAGATTTTCCCCCCTTTTTAAATAAGAACAAAAATAATTTCCAATTTTTTTTAATTCCAGTGTCTTTGGGCCACTAATATACACAACTATTCCAAATTTCATGTCGATAGCTTCGGTAGTTACTGAAATAATCGAGTGTGACGGACGGACAGACGGACAGACGGACAGACGGACAGACGGACAGACAGACGGAGAAAGTCGCACCATAAGGGTTCCATTTTACCATTTTGGTACCCTAACAAAAACGATTCCATTATGTTATGTTTGAATGATAAGACCAGTAACTGCCCTCCGATTCGGGATAATGTGCAGGAATCCCGTTTTTACAGTAAGGTTTAAAAATTTAAACTGAAATTATCTATATATATAAAATTCAAAGTCCTGAGTGACTGACTGACTGACTTATATATCAACGCACAGCCCTAACCGCTAGGGTTAGAGACTTGAAATTTGGACAGTAGCTTTCTTTTGTGACGTAGGCGCTCACTAAGGAAGGATTTTTCAAAATTCCACCCCTAAGGGGGTGAAATAGGGGTTGAAAGTTTGTATGAAAGTCCGTCATTTCTCAAGTTATATCCATGAAACTTAGCATTTGGGCTTTCAGCCAGATATGCACCAGTACATGTTTCACAATTTTTGAAAATTCGATCCCCAAAGGGGTGAAATAGGCGTTCGGCGTTTTTTAAGTTATAGCCATGAAACTTGATATTTGGGCTACCGGTTTAAATTATGAAATACCTACATAATTCACAGGTTTTATAAATTCTATCCCAAAGGAAGTTAAATAGTCCTTCAATCACGCCGCAACAGAGCAACGGATCGACGTGTTTGTTTTCATGGGATATTTTTATCCCGGAAAATTAAGGAATGCCTATGGGAATTAAAAAACTTATGCCACGCGAACGAAGTCGCGGGCGTCCGCTAGTTATGGATATTATTTTGTTATGTTGACCAACCGGGTAGAATAAGCTTTGTAATGAAACAAGAATCGATGAATCGGTTCCAATTTGACCGAGTTATGGAGTAAAATCTATAAAAACTGTCATCACCTATCCCGAAGGAAGGGTTCCTTTATGGTTTTTGGAATAATTATAAAATAGGCTATTGGGTATGTTAACCTAAAATCTTAGCTATGAGTGTCAAGTTGCATTAAAATCCGTCCAGCAGTTTTGATGTGATGTCCGAACAGACAAAAAAATTCAAAAGGAATATTTTGAGCTCTGTATCAATAACAAAGCATTACCCTACACACCTTGTTCGATCCTCTCACCAAAGTTTACCTCGTGGAGATCGCTCTGTAAGCAATAAGGCCGCCTTTGCATACGTAGTTTTTAGATAATTATCTGTAGGTACTCTTTGTATTCTTTCATGTGTGCAATAAAGTATTCATCTATCTATTGATCGATAGATAGATATCGATCTATCGATCTATCGATCTATGGATCTATCGATCTATCGATCTATCGATCTATCGATCTATCGATCTATCGATCTATCGATGTATCGATCTGTCGATCCATCCTTCTATCTATCTATCATTTCTTTGGATAACGGAAGGCTGTACTTCAATGCTAGTCAGATTTTGTATGCTTTGCTATAAATAAATTCCTACTTACTATCTAAGCTTTCGAACTGTAGCCGCTACACAATATAAATCACGTTAGTCCCTTATCAGCGCCATGATATGACGTCACAGGCATGATACGAGCGATTACCGATGGCGTCATGAATGACTTGTATTCGCAATCCAATAAGATGAAGATAAAAGAGAATCACAGCGCATAGAGATACATTATAATATGAGCGTGGGTATGACTAATCGCCTACGCCCTACACCATGATTTTTCCGTCCAATGGGCGTTGATATAAATTAACCTCTATTTTACTTACATATGATGTCCTTTTGATAAGGTAGTTCATGGGTGGTGGTATTATTTAGGTTTACTTGTGTTATAGAAATCATAAAACTCAAACTTATATTTTTTTATTCAAATAAACTTATTAAGAGTGCTTTTGAATCGTCGAGTGAATCTATACCTACAGGGTTCGGAACCATTCCTACCACAGACCATACAACCAATTCCTACCGAGAAAATCCAGCAAGAAACTTGGTGGTAAGGTACTCTTTTTTTTAACGTTAGCCGTGGCGTGATTGAAGGACAAACCATCAAACAAGATGATGCCCGCGACTTCGTCCGCACGGATAAGGATTTTTGGATTGCCGCGGGTACTCCTAAATTTTCCAGGATAAAAAGTAGCCTACGGATACAGATTTTCATACTAAATTTCATTAAAATCGGTTGAAAAGATAGTTAGTGAAAGCGTAGCAGACAGACACGCTTTCGCATTTATAATATTAGCATGGATGACGTGTAGTGATGGCTAAAAGCACTCACTCTAACTTCTTACTTAAGTTACTACTTACTAAGACTGCTCCAAAACTTTAATTAACACTGAAAGTTATACATGTCCAAACAAGCGGAAACATGTCCGAATGAAACAAGTTTCATGCTTGCTATGTTCTAGGAGAGTGTATAACTAGTATGTAGTTCACAAATGAAAACTTAAACAATTTATCATTGTGTAGTTGAATTGTGCACAGGGGCCATACTGCCAACGCTTATAGCAATACTTAAGGAATATTACTCAAAATGACAGTTTGATGTCACGTACCTTGACGATCCTAAGATAATTTAATATAAAAAATACTTTTTAAACAACCGACTTCAAACACCCGTGCCAACTTTACAACGACAAGCACACGCTATACAAAGTACTTATTTTACTGTCGATATTTTAAAAACCGCTCGACCGATTTCGATAAAATTTATATGGGACCGCATGGGAAGTATGCTCTTTCAAATAAAAAAGAAATTCAAAGAATCATCCAAATCGGTCCACCCAGTCAAAAGTTCTGAACAAACATTAAAAAAAAAAAAAAAACAGTCGAATTGAGAACCTCCTCCTTTTTTGAAGAAGGTTGAAAAGGATTATAATTCTAAAACAGGAAAGTCAATAATAATGAAACAATATTGCTTTAAGCGTTTGCAGCATGACCCCTGAAGTAAACCGATTTTATTCCAATCGGGCGCACGCGTATATCCCCATGAATTAATCCCTTATGGTAGGAGCCTTCAATAGCTACCGCCTTTCAACACAAGTGTAGAAAGATTCTTCTTAGCATAATTTATGAAATTTATTCCCGAATCTTCGCGCGCCTCCGGTATTTTTTCCACTCTAATGCATGTTTTATGTTAGGAAAGCGTTGGAATTGAATATTCACAATGACTTGTTCGCATTGATCCAGCTACTAACTGACTACTCGCACTAAACAGTAATGAAAACATCCGCGCCTCGGAGAGTACGTTCGAGAGAGGATATTAATGTATAGTGTGTAGTTACCAATTTTGAATAAGTATACTTTGAGTTTGAGTTTGATTTTAGTGTTATAGTTCTCCGATTGTTTCTATTCCAGACTTCTCCCTTTTGTTAACTAGCCCTAACCATTTCCTTTGTACCACCCCTCTTGTATTATTTAAAAATTGCAGATTTATATGACGTACCTTATGCCCTACCCTGTACCCCTTAAATAAGGATTATAATTCTGAACTAAGTGCACCAATAATATTAAAATTATACTGCTTTAAGCGATGGCAGTAAGTCTAAGTGGTGTACTATGGCCCAACCCTCTCATTCTGTGACCAAACTCGTGCTCAGTAGTGAGCCGAGGGGTTAAAGTGATGACCATGATTCAAAACATAATTTCAGTTCCAGGTAAAAATTCCAGCGGCTTATTATGTTATATTTTTATAGTAAACCTAATTAAGTAATTTACGATATTGTATGGTTATAATAAAAAAAAAACCTGGGCGAGTTTGTTGTAGGCTCTTCTCAAACCAGGGCGCGTTTGGAACCTTCGTAGCTTTAGTTTTAAGATACGTAACTGATTATCACCATTATATTTTATAAATAATTGGACGTCAATAAGTGTACAGTGTACCTAAATTGAATAGTTAAATATTTTTTGACTTTGACTTTGAAAAGTAGGTAAGTATTTTCCATGTAAACACTTTCAATTGTAGACTTTGTCAATACTTTCAATCAGAATGAAAAATCTTTAAACTGGAATACTACGGGCAAAGGCGGCTCGCTCAAAGGAGCGCTGGTGCAGTGAACTCCCACAAAATTTCAAAAAATACATAGGTACTAGGTAGGTATAATAATCAAATAAACTTTGCTATAAACGTTATAAATATTTTTATATAAATCTATTCCCATTGTCATTTTAATCATGAATATCCATAAGTACCTACCTACCTACTTTACTACTTATTTCATCAATCAACACAAATTTAATACATGGTATTTTTGTTATGTGGAGCGCTTAGAACAACGCTCCTATAGACGAAAGTTTAGTACAACGTTCATATTGAAATGTAATGAGAGTAAAAGAGAGCATTCGATGCGAGCGGCGCGTGAGACAAAAGATTTGTATGAGAAGTTTGGTAAATATGGAGCGGCGCTCCTGAAGTCCTGACACGAAGTACGCATGCGCGATATTACCCGACTAAATGACATGGCCTGTTGTCACGAAGAAAGAGTTAAAACTCGCGAGTATTTTTTTATTCGTATTATGCCGGTAAGATGTAAACAAAACACAAAATACGAAAGTAAATTTATTTTGATTTCTTCGCGAGTGCGTCGGATCATTGTACAGTGGCTGAAAATCTGTATTGTTGTTTTAAATAATGTACATATTGTGTTGTGTATTTATGTGAAAAAGACTGTGATTTATGTAAATAGTGTAGGCGATTAAAATGGAACAATATAACGTAATGACCGCCGAATGGATTTCATTTACAAATAATTGGTAAGCATTTTCTTTTTTTTTAGTGAACTCCCAATATGATCTTTCACGAGCCGCCTCTGACTACGGGTTCCACTGGTTGTAATGTAGACCAGCCGTACTTAATGCATGTTTTATGTTAAGAACACATTTGAATTAAATATTGTCGTGATCGTGTGTTCGACTGGCAACATTTATTTATTATTTATAGAATGGCAATACTGATTTCATGTTGGTATTGCACTATTAATGAATTCAGAGTTGGTAGAGGGTAGGCGAAAAAGACATTGTGTATAAATACGGGCGTCATTCTGTAAACAGGAAGTTGAGTATCGCTCGCCATCAGAGGTGCACGCCTGTGCTGTGTACATTCTTATATATCATAATATATACAGTGTTATACTTTTGTGTATAGAATGAGTTGAGACGTGGTGTTGGAAAGTAAAGTGTGTGCGAGATGATAGCTGAAATGCCAGTAAGTCCTTTGTTGTATCGTTCCAATTCATTATTTATTTATTATTTAATCTCTGATGCATTTTAAGAGTAATCTTTAACACATGTGTTAGTGTGCTATTTCAGGATTTCTATAAGGTACATTGTGGGTAGCGAAGTTGTTCGCTACTACCCAAAAATATGCCCGTTCTATGCCCACGTGTAGTTTTATGAACTTCCAAATAAAGATCCGTAGTTAGTCAATCGGTCTTAGGTTGTATCTAGTCATGGAATATATAGACCTTAACGGGAATTCGTGACAACTTCAGAAGTGAAAATGAACCCAAGAAAACAATATTTTTTTAACACGAGAAAAATATTGTTCACTAAGTAGTTATATTGTGACACAATTCTCTGTGTCGTACCTTCAAAACTTTTAAACAAAGAGTTACTAAGTTACTAAGTTCAAAAGAGATTGACTACTTTAATCAAAGTTAGCATGTACTTGAGATCCATTCTTGCTATGCTATAAAGATAACGTGCAGCAAAGAACTTTTGTTTATTGCTAAATCTGTTTTGACACCTATTGTGTGGGTACATTGAATAACATTAGTTCTGGGTGAACTCTTAGATTTGCTATTTTGGCTATAATATTATTATGTTGTATTCCATTTGAGTAGAGGTTAAATCGAGTGTTTGGTAATGATCTCGTGCGATAATAATTGACATTGTATCAAGGCAATTAATATTTGAATTACATTTATATTTCGTATTTAGTTACCCACAAATTGGAAAAGAGTTTGCTGTAAACTTTAATATTACGTCATCACGACGTTAAGACTGTGAAGTCTCATCTGAATGAATTGCCAACTCAAACCAGCTTGGCGACTGGCTTCCATCGAGGAGGATGATCCCCGAATTACGATTTTGTAAGCAGTTTACTTTAGTGTCGAAGTAATTCTGATTCTAAGGTATTTAGTTTAGATAAAACACATCGATAGAAATTTCAGTGAATTGAGTTTTGAATATAGTGTCCATAGTATTTATTTATGATAGATGATGTAAAAATGTCATGTCCTGGACATGAGTCCAAGAAATTTTGTGTTATTTAGCTATAATCAACAAATAAAGCGTCAAGCGAGAATTTCGCCAGTATGAGAGTTGACATACTGGAATAAATTTCACTAGCACCGGCCGTCTGAGCAGCCATTTTAGATGATTAAATGCGATACCATACAGCTTGGTTATTACTACTGGTTAACCTGAGGTACTCCTAGAGATATGAAATAGGTAAATAATTATCAGTTCTAATTAACTCAAGTATTTGTGAATTATTCTCTGGACCATCACTTTGGATGAACGTTACCTAAAGTTTTATTTAGTGTAAATGTAGTTAAATGATTATTGAATTTAAAAGCAGCCTCGTGCCTTCAGACTAGTGTACTGAATGAGATTGTAGTTTTTTTTTACGCACTGTTTAAGTTTCGAATTTTGATTTTACAAGGTTTTTAATTTTTAATTTAGTTTTTAATTTGAAATTTCTATTAACCAGGCATAGATTAGATTACTGGTTATTCACGAAGAGAATTCATGGAGTGAATAATAGTAATAAAAAAAAAAAGAGAGAAGTGAATATGTCAAATAAGATACCCTCATGTCAATACTAGGATGCAAAGCAATTTATCGAACTCTGATTAGTTTCATGTGTGATTTATAAGAAATACGATAAAAGTATGATTTAGTTTTAAATTCTCGATATAAAAGTATACTTACTGGTATACTTATTTTATGTGATCTAGATAGTTTAGTCTGGTAGTACTAGACTCGATCAAAACAGGTGTCTTAGGAATTTGTAGTGTTTAAAAAGTAATTTTTTTGAGTGGCAGGGCAACTATTTATATTAGTGCCGCGAGTGAACTTAAATTACATTAGTGAAGTACATTGGCCAGACATGTAATTTATGATAAGTTTATTTAAGCACTTGCTTAAAATCATTTGCCCTTTTATTAGTGATTTGTTCGATGGTTGTTGTACCTATGCTGAAAGAATAATAGTGGTTTTACTGACCAAGTCCTTTTGCAACTCTTAATATGTGCTATTGTCACAGCATATGTATTTTAGTACTGTATTGTATATCAGCTATTGATATCATTATCATTTGTAGTTTAAAAAAAAAAGGGGAACCTCTTTCTATCGCATTACAGGTTGATTGACATCAGGGGTTCCGCTTTCATGTACGGAAGCCTTAGTGTCTCTTGACAGATTTATCAGTGATTGAGGTTAATAATGAAGGATTTTGGAAGAATACAAGATAGAGACGTTAGAATATCTTAGATTTCAAGTTGAAATTGACGATTTTGCGTAGCTGGTATTGTGGGAGTAAGAATAAAGATATTGAATGATGGTCAGAGAGCTCGTATACGTTTGGAGTAGTCATGAGTGTGTCTACTCACTATTATAGAGTGGCCAAGTGTGTCGATATTTTAAGGTGGCCATGTGAGTCACCATTTTAGAATGACTATGTATGTCATTTGGGCCATGTGAGTCCATAGAATGTAACCAAGTGTGTTACTAGAGTGGAACAAGTGTTTCCATAAGTTGTGACCTAGGTGGCCATGTGAGTCACCATTTTAGAATGACTATGTATGCCATTTGGGCTATGTGAGTCCATAGAATGTAACCAAGTGTGTTACTAGAGTGGAACAAGTGTTTCCACAAGTTGTGACCTAATGAGCCGGTAGGTTGTGAACAAGTGTGTTACTGTTTTTGACAGTATGTTATCTAACTGTTCGTGAAAGATCTAATGTATTTTATTTACTTAATTTTACGTACATATCAAACTAAAGGGATGTACATAATGAAAGCAAGTTTTCTAGTCCAGAATTATTAGCTGCTTTAGTAGATTACTGTACAAGTAACTCGTTCTATCTAGAACTACCATGGCATTTTATTCATTTTTCATAGTTCCTGTGTGCCTTTAAATGTTTTTGATCAGGGGAATTTCTACATTTTTAAATTTTTAATGATTTTAGATAGATTTCGGTTATTTTAAACGACTAAGATCAATTTTTACAAGTAGTATAACTGTACCTAATGGTACAGCCGCAAAAATTGATTGTATTTGTATGGACTTTAAAATGGATTAATTAGTGATCCCGATGTAAGGCGACCGATCCTCGACGTGTTTCGGATGTATATAATCTGAATGCGCCGAAATACGAATGAATTATAGTTATTTAAAAAAAAAACTATGATGATCAAACGAACTTGCAAATTGAAATTAGATCGATATTATATGAGTACGCTTTATTTGAAGATATACAACAACATAGTTATTATATGTACACTATTTATAATAACGTACCAGATCGATGTCGATGTGGTTTAGGAAATGATGCATTTAATAGCCTTATTGTCATTGGTTCAACTTATCAGTTGGTCACTCACCCATTCGTTATATTTGAAAGATTTGTGTTTCTCAAATATATGACTCACTTGTAGACTATGCTTAGTAGTTTAAAAAGTTAACAAGCAAGGAATGCATAAAGTAAATTGAAACAAAGGTTCCAAGTTTGTTGTTGTTAATAGATCTTTCACTCGTTTGTTTACACTATTTTATGGCTTTCAACATAATGCGGTCCGATGTTCGGAATGCGTTAAGAATTAAATACGGAAGGATATATACTTCAGCTTGTAACGGTGAAGGTTGTAGTAATTTTGAAATTCTAGATATCGCAAAAATAATAATTCCAAAAATAGTTCAAACGTGTTTCGTCAATACTAATTAGCATTCCAGTGATTCAGTTTGACCAAGTTAGTTCATTAAATGTTAAATTGAATTTAATAAAAAGATTAAAATTTTTGGAACATTTACTAATCACAAAGAAAGATAAATAAATAAATATAAGGGCTGAACATTTGAGGCTCGAAGTTAAGTAGCTTGCTAGAAACTACAGTCACGACACGAGAAGCCCGTTCAATAAAGTAATAAAATTGTAAAAATGCGCCATTCTCGAAGTCACATTGGGTTTTCTTTCTATATATTTATCTGAGTGATTTGAAATAATGAACTGGATGATAAAATTTAACAGACTATTATTTGAATTGAAAATGAAATCGCGCAATTAATTATCTTTTGCCATCCAAAATCTCGAGAGTATAATATGATGTAAAAATTATATTTTCTAGAGAGTGACTAGTGCGTGCTTGCTTACTCTAATTTTATCTCCATATTGTTTTTCTCAAATTTATTGAATAATGTCGTGTGATGCACGGGCGTTGTGGATCCGCAAGCTCGTGACGAAGGTATACCCTCACCTAGCGGCTCCGGCCTACAACCGTCAGTTAATTTGTAAATACTTACTTTAATTATTAAAAGACGCAGAAAAGTAAAGCAAAAAGTATTAAAAAGCAGAATGAATAAAACACTCAGTATATATACTATATTATGTTACTGACGTAATATATTATAACTTGGTGTAACGTTTTTATTTATAATTGGTTTGATTTTTGTTCATATGTTGAGGTAATGATTCTGAAAAAAAAAGACAAAAGAGGTTTTGAGTATTAAATTCAAATTTCTGAATTTGGGGTTTTCATCTAGTTTTTTTTATTATTTAGTTTTGTATCAAGCTTTGGATTTACAGCAAAATTTGAATTTTGTATTTTAATTTGAAATTGCTATTGAGTAAAGTTAATTTAAAATAATTATATGATAGCGATTTAGTAATGTACAATAATTGCAAGCCGATTCTACTTCAATTCATACAAAAGTTTTGCATTTCAAAGAAGCCTTTGATGAAGAGTTAGATTTAGTTTTGGACTAAGGTTTAGTTTTGGACTTTTTGTTTGGTTTTCAATGATGATTGTAGTCAAAGTTCAGGTATTTGACCCAGTTCAAAGCATTGGGTAAGATTCTAAGTATTTCACAAGTTAAAGATTGTCTTGGACAACATAACCTGAACTGATTCGGTTGAATTTTGTGGTGCTGTCTCTTTTTGATGGGTTTATTCAGAGGTTAACACGGAAAGGAAAGGTTAGGAAAAGAAGGGAATAAACTAAAACAACTTGTGTTTTGAGGCGTGTTTAATAGAATTGAACTCTATTTGTTAAAATTTTTGAATAAGCTAAGAAAAATTTCATTTCATTTATTAAAAACGTTGACTGTTACATAGTTAAAGATTTTAAAATAGTAATAATTTAACATAGTGGGAACAGTCTACCGCCAACAGGTATACGATGTCAGGAATTTAGAGCAGATAATTTAACATAGACTTAATTTGATTCAAACGATTAGTAAAGATTAGTTAATGGTACAGCAGATCCAACTGAATTGAAGAATTAATAGATTAGTAATCCTGATTAATGTTTGCATTGGATGCGGTTGTAGATTTTATTGTGAACTCTGGGGTAGTGTGTGATACTTATTTCTTGTCAAGTCCTAAAATTTTAATAAAATCAGCTTTCCTTTACGTTCTGATAAATTTTTCGATTTCAATAAAGTTTTTTAAAAAAAGCAGGCATGACACGTCATGTATGACACATGATAGGTGGAGCTCAGGATGATAGACCTGTTGGTCTGTTACAGATTGTAATCAGGGTTTAGATATTTACTTAGCTTTAGATTCAGCGTCAGATGCTTGTAAGGTATAAATAACTGAAACGGTATAAGAAATAAAATAAATATTGGGTATTTTATTAAATTTGAATTCAGTTTTAGACTTTTGCTTACGGTATATGTAACATACTGTTTAGATTATGTTTTAGACTGTAACTGTTCCAGACTTTGATTAAGTTTCAGATTAGATTTTTATTCAGCTTTAGATAATTAATCCTTTATTTGCCTAATTTTATTCTATATGAGTTTTAGATTTAAATTGCGATATTTTTATTTCTGTTGTGAAATTTCGACTCAGCGATATCAATCAGTTTAATTGCACTTCACACACACTTCACAAATCTCAAGATCAAAAGCCCGATAGTTTTGGATTTCAGATCGGTTTGAGGTTTTAAGTTTGATATTACTAAATTGAAAAAATGTAGGTTTCCTTTTTGTTATCCTTTTTAATTCTCCCGAATGTCGTGATTTACTAAAACTAAATGTCATCGTGCAAGTATGAATGGATGAAGATGTTTTGTTGTACACTACAGATTGTTGCAAGGAGTGAAGCGAACTAAGCTTAGCAAAGCAAATGTTTGGTGGTTGTGCACCGGGAGGTTGCACAATGTCGGATGGCCGAATGTCGTGATCGTGTGTTCGACTGGCAACATTTATTTATTATTTATAGAATGGCAATACTGATTTCATGTTGGTATTGCACTATTAATGAATTCAGAGTTGGTAGAGGGTAGGCGAAAAAGACATTGTGTATAAATACGGGCGTCATTCTGTAAACAGGAAGTTGAGTATCGCTCGCCATCAGAGGTGCACGCCTGTGCTGTGTACATTCTTATATATCATAATATATACAGTGTTATACTTTTGTGTATAGAATGAGTTGAGACGTGGTGTTGGAAAGTAAAGTGTGTGCGAGATGATAGCTGAAATGCCAGTAAGTCCTTTGTTGTATCGTTCCAATTCATTATTTATTTATTATTTAATCTCTGATGCATTTTAAGAGTAATCTTTAACACATGTGTTAGTGTGCTATTTCAGGATTTCTATAAGGTACATTGTGGGTAGCGAAGTTGTTCGCTACTACCCAAAAATATGCCCGTTCTATGCCCACGTGTAGTTTTATGAACTTCCAAATAAAGATCCGTAGTTAGTCAATCGGTCTTAGGTTGTATCTAGTCATGGAATATATAGACCTTAACGGGAATTCGTGACAATATTCATTATTATTTGCGCGCTGAACACTGGCGTTCACGTTACAGAAAGAATTTGATAATTTAAATATTTTGTCAACCAACTTCAAAAAAAGGAGGAGGTTCTCAATTCAACTGTTTTTTTTTTTTTTTTGTTACCTCAGAACTTTTTATTGGGTGGACTGATTTGGATGACTCTTTTTTTATTTGAAAGGGCATACTGCCCTTGTGGTCCCATATAAATTTTATAGAAATCAGTCGAGCGGTTTTTAAAATATCAACAATAAAATAAGTAGGTACTTTGTATAGCGTGTGCTTGTTGTTGTAAAGTTGGCGCGGGAGTTTGAAGTCGGTTGTTTAAAAAGAATTTTTTATATTAAATCCAACTATGAAAAAAAAAATTCAGTTTGACTATGTGTATGTTTTAATGTCCTTTTTTGATTAACTTTTACGCAAAGATTCTTCTACTTAATATAAAAAATTTATAAAACATTCTTCACTGTCCTACCTTTTGTAAAAATATATGATAAAAACCAGTTATAGGATATCTACGAGAGAATAAATAAAAAGAAAGGAATATGAGGAGCCATAAAATTGGTAATTTTTCTCAAGTTACCTAAGAAGTCTGATATACAGTTTCTAATAAATCTTGAAATTGATAAAAATAAAGTATATTTTAATATGGTGTAAAGTATTTTGCCCGCACTTTTGCTCACGTTATTCAAGTTTGATTTTCATACAAATTTCAGAGCCCTATTTTACCCTCTTTGGGGTTGAATTTTCAAAAAAATATTTCTTAGCGGATACCTACTTTACAAAAGCTATCTGTGTACCAAATTTCAGCCCGATACGTCCAGTGGTTTGAACTGTGCATTTATAGATCAAGGGCTATACTGCCAACGTTTAATGCCATATTTTTTCATTATTGTTGGCTTTGTGATTTAGAATTATAATCCTTATTTTAGGAAACTCAAGGTACTTGACATCAAACTGTATGTTTGGGTAATATTGGCAGTATGGCCCAAGTCAGTCTGTCACTTTTTCCTTTTATATATTTACACACCTGGTAAAAATTTTAGGCATAAAAAAGTTCTTCAAAAGTAGAGCGCAGGAGCATAGGTGTAAAACAATTCTTTCCAAAAAACCGACTTCCAACGCCACTGTAAAGTACAAAATAATTTTCATTTCTACCCACTATGTTGAAGTCGGGCGGGTATAATATGGCTAAGCAAAGTTGACGCATCAGACTCGCCGAATTGAGAACCTTCTCCTTTTTTGGAAGTCGGTTAAAAACTAACAAATACTGTTACAGCGCGGGTACTGGAATGTCAATTGAAATACACTCTAGTACTTTAACATGCATATTAATTGGCGTATCACAATAAAATAAAATAAAAATAGCCTTTATATCGAAATATAAAAAATTTGTCATCACAATATAATTTTATCATTCATCATTTTGTCTTTACATATTTTGATTATTACATTTAACAATTAACATTTAACATTGGTGTATCATAGTTACAAAAAATATATAGGCACGATTCCGAGGGGATATTACCTTCCTAGTTAATTGAGTCAACAATTAGAACACAATAACAGTAGGTAAATAATCACAAATGCTTCCAATATCTTCATTCGATATCACATTTTCAACTAGTTGCCCAGCCCCACGCTTTGCACGCGTAGGATCTTACCTTAATTACACTAAAGCATTCTAATATTTATTAGGTACTAGATGATGCCCGCGACTTCGTCCGCGTGGATTAAATATTTATAAAGTAATGCCCGCGGGAAATTTTTAATTTTCCGGGATAAAAATGCCTATGCCCTTCCCCGGGATACAAACTATCCCCATACCAAAATTCATCAAAATCGGTTGAACAGATGGGCCGTGAAAGCGTAGCAGACAGACAGACAGACAGACGGACAGACAGACAGACACACTTTCGCATTTATAATATTAGTAGTATGGACTAGAACTAGATGATGCCTGCTTTCCATTTCTGACAATCGGGGGGCAGACCCGTGCAGCCGTTCTGGCGTGATTGAGTAACAAACATCCATCCATCCAAACTTTCGCATTTATAATATAAGTAGGTATACAGAGTAGCGTGGGCCCAGCCTTGGGTTTAGGCAAGTCATCCAGTTTATTGTTCGTCGCTCGGCGCGCGCTCAATTGCACGGAACGGATCCGACGTCATTAGGCACCTACCTACCGCTACGCTTCCCAAATGCTGAGATAATGAATTCGGGAACGTTGGTATCAGAAAATCCAATAGTTATTATTAGATAAGAAACATTCATTACTAGATGATTCCCGCGACTTCGTTCTCGTGAACCAAGTTTTTTCGATTCCCACGGGGACTCTTGAATTTTCCGGGATAAAAAGTAGCCTATGTCCTTCCCCGGGATACAACCTACCCCTGTACAAAATTTCAATAAAATCGGTTGAACAGATACATTTTTTGGATTCCCGCGGGAACCTTTGAATTTTCCGGGATAAAAAGTAGCCTATGTCCTTTCCCGGGATACAACCTATCCCTGTACCAAATTTCATCAAAATCGGTTTAACAGATGGGCCGTGAAAGCGTAGCAGACAGACAGACAGACAGACAGACCGACAGACAGACAGACACACTTTCGCATTTATAATATTAGTATGGATGGATATTTTGTCCTTCTGGGTAACTGCCTCGTCGGTCTAGTAGTTGGCATATCCGCCTGCGGCCGACGAGGTCATTTATTTAAGTATTGGGTTTTTCTGACTAGAAATTCTCAGTAGTAGCCAGAAATTAGGAAGTTGGTGGTGTGCAACCACCACTCGGAGAGCACGTTAAGCCGTCTGTCCCGGTTATTATCACTAACATGAGGATAGTCGTTAAAGTCCGCCAACCCGCATTGAAACAGCGTGGTGTGTCTAAGCTCTAATTCCCTCACTCCTATAAGAGTGGAGGCCTGTGCTTAGCAGTGGGATGTTAATGGGCTTTAGTGGTCCTTTTTTCTAATTTGGTTATTTTAAATAAATATTATTTTAAAATATATTAGATATGAACTAGCTGATGCCCGCGACTTTGTACGCGTGGATCGAGGTTTTGTGGATCCCGCGGAAACTCTTTAATTTTCCGGGATAAAAAGTAGCATATGTGCTATTCCAGACTATAATCTATCTCTGTGCCAAATTTCAGCCAGATCCGTTCAGCCTTTGGGGCGTGATTGAGTAATAAACATCCATTCATACATCCATCCATCCAAACTTTCGCATTTATAATATTTATTTGATTGATTATAAAACTATAAAATAAAATTTTAAACTAATCCTTAAATATACCTACTAACAAAAGATAAAAATAAAAACCTAATCAAAAAGACCACCCCTGGTTGCCCCTGGACCAAAGGTACCCATCAAACTTGCAGCATTGCCACGCTGAATGGCGATGGATAACCTTTGAACCAGGTAGGAACCAGAACGTGGGTCACAGCCCCTTTCCCTCAATTGATTATATATAAACATATTATTATTTTATATATTTGCTATAAAAGGTTTCTTTTTTAGCCCTTAACTGTGATCTCACCTGGTGGTAATTTATGAGATGGTAGCAGACTAACCTGGGGGTAAAGCAGTATTATAATTATCCCTAATTGATTTCTACACGGTATCGTATAGGAACGGTAGATACGCTTGGCGTCATGTATTTGCCGGTAGAGTGGTATCTAACCTCTACCAGCCTAGCTAGCCAAGCTAGACCAGAGAAAATTCAGAAATTATAGATTCTCAAATTGACACTGCCGGGGATCGAACCCAGGGTCTCCCGCTTATAGACCACAGCGCTCACCACCGCGCCACCGCGCCAGGGAGGGCGTTAAAAATCTATCAATAGTTATTTGTTATACAAGAGTGAAAAGTTGTTTTTAAACCGCGTGCTCAATTTTGATGACCGAGCAAGCGAATTCAAAAATTAGAATCCTGAGCGTCAGCGAGGAAATCAAAAGAGCACGAGGTGAAAAATCTTTTCACTCGAGTGCAACACGTAACTTTTCATCCCACCTCAGCGAAGAAAAAGGTTACGAGTGTGAGTTTTAAACAAATTAAAAACGGTTGTATGGAAATTCGGCACCATAGAGGTAGAAGTAAAAAGGTTTTAATGATGTTTTGAATTCACAAACTTCATAGACGAGTGATATTTACTAACGTGCACACGATGTTCTAAATTCAATTTACTTCATCCTCAAGAGGATAATAACGGTTTTTGCATTCAGATATCGAAGAGTAAAAATACTCTTTCCGAGATGGTGGGATGAAAGTAAAATTATTCATTTTAAAGTGTTAATATCAACGACTTGGACTTTGATTCAAATACGCATTATCATAATCTTCACCTGACTATCGGTATTAGGTAAATGTTTTGTCCCTACCGGCCACAAAACGCAATCTTATCACAAGTACCCAGATAGTTTACGCGTTTGAGCAAAATACTTGAGAATGTTAACAAAGACGCAAATAATTACGACTTGGTTACATAAAGCGAGTTACTGTCCAGACAGTAGCAAGCTACTGGATCCATCACTCACTTGCTTTAGTTCTGCAACCTGTCACACAATCCTAAGTGCTTAAGTTAGTAATAGCAAAATCATACAATGGACTGGAAGGGAACAAACGCTTTCACGACCCATCTGTTCATCCGATTATGTAGACGTTTGGAGATAGGTTGCATCCTGGAGATGTCCAAAGGTTATGCATTACATCCCGAAAAATTGGTTGGTTCCCACAGCATTTTTTTTAAATCTAAATACACGCGATGTCACGGGCAGCATCTAATAATATTTTGATAAAAAACTTTATTACTTCAGAGTCTAACTCGCTTGCCCACTGGCACTATGTAGCAACGCCATTTCAAACCATATTAGGAACAATACTACCCAAATGACAATAAAAACAAGTGGTGAAGGTTAACTAGATACTGTCACGAGCATCTAGATGAAAGTAGAGAATTAATTGTGGCTCCCATCTTAGTTTGTAACCCCGAAGATAATTTTAATTGTTTTTTGTTCTATTTCAAAGACTTTAATATTAATTTACGGCACAAGAAATGGCTTTGTAAGCTATAGCCTGTTGATCCGAAGTGCATCTTTTAACACCATATTTTTTCTTGGCGAAGGAAAATCTCGTTAAGGTACCCTACTTCCAAAGAGTTATTTACGACTACATTGCCCGCTACCTCATCCGCGTGGATTTAGGTTGTTTCAAAATCTCGTTGGAACTCTTCGTTTTTCCGGAATAAATATCCTGTGTCACTCCGATTCTGGTCACTCTTTTTCCGTTATGGAATTTAGTCCTTATTTTCGGGACGTTACGGTACGTGACGACAACTCAGTCACTTTGAGTAATATTGCTTAGGTATTGCTTTAAGCGTTGGCAATAATATGGCCCCAGGTGATGTTAGAAAAATGTATTATTGAAATCGATAGCAAAATAAAACAGTGATATTATTATGTTGGCATTACATAACGTGAATACACATAAATATAGTTTTAGAAATTGAAATCGTAACATCGCTTTTGGTCACTGTCTCCATAGTAAGAAACCAAAAACACAAGCCGCAAGCAAGACTAACCGGACTTTGACCTTAAAATATATCTAAGAACCTTCTCACAAGGTACACATTAATCTAATGCAAAAATCTGCATCTAAATCTGCTTAATACTTTTTAAGAAACAAGGTAACATATTAAAAAATAAAAATTACCTATCTAAGAACTTTCTCAGAAGCTATGTACATATCTAATGCAAAAACCGCATTATAATCGGTCCAGTTTTCGAGGAAAAAGGTAACAAAACTGCACAAACAAACAGACCGTCTCCGTTCCGTCGTGGGTAAAAAGATATATAATTACTACCTTATTTATATTTCGGCATTAAGTATATAAACGTGTAAATATACAAACATAATTTTAGAGATTGAAATCGTAACATCGCTTTGGTTATTGTCTGACTGAAATATTTTGTTTACGTTAATACGTGTTTACGTTAAACATTACGTATATCGAGTCAATTTAATTGAATTGTGAATCACTGGGCTGTGTAATGGCATGAAATTATTTCAGATTTAATTGTCCGCGTTTATTATCCATACTAATAGGTATTATAAATGCGAAAGTGTGTCTGTTCGTCGGTGTGCCAAGCTTGAATGGCCCATCTTTGAAGCTACTTTATATCCTGGAAAATTAAAGAGTTCCCGCGGGAAAGCAAAAAACTTAATCCACGCGGACTGAGTTGCTGACATCATATAGTAATATTCTAAATTCGAAAGTGTGTCTGTCTGCTTTGCTTTCACGGCCCCTCTTTTCAACCCATTTTGACGGAATTCGGTATATGCAGGGTACTTTTTATCCTGGATTATTAAAGAATTACTGCGGGAACTGGGTCGTGGGCCTCATCTAGTTAGTTGTACTCTATCGACGTACTAGGTATTGTATTATTTTCGATTGTTAAACTCTAGATTAATTTTTAATAATACACAGTTATTACAATAAATACTATTATGTTTTAAGGGTTACTTATCTGCATAAAAATGAAAAACTTTTGCCCTACACATGTCCAGAAAACTTTCCACAAAAATGTGCCACACGCCGAATTCCTAAAAAAAAAACTTACAGTACCTATTTGATGTAAACTATGTTTTCGTGAAATAGGCAAAGAAAAGAAAATTATGGAAATTATACGCGGTACTGTCGCGCAACCAACGTATTATCAGGTATTATTACAAATTTATAAACACCCACGCGACCCCCGAGTTTTGATTTATTGAGATCATAATATATTTCGTTTGTCGGCCATAAGCTTAATTTATAATGATATACCCACACTTGTTTTGTAACTTTTTAATGTATTTGATTCTTTATACTGATTACAATGGTGTACTTAGTTTCAGTGGCTATATACTGATAACAAAATCGTATTAAAATACGAGTAACGTTTAATAGTCTAGTTTTCCTCATGGGTTTCCTTCTAGGTAAACGAATCGCATGAACCTTCGTAGCGAAACTTTCTCTAGCTAAGTTTTTCTCTCGTTTTACGTATTACGATTGTATTCGTTGGTTCACACTTCGTGGTAATAACATCCTATGTGGAACGCAACATGCGTTGAGGGTGAATATCGTAGATTTGTGTGGTGTGGTGTGGTGTTTTGGCGGTGTGAATTACTGGCTTATTGGGCGGTGAATATCATAAGCTACACGTGCAAGCTACACGTTGTACCTCACAGATTTGACTCTAAGCCAAATCAATGCTAAGGACAGCGGTTACTTAGGTATCTACACGTAGATGGAATTGTAATTTTTTTCCCAAAAAAAAATACAATTACAAAAGGGAAACCACCGAGTTTCTTGCTGGTTCTTCTCGGTAGGAATAACATTCCAAACCAGTGGTAGATTCACTCGACTATTCAAAAGCATTTGTTAAAGTGTTCTTGAATAAAAAAGTTTTGTATCTGTATTTGTCTGCTTTGGCGGATAATAGAAAATTAAGCTACTTGTTCCTTGTTAAGCAACATGCGTTGACAGCGCATTGGTCCCGGGTCATATCAGGGAAACACCATCCAGGCCGGGAGTCGCAGCATATATGATTTAACCGGCAAGCGGCTGAAGTATGCCTCTCTCCTCGAGAGTTACATATTCGTTCCGTTTGCCGTGATCATTCCTTACGTACTCTGTGTTCATGCCAAGGTTAGTTGCCTCATCTGGTTTCAGAAAGACTGGCCCATTTTTTGCGCAAAGGATCAGCCTGGCTGTCCTACGCCGAAATGCAGCAAGCATTCTTGCCCTATTCCGCGCGGGTATGATTTGTATTTTACTTAGCTACCTAAGCAGCTAGCTATAAGGTTTATTGATTCTATAAGTAAATCATCTTTGCTTAGATATCATACTAATATTATAAATGCGAAAGTGCGTTTGTTTGTTGGTTTGTCCTTCAATCACGCCGCAACGGAGCAACGGATCGACATGATTTTTGGCATGGACATAGTTGAGGACCTGGAGAGTGACATAGGCTACTATTTATGCCGGAAAATTAAGGCGTTCCCGCGAGAATCGAAAACACTACAACCACGCGGACGAAGTCGCGGGCATCAGCTAGTGCTTTTTATTTTTTTATTATTATTTGCACAATGGTATAATATTAAGGCTCGTAGTAGTCAAAGCGATCTCCTTTTAACCCAAAAATAACAACAGATGTTTGGGCAGGGAGATTAAACGGTCCGCAGTGCCCCCGGCAAGTCTGATACGTAAACTGACAATTCAATTGCCTTTTAGGGTTGACACATTAAACACAAAACACGTGGAAGGCAAAATTATTTATTTTTTACTAGATGATGATGATCATCCGCGTGGACTACTTTTTATCCGGCGGGCACTCCTTAATTTTCCGGCATAAAGCCTAGTTGTCCTCTCCTGGAATTCAACCTATCTCTATACCAAAATCAATCAAAATCGATTCAAAATATAGTCCGTTAAAGCGTAGTAGACAGACAAACAGACATACATTAGTATGGATGTCATTTCTTTCAAAATATGTACCATCAAAATTCAAACTACATTCCGTAAGGTGTAAGTTGAGCGTTGCATTCGTGTGAGTGTCAGTGTAAAAAGTTGTACAACAAAAACATATCTCTAGCATCCTTAGCAGCGCAAATTAAACTGTAACGCTATGCCAATACAGTCTATTTTACAAATCTTCTTAGATCGTGTAATAAAAATGCGGCGTTGTCTGGCTTGAGGCATTTATATGCATTTAGAATTACTTAGGACATGTAGACATCTTGTTATTAATCAGATAAAACTCAAAAGATTTTTCTTCTTCTTATTTTGTTTTATGGCTTTTATTAGTGCCACTCCAGCTAAAAGTTTTCTTTGATGACACTAATTTATATATCGGTCTGATGACACTAATAATTATACTATAATTATACTTTTTAATTTTATGTGTAGCTCTTTTATATACCTCCCTGTCATTTCAATCGTGCAAAAATAAAAATGTATATGTACTTACTTAAAATTTTACAAGTCCGAATATATTATTAGCGCTGAAAACATTTTCCCAATTACCATTTTAATGCCATTTTATTAAAAGTGACAGCCCTGTCAGTCCTCGTGACTTTGACATTGCGTCTCTATTATAACTCGGACAGACGTGTACAAACGACATTTTAATTATGTTGACTTTAACCTATAATAATAACTATTACCACAATAGCAAGCCAGTCTTCACACCTACAACTTCGTATACGTCGTCGTCGTCTCAACTTCGTCCACTGCTGGACGAAGCTCTCCTGCATGGATCGCAACAGAGCGCGGTCTTGTGCCGCTTGTTTCCAGCTCCCAGCTTGAGATCGTCCGTCCACCTAGTCGGGGGTCGTCCAACGCTGCGCTTCCCGGCACTAGGCCGCCATTCGAGCACTTTGGGACCACAACGCCCATCGGTTCTACGAACTATGTGCCCCGCCCATTGCCACTTGCGCTTGCCGACTCTTTGAGCTATGTCGGTTACTCTGGTTCGCCTGCGTACACCTGCAAGTTATACCTAGGTGCACCTGTTACATACAAAATTTCATCAAAATCGGTTGAAAAGATGAGCCGTAGAAGCGTAGCAGACAGACTTTATTTCGCATTTATAATATTACTAGATACTAGATGATGCCCGGTTCGCGTGGATTAAGGTTTTCGATTTCCGCTGGAACTCTTTAATTTTTCGGGATAAAAAACAGTCTATGCCCTTCCCCGGGATACAACCTGCCTCTGTACCAAATTTCGTTTCAAAATCGGTTGAACAGTGATGGGCCAGGATAAGTAAATTGAATTGAAGCAATTGAAACAACTTATTCCACGCATTCCAATAAATAAAATGAAATGATTATGCCCCATTTTAATAAAAATAATTGCTTGCTCATTTTTGACGAAAATAGAACCACAAATCACAATAGAGCGCCACTTCAAAAGAGTATCATAACAAATGAAAGTCTCTTGTAATAAAACGTGGAAAATTCCTTGAAAACACCTAAAAGCCGAACGCGACCATATAGAGACTAGAGTTGAACAAAAACTTGTTCTGACTTGAATAATCAAGTCCTTACGTACCAAAACCTGCCGTGGAGCTTTCACTCTGGAACATTCAATTGTTAGAAGTTTACGGACAAATCGCACCCTAGTTAAACTAGAGCGATTCAAGCCGACATTTTGATTTAATTATTTTTCTTATGCGTAAAATTGATCTCACTAGGGGTCATGCCTGTAAAACGAGGGCTGTAGTCGACTGCTTGCAGCTTTAAGCTGAGTCAACGCCTCATTTAGCCAATAAATATAGATTTTAAGTTTGTTTTAAGGAGTGAGTGCCCGGGTCTCGGGGAACCAAGGTTGGCTTAAATCTTGGGTGGCTCCTTGTGCCTTGGTTCCATAAGAGATGTGGTTATTTATTTTAAAATACCTACCAACATCTGTCTTTGGAGATTTGATTTTGAACTAATACTATAATCACGAAGGTGTTTGTCTGTTTGTTACCTTTTTACGACTTATCAATTTCACAGATTTTATCCAAATTTAGTATAATGAAATGAAAACGTCACGGATAGACATAGGAAAATTTTTATCGCGGAAAATCAGTTCTATAAACCTACATGAATGAAGCCGCGGTCATCTAGTTGTGATATTTCATGGTAGTTAGGTTAGGTAGGTACTATTTACCTTCAGGTATTGTACCGTGTGGTACAATGGTGTGAATAAAATTTGTTTTTGAAGTCATACCTACTTTTTTGGCGCGTCTGGGAAAAATTATCAGAGTGTATTTTTACGATGCGCGCGTACACCGACACCCAAATTCGACCCCCTGAAGTTAGTTCAGATTTCAGTTTAATACACGAAATTAAGTCCACATATCACAGGCAAACATATGGCATCGAAATATTATGGAAATACCGATGTAAACAGTAAATTATGTTGACGGCTGTTGACAGATTTTCTCTTGGTCGCATTTTTTTATTGTTAATTTTGTTTCCTTCAAACGCCACCAAAAAGATATTATTAAGTCCTAATCAAGTGAATTGCTGTTATCTGTTGAGGAGTTTTGTCCTTGTCCTCTATCTCAAATCTCTACCAAAACTGGGCAAACCTTACCTGATGATACAGAAAGATTTATTCAAATCAGTTCAGATTTGACTGAGTTATGGAGAAAACTTATTTTCTATCGGGATAAAAACTATCCTATATATTGACCCGGAATATCAGCTACCGCTATACCAAATTTCATTTAAATCCGTTCAAATTAGTTTTCGCGTGATGCGCGGCCATACAGACAGACAGACAGACAAAAATTAAATAAAAATCTGTTTTGGGCTCTGTATCGATAGTAAAGCATACCCCGATTAAAATTTTCAGAATATATTATAATGTACAGAAATCTTTCAGTTACAGTTTTATTATGAGTAGGTATAAGTAGATATTTTATTATTTGCTATCATAAAGTATAAGGTCTTGCGTGAGTACATAACTACCTACACACACTCTTATTTTCTTTCTTTCTTTCTATTTTGTGGGAATCTGAATGCAAAGCCAATTGCTTAAATTAGTCATTAAGAAATAAATAAAGTGTATTTACAAATTGTTTGAAAAACTAATACCTACAACTTTTTAATTGCAAAGAACTTTATTCTAAATCCAAATATACCTAACTAGAATTTATTAAAGTTACGGAATGAGGCACTCATCCCTTGTAAAGTGGGATGTAACATAAATAAGGCAGACCGACCGGCCAATCTAATTTCAGTTGTTTTAATACCTTTTGGACCCTCCTTCATCAAACAAATTGTGTGTAACTGGGTTGAGAACCAAACTCGAAAACTTTGGGATTTTCATCATTATGATAATATGCAGAACAAAGTCAATTGCTAACTGAAATTATTATAATAAAGTCCCTTTCCAACGAATTTCGACCGCGGCATCCAATTTATAGTCCCACAAACTCAACTGACCTGGTGACAGTGTCGCTAGTTTATATGAAAAATAAAATAAAAACAAAAACTAAACAATTTTGGGCACCGGGCCAGATAAGTTGGTAGGGCTATACGCAGATATTGAGTAGGTAGATTACTGATTAGCTGCATAATCTCGCTATAATCATGCTAATATTATAACTTGTTGGTCTAGTGATAAGCATGTTCGACTGCGGCCGACGAGGTCTCGGGATCGAATCCTGGTTCGGGCCACATAATTAACTATTGGGTAGATATTACTGACAAGAAATTCTCAATACTAGCCCGGAGTTAGGAATTTGGCGGTGTTGCCTTGGAGAGCACTGACCACTCACTGGTCGTGTCGGATTTTCCGTCCCATCGGGCTATGAGAGTAATGGAACAGAGAGTGTACGTGTTTATGCACACACACTTGTGCACTATGATATCTTCCGCGCAGATGGCTAATTTCTCTGGAGATTGGCTGCCTTTGGCTGAAATTCGGTCAGGAGGACATTATTATTAATTTTATGTTTGCAACGCCTTGGCAGGGCCTCGTGTTCATGGATGCTTATTAATTATGAGTAATATTATGTATTAGTTCATCAGCTAATAGGGAATTCCGTCAATGGACGGATTCCTTGCTCTGAAATATAAATCCGCCACCCACAACCGCACGGCTCTATGTCACAAGACAGATTGCCGAGACACAGAAAAAGACAGGAGAAAAATAGTAATCACTAATAAAAACCATAAAACAAAATAAGAAGAAAATAATAATAATTATGTATTAGTTTTAGTAAATAATAAGGTAAATCAATGAGCATTATAAATTTTACAAGTTATCGAATGAGAGAATCGAAATTTGATTACGATTCATAATTAAACGTACCCACGAAATTGGGCACTTATCCCTTGTAAAGTGGATGTTAAAATCTAATTTAGCGTTATTTTATTACCTTTTGAACATTCTGTGATCAAACGAGTTGCGTGAAACTGGGTTGAGAACAAACTCGCAAAGTTTTGAAGGACCACCTTTCTCTGGGTCGTAATGAGAGGTGGTCCAACCTCCAACTCCAACCTCCAACTAAAAGACCTGCCGAGGTCTTTTAGTGTGTGTTTTCTGACAAAAAAAGTCTTTTAGTTTGTCTTTTCTGACAAGAATAGTTGGAGTAGGGACAATTTAGGAATATAAAATTTCCGCATTTATTAAAAAAAATATTGTTAAATTAAGAAAAAAACTATTTGTCGTCAAGCGATTTAGCATTCCGATACGATGCCACGTAGAAACCGACCACCCCTTGTAAGCAGGTCTGATTGCAACCAAGCGCAAGCCTATAAATTTAAAAAAAGCTCAAAGGAGTGCTTCTGTCAGAACCATCATATCATACTAATATTATAAATGCGAAAGTGTGTATGTTTGTTGGTCTTTTGGTTTATTGGTTTATTGGTTTGACCTTCAATCACGCCGCAACGGAGCAACGGATCGACGTGATTTTTGCCATGGATATAGTTGAGGAGCTACTTTTTATCCCGGATAATTAAGGAGTTCCCGCGGGAATCAAAAAAACTTAAACCACGCGGACGAAGTTGTATCAGCTAGGCATAATATATTCTGTGGCTCTGAATTTTGTCTGTACTTTCCATTGTCATGAAAAATGCGAATCTGGCATAAGGCATAAGTCACATGACAAATGGGGATCATAAAACTCTTTAGTGAGGCATTAAATCATGACACAACGTTGGATTGTTGTTATTATAACGCGCCCTTGGTACCAGGCGGTGCGTGGATATTTTGATATCGGCGTTTAATAATGCGTACCCATAGAATTCACACTAATATCCATAGAAATTATGTACCTTCAAGGCAAGAGTCAATAGGCATCTTCTGGCAAGCCCGTTCAAACCAAGATCTCATCATTGCTTTGCACTAAGCATGACTGTCGTCAAGCCTATCTAAAAAAATAAAAAATAAATTAGGCAATAGACGGTTAGGGTTCCTAAGGTGCTTGAATGGCGGCCTCGCACCGGGAAGCACGGCGTTGGACGACCCCCCACTAGGTGGACGGACGATCTCAAGAGTGTAGCTGGGAGCCGCTGGAAACAAGCGCGCACAAAACCGTGCTCTGTGGAGATTCATGCAGGAGACCTTCATCCAACAGTGGACGTCTTAGATAGGAAATATAATAAACTGGATTACGCCCGCGATTTCGTCCCCGTGGAATAAGTTATTTTTCTCTAAACTCCTTATTTTTCCGAGATAAGCATACCTAGTAGCATATGTCCTTCCCAATGATGCAAGCTATTTCTGTACCAAATTTCATAAAAATCGCTTGCAAGAATGGGCCGAGACAACGTAGAAGACAGACATACACACTTATAATATTAGAATGGTGCAGCGGGGAAACGTCACCTGATGTTAAGTGATTACCATTTACCGCCGGTCACGAGTGAAAACGTACTTCTTTGCGATAGTTACTCACAAAAAAGTACCTACGTAGTCCAGAATAATACTCGTATGAAACAAAGACTAATGTTATCTTTTGTACCCGTAGCGCAGGTGGCACAAATGGGTTCTACTTGACAATCGTTTACACGGTTCGGCTATTAGTCCTCCACATTGGTCAAGAGCGGATTGGCAGACTTGACACACCTTTGAGTACATCGTGATAAGCTCTTAAGCATGCATGGTTTCTTCATCATATTTTTCCTTCACCGATAAGATCTAACCCCACTTGAGATGCACGGAGCGGCGCGTCGCGTAGCGGCAAACATTAATTATTTGTAAGAGTTTGTACGGGGCCGGTAGTGCATCTACTTGCGCTTTTTGTTTTTTCGGATTGAGTATGCTGCATAGGCCCTACTGGCCGCTACAGCGTCACCGGGGAGAGCCTTGGGGCTCGATGACATCGGGGGGGTCAACGTCTTCCTAAGGGCGCCTCCTGTGAGGCTCGGACCTCGGCTTAGGATGACGTTGGGACGAATGGGAGGTCGCATGGACTAGATTAGTCCACACGCCCCCGAGGCCGTAGGTTAAGACCACGTCCGGGTGACGTAAGATATCGGGGTCCTCGTCTTCGCTGGCGAAGACGCTTGCTTGCGCTTAAGTGGGCCCAGTTCCATACAAAATCATACAAAGATATCGCTACGTGCCGCTACGTGCCGCGCTTCCGATGGTAGTATGTCCCCAGGATATCCTCGTATGAAACAAAGACTAATGTTATATTTGCGGAATAAAATGGCTTCCATTTGACGATCTCCCACATCGAAATATACGCTGTCAGGTGATCTGAAAATAACACATTTTTCTATTTTCAACGTTCGAAAGTTTGCTGCACGAATAATATTATGTATCTATATCGTGTTTCAAATACCTTCTTATTATTTACCAGTTGATGCCCGCGACTTCGTCCGCGTGGAGTGAGGTTCGTTTGGTGCCCGCGGGAACTCTCAAATTTTCCGGGATAGGTAAATCTCTGTGCCTTTCACCCAGATCCGATCAGCCATTCTGGCGTGATTGAGTAACAAACATCCATCCATCCATCCATACTTTCGCATTTATCACTACTTGAACAGTTTTAATTGAACTTCCGAATTCGGTTACCCATCCAGTTACCGATTTAGGTCTTACCAAGCGCAATCGAATGTTCGCAATCGCAATCGAGCATAATTTAACAAGGCCACCCACAGTCCACAGTGCGGACGCCCGTCATCGCACAAATCTCACTAGGGCGCAGAGGGAAGATATTCCTTGTTACAGTCAGAGTACTCTCATTAGTAATGAGGACGTCATGAGGAAATAAGTGAAGGAGACAGGAGTAACAAAACCAGAGATAGAGTTCTATTCGCCGCGCAACAATCGAGGATGCCACTTACCATGACATCCCATTTTGTCCAATCAGTAGCTACTCGTAACAGAAAAAGGACGCCTATTTTCAGCGGTCTTCATCAATAGAGTGGCCATAAGTCATGGATTTTACAGGACATTCGTGATGAATAATTCTGTATATAACATTATTTAACTATGTTAAGTACAGTTCCATACTTAGCAAAATCAAATTATTCAATATCTTGATAGGGTTTCACGTAATTTAGTAAAAACACTAGCGGACACCCGCGACTTCGTTTGCGTGGCATAAGTTTTTTAAATCCCATAGGCATTCCTTAATTTTCCGGTATAAAAAGAACCCATGAAAAAAAAAAAACACGTCGATCCGTTGCTTTTCTTTCTATTGCTTTCACAATTTAAACCGGTAGCCCAAATATCAAGTCTCATGGCTTTAACTTGAAAAACGCCGGCCTTTTACACCAACTTACAACCCCTATTTTACCCGTTTGGGGGTAGAATTTTGAAAAACTGTTACACACGTAGGTACTTCTTTATATTATACCGAAAGCCAAAATACCAAGTTTCGTTGTTATAACTTGAAAAATATGTTGATAAATGAAGGACATTCATCCCATATTTCCCTATTTCCCCCCTTTGGGGGTCAAATTTTCAAAAATGGTGAAACACGTACTTCTGCGTATCTAACCGAAAGCCCAAATGCTAAGTTTCATGGCTATAACTTGAGAAATGAAGGACTTTCATACAAACTTTCAACCCCTATTTTACCCCTTTGGGGGTGGAATTTTCAAAAACTGTGAAACACGTATTTCTTTATTTTGTACCGATAGCTCATATACCAAGTTTCATGTATATAACTTGAGAAATGACGGACTTTCATACAAACTTTCAACCCCTATTTCACCCCCTTAGGGGTGGAATTTTGAAAAATCCTTCCTTAGTGAGCGCCTACGTCACAAAAGAAACCTGCTGTCAAAATTTCAGGCCTCTAACCCTAGCGGTTTAGGCTGTGCGTTGATATATAAGTCAATCAGTCAGTCAGTCAGGACTTTGAATTTTATATATATAGATTATTTTGCAAGTCGGATACCATCTCGGTGAAACTTGCATATTCGAGAGTTCTACAAATGAAGTCTACAAATGCGCACTTGGTCAGCATGGCGGAATATGGCCAAATCCTTATTCTGAGAAGAGACTCGTGCTTAGTAGTTGAGCTGACATTGTGCCTCAGTAGAAAACCCAGGTGAAGTCCGATATTGTTCGAAATTAAAGCCACCCTACAAAACGAAAGTAAAAGAAAAGACCGATCTTGCTCTGTAATTTATTTTTTCCGCACAGATGAACGCTGTAACTACTCGATGATGCTGCGAGTATGAAATATTCCTATCGACAAAATATAAGAGCCCCTTGGAATTTAAAAAAATATTTCTCCGTTATTTTTTATTTACTTTTCTCATACCTACTTACCTCGTTTTTACCTTTACATTTTATTTTATTTCACTAAAGAATTTTAGGTATTCTAAGAAATATTTTTTCGTTAAATATTCATACTTTTGCCTCCTACAGTCGTTTCTAAGCTTGTTTCTAAGGATCCGAATTTTAATAATATATTTTCGAGGATGTTTTTATTAACCTATTTCACGTAGGTGTGTTTTCCAACCGGAAATAAAATTCGTCCGAAAGAGTTGTTTACTACAACACACTGTTAATATTCGGTTGAAAAAAAAGTTGGTTTTGTTAAACCCAAAAAAAAACGATAAATTAGGATTTTTATTGAATGACTGGATTGACTGATAGGCTTTAACCGCAACATAAAAATTACGACTCAACCTTCCAAGCCATTTTTGGATGGAATATGCTACGTAGGTCCTTTTGGCTGCTGCAGCGATCCTTGTTATTAGCAACCCGACCATAGACTCTTTCGAGAGCCATAGAGGTAAGAAGGTCTTGTACACTGTACAGACTAGCTCGTATTCTCGTTTAGTACATAGACACGCGACTTAGAAATAGTGAAATCCATCATTTCTAACTCCGCATATCTCACAAAAGAACACTCAAAGCCATTCGATTCGCCCCCGAACCATTTTAATAAATTTCACATAAAAATTGATCAAAGTCGATCCTTTGGTGAAAAAGTAACTGACGAGACTTTTCATAAATGTTTACCCTCCTCATAACACAAAGAAGCACTCTCGTATATTAGATATTGTGAAAAAATTGGCTATTTGGATTTATCGATATTGGCCTAAGTGGTTAGGTAATATTATTGGTGTGAATTCTGTGAACCCTTAAAGTGCTAGTCTAGACTTTAGTCTATATGACTTATGGCTCCGAAGCTTGGTTGCTTACTATGGTCCTTAAGCTCAGGATCACTCAGCGGGCGATGAAATAAAGAAAAAAATATTTATTTACTAGTTCTGCAACACATTACCTCAAGGGTAGGTGGGTAGGGTACTATCCCGGCGCCTCTACCACCACCAACAACAACAAAAAGCTAAATTACCCAAGTGACAGAAGCGCCCTCCCTGGCGCAGTGTTGAGCGCTGTTGTCTTAACGTGGGAGGTCCCGGGTTCGATCCCAGGCAGAGTTAATTTAGGAATTTATAATCTCTGGCCTGGTGGGAGGTTTCGGTCGTGGCTAGTTACCACCCTACCGGCAAACACGTGCCGCCAAGCAATTTAGCGTTCCGGTACGATGCCGTGTACAAACCGAATAGGGGTATGGATTGAATATGACTGCCATGCCCCTAACATATTAGCCCGCTACCATCTCATAGCAGAGGCATAAAAAAACGTTGTCAGTTGTCTGCTGTTGCTGAAATTCGCTCCAGAAAACTTTATTATTAATCAAGATTCTTATTATCGCAGGGCAGCTGATGCTTTCGTAACAGAATAATGGCCTGTCCATTGGTCGCTGCCAATGAAGGACTGACAGGCTGAAGCTTATTGGAAGGGCCCTATTACACTGGTGATTGATGGCCGAACGAGCATATAGCCCTTACGAGAGAAACCTTTAGTAATTAACTTGCTGGTTGTTATGGGTTTTGCGTAGGGTTTCCACCATAAATGGATTTTTTCAAGAGCTTGGCTATGGCTTGTTTATATTTTTTAGTTATAGTTTAAGGAAATTTCAAAAAATATTGATTTTTTAATACTTACCTACCTAGTATTGATGTTCATTGGCATTTCATTTAACCGCCGGGGGCAATTGCTCTAACGCGTGAACTTAGTAATAATATGTCCTCCTTAGTGAACTTGTTTACTAGTACTGATCTGAAGAAATACTGCCAACGCTAAAAGCAAAACTTAAGCAATATTACTCAAAATGACAGTTTGATGTCAATTTCCTATAATATGGATTAACTATAATTCTACTACACGAAAGTCAACAATATTGGCACAATATGGCTTTAAGGCAGTATGGCCCCTGAACTGAAGTAGATATCGCTAAGTGTAGTTAATAAGACAGTTTATCACTTCTTCCGCAATACTCCAGTATACTTCGGCAGTAATTGCCTGTTCCATCGTAACGAACGGGAAACCGCTTTCGACGTAGTTGTATTAGTCTGAACTTAATTTTTTATACAATGTACAAACTAGTACCCAATATGACATATTGGGTACTAGCTTGCTGGCTGTTGCCCGCAACTTCGTTCGCGTGGTTTGAGAATAAAAAGTATAAAAAAAAGTATAAGCATATATTGGGGCAAAAGTGTAGTGTATGTCACTCTGAAGGTCTTCAACTATACTCATGCAAAAAATCACGTGGATCCGTTGCTCTGTTGCGGCGTGATTAAAAAGGACAAACCAATTAACCATCAAACAAACACACTGGCATTTATAATATTAGTATGATCTATAAGGATCCACGTGCATCACTTTTAGGGCGAAAAATTCACATCATGTAGTTTTTATAAAAAGTTCAAAACTCCTAAAATTTTCAATATGAGTCTTTACGACTACTGATGATAAAATGATAAATGATTTATTTGTTTCCTGCGTGAAATAAATAAATCGTTTATCATTCATCATTTACTGTTTCAGAGTGATCGTCAAAATTGTAGAATAGAGCTTGAGGATAGGCCGAGAATTTTCCTATTGTTCGATTTTCAACCGACTTCAAAAAAAGGAGGAGGTTCTCAATTCGACTGTATTTTTTTTTATGTTTGTTACCTCAGAACTTTTGACTGGGTGGACCGATTTGGATGATTAGATTTTTTTATTTGAAAGGGCATACTTCCCAATTGGTCCCATATAAATTTTATCGAAATCGGTCGAGCGGTTTTTAAAATAAAGTACTTTGTATAGCGTGTGCTTGTTGTTGTAAAGTTGGCGCGGGAGTTAGAAGTCGGTTGTTCAAAAAGAATTTTTTATATTAAATGATGTATGGAGCACGTTCCACAAAATATGGCCTATCGTAATAAATAAACCAAAAAGTTCAATAAAATATATTCAGTACTTACATATTTTATGTCATGTTTGTGTCCCAGTTCAATGGCTGTCTACTCGTATTTCAGTAAAAGCACAGTGACAACGACACAATAAAACAAAGACAGGTTGCCCATAAAAATACCATCAATTTCAAATGCTGCAAACAAGCTTTAACCCAAAAACCACCGGATAAATAAAGTAAAGTTGTCACGTGTTAGTAGTTAGAACACACTTAAAATAAGGTTCTGTATATAATTTTGTTTGATTGTATTTTTGAATTTAGGATTTTATTTTTTTGCTGGGAAGGGAAGTCAGCCATGTAATAATATTTACAGGCAACATTTTGCATGACGTAATAGAACCGGAGCAAATTGAAAACCAGCGCTGAGCTTTGTTATCATTGTTCAGCGCTGGTTCATTGTTGGTATCATTTATTTCTAGTTTTTAATTTAGTCAAAAGAATAAAAAACTATTTGGAATGTAAAAATATTTAATTTCCTCCCCCTCACTATTCCAGGTGGCTGAGAGCTCATTGTTACGGTGAAAGGAAAATGTCTTGGAATTGAAAAGAAGATTGGTTTTATTGTTTGTGCGGTTCGAACTGCTACTCACACCGTTACGTTACTTACGTTCTAACTTTATATTTGAATTATTAGTTACTAGGAGTTATAACTAGTAGGGTTTATTCAACTTCACCTTTGACGACGTGGTAGTTTCAATCAATTTACAATTATTGAGTTCTCTGTTGGACGAAGACCTTTGAAACTATATCTACGGTCCTATGCCACAATAACCGCCCATAGAGAAAGATATGCTCGAAGTTTCTATGAGGACTATTAATAGGTTATTTGGCAACTAGTAAAATACGCAACTTTTCAAACATCAAAACGCAAGCTTGGTTGCAAAATGGTTATTGGACATAAAACTAACAGGGGAAGTGTATATTACGACTTTTGGGAAATCCTCTATTTAATAATAATAATTAAAAATGACTAGTAGTCAAAACCAATTAGACGAACCCCTGCTAGAAGTGCATTGGTCTCTTGTACGGACTTTGATTTCTTATTTTATTGAGTGACTATGAGCTTTCACTAGTGTCCTAATAATTAAACAGCATATATATTAATTTGCTCGCTTCGGTGTGATATGAACTCCACTAAGGGAGTTCTGTCCCTCAAATCGCATTTGAATCTCTATTTCAATTGCTAATACAAAGTTTCAATTGAAATCGATTTACATACGGAAGTTCTTAATCTTATGCATTTTTAAAAGTTGGTTCCGTACCTAATACAAACATTGTTATAAAGAAAAATATTACGTAGGCATAGGATTGATTAACCGTTCACGTTGATCATATCATTATTTACACTACAGGAGGTGAACAATAGTATATTGTGTGCATCTGCATAGGGATAGGCTTCGTCTGAAATCGTCTTGTTTCAACAAGACGATTTCAGACGAAGCCTGCCTGAGCGAAGCGAGGTGGCATCACCCGAAGTCACACACTGTATTTTTCATATAAGTGCGTGTTTTATTAAAATTGTATTTCTTATTGCACAAATATGATATCTGACAGTTATTTGATGGTTAAAATGACAATTATAAAGGTTTGAAATTAACAAAATATACTCTGACAGGATCGAAAGGAGGGCTGTAACGTCATTCACTGATCAGAAACCCATCATTTCTGCTGAATGACGTCTGAAATTGACTATCATAGTTTCGGGTGTCTCAACAGGCATTGAAACTCGCACATTCAATGCAGGTTATATGAAAACAAACATGCTTGCTTTAGTTTTAGTTAAAGTAGGACATAAACGGGAAGTAATATTAAAGCCTCAGCAAAATCACAACATCGTATTTAATAATTTATGAGTACTACTTATAATAACAGAAGCGATTCTCTCGCAAAGGCGTAGCGTCACTTTCTCGAAGGATTAAGTATCGCATTGAAGTTTACGCTGGCGTAAATTTAATAGGATTTACGAGAAAACACGAGGAAAACACACTCTAATAACAATATGTTTGGAATAACAATCGAGAATATACCCAGAAAATATTCTGATGAGATTATTTGGAGTGAAACTATTCCCTATTGTCATCATTGCCCACATATATATAAATGTGAAAGTGTGTCTGTCTGTCCATTTGTCTGTCTGTCCGTCCGTCCATCTGTCTAACTGCTACTTTACTTTATTTTACTGCTTTAATCTTTTCAACCGATTTTGACGAAATTTGGCACAGAAGTAGGCTGCATTTCGGAAAAGGACATAGGCTTCTTTTAATCCCGGAAAATTAAAATGTTCCTGTGGAAATCGCTAAACCACACGTACGACATCAAGGACATCATATTCTCATTATTCATTTCCTGGTGGGAGGCTTCGGCCGTGGCTAGTTACCACCCTACCGATAAAGACGTGCCGCCAAGCGATTCAGAGTTCCGGTACGATGCCGTGTAGAAACCGGATCGGGGTTTATGGGTTTAATATAATTGCCATGCCCCTATTAAGTTAGCCCGCTACCATCTTAGACTACATCATGACTTACCATCAGGTGAGATCGCAATCAAGGGCTAACTTGTAGTCTATAAAAAAAGTTCTAGTAAGTATAATTAACTCGCGTCTCGCAATCAGGTCGCAATCAAGAATATCGCGTACCAACTCAATTTTGAAGTGCGAGTTGAAAATCAGAAGAAACAGTTTTAAAAGTGGGTTACAGGAATGTTGGGATCACATTATAATTTATAGGCACCCTTTTGAAGGGTTCCAAGCAATTTTACATTTATTTTCATATAAAGGATTGGAACGGAAATTCTGAATTATTTAACCGAAAGAGTTTAGGCTGTGCGGGATTGTGCTGAATTTATGATTTTTGAATTGCAAAATAAGCTCGATTTCTGTTATGGTTTAAAAAAAATAACTCATAACTCAAACTTGTTTAATTCACGTAGGACATAGTACCTACAGGTGTCTCTGTATAATTTAAGTCTTATTTTAACTCTACTACCAGTTTGGAAATCAACTTCTACTGAGAAGAGCCGACAAAAAATCAAGAGATGATCTTTACTAATATTATAAATTAGCTGATGCCCGTGATTTCGTCCGCGTGGATTGAGGTTTTTGGGTTCCCGCGGGAACTTCTTAATTTTCCGAGGAAAAAAGTAGCATATGTGCTAATCCAGACTATAATCTATCTCTGTACCAAATTTCATACAGATCCGTTCAGCCGTTCTAGCGTGATTAAGTAACAAACACCCCTCCATCCATCCATACATCCATCCACCCATCCATACAAACATTCGCATTTATGATGTTGATGTCCTCCTGGCCGATTTCGGCCACGGTGACTGCTTGGGAAGAACTCCTAGTTTTTGGAGGGCATCTGATGTTCTGCCCTTTTATTTGCCCTCATGTGGCTGGCATATCCTATTTTTGCAACAAATGTACGGGAGCAATGTGGACATGTCAAGGCACCGTTTACAAAATTATATTGTATGTCCGCAGGTGGCCTGACCTTCAGGTCTTCTCGCTTCTTATCAAGCTCCCACCTTCTTCGATCCTCATAATTTGAGATTTTTGTACGCACAAGATTTCTCCATCCTTGGCGATTATATCTTCCCATGTAGAAGGCTTGATGTTACATTTCTTCATATTATGTCTTTTCTGAACATCACTGTAACGAAGGAACTGGCCACCCGGCTTTCGCTTGCCATCCTTGAGTTCAGAAATTCTATTCGCATTTATAATATAAGCATAGAATTAGTATAGACGCTAAAGTGTGTGTGTCCTTCTGTTTGTCTGTCTGTCTGCTACGCTTTAACGGACCATCTTTTCAATCGTTTTTTAGGATAGGTTTCATCCCAGGGTAGGATAGGCCACTTTTTATCTCGGGAAATCAAAAAGTTCCAGCGGAAATAAAAAAACTCAATCAACGCAGACACAGAAGACTCTTTGTTCGGGCAAAAATCTTTTTCAAGCGTAAAACCGTTTTATATTATTAAAATACAGAGTTGTTTATCCATTTGTTATTCATTTGAATTAGCTTTGAAAGGTCCCGATCATAAAAAGTCCCGAAAAGTTAACAATCGAAAAAAAATAATTGTTTTGGAAGCCGATTGAATGGACTATTATTTGAAAATCTTTTGAAAATAAATCGAACAATCCGCTTCAAGAATTCCGCCCATTCATTTTCTAATCTCTTTGGGAAATTGTTTCTCATAATATTTCACCAACTTTTTTCCATTGTCGGATTTAGACCTTGTCCAGCGAAACGAATCAATTCGCGGCGAATTCGCCTCTTCTGGACAAGGTCTTAGATCCCGTAGAATGATCCCGTAGAATTTTATAAATACTTGTTAGCGGGCGTCTACATTATGCATGGAAAACCGGTAGATAATATATGTATATATTAGTCAAAGCTGTAGCTAGAATATCAATAGACTAGATGACGCCAGCGAATTGGTTCGCGTGGATAAAGTTTCCCGCGGGAACTCCTTAATTTTCCGGGATAAAATGTAGCCTACAATCACTGAATAGGTAATAGTACAGCTGCATACTAATACAGCCGTATCAGTATGCAGCTACAATAACAATATGATCATTAAGTATGATTAAGTATGATTGTGGATTTCTTAACATAATAATATAGCTCTCAACACAGCTCTTTCATAACTTGGTGCTTGGGTTAAGGTGTATAAATATAATTTATAAAATAAGGTAAATATCAATTCATGTATTCGCGCGTAAATAACAAAATTTTCCATCATAATATCTACAAGGACATAACCGAGAGAGTATTATCCGACCGCGTTTTTCGTTATCATTGGCTGTAACCAGGAATCGAAGCCGTAACTTTAGCCCCTGTATACGACAAAATAATCCCCAAATGACAATCCCTGGGTTCTCACGAATAGGTACCAACAACAATTTTAATCCCCCCCATCAGGGTTGTCTTTGAATTTGCGTGACATCAAATAAGGGTCAGCCGACCCTGCGTCCGTAAGATTACTTAATTCCCTTTGACTTGAGGGCTTATAGGAAATGGCCGGCTTGAAACAGTATATGCGTTTGCGCTTAGAGTTTGTTTTTGCGTCTTTTTGCCACCATTTTCATAAAAACTAGTGGCGAGTTACCACCCTACCGGCTAAACGTCTAGCCATACTTAAGATGCACGGGGCGGTGCGGCAAATATTATCAGTATGAGTTTGTACGGGGACACGTCGCGCACTGCATCTTCGTCGCATCGGCCCAGCTCTTGATACTTGAAATAATACTTGCCGCTACGTGCCGAAACGCGCCGCGCCTCTGTAGTAGGGCGCCAAGCGATTTAGCATTCCGGTTCAAATTACGATGTTGTGTAGAAACCGATTGAGCGAATGGGTTTAATATAACTGCCATATCACAGCAGCAGTTAGCCAGCTAATCCTCAACCCTAACACAAAAAATTTAAAAATAAAAATTCTTACCAAAAAAAAGAATATTTATATCATTTACATAATCTTCAATTTTTATGATTGAAATGATATTGAAATGAGATTTTCTGAAATGTCCCGAACCGAAGTCCGAACATAGTAGGGTCACAGTCTAAGGAGATACGTTCTTACCTACCAGTCGTTCAACGGAGTCGTTTGGACCGAGCAAAAATGTGGGGTGACAGGGAAGTTACGAAGGAAATTGTCATATTTTCAGAAGTGAATTGAAAATACTTTTTGATACAATAAATATCTTAAACCCAAGGCCCCTGTATAGGTGATGCAAATATAATCGTAGCCGGTCTATCATTTGTATGGGCGTCGACCCTCTGTATGAGTACATCTTTATACTTGCGCTGTGGTAGGGTGTCGGGTGGTGGCGGCCCGCAGTTTATTAATCAAAATAAGTAGGCTGTGTTGCTGTCTGTCTGTGCGATAAGCAATTGATTTATCATTTGACTGAATTGTTATTTATTATCAAGTTAGATTTATTGACTTTCATTATTAAAGCACTCGAGAATATTCTGGGAAATAATATTATTAATATCTATCTATACATTCTTTTATATAAATTCGAAAGTTTGGATGGTTGGATGGATGTTTGTTACTGAATCACGCTAGAACGGCCGAACGGATCTGGATGAAATTTGGCACAGAGATAGATTATAGTCTGGAATAACACATAGGCTACTTTTAGAACCAAAAACCTCAAATGGATATTGTCTGTTACTCAATCTCGCCAGAACGGCTGAACGGATCTGGATGAAATTTGGCACAGAGATAGATAACACAAAAAAAACCTCAACTACAACTTCTCGCCCTCGTTCTCGCTCTCGCTCTCGCCCTCGCTCTCGCCCTCGCTCTCGCCCTCGCCCTCGCCCTCGCCCTCGCCCTCGCCCTCGCCCTCGCTCTCGCCCTCGCTCTCGCCCTCGCCCTCGCCCTCGCTCTCGCCCTCGCTCTCGCCCTCGCTCTCGCCCTCGCTCTCGCCCTCGCTCTCGCCCTCGCTCTCGCCCTCGCTCTCGCCCTCGCTCTCGCTCTCGCTCTCGCCCTCGCTCTCACCCTCGCTCTCGCCCTCGCCCTCGCCCTCGCCCTCGCCCTCGCCCTCGCTCTCGCCCTCGCTCTCGCCCTCGCTCTCGCCCTCGCTCTCGCCCTCGCTCTCGCCCTCGCTCTCGCTCTCGCCCTCGCTCTCGCCCTCGCCCTCGCCCACGCCCTCGCCCCGCTCTCGCCCTCGTCCGCCAAATTATAATCTGGATTATCACATAGGCAAATTATCCCGGAAAATTGAAGAGTTCCCGCAGGAACCAAAAAAACATCAACGCGGTCGAGGGCGCGGGCATCACCTAGTTAGTTTAATATTATCATGATAGGTAATTTGTTTAGTGGTATAATTAAATAATGTAAAGGATAAACCACAAATTAACATGGCCTGCCCGTAATTAAAACTTCGTACGTGTTATAGCCGAACTCAGAAGTTAAAAGTTTCTAACAAACTCTCGCTATTCATTAAAAGTTTCATAAATCGTATAAGTATCTCCATTTAAACATGGAAAATTATTATCAACTACATGCTTAGTTGACTCGGCTTTGGTTACTTACCTTTTTTTTATTACAGAACTAGCTGATGCCCGCGACTTCGTCCGCGTGGTTTAAGTTTTTTGTTATTCCCGCGGGAACTCCTTAATTTTCCGGGATAAAAAGTAGCCTATGTCACTCTCCAGGTCCTCAACTATACCCATGCCAAAAATCACGTCAATCCGTTGCTCCGTTGCGGCGTGATTGAAGGACAAACCAACAAACCAACAAACCAACAAACAAAGTGACTTTCGCATTTATAATATTAGTATGATAGGCTTGCGCTTGACGACTTGATCTTTGTTTAATACAAAGCAATGATGAGGTCTAATGTGTCTAAGTTGGAGCGCGCTTGCCAAAAAGATGCCTATTCTATCTTGCCTTGAAGGTACTGCAACGTAAACGTGCCAGAAAATAAATGCGCTGGAAGAGCATTCCATACCTCAGCGGTTCGTATAAGAAACGTACTACTGTATAGTAGCTTATTACTACTTATAACACTACTGCTACTATACTACTACTAGTATAACAATACTGAAGGCAATTGATTTACTGTTACCCGTTGAGAAGTTCCGCCTTCCATCTCAAAACTATTCATCATTCGAACCTTATTATTATTCATGAATTTAAATGGAACTAACCTTATCAGAACCAGATATGACGGAGTTATGGAGCAAAACCGGCAAAAAAATGTATCCCCTATCCTAAATTGAAACCCTTTTGTTTTTCCTAAAAATGACTGGTTCTAAATGTTTTTTTTTTTTAAATAAAAATAGTCCCGTTCACAATCACAATAAACTTCCAGTGCAGTGGGAGTGTGCAAAATTAGCATGTTTCTTGTAAATTAAAACGAACATCCTTTATGAGGGTAGTTATGTAATTAAAAATTAGTAAGCACCTTTCTTGTTACGTGTTATTATTACGCAATAAGCAAAATTGTGGTTTCATGAAAATTGCATACCTACTTGGTATACTCAGTCAGTCAGTTTATCCCTTGGTTAATCGTACGAAGATTTATTTCAAGCTGAATTTAGTGATGTCAAGTAAAACAACAAATTGTGTATTAATGCCATTTGAAATCTCGCCCGCGGTCTCAAAATGGCGGTGGCGGTTACATTTGTAACTTTAATGGCTTAATCAGCGCTTTAGCTGGGGACAGTTTTATCCAGGTGAGGAAATTATAATCTAGGCACTTTATCTAGTTATTAATATATTATATCATACTAATATTATAAATGCGAAAGTCAGTTTGTTTGTTGGTTTGTTGGTTTGTCCTTCAATCACGCTGCAACACAGCAACGGATCGACGTGATTTTTGGCATGTGTATAGTTGAGGACCTGGAGAGTGACATCGGCTACTTTTTATCCCGGAAAATTGAGGAGTTCCCGCGGGAATCCAAAAAAACTTATTCCACGCGAACGAAGTCGCGGGCATCAGCTAGTTATCTATAAAAGCGAAATACCACTCATTCACTCACTGACTGACTCATCACGATATCTCAGGAACCCTCAGTCCACTGAACTATGGAAGATATATTCCTTCTATAGTGTATAGCTGTAATATGAAGACGTCAGTCGAGACAACAACGCGCAGTTCAAACGCGTTATGTCCGCGTTTGCTTCCATAGAAAGGGTTTGTTTCAAATTTATAATATGGAGCCTGGGCCAGGTATTTGTACGGTATTTTATAATGTTCGGGGTCATAGATTACAAAAAAATATCTTTATTTCTTACTAAAAAGTTCAATTTACGAGGTACAATGCGAAATTATTTTGCAAAATAAAAGCGCAACAACATGCGTCCATTTGTGACATTGACGTATATTACACGTGTCATGATGACATTTGACATAAAAATAACCTGAGAAATGAGGATTAACCTTAAAATATCCAACAGCATTCAGCGAGTCGATAGAAAGATTTTATTTTACAAGTTGACGGAATAAATAATAATGAGATAGGTTTATGTATTCTCGTTTATGTTGTCCCGACATTTGACAATAGATATGACATGTAACGTCATTACAAACATAGACAACAAAAAAAGATGGATGCGCTGCGAGAGTTGCTATTCTATAAATGTACCTAATTAAACATTTTATTTTTACACCTCTTAATCACGGTAAAACTGCAAAAAATCATATTTTATTTTGTTTTCTATGATTTTATACTATTTTTTGGAATACTGTAAAAGTACCTGGCCCAAGATGAAACAACCCCTTTAACTTTTTTATAATTTCATTTTTTTCAAAATGTCTTACAACTAACAGATAAATAAGTGGACAAAGGTAAAGCTTATCGCTCGAATATAAATTTCTTCAGCTCTCCTTGAAAGTGAGTAGGATGAAATTGTCTATCTGCTTTTTGTTACTAAAACGCGCAGAAAACGCGCGTTTTTTGCGCGTAGAAAATACGCCATGTGCATAGGTTCTTAGGTTTAGCACAATCTTTTATTTTTATACACTACAAGTTAGCCCTTGACTGCGATCTCACCTGATGGTAAGTGATGATGCAGTCTAAGATGGTAGCGGGCTAATCTGTTAGGGGCATGGCAGTTATATTAAACCCATATCCCTATTCTGTTTCTACACGGCATCGTACCGGAACGCTAAATCGCTTGGCGGCACGTCTTTGCCGGTAGGGTGGTAACTAGCCACGGCCGAAGCCTCCCACCAGGCCAGACCAGGAAAAATTCAGAAATTATAAATTCCCAAATTGACCCTGCCGGGGATCGAACCCGGGACCTCCGTACGTTAAGGCAACAGCGCTACACACTGCGCCACGGAGGTCGTCAAAAATCTACAAAGTATAACCCGATAGATTGCCTTCTACGCCCCTTTCGACTTAAATGACAAGAGCTGAGTTTAGCAATGTCAAGTGAAACATAACAAATTGTGTATTAATGCCATTAGGAATCTCGCTGGCGGTTACAAAACGGAGCGGCGGTTACATTTGTAACTTTAATCGTTTAATTCAGCGCTTCAGCTCGGGACAGCTTTAATCTACGGGAGGTATGCATTATTCATAGGTAGGCTACGAAGCCAAATTTCAATTCGACTCAGTATTCTAACGACTTTTTTGCCGTTTGTAAAACTTGGAGGTTAACTTAATAAAATTATACTGCCGTGCTCGGTATCTGTATTTTGTATTATAATATTTTTAGGGTTCCGCTCTAGTAAAATAGGATTTTATTTATTACTAGCGGACGCCCGCGACTTCGTTTGTGTGGCATAAGTTTTTTAATTCCCATAGGCATTCCTTAATTTTCCGGGATAATAAGAACCCATGAAAAAAAACCCGTCGATCCGTTGCTCTGTTGCGGGGTGATTGAAGGACTATTTAAAGGACGGATAGAATTTATAAAAACTGTAAATTATGTATTTCATAATTTAAACCGGTAGCCCAAAGATCAAGTTTCACGGCTATTTAACTTGAAAAACGCCGGCCTTTTACACCAACTTACAACCCCCATTTTACCCGTTTGGGGGTGGAATTTTGAAAAACTGTTACACACGTACTTCTTCATATTATACCGAAAGCAAAAATACCAAGTTTCGTTGTTATAACTTCAAAAATCATACTAATATTATAAATGCGAAAGTCACTTTGTTTGTTGGTTTGTTGGTTTGTCCTTCAATCACGCCGCAACGGAGCAACGGATTGACGTGATTTTTGGCATGGGTATAGTTGAGGACCTGGAGAGTGACATAGGCTACTTTTTATCCCGGAAAATTAAGGAGTTCTCGCGGGAATAACAAAAAACTTAAACCACGCGGACGAAGTCGCGGGCATCAGCTAGTATCTTGATAAATGAAGGACATTCATCCCCTATTTCCCCCCTTTGTGGGTCGAATTTTCAAAAATGGTGAAACACTTACTTCTGCATATCTAACTGAAAGCCCAAATGCTAAGTTTCATGGCTATAACTTGAGAAATGAAGGACTTTCATACAAACTTTCAACCCCTATTTTACCCTTTTAGGGATGGAATTTTGAAAAACTGTGTCACACCTACTTCTTTATTTATTACGTAAAGCCAAAATACCAAGTTTCGTTGATATACAACTTGAAAAATATCGTGAGAAATGAAGGACTTTCATATAAACTTTCATCCCCTATTTCACCCTTTCGGGGGTAGAATTTTCGAAAACTGTGAAACACGTATTTCTTTATTTTTTACCGATAACTCATATACTAAGTTTTATGGATATAACTTGATAAATTACGGACTTTCATACAAACTTTCAACCCCTATTTCACCCCCTTAGGGGTGGAATTTTGAAAAATCCTTCCTTAGTGAGCGCCTACGTCACAAAAGGAAGCTACTGTCAAAATTTCAAGTCTCTAACCCTAGCGGTTTAGGCTGTGCGTTGATATATAAGTCAGTCAGTCAGTCAGTCAGTCAGTCAGTCAGGACTTTGAATTTTATATAATATATAGATGTACTAGCATCTAGCTGATGCCCGCGACTTCGCCTGCGTGGCTTAAGTTTTTTGTATTTCCGCGGGAACTTCTTAATTTCCGGGATAAATCTCGGTTTAATAATGTGTCTGTTATAAACTGCGCCAACGACAGAATAATGGCTATTCGAGTTAATTTAGATTTGCGATCTTTTCTGATATTTAATGTTTATATGCCAACAGACGACATCGAAAATCTACCCGATTTTACTAATTGCCTAGCACGAATAAGTGCGATTGTTGACGAATATGATGTGGCGTCTGTGTATATTTTGGGGGATTTTAATGCGCATCCGAATGCCCGTTTCGGCAACGAGCTGAGGTATTATTGTGACGAGCAGGAGTGGGTTTGGGCTGATATGAGTAAGCTTGGCAGCAATTCTGACACGTTTACTTTTATCAGTGAATCGCACGGCAGTCGCCGTTGGTTGGATCACTGTCTTACTACCGAATCTGCGTGGAAATCTATAGTGAGCGTAGACGTTATGTATGACATTTCGTGGTCTGATCACTTTCCGCTACGCGTAGTATGTAATATCGAAGCGACAGAGTGTCTTACACTTGACGACGGTATCTTTGCCGGGACGGGCATTCGGTGGGGGGACAGAGATGCTAGTCAAATAAATGAGTATTATAATTATTGCGAGAATAGACTTGTTACAATATGTGATCAAATTGTATGTAGCGCCTGTGATAATAATAGATGTAACAACTTATGTAGTCACTATTTATTTATTGATAAGTTATATTATGATATTGTAGAAATTTTACAATCAGGTGCTAAACGCTCATCAAAGCGATGTCAGACCTACAATATCAAGCACAAGCATGTCACAGGTTGGAATTTTCATGTTCAAGAAAGTCATAGCAGGTATAAGTTTTGCTTTGAATCATGGGTGTTGGCGGGTAAACCGTCTACTGGTACTGTGTATGATAATATGTTAAAATCACGTAAAATCTTTAAAAATAAATTACGTTGGTGTCAAAGAAATGAAGAAGCCATTAAATTAGACATTTTGGCCATGCAACGTAAACAGAAAAATTTTGTAAAGTTTTGGAAACAGACTAGGGCGTTTAATTACAAACAAAGCAAACCAATAAAAGTAGACGGTTTGCAGTGCCACAAACAGATAGCCAATATGTTTGCGGAACGGTTTAAAATCCAACCGCTGGAAGTAGATCCTATGTTAAAAGGTAATGACTATGTCCATTCAGTACCCAACTTTGACGAGGTTAAGATACGGTTTAAGACTGAAGACATAACGAAAATTGTAGTACAAATGAAAAGGGGGAAGAGCCCGGGATACGATGAATTAAGCATTGAGCACGTTTTATATGGTGGTTTAGTACTACATGAGAAACTATGTGGTCTATATAACTTGTGTGTAAGATATTCGTATCTTCCCAATAATTTAATGAAGACAATAGTTGTTCCAATTGCAAAAAATAAAACCGGGGATTTGGGTTCTGCTGCTAACTATCGTCCTATATCCCTGGGGACAGTAATAGGTAAGATTCTAGAACGTCTAGTACAACCTGAACTGCTTAGAAATGTGGCAATTGATGATGCACAGTTTGGTTTTCGTCCTGGTCTCTCGACGGACTCAGCTATTGTTGGTTTGAAACACGCGGTACAATATTACACTAGACGTGAGACCTCTATTTATGCGTGCTTTCTAGACCTGAGCCGGGCTTTCGATCTAGTTAATTATGATATTCTCTGGGAGAAATTGTACCGGTCTCAGGTCCCAAACGAAATTGTAGGTCTGTTGAGACACTGGTACGGAAACCAAACAAATACTGTGAAATGGGGCGAAGCGACCTCTAATTCATATAAATTAGACTGCGGTGTTCGCCAGGGAGGAATTACTTCTCCGGACCTTTTTAATATTTACGTGAACAACTTAATAGAGGAGCTGAGGGTCACCAATGTCGGATGCCATATCAATGGTGTTTGTGTGAACAGCCTGAGTTATGCTGATGACATGGTGATCCTCAGCCCGTCTATCCAAGGCCTCAGAAAGTTGCTTTCCGTTTGTGAGCATTATGCGTATGCTCATGGACTGAAATACAATGTTGATAAAACTGAGATGGTAGTTTTTAGGTCAGGAAAAGGTCCGGAAAGGGTTCCAGGAGTAATGTTAAATGGTAAAGCAGTTCGAGTTGTACAGAAGTTCAAGTACCTTGGACACATTTTGACTGAGCAATTAAAAGACGACAGTGACATTGAGAGAGAAAGGAGGGCACTCTCGATTCGTTGCAATATGCTGGCACGTAGATTTGGCAAATGCAGTAAGGCAGTTAAAATAACATTATTTAACGCCTACTGTCAGTGCTTTTATACGTGCCAGCTATGGACTAACTTTTTGAGAAAGTCATACACTGCAATACGTGTGCAATATAATGATGCTTTCAGAATACTCATGGGGCTACCGCGGTATTGCAGTGCTTCTACAATGTTTGCCGAAGCTAGAGTGCCCGACTTTTATTGTATTGTGAGAGCTCGTGTGGCGTCTTTCTGGGAAAGGCTCCGGAGCTCCAACAATCGAATCCTCAAGGTCGTTTGTGAGAGTCCTAGCCCTATTTTTGACTATTGGCTGTCTGTGCACCGTGACAAGAACAGAAAGTAGTACCTACCTGTGACCTGCGACATCTGAAGTGTGTTTTTTTTTAACCATTTCAGTTAGCCGTAAGTTTTGAATGTTTTTATATATTGTGTCTTTTGACTTGTGACATCTGAAATGAGTTTTTTAACCATTTCAGTTAGCCGTAAGTTTTGAATGTTTTATATACTGTGTATGTCTATAGTATTTTTGTGACTTGTTTTATATTGGGTTTTATATGCCTTTTAATAAATACATTATTATTATTATTATTATTATTATTATAAAATCGCATCATACTTCATACTAATATTATAAATGCGAAATTCACTTTGTTTGTTGGTTTGTTGGTTTGTCCTTCAATCACGCCGCAACGGAGCAACGGATTGACGTGATTTTTGGCATGGGTATGGTTGAGGACCTGGAGAGTGACATTGGCTACTTTTTATCCCGGAAAATTAAGGAGTTCCCGCGGGAATAACAAAAAACTTAAACCACGCGGACGAAGTCGCGGGCATCAGCTAGTAATATTATAAATGATGAAAGTGTGTTTGTTTTTACTTTGTCCTTTAATCACGCTGCAGCGGAGCAATGGATCGACGTGATTTTTGGCATGGGTATAGTTGAGGACCTGGAGAGTGACATAGGCTACTTTTTAACCCGGAAAATTAAGGAGTTCCCCTGGGAATAAAAAAACTTAAACCACGCGGACGAAGTCGCGGGCATCAGTTTTTAATGTTAGTAAGTTAGGATAAAATGTAAATCATAAATAAAATCTTTATTTGATATAACCAAAGACACAGTGAAGATACAAATATAAAATTACTATAGTAAAAAACTTTGGAACTGGAGACTGAGACATAAAAACGTCTGTAAAGCTAGAAAGGTCAAGTCGGCAGAGTCACTCGTTTTATATCTCAGAATTTAGTGCTCATTTAGTGCTAATTTAGTGCTGATAACAGATATTTGGTGCTGTGATAGGTGGACTAAAAATGAGATCACTGCTAACTTTTAATTAAGCTAGCAGTGTACTATTCGTGACCGCGCTATGATACAGTTGGAGCGAGAGGCACATCAGCTAATAATTTAGTGCTCATTTAGTGCTAATTTAGTGCTGATAACAGATATTTGGTGCTGTGATAGGTGGACTAAAAATGATATCACTGCTAACTTTTAATTAAGCTAGCAGTGTACTATTCGTGACCGCGCTATGATACAGTTGGAGCGAGAGACACATCAGCTAATAATTTAGTGCTCAATTAGTGCTGCCTGTACAACCAAACAGATTTTTCGAAATAATTTTTTTTCAGTTTTTAAGTATAGATTACTGCTGACTTAACGACACGAGCAATCATAGAGCTACAAGAAGACTTTAAAATCGGTATTGGTGAAACTGAAAAGAGTTACTAATTAGTGCTCAATTAGAGCTGCCAGTACAGCAAAAGATTTTTTTAAATTTTGTTTTTTTCTCAAATCAACTTTGAGAAAAAAAAAAATTTTTTTGATATATTTTTTTTTAATCTCAAAATTTAGTGCTCATTTAGTGCTAATTTAGTGCTGATAAAAGATATTTGGTGCTGTGATAGGTGGACTAAAAATGAGAACACTGCTAACTTTTAATTAAGCTAGCAGTGTACTGTTCGTGACCGCGCTATGATACAGTTGGAGCGAAAGGCACATCAGCTAATAATTTAGTGCTCAATTAGTGCTGCCTGTACAAGCAAACAGATTTTTTGAAATAATTTTTTTTCAGTTTTGTTTCAGTTTTTTTCTCAAATCAAATTTGAGAAAAAAACAAAATTTAAAAAATTTTGTTTTTTTCTGTACTGGCAGCACTAATTGAGCACTAATTAGTAACTCTTTTCAATTTCACCAATGCCGATTTTAAAGTCATCTTGTAGCTCTATGATTGCTCGTGTCGTTAAGTCAGCAGTAATCTATACTAAAAAACTGAAAAAAAATTATTTCAAAAAATCTGTTTGCTTGTACAGGCAGCACTAATTGAGCACTAAATTATTAGCTGATGTGCCTCTCGCTCCAACTGTATCATAGCGCGGTCACGAACAGTACACTGCTAGCTTAATTAAAAGTTAGCAGTGTTCTCATTTTTAGTCCACCTATCACAGCACCAAATATCTGTTATCAGCACTAAATTAGCACTAAATGAGCACTAAATTTTGAGATTAAAAAAAAATATATCAAAAAAATTTTTTTTTTCTCAAAGCTGATTTGAGAAAAAAACAAAATTTAAAAAAATCTTTTGCTGTACTGGCAGCACTAATTGAGCACTAATTAGTAACTCTTTTCAGTTTCACCAATACCGATTTTAAAGTCTTCTTGTAGCTCTATGATTGCTCGTGTCGTTTAGTCAGCAGTAATCTATACTTAAAAACTGAAAAAAAATTATTTCGAAAAATCTGTTTGGTTGTACAGGCAGCACTAATTGAGCACTAAATTATTAGCTGATGTGTCTCTCGCTCCAACTGTATCATAGCGCGGTCACGAATAGTACACTGCTAGCTTAATTAAAAGTTAGCAGTGATATCATTTTTAGTCCACCTATCACAGCACCAAATATCTGTTATCAGCACTAAATTAGCACTAAATGAGCACTAAATTATTAGCTGATGTGCCTCTCGCTCCAACTGTATCATAGCGCGGTCACGAATAGTACACTGCTAGCTTAATTAAAAGTTAGCAGTGATCTCATTTTTAGTCCACCTATCACAGCACCAAATATCTGTTATCAGCACTAAATTAGCACTAAATGAGCACTAAATTCTGAGATATAAAACGAGTGATTCTGCCGACTTGACCTTTCTAGCTTTACAGACGTGACATAAAATAATTCCAAAAAGGGCATCGGCTCAACGTGATGCTGTTATGGTGTAGATAGGTATACCTTAACAGCACAGATTTTCAGGCGATCCCTAAAAATATGTGTTGTATGAATTTGTGTTGAATTCAGTATTAAGGCTTATCTTAAATATTATTGCCCTTACTTTTGTGGAAGGTAAAACAATTCCATTTCTTAATTAGTTTTAAGCGGGGCTAAGTGGATACGTGATCGGTATAGTAATTTGTTAAAATTAACATTTTGAATCGTTTTATCTCAAGGCTTTTGATGAGGTCCTTGGCACAGTAGTCAAAGCTCATGGTTTTATAGTTTGGAGGGCCTGGTATCTAAATTGATCCTAGATTGAACTCCGCCATTCGATCGATCACAAATAGTTTAGAAATACTTAGTAAATTTAGTTAAGTATAATTAGAAGATGCCCGTGACGTTCACGTGAATTATTATTTTTTTCATTCCCGCGGGAGCTGTTTAATTTTCCGAGATAAAAGTAACCTATGTCCTTCCCCGTAATACAACCTATCCTTGTACCAAATTTCATCAAAATTGGTTAAACAAATGAGCCGTGAAAGCGTAGTAGACAGACAGACAAACACACAGACACACTTCCGCATCTATAATATTTTGTATGGCTACTATGGAATAATTACTAATGGAACATTTCCCGCAGAAAAACCTTAATTCACGCGACTTCAATGAAGTCGCGGGCATCAACTAGTTTCAAATAAAAATGTAAAAGACGTTTTTTTTTGTTTTATCTCGTTGAGCACGCCGCGGTCAAAGGGACTTGCCCTCAAGGTTGCGGTTCCTTTTCTTTAGATTTATGATTGGAGAGTCTACGTTTTTTCGTTCACAGCTTTTGTTTGAATCTGCAGAGTTGTGAAATTATTCCACAATAGAGGATCTACAAATTGAAATTTAGAATTTCGTTTAGGGTGGAAACACACAACGGTTTTTTTGGCTGACGGACAAACTTAACTAGTATAACTGGAACACTAGGCGATTGGACAGGGCAGGGTAAAAAGGTTTCCCCACCAACGCGGACATTTAACGCGAACGTATATTCGCAGTAGTAAAATCGTGCTAGTACGTCTTGGGATCAAGTGCTAGAAAAGGAAATACGTAAAGGGTATGTATTTCCTTTTCATGATATTTATTTCAAACTCATTGACTAAGTTAAATGTCTTACATGATATAAATAAGCTTAACAAGGTACAAATTTTCACGAAAAACAAAACCACACAACACCACACCACACAACACCACGTTTCACGTAAAATTCAAACGGCCGAACGGATGGGGTCGTTAATAACGGGGAATGCCTCTGACACCACCCACCAACAGCCAGCCTATGGGGTTAAATAGCAAAACAAATTGACAGCCGGGCGCGGTTCATATAGAACTTGAAAGGGAGACGTGGCAACTATACTTCTATACTATAATATTATATACTATCTGTTGCCCGCGACTTTCTCCGCGTGGATTGAGGTTTTTTGTTTCCCACGGGAACTCTATATTAATATTATAAATGCGAAAGTTTGGATAGATGGATAGGTGGATGTTTGTAACTCAGAATGGCTGAACGGATCTATGACGTTCCTGCTTAATAACACAAAGGCTACTTTATATCCCGGAAAATTAAAGAGTTCCCGCGGGAACCATAAAAACCTCAATCCACGCGGACGAAGTCGCGGGCATCAGCTAGTAATCAATAAAAAATAATTTATTTTTAACATACTTAGGCAACATTCCAATTTTATAACGGTGTATGAAATAAGATTGTCAGCAAAACGAATATACGTTGAAGTCAGACGATCAGGGCAAATAGGTATTATGTTAGCCACAAACATTATTTATTATGATCGTAGATCGACGTAATCGTTCTACTGATTAGGACCAGTCCTAATCCTGTGACTGACGTGACCAAATGGTCAAATTGAATATATGCGTATCTATGTAGCGTATATTTTTTGATATTAGCCTACCCACTATATTTTTAAGTTTGTATGTTATAATATTCTTATTTCCTTATATATAAATTAATTATTGTTTTATGTCTTACCTATTATGTATAACACGGTGTATAGTAAAACCGTCTGTGGTTTTTGTGGCACTGTTTCTAACACAATTTTATGATAATTTTATAGGAAAAATAATAAATAAAATAGATAAATATTTTGAGTCAAGGTATAATCTAATTTTCCGTTAAAATAGAAGATGTTAATAAATCCCAGACACCTAAGAAAACGAGTTATCGATACGCTTTAAAAAAATTCGAGTTAGGTTTTCACTGGAATCACAATTTCATTGTTAATTAGCGGTAACAACGCAATATACGCCGTGCAAATCACGTCTCTTGTTTAAGCGAGAATCTACTTCTTTATCTGTTTTTAAATAAATAGACTCTAATATTGTTGCACATAATATAACTGAATTTGTTTTATAATTTTAATTTTAATTTATTGGTAATATAATATTTATTCTTCGATTAGACTTTTAGAAAACGCTTACGATAGTCAGATCGGTATAGTACGATACAATTGATTACAACATTGCACAAAATGGCTTCTTCAGGCGGGTTGACCCGTCAACTCGTTGGATACTTAAAGATTTTGATTTATTAACCGAAGCGGTTACAATAGAGCCATGACGCAAGACACAGATTTATGTGTTTTTCGCCCGGTCTTTTATATTATTTTTTATAAATAGTCAGTCTAGATTTAGAACAATGGCAGATTTTACGGACACGAGCGTCAAAAACGATTAAGACGCACCTCTAAGGTATGAATCCCACAGACAGTGGTCTAAAGTACGTCCTATAACCGTTATAGTTCTGCATTCCACGTTTTGACAGCAATTTTGGTGATGACTTGGATCTAGTCATTTATACTAATATTATAAATACGAAAGTTTTGATGGATGGATGGATGGATGGATTTTGTCACTCAATCACGCTAGAACGACTAAACCGATATGGAAAAAATTTGGCACAGAGATAGATAGTCTGGAATTACACATAGGCTACTTTTTATTCCGGGAATTTAAAGATTTCCCGCGGGAACCAAAAATCCTCAATGCACGCGGACGAAGTCACCGGCATCAGCAAGTCATACCTAATCATAAATCATGTATGTCCTGGTCTTTAAATAACTAAATGAAATCCTAAATTCATTTAGTTATTAAATAAATCATAATAAATAAATTAATCATAGAATAGGCTTGCACTTGACGACAATCATGCTTAATACAAAGCGATGATGAATGAGGTCTTGGTTGGAGCGCGCTTGCTTAGAAGATGCCTATTCCCTTTTGCCTTGCGCTGAAAGGGCATTCCACATCCTGGCGTTTCGAGTTTTGACTGTTTTTAGTGGCATCGACGGCTTAAGCAATCGTTAGTATAACGTACCATAGTTATCATTCAGGTTAATCGCCCTATGTCCTTATTTGTTATGTAATGGGTAGTTTCCGTTTTAGGACTTCATTATGGTTCTCGACGCGTCGAACGACGCACGTAGACCATATTATAATGATTGTTTTATAGTTTATCTCCAGTAAAATATAGACGTCAAACTACTTTATGCAGTACTTATTGCAATTTTATGGAGTAAGTAATTATTGGCAATTTGCATTATTGCAGCATCATACTTCATAATTAATAGTATATCTACAATATGCAAAATTGCATTTTTTCGTTGGTTTGTCCGTCAATCACGCTGCAATGGAGCACCTGGTTAGTAACATAGGCTTCAAATAAGGGAAGGGGATAAAAAAAACTTAAACCACGCGGATGAAGTCGCGAGCATCAGCTAAGTAGTTACACATAAGATATTAAGTATTAATATGGCTAGTAAGATACCTAGTTCCTTACACTAATTGGACTAAGTTAAACGTTTTTCAAGAAGATTAAACACATTTTTATATTTTTGATCTCATTTAAACTTAGTAAGTTACAACGCGTAGAAGCCACTATTTTTTAACCCCCGACGCAAAAAGAGATGGGTGTTATAAGTTTAACGTGTCTGTCTGTGTATCTGTGTATCTGTGTATCTATGTATCTGTGTATCTGTGTATCTGTGTATCTGTCTGTGGTATCGTAGCTCCCAAACGGATGAACCGATTTTCGTTTAGTATTTTTTGTGTCATAGATAATTTTATCCCGAGTGTTCTTAGCCATGTTTCATGAAAATCTGTTCATCCGTCTGAAGGTCATCAGCTTTTTTCTAGTCGGGGGTTTTTTTAAATTTGTAATTTATATCAAATATTTAAGTATTATCACAATCGTCTACTATCATAATATTGTGCAGATGCTATTAGGATAATAGCGCAGAATAGGTAATAGTATGGTAAATAGGTATGTGCTCATAAAAGGAAAAGAAAACGTATAGGTACTTAATTACTTATATTTATCATCATGAAAAAATTAAAATGAAAATTGTATTATCCTGAGAGATGAAAATCGTGTTCGCTTAACGGTTTTCAATTTTTTTTTCTTTTTCCGGTGGCAGCAGTGATTATAAATATCAAAAGAGTATTTTTGTATTTTAATCAAATTTCCGAGCAGCTGTTTTTTTGAACAATTGTAATTATCGTTAATTGGATGAAATAGAAGTACGCCTCTGTTTTTACGTTTAATTATTTTCTTTACGGGTATTTAATTTACTTTGCTAACAATGAAATAGATTCTCAATTTTTTCAAGAAATTTCTCAAAATATCTTTCTTTTCTTTTCAGATCGGAAATTTTCTTCACCAACCCCTGACATTAATGAAGCAATCCGCTGGCGGGATATTAAACTAGAAGCCACTCGAAACGCTTTCCCGCTGCAATAAAACAACAAGCGTCGACCAAAGACAGGAACAAAAGAAAACAAACTCTATTACCCAGAAGAAAAAGAACTTTTTCATACAACAATAAATACACAATCCAATGGCTCTGTTCGGAATTGAAAGGACAACCCAGGCGATATGTCAATTAAAGACCATTCCCGATCGTAATCAATTACGCCACTCGAAAACGAAACAGCTACATGACGAAGTCGTTTTTCAAACTTGACTCACATTCGGATTGAGTTTTAATTTGAGTGAATTAGAAGAAAATATAATAGCAACACTAAATCCAATGCATGGTAACGAAAAGGAAGCGCTTATAATCGTCACCGAGGCCAGGGTCTCGTATGGCGGCTCAAAATCATAATTTTCACTGTTCACGGCCTAGCTTTGTTACTTTATCTTCGTGTCTTCTCATATTCGTCTCTTTATCACTACAAGCGGACGCGGCGTTCTCAGATTTTAACGATTCAGCTCTCAACACTACCAACCTGAATTCAACGTTAAATTGGACGTTATACGACACAAATTCGACTGCATTGAAAAATTTGCACATAAAACACACGAAATATTCGACGCTTGTAACTATAATTTTGGCGTGCATTTTTTTGATTGTCATATTTGGGACTATAGTTGGGAACATATTGGTTTGTGTCGCCGTTTGCTTAGTGAGAAAGCTGAGAAGGCCCAGCAATTATTTGATAGTGTCACTGGCTGTGAGCGATTTATGTGTCGCAGTGATGGTAATGCCAGTAGCAATGGTTTATGACTTGATGGGAACTTGGCCGTTCGGACCAGTAATATGTGACTTCTGGGTGTCAAGCGATGTCTTATCTTGCGCTGCGAGTATTTTAAACCTATGCATGATATCAGTAGATAGATATTACGCGATAACAAAGCCTTTGGAATATGGAGTGAAGAGGACACCGAAGCGAATGATTTTCTGCGTATTTATTGTATGGATGAGTGCAGCGTTGATATCGCTGCCACCTTTATTGTTATTGGGTAATGAGAAATCTGAGACATCTTGTTCCGTTTCCCAAAACCAGGGTTACCAAATTTATGCCACATTCGGGTCGTTCTACTTACCACTAACAGTAATGGTAGTGGTGTACTATAAAATTTTTAGTGCTGCCAGAAAGATTGTCAAAGATGAAAGACGTGCACAGTCGCATTTAGAAACGCACTGTTATTTGGAAATCAATGTCAAAAATGGTGGTGGAGCTGAAGCCAAGCTTTTGGGTGCGCAGCCTGCTCAACCTCCTACGAGAGGGTCAACGGGCAGTACAAACACAACGGTAAGTGAAATTTTATAACCTGGCGGAAACCATTTTACTTACCTACTAAAGTCATAATTTTAATATACTCCTAATTTTAATTTAGGGTCTTATTACTCCAAAGGTTAGTAACAAGTTAGAGGATATTTTATGCTTAGCTTCTGTCTTCTTATCTCTGTAACTGGTCCGTCGTCGTCATCTCAACCGATATACATCCACGTCTCGACGAAGGTCTCCTGCATTAATCTTCACGGTCTTCCCAGCGGATCCCAGCTACTTGCTTGAGATCGTTCAGCCACTTCGTGGGGGGGGGTCGTCTAATGGTTGGATATGCAACAGGCTAGAAGCGATTAGCCAGATGTGTTCAAATAACTAAACAATCGGCTGAAATCAGATGTTAGTGATAATAACCTGCTCAACTTGCTCTTATATGCACGACAAGACCAAATTCAGACCTCCAAAGCTGATCGATTATTGAGTTAGGTCAACTTTGCTGATCAACGCAATAGACTGATACAGCTACACAAACACATCTCTAAACTGTTTACAAGGCCAAAAACTGATTAGGAAAATTATATCTTTGTTACAGTGTAGTATAGAGAAAACGGGGAGTTCTATCGGAAGATGCTTCAAGGGACAACGAAAATCAAACGAGTCACAATGCCCCATGCTACAACAGCAAGCACCAAAAACACCACCGAAACCCATTCACACAATCAATCGACCAAATTCTCAAATGGGCCCCGTGCCAGAAATCAGACACCCACCAAAGGAACGAAGAAGGCTATCATCTGAGAGTAGTAACAAATTAACAACAAGTAGAATCCGGTCATCGCTTGCGAATTTTGCTCACAAAAATCACTTTTCCAAAGATCTATTACACCCTACACATTCACCTCACCAGAAGAAACTTCGGTTTCATTTGGCTAAAGAGAGAAAAGCGTCTACAACTCTTGGCATAATAATGTCCGCGTTCATAATTTGCTGGCTGCCGTTTTTTGTACTAGCTCTTATAAGGCCTTTTGTGAAGGAGGACACTATTCCAGACGCTGTAAGTGCTCTATTCCTCTGGTTGGGCTACATAAATAGCCTCCTCAACCCGATAATCTACGCAACCCTAAACAGAGACTTCAGAAAACCATTCCAAGAAATATTATTCTTCAGATGTTCGAACCTAAATCATATGATGCGTGAAGAGTTTTACCACAGCCAGTACGGGGATCCCGATACGCATTACTGTGTGAACCATTCTAAAGCACCAAATTATGAAGAAGGTGTTGAAATAGTTTCGGCTGTGGATAGAGAAGAGACTCGAGCTTCAGAAAGTTTTCTATGATTGTCAATACCCGAGGTCCCCCCAGACCTGGATACTGTGATTTAATTAAGACTATAAATAAACTAAAGTGTATAAGTGCTAAGTTGATAAGAAATTACTACAAACAAGTACTGAGAAAGTTTTACCGATCGAACTAGTCGTCAAATACCTTGTCTGGTAACCTTGTTTTTTTTTACGTACTTGTAACATTCTGTCCGCTAAATTGTTGTCGTAAAACAAGTGATAGTTTTCTATATATTTTAAGTAAAATTTAGATAATAATTATTAGATATTCTATCAGTTACTTTATCTGTTATAGACAAAAGCGTCAACTGTTCCAAATTATCTAGTCAGGGAGGACAATAGGAAATTTTGGATAATAATTTGAGTGATTGAACCAAAACCTGACAAACTGTACGAATTACATCGTCATGACGTGCCCTGATGCATCTTCTCATTCTGGTTGGCGTATTTTCACACCTAAATTACGTAATTGTTGTTACCTTCACGCAAAACCTAATGATGCCCTAAACAGACCTTCAAACAGGGATAGCTTTTGCCTATAATACAAGATAAACGATAATATTTTTCAATGTAATTGAGATAAAATATTACAGAACGACCAAAGAGTCTTTAACTATAGACAAAAGAATTAACATAAGGTTAAAAATGTTGTGAATTTATTGAAACTTGGTATTATTTTGTATTATAATTGTTATGAGTGATATAATCAGTGATAAATAATTCAGCTGTACACAGTATCTGAAGTACACTTTAATTGACAGGTCTACAAGCTACAAGCAATTAACTACAAGGTTAATTTAATAATATTGATAACCTCTTAGCTTATTATGTACCTGCTACTGAAAATAATACTTGAAATACTTATTCACAACAAATTTAAAAAACCCCCGACTAGAAAAAAGCTGATGACCTTCAGACGGATGAACAGATTTTCATGAAACATGGCTAAGAACACTCGGGATAAAATTATCTATGACACAAACAATTTTAAACGAAAATCGGTTCATCCGTTTGGGAGCTACGATACCACAGACAGATACACAGATACACAGATACACAGATACACAGATACGCAGATACACAGACAGACACGTTAAACTTATAACACCCCTCTCTTTTTGCGTCGGGGGTTAAAAATACTTCAACAAATATTAATTACTAGCTGACTAGCTGATGCCCGCGACTTCCTCCGCGTGGTTTAAGTTTTTTTGATTCCCGCGGGAACTCCCTAGTTTTCCGGGATATAAAAAGTAGCCTATGTCACTCTCCAGATCCTCAACTATACCCGTGCCAAAAATCACGTCGATCCGTTGCTCCGTTGCGGCGTGATTGAAGGACAAACCAACAAACCAACAAACAAACAAACACACTGTAGCATTTATAATATTAGTATGATTTCCCAAAAAAAGTTTTAAGCTTTTTGCTATACACTCTAAGAGTCTAGAGTCTAGACGCTCTTACTTCTTAGCTCTGTGTTTTTAGTAGGCAGTATTCGATCGATACCTAACCAGCCCGCTGACCACGCGTCGCCATAGAATGAAGTCGTCTTAGAGCAGCTAATTTAAATATTTTAATTTTTAATGCAAAAAATATTTTTACATGATTTTTAAAAAAATATATGAGTAGCTGAAGTTGTTCACTGTTACATACAAAGTTTTCAATAAGATTGTATTACCTAGTATTTTAAAATAAACCTTGTATACAGTAACGGGTACTTATAGTCCCACGAACTTATCTGGCCCGGTGGCCAAAATTGGAACTAATTTTTTTGCCTGTTTAGTTTATGTTAACCCTCGACGCTAAAAGAGAGGTGTGTTATAAGTTTAACGTGTCTGTTTGTGTATCTGTCTGTGGTATCGCAGGGCCCAAACAGATGAACCGTTTTTCGTTTTTTTTTTTTTGTGTTATAGATAATTTTATCCCGAGTGTTTTTAGCCATGTATCATGAAAGTCTGTTCATCCATCTGAAGGTCATCAGCTTTTTTCTTAATCAGTTACTTCCATATTATGTCGGGGGTTGTTTTAAATTTGTAATCTATACTTGCTTTTATTTTATTTTTAGCGACGCTGTCACCGGGTCAGATAAGTTTGTGGGACTTATATCATGATAAATATAAGAAGATTATCTTTATTCTTGCTAAAAGAACGAGAAAGCGGTTAGTTATATACTGCCCGTGACTTCATTTTCACGCGTCACACCACCGATATTCCATTGTGACCATGATCCGAGCAACTGGGTCGAAATGTCGACAATCAAAATATAATCATCGTATTTATCGTGGTACTACCCGTTATAACTTTATGTTAAGTCGTTAAACGACGAAATGAGTAATAAAATATTAGTAGGTACATACAATGAAATCCTTTGCCGCGGGAAGCATTCCAAATCGGATGAAACTATTTAAACCTGTATATTTGGTTTAGATTAGAGTTTGTGTACAACAGAATTGGCACACTTTGTCCAATCATTTATTTTACTTTTGGCAGCCCGATTCAATGATGTTCTACTTAGGACTTACTTACTTGCGTTACAGATTCGATTTTTGATAACAATCGACATTCTCTATGAAGAAGTTTTAATCGATTTGACACATTGATATTTATTGTCGCTCATATTTTATTGTTTTATAAACATACCCAAGTGTTTAAATGACTAAGTATATTAATTTATGAATTAAAATAAATCATTCATATAATACAGTAAATGTACATGAATCAGTCAGGTCATAAAAGCCATCCATCGCCAAAGATGTGTGGTGCTTAAAAGACTATCAAGAAAGCTAGTGCTGCTGCTCCATGACTACTTTGAAAACGAAAATTGTACTTGTACTTAATTACTAGATGAGTATACGAGTTACGAAATATCAGATAAAAGGGCACGTCGCTTTACTATTATAAAAAACGATATGCGCCTATGCAGTAGGTATTGCATTTTTTGGCGGTGGTTGCCTGTCAATAATTATTATGAAACTTCATAGGCGTGCTTATGTCAAAGTAAATTAAATGGTTGGACAGGATATAATGTACCTACTGACACACAATTACAGGAGCCAGTATTTAAATTCATGTGATAGTAGATTTAGAGCCGTTTGTTTGTTTGTTATTATTTGAAGTGCTTTTTTTAATCTGCATAATATTGTGTTACCAAAATCGATGTGTATAGATAAATCCTCAAAGATATACAGTTGCGCTCAAAAAACCAATCTGATTTACTAACCTGTTGTCGTAGGTGACGCGACGCGATATGACAACATAGAAAATGACAAACTTGTCTAAGCGACAACAATGGCCACGTGAAGGGTCAGCTAGGTACTGTTTGATACTGTAGCGTCGCGTCATATCAAGCCGTGGTAGTTATTGCGTTTTTGACAACGAGTTTGTCAAATTTCGTCGATAGTCTGGCACGCCCTGTCAGATACATTATATTATAGGTTGTGTTTTTGGTTTATAATAATGCTATCGGCGTGCTTGGTTAATAAATCTAGCAAAACTATTTTTTTAAAAGACTGGATTACTTAGCTACGGAAAGGCGAATATAATTAAATTTTCGTGGACGCATGTATTTTGGAATGTGATTTTCTATACACATCGATGGCTACAGTCATTGCCTTTGTTTTGTATACGAAATGTATAGTAATTTTAATTTAATTTTATAATTATTTGTTAAAAAATAGTGTCGTTTATAGCTGGACACACAAAATAGTACGGAAAAATGCCGGAAACATACAGTTTAAAGCCCCACCCCAAGCCACCCCATGCCACTCGATATAAAGGATTTAGCAGAACAGACTCTTTAATAGATACCATCGCTTAAAGCAGTATGATTTCAAAATAACAGCTTGTCACGCATGTACATTGACGGCCCTAAAATAAGGATTATAATTCTAAAACACGAACGTCAATAATATTAAAATAATACGGCTTTAAGCGCTGATAGTATGCCTCTAGTGCATACAGTGCACAGACCAATTACTATTCGGTGATACAGTGTCTCCTCAATTTCTCGTGACATTTGCATTGACAAAGAATTATAAAAGCCGCAAGCAAAAGTTGTCGCTGTGAGCCTCTGACTGAGCTAGTGTTATTGAAATGATACCACAGATAAAGTTTTAAGTTATATTATATTTACAAAACATCCAACACAAGTCATAATTTAATATCAGATCATCTTTTTGTGTTGTATTTCAAGACATTTCCTTGAGTTAAGATTAAGACCAACCAAGTCAAGTGGTCTGTGCGTTAGTAGGTACATTATAACTCAATGGGTCTGTACCTAAGTAGGACATAATTTTGCAAAGGGACCGTACCTATAATCGTATATTATGAAGTGTGTCATTTATACTTCCTTTTCTTTTTATTTTCTCTCTGTCTCTATTCTTTACTGTGTTGTGGTGTAATCAAATGAGACACAATGATTTGTACTTGTAGCGTAATTCGTAGCGCTTTTTGTATGCAAAATACACGAGAGAAAAGTATCGCATTGACGGTGCTTGGACTGCAAGTCGTATGACAGAATATCACGCCACACCACATGGTATGGCTTGGGGTTGGGTGTCGTCATAAAAGTATCCAGTCCCTTATAAATTTTATTAAAGAGACTTAATTTTAAAAGAAGACCCCCGCAAAGTTACATCCTCGTAAAAATGAATATTAATAATATATTTGGGGTAGGTACTTCTGCGGTACAGAATATAGAAATAAATATAAGTATTGTAATGGTTTGATAATAAATACATTTTGTACAGTCATCGCCATTTCTTCTAGTTTAATTGAATTTTCATCAGTTTAGTAAAACAATATATGTATATATCATTTTATATATAGCATGCGATGTGCAATTTTATGTAACGTGTTTTAAGTATATATATGTTACATTTTAATATAAAGAGCTTTTATCTTTAGTGAATATTTTATTAGCTCTTCAATTGATAATATTATAGTATTATAGTATCACATACCTAGATTGTAAGTGTAGAACAAACAAATCAGTATTGTAAATATCATTAATATTAAACCAAACTTAATATTAAAAATGTAAATATAAAATACTATATTTAAGTAAGTAGACGAGCATAAGGCCGGAGACATACTTGTAACACACCACGTGACGTCACCGCGTAGAGTCAAATCAAATAGTATTTAAATGAACAAAAGATCGATCGATTGTTTTCAAAAGTAGTACCTATCTAACTACCCTTTTATAGGCTATGCACACGGCGTATTTTATACACGCAGTCAACACGCGCTTCACGAAAGCGCGGTGTCTGCGCGTTTTCAATTCAAAGACGTATTCAAAGTTTGCATTAGGATCGCGTTTGTATCGCGTCGTCACGTATTAAATATGCCGTGTCTCTTAGGTGTTTGATTCCTTATAATATGGAGTTATAACTCTGTCAAATTTAAACAGATTTAAAAGACTTAACTAGCTTGAAAGTATTCACATTTTGTCCACATTAAACTACCAACTATACTAATACTTATTACGAGAAAATATATATTACTAAACATTGAGGAGTTTCGCCCTCCGTCTAAGTAGTTAATCATATTTAGCGATAGACAGCGGTACTCCTCAAAAGATAAGAGAACATCGCTTGTTATTATAAGTATAAAAGTTTAATTAATAGAAGACTGTCAACCTTGCATAGTAAATACCTATAACTTATAACTTTGTTTTACTAAAATTAGGACAAAGAAAATAACTACACAGGTCGATACAGATTTGATGATGATCTGAATGGATGCGTATGCAACTCCATAGAAAACCCCAGTTTTGTATGGACAAAAGCTGGAGCGAGTTTTGTAAGTATAATGAGTCTTTAAAATCATACAATACTGAATGAGGATAAAGTCATAGAAATAACTGAATTTGTATTGATTCCACACGTGTTGCGTGGCGTTTAATGACGTGGCGTGTTGTGAGTGTGTCCGGCCCATAAAGCAGATACCGTGTGGGGAAACTACGCTTCGAAAAAAATAATTTGACAGTCCAATTCGGTGTTGTATTTTAATGAAATAAATGTTCTTCGGTGTAGTTTCTTTCCATAGTGAACTATTACCATATGTGAATTAATAAACATCAATTGTTTCAAGTTATTATTTAGAGAGAGACACAAGGGTCTGGAAAGGACAAAATTACGTTTAGCGACGTGTGTGCGCGTTCTATACAAAAATGGAACACGAACGTATCGCGCGTTTTTCTCACCGATTCGTAGTGTGTTTCAACTTTTATTTTTGCATAAATACGGCAAATTGAAATAATGAAACTGTGTTGATGCAGGTGATAACCTTCTAGCCATTAAAATGTAGCATTTCGTTGTTACACTGATATCTTTGGTAATCATTAATGATAATAATTGGTGTTAAATTAATACCTAATGATTAATTATTTAACAAAAAATACTATGTGTTATATTATCATATCATCCCATCAACAGCCAACCAATCAGCACGAGTCCCTCTCAGAATGAGAAGGTGGACTAAGGCTAATAGCCAAATGAATATTGACAGACTTAACTCTTTGAGGACATTATGTAGAAATCTCAGACATGCAGGTTACCTCACGATATTTTTCTTGGCCATGAGAGAAAGTGATAATATTGTATTGATAACAGAAACTACCTACTGTATTACCCTGCTAACCCGGAAAACTGGTAGAGATCTCTACCTGACTGGACTGGGATTCTGGTGGAAGGGTCACTGGTAGAGATCTCTTATAGAGATAAGTGCTTCCTTGTCCACTATTTATCTGATTTTCTTCATTATATAACTGTCTGGTACTAAATAATTTAAAAAAAAAATTTAAATCAAAAAAATCGGAAATAGGTCAATTCCTTTGTCTTTTGGATTTTTCATAACCTGTTTTCAATTTAAAAACGGGTTTTCCGTTGAGCTAAGATTTATCACATAATCCACTTATCGTTATTTTAATTTATGTAACAATTCTGTCATTATTAGATATAAAATTACGACTACTTAAATCTATTGAGATAAAATAATCTTTGCTGGTACATTACCAAATCGCTCAAATATTTTGGACAACGGCCAAAACATTTTGTCTCCTCGTGCAAACGACCTATATATTTTAAATAAATCTCTTAATATTATGTGTCCACATAATTATTCTTCCTCTAACAATGTTCTCAGAAATCATGAGTACTTTGCTGGTGTGTTGTGTGCCAGTTTATGACATTTTATTATGTTTGTGTGTCTATCAGTATAGTTCAGTTCAGACGGCCTAATGCGATATATTCTTACCTATTCTTCTTACGTGGTAAATAATATTAGAATGTATTATAAAAATCCATACGTCTGTTAGGTACCATTTCTCGACCAATGTCAAATTGTTAGATTGGCATAACGAAAATAGGTTTATCTAAGGCTACTTTTTATCCCGGAAAGTCATTCACGTTATTATAAAAGGAGGATAAAGTCGTGAGAATCATCTAATATTTAATGAGTGACATAATATGAAGTAGATATAAAATTGTGCACTATTAAGTATAGTTTTGTTAAAAAAGAAAAGTTGCCCACTACTTAAGGCAGATGTCCAAAGTATAATGGCCATTTCACTTAGCCACTTTGGACAGTTGTTAGGGCAATACCAAACTACTGACCACGTGCGCACTTTAACCCATTGTCCTAGGTGAGCGACGAAAGCGACACGACGCAATATGTTTACAATACGACGCGGGTGATTCGCGCCGATGTTTTGTCATTTTCTGTCCGTATGTGTTTTCGCCCTTAAAATTATACAACTATACGTAGACTGTAGACTTTGTCTATGAGACAAATATTGAAACTTAAGTGCTTAAGTTTTATAGATAAGTGTAGTTTAATGATGTAATTATATATTTTAAAGAGAGTGCAATACAGTGTAAATATTATATTAAATGGCCTATCTATTTGTTAATTAATTATTACCAATTAATTCTTAGTGTCATACCTCGTTAACCCAAATATTAACTAGCATGTAACATATAATAATATTGTATATAAAGTAAAATTTAATATAATATAAATACTTTTATGAAAATTGCTTGAAATACTGTGTAAGTACTATAAATGAGCTCTACTGAGTACAAAGTTACTTTTATGAAAACCACTTAAAGTTGGTGTCAGGTCAAGAAAACTCTGACTTTAATTCGCAAAACACACAGGGAGCGGGTGCGGGTCGGGCGCGGACAGGCGCGTGGCGGGTGACGCTGTGTGATGTCGTCCATATAAATACAAAGAATTCAACCAGCCGCGCACCCGACCCGGCCCGCGCCCGCCCCGCGCCCGTTTCCTGTGTGTTTTTCCCTTTAATCGCACAGTCGGTGAAATGTCAGTCTATTTGGTTCATAATGAGCTGCAATGTGACTTTTTTTTCATAAATAAGAGTATAGTATAATTATAGTCTAAAAGGATAAGGTTACAACACACCACAATCCCAGTAATGGGTCTGCACCTTAACCCGTATCTTTGTAATATAGTTGTAATATAAAATTAGCTATTACGTGAATTGGTAGTGACAAAATAAAGTCCTTTATCGGTATTATTGTATTTATTTCTTATGTAGAAACCTAAAGTGATGAAATAAAAATAGATTTTGGGATTTTCGTAGTGTTATTTGTGCCTCTTACCCTTATAAAAAACAAAAGAGATACCCTACACATAGAAATGACCAGAATCCTTATCCATTACTGTTACATTAATTTTAAAATACATTATTGTTATGTAACATTAAAAAAAAATTAATAGTGCTCATGTCAATATTTGCCAACAATAATGCCAACAAGTGGTGATTGCTGCAGTGTAACAATTACAATCACCATTGATTGGTTAACACTCTTCTGCTATTGGCCAAAATCCATTATCCGAGCAAGAATTACTATAAAAGCCAATCACAATAATTGAAACTGCAACAATGATTGATGGAGGTTTTAGGTACTTATTAGAGCTATAGAAGCCGAAATCTGTCTTTATTGATTAAGAACAACTCAAACTATGCATTACTTACTTCGACATAAGGGTGGCAACGACGCGATTTTGTTTTGTTTTAGTACCTCAGTACCAACCGTATTTACAAGTTCATAACTAAGTTTGAGTTGTCATCAAAACAATTGTTAAAAAGGCTTAGACTATACTTTACTCCGTCTGTATCCTTCAATCCTAAGAGTATGTAAAAATGACAAACTAAGCTTACAGGCAGACTGACAAACCCCACTTTTGTATTTATTATAATATTAAGGTACAGGATTTAGCTAAATAATTACCATAATTTATTCGACATCCAATCCAAACCCAAAGTAATATTATAGGTAGATATCAAATTCAATCCAAAACATCCATAATATCTCTCTCTCTCTGCGTCGTATTCCTCATTTCTGAGGGTCGTGACCGCTTTCCATTAATCAAATAATGGTAGGAGTTTTCTTGGGATAATAATCGACTAAGAGTATTGAAACTTTTAGGTTTTGTAACGATTATTATCAGATGTTAGTGATTATAGCCGGGACCGACGGCTTAAAATGCTCTCCGAGGCACGGGATCCATAATGTATCCATAATATCCAGAAAAGTATGGATGTGGATATACCTATATGAAATATTCGCTTAATACTGTACCCTACAACATCCTTTAAATTCACAAGACTGGGTTAATACATAATTCAATTTCGTAATTTTCCTAAGTGTTAAAGCCCGACTACGCACCATTAGATGTAATCAATCATTTCTGATAAGCCCTCTTTGCTGAATAAGAGTAGGGTTCCCACCTAATACGATTATACAAGATCGTCCCTAAATGTGGTTGTTTTGGGGTGTACTTAGATACTTTTACTGGTATCCTATTATCTGAGCCTATTTTAAATGCAAAAGTGTTTACTTGTAGCTTTGTTTTCAATAATATCAGATGAACACGGTGGACATTTAATCTTAACATCTTTGTGAAAGATGAAACGCCCTAATAAACCGGATGGTGGGACGTTCATTGATTTATTGTTTCTGCTTATTAACTGAACGTGATAATTTAAAAAAGTGTTCTACGTCCATTTTACAATTATGTATTAGCACTTACAAGCAACTCTGATTGCAGTCAAGCCCTAGCTTATGATTTAAAAAAAAAACACTTAAACACTCGAACGTAAATCGAAATCCATCATCACTACCGAGATGTAAACTCATACTTAGGCTACGGAAGACGCTTTAGGAAAAGAAAATGTCCGGAATAAACCGGAAGTCTAGACACCCTAATAATACCTCGCATTGATTCTATATTTAGGGTACACTCTGTCTTAGCTTTAGTAAGTGAAATTAACCCCTTTAAAACATGTATGATGGAAAATGAAATACATTGTATCCATATTTTTTGGTGAATAAGACATAAGTCCGCAACAGAGCAACGGATCGACGTGATTTTTTGAATGGGTACAGTGGAGGTTAAGTATATAAGCAACAATTATTAGTACAAGTAAAGTAATAATAATCTGAGACCAAATCCATACTATCCAAATTTATTTTCTGTTTGTATTTTAATGGGTATAGAGGTAAGTTATATCCCGGGGAAGGACATAAGTTACTTTTTATCACGGAAAATTGAGGAGTTCCCGGGAATCAAAAAATGTAAGCATAAAATAATTATATCATGGAATATTCATGGAAGTAGGTCTCAGATATAAACCCACCTGTGCTCTAAAATATTACATTGTGCAAAGGCTCAAGATGAACAAAGAAACAAAAACCTGCTCTACCTAGACAATCTTCTGTACTTACTTCTAATATTATAAATGCGAAAGTTTGGATGGATGAATGTTTGTTACTCAATCTGGATTCAATTTGGCACAGTGATATTATAGTCTGGAATAACACTATTATCCCGGCTAGGCTTATTATCCCGGAAAATTAAAGAGTTACCACGGGAACCAAAGAACCTCAATAAACGAAGTTGCGGGTATCGGCTAGTCGGCTAGTATTTTATAAAACGACAAAAAGGCCAATTTTCTAACGGGCCATTATCCAAAACGAGAACACAAACCAAACTTTTAATTGGTTTTCATAAAACAAAAATTTGAGTTAGAATTTCATGTAAAAAAATGTGAAGGGTGAAGTTCCAACTGGGTGAATTCTACTCCGCAATTATGTTGGAACAATTTGTTTACCTCAAAATATGTTGTATTAAAACAGCCTTTCTGATTTCAGGTCATATAGCATTTTTAGCACACTATAGCGACCCGCAAAATATACATTACTCCGTACATAAGTGAATGATGCTAATTTGACGAACTCCCTGGCGAAGTGGTGAGCCCTGTGGTCTTACAAGTTGGAGGTTCCGGGTTCGATCCCTAGCACGGAGATCGTAGATAATTTTGGGAATTTATAACTTCTGAATTTTCTTTGGTCTGGTCTGGTAGGAGGCGTCGCCAAGTGATTTACGTTCCGGTACGATTTAAAGCGACTGGGGTATAAGTTTATTATAGCCGGTGATATGCCTTATCTTACTCTTCTTTGGGCGAGAACGTCAAACCAGGCGTCGTCATGACTACGGCAACCATCCTTGATGCTTTTGCGCCAGTGATTCTGTCCTGCGCGAGCTCTTCCCATTGGCTAAATTTTATGTTAAAATCAGCCATGTCCCTCTTGGCACAGTCTTTCAGCCTCAACTGAGGTTGGCCCATCAGCCTTTCAGCATGCACTACAGCACCAAGGAGAACCTGCCTGCCAAGGCAAGCGAGAAGGTTCTATCCGATGCACATGCCTTAGCCAGCGCAAGCTTCTTTGCAGTGAGGCTGAGCAACTTCGATTTATTCAGGACCAGCTCGTTTGTCACTCTGTCCTTTCAAGTGATGCCTATTATCTTTCTCACGCAGCGCATGTGAAGGGTGTTAAGTCTGCGTTCCTGTTTTGCTTAATATAATTGAATTAAAATTCTACGACATGATTCAGAAATTAAATGTTAACATGGTGTCTTGACATATCATCCTGTAACATGAAATAAAAAAAAATAATTTCATTTCATTTTACATGTTCCCCAAAAACTTTAACATTTGAGAATAGTTATCGGTTCGTTTATCCTTTTACCAAAGGTTGTATGTAAGATATTGCTTTAGCAATAAGACCGCCTTTGCACGTCTCTATGTAGTCTTACTACTGCTTTTTATCTGTGTACTATATATTTTGTGTGTGCAATAAAGATATCTAATTAAAAAATAAATAAATAAAAAATTAGATATTGTTCCTAAGATATTGCCGATGGGGAAATTCACTATTAACGAGCACTCCTTAATAAAGTGCCAAAATGTCGTCGTATACAAAGTACAAACACAGAACAAGGACTCCTCCTGGCGACGTCCCTGGCGCTGTGTTGAGCGCTGCGTTCCATCCCCGGCAGGGTCAACTTGGGAATTTATAATTTCTGAATTTTCCCTGGTCTGGCCTGGTGTGAGGCTCCAGCCGGAGCTAGTTACCACCCAACCGGCAAAGACGTGCTGCCAAGATTTTTAGCGTTCCGGTACGATACCGTGTAGAAACTGATAAGGGGTATGAGTTTAATCTAACTGTCGTAACCCTAACACGTTAGCCCGCTACCATCTTAGACTACATCATCACTTATCATCAGGTGACATTGCAGTCAAGGGCTTACTAGTGGATAAAAAAAAGAATCTGCGTATTAATATTTTGTTCTGTGTATACAAAGGTATCAATGCTTCCAAAAACGCCCTCAGTAGATAATAGATGTACCTAATCTACAAAGTGAGGGATCCACCGAAGTAGCACGGTCTGACGGCCATCCTAATTTAAAATAGGTGCTTGCAAATTAATATTTTACCTAAATACGTTTCTGGATTTTTCGTTATTCGTACCTTGAAATGAATTTTAGGTCACGACTTTATTATGAGAGAATGACCTTAAAACACGAAACAGCTGAAGTGCGTTTTCGTGATTTATGTGAATTCACCAAAACTGGGAATCTCTCTCTGCGTCGTATTCCTCATGGCTGAGGGTCGTGAACGCATTCCATTAATCATATAATAGCAGGGTTTTTCTTGGGACAATAATGCGATGGGTTTCTAGGTCCCCATACCTGGGTTAAAAACTGGGAATAATATCTACTTTTTGTGATAAAAACCTAAACAAATTCTTGGCCAAATCCAAAATCAGCCGTTTGGATGTCTAATTATGATGATTTAAAACCATTACTTACCAAGACATAAAGAGAAATAAATAAATAAATACTTGAGGGCCGACAAACCTATAGCCTATAGGCTATAGGAATACCCATTACAGCCCTTTAACGTGCCACTGCTGGGCACGTTAATTGGGCCTCAACTCTCATAGGAGAGAGGGAATTAGAGCTTAGACCCACCACGCTGCCCCAATGCGGGTTAGCAGGCTTTAACGACTATTATCATAATATTGTTAGTGATAATAACCGGGACCGCCGAGGCACGAGGGTGACTCACTCCGGGCTGGCACTGAGAGAGGAAAACCCAATACCTAACAATTTTTATGCCCGACCGGGAATCGAACCCTGGACCTCATGATCCGCAGTCGACCATGCTAACCGCTAGACCCACGTAACGAGGCAGCATAGGCATACCAATTTTATTCAAATTAGACAATGATCAAGCATGTCTCATGTTGTATCAAGTTTGGAAAAACAACGTTTTTAACTGACAAAAGTTTGAGACTTGAAATACAAGCTCGCCCCCGGTTTTGCCCGACTGATTTATAATGATAGAGAAAGACACTGAGAAATGCACCCATTTCGGTACAACAACAAAGGGTAGGATTTACCGCTTGGTAGTCCAACCGAACTGAAAATATTACAGCAATTTAAACACTGTACCTTATAGTCTTGTCGTTGAGAGAGGTGCACCAAAATGGAGCTTTTTAGTAATAAATTGAAATACCATTCGTTTTTACTATAGTTGACTTTGACAAGTGCTTTTGAATAGTCGTGTGAATTTACCACTGGTTCGGAATGCCATTCCTACCGAGAAGAACCAGCAAGAAACTCGGTGGTTGCTCTTTCGAAAACATTAATTTACAATTACATCAATGTGTAGATACATAATTAAGGCATATTATAATATATTTGCTACTATACTGCCTCGTTGGTCTAGTGGTTAGCATAGTCGACTGCGGATCATCGAGGTCCTGGGTTCGATTCCCGGTCGGGCATAAAAGTTAGGTATTGGGTTTTTCAATTAAGAAATTCTCAGTGCCAGCCCGGAGTTGGAATTTGGCGGTGTTGCATCCCCATGCCTCGGAGAGCACGTTAAGCCGTCGGTCCCGGTTATTATCACTAACATGATAGTAATCGTTAAAGCCCGCCAACCCGCATTGGAGCAGCGTGGTGGGTCTAAGCTCTAATTCCCGCTCTCCTATGAGAGTGTAGGCCTGTGCCCAGCAGTGGGACGTTAATAGGCTGTAGTGATGATGATGATAATATATTTGATTAAACATTTTATCTATTTAATTTCACATTATTTTGAAAATATCTAAAGATTAATTATCTAAAGAAACGAATGAAATACAATGTTATAAAATAACTGTTTATCAATCTAACGGGTACCTAATCATTTTATACAATGAATGTTCTTGCAAAAGGGTCGGTATTAACAGGACTCAATGGAACGACAAGAAAAGCGCTATAACAAATGATAGCAACTGGTTCAGACACTGGGGGACGCAACCATTTTGGCCGAGAAAAAAGGGTCCATTCGACCGCTTGGGCAATCAACCCAACTGAAAATGGTTCGGTAATTGGATTGCGGTATATGCCCACTGCTCAGGTATTCGGTATGTGTTCATCTATCTACGTGTACTGAACATTTCTTTACTTTTTGAACTGACTTCAAAAAAGGAGGAGGTTCTCAATTGGACTGTATGATTTTTTGTATGTATATTACGCGATCATTTCGCCAATTATGAATCAATTTTGATTATTCGTTTTTCGATTGGTAGATCATACTTCAGAGGTGGTATATAAAGAGGTGATAAATATCGAATAGATTTAGCGCTTTTTGAGAAAATCAACAAAATAAAATATGTACTCAGATGTTTTTACTTTTTAGTTTAAGTTGGTACTTATAGGTATAGTTTTGGAGTCGGTTTTTGTTTTAGAAGAAGCGAATAAATATGTATAGGTAGGAACTTACTAGGTTATATTTTATCACCAGTTTGCAATCACCTGATTTTAATTCACCACTTAACGAACACCGATATCCATACCTACTTCCATATCCGTTATAAATATGAAAGTTTGTCTGTCTGTCTGCTACGCTTTAACGGAACATCTTTTCAATCGATTTTGATGAAATTTGAAAAAGAGGTAGGTGACATAATGAGGGAAGGACATAGGTTTATTTTTGAAATGAATTGAAACAATTTGTATTGAATTTCACGTAGGCCAACTTGTGCCACTTATGTTAAGTCGCAAGATTCTAACACCGGTTCGTAAAGCTGTTTCTACTGAGAGGAGTTTCAAATTAGAGAGTTCCCACGGTAATTAAAAAAACTTATTCAACGCGGACGAAGTCGCGGGCTTCATCTAGTCATGTACAGCTAGGTATGTACTAGTATAAAGTCCCCTTCCGCGCTAAGCTCGTGTCCTTTCGCGCTAATCTCAGAAACTACTTTGCATCTGATTTTCATACGGTTATGAAAGAGACATTATCTAAGAAGGTTAAATCATACTTCATACTAATCATACTAATATTATAAATGCGAAAGTGTGTTTGTTTGTTGGTTTGTTGGTTTGTTGCTTTGTTGCTTTCTTGGTTTGTTGGTTTGTCCTTCAATCACGCTGCAACAGAACAACGGATTGACGTGAATTTTTTCATGGGTATAGTTGAGGACTTGGAGAGTGACATAGGATACTTTTTATCCCGGAAAATTATGGATTTCCCGTGGGAATTAAAAAACTTATTCAACGCGGAAGAAGTCGCGGGCATCAGCTATAGTAGGGCATAACTTTACACACTTTTGGGGGACGTATTGCTTTTTTGTTTGCCTCCTAGGCTCTTATCAAACCCCAAGCGCAAGCCATTCATGAAGTCAAGATTCTGCCCGCCTCCATGAACTCTGTAGTCGTTTATTTATTGACGTCTGTTTGGAAAAACAACGTCTTTGCTAGTAAAATACTTAAACCAGGGGCTCCCAAACTGTGCGACGCGGCGCCCTGGTACGCCATAGAGTAAAGATGGGTGCCATGAGTCGTTCCTGTTTACCATTTTCCAGAAACTAAACTACATACTTAGGTACTCGCGAGTACAAATTAAAAATTTGTATGAATCCTAGATGCTTTCCATGTGTAAGCCCACCTGAATTCCCTTGGCAAGAAGAGATCCTTATTGAACACTCTTGCGACAGCAGCCTCAAAAGAAGATTTACCTGTTCCGTTTTGAATGAGTTTTGGTTGTTGGTCGCAAAATAATATCTACCTAGTACTATTAACCATTGTACCCTATTTCGTGTAGCTAGAACGGCGAACAAAATATCTTACCCTTTGTCCTAGGTGACCCGTTGTCCTAAGTGACAGCGATAACGCGACTCGATACGATGCGACGCGACAGTATCAAACAGTAGCTGACCCTTCACGTGGCCTGAGTTGTCGCGTAGATACGTCAATTTCTATGGTGTTATCGCGACGCGTCGCATAGCGTCGCTCTCGTTCTGTCGCTCACCCGCTGTCCCACGTGATAATGGGTGCCCCAGCAAGTGCGCCGCGAATTGAAAAACTTTGGGAGCCCCTGACTTAAACCACAAATTCCAACCACTAAGCCATGACGTCTCAGTACATTCATATCATTCTTAATGTTTATAAAGGCCGAGTGCGTCGGTGTGTAAATCTTTTATCTGACTCCAGTAATAGATCAGGCGGTGAATGTACATTGATTTTTATTGCCAAATAAATCGCCTCTGGCAGATTTATGGAAGTTCCACGATCGATTCTTGGCTGAGTGTGTTTTGTGGCTTTATATTATTATGTTGTATGTTGTATATTACTGTATTTTATTGTTCAATGAAATTTTTCAAAGCAAATAGCGATCACCTCTTCTTAGGGGTTCCGTTCGGGAATGATTAAAAGTAATCCTTGGTGCGTCCAAACCGAAACCAATAATTTGCTCTAGAAATATAAGATAAAATTCTTATTTCTAAATCAAACATTTTGTCGGATTCTTTTTATTGAAAAGCTAATATTTAATTTTTTTACAAATGATTTCTTGCATTTTTTGCGTCATGCGCTTGCTCGATTCACCCCCGCGCCTGTGTTTTTCATCTCGTGAGCTCACAGTGCCTTAAGGACGGATGTACTGTAATAGGGGGAAACATCCTTTTCTGTTCCGACATTTTAGTATAGCAAAAATTAAAATTTCATTATCGAATAAATACCATTCGCTACTCATTGAGATATAGTATGATGTAATTAAAAAAAGTGGTCAAAAAATCGTATAGTAACGGCAGAAAATTATTGGGAAATTCATGGAAATCTCAAAAAAGGTCTTATCGCGTTCCGACTATTGTGATTTAATTTGAGACATTATTTAGACAAAAGTTATTTTAAATTGATCGTAAAAGATCAAAAAACACTTTAAATAAATAATATTTTCAATAAAACTTATAGTTTTTTTACAATCTGGTTCCAAACATCCCTCATTTTTACAGCACGAATTTTTCATACAAATTTAGTACGGGCGCGCGCGTAACAAAATTTCGTTATATATTCATGAAATACGGCAGTCATTTCCCATACGCCTGCGGGCTCTCAAGGCGTGAGGTTGCGTCCCGTTGCTCCTGAACTGACGTTTGTCACTGTTAGTATCCGTACACAAACGTCAATGCATCCACTACCATTGAACAAAACTAATCATCGATATTTATACGTATAAAAAAATGTAACTGGACGATTTCTGTATATAAAACATTTATTTTGAAAATTTAATTATTGGTGGTTATTTTATTATTCACTGAGCCCAAAACGGTATTTTATTCTCTGTCTTATTTTGCCTGTTTTGTGCACGAACTCCACTAAAACAAACTTTGAATGGGTATTTTGGTTCTTATAGCTCAGTCTAAGTAGATTTTTTTCTTTTATAACAGTCGTCCGAAGGGGGAAACTGGCGAAATATCAATTTCGGGTCTATGGGGTACCTAATGCTGATGTTCATTCTGTTTTGGTGTCGCAGAAAAGGGCTGTTCGTGCCATATACAAAACTAAATTCAAAGAAGTTGAAATTATGACGGTCCACGACCAATACATAATTGAAAACTGGATGATGCCCGCGACTTCGTCCGCGTGGATTTTTGATTCCCACGGGAACTCTTTAATTTTCCAGGATAAAAAGTACCCTTTATCCTTCCCCGGGTACCCTATGTGTTATTCCAGACTATAACCTATCCCTGTACCAAATTACATCAAAATCGGTTGAATAGATGGGCCGTGAAAGCGTAGCAGACAGACAGACAGACAGACACACTTTCGCATTTATAATATTAGTATGGACTGAATGATGCTAGCGACTTCGTCCGCGTGGATTAAGGTTTTTGATTTCCGCAGAACCTCTCATTTTCCGGGATAAAATAACCTATGTCCGTCCCCGGAATACAACCTACTCCTGTACCAAATTTCATCAAAATCGTGAAAGCATACAACCAAACAAACAAGCAACCAACAGACACACTTTTACGTTTATAATATTAGTATGGATTATGGATATTATGGATTAAGTATAATATGTGTGTAGTAGGTCTGACGACCTCCGTGCGGCGCAGTGCTTTGCGCAGCCTTAACGTGCGGAGGTCCCGGGTTCGATCCCCGGCAGGGTTTGTAAATTTATAATTTCTGAATTTCCCTGGTCTGGCCTGGTGAGAGGCTTCGGCCGTGGCTAGTTACCACCCTACCGGCAAAGACGTACCGCCAAGCGATTTAGCGTTCCGGTACAATGCCGTGTAGAATCCGAATAGGGGTATGGGTTTAATATAACTGTCATGCCCCTAACAGTTCAGCCCGCTACCATCTTAGACTGCATCATCACTTACCATCAGGTGAGATCGCAGTCAAGGGCTAACTTGTAGTCGATTTAAAAAAAAATGTGCATAAAAACATCAATAAATTCAAGAATGAAAAAAAGTAACCATTCAAGAAAATATATGAATTTTTAGTGCTTCTAGACTCTGTAAAATTAGTTAGGTGTTCATATTTTGTCGGTAACAGTATGCGTTTTTATAATAACTCCCAAAAGAAATATTTGAGATGCCAACAAGTTCAAAGTTTTTGTAAAACGTCAACTATTGAAAAGTCCTATTACAGTGTAAAGGTGTATGATACCTACAGGGCGCGTTTGGAACCCTCGTAGCTTTGATACCGTTGTCCATCACCTCTTATACCTACTTTGTAAACGTGACGTTCAGGTGTACTGTGTAGGTACCTACTTATCTATACTTAATATTATAAATGCGAAACTTTGGATGGATGTATGGATGGATGGATGGATTGAAATTCAAATTCAAATGATTTTGAATTTGAATTTGTGTTAGGTAATTAATCACGCCAGAACGGCTGAACCGATCTGGATGAAATTTGACACAGGGATAGATTATAGTCTGGAACAATACATAGGGTACTTTTTATCCCTGAAAATTAAAAAGTTTCCGCGGGAACCGAAAACCTTGATCCACGAGGACGAAGTCACGGGCATCAGCTAGTTTTTAATAAATATATTATTAGTTTGAGTTTATGTCGTCGTCAAATGTTAATCACTCCATGATAAAGTTGACTATTTCATCAAATTTTCGATGACTTCCATGAAGCAGTGGTTAGCGCTATAGTCTTCTAGTGGGAGGACCCAGATTAGTATCCTAGCAGAGTCAATTTAGGAATTTATAATATCTGAATTCACCCTGGCCTGGTCTAGTGGGAGGCTTCGGCCGTCGTTAGTTGCCACCCTACCGGGAAAGATGTACCGCCAAATGATTTAGCATTCAGGTAACATGCCGTGTAGTAACCCGCTACAATCTAAGACTGCATCATCACTTACCATCAGGTGAGATCGGAAACTAGGGCTAACTTTGTAGCAGTACCTAAGTATATAAAAATATCCATATCCATACTAATATTATAAATGCGAAAGTGTGTCTGTCTGTCTGTCTGCTACGCTTTCACGGCCCAACTACTCAACCGATTTTGATGAAATTTGGTACAAGGATAGGTTGTATCCCGGGGAAGGACATAGGCTACTTTTTATCCCGGAAAATTGAAGAGTTCCCGCGGGAATCCAAAAATATGAATCCACGCAGACGAAGTCGCGGGAATCATCTAGTTCTATATAAATATTTTTGGGGTCTGTATACATAATAAAAATTACTCCAAAGATTTATCATAAGTACCTATATAGATATGACGGCGCATCGCTGGCGCCCTCTTTTTAAATTACGTCGGAACTAGACTTGACAGTTGATCAGTCTTGCGGAGCGTCGTGTCGATGGTGAGCGCGGCCATATTGGACGACACATTTAAAACGTCAACGGCAAGCGCACCACGTTTCCGACGAATCGCTTTTGTTCCGCGTAATCCAGTGATTATTTTATGTTAGAAATAATTAAAAACGTTGTGATTAATAATTCTCTAATTAGTGGTACCATAATTTCATTGATTTGTAAAGAAATTATTATAAAGAAGATATCGTACAAATTGTATGTGAAGCTATCATTTCTTGTGCTGTCCTTGGTCTTTATCCACCAGACATTATGGCTGACAATCCTGATAGAGGCACGGAATTGCCTTTATCAGAAGTGGGATCCCATGGGCCGCCCACAGAGGAAAATAGTGCCTCGAAGTTATTGAATAACATGGAAGCCCTACTTACCCGTGTGTTAGCAATGTCGCAACCAACGATGGCAAGTACTAGCGCCCAGTTCAATTCATTAAAGTTAATACAATTTAATCCGGAAGACGCCGACGCGGATATAGAAGGTTGGTGCAAAGTTACTGAACTTATCGTTAAGAGTAAATGCCTTGAAGGTGTTGATTTACTTGTTGCTCTTACTGGTGCACTAAAAGGACGCGCAGCTTCCTGTTTGACTCAATTAAACTTAGATCAGCTGACATGGGAAGCGGTAAAAGAATCTTTGATGGCAAAATTCTGTCAGCCAAAGCTATACCAAGACTATTTTGACGAAGTTTTACGCTTCCAAATTCAAGGCAAGGAAACTGCATCAGAAACTGGGTTACGCTTGTGGAACATGATCGAACGTATACCTAAGACCCAAATGCCAGAAGAAGTAATCACAGGTTTCGTTATATCAGTTTTATGTCAGAAGGATGGTTTAATGCGCCGCGAGTTAAATGCACATGCTATTACTACCAAAGCTCAGCTTTTCAGAATCTTAAGCGGTATTTCACTAAAGCGACGATCAGAAGCTTCTGATACTCAAGAACCCGATTTTAAACGACCTCGAACGACGGAAGCTAAATTCGGTGGTAAATGCCATTGGTGTGGAATTCAGGGACATCGACTTGTTGAATGTAAAAAACGACGAGGGGATACTTCTGTAAAGATGCCTAATAATCAAGAAGCTTCGACTACACCGCGTTCCTCCGAGCGGACGTCTACTATAATCTGTTATATTTGCGGTAATCCAGGACACGTGGCAACGAATTGTCAAGAAAAAAAGAGCGGCGGTGTATGTACAGCAAAGAAGGCAGTCAACCTTTGCGAGCAACGATTGTCGAGGGGTACCTTAAGGACGTCATCCGGTGAGTCAGTCTCCTTCTTATTTGATAGCGGATCGTCTTGCTCTTTGATGAAAGAAAGCTTTTCTAGTAAATTCCCAGGTACTGTGCGCAAGGATCTCGTTTATCTTACGGGTATAGGAGGTGATGAAATAAAATGCACGTCTCAAATTATAAGTATGGTAAATATTGGAGAAATTTTACAAACTTTGAAATTTCACGTAGTACCTGATGCTTATCTTGTGGATCCAGTTATAATAGGAAGGGATATTTTAGAAAACGGTGTGAGTGTTAAAATTAATAATGATAATTTAATATTTTATTTTAAGGAGCAAACTAATGTTTGCGAGTCAAATTTTACTAAGCCAGATTTTACCCAAGTAGATACTGATTTGGTAGGTAGTGATAAAGAGGCCCTTAGTAAACTTTTGAATCGATACACTGAGTCCTTTATAGAAGGCGTTCCTCATAGGCGTGTGAAAACAGGTGAGTTAAAAATCGAGTTAGTTGACCCAAACAAAATTGTACAAAGGCGTCCTTATAGGTTAGCACCAATAGAAAAACAAATTGTTAGGGAGAAGGTTCAAGAACTTCTCGACGCAGGTGTTATTCGAGAAAGCTCATCACCGTTCGCAAGTCCTATCCTCCTGGTTAAAAAAAAGGATAACACTGACAGAATGTGCGTGGATTATCGGGAGCTTAACTCCAATACACGACCCGAGCACTACCCCCTTCCTCGTATTGAGGAACAAATTGATCAACTTAGTGGTGCACACTATTTTACATCACTAGATATGGCGTCGGGCTTTCACCAAATTCCCATTCACTCAGACTCAGTGGCAAAGACGGCATTTGTTACACCTGAGGGGCAATACGAATATCTCGCAATGCCTTTTGGGTTGCGCAATGCTCCTTCAGTTTATCAACGGTCCATCACCAAGGCTGTACATGAGCTGAAGGATAAGCCCCTCATTTACATGGATGATGTTTTGTGTTATTCAAATGACATATCTGAAGGTCTCAAACGTCTTGATGAAGTCTTAAATGCTCTCTCTGCTGCTGGTTTCTCGTTCAACCTTAAAAAATGTAGGTTTATGAAAAAGAAAATAGAATTCTTGGGATACTCTCTCCAATGCGGTGAGGTGAGACCTAATTCTCGCAAAATACAAGCCCTGATCGACTCTCCCCAGCCAAAAACAGCGACACAAGTCCGTCAATTTTTAGGCCTTGCGTCTTATTTTCGTAGATTTATCCCGGGATTTACTAACATTGTTGGTCCGTTGTATCCTTTAACTAAACTAAAGGGTCCCATAAAATGGGACGATAAATATGAAAAAATACGTAATAACATCATAGAGATACTTACCTCCGAACCAGTTCTGACGATTTTTGACCCAGACTTACCCGTTGAATTGCATTGCGATGCCAGCTCAGAGGGGTATGGGGCAATCCTAATACAAAAGAAGAACGACCTTCCACATTTCGTGGAATACTTTAGTCGGCGTACTACAGAAGTTGCATCCCGTTACCACTCATACGAACTGGAAACGCTGGCAGTCGTACGAGCGGTAGAACACTTCCGACACTATTTATATGGTCGACGTTTCAGGGTTTTCACGGACTGTAACTCTTTAAAAGCATCTAAATCTAAAACTGATCTAACCCCACGTGTCCATCGCTGGTGGGCATTTTTACAAGCCTACGATTTTGACATTGTATATCGAGAAGGCCGTAGTATGGAACACGCAGATTACCTTTCTAGAAATCCCTTGCCAGACCCTAGTAGTTCAGCTTCCTCTTCACAAACTTTTATGCCTACAGCCAAGACAGTAAATTTTGTGGAATTGCATCAGGGCTGGCTTTCTGTAGAACAAAAGCGCGATGCTGAAATCCAAGACTTAATTATCAAGTTCAATAATAACGATTTCCCCGTCACAGTTGGTCAAACATACGACGTTAGAGACAGCATTCTTTATAGGAAGGTCGTAAGAAACAAGACTATTTCATGGCTACCAGTGGTCCCTCGTTCCTTAATTTGGACTTTGATCAATCACGTTCATAACGAGTTACAGCATCTGGGTAGCGATAAAACTTTGGACAAACTGTATGAACAGTACTGGTTTCCTCAGATGTCTAAGTGTGTTAAAAAGTTTATTAATTCGTGCATTGTCTGCAAGGCATCAAAAGGCCCTTCAGGCGCACAGCCTGTGCAGCTACATTCCATCCCAAAGGTGTCGGTACCGTGGCATACGATACATATAGACTTTACTGGGAAACTAAGTGGGAAAAGTGATCGTAAAGAATATTGCTCTGTAATAATAGACGCGTTCACTAAATACGTGTTGTTAGAACATACCTCTTCATTAGACGCAGCCAGTGCAGTTCAAGCCCTTAAAAAAGCCGTCTGTCTTTTTGGAGCTCCTATGCGGATAATCACTGACCAAGGTAGGTGTTATATTAGCCAGGAATTTAAGAACTTTTGTTCTGAACATAATATTCAGCTGCATTTTATAGCAACGGGTTCCAGCAGAGCAAATGGTCAGGTAGAACGCGTGATGCGCACACTAAAAAGCTTGCTAACGATTATCGAAAATGACCCCAACAAAACTTGGCGCGATGAGTTAGGAAATGTTCAGTTAGCACTCAACAGTACCAAGTCCACAGTCACCAAATTTACTCCAACAGAACTCATGTTCGGTATTCGCTCGCAATCTTTGGGAATGTCAAAGATCAGATCCTGTGACCCTGAAAATGAAAAGCGAATTGACTTAGATTCTGCTAGACAGGATGCGTCTAATAACATCCAAAAGGCAGCTGCGTTGGACACTAAACGATTTAACCAAGGTCGTGCTACTATCAAGCCATTCATAAAAGGTGACTTTGTTTTCATTAAAAACAGCGAGCGAAACAAAACTAAATTAGATAGAAAGTTTAAGGGCCCCTTTGTTATAACTGCAGTGTTAGAAAATGACCGCTACGAGTTAAGAAGCATAACTGGTTCACATCGTACCTTCAAATACGCGCATGAGAACTTACGCTCAGTACCTCAGGGTCATGATGGTTTAGTTGAAATATCTACTAGTTTATTGGATGAGGAGGAGGCTGTGACGGCGTCGGAAAACGTAGAACTTAACGACGATCCCCTCGACAGACTAAGTCCTTGTACTTCGTTTACCGCGAACTCCGATACCATTACCGCAGATTCAAACACACTTACAGCAGGTTCAGAGACACTTACGGCAGGGTCAGATACTCTTAGTGTCACCTCGGATCATGAAATAATTGAGCATGAAGTCGAAATTCACGTAGAGCGAGATAGTCCGTAAATGATAGGTATGTGTAAAGGATGCGTATTATTAGTTACTGAAGATAACTTATATATCTAGATTGGAAGGAGCTATTGGGTTATAATATGAGGGTGATCGAAGGGACGATGTCGTACCGGGCCATGCAGCTGTAAGCGGCTGGTTGAAAGGACACATTCGTCTAATTTGGAGTATTTGCTGGTCGAAAGGACAGTGTCGTACCGGGCCATGCACTAGTGGCTGGTTGAAAGGACACACTCGTCCGGTCCAGGCAAATACAATACGCTGTAGTTGATCAAAGTGAGACGGTATCGTCCGGGCCAGACCCTTTGGGTTGGTTGAGAGGACATACTGGTCGAGTCTAGAGTGCGTTGCTGACGGTATCGTCCGGGCCAGACCCTTTGGGTTGGTTGAGAGGACATACTGGTCGAGTCTAGAGTGCATTGCTTGTTTGAGAATGGATAGTGCCGTCCGGTCCATGCGTGGTCGAAAGGACACACTTTTTCCATTGTTTAGAGATAGTGGTTATGTGACTATAATTTCGGTTAGAATAATAAAGGTGTTCAATGATAGTTACAGACAGCTAGTCAGGTTGGACGAGCGGGTTGCTCAACGAATGCTTATACGATGATATTTGATACTTGTGTTATTGTTACAGGACTACAACCTGAGGCGCCCGAGGACGGCCGCAGGTCAGTCCGGCCGTGACGGCGCATCGCTGGCGCCCTCTTTTTAAATTACGTCGGAACTAGACTTGACAGTTGATCAGTCTTGCGGAGCGTCGTGTCGATGGTGAGCGCGGCCATATTGGACGACACATTTAAAACGTCAACGGCAAGCGCACCACGTTTCCGACGAATCGCTTTTGTTCCGCGTAATCCAGTGATTATTTTATGTTAGAAATAATTAAAAACGTTGTGATTAATAATTCTCTAATTAGTGGTACCATAATTTCATTGATTTGTAAAGAAATTATTATAAAGAAGATATCGTACAAATTGTATGTGAAGCTATCATTTCTTGTGCTGTCCTTGGTCTTTATCCACCAGACATTATGGCTGACAATCCTGATAGAGGCACGGAATTGCCTTTAGATAGATAGAATGAAACATAACTTAAACAAAACAAAAGTCCTCATAAAGGCACAATTTTTCCAATCCTCTCTATTGTTTTGTATAAAACAAAGAAACGTGCGCACGCCGCCTAGCTTCATCCAATATTTTACTGAACGCGCAGAACTTGCTTCGCAGTTTTCACTTTTTCAGTCGCACGTAGGCTGTCAAAATAGCTTCGTCTGATCTGAAGTGATAATCTTGCTTTCTGTCGAGTACAAAAACAATTTACTTCTGCAGTGTGTGACTATTGTAAAAAAGTAAGTATAATTTGTTTTATTAGTTACCTACAGTAATAGTCAGTGTGATTATTTGTAATATTTGAAATAAAAGATCCCTTCAAAAAAAATTAATATGGCGTCGGCCGCGGTGATTTTCGTATTGTTGCGCTGATTGTTGGGTTTTGTATCATTGTGTGATTTCAAATTTGACGTTTGTTGAAGTAAAACTTTTACAGACACGTCACCACGTACTTTTACAGCCAGCGCATAATATAATGGAGAGTGCAACGCCAGTAAAACCCATGTACCGACACTTTAATTTTTTGACATAATGACGTAAACATACCTGAGGCTTTTATCAAAGCTCAGCCAAGTTCATCAGTCCCATGTATTTTTTAAATTATCTAGACATGATCTAGAATGATTTATTGTGATTCATTATTTTTGCAGATGGGAAAACATAAAAGAAGGTCTGCCTATTATAAAAAACCGGGCAAGTGCGAGTCGGACTCGCGCACGAAGGGTTCCGTACCATTATTAATAAATAATTACCTTTGTTAATGAACCGCAAGACTAACTTTGTTTGTAGAGGTTTATTGTTAATATCAAAAAAACTATGCTAGTTAGATCATTGGCTATAGTTTTCCTGTAAAATATACGTAAATTCCTATTGACCATAATTATTCCAAATTTTTCGATTGGTAAACTCCGGAGATAGGGGGGGGGGAACGGTATTTTTTAGACATTTTCCCCGATAAATCAAAAACTATCATAACTAAAAATAATTAAAAATCTGTTTTAGAATGTACAAAGTAAACCCTTTCATATGATACCCCACACAGTACAGTTATCTCACTTTTAAATTTCAACCCTCAGATTTTCCCCCCTTTTTAAATAAGAACAAAAATAATTTCCAATTTTTTTTAATTCCAGTGTCTTTGAGCCACTAATATACATAACTATTCCAAATTTCATGTCGATAGCTTCGGTAGTTACTGAAATAATCGAGTGTGACGGACGGACAGACGGACAGACGGACAGACGGACAGACAGACGGAAAAAGTCGCACCATAAGGGTTCCATTTTACCATTTTGGTACGGAACCCTAAAAAGAAAATAAGCCGTTGCATTGGAAAAAAACCGGGCAAGTGCGAGTCGGATTCGCGCACGAAGGGTTCCGTACCATTATTAATAAATAATTACCTTTGTTAATGAACCGCAAGACTAACTTTGTTTGTAGAGGTTTATTGTTAATATCAAAAAAACTATGCTAGTTAGAGCATTGGCTATAGTTTTCCTGTAAAATATACGTAAATTCCTATTGACCATAATTATTCCAAATTTTTCGATTGGTAAACTCCGGAGATAGGGGGGGGGGGGGGGGAACGGTATTTTTTAGACATTTTCCCCGATAAATCAAAAACTATCATAACTAAAAATAATTAAAAATCTGTTTTAGAATGTACAAAGTAAACCCTTTCATATGATACCCCACACAGTACAGTTATCTCACTTTTAAATTTCAACCCTCAGATTTTCCCCCCTTTTTAAATAAGAACAAAAATAATTTCCAAATTTTTTTAATTCCAGTGTCTTTGAGCCACTAATATACACAACTATTCCAAATTTCATGTCGATAGCTTCGGTAGTTACTGAAATAATCGAGTGTGACGGACGGACAGACGGACAGACGGACAGACGGACAGACAGACGGAAAAAGTCGCACCATAAGGGTTCCATTTTACCATTTTGGTACGGAACCGTAAAAAGAAAATAAGCCGTTGCATTGGAAAAAAACCGGGCAAGTGCGAGTCGGATTCGCGCACGAAGGGTTCCGTACCATTATTAATAAATAATTACCTTTGTTAATGAACCGCAAGACTAACTTTGTTTGTAGAGGTTTATTGTTAATATCAAAAAAACTATGCTAGTTAGAGCATTGGCTATAGTTTTCCTGTAAAATATACGTAAATTCCTATTGACCATAATTATTTAAAATTTTTCGATTGGTAAACTCCGGAGATAAGGGGGGGGGGGACGGGGACGGTATTTTTTTAGACATTTTCCCCGATAAATCAAAAACTATCATAACTAAAAATAATTAAAAATCTGTTTTAGAATGTACAAAGTAAACCCTTTCATATGATACCCCACACAGTACAGTTATCTCACTTTTAAATTTCAACCCTCAGATTTTCCCCCCTTTTTAAATAAGAACAAAAATAATTTCCAATTTTTTTTAATTCCAGTGTCTTCGGGCCACTAATATACACAACTATTCCAAATTTCATGTCGATAGCTTCGGTAGTTACTGAAATAATCGAGTGTGACGGACGGACAGACGGACAGACGGACAGACAGCCGGAGAAAGTCGCACCATAAGGGTTCCATTTTACCATTTTGGTACGGAACCCTAAAAACAAACAAAAAGTATACTCTTATTTCCTGAAATCTTGAAAGCTGTCATCCCATATCACTTCCACATAATATCACATGCAGATTGCAGAGAAGAAGCAAATAAATGCATTAGTTACCTACATAATTTCTGTACAAGTTTCACGCTTTATCGCAAAATGCAATTATTCGTTTCTCAATACAAATCAACTAAATTTTCATTTCATTGTACCTACAACACTTTTCCGCTAATTATCATCGCATCAGAGTTATACCATTTCATGTACCTACTCTCACCATAGTCTGTACACTAGTAAAAAAATATTAATAATTTATAATTAGTAGACTATACCAACAAAAGACATTCATCTTTCCTATCTAAACATTTTGGTTATATACGTATTGCAGCTTTGAAATTCTAAACGATGATCAAGTTATAGAATATAAATTGGAGAGCTCTGAACAGCAAGGTAAAAAGCATTCGGCAAAAATAACTAAAAGGTAGGTAAATTACAAAACTAGGTATAAATCCTTATCCTTACTAATATTATAAACGCGAAAGCTTGTGAGTATGGATGAGTGGATGTATGCATGTATGTATGTATGTTTGTTACTCTTTCACGCCTGAACGGCTGAACGGATCTGGATGAAATTTGGCACAGAGATAGATTATAGTCTGGAATAACACATACTACTTACTACTTAATAAAACAGCTACTTTTTATCCCGGAAAATTAAGGGAACCAAAAAACCTCATTTTTTGTTGTTGTTTCCAAATTATATCTGTCGGTTTAATTGATGGGTAAAATTACAATTATAAAGGTTTGAAATAAATAAAAGAGTACCTTTTATTTATTTCAAACTAGCTGCACTATTGGTAACTATCGCCAGGAAGGCTGATTCAGTATTAGGTAGGTGTAGGCTCTCCTCTTATGACGATAGTGAAGGACTGCCCGCATGCTGATGGGGTCTGACTACTTATCGCCTCTCAAAGATGTCTTATGGTTGCCTAAAATTAACAATGACTAGGAAGGCTAACACATCTTTGAGCGGCCATGTCTAGTGAACGGCCCGATGAATAGCGTCAGTTTTTATACTGTTTACATAGGTACTGCGCATACTTTAATACTGTACAAGAATCAGCCTTCCTAGTTATGGTTCATTTTTGGTAACCATAGTACGTGTTTGAGCAGCCATATCTAGTGAAAGGCTGATCTGCATGCAGGCAGACCTTCACTATCGTCATCAGTGGAGAGCCCTACACCCACCTAATACTGGATCAGCCTTCCTGGCGATAGTTACCAAAAGTGCAGCTATCTCATAGTCAGTACCTACATGATATTATAAACGTTTTTTTGCTGTCATAAAACTTCGGTTTGTCAAAATGTGAGAAGGATAATTTTTATTTATATCAATTATATTAGGTACTTTATACTAATAAACTTTATATTGTAGTAATAAATTGCGGTTTTATTTTCCATTTCAAAGTGCTATAAAAGTTTCACATCAAAAACTAAATAAATAATGGAAATAGGTTTTTTAGGATGAGTTGTGTCATTTATGATGAATCAACGGGACTTTACCCAGCTTGAAAAGGAGATTCTACTGAGGAGAGATGACAATAACTCAGCAGTTTATAAAAAGAAAAAAAAATGCAATAATGTACCTAGAAAATAATACACAATATATAGGGAGCTACATAAATATATGTACATACATAATGTATCAAGTATTACTCTGATTTAGTGGGCTGTTAGTGGATAGTTTCCATGCAACATTAGGAAAATCATCAGTTGATGCTACGTTAGTTGTTACGGATATGTCTCAAACCCACCAGCATCAATTGATTTTCATAGCTTAGCTCTAGGGGAAAGGGGTTCAACCAAGCAACGAAGTTTTTCACATAATGAGGAAAGGAAACACGTCCTTCTAAGTATTTATTACGAGAGAGGGAATGACAGCATGACAGTCACGCAGCTTACTTACGTCCATAATGTTCCCTATATTACACATTATACTAGTTGAAGTATGAAACACAGAAGCTGACTAGTTACTTCTCAAACCACTTCATCTACATCGCACATCTCAGATGGAAATGGAATCTCCTAGTGCTGTCTTACACCGTTTTTATACTATTCATGCAGAACTACTACTAATACTAAGCGCTATTATTAATTTAATTTATTTTTCTACCTAAGCATACAACCTTTATCAAATAAACACCTATCTTTACCTATACCTACTCATAGTTATAAATCAGTTAGCAGGAATCAGCCGGTTGGTATATTATCAAGAAGCACCTCTACAATCCATACTATGATATTAAAAATGCCAAAGACGTTTAATTGAACGGCCCATTATTTCAACCAAGTTGGTATAGAGTAAGGTTACATCCCGAGGAAGGACATAAGTTACCTTTATCCCGAAAAATTGAGAAATTCCCGCAGAAATAAAAAAAAATTAACGAACGCAAACGAAGCCGTAAGTATCATCTAGCTATTAATCAATAAATAATATTATTTTTGCCATAGTGAGATAGTTGATCGCATATTGTGTGCTCCCGTGGTAGGGGCTGAATCCTTCTATGTGTGCCTGCGTAGACTGTGGTTGTATGTGTATAGAAACAATTGACAGCGGCTGACAGCAACGCCTAGATGTCGGCCAAGGGTAGGACCCTTAACTTGCAATATTTGTGGTTTTGTTTAGGTCTAATATTGCAAATGAATTTTAAAATAGCTATCCCCGACCAATTATTGAGCTAAAATTTCGCTTAGTTTGGATGACTATAGTCCAGGAAACGGGGCGGTCTGTTGTATGGAGACCCCCACATTGAATCCTCAGTCGATGAAACTTGGCAGGGTTTTAGTATTGGATGATCCAAAACTTACAGAAAAATATCCACCAAAAAAAAAAACCGGAAGTTAGGTATTTATACCTAAAAGTACAAAAAGCTTAATATTTTGAACTAAATAATATCTCGTTCCAATTTTTTTTTACCAAACTAATCAATAGCCGTATTATGAAATGCTCGATAAAAATCCAAAACTTTATTCAAACGAAACAATTTTTTTTAAAGAGGTTTTCTTTTTCTGTCCATGATTTCAACAAAAAAATTGCTCATATTTTTTTTTATATTTACATGTCCTTAAAATGCTATTTAGCATAAGGTGTAAGAAAATCCACCAAAATGTGCATACAAAAATAAATTTATCTCACTTCAAATTAAAATTATTTATAACTCGGTATGGAAAATTTATCCATCCAATTTTTTTTCTTTATTATAGTAGGTAGTCAAATTTATACTCAAATCCTAAATATCCAACAAAATATCCACGCAAAACACCCAATTAAACTGGACGTATGAAATCTAAACTATGTTTACGCGATAATGTATCTTAATTCTTCATCTATTGGGTATAGTATAGCGTGCGCGAGCGAAGCGAAATGTGAAAAAGTGAAATCACAATCATAATTGTTCGCGCCACCTATATATTAGTTGTCTGTGGTCGTTGTGACAGATGGAATACTTTGTGAACGTAGCTAGCTTGCCGCGCTTTTTGATAAAACTCTTTTGGTTTGACAGTTCGAGACAGAGTTCAGATTGGGTTTTGCTAGCGGCCGCGCCTCGAATTGTTGATTGTAAAAATAAGCTTTTCTTTGTAATCCGTATTGTTAGAACCTCGCTATAGCTTAAGGTTCCCGCGAGAAATTAGCTTCTAGTTATTTCGGTACTAAATAAAGACTTACTTGCGGTACTGAGTGGCAATAGTTGTGTGGCCACGTTGACACCTGCCGGCTGCAAACTGTGTATAATTCCGTAAATAGTTAACCTAAGCAGCTTTTGGACGAACTTGAGTTCGGTGCTGTGTGAGTTGAGTGACGTTTTTGAAGCCAGAAGCCACAGACCGAAAAGTAATACCTTCTCATTCCTGACCTTTCCTAACCTTTAACCTACATTCTTCCTTATCGAAGATTCATTAGGCATTTGGACTCCGTAAGTACGTAGTATAGTTTTCATTATTGTCTTACCACCTAAGTTTACCCCTAATACAGATCTGTCCGACTGGCACAGATCCCAGTGACAGGTCTCGCCGTTTTGCAGATTTTGGGCCCCAAAATTAGCCAGACCTAAATTGTTTCACTGGGCTGGCTTGAAGCCCCAACAATAATATTATTACTCCAGCGTGGATACTACAGGTGGATATGGTTGTCGTCACTTGTCAGCGCTTAAGCGCTTACTGTCTTCTTTAATGCTATATTGAACACTAGTGGTCCGCCCCGGCTTCGCACGGGTAGCACTAATCATCATAATAGCCCATACCCAATAATAGCCAGCTGGCACTGGGCAGCACATCAGGTTTTACATTAGGGCTGTGATATCTTCGCAATGTCGGCCGCCCCTATTTCTATCGCGCATTAACTCATTTGTATGTTATCTTTCCAAGATATCCAACTGAATTAAATGGTGTAAGGGGCGAATTTGGTTTATATTAAATACTTGAGTTGACCAACCATTTTATTTAGATAAGGATTAATACAATGTCAGGAAAAAACCACTTCGAAATGAAAGCTTTGTTTTAGACCAAATTTGAAAAATATTATTATTACCTACTATTTTATTAATCGTTAATTCCTTATCATAATAAATAATTTGAAAATCAAAAAAAATATTATTGTGAGACAACCTTTAAAGATAGATATAATATGCCATTGGCACTTTTTTTTGAACTTTTTCAGAGGAACAATTCCACCGTACATTGTTTTCGTGTAACTTTTACTATTTACGCAGCGCACGCTACGGAAGCTCTCACAGGGGACGATTTTTTTCGACTTCATTCACATTATTGCAAACAAACAAATCTTTCCTCCTTATAATATTAGTTTAGATAAACAATATTATAGCATTGCAGAAGATAAATTCAACATTAATAATAACCACTAATTTTAACGACTTACCTTCAAGGTATATTTTCATAGTTTAATTAAGGGCCCATAAAAATTGTTTTATTTTTGAGCTTTGTTTAAATAAATATTTAAATGATTTCTTCTCATTACTTCTAGAATTTGAGAAAATGTATTAATTATATTTTGTTTAAGTTAGTATATTACACGCCAGAAATTGGCAAACTGCCTAAAGCCTTACTGTAAACATATTTGTACTTTTGTTGTAATTTGTAAGTAAGTTTATGCGACAAATAAATGAATTATAAGCCATACGCCAATCTAAGGTCACTGGACTTATTAAAAAATGCAGTTAAGAATCATTATCTTGCAAACTAAAGACAACAAAAATTATTCTTTAAGCAGAGTCGAAATATATAATGTCTTATAATACATATGTTTTAGTATATTTTATAATTAGCTATATTATATATAACTAGTATTTTGCCCTGTGCGCGAGCTGCTAAAGCAGCTCACGGGTTGTGGTTAGACTTACAAGTAGTAAAAATTTTACTGTACTGAATTGATTTATTATGGTGATAGTAAAATAAATAAAACTGGCGCTGTTTTTTTAAAACTTTGGTAACAGTTTCCTGTTTTGTAACCCCAGGGAGTCCTAAATATCGATTTTGAACGAAATCGGTCAATTAACAAAGAATTTCAAAATGGCGCTGATTTTTAAAACTTTTGTATCAGTTTCCTGTTTTGTGACCCCAGTGAGCCCTAAATATCGATTTTGAACGAAATCCGTCAATTAACAAAGAATAGCGCTGATTTTTTTTAAATTTTGGTACCAGTTTTCTGTTTTGTAATCCCACGACGTCCTAAATATCGATTTTGAACGAAATCGGTCAATTAACAAAGAATTTCAAAATGGCGCTGATTTTTGAAAATTTTAGTAACAGTTTCCTGTTTTGTAATCCCCGGGAGCCCCGTCGTGGGTAAAACGGAACCGTATCAAAATCTTGCATAGTTCTACACTTGTAGTATCTTCAAGATTCGCCATATATTTTCTATGGAAAAATAAATTTCGCCATCTTGATTTTTTTTCCTGTTCATCAAGTAGATTTTCAGGTCCTGATCATCTTTTGCCATGAAACCACTCTTCCATCTTTTATAATTTTGGAGATAGACACCAAATAAATTTGTATGGCAGCCATCTTAAATCCGCCATTTTGAATTTTGTTCAGCTCATTGTCTATTGGATGAAGTTCGAATGACATTTGGTCGAGCACCCCCCCACCTAACTTCAATGCTTCGATCGGTTCATTTAGGCAAATCGGCCGCCACCTTGTTTTTCCAAAATGTCATAATTTTTCCCTACTCCCATCACGCACCCAAACATATATCCTATACATCAACTAACCCGTTTCGGTTCTGTGGCGCCGCGGTTCGGGGTCGTAAAATCAAAAATTTGAGAACACTACAGCTCGGCCGCCATCTTATTTTTCCAATTTTTACCACTTTTTCCATTGATCTTTTACTAACTTTTAAAAAAAATTGCGAGTTGTAACGAAAACAAAACAAAACGGTTGGAAAACAAAAGAGTTGCAAGAATCACGTCGGCCGCCATCTTGTTTTTCCGAAATGTCATAATTTTTCCCTACTCCCATTATACTACTACTCCCACTCTACATTTTATCGTTTTCTGTCTCTTTCTAGGAGAACAATTATGCCGGTGTGTTGGTAGTTTATGTTTTTTTTTTTTCATGCATCCCCGAACACACCCCCTCTTTCTTCAATACCCTGGCCGTAGTCTTCACCCGTCTCCAAGAAACCACACTTCCATCTCTTATACTCTCCGAGATAGACACTGACGAAATTTGTATGGCAGCCATCTTGAATCCACCATTTTGGAGTTTTTTTAAAACTCACCGCCAATTGGATGAGTTTTCCAGTGACATTTGTTCGAGCACCCCCCACCTATCTTCAATTCCTTGGCCGTGCTCTTTACCCGTCTCCGAAATCCTCAATCATCAGTTGTCTCCATATTTTTCTTCAAGTTATATTTTCTGACTTCTATACGAAGCCATCAGCGAAAAAAAATTTTTCATACAGAATTTTACAGGAGGAAATTTTTGGGGAAAATCTCGAAAACTACCCCAAATTAACGAAATACTTTTGAATGTCGAGTACAGGCTCGCGTCGTCGTAGGCATATTATCTCTGTATCGTGACGTCACCAGTCACCACGCTCCTTCCCCTGATTGATTAAATACAAAATATTTCATTCTAAAATATTTTTAGTTTTTATTGCGCTTGATTATTAAGTTGGATATTTTGATAGTTGATAGGCAAAAAAATATTGTTATCATATCAATAAAAAAATGGACGGATTTTTTTTTTTCACTACGAATAAAAAGGTAACTTTCGAAAAAAATATAGACTGATGGAATATTTTGTGGATTTTCAACTTTAAGTTATTAAACGGCAATAAAAGGGCATTCCAGTGAAAAAGTTTGAATGAGCAATTTTCCGATGCAAGTAACATTAAAAAAACATATTTTTTCAATATTTGGTTGTTTCAGCTTGGAGTGTTTGTTGGATATTTCTTATTTAGCTTCCATACTTTACATGAATGTTTCCAGTGAAGAAAGTTTTTTCGGAACATTTTTCTGCACCAAGATATTAAACATAAAAGAGTTTAGGTAAAAAAAAATACTTCCGTTAAAATTTTTTGGTAGATATTTATAAATCACCTTTAATTCATGACACTTTATCATACTGTAAAGTTTCGTCATCTGAGGAATTGCTGTTGGGGTCGACTAGCTTCCTTTCCTGGACTACTATGCATGATTAGCTTAGCGTCCGCATTCTAAATCCAATAAGTTCATAATAAACCATGAATTATCATTAATATAATATAATTGTGTAAGATACTCCTAAGCAATTTGTATGTTTAGATAAAAATCAAAATCCACTACTGACTCCTCTATTTATAAAAAATAAACCTATTCAGTGTATGTTATGTAAAGCCTCAAAACTTGTACTAATTAAAACAGTGCCCGAAGTAACATTTCCTTGGTCAAAAACATTGAATTAATTAGTGGAAATCCCTTATAATACCTACATTTAGTATTCAATATAGTAATTAGGGCACCTTAAGTGTTGTTTTCCACCCTAAGATCATGCATGTCCCCAGCATTAAAACATCACTTCTTATAGACTTTGTTTACTTGACGTTCATAAAATGTACTGTTTAAAATAGGTACCAATTTTAAATTAACATTTTTTGACTGTGACCTCGTAAACGCCAGAGGCCAGACCAGAAGGCGTTTACGAGGTGAATAAAACATGTACAAAAAAAATACAACTGTTTGAAATTTTTGCCGGTTCTCTTCTGCAGTAGAATCAATTTTCCGGACCGGTGGTAGAGTCCAGGCATATCTAAACTGGCACAAAGTCCTATATGAAATAAATATTTCATTTCTTGATTTTTAAACAAGCCGTGTGGTGGTTGGAAACCCCGTAAGAAAGTAAGTTTTTTCGCTACTACTGTTTATAAACTATTTAAAAAAAAAAACAGATTTCATGCGTGGGATTCGAACTTGCGACATCTTGCATACGAGTTACGATGCGGATCAGCTACCGCTGCGCAAAAAAAAAAGTATTGAATTATATGTAGTATTTTTAATTCAATTTGTTTTTGTGAATACAGTACAATAAGATGTTAGATAAACATGATTTTTTAAACACAATATCGAATTCACGAATATTTTAGGAAAAAAAATCATAAGTAATTCAGTACCCAAATCTTAAAACACAGCAACAGAGAGTACAAAGTACATCCATACTTAATATTATAAATGCGAAAGTGTGTCTGTCTGTCTACTACGCTTTCACGGCCCATCTGTTCAACCGATTTTGATAAATTTTTGAAGGACACATATGAAAACACGATAAATGACATAATGTTAATATGGCGCCTTAACGTCCAAAAAATAAAAGAAACGAAACGAAGAGTTAAACGCTTACTAAAATAATAATTACAAAAAGGTACTCTGTCTCTCTCCATTTATACTATAGACAGAGGGACAGATACTAACGCTTTTCCCCGTACACTTTTTCCAGCCCAGGGCTATGCGTTTTATCCTGCCATAAAGAATATACGTTGCCCAAACCTAATTCCGAGCAGATCAAGTCTCAGGCATCACCTACCTAGTGTTGTACATTGCATAACGTTAGCTGTGACGTCAATGCTTGCGTATTCTAAGTGCCATTACATTAACATTTTCCATGCAGTGAAGCATTAATTTCGCCGTGTTTCCCCTGTTTTGTTTGGGAAGGATCATTTGTCAATGACTGGCAAATAAACGGCAGACTTGAAGGTCAAGGACATAGACCCAGAGGCCGTAGGGAACTTTTGGTAGGTGCTTGATAAAAGCTGGAAGTTTGATAAGGTGTTTATAGATTAAAAGACTTTTTTACAGGCATAAGTGGTTATTTTACCTTCTGGGAGTATGATTTACTCGTAGCAAAATAACATTTTCCATGCAATTAAGCATTAATTTCGCCGTTTTCCCCCTGTTTTGTTTAGGAAGGATCATTTGTCAATGACTGGCGAATAAACGTCAGACAGAAGGTCAAATACATACACTCACATGCAGTAAGGGATAAAAGCTGGTATTTGGGAAGCAACATTTGTCAATGATAAGGGCTAAATTCCAAGACCTGAAATGAAATATCACTTATTCATAATATTCTATAAGGCGTCTGAAGTCTGCCAATCCGCACTTGGCTAGCATGGTGGATACGCCAAACCCTTCTCAATCTAGCAAGTAAACTTTTTAAAGCATTTTCAGAAGCTCACCACAGAATGCGGGCTTTAAGGTTTGATCAAGCTCCTTCTGAAACGTTTCCACTGTCTCCCGAACCACCAAGCCATGAGTACAATACTTCGATGGTTATAATAACGTCGGATTTCTCGTCAGCCTATGAATTATTCAGAATGTGATTTTTGCAACGCTTTATTCTCGTTAGACAATAATATATCATTATTACTTGGATGAAACAACATTACATGGTCTTAAGGAAACATTTTATTTCTCTTTCACTTTTCCAAAACTGAATGTTCAATCATGATCTTTAGATATGTACTTAACTAGACAATACCCGCGACTTCCGCGACGATTTTGAAAATCCGATTTTCAACTATTTCCTTCTTCGGGATGTTTTCTACCTCGGTCCCATATTGCATCTTAATCGATCCAATAGATGGGCCCTAAAAACGCAGCAAATAGACGGACGCATTTTTGCATTTATGATGAGTATTTTCAACCAAACGAATGTAAGTTCAAGTAATCTTTTTAGGTTTCTAGTTAGTAAAACTAGAAACCCTTAGCCGGTGTCCTAGATGATGGACGCAAGCGAAGCGACGCGATATGACTCTATAGAAAATGATAAACTTACCTACGCAACAACGTAGGCCGCGTGAAGCCTGAAGGGTCAGTTTTTTTGATACTGTCGCGTCCTATCGAATCGCATCTATTGCTACGTAGGGCAATGAAATTAAAAATTAACAAAAAACTTGAATTCACGCGAACGAAGTCGCATGCAATAGCTATACCTAGTAGTTAATATAAGTTCCTTCACTTAAGAGTACAGTTTCATAATAGTTTTCTACTCATCGTTAGGCGTGTAGGATCAATAACTTTTATCATACAGCTCCAAGCTTAATTGTACAAGGCATTTGTCTGAAGTTAACTATACATATACCTAGTCCCTATAGGCACCGTTAGTGTAGGCAAAACCCAAATATCTTTCTTAGACCGGCCATACACGGACTGCTCGAGCAGTCATAGTCAACAGCTTGAAGTTACCATTGATAACTGCTGCCAACTGCCCGAAGCAGTCGCAACTGCTCGAGCGGTTCCATGTATGTGTGTACATAGAAGACTGCAGCTCACTATTGTTAGCATTATTACTGTTTGTCATTATATCTCATGAAACAGGAAGTATATAATATCTGTCAATTTGACTCGTTTCATGTCATTCGATTTAATCCGCGGGTACAGACACCATATTGAAATTAGTTAGTATAAATAAGAGCGTTTTGACGATAGTAATTCAGTCTCATACCGGCAGACTCAGCGATTATTCAATATACGTTTGTGTTGAGATCGCATTTTGATTTAGAGTTTAACGACAGCAATCGTGGCCGGATCAAATGAATATTGTTTTAATGTATAGGTAACTTTTATCTAATTTATTAAATGTCTCGTGAAACCTCTACACGTTTAACCATTCATTCGTGCAAGTTTCAAATGAGAGGACAAATATATATAGTGTTTATTAATACCTACTTCTGGATTGTCCCTTACACTATACTATAACCCAATGCTGGATCAATACTGCCCCCTGATTGTGTAAGGAAATCGTAATCCCAGTCGTCTGTCAAAAAGATAATTCGACCTGCAGGGCGACCGCATATCTTTTGCATCAATCATTGATACATCGCAATCACCTCTGATTGGTTATCACTCTCCCACTATTGGACGAAATCCATTGACGCAGCAAGAATACCATAAATTCAGCCAATCGGAGGTGATTGCGATGTATCAATGATTGATGCAAAAGATACGCGGTCGCCCTGCTGTTTAAGGCGTTCATTGGATGGCTGAACGTCAAAAAGCATGTAGGTATGAACTCCATAATTCGGGTTCTACGTTCGGGTAATACGTTTTAAGCTATCAAATGAATACGATTTGCTTAGACAATTGGGCCTCAGATCACGAGTCTCCTCTCAGAATGAGAAGGGTTGGGCCATAGTCCAGCGCGCTGGCAGACTTCACACCTTTTGAGAACACTATGAAAAACTCTCGGGCATGCAGGTTTCCTAGCCCTTAAAGCAAGTGATATTTAACTTCTTAAAACACACATATTAACTCAGCAAAGTCAGAGGTGAAAGCCAGGGAATCGAACTCCCGACCAGCCGGATAGGAGGCCGGACGTCCAAACCACTAGGCTTAGACGCGAAGTCGCGTGCATCAGCTAGTAGTTAATATAACTTTCACTATTTCGCTCAACTTTAACGAATTCACGCGAACGAAGTCGCATGCAATAGCTATACCTAGTTAGTTAATATCAGTTCATTCACTCAAGATTACAGTTTTTTAATAGTTTTCCACGCATCGTTACGCGTGTAGAATTAATTAATGTTTACAGACAGCTTCGAGCTTACTGTAAGTACAATACATTTGTGTTGGAGTAGGCTGGAACATTAAGTAGTTAAATGTAGTCCTGGATTATCCGAATAGACACTGTAGGTGTAGACTAAACCTCAAGCTGGATTCACACCGCAGAAGGGTCATTACCCTATTGCAGTAGGAAATATGGGCCGTTAAGGCGTAGCAGACAGACAAACAGACAGACACACTTTCACATCCATACTAACATATTATAAATGCGAAAATGTGTTTGTCTGTCTGTCTGTCCGTCTATCTGTCTGTTTGTCTGTCTGCTACGCTTTGATGATCTATCTGTTCAACAAATTTCGATGAAATTTGGTACAGGCATAGGTTGTATCCCGGGGAAGGACATAGGCTTACAGATCTGGGTGAAATGGCACAGAGATAGTTAACACTCTGTGTCTCTGAGGTGTTTGGAATAACACTTAGGCTATACTAGATGATTCCCGCGACTTCGTCGCGTGGACCAGGTTTTTTCGATTCCCGCGGAAACTCATGAATTTTCCGGGATAAAAAGTAGCCTATATCCTTCCCCGGGATACAACCTACCATTGTACCAAATTTCATTAAAATCGGTTGAACAGATAATTTTTTTGATTCCCGCGGGAACCTTTAAATTTTCCGGGATAAAAAGTAGCCTATGTCCTTTCCCGGGATACAACCTATTCCTGTACCAAATTTCATCAAAATCGTTTGAACAGATGGGCCGTGAAAGCGTAGCAGACAGACAGACAGACAGACAGACAGACTTTCGCATTTATAATATTAGTATGGATACAATACACGTGTCTAGTCCGTTCCGCATACCCTTTTCCTCATTACTTTTTTACAGTGGAAACCCAGCTTAAATCAAGGATGCATGAATACTATTTCTTCAACCCACTGTGCTGCTTTGATGTTCAAATCAATTATTCTATTCTATTCTAAGACCTTAGCTGTCCCAGGTTCGATTCCCGGGTTGGGTCATAATTAAGCATTAGGTTTTTCTGACAAAAAATCTCAGTACTAGTACAGAATAGGTAATAGTACGTACTAGCCCGGAGTTATCAAGTTGACGGTGTTTTATCCCTGTGCTTCAGAAAGCACGTAAAGCCGTCGGTCCTGCGCCTGATGTGTCGCCGGTCGTGTCGGATTTCCCGTCATATCGCGCTATGAAAGTAAGGGAATAGAGAGTGCAGTTTATTGCGCACTATAACATCTCCCGCGCAGATGGCTAATCTCTTTGGGGTGTGATCGGTCGGGAGGAGGACATTAAGGCATAACATCTATACTAATATTATAAATGCGAAAGTTTGGATGGATGGATGGACAGATGTATGGATGGATGGATGTTTGTTTCTCAATCACGAAAGGACGGCTGAATGATGTTGGATTAAATTTGGCACAAAGATATTCTGGAATAGCACATAGGATACCTTTTTCCCGGAAAATTAAACAGTCCCTGCGGAAACCAAAAATCTCAATTCACGCGGGCGAAGTCACGGACATTAGCTAGTAACACATAAGTACTCTACATTAACATACTTACGCGTTTTGATCTATATTTTCTTTTGCATACTTAGGTATAGTTCCCGCAGTGAGCCAAAACCTAAAATTATACTACCAAATGCAGAGGTCAGGGCAACCACTCTTACATATTAATGAAGCCGATATTAGGACATGTGTTTGCGTACAGAACTGCCACAGTTTAGCAATTATACAGTCGGCAAACCAAAAAATATCCTTCTAAGTTTGATGTTGACTTATTCTCAGAAAAATAAATCTTTAAAACTTTAGTATTGAACTAGCTAATAAATACCACAGTTTCAAAATCATTACAGTTTAAAAGTGCCTGTTGAGCAAAGCAAAGTGAACTCATGTTCGACAGACTTAATTGTGTTGTGTAATTAATATCAAACGTTTGAACAAGAAGCTATCATTGGACTTTCCCGAATGTATCGACTGTTTTTATCCTATTTTTAACCGACTTCCAAAAAAGGAGGAGGTTCTCAATTCGGCGCGTATTTCTTTTATATGTACCTATGTTACCGCATATCTCCGTGGTTACCAAACCGATTTGAAAATTTTTTCTCAGTGGTTAGAGGAAGCTCGCGAATTGGTCTCATAAAAAATTCTGACTCCAAATCCTCAATCCTGATGCTGTAGGTATACCTACGACTCAAAAAAACGGGAGTTAGGAAGTTTTGATGGTGAATTCATATAGTAGGTATCAAGTCACGTGTATACGATTCTACTCTGAGTCCCAACTCCTCAACCCTGATGCTGCAGGGTACAGAACTCCTTATAAATAGCGATTTAGGATTTTTTTATGGTGAATTCATATTGTAGGTGTCAAGCAACGACTCCATACTTAAACCCAAGTCCCAACTCCTCGACTCTGATGCTGCAGGGTACTGCACTCCTAATCCGTGGGGATTAAGAATACACTAAAAAGTTTAAAAAAAATTATTTCCAAAAAACCGACTTCCAAAGCCACTATAAATAAAAAAATTATTTTGGTTTCTACACACTATGTTGAAGTCGGCCGAGTATAACAAAGATAGGCAAAGTTGACGTGTCAGGCTCGCCCGACTTCAACATAGTGTGTAGAAATCAAAATTATTTTTTACTTTACATTGGCTTTGGAATTCGGTTTTTCGGAAAGATTTTTTTTATCTATCTATAATCTGATTGATCTGCTATAATCCACTCAGATCTGCTTCAGGAGATAGATACCTACAATCGGGGTTTATTTGAGAATACTCGTAGATCCTGTAAAGTTGTAAACAGAAAGCATAAGTGAGATTGATCTTGGAAGCAATCATGAAACTGTGTGTTAATAATTATCAAAAAAATAATTAGTAAAAAAAAACTGTTAGTGGTTATAATAAATGTTTTTTCAAACAACATTAATTATTATAACCATTCATCTTAGTACGAGTAAGTGCAGCCTTCCAAAGAGGTGATTTATTTTTCATAGATGGGTACTTTACTAAATTACAAAGAACCACTTGCGTGCTCAACTAGGCGCCAGTAGAGGCTGCCTCTAGTCGTTAGCCTGTAATATACACTTAGTACATGTGCCATTTTATATATTGACACATATTGTGAGATGTACACTAGAATATTGTGTACTTGTGTTTTTTTTTAAATTGCAAGATAGGCTTGCGCTTGACGACAATCATGCTTAGTGCAAAGCAATGATGAGGTCTAGGCTGAAACGCGCTTGCCTAGAAGATGCCTCTTACCTTGAAGGTACTTATGTTATATGTGTACACTTCTCGCCCGACTGTATGCTTGCTACTCAGTAGCATTGCGTACCTGATGCCGCTTATATGACTTCAGTTTCGAGCTTTACATATTGTATGAAACCCAAATTGTTTCTTTTTACTTCTCATAAATAAAAGACCCTCGTTCGTGGATTTTGAAATGAACTGGACGTATAAAATCTTTCTGGATCACGCAACCAATGGCTATCCTTGTCCCTTGATTCAAAACTCAGTTATTTATTCGACAAGGATGTTAGAAGGATAATAATAATCGCAGTTGGCTCTCATTAATAATACCTAGGTACTTATTTATAGTTAAGAGTAGAACAACTAGTTTTAATGCATGTCTAATAAAATTGCATCACATATTCGTACACCACTGCTAGAATACTTGTATTGGGTCTTCTAGTTTATATGAACATCTTTGTGCTACCGTATTTTACAAATAAATAAATTGAATTTTGAATTTGAAGTTGGATACAATTCTATACCAACGTTATAAAAGCGAAAGTATGCCTGGTTGACTATTCTATATACCTGTCTGCTACGCTTTCACGGCTTATCCTTGTACCTACCAAACATCAAAATCGACTGAGCAAGTCGATTTTGATGTTTGGTAGGTACAAGGATACGTTGCGTCCCAGGAAAGGCAATAGGCTACTTTTTATCCCGGAAAATTAAAGAATTACCGCGGGAATCAAAAAAACTTCATCCGCGAGGACGAAGTTACAAAAATTTACCAATTTAGATAAGGTAGCCTATTTCTTACCCAATCTCGTCAAAATCGGTTGAACACATGACCCATGAAACAGTAGCAGACAAATTAACAGAGACAATTTCGCATTTATAAGACTGGTGTAGATTCTATCGCTCTCCCTCCAAGTGAAATCTCGCATATATGTAAAATGTGAAGATGATAAAGATGGTTTTGATGGAAGTATAGCCTAAATGTTAATATTATTTTTTATTTCAAATACCTACGTAAGTTCTAAGTGTGCTATAAATAAAATTAAAATATGTATGTATAATGTATGTATTATAATTAAAATAAATGAACCTGAAGTGAAGTATAACTTCACTGTAGTAAGGCTATCTTATTTAATACCCGCTCAAAACTTAAAACTCCAATCGTCAGCCTTAACAAAGTAATTAGACAAGACCTAATAAACGCTTTCACTTTCACTTGTAAATAATCTAGATAAAGGTCGACAAAGTTTTCGACAAAAGGGTTGAATTCACGAACTTTGCAATTCCAAAACCTGTTATCGGCTTGTTTGTATTTTAATAGTCAACCGACTTATTTATCTCGAATGTTAATTACGTTTTACGAGCCCGCGCCTTCGTTCCCGTAGGAATTTCAAAATTCATGAATCATGACTTATTTCTTGTCATTATAAATGGAACCTTTATGCTAGAGGTTCAGTCTAGGACCAAGGGCTTGGCGTTGATATTATTTCGTGAGCGAGACATTCCTTTGGTTTTATTACAGCTACAGAATGGGTCAGGGGGGCCTTATCCCCCCTATTATATATATATTACGCAACGCTATTTATATATTGCTGTATTATTCAAAATGACAATTTGATGACACGTACCTTGACGTTCCTAAAATAAGGATTATAATTCTAAAACACGAAAGTCAACAATAATGAAACAATATTGCAAACGTGAGCAGTATGGCCTCTGGTTGTCAATTATAATTAAGTACGCGCAACGCACGTTTCACTAAAGCCCGTTGTCTGCTTGTTTCCAGTCCAAAAAGCAAAGTGTTGCATTTGCTACAAACGCTCGTATAACGCGCGTTGAAAGCGCGTCTGGATCGCGTTGCACCACAGAATAAGTGATAGTACCTACTAAGTTGCACGCGCATTTGCCACACTGTCGTACCTGACGGGTCAAACGCGCGTCCACAGCGCGTCGGTATCGTATCGACCCGTCTGCGCGTTTGTTTAGATATGTCACCGTAAGATTGCAAAAACCGTTAGATTGTAATCTAACTAGCGACATTGTAAACTGTCGACAGATTGTGAACCGTTCAATGTTCTGAGTGTAAATTATTGAAATATTCATTGTATTTTCGTTTCCTTGTCTCTTTCTTGTAGGTTAGGTTAGGGTTCGATATAAATAATTAGGTAGTGACCATACATAGGTTTTATCAGGTTAATATACCTAACAGATTACAATCTACCGAAAAATAATGCGTTAAGTTGTAATCTGTCGACAGTTTACAATTTCGCTAGATAGATTACAATCTAACGGTTTTTGCAATTTCACGATGACAGATACAAACAACGTCTGAGGTTGTGGAAATGTTCAGGGGCCATACCGCCACCGCTTAAAGCAATACTTAAGCAATATTACTCAAAATAACAGAATGATGTCACGTAATTTGACATTGCTGAAATAAGGATTATAATTCTAAAACACGTCAACAATTAATCCATATCCATACTAATATTATAAATGCGAAAGTGTGTCTGTCTGTCTGTCCGTCTGTCTGTCTGTCTGTCTGTCTGTCTGTCTGCTACGCTTTCACGGGCCATCTGTTCAACCGATTTTGATGAAATTTGGTACTGGGATACTTTTTATCCCGGAAAATTCTAGAGTTCCCGCGGGAATCGAAAAAACTTGGTCCACGCGGACGAAGTCGCGGGAATCATCTAGTAAACAATATACTCGTAGCTCTAAGCGTTGGCAGTATGGAGCCAGTTTGCGTTCAGTGACGTGGACGACTGAGGCGAGTATGGTTTGCGTTACAAATCGCTGTAGTATCGCGTCGACTGCGCGTAAAAATACGCCGTGGGCATAGACTTTTTTAAGACATATTAATATTCGGATATAGACGCTACTAAGTGCTATTTCTCACTTCCATAAATAATCTAGCGAAAAGGGACAAAGTTTGCGACGAATGGGTTACTTTCAAGAACTTGGTAATTCAATAGGCTTAGCTATACCTACTCTTACCGTGTGTGTGTATTGTGTTCCTTTACTTCAGAGTATAGAGTAGGTAACTAACATAGGTCAATAACTAGAAGTACCTAAAATAGCATCACTAGTTTTCTACAGATTTTATTATTACTATTGAATTATTTACTGTCCATATAAATTTATACATAAGAAAAAGCATAAGAAACATGAAAGCTAATAGAAAACAGAAGCTTATCCCTTCCCAGGATAAATATATATAAAACTAGATGATGGCCGCGACTTCGTCCGCGTGGATTGATGTTTTTTGATTCCCGCGGGAACTCTTCAATTTTCCGGGATAAAAAGTAGCATATGTCCTTCCCCGGGATAGCGTAGCAGACAGACAGACACACTTTCGCATCAAATAAATATTATAAATGCGAAAGTTTGGATGGATATATGGATGTATGGATGTTTGTTACTCAATTACGCGCCAACGGCTGCACGGATCTGGCTGAAATTTGGCACAGAGATAGAATATAGTCTGGAATAGCACATAGGCTATCCCGGAAAATTAAGGAGTTCCCGCGGGAACCACAAAACCTCGATCCACGCGTACGAAGTCGCGGGCATCAGCTAGTTTATAATATTAAAAGTATGGATGGATATGGATTGAACAACTGAACGTCAATCTGTCAATATTTTTGAAGTACTTTTAAGTATTCTCTGGTTTCAACGTAAAAATTTCTACACTACCTTCAACAGTCGTCCACACAACAGCAGTAAAGGTTCCAGAAACTGACCCGGTGACAGCGTCGCTAGTAAATATCATACTAATATTATAAATGCGAAAGTGCGTTTGTTTGCTGGTTTGTTAGTTTGTTTTTCAATCACGCCGCAACGGAGCAACGGATCGACGTGATTTTTGGCATGGGTATAGTTGAGGACCTGGAGAGTGACTTTTTATCGGGGAAAATTACGGAGTTCCCGGGGGAATTAAAAAAAAATTAAACCACGCGGACGAAGTCGCAGGCATCAGCTAGTTTAAAATATAATAAAAACAAAAACTAAACAGTCATAAAAATTCATTCAAATTTTCGCCACCCGGTCAGATAAGTTGGTGGTACTGTACCTAGATATCATGCTCTGGATTCCAGTCTGTCTTGTTCGTCGCTGAATTAAAATTACTTAAAATTTATTTTCGTCTGCGGCTCCCTCCGTGACACGACTAATTAAAAGGGCTTACGAAGGGATCTCACGAAGGATGCCCGTTTACGAATTCAATTTCGTTTCAAACTTTAAATTAACTTTTTCTTGGTATTGTATAACTTGGTCGGATTACCTGGGAATGCCCGGGCCTATTTCTGCCTTGAATGGAAATATTTGCTTCCGCAGATCTGTGATGGATTTAAAAAAAAGGTGGGACGTAGAGGGTTTTAATGACCTCCCTGGTGCAGTGGTAAGCGCTATGGTATTACAATGGGAGGTCCCGGATCCGAATCCCAGCAGGGTCATTTTGAAAATTTATAATTTCTGAATTTTCTTTTGTCTGACCTGGTGGGAGGCTTCGGTCGTGGCTAGTTACCACCCTACTGGCAAAGACGTGCCGCTAAGTGATTTGGCATTCCGATACGAAGCCGTGTATAAGCCGATTAGGGGTATGGCATAGATATGGTTTTAATTAAACTGTCCTAATCGGTTAGTCCGCTATCTAAGACTGCATCATCATTTACCATCAGGTGATACTCGTGCTCAGTAGTGAGCCGGCAATGGGTTTATAAGACGATGATGATGAGAGTAGAGTACCTACTAACGTAACGCTCTCTTCTTCTTCGTCGTTACACTATTGACAGAGTGGTTGTGATCATCACGAAGTGACGGCTTAAGTGGCAGATGTAAGGCGCCTCACGAGCACGCATCACGAGCACGATGACTCCATCGAGCGCCTCGTCGTGCAGGGCAAGGTAGAGGGCACCAGAGCGCGAGGAAGGTCGCCCATGCGATGGACCGACCAAATTAAATCGGCTGTTGGCGGTTGCCCTGCACGACGAGGCGCTCGATGGAGTCATATAATAATAATTCTCCACAATATTATGCAGAGTGCAAAAGCGCGTTGGAAAGCTTTTACACCGTACCACTAATGATTAATTGTTGCCGCGTTGTAATTATGGAGTTATGACATTACCAACGTAGTTCACGGTTGGCAACTTGCCACTTAACCCGGCAATACGCGCTAGTGGACAAAATATACCACAGCGGTGTTAAATTTGAAGTTATAATATTTAACTAGCTGATGCATTGAGGTTGTGTATTGTGTGTTGAGGCAGGCATGTGTATTGAGGTTTTTTGGTTCCCGCGGGAACTCCTTAGTTTTCCGGGATAAAAAGTAGCTTATGTGTTATTCCAGACTATAATCTACCTCTGTGCCAAATTTCATCCAGATCCGTTCAGCCGTTCGGGCGTGATTGAGTAACAAACATCCATTCATCTTACTTTATATTATAACTAGCTGATACCCGCGACTTCGTCCGCGTGGATTGAGGAGTTTTAGTTCCCGCGGGAACTCTTTAATTTTCCGGGATAAAAAGTACCCTATTATTTAATCCGGACTTCTAACTTTACGTCTGCAAAATTTCAAAGCAATCGGTTCAGTAGTTACGGCGTGAAAGCGGAACAAACATACAAACAAACTCACTTTCCCATTTATAATATTATTAAGTAACGATTATAATTATAATTATAATTATAAATGATAAATGATAAATGATTTATTTACTTCATGTAGGACCACTTGTGTCACTTAAAGACTCTACCACCGGTTCGGAAAGCTGTTTCTACTGAGAAGAGCCGGCAAGAAACTCAGCAGTTGCTCTTTTCTTAAAAAAGAAAAAGGTTACAATATTATGTAAACAATACAACACATACATCAAGTATTACACTGACTTGTGGGTCACTGGATGCAAAGCCGCTTGCTTCCATGCAACTTTGTTAGTCAGAAAATCATCGATGGTGTAGGTAATAACCTCGACTTAACAAATGCTGTTTAATACAGTCTTTAAATTTATGTAATGGTAAATATAGAAATTCTTTGGGAACCGTGTTATAAAAGCGTACACAGATATAATTATAATATTATAAATGCGAAAGTTTGGATAGATGTGTGGATGTATGCATATATGGATGGATGTATGGATGTTTAATACAGTCTTTAAATTTATGTAATGGTAAATATAGAAATTCTTTGGGAATCATGTTATAAAAGCGTACACAGATATAATTATAATATTATAAATGCGAAAGTTTCGATAGATGTGTGGATGTATGGATATATGGATGGATGTATGGATGTTTGTTACTCAATCACGCGCCAACGGCTGAACAGATCTGGCTGAAATTTGGCACAGAGATAGATTATAGTCTGGAATAGCACATAGGCTACTTTTTATCTCGGAAAATTAAAGAGTTCCCGCGGGAACTAAATAGTCTAGGGAGTCTTGTCACTTGAAATAAATAATAATTAAACTAACCTAAATTAAATTAAATAACCTTGTAACGTTTCTTTCGCTTATTTCGGAACTGATTCCGGCGTAATCAGTAAAAAAGTACTAAATTATACAGGGTAGAGGATGGATGGCCGAATTCGTGAAGGGGATCACTCGAGAATTTTGGTGAATAGAAAATGTAGAATATTTTCAGCATATAGAGTATTTCAGCGTATTAGAGTATTTTTTTCTGTAAAACCAAGCCACATTGTGATTTATCACCTCTCTATGGTATTTTATACCCCATAGCACCTCTTTCCGAGTTAAAAGCTTTTATACGTCTACGTAACCCGAGGCGATCCAGATTTATTTACACACTGCACGCCAGGGACGTGTCTAGGTTGTGATCTGTCAATGTGAACACACACACAAACAACATACACACATCTTGTACATTGTATATTTGTGTAATTAAGACAAAAAATTGTGCACAAAATTTCTTACCTCCCCACTCATAAAAATTGACCAAACGTATAGGTACTCGCTTTTCAACGCTTTTACTAGCTCAGTGCGATTAAAAAATGTATACCGGAAAGTTTTATACGTGATTAAACAATTCGCTATGCAAATCGTACAGCGCAAACAAGTTCCTATTTGCATAGCAGATGTAAAATTTTCTGCTCGCTGAACAGCTAAATAATTTTATAATAATAATAATAATAATAATAATAAAGCCTTTATTTCCAATCACAGTTCGTTCTTACAATCATAGTTACAAGGATATTATTATAAACATATTATTAAGGACAATTTATTATTATATCTGATATAATTCAGACTTACAAAATAAATAATCATTTGTCGTTTTATAATTAATTCAATAATACTGTTTTGTTGTCAATTTACTTAGATAAAGATAAATAATTATGTTATAATATTATAAGTTTATCTTGATGTTTATCACAATGTCAGTGTTATTAATTATATAGAAATGTCATTGGAACGCCCATTTTTGGGCATAGGCCTCCTCCATCCTTTTCCATCTGGTCCTATCTCTCGCCAGCCTGGTCCAGGTATTCCCCGCCGCCTCAATTATGTCGTCGCTCCAGCGACGCCGCGGCCGGCCTCTCGGTCGGCGTGCGTCGCGTGGATACCAATATAGAAGTTTTCCTGTCCATCTCCCATCGGTCGTTCTTACTATGTGCCCGGCCCAGCGCCATTTAAGGAGACATGCTAGCTTTGCCGCGTCGATTATTTTAGTCTTTTTTCTTATTAGCTTATTCTTGATTTTGTCTTTCAGTTTTAGGCCTAGCATGCTCCTTTCCATGGCTCTCTGGGTAACCTGTATTTTATGTATTATTTCTTTTGTTATTGGCCATGTCTGACAATAATTTTAGCTTTCATTAATTTACATTGTTTAAGAATTTTAAGCGTTAAAGCGGATTTCACTGTGGCATAACTTATTTACTTCTTCTTCTTCTTCTTCCTGCCCTTATCCCACGCTATGTGGGGTCGACACAACATGTTCTCTTCTTCCACTCACTTCTGTTACCCGTCAACCTATCATTCACCCCTTTTATACGCATATCCTCTTTCACACGATCCATCCATCATTTCTTTGGTCTCCCTCTACTCTTTTTGTGGCATAACTTATTTACGCAGACTGTATAAAAAATAATAGTTAAAGTAATAATAATAATAATGTTAGAAACATAATATTTTTTGAATTGTTTTCATAAATGACATGGACCAGTGACTGCCCTCCGATTCGGTACAATGTGAAGGATTTCCGTTTTTACAGTAAGGTTTAAAAATTCAAACCGAAATTATTATGGATTTATTATTCCGAATAAGGTCAAGGTTAAAATGTCTAAAAAAACAATACGTTTATTGTTTAAATCTTGAGCATCCGCTTTCCGCTTTAAGCACTAGGTACTCCATTTTGACGATCCATTTTATCCATGCCTAATAATAATCTTGTAACCCTACATGAATACCATTTATGTACCTAAGTCACTATATTTTTGATCAATTAAATAGAAATGAAAAGGAATTAATGTATGTTTTATTTATAACTATTCTTATTTGTTGACAAGCCTCAATGAAATGTGTAATCGATCGAACAAAGCATTTTGAATTAACCATTGCGTTTAAAGGAACCATCCCTGTCCCTTTGACATTGCATCAGCTGTCGAACTTTGATATGAGATCTGTGGTCGAATAGTTGAACTCGCTAACTCGTCGAGATTGGTTTTAACAACATTTATGTTACTTTATCATTATAACCCAAACAAAAATATTCGTTTTATTTGATCCAAATTCCAAATATAACCCAAAAAGGGTTATATAGCCTTACAAAAAAGGGTGCCTTGCAGGCAGAAACGTGATAACAAAAAAAAATCATGAAGAGCTCTTTTAAGTAGGCAATGAATCATACTTTATAGCATTTGGTTCTTGGATATGGACAAGGGCTAACTCGAGTGGATAAAAAACTGCGATTGACGAGGTCATGGCAAGCAATTCAATATCACTTGCTTTAACGGTGAAGGAAAACATCGTGAGGAAACATGTATGCCCGAGAGTTTTTAACAATGTTATCAAAGGTGTGTGAAGTGAACATCAATTAGGTATATTTTATAGTCTTTGTACAGCTCGTTCATGGTTTATTCACCCTGTCACATATTATGTACTAATAGGACGATAGTTCTCTTACCTCGAAACAACCACAGGGCATAGACGTGTTTCGCTCAGTATCAACAAACTTAAGTTAATAATTGAGCCACAAAATCGTGTTTTGTAATCTCACCAAGCACCCAGTCCTACAGTCTACTAAATCTCCCACAGTACTTGGCCGACGTGGTGGACTCTGGTTAAACTCTTCTCATTCTGTAACAGATTCGTAGTGAGGCGACACTGGGTTTAAACCTTTGTATCAAATATCGTCAAAATCGGTAGAACTGAATATAAATCGAGAAAACGTAGAAAGAGACGGATAGCCAGACAGACACACTTTTGCATCTGTTAAGTTTTGTTTTTATTTTAAACTAGATGATGCCGCGTGGTGCTTCGTCCGCGTGGATTAAGGTTTTTTGATTCCCGCGGGAACTCCTTAATTCTCTGTGATAAAAAGTAGCTTTAGTCCTTCGCCGGGACACAACATATCCCTGTACCACGTGCTTTCATGGTGACATTTGGCAAACATCACGCCGTTATGGCTGGCGCACATTGTTTAATCACCCCCGAATTAATCCACTTCGGAAATGCGTCGAGTCGAGAGTCGGAATGACGTGAAATATTGTTCCAGCGAATATTCCAATATTCCATTTGGCATCACTCTATTAATTGCTCCACTTATTTCAAATGCTATCATACTACACATCATATCGCCCTGATAGTTGATTAAGCTTTTCATTGACTTACAAATACATGGGGCCATACTGCCAACGCATAAAGCAATACTTAAGCATTATTACTCAAAATGACATTTTGAGGTCACGTACCTTTGACGTTCCTACAATAAGAATTATAATTCTAAAAACTAAATACAACAATACTGAAACAAAACTTTACGCGTTGGTATAGTATGGCCCCTGTTATTTATTAACTGAGTGGGGCAAGTTAGTTAATAACGTTAAGTTCTAAGTTTTCTCCGACTGACCGCCGAGCTTTAATTTGAAGATGGCATCACATGATGATGATGATGGGGCGAGGTCCCCAAGTCTACTTTGTAACAGACATACAAACAGACAAGCAAACGTTCGCATTCGTAACAATAAATATTAAATGAGTTTATTTCACCAGTATATTTTTTTGTTATTATAATTGAAACTTGTTTATTATTGTAAAATAAAATAAATATAGAACTTAAATGAGTTTGGATTTGAGTAGGTATTAAATGATGAACTATTAAGTAGTCCATTTTTATTCAGTTACATTCAATCAATTTCTGAAATTTCAATTTACGGCAAATTTCACACACCGTTATGGCTGGCACACATTGTTTAATCATCGGTAAATTAATCCACTTCGGAAACACGTAGAGTCGAGAGCCGAAACGACGACGTTTCCAGCGAATATTCCAATATTGGACACTTAGGCATCACTTGCTAATTAATTGCTCCAGCCTCCACTTATTTCAAATGCTATCATGCTACACGTCATTCTCATCGGTCGTCTCACGACGTGCTCTTCGAGGAACGGAGGAAACAAAAAGGCCAAATTCCGACATCCAAATTCGGTCACCATTCCAGGTCTTGGGTCAACGTTGCTTATCAGTTGCAATCGACTGATATGCGTTGTCGCAACTAGGCCACTCGTCCCTCAACGTCGTCATAAATAAGCGTATATTTCAGCACTCTAGGTTATCACTCCCAAAGAGTCTACAGTTAATCGAAGAGAATGAAGGGCATAAAGCATCCATAACCTCGACTTTACCATTCTTGTGTCGTGAATTCATTTATCACTGACAGATAGGGCCTTGAGCGATCGGGAACGCAGTTCAAGGTCTCATCCATACATCATACTAGCATTAAGGAATATTAAAAAGCATATAGTATTTCTTGGATTGTATTCAGAACATTTTTTAGGGTACCGTATAATAAAAGAGAACCCTTATAGCATAGCGTAAGTACACTGGGATAATTTAAAAATAGTAATAACCTCTGAGGGTGTAAGCAGAAGTAATCCGTAATTCAAAAATACTAATAACCTCTAAGGTAAGTTAAGTTACTTCTGAAATGGGTATTTGACAACTATTCAAATAAATTATGTGTAAGTGAATATTAAAGTGAGGATCTCCCAAAAGTCATAAAATCCATGACCCCTGTTAGTTTTATGTTAGGAAACCATTTTAAACTATCGATTGAAGTATGTAAAAAAAGCGCGTCGAATGTTCACGACATCACTGTAGTTCAGTACTTCATACAAAATGTGGACGTTTAAAAAAAAGATTATGATTTGACTTGTTATTTTATTCGACGACTCTCTGGTCTGGTCTGGTGGGAGGCTTTGACCGTGGCTAGTTACCACCCTGCCGATAAGACGTGCCGCTAAGCAATCTAGCATTCCGGCAAGTACCATCTTAGACTGCAGAAAGAAGAAAGAAAGAAGACTATAACTGGTCAGATCTTAACTCGCTTAATGTTAATCCTAGGAAAATAGGAAACACATATTTTGTATTTAGATCCTAAGCCAGCAACTAACATAACATTTGATTAGGAGAAGAGATTAATCCAGGCGTAATATTATTCGATGCAACTTTGCATTTCGAAATTCACATTGTTAAAAGTTTTTAACGGTTGAAACATCTGTACAAAATGCGTCCTTGCCTTAGCATTTACATTAGAACTCATTTATGTAAGCAATTATTTTTACGTAATAAGGCCCAAGATGAGGTTGCAATCAAGGGCTGACTTGTAAAAGAATAAGAGAATAAAAAAATACATGGTCCTATGTGTAAAGTCGTCCATCAATCCTACGTTTTTCAGAGCGGAACAACCCGGTTGAATCTCGCTGGAGATTTCAGGAGATTATAAATGGCGGCCATTTCTTTCACCGTCCTCTAAAATGATCCAATATTTTATCGACCCTAGCTTACTGCCTTTGAGAGGAGATTTCGAGAGCTATTTACCAGTGGCCAACTTCTTCTATCGATCCTACCTATGTAATATGACGATGCCCGTGACTTCGTCCACGTAGTACAAGGGTTCTGATAGGTATAAGGGTTTAGCCTGCAACCCGGGGGCATACTAGATATACTACCATCACTTAAAGCCGTATTGTTAATATTGTTGACGTTCGTGCTTTATAATTACCATCCCTGTTATAGGGACGACAAGGTACGTGACATAAGACTGTCATTTCGAAGTAATACTGCTTTAAGCGATGGTAGTAGGCCCCCTGTTTAGTACCAAATTTAAACATAATTGAAAAAAAATATTAATCTGCTCGATAATGTGCTAATGTATAGTCCCATAAACTTATCTGACCCGGTGGCCAAAATTGGAACAAATTTTATGCCTGTTTAGTTTCTGCTTTTATTTTATTTTTCATGGTACTATCGACGCTGTCACCGGTTTGTCAGACTTGCAATATAAAGACAGACTAATTTTATTTGGAGAAAATGTAATTTGGATTGTATAGTCAGACTATTTGGAGATAATGTTATTTTGATTGTATAGTCAGACCTATTGTAAAAAGCTCGGTATGAACAAACGAAGCCCTAAATTCAAATAGGGTACAAATGATTTATCAAATCTAGATAGCTGAACGGAAAAATGAAACAATAATCGTGCGACAACATAAACTAAATTTATTGGTCGTTAGCTATGATAGATGGATATTTTTTTTGATAAATGTACAATAGGTAAGTATACCTATCCACCCACGACTTTTTTATCGATCTCCCTGGCGCAGTGACGCAAATTGACTCTGACGGGAATCGAACCCGGGACCTCCCACTTGATATAGACAGCTGTGTTCACCACTGCACAGGGAAGTCAAACGATTAAAACAAAAACCATGATGATAACTCTATTGGAATCAAATATAAATAAATATTATAAATGCGAAAGTTTGGATGGACGTCTGGATGGATGTATGGATGGATGTATGGATGGATGTTTGTTACTCAATCACGCCCCAACGGCTGAACGGATCTGGCCGAAATTTGGCACAGAGATAGATTATAGTCTGGAATAGCACATAGGCTACTTTTTATCCCGGAAATTTAAAGAGTTCCCGCGGGAACCGAAAACCTCAAATGGATGTTTGTTACTCAATCACGCCAGAACGGCTGAACGGATCTGGATGAAATTTGGCACAGAGATAGATTATAGTCTGGACTAACACATAGGCTACTTTTAATTCCGGAAAATTCAAGAGTTCCCGCGGGAACAACAAAACCTCGATCCACGCGTACGAAGTCAGCTAGTGTACTTATATCATTCCGTAAGTAGGTAGATAAAGTTCAACAAATGGTCATAATAAGAGGGACGAGTGGCCTAGTTGAGGCAACTCATATCAGTCGATTGCGATGCTAAGCAATGTTAACTGGACGAGTGACCGAATTTGGAGGTTCGAATTCAGCCATTTCGTTTCCTCCGTGCCACGTCGGTAACGGATATTATCACTAAAATCTGATAATAATCGTTTCAAAAACCTAAGAACCTAAGAATTTAATACTCTTAGTCGAGTCGTATGCGGAAGGACGTGGGAACCCACCGCATTATTTACTCGAAATTAAGAACTATTAAGAGAACACCTACTATTATGTGATTAATGGAAAGGGGTCACCTCATTAGTGAGGAATACGAGGCAAAGAGTGAGGTCATAATAAATGCTTATAATATTGACGTCGGAGGGAGAATAGCATTCCTACCGAATATCGATAAGCGAATCGAGAAAGTCGCTTGCCTGTGTACCTATAATGTATTTGTCACCGTAAGATTGCAAAGGCCGTTGGATTATAATCTAACTAGCGATATTGTAAACTGTCAACAGATTACAATTTAACGCATTATTTTTCGGTAGATTGTAATCTGTTAGATGTATTAACCCGATAAAATATAGGTACACATCATCAGTGAAGAGTGTAGCACCCAGCTATTACTGAATCAGCTTTTCTGGGGATGGTTACAAAAAGTGCAGCTATCTATATATATTCTATATACTTATAATAAAACTGTAACAGGTCCAATTCTGTACATTGAAGATATTTTGAATTTTTTTTTTGGAGGGCACTCATTATTCGATACGGAAGCCAAATCTGTAATTTTTTTCATTTTTGTCTGTCTGTCTGCCTGTCTGTCTGTCTGTCTGTATCTTGGCCGCGCATCACGCCGAAACTACTGAATGAATTCAAACGAAACTTGGCACGATTTGAGCCCATACTACGAGGTAGGACATAGAAAACTTTTTATCCCGAAATTCTACCCCCGAAGGGGTGAAATAGGGGTTTGTATGAAAGTCCTTAATTTCTCAAGTTATAGCCAAGAAACTTGGTACGTGGAGTCCCGGTTAACAATAAAGAAATACATGTTTCACAGTTTTTCAAAATTCTACCCCCAAAGGGGTAAAATAGGGGTTGATATTTTGGATGAAAGTCCTTAATTTCTCAAGATATTCTCAAGTTATATAAACGATACAGGGTATTTTGGCTTTCGTTAAAAAATAAAGAATTACGTGTGTCACAGTTTTTCAGAATTCAACCCCTAAAGTGGTAAAATAGGGATTGAAAACTTGTATGAATGCTTTAGCCATGAAACTTGGTATTTGAGCTGCGAATTGAAAACTTAGAAATACGAATTTCACAGTTTTTGAAAACTCGACCCCCAAAGGGGTGAAATAGGGGTTGAAAGTTTGTATGAAAGTCCTTCATTTCTCAAGTTATAGCCATGAAAGTTAATATATGAGCTGCGAGTTAAAAATGAAGAAATATATGTTTCACAGTTTTTCAAAATTCTACCCCCAAAGGGTTGAAATAGGGGATAAAATTTTGTATGAAAGTCCTTCATTTCTCAAGTTATAGCCATGAAACTTGGTATTTGAGCTGCGAATTTAAAATAAAGAAGTGCATGTTTAGCAGTTTTTCAAAATTCTATCCCCCAAGGGGTAAAATAGGGGTTGAAAGTTTGTATGAAAGTCATTCATTTCTCAAGTTATAGCCATGAAACTTGGTATATGAGCTGCGAATTGAAAATGAAGAAATACGTGTTTCACAGTTTTTCAAAATTCTACCCCCAAAGGGGTGGAAAAGGGGATAAATTTGGTATAAGAGGCCTTCATTTCTCAGGATACTTTAAACGAATCTTGGTATTTTGGCTTTCGGTAAAAATAATGAAGTACGTATGCCACAGTTTTTAACATTATCATGTGAGCTACCGATTGAAAACAAAGAAATATGTGTTTCACAGTTTTTGAAAATTCTACCCCCAAAGGGGTGAAACAGAGAGTTGGTCCTTCAATCACGCCGCAACAGAGCAACGGGTATTTTGCACGGGTAGTTAAGGACCTGAAGAGTGGTATAGGCTACTTTTTATACCGGAAAATTAAGGAGTACCTGTGAGGAAAAAACATAAACCACGCGGACGAAATCGCGGGCATCAGCTAGTCTCTTATAATATTATAGGTACCTATCAAAAACGGTTGAACAGAAAGTGTATCCATCCATACTATTTAAATATTATTAAAAATGCGAAAGAGTGTCAGCTACGCTATGGCCCATATTTTCAACTGATTTAAGATAAAATTTAGCACAGAATAAAAAAAAACCGACTTTAATTAACCACAAACACTAAAAAAATATTTTAATTTATTACCGAATATATTATATTTAGAAAAGTTAATGTAGATCTATAATAATATTTTTTGGAGTCGGTGCCAATTATTAGCCGCACGAATCGTTTATCTAACTAATATTATAAAGAGGAAAGATTTGTTTGTTTGTAATGGATAAACTCAAAAACTACTCAACCGATTTTAAAAATTCTTTCACCTATAGAAAGCTACTTTATCAGCGAGTAACATAGGCTATATTTTATTTTAAAATAAATTAGAGATCCCTTCGAAAATTGCAATAATGTGAATTAAGTCTGAAAAATTCACCTAATTCAACTTTTTACGTTTAACCTCTATTCGTCTATTAATTCAGACTGTCTTTTATGTCATATTTGTCAAGACACTTTTATTTCATACTAGCAGATACCCGCGGCTTCGCCCGCGTAAATTTTAGTTTTCCCTATTCTCACGGGAACCATGGATTTTCCCGGGATGAAAAGTAGCTTATGTGTTAACCCAAGATGCAATTTATCGCCATTCCAAATTTGAGCCAAATCGGTTCAGTAGTTGCGGCGTGAAGGAGTATCGAAGCTTGGTAAAATACGAACTTTGGAGCCCCGTTTCACCCCTTAAGGGGGGAATTTTGAAAAATCCTTTCTTAGTGCACCCCTAGACCTCATAATGAATCTGTGTGCCAAATTTGAAGTCTCTTGACCCAGGGGTTTGGGCTGTGCGTTGATATGTCAGTGAGAGCGTGAGTCAGTATCTTCTTTGATATACCATGAAATTTTCCGGGATGAAAAGTAGCCTATGTATCAATCCAGGATAAAATCTATCTCCTTTCCGAATTTCAGTCATATCAGGTCAGTAAGTGCAGCGTAAAGTAGTATTTTTCACGCGTGAATATCAATTTTTCAGTTTTCCCGCAAAAACCATGGATTTTTCCGGGATGAAAAGTAGCTTTTTTACTAACCCAGGATATCATCTATGTCCATTCCAAATTTCAGCTAAATCGGTCTTGTACTTCCGGCGTGAAGATTTTTTTCCGCGTGAATAAATTAGAGATCCCTTCGAAAATTGCAATAATGTGAATTAAGTCGGAAAAATTCACCTAATTCAACTTTTTACGTTTAACCTCTATTCGTCTATTAATTCAGACTGTCTTTTATGTCATATTTGTCAAGACACTTTTATTTCATACTAGCAGATACCCGCGGCTTCGCCCGCGTAAATTTTAGTTTTCCCTATTCTCACGGGAACCATGGATTTTCCCGGGATGAAAAGTAGCTTATGTGTTAACCCAAGATGCAATTTATCGCCATTCCAAATTTGAGCCAAATCGGTTCAGTAGTTGCGGCGTGAAGGAGTATCGAAGCTTGGTAAAATACGAACTTTGGAGCCCCGTTTCACCCCTTAAGGGGGGAATTTTGAAAAATCCTTTCTTAGTGCACCCCTAGACCTCATAATGAATCTGTGTGCCAAATTTGAAGTCTCTAGACCCAGGGGTTTGGGCTGTGCGTTGATATGTCAGTGAGAGCGTGAGTCAGTATCTTCTTTGATATACCATGAAATTTTCCGGGATGAAAAGTAGCCTATGTATCAATCCAGGATAAAATCTATCTCCTTTCCGAATTTCAGTCATATCAGGTCAGTAAGTGCAGCGTAAAGTAGTATTTTTCACGCGTGAATATCAATTTTTCAGTTTTCCCGCAAAAACCATGGATTTTTCCGGGATGAAAAGTATCTTTTTTATTAACCCAGGATATCATCTATGTCCATTCCAAATTTCAGCTAAATCGGTCTTGTACTTCCGGCGTGAAGATTTTTTTCCGCGTGAATTTCGGTTTTTAACTAATCCCACGGGAACCATGGATTTTCCCGGGATGAAAAGTAGCTTATGTGTTAACCCAAGATGCAATTTATCGCCATTCCAAATTTGAGCCAAATCGGTTCAGTAGTTGCGGCGTGAAGGAGTATTGAAGCTTGGTAAAATACGAACTTTGGAGCCCCGTTTCACCCCTTTAGGGGGGAATTTTGAAAAATCCTTTCTTAGTGCACCCCTAGACCTCATAAGGAACCTGTGTGCCAAATTTGAAGTCTCTAGACCCAGCGGTTTGGGCTGTGCGTTGATATGTCAGTGAGAGCGTGAGTCAGTATCTTCTTTGATATACCATGAAATTTTCCGGGATGAAAAGTAGCCTATGTATCAATCCAGGATAAAATCTATCTCCTTTCCGAATTTCAGTCATATCAGGTCAGTAAGTGCAGCGTAAAGTAGTATTTTTCACGCGTGAATATCAATTTTTCAGTTTTCCCGCAAAAACCATGGATTTTTCCGGGATGAAAAGTAGCTTTTTTACTAACCCAGGATATCATCTATGTCCATTCCAAATTTCAGCTAAATCGGTCTTGTACTTCCGGCGTGAAGATTTTTTTCCGCGTGAATTTCGGTTTTTAACTAATCCCACGGGAACCATGGATTTCCCGGGATGAAAAGTAGCTTATGTGTTAACCCAAGATGCAATTTATCTCCATTCCAAATTTGAGCCAAATCGGTTCAGTAGTTGCGGCGTGAAGGAGTATCGAAGCTTGGTAAAATACGAACTTTGGAGCCCCGTTTCACCCCTTAAGGGGGGAATTTTGAAAAATCCTTTCTTAGTGCACCCCTAGACCTCATAATGAATCTGTGTGCCAAATTTGAAGTCTCTAGACCCAGGGGTTTGGGCTGTGCGTTGATATGTCAGTGAGAGCGTGAGTCAGTATCTTCTTTGATATACCATGAAATTTTCCGGGATGAAAAGTAGCCTATGTATCAATCCAGGATAAAATCTATCTCTTTTCTGAATTTCAGTCATATCAGGTCAGTAAGTGCAGCGTAAAGTAGTATTTTTCACGCGTGAATATCAATTTTTCAGTTTTCCCGCAAAAACCATGGATTTTTCCGGGATGAAAAGTATCTTTTTTATTAACCCAGGATATCATCTATGTCCATTCCAAATTTCAGCTAAATCGGTCTTGTACTTCCGGCGTCAAGATTTTTTTCCGCGTGAATTTCGGTTTTTAACTAATCCCACGGGAACCATGGATTTTCCCGGGATGAAAAGTAGCTTATGTGTTAACCCAAGATGCAATTTATCGCCATTCCAAATTTGAGCCAAATCGGTTCAGTAGTTGCGGCGTGAAGGAGTATTGAAGCTTGGTAAAATACGAACTTTGGAGCCCCGTTTCACCCCTTTAGGGGGGAATTTTGAAAAATCCTTTCTTAGTGCACCCCTAGACCTCATAAGGAACCTGTGTGCCAAATTTGAAGTCTCTAGACCCAGCGGTTTGGGCTGTGCGTTGATATGTCAGTGAGAGCGTGAGTCAGTATCTTCTTTGATATACCATGAAATTTTCCGGGATGAAAAGTAGCCTATGTATCAATCCAGGATAAAATCTATCTCCTTTCCGAATTTCAGTCATATCAGGTCAGTAAGTGCAGCGTAAAGTAGTATTTTTCACGCGTGAATATCAATTTTTCAGTTTTCCCGCAAAAACCATGGATTTTTCCGGGATGAAAAGTATCTTTTTTATTAACCCAGGATATCATCTATGTCCATTCCAAATTTCAGCTAAATCGGTCTTGTACTTCCGGCGTGAAGATTTTTTTCCGCGTGAATTTCGGTTTTTAACTAATCCCACGGGAACCATGGATTTTCCCGGGATGAAAAGTAGCTTATGTGTTAACCCAAGATGCAATTTATCTCCATTCCAAATTTGAGCCAAATCGGTTCAGTAGTTGCGGCGTGAAGGAGTATTGAAGCTTGGTAAAATACGAACTTTGGAGCCCCGTTTCACCCCTTTAGGGGGGGAATTTTAAAAAATCCTTTCTTAGTGCACCCCTAGACCTCATCAAGAACCTGTGTGCCAAATTTGAAGTCTCTAGACCCAGCGGTTTGGGCTGTGCGTTGATATGTCAGTCAGTCAGTCAGTGTCTTCTTTTATATATTTAGATTTGTCAAGACAAAAATAATAAATACAAGAAAACTTACCAACATTTTTTGTAAATATTTTAATATCTAACTGCTGTAGACAGTCTGCTAAAAGCCTAAAAGATCAAGATCTCAACTTAGTTGTTAGTTCTAATCATAGTTCCCAGGCGAGGGTGCCAGCGAAAAAAAGTAATCGCGTAACAAACATACAAAAACATACAGCCGAATCGATAACCTTCTCATTTTTTTTGAAGTCGATTAAAAAAATTAGGAGTTCCCACGGGAAGGCAAAAAAACTTAATCCACGCGGTCGAAATCGCGGGCATCTAGTGTAGAATAAAGATTTTCTTTTTCCTTCTTCTTAATATTATTATGGCTAAAATTAGTTATCGCTCGGTGTGTTTATAAGAACTGAAATATTTTTCCGCAAAAAGGGCCCCGCGATATTATTAATGCCAGCTTATAGATATAATAGAATGCGATTATTGCTTTCCTCGGGGACTATTGAATTGAAATCGGCGAAAAGATTTCCCATAAAAATAGTTCTGGACGTGTGTAGACTGTATTACCGTTTACGGCTCCCTTATTTTGTCCCTTTGTTATCCATAATCTTTTTTTTTGGCTTGAATAAAAATATACGAGTAGTCCTTCTTTAGGATTTTTTCGTATTTGAAAAGCGTAAGAGTATTTGGAAAGCTTACGTTTCAATCAATAGACATTCACTTAGATTACTAATCATGCCAAGTTGCATTTGAATTCTGTTGTTTCGTCGTGATGCGCGGCCAAGATGCAGAAAGACAGACAGACAAAAATTAAAGAAAGTAATTTCTTCTTTTGTAAAACTTTTGGCTTCAGTATCGATTATAGATTGCCTTCCAATCTAAATTTCGAAATATCTTCAATGTACAGAATTACCTGTTACAGCTTTATTATATTACTAGCTGATGCCCGCGACTTCGTCCGCGTGGTTTAAGTTTTTTGTTTTTCCCGCGGGAACTCCTTAATTTTCCGGGATAAAAAGTAGCCTATGTCACTCTCCAGGTCCTCAACTATACCCATGCCAAAAATCACGTCAATCCGTTGCTCCGTTGCGGCGTGATTGAAGGACAAACCAACAAACCAACAAACCAACAAACCAACAAACAAACTGACTTTCGCATTTATAATATTAGTATGATGATAGTCCCTATATAGATTTAAATACTCGTAGGTATTTATTTAGTTTGAAAATTTTTAAAATTAAAATTAATCAGATCAAGTTATTTAATTTACTTTTTTATCAACACAGGTAAATCTCGCGACAAGCTTTTATCTTCTTCTCTATGTCGTTCATGTGTCATGAAAATTCGATGAAATCGCCACGGTACAAGTGGCGGCACCGGACGAACGTGTATACAAAGCGTTCCATTTTTGTAATTTTCTGTTTAAATGTAGCAGTAGCATAAATCGTCGCTTTTCCTACGAAAGGACCTATCTGACACTTTTGACGTAACTGCACTAAATACATCATAATAATGTACTTTTGATTCTCTGTCGATCTGTCTTATCGACTTTTTCATATCTTATACCGTTTACTGGCTAGGACAATCGGTAAGTATGGCGTATATGCTCATTTGCGAAAAGGAAATCATACTAAGTGGCGTATTTTATACTTAGGGCTATTAGAAAGATTTTTATTTAGTGATCAGCTAAATAAAAATCTATCAACTATGACGTAACTGAAAATACGTCATTTAGTGTGAACTAGACTATATTGAATAAAAATGGGGTTTTCACTTACGTCTGAATTTTGATTGCGACGGAATACCTTAGACATTAACTAATAGAGTTAAAAATTTATGTAAATTGGTGACAAAAAATGTATAAAACCTTGGGCAGTAAAAAAATCCAAAATAGTACGAATCCAAAAACTTTCAGTCAAAAAATGATTTAAAACTATCCTAATGATTATTATATATAAAGAAATAAAAAACAAATTATTTTGAATTAAATGTGATTTAATTATTCAGTAAAAAATACAGTCGTATCTCCTAAGTAATTAATTTTTCAGAAAAACAAAGTTCTTATGAAGTGGCGTAACTGTTTTAAATATTTTTACCTAAATGAATACGCACATTTAAATAAGACAATTCCTACTTGCAAAAAGGCCTTGATTCACAGATTATAAGAATATTTTTTTAATTTTAATATAGCTTTATTTGAGCAAGCTGTGGACAATATAGTTGAGCACGAAACCGAAAAACGCTTGCCCTGAACAATTAACTCGATGTCAGTTAGGTCCTTTCGTAGGAAAAGCGACGAAATGTCTGATTTGTCTATATTGCTTTTTTATGTTTCACTAGCTGATGCCCGCGACTTCGTACGCGTGTATTGAGGTTTTTTGGTTCCCGCGGGAACTCTTTCATTTTCCGGGATAAAAAGTAGCCTATGTGCTATTTCAGACTATAATCTATCTCTGTGCCAAATTTCATCCAGATCCGTTCAGCCGTTGGGGCGTGATGGCGTGATCGAGTAACAAACATCCATCCATACATCTATCCATACATCCATCCATCCAAATTTTCTTAATATTTATTATATATATTTGATGATTTTAATCCGCCTCTGGTTGATAAAACGAAAAACGAAATAAAAAAGCGACACCATTAAGAAAATAAACATATTCATTACAGGATTTAGCCTGCGTGAGAATAAGATAGAATACAAGTTATATTTACCTCAATACCTCGTACTTAGGCTACTTTTCTGAAGTTTCACTTCTGCTGTGTGTGAATTGCACACACACACTTTTTTCTTTCCAAATCTACTCGGACGAAGTCGCGGAAATCCTCTAGTTGTTTGTAAACCAAGAAAAGAAGTGCTACATCAGCTCAACGTGAACTCGACCGACAAAGTTTGTCGGGATGTGTTGTTGGGTATAGCCATCCATCACGGGTGTCGCGCGATATTGCTTTACTTGAAACTTCTCAAGTTTTGGCATATCAGTCGGCTGCCAGACAGCAAATGTTAAGACCGGCTGCAGACCGCAGACTAGTGATCGATTAATAGTTTCAAGTTAGGACTATCTGTCTAATAGTTGGACTGATTATTGTAAAAATTGGTAGAAAACTTGAACCCGCAGACAAATTCCTCACCTTACCTTACCTTACTCACTTTCAAGAAAGGCTGGAAGAGATTTCTATTTTAGAGATAAACTTTACCTTCGTCCACTTTCTCCTTCCACGAGTTGTAACCTTTATACCAAATTTCATCAAAATCGGGTGAAACGATGGGCTGTTAAAGCGTACAGACAGACACACACGCTTTCGCATTTATAATATTAGTATGGATTATTACGCTTTATGCGATGGTAGTAAGCCCCTTGGGCTGGGTAAGTCTCACAGTCTCGTTAAAAAGTTAACATAAATTAATTAGTATTACCATCATTTTATCCCCTTTCTAAGGTCCACTTGCACTTGACCACGCATCTTCAATTGATTTATTTAGTTAAATATTTTAATGCAGTTCCATTTTGGCAACTACAATATAGTTAGCTAGTTTAATTGCCAAAAAGGGACAGCATTACAAAGTTTCACTAAATCATTTTAAATGTCCCTGTTCTATCGGCCGTAATTATTATTAGATTATTGTACAACGTTTTATACTTTAAAACTCCTCTTTAAAGTAAGTCTTGTAACTGGGCTCCACTCATTATGGCTACACACGGCGCGCGGCAGATGCGGAGCGCTTTAAGTTACTTCCAATCTACGGCACAAAATTGTGTCTATTTTTAAACGAATTTTAAAAAAGGTGGTCGTGGTTTTACTAGTTTTTTCACGATTCAATCGGTAACACGTAATTTCGGATTTATTTTGTCACGTATCAATAACTAGACTAGATGATTCCCGTGAATTCATCCGTATAGTCATATTCAAGTTTACTGTATCTTTAGTTTTAAGATACAGTCATTCATTATCAATATCATATTTTATAAACTATTGGTAATAAGAGTACAGTGTCTCAAATTTTTTTTTGTACCTAATATGAATAAATAAATATTGAATTGAATTGAATATATTATTTCTATGATTAACGTACCGTACCAAGACCGTAAAGTAATCTCCGTAGCAAAACAGCCTCCGTAGCCTCCGGCGTAGCAGGCTCGTAGTACATTAAGCCTGACGTAGCCCCTAAATAAACTGTGCAGTCAATACACGTGTACTAAAACTGTAACTGGATGATTTACTTTTTTACTTGATTTTGACTGTACATGCATACTAATAATATAAAATAGTGAAAGTGTGTCTGTCTATCTGCTACGTTTTCATAGTCCATTTGTTCTACCGATTTTGAATAGTACAAAGATTGATTGTATCCCAAGGATATATTTTATTTATAGGTCTTAGGATTAAAACTATGTATGCCCTTAAGTTAATCTCCATACACCAGTTTTGTATGGAAGCTGAATTGAACTGAATAAGTGTAACTATTCATGGATTTGCCATTACATAAATTTAAAGACTGTGTTATACAGCATTTGTTAAGTCAAGGTTATTATACTATCGATGATTTTCTTAATGACAAAGTTGCATGGAAGCAAGCGGCCTCGCATGCAGTGACCCACAAGTCAGTATAAAACTTGTAACGCAAAGGATGTGTTGTATTGTTTATTTATTGTAACCTTTTTCTTTTTCAAGAAAAGAGCAACTGCTGAGTTTCTTGCCAGCTCTTCTCAATAGAACAACTTTCCAAACCGGTGGTACAGTTTTAACGTATCATAAGCGACATAAGTTGTCCTACAATGAAATAAAAAAACATTTATCATTTATCTAATATATGCATGCAACATAAAATAACCATAGACAACAATAGTACGAGCAAACTGAAACTGCAATTTTACTCATAGTAATTTGCCAACAGTATCATAGCTGCAATATTATTCCCATTATATGCCGTGATTTTGCAAACTAATTGGATTTTGCCCGCTGAAATCTGTGAGTGCATAAATACCCATCGTGAATATATTTGATGCCGCATATCATTTATTGGTGAAAGAGTTGACATTTTTAATTTTTAGGAAGTGTTTATTTTTTTTAGGGTATTTTTACATAGTTACTAGCTGATGCCCGTGACTTCGTCCGCGTGGATTTAGTACGTTTTTTGGTTCCCGAACGCTTTAATATTCCGGGATAAAATAGGAGGATAGCCTATCTGTTTGTCCAGACTATAATATATTTATATCTGTGCCAAATTTTAACACACCTTTAGGGCCTAGGGGCGTGCCCCTAAGCCCTAAAGGTATAAGTGCCATGTATAGCACTTAAATCAAACCCATACCATACGCCTAATCAGTTCCTAACTTCCTACACGGCATCGTACCAGAACGCTAAATCGCTTGGCGGCACGTTTTTGTCGGTAACGTGGTAAATAGTCTACGAAAACAATAGATTTAAATAATTATCAAAGTACATAGGCATACACAAAATAATATTAAGAATTCGCTCTACATCATTTGTGAATCAAATATCCGTTATTACAACCATATCTCATACCATAATATCAATGAGTTGGAAGCTCTAGAGCTCCCCTAATCGAATATTTGTTGAATATTCACATTCAATGAAGATCATTATCATAAATTTAACTGCCTCGTTGGTCTAGTTGTTAGCATGTTCCATTGCGGCTTATGTGGTCCCGGGTTCGAATACCGGATCGGGAGTCGGGACATAATTAAGTATTTAGAGATTTTCTGACTGGAAATTTTAGGACTTAGGAAGTTGGCGGTGTTGCACCCCGTGCCTCGGAGAGCACGTAACACTCCTGCGCCTGATCTCTCTTCAGTCGTGCTAAATTTTCCGTCCCATCGGGCTATGTGAGTAAAGATAGAGTGCACCTGTGTTTGCGCACACACTTGTGCACTATAATATCTCCCGCGCAGTTGACTAATCTATCTGGAGATAGACGAAGAGATTGGAGATCCACCGTAGCGGAAACTCGATTGGGAGGACATTAAATTATCATTATTTAATTACGCGCTTTACTTTTTTATATGCCGAACAAAGTGTGTTTTCAATTTAATAAATACATGCTTAATCACTTATACCTACCCTTTTTTCAGCCGGTTAAATGTGTAACAGCTCATAATATCTCGTAGTATCGAAGCATTGGTATGAATTCAAGCTTAATGTGACCATTTAAATGCATTGGCAGCTTCCGCGGAATCAACAGTTGGCCTCGTACGAGCCGCGCGAGTTTAAATCTACCGTGAAGAGCATGTTTAAACATACCATTACCGGCTACGGAAACGCTATTATATTTATCATTCTGTGTGGAAAAATATTTTATAGGTTTACGTTTCGCGTTACGTACGAGTATATATTACATTAACGGCCGGTCCATACGGCGCTTTGCGTCAGCGTTGCGTCGACGCAGCGCTGTCGCTAATATTCATAGAGATATTATTACTCTATGCTAATAATCATAGTGTTCACACGGTGCGCTGTGTCGACGTAACGCACTCACGACGGAACTACACATAGGTATTATAAATAAATATAACAAGAAAACTAAGTTTGAATAATAAGCAGTTTGAATGGCTAATAATTACTAACTAATTTTACTGAATATTGCATAAATCAAAAATAATTATTTCATGCATACTAAAATTATACATCAATGATTGCATGAGTCATGCCAATTGAATAGAAAATACAGGGTCTTCCAAAATATGTAAAATCCACGAGTTTTAAGTTTGATAACCAAAGTAGGTACGTTGAAATTTGATGACGAGTATGTATTTCATAGAATATTCTCCTACACTAAAGGTGCGTTACGATGTTTGGTAGTGTAGGTTTAGTTTTAAGATACGTTCTGTGTGATATTCACCGCCACCAGGCGCCCAGTACCATGCACAGTAAAAAATCAATCTGGTACGCAATCATTACAATTTTTATCACAGATCGCGATCCAAATTGACTGTGTACCCAGTGCCATAGCAACCATATCGTTACCACATCATAACCGTGAACCGTCGTTTATTTTATTGATGTTCAAAAACCTACAGTGTGATACCGAATTTAAATAAAGATCTTATGGGCTAATAAGATTAGTTTCATCCTCTTTACTATGGAATTTTACACTATACTCAATTTTTTTATTTCGTAATATAGTACGTATACAGGTATCTCTTACGCTACCGGCTAAGTCATGTTTTGACTCAACCGTGATACTTCTATGATAATAATACAGTATCTATACCTAAGGAAATCTATCAATACAGGCCATGTCGAGTTTCAAGCTGGAAATCAGGTCACAGCCGTGCCTTTCCGGTTGGTAGAGCACGCGAGCAAATGGGTTGCTAAGAGCTTTGTTGGTGCACATACTCGTAGCTGTAGAGGTGCATAAACAGTAAAACAGGAAAAAAAAATTGTTGAAGTGAAAACTTCTTTAGGCGCGTTGAGCACTACACAATATACGCGAGACCGACACCGTTCTTCTTAAGACAAAAGGTCTTAAGTATAATAATATAGTACATTCGTAATTAAACTTTAATGCCTTAGGTTTAAGGTTTATATTTGATTTTTTTTTTAATTTAAATACTTATTCGTTTTCACTTCTATCGGCAGTCCCTGTGACTGCCAATTTTTTTTATTAGACAACGCAAGAATTGTTAGCCATACTCATCTTCTCTTCTCGGGTACGTCTGAAAAACGAAGACGCGCAGGGGTGAAATCGAGCACGCGCATGTTGTGAAAAAATGCATGAAATCATTTGTAAAAAAAAAATATTTACTTTTCAATATAAATGAATCCGACAATGTGTTTGATTTAGAAATATGAATTTTATCTTCTATTTCTAGAGCAAATTATTAGTTTAAATAAGGAGAAAAAAAATTGCTTTAAAAGGTAAATTAAGAGGTATGTTTAAAATAAATTTCAATGCAGAGATTTTTTTTAAATTGTGTTTTGAGATGCTTCAATGTCTGCTTAAAGGTCTTGAAAACAGCTAATTATTTTTACAAGCATACATTTTATCACCGTTTGATGGATACACTGCTTTTAAAAACCCCCTTTTACGCTACACAGGGCCTTAACGGATGCCTTCGTGCTATCAGTATGCCTAATTTAAGCCCGACCCGTTCAGTGTTTTGAGCTGTGCGTTGATAGATCAGTCAGTCACCCATTTTTCTTGTATATTTATTTAGATGTGCGAATTATGGCTTTGCTCTTACTGACCCATTGTCCTAGGTGAGCGACAGAAGCGAAGCGACGCGATACGACGCCATAGCAAGTGACAAACTTGTCTAGGTGACAACGTAGGCCACGTGAAGGGTCAACTATTGTTTGATACTGTCGCGTCGCGGCCCATCGAGTCGCGGTGTCGCGTTTGTCGCTCACAAAGGGCAACGATTAGGAAGACGTTGTCCACCAATGTCTTGGAGTCCTAGACGACGCTGTAGCGGCCAGTTGGGCCTACGCAGCATACTCTATCCGAGAAATTACGCTAAGCTATGACCACAGATTTTAGAAGTATTTTTTTTAGTTCAGCTCATTTTTGTGTTCTGTGGCTATGACACTGAAAAAACTCGCAATATGTTATGCCCGAAGGCATTAAAGTTCAATTATATAGACTAACAATCAATTTAAGCTATTTGTCCCTAAAGATGCTCTGTTTAAAAGTCTTGACTTAGGTCAAAGCCTTCTTGACCCACCACGTCTAAATTAAGTATCAAGTCGAGTTTGATACTATCGCGTCGCGTTTGTCACTCACGTAGGACAACGGGTTATATTAGTACGTGAATCTACGGATCCGTTGGCACAGTCGGTACTTAAAGTGTTAAATATAAATAACTTTTTAACACGAGTCTGATATGACAATTTGGTGGGTACTAGAAAAGTGTTAAATGTAAATAACTTTTTTACACGAGTCTGATATGACAATTTGGTGGGTACTAGAAAAGTGTTAAATGTAAATAACTTTTTAACACGAGTCTGATATGACAATTTGTAACTGCCAGAACTTCGGCAACATTCCTGTAGGCGGCTTAACGAAGTAATTCGGGCGGCGGCTGCTAATAAGTGCTCGTTTTCACCTTCACTCGACTCAAGGCGACAGATGGCTAACTTTATAATGAGAGAGTTGGGAGCCTCACAACTTTCTAACTCCGAAGTATGTTAACGGGAGTATATTTTAATCTGTACAAGATTAAAATACAACAATATTGTATCTTGATACAATATTAGAATATACACGTACGTACGTAAACACACACACATACATACATACACACACACACACACACACACACACACACACACACACACACACACACACACACACACACACACACACACACGCACACACACACACACACACACACACACACACATATACACACACACACACACACACACACTTGTGCACGATAATATCTCCGTACCAAAAACACGAACAAAACGTGAACGCGAAACATCCGCGTCGAAGGGAAATAACATTTTGACCGGTCGCTTAGTGCGTGCGCTCCATATACTCGTAAGTTTCTTGCTGGTTCTTCTCGGTAGGAACGCCATTCCGAACCAGTGGTAGATTCACTTGACGATTCAAAAGCAACCTGTAAAAGATAAATTGAATAGAAAACATTTGAATTTTGAATTTTAAGAGTGACTGCTTGGACTTTTTGTGCGCCGGACAAATTTTCCCGTGCGTATTGTGTTTTCACCCCAAAAAGTAGATCTTTAATCATAATGATTACGTAATACATGCGTAATACCTACTAACGGGCTGTCGTGGGCAAATATTGGATAGAAGCAGACGTTACTTTGCGGAAGTCCATGAAGGAATTGGAAGTTTAAACATACATACATAATCATACGGGAACCAAAAAACTTCAATCCACGCGGACGTAGTCGCGGGCATCAGCTAGTATATTATAAGTCCACGGATATAACTTGAAAAAAAAGCAGTTTAAATAAGTACCTACACATTTTAACATTTATTATAAATGCGAAAGTGTGTTTGTTTGTTGGTTTGTTGATTTGTTGGTTTGTTGGTTTGTCCTTCAATCACGCCGCAACGGAGCAACGGATCGACGTGATTTTTGGCATGGGTATAGTTGAGGACCTGGAGAGTGGAGAGTTTTATCCCGGAAAATTAAGGAGTTCCCGCGAGAATCGAATAAACGTAAACCACGCTGACGAAGTCGCGGGCATCAGCTAGTTTGCTATAATCCGCCAAAACAGACAAATCTATTTGGTACCTACAGCGTGTAGTTTGCGATATTCACCGCCCAATATTGGCTGGCTTATATATTTATATATTATTGCGCTTATATAATATTATTGCGCGGTGAATATCGCAAGCTACACGTGCTACACGATTTACCACATATATATTTGTCTGTTTTCTTCTGGTTCCTTCATTAAGTCGCGGGCATTATCCAGTTTCTAATAAATTTAAATTAAATAAAAGAATTTGACATTCAATATAAGTCAAGATGTAACCACAAATTTAAGGCGAAGTGTCTCCAGTGCGAGACGCTGTCGCTGCTCAAACGATGCTTCAGACGGAGTGAAGGATCCTACGGCTGCTCGAGATGGGAGTGACGTCAGCAATGAGTAGAGTTGACAGGCACGCGTACCTACCTTAGGCCGGAGACATATACCAAAAGCAACGTACAATCTATTCTGTGTCAAAAGTAAGGATTCCTTGGTATGTATTGTTCAGTGATATTTAAAAACTCAAATAATCTGACCCGCCTGCTCTGGTTGGATTTTCTGAAATTTCCTTGAGGTTGGAATTTCCAAAATCCTGAAACACGTACCTATCACGCATACGCTTGATATCATTATTGCACAGGCGTTTAAGAAGTATATTATAAGTCCACGAATATAACTTGAAAAAAGCAGTTTAAACAGGTATACACATTTTAACATTTACTTATTTGAATTAAAAACATCAGAATTTTGCATTGTTTTTAATGGAAAGGGTTCAGGACCTTCAGCAATGAGAAGCACGATGCAGAGAGAGAGAGAGTTAATACAAAGTTTTTTTTTACACTTAAATGACGACATATTTACGGATTTTCTTTGACTTGAGAGGCCCTTGAGGAAGGTTGGATATCGTTTCCTCTTATCAACTCCGGTTACAAACGGCGCCTATGATACATACCTATTACCTATTCTACATCTACAAGTAGTACACTTTTATAAGTTTTGCCCATTTACCTGCACTACCCTCGGATGACAAAACACGGCTACGAATTTGCGATTAGACAGCAAATATTGTACAATTTTTGCTATTTTTATTGCTATCGCGAATCGTTTGCATGATACGTAATCAGCCTGCGGGGTTACCGCGTTTCGTCGTAACATGGCTTAATATGATCTACTACTCGTTAACTATGACATACCTACGTTGGTCAAAAAATAATTTACTCTAGGTATTTATTAAGAAAATGCAGTAGTTAACAGTAACCTTAAAATCCTATAAACCATTTCAATGCTTAATGCTACGTTTTGTCATAAACATGGCTGTCCAGCGCGGAAATGCGCATTCTTGCCACCATTCCACGCGGGCATGATTTATATAGTAATTAGGTTAGGCTAGCTAGCTTTAAGTTCTATTGTATTATTTCCAAGTATGAAAGAAAGAAAAAATATTTCCAAAATTGTGCCACACATAAACAGCATACCTAATGAGGTAGATCACCTGCACCTCAAAAATCTAGACAAGATTTAGAATCTAAACTACAGCGAAGAGGCGAAGGAATGGTGGTCGTTTCGGATTTTCCGTCCCATCGAAATATGAGAGTAATGGAACAGAGAGTGCACCTGTGTATGCGCACACAATATGTAATATCTCCCGCGTAGATGGCAAATCTTCCTGAAGATTGGTCGCTGTGGCCGAATTTCGTTCGGGAGGGATTTTACTCTAATATCATCACAAAGTCACATCTAATTCAATTCGAAAAACGAGCTTGTTTTCTAAAGAATCTTGTACTTACTTGCTTCTTAGTTTGTTTGTAAGTTTTATAACGAGACCACAGTCTACCGCAAATGCTTAAGGTAAATAAAGGCCTCAGAAAACTTTAAGCTGATTGAGTTGACTGAGTACGTCAAAGTTTCCCAAAGTAAATTAAGTATTTTAGAAGCGACCCAAAATATACTTTAAACTTCATTCATAACAAAAGTTTCCAAATTACCAAAATAACTCTTACATCCAATAGCACTTAAACTCGACAAGTTTGAATAGGTAGGTATCTAATAATTATAGACTTAGTAAATCAAATTCCATCGGTTTTACCTAAGGCTACCATTAGGTACACTTTTAAGTTTTGCGTATGTGATATGTCGCGTTTTTTTTTGTCCACTACAAGTTAGCCCTTTACTGCGATCTCGCCTGATGGTTAGTGATGATGAAGTCTAAGATGGTAGCGGGCGGACCTGTTAGAAGGCATGGCAGTTATATAAACCCATATCCCTAATCTGGTCGATATGAGTAATTTACGAAAGTAAACAGTCTTGCAAGTCGCGTATCTTAAGCAAATGTTAGTTATACGACTCGACTAAGAGTATTTAAACTTTGACGTTTTTTTGAAACGATTATTATCAGATGTTAGTGATAATAACCGTGACCGGGGCTTAACGTGCTCTCCGAAGCACGGAGGAATCGAAAAGGTCAAATTTGAACCTCCAAATTAGGTCACCCATCCAGTTACCGACTTGGTCAACGTTGCATAACATACGCCATCGACTGATATGCGTTGTTTCAACTAGGTCACTCGTCCCTCATTCGAACCTAATATAGAGCCTAAGGTAGAGTAAATTTAATAAACGTGAATAAACATAAAAGTTAAAACCTAATACGCACTTTCCAGAGTCAATTTCCAAATTCATTTAAATTATCTATTCTACTATCAAAGGTTTGCTTCATTCAATAAAAACAATAATATTTTGTTTGTTACATGAAACCATTGTGAACCCTTCGGCTTAAACTCCCAATTCAAAGCAAACTGAAAAGAGGACCATCAAAAACTGTTTATTACTCCCGTTAATGCAAAGGTAATTGATCCAATCAAAAAATCTTCTAAACCTACTTACAGTAACTTAAAAGCTAGCTGACTTATCTTTCAATGCACAGCTCAAAACACTGGACGGATCGGGCTAAAATTTGGCTTATAGATAACTATTATGACGTAGGCATCCGGAGAGGGTTTTTGAAAATTCAACCCCTAAAGTGGTGGAATAGGGGTTTGAAATTTGTATGAAAATCGAACTTAACGTGAGCAAAAGCTAGTTTTCTTAATAAAAGAAAAAGGTCACTGACTGATCTATCAACATACAGCTCAAACCACTGGACGGATCGGACTAAAATCTGGCATACAGATTAGGTATGACGTAGGCATAATACAATTACTGTTATGACATAGTAGGCATCCGCTAAGGAAGGACTTTTGATAATTCAGCCCCTAGGGGGTACTTAGAACAGGTACCTATTTAAATGTAGCAGTCAAATCGAGCCTAACGTGAGCAATGCCGCAGACAAAGGCTTGTGTTAGAAAATAATGGCGTAAGTGAACATGTTGTGTTTTAGTTATATACTATAATACCTATAGTACTTACTTTTTAGTTGTTGAAGCAATAACAGCCTAACTCGGTTAAGTTATCTATTCGGATCTATGTCGATTTCTTCTAACATCTTCTAAATCTTCTTTTCAAAAATAGAGATAATATTATAATCCTTAGTTTAGTTAACTATACTTCTATACGATTTTTTTTTCATTTCTTTCAATCGTGAAGTCCCAACCAGCGTTGGACTTCTAAGTTGATGTTGATGATATTGTATGCCCCTGTATAAAGTAAAATAATATCTGTAACATTTTTTTAATGTAGAGTGATTTGTAATCAAAAAAGTATTCCTTGTTTATTTTTAGATATATTAGATAGTAGCTGATGCCCGCGACTTCGTTCGCGTGGTTTAAGTTTTTTTTATTTCCGCGGGAACTCCTTAATTTTCCGGGATAAAATGTAGCCTATGTCATTCTCCAGGTCCTCCACTATACCCATGCCAAAAATCACGTCGATCCGTTACTCCGTTGCGGCATGATAGAAGGACAAACCAACAAACCAACAAAAAAACACTTTCGCATTTATAATATTAGTATGAAGTATGACGGTTAACATATCGAATACGGCTACAGTACCGGTATTAACACCGGGCTTATCGTTTTCGGACTTCGTTGTTTGTCTTCCATTTATTTTGGCGTGGCTAATAACGGACGCCCTTCAGCTATTTGTCTTTGTTTTTATCCACCACCACCACCACTACAGCCCATTAACGTCCCACTGCTGGGCACAGGCCTCCACTCTCATAGGAGAGAGGGAATTAGAGCTTAGACCAACGACGCTGCTCCAATGCGGGTTGGCGGGCTTTAACGACTATTATCATGTTAGTGATAATAACCGGGACCGACGGCTTAACGTGTATTCCGAGGCACAGGGGTGAAACACCCCCAACTTCCTAACTCTGGGTTATACTGGGAATTTCTAGTCAGAAAAACTCAATACTTAATTATGGCCCGACCCGAGACTCGAACCCGGGACCTCTTCGGCCGCAGTCAAATATGCTAACCACTAGACCAACGAAGCAGTTACATTACATCCAGGCAATGTTAAACTGTAAAGCCATGACTACCAAGGAACAATTACCTTAATTCGCTTAGATAAATCTATATGTGGCTTATAGTGCAGCATGCGATATTTGCACCGCCTGTCGTCCCGGTCACGCAATGGAAGCCTTTGACCACCTCCCTGGCGCAGTTTGAGAGCTGTTGCCTTAACCTGGGAGGTCCCGGGTTCGATCACCGCGACCGGCGAGAATTTACAATTTCTGAATTTTTGTCGCGGGCATCAGCTAGTACATACAAAATTAATGAGAAAGGGCGCCTGTCTGTCTGCTACGCTTTCACGACAGACAGACAGACAGACACAATTTCACATTTATAATATTAGTATGGATTTATCTATCTTCTATGGATATAGTATATGTCACCGTAAGATTGTAAAAACCGTAAGATTGTAATATATATCTGCTTTGTCTTTGGATCTCGCAGTTCCGGCCATTATCTTTCCCGAGGGATCGTGGCATAACGGAGACACGCTGTTCTACATTAATGAGTAGGTATAATTACTCATTAAGGGACGTTTTACTCGTTCTCTGTTAATTGCTGTTTAATAATTCAATCTGGGATTGGCAATGTAAATGCCCGAAGTGACAAAATCTCAAGTCGTCATCGTCATCAACCGATAGACGCCCTCTTCTGGGATACCCCTAATCAAACCCCCAATAAACTTTTGAGAGTGCTTTTGAATCGTCGCCTGAATCTACCGCTGGTTCGGAATGTCATTCCTACCGAGAAGAACCAGCAAGTAACTCGGTAGTTGTTCTTTTAAAAAAAATAATATACAGCGATGCTTAGAACTGCGGATACATAAGTAGCCGCAGTTCTAAGCATCGCTGGAGCGAGTCAAATCCTTGCTCTTTTATCATTTAAAAAATCTTCAACAGTAATCGATTTCTGCACGGTTTCGTACCGGAACGCTATATCGCTTGGTGGCAAATGACGTCATCAATCTGCCTAATCTCGGCTGATGGGCGACGCGTAGAGGCAAAAGGGCTTATTTTACGTCATATTTTACGATCCCTTTGGCGTTAATGGCGAAAGTATGCAAAGTAAAACAGGTAAAAATATTATCAGTTTTTTACCCGACTAGGTACAGCAAAGCCAAAAGGATGGGTTGTGATTTTAGCAGTATTTATGTATGTTTGTATTTACGTATGTTCCACTGTAACGAATTATTCAAATCAAATCAATATTTATTTAGTCAAATTAGGTACACTGTAGGTACACTTACTGACGTCCAATTACTCATAAAACATGATGGTTATAATCAGTTACGGTATCTTATAACTGGTGTAGCTTTTACGTTTCATCGAATTTTCAAATCAAAATGATAACAGAAGTTTCACTTCAAAAATATGTAAGTATATTTGAATCAAAATATTATGATTTCAATGATAACCGAAACCGTAATTACTAGTTTATAATATTACAGATCATCATCATCATCACTACAGCCTATTAACGTCCCACTGCTGGGCACAGGCCTCCACTCTCATAGGAGAGCGGGAATTAGAGCTTAGACCCACCACGCTGCTCCAATGCGGGTTGGCGGGCTTTAACGATTATTACCTATCATGTGTTTATTACAGATATTATGGTTGAATGTTCATTTTGCCTCAAATCACCACAACGATACAACTTTCTTAAATATTATGTTTCCGTCCAAGTTATTATTCAATACGCTACAGCTGTAATTCGATGGGCTAAAGAGGGGCTTTATTGATGTTCTCATTAGGAATTCCGATGACCATTCGCCGATAGCGGCTAGTAAAATATTTATATGAAGAATACAATAGGGTGGTTCAATTAGTATGACATTAAATGATTGGTGATTTATTTAAGGGGCAATAACAACGAAACTGTTAGATGCCAGATGGAGGGATTCATTCTGTATAGTAGACCGGTTTGAATGTGTGTCTCAACCAGAGACGTGCTATTGCTGGCGCCAATCATTTTGTCGTGCCTGAAGTTGTCCGCAAGACGCGTCGCAATTGCATATTTTTGCGCGTACCTACTATGTACGTTGACTTCGACAGTTTGTATGAGAGATGCGCCAACAAGTACTCGCACCTCAGCTCAGAGACGACTATTTGATTGGAGCCAACGACCTCAATTTACATAGACTTATTTTACTAACGCCATCTAGTCTGAAAAGCGGGACAGCGCTATGGCGGGGACAAGGACATGCTTATACAGGTGAGGGGCACGTCCTACAAGTCGGACGCCCAACTTTTTTCTATGAAAGGGCTCATCTAGTACCTACCTACATATAATTATTGATTATATCGATGATTGGAGCTAACTATTCGTTGCTTCCTCGTCGGTCTAGTGGTTAGCATAGTCGACTGTGGATCACGAGGTCCTGGGTTCGATTCCCGGTCGGGCATAAAAGTTAAGTATTGGGTTTTTCAATTAAGAAATTCTCAGTGCCAGCCCGGAGTTGGAAGTTGGCGGTGTTTCACCCCCGTGCCTCGGAGAGCACGTTAAGCCATCGGTCCCGGTTATTATCACTAACATGATAGTAGTCGTTAAAGCCCGCCAACCCGCATTGGAGCAGCGTGGTGGGTCTAAGCTCTAATTCCCGCTCTCCTATGAGAGCTGAGGCCTGTGCCCAGCTGTGGGACGTCAATAGGCTGTAGCGATGATGATGATGATACGTTGCTTAAGCTATAGATAAGTATCAAACCCACCAATACTCAGACGGCTTAATATTTTTTATAGATGGCTGGATGTTAGTGGGTATTGATAGTGACATAAATGACAAACTTGTCTACTACGCGACAACGTACGCCACGTAAAGGGTCAGCTACTGGTTGATACTGTGGTGTCGCGTCGTATCGAGTCGCGCTGTCGGGTTAGTGGTTCACGTAGGACAACGGGTTAGAAATGTCTTCAAGTCCTAGACGACTTTTGATGAGCACGATTCTAGATACTGAGAAAACTCGCAATATGATATGCCTGAAGGCATTAAGTTTTAATTTATAGTACAGACTAACAATCAATTTTACCTTAAGATGTTCTGTTTTAAGGTCTTGACTTAGATCAAAGCCTTCTTGGGTCGTCACGTCTAAATTAATTATCAACTTGAGTACTAAGTAACAAATTGTTCTTTAGAGAATGTGAAATAATTAATTGATATTGAATAGAGAACGCAATAAGTTTACTGAATTCGTGTAATTATTATTAAATTAGAGTTTTGGTAAAGAAGGTCGGTCAGCTTCATACAAACTGTGACCTGATTGTAAAGTGTCGCGACCATAAATGACCTAAGGTGGGATCGATTGATAATATAGCAGTGTATTAAATCTAATGATTCTTTTTTTTTTTAAAGCCGGAATTTGCTGGTAAATTCATGTTTGGTTTTGAGGTTAGGATTGAATACGACACCGGCGCCATCATTCAAAAACAACCATAATAGGTAGGTACTCCAGTATATTATGTCTTTCATTTATTTTGGAGTATAAGCCATTTTTGCTTTTTCGATGTTGGTTTTTAGTTAGTTCATTTTCGATGTTTGCCGTAGAAGCATCGATGTTTTTAAGAACAATGGTGCATCCATAGAAAAGGATGTTTATAGGACTGGCAACCCTCGTGATTTCAGATTTTGAATTTGATTTGAGTTTTGACGATACTCTTTGACTGATGACAGCTGTCACTTGACGTTGACGTCTGCGATCCGTTTCATATAATTTTTGCTGTTACACAAAATTATTCACACATGAAACACATTAAACAAGATAAAAACTGTAGATAACTGCATTAGATTACGTGATGAAACGAAACCTAGTGATGAATTATGGTGCACAGATTAAATAATATATCTAAAGGTGTGTTCAGAAACATTAATACGATCCGATATGGTATTTTGCAATTATTTTATTTTTTATTCCGGCTTTAATAAAAAAATATAATGGTTGTACTTAAATGCCCCTTTAATCACCTATATTTTGCCATTGTATTTATCAATGGTCGCTTTCATTTTTGGTCAGGTCATATTTGGCCATCCTTCTTTGAGACTTCGTTATTTAGATTATTTTTGAAGCTCTTTTTAATCAATTATAATGAAGAAAATAAATAGGAATGTTATTTCAGAGCAGGTTTGTTGTGCTTAATATCATGACTAACTATTGTGTGGTTTTTCAGATCTATGCTTATTTAGTTGTACTTGCACAAGGCCGTTAAAGGTGCTTAAATTAAATTATCTATGCCTGTCCTCTCATGTCAACCCCGGAATAAACTTACGAGTACATATTATTTATAACAAAAAGAGACAACATCACAAAATTTAACTAAATCGGTTTAGGCAGTGCTGCACAAGTCGACCATAATCACTTAACTAACTTAAAATGCGTTTAACATACTGCTAACCTTTTCTTATACCATGCGGAAAGGGACAGAACTGGATGTAGAGGTGTCATCTTAGTTTAGAGATTGTGATATATATTATACAGAATTGGCCAAACACTTTGGCTAAAACGGTTGTACACTAAGATAATTAAACTCCCTCAACAAAATCAATAGGTCTTAATCTACTGCTGTCCTTTTCTGAAGGAAATTTTATAAAATGGAAAATGTAAAAGTCCATAGGTATTTAATTCTTTTTTTGTTTAGAGATTGTAAACTGTGTACTAGATCGTTCAATAAGTCCCGAGACTAACTTGGAAAAGGCGTATATATTAAAAACTCTTTTGATTTTTAAAAAGTACCTACTGGCCTTCAATAAAAGATATAATGTGTAACATTTTTAAAAATTATAATAACTGTGTAGCGACAAAAGCGAAAAATGCAAAGGCATGCCATATACCTACATTCCTACCCATCTACAGTGGTTTTATTTTATTGCAAGATAGGCTCGCGCTTGACGACAATCATGCTTAGTGCAAAGCACGTGCAAAGCAATGATGAGGTCTAAGTTGGAGCGCGCTTGCCTAGAAGATGCCTATTTAGTATATTTTTGCCTTGAAGGTACTTAAGTTAAGTGGCAGGAAACAAGTGCGCCGGGAGGTGGGTATGTCACCGTAAGATTGCAAAAATCGTTAGATTGTAATCTAACTAGCGAAATTGTAAACTGTCGACAGATTACAATTTAACGCATTATTTATCGGTAGATTGTAATCTGTTAGGTATATAAACCCGATAAAACCTAACCTTTATTTATGTCGAACCCTAACCTAACTTACAAGAAAGAGACAAGAAAACGTAAATACAATGAATAAAAAATTAACACTCAGAATATTGAACGGTTCACAATATGTCGACAGGTTACAATTTCGCTAGTTAGTTTTTGCAATCTTACGGTGACAGGTATATACCCACCTCTATATCCCACGCCACCTCTATATCCCTCTATACCCACATGCCATGCACATGCCATTAGGTATGATCCCCGCATGGCCACTGACTGTCGAGCCGACCATTTCGCTCGCTACATCGCCCCCGAGGGACGTCATTCATCTCTTATCTTAGTCTTTACAATATATCGTGTAACGGTTTTATTTTTTGACGACCTCCCTGGCGCAGTGTATGAGCGCTGTTGCCTGAGGTTCTGGATTCGATTCCCGGCGGGTCGGTTTGGGAATTTATAATTTCTGAATTTACTCTGGTCTGGTCTGGAGGGAGGCTTCGGCCGTGGCGACCACCCTACCGGCAAAGACGTACCGCCAAGGGATTTAGAGTTCTGGTACGACTAGGGGTATAGGTTTAATATATAACTGCCATACCCTTATCACTATCATAAGACTGCATGTTATTAACAACGACTAAAACATAAGCGCTCGGGCTCCAATTTAATAATGCGCTCATAAATTTCAAAGCGTTGCGGTTCCAACCACTCTAGCAGCTTAGCAAATTCTAATGTGCCAATGGTGTCAGCTAAAATAATATTACCAACTTTAATGCGATAGAAGACCTTTCTAAATAACTCGCGAAATGTATTGCTGTAGCGGAATAATTTAATTTGGACATCAAAAGCTTTATTTGGCATGCACTTGTGTTAATAAATGACTAATTGAATTGGGATGTTGCTTAAATCAAAAATAAATAATTATTTTTGGTAATTTTTAAATAGATAAATGTCGAAAAGATGTAATATGGGGATGGGATTTCAGAGATAGGTTACTTCCAAGGGATGTTACCTATCTCTGTAAAAAAATTCATCAAAATCGGTTGAGTAGTTGAGCCCTGAAAGCGTAGCAGACAGACAGACAGACACACTTTCGCATTTATAATATATAACAAAAATTATTTCCAAAAACTTTCTTTCTACTACATGAATTCACCATCAAAACTTCCTAACTCCCTAGTTTTGAGTCGTAGGTATACCTACAGCATCAGGATTGAGGATTTGGAGTCAGAATTTTTTATGGGACCACCTTGCGAGCTTCCTCTAACCACTTAAAAAAAATATTCAAATCGGTGTGGAAACCACGGAGATATGCGGTAACATACATTAAAAATCAAAAAATCAAAATACGCGCCGAATTGAGAACCTCCTCCTTTTTTGGAAGTCGGTTAAAAATAATAATACCTATATGAATGTATAGTATTTATATAAGGTTGGATTATTATCACTAGTATACACCTACTATATGAAACATTAAGGCCAGCGTTATAAATTCGATATAACCGCGAGAATTAACAACTTTAAGCCGGGTATAGCTGGATTATAATTAATACAGCATGTTTGCGGTTAAATTAACCAATAGCGTTATTAGCAGGTGCGTAGTTAGATATCTAACAGTGACAGTAATGTACGTTGTGGCCCTAAAAGAGTTCACGGGTTCGGTTCCAGGCTGGGTCGAATCATATACTTTATACTAATAATAAAAATGAGAAAGTGTGTTTGTATGTCCTTCAATCAAGCCGCAACAGAGTAACGGATTGACGTAATTTTGTGCATGGTTATAGTTGAGTACCTAGAGAATGAACTCCCCCATGAAAAATTAATCCATAATAATAGTCTGTCTATCTGTCTACCTGCTACGCTTTCACGGCCCAACTGTCCAACCGATTTTGATGAAATTTGGTACAGAGACAGGTTACATCCGGGGAAGGACATAGGCTACACCGTTCCGCAAAAAGTCTCCGCGGGAATAAAAAATATCAATCCACGCGGACAAAGTCGCGTGCATAACAATTCTAATGCCTAATTGGCACCTCAAGAAATAAATCTTTAAAGAGATTTAGCGCAAGGAATATTAGACGAAGCCGTACAAGCTCAAAGTCAGCGGGAATTTTTCACTCGGTGTACAGTGACTTGGTATATTAACACGTATTCAATAGTATTTAATACGGGAAAGTGTAGAAACTGAGTTACTTTTTAAAATAACGAATCGTGATCAGAGCTTAAAAATATAAAGGAGGTTAAAAATGTTTAAATAATAATATAGTTTCACAAACGAATGGTATGAACTGAAAAGTAACACAAATATTGTAGTATCATCGGTTTATTCGTAGGTATAGTGTGCAAAATTTTTAATATTCGGACATTGACATACACAATATAGACATGTAAACAAGACAAGACAAGACAGAAGCTTATAAAGAAGCTTTTGAGAATATAATTACTATTGCTAATTAGAATCTAAATACAATTATAAATTTTATGCAATAAAGTTAGTAAAAAGCGTGTTAAAAAGTTTAAAGAAGATAAAATAAGAGATTGAAAATGAACTAACAACGATTTGACATCAACCCACAGACATATTATAAATCTGTGCATCAACCAAAAAATAATCTTTGACAAAATCATTTTAACTGTCTACCTTCAATCTAAACCTGACAATAAGCTGTTTTTTTTTAAATATAACGTCACAATATCATCGCTGCCAAAACATGACAGTTTGGTAAGTTATGTCGTAAACATGTCGCAAAATTAAAATGTGGAATTTAGTGAAAATATAAATCTCAGTGTTTTGTTATACAAATACGCACATCTTTCTTAATATTAAAATTACAGTGACTGAAATATGATAAGTTCAAGTGCTAATAAAAGTTAGAACTAGTTTCGATTTTTTTCAGACCTAAGCTCAATGGTAACAAAAACCAGCCATAAAATAATCTCAAACCGAAATGCATGCTCCTGTATTAAAAAAATGTCGTTTGATAAAAATTCAGTTCTTCATAGTTTTAATGATTCTATTTTCAATGTACCTTTTCGTGTCATATTCGTTAGTACAAACAGTGATGAGGAAAACAGTCAATCACAAAATCCGTGTCCAGGACACAGCAGTGAACTTACCAAATGTTGTGATGCATTTGGATTTAAAAGGCTCTCCACCGAAGCTCAGTTACCTGAAAAGTCTTTTACCACAGCTTCAAGAGCTTGGAGTAACTGGTTTCTTAATCGAATATGAGGATATGTTTCCATATGAAGGTGTATTAGCAAGGTTGAGAGCAAAAAACGCGTACAATAAATCTGAGGTACGTATACCATTTTTTTAAATAGTAGGTAAACCTTGTTTGCACTTTGTGCTTAAGCAGAGTACCTTTTTAAATAAGGTTGCTAAAGTCACGATGTAGTATTAGATGGGATAGAGAAAATTTTGTATTGTACATTTTACTACATCCATACCCATAATCGGTTTGTTCGCGTCAACCTAACTTGATATTGGTTATACATCATGATCGCTGAGCATCAATACATGTTTTAGAACATAGGGCAACTAGCCACGGCCAAATCCCCCCACCAGAGTCTAGCAGTTGACACAGCAAGATTTTAGTATTTTTTGCTTTTCAGTTGCAGGATTTTCTAAAGATGGTTGTAAATTTGGGCTTCGACGTCATTCCGTTAATTCAAACCTTTGGTCACTTGGAACATGTCTTGAAGCTTGAAGAGTTCAAACACTTAAGGGAATTGCCTCTTCATACTAAAGTCATCTGCCCCAGCAAACCTGAAAGTCTAATACTGATCAAGAATATGCTAAAGCAGGTTTGGAGAAATATGGCGTTTTTAAAACAGGAGGCGTATGGAAATAATTTCCGTAATAGCGTTAAGGTCTTATCACATGTAGACATTCAGAACTTATAGTAAATTAGATCTCGTACTAGTAGAAGCAGAAAGGAGGATCTTAATAGTGGGATGATATGTGACCTAATCCTAGTAACCTCTGTCAGTGATTACTACTAAGATACTTCGGTAGTGGACACTACTACAGTAGGCCTTTTCGAATTTAACTTTTTAAATGGCAAACCCAAAACAATTTTGGTGCAATATTTAATGAATGAATGATTTATCATTCAAACATCCATCCACTTGTATATCTTATATTATTCATTTTATTGCAAGATGCCTCAGAGTCAAAGTCATAAGATGTTAAGACGTGATGGTGATAATTAACTGCCGTATCTTAAAACTAAAGCTGCGAGAGTTTCGAATCTGAGAAGAGCCCACAGCAAACGCAGCCGGAGTTTTTTATTATCACCATCACACAAAATATCACCATCACATTCATTCCTATGCTTGTTTATCATTTAAATAATCCTGTACATTTTAAAAGTTTTTTTAATACGATTGCGTTTCTCAAAAGATTTGAATTTGTTAAAAGACATCATCACCAATATGTCTTCTGGGAGTTTTTTATTTTATAAAAACTACTAATTATCGACAAATGAACTACCTACTAATTTTTTCAGGTGATAGAATTCCATCAAAATATTTTCCCCCTGAATTATTTCCACATTGGATCCGATGAAGTCTACTATTTAAAGAAATGCAAACAATGTTTGCAACTCAATCAGACAAAAGCGTAAGTGCATAAATATTTAATTCAAAATTCACATGGATCAAACAGAATATAAGTAAACCAAAGTAAGTCAAAGTTTTACGCTTTGCTAATTAGCAAAGCGTAAAAAGTAAAATTGAGCCACAGTCTCATTAGGTCATGCTGGTCGGTTCCCTTTTTTTTTCATTTCTGCAGGCATACTACTATTGCTTGAATCCGTATTGTTTTAAAATTTGTTGACGTTCGTGTTTTACAAATTACAATAATTATAATCCTTACTTTAGCGACGTCAAGTTACATGACATAAAAGGTCATTTTAAGTTAATATTCCTTTACGCGATGGTAGTAATCCCTCAGGCCTGCTGGTTACAAATCCTTGTTACTCTACCCTAACATCAAGTGAATTAGAAAAGAAAATAGTTTTGTGCTCTGTTAAAGAAAAAAAAAATTGACAAAAAATTTACCCATTGTTTCTGCGCCTACTTTAAAATATTGTTCTTTCCTAGCTATATAAATTATTTCAAATTGTATATGGGCCTATTATATAGTTGCAAAGACAGACACACACACAGAAAGAAAGATAAAAGGATATAAAAGACGAAGAGACGGACGTCAGTAGAGTGAGGAGCTAAGTAAACCTTGACAACCGGTATTACTCAGTCAGTTATCAATAATTATAATTAATCAATAAATAATTGTTTTTAACTTTCAGAAATATATTTATCAATCACGTTAAATCGATAACGGACTTCGTTAAGGAAATAAGCCCACAAACTGCAGTATTGATGTGGGAGGACATGCTACGAAGTATGTCGATAGCTGAATGGAAGAATGTTAAAAATTTGAGGGTAGAATCAGTGTACTGGAGCTACCAACCAATACTAAAAGTATCACATGTAGCTTTGAATATGTATCATAAGAAATTCGACAATATATGGATAGCGTCAGCATTCAAAGGTGCTGATGGTATAAATTCAACGATACCTGATATAAAGAAACGGTTTTCGAACCATTTGAGTTGGATGGAGCTTATACAGAACTACAAATTTGGTGGTGAAGAAGACATCTACAGTTTTAAAGGGATAATTTTGACAGGATGGTCGAGGTACTTCCACGGTTCGCCGCCTTGTGAGTTGCTACCTGTTTCAATACCCAGTTTATTCCTTAACTTGGTGCTGATCCAGCGTTTTAGGCGCGGCAACAATTGGATCCAATGTGACAGTCTCAGTGACTTTTTTAACAAAAATTTAAATGATGACTTCACTGGGTTATTATACTGCAGTAATTCGATTGAAATTGACTACTTTGATATCGATCAATGTTATTTTGATGGGAACGATCTTTATCAAACTCTAATTCACTGTGACATGTTCACAGCTTATATTTCGACCAATGTTAAAGATATACTTGAAAAAAACCCAGTTTACTACCGTGATGATATCGATTCAGACGATCAACATATCGAATGGCGTAAAAAGACTCTTACTGAGTTACTGACTTTAGAAGATACGATGGTTAAAAAATTGTCTCGGTATTACGATAAGGATTTTGTTATTGAATATGTCAATCATAAGTTGATGGCTTCGAAACAAATGATGAATAACTTGTTGAATTCAACAGTTAAACCTGCTGTATGGGTGATACGAAGGAATAGCTGATGTACCTACTAGTAAACAAAAAAAAGCTAAAATCATAACCTTGTCTTAGTCGAGTAAATTTGTTTTATGTCTAGACTTTCAGACAAATAAAGAAGAGGGGTAAATAATAATAGAAAGAAGTTTAAGCTGATAGGATATTATAATTATTTATTTAATATATTTTATAAGAACATAAAATGTTATAAACTACAGTACCTACTTGTAGGGAAATGTATGCATCAAATTCTCCACATAATCAAATACAAGTTTATTTAAATAAATGTCAATTGTCAATTAATCGTTATTGTTATGTACAGTAAATTATAAAAAATAATAAATTCATTTTTTTAAATAATTCTTGATTTTTATTTGGCCCTCACCTAAAACTTTTGCATCATCCGACAAAAAATAATCTACATACAAAATATATATCAAAAATAGCCAACTTTTTTATAAGAACGCATATCCTAAGACTGTATTAATAGGTGGGGAGAAAAACGTACAAACAAACTTAAACTTATCCAGGGGCTAGTGTACCTAATGTGAACCGGCTATAAACCTGTCAAGATAATGTAAACATCGTGAAAGACAAAACATAAATAGGTAGGTACGTAATCACATTCCAAGAGCGTACGTTTTCTCAATAATAATGAGATTTTCTCCTCTTTGTGATTACGAAAAGCTCTTATCTTATTATAGGAATAACGGTTTTTATTGTCATGAACAGTAGAATAGGATAATACGAATTTATGTACTTACTCGATTTTATTGTAGTAAAGATTCAAATCTTTTTGTGCCTATAAGTTTACGGTTGGGATATAATTATATCAGACAGTTTAGCAAGGGAAAGCGCCTGTTAGCACATAGGTATAGTTCCTTATGAGGTACTGGCATCAATGGGAAACTTTGAGAATAGGTATTGAACAATTATATTGCCTATTGGTTCTACAGAAGCTTAAAGTTTGAGCTGACTTTTCGGAGTCGTGGTCCAACTACCCCGGAATGTATTCTCGGTCTATGGGGTCATTGTCCAGTTATAAATAATTAGACATTGTAGTGGGACCAATGACCCCGGAATAAATATAAACATTATTTTATATAGCCAAAATGAAATGCAAAAGCAAGACGTATATATATTATGCATACAATGAAGAAAGGAAAATGTATTGCTACAGTGTTACCAGCGCTCAAAAATAAACGATCACATTTTACAACAATAGCTTCATTTTAATTCCATGAAAGTGCTGCGGGTCATAATTTCGCCGTAATGTCTGAGTATAATCAATCAATGTGTAATGCTGCTGCGATAAAAGAGCCTTTGAAACACGGGGAAAATGTATTTTTCTTTATACAGGCTGCTTGCATACGTAGCGCACTTTTTAGTACTGGGTAAAATAATATGTCGAGAAGGTTTACATACAAACACAATTACATAGATTGCTATACATTCTATCATATCCAAATGCTATTAATATAATAGTTAGCCTTCTATCCTTTTACCCAGTCATCATGCAACCTATTAACGTCCCACTACTAGACACAGGCCTCCACTCTCATAGGAAAGAGGGAATTAGAGCTTAGACTCACCACGCTGCTCCAATGCGGGTTGGCGGGCTTTAACTGTTATTAATAATAACCGGGACCGACGGCTTAACGTGCTCCCCGAGGCACAGGGTGAAACACCGCCAAGTGCCTAACTTCGGGCTAGTACTGAGAATCTCTAGTCAGAAAAACCCATCACTTAATTATGGCCCGATCATGCAGCCTATATCCTTTCAATTTTCATATAGGTTGCCTAGAAGAGATCACTCGTAGTGATAAGGCCGCCTTTACACCGTAACATGTTACAGATTTTGTCACGATTCGTGTTACCTCTGTGCTGTTTGTGTGTAATAAGTGTTTTTATTTATTTACTTACTTTTCTCTCGAGTGGCATAAGAGGAAAAGTGAGTACCCTATATTTGTATTATCCTAATAGCACCTAGATACTATAGTACTCTTCGCTACACACTACGCTGGAGAACCGAATATTGGTGTAAAACTCTACACACCTTTGTGGACATTGTGTAGAACTCTCAGAATGCCAGGTTTCCACATGTTGTTTTCGTTCGCCGTTTAAAGCAAGTGATACTTAGGTAATATTAGGTTAGTATTCTTAAGAATCCGTATCCCCGCTAACCGAAATTTTAAGAACTTTTGATGAGCTTTGTGCATGATATATTAGTATTATAACAAAAAGAAAATTAAAACATTAAAGTTTAATCCCTCCTTAGTAGAATGTTGCAAAAAAAATATTAATTTTATTGAAATATAATAGTGAAATTCTCATTCTTGCGGAATACGATTACCATTTTTACACTTTTAGGCGATACTTTTGACCCATATAAATCCAAGAAAAATTGTAATAAATGACTTATAAAAAATATTAATATGATAAACTCACTCTTAAAATTGGACTGTTGCAATTCGTTTTTAAACGTTCTATACAAAATTAATTAATAAAAAAATCAAATCAATGTGCACGATTTATCAAAATTTACGCGTCACAATAACCCCTATTTCTTAAAAGTTTGGCGAATTTACTGATAAAATAAAATTTCCCATGAATGTTTAGTATTTATATAACATAAATTGCACAAAAATACATTTCTGTAAAATACCTATATGACCAAAAAAAATATCAAAAGTCTTATAAATTTCACGTGTAAAGTGCTACTGCAGACCGCACGACCGGCATACCGAGCCCAGCGCTCTTCGAGGGAGGACGTGTTGCTGGATGGGCTCTTTTGTATGTGTGCGTGAGCTCTCTCACAAGCCTTTGTAAAAACGTGTTGCTAACAATACATAGCGCGACTGCCTTAGTTTGATGAGCAGAGAATGTTAGGTTCTTGATCCGATTCAATCGATATTGAATGAATGCGTGATACGTATTTAATAATAAGGATATTTTTTTTATAACTATTAAATAATTTTGAACGATACAATATTATAATCGCATACTGTTTTTCTCGTATATCGGGATTAAAGTATGCGTAATATTTCTATGGATTTTGAATTTACTTTCCTGAAATATTATATTTTCTTTGAAATCATAATTGCAAAACTCAACGTGGCATACGTTGTTGCTGAGAGATTTTGGTGAATACAGTTTTCATAGCATTACTTATATTAAATTTTTATTTATCCACTACAAGCTTAGCCCTTGACTGCGATCTCACCTGATGGTAACTGATGATTTCTATTCTACGAGGTATCGTACTGGAGCGCCCAAGGGCTTCAGAAATTATGAATTCCCAAATTGATCGTAAAAAATCATTATATCACGGGTCAATAAAAGGTACCTATTATAAAAAAAATTATACGACTGCCTGAAAAACAGTATATTGTTTTCAGGGTTCATGTATGTATGCATGTATGTATGTGAGTTTGTATATTCCACCATAACTTCTATACGCCTGAACCAATTTTGATAAATGAGGTATCGTTAGAATCCCTAGCTTATTCCGGGTGACATAGGCTAGTAAAATTTTCAAAACAAGTGATGGGGTGACCATGGTCTCGCATTAAAGACTAGAGTAGATTTTTTTTTCGAAAATAAGTTTAACTATAAATTCATCATCTAGAAAATGATGAGTAAATTCCAAAAATATATACTAATATAATTCAATATCTAGTGATTCTCAAAAAATCATTTAATAAAAATGTGAATAAGACTCCATTGTTAATTAATCAATGACTGTGGTATCGTTACGTAGTAGATAGTTACGGGCTACGGCAGAGCAGTCGTATTTATTAATAATTTTAATTATATTCACTTGTTCATTGTTTGTATAGATTTTATTTATTCTTTTACCTTTCGACAATAGTACCGTGCAAATCGCACTGCCTTTCGATCAAAATCAAAAGGCAGAAAAGGTCAAGTGTTATAATGACTTGCAATGTTATAAGTCATAAAATATTACCGCAACGATTTGAAATTCTAAAACCAAGAAGCCCATCATGAATACAATTTAATTTGTACTTTATCGTAAGCTGCATAAGGTATATATTGCAATACACATTTTAATACAATATCATTTCTTTTACAAATTTACTTAGAGTAACAAAGCTCAATGGTCATAAAGTTTTTATTTATAGCATATTGTTTCGTTTGAGATACTCTGCTCTGCTCAACTGCTTCCAACAAAACCATACAAGTTTAGTGTTTTTGTTTTTCTGTCCTTGGCATCTCTATATGGACTTTGACATTGTAATCAGTGAAAAGAATATTTAGGCCCTTGCTTTGTAATTGGATTGGAGTATTCGCTTCTGGATTTGATTTTACTTGTTTTATATATCACAAGGTAAGATCAACATACTAATATTATAAATGCGAAAGCCACTTTGTTTGTTGGTTTGTTGGTTTGTCCTTCAATCACGCCGCAACGGAGCAACGGATTGACGTGATTTTTGGCATGGATATAGTTGAGGACCTGGAGAGGCTGACATAGGCTACTTTTTATCCCGGAAAATTAAGGAGTTCTCGCGGGAATAACAAAAAACTTAAACCACGCGGACGAAGTCGCGGGCATCAGCTAGTTATTTTATATTCAGTAACCTGAAAGTTGCATAGTCACTAGCCACGGCCGAAGCCTTCCACCAGACCAGACCAGAGCAGAAAATATTATAAATGCGAAAGTGTGTCGTGTCTGTCTGTCTGTCTGTCTGTCTGCTACGCTTTCACGGATAACATTTCAGCTATACAACTTAGTAGAGAAAACGAAGCTCTGCTGTTTAGGAACAGCTGGCTGAACAAGAAAATATCAAAATTGGAAGATGCGGCCTTTGGGACACTGTTTTTTTTTGGGTGCCACGCCAGATGCATTGTATAGTAAAGAGATAATAGAAATAAAATGTCCCCAATCTGCCATTGGAAAGGATCCTGAGGAAGCCGTAAAGCAAAATCAAATAAAATAAAATGTGGAAAGCAGTAAATCAATCAATGACACAAAATAAGAGCTATGGTATTACCAAATTAGAGCCCGTTACACATAACTCAAAAAATTATTATACTCATTTACTTCCAGAAATTTTTGATTCCTGAAAAGCTAGATCTATGCCTCTCAGAGACACAGTTTTATGATAAAAATATTTATTTAAGTATACTATTATAAGAATATTTAAAACTCAGCCCTTGACTGCTTTCTCACCTGATGCTAAGTGATCATGCAGCCTAAGACGGTAGCGGGCAAACCCGTTAGGGATGTCATATCCCTAATCGGTTATAACCCATAACCCTATAACCCATAACCCTTATCGGTTTCTAAACGATATCGTACTGGAATGCTTACTCCCTTGGCGGCTCATCTTTGCAGATAGGGTGATATATAGCCACGGCCGAAGCCTTCAACTAGACAATACCAGACAAGATTTGGAAATTGCAAATTCCGGAAATAACCTTGCAGTGGTCAATTTGTGAATTGAAAAAAAAGATACGCGCCGAATTGAGAACCTCCTCCTTTTTTGGAAGTCGGTTAAAAATAGGGTTTGGATTTATTTATATCTTTTAACTAATCATGATTACAATTGAATTTGTACTTTATCATAAACTGGATAAAGTATGTTTTGCAAAGACATATTTTAATACAATATAATTGGTAACATTTACATTACCTGATACCTGAGAGGGTCCGCGTGTTTGTGATATTATTTATGACCAATCCTCTGCACGTGCTAACTAACTACACCTGCGTAATACACAATACCAATCGCTTATCTGTGAGTTGTTTTCAAAACAACAATGGCGTTTTCGAGACAACTGAATTACTCTAATGACCCATGTAGTAAAACTTGGTCAATAATCGTGTACCTTAATTGTTAATAACAGTCAGATAGCCGTATAGGTTTTCAAATTTAAAAAATCATAAATTTTAATGATAAGTAAATAAACGAAAAACTTGTAGGTGTATATAGTTTTTAGTGTTACATTATGATACCCGTGTGCAAACTTATTTTATAAAAGTTTATGTATGCCAAATAAACATTTATCAAACGGGAAAATAATATTTAAGTGATAACTAAGATTATACAATTTTATTAACATGGTGAAAATATTACGAACTTGACTACACAATTTGACAAAGTATCAAAGTAGCTTTATCGGCCTATGCCGTCTTTGTGTGAGTGCAGCTAACGGTCTTGCTGTGCGGTATACCTACAGATTCCAAAATTGGCTGAGCGCGCAATTAGGCGGGCGAGAATACGGACCCTTAAGACGCACATTAACTCCAAAAAGTTACTGATGCTTGCCGGGTATCAAACCCCCAATAATGCCTGAATAGAGTTATCAATCTATGTGTAAAAGTCTGTGTCTCTGTAGTCTGTAATACTCTGTAGGCACCTGGGCTTGGAGTCTGCAGCAAATAAAAGAGAAAAGCAGAGAGCTATTCAAATACAGGTAAAAAGGTAAAATGTATATTTTCCTTTAAACAAGTTGTCTACACGCGTGGCGTTTATAAAGCCTTTGAAAACGAGCGGTTACCCGTGGTCTCCGTACAGCTAATGGAGGTGGAAAAAAATTGGACCAGTCTTATCGATAAGTAAATCTTTTTTGTTCTTTTTTAGTTTTACGGCGCAGTTGTGAACGCTGTGACCTTATAGTAGGAGGTCCCGATTCGACACCTGGCAGGCTCGATTAGGGAATTTATATCTGAATTTCCTCTGGTCTGATCTGGTGGTAAGTTTCGGCCGTGGTTAATTACGGCTCTACACCCTAAGTGACAAAGACGAACTGATTTAGCGTTCCGGTACGATGCCGTATAGACCAATTAGAGATGTGGGTTTAATATAACTGCTGTATCTCTAACAGGTTAATTAGCCTGCTTCAATCTTAGACTGTGTTATTATTTATAATTCGTTGAGATCGCAGTCAGCCAACTTGCACTCTCTAATCTAAAAAAACTCTAATCTGCAATCAATGTTTTAAACTGGTACACAGATAGAAGCGCTCAAAACGCAAGTGTGTAACCAGCCTAATCTGAAATCTGATCCAGACAGTGTCGGTAAAGCCCCGGCTGGATTGCAGGCCCATAATTAAATTGTTCAAAGCTTTTGAGGCGAGCTGCGTACGCCACTCCCATTAGCCGTAACAACGAAATATGTTGACTGGACGTTGCTGGCAATACACAACGGGTTTTTTTTAGGGAAAAATTCATAATTTCGCGTGGACGTAGTAGCATGCATGTTCTAGCTATAATAAACTAGCTGATGCCCGCGACTACGTCCGCGTGAATTGAGGTTTTTTGGTTCCCGCGGGTACTCTTTAATTTTCTGGGATAAAAAGTAGCCTATGTCCTTCCCAGTAGGCCGAGCATGGGCGGGGTGATTTTATCCACGGGGAAAGAATAAGCTGTCCCAGCAGGCCGAGCATGGGAGGGGACAAAAAATTTTCTAGCATAATTTTATCTCTTGTCAGTGGATATAATCGGGGGATAAGATTTTTGTCCCCTCCCATGCTTGGCCTGCTGGGATACAACCTATCCAATATCCATGTACCAAATTTAATCAAAATCGGTTGAACAGATGAGTCGTGAAATCTTAGCAGACAGACAGACACTTTCGCGTATATAATATTATGTATGGATTTGGCACTGTTTCAAAATAATATGAACATGCCTCTCTGATCAAATATTAAATGCAAATATAAAACGTAAAAATCTTTATTTACACACACATCAACAAACATCAATATAAAATCTTTTATTATTATTTCTATAAAATCTATAAAATAAATAATGAATTTCATCTCTCATTAGGTTACATTATTCCTATTAATCACACGATACGTATACCAACCGGGTTTTCAACTATTTTACCTTGTCTTTGAGTCATCTTCTATAGTTTCTTTACTTCTATTATCTTCTGCCTCAACCTTAGGCTTATGGATAGCGGGAACCTCAATAGGAGGTGGTGTCATTGGAACTAAGCTACCATCTTCTTCGGCTACCTTTAAACCAATAGTAGCCCCAAGTTTGGCACTTGCTTGCTTAAACGTATCTGACAATTTCACTTGTACAACATTAATGCACATAGAAGTAAGTGCAAGTCCAAATACAAGATACAAAATGGACGCCATCATAAACATTGGATGATCAGGGACCATGTCTCCTAAACCAATGGTCGACATTGATATAAAAACGAAGTAAAAAGACTCGAAGAAGTCCCAATTCTCCCAAAAATTGTAGCCCACTGCACCAATGATTATATAAACTACTAAGATAAATATAGCTACAGATATTGGTAGGTTGAATTCGTCATCTATTTCGAAAACAGATGGAGCTGGAGTTTCTGGTTCGGTTTCGTTTTCGAAGTCTCTAGGAAGAGTTCCTGGTTTCGGTGGTAGTGGTGGCGGTACATCACTAGACTTCCTCTCCAGCGGTGGAGGCTTATCACCATCAGGCATCGGTGCTCCTTCTATGTCTTCCTCCGTAAATATCTGAGAAGGCCGACGCACGACGTCGTAGAAGGTATTAAGACCCTTCATTACTTCCTGAAATAGAAATTGTATCACGTACTTATTTTATAGCGATGGAAAATTCTGGGGCCATACTGCCAACACTTTTGTTTCATTATTTTTGACTTTCGTGTTTTAGAATGGGTAGTATTTAAACGAGCGAAAATAAATTTAAAAGGTGTCAAAAAAAACAGAATATAGCGTACTGAAATACTAAGTTAGCGACAGGCTGTGGGCGACTACAAATATTGAAAATGTTGACTTGAAAATACTAATTTGAGTTCCTGGTTATTCAGAACGATCAGTTTAATAATTCTTAAGCGAACACTTTTCTATTTTAGGGGCAATTTTATGGCTCACATTATATTCATTATTATGTATATTATATTTTATATCAAGAATAATTCATTTGTCAAATTCGCGATTTTACATGTCGGTACATTTAGCAAACTTTACTGCTTCTGAAAATACATTTTTTTAAACTTAAGCTAGGTATATTTACCCGATAGAACCTAAGTGCCACTACACACAGGCACTACCTGTAGGTATATTTAAGTCTAACCCTAACCTATCCTAATATTTTGACAAATATTGTACTTAAACAAGATTTAACGCAGAGATTTTTTACGAGACGAACTTATCTGTTCTGCTATTTTCAAAATAATAATATAGTAAAATAGAAAAACAAATATCTCAAATAGTATTATCAGTACCTAACAATACTAATAGAACACCCTAAAAGGTATATTTTTGAAGCACTCAATATATTAACTCAAACCGGTTATAAAGTTACTTAAGTACTTAGTTTAGTAGTCGCTAACTCAGTATTTTTGTCGCTAGCTTTAGTATATCATTCGGTCACTTAATGTCGTCAGTTAATTTTTTAGTCGATCGATTAATAATATCCCTTTTAGAATTATTATAATCCCTATTTTAGGAACGTCATGGTACGTGAAATCAAACTGTCGTTTTGAGTAATATTGATTAAGTATTGCTTTAAGCGTTAGCAGTATGGCCCCTGTCCGCAAAAAGTATAAGGCCAGCACACACTTATAGCATCGGCAATCTGCGACTTGATTGCTTTTCGGAAGCTAGAAGCTACGGTTGATTAATATTTGAACGCCGTCCAGTAATTGATTTTTAGTATTGATAGCATAGAAAGGCGAAAGTTTACTTGACATTTTCTTCATTCGCTTACTTGAAATTTAGATGCCAGTATGCCTCCGTATGCCAGAATTAGGTTTGTTTTTTGATACCACATGCAAACGGAAAAAGTCGCCAAAGATATAGTATTAAAACGGATGCTTTCAGTCGACAAAAATCTCGAAGCGACATCGATATGGCATTATGGCACTAGTATTATAAATGCGAAAGTATGTTTGTTGGTTGGTTTGTCCTTCACTCACGTCGCAACAGAGCAACGGATCGACGTGATTTTTTGCATGGGTATAGTTGAGGACACGGAGACTGGCTAGGGCATCTCATAATTTGAAAGTATTGCGTGTGTTTCAGCCCTTAAAAAATACTAAAAGTGTAGAAGCGTTGTACAGCTCGAAGCGAAATCATTATTCATTCCTGAGAAAGGGCACGGAGTGCTTTGTTTCACCCCTAAAAGGAGTAATTTGAAACATTTCCTGGAAACAAGATAAGGCGAATTTTCTCTGATAATAACGTATACAAAATGCGAGTCTGTCCGTAATCCGTACATTGCACGATTTCAGGGTGCATTCACTGAACCGTTTTTGACGTTTTTTGGAACTGAGATCAAGTGAGAGACATAGCTCTGTCTTGTTTTAACTCTTAAGTATCTTATTCTGAGCAAATCCAAGAGAGCAATCATAGATGTAAACTTTAGACGAAAAGCCATCGTAAGTAAAATTTGTTCAATTTTTTTTTTTTAGTTTAAATAAACTTTTACAAGTGCTTTTGAATCATCAGTGGAATTTAATAGTAATACCTTATATTATATATCCCTATTATAATATCCTGGTGGGCTTCGACCGTGGATAGTAACCACCCTACCGGCAAAGATGTACCGCCAAGCGATTTAGGTGTAGAAACCGACTAGGGTATGGGTTTATTATAACTGCCATACCCCTAACAGGTAAGCCCGCTTCCAACTTAGACTGCATCATCGTTACCGTCAGGTAAGATCGCAGTCAAGGGCTAACAGGTAGTGGAACAAAAAAAAATACAATATTAAACATACCTGCATATGCGCCGTTCGTCTGACTCGTCTACAACTTCGTGTATAGTAGAACCGTCGAATGAATGCCCAGAAGAACTTGATGATTCTTGTGAAAAGCTTGCCGAAGTCAGCTAGGACGATCAAGAACAGTGGAATTCCAACAATAGCGTAAGCTATCGTGGCAACGCGACCGTAGGTTGTCTTGGGAGCTATGTGACCGTAACCTGGAATTGAGAAGATCAAGTATTAATTAAACAAGCCACATCATAGCCAAGCATCCTTGAACAACGAACTGTCTTCAAACTAAATTGATACACCTAAAAATAATGCTTTCGGCCTTCTTATAGGGAACATCGTGAAAAACATTGTTAAAAATTTACTTCTTAGATTAAGCATATAAATAATTTTGCACGCCAAACCTGGCAGGATATGTTAGGATATTTACTAACATTAATGTCAAAATGTTGCATGTACCATATTCTGCCAAATTATGAAATTATTAAAAATAAATGATTATGATTATGATTATGATGAACAAAACATTCAGACCAGTCACAATTGAAATAGTGTAAATGAATTTCTATATAAATAGAAATTTATACACACTGGAAATTAGAAGAACAGATAAACAATTGCCTATTCTGCTAGGTAACTGAATAAGTTTGATATTTTGGTTGTTATGTGTATAAATTAAAGCCATAAATAAATGAAAGACATTCCTTTAATATTCCAGAAGTATTTTAATACACACATTTGGGTAAATACACAAATAAAGTTGCAAGAATAATGAGCTTCATACTGATAGGTTATAAAATGCAATGGGTTTAAAAATGTAATTAGACATTCAGTAGGTACCTAATAAACTGTTACGAATATTAACAATGATAGTCTCGTAATCATTGATAACACAAAATATACTGCTATACTACACACATTTACAAAAAGAAAGGCAACAACATGTTTGTACACCATAAGATTTTACGGGCTTAGTTCATCTTCGCTTATTAATTAAAAAAAATATTATATCTTACCAATAGTCGTCACCAATGTCATGCAATAGACAAACGAATTCATAAAATTCCAAGATCTCTGCCCACTATAAGATGTTACTCCAGCTTCATGCGCTGTATGCAACTGATCCTCGAATTCATACAGTTTCTTCCTTGCCATAGACTTCCAATCTTCTTCCCTGAGGTAATGGCTCCCACGCCAAAGACTTTCAATGAAATCTCTTTTGACATTTCTTGTGCTACACTTATAAGCATTTTCGAAAGATCCTTCCAAAGCTTTGAACATCATTCCACCTAATCCACACATTATAATTATCAGAAATAGATCGCACATACATCTATTTCTAAGATATGTTATCTTATCGTATTCTGCTTTATATTCTTGCTTAAATTCTTGCCAATTTGCTAGTAATTTCCACCGTGATCGTGTAATTTTTTTGGTTTTAATATTCTTGTTTTTCTCTGGCTTTTTAACTACTATTTCTTTATCAACTTTCTTTGATGAGGGTTTATCTGCAATTGATCTTTTTCTTAGCACGGACTTTGGTGCAGATTCTGCTTTTTGGTCAAGTTCTTCAGTAGAAAATATGTCACTCTCATTTCTGCTTTCTCTCTTTCTTAACTGATTGAGCTTACGAGTTAATTCAGCTGATCGTTCGAGTAAATCAAATTCGTATTCATTTTCACTTGGTGAAGAAGAATAAGAACTAGATGTGTACTCGGATTGGCTTGCATCTACATAACCGGAACTGTGTCTGCTATGATTTTCATGATCTAGATTGACTTTGGATTTTGTCAATCCTGATAAAATTTCCCTATCGCTAATAATTTGTATAGTTTTTGGACATGATATACCTCTCGTTTGTCGCAAATTAACTGGAGTTTTGTTGGGAGTTTTTAAAGTTCTACTATGTTGCTTATACTCCGTTGGTAATCGTGGATCTTCTTTAGGTATTGATAAACTCCGAGCTCTAGCTTTTTGCAATAACTCTATTATTTCCCGACTAGTTTCACTCATACCGGTTCCTGTTTTATCAAGCCCTCTTGTATCTTCAATTTTTTGAACAGAATGAGATCTATTTTCTCTTGGGGATCTAGTCTTCATAAGCCGTCGCGGTATCGGTACAACCTTACGTCTAGTTTCACCAGAATTAGCATCTTGTTGGTTTATTTGATCTTCACTCATTTCACTTTCGCTAGTTTTACTCTGTAAATATTATTATGAATAACTTTAATTAGTAAATCTTCATTGTGTGTTCAATGTTTGTAATTACATGATATTGTGTGTTCTTTAATATTTTAGGGAGCTAATTGGAAATATAAACCCAAGAATAATATAATTAATATAACCACTAATAACTTTAAAAAGAAACGCACCACAAATCTTGATGATGATTTGCTTCTTGCTGGCTTTACAGGTGGCACTTTAGTTTGTGTTTCGGTCGCTGATTTAGGGATCCCTTGCTTTACGACGACTGGTTTAGTATCTGATTTTTTACTTGGAGTCCTCACAACTCTTTCTCTTACTTCTACCACTGGTTTTTGATCTTGAGTTAGTTTTTTGCTTGGGGTTCGTTCTACTTGTATTACTTTTGTAACAAGCTCTCCTGGCACAGGTGGAGGATCTGACTTATTTACTTTTTTAACCTCTTTTTCTGTAAGTATTGGTTCTTCTTTCTTAACTGTTTTAATAGTTTTCGATTTATCACTCACTTCTTTACTTATTTCATCTGGATATACCATTTCTTCTAACTTTTTTGCTGTTGCTGGAAAATTTTGTGGAGAATCTTTTCTTGTAGGAGACACTGGAGGAGATAGAGAGTTTCTGGACTCCAATTTATCCTGAGGTTCTAATGTTATTGAATTTCTTCGATTTGGGCCATCATCTTTAGAACTTATAGAATAAGTCGTACTTAACATTTTATTTTCGGGATCAATAAAACTCCCTTTCCGTTTCAAATTATACATATCTTCTTTGTCTGGCAAAGCAAACGGTGAAATACTTCTCCGCCTACGTTCATTCGCTTCTTGCGCTCTAGCCTCCAGAATTTCATCTGTGTCCAAGTCATACACAGGATCCTTGGCATTGGCTTGTTCTTGAACTAAACGTTTCATTTCTTCATACGTATTATCGGCTTCAATTTCCCTTGACGTACGTTGTGGTTGACTTTCTTCATCATCTGATGTAGTGTCTTCATGGGGAATATTAGCTCTTCCCGGCTCAGGAGTTTTTTCGCGGTGTCTCGGGTTCTGTCGATTTTTTGATAAATTCCGTCTCTTTCTCATAGACATTGACTGTTGATATGATCCGTCCTCCATATCGTCACGTTTATTTCTAATCGGTGGAAGTGTTTGAGTTGCGGATTCTATTCGTTCGGGAACTTTAATTGATACAACAAAAACGGAATTAATTTCTTCGTCACTCATCCTGGAAATATAAAAAAACACTTGATTTATAGATAGTTCAATCGCAATCAGATCTTTACGGCACATCTACACAAACTAAATAGAATAATGTCGTCATCATAGTATTACAACTACATATTTGGCAATACAAAGAGTAACTCCTGCCAATAAAATTCGGTGTTGACATGCTGTTAGGGTGAGAACAAATTCAATAAAGACAATAAAAAAACTCACCATCAAAAATTGATCCATAATCACATTAGGGTCACCATCTATTAAAAGAATCTATTTTCAGCAATCCGTCGTCCAAAACGTAAACAAACATTTAAAATTCAGAATCAACTAGTTTCTTGGACAGTATAATGTTCAGTTTTAATACTTAACAGGAACTTTTAAGGATATTTCGTGACTTGTATTGTTACATAGGTATGAAATTAAAGTAAGTTTTCTGTGTAAACGTTTAGAATGCGTGGAGACTGAGCCGAAGTGCGCCAAGATGGTAGGCACTGTTCCAAATTTAAAACAACTACAGCTACGTTTAGGATGTTTGCGTGGTTAAAAATATAAACTGCAGAAACCAGGTAGTCTTGACCTATGTAAAGAAAGCTAACTGTTTGATTTTATCTCATAACAGGGGTCTTAAATTTCTTTGATCCTGCAGATTATTATTTACATTTCGATTCATTTATTACAAGAATTCTTATCTATTTATAGAAAACTAGTTGAAAGCATAAAATCCTTTCTATCTATATCAAACATAATGTGAAAATATAAGTCTATTTTACTTTTATTTTATTTAGCACCAGTAAGTATAGGTAGTTTTATTTCTTTGTTTCTTTAGTGAGCTATAACGCGTACCTAATCTAATTATGTATCTTTAACTAAGGTAGCTGTTAATTACTATCGTAAATTACTTAAGATGATTTGTATGTTGTGTTCATCTTTGTAGGTAAGTATACAATGTAATACATTGATGAAAATGGACTTCAAGATTCTTAAAGTTCTATTGTATGGGTGACAAAAGTTAAAAATCGTGGAAAAAAATAATCGTGGAATCGTGGAATTTGAAAAAAAAATTATAATCCCTTGTCATTCTGCAAAGACAATGCTTTGTTTGACGCAGTAATGTATCTGCCTTTAAACATGCAGAGGGCATTAAAGGTCTGGACAAACCGACCTGGGCGTTAGAAACTGCGCTATTAAAGTCGTGTATGATCGGTATCGCAGTGGTACATCGCACGCGTTTCTGGCATTAACCTACGTGAGCCATAAACGCGCAACGCGACTCGACACGACGCGACGCGCGAGTAACAAGCTAAACCTTCACGCGGTCTACGTTGTCCCTTAGATAATTTTGACATTTTCTATGGAGACGTATTGCGTTTCGTTGCGACGCATCGCTTTCGTCGCTTAGTACCATAAAGACTCGCTGACAAGCAATCGCGCTGAGTTTTGTTTGGTTGAACATACTTTATGTATTACAACGAAGGTTCCTAAACAACGCTGTAAAGTCAGAGCTGACTGATGTGACGTTTTGCCTAATCCCGCCGCGCTTCATGTCCGTCCAGACCTTTAAACCCGCATGGAGTAGTACCTATTCTGTGATGGAGCTTTAAAGGATTGTATCTTATACCTGTATGTGCTTTAAACAAAGAAATAAAGTTACCTACTCAATTTTCTTTGAGAGCTTTATGCGAGTGCAGTTGAAAAAAAGCAACGATTGAACATTCCAGGTGCTTGGTGCTAAAATAAACACTTTCAGCTAACGCCTCCAAGTATTATGAATGCAAATTATTTATACGTGAGCATTTAAAATTGCTCTACGTATAATATCAGGCGCTCTGAAATTTTAAAAAGAATAATAGGAATTTATCCTGCAAAAGGATTAAAATAATATGCTGTATCATTATTTTGCAGCCCTCCCTTCTACGTATATGTGTTTTCCTTTTATAACACAGTTTATTGTTTCGAATCGCATTTTAAAATAATAGCTGTTTATTTTATATCAGGAGCTTTGAAATTTATAAATGCTTGTAAGTAAAAAAATAACAAACTTCCGTTTCTCAAAAACAAAAATACAACTCATGACAGCCATACTTAAATAGAGACACGTCTTATGTATTAGGTACTGCTTTACTCTTATAGCCCGATGGAACGGAAAATCCGACACGTCCGGAAAGAGATCAGTCGCTAGACCGACGGCTTTACGTGCTCTCCCAGGCATGGGGACGTAACACCGCTAACTTCCTTACTGCGGGCTAGTACTGAGAATTAATTGTCAGAAAAACCCAATACATAATTAAGGCCTGGACCCGGGACTCAACCCCGGGACCGCGTTGGCCGCAGTCGAACATGTATATGTGAACAAGTCGAAAAGTAGATAGCCCTCGGTGCGACATTTTCAAATAAATACAACAAAAAATCGGCCAAGTGCGAGTCGGACTCGCGCACCGAGGGTTCCGTACTCAAGAAGTAGGTATAATTACCTTTGTTAATGAACCGCAAAACTAACTTTGTTTGTAGAGGTTTACTGTTAATATCAAAAAATTACGTTTGTTGTATGGGAGCCCCCCTTTAATATTTACTTTATTGATATTTAATTATTTATTTTGAAAGGTAATATACAAGTTAATATTCTGTGAAAATTTGAACCGTCTACCTGTTACCGTTTTTAATATTGAGCAAAAAAATACGAAAAAAACACGTTTATTGTATGGAGACCCCCCTTAATATATAAATTTTTTTTAATTTTTAGTATTTGTTGTTATAGCGGCAACGGAAATACATCATTTGTGAAAATTTCAGCTTTCTAGCTATCACGGTCTATGAGATACAGCCTGGAGACAGACAGACAGACAGACAGACAGCGGAGTCTTAGTAATAGGGTCCCGTTTTTACCCTTTGGGTACGGAACCCTAAAAAAGAAAATATATAGATATATATGAAAAATCACTGTACCACATAGATCTTCCTTTTGTCGCAGATTATAGCAAATTAAACTTAACATAAACGGGATAGATACATACATACATACATACATACATACATACATACATACATACATACATACATACATACATACATACATACATACATACATACATACATACATACATACATACATACATACATACATACATACATACATACATACATACATACATACATACATACATACATACATACATACATACATACATACATACATACATACATACATACATGAACCCTGAAAACACTCCTTTTTTCTGGCAGTCGTATAAAAAATATAGTGAGTGCCGCGGGGTGAAACACGATTTCCGACTTCTTCGGGTGATGCCAGCAAATCGTCTTGTTTCACCCCTAAGCACACAATATACTATTGACTCGTTTTGACTCTTGTTTCTCTTGTTTCTCGCTCGGCCCGTTAAATTCAATTTCTATGCTTTCTCTCCGTTAGCTCTTTGTTGGTGAAAGAGCATAGATTTACGATTGGTCTCCGCTGTGCTCCTAGCGGAAACCAATCCTAAAACTATGTGAAAGAGTTTATATATGCAGTTTTTCAGAGCATATAGTGCATAAAGTATAAGGCTCATTCCGCTCGCGGTAGAAATCCTGCTTTACTGTACCTATAAAGTCGCTGTCAAACGATAACCTGCAATAAGAAAAGTGTCTGTGGTGTACCTACCTATAGTAGTATAAATGGTGCCAGCATAAAACATGGCGTTCCAGAAGGTCCAGGTATTCTTATTCGTGTCTAGGTTGCTGACGTGCTTCTGGTACTCTATGACGCTCTCCTCATACGTCTCCAGGTCTTGCTCGATTAGCGCCAGGATATCTGGACTGTTCTGCACAGAACAGAACAGAAAAAACAACGTTTTTACTTTGGATGCTGGCGGCGGACATCTTGATTCGGACAGCTTATAAAATTAATTATACTATTATAGTAAAAAATCGACTTCCGATACCGATATCGGAGCATATCGGAGTATATTTTGACGACCTTCCTGGCGCAGTGGGGAGGTCTTAACGTGCGGAGGTTCCGGGTTCGATCCCTGGCATGGTCAATTTGGGAATTTATAATTTCTGAATTTTCCCTCATCTCGCCTGGTTCGGGAGGCTACGGCCGTGGCTAGTTACCACCCTACCGCAAAGATGTGTCGCAAAGTGATTTAGGGTTCCGGTACGATGCCGTGTAGAAACCGATTAGGGGTATGGGTAGGGGTAGGGGTATAACTGCCATGCCCCTAACAGGTTACCCTGCTACCATCTTAGACCGCATCATTACTTACCAAAAGGCAAGATCGCAGTCAAGGGCTAACTTGTAGTGGATAAAAAAAAACTTAAGCCGGGGCAGTTCTTCTAGTATTATATAATGTACTTTGATTAGGCAACTAGGCCCATAGAAATATAGGTACCTAAACATAATATAAAAAATAAACACTATAAAATAATTAATTACCTCTAAAGAGCTTTGGTTCTTTATCGAAATCTGTATTCGTGCCGCCACCTCCCTTCGTATGTCAGTCAGATTCTTGTCATATTGCTCCTCGTAGGGACCTGAAATAAGATGTTTAAGATTACTATAAATAATAGTGAAGTTTTTAAAAAAAAAACCATCATAAATCCTACTAATATTACGACTATATGCGAAAGTGTATTTGTTTGTTGGCTTGTCCTTCAATCACAGCGCAACAAAGCAACGGATCCTGGAGGACGGAAAGCAACGGAGGACCTGGAAAGGGATATAGGCTACGGATCGATCGATACTATCACGGAAAACTGAGGAGTCCCCGTGGGAATTAAAAAAAACTTAAACCACGCGGACGAAGTCGCGGGCATCAATCCACTAGTAATATTTTTGTGAAAGTTTGTTTGTAAATTTGGACGTTTGTCACTCCTTCACGCCGCAACGACTGAACCAATTTGCTAAAATTCGGAATGCAGATAGATATACCTTATACCTTCGAGAACAGTATGCAGAACTCTTGTGCACGGTGCATGCGAGAGTTCTGCATACTGAGAGTTTGATGACCTCCGTGGCCCGAGTTCGATCCCCGGCAGGGTTTTGAAATTTATAATTTCTGAATTTTCCCTGGTCTGGCCTGGTGGGAGGCTTCGGCCGAGGCTAGTTACCACCCTACCGGTAAAGACGTGCCGCCAAGCGATTTAGCGTTCCGGTACGATGCCGTGTAGAAGCCGAATAGGGGGTTGGGTTTAATATAACTGCCATGCCCCTAACAGGTTAGCAGGCTGCCATCTTAAACTGCATCATCACTTACCATCAGGTGAGATCATTTGTAGTGGATAAAAAAACTGTTCTCGGTTTTCTCACGATGTTTTCCTTCACTTCACCGTTTGAAGCAAGTGTAGTTAATTTCTTAATTTGTACATAACGCTGAAAAGTTAGAGGTGCTTGCGAGAATCGAACCCTTGACCACCCAATTAAGAGGTCGGTTGTGTAAACTACTAGGCTATTACCGCTTACCGTACTCAAAATAATAGGCCGAAAATAAAATTAGATTCACTGAAATATTGTTAAGCTAGCTGATGCCCTCGACTAACGTGCGTGGTTAAGGTTTTTTTATTCCCGCTGGAACTCCATAATTTTCCGGGATAAAAAGTAGCCTGTGCTATTCCAGACTATAATCTATCTCTGTGCCAAATTTCAGCCAGATCCGTTCAGCCGTTGGTGCGTGATTGAGTAACAAACATCCATACATCCATCCATACATAAATCACTCCATCCATCCATCCACAATTTCGCATTTATAATATTGGTATAGAAGGGTGGTCGGGGGCTAGGTAACTGGATAGTTAACATCCGGTATCAGGTTACTATAGAATTTTCCCGCGCTTCCAAACTAAAATAATTCTCTGTATATGAAATAGGTAGCACTACATGAAACCTGATGCATTTACTAAAAGTTGTTTAACAAAATTATACGCTATTCGGCATGCAGTATAGTGAATCATTTGAAAGTTCTAAATTGCAGTTTAATACAACATTGAAGGAAATGAACAAAAATGAAATCCCTTTTATTATATTACTAGCTGATGCCCGCGACTTTGTCCGCGTGGAATGTTTTTTAACTCCCACGGGAACTCCTTAATTTTCCGGGATAACAAGTAGCCTATGTCACTCTCCAGGTCCTAAACTATACCCATGCCAAAAATCACGTCTATCCGTTTCCCCGTTACAGCGTGATTGAAGGACAAACCAACAAACAAACACACTTTCGCATTTATAATATTAGTATGATTTCAGTACCAAATAGCTAGCATGTTTTAGATTGTTATCCATACAAAGTAATTTATACTAATATTATTAATGCGAAAGTGTGTCTGTCTGTCTGTCTACTACGTTTTCACGGCCCAACTACTCAATCGATTTTGATGAAATATGGTACAGGGGTAGGTTGTAGGGAAGGACATAGGCCTATTTTTTATCCCGGAAAATTAAATACTTCCCACGGGAATCAAAAAATCTCAATCCACATGGACGAAGTCGCGAGCATCATCTAGTCTAGTTATAATATAAATGCGAAAGTGTGCCAGTCTGTCGGATACCTTTTCACAACTCTCTGTTTAAACAATTCTGACAAGTACAGGATATAGGACTGACATAGGATACTTCATACTATTTATCCCTTAAAATCAGGAGCACCCATGCTAAAAAAACGATCCATAGCTTGCCTGGGTTATGCCTTAATTTTAAAACACCCAACCTTATAGTTATATTACCTCTATGCACCCAACACTCTGCGCTGTTTTAAACAAGATATTGTTATTCTGCTCGAAAACACCGCGTGTTCATTTCCACTAAACCTTCATATTTGACGTCCCTGGGATCATACTGCCAACGTTTAAGGCCATATTGTTGCATTACTTACTGACTTTCGTGTTTTGGAATTATAATCCTTATTTTAGGAACGTCAAGGTAAGTGACATCAAAATGTCATTAAAAGTAATATTGCTTTAGTAATATGTAGATAATTAATAATTAAGTAGGTAGGTACTTACAAAATTACAATTTTATCTCCACCATTCTGGAAACATAATTATTGAAAGGACAGTTACACTGTTCCCATTGCTTCATACGATATTCGTACAATGATGTCCTTTTAACATAACATTGAAAGGACAAAATCGTACGAATATCGTATGTTGCAATGGAAACTGTAACAACATCATCCGTCTTCCGTCATGGTTATAATATTTTCTGTGAAAAATCCCCGCAAAGCCTCGCTGAGAGCGATACTGAAGTCCTTCCCTACCGCGGATAATAAATGAAACACATTTCACTTGCCTTATCTGATAAACGTTACTTCGAGTTCTACTTTCCATGCTATAATTTCTTTTGAAAAAGTTGCCATAAATATTTAACGAAAACTGATAGTTCAAATGCACATGGCAAGGTTAGTACTCTCAAATCTATACTAATCTAGATCTATACGACGACTACTATACTATATTTGACGACCTCCGTGGCGCAGTGCGTAGCGCAGTTGTCTTAACGTGCGGAGGTCCCGGGTTCGATCCCCGGCAGGGTCAATTTGGGAATTTAAAATTTTCTCAATTTTCCCTGGTCTGCCTGGTGGGAGGCTTCAGCCGAGGCTAGTTACCACCCTACCGGCAAAGACGTACCGCCAAGCGATTTAGCGTTCCGGAACGATGCCGTGTAGAAACCGAAATGGGGTTATGGGTTTAATATAACTGCCATACCCCTATCAGGTTAGCCCGCTACCATCTTAGACTGCATCATCACTTACCATCAGGTGAGATCGCAGTCAAGGGCTAACTTGTAGTGGATAAAAAAAAATATATATCTGTACTATAATATAATAAATGCGAAAGTTTGGATGGATGGATGGATGTTTGTTACTCTTTCACGGCAGAACGGCTTAACGGATCTGGATGAAATTTGGCACAGGGAAAAATTATAGTCAGGAATAACACATAGGCACTTTTTATCCCGGAAAATTTAAGAGTTCCCGCGGGAACCAAAAAACCTCAACCACGCGGACGAAGTCGGGGGCATCAGCTAGTAGATTATAGGACCGCATAATATTCATATCATGGGTTCCAAAATATAAGATACGGCACTACTTTCTAGTCGTTGATGGTGAGAAAAGTTCAGTGTGTATTTATAAACAAACATCTAAGACTAAACAACAATCTAACATAATAAGGGAGGGTACCGCCGACTTAAATACTTTCACTTGTGTATTTTTAAAGTGTTATTATCCTGAAATTTTTATCACTTATCACTCGATTTGTTCATAATTAACACAGATTTTGATATCACTTTTTCAAAGAATTATACGTATTAAAAACACCTAAAAACTTTTTAAAATACGGAGTAAACAATGAACGTGTACATTTGACGTTTATTTTTTTTTGTCCTCAGCTACTACAATGAAGTACTATACTATAATGAGATTAATGGAAATAAATTACAAGTTTAAACAATGTAGGAACACAACGTAGACGGGGATTATGTTATTCTATTATATTTGAGTAATAAAATGCTGTTTATACGCCATTACACTACGGAGCATGCAAATTGGGGTGTTAAAACATCTAAGTGGCCTACTTTCAATTTTAACAGCGTATACAATTAGGTACTTTAGCACATTTGCTTGCCTGTGAACATATTTCACATTTTCTTGCTCGGGAAAATATTGAACATGGAAAATTTACAACAGGCGAAAATTTCTTTCATGAAACTACAATCCCAAATATTTATATGACAAATTTACAACATTTTCCAGTAAACATAAAAATATTAGGTTAAACAATATTCTACAATAGGTACATTTTACTCAATTTAAGAATAATTTTTTTTAGACTTTTACTAGAACCTTTTTTAAGAATTTTGTTATATCCATAAAACTCCATCCATAAAAATATTAAATTAAAAGTGTGAAATACATTAAAATCTAAATAAAATTTTGTTATAGAATAAAATGCTCATTCCCAAGAAAGACCTTCGGACTTTCTTGAGGCGGTTTGAAAAATGTCACCATAGATTACTTAAATTAAATTATCTTTTAAACCTCCAAAACGTGCTTTGAATTAAATAATATGTTTCGTTGGTTGGTGGAGACGTTTTTTCTCATTCCCTTTTAAAACTCCTGTGAGAGTACTTTCATTTTCCGGGATAAATAAGCCAATGGGGCTGATTCTGTTGTACACAATCTCTAAACTAAACTAAAATGACAGCACTATAAATATTGCTAGCCCTTTCATAATGCTCCCTGCGGAAAGGGATAGAACTAAATTTAAATCTGTCATTTTAGTTTAGTGTTAAACAGAATTAACCACAACGTCGTTCAACGGGATGCAACCTATTTCTTCAAAATCTGTTAAACAAGTTTGTTGTGAAAATATAGCATACAGACAGACAGACAAACAAACAAACTTTCGCGTTTATAATATTATAGAGGGGATTTCTAGTCTAAGACTTTCAAAGCTGTAAATAAGCGTAATCCTCCTCTTTAGAGAAAATAGGGTAATGCCCATAGATTTATAATATTTAGTACCGTCTAATACCGAAATCTTTATCTTTGGCAGTATTTTAAAAACAATCCACCACCACCACAACAGCCCATTAACGTCCCACTGCTGGGCACAGGCCTCCACTCTCATAGGAGAGGGGGAATTAGAGCTTAGACCCACCACGCTGCTCCAATGCGGGTTGGCGGGCTTAAAAACAATAATTAATAATAATAAAATCGTTGCACTGTCTTTGTCGTAAAAATCTTTTAGTTAAGTATACCTACACAACTAATACATACACATATACATACACAGTTTAGTTATGTTAAGATACAGAATGATATTTAGGTTTTAGTTAGAAAAAAATAAAGAAAGAAAGAAAGAAAACACATTTATTCACAAATGGTGTTACAGACAAACATCTGTCATACATAGCTGTACACACAAATTTATGTTTGTCTGTGACACCACCCGGAATGGGTGTACAGCTCAGCCGTGTGTCCGGCATCATTCTTACAAATGCATGCATGATGCCGGACGCTGATTTTCAGCTGTGACCCGGGTGACGTCACAGCCAACGGATACCTCTATAAACTTTACAACATTCTATGGCAATAATTAATACATCTTCATTTCACTACAAACCAAAGTCAAAGAATTCACACAAATATTATTCATATTCAAGGCCAAAGAAAGAGAATCAAAAAACGACATATTATGTAAGTAAATATTAAAGAAATATGTACAAATATTAAAAGGATCTTATATATATAATTATAAACGTGTATATTAAGAATATATTATATTATACAATATAATATTACAAGCAAATAAATTAAAACAATAAATTATACGCCGAATGTGCTTAAATATATCTTGTTCTAAACTATTTATTAAATATACCTAACTATATAATCGATATATCAACAGCGACATTCTCATGCTCCGCCTGTTTCAACAAAATATACTGTTTTAATTTACGCCTAAAAGTATACTTGCTGCGGCATCCCCGAATGGGTGGAGGGATATTGTTCCAACATCGTGTCGCTGCATATTTAAAACTGCCCCTAAACGCAGCTGAGCAATGATGCGGAACACTTATAGGCTTACGTGCACCTCTGAAATGATCTCGGCCCTCGTACATCGTTCCCAGCTTATCATAAATGTAGGATGGTCTACCACTTCTAAAAACTCCGAAAATATTAGTTATTAGTTATTTAGTTTTAATTTTACAATATGCAAGTACCACTTTATTTTTGTAGCACTTAACCTTGTTTTTAAATACATAGGTAAATATTTTTTTTCTTAACAATTTTATGTTTAACTGAGTATTTTATTCATCTTTATCGAGAGAAAACATAAAATAAAGTTACAATAAACAAACGAAATTAAACGCAGCCAAAAAGAAAACCTGTTAAATTAGAACGATAAATAAAACCCCGAAGCGACACTTTTCCAATTTCAGCAACAACTTAGTCCCACAAAAGTTTTAAAGCTGGCTTTCGTCAAATCAAATCAAATCTCCTGGTTTCGGAAGTCTCATTAGGCGACTCGAGAAAGTTATAAAGATTAAAATTAATTTGAAAAAAATACAACGTATAAATAATTATACGAAATCTTTTATTAATAACTTGATTATGAGGTACAGCCTACAAGTGCCGTAGTCCTTGGAAGGTCTTCCAAGCCGCAGGGACCACGCGTAAGGGAGGGGGAAATACATTGAAATAGAATGAGTACTAAAATTCTACATCAATGGGGAAAAAAGATCAATGACCGAACGTCTTGATGCAATCCAAACCAGCACCCCGATTGTGTAAGGAAATCGTAATTGTAATAGTTTGTCAAACTGATAATTCGACCTGTTTAAGGCGTTCATAGATGCGTGCACGTCAACAAGCATGACGTGAACTTCATAAACAGCTCGAGTAATACGTTTTAAGCTGTCAAATGATTACGATTTGCTTAGACAATCGGGGCTCGACTTGAAAAATGTACAGCTGTTGAAAGGAATCGATCGCGCAGTCGATAGTCGGCACTGGTATTACTAAAGCCTGAAAAACTTTTATAACTCAACCTAACAATAATAGTATTTCAGTATAGTGTAATATCGTATTTATGGGGATATAACGAGTATTTTTACGAGTTTCCGCGCTTTATTGGTCGTAACTAACCGACAGTTAAATCTTGTCCCCATAATAATACCGGACGTAAGTCATACAGTGCGTTATTGTTATTTGCATATATTATGTTAGATTTTATTAACTGAGTTCAAAAAGTAGGAATCTATAAATTCAACCCGTAGTTATCTATGTATTTTTTTTATTTTTTTCAAGATAGGCTTGCGCTTGACGACAATCACGCATATATGTAAAGCATTGATGATAGGTCTAGGTTGGAGCGCGCTTGCATAGTCAGCCTTGAAGGTACTCAAGTTGGCAGGAAACACGGTCGCCGGACTGCCTCGTTGGTATAGTGGTTGGCATGTTCGACTGCGGCCGACGAGGTCCCGGGTTCGAGTCCCGGGTCGGGCCATAATTGAGTATAGGGTTTTTCTGACTAGAAATTCTCAGTACTAGCCCGGAGTTAGGAAGCTCGGAGAGCACGTTAAGCCGTCGGTCCCGGTTATTATCACTAACATGATAATAGTCGTTAAAGCCACAAACCAGCCCGCATTGGAGCAGCGTGGTGGGTCCAAGCTCTAATTACCTCTCTCCTATGAGAGTGGAGGCCTGTGCCCAGCAGTGGGAGGTTAATGGGCTGTAGTGGTGGACGGTCGCTGGAAGGGCGTTCCAAACCTTTGCGGTTCGTATCAGAAATGTGGAACAAAAACGTTTCGTACGACTTGATTGAACATCGACCACGTAAGGATGCCAACGTTCTCGGTTTCTCGCAGTTCTTTGCTAAAATGGCGAGGAATGAACGAGGTTTTGAAGTTTCTGAGCACATATTATAATATACCTGGCTACCTCCGTGGCGTTGTGTTGAGCGCTGTTTTTTTAACGTACGGAGGTCCCGAGTTCGATCCTCAGGTCCAAGTTATGAACAACCATTCTATATATTATGTCCTAACGTCTAGACTCCGGATACTCTACTTTTGATAGAGAAAATGGTGAAAAAAAAACTAAGTTAAATAATTAATTTCCTCACCAATTTTCTCTATTAAAAACTAGGTATTTATTAGAACCAAAGGTAAAAATTGAAAACGTGAAGAAACTTAGGGAAACTTAATGATCTATAGAGCATACTTGTTAAATCAAATCAAATCAAATCAAAACTAAATCTACGAGGGTTCCAAACGGGCCCTGATCTGAGAAGAGCCCACAACAAACTCAGCCGGTTTTTTTTATCACCATTTCACAAATCATCTTAACTAAGGAACTATCAGAACCGTTAGAGCAAATTATTGCCAAGCTTCCTTGACTACCTTCCTTTAAAATGAGACAGATGATACGCACATAAGTGCATGTAAGCGTCCACGTTTTAACTCTAAGTAAAGCCTGAGCAAAGTCAAAGTACGGTCTATAGATTTCAGCAGTATTCCCCACCGTCTTATTATGTAAGAAGAAAATTAAATAAGGACAGTACACAGAAAGCTTTATTTCGTGGTATTACTGGTATACAGCAGGAGTCAGGAGCAGAATAAAAAACAGCACGCGCTCTGGCATACGATGAAGGCAACTCCCATTAGCAAGTAGCACAGGATGGGTATGGTACGGAACACTATGAACATGAGCCATACCGCGCCTGTCACCAAGTACTCGCGGATCGAGTAGACTTTCTTGGCACGTAGGCCCGAACAGATGTGGGGTTCCTTGTATGCTGTAATCAATCCATCATCAATTCATCACTATTACTTTATAGAATGATGACCTCCCTGGCGTAGTGGTGAGCGCTGATATCATAACGTGGGAGGTTCCGGGTTCCCCGACAGAGTCAATTTGGTAATTAATAATTTCTGAATTTTCTATGGTCTAGGCATCGTCTAGAAAATCCATATCCATACTAATATTATAAATGCGAAAGTGTGTCTATCTCTGTCTATCTGTCTGCTAAGCTTTACCAGACCATCGTTTCAACCTATTTTGATGTAATTTGGTACAAAGATAGGGAAGGAAATAGGCTACTTTTTGTCGGAGTTCCCGGAATAAACAAACTTATACAACGCGGATGAAGTCGCAGGTATTATCTAGTATAAATAATTTGACTACGGGGGCCCTTAGGAAAAGTAGATTGTATACTTACTAGGCATGGTTATTGATTCCAGATTTTTCTATTTTTTTGGTTTTAATGTAACACTTTTATTTCATGTTTCTTACAAATGTTTTTCACGCTGTTTCATGTACTGAAAAATTGTTAACAACAGGTATAGGAATTGTTGGAAGATGGTAAAACTTGTGACCATATTAGTTTCTGTTTCTTGTTATTTTTGTCACTGTGACGTTTTACATCAGACAATCATGGTCACCAACAGATAAGTAATTAATCAACAGAAAATTCAAGTTATCAAGACCAAAGCAGTTTGTATCACTTTATTCGTTCACAATTTTTTTATGTTTACGTTGCATTGTGGGGAATCTTGATAAGATACCCGACGTGGTAGTCAAGAATTCAAGATTTGGGGGATGCCCCGTCGCTCACGTCCGCAGGAATTACCTTCTATAGTCCGTCAAACTTATCTGACCCGATGACCAAAATTTAGACTAATTCCACGTCCCATGTTATAATGCCACCACCACCACCACTACAGCCCATTAACGTAGCCCAGTCCGCCCAGTAACTCGTAGGAGAGTGGGAATTAGAGCTTAGACTCACCACGCTGCTCCAATGCGGGTTGGCGGGCTTTAACGACTATTATCATGTTAGTTATAATAACCGGGACCGACGGCTTAACGTGCTCTTCGAGGCACGGTGGTGAAATACCTACAACTACCTAACTCCGGGCTAGTACTGAGAATTTCTAGTCAGAAAAACTCAATACTTAATTAAGGCCCGACCCGGGACTCGAACCCAGGACCTCGTCGGCCGCAGGCGAACCAGCTAACCACTAGACCAACGAGGCAGTCGTAATGCATCTAGCACGAAATAATTAAAATGAAATGAAATTGAAATGAAATTTATTTATTTTTCCGTAAACTATAACATTTGGTCTTATTTCTATGAACGGTGACGGCTAAAAAAGTATAAACTGCGTTTCAGCCGTCAACGCCCACCTCCGAAAAAGTAATACAGATATCCCTTAAAATAAAAACTAAAACCTAAAACGGAAGCTTAACTATACTATGTTTTGTATAATGTGTATACGTGTGTTTGTGTGAGTGAGAGTGTGTGTGTGTGTGTTAAGTAAGTGAGTAAGCGTGTGTGTTTGTGTGAGCTTATACGAGTATTTTGTCTGTGGCTAAAAGAATGAACCTAATTATTTAGTTTTTCTGTCTCTTCGTAGGAGAGTGATTGAAGCCATATGAAACACTTAGATTTACAGGAAAATGTTGTGAGGGGGAAATTGGTTGAAAAATTAAAGAGGGGTTTTTAAACCTATATCAATTTTTAGAAAGCTGCGAGCATCATCACTAGGTACATAGTATAAAACAAAGCTTCCCGCTGTCTGTCCCTGTATGCTTAGATCTTTAAAACTACGCAACGGATTTTGATGCGTTTTTTTTTAATATATAGAGTGATTCAAGAGGAAGGTTTATATGTGTAGGTAATACATGCATGATATTATAGTAGAAAAACACCGAAAATTTTTGAGGTTTCTAATGTGATGTCGTAAATAAACACATTTTTTTGCACTTACAATGCAAACGCTGGCGGAACCCTACGAGATACAACACACATAAAAAGGACTACAAAAAAGTCCGCGATAGTATATGTCTATCTCTTAGGGATAACCCACAATAACCATTTGTAACCTCTAAAGTAAACATGTTTGTATTGTCTAATGACAAAAAAGCTGTGAACGTTGTATCTATAGACATTCTGTAGTATATTTAGGGTGGAGTTCACCGACTTTTAAAACGGCTGATTATCAGATAAACGACTGATTAAATACTTTTTAGTGTTCATCACAACCTAACCAATCGTTAGAGCGCCTAAACGCCCGATTATCTTAACCGAGCTCGGCAGGGTCGTTTAACCGTCGTTTATCACATTTTAATGATTGAGTTTTTGCCTTAGTGTAATTTTTAGGCTCATTTTTAGGTTATTTGTTATTTAATTAATAGAAAGCTAGTACCTCACTCGCGCGTCTCATTTCGACGGGGATAGACGTGTACTACAGCTTTGTGTTTACGCTGCGACGCGCGGCCTTGGGCCGGCGGGCGCTTCACCTGCGTTCAGTAGGTAGTTAGCGTACTGATAAGAGCGACGCGCAACAATGAGCGAGTCGGGCTTTTGTGTTGAGGACGAGACGATTTATTTTGGAGTGAATATGGAGTTAGAGGGCGGAATACATTCAAATGAGGAAAATACACAAAGAAAACGGACGAGAGAGGATAATATAGACAATGAGGAGGAATGGCATACGGTCCATAGAGATGCAAAAAGAAAACAGAGGGCAGAGAACTCAAATAACTTAGATGGAACGACTCAAGTTTGCGTAACTCATTCGGAAATTCTGCCGAAGCAATTCGCCTTATCAAAATTGTTCAGGACTCACGAAATCGAGGGCGTAACACGTGTCAAATATACTAATCCTTTCAAGATTCTAGTCAATTTTGATAAAGATGTTAACGCAGAAAAATTTATGAATCATGGAGAATTCAAAAAACTAGGCTGGCGCATTCAGAAAACCTGGGAAGTGGGAGTATCCTATGGCATGGTTAAGGATATTGAACTAGAAATTACTTGCGAGGAGCTGTTGGCAAATATGTCATGTGATGTGGCGATTTTATCTATTAAACGCTTAAACCGCAGAACTAACGATGGTTCCTGGGTCCCATGTGAAAAAGTAAGAATCGGTTTTGTTGGATCTCGGCTTCCTACTCATATATACCTGCATCATCTTCGTATTCGCGTGGAACCGTTTGTGTTTCCAGTCACTCAGTGCTCAAGATGCTGGCGTTATGGGCATACTATTCGGATGTGTCCCTCCCATAGAATTAGATGCCCTAAGTGCGGCAAGGACCATGAAAACTGTGAACGAACCTCTTTTGAATGCTGCAACTGTGGTGGATATCATATAAGTATGTCAAAGTCTTGCCCAGTTTACGTGAAGGAGAAAAAAATACGTCAGTTAATGTCTGAATTCAACTGCTCATATAAGCGAGCGTTAACTTTGTACGTTCCACCAACTCCCCCTCCACGTACCAGGAAACAAGAGGAGGCATCCCAAAATAGAACCGAAAATACCCAATACTTTTCTTCATCGAAACCAGCGGAATCTAAACCCAAAGAAACTACCACGTCTGAAAAAAGATCGACTGAAGAGGAAAACGATAAAAAGTCTAATGAAAAAACAAAAAAAAAAAGAAAGAGGAGGAAGAAGAAAATTCAATTTCGAGTTGGTGATAAGGATGAAGAAATGGAATGGTGGGAGTCGGAATACGAGTCGGATGTGAGTGAAGAAAGTTGTGAGGACAATACTGGTGTTGGTCCTAGCGAAGACCATGAACGACGTAAGAAAGAAAGTGAAAGCCCTGAATGGCGAATGTACTTGAAAGTTTTACTGGACAAGCTTAAATCGATTTTATTCAATTTTGAGACCGATGATTCATGGATAGACAAGATAAAAAGAGGAGTTCAATGTTTCATTGAGTGGGCTAAAGCTGTATTTCATGATGTTGTGGCTAAAATTCCCGTGATTAAGGACCTAATTCATTTGTTTATTTAAATGGAACAGTACACCAAAAAAAAAATTAATCTTAACTTAATACAGTGGAATGCTCGTAGTGTTAGTCCTAAGCTTAAATCTTTTGAGCAGTTGTTAATCCAAGAGCGAGTTCATATTGCTGCATTGTGTGAGACTTGGCTTGATGCTGAAAAACATATTAAGGTAAGAGATTATGACATACATCGCTGCGATAGAAACGAAGCATATGGCGGGGTAGCTATACTAACCCACAAATCGTTACAGTCTTACCTATGTAAGGTTGAGACTATCAATCCGGGTATTGAAATTGTACATGTTAAAATAGCTAATTGTGACCAAATTGAAAATATTATTTGTGTATATTGTCCCTCCGATACCAGAACCACACAAGCAGATTGGGATAGGGTTTTTTCTATATCTTTGACCAAAACAATCATACTTGGAGACTTTAATGGTCATCATACTATGTGGTCCAACAAAACTGACAACAGAGGTAATCAAATACTTGATGCACTTACGGAAAGCAATATGGTTCTGCTAAATGATGGATCCAGTACCAGATTTCAATTAGTAGATGGCCAATTACGCGAGTCCTCACCTGACATTACGTTGGTCTCCTCTGATGTCGCATTAAGGTTTAGATGGATAGCTACAAATGAATCTTTAGGCAGTGATCATTTGGTCATAAAGCTAAGCTCGTCTAATGTCTCTAAGTTCAAAATACAGAAAAAAAGAAACTTTAAATTGGCTAACTGGGAGAGTTACAGTTCATATCTTGAGGAGTTGTTTTTGGATTTAACCATGCCAGAAGATCCACAAACAGCTTATAACTTGTTCATTGGAAATATGAATCAGGCAGCTAATATTCATATCCCATTCATTAAAATAATCCATAATCCGGAAACAAATTTTAGACCTAGAGAATTTTGGAGTCCAAATCTGTCACAATCTGTTGCAAAACGACGGCTAGCTTTAGGAATATTCAGACGTAACCCTATTCCTGCAAACTTGACCAAGTTAGAGAAGGCTGTAGCCGATGCACAAAGAGACATTCGACGTGAACAGTCTAAGTCTTGTCGCGACTTTTACTCATCGATTGATGAGGTCACATCGTCTAGTGATATGTGGCACCGAATGAGGTGGCTGAAAGGTTATAAAAACCCTCGTCGATACATAGATCCCATTAAATCCAATGCATTGTTACACAGCTTATGTCCGGACTATGTTACTCCATCTAAACCGCTATTCAGATCAATTAACCCGGCATTAGAAGTTCCTATTACTGTGCATGAGCTAAATATATCCATAAAATCTAAAGATACGGCTCCTGGCTGCGATGATATCTCTTTTTCTATGGTCAATCATTTACCTTTGGCTGCTAAACAATGGTTGGTAAACATGTATGATCGGTTTTTAATAACTAGCTTTGTGCCTACACAATGGCGTGACATAGTTGTAATTCCTATCCCTAAACCTGGCCGTAGTTCAGATAACTTTTCATCTCTAAGACCGATCTCTCTTATATCTTGTATGTGCAAGATTTTTCATTCTATTATTAATAAACGTTTAGAATGGTATATGGAACGAAATAATATACTTTCAGATAGTTCTATAGGTTTCAGGAAATGTCACTCCTGCATGGATGGGCTAGCTAAGTTAGTAGGTCATATTCAAACTGGCTTTACTAGAAATGAGATAACAGTAGGTTGTTTTATCGATATCGAAAATGCATACAACAATTTGGATATTAGCGCACTTTTGCATAATTTAGATCAATTGGGAATCGGTAATAAAATTTGTGAGTATTTGTGGGAATTTCTAAAGGAACGTAAATTAAAGATCAAATCAGATGATTATTCTATGTCTCGAAATACTGGCCGGGGACTAGCCCAAGGAGATCCATTATCTCCATTATTATTTAACGCTGCAACTTATAATATTTGTAGTCAGACTAACAATGCTGAAATTAATGTATCACAGTACGCTGATGACTTTGTCATATATTCAACTAATAAAAATTTAAATATATGTGTCGAACATGTTCAAAATGCCTTGAATAAGTTGTATGCCTTATTTGCTGAGTTAGGTTTAGAAATTTCAACATCGAAAAGTAAGATTTGTGTTTTCAAAAAGGGAATTAACAATACTCCAGTAGTAATAAAAATTAATAACCAAGCTCTTTGTACAGAAACTAACGTCAAATATTTAGGTATGTGGTTAGACCGCTCCTTGAGATGGGGAAAACATATTAATGAAGTTAAAGAGAAGGTCCTAACATTTCTAAATTTATTCAAAGTTCTTGCAGGTACAGGGTGGGGAGTACATCCTCGGCATTTAAGACGCCTCTATTTAGCTATCATTCGCAGTCGGTTGGACTATGGTTGCTTTCTGTATTCCGACAGTTGCGACTCCCATCTGAGTAAATTGGACGGGGTGCAAAACACGGCTATGAGGATCATAGGGGGTTATTTGAGAAGTACCCCAATTCATGTGATGGAGGCAGAACTCTATTTACAACCTTTGAGTATTCGTAGATATTTTCTGGCTGGGAAATTTTTATTCAAAGTCAAATCTCTTTGTAGTAAATCCGGTTTGATAGATCTCTTGCAGTCACTATTGTCTCGATGTACGCCTAGTTTCTGGAAGCGGAGAAAAACCCCTTTACTTGCGTCTACTCTAAATGACTGGATTGACACATTGATACACTCCAGTAATAAATTAGAAATGTTTAGTCTAGATTTGTGGGTTAGTAGAATGAATATTAGCGATGTTTTATGTTTAAGTATTGAAGGTATGGATCAGGCCAAGGATCGGTACAGTGCAGTCAATTTGAACCAAATCTGTATAACTCATGTAAATAATAAGTTCCATAATTTTTATCAAATATATACAGACGGATCCAAAAATCGTAATAACTCGGGTGCAGCTTTTTTTGATCCCCAACGGGATGTTGGAGCAAAATTCAAAATTGAGACTAGGATTTCCATAATGCACGTTGAACTTTTGGCAATTGTTGAAGCGTTATCGTATATTAGTAACATTAATTCATATGATAAATTTGTAATCTTGACCGACTCCAAAAGTGCGCTTCAACACTTAGCTAGATGCTCCTCGACTTTTCGAGGGCTACCTATTGCTTACGAAATTATTAAAATTATTTTAATTCTCTCATCTAAAAATAAAACTATTAAAATCCAGTGGATCCCATCCCACATTGGTATATTCGGTAATGATAAGGCAGACCAACTGGCTGGCATGGCTACATCCGAAGGAGATTTGTTACAAGTGCGTCCTTCCTACACTGAATGTTTTAACTTGTTAAGGGAAAGGAGCTTCAAAGTGTGGAAGGAGTACTTTGACCAACGTTCGCGAGAGAAAGGGATCTGGTATCGCACTATCCAATCGGAACCACATACATCTTGGATTATCAACTGCTCTCTGAGTCGAAAAGATACTGTAAATTTAATGCGTCTTCGTTCCGGACACATTCCACTTAATAAATTTGGGTACCTAATGAAGAAAGTTTCGTCAGCTAATTGTCCTGACTGCGACAGACCTGAAGACGTACACCATATATTGTTGGAATGTGTCCGTAACGAGCCCGAGAGATATGATATTTTTACCAAATTTCCCTCATTGTGGCAGATTGGCGGCTGTAACAGTGCCCTGGCCCAGCCTCTATCAGAGGAGGCTAGGGCTCTGTTACGGCTATACAAGAAAGCCTTAAGAAGTATTTAAGTTTTGTGTGGAATTTTTGAAGCCCTACGGAGTGGCGTATTCCATAAGGAACAAACTCCTTAAATAAAGATTTAAAAAAAAAAAAAAAAAAAAAGCTAGTACCTACCTAGTGTCTTTGTTTTTAAATTAAAGTAATTTTTTTAAAAACTGTTTATGTTGTTGTATTTTAATACTAACTCTGAAAGACTGCGCTTCTCGTCGCTTGTGAAATTGGGAGTGCGCTTCTTTTGGTCATCCATATTTACAAAATTTTAATAAAACTGAACATACAAATCCAACATTTACAATATTCAATTCACAGCTGCTTCACTGCGTCATAAATAATTACTTTTTCTGGTCCCATTTATTGGTATCGCACAATTGTAAACATCTGGTCGGTGCAAACCGTAGAAAGAGACTTCCTCTTCCTTTCTCTGTCTAGGGTGCAAAACAATAGAGGCCCCGACCCACTGTTACCTGCCCAAATGTAGAATTACAGCTTTGTTTATCCTCCCCAACGGCGTCGTTGTACTTTTCAAGTTGACAGCATTCTATTTTACGCTATTAAAAACAAAAGTCGCAGTGCGTCAGGTTGAATAGTTAAGACAATATGACTACGCAAATGTGTTGGCTTTTATCATTCGTTCAGTTCAGGTCCGTTTGCTGTGAATGGTTGGTTATCGCCTGATTTATTGATCGTCGTTCGAACTAACGTCGTGAACAGTAAACATTTAAACGGTTGTTTAAACGGTGTTGAATATTAATCAGCCGATTACCTAAACATCGGTTAAGCAGAAGTCGGCGCACTCCACCCTTAGTATCGGCATTGCACCCGTGCGAAGCCGAGGCGGATCGCTAGTATCTAACTAAGTACTAAAATATAAGGCATTAAAATTAGGCCTGAACCACAGGTATAAGCAGCGATTGGCATTTTCTCTATTGCAAATTCCTAAAAAATGCGTATCTTCGCATTTTTATGCAAAATAACTATTTTTTAAAGATAAAATGCGAATCGATGCCTATAAATGTAATCCCGGCCTTAATTTCTGCATGTCGATAATTTATTTATTCAGGCGTAATAAAAATGTAGACATAAGTACACATTGAATACGGCTGTTTATTTTTTTACTTTTAACGATCTGTGATAATTTAATAACCGCTAATTAATCTGGTTGGTTTTATTTTGCGAAAAATTAAACAAGCGCTTGAAATATTACTATAGAACAGATTGCACCATCGATGGTGATGGTTCACCAAAAAGTAAGTGAGTTGCACTACATCTTCTTAGTAGTAGTCATGTTGTTTTCTTTAGCAGTATTTTAACATCCTTAACAGGGATGATGACAACTGAATCAAATCAGCAATTCTTTATCAAACTTAAAAACGTGCTTCTAGTATGGAATTTTGTATGAAATACATTGTTGTGACGTCATTAAATTTCAAAGCACTTTTTTTCTTTAATCTATAGTTTATTAAAATGGCAAACTTAACACTAACCGAGGATGTGAATTTAAGGTCTTTTTGAATTAGTTGTTACTGATTATTAAATAATTGTTATTTGATAATTAATCAGTAATAAATAACTTATTTTATACATATGCATTATCCCTATTAAGATTACTTATATTAAGACAAATTTAAATATATATTAGAAGAACCCTGCCACTTGCAACTAAACATGGCTTTACGGTGGTCAAATTTAACCAACTAATCGATGGCGCAATGAGTAAAATCGATGGAGCAATCTACCGTAAGTCCACAAATTGAATTTTAATAATAACGTTACTTTCACGTTATATACTACTGACCCTTAGTCAACTTTCGTGATGTAGGTGTAGACTTTATTGAAGAAAAGTCAGTGACCAAACGTTTTTCTAAGCCTCATCGTTAAAAATATAAAATGATTCTTCGTAAGAGAGTTTGGGTGTAAGAAATGAACTAATATCTAATATCCCTCGAGTTTGTCTGACTGACTGGTCGGTGAGTCGAGTGTTATTTTGGTATGTGACCGGGGACCGCATAATATATTTATTATGTTAACTCATAATATAACGTTTCAGATTTAGTTATGAAAAGTATCGCGCAGGTTTACCGGAGGAAGTATAATAAATACTAGCTGATGCCCACGGGACCTCTATAATTTTCCAGGATAAAACGTAGCCTATGTGTTATTCCAGATATATAATCTCTGTGCCAAATTTCATCTAGATCCGTTCAGCCGTTCAGGCGTGATTGAGCAACAAACATCCATCCATCCATTCATCCAAACATTCGCATTATAATAATACATTAAGATTAATTAGTAGGATCTCTCCCGAAAGCCTAAGGTATTGTTGTGTTTGTTTGCAAGTTTGAATCCATATTAAGTAATATTATAAGTGTAACTACTAAGCGAAAGTATGTCTGTCTGTCTGGGGGGTGGGCACTTGACTCTATCAAAAATTAAGACTTTAAAGCTTAATATTTCGCAATCGAAAAATATAGGTTTCCCATAAACGTGAAAAAAATTAACCCAACTTTACGTGTAGGGGAATATTTTTCTTTAAACTTTATTTTACCACTGTCATCGTGATTAAATAGGTAATAGGTATCCATGCAAAATTACAGCTTTCTGGTACTATAATAGTCTCTGAGCTAAGTCACAGACACACGAACGGACGGACGGAACTATAAGGGTTACTTCTTGACTTTGACTACGGAACCCTAAAGAGGAGTTTTTGACCCTTTTTTAGAATACATGTATGATATATCCTATATCAAATTTTGTTAGTCTACCTCAAATTCGGATTCAACGCCCCACTACTATATTAAATGTGAAAGTCTGTCTGCCTGTCTGCTACGCTTTCACGGCCCATCTTATCAACCGATTTTGATGAAATTTGGTATAGGAAAAGTATGTATCCCGGGGAAGGACATAGGTTACTTTTAATCCCAGAAAGTAAAAGAGTTCCCGCGGAAATCAAAAAACTTTAATCCACACGGACGAAGTCGCGTGAACGTGATGGTGATAGTCTTATATCTAAAGCTACGAGGGTTCCAAACACGAAGAGCTATGTAGCCTACACAATATAATGCCTACACGTTGTAGGAATTATAGCACGGTAGAAAGACATGCTATGTCTGGAATTTGTTATGAAGGCGACAACTTATCTATTTTTACGAGACCGTACACAAATGTGTTGCACACCAAAATAACCACACACGTTATATAGTGAGTTGTCAGTTGACATTCAGTTACGATGTTTTATTGAGAATTTTATTTACCTAACCTAGATGATCAAGGTTCGATCCCTGGCTACGCTCCTCTTTACTTTTTTTTAGTGCGTGTTTTATATCACGTAGGGCCACTTATGCAAGCTAAGACTGTACCACTGCACCGGTTCGGAAAAATGATTCTACTGAGAAGAGCCGGCAAGAAACTCAGCAGTGGCTCTTTTCATAAAAAGAAAAAGTGTTACACTTGTAAATAATACAAAATGCATACCTACTTTACATAACAATTAGTATTACTGACTTGTAGGTTGCCAGATCCAAAGCCGGTTGCTTCCATGCAACCACAGTCTTTTTTATGCAATGGCATTTCCAGAAACTTTAAAGAACTCGTGAAGTCTGGCATTCCCGCATTCCACACTTCGTGACACTTCGCCCACGTATAGATACCTACACTTTTCTGTTTTTTTTATTTATTTATAGACTAGCGCTTGGCTGCAATCAGACTTGCCCTAGTGATGCAGCTTAAGGTGCAGCGCGCTTGCCTAGAAGATGCCTATTCACCCTTGATTTGAAGGTACCAATATTATAAGCGGATGGAAAACCGGAAACCAAAAGCTGGTGACATACCTTTTACCGTTCTTGCCTTACTCCCGAGTACCAGGTACCTACAGTTCGCGCGCGAATTGAATGCAGAGTAAATGTATGTGTCACCATACATTTACTCTGCATTCGACTCGCGCGCGAACTATATTTGAATATTAATATCATGGTTACCAAAATAATATAGTACGCCAACGTAAAGTAAGGTTGAAGAAAATTAATAGCCGAGTTTTTCAATATCACTTATAAATATACAACCGAAGCTTATTATAAAGAATTCTTCTATCTAGTGAGTCACTTTTCTTAAAACGGTTTATTGTGATGAAACATACTTACGTTAACAATATATTAGAAGGAAGATGTTTATATCATGTAGTCCAAAAATAGCAGTGTTTTTTTTACATAAAAATATTTAAATTCAGGGCCTATTCCGGACAAATTGTGACCTACTTCCATAGCTCGCTAAGCGACTTGTTTGTGTGATTTTCGGATTAAGGAACACTGAATGACATGGGCGTGTTTTTTTTTTTCAATATATTCGCATGAAAACACCACGTCGACTGCTTTAATGCAGCGTCTCACTTCGTGGAAACACACTCGCGAAACGAACTCAAAGGAAAATATTATGGTGTAAAATAAGTCATAAGAAATAAGTGTCGTAATACATAAAATGAAATAAAATGTTTCTTTTTAAACGCTCGCGATATCAATGTTATTATCCTTTGAATGAGTTTTCCTAAATTCTGTGATTAGGTTTTATCTATTCACTAGCTGATTCCCGCGACTTCGTCCGCGTGGACCAAGTATTTTCGATTCCCGCGGGAACTCTTGAATTTTCCGGGATAAAAAGTAGCCTATGTCCTTCCCCGGGATGTAACCTATCTCTGTACCAAATTTCATCAAAATCGGTTGAACAGATACATTCTCTTGATTCCCGCGGGAACTCTTCAATTTTCCGGGATAAAAAGTAGCCTATGTTTTAATCCGGGTTATAAGCTATCTATGTTCCAAATTTCAGCCAAATCGGTTCAGTAGTTGCGGCGTGAAGGAGTAACAAACATACACACTTACACACACACAAACTTTCGCCTTTATAATAAGAAAATATGATGAATATGATGAATATGATTTGCTATATTTAGTGTCCATGTTTTAATTTCGCTGTCTCTTAAGAGCCTTTGGATTCCTTCCCGGTTGAACTCATCAATAGCAAAACAACCCTATCTGCCAAGGCCCCTTTTTCCCACAGGGCACTCTGGGCAAGTGCCCCGCGATCGATGGGGCCCCCTAGTTAGTTACTGCCAGTTCAGCAACTGATAGATAACCGATATTCGTTAACGATAACTATACACTTATATTACGATCAAAATATACCTACCTCAATAGTAGATAAGTTAATCAGATTTAAAATGGATCTTAAAGTTTTTTTAAAAGAATCCTTGTAAAATAACAGTTGTATCAACCTAGAATATTGCTTTTCTAGTCTTGCATGTTTTAACAAAATAGACAGAGAACTATTTTGTTAAAACAGGCATATGCCTTTTCATAGGGGCCCCATTATGCTAATGTGCCCAGGGTCTCCAGAAGGTTAAAGACGGTCCTATCTACCAAATGCTATCTACCACCGATTAGGGGTACGAGTTTAATATGAATGCCATACCCCCAAAAGGCTAGCCCGCTATACCGTCTTAGACTGCATCACCACTTAAGTCCGCGAGATCGCAGCCAAGGGCTAACTTCTAGTGGATAAAAAAAAACCGGCCAAGTGCGAGTCGGACTCGCGCACCGAGGGTTCCGTACAAACCTGTAGTAAGTTTTAAATTATTAAAAATATTTTTATTTTTAATATTTGAGTTGATTGAATGAAAGGTAAATTGCGGTTTACGATTTATGACGTATTAAAAAAAAACTACTTACTAGATCTCGTTCAAACCAATTTTCGGTGGAGGTTTGCATGGTAATGTACATCATATATTTTTTTAGTTTTATCATTCTCTTATTTTAGGAGTTACGGGGGGACACACACACACACACACACACACACATTTTACCACTTGGAAGTGTCTCTTGCGCAAACTATTCAGTTAAGTAAAAGTATGGGGAACCCCAAAATTTATTGTTTTTTTTCTATTTTTGTAAGAAAATCATAATGCGGTTCACAGAATACATCTACTTACCAAGTTTCAACAGTATAGTTCTTATAGTTTCGGAAAAAAGTGGCTGTGACATACGGACGGACAGACAGACAGACAGACATGAAGAATCTATAAGGGTTCCGTTTTTGCCAAATTTGGCTACGGAACCCTAAAAATGTGAGCCTGTACAGTGGAGGATAGACTAAACTATTTGAGCATTATTTGATCTATTAGTAGGAGACGTAATACAATATCTACTTATCGCTTACGACAAATACCTGGGTCCATTCGGAGCCAAGACACATGTGTGTTTCGAGCCAAAAGTTCAGGGAATATACATTTCCGATTTGGCTAAACCGCAAATAAGAGGCCATTCTATTTTCTAAGAAGTTATGATTTTTACATTTTCCAATAGATAAAAAATTCGCGTAAATAACATAGCATATTGTAACAATAGCATTTTGTCTGGTAGGACGCTTTCGCCGTGGCTTGTTAGGTCCTTATTAAATTATTTCATTAATTCGTAAAATTAAATTAATTTGTCATCGCTGACCATCAGGTGAGATTGCAGTATTGCAGTCCAGGGCTAACTTTTAGTGGTTTATTAGGTATTTGTTGTTATAGCGGCAATAGAAACACAATTTCAACTGCCTAGATATTACATATTATGCAAATGTGGGTAGGCATCTAATATGTTCGCTTATTTGTTATTATTTAGGAATAGTTGTAGTTATTTAATAATGTAGATAATTTGCTTATTTGTTGGTACATAATTAGAAATAGTTATACTTAGCATTGTAGGTAATAATTATGACTTAAAATATTATTTATAGTCCACCTAATGTCGAATGCTCGTTGGTGTACAGAGAAACTCAGGTGAGTTTATACGACACCAATAGAATAATTTTGTAACTTTTTGTTTTTATTTGAATAAATAAATAAATAAATAAAAATAACAGTTCAGGAGATACAGCTCTGTGACAGATAGTCTAGACGGTCAGCGGAGGCTTAGTAATAGGGACCCGTTGTCACCTTTGGGTACGGAACCCGAAAAAAAGTAACTGAAAAGTAGTACGTTAAAAAACGTACAATATCTTGAACAACTGGTAGATTTAGTAATACAAAATCAATGCTGTAATTACGAAATGGATTAATTAATCCCGCCTGCCATAGATTTGACCAAAACAAAAAAAACCGTCACATAAAAAAAAACCGTGCTACCGTCTGTTTGTACAAACAAACATATTCGTTATTGAAACTATTTTTGTTTACACTTCGTCCGTGACTTCGTTTTTAAATCTTTTTTATAGAATGACAAAAAGTATATGGTATAGACTATAGATGAATTATTTTTTAGGAAAACCGCTGTTTGTTGGTTTGGTAATCAAATCATTTACTAAAGGTAGGCTTTCGTAGGTAGGTATTCAGTATTTTGTGCTCGTATGCACAACTTTTCACGCTTTATTCGTGAACTAGCTGATGCCCGCGACTACGTCCGCGTGGATTTAGGTTTTTTGGTTCCCGCGGGAACTCCTTAATTTTCCGGGATAAAAAGTAGCCTATGTTTTAATCCAGGTTATAAGCTATCTATGTTCCAAATTTCAGCCAAATCGGTTCAGTAGTTACGGCGTGAAAGCGGAACAAACATACAAACAAACTCACTTTCCCATTTATAATATTAGTAAGGATAAGGATAAGTAGATGATTTTTCGGACTTCGATGCCTGGTGTTTTATAGACTTCCTGAATTAAATGTTAAAATGAAAGTTTTATTTCACTCAGGACGACTCCAGACTCTACCACCGGTTCGTGAAGTTTACTTTTTCACGCCTCAAAACGTCGTAAGAATCCAATTTAATTTTTTGTTTAAACATTGTGCTTATAAATTAATGTAATTCAAAAACTGTTAAAATTGCACAATATCGATTTAGTTGAATGTTATGGCCTCTCATTGACATTTTTACCATCAAATACACTCGCCGGCATATTTAGCGGAACATAAAAAAAAGGTTTGATATCAGTATCATATAAGGTTGCTGGCTGGTTTATACGTCATTTAATTTAAAAAGAAATATTTTCAAATAAAGAAAACAACTGAACATCACATTTTATGCAATTGTTTTAATTTTATTCAAATACTCATTATCTGGAGCGAACTTCGAGTATTTCTTTCTTCTGAGTTCGATTTAAAATTTCATTGAAATACTGTTTTTTGTTAGTTTTTTTTAATCGCGTGTCTTTCTGGAGTTGATGACTGAATTATGCCTGACTTAGCCCCAACGGAGATTTCCAGGGCACTCGAAATGCGAAGAAATGGTCAAACCTACAGAGTGATATCCAGAAATCTTCGTCGACCAGTTTCAACGACCCATCGCAGTATCCAACGGTTCAGAGAGACCGGTACTTATGTGAGAAGAGCAGGACAAGGCAGAAAAAGACGCACTTCGAGTAGGGATGATCGTTTCAATCGGCTTCGTGTATGTAGTAACCCCCGTTTGACGGCCGTCCAAGCCCGACATGAGTTAGAAGCAGTGCGGGGTGTAACCGTAAGTGAGCGTACGGTACGAAAAAGGCTCGAAAAAGCTGGTTTGGGTTCATTTGTGCCCGCCAAGACTCCAAGGCTCGAGGTAAATCATCATAGAAACAGGTTAACTTTTGCTCAGGAACATCGACTTTGGAACGCGGACCAATGGAGTAAGGTATTGTTTAGTGATGAGTGCAGAATTCTCTTAAATCAAATTGACGGCAGGCAAAGAATATACAGACGCAAAGGAGAACGATACATTCAGACAAATTTTGAAACTACAGTTGCATACGGTGGTGGATCAATAATGGTTTGGGCGGGCATTTGTTTGGGAGCTCGCACAGACTTGGTAGTGATTGACAGAGGGAGTCTGACTGCAGACCGCTATATCAGAGAAGTTTTAGAAGAAAATGTCGTACCGTTTGCCCCATATATCGGTGACGATTTTGTTTTTATGCAGGATAATGCTCGGCCGCATACCGCTCGGGTAACTCAAGCTTATCTTAATGATATGAATATCACTGTTATGGAGTGGCCGGCGAGATCACCGGATATGAACCCAATAGAGCACGTTTGGGACTTGCTGAAAAGAAAAAATTTGTCCAGAATTCCAGCTCCTGCCAACGTGGGTGAACTGCGAATCGCCGTTGTTGAGGAATGGTGGAGACTATCCCAGGAGACCATCGATAACATCATTCTCAGTATGCCTAGACGGGTAGAAACTTTAATAAGAGCACGTGGAGGAAATACGCGATATTAGTCACCATTTTTCTAATTTAATTAATTGTTATTTTAATATTAAATTTCACGTTTCCCGGTTACATGAAAAGTTCAAAAATGTACCATTTTTCACAAATAGCCTTTACTCGCAAAATCTGTTCTTAATGTGATCTCATTTTAAGTAAAACAAATGAAACTTTAAATAACAAAAGAAGTGTAGTAAGTAGATTTTAAAATAAAACCATATTTTTTAATTATGGACCTTTTTTTATGTTCCGCTAAATATCGGCATATTTATTTAGGCGAGTTTATTTTAAATTTTAGGCCCACTTGCGCAAGGGCGCTAAATGGGTTTAAGTTAAATTTTTTATACCTGTCCTTTTCATATCAACCCCGGAATAAACCTATCAAAAAGTGACAGCATCAAAATTTAACATAAAAATAAGTGACGCGGTAACATCGCTTACACGTTTCTGCGATAATTGACTTTTTATCTTCATTGGGCAAGAAAGTTATATTGAAGACAGAGAAATTGAAGAAGATAGAGTAGACCTACCTAAAAGGGAATAGGAACAATAATAATCTATAATATATAAAACGCAAAAATTGTTTCTACATATTATATCCGTTATAGACTTTGAAACCATCCAACCGATGCGCCCCAAACCGGTTTAATTAAAGGCAATTATGCGAAGATGATTTTTTTATTTTTTATACGACTGCCTGAAAAAAGGAGTATATTGTTTTCAGGGTTCATGTATGTATGTAGGTATGTAAGATGTATGTATCATGTATGTGAGTTTGTATATTCCACCATAACTTCTATACGCCTGAACCGATTTTGATAAATGAGGTATCGTTAGAATCTCTAGCTTATTCTGGGTAACATAGGCTAGTGAAATAAAAAAAATTGATGGGGTGACCATGGTCCCGCATTAAAGACTAAAGTTGAAAAAAAAAATTCGAAATTAACTATATAATCATCATCTAGAAAATGATGAGTAGATTCAAAAAATATAAAACACTATAGTTTAATATCCAGTGATTCACAAAGAATTATCATTTAATAAAAATGTGAATAAGATTCCAAAGGTAATTAATGACTGTGGTATCGTTACGTAGTAGCAGTGGTAGCCGTACTTCCAATCGAGGGGGATTTTTTATTACACGACTGCCCAATAAAAGGAGTGTTATGTTTTCAGGGTTCGTGTAGGTATGTATGTGTGTCTACGGCAGAGAAGTCGTATTTTTTTATAAATAAATGACTGTGGTATCGTTACGTAGTACCTAGATAGTTACGGGCTACGGCAGAGCAGTCGTATTTTTTAATAAGTTTAATTATATTCACTTGTTTAGCGTAGTAGCACACGCCGGGTATCCACTAGTTATAAATCAACAAGAACGAAATCGTATCAAATAACAAAATCATTAAAAGGAGTCCTATTTTGAATATACTTTCCAAACGGTCGACGGCTTCTTCCGAATATAATAAAACGACTCTTTTTATTATTGCCACAAGCGATAAAAAAGCTTTCATAAAAATACAAACTTAGCCCTTAGGACCGTGGCAATAAGGACTTATAGAGCTTTATATAAGTTTATAAACCTCTTATTTTATAGGAACGGGAATCATGAAGGGGTGACAAACCTTTAAGCCTCGGGTGACATATTTTTCTTATAACCTAGTTTCCCATAGATGGTGTATAGATTGAATCTATACTTGACCTTCTTAGTGCAACGCGAAACGCGCTTTTCTTGACGCCTGATACAGACGTTTTCGTGCTAAAGAAAACTATGTACATGTCATCGTAAGATTGCAAAGGCCGTTGGATTGTAATCTAACTAGCGATATTGTAAACTTTCGACAGATTACAATTTAACGCATTATTTTTCGTTAGATTGTAATCTGTTAGATATATAAACCCGATAAAACCTAACGTTCGACATAAAATGACCTAAGAATAAAACCTAAGGTAGTGAATAAATGACCAGGTAGTGCCGGGCACTACCTGGTCATTTATGTCGAACCGTAACCTAACCTACAAGAAAGAGACAAGAAAACGTAAATACAATGAATATTTCGAAAATTGACACTCGGACCATTGAACGGTTCACAATCCGTCGACAGTTTACAATATCGCTAGTTGGATTACAATCTAACGGTTTTTGCAATCTTACGGTGACATACATAAATCACTCGTGTACTCGTAACTTTCGCCATCACTACGTTGGACATTAAAAGGGAAGGAAATAAAAATCAGTATTGTGAATAAAAATCAGTATAATATACCTCAATACACGCTGACGAGTTCGCGGACATCAGCTAGTAAGTACATTAAGGTACTTTGTGTCTTTCCATTTATACTAGAAATAGAAGACGAGTTCAACGCTTTTTTGTCACACGCACGATTTTTGCAGTCCAGAGGTCCAATTTTCTAAGAAAATCGTAATTATTTGAGAGCTTATAACGTATAAACAAAAAAAAATAAGGTACTCGAACTGTTTATGAAGTTCATATACTTGCTTTTCGGCATAAACATCTATGAACTCTTTAAATCTTTTGTTCTATTCTGTAATTTTTTTTCATCCTATCTATTCGAAAAGGACGACTTGGTTCGCCTTTAAGTGCGCCCAAAGGTAGTGTTTTCTATAAGGAACTTTAGCGGGCAGAAATGAGTTTTTAATCCTCTTTATTTCAAAAAGTGCGCTGCAATTATCTTTTCCGCGCACTTTTTGAATTTGGAACATCTTAGTGTTCAGCGCTAAAGAAATCGAACGCGAATATTGTTTGAATAGAGACTGAATGGTACGACGGCCCATAGTCGCGCTGCCGGCTTTAATTTGGTTTCCTATTTTTTTTTATTAAAAAACAAAAACAAATTAAAAATGCGCGAACTAAAGGCCGCGTTTTCGTAAATTTTCATGGATTGTTAAAAATTCATGGTTTTATTTTGAAAAATGAGTTCTTCAAATGACAGTGAAAGTATAGAATTAATTCCTGAAATTATTAGAACTGACGCAAGAAATGTGATCTATTACTTGCAAAATCCCGGGAGAAATATATGAAAGCCTACCTATGGTAATTTTATTGAATGGAGAAATGCAATAGGCTAGGCGCCAAGAATTGTTCAGAATCTGTGTTTTGGCCTACTTCCAGTACTTAGCCAAAACTAAACAACCTTCCACTCTTTGGAGTACCTACTCAATGCTAAAATCAACAGTTAGTTCTAATAATAGCGTATCTGAAGAGAATGTCTGATTGATTTGTAGTTTTATTTTCTCATAGAGGGTAATGAAAAGTAGAGTGTATCAGTCGGGCGCAAAATATTTTTGGGCTCGGGCGATGTACTTTGAACCCCTCACACGTTCAGGATTCTACTATAGAATCCCTCACTTCGCTTTGGATTCAAAAAGCGCCCTCGCCGTAAAAATATTATTTTGCTCCCTTATAATACAATCTACTATTAAATAAATGACTCGTAGGTTTCGTCATCCCTACGCTGGAGGTTAAAAGGAAGGGAAATAAACAGTATTGCGATACGGCCGGGAATGTAATGACAATGGTGGTTTTACGGTTACGACCTCCTACCGAGCGTCGTTTGCGGGATTGCCGCGCTTGTGTGAAAAGCGGTCCAAATTACTGTACCTACTAATAAATAAATAAAAAATATAGAAGTTGATTTCGAGTAACCATGGGCTCATAGAATAATTAAACTAAGTATAATATTATTATTATAGCACTAGATTATTCCCGCGACTTCGTCCGCGTGGATTAAGATTTTTGAGTCCCGCGGGATCTCTTTAATTTTCCGAGATCAAAAGCCTTATCCTTCTCCGGGATACACTCTACTCCTGTACTAAGATTTCATCAAAATCGGTTGAGCAGATGGGCCGTGAAAGCGTAGCAGACAGACACACTTTCGCATTTATAATATTAGTATGGATATGGATATTAGTATGGAATTATTTTAATCCAGTCCATTTCTTAAGAAAAAGTTCATAGGTTTACTATAAACTGTCCATCTCAGTTCACTTTTTAACTTGAAATATTTAGGTTTACAAAGTACAATATATTAAACTAAAATCATAGATATTATAAATGCGAAAGTGCGTTTGTTTGTTGGTTTGTCCTTCAATCGCGCCGCAAAGGAGCAATGGATCGACGTGATTTTTGGCATGGGTATAGTTGAGGACCTGAAGAGTGACATAGGCTACTTTTTATCCCGGAAAATTAAGGAGTTCCCGCGGGAATCAAAAGAACTTCAACCACGCGGATGAAGTCGCGGGCATTAGGTAGTTACCTATAACTAAGCAAATTAATAAGCAAATTACTAAGTACTACATGGTTTCTAGAGCAGCTGCTCAAACCCTGCAGCAACGGTTCTCATAATTTCATCTCTCCTATGAGAGTGGAGGCCTGTGCCCAGCTGTGGGACGTTTATGGGCTGTAGTGGATGGATGGATAGAGATATAATGAAAGTAACAGCTGGTGAGAGAAGTAAGTAAGTAAGTAAAAACACTTTATTACACACAAACAAATAATAAAACAGAGGTAAAACGAATCATAACAGAATTTACAACTTGTTACGGTGTAAAGGCGGCCTTATCACTATGAGTGATCTCTTCCAGGCAACATTTTTTATGATGGATTGGTTGCATGATGTCAGGGCGGTGCACACGTGTACATTTCTAAGAGAAAAATAATAACAATCTACATCTCATCTATTACAACTAACTATTACAATATAATAAACTTACTTAACAGTACATACTATAGTTACATACTATTCTACTTATATGACAATATAAATCTAAAAATAACATAAAACATAAAGAAGAAGTAAATAAATACCAAAAAAAATAATTACTGATATACCTACATAATGAATATAACTTGACCAGTTTTACCACCGCTCATTTCAAAGTGACCGCCATTCGTTTTTAGCCGACTTCCTAAACAGGAGGAGGTTCTCCATTCGGCGCGTATTTTTTTTTAATGTATGGGTTTAACCTAATTGCTCGTGTTAATGATTCAATTCGGAAATGCATTTAGGAACGATAGGAGATGCTAGCGTTCTTGGCACAGTTCCAGGCGTGCATGATTTATTATATTAATTACCAACCCACAGATAATATACCTACCTACCTAAGCTTTTAGATAGGAAGGTACGATTAGCGATAAGTTTAGTCCCACAAACTCATATGACCAGAGGCCAAAATTGGAACTAATTTTGTGTGACCTGCAGTGGCCAAAATTGGAACTTATTTTTATGCCTGTTTTATTTTATTTTTCATAGATCCACCGACGCGGTCACCGGGTACCGGGTACGTAGGTACTACGTAGTAAGTCAAAGTAGTAAGTACCTTACGTAAAAATTACTTATGTAGAAACGAATTACACAAAAGTGAGCAGAGAAATCATTGCGACGCAACGCGACGCGATACGGCTCTATAGAAACTGTCAAAATGAATACGCAACAACGTAGACCACGTGAATGGTCAGGTATTGTTTGGTATCATTTATCGCTAACGGATCCCACGTATGACAATGCTTTAATTTAGGTTATCCATACTAATATTATAAATGTGAAAGTGTGTCTGTCTGTCTGTCTGTCTGCTACGCTTTCCTAGGCTACTTTTTATCCCGGAAAATTGAAGAGTTCCCGCGGGAATTAAAAAACATCAATCCACGCGGATGAAGTCGCGGGCATCATCTAGTGTTATATATTAGTGGCTCTCATTACGAGAGGAAAATCATGCTGAGAAACACATGTATGCCTAAGAGTTCTTCATAATGTTCTCGAAGGTGTGTGAAGCCTGCATCCACACTTGGCCAGCATGTTGGAACATGGCGAGAAGAAACTCATGCTGAGAAGTGAGCCGGTGTGTATTGAAAATATGGTGATGACGAAATGTATTTTGGAGTTATACTTTCCATATAAACGGTTACAGGCAATCAACCGGTTTCCCCGCCTATTGCCAGCCGGATATTTGCTGAGGGCTTGAGGCGTACGAGGAAATTTCCTTCATAGGAATATTGGAATCAGCGAAGTTATATCGTCGGAATGCTATTTGGTGCAAATGGAATAAAAAATATAATATGGTATGGGATACTAAATGATATTTTTATTGTGGCTAACGCCATTGATTGCGATCTCTCTTAAAGTCGTATTATTTTAATATTGTTGACATTCGTGTTGTAGAATTATAATCCTTACTGTAGCGATATCAAGGAACGTGACATAAAGCTGTCAATTTGAAATAATACTGCTTTATGTGATGGTAGTAACCGCCCTGGTCGTAAGTGATGATGCAGTTTTAAGATGGTAGCGGATTAGGGGCATGGTAGTTACCTATATTTAACCCGTACCCCTAATAATCAGTTTCGACACGATATCGTACCGGAAAGCTAAATCGCTTGGTGGTACGTCTTTTGCTAGTAGAGTAGTAACTAGCCACTGCCCAAGCCTCCTACTAGACCAGACTAGAGAAAATTCGGAAATAATAATTTACAATTTGACCCTGTCGGAAATCGAACCCGGGACCTCCCGTTAATAAGACAGCAGCGCTCATCACTACGCCAGGAGGTCGTCAAAATGTTAACTTAAGGCCATCGCACACTATATCGACCTAACCCTACATCAACCCATCTCTACTCCAAATTTCAACGCCAGTGGCGCAGTGGTTAGGTTAGGTTAACGCTGTGGTATTTAAAATTGGGGGTTTTAAGTTTGATCCCCGGGGACAATTAGTAAATCTTTTAATTTCTAAATTCTCTGTTGTCTGTTGTGATGGATGGTTTCGGCCGTGGCTAGTTAGTTCGCAAAGACGTGCCACCAAGCTAATGGCAGCAATAATGCACATTATGATGACTATCATGTCTGTGGACGCAATGTCTATTTGCACTAGAGACAGACTAGAATCTAAAAGTACATCAGCATAATATTTAAGTAGTCGAATACATCAGCTAGTATTTAATAAAAACAAACAATTTCTTACCTTCTAAAGCCATAAACATAGCTGCACCCATAACACTGTACAACACCAAACAAATAGTCAAGAAAAAGTGCGTAAACCACTTCTTGGACAGTATCTTTAACTTATTGTAGAACCAGAACGCGGTCTTTTCTCCCATACTTAACCCACTTTTAGCTGTGTTCATAGTAAAGTCTTTGAAACCTTTGAACTGTTTAAACATAAAGTCTGACGCTTTATTTTGATACATGTGCATGAAAGGGTTGAAATATGGATTTGTATGTGGATCTGATCTAAGTGACGCAGGAGTTTGAGGTGCTTTTCCATAGTACTTGGTCGCTGTAGGCCCCCAATACATAGTTGAAGGTGTGGTCGGGACTTTAGGGGTAGGTGGCACGGGACTTGGTATTTGCAGGGTTATCTTTGGTTTTGAAAGTCTTTTTGGTGGTGGTGGAGGCGGGTAGCCGGGCACTTCTAAGGTATCCATTTTAATTTATTTGTTTAACCGAATTTGCTTAGATTTTTAATGTTTTTTTTTTGAAAGTCACTATCACTGAAAACTTTTTTCGTACATTAGTTTTAGTTTGTCACAATACGTCCGCGAGATCTCGTCGTGGATGGACACTGGGATTATAAATAAAGCCCGGTTCAGTCCAGCCCACGTGTCATCGGTCCCTATGCGTAACGCACTTTTCCGCTTTCCACTTCACCGTTTTCCGATATTTCGTTTTTGTCACGTTATTTCACGGAATTCGTGTAGGTATGAGCTTTCCGAGGCTGTGAAGCTTCTCTTTCCTACGAGTGGTGAATAAAAATATAAATAATGGTACAATCTTAAAGAAAATTTAAATAGGTAAGTACATGTAATTTTTTAAATCTCATTTCATCTCATCTCATATATATAATATGAAATCTTTAAGGGATCAACGCACAGCCTAAACCGCTGGAGTTTTGGACAGGAGGTTCCTTTTGTGACGTAGGCGCTCACTAAGGAAGGATTATTTAAAATTCCACCCCCAAAGGGGTAAAATAGGGATTGAAAGTTTGTAGAAAGCTCTTCATTTTTCAAGTTATGGCAATGTGTTTCTTTATTTTAAGTTATAGGTTTAAAATAAAGAAACACGTTTCACAGTTTTTAAAAATTCTACCCCCAAAGGAGTGAAATAGAGTTTGTCATTTTTTCGTGATTTATCAATCACGCCGCAACAGAGCAACGGATATTTTGCAAGGGTAGTTGAGGACCTGGGGAGTGTCATATGCTACATTTTATCCCGCTTTAAGGAATGCCTGTGAGAATTAAAAAACTTATACCACGCGAACGAAGTCGCGAGCATCCGCTAGTTTAAGAATAAATGATCAGAAGAAATCATATAAGTAAATATTTTTTTCTTCACGCTCGCGTCGCTTGGCCCCATTGTATCCGTAGTTTCATAAGACCGTGTCCGTAGTACTCGACCTGTCAATGCTATCAATAAATAGGTAAGTAATGTCCCTAAACTGTAATAAAACAACTATTACTACCACTACAGCCCATTGACGTCCCACTGCTGGGCACAGGCATCCACTCTCATAAGAGAGGGAATTAGAGCTTAGACCCACCACGCTGCTCCAATGCGGGTTGGCGGGTAATAAAATAACGATAAATGATAATTATTGATGATTTATTATTACTTACCTCGATTAATTCTTTATATGTGTCACCGTAAGATTGCAAAAACCGTTAGATTGTAATCCAACTAGCGATATTGTAAACTGTCGACAGATTGTGAACCGTTCAATGTTCTATTCATTGTATTACGTTTTCTTGTCTCTTTCTTGTAGGTTAGGTTAGGGTTCGACATAAATAATCAGGTACTCAGGCAATCAGGCACTTAGGTTTTGTCGGATAAATATATCTAACAGATTACAATTTACCGAAAAATAATATGTTAAATTGTAATCTGTTGACAGTTCACAATATCGCTAGTTAGATTACAATCCAACGGCCTTTGCAATCTTACGGTGACATATCCATGTCAAAAATCTTCTTTAACGCATCTTTAATCGACATTCGCATACCCATCAGCCATCATAATTAATCAAGAAGACATTAATATTTTACGGAATAAAATAATAGTATTATCTAAATAATAATGGATTTGTGCTCTATCAATTTAATTTTCTATGGATTTTTTTGTGATAAAAGATCAGTATAGGTACCTTAACCTATGCAATGTTATCCGTAGCTCTTCGTTCTTGATTCTTCGTTCTTGATACGTACTAAGTATACATTTTTTATTGAAGGAGGTATACCCAAGAATAATTCATGTGCATAGACAATACATATGTACACGAATTATTCTTAATCATAACATTAGGTACCGCAATATAACACACAATATTACAGTATTCAAGCAGCAGTAAAACCATGTAAAACACATACATCATACATCTGGTAAACCGCAACGTTTGAATGCGGTGTGCTCGACATTACTCAAAGATCTTCCACGTTATTCCGAAATTAATTGTGCCTTAAAAATACACCGGAGATTAATAAAAACTAGTTGATATCCGCCACTTTGTCCACATGGGAATAGGTTTTTAAAAATTCCTGGGTAACTTTTTAATTTTTCGCGATAAAAGTAGGCTTAAATATCTCCGTGATACAAGCCATCACTGTACTATCAAAATCGGTTGAGTGAATGGGCCGTGAAAATGTTACAGACAGACACACTATCGCATTTATAATATTAGCACAGTTTTACGATATTAGTATGTATGGATTTTGAAACAACGGTAAACATACGCAACACACTCCGGTAAACCGCAACGATTGAATGCGGTAACACTTACGTGCTCAACATTACTTGACGATTTGGAATTAAATGTGCCGTGAAAATACACCGGGATGAGTGAACCGACGAGACACTTCTCGTTCTCGGTTTCGTCACCGCGACATCAAAGTACCGCGAATCATTTGATGATAAATAAAATTAATTGTAAAGATCGGTACCGAAATATAACACGAAATATAACAATATTACAGCATTCAAGCATCAGTAAAACGCACACATCAGCAGGCCGACCGCGTATCTTTTGCATCAATCATTGATACATCGCAATCACCTCTGATTGGTTAACACTCTTCCACTATTGGACGAAATCCATTGACGCAGCAAGAATACCATAAATTCAGCCAGTCGGAGGTGATTGCGATGTGTCAATGATTGATGCAAACGATACGCGGTCGCCCTGCTGGTAAACCGCAACGTTTGAGTGCGGTTCCACTTATGTGCTAGACATTACTCAAAGATCTTCCACGCTATTCCGGAATTAAATGTGCCGTGAAAAGTGGTGAAAATAAACCGGGATGACACTTCTCGTACTCGGTTTCGTCACCACGACATCAAAATACCGCGAATCATTTGATGATGAATAAAATTAATTGTATAAATCGGTGGCGCTTGCGTGACTCAGACAACTATTTTGGTTTGAAGTGAAGAGAAAATTCTGAGTATAATGTCACGAAAACTTTGGAAATTTTGACCAAACTAGATGACTGCGACTTCTTCTGCATGGATTTGGGATTTCAAATATCACGGGGTAACTCTGGGGGGTCCGATTTTCCGGAATAAAAATTAGGTTAGGTATAATATGTCCGTCCTCAGAATTATTTTGGTTTGAATTGAAAGGGAAATTATTCTGGGTATCATTTCACGAAAACTTTGGAGATTATTACAAAACTAGACGACTTCGACCTGGTGGATTTGGCTTTGTATCCCGGAGAGTCAAAGAGTTCCAACGAGATTTTGCAGCAGTGGTGAGCGCTGTGGTCCTAAAACTGGCAGGGTTAATTCGGGAATTTATATTTTCTGAATTTTCTCTAGTCTGGCCTGGTGGGACGCTTCGGCTGTGGCTAGTTATCACCCTATCGGCAAAGGCGTACCGCTATTTAGCGTTACGGTACGATACCGTGAAGAAACCGGTTTCTTCAATAGTGGCTTAAAAAAATAAAAATAAATGATTTTTTAAACCTAAATCCGTGTTGTCGCGGGCATCGTCTAGTTATCTAAAAGTAGCTTGTTTTGTAACAGATAACTTGACGAAAGATGTTAAGGCATCTCTCAGTAGTTATGAAAATAGCCCGGCAAAGTTAGCCTTCAGATTATTTCGCGGAAAACTAACGTTTGAACGTATTTTAAATACACTCCGAAGACACTAAAATACAAGTGTTTATTTAGAGTTCGGTCATTACAGTTAGATACTTACGTTTCGAAGTGTCTTAATAAATCACAACTTTTTCTCGTAGCTTCTTTCGATTTATGTTTCTAAAGAATTATTATCGAGTAGACAGTGAGTAGGGAGTAACTGTGCAAGCGCTTGAAAATTTTATGTGTTTTAACTTAGCTGATAATATCCATAACGATGCCTCGTTGGTCTAGTGGTTAGCATGTTCGACTGCGATCGACGAGGTCCCGGGTTCGAGTCCCGGGTCGGGCAATAAGAGGTATTGGCTTTTTCTAACAGGAAAATCTCAGTACTAGCCCGGAGTTGGCGGTGTTGGGGGCGTTTCACGCCCGTGCCTCGGAGAGCACGTCAAGCCGTCGGTCCAGCGCCTGATTAATCTCCGGTCGTGTCGGATTTTCCGTCCCATTGGGCTATGAGAGTTAAGGAACAGAGAGTGCCGTGTGTATCCGCACACACTTGTGCACTGTAATATCTCCCGCGCAGATGGCTAATCTCTCTTGAGACAGGCCGCCGTGGCCGAAATTCCGTCGGGAGGACATTATCATTATAATATCCGTATACCATTGGGTAGGTATTTGACAACAAACAAATCAGCATCTTTTTTCCAAACGTCAAAACGCGCGCTTGGTATGGGATTTTGTATGAAACACAGAATTGTGACATAGTAAAAGTTCACGCACTTTTTTACTTCAATCGATAGTTCAAAATGGTTTTCAAACATAAAACTAACAGGGGACATTGATATTACGACTTTTGGGAGATCCTCTATTTAATAATGACTAAAAATTAATTTGACAAGTCGTAAAATAGGTAATAGGTAACTATCCCAATATTCAATGTACTCTGTGGTATTAACCTACCCAATTAAACTAATTAATTTACAGCTAACATTTGCAAACGAAACGCGCTTTAAGACTGTTCACATTTTATAAGTTACTCATCATATCATACTCAATATATTTATTCCATGTAGGACATAATACCTACCTATGTGTCTCTTAAGTTAGGTAGGTACGTCATGTTTCGACTGTACCACCAGTTCGGAAAGAAGCTTCATGGCTAGATTACATATACTTATAGTAGTGAGACAATTTGGGTTGAGATCTACGATTGATAAGTTCACTAGGTACTTATTATTCAATTGATTTATTAGGTACCTACATGTAGGACATAGTACCTGTGTCTCTTATGTTAGGTCATGTTTTGACTCTACCAGCGGTTTGGAAATCAGTTCTACTGAGAATAGTTGGCAAGAAACTCAGTAATTGCTCTTTTTAAAAATAAAATCATTACAATAGATAGATACATGTATATTATTATAGTAGTGTACGGTATTAGGTAGGTATACTTTCCTGTCGGGCTTATTTGAGATGATGAAAACTCATATTATATCTCAGTTTATGTAGACCCTAGGTTGTGCAGTCCATTTAAATTATGTCAGCGACAAACATAAATCGTAGTTTACAGTAACATCAGAGGCGATAGATTTTACGACGGCCATCTGTGATTTAATGCCATCGATCTAAATGCAAATTAGGTAGCTAGTTTGCGATGCAGTAAAATTTAGTTCCTTGTCAATAAATAGAACAATATCAATTAGAAGAAAAGTACATAATTATTCGCTTTCATCTATAACAAAAACCGACTTCAAAACTATACCTACCTATAGGTACCAACTTGAACTAAAAAGTAATAAACATTATCTGGGTATATATTTTCTTTTCTGTTGATTTTCTGAAAAAGCGCTCAATCAATTTCGATAAAATTTATATGGGATCACCTCTGAAGTATGACCTGCCAAACAAAAAAAGAATCATCAAAATTGATTAATAATAATTGGTGGAATGATCGCGTAACAATACATACAAAAAAAACGGCTCAACTTTAGTATATGTGCCGCGCAGTAGACAGTTCATTTTTTTTTTACAGAAAGGTATTAATGTAATAAACGTAACGCCAAAATATTTTCCGTCGAATCGTAATAGTTTTCGAGATATTTTTTTTTGAAAAATCACAATTTTCACCATTTCAAGACGACATTTGTCATAGATTAGTAAGATTACAGACTCACTGACGTTTGGTTAGCGTTTATAAGTTTCGTTTTACGTATTGCATTCCGTTCCAAACATAAAAAGTATTACAAAAAATACTAATTAAGCAGTAACCGTATTAAATCTACATGAAATACCTATAAATCCCTATTAGGCATAATATTTTTATATTTTCTGTACATTTATATGCACTTGATAATAAATATTTTAAAACATCGAGTTTTAAGTCTACTGAATGGAAAAACGGAACGCGCGCGCCATTTTGCTTCTTGACATTTAAAATGTCAAAATATCCTATATGTTACTTGTCTCTGGTCAAAATGTCGTTTGATAGTCATCGTTCGTCCGCCTTTCAGTTGAGAGCATTTATTGTACTCCTGTTTGTGTTGACCACGTGTGACTACCATGGCGTCTTCGAAGCCCCAGGCCTCGTCGTCCGCTGCGTCAAGTGCTAGTGCTACGTTGAGTAAAGTGCAAGTGTTGGACTCTCATGAGCCACTTGCGCTCAGGTCTCCGAGTGCTAGTGCTCCGCCGTGTGTAGTGCAAGTGTTGGACTCATATGAGCCACTTGCGCTCTCATCACCGCGTCTTAGTGCTTCGCCAGTGCAAGTGTTGGACTCTGATGAGCCACTTGTGCTCGCAAGTGCTGCGTCTTCTCGTGTAGTGCAAGTGTTAGACTCTTATGAGCCACTTGCGCTCACATCACCGCGTGTTAGTGCTTCGCCAGTGCAAGTGTTGGACTCTAATGAGCCACTTGTGCTCGCAAGTGCTGCTTCTTCTTGTGTAGGGCAACCTACCCGTGCTTCTACCCCATCACCTTCATGCTCGCAAGAGCCTGTGGCATCTAGCTCAAGAGGATCCACTGGGACTAGGAAGTATCCTTATGCTGCTGAAATTAGGCATTGGTGGAATTTTGGCATGTTAACTAAGAAGCTGGGCACGGAGGAGCAATGCCTGCAGTTTGCGGAAGAAAGAGGTCTCCTTCCCCTTGAAAAACTGTGTTCTTACCACAAGAAACCAATGACATTAAGTGCTGGGCATGGGCTGGGAGTATTCCGCTGCCGCAAAAGTAATTGTAGAATTAAAGGACACAGCAGGGCTAAGGGGACCTGGTTTGAGAATGTCAAGATTGCGCTAGTAACAGTTTTTAAAATTATGTACATGTTCAGCCATAATTTTAGCTATGAGCATGTACAACGGGAGACCTGTTCAGAGGACGAAGAGTCAGTGTTATCTATGCCAACAATTTCGGATTGGTATAATTACTGCCGTGAATGTATTATAATATATGAATTAGAAAACCAAGAATACAAAACAAAGATAGGGGGTCATAATAAAGTGGTTCAAATAGACGAGTCAAAATTTGGCAAAAGAAAGTATAATTGTGGAAGGCACATAGAAGGCCACTGGGTGATTGGAATGATCGAGGATAGGAGTGAGGACCTCAGACTTGAAGTGTGTCCCGATAACGAGAGATCGGCAGAAGTATTGGTGCCACTCATAAAGAAGCATGTTCAGGAAGGCTCCATAATTCATACAGATTTTTGGAGAGCATACGACTGCCTTCCTGAACATGGATATACTCACAAAAAAGTTAACCATAGTGACACAACAAATAAATTTGTGGCACCAGATGGGACACACACACAAAGGATTGAAAGCCAGTGGCGTGTCCTCAAAAGAGCATTCCACCACGACCAATCTAAAACAGATTTTGCAGATTGGCTAATTGTCTATAATTGGAGAAGAAAAATAAGATTGAACCACAAAGACCCCTTCGAGGAATTAATCACGGCAGTAAAATATGTATATCCAACATAAATTATAATAATATATTGTTTTATTTAATACATTAATACATAGTTTTATTAAATTTATGTAGTTTTATTTATAAAACTCATCTTCCTGCATAGCATTAAGAAATCCTCAGGTCAGGTTAGAAGAAAAAAATAAGCACAAAGGCTGGGGCAGGAGCGAGTGGAGCACAGCTCCCGCCACAGCCTTCTGTGTGGTTTTTTTTAAGTGCCCAGAAAGACTTAAGCATCACTTAGGTTAGGCTAGGGTTGAACGTGAAGATCCGGATAGTGCCCGACTGCAGGCCGGGCACTTAGGTTCCTATGGGTTTAATACACCGAACTTAAGTAAAAAAAAATTGCCAAAAAGCTAGGTTAGGTTAGGGTTGAACGTGAAGATCCGGGTAGTGCCCGGCCGCAGGCCGGGCACTTAGGTTCCTATAGGGTTAATACACCGAACTTAAGTAAAAAGAATATTTGTCAAAAGGCTAGGTTAGGTTAGGGTTGAACGTGAAGATCCGGATAGTGCCCGACTGCAGGCCGGGCACTTAGGTTCCTATGGGTTTAATACACCGAACTTAAGTAAAAAAAAAATTGCCAAAAAGCTAGGTTAGGTTAGGGTTGAACGTGAAGATCCGGGTAGTGCCCGGCCGCAGGCCGGGCACTTAGGTTCCTATAGGGTTAATACACCGAACTTAAGTAAAAAGAATATTTGTCAAAAGGCTAGGTTAGGTTAGGGTTGAACGTGAAGATCCGGGTAGTGCCCGGCCGCAGGCCGGGCACTTAGGTTCCTATAGGGTTAATACACCGAACTATGTGCCGGGAGGAGGGGGAGGATCCCCTGGCTCCCCCTAGCCACTAAGCAGCACCTGCCACCTTAACAGAGCTACCAACCCTACCGTTATCCCCCCCCTCCTCCTCCTCCCCTCCCCTCCCCCTTCCTTCCCCCACCCCCATCACTAATACCTACTCTCCACCTTAACTAGCGAAGTTAACCGCGAATTTCGTTAAAACTAACCTCAAAATTTTGAAATTTTAAAAAATTCATATCTCGAAAACTATTAGGAATCGACGAGTTTGACTTGGAGGGGGGGTAGACACCCCTCCCCCCTTCCCTCCCCCCCCCCTCCCCTCCCCCCTCCGCCGCGGCACATATACTAAAGGACAACCTAAAAAGTAGCCTGTCCTTTCCCGGGACATAATCCTATGTCATTGAAACCGGTAGAATAGATGGGCCGTGAAAGTGTATACAAACAAACTCACATTCGTATTTATAATAAGTACCTACTAGTTAGGAAGTTAGAATTTAGTGCCTCTACTAAGTGTTTTTTTATCCACTACCTACAAGTTAGTTAGCCCTTGTGCGATCTAAGATCATAATGACCTAACCTTTAAAATAGGTTAATATTATAGACACATTGATAAACAGAATACGGGGTAAGGATGGCGACATGGCGACCTAGGTATATCGGAAAGCGAAACGCTAGTTACGTCTTATATTTTCCGGGATAAAAAGTAGCCTATCCTTTCCCGGGACTTATTCCTATGTTTGTACCTCATTGAAACCGGTAGAATAGTTGGGCCGTGAAAGTGTATACAAACAAACTCACATTCGTATTTTTAGGCTGGGGTAGGGTAGGTCCTTTGGTCCCTCAGATTATTAATCAGTCCTACTCATTTAGTCTGTGGTAAGTGGTAATGTTGAAAACTTGTCTCCATGACAGTTACATTTGACAGTGACATCTACTGTATTCAGCAGGGCGACCGCGTAACTTATGCATCAATCATTGATACATCGCAATCACCTCTGATTGGTTAACACTCTTCCACTATTGGACGAAATCCATTGACGCAACAAGAATACCATAAATTCAGCCAATCGGAGGTGATTGTGATGTATCAATGATTGATGCAAAAGATACGCGATCGCCCTGCTGTAATCTTGTTTTGCCAAAATTGCCAAATTGTGCAATTTTTCCTGTTTTTATTTGAGTAAAATTAGATAAATAATAAAGAACGGGAAAGTAAAATAATGAAACGCGCTTTCGTGTACACAAACAGAACGGAAAATGATGGAAAACTTGTGGCCGTGGAAGACGCGTTTAAAGATTTCCTCAAGTCTATCGCTCTAAATTTCAATTCGGATCCGGAAAATCTTAAATTATATTCGTTTAATGGTTGTGAAATAAACGACACGAGAGTTATTAGGGACGACGAGAAGGTTTACTTGAGTTTAGAAAGTGGAAATGTTTCAGAAACCAATGATTCTACAGAAAATGCGTTTGGAAGTGTGCCTGTTTCGGATGGTGTAGGAAATAGTTGTAAGAAAGGCGTCGTCTCGGACTGGATCACGTTAAACGTTGGTGGTAAACACTTCACAACCTCACGATCTACACTATTAGTTAAGGAACCTCTATCTATGTTAGCGAGAATGTTCGCTGACGATAAGAACGTGTACCTAATGAATCCTAGTGCTAAGGATAAGGAGGGAGCGTACTTAATAGACAGGAGCCCGGAATATTTCGAGCCTATTTTAAATTATTTGAGACATGGCGAAGTTATTTTGGATAAGCATGTCAACCCTAAAGGCGTTTTGGAGGAGGCTGTGTTTTATGGTAAGGAAAATACTTTATTCTCATACTTGTGAAGTTTAATTACTGGACATATCTCGTGCTATACTAGAACTACATCCTTTTGCCACCAGTGCTAAACTAACTTGATGAAATTTTATACAGAAAACCTTTCATTATAGAAATAGAATGACATTGAATACCCCTATATAGTTAACAATAGTTTTAACTGTTTTTCGTAGTGAAACTTCTTTAGAATTGTGATTTGAAAATTCGATGAAACAAAAAAGCGACACCAAAAAGAGACAACCAGATTCATAATAGGATTTTGCCTGCGAGAGAATGAGATTGAATACAAGTTATATTTCTCTCATTCTCTTGTAGGCTACTTAGCCTGCGAGAAAATGAGATAGAATAGAAGCTTTATTTATCTCATTCTCTCGTAGGCTACTTTCTGAAGTTTCACTTCTGTTGTGTGAATTGCACACACACACATTTTTGTAATTTATGGACTTAAGCACTAGGCTGTTGTCAACATTGCTAGTAAGCCTTAGATGGAGGGCACCAACCCAAAAGATACCTATTCACTCTTCATTTACAGATATCAGTATAAAAATTTGAGGAAAAAACATTAGCACATCGATGAAGAGATAAATAAATTAGTCAAACAAGTATATTTATGTTTTCAGGTATAGACTCAATGATACCCCAGTTGCATCATTTATTAGAAGAATCTACAAGCCAAAGTGGTAGAAACCAGTCACTCAACAGGATGGATGTGATACGACTGATCATCATGACACCCACTACATCAGAACTCAGGTTTCAAGGTGTTAATTTAGCTGGTGCAGATTTGAATAGATTGGATTTGAGGAATATCAATTTTAAGGTATTTGTTTCAGTTGTATAAAACCAACCAATGGTTACTCAATCTAATCTTATCAAATTTAGCTTTCACTGTTCCACTACTGGGCCACTCACCTCATCATCGACTTGGCCTACCACACTAGCGTTGATGATTTTTGGGGTCCAGAAAAATGACTTTTAAAGATAAAAAATAGTTTGAATGTATGTAGCCTCTGGGATTGCAAGCTATCTATGTAGCAAGAAAAGAATACAATTATTTTGCTATAATCCGCCAACAGAAAAAATTCTGTATGGTCAAGCATGCAGTTACAAGCGAAGCACCGTTTACCTTCCCAACCAAGCAAGAAAGCTAAGTTCCCAAGCAAGCAATTCCACCACCACTCACATGCACCACCACACAAGACTTTTATTCTATTCTCGACGCAAGTTTCGCCCCGACACCGGCGCATCTTCAGGAGATGTCGACCTTACAATGCAAGATTGTCTAGTGACTAGACCTTGCTGCTTGCATGCTTGACCATACAGAATTTTTTCTGTTGGCGGATTATAGCAAAATAATTGTATTCTTTTCTTGCTAAATCATGAACTTCCGCAAAGTAACGCCTGATTCTATCCAATAGCTATCTATGTACCAAATTAGTTTAACAGGTAAAAGATAAACAGACAGGTCTTACACTCGTGCTTTGTTAGGTTTTTAAAAATCTCAAGAGATTTTAGAAAAGTCTAAAGACATAAATAGCTTATGTCTTGCCTGGGAATGCAACCTATCTCTGACAAATTTAGTCTAAATTGATGGTACAGGTAGGCTGTGAAGATGTAGTGGACAGATAGACATTCACATTAATAATATTAGTATGGATAATAGTTATAGTAATCAGTTTTTATAGTTTAATAGCCTAACTAATTGATGCCTGTGACCACATGGTTTAAGTTTCATAAATTAATTTTAATTTTCTTATATGTATAATATTAGCTAGGACAGCGTTCTTTTCATAGATTTTTTTTTTTTTTTATCCACTACTAGTTAGCCCTTGACTGCGATCTCACCTGATGGTAAGTGATGATGCAGTCCAAGATGGTAGCGGGCTAACCTGTTAGGGGCATGGCAGTTATATTAAAACCCATACCCCTATTCGGTTTCTACTACACGGCATCGTACCGGAACGCTAAATCGCTTGGCGGCACGTCTTTGCCGGTAGGGTGGTAACTAGCCACGGCCGAAGCCTCCCACCAGGCCAGACCAGGGAAAATTCAGAAATTATAAATTGTTTATCAAATGGATTAGAGGCAGCTGTAAGTCAAAAAGCATTGTATGAACTCCTTAAACAGTTCCAGTAATATATTTTAAGCTATCAAATAATTACGATTTGCTTGGACAATTGGACTTCAGACCTGTGTATTTCCAGTATGCATGTTTGGCGCGATGCAACCTGAGTGGTGCAAATCTGTCACACTGCTGCTTGGAGCGAGCTGACTTGTCACACGCCAATCTGGAGGGGGCTCAGTTGTTAGGAGTCAAGGCTCTGTGTGCTAATATGGAGGGTAAATAAGTCCAGGGACCCTATATTGGTTAAGGACCTCTGTATGTTCAAAGATATAGAAAAATGTGAGAAAAGAAAATGAGTGAAATAAATTAATTTTTTGGAGATCATTAAATAGAGGATCCCCCAAATGATGTTGAAACGCATCATAAGTTTTTTCGGCATTTCAATTATTAAATTAAACAAGACGTGATAATCTTACAATACACACTTAACAGTCCATATTATCTTGAAAACTTCTGAACCGATTTTGATGAAACTTACACAGTTCCCTAACTTGAAGTAAATTTAAGCCAATAAAAAAAACGGTCAAAATCTGATCAAAAGTTTCAGAGAAATCGACAAACAGACATACATACAAACATACACCTGTATGTTGTATGAGGCATGAAGTAGTTGCCTAGAAGAAGCTTCTTTTTTATAATTTTATTTTATGTTTTCAGGTGCTCTGTTGAAAGGATGCAACATGGAGGATCCTGCAGGATCGAGGGCTGTCATGGAAGGTGTTAATTTGAAAGGTATCAACCCTTTTTAATTATTTACTAGATGATGCCCGGGACATAGTCAGTGTGGATTAAGTTTTTGATTCCTGCGGGGACTTAAATTTTCCGGGATGAAAGTAGCCCATGTGCTAACACGGGATACAACCTACCCCTGTACTAAATTTCATTAAAATTGGTTGAACAGATAGGCCGTGAAAGCATAGCAGATAGACACACTTTCGCATGTATAATAATATTAGTATGGATTTTTGAAATAATTCCTTACACTATGCCACCTAAAGTTTAATCTAAATCTGACAAGTAGAAGTTAGTAACTTAATACCCACGAGTTTCATGCAGAAAATCTTAAGGTTATATTTAAATTTTTTTAAAAGCCTGGAACTAATTAGATAGTATAATAGCTATGTAAACAAAATATTATCTTGGAAGTGGAATTTTACCAAAAGTTTTTTAAAACTACATGTAATCTAATTGAATTCAAATAATTTCAGGTGCGAACTTAGAAGGTAGCAACATGGCGGGAGTCAATTTGCGAGTGGCAACATTGAAGAATGCCAACCTTCAGAATTGTGATCTCAGAACGGCTGTGTTGGCTGGAGCTGATTTAGAGGTGACAGCATTTCAATATGGGTATGTTCCGATATACACTGCGAGCACTGTTCAGTGCTCTTACTGGGGAGAAATTTGTTCCATTATGGACTGACAGGATACTGCGGCAGTTTCCTAGGAAAACAGATGACGTCATAAATCGTCGCCATTTTTGTACCGTGAGCACTGACGTTTTCGAGGTAAGGTGCTCTCAGTGCTGACTGTGTTCCATTTTAAACAGTAACCAGTATAGCTAACTATAAAGGAACAGCTTCGCAGTTTACTAAAATGACGTCACACCTTACAGTGCTCACAGTGTATATTGGAACATGCCATATATCTGGCATTGATTCTAGAGGTTTAATTGTTCTATGATTTATTAGCTCAACATTTTTTTTTAAATTACTTCGAGAAGCCATATTTCTTTAAAAGAATAGTATAAAATTAAAAAAAAAATCTAGAACACCCAACCGTAAACTTTGTAACAATGCGATAAATTCTAAAACTTCGCAAGAGTTCCGATTTTATGTTTTTTTTTTTGTTTTTTAGAGTTGCGACTTGTCGGGCAGTGATCTTCACGAAGCTAATTTGCGAGGCGCTAACCTGAAAGATGCGGCTTTCGAACTAATGTTGACACCACTTCACATGTCACAGACTATAAGATAATTTATTTAAATACACAATTTACCTATTTATTTACGTTATGAAAATAAAACATTACGTTCAGTTTATATTCTTTGATTTAATGACCTTTTTTCAAAAACTAAATTCCGTCTGCTTCTCTTGCTAAGGGCCTCCGCCCACGTCAGACTTTGTAGGTCCGTTATACGGCCCGATAATTTGGTAGACCGATTTTGTCTTGACTTGACGCCCACGCTACCCATCTTTGGAAGTGCACGTAATTAATTCATCGACTGTCGGTGAGTAGTGTGTTACTTTAGGCGTAGGTATACTTACATATCCGAACGCAAAGAGAAATTATTTATTAAACTACAATACCTACTACGTTCTATCCGAACGGTTCATATTCCACCGATAATCGGATCAGACGAGTCACGAGATGCATCAATTTTGTTTTTGACCGACTTTTCTAGGACGTGCGTTTCAATATCGCATCCTATATTTCAATGTTTAAATAAACCTAATTAATATGTTTTTAATATAAAAAACAAAAATATTAACCTTTTATAAAATAAAGCAGTGGTTGCTAATTAATAAATAATTATTATGATTAATTATGTATTTATTTAAATAAAAATCAATAATTTAGTCTTTAATTGGCACACCAATAATAAGATTACATAAACATAAATCGCGATTGTTTATCGATTTTTGTGTTCATCACTACACTAATAAAATGTGGTATCCACACTCCACAGGTGGTATCATTATTTTACAAAATGACACTTGACAGTAGCTAATGTCAAATGTGGAATCGAATTTTAATTAATCGGCAGGAGGCCATTGGTTTTTAAGTATAATATTTGGTTTGGTTCTGGTTCAATAGCACTCAGAATAAAAAACCACCCTCCATACTGAACTGGGACATGTCATTTGGAGTAATTACGTTCAGTAATTCAGAAGTTTTAAGGCTCTGACAGACGGACGGACGGACGGGCAAGTGCAAATTCACTCAAGTAGACTCAGAGACATAGAAATATACTTATTCATAGTAGAATACTAGAATACATTTACTTGCTCAGAGACCTTCGCTTCGCTCGGTCAATAATAAATTTTAAAAAATTTCAACAACTTACGTTGTACAAAATAATGATGAATATTTTCTTTCCTTGTTTATTTCTCAAAGGGACGAACCGCTTCGAAAATTGGAAATTATTACTGAAGATGTTAGTACCATAGAGGTAGAATATGTTCCAATGAGTTAGAGAAAACTCCACAGACATAATTATTAAACACAGACATAATAAAGAAAAAAATCTGTGTTATTAAACAAAAGGAAAACTCCTACTACCTATAGGAAAACTGCACAAGAGAAAATAAGTAGAAATCACAGACATAATAAAGGAAAGAGATAATAAAATCATGCAGGAGACTTACTCTGAGTCCTGAGAGGAAAGTTTAATCGTAGACTGAGAGAGATATATAGACGACGCCATATCTCCTTTTCACTCCCACATGAAAGAGATGCAGTGTTGGGATGTTACACAAGATAGAATGAGAAAAAAACATGTTTTCTTTTATCCCTTTCTGCGTGTAACGGTTTTGTTCTTAAAGCACTTAATGTGTTTGGTGCTTTGCAGCGTTTTGCTATAACCTATCCCTTTCGGTTACACGCTGGCATTGATTCTAGAGGTTTAATTGTTCTATGGTTTAACTAATCCTCTAATCCGTAGACTGAGAGAGATATATAGACGACGCCATATCTCCTTTTCACTCCCATATGAAAGAGATGCAGTGTTGGGATATTACACAAGATAGAATGAGAAAAAAACATGTTTTCTTTTATCCCTTTCTGCGTGTAACGGTTTTGTTCATAAAGCACTTAATGTGTTTGGTGCTTTGCAGCGTTTTGCCTATTATAACCTATCCCTTTCGGTTACACGCTGGCACTGATTCTAGAGGTTTCATTGTTCTATGCTCTAATCAGTGTGGCAACAAGAAAATAGCAATCACAATGAAACGGAACGTGAATTGACACTTGCTTTGATTATTATAATTACAAAGATAATTACTACATCCCTAAGTGCTTTGATTATGTTTAATATTTAATATTTAAATAAATATATTTACCACCCACCCATGGATGTCGTAATCGGAGACCGAAACCTAGGAACCGTCGTGGAACTGGAACCCTTAAATTATTTAATACTAGAGCTGGAACCGCAGGGCGACCGCGTATCTTTTGCATCAATCATTGATACATCGCAATCACTTCTGATTGGTTCACTCTTCCACTATTGGACGAACTCCATTGTCGCAGCAAGAATATCATAAATTCAGCCAATCGGAGGTGATTGCGATGTATCAATGATTGATGCAAAAGATACGCGGTCGCCCTGCCGGCCATCGTGATTGTGATTTTATGTAGGATTTAGGAATAATTCCTTTGATTAGGTATACCTAATCAAAGAGGAATTCAATGTACTCTGTGGAGGTTGTCAGGGTTGAAAGTATTATAAAACTACGTTTGATAAATTACAAAAAAAAATATATATACGCACCAAATTGAGAACCTCCTCTTTTTTGGAAATCGGTTAAAAATAAAATCAACCTCTATTTTTAATCCATACTAAATACTTATATTATAAATGCGATAGTGTGTCTGTCTATCTGCTACACTTTCACGGGCCATCTTTTCAACCGATTTGGATAAAATTATTATAGAAATGAAATGAAAATTCTTATTTATCCTGGGAAAGGACATAAGTTACTTTTTATCCTATTATGGAGTTCCCACCTGAGTAAAAAAACTTAATCCACACAACAGACGAAGTCGCGGACATCATCTAATATAAAATATATTGAAAGTATTTAGATCAACTTTTCTTTCGTCGATTCAGATTGAAATGACGTGAACAGGAACGCGTCCACTTAATTCTGTAGGTTGGCACCCTGTGCGTTCTGCAACGCGAAGTTGGTACTTGGTTCTTTGACTGCATTTGTTTTCTATTCGCGTTCTATTTTTGAGTGTGACGGTTCTATCGAGTGAAAATAAAAGCATTCTGTTTGCAAAAAAAAGATTGATTTGATGATTATCATTTAGGTCGCCATTTATTCGATCTTTTCCTCCCGATTGCGAAAGTTTTCACAATGCAGAACGGAGAAGAACCGCCGGCGTCGACCGAAACAGGTATGTTCCAAGTTTGTTGTCGTAAATCTTAGCAGGACAACAAAATTAAAAATGCGCTGTTTTCTTTCCGGATTTCGCCTCAAATATCTTCTAGAAACTCGTGTTAATGTTTATAAATCTCATGTAACACGTTGCGAGCACGTTATTTCGTAATACCCTCACGAATTATATTGAATAGGCATGTTTTCAACTTGCGGGAAAATTTTCTATTGTAGAATTCACCGTCCGGTCTACTGTCTACATAATTGCGCGGTTAAATTATATTTTCACTCAGTTTCGTGCATAGATTTACTGCGTTTTGTGTGGTTTCGCTTGCAATTATTAGTACTGTTGGTGGGCATAATTGGAGTGTGAAATATGAGTCACATTGCTGCCCACATATTGTAAAAATGTTATTTATTAAATCTCTTTAATTACCGCTATCATTTCAGTGTCATACTTGATGACTAATGATGTATTAGCAAAAAACGAGAGATTTATGAGAAGAAAATGTGGAGAATTCATTTTTTAGCTACCCACATACCGGTAACACAAATTTCTTATTTGAAACCACTTTTTGCATTGATATGAAATCTATTTTAATCATCATGTCAAATCTTATTGAAAACATCTAACTACCAAAGTATTTGAGTATAGCTTGTATTTTACATCTTCCAATATATATTTTAACTGGATTCATCCTGCATTTTAGTTACACACAAACATTGCTATGTTTATCCTATATTATAAAAGCGAAAGCAGGGGCAATACTGCCAATGCCTATAGCAATATTACTCAAAATGACAGTTTAAATGTTACATACCTTGACATTCCTAAAATAAGGATTATAATTCTAGAACACAGTCAACATTAATGAAGTAATATGGCATTAAGCATTGGCAGTACGACCCCTAATATCTCTGTACCTGGTTGTGTCACGGAAGGGATATAGGCTACTTGTTATCCTGGAAAATAAGAGAACTAAAAAAATTTAAACCAAGCAGCTGATTTCCGAAGTCGCCGGCATCATCTAGTTTATAATGAGTGTTATTAATAGCTCGGTGGGAGATTGTTACATACATTTGTGACTGGCATTAAATATTATGCATGCATAGATAATAATATGGTCTTACAGTTAATTAAATTCTGATAAGAAGTCAATTAGTGGACGGCTTCTATTCTACATAACATAGATGTTTAGTACACAATCCTATCATATCATGACTAGATAACAATTTTATTGAATAATAACTATGTGTAGTGGTTTCTGAATTTTAATCTAATTAAGTACAAAATAACTAGAAGAACTAGCAAACATATTATAAGAGTTATCAGTTTAGGGCTCCGTACCAAAAAAGGGTACCCTTATAATAACTAGGAACTCTGTCCTTCTATCTTTTTGACTTATGGTGAAAATTGACAAAAACAGGCTGGCCTGGTGCCTCTCACCACTTATAGAAAAATAAAATGAAGACTCTAACATTTTGTTTTTGTTTTGTTTTTGCAGTCCTAAAATAGAGGGATTTGTTTTTGTGACTGTAAATGAATTGAACAAAATAACTTGTTTCTTTCTAAGCTACTGAATCGGTGGGCGAATCTGACTTGCACTTGGCTGGTTTTTGTAGTAACTTAGTTAATTGATTAGCTTGGATTGTCACGCTCCAGCACCATTCGAACAAAGATTGTGAATTCCTTTCATATCATAATTAAATTGGTATTGTTAACCACTCATCTCATGCATTTAAAAACTCGATAAGGCAAAGTGGCAAAGAACAACAGTTGATATATGTATAGGTTGTTCTTAAATTTTTGCACAGTAAAATATTCAAATTGACAGTGAAATCCACATTGAAATTAATTTAGAAGAATATTTTGCTTTAAAACTCACAATGAGATTTAGTGACATGTGGCCCTTAAACTAGTAGTAAGCGTCCCTGTACAGTGCCCAGTAGTAATTCTCTCTCTGCGTCGTATTCCTCATTGCTGAGGGTCATGACCCCTTTCCATTAATCATATAATGGCAGGGATTTTCTTGGGATAATAATGTGGTGAGTTCCCAGGTCCTTCCGCATACGACTTGACTAAAGGTCCTATTTCAACTCCTAATGATTAGTATCAGATGTTAGTGATAACAACTGAGACTGAAGGCTTAACGTGTTCTCCGAGGCAGTAGTGACTAGTGAAACTGAATGATATTTAGCCACATCAATATCGGCCCAGTAGTTTTTCATGGAATTAATAACAATAAAGTCCTCCTTTCGTCATCACTACAGCCTATTAACGTCCCACTGCTGGGCACAGGCCTCCACTCTCATAGGAGAGCGGGAATTAGAGCTTAGACCCACCACGCTGCTCCAATGCGGGTTGGCGGGCTTTAACGATTATTATCATGTTAGTGATAATACAACTCCTTTCATCATGAGTGCCAAATTTTGTAGATTACCTATATTTTGTGGTTTAACAGCTGTCAGTAACTTATGGAATGTTATGTAATCAGGTGTGCAATGGCCTTGGATTCAAGCACTGCCTGTTCAAACTCCACATTGGTCCATATAACGGTGATAGCCTAGTGGTTTAGTGTCCCGGCTTCCTAGGTGGTCGGGGGTTCCATTCTATCCCCGGGCACTCACTTTGGACTATTGGAAGTAATGTGCGTTTTAAGAAATTAAATATCACTTGCTTTAACGGTGAAGGATAACATCGTGAGGACACCTGCATGCTCGAGAGTCCTTCATTATTTTCGAAGGCGTGTGAAGTCTGCCTATCCGCAATTGACCAGCGTGGTAGACTATGGCTAATCCTTCTCATTCTGAGAGAAGACTCGAATACGCGAATAGGTCTGTAGGTATGTGCCCCCCGATTGTGTAAGGAAATCGTAATCGTTATCGTTTTTAACCGACTTCCAAAAAAGAAGGAGGTTCTCAATTCGGCGCGTATTTTTTTTTTTAAATTCAAACGTATAATTCAACCTGTTTAAGGAGTTCACAGATGCTTATACGTCAAAAAGCAAGTATCAACTCCTTAACCAGTTCGAGTTATACGTTTTTAGCTATCAAATGATTGAGATTTGCTTAGACAATTGGGCCTCTAAACTGCTTGGCTATCGCCTATCACAGATTCTAAAAATTCTAAAAAAAACATAAATTCAAACCTTTTTATTCAAGTTGACTTAGACAAGTGCTTTTGAATAGTCAAGTGAATCTATCACTGGTTCGGAATGCTATTGCTACCTAGAAGAACCAGCAAGAAACTCTGTTGCTCTTTTGAAAATATCAATTTACAATAACATCAATGTAAAGATACATAAATAACCGCTAAAATCTAGGTTAACCAACCAACGATTTTTTCTTTGCAGTAAAAGTCCCAGAGGAGGTGACCAAGCAGTCGTTCAGGCTCAAAATATGGCGTCACTTGGAGACCAACGGCCTCGCCATGTTCCCGCGACCAGTATACAACCGGATCCCCAACTTCAAGGGCGCAGCTGAGGCGGCGGCCAAGCTTGCTGAGCTCGATGTCTTCAAGAACGCTACCACCGTGAAGGTCAACCCTGATAAGCCGCAGGAGCCTGTGAGGTGAGTGCTGTAGCTTAGGCCTTAGATGCTATACCGACTTATCTTCGCCGTTCGCTGGCTTATGCCCGATTTCACCCACCATTCCTAATTTTTAGGGAATACCTTACAGTTACACCATTTGACGACCTCCCTGGCGCAGTGGTGAGCGGTGTGGTCTTATTGTTTGAGGGCCCAGATTCGATTGCAGATTGCCACCGCAGGGTCAATTTGCAGATTTTTAGCATGGTTATAGAAGAGAACCAGGAGAGTTAGATACCTGGCTACTTCTTATTCCGGAAAATTGAGGAGTTCTCGTGCGAATGAAATAAAAATTATTTTACGCGGACGAAGTCACGGGCATCAGCTAGTATAAGATATACTCGTGATTCAAAATAGGTGAAATTCACTCATTCTGATTTCTGACCAGTCAGCTGTTCCAAACGTCACAATAAAAAGAACAACGACCCCTAAACTTATTTCCGTACCCGACACTCGAATGTGAATTTTGGCAGCAAAATGGCGTAGGCCTATTTAACTGATCAATATTTATAAATAGACAAGTGTGTGACTTCAATGCAGAAACATAAGTAGATAGAAATGGTGTTCGTTTTACTTCGTTCTCTCTTAATGGGCTAAACGCCCTCTCTCTTTGAGCCAGAACAGAAATGAACAAAAATTGGAAAGAACTAATCGCTAGCATACAACAACAAAGCAACGTAACTTAAACTTAAGCTCGTAAGTCAGTTTTACAATAACGTGCAAAGATGGGCGACTGACCATTTTTGCGTTGCATCGGCGCGGTGCGGTGACAATCTGACGCTCTTTAACATTTCTATTAGTTGTTCGGATTTCTCTGAAAACTTTAACTTCTTCATACTAACATTATAAATGCAACAGTGTTTGTTTGTTGGTTTGTCGATCAATCACGCCTCAACAGAGCAATGGATCGACGTGATTTTTTGCATGGTTATCGTTGAGAACCTGGAGAGTGACAAGGGCTTATTTTTATCCTGGAAAATTAAGGACTTTCCGAACACTTTGATTTTCAGAAATAAATAGCAACCTTTCCCGGGTTGCAATCTGTCTTTGTACCTAATTTCATCAAAATCGGTTGAACATATTATCTATATCGGCCGTGAAAGGGTAGCAGACTGTCGGACAGACAGACTAACCATTGCATTCATAATATTAGTGTGTTTCTTACAATAATAGTGTGCGTTATAGATACTTCTATCTACGCATAACGTAACCAATTTAATTAATAGTTTCAATACACACCACACGTCCTACATTTTATAACTTGTTTAAATAATTCACTTAACCCACTGTAGCGGAACTAAGTAGCGTATTAATATTGTTGCACGAATATTTCTATACTTTTCAATAGCTTCGTTTTTTAAAAAATATTATTGAGTACTATAGCACAGGTGCTCAATATAATTACAATCTAGTCAGACTATTTGGCTAATAAGTACATAATTAGGAGCTAGATGATGCCCGCGACTTCGTCCGCGTGGATTGAGGTTTTTTGATTCCCGCGGGAACTCTTTAATTTTCCGGGATAAAAAGTAGCATATGTCCTTCCCCGTGATACAAACTATCCCTATACCAAATTTTATCAAAATCTGTCGAACAGGTGGGCGGTGAAGGCGTAGCAGACAGACAGATAGGCATTTATAATATTAGTATGGATTTAGTGGCAGTTAGTAGATACTAAATAGCCAGCCAATTGGGATGACATGTTAATGATGAAGATGTAAATAAGAAACTAAATGTTAGCTTAAATTAACCCACAGACCATACAACCAGTTGACTGAGCATAGCGGGCCGTCTCACCAGCCAAACGTTAGCAGTATGACTGCTAACGCTACGTTTTGTGCCTAAAGTCGCCCTCAGTCCGTATTCGACAGTGCTCGGAAATTGATCGAGAAAAAAGACGAAAAATATGCCTCTTTGCAGCATTAAATGGCGTGGAAAGAGAAGCAATACCTCCAGCTATGCAAAGGATGGGATAGCATTTCCTAATTAAGTGTAGTTAAGTAATAATAAATAAAAATCATTAATACGCATAAAAATAATGTCTTTCAGTTTTTCTTTGTCTTTCACATGTAGTTCTACATATCTCTGTCTCTTCCACGCATTGCCCAGTGTAACCTGTGCAACTATCGATAAGTTATATCGATAGTTGAATGCCAATACATTAATTTATTTAGTAATTCCGAACAATTCTGAAGTAAAAGAGCAGGTTAAAGGTTTATTATTTATTTGATTGTTTACTACTAATATTAAAAAGTTTCTGTTGAAAACTTAAGTTCTTTAGTATACATACTAATCCATACTAATATTATAAACGCGAAAGTGTGTCTGTCTGTCTGCTACGCTTTCACGGCCCATCTGTTCAACCGATTTTGATGAAATTTGGTACAGGGATAAGTTGTATCCCGGGGAAGAACATAGGCTACTTTTTATCCCAGAAAATTCAAAGGTTCCCGCGGGAATCAAAAAATTTATCTGTTCAACCGATTTTAATGAAATTTGGTACAGGGGTAGGTTGTATCCCGGGAAATTCAAGAGTTCCCGCGGGAACCGAAAAAACTTGGTCCACGCGGATGAAGTCGCGGGAATCATCTAGTTTTTCAATAAAGCGCATTTGGATACAGCCGTTAGTTTTAACTTTAATGCAGATGGATGGATGGTTTTAATTTATGATCAACACTAGCTAATGCCCGCGACTTTATGATTCCCGCGGGAACTTTTTAATTTTCCGGGATAAAAGCCTGTGTCCTTCCCCGGGATAGAACCTACCCTGTACCAAATTTCGTAAAAATCAGACATTATAGAAGAAGAATAAACTGATATTAATCCATACTAATATTATTATTATTATTAATTAATTATCATCAAATAAATATTATAAATGCGAAAGTTTGGATGGATGGATGTATGGATGTATGGATGTTTGTTACTCAATCACGCGCCAACGGCTGAACGGATTTGGCTGAAATTTGGCACAGAGATAGAATATAGTCGGGAATAGCACATAGGCTACTTTTTATCCCGGAAAATTAAGGAGTTCCCGCGGGAACCAACAAACTTCGATCCACGCGTACGAAGTCGCGGGCATCAGCTAGTATTATAAATGCGAAAGTGTGTCAGTCTGTCTGCTACGCTTTCACGGCCCATCTGTTCAACCGATTTTAATGAAATTTGGTACAGAGATAGGTTGTATCCCGGGGAAGGACATAGGCTACTTTTTATCCCGGAAAATTCAAGAGTTCGCGCGGGAATCGAAAATATTTATCTCTTCAGTCGATTTTGATGAAATTTGGTATGAAATTTGTTTTGATGAAAGACGTGGCAGATCCTAGAACTCGATTGCAGCGCCCCCTAATGGGTTCAATTGTGAATATAAACCATTCCGGGTCCGACTAAAAGACACAAAAATTTCCATCAGAATCGGTCCAGCCGTTTTGAAGTGATGCGAGAATATATATGCGGCATTTAAAAAAAATTAAACATATAAATTATACATATCAGATAATCCGTACTAGGTAATATTTTAAACGTATGTAAGTATGGATGTATGGATGTTTGTTACTCTTTCACGCAAAAACTACTGAACGGATCTGGATGAAGTTTGTCACAGATATAGATTTTATTCTGGAATAACACAAAGGCTACTTTTTATCCCGGAAAATTAAAGAGTTTCCCCGAGAACCAAAAACCTTAATACACGCGGACGAAGTCGCGGGCATCCGCTAGTTATCTATAAGTATACATAATATGGTGGTATTTTGCTGTTTGAATAAAATGATTTGTATTGATTTTCCAATACTGGTAATATATTATATACCTATTAGACTCTATCGATATATTTTCTGTCGCGCAGCGGGCAGCCCAAGTGCCGCGGTAACATATATAACTGTGTATAGTTGATCTTGAGCCAGCCAATAAGAAATCCCATTATTACCCCGTCCCCCGCCAGAAAGTGGTGAGTTGTGTTTCAAAGCGAAAATTAGCCTATTAGCTCTCAATAGGTTTACTACTCGGTGAATTAACCCCAATGTCATTGATAAGCTAATTGTATTTTGACCCCATAGCCAAATGATACCCTTCAGACCTCCAGTATAATACAAAATATATTATTTATTATTTACTTTACTAGTTGTTATTCACAACTTTGTCAGCGTGGCAATGGTTATAGTTGGCCTCGTTAGTGTAGTGGTCTGTATGTGAGACTGCGGATTGCGGATAGCGATTCGGGGTTCGATTCCCAGGTCGGACGAAAAACGTATAGGATATTCTGACAATAAATTATTTTTAGTAGTACAAAATACAACATTAATTAAATATAATATGTATTCCTACCCTTTCATATTACTCCCTGCGGAAGGGGACCACTAGATTTAGAGTTGTCATTTTAATGACGGAACTAGAAATTTAATTCGCTGTAATCCACTGCAGTAGGTAGGTAAATCTAAGTGGTACAGTGTGTATCTGTAACACATACTGTGGCGGATTATAGCGAATTAAATTTCTTGTTCCATCATTATCATGGACTCCCGCAAAGTAATTCTATCCAATAGTTGTCATGTTAGTTTAGTGGTTGTGTCATACAGAATTGGCCACATTATTATTTATACACGTTTGACTCACGTATGACGTAAGATTGCAAGCTGCAAGTTTACGTAACCTAAGGCAAGTAAGGAAGTGTTTAAGGACGTATAGTCTGAATTTGTCGAAGACGAATAAATAATGAGCACCACAAAACAGTATCTTGACCTCGGATGAAGCATAATATTGAAGTTGACATCTGTTACCCGTTGTCTTAGTTGAGCGACGAAAGCGACGCGACGCGATACAACTCAATAGAAAAAGACAAACTTATCTATAACTAGCAGTCCGCCCCGGCTTCGCACGGGTAGCACTTGATCAAAATAGTCCATACCCAATAATGGTCAGACGGCACTGAGACGAACAACTCCACCATACGTTCTCAAATTTTTTTCAGCAAACCGCTGTGAACGCTTGGCACTTGAGTCTCCAATACGACGTATTTTCGCTGCCCTCGCATGGGAGCTCTGTTGAGAACTAACAACTAAGTTGAGACCTGGCTCTTTTAGGCATTTCACAGTCTGTCTACAACAGTTAGATATTAAAATGTTTAAAAAAATGTTAGTAAGTTCTCTTGTATTTATTATGACATACAATTGACAAATATAATACCTATAAAAGTCAGTCAGAATTTCAATATAATAAAAAAATTAAAAGACGAATGGAGGTTTAACGTAAGAAGTTGAAAAAATCGAATTATTATTGCAATTTTCGTAGGGATCTCTAACTTTTTGAAAGTAAAATATAGCCTATGTTACTCGCTGATAAAGTAGCTCTCTATAGGTGAAAGAATTTTTAAAATCGGTCCAGTAGTTTAGTTTATCCATTACAAACAAACAAACAAATCTTTCCTCTTTATAATATTTGTTTAGACATATTCTAAGTCTAAGGTAATGTGTGGTAAAACCAGTGAATAAGTTACTTCTTTCGTATTACAAACAAACTTGCAAAGAAATATTGCAATTTATCTAGACTGCTTTACTTTCTAATACTTATGAAGACCTTTTGAGTTATACCAGCATTGACTTACAGTTTACACCCACCCCGTTACGAAGGTTGACCATTGCCAATCTTGCTGATATAATGCAATTTAATAGGTCTTTTAGACAAAAAAAATTTGTTAACACAAATATAAAATGAAAATTGAAAATAAAACAAAAGCCGCATCAAGAAAGCATATAAAATATCTTGACTTTCTAGAAAAAACATGATATACAAGAGCTCGTATGAAACTTTGCCGCCCATAGTGATGCATCATTACATAGATTGTACATTGGTTCAACTTATTACCATAAATATAAAATGAAAGTACTGTGTTAAATCATACTAATATTATAAATGCGAAAGTGTGTTTGTTGGTTTGTCCTTCTATCACGCCGCTACGGAGCAACGGATGGACGTGATTTTTGGCATGGATATAGTTGAGGACCTGGAGAGTGACATAGACTACTTTTTATCCCGGAAAAAAGGAGTTCCCGCGGGAATCAAAAACACTTAACCACGCGGACGTAGTCGCGGGCATCAGCTAGTATGCAATTAAATAGAATTACCACCAAAATATGCTTTCTAACCCTAAGCTTTCTTACCAAAATATACTATTTGAAGAACAAATATTGTAAACTAGATGATTCCCGCGACTTCGTCCGCGTGGACCAAATTTTTTCGATTCTCTTTAATTTTCCGGGATAAAAAGTAGCCTATGTCCTTCCCCGGGATACAACCTATCTCTGTACCAAATTTCATCAAAATCGGTTGAACAGATAGGCCGTGAAAGCGTAGCAGACAGACAGACACACTTTCGCATTTATAATTTTAGTATGGATGTTCACCAAATCTTGTTTGATTAGTACTATATTTCCCAAAACTTAAATTTAGGTTAGAACAAATATTCGTGTGCCCCTAGCTGTCAAATTTTGGTGAATATTTACCCATTTGCAGTCAACAACTTTTTTGGATGTAACTTTTTAGTCTGTTTGGTAAGCGGTTGAACATAAGCCAATAGTAATATATGCCTTTGTTCCCAGGGTGATATGCCTTGAAAAACAGAAGACCCTGTACGTGCCAGTACCGCGCTTGCAGAGCGGTTTCCTGAACCGCATGGTGGTACCTGAGGGCGAGGCCAGGGGGGCTATCAGGAAGGCCGTCTCGCGCAATGGCATGGAGACCTTCGGACAACCGCTGAGTGAGACTACTTTTATATATACTCATAAATCTATATAATATATAAAAATTAATCCCTATTTCCCTTGGTCACGGCATCACGAGTGAACGGCTAGACCAATTTCGCTAATTCTTTTTTTGTTGTATAGGTAAGGACTCGGAGAGTGACTTGGCTACTTTTTATCCCGGAAAATTAGGGAGTTCCCGCGGGAATAACAAAAAACTTAAACCACGTGGACGAAGTCGCGGGCATCAGCTAGTAGTTAATAATAAATAGATATATAGTATGTATAGTATAGTATATATAGATGATGTCTTTGGTTGGTGACTTCAAAATCCAATTGATTTTTATTCAAATAGACTTTTTACAAGTGTGTAGGGAGTTATTGGGTTTCCTCTCTCTACAACCAACTACCTAGTTAGGATTCACTTCCTAAGTGTAGGCGTTGAAATGATACACTCGATAATAACTACACGATAGTATATTAAAACAATGTCTTATTGAAAAACAACATTGTATAGATAAATGGTAAAAGAACGGTGGGCCTAGCAGCGAGGCTAGACGACCACGCTAGTTCGCGTCTGTAGAGTGAATAATCCTCCGGCCGTTCGACGTTGCTTTTTTGCCAATCAGCGATTCGATATTCGAACTTCAGAACATAGCTCGCAGACGTATGCACTGGCCGGTGCGGAGCAAAGAGGCCAGCTAGCGGAGCACCACATCACCCCCCTGCAGAGTGAAAAAGAACGGGAGAAGAAAAAGAAATTAAGTTTGTAAATGCGACGGAAAACGCACCCTACGTCCGGAACGCGTATAAACTGGAGTTGTACTTGTTGCATCTGATGGATCAAGTGACAAGTAAGCTGGTTTCAACCTGTCAATAGAGACTGTGATTGGTTTCCCTTTCACTTCAATCCTAAAAGACTTTTCACCACGCTCCAACACCTTGAAAGGACCGGTGTACGGCTGCTGTAACGCTAGCTTGATCGTTCCTCGACGTAAATACACGAATGATGCGGAAGATAAATCTTTAGGTATATAGAAAAACTTTTTGCAATGTGCAGTTGCAGGAGTTGGCGATAGATTCGCCATATGAGTGCGAAGTCTATCAATAAAATATGCTGGATCAATATGACGATCCTTAAAAGTAGGGTTAAAAAATTCACCTGGCAATCTCAGTGATTCCCCATATACAAGCTCTGCGCTAGAAGTCCCGAGGTCTTCCTTCCAGGCGCTCCTTATTCCCAGGAGTACAAGTGGGAGTACCTCGGTCCATTGCGGGTTAGCGTGACACATAATCGCCGCCTTCAGCTGGCGGTGAAGTCGCTCCACCATACCGTTGCATTGCGGGTGATACGAAGTTGTCGTGCGATGCTGCGCGCCGGTCAACTCCACTATCTTAGAAAACAAATGAGAGTTAAATTGAGACCCTTGGTCGGTAATAATGACCTCAGGACACCCTAGCCTTGCTAACCAGCCAGAAACGAATGTAGCTGTGCACGTTTCGGCGGTAATGTCTGGCATTGGAAATACCTCAGGCCATCGTGTAAAACGATCGATGACGGTGAGACAGTACTTGAAACCAGACGAGTAAGGTAATGGGCCTACTATATCCATATGAATCACAGAAAAACGATTAGATGGTTCTGAAAATTTAGACAAAGGTGAACTTGTATGGCGGGTAACTTTTGATAGTTGACACCCCTGACATGCACGTGTCCACATGCGACAATCCTTTCTCATAGACGGCCATACAAAACGTTCAGCTATCAAGCGTGAAGTAGCTCGTACGCCAGGATGACTAAGATTATGAAAGCTGTCAAAAATATTCCTTCGGAAAATCTGAGTAACAAAGGGACGGGGTTTTCCAGTAGAGAGGTCACAAACTAGTTTAACTGTTGTGCCTGGAATCGGAACGCGTGCCAACTTCATTGAAGTTGAATCACGCAGCTTCCTTAATTCCTCATCGGATGCCTGCGAACGAGAAAGCTCCACGAGGAGGTCCTGTGCTGAGATGCCCTCCACTCGCGAGAACGCATCTGCAACGAGGTTGTCTGCCCCTTTGACATGCTGAATATCTGTAGTATACTGTGAAATAAAAATAATTTGATTTAACTGAACAGGGGGAAGCTTTTCTCGTTTTTGAGAGAAAACATATAACAAAGGTTTATGATCAGTAAAAATCGTGGCGGGCTGAGCCTCTAGAATGTGCCTAAAATGCTGCACACTTTCATAGACTGCTAATAATTCCCTATAATAAGCTGGCCAAGTAGACTGCTTTTCGGTCAGCTTTTTACTGAAAAATGCTATCGGCTGCCAACCTTGTCCTACCTTTTGCTGCAGACAGGCACCTACATGCGAACAAGACGCATCAGTAAATAATCCTAGATGAGCGTCAGGCAAAGGGTGCGCTAAAAAGGTTGCGTTAGCTAAACTTTCCTTACAAGCTGCAAAACTACGCTCTAAATCAGGTGACCAAATAAATGGCTTTGCACCTTTACCTTGAATAGCTGACAGAGCATCAATGAGTGGCGCTTGATAACGTGCAATGTGAGGAAGAAATCTCCGATAAAAATTTACCATACCAAGGAAACGTCGGACTCCTTGAACCGTTTTTGGCAAGGGAAAGTCCTGTAAATCCTTGATCCGTTCGATAGGCGGGCTGATACCAGCAGCACTAATCCTATAACCGAGGAACCTTACTTCTGAAACATTGAAATGGCATTTTTTCTCATTAATTACCACGCCGTATTCCTCTAAGCGCTTGAATAATAAACGTAAATGCTCGGCGTGCTGCTGCGGGTCCCTAGAAAAAACTAAAATATCATCAACATAAGCAAAACAAAAATCCAAGCCACGTACGACTTCATCAATAAACCGCTGGAATGTTTGACCAGCGTTGCGTAACCCGAAAGTCATATAAGGAAATTCAAAAAGACCAAAAGGGGTTATAATTGCTGTTTTACAAATATCCTCTTTTGCGACAGGAATCTGTTGATATGCTTTAACTAAATCAATCGTACTAAAGATCGTTGAATTAACCAAATTTTGATTAAAATCACCGATGTGACGAACGGGATACCTATCTGGTATCGTTCGCGCATTCAAAGCGCGGTAATCACCGCACGGACGCCAGTCAGTGTCACCTTTTGGAGCTAAATGTAAAGCGGAAGACCAAGCGCTATCGGAAGGCCTAGCAGAACCGCATGCTAGCATGTTATCAAATTCTTTCTTTGCAACGGCGAGCTTCTGCGGACCTAGGCGGCGCGGGCGAGAAGATACTGGTGGTCCATCAGTAGTTCTGATGAAATGCACCGTGTTGTGTTTTATCTCGCGCACTGGGCCTGGAGGTCTAATAATGGCCGGAAATTCCGATAAAATATCGTTTGCACTACTTACTGTCTTCACGCTATCTTGCTCACATACCGTGATTGACGCCGTACAAGAGAGTCCAGTCGAGTTGTCAATCAGGCGGCTGGTGTTACAATCTGGTAACAAATTAAAATGCGCTAAAAAATCTGCACCAATAATGGCGGTGCTAACATCGCATATAACAAAATGCCATCTAAAATCTCGGCGTAATCCTAAATCTAAACCTAAAAGAATTGAGCCATACGTTTTAATGACGCTGCCGTTTGCAGCGCGCATACTATAATCGGCAACTTTAGGGTGCCGTTCTACCCACGAAACTGGATAACAAGATACATCAGAGCCAGTATCTATTAAAAAACGAATTTTAGATCTTCTTTCTGAAATAAATAATCGGCGACTACGTTGCGGGCAAGCTGGCATCGCCTCTACAGATTGCCTTGCCGGTTTCCCGGATCCACAAATGAACACGGCTTTGTGCATTTTGTCGCGCGCGATGCAAATCTACGATGATACCAACAAACCTCACCACCGTTATTTCGGTTGTTAGGAGAGGGTGAAAATAAACGATTGTTAAAACGTCTTCTGGACCTGCTTCTGCTTCGGTTAGAAAACTTACTATCCTTGGTAAGCGCTGCTATTTGTTTGGTCAGTTCATCAATGCGACCTGAAAGTGTAGCTACATTAGAATCGGATGAGCAAGCTGTTTTTTCTAAAGTAGAAGTAGAAGTAGATGGAGATGGAGTCACAACTGAAGTAGAGGGAGTAGTTACGCCAGGAGAGACCTCTAAAATTTTGTCCGCTAGGTCTGCAATTTTGTCCAAGCTTAGCTCAGACTGAGCGGCTAAAATTGCCTGAAGATGCTGCGGTAAACAACGCATCCATAATTGACGCAAAATACTTTGATCGCGCAATGCATGTCCTGCAAGAGAAAGTAGGTGGCGAAGAAATTGTGATGGTTTGCGATCACCTAATGCCTCGTCGCTTATTAATTGTCTAACTCTTTGTTCTTCAGACGCAGAGAGACGACGGATGAGTTCCTTCTTTAAAAATTTATATCGCTCAGTAGATGGAGGCTGAGTGATAACATCTTCAATCTCACCTATTATACGCGAATCCAATTGTGCAACAACATGATCAAATTTTGTTTGATCAACCGTGATACCTGAAATTGCAAATTGCGCCTCGACTTGAGCGAACCAGACTGTAGGTCGGTCCACCCAAAATGGTGGAAGTTTAGCTGAAACCTTACAAATTTTAGGTGCATCTGCAATGGGGTCAGATGCGGTACTCGCTAGCTTGGACCGTAGCGACTTATTTTCTTCCACTAATGGCATAGCTGATCCAAGCAGCTCCTTAATTTTTTTTTTTAAGCGACTCATTTTCGTCTTCCAAAATTTTAATTTTCTCCATTATTTTATATTTAAGATCCTAAAATTTTTAAAAAGTAATTCGCTGAAAGAAAATAAATTATTGTTTACAAAATATCTGAAAATGTCAGATAGTCACGTTCCTATAAAACAAATTCAAAACAATTGACACTATTGTCTATAAATTTTCTCTTCCAAAATTTGAATTTGAACTATAATCTTCCTTCTTATATTTGAATCTTGAAAAAAAGAAATAAAATCTGCGATGTCAAATGTCCATCGATCCGTCACAGCATTCTATTTATTCGAAAATATTTTCGAAGTCTTCTTCGATGAATTTATGTTTCTCCTTGGCAACGATGCTTCACAATAATATTCTTGTTTAAATAAGTAGGTATTCTTCTGATTACTTTTATTGAAAATATTCTTCTCGGGGTCACCATTTGTAGAGAGTTATTGGGATTTCCTCGCTCTACAACCAACTACCTAGTTAGGATTCACTTCCTAAGTGTAGGCGTTGAAATGATGGTGACCCCGACGTGATGCTATGAGCTATGTTCTGAAGTTCGAATATCGAATCGCTGATTGGCAGAAAGCAACGTCGAACGGCCGGAGGATTATTCACTCGACAGACGCGAACTAGCGTGGTCGTCTAGCCTCACTGCTAGGCCCACCGTTCTTTTACCATTTATCTATACAATGTTGTTTTTCAATAAGACATTGTTTTAATATACTATCGTGTAGTTATTATCGAGTGTATCATTTCAACGCCTACACTTAGGAAGTGAATCCTAACTAGGTAGTTGGTTGTAGAGCGAGGAAATCCCAATAACTCTCTACAAATGCTTATGAATAGTCAAATGAATCCACCAGTAATAATATTGGCAAATTGTGTGTGGCATGAACATTTGTGTGAGTGAGATTAGTGTTTCTCGATAAATTAGTTCATTGAGCTAGATTGAGGAGGGGGGGACAACCCCTTAAGAATTCTGTATCTTAAACATACATCATTAACATTGTAAGATGATACATAGATGTATTTTTAAACGGAAACAAGCTGACGAGTCTCCTCATATTAAGTGCTTACCACAAATCATTTACATTTGGAGCCCAAGAGGAAATCGGCCCATGTGGCTTAGTTTTAAGGAATTTGTTTTTCCTGCACTGTATCCTAATCTATATGTGTCTATCTATATATATATATATATATATATATATATATATATATTTGCACTGAATTTTGTGGTCGAAATTTATACTATTTTTCGATTATCCCGTAGGTATAGAAGATTCCGTGTCCCTGGACCTCGTCGTCATGGGTTCAGTAGCTGTCTCCAAGGAGGGATATCGCATTGGGAAAGGAAAAGGTACTTATTGTTCCTATTTAGCTATAGGCCAAATCCGAAGCATTATTGAAGGAATTGTTTGTACTTTCAGGCTATGGCGACTTGGAGTTTGGTCTGATGATGCACATGAAGGCGATCAAACCCAGCACTATAGTGGCTACAACTGTTCACGACTGTCAGGTGAGATTTAAAAAACCCTATCTCCATCCAAAGAAGCTCATGGTCTTTGTTTTAGATTTATTTATTTATTTTTTGTGAACATGAATCCAGCCATTTCTGGCATACAACATTTTACACTATTATTGTACTATTTTTATTGGAAAATTCAAAGTCAAAGTATATTAATGCGAATTAGGTATACTGTACACTTGTTGATGTCCAATTACTTATATGATGGTGATAGTTACGGTATCTTAAAACTAAAGCTACGAGGGTTCCAAACGCGCCCTGGTCTGAGAAGAGCCCACAACAAACTCGGCCGGTTTTTTTTTTGTATCACCAGTATGGAAAAACTAACTTAGGTACCAACTCAATATTTTTGTTTCAGGTATTCGACACATTGCCTGCAGAACTGTTTGGACCCCACGATGTCCCCATAGATCTGATCATCACACCAACTCAGGTAAAATTTATTTCACTGGTAGTCCAGACGGTGGTTCCAAATTTTCTCCAAAAATGTTTTACCTGTTTGCTTGACGTGTGCTTTGTATACAAGGAGCTTAATCCATAACTAATATTATAATTATGCGAAAGTGTGTCTGTCTGCTACGCTTTCACTGCTCATTTGTTCAACCGATTTTGATGAAATTTGGTACAGGGATACGTTGTATTCCGGGGAATTACATAGGCTATTTATCCCGGAAAATTAAAAAGTTCCTGTGGAAATCAAAAATCTTAATCCACGCGGACGAAGTCGCGGGCATCATCTAGTTCGCTATAATCCGCCAAAGCATTAGCATTGCTTTGGCGGATTATAGTGAATTAAGCTTCTTGTTTCATTTCTTCTTTTTCTTTTCATTTCTTGTTTGTTGATTATCATGAAATTAAGTAACGCCTGCCTCTATCCAATGCTTTGTAGTCGTTTTTTTTTTGAAAATATTTTTCCTTGTTATAGGTGATAGAAACTCAACGCATGAGCCAGCGGCCGGTGGGGATTCTGTGGCATCTGCTCTCCAACCGCCGCCTCGAACTGATGCCCGTGCTGGGGCAATTGCGCGAGATTGAGATGCTGTGAGTTGTACACATTGATGAGGGGACGGAATTTCAAAATTCTCAAATGTTTTTTATTGAAATAAACTTTTGAATCGTCAAGTGAATCTACCACTAGTTCGGAATGGATATGTTCGAAATATCTACCAAGAAGAGTCAGCAAGAAACTCGGCATCTCAATGCATAAGTCAGCGGCCAGTGGGATGATAATTTTGTTAGCTAATAATGTTCCATTCAATTTGTGTTATGAACAATATACGCAAATAATGTGCATAATACGAGTGACGAGTTTATAAGACAGTATTGTACGACACTCAATAATTTTACCCTCGACGAAGCGGAGACGGTATATGTGTTTGCCCTAAGAGGTTGTGTGTTTGTTTGTTTGTTTGTTTGTTTGTGCACTTTTTTGTTACCATTTTTCTCAAAAAGTACTGGGCCGATCGAGATGCGGTTTTTTGCATTAGATACGTATAGCTTGTGAGAAGGTTCTTAGATATATTTTAGGACCATAGACAACCAAGCTTAGCTGTAGTCTATGATTTTATTTTTTCAATATGTTACCATTTTTCACAAAAAGTACTGGGCCGATTGAGATGCGGTTTTTTGCATTAGATGTGTATAGCTTGTGAGAAGGTTCTTAAATATATTTTAGGACTATAGACAACAAAGCTAAGCTGTAGTCTATGATCTTAATTTTTCAACCACTGTTACCATTTTTCACAAAAAGTACTGGGCCGATTGAGATGCGGGGTATTGCATTTAGGACTTCGTGCGATTAAAAAACAGGAAACTGGTATAGTGCATTCAATATTAACTGGCGTCTTTCCACTTGAACCTAAACAATAGGGGTAATAAACCAAACACTCATAGAGCCCATTCATTTTTAAAGATGCAGTTTCGGCCTTATCTTTTTTGTTGCAAACCAACCAGTGTTGATACTTTTGAATAATCGTAGAATAATTTAAAAAAATTACGTAATTTACAGGTATGTTAAATAAAATACAATTACAAAAATTATTTATTTATTCTAAAGTAATAAATCAAATCATGTGGGTTTTAAATTATGACGACTCACTGATTTCTTCTGATTCCGAATTATTTTCCACGGTTTCATTGTCCGATGAGTCGCTTCCAACATTTATTATAAAGTTAGTGCATGGTGTTTTTAAAAATCTTTGTTCAATTTTCTTACAGTGATTGTAAGAATTCTTCCACAGAATCGGATCCGAAGTATTAATAATGTGACCAATTTTGGTTATGACACTATCTCCTACGGTTGGTGTGATGTTTTCTCTTCGTATTGTTTTTTTCAAATAACTCCACATTAACTCTATGGGATTAAAAATGCAGTAATACGGAGAAAGTCTACAAACTTCATGTCGTGCTTCCTGAGCCATTTTATCCACTGCGTAGACTTTTGTTAAAAGATTTTCATTTTTACTGACGATTTCCAAGAGCTGTATCATTTGATTATATTATTTAAACTTTTAAAGGAAGATAACATAGGGAAAGTATCAAAAACGTTTGAAACACCGTTTGAACGCCGCACGTGTTTTGCAATACAAAGAATTCACCCGCCACGACTTAGTCCTATTGTTATTGCTAATGACGGTCTCAAGTGGAAAGACGCCAGTTAATATTAAATGTACTATACCAAAATTTAAAAAAATCAGCGCCATTTTGAAATTCTTTGTTAATTGACCGATTTCGTTCAAAATCGATATTTAGGACTTCCTGGGGTCACAAAACAGGAAACTGGTACCAAAATTTAAAAAATCAGCGCCATTTTGAAATTCTTTGTTAATTGATCGATTTCGTTCAAAATCGATATTTAGGACTCCCTGGGGTTACAAAACAGGAAACTGTTACCAAACTAAAAAAACAGCGCCATTTTGAAATTCTTTGTTAAGTGACCGATTTCGTTCAAAATCGATATTTAGGACTTCGTGGGATTACAAAACAGGAAACTGGTACCAAAATTAAAAAAAAATCAGCGCCATTTTGAAATTCTTTGTTAATTGACCGATTTCATTGAAAATCGATATTTAGGGCTTCCTGGGGTCACAAAACAGGAAACTGGTGCCAAAATTTTAAAAAATCAGCGCCATTTTGAAATTCTTTGTTAATTAACCGATTTTGTTCAAAATCGATACTTAGGGCTCCCTGGGGTCACAAAACGGGAAACTGTTACCAACATTTTAGCAAATCAGCGCCATTTTGAAATTCTTTGTTAATTGACCAATTTCGTTCAAAATCGATATTTAGGACTCCCTGGGGTTACGAAACAGGAAACTTTTACCAAAGTTTTAAAAAATCCGCCATTTTTATTTATTTTGTTATCGCCATAATAACTGAATTCAGTTTAGTACAGTAAAATCTGTACTACTTGTAAGTCTAACCACAACCCGTGAGCTGCTTTAGCAGCTCGCGCACAGGGCGAAATACTAGTTAGATTTATTATATAGCTTGAGAGAAGGTTCTTAGATATATTTTAGGACCATAGACAACCAAGCTGAGCTGTAGTCTATGATTTTAATATTTCGATATGTTACCATTTTATACAAAAAGTACTGGGCCGATTGAAATGCGGTTTTTTTTCATTAGATGTGTATAGCTTCTGAGAAGGTTCTTAGATATATTTTAGGACCATAGACAACAAAGCTGAGCTGTAGTCTATGATTTTATTTTTTCAATATGTTACCTTTTTTCTCAAAAACTACTGTGCTGATTTAGATGCGGGCTTTTTGTTTTAGATATATTTAGCTTGTACCTAGATGCTGCCCAGGGTATCATGATGGAGCCAGGAGGTGGTCATAGGAACTCCTTAAGTTCTCATCGTAAACCCGTCACATTTTGACTCTTTTGATTTGTCGTGACAAGCGCTTTGTACTTACATGCTGTCCGGGGTCTCATGATGGAGTCAGGAGGCGATCATTGGAACTCCTTAAATTCTCATCGTATACCCGTCGCGTTTGGACTCTTTAGATTTGTCTTGATAAGAACTTTGTACCTAGATGCTGCCCAGGGTCTCATGATGGAGCCAGGAGGTGGTCATAGGAACTCATCGTAAACCCGTCATATTTAGACTCTTTTGATTTGTCGTGACAAGCGCGCCTCGGAAAGAGAAGGGTTTGGCCATATTCCACCACGCTGGTCAAAAAAACTACTGAGCCGTCAAAGATGCATTTTTGTGTTTTAGATATTATGTAATATATACGTTTGCTAAGTTCTAATTGTTGTTTCAAAGTTATACAGGTCAAAGGTATAATGGAGCTCTGCAGTTCGTCGTGGGTTCTTTTAAAATTTTTAATTTTATTACTTGTCAAGGTTGTGGTTTGATTAAAGGCTGCGATAGCAGTTGCGCCCATATCGAGTTAGGATTGAGATGTGTGTGATGAATTGATGATTATTAATTTATTAGTTCACTGATATTTTTTTAACTATAGATTTGTTACGTTCATATCCATGCTAAAGTGTGTCTGTCTGTCTGTCAGCTTTGATGTAATTTGGTATATTTGCATAGACATAGGCTACTTTGTATCCCGGAAAATCACACTGAGTTCACACGGGAATCAATAAACCTCCACGCAGGAGTCGCGGGAATCTATAAATAAATATTCAAAGAAACAAAAAAAATAAATACAAATTGTATGTCTGTAGCGCGCTGTTTTTTTTTTAAATAAATAAAAATGGTATACTTGTAGCGCGGGTCGAGCTTGCGTGCTTAAAGAAGAGGACACGGACGTGGAGGACCGCGCGGCTCAGCGCACGGCGCAGCGCACGCGCCGGCAGCGCCGCCGCACGCGCTCGCACAAGAGCCAGAGTGAGGGCGAGGTGAGACCTCTTGTTGACGCTCCTTCTTCTCTCTTTTCCTAAAGGAGGAAGACTAGCCCTGAAAGAGACGTCTGCGAGTTGGAGTTCCTCTCGGAGGTCCCGGGTTCGATCCCTGGCAGAATCAATTTAGGAATTTATATATTCTGAATCCTCTCTGGTTTGGCCTGGTGGGAGGCCGTGGCTAGTTAATACCCTACCGGCAACTTAACAATTTAGCGTTCCAGTACGATGTCGTGTAGAAACCGATTAGGGGTATGGGTTTAATATAACTGCTATACCCCTAACATCCTAGACTACCATGCCCGCTACCATCTTAGACTGCATCATCACTTACCATCTGGTGAGATCTCAGTCAAGAGCTAAATTGCAGTTGATAAAAAAAATGGCGCAAAATATAGCCGCTTGAGGGACACCGTTTTTTTATACATCTCATGGTAATGAAAAAGGGAATGTCAGACAAAGATTGTTTTTAGTAGTTTTTACTTAAAATTTAAATTATACACCATAGTAAGCACTCCCAATATACAATATGTATTTACTCCAAGGGCTAACCATAATGGCACTGGCACAGATAATTTTATTGAGTTTATCAAAGTCAAAATATCCTTCATTTTACTGTCCAGGGTAGTGTGTTGAGGGATAACTGACCTAGTTGTGACAACGCATATCAGCGATTGATAGTAATCGTTACAAAAACCTAAGAGCTTTACTCTTAGTCGAGTCGTATGCGGAAGGACGTGAAAATCCACCGCATTACTACCCCAAGAAAACTCCTACCATTATTTGATTAATGGGAAGGGGTCACGACCCTCAGTAATGCGGAATACGGCGCAGAGAGAGGAGCTTACTAAAAGCTTGGTAACGTACAGTTCCAGAAAACTCTAGTTTTCTAGAAAAACTAAATTTTATCTGTAACGTTCCCTTAGGGCAACACAACAGAAGGCGAGGAGAGCAAGTCGACTAAGGCGCGTCGCACACCGCGCCGCCGCAACAGCAACAAGTCTGTGAGCAAGGACGGCAAAGAGGACGGCAAGCCGCGCCGCCCCCGCCGACCCAAACCCGTCATTGACTTCACTGTCAAGGTAAGCTGTCAATTCAGAGAAGATCTTCTGAAAGACGTAATATACACGCGCCCTGTTAGTTTTATGTTTGACTAGCGAATGGCCGCGACTTCCTCTGCGTGGTTTGAGGTTTTTTGGATCCCGCGGGAACTCTTTAATTTTCCGGGATAAAAAGTGCTATTACAGACAATAATCTATCTCTGTGCCAAATAGCAGCCAGATCCGTTCAGCCGTTGGGGCGTGATTGAGTAACAATTAACAAACATACATCCATCCATCCAAACTTTCGCATTTATAATATTAGTATAGATAAACATTATAAACTATCGATAAAAAGTGCGTCGAATTTTGATGAGGTCACGCGAGTCACGACATCAAATTATTTCATACAAAATCCCATAGAAAACGCGCGTTTAGACGTTTAAAAGAGTTGCTGATTTAACTAATCAAATACACTACTGTTGTTGTAATTTTTTACAAAACTTAATGACAAAAGTCAAAACGGCCGTCATATGGACGCGTAGGTTTAGAGCTACCAAAGAGAGCGTTCTTAAGGATGTGTTTGACCTTTATTACAGATTTCAAACATCAGTCCCAGTACAAGAGTCCGCGATTTGAAACAAGCGTTGACAGAGCGTGGCGTTAAACCGCAAGTCATGGTGTGGAAGGTGAGTGACAGTTCCAACGCTAGTTGCAACGATAAAGTTATGTAATTTAGGGCACAGTAAGGTTGGTCTGAGATTTTACATCCCACCGATATTGATAGAATTCTAGCGTGGGAATTTAAACCGATCTTAAAAATCGGCCTTTTTAAAAAAATCTAATTCGCCTATACATCTTGCAATCTCTCCTGTACACTCAGAAACTTACATTATTTTAGAGCATTGACCATTGGAATAGAGAAACGCACAATTTCTTAAAAAATCTTATTATTTCATTAGATATGTATATTGCTCACACATAATAATATACAGGAAGTAGTAAAACTATAAAGAAACCTGCAAAGGCGGTCTTGCGGAAGCAAACTTTTGGTAAAAGGATTAATAAACCGGTAATTATTATTTTCTATTTCAGGGCTTCCGTGGATTCTGCTATCTGCATTTCTTCAAACCTGGCCCACCAAAGGTATAAAATCACACACTTATCATTTTGATAACTTGGGTATAAACCTCATTGTTCAAATGTCAAAGACACTGTCTAAATTTGTGTTTGTTGTAATCAGTGAGTTTAAAAATACACTACTGGCAGCCTCACACAAATAATTTGTTAAGTTCTGTAGATGTAGCTTTGAAACCGATACATAATATGCCAAAGTAAACCATCACAAAACTTTTCCTACCGTGAAATGCATGGTCCGAAAAGTTTACTTATGGTTTAACAGATCTGATCTAGACCGGCCATACATGGACTGCTCGAGCAGTTAGCCTGTGATCAACATACACGGACCGCTCTTGCAGTCATAGTCAACAGCTTGAAGCTACCATTGATAACTTCTGCCAACTGCCCGAAGCAGTCGCAATTGCTCGAGGGGTCCATGTATGTATACTCTATGTACACACATACACGGAACCGCTCATCTAACGTAGAAGACTGAAGTTCACTTTGTAGTCGCAGCTTGAAGCAGTCCATCCTGACTGCTTCAAGCTGTCGTGTATGGCCGGCCATAGTGGCAACAGTATTTCTATGTACGCATTCACACAAGCTCGGATCAGGAACCAATGGAGTCCAGTTTAACAGGACCGTAGGATCCTACAAAACTCTTTAAAGCGATCTCTACCAGGCAACATACACACGACGGATTTAACCCAGTGAGAAAGCTTCAAGGGTGTACGTTATTTAAAAGGAAAACTAATAATTAGTTCTATACTAATAATCTAATCCTAGCCATTATAAAATATACAAAATATTACCTACACATGTGTAACTTGTATTCTATCTTATTCTCTCGCAGGCTAAATCCTATATATGTTTGTCTCTTTTTGGTCTCGGCTTTTTCGTTTCGTGAATATTGGAATCACAACTATTCTTACGTGCAAACGGGTCTTGTTACAGGGCGAAGGCGACATTGTTCCCGCGCCCAACATGGAGAGCGTTATATCCGCGCTGGCCGAGATGTCCGTGGGCGGGTCGGGCGGCACGGAGGGCGCGGGCGACGAGCCGCGCGACGATAAGCCGCGCCTGCTGCTCGTGGAGCCGGCGCCGCCGCGCGCGCCGCGCGAGCCGCAGGCCGCCGCCGCGCCTGCGCCACAGCCCGAGGCCCAGCCGGAGCCGCTCGCGGCAGAGGTGAGTGCGTCGCGTGACACTTCCGTCAGCTCCGCGCGTGGACGTCGTAATATTCTCACGACCGAATATCGACCACGGCGTCTAAACTCCATCCATTCATCCATTCCATGGTGGAGTAGCCATCTGCGCAGGAGATATTATAGTGCACAAGTGTGTGCGCGCACTGTCTGTTATGGAAAATTTGACTATACCGGAGAGAGATCAGGCGCAGGACCGACGGCTTAACGTGCTCTCCGAAGCATGGATGTGAAATACTACCAACTCCGAGCTAGGAATCGAACCGGGAACCTTGTCAGCCGCAGTCGAACATTGCTAACCACTCAAACTCATATTTTACGGTTGTATTGACGTCACAATTTAGTATTTCATATAAAATCCCATACTGAGCGCCCGTATTGTCGTTTGAAGAAAGTTTCTGATTTGACTAGTTGTCAAATACCTAATTTGAAATCCATTATGGGCTGACCTAGCTTTTTTAAAGAAATTTATAGCGTCATTTCTGAGGTTTTTCTGGGAGCTGCAAACGAAAATGGTCCATTTTGAAATCTAGGATCTGTGGTTTTTTTTTCAAATATAATTACAATCATGATTTATTTTCTTATTTTCAGGTACACTAACTCCGCGAGCGGACACATCAATCGACCCGAGATGAGTTCCCTATTAACACTAAATATATTATGTTTTGATTACTTGTAAAACACGCATACACGATCGTTGCTCGCTTCTATCGCACGCGGACTGACGGGGCTCCTGTCGCATTCCGATACTAATTGTTTTAGTAATAAGGTTGATTTTACTCTGCGCCGGGCGGGTGCCGCTTGCGTCTTGTTTATCTTGTACATCATTATATTACAATTACCATGGTTTAAGTTCATGATAACAATTTAAGGATAACATTATAGGATGTACGTATTACTTAGGTATATTTATAAGAAGAACTACATTTGAAACTACCAATTTTGCACATGCAATTTTACCATTGAGTTGAGACATGATATTATTTCATAATCATGCCTAACCATCATTCATACCTAAGTAATTGTGTGCATGCATTAATTTTAGCAATCATACCTGTATTTATCAATTCATGCATCACATAGAATAATAATATAATTAAATGAATTGTTGTAAAAATAAATAAAGACGCTTTTCCCAACCGCAGCGTGGTTCGATTTTAGGTTCGCAAAATGGTTCGAACGAATGTTCGCGCGAAGGTTTTTTGTTTCTTTCACACACACCGCCCGGCGCTATGTTTAGAAAGAGTGAGCTATATTTACAAAGAGTATATTGATATATCTTTATGAATGTTTTAGTTATTCTCTAGTCTTAAACGTTAGATTAATGTTGTTCGCACATTACAGTCGATCCGCAAATCCGCACGCATCGCATTTTATCACTACTAAATATCTGAAAGACCGATACAACTGAATAAAATAGACCAAAAACATGAGACATATGTACACATACACAATAAAATTAACTTAAAGCGATCTTTACAACCACGTTACAGACTTCTGTAGCGGTAGTCATTCGAAGTTTCAGTACTAAATGCGTTGAGTTCGGCGCGTGCGGCTTGTTGCTAATGTGCGTACAGCATAATATTATTTTAAAAAAACTTATTCTTCGTTTTGTTCAATGCAAATACTTTTAAGCATTCTTCCATATTTTGTTAAAGATGATGCTATATTTTATTATAGTGTAATAGAGGGCCCATTCGCACTGAATCAAAAAAATGTGTCGTCAGCAAAAAATTACCATGTTCCAATATAAAACAGGATTAACCTTTATATTGGAACATAGTAATTTTTTGGCTACTGTGCACATGAGCCCTAAAGAGATTTCATTTTTTTTTACTATAAAATTAAGGTGCTTTGAAAACGGGACTCCAAACTGCATTACTAGTTGCACAATGCAATCGCAATAAGCCCCTAGCACCGAACCTGTGATTTAAACATTGCGATCGTCGCAATGGATGCCCCAGGTTTTGACATTAATTGTTTTCACGGATTTGATTATTTTTAAGGGTATCTTTTTATAAGTTTGGAATCCCGTTTCAGACTTGTATCGTTATTTGTGCCAACTTTTAGATGTTTTGACTACCAAGATCTTTTTATTTTTGTTTTCTTGTAGGGATAAATTTATTGTATGCTAAAGTTACTGTACCATTAAAAGTGCGTAGCGATACGATGCGAAACAATATTGAATATATAGTGTGACAGTGTTACTTAACTAACAGTATCCATTCAAAGAACGCGCTTTAGGTGCAGTCACGCAAACCAAATCTTGCGGTCGTTTTTTGAATTCTAGGCCAAACAAGGCAACAATGAAATCTGCACTGAAATAGTGAATGCAAAATAAGTGCTTTTGTGCCTTACATGACACTTAGTTTCTTTAAGATTTGCAATACAATACACGGATTGGTTTTGACTTCACTATATTGCCATGTATGAAGCTGGTATTTGCTATAATTTTAATGTAACATTTTTTCCATCCAATGAAGGCAATCCGGTTGGGCTATAGTATACTGCCCGCGACGGAGGGGGAAGGGGTTGGGGGAGGGGGGAGGGGTGGGAGGGGGGAAACCCCCCCCTCCAAGGGAAAAAGTGCGGAACGCAATAGTTTTCGAAAAATAAATTTTTAAAGTTTTGAAATTATGAAGTAATTTTATCGTAATAATGACTAAAATACATACTTTAGAGGGGGAGGGGGAGTAAGGGGGAGAGGTGTGTTTTAGTATGTTTTAATATAATATTCTAAGCTTTAAAAACTGTTAATGATTTAATGGGTTATGGAGATAACTTTTATATTTAAAAAAAAATTTTTATTTAGTAAATAAACCTTACTTTTAGTTAATTTTCGACTGCATATTTATTTTCTTATTTTTTTTTGCTTAATAATGTAATTACAATACAATGTAGTTAATTGTGCATAAATATGTCGCCGTGGCTTTTGATTCCTATAAATCTTCGTCATGAAATATATGAATCTGGTGGTTTGAACACAATGACTTAATATATTGTGTGAGTGCCCTCTAGTGATTTAGAGGTTTTTAGAATAGACAGGCTATTTTTAAAGAAAAAACTAGGATGGCGGCAGTGGCGTGCAGTTCATAGAGGCATAAAAGCACCGCTTACCCAAATGGCAATACGTCAATACTCATTTTTCATCAAAACAGCAAGTAACTAGGTATTCTGATTAACTAATGCCTACCCTAGCTTCAAAACCTGTGCACGCCATTGGATGGTGGTCACCTTGAATAGTAACATCTTCGAAACCTTTTATTTTCGTTTAATTTTATCGTGTAGCGACTGTGGGTGATTCGCCTTAATGTGAACTATGACGTTCACGCGTCCTATGGTCTCTTTATTAGTGGAATATAAAGATGTATTTTATATAGAACTTTGGGGATATTTGTATAGAGTGTAAAATATAAGTGACATAGTAGCTTGTGTTAGGTTGCGTGTCCACCAAGTTTGCGAACCTTTAGGGCTCTGGAGTCCTCCCATAAGAGCGAATACACTTTAAAGACCGGACAGGATAAATATCTGCGATGGAACGTTTTGTCCAGCCGCCTAGAGTGCACGTTCCATTTAAAGTAAATGATGCGGACTATTTGACTACCAGAAAAATAAAAATTGTCCATCGTATGTATTCGTTTTTACATTATTTATATAATATAGCTTTCTTACGGCGACGCGACGCTCCTTAGGGTGCGTTTCCACCAGAGATGTTCTACGTTCCAAGCTAGGGATGTGTGTCATACCCACCAATAGGAGCGCTTGATTTTCATAGCTCGATGTTGATCAAGCGCTTCTGTTTGTGGGTTTCTCTCTCTCTGGTGGAAACGCGGCCTCAAACACGAATCAGTTGAAGATCGCTTGCGTGGGTTGTATAAGCTCAACAAAACCTTTTAACCATCGTTTTTCTTAAAAAGTCAAGACTAATTAAAACAATTTGTTGTTGGAATTTTTATACCCTGGTTCGCGAACTTAGTGTATACCCAACTCGTGACTGTTTCTTATGTGAATTTTTTTATATGTAGAGTTAAAATAGCCCCTTAAAATTGTATATTTTATACACTTGTGCGTTTTTCGTTTTACTTATAAAAATTATAATTGTATAGTAACATTCATTTGGAAAGTTAACTTCTATAGAGTTGTTTTTTCTGTAGAAAAAACGCTTCCTATGGAACAGTTTTTTAAATACTTTAAGGATAAAAGCCTAAACAAAAAGACGTAAACTTTATAATTTAGTAGTAATTAATATTCATACAAATAGTATTTTGTACTTTCAAAATTATTTCAAATACCTTTGGTAGTCCTTTCCGGTTTTTTCCGTTACCCTGTGGGGCAACATTTCATAGTTTCATATCTGTATTATCCTAGGTGCAATACCTCTGTTTTAATCCTGTATTACTCTTAAGTAATACTGGTTTTAATCTTCCATATAGAACCTTTTTAAGTCTTTTTGACCATCTTTTTACCCAAGGGTAAAAATCTGACACAAGTTTTTTTTTTTAATTTTTTATGAAGCGCACAAGTAGCTAATTATTGAAATGAATCGTCTCGTAACTATGCCATCAAGTTTCCCGACAATATTTGGGGGTACCTTTAAGGCCCTCTGGCAAACTCATCAACTCAACGCATTGTCGCATTATATTTATTTGCTAGTTTGTTAGCATACTTGTATTATCCATTGGTTTTTGTACTCTTTAGTAGCGAGTGCAGATGTTTTTTGTTCTGTTTTGTATTTTTTTTAATAAATTTATTTAACACTTTTTGACTTTTTTTATTTATTTATTTTAGTTTCAATCGTTTCCATGTTCTTGCTATAATTATTATTACCTACTCACAATAGCGCTATTTGTAGCGACCGTATGGCTCATGTATACGAGCGCCACTACTGCAGCCGCCGACTTGTAGCGAATAGCGATGCTTGCAGTTGTAACATTTTTGACGATGACATGTTGACGGGTGGCTCAGTTGCCTCTGCCGTTGGCATTCGTGTATATGGGCCCTTACATTAAAAATGAGTAAAAGTGATTAAGCATTATTGTAAAAGTGATTAGGCATTATTGTAAAGCCTCGTGTCCACTAGGGGACAAAATGTCGACATGTAGCTAGAGATTACGACTTCGTTCGACATTGCTGGCATTGCAATTGCAATCTTGTCTCACGACCTTTTCCTGTCGTTGCCTGATAACAAGACTTGTCGCGCAGTCGCGCGATGTCGTCCGCAATCCGCATAGGATACATACACTGTCGCCAGGTCGCCCGACCTCTAACGACACAATGTGTCATGTCGCGGCGTTACAATTCGACTCCTAGCGTATACACGAGGCTTTATAGTCTTCAGCTTTCGCACGTTTTCCTATCCGTGTATCCGTATAGTGTGTTCGCCCTTGACCTTGACGGTTCAATTCTTTAAAAAACATAGAAAAAACTGCGTGCAGCAGGCTGAGTGGGAGGTTTTTTCTCATTCGATTGCGACAACGTTAACTACGATTTATATAGAATTGTCAAGCGCCTAAGTAGTTATCTATATATTATAAAAAGTTCCACTCGGCCTGCTTAGGATCGAATCGAGAATTGGTTAAGGGCGAAAACACTATGGATAGGATAAGAATAGGACAACGTACGTAACTCGCCACATCGTATCGTATGGGAAGCACGCTTTCTTCCTGTCAGTTGTACATTTGTCCGTAGTGTGTTTTCGCCCTTAAACACTTCCCGATGAATGATCCTTTAGTACGCATATCCTTCGTGAGCGACAAACGCGATTCGTTACAACGTGACGCGACATTATCAAACACTTATATCTAATTATAATAACTGAATGTTGTGATGTAACTACTTGCCGGTTAGAATTGAAGGTCAAATATACTTACTATTTTTCTAGCGAATTAATTAGTGTTTTACTTATGTTACCTAGTTACCTGTCGATTTTTTTTAAAGAGAGTATTGGCTGCCATTATGTGCGCTTTTAGTAGTAGAGAATATCACTTAGGTATCTACTTTTAATATGGTAGGTACAAGTTAATTGAGAAAATCATGCATAAGTAGGTACCTAGTATGGCAGAGAGAGTTGTCTCGTTATTAGTTTTCGTTTTACAAAAATAAGTACCTATCTAAGTAATCTTAAGTGGCTGCCGGCTGGGCCAATTAAGATAGCAGTAGGTATTGATCTTAATTGGCCCAGCCGAGAATCAAACCGGGGGACCGATAGTCTCAGTGCCGGATTTACCATAGAAGCTGAAAAAGCTGAAGCTTAGGTTGGCAAAATTAGGGGGGCGGCAAAATTGTCCCAAAAAAAATTTGGTACAGAAAAAAAATAATCTAGAAACTAGATTATTCCCTAAAAAATGGAATTAACTTTATTGTGAACAGTGTATCTAATTTTAGAAGTCAGTAGGAGCGGCAAAAAATTTTGAGCTGTGGTGCGGCAAATTGCGGAGCACTTGATGGTCTATTTCTCTTACTAATATTATAAATGCGAAAGTTTGGATGGATTTATGGATGTATGGATGTTTGTTACTCAATCACGTCCCAGCGGCTGAACGGATCTGGCTGAAATTTGGCACAGAGATAGATAATAGTCTGGAATAGCACATACCTACTAGGCTACTTTTTATCCCGGAAAATTAAAGAGTTCCCACGGAAACCAAAAATCCTCAATCCCCGCGGACGAAGTCGCGGGCATCAGCTAGTCTTTAATAAAATCTACTCGTGTGGACGACGCACCGAACAGCTCGGCGATTCAGTCGCTTTTCAGCAGCCCTGACACGCATAGTTCGTGCCTCCAGGATGGAGTACCTATCTGGTAGATATTATTTCTGACAGTAGGTAGTTGGGATGATTATACATACCTACTCCTGCAGAATTTAAGTTCTCTGAATTCTTTACATGATGCGAGATATTTTAAGGTTGCCCAGTTGCCACGAATCTCTCTTCAGCATACCTACTTAACTTTTTTTCTTTTAACTTTTTAAGTTTTACTTATCAACTTAGGTCAGACAATCCTGTGTCGTTTTAGTTATTCGTACGAAATCGGAATTGGACAAACTGGTAACTGTAGCCTACGAAAAAAGTGGTTTAACTAGACGATGGTAATGGTGTATTGTTGTGTGTTAGGCTGTAAAAGCCGTACCAGAGTCCAGAGACAAGTAACATACTTAGAGGATAATAAATACGAAAACATACATAACCTAACATGGAAGTTTACAATTTTGACCGTATTTTGACCTGACTATTACAGATAAAAACAGTTTATATTTGTAAAGACTCGCATGAATGCTACAAAGTAGGTATAGAAATAACAAAAAATAAAAATTAAATTCCTATCAACTTACAATTTCACTAGTTAGATTACAATCTAAAGGTTTATGCAATCTTACGGTGACATATAGGTAGTAGGTAGGTATACACATTTTGTTTCAGGGCTCTCAAAAAATTTAACTACTCTAGAATATCAGAACTTGTAGGAAGGAAATATAAAATGAATAAAAATTTAAAATGTCTTTTCAAAGTAGATTAAGCCGAAGTAAGTACTTAAGTTTATAAAGTAGGCTTAGTACGAGGTTGAAGTGGTTTATATCATGATGACCAGAAAAAGAAGACGCTCCTTTGATAAATCAAAACCTAAATGACATAGTGTAACAGTGTTACATAACTGACCATAATTATTATCCATTCAAAGAAAAATTTGCGGTAAGTTTTTTTGCATTCTAGGCCAAACAAGTAAACAATAATTAAAACTGCACGTATAAAGAGGGAAGGCGAACCTTAGTTGTTATCTTGGTTTTGATACTCTTTAGTAGCGAGTGCAGATGTTTTTTGTTCTGTTTTGTATTTTTTTTAATAAATTTATTTAACACTTTTTGACTTTTTTTATTTATTTATTTTAGTTTCAATCGTTTCCATGTTCTTGCTATAATTATTATTACCTACTCACAATAGCGCTATTTGTAGCGACCGTATGGCTCATGTATACGAGCGCCACTACTGCAGCCGCCGACTTGTAGCGAATAGCGATGCTTGCAGTTGTAACATTTTTGACGATGACATGTTGACGGGTGGCTCAGTTGCCTCTGCCGTTGGCATTCGTGTATATGGGCCCTTACATTAAAAATGAGTAAAAGTGATTAAGCATTATTGTAAAAGTGATTAGGCATTATTGTAAAGCCTCGTGTCCACTAGGGGACAAAATGTCGACATGTAGCTAGAGATTACGACTTCGTTCGACATTGCTGGCATTGCAATTGCAATCTTGTCTCACGACCTTTTCCTGTCGTTGCCTGATAACAAGACTTGTCGCGCAGTCGCGCGATGTCGTCCGCAATCCGCATAGGATACATACACTGTCGCCAGGTCGCCCGACCTCTAACGACACAATGTGTCATGTCGCGGCGTTACAATTCGACTCCTAGCGTATACACGAGGCTTTATAGTCTTCAGCTTTCGCACGTTTTCCTATCCGTGTATCCGTATAGTGTGTTCGCCCTTGACCTTGACGGTTCAATTCTTTAAAAAACATAGAAAAAACTGCGTGCAGCAGGCTGAGTGGGAGGTTTTTTCTCATTCGATTGCGACAACGTTAACTACGATTTATATAGAATTGTCAAGCGCCTAAGTAGTTATCTATATATTATAAAAAGTTCCACTCGGCCTGCTTAGGATCGAATCGAGAATTGGTTAAGGGCGAAAACACTATGGATAGGATAAGAATAGGACAACGTACGTAACTCGCCACATCGTATCGTATGGGAAGCACGCTTTCTTCCTGTCAGTTGTACATTTGTCCGTAGTGTGTTTTCGCCCTTAAACACTTCCCGATGAATGATCCTTTAGTACGCATATCCTTCGTGAGCGACAAACGCGATTCGTTACAACGTGACGCGACATTATCAAACACTTATATCTAATTATAATAACTGAATGTTGTGATGTAACTACTTGCCGGTTAGAATTGAAGGTCAAATATACTTACTATTTTTCTAGCGAATTAATTAGTGTTTTACTTATGTTACCTAGTTACCTGTCGATTTTTTTTAAAGAGAGTATTGGCTGCCATTATGTGCGCTTTTAGTAGTAGAGAATATCACTTAGGTATCTACTTTTAATATGGTAGGTACAAGTTAATTGAGAAAATCATGCATAAGTAGGTACCTAGTATGGCAGAGAGAGTTGTCTCGTTATTAGTTTTCGTTTTACAAAAATAAGTACCTATCTAAGTAATCTTAAGTGGCTGCCGGCTGGGCCAATTAAGATAGCAGTAGGTATTGATCTTAATTGGCCCAGCCGAGAATCAAACCGGGGGACCGATAGTCTCAGTGCCGGATTTACCATAGAAGCTGAAAAAGCTGAAGCTTAGGTTGGCAAAATTAGGGGGGCGGCAAAATTGTCCCAAAAAAAATTTGGTACAGAAAAAAAATAATCTAGAAACTAGATTATTCCCTAAAAAATGGAATTAACTTTATTGTGAACAGTGTATCTAATTTTAGAAGTCAGTAGGAGCGGCAAAAAATTTTGAGCTGTGGTGCGGCAAATTGCGGAGCACTTGATGGTCTATTTCTCTTACTAATATTATAAATGCGAAAGTTTGGATGGATTTATGGATGTATGGATGTTTGTTACTCAATCACGTCCCAGCGGCTGAACGGATCTGGCTGAAATTTGGCACAGAGATAGATAATAGTCTGGAATAGCACATACCTACTAGGCTACTTTTTATCCCGGAAAATTAAAGAGTTCCCACGGAAACCAAAAATCCTCAATCCCCGCGGACGAAGTCGCGGGCATCAGCTAGTCTTTAATAAAATCTACTCGTGTGGACGACGCACCGAACAGCTCGGCGATTCAGTCGCTTTTCAGCAGCCCTGACACGCATAGTTCGTGCCTCCAGGATGGAGTACCTATCTGGTAGATATTATTTCTGACAGTAGGTAGTTGGGATGATTATACATACCTACTCCTGCAGAATTTAAGTTCTCTGAATTCTTTACATGATGCGAGATATTTTAAGGTTGCCCAGTTGCCACGAATCTCTCTTCAGCATACCTACTTAACTTTTTTTCTTTTAACTTTTTAAGTTTTACTTATCAACTTAGGTCAGACAATCCTGTGTCGTTTTAGTTATTCGTACGAAATCGGAATTGGACAAACTGGTAACTGTAGCCTACGAAAAAAGTGGTTTAACTAGACGATGGTAATGGTGTATTGTTGTGTGTTAGGCTGTAAAAGCCGTACCAGAGTCCAGAGACAAGTAACATACTTAGAGGATAATAAATACGAAAACATACATAACCTAACATGGAAGTTTACAATTTTGACCGTATTTTGACCTGACTATTACAGATAAAAACAGTTTATATTTGTAAAGACTCGCATGAATGCTACAAAGTAGGTATAGAAATAACAAAAAATAAAAATTAAATTCCTATCAACTTACAATTTCACTAGTTAGATTACAATCTAAAGGTTTATGCAATCTTACGGTGACATATAGGTAGTAGGTAGGTATACACATTTTGTTTCAGGGCTCTCAAAAAATTTAACTACTCTAGAATATCAGAACTTGTAGGAAGGAAATATAAAATGAATAAAAATTTAAAATGTCTTTTCAAAGTAGATTAAGCCGAAGTAAGTACTTAAGTTTATAAAGTAGGCTTAGTACGAGGTTGAAGTGGTTTATATCATGATGACCAGAAAAAGAAGACGCTCCTTTGATAAATCAAAACCTAAATGACATAGTGTAACAGTGTTACATAACTGACCATAATTATTATCCATTCAAAGAAAAATTTGCGGTAAGTTTTTTTGCATTCTAGGCCAAACAAGTAAACAATAATTAAAACTGCACGTATAAAGAGGGAAGGCGAACCTTAGTTGTTATCTTGGTTTTGATTGATTGGTTATAACTTCACTCTTTTGCCACGTGTGAATGTGGAATGTGTGGTATTTGCTATAATTTTAATGTAACATTTTTGCGATCCAGTAAAAGGATTGTTCCCCTTCTATTGGATTGGTTCAAGATTACTATAAATATCATCGCAAAATACTCCCCTAAAATAGTACATTATTGCAAAGGCTGGGAAATAGGCAATTGCAGGTCGAGTAGGCGAGGACTTCACTAATACGAGACAGGCACTAATACGATATTGAACACGCAGGACACTGTAGGTCCGCTGCGTATAGTCTGTCCACAGACTGAACGTGTAGAAAGATTGGCAGTGCGATCTAAATAAGGCCAACTTAACCAGCGCAGTACATCGTGCAAATCTGCGGGCTAACAATTATTAATTAAAATATTGCCCCGGACCGACAACGCCCGGCGCTCCCGTTCAATATCACTGTCGTCTCTCAGGCTGTCGGTCACTATATGCCCGAGGTTCTTAAACTGAGACACCTGTTTCAGGGGATTTCCACATAGATATATAGTAAGTAGGTTTAAGACCATGTCTCTCTAAAAATAAGAAAGGATTACTCTTAGGAGTCCGATAAATACATATTACAATTAAGTTTATAATATCTTCTACTTCTACAAGGCAAGATTCAAAATTATTAATTTGTGCGATCGTTTTGACTATATTTAACTCTTTGCACTTTAAATTTCGTTAACACTAGTGGTTCGCCCCGAACTGAGACCTCGCAGTCGCGGTATCGCCACAACAGAGCGCCATCTATTGACATCATTGTGAAGTTCTGTTAAAAATACTGAAGCTCATTAAAAATTAAATAATTTTGTTTCCATACAATATTTATCTAATTTTAGTATTTGTTGTTCAAGGACAGGATATAATTCAAATAATTGATCAAGTTTCAGGCTCAGCCTTTCAGAAAATTGTGAGTTCTGAGGTCAACTTTGGACGTTAGAAAATCTCCACTTTGAAAGCCCCCCAATTTGTCAATTTTAGGGGAAAAATAAAAAAAATATATTTTTGGAATCTATTCCTAATTATCTTTAAAATGATATACCTACCGCAAACCTGTAACGCTTTAAAAAATTATTAGATACTTCGCATTTGCTTCTATGAGAGCACCCCTGAAATAAAGAATTTATAACTTTTTAAGCCATATTCGGCTGGAGGCCACCGGTTTACATATTATATTTAAATTTGAAGTAATTATGTTCAGTAATTCAGAAGTTATAAGGCTCTGACAGACGGACAGACGGAAAAGTGCAAATTCACTCAAGTAGACTCGGAGACCTTCGCTTCGCTTGGTCAACAATATGCAAAAGCCACCACGTTTAACATGGTCTGTTAAAGGAAGAGCATAATTATGTTATAATTGGTTATTTTTACCCTCGACGAAGCGGAGACGGTATATGTGTTTGCCCTAAGAGGTTGTGTGTTTGTTTGTTTGTTTGTTTGTGCACTTTTTTGTCACCATTTTTCTCAAAAAGTACTGGGCCGATTGAGATGCGGTTTTTTGCATTAGATACGGATAGCTTGTGAGAAGGTTTTTAGATATATTTTAGGACCATAGACAACCAAGCTGAGCTGTAGTCTATGATTTTAATATTTCAACATGTTACCATTTTTCACAAAAAGTACTGGGCCGATTGAGATGCGGTTTTTTGCATTAGATATGTTTAGCTTGTGAGAAGGTTCTTAGATATATTTTAGGACCATAGCCAACAAAGCTGAGCTGTAGTCTATGATTTTATTTTTTAAATATGTTACCATTTTTCACAAAAAGTACTGGGCCGATTGAGATGCGGTTTTTTGCATTAGATGTGTATAGCTTGTGAGAAGGTTCTTAAATATATTTTAGGACCATAGACAACAAAGCTGAGCTGTAGTCTATGATCTTAATTTTTCAACCACTGTTACCATTTTTCACAAAAAGTACTGGGCCGATTGAGATGCGGTTTATTGCATTTAGGACTTCGTGCGATTACAAAACAGGAAACTGGTACCAAAATTTTAAAAACAGCGCCATTTTGAAATTCTTTGTTAATTGACCGATTTCGTTCAAAATCTATATTTAGGGCTCCCTGGGGTCACAAAACAGGAAACTGGCACCAAAATTTTAAAAAATCAGGGCTTTTTGAAATTCTTTGTTAATTGATCGATTTCGTTCAAAATCGATATTTAGGACTCCCTGGGGTTACAAAACAGGAAACTGGTACCAAAATTTAAAAAAATCAGGGCTTTTTGAAATTCTTTGTTAATTGATCGATTTCGTTCAAAATCGATATTTAGGACTCCCTGGGGTTACAAAACAGGAAACTGTTACCAAACTTTAAAAAAACAGCGCCATTTTCAAATTCTTTGTTAACCTTCAAGCGGGCGCGCGGCCATTTCAAACGGCAACGGTCGCGCGTAAACTAAACGACCTATTGGAGATTTGAGAGAATTAAAACACCGAATAATTAAGTAATATTTCTTTTTAAATTGTTTAAACGATTATCTTTAAATATAGATGTAGAAATAATATTTTAATCCAAGTACTTGCCATTAATATAACATTTAAAAAAACATATATTTTCTTTGGGTTGGGTCTTCTTTAAGCGCATTAATCTTACTTATTTGTCAAAATAAAATCAAATATGTATCTTTAATCACTTAAATAATAACTGATAAAGAAAGGTATGTATTATCCTTAGAAAACAATAAATATAGTAAAAACATGTATTTGATTATACAACAATTAAAGCTAAATAAATCCTTATAATATTTAGAGACAAAAAATTTGGTATAAATAAATAATTTTCCTCATCAGCATCTTTTTCAGGGTAACATTGAAGTGTGGACCCTGCAATTATTATTACTAAGATAAAATGTGCATCGTGTCTTAGATTGTGGTCAGAATTGTAAACAAACAGAAAGGTGGTCAGATACTGTTGAACCTTCATTACTGAGCTCAGTTTTGCTCTCTATGTCTTCTTCCATTATTTGCACAATGATTAAAGATTCACTGAGAAATTTATGAGCGATTTATTACGATAAAAATATCAATAAAACAAAAACTTCGTTCAAAACATGAAAAAATATTTTCGCATATAGAGTCGCGCGTAACCTTTTAGGCGACGGGCGCGCGTAGTCTTTTCGGCGCCTACGCCACGGTTTAAACAAAAGCGTTTTGTTCAACAAATGACCCGCTGAGAATTTAAGTGTGTGATTGGTGTTGTTTATAGTAACCTTAGAAGAGGCTACTTGAGACGAGAAATATTTATGACCAAAACACTAGAAACTTTAAACAAAAATGTAACAAGTGTCGTCGATTCGACACAGCGCGACCGCTTGAAGGTTAATTAACCGATTTTGTTCAAAATCGATATTAAGGGCTTCGTGGGATTACAAAACAGGAAACTGGTACCAAAATTTAAAAAAAATCAGCGCCATTTTGAAATTCTGTGTTAATTGACCGATTTCGTTCAAAATCGATATTTAGGGCTCCCTGGGGTCACAAAACAGGAAACTGTTACCAAAATTTTAGAAAATCAGCGCCATTTTGAAATTCTTTGTTAATTGACCGATTTCGTTCAAAATCGATATTTAGGGCTCCCTGGGTCACAAAACAGGAAACTGGTACCAAAATTTTAAAAAATCAGCGCCATTTTGAAATTCTGTGTTAATTGACCTATTTCGTTCAAAATCGATATTTAGGGCTCCCTGGGGTCACAAAACAGGAAACTGTTACCAAAATTTTAGAAAATAAGCGCCATTTTGAAATTCTTTGTTAATTGACCAATTTCGTTCAAAATCGATATTTAGGACTCCCTGGGGTTACGAAACAGGAAACTGTTACCAAAGTTTTAAAAAATCAGCGCCATTTTTATTTATTTTGTTGTCACCATAATAAATGAATTCAGTTTAGTACAGTAAAATCTGTACTACTTGTAAGTCTAACCACAACCCGTGAGCTGCTTTAGCAGCTCGCGTACAGGGCGAAATACTAGTTAGATATATATAGCTTGAGAGAAGGTTCTTAGATATATATTTTCGGACCATAGACAACCAAGCTGAGCTGTCTCTATGACTTTAATATTTCGGTATGTTACCATTTTTTACAAAAAGTACTGGGCCGATTGAAATGCGGTTTTATTCATTTGATGTGTATAGCTTGTGAGAAGGTTCTTAGATATATTTTAGGACCATAGACAACAAAGCTGAGCTGTAGTCTATGATTTTATTTTTTCAATATGTTACCATTTTTCTCAAAAACTACTGTGCTGATTTAGATGCGGGCTTTTTGTTTTAGATATATTAAGCTTGTACCTAGATGCTGCCCAGGGTATCATGATGGAGTCAGGAGGCGATCATGGGAACTCCTTAAATTCTCATCGTATACCCGTCGCGTTTGGACTCTTTTGATTTGTCCATTTGAAAAGGGTTTGGCCATAGTCCACCACACTGGTCAAAAAAACCACTGAGCTGTCAAAGATGCAGTTTTGTGTTTTAGATATTATGTAATATATACGTTTGCTACGTTCTTATTGTTGTTTCAAAGTTATAAAGGTCAAAGGTATAATTGAGCTCTGCAGTTCGTCGTGGGTTTTTTTAAAAATTTTAATTTTATTACTTGTAAATAAAGGTTCTGTACCTACCTAACTGTTTTTGTTACAAAAGTTTCAGTGAGTCACCCTATAGGTATCTATATTCTTTAAATCCTTTTGCAGATTCAACATATCTGCACTTAATTATTCTGACTTATATAATTATTGCGCCTGCGATATTTTGTTGGAAAATTGTGATGAAATTTACGAAAAAAAATTTAATTTTAATTTTCAATTTTTTCTTTATTAACTTATTTTGACCCAGTCGAGAATCGAACCGGGAGACCTCATTTATTACTAGACAAGCGAACGCAGCACAACCAGAGAGCGTTTGCGTGATAAATGTTCATAAATCACGGATAATTTTCCACAAAACACTTGTTCTATAACATCATAATAAATTGTTTCGATGTCTATCTAGGTATTATAACATGTTAATATTCATATCTGATCTAACAACCATGCTATATATAAATAGTGAGGTTTATATTATGCTTACCGGTATTTGCTGGGAAACTTCCAAGATGCGGACGTTGCCTGTATTCGTTTTGATGACGTTTGTGGCAGTGGCAAATTCACAGGTGGTTATAACTCATTTAGCCTTTATTTACTTAAGTAAGACGTCTGCTAGTGTCCGGGTTCGATATCTTGTAGTATTAGATACATAATCGATGTTCGAGAAATGCAGGAAAATCAAGCATCAAGCAGAAAACTTAGGTGACAATTATCTACACTTTCATTACTTCACAATTGTGGCGGAGGATTCTTTGAAGTCGGAGTGAAACGTACTATATTCTTTGCAATTCACGAGCGCGCGTGAACTTTACTTGTAGTTATTGCACATTTCGTATGTGTGTGCCTCTAAGCGGTAACACCGAACGCGACACGTAGGTACACGAACACAATTACACATATACAAATGTATATAGATAGAACTACAACACATTACACAACCATGAGCCACGCGCACTCGTGAGTTGCAAGAACTATACAACGTGCTTTAGAAGATTTGTGTGGTGTGGTGGTGGAGGGCAGGCGGGGCGTATAGCCTTTTCCGCATGACACAACCTATCCAAAATCGGTTGAATAGATGGACCGTGCAAGCGTAGCGGACAGACAGAGAGACACTAACGCATTTATAATATTTGTATTGATTGTCTTGTTCAGTTAGAGGAGTACACACTCAACTTCGACTCTGCTATCTACGTTTGCCCCGACGAGTCAAGCCAGGATTTCGTGGACACCAATGCAGTGGAGGTGAAGCGGCACAACGAGACCAGTGCCATGATGACTGGAAACATCAAGTTCCTCAAGGGAATCGAGAGAGGCACTATGGTAAATATATATAAAAATGAATCCCTATTTCCCTTGGTCACGGCATCACGCGTGAATGGCTGGACCAATTTCGCTAATTATTTTTTGTTGTTTGTTTGGACCTCGCGATGGTTTATACACAACTAGCTGATGCCCGAACGTCGTCCGCGGTTTTTGTTATTCCCGCGGGAACTCCTTAATTTTCCGGGATAAAAAGTAGCCTATGCCACTCTCCAGGTCCTCAACTATACCCATGCCAAAAATCACGTCAATCGGTTGCTCCGTTGCGGCGTGATTGAAGGACAAACCAATAAACCAACAAACCAACAAACAAACACACTTTCGCATTTATAATATTAGTATGATTGGACCCTGTAGGGGGCGCTGCAATTTGTTTCGACGTTCAAGGCAGGGCAAAGTCTGCCTGGCCCACTAGTGCTAAGTAAAGCCCATACCTCTTAGATTAGGTAGTTAATAAGTAATCCTGATAGTCACACTAGTGACTCCCTACACTCGTGTGAGGAATGAACGCTATTCGCAGTGTTGTTGCGATGCTGAGTTGTGATTCATAGGTGATTTTGCATTGCATTTCATGTTCAATTTAGGTTTCTTTCAAAGAATTGTTGATTTTACTTTGGAGGTTATATTTTGGCAACATTGAGTGTTGCAGGATGCAGAGTTTATTTTGATTGATGCTAAGTAATTTAATCACCAATCGTAGCTTTTCAATATATAGGCTGTAATCATGACAGCCAATCACCAAAATTCAGGAGAATGTTGGTGGGTCGGTAACAGAAAAATAGTATAAAGGTGAGAGAAAATGGCGTCGGGAGTTCAGTCAGTATTAAAATTTTGAGGAGTTATTACAAGTGGATAAAGTGTATATTATTATTGATTGTATTGGTGAAGATTAAGGGTGGATTACTGCATTTTGCTGAGATAAGTATAAATTATAATTACATACTATTTTAAGAGGTTATGTTAGGTTATCATATCGATTTCTAAACAATTGGCTTTTGGAATATTTTGAGACAGATCTTGTAGTGAAATTTATTAAAATCAATATAATTGTAAAATCAACTTTAATTAATATCATTGGCTGTTCAATAATTTTTAAAGAGCAACTATACCAGTTTCTTGCAGTTTCTTCTGGATAGAATGTGATTCTAACATACACAACAAACTGGAATGAACAGAAATTAAAATCTATTCATGGTTATCTTTGTGTTTATTTTTAACCTACTAGCAATGTGGTCTAATGTCTCTGACACTCGCGTGATAATCTGGTATTACCACGAGTCAAATTTTTGAATATACTACTGGTTCGGAATTGCATTCCTACAGAGAAAAACCAGTAAGAAACTCGGCGGTTAGTAATATCTAAATATGTATAATAGTTACTCGTATAAGTATTAAGTAAGTAAGTAACCGCTGTCCTTACCATTGCTGGAGCGAGTCAAATCCATGCTCTTTTATCATTTACAAAACTAGTTATTCTTCAACAGCTAAGCTTTTTTCAGGAGCATACTTTTATTCGATTTCTTACTTGTGTAAAGGCAATGAAACCGATATCACCTAAGAATGGATGTAGAGTTCTGATATAATATAATAAGAAACTACCTAAATATCACTTGCTTTTATGGTGAAGGATAACATCGTGAGGAAACCTGCATGTCCGAGACTTGATTATGGTCTGTATTATTGTAGCGTTTTTGTATTTTCATTATAACCGTATTTTTTTTATCAACTTCAAGTTAGGCCCTTGACTGCGAACTCTCCCGGTGGTAAGTAAGATGATGTATGCGGTATGTACCTATGTATTTTTACAGATAGAACTGATAATAGAAAAAGACGTGGGTGGATCTTTTGAAATGGTGGTTTCACACGAGATTTGTGACGTGTGTAAGGAGCTAGCTGATACTGAAAGCCCTTACAAAGAATACTTGCAGAACTTCGGCTTCCCTTCAGAATGCCCTTTTGAACCTGTAAGTTACATGCAATAATATTTAGATAAATACTTACTAGGTGATGCCCGTGACTTCGTTCGCGTGGTTTAAGCTTCTTAATTCCCGCGGACTTAAGTCACAATCCAGGTTCTCAACTATATCCCACCAAAAACATTCTGTAAAAAAATAGCCAAGTCTCGATGGAGCTGCTTGTTTATCTCTAAAAAGTAATGAAATCTCTAGACAAAGTTGAGCAAAGTCTAAGGTTCCTTACTGCAATTTCTTTATTATTATATTTAATGTTATGTGACTTGGCCGTTGACCTGTACGCACTAACGTGTAAAAAATGTTCAACGGTTGATCGCATGTTTTTCAATATCTAGAGCGTGAAAAAATGTTAACCATTGAACATTTTTTTCAACGGCCAAGTGACATAACATTAAATATAATAATAAAGAAATTGCAGTAAGGAACCTTAGACTTGGCTCAACTTTGTCTAGAGATTTCATTACTTTTTAGAGATAAACAAGCAGCTCCATCGAGACTTGGGTATTTTTTTACAGAATGTTTTTGGTGGGATTTCACTTCTTTTTGCAGAAAGCTGACAAGACGTGGGCTGATTGACTTTTTAGATTTTCTTAAAATACACAGTTTTTTTTCTTTTTAGTAGTAGTTTTTTAGTTTTAGCATAGCATATAGCAAAGCATATAGCATAGCATATAGCATAGCATATAGGATAGCATATAGCATATCATATAGCATAGCATATAGCATAGCATATAGCATAGCATATAGCATAGCATATAGCATAGCATATAGCATAGCATATGCACTGCCGCACTGTTGCATAGGCACTGCCGTGCCCCCAGATTTCAAAATGGCGCTGAATTTATAAAAATTTTGGTAATAGTTTCCTGTTTTGTGATCCCAGGGAACCCCAGATATCGATTTTGAACGAAATCGGTACGATAACAAAGATTTTCAAAATGGCGCTGACTTTTTCAAAATTTTGGTAACATTTTCCTGTTTTGTTATCCAAGGGAACCCCAGATATCGATTTTGAACGAAATCGGTACGATAACAAAGAATTTCAAAATGGCGCTGACTTTTTCAAAATTTTGGTAACATTTTCCTGTTTTGTTATCCCAGGGAACCCCAGATATCGATTTTGAACGAAATCGGTACGATAACAAAGAATTTCAAAATGGCGCTGATTTAAAAAAAAAATTGGTAACAGTTTCTTGTTTTGTGATCCCAGGGAACCCCAGATATCGATTTTGAACGAAATCGGTACGATAACAAAGAATTTAAAAATGGCGCTGACTTTTTCAAAATTTTGATAACATTTTCATGTTTTGTTATCCCAGGGAACCACAGATATCGATTTTGAACGAAATCGGTACGATAACAAGAAATAAGAACCTATATGTTAAACACAATATCTAGGATAAAAAGTAGTTAATGCAGGCATAAAAAGATGGCACTGTTAATTAAGCGAACGCTCGGCCGAGCGTGGGGGGGTGTCAGGTTTTTTTGTTACGGTTTGATCTCCATGGTTACGGAAATTTTCGTTACGAAATTTCTTAATTCGGTCGCCGCGCTCAAGGCTTGAAGGCCCGCGATAAAAGCTATGCAATAGCTTAGAAGAACTATCAAAACTAGGATCATGCCCAGTTTTGATAGTCCATGTGGGCGTCAAACTCTACCAAATTTCAGCGCTCTAAGTACCAGTTCTATTTTGATGATCGCTATGTCAGTATCGAAAATGCGAAACTTTGCTTCGGATCTAAATGATCTACCGACTTGAAATTTTGGATTTCAAGTGTGTGATTATAGCTTACTAGATGACGAAAATTTCAGCGTTCTAGTCCCATCCAGAGGTTCTCAAATAGGGGCCTGAAAATGCGGCGAAATGGTTCCAGAAAAGGTGGTATACGGCAGTGTTGCTTCGCGCTCGACTTGGCGGGGGCACTACCGTGCCCCCAGATTCATGCAAAAAATCACGTCAAGTCGTTGCTCTGTTGTGGCGTGATTGAAGGACAACATATGGTCACGCGATAGTTTTAATTTTGTGATAACTCATAAGAGTTATAAATCGCAAAATATTAAATTAAAATAGTGTAAAGAACTGACCATTTTTATACTTTAAAATTACGGTAAGATTAACATGATCTTAAGACCTTTTTATACAAGATCTTGAGACTTCAATGCATTATTGATGTAGGTACTCATAAAATGTTTTCAGAACAGCTATCCCATCAAAGATTTCGTCGCGGACACAAAGGACTTGCCGCTGAACAGCGCAACGGCGGGCAAATACCAGGTGACGATGAATATCTTACAGAACTCTGAGGAACAGTGTCTTGGTGACAAGACGTTCACCGCTTGTCTCAAGTTGGACTTGCTTGTTGAGGAAATGTAATAAAGTTACTGATACTGTCAAACGATCTTTATTTATTGTTTATTTTCTTAATTTTTCGGCTACATAAGGTGACATATAGGTAGGCAATATATAGTAATAGTGCCAATGGGCGGAACACATAGTTCGAAGAACTGATAGCGCAGCGTTGGATGACCCCCCAATAAATGGAAGGACGATCACAAGCGATTAACCAGAAACCGCTGCAAGCAAGCGGTATAAGAACGTACTTATCCTGAGCTCGTTGACTATATTCGTCGTGCTGTGCCACTTGTCTTATTTGTTGATTTTCATAGAACTGGATTTTTTTGTTCTTTGAAAATCCTTCTAAAAACTGCTTTTCTATTTTCGCCTATAAGTATTTCGATTGTTTTGACTGTAGCTCTGGCCGAAAAAAAAATACCCTACCTAATTTTATTACTAGAAAGAAAGCATCACTGATTATTTCGACGAAACTGAATTTATTAAAAACGTTTCACACTCATTCTTCGTCTGGCTCGTTGACGTTTTCGTCGCGACTCGACTCGTAGAACACTTCGTCGTTGCGTCTCTGTTTCGGCTTAGGGTTCGGGTGGACGGCGTGTCTTTTGACTTTTGTATTCTGTTTGGGCTTTTCCTTGTGCTCTGCCTTGTGTTTCTTCTCTTTTTTCTTTGAATGCTCTTTACTCTCGCTTGATGATGACGAACTGTCTGAGCTCTTGTGACTATCTTTCTTCCTAGCATTGAAAAATTAAGATTTTTTTAAATCAACAACTAATTCACTGTTGACTGCGATGATAAGTGATGATGCAGTCTATAATGGTAGCGGGCTAACCTGTTAGGCCGGCCATACACGGACTGCTCGAGCAGTTAGCCAGTGATCAACATACACGGACCGCTCTTGCAGTCATAGTCAACAGCTTAAATAAAGCTACCATTGAAAACTGCTGCCAACCCCAACCGCCCGAAGTAGTCGCAACTACTCCAGCGGGTCCATGTATGTGTGTACGTAGAAGACTGCAGTTCACTATGTAGTCGCAGCTTGAAGCAGTCAGGATGGCGCTGTCCGTGTATGGCCGGCCTTAGGGGTATGTCAGTTAATTGTAAGAAATGGAATTCAAAGTTAAAAGTCTAGTAGATATACCTACTACTTACTTTTTTCTTAAAATGTCTTCATGATCTTCGTCACTGAAACAATAATTATTTTATTAAATTCTTCTCAGTTCTAAAAGTCAAAGGTAAGGTCCGACTTGGTAGATTTATTGCGAGAAAAGGATCTACACACCTGTCATCAAGTTTCTTCTCGGCACTAAAACACAAAAAAACAATCATTTTTTAGTGTAGGTACTTACTAATAAAATATTATATTATTCTTTGTAAATACAAAATTTTAAAACGACTTGTACTACTATTGTAACATAGAGGTACTAAGTATACTACTTTATTATGGTTGGTAGAGTTTTGTCAATATATTTGAAGCGACTTTGAAGTATTTTTACACATTTTTTTATAATAGTAAGTATTGCATTTTAGTGACGGAAACGGGAGCCAGGTTTTCTTTCATCCCGGAAAGTAGGTACCTAAGGTTTCCACAACATTTTTAAAGAAGCAAATTAGTATCAGTATTATAAAATTAGCCAGGGAAAAAGGCAAAATAGATAAGTAGGTAACAAAAAATAGAACCTTTCAGCTTTATCCCCTGCATCATCATCACTGTAAAGAAAATAAGTAGGTATTTATATGGTTATAATTTATAATCAAGGAACAAGAAGCTTAATCCGCTATAATCCGCTAAAACAGACAAATCTATGTGGTACCTAAACCTACAACGTGTAGGTTGCAGGTGCTAAAAAAGGTTTGAGTATTTAAAAAAATTGGTAGGTAGGTACTTATCCTTTTTCTAAATTATATTGAACCAAAATCATGAACGCCAGGATGGTAAGCCGAGGCTATGATGGCTTGATGATGGCGTGATGAATTAGACAAATTCAATGTTGAGTGACCAATAGAGGCACAAAATAGGGAGATGTGGAAAAATCGGAGGGAGGCCTTTGCCCAGTCGTGGGACAGTACAGGCTAAATTAGATTAGATTAGAAGAAAACTTACTCATCATCTTTGTCCCATTTGACCGACCACTCCTCGTGTGTGATACCGGTGCGGAAAACTCTCCTGCAGTTTTCTCTGTTTATACCAAAACAAAAATAATCAGTTAATACTTTAAATAAAAATAATCAAGGAGCATACTTTTAATTTATTTCTTAAACTTGTGTAAAGGCAAATTTAAAATAGGTCGTGGAATTTTGTTATCGAATAGAATGCTGGATTACGCTTGTAAGTTCTTCTCACGTAAGTGATTCATATGAGTAGGTACATTACTAAATGTATACTAGGTCTTGTATGTCGTATATCGTATGCAAATATTACATAGGTACAGTTTCCTATTTATACAAAGTACTCTGTGGGTACAGTGCAACCATTTATTTTACTTTTCACATAAGCACGCCTATGAAGTTTTATAGTTATTGACAGATAACCATCGACAAAATAAGGCAATACTTCATAGACGCAGATATTTTTTAACGATAGTGAAGCGACATTCCCTTGTATCCGATAATTCATAACTCGTATACCAGTACGAATTTCCAGTTTAATTGAGGCCTATGTCCAATACTTTCTTGACGTCCTTGTGGATAGCACAGGATATGAACTGGCGGTTCTTGAACACGCTGGTGTATAGAAAGGGGCCGTGACAGCTGTGGCTCTTGGTGTCGATCTTGCACGCCGATATGACGCTGATCACCTCCTTGCTCTGATAAAAGTGTAATTGCGGCCTACGTCCAATACTTACTCGACGTCCTTGTTGATAGCGCAGGATATGAACTGGCGGTTCTTGAACACGCTGGTGTAGAGGAAGGGCCCGTGACAGCTGTGGCTCTTGGGGTCGATCTTACACGCCGATATGACGCCGATCACCCGCTCCTTGCCCTGATACTTCACTATCAGAGGTCCGCCGTGGTCGTTCTATACACAAGATAACATAATTAAAAAAACCGGTCAAGTGCGAGTCAGACTGGCTCACAAAGGGTTCCGTACTACCACACAATATAGGTAAATGTTTTTTGTAAATAACAACATGTAGTTAATCAGCTGAAAAATAGGCTTACATATAATTCGACACCCTATTAGTACGTAACCTTAATTAACAATTTTCGTTTCTATTGCTTAACCTTGTTTTTTGCCAAACATGTATATATAGGTCAACGGGAAGTAACATGTAGATTTTGATTTATTGGCGAATGGCGAGTGTCAAAATATCCGAAACATGCGGAATAAACGGCCGCATCTTCTAATTGCGTTGACTTAGAAGCTTCATTTTTTACAGCTCCCAAGGGACCACGACCTAAGTATATGATATTAATTGCAACTTGATACCCCCACGCATTTTCGAGAAAAAGGTGGTTGACAGACAGGTTCCCTCACTCTCATAACCTAGAAGACTTAGTTGTGCAAACTGTGTTTCATTATATCTGTGATCGCTGCCGCACCTTCTTAATACGCAAGGGGAACTTAACTTGGTAAGCCTACTCGCAAGTACCCTCATCTTGCATTGAAAATGGTACCTCGCAGAATCCTCCCTGCTTGCTGGAGCGGCGCGCGGTGTAGTCGTCAGGGTCCTGCAGATGCCTGCCCAGGTCCACGCGGTTTTGCTGCGAGTCGTCGTCGCGACGTGTCTCTACGTCGGTACAGTTGGCGTACTTTTTCTGAGGATTCATTAGAATTAACAAGCTTTAAGTAAAGAGATTTTTTTCATACTTGCTCGGGGATTGCTTCATTACCACCCATCACCACTACAGCCCATTGAGGTTCCACTGCTGGGCACCGTCCTCCACTCTCATAGGAGAGAGGCATTTAGAGCTTAGACCCACTACGCTACTTTAATGCGGTTTGGCGGGCGACTATTATCATGTTAGTGAGAATAACCGGGATGGACGGCTTAACGTTCATTATTTAAAAACGAACATTAACATTGCTTCGTTATTTAAAAAAAACAATAAGTAAATTGGCTCAATCATGTAGGAAATCACATTAGTGCGCATAGGTACAGCACAAGATTTTAGCGTGTGTCAAGCAAGTTTTAGCAAGAGTCAACGCCATCTATCGGCAATGTAAAAAAGCTGTCTTAACAATCGTTTCCTCGCAATTAGAGAATACAAGTCTCGGCTGCGTTCACGTTGCTCTGTTGTGGCGTGATTGAAGGACAAACCAACAAACAAACACACTTTCTCATTTAATATATTAGTATGATTTTAGCAAAATCATAAGATTATTTTGGAAGCTATAGGGTAGCGGATGATTCCTGAAACGAACTTACGTCACAAATATCGCTGAGTCGTTTCATGACATCCTTGGTGCAGATCATGTATTGTGTGATGATGCTCCTGAACCTTTGGGCCCACTTCTTGGCGCATTGCTCGTTGTCCATCACACACACCTTCGCTTCTTGGAGGAACTTGGAGTTGCCCGGGACATGGGCTTTTTGGCGACGGTACACACCCTGATACAGAAAATGTTGATGAAAATGTTTTTTTTAATAAAATTAATATATTTTTTTATTTGCAGGATCCCATGATCCCATGATCTGTAGTGTGTACATGGGTATGTATATGGGTAGATATAGTAGGGCACGTAGTAAGACAAGACACGGCCGAGGACTCCCACCAGACCAGACCTGAGAAAATTCAGAAATTAGATTTTTTTTTATTGACCCTGCCGCGGGAATTGAACCCGTGACCTCTCACAATAAGACCATTGCGCCAGTGTAGTCGTTAAATCTAGCCGTTGTGACAGTATGGGCTAGATACGAAAGTTTTAGAATCAGAAATCAGGGTTAGTTTCAAAACCTTACCTCACGGAAGTTATTTCCACTGCCCCACCCAGCGATCCAGCCCTTAGTACCAGCCTTTTCCAGTTCCCGGCTAACGTTGTTGTAAAAGACGAGGTCAGTAGCGAATTCGCAGCCTTTCTCTAAGACTCCGAGTTTGAAGGGTTTGTTCACTTTTACTATGGCTATGTCGTTTGATGACCATTTTATGCTGTCTTGGAAGTCGAATTTGTAGTCTACAAAAAAAATAAGGAACCTTAACATCCCTGACATGCCACAGAAGGCAATTGAGCCGCTAGAGCTGCCAGAGTTGCAAGAGTTGAAAGATGCGCCATGACAATATGCATGATGACAATAACCAAGAATCAATGAAATTATGAATTTAGCTAATGAAATAGGATTCATGGATTATAAAAAACGTATTTATTTTTCTATTTCGAGTGAGATTGCTATTTATTTTGATAAAATAAAACTATAAAATACTGCAATCCGCCATAATGGATTAAACACCAAGAAGCGAATGACGTCACATTTTCGAGCTTTTACAATCCTTTTTACAATCATACTTTTGTTTACTGCACACTGCACAGAGTACATTGGTAAAAACAATAGTGACGTCACAAACGACGCCATGACACCGGCGAGCGTTTTGGCGTGAATTTTTTAATTTAAATTTCAAATGCCAATTTTATGTACGAAACCTTATTTTTCTGCTGAAATAAGACATTTTTTCGAAATAGTAGATACTTCCGAATGCGTATTGTTTTTGTGTTCCTCCCTTTTTCCTTGACTGTTGTTCTAGGTCGGTACTTGGTTCAGCTACCTAGGTTGCCTTTCCGTTTACTCGAGTCTTTAAGTTGGTCAATTTCTACATTTCAAAGCAGAGATTGTGACGTTAAAGTTTTAAGAAGATATACCTACTATACCTATTCTATAAAATGTACTTATAACGTTACTAGCTGATGCCAGCGACTTCGTCTGCGTGGACTAAGTTTTTTAGTCTCGCGGAACTCCTTAATTTTCTGGGAAATCCTATGTCCGCCCCGGGATACCGCCTGCCTTTATACCAAATTTCATCAAAATCGGTTGAAAAGATGGGCCGTAAAAGCGTAGCAGACAATCAGACACACTTTCGCATTTATAATATTAGTATGGATAATATTATAACTTACTCTTAGGAATGCACTTCCAAACGACCTTACGCCGGTGCTTGCAAACACAATCATCGCTCTTATAGTCAAAGCTGTCCACGAACTTCGTGGTGCCGGAGACGACATAGAAACGATCAGCATCTTCTACACAGGCAGCTGATGTCAGCACGTAGTAGCTGTCCACTATAACACCTCCGCATAGCCAGCCCCGGTACTTGTGGGCTTTTGCCGATTCTTTAGTCAATTGCAGATATACCTGGGATATCATATATTAGGTGTATGATAATTATAATTGGTGGTCAATGGACATTTGAGTGATGGAAATATAATTTAGGCGTAATGGGTGCTTTTTATGATGTTGATAAAGCCTAATGATCTTCGTTGGGGATATACCTGGGTGAGAACTGAGATGTCGCTGAGGTGAAAACTAGCGCATAATGGACAGCTTACGTGGTGATGAAGTTTGCGGATAACGAGTTATTAAGAATTTAAAAACCAAAATGACATGACGTTACAAATTTTGCGGTGCTAGCTACTAGAATAACGAGTGTTTTAGAATAAAATCCAAATTTTAAAAGATGTCCGCTAACTTCGTAAAGATATAGTACCTATATATAGTCCTAATACTAAAATGTATACCGTATCGTAAGTTGTTTCATACATACAGAACCCGTTATAAACTGATTAAATAAAATTACTGGTTACTAATAATTATCTGGGGATCTTACCATATAAGGTCTTTTTCCTATGCCAACCCTCTTGCTATACAGAATTCTTCTCGTATCAACGACGGTGTTGTTTTCAAACTCCCAAGTTTCATCTGCGAAATCTTGTATTTCTTCATTCGTTCTATTTATTGCATCAGATTTAACTATGACATTCTTTTCTTCTTTTGTTGGCACTGCAGCAACTATACCTAATTTAGAAACAAATCCAGAATTAAAATTAATTAACAAAATAAGCAACTCAAAAAAATAAACTTACCTATAACTAAAAAACAGGAGACCAAGGAAAGCCTAGAATTCGCCATTATGATCAGGAAACCAATCAAAAAAGGAAATTGTTATTTAGTATTTACTATCTTTATGTGTATTTGCAATTATATGGTCAATCTATAAAGCTTCTTCGCAACATTGATTCCGATAATACTTCATTTCCCTTTTCAATTACATTACTTTATCATTTTGTTAATTAACTTTGCTATATTGATTATCATGATTCAATTAAATTTAGATAATTTAATTAAATTTTACTGTGCGTTCGTGAGTTTTCATATTAATTGCTCTTACATTTCCCTAAAAAAATAAGCTGTCTTAAAGGCTCTACTAGCGATGAAATAAAGTACAGTTTTTATCTATTTTGTTTTCACTGACGAATCTGTACATATCTGCAGGCTGTACTACAGACATAAGCAACGGTTTCTTGGGAGACTGGCGCCGCCAGATAGCAGCCGCAATAATAAAACCGAGTACTTTCACTGACTTATAGACGTTGTCAGCAATGGCAATGTCAAACTCGTCTTAATTCTATAGGCAAAGTTTCTACCAAAGCACTCGCTATATGTGACCGCTATGTGCCGCCACTGCTTTCCTAGGAATCCGTAGCTTATGAACGAGTGATAATGCAGTCTAAAAACAGGTTTCTTCGATCTCAGGTCACTATTTACTAATTAAAGTACTTCTAAGGCATTCAATGTCATTGTACTACCAATGGATGCCAATGGACGTCTACTACTGGTTTGAGGGACCTTTTATTTCCATGGTTTTCCATTTTATCCAATTTGTGGAGTTCTTTTAGAACTCCACAAATAAATTGGATAAAATGGATAAAATCACAACTTGGCGTTATTTTTATCCATTTTGCAAATATTTGGGATTATTTGGGATAATTATGGGATTTGCAAATATAATTTCAAATTTTAATCATATTTACCAGAAGGGAAAAAATAAAATTTCATATCATCTTAATCAGCTTTATTGATAACAACTGACACTTAATTAGGTTTATCAGTACCATTAACAGCAGACGCTGCTTTAGAATCAGGTCTTATGATGGAACCCCTGCCTGCATTGACTTTGTCCCCTGCTGTCTCCACAGAGTCTTCTTTAGCTCTTTGGATGATTCCTTCTTCGTTCTTAGCTGGCCTGAAAGAAAGATATAAAAGGCCTTTAAATATTACTTTTGCCCTTACTTTCTTTAGTTGCAGCATTATTAATCAGCATCAGTATACTGGCCCAGTGAAGATTAGAAGATTTAACATATAGGCGAGAATTTTCAGGCGTAAAGATTTTTTCGTGATCTCGTGATGGAAAACGATGGATGGATAGAGGATTCTAGAATATTTCAAACGAATCCATTCTAATATTATAAATATGAAGCATGTTTTTCTGTCTGTCCGTCTGTCTGTCTGTCTATCTGCTACGCTTTCGCTTGCGAAATTTGCTACAGGAATAGGTTAGGAATATCCCGGGGAAGGACATAGGCTATTTTTAGGCTAGTTTTATTCCGGAAAATTAAGGAGCTTCCCCCGGGAATCAAATAAACTTAAACCACGCGGATGAAGTTGTGGGCATCATCTAGTATTTAATAACTCAAGACGCACATATCTCTACAAAGTTACAAGTGCGTTTAGATACTTTAGATTGCCTGGCATTCAAACTCGTAATATTTTACTTACCCATCCGGATGAGTCTTCCATGAAAGAACTTGTTCCACGTGAGTCACTCCAGATCTAAATTGCCGTCTACATTTTGGTCTGAAATACAAATTTTATAATGAATGCAACCACTATTACTATTGACTTTATGTATGGCAGAATGGATACCAGATAGAATATCTGATGCTATTATGCAGAGTATAGATCCCTTTGTTAGCAGAATGTGGGTCACTGTGAGTGATTTCAAGTTTTATGTTTTTTCGAGCAAATTTGAAAAGGTATCAAGAAGTTCAGAAGCGTCATAAAGAGTAGTGTTGGAAGTGTAAACGTAGCATTATTGTAAACGGTCGTTTGTCTCTGGTTTTGGGAATTCATCCCAGTGTTGGTGTGGTTTTCAAACATTGATGTAGAATTTTAGTAGTTTTCAAACGTCACATAAAAATATCATTATCTTTGCCTATGACTGACGACCGGCCATGTCCATGCAACCGGCTAACATCTCTGTTAATGTGCTCCCTAAATACAGCCAAATTAATCAGCCCATTTCTTTAATTTCTCGGCCTATCCCATCCAACAGCTAATCTAAAGCTTCTATAAAGCGTCATTTTGCATAATACCATGGAAATCTTTGGGTATTATTTATTAATATATATGGATATGATATTTTCTACTCACTCAACGTCCTTATAGATGGCGCATGAGATGAACTGCCTGTTCTTATAAACGCTGGTGTACAAGAACGGCCCGTAGCATTTATTAGTTCGCTCCTTGACGAGACACGCTGAGATTACGCCGATTACAACAGAGTTAACTCCAGAGCCGTATACGAGAGGGCCCCCGTGGTCATTCTAGAAAGACAAATGCATCACCTTTTTTTTAATTCCACTCAAGTCAGCCCTTGACTGCGATCTCACCTGACGGTAAATGACGATGCAGTCTAACCTAACCTAACCTAACCTTTTAGGGGCATGGCATTTATATTTAACCCATACGGGTTATACCTACCCCTAATCGGTTTCTACACGGCATCGTACCGGAACGCTAAATCACTTGGCGGTACGTCTTTGCCGGTAGGGTGGTTACTAGCCATAGCCGAAGCCTCCCACCAGACCAGACCAGAGTAAATTCCGAAAGTATAAATTCCTAAATTTACCACGCCGTTGTTTGTTGGTCAATTGTTGGAGGCTGAATCATATATATTTAAAATAGCGCGACTTAACTAAGGTAAGGAAATAGAAGAACATCACATAGTGAGAAACGTCGCCCAATGAGCAAAATTTCCTGTTTGATGCCCTGTGTAGCCAGTAGAAGAAGCATGGAAAGACGTAAATGTCCTCAAAATAGCCGACTCGTGCGAAAGACAGGCAAGAATTTACCAACTTGTAGTATTTAAATCATCAATGATACGAGTATTGTGGCAGCAAAATAAGAAATAGATGAACCTGCCTCACAAAACCCTCCTTCAGCTTGCGATGCATATCGCCGGCTGTCGTTATGCGCCGAGTGTATTGTCAGGTTAGTTGGTATAAGTTCAGTCTTGAGCACTTTGCCGTCTCTTCTTGCATCTTCTTCGTCTGAGTAATTGATGTCTTGGCAGTCTACGTATTTCTCCTGGAAAGGTTAAATTTTACTTATTAGTTTAAACGGGTTCTGAGTTTCTCGGAATCTATTGCACAGCATCATCAAAAAAATAGCTTCAAGAATTGAGCTGATCAATGTGCAATTAAGAATTTTAAGGGGTTTGATTGACGATAAATGGATCATAAGGGCAATCCAGAACAGGATTAATTATTAAGGCAGAAGAAGACCTTCAGATATTGGGAAACTTAACATCGGACAAAGCAATGTCATTTTTTTTATCAACTACAAGTTAGCCCTTGACTGCGACCTCACTTAATGGTAAGCGATGATGCAGTCTAAGATGGTAGCGGGCTAACCTGTTAAGGGTATGGCAGTTACATTAAGCCCATACCCTTAATTGGTTTCTACACGGCATCGTACCGGAACGCTAAATCGCTTGGCGGCACGTCTTTGCCACCAGGCCAGACCAGAGAAAATTCAGAAATTATAAATTTCCAAATTGACTCTGCCGGGGATCGCACCCAGGACTTGCCACGTTTAGACAACAGCGCTCAACACTGCGCCAGGGAGGTCGTCAAGAATTATAGAAGAGCTCAAATACTAAAAGGGCTGTATTGCTGAAACAATGAATTGCTATAAGCATACATTACAAATCTCCGACATAGTCTGGCCGATGTCCTTGGTACAGATCATGTAGTTGTCAATGATGTTGTGATAGCGCGAGCCCCAGCGGCGCTTACATCTGTTCTTAGGGATGATCTCTACGTGGGTTTCTAGAAGATTCTGTTGATTTTCCTTTCTTCTGCTGGATACCCACTGAAAATAATAACGAAAACGTTTATTTAAGAATAGCTATATTTGCAGTTATAGGGACTACTAGTTATAAAGTACCTTCTAAAATTTTATGAATCACTAGGGAAAATTATAATCAACTAGCTGATGCCCGCGACTATGTCCGCGTGGATTGAGGTTTTTTGTTTCCCGCGGGAAATCCAAAGTAGCCTATGTGTTTTTCCAGACTATAATCTATCCCTGTGCCAAATTTCATCCAGATACGTTCAGCCGTTCGGGCGTGATTGAATAACAAATATCCATCAAAACTTTCGCATTTATAATATTTATATTGATTGATTGATTTGATTGTTCCTACTTCAAAGAAAGTAATTATAGTTCAACTATTATTAGAAACATATTAGTTACATATTTAATACATAATGTAAACAGAAGCTAGTTAATAAGAAGTTATTAAAATTTTATTACAATCTGAATTTGATGACCGCTGAGCTTGAGCGCTCTTGTCTTAACGTGGGAGTTTCCGGGTTCGATTCTCAGAAGGGTCAATTCGGGAATTTATAATTTCTGTATTTTTTCTGGTCTAGTCTGGTGGGAGACTTCGGCCGTGGCTTGTTACCACCCTACCGGCCAAGAAGTACCGCCAAGCGATTTAGCGTTTCGGTACGATGCCGTGTAGAAACCGACTAGGGGTATGAGTTTAATATAACTGCCATACCCATAATAAGTTAGCCCGCTACCATCTTAGACTGCATCATCACTTACCATCAGGTGAGACCGCAGTCAAGGGCTAACTTGCAGTGGAATAAAAACAATTTAAGAATATCTTGCCCTTAGAAAATATAATACGGACTCTAGAAAAAAGGAAGACTTATGTAAGATGATTAAGAAAGTACCAAGACTTACATCATTGTACCGAGACGTGGTACCCCAACCGGCTATAGAAACTACAGTTCCAGGGTTCTCCAAGGTCTGGCTCTGGTTGTTATAGCAAATAGGCTTAGGCACGAAGTCGCAACCTCTGATTCTTCTAGTGAAGTCAAATCCGTCCTCGATTTTAACAACTGCTATGTCGTTGTTCATCCACCTGATGTTGTCGTTTTCATGGCCATCAAAGACGTAATCTGTAAATTAAATAAATCGGGTTTCCAGAACGCAAATTATGTTCTGATGATGCAAGAATTTTATCTCAATAAATCAGTGCCTGATAAGAAGTCTAGAAATTTATAAAGATTTTTTAATTCTATAAATACTTTTTAAGGTCCTTGACACAGGAAAGTTTAAAAACGGATCTAACTTACTTTTCGGAATACATTTCCAAATGGCCTTCTTAGCGCCGTTTTTAATGCAGGGATTATTGTAGCGATCATCTTCGTCGGAATACCTGTTAAAACAAAGTGTTAATTTTAGGTACAAATTCAGCACTAACTAGCAACCTTTGCCTGTGATAGAAAGTAACATAACTACATCTATCTTCAAATAAAATTAATTTTATTATAATAATATAATTTTTGCCAAATTTTGCCAAAATGGGACAGACAAATCAAGCTTCGGCTTTTTACAATCTTTTATTTAACTTCCAATGTCTGTGTGTTTGTTTAGGTCAAATCTTGCAACTGAATTTTAAAACAGTTATCCTCAACCGATTGAGCTGTGCATTTTTTAATTTAGCGTTTAGTTTGGATGACAATACACGAAAAAAAGCTAAAATACGGTTAGCTGTGACGTTAGATTCGAAATCCAATATGGCGGACTCTCTAAGATAGCGGACTAGATATGTTCTATGCACCCCCATGACATGGAAAAAGAGTTGCTAAAAATTCAAGATTTCGGTCGATAAAAGCTTGTATAAAACAAAATTCTTAATGGACAAAACTTATTAACGTTACTTCTTAATAGAGGATGCCTTTCGATAGCTGGAGTGAAGATAAAAGCTGGCATTAAATAGATGGGAAATGCAGAGGATAAGCAGTGTTAGAGGTACCTGAAACAGCCTATAATTATACAACATGGAAGCCCTAAGATTACTACTGGCTTCATGAGTGTTTATAAAGTTCTACTTACTTGTAAGTACCGGAAACTACATAAAAGTGCTCAACATCTTCGATACAAGCTGCTGACGTCAGAATGTACTCTTCGTGGATTATTACTCCTCCGCAAAGCCAAGAACGGTAGTTTGGCTTCTTTTTGTTATTACGTGGCAATTTTAGGTACACCTGATGATTAAAAATCACTTTTGAATATCATCATCGGGGATAAGGCTGCTTTTGCATCAGAAATGTTCAAGGCTTCGTAGTGAAGTATCGGTTGGATAATCTTAATATGGAACTAGCTCTTGAGGTGTTTCCTCAGAACTTTGGTGGTTTGACATGTTAAGGGCGGATTAATACTTAGCTTATAAGCAGTTTCTTTGCGAGTGCAGATTTTTTCTTTATAGATTTGTGCTTGAATGCAATCACACTAATAAGTGATTTCGCAGCCTAAGGTGGAACGTGCCTGAATGGAAGGTGTCTATTCACTCTTATTTCGAACAAATTAATTATATTTGGAGGGGAAATGGAAACAGAAAGGACTTTCCATATTCCTCAGTGGTTCGATGAATTTGGGCAATGCGAGTTTCCAAAGTTTAATTGAGTTAAGTATAAAATAAATACTTTTAATACTTATTATAATTTGTGTTATACATTACCATATACGGTCTACCGTCCGTTACTTCGTCCCCGTTAATGATTCTTCTGGTCTCATTCAGAGCTTTGCTGACTTCTTGCGGTAGCTGCGTTGCCACCTCGATCCCATCTATACCTGTGACTAATTCAAATATTGCATTAATTGTATGGATATTGGATAGATTTCCAAGAATAAATAAATTTAGTATCTACTTACTAGAAATATACAGAAGAGTTATTATAATACAATGGGTGACTTTCATTTTAGTGGCTGAATGTTTTAAAGTAAGAGAAATATTGATTTCTTTTAACTTTCAATTACACGCATTGATTTAACGTCTCATAATAAAAATTATAATAAAAGAAATCAAAGATTATAAAGTTAGCATAGCCAATAAGCTTTATCAGCCCCATTAATTATTATATTGAGATTAGAAAGGATTCTATTGAGAAATTTTTGCTTTTCTAATTTCAATATAATTATTGGGATTTACGTACCGTAAAATTATAAAGTACTTAGGTGAATTCCATGGTCTTTGCTGCCATTAAGTATTTCATATGTTTATAATAATGGATATAAGCATTTTTTTGTAGTGAAATATGTTAGCGAATTCCTTTGTTTTATTTAAAATATTATATTGCATTACAGCTATATTTTCTAGGGTCCCAAAGTCATCAGACTGCATTCGGACCTAGACTTTCTTGAGAGCACGCCACCAAACAAACTATCTATTTCTAGGGCCACCAATTCCAAAATATGTCCAAAACATGTTTCTCTCCAATATAATATGTTGAAGTTGAAACTTCCAAGATTTAGCATCCGCCGTTGCGTCGGTCCCGGTTAATATGACTAACTTGATACTCGTAATAGTCGATATAGCCCGCCAACCCGCATTGGAGCAGCGTGGTGGGTCTAAGCTCTAATTTCCTCTCTCCTATGAGTGGGACGTTAATGGGCTGTAGTGGAGGTGCTGGTGGAAGATTAACTATGAGTTTGAGAGACGTTTAAAGATATATTTTTCTAGACTCTATCTTACGTCTAGATAACTGTCGTCGTCGTCCCATCGTCATCTAGTCTAAATAATTACTGTCATGCCTATCATTATCGAAACTTTTATAGAGCAAATAAGGCTATAGTTTAATATTAAGGATTTTGTAGGATAATCGTAACTCGGAGGTAACGAAATCAGCCGTTTAGTCTACGAATAAAACAGACCTTTTTCCATTTAAAAAAGCTTTATTTTACTATGCAGTTGTATTAGCATCTATCATTTTCATTTCAGCGTGATCAGCGAACGCCCTTAGAACGACACCTCCATGTTTCACCACTTTATCCAATGGTAATGGTAATGATTTATTCAGCGCTAACGAGTTTGTATTATTCAATTGTAGCGTTTCATTCTTATTTATATTTTCTCCATTTCTTCTCATTCGGGCTACTTCATTTTTGGCAGGTCTAAAAGGTACGAGTATATAATATAACATTAGGAGATTACCTATATTTGGAAATTCTACACATCCGTACTTCGATCTGTACCTATGTATTCTACTTGTTTATTTCATTTCGCATGCATCATCCAAAACCACTTTTTTTATCCACGTTTCCCTTGACTGCGATCTCACCTGGTAAGTGATGATGCAGTCTAAGATGGTAGCGGGCTTACCTGTTAGGGGTAGGGCAGTTATATTAAACCCATACCCCGGTACATGGCATCTTACTGGAACGCTAAATAGCTTGGCGGTTTGTGGGTTTTTGTGGGTTTGTCGGTTTACACTGACCCAATTTAAATAGATTTAAGAGAAGATATTTGTTTGAGTAGAAATGGATATATCTATATAATATATCCAATTCTACTTTAACAAATATCTTCTCTTAAATCTATTAAATTAGTGAAAGAAGCGGCGCGGTGATGTAAATATCACTCGATTCAAACGGTGAAGGAAAACATCGCGAGAAAACCTGCATGTTTGAGATTGCTTCATAATGATCTTGAAGATGTGTGAAGTCTACCAATCCGTAATTGGCCAGCGTGATGGACTATGGCCAACCTCTTTTCAATCTAAGAGGACTCGTGCTCTGTAGTGAGCCGGTTGAAATCATGATTACTTGCAAATCGATCTTTGTTATTGCGAGAGCTAATAAAATATTCTTATTATTATCTTAAAACGAGCAGTTTTTAGTCAATTTTTTACTATACCTAGGAAGCCTACATTAAATTTCTGCATTATCCTTACCCATCAGGATGATTCACCCAACTTAAATCCTCTTCTCTATGTGTCTCCCCAGATCTAAATATTTTTGTACAGTCACCTCTGAAAATAACAAAAGTTTTGTGAGTATAATTTGTATCAAAATCACTCATATTCACTAGCCTCATATACATACATGTAACTATTATAGCATAGGACAGTGATAAAATAAACAACATACGCGACGTTCTTATAAATAGCGCAATTGATGAGGATCTTGTTCTTAAAAACGCTGGTGTAGAGGAAGGGTCCGTAGCACTTGTTGCTCCTCTCTTTGACGAGACAGGCGGAAATGATGCCGATGACTGTAGCGTCTGGACCGTCGCCGTAGATAAGGGGACCACCATGGTCATTCTGAAATATATATAAAATCGTTTCAAATTTCGTAAATAAATAATTTAGTACCACTTATATTGTATGCTGAATTAATCGATACCATTATCATACATAAGGACAATAAGTCATACTCATAATTTACACGGGCAATGGAAAGGAGGTTGTTGGCAGGCCTCAAGAAGCATAATTATATATCACAGCAAATAAATAGGATTATAATATAACGAATTGGTTTGAGGCGGAGCAGAAATACAAAGAAACTGTTAAAATTTAAATCGTTGGAGAAATATTTTGTGATACCAAATAATTTCTGCCACCTTTCTGCACAATTAAGAGACTGGCTCTAGACTCAAGAAGTTTCCACTAAATGTGCTACTAAAGAGGCAGAGAAACGAATTCTTTAAAATCTGCCAGTATATTTGTTATTTTTCTGGTACTGTATATTTTCAGGGGTTGTGGAAAACGCCTAGTATCTTGATGGTTATTATATAAGACGATATATTTTCTTGAATTTTGTCCCAGGTTTTAATCCCGGTTCGGCCATAAACAAGTATTGGGTTAGGTACTTGGCGGTGTTTCACCCCCGTGTGTCGTGTCGGAGAGCACGTAAAGCCGTCGGTCCTACGCCTGTGATCTCTCTCCAGCGTGCCAGATTTTCCGTCCCATCGGGCTATGAGAGTAAAAGATCAGAGAGTGCACCTGTGTTTGTGCACACACTAGTGCACTATAATAATAGGGGTTAAAGTATGAAATTGCCGTTTTATTGTAATAGGTACTTGAATTGACATAGAACCTTCATGGTTGGAGATTTTTGAGTGAAACTTTTTCACATGGTACCTATTTAGTTCTTCTTTTAAAAAATGTGCAACATTCGATAATCGACTTTCAGTTGTTTTTTTTATTCAGCTTAAACAAGAAAGATGGATACTTCGAAAAATCGAGTGATTTTTGAATACGAGTTCCGACGCGGAACAATGTTGCGTTTGGAGAGGGGACTACTAATGAACGCATCGTGCGATTTTGGTTTAAACGCTTTTGTGATGGAAGCTTTCATTTGAATAACGAACCACGTGGAAGACCGCCCACACAGGTAAATAACAATGAATTGAAAGAGATGGTGGAAGCCTAGCCGAGCCAAACTACCCAGGAATTAGCGGCATGGTTTAAAGTTACCTTACTAACAATATTGACTCATTTGCGTCAAATCAATAAAATGAAAAAATATGAAAAATGTGTGCCTCATGATTTGACTGATCTGCAGAAAGAAACGCGTGTTGAAACTTGTGTTGCCTTGTTGAATCGATACAGAAATGAAGGAATATTGGATCGAATTGTGATACGTGATGAAAATTGGATTCTTTACAATAACCGTAAGCGAAAAATGCAATGGCTGACCCCAAGTCAAACGCCGCAACAGTGTCCTAAAGCAAAGCTTACCAATAAAAAGGTAATGGTAATTGTTTTGCGGTATCAGCGTGGTGTTATTCACTATAGCTTTCTCCGATCTGGTCAAGCATTAACAGCAGATGTCTACTGTGCCGAACTTCGAACAATGATAGCAAAACTAGCAGTAAAACAGCCCCGACTCATGAATCGATCTTCACCATTACTGCTCCATGATAACGCGAGACCTCATACAGCACGAAAAACCGTTTTAGCTCTACAGGAACTGCAATTAGAAACCATTCGTCACCCTCCGTATTCGCTAGACCTTGCTCCAACGGACTACCATTTTTTTTGTGATTCGGACAATTTTCTACGTGATAAAAAGTTTTCTTCACACAGTTTGTCGAATCTAGATCACCAGAGTTCTATCGCTAAAGGCATAAATGACCTTCCTATTAGATGGCAGCAATGTAAACATAATAATGGTAATTATTTTGATTATATAAATATGTTAAATTTAAAAAAAACCGCATTTTTAATTTTTCAGTACAAGTCGGCAATTTCATATTTTAACCCCTAATATATCCCGCGCCGATGGCTAATCTCTCTGGGGATAGGCCGCCGTGGTCGAAATTCGGTCGGGAGGACATTATTATTATTATATTTTGTTGTGTAGTATTTAAGTTAAATAATACACTGACCTCACAGAACCCTCCACTGCCAAGCCGTGAATCCCTCCTCCTAGTCTCATTATGGTAAGCTGAATGTAAGGCCAACTCGTTCTGACTGAGCACTCGCCTCGATCTCTCGTTTTCGTCCGAGTACATAATGTCTGTGCATTCTACGTACTTCTCCTGCACCAAAAACATTAAAGATTTCATAATTTTACAGATTTTTGTTCACGTGCATGCAAAACCTGTACTTTGAAAGCTTAAATTCAATTTATTTCAATTTTTCTTTTGTTTTGTAGCAACATTTTTAATCAGCTGCTTTTTCCCCTCATTTATAACTCCTACCTGCGTTCTATTCTAAAACCTTCTCTTCAGTATGTACTACTTAACAAAGTTTTAACTCAATCGGATGAACACTACGCGAACGCACAGCCAATGAATTGTCATAAACATTACTTTTTGGGAAGATTATCAAGGAAAACAATGCGTTCTGACCAAAATAAAATAATCAATCAATATTATTAAATAGTGAAGTTTAGGACGGTAATAATAACAAGACTTTTAAAAACGGAAAATAGCTCTGGGGCTATATTGCCAACGCTTAAAGCTATATTGATTCATTATTGTTGACTTTCGTGTTTTAGAATTATAATCCTTATTTTAGGAACGTCAAGGTACGTGACATCAAACTGTAATATTGCTAAAGTATTGCTTTAAGCGTTGGCAGTATGACCCCTGTCTGGCAAGTATAAAAATATACAAACAAATCATACGTTGCAAATTTCGCTAAGATCCGCAATGATGTCTCTGGAACAGATCATGTAGTTGTCGATGATGTTATGGTATCGAGGGCCCCAGCGTTTCTTGCACTGGTTCTTGGGTATCAAGACAACTGTGGTCTCTAGGAGAGCTCGGCTTGATGATTCACCACCTGCGTTTGTCTCCTGATAATAATTTTTTAAGCAATTAAATATCACTTATCTATACTTCTACACTGATAGGATGGATGAATGGATGGATGTTTGTTATTCAATTACGCCAGAATGGCTGAACGGATCTGGCTGAAATTTGGCACAGAGATATATTAAGTCTGGAATAGCACATAGGCTACTTTTTATCCCGAAGAATTGAATAGTTCCCGCGGGAACCAAAAAACCTCAATCCACGCGTACTAGTACATCAGCTAGTACTAGGTACATAATACCAATTAGCTCCTAAACTTTCACGTCTTCAAATATGTTTTGATATTACATCATTATACTTTTCAGTGCTTCCCCATCCAGCAATGATAGCCGAGTTCCCAGGATCCTCATATCGACTGGTCTGGTTATTGTAGCAGATCGGTTTGGGTACAAAATCGCAGCCTCTCACTCGGCGAGTGAAATCAAATTCATCTTCCACTTTGACGACAGCTATATCATTGTTCATCCATCGTATGTTGTCATTTTCATGACCGTCGAAAACGTAATCTATGGATAAGAAACCCATTGCTTTATTAGTAATCAGTATCCACCACCACTACCTACAGCCCATTAAGGTCCCACTGCTGGGCACAGGCGTCCACTCTCATAAGAGAGAGGGAATTAGAGCTTAGACCCACCACGCTGCTCCAATAGGGGTTGGCTGGCTTTAACGATTATCATCATGTTAGTGATGATAACCGGGACCAACGGCTTAACGTGCTCTCCGAGGCATGGGGGTAACTCGCCGCTAACTTCCAAATCCGTGCCTGTACTAAGAATTCCTAACCTGAAAACCGCAGTACCTAATAATTTTTATAATTCTGAGATCTAAAAAATCTTTTAATATTTTAATGTGGTCTACGTTTCCACCTTAGTCAAGAGCCCTAGTACTAGAGTCAAAAGTAAAATTTTGACGCTAACTGACTCTTGTTCGATTTTGCTTGAAAAATCTAACAATTACCTCTTTGTTCCTTATTGCTAAATTCTCTCTGTTTGTGCTATTTAGAGTTATAAAATCTTTATTTATTAATTTAGAGTTTAACTTGTTAATTTAGAGTCATTAGTTTAAATTTAGAGTTAAATTTAGAGTTTTAAGTTGAAATTATTAAATTAGAGTTATAAAATCTAAATTTATTAACTCTAAATTAAAATAAGGGCCTCTAATAAGGGACCCATTCGAAGTATGTTCTTTTATTCCTTATCAATAACTTACTTCGTGGTATGCATTTCCAAATTGCTTTCTTAGCACCATTTTTAATACAAGCATTATTATAGCGATCGTCCCTTTCGTTGTACCTGACAAAGAAAAATATACTGTGTGTGCGTACTTTGTTAGTTTAAAAAGTCTGAAATTTAAGAATTTTCTAGTATATTCGAATTACTTTTACCATACACAATATGTATTATAAATGTAAAAGTGTGTCTTTCTATCTTCTGACTGTTACACTTTCACAACCCATCCATTAAACAGATTTTAACGAAATTTGGTACAAGAAAGTTTGCGTCCAAATTATATATTAAAGAGTTCTCAAGCTATAGTTTTAATCAGTCGACAGTAGATATTTAGACGACTTAGAAATGTACAAAAACGACTCAATTTTTAAATCAGCCCCATTTTGCCGTGTAGAAACCGACTAGGGGTATGGGTTTAATATTATTGCCATACCCCTAACAGGTTAGCCTCCTACCATCTTAGACGGCATCATCACTTATCATCAGGTGCGATCGCAGTCAAGGGCTAACTTGTAGTTGAAAATAAATCGTTTTTTTTATTCCCATACTATTTACATATTTAAAACCCATACTCCTAATCGGTTTGTACACGGCATCGTACCGGAACGCTATATCGCTTGGCGGCACGTCTTTGTTGGTAGGGTGGTAACTAGCCACGAAGCCAGACCAGGGAAAATTTAGAAATTATAAATTCCCAAATTGACCCTGCAGGGTATCGAACCCGGGACCTCTACACATTAAGACAACAGCGCTCAACAAGTCAACACTGCGCCACAGAGGTCGTCAAAATTCCCATACACGACATATTATTACGAACCCGTAAGTGCCAGACACAATATAGAAATGCTGAGCATCTTCAATGCAAGCTGCTGATGTGAGGATATACTCTTCATGGACGATCACACCGCTGCAGAGCCACCGACGGTAGTTCTTGTACTTTGGGTCATTGGTCGGAAGTTTTAAATAAACCTACAAACACCAGGTATATATTGTCATTTGGCAAAAATCCTGACTTTGCCTTTTTAGGGTTCCGTACCAAAATGGTAAAATGGAACCCTTATGGTGCGACTTTCTCCGTCTGTCTGTCCGTCTGTCCGTCTGTCCGTCTGTCCGTCTGTCCGTCTGTCCGTCTGTCCGTCTGTCCGTCTGTCCGTCTGTCCGTCTGTCCGTCTGTCCGTCTGTCCGTCTGTCCGTCCGTCACACTCGATTATTTCAATAACTACCGAAGCTATCGACATGAAATTTGGAATAGTTGTGTATATTAGTGGCCCAAAGACACTCGAATTAAAAAAAATTGGAAATTATTTTTGTTCTTATTTAAAAAGGGGGGAAAATTTGAGGGTTGAAATTTAAAAGTTAGATAACTGTACTGTGTGGGGTATCATATGAAAGGGTTTACTTTGTACATTCTAAAACAGATTTTTAATTATTTTTAGTTATGATAGTTTTTGATTTATCGGGGAAAATGTCTAAAAAAATACCGTTCCCCCCCCCTTATCTCCGGAGTTTACCAATCGAAAAATTTGAAATAATTATGGTCAATAGGAATTTACGTATATTTTACAGGAAAACTATAGCCAATGCTCTAACTAGCATAGTTTTTTTGATATTAACAATAAACCTCTACAAACAAAGTTAGTCTTGCGGTTCATTAACAAAGGTAATTATTTATTAATAATGGTACGGAACCCTTCGTGCGCGAGTCCAACTCGTACTTGCCCGGTTTTTTAAAATCTATTTTTGTTTTTTAAAATTGCTAGGATACTGGCTGTCAGGTGGAAGCTGGTTTTACAAATTCTATGTAAATGGCAAACTGGTTTAACGACTCTGGATTCTAGTCCTTCTGAGTGTAAATGGCAAGAAAGATATAAAATATAGGACGGAGAAGAAAACCAAGCATCCAGATACTGAACTTTTTTCTGCGACGTAAAGTGTGGCAGGGGAATATTTCAATTCTAATATCTACTCTTACCACTCCCTTATTTTGTCTGATCACTTGTTCAAGTTTTAGAATAATATGATCAAAATTACCCAACATGGATGCAATTTTAGCGTTGTAAGGTGTACCTATATAGAGTGAATTTTTCAATTTCACAAATCTTACCATATAAGGCCTATTGCGAGATACATCACCATTAATAATTCTTCTCGACTCATTTAGAATACCCCTGACTCCGCTTATGTTTGCCTTTTGTAAAATGTCGTGTACATTTGGTGGTAGTGTGGTAGCTACATTTATAGAACCTTGAACTGAAACAAGAATGAGTTTAAAATAACAACAATAGAAATTGTGTTAAAATGATTTCAAGATGTAGATAAAATATGTTTAGTTAAAGAAAGATAGCTTACTACATTTCATAAGCATTTTATAAAGTCATTATAAAAAGGTAAATTGACTGACTGACTCATCAATGGGGCTGATTCTATTGTACATAATCTCTAATAATTCTCCTAATGTTGGCCACTGGCCCAGATAAGTTTGTGGGACCGTTAACTAAAATGACAGAATTAAAATATTATATTAATGCTATCATTATAGCAGAAAGGGATAGAACTAGAAAGGCATAAAACTATAATAGATGACTATGATATGGATATTAAGAAATAATGTAAGTATGGAATTGCAACTAGTAAACAAATTGAAAATAGATTTATAGGTGTCATATTAGTCTAGTTTAGAGATTGTGTGGGTCTAGAATTTGGAGATTTTGCAAAAGAATTAGACCTCTAAAGGCTTTAAAGAAATTCTAACAAGATATTTAAATAGTTTATAACCACACGGAAGAAGTTACAGGATTTCAGTAGTCAGTGAATAATATACATAGTACATACCTAAAACAAAGCATTCAGTAACAAGAATTAGACTACACGTAGATTTAAACAAATTATATAGCTTCATCTTTATACCTAATACATGTAAGGGAATTGATGGTGGATGAAGGAACCAAAAGTAATTTCAAATATTTCTTCAATTTTACGGTAATTGAAAACATTATTGCTTTCTACAATAATTCAAGATTTATAAGCAGAAGTTAATACATCAGTCAGATAAAAAAACACAAGAATTTTAATGCAGGCAATTTATGAATAACAAAATTGAAGGCTCGATTTAGACTTTATCTAACTATTTTAGAAAAGATCTATTTTAGAGAAGATATTTTAGAAGAGTATTAATTCTTTATTACGCACTGAATTAACTAAGACTGAATACTATTACTTAAATGACTAGTAATAATAGTAATTTTAATATTACTATTTTGACTAGTTGATTGCTATTAAGCCATTCTGCTATTTTGTCGGCTCTGGACTTGCGTCTCCCCTAACTGCCCCCCTCGGGGAGGCATTAGTCCTGGTTTATTGTAGTTATGTGATCAGTCATACCAATATGATTAAGGCCCGGACTCCACCAGAGCGGAGATGTGCGGAGATGTCTGAAGCGGAGACGAGAAGAGATGGTTTTCAGCTAGGGTATATCCACCGAAGCTGTGCGGAGATGCGTACTGGCTAGACTGGAGCGAATATTTGTGCTGGTTAAAGCGGAGATATCTGCTGACTAGCTGAGCTGCGTGTGGTGAGAATGGGATGTTGAGAAGAACGCGGCGCCGCTCACAGCACGCCGCTCACATCTCTTCTAGTCGCCATACAAATATGATACCTCTCCGCTCAGTGGTATCCACTGAAGCTGAGCGGAGACGAGATGTGGGAATAACGAAATTCTATTGGTTGTTTAAATCACATCTCCTCTCCTCTCGTCTCCTCTCCGCTCTGGTATAGTCCGGGCCTAACTATCGATGCATCTAGGAAAATATGAGAGGTGTCGAGAAACATTTTTTTTGTCTCTTTCATTCGTTTGTTTATCTCTGAGAAATTAGAGCTGAGTTGCACGAAACCTTTGAAACTCCGTTAGCTAAGTTGAAATTAATCATAAGATGTAGATTTAAAGCTGTTGTCCGAAATGATTTTCTCTCCCTTCTAGTTATTTTTATTATAATTTAGCTAAGGAAATTTAATAAAACGCCTTTTTTGAAATTATGTATTCTATTTGCTTATTATATCTTTAGTTTTTCTCATTCTGATGTGCTTCTTAAACGATGGAGTGTACTCGTGTTTGGAGTTATTCATTTGAATTTCTGGTCTGTAAATAATTAAAAATAATTATTTTTTATAATAATATTATGTCTCTTCTGAGTTTACATAAAAAGTACATAGGTAATACGTGTCTAAGAGTTATTGTACTCTTAATATATATCTATATTTATAAAAATCAATTGCTGTTCGTTTGTCTCGCTAAAACTCGAAAACGGCTGGGCCGATTTAGCTGATTTTGGTTTTGAAATGTTTGTCGTAGTCCAGGGAAGGTTTAAACGTCGGCCGGGCCTACTAGTATATATATTATATTAAAGCGAAATACCACTCACTGACTAATCACGATATCTCAGGAATTTTAAGACATTTATTTAAATATATTTGTAGCGAGCAAACGAGCAGGCGGGTCACGGGTCATGGCGGCGGTAAGTGATTACCGCCGCCCATGAACATTTGCGGCACCAGAGAAACCGCCAATGCGTTGCTGGCTTTTGAGATATTTGTTTATCCGCCCTTTGAAGAGCCCCATATTATAATCCTGAGGGAACACAGAAGATGGAAGCTGGTTCCACAATTTGCGGGTACGTGGCAGACCTGGAATAACGGGTGGTGGAAGAGGACCAGGCATCCAGGTGGTGAGGATGAAATTTGTTTCTGCGACGTAGGGTGCGACTGGAGAACACAGAAGGTGGTATTAGATTGAATAACTCCTCAGAACACTCCCCATTGTAGAGACGATAGAACACACAAAGATAACTAATGTCTCTCCGGTGCTCTAGGGAATCCAGCGTGCTGCAGGTAATTTTGAGATTGTCTACGAGTCGAACTGCCCGCCTTTGTATCCGGTCAAATGGAAGGAACTGGTACTGGGGTGCTCCGGCCCAGAGGTGAGAGCAGTACTCCATGTGGGGACGAACTTGGGCTTTATACAGCAGAAGCCTTGGCTTAGGCGCAAAGAATCTTTTCGCTCTGTTGAGCACCCCGAGTTTTTTGGAGGCTAGTTCGGTTTTACCTTCCAGATGTTCGCGGAACTGGGTTCGAAATGCTAACACCGAGTATCCCAATGCTTGTTAGATGGAGTCAACATACAATCTTGAAATTAAGAAGGAAGGTTCCTTCTAACGGTTTTGAGGATATTCACCCGACACCCGGAAGGGCATGAAATGGGGGCTGGGAGTTTGTATGAAAGTCCTATGTTTTTGAAGTCATGAAAATCGGCATTTAGGTTATTAGTTTCAAATAATAAAAAATTTCGTAAGCTTTATAATTATAGCCTCTATAGGTATGCTTTCTGCAACGGGAAAATTTAATAATCTCATAGGAAATCAGAAATTCTACGCGGACGAAGTCGCGGGCGACCACTAGTTATTTTTAAATTCTTAAATCAGTAATTTATTTTATTACCGATGGAGATCTTAAAAATCATACTTCATACTAATATTATAAATGTGAAAGTCACTTTGTTTGTTGGTTTGTTGGTTTGTTGGTTTGTTGGTTTGTTGGTTTGTCCTTCAATCACGCCGCAACGGAGCAACGGATTGACGTGATTTTTGGCATGGGTATAGTTGAGGACCTGGATAGTGACATAGGCTACTTTTTATCCCGGAAAATTAAGGAGTTCCCGCGGGAATAACAAAAACCTTAAACCACGCGGACAAAGTCGCGGGCATCAGCTAGTAGTAATATAATTTTTACCCTTCACGAAGACTCGGCCAGTCAAATGTGGTTTCAATCAGTCGTGTTCTTAAGGACCTCAGTAATTTTCTGCATGTTGATCTGAAATGTAATAAAAATGAAAAATTATTACCTTCTTCTTTTCTTTCTTTACCTTTACCTTTGGTTTTGACAGGTTAGGGACATCTTTGGGCTGTGTATATGAAAATAGAATGAGTATCTAATACTAAAATTCTACATCAATGGCTGTGTATGACAGATAAAGAAGATAGCAGGACTATGTGTTTTTGTTCCACATTTCTAATACGAACCGCAAGGGTTTGGAATGAAAAGCCATACTCTTGCCTTGATTACCTTCAAGGCAAAAGTGAATAGGCAAAGGAATTTTCTTGGCAAGGTAAGAGCGCGCTTGCCTAGAAATAGAAATTATATAGACAAACACGCTACCATTCCGACTTCCGTTTTTCCATCCGCTTATAATATTGGTATCTTCAAATCAAGAGTGAATAGGCATCTTCTAGGCAAGCGCGCTCCAACTTAGGCTGCATCACCACTTCCAGCAAGTCTGATGCAGCTAAGCGCTAATCTATACCTTATCTTAAGCGTCTTGACTGCCTCGTTGGTCTAGTGGTTGGCATGTTCGACTGCAGCCGACTAGGTCCCGGGTTCGAGTCCCGGTTCGAGCCATAATTGAGTATTGGGTTTTTCTGACTAGAAATTCTCAGTACTAGCCCGGAGTTAGGAAGTTGGCGGTGTTTCACCTCCGTGCCTCGGGGAGCACGTTAAGCCGTCGGTCCTGGTTATTATCACTAACATGATAATAGTAGTTAGAGCCCGCCAACCCGCATTGGAGCAGCGTGGTAGGACTAAGCTCTAATTCTGTCTCTCCTATGAGAGTGGAGGCCTGTGCCCAGCTGTGGGACGCTAATGGGCTGTAGTGGTGGTGGCTAAAAAAAAAGAAGCATTACCCTATTTCTTTATCGATGGCACAGGTAATAAGGTGTCTGTTACGCCATACACTAGTGTAAAGGAAGGGGCCGTAGCACTTCTGTGTAATATTCGCGGTCATACACGCTGAGATCACGCCGATGACGACCGAACTTTTGCCGTGGCCCACCACTAGCGGACCGCCATGATCGTTCTATAAATAATACCAAAGAAATATAAGTGTGTGTGTGTGTTAATGTCCTGTCCCCCCCAGTGGGGCAGAGGGCGTCTACAGCATTGCGCCATCTCGGACGGTTAGAAGCTACACCCTTGACCTCATACCACGTCATCTCTATCCTCGCGACCTCCGCCAGAACCGTACGCCGCCAAGTTTGTTTGTATCGGCCACGCTTTCTCTTTCCTTGAGGATTCCAGTCGAGAGCTTGCCTTGCGATATTTCCTGGCTCTCTACGTAGAGTGTGGCCGATCTAGTTCTATTTGCGTCGTGTAATCTGTTCGTCTATTGGAGCTTCCGTGCATCGTAGTAAGAGATCGATGCTATACTGATGTTCTCAGGCCAGTGGACACCTAGAATGCGGCGAAGGCATCGATTGATAAAAACTTGGATTTGGTGTGAGATGGCTTTCGTGATCTTCCATGTTTCGTACCCCTAAGTCAAAACGGACTTCAGGTTGCTTCGAAAAAAATTGAGTTTTAAAGAAAAATAAGATGAAAGAAATATAAGCATAGACCACAAAATACATCGAAATTTTAAAGAATATGTATATTTATTATTATAAAAACAAGAAATTTTAAGCGTAGCGGATGAACAGACTGACAGACGGAAGACAGGCAGACATAGTTTCGCATTTATAATATTAGTAAGGATTTTACAAAAACGGCAACAATATTAGGGACCGTCACACACACAACGTAAAATATCGCACGAGTCGAAATTGCGAAACGGTCCGATGGTTTAGACGGAAGATTTATTCCAACTTTGTTAACAAAATTCAATCTAATAGTCGTTAATTCAAAATTATGAAGTTAGGAGTACCTACCTCACAAAATCCTCCAGATATTTTCTTGGTCCTCCTCATGTCCGTGTGACCGGATGAGTGTATCTGGGACTTATTCGGCTCTAACATGAACCTGCGAGCGCGAAATTCGTCCTCTTCCTCTTCAGAGTACACTAGCTCTTTACAATTTATCTCTTGTTCCTGTTCCAAACAAAAGTCAATACAATGTATTTCACGTATTATCCTGAAGACTATGATGATCTTTTTCACGTGGCAAGTCAAGTCCAGCAATGCTAAGGATGTTACATAAGAATGTTACATATGTATCTACACATTGATGTAGCTGTAATTTTTTTTTCATAATAGCAACCACCTAGTTTCTTGCTTTTTCTTCTCGGTAGGAATGTCATTCCGAACCAGTGGTAAAATAAATAAATAAATGAATCTTTATTGACCCACACAATAACTGACTATATAATAAATAATTGCTAGATTCACTGGACGATTCAAAAGCTCTTGTAAAAGTTTATTTGAATAAAAAATCATTTGAATTTGAATCACGGACTTCCGCAAAATAACGCCTGAAATAATTAATTGGTAGATTCACTAGACGATTCAAAAGCACTTGTAAAAGTTTATTTGAATAAAAAAACATTTGAATTTGAATCACGGACTTCCGCAAAATAACGCCTGAATAATTAATTGGTAGATTCACTAGACGATTCAAAAGCACTTGTAAAAGTTTATTTGAATAAAAAAACATTTGAATTTGAATCACGGACTTCCGCAAAATAACGCCTGCAGCTTCTATCCAGGACTCATGGATGTATGGATGGTTATAGGGAAAGCTACCTTACCTTACAGAGCGCACTCATAGAATCCGAATCCACTCCATCCTTAGCGCAGATCATATTTTGCTCGATGATGTAGTGGTAGCGCTCCGGCCACTGGCGCTGGCATTTCTTCTTCGATATCAGTATCACATCCGTTTCCAGTAGCTCTGGAGAATTCATTGTGGCACGTCCGAATGTCTTGAAAAGAAGATTCATCGGTTAAGATATAGACAATCATTATTATAACAATTATTTTATTGATGACTAGCTTTAGCCCGCAGCTTCGCTTACGTTAAGTTCGATACTCCCACAAATTTATATTTGACCCCCTTTAGGTGCCTAATTCTTAGCGGAAGCCTACGTCAAAAAAGCTATCTATATGCCAAATTTCAGCCCGATCCGTCCAATGTTTTGAGCTGTGCGTTGATAGATCCGTCATTCACTTTTTCTTTTTACATATTTAGATACACAAAATGGCCGGTATGTGCTGCACATTGCACATGCCCAAAATATGGACGTCTCAAGTATAGGTACAATTTAATATCACTTAGTCATCTTCAATCCTCCCTAGATGTCCTAATTAGCCAATCCCAATTTTTTTTAATCATCGCAATCCATGGAAGTCAAATCGTTCACCGTAGGTCTCGTTGGAATTTCCACACTACGCCTTATGCCACTTACGTCTAACAATTCTTTCTGCAATTTGTTTGACAATTTCTATCCTCCTAGTCATTGATAATACACTCTCCTAGTATTTGGTTTACCAATGCTGTGATATCGTCACTCCAACATCTTTCTCCAATTACCTATATTAAACTAAATCTAATATCGAAATCATATATATATCCCTTTGGAACCCTCATAGCTTTAGTTTAAACTTAGCTTTAGATTATCATCTTAATGTTTTATAAGTTACTGAACGTCATTAACAGTACAGTTTGCCTAATTTGAATAAATATTATGTCTTACATCACCAAATCTATCGACGGATCCCCATCCAGCTATGGAGGCGACAGATCCAGGGGCTTCTAGACTTTCAGACTGATTGTTGTAAGCGATCTGTTTGGGCACGAAGTCACAGCCACGTATGCGTTTCTCGAAGTTAAACTCCTCTTCCACTTTGACAACTGCTATATCGTTTATCATCCAGCGTATATTGTCAAACTCTTTGCCGTCGAAAACGTAATCTGTAAGTGTAATAGCTTTATTTTATTATTTCTTTTTACAGCCATTTGCATTGTTAAATTTCGCTTGTTAGTTTCTTGTAGCAGTTTTTTTTTATTGCGAGATAGGCTTGCGCTTGGCGACAATTATGCTTAGTGCAAAGCAATGATGAGGTCTAGGCTGGAATGCGCTTGCCTAGAAGATGCCTATTCACGTACTGAAGTTATATGTGGCAGGAAACACTACCTACTAGATACTACCTATTAATTATTTATTATGTAGCCCGAGCCACTGTTTACTTCTATATCTCCAAATCCATACTTTTAAGTGAAAGAAAACTCTACCTTTGGGTACACATTTCCAAATTGCCTTTTTTGCACCATTTGTGACGCATTCATCTTCTTCGCCTAATGGTAACCACCTGTAATCAAAGGTTTACATGAAGAAAAACCGAAGAAGAAGATGACGAAGTCGCGGGCATTATCAAGTTTATATATATATAAAAAGCAGCCGCAACAGAGCAACGGATTGACGTGATTTTTTACATGGATATAGTAGGTAGTGGCCTATGCTAGTTATCCCAGAAAATTAAAATTAAAGAGACGAAGTCGCGGAAATCATCTAGTTTGGAAATAATGGAGGCTGGCTTTTGGGCAATTCTCAGGTACTACTTACCTGTGTGTTCCAGAGACCACAAAGAAGTGCTTAACATCTTCGATGCAGGCGGCAGAGGTTAGGACGTATTGGGGGTGAATGATAACACCCCCGCATAGCCAGTTGGATGATTTGCCATACGTACTGCCAGTGGATGCAGGTCGGAGGTACACCTGTATCATGATAATTGATCATAACTAAACATATATTATATCACCAGTTGTAACACCGGTTTTGTTAGAAAATGCCCGACTAGTTTCGGCTAGTTGCAACGAGCGTTACGGCAGGCAGCCCGCAGTTTTCGTCCAGCTGCTAGCTGGACGAAGACTGCGGGCTGCGAACAGGCTCATAAATAAGGGACCCGGACGGTTTCGAAATTAGTCGGGCATATTTTTAGTTATAATGAATATCACTCACAACAGTTTAAACGTTAAAATGATAAATCAAATTTAAACTTTTTTGTAAGATGCCGACACAGAAAATATTATACCGATTAAATTGCATTTTTAATCACGACAGTGAGAACCTTATTAAGAACTCTGTGACATGCAGGTTTGTTCAAGGTGTTTGAAGCAAGAGCATGGATTTGACTCGCCCCAGCAATGCTTAGGACTGCGGTTACTTATGTGTCTACACATTGATGTACCTACTTAATTGTAGGTAATATGTAATTTTTTTTTCAAAAGAGTAATCACCGAGTTTCTTGCTGGTTAATCTTGGTAGGAACGGCATTCCGAACCAGTGGTAGATCTTGACGATTCAATAGCACTTTTAAAATTTTTTTTTAATAAAAAACATTTGAATTTTAGTTTGTTTTAATTTCTTAAAAACGCACATAACTCCGGAAAGTTAGAGGTACCCGGGGGATCGAAGCCACGACCCCGTATAGGAGGTCGGGTGTCTAAAGTCTAAACCTCTATGCTATCAAGGCTAGGTTGTGGTGTGGCACGTCTGAATAGATACTTACCATGTACGGTCTGGTGTCATCTACTTCGTTACCTCTCAAAATTCTTCTCGTTTGATTCAGTAACAATTGGTGTGGTGTTAGATTTGTGGTATCGGTATGTACTGTAAGAAAAGGAGGAAACTTTGTAATGATTAATTTGTAGGTACGCCTAGTCTAACTAAGCTTGTACCATGCTTGTACCCATATTTACCGGCCCAGTGCTACTGAACACGAATAACCTCTCAGAATGAGAAAGGTTTGGCCATAATCAATCACGCTGGCCAAGTGTGCATATGCAGACTTCACACACCTTGAAAAAATTTAAAACTCCGGCATGCAGGTTTCCTCACGATGTATTATTCTATAGCCTTTGTAGCAAAGTTTCCGAAAACAGAAAATTTAGAATTGGATGCCCGAGAATCGAATCGAACCTGCGACCACTCGAACATCTGAGGCCGTACGTCTAAGCCACTAGGCTATCAAGGCTTAATATAGGTACTTAATTAGGTAAATGTCTTGTTAGGACTAATTTAACTTTGGTTTTTTTATTAAAGCCGACTTTTTATGTCAAGAAAGCGGAGAAAATTTCTATGAGAGACGACGATCTATTGGGTGCGCGATCTATTGAGAGACTGCTATATCTATTTGGTCTTTTGCGTCGCTCATTGGTTCGTCGGTCAACTTTTTACTACAGGTTCAGGCAAGGGCGGATCCAGCTTTGGCGCCAGGGGGGGGTCACATAGTCGTGGTTAAGAACTTATAATTTAATTTTGATTATAATAGATACAAGTATATTTAAATGACAAAATCAATTTTTCTTTTACGTCTTCTCCCGAAACGCGTTATCACATTATTTAACAATTTTACTTAGTGGTTCACCTAGGACCTGGACCCAGCCCAGGGGGGGGTCATGACCCCCATGGACCCCCCCCTGGATCCGCCCTTGGGTTCAGGCGCTGCAGAAGAGACCTGCAGTATAACCCCGCATCAGGAAGTATTTTTACGTATCGCCGAAAGTAGGTACTGAAATACATACCTTTTTGTAAGCTTAAAATACAAAATAGCACACTAAAAAACATATCCAGTGACCTAGTGCAAACTGTTGTTAGGAAAAGGTACAATGAAAAATGAATTCATAACCTACGTTACCTATTAATTTTATTATACCTACCTAGAACTGTAGCCACTATGCTTTGAGTCATTTCACGGTTGAAAACACTTCGTTGCACTCAAAGAATATTCATCAAAATCAAATATTCATTCAATAACGCTTGCTTCTACCCAATAAATAAACATTTTATTCTTTTTAATTTTAATATTGGCAGGGAAGGTTCTGGTAGCACAAAATAAGAAGGTAGGTACCGGTAGGTAGGTATAGTGTAAATGAAGCCTACCGCCGCCGCCGCCAAAAAAACTACTTCATCATTACATTGTATGGTGCCGTTTTGACATATTGTTTTTTATTTATTTATAGCCAGTATCACCTATTGTCTATTCTGTGGTATCACTCTGGATGATATAAGAATGAGTGGTTGTGAAAAATTGCGAGGAAGACCTATTATAGTAACTTTCCTGTCAAACATTTGACGTTCTCTACTTTCATTGACTGTTAGGCGGTGCGAAGTTCGTTGGAATAGCTAGTTAAAAATAAAAGAAAAAAAAACAGATGCAAGTCAATCAATTTCGTTCAATATTATATTATCATAATATCTTCAGAGTAAAAAAGTAGCAATTTCTAAACGGAAACCGAGAGGTGGCAAAATTTTCCATAGAGTTTCCACAAGCGTCAAAGCTTTTCGTTCTAGTTTTTCTATTCACCATTAGATGGCATAGTAAAAAGTAGTTAACTGGTAATTCAATCTACTGTTTTGTCATAATTAAAGCAACTTAAATATTTATTTTTCTAATCGCTTCTCATACAAACATTCAAGATTAAAATATTACTTATGAATTACAAATTAGTTGCACCGATTTATTGCGTAAGCTTTTGGTACCTCTTTTGATTTCGCTACTTAGCACGAGATGTCGCTACTATCACCTTGCAGCTATAGGACAACGCAGCCGATTGCCGATGGCAGTGCTTTGTGCTTTTTTTGTAATCATAGGTACCTAAGTCCTTTATTAATCTAACAATATAATAAATGCGAAAGTGTGTCTGTCCGTCCGTTCACAGTCTATCTGTTCAATCGATTTTGACAAAAGTACAGAAATGGGTTGCAATCATTGAGAAGGACCTAGGCTAAAATTTCTGAAAATTTATGAGCTCCCGGGGATTATGTACCTAAGTAGTTATTATTAATAATTTTGTACGTTAAATAAGTATAACTTCAAACCTTTTAACTAGAATGTAATTTCTTCTTTTTTAATATTATGAATAGACGATTTTTTGTTTTAAAAAAAAAAAAAAAAACTTTAAGTATTTGTTCCAAAATAAATAATACAAAGGTTTCTTAAATTACCCTAGACCCCCAAACTAGGATAGCCCGTATCTTGGGGGTCAGTCCCTTCCCAGTAATTGCGCAATATATAATATTATAATACAGAACAGGAACTGAATCAAGGTAAATAACATCAATTATATGAATATACAATTTAGCAAACGACTAATCCTAAGTGCGCGTGTGTGTGTGTGTGTGTGTGTGTGTGTGTGTGTGTGTGTGAGTGTGTGTGAGTGTGTGTGTGTCTAAGCGTATAAACTTTTCATTACATTTTCAGTAGCTTCGTAATTAAGATTACTCAACATGTTAAAAAGTTTATTTCTAAGTCCATGACTATTAGTACGTACAATTTTGAGCTTGTTATTAATATTTTTATATAGAAATTGTCCCAGGTAGGTAAATTGACGCTGAGCAAATGCACTGTATGTTCGGGGAATGTGTATAATATCTGGTCGACGTCGAGGAGTATTGTCTGGTGGTGGGATTTTATGGGACCGGTGGAATCTGGCAACACATCTGTCTATATACAGCTGCCGTACTGTGAGTAATTTGGAATCTTGATATAGTGCCTGTGTGGGGAATCTGCGTGGCTTACCTAGCATGACTTTTATGATTGCCCTTTGAGCTCTTTCAACTTCGATCATATGCGAGGTGGCTGCTCCTCCCCACGCTGATATGCAATAGGTCAGAAGGGATTGGCACAAGGCTTTGTAAACCTGTGTCATTATTTTTTTATTCACAACATCACGGAGGTTTCTAAACACCGGGATCAGCCTTCTGACTCTATTAGCAAGAGTTGTAATATGGGGGTGCCAGTTCAGGTTTTCATCAATGACAACTCCCAAATATTTAATGGTTGACTCTTTATCAATGACTTCGCAGGAACAGACATTCGGTGGGTTTTCTGATGCGTTGCATGGGTAAGTGTGCAGCTTAAGTGTGAAATCCGAGGGTGGTTGGGTAACTCGTGAGATACTAAAGCAAATGTACTTAGTTTTTTGGGCATTTATAGTAAGTAGATTATTTTCTAGCGTTTTAGTGATCCTGCTTAGTCCTTTTTCAGCTGTCCTGCGAGCCTCTTCCCACGTTTTCCCATGAAATATTATGGCAGTGTCATCGGCAAACGCGAACAGTTGGGCATCTTCCAAAGCCGAATGACAAATTTCATTGGCATACACCAAGAAAAGGTTTGGTCCGAGCGTGCTTCCTTGGGGTATACCATGTGTGATGTTCTGGGAATTGCTATTATGGTCCGCGAATTTAACTTTTTGACTCCTTTCTCTCAGGTAGTCATTAAACCAGGCAAGTGGTGTTCCTCGTATTCCAAGACCTTCCATTTTTCGGATAAGAAGAGGTATGGACACTGTATCGAACGCCTTTTTGAGGTCAAGGAATACCCCTAGGCATTTATTTCTCTGGTCCAAATGCTTAGTGACTGTACTTGATAAGGCGATTACAGCATCTTCCGTAGACATTTTCGCTCTAAAACCATATTGGTTGCTTGCAATCAGGTTATGGCGTTCAAGATAGCTTATCAATCTGGAATTAACCACCTTTTCCAATACCTTACTAAGGGTTCTTAAAAGCGAGATTGGCCTGTAGTTTGAAACAGACAATTTATCTCCACTCTTGTAGATTGGAACAATAATTGCCTGTTTGAATAATGTAGGGAAGGTACCAGTCGCCAAGCTGAGGTTGCAAAGATGATCGATAGGGAAGCATAAGATCTCACGGAATCTTCTCAAGAGACCCGTGGAAATACCGTCGTCTCCAGAGGCACAGCGAATTTTAAGGTTGCCAAGTATACCTTTGATTTCACTGGGGTCTGTGGGATTCATCATCATCAAATTCCCATTATGGGCATGTGTCTTCTGTAGTGATGCTAATTGTTCTTCAGAATTGTTAGTTTTCCTTGATATTTCGTCAGCAAGTGAGCTTTCTACGTTAATGAAGTAGTTGTTAACTTTTTCTAGGGACTCTGTTGGGTTGGGCGCGAGACTTAACAATTCAGTAGCCAATGATTTTTGGGGAGTTAAATGACATATTTCTTTTAGAATATTCCAGGTGTCTCTTTTCTTGCCGGTTTGTTGTTGGAGTTTATTTTGATAATAATTTATTTTTAAGTTTTTTGTTATTTTTTTACATACATTCCTATAATTTAAGTATTTTGTTTTGAGTTCTGCGCTTTCAGGAAATTTTTTAGAAATTGCATGGAGACGGTCCCGTTTTTTAATGCATTTAATAATACCATAGGTGATCCAGGGTTTAAGTGGCCTTTTTCTACGCGAAACTATTATGGTATCAGTATACTTGAGTATTACTTCTTGTAGTATGTTGGTAATCACTTGAGCTGCTTGATTGGTGTCAGTAATTGATAGAAAATCCGACCAATCATATTCCTCTAAGCATTTACTACTTACTGTTTACCTCTAAGCATTTACTACTTACTTTTTGTTTTTATAAGGCCCTGGATTCATGTCTGTAAAAACTAAAGGTACCAGAGCATTATTTTTAAAGGCTTATTTGGAGCTTTACTGAACCGCGTGCTAGGCGCTAGCCCTCCGACATAGGTAATTTGCATGAAGCCTCACTGTTCTGTTTAAGTAATATATTATTATTTACTACTCAATAGGCCACTATGTATCTACTCAATTTGTTTATTTTATATAGGACGAATACTTACAGCATGTTATGTAGGTAGGTATGTTTTGCACTACCACCTAATACGTAGTTACTTTCTCTTCCTCCATCTTTGCAACAAACACTCAACCCTGGGAAGACGACAGCTTGCCGTGGCACAAGCTGCAGTGCAAAATCGAAAAGGGGATTATATCGCGGACGGGCCCAATGGGCGTCGCGCGCAAGAGAAGCTCCGGCGCAGAGTTCCCGGAGCTTCTCATTACACGCAGAGGCTGGCCACCGAGGGGGTTTTAGTGGGTACAAATCCCACATAACCTGATCTGCTTCCCCGGAGATTAGGTATCTCAAGAAGATTTCCCCCCCGTAACCAAAAAAAAGAAAATTTTTTTGTATTACATACCTCTTTTCCAAAAAAAGTAGGAATAAATATATAAAATATATAAATATATAAAAATATATAAAGTATAAATACTCATTTTTTTATACGACTGCCTGAAAAAAGGAGTATAAAAATGATGTTTTCAGGGTTCATGTATGTATGTATACGTATGTACCTATGTGAGTTTGTATAATCCACCATAACTTTTATACGCCTGAACCGATTTCGATAAATGAGGTATCGTTAGAATCCCTAGCTTATTCCGGGTGACATAGGCTAGTAAAATTTAAAATAATTTATAATTTAATAAAAAAATATATTTTTAAACAACCGACTTCAAACTCCCGCGTCAACTTTACAACAACAAGCACACGCTATACAAAGTACTTATTTTATTGTTGATACTAGCTGATACCCGCGACTTCGTCCGCGTGGATTGAGGACTTTTAGTTCCCGCGGGAACTCTTTAATTTTCCGGGATAAAAAGTACCCTATTATTTAATCCGGACTTCTAACTTTACGTCTGCAAAATTTCAAAGCAATCGGTTCAGTAGTTACGGCGTGAAAGCGGAACAAACATACAAACAAACTCACTTTCCCATTTATAATATTAGTAAGGATTTTAAAAACCGCTCGACCGATTTCGATAAAATTTATATGAGACCACATGGGAAGTAGGTATGCCCTTTCAAATAAAAAAAGAATCATCCAAATCGGTCCACCCAGTCAAAAAAAAACAAACATAAAAAAAAAAAAACAGTCGAATTGAGAACCTCCTCCTTTTTTTGAAGTCGGTTGAAAAAATGGATAGGGTGACCATGGTTCCGCATTAAAGATTAAAGTTGAAAAAAAATATTCGAAAATAAGATTACTATAATCATCGTCTAGAAAATGATGAGTAGATTCCAAAAATATATAACACTATATAGTTCAATATCCAGTGATTCACAAAAAATATCATTTAATAAAAATGTGAATAAGATTCCAAAGGAGTATCGTTACGTAGTAGCAGCCGTACTTCCATTCGATGGGGATTTTTTACTACACGACTTTTCAAAAAAGGAGTGTTATGTTTTCAGGGTTCGTGTATGTATGTGTGTCTACGGCAGAGCAGTCGTATTTTTTAATAATTTTAATTATATTCACTTGTTGTATTATATACCTACCTCTTTTTTTCTTTTTTTCCTTCCAGCTTCCTTTTTTCCTCCGACATGGTGATTGGTGACTGTTCTAGGTCGGTACTCTGAATTGCTTTTTTTAATTCTTGCCTTTCATTTAATTTATTTTTCATCCCACCATCTCGGAAAGAGTATTTTTAAGCTTCGATATCTGATTGCAAAAGCCGTTACTATCCTCTTGAGGATAAAGTAAATTGAATTTAGAACATCGTGTGCACGTTAGTAAATATCACTCGTCTATGAAGTTTGTGAATTCAAAACATCATTAAAACGTATTTACTTCTACCTCTATGGTGCCGAATTTCCATACAACCGTTTTTAATTTGTTAAAACCTCACACTCATAACCTATTTGGTATACTTTTTTGTGATTTTTTTATTTGCTTTGCGCGCACCATTTTCTTTTACGTCATATTGTTTAAAATTAAAACCTTCGATTAAAAACAAGAAAATTGAAAATAAGTTAAAAACCTAAAATGAGTGATTCTAGTGACGAAGAAGTTATTTGACGCCAACAGAATTGACTGAAACTGTTAAAAATGCGGAAATGAGCTTTCTCCCTCAACAATCACGCGAGAAGTATTTAATTTCCACGCTGAGGTGGGATGAAAAGTTACGTGTTGCACTCGAGTGAAAAGATTTTTCACCTCGTGCTCTTTTGATTCCCTCGCTGACGCTCAGGATTCTAATTTTTGAACCACTCGCTGCGCTCGTGATTCAATTTTAGAATCCTTCGCTTGCTCGGTCATCAAAATTGAGCACGCGGTTAAAAAACAACTTTTCACTCTTGTTTAACAAAATATAACTATAATCGTTCTTCTTGTGCAATATATAAATATTTAAAGAGAAAATTTACACACTGTGAAAATATTTACCCACTTCCGATTAGATATACCTACCTACGGTTCATGAGTTACAGTCTACTGACAGACAGACAGGTAGGTAGACAGACGGACAACGAGAGTACCTATATTAATAGGTTCCTAACCTACTATCACTTCATCGATCGCATATTTTCAGCAGCTTGTGTAAAAATTGAAATCACATTTTGATATTTTGTTTTTGTAGTCCTAAGAATTCATGAGTCTTATTTTGAAGATATTATTTTGAAGCTAAAACTACGAGAATCCAAACGCGCTCTGGTTTGCGAAGAGTCCAGATGATGCCCGCGACTTCGTCCGCGTAGATGGAGGATTTTTGGTTCCCGCGGGAACTCTGCAATTTTCGGGGATAAAAAGTAGCCTAATGTGTTAAAACAAAGGTAAGTAGTTATAAGCTAAGTAAATTTCACCCAAATCGGTCCGGTAGTTTTTGCGTGAATCTCTATAAATATAAAAATCAATTGCTGTTCGTTTGTCCTCGCTAAAACTCTAGAACGGCTTGACCGATTTATATGTAATTTTTGTGTGTGTTTGAGTGGGTTCAGGGATGGTTTATATTTGGACCCGATAGGGGGCGCTGCTATCGGGTTTAAGGTTCAGGGCAGAACAACGTCTGCCGGGCCCACTAGTAGGTAATAAAGTATAAACATACACACATACAAACTTTTGCCTTTATAATACTTATTAGTGTGTAGTATCACCACATCAAAAATCACCTGAAACAATTTTGAAATATTAGAGCCGTTTAGGCGAAAACACACTACTGACAGGACAGGACAGGACAGGACTGCTTCACCCGTGACCGTTTAAGTGGAACTACACAGACCTGCGCGACACGACAGAACGTGTTTTTCATACGACGCGTGAGTTCGCGTGACCTTTTGTCATGTCTGTAGGTACAGGGGCCATAGCCATTATTGTTTCATTATTGTTGACTTTCGTATTCTAGAAATTATAACCCTTATCTATCTTAGGAATGTCATGGTAAGTGACATCAAACTCTAATTTTGAGTAATATTGCTTTACGTAGTGCTTTAAGCGTTGGCAGTATGACTCCATTAGTGTGTTTGCGCCCTTAGGGCGACTCATAGATACTGAAGCTTTCTTGTCATTTACGTAGAGATAGGTATAATAAACCTAGTAGGTACCTATACCTAGACCACAGATGAAAATATAATAGTTACTTACTTCGCCTAAACTACCTACCTAGTAGGTACCTACCTACTTAGTTATAATAAAAGTAAACTATTCAACAATGTTACCTATTCAGTACAGTCACGTTCAAAACCAATATCAATTCGAACGTGCCCAACAATTATTGTAAAAGCTATTCTTGTTATCATTCGAGCCATAACACCCTTTACTTTTCGAGCTGTCCAAGCCAATAGCATAAACAAGCTATCTTCGACACTACGTTATTCCATTATCTATGACCATAAGACGAAACTAGGGTCTATTTTATTATAAAGTGCATTGTATTGGAGCGGTCTCGGTCCCTAAATAATTTAAATGTCTTAAAAGATTCAAAAATAGTTTCCTAACATTGCCCCCCCTAATATGTACACCATTTGTCAGGCCATAACTGGATTTAAACGGAGCGTTACAGTATAATAGGACACGCCCACTGAGAAAAGTATAACCATCTCTATCTAACTTGCATGATTGATTTATCTTTGTGTATAGACGTCTCTTTTTAGCTTTTACTCTTTCAAGCACTTACGTCATACAACTCTATGGAAGAACAGTATAAGTCAAACTATTTAACAATGAAAATTATAACGTAAATGTAGCAATTGAAAGTTGGAATTTAAGTATTAGGAGATTGCATGGGGGAAGCGTTGAAGCGGGACGTATGTAGAAAGAGATGAGGCGAGCGATTCTGGCAAAGTTAGTGAGTCCAAACGAGTTTTTATGTTTGGAAATCGTATTAAGCTTTTGTCTGAAACTGTTCCACTCAACGGGCATAGTTGAAACGTGTGTGCGGTCAAACTATAACGTTCGTGAGGGCAGCTGATTGGCCCGATTTTGCTGACATAGTCTGTTGATACAGACGCGCGCGGTCTGTTAACGCGCGAACTTCGCATATTAACCTTAAACTACTCAAAGTTCTGAGTTTTTTTTTTAACTTACGCCATTAAAGTGTTAAAAAAAATATCCGTTTGAAAATGAAAATTTGCAATTGAACTGTGACAGTGATTTAAAAAAGAAAGATGTCGTCAGTGCATTCGGATGATGATCAAGAGGAGATCAACGTTGACTCTGATAGTAGATTATCTGGACAGTATGATAGAAGTATCGGGTCTGATAGAGACTCGGATTGCTTCAACGAGAGGTACAGGGATTCCCCGAATGAGCATATGACTGATACTCAACATCAACAGAGGGTGAACTTGCCTTTCAGCATATCAAGGTTGCTGGGAAAACATTTCGAGGATATAGAAAAGCGACGGAATTCAGGGGAGAGTGATGATAGGAGTGACTTAGATACTGAATCGGAAAGTGCGAAAGATGACGCGAAGGATTCTAACTTATCACTTAACTTCCACAATCCTGGACTTTACCCAAACGGTAGTTTACTCCTCCGGCCGGGTTTGAGTTTAGGGGGTGGCTATTTTCCGGGTAATCCAGGAGTTGTGAGGGTGCCGGCTCATAGGGCGCTTGGAGCCCTAGGTGCGTGGGGCGTAGCCCTGGACCCTATGAGACAGGCGGCTGCGGCGGCGTTCGCACATCAGGTTGTAAAGGACAGATTAAATGGTGAGTTAAGGTTTATTCAGTTTATTTATGGGTATATTTACTTATGGACTCCTATATTTTAGTTTAGTACTACTACTCCTATTTTTATTTTAAGCATTAGACGACATGTACCTACTTAGGAAGGTAAGTAGGAATGTATTTACTGGCAGGTCATAATGAAAAAAACCGGCCAAGTGCGAGTCGGACTCGCGCACCGAGGGTTTCGTACTCAAGAAGTAGGTATAATTAAGGTTAATGAACCGCAAAACTAACTTTGTTTGTAGAGGTTTACTGTTAATATCAAAAAATTACGTTTGTTGTATGGGAGCCCCCATTTAATATTTACTTTATTGATATTTAATTATTTATTTTGAAAGGTAATATACAAGTTAATATTCTGTGAAAATTTGAACCGTCTACCTGTTACCGTTTTTAATATTGAGCAAAAAAATACGAAAAAAACACGTTTATTGTATGGGGACCCCCCTTAATATATACATTTTTTTAATTTTTAGTACTTATTTGTTGTTATAGCGGCAACGGAAATACATCATTTGTGAAAATTTCAGCTTTCTAGCTATCACGGTCTATGAGATACAGCCTGGAGACAGACAGACAGACAGGCAGACAGCGGAGTCTTAGTAATAGGGTCCCGTTTTTACCCTTTGGGTACGGAACCCTAAAAATGAGCATTGAGTTATTACAACTACTCGTACCTAGAGTAGGTCTAGGTATACAATACAATTTTATACCTTAGATAGTGTAGGCCGTTGGGATGGATTTTGCCCTTTGGTGAAAATTCAGGCTTAGTGGAATGTTCGCGTCTCGTAAAATAGGTATTTATTATATTATTATTTATTATTATTTATTATTATTTAGAGCGGCGATCGTTTTTTTTATTATTAAAAAAAAACATACACTTGAAAATCGCGACCTGGGGGGCAATTGGTCATCATTGGCTAAAAATGTCAAGTATACAGTACACATTGCAATCACCGCTTATTATTGGTTAACATTCTTCCACTATTGGTCAAGATCCATTGACACAGCAAAAATACCATAAATTCAGCCAATCAAATCAAATAACAATTGAGACTGTATCAATGATTGATGCAGGTTTCACACAATCGCCCTGCTGCGCGCCCCTGCACTACGTTCCGTTCTAGTTGCCATTTTACCATAAATAATATACTCAGTCAATCCATACTATTATTATAAATGCGAAAGTATGTCTGTCTGTCTGTCTGCTACGCGTTCACGGCCCATCTATTCAACCGATTTTGATGAAATTTGGTACATGGATAGGCTGTATCCCGGGGAAGGACAAAGGCTTTTTATGGCGGAAATTTCGAGAGAATAAATTTAGCTCTCACACCCGCATACAAAATACTTAAATACATAAATAGGTGTGTCCAATAGAATTATAATAAACTTACGTACCTAAATAAATAGATATGAATATAGGTAGGTAGTTACTTAAGTACCTACATGTAACACAAATAGGTACACAAAATATAAATAGTTGCAGAGGGCGGAGGATTACACCCCGGCAGGGGAGACCGTTCTGGCGTGATTGAGTAACAAACATCCATCCATCCAAACTTTAGAATTTATAATAGGGTAAAATACCCAGAAGTCAGCCGCGCCCCAGTAGTCAGCCTTTATGGATATTATTTCCAAATAAATAGTGTTAAAATTTGTTTATACCTCAACAGTAACATCTGATCGAATCAGTGTCCTCTTATTAGTGAACACGCACATCTACGGACCAATAGCATGTCAGGTTGACGAGCTATACTCGTTTATTTGCACTACCGCGAACGACATGCATAGACGTGTAGCTGTTGCTATTATTTTTGTAAGGACACCTGTTCGAGTTTTCGGTAAGTTTTTCTTTGAATTTATCATAATCTACAGTGGATTGTTATCAAATACAACTTTAAAATGTTTATTTAGTGATAATTTAAGCTTCAGAATCATTTTATTTGTTTATTCTATTTTAATTTAGATGGCCGACTACTGGGTTTAGAATTTTTAAGGCAGATCCACTAGTCAGCCATAAGTGGCCGACTACTGGTTTTCTCTATATTTTCTTATATTTGGTTGAAATTAACTTAGCAAATAGTTTTTGTTTTGCACATTACGTTTGCCTTAGGCTTAGAACACAGAAAGTTCATTTTACCAGTAGTCGGCCGCATTTGAATGTAAGTATATTCGTGAGGCTGACTTATGGGTCTATAAATCCAATAGTCAGCCGTTAGTACTGTTGCATAAAATTGAATCTTAAAGCCTTTTAATTACGATCGAACCTTTGTGTGGTTCTCTTAGAGTAAAAAATGCTTTGTTTTAGAATTCCATCATGTTGAAAAGACCAATTCACCAGTACAAATAAGAGCAATTAACAAAGGCAATGGTGGCAATCAGAAATGGGATGAAGATAAGAGAAGCTAGTCGAGTTTTTAGCGTTCCACGAGGAACTCTGCAAGATAGATTACATTTAAGGGTCCCGGAAGTGCCCCGTAAAATGGGACCAGACTCTACACTTACTAAGGAAGAAGAGACTGCTCTTAAAGATTGGTGCATAGCACTGGCAAAATGTGGATTCCCTATAAAATCGGATGACCTTCTTAATGCTGTCCTAAACATAGTGATAGAAGAAAATAGGCCTAACCCATTTGTTAATAACAGACCGGGCAAGAAATGGTACCAGGCATTTCTAAGATGAAACGAAGAGTGGAGGCAATTTGAGAAACAGAGAGAAGAAGTGAAGGAGCAGAAGAAAAAAGACATTAACCAAAAAAATAATAGATTAGAAGCTAAAGAAAAGAAAGAAGAAGAAATCCGAAAAAAGAAAGAAGAAATGCAGAAAAGAAAAGCAGAAAAGTTATCAAACTCAAAACTTATTAAAAAAAGGAAGAAAAGTACGACTTGCACAGTAAACAAAATAAGATGCAATAGTTGTGAAGAGGAATTGACTAGTGACACAGAAATAAATGATTTAAAGAATATTGGGTGTGACAATTGCCCTGCATGGGACCATTTAAAATGTAGGTACTGAATTCGCTGGGGACGTTTATGAAAATGTTTTTACTAAAAAATTTGTACCTATGCAAAACGTGTTATAAATAAGAGGCTGACTATAGGGTAGGATAAGGCTGAATAGTGGAGAAATGTGGCTGACTACTGGTAAAAAGTGCCAAATTTTGTTTAATGTGTATTTTTTATATAATTTCAATAGAATTATAAAGTTCAGTTGATTTTGTTAAAAAGTTGAATAAATTACCTTTCTGACAATAACATGTGATTTTATTCACAGTGTCGAATATTTAAACTGTAGTCCAAGAAAGTTTTTATTCTCACTAAAAGGCTGACTTCTGGGTATTTTACCCTATTAGTATTTTTCTTTGAATAGGTAGGTCCCACTCCCACCTAGGTACCTACTTTTTAGGGTTCATTAATAATTTTGAGGCACTAAAGTTATCAACTTTTCATCAAGGCCAACCGCAACCCTTAAGTTTGGGTTCAGCAAATATTAAAAAAAAATTGCGACATAAAAAGAAACATGAAAATTTAAGTGTTGCTTGGGTCCAATGATTCAGTAGAAACTAAAGATAAACAAAATTAATCATGCAGCGAAATACTAAAATTATTTTGACGTTAAAATGTTTTACATTTCCAAAATTAATCTCGAACACATAAATCTGGTTATGTTGAATGTAAATCGTATTTTTACTCGCGCAATATAAATAAAAGATGCTTTTTTAATTCATTTTATCTGTGTCTTATGCAATCTGTGTCATTCTTAACAAAGTGGTGAATTGGTGACACCCATAGATAAATAAAATAATATAGTTTAAATATTTATTTCCTAACCAGTTTCCTTCAGAAGAATGATGAATCATACTATTAGGTATTATAAAATATGCAAAAGTGTGTTTGTTTGTTAGTTATAGTCCTTGCCGGTTAGGGGTATGGCAGTTAGGTATATTAAAACCCATTAGTAAGTACTTCTAATCAGTTTCCACACGGCATCGTAACGGAACTTTAAATCGGTAACTAAGCACAACCGAAGTGACGGCAGAAGCCTCCTACCCCAACAGGCCAGACCAGAGAAAATTCAGAAAATATAAATTCCCAAATTGACCTGGCCGGGAGTCAACCAGGGACCTCCCACTATAAGACTACAGCACTCACCACTGAGCCATGGAGGTCGTCGAAACTATGTACCTACCTATTCTGCATATTGTAGTCTTATATATAAAATTCTCGTGTCACAATTTTCGTTCCCATACTCCTCCGAAACGGCTTGTACCGATTCTCATGACATTTTGTGAGCATATTGAGTAGGTCTGAGAATCGGCCAACATCTATTTTTCGTACGTACGCGGACGGAGTCGCGGACATCAGCTAGTTAATACAATAATTATTAAGTGTAAGGTATTTTTCCTTATTTTATTTTTTATATTTATTATTTTAATAATTATTTTGTATTCGTGTAGTGTAGCTATTTAAAATAAAATAACTTAGGATTCTTTTTTCTGAAATGTAGTATCATGTACCTAGTAAGTAGGTACCTATTCTATTTTATTTACTTACTTATTTTAATATTGAATATTTTGATAACATAAAATTTTATGTTATATTCATCATTTCTTATAACAACTTTACCTCAGTAGGTATATTCAGAATAACATGTTTAAAAACTTGAAAATAAAAAATCTTTTTATGTCCAGGCAAATCTTGCATACTTTCGACCACTTAAATTGAACGGCAAAATCGCCTCCTGTATTATAAGTCCAGCAGTTATTTTTTCTATGCCGTAGCGTGACACATCTTTTTTTTTGGGTTCTTTTTCGAGGCGAGATTGAAGGCGCCTTGGCCACTGTAATTTGTCGCGCCGATCGTCGCCCGACTTGGCTAATTTAATTGTTTCCACTATAAAAACCTTTTTTCCTACCTCTTCGGAGTCATTGAGTGGTTGGTTGTTCCTACTATAAAATACCATTTTTCGTAATCATTGAAAGGTATATTCCTTATTGATAAGTTTTGAGTTTATCTCATATGTATAGTTTGAATTTGTGACTGCTTTTACTTTGACGCTAATGTGATCGAACGCTCGATATGATCAATCGAATTTACAATGTAAAAACTTAAAAAAAGACTACCTACGCTAGGTACTACACTGGTAGGTAGGTAGGTACTTAGTGGTACAATCTATAAACGTCACTAAAATGGGTAGGTACAATTTTGGAACGTCACTAAAAAAGAAGAGATTGATTATTACAATATAAAAAACTACATAGGTACTTAATACTACTTAGCTAGCTATAGTTCAACGCGAAATGCTCACGTCGAAACGTTTTGTACTGCCGCAGTAGTCTTGCTGTCCATATATAGTGCGTGCGCGGATTTTTGACTCCAGGACAATTTATTTTTGTCTGTTGTGTGTGTGCCTAAACATTACCTACACAAAATAAAACAAAAACCGACCAAATTAGATCGTTTGCATGGCGCTAAAATGACTAAGGTATTCGGCACACGCTACCTTCCGTCTCGATTACAGGGCAGACCAGCGAGCGACGCGACTACGCGCGACGTCCGCACTTCCTGAGAACCGGGAGGTTGCAAAACAAAGAATAATTAAACCCCTCTATTACTCTCTCTGTCTACGTGGCAAAAACACCTAATTGACTATTTTTTTTAATTAATCTGGGCTCCAGAAATTTTAAGTCTGATTAATTAGGTAAATATTCATCAAACGTTACAAAATTTTTTGACGACCTGCCTGGCGCAGTGGTGAGCGCTGTGGTATTATTATTGGGAGTTTCGATTCGATTCTCGGCAGGGGCAGATTGCGATTTGATTCATTCCGATCCAACGCGCGGATTTTTGGTCGCTATAAGAATTGTTTTTGCCCTAAACATTATTATGAATGGACAAAATAAAACAAAAACTGACAAAATTAGATCGTTTGCATCGAAAACAGTATAAAAAGAAAAAAAAGTTAGCTATAAAAAAGAGCTGTCCAATTGTATTGTATTGTAAAAATATTGTATTGGCGCTAAAGTGACAAAGGTATTCGGCACACGCTACCTTCCGTCTCGATTACAGGGTTGACGACCGACGCGACGTCCGTACTTCCTGAGAACCGGGTGGTCGCAAAAAGCACCTAATTGGGTATATTTTCTAATCAACTGGCTTTACGGCTCTGGGTTCCAACTTCCAGCCATTTTAACTCTGATATTAATTGGGTAAATATTACAAGATCGGAAAATATAATTTTTTCAGGCGACCTGCCTGGCGCAGTGGTTAGTGTTGTGGTATTATCATTGGGAGGTCCGATTCGATTAACGCCAGGGGCAGTTTGCAAATAATTCATTCCGAACCAACGCGCGGATTTTTGGTCCCTATACGAATTGTCGTTGTCTGTAGCGTGTTCTTGCCCTAAACATTATTATGAATCGACACAATAAAACAAAAATTCACAAAATTAGCTCGTTTGCATCGAAAACAGTATTTAAAAAAAAGTTAGCTATAAAAAAGAGCTGTCAAATTATTGTATTGGCGCTAAAATGACAAAGGTATTCGGCACACGCTACCTTCCGTCTCGATTACAGGGTGGACGACCGACGTCCGCACTTCCTGAGAACCGGGTGGTCGCAAAAAACACCTAATTGGGTAAATATTACAAGATTCACAGGTTTGGTAAAAAAAAAAACATTGTATTATTGACGAACTGCTTGGCGCAGTGGTATTTAGGTAATAAATGCATAGAGTCTATGCTTAAATGGAAAGTACCGGATTTGATTCAGGGCAAAGACCCTGTTTAGAAATTTCACATTTAACTAGATTTTGCCCGCGACTTCGTCGTTTAAAACTCAAACGTCTACAGTTACAGTTAAAACTGTAGGATTGTAATAGTTACTTACCTAGGTAGGTAACTATTACAATCCTACAGTTTTACATAATTTTTCACCAACTACTTAGATACTTTCTGTTTACTCAAAGCCGCTAAGTGACAACGCTGACCGCAAATCGACGGAAACCGTCCTTTTCCAGATACGCTCCGAATAATTGGCTGCAACTTGCTAAATGCTAATTCTGCCTTTTATTGATAGCTAGATTATACCAGCGACTTTGTCCGCGTGAATTTAGGTTTCAAAAATCTCAAAAAAGCTGTGATTTTCCGAGATAAAAAGTAGTATATGTGGATGGATGGATTTATTGTATAAAGTTATTGCTGAAAGTATTTGTTTTTTGGTCTGTGAAATTGTCCTGTAGTCACGCCGCAACCAAGCAATAGATCGAAGTTAGGTATATAATCTATCTCTGTGCCAAACATCCAAATCCGTTCTAGCCGTTCTGGCGTAATTGAGTGACAAACATCCAATATTATAAACTTTCACATTTATAATATTAAGGATAGTTTTTGAAAAAAAAAAATCTAACATATTATCAGTAGTGGTTTACATTTTGATGTGATGCTATCATAAACTAGATGATGCCCGCTACTTCGTCAACGTGGTTTAAGTTTTTTCGATTCCCACAGGAACTCCTTAATTTTCCGGGATAAAAAGTAGCCTATGTCACTCTCCAGGTCCTCAACTATACCCATGCCAAAAATCACGTTGATCCGTTGCTCCTTTGCGGCGTGATTGAAGGATAAACCAACAAACCAACAAACAAAGTGAATTACGCATTTATAATATTAGTAATAGTATGATTCATACGAATTTTACCGTACACCACAAGTATTTAATAGGTAACTGGGAAAATCAGCCTATTCTTATGCATCTAGCCAAAAGACCCGAGAGTGTCGATGTTAAATGAGCGTTAAGTAAAACTGTGCGGTCTGTATAATGGCCCGCCGGAAGTGGCCGAGTCATTATGAGAACAGCGCCGATTACTCTTTATCGATCGTCATCCGCAACCATTTTGAAATAAAACTCTGCATACAAACTGTCTCTCTTGGATTTGAAAGGCAAGCCTGCAATTTGCCACTACTATAAGGCCCACAAACTTATCTGACCCAGTGACAGGTTCGCTGTAACTTATCTACTAAAATTAAAAAATAAAACAAAAAATAAACAGTCATAAAAATTAGTTCCAATTGATTCTTGCCACCGATCCAAATAATTTGGTGGGACTATATACACTTTTCAACCGACTTCAAAAAAAGGAGGAGGTTCTCAATTCGACTGTATTTTTTTTAATTTTTTTTTAATGTTTGTTACCTCAGAACTTTTGACTGGGTGGACCGATTTGGATGATTCTTTTTTTATTTTAAAGGGCATACTTCCCATGTGGTCCCATATAAATTATATCGAAATCGGTCGAGCTGTTTTTAAAATATCAACAATAAAATAAGTACTTTGTATAGCGTGTGCTTGTTGTTGTAAAGTTGGCGCGGGAGTTTGAAGTCGGTTGTTTAAAAATAATTTTTTATATTAAATTATAAGAGGCCTTAATATACAAAAATGAGAGAAGGATTTAGTTAAGTGTACCGAGATAAATATGGCAACAAATAAAATCTCATAGAAAACAAAAATGGAATGAAATGGGATGGGAGGGATGGCCGCAATGGGAGAAAATAAAATTTTGGCGTTCTGATAATATAAGCTATAGTAACTTATTAAAATGAATTAATCAGCTTACAATTTTGGCAATTACAATTTCTATCACACTATAAATTAAGATTAAAGACCCAAAAATCCGGTGGCCGAATTTGGAACAATTTTTTATGCCTGGTTAAGTTTTTATTTTCCTGTCACCGGGTTCGATAAGTTTGTGAGTCTATAGTTTATTCCATGATGCAATCGAAGATGATAGGTACCTAGCGGGCTAACCTGTTAAGGGTATGGCAGATAAATTAAACCCTTACCCCTTATACTTATAATACTAGAGTAATAAATAGCTGAGTTCTTTATAAGTTTGTTTGTTATTGAGAGCCTCCATAAGTCGCATAATTTTTCATTTGGGCTCTAACATTTACTACCAAATTTAAACTAGATTGATTTTATTAGAACTAAATTGAACACTTTTTTAATATAAGTAATTGTATTAAATTTTTAATTGCATAATCTATTTTCTAACTATTAATTAGTTACGAGAGTGCCTGTGTAACAAAATAAAACTGGTATTTCAAAACCATGTTTTTAGTTAAGCGGTTCACATTTTGTCATCCGATAAGGTAACTCCCGATCTTGTAGTGACAAGTGGATAAAATTAACATAGCTATCGGTATATCTTATCTATCTTAAGATTTTATCTTAATCTGATCAATCGACCATGAATTTGGATTTATAGTTATGTTGTGCTATTGACCTTAATAGCTATAGGTAAAGTTATGTTGAAATTGTAGATTATTCAATATTTTGTTACGTAATCCATAGGTACCTACTTTAATCCATTTTATCGAAAGTGTCTGCATTCTCGCCTGATGATAAGTGATGATGCAGTCTTAGATAGTAGCGGGCTAATCGGATCTTCACAGATGGAGGACAAAAATCATTCGCAAAGTCGCAACCGGAGAAATGAGTTATTGCCAGATTTATATTTAGTTGGGAATTTCGAAAAATCCGGCCTTGGTCCTGTTCTACGTTACTTCTACGTCTATGTCAGGTATTAATTAATTACCTATATTTAAGAATTTTACTAGGAATCATCTATCTGTCTTACTAATATTATAAACGCGAAAGTTTGTAAGTATGGATGTATGGATATTTGTTACTCATTCACGCCAGAACGGCTGAACGGATCTGGATGAAATTTGGCACAGGGATAGATTATAGTCTGGAATAACACTGCAACTTTTTATCCCGGAAAATTAAAGAGTTCCCGCGGGAACCAAAAACCCTCAAATGGATGTTTGTTACTCTTTCGCGCCAGAACTGCTGAACGGATCTGGATGAAATTTGACACAGGGATAGATTATATAGCCTGGAATAACGCATAGGCTACTTTTATCCCGGAAAATTAAAGAGTTCCCACGGGAACCAAAAAACCTCAATCCACGCGTACGAAGTCGCGAGCATCAGCTAGAAGGTAATAATAATAAGGTACCAATAATTAAGAACAGATCATATTCAGCTCTTTTCTTATTTTATGAGTTCGTTTTAATGTGTCGGTTTTTTCATTCTTGATTATGATTATTGCACGAAATGTCTTAGTCGTAGCTCATACAGAATCACAAAACAAGCTATATGGTGAACTCTTTACATTTCTAGTGGTTTTTGGACGAGTTAGACACCACACATCTATCCATCGAGATAAAGCTGCGGAGCAACAGACTTAAAACCCTAGCGTAATGATTAAAGTTAGAGACATTTGGTTGGAAATTGGGACTGCATAATCAGGGAATTTTAACTCTTGTTCATTTTACCGTAAGAGTTCAATATTATAGAAATACCGTAAAAATTATTAGTAACAGGAGTTTGTATAAAATATGTATTGACTTGTGACGTTATTAGAAGTACTTTAGTACCTATAGTTTAAAATGATTACCAAAGTTAAGGATAACAGACAACGTGGATATCTATTAGGTACGTCTTTTGGAAGACTATCGACTTAATTTTGATTATGTCTCTATTTATTTAATAATTAAGTACAAATTTATTAAGTAATTATTAAAAATACAAATCATTAAATTCTAAATTAAACCTAAATTAAAAACTAAAAACTAAACATTAAAAATATCATCTATCCCGCTGCAATGAGGCAGTGTGCCCAGAACGCTGGCTGCGTTACCCCGCTGAATAGCCAAACTTATATGTTGGCCGAGGTAACTGCCAGCCCTCCGGTCACCTGTGGACTCTGTGAGACGAGAAGATAGATCCTTAAAAAAGGATCTAGCATCTTCGCCCCACGACCCCAGGGTTTCAACACCAAAAGGCACAAAAATGAAATTATTTTCAATAATTTCATACTTGCGCCTCTTGGCTCTTTCTGCATTAGTGGCCGCCGCCCCCGCTGTCATGGAGGACGCCTGCAAGTGGGATAACGCTAGCGTATCCACGCATGTGGCATCCCAAACAAGCGACCTTCCTTGCTTCCACGGAACAAGAGTCATCCCGTCAGGTCTCTTACCATCATCTTTAATAATCACTTTTTTTAAATAATACTTTGATAATTTGTGGTTCAATACATATCTTAGTAACAATAGTTATCTGAGTACAATTTAACAAATATGTATAGGTACTCTACTTATTTTAAAACTAGGTGTGGTCAATGGGCCATCTCCTCAGCCTGTGACACAGCATGATAGGCATTTACCTACCTAACCTTTTTCTTCCTGTAGGAGGGGAAAATCCTAACCTACCTACCGCAACGCAGATTTTTAGTAGGACTGATTTTGATTTCTGACATAGCAAGCATCTATAACGACGACAGACCTCGACTAATGACTTATAGTACGATACCGGCTATTTGGCAAAGCAATGCACGCTCTTGTAACAAACATCTCAGTGCGCATAGGTTTCTAAATAGATATCAGATAACAATCTCGCAATGGCCATCATAAATACACAAACAGGCACTGATTTACATGTTTATCGCGTTATCTCCACGACTTTATCTTAATTAAATCAACAGCATATTGATCGGTGATACCGCTTTTATCTATAACCTACCGTTTATTTAGGTAGGTACATCACTTTTATTTTCATCTTTTTTTTCTTACAATCAATAGATCGTTTGATTCGAGCCCAAAACAACGCAAGAAGCGTAAGGATCATATTATGTAAGATGAGGGTTAGATAATAGATTTATGTTACACTGTCTAGGTTACAACTTACAAGTTTCCGTATTTTTAACCCCCGACGCAAAAAGAGAGGGGTGTTATAAGTTTAACGTGTCTGTCTGTGGTATCGTAGCTCCCAAACTAATGAACCACTCGTCGAACTCGCCGTCGAACTCGCCGTCAATCTCGACGTCGAATTCGCCGTTGAACTCGCCGTCAAGTTTTGAAATATTAATTGTATTTACGTTTTCTTGTCTTTTTCTTGTAGGTTAGGTTAGGGTTCGACATAAATAATCAGGTAGTGCATTAGGTTTTATCGGATTAATATACCTAACAGATTACAATCTACCGAAAAATAATGCGTTAAATTGTAATATGTCGACAGTTTACAATATCCCTGGTTAGATTACAATCCAGCGGCCTTTGCAATCTTACCGGTGACATGTATATAAAACCAAATAAATGAAGGAAACGGTGTAAAGTGGGACCTAAAACTAAACGTGTGCGTGAAAATAATTTTGATATAATTTTGATGTAAGTATTAGTAGCTAGGTAAATTCACATAACACTCGAGAAATAATTTTTCAGTCCGTTTATTGGTGGATTTAAAAAAAACCGGCCAAGTGCGAGTCGGACTCGCGCACCGAGGGTTCCGTACTCAAGAAGTAGGTATAATTACCTTTGTTAATGAACCGCAAAACTAACTTTGTTTGTAGAGGTTTACTGTTAATATCAAAAAATTACGTTTGTTGTATGGGAGCCCCCCTTTAATATTTACTTTATTGATATTTAATTATTTATTTTGAAAGGTAATATACAAGTTAATATTCTGTGAAAATTTGAACCGTCTACCTGTTACCGTTTTTAATATTGAGCAAAAAAATACGAAAAAAACACGTTTATTGTATGGGGACCCCCCTTAATATATATATTTTTTTAATTTTTAGTATTTGTTGTTATAGCGGCAACGGAAATACATCATTTGTGAAAATTTCAGCTTTCTAGCTATCACGGTCTATGAGATACAGCCTGGAGACAGACAGACAGACAGACAGACAGACAGCGGAGTCTTAGTAATAGGGTCCCGTTTTTACCCTTTGGGTACGGAACCCTAAAAAGTACACAGATTTATTAGATTTGATTTTTATTTTAATTGCATTGTAATAAATATGATATTAACAACATGAAACTTCTCAATTGTGAAATTGCATGTCCTTGGTTATTTTTTTTTATATAAAATTAGTGTAGAGCTTGTATGTCATTTGAATCCTTATTCAGAATACGAAACAATTCTCAGTAATTCGCTTCAATTCTCGGTCGGCTGCACGATTTGCTTCATTCCATTATTTTTCATAATGAGGCCTGTACGTCTATAATTTATATAATTTAGGTCAAAGTGGCCTTTACGCGGGCGCAAACACGAATCGCGAATAAAACGATTATGTTCTTGATTGTTTTAAGTTTTTCTTAAGAACATTTTTGTATCCTTGTCCCTAATTGTACTTAATTTATTGATTGTACCTACCGACCTATCTTCTATAATTTGTGTATAGATTATTCGCAATGTAAAAACTTAGACTACAGACTAGGAAAAGCAACCCAAGCAACCTGGTTTGTCTGGTGGGAGGCTTCGGCCGTGGCTAGTTACCGGCAAAGACCAGCCGCCTAGTGATTTAGCGTTCCGGTACGATGATGTAGAAACCGATTAGGGGTATGGGTTTAATATAACTGCCATGCCCCTAACAGGTAAGCCCGCTACCATCTTAGACTGCATCACCACTTACCATTAGGTGAGATCGCAGTCAAGGGCTAACTTGAAGTTGTAAAATAATTTAATATACCTAAAAAATTCTTTTCAACCGACTTCAAAAAAAGGAGGAGGTTCTCAATTCGTTTAAAAAGAATTTTTATATTAAATTATTAAACAACCGACTTCAAACTCCCGCGCCAACTTTACAACAACAAGCACACGCTATACAAAGTACTTATTTTATTGTTGATATTTTAAAAACCGCTCGACCGATTTCGATAAAATTAATATGCCCTTTCAAAAAAAAAAAGAATCATCCAAATCGGTCCACCCAGTCAAAAGTTCTGAGGTAACAAACATAAAAATAATAAAAAAAATACAGTCGAATTGAGAACCTCCTCCTTTTTTTGAAGTCGGTTGAAAAAAGTAATACGCACCGCTGCGGCTTCACACCACACAAAAATCGACACACAGGAAACTGTTACACAAACAAACATCCCGTCGCAGTGGGCATTTTATATAACCATCGAGCTTTGAAGCCCGCCGCCCAATCACTTAATGGCATGATTAATAGCCAAGTAATTGACGTTTTAAAGCCTCTTTATTACTTACCGCCATTTGCGACAATAAATGCGCCATTTTGTGTTATTGTTGGATTGAATTGGATGCAAATTGGGCTTTTACTTCTCTATATTATGGCTAAAGAAACTACAAGTTTTTTTATTCCACTACAAGTCAGCCCTTGACTAAATGATGATGCTGACTAAGATGGTAGCCGGCTAACCTGTTAAGGGATGGCAGTTATATTAAACCCATACCCCTAATCGTAATCGGTTACTATTAGCTGTACGTCTTTGCCGGTAGGGTAGTAACCAGCCACTGCCGAAGCCTCCAACCAGGCAAGACCAGAGAAAATTGCGATAAATTTAAATTCCCGAGTTGACCTCCTATAGTTTTCCATTCGTAGCTTGTAGCAACCCTAGTCATACCTTCCCATATCGTCCCACAAAATCATCGATACAGTAAAATATCAGGCTGTATACAGGCCTAAAGCATCTCCCTCACATTTCCCGAGGGATCGTATAAAAATTTGACGCAAGCCGTACGCGATGATACCGTGCACATGTGTGAATATTTGGCTTTACGTAAACTGGGGCCATATTGCCAACGCTTAAAGCCATTGATGTAGAATTTTAATGCTTAAAGCACACGAGTATATTATAATACTAGATGATGCCCGCGACATCGTCCGCACGGATTGGTGTTTTTTTGTATCCCGCGGGAACTCTTCAATTTTCCGGGATAAAAAGTTGCCTTTGTCCTTCCCCGGGATGTAACCTATCTCTGTACCAAATTTCATCAAAATCGGTTGAGTAGTTGGGCCGTGAAAGCGTACCTAGCAGACAGACAAACAGACAGACACACTTTCGCATTTACAATATTAGTGTGGATTACTCTGTGCTTAAAACCATTTTGTTTCATTATTGTTGACTTTCGTGTTTTAGAATTATAATCTTTATTTTAGGAACGTTAAGGTACCTACGTGATATCAAACTGTCATTTTGAGTAACATTGCTTATAAGTATTGCTTTGAGCATTTGCAGTATGGCCCCATTCTATAGACTACATTGCTGTAAGTATTTCGATTTTGTATGACGTACTGTTCGGGTCACCAGGGGTTCAACCTTTAGGCACTTAATTAAATTTCATTTGCTATACCTACATATCAGTAACGGAAAACACCATTAGGAAACCTACATATTAGGATGGATGGATGAATGGATTGGTGGATGTTTGTTACTCAATCACGGCTGAACATATCTGGATGAATGGCACAGAGATATATTATAGTCTGGAATAACACAGGCTACTTTTGTCCCGGAAAATTAGTTCTCGCGTGAACCAAAAAACTTCAATCCGCGCGGACGAAGTCGCAGGCATCAGCTAGAAGAGTTATAGGTAAGATTAACTGGTTTCGTACCTATTTAATTATTTTCTAACCACCATCGACCACTTTCTTGGAAAATTACAACAATTTGAAAAATAACGAATTTTTATACAAACTTTCATCCCCTATTCTTAGGGCGTCGTCACAATTCGGCATGCTAAATTTTTCAAAGACCGAATTATATAATTCTTCAATAATTTAATCCTTAAAGCCTGCTCCTTTTGAAGATAAAACATCTTATGGTTTTGCTCCAATTTTATAGGCGTTCATTTTCCCATAACGCCCCGCAAAATCATCGATACAATAAATACCCTACCTCTCCCAACATTTCCCGAGGGAGGCTATGAAAATTTGAAATAGGTGATACACGATGATAGGTTATACGCCTTGGTTCACACGTGAGAATATTTTGCCTCATATTTACTAGCAGTGGCGTGCACGACATAAAGGTATTAATAGGCTGATCCTAGTTTAAAAAGCTCAATGCTTATACGAAACATAATATGTCAGTGGCTTTCATTTTTTGACAGCCACTGAGATAGAGAAAAGGGGGTTCTGTAGGTGGCAATTAGGTATATTAAGTCCTAATCGGTTTCTACATGGCATCATACGCCAAATCTTCTTTGCCGGTAGAGTGGTAACTAGAATATAAATTATTCCAGACTCCCTAAAACCCTAGAGCCAAGCGGACGTACCAGGAGGATAATAGCTAGCACACCGTGGCGTGCAGCCAGGGTAGGCATTGGTATAGTAGATACCTCTTTTCAGCCAGGACATGATGAAAAATAAGTATTGAGCTTTTTTAAGTAGTGGCGTGCACAGTATAAGGGAATAGGGGGTCAGGTTACAATAATACCAGTTACCACAGAATAGGTAAGTAATAGTATAATACCATCGTACGTATAATGCATTATCACCAGGTTAAATTGCAGTCAAGGGCTAACTTGTACCTTCCTAGTGAATGAAAAAGAAAACTCTACACTCTTTCTTGGTGGGGGTCATAGGAGCATAGTATTCTGTACCTACCAAGTTTCGTAAAAATCTATATAACAGATCGGCCGACTCGAGCAAGCGCAGCAGGCAGACGGACAAACGAACCAACAGATGTACCTATACTTTCGCATTTATAATATTAGTATGCATTTTAAGAATAACCTAATCTCCCTAAAGCGAATATACCTAAATAGCAATATAATATTTTATGTATGTCTATACGTCAGTTCGCGTCTCCCTTTGGTAGCTCTCTCGTATATTAACACATTTGAAATATGGCGCCTTTTATGATCTCTCACATTATGGATTGGCGATAAAATACGTCAAACGCCGGCGGCTTTACGAGTATGCAAGAACACTATCACTTTGGACTCAGATGAATTATTATTATTATTATTTTTCATATAGATCGTACAAAATTTGTAAAAACAAATCAAACAAATCAGAAAGGAAACTAGGAACAGACGGACGGAGGGACGAGGTGGCCTAGTTGCGACAACGCAAATCAGTCGATTTAAATTGTTAAGCTACATTGACCCCAGTCGGTAACTGGATGGGTGACCGAATTTGGAAGTCTGAATTTGGCCTTTTCGTTTCCTCCGTATCTACCTCGGAGAACACGTTAAGCCGTCGGTACCGGTTATTTACTATCAGATGTTAGTTATAACTAACGTCACTACTATAATACAATAAATGCGAAAGTGTGTTTTTTTGTTGGTTTGTCCTTCAATCACGCTGCAACGGAGTAACGGATCGACGTGATTTTTGGCATGGGTATAGTCGAGGATCTGGAGAGTGACATAGGCTACTTTTTATCCCGGAAAATTAAGGAGTTCCCGTGGAAATCAAAAAAACATATTCCACGCGGACGAAGTCGCGGGCATCAGCTAGTCTGATAATAATAATTTGTTAGTAACCTAAGAGTTGGAATAGTCATAGTCGAGTCGTATGCGGAAGGACCTGGGACCCCACCGCATTATTATCTTAAGGACACCCCTGCTATATAATATGTGACTAGCGGTCCGCCCCGGCTTCGCACGGGTGATACTTGATCAAAATAGTAAATACCCAATAATGGTCAGTCGGCACTGAGACGAACAACTCCACCATCACATCATCATCACTACAGCCTATTAACGTCCCACTACTGGGCACAGGCCTCCACTCTCATAGGAGAGCGGGAACTAGAGCTTAGACCCACCACGCTGCTCCAATGCGGGTTGGCGGGCTTTAACGATTATTATCATGTTAGTGATAATAACCGGGACCGACAGCTTAACGTGCTCTCCGAGGCACGGGGGTGGAACACCGCCAACTTCCAACTCCGGGCTGGCACTGAGAATTTCTTAATTGAAAAACCCAATACCTAACTTTTATGCCCGACCGGGAATCGAACCCAGGACCTCGTGATCCGCAGTCGACTATGCTTACCACTAGACCAACGAGGCAGTTACTCCACCATACGTTCTCAAATTTTGTTCAGCAAACCGTTGTGAACGCTTGGCACTTGAGTCTCCAATACGACGTATTTTCGTTGCACTCGCCTGGGAACTATGTTTAGAACTAACAACTAAGTTGAGACTTGATCTTTTAGGCTTTTAGCAGTCTTTCTACAGCAGTTAGATATTAAAATGTTTACAAAAAATTTTGGTATGTTTTCTTGTATTTATTATGTTTGTCTTGACAAATATGACATAAAAGACAGTCTGAATTAATAGACGAATAGAGGTTTAACGTAAAAAGTCTTTAGGTGAATTTTTCCGACTTAATTCACATTATTGCAATTTTCGAAGGTATCTCTAATTTATTTTAAAATAAAATGTAGCTATGTTACTCGCTGATAAAGTAGCTTTCTTTAGGTGAAAGAATTTTTAAAATCGGTTGAGTAGTTTCTTAGTTTATCCATTACAAACAAACAAACAAACAAATCTTTCCTCTTTATAATATTAGTTTAGATTAATGGGATGGGGTCACGACCCTCACTAATGAGGAATACGACTCAGATAGAGATAGGAAACTATGTAGGTACCTACTTCTATCATTTGAAGGTATTTATTTTATTTTCTTGAACTTCATTCATACTTGGTTATCAATGCAGAAGTTTGTATGTTACTTACCGTTTCACATCTCAAAAACTAAACGAATGTTGCATTCGTGCGATGCCATTCTAAATACGAACATAGGATACTTTTTATCCAGAAAAATCGAAAAGTTTCCAGTCCCTAAGAGAATTTTCAAAATTGTAGGGTAGATGTTTATTACTCATTCACACCAGAACGGCTGAATAGATATAGATTATATTATATTATATCACTCCACGCGGACAAAATACCGGGCAATCAGCTAGTCATTTATATTTCATCATAACATTATTTTAAAATCGTTTATTTTAAACGTCATTTCAGTCTCAAGAAACAAGATTATTATCAAAGACACCATCTAACATACTGATTATGATAATTAGTAAGTAATTACCTACTAAAATACTTTAAACGTTTCCCATGGAACACCGAATCTTACTTCTGAATAATTATTATGTTTCAAATATTTAAGTTTAATTTTCGAATGAGACAGACCGACAGGATTATTCCATAATTTTTGTTGCGTTAGGCTGCGTATAGACGACGAAATCATGTATTGTAATATGCTATGACATTTTGACGAATATCATCATATCATCATACTAATATTATAAATGCGAAAGTCACTTTGTTTGTTGGTTTGTTGGTTTGTCCTTCAATCACGCCGAAACGGAGCAACGGATTGACGTGATTTTTGGCACGGGTATAGTTGAGGACCTCGAGAGTGACATAGGCTACTTTTTATCCCGGAAAATTAAGGAGTTCCCGTGGGAATAACAAAAAACTTAAACCACGCGGACGAAGTCGCGGGCATCAGCTAGTTACAAATAATTTCTAAAGCTTTGATAGAAAGATATTGAGTTTTAAGGGTATTATGGGTCTGGCATAATCTCACAGAGATTCAAAGATCCTTTAAAATTATTTAGAATTAAAAAAAACAATACAAATATTATGAATGCGAAAGTATTCCTATCTGTTGGCGGTCTGTCTGTTTCAATTCTTTTCAACTGATTTTCATGTACCTACCTACTTAACTTAGTACAGAGGACAGAATGCATCCCGGGGAAGGAAGTGCTCTTCTTTCTTCTAACACCAAAATCAAAAATTTACGAACATAATTTTAATTGTTAACCTAAGTGATAACCTTACAAAAACTACTCAAGAACCTTATTGATAGAAAATTAGTTAAGTAAAATAAGACTTTGAATATAATAAATTTGATATATTATATATCATATAAAATCAATAAAATAATAAATATTATAAATGAGAAAGTTTGGATGGGTGTATGGATGTATGGATGTTTGTTACTTAATCACGCCCTAAAGGCTGAACGGATCTGGATGAAATTTGACGAGATAGATTATAGTCTCGAATAACACATAAGCTACTTTTTATCCCGGAAAACTACCGGAAAAAACCCGTTTTTTGGTTCCCGCGGGAACCAAAAAACCTCAATCCACGCGGACGTAGTCACGGGCATCAGCTAGTACTAAATACTTGTATTAATTACTATTATTACATACTTTTTGCATAGACGGCTGATTGTAGTTCGAACTAATATTAATGATGTAGCACCAATGAGTCACCTACGCAATCTATGCAAATAAATGATTTGATTGATTGATTGATTGATACCGAACTCCGTGCGGGTGTCTAAGCAAAGCCTAAACGCAGTGGTGTCACGATGACAACAAGTGGACAAAACACGATCGTGCAGTTAATCAAGGCCGATCTAAAGCGCAGCATCTAAACACACAGGGAGTAGGCGCGGTTTGGGCGCGGGCCGGGTCGGTTACGCGGCTGGTTGAATTCCTTGTATTTATATGGACCACATCACACAGAACGCGGCTGCGGGTCGGGTGCGTGGCGGGTGACGCTGGCCCGGCCCGCGTCTGACACGCGCTTGCTCCCTGTGTGTTTTGCCCTTAATGCGTGCGAACATAAAACGGGACTAAATATCTGGCGCTTATTTAGGAGTTTCTTTGTTGACAAAGTATAGGAATTTTAGAAAACAGTTTCTTCTGTTCTTTTCAGTAGGAAAGGCATTCGAATCACTCGAATATTCGAAAGCACTTTTCAAAGTCAACTTGAATAAAAACAATTGTATTTGTATTCTAGTTTTTTTTTTTCGTACTTCTTGGCTTTAGCAACTATTATAACTTTTATTATAAAATTGTATTTGTATTTTACAAATTCTTTTTTCGTACTACTTGTTACCTACTATTATATTAAGTATCTAGTATTACTTACTTACTGTCGGCTAGAAATAAGCTGAGCCGCGGCTGAGAGTGAGTAAAAAGTACCATTTTATTTCATCAATCCATACTTACAAAATATTATAAATGCGAAAGCGTGTCTGTCTGTCTGTCTGTCTGCTACGCTTTCCCGGCCTATCTTTTCAACCGATTTTGCTGAAATTTGATATGGAGGTAGGTTATATCCCGGGGAAGGACATAGGCTACTTTTTATCCCGGAAAATTAAGGAGTTCCCGCGGGAATCAAAAAACCTTAATCCACGCGGACGAAGTCGCGGGCATCATCTAGTATATCTTATATAGCTTATGATATTTGGTTTCATAAAAAACCTATATAAAATCACAACTTACGCTCAGTGTGTGTGTTTGACAATAGTCATTCCCATCTTTGAAACTGCTAAGGAGTATAGATTATCCACCCTACAAACGGTACAAGGCACCACTTTGCGTGCTTCTGAAGTTTTTGATAAAATTGGATTGTTTATTTTGTAAAAAACTATACTAGGTTTCTACTTATTATGAAGTAATATAAAAAGGTTATTTATGATGTTTTAAAATACACCACGAAAGTTAACAAGAAATCTTATTGCATGGCGGTCGGTATACCTAGTGCATTATTAGATGTAAGCAATTCAAGTAAATGGAAAAATAAAATTGGGAAGAAATAGTTTGACAGTGATTATTCTGATTGCAATTCTGGTTCCACCAAAAATTTATCAATTTTTATTTTGATAATAGTTTTAAAAAACCTACGTTGCGCCAGAGACTAAATAAATCGATAGAGAATTCTAAAAAGAGAGCACTACTAAGCTCAGCATCATAAAAGGCAGTTTATACGGATGCAATGTTCAAAAATGCAACCTAAGCCCGTATACCGATTGCATCCCGCTTTCAACCAATGAATTTTCCATGAGCTTCCACTGTTCGGTACATTCAGTTTCGTTTGTTACTGATGTAGTTTAAGAGCAAGCGAATACTAAATACCTACTATAGTATTATGATGTCAAAGAAATTAGTTTTTATTCAATTGTATACTAGATGATTCCCGAGATGTCGTTCGCATAGAGGGCAGCCCTTCTGGTGACAGAAGGGCTGGCTCATTTTTTGCGCAATGGATCAGCCTGGCTGTCCAGTGCGGAAATGCAGCCAGCATTCTTGCCATCATTCACGCGGGCATAATTTATATAGTAATTAGGTTAGGCTAGCTAGCTTTAAGCTCGCGTAGATTGATTTTAAAATTTCCAGGAGAACTCATTGAATTGCAGGGATGGAAAGTAGCTTATGTCAGTAAGTGGGTAAGTAAATAAAACTATGCCCGAGCGAAAAACACGTCCATCCTTTACTCAGTTACGGCGTGATTTAAGGACAAACCTATACACAACCTATATACAAACACACTTTCGCATTATGTAGTACTAGGTGATGCTCGCGACTTCGTCCGCGTGGTTTAAGTTTTTTTGATTCCCGCGGGAACTCTTTATCTAATTTTCCGGGAGTAGCTTATGTCACTCTCCAGGTCCTCAACTTTACCCATGCCAAAAATTACGTCAATCCGTTTTGCCGTTGAAGCGTGATTGAAGGACAAACCAACAAACTTACAGACCAACAAACAAACTGACTTTCGCATTTTTTATATTAGTATGCATATGGATATATTGGTATGAATTTCGATTTAAACTAAAATAAACGAAGAATTTTAATACTTTCCGAAAAAAATAAACAATATAAATTAATGGTAATCGTGCCTGTTATAAAATGTGCCCAGTTTTGAACAGTGGTTCAGTAATTCGAAATTCCTTGTAAAAGGTGGTCAGAGACTTTGATAAAATTATATCTTCGTTTAATTCGCCAGTTCTTACACTATGAAGTTACATGCAGGTTTGTTCGCTAACGCAACTACCTTGGATTGGTATCGTTTGTTGTGTGCAATATGTATGAGATTTTGTCCGTCCATTTTTTCAATTCGCACCACTGTCCAGCCAGGTACAGCCTCAATTGGAAAACCTTGTATTTCAGTCTCCATTTTTAGCCACGTCTCTAGTTTTGATACGTTTATTTGATACTAGGAGTATTATTAAAAATTGCTATTTTAATCTTATTTATAGTGTATGGCTGCAATTAGATCTGCTGGCAAGTAATAATAGGATGCAGTGCACTTATTTTATAGAAGAAGATATTTCCTAGAAGTTAATTCAATTCAATTCAATTCAATTCAATATAATTTATTCAATATAGGTACACTGTAGGTACACTTATTGACGTTAAAAATTACTTACTTAAAAAAACACGATGGTGATAATCGGTTACGGTATCTTAAAACTAAAGCTACGAGGGTTCCAAACGCGCCCTGGTCTGAGAAGAGCCCACAACAAACTCAGCCGGGGGTTTTTTTTTTCATTATCACCATCTCACAAATAATCTTAACTAAGGAACTATCAGAGCCATTAGAGCAAATTATTGCCAAGCTTCCTTGTCATTCAAGTAATCCTTCACATGGTAATAAGATTTTTCAATGAGTTTACGTTTTACATTAACTTTGAAATTATTCAGAGACATCTTCAACATGTCTTCTGGGAGCTTATTGTAGAAGCGGACACTGCTTCCCACAAACGAATTGCTAGTTTTACAAAGCCTAGAAGCTGGCATTACAAGTTTATTTTTATTTCTAGTATTGACATTATGACAATCACTTTTCTTCTTGAATTTATCAATGTGTTAGAATAGAGAACAATTTCTGTTACAACTTTAATTACGAATAATCTCAATTCTTCTATTTTAACCTTTTGCTATTCGAAAAAAAACTAAGTGGAAGAAAAAATGGGCTTGTAAGTAATTTCTTAAACTGTTCTAGCAAGATTCTCATAAAACACTTTAAAAAAAAATAGTTGCAAAGAAAAAATTGTTGCAAAGGGCGTGATTTTACTGCATAAGTGTACAATCAACTTCAGTAGTTTTAATTTATATACTATGGTAAATTTGTTAATCACTTAAGCTAAACTAAAATAATCTAGATGAAGAGCAACTGCTGAGTTTATTTCCGCTTCTTTCCGAATCGGTAGTAGAGTCAAAACATGACGTCAACATAAGAAGACATGTCCTACATGTTATAAATAAATTGAGTTTATTGAGAAGTCGTCACTTTCAGTCTATAGCTGAGATTAAACTACTGTATCTAGCAACTGGAGTCATATAAACCAGCCATTAGCTACCGGAGATTGCTATCGCCTGTTGTGTGAAATATTATGTAGGTATGAGATTTTTGTCCACCATTTTTTTCGTTTCACAGCACTGTGCAGTGTCCGGCGCCTTAATTGAGAAATGTTGCGACCCGCTCCAGTATTTTTGATTTCGAGTGTGATTCTGTATTTATGGCCAATAAAAGCAATCTGGGTACAAGACGTGAATGGGGGATAAAAATTTGTTTTTATTGTTTACAAATTTATTGCTGTTAAACGCTTTAAAGCGCTCGGGAGCTCCGAATTAAGTTAAGTTTGATTGCTACAATTTTATTTCGGACATTACCTGCTTGCTGTAGCGAAAATTGTTATGGATCTTAAGTTATTTGGCGGGTATTATTTTATCCACTACAAGTTAACCCTTGGCTGCGTTCTTATTTACGTGGTAAGGGATGATGCATTTAAAGATGGTAGCGGCCTAAACAACTGTTTCGGGAATGGCAGTTATATTACCTTCAATCGGTTTCTTTATAGAACGCTAAATTGTTTGGCGGCACATCTTTGCCGGTAGTGTGGTTTGAATTCACACTAAGGGCAAAGACACACTACGGACAGGACACGACAATTGCGTTAGTGCGGACTTTTATATCTCACAGCCTCATGGCTCACAGACCTGTGCGACAAAACATTTTATTGGCATTTTGCACTGGAATTTTGTCCTATCTTGTCAGAAGTGTGTTTTCGCCCTAATATTATAAAAAATACGAACGTCTGTCGGTCGGTCTGTTATCCACATAACTCTTGACGAATTTTCACTTAACCGATTTTCACGAAATTCGGTAAATAGAGATTACATCTCGCGGATGAACATGGCTATTTTTGTAATGAAAATCAGAGTTCCCACGAAATGTTTAAAAATCTTAACCCTCACGGTTGAAGTTGAAGGCTTCATGGAATAGTAGACATATAAATAATTCAGCATAAGTAGTTATAACCAGAAGGTGTTAATATCATGTGAAACGTGGAAACTGGAATAGGAGGTGCGGGTGATGTGCCTACAGTGGGGTTAGTATGAGATTATTCACGTATCACACATACGAGTAGTATGCGAGCGTCGAAAATACTGGAGCTCTCCAGACTTGGGCTGCAGGGTTGTTTCAATAATAGGTACATATACTGCCAAAACCTTGTGATGTTAAAATCGATAATAATGTTGTTTCTTTTTTCATTTTACATAAATGTAATGTTTAGTTTCACATAAACACATTAAGCCCACTTGCACCAAAATATTAATTTAATTCTTCCTCTTTCTATGTGAACCCCAAAATAAAACTCACTGACTTTCAACGGAAGGCTGGAAAAGATTTCTTTTTAGAGATAAGCTTTACCTTTGTCCACATTTTTCTATTAGTTTTAAGACAATATTTTATTCAAAAATAATAAAAATAAATAAATAAAATTCAGAATCATAAAGTGACAGCATCACTAACTAAATCAGTTCAGGTAGGTACCTACTTAGTGTTGCGCAAGACGGCCTAAATCAATTACGAGTAAATAGTCTTTTTTTAAGATGTGTTTCGACGAACGAATTCTATGAAATTTAACGCTTAAACTATCATGAGTGACATTCATTATAAACACACTAGCTTATGCCCGCGACTTCGTCCGCGTGGATTGAGGTTTTTTGGTTCCCGCGGGAATTCTTTAATTTTCCCTGATAAAATGTAGCGTATGTGTTATTCCAGGCTATAATCTTTCTCTGTGCCAAATTTCATCCAAATCCGTTCAGCCGTTCGGACGTGATTGAGTAACAAACATCCATCCATACATCCATACATCCATACATCCATCCATCCAAACTTTCGCATTTATATAGATTAGTATCATGTACCTAACTTGTTATAAACTCACGTGTTTTGTCAGAAATTTTTCCTTTCGAATTCTATGGACGTTGGTGAGTTGTAAAATCTGATACTAGATCCCTTCCGGCGTGATGGAGTGGCTACCTCTAATCCCCAGCGACGTCGGAGTCCAATTAGACGTCAGGCATTCGTCTTCCCTCCCCGGCCTCCCCTCGCTGGCGTTTAAATATGAGTGCGAATTTCCTGCTTTTAAATTTCGAAATATGGAATTTTCTGCTTTTTCGGATGTATGACGACCACCGTGACGCAGTGTTGAGCGCTGTTCGTGGGTTCGATCCCCAGCAGGGTCAATTTGGGAATTCATAATTTCTGAATTTTCCCTGCTCTGCCTGGTGGGAGGCTCTGCCGGGAATCAAAATCGGGACCACCCACGTTAAGGCAACAGCGCTCAATACTGCGCCAGGGGGTCGTCATAAATTTTAATGTCATCGATTTTGAAAACAAGCAAAATCGCTTAGAAATTTGAAATCTTCCAAGGATCAGGTTTCATTCTTCAAAAGAAATTAAAACCAAATTCTTAATCCAACAATGGTACTCCAAAATTAAAATATGATTTTCCAAATTGGTTTCGAGTGGGCCAACCCAAAGCAAGGGTAAAAGGGATTCGGCCCAAAGGGATTTAATATCATAAAGGGTCCTCCCTCCAGACGGTTAAAGCCTTTCAAAGTTAATTTGTTTGTTAATTCTTCTACGCGTTTAACTCATTGTTATTGCATTTCGCTTAGCTTAATTTTTTTATCCGGTTTTCTTGGGCTTAAAATACAAAATTTATTTATTAGTTGAAATAGGTTAAAGTAAGTAGGTACATTTTAAAATTCTAGAAACACTATTTAATGTCGTAGGTACATAGTTAATTAGCTGCGTACAAAATTTTGGTCATTGCATAACTATACTTAGATGATGATAATATGATCAGCTGGTTCGTGAAACAGACAGACAGATAGACAGACGGACAGATGGACAGACGGAAATACTTTAACATCCATACTAATATTATAAATGCGAAAGTGTGTCTGTATGTCTGTCTGCATCGCTTTCACGGCCCATCTATTCAACCGATTTTGATAAAATTTGGTATAGCGGTTGGTTACATCCCGAGGAAGGACATATGCTACTTTTTATCCCTACTTTTTATATGTTAAATTATATTTTATATTTTTTGTACGGAGATAGGCTTTATATCCCGTTAAATCAAAGAGGGAGTAGGTAACTAATAAGATCAAATCCATACTAATGTTATAAAATAGGTGATTCCCGCGACTTCGTCCGCGTGGAATAATTTTTTCAAATCCTACGGGAACTCCTTAATTTTCTGGGATAAATCGTAGCCAATGTCAGTAGTTGTAGGTCCTCAACTATACCTACCCATGCAAAAAATCACGTCGATCTGTTGCTCTGATGCAGCGTGATTGAAGGACAAACCAACAAACGCTCCAGCAATGCTAAGGACAGCGGTTTTAAAGTACACTTTGACATAATAATATTATTGTAAATGAATTACATATTTAAAAAGAGCAACCACCGATTTTCTTGCTGGTTCTTCTCGGAAGGAATATCATTCCGAACCAGTGGTAGATTCACTCGACGATTCAAAAGCACTTTTAATAAGTTTATTTGAATTAAATTAAAAAAAACCCCGACTAGAAAAAAGCTGATGACCTTCAGACGGATGAACAGATTTCAATGAAACATAGCTAAGAACACTCGGGATAAAATTATCTATGACACAAAAATACTAAACGAAAATCGGTTCATCCGTTTGGGAGCTACGATACCACAGACAGACACACAGATACACAGACAGACACGTTAAACTTATAACACCCCTCTCTTTTTGCGTCGGGGGTTAAAAAATATGAGTTTGATTGATATTATTATGGTATGATAGGTAAGATGTTAACGTAAGAGTCCCACTTTCCCTCACTCAGCGTTATTACAAGCAAACTTTCATCTAATAAACCTATATATAATAAGCTGTAAAAGGGGGTCGGTCTGTAACACAAACCACGCGTGCATGAATCATACGCCCTAAACGGATTATGGCCCGGCAAACCTTGTTAGGACACCCTTCTCAAATGTATGTACAGCTTTAGTATGTAGCTACTTTCACTGTGTTTTCTTTTCTTATCTTTGCTTTGAAACACAATTTAACGATCTAATAGGAATGATGATTTCATTACTGAGGGTCGTTATACGTGACCCCTTTCCATTAATCAAAAAGTGGTAGTTTTCTTGGGATTATAATGCGGTGGGTTTCCCCTTCCTTCTGCATAACTAAGACTCGACTAGGCGTTAACTTAGGTTTTGCAATGATTATTATCAGAGGTTAGTGATAATAACCGGGACCGAAGGCTTTACGTGCTCTCCGAGGCACGAAGGAAACGAAAAGGCCCGATTTGAAACTCCAAATTCGTCACCCAACCAGTTACCAACTTGGGTCAACGTTGCTTAACAATCGCAATCGAATGATATGCGTTGTCACAAATAGGTCACTCGTCCCTAACACTCAAACAACAAACTTAAAATCGCGTTTCTAGTATGGAAGATAGAATGAACTGCATAGTAGTGAGTGAAATTTCAAAACTGTTTTTCTTTAATCGATAGTTTAAAATGATTATAATATCAATCTTAAAACTTACAGAAGATGGTGAATTTTGGGTCTTTTAGAAGACTCTCTATGATTATTAAGCTCTGTAAGAAATTATTTTTGCCCTAAGCTGCCTAAGCATATATCCCTAACAGAATGGGATTCAAAAAATATCATTATTGTACTCCCCAATAGGCATGATGACAGCAACCAAGAATCAATGAAATTATGATTTTATGTAATGAAATAGGATTCATGAATTTTAAAAAACGTATTTATTTTTCTATTTCGAGTTAGATTGCTATTTATTTTGATAAAAGAAAACTACAAAATACAGCAATCCGCCATATTGGATTAAACACCAAGAAGAGAATGACGTCAAAATTGTTTGTTTTCGAGATTTGACAATACTCTATTGTTTACTGCACACTGTACAGAGTACATTGATAAAACAATAATGACGTCACAAACGACGCCACGACACCGGCAAGCGTTTTGGGGTGAATTTTTAAATTTAGATTTCAAATACCAATTTTATCTACCAAACCTTATTTTTCTGCTGAAATAAGATATTTTATCGAAATAGTAGGTACTTCCGAACATAATCTGACCATTTTTCAAAATCAGTCATCATGCCTATTTTCGGTGTTATATCAATATGTGACAGTCACACGATTGCTCACAATTTTCTCTCAACAAATATTTTCCACGTGGATGAAGTCGCGAGCATCGTCTAATTAAAAATGTATTGAATCACAATACACCTTACTAGCTGCAGCCGACTTCGTAGTTCGTCTACGTGGTTTTGTTTTTAATATCCACGAAAACTCCTTAATTTTCCGGGATAAACAGTAGGTAGCCTATGTTACTTTCGAGGTCCTTAACTATACGTACCCATGCAAAACATCACGATCCTTTGCTCTGTAGCGGCATGATTGATTGAAGGACCTACAAACTAACAAACAAACACACTTCCTCATCTATAATATTAATATTTTACATGATTACTTAAACTTACTTCAAAACTAACTTTAAGCTTCAAAGCTTTTACTAGACTAGATGATGCCACCGACTTCGTCTGCGTGGATTCAGAATTTGGTAAAATACTGTGGGACTCTTGATATTCCGGGATCAAGTGTAGTCTATACATCCAAACTTTCACATTTGTAACATTAGGTATATGCTTATTATGCAACTCTGTCGTATCCATCCATACTAATATTATAAATGCGAAAGTGTGTCTGTCTGTCTGTCTGTCTGCTACGTTTTCACGGCCCATCTGTTCAACCGATTTTGATGAAATATGGTACAGGGATAGGTTGTATCCCGGGGAAGGATATAGGCTACTTTTTATCCTGGAAAATTCAAGAGTTCCCGCGGGAATCAAAAAAACTTAATCCACGCGAACCAAGTCGCGGGATTCATCTAGTTAAAAATAATTGATTAAACCATCAAAACAAAGGTTATAAAATTATTCATCAATGATTAAAACCAGTGAACAAAAAAGTGTGTGTGTCTGTGTGCAATTTACACATGGCTTACGAGATAATGTGTGGCGTGCATACTCCTTAAACGCTGGTCGGTCATAGCTTCGAAGTCTATTTTTCAAATGTTCAAAATTCGAATCATGCGCAGAACAACTGCGCTGTAATAGTATATTGTTACACTAGGGACGTAAGTAAGCTATTACAGAACAAGATCCAATTTGGCGCCAGTAAGAGCGCAGTTCGCATAGGGCGCTAATGGATCGCGTGCACCCGAGATATTTAGTCACACGAGCGAGCGCAGCGAGCGAGGGTGAATATAGTTCGAGGGTGTAATAGCTACTTGCAACCGAGGTAAGCATTCTACTTTATATCATTCTTGCGAGGTAAATAAAACATTGGTAATGCAAAATGAAATTTTAATTAGAATAATTAGCAAATTTAGAGAAAAAATAGAAAAAAATGGTTACTTATTATAATTAATGTTTTCACGTAGCGCTCTTTGGACTTATCCGGCAAAAGGTTTTGCATCATTTGTTCTGCTTCAAGCAAAATCAGGCTCTCCTACTTTTTCATCATCTGATGAAGTGCTTGACATTGTTGTAAATAACTTAAATCACTTTACAAACAAACTTCACAAACTTTCAGATCAAATGAAATGCCGCCATTTCCATTTTTTTTTCGTAAATAGTTTTCCATTTTTTTTTACGGCTCTGGGTTCCAAGGAGTTTTGCATAGTTTGAAATGTATGGAAATTAAATGCCGCCATGTTCAGTGTTTTTTTTTCAGTAAAAAGTTTTCTTACCATTTTATAAGAAAAGAGATTGTTTACTAAGGAGTTTTGCATAGCTTGAACTGTAATGTGAACATTACAATTCAAGCATAGTGCGACGTAATGTTGCCTTGAATTGCAAACACCAACTTACAAGGAGACTTTCCACCATAGTAATCCCTAGTTACTGAGCAAGTATGATATAAAGGAGATTACGACACAAGCCATAATACGATAAGCATCTAGTAGTGCTCTTAGCAACTCCTCTGCTTTGTATTTTTATATATACCTGATATTCATATTGTAATGCAAATAAGCAACAATAAATATCCATTTTACCAGTGTTACACGAGTTTATCTTTTACGGAGTATTTAGACGAGGTCAACATATCATCACCACAAATGAAATAAATATAATTAGTATTCTATCTCATTCTCTCGCAGGCTACATCCTATTATGAATATGTTTGTCTCCTATTAGTGTCGCTTTTTCGTTTCATCGACTTTTCAGATCACAACGATTCTAAAGAAGTTTCACTACAATAATTAATTAAAACCATCAAAATGGAGGTACTAAAATTATTACATCAATGATTAAAACCAATGAAAAATCCGGGAAAACTCAAATGCAGGCAACCCTAATTGTAACAAGCTCTATTGGTACATACTTATTGTTATTTTGCGGTCACGTGAACCAACCATTAAGCTTTGCTCGACCAATGGGAGCTCGCATTTCGAATCAATTCTATTTTTGAAAAAGAAATTGTATGAGGTGATTGGAGGTGAATTTTACAAGCGAGTATATAAACTAGAAATAGGTAGCTGTGGACATTGACTTGGTTTACAAAAAATATCGCGGTGACCAAAAAATATACTTATGTACTACCTAGTTATTTTCTCCACCATACAACAGAGAAATTGCAATATATTGTGATCACGTGAACCAACCATTAAGCTTTACCTACTCGACCAATCAATGAGAGCACGCATTTCGAATCATTTCTATTTTTGAAAAATAAATAACACGTCTATGGTGATTGGAAAAAAGCGAGTATAAACTAAAAACAGGTAAGTACCTATACTATCTGCGGACATTGACATGGTTTATAAAAACTACCTCGTTTAGCAAAAAATACACTTTTATTAAGCTCAAAAATAATAAAAAATTGCAAATTTAAAGTGATTATATTATGAACTAGCTGATGCCCGCGACTACGTCCGCGTGGATTTAGGTTTTTTGGTTCCCGCGAACTCCTTAATTTTCCGGGATAAAAAGTAGCCTATGTTTTAATCCAGGTTATAAGCTATCTATGTTCCAAATTTCAGCCAAATCGGTTCAGTAGTTACGGCGTGAAAGCGGAACAAACATACAAACAAACTCACTTTCCCATTTATAATATTAGTTAGTAAGGATAAATGATAAAAATGATTAAAAACAATCCATCCATTCATCCATCCATCCATCCAAAATTTCACATTTATAATATTAGGTACTAGCGGTCCGCCCCGGCTTCGCACGGGTGCAATTCAGATTTGAAATTTTATCGTGAAAAAAAAAATCAAAGTAGGTACCTAAACAATTTACAGATGAGGTGTTTACATTGGTAATGTTACATAATTTATATTCTAGCGGACGCCCGCGACTTCGTTCGCGTGGCATAAGTTTTTTAATTCTCATACTTAGGTATTCCTTAATTTTCCGGGATAAAAAGAACCCATGAAAAATATCCCGTCGATCCGATGCTCTGCTGCGGCTTGATTGAAGGACTATTTAACGTCCTTTGGGATAGAATATATAAAAACTGTGAATTATGTATTTCATAATTTAAGCCGGTAGCCCAAATATCAAGTTTCATGGCTATTTGACTTGAAAAACGTAGGCCTTTTACACCAACTTACAACCCCCATTTTACCCGTTTGGGGGTGGAATTTTGAAAAACTGTTACACACGTACTTCTTTATATTATACCGAAAGCCAAAATACCAAGTTTCGTTGTTATAACTTGAAAAATATGTTTAAACATGAAGGACATTCATCCCCTATTTCACCCCTTTGGTTGTTGAATTTTCAAAAATGGTGAAACACGTACTTCTGCATATCTAACGCAGCCCAAATGCTAAGTTTCATCACTATAACTTGAGAAATGAAGGACTTTCATACGAACTTTCAACCCCTATTTTAGCCCTTTAGGGGTGGAATTTTGAAAAACTGTGCCACATATACTTCTTTATTTATTACCTAAAGCCAAAATACCAAGTTTCGTTGATACAACTTGAGAAATATTTTGAGAAATGAAGGACTTTCATATAAACTTTCATCCCTTATTTCACCCCTTCGGGGGTAGAATTTTCAAAAACTGTGAAACACGTATTTCTTTATTTTTTACCGTTAACTCATATACTAAGTTTCATGGATATAACTTGAGAAATGACGGACTTTCATACAAACTTTCAACCCCTATTTCACCCCCTTAGGGGTGGAATTTTGAAAAATCCTTCCTTAGTGAGCGCCTACGTTACAAAAGGAAGCTACTGTCAAAATTTCAAGTCTCTAACCCTAGCGGCTTAGGCTGTGCGTTGATATATAAGTCAGTCAGTCAGTCAGTCAGTCAGTCAGTCAGGACTTTGAATTTTATATTTAGAGATAAGCACCCGTCGGTATCCGTTTGTAATCCCCAGGTGGCACGCGATTGCGACACGTATTCTCTCTGACTTGCAAGACGATTTTCATTTTCAAATGAAGATTTTCCAATACGATGTATTTTCACTACCCTCGCCTGGGAACTATGTTTAGAAAGTTGAGACCTTGATCTTTTAGGCTTTTCGCAGTCTGTCTACAGCAGTAAGATATTAAAATGTTTAAAAAAAAATTTGCTAAGTTTTCTTGTATTTATTAAGTTTGTCTTGACAAATATGAAATAAATGTGTCTTGACAAATATGACATAAAAGACAGTCTGAATTAAAAGACGAATAGAGGTTTAACGTAAAAAGTTAAATTAGGTGAATTTTTCCGACTTAATTCACATTAAGTATTGCAATTTTCGAAGGGATCTTTAATTTATTTTTCACACCACTCGCTCAACAACGCCTTATTACATGGCCTGTTATCTAAGGTTAAAGTAAGACATTAAATCCCTAGGGTTATAATGTTGTACTGAAATCCATTATTCCCTAGGGTTATAATGTGATTTGAATTTAGAATCATCGCGCATCTGAAGCAAGATCTGAAGGAAATTCTATTCATTCCAAAGAGGTTTTATTCATAATTCTTATTGCTATATCCATAAAGTCTAATTTCGGTAAACAGAATGTGTTCTCAGCAGACGCGGCCAACTGGATTTTCGAAAACCGATAGCCGTGGCCCACTAGATTCGCACTGACGACATTTGTTTGTCAAATCGAGTAGGCCACGCCAGCTGAAAGAAGTGGTTGTATCGCGAGGTGTGAAAAGTAGAGTATTCACCGTAGGGGTAATGCTGTATTAATCTTGGGCGCCCCTAATTCCCGCGCTACTCTCAGGATTCTAGATGCAACACCCTCGCTACGCTCGGGAGTTACTCTAAAATCCCTCGTTCCGCTTGGGATTTATCCCGGCGCCCGTGACATAATACATCGCATTACCCCCGTGGTGAATAATCTACTATTAAAATAAAAATGTAGCCTATGTTACTCGCTGATAAAGTAGCTTTCTATAGGTGAAAGAATTTTTAAAATCGGTTGAATAGTTTTTGAGTTTATCCATTACAAAACAAACAAACAAACAAATTTTTCCTCTTTTTAATATTAGTTTAGAAGTATACCTAGAAAGGCAGGCACAGTGTGGGAACTTTTTTTTATGTAGGTACCTAAAATTAATCGAATAGCTAATGAAAGTTTTGTCTTCACATAAATCTAAATTCAGACTTTTTAACAACTTTTCTAGATCAAAACTTTAGTAGGTATGTTGACAAAGGCCTGCTTATCTTATTCGATACTATTTTTCTATTTGTCAGGTTCCCAGATTTGATAACATGTAGTGTTTTAAACATATTATAATACCTATAATAAAATCCTCAAAAAAAAAACCTGGTTGTAAAGATATTGTATTTTATTGGTTTTATTTTAAATATAAGTTTATAGGCGTCTCTTCTAGCCATATAGATAAATATTCAAATTTTATTGTTTTTGTCGAATTTTAGATCTCAAAATTAATTAGAATAGCAATATAATTTTCAGAATCTGTAATTCCAAAACTACAGGTTGTTTTTGATGGTATTATTTGTACATTTGTTTGCTTTTTGAAATAGGATACAGTACTTCAAAAAAATAGTTTTAAATAGTCTTATTCCTACTGGCAGAAACAGCCTCATTGGGAAGCTAAGCATTTTTTCATTTACATATTTATCAATACAATTGTTCGAAAAATGCACTTACAGAGGCAGTAAACAAGACTTGTAAGTTAAATTTACTGCCCTGGAACAATTATTTTCAGTTTTTTAGGGTTCCGTACCCAAAGGGTAAAAACGGGACCCTATTACTAAGACTCCGCTGTCTGTCTGTCTGTCTGTCTGTCTGTCTGTCTGTCTCCAGGCTGTATCTCATAGACCGTGATAGCTAGAAAGCTAAAATTTTCACAAATGATGTATTTCCGTTGCCGCTATAACAACAAATACTAAAAATTAAAAAAATATATATATTAAGGGGGGTCCCCATACAATAAACGTGTTTTTTTCGTATTTTTTTGCTCAATATTAAAAACGGTAACAGGTAGACGGTTCAAATTTTCACAGAATATTAACTTGTATATTACATTTCAAAATAAATAATTAAATATCAATAAAGTAAATATTTAAGGGGGCTCCCATACAACAAACGTAATTTTTTGATATTAACAGTAAACCTCTACAAACAAAGTTAGTTTTGCGGTTCATTAACAAAGGTAATTACTTAAACTTTAAATACCTACTTCTTGAGTACGGAACCCTCGGTGCGCGAGTCCGACTCGCACTTGGCCGGTTTTTTTTTTGTAAGCCCTCTTTATTACCACTTTAGTCCACTAAAGGCTGAAAGTCGAGGCTCGTAGTTATGAGCTAGAACCTAGAGCCATGAAGCTAATTTAAAAAAAGCAAAATTACAAAAACGCGCCATTTTAAAAGTTTCATTGTGTTTTTCTTATAAATAATTCATTACTGTGAGTGGTTGTGATGTGGAATAATAAAATTAAATCAACTTTTAAGTATTTTAAATGTGAGAAAATAATCGCGCAATAATAATTAATAGCCGCCAAAAATCCTGAGACAAGTATTAGGCGTGAGAACTTATTTCCTAGTGAATGCCTAGCACCTACGAGTACTTAGTACATACCTACCTACTCGAGTTTTATGTTCATGTTTCCCCACGAATTGAAAAACTTTGTGACGATGGTGAGCCTGATGCCGCCTTAAAAACCTACTTACCGTTGTTGTTTAGACAAACTACTTTTTCAATATTGAAAATGTATTGTGAGTGTGACAGATTTGGCTGAAATAGATTACTATGCTCTACTAGACTACTATGCTGTATTTATGGCATATTTCTTCGCACAAGTTCGGAAATACCTACCTACCAAATTATGATAATTTGGTAACCAGGGGCCATTAATACCATATTGTTTCATTATTGTTGACTTTCGTGTTCTATAATATTATTCCGTACTAGATGATGCCCGCAATTAAATCGTCCTCGTGGATTAAGATTTTTTGATTCCCGCGGGAACTTATGTCCTTCCGTGGGATACAAACTATCCCTTTACCAAATTTCATCAAAATCGGTTTAACGAATGAACCGTGAAAGCGTAGCAGACAGACAGACACACTTTCGCATTTATAATATAAGTATGGATAATACGTGATATCAAACTGTATTTTTGTGTAATATTGCTTAAGTATTGCTATAGGCGTTGGCAGTATGGCCCCTGATTTGGTTACCAAACTATTAAGAGTTATGGGTTTTACACAAGCCACACCAAAATAAAAATGGTAACCAATTCAACGAAATTAGTAATCACGTGGCATTATTTAAATTTCAGTTGTACAACTTTATCGTAATATGGCATCTGTATACAGAGCTATTACAGAAATTACATCCAGTCTTAAAGGTACATTTAAATTTTATCTTGGTAATTGAAATCACGACTTAATCGACGTGTATAGCGTACCTGAATGAAATAATGAATGTATAAATAAAAAACTCATTTAAAACTCGAATTAAGTATGTATTGCCATTGGTATTGTAATGCGTGGGTGGTGTAATTGAATATTTTTCATGTTTCATTAATGGCTTCCATCACTACCTATTAAGTATTTATCTATTGCGTCATAAACACGAAATACTTCTCTTTTTTGTGTATTAAATAGAATAGTAACTAGACGTTTCCTATTTTTTGAAAATCTAAATTAGAGGAACAATGTCCAAAACAATTTATTTTTCTTAGTCTGTTTAACCACATCACGCTGAATCGTATGTAGGTATTATTATATTCTAAGATTCGAAGATTAACAGCTAGTCCCCATTCTGGACAGCTTATTTGGTCTGGTTAGGACTTAAGACCAACTAAATAAATTATTATAAAACGCTCGAATACTCATGTAAGTACGCTAAACGATCTAATAAACGAGTTAGTGGTACCACAGTCCACAGACTGTATACAAAATACCAGATACTTAAGGCGACGCCGCGCCGTAACTTTAATCTAAGTTTCTCGCTCTCTCGCAGGTACATTCTAACATTTGATTGTAGAGCGAACTGCTTTTTTTGGATGCTGCCATTTTGTGATAAGTTTATTCTAGGGTTGATATGAAAAGGACAGGTATAAAAATTATTGATAAAATTAATTAATAAAAAAATATACGCTTAACTGCCGGCCTTGCACAAGTGGTCCTAGAAGTCTTATTACTTTTGACAAATGCATCCAAACCAAGTCATTGACACTTAAATTACGAACATTAAGATATACTTATATAGTAATTTCCCTTATTGTTTTTCATAGAGTATTTTTCCTCCCCATTTTGCTCTATTAAAAACGGTTTATCACATTTAAGATATGTCTAAAATGTTATTGATTGGGTTTGACCATATAATATGTCAAAAGTACCTAGTTATACGGAGATTTCTAGTCATTCAAAATGTTAGAAGTGCTATGAGGCATAGGGCATCTCCTTTAGTTGCGTTCCCACCAGATAATATTATGATACGTTACTAAGTTACGGATGTATGCCGAACCCACCAATAGAACACTTGATTTATATAACTTTACATCGCTCGATGGTAAATCAGGCGCTCTTATTGATGGGTTTGAAATGCATCCGTAGCTTAGCAATGTAGCACATTGGTAGAAAGTGGGAACGCACCCTTAAGCCTCAATTGGCATTGAAAGTAATATCCTAGTTAATATCAGCATGATCTCATCTCATGGGTCATTTAATGCAAATCGATCTATTACCGAGAACACTATCATTACACGATCGGCCAATCGGAGCACGATTCAGCGAATGTAATTTATTCGAATTTAAAAAAAGTTAACTCCGCCATCTTGTAGGTAAGTTACCTATTTTGAAAAAACAACTCTTCTTAACTGGCGGTTAGAACCTTAGGGGTGTGCATCAATTACATTATTTTTGTAACATAATAAGTTTTTGCTCTTTATAATAATTACCTGCTAGATATTGCAACGCGGTTTCGTCCGCGTGGATTTTGTTTCTTTATTGAACTCTTACATTTTCTGGGATAAAACCTATTTTGACGTCTCTGGCGCAAAGGTGAGCATTGTTGTCTTATAAGACGGATGTCCCGGCGTCGGAAATTATTATTTCTGAATATTCTCGGATCTGGTCCGGTGGTAGCCTTCGGCCGTACCTACTTATAACTAGTTGCACCCTATTGGCTAAGATTTGTCACCAAGCAATTTAGCGTTCCGTTACAAGGCGTTGTGCAAGGCGATTAGCGGTATGGGTTTTTAATAATATTGACTGCATCATTACTTATCACCAGGCACAAGGTGAGACCGTAGTCAAGGGCTAACTTGTAGTCAAATGCGAGTCAGACTCGCGCTTGACCGTTTTTTCGGACGCTTTCTCGAGAAAAAGGTGTTTGATAGACACACAAACGGACAACGAAGTGAGTCCTATAAGGGTGCCTATGTTCTAATTATAATATATTATTTAATTATAAATCTAATTAAGTAATTTACGATATTTGTGAGATGGTGATAGTAAAAAAAACTGGCTGAGTTTGTTATGGGGTTTTTTTCCGACCAGGGCGCGTTACGAACCCTCGTAGCTTCTTTTTAAGATACCGTAACTGACTATCACCATCTATAAGAAACTGGATTTCAATAAGTGTACAATTTTCCTAAATTGAATAAATATGCTTTGACTTTTGACTGTGGTTCCTTTTTTCCTCTTGAGGTAACTACGTTTTCACTTTCATTTTCATTTTTTCATTTTCATTTTCACTACGGAACCATAAAAATTGCCTAGAAGTGAAATCAGTCTTCAGGTCTTTAACTATAAATCATGTAAATTGATCAAAACACATTTGATATATTCGTATTAATAACATGGGTGAAACCGGTCTGTTGCTTTAAATGCATGAATCCACTTTGGCTGATACTATAAGTTATTTAAAATCAATGCTTTTTTAATAAAGTGCAAATTAATTAAAATCTACAAAACATAATGATTAGGAAGTTATTTCAACACTTGACCGGACAATAAAACTACAACTTTAATTATTTATACATTATTTATATTAAAAGGCCAGAATATTTGAATGAATAATATCTACATACGTAACTATAGTTCACGCGCGAGTTGAATGCAGAGTAAATGTATGGTGACACATTTATTTAATCTGCATTCAACTAGCGCGCGAATTGTATCTATTGGTAAGAGTTTTTTTTTGCTTTTTCGCCTGTCTCTTTTTTTTGGGCTGAGATAGGTATAGGCATTGCTTTGGATAAAAACAAGTAGATCAAATTTCCTTCAAAATACGGGACTGAAATTTTTTTTAAATTAAAAGTTGACCGAGATGTGGCCATTGGAACTTGGCTTTTGTCCGCGTGGATTGAGGTTTTTTGGTTCCCGGGGGAATTCTTTAATTTTCCGGGACAAAAAGTAGCCTATGTATTATTCAAGACTATAATCTATCTTTGTGCCAAATTTCATCCGGATCCGTTAAGTCGTTCTGACGTGATTGAGTAACAAACATCCATTTGAGGTTTATTGGTTCCCGCGGAAACTCTTTAATTTTTCTGGATAAAAAGTAGCCTATGTGCTATTCCAGACTATAATCTATCTCTGTGCCAAATTTCATCCAGATCCGTTCAGCCGTTCTGGCGTGATTGAGTAACAAACATCCATCCATACATCCATCCATACATCCATCCAGACATCCATCCAAACTTTCGCATTTATAATATTTATTTGATTTGATTAGTAAGATTAGTAAGTATAGATAAGAGTTCGTGAAGATGTAATACAAATTGTTTAAAGTATTGATCATTGTTCCAAACATTTGTTGGTATTCTTACATAATTAACGTAAAAAACATTTTTACTTGCGAAAAACAATAATCTTTTTAATAGAATGCGAACGAAAACAATAAATAAATAAATAAAATATTAAGTAAATAAAAAGCATTAAAAGTAAATATTAAGTATTTAGTAAATAAAATATTTCAGCCGCGCATTTTAAAGAAAATTTAGTCTCCTTGTTTTTATCTAAAGCAATGCCTATACCTATCTCAGCCCAAAAAAATAGACAGGGAAAAAGCAAAAAAACTAAAAAAACAAAATTTTGGCTTTTTTGTCGAGTTTGTTTCGACTGTCTTGGCATGGTATTTTTTTTTCAATATTTAAAAAATGCTATTCCGATGGAAAATTTGATTTTCTACAAAAAGTTTTTTATACAATATATCGAAATTTTGTTTAGTTTAGCAGATATATTAGAAAACCCAAAAGGGGGGCTTATTCGCCCCTATCTTCAATTTTCACCCTCTAATTTAATAGCACTCCGCGGTTTTTTCTTCCTTTAGGACCCATTGAACGATTCCTGCAATAAAAACCCGTGAACGTCATAGTTCCTTTCAAAATGTTATAATCAATGCCTTAAAATTATCGTAGTCATAGTCGTCATATTATTTTCAACCCACTGCCGGCTCACTACTGAGCACGAGTCTTCTCTCAGAATGAGAGGGGTTTGACTATAGCCCACCACGCTGGCCAAGTGCGGATTGGTAGCTTCACACACCTTCAAGAACATTAGGAAGAACTCTCGGGGATGCGGGTTTCCTTGAAGCAAGTGATAGGTATTTAATTTCTTAAAAGGCACATAACTCCGGGGATCCAACCCTGTAACATAGGAGGTCGGGTATCTATACTATCACCATAGCTAGTGTACCCAAGTCATGATACATCCTTTTACATTTTTCCAGCATCGTTCCCCATCACGAGGCGGATCGGCCACCCCTACCAGAACAGAACACCTCCAAAGCGCAAGAAACCCAGAACCTCCTTCACCAGAATGCAGATAGCTGAGCTGGAGAAGAGATTCCATAAACAGAAGTACCTCGCGTCGGCAGAGAGGGCGTCCCTGGCGAAGACCTTGAAGATGACTGACGCGCAAGTGAAGACCTGGTTCCAGAACAGACGGACAAAATGGAGGTATGTATTCCTCTTATATGTAACCTCCTTTTTAAAGTCCGTTAATTAAAGTCTGTTTTCACGTTATAGGTAAGTAATTCAACAATCTGCCCTATCCAAAAGTATCATCAAATATGCTATAGCATTAGAATACTAACTATATTCTCAATTGTTGTGATGGGCTGAATGTTTAATTAATTCGGGTGGAATAAGTTTTTTTTAATTCCCACGGAAACTCCTAAATTTTCCGGAATAAAAAGTAGCCGTTGTCACTCTCCAGTCCCTCAACTAAACCCATGCAAAAAATCACGTCGATCCAATCCTTTGTTGTGGCTTGATTGAAAGACAAGCCAATAAACCAACTAGGTATGTGTTATGTATGACTAGATGATTCCCGCGACTTCGTCCGCGTGGACCAAGTTTTTTCGATTCCCGCGGGAACTCTTGAATTTTCCGGGATAAAAAGTAGCCTATGCCCTTCCCCGAGATACAACCTACCTTGTAGAAAATATTATTTAAAATCGGTTGAACAGGTAAATTTTTTGATTCCCGCGGGAACCTTTAAATTTTCCGGGATAAAATGTAGCCTATGTCCTTCCCCGAGATACAACCTATCCCTGTACCAAATTTCATCAAAATCGGTTGAACAGATGGGCCGTGAAAGCGTAGCAGACAGACAGACAGACAAACAGACAGACACACTTTCGCATTTATAATATTAAGTATCGATTTAAAAAATTGAATTGGGCCGAGCGAAAGCGTAGTGTTGCGTTCACTACACTGCACCAGAGCCACCGAGTAGTAAACCTGTGACCGGAGCAATCAATTAAATACCATACCGCCCCTGATTTGCCTGCTTTGGCTTGTCTGCATTTTGGACACGTCTCTGCTTCCCTTCAACGGATTGGTAGCCTTATACTGGAAAAATACCTGACAATATAAAAAAATTGGTTTCCATATAATTTTATGGCATTCACCAATTATTTATTATTATTGACAGATTTATGCAAAACTTATATATACATTTTAAAGTACACCTTCCATAAATCTTGATTAATATGCCGTATATAAAATACATTTTAAAGATAATCGCATACTTAATTAGTTTTAGAATTGAGATAAAGCGCTCTTAAGATTGGACCATTTACAAAGATTTCATGGCAGTAAAAATGTTAATTTTATTCTAGGTTGGCACTTTTTATACTCCAAATGATGGTCAAGGAATATCAACCACAACGCTTAAAAGCTTTTGGTTGGTTTGGGTTTTTAAAAGCAGTGTATCTGTCACCGTAACATTGAAAAATACCGTTAGATTGTAATCCAACTAGCGATATTGTAAACTGTCGACATATTGTGAACCGTTCAATGTTCCGAGTGTAAATTTTTTGAAATATTCATTGAATTTACGTTTTCTTGTCTCTTTCTTGTAGGTTAGGTCAGGGTTCGACATAAATAATGAGGGCACTTAGGTTTTATCGGGTTAATATACCTAACAGATTACAATTTACCGAAAAATAATGCGTTAAATTGTAATCTGTCGACAGTTAGATTACAATCCAACGGCCTTTGCAATCTTACGGTGACACAACCATCAAAGGTGACATAATGTATGCTTGTAAAAATAATTTGCTGTTTTCAAGACCTTTAAGCAGCCATTGACGCATCTCAAAACACAATTTAAAAAAAATCTCTGCATTGAAATTTATTTTAAACATGGCTTTTAATTTACCTTTTAAAGAAATTTTTCTCCTTATTGAAACCAATAATTAGCTCTAGAAATATAAGATTTAATTCATATTTCTAAATCAAACACATTGTCGGATTTATTTGTATTGAAAAGTAAATATTATTTTTTTTACAAATGATTTCATGCATTTTTTGCGACATGCGCTTGCTCGATTTCACCCCCCCGCGCCTGTGTTTTTCATCTCGTGAGCTCACAGCTCCTTATGTGCTGTACAAAATAATCCCTGTAGGGGGGCTTATTGTGTAAGGAAATCGTATTCGTAAGCGTTTGTCAAACAGATAATTCGACCTGGGCCCGTATTCTCTAACTCAGTGACTATCAAAAATGAAAGCCACTGACATATATGTAATATCCATTGAAGGTTTACTATGAAATAAAAAGTAACCTTTCATAGTAAACCTTCAATGGATATTACATATATGTCAGTGGCTTTCATTTTTGATAGTCACTGAGTTAGAGAATACGGGCCCTGGGGATTGTGATATTTATGCTGTAGCAATAATTTTTACGTCATAAGGCCCCTGTAAATTTCCATAGTTAAATACAAATCTGTTAGACACAAATTAAAAAAAAAATCTATTACATCATGGGAAATAATATTGATTTTATGATCTACTAAACAGTCATTAGCATACTATGATAAGAATCTTTATCTAAATAGATAACATTAAGAGATTAAAGTATATAGATAACGTCCATTTTACGATTAAAGTATTTTAGCATAATTTAGGTACGAAAATAGAAATGAGTGGGACTTCGATTTGAAAAGAAATACCATGATTTTATAGTGTTAAGGAAGTTTAAAAAAATGTAAATACTTAGATGATGATAGAGATTGCAAATTTAACAAATAATTCAGTAAATTAAAATAAAATACATGAGGAATAAAGCTAAAATATCTATTGAAATCTGTGCTCAAAATCATAATAATATAAATGACTTAAGCCCTAGACCACTACACTGGCCAGGAATCGATTGGCTGGAGTCTTTAGACGTCCCGTTGATAAAATTTTGGAGAAGTTAAGGTTACGTTAATGCTGGTTTCCTCACTATTTTGTTTCACCTGATAAGAAAATAAAGAATTATTTCATAAAAAAGCATTGACAAACTGTATAATGATCCCTACCCTCTACCTACAGTAAGTATAACCTGTACCTATTGTAATTGCACAGAATAGTACAGCTGTAGTTTAGTGAAGCCACTATCCAGTGATATTTTGTTATTAAACCCCAGTTTCAAGCCCCCGAATAGAAGAACAAAGTCTTAAAACCACCAGCCTATCACCCCTTAATATGTTTTTATAAGGCGACATAATACACCGTGAACAGCGTGGTACATACAACAGGCACTTAATAAAGAACAACAAAACCAGAAGCGATAAGCAGCCATTAACACCGCTGCTTAATGCAAAGAGACGGCTGAGAAATCGATTGTTAATAATAGGCTAATTTTATGACAGACTAGGCTATGACCGCGACTTCGTTCGTGTGGATTAAGTTTTTTGTAACCCGCGGGAGCTCTTTATTTATTGTCCGGGATAAAAAGTCCTTCCCCGTGATACATACGGTCTCCGTATCAAATTTCATAAAAGTCAGTTGAAAAGATAAAGTTGTTGTAAAGTTGTAACGTAGTAGAGTGCAGACAGACAGGTACACTTTTGCTGTATGGATGTACGGATGCTGGATGTATGGATGGATGGATGGATGTATGGATGTTTGTTACTCAATGACGCCCCAAGAGCTTAACGGATCTGGCAGAAATTTCGCACAGAGATAGATTATAGTCTGGAATAGCACACATGCTTCTTTTAATCCCGGAAAACTAAAGAGTTGCCGCGGGAACCATAAAACCTCGATCCACGCGTTTGACGTCGCGGGCATCAGCTAGTATTAGTATAATTTCCTGCGTATCATTAGCCCTAATGTAAAGCCTGTAAAAAATATTTTTTCCAAATAAGTAAAGCTCCAAATCCAGATTTTTAGTTTTATTCAGAGGGTGTCTCCATTCTTTAATAATTATGTAGTTTTTTTTTTTACCACTACAAGTTAGCCCTTGACTGCGATCTCACCTGATCGTAAGTGAAGATGCAGTCTAAGATGGTAGCGGGCTAACCTGTTAGCCTGTTGGGCTGTTAGTTGTTAGGGCCTGTTAGGTAGATAATTAGAATTGCGGAAATATTATGTTAATTACATATTATTTTATTTGAATTTTAAAATTCATTTTATAATCGCTAAAACCTCATTTTTTTTCTCCTGTTGCGGCCGACATTGCATGTTATTGTAATTTTTTTCCCGGTTCGTTCTTTGCATTGGCAAGAAAAATGACTTTCTAGTATGCTATGACAATTTAGTAGGTAAATGAAATGAATATCTGTCACTGCTTTACTTGAGTGGAATTTCATATAACTCTTTGGCATAAGAGTTCCTTCATATTCAGCCAAAAGCCCAAATACCGGTCACTACTTAACGTGTCGATTCGTTCGCATATACCACCATAGTCCTCCCAATCACTATCAGCACGCATCACATATTTCCGAAGCCGGTGGCGCCGTGGGTATCGGCCTGTTATCAGCTCCCAACGCAAACAGCGGTTCTCCATTAGGCAATCGAGGATGCCACCAACGCGTATTGTCTCACAGGGATTCGGAATTTTGTATTGCCCTTTTACATCGATTGTTTTCTTTTTGTACAAAAACACCTTTTCTGTAGGCAAGTAGGTACCTTTGTTTTTTATGACGCTTGACGACAGTCAAACATACTACTAACACAGAAGAAGTTATATTACTGCTCCTAGCAGCAGCTTTCTATTTCTGTGATCATACTTATCAATATATAGGTTTCTTCTTTCCCCAACTTTTCTCTTTATGTTATAATTACTGTTTTTCAACCCTGTCCCCACTAGTAAAGGTTAACTTGAAGAGAATACCTCTAGGTATTAAGTTCGCCATTATATTTTATGTGCAACAAATACTTAAAAACAAACAAAAGCAAAGATTGCGAAAGATAGAGAAAGTCTATCCACTCTTGTCTTCCGTATACGTGGCAAAAATCACGGACGCCTAATGGGCGTTCCAATCGCGGCCCTTATCAGAGATTCTTTGATGAAACAAACACAAAAATTTTGAACAAAAGCGAAAAAAGAATGTTGAATGACAGTAGATTGGACGTTGGATGCCAACTGCCAATGCTCACGCTGCGGTGTCTCGGAGTTCTGGGTAATACGGTGTACAAGGAACAAGGTTGTGAAGTTCCTGATTATTGAATATGTACAAAAACGCCTTTTCTGATTACAGATAACTTAAAATTGCCAAAAATATTTAACAAATTGAATGCGTTCTTGAGTTGGAATTTTGTATAACCTTACCACATTTTACCACGTCAAATCTAACCAAAAATTATCTCGGGCTAGTATAAGTGATGAATTTCATAAAGGTTGAATTGCTTATTTTTAAGACGAATAACTGAGCTAACCTGGTAGGGGCATGGCAGTTAGGTATATTAAACCCACGCCCCTATTCGGTTTCTACACGGCATCGTACCGGAACGCTAAATCACTTGCACGTCTTTGCCGGTAGGGTGGTAACTAACCACGGCCGAAGCCTCCCATTAGGCAACAAACAAATAAAATAAAATAAATATTTCCAAAAAACCGACTTCCAACGCCACTGTAAAGTACAAAATAATTTTGATTTCTACACACTATGTTGAAGTCGGGCGAGTAACAAATATAGGCAAAGTTGACGCGTCAGGCTCGCCCGACTTCAACATAGTGTGTAGAAATCAAAATTATTTTCTACTAGATGATTCCCGCGACTTCGTTCGCGTGGACTAAGTTTTTATGATTCCCGCGGGAACTCTTCAATTTTCCGGGATAAAAAGTAGCCTAAGTCATTCCCCGGGGTACAACCTATCCCTGTACCAAATTTCATCAAAATCGGTTGAACAGATACATTTTTTTGATTCCCACGGGAACCTTTGACTTTTCCGGGATAAAAAGTAGCCTATGTCCTTCCCCGGGATATAACCTATCCCTGTACCAAATTTCATCCAAATCGGTTGAACAGATGGGCCGTGAAAGCGTAGCAGACAGACAGACAGACAGACAGACAGACAGACAGACACACTTTCGCATTTATAATATTAGTATGGATGTTGAAGTCGGGCGAGTCTGATGCGTCAACTTTGCTTATCCTTGTTATACCCGATTTCAACATAGTGGGTAGAAATCAATATTATGCGTTGGAAGTCGGTTTTTTGGAAATAATTTTTATTTTTAACTTTTTAGTGTCAGGGTTGAGGACTTGGAGTCAGATTTTTTATGGGACCACCTCGAGAGCTTCCTCTAACGACTGATAGAAAAAAAATTCAAATCGGTTCAGAAACCACGGAGATATGCACCGACATACATTAAAAAAAACGCGCCGAATTGAGAACCTCCTCCTTTTTTGGAAGTCGGTTAAAAATAGGCACAAGTGATATCTTAAAGTTAAAACCGACAGCATTCTATAAATTTTTGTTACTCGTTAACATTGATCGTTGGCGTATTCGATACAGCTCGGTACAAAAATGTTAAACAAATTGATAACATTCTAATTAGATTTTTTATTGTATCTTTATGCTAGCTCGAACACGAATACACTTTTAAACCGGACACCGTAACAACTTTGAAGTTTGAGCAGACTTGTTAACAAAATGTTGAACATTTATGATTTGGATTTAACACTTTTTAGTATTTATGTTAACTTGAAATCGAATTGATTTTGTTGCTAGTTGTTCGCTACCGCACGTTTTACTATGGAGAAAAAGAACTATGTCCTTAATTAATTTTAAAATGTCATGAAAATAGATAGCTATTAGAAGTTAGTACTTATTTACTTTTTTACTTTACACTTACGTATACACTTTTTTTCTACAGCTCTTCAATATTGTTTCGATAAATTACTAATGAAATAGGGTATTATAATATCTTTGTCCTCTTAATCTTTATGAAATTAAAAGTTTAAAAACATTATCTTAGTCAGATGCACTTAAGGTATGGACAGACAGAACACGCAGCGACAGCGTGCCCGGTGGGAATCTTAAAAGTTGTAGTAAGTATCTACAAGGCATTTATCTAAAAAAATATTTCCAAAAAACCGACTTCCAAGCCACTGTAAAGTAAAAAATAATTTTGATTTCTACACACTATGTGTGAAGTCGGGCGAGCCTGACGCGTCAACTTTGCCTATCTTTGTTATACTCGCCCGACTTCAACATAGTGTGTAGAAATCAAAATTATTTTTTACTTTACAGTGGCTTTGGAAGTCGGGTTTTTGGAAAAGAATTTTTATTTTTAACTTTTTAGTGTAGTCTTAATCCCCACGGCTTAGGAGTGCAGTAAGCACCCAGCAGCATCAGATTTGAGGAGTTGGGACTTGGGTTTAAGTATGAAGTCGTTGCTTGACACCTACAATATGAATTCCCCATAAAAAAATCCTAAATCGCTATTTTTAGGAGTTCTGTACCCTGCAGCATCAGGATTGAGGAGTTGGGACTCAGACTTTAATCGTATACACGTGACTTGATACCTACTATATGAATTCACCATCATAACTGCCTAACTCCCTAGTTTAGAGTCGTAGGTATACGTACAGCATCAGGATTGAGGATTTGGAGTCCGATTTTTTTATGGAACCATCTCGCGAGCTTGCAATTTTTTATGGAACCATCTCGCGAGCTTGCAAAAAATTTTCAAATCGGTTTGGAAACCACGGAGATATGCGGTAACATACATTAAAAAAAAAAATACGCGACGAATTGAGAACCTCCTCCTTTTTTGGAAGTCGGTTTAAAATGATTCATCGCAAAATTCAGAACCATTAAGATTCTTAATCCATTGCCGGTCCAATAGTGAGCGCGTCTCCTCTTAGAATCTGCCATAATTATAGAGAACTTTCAGTTATGCGTTTCGTTGTAATGTTTTCCATTGCTTGAAGATGAAAGCAATTCCGAAAAGTTAGAGGTATTCAGAGTCACTGAGACCCCGGATCCCTTCAATAGGAGGCTGAAGTCAAAGTCAAATAATCAAATTCAATCAAATAAATATTATAAATGCGAAAGTTTGGATGAATGTATGGATGTATGGATATTTGTTACTCAATCACGCCCCAACGGCTGAACGGATCTGGCTGAAATTTGGCACAGAGATAGATTATAGTCTGAAATAGCACATAGGCTCTTTTTATCCCGGAAAATTGAAGAGTCCCCGCGGGAACCATAAAACCTCAAACCACGCAAACGAAGTCGCGGGCATCCGCTAGTATAAGGATTATATTTCTGAAACAAGAGCTACAACAATATTAATAGTAGTATACCCCTGACTTGCTAACAACTAATACGTTGGTCGCGTTCTGTTTGACCAAACCCTAATTTGACTACCTGTTTTATATCGAGGACCTTTGATAATTGATATTCTAAACAGCTTTCAATCATTGTCTTATTAGTAGGTTATTTATTATTTCAAATGTCACAGCATACAGATTAGCCGACGCAAATGAATTGGTGGTTGATCTATGACAAACGATCTCACTTAATCTCGTACCAGCAGCTTCCTTTGTTAAGTAAGACTATTCAAATCCTGCTGTTGAGAAAGAGTATTGTTTCAAAGCTATTTCGAACACAAACTTGTGGGCGCCATTTTGTTTTTTCATTAATCGGCTTCCATGGTGACACTCGGAAGCTATATTAAGCATCTTCTGGTGCAAGAATCATCAAAATCGCTCCACGTGTTCGAGGAACAAACAAACATTTAGAATGTAACTGTCAAAACATAACCCTATGCGTACCGCAGTCGGGTAAAAAATATGAGCTTACACCTATGGTAATATTAGGAGGTAAGTAAGTAGGTACCATGAATTTTTTTTAGTTCCTTCATTATCATGGAGTTCCGCAAAGTAACGCCTGCTTCTATCCAATTCTTGAAAATTTGTTAATAGAGCATAATATCAGAACACTAGATGATGCCCGCGACTTCGTCTGAGTGGAAGGTTTTTGATTCGCGCTAACTCTTTATTTTTCCGGGATCAAATTCCTGCGTTCAGTCGTGGCGTAAAGAAGTAACAAACATCCTTTACGAACTTGTACATATTAAATACCTAGTTGAATTTTGTAGTATAGCTGTAGCTTGTGACATATACTTGTTTAACGTTCATTGTTTTACTAAGAGACCCTAAAAAGTTAAAACAAAAAAATACATATCAATTTCAGGGCCTATAGCGCTAGGCTATCCTATGATGTATCACAGTAAAGGGATTTTCTTGTATCGCATCGGCATCTCATTTATAATGCCACTGGAACAATGTGACGTTATTTCACATGAATGTATTTACACTTGCCCGCTGGCTACGAGTAATGAATACAATTTCTGATAAGATTCATATGGCCCCTGTACACAATGATCCGTTCCGGCTCGTGTAATCAAAATAAACGTTAATCCAAATTCTGACGAAGCGTGCAATCCGTTCAAATATTATAAATTAGTCAGTATTTTTTCTTTTTGTTATTGTTATAATTTTGTATTTGGATATGATATGGCTGACATACAGATATGTAAAAGTCTTTAAATAAAAGATAAAAAGCGCTGCTTTTAAATTGACTATTTCTGTTGAAAATGTTATAGTAAAACGTATATATGAATTGGTGGGTTTGACACATCCATAGCTTATCAACGTAGCTGCTGGAAACGCACCCTGAAAATCCAATAACATTGACTAAAAATTAGAGCCACCTTTTTAAGAAAACCTTGCTGAAATTTCGGCCACCTTATCCTCGCAACCGCAAAAGTTCGCCAAGCGTTTTAGGCCAACGTGTACAAAACTTTCGTGATCTTGGTCAAACGCAAAGCTGTCACCGATAAACACAAAAGCGAAATCGTCGTAAACGTCGCATCTGTCTATTTATACAAATATATAACCCCTAACATCAAGCAGGCGGTAACACGGGGGTAGCAAGGGAGATCAATTATGTAGGAGCAACACAACTCGGCAGTTTGGATGATCAATTATTTACCGCGGTAGAAAAGAACCTACGCCTTTTTACATGCATTGTTCGCAGGTTTATTGCTCGTTGCTGTAACGCACAGTGCCGGTTTGAGGTTATTTTACGTGGCTACGTGAGTTTTAGTGTCAAGTCTTCTTTTTATACTTAATGTTTGTTTTTGAATTGACTTCGTCTCTATCCACATCTCTATCGCTCTCTTTAATGTTTAATATTTGCAGGTAGTATCTAAGTCTCTCTCTCTCTCTCTGCGTCGTATTCCTCATTTCTGTGGGTCTTGACCCTTTTCCATTAATAATGGTAGGAGTTTTCTTGGAATAATTCGGTGGGTTCCCGTACTTCCACGTATGACTCGACTAAGAGTTTGTAAACTCTCAGGTTTTTAACGATTATTATCAGATGTTGGCGATAAAAACCGGGACCGATGGCTTAACGTGCTCTACGAGCCGAGAAAAGGCCTTTAAACCTCCAAATTCGGTCACTCATCCAGTTACCAACTTGGGTCAACGTTGCTTAACATTTGCAATCGACTGATATGCGTTGTCACAACCAGGTCACGCGCCCCAACGTCGTAGGTTATGATGATAGTATCTAAGTAGGTAAGTACATTGAAATAATCTTCATTACCATCTCAAGTCAGAACACTTACCACAGATTAAGTAAAATATTATAGTTAGGTACTTCGTAACCGATACTGGGCACGGATCTCAAGATTTCGAGTGTGGAATGTAGATAATAGTCCATCACGCTAGCCAGGTGCGCATTGGCAGATTATATACATTGATATTTTGGAAAACATTCTGACATGCAGGTTTCCTCGCTTTTTTACGTGCATTGCTCGGAAGTTATTATTTTTCAGGGTTCTGCACCCACGGGTGTCAACTGCCAACAGGACCCTTTTACTAAGCCCCGGCTGTCCGTTGGTCCGTCCTTTTGTCTGTCTGTCTGTCAGTTGGCTGTATTTCATGAACCGTAATAGCTACACAGTTGAAATTTTCACTGTGTGTATTTCTGCGGGTAGGACATATGAAATTTTCATAGAGTGAGTCTCCATTATTTGCACTATCTCAGTCAAACGCTTAGTATTTTGATTTTCATTTCACCGTCGACAACTCTGTTTACTGAAATAACCTTAAAACTTTTCCTAAGTCCATGATTTCATGCCTCCGTTATTCACCGGACTTTACCACCAATTTGCACATTCTAAAAACCCACATAAACTACGGGATTCGTCTCGCTCCAACAAATCGAATCGCCAGAAACCACCCAATAGGTAGGACATAATATGGAATTTTCAAAGAGTGAGTCTCTATTATTTGTACTATTAGAAATGGAATAACCTTAAAACATTTCCTAAGTCCATGATGCCCTGCCTCCGTCATTCACTGGACTTTACCACCAATTTGCACATTCTAAAAACCCACATAAACTACGGAATTCGCCTCGCTCCAACAAATCGAATCGCCAGGAACCACCGTCTAACACGTAATGTACCAATAGGGAGGGCGTCTTTATTTATTTACCACCTATCCCTGCTTCATTTCTTGTAATTCTTTGCTTTTGTAACTGAATATTAAAGTCGAATTAGGGGGTCTTTACCATCACATGAATTTGTACCTTCAGTTACATTAAATAAAGCTCAAATTCCTTTACAATTGGTAGTGCTAACTTAATTCAGTACTTAATACATGCGAGAACACGCCTTATATGTTTCTTATAGGGTTTAAAGTTGTTCTATAGATTTGTAGGAGATGAGTCGTTTTGTTTCTGCGTTGATGAAGATGTCTTTTGGATAATTGTTGCTTGTAGGCTGTCTTCTCGGGAATTACAGAACAAATCCCTTTAGTGATTGACGTGGAATGGAAGTCAGTAGGGAGGATAAGTTGCGTAGTCGTTAATTTTTATTGCACGTCGTTTGTCACTTGCGCGGAGGTGGAAATAGGGGAAGGTAATCTTGGGAAAGTGAGTGGGTACCTTGTACCCAATTTTTCTGCAAATTTCAGTCTCAAGATAAGATATATAATAATAAGTGATTTCTCAGAATTAAGTGCAAGTAGAATAATCAAATTATTCACTAGATCTTGACTAAAAACAAAATAAGACTAGTATTTAGCCCTAAAATAATGGAAAAATCTTAACAATCATACCAAAATTAACATGGAAATGTAGTACTTACAAAGAATTGTTCCACTCTAATGTCACACAGTACGAATCCCTCATACGATTTCGGAAAAACACAATTTTTTTACGCATTTTCATACAAAGAAGACGGTTCAGATTTGTATGGGGCGTAGGCAACGTCTTGTACAGGCAGAGAAAAGAAAAGGAAGCAGAAGCAGAGAAGGAATATAAAATACTAGACCAGTTTTTTTATTGGTCAAATCTACGAATTCGTCGTAATTTCAGTGGTAAAATTATTTAATATTTCCAAGCTAAACATAAGTGGGTAACAATGTCGGATTAATATATTTGACGTTTTGAAAAGAAAAACACGTTATTTTGACAGTGACTGTCGGAAATGACATTTGATACATTTCGCGTCTACTGCAGCCTTCTCTATGGCTGAAGGTTGCCATCTTGGAAACGTATCGAAAACATGAAATACATTTGTATTTTTTTGCTTGTTATTTACTTTACTGTTCTAAATTATTATATTTTTAATACAATCTATGTATTTTCCTTTATTCATGGTAGAGTGTACAAGAGTAGGCCTAAAATGAACCTTTTCCTTTCAAACCCCCTAAGGGGTTGAACTTTCAAAAATCCTTTCTTATTAGATGCCTCTTGCCTTCGTCATAATAGCTATCAGTAGGTATGCCAAATTTCAGCCCGATCCGTCCAGTGGTTTGAGCTATGCATTGATAGATCAGTCAGTCACCTTTTCCTTTTGTACATTTAGGTATATATTATTATGTATGAAACAGTAGGTATGGTATAGTAGTGAAAGTGTATGTTCTTACAGGGTGTCCAACGACACCGTAGCACCGCGTGAATTTTGTAAGAAATTACATTTTAAAAAAAACGCGCCGAATTGAGAACCTCCTCCTTTTTTGGAAGTCGGTTAAAAAAGAACAACAACTGAGAAACGTACCTACCTAATCACAAGTCTCTTAAGCATCAGGGATTCAGGGAACACAAAATTAAAATATTCACCTGAAAACGTTTTCAGCGGCAATTACAAAAATAACGTAATTTAGGTAAAAACTGTTGAGAAAGAGCAAAGTGATTAATAAAACAGATCTTAATTACCTCACATAAATTTGTTTGAATTAACTGCTGCGAACCGCGCGGAAACAAGGAAATTGGCTCAGCTAGGTTTCTCTGGAAGTGTCAACTTTATCAATAATCCTTGAGAGTTAGTTATCTATACTAATATTATAAATGCGAAAGATTTGATGGATGAAGATTGATGGATGGATGGATGGATTTTTGTCACACCAGAACGGCTGAACGGATCTAGATCGAATTTGGCACAGAGATATAAAATTGCCTGAAATAACTTTTTATTCCGGACGCAAGAAACCTAAAAAAATAAAAAACCTAAAAGAAAAATAAAAAAATAGAGTAGGTATACGATACGTCTTACTGAATTAATTAATGTGTGTTTAAATCGAATATAATATGTTTTGTATTTACGTACTTATATATTGCATTGTATTTGTCACGACATGCCTAGAATATCAGTGATTATTTTATCAAAATCTATTTTAATGAATAGTTAGGCCTTAATTAACACAAAAAAGCGAAAGAAGATACGATATTATGCATTTCATTTAGAATAAAAGTTGCGATATTTTCGCTTTTACAATAAGGAGACGCCTTTACTAATATACTTTGCCTAACCGATTTTATTTGCTTGGATACTTTACTTACAGAGATAGACTGCCACATGGGAACGGACACAGGCTGTAACTTTTTTCTCGTAAAATAAATGAAAACTTAAATCCATCCAACCATCATCTAATCATCTAGTGACTAATAAATTCATGCTCTTAGACTCTTCCAGTAAGCCCCTAACATCTTTAGATACGCGGGTTATAAAATAATCAGGCAGAAATTACTAATTGCCGGGTGCTTGGCTTATTTAAGCGAAGTTTCATTGCGCCACACTTATCTAATTATAGGGATGGGGAAGCGGTATGAAATATCGATAAACTTTCCACGTTCGGTTAATTAAATTACGTTAACCCTAAGCTTTGTTATATTATGATGAAGTGGTTGTGAAAAGTTTCGATTATATGTGTTAGGTACTTACCCAACCCGAATTTACTTTACGCTAGCAAAGTTGACAGGACTATATACAACTGTTTATAATTTCATTAGAGTTAGTTACCTTTAAAAGAAAATTTAGTTTCTTTTTCTTTTCCCCAGCTACTCATTTTTAATCGTCCTTCTACCTAGTGGGTTTTTCCAACTGGCAAATAATGCAACCAAATTATTGCAATTTCAAGTTAGACGTCCACTGACAGACGTACCTCGATATCTGCAAATTGCAAATATTTTTTCAGAATATTGCTACTTACCAATGTGACTCACTTGAGATCGTCGTTACAGTAAATATGAGGTAATCGGAACTGCGCTATATTCGTTTCTATTTGAACAGGTTGCAAGGAGGCCATGCTATAAATACAATTTTAATACTTCCCGCTTCTAAGACAGCGTTCTCAACTGCGCTCGGGAGGTCGTCCAGGGTGCAAAGTATAAGCACAGTCAAAGCCTGACCAAAAACTATCGATATAATATACTTACTCAGCACATGTCTCCGCCTACATTAACCGCGCCGTAATAAAGTTCCTTCTATAATAGGTTTAACGCCTTGTTCAATCATTCATTATTTGAGCCGCCCATTTTAATTACCCCCGTCTCGGCTCCTAAGCATCCGCGTCCATTTAGACGCCATCTTTGCCGCAGTCACTGCTGTTGCTGATCATGCTAATATTATAAACTAGATGATGCCCGCGACTACGTCCGCGCGGATTAAGGCTTTTACAATCATATGATGGTAGTACCTGAACAGTTTGAGGGCATTAAAAAAGGGCAAATTAGTAATGTACAAATATTTCATGAAAGAGGTTATGAGTGAAGGAATTTAAAAAAAATTGGCAGACTGCCTATAGAAGTGAAAACGAATATTTAAAATCAAATTTTCAAACGCTAATATAATCCATTCAAATTTTACATAGTATAAAGTTATACAAAGCACTTTTATAATAAAGTTTAATTACGAATGTACCATTATACTTAAGACCTTTTGTCTTAAGAAGAACCGTTCCACATTTTACCCCCTACAAAAAGTGCTCAACGCGGGTACACACATTTTACCACTTTGGAAGTGTCTCTCGAGCAAACTATTCAGTTTAAAAAAAAATGATATTACAAACCTCAATATCATTTTTGAAGACCTATTCATAGATACTCCACACGTATGGGTTAGATGAAAAAAAAAATTTTGAGTTTCAGTTCTAAGTATGGGGAACCCCCAAAATTTATTGTTTTTTTTTTCTATTTTTGTAAGAAAATCTTAATGCGGTTCACAGAATACATCTACTTACCAAGTTTCAACAGTATAGTTCTTATAGTTTCGGAAAAAAGTGGCTGTGACATACGGACGGACAGACAGACAGACATGACGAATCTATAAGGGTTCCGTTTTTGCCAAATTTGGCTACGGAACCCTAAAAATAGGCACAAAGTGACAGCGTCGCTAGAATTTAAATGAAAAATAAAATGAAAGCAAAAACTAAACAGGCATAAATATTAGTTCTTGTATGCCTATAATAGTAATTTTGGCCACCGGGTCAGATAACTTTGTCAGACTATACATTTGTATCATTAATCATTATTGCATTAATACTTAGAAACGACAATTAGGATAAACTCAGTCCTCAACCATTGTTATTTGTTACCAATAAGCTTTAATGAGCATTAAAATTGAACACCTTAAGCTTAATCTGTACTCTACTTCAAGACTCACCGACGTAGCCTTAATAACTTCGATTACGATAAAAAGGTTTCAATTTAATTGAGTCCCTTTAGGTCTCTACGTGCCATATCTTTGCAAGACTAAAAGCTTTATTTGTAAACCCATGCAATTTTAATCTTTATCCCTATCCAATAAAATTGAGTTTGCATTATACAATATGCTGAATAACAAATCAATTAGAAAATTTTAACAGGATTTTGAACTCTATTTTAATGTGTATAAGATTGTATTTAAATGGCTTGTAATCATGCAAATGAATTGCAAGGACCACTCAGTAAGACTAACTATCTTAATTAGCAAGATACATGGTATTTGTATGTATGGGGCTTTGAAAATTACTAATGCGCTTAAGGAAGATAAATGTATCAGCAGATATGGGTTTAAGTTATCAGTAGTATCTAAGTGTAGTAGGCCTTTAGAAAATACGGTGACAATATATACTATACCTTACAGGTATACTAATACCTGTGTTATTTATACGTGTCCTTTATACTATTACTGTTTCCGTAATTCAAAACCTTTTCCAAGTAAACCTAGAAAAAAAAAGATACGCGTCGAATTGAGAACCTCCTCCTTTTTTTGGAGTCGGATAAAAAGCAAAATTTTTGAGCAGTCTATGGAAAATATTTATCGAGGTAACTGTATCCAATCGGGTTTGTATCTTATAATAAAACACCCAAAAATCAGAATTTAGGTATATTGAAATCTCAAACTTATTGTACTTATTCAATACTTAGGTAGTTTTCAAATATAAACGCTCCCAAAAATTGTATTAAATTCGAAAAGTCCAGCATAGCTTTTTTACAAGTTTTCGATTTTTGATATCAACTACGTGTTCCTTATTCAGGTATTCTGCAGCGGCTAAGGGTCAGGGGCTCATAAATGAGACATCCAATTGTTATTCCATAAATTGACTTATTGTTTCACATTATAACAAATTACACAGAATTTGGCGGCTTCCGTTACAACAGGTCACAAAATTGCAAGTTCATCAAAAGTTCATCAGACACCTTTTATATTTCTTTTTGATACCTTTATATTTCTAGCAAAAGTCACAGACACAACCTACCTACTATTTATAGGATATTTACCATTAAATAGATAACAAAACTAACCCGTTCCGCTCTGGCCTCCAGTATCTTTGACATTAGGAACCTGCGCCAACACTTGGTTCAATAATGAAGAGACTACACGTCCCAACACCTACATGTAAACTGCTAACCTAATTTTTCTAAAATACAAGTAAAGGAATTTCATAGAAAACGGTAGGTACCATATTTTTCCACTCAGTAAGGAGCAGCTAAAGTTCAAAACTGTAACTTTGCGTTTAATATTTTAAGCAAGGTGGTGCTTAGACTGAAGTGTATTCACCCCTTTTAAGGAAAGGCTACGACAAGTTAAGATATTCATACCTAATAGCAAAGATATAAAAAGGTTACTAGAAGTGACTGTGAAGTGAAAAGTGAAACCGGAGCGAAGTTGTATCTATTGCTTTTCACGCAGATCGAGGCGAATATCTTAAGTTTATCTTAAAAGACGATACCTACGACGTCGTCCGCGTGTATTAAAGTTTTTCATTCGGCGGAAAATCTTTAGTTTTCCGGGATAAAAAGCAGCGTATGGCCTTCCCTGGGATACAACTTTTCTCAGAACAAAAATTCTTCAAAGATGGGCCATGAAAGCGTAGAAGACAGACACTCTTCCGCATTTATAATTTTATAGTATGGATTTTAGCAGCCAAAAGTTATCGATTTATAAAAAAAAATGTCTTTTCTTCCTTTTAAACGAGTGAGGAATGGTAACTAAAGACGGTAGACCAGCAGGTGAGGAGGAAATGCAGTAATATGCTAACGAACCTGTCACCAAAGACTAAAGATAATAATAATAAATTAATAACATAATAAGGACCACTTTTCCAAGCCGAGGCCATTTCCAGCTAAACTAATTTGTATGATGATGTAGGACGGCTTTAAATTACTTCGGCGATTAGTTGCCCAACTGATCCGCGTTGGGATCTTGCAAAATTTGAAGTGCTTTGCGGTGTTTTCGGTCATAATTATGAGATTATTCAAGGCTATGTGAACGCTGCTTTATGAGATCCAATTTCATATTATTTTTAATGATGTATTTATTTTGATAGACTCGTGTAATTGGCGTCAGATAAATCTCAGCAGTAGCAGGGTCTTCTCCGTTTGGCCTTGGCCAGAACGGGGCCTCAGGCGTAGTCTCCTTTCCAGGGTGTGGCGCGGAGAAGAAGGCTCCAGCAGTACCGTCTTTTAAGCCTTGTATCGGTTAAGGCCTGCAGTCTTAACTTAAGGCCTCGTGGTCTTAGCTGTGTGTTGGGTCTAGGACTCCCACTCGGACCCCACCAGAAAAGGCACTCCGCCTGAGCTAAAGCTACATGACATAGATCTACATTGACGACCTCCGTGGCGCAGTGTTGAGCGCTGTTGTATTAACGTGCGGAGGTCCCGGGTTCGATTCCCGGCAGGGTCAATTTGGGAATTATAATTTCTGAATTTTCCCTGGTCTGGCCTGGTAGGAGGCTTCGGCCGCGGCTAGTTAGCGCCGTACCGGAAAAGACGTGCCTCCAAGCGATTTAGCGTTCCGGTACGATGCCGTGTAGAAACCGAATAGGGGTATGGGTTTTTATGGCCCTAACAGGTTAGCCCGCTACCATCTTAGACTGCATCATCACTTACCATCAGGTGAGATCGCAGTCAAGGGCTAACTTGTAGTGGATAAAAAAAAACATTCTGTGTCACGAAAGAAGTCCCCCAGAGGCGGCGCTATAGTATCTATTCGCATGTCCTCATGCAATTATTATTAGTCAGAGTTAAACGGTTTTTTGTCACTTTTGAATTTTTTAGGCCATCATAGTGGCATAAAGAACTATATTCTATAACGCCAGAATTCTGTTACAAAGTTCTCAATACAAATCATAATCTACCTTTATCCTCAAACCCGCAAAGGGATTGGGGTGGTTTATAAATAATTCAGACGGTAAGTAAGTAGGTAGGTACATTTAGCTAAAAGCGCGAACTTTACGTTTTATAGGACGACACTGTGCTTGACTCGGGATCAAACCGCTGCTATTAACTACTCTGCATAACATCTGCTGCTCGCTTTGAAACTTTCCAACGTCTTATGTTCTTATTTTACGTTCATTTTAGGAATCCATATCATTGAATTATGTTGTATTTTCTTTTTAGGGTTCCGTAGCCAAATTTGGCAAAAACGGAACCCTTATAGATTCGTCATGTCTGTCTGTCCTTCTGTCTGTCCGTCCGTATGTCACAGCCACTTTTTTCCGAAACTATAAGAACTATAATACTGTTGAAACTTGGTAAGTAGATGTATTCTGTGAACCGCATTAAGATTTTCTTGCTAAAATAGAAAAAAAACAATAAATTTTGGGGGTTCCCCATACTTAGAACTGAAACTCAAAATTTTTTTTTTCATCTAACCCATACGTGTTATACCTATCTATGGATAGGTCTTCAAAAATGATATTGAGGTTTGTGATATCATTTTTTTCTAAACTGAAGACAGACACTTCCAAAGTGGTAAAATGTGTGTCGTCGTCCCCCCCCCTGTAACTTCTAAAATAAGAGAATGATAAAAAAAATATATTATGTAGATACATTACCATGCAAACTTCCACCGAAAATTGGTTTGAATGAGATCTAATGACTAGTTTTTTTTATTACGTCATAAATCGTAAACCGCAATTTACCTTTCATTTAATCAACTCAAATATTTAAAATAAAAATATTTTTAATAATTTGAAACCTACTTCAGGTTTTTACGGAACCCTTGGTGCGCGAGTCCGACTCGCACTTGGCCGGTTGTCAATCATTTCGTTTATTTTATCTGTCAACTTGAATCTGATAGAAGTTTAAAAAAGCTTACAGTTAAGTACTATGAGTAAAGGATAATTTAAATCTATCCTTATCTATTAAAAATAAAAACTAAACCGGCATAAAAATTTGTTCCAATTTTGTCCACCGGGCCAGATAACTTGACGGGACTTTAAGGTACTAGGCGGAGTCAATAGCTAGTCTATAGCTTAGCTGGCTACGGGATTAGACCACAGGTAATATTAAACCTGCTCTATTTTAGCGTATAAGCTTTGATTAAACATGCAAACATAATTAATTCACTGTCCAAACTATTATGCAGTTAAATGTTAATTGAAATAAATCAATTCGACTCAAGTTTGATTTCTAAATCTCATATAATATTAACATCGCTAAGTGAGGCTGTTAGTGCCTTAAAGATTAATTACTGAGATCATGACAGCCTTTTAGTTTACTAAATGGTGATTTAATATGTATAGTGTATACCTAGTAGGTACTGCTCCATTACCTACCGCTAAGCTTTCACCGAAGAACCATTGCTCACGTGTTTTCCAAGAAGTTAGTTACCTCTGAGGTCTGATGATCTCCCTGGCGGAGTGAGCTGAGCACTGTAGGCTTATTAAGTGTAGTGGTGGCTTAAGTGGGATATCCTTGACTCTGTTCCCAGCAGTCATTCAGTAATTTATAATTTCAGAATTTTCTCTGATAAGAGTGGGAGGCTTCGGCTGTGGATAGCTACAGACTACCTACACTACTGGCAAGACGTATCGTCAAGCGATTTATTGTTCCGGTAGCATGCCATGCAGAATCCGATTAAGGGAATAGGTTTAATATAAGGTTAAGTTTAGCATAGGTTTAGTTTGGCAACCTATAAAAGGGTGTGGCAGTTTTACCCTACCCCAAACAGGTTAGCCCGTTACCTTGTCAGTCTGCACCACAGAAAAATGTGGCACCATTAGTTGCCACCAGGTGAGATCGCAGTCAAGAGCTAGCTTATGGTGAACAAAAAAGTCATTTTAAAAAGAGTTTTCTTTTGAAATAACCCGAAAGCACAGAATCATACTAACATTATAAATGCGAAAGTGTGTTTTTTTGTCCTTCAATCACGGCGCAACGATATAATTTTTAGCATGGGCAATCGGCATAGTTGAGGACCTGGGTTCTAGAGAGTGACATAGGCCACTTTTTATCATGGAAAATTGAGGAGTTCCCGCGGGAATAGAAAAATACTTAAACCACGCGGACGATGTCACGGGCATCAGCAAGTACATAATAGTTGCCGAAAGGTAAACCCACAAGTGGCCAGCGTACAGCTACCAAATAACAGCGTGTGAATAATTCAACTCAACCAATCAGCGTTAATATTTCAGTCGCCATTAGTTTCGGCCACGAGGCTAACACATCTACTAATGAGAATACACTACTAGATCCTTTGCCCGCGACTTTATCCGCGTGTATTACACCAAACCCCTATTTCCTCAAAAATCCATTCTTAGCGGATGTCTACGTCATAACAACTATTTGTATGCCAAATTTCAGCCCTATTCGTCCAGTGGTTTGAGCTGTGCGTTGATAGATCAGTCAGTCACCCAGTCAACATTACCTTTTAGATATTTAGACTAACTGATGTCACGAATTCACGTGGACTTCGTCTCCGTGACGTTAGGGTTTTAAAAACTCGTGGGAACTCTTTGTTTTTCCGAGATAAAGTGTCATCACCCTCGAAATTTTCACCTATCCAAAGCATCCATAAATAAAAATTCTTTCCAAAAAACCGACTTTCAACGCCACTGTAAAGTACACTCACAACTCTTATTTCCATTGTTGCAGAAGACAAACAGCAGAAGAAAGAGAAGCAGAGCGCCAAGCAGCCAACCGCTTGATGTTGTCCCTTCAAGCGGAAGCGCTGAGCAAAGGCTACATGCCTGAACCTCCGCCGGGCGCCGCGCCGCTCTCAGCGCTTCATTATCAGAGCCCGCCCAACACGCAAGCGCCATCCTCGAATACGGCGTTGAACGCTTTACAGAGCCTTCAGCCTTGGGCGGGGAACCAAGGCTCGTTTATGAACGCTCCAGGTCAAGCGCCGCCGCCGCACCCACCGCCCGTCGCATCACCTATATGTTGAGATTAGCCTAAACTATATTCGATTTAGGTTTAGTAAAGGATGGTATAAAGATAACTTGAAATTACAGCTGAGCCACGCTGCATAAGACACTTAATAGATTTGCAGGTGCTTTAGCACGGAAGGTGTCAATATCACAATCAAGACAATCACAATTTTTGCAATATTCTTGCTGCACGTATAAGTGTCAGCCATTCAGAGGTGTACTTATAGCTGGATACCAATAGAGATCATAACATTATAGCTGTCAAACTCAGCTTTAGGTTTGATTGTTCTCAATTAATATTTATCATCAAAATCAATTATCAAATCACCGATACTTAATAAATCAAAACTGTGCAGCATTTTGTTGTTGTGATAAATTCTGTACGATATATTTGTAATTTATGACAAATCTATTTAATATACTATTAGAGTCCGTCAAACTCATATGACCCGGTGTCAGCGTCGCTATAAGCATCTATCAAAAATAAAATAAAAACGAAAACTTATCACGTACAAAAATTTGTTCCAATTTTGGCCACCGGGTCAGATCTAAGTTTGACGGACTATATTGTACGCTGTACGCAGAAGCTGGACCAAATTGTTCCCTGACGGTCAAAAACGTCAGGTCAGACGTTTAATTGTCATATCCGCGGTTCCCAGACGTTTTCCTTCTTACTGTGTATTTTCATTTTATTTGCACAGATATAATAATTGTCTTGTAAATCCGATGGTAGGCTTTTATATTTATTATTTTTATCCCATATTATCTACTGCCAATGCCACATTAATAGTGGCAGTCTTGGTGGGTGGACAAGCATAGTACCTACCTATCTAACCTAACCTATCTTTTACATCATTGAATAAGTTATAATAAGAAACTAATAATGTAAATAGGTATGCTGCCCTTGTAGAAACTGCTTTTCGCATAATATTATCACTCAATGTATTGAACAATTTATAGTTCCACAAAGTTATCTGACCCGGTGAAAGCGTCGCTGGTATCATAGATTAATTATAAACCAAGTATATATTGTCTTTGCTGGTATCTATTAAAAAAAGTATTTAAAAAAAACAGGCATATAAATTAGTTCCAATTATGGCCACCGGGTCAGATAAAGTAGGACTATTTGTAGGTAGGTAGATATTAGAATAAGAACTAAAATTATATTTGTGTAAATAATTCAAACAGTATTATATTATTAGCATATAGTAATAAGCGTGTACTTAATTAAGTACTTAAATATAATTTTGAACTAATGTAGCTGGCACATTTCCCATAAAATAATTTATTATTGATAATAATTCGATATTATCAAGTCTAAAGAGATGCGATATTTTATATAGAACACATTTCATTTATATGCATAAAATATGTTTTCTTACTATCAACGAACTACAGTAATGTGTTAGAGATCATCTAATTTAAAAATGAACGCGGCTCACTGAACGTCATTGATGCACTAAGTAGATCTATAACAAATACTCGTATATCCGACCGTAGAATTTGTGTCTAAAAGTAAATAGCCGGTGACTGAACTACCAATGAAGATGTTCACTTTGTGTGTATTGCTATAAGTATATGTCAACACACTGGAGGTGCGTCCATTTTTAGATTAGACAATATCTAGAATTAAAATACTGCAGCCAATTTGACTGAAATAGAGTCTTAGTGATTGTACACCTTTCATCATTGTCACCTTTTATTTCGTAGTCAATTGAAGATATCAATATGCGGAAAAGCACGTACGGCAAACACGCCGGTGTTTGATATGCGAACAGCTTTATTCACACGTCTATGTAATTAATGTTGTAAATAGTAAATTATGTATACCTAATTGATAAAATATAGTTATTACTAATAAAGCTTAATGTGTAGAAGAGAAAACTTACGAGCGTTATGCTGTACTTATTGTAAATTGTTACATGTTTTCAATGAACTGGCTGAGAAACGTCGTTTTAATAAAATAAACGAAATATGTACGAAAAACTGTTTTACTTGACCCTCTGAATATACCTTTGAAACCAAAAGAGGTCCACGGGTTCGATTCCCGAATGTAATTTGGTACTTTACCAAAATTATCATTTATCACTTCCAATACGTACCTACCTAACATAAAAGTTAAGTTAGTGGAAATAAATAGATTTGGAATGATAATTATTTGTTACCTGTTGTCCTAAGTACCTAAGCGACAAACGCGACACCGCGACTCGATACGACGCAACGCGACAGCATCAAACAGTAGCTGACCCTTCACGTGGCCTACGTTGTCGCGTAGATACGTATGCCATTTTCTATGGCGTCGTATCGTATCGCGCCGGCCTACTATGTACTGAGCACGGATCTCCTCTCCGAGTAAGAAGGGTTGAGGCCATATTATAGCCTCTACCACGCCGCGCTCGCCAAGTCCGGCTTGGCATCACTTACGAAAATTAAGAAAATTAAGGAAACCTAGCTCAGGCCTGCAGGTTTCCTCACGATTTTTAACCGTCAAAGCATGTGATATCTAACGTGCTTGAATACCTCATTCTTTGACGCCCGGTCAAAGTGTTTACATCTACCCGTCAGACCTCCTCACTAAAATTGCAGTTTTAAGCAGTGATCACCCCGTGTTTGATTAAATAGTGAACATAAATGTACTATATAGTGTATAAACAAAAGTGTGTATGATTTCTAAAACGAAACAAAGTGTATTACTAAAGTAAATAGTTACAATAAGCCAGTTCGAAACGTATCAGCTGACGTGTGCGTGACAGTGCAAGGTGACCAGCGCAAGCGATAGACGCGGTTATGCATACTGCGTAAGTGTCACCCTCGCGTGAAGTGCATCGCCGCTGATTCACTGGCTGCCGAGACGTCGCTCGGTCAAAGAATAAAAGAACCGACTGGACACATTTCAACGCTTGCCTCTGTGAGTCTTGTGTTTGATATATTAGCTACTAGGTGCTCTTTTGTAACGATTTCTTTTATTCTGCTTACTTTCCGACATTAAAACGTCAATAATATGTCGGACTCCTCCGATTCAGGCGCCACAAAGCGGTCCACAAAAGCGAAAGGGAAACCGTGCACCCCAACAAAACGCACGGGGACCGCTAGGGCTAGGAGACCAGTGCTTCCGAAAATAAAAATTGCTACGCAACAGGAGAGCGCTCTGAGCCAAACACATACTCCAGAACCTGAACCTGTACCCATAAGGGAAACAGAGCACACCCAGGAGGGGGAGCCGTCAATGGGTATTCAGGTAGAAGTCATCACTGACAGCAGTGATGGCGAGGGCTATGACGAGGGATTATTGCAAGAGCACTTAACGTCCACTCCTGAGATCGCGCCACCAACCAAGCCAAGGTCGGATTCTTCTCTGTTACGTATAAAAGCCCAATTGAGAGCGGCAGCCGCGGCAACATTAGAGGGTAGTGTCAGGCAGGCCGCGGAACCAGAGGATGGAGAAAAATCTAATGAATCTGTCACCTCTGACACGTCGGCTGTTGGTGGGGGAGCCCTCCACGAGATACCACGGCTTGCTGGGGCGTTACTACAGCAGAGCAAAGCAAAACTAGAGGAGAGTCGCACCCTCAACAAGGAGATCCGGGAGGCCATATGTAGTGGCTTGCACGGTCTATATGAGATGATTCTCAGGTTGGCTGATTCCCGAAATCGGCACATTGCTGAGAAGGAGAAATCCAAATCCCACTACGAACATCTTATAGGGAGGATGGAGGCCAGGCACGCCAATGCACTCAAGGATCTGCAAAATAGGCAGCAGGAAAGAGAGGCTGATATTGCTTCGAACGTCCTTAAGACGTTCAAGGAGGCAGAGGCTGCAAGATATCTGGTGTATGAAATTGAGGCCCGCTTTAGAGACCACGATGCCTGGGAGCAGAGAATCGAGAGCGAACTTGGAAAACTCTCGAGTAACCTCAACAGCGAAGAGAGGCAAGTCGCTCACACATTTCTGACCTCAGGTCAAGCGACCATTACAAACGCGGCCTCCTCTGACGCTATCATTAAGATCCAGAAAGACATTGAGGAGCTACGACAGGAGTTGTGCCTAAAAGAGGCGCCAAAAGTAGCGGAAGCTCAACCGTTAACCAAACTGCAGTCATTGACCGTTCAGGACGGACACGACACGACTCAAACGCCTTCTATGCGCCCATCGTATGCGAGTGTGGTGGGCAGACCTCAGCATGGGGTAATCCTTGAATCTGTGGACCCTCGTCAGACGAGTGGTGACATAATGAAGGACATCCAATCTAAGGTAGATGTAATCAACTTAGGGATAAGAATCAACAAAGTGTCAAAACTAAGCAAACAGAGAGTGGTTATCAATTGTGATACTGAAGAGGACAAGGAAGCCCTGAAGCGAGCAATAGAGTCCTCCAATAACAAGCTAACCATCTCCACGACCAGGGTCAAGAAGCCCTTAATCAAGCTCATCGGAGTGATCACTGACTTAACCGATGCAAAAATTGAGGAGGCAATCTTCAAGCAAAATAGCAACCTGGTAGCCGATCTAAGCCACCAAGATGCAACTTTCAGAGTCCTAAGACGCACGAAGTGTAGGAATAACCTGCTGACAAACGTAGTAATAGAAGTCAGCACTGCACTTTGGAAGACTATGAAAGATCAAAAACTCAGGATAGGCTACCAGGTGATAACCGCTGTAGATCAGTCACCGATCGTACAATGCTACAAATGCATGACATTTGCACACAGGGCTCAGGAATGTAAAAATGAAAATAGATGTGGACACTGCGCTGACAATCACGACTCCAGGGCTTGTCCCAATAGAGGCGGTGCACCCACGTGCGTAAATTGCAAATCAAAAGGTAGTAGCCACACGTCGCACCCAGCTTATAGTACCGACTGCCCGGAATGGTCCAAGTGGGACCGGTTAGCAAGGGCAGCGGTAGCGTACTGCTAAGGGTGACCAAGCCCAACTTGACAGCAATAAACCAATGCCCGAGCCAACCACAAATTTGATCAAAATAGCCCAAGTTAATCTTGGACGTGGTTTTGCAGCTCAAAAAGAATGCGTGCACGCAGCCGCTCATTGCAGAATATCTGTAGTATTAGCACAGGAACCGTATGTGGGGGCAAAGGCCCATATAACGATTCCTCAATGTAGAGTTATCCAAAAGCTAACGAATAACCGTGATAAGCCAGTCAAATCGGCAATTTTCGTTTTTGACCAAAATATTCCAGTAATAGAAAATCCTGATCTTATCTGTGAGAATATCGTAGCTGTTGTTATAAAAATAAAAGGTATGTTATTAGGATTAATAAGCGTTTACTTGGAAAAAGATAAAGATATAGCACAAGACCTAAATAGGATAACAGAAGTCATGCGGGAGTTGACTGAAGAACAATAAAATGAGTAGATATTAAAGTAGGTAACTGATTATAAAAATAATAATGATACGCTACGATTACGTTCACATGTTTATTAAAACCATCAAATTGTCTTCAGTAAACTCATCACAGACCATTTCAACTTCCCGTCCACCAAACCACAAATTATACAAATACGAAAAAGGCAAAAAATGGGAAGCTATCAAGAAAACAATTGTCTCAAAACTACATTAAACGAAATCGATTTGAAGTAAAAAATGCTATTTCCGTCCTCGAAATCGTTCGGTTTAGCGACAATTTAGGATCTCCAATTACATAGTAATACAGTTTTAATATCTTCGAGGCAAGGAGGTGGATGGTACCTAATTGCATAGATTATAAACGTACGTGACTCCCGCGCAGACATTAGGTACCGTCGTTTTTTAATGCAGTTTAAAAATAAATGCATTGGATTTGGTATGCCTTCCATTATAAGAAATTGTTTTTGGTTCTGTTTATGTTATTGGTAGGTTTTCAAATGATTCATGATTCAATTTTATTTATTAATCATAAATCATAAATTTATTTCAGTTCTAGCAAGTCCCTAGCATTATGACCTGCCAGTATTAGTGCGATAAGTAATAATTGTGATCATTATTATATCTCAACCCATCGCTCACTACTGAGTCTATTTCTAAGGTTTTTGTGGTTTCAGCCACAGTCCACTGCGCTGGTCAAATGCGGATCGACAACTAAACGCAATTTAAAAGGCTGTGGACGCTGCAGGCTGATGCATTGGACATTAAAATAATGAAAATGATTACTGTATCAGAAAAAAACTACTTATAATCTCAATCCAAAACAAAAAAATATATAGAGCAGTAACGATTTTAAATTTTTTGTCGCCAATGTTGCATGTCATAATTTTGTCTCAAATTAGTCGTCAAATGAGAGACACGGGTATCGACGACCGACGCGACGTTTGACAAATAATCGGCATTGCGTGACTCAGTGAGGACAAAATCCATGAGGTAGTGATTATAGTCTAAACTAGCTGATGCCCGCGACTACGTCCGCGTGAATTGAGATTTTTTGGTTCCCGCGGAACTCCTTAGTTTTCCGGAATAAAAAGTAGCCTATGTGTTATTCCAGACTATAATCTATCTCTGTGTCAAATTTCATCCAGATCCGTTCAGACGTTCGGGCGTGATTGAGTATGAAACATCCATCCATATGAAAATTCTTTCCAAAAAACCGACTTCCAAAGCCACTGTGAAGTAAAAAATAATTTTAATTTCTACACACTATGTTGAAGTCACGCGTCAACTATGCCTATATTTGTTATACTCGCCCGACTTCAACATAGTGTGTAGAAATCAAAGTTATTTTTTACTTTACAGTGGCTTTGGAAGTCGGTTTTTTGGAAAGAATTTTAAGCTATTGCATAGCTTCTATCGCGGGCCTTGAGCGTGGAAACCGAATCCAGAAATTCCGCAACGAAAATAACCTAACACCCCCCACTCCGACCGGCACAGCGGTGATACTTTTTAGGGTTCCGTACCCAAAGGGTAAAAACGGGACCCTATTACTAAGACTCCGCTGTCTGTCTGTCTGTCTGTCTGTCTGTCTGTCTGTCTGTCTGTCTGTCTGTCTGTCTGTCTGTCTGTCTCCAGGCTGTATCTCATAGACCGTGATAGCTAGAAAGCTGAAATTTTCACAAATGATGTATTTCCGTTGCCGCTATAACAACAAATACTAAAAATTTAAAAAATATATATATTAAGGGGGGTCCCCATACAATAAACGTGTTTTTTTTCGTATTTTTTTGCTCAATATTAAAAACGGTAACAGGTAGACGGTTCAAATTTTCACAGAATATTAACTTGTATATTACCTTTCAAAATAAATAATTAAATATCAATAAAGTAAATATTAAAGGGGGGCTCCCATACAACAAACGAAATTTTTTGATATTAACAGTAAACCTCTACAAACAAAGTTAGTTTTGCGGTCCATTAACAAAGGTAATTATACCTACTTCTTGAGTACGGAACCCTCGGTGCGCGAGTCCGACTCGCACTTGGCCGGTTTTTAGTTTTGCCATGTATTTTCCAGATATTTAGAAGATATCAAGTCTCAAACTTATGTTTCTTATTTCAGTTACTATAAACCTATAGTTTCAATGATAAATATTCCTGAATAACCTACATGTATTGTAAGATAATAAAAATATTTTGAACAATATTAACTTCTCATTCATTTAATAAAAGAAAAAAAATTGTTTTCTATCGGTCACCACGCTCAAAAAGTGTAACTTGAATTAATATCAAAGAAAAACAAAGAAAAAAAAATACTGAATAAATAAAATACATAAATAATTATAATTACATAAGTTGATAAAAAATTATATGCAATAGCTTTACCGCGGCAGTCTCCGAGTGCCACACGTTTTTTTTATTTATTTTTAACTTTTTAGTGTACTCTAAATCCCTACCGCTTAGGAGTGCAGTACCATGCAGCACCAGAGTTGAGGAGTTGGAAATTGGGTTTAAGTATGAAGTCGTTGCTTGACACCTACAATATTAATTCATCATAAAAAAATCCTAAACCACTATGTTTAAGGAGTTCTGTACCCTGCAGCATCAGGGTTGAGGAGTTGGGACTTGGATTTAAGCATGAAGCCGTTGCTTGACACCTACAATATTAATTCATCATAAAAAAATCTTAAATCGCTATATTTAAGGAGTTCTGTACCCTACAGCATCTGGGTTGAGGAGTTGGGAGTTGAGTTGTATCGTATACACGTGACTTGATACCTACTATATAAATTCACCATCAAAATTTCCTAACTCACTAGTTTTGATGATTTCATGTAGTACGGTACACCTACAGCATCAGGATTGAGGATTTGGAGTCAGAATTTTTTATGGGACCACCTCGTGAGCTTCCTCTAACCAATGAAAAAATGTTCAAATCGGTTTAGAAACCACGGAGATATGCACCGACATACATTAAAAAAAAAAAAAGATACGCGCGGAATTGAGAACCTCCTCCTTTTTTGGAAGTCGGTTAAAATAGCTATTTATGCAACTGTATCGTAATGAGAGTCATTTTAATTCGAGTGCTGTTTTTTGATACGAGGCTTGCCGAGGCTAGCCAATGAGAAATGTTATTACCTCGTCCCCCGCCTAAAAGTGGTGAGATGTGTTTCAAAGCGAAAATGTGACTATTAGCTCTCAATAGGTTTACTACTCGGTGATTTCAGCTCTTTTCTAAGATGGTATAGGAAGTATGGACTAAGGATCTCAGTCAAACGATGGATATTTCACCGACACTGAAATTTCAGGCTATAATATGGATGTCTTAAAAACATGAATGAATAAAATAAGTAGATATTTACTCGTCTGTACCTTTCAAGTTATTGTGCATTTTTAGGGAAACAGTAATTTTCAGATAAATTAAAAAAAGATGTTAATATCACGATTCACGCTTGAGCCTACCATTAAACAATTGTATTGATTTGTTTTTAAAATTCCTATCCAAATCAACCCCACTATGAAATAGCAAAGCAGTTGACGCTGTGTTTTTGTCGTCAATTTGTCGTCACGACACGTCACGTCACCTTCAGCGATCCTACAGTTCATAGACAACTACCCAATTATTGGTTTGTTCTGTTTCACACGCGATATCTACAAGTTTTTATTTTTATTAAAAAAGCGGGTACTTTGAGTCAGAGACAAGTAACATTTTACTGTTGTATCTACGTACCTATTCTGTGGTTGTAGGTATGTCATTAATCAAGCATTCTTTCTTGGTTAGTTAAAATGGTTTTGTGTTTATTTACCTGTTAAATGTTTTGAAATAATTGTGAAAACTTGTAAAAACGTAGGTACGTCGTACGAATTGGTACGTCAAGGTTCCCTGACTGGATAATATGTTGCGGCTTCAACAAATATCTCAAAAACACAAACACAAAGGTTGTCTGTAAGTGATTGCTTATGCAATAAGACCGCCTTGGCACATTTCTATGAAGTCTTACTACTGCTTTTTAACTGTGTGTGCAATAAAGAATTCTAAATAAATCTATATATCTATATATATAAAAGCGAAATACCACTCACTCACTCACTCACTCACTGACTAATCACGATATCTCAGGAACTATAAAGCGTACAGACTTGAAAGGGGTTTGAACCTTTTTGTATGGAAGCTGGCATAGCGTCCCGCCGCCATTTTGATTTTTTTTCGAAATCGCGGCGCACGATGAAAGTGGTATGTATGGATAGAGGACACATAGACGAACAAATAATGTCAAGTAACATAGTACCCCAAAGTGTCACGTTACCGAGATATTTGGAGGTAAAGATAGACATATGAGGACAACGACAATCATTAAAAATAGACTTATTACGTGTCTACAGGTGTTAGATTGTATCCAAATAATCGCTCCCAGGTTGATTATTATTATTACTGTTTATTAGAAGAGAGTAGGTACATTACATACTACTCGGTGCACGAGAAAACTACTACTACAATTAATTATTTGCCTACTAAATCGCATCGCATCGCAATGAATCGCTATATTATGTCAAAGTATCTCGCGCGCGCGTGTTGGCTTGTCTTAATGTCTTTCATCCCGCTGCATTATGAAATGAACAGTAAAATAATGTCGTTGCAGACTTAGATTATTTAATTGCTCGTTGCAGAGATATGTGGAACTAAAGATCGCTATACCTAATAATAATTAGAACGATGACACACATAATGGGTTGGGTGGTCGGATTGTACGCAAAATAATACAAATGAATAGTCAACAGCTCTATCCCCCTCCCGCCGTACCTACTTTTTGTTATGACACGGCTTGTCTTCCATTGTCTTGCCGGTCTCATCTTGCCTTAAAGATGTTCTTAATAGTAAGTCCTGATGGATATATAATTGAAGCGTTTGGGCCTTATGCGGCCACCAAATCCGATGCCACTATTATGGAGGAATTAATGAGCGAGGATGAAGATAACCCTTTCCATTGGTTCTTCGAAAACAAAGATATTTTTATTCTGGATCGAGGATTTCATGATGTAGTCGAGAAAATGAACGAGATTGGGTATAAAACCTACCTGCCACTTACAAAAGACGACGACTAACGTCAGCTTACTACCCAACAGGCGAACGAATCTCGCAAAGTGACGTTGTGTCGTTGGGTATGTGGAAACAATCAATGGTCGTTTAAAAAACCAATTTCGTCAACTGAGGTCCCAGTATGTCAATATAGCCGCACCGCATCTAAAACAGGAAATAAAAATAGCTTGTGCTTTGTTAAACGCGTTTGGAAAACGGTTGGTAGACAACCGACTCGTAAATCAAATAATAAACGAAATATATTTAAAATATGAATAATCCAAACCTTATATCAGAGTTGGTGATACAAAACAATTTCAACCAACGCAGAGCAGCTTTTCAAGCTATAGATGCTAACCACGGCTTTGAACACTTCCCAAACCTTTCATATTATGATGATTTATTAATTATGTCCTTAGGACCTTACCAAGTAGAGCAATCGAGAAGTTATTACGGTGAACACGTTAAAGAGAATGGTACATTTTTCATCGAAGTGTATGAAGATTTAGAAATTGATTATAATCTTACCCAATTCGGCATTGTAGCTCTCAATCCTTGGCTCGCAAGAGCTAAAATACATTCACGACATCAATCCACCCGCATGTATTTCGTTTACATCTTGCTGGATAATAGTTTACAAGGCAGAAATAAAATCATTGGACACTACTGTAACTGTCTTGTGGGAATGCGAACCCTCGGATGCTGTGCCCATGTTATGTGCATTATATGGTACATGGCTTGGGCTCGGCATCAAGAAACCCATATTCGACCTTCTGCCGAGTTTGTGGATTATGTAATTAGGGATGCAGACGATGATAATTAATCTTGTATTAGGTGAATTAAAATAAGCACATACTTATATTCTATATCGTGATTGACATGATCTTTATCGTGATGACATTTGTTTTATCGTGATTTCAATACACAACATTTTGATTTGAAACAAACTGATAGCCCACTCGATGCAAATATGCATGATACGTGTTAGATATATTATAATTCTTTTTAGTGCAGTTTCTGTACGTTAGTATTATTCCTTATTCCGTGATTGTACTTACAGCAATAAATAAATGATTCTTAACATCAATCACACGCCTTTTGTTTTATTTTTAACCAGTAGAGCAGTACAATTATTTTTACTATAGTTGTTATTTTTTGGTACAAGTAGGTACTACATAGGTATCTAACTAGCTGCAATACTTACCCACTTAAAAAATGTTTTCAAGCTAAGTGACATGCGACCAACGCGACATGTCGACTGCGTTTCATTATGATGCGCTTTAGTAGATAAATAATTTATTATAGTAGTAGTTTTCTCGTAGATACTCCTAGTAGTAAGTAATGTACCTACTCTCTTCTAATAAACAGTAATAATAATAATCAACCTGGGAACGATTATTTGCATACAATTTGACGCCTGTAGACACGTAATAAGTCTATTTTTAATGATTGTCGTTGTCCTCATATGTCTATCTTTACCTCCAATTATCTTGGGAACGTGACATTTTGGGGTACTATGTTACTTGACATTATTTGTTCGTCTATGTGTCCTCTGTCCATATATACCACTTTCATCGTGCGCCGCGATTTTGAAAAAAAATCAAAATGGCGGCAGGTCGCTATGCCAGAAAGTTTCAATCCCCTTTGAAAGGTAGATTCCTTCTAGTTGTAGACGCCAGCTAAGAACGGGTTTTGAGAAAATCCACCCCTAAGGGGTTAAAATAGGGGTTGGAAGTTGGAGACATGAAAATTGGAAATTAAGTTATTAGTTATAAATACGCGGACGAAGTCGCGGGCGACCTCTAGTAAGATATAAATGTCACCGTAAGATTGCAAAGGCCGTTGGATTGTAATCTAACTAGCGATATTGTAAACTGTCGACAGATTACAATTTAACGCATTATTTTTCGGTAGATTGTAATCTGTTAGATATATTAACCCGATAAAACCTAAGTGCCCGGCCTGGGGCCGGGCACTACGTGATTATTTATGTCGAACCCTAACCTAACCTACAAGAAAGAGACAAGAAAACATAAATACAATGAATATTTTAAAAATTGTCACTCGGAACATTGAACGGTTCACAACCCGTCGACAGTTTACAATATCGCTAGTTGGATTACAATCTAACTGTTTTTGCAATCTTACGGTGACATAAATAAATCACAATTTCACATATTCATACAAATAAATCGTTTCTTTGCATCTTTCATGGTAGGTAACATCCCGGGGAAGGTAAAAAAATGTATCTGTTCAACCGATTTGGATGAAATTTGGTATAGGGATAAGTTATATCCCCGGGAAGGACGTAGGCTACTTTTTATCCCGGAAAATTCAAGAGTTCCCGCGGGAATCAAAAAACTTAATCCACGCGGACGAAGTCACGGGATTCATCTAGTAATTAATAAATTGCAGCGTTTTAAGCTTCAATGCACGCAGTGTTTTACAGAATCAAATTGGAAAACTGTTACATTTTCAGACCACGTTAAAGGTAGGCAATTATTCTCGTTAGGTAGTCGTGGTACTGGAACTCAAGTATTATTTATTAGAGGGCGGCGCGAAAAGCAATTAACGCGTAAGTGAGACTGATTAGCGCCGTATCAAATATAATCCGGGGTTGGCAAGCAATTTGAGGTTCGTGCACGCCTATGAACGGATAGAAGTGGCACAATTTTTTGCGCGGAAAATAATGTCCTTGTACCAAGTCATTAAAATATACCTTGACTTGCTGATGCCCGACTTCGTGTTTGTTTACGCTTTCACGGCCCATCTTTTATACCGATTTTGATGATATTTAGTACAGACATTGGTTGTGTCCCAGAAAATTAAGGAGTTTATGCCGAAAATTAAAAAAACATTAAATATGATAATGATAATGAAAAACTCTTTATTTGTTCCATAAACCATCGTACAGAGTTTCTTAAAATTACCCTGGACCCCCAAGCTAGGATAGCCCGTGTCTTGGGAGTCAGTCTCTTCCCAGTGCAATGTAAAATTATATTAGAAAAAGGGACTGAGTTAAGGTTAGTAGTTAGCTTACATTAATGAATTAAGATTATATTACAGATACAAACAATTAATCCTAAAATCAAAATAAAATATATTCCCTTAATATTAATTTTGATATTTACAGTAATTCAAATCCCGCTGAAAGGAAGGAGTTAGTCTTGTCCAAACCAAGGTTCCGTTTTTTATTCCATGTCCTGGGACCATACTGCCAACGCTTAAAGCAATAGGTATTGTTTCATTATTGTTGACTTTTGTATTTTAGAAATATAATCCTTATTTTAGGAGCGTCAAGGTACCTACTTACGTGACATCAAACTGTCATTTTGAGTGATATTGTTTTGTCAGTATGGCCCCTGTTCTATCCCTTGCTTAAGTCTTCCGTGTTTGGAGCTGAGCTAGGCATCACCCGACTCATTAAGGGACCGCAGTCGTATCAAATACGTTGCGAATTACAAACATCCAGCCATCTAGCGCTGCTTGTGGGCTTTAAATACAACCTACATCTACATATTACCTGCTAGTACATATCTATTTACTGCATATCTATTTACTTTATGCATATTAAACAAATAATCCCGACCGATTGACTGACTGACTAATAAACTGAATGACTGACTGACTGATCTATCAACACACAGTCCACGGGGGTTTTATTTTCTTCTTGGCAGAAGGAAATCCCACGGATTTCAACAGACGTGCCGGATTCCACTGGAGTGCTCCCGGTGACATAAGACTAAAACCATAACCTTCTCTGGCCACTGGGGTTACACATGACATTTTCATAGTATGTTGCAGTATAACGTAGGCCTAGGCGGAGGCACTGGCTAAGGAAATATTTGTGGGAATGTTAAACAAGGAAATGAAAGTTTGTATGGAATTCCGTAATTTGTCTATCAATTTAAGTATGTAACATACCTACTTGAAATTTGAATTTCTCATTTGAATGTCGATTTTTTGAAAAAAACACGTGTCTCTGTTAGATTTGTTTCCTATTCGAAATAGAATGTATGTATTAAATTATTAAATGCTTATATTTAAATACGATTGCTATTTTTAATTTATCTAATTATTATTAAATATTTTGAATTGAAAACTTAACGAAATAAGAACTTAACAAGAATTAAACTTGTGTATTCGGATCTTTATTTTTATATCAGGAAGAAAATAGCTTTATTCTTTAGAAATATCAACGAAATTACGAAACCGAAACGAATACTTTCAACAGTCACTCAGTTCTTGTGGTTCCACATCGTCCCTGGTACTATAATACGTACCTACTGAAGGTACAGTCGTACCTAAGTGTAAACCGATCTTCCGCAGGTGTTGACGTCATGAATATTTGAACGCAAGACGGTCAAGGGTCAGAGTCGAGCTGTCATCCGTCAAAGTCAATTTTAACTTAAAATTCACTCTTTATTTTCAATTTTTTTTGCCAAGTAAGGGGGAAAATAAAAGCGTTATCGAGTCGGGGCGATGAAAATAATAGGGGGAGAGTTTTAAACATTGAAAAGTTGGCTTGTTAAATATTAATACTTTTCGATTTGATTGTAGGCATCTAGGTTCGTACCTGGGGCACAATTATTGACTTTCGTGTGTTAGAATTATAGTCCTTATTACGTGTCCTTAGTACGTGACATCAAACTGTCATTTTGAGTAATATTGCTTTAGTATTGCTTTAAGGGTTGGCAGTATGGCAACTGCGGGTGCCTATTCAGGCGTGGGTATTTCAGGGTTTGCTTCATTCGGTTACATACGGTCTTAATAATTATTATAAAAACTAGCTGATGCCCGCGACTTCGTCCGCGTGGATTGAGATTTTTTGGTTCCTGCGGGAACTCTTTAATTTTCCGTGATAAAAAGTAGCCATACTTACTATAATCTATATCTGTGCCAAATTTCATCCAGGTCCGTTCTGCCGTTCTGGCGTGATTGAGTAACAAACATCCATCTGTAAAAACTTTCGCATAATAATATTAGTAGGTACATAGATCAGTCAGTTTAGTTTCTCACTTTATATTTTCATATTTCATATTTTAAAATATTAAATTTAATCACGAATCACTTACCAAAATAGCGTGGGAGAATCTCGCATAGTTTGGTGTGACGATTTCCAAATACGGTTATAATTCGTCTCTAGAGAACAAAACTTATGATGGGGCTCGGTTCCACCAAAACCAGCTTACTTGACCCTTGTGATATCGAATTCTATGGAATTTTACCTACGTTTTATGAAAATGTATGAAAGGCGAGGGGTAACGATAACTGGTTGTTATATTCGCACGAATATTGTATGACGGGAGAGGCAGGGACGTAGGATTAGTGAATGATTTACTGATAGCGCGGGTCAAGTGGGAAAACTATTATTATGATGTTTTCAATTCCCATCCTTTGGATACTGTGGCCAATTCTGTTTAACACAATCTCTAAACTAAACTAAAATGACAGCTTTAAAGCTGTCCCTTTCCGCAGGGAGTATTATGAAAGAGTTAGCAATATTTTTAATGCTGTCATTTTACAATATTTTGTAGTTTAGTTTAGAGATTGTACACTACACTACAGAATCAACCACTGTCTTACATATTATACAATCTCTACATTCTTTTTATAAATAACTAGATGATGCCCGCGACTTCGTCCGCGTGGATTGATGTTTTTTGATTCCCGCGGGAACTCTTAAATTTTCCGGGATAAAAAGTAGCCTATGTCCTTCCCCGGGATACAACCTACCCCTGTACCAAATTTCATTAAAATCGGTTGAACAGATAATTTTTTTGATTCCCACGGGAACCTTTGAATTTTCCGGGATAAAAAGTAGCCTATGTCCTTCCCCGGGATACAATCTATCCCTGTACCAAATTTCATCAAAATCGGTTGAACAGATGGGCCGTGAAAGCGTAGCAGACAGACAGACAGACAGACAGACAGACAGACAGACAGACAGACAGACAGACACACTTTCGCATTTATAATATTAGTATGGATATGGAAGTATGGATTAGCGAGCAAACGAGCAGGGTCACCTGATGTTAAGTGATTACCGCCGCCCTTGAATATTTGCAACACCAAATGCAGAGCACGTAGTTTAGAAGCAGCTTATTTGGTCTCTCTCATCATCACATCATCACTACAACCCATTAACGTCCCACTGCTGGGCACAGGCCTCCACTCTAATAGGAGAGCGGGAATTAGAGCTTAGACCCACCACGCTGCTCCAATGCGGGTTGGCGGGTTTGGTCTCTCTATATTGAATTAAAATAGGTCAGATCACCTGGGCCCGTATTCTCTAACTCAGTGACTATCAAAAATGAAAGCCACTGACATATATGTAATATCCATTGAAGGTTTACTATGAAATGTTACTTTTTATTTCATAGTAAACCTTCAATGGATATTACATATAATATGTCAGTGGCTTTCATTTTTGATAGTCACTGAGTTAGAGAATACGGGTCCTGGAGTGGGTTCATATTTTTATTTTTGTTTCTTTCACAACCTCCACTGCTTGATCTGAAATGGAAGTCAAACTCATAACCATAGTATGAATACAAGGTAAAGTCATGAAACTATTTTTATTATTTTTGTTTTCTATCACAACCTTCACTGCTTGATCTGAAATGGAAGCCAAACTAATAACCCTAGTATGAATACAAGGTAAAGTCATGAAACTATTTTTTTATTTTTGTTTTCTATCACAACCTTCACTGCTTGATCTGAAATGGAAGCCAAACTAATAACCCTAGTATGAATACAAGGTAAAGTCATGAAACTATTTTTTTATTTTTGTTTTCTATCACAACCTTCACTGCTTGATCTGAAATGGAAGTCAAACTAATAACCCTAGTATGAATACAAGGTAAAGTCATGAAACTATTTTTATTATTTTTGTTTTCTATCACAACCTTCACTGCTTGATCTGAAATGGAAGCCAAACTAATAACCCTAGTATGAATACAAGGTAAAGTCATGAAACTATTTTTTTATTTTTGTTTTCTATCACAACCTTCACTGCTTGATCTGAAATGGAAGCCAAACTAATAACCCTAGTATGAATACAAGGTAAAGTCATGAAACTATTTTTTTATTTTTGTTTTCTATCACAACCTTCACTGCTTGATCTGAAATGGAAGTCAAACTAATAACCCTAGTATGAATACAAGGTAAAGTCATGAAACTATTTTTATTATTTTTGTTTTCTATCACAACCTTCACTGCTTGATCTGAAATGGAAGCCAAACTAATAACCCTAGTATGAATACAAGGTAAAGTCATGAAACTATTTTTTTATTTTTGTTTTCTATCACAACCTTCACTGCTTGATCTGAAATGGAAGTCAAACTAATAACCCTAGTATGAATACAAGGTAAAGTCATGAAACTATTTAAAAAAAAAAATTATAACTCGTGTAACGCATACCGGCCATATTCAGAAAATTAGTTATTGCCGTGTGTCTTTCTACTTACTGCAATTGCAACTATTTCAAGAACTGAGAGTAATCATTAATCGTTAGATATTTTAATATACTTGGAACCGAGTTAAATCTTTTAATTCACGTCGGTTCTTTATACGAAAATTTCAAATAAAGACTTGGTACTGAAAGTGGATGAAAATTAAACTGAAAGATTGCAAACATGTACATATTATGCATATACATACATACTAATCATGGAAAAAAAAACAACAGAAAATTTTAATGAGTAAAGTCTCTTTTCGCAATACAAAAGAAAATATTAAATTAAAACGCCATTAAACCAGCTTGTGCGCCCGTTAATAAAAATATCATTAGACGATTGAGTAACAAGCGTACCGCATTACACATTGCCAATTTTCACGTTTTATTAACTCATAAAGACCCCCCTTTCCACTCCCCCCATTGCGTATGATACAAACACAATAACAGTTTTTGTAATCCCCTAGAAACAAGTGCGCCTTCATAAACTTCCAAACCACCCCACAAAGCTTCGGGGTTACTGTAACCCCTAGAGATTACACGCGTTAACTCACTTGATATTGATTCTTCATATCATGCCAAATGAAACCTTATTAGCCAATCAATAGAACACTAAAAACAATAAAATACAGATCAGACTTACGCTTTTGCTGAAATAGACTCAGTAATTGCTACAATCTATGTTTCAGACGCACAAATTCCAATTCTATGTCTAGAAACATAAGGTTTGGTATAGAATGTAATCAGTGGTGAAACTTATGATGTTTTGGAATGGAAACCGAGGCGTGATTCCCATAATCTGCGAAACGTTGGTGCAGTGAATTTTGCACTTGACTGTCCGTTCAATGGATAACATCTTGTTCGAAAGAGATATAAATTAGAAGGGGTGATAGATTCGTATGATCCCGGTGCGGCAGCTAATGTCTTTATTGTTGAGTTCTCACGCATGGCTTCATTGTGCTGTTGAAATTTTTTGATGGTTTTGCCATTTGTTCAACTGCCTACATTTTTTTATTTGTAGGCTAGCGTTTGGCTGCAATAAGACCTGGTGATGCAGCTTTGGAGCGCTCTTGCCTAGAAGATGCCTAAATTCACTCTTGATTTCTAGGTATCTAAATTAAAGTGGAAGGGAAAGCGGAAAGCTGGAAGGGCATTCCAAATCCTAGCGGTTTTACAAACAAGGAAGCAAATTCGTAAATACCTTCGTGTCCGTAGAATTCCCACTGGGTAGTGTGCTGACTCTGACGATGCCTTGCGGTTACGATGCTGAAAACGTGACGGATGAACCAGATTGAGGTCGAACGACATTGGGTTTGTACTGCAGTGTTTACGAAAAACCATCGTCACCCCACTGAAAAGCAACAGACTCCTTACAGAATTACAAGAGTTAAGGAACATTCCACCACGCTGGTCAATTTTATATTGTCAGATTACACATACTTTAGTGAACATTATAATATGGAGAACTTTCAAATAGGTCTCCTCACGATGTTATCCTTCACCGTTTCCAAAAACGGATAATTCCGAAAATTCCGCAGAGATTCGAATCCTGGACACCCAGCTATCTTCCTAACCTAAGTAATTAACTAAAGTGAAAGCGGCATTGACAAATAAATAATTAAATTCGCAACCCCCGTCATATCGATGCATCAAACGATCATATCAGATGCGCATGGCATTATAGTATGGGATAATTCGATCACACCCCTGCGTTTTTATTGTGTGCTGGGTTAGCGCACGCTGTTTAATAGGGTTGGCACGTGGCTATTATTATTTGGAAATTAATTAATTAAATTTTGAGAAGTTTTTAAACTCACTATGTTCTAAGTTATTTGTTTCGTCAATAAAAATTACATTTTATTAATAAATAACACAAATAAAACCCATCCGTGTATGTGATGTTTATTTTTTCATGTTAATTTCTGTTTTAAATAAATAATAAGTAAAACACTTAAAAATTATCCTTCAGGTCCTATAAACTATACTCACGCAAAAAAGTGGTTATAGTGTGATTGAAGGTTTGTTCTTCAATCACGCTGTAACCAACAAACAAGTGGACTTTCGCATTTATAAAAATAGTAAGGAAGTGTGGATTTAAGAGTAAAGAGAAATAATAGTAAGTATAAGGTTATACGTGCATCATTTAGCGTTCTTGAAATACGAGTATAAACAAAACCTAGTAAGGATACCCGACAAAGTCAGGGAATCATGAGAATTCCAATTAAACTGATTAAATAACTTTCAAGTGACAGCCCTATCGCTGTTTTTTAATTCGTTGTCACGGAGTGTGACAGGCAGTTCAAGTGTTTTGTTTGTTTGGACAGATTGTTAATACGGAGTGCTTGTAATCCTGCTTATTCAGTACCAGTAGGCATCGATTGATGTGTTTTTTATTTAATCTATGACACTGTTTTATTCGTTTTGTGAAAAGGCCATCTGTTTCAAAACTTTTATTTGGTGGTAGCAACTAGCAACGCGTTGTGTGGCCGAGTGGTCAAGGCGCTCAGGGCGCGATTCCCAGAGAGAAGCAGGTTCAAATCCTGCCGGTTCCGCGAATTTTTGATATGTATTTAAGTAAGTTTAGCAACGCGTTGATAAAAGTTTTTTGTATGAGGTTCTCATACAAAAAACTTTTATCTCTCATTCTCATTTACTCGTAGGTCCTTTTTTTTTCTACGAATTCATTTCTTAAAAAAAAGTTTTAATTTTTTTTTAAAGCATAATACTGATTTTGAAAAAATAGGTTCATACTTTAATGATTTAGGCTCGAAATACTATGACATAATATTCTATTTAATTCCTTTTTTAGGGTTTTTATTTTAGATGCAGGTACCTACGTATCATCTAAATAACGGTTTTTCTCGGAGTCCATTTCCATTCTTATGCCTACGTAAACATAAACTACATTGGCCTTGTACTCAATAATTGTAGAGTTCTAAAAAGTTGATTTTTAAAATCAACCGACATACAGATTGTACGAAACGTATTTTTTTAGTAATATAAGTATAATATACTGCCTATATACGTAAAAATGAGCTCAATTTTTTTCTGTGATATCGAAGTGCGACACCCACCGCTAGTCCAAAAAGCACATTTCTAGGCTACAAAAACCAATACACCCAAATAAGTAATTAAATTAAATGTTAATCAATACGATCCACATTAATACAATCATTAATTAACAATACATCGGCCATTCTCATAAAGATTCCTATCACGAAACCAGATCGATTATAATTCGATCACAAACAAATAAATTTCATAGCATCACCACTCATCGCTGACCCCTGCCCTCTTTGTACGCCCAAAGACCAGTGGGGGGCGGGCGGGTCAGATCAAACTGGATCTATTCCCTTAACCCACAAAAGCGCGTTAAAGCTCAATAGAACGGGGGCCAATTGCTTTTGTACTCGTAATATTTGATTAGAGAAACAGACGCGACACATTTTGAAAGGGGTTTATACCTACTGCAGTTATTCCCATCAACGCTTCATCACAGATATGTTAGTAGTCTACTTGTATACGAAAGTACCACATGCAGATAGCAAAAGCAAGGGAGATTTGCTGATGTAATGTAATGTAGATAATGCAGATAATGTAATGTAGATAATGGTAGTGACAGAAGGGCTGGCTCATTTTTTGCGCAAAGGATCAGCCTCGCTGTCCAGCGCGGAAATGCAGCCAGCATTCTTGCCACCATTCCACGCGGGCATGATTTATATAGTAATTAGGTTAGGCTAGCTAGCATTAAGTTCTATTGTATTATTTATTTTCAATGTACCTAATGTAACATTTGTTCCTTCTTGACCGACGACAAAATGTCACCGCAATTCTTCGTCAGCCCGTGGAAACTTATCTGACCCGGTGAAATAAAATAAAAACTAAACAGGCATACAAATTAGTTCCAATTTTGGCCACCGCCCACCGGGTCAGATAAGTTTGTAGGACTGTACATACCTACATACGAGTACGTACCTACCTTGAACATTCCGATTAGAAAGCGAAAGTCGTAATTACTAGGCTATTATCTCACCTTTATTAGGTCAACCTTGTAGGCATAATATTACATTGCAATGAATTTGTCACATCTACATTAAGTATGAATACAATATATTCTATGTCCATAACCCCTCGATGATCGCAATAAGTTAATTGTTGCGCAGAAGGGCCGGGTTATAGTCCATAGCATACAGTTATTGATATCGTTAAGTGCGGTTTTGTTTTAGTGCCACTTATAAACTTTATGGGTGAAAGCGGTTAATGATTTCAGATAGCAAATTAAGGCTGCACAGAAGCTATAAGAAAATTGGGGGAGGCTTCAACATCCGTTAAGTTTCCTGACGGTTCTTCTCGTCATAACAGAGTATTATATTATACCTATTATTCGGTGGATCGACGCCCATACAAATTACAAACAAGCGTAACCACAGAATATTAATAGGTACAAGGCTACATGCTGCATTCTTTTTTGTTTGAATGACAGAATTTTGAATCGAAAATTCTGCCAACGCAAAAAAGCAGAAAACACATACGCCTTTGCTGCCTAACCAGTGAGCAAAAGTCATCACACGATAGCAAAGCATTGTTTTTTTTTAAATTTTTAAATTTTTTACCATGTGAACGTCTTACTGACGTCAGGTTTGTAACAGGTCACAAATAACTGCCAACATACCCAATGCAGATGCTATTGGGATAAAAAGAATCTCTTTTCTTCGTATATGGTAACAGCCACACGAGAAAAAAGAATAGGTTAACTTTGTCTATAGGAGACATATATATATATACCGATACTTATATATAATATACTAAATACTTATATATATTTATAGTGTTTTTAATGTTAACTGTCATCCTAACAGAATCTGGATATGATAGTACCGAGTAAACTGGGTCCCATTCCACGAACAGTTCTCAACAGTTAAATTATCTCGCAACAGCATATAACGCACCCTCTTTTTAATTTGTCAAGCGCAATCCATTGATGAACTGCTCCCCTAAACTAACTCAATTATAACACAATTTTATACTGATGCGCTTTTCTGATCCATTCCATTATTTATTGGTGTCTGTTTATTTTTGTTTGAAGGAACTGGAAGTTTAATTCGCTATAATCCGCCATAATAGGTAAATCTATATGGTACAGTATGTATTTTTTTTTAACCACTACAACTTCGTCCGTCCACGACGGACGGTGGACGGACGACATCAAGGGAGTCGCAGGGAGTCGCTGGATCCAGGCGGCGCAAGACCGTGGCTTGTGGAAGACCCTACAAGAGACCTATGTCCAGCTGTGGACGTCCATCGGTTGACAACGACGACGACGACGACTACAACTTAGCCCTTGACTGCGATCTCATCTGCTGGTAAGTGATGATGCAGTCTAAGATGGTAGCAGGCTAACCTATTAGGGGCATAGCAGTCATATTAAATCCATACCCCTATTCGGTTTCTACACTGCATCGTACCGGAAAACGAAATCGCTTGGCGGCACCTCTTTTGCCGGTAGGGTGGTAACTAGCCACGGCCGAAGCCTCCCACCAGGCCAGACCAAGGAAAATTCAGAAATTAAAAATTCCCAAATTGACCCTGCCGGGGATCGAACCCGGGACCTCCGCACGTTAAGACAACAGCGCTACACACTGCGCCACGGAGGTCGTCAAAAATGTGTGTCTTGCAATATTCACCACACAACAGAAACTTTCCCAAATTATTCTCAACTTACATTTCACTCCGATACCGGAGCATCTTCATGAGATGTTGACTTTACCATCGTGCATTGTCGAGTCAACATCTCCTGAAGATGCTCCGGTACCGGAATGAAACGTACACGTTGAGAATAATTTGGGAAAGTTTGAGTGGTGTGATGAATACCTATCGCAAGATACACACAGCCTGAATTCTGAATTTGTAAATTGCCTATCCCAGCTTACAGATATCGAACCTCCCAAGTCCCACTTGTGACCACGGAACACACCACTGTGCCAGGATAAGTGCTTTTGAAACCCGAGTCTTATTTTTATTTTTTTATAAAAATTTCTTTACCATAATTTTCAAAACAAAAAAGGGAATCTGCTTAGTCTTCATTATTTGTTTGTTTTCTTTTACCGTATTTTCACTGTGGTCGATCTGTTCGAATTTAATCAACGGTATGACGCGGGTATTAATGAGTAAAATGACAACAATATTACCGACTATGATAGAGGGAGTGTTCTGTTTAATTATTCACGTCCTCTCGTGGTGCGTTTTAGTTTCAATACACACTTGCAACCTGGGCCATACTGCCCACACTCAAAGCCATATTGTTTCATTATTGTTGACTTTCGTGTTTTAGAATTATAGCCCTTATTTTAGGAATGTCAAGGCCGGTGACATTAAACTATCTTTGAGTAATACTGCTTACGTATTGCTTTAAGCGTTAGCAGCACAGCTCGTGTGGTTAGCAGTATGGCCTCTGCCTCAACAGAATGTAGAGCTGCAATAATTAGGATCAACGTAATAAATCCCGTGCAAACTGCCAACCTAATCTTTACTAATATTATATTTAGTTAAAAATTTATAATACTTACAGGTTAACGCAAAAAAGCAGAAAACACACATTCTGTTAAAATACGTATTTAACGTACTTAATGTACATTCTACGTTATCTATATATATAAAATTCAAAGTCCTGACTGACTGACTGACTGACTGACTCACTGACTGACTGACTTATATATCAACGCACAGCCTAAACCGCTAGGGTTAGAGACTTGAAATTTGGCAGTAGCTTCCTTTTGTGACGTAGGCGCTCACTAAGGAAGGATTTTTCAAAACTCCACCCCTAAGGGGGTGAAATAGGGGTTGAAAGTTTCTATGAAAATCCGTCATTTCTCAAGTTATATTCATGAAACTTGGTATATGAGCTATCGGTAAAAAATAAAGAAATACGTGTTTCAGTTTTTGAAAATTCTACCCCCGAAGGGGTGAAATAGGGGATGACAGTTAATATGAAAGTCCTTCATTTCTCAAGATATTTCTCAAGTTGTATAAACAAAATTTGGTGTTTTGTCTTTAGATAATAAAGAAAGAAGTATGTGTGGAACAGTTTTTCAAAATTACACCCCCAAAGCGGTAAAATAGGGGTTGATAGTTTGTATGAAAGTCCTTCATTTCTCAAGTTATAGCCATGAAACTTAGCATTTGGGCTTTCAGTTAAATATGCAGATATGTTTCACCATTTTTGAAAATTCGACCCCCAAACGGGTAAAATAGGGGTAGTAAGTTGATGTAAAAGGCCGGCGTTATTCAAGTTAAAGCCATGAAACTTGAAATTTGGGCTACCGGTTTAAATTATGCAATACATAATTCACAGTTTTTATAAATTAAATCCCAAAGGACGTTAAATAGTCCTTCAATCACGCCGCAGCGAAGCAATTACGGATCGACGTGTATTTTTTCATGGGTTCTTTTTATCCCGGAAAATTAAGGAATGCCTATGGGAATTAAAAAACTTATGCCACGCGAAGTCGCGGGTGTCCGCTAGTTGGTTAAAAAATAAATCACTAACAATATATTTAATATAGAATACCTAATGTTTACAAGCAAAAATATTTCTTAGGAGTAGCTATGGTGTCAATCGGAGAAGCACTTTTCTTTCACCCAATTTGCACATCCATGCTCTCTAGTCGCATAGAACTTTATGTCGCGCGACATGTCGCAAGAGTGCACTGTTATAATGATGCGGAAATAATGAGCCGATGAGTGTAATTAAAACTAATTATGTGGATCTACGTGTAATTAAATTGCCGTGTATTTTGGTTGCGCTCTCCGACAGAGATATTTGTGAATTAAATTATGCCCATTAAGATATTAGCGATTGATTCGTAATAACTATTTAATCAAGGAACAATTGGCCAAATCGACGTGTTGCGTGTAGCTTGCACATGTAGTTTGCGATATGCACCGCCCTCACACGAATCTACACGTTAGGATCTGCAAACTAGGTTGTACCACATCTAAGGTATTTTTTTTTATCCACTACAAGTTCTCTCCTGATGGTAAGTGATGATGCAGTCTAAGATGGTAGCGGGCTAACCTGTTAGGGGCATGGCAGTTATATTAAACCCATACCCCTGTTCGGTTTCTACACGGCATCGTACCGGAACGCTGAATCGCTTGGCGGCACGTCTTTGCCGGTAGGGTGGTAACTAGCCACGGCCGAAGCCTCCTACCAGGCCAGACCAGAGAAAATTCAGAAATTATAAATTCCCAAATTAACCTTGCCGGGGACCTCCGCACGTTAAGACAACAGCACTACAAACTGCGCCACGGAGGTTTGTCTGTTATATTGGCGGTTTGGTGTTTGGTGTTTGGGCTGTGTTAACGTAGCACGTCTCCGGTGGAAAGGCACTCTTACTCGTGATATAGGTACCTACTCGCGCGTATCGCACGTAGCTATCCGCAGCCATATAAAAATCACAGCGGCGTACCCACGTACGGAACCGATCACTGCATAGCTCTGCAATCTGCATTAATATTTCACGCGGTACCGCTGTTCCGTGCGTGATGCCAATCGCCAATTTTTGCCTCACCAATATTTGATATCACCAGTAGGTACAGCGTAACCGCCCGTTTCTGCCCCCCGATTGTGTTAGAAAATTGTAATCGTAAACGTTTTTCAAACGTATAATTCGAATAGGGGCCTATACTAAGGGTATGTTCCGATATACACTGCGATCACTGTTCAGTGCTCTTACTGGGGAGAAATTCGTTCCGTTGTGGACTGACAGTATTCTGCCGCAGTATCCTAGGGAAATATATGACGTCATAAATCGTCGCCATTTTTGTACTGTGAGCACTGGCGTTTTCGAGGTAAGGTGCGCTCAGTGTTGACTGCGTTCCGTTTTAAACAGTAACCAGTATAGCTAACTATAAAGGAACAGCTTCGCAGTATACTAAATTGACGTCACACCTTACAGTGCTTGCAGTGTATATCGGAACATAACCTAAATCTATGGGGCCATACTGCCAACGCTGAAAGCAATATTTATGCAATATTATTCAAAATGACAGTTTGATGTCACGTACCTTGACGTTCCTAAAAATAATACTAATATTATAAATGCGAAAGTGTCTCTGTCTGTCTGCTACGCTTTCACGGCCCATCTGTTCAACCGATTTTTAAGAAATTTGGTATAGAGTTAGTTTTTAGGACATAGGTTCTTTTTTTTTCTATCCCGGAAAATTAAATAGTTCCCGCGTGAAACAAAAACCTTCTACTGGCTGGGAAACTACCTCCATGACGGCTTGACACTGCTACCCTCTCATCCATCTAACTACCAGAGGTGTGCGCTCTTCCCCGAGTCACCGACCACCGCTGCACAGCACCTACCACCATCTTCGGCCAGAGGTTCCGGGACAGCCGTCGCTCTGCGCTCTCTTCAACTCACAGGATAGTAAAGTCTAAGCTGCAGCTGTACTCACCTGCTACCGAAAACTCATTACCTTCTCAGGGGACTATCCTTATAAAGCCCCGACCTAGCTCTCCGTCTGATCTGAATACCATTTTAAAATTCAATCCAATCGCACTATATTCAAAATTCAACATTTTATCTCAACCTTGTAAGTCATGCAGCCAAACTTGCAACTAAACCATTAATGACTAACTCAGAACCTAACCTACTTAATTTACTAAGATTTAACAACTCCATTGTTAATTAATTACTTACAATTTAATTAAACCTTGTTAACTTACCTTTAATTTAATTTATCTATTAGGCAATTTACTAGATCATAACCTACCTGCAATCTACATGTACCTAACAAACCCACCTGTGTTACATTGGCGCAGGCACTGGAATGGCCACAGCACTGGAAAGTGGAAGGTCAGTGCAAAATAGTGAATCCCTACGAGAGGCCTATGTCCAGCGGTGGAACCTGCTTACCAATTCCAGGATAGATGGAATTCAAACCACTGTTCCAGAGGGCATAAATAAAGGTGTATTACAAAAGGCTTCTTAATATATTTGCTTGGATATAATTTTTATGACATCCTTCTTTTAGACTCGGACTGTGAGCTCTTGATACTTTTGTTAAAATTTGTAGCAATATCACTACTACGTACGAACGCAGGTTACTACGTTCTGAGTACTTGGTCAGACAATTACTATGTAATAAGTCGTACTATGCCATACTTATACTATGTGGACTGCCTCGTTTGTCTAGTGGTTAGCATGTTCGACTGCGGCCGACGAAGTCCCGGGTTCGAGTCCCGGGTTGGGTCACAACAAGTAAGTATTGGGTTTTTCTGACAAGAAATTCTCAGTACTAGCCCGGAGTTAGGAAGTTGGCGGTGTTTCACCCCCGAGCGTCGGAGAGCACGTTAAGCCGTCGGTCCTGCGCCTGATCTCTCACCGGTCGTGTCGGATTTTCCGTCCCATCGGGCTATGAGAGTAAAAGGAACAGAGAGTGCACCTGTGGTTGCGCACACACTTGTACACTATAATATCTCCCGCGCAGATGGCTAATCTCTCAGGAGATTGGCCGCCGTGGCCGAAATTCGGTCGGGAGGACATTATTATGTGGATGGCGGAGTGGTGGGTCTTATAAGGTGGGGGAATCTTGGTTCAAATCTCGACCGTTTTTCGTAAAAACAAGGGGCAAATCAGGAGTTTATAATTCTATTTGACTTCTATATTTTTAGCGATTTACCACTTTAGCCTTGACTCAGCAGTCAGCATCATACTAGAAAGTGGAAATCACAAAAATGTTGTAGTGATAGGTATGCTTATTTATATGATGACATGATATTAAATGAGGACGTGGTTACGTAAAAGTCGATTATGAATTTTGGATTAAATAAACTATGTTTGTAGAGACATATACGAAGTCTTCATAAGCTTGTACCCAGTCGGTACTTACGAATTGAATTGGATTTTTATTGATTTGATAATAGGTTAGCCGGCTACCATCCTAGACTGCATCATTAAGTACTTACCGTCAGATGAGATTGCAGACAAGGGCTAACTTGTAGTCGATGAAAAAATCGTATTCGAACTATCAAAACGTACTGGTCGAAGAATAGCAGGAAGGTAAGTATCAAAACTACTCATGTATAGTAAGTGCGGACGTGCTCGGTATACAAACGGCCACTAGCATTGTTATTTGGCGGGACATTTACGACGTCGGGAGGCCATTGCTTACGGTTCGAGTTATACACGATTACGGACCTAATGCGGCAAAGTGTGCTTTACTGCACAATTGTGTACCACCTATACTATATAGAGCGGTGAAAGACACTAGGTTGAGATTTTAACTTCCTACTCGTGGATTCGGGGTTCGAATCCCAGGCACGCACCTCTTAAGTTTCAAAATAATAAGAATAACTTTACTGTGCTATAATTATTTAAATATAATAACACTGGCTTGAAACGGAATACGGTAAAAGAAAAACCAAACAGGTTAACTAATACTTGGGACGTCTGGTGGAAGGCTTCGGCAGTAGCTACTAGCTAGTCACCACCCTACAGACCCTAGTTGCACCTTAGATTTGGCATACCGAAGATGCCCTGTACAAACCGATTAGAGGTTTAATATAACTGCCATACCCCTAACAGGTTAGTCAGCTACCATCTTAGACTGCATCATTCCTTACCACCAGGTGAGATCGCAGTACAGAGTACAGAGAGCTCAGAGTGAGAGTACAGAGCTAACTTGTAGTGGATTAAAAAAAATTGGGCTGCAGCAGGATATTATTTACTAGGTACCTGGAAAAAAGAGTTACCGCGTTAAGGTAGCTGTTATTAAATGTGAAAGAACTTGTTAAATACACACCAACATTAAAACATTATTACAAACATGTCTTACATGAAAATCAACATCAAACCCACATAAAAGGGTTATCCAGATACCCAAAAAGGCTAAAAGGGGGGAGCTTTTAATAGGAACTATTAATTACATTTTTATGCACCGCTATCGACTCTCAGTTCGGACTTAAAAGGTTTTAAAGCATTCAATACCTTGGGCGAACACTCACAAATCACTAAAGACACGTTTGATTACGCCAAAATACTGATTTCTTAAGGAGGGTTCTGTTTAAACATCCATACTTAATATTATAAATGCGTAAGTGGGTCTGTCTGTCTGCTGCTTTACGCTTTCACGGTCCATCTGTTCAACCGATTTTGATGAAATTTGGTATAGAGGCAGTTGAAGGACTTAAGCTACTCTTTATACCAGCAAAATTAAGGAGTTCCCGCGGGAATAAAAAACCTAATCCACGCGGACGAAGTGAAATCAGTTGTACTGTGTGCACTGTACAGATGGGCCGTGAAAGCGTAGTAGACAGACAGACGGACGGACAGACAGACAGACACATTTATAATATTAGTATGGATTCAAGACCTGGAGAGTGACATAGGCTACTTTTTCTACCGGAAAATTAAGGAGTTCCCGCGAGAATTAATAACTTAAACCACGCGGACGAAGTCGCGGGTATCAGCTAGCATTTTATAAAATTCAACCCTTTTACCTGCGGAACCCGAAAATCAGTAAAACATAAACCGAGAGCACAGATAAAGAAGCAAAAAGGTAAACATTGGACACGTATTGGGCTAAATATAAATGTCTCCGAGACACATTAAGATAACAGCTGGAATGTTAAAAGCTATTTAATATTATGTTCTGTTCAAACTTTATTACGGACGACGCGGTGACGGGGAAAAGTTTTACACGTATACGACGAATCTCGTCTAAAGTTGGGACTTAGGACGAAATTCGTCTATTGCTGAAGCTTTATGTCGAAATGCGATAGAAGTCGATAACAATTGCCATTTCCACTCAAAAATCCGGCTAACCGAAATCTTTGTGCGAGTACCAATTCTTACCAGCAATGATTTTTAGCTCATTTTTAGCCTTGAATTTGGTGAAATACCTATTTACGAGTACGAGTTTACGACGTGCACTATTGTGTGACATAATGGTAACAGTTGAAATAATATATTGTAGATGCCCATTTATTCAATAGCTGTGTATACCTATAAGTGGCGTGCCACACGGTTATAGACCTTATGTACTATTTTTTAATTTAAGCTTTGTGTTCTCGCCGTTGGTATACCGAAATATAATAAAATAAAAAAAATAAAAATTCTTAAACGGTTGTGGAGGTCCTAGGGATAGAGCTTTTCAGAAGATGCGTAAAATGTAAGAGTGTTTAAAACTGGTTTAGTATAATAAACAGACCCTATTTATTGTGCTAAAAACTATTTAATAATAATATAATACTATGTTTAAACTTTACCATAACAAAGTAAATAAATAATGTTTCGTCGTCTTCGTCACATTTTGTAAAAAATACAGTGAAACTTAAATTATTGTGATTCAAATAGTTATCATATCTTAAAAGCGGTATTTTCTATCATATTTTTTTGTAAAGTGCTAAAACCCTCTCTTTTTAAAAGTCCAATACTTTCGCCCGGCGTCCATGCACTCCGTCGTACAAGGCAGAGGTATTTAAATGAAACCGCGATAAACAACAGGTATTAATGAACGTACAAATGCCTCTCGTATTTCAATAGATTATGCACGAATTATACGTGTATAATCTCTTATGTCAGTCGTATGTGTGACTGTCAAGTGACGTGACCCCTGATGTATCATGTAACCGTCGTTGACTCTAGACTCTAGGAGTCTAGATCATCCTGTTTGTACCGCGTCACGATCAATGCTATCAAATGACCCCTAGGTATATATCTTTTCCGGTACATCTTTTTATCTTTCAGGAACTTACTTTAAATAAAAACATAAGCAGGTACCTACTCTCCAGAATTTGGGTATCTTAGGAAGATTTTCCCTTCGAAAAAAAAAGGTTTCTTTGGCCTCAAAAAAAAACACCTGTAAGTTTTTACGTTTGTAGCCCCCGTATGTTACTACATTACTAACATTTGCGTGACGCGACTAACAAAACAGTTTTTATTTCGTAAGTGACTCATATTATGAGCGACTTAAGGCGCTGTGAGCTCACGAGATGAAAACACAGGCGCGCGGGGGTGAAATCGAGCAAGCGCGTGTCGCAAAAAATGCAAGAAATCATTTGTAAAAAATTAATATTTACTTTTCAATACAAAATAATCCGACACTGTGTTTGATTTAGAAACATGAATTTTATCTTATATTTCTAGAGCAAATTATTGGTTTCAATAAGGAGAAAAATTGCTTTAAAAGGTAAACTAAGAGGTATGTTTAAAATAAATTTCAATGCAGAGATTTTTGTAAATTGTGTTTTGAGATGCGTCAATGGCTGCTTATAAAGGTCTTGAAAACAGCAAATTATTTTTAAAAGCATACAATATGTCACCGTCTGATGGATACACTGCTTTTAAAAACCCCCTTTTACGCTACACAGGGCCTTAAGTGAATTACACTCGCAAGACGTTCAATCGTGATCTTTAGCAAGTTTTATTGTGGCCTGAAGCTTTTCATAGAACTGTACCTCTACCTATGTTTCAGTGGTGCAAAATACCGACTCACAAAGCAGGAAGCTGCGTAGGGCCTATGGCGCATTATAAGAAAATGTCTTGTGTCTTATAAGTACTCAATATCTTATATTTTGTATGCGCGTGTCTGATCCGACACAAGAAAAAATATCTTGTAATATGTATGGTCTCATACAACAACCATTGCGACTGAATTTCTTAAAAGACATTTCTCATATTATTAAGACATTAAACACAAGAAATTTTGTTACCATGCGCAATAGGTCTAAGACTAAATTATGCCTACTTACCGAATAACGATCACCCATGGGCATTGGCTTGTAATTTAAATTTATTTTTATTTTAATAAACACAGATTAAATAAAAAACATAATTACTAGTAAAAATTTTATGAACTAAAGTTAAACTGTACCACAAAAATAATTGCAAAAAGTTAATCGACTCAGTGATGCTGTTAAGGTATGTTATGGTGCTTATACTATCGTACCCCTTCCGACATGATACCTAACTATAGTGTGGAACAACCTTTACATAAAGCACGGTGCACATTAAATCCATCGTACACAATCTACAAAAGAGTTGTTACAATTCTACCCATTGTAGTGAGTTTATCGGTATCGAATAAATCGCGCTCACTCCGCGAAACAGCCTCTTATCTATAAGCTTTATTGCAATAAAGTATCAAGATTTTTTTGTTTTTATCTAATACTTGTGGTTTGCCAAGGCTTCACCTTGGGCGCCTTGGGCGCGTCTTGAGTTTGAAGTAGGTAGTTACCTAAAACTTCTGTCTCTAAATAAACAGTGAAATTATGACTTATTAGCGTGACCAAAGAGCTTGCGCTTCTTTCGCCCAACGCTTAGCCTTGCCATTCAACGAGGTAATAGCGCCAGTGTTTTGGGCACCATGCCCATTAGCGATCACTTGGACGGCCTGTATTTTTTGTTAGTATAATTAGTAGTAGGTAGTTCCTAATTTGATCTTTCTGTAATTCTTTGTTTATATGATGCACTTAAAATAATTAATTTACATAAAGCTTATTAAGGTCCCATAAAAACTTTTGTCTCGAAATACACAATGAAATTAAAACTTCTTTAAGCGCGATCTGAGAGTACTTAACTCGGATCATTTTTCGGACGGAAGTGACACTTACTCCGGTAACGGCTGCCACAAAGAACAGCTGTTTTGCAGGCGCCATCTTTTATCGAGTTGTAAACTACGAGTATGGTGAATACTTGATGGGTTTTTGTGATAAAATAACCATTTTAAGAAATTGTATACTGCTCGGTACTGTTTTATAGTACAAGAACTTATAACTTATTATAAAATTTAAAGGTGAATTTGAAAAAAAAAGTTGTTAACAATTTATGCGACACAGTTCTGTTCAAGTTCCAGTCTACCATTTCTATTATCTTATGTGGAATTCTGTGGTACATACGTATTACGTAGTACTTACCTGTAACATTAACTTTTAAATCAAGGGTTCATTGTCTTTTTATCGTTCTGAGAGAGTCGTTAAAATCTGATCTATTGGAGCGACGTTATCGCGAGAATAAAGTCGTCACGATACCAACCATATCGCGCGTCGCCCACGACCCGTCGCCCCGCGCTAGTATACGACTAGCCTTTATGTTAAGGTGAACACACATTGTGACATCTCAAGCCATGGCAGGCCAAACTATTTTCTTCAATGCTAGATAACATTATAAATGCCAAAGTGTGTCTGTCTGTTTAACTGTCTGCATACGCTTTCATAGCCAAAACGTAGTAAGTATTTTCTTTGGCCACCACACCACACCATAAAAATCTCCTAAAACACTCTCAATGTAGCACGTTTTAATCCGACACCGGAGCATCCTCAGGAGATGTTGACTCAACAAAGCACAATAATTATTGTAGAGCTTTTCTTACAAAAGCGTGACTTTGGTGCTAACGTTTTGTCCAGTGACCAGTCCAGCCTACCTGTTCTCTAACTCACTGGCTATCAAAAAATGAAAGCCACTGACATATTTTATTTTCTATCCATTGAAGGATTCTTCTTAGAGATTTCTTTTTAGAAATAAGCTTTACCTTTGTCCACTTTTTTCTATTAGTTTTAAGACGATATTTTGTGCAAAAATCATAAAAATCCATACTTAATATTATAAATGCGAAAGTGTGTCTGTCTGCCTGTCTGTCTGTCTGCTACGCTTTCACGGCCCAACTACTCAACCGAATTTGGTACAGAGGTAGGTTACATCCCAGGGAAGGACATAGGCTACTTTTTATCCCGGAAAATTGAAGATTTCCCGCGGGAATCAAAAAAATTATCTATTCAACCGATTTTGATGAAATTTGGTACAAGGACAGGTTGTATCCCGGGGAAGGACATAGGCTATTTTGTATCCCGTAAAATTGAAGAGTTCCCGCGGGAATCATAAAACATAAATCCACGCGGACGAAGTCGCGGGAATCATCTAGTAAATAAATAAGTATTTCTATGAAATCTTATTTTAATTTTTTTCATAGCATACCTATAAAGTATTTGTCAGTGACTTTTAAATATTATAAGATAGCCACTGAGTTAGAGAATAGGGCTGATATTCGTAGTATGTTTTCGCCCTTATCAGTGAATTAAGACACAAGCCAAAGCTTGTTTTATATTCGTTTGTGTGTCTAGTTTACCAAGTTTACAATAGGTACGAGTACGTACCAACTAGGTTTTTTCGTTTGTCTAGAGATGAGCATTTTCGAAAGCAAAGTTAAACCAAGAAGTGAATAATTTGAAATAGATGTGGGTACTAATTCATTTTGCGATTAAGATACTTAATTTTTTAAATATTACTTTTAAAAGAACGTAAAAACGAAAATAAAAATCCCCCGCAGTTTTAAAAAGCGACGGAGCGAAATCAAAAGTCATTAACGTCCAATGAGTTAAAAAGTTAAACTGACGTCTATAATAAATCATTTTCCTTTTACAGGAGGTAATAGGTTCGTCTCAACGAGAATTTTTTCAACGTCTTTCTTCATCAATTTTAAGTTTTAACACGAAATGTGAAACGTTTCACGCTTTCTGTAATATGGGAGCTGTTTTTTGCTAGAGAGAAAATGATTCATAAAAGGTTTACAGGGTTTTCTCTTAATCTTATACCTATTATGTATGACGTTATGTTCAAAAAAATAAAATTATTACCTTCTGTATCAACTCTCGTATCCCTCTGTCAAATGTCACTAGAAAATTACAGTTAGACAACAAAACAACATGAATAATACAATATAATATAGGTACCTACTTCAAAATTGAATGACAATTAAAAAAACAGCAAATTTATAGATATTATTTCCAGTGGAAACGTTACGAAATGGCGGAAGATTGAATTAGTATTAACATATTATTATAATTACTTTGAGTGATAACTTGAATGATTACATTGCAAAAAAAAGCAACCACCGAGTTTCATGCTGGTTCTTCTCGTTAAGAATGGCATTCTGAACCAGTGGTAGATTCACTCGACGATTCGAAAGCACTTTTAATAGGTTTATTTTAATTAAAATAATATGTATGAGTTTGAGTTTGATTCATCACGAAATAAATATTCTTATTCTTATCGTAAGATAACAATATTTTTCCTAAAATGTACCTAAATCAAAAGACGAATATACCTATCTTAAAATTGTAGATTGAACACAAGGTATAGTTACCTAGGTAAATATTACTAACTCAATCTTCCTGAAAATAAACTATGTCGACTAGAGTTCCGAGTTCGATCCCCAGAAGGGTCAATTCGGAAATTTACTTATAATTTCTGGTCTGGCGTGGTTAACTTGTAAGAATACCTACAGGTTGAATACACACCCTCTTTTTTAGAAGTCGGGTAAATTGATAGTATAGTTTCAGCTTGCTGTCAAAAAATCAAGAAATTTTTTGTGGACATGCTGTCTCTTTCCTTTTTCCCGTCTTCATTAGAATACGTAAAGAGCGCACATTTCTACATGTCGGCAATGAACGTGAGACGGTAAAGTGGCACTCAATTGTAAGCTTTATGCTGCAGACCTTTTTTTGTTATCGTTTCAATAATTTCAGCCAATCGGCATCGCCGTTCGTCGACCGCTGACGCCCTCTTGGCCTCCGATTGGTCGGTTGCGTGGAACCGATTGTGCGATGGCGGGAAACAGATTTAAGTTTAGAGCATCTCATTCTTGCGGTTTGAGGGTTGTGCAGCGGTCACTCGTATCGATTCGAAATATCGAGTCGATGGAAGGTACCATATCGGTAATACCTTTGATGTCAGTTTATCAAAAGATATTTACACACTAACTAATGCCCGCGACTTCGTCCGCGTGTATTGAGGTTTTTTGGTTCTCTTGATTCACGGGAAATCTTTAATTTTCCAGGATAAAAAGTAGCCTATGTGTCAAACTATAATAATTAATCGATCTCTGCGCCAGATCATCAAACATCCATCAATCTATCCAAACCTTCGCATTTATGATATTAGTATAGAAGTAAAGATATAGATTTTTAAGTAAAAATGTTGGTTTTCGTTGAAATCATTTGCAAGCTTTTTATTTGAGTTACAAATTAAAATGTGCCCACGTGTATTTCTTTAGGTCAAATCTTGCAACTGAATTTTAAAACAGCTATTTGCCTACTAGTTAAGTTGGGTGACAATGCATGGTTAGCTAAGTGACGTCATTCTAAATCCAATCCAAAAGATGGAGGACTAGTTATTTTTGCACCCCCATGATACGGGTATCAATTTTAAGGATATAAAGGAACCTGAGAAGAATACGAAAAATAAAATAGCGTCACACCATATTCAATATGGCATAGATAAAAGCTTGTTTAAAAAAATATTGTTTAAGACTTATTTACCTGTCTTATTTGTAAATGTGGGTGTATTTACATGGATCACCGCCAATTGTATTAAGGTTTTTAGGGGTATAGGCTTAGTATAACCACAGATTATGTAATAATACAGCTGGTATAACTACCTTACCCATACCAGGTTAGCCCGCTACCATATTAGACCGCATCATCATATCGATCCAGGTAAAAACTCAGTTTCCTTACAGACTCAGTCCCCAAACGCGTGCCTGTATTTTTTGACACACATTACAAAAAAGCCTTTAATTCAATCGGCTTGCCCTTGTATGACATTCACAACTTTTTTGTAGTAGGTACAATTATACACTGGCTTACGAGTCCAATGTCAAGTTGTTGTCATGCCCACCTTTATAATTAGTTATCATCTTAGTAAAACGATTTCTATTATCAACTTTTTGTGTCGGGTAGGTACATCGATATCGACCTGTATCTACTACGCCCATCACTAGACAATCTAATTGAGACAGACCGCGCGAAGTTTACTGAACGATATCGTCTATTGAGTGTTTGTAGTTTAGTTTGAGAGTTGGCTGTTGGTAAATCTAGATTCTCGCGTAAGTACCCTAGTAGGTATTACTAGGGTTATGGGTTGAATATAACCACCATACTCCTAAGAGGTCAGCCCGCTTCCATCTTAGAGTGCCATCTATAGTGGGATAAATAAAAGGTGAAGATACCTCAGACAGCGGTCTGGCGTTCTGCGTTCTGCGTTCACTGTGGGCTGTGCAGTGTGATGTGAGATGAACGCACCACAAGGTGTGGAAGAGACCTTAAAGTATAAGGTCTCTTCCACACCTTGTAGTGCGACTGCGGCTCGTAATTAGTTAGATAAGAATAGAGGCCCAAATTTTTAGGCAAATCATATTCATTTGACCGCTTAAAATGTAGCCTATGTCACTCTCCAGATCCTCAACTATGCCCATGCCAAAAATCACGTCGATCCGTTGCTCCGTTGCGGCGTGATTGAAGGACAAACCAACAAACAAACACACTTTCGCATTTATAATATTAGTATGATATGATAGATATTATAAGGGGGTTTGCCAATGTTTCACTTTTGTTTCTAGCCAGTTTTTTGTGGGGTCACCTTTCCAGCGCTTTGGGATCCCAACGAGCTATTTTTCTAATTTTACAATTGTACAATTTTTGAAGTAAAACTTCGTTAGAATCGTTTTGATTTGAAAATTCGATGAAACGAAGGAGCGACAAACATATTCATAATAGGATTTAGCCTGCACGAGAATGAGATAATATAATACAAGTTATACTTAGGTATTGATTTCATTCTCTCGTACTTAGACTAGTTTTTTGAAGTTTCACTTCTGCCGTGTGTGAATTGCACACACGCAGTTTTATTTTAAACTAGACGATTCCCGTGACTTCGTCCGCGTGGACCAAGTTTTTTCGATTCCCGCGGGAACTCTTGAACTTTCCGGGATAGAAAGTAAGCCTAAAAGTAGACTATGTCCTTCCCCGGGATACAACCTATCCCTGTACCAAATTTTCTCAAAATAGGTTGAACAGATGGGCCGAGAAAGCGTAGCAGACAGACAGACAAACAGACACACTTTCGCATTTATAATATTAGTATGGATACTCAAACTGCATCTATTCAGAACTAAACCCAGGGAATGGTACCTACTTAAATAAAAAAATGCCTAGACAATGCCCTTTAAGCTAGTAGTCAAATCATTTTCAATGTAACGTATTTTACGTCAAAAAGGGGAAACTAAATTGGTCTCGAGAGTCATTTGCCCACATAAGTTAATGGTAGCGTAAACACTCGATATTATGCTCATTATTCCTCTAAATACAGCCTAATGGCGATGGTGCTTATTTCGAATGATAGATGAAGCACAAAATTACCTACCAGGGTAGCCAAGCTTTTGCGGCTTTTCAGGAAAATACTGTTGATTATTAATATTATTACCACATTATTTAGTTTACATGACCTATAAAATTGCTTTAATAGATAAATCTCGCCACATACCTAATACACTACAGCCCACTAACATCCCACAGCTGGGCACAGGCCTCCACTCTCATAGGAGAGTGGGGATTAGAGCTTAGACCTACCGCGCTGCTCCAATGTGGGTTGGCGGGCTTTAACGACTATTATCATGTTAGTGATAATAACCGTGACCGACGGCTTAACGAGCTTTCCGAGGCACGGGGGTGAAACACCGTCAACTTCCTAACTCCGGGCTAGTACTGAGAATTTCTAGTCAGAAAACCCAATACTCAATTATTATGACCCGACCCGGGACTCGAACCCGGAACCTCGTCGGCCGCAGTCGAACATGCCATCCACTAGACCAACGATTTATAATACATAATATTATGTAGGTATTTTCCAACTTTAAAAAACATACCTACAGATTACAGAATGAAAATGACTATGAAAGAAAACCCATAATTCTTACTACCATAGAAATAGGAATATATTAATCATCATTGTTCCTAGATTCAAAGATACAAACGTATTTTTTATACCTAAGATAATAAGTGAGTGCGGCCCTAGATTTAAGATTCAAATTCTGAGCCGAACAGACTCCAAAAAATAATTCAATAACGATATTGATATTCCAAATGGTAAACGAATTATATTACAATGCTTTTACTCATTTTATTTTAAAATAAATATCAAGCTTTTGGAGCTTTGCAAAGTGACATCTTGCGTTGAATAGTTAAATTAAAAAAATTATCTAGTCGTCACTAGCTGGTGCCACTTATTTTAAGTTGTGACGTAGTTCATGCAATGACCGATAGATGGCGTAAAATAAAAAAATATCAAGAGCCCTTTATGAAAATAATAAAACTTAAAATATTTATTATAGCTTTATTAATATTATTTTAATTATTATGGAGTTACTTAGTTCCTTATTAATTACTACACTCCTCCTCACTATAATTATTCACTCTTTTCATCATTTCTGTAGGCCTTTCATAAACAACCAACAGTACATTATGGTCTAAGAGCCTGATATACAATGACCTTCACCGATCTGTTAACCAGATGAAACCTATTTTTATTGGAGTTTATTGGAGTTTACTCCTAAAGAATCGATTTTCATATATAAGGCGCCCGGTATGAGAAAAATATGAGAGGTAAAATCTACTGATGAATGACCTCGTTACTTTTTTGGTGCGTACCTATGGTGCGCACCTTTCTAATTTGGTTGTGACGTAAGAGTGAGACGTACATAGTGTATGCTGCAAGGCGACTATACCTATATGTTATTGGGCTTGTTTGTTTCTATCAGTGTCAATGTACTTATATTGCTGTTTTTGTTATACATATCAATATAGCTATTTATGCAACTGTATCGTAATGAAGGTCATTTTAATTCGAGTGCTGTTTTTTGATACGAGACTTGCCGAGTATCAAAATAGGATAGTACGAGTAAACTCCAGTCGTGCGTCGGAGCTGACACACAATTTTTTTTTTAATTTATTAATAGATAAAATACGTTTCTATCCGAACGTTACGTAAGTTACGTACGTTCCGATCCGTGAAGTTACGTATGGACTATGGTAACTTACCATAGTCCATAGGTAACATCACGGATCTTTTAACCGTTTGAATTATATATCAAATGATAGGTAATTTTATAACAAACGTCAAACGCGATGGTATAGCATTGGCTACAGTATCAAACAAAAATTAATTACAAAAAAATAATTTAAAAAAAGCCTGGGCCGGATTTTGATAGGCAATCTATTTTAGGCGTATCTATCTATTATAAAATAAAAATAAAAAGTAGGTTTCATCTGGTTAACAGATCGATGAAGGACGTAGTATACCCGGTTCACTGACTATTATATGTCTGTGTACAGCCTGTACTGTGGTACAGCCGTAACAGAGCCCAGCTGTCCAACTCCTAACCATCCTCCAAAAGAGGCTAGAGCTTGGAACGGCTGCTGCTGAGTGCTGTCTCAAATTTAAAAAAAACTGATATTTTCGCAGAGGTACTGCGTTCAGAGGTAGATTCAATCGAAAATAGATTCTAGTAGTAAGATTTTAAGCTTGAATTTGTAGCTGGGAATAGTTAAGGAAATAAATACATAACTTTATAGTAACATGATTTATGTTTAATACATTTAAACAAGTACAATGCTTGGACAGTAAGTAGGTAATACATTATAATATCTATTGAATGTATAATAATTATTATCTTAAAAGTATGTTACTAATGATTTATCATAGAGTAGGTAGACTGTTGTCAACATTTCGCTTTTCTTATAGATAGCTACCTACATAGTGTGTATATTTCACAAATCACATAGTAAGTAGGTAGTATCCTTATTTTTATTAGTTCACACTACACACTACTTTAATATGTAGGTAGATAGGTATATATTAGGGTAGCTAAAAAGTAATCGGTATGTAGGTAATTAGGTAACATATCTATGATCTATAAAATAATTTATTATGAAATACTTACATAGTTTATACTGTAGGAACATTATGCTTGAGAGGTTTGGACAAAAATCCATTGAGTCGACATTTTGTCGTTGGATATAAAAACGCAGCATAAAGATAAATACTTATGTGTAAAACAACTGATTTAATTAAAGCTTAAATGGTAAATTTAATAAGTAGATAAATTAAATTACTTTTGATATAAATACTATGTCCTCATAATATAATGTCATGGACAATCATAAAAAAAAAAATAGTTTTGGTACAAAAAAATTAGGAACAATAAAGTTTATTTTTACTAATACTAGGTATTATTTTAGTTAGTATATTGTAACTTAAAATATTTTAATTTAAATTTAGCAATGCATTTAAAAGACAGCCTTATTTTATGCATTGATTCTTACTGCAAGTAAATTTAACATAAAAATAGGTAGGGGTAAAAGAGGTAGTTAAAAGGCAATTATTTAAAAAATTATACAAGAATAATATTATTTCACAAATCAATCCAATCCAAACAGAATGGTATTATTTATCCCTTTGAAGTGAATTACAAATTAAAATATTATCCGTTTTTAATTTTAAGATTATTAGTAGGTAATATTTTTACGTAATTAGTGAACATTTACCTAATTACATCGTAAAATACCTTAATCATAGATTTAATTGTATAAAATCTCATATTATTATGGTAATTTGGCACTGATGATAAACTTTTCGATTTATTATTGGAACGCATCGTACAAAGGGTCTTGACTTCGGTCTGTCTTATATCGCTTTGCTAGTTCAGGTTCATCTTCTAGATATTCGCAGGGTGCTAGTAGCTGAAACAGAAAAAAATAAGTGTGTCAACCACTGACTAGATTTACATTTTCAGTGTGTTCAACATAACGTTTAAACGTGCGGTTTAAGTCTGGTGATAACCACCGTAGCTATCCTTAACGGTAAAGACATGTCGGTTTCATATTATGTCTTCTCGCTACCATATTAGACTGCATCGTGACTTACCATCGCAGTGAAAGGCTAACTTGTAGTGGTCAAATGACAGTATTTATACAAAATTTATTTATTATTATTTATTATTTATTTATTTAACTTAACGCACTCGGGATTTAAGGAGTCGTGGAAGATGAGATAAGTAAATGAACGATATTAAGTGAGTCGCAGGGAGCTACTGGATCCAGGCGGCCAAGATCACAGCGTGTTAGTACTAAAAGAGACCTATGTTCAGCAGTGGACGTCTATCGGTTGATGATGATGACGAACTTATGAAAAGTGAAGCATGAAGACGACGCTACCACCAGACGCTGCTACCAGTTTCGAAAGCAGATTCTACTGAGAAAATAAAAAAATTGTATGTAAAGTAAAAATAATAATTGGATGGAGTTTATAATATAATTAATTAAGTATAATAACGCTGTATTAATGAATCATTGATACAGCGTTAACAAACATGTAAGTATCTACTTTATAATACTGCATGCCGTATATTTAAGGCATTTGGATGTACACAACTATATTACATTAAATCCTAATGAAAACCCAAATTTGCAATAAATTAATCTTGAATCTAGAAAAGCTGGAAAGTGGGAAGAAACTCAATAGTTACTATAAATAAAAGCTGGTTTACCCTCTCAGTCAAAGGCTTTCCTTCCAGCAAATACTTGAGTTTATGCATCTGACACGGAGTGAGGATCTTCTCCAAGCTTATATCGCCTCGCTTATGGCCGTCCCGCTTGCCATTCGTCCAACCCCGCGAGTACTGGAACGTTTGTGCCGACACTGACGTCATCGCGACAATGATGAAGAGAACGGTGAGGTTCGCTAACATGCTGGTAACCTGAGGACAAGACATATCATAAATGCGAAAGTATTATGTCTGTCTGCCTGTCTGTATTTGAGCTGTTTTGAACAGCGATCTTTATGACTATTATTCGTCAGGCTAGAACCCAGAGCCGTAAAGTAATTTTAAACCAACTTTATTTACGTAACAAATATGAAACAAAACATGTTAGTTTTGTAGAGAATTGTAAATGAAAATTCGTCTCTACTGTATTCTATGTCCACAAAAAACGTGTTTACTTTAACAAAATATAACGTTAAATAAAAATGTTAATAGGTGGGGAAACAGTTTTACATTTTTAAAAGATTATTTTACTAGCTGATGCCCGCGACTTCGTCCGCGTGGTTATTTTGTTCTTATACCAACGGGAACTCCTTAATATTCCAGGATAATAAGTAGCCTATGTCACTCTCCAGGTACTCGACAACTATACCCATGACAAAAATCAACAAACAAACACACTTTCGCATTTATAATATTGGTATGATTGATATACCTACCTATTCATCACCGATAAAGCAAGTGGTAAATATTCAATTTCTTAAAACGCAGTATATTAAGAGAAGCGTGTTCGATACAACTTTTTAACTAGGCTGTATCTTCTTTTAAGAAAAATAACATAATATTTCGGTGTACCTAGCAGGTAATATATACCAACTACCAAGTATGTTTACTCTTGTTTGGGCGTAAAGTGCTTCGGCGTTCCTGTTTCTATCTCTCACTATAAATTTGAATTTTTTTTTTTTTTGCGAACAATAATGTTAACACAATGATGATATTTCACTGGCGACACGTCCTAGCCCACAAGTTAAAAGGTAAGTTTATTTTTAGTAAAATGTGAATTTATCTCAGAAGAAAAGCTGATTGGGAACTAGGTAGGTAGGTATATTAGATCTTCATTTAGGTACCTATATACATATTTTAGGTCTTCATTGGATGGACCACCACCACCACAACAGCCCATTAACGTCCCACTGCTGGGCACAGGCCTCCACTCTCATAGGAGAGAGGGAATTAGAGCTTAGACCCACCACGCTGCTCCAATGCGGGTTGGCGGGCTATCGTCTTTAATATCCATCCATAAGCTAGACAATCGCCCTTCTATTTTCAAAAACATACGTAAATTTACTGTTACAGTTCACGGCATCGCATCGGAACGCTTAATCTCTTAGCGGCCTTTGTGGATTACTAGTGCACAGGACAGAAGCCTCTCATCTAGAACAGATCTTAGACAATTTAGCAATAAAATTTCCGAATTGCCCCTGCCGGAAATCGATCTAGGGACCTCCCATTTCTAAGACAGCCTTCACCACTGCGCCAGGGAGTTCGATCGCTATATTCCATTATACATATAGTCTATTGCTTGTACAATTGTAGAATAGGCATGATGACTGATTTTGAGAAATGGTCGGATTATGTTCGGAAGTATCTACTATTTTGAAAAAATATCTTATTTCAACAGAAAAATAAGGTTTTGTAGATTAAATTGGCATATGAAATTTCAATTTTAAAATTCACGCCAAAACGCTCGGCGGTGTCATGGCGTCGTTTGTGACGTCACTATTGTTTTTACCAATGTACTCTGTACAGTGTGCAGTAAACAATAGTGTGATTGTCGAAGCTCGAAAACAAACAATTGTGACGTCATTCGCTTCTTGGTGTTTTACCCAATATGGCGGATTGCTGTATTTTATAGTTTTATTTTATCAAAATAAATAGCAATCTCACTCGAAATCAAAAAATAAATACGTTTTTTATAATCCATGAATCCTATTTCATTAGATAAATTCATAATTTCATTGATTCTTGGTTACTGTCATCATGCCTATTGTCAAGTGCTTGACAATTCCATACTATTTGTATGGAATTGTCAAGCACTTGACAGCTGTCATATCTTACCATAAAATTGATATACTTACTCTATGAGTCCCAACTCCCATAAACTTATCTGACCCAGTGACAGCGTCGCTAGTAGATATTATATGAAAAATAAAATTAAAACAAGAACTAAACAGGCATAAAAATTAGTTCCAATTTTGGCCACTGGGTCAGATGAGTAAGACGGACTATAGTTATTAAGTAGGTACGTTAAAAAATCTACCACTCGGCCTGCAGTACCCATTCATAAAAAAGAAAACCAAGAGGACAAAATAGAGTAGCAAAGTATTAAAGGAACCAGAATATCTAGTTTGCACCTAGTTATCCTATTACCAGAGGGCTGAGACAGCATCTGCCGCTCCTGTGATTATGCGCCCACAAAATATGACTACTATTACGCCGAATAAAGAGTGTGGGAAGTCTAGATTTTTTTAGAATAATAATAAATAAAAATAAAAAAAGAAATTTTTAGAATTAGAATAAAAAGGACCATTTAGGACTTAAAACTTACACCAGTGTTCACCACTGCGCCAGGAAGGTAAAATAGAGTAAAATATATAGACGAAATCGTACCCAGTCGAATCTGTACCTAATCATGAAAAAGAAAAACAAGAGGACAAAATCGAGTTCCAAAGAAAAGAAACGGGGTATCTAATTTGTACGTAGTTACCCCGCTACCTGAGACCGCATCTGTGATCTGACGCTCCTCTTACTGGATGCCCTCTAATTATTACGGACTCTCAATTGACTACTTTTACGCGAAATAACGAGTTGTGGAACTTGGAATTCTAGAAAACATTTATTTTTAGAATAAAAACAACCATTTAGTACTGAAAAACAGCATAATATAATAATTAAATTGATTTATTCGTTAAACTAGATGATGCCTTCAAATGTTTTATTTTTCGGGACAAAAGTAGCCTATGAGGCTAACTTCCCGGGATGTAACCTATCTCTGTAGGTACTTACCAATTTTCATGAAAATCAGTTGAACAAATAGGTCGTGAAAGGGTAGCAGACACAGACAGACCAAGAAGATAGGTACATATTCACAGTGGCGTGCAGGTGATAGATTTTTAAGTATTACCTAATAACGATGTAAGAGTATATAAGTAGGTACCTAATAACGATGTAAGAGTATTCCAGACCGTAGCCATGCGTAAGGAATGAATACGCAGAGCGTTTCATGCGCAGGTGGAACGGAACGTCAACGACTTTTTTTCCATTACAGGTTATCACTTGTCTGCTTTCCTACCTGGCGGTAAGTGATGCTGATAATTTTAGTATGGAAGTTTGTATGAAATAGGACATAGTTGTGACGTCATCAAATTTCAAGGCTAATAATAAAATAATGGTAATCAAACCTAAAGCTAAAGCCTAAAGCCGAGGATGTCCTATTTATGTCTTTTGAAAACCCCTCTATTTAATAATCAGTAAGAAATAATTTATTTTTGACATACCTAGGCATCATCTTTCTTGCCTTTGCCGCTAACGTGGTCCATGGTAACTGGTAACTAATAGATAGATAAATACCTACTTAATTGCACACATGAAAGAAAACAAAGTAAAGTTAACTAATTTAAAATTATAAATTCCTAAATTGACCCTGTCGGGGATCGAATCCGAGACCTCCCGCTTATAGGACAACAGCGCTCACCACTGCGCCAGGGAGGTCGTCAATGACAATTAGAAGTATTTAGTAACTTTAGTTTTAAGATAATGTCGTTAATTATCACCATCACGTCTTATACTTTGTATACTTGACGTTTAAATAGTGTACTGTGTAGGTAAGTACCAATTGACTTTGACTTTGAATATAACAGGGCAAAAGCGGATCAAGTTTGAAAGAAATCCTCTGCACAGAACACTAACAATATCCTTATACGATACTTGATGAGGTATCGTGTGACGAATCGTTAGGTTATTGAGAAATGTCGCGATAACAATATGGAGAGGTAAAGTGGATCGAATGTCCGTATGCAATACCGTTATGTAGTATACTTATAAGATGCACCGATAGCCTAGACTAGAGGTTAGATGTTCGACTCGGATGACCCGAGGTGCGATTGTGTAAGAATTACCGATCAAATCGTCAAAGTTCGGCGTCAAAGTAAAATAAACTATAACACCATTGAATTAGCGCTCAATTTCGTATTTCCATTCTCATACGCTTAGGTATGTACGATACCCTAAATGGCTGAGAATGTATACACGAAATATTGAGCTCTAATTCAATCCTGTTATAGTTTATTTTACTTTGACGCCGAACTTTGACGATTTGATCGGCAACTTTTAGACAATCGGGTGGCAGGTCCTGGCTGAGATATTTGGGGCAAGACAAATTTTTTACACCTTTATACCCTTCCTTTCTTTCTCGGCTTACCTGCCGAACCCTCTCACCAAACCAGACCAGACCAGAGAAAAATCAGAAATTAATTCCTAAAATTAACCCTGCCGGGACCCCAGTACCTTCCACTTATAACATCACAGCGCTTAACATTGCGCCATGGAGGTCGTCGATCTAAATTTATTCATGAGAGCACAGAACAGCTTCTATGCAAACTCTGGCGTAGTCGTATGAGCTTTTTTTTGGAACCGAGAGATTCCGGGTTCGATTCCCGGTGGAGCAAAATCCAAGAAAATCTCCTATGAGTACACATAAAATGAGAGCAATTTTAAAAAACTTATATATACTCGAATAACTCGATTAAGGCTACCCTTAACAACATGATATTCGATCTCGTTTATCACATTTACCCCGTGTTAGTTGTATCGCATCATTTCACAATAGGGTAACGTTACCTCGATACTATTACAAAGATTATGGTATGCAGCTGATATTGTCAGTAGGTGTTCAAAGTAATTGACATCTGAACGGGAAGTGTATGCAAAAATCAACAAACATCGTTTACCTGACAAACAAGGGGTCACAGGTTATTCTCCCGTTGCCACATTTTTTTCTATACCCACTTGGTTTTAGGACAACATATTTTTTAAGCAGCTTAGCTTTTATACAGCTACAGTGGTCGTAAATTTGCAATCTTATAAATTTCTTTTGGGTTAAATACACTTTTTCAAAGTCCATTTACTTAGATACTTTTCAATAAAAGAAAAGGTTCATTTTAGGCCTATTCTTGTACACTCTACCATGAATAGAGGAAAATACATAGATTGAATTAAAAATATAATAATTTAGAACAGTAAAGTAAATAATGAGCAAAAAAGTAAAAATGTATTTCAAGTTTTCGATACGTTTCCAAGATGGCAACCTTCAGCCATAGAGAAGGCAGTAGGCGCGAAATGTATCAATTGTCATTTCTCAAGGTTACTGTCAAAATAACGTATTTTTCTTTTGAAAACGTCAAAAAATATGAATCGGCCATAGTCACCGACTCATGTTGAGTGTTCCATAACTTGGAAAGATTAAATCATTTTACCACTGAAATTACGAGGAATTCGTAGATTTGACCAATAAAAACTGGTCTAGTATTTTATTTTCCTTCAATTCTCTGCTTGTACAAGACTTGGCCTACGCCCCATACAAATCTGAACCGTCTCCTTTACAAGATTTTTGAACATCCCTTTCAGTTCTTTATAAGGTTCTCAAATGAGTTTGATATCTGCCAATCTGTACTTGGCTAGCGTGTTGGACTATGGCCAAGCCCTTATGGTTTGATTGATTGAGGATTTTCGTGCCGCAGGAGTAGTGCCGGAAATGAGTTGATGATGATGGTGATGGTATTTTTATATTTCCATATTAGTATGTATGTAAAAAGCTGGAGAAAGTTTTGCTTAGGCGAGTTTTGAAGAGACTTGGGGTAGGACTACGCCGTAGAGGCAAGTGTAAGTAAACGTGAATACCTACAATTTTTTTTTATTAATGTACTTTTTATTCGTGTATGTTTTAATAGATAAATACTAACCTAATTGCATAGAGTTAATATTACCTCTATGTGCAATATTACCTAATTGTGATTAAGTAAATTATTAAAAGTACATTGTGTTAATTAATATGATATTTTGGCCATAACAATAAAATAAATATAATCAAGCATTATATATTTTGTGACCAAAACCATATTACCTTTTCGTGTTAACTCATATTTTCTTTAAATAAAGATTATTTTAATTTCTTTTTTTGTATTGGAAATATCTTTTAGTATAACGTAATTTTAGTTTAATAATTGTAATGTAATATTGATTACTAAGGCCTTTTTGTTTTTAAATCTCTCCAGAAATTACTGCTGCTTGCTGATTATAAAATTATTACGTGATTATTAAGCAGTTAAATTAGAAAAAAAATGTTATGTGATTCATATGCAGTTATATTTTTTTTTAAAATACCTTTACGATGGTTTCACAATAAAACTCCTGCTTAATCTACCACTTGGCACAAACTAAACTTCCGAAATAAATAATGGAATGAATATTCAAACAATTTCGCTAGCCGCTCCGATTCCCCGATCCGTCGTCGGTTGACTACACTTGGTAATTCCTGACTTACCCCTTTTATACAGATCCGGGCGCTCTACAATGGTCGCAAATTTACACCCACATGAAAACTATTTAGGGTAAATAGTGATACCTATTTTCTAAGACCTCCTACTACCACTTGTATAAATTTTATCTTACTCCTAAACCAAAATTTAAGTAATAACAGTTTTAAAAAATACTAGTTTAAACATACAATACAGTAAATACTTAAATAAATAAAATCCAAAAGAACAAAAAACCTGCGGTTTGTGGGTTTGCGCATGTAAAAAAAACAATAAATATGTACGAGTATGTAGAAATCCATCACGTTCTGGTTATATAATTCTAAAACGGAGCTTATGGTCGGTAAATTAGTATGGGAGTCATCATCTTGTTTTTAAAAGACTCAACTTGTTCCACTTAATATTGTACATAAACAACATTTTGTTCGTCTCAACCACCATTTTATATTTTACGGCCGCCATTTTGGTTTTATAAAAACAAAATTCGGCATGTTCATATTAAACGAATTGTTAGACATCCCATTTATTAAAATCCATCCAGCCGTCACGTTCTTCGAGGGTACACAATTACAGAATGCAACAAACATACCTACACATACGCGTATGTATCTGACCTACGGGTGAAAAAAAACCATGGGCTAGAGTCACGTAAAGCTGACCCTGGGGTCATACTGCCAACGCTTATTGCACATTGTTTTATTATTGTTGACTTCGTGTTTTAGAATTATAATCCTTATTTTAGGAACGTCAAGGTACGTGACATCAAACTGACATTTCGAGTAATAATTTTTAGGCGTTGGCAGTATTAATATTTTATGCTGTCATTGTAGAGGACCCCCATCGCAGTTTCGCACTGTACGCCAACCGTTCTCTGGTTACTGTACCCAGGATTCTCTAACTCAGTGACTATCAAAAATGAAACCCACTGACATCTAATTAATATCCATTGAAGGTTTACTATGAAATAAAAAGTAACATTTCATAGTAAACCTTCAATGGATATTACATATATGTCAGTGGCTTTTTAGGGTTCCGTAGCCAAATTTGGCAAAAACGGAACCCTTATAGATTCGTCATGTCTGTCTGTCTGTCTGTCTGTCTGTCTGTCTGTCTGTCCGTCCGTATGTCACAGCCACTTTTTTCCGAAACTATAAGAGCTTTACTGTTGAAACTTGGTAAGTAGATGTATTCTGTAAACCGCATTAAGATTTTCTTACAAAAATAGAAAAAAAACAATAAATTTTGGGGGTTCCCCATACTTAGAACTGAAACTCAAAAATTTTTTTTTTATCTAACCCATAGGTGTGGGGTATCTATAGATAGGTCTTCAAAAATGATATTGAGGTTTGTAATATAATTTTTTTCTAAACTGAATAGTTTGCGCGAGAGACACTTCCAAAGTGGTAAAATGTGTGTGTCCCCCCCCGTAACTTCTAAAATAAGAGAATGATAAAACTAAAAAAAATATATGTTGTACATTACCATGCAAACTTCCACCGAAAATTGGTTTGAACGAGATCTAGTAAGTAGTTTTTTTTTAATACGTCATAAATCGTAAACCGCAATTTACCTTTCATTCAATCAACTTAAATATTTAAAAAAAACATTTAATTTAAAACTTACTACAGGTTTGTACGGAACCCTCGGTGCGCGAGTCCGACTCGCACTTGGCCGGTTTTTTGATAGTCACTGAGTTAGAGAATTCGGGCCCGGAGTCTGATGGTACTGATTTAGATTACGGTTAGAAAATTATCCCTGTTTTACACTGTTACTGAAACAATTTTAAGTTCACTGTGAAACCATTACTTTTCTAGTTTAATGATTTAAAACTATACTAAAAGCATTGACTTATATGTATACTACTAGTATACATATAAGTCAATGACTAAAAGCTCGAAACGCTAGAAACTCGAAGTTTTGGTAACTTGGGTTTTATTTTTCAAGTCAGTGGCTCAGATGGATAGGAGCCGCGTCGTAGGATGTTGTACTTAGTTAGGTCTGATGCACTCAATATGAACTTTGCTTTTTTTTTCTATATTAATTTGTTTTATTACATTTTCCCCGGAAAAAGTTCTCACAGGAATATACCAGCCGGTAGCTATTAGCGTAACTCGTAAGTAGGTATGTATGGAGACCGCTACAATTCATACCGAATTAAAGGCAGACGAAGTCGCGGGCATCATAGCTAGTACCTATCATACAGGCAGACATAATACATCTTCATTTAAAATGCGAAAGTTTATTTGTTTGTTGGTTTGTCCTTCAATCACGCCGCAACAGAGGCACGGATCGACGTGATTTTTTGCATGGGTATAGTTGAGGATCTGGAGAGTGACATAGGCTATTTATCACGGAAAATTAAGAATACTTACCACGGGAATTAAAAAAACTTATTTGACGCTATGAAGTCTCGGGCATCAGCTAGTCCTAAATAATTCCGGACGAAGTCGCGGGCTGGTAATCATCATTAGCCTGTATCTAATTATAAATTGCTATCCATTCACAAAACTCAAATATTGTCTACTAATTACAGGCTACATGAGGTATTGAAGCATAATAATTAGCTGCTATACTTACCTACTTGGTGATTAGAAGCGCCTACCAATCATTGCTCAAAGTCAACACCACCAGTGATATAAAATATTATGCAAAGGCAACGGCGAACTAAGGCCCGTATTAATACCTAAGTATTGGGTTTTTCTTACTAGAAATTCTCAGTATTAGCTCAGAGTTAGGAAGTTGGTGGTGTTTCACCACCGAGCCTCGGAGAGCACATAGAGCCGTCGGTACTGCGCCTGATTTCTCTTAGGTCGTGTCGGATTTTCTGTCTCATCGAGCTATGAGCTTATAGGAGCAGAGAGTGCACCTGTGTTTGCGCGCACTAAAATATCTCCCGCGCACTGATGGCTAACCTCTTTGGAGATTGGCCGCCAGGGCCGCAATGGCAGACAGACAGACAGACAGTCTTTCGCATGTATAATATCAGTATAAATTAGTGCGGATTAGATTTAATCACATTATTTTCTATATTAGACACTTCTAGATTCCATAAATACCGAGTAGGTAAGTATGTCAAGGAAACCAAAAATAACTGTTGTCGTATTATTGGCGGCCTTATTATAAGGTATGTCTGACTATATAATCACTATACTCGTAATTAGGTGTCCGGGTTTCTATAGTCACATAGACTGAAAGTTCCCGGGTTCTCCGGGGCAGGATTCCGACCTGGCTTTCATTTCAAATGTTCAAACCGTTGTTTACAGCCATAGTGGCTGTGATGGGTGGTTTTAAAGTTGTTATGATTTTTAATTTATTTGTGTTTTATTTATAACTAGCTTATGCCCGCTACTTCGCCCGCGTGGCTTAAGTTTTTTTCTTCCCCATGGGCACTCCTTCCAAGTTTCATGGCTTTAACTTGAAAAATGAATGATTTTCATGCAAAGTTTCCACCCCTATTATTTGCCCTTTTAACTAATATAACTTGAAAAATATCGTGAGAAATGCAGGACTTTCATACAAACTTTCATCCCTTAATTCACCCCTTTGGGGGTCGAATTTTTAAAAATGGTAAATAACATACTTCTTCATATTTAACTGGAAGTCCAAGTCCAAGTTTCATGGCTATTACTTGAAAAATGAAGAACTTTCATAAAAACTTTCAACCCTTTGGGGGTGGTAAGTATTTTGAAAAATTGCGAATCATACCTAACCTTCTTTATTTGTTACCGGAAGCCAAAATACCCAGTTTCGTTGATATAATTTGAAAAACTTTCATACAAACTTTCATCCCCTATTTCACCCTATGGCAAGTTTCAAAAATATTGAAACACGTACTTCTTCATAATATTTAACCACAAGCCCAAATGCTAAGTTTCATGGCAATTACTTGAAAAATGAAGATCTTTCATAAAAACTTTCAACCCTTTGGGGGTGGTATTTTGAAAAACTGCGAATCACGACCTTCTTTTGTTACCGAAAGCCAAAATACCAAGTATCGTTGATATAATTTGAAAAACTTTCATACAAACTTTCATCCCCTATTTAACCCTATGGCAAGTTTCAAAAATATTGAATCACGTAGGTACTTCTTCATATTCAACCAAAAGCCCAAATGCTGTTTCGTAGCTATAACTGGAGAAATGAAGGACTTACATACAAAGTTTCAACCCCTATTTCCTCGAATTGGGGATTAAATTTTGAAAAATTATGTCACACTACATATTTTTATTTATTTTTTACCAAAATCCAAAATACCTACCAAGTTTCGTTGATATAACTTGAGAAATGAAGGACTGTTATATAAACTTTCACCCCCTATTTCACTACCTTAGGGTTGGAATTTTGAAAAATCCTTCCAAAGCCTAAATGCTGTTTCATGGCTATAACCTACCTATTATTTCGTCTGTCTATGCGTCTGCGCCTACGCTTATACATTTAGGTCAAACCTCTGTGGTTTTTTCAATGTGTACTAAACTATGTGTGTACGTACTGACTACTGTGTATTGTAAAATGTGTATTTAGATTTTAAAAAAAAAATTGTTATAGCTCTCGCAATTCACGAGCGCGCGTGACTCATGGTTGTGTTAAGGGTCCGTATTCTCGCCCGCCTAATTGCGCGCTCAGCCAATTTTGGAATCTGTAGGTATACCGCACAGCAAGACCGTTAGCTGCACTCACACAAAGACGGCATAGGCCGATAAAGCTACTTTGATACTTTGTCAAATTGTGTAGTCAAGTTCGTAATATTTTCACCATGTTAATAAAATTGTATAATCTTAGTTATCACTTAAATATTATTTTCCCGTTTGATAAATGTTTATTTGGCATACATAAACTTTTATAAAATAAGTTTGCACACGGGTATCATAATGTAACACTAAAAACTAGATACACCTACAAGTTTTTCGTTTATTTACTTATCATTAAAATTTATGATTTTTTAAATTTTAAAACCTATACGGCTATCTGACTGTTATTAACAATTAAGGTACACGATTATTGACCAAGTTTTACTACATGGGTCATCAGAGTAATTCAGTTGTCTCGAAAACGCCATTGTTATTTTGAAAACAACTCACAGATAAGCGATTGGTACTGTGTATTACGCAGGTGTAGTTAGTTAGCACGTGCAGAGGATTGGTCATAAATAATATCACAAACACGCGGACCCTCTCAGGTATCAGGTAATGTAAATGTTACCAATTATATTGTATTAAAATATGTCTTTGCAAAACATACCTTATCCAGTTTATGATAAAGTACAAATTCAATTGTAATCATGATTAGTTAAAAGATATAAATAAATCCAAACCCTATTTTCAATTCACAAATTGACCACTGCAAGGTTATTTCCGGAATTTGCAATTTCCAAATCTTGTCTGGTATTGTCTAGTTGAAGGCTTCGGCCGTGGCTATATATCACCCTATCTGCAAAGATGAGCCGCCAAGGGAGTAAGCATTCCAGTACGATATCGTGATTGAAGGACAAACCAACAAACCAACAAACCACGAAACCAACAAACAAAGTGGCTTTCGCATTTATAATATTAGTATGTTGATCTTACCTTGTGATATATAAAACAAGTAAAATCAAATCCAGAAGCGAATACTCCAATCCAATTACAAAGCAAGGGCCTAAATATTATTTTCACTGATTACAATGTCAAAGTCCATATAGAGATGCCAAGGTCAGAAAAACAAAAACACTAAACTTGTATGGTTTTGTTGGAAGCAGTTGAGCAGAGCAGAGTATCTCAAACGAAACAATATGCTATAAATAAAAACTTTATGACCATTGAGCTTTGTTACTCTAAATAAATTTGTAAAAGAAATGATATTGTATTAAAATGTGTATTGCAATATATACCTTATGCAGCTTACGATAAAGTACAAATTAAATTGTATTCATGATGGGCTTCTTGGTTTTAGAATTTCAAATCGTTGCGGTAATATTTTATGACTTATAATATTGTTTAGTATTTTGATCGAAAGGCAGTGCGATTTGCACGGTACTATTGTCGAAAGGTAAAAGAATAAATAAAATCTATACAAACAATGAACAAGTGAATATAAATAAAATTATTAATAAATACGACTGCTCTGCCGTAGCCCGTAACTATCTACTACGTAACGATACCACAGTCATTGATTAATTAACAATGGAGTCTTATTCACATTTTTATTAAATGATATTTTTTGGGAATCACTAGATATTGAATTATATTAGTATATATTTTTGGAATCTACTCATCATTTTCTAGATGATGAATTTATAGTTACTCTTATTTTCGAAAAAAAAAATCTACTCTAGTCTTTAATGCGAGACCATGGTCACCCCATCACTTTTTTTGAAAATTTTACTAGCCTATGTCACCCGGAATAAGCTAGGGATTCTAACGATACCTCATTTATCAAAATTGGTTCAGGCGTATAGAAGTTATGGTGGAATATACAAACTCACATACATACATACATACATGAACCCTGAAAACAATATACTCCGTTTTTCAGGCAGTCGTATAATTTTTTTTATAATAGGTACCTTTTATTGACCCGTGATATAATGATTGTTTACGATCAATTTGGGAATTCATAATTTCTGAAGCCCTTGGGCGCTCCAGTACGATGCCTCGTAGAATAGAAATCATCAGTTACCATCAGGTGAGATCGCAGTCAAGGGCTAAGCTTGTAGTGGATAAATAAAAATTTAATATAAGTAATGCTATGAAAACTGTATTCACCAAAATCTCTCAGCAACAACGTATGCCACGTTGAGTTTTGCAATTACGATTTCAAAGAAAATATAATATTTCAGGAAAGTAAATTCAAAACCCATACAAATATTACGCATATATATACGAGAAAAACAGTATGCGATTATAATATTGTATCGTTCAAAATTAGTTAATAGTTATAAAAAAATTATCCTTATTATTAAATACGTATCACGCATTCATTCAATATCGATTGAATCGGATCAAGAACCTTACATTCTCTGCTCATCAAACTAAGGCAGTCGCGATATGTAAGGCTTGTGAGAGAGCTCACGCACACATACAAAAGAGCCCATCCAGCAACACGTCCTCCCTCGAAGAGCGCTGGGCTCTGTATGCCCGTCGTGCGGTCTGCAGTAGCACTTTACACGTAAAATTTATAAGACTTTTGATATTTTTTTTGGTCATATAGGTATTTTACAGAAATGTATTTTTGTACAATTTATGTTATATAAATACTAAACATTCATGGGAAATTTTATTTTATCAGTAAATTCGCCAAACTTTTAAGAAATAGGGGTTATTGTGACGCGTAAATTTTAATAAATCGTGCACATTGATTTGATTTTTTTATTAATTAATTTTGTATAGAACGTTTAAAAACGAATTGCAACAGTCCAATTTGAAGAGTGTGTTTATCATATAATATTTTTTATAAGTCATTTATTACAATTTTTCTTGGATTTATATGGGTCAAAAGTATCGCCTAAAAGTGTAAAAATGGTAATCGTATTCCGCAAGAATGATAATTTCACTATTATATTTCAATAAAATTAATATTTTTTTTGCAACATTCTACTAAGGAGGGATTAAACTTTAATGTTTTAATTTTCTTTTTGTTATAATACTAATATATCATGCACAAAGCTCATCAAAAGTTCTTAAAATTTTGGTTAGCGGGGATACGGATTCTTAAAGTCCTATCTGTATAAATTTTGTATAGGTACGTGTAAATGTGTGCGTGTACGACTGACCGCTCCGAGAGGCACGCACACTTACGCAATGTGCATAACTACAAGTAAAGTTCACAAAAAACTATACAACCCTATCCAGGTCTTAGTGAAAATTGGAATGCTCGAAGTTTTCCAAAATGGGAGTAACAGTTGGCATGTTTTCATATTATGTCTGAGTTTTCCGTCGACGAATCAAATGCAGAGTGAGATCCATCGAATAGGTTGGTTAGGTTGATGCCCGGTAGCTTAATTTATGTAAAACCTGCATCAATCATTGTTACTGTCTCGATTGCGTTAAAACTTCTGCACAGTTCACACTTTTCTTTAAAAACAAGTAAAACCAACAGTTTTCTTTTGAGGTCTATGGTTTTGAACAAAAAGTCGTTCCACCGCAAAAGCATGCACAGGCAACGAAGTTCGACTTTTAAATTTTTAATGACTTATTAGCCAACGACCTCAATTTACATAGACGGGCCCTGTCAAACAAAGAATGTGGGCGTATTTTTAGCAACGCCATCAACGCCATCTAGTCTGAAAAGCGGGAACTTGCTTGCAACATCTTGAATGAAAGCTTGAAAACGTATGACTCGGTCATAGATAATATAGGCCATAGCCATAGTAGCCGGAAGGCCAGTTATTTAAAAAACATATCATACAGTTTGCCGCGGAAATTAAATGATTGCGTAATGGATAAAAATATTAGATAGGAAGATTAAAATATGACGTTTTTCTGGAAATGTATAATTGTGACTTGAAACACTTACCTTAAAATAAAAATTGTACAGTGCCAAACTAATAAGACTTTAGCTAATAACCTAAGAATAACAAATTATCTACACGACGAGCGACCGTGACAGCGATTGGGGACAAAGACAGGTTAGGAACGCGCTCTCAAAGTCGGTCGCCCGAAATTTTTAGGGTTCCGTAGCCAAATTTGGCAAAAACGGAACCCTTATAGATTCGTCATGTCTGTCTGTCTGTCTGTCCGTCCGTATGTCACAGCCACTTTTTTCCGAAACTATAAGAACTATCCTGTTGAAACTTGGTAAGTAGATGTATTCTGTGAACCGCATTAAGATTTTCTTACAAAAATAGAAAAAAATTAATAAAATTTGGGGGTTCCCCATACTTAGAACTGAAACTCAAAATTTTTTTTTTCGTCTAACCCTTACGTGTGGCCTGTGGGGTATCTATGGATAGGTCTTCAAAAATGATAATGAGGTATTTTTTTCTAAACTGAATAGTTTGCGCGAGAGACACTTCCAAAGTGGTAAAATGTGTGTGAACCCCCCCCCCCCCCCCTGTAACTTCTAAAATAAGAGAATGATAAAACTAAAAAAAATATATGATGTACATTACCATGCAAACTTCCACCGAAAATTGATTTGAACGATATCTAGTAAGTAGTTTTTTTTTTAATACGTCATACATCGTAAACCGCAATTTACCTTTCATTCAATCAACTCAAATAATTGAAATAAAAATATTTTTAATAATTTAAAAAACTTACTACAGGTTTGTACGAAACCCTCGGTGCGCGAGTCCGACTCGCACTTGGCCGGTTTTTTTTCTATGAAAGGGCCCATCTAGTAGGTACCTACATAAATATCGATGCTTATAACAATCCCAATCTTAATATTATCCAATGCAGTGGCAATGCTCATATATACCAACCTATAACGCTCGAATTTTTACCTGCTGAATATGTACCTAATGTGACCTTTGTAATTTTGTTTGATTTTCTACATCAAAGGACAAAGGCGCCTATCATTTAGGTACCAATAAAAAAGTTGGCGCTACTCTATCGGTATGAACTATAGAAGATATAATATTATGTAGATCTACGATAAGCGATACGACACTTTCATTATTTCAATTATTTAAAGTATTGAAATAGTACCTATGATGCTGCTAATTTATTAGATATAGTTTAGAAATTGTGTGGAACCGAAAATTTATAGATAGTAAGAAAATATTAAGTATACTATTAATCTTCACAAGCTAGGGCGCGTTTGGAATCCTTATAGCTTTATCTTATGCTAATCTATTTTAAAATTAAATATCACCTCTACCATACTTACCTTTATATTATATTCTGTGCCATTACGTTACTATAATAATTTGTTAAATTAAACAACTAGGTATATGTACGGCGGCAGTTAAGGGTCCAAGTACTGAAACATTGTTTTCTGTTCCGACGTCTTAGGATAGGAAAAATGAAAATTTCATTACTAAATTAATACCATTCGCTACTCAGTTAAATGAAGTATGACGTAATTAAAAAAAGTGGTCATAAAGTCGTATAGTAACTGCAGAAAATTATCGAGAAATTCATGGAAAACTCAAAAAAGGCGTTATCGCGTTCCGACTATTGTGATTTAATCTGAGACCTTATTTATACAAAAGTTATTTCAAATTAATCATTAAAGATCAAGGAACACTTTAATTAAACAATATTTTCAATACAACTTAAAATTTTTGTACAATCTGGTTCCAAAGATACCTCCTACGAATTTTTCATACAAATTTACACTGGCTCGTCCAACCCAAATGTCAAAACTTATAGCCTAAGAGATAACTGTATTTGTGGTAACTATCTTTTGGTAACTATAATTATATCTCCTTACTATTAATTTCCATGTTTCAAATTTATGTTAGTATTATCACAGGTGGTCTAAGAGGTGATATACGAGTTATTTTGAAAACTTAAAAATTTAAATACTCTTAACATGGGAGATATTTAAACACTACACATTATCACATCAAAGCGGCGACACTTGAGCTATTTTTTACCCATGACGGAACGGACGGTATATATTATTATGTGTTTGCCCTAAGAGGTTGTGCGATTGTTTGTTTGTTTGTGTACTTTTTAGTTACCATTTTCCTGGAAAACTACTGGACCGATTAGTATGCAGTTTTTTGCAATAGATATGCATAACTTCTGTCAAGGTTCTTGAATATGTTTTAGGGCCATAGTCCACTAAGCTGAGCTGCAATTTTGATTTTTATTTTTCAATATGTTTCCATTTTTCTGAAAAAGTACTGGGCTCATTGAGATGCGGTGTTTTGCATTAGATATGTATAGCTTGTGAAAATGTTCTTTAGATTTAGATATATTTTAAGTTATCGTGCTATCGTGCGCGCTGCTATCGTGTTTTTTTATTATTTTACCTTTTTTCTGGAAAACTACATTGCTGATTTAGATGCGGTTTAAAAAAAAAATGTTGAGCTTCTGAGAAGGTTCTTAGATATGTTTTAGGGCCATAGTCCACCAAGCTGTGCTTCGTGTGTGCAATCGTGATTTGGTAGTGGTCATAGGAACTCCTTCTCATCGTAAGCCCGTCGTGTTTGGACTCTTTTGATTTGTCTTGACAAGCGCTAACCTAGATGCTGTGGTCACAGGAACTCCAGTTTTCTATCCATTATACGTTATATTATAACGTATAATGGATAAAACTGAATATGGAATGGATGGAACTGATATATTTTAACATTTATTTATCAGAATATTAAAGTTTAACACCATTTGACACCTCTACTCATTACCATTTGGCCATAGTCCAACACGCTGGTCAAAAAAACTACTGAACCGACAAAGATGCAGTTTTGTGTTGATAAAACTACTTCTGCGAAGATCTAATTGCTGTTACAAAGTTATAAGGTCACAAATTATAATGGAGCGCTGCAGTTCGTCGTGGGTTTTTTTTAAATTTTAATTTTATTACTTGACGTACTACTTGACGTACTTAACGACGTATTACGTCTTTGAGAGGCAATATCTAGTAAACGCCCCAATTAATAGATTCAGTTTTTATACTGGTTACTTAGGTACCTACAGCGCATACTTTAATACTATACTAGAATAAGCCTTCCTAGTTATTGGTCATTTCTGGTAACAATAACTCGTCTTTGAGCGGCGATAAGTAGTCAGGTCCCCAGCCGCTTGCAGGCAGACCATCTCTAATTCCACCAGACGATAGTTAGTGTTGTGAATGATACGAGCACTTGATTAGAACTGACATTTATTATTACTGAAATATATTATATAAAATTCACACCATCTTTCCCTTTTATTTTTAATGTAGATTATAAGTACATCTAGTTTTATTATAATTTTATAATTGGCTTAGATATGTAATTATATTTAAACAATACCTACGTATCTAATCCTAATTTATTTTTACTGAAATACCAACATAACAATATTATATGAAAATCACATCAGCAGCTATCTCCTAGCCTATATATTTTTTGAAAGCTCGCCCCCTTAAAAGGGAACTTTAGTTTCTCGAGTTTGAAATTTACCGCCATTATTCGTCGTCTTCAACTGTCAGCTGTCATGAGACAAACACAGGAGACAAACCGCTAGTAAGTATATAGAATAACTTTGATTAAATATACATATATATATAAAGTCAAGGGTATATAATAGGTAGGGTAGAGGGGTAATGACCACAATGCTACTGGTGCTAGACAGTAGACACCCGCCTCTGCATGTATTGAAATCATAGAGGCATAATCTATGGGCATAATTGAAATCGTTATAATCTGTGTCAACGTTAAAAATTTGGTACAAGTATCCGAGTGTACAGTTCATCGTTCATTCAAACATGAATGGAAAAGCATAACGATTTTTTTAATTAACTGGCTCTACGGCTCTGGGTTCCAACCCTTCTGAGCCTTGCGTTACGACTGACTTTATTGTGAGCGAAAGGCAGATTTTCATTCCAATAAATTCATATTTCATTCATCAGTCATCACATAATGTACTCTGTCTGTGGCTCCGCCAGGAGTGTAAGTGTTCTGTGGTCTGTGGTCATCACACAACGCGATTTGATTTTGTGAAACATGTCCGCCTGTTGTGTTTTTTGACGTAAATATTGGCAAAAACCCTACTGTGTTTGCATCTGCGTGGTGATTTTCGGTGTATTATCAGTTTTATAATGTGTGTGAACGTGTTGTGATCTGTTCATATGAGGCTGTTGTACAAAACTGGACCGATGGAGTCTCTCAGAAAATGGTTCTACAAACCAAGGGTATGCTAAACATTATTCTTCATTCTGTTGTAATATCCTTTGATCCATTTTGTTTTTATGACCTCCTATATGTGTAGTCACCGCGAAATTACCCACTATTGTACATTTAAACCCAGTTAACAACACCGTAACGATGACTACTTGTATTTTGTTAATCGTAATCACAAGACGTCTTTGTTTTGACTTAGTGATTCATTAATTGTTTTTATTTTCCTTTCAACAAACGCTTGGTCTACTCGCAGGCAATTTATATAAATATTTTTTCATTTTGATAAGATGCTCCTTTGGTTCGGTTTATTTATCCTTGCTTATCAACAAATTCTCAGCATACATACATAATCATGTTTTTACGTCATTTGAGATCTCTAAAATGTAAAATTTTGCATTCCATTACCTTCGTGCATAATATTACTGTCGATATTCAATATAGGAGGCCATATCGAAGTTTTATTTTGTTTGTTATTCTAAGTGTTCTGGCCTACTTTCAAAATCATTGATTAGGTATCCATTATTGTTGTTAGCGATGATGTAGTCTGAATTATATTGAAAATGCTTGTGGCAAGAAGTCCTATGTCCCCCACTCATCTGATGAGGCCGTAACAGTTCTATACAATGAGGCGCCACCTTGAATGAAATTATTCTTCATAAATTTTATTTTATTTTATATTAAATAAGTATAGCTAGCGCTTGGCTGCAATCAGACTTGCTTGCAAGTGGTGATGCACCCTAAGGTGGTGCATGCTTGTGTAGAAGATGCCTATTCACTCTTGATTTGGAGTTACCTAAATTACTTAAAAGATGAGGCGAAAATGGACGTCGGGAGGAAGGCCATTTCCAAAACGTTAAGTAATTCTATTAAGTAAACAAACCTAAGGATTAGGGATGCAGGCTCACCTTTAGTATATGTGCCGTGCAGTAGACAGTTCATTTTTTTTTACAGAAAGGTATTAATGTAATAAACGTAACGCCAAAATATTTTCCGCCGAATTGTAATAGTTTTCGAGAAATAAATTTTTGAAATTTCGACATTTTGAGGTTAGTTTTCCCGAAATTCATGCAAATCTCTACTTGTTTGTGTGAAAGATTTGTGAGGGAATTAGGTAGGACTAGGCTAACCTACCTAGACGCACCCGCCCCCCCTCCCCCTCCCCACAATTTTTTTTTTAACTGCCCATAAAGACGACCACCAGAAATCCTTACAGTTGTGATAGAAGGCTGTGATGGAATCAGAGCAGTTTAATAAGTGCTCGCTTAGATATTTATTGGGCTAATACTACGAACTTAAGTTAAAAAAAAAATTGTCAAAAGGTTAGGTTAGGTTAGGGTTGAACATAAATATTCAGGTTCGTATGGGGTTAATGCACCGAACTTAAGTAAAAAACAAATATTTGTCAAAAGGCTAGGTTAGGTTAGGGTTGAACGTAAATATACAGGTAGTGCCCGGCCGTGCGACCGGGCACTTAGGTTCCTATGGGTTGATATACCGAACCTACGTAAATAAAGAATTGTTAAAGCAAACATATATGTGAATATAGTTAAGTCATAATATTACTACAATATTATTGTTATTAGACTTTATTACATTTGCTACTACAAGGAATAAAAAAAATGTACGGTTGTTCTTTAATATAATATGTGGGGGGAGGGGAAGGGGGAGGGTATCCCCTGGCTTCTCCCACTAACTACTAAGCACTCGACACCTAACTAAGCAGAGCTAAGCCCGAATTTCAGTAAAACTGACCTCTACATTTTGAAATTAAAAAAATTAATATCTCGGAAACTATTAGGATTCGACGAGTTTGGCTTACAGGGGGGGGTAGACCACCTCCCCCCCTCCCCTTTCCCCCCTCCTCTTCCCCCTCCCTCGCGGCACATATACTGAAGAACAACCGGGATGCATCCGATACCGATACCGTTATATGTATATCGGCGATACTTCAGGTTTGCCGATATATCGGCATCGTCGATATTTTTACTGTCGATACAACAATACTTTTCAAATTTCACGCCCCAAAAAAGTTATGTAAACGCGCATGCTGTTTCGTCTATTTCGTTGCAAACGTGGCGCGAACTGTGCTCGGGGAATCCCCGCGCTTTATTCAGTGTGTTGTCTCGCCCGCTTTGGCCTCGCGTATCCCATCTCATTTCGTTAGATGCTTTTGTTTTAGTCTATGCTGTAATGCTGTCATGTTTGACTTTTGTCGCGTATAGTATTTTTACCACGCGAAATAAAATACAGAATTAAATATCGTAATCAGTTTGTGTGTGTATATAATTTACCAACTAGTTAGGTTGAATAAAATAAATAGCAAAATCATGTCAACTTCATATCTATTTTACCTTCATTTATATTCACTAAGCGTATCGGTATCGGTATCGCCGATATTTTTATAAGATTATCGGTATCGGTATCGTATCGGCAAAAAGGTGTGTTACATATTATGTATGAGTACTTATATTGTAGGTAAGTAACTGTTGGAAATCTGAAAGGTCTATAGCAGAAAGTGATGAATTCTAGTGTTCTGTAGATTGCCTTTACCTCCCTAACTTTATGAGCATATTTAGCACTAGATGCTGCCTGCGACTTGATTTGAATGGGTTTATTGATAGTCAAGTAACTGTGATTTTCCCTGATAAAACATCAAAATCAGTTGTTAAGATAAACTGTGGAAGGGTAACAGACAGATGATGACAGACAGACACACTTTCACATTTACTTATTACTACATAAGTAAGTAACTATTAACTAAGTGGTATGGATTTTTATAATTGTAAAAGAGTTTTTACAAGCTGCCTACTAGTTTTTTTTAGTATTATGACATTTAACTTGAAATAGGAGCAAAAAACTAGTTTCAATAAATGCGTAGAGGCTTAATGTTCAGGTGGGTTAGTTGTATTATATGCAGCTGTATGTATATGAATATTAATCACCTATTTAAGAAAATGCCACAGGCATTTTAGATTAGACTTAAAATATTCCAAGTCTGAGCCATTAGGCTTATGATTACACCTATTTAAAATGCTATTTTTGATTTTAGTAAGTGGGACGAGATGAATTCTATTTTTGGTAAACATTGAGGCTAAGTACTTAATTCTGATGTAGACAATCTCAAAACAAAACTAAAATGATATCATTTAAATATTTTTCTAACTCTTTCATATAACTCCCTGTGGAAAGGGACAGAACTAGATATATATATATATAAAGCCATCATTTTATTTTAGTTAAGAGATTGAGTTGTAAAAGAATTGGCTACAGTCTCATTCACTAATCACCATCATATTTCATTTTAGTGATCACTTTTTGGCTTTACGTTGTTATTGGTACCATGCTCTAAGTCTTCCTACACTGAGCAGATCTGATCAATAGACTTTTCTCACTTTATGAGTTATGACTAGTAAGTAAGTTCCTACTGGAATACATAATTATTGCACTTGGATTACAGTCTATCCAGGACCCTTGCGCACTTGTTGTTTTTTGTTTATAATTTAGTTCTATGTTATGTGTGGCCATAAAGACTTTATATTTCTATCTATCAAGGACTATATAAGACGTTCAACACATCTGCTCATAGTTAGAAGACTGATCGCATGATATTGCTCAGCAAAAAAAAAAATTTTATAATTTTACTACAGTGCTTCACACACGAGGATAGTTTCTAAACTTACTTAAACATGCATATCAAAAATTCGCGGAACCGGCAGGATTTGAACCTGCGTCTCTCTGGGCGCGATTCCCAGAGAGATGCAGGTTCAAATCCTGCCGGTTCCGCGAATTTTTGATATGCATGTTTAGGTAAGTTTAAAAAAAAAATCTATCCAGGACTAAGTAAAATTCTAGTAAATTTCTTATTACTATTACAGTCCGATTCAAACATAATTATGTCTCAGAAGTTAGTCGCTAGTGTAGGTTCGCACAGGTACAGTCAACTGAACCGTCTTGCTCATACCTAATATTGTATACTGCTCATCGAAACACGATGTACGATTATGTTAATGAGAAGTCATAAAGTATGAATCGGACTGTAACTTAGTACTGTTGTCTCACCTGCATGTTTGGCACCTTAGTGCAAAGTTATGGTTGATGAGATACTTCAATAATAAAATGATATACTTAATGATTTGATTTATTTTAATATGTGGTCCCCTGTGGGTAAAAGCCTCCTCCATTCAGCCTTTTCCTTTTTGTCTATTGGTAGCGATATACAACAAATTTTTTCCTAGTATATTAATGTCTCTGTCTTCCCACTCTCCTTTTGCCTACTGGGCCTCGCCATTTTGATATTAGGTACTTCCACCTTTTGTCTTTGTACCTTGCTATATGTCCTGCCCATTTCCATTTTTGTCTGAGAGCATACTGAAGAGCATCTATTAACTTAGTTTTCTTGCAAATGTCTATGTTTCTTATTTTCTGAATTCTTCCCAGCTTCAGTATACTTCTTTCCATAGTGTGTTGGCAGGACAAGATCTTGTTCTTAAAAATCACCTTATGATTAAGAAGACCAAATATGTAGACTTTATATTTTTAGTCAGACCTTACTCAGTTCATTCAAAAAACTTGCATATTGAAACTTATGAATGAATACCATTTAATTGATGATAATGCATTTTAAAATAGAAAGCATCATGTCTACTGCTTATATTTAAATCGTCATTAATTTTAGCTCTGTTTGTTTTGTCTAGCCGCTAACTACTCAATCAACTACTAAGACTTGCTGGTTTATTCAACTTAGTATTCAACATACTATGAATGAATGAAAAAATTCTATCTTTCTAACTATCTATATTTTTTCTTTTAACTATCTTGGTTGGGAAGCAATTGTTGGGTGCTCAAACTTAAAACTAACCGAGGGTGTGAACTTTAGATCTTTTGGTAGACCCTCTATTTACTTAATAATCAGTAAGAAATACTTAAGTAATTTATTTTTGACATTGGCCTCATCCCAATTGTTATTTTAAATTTTCAAATTGATCAAATTAGAAAATTCAATTGGGATGAGGGATCTCACTCTAACCCCGAACTTGTATGTCGTCCCAATGAGGTCAACAAAATTTTTTAGTAAGTAATTAGTTACTTACTTAAAACGTAGCGATTATTTACTTATCGAGAACCATTTCGCGACTTATTAGTATCAGGTTATTGGTTAAGGTCGTTCTTCTGTCCTTGTTCTGTTTGTGATGTCTTTCCGTTTGCATCTCGCTCTTTCACTTTCACTTTTTTACCGCTTTCTCAATAGCCTCGGGTGAAACTCGGCCGTTCTGCCGAATGTTTCGCGAATATTGTTATTTATTGGAAATTACTTAGTATTACATAGGGTTACCGGTTGGCCTACTTACTTATTAGTGTTGGCCTACAATACCTAGTGCGACCATCCAGTATTTAGAGATGATTCACACTCAACTGCTTTGTTGGCCTAGTGCCCTAGTCACTCTAGTGGTTAGCATGTTCGGCTGCGGCCGACGAGGTCCCGGGTCCGACCATAATTAAGTACCTATCATGGGTTTTCTGACTGGAGATTCTCAGTACTAGCGCGGAGTTAGGAAGTTGGCGGTGTTGCACCCCCGTGCCTCGGAGAGCACGTTAAGCTGTTGGTCCCGGTTATTATCACTAACTTGATAATAGTCGTTAAAGCCCGCCAACCCGCATTGGAGCAGCGTGATGGGTCTGAGCTCTAATTCCCTCTTTCCTATAAGTGTCAAGGTCTGAGCCCAACAGTGGAACGTTAATTTGCTGTAGTGTGTCAGATTTGCGATTGAATTGAAATTTTGGAAAAGATAAAAGATTGTATATTTGTTTAGTGATGAAGGTTTAATTAGGCTGATATTTGACTCATTCGATGTATTTCACTCGGTTCGTTCTTTGGCGGGGATACGCCATATTGGGATAATTTGCATAAATACGAGTATTTTGACTTTGGTAAATCAGTCTCCTGCCGGCAGACTCAGCGATTATTGAATACTTTTGTGTTTAGATCGAAATTTGATTTAGAGCTTAGCAGTATGCTTAGCAACTGCAGTCTGATCAAATGATTAATTTATTGTTGTTGTGATACTTTGGCCAAGTTTTATACTTTTGTTTACATTAAATCTCTCGTGAAACCACTACACGTTGTGACCATTCGCTCGTGCGCGTTTTGAAGAGAGTACAAACATATATTTTAAAGTAATTTTAATTATTTGCCCACTTCTGGAATTATGCTTACAAGTGGTGGTGGATTCACATTAGACCGCACTGGACTGGACAAGAACCGTGTACGTCTGTTTCCGAGGCGACTAGTTGACGCATGATGATGATCTACAGAATGGAATCTGTTAACTACAATGAAAATAAAACCCCTAAGTAGGTAGGTACTTAACCCATGCACTCAATAAGACCCGTATTAATAAGGTAACATCAGCTAAGATCACGTTCCCAAGTATTTTTAGCATAGATATTAGATACCTAGATCGATACTTGAGAACCTGTTCTCAGTTTATTAAGTTATTGTTACGGGCCTAACAGTTTCATACCCCTCGAATAATTAAACCTGACATTTTGCAAAGTTTCTTTTACAAATATCACAAAAGCCAGCAACGCACTGGCGGTTCCTCTGGTGCTGCAAATGTTCAGGGGCGGCGGTAATCACTTACCATCAGGTGTCCCGCCTGCTCGTTTACTCGCTATTTATGTATACATGTATACATAGGCATACCTATAAAAAAACAATTTAGTTCGAAATTCCAACGGTAGCGAAGCCGCGGGCATTCGCTAGTACTTTAATAGTACCTAGTATATTGCTGTATATTACTTTTCAAGTATTCAACAGTACTATCTTTACTTAGCTCAATAAGATTTTCATTGAATAAAACTAACAACTAATTTATCTCCTACAAGCATTCTTTAAACGTGCTTTGTAGTAGAGCGTGTTTTATCAGTATAACAAACATACTTATTGATTATGTAATAACTAGTTTATCGTAGTTACGTTAAATAATAGAGCACTAATCAGACGACGACATGACAGTCACTTTACAAATTATTATTTCCGAAATTGATATAACTATTTCCGGTTCGGTCACAACTCACAAATCACAATCCATTTATATTTATTAAAAACCTGAGGTGCGATTATGTAAGAATTGCCGATCAAATCGTCAAGGTTCGGCGTCAAAGTAAAATAAACCATCATCATCATCCATCCTCATCACTACAGCCTATTAACGTCCCACTGCTGGGCACAGGCCTCCACTCTCATAGGAGAGCGGGAATTAGAGCTTAGACCCACCACGCTGCTAAAATAAGTAAACCAATACAATAAATATACCATAACAGCATTGAATTAGAGCTCAATTTCGTGTATCCATTCTCATACGTTCGGGTATGTACGATGCCCTAAAAAACTGAGAACCACAGCAATTGAGACTAAAATTGATTGCACCTATTCCGGAATAGGTGGGATACAGCTACAACTATACCTTACTGGTCCTTGAATAAAAATAAAATGCCTTTGTGGTCTTTTATCGGCAAGTTACACGCTACACTTGCGGTCGTGAAGAATTTTGATTTCATATGCCGTCATTCGTTGGTATATCGATAGGTAGGGTTGCCATCTCTAAAATCTGGCAACGAAGGCTAGAAGCGTGAAATCCCCGGATTTTGGAGCTTAGGACCCGGATATGTCAAATGTTTTGTTTTTACAAAGTTACTTACTAAAATAAAAAATAGTTACGCTGCAATAATAAAACAAGACGCTCCGCGCACGCCCTTTAAACTAGGACAAATCCAGAGAAACCTGGACGGATGGCAACCCTATCGATAGGTACTTAAACCTACCTATAACACACTGATTACGATCTTATCAGTTGTCGGTTGTATTCTTTGATAATGACTATTTGTGTAACTTTTATTGATGTTTGGAAACAATGTTTGCAGATACCTAGTACCTACGTCAATAAGGTCAAATGTAAAACTTAGGCGCAATGCATACCGGCAGAGTTTAGTGCCGAGGTGTAGTTTTTGACTACTCAAACTAACCTTTGTTAATTTACTTTGGTATTTATTTGGTACTTACGGTTGAAATGTGAATATTGTGGATGGATCTGGGATCCCATATCTTAAAAAGTCTCAATATACAAACTACTACTCAAACTACAACACATACATGGGGTATGATAATTAAATAGGTGTCCCGTCACGATTAATGAGATAGTCATTCACTATTCAGTTATGAGAAATGTGACGCAAAGAGGGAACAAAACTTGGAGGAACCGCTCGCGCCGGGAGCTAATTAGGTAGCTGTGCGTAGGTACTATTTTAATTTTATATCACCAATGTTAATAAGGTAGCAGAATTAAATGGCTAAAGCTTAGTTTGACTTGAAAAAGAGGTATCGCGTTCGGCTCTACTTCACTCACTCTGCAGATGTGACTTGCGCCTTATGTTCTTATTACTAAGATAGCTATTGTATTTAGTTATCTTACCTAGGATTAGGATTAAGGATTTAGGATTAAGTTTGAACCCACGAAGTACCTACTTCACTGGATCTAGAGCGTTAGGCACAAGTAACATATTTAATTTTCTGATAATACAATTACTAGCCGGGGGATTCCAAACAACCCGTATGTAATTACAACTGCTTAGCTATTTGGTGCACATGATGTCATACTTTTATGAATATACGATCGATGTTTGGATGTCGAGAGACGGTAATACTCACTCATAGGTACAACTGCGCAAATAAAATATTTAAAACGTTTAATATAGGTAACCTACCTTACCTATTTTGTTTACTTGATGATTCATTATTGGGCATGTCAAACCGCCTGATGTTGTTTCAATGACCTTCTTTGTTTTTTATCCTAGCTACTACTGAAGGAGTAAGTAATTTATGCTGTATGGCCATGGCCACTGGCCACAGAAAAGCCCACAACAATAAGTCCCTAACAAGTTAACAGAAAAAATACGGTCAAGTGTGAGATAGACTCGCAAACAGAGGGTTTCGTAGCTTCTAGCTTGGATAAAACAATTAGTTACTTACTTATAAATTTACTAGCTGATGCCCGCGACTTCGGCCGTGTGTATTCCTTAATTTTCCGGGATGAAAAGTAAGCCTAATGCTAAGTTAAGTAGCCTATGTGCTATTCCAGACTAGGTATATTCTATCTCTGTGCCAAATTTCAGCCAGATCCGTTCAGCCGTTGGCGCGTGATTGAGTAACAAACATCCATACATCCATACATCCATACATCCATACATCCATACATCCATCCATCCAAACTTTCGCATTTATAATATTTATTTGATGATTAAAATAATTTACCGTCTTTAAAATCCCTTTTATTCGGGATCATAAAACTAAGTTTGTTAAGGTTAAGTTAGACCTAGTCGTACCATCATAATATTATGAGCTCCAAGGATTTTTTATTTAGTTAGTACGAAACCCTAAAAATATTATCCAAGACTCTTGCCATACTGCATGCCATTATTAAAGAACAAATTGCATTGGGGCGATGAAGACTCATCAGTGCCAAATAGAGTCATTAACTACCTAGTAGTGACTTGTGACAGCTTTTCCAGTGGTCCTTAATCCTTATCACTGCCTAGATAAGAGCTATTTCGGTTAGACACAAGCGATGGTTTCAATTGGAATCACGCTTGCACTGACCTCGACATTGCATTCGCTAGGGTGACCATATAAAAGTTTTGACAGTAGGATATTTGACAAGAAATTAGAAATCAAAGCAATTGCAATTGCAGCACAGCACATAATATGAATTTTACTAATTTTATAATAATAAAATTGGTAAGTAATAAGTAGTTTTACTGATTTTATAATGATAAAATTAGTAAAACGCCAATGTGTCATTTCTCGTTCAAAGGGCTTCATCGAATATGGGCCTTTGCAAGGGATCTCGATACTGCAATGTATCGCTTGCATTGTCGCGTGGACAGGGTTACGAAATAGATGGGATAGAATAGATACGAAATACGAAACATAACTGAAATTTCGGCACTGGGTGGGTAAGTGAACCGTGGTCACTGGTCACTTACCCACTGTGGTGTGGCCTAGTGGTCAAAGTGGACAGGATGTGGTGACTGGTGTAAATGTTTCTATTTACAACATTTGTCTGCTGCCTGATATGATGAAGGTCATTGTTTGATTGTTTGTTTAAATTCTTTATTGCACATAATTAAAACATTGTACAAAGGCGAACTTAATACCTAGAGGTATTCTCTTCCAGTTAACCTTTGGTAGTGGGGACAGGGTTGAGATCACAGTGCGTACAATATAAAGAGAAAAAGTTGGGGTAAGAAGAAACATATTAGGTAGTAGGTAATAAAGTGAGATATGATAATTTATTAAGCAATTTAGTAAATGGCTTGAATAAAGAATTTAAGTCAAAATACATAGCAAGAAATACACCAAAAATATATAATATACTTAATTAAAAATATGATACTTAATATTAAGGTAGTAAATGTAAATAAAAATAATATAAAATACAATATATATATATATATATATATATATATATATATATATATTTGTAAAATATAATATATACACATAAATTAATACTTAAGAATGTGATTATGTGGAGGGATTCTGACATTTTTGAAAGTGTTCGTGTACTCGACGCTTAAAAACGTTTAAAGACGGTGCCTGACGTACTTGCCGACCTGGCGTTCCATAACCTGATTGCTGTGAAGAACTGTGAAGGAATCTGAATATAGTGTTGATTTATGTCGCGGGTAGACAAGAATATCTACGTTTGAGGAACGTTGAACACGTCCAGATAAGCCGAGGAACTTAAAGCGCTCTTGGAGATACTGAGGAGAACTTGGATCATGAAGAATACCATAGAGAGAAGCAAGAACGTGTGCATCTCGGCGGAAGCGAATGTTGAGCCAACCTAGTCTTGAACGGAAATTAGAAATGTGGCCATACTTACGCAAACCGTATACATATCGAATGCACAGGTTGAGCAGGCGGTCCAGTTTGTTCAGAAGCTCTTCGGTGAGGTCGGTATAGCAGATATCTGCATAGTCAATGATTGGAAGCAATAAGGAATTAACCAGCACAAGTTTTGCTTTTTGTGGCAGCATAATATTCTGCATCCATTTAAGTGCATGCATCGCTGCAAAAATCTTACGACTGATTTCCGTAACGTGACAAGACCAAGAGAGATCTTGCGAGATATGTACCTAGTCTTAAATTTTTCACCTGAGTGGAGTATGGTTTTATATAATTAAATGTAACTGGTGGAAGGGAATTTAGATACAGTTTAGAAAGTAGCCTAGGTCTGCCGACAAACATGACTTGTGTTTTAGCAGGGTTAACGAGAAGTCCATGGTTTTCGGTCCAGACACGGATTGCCTCCAGATCGCTGTTGAGTTTATCAATGGAGTCAAGGACATCCTCAACATTGAATGAAATGTATAGCTGTAAATCGTCTGCATACATCATCATCATCATCATCATCACAACAGCCTATTAACGTCCCACTGCTGGGCACAGGCCTCCACTCTCATAGGAGAGCGGGAATTAGAGCTTAGACCCACCACGCTGCTCCAATGCGGGTTGGCGGGCTACACAGAAAAAAAGTAGAGGAGACAGTACTCCGCCATGGGGTACGCCCGCAGTGATGTCAGTCCATTCAGAGGAAACCTCTTCAGTTCGGACACACTGCCGACGGCCCCGAAGATATGAGAGAAACCATTCACCTACTGACTGTGAGATATTAAAAGAGCGTAGAATTGCCATCAATATGTCGTAATCTACACAGTTAAAGGCGTTGCTAAAATCTAATAGTGTAATTAGCGTAACCATAGATCGATCTATAGCATGTCGGATGTCATCAGTGATTTTAATTAGCGCTGTACATGTACTGTGAGAGGGTCGAAAGCCAGATTGAAATGAATTTAAAAGTGAATTTTTATTAAGAAAAATAGAAAATTGATGATGGACTATTCGCACTAAGATTTTTGAGAGGAAAGGCAATATTGAAATTGGTCTGAAATGTGTTACATCAGTAGGGATATTTTTTTTCGGTATAGGAATAATGTGTGCGTTTTTCCACAGCGTGGGAAAAACCCCCATTGACAATGACGAATTTAAAATGTGCGTGATAAAGGGTAACACAATGTCCAGGACCAATAAAATCATTTCACCGACCACGGTCATGATGATTGAAAAAGCGTGGCCCGTCACACGAGGTCTTATTTCGTCCAATGGATACTACTTACGAGAGACTATACGAGAAATAACAGTTTTCCATTTTAGTAGTTGTTATTTCACTGACAGGAAATGTATTTGAATTTTGATGTACACACTTCTGGGAGTCAAAAGAGCACATTGCATCTACACAGGAATTTATGGTCACGTTTATGTTAAACACTATTTTGGAATGGATATATTTTATTATGATACTGATGTCTGATATTCAATTGATACCACACTTAATATCCCAAGTCCCAACCCCGGATTTATAAAATAGGGTGACAAACTCGAAACTTAAAAATATAACGTGGCGCCTCAAACGCAACAAGTGACGGTGAAACGCGTTACGGACGATGAAAACTACACTAAACTTGCGAGTCGCGGTTCCTCTCTCTCTCTCATTCTCTCTCCATGCTCTCCATACATTTCTCATTTCAATTTTCTATATAAAGTAGTGCGCAAGTTTTGTGTGCGTGTCATGCGTGTGCCACTTCTAGCATGTAGCGATCGCATAGCTCAAAGTCTAGCTTGTGTAATTATGTATCTTTAAATGGAAGCCTTTTTAGGGTTCCGAACCTCAAAAGGAAAAAACGGAAACCTTATAGGATCACTTCGTTGTCCGTCCGTCTGTGTGTCAAGACCCTTTTTCTTAGGAACGCATGGAGGTATCAAGCTGAAATTCATATCAAATACTCAGGTCTACTGTCCCTTGGAGCTGTGAAAAAATCAAACTTCAAAGCCAACGCAATCAAAAGATACGGCCGCGGATAGAACCGCGTCTCCTCCGTGTTTTGTTTTCACTATAACATTTTCAAACGTATGTCAAAGCATATAAGATGTTATCAGAAAATGTACTGCGTTTCGGCTCCAATCGTCTTCGTAGATATGCGTTTGATAAATAGAGATGTCGTGATAGTCTTAAATCACATGAACAGAATCGGTAACCAGGAATGTCCCGGAAACACTCAACAGTTGGGTACCCTGAATAAGCTGTGGACATATTATTTTGATTCAAGTAACTATACTTATCTAAGTAGGCAGTGAAGGCACCTAAACCATGAATCATTCAGTCAATGCAAAATAGCTATAATATCATCTGAGATTTAAGAGGCCGCAAGCTAATGCCAACAAAAAACGTGGTATTTCCAAACCTCATACAGAGCCGGACAATTGCCTCATTGTTGATTTTATTACTTTACTTAATAGGTTTTTCAGATAGTTATTTATTTAGAGCTTGGTATTAAGTAAGTAACATAATGATTTACAAAGTTTAACTTAGACCGCTTCCTTTTTCGAAAATAGTGCTTTGAGTTTATAGTTTATACTGCATCAGTGACTGGATATTTTGTTTTAAATTCACTTTTATCAGGCTTCGATTCGATATGGATTTTTGAAAGCGAATGGTTTAGTTTGGTTGGTTGAATTTTACCTTTTACAACATAGTACTTGAGTAGGTACTTAATAGTTTTTCTAACCAAGTCAAGAAATCGGCTTCATCACTATTCGGTAATTAGGTGATCTCATGTTCTCATACAAATTCCGCAAGCGATCATCAGCGGTTTGAGTTTTAAGAGCGTCGTCTTAAACAATATTATATGCCTTGAGTATTGTAAAAAGATCCCTGGACGATGAAAAATTTATGAAATTGTGTCCTTTTTGAACGTTTTAAGTTGCGCCATTTTGAATTGTTTTTCATTCAGGGGGTTACTTTCATCGCACGAAGCAGTATCATTTAAAAATAGACGTTTTATATGACGTACCTTGACATCCCTAAAATAAGGATTATTATTCTGAAACGAGAGCGTCAACAAGATTAAAATAATACTACTTGAAGCGATGATAGTAAGCCCCCAGAGCTCGGATAAATTATTATTAAATCTGGATGGTGCTTTAAGTAATAAGCAGATTCATTTTTCTGTGGTGCTTAAAGCTTGTTGTCCTAGTGTAGAGTCGAACTTTCTGTTTGTGCACAGACCATACAACCAATTGACTGAGCATAGCGTGCCCCCTCACCAGCCAAACGTTAGCAGTATCAGTACTAACGCTACGTTTTGTGCCTATAGCCGCCCTCAGTCCGTATTCGACCGTGCTCGGAAATTGATCGAGTAAAAAACGAAAAATAGGCCTCTCTGTAGCATGAAATGGCGTGGAAAGAGAAGCAATACCTCCAGCTATGTAATGGATGGGATAACATTTCATAAGAAAGTGTAGTTTTGTAATAATAAATAAAAATCATCAATACGCAAAAAAATAAAATATTTACAAAATGAAAAGGAACCCGTTGATGTCTTTCAGTATTTATTTGTCTTTCACATGTAGTTCTACATATCTCCGTCTCTTCCACGCATAGCCCAGTGTAGCCCGTGCAACTATCGATAAATTATATCGATAGCCTTAGACTACTTGAATGCCAATAAATTAATTTATTGAGTAAAAACTTATATTTCATTAAATTCCGAACAATTCTGAAGTAGAAGAACAGGTTAGAGGTTTATTATTTATTTGATTAAAAGTTGTTGTTGAAAACTTAAGTTTTTTAGTATAGAACTTGGGCACTTGGGCAATTTAAAAAAAATTATACTTATATCAGATAATTATTTATAATCATACATGTGGTTGTATTTTGCTGTTTGAATAAAATTATTCGTATTGATTTTTAAATAGGTACCGGTAATTTAAATCGATATATTTTTGACGCGCAGCGGGCAGCCCAAGTGCCACGGTAACATATATACTACTGTGTAAAGTTGACCTTGAGCCAGCCAATAAGAAATCCCATTATTACCTCGTCCCCCACCTGAAAGTGGTGAGATGTGTTTCAAAGCGAAAATGTGGCTATTAGCTCTCAATAGGTTTACTACTCGGTGTGTTTGTGTTAAGAATTAACTTTTAATATTACTTAGTCAATAGTCAATATCATTTATTCAATATAGGTACACTGTAGTTACACTTATTGACGTTCAAAATGACTTAGGTACTTCAAAAAAAACCTTGAGAGGTGTCGATGGATGGATGGAACGAAGTTCACGCGCGAAGTTCGAAGAAACACGTGCACGCCGCATGGCTTACAAAAGCATGGCTCGCATAAAGTGTCTTTACAATTTTTGGTCTTAATTTTTTCCGTCTAGCCCCCTTTCGCAACGCGCGATAAGGAACTCCGTTCCAAAAACCTGATGGTGATAATCGGTTACGGTATCTTAAAACTAAAGCTACGAGGGTTCCAAACGCGCCCTGATCTGAGAAGAGCCCACAACAAACTCAGCCGGGTTTTTTTTTCATTATCACCATCTCACAAAAAATCTTAACTAAGGAACTATCAGAGCCATTAGAGCAAATTATTGCCAAGCTTCCTTGTCATTTAAGTAAGTACTTAAGTATTTTTATGTCCACCGACCACCATTGCCAAACCTATAATATGCCACCACCGTGGTCAAACCTAGTATAATAATAATATATGCCCTAGGTAAATAATTGACATGTTAACCCGTTACCACCTTAGACTGCATCATCCCATACCAACTGCATGTAAGATCGCAGTCAGGAGCCAACTTGTAGTGGAATAAAAAAAAAATACTAACCAATAAAAACAAACTCAAGTGTCCATAGTTAGTTAGTAAAGTGAACTTAAAACTACATATTATTGATGTACCTACTTATTTCTGCATTCAAGTTTGAATATCTTTTACTTATGTAGGTACTGAATTATATTAAGTACTTTTCATTAAATTAAGTTTACCGTGAAGTTATCGACCTCGCCATGTGTCACATTGCGATGTCTAGAAATTTCTTTCCCGCTATGGCTTCAACGTGCATCGAACTCTTAATTAAGGGCTACGTACTTCGATGGGTTCAAGGCAATCCAAACGGCTAACTTATTGCACATCTTGGTGGACAGTGTCATGTTGGTGGATCAAAACCTGATATAAGCCAGATAAAATGTCCTTCCCCGGGATGTAATGTAACCTACCTCTATGTATCAAATTTCAGATAGACAGACATACTTTCGTGACACAACTTTATAATATTAGTACGGGTAATAAGGATGATACTTAACCGAGTTAGAATTCAGCAGTCAATAGGAAAGGCTGACGAGTTAGATGACCAATGGGCAGTGAGGCCAATTCTATATATAACACAATCTCTAAACTAAACTAAAATGACAGCAGGGAGTATTATGAAAGGGTTAGCAATATTTTTAATGCTGTCATTTTAGTCTAGTTTAGAGATTGTGCACTACAGAATCAGTCCCAATAACTAACTAGTTATCTCCATTTGTACCAAGAAGGATTTTTCTAAAAGTCTGCAGTCTTCGGTTTGTCTCAAGTATGCAATAGATAGTGTCTATAGAGACCACGAGATCACCGCGTGAACTGTTTATTACTCGCAATGCATAACAATTCGTATAATGACACTCCGGCCGGCACTCGGGGCGATTGCGATGCAGCGGGCTTATCCCCTGGACTTTGCATTCGACCCACCTCAGAAGTCAGAATCCATACTTCTATTCTAATTTAATTAAGCAAAAGTGTGTCACTATGTCTGTGAATTGATTGTGCGTCCAGCGCCCTACATGATGGTGTAATAACTTACACGTCTGCAATACCTAGTTCCTGAATGTAGTACAATAATTATGTTTTTTAAAGTAAAGACAAACCTTTAATATTATTGTCTGCAATATTAAATTTTGTGTGACGTCATTTTATTTTTCGTATTCTTCACAGCACAAACCCTTTTCATTATCATTAATACCCAGTTATCTTGGGGGTAGGTACATAAAAAGTAACTAGTTCACAATCTTTGGAAGTCCGCCATATTGGATTTAGAATAACCCACGTCACTTAAGTATGTGTTGTCAATTGTCATCCAAATTAACCGTGTTACATGCAAAATTTCAGCTCAATTGATTGGGGAAAGTTAGTCAGGTACTTTGCAAGATTTAATCAAACCAACCCACAAACCATCACCACCACTACAGCCCATTAACGTCCCACTGCTGGGCACAGGCCTCCACTCTCACAGGCGAGAGGGAACCCACAAACATTGCAAGTTAAATTATTATAAAATCTTGTAAAAAAGCAACTGCTGAATTTATGGTGGTCCTTCTCAATAGAATAATATTCGAACCGCTGCAATGATAAAGTTCAAACAAGACGTGTCATAAGTGACAAAATTACCATAAGTTTTTCTCTATGATGGCCTTGTTTTGCTTCTCCAGAAAACATGAGAGAGCCATGATTTTTCTATGCCGTACGTTGCACTTTTTAAAGTATGTTTTCAAAGTAGTTATTTTGAAAAGTATCAAGCTTCGTTTTTACTTGTATCTCATAGTACCTATTCCGCAAAGCAACGACTCTATATTATACTCAGCTTCACGTGACAGGAGTTCTTGATAGTTGTTTACTTTTTGCCGACCGGCGCTCGCGTCTGTGACCTAGAAATAAAAGATTAAACTTTCGATTTTTTTGCCCAGCTGTCGCTCGCGTCTTTGTTCGTATCAACTCCTTTTATAGACACTATAAGTTTTTTCGTCAATGCCTTAAATGCTTTGGGTGAAGGGTCACCAGAATCGAATATAAGAATTCCCTACCATTTTCTTTAATTGCAGGATGGGCTTGCGCTTGACGACAATGAAGCGTATGTAGAAGGCAATGATGAGGTCTCGGTTGGAGCACGCTTGCCTAGAAGATGCCTATTTACATTCATATTATGTTTATCCCTGAGTTGTATGACCGAATGGCTTAGGCTTTTGATGTTTATAAGCAATTCTTTTTTCTGTTTTAGTAGGCGATGTGTATAACAAGGTATTGGGTGATTTTCGCACGTGTCCGGAAAACTGCTGTCGTTTGGTAACCCCTAAAGTGTATAATTTTTGCGTGAATAAATTACCTAGTCCTCTAGTTTACATACAACTAGGTATAATATTATAAACTTACAATTTTCCTGAACCCTCTTTGGTTCAATGTTTTCCACACTGTCCCAGAAAATGCTCTATGTTTATTTATTACGTAGAAAATGCCCATTTTCCGCGTGGTAGAGTTGGAAATGACGTAACTGCGTTGTGACGCATCGGCAACCGATTACCAATCGTAGGTACCGCCAAGAGGACTTTGTAATCATAACATTGGGGCCTGGACAAATTGAAAGCGCGGAGGCAGATTATAGTAGAACGACACTTCGACAAACTTATCTGTGCGTGCGGCGAAATTTGGAACTAACAGTAGGTAATCTACTCTGTATTGTAGTGGCACCTCCGCCACATGTACGTATTAAGTTCGCCAGGATACCTTAAAGATTTTTACCTGATGTTAGTAACAAGCACGTAGGTATCCAACCCCGCTATAGGCACGGTTTGAAGATGTGTATCACTTCCAACCGTCATAAATATATTCCAAGTTCCAACCGTATCTCTCAAAAATGTCTATTGTGGCCTTGTTGAATGACACATAAAACTCTTTCTATCTTTGTAATTTTAAAATAATAAGAATAAACCAATTAGGTAAGTAGCGTTAAACTAACCTCGTCGGAGCCTGAATAGGCCCCCAGTTTCTTTTACCACAGCGTACCCAGTTATTGACCGAGCGAAGCGAAGGTCTCTGAGTTTACTTGAGTGAATTTGCACTTGTCCGTACTAGGGTTGCCAACCATACTATAATACTATTATTATTGGTATTGTACTGTATTTCGGGTCTGCGTACTATATACTGTTGAAGAAGCACATAGTACGCAAAAATATTCCATAAAATACTATTTTTGTGAAGTGTACTATATTTTTTTATAGCTTAGTCCGAAAATTACTATATTTCGCTTAAGAAATGTTAGCAACCCTATCCGTTTGTCTGTCAGAGCCTTATAACTTCTGAATTACTGAACGTAATTACTTCAAATATAAATATAATATGTAAACCGATGGCCTCCCGCCAAATATGGCTTAAAAAGTTATAAAAATCTTTATTTCAGGGGGGCTCTCATAGAAGCGAATGCGAAGTAAAATATTTTTTTATAGCGTTACATATGGTTGTGGTATATCATTTTAAAGATAATTAGGAATCGAGTCTAAAAATATTTTTGTTTAAATTTTTCCCCTAAAATTGACGAAATGGGGGGCTTTCAAAGTGGTGATTTTCTAACGTCCAAAGTTGACCTCAGAACTCTCAATTTTCTGAAAGGCTAAGACTGAAACTTGATCAATTATTTGAATTATATCCTGTACTTGAACAACAAATACTAAAATTAGATAAATATTATAAGGAAACGAAATTATTTAATTTTTAATGAGATTTAGTATTTTTAACAGAACCTCACAATGGTGTCAATAGATGGCGCTAATGTTAAGAGATAAATATTATGTGGAAACGAAATTGTTTAATTTTTAATGGTCTTCAGCATTCAGTCAGTTTAACAGAACTTCACAATTATGTCAATAGATGGGGCTCTGTAAAAGTTTAATCGTTTTATAGATACCGCGAGGTCTCAGTTCGGGGCGAACCACTAGTATATTATTTATTCAGCAGTTCGCTGCCGCTCTACGTTGCGTATGTCCAGCCCTTTCTCAAGTGTCGGGCACCTTCGAATAAAGCTGTTTTAAATATAATGATTTTATGTGGATTGTCAAGCTTGAAGATTTGTTGTCTGTGTAATCTTTGTTTTATTCAAGTATTTATTGTAAAAAGTATGGAGGATGGTGCGTACTGCGTATTATCTTTTGCGATATCTTAATTACCCGTATTACTCCAGGGACAAATCAAGCGGAATTCCGCGATCGGGAAATCATTCCATACTAATATTATAAATTCTGTCTGTCTGTCGCTTTAACGGCCCATCTTTTCAACCCATTTTGATGATATTTGGTACAGAGAAAGGTCCCGACTCCCGGCCGAAGTCGCGGGCATCATCTATTCTTAAATAATTCCGCCATATTAGATTGACAAATGCGTCGGAATTTTAGGTATGTAACTTGGTTATTTAAAATGCACTTCAAATAACTTTGAAGTGCATTTTAAATTGTTTTTTTTTATAAAATCTATTTTGCGTTCCGGTACGATGTCGTGTAGTTCAAACAGATTGGGGGTATGGGTTTAATATTTTACTGCCATATTTACCTGCCAGGGTTATAGTATATTAGCCCTGCTACCATCTTAGATCACTTGCATCAGGGGAGATTGCAGTCACGGGCTTACTTGTAGAGCGTTTTGTGGTAGTTCTTACCATTATTTACCTAAGTACATCTATAAGCTCTTACTAGCTACACGCACATACCGCAGTAAACCGAAATAATATAATAATGTTAGCGATGAAAATAAGCTATAATTAAATCACGCTTTTGGCTTTCTCTAGGGTGGTAAAGGGAGCAATGAACTACTTAAGCCATTGGCCATTTAATCTAACTACTTTTTCTCTCGTATTTGCTCAGGAATTGCTTTATTATTTTTAAAAATAATATTTATTTTTAGAAAATTAAAAAAACGCGAGTAAGTAGATACACTTTTTTCTGACTTCTTTACTCGGAGATTGAGAAATCGAGTTAAGTTTAACTGACGAATAAATTTGACAGATATTTTGACAGATTTTGTACAGGAATTCTGTCAAACCACGACCATACTCGTGCATTTATTGTTAATCCATGTATAATCGATCCATCTGTGGTCAATTAAGTAAGCCTTCTTTAAGTTAGTTTTCTTACCTATTGAAAAAATTAAATTATAATTTTTTTCAATATAAATCGATTTAAACAATAATTATTTCAGTTTATTTTCAAGGCTTATACAGATTATAACCTAACCTCTTAAATCTTTTGCTTTCTTTTTACTAACTCGCCGTTTGTATTATTTACCTCCACGCTCAAAACGCTCTATAATCCATACCACTTGAGTTTACGACAGTAACGCAAGAAGAACGGGAAAAACTTCGGTCGTGAGCGTGATCGTTGTGAACGCTTAGTGGAACGCACCCTAGATGTATAGATCTATCAAATCTGGCATCTGTTACTGTCACTTTAATGTCAAACAAAACTGACATTGACATTTGACAATCATTCTATGACATACGTGACAAAGACAATCAAGTTTTTTTAAAATGTTGATTAGATTCAGGCAAAGATCTAAAAAAGCCACAAAATAAAATAATATTTTTTCCAAAATGGGGTCCTTTAAAAATGTGTAAATTATTCTACCTATTAGCCATATTTTAGGATCTCTATTCACGTGTATTAAAATCATCTTGGTTCATGTTCAAGGCCCAATCTTGGACAAGTCCTTTGTACCTATTTAGTAACTAGGTATAAAGTTTTATTACGAATTCTGTCAACGTAGCAGCTAAACTTGGGTTAAAAGGATAACCCGGTATAAATTAATTAAATTAGTATAGGTATAGGTACCTAACTACCTACCTATACTAATTTAAAATTTTGCAAGTGCATAATTTTGCACTTGGCGGATTGTCGTCGCGTTGCGTTGTGGTCTGTGGACCGAGGTTAAACCGGTTTTTGTTAAAAGCTTTTCTTCTTTTTTTAGGAGAATTTTGACTCATCACATACAAAAAGTCTCTTTTCAACACCGGTCGTGTAACTACCAATCTGTGAACCCTTTTCAAAATTAAATTTTTTGTATTTTTGTGTGTTTAGACTTTAGAAGTGAGAAATGAATGCAATAATGGTGATATTATTCTCCACCCCTAGCGAGGTAAAATTATTATGATAAAATTACATTGGCGATTACTGACTTAACTTTCGGGGCCGGTTGAACCGCCGCGGCGCCGCCGATCCTGATACCTCCGCAACTATTAGGAAATTTGACCTAACAATTGGTTTTATATTTAGTCCCAATTACTTACTTAGTCTAGTTTTCCTTGGAGTATAATATGTATAGGAGACCGACGACGCGACTTGACCACGGGGCTTAAAGGTTTGGTCCCACTACAGATTCACGACGCGGCACGTAGCGGCAAATATTATTTTATTTATATGAGTTTGTATGGAGCTGGGCCCACTTAAGCGAAGCGGCGCGGAGATGCACTGCGACATAATTGTACAAAGAGTACCTACTTACTACGCCGCGCTTCTTAATAGTGGGGCTAGACCTTCAAAAGTTCTCGAATTAGAATTCTCACTCGTATCACGATTTTATCGTTTCAGTGAGAAGCTACTTGTATATTTGTTTAACACGCTTTAATTAGCTTCACCTGTAACTAGCTGACTAACTATGTAGGTATTAGGTATCTAATCTAAACAAATCTTGGAAGTCGAATTTAACTAACTTCTAATGGTCACTGCCAGTGTCCGAGGTATATTAAATCCCGGACAGATGCGGAGTTGATTCTGGGTTGCACTATCGCAGAAAACAGCTTACATAACCTGGTCAAGGAAGACGGCAGCAGGGAGGTGTTTCTAAAATTCGCCCTTAACATAGTTAAAGTTGCTAATAGGGGGAATGGAAGCACCTCCGTGTAGCTTGTCGCATTCATAGTTTGTATTTGTTTGTTAAAGTTTATTGTTTATTAGTATTAATTATCTATTATTATTAGTGATTTAAGGTAGACTTAGGAGCTTTAGTTGCCTGTTAGTAGTAGTTAGTAGTAACTTCATTGTTTTAGTACTTAAGTAGTTAATAGTTAATTATTTCCATATAGTTTTTAAGGTTGTTGGATAATCAATACCAACAGGAATTTTCGACAGTAAAAAAAAAAAAAAAATGGTCACTGCCGATTTGAAACTTTGAGAATGTGTAATACCTATTACAGTTGATCTGAACAGCTGATCTGATAGAGGAACTCTTTTTATATCATGATATTTTAAGGGGCTTTTATAGATAACCTATGGTTATGCCGGTACCATCGTTACACTCAAAATTATATACTAATTATAATTAAATCTATAGCTGTAACAATTTTAGAGAATCACTGAAGAATGTACCTAATACATATTCTCATTGCCGAAATACCCAAGGGTTTGCTAAAAATTTAATTAAAAATAGTTAACAATATTCATAAAACTTAAATTTAGTTAATAGGTAGGTATATTAGTGATTCTCTCATATTTGCGGACATAATAGGTATGCCAGTAGCACGTGTAACTACAACACTGGCTTGAGGCTTCTATAGTAAACCTAGTAAAGTAATGGTTTCTAGCTGTGTAGGCCTCGAGTTTGGGCTCATTTGGTTTATTTGGCGAGTCCCATTTATATTAACCATAATAGGTAAATAATTAGAAGCTTGTTTTTAACTACATAGTTAGTAGGTACTTACATGGTTATTAACTTTTTATCTTACTCAAGTAAAATAAAAACAGACTAAGAACATAGATAAACGTGTTTAAATCCTTCCGTAGTCGTGTAAACTCTAAGTAATCATAAAAATCTGTTGTCTGTATTATAATTATCGTCGTTGACATTGTATTTAATGACTCCTCTCGCCACGATAGTAACATAGGTATAATACTGATAGCTGAAGCAATACTGCCAACGCTTGTTTACTTTCGTATTTAAGAACTAGAGGTCCGCCCCGGCTACACACGGGTAGCACTTGATCAAAATACCCAATAATGGTCAGTCGGCACTGAGACGAAACAACTTCACCATACCTGCAAACCGCTGTGAACGCTTGGCACTTGAGTCTCCAATGCGACGTATTTTCGCTGCCCTCGCCTGGGAACTGTGTTTATAACTAACAACTAAGTTGAGATCTGGCTCTTTTAGGCATTTCGCAGTCTGTCTACAACAGTTAGATATTAAAATGTTTAAAAAAAGTTAGTAAGTTCTCTTGTATTTATTATGACATACAATTGACAAATATGATGTACCTATAAAAGTCAGTCAGAATTTGAATATAATAAAAAAAAATAGACGAATAGAAGTTTAACGTAAGAAGTTGAAAAAATATTTGTTATTATTGCAATTTGCGTAGGGATTTCTAATTTTTTGAAAATAAAATATAGCTGATAAAGTAGCTTTCTATAGGAAAGATTTTTTTAAATCGGTCGAGTAGTTTTTTAGTTTATCCATTACAAACAAACAAACAAACCTTTCCTTTTTATAATATTAGTTATTAAAATGTTTAAAAAAATGTTAGTAAGTTCTCTTGTATTTATTATGACATACAATTGACAAATATCGTCGCTTTTCTTACGAAAGGACCTATCTGACACTTTTGACGTAACTGCACTAAATACATCATAATAATGTACTTTTGATTCTCTGTCGATCTGTCTTATCGACTTTTTCATATCTTTTACCGTTTACTGGCTAGGACAATCGGTAAGTGTGGCGTATATGCTCATTTGCGAAAAGGAAATCATACTAAGTGGCGTATTTTATACTTAGGGCTATTAGAAAGATTTTTATTTAGTGATCAGCTAAATAAAAATCTATCAACTATGACGTAACTGAAAATACGTCATTTAGTGTGAACTAGACTATATTGCATAAAAATGGGGTTTTCACTTACGTCTGAATTTTGATTGCGACGGAATACCTTAGACAGTAACTAATAGAGTTAAAAATTTATGTAAATTGGTGACAAAAAATGTATAAAACCTTGGGCAGTAAAAAAATCCAAAATAGTACGAATCCAAAAACTTTCAGTCAAAAAATGATTTAAAACTATCCTAATTATTATTATATATAAAGAAATAAAAAACAAATTATTTTGAATTAAATGTGATTTAATTATTCAGTAAAAAATACAGTCGTATCTCCTAAGTAATTAATTTTTCAGAAAAACAAAGTTCTTATGAAGTGGCGTAACTGTTTTAAATATTTTTACCTAAATGAATACGCACATTTAAATAAGACAATTCCTACTTGCAAAAAGGCCTTGATTCACAGATTATAAGAATATTTTTTTAATTTTAATATAGCTTTATTTGAGCAAGCTGTGGACAATATAGTTGAGCACGAAACCGAAAAACGCTTGCCCTGAACAATTAACTCGATGTCAGTTAGGTCCTTTCGTAGGAAAAGCGACGATATGATACCTTTAAAAGTCAGTCAGAATTTGAATATACATAATAAAAAAATTAGACGAATAGAGGTTTAACGTAAGAAGTTGAAAAAATATTTGTTATTATTGCAATTTACGTAGGGATCTCTAATTTTTTGAAAATAAAATATAGCCTTTGTTACTCGCTGATAAAGTAGCTTTCTATAGGTGAAAGATTTTTTTAAATCGGTCGAGTAGTTTTTTAGTTTATCCATTACAAAGAAACAAACAAACAAACCTTTCCTCTTCATAATATTAGTTTAGATATAACCCTTATTTTAGGAACGTCATGGTGCGTGACATCAAACGGTAATTTTGAGTAATATTGCTTAAGTATTGCTTTAAGCGTTGGCAGTACGGCCCCAGATAAGCGTTGCTCGCTGGTGATAACTGATAACGTTCTTTGATAGCCGTGAGGATTGTGGATGTTTTTTTTTTTCATGTCAAACATGATGTTCTAGGAAATGATTTGATACTTATGACTATTTGATAACGTATGGCAGTGTGCCTAGTTGCTTAAACGGTTTATTGGTCGGGGATTCGATCCCCGGGCACGCAGTATTAAGCCTACGCACCTCTAACTTTACGGAATTAAGAAAGCAAGAAAATGTTTTTATTCGAACATAATAATATGGAGTTTAAGAAACAATTAAATTAATTATTAAGCTGATGCCCGCGGCTTTGTCCTTTTTTAGGGTTCCGTACCCAAAGGGTAAAAACGGGACCCTATTACTAAGACTCCGCTGTCTGTCTGTCTGTCTGTCTGTCTGTCTGTCTGTCTGTCTGTCTGTCTGTCTGTCTGTCTCCAGGCTGTATCTCATAGACCGTGATAGCTAGAAAGCTGAAATTTTCACAAATGATGTATATCCGTTGCCGCTATAACAACAAATACTAAAAATTAAAAAAAATATATATATTAAGAGGGGTCCCCATACAATAAACGTGTTTTTTTCGTATTTTTTTGCTCAATATTAAAAACGGTAACAGGTAGACGGTTCAAATTTTCACAGAATATTAACTTGTATATTACCTTTCAAAATAAATAATTAAATATCAATAAAGTAAATATTAAAGGGGGGCTCCCATACAACAAACGTAATTTTTTGATATTAACAGTAAACCTCTACAAACAAAGTTAGTTTTGCGGTTCATTAACAAAGGTAATTATACCTACTTCTTGAGTACGGAACCCTCGGTGCGCGAGTCCGACTCGCACTTGGCCGGTTTTTTTTGTTCCCGCGCGAAATCTAATTTTCCGGGTTTAAAAGGTAGCCTGTGTGTTATTCTAGATTATAATATATATATATATCTGTGCCAAATTTCATCCAAATCCGTTCAACTGTTGTACAGGTCTCCAGCTCAGCATCACGCTACATCAGGCTTAGCTAATTAGGAATTAGTAATATATTATGTAAGTTCGTTTTAACATGTTTTAAGCAATTAAAGAAATATCAGTTGCTTTAAGTTTTAACGGTGAGAGAGAGTTCTTTACAATGTTCTGAAAGGTGCGTGAAGTCTGCCAAATGCCAATTTCCGCATAGACCATCGTAGTGGACTATGCCCCCTCCCCTATGAATCCTTTCTTCACATTCTGAGATGAGGCTCATGGCCATCACCGGTCCACTAGTATGAACCATTTAGATCTCAACCCTTCCCTAGCGGTGGTAAATGGTAATGGTATTCAATGGTCACGTGATATTGAAAAACTTTTTGTCTTGAATTTTAATTTTATTATGCATATTACTTATTAAAAAGTATTTAAGTAAGTAAATTAAAATTGTAAATTGTACATGAGTAAGTTGACTGATGTAGTCAATAAAAGTTATGACAAATGGGAGAGTTTTTTTGGTGTCTTTTAAATTACTTAACTACTTACTTACTTACTAAAATAGGCAAATCCAGATAGAATATAATAACTATCGATTATTCGTTTAAATTTAAACCATTGAATAGCACCTACATAGCGAATGCACTTGATAAATGTAGTGTTTTTTTAACAGCGCGGCGGTAAAATAGCATTGGCCCTTGGTTTTGGCAAGTAGAGCGTACCTAATGCCTGGCGCCTCAAAGACCTTGAACTTAATCACGCCCTGAACTACTGTTTACTAGTTAAACGCTGATATATAAAAGAAATATGCACTATGCATTTAACAAGTAACTATTACCAACGACTGTCATCCACGTGAATTTAATCATGGGGGTAATCATTAATAAAGGGGTCATGCCCCTCAACAATGAGGACGACGCAGAGAGAGAGAGAGAGAGAGAGAGAGAGAGAGAGAGAGAGAGAGAGAGAGAGAGAGGATGGATCAAGAATGGATTTGTAACTAAGTACTAATTTATATGGATGGTGGTATTCATTGTATTGTTTCTTGTTACAGAGGGACGACCGCTCATTGCTAGCGCAGTTCTTCTTCGCGGACGACGCGTTGAACATGATAGCGGCTGAGCTGGACTCCTTCGACGGCCGGAAAGACCCCGAGAGGTGCTCCACACTCGTCAATCAACTACGACACGCGCAGGTTAGCCGCCATTCTCCTTATGACTTAAGTCTTAGGGTCTAAGACTTTAGAGTCTAGACTCTAGAGAGACAGAATGTATTAGGAATGCATGCCGACAGCAAAATTGCACTTTCAAATCAGTTTTTGACGACCTCCGTGGCGCAGTGTGTAACACTGTTGCCTTAACGTGCGGAGGTCCCGGGTTCGATCCCCGGCAGGGTCAATTTGGGAATTTATAATTTCCGAATTTTCCCTGGTCTGGCCTGGTGGGAGGCTTCGGCCGTGGCTAGTTACCACCCTACCGGCAAAGACGTGCCGCAAAGCGATTTAGCGTTCCGGTACGATGCCGTGTAGAAACCGAATAGGGGTATGGGTTTAATATAACTTCCATGCCCCTAACAGGTTAGCCCGCTACCATCTTAGACTGCATCATCACTTACCATCAGGTGTGATCGCAGTCCAGAGCTGACTTGTAGTGGATAAAAAAAAAAAGTTTTTCCGCAGTTGGCATAACCGCAATAGAACTGTATTTGAACTGCACAGCAGCTTGTACATTTCCATTAGAACTGCACACCGACTGCATGCGGACTGCGCAGTCAGTCGGTTGTAGTTAAGATTCAGTTAACCAATTGTTGAATGCAAATCGCAAAAAAAAACTTTTTTGCAGTCGGTGTGCAGTTCTAAAGCAGTCCGTCTGTCTACAGTCTACACCTTTCTTAGTTGAACGACAGTAGTACTAGGTATGCTCGCGCAGTTTTTTTTCGCGTGCGACGCGTTGAACGTTTGGCGGCACGCGCATGTTTTGGGAAGATAATTGAGCAGTCATACTTTTAACCAATATTCATTACACATGTGGTAGGTACCACATTAGGCCGCAGAGACTCAAAATATTGTCTGTGAGTACACAACATTTTTGGTGCTTCTAATTATTATTTGTGTATAATTTCCACTAAACAAATATAACCTCCTTATTATTTGTATGAAACCGGTTGAGCCGGTTTAAACACATGCAGTTTGACTTGCTAAGCTGTCGCATAAAACAACAATGAAATCAATTAGCGAAACGATAAGCGCTACTTAGTTGTTAATTGTTATCAGTTGGTAAGTAAATAAATACAGGCTAAGAAGTTAAACAAATATCTGGAGGTATTTATCTTATGTTCGAAATGACACAGAGTTGTGTCATCTTAAAATGGGAGAATACTGTTATTATTTCTTACTAGTGGGCCCGGCAGACGTTGTCCTGCCCTGATGCTAGAACCCGATTGCAGCGCCCTCTACCGGGTCCAATTGTGAATATAAACCATCCCTGGACCCATTTAAACCCGCACAAAAATTTCATCCAAATTGGTCAAGCTGTTTCTGAGTTTTAGCGAGACAAACGAACAGCAATTGATTTTTATATATACCTATGTATATGTCACCGTTAGATTGCAAAGGGCGTTGGATTGTAATCTAACTAGCGATATTGTTAACTGTCGACAGATTACAATTTAACGCATTATTTTTCGGTAGATTGTAATCTGTTAGGTATATTAACCCGATAAAACCTAATCCTATAAATCCGGGCCGGGCACTACCTGATTATTTATGTCGAACCCTAGCCTAACCGACAAGAAAGAGACAAGAAAACGTAAATACAATGAATATTTCAAAAATTGACACTCGGAAGTCGGAACATTGAACGGTTCACAATCTGTCGACAGTTTACAATATCGCTAGTTGGATTACAATCTAACGGTGACATATATAAGATTTAGATAGGTAGAGCGTAGTAAACTAGAGTTACCCCCAAATATTAAAAAAAAGTTTTTCTTCTGTCAGGGTACCTAATTGCATGGGTCACGACTCACGAGTACGTCTCACGAGATTTTGGTCATTTACCCGTGAGTTCGTTACCCATTTCCATATCAATACTAATATTATAAATGCGAAAGTGTCTGTATGTCTGCTACGCTTTTACGGTCCATCAGTCACAGATATTATATATGTATATTGCATGATGCATCCCATTCCCAGGTAAGGACATTGGTTTGCTATAGTACGCGCGCCAGTTTAATGCAGAGCTAATGTATGTGTTACCATACTTTAGCTCGGGTGCGAACAATACTTTCCTTTCTTTCAATTAAAGAGAGAGTCGGAAATCTTAATCCACGCGGACGAAGTCGCGGGTATCATCTATAGATTATTTCTATGTCATAATGGTAGTATGTCATGTCGTGGTCCTATGTCATGGTGGTGTCTCTCTTGGTTGAGAATCGAAACGCTATTCCTGCAAAAATGAATCGGCAAGGTACCTACTCGGTATTCTTTATTTAAGTATTATTAGCGTCAATTTAATGATTGCCAAATAAATCTTATCAGATAAATAAGATGTTTTGACGGATGTTGTATAGGAATCCTGTCATTTAAGGTTGACTAGACGATTGTGTAACAGGCCCTAAATCTGTTAATTATTTTCCGTTGTTATTTTGTGAGCAACATAAGTACAAAATAGGTAGGTAATTACTTTGGGATTCAGTTGGCAAAAATACTTACGTATTTATAAGCCGTCGTGACGTTGTCTCATTGTTCGTGTGAATGTCGACGGAAATTACCCGCGCCATTGAAAGGAATTAAAGTATTGTAAAAGCGATACCAAAATTGTACAGATAACCTTAGATGAGCTGCTGCTATATTGTCAGATAAGTAGCTTATTTGCATTTATTGATTTATTAGTTGCTCGTGGATATGCCCAATAAACATCCATCATACTTCATACTAAATTATGAACGCGAAAGTGTTTCCTTGACAGTCAAGGGTTTGAAGCTAGGGTAGGCATTAGTACCAAAGTCAGAATACCTATTTAATGACTGTCTTGATATAAAATGAGCATAGACGTATTTCCACTTGGGTAAGCAGTGCTTTTATGCCTCTATGAACAGCACGCCACTTAATCCCTTTGTTCTTCAATCATACCGCAACAATGCAACGAATTGACTGGCTACTTTTTATCCCGGAAAATCAAGGAGCCAACAACATAATTTTATTGATAAAAGAAGGACCATAGTGTAGGTATATTATTATACCTACGTGAATTTTTTTCGCTCTAATTGGGTATAAGATGACTTATCAGTAAGTAATTTAAGTGGCGTGGAGATCATAGAGTCATAATATTAAAAGCAAGCTCACCCTAATTGTAAAATATCAATGCTCACTTTTTAATAAGGCCTGTCACTAATTAACTTTGGCAATTTAATTAGGATTTGCGAATCCTGTGCACGCGACTGGCCAATAAATGTTTGAAGTGTGCCTAAAATTATGACTAACTCCGATTACAATCGCCTTTGTGCTAATTGACGACTTCCTTTATCGTAATAGGCGTAAGACTATTCGCTTACATACGATATGCAATAACAATACCTAATGAGTTTTGATCTTATGAGTCACAATCGCAATGAATTCCAAAAGGTAATGAGTCTAGTTACTCCTTTTACGTACCTACCTATCTAGACCATCAAGGTCTTGGTAACGGAAAATGGATCCCAATTATCCATCAAACCAGACAGAGTCAATTTTGTAATTATAAATTGCTCCTGTTTGTAAATGGTAACCGAACCTGGGACCTCCCACTTTCAAGACCAAAGCGCTTACTACTACGCGGTGCCAGGGAGGTAGTCTTTTAAGGTGTGTTCAAAGTTTCAAACACAAAGCGGCAATCTAGAGCGGCTGCCGCACGCCGAATGCCGGGGTGTTATTGGACGTTTGCCGCGCATACTAAAAGACGCTGGGAAAATAAACTCGTTCGAGTATTGAAAATCTTTAATTACAAATTAATTATAGAAGACTTTTGCAGTCTACTTCAACATTTAACTTTTAAAAAAACAAATTTAAGCTAAAGCGAAGGCTAATTTGTATTTTTCAAAGCCACCACCTATGTTTAATCGTGTCCCATAGCGAATGGCTACTTCCGCTTTCCGAAGATTGTTGCCAAAGGGCTCTTGTATTCGTGGGTATATATACTCCTCAAGTCCTTACTAGGACGCCACAGAACGCCGCGTGTAGCTGCCGCACACTTACCGCTCTATGTATGGACACACCTTAATACAACGCAACGAAAGCAAATGAGCGATGCAACAGAACGCGATAACTTCGTAATTTAAATAACCGCGTGCGTTGAAGCTTGACTAATGGCCCGCGAGCTGCCGATGAGACCGTGCATTGAATTGAATCGCAGATTAACTAATCGTATCAACTGAAATACGTATTAATCCTCATATTATAAAGGAGAGTGTAAATTAGGTTAACTGGCACATGTACAACCGCCTACAGGCAGTTCATTCGATAAATCGAAGGCCCGTAGTCCGAATATTTACGGTATGGAGAGATATTAATGCCTGCAGGGCGACCGCGTAACTTTTGCATCAATCACTGTTACATCGCAATCACCTCTGATTGGTTAACACTCTTCCACTATTGGACAAAATCCATTGACGCAGCAAGAATACCTACCATAAATTCAGCAAATCAGCAACAATTGATACTGTAACAATGATTGATGCACTGATGTTGACGGTGACACTCATTGACTTACTAATACATGCAGGGCGACCGCGTATCTTTTGCATCAATCATTGATACATCGCAATCACCTCCGATTGTCTGAATTTATGGTATTCTTGGTGAGTCAATGGATTTCGCCAATAGTGGAAGAGTATTAACCAATCAGAGGTGAATGCGATGCATCAATGATTGATGCAAAAGATACGCGGTCGCCCTGCAGGTAGATCGATGGTGACACTACTACACAACGCACACCATCACAATGGAGTGCAAGTTGCAACCGAGGCACATTTAACTTGTAGCGGCGGCGCCAGTGCTCTCTCTCATCTCAGTTTCATCCGTGTTTTTTTTTCCTGAATGATTGTAAAAGAAGAGTTGTTTGTTATCACAAGTTCTGAGTTCCTTTTAACTCTGAAAGAATGCGTCGGCCTCAGGTCCAAATTATAATATTTAATGATGAGTATAATTTAGTTAATTGGGCCGATTATGAGCCGCCGTTTCAGCGTATCGCAATGCCAGCTAAACGTTGAGCCGCCAGATTACGAAACGCCGCCGCTATGTAAAACGGTGTAGGTGAGAAAGTGAATGACAAATGGTGACAGAGCTCCATAGAGTATAGACTATTGATACATTACATATAATTTATGGTAAGCTGTCAATAAGGATGGACAAAATCTATGGTTACAATGAATCCGGAGCTGTGTCCCTAACACAGATATGAAATATGCATATGATCGCATACATACTCCCCAGCAGGTGAAGAATGCTATTACAAACAATATTAAATTAATAGAAATTAACAAAAATTAATAGAAATTAACAAAAATATCTAGCTAAGTTGAACAAAATAATATTTAGTTAAGTTACAGGTAAATTCTAAAGTTAGTTACACCGAAGTGAGTGAGCAAATGTTACAAAATTACATAGTAAAAGTGCAGTTAGAACTAAGAAACAAAGTATTTAATTAAAGAAACATCTTATGGCATCTAGTAGGTACATAATATTTACACAGCTAGTGTTTTATACTCAAGTTATAAAAACTACTGTTTGCAATTAATTTTATAATTGGGAAAGCTAATTATTGCTAAATGTTAGGTATTTGTTTCTTAACACAGAATAATGAATTTCAATAAGACTCGAAAGGACCATTCTTAACATAAGAAACTAAGATTAATTTCTACTATTGCAGTAAAACTAATTTGTTAATAGGACGATGATACTCTCCAGATGCAGTCTTGAGAAGTACAGATCTAACAAGGTTGTCACTTGAATTTTTATAAACTTGAATAACTTTGCCTAGAGGCCAGCAGGCTGGTGGAGTATTTTCATCCTTGATTATAACTATATTACCTATTTCTAAATTATTGAGTTTACAAAGCCACTTCTTTCTACTTTGTAATTCAGATAAATATTGTTTATAAAACTGTTTCCAAAAGGTTTGTTTATGTCTAGTGATTTTTTGAAAGAAAGTTAATCTATTTACTGAGATTTCACAAACATTGGGTTCAGGTAAGTCCACAATAGGCGCCCCTATGATGAAATGCCCTGGTGTCAAGCAGGCTAAGTCATTATGTTCATCATTCAATGGACACAATGGACGGCTATTGAGGATTCCCTCAATCTGAATAAGTACAGTATTTAAAAGTTCATAAGTAAGCTTAGTGTTAGATAATTGCCTTTTTAATAATAATTTCACTGACTTAATAACAGCTTCGTAAATTCCGCCCATGTTACTGGCTAAAGGAACGGTAAATTGCCACTGAATTTTATTAGAGCTGCAAAAATCTACAATTTCACTATAACAGGTCTCATTTCTAAACAATTTATATAGTTCATTAAGCTCATTGTTAGCTCCTTTCAGAGTAGAGGCATTGTCTGAATAAATGTGGCTACAGATTCCTCTTCTAAAAATTAATCTTTTTAAGGCATTTATAAAGGTCTGGGTAGACAAATCTCCAACTAGTTCTAGATGGATAGCACGAGTAGCGAGACAAATCATTAAACAAATATAGCCTTTAGTGTATTTACAATTACGAGTCATATTTGATCTTAGGTATATAGCACCAGTAAAGTCGATGCCGACATGAGTGAATGCACGAACTAATGACAGTCTTGGACTAGGTAGGTCTGACATTTGTTGCTGGCAAGTTGAAGCTCTAAACCGAATGCATCTGACACACCTGTGAATAACCTTTTTTACTTCAATTCTACCCCTAATAGGCCAGTATCTCAGCCTTACATTGGCAAGTGTGTTTTGAATACCTGAATGCAATAATCTGTAATGATACTGTTCAATAATGAGTGTAGTTATGTGAGCTTGACAAGGTAAGATGATTGGGTGTGCTTGGTTGTATTGAATGTTTGCATGTCTGATTCGACCTCCTACACGAATAATACCTTTGCTGTCCAAGAATGGATTTAATTTTCTCAAAGGGCTAGATTTAAATGTGTATAGATCACTGTGGCTGTCTGTATCTTTCAGTGATTCTAATTCCTTTATTTCCTTTGGGAAAAATGCATGTTGTACAGTGCGAATAATAAAATCATGTGCATTGTTTAGCTCTAATACTGAAAGAAATGAATTAATTTTAACATTACTTCGGCAGTTGCTAATGAATCTAAGAACATATGCCATGGTTCTGTTAAGTTTTGTGAAGTTTGAAAATCTATCAAAATATTCAAAAAATGTATGTTCTGTTGTGACAGTATGAGTGGTGTGTACCTTAGGCTTAATCAATTCTAACCTGCTATCAGATTCTACTACTGGTTGTGGAACAGCAATGGGCCACATGGCAAGGTCCTCACTAGTCCACTTAGGGCCTGTCCACCATAAGTCAGACTTTATGAGTTCCTCAGCGGTGATACCCCGAGTGAGCAAATCAGCTGGGTTCTCTTTAGTGTTAATATAATACCAGTCTTCTACTGAGGTCAATTCTAAAATCTCCATGAGCCTATTTGAAATATAAACATTGTACTTTTTGTATGGAGACTTCAGCCAGTGAAGTACAACAGCAGAGTCAGAAAATAAGTAAGTATTTTTTATATTAAATGTAGTAAGTATGTTTTGTACTTTATTACTCATTCGCGCTAATAGCAAGGCTGATCCTAGTTCTAATCTTGGAATTGAGACAACTTTGATCGGACTAACCTTAGTTTTAGACATAACAAGTGTGCAAGTAGGTTTTTTGTTAGGGTAGGTAGCCCTTAGGTATATGCATGCACCATATGCTTGTGATGATGCATCACCAAACCCTAGAAGTGAAAGTTCAGTTGGGATGTCAGAAAAATAATAGCGTGGCAGTTGCATGCCATTCAAACATTGTAAATTTTTATAAAAGTTTAACCACTGAGTCTCTATATCTGTAGGTAGAGCACTATCCCAGTTTAAATTAAGCTTCCAAATATTTTGCATTAAAATCTTTGCACTGATAGTATTAGGTGAGAGCAAACCTAGAGGATCAAAGATCTGAGCAATATTAGATAAAACTGTACGCTTTGTATGTTGAGTGATTTCTTTGTTAGGTATTGATACAGTAAAACAGTCTTTGGTAGGTATCCACTGTATACCTAGTGTCTTGACTATACACTCGGGTGAGAAATCGTATGAGGCAGAACTCATGTTGTCTGAAAGATTGCTTGTAACATGATCAAGAATATCTCTACAGTTAGATGACCATTTGTGTAATGTGAAACCACCTTTATGAAGTAGGTCAGTGACCTCGTCACAAAGTTGAATGACCGTGTGTATGTCATCTGCTCCATCCATCAAGTCATCCATATAGCATTGTTCCTGTATGCATTGTGCAGCACGAGGATGTGTATCTTTGTGTCTGTAAGCTAAATCTTTTAGAGTTCTACAAGCTAAGTAGGGTGCACACTTAGTGCCATATGTTACTGTTTTAAGTTGCAAGCATAGTATAGGATCTAGTTTATTATCTCTCCATAATAGTCTCAAAAGAGAGCGGTGTTCAGGATGAACCAAAATGTTTCTAAACATCTTTACTATGTCTGTAGAAAAAACTATTTTATGCATTCTAAATCGTATAATGATATCTAATATGTTATTATAAATGTTAGGACCTTCAAAAAGAGCATCATTTAATGAGATCCCACTGGAACTCTGAGAGCTCGCATTGAACACAGTTCTTAATTTAGTTGAAATTTTATTGGCCTTTAAAATTGCATGATGAGGAAGAAAATAGGCAGGGTATTTACCATGAGTTTTAAAGTCCCCATGTACAATCTCAGCATGGTCAAGTTCTAAAAATTCATGAAAAAATTGTTTATATTGTTGATATAAAATAGGGTCTTTGCTAAATCTTGACTCTAATTGTAAGAGGCAACGATATGCTGTGTTGAAAGAGTCACCTAGTTTGTAAATCATCTCTTGATTGATAGGTAAATGAACTGTGTAGCGACCTGTGTCATCAATGGTAGTGCTATCGGTAAACAATCGTTCACAATATGCTTGATCTGGTGTGAGTGTTGGTTTGTAGCTTAACTCTTCTTGTTCCCAGAATCTAGATAACAATTTGTCACTGTTGTGATCATCAATGAGGTGTAGATTCATTAATGTATGTGAAGTGTGTTGTATAGCTCTAGTGTCAAGAAATGGACCTGAAATAATCCAGCCGAACACAGAGTTAATTAAATAAGGTAAGTTTTCACCTAATGGGCAACTACCTTGTGTTATAATGTTGTAAAACAGTTGTGCGCCTATTAATAGGTCTATCTCATTGGGAATGTTGAATGTAGGGTCCGCTAATGAGTGAGCTATGTTAGTAGGTATATTCCAGGTGTTAGTGTGGACATAAAAGTGTGGTAGATTGACTGTAATATTATCCATCACTAAGCATGTAAGACTGGCTTGATATTCACTGGTGCGTGATGCTATTCGAGTAGTAAGAGATACATTTGAATGTAATTTAGAAGAACCTATTCCTTTAATAGAGCATTGATTAGGATCAAACTTACATTTGAGTTTGAGTGCTAACTTATTGCTGATCAGGTTGACCTCACTTCCAGAGTCCAAGAGAGCCCTGACTGCGTGCCACTGTCCGTCGGCATCGGCTATCTTGATGACTGCTGTGGATAGCAAAATGTGCATATTGTTAGTATTTTTAGTCATAGCTGTGTGAACAACAGGCAGGCTGCTGTCAGCAGTGCTAGCTTGAATTTGGGATGTGGTTGACTTTAAGCTGTCAGTAGATGTAGGCTTATTTAGCGCAGACATCTGAGCGGGTGCAAGCATTTCGGATGCTGAGTGCGAGGGTTGAAAATTATGAATATTAGAATGTAGTGCATTAGGGGTAGCCTTGTTTATGTGAACGGAGCTATGGTGGCGCCCTCTACAGGTAAAACACTTGTGCTTTGAGCACTGATGATTAAATTTAAAAGGTTTGAGGCAATTTATGCAAAGAGAGTTGTTTTTGACATACTCAAGACGCTGTGGCGGAGCCATTTTTAAAAATTCAGGGCACTTATATAGCATATGTTGAGCCTTGCATAGCATGCATACAATATCATCAACATGCTCAACTGTGGCACTATGGGTTACCTTTGTCTTGGCTGGAACAGGCGACTTATTGTCAGCATTTTTGTCGTTCATCAACTCGAAGGCAGTTCTACGCAAGCTGAGAAATTCTAGAAGTTCGGGAAAGGTAGGTAATGTTGTTTCCTTCCTATTTATTTCCCAGGCGGCTCTTAATGAATTATCTAATTTTTGAGTTATGAGAAAAATTAATAAAACATTCCAATTTTGGGTATCAATTTTAAGCGCATTTAAAGAATCTAAACTTTGCTGTAATAGTACTAAATAGTCTTTGAGATTACTTCTAGTAATTTGAGGATGATTTACTATTGCCTTGATGTGATGATTAACAATGATGACTTTATTGTCATACCTGCTTTGCAGCATAGCTTTGTTGTAATTTTCATCGGTGATTAGAAGAGATCCAACAAGCCCCGCAGCCTCTCCTCGCAAGGCTGACATCAGGTATTGCAATTTTTGAACAGGTGGTAGATTGGTGTCTCCGATGGCAGATTGAAATAAGTTTTTGAAGCTGTGCCACTCCTTTAGCGTCCCGTCGAATGTTGGTAGGTCCAACTTTGGTAGCTTGATGTGGATTGCATTGGAGTTGCATGTGTATTGGGTGGGTGCCGGCGTGGCACGCGTGTCAATGACCTTTTGTAGGTGCGCTTTTGTCGTGTAGTACCTTTCCTCCACTGCGCTGCGATCTTGATCGTTCTTGTCTTCGTCGTCGTCCTCCATTTCTATATACATTTGTATATTCTCATATCTTTCCAAAAGTTTTTGAAGATCCGTAAGTCTAACCTTGATTTCTGTCGTGTCTACGTCAGACAGGTCTGATTGTGAAAAGTTGTATATCCTTGTAATTCTTCCTTTAACAGAGTTTCTCTGTGCAATTAATCTCTCCAGATCTCCCGGACGTGGCGAAGACATGGCGGCGCGGGCGATGACGCTGAGTTACGATGATGACTGATGACGAAATAATCGGCGCTGTGTTCTTGAATCCGTCGCTCGTAGGGCCAAAAAATGTTGGATATGGCCAATAAAACCTCGTTGATTGGAATATTTCTTTATATTTCTGCACTTTACAATTAGTTACAAAAATTATTATACTTCTTCAAGAGAACGCTTGGAAGGTAAAGGTTGCTAACACGATCAGAGAGAAAGTGAGAAAGTGAATGACAAACGGTGACAGAGCTCCATAGAGTATAGACTATTGATACATTACATATAATTTATGGTAAGCTGTCAATAAGGATGGACAAAATCTATGGTTACAATGAATCCGGAGCTGTGTCCCTAACACAGATATGAAATATGCATATGATCGCATACATTTGTCACCGTAAGATTGTAAAAACCGTAAGATTGTAATCTAACGCTTTTTTTTCGATAGATTGTAAAGAGTCGAAAGATTGTGAACCGTTCAATGTTTTAAGTGTCAATTTTTGAAATTTTCATTGTATTTACGTTTTCTTGTCTCTTTCTTGTAGGTTAGGTTAGGGTTCGACATAAATAATCAAGTAGTGCCCGGCCTGCCTATCGGATTAATAAACCTAACAGATTACAATCTACCGAAAAATAATCCGTTATATTGTAATCATTCGACAGTTTACAATTTCGCGAGTTAGATTATAATCTAACGGTTTTTACAATCTTACGGTGACATATCCATAATACTATTCGTAGGCTATGACATAATATCTATGTATAGGAGGGCGCCTTTGCATAATAAGAATAACATACACATAACATTTATGTGGCGATAAAATAGACCACGTGAAGATTGCAACATTGTCGCCGCGAGTATGGACAATGCGCTCGAGATAAATTATACTTAATATGAACTCAATACATACATTAACTGATTTATTGAATGCCCTTTATACAAACATATGACATATATCCCAGAATTTCAAATGATATAGGTACCTAATAGAAATGGTATCTGTTGTTCTATTCTGAAAATCCTGCATCAATCATTGCTACTATCTCGATATGACCTCTATAGTCTATACTTAATATTATAAATAAATACGAAAGTTGGATGGATAGATGGATGGATGTTTGTTACTCAACCACGCCCTGAACGGCTGAACGGATCTGGATGAAATTTGGCACAGAGATAGATTATAGTCTGAACTCTGGAATAACACAGCCTATTTTTCATCCCGGAAAAGTAAAGAGTTCCCGCGGGAACCAAGAAACCTCAATACACGCGGACGAAGTCGCGGGTATCAGCTAGTCATACTATACTAATATTATAAATGCGAAAGTCACTTTGTTTGTTGGTTTGTTGGTTTGTTGGTTTGTCCTTCAATCACGACGCAACGGAGCAACGGATTGACGTGATTTTTGGCATGGGTGTAGTTGAGGACCTGGAGAGTGACATAGGCTACTTTTTATCCCGGAAAATTAAGGAGTTCCCGCGGGAATAACAAAAAACTTAAACCACGCGGACGAAGTCGCGGGCATCAGCTAGTTAATAATAATTATCATCATCATCAGTCTGTGGATGTCTGTTGGACATAGGCCTTCCCTAAAGTGAGCGAAACCACACCCGGTCCTCAGCCTCCTCTCCTCATTCAGTCACTTCCCGCCACCCTCTTTGTATCGTCAGTCCATCATGCACACTTGTAAGCTGTCTCCACTCAAGGACTTTTCGGCTTTAACGGCCATCGCTCCTACGAGAAGTAAGCCCATTGCCACTTTCAACTTGAAAATTGAAGAAATAATATTATTATTCTTAACAGGATGATGCCCGCAACTTCGTCCGCGTGGTTTAAGGTTTCTTTTTATTTTCAAAATTTTTATTTTAACTCTCCAATTTTCCGGACTAAAAAGTAGCCTATGTTCTTCTCTGTACCAAATTTCGTCAAAATCGGTTGAAAAGATGGGCCATGAAAGCGTACCAGACAGACAGACAAACAGGCCGACAGACAAGCATACTTACCTACTTTATTTTTAACTGATGATGCCTATTCGCTAAAATACAATAAAACTTAGGGACAGACTTAAATCTATCTGGACAAGATCGGAAATATAAATACTGAATTTTCTCTTTCCAGGACAGAGTGCTCAATATCACGAGTCAAATAATGGACCAGGTTCTAGGAGACGAGAGGGTGGCGAGAGGGTTCCGCGTCAAGTTTCCCGAGGACGTTCTTCAAGACAACTTGGCTGGCCAGCTGTGGTTTGGTGCAGAGGTAATTAATTACCCTTGATATTAGTGATTTTACGCAGAACAGCGGTTGAAACACTGCGATCACATCTGGTGATAAGTGACGACGCAGTCTAAGATGGTAGCGGGCTAACCTGTTAAGGGCGTGCCAGTTATAAACTCATACCCCTATTCGGTTAAGACAACAGCGCTCAGCACTGCGCCACGGAGGTGAACTATCAGATATTTAAAAAAAGTATCCGAAATTTGTGTGTTTCTATAATATTATAAGTCAAATTATTTCAGTTAAAAGCCTACCTACCCTAGTCCCTACCACTAAAATTGCGGAAGACCTCAAGCGAGTCGCAGTCTTACATTATTCAAAAGTTACTTTGGGATAAAGTATGAAGAGTTAATAGATTCTTTAACCGTTACAGTGTCTAGCAGCGGGATCCTCAATCATGAACCGGGAAGAAGAATCCGCCGCCATGCGTCCCCTAGCAAAGGCGCTTACGCGAAGTTTGGAGACTGTTCGGTCTCTGCTCCGAGAACAGTGCTTGCGACCGCGCGGTCTTGCGCTACAAGACCACGATGACATGCTGCATGAGAGCCTGAGAATATTTGACAGGTAAGTTTGGATTACTTTTGACAACGCACACACGCAAGGTCTACAGTGAGAACAGTCTTGCGCTGGAGACCACGATGACTTTTTGCATGAGAGACTCACAAAATTTAAAAGGTAAGTTTCGATTATATTGTTATTATTAATATAGGTAACTTACCTTTAAAAAGCCCCGCGAGAATTTTGGAAAGTGCTTGTGATTATGTAGTCTTGCGCTATAAGACTACTTTATCGCAAGACTACATTTCACACTAAAAAAACTATCTATTAGCTATAATTCTTGGAACATAATCAGTTGTATTATGCATGTATGTATTGTTATTTGTATGGTATTTATTTATATTTGTGTGTATATATAATATTATTGTTAGTTAAGTGCTCGATTTTTTTATTTCTATTTGTTACTTTTACGTACACCCATAACCCTCTATCGCTGGTTATAATTCCTATGTGAATTGGTTGCCTTCAGAGATCGCTTAAAAGCGATAAGGCCGCCAATTGTACCTACCGACTAGTATTTTTATTTTATTTTTGTTTATTGTCTCTGTTTATTTATGTTGTGTACAATAAAGGGTATTTCATTCATTCATTCATTCAATTGGTATTTATGAAATTAACCTATTAATTAACTATTCATGTTATATGTGGTTTTGAATGGAAGCAAAAAATAAAGTTATCAATTTAATTCGCCACAAACTAGCCTAATTTGGTTATATTCAAATGTAATTGGTTTTCCTTAATGGGATTACTAATAATGATTAGGTACTATGATTGGATTTGTATTGTTGACATTTCTGTGTACATAATACAGCTAAACAACGTAATTAAAGAACAGTTAGTACCGAAGTAGTAACAGGTAGTAGTAGTAGTTAAATAAAAGTTCGCTGACGGTATTCTATGCCGATAGCAGTAATTAAGATAATTAATTATAACTTATTCCAATTTAAGTGAACCATCTATCTATTATACTATAAATGCGAAAGCGTCTCTGTGTATAAGCTACGTTTTCACAGCCCATCTTTCCAGCCGATTTTGTCGAAATTTGGTATAGACAGGCTACTTTTAACCTCAAGGAGTTCCTACGGATATTTTAAGAACCTATATAAATCCGGACGAAGTCGCGTGCGTCATCTGGTAGCTAAATAAAAGTAGATTTTTAACATTTTTGGTTGTACATATTGTAAACCCACGCGTGCGAAGCCGAGTCGGGTCATTAAGTTATTTATAATTGAGTCCTGAGCTTTAAAGCCTTGTTTCAGGGCCTGGCATTAATAGAGCTTACTTTAACAGCTCAGACTTTATGTATTAGGCTAGATCGTAGTTATATGAGTACCTCGCTGATACTTAATAATAGGAAAAAAAGACTATGTAGAGTTTAAACGTGAGAGATGTTCGCTCACCTAAATCTCAGTCTAATGTCAAAACTATACATATTTACATCAGAATTAAAATAATAAGAGAGTTTGATCATTAGATAATCTAGATTTGTATTTTTCAGACTGTTTGCGGAATTCGAACTGTGCTACGTGAGCGCAATGGTTAATGTGAAGACTCCGCACGAGTTCGAAGCTCAACAGCTCATCTGCGTATTGTTTTCCGAGAGCCTGCGGAGGGCGTTGAAACAGAACTTACTTACTCAGGAACAGGTAAGCTTGAGTTATCATCGTTTAACCAAACCTAAGGTAGGTTTGGTTAAACGATGATAATTCAAACTATACAATACAACATAATTATTTATTTGATAGTAACATTGTACATTAGTTTGATGACGAATCAAAAATAGGCCATATAACATAATTTGTCATTTTTGACGTGTAATAGTAAAGAAAACTGACAATTAACTTTTGCTAGTGTTAATTTGGACCAGATAAGTTTGACGGACTAAGTATGTTTGTATAATTATTGTTTGAGAACTTAAAATTGAGCCAGTAACTAGATTTTGGGAAAATTCGGAACACGCAAACGCTTTTATCCCAAAATGAATACACTCTTTGGCCATACTTTGGCTGTGACATACCGTCTCTGGTCTGTCACAGCCAAATGGTTTCATTATTATTGACTTTCGTGTTTTAGAATTATATTCCTTATTTAAGGAACGTCAAGGTATGTGACATCAAACTGTAATTTCGAGTAATATTGCTTACGTATTGCTTTAAGCGTTGGCAGTATGACCCCTGGGCAGGTAAAATTTGCTACTATATAGCTACCTATGCCAGTCAAGTATTATACTTACCTTTCGATTCATTTCTTACAGTACCCAGTAACTTTCCGTTTACGGTCACTATACGGCCCTTAATAGATAATAGTTAAATATTATAATACGTAACTATTTAACCTATTTAACAACTGGGTAAACAAGATTGCATATGTAACCGAAGAGTGACCTAATGTAACCAATTCATATCCACAGGCGTACCAATTAAATATAACATGGCCGATTGCTAGAAGAACATTACAATCATACTAATATTATAAATGCCAAAGTGTTTTTGACGACCTCCCTGGCGCTGTGTTGAGCGCTGTTGCCTTAACGTGGGAGGTCCCGAGAACGATTCCCGGCAGGGTTAATTTGGGAATCAACATTTTCTGAATTTTCTCTGGTCTGGTGCTGGCGTGGTGGGAGGCTTCGGCCGTAGCTAGTTACCACCCTACCGGCAAAGACGTACCGCAAAGCGATTTAGCGTTCCGGTACGATGCCGTGTAGAAACCGACTAGGGGTATGGTTTTATGGTCCGCGTCCGCGTGGAATAAGTTATTTAATTCCTGCGGAAACACCTTAATTTTTCGGGATAAAACAGTGGCCTATGTTACTCTGCAGGTTCTCAACTATATCCATGCAAATAATCACGTTGATCCGTTGCTCTGTCGCAGCGTGAATGAACGACAAACCAACAAACTAACAAATCAAAAACAAACACTTTCGCATTTATAATATTAAGTAGTATGATTTGTTACTTTTTAATTTCCAGGTGGACTCATATGACCCGGCGCTAATGTTCGCGGTGCCACGCCTGGCCATTGTGAGCGGCCTACTTATCTACTCTAGCGGCCCGCTGAGCATAGACAAAATGCCGGGTAAGCATTGTTAGAGGGTATTTTTTTATACATAATAGAAGACAATCGGTAAAAGTGTGACCGATTTGCGATTGATACATTAGGCATGCTGCATGACCGATTTTTTAAACGATAACCATTTTCACCTGTGGATATGGTTTTGTAGAAATATAATTATGCTTTCAGATGACCTGTGTTATTAAAAAAAAAAAAGAACTTTTCGTTCGACATAAAGCAAATACTTAGCAATTTATTTTTAATTTTCACAATAACAATAAGCTATTTGAGCTTATTAGATATAACACTAGATGAAGCCCGCGATTTCGTCCGCGTGGATTAAGGTTTTATGGGAACGCTTGAATTTTCCTGGATAAAAAGGGTAGCTTATGTCCTTCCCCGATATGTAACCTATGCCTGTACAAAATTTCATCAAAATCGGTTGAACAGATGGCCGTGAAAGAGTAGCAGACAGTCAGACAGACAGACACACTTTCATTAGTATGGATAAGATCGAAAAGCTTTATGATTTCTTGCAAATCGGTCGGGAGTCGGTACAAGACGACTTAGAGCCAAAACACATACACACGATTCAACACCATGTATCGTACCATGATGCGACGTCGTGTCGTGATTCATTACGATGCACGTTGCTGACTTTCTGTGTATGATCTGTGTTTATTATGTGTTGGGTCAGATAATAAAATAAATTCTATTGTATTCTATGTCCAACCCACCGTGACGTCGCAACGTACCACGATGCGACATCCGACCGACAGTGATGAGTCAATTTTCTTAACGCGGAACGGCTTTAGTAATTTTTTTTATTCTCAGAAGAGATGTCGGACATGTTTCGTCCATTCCGGACACTGCTGCACAAGATCAGGTCTCTACTATGGACTCTCGATAGACGGGAGCTGTTGGCTTTAGAACGGTTTCTGTGCACCAACGAGGATGTTTCCAATCTGGCCGGATTTGAAATACCTCCTGGTGAGTTATGTTAACACAAGATGATGCCTGCAACTCCGCATGGATTTATGGTTTAAAAAACCCGTGGAAAATTATTTTCTGGGATAAAAAGTAGCTTTTGTCCTTCCCCGGGATACAAACTTTCTTAGGGTTTTTTTTTTGTTATTGCCTTGAGTTTTGTAAGGCTCTGACGTAGCCATTATCTAAAAACATTAAATAATTATCTATCCAGGCCCAAAAATTTCTTTCTAAAATTTCTTTTAGACGCCTGTAACAGTTTCTTCTTTCATTGTTTTAGTACCAAGATGTTCATTTAACTCACTGTTCTTTAAAAAACACGGGGCGTTCGCTAGTTTTAGTGTTCAGTCTTCGGCCTATTGCATAATTTTTATGTTGGACTCGCAAGCAGAGCCCCGGAGCTATAATAATTTATGTTGTTTTCAATCCAGCCGATTCGAGCCAGGATTCGTGCTATCCTGACATAGGCGAGTTTGTTTCCAAGTTCTACGCCGACCACGCGCACTGCCGGGACCTGTACACAACACAAAGGTGAGCTACACTAAAGTACAAAAAAAAACTCTAAAAGACATTGACAAGACTAAAAGTGCAATACATGTTGTGTTAAATAAAATTTAGAAAATAATATTTTGAATCCTATTTAAATACTTACTAATATAAATGCAAAAGTCTGTTTCTTTGTTCTACAACCGTATACCCCTAATAATTAGAACGGCGTGATTTTTGGCATGGGTTTAGCTGAGGATCTGGACATAGGCAACTTTTTATCCCGGAAAATTAAGGAGTTCCCGCGGGAATAAAAAATAAACTTAAGCCACGTGGACGAAGTCGCGAAGCTAGTTTATAAATAATAATGTTGTTTGATGCCTTGAGTTGAAACAAGCAGTCAGTCATAATAGAACACATCCGTGTAGGTTTCTTAAAAATTACAATTAACGTAAAATAAATGGCGCAGAAGAGGTTTTGTAACGCAAGCCAGACATCAGCTAGCTGAAAATTAAATTAACGCATCTGAAACTAGTACAATCATTTTCACAATTCATCCTCTTGAAAACGAGGGCACTATTTTTGTATTACTATTTTACTATTAAACTACAATATAGTTTAGTTCAAAGATTTATGAATAACTTTAAGCAAACTTATACTAAATATGTGTTTGTATCTTTTCCAATTCAAGTGAACCGACAATAACCGACGGTGACTATCTCCCCGACAACATAGAAGTTATGACACCAATCATTGACGGACTAAAACGACTCAGCGAAGATATAGACGAGTCGGAGAGAGAATCCGAAATAGACGACCGACTCACGGACACCGCTAGCACTGACACATTCCACACCAACGAAAGCAGAGATTTTGATAGAACAAGAAAGATTAGTAGACCGGAAAACGATTTATCGTCTCTAAGAAATCTATCAACAAACGGCCTAATGATGTTCGATCCTTTAGTCATTAACGCAGTATCAGCATCAACTTCTGGATCAGAACCGAGACAAATACCAGATCAAGAATTGGTCACATCACTAAACGAACAAGTGACTGAAATAGTCGATCGTTTATCATCAATCGTTAGTGATGTAGATACGATACACGATATGAATAAGAACCATTCTTTTTCAACTAATGATGTACCGACATTAATATCAAGTGATAGTTCCGAAGATTTTGGTTTTACCGGTCCAAGGAATGAGCAATTGAGCTGTATGCCGTCTACTAGTCATGGTTATTTGATACCGAATGCAATAAGTCAAGAACCAGTTGTTTTAGCATCGTTATCACATAACAATTCAGCAGTTTTTAACCCGGATGACGATAGTGATTTCAATCGTGGATTGTTAAATTCAGATGTTCAATTAATGATACCTAGTATTGAAGCTGATATTGTAAATATGGATATGACGATCGCTAGCGTGAATTTAAGCCAACTTCTAATAGCTAAAGAGGAAGTTAAAGACGATTGTGACAATATCGAAGTTGACGATACTAGATTTGCTAATATGGATATAAATAAAGATGAACGGGTTAAGTTTATGCTCGGTTACGAAAGCGATCACGACTCGCCAGCCGATTCCGGTGTTAGCACAGAAAACACCAGTTTAGATCGATCACCTGATACTGAACAGAATAAAAATATCAAAGAGAACCATTTCATGCAACAGAACAGGGTATTAAAGAGTCCAGTAGACGAAATAGATGAGAAAGACACTAAAAATACTCTAGAAAGTTCCTTTTCAGATGTTAGGGAGGATGTTGTAAATATAAATTACGTTGAAGAACACGCACAGAAGAACGAAGCAGGTTCTTCTCATATTGATAGTCTGAACATAGATGGTTTGAATGAAGCTACCACCGTAAATAGCGATTCTGTACAAAACTGGGGCTCTTCAGACCCTCAAGAAGAATTTAGGACTATAGAAGACGTTCTGACTGAACTTAGAAGGCATAGGGAATCTGATAAGAAAATTAGTTCGCTAGTTGAAGAAAATAACAGGTCTAACGAGCCTAATTGCTCAAGTAGTAACTCTAGGAGGAAAACAAAAAAAACTAGCTCGAAAATTAAAAAGAAGAAAAAACTGTGGTCGCCCGTAGGTCACGTGATATTGGACAATCGGACGACGCAAAGTCTGAATAGTCCATTGAGATTAAATTTGGACCATTTTGTTGATGAAAGGTGAGTTTTCTGTAAAGGGGTTTCAATATTTTGGCCTACCAACCGTTCCGCCATTTTATAAACCGACTTCCAAAAAAGGAGGAGGTTCTCAATTCTTATTTTTATTCTCGAATTAGTCGCCACGCCTAAAACCTGTACTAAGCAATAGCTGACATTAACTTAAGCAAGTATATGAGACAAAAACCTCCAAGGAGTCAGGTTTCCGAGATATAATGTATTAAAGTTATAATCTACTCAAAGATGGTACCACCAGTACAACTTTGATAGCTTATATCTCGGAAACCTGACGCTTTAGAAGAATTTATCTCATGTAATGCTGTGGTAGTGGGCCAGCAATGGGTTGAAATGATGATGAATCGTCATTGGTCGGGGTCGTGACCCATACTAATATTATGTGGTTTGAGGTGAACATTATTGAGGTGACTGAATGATAAAAGCGTCCAGTTGGACGTACTTACATATCGCTCCATGGAAGCTTAAAAGCACTGTCTCCAATTTGAAGGCTTATGACTAATTTTTGCGCACTAGTGCTATAATATGCCATTACCGTTTCAGCGGTACGTCGTGCGACAGTGCAGAATGCGCAGATGACGAACAAATAGCTCTCGCGTTACAAGCGCAAGAGCTAGCGGCGAGACAACAGGCGAGAGGGAAGTTCAAGTAAGGCTTACTTTTCATTAGCATATAAAAGGATCCTTAAGAGTTTTTCACAATACATTTGCTTATAAAGTGGCTCTTAAAACGCCGCTATTAAAACATTAATTTGAATTACAACTCTAGGACGATATAGTACCAATTAGTCAGTACCACATTATTACAATATAAAATGCTCTCTAAGTGCATGACAATAAAGACCTCTCACATGTTTTTAGGGCTCCGTACCAAAATGGTAAAATGGAACCCTATGGTGCGACTTTCTCCGTCTGTCTGTCCGTCTGTCCGTCTGTCCGTCCGTCACACTCGATTATTTCAGTAACTACCGAAGCTATCGACATGAAATTTGGAATAGTTATGTATATTAGTGGCCCAAAAACACTGGAATTAAAAAAAATTGGAAATTATTTTTGTTCTTATTTAAAAAGGGGGGAAAATCTGAGGGTTGAAATTTAAAAGTGAGATAACTGTACTGCGTGGGGTATCATATGAAAGGGTTTACTTTGTACATTCTAAAACAGATTTTTAATTATTTTTAGTTATGATAGTTTTTGATTTATTGGGGAAAATGTCTAAAAAAATACCGTTCCCCCCCCCTTATCTCCGGAGTTTACCAATCGAAAAATTTGAAATAATTATGGTCAATAGGAATTTACGTATATTTTACAGGAAAACTATAGCCAATGCTCTAACTAGCATAGTTTTTTTGATATTAACAATAAACCTCTACAAACAAAGTTAGTCTTGCGGTTCATTAACAAAGGTAATTATTTATTAATAATGGTACGGAACCCTTCGTGCGCGAGTCCGACTCGCACTTGCCCGGTTTTTTTTGTTAATTATTTTTAATGGAAAACTATTCGATATGGTATTTGACAGCTAGTCAAATCAGTATAGTAACTTTTTTCAAACGTCAAAACAAGCCCTTAGTATGGGATGTTGTATGAAATACTTAATTGGGAGTTGTGAGTTGTGACGTCATCTCGATCCACTTTTTTACTTTAATCGATAATTTAAAATTGATATTTAACATAAAATTAACATTGGACGTGGATATTACGTCTTTTGGGAGATCCTCTATTTAATTATCACAAAAAAATTATTTTACTAGTTGTCAAATACCCAATTTTCGTAGTTATTTCACGTATCAAAGCATGCGCCATTATGCGTATAAATTATTACATTATCATTATTTCCACCTAAACATCTACGTACACCCTCGACTCACTAGGCTTAATTCCTATAAATCGAGGTTGCCTGGAAGAGATCGCTTCAAAGCGACAAGGCCACCATTTGTACCGATTTTTCTTTTATTAATTATTTTTATTGTTATTGTTTAAATGTATTTTTTTATTTGGTGTACAATGAAAAATATTTCATTCGTTCATTCAGTCATACATTCATTAATTCATTAATTCATCTTTGGATGGATTGTCACATTTTTCCAGATCAAGTGAAGATCTCATACATAGGCTATTCGTATGCATAGCGGGTGTAGCTGACCAGTTACAGACAAACTTTGCAGCTGACCTCCGGAACATACTAAAGGCTGTATTCCAAATGAATCAGACCTGCGAACTGTCAGAGACTAAGGAAGAGGAGACCATAGTGTACCAGCCGAGTGAAGACCAGGTTATACAGAATGGTGAGTTTTTTTTATTTGGGTTCTAGCCCTTTTGTTGAGAGTGACCTATGGAAATTTCTAAGGCTGAGTTCCTAATGAATTCAGACCTGCGAACGCCAGAGACTAAGGAAGAGGCGACCATAGTGTACCAGCGGAGTGAAGACCAGGTTATACAGAATGGTGTGTAAATGGTGTAACATGTATGTCCAATCTACAATATTCCTAATCTATGGTGTGTGAGAGGGACACCAACTCGTAAAGGAACTTTATGTCCGACATATAGTTTGTTTTTAGTTACTATTTAAACTATAAGGCATCAGGGAGAGCTCCCACGGAATTTTTCAAAAACCTTAATCCACACGGACGATGTCGCGGGCATCATTTAGTGATTAATTATATCCCATTGTGGCATAATTGTATCATAATTACTTATGATGTAAGACTAATAATAATTCTTCACTTTGTAAACTAATAATTCTTCATTTTGTTTATCTTAATAAAAATGTGTTGTGTTTTCAGGCAGCTCATTCGACAGCGTATATTCAGCGGAGGAGGTGTACGCGGACAGTAATTCAGATTCCACCGCGTCGGAATCGAACGCGCGACTAACGCGTCGCAACACCGTCAACGCGACAACCATCGCCGAGCAAGCGGCGCCGGCCGACACGAGAAGAAAGTCGATAGACAACAGTGGAAACCTACAGGCTTCTGTGTCTACGGGGGATCTCACTTATACGTAAGTTACTTTTTTTTGTTGTTTTGTATTTTTCATTATTGTGCTTCCATCAAATACGGGCCTTTTGAAAGTAGTTTCGATTATACAATATATCGCTACTAGATGGCATGACCAGTCGCGTGGACTGGCTAAAGTAGAAGCATATCTCAAATTTCTGACTGACGGGTAAGTGAACCGTGGCCTAGCGGTCAAAGGCGTTCCGGGCGCGATTCCCAGAGAGACGCAAGGTCAAATCCTGCCGGTTCCGCAATTTTTGATATGTATAAAGTTTTTTTTTAATTCCACTATCGTACCGGAGCCTCTCACCGGAGAAAACTTGGAAGTTGTACATTATATCTGTGTGAAAACTACGTTCGCACGCATCCAGACCCTGAGGCCTTACTATCATCGCTTTTTAATCTTAACTTAAGGCAGTCTGAACGTCATCTAGCATGTGCAGACTGCCATAAGTAACTTGAAATAATTCTGATGCCAGATACGGCTTAAAGAACAATACCAGGGAAGCAATCTTCTGCAGCAGAGCTTCGAGTTCTGCACGCACTGTCCTCACGGATTACTTGAAAAAAAATATATTATACTAATGTAGCTTTCCCCGTCGCTGTATTTCCAAGTAACCAAATTTTTCTTTTTTATAAAGTAGGGAGGAGCGTCCGGAGGCTGCAAGTGTGGAGCGTGCTCCGGAATGGGTGCCGGACATAGCCGCACCGGCGTGTATGCGCTGTTCCGCTCACTTCACTGCCTTCCGACGGCGGCACCACTGTAGAAACTGCGGTAAGATTAAGCATTTAATAACAATAAAAAAAAATTATACTTACTTTTATATAGATAATAAAAAATAATTATATTTATTCTACAGGATTCAAGTTAAAGTATATAACTAAAAAAAGTATAAAACTAGATGATGCGGGGACTTCGTCTGCTTGGATTAAGGTTTTTATTCCCGATGAAACAGGACAGACAGACAGACACACCTTCGTATTTATAATATTAGTATGGGAATTGCCCATACATTAAGTATAAATCCGAAGTGTAAGCTATAAGAGTGTGTCAAATTGCATTAAAAACCGACTAGTGATGTCCACAGACAAAAAAATTAAAATTTTATCGATACAATTCTGTTTCTCTTTCTGTTGAGATTTGAGAATTTGAAAATATGGGCCGTGTAAGCGTAGCAAACAGACACACTTTGTTTTGAACACATTATAAGTATAGTCCGACAAACTTATCTGACCCAGTGACAGCGTCGCTAGTACTCGTATCTATGAAAAATAAAATAAAAACAAAAACTAAACAGGCATAAAAATTTGTTCCAATTTTGGCCACCGGGCCAGATAAGTTTGTGGGATTATACAAATATTGGTATGTGTAGGTTTTTTTTTAAATTTTGACTTTTTTTCTTCAGGAAAAGTATTCTGCGCGTCTTGCAGTTCGAACTCAATACCCCTACCACGATACGGCCAAATGAAACCCGTGCGAGTTTGCGAAGAGTGCTTCCAGACAATAGCGCAGAACTGTCGGCGGCAGACGTCCCACCACCGGTGAAACTGTTTGTTGTACTTTATGTTCTAACAGATCTCGCGACTTTTTGATTATGAGCCTTAATACTGTGGAATAAAGTTCGGTTTTAATAGCAATAGAATTAATGGAACAGTCTTTTATGATGATTGTCGTCATTGGATTATGAACCTTAATACTGTATATTATTAAGGTTTAATTTTCAACGGAAACCTATGCAAGTTTGTCAAAAGTGCTTCCAGACAATAGCGCAGAACTGTCGGCAGCAGACGTCCCACTACCGGTGAAACTGTTTTCTTTATGTTCAAACAGATCTCGCGACCTTTTGATTATAATGAGCCTTAATACTGTGGAATAAAGTTAGGTTTTAATTGCAATAAAATTAAGGGAACAGTCTGACAATTATTATTCTTTGATGATGATTGTTGTCATTAGATTTTGAAACTTAATACTGTGGAATAAGGTTTAATTTTCAAGGGAAACCTAAGCTAGTTTGTCAAAAGTGCTTCCAGACAATAGCGCAGAACTGTCGGCAGCAGACGTCCCACTACAGGTGAAACTGTTTTTCTTTATGTTCAAACAGATCTCGCGACCTTTTGATTATGAGCCTTAATACAGTGAAATAAAGTTCGATTTTAATTGCAATTGCATTCAGGCTACAGTCAAATAAATTATTATTCTTTGATGATGATTATTGTCATTGGATTATGAACCGAAATACTTTATATAAAGTAAATAAATGAAGTAAAATTTTCTAGATACGGAATAATATACATAGTAAGAAGGTTTATTATTAAATAAAGAGTTTTTCAAACAAATCTTTATACTTAGTAATTAGAACTCTACAGTATTCATCACAAATATTTTTGAGAAATGTTCTTAATCGAACTATTTGTTTCAAAGAAATATTTTTAATATTTCTGTATGGCATTTGATTTTATCACAATAATTAAAAAATCTACTTTAAAATGATAACAATATAGTAATGCGGTGTTTTGACCGGTTTTGCCATATTTTATTGACCATCGTGTATTTCCCGGCCCATAAGGGTGCATGTCCACTGAAATGGACAATAGTGGAGATGTACTTAGCAGACCTATCAGTTTTTTTTGACAAAGTGATTTTTGACGACTTTGACAAGCGGGAGGTCCCGGGCTCGATCCCCGGCAGTTTCAATTTGGGAATTTATAATTTGTAAACTTTTCTTGTAGTGAGAGGCTTCAGATGTGGCTAGTTACTACCTCGCCGGCAAATACGTGTCGAGAGATTTAGCATTCCGATAGGTATGATGCCGTGTAGAAACCGATTAGGCATATGGGTTTAATATAACCGCCACACCCCTAACAGGCTAGCCCGCTACCATCTTAGACTGCATCATCATTTAGCACCAGTTGAGATCGCAGTCAAGGGCTAACTTGTAGTGGAGTAAAAAAAATTACGTAATCATATTTTAATAATCATCTAAATAAATATGTCTCTACTCCGCTTCAGTGGACAACCGCCATTAAACATTGTTTTTTCAGAACTTTGTGATATACTATTCCATATACTAACCCCTCCCTAGTATAAGTTGTTGTTATGATTAATATAAAAAATGTATTTTTTCCATATTGACTGATGTTAAAATTATAGTTTTCGTGGTAGTCAGTCAGTTTTGATGATGTAGCTCTCTAAATAAAAATATAGTTGTTACTATTTTGTGATTTGGATATTTTGTATGATGCGTGTAATCATCAACAAATACATATATTAGGCATAATATACATCTTGAGACGAAGTATAACTGTTCATATATAGGTAATCCATCATACTAATATTATAAATGCGAAAGTGTGTTTGTTTGTTGGTTTGTTGGTTTGTCCTTCAATCACGCCGCAACGGAGCAACGGATCGACGTGATTTTTGGCATGGGTATAGTTGAGGACCTGGAGAGTGACATACGGCCGGTTTCTGAATTGAGAATTTCATGTTGAGTCTGTCTCAAAGACTACTTACGGACTAATTAAGCAAATTTTATTTTCTGAATTGATATTGTGTAAGGTTTGAGAGTTGGAGCTTGCTGTTTTTGCTTGAATGCTTAATTCAGAAACCGGCCCAATATCAATTCAGACAGACTCAAAATGAAATTCTCAATTCAGAAACCGGCCGTTAGGCTACTTTTTATCCCGGAAAATTAAGGAGTCCCCGGGGGAATTAACAGAAACTTAAACCACGCGGACCAAGTCGCGGGCATCAGCTAGTATGTCATAAGTATGAAAGCTTATGTCTGTCTGCTACCGCGTTTTTAAAAAAGAAACCTAAATTCAAACTGATGAAATCGCTTGCATAGTCTAGAATCTAGACTAGTTTAATAATTTGAAGTGTTTAGTGATTTTATCTTTTTGGAGCCGGAGGCACAGGCCTATCTTAGTACTTCGAGCAGCACATCATTTCGTTTTAAACTCTTGGGGCCGTTAGTAGGTAATGAGTTAACTAGTATAGTTCCACAAACTTTTCTGAACTGGTGGCCAGAATTGGAACTAATTTTTATGCCTTCCTTCTGCCTTCTTGGTCTCTTCTTCCTTAGAATCTTTTAAAATCTTCTATATCTTTCTCTATTAAACTACTATAATTCTAGTCTTACTATATTTTGCCTTATATTTTTCTTAAATTAATAAATAAAAATTCTCAAGTCTATTTCATCATCAATATTTCCATTTATATCCAAAGAAAGTAGACATGGATAATATTTTTCGGGTATGTTTAATTTATTATTATAATTTTTAATCAGGTTTGTTGATGGTTACAAATGAAAAAATAAACACCTGAAGAGTAATCAAAACTGAATTTATTTCTATTTAAGTGTTAAGTAGACACGTTCAAATAGATAATTATATTTGTAAGACGATAAATCTTTATAATTTTCAATATGGTTTAGATAAATAGCATAATCTATTATTTAATTAAGACTTTGAAAACGTGGTGCCGACCATCGTACGACGACACGACGTCGTGTCGTGAATGCGCCGTTGCTGTTTTTATATTTCGTGTCGAGTAGCACTTGGTCGCGTTGCTCACTCGCAAATTTTGCTGTGCGAGTCAGAAGGCCTTTAATCTGGGAGATTTTAGCCTTAATGCGCCGTATTTCAACCTTTGTGTCTTTGATGTTGGACTCGTCGGAAGACATGTCGATGAAAATGTTACCAAATCCTTATTGTGCAGAAATTGCGCTCCCGTCCGGGAACGTGACAAGATGGACGCCACGCCGCGTTGTAGTTTTCTAATCTCTTGCAAAGACGACACTTGTCGGTGACAGCCCGGTTTGAATTTATTTGAGTTTCGGAACCAATGTTTTGGAAATAATTAAGATAAACTTGTATTCCAATAAAATTTATTTTAATGGAGCACAAAAAAACATGGTTGCAAGCCAAAAGCAAAGCGGTGAAAGAGAGGACAGAAGTTCGGTCTTGCCACCTAACATTACACAGATTATATTTTTATGAACAGTATCCTCAAGATCTTCTTCTGTTTTGGCCCAAAGCACGGGACGCTTTTCTACTAGGGATATTGATTGTTCTATAAAAATGTCGTGCGTCATCTTTGGCTCATCAAATGCGGCTGCGGCATTCACGCATTCACGACACGACACGGCACGTTGCGATGTCTTATCGTGTGTGTAAGTTTTTTTTCCTATTCCCTTCCGGTAGTCCATTTCGAGGACATTTTTATACCTAATCGCCAGTACTAAATAGTATAATACTAGAATACTATGTAAATGCACGGTATTAAAAAAAAACGTCTGAAGAAAGATTTTATGTCTTGTACAAAAGCACAAATTTTTTGAATAATACAAAAAAAAAATAACTGCGTTAAAATGTTATGCTATTTATCTAAACCTTTCACTAACCGTATTAAAAATAGGTACCTAATAATAGTTTGAATAAAATAAATAAAGATTCCATAATTTTATTATATCCAACGGTGTTGTTAGTTTTAATAAATAAAAATGATGGTAATAAATAAATAAAAAAACGTTGTATGTACATTTTGTAAAGGTTGCATAGTTATATATAATTTGTATGTACCCACAGTGTTTAATATTAATTAGTTATAATGATTAGCTGTCCCATAGCTTTTTGTATGTTATTATAATTTAAAAAAAACTAACTATACACTTGGTGACCACAAAAAACGTGTAAGTGATATAATGATACTGTTATATATTATTTTAATCTTGTAAAATAAATGTCAGATTTATTATGAGATAATCGACTTTTTAATTTTCTCTCTTTCGTACTCAGTAAGTAGCAATCCCTAAATTTAAAAATGCATTCCTTTTTCTCAGTTTAAGATTAGGGACGGGACGCATTTCCGCCATATTGTGTCGTCTTAAAGAAAGAGTTATGTATGCTATAAGTGGAGAAAATTACACACAATAAATATAGCTGAACACTTAATCCCTTGGCAGCAACAAAAAGAGTAACTGCTGTGTTTCTTGCCGGTTTTTCTCATTATTTTCCGAACCGGTGGTAGAGTCAAAATGTTACGTAACATAAGAGACACCTGTATGTCCTACATGAAATAAATACTGAGTAGGTTTGTAGAAAATTGTACTATGCAGTGGATCAGCCGTTCGGTCATGTACTCGTAGGATCGTAAAGCCCGCCTTTAAATTACCAAGGCCTTCGTCTCACTGTACGTATTTACGCTGGGAGCTGATTGAATGGGTGTAAAATATTGATTTTCCCAATTATCCACTAAGCCACGCGTATGATCCATCGACCCGTGGAAACCAGTCTGGGGGATGATGCAAAATAACTACCTATATCAACTTATGATCAGGTGAGTGAACTGTATAGAAACGCGAATCCGAAGGTGCCCTTCCATTGAAGCGGAGAGGAGCGTAGACTTTCAGGAGACCAATCAGATTATTGAGATGACGGGTTAATTTTATTAGGACGTCTTTAACAAAGGCACCTTTAAAGGCTTGGTCAGACAAAACGCGCGTTGGTGGCGGCGAGCGACAGCGGCAGCACTAACCATGCCACTAGAAGTATTATTTAGTTTTATCTAGTATACTTGATGACACCCAGGCCACGACTTGCCTGCTGCTTGGATTTAGATTTTTAAAATCTCCTGGAACTCTGATTTTCCGGGCTGAGTGTAACTTTTCAATTTAATGAGTCTGTCATTTAGTATGGAGATGTCAACTGAAAGATTAATATATCTATAACTCTATCGTAATAATTATTATCGAAAACGTGAAAAAAGACTGAAAAAAAATTGTTAGGTACAAGGCAAGCAAACGGACGCGGGCGTCAAAAAGACGTGTCAGTGAAAATATCGATAAATAATTGTCTACGCCGTATCATTTAGGTACTTTATCTGGGTGAAAATCTGCCGAAACTGTAGCCGACGCGCTGTTTTTCCAGGCCTTTAATTAAAATTCAATCAAGGTTTATGTGCGTTTATCGTTAAAAGGTTGAATTAGAAATTAATTTTCTTTTTTCAATCACATGAAAGTGAAACCAAAGCGGCGCGTGATAATTATTGTTTAAAAATAAATATTTTTTAACTTTTAATTACTTACGTTTAATTTAAATGTTATCAGTGCAATTTAGTTACGCTTTCGTACTAACTTGTTTATATTGTAAGTGTCAATAATTAAATTAAAACTAGTATCAGGGAGGCTATACTATAATCGCAAGTAATATTATTTTAAAATGTCAGTTTTATGTCACTTACCTTGACGTGCCTAAAATAACGAATATAATTCTAAAACACGAACGTAAATAATATGAGAACAATACGGCTTTAAGCGATGGTAGTATGCCTCCTGGGTATCAAAAAATATTTTCAACGTGGGCTATAAGTTCTCCTTTTTAGGATTTCGTAGAAAACAATGGCCATACATTGAAATATTGGTCGACTACGCGTTGTACTACGCGAGCGACAAACGCGACTCGATGCGCGCGACGCGACAGTATGAAACAGTAGGCCTACGTTGTCTTGTAGACAAGTTTAGTTTGTCATTTTCTATGGCGTCGTATTGCGTCGCGTCGCTGCCGTCGCTCACCTAAGAACGGGTTACAGTCCAGTCCGTCTGTGCGTATATTTATCTTTCATTATTAATTTAATGCGTTGTTTCTATTACTTGTCTACCAAGATACCTATGGCGAGAGACGAATTATTGGTGGAGAAGTCGTTAAGACCTCGGCACACAAATATATGGTGAGTGAGTACTGAGTAGGTATCTACAGGTAGGTAGGTACACTTTTTTAAGATGCATCGGCCAAATTCGGAATACCTCATCATCATCAGTGATTTTCCTCATCATTCAATCCATTGCCGGCTCACCACTGAGCACTTCTCAGAAAGGGTTTGGCCATAGTCCACATCGCTGACTAAGTGCCGATTTGTAGGCTTCACAAGTTCACATTCCTTCGAGTACATTTTGAAGAATTCTCGGGCATACAGAGTTTTCTTACGATATTTACCTACCTACTATTTACCTAATTCGCGGACGAAGTCGCGGTCATTAGCTAGTTTTATATATAACTATAACGCATAGTATAACTCCGAAGTTAGAGGTGTGTTCCTGGGCGTATCTATACGCCTCCAAGGTAGCACTAGTAAAAAGCATTAGTCTATCACCGATTTCTTAGGCATATCTAACAAGCCAAGTCGTCCATACGAAACTTTTTTTTTTTTTTATCCACTACAAGTTAGCCCTTGACTGCGATCTCACCTGATGGTAAGTGATGATGCAGTCTAACTACGATATGCCTGGATGTGCGGAGCTCTGCCATTGTCAATATCTAATAATGCATTGTAATACGGAAAAAAACTATCATGAGATAATAATTTGATAAGAGGAAAAGTATGAGTTAGTAAGAAACAAAAAAAGAAAAATCAAAGATAAGCGCCGTCTAGTTTAAACAGTAGTAACCGCTAGATCCCGCTTGATAATACCCACAATAATACCCTCCCCCCCATAATGCCCCTATCACCCCGCAGCGTTGTTCTGTCTAGACTTTAGACGTTTGCATAGAATTTTATACGTAACTAGCTGATGCTCGCGACTTCGTCCGTGTGAAATAAGTTTTTTCAATTCCCACGGGAACTCCTCAATTTTCCGGGATAAAAAGTAGCTTAGGTATGTCACTCTCCAGGTCCTCGACTTTACCCATGCCAAAAATCACGTTGATCCGTTACTCCGTTGCGGCGTGATTGAAGGACAAACCAACAAACCAACAAACAAACTGACTTACGCATTTATAATATTAGTTAGTACTAGCTGATGCCCGCGACTTCGTCCGCGTGGTTTAAGTTTCTTTGATTCCCGCGGGAACTCCTCAATTTTCCGGGATAAAAAGTAGCCTATGTCACTCTCCAGGTCCTCAACTATACCCATGCCAAAAATCACGTCAATCCGTTGCTCCGTTGCGGCGTGATTGAAGGACAAACCAACAAACCAACAAACAAACTGACTTTCGCATTTATAATATTAAAGTATGAAAGTATGATACACTGATGCTGGTAGGAAAGGAAAAGTAGACTGACCTTGGACTGTTTAGTAAAAAGTATGGCTTTTCTTGGCCATTCCTCAGGCGTACCTATTACAAGCCAGATCATCCATAAGAAGCTATGATGCCTGGATGTGTGGAGCTGCCATAATCAACCGCTGGTTACTGCTAACTTCAGCGGCGTGTGTTGAAGACGTGCAGAATATGTACGCGATCGCAGGCTTGGATCAGTACGTCAAACCTGAGAATTTGGAGAACAACCCCTGTACAAGAAAGTGGAGGCGGAAGGTTGTGTTCACCTGTGTTCCTGTTGGTAAGATTCTTTATTATTTATTCCACTACAAGTCAGCCCGTGACTGCGATGTTACCTGGTGGTAAGGAATGATGCAGTCTAAGATGGAACTGTTAACGATATGGCAGTTATATTAAACCCATACTTACCCATAATCGGTCGGTCACGCGCTAAATCGCTTGGCGGCACGTCGTTGCGATTGGTAAGTCGTAACCAGCCGCGGCCGAAGCCTCCCACGAGATCAGAGAAAATACAAAAATTGCATATAAATTCCCAAATTGACCCTGGTCGAGGATCGAACCCGACACCTTCAACTTGTGCTCCATCTTCCATAGCGCTCACCGCAATGCCAGGTATGCCGTCAAAACTCAGTTATTTAGTTGAAATTTGATTGCCAATTTTTTCCATTTCTACCCCCAGAATACGACTTGCAATATGACAATGTGTCGAAGTGGTCGCACAACGATATAGCCGTGGTAAAAGTGGAACAGCCTTTCTCAGTGAACAACGAAATTACGAAGGACTGTCCTTACAAACCTAATGGTATACCCATCAACTTCGACCCAAAGTATGAAAAGCCTGGAACTGATGGCATTGTACTTGGATGGGGACATAGTTATGTATGGCGATTTGTAAGTGATCACTTTTCAACGTCATTATTTCGCCTTTTGTTTATGTCATAAACTCTCATAAACTCATATAATTTTTTTATTCAAATAAACTTACCTATTAAAAGTGCTTTTGAATCGTCGAGTGAATCTACCACTGGTTTGGAATGACATTCCTACCGAGAAAAACCAGCAAGAAATTCGCTGGTTTTCAGCTGTGACCCGGTGACGGGCGACGGCACAGTCACAAAAAATGTTAATTTAAAGAAAACAAAATAAAGTTTAGAAGTAACTAGATGATGCCCGCGACTTCGTCCGCTTGGATTAAGGCATTTTTGATTCTCTTTAATTTTCCGGGATAAAAAGTAGCCTATGTCCTTCCCGGGGACACAACCTATCCCTATACCAAATTTCATCAAAATCAATCAATCATCAATTTCAGACAGACAGACATACATAAGTATATAATAAGTAAGTAGTAATAGTAGCGGCCATCAATCTACACAAAAACGTCTTATCCTTACGTGAAATAGTTCTTATTGCAGAATTTTATTTTCAGCCAAACAGCTCATTCGATTACAACCAAAACACGCTCCGGTACGTCTCAGTATCAATATTAAACAACGAAAAATGTAAGAAGTATTTTACAAAACCGGATATGGGGAAACAGATAGACGATTATATGATTTGCACGTTCCACGAGGGCAAACTGGATGATATGGGGAAGGTAGATATGTAACTTTTATCTTACTAATATATATATATATAATATTATAAATGCGAAAGTTTGGATGGATGTATGGATGGATGGATGTATGGGTGTTTGTTACTCAATCACGCCCCAACACCCCTCAACTGCGCCGACGCCTTTAGACTGTCGATCTAAATGTCCCCTTCAGCTGCGGAACGACAGTCTAAAGGCATCGTGTCTATGGCGAAAAGCCGTGCCGCCAGATGTCCAGGTTTTGAAGAGTGCGCACAATTTGGACGACGTCACAACTAAGCAAGTATTTCATACAAAATACTATCTCTGTGCCAAATTTCAGCCAGATCCTTAACTTTAATCAATAGGTAGTATAAAATACTTATCAAATAAAAAACTAACAGAGGACGTGGATATTACGTCTATTTAATAATCGCTAAAAAGTAATTTATTTTTTTGACATACTTAGGTACTGTGGAGTGCTGTTCTTTGTGGTGATAAAATGATAGATATTATATGTTTTAGTGAACTGTATTTGTTGATGGTGGTAAATGATAAATGATATAAATTGATATTGATTAGGAGTACGATCCGCGCGGACGATCGAATTGTACTGATCAAAGTGCTGACTGCGCGGTGTTTGGTTACACGTAGTGTCCCGAACATGCTCCCGACCGCGAGAGGAGGAGTGTAATGATACAACAAATAGAATTAAGATGATAATGGAGATGAAAAGCAATTAACAAAAGGCATGAACTGATGAAACATTTTCTCTTATTATTATTGATCAATATAATTACGTCACTTAGTCTCTACAAATAGTCGTTAAGTCTCTAACACTTTGAATTTTGTTCACAAAACCGAATGCTCTTTTAAGGAATTGGCGACTTAGCCATGTCTAACATTTCTATGTTATCGCACTTTTCACTTTGATGGTTGCCCATCATTTTATTCTTGTTCACTTCACTTGTATCACTTATATCGCTCACTTTCGACGGCTCGAAGGACCAAAAGATGTGGGGTGCTGTTCTTTCTGGTGATGAAATGATAGATATTATATGTTTTAGTGAACTGTATTTGCTGATGGTGATAAATGATAAATGATATAAATTGATATTGATTAGGAGTACGATCCGCGCGGACGATCGAATTGTACTGATCAAAGTGCTGACTGCGCGGTGTTTGGTTACACGTAGTGTCCCGAACATGCTCCCGACCGCGAGAGGAGGAGTGTAATGATACAACAAATAGAATTAAGATGATAATGGAGATGAAAAGCAATTAACAAAAGGCATGAACTGATGAAACATTTTCTCTTATGATTATTGATCAATATAATTACGTCACTTAGTCTCTACAAATAGTCGTTAAGTCTCTAACACTTTGAATTTTGTTCACAAAACCGAATGCTCTTTTAAGGAATTGGCGACTTAGCCATGTCTATCATTTCTATGTTATCGCACTTTTCACTTTGATGGTTGCCCATCACTTTATTCTTGTTCACTTCACTTGTATTACTTATATCGCTCACTTTCGACGGCCCGAAGGACCAAAAGATGTAGGGTGCTGTTCTTTCTGGTGATAAAATGATAGATATTATATGTTTTAGTGAACTGTATGTGCTGATGGTGATAAATGATAAATGATATAAATTGATATTGATTAGGAGTACGATCCGCGCGGACGATCGAATTGTACTGATTAAAATGCTGACTGCGCGATGTTCGGTTACACGTAGTGTCCTGAACAGGTACATAAGCAACACCCCAAAGCATGTTGCAAAGCCCAAGCAAAGTTGGGCGTCCGACTTGTGGTGCGTGCCCCTCACCTGTATAAGCCAGTCCTTGTCTCCGCCATAATACTGCCCCGCTTTTCAGACTAGATGGCGTTAGTAAAATAAATCCACATTCTTTGTTTGACAGGGCCCGTCTATGTAAATTGAGGTCGTTGATTGCTACAATCTCAAATTTTTGTTGTGAATCGCTGTATTTATGGTATTTTTGCTGCGACAATGGATATAATGCCAGGGAGACAAGTGCCAATTATTGATTCTTACCTTTTTATTTTCACAGCCACGCGATAAACAACAAGGATATGACATAAGAGGAAGAGAAAAAGGCTTCTGTCAGGTAATCTACGAGGCCGTGAATTATTATTTCGGCCTAGACTTGCATAGTAGGTACTTTTTCAAAATTTTTATAAGCTTTTCTATATTGCCGATATGTAATTTAAAAAAAACATTAACCTTTCCTTGCCTATGCCGTATTCGGATTAAAAATACTATGATTTGTTCTAATTTACTTTTCTCTCTCTGCGACGTATTCCTCATTACTGAGGGTCGTGACCCCTTTTCATTAATCAAATAATGGTACTTAGGAGTTTTCTTGGGATAATAATGCGGGCTTGTATGTACGTACCGCATGTCTGTGAACACCGCCGTCTGTGAACACCGCCGTCTGTGAACACCGCCGTCTGTGAACACCGCCGTCTGTGAACACCTTAAACAGGTCGAATTATCCGTTTGACAATTACGATTTCCTTGCACAATCGGGGGGCAAATCAGCTTGTAGTCCACCGACTGATCGCATGATAAGACACAGAGATAGAAAAAGTGTGTTTGAAATTCACATAAGAAACTTCAGAAAAGTAGCCTAAGAGCCTACTGCAGGCTAAATCTATACTAGTGGTACGCCCCGAACTGAAACCTCGCGGTATGGACCATAACACGAATAAACTTTTACAGAGCGCCATCTATTGACATCATTGTGAAGTTCTGTTAAACTGACTGAATACTGAAGATTAAATAATTTCGTTTCCTTATAATATTTATCTAATTTTAGTATTTGATGTTCAAGTACAGGATAAATTTCAAATAATAATTGATCAAGTTTCAGGCTCAGCCTTTCAGAAAATATTGTAATAGTTAACTGTTAACTTTAGCGTGATCTATTGACATTATTGTGAGGTTCTGTTAAAAATACTGAACCTCATTAAAAATTAAGTACCTAATTTCGTTTCCTTAAAATATTTATCTAATTTTAGTAGGTATTTTTTTGTTCAAGGACAGGATATAATTCAAATAATTGATCAAGTTTCAGGCTCAGCCTTTCAGAAAATATTGTAAGGCTCGGCGCAAATGGTCCACCGACCACAGCCACCGGTGGCTAGGCGACAAGCAGTTAACATCATTTTTCATACTTGTTTATAGACCCGCTGCAAACGTGTGGTCGGTGGCGGCCACGAGTTACATGTTATGTAGCGCGATAGCCACCGGTGGCTGTGGTCGGTGGCCCGTTTGCGCCGAGCCTAATAGTTAACTTTTAACATTAGCGCCATCTATTGACATCATTGTGAGGTTCTGTTAAAAATACTGAACTTCATTAAAAATGAAATAATTTCGTTTCCTTATCATACTAATATTATAAATGCGAAAGTCACTTTGTTTGTTGGTTTGTTGGTTTGTCCTTCAATCACGCCGCAACGGAGCAACGGATTGACGTGATTTTTGGCATGGGTATAGTTGAGGACCTGGAGAGTGACATAGGCTTCTTTTTATCCCGGAAAATTAAGGAGTTCCCGCGGGAATAACAAAAAACTTAAACCACGCGGACGAAGTCGCGGGCATCAGCTAGTAATCAAATAAATATTATAAATGCGAAAGTTTGGATGGATGAATGTATGGATGGGTGTATGGATGGATGTATGGATGGATGTTTATTACTCAATCACGCCCCAACGGCTGAACGGATCTGGAGAAATTTGGCACAGAGATAGATTATAATTAGCCTGGAATAGGACATAGGCTACTTTTTATCCCGGAAAATGAAAGAGTTCCCGCGGGAACCACAAAACCTCAATCCACGCGTACAAAGTCGCGGGCATTAGCTAGTATTTATCTAATTTTAGTATTTATGCTCAAGTACAAGATATAATTCAAATAATTGATCAATTTTCAGGCTCAGCTTTATAGAAAATTGAGAGTGCTGAGGTCAACTTTGGACGTTAGAAAATCTCCAATTTGAAAACCCCCCATTTCGTCAATTTTAGGGGAAAAATTAAAAAAAACTAATTATCTTTAAAATGATATACCGCAACCCTATGTAACGCTATAACAATATTTTACTTCGCATTCGCTTCTATGAGAGCCCTGAAATAAAGATTTTTATAACTTTTTAAGCCATATTCGGCTGGAGGCCATCGGTTTATACCTATGCATAATATTTAAATTTGAAGTAATTATGTTCAGTAATTCAGAAGTTATAAGGCTCTGACAGACGGACGGACGGACGGACGGACAAGTGCAAATTCACTCAAGTAGACTCAGAGACCTTCGCTTCGCTCGGTCATCTAATAGGATGGATGGGATGTTTGTTGCTCAATCACGCCTGAACGGCTGAACGGATCTGCATGAAATTTGGCACAGAGATAGATTATAGCGTGGATAAGAACATAGGCTACTTTTTATCCCGGAAAATTAAGGAGTTCCTGCGTAACCAAAAACCCTCAATCCACGCGGACTAAGTCGCGGGCATCAGCTATCCCTATATTGTATGTTTGTCTCTGTTGATGTCGCTTTTTGGAGTTTACCTCCTTTAGAATCCATTTGCCATTTGCATAAAAGCCCGGGGTATGAAAATGTATAGGGAGTAAAATTAAATTTTCTCCATTTTTTTTTGCTTTATGTTTCCATGGACTATGTAATGTATTTTGATGAATATGAATTATATAATGAATATAAATAAATGTATCAAGCATGCTTTCACAAATATAAAAAATGCGTTGATTTACTAATCTATAAGTATAGGTATTTTATGATCGTTCGTAAAGAGTAAACTCCAGTCATGCGTCCAATAATGTGCGTTTTCACACACATTTTTTTTCGTTTCATCGAATTTTCAAAACACATCGATTCTAAAGAAGCTTCACTTCGAAATACTCATGCTTTGTTTTCAGAACGACCACGGTGGCCCATTAGTCACTTGGATAAACGGTGAGCCGCACGTGATCGGTATAGCCTCGGTGTTCCGCGTCGATCACCGCTCACGATGTATAGGACCATTCCTGTACACCAGCACGGCCAAAAACAGGGAGTTTATTGAGTGCATTTCTAACGACTTGATGTGAGTAATATCCAGAAACTTTTGGAACCATGTTATAAAAGCGTACACTCGACCCCACAAAGGAGTTCTGCCATCTTGTTTATAATATTAATGTTACAGCCATTCAGATGATCGGCCATTAGGCGGAAGAAGAACAATGTGCGACCGGCCGAAGAACGGCAAGAAATTCTCTATTCTACGCCGCTATATAAAGTGGACTGAAGATGCCAAAATTCACAGGTAATACCTGTGAATGCGTAATATAAAGGTTTATAAGTATAAAGCTAAAAAATTTAAAGGTAAAAAGGTATAAAGCTTCAATGCCTGACAGGTATTGAAGCTTTATAACTGCAACCCTATCACAGTCTAAGAAGATACGTTCCTACCAGTCGTTCGACGGTGTCTAGCAACGCTCCGGAGTGACAGAGACGTGACGCAGGAAATTGCCAGAATTTTCAATACAAATATCTGTCACTCTAATGTAAAAGCATGCAGTTTCAGGTACAATCTGTCAAACTTATCTGATCCGGTGACAGCGTCGCCAGTATCTATTGAAAATAGAAAAAAAACAAAAACTTAACGGGCATAAAAATTAGTTCCAATTTTGGCCACCGGGTCAGTTATGTTTGACGGACTTTACCTTTCTCGACGGCATTGTAGCTCTGACTTTCATTTGTATCGGCCCACTGCACGAATTAAATACTTACGATATAGCCCTATTATGCCTCAATTATTCACGTGTATCAATCATTGTTGCAGTCATAATTATTGTGATTGACTGAATTTACGATATTCTTGACAGTTAACGAATCAGGGTTGTTATGGTAGTTACACTCAGTGGCGTGCTCAGGGTTTGAAACTTGGCTAATTAGGCACGGTAGTAAATATATTAATTCTATGGTTAGGCATTTGTAAGGTAAAAGCATTATATTACTGGTAGGACACAGAGAATAATAAACATTGAGCTATTTCGCTAAGCGACAGGCATACAAATAAGTTCCAATTTCGGCCCCGGACCAGATAAGTTTGTTTGACTATACCAATGGCAATCATTTTTAAACTATGCAATAAGGCCCCTGGTCAGTTGCGTGTGAGAACAATATGCGTAAGGTTCCTTAGAAAATATCTAACCAACTACACCATATCAAGATATTTTTTGTCTTGAAGTCCAAGTACCTTCCTACATTATTTTTCTCTTAATATCTAATTTTTTTCAGCGTCCCCTTGAGACCACAGATCCCAATGAGCTATTATGGAGGAAAATAAAAAAAATATGGCAATAATTTGCAAGCAGTGCACGACAAATCGGAAAAACAAAGTACTTACATAGAAAATAGATTTTATGGTTACCTACTTGTATATTCGTTTTACTTGAACTATCATCAGTTAACAATTAACACCAACAGTTTATATTATTAAGTACTAGCTGATGCCCGCGACTTCGTCCGCGTGGATGGAGGTTTTTGGTTCCCGCGGAAGTCTTTAATTTCCCGGGAGAGAAAGTAGCCTGTGTGTTATTCGGGCGAAGTTGCAGGCAAAATCCAGTTTACTATATTTATTTAAAACAGCTTTGTGTTTTCGGTATCGCTTTTCAACGGTTCCATTCAATTTAGTTCTTTTCGAGAATTACTTTTTCAATTTTCCAGCCAAAGTCCGAAAAACGAATAGCTTTGACGCAGACAAATATTATTTTCTGCAAGGGAACATCTAGTATTGTTATTTCAATTGTGTTAGGATTTTTCTAGCTTTGTACTGTCCATTCTTTGTGAAAACTGCTATTGTCTATTCTATTCAGGGTGACTTTTTAGTTATACAAAAGCTGACCAGTTATTGTACCCAATTCATTGGTGTTAAAAAATAGACGTAAATACATGTGAATGTGGGTGCCTAATTTTTGTAATTAATAGAAATCGCTTATTTTTACTTCGTATTAGTAGCCTCTAAATATATCTACAATAATACAATTTTTTAAACAGAACAATAAATGCTGCAGAATTATCGTGATATTCATTGTGTGCTGGAAATCTTTTTTACTTTGTGATGTATCTCCGTCAGATTGCAGTCTAACGCTTTTTATCTCGATAGATTGTAAACTGTCGATAGATTGTGAACCGTTCAATGTTCTGAGTGTCAATTATTAAAATATTCATTGCATTTACGTTTTCTTGTGTCTTTCTTTTAGGTTAGGTTAGGTTAGGGTTCGACATAAATATACTCGCCGGCATATTTAGCGGAACATAAAAAAAAGGTCCATAATTAAAAAAATATGGTTTTATTTTAAAATCTACTTACTACACTACTTTTGTTATTTAAAGTTTCATTTGTTTTACTTAAAATGAGATCACATTAAGAACAGATTTTGCGAGTAAAGGCTATTTGTGAAAAATGGTACATTTTTGAACTTTTCATGTAACCGGGAAAAGTGAAATTTAATATTAAAATAACAATTAATTAAATTAGAAAAATGGTGATTAATATCGCGTATTTCCTCCACGTGCTCTTATTAAAGTTTCTACCCGTCTAGGCATACTGAGAATGATGTTATCGGTGGTCTCCTGGGATAGTTTCCGCCATTCCTCAACTACAGCGATTCGCAGTTCACCCACGTTGGCAGGAGCTGGAATTCTGGACTTAACTTTTCTTTTCAGCAAGTCCCAAACGTGCTCTATTGGGTTCATATCCGGTGATCTCGCCGGCCACTCCATAACAGTGATATTCATATCATTAAGATAAGCTTGAGTTACCCGAGCGGTATGCGGCCGAGCATTATCCTGCATAAAAAGAAAATCGTCACCGATATATGGGGCAAACGGTACGACATTTTCTTCTAAAACTTCTCTGATATAGCGGTCTGCAGTCAGACTCCCTCTGTCAATCACTACCAAGTCTGTGCGAGCTCCCAAACAAATGCCCGCCCAAACCATTATTGATCCACCACCGTATGCAACTGTAGTTTCAAAATTTGTCTGAATGTATCGTTCTCCTTTGCGTCTGTATATTCTTTGCCTGCCGTCAATTTGATTTAAGAGAATTCTGCACTCATCACTAAACAATACCTTACTCCATTGGTCCGCGTTCCAAAGTCGATGTTCCTGAGCAAAAGTTAACCTGTTTCTACGATGATTTACCTCGAGCCTTGGAGCCTTGGCGGGCACAAATGAACCCAAACCAGCTTCTTCGAGCCTTCTTCGTACCGTACGCTCACTTACGGTTACACCCCGCACTGCTTTTAAATCATGTCGGGCTTGGACGGCCGTCAAACGGGGGTTCCTACGTACACGAAGCCGAATGAAACGATCATCCCTACTCGAAGTGCGTCTTTTTCTGCCTTGTCCTGCTCTTCTCACATAAGTACCGGTCTCCCTGAACCGTTGGATACTGCGATGGATCGTTGAAACTGGTCGACGAAGATTTCTGGATATCACTCTGTAGGTTTGACCATTTCTTCGCATTTCGAGTGCCCTGGCAATCTCCGTTGGGGCTAAGTCAGGCATAATTCAGTCATCAACTCCAGAAAGATACGCGATTAAAAAAAACTAACAAAAACAGTATTTCAATGAAATTTTAAATCAAACTCAGAAGAAAGAAAAACTCGAAGTTCGCTCCAGATAAGGTGTATTTGAATAAAATTAAAACAATTGCATAAAATGTGATGTTCAGTTGTTTTCTTAATTTGAAAATATTTCTTTTTAAATTAAATGACGTATAAACCAGCCAGCAACCTTATATGATACTGATATCAAACCTTTTTTTTTATGTTCCGCTAAATATGCCGGCGAGTGTATTAAGGTAGTGCCATAAAGGTTCTATCGGGTACCTAACAGATTACAATCTACCGAAACATAATACGTTACATTGTAATCTTATGACAGTTTACAATTTCGCCACATAGATTACAATCTAACGGTTTTCACAATCTTACGGTGACATATCGATTCTGAGATGCCAAAGGTTGTCCATCGCATTGGGCGTGGCAAAGCGATGAAGCTTGATGGATACTTTTGGCTCAGAGGCAACTAGGAGTGATCTTTTTGATTAGGTTTTTTAAAATAATACTAGCTGATGCCCGCGACTTCATTCCCGTGGATTGTGGTTTTTTCGGTTCCCGCGGGAACTCTTTAATTTTCCGGAATAAAGGTAGCCCATGTGTTATTCCAGACAATAATTAATCTATGTCTGTGCTAAATTACATCCAGATCCGTTCATCCGTTCTGGCGTGATGGAGTAACAAACATCCATCCATCCATCCATTCATCCAAACTTTCACATATTTAATTTTATTAGTATAGATAGTATAGATAGGTATAGATAGATTAGTAAAGATTCTAATATTGTTGTGGTTTTTTTTTACTTTTTAAAAAGAGCAAACGGACTTCGTTGCTGCTTCTGCTGGCAGAAAGATCTTGATTCATTTGTCTAAATAGAATTAATCGGAACCTGAAAACTTCGATAAAAGCTTTAAAGAAATCTGTTACAGAATAGAAATCGAAGTCAGTCTGAGCGAAGTTGCAACGGACAGTTTGTCGAATATAAAAGCAATGATTTCGCGTACAGATGCAAATTGCGATCTATTCGAAATTCTTCGATTTTCTTAAACTTCCAGTAACTTTGCCCTTTCGTGTTTTGCTTTAGTTTAGTCATAGTTACGCAATCAAACAGTGGGATAAAATGCACTTGCTCGGGGAAATGGGGGCAAATCTCCAAACATGCTATTTATTTATTTATTGTATTACGGTATATCAACGGCGAGTACACATGCAAAGCTTATATGTATTAAAAATAGTACAAGTACATAGGTTCTTTATCCGTGTGGCACGCCACTTAAAGTTTACACAACTATTGCAAAATAAGATTTATAAAAAGGAACAACCGATCACAAATAACTAACTACATAATGAAAAGATATTGACAGATAATCTTGCTAGTTACAGTGGAACACAATGATCTACGGGACACAACATCCTTGCAAGAGCTCTAGAAAGAATGAGTAGGTACCTATGGGAGTTGGGGAGACGACTTGGACCCCCCTCACAAGAAATTTGTCTGAGATATTGAATGACGATATAGCACTCACCCACTATTGATGGGTTGTCTCAGTCTAAGACCGCCCTTGCGCACTTTGCTCTTTTTTTTTCTACTAGCTTTTGCCCGCGCCTTCGCTCACGCCAGGATCGATTTTCATACACATTCCAAAACCCTATTTTACTCCCATGAGGGTTGATTTTTCAAAAATCCTTTCCTAGTGGATGCTTAGGTATGTCATAATAGATGTATTTTTATGTTTTGTGTAGCAATAAAGGGGTTATATCTGTCTGAAATATTGACCTACTTACTGTACGATAGCCATACAGCGGTTTAAGAACAAACTTGTTTAGCCGTCACAACTCCAACACAATGTCGAGTCTAGCTGCGACACTTTGGAAAAGTTCGCTTTATGATATTATAAAGAACTCCGGAGAAATTTCTGTGGATATTTTAGACCAAGAGTTTCAGACCTTTGGGGTTTATTTAAAGGCCTTTCCAAGTTTCCACCCCTTTAGTCCATAAAGGTATGCACACGGCGTATTTGCGTCGCAGTTTACAAAACTGCCTCATTGGTCTAGTGGTTAGTATGTTCGACTGCGGATGACGAGGTCTCGGTTTCATAATCATATTGGGGGTTTCTGTCAAGAAATTCTCAGTATTAGTTAAGAAGTTGGCGGTGCTTTCACCCATGTGCCTCTGAGAGCACGTAGGCCGGCGGTCCTGTGCTTGATCTCTCTCCAGTCGTTTCGCATTTTTCGTTCCATGGGGCTATGAGAGTAAGGGAATAGAGAGTGCATCTGTGTATGCGCAAACACTTGTGCACTATACTATATTCTTGCTCTTTAATCTCTGTGGAGATTGCCGCCGTGGCAGAAATTCGGTAGGGAGGATGATATTTTCTACGACGTGATTCAAACGCGTACCATTTATTTTACTAAAAAGTACTTTATTGCACACAACAACGGATACCTTATTGCACATAAAAATCAAAGCTTTGCATACGAAGGCGATCTTATAACTTACAGCGATTTTTCTCACCTTTGGTGAGGTGAGCGAGGTGAAAGAACGGAATGGTGCAAAATCTAAAAATATTCTCCACTTTTACTTTGCAGAATTATTCAATCGGCTAATTCAGGGCCAGTTAGGTACCTACTTTGGCAGCTTCACTGAGTTTAACTTTAGGTTTGGAGTTATTGATTTATTTCATAGAGTACCTACCAAACCTCTAACCCTCTCTCTATATCTCTCTGTGTGTGTCGTTCGCTACAGTGCTGTCAATCGCTATCTAGGTACTCCTTTTTTTTAAATTCTGTATGTACTAAAAAAAAATTATTCCACTACAAGTTAGCATGATAGGCAAACTAGAGGCCGCCATAAGCTCGTGACTCCATCGCTCCGCCTCAAGAAGGTCCGAATGTCGTTCGTGGGAATGAGCATTCTATTTTATAACAAAATTCCACAACATATCTTAAACTTGCCTTTACACAAGTTTAAGTATACTGTTGAAGATTACGTAAATGACAAAGGAGCATGGATTTGACTCGCTCCAGCAATGCTAAGGACAGCTGTTACTTAATGTATTCTACAAATTAATGAAATTGTATATTATTTTTTTTCAAAAGAGCAACCGCCGAGTTTCTTGCTGGTTCTTCTCGGTAGGAATGACATTCCGAACCAGTGGTAGACTCACCCGACGATTCAAAAGTACTTGTAAAAGTCTATTTGAATAAAAATAATTTGAATTTTTTTGAATCTTGACTGCAATCTCACCTGGTGATACGCGATGATGCAGTCAATTAATATGGTAGCGGGCTAACATGTCAAGGGTAGGTATGGCAGTTTCATCATCATCATACCGGAACGTTAAATCGCTTGGCGGTACGTCTTTGCCGTAACTAGCCACGGCCGTACCCTACCACCAGACAATCGTCTGATTAGTCTGTCAAACACTAACACGCAGTTCAACAGACATCAAGCTTTATAACTCCATCTCCATCCAGTGTAATGAATATCACAACATCTGATTCTTTTTAATTTTCTGAAATAATATTTTTTTAATGAAACGTGAGTGGGATAAACGACTTAAGTTGAGTCAGCTACGTGGAGTATTGCTACTCTAGTAAATAAAGTCTACTCCAACTCTCTGGTCGGACCGTCTGAGTGAAGTTATTGGTGAGTTGAAGATCGAACGAAATTGTGAATTTTAATTAGTTTTCGGAGTAAGTTTAATAACTTGTTATCAACTTATTTGCCTCTTTTGTTGGCAGATTTGTAAAGGGCTGTCATTCTCAGTTCAATTTGTAGCCAATGTAGCCCGGGAACCGGGGGCCTATCGCGCAGTTTGACAGTAGGTATAAGTCTGTGATAAGTGATAAGTAACTTATGACCCGATGACCGCGTCGCTAGAGTATCTATGAAAAATAAAATAAAAACAAAAACGAAACAGGTAGGTATAAAAATTAGTTCCAATTTTGGCCACCTGGTCAAATAAGTTTGTGGGACCAGTCCCAGCAACTGACTCGGTGGCCAAAATTGGAACTATTTTTTAATTTAATTTAAATTAATTTAATTAAATTTTTATTTATTTAAGGACATCCAACAGGTTACAATAGAATAACAGGAAAAATAAAGCTACTTAATAGAATAATATGCATTATTTATTGTAAACCCACTTAAAGGCTGCCACAACTAGCAATATTATATTAAAGCCACACTATAGGTCGGAGAAAAAAGAAATCAAAGAGGAAAAGATAAAAAATAAAATAGAAAATAAGCTAAATAATAATAATTAACTTAGATTAGCAGTGATAAGATCCAGCAAGCTGTAGCAGACAGCTAACTGGATCTATATCTATAGGTGCATTACACAAAAAAACAAAAACAATCAAAAAACAATTGAATGATTAAGAATATTATAACAATACAAATATTATTATTTTATGCCTAATTAGTTTTTTTAATATTGTAATAGCGACCCTGTCACCGGGTCAGATAAATTTGTGGGACTATAATAAGGATGTAAGATAAATTAAGATGTTGCCTTTAGTGATTCTCTCCGGTCGTGTCGGATTTTCCGTCCCGTCGAGCTATGAGAGTTAAAGAATAGAGAGTGCACATGTGTTTGCGTAATACACTGGTGCAGGGTATGGGTTTAATATAACTGGCAACTGCCATACCTCTAACAGGTTAACCCGCTACCATTTTAGACTGCTGACTGCATCATCACTATTCACTTACCATCAGGAGAGATCGCAGTCAAGGGCTAACTTGTAGTGGAATAAAAAAAAAGTACATGTAATCAAATTTTCCTACTTATACCAACAATCCCGACAAACCCTGAAACCCCGTGTATGTAGTATTATACTCAGTGGTACTGATAAGCCTCGATAAGCAGATCCATTTCGCGAATAGGCGAAAGCACACAGAGCTAATGCTCGCTCATCGCGTGATCAAATACACGCGTGGAACTGTTTACTGGACGAGCCGTGCTTGATCCACTTAGCGACTAAGGGCTGAAGCACATTGAGCGGACGGATCTTGATCAAATGAATGAATTGATAAAAGCTATGTTGTTTCCATTATTCTTTGGATTTTTGGAAGATCCTCTATTTTATAATGGATAAGAAATAATTTATTTTTGACATAAGCATCATTCCTATTCCCGATAAAAGCAATCGAATTTCGAAATTCGTTTGAGAGGACATTATATTTGAAACGCTGATTTTCGAAACGCTTTCGTTCGCTTTCGTTTAAGCTCTACGACGACACACACGAACACACACATATTCGATTCGCTTGCAGTAAGTAGTGGTGCCAATACACAAAGAAAAATTATTTCCTTTTTGGCACCAGTGTGCCCTCAGCCGATATTCTGCGCTCACTCGCTTTATTTTATTAGATATTTACTTGTTGAGCGCGTTAGTGCACGCGCTCCAATGAATAAACATAGATAATAATATTATTATTATAAGTATAATATTATATTATTATTATTAATAAGATTCATGCGGTTTTTTTAATAATCCTAATTATGAGGTCAAGGCGCAACGCTTATAGAGAGTGGTGTTGCACTTTAGACAAAACTTAGGTTAGGCTAATTATTCTTTGTACTAATCTTTGACAAACAGTTCTACCTTATCCATATTCATAGACTTACCTATACTTACTACCAAATCTATGGTAGGTACTTAGCTAATACCTATTTAATATTATCAATAATCAATAAAACAAATGTGACTGACTGACTGAAACTAAACCACCACTAAAACGAGTAAAAATTGAACAACTATTTTATTCTTACGACGTAGGCATCCGCTAAAAAAGGAGTTTTGTAAAATCGAACCCCTAATGAGACAAAATACGGGTTATTAGTTAAATTTGAATTTTATTTAAATTTGTATGAAAGAAAACAAATCAAAAATAAAATCTAATTTTATGTGAGTAAAGCCGCGGGAAAAGCTGGTACTTAGATCATAACGGTAGCGATGATAAACACAAATATTTTTCCCTCGTATTTTCGCAACCTTATAACTTAGGAAAGGCTTTCCGATGGTCGGCGAAGTGATAACTCATGCTGTGTGACAGTTCGAAATCAACTAACTGTGTTAAAAACCAATCTAGTTGTCGACAAATTGAAACTGCAAACTGCAAAGTGCATTGAGAAAGCACTCGACTTATGGCGCACTTTTATTCCACTACAGGTTAGCCCTTGACTGCGTAGGGGAACAGCAATTATGTTAAACACATACGACATTTCATCGTACCGGAACGACCCATCGCTTGGCGGCACGTCTTTGCCGGTAGAATGGTACAGCCACTAGTGGACGTCCACTTGTGAAATCACAGCACTCACCACTGTGCCAGAGAGGTCGTCAATCTAACCTCTACCTAACGATCAAATCACTTACGAAAAATCGCAGATCTCTCGCGCCGTAGCCCCAATTTTCCGAATTTTCCGGCCAAACCTTCACAGGGCGTTGCTGTCTACCGGCACTAGCGACCTGCGAAGGAAAAACAAAAATTAAAATTTTCCACACGGGTGGCCCACCCACCCGTCCACTCGTCGTTATACAGGTGGCAGGGAGCAGTCCCATAGGGAGAGTCGGCCAAATTTTAAAATTTTAAAAGCCCGAAATTTGATATTCTGCGTTTGGAGAATTACTGTAACCGACGGGGGGAGACTCTATACACCTCCCCACCACTTTTAGACTGTAGGATTGACCTTGGGAGCCACATACACTCCCAAGTAAATAATTTATTTTAGTATTTTACCATTAATTTTAATTGACAACTGGGTTGCTCTACACAATCCAGTTATTTTAACTAGTTAGTAGACATTCTTTTTACTAAGTTAGGCTAGTATTCTATTTGACAACAGGGTTGCTTTACACAACCCAGTTACTTTAAGTATTCTTAGACATTCCTCTTATTTTGGTTCGGTTAATATTATTTGAAACTGGGTTGCCATTTACACAACCCAGTTATTTTAACTATTTATTAGATATTGTATTTTTAGGTAGGTTAACAATTTATTTGATTTTCAATTAAGACTATGTTCAAATCACCCCCAAGGACGTCGCGGTCGCCATGTCCACGGAAAGCGAAAGGCGAATGTCCGAAACGTTTTTCGTTGACATGGGATCGGAGAACGAACCTTCAACAGAAGCAACACAAGATACCCCAGCACCAGCAGAAGACATCACCACACCAGCCCTTTCTAATGTACGAGGGACCCAACAAAAGAACAAGAAAAACGGGCCTTCCTCTGCTAAATATGCCAGCCGAAAGACGGAGGCAAAAGCCTGCCTCGTTCGGGCTAAAACGTTGTTAGACGAGTCCTGAAACCTGAAAGCTGGCATCAAAGCGGGTGTGACCCATCCTATAGAGAGGTTATACGAATTGACCAAAGAAGTGGGGGAAAAAGGGGGGAAGTACGTACAGGCAGAGGGAGGAGAAAAACCGGCTTTAGTCACACCGACTCCCGATTTGAGCAACCTGGAGAAGCACACAAAGTTGTTGGAGAAGAACACGGAAGAGATCACAAGATTGAGTCGCTTAATAGAAGAAGATAGGGAGGAGCGACGGCGACTGACATATGCGAATGTGGCCGCTGGCGAGATGAAAAGTCGCCGAACAGAGCGGCCAGCACTGCACTCAGTCGCCGTCGCCTCTAACGATGAGGAGGAGTCCGGCGAAGAAGTACTCCAGCGTATAAGGAAAGCAATTAATGCCAAAGAAACGGGAGTGCAAGTGGACAGAGTTAGGAAAGCTAAAGATAGGAAAGTTATAATGGGATGTGGCACGAGGGAGGAGCGAGAAAAAGTAAGGCAAAGACTAAAGAACGCGGACCTTAAAGTAGAAGAAATAAAAAACAAAGACCCGCTAGTGATCCTGAAGGACGTCCTCCAGTACAACACTGATGAGGACGTCCTTCAGGCACTGCAAACCCAAAACGCGGGTCTTTTTAAGAACTTGGACAGTGACGAGATCCGAATAGAAATTAGATACAGGCGAAAAACCAGGAATCCCCTCATGTGCCACGTTATACTGAGGGTGTCCCCAAAGGTATGGGCTGCCATGACAGAGGCGGACGCAGTACGCGTTGACCTGCAGAGGGTGAGAGTGTCCGACCAGTCTCCGCTCACTCAGTGTTCGGAATGCCTTGGGTACGGGCACAGCAGACGATTCTGCAAGGAGTCTCAAATGAAGTGCAGCCACTGTGGGGAGGCCCACATGAAGGCGAGCTGCCCCAAGTGGCAAGCAGGAGTCCCCCCCTCCTGTTGCAATTGTATGCAGGCTGGGCTTGACGCAACTCACAATGCGTTCGCTCCGGAATGCGTGGTGCGTCGGAAATGGGAGGCCTTGGCCAGGGCAAATGTAGCCTACTGCTAAAGTTGCCCCGGGCGCAACCGGAACAGTTGTGAGACCCTATCGGGTCTCACAACTGTTCCGGGCGAACCAGGCGAACCAGGCGAACTTGCAACGCAAACAGCTCGCCACACAGGAGCTAATGCTCGATTCCACTAATAGAAAGATAGCCCTGGCGTTGGTCCAGGAGCCCTATGTCGGAGGGGCGGGCTAATTGCGAGACTATAGGGCCGCGCGCGTTTTCCAGTGCGCAAATAGGGGAGACGGCCATGTCAAAGCCGCAATCGTGGTATTCGACAGCGACATGGTAGTAAACCTGGACCCTAAACTTACCACCAATAACATCGTGGTGGTAAGAATAAAAACGAGCGCTTGGGACATGTGCGTTGTCTCTTTTTACTTCGCGCGCGACCAACCGATAGAGCCATACCTGAGACAAATAGCCGAGGCGGTCGCGAGCATGGGTTTCCGTTATGTTCTGGTGGGAGGTGATGCGAAGCGTGGAACACCTGGTGGGGTAGCACAAAAACCGACAGCAGAGGGGAGGCCTTCTTTGGGACCCTTGAGGAGCTGGACCTGCAGGTGCTTAACAGGGGTAACGTCCCTACCTTCGACACGATTAGAGGAAATAAAAGGTACTCTAGTTGTGTCGATGTTACGGCGTGTTCACCAGACGCGCTCCTGCTGGTGACGGACTGGATGGTCGAAGAAGGCGTGACGAGCTCGGACCACAATTCTATCGCGTTTCGTGTTAACCTAAAAAAAGAAAATCTGGTGGTAATAGACAGGACCACGCGGCGATTCAACGCAAAAAAGGCAAATTGGAGTGAGTTTCAAGCGAAACTCACCCAATTACAAACAGAAAATCTACTCAAAAAAGGGGAAATAGATAAAATTAATAATAAAGCAGATCTTGATAATTGTGTTGAATCGTAAGCAAATACAATAGTGGCAGCCTGCGAAGCAAGCATGCCAATCAGGAAAAGTACGGAACGCCTTAGCCTACCTTGGTGGAATGATGAGCTCGAATCGATGAAATGCGAAGTCGGCACTAAAAAGCGACGCATCCGTTGCGCTGCACCAGTCCGTAGAAACAGAGTCGTGAGAGAGTACCTGCAGGCCAAGGAAATGTACGAACTGCATGCTAAACGGGCACAGATAGACAGCTGGAAGGCCTTCTGTGAGCGTCAGGACAGAGAGGGTTTATGGGACGGGATATACAGGGTCATAGGTAGAACCACAGTGAGGAAAGAGGACATGCCACTCGTCAAAGATGGTAAAACCTATGGCCCTAATGAATCGGCGACATTGCTTGCGGGAATATTCTACCCGGAGGATCTTGGGGTGGAAGACAATGCGGACCACCAGCGTACGAGGCGAGCAGCTGTACATGTGAACGAGTGGACTCCAACTGAATATTTGGATCCACAGTTTACCGCTGTTGAATTGAACGACGCCGCCTCGAGCTTCAACCCCAAGAAGGCCCCCGGGTCGGACGGTCTCACCGCCGACATTTGCCAACGCGCCATAGCGTTAAACCCCGACGCGTTCCTCACTCTGGCCAACAAGTGCCTAGAACTGGGTCACTTTCCGATCATGTGGAAGGAGGCCACTGTGATAGTCCTCCGAAAACCAGCAAAGGAGGACTACACCAATCCCAAAGCCTATCGTCCAATCGGACTGTTACCCGTTCTGGGCAAAATCCTGGAAAAGATGGTTGTCAACCTCATAAAATGGCATATTCTGCCCGGGATCAGTGAACGCCAGTTTGGCTTCATGCCCCAGAGAAGCACAGAGGACGCCCTCTATGTCCTAATGGAACACATTTACGGAAAGCTTAAAGAAAAGAAAATTATTACTGTGGTTTCACTGGACATAGAGGGGGCCTTCGACAGCGCCTGGTGGCCAGCCATTAGAGTCAGACTGGCTGAAGAGAACTGTCCCATAAACATCCGCAGGGTGATTGACAGCTATCTTCAGGATAGGAAGGTCAGAGTGAGGTACGCGGGGGCAGAACACACACACAACACCACCAAGGGGTGTGTGCAAGGCTCCATCGGGGGTCCCGTCTTGTGGAACCTCTTGTTGGATCCACTACTGCAGGGCCTGGGAGGGCGGGGAGAGTATTGTCAGGCCTTTGCCGACGATGTTGTCCTCGTCTTCGACGGCGACACAGGGCTAGAGGTCTCGCGACGGGCCAGTGCTGCACTTGCCTATGTTCGGGGGTGGGGAGACCGTAACAAGCTTAGGTTTGCACCACACAAAACAAAGGCGATGGTAATAACAAACAAGCTAAAATACGACTCCCCGCTCTTGAGTATGGGTGGGATCGACATTGACCTGTCCGGCGAAATAAAGATCCTGGGGCTAACAATCGACAACAAGCTGACCTTCAACTCTCATGTAAGCAACACTTGCAGGAGAGTTGAAGGACTCTACAAACAGTTGTCGAGAGCCGCCAAAGTTAGCTGGGGCCTCCACCCTCAGGTCATAAAAACTATTTATACTGCAGTGGTGGAGCCAAAAGTTTTATATGCCGCCTGTGCCTGGGCGCCTGCAGCCTAAAAACTCGGAGTGCGGAAGCGCTTGAGTGCACTCCAAAGGGACTTCGCACAGAAAATGACCAAGTCATACCGAACCGTCTCCCTGAACTCGGCACTGATTTTGGCTGGTATACTCCCTTTGGATCTCAGGATCCGAGAGGCAGCAGATATGTACAAGGCCAAAAAGGAAGTGTCCCAGCGCGTGCTTGGGGACAGGGAGATGGAGGGGAGGGTGCCATGCTGTGAGCGACCCCATCCTGCGGAACAGATGAACCTGCACTTTACAAGCCTCGCGAACCGAGAAGATCTTGATAGAAACAACACTCAAGCGGTGCGCATCTTTACCGATGGCAGTAAAATCGACGGAAAAGTGGGGGCTTCGCTTTCCGTATGGAATAGTGAGGCCGAAACCAAAGCCATTAAGCTAAGGTTGGGTGCGCACTGCTCGGTCTACCAGGCTGAGCTTCTTGCCCTGGATAGAGCTGCCTCTATCGTGACGAAGCGCCCGGAAACCTCCATCGGCATATACACGGACTCAAGATCCTCTCTTGAGTCGGTGGTCGGGCGCAAATCCCTCCACCCATTGGCAGCAAATATTGTTGACAATTTGAAAATTTGTCACACCCAGAACAAGGAAGTCTCCCTGTTCTGGGTGAAAGCACATGCGGGGTTGGAGGGTAATGAGAGAGCCGATCAGCTCGCGAAAGAGGCAGCTCTAGGCCGTAAAAAGAAGCCGGACTACGACCGGTGCCCGGTGTCATTCGTTAAGCGACTGCTCCGCGAGGAGTCGCTTGACGAGTGGAACAGGCGTTACGTATCGGAAGAAACCGCGGGCACCACGAAAGTTTTTATGCCGGATGTGCGGTTTGCTCATCGAACAATGAAGCACATCGATCACAGTATGGTGCTCTCCCAGGTGCTGACGGGTCATGGAGGGTTCGCGGAGTACCTGCACAGGTTCAAATGCAAGGACAACCCAAGCTGCGTATGTGATGACAGTGCACCAGAATCGATCCTTCATCTTCTGATGGACTGTCCACAGCATATCAAAGCTAGCGAAGATTTGCAGTTTTGTTTTCTTTTCTATGTATATTTTTATGTCTAGTGTAAAAATAAAGAATTTATCTATCTATCTATCTATCTTAATTTAATAGATTATTATGAAAGAAAGAAAGAAAAATCATTTATTCATTATGAATGAACCGATGGACAGACAAACTCTTTCGTAGTCGCACATTGATGTAGAATTTTACTCATTCTATTTCAATGTAGTCGCATTAAAATACCACCATCCCTGTACACTGAACAGATGGGCTGTGAAAGCGTAGCAGACAGACAGACAGACACACTTTCGCATTTATAATATTAGCATGGATTTCAATTTTAAAATAAGTATTACAGTTTTGATACAAGAGCGTAAACAAGATTAAAATTATACTGCTATAATAGTAAGCCCCCAGAAAAATTTAAAACCGCCAAAGCAATGGAGCTGATTCTGTTGTACCTACTGTGTGCACAATCTCTAAACTATAAAACTAAAATGACAGCATTTAAAATATTACTAACCCTTTCATAATACTCTCTGCAGAAAGGGACAGAAATAGATTTGGAGGGGACATAATAGTTTAGTTTGGAGATTTGTGTTAAAACAGAATTGGCCACATGTTTCGTTAATTTTCTAAAACAGAAAGGCCAATTCATTCCGCAGTCCAGTCGTGCCAGTTTGTTAGCAGTTGGACAAGTTCGCGTTGGTTTTTGTGTAAAGTTGTAGAGCCTCGCTCGTGGTGCGGTTAGGAAAACTTTTAACAACCTCTCTGGTGGAATGTAGGTTATGCAGGTGTTAGGACGAAAACAATATAACACGAAGACTAGAGTTGTTCAAAACTGTAACAAATCCATAGCACGCTACGGACTATAAACTAGAAATTTTTAGCACGCTTTTAAATAGGTACGCTATGTTACAATGCGCTTGTCAAAAGAAAGCGTGTGGGCGGCCGGCAGGCGCGATATGTCTTGCAGCACGATAAATTTCGTAGCGCGCTAAATTTCGTAACATGCAAAGATTAGATTCACTCATAACAGCGCGTTACGCGAGGCTAACCATGTCCATCGGCCAGCGGCAGCGCGCTACCGGCAACCGGTCGCCGCGCGCTACGCTACAAGTGGGCATCGCGCGCGATCGCGTGATGTTCATAACATAATATATCACGTTATCCGCGCTATGGAACAATAGCGCGCTATATATTGCGCTAAGTGTTATATTAACCACCTCTAACGTAGACGTGTTATACAGGCATTAATAATTCGTAGGTTGTTCATTCTGGGCTTCTAATAATAAAACTGCAGAATGAACTCCGTCCTTTAATAAAACCACAATTATTGGGCGATTCCTGTACATATTTAAAATGTATTTCATGATAGTTTTGAAATACGTCCACAATGGGTCCTGCTAAAATTCAAAACCGGGCAAGTGCGAGTCGGACTCGCGCACGAAGGGTTCCGTACCATTATTAATAAATAATTACCTTTGTTAATGAACCGCAAGACTAACTTTGTTTGTAGAGGTTTATTGTTAATATCAAAAGAACTATGCTAGTTAGAGCATTGGCTATAGTTTTCCTGTAAAATATACGTAAATTCCTATTGACCATAATTATTTCAAATTTTTCGATTGGTGGTAAACTCCGGAGATAAGGGGGGGAGGAACGGTATTTTTTAGACATTTTCCCCGATAAATCAAAAACTATCATAACTAAAAATAATTAAAAATCTGTTTTAGAATGTACAAAGTAAACCCTTTCATATGATACCCCACACAGTACAGTTATCTCACTTTTAAATTTCAACCCTCAGATTTTCCCCCCTTTTTAAATAAGAACAAAAATAATTTCCAATTTTTTTTAATTCCAGTGTCTTTGGGCCACTAATATACACAACTATTCCAAATTTCATGTCGATAGCTTCGGTAGTTACTGAAATAATCGAGTGTGACGGACGGACAGACAGACGGAGAAAGTCGCACCATAAGGGTTCCATTTTACCATTTTGGTACGGAACCCTAAAAATCATCCATGCAAATGACTCCATGTAGCCGTGGGAATGAGCCGAAAACAACGCGGACTTGAATGCTAAACAAAACGTGTCTAGCATTCAAGTCCGCCTTTATGTGGAGCTGCACAGACTACCGCGACAAAGCAAAACGTATTGCCTCTACGAAGTAGGCGGTTTGCGCGGAGTCGCGGACATTTCTCTGAAGGAATCTTCAGGTACTATACCTACTATACTATAACCTATACTATTATATATTTATATTATAAATGCGAAAGTTTGGATGGATGGATGTTTGTCAATCACAACAAAACGGCTGAACGGATCTGCATGAAATTTGACACTGAGATAGATTATAGTCTGGAATAGCTCATGGGCTAGGTACTTTTTATCCCGAAAAATTAAGGAGTTCCCGCGGGAACCAAAACACCTCGATCCACGCAGACGGAGACGCGGGAATTAGCTAGTATAGAATAAGCAAACAAAATGGCTTGTTAGTTACAAAGTCACCCTCACATACATACCTACAATCGTACAATCAATGTGTGAAAGGGCCTTACTCAGTAAGGAGGGCCCTACAACAATGGCAAAGTTTGGCCTTTAGCAAATTGAAGTTAGATTGAAAAGTAGATCGCGATGTTTCCCACTTAGCTAAGTAAATGTTTAAATCTGTCGCTTTTTGAGTGACTTCGTTAAGTTAACAAAAGAAGTTGGGTATTTGGGGAAGCATGTGTTTATATGGCAAAGTTAGGGCGGATTTCTGGTATTTGTAAAGGAAACAAGTATAAATTAAAAATTACCCACGACGATTGAAGTAACGGGATAACAAATAAGTACGATTCGATTGAACTTGTGGAAGATTTTTTTTTACGCTAATGCTACTACAAGTTAGCCCTTGACTGCAATCTCACCTGCTGGTAAGTGCGATGATTCAGTCCAAGATGGTAGCGGGCTAACCTGTTAGGGGTAGGTATGGCTGTTATATTAAACCTATACACCTAGTAGGTTTCTACACGGCATCGTACCGGAACGCTAAATCTCTTGGTGGTACGTCTTTGCCCGGAGGTAGTAACTAGACACGGCCGTAGCCTCCCACCAGACCAGATCAGAGAAAATTCGGAAATTATAAATTCCTAAACTGAACCTGCCGGAACTAAACTCAACACTGCGCCAGGGAGGTCGTCAGGTAGGGCAAGGAAGTTGCGATGATCGGACCTGCAGATTTTACTCACATCCCTGCATCAACAAGAAAGTGGCTGATAATCTTCAAACGGCTGAACCGATTTTCTTGAATCGGTTGAAGAAAATTATCGATCAAATCATCTTTCAACCAAAAAAAACTAAATCAAAATCGGTTCATCCGTTTGGGAGCTACGATGCCTACATAAAAATACACACGTTAAACTTAAGACACTCCTATTTTTGCGTCGGGAGTTTAAAAGTAAATTGAATATTTTTATCTAATTTGTAAACATAATATTATCATATTATTATCATGATATAAATGCAATCTGAAAGTTTTTATTACGAAGAAATGGTCATCTGTCCACCTAATAGGGGTCCGCCAACAGAATTGTAAAAAGATAAAATATATAATATATCATAATCACTTGTACACTATAAAACAAATAACTTCTTTGAAATCTGTATAATTATAGAGATTTCAGTTAAGTTATTTGTTTTATGTATTTTTCCTTCTCCTGAACATATTTTGCTACCGCAATTAAAACTTTACAAGGTGTTGTAAACTGTTTAAACTTAGGTATATCCCTCAAATTCTCAAATTATCTAGAGCAGTGTCAAGACAAACTCCTTAGCCAAGCAGTAAACTTGGGCAACATCTGTGTGATACTCGGATCAACTCGTGCCAAGTTGAACGTTCCTTATACCGCAGTCGAGCGTGTTCAGCCGGTCGCGTTTTGTACTCCTTCACGAGTTTACTGATATTTGAATAATATATTATGTAAGTACATTTTATCAAGCGGCGATAGACTATAGTTGAGAGTTTGATACCGAACTAGTGGTAGATTCATTTGACGATTTAAAAGCACTTGTAAAATTTTATTTGAATTTAATTTAATACGTTCGACCTCCTGTTTGGTGTGATAGGGGGTTCGAAGGTCGGGTTTTATGAGTTATGTTTTAAGCGATTAAATTCTTTCAATCATTTGCTTTATAAACGGTGAAGGAAAACGTCGTGAGGAAACCTGCATGCCTGATAGTTGTTCATAAGTAGGTAAGTCTGCCAATCCTCACTTGGTCAGTATGGTGGAAAATCAGACCTTACAAGCCCTTAATAGGGGCTTGTATGAAGATTGAACTTGAGCAAAGCCGCAGAAAAGAGCTAGTTCTTACATAACACTATATAGCTGTTTTTATATAGCTAACCCTTTATCAAGGTTAAAAACGCGCTTCTAATAGGTATGGAAGTTTGTAAGAAATACATAGTTGTGACGTCATCAAATTTCAACGAAAAACATTTTAAAAACTATCGATTGAATTAAAAAAGTGCGTCGAGTTTTGTTCACGTCACAGTTCAGTATTTCATACAACATATTATACTATGCGCGCGTTTTGACCTATGAAAAAAGTTGCTGATTTGAGTTGTTGTCGATTACCCAATTTAGTAGTCTCACAAACTTATCTGGCTCGGCGACCATAATTGGAACAAATTTTTATGCCTGTTTATTTTTTGAAGTGAAACTTCTTTAGAGTCGTTGTGATTTGAAAATTCGATGAAACGAAAAAGCGACACCAATATAAGAGACAAACATATTCATTGTAGGATTTAGCCTGCGAGAGAATGAGATATATTTATCTCATTCTCTCGTAGGCTACTTTTCTGAAGTTTCACTTCTGTCGTGTGTGAATTGCACACACATATTTTTTTACGCTGTCACCGGGTCAGATACTAGTAAGTTTTTGGGGCTGTACTTGGGTGGGCAGCTATCTAATTCTAATTACGCCCTCTTAAGGTCATTACGTCAGTAGGCGTGTTATTTATGCTCGCACGAAGGCAACTGCTGCTGTAAATAATTGAAACTTTAATACTTGCATCAACTTGTGCTAAGTTTTACACAGCGACCGAGCTCGAGAGTGTTCTATGGTTCAGTCGAAGTAACTAGATTATAATTTTAATCTATGGATCAGGCGCTCGCGTTGTGTGCTTCTAATATTAGGTATATATTTGAACACTATCTGTACCTATGTACCTACATAAATAATACCAATATCTGTTCTAAGTAATATTATAAATGCTAAAGTGAGTTCGTTTGTATTTAAATTACATGGAAACAGAGCCATGGATCGAAGTGATATTGTAATTTCTCTCTCTGCGTCGTATTCCTCATTACTGAGGGTCGTGACCCCTTTCCATTTATCACATAATGGCAGGAGTTTTCTTGGGGTAATAATGCGGTGGGTTACCACGTACTTCCGCATCCGACTCGCCCGATTTAAACTCTTATGTTTTTGTAACGATTACTATCAGATGGCAGTGATAATAACCGGGACCGACGGCTTAACGTGCTCTCCGAGGCACGGAGAAACGAATAGGCACAATTTGAACATCCAAATTCGGTCACCCATCCGACCGAGTTACCGACTTGGGTCAACGTTGCTTAACAATCGCAATCGACTGATATGCGTTGTCTCAGCTAGGCCATTCGTCATTTTTTGATAGGTGCCTAATAATATAATACGACGTGTTTTTTAAAAAAATATCTGAATAGAACTGGAGTGTGATATAAACTTATTATCCTAGAAAATTAACAGTTCAATTCAAAAACCTAAATCCATCCATTGTATCAGCACGTAAAAAGACAACGTCATCATCTAATCCGTTGGCGGACAATAGAGAATTAAACTTCTAGTTCCTTCATTCGACAAATGTTTCTGCGTAGATATTATAGTCCGTCAAATTTATCTAGCCCGGTTGCCTGAATTGGAACTAATTTTTATGCCTGATAAGTTTGTTTTTATTTTATTTTTAGTAGTTTTACTAAACTAGCGACGCTGTCACCGGCAAGGCGACCGCGTATCTTTTGCATCAATCATTGATGTATCGCAATCACCTCCGATTGGCTGAATTTACGGTATTCTTGTTGCGTCAATGGATTTCGTCCAATAGTGGAAGAGTGTTAACCAATCAGAGGTGATTGCGATGTATCAATGATTGATGCAAAAGATACGCGGTCGCCCTGCTGCAGGTAAGTTTGACGGACTATACCTACACTTTAAACTGTTATGTTCCCACTTAGCAACACTGCACTGGATGCAGCTACTTAGATATTATCATAAGATTTCGTACATAGATCCAAACAAGAAAGGACTTTCTAAAATTCCACCCAAGCTTGTAGTAGTGTGAAATAACAATTGAAAAGTCCGCTTCGCTTTTAGCAAACGTAGGTACCTATTTTGCTTTGACAACAGTAGAAAATGGTTTAATACCGGATAAATTCGTTTCCAATTGCGATTCGCGACCGCAGTCGAGCGTGTTCATGCCATGTTCAAACGTTCGCAATTTATTTTGAGTTTACATCGCTCCTTTTAAGCATTCTTTTTTTCTTGCATTTCCAATTTCTGGTTATTGTCTTTAATTCTCGTTATTAGATATGTCATAAACATTAAATTAATACGTTTTAAGTCATTAAAACATAAAATTTTTGCTTGTTAGTTTATAATAGATACTTATTTATAATGTCACTAGCTGATGCCCGCGGCTTCGTCCGCGTGCATTGAGGTTTTCTTTGATCCGTGCGAGAAATTTTTAATTTTCTGCGATAAAAAGTAGCCTATGTATTATTCCAGACTATAATCTATCTCTGTGCCAAATTTAATCCGGATTCTGGATTAAATTTGCTCCGCCTCCGTTTGATCCATCCAGAAGTTCTGGCGTGATTGAGTAACAAACATCCATCCATCCATCCAAACATTCGAATTTATACTAGTAGGTATATTAGATAATAGATTTGTCTGCTTGTCCCAAACCATAAAGCTTTCATTAAAATCGTAAAAACAACGGATTGCTTCTTCAAAATTCAAATCGGCTTCGAAGTCGATTAGCCCACTAATCTGCATCAGTCTGCTGTAATAGCATCGCGACCCCACAGAATTGAATCAAGGGCGTTGCGGAACTCGGTCACTCTTGACTATGTCTCGTATTGCTATTTGTATTAAAGTTGAAAATTGCTTGGCAAAAAAATTAAAATGCGCTTTCGTCGAAAATCTAAGCCGACTAAAATAGGTATCTAAAAACCCAATTGGTACCTACTTTATGGTTTTGTTTTTTATGGTGAATTTCTTTTATTTAGATCAAAACTTTAAAATTGGACTAAATCGAACACAATCACAAATATTAAACTAAAGATTGATTACCTACTACTATTTTAAATATCTTTCTAATATCTTCGCTTATTAGATATTATTATATAGATATCCTTCTATCTAATTACTACGCTTCTACGATCGTCATAACTTCGATTAAATAACGTCATAAATTATAATAATAACTTTCTTACTACTATTAAAATAAGTATTATTATGTGAAAGTTTGTATGTTTGTAAGCTTGTAGGTAAGGTGCGGTAAGATGAAAAATGGGGGAAGATAAAAAAAGGAATTATTTTAATACAGGCAAAATCGTTGCATACACCCTTTAGTCAGGTCCCGCCCTGCAGCCTTCATCAGTCGCTTAATGAAAACCCGCGTGCAGTGTTACGTGGTGATTTTTGTAACGACACATTTCCCGCGAAAATTTGGGATTTTCAAGCTTACCCCGCTTGTTGTATCTTTTTACGCAGATAAGTTACATTGATTTTGTATAGATATTGACAATTATATTGCAAATGTTATATGCACTATATAGGGGTAATCAGTAAATTTCTCCTAGTTAAAGAGTTATCGTGCCTTTCAAACTAACCCCGGCAAAATTTGAAGGGGTAAGATGGGAATATAAATCATTCCGTCTTACCCCGCTAACAAAATACATAGAAAAAGTCACTGGTTCTCAAATGTTAGTAAAAGATCAATATTCAAATCATCTTAAAATTTGGTTGAAACACCTGTAATATATTATTTTTTTGTATAATATACTAAAATACTAATATCAGCTAATACTCAAATATAAATAAAATAAACACACTTATTCTTTCCAGAATTTTCGTTAGATATAAAATTATAAGACGTGACTAAGTATGGTGGAAAAATAGTTTTTTGTTTCAGGAAAAAAATGACTCGTACCTGTGTCAGAAAATCCTTACAGGCAACTTATTAATTATTATATCTACTGCAACTGCCATACGGAGAGTGGAGAACAAAGAAATGACAATGTAGGTACGCAGTAGCTTAGGAATATAAGATAATATAAAGCTAGTTCGACTGATTTTCGTTACCTGAGATTTATGCTTCGAGGCTTTGAAGTGTTTTGTTAAATGGTTAATTTTGTGTAATTTTTGTATTTTTAAAATATATACTAAAAATTTAACGTTTTTATTTTTATTTATCTACTTGAAAACGCGAGCCTGTATTTTTTAAAATATCATATCGAAATATTTGAGAACCTCTGGCTGTCTGCCTTTTCACGGGGTAAGATTGATATATATTTTGGATGAATTATTATTTTTTTCATTAAGCAAGGCGATTTTTTAATTTCAGTTACTTTCAGGCTATTTAGGACGTAGAAGCCAGGAGTTTATTTATCATCACGAATGCATAATGGCCATAAATACGATTCTAGTAACTATAACAATCTTACCTCACTGTAGTTCCATCTTTCCCCTGATATGATTTTTTTCTGAAGTGCAAACTTTGCAAGCTTTTTTAAAATCAAACAATGTTTCAAACTGATTTCTGTCAACTCTAGTATAATATGTGTTCTATACTTTTTCACTCAAAACAAAATTATTAGCATTTAACATAAAACTCTATAATTTACAACAGTTTAAAATCAACACTATTTATCTCACCAAAAAACCATTTAGACTTGCCCCCACTCACTTTATGTTTGGATGTTGGTTACTCCTTCACGCGACAATGATTGAAACGATTTCGGGTATATTTCTTATAAGTAACCTTCATGGGCTACATTTTATCCCGGAAAATTCAAAAGTTGCCGCAGGAATAACAAACTAATACGCAAATAACCGAATTCCACGCGGACGAAATCGCGTGCATCATCTAGTATGACATTTATTTAATGTACAATTAAATAAAAAAAGATGCTAGATAATAGTTAAACTCTAAAATCAAAGCTTAAATCAATTCTTTAAGTTCAAAGTATATGCGAATTCATAACGCGAAATCTCTTTTAACTCTCTGTAAATAAACCTCTTGGATGAAATAAATAAACCTGGATAGGTATTATGAACTCTATAAAGTTTGTAGAGATAATAAACTTTCAGAATTACCGCAGACTCGGTTCATTGTTGAGGCTAAGTTGTGCTGAAGTTAATCACATTTTACTTCTGTTGACTTTGTGAGACTTTTCTGTGAGAGACTATACACTCGTATTTATAAACATTGCTTGAGTTAGTAGTAAATTAGGTACTGTCCAGGCCGGAAATTAAGCAATTCAATTGAAAAAGTAAAGCAAATAGAGTAATATTGGAAGGACGAGGCGAAGCCGAGGACTCTCGCAGGTCTTGTCAGATTTTCCGTCTCATCGCGTTATGGGACTAAAGGAACAGAGTGCACCTGTGTATGCGCGCACACTTGTGAACCATAATATCTCCCGTGCGGATGGCTAATTTCTATGGAGATTGGCCGCCATGGCCAAAATTCGGTCGCGAGAACAATTACCAAGGGTTAATATAAATACCATTGCCAATTATTTATTGATCAACTGCTAGCTTAATCATAACTGGAACTCCTTAGCATAGATTTAAACACATAAAAAATACAAAAATCGATACTATGGGGTTCCTTAAAATAATGATTAGCGACTCTCAGTGCGGCAGTAAGATACTCAATCCCCTTTCCTTTAGATGAATAGCAAGCAGTTAAAGTAAATTGCTGAATTATTGCAAGATATTACCCTTGACGAGCGAATGAGAACAGATTTGGCAACATCCATCTTGATTGTAATAAGTAGAACCTAATAGAGCTTACTTGAAGAAAGGTACTAGGGTCCAGTTAGCCCTCTACCATCATTTGCCACCCGGTAAGTTCGCAGTCAAGAGCTAAGTTGTAGTGGAGCAAAAAAAAATTAGGGCAAAACACACTATGAATAGGACACAACACAGGATGAAACATGTTTCATTGTGTCAGTGTGTTTTGAAAGAATGAAAGTAAAATCTTTATTTGAGGCACTTCTGCACAGAAATAAACTTTTACTGAACACTTACATACATTAAATCAACACTGTATTGTACATCAGTGCAGCAAACAGGGAAGCCACTCAGCTTGTGTTGGGTCTCCGGGCCTCTCAGACACGAAACCACTATAATGGTGCACATCTGAGTTACCAGGTGCCTTTTTGCGAATGTGTTTGCGTGTGTGTTTTCACCCTAAGACTCAACTCTCTTTCCTTTAGAATGAGATGTATAGTAGTCTTGATTGTAACGAACAGAGCATAATAGTCCGGTCAAATTAGACATTTCAGGTTGCAATAAGTAATTCGCATAGAGCTGAAAATTGGTGCGAATGTTCGGAACACTATTATAAATGAAATGTAAAAAGTCCCGCTCGATCCCACACTTGCATTTTTTTTTGTTCCAGGTCAAAGTTCGCAAATATGGGTTTCTTGCGTTTTTAGCCAAACGGTAAGTTTTATGATAAAAATAGGTCAGACAAAAATTGTAGATCATGCAATTATCTATAAAAATTGTCCCTACAATTTTTCTCCTAAACGTCACCGTTTCTGAGACATAAAGGTTGAAAAAGTTGTATTCTTCATAATATGCATAAGTACGTCGGGTACATCCATCACTGGTACTGTTACACAAAAACCTACCCCTGTTTTTTGGGCTAAATTGACCGGACCATAATAGCTTGAGAGCTTACTCGAGGAAAGTTAATATTAAGTATTCTGTGCCTGAGGGTCTAGTTAGCCCGCTACCATCATTTACCACCCGGTAAGTTCGCAGTCAAGAGCTAAGTTGTAGTGGAGTAAAAAATAGAGGCGAAAACACACTACGAACAGGACAAAACATCCGCGCGAACAAGTTTCATCGTGTCAGTGTGTTTTCACTCTAAGAGTCGACTCCCTTTCCTTGTTGGTCAGACAAAAAAAAGCGTAGTGTGGTTTCGTTTTAAGACTCCATTCCCTTTCCTTTAGAATGAGATGTATAGTAGGCAGTTAAAATAAATCGCTGAATTATTGCGAGCTCTCAGTTCTCACCCCTGACGAGCGAATGAGAATAGATTTGGCAGCATCAGTCTTGATTGTAACGAACAGAGCCTAAAGATCTAGCCCCACTACAGATGCACGGAGCGGCGTGGCACGTATTTTTAAAGTGAAACTTCTTTAGAATCGTTGTGATTTGAAAATTCGATGAAACGAAAATGCGACACCAAAAAGTGACAAACATATTCATTATAGGATTTAGCCTGCGAGAGAATGCTATAGAATACAAGTTATATTTATCTCATTATCTCGTAGGCTACTTTTCTGAAAATACACTGCTGCCGTGTGTGAATTGCACACAAACGCTTTAAAAAAATGTATGACTATAGCGAGCAAATGAGCGGTAGGTCCACCTGATGTGAAGTAATTACACGAACATTTGCCAATGCGTTGCCGGCTTTTGAGATATTTGTTTATCCGCCCTTTGAAGGGCCCCTGTTATAAGTCATGGATAAGTTTTTAGGGAGCACAGAAGATGGAAGCTGGTTCCATAATTTGCAGGTACGTGACAAAAATTACCTGGAATAACGGGAGATGGAAGAAGACCAGGCATCCAGGTGGTGAGGATGAAATTTGTTTCTAGCAGTAATGGCAAATACTCTATGTATGAATTAATATGGAGCTGGGCATTCTGAAGTGACGCGGCAAGCAGATTTACTGCGTGACGTGGCCTCATACAAACTCGTACAAATAATATTTGCCGTTAAGCTACGTGCGCCGCCACTCCATGCGTCTCAAGTGGGGCTAGACCATTATAGCTTGAGACCTAACTAATTGAGGGGCCAACAAGTGGATTTGGGAGTAAGGAAAACTTCTAAATGAAAGTTCTACACTGATCTTACAGTTGGGTTTTGATGACCTCCCTGGCGCATTGGTGAACGCTGTGATGTGCAGTGGGAGGTTCCGGGTTCAATTCCATTTTCAGGTAGGGTAAATTTGGGAATTTATTGTTTCTAAAATTTTCTGGTAACGTATGTTCTGATGGGAGGCTTCGGTTGTGTAATACCACCCAACAACGTTTGGTGAACATATACAACTTCTATCTATCTATCTATTTGTCTGATGAAGGGTTCAATGGTGGGTGGAACTCCTCAACAGCAGATCAAATGCGGTCAATGTAATCCTACTAATCTTAGATACTAGTATTATAAATGCGAAAGATTGGATGGATGGATGGATAGGTAGTTGATTGAGTAAATCACGCCAAAACGGCTGAACGGAATTGGATGAAATTTGATACCTACAGAGGTAATTTATAGTCTGTAATAACACAGGACCAAAAAACCTCAATCCATGCGAAGTCGCAGGCATTAGCTAGAAATATTATAAATGTGAAATTTGGATGTTTGTTGCTTCTTCACGCCGCAACTGAAGAGAGTAGCCTGAAATTTAAAATGAAGATTTAGATTTAGAACTTATAACCTGAATTAACACTTTTGCGCTGTTTTATCCCGAAAGATTAAGGGTTCCCGCGCGGCGGGACTCTCACTCCATGCGGACGAAGTCGGGGGCATCAGCTTAATTCAACGTAGTTTTTTGTATTTGTAACTATACTCAAACTTTAATCTTTTTTATTCAAGTAAACTTTGACAGGTGCTTTTGAATCGTTGAGTGAGTCTATCACTGGTTCGGAATGTCATTCCTACCGAGAAGAACCAGCACAAAACTCGATGGTTGATCTTTAGAAAAAAATAATTTACAATTACATACTGTATACATTAGTAACTATTGGTGTATGTAAAGTAAATCCCACCCGTGCAAAGCCAAGGGTCACCTTGTTATACTCAAATACCTACATCTAAACTTTTAATGAACTAAAGACTAAAGAGACCATTCTAAAGCTCTTCAGATGGAATTCCTTTGTATAAATAGTTGCCATTTTCTGTAAGCTGCTTACAGCGGAGGTCGATCGAGAACAACTTAAAGCCGATTGCAAGGACACGAGTGCAGCTGGTTTGATATACCTACAATAAAGAGGCGTGTACACATTGGCCTTACGTACTCGGTGAACGTGTAATCTCAAAGATGGTTGAATCAAAACGTGACGTAACATTAGAGACACTTGTATGTTCTACATGGAATAAATAAATCGAGTATTGAGTATCAGTGTTGCTAAAAACAGATTTTGTAATCACTCCTATACAATGATATTTTATAGGAGTATTGATATAACTGGTCTGTGCCCATAAACGATTTATTTTCATCAGAGGCCCAATTGTCAAAGAAAATCATAATCATTTGACAGCTTAAAACGTATAACTCGAACTGTTTAAGAAGTTCAAATTGCTTTAATGTGCAGGCATCTATGAACACCTTAAACAGGTCGAATTCTCCGTTTGACAAACGATTATCATTACGATTTTTTAAGCTTTAAGGGAGTGTTCACACTAAGCTTTTATTGTCAGCAGCTGACTGTGAGCAAACTGTGAGAGAACGACTGATAGGAAATAACCTCCTTTTAGACTATAGCTGCAGTACTATTTTATTATATTCTTTGCTTTAAGCTTAGCCCAGAACGATGTTGTTTCCCTCGCTTTCACTACAGATTAGCGCCGAATTCCCGGCGTCATTGCGTCAACAAAGGAGCCGGCTGCCATTGTGCGTTAGGCAGTGCCGGATAAAGCCAGCGCAGGGCCCTTAGCAAATGTAAACAAGGGGCCCTTGAATTTCATCATACTTAATCCATACTAATAGGATAAATGCGAAAGTGTGTCCGTCTGCTACGCTTTCACGCACCATATTTTAAACCGAGTTTGATGAATTTTAATAAATTGCATCCCGGGGTAGGACATCTTATTCTTATCTTACTTTTAATATTATAAATGCGAAAGTTTGGATGGATGTATGGATGGATGTATGGATGTACCTATGGATGTATGGATGTATGGATGTATGGATGTATGGATGTATGGATGTATGGATGTATGGATGTATGGATGTATGGATGTATGGATGTATGGATGTATGGATGTTTGTTACTCAATCACGCCCCAACAGCGTCACGGATCTGGCTGAAATTTGGCATAGAGATAGATTATAGTCTGGAATAGCACATACTTTTAATCCCGGAAAATTAAAGAGTTCCCGCGGGAACCACAAAACCTCGATGCACGCGTACGAAGTCGCGGGCATCAGCTAGTAAATCAAAAATCTTAATCCACGCGGACAAAGTTGCGGGCATCATCTAGTTACCAATACTTATAGGATGTAAACAATATTAGGGGATTTTCCCTGCATTGTGATGTAACTTTTGATTTTGTAGTTTTTTTGGGCACACCCGCGAGGCCCCACAAGGCGCAGAGTCCGTTACATTTGTGGCCCCCTGCTCCATGGCTAATCCGGCACTGGCGTTAGGTTAACATTAACAAGGTTCTTGTTAACAGGCTTCTGCCTATTATGGTACGTTCAATTAAAGATAAACAGACTTGCTAATAGAATAATGTATCTAAAGGTTTTCTGTGTATTTTCGCAAAGAAGTTTTTTACTTCGTGCGAGTGCTAAAACGCCCGGCATACCTGAGTAGGGATTTACGGATAATGATGGATCTACAAAAATAATGTTCAGATTTTTTGTCAATACTCGTAAATCTGCTGAAACATCAACAAAATCATGATTTACCGAAACAGCAATAAATTCTCCAGAATCATGAATATCGTGATATTTATTGTGTGTTGGAAAACTTGTTTACTTTGCATCAATTCTGAAATGGCAAAGGTTGTCCATCGCTTTCATGGTGGCAATGCGATGGAGCTTGATGGACACCTTTGGCTCAGAGGCAACCAGTTAATATTAATACCAGTTAATATGGATTAGTTTTTCTTTAATCAGTATAATAATAGTGAAGTAACAAACTTTACTATTGTTAATAATTAAGGCTTATTTTTAGTCACTATAAATCAATATAATATGTATCAGTATCAGTGGCGTGCAGTTCATAGAGGCATAAAAGCACTGCTTACCCAAATGATAATGCGTCAATGCTTATTTTCATCATAACAGTCAATAAATAGGTATTCTGACTAGCAAATGCCTACCCTAGCTTCGAGCCCTGTGCACACCACTGATCAGTATATGTATCAATTGTGAAATAGATTATTTCAGTTCCATTTTGAGATGTCAATAGGTATTATGTGGGTACCTTGATTTTAATTTTATTTTGCCTCTGACCTTGCGGCGTAGGCTTTCTACGTATTTATAGGCTCAAAGGTGGCTTGACACAGACCACTGAACAATCAGGTCGTTCCCTTCGATTTTACAATGCATACCTACAACTATCAATGTTGAGACGATTATTTAGTTTATCTAAAGTCTAGACTACTAGATTAAAACATTAAGCTGTACGTATATTGAATGATAAATGATTTATTTATTTCACGTAGGATAACTCGTGTCACTTAGTTTAAAGACTCTACGACCGCTTCGGAGTGTTGATATTATATACGAAAGTGTATCTGTCTGTCTGCTATGTTCATAGACTTCTAATACTAATAAATAATTGACTATAATATGTTAACGTGGCCTATCTGTTCTACCAAAGTACAATACAAATTTTATTGCATTGTTTTATCTCGGGAAATTAAAGATTTTCCACCGGTTTTCAAAACCTAAATCCACGCAGACGATTCCAAAAAAAACCACGTCAAATGTTTAAACGACATCACATGTGCCTACTTATACCTACATGATGAAACGACAGTGTCAAAGGTGCAATAGGTACGTTCTTTTTTACCAGGCGGAATACTGGCAGAATTTTCGATACAAAATTCTGTCACAGTCTAATGTCACATTTGTATGCAATTTCCGGCGACTCAATCCTATGTGAGAGTACTGTACTTCTAGAGTCTAGGTGCTACAACTCTCATGGTCTCTGGGTCTGTCATTTGTATGGGCATCGACCAACTACGAATCATACTTAATATTATAAATGCAAAAGTGGTATTGTTTGTCCTTCAATTACGCTGCAACGGAGCAACGGATCTAGACGTAGGTAATTTTTGACGTTGATAGGGTTGACGACCTGGAGAGTGACATAGGCTACTTTTAATCCCGGAAAATTAAAGAGTTCCCTCGGGAACAAAAAAAACTTGAACCACGCGGACGAAGTCGCGGGCATCAGCTAGTAACTTACGCTATGATGTAAGCTCTTATAGTCAGTACATGTTTTGATAAATAAAGAGTTGCCAATTTGATTATTTGCCAACATCCCCATTATGTAGGTACATAATCAAAAACACACACATAGGTGTGTATGCCTATTGATTGAAGCCTAACCTCAATTCAATACCGGCATACAACTCGGGGGCCAATTGATTTACGGTACAACCTACAATCTACATGCTCTAGTGCGTATTCAATAGTGTTTGCCACGGTTTAGCAAACGTACAGATTGATAAGGAAAAGATCAGGCTCTTGCTGTGTGGGATTTTTCCAAATTTCTACGTCGATACTCGCGAAAATCGCTTCTAGTGTAAATTTACACGTAAAATAATTGACACCAGAGTTTTTACTGCTGAAGTTATATGAAGATTTGATTTAAAGATGTTTGCTCGTCCATTAAAATGACACATTCACGTTATTTTCTTAAAAACCTATGCTATGGTTTCCCTGAGATTCGAATATATTCGTACTTTTCGTAGGTTGAGTTGCATGAAAGAGAAAGATATGGTTTTTGAATATATTATGCAAACATTAAATCAATCAATCAATTAATCCAATGAATCTATGAGGTGTAATTAATGGTACCTACGTAGTCATAAGTTTGATTATCTAAGTTTTAATAGAATAAGACAAAAGATCATTGTGTTACCGTTGGCTTTCGATTATATAAATAATTATAAATGAATTAAAGTCAAATCAATCAATCAATCAAATATTCATTTACTAGATGATTCCCGCGACTTCGTCCGCGTGGACCAAGTTTTTTCGATTCCTGTGGGAACTCATGAATTTTCCGGGATAAAAAGTAGCCTATGTCCTTCCCCGGGATATAAACTATCCCTGTGCCAAATTTCATCAAAATCGGTTGAACAGATGGGCCGTGAAAGCGTAGCAGACAGACAGACAGACAGACAGACAGACAGAGAGACACACTTTCGCATTTAAATTATATTAGTATGGATTCAATTTAGGTACACTGTAGGTACACATATTGACGTCAACTACTAACTTATAGAACATGATGGTGATAATTAGTTCCGGTATCTTAAAACTAAAGCTACGAGGATTCCAAACGCGCCCAGGGTCTGAGAAGAATCCACAACAAACTCAGCCGGGGGTTTCCATTATCACCATCTCACAAATCATCTTAACCTAGGAACTATCAGAGCCATTAGAGCAAATCCGTCAAACTTATCCGCAAAGTCCGTCAAACTTCTCTGACACGGTGGCCAAAATTGGAAGTTATTTTTATGCCTGGTAAGTTTTTGTTTTTATTTTATTTTCAATTAATGCTAATTAGCTACGCTGTCACTGGTTCAAAGAAGTTTGACGAACTATACTCCTCTTCACTGTATGCTAATCAAACTGTAGTGTTTACACTGTATAGATCAGATGTGACTAGGCAGTTTGTTTCTTCAATCCTGCAAATCTATTTATCCCTTCCCAACAGCTTTTCTACATAAACTCTGTTTATTATTCTGTGTTAGTTTCATTGATAAAAGGTACACTAATTCAGCACATTTTGTTTCATTTTGAGATGACGTGACGGCTTTACGGCTTTTAACTGTTAAGCCACCATATACCTACATTAGGTACTACATTTTCATAATGTGAGCACATACCTACTGGGTAAATTACTGTCGAATATTATCTTACTAATAAAATTATAAATGTAAAAGTGTGTTTGTCTGTTGGTTTATTGGTTTGCTGGTTTGTCCTTCAATCACACCTCAACAAAGTATGCGTATAGTTGAGGACCTGCAGAGTGACATAGGCTACTTTTTATCCCGTAAAATTAAATAGTTTCCGCGGGAATTAAAACTTAAATCACACGGACGATTTCGCGGGCATCATCTAGTATTTCATATGTTTTCCTTCACTATAGTAATAGCTATTTATGCAACTGTATCGTAATGAGGGTCATTTTAATTCGAGTGCTGTTTTTTGATACGAGGCTTGCCGAGTATCAAAATAGGATAGTACGAGAATTAAAATGACTAATTACGTACAGTTGCATACAAGATTTTATCTACGACAAGGACGTCTTTATAATTTTTTACTTTATAAATTAATAAATAAAAAAGTCAAATCAATCAAGTGCCAGAACCCAGAGCCGCTAAGCTATAGGTATCCTATTTATGAAGATAACCATATCGATACAGCTACGACTCGACATAACGATACAGCTCCCATACAACGAACTGTATCGTTATGAGACGCAAACACGAAAGAGGGTTCAATTCGATATAGTTGTCAAATTCGAAATTGGAACTTTTCGATGCTGGAGTAGATAAATATAGTAATAATTACTTAATTGTTTTTTTTAAAGCACGTTTATATCTCCAAAACGTTAGAGAGGTCGCCTGGAATTGGAACCCGCGACACATTGATGTAGAATTTTAACTTATGCCGGGACATAAAATTTCTTGCTCCAGAATACATAATACTTCTGTTCACTTAAATCCATGACAAACAGACAGACCGTAACGATAAGATGTAATTACTGAACTTTCGTGTCATCTTCTTCTTCTCTATATATATAAAATTCTCGTGTCACAATGTTAGTTAAGAATGTCTAAGAATCGGCTACTATCTATTTTTAGGGTTCCGTACCCAAAGGGTAAAAACGGGACGCTATTACTAAGACTCCGCTGTCTGTCTGTCTGTCTGTCTGTCTTTCTCCAGGCTGTATCTCATAGACCGTGATAGCTAGAAAGCTGAAATTTTCACAAATGATGTATTTCCGTTGCCGCTATACTAAACAACAAATACTAAAAATTAAAAAAATATATATATTTAGGGGGTCCCCATACAATAAACGTGTTTTTTTCGTATTTTTTTGCTCAATATTAAAAACGGTAACAGGTAGACGGTTCAAATTTTCACAGAATATTAACTTGTAAATTACCTTTCAAAATAAATAATTAAATATCAATAAAGTAAATATTAAAGGGGGGCTCCCATACAACAAACGTAATTTTTTGATATTAACAGTAAACCTCTACAAACAAAGTTAGTTTTGCGGTTCATTAACAAAGGTAATTCTTGAGTACGGAACCCTCGGTGCGCGAGTCCGACTCGCACTTGGCCGGTTTTTCATACCTCCACGCGGACGGAGTCACGGGCATCAGCTAGTAATATATAATATAGTGAGCTCTGAACATGATGGGTATACTTGATAGAATACATTGAACTTCGGTTACTTGAAGTGCCTTGTCAAAGTTTGGCAATTTCCTTACTTTGTGACGTATTTGACAGATTCTATTAAATATCAGACCTTTGAAGAGTTTCAAGCTCTGAGAAGATACAAAGGCAATATTTTGGCTAATAATTATTTTGCTAACTTGTTTACCTTACTAGAGGATGCCTACTTTCATTTTCCGGGAAAAAATATAGCCTATGGGTTAATTCAAGTTTTAAGCTATCTCTAATACACAATTTTCTTATAAATTATAGCCAAGGCTATATGTTATTCGATGTATAACATTACTGTAAATTTTCAGTAGTTACTGTTTGACAGAGTAACAAACAATCATCCTCCAAACTTTTGCGTTAATAAGTAGGCAATACTACATAGATGATGCCCGAGACATCGTCCGCGTGGATTGAGGTTTTTTTTAATTCCCGCGACAACTCTTTAATTTTACGGCATAAAATGTAGTCTTTGTCGGTAGGGTGGTAATTAGCCACAGCCGAAGCCTTCCACCAGACCAGACCAGAGAAAATTCGGAAATTATGGAGGCGCCAAATCATTCCACACCCAAATTATAGAACCAAACTTTGCACTAGCCAAGGCGAAGGCACGAGTTAGCCTATAACTTAAATTACAATTTACGACAAGTCTTATATTAAGCTAAGTCTTAAACTAAGATAAGTCTCAAATTAAGCTGCACTGCCAACGGAATGAAGTTGCAAACTGAAGTAGATATGCAAGTAGCGAAACTCGTTGGAGTGAAGCGACTTCTAAACTTGCTGAATGTTTTAAGAGCCAATTAACGCTTCTGAGCTATGCTTTGCTATTTGCTAAACTGAAGGAAGCTTTTTCAAGTGCTTCATTATTTTATCTATCCATACTAATATTATAAATGCGAAAGTGTGCTGGATTGTTCTTCAAACAATCCGCAATACGTTTCACTCTATAGCGTGGTGTCAAACGACACCAGTGCATCTTTATTTTATTTAAAAGTAGCTTTTGTCTTTACCTTTCATCTAGATCCGTTCAGCCGTTCTGGTGTTATTGAGTAACAAACATCCATCGAAACTTTCGCATTTATAATAATTAGTAAGTATAGATTAATTATCAGTATGAGGTTTATGTAGGAAATTTTCAGCGATTTGTTTACGTTTTAAGTCAGCGAAGGAAAGTAGATAACAACACAGCTGCAAAAACAGGCATTCCAAAATCAGTAGGAAGACAAAGTTGGATACTTATTTGTTACTAGATAATGCCCGCGACTTCGTCCGCATAGATTAAGTGGTTTTTTTATCCCCGCGGGAATTCCTTGATTATCCAGAATGAAAAGTAGCCTATGTCCTTCCCCGGAATACAATCTACCTCTATACCAAACGTTCAGACGTTCTGGCGTGATCGTGTAACAAACATCCATCCGTCCATCCAAACTTCCGCATTTATAATATTAGTATAGAAAAATAGGAAGATTGAGAAAACAAAAGGTTTGCTATTTCGCTTCCCCGTTTCATTTTAAAAGCTTTCGGTAACAATACCTTTGTTACTCTATCGCCTTCGCAACTCATGCTATGTTGTCGGAGATGAAACGTGGCGGCTTTTGTGGGGTGTCGGGTGAGATAGGCGGCTCCTTACAATAGTGGTTATTTGCAAAATAGCGTTCGTGATGCGTATTAGGCGATAAGATTACAGCATTGACGCACGTAATATATATTAGCAGCGAAGCTTTTAGTGGTTATTAATTGAGATGGTGCACTACTGTCTTGCGGGTGATGAGCAGTGGCGTGCACAGTATTCTGAGCCTGGGTAGGCATTGGTAAAGTAGATACCTACTTTTAGGCAGGTAATGATGAAAATTATGCATTTAGCTTTTTTTTAAATAGGGTAAGCAGTACATTTATGCCTCTATGTCGTGCACGCCTCTGGTGATGAGGTCCCTGGTTCTGATTCCCTGGTCGGCGAGAAACCTTCAATGTCAGCCCGGAATTAGGAAGTGTGTCAGTCTGTTTCGTTTCTATATTTCTTTTACTTTTGCTGTAAACCCCACCCACCACCACTACAGCCCATTAACGTCCCACTGCTGGGGACAGGCCTCATAGGAGTGAGGGAATTAGAGTTTAGACCCACCACGCTGCTTCAATGCGGTTTGGCGGGCTTTGACGACTATTATCATATTAGTGATAATAACCAGGACCGACTACTTAACGTGCTCTCCGAGGCGCGGAGGTGAAACACCGCTAACTTCTTTCTCAGAATTTCTAGTCAGAAAACCCAATACTTATGGCCCGACCCGGGATTCGAACCCGGAATACCCATCATACGCAAATAATTCACAATAGGTACTATCTGCCAAAAAGTCAAATATAAGTATATAAGTTCAACGTTAAATATGCAGGATTTTTTTGCAAAGATAAATTCGAGGGGCTGGAGAGTGACATACTCGTAGGCTACTTATCCCGGAGAATTAAAGAGTTCCCGTGGGAATTAAAAAACTTATTGCACGAACGAAGTCTTGGGCGTTAAATAAACTATAGACTAGATGATGCCCGCAATATCGTCCGCGTGGATTTAAGATTTGGAAACATCCCGTGAAAATCGATTTTCCGGCATGAAAGTAGCCGAATGACTTTCCCCGGAATGTGAACTTTCGATAGGTTTAAGAAATGGTCCGTGAAAACGTAGCAGACAGACCGACAGTCACACTTTTGCATATTTTATAATAATATTAATATGGTTTTTAACATTTTCTGTGCCACATAAGTATTCGCAAATAAATTAATTTAATTAACAAAAGCTTATTTGCAGAAAAAGTTGGTTGATTAATACAAAATAATTATTGGGTTGGCGGTGTTTCACCCCCGTGCCTCGGAGAGCACGTTAAGCCGTCGGTCCCGTTTATCATCACTAACATGATAATAATCGTTAAAGCCCGACAACCCGCATTGGAGCAGAGTGGTGGGTCTAAGCTCTAATTCCCGCTCTCCTATGAGAGTGGAGGCCTGTGCCCAGCAGTGGGACGTTAATAGGCTGTAGTGATGATGATGGTGATAAATTATTGGGGTTATATTAAGTTTCAATCATAATATTAAATGCCTTAGTGGAAATGGACTTCAAAGGCAATCCTAATTGATTCTGAATATTTTATTCTAATTAAGTAAGTATAGGTATCTACTTTCCTTTGGAAATTGCTGGATTGGAATAATCCAGATTATCCATTGGTGAAGTTTAGCATCAGAGAAGTCTGATATAAAACGAATCAATACCTACTATTGTAAGCATTGTTACTGTTTGTCATTATATCTCATGCAACAGGAAGTGTAATATCTGTCAATTTGACTCGTTTCATGTCATTCGATTTAATCTACCATATTGAAAATAGTTAGTATAAATACGAGTGTTTGAACGATGGTAATTCACGATATCTTACGTCACACGGCCCCGGGGGCGTGTGGACTAATCTAGTCCAACCGACCTCCCATTCGTCCCAACGTCATCCTAAGCCGAGGTCCGAGCCTCGTAAAGGAAGAACGTAGCATTCTCTTGTGTTTTATTTTCATTATACTAATTACAAACCGTTTAAAGCTGATTTGGAGTTTTTAATAAAACAGATATTAACTGCTGCGCCGCTACAGGGCTAAATATTCTTAAAAAAATACTGTTTATGTTTATTTTACTTAAAAAGATACACTGTTATAAGTAAAAAAAAATCTCTTGTCATTCTCTATATTACTATTATGTTTGTACAAGCAGGTTCGAATGGGCTTGTATGGATCAAAATAATCCATCGCCCGTTAAATTTATCACGTAGGGCTCCAACTAAATTTTCTTTCGAAATGAAATGGGATAAAATGCTTTAATATGTTAGTACAAAATAGAATGGATATTTAATTATGTCTGACACATTTTCCCAATTTTTAATTACATAGTATAGTTACATGCTGCTCAAAATACATACGGTATCGGTAATCAGTGGTTATAGTAAAAAATTATCTACAGATGGCTGATGGTGTTATAGAAAAAAAAGACCATCTGTTCCATCCAACCAATTGCCATCAGGTGAAATCGCAGTCAAGGGCTATCTTGTAGTGGATAAAAAAAAAACTTTTGACCCGTCAAGCCCGTTATGTGATTTTGTCCTTACTCTATCTAATAACAAAGAACTTTTAGCATCTTGTTTTTATTTACTTCGTCGGCCTTTCTACAAGTAAGTACCTAAGTAGGTTTTGCTGTCGGACAAATTGACTTCACTCGCAAATTGACTACGACCAGATTAAGTTAGGAGTCTACTTGTAAATACCATTTTTTAATGTTTTATTTTATTCCACTACAACTTAGACCTTGATTGCAATCTCAACTGGTAGGTTAGTAATTATGCAGTCTAAGATGGTAGCGGGCTATATGGGGCAGTCATATTAAAACCATAATCCCTTATCCCTGATTGGTCTCTACACGGGTTCGTACTGGAACGCTGAATCCCGGTTATTACTACTAACATCTGATAATAATCGTTACCAACCTTACAGTTGAAATACTCTTAGTCGAGTCGTATGCAGAAGGACGTGGGAACCCACCGCATTATTGTCCCAAGAAAACTCCTACCATTATGTGATTAATGGAAAGGGACCCTCAGTAATTAAGAACACGACGCAGAGAGAGATCGCATATACCTATCTAACCCTGAACAGCATTTATTTAAGGCAATAAATGATGTGATTTGAAAAATAAAACTTCGGATTTGTGTGGGACGTGCATCTCAGAATAATCGTCAAACAAGAATCAAAAGCAATCTTAAAAAGAATTCTTTCAAGCTAAATAAAGGACTTCCATCCCCTTTGCAATCGATTTTTCCCCATTACAAAGTTTGCACCCTGATATAACTTCTGCGGAAGATTATGTGAATATGATAAAGTATTAGGGAAGACTTCGTCAAAGTCACATCGTCATTACAAATGAGATTTTCGGAATTCGGGCCGTGAGCGTGTACGTAGCCTTTGACAGGGGCTGTGATGTCTTTGAAAACAAACACCTACTTACCGAATTGGGACTTCCTCATAATAATAATCATACTTAATATTATAAATGCGAAAGTGTGTTTGTTTGTTGGTTTGTCCTTCAATCACGCCGCAACAAAGCAACGTATCAACGTGATTTTTGGCATGGGTATAGTTGAGGACCTGGAGAGTGACATGAGCTACTTTTTATCTCGGAAAATTTCCCGCAGTTTCCCGCGGGAATAAAAAACTAAACCCACGGGGACAAAGTCGCGTGCATCGTCTGGTAAAAAAAAATGCGAAAGTGTACTTTTACCATATTTTGTCTAGTTAAAATAAATAATATCTTTAAAATAACTTAAGAGAAAAATAATTTAAGAGAAAATCTCTCAAGTAAATTATTAAGTTAATCCTGCCTACCTGCAAACAACATAATGAATGAAAATTCTAGGTCACTTGGGAAAACCCGGAATACTTTTTGAGGGATTAAATTTCTTAGAAAAAATTCATCCACTTAAATCTGGCGCGGAACTTTTAATGCTTCTTTTTCTGAAAATAGAAATCTCGAGTAATGGCGACCGCACATCACCAGAAAGAGGCACACGAGCCGTAAGATCCGCTATATCCATTAGCGAAAGAAATGCAGTTGTAATCGTTCTATAGTTTTTAAGGGATCTGAGAAATTAATAAATAAATAGGTACAACGACAAAAAGATACATTAATGCATGCCTAATTAAGCGTAACAATAACAAAATACATGTTATTCACCGCAATGGTAAAAGTAATTCTTAATTCTAATTATATTGGACTTAATGCCTAAACTAACATTAGAGCTATTTGCTATGTCTACCCCTATCGGTTCAAGATATGCGGCAAACAAAAAATCAGGGTGCGCGTATGTTTTTATGTAATTTAATTTTTATTACTTGTAGGGGCAATAAAAATATACATTCTGTGAAAATTTTAACTATTTGGCTATTACGGTTTATGAGATACAGCCCTGTGACGGGCAGACGGACTGACGAATAGCAGAGACTTAATAATACGGTTCCGGTGGAACTTTTTGGGTACGGAACCCTCAAAACTTAATATTAGACTATCAGTGGAAAAGTACAGTTGCAAAAACCGGTTACGGATAACCAGAGGCATATTAATTTGTATATTGAAAATTTTCCGGCTCTTTCGAGTCGTCTCTTTTGATGTGCGGTCACTTTTTGAGCAACTCTTCTAAAATTACACCGAGTTAAAAAGAATTAAAGGCATGGTGGTACCTCTGTAATCTTTAATTAAATTATGCAAATAACACGGTAACAAAATTTTGAAGAAGAGTTTTAAAGCTTTATCCCCTATATCTCTATTAATATACAACTGTCAAGTTTGTATGTCTATCAGTATGTCCATACTTTTATACTCTTTCTATAAAGAAAGTGTGTCTATCTGTCTGTACGATAACCGAAATGATAGCGAATTAATCTCTACCTAATAGCACAGCAACAGCTACCTACCCACAAGATTACAAAATATCTTAATTCACGCAAACAAAGTCGTAGGCATCATCTACGAGTACATCTGTTACTTAATTACAAATTGAAATTACCTGCATTTTGTGATCTTTTATGACTTTCAGGCCAGCTGTGCCGTTTACGACGAAAACTTACCTAGTAGATAGGTATTACCTACCTGTTGTTTTATCTATGTTTCATAAAAAATTTAAACTAAAAATTAACAAAGTAAGTAAACTAGTAAACAAATATTTGAACACTTTCTTCATGAAACTTCTCGCGGTTAGTACAAAACCTCACGTGTAATAATATCTTACTATGTAATCGTATAATCTACAAGACACGTGTAATCCTAACTTTGCAGCGGTTTTCTTTACTCGAGTGTTTAGTTTGAGTTAGTAAATAATGAGGATTTATCTCGTGGCATAGTTCACAGGCATACACTAAGTAATTACTTAGTTTAGTAATGTATTTGTATAGCACTTTATATCGTTTATTCTCAGTGGTTCTGTTGATTTATTTTGTGGTATTTCAACTTAACACATAGGTAGATCCAATATTATCGACCAACTAGCTTTTGCCTGTGGCTTTGCTAACAGTTGTGTTTCCTGATCCCTCGCGCGCCATCTGGCATCATTGTTGTTTTGGGAGCCAAACCTGATCTTGACAAAGGAGACGGTTCAGATTTGTATGGGGCGTAGGCCAAGTCTTGTACAAGCAGAGAAATGAAGGAAAATAAAATACTATACCAGTTTTTATTGGTCAAATCTACGAATTCGTCGTAATTTCAGTGGCGAAATTATTTACTCTTTCCAAGTTATGGAACACTAAACCAGAGTAGGTAACAATGGCGAATTCATATTTTTTGACGTTTCCAAAGAAAAACACGTTATTTTGACAGTGACTGTCAGAAATGACATTTGATACATTTCGCGCCTACTGCCTTCTCTATGGCCGAAGGTTGCCATCTTGGAAACGTATCGAAAACTTGAAATACATTTTTATTATTTTGCTCGTTATTTACTTTAATGTTCTAAATTATTATATTTTTAATACAATCTATGTATTTTTCTCTATTCATGGTAGAGTGTATAAGAGTAGGCCTAAAATGAACCTTTTCCTTTCGTCGAAATCAGTACAACAGATGGGCCGAGAAAGTGTAGAAAACTAACTATAACTAGCTATAACTGCGAAACTTTGATAAATGTTACTTGGCTTGAAGTACTGACCCGGTGACAGCTTCGCTATTATATTATATGAAAAATAAAATAAATAAATAAACTAAACAGGCATAAAAATTAGTTCCAATAGTTGATAACGGCCGGTTTCTGAATTGAGAATTTCATGTTGAGTCTGTCTCAAAGACTACTTAAGGACTAATTAAGCAAATTTTTGTTTCTGAATTGATATTGTGTAAGGTTTGAGAGTTGGAGCTTGCTGTTTTTGCTTGAATGCTTAATTCAGAAACTGGCCCAGGTATATATATAGTAGGTAATGTCAAAAAGATTCACATTTGAGTGAAAATTTAGTACTGTGAAAGTATCACGGCAACTGGAAGTTACAAAGTGAACAGTGCTCTGAAGCCCCTGTGAGGTACGGATTTAAATTTTTCCCTGGAACATGTAGATTTGTAGGAACTCTTTTCTCACATGGTTTGTTTTTACGCGCGGCCACTTTCAGTTTTCACAAGCAGTTGCCGGCAAACACCTTTATTTGGAATATGGAAACCTTAACGCATGGCTGATTTCGTGGAACCGAGTGTCAGAATGTTTACATTTTGCCTTGAATTTTCCGTGCGGAATTTGTTAGGTACCTACAAAATAAACGTGTATATAAAATTTCAATCGGTTGGGAATACCTACCACCACCACCACCACCACTACAGACCATCTGCTGGGCACAGGCCTCCACTCTCATGGGAGAGAGAGAATTAGAGCTTAGACCCACCACGCTGCTCCAATACGGATTGGCGGGCTTTAATTACGATCATTAGGTATCATGTTAGTAATAATAACCGGGACTGACGGCTTAACGTGCTCTCCGAGGCACGGGCGTGAAACACCATCAACTTTCAACTCCGGGCAGGCACTGAAAATTTACTGAAAAACCCGATATTATGTACCTAACAATTTTTATGCCCGAACGAAACGCGAACCACACGATCCGCGATCGAGCATGCTGAACGCTAGACCATCGAGGCAGTCCAACGAGCGAGTTTTAAAATTCAGTTGCAAGAGACCTTAATATTCAGCAGTGGCCGTGTATCGATAGACGACATCGATCACTCAGTACTTACCTACCTATATATTTACCAAATAAACTGAGCTAATAAACTGGGTCGATTGAAAGTTTGCTTCATGCACGGGTTCAAACTCCAACTGCACGGTGCTGTGTTTCTAATTTTGACGTGTACGTATTAATCTCAAATTGGAATCCTAAATTGGTTTTCGTAGCTGCTAGTTGGCTGTTCGTCTGAAAGCTATAGCTACCTACTACCATCTATCTATAACGTAGCTGGGAGATCTGCACGTGTAGCGACAAACAGAGACCGCGGAAATTTCGAAAAATAGAGCTTAAAAAGGAGATCTGGTGGAAAGGTCTTTGTGAAAATATGAAATACTAGATGATTCCCGCGACTTCGTCCGCGTGGTCCAAATTTTTTCGATTCCCGCGGGAACTCTTAAATTTTCCGGGATAAAAAGTAGCCTATGTCCTTCTCCGGGATACAATCTACCCCTGTACCAAATTTCATTAAAATCGGTTTAACAGATAAATTTTTTGATTCCCACGGGAACCTTTGAATTTTCCGGGATAAAAAGTAGCCTATGTCCTTCCCCGGGATACAACCTATCCCTGTACCAAATTTCATCAAAATCGGTTGAACAGATAGGGCGTGAAAGCGTAGCAGACAGACAGACAGACACACTTTCGCATTTATAATATTAGTATGGATATGTGTTCGTGAGAGAAAACTAATTAACCTAAAGTTAATTTACTAAAGCTAGCGATATCTACCCACGGTGTACTAAAAACACGGACAGACCTGTGTTACAGGGTCGGCCGAGGACGGAATTCTACTTGAAAAATTGCTCAGCCTTAGTATGTGTAAAAATTTACAAATTACAATAAGCTTCTAAAATAAATTATTTAAAAACAAGGTCTATAAATGACTAGTAGCTCATAATTTCTACTATGTAAACGACTTCTTAAATTTTTAAACTAATCACCCTATTTAAATTCGCATTTGTGTATTAATTATATAGTTTTAAGTATTTTGCACGCCATTGCATGGCTGATTGTAACTTGATCACCATAATACAAACACCGTACTATGTACTTACAATCATGCAAATCAAAATATATTCTATTTTATTATATTCCACCAGAGATTAGCTATGTTGCTATACTACGATATCACGATATAATACTATATCTTAAAGGTTCTTAATTAATGAGTTGTCTGGAGGAGATCACTTTTAATGTTAGGACCGCCCTTGCGCTCTTTGTTTTGTTTTGTTTTCTTTTCTATGTATTTTTATGTCTTGTGTAGCAATAAAGAGTTCATCTATCTATCTATCTACCAATATGTGTCAGATCCACCAATAGGAGCGCTTCATTTTCATAGCTTATCTAACATCTCATTAAGGTCGCTATGATCTTAATGAGATGTTAGATCAAAAGCTCCTGTTGGTGGGTTTGACAAATCGTAGCATCGTAGCATCGTAGCATCGTAGCACATCTGTATGGTGGCGAGGCAGCCTTATTCCTTGTCTAGCTTTAGCTTTCTAGGTCTAAAAGCTATGTTCCAGTCAGTGAGTTATCCAGAATGATTTGACGTTTGAAAAAAAGTTGCTGATTTGTCAAAAATAAATTATTTTTAGTGATTATTAAATAGATGACCTGCCAAAAGACGTAATTTCCACGTCCCTTGTTAATTTTATTTCGATATTTAAGCGAGCGTTTTGACGTTTGAAAAAAGTTGCTGATTTGACTTGTTGTCGAGTACCCATTTGCCGCGGGCCATGTTTCGTGAATCGTGACACGGGCTATAAATATAGCCTCTAGTAACAGTAGCCTATTATGCTAGCGGAATTCGATCACCTTCCCATACCCGAGAGATATTAAGGCTTAAAGGCAAGATGTACACAAACGTCTAGCAGTAAATATCGTTGCATTTCAGGTACATTTCAGTGATAGATCCCTGGAGCTTACTTTGCTACTGACAGCTAGAGTGACCATCACTGCTATGACAGTAGAGACTTGAACATGCTATTCGTGTTATTATTTTGCTTAAAATATACCACTACAAGTTAGCCCTTGACTGCGATCTCAACTGTTGGTAAGTGATGCAGTTTAAAATAGTAGCGGGCTAACCTATTAGGGGCATAACAGCTTGATTAATTCCATACAGTAAATATCAGATTATAGTTATATTCATCGGTGCCGGTACCAGAACGTTAAATCGATTGGCAACAAGTACCTATATTTGCTGCTAGGGTGGTAACTAGCTACGGCTGAATAGAAAATTCAGATTTTTTTATTCCTATTTCATTGATCCTACCAGGGATTCAAGGAAGGAAAAAGGAAAAAGAGTTACCCATGCTTAGTAGGTAGTATGGTCACCCTGATCTCATATAGGTAGATTATAAGCTGCCCACAGCCTGAGTACAGTGCTGATGGGAATTTAATTGTTTTGAGAACAATAGTATTGCAATTTCATATTATTGTAGGAAAACTCTTGCTCTTGTTGTTGTTGTTGGTCTTTTAACAAGAAAAACTAATTATTTATTAAAAAATTGTAAAAATACAGGAAAATGTTTGTTACCTCTAGTTATCGATACTAATATTATAAATGGGAAAGTTTGGATGGATGGTCAGGACAAATCCGGGGAAACCCAGACGGTTGGCAACCCTTAATAAAGGGAACCTCTATGCTAAATTTCGACTTTCCAAGTTCAAGGATTTGGGCGCTGTTGAGTTAGCAAGTATGTGAGTTTTCTCATTACGTATAATATAGACTTGAGTACAACATAAAATTTGTCAAACAGAAAATTTATGCAGATGGAAAATATTAGGTATGGAATATGGATGGTAGCGAAAAAGCGTTTGCCAAAGAGCGCGACCTACTTAAGTATTCATGCTATGTTACGACTATGACTAAATAGGTGGGTAGATCTTGGAACATCGTGTTGTGAAAAATACATTTTTATTCATGAAAGCATCCAGAAAACCGATCACGTATGTATGGAGAATAATAATATTGTTGTTGTAATGCACAGATCATCGAAATAGGCATCACTTGTTTTTCCCTTAGTGGTGTAATGTAAGAAAGAAAGAAAGAAGGAATGCAAAGCCGGTCAAGTGCGTGCCGGGCCAGAGTAAGGTTCCTTAGTTTCCCGTCACAATATGTCGATATAAATTGGTAAACTATTACTTGTTATAACTTGTATAGCCCACTTAGCTGTGATGGTTTTCCTTTTAACTTCGTTATACTACTACCATGAATTGTTTCACATATCCAAAACCGTTACAGCTGGCACAGGGTCGACACTGACTCCAACAAGTGGGTAGTGGCAAGTGGATAGTGGCTTTCATTTTTTCACAGCCACTGAGGCACAGTATAGGGCTGCAGCCCCCCTATTCTCACCCAGGCCCAGACCAGCCCCGTATTTTCTCAGTGGCTATCAAGGAAGTTAAGCCACTGAATTTTTTATCCATTGAAGGTTTGCTATGAAATGTTATTTTACATCATATAGCAAACCTTCAGTGGATACGAAATATATTATGGCAGTGGCTTTCATTTTTTGATAGCCACTGAATTATCGTATACATGGATGGTGTGGAAAAATCAGTAGTGTGACAAATAAGAAAAAAAATCCTGTTTGTCATACTAGTGTGATAATCTGGTGTGACTACGAGTCGGTATCGAGTAACAGAATAATGCTGCTGGTTTTTAGTCGCGGGCAGATTAACAAACAAATTGGCCACTCTATTTTGTGTGTTACCCTTTTTAGGGATACAAAAGGGCATAAAGCTGCTTATATTGGAACTATTTTCAAGTAAATATGCGAGTATTATGAATATAATAACCAGCGAGTTTAAGAAAATTCTTCGCTAAGGATAATAACAACCTAATGTCTCATAAAAGCTGCCTGCCATTTATTAGATATGTGAGGATGCTAATTTGAAAAGAAAAATTGGGTAAAAATGAAACCGGTCAAGTGCGAGTCAAACTCGCGCACAAAGGGTTCCGTACCACCACGCAATGTAAATTATTTTAGTAAATAACACACACATACAATGAAGTATAAAGGCTGTCTATTTGTTGCCCATACATTCGTGCAAAGTTAATCTAAATAAGGAGAAACTTAGCACAGTTGCTGTTATTGTTGGCACTTGCGGGAAGGTGTCTGACATATTGCTACAATAGGCGAGTCACATTCCATCACGTGGCAGGCAATATTTTATACAGTTAATATATTTTTTTCTTTTTTTCCTTATAGCGAAATAGTTATTTGTGTTATATGGGGCCAAAGAAAATTTTTGTTCCCCGAGGGCGCTATTTTGAATTCAGAGCGAAGTGAAGGATTCTAAAGTAGAATCCTGAGCGTAGCGAGGAATTCAATATACGCCGCCCGAGAACAAAAAATTTGGCCCCGAGTGACACACACTATTTTTCATCATTACGTATGAGAAAAAGCTAGGAGTATCAACCTACTATGTATGGACATTACCTATACGTTTAAGCACCAATCGGTGCGCTGCCTGGCGGTGGGCGGCCGCTTCCTCGAGATCGGCAAGCTGGACCTGTCCAACAACACCGCGCTCGGCATGAGCGTGTTCCTCAAGAACACCACGTTCCACGGCATCCTGCTGGACGCGCTGTTCGGCGCGGCGGGCGAGGGCGACGACAAGGCGGCCGCTGCCCGCCACCGTGTTCGGCGAGCGCGAGCTGGAGCCCGCCTTCCGCTACATGGCAGCCGGCAAGCACATCGGCAAGGTGCTGCTGCGCGTGCACGAACGCGGACCAATCAGAACAGAGAAATGAAAAGTCCCATGGGCCTAAAAATTACATTTTGCTCCCTCTATCCTCTGAAGCCTTAATATTCGTTTTTCGAATAGGTATGATGAAAAATAGGTTTTTTATTCCACTATACAAGTTAGCCCTTGACTGCGATCTAACGAGGGTAAGTAATAATGCAATCTAAAGATTACTCTCAACAACATTAGTCAAAGTCAACAATATTGAAATAATATGGCTTTAAGTGTTGGCACTATGGTCACACATACCGGGGTACAATCACGTTACGTTTTCATTTCCTGCTGCAAACGGCCGCTGCAGTTTCACCTGTTTTATGTCCTGATTTAAGTCAGGCAATAAATTTTTTAGCACCAGTTGAGATATTACTTACTAGATGATGATGCCCGCAACTTCCGTGTGGATTAAGGTTTTTTGATTCCCGCGGGAACTCTTTAATTTGTAGGGACAAAAAGTATCCTATGTCCTTTCCCGTGAGTCAAAATCTACATCTGTTGATTTACTCAAAATCTGTTGACGATGGGTAGGGAAAGCGTACGAGAAAGAGACAGAGACACATAGGAATTTATAATATTAATATGGATTCGGATAGCTCAAATCTCGCTGCGCTGACAAAGTGGTGGCGACGTCAAGTAATTGTGAAGTTATATAATTATTTGTTGCAATACAATATCAATTTACATAGTCTATAATTGAATAATTATTTTTTCAAATAACCTACATTGAAAGTGTGAGTTTCAATGCCTGTTGAGCAACCCAAAACTAGTCAGTTTCAGACGAATACGACTATTGCCGGGCAGAAACCGATTGTTTTCTGTCCGAGGGAACAAACCGATGATTTTCTGCCAGCTGAATGACGTTGCAGCTCTGCTTTCGATCCTGTCATAGTATCTTTTGTTCATTTAAAACCTTTATTATTGTCATATTAAACATCAACTAAACTGACAGATATTATATTTATGCAACTAAAATAAATAAGAAATACAATTTTAATAAAACTCGCATTTTTAATGCGTATTATGTGAAAAATATAGTGTGTGACACGGGATGAAACACGAATTCGGACGAGGGTGAAGTGGCCTGCACCGCCTGAAGTCTTTTTTCATCCCCAGCCACACAATATACTATATAGGTAATATATAGGTAGGTATATAATAGGTACTCAAACTCAGGGAGTTTTCCTCGGTCGAGGAAAAGATCGTGAGGTAACCAGCATGCCATCTCCATGATATATTCAAAGGTAGTTACTTAACAGCAATTCTTAGGTGCAATCATGTAAGGATTGCCGATCAAATCGTACAAGTTCGGCTTCAAAGTAAAATAAACCATAAAACATTGAAATAGAGGTCAATTTCGTGTATCCATTCTTATACGTTTAGGCTATCGTACATACCTAAACGTATGATAATGGATACACGAAATTGAGCTCTAATTCAATGCTGTAATGGTTTATTTTACTTTGAAGCCGAACTTATACGATTTAATCGACAATTCTTACATGATGGGGGGCTTGTTTGCCAACATTCTATACATCTGCGAGCAATCACGTTAGGTTTTCATTTCCTACTGCAGGTGGTCACTGCTGTTTTCGGTTTCATTTCGAATCGTTCCCATTGTAAAGAGGAGGCTGTTAAAAGTGTCCACTAAAAATGTTTGATTGGTTACTTTGATGTCTCACAATAGGAGAACGACTGCTTCATTGCAGTGGTTAGCAGGTTCGAAATTATGGATTAGGTTATTTTTATTTTACTTTTACGTTTTCTACCTTATACAGAGGACTAGCTGATACCCGCGACTTCGTCCGCGTGGTTTAAGTTTTTTTGATTCCCCCGGGAACTCCTTAATTTTCCGGAATAAAAAGTAATATGATAAAAGATAAAATGTCACTCTTGTGAGCTTCAACTATACCTATGCCAAAAATCACGTTGATCCGTTGCTCCGTTGTGGCGTGATTGAAGGACAAACCAACAAACCAATAAACCAGCAAACCAACAAACAAACACACTTTCGCATTTATAATATTAGTATGATAGTAAGTATATAGAATAGTATGATGCTGCCGTAGTGCCGTTTTCATGAAGGCTGAAGAACGAATGTTTTGAAGAAAGGATTGTAGAATCAATTACTGTACCTATTACATAACGGCTAGCCATTTTAAAAGACAGGGCCGTTTTCTAATAAAACGGTACAAAGTTTTTTAAAATTCTAACTGTGGTGGTAACTAGCCACGGCCGAAGCCTCCCAACAGGCATAAGTATCGAATCCATAATCAAATCAAAGTTTTTTCTAAGAAGGCTAAATTGTACAATGCTTTTCAGACAGTTTTATCGATTCCTTTCTTATTTTGCTTTTCTAAATCACATAATTGTTTTTATTGAGTCAAAGCAAAATTGAATATTCTGAAGCGTCTCCTTTGATGACGGTAGACAGGATCTGTCGCTAGAGACGCTTTGACACGGGCTCTAGTTAAAGCGAAATTGTTTTTAACTTTTTCTACCACTACGTTTTCCCGATGTTTAATAGCACCGCGGTTGTATAGTTTCTATATAGGTTTAAAGGAGTTAATTGAGCAAAGCAATCACAATGTAGCTGGATAAATTGAACTTATTTGATTAATTTTCTTTTTTTACTATGATGCAAGTAGAATTATCTTGAAGAGGTTCTCAGCGTAGTAATCTACGCTTGGCTTAATTAATACTAAGCCTCTTTTCTAGGAGTATGATGCAAGCGGAATTAATCGGAAGAAGTACTTAGGAACTAGCGTAGATTAAATGAATCTCTACTTAAACGCAATCTATGTGGCATCGTATTGGAACACTGAAATGAAACGATGAAATGATTTATTTATGTCACGTAGGACAACTTGTGTCGCTTATGTTAAGCCAAGACCACTGCTTCGGAAAGTTGATACTACTGAGAAGAGCCGGCAATTTTTAACATGTGATATTTTTCTTTTCATAAAAAGAAAAATGTTATATTATATGTTACATAACAAGTATTACACTGACTTGTGGGCTGCTGATTGCGGCCGGTTGCTTCCATGCAACTTTGTCATTAATAAAAATCATCAATAGTATAATAATTAAACAAATTCTTTAGAAATTAAATAATTTATTTAATAGAGAGCATTTCTAAAGAAATAAATTATATAGTAACTGTTATTATCTACAACAATGTTTACAACTTCAGACATGTAGTTAAAGTAAGAAAGGAGGGTATGAATTTACGAGCATCGGATATATTACCTACGTTTTATTTCCTATTTCTACGTACATTGTAGTGAAATCCATTTGTATTACATTGTAAAGGAACCGGGTTAGTATGGAAACTTTGAAGTTTCCATATTCTTGCGATAAAATACCAATTCTGTCAAAGTCAATATGGTATATTATATGCCTAGGGGTGGAACAAGACCCCCTGAAGGAAGACGTGTTAACTTTCATCTCGCGGCACACACTATATTTTTCATATCACCTGCAATGAAAGTGCGAGTTTAATTAAAATTGTATTTCTTATTTATGTTAGTTGCTAGGTTGTTGTTTACAAATATGATACCTGTCAGTTTGGTTGATGGTTGAATGACAATTATAAAGGTTTGAAATAAACAAAAGATACTCTGACAGAATTGAAAGGAGGGCTACGTCATTCATCGGTTTCTGTCCTAGGGCAGAAAACTATGATTTTCTACCCGCTGAATGACGTATTCGTCTGAAATTAACTTGTTTCGTGTAGCTCAACAGGCATTGAAACACGCATTTTCAATGCAGGTTAGATGAGTAAGAAAGTATGTTTATTCAAAATTATTAGGTACCTACACAGTAAGTACACACTCACTACACTTTATGAAAGTCACGTTTACGAAGTATAAGACGTGATAGTTATAATTAACGACAGACGAGTGTTCAAAATGCACCCTAGTCTGAGAAGAGCCCACAACAAACTCAGCAGGGTTTTTTTAATTATCATTTAATTGAAATTGTTAGTGATTGGTGAATTTATTGCGGTACAGGGCTCAAACTTAGATCACAGTTTCAAGTTTGAATTAGTTTAAACAGTTTTAGAAGACATTAAATTTCATGATCGGACGGCCTAGCGTAAGTTTACAAATCATTTACGTCGGCGTGCGGCGATGGGATCATATTATAATTTGTATGCAGCTGAATTGGTGATGCCCGCATCTCCGACCATGCAATGGGTGCTTTTTGTTTTTCCGGCATAAAAAAGTAAACAGTTGTAATATATTAAAGTCAAATTATATTTATTCAAAACTTTTTCCGGGATAAAAAGCCTATGTCACTCTCCAGCTACTCAACTATACCCATGGCAAAAATCACGGCGTGATTGAAGGACAAACCAACAAAACAATAACTAACAAACAAACACACTTTCGCAATAATTATAATATTAGTATGATTGGTATCTACACAGTACACTGTTTGAACGTCGATTAGGTATACAAATTATTAAGACGTGATAATTAACTATGAAATATTAAAACTAAAGCTACGAGGGTTCTAAACGCACCCTGGTCTGAGAAGAGCCTATAAAAAACTCATCCGGGGTAAATGATATTAGTTTGTAGGACTTTATCTAACAACTACCTATATCCATTCAAAAATCACGGCGATTTGTTAGGTTTTAAAAACCTATGGGTAAATACTTTTTGATTTTTCGGAATAAAATGCAGCTAGATATCCATCACAGGTAGGTATGCAAAAAAGGGAGTGGTGTTGAATTTCGTCAAGAACGATTCAGCGAATAGGCTGTCAAAGATACTATGCCTAGGCTGTGATAAAGTTAGATAGATAGCCAGCTAGGTAGCTAGACACATTTTTGCATTACTATCTTACTAAAATTACAGACATGTGAAAGCTTGAATGTTGGTCTGTATGTTTGAATGTTTGGTAGAGGTAGCTTAATATACCCTGCTATTTATCCCGGAAAATTAAAGATATCCCGCGGGAATCAAAAATTTTTAATCCATGCGGATGAGTTGCGGGCGGGTCAATTTGGGAATAGGCATGATGACAGTAACAAAGAATCAATGAAATTATGAATTTATCTAATGAAATAGGATTCATGGATTATATAAAACGTATTTATTTTTCTTCGAGTGAGATTGCTATTTATTTTGATAAAATAAAACTATAAAATACAGCAATCCGCCAAAAAGCGAATGACGTCACAATTGTTTGTTTTCGAGCTTTGACAATCACACTATTGTTTACTGCACACTGCACTGAGTACATTGGTAAAAACAATAGTGACGTCACAGACGACGACATGACACCGCGGAACGTTTTGGCGTGAATTTTAAAATTTAAATTTCAAATGCCAATTTTAGCTACTAAACCTTATTTTTCTGCTGAAATAAGATATTTTCTCGAAATAGTAGATACTTCCGATCATAATCTGACCATTTTTCAAAATCAGTCATCATGCCTATTCATAATTTCTTCTCTCTCGGGTCTTTCTTCTTTCTCGGGTCTGGCCTGGATACCCCTAACAGGTTAGCCCGCTACCATCTCAGACTGTATCATCACTTACCATCAGGTGAGATCGCAGTCAAGGGCTAACTTGTAGTTGATTTTTAAACAAAAACTACCAAATTTTCTTAATTTATAACGTTACAAAGTTAGAAACAAGATGCCTTTAAAAACTTCGACTCTAAATTTAACAAGGTCTGAAATTATGTAAAACGCATTAGGGGCGTAATAGGAATATTCTTGTGACAAACAACTTTTCAAGAAGTTTTAGAGATAAGAGAAATCATAAGACGAAAGTCCCAAGACATTACGTGAAAGGAATACCAAAGTTCACGAAATTATTTCCATACTTACGTAAATAGTAGCTACGCTTCGTCATTTTAATGAAAGCTAAAGGATTTCTTATTACTTATTCAGTAAAGTTAATTCTAGACTTATTCTAATTAGTTCTTAATGAGTTTACATAAAATAACTTTTCTTTCAATATCAGCACTTAATGGGTATTTAAATTAAATTCAGACCGTTGTTAAACACTAAGAAAAAATTTAAAGCAACTAGGCATAAATATAAAATTATCTATTGCCGAAATAAAATAAATAGGGGTGTCCTTCGAGAGTTTAATAGAGGGGCTTACGGAAAATTGTTACCTGGGCCGACGTGGCACTGTAGTGATGTGCACATTCATATTACTCAATAATATAGTATCGATGATTGATGAAATAAAATTGGAAGAGACTGGACTGGACATTGAACATTATCGAGTTACAATAACACGTCTTATCACGTGAAATTAAAAAGGGTTTATCATTTTTGATTGATTTTTTTAGAAGAATAAATGAAATAAAAAAAATAAAACCGGTTCGAGGAGCATGGATTTATCATCATAACAAATAATTCTTTTGTACATTTCTATAATCTCTAAAATAATACTTAACAGGTCAAAATAATTGTTATCTGATACCTTTTTTATAGTGCACTTTATGAAAACATATAGCACGAGATTAGACTTGTCCCTTTATTTCAGATATTGTTTAAAACAAAAATAGCTGCCTTCAATAGGTACGACTACTTTCTTAATCAGTACACGTCACCTTTTTCAAACTAGATCCAAAATAGTTAGTTGTATGAAGTGTTTAAAAAATTATCAAAAATATACCTACTTAAATAAGCATGTATAATTATTATTGCAATAGAAAAATCTAGTAGGAACGTAGTAGTAGTAAGCAGAGCATTCAATGATCCTAGGAAAACCTTTCTAAGTACTGGTGATCGATAGCTTATAAATTGTATTACAATTGTTTGGGTGTAATCTTGCTCTTTATTAATAGTCTTGATCGATAAATTCAGATCCCAAGGTTTTGGAACAGCGACGTCGCATTGGAAAACGCAACGTTGGACTCACATGAGGCGGACAGACGACAATAATTATATCAAACAAAAGGGTGTGGAATACCCTCCCAGCGCACGTGTTTCCTGCCTCATATAACTTAAGTATCTTCAAGGTGAGCGCGTTCCATCCTAGACCTCATCATTGCTTTGCACTAAGCAAGATTGTCGTCAAGCGAAATCTATTTCGCAATAAAAAAAGCAAGTCACAGGTAGCGTGGATGAAGGTTGCGTAAGATCGCGGCGTGTGGATGTCCCAACAAGGCACTTGTTGAATGTTGGATTACAGCGTTACATTGCGGAAGTCCATGATAATGTTTGGAAGATTTGTGTGGTGGGGTGAATATCGGAAGCTACAAGTGCAAGATAAACAGTACATACTGTGCCACATAGATTATTAACCTATTGTGGCGGATTATAGCGAATTAAACTTCTAGTTCTTTCATTAAGAGACTTATGTCCTACAATGCACGTTTTCAGACGACAATGACGAGAAATAAATTATAATGAGAAATATCGATATCGATACTTGCTTGCCCAGCTGGATGGGGCTTATAACACAGTTAAGGCACGGGATCGTCCGATCGGTCGAATCGCTCTGTTTACATTTGCTACGCTTGTGTAAATCCCTGCTCACTTCGTCAATTAAAGGTTTAGCCCCACTACAGACGTGGCACGTATTCTTTGTACAAATATGTCGCAGTGCATATCTGTGGGCCTTAAGTGGGCCGAGCTGCATACAAACTCATACAAAGAATATTTGCCGCTACGTGCCGCGCCGTGCATCTGTAGTGGGGCTAGACCTTTATAGTACTATGATATTTATTTGTAGTATAATGTAATAGTAATGCTATACATTGTAAATATTATTATATATTATCTTACGCCATGCTTAGACTCTACCACGAGTTCGGAGGTTCTGATGAGAAGAGCCAGCACAAAACTCAGCAGTTGCTCTTTTAAAAAAAAGTTAGCTTTAAAGGATTTTGATTAATTTGATACAGGGATAGATTGAATTCCTGGGAAGGACATATTATTCTTTTTATCCTGGAGAATTTAAACTACGCGAATGAAGTCACGGGCATCAGCTATCATAAATTGTATTTCCTTGGAAATTTCCGTCAGCTAATCCCTCGCAGTAATCCCTGCATGGAAATTAATATCATGCCAATATCAGCGGCGCACACTTCCAATAACCCGACACCGAAGCGATCATCGCCGTATTAACTGGCTCCCAGGATTAATCTGTACTCTGATTATATGTTACGAAACTCTTTGTGTGTTAGCTGTAACGTAATATATATTCTGCCCGTAATATAATATGTAACTACCTCGTTGGTCTAGTGGTTAGCATATTCGACTGAGGCCGACGAGGTCCCGGGTTCGAGTCCTGGGTCAGGCCATAAGCAGTATTGGATTTTTCTGGCAAGAAATTCTCAGTAGTAACCGGGAGTTAAGAAATCGGAGGTGTTTCACCCCCGTGCCTCGGAGAGCACGTTAAGCCGTCAGTCCTGCACCTAACCTCTCACCGGTCATGTCGGATTTTCCGTCTCATCGGGCTATGAGAGTAAAGGGACAGAGAGTGCATCTGTATAAACGCACACATTTGTGCACTATAATATTTGCGCAGATGGCTAATTTTTCTGGAGATAGGCCGCCGTGAAAAAAATTCGGTCGGGAGGATATTAATATACGAGTTATATACTTGTAGCATTCCTACTACCGTAAGTATTTAACTATCCTAACAAACTGTTAATACAATTTGTTTTTTTCAAATAATTTTTTTAAAGTGCTTTAGTAACGTCAAATGAATCTACCACTAGTTCGGAATGACATTCCTCGGTAGGAACTACGTAGGCACAAAATAGGCGGTTGCTTTTTTAGCATTTTTTATTCCTTAATTTTCCGGGATAAAAAGTAGCCATTGTCCTTCCCCGGATAGGTACTAAAATTCTACATCAATGTTCTCCGGGATGCAACCTATCTCTAGGTATACCAAATTACTTCAAAATCGGTTATAATATTAGTATATATGATTGATGCAGGTTTTACATAATTATAGGGCTGCAGGCTACTTTTTTCAGAACTTTTTTTAGGCAGATAATTGATCGTGGATGCGTTATCAAGTCATCGGTCTAAATCTGAATGGTCTGCTTAACATCATAATATCTCCGCTCTGCTTCAGTGGATAGGCAGCCTAAAGGGGTGAGAGAAAATATTACCATTTTGTTATTTCAGGCCTTTGCTAAAGGTAAAACAAATACTTTAGCTAAACGGATGATCCGGATTGTCATAATACGACACGGCTTAGAGCAAAAATGATTTCTATTTTCGGAATGGAAATTTTGAATTCTCATTATGAAATGTATCTGCCTAGTTAAAATTTAATCCTGCTTGTGGAATTGCTTCCATAGAAATGGGTGTCCATTTCCAGAGCATAGTATATTAGTCTCACCAACTTATCTGGCCCAATGGCCAAAATTTGAATTTACGAGTATTTGTATGCCTGTTCAGTTTTAGTTTTTAGAGGCCCTTCAATTGGGCAGGCCAACCACACTTTCACATTGACTAAAATATTAGTATGGATACTATGGATAGAACTTTTAACAACCTCTCTGGCGTAGTGGTGAGCGCTGTAGTCTTATGAGTTCGAGGCCCAAGGGTTCGATTCCCGGTAGGTGTAGGCCATGCCCCTAATAGGTTTCCCAGTCAAAGGATAACTTGCAGATAAATTAAAAAAAATCGATCGACCTGGAGGGGCTTCTACCCGATCTCATAACTAAATGTTGTTACTAAAATTAGCTATCTTCGGGTACCAGCGACGATGTAGATGCCCAAAATTTAATAACTTGGATGCTGTCGAGCGAAGATGCGTAGCCACGGATACGGTAAAATGCTAAGGGACATATTGAGGAGAAGAGAGGAAAGGGAAAAAGAGGAAAAGAAGAAGATAGAGATCTAGAGGGTCATGCATGAAGTCACGCTATGCAGTTCCGTGCTGACACCTGGCCGACATGGGGGAGGTTATTTTAGTCCGTGCAAGTAGGACACGACACTTTGAAGAGTTGCGTCTACAACAGCTTGACGCAAAACGCCACATGCAAAAAGTTCGGCCGAAGCAGACGTACACTTATTATGTGTACAATAGCAGTGGTCAACTTTATTGTGAGTCGTGCCGGCGGACTTTCCTGACCAAGTTTGGCTATGCTAGCCACATCCGCGCACACTCCAGAAAGTAGGCAAAGTCCGCCGTTGGCGGATACGCCAAGGAGGACATCATCATCATCATCATCATCATCAGTCCAGGCAGAAGTCCGGAGGGATTTTTTCCTCCTCCGAAAAAATAAGGGTATCTTCGAAACACTGCGGTTACCGCTCATCAGCGGGAAGTAACTTGAATACGATTTCAAGAATATTTAATTTATCATCTATTTTAGTCGAACTATTTTCCATTGTAAATATTCGTAGTCTGTGGTTAGTGCATTAAATTTTTACCGAAATCCGCTATCTACGAAACTTTGCGGTTACCGCTCGTCTGCGGGAAGTAAGTTTAATACGCTTTCGAGAATATTTAAGCTTGCCAATATTGCAATAATGTTTTTCCAAGCCACAGCGGTTTTCCATTCGCTGTCGCTGCAATTTCATTGTTATGAAGTTGATGTTACTCCTTTCCACCCCCGGCGTTGTTCGAATTGCTAAGCGGAGATTTGACTGCAAAATGGAAATAATTTATTAAGCGGTTCACGGTTTCTGTACTTCTGTAGACACATATAGGTTTACACTACCCCTAACAAAGAGTTTTGACAGCTGCTGTATTGCCTCATTTTGAATCTTTTTGACGCAAAAAAATATTATGTATATTATTAATAATTAGAATAGGTACTAAAATTCTACATCAATGTAATTTCCACATCAATCTAATTATATGATAGTCCGTGTGTATTAAGTTTTTTCTATTAATTAATAAATACCAGAATTTTCCGGGATAACATTTATAATATTAGAATGGAAGAATTAGCCATTCTTTATTATCCATCTATATTAGCCATCTATATTATAAGGATTAATTTTTCAAGCAAAAGCATAATTTCAGGCAGTATAATATAATTTTGTAATTTGTCTTTTGGATTTGCATTGTATGTTAAGGGCCCCTGTGGAAAGTGCGGTGTAATAGGGGTTTTAGTTTACCGCTAATGTCCGGAAACCGTTGTATAATAGAAAATCAATTGAAACAATATTAGAAAAGCATAATCAATTTATTCTTGAATGTTGTAAGTTTCCGTAACTTGAACGCTTGACTATAAAATCAATTTGTCACCTGTCACACAACTCAACAATTTTTATAAAACGAAATTAAATACTTATTTAAAAAAAATTGCGTGTGTCACCTCCGACGCACGCTTGCAGTTTACGAACGAAAAGTGTTACCACGGGAAGATAAACATAACGTAACGTAACGTAACGGAGAAAGTTTGATTTTACTCCCCATAAATTTTCATACATATTTCATATATATGAAAGTCGATTCTTAAGGAGTAAACTCCATTAAAATAAAATATTAGTGTGCGAGATTAGTTTCAATCACAAGTTCAAAACAAATCACAAACAACGGCTGTCAACTTTTCCTAGGAAATAAATGTCGTTGCGCCTCGGGTTGACCCTGCCGGTGAAAGCTGTGCCATAATACGTTTTTTCAACCGACTTCAAAAAAAGGAGGAGGTGCTCGATTCGACTGTATTTTTTTTTTATTTTTTTTTTGTGTTTGTTACCTCAGAACTTTTGACTGGGTGGACCGATTTGGATGATTTTTTTTATTTGAAAGGGCATACTTCCCAAGTGGTCCCATATAAATTTTATCGAAATCGGTCGAGCGGTTTTTAAAATATCAACAATAAAATAAGTACTTTGTATAGCGTGTGCTTGTTGTTGTAAAGTTGGCGCGGGAGTTTGAAGTCGGTTGTTTAAAAAGATTTTTTTATATTAAATTATTTTCTTACCATAAAGTCCCATAACAATGTTATAGTGGCAACTTTATTGTGTACTACCGTCTAGCCTATGGGCTAATAAGTAATATTAATTTGACTTAAACTTCTGCTTAAAATTATTTCAACATCTAATTTACAGTCTAATATCTGTCCTTAATCTTACTTAATATTATGAATGCGAAAGTTTGAATGGATGTATGGATGCATGGATGGATGTATGGATGGATGGGTGTATGGATGTTTGTTACTCAATCACGCCCCGACCGCTTAACGGATCTGGCTGAAATTTGGCACAGAGATAGATTATAGTCTGGAATAGCATATATAGGCTCCTATTTATCCCGGAAAATTAAAGAGTTCCCGCGGGAACCACAAAACGTCAATCCACTCGTACGAAGTCGCGGGCATCAGCTAGTTTGTTCTTATGTCTTAGTGTTCACTTCGTTTTTTGACCTACTTAAGTAGCACACTTAAAAAAAAAAAAAAAGACAAGCACTAATACACTACACAGCTTTTATATGCACTTTTTACACTAGTTCGAACGGTTTTGTTCTTTAATATACCGTGAGAAGCGTTATAAGAATAGGAGTCTGAGATTAAGATTCTATTCGATAAAGTAATATTTCTCGACAGACAAAGAATCGGAACAAAAGGGGATACACTTGCCAAATCGAAATTAAATATCTGCCAATTTGAAAGTAGGGCGTCAAATGTTCTGGAGATCAATTTTCGATTTCATTTAATTTCCTGAAAGAGATGTTATATTTGCATACAAAGGATATTTTTATGGAAAATGTTGGTGGCAATTTGATATTCTTTTATAAAATCAGGGATTTATGGGACTAAAATATCGTTAGTGAACGATAGTAGAGAATACTAAGCAGACGTTAGGGTCCTTCAAATATTATTATGATAATAAGTATTAAATTCCTCTCCTATCACTACATTTTTAGGGTTCCGTAGCCAAATTTGGCAAAAACGGAACCCTTATAGATTCGTCATGTCTGTCTGTCTGTCTGTCTGTCTGTCTGTCTGTCTGTCTGTCTGTCCGTCCGTATGTCACAGTCACTTTTTTCCGAAACTATAAGAACTATACTGTTGAAACTTGGTAAGTAGATGTATTCTGTGAACCGCATATTTTCTTACAAAAATAGAAAAAAAAACAATAAATTTTGGGGGTTCCCCATACTTAGAACTGAAACTCAAAAATTTTTTTTTCATCTAACCCATACGTGTGGGGTATCTATGGATAGGTCTTCAAAAATGATATTGAGGTTTGTAATATCATTTTTTTCTAAACTGAATAGTTTACGCGAGAGACACTTCCAAAGTGGTAAAATGTGTGTCCCCCCCCCCCGTAACTTCTAAAATAAGAGAATGATAAAACTAAAAAAAATATATGATGTACATTACCATGCAAACTTCCACCGAAAATTGGTTTGAACGAGATCTAGTAAGTAGATTTTTTTTAATACGTCATAAATCGTAAACCGCAATTTACCTTTCATTCAATACACTCAAAATATATTTAATATAAAACTTATATTTAATGTTTGTACGGAACCCTCGGTGCGCGAGTCCGACTCGCACTTGGCCGGTTTTTTTATGAGTTTTCATTAATAGAATATTATATTCTTTCAAAATACACTCCGAATTTCGTAATAATATGTAAACCTAAAATTTTATTACGAAAATTTTATTTTATTACTAGCTGATGCCCGCGACTGCGTCCGCGTGGATTGAAGTTTTTTGGTTCCCGCGGGAACTCTTTAATTTTCCGGCATAAAAAGTAGGTAGTCTATGTGCTATCCAGACTATAATCTGTCTTTGTTGCTTATTGCATCCAAATCCGTTAAGCCGTTCTGGCGTGATTGGGTAACAAACATCCATCCATTCATCCATCTATCCATCCAAACTTTCGCATTTATAATATTAGTAAGTATTAGTATAGAAGTAAGTATAGATTATCTCACAAACAGTATTAAAATCACCTGTTTGATTAACCATCTGAATTCCAATCATTACCACAATAGTAGAGTCTTGAATAGAATGATTGACGTCGTCTTTGTGAGCATTGCTGAATGTTAGCGTCTGCTAGCACAAAGGATTGATTGAAGCTCTAGCTTAGCATAACATTAATGTAGATATACCTACTTGATGTATTTAGATTTTAGATTCAGTAAATCCACATATTCTCTATGTCGGTATGTACACAGTACTTATGTACGATAAGTAATCAATCAATCAATCAAATATCAAATCAATAAAATATCAATCTATCAATCAATCATACTAATATTATAAATGCGAAAGTGTGTCTGTTTGTTGGTTTGTCCTTCAATCACGCCGCAACGGAGCAACGGATCGAAGTGATTTTTGGCATGGGTATAGTTGAGGACCTGGAGAGTGACATAGGCTACTTTTTATCCCGGAAAATTAAGGAGTTCCCGGGGGAATTAAAATAAACTTAAACCATGCGGACGAAGTCGCGGGCGTCAGCTAGTCAAATATAAATATTATAAATGCGAAAGTTTGGATGGATGTATGTATGGGTGGATGTATGGATGGGTGTTTCTTACTCAATCACGCCCCAACGGCTGAACTGATCTGGCTGAAATTTGGCACAGAGATAAATTATAGTCTGGAATAGCACATTAGGCTACTTTTTATCCCGGAAAATTAAGGAGTTCCCGCGGGAACCAAAATACCTCAAACCACGCAGACGAAGTCGCAAGCATTCGCTAGTTAATGTTTAAGTTTAAGTTTATGTGTCGGTCAATAAACATTTATTTATGACTAGCTGATGCCCGCGACTTCGTCCGCGTGGTTTGCCTATGTCACTCTCCAGGTCCTCAACTATACCCATGCCAAAAATCACGTCAATCCGTTGCTCCGTTGCGGCGTGATTGAAGGACAAACCAACAAACCAACAAACCAACAAACAAAGTGACTTTCGCATTTATAATATTAGTATGAAGTATGATATGATGATATGATATAATATTTAGTATGAATGATTTACTAGCTGTTGCCCGCGACTTCGTCCGCGTGGATAGATTTTTTTTGGTTCCCGCGGGAACATTTTAATTTTTCGGGATAAAAAGTAGCCTATGTGTACCCAGAGACAGACCATAATCTGTCTTTGTGCCAAATTTCATGCAAGATCCCTTCACCCTTGCTGGCTTGATTGAGTAACAAACATCCATCCATCCATCTTTCTCTCCATCCAATTCTTCGCATTTGTAATATTAGTAGGTACTTATAGAAGTAACGATTATGGTGTTGTAAAGTGTATGTTGCAGATTTCGACAACCTCCCTAGTGCAGTGATGAGCGCTGCAGTCTTATAGTGGGAGGCCCCGGGTTATTTATTTATTTATTATTTTAATCTTAGAACGACCTAAATCCATGCAGCCCTAGTTGTGCGTATCACGAAGATCATCATTACAAAAGATTTTGAGTCAAAACTCAAAATGGTATTTCACAATATCTTGTTTACAGTCGAAATCGTTAAAGATAACTAACAAGGCTAAGATGAAAGCTGTTGTAGTTCTCCTAAGACCTAACAATAGACGGATGTAACTGCGGATGAAAGGCATTGTTCAAACAAACGACATCTGCACTGGGCGTTGAAGTACTTCAAGTAGTAATTTATATTAATGGCAGATCCTTATTCCTTAAATAATATTATATGATAAAGATAATACCTAATATAAGCTTCAAGATATGATAATAAACTAGCTGATGCCCGCGACTTCGTCCGCGTGGTTTAAGTTTTTTAAATTCCCCCGGGAACTCCTTAATTTTCCGGGATAAAAAGTAGCTTATGTCACTCTCCAGGTCCTCAACTATACCCATGACAAAAATCACGTCCGTTGCGGCGTGATTGAAGGACAAACCAACAAAACAAAAAACCAACAAATCAACAAACAAACACACTTTCGCATTTATAATATTAGTATGATTAATCTCTTTGATTTTCTGGCATTAAAATTAGTCCAGGTCCTCAACTATACCCAATTACCCATACAAAAAGATCACGTCGATCCGTTGCTCTGTTGCGACGTAATTGAAGTACAAACCAACAAAAAACACACTTGCGCATTTGGAATACATATTATAGTATGATTTTGTCTTCATACCACTGAAGAACCGAATAGCCTAGCTAAGAAAAGAAGAAGAAAAACGTCGCGAGGAATGCCTGATAGTTCTCTAAAGTATAAAGTATCTAAGGTGTGTTATTTTCTTAGGTCATTTATTTGCCTCCCGATCATGGAGATAGGAAATTAGTACCTTCTCTCCTTTAGCATTGCTCCCGATTGTGAAAAATCATCGCAATCATAAACGTTTATGAAACGGATAATTCAAATTAATTTAAGGAGTTCATAGAAGCCTTCATGTCAAAAAGCACGTATGAACTCCTTAAATAGTTCGAGTAGGTAACACGTTTTAAGCTCTCAAATGATTACGATTTTCTTTTAGACAATAATTGGGCCTCTGACTTTAAAAAACCGCGTCTCGACGCCATGCCATGAAGGTCGAAACGCGTGTACCATTTTTAACCGACTTCCAAAAAAGGAGGAGGTTTTCAGATCGGCGCTTATTATTATTTTTTTAATGTAAGAGTATGTCGGTGCATATCTCCGTGGTTTCTGAATCGATTTGATTTTTTTTTCTATCAGTCGTTAGAGGAAGCTCTCGAGGTGGTCCCATCAAAAATTTTGACTCCAAATCCTCAACTCTGACACTAAAAAGTTAAAAATAAAAACTTTTTCCAAAATACCGACTTCCAACGCCATTGTACAGTACAAAATAATTTTGTTTACTACCCACTATGTTGAAGTCGGGCGAGCCTGATGCGTCAACTTTGCACCTTGTTATGTTATTTAATTATGTTGCATTTGAACGGCGGCCCATGTCAGAAAAGACGGGTGACGCGTTGGTAAAGCGCGTCTCATTTTTCGGGTTGCGGGTTCGAAGCCCTTCCGGCTTCTCCCCCGATATATACTCGTATATTGGAAAGAATTTTTTGCTTATAAACAAAACAAGCTTTAGTAGGTAGTTAGGTATAGCGTTTTAAAGTTGTCAATCCCCAGCGACCTAAATGCCTACTGGAGCGTCGAGAGCTATATTTACCCACGCGTCCCCTCAGTGGGTTAATTTTAACATCAATGGCCTTTTTTAACCCCCGACGCAAACAGAGGGGTAGTTATAGAGATATAATATGTGTGTAGGTATAGGCCCCAAAAGGTTGAACCCATTTTGATTAAGATTTTTTTCGATTTTCATTTAGTTGTTTGGACTGGCGCAGTCTTAACGTGGGAGGTGCCAGGTTCGACCCCCGGCAGGGTCAATTAGGAATTTATTTCTGAAGTTTCTCTGGTCTGGCGGTGGGAGATGAGATAAAATCTTGTAAAGCGTCAGGTTTCAGAGATATTATAAGCTGTCAAAGCTGAACTGGTGACGCCATCAATTAGATGATGATTTTAACTGCCAGCTATTGATTAATACAGGTTTTATGAGTTGCACAATTTCACCAAAAAAATAAAAATGGCGGAATGGCCAAAATATTCAAACCCCTTGGATTTATAAAATCACTCAACTGTTTCGGACTTGAGATTAGTAAATTAATTAGGGCGTAAGCGACGTAACTCCGTATTTCGACGTAATGTAATTATGTTTAATCTCGTCGAGGATTTAAGGCTATTCAGGTTTAAATTGATGCTTTTCATACAAAAGATCAGAAAGGTACAATATTATGTAGATTGTAGGTACGTTTTAAGAAATTGAATATCACTTGCAGTGAAGGAAAACATCGTAAGGAATCTTGCATGAGATTTTAAAGGGTTTGCAAAATTTAATTCAAAATTCATATGCTTTTTATTCAAATTTCAAATAAATTTTTACAAGAGCTGTTGCATCGTCAAATGAATCTTTCACTAGTTTGGAAATGCCATTCTTACCGTGCAGAACGAGAGAAAAACTTGGCGATTGCTCTTTCTTAAAATTAATTAATATAAATAAAACCAAATGTGTTTGAAATCTGTCAAATCATTATGTTGTTAGAATGTGTTCTGGCTAGAAATTCTCAGTACTAGCCCTGAGTTCGGAAGTTCCTCGTGCCTCGGAGAGCACTTTAAGCCGTCGGTCTCGGTTATTATCACTAACATGATAATAGTCGTTAAAGCCCGCTTACCCGCATTGGAGCAGCGTGGTGGGTCTAAGCTCTTATTCCCTCTCTCCTATGAGAGTGGAGGCCTGTGCCCAGCAGTGAGATGTTAATGCGCTGTAGTGGTGGTGGTGGTGGTGGTGTGTGCAAATGTGTGTATATCTGCCAATGAAGTGCAGCTTATGCACTTCTCATTTAGGCATTGTCACTTCTCATTCTGAGGGAATACCCGTGCTCAGTATCAGTAGTATGAAGTGTGAAATGCTGACTTATGACGTCATCTAGTTTCGACGGACATTTTTGCTCTAATTCATAGTAATAAACTGTTTATCAAACCTAAAATTAATAGAGGACGTGAACTTTACCTCTTTAGAAGGCCCTTCATCAGAAAAATATAATATCATCATAAAATAATCCATAGCCATACTAATATTAAAAAAAATGAGAAAGTGTGTCTGTCTGTCTGTTTATCTGTCTGTCGCTACGCTTTCACGACCCATCTGTTCCACCGATTTTTGCGAAATTTGGTATAGGGATAGTTTGTATCCCAGGGAAGGACATAGGCTAGGCATATCCCGGAAAATTTAAGAGCTCCTGCGTGAATCAAAAAACATTAATCCACGCGGACGAAGTCGTGGGCATCATCTAGTATGTTTAATATTAGTCCCTAGTACAGCTTTATAGCAGAATTACCATTTCCAAATAAAACAATTAATTTTGATTAAGACTTGACTAAATTATTAACTATTGTCTAGGCAAAATACGAATAGTTAGAATCCGGAAATATTTAAAAAAATCTGTTAAGAATTTCTTTTTATCACCATAATACAGACGACTAGTTTTATTTTTTAATTTAGTAGGTTTAAGTAATATAAAATACATAATATATTAGTTTATTTATCTACTCCAGCATCGAAAAGTTCCAATTTCGAATTTGACAACTATATCGAATTGAACCCTCTTTCGTGTTTGCGTCTCATAACGATACAGTTCGTTGTATGGGAGCTGTATCGTTATGTCGAGTCGTAGCTGTATCGATATGGTTATCTTCATAAATAGGATACCTATAGCTTAGCGGCTCTGGGTTCTGGCACTTGATTGATTTGACTTTTTTATTTATTAATTTATAAAGTAAAAAATTATAAAGACGTCCTTGTCGTAGATAAAATCTTGTATGCAACTGTACGTAATTAGTCATTTTAATTCTCGTACTATCCTATTTTGATACTCGGCAAGCCTCGTATCAAAAAACAGCACTCGAATTAAAATGACCCTCATTACGATACAGTTGCATAAATAGCTATTTCATACGTTTATTAAAAGTATGATATTATTTGTGTAACTGTTTATGCATTAGTATGTAGGGATTTGTTTGTATGTTTATTGATACACCACCCGCAAGTTAATCTCCTCAACTTCTCCTAATCCTAAGGTTGCCTGGCAGAGATCGCTGCTAAGCGATAACCCCGCCTTTTTGTAATCTACTTCGTTCTTTTATTTTTTTTCTATGTCAAAATAAAGAGAAAAAAAATTAATAATAATTAAATATGTTCTATAAATTACTTAGGTTAGATAATTTCATTACGTTTTCTACTAAAAAAGAGGAATAGGATACAGATCAAAGAATTTCTAAGTGAATAAAACGTTTCTAATAATATTAATACGGCAGGTACTTACTGATATCTGCATAATAAAACTAACTGGTATGCAAGGGTGTGCTGTTTTAGTCACAGAACTAATGAAAACCGGCCAAGTGCGAGTCGGACTCGCGCACCGAGGGTTCCGTACAAATCTGTAGTAAGTTTTAAATTAAATGTTTTTTTTATATATTTGAGTTGATTGAATGAAAGGTAAATTGCGGTTTACGATTTATGACGTATTAAAAAAAAACTACTTACTAGATCTAGTTCAAACCAATTTTCGGTGGAAGTTTGCATGGTAATGTACAACATATATTTTTTTTAGTTTTATCATTCTCTTATTTTAGAAGTTACGGGGGGGGGGGGGGGACGACACATTTTACCACTTTGGTAGTGTCTCTCGCGCAAACTATTCAGTTTAGAAAAAAATGATATTACAAACCTCAATATCATTTTTGAAGACCTAGTTTCGGAAAAAAGTGGCTGTGACATACGGACGGACAGACAGACAGACAGACAGACATGACGAATCTATAAGGGTTCCGTTTTTGCCAAATTTGGCTACGGAACCCTAAAAATAACTCCCATTGGTTCTGTCAACAGAACTGATGAACAGAACTATTGGGCATATACGCACTTTGAGGCAGAGACATTCTCAAAATCAGGTGATGTTTTAAACGACAAGCTAATAATATAGTAGGTAGAGTCTTTTCATTATTGAAAATACTCTACTACTGACTTATGTCAGTTTACACACGAATTTTTGAAAAGAAAAAATTAAAATCGCATTCTGGCGACACCAATAATTGCTGTCAAGTACTTTTGAAGTGTTTCTCACATTTGTATTATTCAATTACCTTGCAATTTAACCACGTAAATTGACTTATTGAACAGGTTCTGTTTCTTATTCGACAAGCTACAACAAATTTTATAGCCAACTCCTAGACTATGCTGGCACTTTGTTAGTAAGATGCCAGTGTCTACGTGTCTTAATACGTCTTCGTTAGCATATCTCCATCTCAGACATTTGTTTACAGCGCGCTGATTGATCACGGCTTATATGGATTAAAGGTACGTTCCTTTGTACGTGATACGTTATTGTGGAGAAATACATAAATGTTTACATAAATAAATGACTGCCTCGTTGGTTTAGCGGTTAGCGTAGTCGACTGCGGATCACGAGGTCCTGGGTTCGATTCCCGGTCGGGCATCAAAATTGTTAGGTATTGGGTTTTTCAATTAAGAAATTCTCAGTGCCAGCCCGGAGTTGGAAGTTGGCGGTGTTTCACCCCCATGCCTCGGAGAGCACGTTAAGCCGTCGGTCCCGGTTATTATCACTAACATGATAATAGTCGTTAAAGCCCGCCAACCCGCATTGGAGCAGCGTGGTGGGTCTTAGCTCAAATTCCCTCTCTCCTATGAGAGTGGAGGCCTGTGCCCAGCAGTGGGACGTTAATAGGCTGTAGTGGTGGTGGTGGTGGACATAAATGTTTTACAGACATCAAGATGACTATGAATTAATGATACCTACTACGTTAGAACCAACGCATCGATCCTCGAACAACTAAACATCACGAAAAGGCTATCAACCACATGTCTCCAGAGGATCCTTGATTATTTCGGCCACATTGCCAGAAGGGAGGGACACAATCTTGAAAAGATTGTCATTACTGGCAAAGTGGACGGCAAGAGACCTCGGGGACGTAGACCGATGCGTTGGTCAGTCAAATCCGCACCGCTCTCGATAGCAAGGTCCACGAAGCCCTGCATGTCGCAAAAAGTAGAGCAACATGGCGCGACATCGTCCACAAAGAATTATTGGTGGAAGGGGTCACGACTCTCAGTAATGGGGAATACGACGCAAGGAGGAAGACTACGTTTGCTTAGCAAAATCCTCGCTCTGCATCGTATTACTCATTGCTGAGGGTCGTGACCCCATTTCATTAATCACATAATGGCAGGGGTTTGAATAATAATGCGGTGCGTCCCATTCCCAGGTCCTTTCGCATGCGACTCGACTAAGAGTACTATTTCAACTCATAGGTTACTAATGATAATTATCAGATGTTAGTGATAATAGCCGGGACCGATGGCTGAACATGCTCTCCGAGGCACGGAGGACGCGAAAAGGCCAAATTCGGTCACCCATCCAGTTACTGACTTGGGTAACTGGACAACCTAACAACTGCAATCGACTCATATGCGTTGTCGCAACTTAGTAGGTCACTCCTCTCTTTATAATCATGATTCTAAACCATATTAAAATTCATCAGTAAGTGTAAGTGGCAGTGGGCAGGCTATACCAAGCTGAGTCGGAATGATCTAGAGTAGAGACCATGTAGGTACCTAAGCGTAGGACGTCTTCTAGTACGATAGATCGACGATCTAGCTAAAGAGGGGGTGCGGGAAGTGGCTGGATGAGGAATATTGAGGACCGGATGAATGAATCAATCAATCAATCAAATAATGAAAGACTGAAATATTATTCTTTATTGTACACCAAAACAGAAATAATCATAAACAAAGTCTAGTATATAGACGAAGTCGCAGGCATTAGGCTGCATCATTCACATTGCAGTGAACCCTGAAAAATGAACCGAATCATACTATAATGGTGTCGATTAACGTAATTTTCGGTAGCCAATTCGTTTTTGCTTTAAAATACTGACATGTTACTACATTTATCTACACATGTCATTTAAAAATCAAGCTTATTAGTTTGAACTCTAAAGTCGAATTTTGAGTATCGCAAAAAATATTTATGTGCCTCGATTTTCGATACAATACTCGTTACATTTATCAGGCAATAAAAGACTTTAAAGTATCGCCTATATGTGTTATATTACGTTGGTTATGGACAAAATGGGTTAGCGAATATTCTAGATTCAATTGTGTGGGTTCGCCGGGCCGCTCGGGTAAAGTGTTTCGGATTATATTGCCCGGATCGGATTTGGTTTTAAAAATGGAATCGCTTTTTGAGAGAGGAAGATAGTTTGAGGTAAGGGCTTGGACGCACACAACGCGCAACGCGCAAACTGCATCTAACCTGTTGTTAGTTGTGTCGCAGTGCGGGGTCCTGCTGCAAACAACTTACTTCACAAGATAAGTCTAAGTTCTAAGTCAGCTTCTAAGTTCCAACTTCATAAGTCCATGTTTTATGGTGCCACAGTACCTACATGATTTTTTAACTCACCGGGTACATGAACGAAGTAAAGAAGCGTAAACGTGAGCTCTGAATCTACCAATCACGAATCACCAACTATGAACCTGACCTGCCTATAAGATATGTTTTCTGGTTGTAAAATATGTTTTTTTTCATGGTTCTTCCAGGTTACGGAATGGTAACCACATACGGTTGATGCTACTGCATGCTAGCTCCGTTCATGTTTCTTGTGAGGTAAGTTTTTGCAGTGGGATCGCAGACTATAGGTATAAGGTGAGCGACGAAAGAGATCCGTAGCGCAACGCAACGCTATTAGAATCCATAGGAAATGAAAAACGTGTCTTCGTGGCAACGTAATCTACGTAATAGGGCAGCTACTGTTTGATACTGTCGCGTCGCACCGTATCGAGTCGCGTTGTCGCATTTGTCTCTGACTTAGGACAGGACCTTAGCAGTGCGTCGTAGTAGCCGACTCGCGCTCTGTTTGTCCATGGTCTTATTTTCATAATCCAATTAAAGATAACTTTTCGTTAGGTTAATTAAGAAAACATTGCTTCTCAATTAAAATATCTCTTAGCGATTTGACAATCGGACTTTTCCTATTCAAAGATCAAAATGTATTTTTGTTAATAATTATAACGATCCAAATAGACACTCCTCAGTAGTCTTAAACATTTCTTAATTCAATTAAAACTTTAATGAAGACCTTTGAACAGTTGATTGTGAAATCTAAACTGGCCCAGTGTTAAACAATTTTCAACAATCTGTCAGAAAGAAAACTCGATTTGTACAGTCGTTAAGGCCTCACGTAGACGTCCGCATTGCATCGATCCATCAGTGACCGATTTATATTTTACAGAAGCTGTTGTAAAGCTACATTATGCTAGTAGTTAAGATTTCGGCTCCTTTTTCATCAAGTCATGACGTGCTTTTATCCACGACGGAATGGAGACGGTATGTTGTGTTTGCCCTAAGAGGTTGTTTATGTATCTGTGCCTTGCCATTTGTTTGGTTGGTTTATTGGTTACCATTTTCCTAAAAATTACTGTACCAATTATAATGCGGTTTTTTGCATAAGATATGTATAACTTCTGAGATTCAAGCATGCTTGAACTTCTGAGAGGATCGTATTTTTTTTAAATTCCTAATGTTATGTCTTGTTAAGAAATTTAAATATCACTGGCTATAGTGGTGAAGTTTTCTTCCATTGTAAGGAAACTGGAATGACTGAGAGTTTTCCGTAATGTTCTGAAAGGTATGTCATGTTCGCCAGCCTGCAACAGGCTAGCGTGGTGTAATATGTCCTCTTATCGCTCTGACCGTGTAAAAAGCATCTAACATTATCAAAGACCGTTTGTCCTCTATTAAATTTTTGCCTTTAGTAATTCTGTCAAATCAAAAAACATTTTATTTAAAAAAAAACTTTTACTTGTTATTTTGAGTACTTTTGTGACTATTTTGATTCGGTACAGACTTTATCCGGCCGTTTATCGGGAGTCTGTGTTAGTTGAACAAACTTTGATGGAAAAGTAGCTCCGTTCCCCTCGATAATAGCTTCTTGTTTTCACAGTTAGTTACACAGTTACAAATTCGGAACCCTAAAAACTATCCTTACTATTTAGCCACTGAAAGTCTCTTACATTATCTTGCATAAATATTCAAGAACTAACTGCACTTCCTTGGAAGATCATCAAAGTTGAAATTCCCCGTCACTGCCAGGGCTAGGGGACATGACATTAATGGAATTTGGTTAAACCGCTCGCAGCCGAGCGAGTTTGGGGCAAAGCGTGTTAAAGGAGTTGACCTATTTTCATAATCTCAAGTTATGCAAGCTTCCTTCGAATTCAATATTTACAGAGTGAAATTTCATAATCCATGATAGACATTGTCTCGACTCAATGACATTAGAATCCAAACTAATATTTACTTGCACTTGCACGATGCTTCGTTAATTTTTAAATTATGTAGATCCATTTTCGCCGTTCGCGTTTGACTAATTAACTACAACTTTTATTTTAAATTTTTACCATTAAGTAATGGGGAAAAAAGGTAATCAGACCAAAAAAACTGGTGCAGTTTTGAAAATTGATACGTCCCGATGAACATACTAAAAATCCCCGAGGGTAGGGGGTGTGCCAAAGGTGGGTGAGGGGATTGAATGTCAACTTCAGATGTTTACCTAGAAATTGATATTTCTCGCGAAATATTTTTATATGGCTTATTAATATTATGGCTTTGGCAAAACCCAATTTAGTATCTTAGTAGGAGTAGTAAGCTACATTACTGCAATGTAAGGAACTCTCATAATTCTTTATTAGAAGCTTACAGAGATTATTAGGAGCTCACGTTCTGTGTCCGCAAACGACTGTTGGCTTTACCCCGGGGGATACCTAATCTGACGTTATAGATGTTTCCATTCTTGTTATTGCTTTGGTGAATGTCTGGCCTAGTTTTGAAAGTATAGTGGTCAAGACTTTCTCTTTTTACATTATATCCTTATTGTCCAACTTAATTATAGGAGTTTTCCTGGGATAATAATGTTATTTGATTAATGGAAAGGGGTCACGACCTTCAGTACCTAACGAGGAATACGACGCAGAAAATGAGAGTTTAGCGATGAACGGACGATAGCGTTACGTGCTCTCCAGGGCATGTGAAAAATGAACCCCAAAGTCGATCACCCATCTTTGATGTTGCTTAACCATTATTGTACCAACTTACCTTATCTATTTGAACGAATAAATTGATATAGATGTTTTGATTTAGGTTTGTTGAAAAACACAACTAGCAAGATGAGCCGATAGAGAACTTCTTAATATTGAGTTTTGACAAAGATAATCTAGAACATAATCTCAGTATGGGAATATTACTCTTCCATCTTTTATATTCTCCGAGATAGACACCTGAGAAATTTGTATGGCAGCCATCTTAAATCCGCCATTTTGAAATTTTTAGTAAGCCACATAACTGCAATGTAAGGTACTCTCATAGTTCTTTATTAGAAGCTTACAGAGATTATAGGGGCTAACGGTCTAGTGTCCGCTTTACCCCGGGGGATACCAAATGTGACTTTATAGATGTTTCCATCCATATTATTGTCGGAAACTCTTATAGAGAGTTGTGTAGCCTAGTTTTAAGCGTAGTTGGTCAAGATTTTCTTACTTTGTATCGTATTATTTCTAAAAGTTCTACTTAAGGGATGAAATAGTACTCTTAGTCAAGTTGTATGCGGAAGGCCCTGGGAACCCACCGCATTATTATCCCAAGAAAACCCTTGCCATTACGCCGCAGAAAGAGATTGTATTCAACATGATGCCCGAAACTTCCTACGGGTGGATTTAGAATCATCTTGGATGATGTAATGAGAATGGCCATTTGTAATGAAAATCACGCTTAAAGAGTAAGGACAGTGGGCATACTTAGACTTACTGACTGTTTTGGATGTTTGTACTATTTTTGGATATTTATTACTCCTTAACTCTACAATAGCTGAACCAATTAGGGTTATTCCAGACTATATTCTATCTCTGTGCCAAATTTCAGCCAGATCCGTGCAGTCGTTGGCGCGTGATTGAGTAACAAACATCCATACATCCATACATCCATACATCCATACATCCATACATCCATACATCCATACATCCATCCATCCATCCATCCAAACTTTCGCATTTATAATATTTATTTGATTTGATACGACTGCTCTGCCGTAGACACACATACATACACGAACCCTGAAAACAACACTCCTTTTTTGGGCAGTCGTGTAATAAAAAATCCCTCTCGAATGGAAGTACGGCTACCACTGCTACTACGAGTAGGTACGTAACGATACCACAGTCATTAATTAATTACCTTTGGAATCTTATTCACATTTTTATTGAATGATATTTTTTTGGGAATCACTGGATATTGAACTATAAGTGTTATGTATTTTTGGAATCTACTCATCATTTTCTAGATGATGATTATATAGTTAATCTTATTTTCGAATATTTTTTTTTCAACTTTAGACTTTAATGCGGAACCATGGTTACCCCATCAATTAAAAAAAAAAAATACTAGCCTATGTCACCCGGAATAAGCCGGGTTCTAACGATACCTCATTTATCAAAATCGGTTCAGGCGTATAGAAGTTATGTTGGAATATACAAACTCACATACATACATACATACATACATACATACATACATACATACATAAATACATACATACATACATACATACATACATACATGGACCCTGAAAACAATATACCCCAGACCAGACTTTACATAAGTGGCATTAAGTATTAACTTTTCCAAACAGGGAGACATAATAAAGTCAAGAAAAAAGCCTTATAAATGTAAAGATGTCTTTTCCAACTTCTCAAGTGGAAGCAGCTTCTCGAGTGGAATTAATGTAGATGATTGTCGATTTGAGTGTACCAGCCCTTTGTCAAATTAGACCTCGAAATTGGATATTTCATTTCAATTCGCTTTGAGGTTTTGTTTTATTCCACTTCTTTATTTGTGAGCCTATATTCGGAAAAATATGAAGTTATCAACTTATCATAAGTATTTTATGACGTGATTTATTGAGGCGTTCGAGGTAGCGCAGATAGGTATAGGTATTATTAAGGAAAGAAAGAAAGAAAGATCTTTATTTGAGCCACTTAGCTTATCTTTATCTTTCTTTACTTTTGACGTCCTCAGTGTGTAGCGGTGTTGTCTTAACGTGCGTAGGTCCCGGGATCGATCCCCGGCAGGTTCAATTTGGGAATTTATAATTTCTGAATTTTCCCTGGTCTGGCATGGTGGGAGGCTTCGGCCGTGGCTAGTTAGTAGTAGGCAAAGGCGTGCCGCCAAGCGATTTAGCGTTCCAGTACGATGCCGTGTAGAAACCGAATAGGGGTATGAGGTTAATATAACTGCCATGCCTCTAACAGGTTAGCCCGCTACCATCTTAGACTGCATCATCACTTCCCATCAGGTGAGATCGCAGTCAAGGGCTAACTTGTAGTGGAAAAAAAAAAGTTCCTTTGGAATCGTCACGTCTTCAATCACGCCGCAACAAAGCAACGACTCAACATGATTTTTGGAATGGGTATAGTTGATTATCTAGAGAGTGACATAGGTTACTTTTTATCCCGGAAAATTAAGGAATTAGAAATGATAAATGATTTATAAATCACCTCTCTTCCGCTTTTGGTCTAAATCCATTGTGACAGACAGAATACCATTCCAAAATCCAGCCAATCAGAAAAACTATGATTAACAAACATTGATGCAGGTTTGACATAATAGGACCACCGTTTTACGCTAATTTAAGATCACAGTTTGGCCAATTCTGTATAACCCAATCTCTAAACTAACCTAAAGTGACAGCTCTAAATTTAGTGCTGCTCCTTCCCGCAGGGAGTATTCTGAAAGGGATCTAGAAAGGGATTCTAGTTATCTAGTCTTAGATAAATTTTTCCATTGAGTATTAAACTATGCCTGATTTTTTATTTGATTTTTATTTATCACAACAACAAACTTACAATCACCTACACAATACTAAAATTAAAAATCATCATAAGTTAAGTGTAGTGATTAGGTACTTAAAAGTAAATACAACATGGTCTAAAACAAAAGCAACAACTATTAAGGCTAAAAGATTTAGATTAAAAATAAATTACAACACAAATAATTAATGTTACCATAGGAAACGAGGCTATAATAAAGAAATAATTAATTAAATTAACGTTAAAATATTATCAGAATTTTGTGAGTAGAATATTATTATCATCCTGTTACCAGAAGGACTAGCAGGTACAACTCAAGACCTCCAGGATTTAAATAACTTTTCTCGGAACTTGTAAAATGAGGCAGAAAAAGTATCGACAGTGAAATAAAAAACCGGCCAAGTGCGAGTCGGTCTCGCGCACCGAGGGTTCCGTATAGACCTGTAGGTATATAAGTAAAAGTTATGGTATTATTATTGCTAAATGAAATCCATAACATTGATAAGTTTAAAATTATTAAAAATATTTTTATTATATGATGAAACTAAAAATTTATGCTTTTCGCAATTTTTCCTTTATCTGTGCTATAATACGTTGCTTCGTACCAAATTTCAAGATTCTGAGTTCACGGGAAGTACCCTGCAGGTTTTGATTCCCTTGCGAGGGTCGAAAATTTGCAGCATAAACGGCTGTATCTTTTTTTTTGATTGCATTGGCTTTGAAGTTTGATTCTTTCACAGCTCCAAGGGACTCTATCTGGGAAATCAAGGGAATCTACTGTAGATTTGAGTTTTTGATATGAATTTCAGCGTGATACCTCCATGCGTTCCTGAGAAGAAGGGTCTTGACAGACAGATGGACGGACAAAGTGATCCTTAAAGGTTCCGTTTTTTCCTTTTGAGGTACGGAACCCTAAAAACGTAGGTATCCTATTAGACTGTCATATTAGTACTATTCCATTTCTCCCCAATCATAAACAAGGCCAGGTATGAATTAGGTAATGGTAGTAAATCACTATTAATTACCCTTTAATGTCGTGTTGCTTGCGTGGTTATTCAATAGCAGTAACGCATCCGGCAGCCTCCACCTTGATTGACTGCAAGCTGCAGGCAGGTGCAACTAATTGCTTTTTACGTGCCAGCATGGTGCCAGCGTACCGGAACGATTTGCTAATTGCGGTTGAAGGGCTTTTGCCCAGTTTGCAAAAATTGTCAATAGTCAATAGTCAATATCATTTTCAATATAGGTACACTGTAGGTAAACTTATTGACGTTAAAAATTACTTACTTAAAAAAACATAATGGTGATAATCGGTTACGGTATCTTAAAACTAAAGCTACGAGGGTTCCAAACGCGCCCTGGTCTGAGACGAGCCCACAACAAACTCAGCCGGGGTTTTTTTTTTTCATTATTACCATCTCACAAATAATCTTAACTAAGGAACTAATCAGAGCTATTAGAACAAATTATTGCCAAGCTTCCTTGTCATTAGTAATCCTTTACATGGTAATAAGATTTTTCAATGAGTTTACGTTTTACATTAACTTTGAACTTATTCAGAGACATCTTCAACATGTCTTCTGGGAGCTTATTGTAGAAGCGGACACTGCTTCCAACAAATGAATTGCTAGTTTTACTAAGCCTAGAAGCAGGCATTACAAGTTTATTTTTATTTCTAGTAATTATGACAATCTCTTTTCTTTTCGAATTTATCAATTACTAGCTGATGCCCGCGACTACGTCCGCGTGGATTTAGGTTTTTTGGTTCCCGCGGGAACTCCTTAATTTTCCGGGATAAAAAGTAGCCTATGTTTTAATCCAGATTATAAGCTATCTATGTTCCAAATTTCAGCCAAATCGGTTCAGTTGTTACGGCGTGAAAGCGGAACAAACATACAAACAAACTCACTTTCCCATTTATAATATTAGTAAGGATGTGTAGCTATGCACGTATACAAAATTTTCAAACATATATTGGTTGTACAGTGAAGTTGCAGTTTTATGTGACGTACCTTGACGTCACAATAGTAAGAACTGTAATACTGAAACTAAGGCGTCAACGATATTAAAATATTACTGCTTTAAGCGACGCTAGTAAGCCCCCTGTGTGATCCTCCCACTTCGTGACTACCCAAAGCTCTACAAAATGCATCCTAGTTTATTGTCATTCACCGCCAGTATAAACAAGGCTAGGTATAAAGGCACCTTTATTGCTTTAAATTTCCCTAATGCGTTGCTCGCGTGGTTATTCAATAGCAGCAACTCATCCGGCCGCCTTTGCTTTTATTGACTGCAAGCTGCTAATTGCTTTTTACGTGCCAGCGTACCGGAACGATTTGTCAATTTCTGTTAAAGGCTGGGCGGGTACAAAGGTTTTGTTTTTTATTTTTTTTTATTGCACTAAATCATCTGCTACGCTTTCACGACCCATCTGTTTAACCGACTTTGATGAAATTTGGTGCAGAGATAGGTTTTATTAAAAACAATACAATAGAACTTAAAGCTAGCTAGCCTAACCTAATTAGTAATCTTCTTCTTATTAACTTTAGAACGGCTGAACGGATCTGGATGAAATTTGGCACAGGGATAGATTATAGTCAGGAATAATACATAAGTGACTTTTTATCTCGAAAAAATAAAGAGTTCCCGCGGGAACCAAAAAAACCTCAAACCACGCGGACGAAGTCGCGGGCATCAGCTAGTTACTTTATAAATCATGCCCGCGTGGAACGGTGGCAAGAATACTGGCTGCTGGCTAATTTCCGTGTTGAATATTTATTTTTGTACTCTAATTTGTAAGCATAATTCCAGAAGGGGGCAAATAATTTAATTACTTTTAAAATATGTTTTCACACCACTCGCTCAACAACGCCTTATTACATGGCCTGTTATCTAAGGTTAAAGTAAGACATTAAATCCCTAGGGTTATAATGTGATTTGAATTTAGAATCATCGCGCATCTGAAGCAAGATCTGAAGGAAATTCTATTCATTCCAAAGAGGTTTTATTCATAATTCTTATTGCTATATCCATAAAGTCTAATTTCGGTAAACAGAATGTGTTCTCAGCAGGCGCGGCCAACTCGATTTTCGAAAACCGAAACCGTGGCCCACTAGATTCGCACTGACGACATTTGTTTGTCAAATCGAGTAGGCCACGGTAGCTGAAAGAAGTGGTTGTATTGCGAGGTGTGAAAAGTAGAGTATTCACCGTAGGGGTAATGCTGTATTAATCTTGGGCGCCCCTAATTCCCGCGCTACTCTCAGGATTCTAGATGCAACACCCTCGCTACGCTCGGGAGTTACTCTAAAATCCCTCGTTCCGCTTGGGATTTATCCCGGCGCCCGTGACATAATACATCGCATTACCCCCGTGGTGAATAATCTACTATTGGGGTAAAACTTAGTATCCCTTACCACGAGGGGAAGGGGGGGAGGGGAGGGGGGAGGGGAGGGGGGGTGCCCCCTCACCCCTGGTACTACTCCCATTACAAGGTAATGGACCATTGCCGAGAAAATTACGATTATATAACCTAACCTCAAACTATGAAAATTTTAAGAGTTGGGATGATTCCTCCCCCCTTATAACTCGTAAATGGGGAGGAAAGAGAGGGAAAGGGGAGAAAACGCCTACAATTCGGTTCTGACACTCACATTCGAACCTAAGTGCCCGGCCTGCGGCCGGGCACATGAATATTTATGTTCTAACCTAACCTAACCTAGCTTCTGCCCACCCCTACTTGTAAATGGGGATTTATTACTTAGGTTAGGTTATAATACTTACTAATTTTCTTTTGGAAATGTGTGGTTAAAAAAACAAAACCTTTTTATAAACCTTTATTATTAAAAACATAAATTATTGCTTTTATCAGTTCCTCAAAGGGATCCTTTTTATGTTTCTCAACACTCCTTCTCCACAAATATTCAAAAATTAAATCGGGGAAATTTTCTCTGTTATTATAATTGTCTTTTTGAAAAAATCTTTTGACGACACGCCACTGTGACTCAATTCTTTGAGTGTGCGTGCCGTCTGCAGCCACAAATGGGTTCTCCGGATCACTGTGGTTGACTTTATGGTGTATGAAACCATGATCCCCCAGACAATCATATGCCCGCCAGTAGTCGGTATGTATGGTGGTGCCATCAACCACATGCTTTTTTATTAATGGCACCAATACTTCGGCAGAACGGATATTGTCTGGGCAGACTTCTAAACGTAGGTCTTCACTCCCGTCTTCTATAAGACCCAGCACCCAATGACCTTCAATATGACGTCCTAAAACAATAAAAAACTTCATTTTAATTTTATTCATAATATGCTGTAGCACATGTTCATTTTTTGTGCATTTTTGCTAGTCAGAACTTACCTTTATTATACTTTCTCTTTCCGAACTTGCTCTCGTCTATCTGGACAACTTTGCCGGGACCACCAATCTTCCCAGTATAAGTTTGTTTATCTATTTGGTACAAAACAACTGCCTCTCTACAATAATTAAACCAATCCATAATTGTTGCCCTAGAAAGGCAGTGCTCTCCCTCTGTAAAGTCTTCTTTCTGAGTAACATAATAACTCCACTTGCTTGCATAGGCATACATTAAATAGAATACCTGTGGTAAGGTTATTCTTATACCATCAAACCAAGTACCATTTCCTCGGCTAACAGTTGACTTGTCTCTGCATGGTTTTTTAAAACACCTAAAAGAGCCCACAGTTCGGTTAGATGAGTATACAATAGTCATTGGTTTTTTATGATAATTGCACATTTTCTCGGTAGGAATCATTCCTTTGCTTTCAGCGAAGGCAAGAGCTTGCTCGCGTGTACCCAGTTGCCGATAAACATTCACTAAATTCCACATTCCTTTGAATTCTTCAACATAATGATGACGTTTTATCACTGGTTCGTCAACTTCAAAATCACCACGACTAGTTGATGGTAGAGGCTCCTGACTAGTCGAAGGCTGGGATTCCTGACTAGTTGATGGCTGGGGTTGCTCGGCGTCCGACATCTTTGCAAAACGCAACACGGTAGAATCGGCAAAGTCCAATATATTACGCGCACGGGTCGGTCGGGAAAGCAGAGAATCGGTGTCCAGTGTACGAGCGCAGGTCAAACGTGTAAGCAAGCAATCAAAGTCCAGGAAATAAGCCAAAGTCGTCGAAATAAACCACAAGAAATACGAAACAAAACACAGGAACATTCACGCAACTACGACAGAAACGGAATAAGCAATATCGGATAATAAACGTAAAATAATAATGTTTTTTTTTCAAATGGCTTTACAACTCTGGGTTCTAGTCTTTTTAATCAAATAATCAGTGAAGACTCCGTCTGTGACAGACTATTATGGTACATATTTGACGTTTACTTTGTTTTTTACGTTTCATTTCACTGTTTTTCATTTACAATTGACAGCTTTTAGCCTCCCGCCGCCATAACTACGCTCATGTATGTTTTATACGTGTTTTACCCGTTTTAAGGTTAGAATTTTTTTTCGTTATTTTCTTGAAAACTATGCATTACCTTGTAATAAGACTAGTAGCACTATAATCGTGGACCAAAGCTCTATCAACTACAATTGTTTTTGCCTCCAAATTCGTGGTAAGGGATACTAAGTCCAACCCTTAAGTATAAAACTTGGCCAAAACATCACAACAACAATAAATGAATCATTTGATCAGACTGCAGTTGCTACTGCTAAGCTCTAAATCAAATTGAGATCTAAGCACAAAAGTATTCAATAATCGCTGAGTCTGCCGGTAGGAGACTATTTTCCAAACGTCAAAATACTCGTATTTATGTTAATTATATTCCAATATGGCGTATCCCCGCTTATGAAAGAACCGAGTGAAATACGTCGAATGAGTCGAATATCAGCCTAATTAAACCTTCATCACTAAACAAAAATACTCAATCTTTTATCTTTTCCAAAATTTCAATTCAATTTAAAACGCAAAGCTGACATATTGAAGTCCAGTAACGTATAAAACATGATGGTGATAATCTTTTATGTACGGTATCTTATCATAAGGACACATAAGGCACACAAGGCTCTGCCTGAAAATCAGCGCTGCAGTAATAGTTTATAATATACTGCAGCAATAGGCATGATGACAGTAACCAAGAATCAATGAAATTATGAATTTATTTAATGAAATAGGAATCATGGATTATAAAAAAACGTATTTTTTTTTCTATTTCGAGTGAGATTGCTATTTATTTTGATTGAATAAAACTATAAAATACAGCAATCCGCCATATTGGACAAAACACCAAGAAGTGAATGACGTCACAATTGTTTGTTTTCGAGCTTTGACAATCACACTATTGTTTACTGCACACTGCACAGAGTACATTGGTAAAAACAATAGTGACGTCACAAACGACGCCATGACACCGCAGAACGTTTTGGCGTGAATTTTAAAATTTAAATTTCAAATGCCAATTTTATCGACTAAACCTTATTTTTCTGCTGAAATAAGATATTTTTTCGAAATAGTAGATACTTCCGAACATAATCTGACCATTTTTCAAAATCAGTCATCATGCCTATTACATGCTGAGGTAGCAACCTTTCTAGCGATTACAAGCAATTTACTTTTGTATAGTTATTTTGACTGCCTCGTTGGTCTAGTGGTTATCATGATTGACTTCCCGGGACGAGGTCCCGGGTTCGAGTTCCGGGTCGACTCATAGTTAAGTGTTGGGTTTTTCTAATTAGAAATTCCCAGTACTAGCCCGGAGCTAGGAAATTGACGGTGTTTCACCACCGTGCCTCGGAGAGCACGTTTAGCCGTCGGTCCCGGTTATTATCATTAACATAATAATAGTCGTTAAAGTCCGCCAACCCACATTGGAGCAGCGTGGTGGGTCTAAGCTCTAATTCCCTCTCTCCCATGAGAGAGGAGGCTTGTGCCCAGCAGCTGTGGGACGATAATGAGCTGTAGTGGTAGTGGTAGTGGTAGTTTTTTTGTAAAATGCATCTTGTATTTTAGTAAGTACGAGTAAGTTTAGTAAGTAATTATTTTGTAGTCATAATTTTTCATTTTTGGGTTTCTTTTCATTTAGTTATCCATGTAACGTTAAATAAACATTTATTTATTTATTTAAAACTAAAGATCGTACGAAATGTTTAATAACCCAAGTTACATACACGCCAATATAGTCAGTGATCCGGATATATACCACGACCTTCACCGAGCTGTTTAATAGATGAAACCTACTTTTTTTTAATTAGTTAATAGATAAATACGCCTTAAATAGGTTGGCTATCAAAATCCGGTCCAGGCTATTTTTAAATTAATTATTTTTTATTAATTTTATCGTAGCCAATGCTATTAAGTATACCATCGCGTTTGTTATAAAATTACCTATATTTTGATATATGTATTACTCAAGCGGTTCCGATCCGATAATCGGGCAATATTGACGTGTACTTGATGTATTAGTACACATCAAGTACACGTCAATATTGCGATATCCAAGAATATCCATAAGAATATCCATAAGAATACCCATTCCAGTTAGCTCGCCAAATAACTCCGGTCCCCTGTGGGCGGGCCGCGCGTTCTTGCGTATTCAATGGGATCCAGATACTTCCAGATATTGCTGGAATTCCATAAGTTACCCGATCGCTTGGCTGCGGTGAGATATATTAACAATATAAGGGCAAAACACACAGGGAACCGGGGCGGTATGGACGACATCACACTGAACGCGGCCGCGGGTCGGGCGCGTGGCGGGTGACGCTATGTGATGTCGTCCATATAAATACAAGGAATTACATCCACCGTGTACTCGACCTGGCCCGCGCCCGACCCGCGCCCGTTCCCTGTGTGTTTTGCGCTTAAACCTGTGCTCATGTCGCCGCCAAATCGTAAAATCCGCCATATTACAAAACGGTTCCGTGTCACCGTGTCAAAGACCAAGAAACTCGTAAATAAAGACAGAAAGGTAAGTAAATTTATTCAAAAATAAAAATAAAACACGATGGCATTAGCATTGTATGGTGTCGCGTTTTGAAAATGGCAGCTATGAAGCTGCCTAGTTTAAAAAAAAATTATAGCCAATGTCACTCGGAATGATGTAAGGATTCTAACGATACCCCATCAACTAAATCTGTTTAGGAATTTAGGATTTATGGTGAAATAAAGAAACTCGCATACATACTCCTTCTTTTTCTACCCTTTATCTAATCTAATGCTTTTCTATCCCCAAGTTTTGGCGGGAATTTGTAATATTTCACTTTACAGAAACATAAAAATCTCGAATAGCCAATTCAATTTATAAACTTTGCGACCCTTTCTATTGACGTTTGGCTTTGAAACTAAGCCCTTTGATTTTATTTCGCCGTTTTCTATCACTGAAAGCGGATATATTCATGGATTTTCTTTTTTGTATCATTCAAAACATATTCGTACATTTTATAATTCTAAATAGAAAAGGATTGATCTGAACTGTAGTCCCACAAACTTATCTGACCCGGTGAAAGCGTCGCTTGTAGATATAAAAAAAAAAACTAACAGACATAAAAATTTGTTCCAATTTTGGCCAGGCGGGATTCAAAGTTCGAAAGTGTGTCTGTCTGTCTGTTACGCTTTCACGGCCCATTTCTTCGACCGATTTTGACCAAATTTAGTACAGATATAGGTTTTATAACAGGGAAGGACATGGGACATACTTTTTATCCCCATAAATTAAAGAGTTCCCGCGAGAATAACAAGACCGCAGGCATGATACAGACTAATCTAATATTAGAAAGATTTGATTTTTGTATGTTTGTTTGTAATGGATAAACTCAGATTTAAAAATTCTTTCACCTATAGGAAGCTACATTACGTATCAGCAAGTAACATTGTGTCCTAGCTCCGTGGGTAATGGTACCTAAGGGTTAATTTTTATCACGGAAAATAAGAAGTTCCACGGAAACCAAAAACCTCAATCCACGCGGCCGAAGTCGCGGGCATCAGCTAGTATGTAATAAATCTATGTCATTGCCCATCATATTATCTACTGTTATCAAACCATCGCCTTTCATCTGGCCACATTTATAATAGTCAATAGATAAGCAACTGTGAATCTAGAACATGTCTAGATTAATCTAGCTTAATTGACCTTTTGTGGTCTCTGATTGACTAATTGTAGATAATGGATGTCAGTAACAGTGCCGGACTAAGCCTATTGGAGGCCCGGGTCAGTATTACTAAATGAAGCCTCTTTTCTGTTTATTTTTTTATTCTTGGAATTTCCTCCGACTCGGATAGTGAAACGTTTATGAGAGCAACAAGCTTTTTGCATAAATTAAAATTAATTATTTAAAAAAAAGCCTCATCTGGCTATACTAATATAATAAAATAATGTCAGTGTTCGTTTGTTGGTTTGACCTTCAATCCCACCGCAACTGAGCATCAGATCGACGTCGTTTTTTTGCATTGGCATAACAGAGGATCTGGAGAGTGACAAAGGCAACTTTTTATCACGGAAAATCAAGGAGTTCCCGTGATATTTTTGAAAACTAAATCCACGTAGTATTTGCGATCAGAAACTAGTAGTACGTTGATAAAATAAAAAAATATCTATATATAATTTAGTACCTAGGTACAAAGGTTCACTTTCCGATTTTTTTAAACCGTAAAACACATTATTTTTCTACTAAGTGAAAAACCGTAATAAAGTTCATTAACCACAGCAATACGTATCATATAAGAGACATATAATGTATTGTCCTAAATGTCCTATACAGATTTTAGAGTTTAATAAAGAAAAGACGAAGCACATTTCCATATTGCACACAGTTGTCCATTTTCCGATTTATTCCAACCGTAAAACACATTCAGATGTTCCCGTTCCGCCACTAGATCGCAGTAAAACGGGGATTTCAGAACTCCACACCAGATATTCGCCCCTCAATAGGTACCTTTTGTGCAAAGTCAGACTGAGCGTTTCGAACATTCATTTCGTGTTTAATGTCCTTTCATATAATATATTACTTGCTGCCTTAGAATGTGTCGTATTTTGAATCGTTCATTTTGCATAACATGATCCCTGATTTGGGTTTTTTAAAGTCTATGAAATCTGCTATTTTCCGGTGATGCAACCCATCTCTGTACCGATTTCGTCAAAATTGGTTTACCGGAAAGGTCGCGAAAACAAAAGATAAACAGATAAACAGATAAACAGATAAACAGATAGACAGGCAGACGGATTGACCGACAGACTTGCACATTTATATTATGGACCCCGATGTAAGCTTTTTTTCGCGACTTTGTCAGCGCGTACCTGCCTAATGAAATCACTAGACGATCGCTGAAAGAAATCAGTTGAAGATCAAGGCTACCTTAAATTTCAGTGAGAGTACTTACTTATTCGTTTTTTTTCCCATTTGTACACCCATCTCATAATCAAACGAATTTCATGAAAATTTAAAGCAGCATTAAGAAAATAAAGGGTAATCCGTCCAAGGATCAGGGTTGACGAGCTTCAAGTTTTAAATTTCAGGTAATATATTTGTTGGCGACTAGATTAAAATTATTTCTCGAATGCGTTGAACGTTCTAGATAAAGACCAAATGTGCAAGCAAAAGAATTCATTTAGGGAATTTCAAGTGGCGGACGTCGCACCGGGTTGGATTTTTTACAAGTGGCCGTAGGCGCCCGGCGACAAAAAACGATTACAAAAGGGATATGGTCTTTGTTTCAACAGCTTTCGAGAGTTAAGATCTTACTAGAAATATGTTTTTATGTGTTGACTTTAGAAATAGGTAAAATTTATTGGTTTTTTTGTCAACTTTGTTTTTAAGATGAATGAGTTACTAGAAGTTTACGAAATAAAGGGTCTCGAAGTGGTTGCACTCATTAGCGTTCGGGAATATTCCGTTAACGTAATGATTTGGTATAAATATTCCCGATAGACCGAACGCCAGTCAGTCAACCCTCAGCACTAGTACGGAAAATAACTCTTTTATTTCTCAGTACCTAGTCTAGTACCTCAAGTCTTCATATTACTACTACTCTACTGTCACGGTAGAGGTGCACGACCGGGGTGCACAGGACGGGACGCCTACCAGCGCAACATCGACGAGTACCGGCGGACGGGTCCCGATTTTTGCCCGCCCGCTCACTCCGTGGCCCGAGCGTTTCCGTCACCTTTTTTGTGGGACAAGTTCCCTGGCGTCGTCGAGGGTCTACGCAACCGACGCGCCGCAACCAATATTAAAGCTCTGCAGCCCTGAACCATTGAACGGAACAAAAACCAGCCACTTTTACTTTACTTACCTTTTTTTTAATAAATAAAAGTATTTAAATGTATGTAAATAAATTAAAATGGATTAGAGGAAGGATATAAAAAACAAAATGTAAGACATTTTGTGATATTTATTTTACTGTAAATAAATTATGACTTTAATGCATTTCATCATGTTCATTAATTTCTATCTCTTAATCCGTAACAGCAAATAGAATTTTACGAAATATAATATTTAAAATATTTACAATTATCAATGATTTTTATATCCTAACACGGATTGTTAATTATAATTTTTATTTTCGTATCGCCGATAGAAATAATTACATCAAATTTTACAATATTATTTCTACAATTAATATATATATAAATAATGACACCGATTTTTACAATAATTTTATAACTATTAATAATGATCATTAGCGCTTTTCCCCATTATGTAAATTATACAAATACTTTCTAAACATTGTATTTTTGCGATAGGAAAGTAGGTATTAGAGCCAAAGCACACATGATAACTTAGCGTCGTCGATCAGCATTTTTGCGACATCATTGCGTTTTGACACTTGCGCTTTGAATGTGGTGTCAAAATGACAGATGACTACGCTTACATCGCTGGAACTAGAAATTCATAAACTTGCATACTATAGGGGTAAATTTAATTTTGCATATTTGCCTCTAAAATCAGCCGCATCGGTTCTGATAACAATAAATGAATATTCAGAGTTTACAGTACAGAAAAGTGCAGTCAAGTGTAAGATATTTCTTTTCACGATCCGTCAACAGATAGAGATAGGGAGATATTAGTTAAATTGTTGTAGGTGTTGTAATTTCACTTCTGTAAGACATATGGCTTAACAAGAGAATTTACAATTTACAAGTAAAATTACAATTTAGATCAATCTCTATATTGTAGAGTACCATTGTCCGTTTTAGATGATTTGGCAATGGATTAGGGTGTTTCAGCAACGATATTGTTTTAATAAGTATTATTCTCAATGATTTCCTTAGTATCCTTAAAATCATAGCACAGGGGTGTCAAAATACTCAAGCAATATTACTCAAAATTACATCAAACTTGATGACACGTTACTTGACGTTTCTAAAATAAGGATTATAATTCTAAAACACGAAAGTCAACAATATTGAAAGAAGCGTAGAATAATATAATAAAATTAAAAAATTTAAAAGAACCCACGACGAACTGCAGAGCTCCATTAAAACTTTGACCTTTATAACTTTGAAACAACAATTAGAACTTAGCAAACGTATATATTACATAATATCTAAAACACAAAACTGCATCTTTGACGGCTCAGTAGTTTTATTGACCAGCGTGGTGGACTATGGCCAAACCCTTCTCTTTCCGAGGCGCGCTTGTCACGACAAATCAAAAGAGTCCAAATATGACGGGTTTACGATGAGTTCCTATGACCACCTCCTGGCTACATCATGAGACCCTGGGCAGCATCTAGGTACAAAGTTCTTATCAAGACAAATCTAAAGAGTCCAAACGCGACGGGTATACGATGAGAATTTAAGGAGTTCTCATGATCCATCATGAGACCCTGGACAGCATCTAAGTACAAAGCGCTTGTCACGACAAATCAAAAGAGTCAAAATGTGACGGGTTTACGATGAGAACTTAAGGAGTTCCTATGACCACCTCCTGGCTCCATCATGATACCCTGGGCAGCATCTAGGTACAAGCTAAATATATCTAAATGAAAAAGCCTGCATCTAAATCAGCACAGTCGTTTTTGAGAAAAATGGTAACATATTGAAAAAATAAAATCATAGACTACAGCTCAGCTTTGTTGTCTATGAAAAAAACCGCATTTCAATCGGCCCAGTACTTTTTGTGAAAAATGGTAACAGTGGTTGAAAAATTAAGATCATAGACTACAGCTCAGCTTTGTTGTCTATGGTCCTAAAATATATCTAAGAACCTTCTCACAAGCTATACACATCTATTGCAAAAAACCGCATCTCAATCGGCCCAGTACTTTTTGTGAAAAATGGTAACATGTTGAAATATTAAAATCATAGACTACAGCTAAGCTTGGTTGTCTATGGTCCTAAAATATATCTAAGAACCTTCTCACAAGCTATACGTATCTAATGCAAAAAACCGCATCTCAATCGGTCCAGTACTTTTTGAGAAAAATGGTAACAAAAAAGTGCACAAACAAACAAACACACAACCTCTTAGGGCAAACACATATACCGTCTCCGCTTCGTCGAGGGTAAAAATAAGCGTTGGCAGCATACGAACTGTTAAATACTCAGAATTCGACGACGACTTTTATTTAATTTAGAGTGGAGCTAAGAGTTTGATTGCAGGTTCGAGCTTCTGACAACTAATCAAATTGCCGATGCTGTATCCGGTAATGTAAGTATCGTGTGTCAAAGCCCTTATGGCGAAATTTTTGTGTGCTACTTAATCTAATTTGACTAGAAAAACACATGATATGATATAATATTTCAGAGGTATATTTTACTTTATTAATAATAATTATTATGAATACAGGTTGTATCTGCTTTTTTTATCACTACTCGCTAATGAAACATGAAATTATTGCTTCTTTAGAGATTGGAAGGGTCGGCTAGGTTTTAATGACTATAATATTAAATTTCATCTCATTAAAAAAAATTAAACAAGTGCGAGTCGGACTCGCGCACCGAGGGTTCCGTACTCAAGAAGTAGGTATAATTACCTTTGTTAATGAACCGCAAAACTAACTTTGTTTGTAGAGGTTTACTGTTAATATCAAAAAATTACGTTTGTTGTATGGGAGCCCCCCTTTAATATTTACTTTATTGATATTTAATTATTTATTTTGAAAGGTAATATACAAGTTAATATTCTGTGAAAATTTGAACCGTCTACCTGTTACCGTTTTTAATATTGAGCAAAAAAATACGAAAAAAACACGTTTATTGTATGGGGACCCCCCTTAATATATATATTTTTTTAATTTTTAGTATTTGTTGTTATAGCGGCAACGAAAATACATCATTTGTGAAAATTTCAGCTTTCTAGCTATCACGGTCTATGAGATACAGCCTGGAGACAGACAGACAGACAGACAGACAGACAGACAGACAGACAGACAGCCAGCGGAGTCTTAGTAATAGGGTCCCGTTTTTACCCTTTGGGTACGGAACCCTAAAAATATCACGCAAAAAAAACACGTAGGTAAATAAACCTCAAATTATAAGCGTTCACGTATTAACATACTCTTTGGGAATAAAACTATAGGAACATAGTTGGAAATAATTGTGATTGATGATGACATAACATGAAACAGATGGTTTGTTCATTTGTTACATTAATTAACAAAATTAATAATTATAATTATATTTCACTTAGTATACATTTGTTGTGACGTGTCACAGTGTATTTTGACATAAAAATCTTAGTAGGTACTTATTACCTTTTACAATTTTTCAGCTTCGTGGTTACGATGAAACTTTTTAATTAGGTTAGGAAACTCATAAGCACTACAATTTCTTTGTCACGAAGAGCTATTTTAACATTTTCATTGTAACATTTTCTTTGTCATGAAGAGGAGCTATTTTAAACTCACAAACATCTCATCTACATAATAAAGTAATACTTAAATAAAAGTATACTTAATGGATATTTCCATTCAAGCGATTACGTTTTTAAGTTTTAAAATTGTTTTAAAATTCGTCAGTACAATAAGTTGTCAACTGATCTGAAACATATCTGAAATGTACATTAGTATAAAATAGTTATGTAAATATTATTATTTATTGAAAGATTTCTGATATAAATTGTGATAATTTAAGCAGTTACAATATCTTACGTATCTACCTATACGTCAATAAGTTATTACTCACTAACTTTTACTTATGTATAATACTGTACACCATTATATAAACTATAGTAGACACTCTTTTAAGCTATAGTTATTAGTTAGTAACTTATTTACAAAAGTATCACAGGAATAATTTATTCAAAATTCATAACAGTTTTAAATAAAAAAGTAAAAGTAAGTAATTGAAAAATGATATACCTAATAATAATAATTATTGGTTTTAACTTTTAAAAAAACTTAAAACAATACAAAATCAAGCTTTAACAAACATACAAATAAGTCTGAGTCTTTTAAAGCATTTCCTTAATTAACATCTTTTTCTTAATTAAGTTACCTTAATTCAATAATTTTACAATTTCTTCTTAAACTCCCAATATTTTTTCCTAAAATTATGATTTCATTTTAATTATCAATTAATTATCCTGAAACGGAAAGCATCGTTATGAATTAAAATAATAAATATTATATTATTCAATCATACTCACAATCCACTAATAAATAAATATTCTATAAACGATCTAATACTGATCTGTTTTCTCTAAACAATAACTGATATGTTTGAATTTGTGACTAGACATCTTATTGCTACAAATGGGTGGAGGCATACTTTTAGCACGCGACTTGTTCCGATGCCATACGTGTTGACTGATGAGTTAAATTGGACCAACGAATCGTTGCAGTTCTTTTTTATTTACTACAATTACACCGCCCCAGTTATTTTGTAGAACGAACTTTCTCCGTGCCATGAAAACCTAGGTGGGGAACACTGAAAGGTGTCTTTCGCTGGCCGTTTACCGAGATTATACCTTTTTTTTTTTTTAACCACTACAAGTAAGCCCTTGACTGCGATCTCACCTGATGGTAAGTGATGATGCAGTCTAAAATGGTAGCGGGCTAAGCTGTTAGGGGCATGGCACCCATACCCCTATTCGGTTACTACACGGCATCGTACCTGAACCGGTTTCAGTTGAAATGCAGTAATGGAGAAGTTTACCATTTTTTTTAAATTTATTATGAAAATTAAGACAAAATAAAACAGAAGAATCATTAAAATATCTCAACAAATGAAAAAGTTATGGTACTTTCATGTTGTGCTTGCAAGACGGGAGACGTGACGTCATAATTCCCTATCAACCGACTTTGTAAAGTCAAATAAAAGAAATAAATGGACTTAACGTGACTTAATTGAATTAGCACTTAATTTGTGTGTGAAGATAATTTTGAAGTATTAAATCTCGGCTAGGTATTAACACTCACTCACAAAATTTCTCACTCCAGTAAGATATAGCAATCGGTGTACATTAAATAATTAAACTTTTAAATCGTCATTTCTCAGTCATTTGTTGAGGGATTTAAAAACACTGATTTATAAGTTTTAATCTATATTATACTTCCGTTGTGTTAAATATGATATTCTCAACATCATGAAACTTCTTCATTATGATGTAGTCTATCTTAGACTGCATCATCATAACTGCATAACTGCCATGCCCATAAAAATAAGCGGGCTAACCTGTTAGGGGTAGGTACGGCAGATATATTAAACCCACACCCCTAATCTGTTTCTACACGGCATCGTACCGGAACCTAAATAGTTTGGCGGTACGTCTTTGCCGGTAGGGTGGTAACTACTAACTAGCCACGGCTGAATCTTAGGTACCACCAGACCAGAAACAATTCAGAAATTATAAATTCTATTCTCCCATTGTAAGACCACTGCACCAGGGAAGTTTTCAAAATTGATGATGCTGAATAATTTATGATGAGTTTCCTGTAAGTATTCTTTTGCGCCAATTTTACTCAAGTCATTTGCTACAATAGTTTTGCAAAGATAGTGACTACAATATAAAAGTATGTTTCTACCATATCACTTATATGGAATAGAATGATATAATCAATAAAGTTACATCGAATATCTCTACTAATTTACAAAACAATTTACGTTTGGAAAAAATCGAGTTCATAACATTTTATTTCATCGAGTTGCCAGCTATGGCAGTAGAAGACCGTCGACCAAGGAGTAGTATCCATCATTCACTCCAGAGTCTATGACAGCCATAGAGATCTAGTTCTTATGACTAAAGTTTTCATCCAAACATACTAGAAACACCCGCTATTAAGTCATAGCGGACAACACCCAATCCATAATAATATTATATATGGGAAAACGTGTCTGTCTATCTGTATGTCTGTCTGCTATGCTTTAACGTCCCATCTTTTTAACCAATTTTGATGAAATTTGGTATAGAGGTAGATTACATCCCGGGGAAGGCATTTTTTTATTCCGGAAAATTAAGGAGTTCCTCCGGGTATTAAAAAAAACTTATTTCACTCAGACGAAGTTGCGGGCATCATCTAGTAACATAATAAAACCACGTCAGATGGAAGTTGTCGGGTGTTGTTAGATTTGGTTTGCTATGACTTTGCATGTAGTTTGTCTTAGAACAAACTAGTAATAGATACGACGCTTAGCGTGACAAAGATTGAAGATTGCCATACTATTAATAATACACTAATAACAGTCCCATCTTTATATTAGAAAGTCTTTCACACAACATCACTTTTATCGAGCAGCCCATTATTGCTACTCCCGTCTTCCTGTCAAATGTGGTATTCCCGCAAAGGCTTCACAGACTCAGCCGAAGACCGAGGAGTAGGATCCACTCCAGACAGCCCTAAAGATCCGCTTCTTCTAACAACTAGAGTTTTAGTTCCGTAATCAGTGACAAAATTGTCGTTTCTAGTCGGTGTATGCGCTCGGACGGTTTGGTAACCACAGCAGGGGGGGTATTTGGACGTGAGGATTTTCTTGAACGCCTCCCGAAACTCCGTGTTGAATATGGAGTAAATGATTGGATTGAAGGCGGAATTCGAATAGCCGAGCCACGTCAGGATTTTGAATGCGAGATCTGAAACAAAGAGCGCTTTTTTTATCAACTACAAGTACTTTTTTATTTATTTATTTTTATAAGAGCTCATAGTAACCCCCCAGAGTGTTTGACAGTTGATCTTACCTGGTGGTAAGTCATGATGCAGTCTAAGACGGTAGCAGGCTAACCTGTTTGGGGTATCGCAGTTATATTAACCCCATACCCCTATTCGGTTCTACACAGCATCGTACCGGAACGCTAAATCGCTTGGCGGCACGTCTTTGCCGGTAGGGTGATAACTAACCACGGCCGAAGCCTCCCACCAGGCCAGACCAGAGAAATTATAAATTCCCAAATTGACTCTATCGGGGATCGCACACGGGACCTTCCACGTTAAGACAACAGCGCTCTACACTGCGCTAGGGCGGTCGCCAAGGTCTAGTCCAACTTGAGATACACGGAGCGGCGCAGCACCGCCGGCCGCGACGCGCAGTGCATCACCGTGTCGCGTTTAAAGTGGACACAGCTCCATGCAACCTCATACCAAGAATTCTTGCCGATAAGTACCGCGCCTTTGTAGTGGGCCTTCAAAGAGATTTTCCAGAACTTTCAAACAGCATTAAAATATGACTCTGATACGTTAAAACTTACGGTAAGTGTAACCTTTGATGTTGTTCCAAATACTAAGGTTAAATTATGAAGCCATATATATATATGCCTTATATATATATCTAAGCCTTGTGGTTTAGACACCCGAACTCCGGATACGAGGTCAAAGGTTCGATCCCTAAGCACGTGCGTTTTGAAAAATTAAATATCAATTGATTCAAACGAATGAATACATGGTGAGGAAACCTGCGCGCCCGAGAGCTTTTTAGAACGATCTTTTAAAAGCAGTAAAAGAAATAGTTAAATTCACTCACAAATGAAAATATTTTTTGTAATACTCTAACGAAGCTGTGAGACAGGTTATAAGACTGTCGGAGTCCTTCTATTAGCATTTGGAGCCTATTTTCCAACAGTAAAATTTGCCTTGGGCTAAATGTAAATTTTACAATTAGAAAACAGGCTCAAGAAAAGCTTACACAAGTAAAATGGTTGCCTAAATGTTGCCGAAATACTTTTTCGTAATGGAGTATTATGGGAATTACTTGTTCGATTTTTTCCAACTACAATAGAAAATTAGATCTCCGTGGATGAAACAATACGCAAAACTAAGTTTCTTTGATTGAAATAGTAAAAGTGTTGCCCAATTTGTTTCTTTAAATAAATTCATTTTAATGATATTTACATAATTAGGAATTTATTAAACGTTGAGAATCTTTCTCTTTTTAATTTGAAGATAGTTCATATCATGAAAATATTTTGATCAATAGTAAATTCTAAGTATTATTTTTCTTTTAGTCTATTTTTTATTTTAAAGAAATTAAAATAAATAATTTCTCAAATCTGAGTGTTTATTATTCATAGAACGAGTAAGTACCGACTACTTCATAAAGTTTGAGTGCAAGTAAATCAATTTTTAAATAATTCTCTTTCATTACCCCTGTAATGCTAGCAAGTAGAGAAATAATCATTTCATAAAAAATAATAATATTTTTTTTTGCTACATTAATCATCACTCACAATCAACGGAATTGGCTGATGCTTATCCTAATGTGTTATGGACCCATTAAAGTCGAAATATATTTATTTTAAATTGTACAGATACAATCTAAATTGAATAAATATATTAACTTACACTTATTGACGTCCAGTTAGGTACTTATAAAAAATGATGGTGATAATCAGTTACGGTATCTTAAAACCAAAGCTACGAGGGTTCCAAACGCGACCTGGTCTGAGAAGGGCCCACAACAAACTCAGACGGTTTTTGTTTAAATTTTTACTATCACCATTTTTTATCGTTATGCAAAAGTGTTTATTTATTCTACAATCTTCAGTTTTTCCCTTCCAATTATTTTCGCCGACCTTTTTACCAAAAAATATTTGACCTAAATACCGCCCCAATATTTATACTAATATTATCTTGACTCAATTTATTATAAGTTTCGTCGGTAATTTTCTCATCACGTACACCGGACTATTGATTAAGAGTAGTCATTTGTGTAACTTTCAACTAAGTTGTAACATGCGGATAACTTTTGTAGCCTACGATGAATAAAGATAATTTGTAACTTTACCACTTCCAAATTATATTAAGGGTCTCTGTAAACTAAAGTGGATCGAAGCAAAAACGTGTTCAGCTGACCAATTAGATCTGCTTTTCTTTATCTGCTACAAATTGACCCAGCCTACAATCTCACCTTGTGGTAAATTAAGTCTAGAAGTAAGTAAGCCACGGCCGAAGCCACCCATCAGGCCAGGTCAGAGAAAATTCAGATTAAAATTTCCAAATTAACTCTACCGGGCATTAAACCCGGGACCTCCCTCTTATAAAACCACGGCACTAACCACTGCGTCAGGGAGATCGTCACAAACGGTATATCTGTTAAAGCGATTTCAATGAAATTTGGTACAGTGATAGGCTAGAATCTCAGGGACAGTACTTTTTATCCTAGAAAAAAAACAGAGTTCCCACTTGATTTTTAAAAAACTTATGTCGACGCAGGTAATGGAACTGATTCTATATATCTGTAGAGCAAAATCTCTAAACTAAAATGACAGCTTTAAAAATAGTGCTAACCCTTTTACAATACTCCCTGCGGAAAGGGACAGAACTAGATTTAAAGCTGTCATTTTAGTTTAGGGTAAAGATGGTGTTATACAGAATAGGCAACATTATCTAGTTTAAAGATCATACCTGGTATACAAGTTTTGCAGAACGCAGCGACAATGTTGACGCAGAAGAACGGCACCCAGCATAGCAGGAAGACACCCATAATGATCCCCACTGTGATAGCGGCCTTATGGTCCGACACGTGGTACGGTGACGACTGGACGTGGGTGTGGACTCTGGTACGGACGGACTTGGTCCGGTTGTCCGGAAGCTGGACCGTCCTGGTCACCGCCCGGATAGATTTGACGTGCTTTTGCGCGTAGCAATATAACCTGTGGGAAGAAACGATAATATTAGGCTGACTATAAAGGAGGTCTAGGGTACTGCTAATTTTGGATTATGTATAGAAATAGTGCTTAAAAATTATTAGGGTTATCTCAAAGACATGGTTTTCTGATTAATTCTCAGTAATAGAAGAGAAATTGTTACACCCTCGTGACATCCATGTAAAGGCGCTATACTACAGAATAGATACTTAACATAATATTTAGATAATACCTTCGGCCGTTTCTGTTTGCAATTAGATTGTACTATTTATGTAAGAGAGAGAGGGTTAAGATTCTTCAGTTTTCACACCAAACAAAATTAAATCCTTACAAAGCTATTTTTAAAACTAGAAAATAATTTAGTAACAGAGCAAAAACCATCGACCATTTTTGCACATGCCCTATAAACGGACAATTGACGATTTATTATGTCCCTTATAAAGATAATAATTTCTTGGCAGTTTCTGGTTTTGACTTCCCCTATGTTCATTAGTTCATGCGACAAGAACACATAATGATGTTCACATTACGTCGTACAAGTTCTGTACAAGAAATAAACCAACCGCGACATTTAGCATTATGCTTTTTCGAGCTCAAGTAGTATGTTTGAGATTTTCCTTTTTGTGCAGTTTGTCCTTAAAAACTTGAGCAAGATTTCTTTTCGTGCTTGCGTTAAAAGGGGTTACATAATGTATTTACACAGAAACCAGCGGTGTTATTCTCTACTCCACGACATCGGTGCCGTCGTTGAGTTCTACATTCGATTCGACGTTTGATTACAAGTGACGAAAGGTTATTATTAATATCATAAATGTGAAAGTGTGTCTGTATGTCCATTAGTTTCACCGATATTGAAAAAAAAATATTGCGAGGCAATTTGATTTGATTAAAATAATAAGTTGCATTCTGAACGACATGGGCTATATTTTTTCCCGGAAAATTAAAGAGCTCCCGCAAGACAAGCACGATATTCCAGGCATCATCTGGTATTCTATATTACGTCGCTGCGTTGGCATTGTAAGCGAGGCCTTGCGCTTAGAAAATAACACAGCAGTTTGCGAAATTCACTATAGAAGCGAGACTATTCATTAATATTTATAAGAACAGATGGTTCCCGCTTCTAACATGGACGATTTATTTCGTCGGCTGAATTAGGAACGGGTGAGTTAGTCAGTATATAAGAGTTAACGTCCACTTTACAGCGGTATATTTTGTTACATTGTAAATACATAAAACTGACATGTTGAAACAATTATTACCATGTAAAGGATTACATAAATGACAAGGAAGCTTGACAATGATTTTCTCTAATGGCTCTGATTGTTCCTTAGGTTAAGATGATTTGTGAGATAGTGATGAGTAAAAAAAACCGGCTGAGTTTTTTGTGGGCTCTTCTCAGACCAGGGCGCGTTTGGAACCCTCGTAGCTTTAAAATGCAGTAACTGATTATCACCATCATTTTTTATTATGTATTTGGACTTCAATAAATGTAGTGTACCTAATTTGAATAAATGAATATTGATTTAGAATCATTTATCACTCAGTTAAATGTGAAGTCGATGAAGACCTTAAAATTATATATTCAAAATTAATTGGAATATTCACGCTTCTAAATGAGTTAGCTGTGTCGGAAATTTATCCAGTGTTCTCGCTAGATCTCAATTATTAGTTGTTTTCGTATTTCAACTATAATGCTTGAATGTTCCATTAGCCGAATAGAACTAAAATTCATTAAAATATTGCTTAAGGCGCTGTGAGTTCACGAGATCAAAATACAGGCGCGTGGGTGAAATCGAGCAAGCGCATGTCGTAAAAAAAACCGGCCAAGTGCGAGTCGGACTCGCGCACCGAGGGTTCCGTACAAACATGTAGTAAGTTTTAAATTATTAAAAAAACTACTTCCTAGATCTCGTTCAAACCAATTTTCGGTGGAAGTTTGCATGGTAATGTACATCATATATTTTTTTTAGTTTTATCATTCTCTTATTTTAGAAGTTACAGGGGGACACACATTTTACCACTTTGGAAGTGTCTCTCGCGCAAACTATTCAGTTTAGAAAAAAATGATATTACAAACCTCAATATCATTTTTGAAGACCTATCCATAGATACCCCCCCACACGTATGGGTTAGATGAAAAAAAAATTTTTGAGTTTCAGTTCTAAGTATGGGGAACCCCCAAAATTTAGTGTTTTTTTTTCTATTTTTGTAAGAAAATCTTAATGCGGTTCACAGAATACATCTACTTATCAAGTTTCAACAGTATAGTTCTTATAGTTTCGGAAAAAAGTGGCTGTGACATACGGACGGACAGACAGACAGACATGACGAATCTATAAGGGTTCCGTTTTTGCCAAATTTGGCTACGGAACCCTAAAAATGGAAGAAATGATTTTATAAAAAAATAAATATTTACTGTTCAATACAAATTAATCTGACAATGTGTTTGATTTAGAAATATGAATTTTATCTTATATTACTAGATTTCTAGATAGGTTTATTAGTTTCAATATGGAGAAATTTAAAAGCTAAACTAAGAGGTCGTATGTTTAAAATAAATTTTACTGCAGAGATTTTTTAAATTGTGTTTTGAGATGCGTCAATGGCTGGTTTAGCTGTTTAGCCGTTGTTTTTTGACATAGCCTTAAGGGTTTTAAGCAGGGCCGTCTTTAACCTATTGGAGGCCCTGGGCACATTAGGATAATGGGACCCCAATATATAGGCATACGCTCCTTTTTATTAACAAAATAGTCCTGTCTATTTTGCTAAAATATGCATAAAGAATAGATAAGCAATATTCTAGATTGACTCAATTGTTATTTTAAACGGCTACTTTAAAAGAACTTCAAGATCAATTTAAGGTATATTTTGAACGTACCTAATATAAGTTATCGTCAATGAATATCGGTTATCTATCGGTTGGTGATATGGCAGTAACTAGGGGTCCCCCATCGATCGCGGGGCCCTGGGCACTCGCCTAGAGTGCCTAGTGGCAAAGAGGGGCCTGGTTTTAAGAAAATGCTATTAATTTAATATACTGTTGGGTATTATGCTATGCATACCGAAGCACCACCATAAGAGAGTTGAACCATAATATTATGAAAGTGGGAGTCGTTTAATACGTCTGAGCTTAACGCCCGATTGTCATTAGCAAATCGTAATCTTTTGAAAGCTGAAAAGTTTGAAATTTATGAACTCCTTGAACAGGTCGAATTATAGGTCGATATACCTACGTTTTCCAAACCATTCCCGGCTGAGTTTGTTGTTGGCTCTTCTCAGACCAGGGCGCGTTTGGAACCCTCGTAGCTTTAGTTTTAAGATACCGTAACAGATAATGACAGTGATATTTTTATGTAACATACTATAAGTTGAAAATAAGGGTCAATATGTTCAGATAACCTACCTAAATTGAATAAATACTTATGACTTATGATTACGATTTCCTGACACAATCGGGGAGTTGGTCCGAGCCGAATAATAAAGGCGAAAACACACTAGGGACAAAAATTCCACGTAATTTTTTGGCATAATGTGCTCTATCTCTAGCAAAGTAGTAGAGCACCGATTTCTACAGAGATAACAATACGTTTCTTATAAGTATTTGCCAGACACGTAGTGCAAAAGTTTATGGGTTCTATTACGATGACCTTTAACATAAAGGTCGTTTTATGACGTCGAAACTTGCTTACTTTGTCGCCGTTTAGCCATTAAACTGAGTTTTATAGGTTAGTAGGCAGCTTTAATATTTTTTTGAATCTTATATTCGACTTATATTCATTTCATTTTACTTTGACGCTAATGCCATCGAATGGTTATACGATCAAACGAATTAAAACTTAGATTATGCGTGAAGTTTTACTATTACATGCTACGAAAAAAGTTAGCAATCTGTGCTACGGCGTAGCTCAAGTCGTAGCAAACTAGAATTTATATGCCACGCGATTCACAAAGCCCGGAGTTGACTACAGCCGAATAGAGTTGGATCAAATGGGATCGCATTTTTTCCGTATAACACAGGTAAGGACTCGAATAGGCGTACTGGCACACTGCTAATCGACCAAGTTTCTGTACTATTAGGTCTTTACCTATGAAATTGCCTTTCTTCAGTACTGGTCATTTCAAATAGAAAAAAGTTTGTAATGGCTCAGTATTCTAAATTCAAATTAATTTTGTTTTAAAACCATGACATTCTTTTTACAAACTCAGACTTTTGTTTTTTAATTAGCGTTGTATTTTCATTACATTTCAACATTTTTCGTCATAATGGATACTTTAAAAATTCGTATAATTAAGGAATATGAGTTCCGTCGTGGCGCCAACGCGACACAAACGGCACGTAATATCAAAAAACGTTTACGGAGAGAACTGTACAAACGAACGCACAACCCGTTATTGGTTTTCCCGGTTCCGCTCTGGAAAATTTGACTTGGAAAATGAAGCTCGTGGTCGTCCGGAGACTTTGGTCAACAATAATGAATTAAAGGCGATTGTGGAAGCTGACGAAACTCAATCTACAGCTGAGTTAGCTGCTGCTTTTGATGTAAGCATCAAAACAATATTGATCCATTTGCGACAAATTGGCAAGTTAAAAAAGCTTGATAGATGGCTGCCCAACGAGCCTAACGATCGCCAGCGCAACGTACGCGTCGAGACCTACCTTGCGCTGCTGAACAGGCAAAGAAATGAAGGAATTTTGAAACGAATTGTTACGTGCGACAAAAAATGGATTCTGTTCGACAATCGAAAGCGCTCAGCAAGTTGGTTAGATCCTGGTTCAGCACCAAAGCAATGCCCTAAACCAAAAAAGACCCCTAAAAAGGTGATGGTCACTGTTTGGTGGTCTAGTGCGGGTGTGATTCACCACAGCTTTTTACGAAACAGCATGAGCATTACTGCAGATGTGTACTGTGAAGAACTGGAGAGAATTATGGAGAAGCTTGCACATCTGCAACCAGCTTTGGTCAATCGGTCGTCCCCACTGCTCCTTCACGACAACGCGCGACCCCATACTGCGCAACAGACAGTCTCCAAGCTGCAAGAGCTGGGTTTGGAAGCTTTTCCTCATCCGCCATACTCACCAGACCTTGCACCTACCGACTATTACTTTTTCCAAAATTTAGACAACTTTTTAGTGGGTAAAAAATTCAATTCCCGAGAGGCAGTACAAAATTGAAGAGTTTGTTGCCTCCCGTCCAGCTGATTTTTACAAGAAGAGCATCAATAAACTGCCAATGCGTTAACAAAGATGCGTCGATTGCATGGGCGATTACTTCGAATAACAGAAATAAAAAAATTTGAAAAAATAAGTACTTTCACTTATTCCATACAAAACGGTAATTTCATAGTTAAAGACCTATTATTATTATAAATGCAAAAGTGAATCGATGACAAAATTGCATGGAACAACCCACAAGTCAGAGTTAACGTATGCATTGTATATTATTTACAAAGTGTATCATTTTTCTGTTGATGAAAAGAGCAACTGCTGTTTCTTACCGGATCTTTTCAGTAGAATCAGCTTTGCGAACCGGTGGTAGATTCTTACGACTTATCATAAGCACAAGTTGTCCTACGTAAAATCTGTCTCACTGTATATTAGTCTGGTTGTCTGCTACGCTGTCACCTGTATCTCGGGAAAAAACGTACGCTATTATTACCCCACCACGGTACTTTAAAAATCCTAACTCCTAAAGCCGAGCCGGCAGTCACTCGAAGCAGACGTGTTTTCAATTTATTTTCTAAATCTTAAAAGACCCAATACGCGATAATAAAACATAAGTTTTAGTGCAAACAGACGTAAGTTGCGTAAAGCGACGGTCCACCGTCCAGCGACAAGTGCACCCCGCTCCCTTGCCCGCTCCACCTCGGGTAAAAGAAACAGCTGCATTTTTCGTCCTATTTGCCCCTGTGTGCATCGTCAAGCCGCAACGGAACAATTACGTCATGAGTAGTCGACGCGCGCCACAGCCTACAAACCCAAACGTACCAGTAAGTCAAAACTTATCAAGTTCACAACCCGACTTAACGAAAACTAGTGATGATGAAGGAACCGGAACTCAAACTGCTCTTCGGAAAAGAAAGCGAAGAGATTGCTGCGACGTTCTATCCGAATTAAATAGTTTTCGTACGGAAATGATCACTTTGCTCGACACACATCTCAAATTAATGCGTGATGAGATCACGGCAATGAAAGGTCAGATTAATGATATTAAAGATTCCACTAGTAAAATGTTAACAGAGCAAGATAACATGAAAGCTGACATCATAGAACTCAAGAAATACAGCACAGTCACAAAGTCTCAGATAGCTACCCTTGAGACTGAAATTAATAAATTTGGAACTAACCCACATGATGCCACTACATCTGAAATTTTTGCCAACGAAAAAATAATAAATGAATTACAAGAAAGAGCTAACAGGAGCAAAAATATTGTCATTGTTGGATTAGCAGAACAAAGCGCCACTGATAACTCAGCACGCCAAGTTGGTGATATGACTGATGCTCAACGGACTCTTTCGAGTATCGTCCACGAAAGTCATAAAATCATCAAAACTTTTCGTCTTGGTAAATTTAATCCAGGGAAAGCCCGCCCACTAAAAGTTATACTAGAGAGCCCTCAAGAAGTAATAGAAATATTACGGAATAGAAATAAATTACCAAGTAAAGTCAAAATATACTCGGATCAGACCCCTACCCAAAAAAGCATACTAAAAGAGCTAAGCCAAGAACTAAACCGCCGTAACAACAATGGTGAACAGAACCTGATTATTAAGTATATCAAAGGCATACTCAGAATAGTACAAACCCAGCCAAAAAACTGAACTTACCAGACACATTGGATAAACATTCTGACGAAACTATTACTTACCAGATTTGTCATACTTATCAGGATCTATTTACCTCTAAATCAAACCTAAACCTATTTTATGCAAACTTTCGAAGTATATGTAGAAAAGGAAAATTCGATGAATTAAAATGTATATTGAAATCTGTTGAATGCATACTTCATATCATCTTACTAACGGAAACATGGCTAAAATCTAATGAAGAAGCTAAATTATACCAAATCCCGAACTATACACACTATTATAACATCAGAACAGACTCCAGGGGTGGTGGTGTTTCAATATATGTTCATAACAATTTGAACCATAGCCTAGATGAAGAAATTTATATAGGTGGCGTCAACTATCTCTGGGTGCATCTTCAGAAATGTGCGTTAAATTTAGGCGTTGTTTATAATCCTGGGACTTCAAATATAAATGAATTTCTTGAAGTATATTCTACACAACTGGCCCAAAAGAAACGAGCGATAGTTTTCGGTGATTTTAACATCGATCTTCTCGCAAAAGATCGTTATAGCAAACGCTACCGTGATACTTTGCGAGAATCCGGTTTTCAAATTATCAATAAACTTAATGAAGACTACTGCACTCGGGAAACATCAACAACAAAAACCATCATTGACCACGTATGCTCAAACTTAAAAGATAAAGAATTTCATATGGCCATTATTGATTCTCCTATGTCTGACCACAAGCAAATTTACTTAAAAATGAAGAAATACAAACCACCGAAAAAGAAACACATGAAATATGAAGCAATAAACTATGATAAACTTCACACATACACAAAAAATACAGAACATCAACCATTGAACAACTACGAAGACTTGGAAAAGCACATACAATGTGCTATTGATAACAGTAAAGTGACTAAGATCAAAATACAAAATTTACCACGACAAGACTGGATATGTAAAGAAGTTATTACTAAAATTCAGAAAAGAAATGAAATTTGGCACAAATTAAAAGCGGATCCAGATAATGACGAAATTAAGGAACGTTTTGCTTTGGAAAGAATTACTACAGCTGAAAGGATAAGAAATACGAAAGGAAAATATTACAACGACGCATTTATGAAACACATAGGAGAGCCAAAGAAAATGTGGAATTTAGTTAACACTCTATCAAATAATAAAATAAAATCGAACTGCGCCCCACCAAAACTGCTAACTGAATTAGGCCCCATAACTGATGGCAATGAAATCTGTGAGAAATTCAATGAGTTCTTTTCTACGATTGGTTCGACACTTGCCTTCGCCATTACATCCAAACAACAACATGATATACCCACATTGTCTCATTCTCAAACTCAAAATATAAAACTGACTACATTTATACCATGTGACATTGACGAAATTTATAAAATAATTAACAATCTTGATCCAAATTGTAGCACTGGAATCGACGGCATAACCACAAAAGTCATTAAATGTATTAGTAAACTCATAGGAAACGATTTGACTAACTGTATCAACGGACACATTGCTGAAGGAACTTTTCCGGACGCATTGAAAATAGCGAAAGTTACTCCGATCTATAAATCTGGTGCCAAAACAGACCCTAATAATTACCGTCCAATTTCAGTATTACCAGTTATATCCAAAATATTTGAAAAAGTTATCTACACCCGATTAGATGAATATCTCACCTCAATTAACTTTCTTTACAAAAGACAATATGGATTTCGGTCACAGTCCAATACTCTGTCAGCTACAGTTGACCTTATAACCAAACTGCATACTAATATAGATCAGAAAAGCATTGCACTGGGCTTATTTATCGACCTGAAAAAAGCCTTCGATACAGTTAGCCATTCGATACTATTACAAAAGCTTAAAGACATAGGTGTATCAGGGGTAGCATATAAAGCACTTGAGTCATATTTGAGAAATAGACATCAAATTGTAAAAATTGGCCAGTATCAAAGTAAACCTTGCAACACCTCTGAATTTGGTGTCCCCCAAGGATCGATACTGGGACCCCTTCTGTTTCTTATTTATATAAACTCCATGCACGAAATCAAACTACACGGCCATTTATCTCTCTATGCCGACGATACATGCCTCTTTTACTTTGGTAGTTCCATAACAAGCATAGTGAGTCTTGCACAACAAGATCTGGATACGTTATCGAATTGGCTTCAGCAAAATCTTCTGACTATCAATGCTTGTAAATCCAGCTATATTATCTTTAAGAGTAAAAACAAAAAAATACCACCTCATCCACCACTTCTAATTGACAATCAAGTATTACAACAGTATCTTGGTCTAAGACTTGATGGTGACTTGAATTGGAAGACGCAAATCAAATATATTAAAAATAAGCTATCTACCTTAATGGGATCCATGCGTAATATAATCCATTGTCTACCTCGTCGAGTACGCCAAATAATATACAACTCCTTAGTTAAACCACATCTACAATACTTAATCGAAGTATGGGGATTCGCACCAAAAACTAGCCTAAAGGAACTACAAATTGCACAAAACAAAATAATAAAAATGTTATACAATTATGACTACCTAACACCTACAGTTAAACTATACACAGACACAAAACTCATGAACATCAAACAGCTCCATACATACTTTACTTGCATATTGATAAGAAAAATACTCAATAAATCCATTCACACACACATAACTTTTACTAAGATACACCAGGTGCAAAGTCGAAGCAGTCGTAGAGGAGATCACATTTTACTGCCACACATGCGCACTTCCCAGGGCAAAAGAAACATTAAGTTTGCAGGAGTGCAAGTATATAATAAACTACCAAAGGAGGTGAAGAATGCGACTTCGTTCAACATTTTCAAAAATAAACTTAAAAAACATGTACTTCATGATATAAACTTACTCAAATAATCTTATTAAATTATCATAAATTAAATTAACCTACTGATATAAACTACACTGTGGCAACGATCTCGCATTCTTCAACCGGACTTATGATGAACTTAAGAGGGTAGATCTAGGAAATGTAATAAGTATAATTATAGTGAAATTAAATATGTGATTGCCGAAATATTTAAGTATATTATAAAAATAATGTTTTTTCTCTGTAAGTGAATGTTACAATTCTTTTGAGAAAATAAATTCTTTAACCTGAACTCCACGCGGACGACGTCGTGTGTAGTAGGTAATATAAGAGTAGATATAAATTTTGATGTAAACTTTGAACTGGCATGGCGAGCAGAACTGACCTGCAGTATAATTATGCTGATTATGACAATGCAGGGCAGTATGAAGGATATGCAACTGGACACGATCGCGTACGTCGGCGTGAGCACGAGCGCGCACGTCGTGTACCGGGGCGGTCTTTGCGTGGTGGTCTCCTCGTCGGAGGGTCGGTGTAAGCCCAGCGAGATTGGCAGAAAGCTGACAAGCACCGCTAGCAGCCATATAGTGGCGATAGTTAAACCTGTACCTACCCATATACTGCTTAAAAAATAGATTCTACCGCCTGCTAATTAAATAGTGTTTAATTATGTGCATGTGAGTCTTAAATAAATAGTAGATCATTTAACCTGTGTCAGGAAATACTTTAAATTTTAAATATAAACAAATGTAGGTAGTGTAGATGTTAAGGCGTGGCGGAAAGAACTAACCTGCAGTATATGCTGATCATGACAATGCAGGGCAGTATGAAGGATATGCAACTGGATACGATCGCGTACGTCGGCGTGAGCACGAGCGCGCACGTCGGGTACCGGGGAGGTATTTGCGTGGTGGTCTCCTCGTCGGGGGGTCGGTGTAAGCCTAGCGAGATTGGCAGGAAGCTGACAAGTACCGCTAGTAGCCATATAGCGGCGATAGTCACTATGGCTACCCGGCGCGTCACCCAGCGGCCGTACCTGAAAATATGCATCAATTAGGAACGTGGCATAGATACTTTTTTTATACCACTACAAGTTAGCCCTTGACTGCAATCTCACCTGATTGTAAGTTGATACAGTCTAAGATGGTTTCGGGCTAATTTATTAGGGGTATGGCGTACAGCGATGCCGTGTAGAAACTGGGTAGTTATATATTGTGTTTATCATAACTGCCATATCAAGGCGGATCACCCGCGTTGGTTTAGTGGTTAGCATGTTCGACACTAGCTGACGAGGTCCTACGTTCGAGTCCCGGGTCAGGCCATAACAAGTATTGGGTTGTTCCAACAAAAAATTCTCAGTAATAGAGTTTGGAAGATGGCTGTGTTTCATACCCGTGCCCCGAAGAGCACGCAAAATCGTCGGGCCTGTGCCTGATCTCTCTCCGGTCATGTCGGATTTTCCGTCCCATTGGACTTTGAGAGTAATGGAACAGAGAGTGCTCCTGTGTTTGCGCACATAATTGTGCACTATGATATATCCCACGAAGATAGCAAATCTCTCTGGAGATAGACCGCTGTGGCCAACAATCGGTCGGAAAGGCCTTATTACCATTATACCCAGACGAGGTAGTCTGGGTATGAATATGATATCATAATTTCAAATTTAGCTCGTTCTATTCGGTCGTTATATTTGATGGCAGTTAGTTAGTTACCTCACTATCACAGTACCGGGCTGCAATACCGCATACATGCCAAATAGGATGATAGATTGCAACAGCACTGGCTCTCAATTAACATTCTATACGTACGTATCTCTCTGCATCGCAATGTTAAGCTGAATAGGATATTATCCTAACAGCTTTGCTAGGTTTTCAGTTAAGTTAAAGCGCTCTAATCTAAGTACATGCTAATATAAATAACTAGCTGATGCCCGCGACTTCGTCCGCTTGAATTGAGCATTTTTATTTCCCGCGGGAACTTTTTAATTTTCCGGGATGAAAAGTAGCCTATGTGTTATTCCAGACTATAATCTATCTTCATCCAGACCCGTTCAGCCGTTCTGGCGTGATTGAGTAACAAACATCCATCCATCCTTCCAAACTTTCGCAACCATACTATCCATGCTAATATTATAAATGCTAAAGTGTGTCTGTCTGTCTGCTACGCTTTCACGGCCCAACTAGTCAACCGATTTTGATGAACTTTAGTACAGAGACAGGTTACATCCCCGGGAAGGACATATTTTTATCCTGGAAAAATTGAAGAGTTCCCGCGGGAATTAAAAAAAATAATCCACGCGTCGATTGAGAAGTCGCGGGCATCATCTAATAAATAATATTAATATAGATAATATAATATATCAATAATAGTATTAGTCTTTGCGTCCTCCTCGTGGCTAGCTACAAAACGTAAGGTAGTGAGGTTTGTATAGTACCAGGTTCAGTCAAAAAAGTTTAAAATAGATATGAATTCAAATTATCTTTACCTTTAAACTGAAAAACGATGAAGATAGAAGAAAGATAGAAGCGCCAGCCCATTAAGCACCCCATATACCAATATTAAGCACCCAATCAAAAAATTGCAGCTAAAAATGGCGTGCAATTACCTCAAGGGATCCTTGATATGTATGTAGCGGTCAAGCGAGATGGCGCACAGGTTCAGTATGGAGGCGGTGGAGCACATGACGTCACACGCCACCCACGTGTCGCAGAACTGCTCACCGAACACCCAGTACCTGGACAGAAAAAATATAATTATATTAAAAACTAGCTTTTACCCACGAGTTCGTCCGCGTGGACTACACTAAACCTATATTTTACCCCTTTAGGGGTCATTATTGGATAACATTAAGAAACTTTTAAATTTTATTTAGAAAATCCATACTATTATATATATTTTAATGTAAAAGTGTATCTGTCTGTCTGTCTGTCCGCTACCTATTCTAGACTAGAATGTCCTATTCCAGACTAGAATCTATCTCTGTGCTAAATTTCATCCAGATCCGTTCAGGCGTTGTGGCGTGATTGAGTAAAACAAACATCATCTATCCATACATCCATCCATCCATCCAAACTTTCGCATTTATAATATTAGTATAGAAGTAGGTATAGATTAAATTATGATGATTTTTTATAATATTTGACTACTGACTAAATTATGATTAAAGTATATTTTTTCCCTATTATTTGAGTTATTTCTTTTTTCTTTACTAAGCTTTTTTCCGTCCATCCGTTCCCCAGCTGGCGTGAGTAAACCGACAATAGCAAATTGGGAGGCACTCAAGTGTTTTCCGATACCTAAGCACTTGAAAACAACATCATTATACCTCGAGCATAAAATAATTTTGTGGTTTTTTATGGCTCATAAATTTAAAAGCTTTTAGAAATTCAATTAAAGAAAAAAAACATTTCTGCCTAGGTCAGTTATATAGCAATTTATGGGCGAAGTCGAAGGACGAGTCAAGTCTTTACCATTTTAACTAAACGAGGTTGTCAATTGCAATTTGATATATTTATAAATACCGAGAAGCAAGTTGTTCCGACTTACGTAAAGGCTCGGCAATATTATTTAGTTTTCGATAAAAATATCGGGCTAAGTACTAGACCATCGTCTCGATCTCAAACAAAAAAAAAAGACGTGTGGCACTCGGAGACTGCCGCGGTAAAGCTATTGCATAGCATTTTTTATCAACAAAAGGTTTTTTGATTCCCCTTGGACACCCGGACTATTGAAAACATAATTCTTTAAAATTATTTCGCCTTTATATTTTCAACAACTTGAAGTCAACAACACAAGTAGTCATAGCAACCAAAATCATCTTTTCATAAAAATAGTCTTTTTATTTTCAACAACTTGAAGTCAACAACACAAGTACTAAGTAGTCATAGCAACCAAAGTGTTAGGTTTTTTTTCGTTACGGAATTTCTGGATTCGGTCTCCACGCTCAAGGCCCGCAATAGAAGCTATGCAATAGCTTAATAAAAATAAAGATGCGGCTATCCGACATCTGTTTCCGGCGGATGCTCGACTACTTCGGTCACACTGCCAGGAAAAAATCAAGCAGCATTGAAATGCTCATCATCACTGGCAAGATCGAAGGAAAGATACCCCGCGGACGAAGCCCGAGACGTTGGTCTGACCAAATAAAAGAAGCGGTCGACACTCCGGTCTGCAGTGCTTTTCGCACAGCCTTCAATAGAGAGAGACGGCGAAACATCGTCAAGGCTGTAATATCTCGAGGGAGCCACGATCCTCAAAGCTGAGGAAGCGACGCAAGAAGAAGAGGAAGTACTAGATCATAAAATTAGACACGTCAAATACCATTGTACTAGATGATGCCCGTGCTCTGTCCGCGTGCATTTAGGTTTGTCAATGGAAGTCTTAAGAAGTAAAGTTGTTTCGAAAATTTAACCTATTTAGCCTATCCGGGAGCAACTATACCAGAACCACATCACCAGATGCTGTACCAGAATTAATCAAAATCATAAACAGATGGGCCGCGGAAGAGTAACAAACAACCAGAAACTTTCGCATTATCGATATCGATAAAGCACAATCATTTGTGAAACCCTCCTACATTTAAACATTCGAAAACACTCGCTAAAACCTATTCAAACAATGCGTGTTTACCCTAACCGGAAACCGGATATGTGATACTTGAAACTGGGGATATCGGAAATACATGTTGTCGCGTCGGAACATTTTGTTGGAATTCCAAATTCAAATACAAAAGCTCGATGATATATTCGATTTGACTTTGACAAACTCTTGAATACATAAATACGATACCTACATCAATGTTAATACTTGTAGGTAGGTATATACCGCACAGTTAAAATAAAGTCTTTATCAAAGACTATTAGTAGGTATGTCTAGGCCCTAGACATACCTAGACTCTAGGGGAGTTTCATACAAGTGGTTTACAAGCAGAATTTTCCTTTTCGGCATTTTAACCATGTATAGAATAGGTATGGTGCTCCCACACTTATACACATTTTAGAGGATTTCCATCCATTGAGTCCAATCTATTATCGACCGATTTTGATGAAATTTGGTACAGAAATAGGTTGTATCTCGGTAAAAGACAGGCTAATTTTTAGCCCGGAAAATTAAGGAGTTCCCGCGGAAATAAAAACTTAAATTACGCAGATGAAATCGCGGGTGTCATCTAGTCTAAAAATATAAAAGGAAAACGTGACTGACTGACGGACTTATCTAACAACACAGAGCTCAAACCACTAGACGGATCGGGCTGGGCGTACAGATAACTATTCTGACATAGGCCTCCGCTAAGATAGGATTTTTGTAAACTTCAACCCTTAAGGTGGTAAAATAGAAGTCTGAAATTTGTATGAAAATCTAACTTAACGTGAGCGAAGCTACGGGCAAAAGCTAGTCTATCATAAACTTCTTAATATTTTAAAAGAAAAGGTGACTGACAAACCACTGAATGGATCGGACTGAAATTTGGCGTACAGATAGTTATTGTGACGTAGGCCTCCGCTAAGATAGGATTTTTGTTAAATTCAACCCTTAATTGGGGTAAAATCAGAGATTGAAAATAGAACTTAACGTGAGTGAAACCGCGGGTTCATGATAAAAGCTACTATATCATAAACTAAACTTACCCCAATAAATCGTTGACGCCAGCGAATGTCATGACAGCGGCCGCCACAAGCATGTCAGCAATCGCCAGCGATGCCAGAAACAAGTTGCCAATTCGCCTCAGTCCCCTGTCTGTGTATATTGCTATGCAGACCAGGATGTTGCCCGCTGCACTCACGAATATCAAGAGGGAGAGAAATATACCTGTAACAATAAAAAAATAAGTAACTTCAAAAAATATAGAACGGATAAACTATTACGATTACCAAGCTATACTGTTCGCTTACTCTGAGTTTTAACATTGCAAATACGATTGATCGACGTGAGAGCTCACCACGCCAAGCGTAAAACTCAGAGTAAGCGTACAGTATTTTAACCAAAGATTTATTATAACCTTTTACTACCGCGTCTAACGAAACGTCCGTGCAATATTTTGTACATCTCTGTCCGATCATTTATTTTACTTTTGGCAGGTCGAGTCAATGATGTTCTAAATTCTAATGCGTTACTGTTTTTTTTTTATAACAATCGACTTTCTTTATTTAGAAGATTTACGCGATTTGAACGACCAAACACGGTTTTTTTTACTTTACATGAGAGCGTAAATACGTACCTTTCAGACGCTTTTTCTAATAATATTTAATAAAATAGTAAAAAGTTAGTTTTGTGATCGTGATGATTGAAAGGCAATCTTTTTGCGTTATTTGACTACTTATAGGAATAATATTACTCCAATATTTTAGTAAGTATGTCTTATGTTATAACTAGAAAATAATATCCTCCAATATCGATCAAGCAGATACAAAGGGAATCTCGCAACAAAGAAAGAATCAGAAAATATTGTAAGGTACTTACACAGTACAAAAGAAATAAGATTTATGTATTATAAGGTAAGGACAGGGTACAAATTAGTATTTTCTCTGATAGTGTTAGTTTTATTTAACAATTTTACCTGACAAAAATAATCCAATAAAACTTCAAAACCGACAGACCTACCTATCTGATGATCAAACCCAGACAGGGGCCATACTGCCAACACTTAAAGCCTCCTTTTGTGTTTTAGAATTATAATCCTTATTTTGGAAGTATCAAGGTACGAGACATCAAACTGCCAGTTTAAGTAATATTGCTTAAGTATTACTTTAAGCGTTGGCGTCCTCAGCGCCACTGTGCAAGGGAGATCGTCGTAACCTCGATTACAAAGAAAACCACGCAAAATTTAAGGTGCATTTCTACCAGAGATGTGCTATGTTGCTATGATACGTATGTGTGTCAAATCCACCAATAAGAGCACTTGATTTTCATAGATTATAGAAAATAATAGGTAATTAATTTAGATTTCTAGATTACGCTTGATATGTATGGGCTTGACACACATCCGTAGCTTAGCATCGTAGCACATCTCTGGTGGAAATGCACCCTTATTCTTGGCATATTATGTAGGTACTTGCGTCTAGACGTCAGACGTGAATCGTGGTAAGTTGGCAAATAGCTATTAGGCTCTGCAAAGTTTCGGGTTTCACGCAAAGCAGACTGACAGCGTATACCACTGGGGCTAGAAACTTGATATGGGTTATCTACATTATAACTCAAAACATTTTTAATGAGCGGTATCCTATGAGACGACCTCCCCTGGCGCCAATGTGAGCGCTGTTGTCTTATAAGCGAGATTTCCCGGTTTTGAACCCTAATAGGGTCAATTTGAGACTCCTTTCGTCGCGTCGAATAGGTAAAAAATATAGGTATTTTTTTATAAATAACTAGATGAATCATAAACTCCCGCGACTCCATCCGCGTAGATTAAAGTTTTATATTTCTAGTTGAAACACAATATTAATTTCTCGGGATAAAAAGTGTACAATGTCCTTTCCCGCGATGCAACCCGGTTGTGAATCATTTGAAAATTCAAATTCAAATTTGAATGATTTTTATTCAAATAGACTTTTTACAAGTTCTTATGAATAGTCAAATGAATCTACCACTGGTTCGGAATGCCGTTCCTACCGAGAAGAACCAGCAAAATATGTGCCATGAAAGTAATGTGAAAGCATAGCAGACAGATAGACAAACACAGTTTCGCATTAATAATATTAGTATGGATTATAAAAAATACTTACCGACAAGCAAAATAGATAGTAGCGTAACCGCATCAGGATCCTCAGCTTCTTCATATTGAACTGTTGTTTCGTTCAATTCTAGCGCCACCTGTGAGCAGGAGAAATTGCCTATTAAACGACTTCAATATGTTTTTTTATATTTATAGACTAGCGCTTGGCTGCAATCTGACTTGCAGGCAAGTAGTAATGCAGCCTAAGGCTTTTTTCTTCTTTTTTTTATTCTGAGATAAGCTTGGTGATATGAACGGTGGTGGCGTGGCGTGGTTGGTGGCGTGATGAACTGGACAAATTTCATGCTCAGTGGCCCATAGAAGCACAGAATAGAGAGTCGTAGAAGAATCGGAGGGAGACCTTTGCCCAGTCGTGGGACACCATAGGCTAGATTAGATTAGAGATAGGCTTGCGCTTGACGACAAGTCAAGTTGAGTAAGTGGAGCGCGCTTGCCTAGAAAATGCCTTTTCACTCTTGATTTGAAGATATTAATATTAAAAGCGGAGGGGAAAACGGAAGCCGGAAGGGCGTTTCAAATCCTAGCGGTTCGAATTAGAAATGAGGAGGCAAATCGCTTCGTACACATCCGGGGAATTTCGACTATATACGGATACAGATACCCACGATGCCTTGCGGTCCTGCGGTACGATACCAGAAAGGTGAATGAGGAACAAGGTCAAAAAGTTCTTGGGCACACTTTCCGAAATATATTCTGTAGAATACCGTCAGACAGGCAACTTTGCGCCGATGTTCCAAGCTTTGGAGCTTAGAATTGGCCACCAATGAGACGTCTTGCGCGACGATTTAAATGTTGTGTACCTAGTCTTTTATTTATTAATAGTTTTCATGTCTTACTTGCTAATACATTATATTATTACATAATACAATTAGCTATTAGCATGCATGGATATGAGGCCCAGGGCGTTGCTACAAGATTACAAAATTATAATTATATATATTTACTAGCAGATGCCCGCGACTTCGTCCGCGTGGTTTAAGTTTTTTTCCTCACAGGTACTCCTTAATTTTCCGGTATAAAAAGTAGCCTATACCACTCTTCAGGTCCTTAACTACCCGTGCAAAATACCCGTTGCTCTGTTGCGGCGTGATTGAAGGACCAACTCTCTATTTCACCCCTTTGGGGGTAGAATTTTCAAAAACTGTGAAACACATATTTCTTTGTTTTCAATCGGTAGCTCACATACCAAGTTTCATGGCTATAACTTGGAAAATGAAGGACTTTCATACAAATTTCCGACCCCTGTTTTACCCCTTCGGGAGTGATAATGTTAAAAACTGTGACATACGTACTTCATTATTTTTTACCGAAAGCCAAAATACCAAGATTCGTTTAAAATATCTTGAGAAAGTAAGGCCTTTCATACCAACTTTCATCCCCTATTTCACCCCTTTGAGGGTCGAATTTTCAAAAACTGTGAAATACGTATTTCTGAGTTTTCATTTCGCAGCTCTTATACCAAGTTTCATGGCTATAGCTTTCATGCCAATTTTCAAACCCTATTTTACCACTTTAGGGGTTAAATTCTGAAAAACTGTGACACACGTAATTCTTTATTTTTTAACGAAAGCCAAAATACCCAGTATCGTTTATATAACTTGAGAATATCTTGAGAAATTAAGGATTTTCATACAAACTCTCAACCATAGGGGTTGAGAGTTTGTATGAAAGTTCATTTCAGTTTTTCAAAATTCTACCCCCTTCGGGGGTAGAATTTTGAAAAACTGTGAAACACATATGTTTTCATTTTATTATAAGTATAGATATAGATAGATATAAATATCTAATATCTAATTATTTATCTTTTTACCTAATAGTTTAGTATAGGTATAATATTAAAGTTTTTGACGAGGTTCCCGGGTGCAGTGGTAAGCGATGTGGTCCAATAGGTAATCTTATATTATGGTCTTTTAAAGGAGGTCCCCGGTTCGATCCCAGGCAGGGTCTAATAGCGCTACGTGCAGTCGAGAGATTCAGAGTTAGGGTATTGAAAACGATTAGGGGTAAGCAAAGCATGGGCTTTATATTGTGCTAAAAATGTAAAACTTTCAATAAGTAGGTACCGATTTAAAACAAACTGATTTTAAACTCCATTTTCTAAAACTAAAATGAATAAAGTTTATCGAGAAAAATATCAACTTCGGACTAAGCACTTCGTAAATAATCAAGGTAACTTACATTCTACTTGGGTGCTGAATAGCTTTAAAGTTTTTAGTAACTTGGTTCTTTTCTTCAAGAATTTCTTTAGCCACTTAGGTTTAAAAATATATCCATACTATATCAGGGGACATACTTACTACTAAGATCGCTTCAAGCCGTATTATTTTAGTATTGTTGAATGTTGATGTTAGTGTTTTAGAATTACAATCCTTATTTTAGGGACGTCAAGGAACGTGACATAAAACTGTCTTTAAAAAATCTGCTTTAAGCGATAGTAATACCACAACTAATACACAGACTATTTTTTCTGTAGTAGTAACCCTCCTGGTAGGTATAATCGCGGTAAACGGCTTGCGAAAATCACCTTTCAGTGTTCCCCACCTAGGTTTTCATGACACGGAGAAAGTTCGTTCTACAAAATAACTGGGGCGGTGTAATTGTGCAACGCAACTTGCTGTAGTGCTACATTTTACTTTTCCATGAAAAAGAGCAATATACAATTTATTTATTTATTATTATTTTTTTTCCCCACTTCACACATTCAGAAATTATAAATTCTGAAAAACGTCGTCAATGGTCATTAAATTATAAAATAATGCGAAAGTTTCTATCCCTTTTATCCCGGGAAATTAAAGAGTTTCCGCGGGAACCACAAAACCTCGATCCACGCGTACGAAGTCGTGGGCATCAGCTAGTTTCTTATAAACATATTTAACATAAACATATTTCTGCTCTACGTTTCTAATTCGAACCGCCAGGATGTGCACATGACGCAGGACGCCCTTCCAGCGCATGTATTCCCTGCCACGTATAACTTAAGTACTCGTACCTTCAAGACAAGAGTGAATAGGCATCTTCTAGGCGGGCGCGCTTCAACCTAGACCTCATCATTGCTTTGAATTAAGTGTGATTGTCGTCAAGCGCAAGCCTATCTTGCAATAAAAATTTAAAAAACCAGTTTCCCACCTAGGTTTTAGCACTGGGAAAGTTCGTTCTATAAAACAACCGGAGCGGTGTAAAGTAGTGCAACATTTTACTTTTCCATGAAAGAGAAACGTGAAAAAAGGCGTGTTTCATTTTTATTTTATTCATTTACGAAAGCTTTCGTTCTATGTGTCGATTTCACGCTTTACAAAAACACACGTCGTGTTTGGTACACGTGTGTTTTTGTAGAAAGGTTCTTAAGGAAGAACAGTGGTGATTTTGGACTAAAAAAATCATAAATGTTTACCCTATAATATGGGTATCAGAATATCACCTTTCAATGGATTTTTCCAAAACATTAAGCAACGTAGACCAGGTTTTAATTAATCTAGTAAGAATTAAAAAGCTAGGTAATTTTAATGTCATCTGCATTTTTTTCTGAAACCTATCATAAGAAGTCGGCCGCCGTATGCAATGAAGGAAGAAAGAAGAATAACTTTTACGTAATAACTTACATAACTCACATTAGTGGGCGATAAATTGAGATCCATTTTACTCTTCTCCTATCACCATTCTTCGCTCAAATCTTGGTGTCCATCTTCCATAGAAAACTGTGCAACTGGTTGCGTAACCAAGCTATGCGTGGGTGGCCCATCTTGAACCATTACATGGCTGTAACAAACAAACAAAGCTACTTAAAATTTTAAGACTGACTATTTTTTATAGTGAAATCTTCTTTAGCCGCGTTGAGCACTTTTTGGTAGGGGGTAAAAATGTGGATTCGCATGACCGTAACCGACATGCTCGCGATATAATATATTACGAAGACAAGGTCTTATACTACATTCCAAACTAAACTTTAAAGCCTTAGGTTAAGGGTTATATTTAAAAAATTAAAAAAAAATATCATTTTCACTTCTATAGTATAGGTATATATAGAAGTGAAAACTTACTTGTAGTGGATTAAAAAATTTTTTTGCCTTGACTGCGGTCTCGCCTGATGGTACGTGATCACGCGGTATAAGATAGTAGCGGGCTAACCTATTAGGGGCATGGCAGTTGTATTAAGCCCATACCCCTATTCGGTTTCTACACGCATCGTACCGGAACGTTAAATCGCTTGGCGGTACGTTTTTGCCAGTAGGGTAGTAACTAGCCACGGCCGAAGCCTGCCACCAGACCAGACCAGGGAAAATTCAGAAATTATAAATTCCCAAATTGACCCTGCCGGGGATTTAACACGTGACCTCCGCATGTTAAGATAACAGCGCTCAACGCTGCGCCAGGGAGGTCGTCATACATACCATACATACGCTGGACGGAATTGCGTGAAACAGAACCTACAGACAAATGGGTACCTCGGTAAGTTAAATAATAAATGATCTGTATGTGAAAATGCAAATGAAAAATACTTCCAAACCATTAACGTGGTAGCAGAAGCGAGCAACAAGTTTACGCTCTCAACGCCAGGATAATTTATCTTTGTTCAAGGGATGCTGAATGGTAGGTATCCGAGTAGTTTATACGGTATGCAGACGAGATATATGAGATACAGAACAGATTGGAGCAGTGTGCGCAGAAATTTCTTGTCAAAAAACCCGGAACTCGAACCCGAAACCTCGTCGGCCGCAGTCGAACATACTAACCACTAGTGACTAGACCAACGAGGCAGTTTCATTGCTTATACATAAATAGCTTTTGCCCGCGGCTTCGCTCACGTTAGCTTCGATTTTCATGCAAATTAAAAAGCCCTATTATATTGTAGTGTAGTGTAGCCTTTAGATGTAGTGCAGTATAGACCTTTATAATGTAGTTAGAACTTAAGGGGCTCCAAGCTGCCAATGGCCTTGAGCGTTCGACATCCCTTCCCCCCCTCGCTTCATGTCCAATAATTTTTACCGCCGCCTGTGGCAATGACCGAATGCTATTTTCACATAACTGAGGTCATCTACGCGCCATCTCGCGTCGCTGCATCGAGTCTCTACGTAGGTAAAGGTTTCTCGTCACAGGGTTTGGATCACAGAAGGGTTCAAGTCGGAGGTTCTCAAGTACGGACTCGAGTGTTTTTGAATAGTCATTACTTATTTTTAGAGTTCTCTAATTAGCGCCAGTTTGAAATTCTTTGTTATCGTACCGATTTCGTTCAAAATCGATATTTGGGGTTCTCTGGTATCACAAAAGACGAAACTGTTACTAAAATTAAGAAGTCAGCGCCATTTGGTATTTGTTATCGTAGGTACTGATTTTTGAAATTGGTACTTATCTGGGGTATTATTTGTTTACTTTTAAGCTTTCATTTTATGAGTCTGAATGAGTGCTAAGATAAATAATGTAGTTTTTGTGTTTTAGCCATGTTTATCTATTCCTTGATGCGATCTCTTATAAAAATTCTTTCCAAAAAACGACTTCCAAAGCCACTGTAAAGTAAAAAATAATTTTGCTTTCTACACACTAGGTAGGTATGTTAAGTCGGGCGAGCCTGACGCGTCAGCTTTGCCTATCTTTGTTATAGGTACTCGCCCAAATTCAACATAGTGTGTAGAAATCAAAATTATTTTTTACTATACAGTGGCTTTGGAAGTTGGTTTTTTGGAAAGAATTTTTATTTTGAAATTTTTAGTGTACTCTTAATCCCCACGGCTTAGGAGTGCAGTACCCTGCAGCATCAGAATTGAGGAGTTGGGACTTGGGTTTAATTATGAAGTCGTTGCTTGACACCTACAATATTAATTCACCATAAAAGATCCTAAATCGCTATTTTTAAGGAGTTCTGTATCCCGCAGCATCAGGGTTGAGGAGCTGGGACTCAGAGTTGAATCGTATACCTACACGTCACTTGATACCTACTATATGAATTCACCGTCAAAACTTCCTAACTCCCTAGTTTTGAGTCGTAGGTATACCTACAGCATCAGGGTTAAGGATTTGGAGTCAGCATCAGGGTTAAGAATTTTTTATGGGACCACCTCGCAAGCTTCCTCTAACCACTGAAAAAATTTCAAATCGGTTTGGAAACCACGGAGATATGCGGTAACATGCATTAAAAAAATACGCGCCGAATTGAGAACCTCCTCCTTTTTTGGAAGTCGGTTAAAAATACTACAAAATAGCTAGCTGAAGCGCAGCCGTAATAATGGAGTAGTAATGGAATCGTAACTGTTGACACATTTACCTTGTGTCACAAATTATGCATTTTTTATGCTTAATAGCCGTTAAATCACTTAGCGTTCTTTTAAAACAGTAAAGCTTGGAAAATCGACGTCTGGCACTTAAAAAACACAGTTGTTAGACAAAAACTGTTTATTTCATTGTTTAGAGCTACTAATAATACAACTATACTATACTAATATAAACAGATTTCTTATCAAAATATGATTTTTTAATAAACCATGCACAATAGCTGTCTTTTAGTCAATAATATATTATAGTGGTACAGTGGTTTGAAGCTAATAACCTACTCCTCAATGGGAAAAAGACAAAGTGTATCAAATTTTAATTACCTAATGTCAAACAGGTAAAAACCACTGTAAAACTTGATCATGAGGAATTAGATTTAGTGGATACCGCTGTTTTTCTGGGAATAACGTTAGATGCTAAACTCCAATGGGGCAATCACATAAATGACTTATCGCCAAGAATTATGTGAAAGATTCGCCAGTTGACAGACATAGAAACGGCGAGATTAGTTTATTTTGCTTACTTTCACTACATTATGTCGTATGGTATATTATGATGGGGTAATGCTGCTGATATTAATTATGTTTTTGTGCTGCAGAAGAGGGCATTTCGAGCCATATAATATGGGACCAAGAGAGCCAAATAAGTCAACAGAGATAAATTTAAAGAAATCAATATTATGACAGCGCACAACCAATACATATTTGAAAATTTAGTATACGTGCATAAATACATTGATAAATTCAAGAAGAAAAGTGATTGTCATAATGTCAATACTAGAAATAAAAATAAACTTGTAATGCCTGCTTCTAGGCTTAGTAAAACTAGCAATTCATTTGTTGGAAATAGTGTCCGCTTCTACAATAAGCTCCCAGAATACATGTTGAAAATGTCTCTGAATAAGTTCAAAGTTAATGTAAGACGTAAACTGATTAAAAAATCGTATTACCATGTAAAGGATTACTTAAATGACAAGGAAGCTTGGCAATGATTTGATCTAGTGGCTCAGATAGTTCCTTAGTTAAGATGATTTGTGAAATGGTGATAATGAAAAAAAAAACCAACTGAGTTTGTTGTGGGCTCTTCTCAGACCAGGGTGCGTTTGGAACCCTCGTAGCTTTAGTTTTAAGATACCGTTACTGATTATCACCATTATATTTTATTTATAAACAACTGGAAGTCAACAGGTGTAGTATACCTACCTAAATTAAATAAAAATTATTTGACTTGACTTGACTTGACTAACTGGTACTATCATATAGCTCTAAATTAAAATGAACAACTGAGTACCAAATTTAAATATAGTTGCCAAACTTTTAATGCTTTTTAATTTATTTACCATTTATATTCAAATGCAACAATCACAAAAAGTAGTCAATAGACCTTTGTGGCCCATAACTTAATTAGATAGCTACTCTCGCGATACAGGTCTGTGGTGTTTTGTAACTGCATGTGCGCTGACGCATTTCGCGAATAACTTTGAATACATTAAAGTGTAATATCGTAATAGCGAACTGCTAGTGTACGTTCAAAATAAAGTACCTATCGGTAATGTAGATCAAGAAACACTTAAAAGAATATGTATATCAGCGTTCACGAGTACCTAGTGAAATCAGCAAGTAAAATTTCCACTATTTGGTTCTCTGCCAACGGGGCAGCGGAATATTTTAAGAAAAGGTAGTAGAAAAGATGAAAGGTGTCTTTAAAACAATGGATCCCGATGTAGCTCCAGTGTTTCTAGCACGGGTTTTTGAAAAACTGACTCCTATTTTGTTTAATCATTTTGACTACACAAAACTGCTAAAACATTTCACAAAATTAAGTTCAAAAGGTGCAGCAATTACAATCTTATATGTGAAAATACAGCTGTTTGATAAATGGCGATCTGATATACGTAATCTGAAGTACGCTTTCTCCATTTTAAAATCCAACCATCGGCTATGAAAACACGAAATGGGGAGTTTCAAATATGACAAGTGGACAAATTCTGTCAGGCTAACATTGGACCACAATAGTTCAACGGCCAAGCAAGATGACCTGTAACAGCGTACTTCAGATTACGTATATCAGATCGCCATTCATCAAACAGTTGTATCGACACTCTTGAGATTGTAATTGCTACAACTTCAGAACTTATTTTTGTAAGATCTTTTAGCATTTTTATGCGGTAAGATGATCAAACAAAATAAGAGATAGTTTTTCAAGAACCCGTGCTACAAACACAGGAATTATATTAGGATCCATTGTTTTGAAGACACCTTTCATATTTTCTACTACCCTTCCTCAAATTTTTCCGCTGCCCCGATGGCAGAGAATCAAATAGTGGAAATTGGACATGCTAATTTTACTGCTCGTGAACGCTGATGTACATATTCTTTTTAGATTTCTTCATCTACATTTCCGATATTTTATTTTGAACGTACACTAGTAGTTCTCTATCACGATATTACATTTTAATGTATTCATAGTTTATTCACGAAATTCGTCAGTGGACAGTGCACACCAACGTAGCGCAGATACGAAACTTCACCAACCTGTACCGTGGCGAGAGTGTCTAAATATTATGTAATGGGCCACAAAGGTATATTTACTACTTTTTTAATGATTATTGCAATTTTGTGTGTGTGTATTTGAATATAAATGAAAATAATTGTTTTATTTTAATTCCCTAACCATCACTCGATTTAAAAGCATTAAAAGTTTGACAAATATATCTAAATTTGGCATTTAGTTGTTAATTTAAATTTAGAGCTTTATGAAAGTACCAGTTATTGCCTAGCTAAAAGACAGCTAGTGTGCGTGGTTTATTCAAAGACCTTATTTTTGATAAGAAATCTGTTTTGTATTAGTCATCATCATCATCATCACTACAGCCTATTGACGTCCCACTGCTGGGCACAGGCCTCCACTCTCATCTCACAGGAGAGCAGGAATTAGAGCTTAGACCCACCACGCTGCTCCAATGCGGGTTGGCGGGCTTCAACGACTATTATCATGTTAGTGATAATAACCGGGACCGACGGCTTAACGTGCTCTCCGAGGCACGGGGGTGAAACACCGCCAACTTCCAACTCCGGGCTGGCACTGAGAATTTCTTAATTGAAAAACCCAATACCTAACTTTTATGCCCGACCGGGAATCGAACCCAGGACCTCGTGATCCGCAGTCGACTATGCTAACCACTAGACCAACGAGGCAGTTGGTTGGTGGTTGTATTAGTAGCCCTACACAATGAAATAAACAGTTTTCGTCTCATAACGGTTCTTTTAAAATACCAGCCGTCGATTTTCACATGTTTTAAAAGACGACTAAGCGATTTAACGGCTTTTAAGCTAAAAAATTTGCATAAAACTGTGACACAAGGTATATGTATCAACAGTTACGATTCCATTACCACTCTATAATACGATTGCGCTTCAGCCAGTTGTTTTTTAGTATTTTAAGAGGTCGCATCAAGGGATAGATAAACATGGCTTAAACACAAAAACGTTATTTAAAACTATATTATTTACCTTAGCACTCATTCAGACTCATAAAATGAAAGCTTAAAAGAAAACAAATAATTTGGTATATAAAATATAGCTGTACGTCTAATAAAACTCTAGAAACTTTAATTTTCATGTTTTTGGCCATAACTCAAAATTTGGTTTTTCACTTAACGGCCTTTAAGTAAACGGACGGCAGTATAGTATATTTTAAACACAAATTAACAAAAAATATGACAACTAAAAAACGCTCACTGCCTTTTAGACAATTACAACGTACAATTTTCAATGTCACATTAGCTTTCCGATAATAAGTCAGCTTAGTGTGCCTTACTGTGTTGTAGATAAGTATTTGAAGAAAACTGTCACTTAGTTTTCGTAAATGCCATTACAACTTTTTTAGTACAAATCACTAAATTACGTACTTATAAACTTATTTATCGGCCTTATACTGTCGTAATTTGATGTAACCGTTTTTTAAAAATTCAAAGTACCTGAAATATAAACTTGAAATAGACGGTTACAAACGCAAAGCCGTATTCTACTGTCGAAAAGTCACATAAACGTATTTAAGTATCGGAAAATCGCGAAAATTATGTAGTTAGCCGTGTTCGGGGTCTCCAGATCTCAAAGACTATCAAAGATACTATAAAAAAAATGTGACCCAGACTGTTCGATAGAGAAAAATTTGCTCTTTCACATAGTATATATAACTCAAAATTGGCAAAATGTATAAGTTGACTGACGGCAGAACTATACCCATGCAAAAAATCACGTTTATCTGTTGCGGCGTGATTGAAGGACAAACTTATCTATTTATCGTCCTTGGGGATAAAATTTTCAAAAACTGTGAATCACGTATTTCTTCAATACGTAATCACCAAAATTCCAAATACTTATTTTCATGGCTTTAACTTGAAAAATGACAGACTGTCATACAAAGTTTCAACCCCTATTTTACCCCTTTGGGGATGAAATTTTTTAGGTATAACTGTGACACACGTACTTCTTTATTTTTTATTGAAGACCAAAATAAGTACAAGTTTCGTTGATACTTAAAAAATATCTTGAGACTCATACAAGCTTTCATCCCTTATTTCACCCGTTTGGGGGTCGAATTTTCAAAAGTGATGAAACATGTAGGTACTTCTCCATATTTAGGTAGCTGTTAGTAAGTAGTAGGTAAGTAAGTGATTCTTGAACGATTTTATTTATAAGGTACTAGCTGATGCCCGCAACTTCGTCCGCGTGGTCTAAGTATTTTTTTATTTACGCAGGAACTACCTACTTAATTTTCCGGGATAAAAAGCCTATGTCACTCTCCAGGTCTTCAACTAGGTACCTATACCCATGCCAAAAATCACGTCGATCCGATGCTCCGTTGCGCCGTGATTGAAGGTCAAACGAACAAACCAACAAACCAACAAACAAACACACATTAGTATGATATAATAGATTGGATAAGTAAAATAAATAAAAAAACAAAAAATTGTTTCTTTAGTAGGTAAGTATGTACATTATCTAGGTAGGTAGGTAATAGCAAAGAATAGCTAATAGGTAGCTGACCCCACCCAGCCCTTGCTTATGCTTTGCGTTGATAGGTAGATCAGTCACTCAGTTCAAGTTTTTTACACGTAGGTAGGTATACCTATTACTACCTTACTATGATTTATCAGACTGCCTACCTACTTACTATGATTTGACTGCCTCGTTGGTCTAGTGGTTAGCATGTTCGACTGCGGCCGACGAGGTCCCGGGTTCGATTCCCGGGTCGGGCCGTAGCAAGTATTGGGGTTTTCTGACAAGAAATTCTCAGTACTAGCCCGGAGTAAGGAAGTTGGCGGTGTTTCACCCCCGTGCCTCGGAGAGCACGTAAAGCCGTCGGTCCTGCGCCTGATCTCTCTCCGGTCGTGTCGGATTTTCCGTCCCATCGGGCTATGAGAGTAAAGGAACAGAGAGTGCACCTGTGTATGCCCACACACTTGTGCACTATAATATCTCCCGCGCAGATGGCTTATCTCTCTGGAGATAGGCCGCCGTGGCCGAAATTCGGTCGGGAGGACATTTTTCATCATTATGATTTATCAGCTCGTAAATGAAAGATGTTTCTAAAATAAGTTATAAAATATGTCTGAACACAAACTAGGTACGTACCTACCTAGATCGGTTGATTTTCGTTGGTGTATTAGTTAGCATGTTGGACTGAGGATGGCGTAGTTCTGGGTTCAATTCCTGGTTCGGGCTTAAAAACTGATTTGGTTACCTTTATTTGCCTTTTTTACCCTTTTTTTCCTTTTTTTTGACAATAAATTTTCATTAGGTACTTAGGTAATACTGGCCAGACTTTTAGCCTACGTGTTCCCGTGTATAGAATTATGTATTGATTTGAACTTGGGTATATTCATAATTTAGCTAGTAAAAAAATTATGGGTACTTACTAGATACTTACGCGATATTCATATTTTTAATTACCTTGTTTGTGTGTTGTTTTATTTTAGGCATTGTTAAAAATAGTTCTGCTGCAGGAATAAACCCATATGGTTCCCCATCTCACAATAGATGGCGTTGTTTGATTTAGCACAATTTAAAAAAAGAAACGAAAAATACACAAGGAAAATAAAATATGTACCAGTTTTAATATATTGTCCAGCAGTGCTAAGATATGGAAAAAATCTTCCATTATTATTCATTCAGTAATTATTAGAATTCACTACTTTTTCAATATTTCATTTACGTCTGCCGTGTTGGCGCGAGAGCGTTTTGGCGGGAAAAATGGATACGTCCTCCCCGTCTGAAAGGCATCTGCCATCTACCGCCCGTCGCCCGCGCAACACCCGCTAGCATTATTTGGCCGAAATATGTGAATTTTCGTGGAAAATCGCCAAAAATTAAAAAAATCACTGCTGAGTTTTTACCTTGTAAATATTCTCTTTATTTTTATGTAAGTTTCACTTTCGTGGGTCCTCAGGTAATAAAGTTAATAGACAATCATGTGCGAAGTTATTTATTTTATAATTGCTTGTATTAATCTTAATAATCAAAAAATTATAAAAAGGCCTCCACACAATTGAAGAGCATGAATCTAAGTATTGCATTACATTTTTTTTCAAAATTATGTGATGTCATTTGAAGAAGAAAATAGATGTTCAATATCACGGAAATACGCTTGTAAAGCGTCATGAGCGTCTTAAGTTAGAGACGCAATAAACGTTGAATCGGGAGGACGTGTTTTCAATACTATACTCCCCCTTACCCCGCACACTTCATGGCGACCCTGCCTTAGCGCAGCGCGGCGCCTGGCTGTCGCTGGGTGTCGGATGACGGGCGAATCATGCAAGATCGGCGGATTCCTGTGTGCCTTGGTGCGATGAATTGGACTGTTTTATACTTGGAATAATAAGTGGAACTCAATAGTAACAACTGTGTCCAAGTCATCTCGTGTACTTTGTAGACTGAAACCTACATAATGGGAACCAAGTGCAGCAAGTGTCAGTGTGAACAAAAGGAGATGGTCGTAAACCAGCATGGTATGGACCAGTTGACCAGCGCAGATCTGACTACTCATTTCTACACAAATAATATACTGGTTTCCACGATTATTGGAGTATGCGCACTAGCCATACTGGTCATAGCCTGCAAAAATTATAAGAAGTGCCACGCTGGTATGGTTCAAAAAGAGATGAACAATAATGCATTACGAAGAATGAAGATGAGATGGTCGAGCCGTCAGACTGGGAGCCAGGATTGCCAGGAACGAGATGGATCCCCGGCATAGTTCCAGCTGATTAGTATAGCCGATAATGTTCCAGTACTATTTCGTGAATAACCGATGAACTGTTCCAGTATTATTTCGTGAATCCAGTGTGGACCTGACTTACCTAGAACTATAGTGCGAAAAATAAATCAATTTATCTTCAAAAAGTGACGGAAAAATTGTTGGTAAAAGAAATTTTGCGTCGTATTATAAGGGCGTATCTAGATTATTGTCACAGTAATATATGTGTTTGGAATAAGTCTTATCCTTTTAATGGGTAAATAAATATAACATATTTTACTGTTTACTTATAATATAATTTAGAAGTTTGTGTGCGAGGAATAGTATTGAGTGTAAGATTTAAATATGAAATAAGTTTTAATTTTAATGGAAAAGGATCTAGAAAGAATTTTAAGTGAGTTATTAGATATTCAAAGTAATTTAAGGAAATTAGGTCCAGGCAGAAGACAACAATATAAAGGTAAAGTACATCAAAGTATTTTACAAGCTAAAGAATTATATTCGGAGTATAAAAATATTATTAGTATTTGTTCTTTACAAAAAAGTTCTTTAGTATTAGCAGAATATATTTACGAAGCTTTAAATGAAAAAATTGAATCGACTTATGATAAAATTTTGACATATAGTTCTTCTAGTGAAACGGTCAAAGATCAGTTTTTAAGCATGGAGAGTTTTAATTTAAAAACTGCAACATCGTTGATTCCTGAAATGGATGGTTCTGAAGAAACTACAGAAAAAATGATAGCGTCCATAGAATTATATAACGATTGTATTAAAAATAGTGAACAAAAGCAGTCACTTATTTCTTTTGTTTTGAAAACCAGACTATCAAAAACAGCTAAGTTAAAATTAAAAAGCAAATACGAAGACGTAACTAGTCTCGTAGAAGATATAAAGGCCTATTTACTTACAAAAAAATCACCCAATGCTATACTTTCTCAATTAAATAATTTGTGTCAAAACAACATGTCCATTAGTGATTATGGTAATAAATTATCAGAATTATTTATAGATCTCACTATCGCACAGGCAGATGGTAAAGGAGAAGCAAGCGCAATTTTGAGACCTATAAATGAAAAAATGGCAATTAAAAGATTCTCGGATGGACTAAGCAATAGGCGATTGTCTAATATAATTTCAGCGCGCAAATACTCTGAATTAAAAGATGCAGTGCGAGACGCAGAGGATGAAGAGTTGGCGTCGCCGTCGATTTCCAACACTATTTTCCACGCAAGAGGTAGGTCTAACAATAGAATTTATAATAATTTTAACAGAGGCCGGAGAAACTATCAAAATCAACGTTCAAATTATCGTGGTAATTATAATGCGAAAGTGAATTATAATAATCATCAACAACGTCAGGTGTATAACAACCCTCGACATGGATCCTCTAATTTTTCGAGAAATAATTATCGTGGTAATGGCCGTGGGCAATACCGTGGTTTCCATGGTAGACCTAGAAACAACCAACGTAACGTGTTTTCAGCTCAGTCGAGTGACAATAATTCTCACGTTGAAAATGATACAAAAGTAAACGAGAACCAGTTTTTTCGGACCTAAAAGTTATGATATTTTAACTTGTAATCAAAATGTTAGGTATGTTTATTTTAATGTTAACAACGCCAAGTGTTCATGGTTAATAGACACTGGTGCATCTATATCTGCTATCATTAAGAAGGTTTTACCAGATAACATCCCACTGCATGAAGACAATATCGTTATTAACGGCATAGGTGGTAAAATTTATTCGGAAGGTTATGTTTTCATTACATTAAGGACTGAGAATGGTAATACTTACGAACATAAATTTTATTTATTTAATGAATTACCATGCAAGTCAGACGGAATTCTTGGGTTAGATTTTTTGTCAAATTTTAATTCAAATATTGATTTAGAAAATGATACATTGACTCTACATAATGGGTTAGTTTATACGATGCCAATGTATACGTCACCTAGAATTTGTTATGATTACTTAAATATCCCCGCGAGAAGTGAATCCATTCATTACATACGATTAAAAAATAAAAGTCACGTAAAAAATGACTGTGTGATTTTACCACAACAATTACAAAATGATTTATTTTTAGCTTCAATTATTGTAAAACCTTTAGATAACATTATTCCAGTTAGAATATTAAACACCAGCGATGAATCGATCATTATACCTACTTTTCAACCAGAGTTACATTTATTGAATGACTATCAAATATGCTACTTTGATAAAAATAAGTCAAGTACAGAGCGAGCAAAATCTTTGTTATCATTATTAAAATTAGAACACTTACATCCTACGGAGCGTAACGCGATAGAAGCTATTTGTTCTAAGTATAGTGATATATTTTACCTACCGGGTGACAAACTATCAACAACTAAACTATATGAACATAAAATTTATTTAAAACCGAATTCTAGTCCCATTTATACGAAACCATACAGGTTACCAAAAAGCCAAATACCTGAAATAAATAAACAAATTAAGAAAATGTTACAGGATGATATCATTGAAGAAACCCAAAGTGAGTGGTCTAGCCCAATCTTACTAGTACCTAAAAAATCAGACGATGTTAATAAAAAATGGAGGCTAGTAATAGACTACCGAAAATTAAATGAAGTTATACAAGATGACAAATTCCCTTTACCAAATATTACTGAAATTTTAGAATCTCTCTCTGGTGCAGTCTATTTTACTCATTTGGATCTAAGTCAGTCATATTATCAGGTCACCTTAGATGTTGAGTCAAGAAAGCCTACTGCTTTCACTACTAATACCGGACAATATCAAATGAAACGAATGCCTATGGGCCTTAAGACAAGCCCAAGTTCATTTTCTAGAGTTATGACTATTGCTATGTCAGGTCTGACATACGAAAAGTGCTTCATATATTTAGATGACCTTGTAATTTTTGGTCGAAACTTTGAAGACCACAATAAAAATCTAATATGTGTTTTTGAGCGACTAAGAACTGTTAATTTAAAATTAAACCCAAACAAATGTAATTTCTTAAAAAAGGAATTATTATATTTAGGTCATACAGTGTCAGCTGAAGGTATTATGCCAGATAAAAATAAAATTAAAGTAATTGAAAATTATCCTACACCTAAGAACACAGATGAAGTCAAACGTTTTGTTGCATTTTGTAACTATTACAGAAAATTTATTAAAAATTTCGCTGAAATAACTGTCCCATTAAATAAATTATGTCGTAAAGATGTTCCTTTTATCTGGTCTGATCAATGTCAAAATGTATTTAATTTTCTGAAAAAGGCATTAGCAACAACCCCAATTTTACAATACCCAGATTTTTCAGACGAGAACGAATTTTGTTTACAAACCGATGCTTCTGGCATTGCTTTAGGAGCTGTACTTTGTAATAAAGACATGAGACCAGTAGCTTATGCAAGTCGACCTTTAAACAAGGCTGAAAGAAATTACCCAACCATTCAAAAAGAGCTACTTGCGGTCGTGTGGGGAATAAAATATTTTAGGCCATATCTGTTTGGTAGAAAGTTTACAATTATGACGGACCATAAACCGTTATTGTATTTATTTGGAATGAAAGATCCATCTAGCAGATTACTAAAATTCAGGTTAATATTAGAAGAATATGATTTTAAAATAATTTACATCAAAGGAAAAGAAAATGCAGTAGCTGATGCTTTATCTAGAATTGAAATTACCTCTGATGAACAAAAATGTATTAATGAGAAAATACTTACTGTTATGACTAGAGCACAGAAAAGAAAATTAACGGAGTTACAAATTAAAACAAGCTCTCCAATCCTCAGTAATGACACTGATAATCGGCCTGATCAACCGAGAATCGTGGAATTATTGCGGATACCGAGTGGTGCAGTAGAAATGATTTTAAAAGAAAGAAAACAAATAAAAAAAATTAAAAAAGAAAAGGGAATAGATGTAGAATCCGAGTGTTTCTTATTTTCCCAAAATAATAAAATATTATATATTGATCTTGATTTCAAGGGACAATTCACGCGAGACGTATTTGTCAAGAAATTAAGTGAATTTAGTAAAAGCATTAATGTCGATGAAATATGCATTATAAAAAGAGATAATAACGCGTTATTTATAAAAGATTTAATAAGCGAGATTCAAGCAAAGGAAGCGTGGTCCGGACCTCGCATTTGTGTATTGAGAGGTGTTGAAAGAATAGATAATAAAGACGACAAAACATTTATAATTAATGACTATCATTTACTGCCTACCAGTGGTCATGCTGGCATACGCAGAATGATTAATAATATAAGAAGGAAATATTACTGGCCAGAAATGGAAAAAGACGTCAAAGACTTTGTAAATAAATGTGAAAAATGCCAAAAATCAAAACATTCACGAAAAACTAAGGAACCAATGGTTATTACAACCACTGCTTCACATGCATTCGAAAAAATATTTTTAGACTTAGTGGGCCCTTTAGATAAGGATATAGATAATAACAATTTTATATTAACGTTACAATGCGAATTAAGTAAATTTGTTGAGGCTTATCCTCTTCCTAATAAAGAAACAGTTACAGTAGCTAAAGCACTTGTTAATAATTTTATATTAAGATTCGGAATTCCAAGCATAATTGCTACAGATAAGGGTATGGAATTCATGTCATCCACAATGAAAGAAGTCTGTAAACTATTAGAAATCTAAAAATTAAATTCCACAGCATATCATCATGAGTCAATCGGATCGCTTGAAAATGCTCACAAAAATTTAGGTTCATTTTTAAGAATACAGTGTGATAAGTTTCCTGATACATGGAGCCATTGGTTACCCTTCTGGTGCTTTGCTTACAACAATACTGTACACACAGCCACTAAATACGCACCGTATGAATTAGTATTTGGAAAACCATGTAACGTTCCAACTAGAGTTAAGAGTAGTGTAGAACCCTTATATAATCCAGATGACTATAGCTTAGAATTAAGATATCGTTTGCAAACAGCACACAAAGATGCACGAAATAATTTGTTACAATGTAAAGAGTTAAGAAAATCAATATATGATAAAAATGTAAACAAAGTCTATTACAAAAAAGGTGATTCAATATTGTTGAAAAATGAAACTGCGAGCAAATTGGAAAATTTGTTTAATGGACCATATGTAGTTTTAGAGGATCAGGCACCTAATGTTAAAATTATCAAAAATAATAAAGTAGAAATAGTACATAAAAATCGCACCAAACCTTTCAAAATATAGCAAACATAGACATAAGTATCAAAATTGTTTAGTAATTGGTAATAAAAAATTGTACTTTTAAGTTTAATTATATGGTTATAGTTAAAAAATTAAAAAAAAAAAAAAAAAATTTTCTTTTTTTTTTCTCGTAAACCGGTGGTGTAGTGTAGTGTAGCCTTTAGATGTAGTGCAGTATAGACCTTTATAATGTAGTTAGAACTTAAGTTAGAGACGCAATAAACGTTGAATCGGGAGGACGTGTTTTCAATACTATACTCCCCCTTACCCCGCACACTTCAATATCCCCTTATTGGTTGAATCATAATAGCTATCGGTATGCCATATTTCAGCCCGATCGGTCCAGTGGTTTGAGCTGTACGTTGATTGATCAGTCCGTCAGTCACCTTTTCCTTTTATATATTTAGATGATAATAATGGAACCCTAAAGAGACAAAAGTTTACTGGCGTCTTTATAGTTCTCATAGTCAATTTCTTCGTAAAGATAACTACTGAGATGCTACTGAGGCGGTAGTTCCCAAAAAAAATTTTTTTCCACATTAAATTCAAGATGGCAGCCAACGCACTACTTACTTCTGAGCCTATCGAGGTCGAAAACTTGGAATTTTCTTTATAATCCATTCGCAATACAAACCAAAACATGACTGCACCATGTGAAGAGTAAAACTACCCAATAAACATACGAGTACTATAGGTACGCTAGAAGACGAAACGAGTAATTCGATCGGGTTTTAATTAGATCAATTAAAACCTATTAAATGAAATTCAAACACCATTTGTACACACATAGTCATTTGTACCGATTTTTTTACTTTTAATGGTTGTGGTTTTCACTTCGATTGCGAGAAAATAAAATAAATAACGATTTTTAATTATTTCTTTGCCTTTCTGTTACATTTTGATATTAGAAGTAAGATCTTTGCCTCCGTTGATCCTCCGTCTCCATATATTGTCTGTGACATTAGTTTGTAAGGCTATTGTAACCATAGACTATAAATTTTTACTTGTACTACCTTTAACACAATAACGACTAACATTAAAAAAAACTATAGAATAGCCATCTTCTAGGCAAGCGCGTTCCAACCTAGACCTCATCATTGCTTTGCACTAAGCATGATTGTCGTCAAGCGCAAGCCTATCTCACAATACATAATAAAAATAAAAAACTAATACCTAGAGGCTAAAACCCTTCCCTACTAAGTAAATACTACTAAATAACTAAATACTAAGCTATATTGACATCTTTTTAGAGCATGAGAGATGAAAATGTATTTCTCGTGTTTATGGTGTGCATTTACTCATTCATTCACATTTCATTCACTCATTCATTCACTCCAAAGATACTAGGTAAAACAACTAAAATTCTACATCAATGGTAAAAGCACAATTAAATTGACATGAGCCACGAAAATTCTACATCAATGGCTACGAGTGATTGTCGTAGCGACCAGCTAATCTATTATAACGTAGGTACTATGTCAGTAGGTACGTGGGCAGCTAGGCTTTGCCGCAGGCATTTCTATAGATTTATCTACCTATTACTGACACCTTTAGTACCTTCACTTCACCTAAAACTGCCACTTTACCTCAGGCATCGGTTATAATATATAGTCATATAATAGGTCTTTACCTATGAAATTGCCGTTTTGTATGGAATAAGTGAAAGTACTTATTTTTTCAAACTTTTTTATTTCTGTTATTCGAAGTAATCACCCATGCAATCGACGCATCTTTGCCAACGCATTGGCAGTTTATTGATGCTCTTCTTGTAAAAATCTGCTGGACGGGAGGCAACAAACTCTTTAAAGGCATTTTGTACTGCCTCTCGGGAATTGAATTTTTTACCCACTAAAAAGTTGTCTAAATTTTGGAAAAAGTAATAGTCGGTAGGTGCAAGGTCTGGTGAGTATGGCGGATGAGGGAGAGCTTCCAACCCCAGCTCTTGCAGCTTGGAGACTGTCTGTTGGGCAGTATGGGGTCGCGCGTTGTCGTGAAGGAGCAGTGGGGACGACAGATTGACAAAAGCTGGTTGCAGATGTGCAAGCTTCTCCATCATTCCCTCCAATTCTTCACAGTACACATCTGCAGAAATACTCATGCCGTTTTGTAAAAAGCTGTGGTGAATCACACCCGCACTAGACCACCAAACAGTGACCATCACCTTTTTAGGGGTCATTTTTGGTTTAGGGCATTGCTTTGGTGCTGAACCAGGATCTAACCAACTTGCTGAGCGCTTTCGACTGTCGAACAGAATCCATTTTTCGTCGCACGTAACAATTCGTTTAAAAATTCCTTCATTTCTTTGCCTGTTGAGCAGCGCAAGGCACAAGGTCTCGACGCATACGTTGCGCTGGCGATCGTTAAGGTCATGGGGCAGCCATCTATCAAGCTTTTTTACCTTGCCAATTTGTCGCAAATGGATCAATATTGTCTTGATGCTTACATCAAAAGCTGCTGCTAGCTCAGCTGTAGATTGAGTTTCGTCTGCTTCCACAACCGCCTTTATTCATTATTGTTGACCAAAGTCTCCGGACGACCACGAGCTTCATTTTTCAAGTCAAAATTTCCAGAACGGAACCGGGAAAACCAATTACGGGTTGTGCATGCGTTTGTACAGTTCTCTCCGTAAACGTTTTTCATATTACGTGCCGTTTGTGTCGCGTTGGTGCCACGACGGAACTCATATTCCATAATTACACGAATTTTTAAAGTATCCATTATGACGAAAAATGTTGAAATGTAATGAAAATACAACGCTATTCAAAAAACAAAAGACTGAGTTTGTAAAAAGAATGTCATGGTTTTAAAACAAAATTAATTTGAATTTAGAATACAAAGCCATTACAAACTTTTTTTTATTTGAAACGACCAAACTGAAGAAAGGCAATTTCATATATATTTAGCCACAGCTGAGGACTTTCCCGGATACACTAAAGTCAAGGTGACTTTAGCAATAAAAGGGATAAAGTTTAACGTTGTAGTTCATATGACGCTATTTTAGTTTGTAGTGAAAAATTACTGCCTCGTTAACCTAGTGGTAAGCATGTTCGACTGCAGCTGACGAGGTCCCGAGGTCTTAAAAATTCCATCAGAACAGGAATGTAAATGCAAGAAAACGAAGTTACGGAAAGAACCTAGTTTGAATTAAACGAGTAAAGAACTAAAAAACACTACAAGTTAGCCCTTGACTGCGATCTCACCTGATGGTAAGTGATGATGCAGTCTAAGATTGTAGCGGGGTAATATGTTAGGGGCATGGCAGTTATAATGAACCCATAACACTAATCGGTTTCTACACATCGTACCGGAACCGGAACGCTGGGCTTGGCGGCATGTCTTTGCCGGTAGTGTGGTAACTAAGCCTCGGCCAAACCAGGGAAAATTCAGAAATTATAAATTCAAAAAGTGACCCTGCCGGAGATCGAACCCGGGACCTCCCACGTTAAGACAAGCAGTGCTCAACACTGCGCTACGGTTCAGTAGTTTTGTGCTCAAATGCGTACAAATCTACTGAACTGTAACATAATTTGCGAACCGATTTGTAGTGTTGTTACAGCGTCAATCCCAATTGGATTTGCATAGGTTTTCACGCGGGTATTGGAGTACGCGAGCAATTTTCTGCGCAAATACGCGAATAAAGTTGGAAGCGGGATTTCCAGTTTCGCCACAGTGTACGAAATTGCAGTAGACCCGACCCAATTGCGAGTAGGTGCATGTTTTACGTAGTTCATGCGTAGGTAGCATGTTGTTATAGATATATATTTTAAATAATTTTTTTGCTTTACAGCGCATATTATTGGGATCCCTGAAAGCTAAGAAGTAAGTATTGTTTTTAGCCTAGAGTAAACAGGATTTTACGCGGATATTGGAATTTTAGTAAAGCCCGCCAACCCGCATTGCAGCAGCGTGGTGGGTCTTAGCTCTAATTCCCTCTCTCCCATGAGATTGAGGGAATTAGGCCTGTGCCCAGCAGTGGGACGTTAATTGAGATGTAGTGGTGGTACGAAATTTCAGTAAATTTAGTAATTTCGGCGTCCAAAGTACCTAATTTTTAATACATGTACAGATCATGTAGTATATATATTGTATGGTTTATCTTCGTTTATGTCATAATTGTTATTAATACTCAATAGGTATTAGGTAGGAACTCTGTAAGCAAGTGATATGATATTGCTTAAAACGCACATATCTCAGAAAATTACGTGCTAGAAGATCGAAATTCCGACCAACTGAACAGAAAACGGACCACTGGGCTATCACCTATGCTATTGATTACAAGTATAGACAGTTTTCAGCATAGATATACTGCTAAGCCTACACTGTAATTAATGGATTTCACACAAACGCCGGTAACCGCTCGCACCTGACAAATATTATTTGCAATGGAATTAGGTTTTGAGTCGAATTGAATGGACACCTCAAGAACTATTGTCTGTCAATACTATATTCGTATGAATATTATAAATGCGAAAGTACGTTTGTTTGTAGTTTGTCCTTCAATTACGCTGTAACCAAAAGCACCACCACTACAGCCCATTAACGTCCCACAGCTGGGCACAGGCCTCCACTCTCATAGGAGAGAGGGAACAAGGACCCACCACGCTGCTCCAATGCGGGTTGGCGGGCTTTAACGACTATTATCATGTTAGTGATAATAATCGGGACCGACGGCTTAACGTGTTTTCCGAGGCTCGGGGTTGAAACACCGCCAACTTCCTAACTTCGGGCTATAACTGAGAACTTCTAGTCAGAAAAATCCAATTGTAATTATGGCCCGACCCGGGACTCGAACCTTGGACCTCGTCAGCTGCAGTCCAACATGCTCTACTAGACTTACGAGGCAGTCATTTTCACTACAACGTATTTTTCAGATTTATGCTGCACGCGTAAATATTATGCCACTTCTATAGGTATATTCTGAAATCTTAGATGCCCTTCGATGTTTTAACTTATTATGTACTAGCTGATGCCCGCGACTTCGTACGCGTGGATCGAGGTTTTGTTGTTTCCGCGGGAACTCTTGAATTTTCCGGAATAAAAAGTAGCCTATGTGTTAGTCCAGACCATAATCTATCTCTGTGCCAAATTTCATCCAAATCCGTTCAGCCGTTCTGGCGTGATTGAGTAACAAACATCCCTTTGAGGTTTTTTGGTTCCCGCGGGAACTCCTTAATTTTCCGGGATAAAAAGTAGCCTATGTGCTATTCCAGACAATATTCTATCTCTGTGCCAAATTTCAGCCAGATCCGTTCAGCCGTTGGCGCGTGATTGAGTAACAAACATCCATACATCCATCCATCCAAACTTTCGCATTTATAATATTTATTTGATACAGGCCTACCTACGAAAATAGTTCAAATGGTGAGGTTCGAACCAGTATTAGCTATAAGTGTGCTATGATATTTAAATCCATCAGCTGGTCTCATGCAGATGTATGCTCTACACGTAAATATTATGCCACTTCTATATATTCTGAACTCCTTGCCTTTATATAAATAGATCGATGTTTTAGGCATGTGTATACACACGGGCTACCTACGACAATAGTTCAAATGGTGAGGTTCGATCCAGTGTAAGCTATAAATGGGCTGACATTTAAATCCATCTGATCTCATGGAGATTTATGCTCTACACGTAAATATTATGCCACTTCTATATATTCTGAACTCCTTGCCTTTATATAAATAGTTCGATGTTTTAGGCATTTGTATACACACGGGCTACCTACGACGATAGTTCAAAGGGTGAGGTCGAACCTTTCGGGTTTCAATCCGTCCCTTTTGTAGATCACTAAAATGCTTGCCAATAAACACCCCTTTGTGCGTTATGAATTTAGAATTGGGGAACGAAATTGTGTGTCAAACAAAAATGGCAATAACTTCTCTTTTGAAAGAGGATAATAAGCGAAAAGAGCCGTCACCTAAAACGCTTTATACACGGTCCATCTTGCTGTACGTCCCGCCAAGGTCATGCACGATGCACGATTCAAAACGACTGTGAATAGGCTTGACGTACGTCGATAATTATTATTAATTGTTTGCTGGATTTGCACGACCAATTTTGCATCCAGCGAGCGCCCCCACCACCGCGAACGTCGTGCAGATAGACAGTGAAAATGGCGGATGTACGTCAGAGCGGTCCTGCGTCGTGCGTGCTTGATCGTGTATAGACTTGCTGTACAGCAGATTTAACATTTAGAGCTTGTTTCGCAAGGTGACTGCATATCAAAATGGATCGTGAAACACTTTCAAGATTTTATTTTATATTTATTTAAGTATTTGTTTATTTAACATTTATTTGAGTATACTTTGCACGTTTATGACAATTTTTTTCATCCTCTTGCTATTTTTTTTCCTCTCTTCTGCTGCTGCTGACAACACCAGAAGAACTCAAATTTTTTGGCGTTTTGATAAAACAGGTGGCATTTTAAATAAATTAAAACACGTCCTCTCAATTCGTTCGATTTATTCTGCTCACGCTTGATGCGCGCACGATAGTCTGTATGCTACATGCAGCACCGCGGCCTTGAGCTAACGTACAGCAAGATGGACCGTGTATAAAGCGCTTAATTCTAAATATGACTGTCGTTTGCGATGAAAATTCCATTTTTAGGGTTCCGTACCAAAATGGTAAAATGGAACGCTTATGGTGTGACTTTCTCCGTCTGTCTGTCCGTCTGTCCGTCTGTCCATCCGTCACACTCGATTATTTCAGTAACTACCGAAGCTATCGACATGAAATTTGGAATAGTTGTGTATATAAGTGGCCCAAAGACACTGGAATTAAAAAAAATTGGAAATTATTTTTGTTCTTATTTAAAAAGGGGGGAAAATCTGAGGGTTGAAATTTAAAAGTGAGATAACTGTACTGTGTGGGGTATCATATGAAAGGGTTTACTTTGTACATTCAAAAGATTTTTAATTATTTTTAGTTATGATAGTTTTTGATTTATAGGGGAAAATGTCTAAAAAAATACCGTTCCCCCCCCCCCCCTTATCTCCGGAGTTTACCAATCGAAAAATTTGAAATATTTATGGTCAATAGGAATTTACGTATATTTTACAGGAAAACTATAGCCAATGCTCTAACTAGCATAGTTTTTTTGATATTAACAATAAACCTCTACAAACAAAGTTAGTCTTGCGGTTCATTAACAAAGGTAATTATTTATTAATAATGGTACGGAACCCTTCGTGCGCGAGTCCGACTCGCACTTGCCCGGTCTTTATAAAATATCTCGCGAGGCCTCTACACGTTGTGTTTAATTATGAGAGTACAAAAATATTGAAAGTGTTAAATTGATACCTAAGTACTTTTGCAACGATACTTAATCGATGTACCTACATATCTACAGAAGAATATTGTATAATATTTCTATAATTTTCTAGGCAAGCGCGCTCAACCTTAGGCTGCATCACTACTTGCCAACAAGTCTGATTGCAGCCAAGCCTGGTGGAAGGCTTCGGCCGTGGCTAGTTACCCTACCGGCAGAGACGTGCCGCCCAACGATTTAGCGTTCCGGTACGATGCCGGGTAGAAACCTATTAGGGGTATGGGTTTAATATAACTGCCATGCCCCTAACAGGTTAGCCCGCTACCATCTTAGCCTGTATCATCATTTACCATCAGGTGAGATCGCAGTCGAGGGCTAACTTGTAGTGGATTAAAAAAGCGCTTAGTCTATAAAATAAAAAACCGGCCAAGTGCGAGTCGGACTCGCGCACCGAGGGTTCCGTACTCAAGAAGTAGGTATAATTACCTTTGTTAATGAACCGCAAAACTAACTTTGTTTGTAGAGGTTTACTGTTAATATCAAAAAATTACGTTTGTTGTATGGGAGCCCCCTTTTAATATTTACTTTATTGATATTTAATTATTTATTTTGAAAGGTAATATACAAGTTAATATTCTGTGAAAATTTGAACCGTCTACCCGTTACCGTTTTTAATATTGAGCAAAAAAATACGAAAAAAACACGTTTATTGTATGGGGACCCCCCTTAATATATATATTTTTTTAATTTTTAGTATTTGTTGTTATAGCGGCAACGGAAATACATCATTTGTGAAAATTTCAGCTTTCTAGCTATCACGGTCTATGAGATACAGCCTGGAGACAGACAGACAGACAGACAGACAGACAGACAGACAGACAGACAGACAGACAGACAGACAGACAGACAGACAGCGGAGTCTTAGTAATAGGGTCCCGTTTTTACCCTTTGGGTACGGAACCCTAATAAAAAAGGAACAAACTTCTCTTATAAGATGATGCCCGCAACTTCGTCCGCGTGGATTAAGGTTTGTGATTCCCGCGGGAACTCTCGATTTTTGCCTGGATATAAAGAGGCCTATGTCCTTCCCCGGAAAAAAAACTATCTCTGTACCAAATTTCATCAAAATTGGTTGAACAGATGGGCCGTGAAAGCGTAGCAGACAGAAAGACAGACAGACACATTCGCATTTATAATATTAGTATGGATTTAAAAAGCCCAGTCTGAAATAAGTGTAGGTACCTACATCTCTCAAATTGAACTACTGAGGGATCAATACAATGGTTTCCAATAAACAAGTCCAAGGCCCTTTGTTTTCTGCGTTATGAATTTAGAATCTGAGAAGGAAATCGCGTGTCTAACAAAAATAGCGATTAACTGTCATTTGCAAGAGAATAACAGGCCTGCTATATTATAGCTATTCAAGGTCTTTGATAAAAGCGTGGATTTTGGGGCCGTCACCGAACGCAAAACGTTACTGTCATTTCCGATGAAAACAAAACCAACGGCCTTATTAGTTACTAGCTGCTGCCCTCGACTTCGTCCGTGTAGTTTAAGTTTTTTTGATTCCCGCGGAAACCCCCTAATTTTCCGGGATAAAAAGTAGCCTATGTCATTCTCCAGGTCCTCAACTATACCCATGCCAAAAATCACGTCGATCCGTTGCTCCGTTGCGGCGTGATTGAAGGACAAACCAACAAACAAACACACTTTCGCATTTATAATATTACTAGCTGATGCCCGCGACTTCGTCCGCGTGGTTTAAGTTTTTTGTTATTCCCGCGGGAACTCCTTAATTTTCCGGGATAAAAAGTAGCCTATGTCACTCTCCAGGTCCTCAACTATACCCATGCCAAAAATCACGTCAATCCGTTGCTCCGTTGCGGCGTGATTGAAGGACAAACCAACAAACCAACAAACCAACAAACAAAGTGACTTTCGCATTTATAATATTAGTAAGTATGACTAGTATGATTACATAAAAATGATTGCTACTGTATAACGATTGCAATCACCAGCTCTGATTGATGAGTACTCTTTAAAATTTTATTTCCTTATATCCTGTATCCTGTATATCCTGTCTGTTTATCTGCTACGATTTAACGGCCCATCTTTTCTACCGATTTAGACGAAATTTGGTATAGTGATCGGTTGTATCCCGGAGAAGTACTGCTATTTTTTCTCGGAATTTTTAAGAGTTCAAGAACCAACAACCTTAATCCGCGCGGACGAAGTCGCGGGTATTATCTAGTTTATAATAAGTAGTCTACATTTTAATCTCACTGACCGCTTTGCAGAATCGGCATTCAAAGATTGTCTCGCACACAATAATGTTTGGCCATAGTCCAGCACGCTGGGCAAGTGCAGATTGGCAGACGATACAGACCTGTGAGAACATTATGAGGCACTCTCGGGCGTTCAGGTTTCCTCAGTACTTTCTATCGTTAAGTAATAAATATTTAATTTCTAAAGGCTTATAACTCCGACATATACAGGTAAGTGCCCGGGGATCAAACTTGCCACTCGAATAGGTAGCCGGGAATCTAACATGTTGTCCTACTTGAGCGACAAACGCGACACCGCGACTCGATACGACGCAACGCGACAATATCAAACAGTAGTTGATCATTCGCGTGGCCTACGTTGTCGCGTAGATATACGTCTGTAATATTTTTATGGCATCGTATCGCGTCGCGTCGCGTGGCGTCGCTTCAGTCGCTCACCCAAGACAGCGAGTTATCCACTAAGCAATCATAAATTTTAACTTTGACTTATTCAGATTCACAGTACAAAGTCTTATTCACAATCGTACAATATTCGAAACTTGTTGTTCATATCATTCTTTCATCAGACATCATTCTTCCGCATGCGACTGAATTTTCACTTCAAAGTTCTTCACGGTCGGTCTATAGTCATCTTTTATCGGCTCAGATGTAGGTCAAGACTAAGTCGAGTCTTATTATGGAGGCAATCTAGACTTCTTATCTTTAAAGTGTCAGCCACTACCGATCAGAAGTGGATGAAAGTTATGAATAAGAAATGGCTCATTCAATTAAGGTAAAATCGCGAGCGGTCTCACGACAGTTCGGAATTTGTATATTTATTAGACAATCACTCTGAAATGGATGGTTTCCGATAAATTATGCGAAAATATTGATTAGGTGCCTACGCCGTGAAACAAAGGGTACTTTAGTATTTTTGTCACTGAAATTCTTTTACGCGGAATTTTTGTTTCCTTCTTGTTGAACAAGATAAAATTTTAAATACATATGAACCGCGCCGATAGGCCTTATTAAATATATTTCCAGTACCAAAGACTACCAGCTTTGCCATCCATTCTTATAAATGGAAAGTGGGTCTGTCTTTCTTTCTGCTACGCTTTAATGGACCATCTTTTCAACCAATTTTGATGAAAGGAAAAGGTTCATTTTCGGCCTACTCTTGTTCACTTTACCATGAATAGAGGAAAATAGGTACATAGATTGTATTAAAAATATAATAATTAAGAACAGTAAAGTAAATAACGAGAAAAAAATAAAAATGTATTTCAAGTTTTCGATACGTTTCCAAGATGGCAACCTTCAGCCATAGAGAAGGCAGTAGGCTCGAAATGTATCAACTGCCATTTCTGACAGTCACTGTCAAAATAACGTGTTTTTCTTTTGAAAACGTCAAAAAATATGAATCCGCCATTGTTACCCCCTCATGTTTAGTGTTGCTTAACTTGGAAAGATTAAATAATTTCGTCACTGAAATTACGACGAATTCGTAGATTTGACCAATTAAAACTGGTTTAGTATTTAATTTTCCTTCATTTCTGTACTTGTACAAGACCAGGCCTACGCCCCATACAAATCTGAACCGTCTCGTTTGGTATAGCACTAGGTTACATGCCGGGGAAGGACATAGGCTTTTTTCTTCCGGAAAATTAGGGAGTTCCCCCGAGAGTAAAACTTTATCCACGCGGACAAAGTCGCAGGTATTAGCTAGTAATTTAATAATAAAACTATTGAATATGTAGATACCTATACCTTGGTCAAGTTATTTCAACCAATCACCAAATGTCCCAAGAAATTGTCAAAAAGAGTAGCTTGTGCTCAGAATCGCTATTGGTCCATCAAAAATATTATAAATAGCCTGTGATATTCCAGACTCTAATCTATCTCTGTGCCAAATTTCATCCAAATCCGTTCAGTCGCTCTGGCGTCATTGAGTAACAAACATCCATCCATCCATCCATATATCCAAACTTTCGCATTTACAATATTAGTATAGATTAGTATACATTAAATTATTTTTTATTGTTAAATCTGTATATTTCATTTCAAATAACAGTGAATTAGGTTATTAACCTCGTGTCTGACAACAGCGGTTGCCTGAGTAATTGGCCCAAAAATGTTGTTATCGGTTTAACATTTAAAGTAATTAAGAATGGGCGCACCAGCAAAGCCTGCGTAATTGAGAGCGAATTTCGAACAATTTAACCCAAGCCCATAAGCCTGAAACACACATAAGAATTATCTGAAGAAAGTTTATTCTTAATTTTCAGTCCTTGCTGTGCGGCTTATGCCCGTTTTCGCCAACAATGCCCAAATTTTAGGTAATAAGTGATTGTCATTATTATACACTAGATGATGCCCGCGACTTCGTCCGCGTGGATTAAGTTTTTTTATTCCCCCGAGAACTCGCGAATTTTCCGGGATAAAAAGTAGCTTAGGTATGTCCTTCCCTGGGATACAAACTATCACCGTACCAAATTTCATCAAAATATGTTGAAAAGTGATAAAGCGTAGCAGACAGACAGAGAATTAGACAGACAGACAGACACAGTTTCGCATTTATAATATTGTATAAGTAATTAGTATAGTGGGAATGTTCTGGAGTGGAGACCGCGTACCGGTAAGCGCAGTGTAGGACGACCTCCAGCTCGCTGGTTCGATGACCTAAAGAAGGTGGCGGGAAGCGGGTGGATGAGGAAGGTGGACCATGTTTGGTGACGCGCTCTCGAAAAGGCCTATGTCCAGCAGCGGATGAATACAGGCTGATGGATGGATGGAAAGTATGAATGAGCATTGTCGCCTATTGGTCATGAAATGGGGCATATAATATGGGGGGAGTGTGTGTTTCAGGCTTAAACGACCTAGGCCGCCTAAATTAATCAACGTCACGATCAAACGAATGGTTATGAAAAAAGTTGCGTCGAAAACAGAAACGATTTAGCAAGTCTAGCTTTCACCTCAAGTGCCAATATGAACATTGCCTTATTGAAAGGACGTGTACACATGCCGTCAAAAAACAAAAGCAATAACCTTGAACTTGCGTAGAAAGTGAAAAGTAAATTAATTTAGATACTTATTTCGATCCGGTCATAATCTCAACCTATCTCTCTCTTTTCAGAATGAGAAGCTGGCCAAGTGTGGATCGGCAGATTTCACAGGTTTCCTCACGATATTATCCTACACTAGATGATGCCCACGACTTCGTTCGCGTGGATTGAGGTTTTTAAATTCCCGCGGGAACTCTTCAATTTTCCGGGATAAAAAGTAGCCTATGTCCTTCCCCGGGATGTAAGCTATCTCTGTAGCAAATTTCATCAAAACATCAAGTTGAGTAGTTGGACCGTGAAAGAATAAGAACATTTATTTGCATAATACACGTAATACAGGTGGTTTTACAAAAGAAAGTCACAGTGTATTGCCATGCCAGGCGTGCAAATTTAGCTATGTTAAGAGTTACATAATATTTTATTAGTATAAATAATGTCAAATAGTATAAAGCATATTGATAAACATCACATAAATTATAATCATCATTCCATTAATTTAACGCACAATTATTTAAAAAAAAGAGACAATAATAAAAGGTCACATTAGTATTTTAGGTCATCTGAAGGGATCTAAGTAGTCGTTAATCGAGTAGAAGCTGTTCTCTAAAAGCCACTTATTTAAGTATGATTTGAGTGCTGGCGGTGACATAGTTTTAACGTGAGTAGGAAGCTGATTAAATATGCGTATCGCCATGCAGTAGGAATTACTCTGGAATAAGCGTAATTTCATGTTGGGCAATAACAATCTGTCCCTATGTCTAGTTACTTTCCCAAGTACATCTCCATGTTTGGTGAAAAGATCAGGATTGTTTTTTACGAAAATGCACATTTCTTTTATGTAAATACAAGGCAAAGGGAGTAAATTAAGCGACTTAAATAGAGGTTTGCAACTGTCTAAATAATGCGCACCACATATTGCCCGTATACACTTCTTTTGCACTTTGAATACTCTGTCTATGTCAATTGAGTTGCCCCAGATTATCAAGCCGTAGGTAAGTATAGACGATACATAACCGTGATATGCACTCAAAACAGCGTCTCTAGTAGCTATCTTCTTTAATTTTTTCAAAGCAAACACAAACTTATTAATTCTACTACAGACATTGTCAATATGGTTTTTCCAATTGCAGTGTTTATCAAGTTCTATACCTAAAAATTTGGTTGATTCTGCTTCACTAATGATACTGTTATTATATTGTACATGAAGAGAAATATCTTTAGCTTTAGGGCTTTTGAATACCACCATTTTTGTTTTGTCTAAATTAAGTTTTAAATTATTTTTATCTAGCCAGTCTATAATACGAGTGATAGTTACGTTAATGTCTTTATTAAATGTGTTTTCATTAGTGCACTTGATTAATACGGTAGTATCGTCGGCCAACAGTATGGTCTTATGCTGAGTTACATCAGGGAGATCGTTTATATAGAGTAAGAATAAGATTGGTCCTAGAATGCTTCCCTGAGGTACGCCACTTTTGTTGGATTTAAAGGTGGATTGGTATGTCTTTTTTACACCGTTTACAACTTTAGTTATTTGAGTGCACTGCACCCTTTCAGTCAAATAACTTTTAAACCAATCATTTGCAATTCCGCGAATTCCGTATCGTTCCAATTTACACAGGAGTATATCATGGCACACAAAGTCAAATGCTTTGGTCATGTCAAAGAAAATGGCTACTATAGGGATACGATGGTTGATGCTTTCAGTTATCAATTTGATTAGATTAAAACATGCTTTCGTAGTTGAACTATTTTTTCGAAATCCAAATTGTTCGTCTTTGAGAATATTAGTTTTAGTTATAAAGTTATTTAGCCTAGAGTACATGGCCTTTTCAAAAATTTTCGAAAATATAGTTATAAGGGTAATAGGTCTATAGTTAGACATTTCAGTTTTATCACCTTTCTTGAAAATGGGATTTACAACAGATATCTTTAATTGGTGAGGAAATTTACCTTTTTCAAAAGACAAGTTAATTAGATAGCTGAGTGGGTGACAAATGTATTTCGCTACTTCCTTAACAATATCGGTTCTTATGAGATCATATCCCACTGATTTACAATTATTGAGTGACATGATTAGCTTGTATACTTCATACGGATCACTTGGCGAGATAAATAAACTTTCAGTTTTGTGTTCAATCAGGTTATAAGTCTTACGTTTACTAACATGTTGCGTATTGTTAGTAATTTCAATGAAGTATTTGTTAAACTCTTCAGCTATTTGTTGTGAATCGGACACTTTAATGTTATCTTTTTTAATACACTCTATGCTAGATTTCTCGATGGTGTTGTTAGTTGTATTTTTAATAACCATCCAAGTTGATTTGCATTTATTATGCCCACGACAGATTTGGTTTGTGTTTTGTATTTTTTGAGATGTGTTGATGCATTTTCTCAAAAGTTTGTTATACCCGAAATATCGTTGTTTATTTTGCGCTTTAAGAAAGCGTAGCAAACAGACAGACAGACACACTTTCGCATTTATAATATTAAAGTATGGATTACCTTGCCTAGATTTCGTAATTTGGCGGAGTTTCAGCACCACGTTGTGTCGGATTGCCGATCGAAATTCGGTTGGAAGGACATTATATAATTTTAGCTTTTTGTATCGAAAAATATCACAAAAAAATGCACAAAAAAAAATTATAATAATAAGACGCTTCGATATAATAAGACGTAGGCGCTTTAAATGCTTCATTTTCCCGTTATTTAACTGTTAAACTAAAAGCCAATAAACGATACATTTTCGTCAAACAATTCGTTCATATAAGCGAACGTTTTTAATAACGAACAGATTAATCCTGTTAACGATATAATTTAAATGTATTTAAAGCGTTCTCAGTCTTATTAACGAGGCGTTTAAGACCCATAATACTAAATCTCGAAATTTCAATAATAAGCGGAAAAGTTTATTTTTATTGCGCTCATATAAATTTTATCGATCGTAAAAATTAGAATAGAATATCATTGTAGGAGAAATTTTAATTTGCGACAGATTTATTTAACGATCTCCGAGGTATTATTATTATTTTAGAATAATATTAATTATATGATTTTTACAAAACTCCCTGTTAGAGTCACGAGCGTAACAAGTAAGCTAGGGATTCTAACGATACCTCATTTATTAAAATCGGTTCAGGTGTACAGAAGTTATGGTGGAATATACAAACTCACATACATACATACATACATACATGAACCCTGAAAACAATATACTCCTTTTTTCAGGCATTCGTATAAAAAGATAGGATATTTTGGGACGTAATTTTTATGGCAGGTCAAAAACGCAATCCCCTGAGCTGGAAATGTACGTGCCAGAGAAGCGTATGTCTCTCTCCCTCTAATATAAATGGCGAGAGACAGAGTACATATTTAATTAGTTTAGTTACTGTTGAACATTGTAAAAACTTAGACTTAGTGTACGGTCTCTACTCTCTTCAGTAATTTACAGACGCTAAACCAATCTTTTCTTATTTCGCTACGGTCTCTTAGGTAGACAAATAATTAATAGCGAAAAATGTGTCCTACGACCTGTTCGCCGCAACTTTTTACGCAAGTCATTAATATTCGTTATCGCATTTATATCGAAGCCCTCGTTCGCAAAGTTGAGGGTTGTTTGGTGCCTTGCAATTTATAATCATTATATTTCGTTTAGCATTTTTAGAGCCACTTTCGCGTAAGTAATAGGTGTCTATTGAAAACGTAGCCCGAAGGTACACATTGAACGCGCCGAATTCATAATGGCCTCTTTTTTAGGAGTCTGTAGTAAAACTAGTAATCTACTAGTCTATTCGTCTTTTTTTATCCACTACAGTATAGCCGTTGACTGCGATCTCAAATGGTGGTAAGTTACGTTGCAGTGTAAGATGTTAGCGGGGTAACCCGGTATGGCAGTTATATTAAACCCATACGATTAACCGGTTTCTTCACGGCATCGTACCGGAAGGCTAAATCACTTGGCGGCACGTCTTTACTAATAGAGTGGTAACTAGCCACAGCCGAAGTCTCCTAAACCAGGCCAAAAGTTAGTTACAAGCTAGATAGCCATACCTAACTATAAGAATACGATACTAGAAATTTAAAAAATAAATATCTTTAAAAATCTGTAGTATTTCGCTAGCTTAAAGCAACGTAAAAGGGTTGAACTTTCGAGTATATTTTGTTATTAGCTTCTATTCAGTTTAAAGACAAAGAACGCCCTAGGGGCAGCGAATCTAACGAACTATTCACCACAACCAAACCAGACTCATTCATTCTCATTAAACCGGATTTATTACGTTTTTTTTAAATCTAGACAGTGTAGACTGAAGATCCCATTTATAAAATACATACAAATTTTACTATACATTTGTGAGTAAAAATAGTAATAAAAATAACCGATAAAAACATATCCCAATGGACGAAAATGCGCCTAGTCCGTAGTCTAGTATTTTCTATTTTTCTCTACGGAACTGAACCTTGGACTCTTAAGGCCGCCGATAGGAAAAGAATAGACGCCTTTGAAATTTGGTGTTAGAGACGTATGCTCAACGTATGTTCACCGAACACCGAACCAACGTCTCAGTATTAAATAAGTTGAAAATAAAAATGAGGCTTTCCAACATCTGTCTGCGGAGGACACTCGAATACTTCGGCCTACACGCAAGAATGCCAGCACATTCGGAAAACTTACGGTCACTGGTAAGATCGGAGGAAAGAGGCCCCGCGGAAGTAGCCCGAGACGTTGGTCAGACCAAATTAAGGAAGCAGTTGAAATAGAAGGAAATGGAAGAGCATCGTGCCAAGAGTGGTATCGAAGGGGTGTCACGATCCTCAAAGTTGAGGGAACGACGCATGAAGAAGTACTGTTTAACATGTTCGACTGCGACCGACGAAGTCCCGGGATCGAGTCCCGGGTCGGGCCATAATATAAAGTATTGGGTTTTTCTGACTAGAAATTCTCAGTACTAGCCCGAAGTTAGAAAGTTGGCAAGGTGCCTCGGAGAGCACGTTAAGCCGTCGGTCCCGGTTATTATCACTAACATGAAAATAGTCGTTAAAGCCCGCAAACCGGCATTGGAGCAGCGTGGTGGGTCTAAGCTCTAATTCCCTCTCTCCTATGAGAGTAGAGGCCTGTGCCCAGCTGTGGGACGTTAATGGGCTGTAGTGGTAGTGGTGGTAACTACTTAGTAAACTTCTACTTAGAAACAGCTGTGGTTCTGTACGGCACCAGTCAGTGTGCGAAATTGTTATCGCACTCCTTTGAAGGCGCATCGGTGCGGTGATATTTTTATAGCCTAAGGGCGGAAAAAGTCGACTCAATAGTTTTAATAGCGGTGGAGAAGAGCAACTTTACGAGCAAAAGAGATTACAATTTCACTATTTTGTTACGCCCGTAAAAGGATTGAACGCGAGAGTATTTTGTTAGTTTCTATTCAGTTTGAAGACAAAGCACCCCCTAGAGGCAGCGAATCCAACGAACTATTCACCCCAACCAAACCAGACTCATTCATTCTCATTATATCGATTTATTTTGTAGTATTTTTTATCTAAGATAATGTATGGCTGAGGGGCCTGTGTAGAAATGATGTGTTTACTAAAGATAGAGAAAAAATTTATGTCATAATCACACAGTATGGGAAACTTAATTACATTTAACTTACATCTAGTTATAACTAATATAGTAGAATAACCATCAAAATATTATTGTGCACCTGTTTTCCGACTAAGTTAGAACTTTGTCTCGGAAAACAGGGCGTAAGCAGGTTTAGACTAGAATCTACAAAAAAATACTACATTTTTTACTACTCATATTTTTTATTTTAAAAACAGTGTAATTGTTAGTTTTTCACGAATAAATAAATACTTAAAATACTTAATACTAGGTGATGTCCGCAACTTCGTCCGCATCGAATAAGGTTTTTGATTCCCACGGGAATTCTTTCATTGACCGGGGATAAAATATACCCTATGTGTTAATGCAAGTTATAAGCCAACAGCATTGCAAATTTCAACCAAATCGGTTCAGTCATTGCGGCGTGAAGAAGTAACAAACTAAAGAGAGAAAGAAAAAAATTCTTACACTGTCATAAACACAAATAGCTACGCGGGAAAGACAAAAAGATGTATGCAGAGTACGTGAGGAAGTTTTGTAAGTATGTATGTTGTTTAAAACAAGGGCTCGCTGAATCTACGGGAATTTACATGCTAAGGGCGAAAACACATTACGGATAGGACAGGACGAAACGTCATCACTAAACGTCGCCGTGCGCTACCAGACGCACAGAGCGGCGCGTCACGAAGCGGCAAATATTATTTGTATAAGTTTGTATGGAGCTGGGCCCACGCGGGCCACTGGGCAACGCGGCACGGAGATGCAATGCGACATAAATACAAAGAATACTTGCTGCGCCGCGCCGTGCCTCTCCAGTGGGGATAGCCTTTAGGGCGAAAATACACTTCGGACAGGACTGGACGAAACGTCAGCCCCAACGCCCGCCTCCTATGGGAAACTCGTCTCGTCTACGTGACACGACGAAACGTGTTTCCCGCGTGACGTGATATGACATTCGATTTAAAAACACGTTTTATCCATACTGTGATATTATAAATGCGAAAGTGTGTCTGTCTATCTGTATGTCTGTCTGCTACGCTTTCACGGCCCATCTGTTCAACCGCTTTTGATGAAATTTGGTACAAGGATAGTGTGTATCCCGGGGATAGGCTACTTTTATCTACTAAATATTATACCTGTATAAATATTATTATTATATTTAGATTGCCTGGAAGAGATCGATTCTTAGCGATAGGGTCGCCTATTGTACAGCTTACTTCCTTTATGTATTTGTCTGTGTTACTTCTGTTTTGTATCTATTTTGGTGGACATTAAAGTTTTTTTTCATTTTCATTTATACCTGCACGGGTGCGCTATATAGAATACGTGAGCCTTAAATTCATTAATATAAGGAAAATAAAGGGAGGCAGGTGAAGCGATCCTATGGCCCCATTTATACTTCACGGCGCGCAAAAAAAATACAACCCCATAAGTTAAAAAAAACCTGCCAAGTGCGAGTCGGACTCGCGCACCAAGGGTTCCGTACAAACCTGTAGGTATATAAGTAAAAGTATAGTATTTTTATTCCACTTATCTATTTAAATTCCAATTTAATACCTCTACGCGTTCATGCGGAAAGGAGTAGTAAGTTGAAAGTTATTAAAAATATTTTTATTATATTATACGATATATAATATATATCGTATAGAGTACCTCTATCGATATAGAGGTACGGAACCCTAAAAATGATTCAAAATTCAAATGTTTTTTATTCATATAAAAACTTCAACATGCGCTTTTGAATCGTCCGGGGAATTTTTGTGCCCGGAACAACATTATAATTAGTGCAATTGAAAAAATAAAGTAGAAAAGGACCCATTTGTATATGCCGTAATGAGAAAAGTTTTCCTTCACTTTTATAGAGTTTAATATTCAAGTTTTTCAATTGTATTGTTGAACGGGTATTGTATTAACAAAAGCGCTTAAGAGTTAAAGCTATCGCTTGAGTTTTATCATTTCTTGTTCTTTTGTAGACTGTAGTTAGGTAGGTATATTTTCAATGCACAAATTGTCCTTGCAATCTTATTCTTTACTTACTACATGATGTACCTACCGTGAATTCGTCCGCGTGGATTTATGTTTTAAGAAATCTTATTTGTCCGTAAAAATGACACATCATCGTTACATCTATATGGGGCCATACTGTTACTGCCATCGCTTAGGCCATGCCATACACGGACTGCTCGAGCAGTTAGCCAGTGATCAACATACACGGACCGCTCTTGCAGTCATAGTCAACAGCTTGAATCTACCATTAATAACTGCTGCAAACAGTCCGAAGCAGTCGCAACTACACGAGCGGTTTCATGTATGTGTGTACGTAGAAGACTGTACTTGACTATGCTGCAGTCGCAGCTTAAATCAGTTCATCCTGACTGCTTCAAGTTGTCCGTGTATCACTGGCCTTACAGCCATACTGTTTCATTATTGTTGACTTTCGTGTTTTAGAATTATTATAATCCTTAATTTAGGAACGTCAAGGTGCGTGACATCAAACTGTCGTTTTGAGTAATATTGCTTAAGTATTGTTTAAGCGTTGGCAGTATGGCCCCTGATCTCGGGGGACGTATCTCTGTAAATCATCAGCCCCCCTATTGTGTAAGAAAATGGTAATCGTTTGTCAAACGTATAATTCAACCTATTTAAGGAGTTCATGATGCCTGCACATCAAAAGGCATGTTACATGAACTCCTTAAACAGTTCGAGTAATAGGTACTTTTTAAGATGTCAAATGATTACGATTTGCTTAAACAATTGGGCCTCAGATCTTCATAAAATGAATGCAGTATAGTCTATAACAAGTTGAAATTAGTTTGGACTTGACGTAGTTATGGAGTTAAAAATCTTTCAGCCCCTGCCCCGAAGGAACCTTTGTTTTTCGAGATAAAAATAATCCTAGGTATATGTTGACCCATACCCCATTGTACCTATAAGTAGTACTTATGCTTAATTTAAATTTTTTTTTAATTCCTGCAGGAACTCCTAAATTTTCCTCGATAAAAAGTAGTTTATATCATTCCACCTACCTGAAATTAACGGATGAAACCTACTCGTACCTGAATACCAAGTAGTATACGTAGTAGACAGAAATTCACACTAATCTATACTTCTATACTAATATTATAAATCCGAAAGTTTGGATAGATGGATGGATGGATGTATGGATGGATAAATAAATAAAAAATAAAAAAAAATTATTTGCCGGAATATGGGTACAGATATTGGCCTTAAAAGTAACATTTCCCTGGATGGATGGATGTTTGTTACTCAATCACGTCACAACGGCTGAATGGATCTGGATGAAATTTAGCACAAAGATAGATTATAGTCTGGAATAGCACATAGGCTATATTAAAGAGTTCCCGCGGAACCAAAAAACCTCAATTCACGCGGACGAAGTCGCGGGTATCAGCTAGTAGATTTATAATATTAGTTTGGATATTTAATGTTCAGGAATCGTCAAGTTACATTATTATTATAAGACGTTACTACGACGTTTACTAGCGGGAAGTGGCAACAATAAATAGATTAGGGCGATGATAGACGAGTTTCAGAAGAGCCAAAAAGTTAAGTCCAACAGTTCGTCGGACAAATACGCCGCCAGGGACCACTTTGTCTTTCAGTTGCCTAAAATATTAGCGAATTAAGCTAACGACTTTAATTTTTAAACTCGGTCTCTTTGTGGTTAATAATTTTTTACGAGGGATACCCCAAATTGGGTTTTTGAGTGAAATTTTTTTTTGTCATAAATCGAAAGATCATAAATTATTAAGTACATAAGTTTTATAACAAAACTATTATTTTTTTCGCTATAATTTAAAAGTTATATCAAATTGAAAATAAATTTTTGAATTATTTACCGAAAACACGCCGAATAAACCCGAGCGAAAAATTGACATTGTGACGTCACAATGTTAACTTCTATTCATTGTGGCACACAGCTGATGCAGTGTTGACACTACTATTGTGAAATTGCTTTAACATTATGACGTCACAAACATGGCGACCAATCGTGGCGCTTTCGCAGTACCGTGGTTCTTTTTGAAATTTTACCAATTTTGATCGTTTATTATTAGTTTAAAATAGAAAATTAAGAGTTTTTTCGCTTCGACGATTTATACAATTTGTGTTAAAGTTTTAAAATACATTAAAAAAACGATATATTTGTTTTTCATTAAACAACCTAATTGTCTGAACTCCGAAATATTAACGTTGACTACCTTTGTATGAGTTTAGGTACCATACTCTGACATCGTACCATGTATTTGGTAGGTGTAGTGTAGTTTTTACCTAGATATAAAACGCTTCCTCGGAGGGACGAGTGGCCTAGTGGTGACAGCGCATATCAGTCGATTGCTATGCAACATAGACCCAAGTCGGTAGCTGGATGGGTGACCGAATTATAGGAGGTTCAAATTTGGCCTTTTCGTTTCCTCCGCACCTCGGATAGCACGTTAAGCAGTCGTTCCCGGTTATTATCACAAACATCTGATAATAATCGTTACAAAACTTAGTCGAGTCGTATGCGGAAGGATGTGAGAAGTAGAACCCACCGCATTATTATCCCAAGAGAACTCCTACCATTATTCGATTTATGGAAAAGGGTCACGACCTTATGAAAAAAACCGGCCAAGTGCGAGTCGAACTCGCGCACCGAGGGTTCCGTACAAACTGTGACGTAGTAGGCCGTCTACGATGTGGTGGCCGGCCCTTGGAGCTCTGAAAAAATTATGCTTCTAAGCCAACGCTATCAAAAGATACAGCCGTTTATGCTGCCAATTTTCGACACTCGCAAGAGAATCAAAATCTACAGGGTACTTCTCGTGAACTCAGAATCTTGAAATTTGGTACGAAGCAACGCCATAAAGCACAGAAAGGAATAATTTCGAAAAGCATAAATTTTTGCTACATCATATAATAAATTTTTTTTTATTAATTTTAAACTTGTTTAAAATTTTCGACATTCGCAAGGGAATCAAAACCAAGAGGGTACTTCCCGTGAACTCAGAATCTTGAAATTTGGAACGAAGCAACGCCAAATATATTTTTAATAATTTTATACAAGTTTAAAATTAATAAAAATAAACTTCTGCAGATATTAATATAAAAGTTCCATTATCATACAACTTTTATGTACCTATTTCAAAAACGAAGTTAGAGCAAATAAGCGAGAGTGGTTTGAATCCTATTAATAGAAAAAGTTTATTTGATTAATATAATTTTTTTCACATAAAATACGAGTACCAATTCTTACTAAATCCATGCTAATATTATAATGCGAAAGTGTACCTATCTGTCTGTCTGTTCATATATGTCTGCTACGCTTTCACGGCCTATCTGTTCAACCAATTTTTATTAAATTTGGTACAGGGTTACAAATGGTGTATCCCGGGGAAGGAAATAGGCTAATTCATATCCCCGAAAATCAAAAAGTTCACGCGAGAATTTGAAAAAAGAAACATTCCACGCAGACGAAGTCGCAGGCATAATCTAAAAGTGTGTTTGTATGTTGGTTTGTCCCTCAATCACGCCGCACAGCGCAGTGGATATACATGATTTTTTGCATGGGCATAGCTGTTGAGGATCTGTAGAGTGACATAGGTTACTTTTTATCCCGGAATATTAAGGAGTTCCTTAAGGGAATAAAAAACTTATTCCACGCGGACGAAGTCGCGGGCATCAGCTAGTCTAGTAATAAGTATAGTTACCTAATATAAAAGTATTTGCAACTTTGATGTAACTTTTGAAGAACTATGCAATGCTTGTTACTTTGTAACCTTTAACTTTTCTCATTTAAATCCGCAGCCGAAGAGTAACGGGCAATTTTAATTAAAATTAAAAGACCGCAAACGTGGCCCTTTTCAAAATGTAAAACGGAAATTAATTTACATGTCCCATTGAATTACTTACATGATCCTAATCTAAAATCCTTTGAAGGGTCGGACGTTGGATGTCCAGCATTCATTAGAGTTATACGGTTGGTTAAATTTCGCAACATTTGTGTGTATACACATAGGCACATGGTTAATTTAAAAATACCTACTTGGTAATAAGCTCTTAAGGGTAAGTATAAGAAATTAGATGATGCCAGCGACGCAGAGAGATATTTAAAATATGAATAAACTCTGTATCGTAAAATTCACTTATCAAATAATTTAATATAAAAAAATATTTTTAAACAACCGACTTCAAACTCCCGCGCCAACTTTACAACAACAAGCACACGCTATACAAAGTACTTATTTTATTGTTGATATTTTAAAAACCGCTTGACCGATTTCGATAAAATTTATATGGGACCACTTGGGAAGTATTTCAAATAAAAAAAGGATCATCCAAATCGGTCCACCCAGTCAAAAGTTCTGAGGTACAAACATAAAAAAAAAAAAATATACAGTCGAATTGGGAACCTCCTCCTTTTTTTGAAGTCGGTTGAAAATTTAACTAAATCAGTTTAAGCAGTGATAGACAAGACGCCCTGAATCTTGAATCTAAAGACAAAATACGAAAACGCATGACGTAGGTATCGTTCAATCAATCAAGCTAACAAAATAAAGAAAACAAACCTCCACCAAGCTGACCGATTAGGCGGTCATGGTTTTATAAAATTACACGTTGTTGCCACCTCAAGTTAACCCTGAAATACAGTATTAATTTGAATAAATAAACATTGTTGAATATAAAGACAAAATATGAACACGCATGTATCGCTCAATCCATCGAAGCTAACAAGAGAAAGAAAACAAACCTCTAAAGCGGAAAATGAGCTCAAAGCCGGAGCGTAGGTACGGCGCGAGAGAGCGCAGCGAACCGGAAATCTTCCACTAGGCTGGTTCATTGGGCCGTGGTGTTATAAAATTACACATTGACGTAATTTCCATCGAGCCTATTGCGTATCACTGTCTCAATTATGTGCTTTTACAATATTAATAATCCATACTAATCTCTATATATATAAAAGCGAAATACCACTCACTCACTCACTCACTGACGGACTAATCACGATATCTCAGGAACTATAAAGCGTACAGACTTGACATTTGGAAGGTAGATTCCTTCTATGGTGTAGACGCCAGCTAAGAAAGGGTTTTGAGAAAATCCACCCATAAAGGGTTATAATAGGGGTTGGAAGTTTGTATGAAAGTCCTTTGTTTTTGAAGTTAGAGACTTGAAAATAGGCAATTAAGTTAATAGTTATAAATAATAAAAACCTGTATAAGCAATTTTACGAAAACGTACCCCAATAGGGGTGAAATGGGGGTTGGAAGCTTACATTGGGTTCCAAGTTTTTGAAGTAAGAGACTTGAAAATCGGGATATAGGTTATTAATTTTAAGTTATAATAAACTGTATAAGCAATTTTAGGAAAATCTACCCCACAGAGGGTGAAATGGGGGTTGTAAGTTTGTATGAAAGTCGTATGTTTCTGAAGTTAGAGACTTGAAAATCGGAATTTAGTTTAATAGCTTTAAATAATAATAACATGTGAAAGCAATTTTACGAAAATCCACCACAAAAGGGGTGAAATGGGGGTGAAAGTTTACATACAAATTTAATGACTTTGAAGTATAGACATGAAAATCAGCATTTAAGTTATCAGTTTTAAATCATTAAAACCTGCAGCATAAGCTTTAATATAAAGCGTCTATAGATAGGCTGTTTGCAGCGGGAAAATTTAATTATCTCTAGCTAGTAAAATTTTAAAAGCGAAAGTGTGTCTGTCCGCTAAGCTCTCCGGGTACATCGTTTCAACCGATTTTGATGAAATTTAGTACAGAGGTAGGTTGTATCCCGGGGAAGGGTATATGTTATTTTTATCCCGGAAAACAAGAAATTCCCGCGCGAGTCTACCACTAGGCTAGCTCGTTGGGCGGCCGTGGTGTTATAAAATTACACATTGAATATGAAGCCGCGGGCATAAGCTAGTAATATTATATTTATGCAAAAGTGTGTATATTTGCCTGTCTGTCTGCTACGCTTCTTTCAACCAATTTTGATTAAATATGAGTACAGAGGTAGGTTGTATCCCGAGGAAGGGCATGAGTTACTTTTCTATCCCGGAAAATTAAAGAGTTTCCGTAGGATTTTTTTAAAAGACTGCCCAAAAAATGTAATATTTTCAGTGTGCATGGCTATGTGAGTTTCTTTATTTCACCATAACTTCTAAATTCCTGAACAGATTTGGATGTGGGTATATGGTATCGATAGAACCCTTTCATCCTCCTGAGTGATACTGGCTATATTATTTTTGAAAAAATTCAATAGGACAATCGTGTTTTTTTTCATCTTTAGGGTTCCGTACCTCAAAAGGAAAAAACAGAACCCGTATAGGATCACTTTGTTGTTCGTCCGTCTGTGTGTCAAGACCCTTTTTCTCAGGAACGCATGGAGGTATCAAGCTGAAATTCATATGAAATACCCAGGTTCCTTGAAGCTGTGAAAAAATCAAACTTCTAAACCAGCGCAATCAAAAGATACAGCCGTTTATGCTGCAAATTTTCGACACTCGTAAGGGAATCAAAACCTACAGGGTACTTCTTGTTAACTCAGAATCTTAAAATTTGGTACGAAGCATCGCCTTATAGCACAGATAAAGGAAAAATTGCGAAAAGCATAAATTTTAGTTACATCATATAGTAAAAATATTTTTAATAATTTTATACTTACTAATGTTATGGATTTCATTTAGCAATTTTGATTACTAAATGAAATCCATAACCATAATTTTTACATATATACCTACAGGTTTGTACGGAAAGCTCGATGCGCGAGTCCGACACGCACTTGGCCGGTTTTTTAAATTATTTTCACTTGTTCCATTTAGTTTCAGAGAGTTTCATTGAAATTCGCAACATTGTGCCGGCCCCGCCCTCACACAGCTTACCGGTAAAGTGCACTAAAACCTCGCAACTAAAACTATTTTGGTCGTAATTAAAACGTAGCACTTTGTACAATGCTAATGCGTGGTTCACATTGGAAATGCAAATCGCTTTTGTTCAGCGGAAGTGCAATTTAATTCAAAGACTAGATTTAGCCCGCGACTTCGTCTAGGTGGATTGCGTGGATTCAAACCCCTATTTAACCATTAGGGGTAAAATTTTCAAAAATCCTTTCTTAGCGGATGTCTACGTCATTAGAGCTATCCAGCACGATTCGTCCAGTGGTTTGAGCTGTGCGTTGATAGATCAATCAGTCACCGTTTCCTTTTATGTTTTACAGCAATATTAGAATGGATATTTAGATATCCATTCTAATATTACTGTCTATAAGGTACTTTCTTCCTACCAGTCTTTCGACGGAGGCGTCAAGAAACTAGATAGATCAACGCTGCGGGACGTGACGGAGGAAACTGACAGAGTTTTCAATGCAAAATTCTGTCACTCTAATGTCAATTTTGTATGCACTTTCCTGCCTCTCTCAATCATAGGATACCGTTTCTCTAGAACTTTCGTAGTAGTTTATCATTTTTATTATGGGCTCAATCACCCCATAATACCCATGTAAAATGTATATACCTACATAGCTGTTTAGTTTCAAAAACGGTATTTGTATTTAATTCTTTAATCCCATCGTTTCCTATCAGGTTTTCAGAAGTAATTACCTTGCGTGCGTAGCTTTTGTTTTAAAGATATCGTAGTTAATTATCACGTAACACGTTACTTAATTACTTTGATTAGGTCATCATCATCATCATCATCACTACAGCCTATTAACGTCCCACTGCTGGGCACAGGCCTCCACTCTCATAGGAGAGCGGGAATTAGAGCTTAGACCCACCACGCTGCTCCAATGCGGGTTGGCGGGATTTGATTAGGTACTATTAGTTAATTTCTTTGTAAAATAGACGTTCAAAAAGTTTACTGTGTAGGTACCAATTTTGATCCCTGACACAGCAGTTCTATTCCCCTTCTTATAATATTATTAGCTGCTTATAATACCTATTACCTTACCTTGAGGCTTAAAGGTTAAGTGTACTCATGATAATGATAATTTATATTAGGTAGGTAAGTATATTAATTTCAAAATCGGCATTTTTTGTTTTTCGTGTTAGGCTTTCAGAAGTTAAAAGATTATGTTGCGAGATTTTCATTCCATGGGAGATTCCGTTCCACCGGCCATATTCCGGGTGCGGCGCTCCAATTAAAAACTCATTGAGAAACTAATACAATTAAATCATGATAATCCCCGGCACAGCAGTTATATTCCCCTTCTGATTAGCATGCTTATATTATTTAAGTACCTTGAGGCTTTATGGTTAAGTACTCATGGTAACGACAATTTATATTAGGTAGGTATATTAATATCAATCGAATAAATATTATAAATGCGAAAGTTTGGATGGATGGATGTATGGATGTATGGATGGATGTTTGTTACTCAATCACGCCCGAACGACTTAACGGATCTGGATGAAATATGGCACAGAGATAGGTTATAGTCTGGAATAACACATAGGCTACTTTTTATCCCCGAAAACTAAGGAGTTCCCGCGGGAACCAAAAAACCTCAATCCACGCAGACGTAGACGCAGGCATCAGCTAGTATAATTATACGGTAAATTAGTATATTAATTTCAAAAATGTATATTTATTTTATTTATTCCTGTTTGGTTTTCAGAAGTGATTATGGTGCGAGATTTTCATTACACGGGAGATTCCGTTCGACCTTCCATTTTCCAATTAAAAACTTATTAAGAAACTAATGATATTACACAGCAGTTTTATATCTCTTATGATTAGCTGCTTATATTATTTACCTTGGGGCTTTAAGGTTAAGTACTGATAGCGATAATTTATATCAGGAATATTCTTTTATCATGACAAAGCCAGAATCATATATGACTAAGTGATGCTCGTGACTTCGTCCGCATGCATTAAAAAAGAAAAAAGAAAGAAAAAACAGCATATTTCCAAATTGTGCCATACATAACAAGCATAGGTATCTAAGGTGGTAAAGGTAATAAAAAGTAGCCCATGTGTTATTCCAGACTATAATCTATCTCTGTGCCTTTCATCCAGATCGGTTCAGTCGTTCTGGCGTGATTGAGTACAAACATCCATTCATCCATTCATACTTTCGCATTCATAATATTAGTATGGAAGTAATAGTTCTGAGTTCCCTATGTTCCCAAATGTGTGTGACATCTGCCAATACTTGGCCAGCGTGGTGGACTATGGTCAAACCCTTCTCATTCTGAGAGGAAACTAATACTTAGCTGTAGTGAGTTGGTGATAGGTTAAAATGATAATGATGCTGATGACGATAGTATTATTGATTAAGGTTCCGTACAAAAACTTTGTAAAAGGAACCCTTATCGTGTGACTATGTCCATTATTCCGTCTGGCTGTCACGCTTAGGTACTGTATAATATTTTCAGTAAATAGTAATGTTATCGTTTTAAGGTTTTAATCCAAAAGCGTCTGTCGATTTAATATTTACACGATATTTATAATTTTTCTATAGAAAAAGGTCACAAGAAAACGGTAAATAAAAGTTATAAAAAAATTGGTAAAATTATTTTTACTAGGCAGTTAACTACTTAAGCATTATTACGTATCCAGTCTGTATATCTGGATACCCGTGCGTAAACGCCAGGGTAGCGCGCTTCCCCACATCCAGTGCCAAAGGAAGTGACACCAACGGACACGCCGTTGAGAATCAAAGGTGCCCCAGAGTCCCCGGTACAGGATCCAATGCCATTCGTATGCCAGCCCGCGCAAAGCATGTTAGCGTTGATAGCGCTGGCCCCGTAAGCTCTCTGGCAGTCACTCTGGCTTACAACTCTAAGTTGAACATGACGTAGTTGTTCAGACAATGGTCCTCCCCACTGAAAAAGATTTTTTAAAATATTACCTTCTATCCACTACCCACTAGTACTTGACTGCGATCTCTCCTGCTAGTGGAAGTAATGATTAATTTGATGAATTCTAGGATAGCGGGATAACCCGTTAGGAGTACGACATCTGTGTTAAACCCATTCTCCTAAGGTTCTTATACGCTAAATCGCTCAGCGGCAACTTCAGTTTACTTCGGGTGGTAACTAGTCCCAACCGAAGTTCTACAGAGTAGAGCCGCTTTACCCTTCTTTTTAAAGTGCATCTTAGATAGTAATAAAATTAATAGCATTCATATTATTTGGGATTGTCTACAAAATAACCATACATATTCAAGGATCACTTACGTATAAGAGACCCCATCCGATTGACCAAACATTGGCGTTATTCGGGACATTAAAATTCGCTCCAGGAATCGACCCAGCTCTTACATTATTTCCGAATGAAATTGCAGTCGACAATCTCACTATGCCAATGTCATTGTTCATAAATACGCCAACATTGTAGCTAGGGTGGGTGATATGTCTTGATACATAGTGGAATGAACCGCCGCTGTTGGCATTAGTTGAGCCGACTCGAACTGCAAACCGAGGATTCTTTCCCCTACGCAAAAAGCGAAATACTTGTTTATTTTCCTTTGAATCATATGTGACTCACAATAAGGTGAACTGCTCCATGGGAGGTATTTTGATTCCGTAATACACTTTTATTGGCTATACCAAGATCGAAGTATGTTACTGAAGGTTTGAATACACTGAAGGTCAATTATTGCACTGAAACAGTCATAACTCATCAACACGCCAACATTGTAGCTAGGTTGGGTGATATGTCTTACTATGTATAGTGGCATCCAGCGCCGCTGTTGGCCATGCTTGAGCCGACATGAAATGCAAACCGAGGATTCTTTCCCCTACGCAAAAAGTATACGAACTGCAACCCAGTTCTTTCCCCTACGAAAAAAGTCAAAGTGCAATAGGTACTTGTTAATTGTCCCTGAACCACATAAGACTGACGATATGCCCATATTTTATGAGTCGCGTGCGATTCACAAACCTCTACAAAAGTGTAGTACCTCGCGTATTACACTTTTGTAATTCTTCTGACATTATCTTATACTTTAAAAAATATAGGAATGCTTACACCCAGCAGTGGGCAGCCGATAGAATGGATCTGTTGTTGATTATGGTACCGCCGCAGTCTTGCCGGAAGGCCGCGTTGTTGTACGAAACTAGGAGCACAGCCGCGTACGGATACTGGTTTATATTGGCCACGGAACCGCCCACTATCCTTCCCTTTTGCGGGAACGCTATAAAAATATTAATAATGACCAGCAATTTCTATTCGTCGTCGAGCGGACGTGCGACCAGAAATGAGCCAATGTACGTATTTTTTTTATAATGAAGCAATATCCGAGCTTGTAGGAGTTTTTTTTTAACTTTAACCTTACTTAAACCTACACACTTACATACTTTTAGTTTTGGTTTTTTGAAAAAAAAATATAGTAGGTACTTCATTTTAAGTCACAGTAAAGGTAAAAGTTTATTTATTCAAACCAAAAAGCATTATATTCTTTCAAAACTAAAGCTACGAGGGCTCCAAACGCACCCTGGTCTTAGAAGAAGCCCACAACAAACAATTAACTTTGATACTTACAATTGGCGGTGGCAAGACAAATCGCTAGTAAAACGGGAAGTTTCCACATTATCAACATCTGAATCTATTTAAATTATCATTTATGTTACTTCTGTTATATAGGCATATAAATAATCCGGAAATATCCTGAGTTTAAGTATAATTTATTAGACACAAGATTGCTGATGATAGATATATCATCAGTTAATCTATAACGAATTACCGATTAAGTGATCAAAATATATTTGCGAGTTGTAAAAACAAAGTTATTTTCCGAGAAAAGTTTAGCATACATAAATTCACTAGTGATGCCAGTGACTTCGTCCGTGCGGATTAAGATTTTGTCCCCGGATAATATACACATCATTTGTGTTAATTTAGGGTATATAAGATATTTCCATTTGAAATTTCAGCCTAATCGGTTCAGTCGTTGTGGCGTGAAGGAGTAAATGATATACAAACCTACAAACATACAAACTTTCACATATATATAATATAAGTAAGATAAGATAATGAGTATTATAATTCTGAAACAAGAGCACCAACAATATCAAAATAATACCTAATGCTTAAATCGACGGTATTTACCTACGTTAATTATTGTGATTATAATTTGTTACTTAAATCAAATTTAGGTAAAAAAAAAATGGCGTTAGTAATAATCTAAATATATAATAGGAAAAGGTGACTGACTGACTGGTCTATCAACGCACAGCTCAAACCACTGGACGAATCGAGCTGAAAATTCGCATGCTGATAGATAGCTACTTTGACGTAGACATTCGCTAAGAAAGGATTTTGAGAATTCAATCCTTAAGTGGGTAAAATACGGGTTCTAAAGTGTAGTCCACATACATTCACATAATATTTTGAATATTTATCTATTTCCCACCAAACCAACCAACTAATTAATACAAACAACGCATTTCGGTCATCGACCTAATGTAAACAGGCCTATTCGGTTATTGGATCCGGTTAAACCGAATGCATTTCGTCACGCGAATGAAAACACACCGTAATGGTTCTGGTTTCCCCAAATTATTATCTGCAGATGATCGATGATTGAGTATTAAATTATAGTAATGCTTATCTATTTAATGATAATAGCTAATATTTATTAAAAGAATAGCTAATTATCGTGTCAAAATATTCATTAACGTGGTACCATGAAGACAACCGTAATTTTACTGGTCATTGGCCTTACATCGGTTGCTTGTAAGTTCTTGGTATTTCTATTCTTTACTTTGAAATAATAATAATATTTTTTATTATTATAACAAGCAGTAAGTTTTTATTAAAAAAACTGGAGCCCACCTACGAAAAACTTTCAGAAACCCCCAATTTTTGAATGTAACATCCGCGGCGTATCAGTTTTGTTCGTGTAAAATTTAGTTTATGTCACCCGGGCCATAATACCAATCGATTGACATCTCATTCATCAAAATCGGCTCAGAACTTACAATTGCTACATAAATAGGGTGTATCCCGGGGAAGGTCATAAGCTACTTTTTAAGTAAGAAGAAGAAAGTTAAGAAGTTCCCATGGGAATTAAAGAACTTATTCCAGTCGCGGAAATCATCTCGTAAAGAAAACTCGTGAACTACTCGTAAGTAGATCAGTCTTTAAAGCAATCAAAATATTACCGCACAGTTTTTGACCTACAAACTCGCGCGGTAATATTCACTTTTTAACCGACTTACAAAAAAGGAGGAGGTTCTCAATTCGGCGCGTATTTTTTTTTTTTAATGTATGTTACCGCATATCTCCGTGGTTTCCAAACCGATTTGAAAAATTTGAAAGCTCGCGAGATGGTCCCATAAAAAAATCTGACTCCAAATCCTCAATCCTGATGCTGTAGGTATACCAACGATTCAAAACTAGAGAGTTAGGCAGTTTTGATGGTGAATTCATATAGTAGGTATCAAGTCACGAGTATACGATTCAACTCTGAGTCCCAACTCCTCAACCCTGATGAATGAAGGGTACAGAACTCCTTAAAAATAGCGATTTAGGATTTTTTGATGGGGAATTCATATTGTAGGTGTCAAGCAACGACTTCATACTTAAACCCAAGTCCCAACTCCTCAACTCTGATGCTGCAGGGTACTGCACTCCTAAGCCGTGGGGTATAAGACTACACTAAAAAGTTACAAATAAAAATTCTTTCCAAAAAACCGACTTCCAAAGCCACTGTATAACAAAGATAGGCAAAGTTGACGCGTCAGGGTCGCCCGACTTCAACATAGTGTGTAGAAATCAAAATTATTTTTTACTTTACAGTGGCTTTGGAAGTCGGTTTTTTGGAAAGAATTTTTGAAATTGTCGAGAGTCGATGAAGTCGCAGACATCATCTTGTTTTTTATTTTATTTACTTAACACGTTAGCCCGCTACCATCTAAGAGTGCATCGTCACTTACCACCAGGTGAGATCGCAGTCAAGGGCTAACCTGTAGTAAAATAAAATAAAAAATATTTTCTCTATTTCAGCTCTGCCACGGCCAGATGAGAGGATCATTGGTGGATCAATCACCAATATTAACACCTACCCATTCGCCGCATCCCTTCAAACGTCCACTAACAATGTGAACTTCCGTCACAACTGCGGTAGCACCATCTTGAACAACAGATCTCTGCTTTCAGCGGCTCATTGCTGGCCGTAAGTTAAAATAAAAATGCTTTATTTTCGAAAAAAAATCAAAAGGTAACAAGGTTGATAGGTACATATTTTAGCAAGCTAGTAAAATCTTAAAACTAATTAAACTTTTTGTTAGCGTTATCCCATTACGGGGAATCACGGTCCGTGAGAGGGACTCGTGTATCCCTTTTATGCTCAACTGTGGACCCTCACACTAGGAGACTGTATCGTAAGGTATGCAGGAATTAAAAAACCGGCCAAGTGCGAGTCGGACTCGCGCACCGAGGGTTCCGTACAAACCTGTAGTAAGTTTTAAATTATGAAAAATATTTTTATTTTAAATATTTGAGTTGATTGAATGAAAGGTAATTTACGATTTATGACGTATTAAAAAAAAATACTAACTAGATCTCGTTCAAATCAATTTTCGGTGGAAGTTTGCATGGTAATGTACATCATATATATTTTTTAGTTTTATCATTCTCTTATTTTAGAAGTTACAGGGGGGGGACACATTTTATCACTTTGGAAGTGTCTCTCGCGCAAACTATTCAGTTTAGAAAAAAATTATACTACAAACCTCAATATCATTTTTGAAGACCTATCCATTGATATTCCACACGTATGGGTTAGATGAAAAAAATTTTTGAGTTTCAGTTCTAAGTATGGGTCCCAAAATCCCAAAATTCCCAAAGTCCCAAAATTTATTGTTTTTTTTCTATTTTTGTAAGAAAATCTTGATGCGGTTCACAGAATACATCTACTTACCAAGTTTCAACAGTATAGTTCTTATAGTTTCGGAAAAAAGTGGCTGTGACATACGGACGGACAGACAGACAGACAGACAGACATGACGAATCTATAAGGGTTCCGTTTTTGCCAAATTTGGCTACAGAATCCTAAAAACAAAGCATTACGAAGTATTTTTTACCCCTTGTCCTATACGTGAGCGACAAACGCGACATCGCGACTCGATGCGACGCGAAGCGTTAGTTATCAAACATTAGCTGACCCTTTATCAGCAGGGCGATTGTGTAAAACCTGCATCAATCACTATTACCGTTATTTTAAAAGAGTCATTGAATTTTTCTTATAAATTATCAATAAATATGAGTGCTAGATGTGATGTGGAATCGTAAAATTAAACCAACAATTAGGTATTTTAGATCTGAGAAAAAAACCGCGCTTATAGCCGCCAAAAATCTCGAAATAATTATGGGCGTGAAAAACCATTTTCTAGTGAGTACCTAGTGCCTACCTACTCGACTTTTATTTTCAAGTTTTCTCACAAATGTATTGAAACATATCGTGTGATACACGGGCGTTAAGGTTTCTACATACTCGTGACGATGGTCAGCCCTCGACTGGCGTCATCGGGCTGACATTTGTCAACTCGTAGTAAAAACCTTTTTCGTACCACTTGCTCAAAAAGGTGACATTCTATGCCACAAAAAGCGAACATAACAATAGTCATTTTTAATCTGTTAAAAACAGGGAAAGAAAATTGTACTGAATTTCATTCATCCTCTAGGGGGAGAATGTGATTTAAATTTGGAATAGTTACCGAAATTTATACTGAACTACATCTGTGTTTACACCATTGAGTTTGTATATGAAGCATTAAACATCTTTTTGATAAAGGAATACGCATAAAATTACGAAAACCGACGAGGCCGTATGAGCTTGATGCCTTTGCTTTTCCGACAAAAAATATTAGTCTAGGAATTTGCCGCGTTTTTGTTGTCTTCAAATACATAAACGTTAAGTTTATTTTAATTTATTTTTATAAATAAGTTAATGTTCTAAAAATACGTTTCGATTTTAAATCAAAGCGACAGTGACATTGAATTGTCGGATTCCATCAGTGCAAATGCTGCCGCAATTATAAATAATTTGCTTCCAACAAAATCCAAGGAAAATTATTTAAACACTTATGAACTCTCTCTATCAATAATTGGACCAATGTTTCGAATGTTAACTTTTACTTTTAATTGTCATTATTTTTAATAAATACTTATCTCATATTATTATTGTGTTAATTTTTTCGCAAATGGAACGAAAAGTAGAGTATTTTCCTCGGTGATAAAGCTGTCTTAGTCTTGGGTGAACTTAAATCCTTCGCTACACTCAGGACTCGCCTTAAATCCCTCGCTTCGCTCGTGATTTAAGTTTTTAATACCCTCGCTACGCTCGGGAGTAAACCTCGAGTCCTTCGTTACGCTCGCGATTTAAATCGTCACCCGCGACAGAAGACACTGCTTTATCCCCTTGGTTAATAATCTATTTACCGCTCTTATATCACAAACTACTATTGACTAATAGTAGAAGAATGTTAATCAATCAGAGGTGATTGCGATGATTACACTGTAGCTGTCATTTTTAGTTAATCGCCCCCGTGACCTATAGTTCACTGCCTAAAAAAGCAATTTACAAAGTCTACTTAAATAAAAAAGATTTGAATTTGAACTTATGAGCAGTTTTATGTTGTCCACAGACGCAATGCTGTCGCAAGCAGATACCGCGTGCGCGTTGGTGCGACCACCGTCAGCAGTGGTGGCAGACAGCTCAACGTAGCTCAACTGATCGGCCACCCGAACTACAACACGAGGAACCACGACAACGACGTCGGCGTGATCAGGGTCTCCACTGCCATCCCGCTCGGCTCTGCATCCATCAGGGCCGGCAGCCTCGCTTCAGCCAACCTCGCCATCCCTGATAATGCCGCCGTTACTGCTATTGGATGGGGATTCACCACTGTAAGATTTTATTTTATTGTTAAGACCTATGGAAGCTATGCCATAAACAAGGCGTTGATCTTCAAATCCGACGCCGCAAATGGAACTGGATCGGGCATTGCGCATGCCCGATCCAGTTCACCTGACCATATACCCAAACAGGCGTTAGATTGGAACCCGCAAGGTCAAAGAAATCGCGGGCAGCCGGAACAAACTTGGCGGCGTACTTGATAAAGTGACAAAGATAGGCCTTACGTGGGGCGAGGTAAAGCATGAATCGTCCGACAGATCGGCTTGGAAAAGAGTAGTGTACCCTCTGCCCCGAAGGGGGGACATATGACTCAATGATGATAGTCTAGTGCTCAAGATATTGGCTTCCCATTCAGAGCATCGGGAGTTTTGTGTGTTTTAAGAAATAAATATAACTTGTTTAACAGTGAAGGAAAACTTCGCAAGGAAACCTGCATCATTGCCCAAGAATTCTTTGTAATATTCTCGAAGGTGTTTGAAGGCTGCAAATTCGCACTTGGCTAGCACGGTGGACTATGGCCCAAACCTTTTCAAACTTAGCAGACTGACAATTCTCGCAGTTAAAATAATTCAATTCAATTCAATTAAATGTTTATTTATTCAAATTAGGTGCACTGTACACTTATTGACGTCCAATCCATACTTCCATGCTAATATTATAAATGCGAAAGTGTGCCTGTCTGCACGTCCGTCTGTTTGTGTCTGTCTGTCTGTTGGTCTGCTACGCTTTTACGGCCCATCTGTTCAACAGATTTTTATGAAATTTGGTACAGGGATAGGTTATATCCCGGGGAAGGACATAGACTACTATTTATCCCGGATAATTAAGGAGTTCCCCGGGAATCAAAAAACTTAAACCACGCGGACGATAAGTCGCGGGCATCATCTACTTAGTTATAAAACATGATGGTGCAAATGAGTTAAGGTATCTTAAAACTAAACCTAATATTAGTCATAGCTTTAATAAATCTCTTTCCAGGCTAATGGAAACCCTTCTGAATCGCTCCGCCATGTTGGTCTCCAGACGGTAAACCAAGCTAGGTGCCAAAGCATCTATGGTGGTGGCACCATCACCGCCAACATGCTGTGCGCTATCTGGCCATCTGGTGGTCGCGGGTCATGCTTCGGGGATTCTGGAACTGCCCTTCTTCGCAGCAACGTGGTCGTCGGCGTCACCAGCTTCGGAGCTCAATGCGCTTCGAACCACTGGCCTGGTGTCTACGCACGAGTTTCCCGATACGTTACATGGATTAGAAACAATTCATAAAAGATTTGAATTTAAAAAGAAATACATATTTACTGCGTTTTTTGGCATGTGGTTTGGACTCGAAAGTGTAATTATTCATTCCAAAATATAATGATAACATTAAATTGATAAATAAAATTGTATTTTTAGGTTTCCGTACCCAAAGGGTAAAAACGGGACCCTATTACTAAGACTCCGCTGTCTGTCTGTCTGTCTGTCTGTCTGTCTCCAGGCTGTATCTCATAGACCGTGATAGCTAGAAAGCTGAAATTTTCACAAATGATGTATTTCCGTTGCCGCTATAACAACAAATACTAAAAATTAAATATATATATATATATATATTAAGGGGGGTCCCCATACAATAAACGTGTTTTTTTCGTATTTTTTTGCTCAATATTAAAAACGGTAACAGGTAGACGGTTCAAATTTTCACAGAATATTAACTTGTATATTACCTTTCAAAATAAAAAATTAAATATCAATAAAGTAAATATTAAAGGGGGGCTCCCATACAACAAACGTAATTTTTTGATATTAACAGTAAACCTCTACAAACAAAGTTAGTTTTGCGGTTCATTAACAAAGGTAATTATACCTACTTCTTGAGTACGGAACCCTCGGTGCGCGAGTCCGACTCGCACTTGGCCGGTTTTTTAAATATAAAATCGTGAGATTTTAGCCATATATTAATACCACAGAGTAAGTATATATTATTCATTCAGTGGGTCGACGCCCATACAAATGACACATCAAGCTACCATGTCGGTTTTAGCACCAAGAAGTACGGTACTTTTCACCATTGGCTGAGATGGGTAGGAAACAGATGGATACGACAAATGTGGCACATATTATGTGCCATAATATTTTAGTAAGTAGGCTAGGCTAGCTAGCTTTAAGTTCTTTTGTATTATCTATATCTATACTAATATTATAAATGCGAAAGTTTGGATGGATGGATGGATGTATGGATGGTTGGACGTTTGTAACTCAACGCCACACCGGCTGAATTGATCTGGATGAAATTTGACACAGAGATAGATTACAGTCTGGAATAGCACATAGGCTTCTTTTTATCCCGGAAAGTTAAAGAGTTCCCGCGGGAACCAAAAAACCTCGAACCACGCAGACGAAGTCGCGGGCATCAGCTAGTATTTTAATAAGTTTTTGATGGATGGATAGATATATTTGTTACTCAATCACGCCAGAACGGCTGAGCGGTTCTGGATGAAATTTGGCCTTATGTGTTATTCCAGACAACACATAGGCTACTTTTTTAATCTCGCGGGAACCAAAAAACCGCAATCCACGCGGACAAAGTCACGGACATCAGCTTGTATTACATATATTATTCAAATTGTTTTTCTTTTAGGTTTGAATGTTTTAAAATTTCTCAAACTTTCGAATAGCAAAGCGATTATAAAAGCCCTGTAAAAGCATTTTGCAAGCAGCTAAGAGTAGGTAGGTTATACTTTTAGCTAAGTCGAGCAAGTTATAGGCTGTAAAACAGGCATTAAGATAATATTACAGGTCTAAAGATGCGCACATAAAGGCTTGAGCACATAATATACCACGCGACTACGACGTGTATAAGAGTGTCTGCACAAGGCGTATTTTATACGCACAGAAATTAATCCAATTGAATCGATAGAAAAGCGTACATAATGCGCGCTTATATAGCGCATCAAGGAGAAGGGGGGGGAGGGGGGTTGGGGGGTCTACTAGGATAATTTCTATAGTAAGCTCTTTAAGAGATATACACAAAATGTGTGAGTGAGAATTTTTTACATATTCGAGCGCGTTAAAGTTAACTGCAAATTGTATGGAATTGTCAAGAGCATGATGACAGGATGGCAGACTGCGATCATTCAATTCCATACAAATCGCAGTTAACTTGTAAGCGATTTATTAGGTAAAAATACCACTGTACCGCGTTGTAACAACTTGTACGTGCGTTTTAATGGCCACACAATCTTCTTTCGCTTCGTCTGAATAGAAAGGTTCCACAGACTACCGTTGGTACTACAGGGGAGGTTACTACACTAGTATTATTTCAAAATGTCACTTTTATGTCACGCAGCTTGACAGTTGACGTCCTTAAAATAAGGATTATATAATAACATTCTAAAACACCACATATTAAACCCGTATTTTTGGGGACATCCCCAGGACGGAACGTGTTTTTCATACAACGTTTCACGTGGACGTTTGATCCTCGCCAGCCCGTAGTGTGCGTTCCCACTTAGAGGACACGTATAACACTAAAACGGTAATGGCTAACCAAACGCCAGGTAGTAAATAGGAGTAGTAAAATTTATTGCGCGTAATTACTCCCGGCTTTGCTTTTATAAGCGTAATAGATTGCTATTCATAAGAGAAATTAAAAGGGGTGGAAAATGGGCCGTGAAACGGCTATTAAAAAAGCAACACACGGCGGATCTAACCATAAAGCGATAAGCCGTTAAAAACAGATGAACACACTTAACTAAGTACATCAACTTAACTAAAATCAAGTCTACTTTTCTTACTCAGTAAAGGACATTAAAAAAAATAACTAAAAAAACCGACTTCAAAACGTAAAAATATGTTTTTTATTTCTACACGAATATATATTTATGCAGATTTTATTATTCTTTACTGTGGCTTTAAACTTGGAAGCCATTTTTTTTTTAAATTTTACCTGTTGCCTTGTTTTGTGTTCCATATTTTCAGTCAGCCAGACAAAAAAATTGTTTTGGCGTAATCTGACAGAAAAATAGGACCGCGTCGAATTTTTTGTCGCAAAATCATGTTTTATGCAAAAGGTGGTAAACAAAATGATGGAGACGATGTTTCGCATAGGCATGAAAAAATAATAATTATTCATTATACTAGCTGATGCCCGCGACTTCGTCCACGTGGTGTAAGTTTTTTGATTCCCGCGGGAACTCCCTAATTTTCCGGGATAAAAAGTAGCCTATGTCACTCTCCAGGTCCTCAACTATACCCATGCCAAAAATCACGACGAGCCGTTGCTCCGTTGCGGCGTGATTGAAGGACAAACCAACAAACAAACACACTTTCGCATTTATAATATCAGTATGATTATCATCATTTAATCATAGACATACTCGTAGGTAGTGTAGGTACATACTACATTTTAATGAAGGAGAAGGTTAACTCTATAAAAAAAAGATACTCACCGAATTGAGAACCTCCTCCTTTTTTGGAAGTCGATTATTAAAATAGAATGACGCGAACTTTTTCGCGAGACTTTCGCAAACAAACGCGCTCGCGGCGCATTCGCCAGAAGTGTAAGCACCCTTAAATTCCGCAACGGGGAAGCGGAATTAAGAATTTCGCGAATGTTATCGCCGCCCCATTTATTCCGCGGTACGTAAGTACACGTAAAGGGACGTAAACAATTTACATTGCACGCAAAGTGATACGTCTTTGGGACGTGCTCCATTTGTTATTCTGTTATGTTTTATTTTTCCACTTTTACAAGTGGCAACCAATTTTATTTATATGCAACATATAGTTTTATTAAACAAACTTTGTCACGTGTACCTACTTATTTACTTTCTGTACACTACAAGCTCATCCACGCCTGTTATCTCGCCTGGTGGTAAGTGATGATGCAGTTTCAGATGGTAGCGGGCTAACCTGTTAAGGATAAGGCAGTTGTATCAAACCCAAACCATCGGTTTCTACACGCCGCCATCGTACCGTAACGCTAAATCGCTAAGCGTCATGTCTTTGCTGATGGGTGTTAATTAGCCACGAACTAAGCCTCAAGTCAAGATCGCAGTTAAGGATTAACTTGTAGTGGATAAAAAAAAACCTCGACTCCACAAATGCTGTTTAACACAGTCTTAAAATTTATGCAATGGCAAAACCGGAAACTCCTTTGGAACCATGTTATAAAAGTAACCCTTCTATAGTCAAGTAAAAATTGGGTCAAATGTCGTCTTTTGCACGTGTGGCTACAGCGAAAGCGTCATTTGGTATGGGGACCGGGTGGCTGAGCTGTTAATACGACTTGATTGATCGATCGGCGGTTTGGCGACCCTTTGTGGAGTGAATATTACACACATTTTAGTATAGGGTCGAGAAAATTCGTCAACGAACCGACAAAATGTTACTATAAATAAATATTCCTTACTGACCCGCTTCGACTTCGCACGTATGTAGGTATTAAACACAGCTAGCTTTACTTCCATACTAATATTATAAATGTGAAAGTTTGTATGGATGTATGATTGGTTGGATGTATAGATGGATGGATGTTTGTTACTCACTCACGCCTGAACGAATCTGCATGAAATTTGGCACCGAGATAGGTTATATTTCGGAGTAGCACACAGGCTACTTTTTAACCAAAAAACCTCAATCCACGCGGATAAAAATGCGGGCATCAGCTAGTAACTGAATATTATGTACCTACTGTTGATTAATGATATATTTATTTCATAGGACAACTCAAGATAAGTCAAAACTGTACTTCTAATGAGAAGAGTCGGCGGAAACTCAGCAGTTGCTCTTTTAACGAAAAATGTTACAATGTTATATGTTGTGTTGTGTATTATATATGTTATATATAATACACAACACAATATATTACGTTACGTAACAAGTAAGTATTACACTGACTTGTGGGCCGCTGGAAGCAAAGCCGGAAAGGAAATCGCAATCAAATGATTACGATTTCCTTCCACAATTGGGCCTTTAATTCAAACTACACTAATAAATCATGACAAAATCTAACTTCCACCTTTACAAAACCTTTTGAACCAATATTTACCAACGGCACGTCCAACGTTGGTTTAACACTTTTCCCGGGGGCTGTTTCCCAACGGTTTCAATGTTATTCCGTGATTAGGGTGTGTTTATTCAGTTACGTGTGAAAGATTGAAAGTTTCAGGCACCTTTTCACACCTTTTCCGGGCCAACCGGGGTGTAAAACAAGGTATTTTTGACCCACGACCCAGAAAGAGGAGTGTTATAAGTTTAAGGTGTTTGAAAGGTGACTTGAGAGTCTTCTTAGCTCTGATTAAAGAAAATCGGTTTGGCCTTTTGAACATCATTAGTTATTTTCTAGTTAATGAAGGGATTTTAGCAACTTATTGGTATCCTATCCTTTAATATGTCAAGGATTATTTCAAATTTTTAATTTAAACTAGTAGACACTAGTGGATGCCCGCGATTACGTCCGCGTGGTTTAACGTTTTTTTATTCCCACGAGAACTCTTGAATTTTCCGGGATAAAAAGAGGCCTTTGCTCTTTCCCAGGATACAACCTATCTCTGTGCCAAATTTCATCAAAAACGGGTGAACAGATCGGCCGTGAAAGCGTAGCAGACAGGCAGACCGACAGACAGGCAGACACACTTTCGCATTTATAATATAAGTATGGATGCGCAAATGTTTATTAACCGACTTCCAAAAAAGGAGGAGGTTCTCAATTCGGCGTGTATGTTTTTCTTTCGTAATAAAATTTAAATAATGAGGTCTAGAAATAGAATCTTCAAGTAACGAATATAATAATTCAAGTCACGTTTCCCAAGAGAGATTCACCCTTTAATATTGGCTATTAGGACTAATTGCTTTCTATCCGTTTTAATTGGGAAACTACGATTCTCTGATACAGTTTACAATAAGGTGCGATGCACACCAGCAGAACGTAGCGGAGCTGAGGTACGGCGTCTTTATTGGTAACATCTCAAAGTAACCTTTAGTACCAAACTAAGATTTAAAGGGGTGGCAAGGGGTGTTCGTGCCCTGCTTTAAATATCTTTAAAATTCAAGTTCAAATATTTCCTTATTAAAGTAAACTTTTACTTACAAGTGATCTTGGATTTGCCAAGCGAATCTACCATTGGCTCGGTAAGTATTCCATTCCTATCAAGTAGAGCCAGCAAGAAACTAGGCGGTTGCTCTTTTGAAATTCGTCAGAATCAGGATCAGAATAATTATCATTTATTGTATGATACACATACAACAGATATAAGGTGGTACAAATATACCTACCATTGCGTTTCATTATACCAATTTCAACCTATTACTTATACATAAATTTGAGTTTATGTTATGATCAATCTTCGTCTGCGTGAATTTAGACTTTTCCTCAAAAACCAAAACTTTTGCGGGATGTGTTATTCCAGACTATAATCTGCCGTGTGTGCCAAATTTCACCCAGTTCCGTTCAACTGTTTTGGCGTGATTGAATAACAAACATCCATCCATCCATTCATCCATCCAAACTTTGGCATTTATAATATTAGTATAGACATACTTGACTCTGCTCCTTTCCGCCAGTATGCGCTGGTCCTAAGGCTTCGATAGTTCGGAAACTCAATTGTTGAACTCGTATTAATTTTCGATCATTTAGCCTATACAGCCTAACCTTACTATTTGATTGCCAGTTTAACTACGACCTCCTTAGCGCAGTGGTGAGAGCTGTGACCTTATAAGTCTAAGGTTCCGGGTTTGATCCCCGGTAGAGGCAATGAGGGCTTTTATAATTCCTTGTCTCTGGCCTGATCTGGCGGGAGGCTTCGGTCGATTATAGTTATCCATTTTCAGTTTTTAGCTATCCAAAACCATTTTTAAGTGCGTTGAATTTTTATGACGTCACTGTTCAGTATTTCATACAAGATCCCGAAAAAAGTAGTTGATTTGACTAGTTGTGAAATGTCCAATTGTAGCCTTATTATGTAAAAACCTGCATCGATCATTGTTACAGTCTTAATTGTTTTCGATGCTCGTATACGCTCAACTGTGCCCAGTAGGCCGAGCATGGGCGGGGAGATTTTATCCACGGGAAAAGGATAAGATGTCCCAGTTGGCTCGAGACATCTTTTTTATAATTTAATGTTATGAAAATAAACTTAAACCTACGTCCTATGCACAAGTCAAACAGGGATGTACTTCTCCTTTCCCCTGTTGCCATGTTCTAGCATAATTTTATCTCTTGTCAGTGGATATAATCGGGGGATAAGATTTTTGTCCCCTCCCATGCTCGGCCTGCAGTGCCTCGGAGAGCACGTTATTAGCCGTCCGTCCCGGTTTTTATCATTAACATGACAAAAGTCGTTAAAGCCTGCCAACTCACATTGGAGCAGCATGGTGGGTCTAAGCTCTAATTCCCTTTCTCCTATGAAAGTGGAGGCTTATGCCCAGCTGTGGGACGTTAATGGGCTGTAGTCATCGAAATATAGAGGTACTAGATGAGCCCTTTCATAAAAAAAAATTGGGCGTCCGACTTGTAGGGCGTGCCCCTCACCTGTATAACCCTGTCCTTGTCCCCGCCATAGCGCTGTCCCGCTTTTCAAATTAGATGGCGGTAGTAAAATAAGTTCACATATGTACTTTGTTTGACAGGTCCCGTCTATGTAAATTGAGGTCGTTGGCTGTAGTGGATACGCTCAACGTTTGATTTAAATCTTGTGGTAAGCGTACTGTTAGATTGGGAGAGATCCACGAGCTGTTAATTCTTGTGAGAGATACACAGATTGACCAGCTTTGTGAAATCAAAATCATGGAACATCTCTTTTGATGTAACAAGACACAAGACAGTGATGTATTTATTATAGGGATGTTTGTAAAGGCTCGAATTAATTATTATGCCATGAGCTTATTACACGTGTGGTTTAGATGTTTTTAAGTCTTCGGCTTACTACAATCACATAAATCAGTAATATTTTAAAATTGCAGCTTTATTATATGACGTAGATAGATAGATAGATAGATAGATAAAATAATTCTTTTGCCACACATAACAAAGAAATAACTTAAAAATAAACAAAAACAGAAAATACCACGTAGGTAGTTAGGTACCTTGCTGTCCCCAAAAATAAGGATTATAATTCTGTAATAAGAGCATCGGCAATATTAAAAAAAGATGTGTGGCACTCGGAGACTGCCGCGGTAAAGCTATTGCATAGCATTTTTTATCAACTTATGTAATTATAATTATTTATTTTATTTATGCGGTATTTTTTTCCTTTGTTTTTCTTTGATACTAATTCAAGTTACCTACTAAAAGTTCAAAGTACAAGTCATTAAAAGTTCTGCTATTCATCGATAGATGGCAAAACTAAAAAGTATCACCGCCACAGATCACTCATATACTAGTCCCTGGGGACAGATAGGACAGTGCAAAAGTTGACGGTTAGTTCCGGTGAATTCGCAAAGCGCTAGTGTCGCAAGAAGTGTTGGGACATAATTTATCTGGGTGGGTATTTTTTTTTGGTAAATCAATTTAAATTAAATTAAAATTTAATAAAAATAAGAATAATAATAATCGAAACAAAAAATTATACTGCATTTGTGATAATAATAATAATAGAGTAGGTACTCACTCATTTTCCTTCACTATTTTTTCGTGACTTTCTTCATTAATAAATGCACTTTGTTTATTCATATTTAAAACACTTTGTACATTGAGGTTTTTTGATTCCTCTTGGACACCCGGATGGAACTAGCCTATGTAACTATTGAAAACATAATTCTTTAAAATTATTTCGCCTTTATATTTTCAACAACTTGAAGTCAACAACACAAGTACCTAGTCATAACAACCAAAGTGTTAGGATTTTTTTCGTTACGGAATTTCTGGATTCGGTCTCCACGCTCAAGGCCCGCGATAGAAACTATAAAATATTATAATAGCTTAAAAATTCTGCTGCAGAACGTGACAGCGTGACAGGTCGCGGTCGTTTTATCCGTATTTCATGCATACGGTTTTGTCTTATCCACAGAAAAAGGAATATCCAATATAACCGTTTCACTGGAATATTTTCGGTGAGTTACGAATCCGCCATCGAATGTGAAAATGACGTCATTCTCGCATTTTGAGATGTCAATCTGTGTGAAAAGTAACATTCGGAGTGCCAAAATAGCAAATGACATTAGTCATATCGTATTTTTTGTTCGTTTGTTGAGTTATAAACTCGATCTGTCTCATCGAATTTCACTTGCAGTGAGAATGACTCGGTGACTTTTTGTTCACCATGTTTCCGCTTGGAGCGCTGGCTGTAGATGTATGGAGGAGCTCACTTTCACCTCACTTTAGTGAGACGTATTTCAAATTCGGTCAAATCTCAGAGTAAGGGTACAGGTGTATAATTTCACTGTTATATGGCATTACAGTTTGTTTCATTATTTCGACCAGTCTCATGCAACTTTGTTATTGATTAAAAAAGTTTGAACACAAAATGTGGAGCACAATTTCCAGAGCTAGTTTAAGTCAGTTTATATAAGTAGGTAGTAGGTATTAAAGTGTAAAATTGAAAAGTCCCTTTGTTAGTGCTTCGCTCACGAGCAAAGGGGATTACGTAACTTGGCACTTTTATGCTCGTTTTCACAACTTTAGAGCGAGTCTTATTTTCTCGAAATTTTCATTTAATGACAACTTTTGCGATACCCTTTTTTAAGCCTTCGCTTTTATTAGCTGTACGTAACTGTTCAATGTAATCAAATCTCCAACTTCTAAATGTCGCATTGATTTGAAATTTTGCAAATGTATGAAGTATTATTTCATAACAATAATCTGATGATGGAACCAAAAGAATATTTACTTTATAGGCCAAACAATAGGACTGCCTCGTTGGTCTAGTGGTTAGCATAGTCGACTGCGGATCACGAGGTCCTGGGTTCGATTCCCGGTCGGGCATGAAAAGTTAGGTATTGGGTTTTTCAATTAAGAAATTCTCAGTGCCAGCCCGGAGTTGGAAGTTGGCGGTGTTTCACCCCCGTGCCTCGGAGAGCACGTTAAGCCGTCGGTCCCGGTTATTATCACTAACATGATAATAGTCGTTAAAGCCCGCCAACCCGCATTGGAGCAGCGTGGTGGGTCTAAGCTCTAATTCCCGCTCTCCTATGAGAGTGGAGGCCTGTGCCCAGCAGTGGGACGTTAATAGGCTGTAGTGATGATGATGATGATGAGGCCAACAATCTGGCTCTATGTGAATTGTCAAGACTCTACTATAGGTAGGTACATGCCGGTTCGGAAACTACTAAAGTAGATTCTACCGAACAGGCCCGCCAGCATTTCCTAATTGACACAACTTTGCCTCCACTTGATGCCCTGCAAATACTCATCATCACTAGTCAAAACGACAATACTTACTCGTTGTCCAAGGGCAACAAAATTTACGCGACGCAACGCGACGAAATACGACTCCACAGAAAATGACATCTACGCAAAAATGTAGGCCACATGAAAAGTTAGCTACTGTTCGGTACTATCGCGTCGCATCGTATTGAGTCGCGTTGTCGCGTTTACCGCTACTACCTGTTGTTCTAGGTGAACGACAGAAGCAACGCGAGGCGATACGACGGCAAAGAACATGACAAACTTCTCTGCGTGACAGCGTAGGTCCCATGAGGGCTCACCTACTGTTTGATAATGTCGCGTCGCGTTGTATCAAGTCGCATTGTCGCATTTGTTGCTCATCTAGGACAACGGGCCACGTAGGACAATGACTGAGGCCATACTGCCACCGCTTATAGCAATATTACTCAGAATGACAGTTTAATGTCACGTACCTTGACGTTCCTAAAATAAGGATTATATTTTTAAAACACGAAACTCAACAATAATGAAAGAATATGACTTTAAGCGTTGGCCCCTGAGCTAATGTTCGCTTTAAAACATAAAAAACGTAATTTTTCCATAGGGTCTTGATTTAAAAAATACGTGAGCCATACGCGTTTTCAGTTATTTCAGAGTAGCTTTCCACTTAGGAAAATTATATTGCGACTTAGTCATGGCCCATGTTCCAAGCAAAGCGTCAGATGCCATTACAGAGATTGACTGTAATCTGAACAAGTACAAGAATGGCTTTTACTAGCCTTTTACAATACATTATTGCTCGTAAAGTTGCTTTTACTTCACCGCTATTAAAACTAGACTTTTCCCACCCCTGGGACATAAAAATACTAACGCTCAGTTAGGTATTGCCTACAAAGGAGGTAATATTAATTTTCGCACTAGTGGTTTAATATAATGGCCACCATACAAATCGCATAAAATATAAACTCTGAGATTTCACTTTGTAGAGTTATTTTATAATACTACTTGATACGATAAAATAATAAAAACTGTTTCCTTACTTAATATAATGCTATAATGCACAAGACGTGTGGTTATCCTTCAATCACGCCGCAAAAAAGCAACGTATTTTTTTATAGATATTATAACACTAGTTGATGCCCACGTCCACGTGGTAGAAGTTTTTTTAATTCCTACGGAAATTACCTACGGGAATGTTACTCTACAGGTCCTCAGCTATACCCATACAAAAAATCACGTCGATCCGTTGCTCTGTTGCGGCGTGATTGAAGGACAAACCAACAGACAAACACAGTCTCGCATTTAAAATATTAGTATGATTATAGTCAAAGAAAAGCATTTACTTAACTCAATTTTCCAATAGCGGTACAATTTACCCCCCTTGTTAAACTCTGGTCTCGTTACACGAACATACTGAAGTTGGGCAATCAAATTAACTTGTACATATCATGTATTTGAAACTCCTGGAAATTCCCGGGAAAATGTAACGTTTTAACTTTGTTATCAGAGATATTTGTATGGTCTAAAGGTTGTTAATAATAATTACTAACATGCCTAATTACGAACTACCTCGCTGGTCCAGTGATTAGCATGTTAGACTGCGGATAACGAAGTCCCGCGTTCGATTCCCGGGTCGGGCCGTATTGAAGTACATATTGGATTTTTGGTAAAAAATTGTCAAGAAAATCTACACGCAGAATTTTCAGTACGCTAAATGTACAAAACGCAAATTGTTTCATTTTGCCCGAAGTTAGGAACTTGGCGGTGTTTCACCCTCTTGCTTCAGAGAGCACGTAAAGCCGTCGGTCCTGCGCCTGATCTCTCCGGTCGTGTTGGATTTTCCGACCCATGTGCTAATAGTAGGGAATATGCACCTGTGTTTGCGTTCCCATTGTGCACTAGATATTATATCTCCCGCGCAGATGGCTAATCTCTGTGGAGATTGGATGGCCGAAATCCGGTCGGAAGGAGGACCTGAATAAAAAAAATAAAAAAAAACATATTATACTTAATAGTATTAATGCGAAGGACAGCAGCTTGGTGAAAATAAGGAAGAAATCTGGGATAGCCTTAAAGAAAAAGTTTCGGATATAAACAAAAATATACTTCGAGCCTCAAAGATTATCAAAAAAGAACCATGAATGACTGACAAAATTATCGAACTAATGGGGAAGCGGCGTCTGTATAAGAATACAGATATACTCGTAGCTAAATATCAAGCCCTAGATAAGAGGATACGTCGAGAATCGCGTTGGGCTCGGATTAAGTGGTACGAACAGCGTTGTGATCACATAGAAGATCTTATGAAAAAACACGATTCGTTTAGTCTCCATAAAGAAGTCAAAGATATGGCAGGAGTTCAGAAAAAATACCATCATTCACTCTTGGAAGATAATCAGGGGAACATTATTCTGGACGTTACCACTAAGAAAGCTCATTGGGAACGATATATAAAAGAGCTGTACAGTGACAATACCCGTAGGCTAACGAATTTTGTGAGTGAGGCGGATGGACCTGACATTTTAAAAACAGAGGTGTTGTGGGCATTAAAGAATGCAAAAACAGGAAAAGCAACTGGTACAGATAAGGTAAATGTAGAGATTCTGAAACTTTTAGAACCAGAAAATATCTCATTACTGGTGCAATTCTATAACTACATATATAGTACTGGCAAAATTCCTGACGATTGATCAAATCAACATTTATAACTCTACCTAAAAAGAAGATTGCAAGAAAGTGTCAGGAGTTTCGTACCATAAGTCTCATGAGTCACTCATGTTAAAAACATTTTTGAAGATCGTACATAGACGCATAAGGATAAAATGTGAAGACCAACTTAGTGACAACCAATTTGGATTTCGGGCAGGTATGGGAACCAGAAAGGCACAGTTTGCACTCAATGTACTAGTTCAGAAATGTCTAGATATGCAACAAGACGTGTTTCTATGCTTTATCGACTATGAAAAAGCATTTGACCATGTTCAACACGAGATACTTATGAAACTCCTTGCAGATACAGGCATAGACACTAAGGACATTCGTATCATCATGAACTTCTATTGGGGGCAAACCGCAACAATCAGGGTAGACGGTGAAGTAACAGACGCCATTAAGATCGAGAGAGGCGTACGACAAGGATGCATTCTGTCGCCCTTGCTATTCAACTTGTACTTGGAACATGTTATCATAGATGCTCTGGAAGATATAGCATTAGGAATCATCGTCAATGGGCAGGTGATTAATAATCTACGCTTTGCAAATGATACGGTCCTAATAGCCTCCACCCAGCAAGACCTCCAAGAAATTTTTCACAGAGTAAACGAGTGCAGTGAAAGGATGGGGCTTAGAATGAATGTATCCAAAACAAAATATATAATTGTTTCGGGCAAGCCACAGTTGACGTCCTTGATACAGATCGGACATAAAATCTTAGAGAGAGTTGACAAATACATATATCTTGGGTCATGGGTAACGGACACGTGGAAAAGCGACACTGACATCCGGGTTCGTATAGAAATAGCTCGCACTTCTTTTATGAAGATGAAGAAAGTGCTTTGTAGTCGTCAACTCTCTCTGAAACTCTCTCCGTATAAGACTCCTACAATGCTACATTTGGCCTGTAGTTTTATATGGTTGCGAGGCATGGACACTAGTGGAAGACCTACGTAAAAAGATTGAAGCCTTTGAGATGTGGACGTATTGCAGGATGCTCCGCATAAGCTGGACGGCTAAAGTGTCTAACATTGAGGTTCTTGCCCGCATGCAGAAGAAGACCGAGTTAGTCAAAACCATCAAGCAGCTTAAGATCTCGTACCTAGGCCATATCTTACGACACAATAGGTACCGCCTGCTGCAGACTATAATGATGGGTAAAATCGCTGGAAAAAGAGGGGTGGGAAGAAGGAAGAAGCAATGGCTATGTAATATAAGGGAGTGGACGGGTATAAAAATCGTCGGAGAACTATTCCGCCTAGCCATGGACAAGGAGAAGTTTAGTAAACTGACTGCTGACCTTCAGTAATGGAGAGGCACATGAAGAAGAAGATTAATGCGAAAGTGTTTTTATTTGATTGGTTTCTTGGTCTGTCCTTCAATTACACCGCAACAGAGCAACGGATCGGTATAGTTTATAACCTAGAGAGTGACATATAGAATACTTTAAAATTAAGGAATTCCCGTGGGAATAAAAAAAACTTATTCCACGCGGACGTAGTCGTGGGCATCAGCTTGTAATTTTAATATTAAAATAAAGTCATATCTAAATAAAAATATTTAATTTTAGATCTATTCTCAGAAATAACAATCACCTTTAATACACCAAGTAAGTACACAACGAGCCTCATTTCAATCAAATCTTATTAATTAAAACTCGCGAATCTCAGAATAATATATACTTTCGAACTCAGCTCGAATTTACAAACCATTCAAATTAAAATCCAAGCGAATGCGAACAAAGTTCCGAGGAGAAGTAACTTTAAAGAACCACGAAAAGCAAACATGCTATATTGGTTTTTCATTTACGATCATGATAGAACGAAGAATTTGATCGAGGTTAATTCAAGATGGTTGGAAAACTTCGAATTTTGAGGGTAACACGATTTACGTTTTATTTAACCCCGATTGGAAAGCATTTCTACAAGATTTCGCTTTGATAGAAGTTTTCATGTTCATTTATAATCCTTACAGTAGTCTTATAGTCTTTGTGAAACAAATTATTACATACTAGCTGATGCCTGCGACTGCGTCCGTGTGGTGTAAGTTTTTTTTATTCCGGTGGGAACTCCTTAATCTGTTGCTCCGTTTGGCGTGATTGAAGGACAAACCAACAAACAAACACACTTTATAATAATATTAGTATGATTATCACTAATTATAATTATCTTAGTGAGGAAAATTATTTATATACACAAAATCGATTTACAGGCATAAACTAGTACATAACGCCACTTTGTCGTCTGCTCAAACTACTGCTGCAATTGAGTGCGGTAATATTCATTTTGACACTAGTAAGGTAATATAAAGGCCGCCACATAAAACATCCATTCCAACCTGGATCCATCTTAATCGAGGTATTGTATAGTATGAACAAATCTAAACAATCTGTCTTACTAAACAAATGACTTTCTTTTCTCAGCACAAGCCTTACGCTGACACATTTTTAGCATAATAGATTTTCTTTTCACTGTTCTTACTCATAAATGTATTACATTTACTCCACAGGATATGTAATAGTACCTACCAACTGTAGGTACTATTACATATCCTGTGGTAAAACGTTGTCTGATACAATATGTGCGCATTGATTATTATTAAACTCTACGCGCTATATCTTGGCATTGCGGTTTGCGCCTCGAGTGAAATTTTCATCCAGCAACACTAATAGCATAACTTTATTATCGCATAGTTTTAATAGCGGTGAAGTAAGAGCAAATGTATTGTGAATATTATTAAATTATCCAGTGACAATACTCTCTACCAGTTATTTTTAGGAAGCGTTTTTTTTAAATAAATGAATAGGCTTGCGCTTGACGACAATCATGCTTATTACAAAGCAATTGTGAGGTCTAGCAGATACATATTCTCTTGCCTTGAAGGTAGTTCAGTTAAGCGTGTAAAAATTATAATTCTTAAAGAAGGTGTTGTAGTTTTGCTCAAAAGCATTCCATGAAACTATTTCAGTCAAGATAATATTTTTCTTACTGAATTTTAGGTGGATATCCCCGGGGACCGCCATAAACCACGTAGCAAGACATGAACCTGTCAGGGAAATGAAAAATTGCAACTTTAACACCCGTTACATAGTTCACCAGACTTAGGGGTCGTAAATTTTTAACTTTTCCGTAGTATAAAATGTGGAAAGCCCGCATATCTGTTACTTAGTATCTAATGTACCTAATGTATTTACTATAGTACCTAATGTACTCGACTTCATTCCCGTGAAACCTTAATTAAGCTTATTGAAGATTTTTAAATACTTACAAGCTTTTATCGTCCGTCATATTGAATTTATTGTGACGTCATTTTATTTTTAGTGTTCTTCTCATCAAAGCTTTTTAATTGATATATATATTATGGGGTGCATAAAAAGTAACTAGTCAGCTATCTTTGGGAGTCCGCCATATTGGATTTAGAATTACGTCATTAAGGTAACTATGCATTGTCATCCAAACTTGTAATTGTAAACGTGTATACATAATTTCAGCTCAATCGATTTTGGATAACTGTTTAAAAATTCAGTTGCAATTTTGACCTGATTCCTGAACAAACCCACAAACATTGCAAGTTAAATATAAACTTTTAAAACCATTTTATTATTAACCTATCTGCCCAACCAAAAATAGCTGTGCCAAATTGTATATTCAGTTCTATTCAAAATAGTTTCAGAATCACAAATGTGTGCACTGACTGACAGACAAAGGTACCTAAGGATAGGTAGGTACATGTTAAGATAAATCCGTGCGAAACCAGGGAAGATGAAGTAACGCAAAATATTACATTCAAGTTGGTGTAAAATCTAGACAATCTTGCATTGTAAGGTCGACATCTCCTGAAGATGCTCCGGTGTCGGGGCGAAACGTGCGTCGAGAATAGTATAAAAGTCTTGTGTGGTGGTGCATGTGAGTGGTGGTGGCATTGCTTGCTTGGGAACTTAGCTTTCTTGCTTGGTTGGGAAGGTAAACGGTGCTTCGCTTGTAACTGCATGCTTGACCATACAGAATTTTTTCTGTTGGCGGATTATAGCAAAATAATTGTATTCTTTTCTTGCTATATAATATTACTAGATGATGCCCGCGACTTCGTCTGCGTGGATTGATGTTTTTTGATTCCCGCGGGAACTCTTCAATTTTCCGGGATAAAAAGTAGCCCTTCCCGGGATGTAACCTATATCCGTACCAAATTTCATCAAAATCGGTTCATTAGTTAGGCCGTGAAATCGTAGCAGACAGACAGACAGACACACTTTCGCATTTATAATATTATGAAATATAAATAATAATAATAAAATATAAATGGATATGGATTAAAGTGGTTTCTTACAGCATGATATAATAAGACCATAGCCCGAGGGTATCTCCAGCAAACGAAATAAATAAGCTTCAAAGAAAACGGCATATTCGAGATGCCTACAGGAAATAAGCGTATCCTCCACCGCCTCCGTTCTTGGGGATCTTTTTTTTATTATCTTTTTGATCAATTTACTGCAAAAGATACAAACGACGATTTTCGATGACTTCCCTGGCGCACCCGTGAGCACTGTGGGAATGAGTGGGAGGTCCCGTGTTTGATTCCCGGCAGGGGTAAATTGAGAATTTAAACGTGGTGGGAGGTACGTTTAGGCAAGTGCTTACCAAGTTTTGCATCATAACTTGCCGGTGAGATTGTAGTCTATATCCAAATGTTATGTAAAATAGAAAACAAATGAAGATAAGTACATAGTTTTTACATTAATATTTTTGATACTTCATACACGAGTCTCCTCTCAGATTGAGAAGGATTTGACCAAAGTCCTCCACTATGATGGCCAAGAGCAGATTGGCAGGCTTCACATACCCTTATGAATGTTATGAAGAACTCTCGGGCAAGCAGGTTTCCTTACGATATTTACTTTCATCGTTAAAGCAATATGTGATATTAAATAGGTTAAAAGTTAAAACGGGTTCGTCGAAATTTCCCCACCAAGATGCCCCACCAGTGGAGCAAAGTCCACTTGTTAAAATTTTGTCATTTTAGTGGGGCAAAATAAATATGACGTGCGCGTCCAAGGATCCACAATAACCACTGGGGGGGTTACTATGAGCTCTTATAGCAGGACAGATATTGAACTGCACTTAACTTCAAGGCACTGAACTGGTAGGCAGACACTGCATTGAACTGTGCTGCAGTTCAATTTCTGTCCTGCTCATAGTAACCCCCCTGTTTTATCGTCGCTATATTTTTCAAGCAACGTCTCCAAAATATTAAAGAACCATGCGTACCGTTCTACGTAAAACAAAGAAAGCCGGCAACAACACGTCTAGTGATTAACCTAATATTTGTATTTAACATAATTTTACCAGCGGTACAGAAAACGAACCGTAACATTTAAATCTCTTGAGTACATAATGTTTACGAAGGATAGGAGTGTTTCAGCAGACCTACTCGTACCTAACTTGATTTTATTAAGTAACCATTTATTTACTACCTACTCATTTTTAGGTTATTTTTAATGAGTCAAATAGCTATAGGTAGATACTTATTCTGAGAAATACTTTGAGTAAATGATTACCTATATTGTTTTTATTATGTGTTATATTAGGTATTAGTTTAACTGAAATGAAAGAATAAATGTAGAAAAATCATGTACCTACTTAGGTACTCGTATGAATGCGTATAAAATAATAACATGTCTTAGATTAAATATTACCTGAACTATTGATGTATTCATATTGTTTTCTCAGCCTAAAAAACAAAGTTATTTATTTTATTGAAAAATTATACTCACATGTCTATTGGTAAGTTAACTTTAATATTTTCATTTTGGTATTTTCTTAAAATGTCTACCTGAAACAATAATGTTTTTGAGTTCTATGCGTACCTACTTGTATTAACTGAAAAAAGCGTAGTTGTAAAAAAATCGGAAGCTCCCACTTTTTTGGAATAACATCTGTAATAAAATAAATAAATAAATAAGTTTTTATTTCAGGCAACTACAAACTGACAGCCCGTAATTTGTTAGTAACAATCACTTAACCTATGTTAGTAAAAAAAAACAACCCAAAATACCTAACCTACCTACTCTTATACCTAAAGCCTCGACACATCTACAGGGCTCGTTTGGGCCTCCTAACGAGAATGTGTGCACCATTCCAGCACCTCCAGAGAGGGTTGTCCAGATATGTGCTGTGGAGGTTGTTGGTGGTTGGTGGTTTGGTAATATCGTTTTTTTTTCGTGTAAAATGTAGCCTCTGTTACGTAACCGAACTATAACCCTATTCTGTGCTATAGCAACGAATCGATTGACACCTCAGTTATCAAAATTGACTCAGCAGTTAAGGCGTTACGGTGGAACATACATAAATACAAATATACATACATATACTGCTAAAATCATGACCCTTCCTTTTGGTTTTGCCGTCGTGGTTAAAAAATTAATGGGGTTAAATATAGGATATAAGTTTGCATGAACATCCATGAGTTTTTCAAATTAAGTATACCTATCTATGAATTTAAGAAATTTCATAGATTTAACCCGAGCGAAGCAGGGATAAGCAGGATAAACTAGACTATCATATTATGACTACTATTGTATTCCTTGAACCAGCAAACAAATTGATTCAATATTTTAATAATAGTATGTAGGTACGTTTTATTATTTTATCTACTCCCATGCTATAAATCCTCTATAACAGGTTCTGAAACAGTTAGCTTATTGCCAACATTAAAACACCCAATGTCATAATAACCATTACATCATCCAAACGGGTGATGTAATGTTGTACTGAATTTCATTACAACACTCCTTTGTTTTTTTTTCGATCCCCTCTGCGCAAAGGGTACTCAACAGACAGCTACATCTGCTCGATGCGTGGTATCTGTATGAATTACAAAAAAAGAACATCTATACGAATTTCAAAAAAAGAACATTGTCATACACGCGCGTTTCACTACCAGAACGCCGCGCGCTGTAAAAAAAAAAGTAGGTTATTAGAATTTTCCCCGCCATTTTTCTTCGTTCTTTTTATTGTTTTGTTAACAAAAAAATGAGCGATTCAAGTTTTGATAGCACATCGCCAGATATTTTAAACGCTGCAATAACCATAATAAATCCACGTGTCGAATGTAATTTCGAATTCCATAGAAAATAAAAATAGTGAAGTGGTAAATATAAATATTCCGCCGAGTACATCTGGAGCGGAGTACACCTTCCAACACTAAAGAACATCAAGTGAATTTTAATAATTGCACTATACAAAATGTTAATTACTACTACAATAAATAATTGTTTCATTATTACTTAGTTTATTTGTTTAAACTCAGTAATGGATGATATTAGGTTACTAGGACTGGATGTTTTAATGTTAGCAGTAAGCTAACTATTTCAGAATCTGTTATAGAGGATCCATATCATGAGTGTAGATAAAGTCTTGTATGCAACTGTTGATAATAAGGTATTAAAACACTCATACGATATTATTATCACACTCCGCTTCGCGTCGTGTGATAAACTCGCATTCGTGTTTTAATACCCCTTATTATACAACTGTTGCATAAATAACTAATTCACCTTTATTACTTCACAGAAAAAATTACGAAAATATTCCCATAGCTACAATTTCACAAAACATTACGAAACGAACTTCAGAAGATATCTCTTTATGACACATTTCTTTAATATTATTTTTTATACTCTCTAGCACTTTAGTGTCTATTTAACGGACCACATACAAAACCGCACGAGATTGTGGCGAAACGGTGATCGTTTGTGACTGTTGCAGTGACAGCCGTTAATAAGGATGCGTTTCCGCCAGACATGTGCAACATTGCTATGCTACGGAGGATGTGCTACCCACCTATAGGAGCTCTACAACATCTGACAATCAACGACAAGCTACGAAAATCATTCAACCTTAGATCGCTATATGTTAGACCAAGCACTCCTGCCACTGCTTTGCTTTAGTTTTGCTCAAAACTTGATAGCCGGATTCTGCACCTATTTTTCAGCTTTATTGCACACTAATTTTGTTCAGAATCTACATTTCAGTTCATTTAATACATACATACAATTGTGTACCCCGTGACTTTTGCACACTGTTGTGTGATTGTAAACGTGGTACGTCAGAAAGGACCTTAAGCAAGAGCCGCTTCAGGTGGGTTACCTACTACCATCGCTTACAGCTGTATTATTTCAAAATGACAGCTTTATGTCATGTACGTCCATAAAATAAGGATTAGAATTCTGAAACACGAACGTCAAAAATATTAAAATAATACGGCAGTACTCGTAGTATGCCCGCTGAACTTGAGGTTCGTTAGCTTTGCGCCAAACAAAGTGAAAAATCGAATTAGCCGTTTAAAGTGAAACGAGGTCCTCGTTAATAAAGTTAAATTTTGTAGAATTTGTTGCACTATTTCTGAGCTCTAGGGATTTAAAATTGACTGCTTCAATTTTTAAATAGGGTTTGTTGAGGAATAGAGACAGACATTAAAAAAAAAACTATGCTAATTTTCATAGTATAGAGTAATTGCTGGCCGCGGATTCGTAAATTTGGTTTGTACTCATCCCGCGGGTTTTTTAATTCTTCCGGGATAAAAAGTAGCTTATATCCGTGATACAAACTAAATGACTGCACCAAATTTTTATCAGCTAAGCAGATGGCTAAACTGGTTTGGTACAAATGTTGGGTAACACACTTTCACATTTTTACCTAAGTTACCTAATTTTAGCGTAGGTAGCGCCAATCAAATAGTCGCCTCTGAGCTACGCGAGCGAGCGACGAAAAGTAGATTTTGTCAATCTGTACTTAACTATACCCACGCCAAAAATCACGTTGATCCGTTACTCCGTTGCGGCGTGATTGAAGGACTAACCATCAAACCAACAAACATATACACTTTCGCATTTCTAATATTAGTATGGATATTTGGTAATTACATACCTACATAACACCTACCTATTAGTTTAGTCGTATCGAATTCCACGTAGGTGCGCAAGGGTGACAGAACTCCAAAACATTTGCGGCAAACCACAGGATGACAATATACCACATCGCAGCTACAGCCAATCCAAATGTGAAATGTGTGTGTGTACCTATGTCACGTACATATAAAGCCGTAGCACAAAATAGACACAACCCTACAAGGTGGAAAAATTAACGGGACATACAGGAAAAGTACTATTATATACCTACAACTAACTGATGCCCGCGACTTCATACGCGTGGTTTAAGTTTTTCCGGCAACTGCTTAATTTTCGTGGTCAGAAAAGCCTATGTCACGCTCCAGGTTCTCAACTATACCCATGCCAAAAATCACATCGCTCCGTTGCTCCGGCGTGATTGAAGGACAAACCAACATACAAACACACTTATACTAGTATGATATTATTATTATAAATGCGAAATTTGGATGGATGAATGGATGTTTGTTACTGACGAGACGAACGAGACGCCTGAAATTTTACACAGAATAACATAAAAACTACTTTTTATGCCGAAAAATTCATAAGTTCTTGCGGGAGCCAGAAACCTCAATCCACATGGACAATGTCGCGGGTATCAGCTAGTGTTAAATATTGAATCTATCAAATTTCAAATTACATGTATATGAGACAATCCAGAAGTAGGTATTTATGAGACACTTTCAATATATTTGTACTCACCTAAGGTATCGTACATACCTAAACGTATGAGAATGGATACACGAAATTGAGCCCTAATTCAATGTTGTTATGGTATATTTTACTTTGAAGCCGAACTTAGACGATTTGATCGAAAATTCTTACATAATTGGCGGGTCAGTCAGATAAGTTTGTGGCACTATACATAGCACTAATTGCTCTTATATAATAACTGAGTCATTATCCTTCTTTACTAATAAATGATAAATAAAAAGAGGTCACCAACTCGTCAGTGAGAAATAATACACAAAAAGAAACTTCTAATAACCACACAGTCATTATGTCACTTCCCTTCTAACTTCGTCAATACACTGTTGCTTGCACATAAAATGACCTACTTAGGTACTTTTAATGTAGTTTTCTATGAGTATAGTCGTTTATTTATTAACGACTAACTCGGGCTAACTAATGTTGATTTTATTATTTGAATATCATACAAATATTGTTCTCTCTCTGGGTCGTATTCCTCATTACTGAGGATCGTGACCCCTTTCCATTAATCAAATAGTGGTAGAAGTTTTCTTGGAATAATAATGTGGTGGGTTCCCACGTCCTTCCGCATAAGAACTTACGACTCCCGCGTCCCGCGTCCTTACGACTCGACTAAGAGTACCTATTTAAACTTTTAGGTTTTTTAACGATCAGATGTTAGTGATGATAAACTGGGACCAACGGCTTAACGTGTTCTTAATTTTTACGGTCACTCATCCATTTACCGACTTGGGTCAACGTTGCCGTCTGATATGCGTTGTCACAGCTGGGCCACTCGTACCTCACAAATATTAATACAAATCTATTATTATGTTCGTAAAGACTCTAATATTCTTTTCACGCAATTTTTATCTTTCGGATACCATGTCGGGTTTATTACGTCTGTAACATTTAATGAGCAGTCGATACCGAACGATGGACTGAACGTATTGTGAATAAAACGTATCGTATTACCCTGTGACTCGTATAAAACTCTAGCATTATGGGGGCAATATTTATTTCAGTCACGCAAGGATTGTTCTTTTGGAGCTTCACTTCAACCAGTTAACGAGTAGTTTGCTGTTTGAGGGAAGCGATGGCACAAATAAACAAATATAATAAAAAAGCTCAACACTGATAAAACCTACACTTTTAATCTATACAAGTAATACTTATATAATAAATGCGAAAGTGCGTCTGTCTGTCTGTCTGCTATGCTTTCACGGCCCATCAGTTCAAATTCGGTAGGTAAAATGTTCTCCCGACCGAATTTCGGCCACGGCGGCCAATCTCCAGAGAGATTACCTATAGCTATCTGCGCGGGAAATATTATAGTGCACAAGTGTGTGCGCGTACACAGGTTCACTCTCTGTTCCTTGACTCTTATAGCCCGATGGGACAGAAAATCCGACACAACCGGAGAGAGATCAGGCGGCTTAACGTGCACTCCGAGGCACGGGGGTGAAATACCGCCAAGTTCCTAACTCCGGGCTAGTACCTACTGAGAATTTCTTGTTAGAAAAACCCAATACTTGTTATGGCCCGACCCGGGACTCGAACCCGGGACCTCGTCAGCCGCAGTCAAACATACTAACAACTAGGCCAACGAGGCAGGCAAATTCGGTATTAAGCTGCTAAGCCTGGATGTTTGTTACTCAAGCACGCCGGAACGACTTTTTATTTATTTATGAAATCAAAAATATACAATCTACATGATGCACAGCTCAAAAGATAATACAATAAGTTTTTAAAATTAAAGCTTACATTAATATAACACTTATTAATTAGTCTATTAGTACATCACTAAAACAGAGCTCTTGTTACTGCTGCGCTAGGAAACCTGTATGACAGCAGTGACGACTTCCTCCAGGATCTCACTGAGTGACTTATTAGTGACAGGATTGCGTAAATTATTAATGTTAAACTCAGTTAAATTAAGTAGACAAGCAGTGTGCGTTAGATAGTGTGTGCATCTATTTTTGTGTGCGAGTGGGGGGGGGGGGAGAAGTGTGTGTGTGTATGTGTGGTGTTTGCTAGTCAGTATTTGTGAGTGAAAGTGTAGTATTAGTCTAATCGATAGAAGTTAATGGGAATAACGGATCTGGTTAAAATTTAACACATATTATATAGATTATAGTCAGAAATAACCTTGGAATAACACATAGGCTACTTACTTTTTATCCAGGAAAATTAAGGAGTTCTACAAGGAAATTATAAAAAACGCGGATGAAGTCGCGGGCATCATCTATTATATAACAAACGCAAAAGTTTGTCTGTCTGTCATACTGCTACGCTTTAACGGGCGATCTTTTCAACCGATTTTGATAGAATCGGGTACATAGATTACATTGAATCCTGGGAAAGGACATAGGTTACTTTTAATCTAAGAAAATTTCGATAAAGGAGTTCCGGCTGGAATTTTTAAAACCTCAAACACGCGGCCGCAGTCGCGAGCTTCAGCTAGTTATTACAATAAGAATTATTGTATTAAGCAGGTTTTATGCAAAACTACTGGAACTGTAAAACCTCTGTAGAATCTTACTAATATTATAAATGCAAAAGTTTGGATGGATGTATGGATGTATGGATGGATGTATGGATGTTTGTTACTCAATTACGCCCCAACGGCTGAACGGATCTGGCTGAAATTTGGCACAGAGATAGATTATAGTCCGGAATAGCACATATACTACTTTTTAACCCGGAAAATTAAAGAGTTCCGGCGGGAACCAAAAAACCTCAAACCACGCAGACGAAGTCGCGGGCATCAGCTAGTATAATATAAACCGCTCCATCGCATAAAGTTAAGCAATTCCATTTGGCTACATCTCATAAATAAAGTTGAGCCATTTGATCTCATTACCACGTCTAGACTACATTTAGAGTTAATAATAGCAGGTATAGCTAGTTATACAGTTATGATATCGTATAGTTATGATAGCTACGACTTCGTCAACACTAGCACAGTCTATTAGGAGATATATTGTCCTTTCATGATTGTATTCAAAAAATTCAATTCAAAATTCAAATGATTTTTAACCGACTTCCAAAAAAGGAGCAGGTTCTCAATTCGGCACGTTTTTTTAGGGTTCCGTACCAAAATGGTAAAATGGAACCCTTATGGTGCGACTTTCTCCGTCTGTCTGTCCGTCTGTCCGTCTGTCCGTCTGTCCGTCTGTCCGTCCGTCACACTCGATTATTTCAGTAACTACCGAAGCTATCGACATGAAATTTGGAGTAGTTGTGTATATTAGCGGCCCAAAGACACTGGAATTAAAAAAAATTGGAAATTATTTTCGTTCTTATTTAAAAAGGGGGGAAAATCTGAGGGTTGAAATTTAAAAGTGAGATAACTGTACTGTGTGGGGTATCATATGAAAGGGTTTACTTTGTACATTCTAAAACAGATTTTTAATTATTTTTAGTTATGATAGTTTTTGATTTATCGGGGAAAATGTCAAAAAAAATACCGTTCCCCCCCCCTTATCTCCGGAGTTTACCAATCGAAAAATTTGAAATAATTATGGTCAATAGTAATTTACGTATATTTTACAGGAAAACTATAGCCAATGCTCTAACTAGCATAGTTTTTTTGATATTAACAATAAACCTCTACAAACAAAGTTAGTCTTGCGGTTCATTAACAAAGGTAATTATTTATTAATAATGGTACGGAACCCTTCGTGCGAGAGTCCGACTCGCACTTGCCCGGTTTTTAAATGTATGTCGGTGCATATCTCCGTGGTTTCTGAACCGATTTGAATTTTTTTTCTATCAGTCGTTAGAGGAAGCTCTCGCTAGGTGGTCCCATAAAAAAATCTGACTCCAAATCCTCAACCCTGACACTAAAAAGTTAAAAAAAAAATTCTTTCCAAAAAACCGACTTCCAACGCCACTGTAAAGTACAAAATAATTTTGATTTCTACCCACTATGTTGGTTGGTTGGTTGGGCGAATCTGATGCGTCAACTTTGCCTATTCTTGTTATACCCGCCCGACTTCAACATAGTGGGTAGAAATCAAAATTATTTTGTACTTTACAGTGGCGTTGGAAGTCGGTTTTTTGGAAAGAATTTTTAATATTCAAATGAACTTTTACAAGTACTTTTCAATCTTCGAGTGAATCGACCACTGGTTCGGAATGTATGAGCACGTTAAACCGTCGGTCCTGCGCCTGACCTGTCTCCAGTCGTGTCGCATTTTCCATCCTATCTGGTTATGAGAGTAAAGGAACAGAGAGTTCAACTGTGTATGCTACTACGACTAACTTTTGCGTGCCAAGGGGAGTGCCTTGTCATTTTTCTGCCCAATAGGCATGATGACAGTAACCAAGAATCAATGAAATTATGAATTTATCTAATGAAATAGGATTCATGGATTATAAAAAACGTATTTATTTTTCTATTTCGAGTGAGATTGCTATTTATTTTGATAAAATAAAACTATAAAATACAGCAATCCGCCATGTTGCTTAAAACACAAAGAAGCGAATGACGTCACAATTGTTTGTTTTCGAGCTTTGAAAATCACACTATTGCTTACTGCACACTGCACAGAGTACATTGGTAATAACAATAGTGACGTCACAACGACGCCATGACACCGCCGAACGTTTTGGCGTGGATTTTAAAATTTAAATTACAAATGCTAATTTTATCTACCAAACTTTATTTTTCTGCTGAAATAAGATATTTTTTCGAAATAGTAGATACTTCCGAACATAATCTGACCATTTTTCAAAATCAGTCATCATGCCTATTATTGACACAAAAAAAGGCGATCACTATGACAACAAAATATCATAAATAGTGGCGAAACTGCCACATTTCGCGGCTAGAGGGGTAAGGCGAATATGGCCAATATCACCCGTGGTTAATTCGTCCAGGGGTGTGTCTTATGTATAGGTCGGTCGAGGTGTATGTATATTATATACTATATTTAGGTAGTATTTACTCAAAGTCTTTTAGATAGATAAATTCTTCATTGCCACACATAAAATAGGACACAAAATACAGAAAACGAATAGTGCGCAAGGGCGGTTTCATATTACATTACCATTAATAATAATACTTTGATAATTAATACTTTACCATAGATGCGAGTACGTACCTCTAGGTGCTATACAACTGTCATTTTAGCCGGGTGTCTTATATATAGGTGTCGACCCACTGTATAAATATATACTTGCCCTGTGACGCTAGTCTATTCGAAGCCCTCGTGGTAGTTTTATATTTTTCCTTTGAACCACTCGTTAGGCCGACCGCACCTCATTTGCGTTTCAATACTGCCTACGCCTAGCCTTGATTCAAGTCGCGAAAAACAGTTTTGTGAAACCCCTTTTTTCCAATCGCCGTATTTTTTACCTACTTTGGGAAAAATAAATAAATAAATAATTTATTTCTGTTCATAATAAAATTGAATTACATTGGGGCTGGAACCTCCTTTTAAGTAGGTATTTTTAAATACCTGTATTAGGAGATTCCGCTCTTCTAATACACACAAACACATTCAGATTTTCAAAATTCTTTTAAATACATATTTCGTCGCTTTTCCTACGAAAGGACCTATCTGACACTTTTGACGTAACAGCACTAAATACATCATAATAATGTACTTTTGATTCTCTGTCGATCTGTCTTATCGACATTTTCATATCTTTTACCGTTTACTGGCTAGGACAATCGGTAAGTGTGGCGTATATGCTCATTTGCGAAAAGGAAATCATACTAAGTGGCGTATTTTATACTTAGGGCTATTAGAAAGATTTTTATTTAGTGATCAGCTAAATAAAAATCTATCAACTATGACGTAACTGAAAATACGTCATTTAGTGTGAACTAGACTATATTGAATAAAAATGGGGTTTTCACTTACGTCTGAATTTTGATTGCGACGGAATACCTTAGACATTAACTAATAGAGTTAAAAATTTATGTAAATTGGTGACAAAAAATGTATAAAACCTTGGGCAGTAAAAAAATCCAAAATAGTACGAATCCGAAAACTTTCAGTCAAAAAATGATTTAAAACTATCCTAATTACTATTATATATAAAGAAATAAAAAACAAATTATTTTGAATTAAATGTGATTTAATTATTCAGTAAAAAATACAGTCGTATCTCCTAAGTAATTAATTTTTCAGAAAAACAAAGTTCTTATGAAGTGGCGTAACTGTTTTAAATATTTTTACCTTAATGAATACGCACATTTAAATAAGACAATTCCTACTTGCAAAAAGGCCTTGATTCACAGATTATAAGAATATTTTTTTTATTCTAATATAGCTTTATTTGAGCAGGCTGTGGACAATATAGTTGAGCACGAAACCGAAAAACGCTTGCCCTGAACAATTAACTCGATGTCAGTTAGGTCCTTTCGTAGGAAAAGCGACGATTTATAACTGATAATTAATTATATTATTATTAAATTAATTACACAAATATTTTTTATTTTATTTTAATTTTAAATCTCTCATTATTATTAACACTGTAAAAAAGATGGTGTGTGTGTGTTTGTGTTTGTGTATCGGCCTCCTATTCAATTTTTTTTTATATTATGTATCATTATACCACAATCACACCTGATAGGTGTGATGATGCGTTCTAAGATGGGACGCGCTTGTAAAGTTTCCTAATAAACCAGAAAATGAATAATAAGACCTGGTCCAGCGTGGTGGACTATAGCCTAAACCCGCCCACGTTCCTGTCACGTGACTGTTCTATGCAAATACTGAAATTAAACTTCACCGTCAAACCGCTATGCAAAATGATTTTCGTGTTAATCCCATTAAATTTGATCCTCTATTATGAAAGCGCGACGCGTTCAATTTTACACAAAGCACGGATTTGAGCGGAAATCCCCCACTAACATAGTCAATAACGCTGAGATTATTTCGTGATTGGTATACGATCATGCCGAGATTACAAGTAAAGGAATATTTAGTTTAACTTTTTAAGTTTCAATCATAGCAAAAGTTTGGGGATAAGTCCGTCCATTATTCAAATTATATCCATGGAACTTGGTATTTCGGCTTCCTCTAAAAATCTTTGTTTATTTTATTTTGTCGCAATAGAATTGAAAAGTGTTTACCTCGGGAGTATAAGCAATTCTACTCGATTCTACAGCATCTCGTTAAACAAGGTTAAACATCTCGTAAGAAATGGCTCGTTTTAGTCCCTTGATGAACAATCTACACATATAAATAAATATATACATAACTGCTATACTATGACACACGGAATTTTTGAGGACCTAATTCCTCAGTCTTTATTGTAACACCTAGTTAAGTAGTAACAATATAGATAGGCTTGACCTCATGTTCGCTACTTAAACTAAATAAGTAAATACTTAAATAAGTAATCACTTGAGTTTCCAAAGAAAACAGTGATACATCATCCAAGCTCCCGGGGTTCTTAAGAGCCATAAAAGTTATCGCTAGGCCCATAAAGGTAAACTTCCCTCCGAGTTACTTGCTTTTAAATTTTGAGGTCAGAAACAAGCCGGGATAATTCTTCATAATTTACGGATAGTTTAACGTCTTTATAGCTTTAAGTTTATAGGTGTTGTAATTATCGTTACGATAATATATTAAATGCGAAAGTTTGGATGAATAGATGGATGGATGGGTGGATGTTTGTTACTTAATCACACCAGAACGGCTGAATGGATCTGGATGAAATTTGGCACATGCAGAGATGGATTATAGTCTGGATAACATTTTATCCCGGAAAATTAAAGAGATCCCGCGGGAACCAGTAAACCTCAATCCACGCGGACGAAGTCGTGGGCATCATCTAGTATTTTCAGAAACTGCGTCTCTTCGTTGTTTTTTAGATCCTAGATCTTGTTAAGATCGTTGTGGTGCAGATCTACCTCTTTATGAACGCTGGTTTTTGTGTGGCACAATTTGGAAAAAGATGTTTTTTTCTTTCTTTCTTTCTTATAATAAATGCGAAAGTGTCTTTGGTTGTTGATTTGTCCTTCAATCACGCCGCAACAGAGCAATAGATCGACATGGTTTTTGCTGGGCTATAGCTGCTACTTTTTATCCCGGAAATATAAAGAGTTCTCGAGGGAAACAAAAAGCCTTAAACCACGTAGACGAAGTCTACCGTATGCGAACTGCACACACTTTTTTAGTTTTTTATAATTTTAGTTTAGAAACATTTAAATCTGCCCTTTCGTCCCTTGCAAAATTTAAGTACCCAATTTTGGTTTTAGTCATAATTTTACAAAAATATTACAAATTGAAATTAATTATAATTAAAAAAATAACAATATCATTACGCTGCATATTTTTCGATTCACGACGGTGTGGGCCTTTAATTATTATTGGGCGTTAGAATGATAGATGTACAAGTAGGCGGGCGACAACGCGTTTCAGCTACTTGTGCAAAAGTAATTAATCACTTAAGTTCCCTAAGAAAACATAGTGATACATCATCCAAGCGCCCGGGGTTCTAAGAGCTATAAAAGTGATCGCCCGGCCCATAAAGCTAAAGTTCTCTCCAAGTTACTTACTTTTAACTTAAGCGGGTGTGACGAAACTGTAAAAGTTCTAGCCCCACTTGAGATGCATGGAATGGCGCAGCACGTAGCGGCAAATATTGGTTGTATGTCTTTGTACGGGGCCGCGTCGCGCATTGCATCTCCGTCCTGGTAGGCCCAGCTCCTTACGACGTCATACAAAGAATACTTGCTGCTACATGCCGCGCCGAGCTACGCCTCTGTAGTGGGACTAGACCTTGAGTCGGGATAAATTTCTTAATAATTTACAGGTAGTTTCCCAGCTTTATAGCCTTAAAGCAACACTCATCACAGCTACAGTATAGTGTGTTATCTATGCATCACAGTGTAAGTATAATCATGCAGTGACAATATGCAAATGACATAACCGGCCGGCTACAGTCTAAGCAACGGTGCTATCGACTCTGGCTGAGACTTCATATAAGACATGAGAGTGACTGAATCATAGATTGTTAGACTGTGGACAGGATATTTTTTTTTTAAATATGCAATTTTCCTCCATCACGTGACACGTCTCTGTCAGGCTGTCACCCCGCAGCGTTGCTCTGTCTAGACGCCTGTCAGGCTGTTATCCCCTTGCTTTGTCAAGATGCCTCCATCGTACGAATGGTAGGAAAGAAAGTATCACCTAAGACTGTAATATTAAACCATTGAATCTACAACATACGCGGAGGTTCATTCTTTCTACAATTACAAAAAAAAGGACGATGCCCGTATCCTTGAGGATTTAAGTTTTAAAAGTTCCGGATAGTGCTTAGATTTTCTGGGATAAACAGCAACAGCAGCAGCAGACATATTATAATATATATAATAAGTCCAAACCCTCAAAAAAAATTAATTTCAGCAGTTGGGCGTTGCCTTAGGGATTGGGACTCTAGGGCGTTCTTGGTGCAGAGGCTGCCGTCAGTCATCCAGGGGTCCCCAACGTAGTAATATAGCAAGCGTTATGGGCACTTTTGCACCAGGAACGTTCCGGTAGGGCTTTTTGACTTATTATTTTTGTGTAACAATATTTTAGTTAATTTCGATTTTATTATAAGTTAGTGAACCTAGTTTTTTAATTGCATTTGAATTTAAAAAATCCCTCAATAGATATATCCATGCTATACAATATTTGAGGATCTACTAGCTAATACTCGCTAAAATATATTTTGTTACACCACCATTTTTATTGTTATTTCGTACTTCAAGTTGTGCTCTCAGAAAGGATTTAATTTAACACAGTGTCTACTTTGCAAGCTATATTCTACCTAATCGCGCGGCGCGCAGACCGCCGCCCGTACGCTTGTTTTTCAAAGTACCCACAAACTTCAAAATTTGTTTTTTATTCAAATAAACCTTTACAAGTGCTTTTGAATTGCCGAGTGAATCTACCACTGGTTCGGAATGGCATTCCTACCGAGAAGAACCAGCAAGAAACTCTGCAACTATTTACTACAATAACAGTTATTACCAGAAAATTATTTTTTATCCTGATAGTCTTTGACTGCGATTCCATCTTGGTGACTTTTCTTGTCTACTCTAGCCACGGCCAAAGCCAACTTAGAAATTAAAAAATTAGTTATGCCGGTATTCAAACCTGAAGACTTCACACAGCCACTTAAAAGACCAGAGTGCTCACCACTGTGCCGGATTATGTAAGTATACAACTAGCTGATGCCCGCGAATTCATCCGCGTGGATTGAGGTTTTTGGGTAGCCTGTGTTATTCTTATTCCAGACTATAATCTATCTCTGTGGAAAACTTCATCCAGATCCGTTCAGTCGTTGGGGCGTGATTGAGTAACAAACATCCATCTATCCATACATACATACATCCATACATCCATCCATCCAAACTTTCCCATTTACAATATGAAGTATTGATTAAGAGGTGGTCATATCAGCATTGAATACCTACTTAAATCTTAAGGTGATCATTACAATCATAGTGATTGCATGGCGTTTCGCAATTAAGCTCCCTGTCTCAATAAACCGGTTAAGGCGCACATGCATAGGTCGACTTTCATACATTTTTCTGTTCGATTATTCTTGAAGAATATACATTTTTTAATTTTTTTAATTTGTTTTATGATTTCTTTAGGGCATTTTACAGACGCAAGTTTCATGTCAGGCAAATATTTACATTATTTATAATTTATAATCGGCATTCAAAAAGTGTCAGATTTACGCATGTGTGAGGTGTGAGGTTTACATTCGTCTTAAAAGATGTCGCCGTGTCGCCTAAATAATGCGTCAAAAAAATATATTTGAGCGCCATCTATCATTATACTGTAAAAAGTACTTCGCTGTTACATGCTATAAAATTTTATAGGTTATGGGAAGTTGAATGAAGGTTCATATCTAAGCACGAGAATTGTGGAAATTTACACGAACGAGTGAGATTCATAAATTAAATATTAGGTCGTCGCACGCGCTCGTGTATTCCCCTAGCTAAGCACGAGCATTGTGGATTTATTTAATTGTATGGCGTTTACATACAGTTTATTATGCGTTTCTATAAAAAGAACGCTTATTTCGCTCGTTTAGCACCACGGGGACACATGCAGGGAGGTAGACGGTAGTTCCTGCGTGGATTGTGTATTGCGATTATTTACCTACTTAGGATTTGTAGAGTTCAAAATGAACCAAATAAACAAGACATTTGGCAACATAATTTAGGAAACGTAAATATTCCAATGCGCCTATGTAACTCCAGGTCCTCAACTATTCCCATGCAAAAAATAACCTTAAGCTCGATCCGTACCTCTGTTGCGGCTTGATTGAAGGACAAACCAACAAACCAACAAACAAACACAGTATCGCATTTATAATATTGGTAGGTACCTATGAAGTATGATTATAATTTAGGTATATACATACTAGCTTTTGCCCAGGGCTTCGCCCGCGTGAATAAGATGTAGCCTAAGTTCTAAGTCAGGCTATAAGCTAATCTCCATTCCAAATTTCAGCCAAATCGGTTCAGTAGTTTTTGCGTGAAAGAGTAACGAACAAACTTACTTTCCCCCTTGTAATATTAAAAGTATGATACCTATGCTTACCTATAGACCTACTGTTTACCCGCGTGGATTTTAGTTTTTTAGTACTTACATACCTACCTATCCCCCGGGAACTGTTAATTTGTCCGGGATAAAAATGGCCTATACTTTATAATTATGTTAATCCAGAGTAAAAGCTGTCTCTATTTCAAATTCCAGCCAAATCGGTTCAGTACCTGAGTAGTATGTAGGTACCTACCTAATTATTGTGTCGTGAATAAAAATATATATAAAAAATATCCAAACAACCATTTTAATATTTGATATTTTCATCTAAGTTTATAATTATTTACTTACTAGCTGATGCCCGCGACTTCGTCCGCGTGGTTTGAGTTTTTTGTTATTCCCGCGGGAACTCCTTATTTTTCCAGGATAAAAAGTAAGCCCGTGTCACTCTCCAGGCCCTCAACTATGCCCATGCCAAAAATCACGTCAATCCGTTGCTCCGTTGCGGCGTGATTGAAGGACAAACCAACAAACAAACACACTTTCACATTTATAATATTAGTATGATTTACCAATACTTTTTTTGCATTGTGTGATAAAAACAATCGCCTCGCAGCCGGTTAAGTACCTAACAAGAAGTAGGTGTAGGTACCTACACAAGACAACGCCGCGCGAAAGAAGCGCCGGCCGCCGCCCGCGCCACACGAGTATACCTATAGTTGCCCGCGCTGCCGGCCGAAGGCTGAAGCTAGTACCACAGTATTGGTATCTACTATCTACCAATACTAACTGTGGTACGATCCGCGACTGCGAATATAGCTAGGTATTCGAATAATCTACAACTGCTGATGTAGACATTTGTGGGCAACTTATGGTTTCAGTTGTACGATCGGAATGACAACCTTATATAATAACTCATAAGACTGAATTTCAAAAATGTCAAATGGTTTCATAAGGTTTAAATTAATTGAAACTTTTTATTTGTAGGTATTTTTTTAAATATAACCTTATAAATCTGCAATTATTAGGACTCAATTTCAAAATGGAGTTTTATTCGTTAGTACTAACTAGTAACTACTAACTATGTGGGTGGTAATCGAGTCAAATTAGGTAGTGGAGCATTATTCAAGTTGGTTACCTACTGATTTTGATACCTAATTAGAATGGAATTCAAAATTGCGCATCGCTAGCCGAAGCGGCCTCTATAGTCCGGGAGGCAGCGGCACAAATTTCGGGTCATTTCCTCCTGTTTTTATTTTTTGAATATCTGCATGAGTTATGTATGCAATATGTACCGTACCTATGTCTAATAAGTATATATGACTGCCTCGTTGGTGTAGTGGTTAGCATGTTCGACTACGGCCGACGAGGTCCCGGGTTCGAGTCCCAGGTCGGGTCACAACAAGTATTGGGGTTTTCTGACAAGAAATTCTCAGTACTAACCCGGAGTTAGGAAGTTGGCGGTGTTTCACTCCTGTGCCTCGGAGTGCACCTGTGGTTGCGCACACACTTGTGCAACATAATATCTCCCGCGCAGATGGCTAATCTCTCAGGAGATTGGCCGCCGTGGCCGAAATTCGGTCGGGAGGACATTATTCATTATTATTATGTCTAATATGGTCGTAATAGGGTTGCGATTCCTGCAGAAAATTCATAAAAAATCTCCTAGCTTCTGGCATGAAACTTGCTCAACACATTAATTTGAACTTAAAATGTTTAAAAAATATCGTCTTCCAGCTGAATTCCTCAACTATGTATTCCATCCATCAACATTTTTTATTACGAAATGTGTGTGTACGGCCAAGTGCGAGTCGGTCGAACTTGCTTATCTCCGAAGTTTACCAATCCAAAAATACAGAAGTTAAAAAGTATTGTACAGAAGAATGAAAAATGTATAGATTGGAGTGAAATAACTGGTAAACTGATGTTAACAAACTTTATATTATCTATTTCTTTGACAAACTGAATTAATTGTAAAGCATATTCTTGTATTTTATTATATTCTTGTATCGCTAACAAGGGTTTAGGTACGATGGCAATAATGTCATTGTATCTGAATTTGAGACTAGAGAAGATTTATTGCAAGTGAGTAAATAGGTATTTAAGTACATCCATATTAAGTAATATTATATATAAGAAAATGTGTCTGTCTGTCTGTCTGTCACGCTTTAACTGCCCATCTTTTCAACCGATTTTGATATTAAAGTCAAAGTCAAACCATATATCTTCAAATTGGTACCTGCAAAGTACTTTTTGATTGTCTATTTTACAAAGTATAAGATGTGATGGTGATAATTAAACAAATCATCCTTCAACTTCGGTATGAGTCGTAAAATGCTAATTTGAGTACCCATCAAAATCTGATTGCAGAATGATTTTACTGGTTAGTCAATATTTTTACCAGAAACTTTTATTTCTTTGCCAAATTGAATCAATATTCTTGCAAAATAAAAATTCTAATTCTAATTCAATATAAAATGTACCTATTCTGATATTACAGACTAGCTGATACCAGCAACTTCGTCCGTGTGGATTTAAATTTTTAAACATGCCGTTGGAAGTCTTTGATTTACTGGGATAAAAAAGCATACCTTATTCTTCATATTTTTTAATATATACGTGCCGTGAAAATAATCACGCTGATCCGTTGCTTCGTTGCGACGCGATTGAAATACAAACTAACAAATGTGCAATTTGTCACTTTTCCATACTCACATATTTTTATTCTATAATAATATTAATAGGTGACCCACCCCAGATTCGCACTTGTACCTAGTGTCTTTACTTAATGGTTAAAAACCTAATTTTGTATTGATTGGCTGTTATCCGTCCGGACTTCATCTCCGAACTATTCGTCAGGTCTTCATAAAATTTACTTAATAGTAGTACAATCTTTCTAATAAAGAACGAATTGTGTAAATCGGTTCAGATTTGGCTGAGTTATGGAGTATAATTGACAAATTATAAATTTATATAATTAATTTAATTAATAAAAGTCTCAAGGCTCTATGTAGAATTTCCATTAACATGCGCTATTTTGCTCAGAAATTATAAAATTACTACTATTGCAGAAGATTTTATTAGTTGCTTTCAACATTACTAACTGCTGTAAGACTACTACCATGGTATTTAAATAATCAGTCTTCCTGCAATCGGCGCCTAAGGAGTCAATTTTGAGTGAATGCTCATAACCATAGCCGTCTCTATCTCATAGCCGTCTCTATCTCCACAGGGGATAGAGACGGCTATGTCATAACCAATCCGTTGAGTAGAAGCGGCATTTGAAGGTAAATACTGAATTAATGTATTTCATACATCATTTTTAACATAGTTTTCTTCATATTTTACTTGAATGTAGTATTGTTTTCTAGTAAAGGTCGTAAATTCTTAAAATACATATGCAACAAAATATTGCTGCCGTGAATTCGTTACGGTCCTTTGAGTAACTCTTTCGAAATTGTCAGTTAATGGTACAAATTATTACTCAATGGATATCAATCATTTATACATTTATATACTGTTACTCAATCATTCATACAATGTGATTTTACATACTATAAATTGGTTGGAAGTTGCACTTATATTTTTCAGATGTCATTTTACATATTTTAAGTACAAATTAAAGAATAAAGAGTTTAAAATACCCAAAAGTACCTACTACGACTATTATAATTTTATGGTAAGAAAGTGTGATAATTCAATTAACATTGTGATCAGTGATACTTTTCCTTTGAGTAATTGTCAAGGTTCCACTGACAAACTGTCCTCTCAAAAATATTGCATTTATGCTTATAATATTGGCCATTTATCATTTATATAAGTATGTTATGTTATATTGAAATAGATATTTTTTATCGTAACTCGCAAAAACAAAAACATAAAAGATTGTCTATTTCAGAAGAAATATAGAAAAATATGACATTAATTTGTCATTATTGTGTTATATTGTCATTAGGTTAGTCAAAAGAACTAAAATTATCAAATTTTGATAGTGTTTCTATTATTTTATGTTTTCCGTCCCATTTTTCTGATTGGCATGATTGGTAAGTCTAATAAAAACTTCTGTGAATCTTATTTAAAATGGTTTTTTTAAGTACATTTGTGAGATAAAGTTCTGTTTCTGAATGGAATAATTCTCCGTCGATTCATTTTAAAATGATTATTTTTACTATAATTTAACATAATATTTATAATCAGTGCTATTTCTCATAAAGATAAATAAGTAGGAAACACTAATCTATCAATAAAATAACAAACATGGTAAAAAAAAATCATCGATTTTAAATCATGTAGTTAACACGTTAAAAAAAACGCCCCAACTATAGTGTTATATATTTTTGGAATCTACTCATCAATTTCTAGATGATGATCATATAGTTAATCTTATTTTCGAAAAAAAAACAATTTTAGTCTTTAATGCGGGACCATGGTCACCCCATCATTTATTTTTAAAATTTTACTAGCCTATGTCACCCGGAATAAGCTAGGAATTCTAACGATACCGCATTTATCAAAATCGGTTCAGGCGTATAGAAGTTATGGTGGAATATACAAACTCACATACATACATACATACATACATACATACATACATACATACATACATACATACCTACGTGAACCCTGAATACAATATACTCCTTTTTTCAGGCAGTCGTATAAAAACATTTCGTTTCCTCTTGGTCTATAATATCGCGGTGATAATTTCTTATTTCGCTCTTGCGCGTAAATCACGCCGCATCAGTAGGGTTGCCACTTGCCACCCATACCCGGTTCTTGGTCTCTCGAAAATTTAATTATAAGCCGGCACTCTGTCCGAAATGATAGTTACGAATTAAATCGCATTAATGAGTACTTGTTGCTTAATTACGCCACTACTATTGAACCGATTTGGCTGAAATTTGTTATGAAACTTTTTATCCCGGAAAAAACCATGGTACTGGAACTATTATATTTTCACAACTTTTGAAGAAAAAAAATAATATTTTTAACTGACTTCAAAAAGAGGTTATCAATTCGACACGCATAATATTCCGTGTGTAATATTATTGGAACTTCAAAATATTCACATAAATGACAATCTATTAGGGCTTCCAAACATAATGTTTGTCCATGCATTTCTCCGAAAATATGCGACCAATCGTTTTTTACTGGCTTACATTTAATTCAACTTAGATAACAGTGCAAGTTTCATTTGAGTTTGTTGTGAGCTCTTCTTATACCAGGGCGCGTTTGGAACCCTCGTAGCTTTAGTTTTAAGATACCGTAACCGATTATCACCATCATGTTTTTTTAAAGTAAGTAATTTTTAACGTCAATAAGTGTACCTACAGTGTACCTATATTGAATAAATGATATTGACTATTGACTATTGACTATTATAATAGTTTCGATAGTTTTCAAGATTTGGGCAATTGTTCGTTTTCAGTAAGTGTATTGAAGTTTGAAGTAGCTTGTTTTCCAAAAAAAGTTGGCAACCCTAGCCGCATTATTGTCACCCGTCCCCAGCAAAGACACCCTACCGGCAAAGCCGTGCCGCCAAGCGATTAGCGTTCCGGTACGATGCCATGTAGTAACCAAAGGGGTATAAAGTATGGGTTTAATAAAAACTGCCATATTATCCCTACTAAGTTAGTCCGCTTCTATCTTAGACTGCATCATCACTTACGACCATCTCACATGGTGGCACCATCAACCATGTGAGATTGCAGTCAAAGCAAAGTTTATCTTGTATCCGAATTAAATAAAAAAAATACTAAGCAAAACTAGGCAGTTTTTGTTTAAATGCCATCTAGTTCAATTTTATAGTAAACATTTCGTAGTTTATGTTAGAACCACAGAACTTGGATAGCAATCATGATGTCAGTGTGTGCGTGGGGGTTGCGTATATACAGTAATCGATATGACAGATTTTTATTAGTGGACTATTTGACTAAATGGCTCCGTTTTAAATTAAACTAATGATGTGATAAAATAATACGCATTGATATACTGGCGCAAGTGTAATCAGTTTTAAAATCAGTGCATAGGAACTTTGCGAAAATATCAAAAACCTGTCAAAAGCCCTAACAACGCCATCTAGCGGGAAACTGTCCGGGAGAAGACGTTGTGTTGACCCTTAAGCTTATCTGGATAACGTGGGATTTGTTGTGTACGTCGGGACATTGTGTACCCGAACTAATCCGTACCTTTAACTTTATCGGGTAAATTAGGGTTGTACATTTTCTTACACTCGTTTTCTTTGCGCAGACCCTCGTGAATGTTAGCCCACGTTCAGGTTAGACCACGGGCAATTTAGCCCACGTGCATGTTAGTCCACGTGCAGGCTAGCCCAGTGCAAGTAAGCCCACGTGCAGGTTAGCCCACGTGCAGGTTAGCCCACGTGCATGTTAGCCCACGTACATCTTACCCCACGTGCAGGTTAGCCCACGTGCATGTATGCCCACGTACATGTTAGCCCACGTGAATGTTAGCCCACGAGCAGTTAAGACCACGGGCAACTTATCCCACGTGCATGTTAGCCCACGTGCAAATTAGCCCACGTGCAGGCTGGCCCACGTGCAGGTTAGATCACGTGCAATTTAGCCCGCTTGCAGGTCAGCCTGCGTGCATCTTATCCCACATGCAGGTTAGCACACGTGCAGGTTAGCCCATGTGCAGATAAGCCCACGTGCATGTTAGCCCACGTGCAGGTTAGCCCACGTGGAGGTAAACCACGTGCAGGTGAGCCCATGTGCTGGTTAGCCCACGTGCAGGTTAGTCCATGTGCAGATTAGCCCACGTGCATGTTAGCCCACGTGCAGGTTAGCCCTCGTGAAGGTTAGCCCACGTGCAGGTGAGCCCATGTGCAGGTTAGCCCACGTGCAGGTTAGACCGCGAGGACGAGGGCGAGGGCGAGGGCGAGGGCGAAGGTGAACCATCCATACATTCATCAAACTTTAACATTTATGACACTAGTTGATGCCCGCGACTTCGTCCGCGTGGAATGTGGATTGAGGTTTTTTTTGTGTTACGAGTATCTATCTCAGTGCCAAATTTCATTCAGATCCATTCAGCCGATCTGGCGTGATTGAGCAACAAAGTACACCCATATGAAAAGATTAGAGGGTATATAGTAAAGAGATCGTTATCGAGCGCGCTCGGGCGGCTATCGAAGCGCCCCTACAGATTGGCAATTTAATCGTTTACGTACAGCCTACTGTGAAATCAGGAACACAGATGTTATGAATCAATAGCTAGTTATTTGTTAAACAAGTTAACAAATCCTAAGCAAGTGAAGGATTCTTCAATAGTTTTTTTTTCAAGCTCTTCTTCGATCGTCCTAACGAACCTAAATTCTCAAATTAAGTTTTGGTGAAAACGCCACGCGGGTTGTCCCACTGAATAAACACATAAATAAATATTAACTGTATAATAATTTCATACTTCATACTAATATTATCAATGCGAAAGCATGTTTGCTTGTTGATTTGTCCTTCAATCACGCAGCAACGGAGCAACAGATCGACGAGATTTTCGGCATGGGTATAATTGAGGGTCTGGAGAGTGACAGTGACTTTTTATCCCGGAAAAGTAGGGAGTTCCCGCGAGAACCGTAGAAACCTCAACCCACGCGGATAAAATCGCGGGCATCAGCTAGTACTTACACAAAAAGGAACAAAACGCCCGATCGAGCGAAAAATGCATAAAGTCAAATTGCACGACAAGAAGTCAAGTTCACGTTACCGTAGCCGTTGCGCATTGTGTGTGTAACAGGCTTAAGAAAGTCAAATTAAAAATTCAACAGTAACGCCGCTAGAATACGAAATTCTCATAGAGCTCGCTTCCATATTATTGTGCGCTCTAGAGATTATTAAAACTTGATATAATACCTGGATTAACCTGCTTCTCAGATTCCCAACCCATCTACGAGAGTGAGGGAATAAACAGACACCTGTGTAAGTGAACACAGAATTATTATTTGGAAGACTTCCCTACCGCAGTGGTGAGCGTTGAGCTCATAATGGTAATTCCCGGGATAAATTCCCGGTTGGGTCAATTTGGGGATTTATAACTTCTGATGGTTATTAACCACGGAGCCATATAAAATTAAAATCTAAGCAGGTATAGTCTTACAAACTTATCTGACCCGCTGGCCAAAATTGGAACTAATTTATATGCCTGTTTAGTTTTGTTTTTATTTTATTTTTCAGTAGCTGATGCCCGCGACTTCGTACGCGTAGATCGAGGTATTGTGGTTCCCGCGAGAACTCTTTAATTTTCCGGGATTAACAGTAGCCTATGTACTAATCCAGACTATAATCTATCTCTGTGCCAAATTTCAGCCAAATCCGTGAGCTGAACATCCATACATCCATCCATCTATTTATCTTTATTCAATATCATCCATCTATCCATCCATCCATCCATACATCCATACATCCATACATCCATCAAAACTTTCGCATTTATAATATTAGTAAGATAGATACGAGCGACGCGGCTGTCACGGGGTCAGATAAGTTTGTCGGACAGCGGACTACAGGTAACAGTTTGACAGGAAATCGGCGCAAAAGTAAATCCCTATAGTGCTCAAAACTCGCAAGCATTGGTATAGGTACATTGTAAATACCCGTATTTGTTTATGTATCGGTGGTATTCGTTGTGATTTCTCCTGTGGATCATGCCATTGTCCAAACTACGACAGCGATGACGTAGCGACGGATTGAAATAAAATAGAAAAAAGTTTTTCAAATCACAATATCTTCGAACCGGGGCGGTAGTGATTTCGGTGTTAAAGTTTAATAAGAAGAAGATTAGTGGGCGTTTGGAACCCTTTTAGAAGCTTTAGTACGGTTAGATAGTGTAATTTAAAGTTAAACCACAGAATATGTAATAGGTTAAACTAGCTGATACCCGCAACTTCGTCCGCGTGGATTGAGGTTATTTGGTTCCCGCGGGAACTTTTAATTTTCCTTGATAAAAAGTAGCCTGCGTTATTCCAGACACAGATGTTATCTATATATGTGCCAAATTTCATCCAGATCCGTTTAGCTGTTGTGGCGTGATTGAGTAACGAACATGTATCCATCCATCCATCCATCCAAACTTTCGCATTTATTTAAGTATAGATATAGAAGTATAGATTAATAATCACCATTTCGTCACTCCTACGGGTACGGGTACTTTTTTATAATTCAAAAAGTGTACAATGTAACCCACTTTGAATATAAATTACTTTGAGTTGGAAGTAGAATATGAGACAAATTAGACCAAAATTGAGTCAAGAATTTGCATGATTTTGAATATAGGTAGATATTTTAGAGCGAAAGTACTAATTTGTCAGACGAATAAAAAATCCGCGCACTTTAACATGGAGCTGCACCAAGGGCGGATCCAGGGGGGGGGGGGGGTCATGGGGGTCATGACCCCCCCCTGAGCTGGTTCCAGGACTTAGGTGGACCACTGATTTTATTTATATATTTTGTCACCATACAGATTTTATGTAACTGTATACCTTCAATATTTAATTAATTTAATATAATAACTTTGTATGATGGCAAACGTTTGGGAACGAACGCATCGAAAATTTGAATTTTACCTCGCCACGCCACACTTGCCACGACTACGTAACGTCTAGCTACTAGCTAGACCTAAACCTCAATCGGAATCGGAACGACTAAACTTCAACATATCATAACATAGTTCTAAGTTAAAAAACTAAAATTTCTTTCTACGCATAATGAGTGTACCTTTATAAGTATTCTTAAAAATTGTTGCTGCAAATTCATTAATTACAAGAAATGGTAAGTAATCAGTTTCTTCTCATTATTCCAGTGAGTGCGTGTGTTTTAACTTAAATGTTATTGTTGTTAATGCTCATAAAGTACCTCATAGGTAGATATGTAGGTACCTACTTACTGAAAGAGTGCTGCGTGACTTATGTACCTACTTATATATTTTTTTTGGACGAGGGAGATTGAAGAGCATTAAGGCGTTTCCCGGGCCGTTTTTTCGCTATCTTTAGATGCTATATAGCCTATACCCTCAAAAACTGAAGGAAATGAAAAGTAAATGTAAAGTCCACATAATTCTTTAATGTTTTATCTTTAAAATCCCCATTTTTTTTTTTATTAAGCTTCGTATTTACTTGGTTAAAAAATCACAAAAAAAACACTAAAATAGAAGTAAATCTTCATCTCCTTCAAAAGATGATTTTATTTGTTTTATTGGTTTACACCAATAGATAGGAAATTCAATAATTTAAATAATGCCCATTTCATTTGTGAAAAAATATGAAAGTTGAATTTTTTATTAATTAAATTTCAATAAAATGTGAGTCGGACAGAGAACCCGCGTAGGTCGTCGTCCTAGTCGACTGTGTTGAATGTCGTATTTATTGTCTCTCTAAAAATATGAGAGCAACCAACAGAATGAATATTAGCATGCATAAACTTAAAAATTATCTACCTATATATATAATATATAAAAATTAATAAAATACCTACTTTTTACTTGCATCTCTTGTTATCAAAATCTCACATATATATGTCACCGTAAGACTGTAAAAACCGTAAGATTGTAATCTAACGCTTTTTTTTCGATAGATTGTAAACAGTCGAAAGATTGTGAACCGTTCAATGTTTTAAGTGTCAATTTTTGAAATATTCATTGTATTTACGTTTTCTTGTCTCTTTCTTGTAGGTTAGGTTAGGGTTCAACATAAATAATCAAGAAAGTCCTTCATTTCTCAAGTTATTCTCAAGTTATATCAACGAAACTTGGTATTTTGGCTAACGGTAAAAAATAAAGAATTACGTGTGTCACAGTTGTTCAAAATTTCACCCCCGAAGGGGTAAAATAGGGGTTGAAAGTTTGTGTGAAAGTCCTTCATTTCTCAAGTTATAGCCATGAAACTTGGTATGTGAGCTATTGGTTAAAAACAAAGAAATATGTGTTTCCCAGTTTTTGAAAATTCTACCCCCAAAGGGGTGAAATAGAGAGTAGGTCCTTCAATAACGCCGCAACAGAGCAACGGTTATTTTGCATGGGTAGGTGAGGACCTGGAGAGTGGTATAGGCTACTTTTTATCCCGGAAAATTAAGGAGTGCCTGTGGGAAAACAAACTTATACCACGCGAACGAAGTCGCGAGCATCCGCTAGTTAAATTATAAGTTCTTGACTTGACCACGACTATGTGACCCCCTCCTGGCGCCCAAGCTGGATCCGCCCTTGAGCTGCACAGAGTAGTGCGACAGAACAAAACGTGTTTCCCATACGGCGCGGACGCAGATTACATTGGCCGAACGCGTTAGGCCAATTTGTACATAACTATTTAGTCATGCTTAATTTAACACTAATTGCAAAATACTTTTGTAAAGTTATAATTAAACAATACAATTAAGCTACGAAAAGCTACTAAAAGCTTTTTAAATACTTAAGTACTTAAAGCATTGGTAAATAAAAACAATAACTGAACAAAACTTTACAGGCAGAGAGGACTTTATTAACTGTAGTACTCGAGTAATTTCAAACAATTAATTAGTATAGTAGCGTATTATTATTTGAAAACATGACGGACAAAGTCATCTAATTGAAGAAAATCTGGTCGAGTAGCCCTATATGAATGTAAAATGCAACAATCAATATTACAATCTCACTAGGAAGTTGGTCCACGCTACTGGTAACCCAAGAGCTGGCGCTTATTAGCTCAATGGATTAGCCTAGCAATTCAAAGAGGCAATATCGCCAGTGTCTTGGGTACTCAAGACAGGTTATTCAAGAGTTCCGGGAATCGAAAACCTTAATCCACGCGGACGAAGTCGCGAGAATCGTCTAGTTATTGAAATAATGTTGTGAATATATTTTAGCAATACACGATTAATTATAGAAGTGTCAATGAATGTCAGTGCATTGGATAGAAGCAGGCGTTACTTTGCGGAAGTCCATGACAATGGAAAAACTAGAAGTTTAATTCGCTATAATCCGCCACAGAAGGCAAATCTATGTGGTACAGTGCGTATCGATTGCAAACTTTACAATCGATATGCACTGTACCTGTATCATTGCATTGTAGAGTCAACATCTCCTGAAGATGCTCCGGTATCGGAGTGAAACGTACGTTGAGGGTATTTTCGAGGGTTTATGTAGTGTGGTGAATATCGCGAGCAGCAAGTCCAAGATACGTACTGTACCAGATAGATTTGCGTTCTGTAGCGGAACATAGCGAATAAATCTTCTGGTTTTTAGGGTTCCGTACCCAAAGGGTAAAAACGGGACCCTATTACTAAGACTCCGCTGTCTGTCTGTCTGTCTGTCTCCAGGCTGTATCTCATAGACCGTGATAGCTAGAAAGCTGAAATTTTCACAAATGATGTATTTCCGTTGCCGCTATAACAACAAATACTAAAAATTAAAAAAATATATATATATTAAGGGGGGTCCCCATACAATAAACGTGTTTTTTTCGTATTTTTTTGCTCAATATTAAAAACGGTAACAGGTAGACGGTTCAAATTTTCACAGAATATTAACTTGTATATTACCTTTCAAAATAATTAATTAAATATCAATAAAGTAAATATTAAAGGGGGGCTCCCATACAACAAACGTAATTTTTTGATATTAACAGTAAACCTCTACAAACAAAGTTAGTTTTGCGGTTCATTAACAAAGGTAATTATACCTACTTCTTGAGTACGGAACCCTCGGTGCGCGAGTTCGACTCGCACTTGGCCGGTTTTTTTTTGTCATTTAAGGCGCTGTGAGCTCACGAGATGAAAAACACAGGCGCGGGGGGCCGGGGGTGAAATCGAGCAAGCGTATGTCGCAAAAAATGCATGAATTCATTTGTAAAAAAATATATATTAACTTTTCAATACAAATGAATCCGACAATGTGTTTGATATAGAAATATGAATTTTATTTTATATTTCTAGAGCTAATTATTGGTTTCAATATGGAGAAAAATTGCTTTAAAAGGTAAATTTAGAGGTATGTTTAAAATAAATTTCAATGCAGAGATTTTTTTAAATTGTGTTTTGGGATGCGTCAATGTCTGCTTAAAGGTCTTGAAAACTGCAAATTATTTTTACAAGCATACATTATGTCACCGTTTGATGGATACACTGCTTTTAATAACTCCCTTTTACGCTACACAGGGTCTTAATATCAGCGATCTGTGCTTTGAAAGCGGAGCTAAGAAAAAGAGGTGCAAAATTAAGCGGGCTGAAAGAACAGCTAATTCGGTGGTTAGTATATCCCTGGATCCTGTGTATTTACTATTTAAGTACAAACGTAATTACAAACGCGTCAAAAGTGTGCTGTTACCTATTCTGTGGCTATACTTAGGACCTTTCTCCCCAGTGGCGCCAACTAGTGAGCATAAAAATAGTAGCCCTCATTAAACGGGCCTACAAGAAATGCGCGTCTTGACTGTCTTGCGGCGCAATCATCGTTAAATCTACCGTAGGACCGTAAAAGGTAATTACCAATTTGGCCCACTGTTTTATTAATTCAAAGACTGTGTTCCAAATAATTTAATGCAGACATTAGCGGGTCATTAGCGGTGCTCTAATTGTTTTACAAGTAATTGGAGTAACATTCCGACTTATTTTCACATTATCTTCTCTGTGTAATTTTCATTCCTAAATTGCGTTTTGCGTAACGTAGGTACTTCAAATATTTAGCTTATTAAAATGAATCCTATTGGTGTTTAAACACTATAAAACAGCATAGTATACTATTTATAGCTTACTGGCTGATGCCCGCGACTTCATTCGCGTGGAATACGTTTCTTTAATTCCCACGGGAACTCCTTAATTTTCCGGGATAAAGACTAGCCTGTCACTCTCCAGGGCCAACTATACCCATGCAAAAAATCACGTCGATCCGTAACGGCTCTGTCACGGCGTGATTGAAGGACAAACCAATAAATCAACAAACAAACGCATAGTCCCACAAACTTATCTGACCCGGCACTTGTTATTCCTTTTTGCTTGTTCACTACTTTGTTTCTTTTTTAATGTTTTGTGTGGCCATAAAGTATTTATCTATCTATCTATCTATCTGACTCGGTGTAGCGTCGCTACTAAATAAAATAAAAACTAAAACTAAACAGGCACAAAGATATGTTCCAATTTTGATCACCGGGTCAGATAAGTTTATGGGACTATACTTTTAACGTCTATCAGTTGACAACAATGATCACGATGACAATTACAAATCGTGCACACCTACCCGCGCGTTGAGTGCGACGTATTCCTTCTCTACTCTCCACGTCGCCCTTGCTCTTTGCTCCAGCTTAATATTATCATTACTTATCTACCCTAATACCCTACTACCAGTTGGGTTGTCCTTAAATCACCCCAGATCACCCCGCAACAGAGCAATGGATCGACGAGATTTTCCCTGGTTCTTTCACTAAAGACCTGAAGAATGAATATTAATGAAATAGTATTTCTAAAACTTTACCAACTTATACTGCTTACCTATTTCAACAGGTACTAAAATTCTACATCATTGATTTCAACAAAGAAATTGATTTTGAATGTCTAGTCCGACACTTTCCGACATAACACGTGAGTTATAACCGGGATATATTTATAGTTAAAATTAAAAAACATTGTAATAATTTTTCCAACATAAGCCATTATTTTCCCCGCGGCTTTGTCATCTGATCTCCGCTCGTCCGGCCTGAATTGTAAGATATCTGAAAGAGGCTCATGCGATATTCAGCAGCAGTAAAGACCAGATCTTCTGAATTACATTTAGACGGGATTTCTTACAGTAGGCCCTAACTTTAGATACCTAAACTTCTAGGTATAGCTACAAACGATTTTGAGCAAGATTACGTTTTTAGGGGTCCGTACCGGGCAATTTCCTAATTTTAAAGTAGGTTTACTACATTTTTAATTGTTTTTATACCGACTTAAAATGAAGAGGTTCTCATTAAGCCCTTTGGTTTTTGAGAAATTATAGAACTAGATGGTGCGACTTCTTCCGCGTGGTTTAAGATTTTTTCAATTCTCGTGGGAATTTCTTAATTTTCCTAGATAAAAAGTAGCCCAGGTTGTCACTATTATAGGTCTTCAACTATATCTATATTGAAGAACAAATCAACACTTTCACCTCTATAATATTAGTACGGAATGTAAAAAAATACCAATTGACATAGTAGGTTGTTAGTTGATTTAAAATAAAAAACAGTCAATAGTTATTTGTTATACAAGAGTGAAAAGTTGTTTTTTAACCGCGTGCTCAATTTTGATGACCGAGCAAGCGAAGGATACTAAAATGCAAGTGATTCAAAAATTAGAATCCTGAGCGTCAGCGAGGGAATCAAAAGAGCACGAGGTGAAAAATCTTTTCACTCGAGTGCAACACGTAACTTTTCATCCCACCTCAGCGAGGAAATGACATGACGTGAAAGAAAATGGTGCGCGCAAAACAAATTAAAAAAGTACACCAAGAAGGTTACGAGAGTGAGTTTTTAACAAATTAAAAACGGTTGTATGGAAATTCGGCACCATAGAGGTAGAAGTAAATAGGTTTTAATGATGTTTTGAATTCACAAACTTCATAGACGAGTGATATTATTTACTAACGTGCACACGATGTTCTAAATTCAATTTACTTTATCCTCTAGAGGATAATAATCAACTTTACTAGCTTCGTACTTTTTATAGTTAGAAAAAAGTTGATAATGTAAAAACTATAATTAATTATACGTACTTACTACTTTGTCACATAATACGTGTTCTCATCATGAAGAAAGCTCTAGTAAGTACCTACCGCTATAATTACGTACCTATAGAGAAAAATACCTCGTTCCAGGAAAACACGGCTGTCTTGAACAGTCGCCATCATTTATCTCATGTCTCATGATTAATAACTACCAGAGGGATCACTGAAAAAATAATTATAGTAAATAATGCCCTCTTTCTGGACCCAGGAATTAACTTTAACCAGGGACTTAACTTTTATGTATACACGTGCTAATTCCATTACAGCGTAATCGTAACGCACATTCCGACGTGTTCGATCGAATCCGTCAGTCAGTCAGTTTTGTAGTCAGTAGTTTAGTAGTCAGTAGTATAAAAGCTTATAAGCGTGTCAACAATCGAAATTTGCGCGTGTGCCAAAAGGCGCGCCTATACACGCCTATACGCGCTTCCAAAAAGGAGCTTTATTATACGTACTGAAGAGAAACCCTAATCTGTAACCGCGTAAGTTGAACTCTGCGCAGAAACACATTTCGGGTGTAAAACGAAGTGCGGTATGAGGTGCGCCGCGAGGGGCCGCGCGTTACCATACCCCTCGCTCCCCGCGCATGCTCCGCTCGGCCCTGTAGCACAATGTACCTGCGCAGACGACCGCCATTTTGGGTCAACTAACATACAGTCGATTTTAATAGAGTTAGAAACAAAACAAATGTGAGCAGGGATGTTTTCTATCTCAAGAACTGTTTAAAATAGTGAACCGACTTCAAAATCATTTAATAATAATTCACTAATTAAATTCAAACAAATTTACTCTAAACAAAAAATTACAAGTTTTGAAGTCTAGCTGTGGGCATTTGTTGGAACAACAACGACCTCAATTTACATAGACGGGCCCTGTCAAACAAAGAATGTGGACGTATTTTTAGCAACGCCATCAACTTGCTTGCAACATAAGTTGAAAACGTATGACTCGGTCATAGATAATATAGGTCATGGCCATAGTAAAAAAAAATATATCATACAGTTTGCCGCGGAAATTAAATGATTGCGTAATGGATAGAAATATTAAATAGGAATATTAAATAACGTTTTTTTGGAAATATGTAATTGCGAATTGAATCACTTACCTTAAAATAAAAACTGTTCAGTGCCAAACTAATAAGACTTTAGATGTTAACTTAAGAATAACAAATTTTCTACACGACGAGCGACCGTAACAGCGCTACGATGGGGACAATGACAGGTCAGGAACGCGCTCTCAAAGTCGGACGCCAAAACTTTTTCTATGAATGGGCCCATCTAGTACCTATACAATATATCGATGTAGAACAAAGATTACGACAGCGAAATTATCAACCACAAAAAAATAACATCTTAAGATGCTTAATAAATCAGGCCTTTTGTCACTGGAAGTTACATTAAATAAAATACATAGTAAGTATAATAGGTAAAAATACTTATTTATTTATCAAGAACTTGGACAATATGGTGATTGAAACTGTGATTGAAATTATTGAATTCGAAAAAATATATAAATCATCATGCATTCAATGACGAGGTGATCCGCCGGCGACGAAAATCGTGCGGCAATTTGGATAAAAAAATCTGGGATTACATTTTCGTTTTACCATCCAGATCGCTTTTATCCAAAATAATATTTTCATTTTCGCCAAACAGTATTTTCTATTTGTTCCCTTCTTTATGAATTGCAAACGTTTTCTTTTGACCATCATATAAATTGCTCACATTTCATTCGGAGACGATTTCGTGTCCCGAGCAACTCCATTTTTTTCATCAGTACCTAGCTTAAAATGTAATTTTTTGAATTAAGAAAAATAGCTTGGGTATACTGAGTTAGCTATTTATAATACCTAGAATGTATTACCTAACTCTGCTTAGACGACCTTTTGAGAGAATCCAGAATCATGACGATAGAAATAGATAGAGCATGTCTATGCAGTAGCTATTATGTCATCATAGCTACTGCATAGACATAAATATTATGCCAGTGAAATAAAATAGCTGACCGCGACTGCACAATTTTCCGATTTTGTTGATCAGTGAGGCACACTGTTTGATAAAAGTTGGGGTTCCAAGTTGCATGATGATCCAGCGCCTTAAATCGCATCGTTGAGAGACCCCACTAGGTGAACGGGCGGCACTAAGTTACACTATCAATACCGTATCGCGATTCTGGCATTATTATTATTTAATCTGTGATTATATAACAGTATCACAGGACTTCAAATTCATCTAGACACTGAGGGCGGTTTGAGATTGGCGTATTTTTTGCGCATATACAACGTACTATTACCTATTCTGTGGTATATAAGCTCGTATCGGCTTACGGCTTACGCGCGCGCCACATTTTGCGCTTCAAAACCCCGAACGCGCCGTACAAGGCTTATCCCGGCGTGTTTGATCCCGTGGGTCAGTCAGTAGTAATAGTCAGTAGTATATACGAGCTTATGAGCGCCTCAACGCCCGTAAGACCCGTCATACACGGACCGCTCAAGCAGTCATAGTCAACAGCTTGAAGCTGCCATTGCTTGATTGCTGCCAACCGCCCGAAGCAGTCGCAACTGTTCGAGCGGTCCATGTACATGTGTGTACGTACAAGACTGTTAAGGGGCTCTCTTCAAAATTTGATACGTATGCTAATACAGCTAAATACCTCGGTATGACGCTGGATACAAAGCTGAGGTGGAAAATGCATGTTAAAAAGCGAGAGCAGTTAAAAATACGTTATAATAATATGTATAGGCTACTTGGCAGAAAATTTTGTTTGTCAATACACAATAAAATTCTATTATATACACAATTCCTTAATACCTATTTGGACTTATTGGCATACAGCTGTGGGGCTGCAATACAAAGCAAAAAATGCAATGCAATAAAAAACCAATATTCAAATAATACAAAGGTTCCAAAACAAAGTACTTTGCAACATCGTGAATGCACCTTGGTTCATTAGAAATGACGTAATTCATCGGAACCTGAAAATTGAATACGTCGACAAAGTCATCACCAAATTTGCGGAAGTCCATGATCATCCATCCGTCCATGATGGTGATGCCACCATCACGTTAACGTTGAGGCAATCCAGTTGCTCGACGTTACGCAATTAGTGAGAAGACTAAAAAGGACAAAACCTTTTGAGTTAGTGCATAGTGACTAGTGATAGTGTAGTGAAGTGCTGCCTGAAAGAACACATGAACAAAGTGTCTATTTGCAACAAGAAATACTAAGATACGTCATTGGACAATTTCTTAGTACTTATGTTAATTATAAGCTTAGGTTAAAGAAAAATTAGTTATTAGTCAAATTGTTTGGCTAGATTGTAATTATATTGAGCAGCCTTCATTGGTACTCAATAATAGAAAAAAAAATCTATGCAGTCGCAGCTCGAAGCCGGCCGTTCTGACTGCTTCAAGTTGTCCTTGTATTTGAGGCCTAAGAGTTGCGCGTGTGGTAAAGGGCGCGTCCATACGCGCCTACATGCGCGTCTAAAAACGAACTTTTGAAGTATGTGTATATACCGCCCTTAATGTCCATATAGCTGGCGACACCTTCTATCAGTATTACCTGTAACAGGCCCTAAGGCGAGTGGGTAAAATATCGGGAACATGATAGGAAGAAGAATGAATGCTCTTCCGAAACATAATATTTTCGTAACCTAATTGATGGCTCGATAGAATAGCAATAACCATATTATGTAGAAGTTCCATTTCATTTCTGAGTATTTTTCGCACATTTTTAAAAGAATTCTTATGGTCTGATGAAAGGCTTCGGCCGTGGCTAGTTACCACAAAGACGTGCCGCCAAACGTTCCAATACGATGCCATGTAGAAACCGATTAGATTGTATACGTTTACTATAACTGCCACACCACTAGCAGGTTAGGCCACTATCATTTTAAACTGCATCATTATATACTACCAAGTGAGTGCATCATTATATACTACACACAGTGATTCGTCTGTCACAGGCTAAAAAAAATACTAAAATATTATGAAAATATTTGATTAATGATTATACTAGCAGATACCCGGCGTGTGGCGGCGGCGTGTGGATACTATACGCAAAAAAATAGGAGAAAAAAACCATCTTCGCATTCCTTTCTAACCTTTCTAATGAAACCCGTTTGGGGCACATCGGTTGGATGGTTTGAAATAATTTTTGTGTTTTACATGTAAAAATAGGTTTAAATTTCATTCTTTACTTCTTTTTCAGGTAAATAATAACCTAAGAGCGAAATCTGAAGGTTAGCGATTTACTATTAGACCAGTTATTATAACGGATACCGCCGGGCGACGGCTTATCATGTTCTCCGAAGCACAGGAGATCCAAACTCATAATAGATTAGATGGATCGATAGAAATGCGAATAACTTCGCTTACTTATTATTTACTCATAACTAAAAAAACATGCTTTTCGATTTGTAAGCATCTATGATCTCCTTAAAAAGTTCGAATTAGCCGTTAGACAAATATAACTGGTTATGATTTTCTTATACAATCCCTCTATAGAAGCCCGATTCTGTAAGAAAATCTTTAAAAAAGAAAGTCAAGCGGATTTTTCGAATTCGAATTTCGAATTCGAATTCGGTTATAATAATTATTTGGAGCTCACATTATTTGCTTGCAAATCGAAAAGAATATAATATGAACTTCATAAATATTTCGAGCTGTCCATTTGCAAAACGTAGGTATGTATACCTACGTTTAGCAAATGGACAACTCGAAATGTTTATGGAGTTCATAATATTGGACAGAAGCAGGTGTTACTTTGCGGAAGTCCGTGATAATGAAAGAACTAGAAGTTTAATTCGCTATAATCACTTGCAGCTTGCGATATTCACAACACCACACAAATTTTCCATATTATTCTCAACGTACGTTTCACTCCGACACCAGAGCATCTTCAGGAGATTTGACTCGACAATGCACGAGTTTACAGTCGTGCATTGTCGAGTACCACAATATGTACCACATAGATCTACCTTCTGTGGCGGATCATAGGGAATTAAACTTCTAATTCTATCAGTATACATAAATATTATGAAGAAATAATGTAACTATAGAATTGCAACTAATAAATAAACTGAAACTGAAACTAAATGTTTTGAGCTCTTAAAAATGATTACGATTTTCTATAAGACACTCGCGCCTCAAATAAGTGATTATAACTGAGACCGACGTGGGGTTATCGTATTCTCGAAAGGTTAATGTATTAGATAGATAGATAGAAATGCGAATAATTTCGCTCAAAATTTGTAGGCGTTCTGGCTTTTTGGCATCGCTCGGTATTTACCCAAAACTTCAACTATTTCCGAGGGGTTTATACCAGTTTGGGACACCTATCACTAGGGTTGACACCTGTACTATTTAATAATGGACTAAAGTAGCTAACTGCCTGTCTACAAGAAATGTGTTAGGATTTCTAGGTATGTGTAGCTTAGCCGCAAAAAGGTCATCACTTATAACTTAGGTCCTCTAATGTACTGTGATGGAATTGTGTAAGATAGAATAAGCTACGGAAATAAGCAATCCTAAAATAACGGATTCAATACACAAACATCCATCACAAATCGAAATACAAACCTAATATCGTTGTCCTATGGAATATCAGCCTTTTAGGGTGGCCATCAAAGTGCATTTAAATAATTAAATTTTGCCCGCACCTTCGCTCACGTCAAGTTCGACTTTCTCACTTTCAAACTCCTATTTTACTTAGGGGATAAATTAAAAAAGGCCTTTCTTAGCGGATACCTTCGACATTCAGCCAGCCATTCGTTCACCTTTTCCTTATATATATTTAGATGAACATAGATAAATAACATTTGTGAGTTTATAAATATTGCAAGTATTTTATTTGCTGTAAGGCATTAAAAATTCAGTAGTAGCGACTTGCGTACCGTTCTATTTTAAATAGGTACTAATTTATTAATTTTAAGGAAAAAAACAAAAGTCTAATATTTATACAGAGCCAACCCTGCTGTCCCAGAATCGATGGCCTATGGAGCAGATGTGTTCTGGAGTGGAGACCGCGTACCGGTAAGCGCAGTGTAGGACGACCTCCAGCTCGCTGGTCCGATGACCTAAAGAAGGTGGCGGGTAGCGCGTGGATGAGGAAGGCGGAGGACCGTGTTTGGAGGCGCGCTCTCGAAAAGCAGTAGATGCATACAGGCTGAGGGATGGATGGAACCCTGCTTTCCCTACTTCTCATCATCATTTATTTAAGAATTTCATTGTTGTACGGCTAAAAGCTTTACAAACTTGTTGTAAGGAACTTTTATTTGAAATTTTTTTTGGCTAACCGCTGAAAGAATTTTAATGAAATTTTTGGTATACTTTATTATATGTATGTAACAACATAGTAGACGACGCTCGCGATGTCGTCCGCTTGGAATTTTAGGATTTATGAAAATCCTCTAGAAACTTTTTGTTTTTCGGAATATAAAAGGCTAATGTCAGTCTTCGAGATACAAGCTACTCATAATATATCTGTACAAAATTTCATTATTATTAACGGATGGACAGTGTAAATGTATCAAACAGGCAGACATATCGACATATCGATTATACAGTTACTTTTTGGTTGATAAAGTGTCAAAATCATTTTAATTTCTTTTCTATAGAGTTAAATTAAGGTCAGTATGTGCATAAGCAGTTTAACAATATAATAAATAAATAAAATAACCTAATATTTTATAAAACAGATCGACCGTAATTTAAGGGATAGGGGCTGCGGCCCACGTTCTGGTTCCTACCTGGTTCAAAGGTCACCATTCAGCATGGCAACGCTGCAAACTTGATGGGTACCTTTGACCTAGGGGCAACCAGGGGTGGTCTTTTTGATAAGGGGGTTTTTTGTTAGTAGGCATATAAGAATTTATTTTATAGTACGTTTAATATTTAAATTTTAGTATAATAATGTACTCATATAATATTTGTTTATTTTAGTTTCATGATGTATGACTTTTAATAGGTAGATTTTAATTATTATGCAACTGTTAATATCATACAACAATAAAAGTTATAGATTTTTTTAAAATGAATAGTAACAAATATAAAAGAAATATACAAATCTCCTTTTCAAAAGCATCAAAAGTGGATAAAAAACACACATTCAATATTAATTCTAAAATTATTCGAATAATTATTCACGAATATCCGATTAAAATATTTATTTACTTTACTATTCAGTATTCACTTACCTTGGCAAACTTTGCGCCGCCACGGAGGCTACGCAAACTTTATTTTAACTTTATTAGTCACAAAACTTTTGTTTATACACAAACAAAACACAACACACAAATACCGACACACACTTTGTAAATAATTTATATAGGCTTTTCTCAAAAAATTTATTTATGATAAATATTTTGCTGTTTATAATAATATACCAGTGCTAAAGTTAAATTTGTAGCGCGGAAAAATCGGACAGATAATTAATTCACACCTGAATTTAATTATACTCTTTTGTTTTTGTTTTTTTTTTATCTAAAGCAAAGAGGTTCTATAGTCTTTTAATAGTTCATCTAAGTATGGAGTGTTTTAACGAACTTGCACTCAGCGGCGCTCAACCGGTGGCCGCTTTGATCGGCGCCTCAGTGTCTACTGCCGTCGTAGAGCGTACGTAGCACCCCTACAACGGACTCTACGACTCTACAACACTTGATCTCTGTATACTCGAATTGATCACTGAAGCTAGCAGATTGTAATCATAATATTAATCTTATTATAGAGGGTGGTATTTACTATTTAAGGTTTCTTCTGTACCCTGATCCCACGTTAACCGCCGTCGTAGAACGTACGTAGCACCTTACTACGACCTCTACGACGAGCAGATTCTAATCATAAACGTATTATATTAGGTGCTGTTTCTGCGCTCTTTTCGGTCGTGTCGGATTTACGTCACATCAGGCTATGAGAGTAAGGAACAGAAAGCGCACCTGTGGTTGCGCACACACTAGTGCACTTTATTATGCGGTAGGACGTGGGAACCCTCCGCATTATTATCCCAAGTAAATTCGTTCAATTATGTGGTTACTGGAAAGGGGTCACGACCCTCAGTGATGAGGAGTACGACGCAAAGAGAGTGCACTATAATATCTCCCGTGCAGTTGGCTAATCTCTATGGAGACTGGCCGTCATGGTGGAATTCGGTCGGGAAGAAATTCATTATTAAATAAAACGATGTAAATTATGTTGTCTTGTCAGTTAGCCACAAATCAGCCTGCGGTGGACTCGTAATTAACGTTTACATAATATTCATTAATAATTCTGTCCTCAAATTGCCACTGTTAATTTGGACATTTAACTTTAATTCTACGCATTTAGGTTTGAATTAAACATTTTACTGTTCTATGGAACTTATTATATAAATGATAATGATAATAATAATTTTCTCATAAATAAATATATAGAGAAAATATAATTAAAACTAAAGAACGGAAACAACTGTGTTAGTTTATAACTATAAAGTTTTGGTTTAAAGACAGTTTGTTTAACGTACAATAATATAAGTGCTTATTTTTAGTGCAAAGGCGTATAGCTCCAAGCGATTTAGCGTTCCGGTACGATGCCGTGTAGAAACCGATTAGGGGTATGGATTTAAATAACTGCCGTACCCCTAACAGGTTAGCCCGCTACCATCTTATCTGCATCATCACTTACCATTGGGTGAGATAGCAGTAAATGGCGGCACTTGTTTCCGGTAGGTTGGTAAGTAGCTACGGCCGAAGCCTCCCACCAGACTCCAAACCAGAGAAAATTCTGAGATTATAAATTCCTAAATTGATCGAGGATTCGAGTAGCGATCCGAACCCGTTAATCGAAACCGCTAGGCCAGAACGGTGTTGCTTTTCGATTTCGGTTCTCTGTATTGATTTTTAAGCTTTACTCTAGAACTTTATCCACTCATAGTTCATTTATTCGTTCATTTAATAGTCCGTATAAAGTTACGTTGCACACAGAACTGCATTTTATAAATAACAAGCTGATGCCCGCGACTTCGTCCGCGTGGAAATAGTCAATTTTCCGAGTTAATAAGTTACCTATGTCACTCTCCAAGTCCTCAACTATACCCATTCAAAAAACACGTGGATTCGTTGCTCTGTTGCTACGTGATTGATGGACAAACCAACAAACAAAAACACTTTCGCATTTATAATATTAGTATGATCCGACAAGTATGAGCCGCAATCAAATCATTGTGAGTTCACTCTCTATGTCGAATGAACGAAGTTTAAATTATAATTTTGATGGAATATTCCGACGTTGTGGAATTTAACACAATACATTTTAATTATATGATATTGTGTATGACAAGTTGCTTTCGTATTTGAATTTATATAATTTGTCCGGTTTTATTTGTTATGGTGCATCTATATTATTATTATTTTTTAATACTAATCTCCTCATCATAGGTAACTTCCTACTAAATACTGAACCAATTTTGTGCTACGACTTTCAATTTGTGTTTAACATAATCTCTACACTAAACTGAAATGGCATCTACTTCTGTTCCTTTCCTCAGGGAGTTTCATGAAAGGGATAGCAATATAAATAGAGCTGTCATTTTAGTTAAGTTTAGAGATGGTGTAAAATAGAATTGGCTTCAACTATTATTACCTATTAGTGAGGAGGATCAAATCATTCAAGGAACATATAATTCGACGCTGCCCCACACATTCTTATCGAGGACCGCCGCAAGACCTTTTTGACCTCCCTCCTGACTTTGTCACTTGGCTGGATAATTTGGACATTGACATATACCTAATAGTAATTGACCAATAATAATAAAAAAATTGACATTAAAATTGACATATGAATTAAAATATAATATAGTATGTAGTATAATGCGCTTATTATGAATAAAATGCCATACGATTAAATAAATAACCTATTAGTACGTACGTCTCAACCTATAGACGTCCACAGCTGGAAGAAGGTCTCCTGCATGGATCGCCACAGAGCACGGTCTTGTGCCGCTTCAGGTTGCCAGCGGCTCCCAGCTACACGCTTGAGTTCGTCCGTCCACCTTGTGGCAATGGGCGGGGCACATAGTTCGTAGAACTGATAGGCACTAGGGTCCCAAAGTGCTTGAATGGCGGCCTCGCACCAGGAAGCGCAGCGTTGGACGACCCTCGGGCGTGTTTTATATAGTTTCCTGGTATTCAAAAGACTGATATTTTTATTTTTATAAATCCTCTTAAAATATTCTTTGATTAGAATATTGTTTTTGATGTCTACTCTGGCTGAATAAATGGTATTTTTCTTTATTTATTTATAAATCTGTGATCTTGTTTTGAAATAAATCTTTTACCACCAAATTGGTAAATCACCCACCACGCATGTTTAAGCTTTGAAGTATTTTATGACGTCAACAGATGCACAACTAAATAAATAATTCGAGTTTGAGTACATTTAAAGTTATGTTAACAAAAGTAAGTTGATTGAAATTGAAATGAATAAAGTTTCATACTAATAAGAAAACTCCCACTCCAGCTGGAAATATTTTCGTACAACTTCAATTGAATTAACGAGAGAGTCCGGCCCCAGTTAATTTAATCTTTTAAAGTTTAATTCCAGTTTATTTATCCGGATTTCAAGAGCGTTCCACTTTTTAGCCCCCAACATAAACAGAGGGTTGTGTTTTTTATGCCACTACAAGTACTGTTGAGCAGAGTGTTGGCAGCAAGGTATCACACGATGATCACGTGTGTCGTACCAGAAGAAATTTAATGAAATTTATTATATTCGTACAAAATAGATAACAAAAAGAAACTTACGTAACTTAATGCATCGAATACATCAGTACATGAACACTTTTCATACTAAACTAACTACTAAGTACTGAAATGAAATTTTAACTAGGAAACAAAGAAAGGCATGGCAACCCCTGTATTAGAGTATCCATAAATTCTACATCAAAGAGAGTATCGAAATAAAAGCGTGAGATACTGATTATGTCGTTTTATTTATTCATGAAATAATTATAAAGATATCAGCTTCTACTGATTACACTATAAAAATAAGTTTGGATCATAACAACATTTCATATTTTAAATAAGGGGCCGGCACAAACACTCAGCAAGTACTGGAGGAATGAAATATGTACAGTAACTTATCACTATCATACTCACTCATCTTATGTCAAGTTTGATTAGATTAATATATAATTTCTAACTGACAAGTTAACTGCGACCTCGCCAGATAATAAGTGATGATGCAGTCTACGGTGGTAGCGGGCTGACCTATTAAGGGTATGACAGTTATCTTATACCCATACCTTCCCCTAATAGGCTTCTAAGCGACAACGTACCGGAACGCTTGGGGGCACGTCTTTGCCGGTAGGTTGGTAACCAGCCATGGCCAAACCAAACCAGAACAAAGAAAATTCAGAAATTTTATAATCCCAAAACCCTTAATGCGATCGAACCTGGGACTTCCCACGTATAAGACAACAACGCTTGGTAACTTGGTACAAAGTAAAAACTTAGACATCTTTCACAATATGCTTACTAATAAATAGGAAACAGAAAGACAACTGAAGGCTTAACTTTAGGCACACTTTAGGGCCCGAACTTAGAAATCGCGCGCGTACTGTAGCCCAATTTTAGTGCTACTATAATATTTCGTAAAACAACCTTTATTCACACATTATAGAATTTAAAAAGAGGAAGTTTCCATACATTTCAAAATTTTACTGGGAATAAAATTAAACTGCTTTTAGATGCATGCTTTTAAGATGCCGTCGTAAGTTACCCACTTCGTAATTTTAATATTGCGAAAGTGGGTAACTTAGGAAATAGCGTTTAAAATACTAGAGAGACCTGGAATAATTTTCTTCGCGCGCCGCATAAATTTAATTTGCAGCGTGATTGAAGAAAAAACAATTAACCAACAAACAGACATACTTTCGTATATATAATGTGAGTAGTGATAGAGGTCATTGAATTCTAAATAAAATACCGAGACAGTACTTAAATAAGTACACAAAAATTTCAAACATTTTAAGCTAAGTGGCCATTAAAATTGGCTAATGTGTACGCAAAAAATACAATTTGCTATTTTGTACTCTCTGAAAATGCATTAAAATTTTCAGCGATAGAATTAAAAATATTTCTATTTTATATTTATATTTATATATATTCTATTTTATATACCTTGGGGAAAAGGCTCGAATATCTCTCTTTTATCAACTCATTGCCACACGAGTCTCCTCTCGGAATAAGAAGGGTTTGGTCATAGACCACAACGCTGGTAGACCACAACGCTGGCCAAGTGGGAGTTGGCAGGCTTCACGCACCTTCGAGAACATTATGAAGAACTCTCGGTCGTGCAGATTTCCTCACGATATTTTCCTTCACCGTTTGAAGCAAGTAATATATAATGTCTTAAAACGCACATAATTTCGAAAAGTTGGAGGTGCGTGGTCGGGGATCGAACCCGCGACTCCGTACAGGAGATTGGGTGTCTTAGCCACTAGGCTATCACTGCTTAAACGCTCAAATATCAATGAAAACTAATTTTTAAGCTCGTTTGTATAGCCATTATTTTTATTTAATACTAGTAGGCCCGGCAGACGTTGTCCTGCCTAGAAACCGATTGCAGCGCCCCCTACCGAGTCCAATTGTGAATATAAACCATCCCTGGACCCTCTAAAACCCGCAAAAAAAATTCATCTAAATCGGTCAAGTCGTTTCTGAGTTTTAGCGAGACAGACGAACAGTAATTGATTTTTATATACATAGAGATTTAATCCATCAGAACGTAAATGGGTGAAGACGTTTGTAGCGGACCAATCAGTGTATAGATGACGTGAAATAATTATCACGTCATTTATTATTAATCTGATTGGTCACACATCTCCACTCTGATGTAATTATGCAGCCTCAAGTCTGTACGTTTGTTTGTGGCCTCACAGCGCTCAAACGGATTGAGCGAATTAATGATTTTTAGGGTTCCGTACCAAAATGGTAAAATAGAACCCTTATGGTGCGACTTTCTCCGTCTGTCTGTCCGTCCGTCACACTCGATTATTTCAGTAACTACCGAAGCTATCGACATGAAATTTAGAATAGTTGTGTATATTAGTGGCCCAAAGACACTGGAATTAAAAAAAATTGGAAATTATTTTTGTTCTTATTTAAAAAGGGGGAAAAATCAGAGGGTTGAAATTTAAAAGTGAGATAACTGTACTGTGTGGGGTATCATATGAAAGAGTTTACTTTGTACATTCTAAAACAGATTTTTAATTATTTTTAGTCATGATAGTTTTTGATTTATCGGGGAAAAAGTCTAAAAAAATACCGTTCCCCCCCCCCCCCCTTATCTCCGGAGTTTACCAATCGAAAAATCTGAAATAATTATGGTCAATAGGAATTTATGTAAATTTTACAGGAAAACTATAGCCAATGGCTCTAACTAGCATAGTTTTTTTGATATTAACAGTAAACCTCTACAAACAAAGTTAGTTTTGCGGTTCATTAACAAAGGTAATTATTACCGTCAAAGATTGGGTTAAACGCAAGTTCTTCTAAGTACTCGTCGTCAAATAAACATATTGGTTTTTGCCTGATTGTTTTGCTTCAGTACCTAGTTACTTCTTGAATACGGAACCCTCGGTGCGCGAGTCCGACTCGCACTTGGCCGGTTTTTTTTTTAATTCAAAAGAAGACTAACAAACATTTATAACAAACTTCTTATTTTTCGATTTTCAAAATACTTTCAGATATCAAAAGCTATATTATTAGCGAGTAACATGGGCTGTATTTTAATTTTAAAGAAAAGTGCAATTCAGACACTGAAGAAATGAAACTTCAGAAAAGTATCCTGCGAGAGTATGAGATAAATACCTATAACTTGTATTCTGTTTTATTCTCTCTCAGGCTAAATTCTATTATGAATGTGTTTGTCTCTTTTTAGTGTCGCTTTTTCGTTTCATCGAATTTCCAAATCACAACAATTCTTAAGAAGTTACACTTCAAAAATTAAAAATCCCTACAAAAATTACTATAATGTAACCGAAAGAATCAAAAATCTCATACATACAAACTTTCACATTTATAATATTAGTAAGAAAAGATTATTTTGACGGGATATTCTTTTGATTTCTGAAAGGCATTCCACTGTAGCCAGGTAAAAAGAAATCAAATAAACCCCTACTTTTCAAAGAGGTTTACGGAACATAAACATAAATCCTGCTTCAATGGCCGATTTGCGGAAAAACCGCGATTTGCCGCACTTGGCTAAACGTTAAATAATTTATATAGTCTGGGCTTTTACTACAGTAAAATATCGTAAGTACATCCTAGTCTCAGATTGTTATGTTTATTTTTAATCTAACGATAAACTTTGGCCGGGACTTGGACCGCGTGGATAGAGGTTTTCTGATTCCCGCATGAACTCTTTAATTTTCCGGGATAAAAGTAGCCTATGTGTCTGGCGTGACTGAGTAACAGACATCAATCCATACATCCATCCATCCAAACTTTCGCATTCATAATATTTTATTTTAATTTTAACTAAGTTACAATAACGTTTATATGACTTTTTTATTCGTATTTATCTCTTGTCTTATGGGTTTACTGCTTGAAAATAAATGATTTATTATTATTATTAAAATTGGTATAGATTAATACTTCAAGCAAAGTACATGATAATAGTACTTTTCTATTTTTATTATTTACTAGCTGATGCCCGCGACTTCGTCCGCGTGGTTTAAGTTTTTTTTAATTCCCGCGGGAACTCCTTAATTTTCTGGTATAAAAAGTAGCCTATGTCACTCTTCAGGTCCTTAACTATACCCTTGGCAAAAATCACGTCGATCCGTTGCTCCGTTGCGGCGTGATTGAAGGACAAACCACTAAACCAACAAACAAACACACTTTCGCATTTATAATATGACAATCACTAAAAAAAATCTTATCTTATCACAAGTGTCTTCGATTTTGTTTTCAACCGACTTCAAAAAAAGGAGGAGGTTCGCAATTCGACTGTATTTTTTTTTTTATGTTTGTTACCTCAGAACTTTTGACTGGGAGGACCGATTTTAATGATTCTTTTTTTATTTGAAAGAGCATACTTCCCATGTGGTCCCATATAAATTTTATCAAAATCGGTCGAGCTGTTTTTAAAATATCAACAATAAAATAAGTACTTTGTGCGCGTGCTTGTTGTTGTAAAGTTGGCGCGGGAGTTTGAAGTCGGTTGTTTAAAAAGTATGTTTTATATCAAACTATATAAACTTAGTACAGTATGGAAAAGAGCTGCTCCGCTTTATTTGCCAATGCAAAATTTGCCTGAACTTTATACTGAAGATATTTAATCTCGGAAAGAAAGACAGGCGGACAGACGGACAACACCTACCTACAATTTTTTAAAATAAATATAGCCAATAAACGAGCAGGCGGGTCACGCGATGTTAAATGATTACCGCCGCCCCATATTATAATCATGACGGTACACAGAAGATGGAAGCTGGTTCAATATTATAAATAAAATACATCCTTATGATATGTCAAATACACAAATTCAAATATGTTACATAGTATACCTATGATAAATACTGCGTACTACCCAACTTAGGAACTCTGTATTTGGCACATAATTACTTGTCATCGCCAATATCAAAGTTAGAGTAGATAATCGTAAGTTATATCGTTATTGTTTGTAACCAAACAACTTATTCGATTAACGTCTTGTTTATTAGGGACTGTATTTGGTAATACGGTAATACTACACCCGTACCTCGACTTATTTTAATTATACACTGTTAAATTTAAAAAAAAATCTCTAATAATATCACAGCGTAAGTATATAATCACTAGATGTTGCGTCGACTTCGTTTGTGTGGATTAAGTTTATTTTTATTCCCGCCGGAACTCCTTAATTTACAGGGATAAAAAGTAGCCTATGTCCTTCCTGGGTAACATACCTCTGTACCAATTTTCATTAAAAACGGTTAAAGCGTAGTAGACAGACACATTTTCGCATTTATGATTGTATTAGTATGGATACCGCGGGTCGACTGCTATACACACAGTAAAAGGAATCTGCTTATTACCTACTTGAGTTATTACTGTACAAATGACAGACGCGTAGCCACCATGACAGTTAAGCAGCAGGTGCGGATCACCTACGGTTGAGAGCGGTATGAATGTGACATACTAATTTGACATTAGAGTGACCAATTGTGTACGAAAAATTTTGCCAGTTTCCTGCGTCACGTCCCTGTCACCCAGCACCGTTGCTCTACCAGCAGGCTTAGTATGCGCACAACGAGATATCTCGCGACGAGAGAGAGAGAGAGATCTTGTCGATGCCAGCTTATTTCTCGTTTACTCTACATGCACATTATCCGGTTTATTACGAGAAAAAATAGTCGGCAAGTAAGGGTTCGTAGAGAAAAATACCACAGATAAGAAATATTGCAACTGCAGATTGATACAACACGGTTTTATACTAACGCAGCTATTTCCATTCTTTACGTTCCTAAAATAAGGATTATATTTCTAAAACGCGAAAGTTTACAATAATAATCAATGAAACAATATGACTTTAAGCGTTGGCAGTATGGTCGCTGGATGCCTCCATCGAACGTCTGGCAGGTAAGCCTATCTCACAATTTAAAAAAAAACATCCTTATAATGTGGTAATCGGTATTCTAATGCTAATGATGTGAATGTGCCCCGACACGTCATATGAAACTTGACATAGTTAAACCGCATCAGCAATAGCAGATAACTCGGTGGCGTAAATAGGCGTATGCAATAGCTATCTCGTATGTTTTAGACTTTAAGGCTAGAACACACATAAAAGAATTGTCCTACGTGAGATAGAAACGCGATCACGCGATTCGATAGAACGCGACGTGACTGTATCAAACAGTAAGGCCCGGACTCCACCAGAGCGGAGAGGAGACGAGAGGAGAGGAGATGTGATTTGAACAACCAATAGGATTTCGTTATTCCCACATCCCGTCTCCGCTCAGATTCAGTGGATACCACTGAGCGGAGATGTATCATATTTTTATTACGCGATCGATGCGGAGATGTGAGCTGTGGCTCGCAAGTTGGTGGCGGCGCGCAGCGGAGACGAGAGGAGATGTGAGCGGCGCGTAGCGGAGATGTGAGCGGCGTGCTGTGAGCGGCGCCGCGTTCATCTCAACATCCAACGCTCACCGCACGCAGCTCAGTCCTGCTCTAGCCAGCATACATCTCCGCTCTAGCCAGTACACATCTCCGCTCCAGCCTAGCCAGTACGCATCTCCACACAGCTTCGGTGGATACACCCTAGCTGAAAAACATCTCTTCTCGTGTCCACTTCAGACATCTCCGCAAATCCTTTCATGTGGCCTAGCGTGGCGTAATATAGTTGTCATTTTCTTCGGACTCGCATCAAATACCGCGTTGCATCGCTTTCTTCGCTCACCTAAGACGACGGGTAAGCATGATGTTGCAGTGAAATACCTAGATATTATATGACGAGTTACCGAGTTTCTTGCTAGTTCTTCTCGGTAGGAAGGCATTCCGAACCAGTGCTAGATTACTCGACTATTCAAAAGCACTTGTCAAAGTCAACTTGAATAAAAAAGATTTCAATTTGACGTCCATTTTCAAATAAAAAATGCGCGTAGAATCATACTTTATACTTTAACATTATAAATGCGGAAGTGTTTATTATTTGTTAGTTAGTTGGTTTGTCCATCAATCACGCTGCAACAGAGCAACGGATTGACGTGATTTCTTGCATTGATATAGCTGAGGACCTGGAGAGTGACATAGGCCAGTTTCTATCCCAGAAAATTAGGAAGTTCCCGGGGGAATTAAAAGAACCTTATTCCACGCGGACGAAGTTGCATCAGCTAGTTATTTTAAAAGAAAAGAAGGATATATAGGTGTTTTCGAGGGTGCTAAAAAAAACTACCTAAACTAAATGAATTTCTTCTGTCGTTCGATGCGCGTTTGTGACCTAGGCTTTAGTATTGAACAAATTGGCAATTGAGCGGCGCCGGAGGAAATGAACATTTTAATGAAACGTGGAATAACCTGCCATCATATTTAGAACTCTACAGTGTTTGTTATTTAGGTTGCATTTCGATGGCGTGATTAATTAGAGAAACAGTTGATTGTAAATCGACGGCATGTTTGAAAGGATTTCTGTTAAATTTTGATGGAAGACATTTAATTATGGAATAATCGAATAGCAAGGCTCAGATTTTGATTGATTATTATTAATATCGTGATTTTCATGTTTCCGTAATAATATTAAACGTAGGACCAAACCAGACAATATTCAGAAATTACAAATTCCGAAAGTGACCGGGAAACGAACCCGGGACCTCCCACGATAAGATCACAACGCTCACCACTGCACCACCTATATTAAAACCACCTATATCCGTAGCCGATTTCTACACGGCATTGTACGGAAACGCTAAATCGCTTGGCGCTACGTCTTTGTCGTAACTAGCCACGGCCGAAGCCTCCCACCATACCAGACAAGAGAAAATTCAGAAACTATAAATTCCCAAACTGACCCTGCCGAAAATCGAACCCGAGACCCGGGACGTTAAGGCCACATCACCCAACACTGCGCCAGGGAGGTAGCTTACTACAATCGTTTGCACATTTATTAAATTCAAGCAGAAATCTGTATTTCTCAAACGAATGATTCTTAGTTGGACGCAGAGCTGTATAGCTAATTAAATTGCGCTCTCAAAAGAAATAATCTACGATTCAAACGCGACGAATTCCACGGCGTATATATACCTCGCTGCATTCTCACTTCGTTTTAAATTGTCGTCGTGGTACAAGTTTTGAAGGAAATTATAATTTTATTAATCGAGTCCGTCAAACATATCTGACCAGTAGGCCGATTGTGTAAAACCTGCATCAATCATTGTTACAATATCAATTGTTGTGATTGGCTGAATTTATGGTATTCTTGCTGCGTCAATGGATTTTGTCCAATAGTGGAAGAGTGCTATCCAATCAGAGGTGATTGCGATGTAACAATGATTGATGCAGAAGTTACGCGGTCGCCCTGCTGTAGGCCGATTGTGTAAAACCTGCATCAATCATTGTTACAATATCAATTGTTGTGATTGGCTGAATTTATGGTATTCTTGCTGCGTCAATGGATTTTGTCCAATAGTGGAAGAGTGTTATCCAATCAGAGGTGATTGCGATGTAACAATGCTTGATGCAGAAGTTACGCGGTCGCCTTGCTGTAGGCCGATTGTGTAAAACCTGCATCAATTATTGTTACAATATCAATTGTTGTGATTGGCTGAATTTATGGTATTTTTACTACGTCAATGGATTTTGTCCAATAGTGGAAGAGTGTTATCCAATCAGAGGTGATTTTGATGTAACAATGATTGATGCAGAAGTTACGCGGTCGCCCTGCTGTAGGCCGATTGTGTAAAACCTGCATCAATTATTGTTACAATATCAATTGTTGTGATTGGCTGAATTTATGGTATTTTTACTACGTCAATGGATTTTGTCCAATAGTGGAAGAGTGTTATCCAATCAGAGGTGATTTTGATGTAACAATGATTGATGCAGAAGTTACGCGGTCGCCCTGCTGTAGGCCAATTGTGTAAAACCTGCATCAATTATTGTTACAATATCAATTGTTGTGATTGGCTGAATTTATGGAATTCTTGCTGCGTCAATGGATTTTGTCCAATAGTGGAAGAGTGTTATCCAATCATAGGTGATTGCGATGTAACAATGATTGATGCGGAAGTTACGCGGTCGCCCTGCTGTAGGCCGATTGTGTAAAACCTGCGACAATTATTGTTACAATATCAATTGTTGTGATTGGCTGAATTTATGGTATTCTTGCTGCGTCAATGGATTTTGTCCAATAGTGGAAAAGTGTTAACCAATCAGAGGTGATTGCGATCGTTACACTGTAGCTGTCATTTTTAACCGACTTCCAAAAAAGGAGGAGGTTCTCAATTCGGCGCATATTTCTTTTTTTTTTATGTATGTCGGTGCATATCTCCGTGGTTTCTGAACTGATTTGATTTTTTTTTCTTACATTCGTTAGAGGAAGCTCTCGAGGTGGTCTCATAAAAATTCTGACTCCAAATCCTCAACCCTGACTCTAAAAAGTTAAAAATTAATATTCTTTCCAAAAAAACAACTTCCAACTCCACTGTAAAGTACAAAATAATTTTGATTCCACCCACTATGTTGAAGTCGGGCGGGTATAACAAGGATAAGCAAAGTTGACGCATCAGACTCGCCCGACTTCAACATAGTGGGTAGAAATCAAAATTATTTTGTACTTTACAGTGGCGTTGGAAGTCGGTTTTTTGGAAAGAATTTTTTAGCCGATCGTCCTGCCGGTGTCAGCGTCACTAGTGGGTATCTATTAAAAAAAAACTTAACAAGCATAAAAATTAGTTCCAATTTGGCAACCGGATCAAATAAGTTTGTGGGACTGTATAATATTTTGTTTGCCTATTTGAAATCTCTATTTAATATTATAAATGAGAAAGTTATTATGGATGAATAGATGAATGGATGTTTGTTACTTAGTCACGTCAGGTCACGGATCTGGATGAAATTTGGGATAGAAATAAATAGATCATAGTTATTTAGATTAACACATTTTATTGCGGAAAATTAAGAAATAAAATAATTTATTTTAGAAATAGGCAATTGACGCTAAAATTCTATGGCATGTACCAACTTTGATTTCGTATCACAAAGACGTGAAGTAGGTACGTATATATGTGAAAAAGATCGTAGGAAACAAATTGAGAGCGAATTTATGTAATCGTATTACGCTTACGTACTGTTAAAATTGCATAAATCTTGTACAAAGTAGGTATTTCTTCTATACTGACTGACTGAGGGTCATGACCCCGTAGGATATCAACTAGAGATGAAACGGATATCCGGTAACTATCTGGTATCCGGCCTATCCGGCGTAAATTTATTATCCGGCCGGTTGCCGGATAATAACTCAATATCCGGCCAGATACCGGATGTTCAAAAACTACGACAATTTCCTAAAATCAACTTTAAAACATTTTGTGAGGTGAATACTTAATTAGAAAACGGGTTATAATTATGAGGTCTTTTTTTTAAACGGAAACAAACAAACAAAATCTCATAAGGAATTACGTTCTCTTCCAAAAAACTTAAGTTTTTATTTTATTTTACCTTAAATTACAAGTAAACAACAAATTTTCGCTATGCAATTATTCCCTCATGCCGCCGGCCACGATCACTCACGATGACACCCGAAACCGCCCGACTTGATCCGATCGCTTTATCGCTATACCTGTGCGGCGCTAAACTTGTCACGACCTGTTATGAGACCACGGGCTGGATATCCGGCCGCCGGATATTCGGCCATCCGGCTTTGTAGCTAGCCGGATATCCGGTATCCGGTATCAGGCCAAACAACTATCCGTTCCATCTCTAATATCAACTCAATGTGGTAATAGGCTACGAAAATGGGTCAAATAGATCACACATTTACATGATTTACTAGCTGACCCGACAGATGTTCTCCTGTCCATTTCAATAAATCAAAATAAATCGAGTTCATACAAAAAACGCATAGAAAAGAGCACTTACAGTTTTTCCTGAATTTCCCAGGAAAGTTTTAAATTTTTCCCCCTTAAAAGCCTTATTCGGACTATCACAAACGTTTAGAAAAAAACATTAGCCAAATCGGTCCAGCCGTTCTCAAGACATGTACTTACCAACGAACAGCATTAAGTACATTTTCAGTCCATACAGTGTTCAGTCTTGTATGCTAGTACGGAACCCTTCGTGTGCGAGGCCGACTCGCACTTGGCCAGTTTTTATATAGATAACGTTCATAGGTACGTACCTTGTTTTAATTTCTTTGTTTTAAATCAAGGCATCTAATTAAAGCTTAACGAGGCAGGTTAAGTAGAAGGTTTAATAATTATTACCGTAGATTTGAGTCCATGATCCAGGAATGCAAATGTAGCACGCGGTCGGGGGCTTGCAATCAGGGTTATTTGCATTCCACTTTACAACAACGCGCTAAGTAAGTTAGGCAGTTTATTTTACTAGTTCATTTTTGAACTTTATATTATCTTTTATTAGTTGTAGAATAAATAAATAATAATGTCCTCTCGACCGAATTTCGGCCACGGCGATGCGGGTGATAAATAGTGCACAAGTGTCTACGCAAAAACACACGCCAGCTTCCAAACTCCGGGCTAGTACTGCGAATTTTCTTGTCAGAAAAACCCAATAATGGCTGACCCGACCCGGGACTCGAACACGGGACCTCGTTGGCCGCAGTCGAACATGCTAACCACTAGACCAACGAGGCAGTCAGTTGTAGAATAATAGGCTTGCGATTGACGTCAATCGTGGCTATAGAAAACAATGTTGAGGTCTAGGTTGGAGCGCGTTCTCCTAGAAGATGCCTATTCACTCTTGCCTTGATGGTATATTTTAATCAGTAGGTACTAGGTACGTGGCAGGCAAATCACGCCGGAGGTGCGTTCCAAACCTTAGAGGTTTCAGAAATCTTTAATCACAAAGGAAAAAAATATTCTTTGTTACTAGATAGATACCATACGTAGGTAACTATAGCTAGTCTATACTTAGTTTAGGTACCTTCATAGCTAGAGTGTTTAGGTATCTTCTAGGCAAGCGCGTTCCAACGTAGACCTCATCATTGCTTTGCATTAAGCATGATTAAGTCAAGTCGTCAAGCGCAAGCCTAGATCTCACAATTAAAAAAAAGTCTAATAAAATTCAGGTTTATAATTCACATTATTTTAGAATCGCGTCGCTTATTATATTAATATTTCCAAGCCAAATGTCTTGTACGTTCAAAACAAACACGCGAAAGTACGGGCGACGCTGTTTGAATATAATTTTCCGATTCGTTTTGTTCCAAATTTCAAACGGAGAGGATTCCAGCCAAATTCCAAGAGACAAAATTCTCATTACAAACATCGTGTCTTGTATGAAAGGTATTAGCATTTAAAACCGAGGCGCGACGTTGCAAACGGAAATGTAATTTTATGAAATTACTTTTGTTACTAGTTGACATACCCAAAAACCCCCGAACCCCGAAAACCGAAAGATAAATATGGGGACTTGGGGAGTTAAATAGAATTAAAAAAGAATTATTAATTTTGCTAGATGCTATTGTGATTACTACATACTCGTATCCAATTTTTTTCTATTATTGAGTAGGTACCAATGAAAGGTGCTCAATATAATTACAATCTAGCCAGACTATTTTACTAATAAGTAATTTTTCTTTAACACATTCGCTGCGGCAGCATTGGATCCTAAACCTACGGCTCGTGCGGTACGAGACAAATACTGCCCGTATCTATATTTCCTGATATGCGTTACGACCTCTATTTTGCCGTACCGGAACCTGACTTTCAAAGTCCATGGAGACGTGGAAACTCACCATATCAATGGGTTTTTTGAACAAATCGATAGGCTACATCCTCGTGTATACCTAGCTGCGGTAGCCCCGGGTTCTCTATGATATTTCGAAAGATACAGAGATTTTTCAAAATCAGTCATTTACGGCAATATATATGCCGTATAGCATAGAAGTTAAAAAATTGCTAGGGATGGGTTTACTTCTGAAATGACAATCGATATTTTAAAGATATTCTTTATTAAAGACACAACAAATTTAAGTGTATAAATCAACATAATTCTTCATAATTAGTCAACATAATAATTACTCTTACAAGTACCTATCGCCAATTTAAAAAAATATATTTAAATATAAAAAAAATTAAAATAAAAAGCAGTCACTCATGTAAGTTTAGTACAAATACACTGATTAATAAATAAATAATAATAAATACAAATAGGTTTTTTAAATTTTGATTCATATTAGGGTACCAAATTATTATTGACCGAGCGAAGCGAAGGTCTCTGAGTCTACTTGGGTGAATTGGCACTTGTCCGTCCGTCTGTCAGAGCCTTATAACTTCTGAATTGCTGAACGTAATTACTTCAAATTTAAATATAATATGTAAATCGATGGCCTCCCGCCGAATATGGCTTAAAAAGTTTTAAAAATCTTTATTTCAGGGGGGCTCTCATAGAAGCGAATGCGAAGTAAAATATTTTTTATAGCGTTACATAGGGTTGCAGTATATCATTTTAAAGATAATTAAGAATAGAGTCCAAAAATATATTTTTTTGAATTTTTCCCCTAAAATTGACGAAATGGGAGGCTTTCAAAGTAGCGATTTTCTAACGTCCAAAGTTGACCTCAGAACTCTCAATTTTCTGAACTCTCAAGCCTGAAACTTGATCAATTATTTGAATTATATCCTGTACTTGAACAACAAATACTAAAATTAGATAAATATTATAAGGAAACGAAATTATTTAATTTTTAATGATGATGATATTTTTAACAGAACTTCACACTGATGTCAATATATGGCGCTCTGTGAAACCGCGAGGTCTCAGTTCGGGGCGAACCACTAGTAATTACTTCTTATTTTTAATCTATGATGAGATCATATTAGGAACTTTAACGAAATAAAATAAATTTTAAAAAGTAGGTAATTCCCTTACTCATATCATGTTTTTTACGTGAAAGTCTCGTCGCGTAGTTTTTTGCATAAAAAATATCGAGCACTTACGGCCAACACTAATGCAAACTGCGAGGCCGCGCGGACGCATGCAGTGAGGCGCGGGGTTGGGGGGGTACGGCAAGATAGTCGCCGTACCGCACTGAATAAAAATAATTACCTTGCTGTGCGTTACGGCAACTATTTTGCCGTACATTATTAGTATACAATATCATTATATTAAAAGCAACCATATAGAAAAAATCACTGTCTCTTTCCTACACGTACGGGAACATAGATAAATCACCCCCGCACCGTGCGCAAAACAAGGAAAACTAGCTGCTGCACTGGCTGACCGTCAAATACGGCAAAATACTTGCCGTAACGCAGCGAAAGTGTTAACCTAAACTTATAATTATGTACTTATGTACTAAGAAATTGTCCAATGACGTATCTCTACTTTCTTGTTGCAATTAGACACTTTGTTCATGTGTTCTTTCAAATATAATATCCAAGGTCATAAAAAACAAGTGGAACTGGGCTGGCCATGTTAAGATTGGTGCCCACACTATAACACAAGGAAGAGCGGAAGGCCTATATATACATAAATGCAGAGATGTTATTGTAGAGTCCCTCTTTGGAATAGAAACACATTGAAACTAATACATGGAAGAGATCAGGGGAGGCCTTTATGCGGAAATGGGATGGGTTATAGTGTCATATTACTATATAACCATTAACCACCTATAACTAGGCTTTATAATAAGGAATGATGCCGATTACTGATTATTATTAAATACACACAGAGGGTCTTCCGAAAGACCTAAAATTTTCATCCTCAGTTAGTTAACCATTATTTAAACAATAGATTAAAGAAAAAAAGTGCGTTGATATTTGATGTCACAACTATGTACAAACTTCCATGCGTAAAATAAAAATGTCTGGAACCACTGTATTAACCCACACGATATTGTACTGAGGGCTCAAAATATAATTCCTAAGATAAATATCACATTTCAGCTCGGAGGTTCCCAGGGATCAATATGTTAATGAAGATAAATACGGGCCCATTCAGGGAGTTATGTATTTTACACTCACAACGAGGGGCTTATTGCGCAATCCAATCGGTGGTCCGCTTCTAAAAGACACTAACTACTGACACGACAGGACAAAACGTTGGCGCGTCTGACTTCCCGTTGATACATCTGTGAGCTTACTACCGTAGTTTTAAGCAGTATTATTTTAAAATGTTATTTTATATCTTGTGTCTCTTGCCTGCTGGTATACCTAATTGATGTCACAGTCTAAGATGATAGCAGACTAACCTGCTAAGGCAGTAAGTAATATTAACGCCATTAAAGCCAATATTAAGCCCATACGGTTTCTACACAGCACCGGATCGCTTGGTGGCTTGTCTTTGCCGTTAGGCTGGTAACTAGCCTCGGCCGAAGCTCCCCAGCAGGCCCAAACCAGAGAAAATTCAGAAATTCCCAAATTTACCCAACGGGGCATCAAACCCAGGACCTCCCATGCATAAGGTCACAGCGCTCACCACTGCGTCAGGATGGTCGTCAAATGTCTGCGTTACTCTGGATTTATTCCCTTGGAAAATTCACTTTCACGAGAAAATAATATTGCAAACGGCAATTTTTAATCACGGCTCGAGTTTTTATGAAATTCTCGTTTTTTAGGGGAAAAATGAATAGTCTCTCGAGCTTGATATCTGCTCTCCACCGCGAAATAAAATGAATGACTGAAAATCGTGGTATTAAAAAATTGTGAGTTTCGTCATAATCGTGCTATTCGTAAATTGATATTATGATACTTTTCATTAGAAACGATCATAATATCCATTTATAGATCGTTTATCGTATTTTTTCTTATTGAGGGTGACGGGAAGTGGCTGGATGAGGAACGCTGAGGACAGGCAGTGGCGTGCAGTTCATTTAAGCATAAAAGAGTCGATAAAGAAAGAGACTCGGATAAAAGTTATTTTGTTAACCTAATTTTTAACTTCTTTAAGCTTTTTTTAAACTTAGGTCTAGCCCCACTACAGAGGCGCGGCGCGGCACGTAGTGGCAAGTATTCTTTGATACAATTATGTTGCAGTGCATCTCCGCGCCTCGTCTCTTAGGTGGACCCAGTTCCATGCAAACTTATCAAATAATATTCGCCGCTACGTGCCGCACCGCATCGTGTATCTGTAGTGGGGCTAGACCTTTGAAGCATACTACAGGCAAATGACGTAACAAATGAAATACGCAATGATGAGAACTGTGTTCGCACGTCCAATTAATAATAAGCTCAGTCGGATTCCGAGTAATTAATTGAATAAAGTGCGGAGTATTTAATTGAATAAACCTGCAATTTATACTGAATAGTCCGGTTGTACGTGCTAATTGGTGATAATAAGTTGCGTGGTAAATGGTGGTAATTAACTTAAATTCTATTTTTCAAGTTGTAAAAACCTTCTTAGTAGGTATAATTTGGTGACGCTAACTACCTTGTCGACTAGATTTTAAGAAAGAAAAGAAAGAAAGAATTAGTAGATTGTTACACAAGGGACGTAAGTAAGCTATTACAGAACAAGATCCAATTTGGCGCCAGTGCGAGCGCAGCTCGCATAGGGCGCTAATGGATCGCGTGCACCCGAGATATTTAGTCACACGAGCGAGCGCAGCGAGCGAGGGTGAATATAGTTCGAGGGTGTAATAGCTACTTGCAACCGAGGTAAGCATTCTACTTTATATCATTCTTGAGAGGTAAATAAAACATTGGTAATGCAAAATGAAATTTTAATTAGAATAATTAGCAAATTTAGAGAAAAAATAGAAAACAATGGTTACTTATTATAATTAATTATAGTAATATTGCTGCAATTATGAAAATGCTGTGATACTGGTTGACTAGGCAAGTGCACTGTTTGAATTAAGTTTTGAGACAGTGCCACACTATCTTCGTCACGTGTAGCCTCGGGCAATTTGGAAGGCCCTGGGCCCGTATTCTCTAACTCAGTGACTATCAAAAATGAAAGCCACTGACATATATGTAATATCCATTGAAGGTTTACTATGAAATAAAAAGTAACATTTCATAGTAAACCTTCAATGGATATTACAGATATGTCAGTGGCTTTCATTTTTGATAGTCACTGAGTTAGAGAATACGGGCCATGGTTGCGTAAATAGTTTTCCATTTATTTTTTTTACGGCTCTGGGTTCCAAGGAGTTTTGCATAGTTTGAAATGTATGGAAATTAAATGCCGCCATGTTCAGTGTTTTTTTTTTCAGTAAAAAGTTTTCTTAACATTTTATAAGAAAAGAGATTGTTTACCAAGGAGTTTTGCATAGCTTGAACTGTAATGTGAACATTACAATTCAAGCATAGTGCGACGTAATGTTGCCTTGAATTGCAAACACCAACTTACAAGGAGACTTTCCACCATAGTAATCCCTAGTTACTGAGCAAGTATGATATAATAGCTATTTATGCAACTGTATCGTAATGAGGGTCATTTTAATTCGAGTGCTGTTTTTTGATACGAGGCTTGCCGAGTATCAAAATAGGATAGTACGAGAATTAAAATGACTAATTACGTACAGTTGCATACAAGATTTTATCTACGACAAGGACGTCTTTATAATTTTTTACTTTATAAATTAATAAAAAAGTCAAATCAATCAAAATTTTTTTATTATGGCTTAGGGTGAATATGTACATCATATTCAATGACGGGTGCCACCATCCGCCATGATGTAGGTATGGCTCCTCTACATACTAAGAACTCTGTGGTTGGGAAAGTGCCAGAACCCAGAGCCGCTAAGCTATAGGTATCCTATTTATGAAGATAACCATATCGATACAGCTACGACTCATAACTATACAGCTCCCATACAACGAACTGTATCGTTATGAGAAGCAAACACGAAAGAGGGTTCAAATTCGAAATTGGAACTTTTCGATGCTGGAGTAGATAAAAATAGTTTATTCACCAGTGGTGTCACAGACAAAACTAGATACAAATGTAACACTTTCGTCTGTGACACCACCCAGAAAGGGTGTACAGCTCAGCGTGGTTTTAGACTACCTACTTAATAAATAATCACTAGTACTAACTTACTAATGCTCGCAACTTTGTCCACCTGGATTTAGGTTTCAAAGAATACTATAAACCTACAGCCATCCTACGAGTGCATATATTGATGAATAATATCTTAGATCCTCTCCTCTATAGTGAGAAAATTACACAAAGTTAATTTTCTCCACAGTTCTAAAATGTGTATAATTTACCCAAGATGTTACAGTTTTGTGCATAACTCATACGTTCCCACAGTCGGTAGCTCTGTATGGCGCACAAATTAACGTGGCTGCAACGTGCAACCGCCCGTCTCTTGCATTACTTACATTTACATTTCTAAATTATACTCCAAAAGCTTGCGGACAGCTTAATGAAGACATTCTAACAAAAAAAATCATAATAAATGCGAAAATTGAGGGACCAGTGGCCTAGTTATGACATCACATATCATAGTCGATTGACTATTGTTAAGCAACCTTGACTGTCAGTAAATGGACGGGTAACTGAATTTTCGAAGTCCGAGTTTGGCCTTTTCGTTTCCGCCGTGGCTCGGAGAGCACGCTAAGCCGTCGGTCCCAGTTATTATCACTAACATGACGTGATAAGAATCGTTAACCTAAGAGTTGAAATAGTACCTAAGTTCTCGAGTCGTATGCGGAAGGACATGGGAACCCACCGCATTACTATCCCAAGAAAACCCCTTTCACTATGTGATGTATGGAATGGGGTCACGAACCTCAGCAATGAGGAATGCGACGCAGAGAGAGAGAGAGAAGAACAAGAAGCTTAATTTTGTAATCCGCTAAAACAGACAATGCTATATGCAATGCAAATGTGGTAAATACAATAAGCAACTTTATTTGAGAAACTTCTTTAAATTTCCCACCAACTCTGCACCTATTATATTCTGAGGTAAACCGTCTTTGCGTAGATTATGGCCCCGTTTATAAATTGTCATGTCTTATCTGATTAATTGTGCCTTAGTACTGAAATTTGCATAGTTCCTCCTGATACCTACCTTACTATTAAGTAATTAAAGTGTCTCAGCTGATCGTACTATGATACAATCCTAAGCAAATTAAAATTTCAAAATTCTCAAACGCTTATGTAAAACTTAGGCATGTTTTCAGGGTTCATGTACCTAAGTACCTATATGTATGTATATGAGATTATTTATTCCACCATAACTTCTAAATGCCTTAACAGATTTGGACGTAGTTATACTAATATGGGGTATCGTAATCCTTACATTGCATCATACCGAGTGTCACTGTCTATGAATTTTATGAAAAATCGCAAACTCATTAATTTTCCGGGATAAAAAGTAGCCTATGTCACAGAATAATATAATAGTACTGACGTCCTATGTGTTATTCCAAGGTTATTCTAGACTATAATCTATGTCTGTGCTAAATTTAACCAGATCCGTTCAGTCGTTCTGGCGTGATTGAGTAACAAACAGCCATCCATCAAAACTTTCGCATTTATCATAATAGTAGGTACCTACTAGCTGTTGCCCGCGACTTCGTCCACGTGGTTTAAGTTTTTTTTAATTCCCGCGGGACCTCTTTAATTTTCCGGGATAGTAGCCGATGTTGCTCTCCGCTTCTCAACTATACCCATGCCAAAAATCACGTCGATCCGTTGCTCTGTTGCATCTTGATTGAAGAACAAACTAATTAACCAACAAACAACACACTTTCGCATTTATAATACTAGTCTGATTAGTATAGATTAGTATGGAAGTAGGTATGGACTATGGAGGATATAATATGGTATAGTATGGATGGATGTCGATTGTTTCTGGAGCTTTGAAGTTTGAGCAACATAATTCGAGTAGATACGCCAGAAGCGAATTAGTGTGAAATTCTAATAATTCCCCCAGCGTAGGTACTTTGATTTGTCTTATTTCCATGCTCGTGTTGATCCCCCAAACCCTTGTTGTTAATGGGAGATATTTATCTAAGCAATTATCGGTACGCCCACCCCTGGGGGACAATTCGCTTGTTTATTGGCTTTAATTTAAACAAGATTTAAACGGTATAAGCTGCTCGTACACACACCGGCCGTTTTCAAATTAAATTTTCAAACTTGGCCGTGTATTATTTTAATTTATTCATTTATTTCAGGCAACAAGACCCATTTTATAAAATACATAAGTACAATAATACCTAAGTACAATAAGTACAATAAGTACAATAAGTACAATAAGTACATAAATACAATAATAAGTGATACCCGGTGAAGCTCTTTCATCCCAGCACAGACTGTTAGTAGCAATTATGATCCTTCCAAGATCCATTAAAACCCAGAAAGATAAAACCGAACGTATAAAATGGAAACAGATGCACGGTAATAAGGGTGATAAATTTATTATCTGTGTCAAATCGTATTTAGAAGAAGACCTAGGCCCTAGGACCTAGTGACAAGCAGGCGCATATCATGTGGCAAGATTTTGAAGATTTCTGTCAAAAAGAAGCCAAACGAACGCTTGGCGTTTCGAGAGGATGTCCGCCTCCCAATAAAGATACCACATGGTGGAATGACGATATTAAAGACATCATCAAAAGAAAACGCGATCTATTTAAAACTTGGCAAAGGTCCGAATCAGACGAAGACCGGGATGAATATAAGACTTTTAAATCTCTCGCAAAATCGGCCGTAGCACAGGTAAGAGCACAGTCTAGGCAGAATTTTTATGATGAACTGGAAAAGGCCACAAATGAAAATGCAATTTTTAAGGTAGCTAAACAACATCATAAGGCAACACTGGATACTAAATTCACCAAATATGTAAAGGATGAACAAGGAAAATTACTAACTTCTAATAACGAGATTAATAACAGGTGGAAGGAATACTACAATGAACTACTTAACGAAGAATTCCCGAGCGAAGACCTGACCGAACTTCCACTGGTCGAAGGCCGGTTAGACTGCATAAAACCAGCAGAAATAAAAGCGGCACTAAAGAAAATGAAATATCATAAAGCCGTCGGTCCGGATAATTTACCAGCGGACCTGTGGAAGTTATTGGGAGATGCTGTTTTACCGTGGCTCACTAGGCTTTTTAACAAAATTGCCTTTTCTGGGAAAATACCATTATCATGGCGGTCAAGCTATCTTTGCCCCCTATTTAAGAACAAAGGGGACGTTGCTCAGTGCAACAACTATAGGGGAATCAAATTAACATCGCACACCCTCAAATTATGGGAGAGAATCGTGGGCGCAAGGCTAAAAGAACTGGTCAAAACAACAGCCAATCAGTTCGGCTTCACAGCTGGTCGATCAACAATAGAGGCTATACAAACCATTAGAATACTCATGGAAAAGTACAGGCTAAATAAAGAAAACTTGTATCACGTATTTATTGATCTAGAAAAAGCATTCGACAGAGTACCTAGAAAGTTAGTGTGGCAAGCCTTGCGCGCACAGGAAATCCCGGAAGCATATATCACCCTGATCCAAGATATGTACGATGGTGTCAGCACACGGATTAAAAGCGCGTCAGGAGTATGTGACCAATTTCAAGTTCGAGTTGGCGTTCACCAGGGATCAACAATTAGTCCACTACTCTTTAACCTAACTATGGATTATATCACAAAAGATCTACAGGTCGAAATCCCGTGGTGTATGCTATATGCTGACGACATTGTTCTTACGGAAAGGAGCGCATCGGAGCTGCAGAAGACCTTCAACATTTGGCTGGAAAGACTCGAAAAACATGGATTGCGCGTTAGTCGCACTAAAACGGAATACATGGAATGCGACTTTGGTGGATCGGAAAAGGTTGGGTGCAGGATACAAATTGACAATACATATCTACCCAAAGTCAAAATGTTTAAATATCTGGGTTCCATGTTAACGACGGACGCACAAATCGATGAAGATGTTAATCATCGAGTGAATACAGCCTGGTTGAAATGGCGTTCCCTGTCTGGTGTTCTTTGCGATAGTAAAATGCCCATAAGGACTAAGGGCAAAATATATAAAACGGCGGTAAGACCTGCACTGACATACGGAGCGGAGTGCTGGACCACCTCGAAGAAGCACGAACAACGACTGCATACCACCGAAAAGAAAATGTTAAGCTGGGCGGGCGGCGTGACTCGGTTAGACAAGATTCGCAACGAATTCATAAGGGGAACTTTTAAGATAGCACCGGTGCAGGAAAAGCTTAGGGAGAGTAGGCTTCGATGGTACGGCCATATAATGCGAGGAAGTGATGACTACCCTGTAAAGAAAGTGCTGAATATCCCCACCAAACCACGAGGGAGAGGCAGACCCCCAGCCACATGGTGGTCCAATGTCGAGAGGGACGTTAGAGCCCTTAACATCACGCCAATGACAACCCAGGACAGAAAGTCCTGGCGCCTACGTACAAGGAGGCCCGACCCCAAATGAAATGGGATGTGGGCATGGCAAAGAAGAAGATAAGTACAATAATACTTAAGAATTAAAAACAATATAGAAATTAGTATAATAATAATTTAGTTTTTAATTTAGATTTTAATTAGATTTTAATTTTATCTACTTATCATATCATACTAATATCATACTTAATATTATAAATGCGAAAGTCACTTTGTTTGTTGGTTTGTTGGTTTGTTGGTTTGTCCTTCAATCACGCCGCAACGGAGCAACGGATTGACGTGATTTTTGGCATGGGTATAGTTGAGGACCTGGAGAGTGACATAGGCTACTTTTTATCCCGGAATATTAAGGAGTTCCCGCGGGAATAACAAAAAACTTAAACCACGCGGACGAAGTCGCGGGCATCAGCTAGTATAGAATAAAAATTAATCTTAAAATACTATAAGTTGGTCACCCAATCATACTATTACTATAAATGCGAAAGTGTGTTTGTTTGTTGGTTTGTCCTTCAATCACGCTGCAACGGAGCAACGGATCGACGTGATTTTTGGAATGGGTATAGTTGAGGACCTGGAGAGTGACATAGGCTACTTTTTATCCCGGAAAATTAAGGAGTTCCCGTGGGAATCAAAAAAACATATTCCACGCGGACGAAGTCGCGGGCATCAGCTAGTATAACATAGAAATGCAACCGTTTAAAAAGAATAATACTAAAATTATTATTATTAGCGGTGCCGTTTTTTTAGAAACTGAAATGAAAAGATAAATTGATAGTCTATCTAGGAAAAGCTGCGAATGCAAAAATTGCGGGAAATTAAAGAAATTGGTCGGATACTTACTACCTGTTTTGCCTTAAGAGTTTTCTAATCTATACTAATATTATAAATGCAAAAGTTTGGACGGATGGATGTTTGTATGGATGGATGGATGGATGTATGTTAATGTATTTGTTTCTCAATCACGCCCCAACGGCTGAACGGATCTGGCTGAAATTTGTCACAGAGATAGATTATAGTCTGGAATAGCACAAAGGAATACTTTTTATCCCGGAAAATTAAAGAGTTCCCGCGGGAACCTAAAAACCTCAAACCACGCAGACGAAGTCGCAGGCTTTCGCTAGTAATATTATAAATGCGAAAGTTTGGACGGATGGATGTTTGTTACTCAATCAATCCAGAACGGTTGAACGGATTTGGATGTTTGTCACAGACCTAGATAATAGTCTGAAATAACACATATAGGCTACTTTTTATCCCGGAAAATTAAAGAATTCCCGGAATTCGCGGGCATCAGCTAGTTGTAAGTACAATCACTTGGGAAGTTCTCGGCTGCGCCTCGTCCTTCCAATATTGCTCAGCCGTGAATTGCTTTGGGCAGTAATGCAGGTAGGTACTATTTTCGTTTCATTTTTCGTTTGTCGGGTTCGGTGCAGATAGATGAGGTAATATAAAATAGTAATAATATACCTAGTTATAATAATAATGTAAAAAAAAATATATAAAAAAAAACACTAGGCGTTCTAAACGATTTAATAAGTTTTGAACGTTTTGAAGTTTATGATCTCCAATATTTTTTTTCAATAAACCCGATCATTCTGCCGGAGACAGCTTTGATGCGATCCTCAAAGTGGACGCAAATAGAATCTGGTTTAGATTCCTCGTTGAATATGAAGGTAAAAACGCACTTTAAACATGCAATGATGACGATGACGCGTGTTAACACATGAGTATGCAATGTTTCACACAATAATTTCAATTAGAGTCTAATTTTTAGGTTTAATCATACACACTCATATCTTTGTATGTGTGTTAAAGGCGCGTTTATTTTTAAATTAGATCCCGCCAAAACATTTCATGTTAAGTTGGCCAAGATATACATACAAGTTCAAATCATAATGCTTTTACTGTTAAAAAGTTATGAGATCTCTAGTAGAGTCAAACCCCTAGTTGAGCTCCGATTTGTGCTGCGCATCCTAGCCCATGGGGACAGTTCCAAGTCCTTTAAGTACTTAGGTACTTTTGGCTGTACCACATTTACCTACTACCTATAAGTCCTGACTCTACAAACTCTACATCTTGTTAAAAAGGTATGGCTTGGCGGTTTCGTACACTAATAAAAATAAAAAAAACTAATTGTCTGATTGTCTGAAATTCGCTCAGATGAACCTACCTAATTCAATAGATATGAATTAGGTAGGTACTTATTGCCAATTATAATAAATGGAACCTTGTTAACAGAGCCTTACCAACTTGTTTACTTACTTTCCTATTATCCTGTAACGATTGGATAATAATATTATTCTTACCTAATCTGTTAAAAGCTCTACGTTAATGCCATCGGAAAAAAGCTTTCGTGGATAAAGATGGTCCTCAGAAAAAGTATTTCAACACTCATTTGCTACACGATACAAAAGAATCTTCCAAATAAACTCCACCTAACGATCGTTTTTCCGCTTAATTGGGAACACAGAAAGACGCCATTCGAATTTATCACACAAACCTGATAGATAAGGTGACCGTATACAACGAGGCGATCCTCAAGAGCCGCAAAATTTCTGATTACAGACATTGGCCATGGTTCCACTAGCCAACTACATATCCATATTATATTGTCCGTGATATTATGTGATTTAGGTACTAAATATTCCAGTATCATGGCTTGGACCAGTACCAGGCAATTAAACTCAATTTAGTCTTGTAGACTAACTTTAAAATTAAGACTATGTCTGAGGTTTTGCAGATTTCCATAAAAAGATGTTGTTTATTTAAGTTTCTTTCATTTCCATCTTAGATTGTACTTATCACGTAAAATCGTCCCACCACTCATCAGTAGGGTTTCATGAAGGAAAAAAATACATGTTATTGAATAAGCAAGATTCGGCTGCATATAGGGAAAGCTTATATTACTTCAGCTCCATAGGACTTTTAACGGCACTATAGCACCTACAGGTCTTACGGCCATGGCTTGGGTCGTATGCGATCTCTTTTATTAAAAAGACTTCTAAAGACACTTTCGTTAAAAGTTCCGGCCTTTTTACGTTTTCTTATAAAAGAAACTATCAACTTCACAGGAGACTGTCTTTTTTTGTAGAGGTAATAATTAATTACGCTAGAGATACGAGACAATTACCTGCATAACGTTTCCATTTCACACTATATTATAGTGTCATGATTTTATATTTTCTGGTACAAGACTTGAATCCAGGGTCCATAAAATAAATTAATTAAAAAATAATGGTATTCTGATCGCCAGTCAGTGTGCTTCCCGCCAATTGAGCGCAAAGAACAAAAGTCAAAAACTGCTCATTGAAAATATGGTACAAGATAATTAAATTGCTCTAAGAATAAGTATAATAATATTATTGTAACAAAACTGTAAGCAATTTTGTACATGGTGTTTTTAAAAAACTTAGTCCGCACTCCGCAGGCGTCCGCCTTTTCATAAACTTACATAATATTATATTGGACTCAGATGAATTGTTGCGGTTGATATATTTATTTAATTTACACGACGCCATTATTAAATAGCTGCCACAACGAAAAACTCGTGATGAATATTTTAGTGCCACGCGCGAAATTACATTTCTTAGATTTACATAACAATATAATATACACAGAGTTTGTATTGAAATGAAAATTAATGTGAGAAGTATTAAATAAAGTAATTATAATAATAATTGTTACGAACAGTCAAAAATGAAGGACGTAAATTTATACACAGCATCAACAGCAACTTTTATTTAAATGCTCTCAATAAACCACTTCAAAATACACATTATTAATAAATAATCGGACACGGCCGGCCCGATGTCCGTGTTTTATACGTAGCTACTTTCCTCTCCTCTCCCCACCTCTACAACTCACGGCTACTCCTCTCTCTCTCACCCCGCTCCTCGCTCGTTCCAAAAAATCATACTCATATTATAAATGCGAAAGTCACGTTGGTTTGTTGGTTTGTTGGTTTGTCCTTCAATCACGCCGCAACGGAGCAACGGATTGACGTGATTTTTGGCATGGGTATAGTTGAGGACCTGGAGAGTGACATAGGCTACTTTTTATCCCGGAAAATTAAGGAGTTCCCGCGGGAATAACAAAAAACTTAAACCACGCGGACGAAGTCGCGGGCATCAGCTAGTATAATAATAAGCCTTTATTTCCCAACATTTCTTAAACTATTTCTGAGACAGTTATTTCTTAGTTCTACCTATATCATGCCCCTTTCCAAATTTTTCTCTTTTCCAAATTATTGGGGAACATGCTTAAACTGTTAACATCTTTTCAACTCATTACCGGCTCACTACCGAGCACGAGTCTCCTCTCGGAATTAGAAGGATTTGGCCATAGTCCAGGTCATGCTGGCCAGTGGCCACGTGCGGATTAGCAGACTTCACACACCTTCGAGAACATTATGAAGAACTCTCGGGCGTGCAGAATTTCCTCACGATGTTTTCCTTCACCGTTTGAAGCAAGTGATATTGCTTATGAAATAAGTTATGAAATTAAATTTTAATTTCATAACTTCGAAAAGTTGGAGGTTTGTGCCCGGGTATCAAACCCGCGACCCCATACAGGAGGGGTCGGGTGTCTGAACCACTGGGCTATCATTGCTTCACATAGGCTTTATATGCCGGAAAATCAAATAGTTCCCACGAATATTATTTTATTTCTTTAATCATAATCACTTAATTGTACTAACTGATAGATTGATTGTCCAAAAAGTACATCCGTTGGGACGACACCACGGGCATCATCTAGTATTTAATGAAATGCAAGTAATCTACCTACCGACAAAATGAAAACGAAACTCAGAGTGAAATTTCTGTTATTATTTATATCCCGATGTTTATTGTTACTGGCTAAGTTTGTGTGTTTGCAAAGTCGATAACGCCCGGGTATAGTTAGTTTTACCAGGGTCATATACTGTCAACGCCATATTGTTTCATTATTGTTGACTTTCGTGTTTTGGTTATAATCCTTTTTTTAGGAACGTCAAGGTACCTGACATCAAACTCTAATTTTGAGTAATATTGCTTATGTATTGCTTAAAACCGTATGGCCTCAGATGGCATTCGGATAACGGACATATCAATTTTTCTCAGTTCAATTTGGGTCGTTGGTCCCTTTGAAGTCAATAGGTTCGAGGACCTATAGAATTCGTGTCGGTAGGTATATAGTGCATCAGTGATTGCACAATACGCTCGTGTTCTATAATATCTGTTACGAATTGGACTAATCTTCCTTAAAATTGGGGAATCTCAAGGAAGATTACTCCAATACGGGGGTAATGGCCTAAATACGGTATGAACTCTGCCCAGACTTTATTTAACTTCATCCATGTCAAAGTGAGCCCAGTCAATACTAGGGTCAGTCAATATTTGGGGTTATAATATATTCTTCCCTCTTGCGCGCATGGCCTCAAATTATTTCTGGAATTATAAGAATGCACCCTGCCTAGACTTTATTAACTTTGCCTATCCTGTGCAGTTTGACGGCGACATTCACGAATTATTCAGAGAAGAGCTGTGGCGGGTAATGGAATGTAAATCAAGCAAATATTAACTGAGGAATATTTATATTTTTCAGAATTGAGATCCTCGGGGAGGCGACCGTTATCCTCTATTCATTGTAAAAAGGTTCAAACTATTTTCACTGAATATAGATTATCTAATTAAGGTGAGAATAATATATTCCTATTCTTCTTTAAGGGTGCGTTTGCAAATCCCTTGAGATATTGGAGTTTTCAGTACATTTTGTGACTAAGTCAAGCAAAATAAGATGGAACTAAAAATCACTTTACATAGATTGATCCTATATCTCCAATTTTTGGTAATCACTTTGTAAAAAATCTTTATTTTTAATACTATAAAAAATATTTTCCCTCACCTCTTCACTAAAAATTGACGATTTAGGGGTGACTTTAGGTACATTTTTTACTGTAATTATGCGGATTTTTTGTCATTAAAAAATACGATCTGTTAGTAGATATGTTCACCTCCAAACTTTGGTACTAAAAATATCAAAAATAATACAAATAATACAAGAAATTAAATAAAAATCGCGTGTATTTTTTTCACATACTTTGTAAATCTTAACAAAGTGTAAATAAGGGTTATTTTGATCTTACTCGGTCTCTGGTTTGATTTCAAATTATCAATCAGTCTGCGTTTGACCGCCGTCGAGAGTGGACCCTGTGTCGGTTGCAAGCAGTCGCTGATGTCGAAAAACATCGCTGTACGGACACGAAATATTATATTTTACGTTATCGACTGTGCTGATATATCGATAAGGTACATATGGTACCTACTACCTACATAACATAATTATATTATTTGATAGAATTTAGAAATTTATTGCAGTATCTATTCCCCGAGCGTGGTAGTGACCTGAAGGTATACTTCGACATCCACTACTGGAACTCCTAGACGCGTAGAGCTAGGTGTATCAAATTTGGGCTCGTTTTGTTAGTTATGATGAGATCTTACCACAGAACTTGGTGGAGTGACCTGAAGGTATACTTCGACATCCACTACTGGAACTCCTAGACGCGTAGAGCTAAGTGTATCAAATTTCGACTCGTTTTGTTAGTTATTATGAGATCTTACCACAGAACTTGGTGGAGTGACCTGAAGGTATACTTCGACGACCACTACTGGAACTCCTAGACGCGTAGAGCTAGGTGTATAGAATTTGGGCTCGTTTTGTTAGTTATGATGAGATCTTACCACAGAACTTGGTGAAGTGACCTGAAGGTATACTTCGACGACAACTACTGGAACTCCTAGACACGTAGAGCTAGGTGTATCGAATTTGGGCTCCTTTTGTTAGTTATGATGAGATCTTACCACAGAACTTGGTGGAGTGACCTGAAGGTATACTTCGACATCCAATACTGGAAATCCTTGACGCGTAGAGCTAGGCTAAAATCTCATCATAACTAACAAAACGAGCCCAAATTCGATATACCTAGCTCTCCGCGTCTAGGAGTTCCAGTAGTGGATGTCGAAGTATACCTTCAGGTCACTCCACCAAGTTCTGTGGTAAGATCTCATCATAACTAACAAAACGAGCCCAAATTCGATACACCTAGCTCTCCGCGTCTAGGAGTTCCAGTAGGTAGTGGATGTCGAAGTATACCTTCAGGTCACTCCACCAAGTTCCGTGGTAAGATCTCATCATAACTAACAAAACGAGCCCAAATTCGATATACCTAGCTCTCCGCGTCTAGGAGTTCCAGTAGTGGATGTCGAAGTATACCTTCAGGTCACTCCACGAAGTTCTGTGGTAAGATCTCATCATAACTAACAAAAAGAGCTCAAATTTGTTACACCTAGCTCTACGCGTCTAGGAGTTCCAGTAGTGGATGTCGAAGTATACCTTCAGGTCACTCCACCAAGGTCTGTGGTAAGATCTCTCATAACTAACAAAACGAGCCCAAATTCGATACACCTAGCTCTCCGCGTCTAGGAGTTCCAGTAGTGGATGTCGAAGTATACCTTCAGGTCACTCCACCAATTTCTGTGGTAAGATCTCATCATAACTAACAAAACGAGTCGAAATTCGATATACCTAGCTCTACGCGTCTAGGAGTTCCAGTAGTGGATGTCGAAGTATACCTTCAGGTCACTCCACCAAGTTCTGTGGTAAGATCTCATCATAACTAACAAAACGAGCCCAAGTTCGATACACCTAGCTCTACGCGTCTAGGAGTTCCAGTAGTGGTTGTCGAAGTATACCTTCAGGTCACTCCACCGAGTCTTGAGGTAAGATCTCATGATAACTAACAAATTGAGTCCAAATTCGATACACCTAGCTAATAAAACAATATACAATAAATAAAACAATAAATAATAATATATCGAAGTATCGACTATCGATACAAGTTGATTCAACGCAGCTTATGCGTGCATAGGTATATGTCTGCGTGGGAATGAAGCATGTGTGCTGTGTAGTAGTGCGATTTCATACCTATCCGTTTCTGAAATATGTCCTTAAGTAAGTATTATTTTACAAACAGTACCTACCCCGGCAACAAGAAAGCCTAAAATGGAGGATTTAGAAACTTGAAATTTTGCAAGTATAGATTCTCTGATCTTTTAGCGGGGGTTTTCACTGCAAAAGGGTAATGAGCGAGCAAAGGTTTAGCGGAACGGTCTCTGTGTAGTTATATTAGGTCCAGTCATCAATCAATCGTTTATTAGCAAGAAACATTGTACCTACAATTAAGATGACAAACTAATTAAAGAACTAACATGTTTCGTCATTACTGACGTGCAATAAAGTAATTACTAGGTAATCAGAGATTTAAGATTGGTCTCCGCTGCGCTGTCCAATCCTAAATCTATGTAGGTAGGTAATCAATACAATTTTTTAAATCATTAAAGTCAAACTTTTCATGGGTATTTACCAATGAAAAGTTAAAACTAAAAAGAGTTTTGACAGTTGCCGAGCTCATTTTGACTCTTTTTGAACTCTTGCTCGCTCAGCCCTATACGTTGTTGGTGAAAGTGCTTGTATGCAGTTTTCCACCAAGAGTTAAACGAAGTACGTTCGAAATCGAAGCTCGCCTTACTCGCGGTGGAAATCCCGCTTTATTTCGCTCAGGTGTTTGTTTTGTTTCAAAGTTTGCAAGTTGGAAAACACCTTAAGCTGGAGGTCTAGGTCCTTAAGCTGTAAGTAGGTCTTGCCGCCTAATTTTGCGCTTGCCGTAATAATTCTGTCTCAAACTATGAAAGCAAGGGAATGGAGAATGCGCATACTTATGCACTCACAGACCATACAACCAATTGACTGAGCATAGCGTGCCCCCTCACCAGCCAAACGTTAGCAGTATCAGTACTAACGCTACGATTTGTGCCTATAGCCGCCCTCAGTCCGTATTCGACCGTGCTCGGAAATTGATCGAGTAAAAAACGAAAAATAGGCCTCCCTGTAACATTAAATGGCGTAGAAAGAGAAACAATACCTCCAGCTATGTAATGGATGGGATAACATTTCATAAGTAAGTGTAGGTTTATAATAATAAATAAAAATCATCAATACGCAAAAAAATAAAAATATTTACAAAAATGAAAAGGAACCCGTTGATGTCTTTTAGTTTTTCTTTGTCTTTCACATGTAGTTCTACATATCTCCGTCTCTTCCACGCATAGCCCAGTGCAGCCCGTGCAACTATCGATAAATTATATCGATAGCCTTAGACTACTTGAATGCCAATAAATTAATTTATTGAGTAAAAACTTATATTTCATTAAATTCCGAACAATTCTGAAGTAGATGAACAGGTTAGAGGTTTATTATTTGTTTGATTAAAAGTTGTTGTTGAAAACTTAAGTTCTTTAGTATAGAACTTGGGCACTTGGGCAATTAAAAAAAAATTATAAGTATATCAGATAATTATCTATAATCATACATATAGTTGTATTTTGCTGTTTGAATAAAATTATTTGTATTGATTTTCCAATAGGTACTGGTAATTTTTATCGATACATTTTTGTCGCGCAGCGGGCAACCCAAGTGCCGCGGTAACATATACTTTGTACTTATAACTCTGTAAAGTTAACCTTGAGCCAGCCAATAAGAAATGCTTTTATTACCTCGTCTCCCACCTGAAAGTGGTGAGATGTGTTTCAAAGCGAAAATGTGGCTATTAGTTCTCAATTGGTTTACTACTCGGTGTATGCACTATAATAAGTAGGTACACACTACACTATCTCCTGCTTCGGGAAGAACATTATTATCTCGACAAAAAGGTTTTAAAGTGGAACATGTAAGTAGTTATTGTGCTCACTAATGATCCTTGAAAATAATAATGAGAACTCAGTACATCTGGAAGATTTCTTCTTAAATATAAATCTCTTTCAACTAAGCTCCTAGCGTTTTGCTCTTTGAGGCATTTGAGTACCAACCTATCTCACAAATGCAGTACTCCGGGGTTTAAAAATGTACAGACAGGGCTACCTCTTCACTGAAATGGTTCCTTTTATAACCCTATTCGATGTAGGTACCAATCATGGCAATCTCAAATGAATTTTTGCCAAATACTGAAAGACTGTTGGCCTATTGGCCAATCAGAGGCAAGAACGCTTGATCAGGGGCCATACTTCCATCACTTAGAGCCGTATTGTTTTAATATTGTTGACGTTTGTGATTTAGAATTATAATCCTTATGTTAGGGACATCAAGGTATACGTGACATAAAATGATAAAACTGTCATTTTGAAATAATACTACTTTAAGCGGTGGTAGTAATCCCCCAGAGGTGATTCCGAAAAGCATCTATTATTTTCACAATCTCAATTGTTCTAATAATGTATTGCCCTAGAAATTAATTATAGGTACTTATAGTCGCTGCTATCACATTGTGTTGCTAATAAATACCTATTAAAAATGCTTCGTCCGCGTGGATAACGGTTTTTCGAATCCCGCGGGAACTCCCCGGGATCCAAATCTCTCTATACAAAATGTCATCAAAATCGGTTGAACAGATGGGCCGTGAAATCGTAGCAGACAGACAGACAGACAGACAGGCACACTTTCACATTTATAATATTAAGTATGGATATGGATAAAATAAAAACAAAAAGTCATAAAAATTAATACATCTTCAAAATCACTGTCAACTCACTCACAACCCTAGAGCTGTCTTAGTAAGCGGTAGCCCTCGCTATTGACTTGAACGGAACAAGCAGCTTAAAATCTTACGAGCCTTGTAAACGTTGGCCCAGTGCACTCGGCGAACATTTTCTGCGTGCATCCGGGTTTTACAACATACAACAACATAAAATACAAACATCGAAGGATTATGGTGCAATTCTGAGACGAGAGCATTCATATTTATGGCCGTGTGCATAGATTATGATACTTTTGGTCTGCGAACTCATGCCACGCGAGTTCGCATTCCATATACTTATGGAATAACACTGCTACTTTTTATCCCGGAAAATTTAAGAAAGAAAGAAAATTCCCGCGGGAACCAAAACACCTTAAGTCGCGGGCATCAGGTAAGTATTAGTGTGGATAAGTACTTAAGTAACACTACTGCCTATAGTATTGACTAAGGTACGGCGTAACGCAAACAGGCGGAAACTATTAAGAAAAGTGCATAAAAATTTCCTATAGCTACAATGTTCAAGCCTACTGGGAAATCAATGTACCTATTTCAGTTTCACTGTCTTTTCGCTGCAAAATTATACCTATTTACTTATTAAAAACTTTTCTTGCATACAAAAAATAGTAGTAGGTACATAATACTTATGCCAAATTGCATTCGTTATTAGCAAAGTTAGATCGAGCAGATTAATCGAAATAATGCAATTTTGGTTTGGGTACATGGGATGGAACAGTCCACTATAACAGCTAGGTAATACTTCAGTGATGACTTAGGTACCTACGGCTGCGATACATGGTCGCTAACTATGGGCCTGATAAGAAGGCTCGGGGTCACTCAGCGGGCGATGGAGAGAGATATGCTCGGAGTATCCCTGCGTCATCAAATCAGAAATGAGGAGATCCGTAGGCGAACCAGAGTAACCGACATAGCTCGAAGAGTCGCCAAGCTCAAGTGGCAATGGGCGGGGCATATAGTTCGTAGACCCGATAGGCGTTTGGGTCCCAAAGTGCTCGAATGGCAGCCTCACACCGGGAAGCGCAGCGTTGGACGACCCCTCACTAGGTGGACGGACATCTCAAGCGTGCAGCTGGGAGAGAAGACGACGACGAATGCTTTAAATCAGATTATTAGGTAATACGGTATAAAATAACAATCCAAGACTCTACGTTTATCCGCACACGGCAAAGTTATCCATCATACTTTTCCAATGACTTTCAAAGCAGGGTACCTAAGTAATAGGTATATACCTCAATTTAGTTTGGGATTAATGAGATAATAAATGAAGGTGAGAACTCCTGAAAATTCTATAGGTACCTAGGTAAGTATCTACTAATTCAATTTCTTGTATACCAGCATTATTAATTAGATTCATTGATTAGATACATAAGTAATTTTTGACAGCAAAAGACCTGTAAGTATTAAGCACCTACTTGGTACCTCTCAAAAGTTCTAACTCTTAATTTAACTAAATACTAAAAAAATTACTTATGCAGAACCCAACCCATTCGCTTATTTTCGAGTAAGTATAAATTATATTATTTACTCCTATGTGCTCGAAAATTGGTTCATTATTTTCTGGCCGCTAATAGATACTCATTTCAATATAAAACATAATGTTTTAGCGTGAGTTAAGGTAAGTCAACGCCATCTATCAGTAGCTTTCTTAAAAATTCTGTTTATTATTTCCTCGCAAATTAGAGAAAAGTTCTATACTTACAAAACTCGACCGAAATAGAAATTCAGTATCAGTAGATTGCTTGATGTAGTAATTAATCAGAATCTTATTGTAAAGAAATACCTATTTAGCATTTATTCTATTCAATATCAATAGAGATATTCACCCGAGAAACAACATCTGTCTATTTTAATGTATATTAAAATATGTATGTATGTGTGTTATGTATGTGTTACGGCCGTGGTCACGACGGGACCCGTCGCCGTGACCACGACCCGTGCAATTGGGTTGAAATATCGACAAATAAAAACAAAAATTAATCGTGGTATGTACCCGTTATATACTTACATTAAAATATGTCGTTAAACCACGAAATAAGCTTAAAAACATCTGTCTAATCCGGACAGTTGAATGGAAAAGGCAAACGGAATTTGCTTTAATCTGATCCGTTAAAAGGTTTAAACAAACGCTAAGAAGCTTACGGGACTAATACAAGATAATTGAATTATTCAAATTGTTCTATATTGTACTAAAGTAGACCGTACTATGTAGGTAGCACAAAAATTTAGAATAATAGAACGAATTTTAATGTTGATTCTACTAATATTAAATACCTATGTTGAGTTTGGAGTTCAACCGCCCTAAACAATGAAAACCTAATGGGTATTCCGTATTAAGTAGGTCATCTTTCATTCTGATTCCACAAATCAACTCGGTGGGACTTTTGTTGACCTTTGAAATAACAGGCGGTTTTACTTTTATCATAAGTACTAATATTATAAATGCGAAAGTTTGGAAGGATGGATGGATGTTTGTTACTCAATCACGCCAGAACGGCTGAACGGGTCTGGATGAAGATAGATTATAGTCTGGAATAGCGCATAGGCTACTTTTAATCCCGGAAAATTAAAGAGTTCCCGCGGGAACCACAAAACCTCGATCCACGCGTACGAAGTCGCGGGCATTAGCTAGTAAATAATAAAATACGATTGGCGACTAGAGATTTATTAGTATCTCGCTTTAGTAGTCCGCTCATTTCTAATACAAACCTCTGAAACTCATGTACATTCAGGCCAACCTTAGCCAACATAGCCAACCTACCTTATAGCGAGAGACCTCAGAGTTATTCCTTCTCTGTCTACGGCAACGTCTGAGGTAAGAACGGTATAGTTTTGAGCATAAACTAAAATGGTATTTTCTGTAGTGAAATCACGTGCCAACTTGATATGTTGGACCGTCTGTTGTACACTTTATAGAAATCAGCACACCATTTATAAAAGCACAGATCATCTATGATCTTTGATGCCTTACAAGATGGTTGTCAGTTGTCAAAGTCAATTTTCAACTGTCATTTTGTCAAAAAAAAATCGCATCGCGATTCGCGAAGTGAACTGTGAACTCCACAGAGTACATTATATATACTGGTAGTGAACTCCATAGATAATACACTAATATACCAGGTGAACTCTGCTGAGAACCGTTTCCACTTTCCACTTTCCATTCTAATTCCTCTCTAAAAACTGAGAAGCCTTAAATTAGTAAATTTGCTTGGGCTCTAAAATGTCACTATTCGTAAAGAACTTGGTCCGCCGGGTAAGATTTTTGTATTTGTTTTTTTGGAACATCACTGATAAAATTTTAACGATAGAAGGTTTAAGGATCTATTACCTATTACTCGTAGGTCCTCACACCAGCTGTATCAGTAACGAAGTCCTGTTTTTCTACCAGTAAGTATCATTATATAACATCTTGAATGCGAAGGAAGCAATTCTTATTTACATAGGTTCATAGGTCGAAGACAATCTTATGTGCTAACGAAAATGATAAATTTAAGTGCTTTCTTGTGTAAGTATATTAATTTAATTCCTGTTACTTACCTACTTAATACTATTTAGCTATTCTGCTTCCAAGCCTGCTCAAGCAAGTGTCTCCTCTCAGACTAAGAAGAGCTAAGGTTGTTAGCAAGCATATCGGAATATTACTTTGGCTACTTGTCTATGGAATGGACTTAAAACACCTTTGTTATAAAACTCAGGCGTGCATGTTTAGTCATGATGTTTTCCTTCAATAATTGCTGAAAATACAAAGTGTGTGTGAGACACCAACCCTGGGCCCACTAAATAGGTGTCTGAAGTCTTTAACTATCACAGCTTTTTACTAAGTTATCATAATTTTTCATCAATAATGCAATAATATTAAAGTTCAATTATAATTTTTAAAAAACAATATTTTTTCAGCTGGTGCTGCATTTGCACCAAAAATACAGAAGCCTGCCCCTGACTTTGCAGGCACAGCAGTGGTAAATGGGGAATTCAACCAGATTAGATTGGCGGACTTTTACGGAAAATATGTGGTTCTAATGTTCTACCCTCTGGACTTGTAAGTTTTATGTTATACTACAAAGGACAATGCTCAAATTTCACAGAGAAGAACCGAAACCCCAATTAAAATAATTATTTAAAAATTATTTGTAGGCTGTAAAAGAATGAGATACTAGCTGATGCCTGCGACTTCGCCCATGTGGGTTGAGGTTTTTTTTGTTCTCGCAAGAACTCTTTATTTTTCTGGGATAAAACATAGCCTGTTGTGTTATTCCAGAGTCCAGACTATAATCTATCCCTGTGCCAAATTTCATCCAGATTTGTTCAGCTATTGTGGAGTGATTGAGTCATCCATCCATCCATCCGTCAATCAATCCAAACTTTCTCATTTATTATATTAAAAGTAAAGATTTATTTTTGTAGGTACAGTACAACTCGCTTAATATGATTACGCTTATACAAATACAATTTATATACATATTGCACTGTTTCTTTATTTTTTAACAACAAAAAAACTATAAGATTGTTTGGTTATAAGTTTATGTAAAGTTCTATTTGGTTAAGTTATTGAGAATAGTTACAACCAAATTAACACCTATTGTACCAATGTTAAAAAAGTAATACCAAAATATGTAAATTTCAGCACCTTTGTCTGCCCAACTGAATTGATAGCTTATAGCGACAAAGCTAAAGAATTTGCTGGTATTGACTGCCAAGTGATTGGAGTGTCTACTGATTCTGAATTCAGTCATCTAGCTTGGACCAATACTCCTCGAAAGGTAAAATTATATTTTATGTTTATATATAATTATATTTTAAGCTCAGTTTATCTAAAAGGATTTCCTATAATAAGACTACAGTGGTAGAGTCTTGACTTATCATAAGTAACACAATTATTTGTCCTACTTGAAATAAATCATACTACTTAATTTTATTAATGCAAGAGTGTGTCTGTCTGTCTAGACTTCTGGTACGCGTGGTCTCATACAATGAAACCATAGTATCCTCTATGACCAACCAGATTCTCAGTGTTATTTGACTACATGAAAATGTTCATGCTCAAATACGCTGCACACAATTTTGGTGAGAACACACCATTGAACTTACAACTGGCTAAAATTAAGGGACAGACCCATAGTATCTGAATTGGATCATACAATTGCTCAGTCATATAACTCACAATAACCTAATAGACTAATGCCCGGTTTCTGAGGTACTTTTAACGAAGGTTTATCTATTCATTAGCGCTATTGGTCCGATAACTCATGAAAATGCGTTTCTGAACAACGCTATGCAAGTTAAACTGCGCTTAAACTTAGTTTATCTTAACTGACCAATATGCGCCGTTTATCGATTCCATAACTTTATTTGACGTTTGATCAGTGGTGATGTCTGTTGTACCTTGTATTTATTACCATTTTTGATAAGTAGGTATGTAGTAGATAACAAAACGTACAAAACAATAACAATAAAGTAATAGTAATTAATAATGATGCAAAGCAAAACTTTAAACTTGCGCGCCATACATACTGTAAAAAAATATTAGCAATTCTTATGTCGTCACTCTGATTGCTATTAAAAATTATGAAGGTGCCTTCATAATTTTTGCTAATAAAATTGCTAATATTTTTTTACAGTATGTACGTTCATAACGTCTTTGAAAGGTGATATCTAGTGAAAGGCCCGGACAATAGCGTCAGTTTTCGTACTGTGTGCATAAGTACTGTGCATACTTTAATACTGTACAAGAATCAGCTTTTCTAATTATGGTTCATTTTTGGAAACCATGAACCGTTTTTGAGTAGCCTTTTCTAGTGAAAGGCCCATTTGCATGCGGGCAAACTTTCACTATCGTCATGAGTAGAGAGCCCTTCACCCACCTAACACTGAATCAGCTTTTCTGGCAATCGTTACCAAAAGTGCAGTTATCTCTTATAATATAATATGTGCATTAATTTTATTTCAGGATGGCGGTTTAGGAAAAATTGATATCCCACTATTGGCAGATTACCAGAAGCAAATATCAAAGGATTATGATGTCCTACTGGATCAAGGATTTGCATTGCGTGGTAAATATTTTATTTTAATTTTCTCCAGAATCCTATCATAATAAAACAGCATGGATTTGACCGCTGGAAGTAACCGCTGGAGTGAACTGCTGTCCTTAGCATTGCTAAGGACAGTGGTTACTTATGTATGTACATATTGGTGAAATTGTAAATAATTTCTTTCAAAAGAGCAACCACTGACTTTCTTGCTGGTTCTTTTCGGTACAAATATCATTCCGAACCAGTGGTAGATTCACTCGATGATTCAAAAGCACTTATTAAAGTTTATTTGAATAAAAAACAGTTGAATTGAGTATCCTTAGAATATCCATTCCAGCCAGGCTGGAATGCATTTTATACAGATAGGATTCTAATGAAATCGCAAAATTTTCTATAAATTTAATTCAAGGCTAGGATGTATACAATATTTATACTAATACTAGATGATTCCCGCGACTTCGTCCGCGTGGACCAAGTTTTTTCGATTCCCGCGGGAACTCTTCAATTTTCCGGAATAAAAAGTAGCCTATGTCCTTCGCCGGGATGTTACCTACCTCTGTACTAACTTTCATCAAAATCGGTTGAGTAATTGGGCCGTGAAAGCGTAGCAGACAGACAGACACACTTTCGCATTTATAATATTAGTATGGATATGGATTATAAATGTAAAAGTTTGGATGGATGGATGTTTGTTGGCTGAACGGATCTGGATGGGAGTTAGTACAGAGAATACTCTAGAATAACACACAGGCTACTTTTTATCCTGGAAAATTAAAGAGTTACCAAGGGATCCACTCGGACGAAGTCGCGGGCATCAGCTAGTAATATTGTAGTCGATGTTGTATGGTTATACTCTTAGGCAACATGATTGTTAATTCCGAAGCTTATGTCTCCTAATTTACGATCATAATACAAATTGGGTCTTAGCAACAGATAAAAAACACCGGCAGTTAAGCTGATGCTGTTTTTTTTAAGCCAAAATTATTTCTGGAAGAAAGTAAAGCTTCTACAAAACGAAGTGTTAAAATATACGCGCCGAATTGAGAATCTCCTCCTTTTTTGGAAGTCGGTTAAAAATTACTTTAGCCTGACTTAGTTCTATGTTATAAAAATGTATTTTTTATACAACTTCCAGGCCTGTTCATCATCGACAGAGATGGCATCCTAAGACACATGTCAGTGAACGACTTGCCAGTGGGAAGGTCTGTGGATGAAACGCTGAGGCTGGTGAAGGCTTTCCAGTTTGCTGACAAACATGGAGAAGGTGAGTTTGGATATTATGGATGTTTGTTCCTCAATCACGCCAGAAGGGCTGAACGGATCTGGATCAAATTTGGCACAGAGATCCCAAAGAGGTCTATAGTTTTTATCCCGGAAAATTAAAGAGTTCCTGCGGGAACGGAAAAACCTCAATCCACGCGAACACCAGCTATTATAATTAATGTGAAAGTGTGGATGTTTGTTACTCCTTCATGCCACAATGACTGAACCGATTTGGCTGAAATTTGGAACCGGTTCTTGAATTCTGGCTGAAAATTAACATCTTAAAGCCTGAATTAACACAATACTACATTTTAGTATTTGTGTTAGAAAGTTGAATTCCAGCGGGAATCAGAAACCCCCACATTGACAATACGGTAATAATTACTATTTATTTGTTTTAAAACATATAAGAGCCCCGAAAACATGTATGGCCGTATGTCGTCACGATCGTACAACCCATTTTACAACAAAAATTTCGGACAGGAAAGTGTCCTTTCATCCTTATTTACTTTCCTTATAAAAATTGTAGTAGTAATTATTTTTCCTGTATCGTTTTGATGCTTCGTCCACCGGAGGGGTGCTCCCTTGTGACGTCATCAAAACTCGACGCTTTTTTGCATTTAATTGATAGTTCAAAACATTTATCAATTATTTTTTTCATTTCAAACATAAAACTAACAGGGGAAATGGATATTAAGTTTTTAGAACATCCTCTATTTAATTAATCACTAAAAAATTATTTGTTTCTAACAAAGGCGACATCCCAATTGCTCATATAAATATTACTTTTTTACAGTATGCCCAGCAAACTGGAACCCAGACACAAATGCAGACACAATCAAACCAAATCCCAGAGAAAGCAAAGAATACTTCCAGAAGGCTAATTAAACTCATATTTTAACACTTAAAAAACAACTAGTTAGTGCCAGGTAAACAGATAAATGGATTTGTATACTTTCTTAATGTGCCAGTAGAGAGAGGTTGACTGACACATAGAATGAGTATTCCAAATTAAAAAATGTTGTATATAATAATATTTCATACCAGCAACAATGCCTAAAGACTTGTTAATTAAAACAACTATACAGTAAACAGGTTAAAAAAGTATATTTCTGAAATAAATTCTTGCATTTAATGTGTAAAATCCAATTTCCATAATAATTGTTGTTATCTAAATATTAATATTATTGAAAAATGTATTATGTCCGAATACATACAATTTATAAGATCCAGCTGTTTTATTTTACCCCTTTATTATCAAAGCTATTAGTATTAAGTATAGCAACACTAATTAATATCTATGTCACCGTAACATTGTAAACAGTCGTAAGATTGTGAACCGTTCAATGTTTAAAGTGTAAATTTTTGAAATAATGTATTTACGTTTTCTTGTCTTTTTCTTGTAGGTTAGGTTAGGGTTCGACATAATGCGGCCGGGCACTTAGGTTCTATCGGGTTAATAAACCTAACAGATTACAATCTACCGAAAAATAGTCCGTTATATTGTAATCATTTGACAGTTTACAATTTCGCAAGTTAGATTATAATCTAACGGTTCTTACAATCTTACGGTGACATCTACATTGCATTGATACATCTAAAAAGTTTTACAATGCTATATATAGTCTATTTTCAATTTTTGCTATCTTCAATATTTCATTGTGATTTCATCAGACAGTGATTACCCACAAAACCTAGTGGAACAGTATCCTAATACATACACTGCTAACAACATGAGTTGTACAGTCAGACTTCTGACTCATACTTTTTGACAGTAAATATGTTTGTAAATAGTACACACACAGGAACCAGGGACATACTAACCTCTGAATTAGCTGTTTTTTCAGCCTACTTAATTTTGCACCTCTTTTTCTTATAACAAACTTATCTGACCTGATAACAGCGTTGCTAGTATACTTAGGTGAAAAATAAAATAAAAACTAAAAAGGAATAAAAATTACTTAGTTCCAATTTTGTTCCAACAGAGTCAGATAAGTTTGTGGGACTAGTTCCGCTTTCAAAGCACAGACAGAGTACTGACATTCATTGACACCTATTACATTAAATAAATACTTACACCTGTGGTAAAAGCCCAGTGATATTTGACATTTCGGAGACCTCACTCTACACTAGCGCCTCTAGCAGCAAATTTCAAAGCAGTAGCCCTCATTATAGTTAACAGGAACATCTATAATACCCTAAATAAAAACTAGTTCCTTTTTTGTTATTAAAATAATTATTTTACTTTAGTATTTTTTAAATTGTTAACTTTTTATGACAAAATTAAGTACTAAACTAACAATTATTCTTCTACTGTAATCACAGTTATAAATTATACACCTGAACATACAGAACAGTAATTTAGCTATAGGAATTTCATGTTATCTAATATGCACACAAATTTACTTATTACACTTTGACTAATAACTATTAATTATTTTGCGACTAATAATCACTATAATAATTATTCAAAGTTTATCTCTTATAACAATCCTAATACTTGTCTATCAATAGATAAATCATCATTTAATTAAAGTCATGATGGATCATCATCTGAATCCAGAACAGAAGAATCGTCGGATGAATCACTGCTCGAATCATCTGAACTTGAATCAGATGTGTCAGTATCATAATCGCTTATTAAATCATTCAATTTATTTAAGCCTGGTAACAATGACATTGAAGCCATTTGTACTGCCATTTCGTTTTCCATAATCTGGCTTTCTTCCTGTTGTACCATCACTGCAGCTGCCTCTAGTTCCACAAGGTCTAATGCAACATTATTCTTTGTTATGTTAATGTTAGCGATGTTATTGCTCAGTTCATCAAACTCTTCTGCCCTACACTTTTGTAGAAATATCAAATAATCCTTAATGTAAAGCTGGTTTAAAATATACCGAGCATCATTACTCAAATTGAACATTTGGTGGATACTTAACATACATTTTATAACATACTTCTTTCCTTTCCTCAGTAATGATACAAGATCGTTCTTTACTTTATTGCATAGATCAAAGTTCCTAAATATTGGATAGACAAGTGCTCGACGATAGCAAGCTATGAGAACCTCCTTTGTATCTTTGAATACACAGAACCAGCTTAATGTTGCTGATAATTTATTGATTGTCCAACTGGACTCCACATTACTATCATTCAATGTTGTCCTTTTATCATAACAATACCCAAAAAGTATATCTACAAGACCACAAAAAACTTGCTTATATTCAGAGTTGCTCAAAATGTAATGTTTATTGGGCAATTCTTTTAGTATAGCCACCTCTTCTTCTGTAAAATCTATATTTCTATCAAAGTCAGGGCAGTCCCACAACATTTTGGCATCTAAGTAAGGTTCTAGGAGTTCTTTGTCAAAGAAATCTGCTAAATAATGATCAGAGGAGAATTTATGGTCTTCATACTTTTCTCTCAATGCATTCCTTTCATGAACTGCCACTTGTTCAGGTATTCTCAACTCAAATATTTGTGGAAACTCAGTACCTATTTCTTTGAACTCTGTCGATATTTTGCTCGCGAATCCGAAAGAGTATTTCTCGCTAGCATCGTCTTCTTGCTCTTGCTTGATCGTAACGCCGTCTTCTTCTAGCATTTCTACCAAGTCCGGATTAACATCTGGTATGTCTCTGGGAGCCAGCAAGCTGGTGATCATGTCGAGATTTTCGAAATGTTCCCCTTGATTCTCTTTATCGAACGTAAGAGTAAAATCTCCCGAGTCGGAAGTATACGACCCTCTCGAACGATCATTCTCAACTATACGTCCGGGCAGCCGGAGTCTTAAAAAGTAAGGGCTGGATACAAACAAAAAATTCTCACCGTCAACATCGATCTCGGTTTCGCCGATATTTGTATACGGTGCATGCACTGTTATGAACACGTGGTTCTCGTCTTGGGATAACTTAAATCGAGGAGTAAGCATATTGATGAGAAGAAATTTTATACACGCGGACACTAAACATTGATTAACTTTACCATGCGTGAATCACATTACTAGGTGGTACCGTGGTGCCGTGGTATGCAATTCAGATTAATTCAGAAACACAAAAGAAAATTCTGCAACAACAAATAACAACAACAATGAAGTTTGGCTTTGGATGAAAAAAAAAAAATAAGTTTGGATTGAAGTTGAACCATCACCGAGAACCATCCTTCTCTATGGTGGATTGAACTTTGAAGCAGAGACAATGAGACATGAAGAATGCTGTCAGAATTTCACACCTTAAGAAATCTGTGGAATTTCAGAAATGCTGTATTTTTTATTTATTTAACTGGTTTAACGGCTCTGGATTCTAGTTCTACTGGGTACTGTATTTTTTTAACGATAAATTACAGACCAAACTATAGACCTTTGATTAGGTACATAGAGAAGGATGTGCCCTAACATATTTAAATTGAAGCTTCCTTTATCCTTAAAATGGCGCATGGGCGGAGGTTAATGCGGGCATTAGGGCTGAAATTATCGATACCTTTGATTATGTCGATACTTATATACCTACTCATATAAAATTATCAATATATAATTAATAAATAATTAAACATAATTTTTGAAAAACACTTGTATTCGTATTTTATAATGAACAAGCTGATGCCCGCGACCCCGTCCGCGTGAATTGAGGTTTTTTGTATGAAAAAAAATTTTTTTACTCATCGTTTCATAAAGAAGACAAATATTCATTCGGAGGAAAAATACGGAGAGAGCTGATGATTAAGGATTTCGAAGACGGATGAAGAGCACAGCCAGGGTATTCAAGATAGGTGGGGTGTACTCGACCAAATGTCACTCGAAACTTCATCCAATTACACAAATAATACAAATTTCGTCGGTGTCTATCTCGGAGAGTATAAAAGATGGAAGAGTGGTTTCTTGGCAAAAGATGATCAGGACATGAAGGTCTACTTGATGAACAGGAAAAAATTCAAGATGGCGGAATTTATTTTTCCATAGAGATGTATGGCGAATATTGAAGAGGCTTACAAGTGTAGAACTATGCAAGACTTTAATGCGGTTTTTTTACAAGATTTGTTCTGTATGGAAGAATTGTCGGCTTGCTGTTAGGAAAGCCAAGATGGCGAAGTTCAATGGCACCCAAAGGTTTGTCAGTGGTATGATATTGATATTAATCAACTAACGAAGATTTCTTTGTGTTTTTACTTCAACGGTCTCTTACACTGTATGCATGTCTGGAAAGTTTATTTACATTAAAAGGCCCTTTTAGATATTTAAGGGGTCTCTGTTTTATGTTTTCTTATGAGAATTTTTTTTACGTCTGTCGGACGCGTGGACCTCTGGCGCTTCCACTGTGCTCGCTAACATAGCAGTGTGTTGTTTACTTCAGAACACGTAGGCAGTAAACACTAGGATAGAAGGAGAGCAAGTAAGTAGACAATGGGCCGCGCGGTCTACGCGGGCGGGTGCGGTTCCATTTCAAAATTTGTTTTTAAAGAAGAACTCTCCATAATTTGTCTCCACACTAGACCAACGAGGCAGTAAAAAATAGTAATTAGTTAATATGATACACAGTAACTGCTTACCACTTGAATAGACACTGTAATTTTCGAATACGAGACACCATCCCGGAGATCGGGTGTCTTAATCACAAGGTTATCATCGCTACAGCCTAAAATGAGTTTGGTAATATTATAAGTAAAAGCTGACTGTTCAATTTCATCTCTCAGAGTGAGATGATATGAAATTTTAATTTTATCGATACTCAATTTATTTGTAAACAATACAATCCCCACACTATATAAACACTCAAACAAAAACTAATGAAATAATCCAAATTTTCGGGGATAGCGCAAAAATTGACGTGTTTTGGATTCAGTAAAGAAGTAGCAGTAAGCTATAATTAGTTGAAATAACTTAAAGTACTCGCCACAAAAAGAAAAATAAAAACAACTATGTTACTCACTTATGAAATGAAATTCCTGGGCGTTTTACAATACTATTATTACGACACCCCACAACTGAGCACTTCACCATTGTTGATTACACAAAACTGCACAAAACTAAGCAAAAACACATAAAAATATTATGAAAATATTCACAAAACTGGTAATTAGCCACAACCAAAACACCGGAAGCAATACAGACGCCATATAAAGGTACAAAAAAATTGGCTTCAATTGCAAAATTTGATGACGTCATATGACAATTGCCTGACACGTTCACGCAATAACATAATACACCTGTCTCATTCTAAAAACGTAGCTTTCAATAAGTAAGAATGGTCAAAACATGTTTTATTAACAAAATGCATCGTATAACTATAATTGAGTAAAATGTAACACATCCTTCTCTATATACTTAATCAGAGCTATAGACCAAATTATCAAACTATAGACCAGAGACTAGTTAAATCATGGACGTACTAATACCGCCATGAGATAAATAGACTATCATTTTCTTTATCACCCATTTTAGACAAACCGTAGATGAAACAGGAGAATTGCTTTGATGAAAATTGTATAATTCTATGAAGCGTTGTGTAATAATTGTTTCAGTTTTTGTTCTTTATTCCTAACTAAAGTAGTTAACTATGTTCTTAGTTCTTTCGGGCTGTGGTTGGATAACTACGCGTTTAAAATGTTACGTATGGTCCAAGTGTAAAACTATGGCGACTAAGTCTATTATTATCAACGAGTTCCTAACGTTCGTGCAAAACAAGATAGATTTGTTAGATGAACTAAGTATAGTGCAGATCTGTGCCACGAACTTCACGGATTTGGAAATCGAGGATGGCAAGAGAGTGTTATACAGCGAGTGTGGTGACGGCGCGGCCAGAAATATACAGAGAAAAGGGGATGATAAGAGGAAGAAAAACATTAAAGACGTAATCAAGCTCCTTAAAGAAATCGACCCAGATGTCACGCCAACTTTTGTGGCGAGGGATCTTAATCGCCTGCCACCCGTCTCCTTTGACCACGTGGACGTAACCCGCTTACTCAAGGACATGTCCATGATGAGAGCCGAATTGACGGATTTTAAGACGAAGTTCAGTCTTGAACTGGCGGATTTTCGGAGTTCTTTAAACTCGCAGCAGAAAGAACGCGGTGTCACTCCACCTAATATTATAACGCAAAAAGAACGTGGTGTCAACACACCTCAAATAATGACGACCCCCAAAACGAAAAAATCGCACACACCACAGATCCCGCTACCGCTTGTGAATGCACCGCGCCCCACTCTCGGACACGACGAAGTGGAGCTAAGTTCGCATACGCCGACTTATCGTGATATAGTTCACAGTAAGGACCGCTCGCAGCAAGCGAAAGCAGCCCGTATGCACAATGCGACTTCGGGTGGAGTTTGCGTGACTGAGGAACGCTCGACTGTGCAAGAACTACCGTCTAAGCCTGGAATTGTATATAAAAACGATGATTTTAAAATCGTTGAATACAAAAAACGGAAACCTAAATTAACGAATATGAGAGGGACCTTTTCCAATCAGTCGAAAATACAAGTGGCCGATCCGGAATGCTCGATTTATATCTCTCGTGCGCTGAAAACTGTAACGGAATCGGATATAAAAGAACATATTCGCGACATGGGGCAAGAATGCCTCAGTGTTGAACGTCTGTTACAAAATAGGGAGACTTCTTTTAACTCATTTAAGGTTAAGATACGAGCGAGCAATATAAATAAATTTCTAGATGCCAATTTTTGGCCTACAGGATTAGTTTACCGACGTTACAGAGAACGACAGACACGTACAGTTTTCAAATAACATAAATAATATGGGAAGTACGACTTTATCAAATATAACACTAGCTACTTTTAACTGCCGTTCTATTAAGAGATCTGCCGATCAAATAAAGAAATTATCTGAGTGTGTTGATATCCTAGCCCTCCAGGAAACTTGGCTTCTTCCGCATGACCTAGGTTTTGTGAATGAGCTCAGTGAGTACTTCAGCTGCTTCGCAAAATCTGCTGTAGACACATCGGCGGGACTACTGAAAGGCCGACCGTTTGGGGGACTCGCATTGATGTGGCGTAAATCTTTGTTTCCTACGGTATCAATCATAGACTGCACCAGTGATAGATTGGCGGCCGTACAAATTGACTTGGGCGGACGCCATATATTAGTGATGAGTGCCTACTTACCTTAATATGACGATGGAAGTGAAGATAGTTTAGCGGACTTCATATGTTGCCTAGGTAACATTGAAGCCGTTATTAGTGACACCGATGTCGAGGCCGTCTACGTGTTGGGTGACTTCAACGCACATTCAGGCACTAGATTCGAAAATGAGCTTTTGGATTTTTGTGTTGATCATACTTTAATATGTGTCGACAAAGAAATGTTAAGTCCGGACACTTTTACGCATATTAATGACGGCAGTGGTGGTAGGCGTTGGTTGGACCACTGTGTAGTGACGGCAGCTGCGCGCGCCACTGTCACCTCGGCTAGAGTGGATCTTGGTGTGTACTGGTCGGACCACTATCCCCTCTTAATAACTTGTAAAATGAATATGATCCCAAAGAAAATAATAAAGTATACAGAAGACAAGACCTTAATCGGTGTTCGATGGGGCAATAGAAACGATAGGGAAACTAACTTATATAATAAGACCAGGCTGTGATATTTTTTCAAGTGATTTTATTCTGTCTAGTCATTTTGAAGGCTGTATACATTGTAATTTTAGTTGTTTTAAAATATGTCATAGTCATTTGTATTTATTAGATGATTATTAAAATAATATTGTTAAGGCTTTGCAAGACGCTGCAAAAAATAGCGTTACTAGTCGCAATGTACGGGGCCGGCACAAAACGGTGCTGGGTTGGAACAGCCACGTTCGGGAGAGTCACCAGAGAGCGAGATATTATTTTAAATGTTGGCTCTGGTATGGGAAACCTCCATCTGGAGAGATTTTTAATGACATGGTAGAGAGTCGCAAAGTTTTTAAAAATAAGTTGAAGTGGTGCCAGAACAACGAGGACCAGATACGAATGGACATATTGGCTACACATCAGGCAAATAAAAACTTCCCTAAATTCTGGAAAACAACAAAACGCCTCGACTATAAGTCCAACTTACCTGCGAGCGTTGATGGTGTGCATGATTCAAAGTCTATTGCCGACTTGTTCTCACACCACTTCAAAGTCAAACCGTTGCCTGCTAGTAATGTACAGCACTGTGTGTCTATGCCCAGTGACTCCAGCGGTACCGATGTTGGTACCCTTCTGTATACACCGGACGCTGTTGCCAAAGTGGTGAAAAAAATGAAGAGGGGTAAAGCCTCAGGTTTTGACGGACTGAGCTTAGAACACATTTTATTTGCAGGTTTTGACATTTTTCGTATTCTGGCAGAATTATTTACGTTTTGTGTAAATTCTGGTTACTTGCCCAAGAACCTCATGAGAACGGTGGTGGTTCCAATCCCTAAAAATAGGACCGGTGACCTTTCCAGTCTTCAAAACTACCGGCCGATTTCTTTAGGGACCATTATAGGTAAAATTCTGGAAAGGCTATTACACCCGACTATATGCGACAACATAAGGGTTGACGACACGCAGTTTGGTTTTCGTTCCGGACTTTCAACAGATTCTGCAGTCTTCTGTCTGAAATCAACAGTTAGCTACTATACAAAAAGAGATACTTCTGTTTATGCTTGTTTTTTAGACCTGAGTCGTGCCTTTGATTTAGTTAACTATCAGCGACTATGGCACAAGCTAATAGCATCTAATGTTCCTAGTAAGACTGTAGATCTGTTGAGATACTGGTACGAAAACCAGACAAACTTTGTGAAATGGGGCGACGCCGTTTCTAATGATTATATATTAGAGTGCGGCGTTCGTCAAGGTGGGCTTACCTCTCCGGACCTCTTTAGCATATATGTGAACGATCTGATTGAGGAACTTAGAAGTACAAGGATCGGTTGTCATATAGGTACAACTAGCGTGAATAATCTCAGCTACGCTGATGACATGGTGCTTCTAAGTCCCTCAATCAGGGGACTCAGGAAGTTGTTGGCTATCTGCGAGCGCTACGCGAGAGAACATGGTCTAAAATATAATGTGAAAAAGACGAAGATGATGGTGTTTCGCTCGGGCAAAGGTCCGGTGAGGGTTCCGTTGGTTTGTCTAGAGGGTGTACCTATTGAAAAAGTGGATCAGTTTCGGTACCTGGGGCATATCCTGACTGAGAATTTACGAGATAACCTCGATATAGAACGTGAACGGAGGGCTCTGGCTGTTCGGTGTAATATGCTCGCACGCCGTTTTGCACGGTGCAGTTCTGAGGCGAAGCTGACGCTGTTCAGAGCATACTGTCAATGCTTTTACACGTGTCAGCTTTGGTTCAGCTGCACCAAAAGCGCACGTAGCAGCATCAGAGTGCAGTATAATAACGCATACCGCATTCTGATGAAACTGCCTAAATACTGCAGTGCGTCGGGCATGTTTGCCGACGCCAGAGTGCCCGATTACTTTGCGGTCATTAGATCTCGGGTTGCGGCATTTTGGTCCCGCATCCGTGATTCTGAGAACGAGGTCCTCAGGGTTTGCTCCGAGTGCCCAGATAATCCAATATTAAAGTACTGGCTTTCCGTGCATCGTGGCAGTAACTGTAAATAGTACGAATCCCCGTTTGGGTGAAATCTTAGTTGTAATGTCTCATTTTATTTTATTTTATGTCCTTTTTATTTTTATTTTTTTTTATATCTTATTTTAACTATTTGTTACTATTTTGTTTTAAATGTACTTGTAATTTAAATTTGTATTGGGTGACAATAATGCCTGAAATAATTAATGACTATTATTATTATTATAACCTGTAAAAACATAGTTACTTCGCTAACAGAGTTCAACGTTTGTCATGTTTTATCGTCTCAAAAATAGCTATTGTTTTAATAAAATGATCAATGCTTTATTTATTTCACATAGGACAACTTGTGACACTTATGATACGTCAAGACTCTACCACCGGTTCGGAAAATTCTACCGAGAAGAGCCGGCAAGAAACTCAGCACTCAGCAGTTGCTCTTTTCTAAAAAAGAAAGAGGTTACAGTAATTAGGTTTTAAAAAACCGGCCAGGTGCGAGTCGACTCACACACCGAGGCTTCCATACAAACATGTAGGTATATTTAAAGTAAAAGTTATGGTATTTTTATTGCTAAATGAAATCTATAACATTAGTAAGTTTAAAATTATTAAAAATATTTTTATTATAATATGATGTAACTAAAAATTTATGCTTTTCGAAATTTTTCCTTTATCTGTTCTTTAAGACGTTACTTCGTACCAAATTTCAACATTCTGAGTTCACGGGAAGTACCCTGTAAATACACCTTAAACGGCTGTATCGATTGCGTTGGCTAAGAAGTTTGATTTTTTCACAGCTCCAAGGAACAGTAGACCTGAGTATTTGATATGAATTTCAGCTTGATTCCTTGAAACGCTTGATGCGTTCCTGAGAAAAAGGGTCTTGACACACAGACTGACGGACAACAAAGTGATCCGTTTTTTCCTTTTGGGGTACGGAACCCTAAAAAATGGCTAGAACTACACTAATAACATTGTTAAAGCTTTAGGAAATTGATTTGAAATTAAATTACTTTTAAAATCCAGATTATATATCCAGACTATATTGATGCTAGTTGATTTTTACTTTTCGTAAAAATATTATTAACAAAATAAGTACATAGGTAACTATGTTTATACTTACACTTCGTAATTTTTTGTAATTTAAGTAATGTAATACGGGTACGAAATAAAATAAGAGTCAAAATGCAGTGCAGTCGACTCAACCGGACACGTTCAATGTTCAAAGGCCTCGTCCTCACCCTATTGTTTTCTCAATATATTTTATTTTGGTCACCGTTTATTTTTGGTTTCCCCTCCACACGCAAAGTATCATCAGTAAGTTTAAAATAAACAGGAAGCTGGTTTTAATTTAAAACAGAACAGTTAGCTGTTTCCCTTACTCTCTCGGGTCATATATAAAAGTAACAGAAAGAGCTTTTTATTTATTTTGATCTAGTATCATTAAATAATTAAAATTAATGTTAAGTAACTTTAGCATACTTCCAAAACAGAGGAGGTTCTCAACTCAGCGTATGTTTTTTTTATTAAATAATAAATTATTTATTGTTATAACTTTAAATACCTAATTACCTAATAATAATTTGTAATGGAAAGGCACAGTGGAAACGACAACCCTATAGCCAATACAGATGAGTAATAAAACTTGCAAGTTTGCAACTTGCAAATTTTTTTGCTTTGATTTGACAAGTTGACTATTATAATTTGACAAGTGTATGTCATGCAAAATGTAAATATTGAATTTGCGAAATTGCGATTCGGATTTTCTGTATATTTCCACTTGTTTCATTTTGTTCTAGTGAAAAAAGTGCGGTTTGGATGAATCCTCAAGCATAAGGCAAACCACAATAAAAAAGATGCCATCAGGACGAAAACGATGGAATTTGCATGGTAAGTAATATGAATTTTTTGAATAATATTACCTACCTAAAACTCAATACAAATTTACATTCCAATAAATTATTAAGTACCAAATAATGTATTCTGCCTGGAAATCTCATAATCTCATCTCTCCTATTTGATGTCACATAACTTTTACTTCTCGATCTCTAGTTTAATCAATTTTACGTGGGCTTTGACCTTGTCTTATTGAATTAAGTAGGTACTTGACACAACTTTTAACACTAGGTCACCTTTAGAAGCCCTTTTTTAAAAACTACATTTAAAAAAAAAGTTGGCATAAAATAAAGTTGTAGTAAAGTTTGAATAATGTAAGTAACTAATACCTACATCTCTGTGCCACAATTTATTAGCATTTTTGATAAAGAATAAAGCCGATGTAAAATTTAAAAAATAGTCAATTTAGGTTTGTAGAGATTTATTTCCCAAAAAAAGAACACAAGTTCACTTACATGAGAAACTTACAATAATTTACACTTAAACATATTATTAAGTAAGACCAGTATGGTGACATTATATTATAAAAATATCTATTGTACATTGTAATCATAATATTAATGTTTATTAATCTTATTAAAAAACTTGGACAGTTGCGAGTCTCTTTCATGACAGTGAAAGAAAAATCAGTCAGCCATGTCATGATTTTATGTTAAGGTTAAAATAAAGGGCTGTCATTTTAGTTTAGAGATTGTGTTGTACAGAATTAGCCACAATGACTTATCATCTATGGCGAGTGTAACAGTTGGTACATCATAGCAGATAATATACTTTTTGAGTGTTGGTATTCCTTCAGATGGACCACAAGGCTCTTTGCGGAGGCTTCGGAATCAGTTGGCCGAGGATGGGTGTGCGGAATCACAGGTTGTACTGGCTAAGCAATTGTTGGAGGAAAAATGTGGTAAGCATAGAGACCTGCAAGGCAATAATGTAAAACCTGCATCAATCATTGTTACAGTCTCAATCAGGGCTACCGCGTTTAAATTCGCCGCTAGGGGCGCTAGTGTAGTGTGAGGTCCCCGAAATGTCAAATATCACTGGGCTTTTATCGCGGGTCTAATTATTTAATTAATGTTATGAATATTTAGCAATAACCGATTAATTATGGAAGATGTAAGATACGTGCCAAAGAATGCCAGTGCTCTGTGCTTTGAAAGCGTAGCTAAGAAAAATAGGTGCAAAATTAAGCGGATTCTTTCGAACAGCTAATTCATAGGTTATTATTTCCCTGGTTCCTGTATGTTTACTATTTAATATTTAAAAAAGAGTTCTTTTTTCACAAATATGCTTGTTTACCGAATATACAGCTATACTTCAGGACCTTACTCGCAAGTGGAGCCAACTAGTGAGCATAAAAGCGGTAGCCCTCATTGGTTTGATTGGCTGAATTTATCATATTTTTGCTGCATCAATGGATTTTGACCAATAGTGGAAGAATACTAACCAATCACAGGTGATTGCGATTGTTACATTGTGGCTGTCATTTTTAGGCAATCACCCTGCTGATGCCTTATTAAGTTAAAATTACAGCTACACTGTAATAATCACCTCTAATTGGTTGAGTTGCTGTTGACCAAAATCCATTAATGCAGCTCGAATATTTGCAATTATTCAGCCAGTCAAAACTATTGAGTATGATTTTGCTTAACTTGAACTTCTCATACTACTTCTTGATGGAGTCTTATTTTATTTTTTTAATGGACATGCTTTATTCTTTATTTTTGTTCTGCTACAAGTTTGCTCTTGACTGTGGTAAGTGAAGAATTTACTAGCTAATTCCCGCGACTTCGTCCCCGTGGATTGAGGTTTATCGGTTCCCACGGGAACTCTTTAATTTTCCGGGATAAAAAGTAGCCTTTGTGTTATTCCAGACTTATAATCTACCTCTGTGCCAAATTTCAGCCAGATCCGTTCAGCCGTTGGTGCGTGATTGAGTAACAAACATCCAAACATCCATCCATCCATCCAAACTCTCGCATTTATAATATTAGTAAGATAATGCAGTCAAAGGTGGTAGCGGGCAAACCTGTTAGGGGTATGGCAGTTATATTAACGCCAAACCCCCATTCAGTTTCTATATTATATTAGTGTAAAAATCACATGTGTAACAAAGTCTCTATCTACAGCTCATAGATTATATATTTACTACCTACAGCTTAATATATCAGTTAGTCAATTCACATTTTTAATAAAAAATATTTTATTTGCAAATATGGGTACAGATATATGTCTTAAAATAGTATTTCCCTTGCATATTGTACCATATAACGCAAATTGTTAGGAATTAAAATGAGGTTTACTAGACATTTAAAATTCATCTTAAGTGTTACATAGCTACATTAAATTGTGCTGTAAAATAAAAGCAATTAAATTTTAAAGGTACGAAAAGAAAAGAATAAACAATAAAGTGTCTTTCTATTTTTGTAGAACTGGAAGCAGATAAGATATCCAATTTTAAACAGGCCCTAGAATGGCTAATTTGTGCTACTGAACAGGCGCATCCAGAAGCTAGAAGAATGCTTAGAAGGTAAGGAGTACAATACATTAGCAGTTGCTCTTACTTCACTGCTATTAAAACTAAAGTAGACTTTAGTTTTGCTTCCGACCCTTTGCTGATAAAAATATTAGTGCAGAAAGTTTAGGGACCTAGAAAATTAAATTAAAAATCATTTCTTACTAACTAAATTACTTGCAAAAACATCGCGCTGACACATGTGCGCATGGAAAATGTTATTCTCGGCGTGATTAAATGAAATTTTGCGGCTCCATTGTAATCTTGTGCCTTCCTCCAATCGACGTTTGGCAGTCTGCAAGCGAAAAGCTTCTCTGTTTTAAGCCGCATCTTTTGATTTTGGGTAACTTAAGCCCAGTACATTGTTTTTACAGTGCCAATTCGATAGATCGTAATCGAGTGTTCGATCGCATTAGCGTCAAACTAAAATGAACCTTAACTGAATTGTTGTAAGCTTTGAGCTTTGAATCCAGACACGCGACGCCGCTATCTGTATGCAAAATTTGCGGGAGTAGAGCCGGGAAAAGGTAGCAGACTGAAAGACAGACAGGTTTTTAAAAGATTAATTATTTATTTATAGGTCGTAAATTTTATCAACCGACTTCAAAAAAAGGAGGAGGTTCTCAATTCGACTAAGGGCATACTTCCCAAGTCGTCCCATATAAATTTTATCGAAAATGGTCGAGCGGTTTTTAAAATATCAACAATAAAATAAGTACTTTGTATAGCGTGTGCTTGTTGTTGCAAAGTTGGCGCGGGAGTTTGAAGTCGGTTGTTTAAAAAGATTTTTTTATATTAAATTATTTTTCCAAAAAGTTCATAATAAAAAAAGGTCTTGAATGTAATGACATATTTTGTCATTGTCATTTTATGAACGAAAATCTGACACCCTTTGGGAAATACGTGCAAAACAAGACGAAATCAAATTATTCATAAAATCTTATTAAACGTTGTACATCATAATAGCTATTGTTTCGATGAGTGAAATTACAAGAAAATGATATGAGGTAATGAACAAAGAGCTGGTGGAAAATGTTGGGGGCCTACTAGATAAAAGCTAGAACTGGCAAATACACATCAAAACTTCTTGGAGTCTCTTAACTTTTTCGTATCCTAGATTATTGTATCTGTTTTGGGAGGCATCTGAGGTCTGTAGTTTGTTACTATCCAACAATGACGTGCCACCAAGTGTTTCAGTTTCGGCAATCCGATGCGATGCTGCGTAGGAACGTCGACTTAAAATCAGACTAATATTATAAATGCGAAAGTGTTGTTTGTAGGTTTTTTGGTTTTTCCTTCAGTCACGCCGCAACAGACCAACGAATCGACGTGATTTTTGACATGGGTATAGTTGAGAACCTAGAGAGTGATACTTACTTAGTACTTTTATCCCGGAAAATTAAGGATTTCCCGCGGGAATTAAAAAAACTTAAACCACGCGGACGAAATTGCATACAGCTCTTGTCCAGTACATCCTCAAAATATCCCAACATCTCTCTTGCTCACATAATACACAATTGTTTAGCATTCTTTCGAAGCGAAAACAAGAATCTCTTTGGCATTGTTTAGTCCATTCCTATAACTTCGCCACATATCTTGTGCTACAGTTTTAATTACTATAATTCCATAATTTTCAATCACTTATAAGTACTTTTTTTTTAAATTATAAATGAATGGAAATCATAACGATTTTGCTGATTGGAAAATAAGATGGGATAAAGTACGCGTCGAGCTACACAACACTATGTAAGATCTAGATAGTAAATTAGTGTAAATAAAGCAAAAGACTCTTGCCATATATTGCCATACCATGCCATACATTGTGATACCATTTCTTCAGCCATACATTCCCAGCGGCGATGGAGAGAGCTATGCTTGGAGTATCCCTGCGTAATCAACTCAGAAATGAGGAGATCCGTAGGCGAACCAGAGTAACCGACATAGCTCGAAGAGTCGCCAAGTGCAAGTGGCAATGGGCGGGGCACATAGTTCATAGAACCGATAGGCGTTGGGGTCCCAAAGTGCTTGAATGGCGGCCTCGCGCCGGTAAGCGCAGCGTTGGACGACCCCCCACTAGGTGGAAGGACGATCTCAAGCGTGTAGGTAGCTGGGGTAGAAACAAGCGGCACAAGACCGTGCTCTGTGGCGATCCATGCAGGAGACCTTCGCCCAGCTGTGGACGTCTTTAGGTTGAGACAATGACATTCCTTTTGGTTGGTTCATTGGGAGGTTTCAGTCGTGGCAATTTAGAGTTCCTTGTGGACACCGATTAGGGGTATCGGTTATAACCCTACCAGGGTTAGCCTGCTACAAACTTAGAATGTATCGCATCGCATACCATCCAAGTGAGATTGTGGTAAAGGGCTAACTTCCAGACATAATTTCAGCCTAATTAAATAATTTTGTTCATGTTATTGCTGGAGCGAGTCAAATCCATGCTCTTTTATCATTTCATATAATCTTCAACAGTATAATAAGCATTTTTCATATTTTTAATGGATTTCGTAAACTTGTGTAAAGGCAAGTTTATAATAGGTTGTGGAATGATAGTGTGGTATTGGTATGATAATAATCTGTTGCTCTTTTTTCCAGGTGTATCCGTTCGGGGGTGATAGACGAGGATAGTGCGCCGATCGTGCGCGCCAAGTCCTGCCTTGCGGCCAGCCGGCAGGAGACTGTGGCCCGCAAGGCTGCGAGGGACCTTTTTGCGAGGTAATACACAGCTAGACAGTGGCCTTCCCGAATAAAATTGTAGTGCCTGCCTGCATCTAGGCTTGTTAAAATAAATAAATGAAACTAAATTTTAACAAATTAACTTAAATGGTACTTACATAATATGTATTCTACTTTTTTAAACTGTGTGGTCGATTGGCCCACCTCCTCAGCCTGTGCCGCAGCATTTGCCCAATTTATTTGAAATGAAAACTAGCTGATGCCCGCGACTTCGTTCACGCGGATTGAGGTTTTTTGGTTCCCGCGGGAAATCTGTTATGCCAGACTATAATCTATCTCTGTGCCTAATTTCATCCAGATCCGTTGAGCCGTGCTGGCGTGATTGAGTAACAAACATCAATCCATCCAAACTTTCGCATTTATAATATTAGTAGAGATTAAATTAAGCATACAAGAAACGTGATATTTCGGTGTTTTTGCTTGACCATAAAAATCTAAGAAGTACAGTGTTAATTCTTATACGATTCCTTCGTTCCACCGTTTCGGACCATCTTTCGGACCCATAGTTTTTGAGTCCGACTCGCACTTGGCTTTATGTATGTATTTTGTGTGACGTGTTTCAGTCTGTCAAACGGGGAGCAATACATAACTACCGTACAACTGGAGCGGCGCATTCGCGAGATTTGCTCCACCACGCTGAGGAAGGACCCCGATGACGATGCTATCGACGACGATTCGCCAGGTATGACGGTTATTCACTAAGTATGACGATTATCCACCAGGTATTACGGTGATTATTATTTTAAGGCTTGTTTCATGGTTTAATGACAAAATATAAAGTAATAACGCGTACGTACCTTTTTGTGGGCTTTTATAGCAGCATTCCGATAAGCAAGTCAAACTTATCTGATCCCGTGGCCAAAATTGGAACTAGTTTTTTAATAGATTACTAGCTACGCTGACACCAGCAGGGCGACCGCGTATCTTTTGCATCAATCATTGATATATCGCAATCACCTCCGATTGGCTGAATTTATGGTATTCTTGTTGCGTCAATGGATTTCGTCCAATAGTGGAAGAGTGTTAACCAATCAGTGGTGATTGCGATGTATCAATATGATTGATGAAAAAGATACGCGGTCGCCCTGCTGGTATTACGATGATTAATAATTTAAGGCTTGTTTCATGGTTTAATGACAAAATATAAAGTTATAACGCGTACGTACCATTTTGTGGGCTTTTATAGCAGCATTCAGATAAGGCCGTCAAACTTATCTGATCCCGTGGCCAAAATTGGAACTAGTTTTTTAATAGATAACTAGCAGCGCTGACACCAGATCTGATAAGTTGACAGACTGTACTTTAAAATGGCAGTTTTATATGACGTCCTTGACGTCCCTAAAATGAGGATTATAATTCTGAAACAAGAACAATATTATGGTTTGTCTCATTTAAGGATGATAATTATGACAGATGAGAGGTAAAGCAATAGTGAAGGACTAGAGTGAGACAGACTTAAGCAGTACTATGCAAATGGCATCTGCCAAAATTATCATCCTAAATTAGACAAACCACAAAATAATACTGCTTTGAGCGAGGGCAGTAAGCCCCCTGTAGCATGCGCACAACGAGTAAATTTATGTCTATCCGCTATCTCTATTTGTCTACCGAGGCTAACATGTTTACTTGTTTCGTAACGTCAAAAGTAAAGATGAAAGTAATATTTCTTAACTGTGGTATTTGTGGTGTGGCTATTTTTTTTCTTGTAGTACAGCGCATTTTGTGTATGTTAGCGTAAACGAAAAATTAACCGGAAACGACAACATTTCTCTCCACGCGAGATGTCTCGTTGTGCGCATGCTAAGCCTGCTAGTCAGTATAAGACTGAGATGAAAAATGAGAAAAATGTATTATATTTACAGAAGAAGAGAGGGCCTTAGATGGTGAGCAGGCCTTGGAACCCTCCCAGCTTCAAGCCGGTGACCACTTACATACAAATGGCACGATAAGGACACACGATATAGAGGATGGTAAGTGAATTCTTACCACTATAGCCCATTAACGTCCCATTGCTGGGCACAGGCCTCAACTCTCATAGGAGAGAGGTTATATCCACGACGCTGCTCCAATGCGGGTTGGCGGGCTTTAACGGCTATTATCATGTTAGTGATAATAACCGGGACCGACGGCTTAACGTGCTCTCCGAGGCACGGGGGTGAAACACCGCCAACTTCCTAACTCCGGGCTAGTACTGAGAATTTCTAGTCAGAAAATCCCAATTCTTAATTATGGCCCGACCCGGGACTCGAACTCTGGACCTCGTCGGCCGCAGTCGAACATGCTAACTATGGTCTAGTTAGCATGTTCGACTGCGAGGCAGATTCTAACCTCATATGGATGACAATGCATGGTTAGTTAAGTGACATCATTCTAAATCCAATATGGCGGACTCCCAAAGATTGCTAACTGCTTATTTGTATGCACCCCCATAATAGTATGGGTATCAATTAAAATGATTTGCTGAGAAGAATACGAAAAATAAAATGACGTCACGCTAAATTCATTATGGCGGACGTTAAAGCTTGTTTTTAAAAATGTTTTTAATAATTTAAGACTTATTATTGTGTGAGGTAGTAAGGTTGTAAGGTAGGATTGATTTTATTCTTTTCTTTTGCAGATTACTCAGACAGACCGCCACAAAATGACGAAATCCGCAACCTAACAGTAGACAACCTAGTTTCCGCTGCCGTAGATTATTGCCAAGGAGAGTTACCTCTAGTCAGTTACGAATTAACCCTTACAGACCCTAGCATAAAGGCTCTAGACCACATCCCCTTATTGCACCAAGCTTTCCTACACCCCTTAGTCTTTATACAAGTGCTATATCTAAAACTCTTATACTATCTCGGATCGTTTTCCTTCAGACTGTCAAATATCGAATTATCTTTGTTACTTATAGCTTATTTATCTGTTAGTACGGACAGCCTTTACCATTTAGTGCCATTAGTTTTGTACTACGCGAGCATAATAGTCATGACGATATGCACTTTCAAGATGTTGTTAGCCAAAAGACAGTTTATCGATTTCCGGAAATGGTCCGGTTTATTTTTACGGTACAGTGACGGAAATTTGCAGCCGGACGAATCGGAGAATTTATTCGTACGGAACAATTTGGGACCTTTTTTGCAGTTTTTCCTAGCGTTGTTCGTTAATTTGTTTCTATACCCGTTCATTGCTAGCCAATGGGTACCGTTTTCAGAATTCTGTGTACTGTCTTTCTGTTTAATGTTTTTGACATTATTTTCGTTCGGCACAAACGGCAATCCTTACCCAGATGTATTAGCATTGATTTCTTTTGGAATCAACGTTCTAGCGAAGTATCCATATGAAAAAGACACTGTAGTACACCAAGGTTGGAGATTTCTCGACTTGCACATATCGAATTATCCGTCTTATATACTTGGTAATAGCATTGAATTTTGTTTGAACGCTCGGGTGTTTTTCTCATTACTAATACCAGTGATTTTGTTTGTAATGGCACGTAGGAGTAACTGGCAAGGATTTCTGAAGTACACATTACCCCATTGCGTGACTCTGAGTTGGTTGCAAATGTTCATTACTTGCTCCCACGGTTGCACAGCCTATGGGTTGATTAGGGGTACGTTGGCATTAGTATGTTCCTTTTTATTTCTGCCCCTAATGGGCATAGTGACTGTGACACTACCCATATTCGCTTTCCTCCAATACGTGACTATATCGAAGATTTTCTATACTTTGACGGTTTTGGTCGGATTGACTGTTGGACTGGGAGTTACATGTTTGCTGGCGAAATCGGAAGCTACCAAGAAGTTTGTCACTCCATTTCAGGTACTTATATGGTTTTATTTATAAGTTTTTTTCTTCTAGAGTATTAAGAGAAGGTGGGTTGATTTATCATACCCAAAATTTTCGCATAACTGCAGGTCATTTATGTCACTGGTATACCTACAAGTAAAATATAATTTTTGTACACCATAAAAGAGACAAAACAAACAAATCATGGAAATAAAAGTTTAATTCGCTATAATCCGCCACGGTAGACAAATCTATGTGGTACTATGTGTATCTTGCACTTGTAGCTTGCGATATTCACCGCCCAATAAGCCAGCAGTTCGCACTGGCACACCACACCTCACAAATTTTACATATTATTCTGAACGTACGTTTCACTCCAACACTGGAACGACTTCAGGGGGTGTTGACTCGACAAAGCACGATTTGTCGCCAACAAAAAAAAAAAAAAAAAATTGTAAATATTGTATAGATTGTCAAGTCAACATCTCCTAAAGTTGCTGTAAAGTACTGAATATATTTTTCTATTGTGGCGGATTATAGCCAATTAAACTTGTAGTTCCCTCATTATCATGGACTTCCGCAAAGTAACGCCTGCTTCTATCCAATATTTAAAACAAACAAATGATAATGTAGTGTTAATTATTTCCTGGAACTATTGCTGTTTCGGGATGCTTAGATGCATTTTTACCTTCGTAAGAAGCCAAATTCATAAAAAACGGCGACGGTATCAAAGAAACAGACAAAATTTTATAAATAAAATTTCATACATTTTATTTAAAATATTTTTGTTTTCAGCTCGCAGTCGGCCTAATAACACTTGTGTACATAAGCAATCAATTCCTAATACAAATCCAAGATGACGGCCTACCTTCCGGCCTCATAGAAATACTGGGCGATAAGAAAGCGAGCATAAAAAACCTATTAAAAAACGATTTCATGTCAGAATACGACGAAAATACGTATCACATAAGCTGGGACGATTATTACAATCAATGTAACACGCCATCTTGGACCGAAAGCAATATGGCGTCTACGCAAATAAAATGCTCAGTTTTGGACGGTGCTAGTGTTAATTGGGAGGGTTATGTTAATGATGTCAAATTAAAAAGTGTACGCAACCGATGGAATTACTTCGCGAATTGGTTGCCTGGCGTTTTGTCGGAATACTTCAAGTGTTATTACGGCGAGGAATATTCGACTCTATGTCAGAGTACGGAAGGTGCGATGTTGAATGACTGCGACTTTGTTAGCAGCGTCGCGCGGCAAAGCTCACGGAGCTGTCATTTGAACAATTTCAATGAGTGAGTATATTTCTGTTAGTTTCTAAAAACATCTAGAACGAACTCCGTGGTGCAGTGTTGAGCGCTGTTTTCTTAACGTGCGGAGGTCCCGGGTTCGATCCCCGGCATGATCAATTTGGGAATTTATAATTTCTAAATTTTCCCTGGGTTGGCTTGGTGGGAGGCTTCGGCCGTGGCTAGTTACCACCCGACTTGGACCACCCTACCGGCAAAGACGTGCCGTCATTTAGCGTTCCGGTACGATGCCGTGCAGAAACCGAATAGGGGTATGGGTTTAATATAACTTCCATGCCCCTAACAGGTTAACCCGCTACCATCTTAGACTGCATCATCACTTACCACCAGGTGAGATAGCAGTCAAGGGCTAACTTGTAGTTGATTAAAAAAAAAAACTTTATTGAAACACACTTTTTCTATTTATAGGTACACTTATGAAGTAACAGTCAACATGGAAGCGAATGGGGGTCTACTAAAACGCCATGCGGAAATATCTCTAATATTCGATAACGTGTTCACCAATTTCACGCGTCTTTTACGTTCCGATGACAGAATACGCTTCAAAGGTGTCCTTACAAACGAAAATGACTCTTACAATATTGGTAATAAGGACCTTGTAATAAAAGGCCACAAAATTAAATGCGTGGAGTGTAAAACCGCGAGAGGTACAGTCAGCTCGGGAATTAAATATTCATCAAAACTGTCAGAACTGTGTAAAACTATTGTGAACGATTGTATTGTATCGGCGAAATATATATTGAATTTTCTACTGAATCCTATAATTGTTTTTAAATAAATTTTGTGACTGTATGTACTTTTTTGTTTGTTAAACTTAACTTTTGGCATTTTCGACATTTTGTGTGCCGAAGTTTTACAATGTTTTAAACATTTTGATTCATGTTGTGGCAATTCTAACTGTTGTTATACAAATGTTCTAAAACATTTTTAAACTTCTGTGTGAGTAAATATAATTATAAATGAAATGTAAACAAACTGTTGCCTTTGACCATCTAATTTATTGAAAAGCCAGCACAAAAAACTCAGTATAACTTTTCCGAAAAATAAATGAAATTAATTTAATGATCTAGGTTAAAATGCCTTTAAGACTGTAAGTACTTACTTGGGAATCGTAACGGTAAGTTACCTCTCTTTATATTGCGTAGAAGGCAAAGTAAACAAACAGCGTACATTTAACTCTCCAATTTATTCACTATCACACACTTAAAAGTTAATACATACAACCAATGCACAGTGATTTTCGAAAGCAAAACAGATCTTATACAACGCCCCAAAGCCTTATGGCCGCCGGTTCGGTAGTCGAGTAAGCTGTTTGTTTACTGTACCTTCTACGCAATATAAAGAGAGGTAACTTACCGTTACGATTCCCAAGTAAGTACCTACAAGACCTTATTATGTAATTCCATATTAATGTTATATTTTTGGATCAAAAGTATTATACTTACTAATAATAAATGAATCTAATCATGACTCATAATAAATTTAACTCATCACAAATCGAACAGATTATGGACGGAGCTCATAAGGAGTAAGAAATAATGAATTAAACTCATCGGAAATTGAACACATTAATGGACAACACTCAATAATAATGAGTTAATGAATGAACCTCATATCAGAATATAATTTGTGTAAATAACTAGAATATGTTTTGTTTAATACTGTTAAATGGTTGATATTTGTTTAAATTGGCTTAAGACTGCATTTATGAAATACCTACTTTGTAACGTTTTTTTTGATTAGTAGAAATTCGCGATCTTACCACAAAAACCAGAGGCCATACTGCCAACGTCTAAAGCAATAGTTAAGCAATATTACTCAAAAGGACAATGTGATGTCATGTACCTTGACGTCCCTAAAATAAGGATTATACTTCTAAAACACGAAAGTCAACAATATTGAAACAATATGGCTTTAAGCGTTGGCAGTATGGCCCCAGTACGTGCTTTTTCGGTCGAAAACAAAATCGGCCGATTCGAATGTCGGTGGAAAATGAAAGGTTCGGACGTTGAGTCGGTCAAAGAATCGGTGATAAAAGTCTGCCCAATCTGACCTACACAAAATCTGACTTGGGCGGAGGCCTTAAATGATGTCAAATATGGCTAAATCAAAAAATAACTGTCAAAAAAATGTATGTGAAATTGACATTGCCTTGTGTGGGATTTAAGGAGTTTTCAAACCGCACCTAAAGTTTTTGTGGTATGATAGTATTTTTTACGAACTATTGAAAATCTAACAAAACTGTATTTATTAGTGTTAGTGAATAATAAATTATAATATAGATAATAGAATAATGAGAAATGACAACTATATAAAAATTCTGATGGTATTGTTAATTAAAAATTAAATAAATGTATTGATAGATGTATTTTGTGAATTTAAATTATTGTATTAGTTAGACGTGAAAAATGTTTATTAAAATGTGACAATATAGTTTATGTATTTGGTGTAATTTATTCAAAATATATTTTGAATGAGTCTCATTTTTTATTTTTCTACTACGTACCTCAGTTTCCTAATTAGTAAGAAACGATTGCTACAGCTTAATCAGCAATCACGTCTGACTGATTAACCATACTCACTGATTAATGTCCTCCCGACCGAATTTCGGCCACGGCAATCTCCAGAGAGATTAGCCATCTGCGCGGTTGATATTATAGTGCACAAGTGTGTGCGCAAACAGGTGCACTCTCTGTTCCTTTACTCTCAAAGCCCGATGGGACGGGGAAAATCGGACACAACCGGAGAGAGATCAGACGCAGGACTGACGGCTTAACGTGATCTGCATTATTACCAGTATATACATAGTAGTTAATTGGTAGCCTTCATATAAGTGAGAGCTTAAATTAACACAAAAAGTGACAGTATTCAAAAAATTTACTACTAAAATCTAAGGCCCACTCGCACTAACTAAATTTAAATCGGTTAATTCGTTTGGGAGCTACGATGCCATAGACAGATATACAAATACACATGTTAAACTTATAACACCCCGTTTACGTCGGTGGTTAACAGTCTAAACTATGATGAGTGATGACTCCAACATGAATTTTGTTTTTGGTTGTAGGCAAGTAAATAAAATTCAGAGGTATATTTTACTAAGAAAATAGATATATTTAATAAATATCACAAAATAACAGCTTATATATATGACCACTGGCCTAAAAACTAATACAACTGATAGAAAAGTTGTAACATTTTAATAAACAACTTAACCTAAAGATCATAAATACTATTTTAACTATTACTTAAGATTTTAATATATTTAAACTGTATTAAGTAAAAAAATAATCTCAAACATTTATAAATTCGATTAATTGGCGCATCACCTATCTATTAAACAAGTTGCAACATGATTTTTATTTATAACTAGATGATGCCCGCAACTTCGTCCGCGTGAATTGAGGATTTTTGGTTCCCGCGGGAACTCTTTAATTATTCCGGGATAAAAAGTAGCCTATGTGCTATTCCAGCCTATAATCTATTTCTGTGCCAAATTTCAGTCAGAAGATCCGTTCAGCTGTTGGGGCGTGATTGAGTAACTAACATCCATACATCCATCCAAAATTTAAGCTTATGGTGTAGGTATAACTATATATTTTTATATTAACCAATCAGTCTGCAATTAATTATATTGGATTTTCTGCGACCGTACATTTTTGATAACTTCACAACTCATAATAATATGGATAATTAATTGGCCCATGGATATCAAATATAATCAATCAAATCAATCAAATAAATATTATAAATGCGAAAGTTTGGATGGATGGATGTTTGTTACTCAATCACGCCCGAACGGCTGAACGGATCTGGATGAAATTTGGCACAGAGATAGATTATAGTCTGGATTAAAACATAGGCTTTTTATCACGGAAAACTAAGGAGTTCCCGCGGGAACCAAAAACCTCAATTCACGCGGACGTAGTCGCGGGCATCAACTAGTAAATACTATGTCAGAAAAATTCGATCAGCTGTCAACAACAATTGTAAAGTAAGTACAACAATTATTCTAAGTAAGTTTACGTGTTTCCATCGGGCTTTAATAATTGTCAAAGATTTAAATTCCTAGATTAAGAATTCAAAATATTTTTAATCTTAACACCATTGCTCAACCACCTTCGTAATGCCATGTACCATATTCTGGCAACATAAAAATGATTATGATTACATCATAATTTCCAAGTCAACACTCATAAATTGCACCAGCGCCAAAAGACTAGCAAAATCAGTATTCTTACATCCATATAATTATAATAATTAATCAGTAAAATTTTGGTAAAAAGTTGAAGAATCCTGACTTTTGCTCGTACCTTCGATGGTGCAACTGTCCCTAATTTTTATCCATACTATTATATGGTAAATGCGAATGTGTGTCTGTCTGTCTACTACGCTTCTCGGCCCATATTTTCAAACGATTTTAAGACGAAATGCCACTGCCGTATGCCCATACAAACACATTCATCTGTTTTCTCCGTGAATAATTGCAATAGAGAAAAAAAACCACCAAAAAATACATAGGTATATATGCCATGCCCCTATGTTTTCTTTTTTTCAATAAAATCATAATTATAAGAACAAACAACCTACAATAATTGCAAAAATGGTCCAGTTTTACCGCCATGATCAAACATTTGATCAACTAACATACCGAACCAGCCAAAGTCCTTCTTAAATTAATCTTGAAATTTTTTTTTTATCGGTTCAGCTTTCCTGGAGGAAACAGGAGAATACGAGAGTAAGAATTAGTCTGTTTTTACATAGGTTACATCACTAAGTCCTTTTCCCTTTTATATCCCCATAGTCTTTTTTTTAATCCTCTACAAGTTAGCCCTTGACTGCGATCTCACTTGATGGTAAGTGATAATGCAGTCTAAGCTGGTAGCGGGCTAACCTGTTATATTAAAATCATGGCATGGCAGTTATATTAAACCCATACCCCTATTCGGTTTTTACACGGCATCGTACCGGAACGCTAAATCGCTTGGCGGCACTTCTTTGCCGGTAGGATGGTAACTAGCCACGGCCGAAGCCTCCCACCAGGCCAGACCAGGGAAAATTCAGAAATTATAAATTCTCAAATTGACCCTGCCGGGAATCGAACCCGGGGCCTCCGCACGTTAAGACAACAGCGCTACACACTGCGCCACGGAGGTCGTCTATTATTATACCAGAAAATTAAGGATATGCCGCGGGAATAAAACAACTTAAACCACGCAGACGAAGTTGCGGGCATCGTCTAGTGATATAAAATCATCATCTAGTAATATAAAATCAAAGAAATGCTAGATATAATGTTTTCCCGGCAATTCCATGGCATCTAGTGTTTTATACACGTCAAACATCGTCGGCCTCTCCTGTCTCATATATTTTGTGCAGTGAAGACCAATGGAGACGAATTCTCTGCATAATTGCGGATTTGAGTCGTTTATTGCTTTGAGACTTCGGTCTTCGAACGGTGCTGGAAGAAAATGAGACTTAAAATTAGTTTTTTTTTTTAATCTTAATTTATTATAGAGGGTTTGTTCAACATTGAACATGTCACCCTCATGGGAACAAAATCATCATTTTACTTCCTACGCTTTACATATGACTTTCTCATTTTGTAGAATAGCTTAGTTCGATCGTAATCAGCAGTGAAATAACTGGCTTAAAATAGCGCTAAACTGGTAGCACCTGGCAAACAAAACGACACCCTATGAGTACGGAACCCAACCGATTTTCGGATTTTTTCTTATACTTGTGGTGTGAGACCTTGCTTCTTGCCCAAAATCAACATAAGTTTGAAATATACAGTAATTCTTAGCTTATTTTTTACCCTTTATTCCAAATATTAGAATACAACGGACACTTCAAATCATGCCCATAAGCGATGAAGAGACCAGAGATGCGATAGAGAAACTATGTACTATAATATGATCTATAACATGTTTCTTCTTCAATAGATCCTTTTTCTTCCAACGAAAGAACCCATATCTACCAACGAAAGAACCTATTTCTACCAAAGAAAGACAGCCAATCACTAGAGGTGTCCGCCAGGGCTGCATACTGTCTCCATTACTCTTCAATCTGTACTCTGAAGAGATCTTGGCAGATTTACTAAACTCTATTCCACAAGGAATTACAATAAACGGAGTGTGTGTCAACAACATCAGGTATGCCGACGATACAGTATTGATTGCTAATTCTGCCACCGGATTACAACAGTTACTAACTGAAGTAGCAAAGGCTGGAGAAGCTAAAGGATTGTCCATCGACGTAGGTTAAGGCCATGGTTATTTCACAAAGTCCGGAAAGTCCTTTCCACCTGAAATTAAGAGATCAGTGCATCGACGTGGTCCCGAAGGTTAAGTACTTAGGCAGATATTTCACTTCGGACCTAGATCACCTTCAAGAAATAAAATGCCGTATCAGCCAAGCTAAAGTGGTATTTCACAGGATGTCCAAGACCCTAAGCAATATCCTAAATTACAGCTCGAGCTAAGATGCCGCCTTGTGAAATGTTACGTCTGGTCCACTCTCTTGTATGGTTGCGAAACATGGGTTCTCAAAAAGGAAGCAACTAACCGATTGCAAGCTTTCGAAATGTGGATATACAGGAAAATGCTTAAGATCACCTGGAACAGCTTTACACCTAACACTAAGGTACTGGAACTAGTCCACAAAAACAGAGAACTCATGTCCACCATCTTGCGGAGAAAAATGGCTTTCTTCGGACATCCTCAAAGAGGAGCCCAATTCTCACTTCCAAGATAAGGATTTGGAAGGAATAATTGCAGGCAAGAGAGCTCCAGGTCGCCAAAGGCGCAAGTGGTTGGACGATATAAGGGAGTAGACGGGGCTTAGCTATCCGAAGCTCAAAGATGCGGCACAAAATAGAGAAGTTTTTCGGATGATGACCGCCAAACTTCATTTTGAAGAAGGCACGCGATGATGATGAGTGCGATCTATAGCGGGCAGGGCGGTGGCCATCTCTATTATGACAACGCCGTGGCTAAACACGTCCCCAAGCGATGAAGAGACCAGAGATGCGATAGCGAAACTACTCTAATATGATCTATAACATGTTTCTTCTTCAATAGCCTTTTTCTACTAACGAAAGAACTTACTTCTACCAACGAAAGAACCTATTTCTACCAAAGAAAGAACTTGTTTGTATGAGTTCTAAGCACAACTTACCAAAATCCACGCCTTCCCGTGCCAACTGATGGACATAGTCGCTCAATAACAGCACAGATCTGGTGCGGTCTATAGCGGGCAGGGGGGTGGCCATCTCTATTATAACTACGCCATAGCTGAATACGTCCCCAAGCGATGAAGATAACAGAGATGCGATAGCGAAACTACTCTAATATGATCTATAACATGTTTCTTCTTCAATAGCCTTTTTCTACTAACGAAAGAACTTACTTCTACCAACGAAAGGATCTATTTCTACCAAAGAAAGAACTTGTTTGTATGAGTTCTAAGCACTACTTACCAAAGTCCACGCCTTCCCGTGCCAACTGGTGGACATAGTCGCTCAACAACAGCACAGATCTGGTGCGGTCTATAGCGGGCAGGGCGGTGGCCATCTCTATTATAACTACGCCATAGCTGAATACGTCCACAGCGGGTGAGAGGCAGCGCGAGCGAAGATACTCGTCGGGAAGGTAAGGACGGGTGCCGTGGACTCTGGAATATTATAAAAAAAAAATTATAATTAAGTATATTATAGATTTCTTAGACGAATTCGGGCCATGTCCTTTATGTTTTTGAAGTGAAACTTCTTTAGCATCGTTGTGATTTGAAAATTCGATGAAACGAAAAAGCGATACCACAAAGAGACCACAAAGAAGAGATAGAATACAAGTTATATTTATCTCATTCTCTCGCAGGCAACTTTTCTGAAATTTCATTTCTGCCGTGTGTGAATTGCACACACACACTTTTTTTTATTACTGCACTATCCCGTGCTCCAGTATATTAATCTTTTCACCAAAGGTTGTCTATATTATATAGAGATTGTCGACATCCCTGGCAACGCCAAAAGAGTTTAGAGTCGGTATTATTTAAAATCTTGTAAGGGTAATAATATAACTGTATATTCTTACCTGGAGACCTTCAAATGCGACCGATCGACCCCATAAGGCCCCTTCCTAGCGAGGCCGAAGTCTCCGATCTTGGGCATCGTGCATTGATCTAGCAGAATGTTGGCTGGCTTGATGTCGCCGTGTATGAGTGGAGATCCTTCCATCGTGTGTAGGTATTGGAGGCCTCTGGAAGGTTACACACATCCTAAAGCTTCCCATTTTTATAACACGTTAGAAATTTTGTCTGGATTTTTTTTATCTATGTTGCGCTCATGTTCTAGTATGTTATAAAAATAAGTTATTCTAGTATGTTAAGAAACGTAGCCCAACGACCACCCCTATAAAACTAGGTTATGTATGTTATAAATTCAGGTTTATTAAACCTAGTGAAATTCTTATATTTTCGAGGATAAAATGTTTAGCGCAGTCTATGTGTTAATTCAGAAAGAAATTTCTAGTTTTCCGGGATAAAAACTAGCCTATATCCAAACCATCCCTGTAATAAATTTCATCAAAATCGGTTGAAACGATGGCCCGTGAAAGCGTAGCAGACAGACAGACACACTTTCGCGTTTATAAAAATAGTATGGATATGTCAAAAATAAATTATAACTTCTCACTGATTATTAAATAGAGAGTCAAAAGACCAAAAATTCACATCTTCGGTTAGTTTTAAGTTTGCTAACCATTTTAAAGTATAGATTAAAGAAAAAAAAGTGCGTTGAAATTTGATGACGTCACAACTATGTATTTCATACAAACTTCCATAGTAGAAGCGCGTTTAAGATTGATAAAGAGTTTCTGATTTGATTGAGTTGTCATCATCCCAATTACCTGGCAACACCGTGCGCGATCCTGTACCGCTGCGCCCAGCACAGAGGTGGATGTACTGTCTTGTGACGTAATCTTTGTTCTAGGGACCCTCCAGCCATTAACTGATACACTAGGCATGCTTCCGGACCTACGTATATCATAGTAACAACAAAAAAATAACTTTAAAAAGTGTGTAAAAATACTACTATTACTACTAGCATGTACTAATATTATATATTAGTTTAATTTCATATATCCACACTAATAATCCATACTTAATACTATAATATTATAAATGCGAAAGTGTGTCTGTCTGTCTGCTACGCTTTCACGGCCCATCTGTTCAACCGATTTTGATGAAATTTGGTACAGGGATAGTTTGTGTCCCGGGGAAGGACATAGGCTACTTTTTATCACGGAAAATTCAAGTTCCCGCGGGAATAAAAAAAATGTATCTCTTCAACCGATTTTGATGAAATTTGGTACAAGGATAGTTTGTATCCCGGGAAAGGACATAGGCTACTTTTTATCTCAGAAAATTAAGGAGTTCCCGTGGGAATTAAAAAAACTTTATCCACGCGGACGAAGTCGCGGGCGTCGCGTCGTCTAGTTATGTAATAATTATTGTGTACTACGCAATGAGTAAATGACTGCCTGGTACAGTGGTTGGCATGTTCGACTGCGGCTGACAAGGTCCCGGGTTCGAGTCCCGGGTCGAGCCATAATTAAGTGTTGGGTTTTTCTGATTAGAAATTCACAGTACTAGCCCGGAGTTAGGAAGTTGGCGGTGTTTAACCCCCGTGCCTCGGTGAGCACGTTAAGCCGTCGGTCCCGGTTATTATCACTAACATGATAATAGTCGTCAAAGCCCGCCAACCCGCATTGGAGCAGCGTGGTGGGTCTAAACTCTAATTTCCTCTCTCCTATGAGAGTGGAGGCCTGTGCCCAGCAGTGGGACGTTAATGGGCTGTAGTGGTGGTGGTGGTGGTGAATGGAGGTAGTACGAGAACGTTAAAATGTTAAGCGCTCTTATAGGTGGGTTTGACATACATCTCTGGTCTCGCACCTAATGCTTACCTCCTAAGCTATATCCATACAACGGCAGTATATTGTCGTGTCGGTACTGGTTGAGGCACATCTCACGAATCAACTCTTTGTTGGTAGCGTCGTTGCTGCTTAATTTCTTGACTGCAACCGGCAACAGTTTCCATTCCCCTACAAAAATAATGACGTCATAATGTTAATACAACAAACAAAAAAAAGATACTTGTTGCGGATTGCGTGTAGGTTGTTGTGAGTTGGAGCAGAAATGATATGCACAGACTCGGTGTTAATATGGCATATATTTACAAATTAATTATATACTAAGAAATTAGGTATATTGGAGTGGGGGAAAACCTTGTAATGATCATGAAGTGCTGACTAAAATATTGCTTATTTAATACTACTTGACAGAGTGTGATCTAAATATAATTAAATTGTAATAGATAAATTGTAACCTACATATCTATGGTCACGTATTTGTAAGTGCCATAATACTAAAGGGTATCTACAAGCTACAAGTAGCTTTAGTTTTAAGATACTGTAATTGATTATCATTAGAATAGATTTAAGCATGCCAATTTAACTAAGTTTAGAGATTGCGTACAACGGAATTACGTTTCGTGCGTGACATAAAAGCGTTAATCTGTCTCTCTCCCTCTGGCATTACCTTTATACACCTGTCCGAATCCACCTTTCCCCAACAGATTACTTTCGCTCCAGTTTTTGGTCGCTTCCCTGAGGTCTTCGTAACTTAACATTGGGATAGCAGACACGTTTCTGAGGAATTCGTCTTCAAATATGTCGGGTCTGCCGTGCGCTGATGATGTATTCTGTATGGATAACAAAAATACAAAGTTTTTCATAATAAGCAAACATTTAAAAAAAAGTGTGTGTGCGTGCAATTCACAGACGGCAGAAGTGAAACTTCAGAAAAGTAGCCTACGAGAGAATGAGATAAATATAACTTGTACTATACTTGTAACTAGCTGATGCTTTTTTTGATTCCCGCGGGTACTCCTTAATTTTCCGGGATAAAAAGTAGCCTATGTCACTCTCCAGGTCCTCAACTATACCCATACCAAAAGTCACGTCGATCCGTTGCTCCGTTGCGGCGTGATTGAAGGACAAACCAACAAACATACACACTTTCGCATTTATAATATTATTCTATCACATTATCTCGCAGGCTATTTCCTATTATGAATATGTTTGTCTCTTTTTGGTGTCGCTTTTTTGTTTCATCGAATTCTAAAGAAGTTTTACTTCAAAAAACAAGCTTTTATCGTCTGTCATATTGAATTTAGTGTGACGTCATTTTATTTATCATATTTTTCTCAGCAAACCCTTTTAATTGATACCCATATCATTGGGGTGTAAAATTACTAGTCCCTCATCTTTGGGAGTCCACCATATTGTATTTAGAATGACGTCACTTAGCTAACCATGCAATGGGGCTGATTCTGTAGTGCCCAATGCCTAAACTAAACTAAAATGACAGCATTATAAATATTGCGAACTCTTTCATAGTACTCCCGGAAAGGGACAGTTTAAAGCTGCAATTTTAGTTTAATTTAGAAATTGTGTTATACAGAATTGGCCACACAGTCATCAAATCATACTAATATTATAAATGCGAAAATGTGCTTGTTTATTGGTTTGTCCTTCAATCACGCTGCAACAGAGCAACGTATCAACGGAGCTTTAATTTTCCGGGATAAAAAGTATAAGCCTATATGTTATTCCAGACTATAATCTATCACTGTGCCAAATTTCATCCCGATCCGTTAAGCCGTTCAGGCGTGATCGGCTCAAACATCCATCAATCCATCCAAACATTTATCGCATTTATAATATTAGCATAGATAATGCAAAGAAATCACATATTTACCTTAGTGCTGTCAGTATTGGAAGATTCTGTTTGCGTTGGCACTACGGCATCACTTCGTGCTGGGACGTGGCGACGCTGTGAACACGTCGATTTGATTTATATAATACTAGCTTATGCCCGCGACTACGTCCGCGTGGATTGAGGTTTTTTGATTCCCGCGGGAACTCCTTAATTTTCCGGGATAAAAAGTAGCCTATGTGCTATTCCAGACTATATTCTATCTCTGTGCCAAATTTCAGCCAGATCCGTTCAGCCGTAGGCGCGTGATTGAGTAACAAACATCTATACATCCATCCATCCAAACTTTCGCATTTATAATATTTATTTGATTATTATAATATAATTAGTGGGCCCGTTAGACGTTGTCCTGCCCTGAACTTAGAACCCGATTGCAGCGCTCCCTACCGGGTCCAATTTTAAATATAAACCAGCCCTGGACCCACTCAGACACACAAAAAAAATTCCATCTAAATCGGCCTGGCCGTTCTCGAGTTTTAGCGAGACAAACGAACAGCAATTGATTTTATATATAATATACTAGCTTTTGCCCGCGGCTCCGCCCGCGTGAAATTCGGTTTTCCGTTCCCGTTCCCGCTCTTGAAATTTTCTTTGCTATAAACCTCACGGAGCCCGAGACCTTTCCAACGAATGCAAAACCGTGGAAATCGGTTCGTGCGTTCTGGAGTTATAGCGTCAGGAAGGAAAATCCGACTTATTTTTATATTATTGATATAGATAGATAAAAATTAGTTGATGCACGCGACCAAATCCCTAGGAAACTCATTAAAATTTCCTGTCATCATGCCCTTTCCTCTCGTTCTCACGTTTCAACTGCCTCTTAGGTCTAATGGTTAGCATGTTCGACTAAGGCCGACGATGTCTCGGGTTCGAGTCCCAGGTAGGGCCATGATTAATTATTGGGTTTTTCTGACTAGAAATTCTCAGTACTAGCCCAAAGTTAGGAAGTTGGCAGTGTTTCACCCCCGTGCCTCGGAGAGCACGTTAGGCCATCGGTCCCGGTTATTATCACTAACATGATAATAGTCGTTAAAGCCCGCCAACCCGCAGTGGAGCAGCGTGGTGGGTCTAAGCTCTAATTCCCTCTCTACTGAGAGTGGAGGTCTGTGCCCAGCAGTGGGACGTTAATGGGCCGTAGTGGTGGTATGTCCTTTCCCAAAATACAGCTGGCGCCAATTAAATAGTTGTGTCTGAAGTTGACTGCAAGACGCGTGGCAATAGCATATTTTCGCGCGTAGACTTCGACAGTTTGTATGAGAACTGCGCAAACTCGCACCTCAGCTCAGAGACGAATATTTGATTGGCGCTAACTATACATCCTATACTGTACTGAATTTCGACAAAATCTAATAAAAAGTAGCAATGCCTGTTTCAGGGATTCAACATCTCCGTGCCAAATTTCATCAAAATCGGCTGAAAAGATGTGAAGCATAGGAGACAGCCAGACACACATTCGCATTTAGAATATTAGTATGGATACCTCGTTATAGCGCTCCACTGGTAATGGTATCAAAGCATCGCTGGCGTCGATCTTTTGTGTTTTCTGCTTGTTTATATTACCTGAAAAATTACAATAATATGGAAATATAAGTATAACGTTTTATTTTGTAGGTCTATAGCCAAGTCTACAGATCCTCAACTATATAATTGCAAAAAATCATGTTGATCCATTGCTCTCTTTAAATATATTTAAACAACAAACCAACAAGCTTTTGCCTTTGAACTAGTCATAACCACAGACTTATAATAACTACCAAGTAAGTAAGTTAAGGACTACCAGTAATAACAGCTATGGTATACTTTTTCTAAGTCAAATGTTTTCTATTCAAATAAACATCAAGTGCTTTGGTATAGCCAAGTGTACCCGCGTGACGTAATATAGTTACTCTAGGTGCCTAGTTGGCTTGGTCGCATAGTATATATACCACTGGATTGGAATGTCATTCCTAATGAGAAGAGCCAACAAGACCCTCAATGGTTTTGAATAAATAATACTTCCATTCAAACATAATTAAAGTATGGATATGTTATTATGTAAAGTAAGTTATTGTACTGGAAAAAAAAAGTTCAAAGTATAGTCATAGGGAGTTTACATTAGGTCAGTTTGGCCATATTCAAATGCAGCCATTTTCGGTCATCGACTTATGTAGACTGTAGTCAGTTGGCCGCATTCGATTATAGCCCATTTGTGTTGACCAAACTAGAGTAAACGTGGTTTCGGTTGGCCGTATTTGGTCGTCATAACCCATAACATAACCGATTAATGGAAACTTGCTGTAGGCTGAAAAACTAATACTTTTACTTTACTTACTTGCTTACTTACTTTTACTTACTTACTTACTTTTATGTTCCTTACTTACCGTCATAAGATAGTGAATGTTTTTCTTTCAATGCCTTGCTGTCATGTTTCTGTAACAGCCTATGGAATTGCTTATCTACAACTGGTGTGAGACATCTCAGTGCTGTGATATGTTTCATGCGGTATAACAACATGAAGAGTTCCTCTACTTTATGGTTTAGTTGGGCCCATTGAGTTAGTAACTGTGCCGTGGGGGATATCTCTTGACGTTTGGCTATCTGTTGAATTTCCTGTAAGCAATGTTTTATTTAAATAAAGAGTTACATTAAAATAAACTTTTATTTAATTACTTACAACATTGATAGATAGGTTAAGGCATTCGGTTTTCAGTTTGAATGGTCAGGGTTTGATCCTTGGACATGTACTTCTAACATTTTTGACTTATGTACGTTTTAATTTTAAGATATTCAATATCAGTTGCTATAATGGTGAAGGAAAACATTGTGAGGGAACATATACATGCCCGAAAGTTCTTCATAATGCTCTCGAAGGTGCATGAAGTCTGCCAATCTACTCTTGGCCAATGTGTTGGACTTTGACCAAACCTTTCTCATTCTGAGTAGAGATTCATGGTCAATAGTTGGCCAGGGATGGGATGAAATGATGAATTATTGTTGAGAAATTGACACTGGTGTGGAATGAATAAATACTTGGACTTACTTACTACCACAGATTGCCAGTAAGGCGAATTCTGTTGTACACTATTTCTTAAACTAAAATTACAGCTCTATTTATATTGTTATCCTCCCTTTCATTATACTCCCTGCAGAAAGGGGCCACACTAGATTTAGAGCTGTCATTTTAGTTTATTTTAAAGATCATGCAAAACAGAGTCGGCCATATTAAGTTACATTACACAAAATTACCTACCTAATGAATGTTACTTAATAACAACAAATTTAAAGTTCAGGCCTCTGACCTATTAACTGTTGATATCTCTAATAGGTACCTATGGAATCTATATTATATTTTAATGGGACCGGTCCCCTACTTGGAGTCCTTCCAAAATAATAAATGAATCATCAAATTATTCAAACTTACCTAAACGAGGAAAATCGTAAAATTATGAAACGAATAAAGTTTCTATAGTATAATTGGAACACCATCCGGGATTTCCAGTGCGATTGCGATGGGCCATCATCACATAATATTCGGAAAAACCCCGAAAGTCAAATGTTTTTATTTTTTAGTTTCACTTACGTTCACATCAAATGCTGAGTACTTCATGTGTTCTGCTAGCTCCTTCCAGTCCTCATCGTTGTCTAAAAGTCTACATAGTTCCTTGTTTATATCGTAAGGCAATTCGTAAATATACATTTTTGGGGTCACGTATTATTAAACTTGAACAACACAGTCACAGGTCACAGCTCACACCAACTTCCTCAAACAAGAACTTTTTGACAACAGCTGTTGACAACTAAACTTTTTTGACGTTAGCGTAATGTTGTTTGACTTTGACATTTAGGTCAATGTCAATTTGACGTTAATCTCTAGTCTATTAAACTTCGATCGTCGAGTTTTAGCCATGGAGGTGGTTTTAGTTTTAATGTTTTGATGACCAGCAGGGCGACCGCGTACCTTTTGCATTAATCATTGAAACATCGCAATCACCTCAGATTGGCTGAATTTATTTTTCGTCCAATAGTGGAAGAATGTTAACCCTTTACCGCATGGTTTTTTTAAATTGGCCCAAATTAATTTACGGCACTATGTGGCCTAGTAGATGACCTAGAAAATTATGAAAAATAAATAAAAGACCCATAAATTTAGAGAAAAATAAAAAAAACATGTAGTTCCATATTTGGAACATCATGCATTTAAGGGCTAATTGAATGCTGTGCCAAATTTGGGACAGTATGCAGTTACAGCATCTGAGCTCCTATTTATTTATATATTTGAATAAATAAATATATACATAAATTTATTTTTATATTTGAATATATAATTAAATAGGAGCTGGATGCTGTTACATATATATATATTTACAGAAAAGGAAATATTTATTATGAATACGTTTTTCTTTGAATTAATGTTAAGTTACTAAAATAAATAAAACAATGTTTAATTTTAAAAAAGTAGTTTGTTTTTTACATTTACACTTAAGAAAAGTTATAAGAGTAAAGATATTATTATTATTATGTTAACATGTGGAATGATTTGAAACAGTTTCTATCCTTATTAAGACACAGATAGCAAGCGCACTTGCTGCAGTAAATAGAAGATTTTAGACTGCAAATTTTGCAGCGCTGACGGTCCTTTGTCCACTTTGCAGTCTTTGTAACGAGACTTTCACTAGGGAAATTAAATTACAAAATAGGCTATCACTATTTTAAAAAACACACAAATCGTACTATTTTTCATATATAACTATGAAAGGATACTAAATTAAGAGCTTAAAAATACGAATATAAAATATAAAATATTTTGCCAATGGAAGTACCATTGCATGATGTTCCATATATGGATAGAAACGTTAATGCATACTGTTCCATATTTGCCCAAGCCTGAAAACCTTTAGTGCATATTGTTCCATATCAGGAACAAGAATGAAGGCAAGTTTATGATGTGATTGAATTTACTAACATGATTTATGATAGAATCAATCAGGATATAGTTATCTTTATACTGAAAACTAAAAACTCATTTGTTTGCACTTAAAACACGTAAAAAATCGTCTTGATAAGTTACCGAATTCACCTTCTATCCAAAACACCAGAATGACAGCATCTGTCATTGAAATATTCAACCAGAGACAAGCAAAAGGTACGCCATTGTTATTTTGCGTTCGGATAGTGTATCTAGCATATGTTGCAGTGTACATCACGTAACACAGATATCATTTCGAGAATATTTTTGAATGATTTTGTAGTGTTCCAATTAGGGAACGACATGCGGTAAAGGGTTAACCAATCAGAGGTGATTGCGATGTATCAATGATTGATGCAAAAGATACGCGGTTGCCCTGCTGACGACCTCCTTGGCACAGTGTTGAACGCGGTGGTCTTACAACCCAAAGGCTGTGTGTGTCCATTATAGTGGTAGGTCGCGGGTTGGATTCCCGGTAGGAGCAATTTGGGAATTTGTAATCTCTGAATTTTCTCTGGTCTGTCTGCTATGCGTTTAACGGGCCCTTTTCATCTTTTTACTTCCCAAGAAAAGCTATAGGCTACTGCTGGGAGGTTATGGGCTATAACAGTGGCTATTTACCTACCACCCTATCGGTAAAGAAATGCCAACGATGCCGTTTTTTAAACCGATTAAGGGTAGGTACATACCTACTGCTTGGATTTAATATTATAACTAGCAACTACCAGCTTAGGTCTGCATCATTCCTTACGTCTAGGTGAGATCGCAATAAGGGCGAACGTCTTCAAGTCGAATAAAAGAAATATAAAAAAAACCGGGCAAGTGCGAGTCGAACTCGCGCACCGAGGGTTCCGTACAAACTGTGACGTGGTAGGCCGTCTACGATGTGGTGGCCGGCCCTAAGAGCGGTGAAAAAATCAAGCTTCTAAGCCAACGTAATCAAAAGATACAGCCGTTTATGCTGCAAATTTTCGAGAAAATATTTTTATTAATTTTAAACTTGTTTAAAATTTTCGACACTCGCAAGGGAATCAATACCTGCAGGGTACTACAAACAAAAAAATTGAACAAGTTTAAAATTAGTATATTTTTATTATATTATGATGTAACAAACAAATTATGCTTTTTGCAATTATTCCTATATCTGTGCTTCATGGCGTTGCTTCGTACCAAATATCAAGATTCTGAGTTCACGGGAAGTAGGTTTTGATTCCATTGCGAGTGTCGAAAATTTTAAACAAGTTTAAAATTAATAAAAAGAAAAATATTATATGATGTAACAAAAAATTTATGCTTTTCGCAATTATTCCTATATCTGTGCTTTAAGGCGTTGCTTCGTACCAAATTTCAAGATTCTGAGTTTACGGGAAGTACCCTGTAGGTTTTGATTCCCTTGGGAGTGTCGAAAATTTGCAGTATAAACGGCTGTATCTTTTGATTGCGTTGGCTTAGAAGCTTGATATTTTCACAGCTCCAAGGGACCGTAGACCTGAGTATTTGATATGAATTTCAGCTTGATACCACCATGCGTTCCTGAGAAAAAGGGTCTTGATACACAGACGGACGGACAACAAAGTGATCATATTATAAGGGTTCCGTTTTTTCCTTTCGAGGTTCGGAACCTAAACCTACCGGAACCTACCTACTTAATGAAATATTTCTATCCATCTCAAATTTATTCTTTAAAACTAGCTAAATAATATAGTACCTAGCAGTCGTACATTTTTGACCTTCTCAACCATCTAATTTTTGCTAATTGAATTTTATTTAAAAAACATGTTCTTCCAACTCTGGTATATTCGTATTATTGTGATCCAAAGTCTTTGTAGCAATTAATTTCTTGTACCACAAAGCGGACGCTCTCGCGGTTCTTTTCTTGTGTTCATCGTCAAAGTCTACCTCGAAGAGCCCGAATTTGATGCTGGAAAAAAGTAATAATAGATAATGAGGCAATTCCAGTGTGCAAAACTGTGCGGCATAAAAAGTGCGGTTTCTCTCGGTAAACTCGCAGTGGATGGGCAGAAAAACACTGTACGATGACGAACTATTGATGGTGAATTGATATTGTAGTAGGCACCAAGGATGGACTTCATGAACTAACAAGTACACTCAGTCTAAGATCCGTATGTAACCACGACCTTCACCGAGCTGTTTAATGGATGAAACCTCTACAATTAGAATTACCTTAGTTACATCCGTTAAGTTACCATGTAACTAAGGCAATTGTTACCATAGTCCATAGGTAACTTAACGGATCGGAACCGCTTGATTTATATATCAAAATATAGGTAATTTTATAACAAACGCGATGGTATGGTATAGCATTGGCTACAACAAAATTGTTAAAAAAAAATAATTAAAATTAATTAATTTAAAAATAGCCTGGACCGGATTTCGTCGGTGTATTTATCTATTACTAAATAAAAATAAAAAGTAGGTTTCACCATTAAACAGCTCGGTGAAGGTCGTGGTTATTACGGATAAAAAGTTAAAAATAAAAATTCTTTTCAAAAAACCGACTTCCAAAGCCACTGCAAATTAAAAATAATTTTGCTTTCTACACACTAAGTAACAGGCTCGCCCGAAGTAGCATAGTGCTCATTTAGGTACTGTGACGCACACTGACGATATTGATATCTCACCATTATGATCTGGCAATCAACAAGAATGAGCTGTACTATAGTTCTCATATCGTATCTAGTTTTGGAAGTTCAAATGAAAAAAAAATATACCAGAACAAGCGCGTGGGCTAACCTGCGCGTGGGCTAACCTGCGCGTGGGCTAACATGCGCGTGGGATAACCTGCGCGTGGGCTAACCTGCGCGTGGGCTAACCAGCGCGTGGGCTAACAACTGACACCTCAAACAGGTTAGCCCGCTACCATCATAGACTGCATCATCAGTCATCACTGAGGTACTTATCTATCATCACATGAGATCGCAGTCAAGGGTTTTGCAAACCCTAAAAACTTGGATTCTTCTTGGGTCTTTTCTTCACCTCTCCAAATATTTACCTATAATATGTAAGGCGGAAGTTTACCAACTTTGAAGACTTTTAACTAAAATAAGAACCAGTTGGTTACCTTAAACCACTGTCCCATTCAAAATTATCCATCAAACTCCAAGCTGTATATTTAACAACATTACACCCATCTATCTCTACCGCATCCAGTATGTTATTTAGGTATTCCCTGTAGTATGATATCCTTTCAGGGTCCGTCAATCCACCTCCGATAGTTCCGAAACCGTTTTCTGTTATAAATATTGGTGGATCATTGCAGTTTTCTTTCACCCATTTTAAAGCTTTTCTTATTCCTGGTGGTATTACCTGAAATATTGTAGAACACAAAGTGTAAAAAATAATTCCCTGCATATTCCCTGTCGCGTATCGTATCGCGTGGATTAATGCAGTCTAGCTAGTCTAGACTCTAGTCTAGTCTAGCTAGAGTAACCAAGCAAAATATTTTTATATTTGTACGAAAAAAATATTACTGACTTTTAAGTCGTAGAGCAAAAGTTGTATTGGATTAACGTACAGTTTTCAAACTAGATAAAGCTCGCGTGGATTAATCTTTTTGATTCCTGCAGGATCTCCTTAATTTTCCGGGATTTAAAATAGTCCTTTCCCGGGACACGATCTAGGTATGTCTGTGCCAAATTTTGTCAAAATTGGTTGAAAAGATGGGCCGTTAAAGAGTAGCAGACAGACAGACACACTTTCGCATTTATAATATTAGTATGGATGCTTGATGAGGGACGAGTGGCCTAGTTGCGACAACGCATATAATGCGATTGTTAAGCAACGTTGACCCGAGTCGGTAACTGGATGGGTGACCGCACTTGGAGGTTCAAATATGGCCTTTTCGTTTCCTCATTGGAGAGGACGTTAAGCCGTCGGTCCCGGTTATTATCACTAACATCTGATAATAATCGTTACAGAAACCATAGGAAATACATAGGAGTATAAATACTATTAGTCGAGTGGAATGCGGAAGGACGTGGGAACCCACCGCATTATTATCCCAAGAAAACTCCTACCATTATGTAATTAATGGAAAGGGGTCACGACCCTTACCGATGAGGAATACGACGCGAAGAGAGATGGATGCTTACTGTAACGTGTGGTATAGCGCCAGGCTCATAGTCCAGATAGTTGAAATCAGCACCGATGTCATCATCATACGAAGGTATAGGGTGCTTTCCAGGCTGGTACGTAGAACGGGTGAAGAACTTCGTGGAGTAGTGGTTGAAGCCGTAGAAGTCACTGGTTCCTTGAAATTTGCAAACGGGTAATCCTTAGTTAATTTAGACGGCTTAGGGACGAATAGAAAAGCTGATTGTATTCAGATTTGCAAAAAACGTGCCGCCAAGCGATCGAGCGTTCCGGTACGATGCCGTGTAGAAACCGATTAGGGGTATGGGTTTAATATAACTGCCATACCCCTAACAGGTTAGCCCGCTACCATCTTAAACTGCATAATCGCTTACCATCAGTTGAGATCGCAGTCAAGGGCTAACTTGTGGTGGATAAAAAAAAAGAAACGGTCACCAAGAAAGCGCAGTCCACCCCTTGGTGGTTCTGGTCAGCTTATGGAAACTACATAGATGGTCATTATAATATTAACGAGCTTTAAAATAAGAACATACTTGTTATTAAAAAAACAACCTTTGGCATACTCAATTTCTTCAGGTGTAAATTCAGGCAATCTACTCCTTGGAAACCCTTGTTCCGCACTTCTGGCTGCAACTCGTTTGATGACACGGTCAGGGAACCCGCCCTTTGACGAGAATATAGGGTGACTGTACAAGCCGACCTCGAATTCCATCGCGTCCAAGCCAGCTTCAATGTCTTCTGCCGAATCGGATACTGCACCACGAAAGTCTGTGGCTATTGTTATACCACATTCACCTGGAAGCAAAAGCTGTTAATTTGTCGCCTTTTCTGATTGTGCTTTAATTGTTCCAAAAAAAAATTTGGCTGTGTTGTGTCGTTTAGATTTGAGACTTCACAAATCTCAATCATGTCCTGCGTCATGCCTTTAATTCAAAAGCACTTGATAGTTTGTACGGTATCTTATTGGGAACCTTGTCTATCGAGGGGTGACAGATTCATGTAACATTTGCAATAGTCTAAGATCCGTATATAACATCGACCTTTACCGAGCTGTTTATTGGATGAAACCTCCTTTTTATTTTTAATTAGTAATAGATAAATACACCTAAAATAGGTTGCCTACCAAAATCCGGTCCAGGCTATTCTTAAATTAATTAATTTTAATTAACTTTTTTTTTGTCAAGTTTATTGTAATTAATGCTATACCATCGCGTTTGTTATAAAATTACCTATATTTTAATATATAGCTCAAGTGGTTCCGATCCGTTAAGTTACCTATGGACTATGTTAATTATTACCATACAACCACCATAATTGCATTAATTACAATAAACTTGACAAAAAAAAAGTTAATTAAAATTAATTAATTTAAAAATAGCCTGGACCGGATTTTGATAGGCAACCTATTTTAGGTGTATTTATCTATTACTAAATAAAAATAAAAAGGAGGTTTCATCCATTAAACAGCTCGGTGAAGGTCGATGTTATATACGGATCTTAGACTACAATCTCTGTAACTTCTTCTGTGGCCACTTTTAGGGCATACTTTACTATTTTAGGCTATTGGCTGTAGCTATTCCTTATTAGAAACCTGGAACCTAGATAAAATGGATAACGTTAATGGGAAAATTACGACATTGAGAGAACTGAGAGAAACTGAGAGAAATTTAGAACATTTTACAAGCCAGGATTTTAATCAAAAAAAAAATAAACCTCGCCTAAACAAGAAACTATCACGATAAGCGTAAGATTTTAAGAAATCAGAATAACAAGCCTTTTCACAATAACAAGTTTATCTGGTGTTCAAACTCCAAATACCTTTTTGCACATCTCTGAATTCCTCATCATAAATATGCCAGGCCCTTGCATGAGCCATAACAATATTCTTTGCGGCTAAATATTCTCCAATACCAACGGCATTTAGTCTGGGAGCCATTCTCTTCATTCCATATCCAAACAGCCCAATTTGCTTCGGCTCATTAATTGTGATCCATGATTTAACTCGATCTCCGAATAACTTGTACAAAACTCTTGCATAATCACCAAACCAGTCCACTATTAGAGGATTGGCCCATCCTCCTAAGTCTTGAAGGTTCTGTGGCAGGTCCCAATGGTACATAGTGACTACAGGCTCAATGTTGTTAGCTAGCAATTTGTTAATAATGTTGTTATAGTACTCATAGCCTGCTTCACTTATTTTATTCCCATAACCAGTAGGTAATAGCCTTGGCCACGATATGGAGAATCTGTAGAAATCCACTCCAAGGAATTTCATCATTTCGATATCCCGTTCGTAGTATTCGAAGGACTTGCATGCGTCGTCTGCGTTAGTTTTGTCTTTTATATATTCTGGATGGTCGTGACACATAGTGTCCCAAATGTGAGGGGCTTTATCTGTTTAACATAAAATAAGACTCGAAATAATAAATAAAATAATCATGAAATTAGGTACATTTTTTAAAACAAATATCGTCCGCCATGTTGTATATTTTAATGTGACGTTATTTTATTTTTCGTATTCATCTCAGCATACCCTTTTAGTTGATACCCATATCATGGGGGTGAAAAATTTATCTAGTCCGCCATCTTTGGGAGTCCGCCTTAATGGATTTAGAATGACGTCACTTAGCTAACCACGCAAATGAGGCATATTCTGTTGTACATCTCTAAACTAAACTCTCTAACTATATATTGTATTGATGTCCCTTTCAAAATAATCCCTGCAAAAAGGAGTATCACTAGATTTAGACCTGTCATTTTAGTTTATGAATGAACTAGAGGTTTAAACCACTAGCATGGACTTCTGCAAAGTAATGCATGCTTCTACTCAACATTTTAGTTTAGTTTAGATTGTGTCAAACTAAACGACTATGAAAAATTTCAGTTACAAGCATATAAGTCAATGGTTACAAGATTTAACCTCAACAAACACAGAAACAATACAAGTTAATTAAAGGTTTGTAAATTAAATCTTCAGATAGGTACATAGTTAATTCTACGGTGGCTTATTATTGGCTGCTTAGAAGATCCAACCATGGCTCCACAGTCAATTGGCTGACATCAAAGAGTATTATAATTTGATAGCCTACCTGCATCATTCCATGCTCCTTCTATTTGAAATGACGCTGTAGCAACACCCAGCTTCAGTGCTTGAGGAAGTTTTCTCATTTTGCTCTTTTCTACAAAAAAAAACAACTGCTATTACATCTTTGCTATTGTGGTGGCGGGGCAATGGACGTGTATGGCCACCGCGGTTTTCTTTTTTTAATATAAAGGCTAGCGCTTGGCTGCAGTCAGAATTGCTTCGCATACAACCTAAGGTGTAGCGCGGTTGCCTAGAAGATGCCTATTCACTCTTGAATTGAAGTAGGGTTGTAACGGAGGCGTCCTTAGCGGAAGCAGAGGCGGATGCGAAGGTTAAGGGCTTACCTTCGCGGATGCCGAGGTTAACGGAGGCGGAGGTGGAGGTGGATTTCTCCGATTATATCGTTCATTTTCTGTGCTTTAGGATGCCATGATTCCCACATTTGACTTTTTTTTTGAGGATTCTTGTAAGGACAGTTGCCTTTTTGCTTGTTGTAATAGTGTAACTGATGTCACCTGCTTCGATTTGTACCTCTCGCATTGTAAGTCAAAGTAAATAAACCTGCGTTACAACTCCGCAAAAAACTGCGGAAGCGGATGCGGAAGCGGAGGTACGATTTCTTGCGAAAGTTCCGCACTTACGGAGGCGGAGGCGAGGTTCCGTTACAACCCTAATTTGAAGGTAGCTATATTATAAGAGGAGGGGGAAAGGGAAGCCGGAAGGTTTACGGATTATGCTTTACGTGCCGGTTATACCAGAATGAAGTCATCTTAGTTCTCTCGTCACTAAACTGCCTGCGGCATAAAACCAAATTCACGGTAGGTCGCTTTTGAGTGTGGGATTTTATTTCACTTTAATTATTAAAATATGATAAATGTGATGAATTTTATAGTCGATTCGCTTACCGTCTAATATTAGATATCTCCACAACAATACGCAGGCAGGTATAAACAGAAATGAAGAGTATTATCAGCTAAAATCTAGGGTAGGGTTATAAACTACGATAAGGAGTATTATAACAGGTAAATACCCTTTGTTTAATTTCGCAATCATTAATTAAATGGAGTTCAACTAATTTAAAAAATTCTTTCCAAAAAAAAACGGGCCGAATTGAGAACCTCCTCCTTTTTTGGAAGTCGGTTAAAAAATAACACGTACCTACTTACTCGCTAAACCTAAAAACACTTGTTGGCCAACGCATCAGTAAAGAATCAGTAAATCAAAGAGCGATTCGCTGTAACTACTACTCGGTGGCTGTAATCCACTAAAGCAGACAAATCTAAGATGTGGGTAGGTACAGCGTGTTGCTTGCACGTGTAGCTTAAGATATTCACCGCTCAATAAACCAGCAATTCCGACTTAATTAAGCTTCTTGTTCCTTTATTATCATGGACTTTCGCAAAGTAACGGTTGTTTTTATCCAACGACGCATCCGGATTCCAGACCCCTGTTGTGTCCGGGCACTGTCCGGGTTTACTTGGGATTTAAACTTCCCGTGTCGTAGAGGGTTAGAATTAGATCACTTTTTTTTCTCTACCAGCCTGCAATTGATGTGTCCATAAATAGGTTCACCCGTTTTGAAAATTAGCAAACAGACAGAAAGACAAATAATTAAGCTTAATAATATGTATTTCATAATATGTTTGATAACGTCAAATGTTCATAACAGGTAGGTAATTTATTATGCATTAGATATTAATTCTAAGTAAGTAGGTATATCACTAGATGTTGATGCCCGCGACATCGTCCGTGTGATTTTCGGTTTTATAATAAAACCTTTACTTATTGTCTTGTTGTATTTTAAATTAGAAATTAAAAGAAAAAAAACCGGCCAAGTGCGAGTCGGACTCGCGCACCGAGGGTTCCGTACAAACTGTGACGTGGTAGGCCGTCTACGATGTGGTGGCCGGCACTGGGAGCTGTGAAAAAACTTCTAACTCTTATAAGGCAACGCAATCAAAAGATACAGCCGTTTATGCTGCAAATTTTCGACACTCGCAAGAGAATCAAAACCTACAGGGTACCTACTTCTCGTAAACTTAGAATCTTGAAATTTGGTACGAAGCAACGCCTAGCTCCAAGGGACAATATACCTGGGTATTTGATCTGAATTTCAGCTTGATACCTCCAGGCTCCATACATTCCTGAGAAAAAGTGTCTTGACACACAGACGGACGGACAACAAAGTGATCCTATAAGGGTTCCGTTTTTTCCTTTTGAGGTACGGAACCCTAAAAATAAAAATAAAAGGACGTAGGTACAACAACACAATTAGTCGCAAACTCAGCCTTGTGCTACAGCACATACCATTTACCAATACCTAGCACTGATTTTCAGTTTGCTCCTGACATAAAAGTACCTATTCAAAAAATAAGTAACACGCTGTATAACTTATTAATTAACTAGCCAATGCCCACGACTTCGTCCGCGTGGATTGAGGTTTTTCGGTCCGCGGGAACTCTTTAACTTTCCATGATAAAAATTAATCATTAATAGGTACTTAGCCTATTTGTTATACCAGTCTATATCTATCTCCGTGTCAAATTTTATCCAGATCCGTTCAGCCAATCTGGCGTGTTAAAAAAAACTTTTTTTGGAAAATTCCGTGGAAACTCTTTAATTTTCCAGGCTGCAAAACCCCACCTCGGGGCACAACCAACCCAAATTTCGACAAATTTGGTCCAACAGATGGGTCGTAAAAGCGTAGCAGATAGACATACACTCACGCATCCAAACTTAATATTAAGTATATATGCAAAATTGTGTCTGTCTGTCTAATACGCTTTCACGGCCCCATCCGTTCAGCCGATTTTGATGAAAAAAGAAGGTTCATTTTGGGCCTAGTCTAATGTACACTTTATCATAAACAGAGTAAAATGAGTAGATTTTATTTAAACTTAAATAAATTAGAATTGCAAAAAATAAAAATCGAGTTAAGTTTTTTGATATGCTTCCAAGATGGCCTTCAGCCATAGAGAAGTCAGTAGGCGCGAAATGTGACAAATGTCATTTTTGACAAGTGACATGAGTCTTCGTGTTATTTTTCTTTTATAATATTTGTCATTTGACAGAAAACGTCAATAATATGAATTCGCCATTGTCACTTACTCATGTTTAGTGTTGCTAATCGTGGAAAGATAAAATAATTTCACTGAAATTACGACAAATTCGTGGATCTAACTAAACAATCAAAGCTGGTTTAATATTTTATTTTCTTTCTTTTCACTACTTGTAGAGGACCAGGCCCACGCCCCATACAAATCCGAACCGTCTCCTTTGGTATAACGATAGGTTGTATGATGTGTATCCCAGGGAAGGACCTATGTCCTTATCTTAAACACATCATTATGTCTATGGATATGCATATGGATGGGAGTAATGCCTATATATGCATACTTTTTATCCCGGAAAATTAAGGAGTTCCTGCGGGAATTAAAAAAACTTAATCCACGCGGACGAAGTCGCAGGCATCATCTAGTTTGTAATATTAGCAATTAGCACAGTTAAGGAGATAAGTTATTTAATGGTATGAATACAGACTAGGTATTCAATTTTATTCAGGTACTTAGGTAGGTAAGTACCTTCTTTGAAAACTTCATCAAATTCGACAACATTATACTTTATGAGTTAGTCTCTTTCATTTGTTATTTACGTAATTAGGACTTTAAACTAAGTAGCTCCAACAGGACAAATAAGTCATTAAAGGCTTAGTCAAACGAATATTTAGGTACTGTAAATTAAGATAACGTTATTGATAGGGGGCACGATAAGAATAATCCTTACTCCATATTAATATTATGAATGCGAAAGTGTGTCTGTCTGTCGCTACGCTTTCACGGCGCATCTTTTCAACCGATTTTGATGAAGTTTGGTACAGAGATAGGTTACATCCCGGGGAAAGACATATGCTTTTCACCCCGGGATATGAAGAAGCTCCCGCGGGAATCAAAACATCTTAATCAACACGGACAAGGTTGGGGGCATCATCTAGTACTGTTATAAAATAGATTAGGTGTTAGTTACTATTAATGTAAATTATTAGTGGTTTAGTCAACTAACCTCCCATACGGGGTCGCGGGTTCGATCCCCGACGGGCCCGGGCATGTAACTCTAACTTTTCGAAGTTAAAAGTGCGTTTTAAGTAATTAGATAGGTACCGATTCACAAATGTCACATCTCTAAACTAAACTAAATTTTAACAAACGGTGGCGCAGGAAAACATCTTGAATTGAATGCCCGAGAATCCTCATAATGTTCTCGGAGGTGTGTAAAGCCTGCCAATCTGCACTTGACCAGCGTGGTGGGCTATAGCCAACCCTTCTTATTAATTTTCCGAGAGGTGATTCGTAATTATGATGACGATGGATTTTAACAGAGAGTGGGGAACGCTACAGAGATAGACAGAGATGTCAGCTCACTACTGATCGCGAGTCTCCTCTCGGAATGAAAAGAATTTGGTCATAGTCCACCAAGCTGGCCTAGCGCGATTTGTAGACTACACATACCTAAGATAGATGCTAAGATGCGAGCTTGTGGCATAATATCTTCCATCGCTTAAAGCCGTATTATTTTAAAATTGTTGACATTCGTGTTTTAGAATTATTATACTTAATCCTTACTTTGGATTGATGTTTTTTATTCCCTCGGAAATTCTTCAATTTTCCGAGATAAAAAGTAGCTTATGTACTCCTTCGTCAAGCTGTAATTTTTTGAGCGAAAGAAAGTAGTAATAAACAACCCCCCTTGCCGCCGTTATACTGCCTGTAAGGTACTATTAAGTATTCTGTGGTTAATACCCAGTTAATACCCTCTGTAGTCTGTAACCCTGCCTAAGTAGGATACTGCATAAGAAATGATACTTGGTAGTGTTTGCGGTTGTCATATATACTTACCGCAATGGCACATTTTACCTTGATTATAATCATATAAAAATTACAAGTAGTTAAGTATAGTCTTACTTTTGATGATCCAGGTCAAGGCGGTAGCAGGCTAACCTGTGAGGGGTACGGCAGTTGTATTGAATCCATACTTCCATACTAATATTATAAATTCGAAAGTGTGTCTGTCTGCCTGTCTGTCTGCTACGCTTTCACGGCCCATCTGTTCAACCGATTTTGATGAAATTTGGAACAGGGATAGGTTGTATCCCGGGGAAGGGCAGAGGCTGCTATTTATTCCGGAATATTAAGGTGTTCCCGCGGGAGTTCAAAAAAACCTTATCAACGCGGACGAAGTCACGGGCATCTTCTAGTTTTTAATATTTACTAGCGACACTGTTACCGGGTCAGGGGGGTTACTATGAGCTCTTAAAGCAGGACAGAAATTGAACTGCAGCACAGTTGAATGCAGTGTCAGCCTACCAGTTCAGTGCCTTGAAGTTAAGTGCAGTTCAAATATATATGTCCTGCTATAAGAGCTCATAGTGACCCCCCCAGATAAGTTTGACTGACTACAAATAGGAAGGAATAATTAGGTATCCGATTGACAAACGATTACGATTTCCTTATATCGAGGGGCAAATCCCCGCATTTTGTCTGCCAAACACAACTTACTTATAATACGTTCTAAAAAATTTGATCCAAACCTATTCTACAGTGGCGTGCACAGGGTTTGAAGCTAGGGTAGGCATTAGTTAGTCAGAATTAGTACATTATTGCAGCGGCCAGCATAACAGGCATTGAAGGACGAACGTGTACGAACGTTCCACACATACGTAAGTCCATCAATGCCTAGTTGTGGCCAAGGCTTGTATAGTAGGTACTTTTCTCAAATAATGCGCGGAAATAAAACTATGTAGTACACAGAACTTCGATTTCGATTTTCTTTCATTCTTCCATTGAACAAAATTTTCATAGGTTTTCAAATATTTTTTCTTTCAATTTTGGCGGTAACAAGTTTTCTATTACGGCTCTTGCCGCCTCTTGAATTCCAGGTGACGTTAAAGTAAGTTCGTCACACTCATTGTCTTCACTTGAACTCATTTTCTCAAATACATTTCAAAATCAATGACGAACAACGAACAACAATAATTTTTCCCGCGTTCAAGTGTTCATTTGTTTTTTTATCAATAAACAGCTTTCTATTTGCAAGCTTGTTCGAAATTTAAATAAAACCTTTAATAAGTTACCTCCTTGGTTGCCATGACAACCAAGGAGGTAACGTAATAAAGGTTTTATTTAAAACATGTTTCGGAGTAAAAGATCGTTCCGTTTTTATATTACACGACAGATATGAATTTACTATGTAATTTATTTGGTCGCTAAAACACGGCAGATATGGATTTTCATACAACTGTACCCGGCCGCTGCTCGCATGTATTTGGCTAGTACAGCAAGTTCGATTTATCTCGAAGAAGGTTGTCAAAATAATGCTCAAATTTCCAAGCATGTTTGAGAAATACCTATTTACTGACTGTCTTAATGAAAAATTAGCATTAAAGTATTTCCATTTGGGTAAGCAGTGCTTTTATGCCTCTATGAACTGCACGCCACTGCCTATCTGTAATAGGTATCTACTACCTACTACTACCTTTTCTGTGCTACTACTACAGACCTTGGATTACTCCTCGTTGGTACCTACCTACATTACAATCATGCTTTCCCTATGAAACGAAATTAATTATGATTAACAATAGGATAGGTACGTCTTGGCATAAAATTGGGACAGTATTAAGGCTGTAATGTATGTTTGTACAACTGGAACGTCTGCATAAACAATCGATTATTTGAATTTCTACCACGAATACTAGGTCACGCGTATGAAATATTTTATTATATAATTTTATTTTATTATATAGGTAAGCTTAGTACTAAAACTATAATAATTCTACTCCACCACTACCATACCACACAGAACTCTGTTTTGAGTTCTATTTTTGCAGTTTTATATGCCCTACCCTGACGTCCCTATAATAACGTCAACTATATTAAAATAATACTGTTTTAAGCAACGGTAGTAAGCCTCCTGTAGTCTCTATACCACAGTCTTTAACTGTTTATGTGTGTACCCCAGATTTTCTTTACCTGTACATTTAAAATCAATATTTAACTACTTTAGTAGGAAAGTTAGGTACTTACTTTAAATATATGGATATTCTTAATTTTTTTGTTGTTTTTGGTATTGGAATACCAACTTAGTTCAACTGAATGTTGTAGTCAAATGGAATACAACTTAAGTTCAATCCGGCAATTGGCGGGGCGGGGCACATACCTACTTGTAATGAAATGATTTATTTACTTCACGTAGGCCAACTTGTGTCACTTATGATAAGTAGCAAAAAACTACTACCGGTTCGGAAAGTAATTCTGCTGAGAAGAGCCGGCAAGAAACTCAGCAGTTGCTCTTTTCATAAACAGAAAAATGTTACACTTTGTTACACCTATACAATGCATACGTTACGTAACAAGTATTACACTGACTTGTAGTTCGGAGAACCTGTGTATGGCACTAGGCAGTATTGTGATGGAGATCCATGAAGGAGACGACGACGACATCCACCACATTATTATCCCATGAAACATTATGCACTTCAACCCCGCCAAGTCACAAGACACAAGTTCGTGTCTGGTCTTCTTCCACCTCCCGTTATTCCAGGTCATTTCTGCCACTACCTGCAAATTGTGGAACCAGCTTCCATCGTCTGTGTTCCCTCATGATTATAATATGGGGCTTTTCAAAGGGCGGATAACAAATTTCTCAATAGCCAGCAACGCATTGGCGGTTCCTCTGGTGCTGCAAATGTTGATGGGCGGCGGTAATCACTTTAAATCAGGTAACCCTGCTACCTACTCTCATCTTGATCTCTACTTCATTACTCGATCGATGGAAAGGAGTCACGACCCACGGCAATGAGGACAACGCAATGAGAAAGCAAGGTGTAAGGACTAAGGAAATTAAAGGTTAGGTATGAAATGGTACGTAGGATTACGAAACTTATTATCTAGAACAAAATGAAGGGAACATACAAATGAGCGGCACATATCCGAGGTACACTTACGCAGGAATTGGAACAAATATAGAAGACACTTGAACACACACGAAACCACATGAGCACAGGGCCGCACTCCGCTCAAGAAAAAAATATATTTTCAGACTTTATTTTCCTTTCGATTCGATCCCCGGTAAACCTTAATTTTATTAAAGTCTCTGATCGGATCTGGTAAATAAGCTGCAATACGGTAAATTTGTAAAAAATTTGTCGGCGAGGTTGAGGGCGACGGCGAGACCGAGGGTGAAGGCGACGGAGAGAGCGAAAGCGAGGGCGAGGGCGAAGGCGAGGGCGACACTCTTTCAAAAGAGACTCTTTCGCCTTCCTAAACTTGGTGAGGTTAATTTGGTTAAGTTCGTCTAGGAGGCAAGTCCATACGTATCGGTTTTGGGCAGCCTTCAGAAGGGCTATGCAGTTTGTTGTTCTGTTGGTCAAACAGTAATCAATTTCTTATTTAAGTCAGGTAAGATAGACGACGTTATAAGGCGTTTGTCGGTAATAAAATGATTTTATGACCGACTTTCTGAATCGACTATTCAAAAGCACTGTTAAAAGTCTACTTGAATCCATACTATTATTATAAATGCGAAAGTGTGTAGGTATATTTGTCTGCTATGCTTTCACGGCCCACCTGTTCAACCGATTTTGATGAAATTTGGTACAAGGATAGGTTTACAGCCCGGGAAAGGACATAGGCTAATTCCGGAAAATTAAGGAGTTCCCGCGGGAATTGAAACAACTTAGTCCACGCGGACGAAGTCACGGGCATCATCTAGTAGTTTATATATTTGTAGTACAATGTAACAATTATATCACATTTTTACTAATTTTGTCAAATTTAATAAAAGTTACAAAAAAAGCTTTGAAAGCTAGTAACCACTCTACCAGCAAAGTCCGCCAATCGATTAAGCGTTCTTAAGTTAACGATGTTATATAGAAACTGATTATGGGTATGGGATTAATATAGCTAGGTACCACACCCTTACCAGGTCAGCCGGTACCATCTTAGACTGCGTCATCACTTACACTAACCAGGTATAATCGCGGTCAAAGGCTTACTCGTAGATGAATAAAAAAGCCCAGATGCAATACTATAATTAAATAGATGATACCCGCGACTTCGTTGGGGTGGATTGTGTTTTTTCAATTCCAGTGGGAATTTTATATTTTGGGATTCAAATTCCCACATAGATATACTTATATCTATACCAAACGTCAAAATTGTTTTGAAAAAACACAAAAAATTGGTTGAAAATATAGGCCGCGAAACCGTAGCAGTGGACACATCATCGCATTTAAATAATTAATAATTTAGAATGGATTAAATTAAAACAATGGGCCGGAATACAGCCCTGGCCTAAAGGCTTTGTTCACAAGACCTACATCGAAGAACCGCAGGCTCCATTCAGCCCAGTTGACGCTAGATCACCTCCTGTATCACATCGATCAATAGCACTTAGTTCTCAATCGATATATTGTGATATATTTTAGTTATAGTGTTTAATTTTTTAGAAAAAATTTATTTTTGGGGCGGAAAAATCGGACGTTACAAAACAGCGTTCAACACCGTCTTCCTTCCTCTTATATACATGGAGACAGACAGAGTACCTAAATGTCATTATTAAGTTAGTGTTGGACATTTTGAAGAAAAAGAAAGAAGGTTCGTAAGCAAGACGCTGCAATCCCACTCTCGAAATTCGTATGTATTTGTATTTTTGTAATAGAACAGTTTAAAGTACCTAACTGTAACTATCTTCTTAGGGGGTGTCCAAGGTCACTACAAGAATTGTTTTAATTTTTAAAGCGCTTGGCTTTTTGGCGATGATGCAGTCTAAGATGGTAGCGGGCTAACCTGGTAGGGGCATGGCAGTTATATTAAACCCATACCCCTAATCGGTTTCTACACGGCATCGTACCGGAACGCTCGATCGCTTGGCGGCACGTTTTTTGCAAATCTGAATACAATCAGCTTTTCTATTCGTACCCAAGCCGTCTAATATAACTAAGGATTATAAGTACCCGTTTGCGAATTTCAAGGAACCAGTGACTTCTACGGCTTCAACCACTACTCCACGAAGTTCTTCACCCGTTCTACGTACCAGCCTGGAAAGCACCACACACCTTCGTACGATGATGACATCGGTGCTGATTTCAACTATCTGGACTACGAGCCTGGCGCTATACCACACGTTACAGTAAGCATTGTTTATATTATATACGGCCGGTTTCTGAATTGAGAATTTCATGTTGAGTCTGTCTCAAAGACTAGGTACTTAACGACTAACGCTAAATAGCTTGGCGGCACGTCTTTTTCCTGCATAATAGGGAGCATTGTCGGCCGTAGCCGTAACAGCGGCTTCCTAGTCGTTTTGATATCATCAGTCACCCTAGTGGGGTAAAGTGTAAACCCAACTTACCCACAACATACACAGTGCTAAAAATCCCGTTTCCCTTAACGAAATAATAACTTATTAGTCACAACTTCGTTGACATTCAGAGATACGACGCATACCTACGGAAAATAGCGCAAGCCGTGTCGTGGTAAGGAAATTATTTGCACATGTGGTGTCTTTGGATAGATACCTACTGTACCCGTATTGAAGTATTCGAGTACTTACTAGCATATTATAACCTCGTCTCGAATATATAAATTATGTACCTCACCTGTAGGTAGGTAAGATATACCTAGTTAAGTCCTACTATATTTTAGAAATAACATAGGTATAATAATTATACATGTATAAATTTTCCATTATGAATCATTAATTGAAATCTACACTAATAAATGCAAAGTTTGGATGGATGCATGTTTGTTACTCAATCACGACAGAACGGCTGAACGGATCTGATTGAAATTTGGCACGGAGATACATTGTAGTCTGGAATAACATGCTCCTTTTTATCCCGGGAAATTGAAAAACTTCCCGCAGGAACCAAAAAACCTCAATCCACGCGGATGGAGTCGCGGACATCAGCTTTTCTACTTTGAATTAATTAAGCATTGCTTTGCAGGTTCGAGAAAGACACGTACCTACTTATACACGAATTTCAACATTGTATTTCAACACATAGATGTTGAGATCAAATCCCATGGTGCTGGAATGGTGATCCGGCACCGGAAGCGCAGCGTTGGAAGACACCCATCAAGGAAACAGCTATGGATCCAGGCGGCCCAAGAACGTGGCGTGTGGAAGTCCCTACAAGAGACCTATGTCCAGCAGTGGACGTCTATCTGTTGACGACGACGTTTACACACAATGAAGAGGATTCATTACTTAAGTTGTGTGGTGTAGCGGGCTACGTATTTTCATGGAATAATTGGTATTATGGTCTTAAGAGGTTAGGTGCCCTTAAGATCAACTGTGCAGTACGCATACTCTGAGTTTTAAACATTGCATTAAATACACGAAATGATGAAATGTGCTCTAAACCAATGCATTTAAGGTTCATTTTACTTTGACGCTTGGCGTGGTGAGCTCTCACGTCGATCAATCGTATTTGCAATGTTAAAACTCAGAGTAAGCGTACAGAACCCGACAGTAAGTAGGGCGTACAACTTGGGCGGGCGGGCGGCGAAAGCTCATAAAATCTATATAAAAAATCAATTGCTGTTCGTTTGTCTCGCTAAAACTCGAAAACGGCTGGGCCGATTTAGCTGATTTTGGTTTTGAAATGTTTGTCGTAGTCCAGGTAAGGTTTAAACGGTGAGAAAATATGGAAAAATTGCGAGGAAGATAGGGCAGGACAACGTCTGCCGGGACCACTAGTATTATAATGAAAACAATCTGTATATAATCATCGTCCTTCTCGGATTTCTGCACACATAAAATTAATTGCCAATTAAGCAGCTAGACTACAATTTTGTGTGTTCAAGCATTTATTTCGCCAATTCGAATATTTTACTGGGAAATCTTAGGCTATCGTAGTAAGAGCTATTACAGAATATAAAAAACCGGCCAAGTGCGAGAGTTTTAAATTAAATATAAGTTTTATATTAAATAGATTTTGAGTTGATTGAATGAAAGGTAAATTGCGGTTTACGATTTATGACGTATTAAAAAAAACTACTAACTAGATCTCGTTCAAACCAATTTTCGGTGGAAGTTTGCATGGTAATGTACATCATATATTTTTTTAGTTTTATCATTCTCTTATTTTAGAAGTTACAGGGGGGGGACACACATTTTACCACTTTGGAACTGTCTCTCGCGCAAACTATTCAGTTTAGAAAAAAATTATATTACAAACCTCAATATCATTTTTGAAGACCTATCCATAGATACCCCACACGTATGGGTTAAATGAAAAAAAATTTTGAGTTTCAGTTCCAAGTATGGGGAACCCCCAAAATTTTTTTTCTATTTTTGTAATTTTTTTTCTATTTTTGTAAGAAAATCTTAATGCGGTTCACAGAATACATCTACTTTCCAAGTTTCAACAGTATAGTTCTTATAGTTTCGGAAAAAAGTGGCTGTGACATACGGACGGACAGACAGACAGACATGACGAATCTATAAGGGTTCCGTTTTTGCCAAATTTGGCTACGGAACCCTAAAAAGCATTTTGACTGGCTGTCTCCAAGTCTGTTTTTCTTTCGTCAATTACATTTTCACGACCCATCTGTCTCTATTGTTACCAAATAGTATCGGTGCATTTATTTAAATATCTCTTTGAAGCAAGAGAAGTCGTGGCTAGTCCATCATCTGGGTAACTACTTAATTAGTAATCGGAAAATGAGATACCACAGACGCACAGTTGCAAAAGTGTATACCATTTGCGTGTTACAGATTACAGAAGACATCAAGCAGCCAGAAGTAAAAGCTTAAATTAAAAAGAAGATAACAGAAGTTAACAATTGTTAACGATGTTGGTTTGTGACCGTCACTAACGGGCAGTGCTAGAATTTTTGCTCGTTTTGACGATCGCAAAATGAACTCGCTTGACTAATTTTCATCTGCACCGCTGGACCGTTCCGAACCGGAACACAGGCAAATGTTGGACCGCAACGGAAGAAAAGAAGATACTTCAGAGAAGAAATAATTTCAAATAAATCATAATAATTTATCATGCTAATATTATAATTATGCGAAAGTGTGTTTGTTTGTTGGTTTGTCACTCCCCAGATATATATACCTATACCTACCTACCTATGCAAAAAATCAAGTCGATCCGTTGCTCTGTTACGGCGTGATTGAAGGAGTTTGTCCTTCAACAAACCATCAAACAAGCACACTTTCGCATTTTAAATATTAGTAAGTATGGTTTTTTTTTTATGTATTCGTTAATAATAACTTGCATCTTTCTGTTACATTTTCAAGGTCCATTGCACTTTTTTTGGTACTTACAGACATTTATCGCTTGTCTATAGGCTAGTATTATTAATGCGAAAGTTTTTATGGATGGATGTATGGATGGATGTTTGGTACTCAATCACGCCAGAACCTCAAGTCGCGGGCCTCAGCGGGTATTTTCCTAGTACCGTGGCATTTTGCGTCCATAAATGGCATATTAGGTATTATGTATTTATACCTATTTTTTAATTTTCTGTATATTGTGAACCGTTAGTTTAGTATTTATATTAATTTAAAAATAAATGAAGGAAAATTATAAAGTTTGGAAAATTGTGTTCTTTATTTCTACAATTAATAAAGAAAGTTATTTATTTATTTATTAAATCCTCTATTAGGTACTTAATTTTCAAGGTACTTACTTAACTACCTACCACCTTTTCAGATGAAGCTATCCTAAACGATCTGTCAGTTCAAAATAAATCACCTAATTACCAGCAAAAACGGGTAAACAAATTAAAAATAAAGTAAAATGGCATTAGGGCCAACGCATACCTTCGGACTGTGGAATGAAATGGAACCGAATCCTTACTAATATTATAAATGGGAAAGTGAGTTTGCTTGTATGTTTGTTTCGCTTTCACGCCGTAACTACTGAACCGATTGCTTTGAAATTTTGCAGACGTAAAGTTAGAAGTCCGGATTAAATAATAGGGTACTTTTTATCCCGGAAAATTAAAGAGTTCCCGCGGGAACTAAAACCCCTCAATCCACGCGGACGAAGTCGCGGGATTCCGAAGTCGCGGGATTTTATAGTCGATCTATAAAAAGCAATTATACAGATACAGCTGATGTACCTCTGTCAAACATAATTCAAGGTCCAAATACAGTTAAAGTGTAAACGAAGTCCGTGCTGCGGCGTGATTAAAGGACAAACGACAAATCAACAAACAAATCCACTTTCGCATAATTATAATACTAGTATGATCCCAAATCCACACTGATATTGAAAATGTTAAAGAGTGTCTGTTAAGTCTAGACATATCTACACATTTACATATGCTGCGCTCAACGTACCAATACGTTTTCACGAGCCCTTTAACGAAATCTATCTGTCTGTTGGTCGTTAGATGATACATTGCATCCTGGAGAAAGATTGAGGGTGCTCATAGGCCATTCGCTAACATTCGTGGAAGGTCCCGGGTTCTATTTACCACCCTACCGGCAAAGACAAAACGTCGAGTTATTTAACGTTTCGGTACGATGCTATAAACCGATTAGGGGTATATGGGCAGAGATGCGTAAGAAAATAATCTCTGGTATGGGTTTAATATATCTACCATACCTAACAGCTGTTAGCCGTAGCCCGCTACCATCTTAGACTGCATCATCACTAACCATGAAGTGAGATTGTATAGGCAAGGGCTAAGTTATACTTGCTCGCGATTGGTTTTCATAATATGCGCTTTTCCATAGCGGACACCCACTTCGTGCACCCGCGCGATTTTTAGCGTACATCCTTATAAGGTCTAGTTCCACTAGAGAGGCATGGCACGGCGTTGCACGTAGCCGCAAGTATTCTTTGTAAGTACAACTACGTCGCAGTGCATCCCCGTGCCGCGTTGCTTAAGTGGACCCAGCTCCATACAAATTCATACAAAGAATATTTGCCGCTACATGCCGCTGTAGTGGGGCTAGATCTCTACACCGGAAAATGAAAGAGATTCCACGGGATGATAAAAAAACTACATCTAGATAGCTAGGCATTTAAGTAGGTAGGTACCTAAAGCCCTCTTACAAAACTTTTAAATCTCTAATTAAGTAGGTAGGCACCTAATTATGAAGATTTCAATATTCCTTATTGTTAAGAGTCCAAAACAAATCCATTAGGAATGTAAACAAGTCTTATTAGATCTAATCGCTGATGGGCTGCATCCCCTAATGATGTTTGCATATGTATAAAACTGCTTGGTTAATGATACATTGGTATCAGTAGTGCATAGTGCAGTTTGTGATGAACTTCTTATAGTGATTACAAGTTTCTAAAAGTTCTAAAGTGTTAAGATGGTGCAAATGTTACAGTCTAGTTTACAGTGTTAGAAATAACTAGTTGATGCTCGCGATTCGTCCGCGTAGATTGAGGTTTTCTATACTATAATCAAATTCAGACTATAATCTAACTATGTGCCCATCCAGATCCGTTCAGCCGTTCTAGCGTGATTGAGTAACAAACGTCCATCCATCCAAACTTTTGCATCATAATATTAGTATAGATTACTAGTTAGGGGCATCTTATAGGCTAATCTACGGCTAAATCTCTCAGTGTGTTCTTGGTGTGTTCTACATCATGCATCATGGCAGCGATGCCTACAGGTCAAGGCATACAGACGGAGGGGAAGAATTGAGTGGAGCGGTGAAAATCTGAAACGTTTTATACAAGTAAGTATAATAATCTATTTATGCAGGTTAATGTGGAGTAAGACTTTTCTTTTAATTCAATTATATATTTTTAATAACCTCACAGGCGCTGTGTTCTTACAGTAGGTACTAGGAATCGATTAGGGTTTTAGCATTTAACTGTTAAACCCCCAACAGGTTAGTCCGCTACCATTCTTATACTGCATCATTGTCTGCATTTTTTCTATACCGTATACAAGCTTAGCCTTATGAATTTTAACTTTTCATCTGCGCCTTGACTGCGATCTCAATTATTTATCTATCTATGTATGATATATATAGATAGATATATAATATATCTATCTATCTATTTCAGTCAAGGACTAATTATTAGTATTTGAAAAAAGCAAGTGCTGTTAACTTACCTGGTGGTTAACGAAGACGCAGTCTAGTACTATTATAGTAGTAGTAAATTATTATTATGGGCGATTATATTAACCCTGGGTCTTAATAAGTTAAAATGACAGCTATCGCGATCACCTCTGATTGAACACTTCCGCTTGGCGAAATCTATATTTAAACGCAGCAAGACTACCTTAAATTCAGCCAATCACAACAATTGTGACTGTAACAATGATTGATGCAGGTTTTACATTAATTAGACTGCTGGCTTCGCACGGGTATTTTGCTAACATACGTGTATATTACCTGTCTCCTTTTCAGCCACTAAAAGTTTTGAATTTTGCGGTGAATATAAGTAGATTCCATCCGGCTTGTTCAGTCACATCAAGCGGTGTGGTCTCTACTTCAATCCACCCAAAATGTACCTTCGATTGGACCTAAAGTTCTATATGCATCTATAATTATATCGTCAAACTTGTGTGCCTTTGTATTATATATTAAGTAAATATCCCTTCGACATATTGCACTATCTATCATCTGTAGAAGAATATCGTTGCTGTGGTTATAAGTAGAATTCACTAGACTTGTTCACCTCACCTAGGTCGGGTATTTTCTACTTATCCCTACTTCATGGTATGTAAATTATATGATACACGAAGAAAACAATACTTGAAATATGAGAAAAATTAAGAAAAAATGGGATCTATACTATTATTATAAATGCAACAGTTTGGATGGATGTTTGTTACTTTTAATCACGTCAGAACGGCTGAACGGATCTGGCTGAAATTTGGCACAGAGATAGATTATAGTCTGGAATAGATATGCTACTTATTTCCCGAAAATTAAAGAGTTCCCGCGGGAACCAAACAACCTCAAACCACGCAGACGAAGTCGCGGGCATCAGCTAGTCAAATCAAATAAATATTATAAATGCGAAATTATGGATGGATGTATGGATGGATGTATGGATGGATGTGTGGATGGATGTATGGATGGATGTTTGTTACTGAATCACGCCCCAACGGCTAACCCGATCTGGCTGAAATTTGGCACAGAGATAGATTATAATCTGGAATAGCACATAGGCTACTTTTTATCCCGGAAAATTAAAGAGTTCCCGCGGGAACCAACAAAACCTCAAACCACGCGTACGAAGTCGCGGGCGTTCACTAGTAAATATTATAAATGTGAAAGATTGGATGGATGGATGTATGGATGTATGGATGGATGTTTGTTACTCAATAACGCTCCAACGGCTGAACGGATCAGGATGAAATTTGGCACAGAGATAGATTATAGTCTGGAATAACACAATAGGCTATTTTTTATCCCGAAAAACAAAAAACCTCAATCCACGCGGGCATAGTCGCGGGCATCAGCTAGTAATTAATTAAAATATAAGAACTTTGTTCTTTTATATATATAGCATGAAAAACGCGGGGATCCGACGAATTATATTTGGAAAATTCGTAAATTTATATAATATCAGGGAAAATAGCTATGTTCTCACGCGGTGTCCAACGACACCGCGCGGCTTGTTTTTGCTGTAAGTACATCTAAGTAGATTTCGTTCGACTTGTTTTGTAACCCAAGTAGTTCCAAATTTGCTTATGTCTACAGGCAAACTGCTCATCATAACACGCAGAAATGGAAAACAATTTGAGAAGAATATGAAGAAGATTCGTCAACAAGACAGAAAAAAACAACTTTGTCGTCAATATAAGTAGATTATGTCTGGTTTTTTTATTACAAAGTCAGATAAAGTCTACTTCTATATGCGGCAATAGAGTCGTCGTTCAAGTCAAGATTTCATTTAGAATTTATAATTTCTGAATTAACAGGTGTTAAATTCAACAATAGTTAATTATTGTATTGACGTGAAGTGCTATTTGAACTTTGAACAAATCTTATGAAAATACCTTTGGATTTTAAAGTTTCTTCAGATCATTTTGAAAGCGCTTTTGTGATGTTCGGTGCAGTTGAACTGTGTTTTTTTATACGACTGCCTGCTTGAAAAAAGGAGTATATTGTTTTCAGGGTTCATATTATATGTATGTATGTATGTATGTATGTATGTATGTATGTGAGTTTGTATATTCCACCATAACTTCTATAAGCCTGAACCGATTTTGATAAATGAGGTATCGTTAGAATCCCTAGCTTATTCCGGGTGACATAGGCTAGTAAAATTTAAAAAAAATTGATAAAGTTGTTTTTTTTTCGAAAATAAGATTAACTATATAATCATCATCTAGAAAATAATAAGTAGATTCCAAAAATATATAACACTATAGTTCAATATCCAGTGATTCCCAAAAAAATATCATTTAATAAAAATGTGAATAAGATTCCATAGGTAGGTAATTAATGACTGTGCCCTGTGGTATCGTTACGTAGTAGATAGTTACGGGCTACCGCAGATCAGTCGTACCTATTTATTAATAATTTTAATTATATTACGTACTCATATTTTTATACGACTGCCTGAAAAAAGGAGTATATTGTTTTCAGGGTCCATGTATGTATGTATGTGTGTATGTATGTATGTATGTATGTATGTATGTATGTGAGTTTGTATATTCCACCATAACTTCTACACGCCTGAACCGATTTTGATAAATGAGGTATCATTAGAATCCCTAGCTTATTCCGGGTGACATAGGCTAGTAAAATTTAAAAAAAAATGATGGGGTGACCATGGTCCCGCATTAAAGACCAAAGTTGAAGAAAAAAAAATCGTAAATAAGATTAACTATTTAATCATCACCTAGAAAATGATGAGTAGATTCCAAAAATATATAACACTATAGTTCATTATCCAGTGATTCACAAAAAATATCATTTAATAAAAAAGTAAATAAGATTCCAAATGACTGCAGTGGTATCGTTACGTAGTAGCAGTGGTAGCCGTACTTCCATTCGAGGGGGATTTTTTATTACACGACTGCCCAAAAAAGAAGTGTTATGTTTTCAGGGTTCGTGTGTGTATGTGTGTCTACGGCAGAGCAGTCGTATTTTTTAATAATTTTAATTATATTCACTTGTTCTTGTTCTATTCTCCTGAGATCGTAGTCAAGGGCTGCGGCATGAAAAAAAAAACTCAAAATAATGTACCTTTTTTTTTTTTTTTTTCGGGGGAGGAAAAAATCCCTCCGGACTTCTGCCTGGGCTAGACAGGGCGTGTCCGACTCGCACGGACTAAAATAACCTCCCCCATGTCGGCCAGGTGTCAGCACGGAACTGCATAGCATGACTTCATGCTGACCCTCTAGATCTCTCTCTTCTTCTTTTCCTCTTTTTCCCTTTCCTCTCTTCTCCTCATAATGTTCCTTAGCATTTTGCCGTATCGTGTCCACGTATCTTCGCTCGACAGCATCCGTGTTATTAAATTTTGGGCATCAACATAGTCGCTGGTACCCTGCGCCTCTATCCTAAGGTCCGCACAACCAGGACAATCAAAAATTGCGTGTCCCGGGGTGTCCTCTTCTCCACAGAAGTAGCAGGCTTCGCTCGGCGCTTTCTCAATTGCGAAGAGGTAAGTATTAAAAACCCCGTGACCGCTGAGCGCCTGCGTCAGCCAACGATCAATCTCTCCATGCTTTCTAGTATGCCATTTCTTCAGGTCCTTGATTAACTCCCTCGTCCATGTTCCTTTCCCTACTCCCGACCACTCTCGCTCCCACTCAGTCAGAGTGTTCTCCCGCACTTCGAGTAGCGTTTTTTCCTTGCTATAATATAGCATAGCGCGTTCTCTGACCATTTTGTCTATCAAAATAAATAAATATTTAAAAATAAAAATAATGTACCTACCTGTAACATACTAAAATTCTACATCAATGACCTACTTACATCCTTGAATTTTTCTAACTTTTCCTTCCTTATGATTGCCTGGTAGAGATAACTGTAAAGCGGTTAGGCCGCCAATTGTACCATTGGTATACAATCCATACTAATATTATAAATGCGAAAGTGTGTCTGTCTGTTTGTCTGTCTGTCTGTCTGCTACGCTTTAACGGCCCATCTGTTCAACCGATTTTAATGAAATTTGGTACAGGGGTAGGTTGTATCCCGGGGAAGGACATAGGCTACCCTCTAGGCTATTTTATCCTGGAAAATGCAAGAGTTCCCGCGGGAATCGAAAAAACTAGGTCCACGCGGACAAAGTCGCGGGAATCATCTAGCTAGTAAATAATATCAGCTTCCCAACTAGTTGAACTTTAGTAGTACTACAACTGTACCTACCTAGCCTACTTAACACTGGTTGCTTCTAACGATCTCCTCTCCTTGTGATTGGAAAGAATCTCATTATAATTGTACCTATATAGGCTATAATACTAATCAGGTTAACATTCCACAGTTAAGTGCTGTTAACTAAGACATTAACTTTAACAGTCGATGGAATGATCATAGGGCATGTGTTCCATTAAAGCAGCGAAGCTATGATCTTACAATTAGATACAAATTACAAAAAATAAATTAGATTGTTTCTGATTATTCCGAGGAATATTTTAGACATTTTTTTAAATTTCCATGACGTCTTTACAATTTGGCGATTGGAAAATCGGACAGTTGCGCGTTGTGAAATAGAAGCGCTAGGATAGAGCTTACCGAAGGGCCCAAGCGAAAAATAGTTACAGCTCATAATAATTATACGAGAGTCTAGATGATGCCTGCGGATTCTTCCGCGTGGACTTGGCATATTTCAGTAACATATTTAAATCTGTAGTAAATCATAATATACTACAAAGTACTCAACATAAACTATTTTCTAAACTTATTGGCATTATTTTAATTAAACCAAATCCACGGTACATTGCGCGATTCTGACTCGTACTTGGTCGGTATTTTTAGCTTGGACCTTTTTATTGCACTTTTTTATTTTTTGCATTCTTATGCATTTTTTTTATTTAATTTTTTTTTATTCCTTTTTTGCTCTTTATTAGCTTGGTGGCTTTTATTATTAGCATATCTACCAGTGGTCGGCCGTCCCAACGATACATTTCGACACGGGCGAACTGGGGTTAATTGAATTAAATTCAATCCAAGACCAAGCCATGCTGTATCCGGCGGAAACGCGCGCGCAACAAGGAAGTTCCGTTTTAGTCAAACTTACAAATCTATCATAATAATTAATGTTTATTAATATTTGTCACGCTTCAGTTTTGTCTTTTCAATTATTTTTCGGTCTTAGGCCTCAAATATGCTTGTAAGTGCTCATGAAAAGCCGCGTATGTAGATAAGTACATCGCTTGCTATTTTTAGTTACTTATGTAAGTTGCTTACGTAACCTTTATTCACGAAAATCTTATGTTAATCAAATATAAATAATAAATAAATATTATAAATGCAAAAGTTTGGATGGATGGATGTATGGATGGATGTTTGTTACTCAATCACGCCCGAACGGCTGAACGGATCTGGATGAAAGGCACAGAGATAGATTATAGTCTGGAATAACACATAGGCTATTTTTTATCCCGGAAAACTAAGGAGTTCCCGCGGGAACCAAAAAACCTCAATCCACGATTTCCTCAACCTCAATCGCGGACGTAGTCGCGGGCATCAGCTAGTGTTTAATAACGAGACACGTAAAAATCCATAGTTTATAATTAGGTATACCTACAGTCTAAATCTTTGTCCTAGATAAACTACAATCGCGTCTAAACATTAGGTATGCTGGTTTCCTCACGATATTTTCCTACACCGTAATAAAGCAAGTGATATTATAAAATTTTAAACTCACATTACTCCGAAAAGTAAGAGGTGCCGGGATGATACCGGGATATCATCGCTTTATCAACTCACTATAAGTTGATGCCCGCGGCTTCATCCGCGTGGATGGAATTTTTTGATTCCCGTGGGAAATCTTTCATTTTCCGGGATAAAAGGTAGCCTATGTGTTATTCCAGACTATAATCTAACTCTATGCCAAAAAGCCTATTATTATTCTTCCCCGAGATACAACCTACTTCTGTACCAAATTTAATAGATGGGCCTGGATAGCGTCGCAGACAGACAGAAAGGATAGACAGACACACACACTGTCGCATTATAATAATATTATAGTATAAAATATAGCTGAGAGTAGATAAGTATGGAAGTATGGATTAGACTTCTTTGAAATTTCTTCCAAATTCAAACGGTTTTATTAGAGCAGTAACATGTGCCAGCATCCATCATAAAATGCTCTGTCCCACACTGGGATGGCTCAATGAAATAAGTAGATAATAAGAGCCCCACTATTTAAAGCTAATCAAACTTAGTTAAGGAGTAGTTCGCTCCAGTGCGCGGGCGCCGATCGACGTCGCGCCATGATGTCACTTGTTATTCGAATTTGGAACGCGGCTGACATTTCAGTGATTCATTAAAAAAAAGTAATTGACGTAATATGGATCTTTGAAATAGGGACGTCCCTAACTACCTAGCACCAAAAATTGTGATTGCAAAGTTTGGAATTCGTGCCAACAGTTTTAAGTAGTATTCACACGTGCGAACATGCTCGACTTTTGATTGACTCGAAGTTCATTGGTTGGGTCACGAGGTATTGTTAAGCTCTAGTATATTGTAATCAAGCGAAGTGGACTAAAGTGTTAAGCAAACCAATCACATGAAAAAATTATCACGTCATCTATTAAATTGACCTGATCGGTATGCTAAACACATTCTCCGATATTTCGGTTAGGGCCTTATACGTGGCAGCATGGCTTTGCCTCGATCGAGGCAAAATAGCATTACCTACTCGGTTGAGGCAAACCAGCAATACTTCAACAGTTTACACCAACTGCTTTGCTAGGCAGAGCAAAGTTTCAGGAGGCACTTATATTTTTTTTAAAAGGAACCGCTGAGTTCTATCTGGTTCTTCTCTGGTAGGAAGGGCATTGATTCAACGATTTAAATCACTTGTCTAAGTTTAATTGAATAAAAAATCTTTTGACTTTGACTATCGCTATGTATAAACCCTATTAATTTTATTTAAAATGTGTGGTCGCAACGCCGTAAATTGCTTTATTCTATCAAACTAGCTCGTCGAACATGTATTTGCATACGGAGTTAGTTTTATCCAAAGGAAGGGTGTTAACCGATCGAAAAGATTGCTATACTTATGCATATTTTCAAAAGCTGTCACAGTTTTGGTCCTAAGTTAACTTGTCTCATACTTTGTCTCACTATTAGTCTTTCGTCTCTCTCCTTTTAAGATCCATATTGCGTTAAATGATGTTGAACAGTGACAGTTGTTGGATGCATTTCTGTTTTTGATGGTGAGTTTTTTGTTATTAAATTAAGTCAAGGCCAATGAAGCTGTGATATGATATTTCATGTATCTATCTGCAATATTTATTTTACTCAAAATAGTGAAAAATTGGCGTCTCCCCGTAATTTGTAACTCGTAAGCGATGGCGTATAGGACATTCGTACAGAAAACTAACAATTACTACTTTAATATAATTGGGATGTTGTCTATTTAAAAAAAATAATGATTTTCTTAGCGATTATTTAATACAGGAACTGCAAAAAGACGTAATATCCACGTCTCTTGTCAATTTTACATTTGATAAACATTTTAAATATCGGTAAAAGTAAAAAAGTGCGTTGACTTTCGATGACGTCACAACTCTCAAGTAAGTTTTTCATACAAAATCCCGTATTAGGCGCGCGTTTTGACGTTTGAAAAAGTTTCTGATTTGAGTAGTTTTCAAATACCCACATTCAAATGCGAAAGTGTATGTCTATGTATCGGCACGTCACACTGTAGCTTGGTAACTAACTTTACCTACTAGCTAAACTTATTGAAATATACTAACTAGACCTATTAAAATGAACTTAGATTTCAATAATGTAAACTATGAATTATTATTTATAATGTATAAACTAAATAGTTATTTGTTTAAGTTAATTGCTGATAGGTAAGAATCTTAGAATGGAACAGTTTGTTATTGAAAAATATATTTGGTAGGTAAATAATAATTTAGTAATTTACCCGTTTTGTTTGTTACATAAATAGATTTTTATGGTATTAGGAAGGCAACTAATGTATTTGTTCAATTAAGCCCATTTAGTAATAATACTCTTATAATGACTCATTTCTTAACGCCTTGTTAGCTATAATATGGCCATAATAAATATTATATGTAAGTAAAGAAATTTATGTAATAAGGCTGCGACTTCTTCTGCGTGGTTTAAGATTAATTTGATTCCCGCGGGAACTCCTTAATTTTCCGTGATAAAAAGTAGTAGTATGCCATGCCAAAAGTCACGTCGATCCGTTGCTCCGTTGCGAGGAGTTTCTTAAGTTCCTTATAATTACATACATAGATACATACATATTCCTTTTATATACATATGTCACCGTAAGATTGTAAAAACCGTTAGATTATAATCTAACTCGCGAAATTGTAAACTGTCGAATGATTAAAATATAACGGATCATTTTTCGGTAGATTGTAATCTGTTAGGTTTATTAACCCGATAGAACCTAAGTGCCTCTAGCACTAGCTAGCTAAGTGGCACTACTTGATTATTTGTGTCGAACCCTAACCCAACCTACAAGAAAGAGACAAGAAAACGTAAATACAATGAATATTTCAAAAATTGACACTTATAACACTGAACGGTTCACAATCTTTCGACTGTTTACAATCTATCGAAAAAAAAGCGTTAGATTACAATCTTACGGTTTTTACAATCTTACGGTGCCATATACATTCCTTTCACATACATACATTCATTTACAGATATAACTTTTGTCGCGGATTATAGCGAATTAAACTTCTGGTTCTTTCATTCCTTAAAATAAAAAGAAAAACCGTGAATGTGGTGTGGTAGTGAGACTTTAATTAAAATAATAATGTAGAAAAAAATGTTAAGTATTTTCCTTGCAAAACAAGTAGGTAAAACAGTAAATAGGCAAAACAGTGGACAAATTAGGTACCTACTATAGGAGTTTGACATAGAGTATATTTCATTTCCTCGCTATCTTCTCATTATTCGAAAAGCGACTTCTAAACGTATTTAAATGTGAAAAACGACGTATACTATACGTATAATAAAAGAAACTTACATAGTCTATAAGTAAGTAGATTGTTATTTCCATGCTTGCACGTGTGCAACCACCATTATACTCGAATTTGACTTGCCTCTTCGTTTCCCCAACAGAAAGTCTTTCATTTAAATCAACTTCAAGAAGTGTTTTTAAAACGATAAATAAATCTACTTTTCAAATAAATGTAATCTTTTGTTTCTACTTTTTAATAATTATGTCCTTTGTAATTATTGTCCTTTTTTATGCAAAAAAAATCATTCTAACACTGATTCGAAATTCCCTTAAAACCGAGATATACCCATAAGAAAGTCTGCGGTTGCTCTTTTAAAAAGTTTAATCATTATAATTATTTCAAGAATACTTAGAATACAAGTAGGTACTTAGATGCAGTCCCAAGAGGATTGAGTCAAATTCGATTTCGTTAGTAAGTAGGTACCTAACTTTAATTACATTTTACCTAATAGATTAAAAAAAATTTACTTGTGTGAATGCTTAAATGATGCTCATATTGCTATGAGTGACTTTCGGACATTCTTGAGGCGGAGCGAAGGTGCCGTGAGCCTCATGCTATTTCTAAGCTTCCAACTATTGTAAAGATTATGAAGACACAAAAGATACAAAGAGTTATAGCTAGAAATTAAGAGTCTACTGTAAGAATATCTATTTCCTTAGACTTTTAATATTCCATTTCGGAAACAGTTACGGAGGAGGAGATTATTAAGAAGACACAAAATATACAAAGAGTTGTAACTACCTAGATATTACACAAATTAAGAGACTTCTGTAAAAATATCTTTTTCGGATTTCGGAGGTTTTTAAGCTATTAATCAGGCACACTTCTATAAATGGAAGATCTATCAAAACATAAACGCATAAACAAGGACAAAATTGGTTCCATTCATGTGTATTAGCGTACACGGGATGACGTTATTTCGGTATTTAGAGAGCCAGGGGCAGACATGGTGAATCATTAATCAATTTGCCGCTAAGTGGTCACTAATTCCAGGGGCCCTATTACGTGAAAATGATTGCTACAGTGGATTGGTTAATAGCTAATACCTATTTTTCGCATATTTATTGCAGAATACCATAAATTGAGCCAATAGCCACAATTGCGATTGTAACAATGATTGTTACAGCTGTTCAATGGATATTGACTGATTAAGAGGAATCTGAACACAAACTCTTTATGGAGAGCGCTTGGGAGGCCTATTGTTTATGAGAATTTAATAATACCTTTTATAAATGTGAAATTGTGTCTGTGTCTGTAACTTTTTAAGATAGACATAAGTTAAGTTAATAATCAATCTTTTTATTAAATACAATACAATACAACTAAAAGCTAGCTAAACCTAATAACTATATAAATCATGCCCGCGTGGAATGGTGGCAAGAATGCTGGCAGCATTTCCGCGTTGGACAGCCAGGCTTATCCTTTGCGTAAAAAATGAGCCAGCTCTTCTGTCACCAGATGACGCAATTAACCGCGCAAATCTATCAAAATTTAAAACAATTGAACATAATTAAAAAAATTAAAAACAGGACAAGTACGAGTCAGTCTCGTGCACATTGGGTTCCGTACTATCACACAATGAACATAAATTCTTTAAGTAAATAATAAGAATAAGGTATCCATCAGAATGGCGGGTGTAGGTTTTCCGATTACATTCAAACTTTACTGAATAAATGTACGATAAATGTACGTAATTGTACTAAATTATGGATAAATGTACTTTATCGTGTATTGAGAAAACATGAAATTAAAGTGAGCAGCCATCCTGACGTCAGAATGGCGGGTGTACTCTTACATCTTCTGCAAAAATAAACTTTTTAAAATTAGACATTACCAAATAAATGTACGTTAAATGTACTTATGGAAACACCATATCAAAATTAATAAAACTTTATGTTTTATTAATTTTGATATGGTGTTTCCATAAGTAAGTACTAATATTTTTCCATAAAATATTAGTTGTACTGTACACTAATTCTTTTATCTCTAAACGATTCTATTAAATTAATTATTACACTTAGCGGAACTAGACTTTGATTTGCAATTTTTAAACGCAACAAAATCAGCAGTCTTTCCAGTGAAAGCTGAGACTTTTTTTTTAACCACTACAAGTTAGCCCTTGACTGCGATCTCACCTGATGGTGAGTGAAGATGCAGTCTTAGATGGTAGCGGGCTAGCCTGTTAGGGGCATGGCAGTTATATTAAACCCACACCCCTATTCGGTTTCTACATGGCATCGTACCGGAACGCTAAATCGCTTGGCGGCACGTCTTTGCCGGTAGGTCGGTCACTAGCCACGGCCGAAGCCTCCCACCTGGCAAACTGGATTATTTAACGTTTTTAGATACGGACAACATTCAGCCAATACAAAACAAACAAGTGTGTTGCGCAAGATTGAAAATCTTAGTTCACAAATGGGGATACCAGTATATAATATAATGTACTCTAGATGCGGGGATACGGGGACACTTGTAGTGTTGGTGACAGAGTGGCCTCACTTTGTATTTCAGATTGGTAGCTACATCTGGAAATTACGATGGATGTGTGAGCATAATTTGTAACTCAAATCATTCAATTTCCCTATAGCAGCTGAGAACTTGAGCACTTTTGCAATATTCTGTTTGAAGATAATTTTTTTTCCTCGACAAATGTGGCATTTTTAAATTTTGATATGATGTTTCCATAAGAACATTTAACGTACATTTATTTGGTAATGTCTAATTTTAAAAAAGTTTATTTTTGCAGAAGATGTAAGAGTACACCCGCCATTCTGACGTCAGGATGGCTGCTCACTTTAATTTCATGTTTTCTCAATACACGATAAAGTACATTTATCCATAATTTAGTACAATTACGTACATTTATCGTACATTTATTCAGTAAAGTTTGAATGTAATCGGAAAACCTACACCCGCCATTCTGATGGATACGAGGATAAGAAAGATGTCAACATAAATTCTTTTAGTAATAAGAAGAATAAGAAAGATGTCACAACAACACGTAATCAGCTGTGAAATAACTGGCTTAAGACTGGCGCTGACTATGATATGACAATATGAATACGGAACCCTAATTAACGATTTTCGGATTTTTTCCTATACTTGTGCTGTGAAACCTTGCTTCTTGCCAAATTTCATGATTCTAGCTCAACGGGAAGTACCCTTTAGGTTTAGTAATGATTTATTGGCAAAATATGAGGCATAAGCGACCTATCTTTTGATTGCGTTGTCTTGAAGCATGTTTTTTTTTACAGCTCCAAGAGACCGTAGACTTAAGTACCTATTTGGTATTAATTTCAACTTGATACCCTCCACGCGTTCCCGAGAAATAGGCCCGAAACAGAGAAAATTCAGAAATTATAAATTCCCGAATTGAACCTACCGGGGATCGAACCCAGTAGGTAAGTAGGTACCTTCCACTTATAAGACCACAAGACACACCACTGGGCCAGGGAGGTCGTCAAACCTACGTCTATTTGTCACTAGGTTACACAGTACACACACATCTATACCTATTTATATTATAAAAATGCGAAAGCTTGGATGGATGGATGTATGGAAGGAAGTTACCTACTCAATCACGCCAGAGCGCCTAAACGGGTCTGGATGAAATTTGGCACAGAGAAAGATTATAGTCTGGAATACACATAGACTACTTTTTATCCCGAAAAATTAAAGAGTTCCCACGGGTACAGACATACCTCGATAAACTCGGATGAAGTCGCGGGCATCCGCTAGTCAATCATCATTCATCATACCACCCATGCGAAGCGAACTCGCGAAAGAAATGTCAAAATTACCCGTTGTACTATTTATTTTAAATATGTAATAGGTATAGCGAGCAAACGAGCAGGCGGGTCACCTGATGGTAAGTAATTACCGCCGCCCATGAACACTTGCAGCACCAGAGGAACCGCCAATGCGTTGCCGGCTTTTGAGATATTTGTCTATCCGCCCTTTGCCCATAATATATGAGGGTACACAGAAGATTGAAGCTGGTTCCATAATTTGCAGGTACGTGGCAGAACATGGAATATCGGGAGGACTATAAACTGTCAATGAACAAATAACTTCGAAGAAGCAGTAGTCTGTATACACGCGATAACAGGGTGGCAACTCGACCGAAGATAACAGAGGGCAGAAGCCAAAGATGAACAAATAAAGAGATATCTTAACGTCAGTATGATGAACTTGCCGCTAAATAGTGCAGTTGTAATTTGAACACTTGTATTGTCTAGACTTGGCCATAAATAGCTTGTTTTATATAGATAAGTTTAATAGAAAAAATTCTACCATTATTTTTACGAGTAAGTAGGTGCGTACCTATTAATTCAATTTAATGTGTAACCATAAACTATATCCATATTTCAATAATTAAAACCTCTTTTCGCGTGTACAGAAGCTGCGGGCAATTAAAAAAAGAAGTTAAATTTCAAATTACTAACAGGCGGCCCCGAATCCCTCTGGGTCATTCATCCCGATGCCATATGGGATCGCACGTAAAGTGCCTTTACAAGGCATAGAAGTGGCACGTGCATTTGAATATTTAAATATAGAACCCTTTTTATGTGTTATGTAGGTCGATCTTGGTCAATGTCGTGACTTTGCCTAATAAGGGTTGTTATTTAATACTGGTTTCATTTACTACTCTGGGCGCGACAATATGCCCTGGTAAAAGTTTGCTCTAAAAATGAGGTGGGAAATTTCCAGCTTGAGCACGAGTCTCCACTCAGAATGAGAATGTTTTAAGCCATAGTCCTCCAAGCTGGTCCAATACGGATTGTCAGACTTCACAGTTCACACACGCCAGGAACAGAATCTTTCTCAGGCTGCAGGCATGCAGGTTTTGTTCAGGATACATATTTTCTTTCACTGATAATAATTGCAAGTGATATATTTTAATTGCTAAATCAGTTCAATCAGAGGTAATCGAATTTCCAGGATAAAAGCAGACAAATATGACCAAGGTACAAGATGCAACCATACCAATATTTTACTTTTAACGGGATAGAATTTATTTTATTATCTGACCCAACGCATATTAAACATAGATCATTATATAGTAATTCAGATATTTCATAGTTTTTAAGACGTACCTAAGCATAAACGTTTATTATTTTCATGTTTTTTTTTAACTAATGATTTCAATGAGATTTCTAAGAAATATATTACTGTGAAAGTTTATGTGAGTGTTGAACCAATGTTGCTATATTTTCATACAATAAAACTGAAACCTAGATGCAAGAATTCAATCACTCTAGTCCAATAAATAACATGAACCAATTCAACCAATCAATAGCGAATCGCCTAGCCGTTGTCCAATTAGAAGCATTTAAATCACACCGTCCATTTATCGAATTAGTTGAGTTAAGAGATATATCACTTGACCGGACGCCGCCAGTTCTGTACGTATCGTGGGTCTATGGCGCGGATGCGAGCAATTGAGCAATTAACGGACTCATGTTGAGTCCTTGTATGTTGACAATTTCTTTTAAAGGAATACTGAAACCAAACAGACTTGCAACGGTTCTCTTAATAATAATAATTGTCATGGTAGTCGTACTATCCCAATCGATAAGGGTTCTTTCCTCTTTCAACTTCGACTGTGGGTACCGTATACGTACCTAGGTATAGGTACGTACCTAGGTATAGGTACGTATTGTAATATCTTGTTTAAAAGAGCAAATTCTGAGTTTCTTGCCGGCTATTCGCAGTATAATCTATTTTCCGAACCGGTGGTAGAGTCAAACCATGATATAAATAAATAAATTGAAAAATTAATTGAGAAATAGCTCGCCTAATCACAATTCATGGCATTATAGACAATGGCGTGCACAGGGTTCGAAGTCAGTTTAGGCCAATGATGTTATATACATACAAGAGGGTTCAGGCATCATTTAAAAAAAAACCGGCCATGTGCGAGTCGGACTCGCGCACCGAGGGTTCCGTACTCAAGAAGTAGGTATAATTACCTTTGTTAATGAACCGCAAAACTAACTTTGTTTGTAGAGGTTTACTGTTAATATCAAAAAATTACGTTTGTTGTATGGGAGCCCCCCTTTAATATTTACTTTATTGATATTTAATTATTTATTTTGAAAGGTAATATACAAGTTAATATTCTGTGAAAATTTGAACCGTCTACCTGTTACCGTTTTTAATATTGAGCAAAAAAATACGAAAAAAACACGTTTATTGTATGGGGACCCCCCTTAATATATATATATTTTTAATTTTTAGTATTTGTTGTTATAGCGGCAACGGAAATACATCATTTGTGAAAATTTCAGCTTTCTAGCTATCACGGTCTATGAGATACAGCCTGGAGACAGACAGACAGACAGACAGACAGCGGAGTCTTAGTAATAGGGTCCCGTTTTTACCCTTTGGGTACGGAACCCTAAAAAGGCAGGTCATACTATTAAAATAAGCTTTGAGTGGTATAGTATGCTGCTGCAGATCGCTGGTTCAAGTCTAACCGTTGGAACTTGTATTTAACTACCTAACTATTCTATAAGCCCGTGTGTAAAGCTATTGTGATGATACGTAATTCCTCTATCGCGATTGGTGCTAGATTTTGGTGAGAGATTAACTGTTAGATGTAGGTAATATTAACAAGTCTCTGGTTTATGGACTTCCACGCCGCGGTCTTGCGAGTTGCGACGCCTGAATCTTGCGGCTACATCATTGAAGTACCCAATATGTACTAATACGTTAGTAGGTATTACATTATACCTTAATGGGCTCCCCACGATTCGTCTTAGGCCACGATTACACCTGTTACTTTTTACGTAGGTATAGAGCACGTATAAGTAACATAAATCACTAACATTTTGCATACGATACGCGAGTTACAACTAAGGACTGAAACAGTAAGCGAAATAAAGGGTTTAAACACTGTTTTTTGAAACTGTTATAAAACCGAAACACTTATACTTAACGGAAACAGAAACGATACTGTAACCCAATCAATCTGTAACCGTTCATTTCTGTTAATCTGGGGGCACGGCAGTGCCCCCGCCAAGTCGAGCGCGAAGCAACACTGCCGTACCATCTTTTCTGGAACCATTTCGCCGCATTTTCAGGCCCCTATTTGAGAACCTCTGGATAGGACTAGAATGCTGAAATTTTCGTCATCTAGTAAGCTATAATCACACACTTGAAATCCAAAATTTCAAGTCGGTAGATCATTTAGATCCGAAGTTAAGCGAAAGCAAAGTTTCGCATTTTCGACACTGACACATAGGTCATCAAAATGCAACTGGTACTTAGAGCGCTGAAATTTGGTAGAGTTTGACGCCCACATAGACTATCAAAAAAGTTTTGATAGTTTTTATAAGCTATTGCATAGCTTTTATCGCGGGCCTTCAAGCCTTGACGCGGCGACCGAATCAAGAAATTTCGTAACGAAAATTTCCGTAACTATGGAGACCAAACCGTAACGAAAAAACCTGACACCCCCACGCTCTTAATTAACAGTGCCATCTTTTTATGCCTGCATTAGCTACTTTGTATCCTAGATATTGCGCTTAACAGCTAGGTTCTTATCTAGATCCGTTTTTTTTATAGTCAGCGCCATTTTGAAATTCTTTGTTATCGTACCGATTTCGTTCAAAATCGATATCTGGGGTTCCCTGGGATCACAAAACAGGAAACTGTTACCAAAATGTTTAAAAAGTCAGCGCCATTTTGAAATTCTTTATTATCGTACCGATTTCGTTCAAAATCGATATCTAGGGTTCCCTGGGATCACAAAACAGGAAACTGTTACCAAAATGTTTAAAAAGTCAGCGCCATTTTGAAATTCTTTATTATCGTACCGATTTCGTTCAAAATCGATATCTAGGGTTCCCTGGGATCACAAAACAGGAAACTGTTACCAAAAATTTTAAAAAGTCAGCGCCATTTTGAAATTCTTTGTTATCGTACCGATTTCGTTCAAAATCGATATCTGGGGTTCCCTGGGATCACAAAACAGGAAACTGTTACCAAAATGTTTAAAAAGTCAGCGCCATTTTGAAATTCTTTATTATCGTACCGATTTAGTTCAAAATCGATATCTAGGGTTCCCTGGGATCACAAAACAGGAAACTGTTACCAAAATGTTTAAAAAGTCAGCGCCATTTTGAAATTCTTTATTATCGTACCGATTTCGTTCAAAATCGATATCTAGGGTTCCCTGGGATCACAAAACAGGAAACTGTTACCAAAATTTTTAAAAAGTCAGCGCCATTTTGAAATTCTTTGTTATCGTACCGATTTCGTTCAAAATCGATATCTGGGGTTCCCTGAGATAACAAAACAGGAAAATGTTACCAAAATTTTGAAAAAGTCAGCGCAATTTTGAAATTCTTCGTTATCGTACCGATTTCGTTCAAAATCGATATCTGGGGTTCCCTGGGACCACAAAACAGGAAACTGTTACCAAAATTTTTAAAAAGTCAGTGCCATTTTGAAATTCTTTTTTATCGTACCGATTTCGTTCAAAATCGATATCTGGGGTTCCCTGGGATCACAAAACAGGAAACTGTTACCAAAATTTTTAAAAAGTCAGCGCCATTTTGAAATTCTTTGTTATCGTACCGATTTCGTTCAAAATCGATATCTGGGGTTCCCTGGGATCACAAAACAGGAAACTGTTACCAAAATTTTCAAAAAGTCAGCGCCATTTTGAAATTCTTTATTATCGTACCGATTTCGTTCAAAATCGATATCTAGGGTTCCCTGGATTCACAAAACAGGAAACTGTTACCAAAATGTTTAAAAAGTCAGCGCCATTTTGAAATTCTTTATTATCGTACCGATTTCGTTCAAAATCGATATCTAGGGTTCCCTGGGATCACAAAACAGGAAACTGTTACCAAAATGTTTAAAAAGTCAGCGCCATTTTGAAATTCTTTATTATCGTACCGATTTCGTTCAAAATCGATATCTAGGGTTCCCTGGGATCACAAAACAGGAAACTGTTACCAAAAATTTTAAAAAGTCAGCGCCATTTTGAAATTCTTTGTTATCGTACCGATTTCGTTCAAAATCGATATCTGGGGTTCCCTGGGATCACAAAACAGGAAACTGTTACCAAAATGTTTAAAAAGTCAGCGCCATTTTGAAATTCTTTATTATCGTACCGATTTAGTTCAAAATCGATATCTAGGGTTCCCTGGGATCACAAAACAGGAAACTGTTACCAAAATGTTTAAAAAGTCAGCGCCATTTTGAAATTCTTTATTATCGTACCGATTTCGTTCAAAATCGATATCTAGGGTTCCCTGGGATCACAAAACAGGAAACTGTTACCAAAATTTTTAAAAAGTCAGCGCCATTTTGAAATTCTTTGTTATCGTACCGATTTCGTTCAAAATCGATATCTGGGGTTCCCTGAGATAACAAAACAGGAAAATGTTACCAAAATTTTGAAAAAGTCAGCGCAATTTTGAAATTCTTCGTTATCGTACCGATTTCGTTCAAAATCGATATCTGGGGTTCCCTGGGACCACAAAACAGGAAACTGTTACCAAAATTTTTAAAAAGTCAGTGCCATTTTGAAATTCTTTTTTATCGTACCGATTTCGTTCAAAATCGATATCTGGGGTTCCCTGGGATCACAAAACAGGAAACTGTTACCAAAATTTTTAAAAAGTCAGCGCCATTTTGAAATTCTTTGTTATCGTACCGATTTCGTTCAAAATCGATATCTGGGGTTCCCTGGGATCACAAAACAGGAAACTGTTACCAAAATTTTCAAAAAGTCAGCGCCATTTTGAAATTCTTTATTATCGTACCGATTTCGTTCAAAATCGATATCTAGGGTTCCCTGGATTCACAAAACAGGAAACTGTTACCAAAATGTTTAAAAAGTCAGCGCCATTTTGAAATTCTTTATTATCGTACCGATTTCGTTCAAAATCGATATCTAGGGTTCCCTGGGATCACAAAACAGGAAACTGTTACCAAAATGTTTAAAAAGTCAGCGCCATTTTGAAATTCTTTATTATCGTACCGATTTCGTTCAAAATCGATATCTAGGGTTCCCTGGGATCACAAAACAGGAAACTGTTACCAAAAATTTTAAAAAGTCAGCGCCATTTTGAAATTCTTTGTTATCGTACCGATTTCGTTCAAAATCGATATCTGGGGTTCCCTGGGATCACAAAACTAAGTTTTTTCGATTCCCGCGGGAAATCATTAATTTTCCGGGATAAAATGTAGCCTTTGTATGTATGTATGTATGTATATTCTTTTGAGGACCTGGAGAGTGACATAGGCTACTTTTTATCCCGGAAAATTAAGGAGTTCCCGAGGGAATCAAAAAAACTTAAAACACGCGGACGGAGTCGCGGGCATCAGCTAGTCAAATATATAGCTGTACCCGCGACTTCGTTCGCGATTGCCATGATTATATTGTGACGGTGTTGCCTTTATTTACAGAGCTTCCCTGTATACTATGTTATGTGTAACGCCGTCGAACATATTATCAGCACCACTCACCCTCGAAAGAGCCACATAGAGCTGTCCGTGGCTAAAGCAGCTCGTGGTGAGGGAACTTGAGAAATGAAAGACTTTCATACAAACTTTCGACCCCTATTTCACCCCTTTGAGGGTGAAATTTTGAAAAACTGTGAAACACGTATGTCTTCATTTTTAACCCGCAGCTCATATATCAAGTTTCATGGCTATAACTTGAGAAATGAAGGACTTTCATACAAACTTTCAACCCCTATTTCACCCCTTCGGGGGTAAAATTTACAAAAACTGTGAAACACTTATTTCTTCATTTTCAACCGGTAGCTTGTATACCAAGTTTAATCAATATAACTTGAGAAATGACGGACTTTCATACAAACTTTCACCCCCTATTTCACCCCCTTAGGGGTGGAATTTTGAAAAACTGTGATACACCTACTTCTTTATTTTTTAACGTAAGCCAAAATAAAAAGTTTCGTTGATATAACTTGTAAAACATCTTGAGAAACGAAGGACTTTCATACCAACTTTCATCCCCTATTTCACCCTTTTGGGGGTCGAATTTTCAAAAACTGTGAAACACGTATGTCTCCATTTTCAACCCGCAGCTCATATATCAAGTTTCATGGCTATAACTTGAGAAATTAAGGACTTTCATACAAACTTTCAACCCCTATTTCACCCCTTCGGGGGTAGAATTTCGGGATAAAAAGTATCCTATGTCCTACCTTGTAGTATGGGCTCAAACCGTGCCAAGTTTCGTTTGAATTCATGCAGTAGTTTCGGCGTGATGCGCGGCCAAGATACAGACAGTCAGACAAAAATGAAAAAAATTACAGATTTGGCTTCAGTATCGAATAATGAGTGCCCTCCAAAAAAAAATTTCAAAATATCTTCAATGTACAGAATTGGACCTGTTACAGTTTTATTATAAGTATATATATAGAATAGATAAAATGCTAAATTATACGGAAGAACATAGCTACCTATTTATTATCCCTATATCCCCACGGGATCGAGATCTATGCTAGTGATTAGTTATAATATTATATAGTTTTATTATGCGCAATTCTGTAATAATAGCTGTAAGTAATGAAAACTTTGACAGTGATTACTAAAAATACTCACTTAAGTTACAAAGTAAGTATTTGACGACCTCCGTGGCGTAGTGTTGTCTGTTGGCTGTTGTCTTAGCGTGCAGAGGTCCCGGGTTCGATCCCCGGCAGGGTCAATTTGGAAATTTATAATTTCTGAATTTTCCCTGGTCTGGCCTGGTGGGAGGCTTCGACCGTGGCTAGTTACCACCCTACCGGCAAAGACGTGCCGCCAAGCGATTTAGCGTTCCGGTACGATGCCGTGTAGAAACCGAATAGGGGTATGGGTTTAATATAACTGCTATGCCCCTATCAGTTTGGCCCGCTACCATCTTAGACTGCATCATCACTTACCATCAGGTGAGATTGCAGTCAAGGGCTAACTTGTAGTGGATAAAAAAAATTAAGTTTTAATTTTAATTAATTTACATTTAAGTAAATATAGTACCTACATCTAATATATAACATTTCCATGTCACAATGATAGTTACCGTACTCCTCCGAAACGGCTCAACCGATTTTTACCAAATTTTATATGCGTATTCAGTAGGTCTGAGAATCGGCTACTATCTATATTTCAAACCCCCACGCGGATGGAGTCGCGGGCATCAGCTAGTAATATGTAAAATATGTAAATTGTTCCCTTTAATTGTTTTTTTACGATAAAATTACAAATCTAAATTGCACCTGTCCGAAGAAGGAGCGGGTCGCTAGTATGAATATAAAATGAAATTAAAAGGAAAACTGTAAAATAATTTCCTATATCAATGCTATAAATGTTGGCGTTCGAAAAATGCGTTGGACTGGTGGTATCAGCACATATCACTAGATGGCGCTGACTGTATTTTGAAACGCGCTAACGATTTGTATTACTAGCAACGTTTTATGGTGAAGTGGCAGCTGGCTGGTTTGCAGTCGTTTACGACATTTTTGTACTGCGCACGCATATCGTTTGCTAGAGAGAGATCATACATTGATATTGGTTGATTTGTTCATCTGTAATCTGTATAGTGTATTTAGTGAGGATTTTAAAGGTTACTTGATCGATTCTTATTATAACAAATAATAATTCGAAGATTTGATACATTAGGAATTTTAGGATAAAGGATTATTAGTAATAATTATAATTACTTAAGTTTTTAAGTAGTATTAATACTGCATATTTCAGTAAAAATAATTTGCCCTTTGTTTATTCTTCATTTATTTCTTCTTATTTTATGTTATTGTTAGTTATTAGTACTTTTATAGTATTCTAGGTTTAGTTTACAGTTAGGCATTACTTCGAATCACGTTCTTTTAAAAAATATCATTAGTTTAGGTGTATATTTTAGTGATAGATAAGTAGGTAATATTGTTAGTTATTAGTACTTTTCTAGTGCCTATTCTAGGTTTAGTTTACAGTAAGGTATTACTTCAATTAGTTAAAAAATATCATAAGTTCAGGTGTATTTTAGTGTTAGGTAGGTAAGTAATATTGTAAATTATTAGTACTTTTCCAGTATTCTAGGTTTAGTTTACGGTTAGATATTATTTCGATTCGTTTAAAAATATCAACGTTATATCTATAGAGTCCATAAACTAACGGTCGTAGAGTTTATTTGAGTTTGATTTCACAAGATAATATCGTCAAAAATGTCGAAAATATTAAAAGACGACCATGAATTTTGTGGCTACCGAGTAGTTGGTATGCCCAAAGACGGGTCATGTCTCTTCCATTCAATATCTTTCTTGGTGTATGGTAGCACTGACTCAACTTGCAGTGTCAGATCTGCTATAGTTGCATACGTTGCTGAACATTGGGACGACATGCAAGTGTACACATGTGATGCTGATGGGGCCGTATATACAAGCCCGCAATCCTACACGCGCGATATGATGAAACCCACAACTTACGGCTCAGTTTCTGAACTGATAGCTGCTGGAAAAATCTATCCCTTCACTTTTGAAGTGTATGAGAACGGTATACTAAGAGGTTCATTTGGTGAAGCCGGCCAAAAAAAGTGTTTACGTTTTATCGGTAGTTACTTAAGCGGCCACTACGATGTACTGCTTCCTATAAGTGATACCTCTCCATCTTCTTCCCCCTTTGATCCCATAACATTAAATTCTATAACATCAGATAATGCTAGTTGTACATCATATGACTTAAACTCTATGCAAAGTGATTTTAACATGAAACATAAAAAAGGCGGTAGACAGACTAAAACTAAAAAAGGAAGACCTAAGGTATCCGAACTATCACGGTCTGAACAACATCGAGAAGCTGCTACTCGTTACCGACAAAAACACCCTGAAAAATGTCGAGAAGCCCTAAAACTTTATAATTCTTTACATCCAGAGGTTACCCGGGCTGCTGTAGCACGCTACACTGATTCACACCCTGAAGCACATCAGGCCGCTGTAGCACGCTACAGTGCTTCACATCCGGAAGGAAACAAACAAAACTTAGCGCGAAAAAGATCTACTGACAAACTAAAGTTTAAGGGAAACATAGAAACAATCACTAGAGTTCTTACAACGAAAAATAAAGATAGATTAGAATCAGAAAAAATAGTCAAGTGGACTCTTCATAATAGGCAAAGAACTTTAGAAGATTTGAATAAATCTGCAAATAAATTAAAAGAAAAATTAATAGCGGCATTAGAGAAGTTAAAGGTATGTCCTGAAAGCACTGATATTAAAGACAAATTTGAAGCATTTCTTGGTAAATCAGAGCATCGCAGTAATCAGGAGCCATTTTATTGTGAACAAGCTTATAAGGTTTATGGTGATAAAGAAAAACCTATTGAAATTGACGATACTGGTAAAGCAAAAACCTTTACAAATGTTAAGGACATGTCCAAAAGTCTGGTATGGTCTTGTTCGGATTCATTGTGCTTATTAAATGAAGTAATCTTATTAAAATTGAAAATCATTTTCGAAGTATTGAGTCTCCAAACTACTGCGCAAATTTACTCGATGTCTGTAGAAACAGGAAAACTGCAAGAAAATATAGACTTTATTAATAACGTTAAAGCGCATTTCCCACATCTTCGGACAATTATCAGAGAAATTTATAAAATACACAGCGACTGTAAGTTATTGCTTGATATTGACGATTCTTTGGTAAGTGGTAATTTAGATAAGCTTAAGGAGCTAGGAAAGCAACCGACGGTAGGAAGTGCCGTTGTAGAGCGTACACCTGATAGTGAAATTATGGAAGATGAAATAATAAAAAGTAATAAGGTTGCTTTCCAAATATTTTCTAAAAAGAGCGTAGACACACCGAAACTGGATTGTATGTCGTGCAATAAACTTTGTTACTCTAGAGACGTTTGTTCCATAGAACGTTTAAGAAAGCCCATATCAACTGATGTTTGGAATCAGCTCCTGAACTACTATAATTCTAGCCTGATAACTCACAGTCCGTACATATGTCATACATGCCTTGCTAAGATTCGAGCTAACCAAATGCCTGCAGTCTGTATCCTCAATGACATGCACATAAGCACTGTTCCACCAGAAATAGCTCATTTAAACGACTATGAAATTATTTTAATCCAACGAGCTAAAGCGTTTCAGGTGGTGGTCACAATGAATCCTGTAGCTAATAAACGTTTACCAAATCGTCAGATGGTTAAAAAAGTGAAGGGCAGGACTTTTCATTTACCGCTTCCGATAGAAGAAACACTAAAAAAGCTCCCGAAACCTGAAGACGCAATAATAGAAAACCCAGAACTTTATATTATAGTCCGAAGTACGCCAAACAAAGCAAATATTATATGGCAAGACATTGTTGACGTTAATAAAGTTTACAAAGCATTACAATATTTAAAAAATGTAAACGAACATTATACCCATATAAAATTACCGGATTTACCTAACCAGCTCATAAACATACATGAAAATATTCAACATAATGTTTCAAATACACCAGATCCCGCAGAAGAAGATATTTTAGAAGATGGTACAGCAGCACTATTAACTCAAATCACAAGAGAAAAGGAAACCGGTTATGAGCATTACACTATATATCCTTTGAATGAACGAAGACAAAATGCACCAGCTTCAGAACTCTACCAAATGCTTAAAGTAAACACAGCAACGATTGATTCCCGAGATAAAGACCTTGATGTGAAATGTTTTCCACATTTATATGTAGAAGGAAAATACGGCCAATTTCAAAATCGGCAGCAGAAAGTAACTTCTAGTGAATTTATTAAAGCCCGGCTCATGTCAAAACATCCCCAATTTAGACTTAACCAACAGTACCTATTTTTCTTATTGAATGATGCTAATATGCGCCAATTAAGCTCCGGAATCTTTTATAAAATGAATTGTGCTAATCAGAGAGACAAGATTACGGCAGAACAGTATCTCCAAATGCTTAAAAATGACGAGCTGGAAGGTGATTTGACCGCGATATTTGGCCGACTGAGGAACACTGAACAGTACTGGAAGAAACCAAGAAACGATGTAAATTGCATGACGCAAAATTACGGTCCAGCAACTTGGTTTCTTACCATGAGTCCCTCCGAGTGGATGTGGGATGACTTAGGAGAGTACATCAGGGAAGTAAACGGCGTTGAAATGGCCAATAAAACTATCAGTGAATTGGTTGCTCTTGACCCCGTATCTACCTCACGTTTTATAGATAACAAGTTTCATGCCATGTTAGACTTTATAACTAGTTCAGATGAACCTTTAGGCAAAATTATTCATTACTTTTGGCGTCGAGAGTACCAATCCAGGGGTGCTCAGCATTTCCATTTGATGTTATGGGTTAAAGATGCACCTATTCTACATAGATCATCTATAGACGAGGTAGCGTCATTTATTTCTAAATACGTTACATGTGCTATTCCAAAAAAAGATAATTCTCCTACCTTACATCAACGGGTCACTTCGTATCAAATGCACAAACATAACAGTTATTGCATGAGGAGAAAGAAAACCAAAAAAGGATTTGTTTCAGTTTGCCGCTTTGGTTTTCCTCGCACTGTGACGGATTCTCTTATCATAAGAGACATTTTTCAAACTATAGCGGCAAGAAAAACTCTCAGCTCTAATAATCGTCTCTACAATATTGTCCGCTCAAAGGAGTCAGATATGATTAATGACTACAATCCTACTTTGCTCTTGGCGTGGAATGGAAATATTGACATTCAATATGTTGGAGAGAAAACAGCCATTTTGAACTATTATGTGACCAAATATACTACTAAAAGTGAAAAGACCCATGCAACCGACATGTTTAACGATATTAACTCTACAAAGAGTCTTAGAAGCCGGTTATATAATATTGTTCTCAGAGTATTATCGAATCGAGAATGCGGAGCTTTAGAAGCTAGCGACACATTATTGGGAATACCACTATACGGCACGGACCCACAAACAACAATAAGATGGTTAGACGTAAACATTCATCGTAATCGCAGGGTCAAATCGAAAGCTGAAATGAATGCGCTTGACCCGAATTCGACTGACATATATTACGATTCCTGGATAGACAATGTTTACCCGGCCAGACCTGACGAATTACAAAACATGAATCTATTTGACTTTTCGAAAGACTATGATTTAGTTAATACAAGACCAGTTTCAGATAAAGTAGAATTTTATGATTTAGCAAGTAAAAAATACTTAAAAAAACGAAATAGACCATACCTAATAAACCATTACCTGTATGATGTAGAACAAATGCCAGAAAAATATTTCTTTTCCTTATTGTTATTGTTTAAACCCTGGAGAGTACTAGATGACTTAAAAATGCAACATGAATCATACACAGAAGCATTTAATGCTGTAAAAGACGACTTACATGAAGCTTTATGCTACGGAAATTTACGGACTGCATTACGAAATAATTTACAAACAGCTTTTGAAAAGGTAGAGGAAAAAGTAGCAGAACTAAACGAAGAAAGGGAAAATATAGTAAATGAAGGACCCGACAATCCTTTAGAGTTTGAAGCTTTGGAAGCGGTAAATGCTATGGAAGATTTAAACAACCTTGATTTAGTTGAAGCAGAGATGTCTGAAATTAATGAGCAAGCAATGATAGATCAACTGAATTCTGACCAAAAAAAGGTATTTTATACGGTCACTAATAAAATTACGAACCAAAAGGAAATATTGCGTCATTTTGTTAGTGGCACCGGTGGCACCGGCAAGAGCTACTTAATAAAAACCTTAAAAATATGGATTAAAAACCATCTGCATAAAAATGTTGCTATCACTGCCCCGACTGGAATTGCAGCATTTAACATAAACGGATTAACTGTTCACAGATTACTACAATTACCCGTGGAGCATAAGCAAACTCCTAAATACAAACCGCTTTCAGATGAAGTACTTCAAGTTTTAAGGACAGACTTAAAAAATGTCGAATTATTTATTATAGATGAAGTGTCTATGATATCTAATGTAACTTTAGCCTACATACATCTTCGTCTATGCGAAGTATTTGATACTTCTGATGTAGAGGATGGGTGGTTTGGGAAAAAACATATTTTAGTGCTTGGAGATCTTTTGCAACTTCCACCCGTTAGAGAAAAGTCACCATTTGAAAAACTAACCCCTTCAGAAGTTAATAAACTTGTAGGCTCCTTAAGTATTCCAAACCTATGGATTGAACTTTTCAGTTACGACGAACTTACGATAAATATGAGACAGCTGGATGATTCTACGTTTGTAGAAATGTTAAAAAGAATCCGAGTAGGAGTGACAACTCAATCAGACAGAGATATACTGTCTAACCGATTGATACCTCTGTTCTCGCATTCCAATAAAGGAAAGTTAATGGAAATTGCACAATGTTTGAGTGACTTACCAGAAGATACTGTTTGTTTACTACCGACTAGAAATATGTGTATGCAGTTAAATAATGCTATGTTAAAAGCGATTCCGCACCCCGAAATTAAATTAATTGCTAAAGATTCCTTGGATTGTTCAAAATATATGGTAAAGAAAGCCCGAGAGTGTTTACAAAAATATGAAGACGATGCGTCGATGACTGCTGGACTGGAAGAAACTATAATCATAAAAGAGGGAGCTAAAGTAATGCTTAGGAGAAACATTGATGTTAGTTTAGGTTTAGTGAATGGGTCGATAGGCGTTGTACAAAAAGTGAAGTGGGATCCGGAAGACCAAACAAAGCCTAAACAATTGGTAGTAAAATTTGGTAATAATATAATTCATCAATTATTGCCTATTAAGTCAAAATTTGAGATCATACCCCGGGCATACGTATACAGAGAGCAATTCCCAATCTGTGTGGCATATGCCCTAACAATTCACAAGAGCCAAGGTCTTAGCTTAAAAAGTGCCCTCATGGATATTGGAACCTCCATATTCTCTTGTGGCCAAGCCTACGTGGCACTTTCACGAGTAACAAATCTCCATGGGGTGCACCTCATAAATATTGACTTCAAGAGTATAAAAGCTCAAGCATCAGCGATCACCGAATACAACCGGCTTAGGCGTAAATACCGCGCCGATCTTTCAGAAATCAAACTGTCCAAACCGTCTAAAAGAATAAATAATGAACGTGAATGGGCAATACGAAAAACTGTTGCTAGTGTACAAGAATCAGAACCGGAAAAAAAGAAAAGAAAGATTTGTAATAATAAAAAAACTACTACTAAAAAGAAAAAAAACTGTGTATTATAAGAAAATCTAAAAAGTCAATCAGCCCACGTCTTGTCAGCTTTCTGCAAAAAGAAGTGAAATCCCACCAAAAACATTCTGTAAAAAAATAGCCAAGTCTCGATGGAGCTGCTTGTTTATCTCTAAAAAGTAATGAAATCTCTAGACAAAGTTGAGCCAAGTCTAAGGTTCCTTACTGCAATTTCTTTATTATTATATTTAATGTTATGTGACTTGGCCGTTGACCTGTACGCACTAACGTGTAAAAAATGTTCAACGGTTAACATTTTTTCACGCTCTAGATATTGAAAAACATGCGATCAACCGTTGAACATTTTTTACACGTTAGTGCGTGCAGGTCAACGGCCAAGTCACATAACATTAAATATAATAATAAAGAAATTGCAGTAAGGAACCTTAGACTTGGCTCAACTTTGTCTAGAGATTTCATTACTTTTTAGAGATAAACAAGCAGCTCCATCGAGACTTGGCTATTTTTTTACAGAATGTTTTTGGTGGGATAAGTGTTTTTATCTGTAGCCCTAATAGGTACATGCCCTAACAAACTGCACGGTGTGACAACGCGTTCTTCTCACTTCATTGAACTTTACACACACATACACCACATGGCCATGTTTTTTTTAAAACAATTGCAACCATCGGTGCTTTCACCTTAGTTTCAAATTTTAATACGCGTCAACAGTAAATTTGGCAACGTCGCTATTTCGGTTACACTTTATAACACTTTTATTCTGTAACAGATTCGTTTCTGTTACAGATATATAAGTGTTTCGGGTTAACCAAATTAAAAACACATTCAAAGGGGTTACAGATTCGATTCTGTTACACTTTCATTCTGTAACCCTTATATTTCTGTAACCTTTATGAATCTGCTTTTCAGTCCCTGGTTACAACTTACAAGACTGTTTACATTTCGTAAGTTACCCATATACTTACGCGACTTACGTAAATAAAAATTACAAGTGTAATCGTAGCCTTAGGTATTGTTATCACTTATCAGTCCACCTAGAGGGGATCTGCCAACGCGACGCTTTTCAGTGCGGGATCGCCATTCTAGCACATTGAAGACTCCAACGTCTATTGGTTCTTTGAACGAGAGGCGTCCCGTTCACGCCGTAGGTACATTGCCACTTCAACTACAGTCTATAAGTATTGCAACAGGGATGAGCAATTTTTCAACTTCTTTAACGTCTGACACGTCATCGAATCTGCCTCTTGACCAATAGTGAGTATTGAATGCCGACAAGTTTGTCTTTGATATTCTCATCATTAATAGTCGGATGGCAGACGAGATTACGTGATCAGACGTTAAAGAAGTTGAATAAATAGCTCAACACTATTGGAACTCACGATCTCCTCAGGAACTCCTCATTTCTGATTTGATCACGCAGAGATCTTTCAGCTATAGGTACGGAGCTGAAAAACACCATATTTTTATGATCAAACAGGAGCTGACTCGGACTGAATAAATGTAATTACTTAAGTAATTTGACTACCTCGGCCCTGGCGCAGTTAAGGAGTGATGTGGATCTTATAAGGAGGTCACGGGTTCGATCCCCGGCAGGGTTATTTGGAAATTTATAATTTCTAAATTTACTCTGGTCTGGTCTGGTGGGAGGCCATGGCTACTTACTACCCCACCGGTAGAGGCGTGCCGCCAAGTGATTAAGCGTTTTGGTACGATGTCGTGTAGAAAATCCGACTCAGGAACCTACCAGGTTACGCCCGCTACCTACCACTTAAATGACTCATAAACTCAATTTATTTATAACATGTAGAACATACAGGTGTCTCTTATGTTACGTCATGTTTTGACTCTACCGATGGAGTACGAAGGGAGATCGCAGTCAAGGGCTATCTTGTAGTGGAATAAAAAAAAGTTGTCATCAAATGCTCATCGCGAATGTCGCGTCAGTGCGTCAACAACATGCAGGCGTGTCATATAATTGTGAATCCAGACAGTCTTAATTGAGAACCCTCATGTGTTATGTCTAGACTAGACGATGCCCGCGACTTTTTCAGGATAAAAAGTAGCTTCACTCTCCTGTTGTTTCATATTCATCTTACTTACTATCTTACTAATATTATAAATGCGAAAGTTTGTATGGATGGATGTATGGATGTATGGATGTTTGTTACTCAATCACGCGCCAACAGCTGAATGGATCTGGCTGAAATTTGGCACAGAAATAGATTATAGTCTGGAATAGCACATAGGCTTTTTATCCCGGAAAATGAAGGAGTTACCGCGGGAACCAAAAAACCTCAATCCACGCGGACGTAGTCGCGGGCATCAGCTAGTATTCATTTATTTTGCATTCCAATTTTACAATTATTCTTACATAATGTCAATGTTTGGTGCTTTTAATTCGTACACAATTTTTAACTATTAATTTTATTTAATAGCTATTCTATCTTAACTTATAACTTTGGTAAGAGACAGAATACAAGACGGAAAGAACCGAAGAAAATCGAAGAAGCAGAAGTTCCTAAGTTTTAGATAATATCTACTTACCTATTGTAATTTGTGCATAATTTTGTAAATTTTATGTTTTTAGCTAAGTACATAAAAATATCTCTTCTTTTGTATTGTATCCTAACTTATGGCTCGGGTAGAACACAAATAAGAAGAAATTCGGAAAAGCTAAAACTTCTTCAATCTTGTTCCTTTATGTTTTACATAAATAATATCTACTGTAAAGTGTGTTTATTTTTGTACAATAATACATTTTAATATGTTTTAGTTAAGAACTTATAAAGATATTTCGTATTCTATAGTAACTTATGGCTTGGGTAGAACAGACAGAAGAAGAAACTCGGAGAAGCAAAATACATAATATCTTCTGTAATTTTTGATTTATTTTGTAGATTTTATGTATTTAGCTAAGTAGTAATAAAGATATTTGTATTCTATACTTATAAGGCTTGGGTAGAACAGAAGAATAAACTCGGAGAAGAAGCTAGATCATGTTCCTAAGTACTAGTGCCGCAGGAGTGCTTTACATATCTCCTGCTGCTTAAGTGCTTATCAATAGATTTAGCGAATCAACGGAGAAGTAAGAAAAAAGAAGAAGCAAGAAGATACTTCATATCTACAGTGCTTGGCCATTTTCCCATTTCTTGGAATCCGTCTCACTTTGACAGTGACTGACTAAAGATTGAAGGTTCCGTAGCTTGGAAAGATACCACTGAAAGAAACTAATATAAAGACTTACTTAAGTATTTGGCTAAAATATGTAATTGTTTACCTGCTTAAAAACAATCAACTAATCCATTTAATTTTTAGCTTTTAAATTAGTTTATTACTAATTTTTAAAAACCTGTAGGTACCTACTTTAGAAAAATTATGGATTTCCCCTGTAAAGATTATGTAATAGGACCGATTTCTATCCATTCTAATAATTTCAGACTTTTTGCTTTATTGCAAACTTCCAAGAGGTTTGGGAACGGTAGGTATTATATTATTGTCATTTTTCATCGTGTGCAGTGCAGAGTGGCAATAGTACCTACATTACATCGCGAGACCGGGAAGTACGCGTTTTCTGGTCGAGTGTTAGTTACTTACTATACGAGACCAGAATAGTCACTTGTTCAATTTTCTAAATAATGAAACAAGTGACTTTGCTTTGGATTTCGGCGGAAGCAAATTATTTTTAGCTAATTCGGCCTCCGCTCTCAGAAAAGGAGGCGTACAATCTAAATCCATAATATCCTCACTCGAACTCATTTTTTCGTCACTTTTAAATAATAAATTATAACGATTAGGTATGTAGTTAATTCCCGCCTTTCAATATTATAAAGATAAAAAATAAATATTATACTTTTAATTACTTTTTGCGCTGTGAGTGCTGAACGCCTAATACGGTAGAGCCTAAAACTATTTAGGCCAAAGAACATTATAACAAGTTACAAGATATTCAGGAAGAAAGATTCCAAATTCAAACTTATAGTATGTAATGAAAATACATACATTATTTACTGGCCTAGGCCGGGAAGTTTAACTTTCGAACTCATTTACAGGGTATGAAATGTGCAAATTTCTTATCATTTTTTAGAAAATACTTTTACAATATATTCCCACATCCATGATTGTAGGTAAGTACTTATCCATACTAATATTATAAATACGAAAGTGTGTCTGTCTGCTACGCTTTCACGGCCCATCTGTTCGACCGATTTTGATGAAATTTGGTATAGGGATAGTTTGTATCCCGGGGAAAGACATATGCAACTTTTTATCCCGGAAAATGAAAGAGTTCCCGCGGGAATAAAAAAACCTTTATCCACGCGGACACGCATCAACTAGTTTAGTTTATTTTTAGAATATTTTTTTTCTGCTCATTGCCATTGCCATCTCTTGAGTCTTTCGCACTGCACTACAGTGAATAAATCCATCCTTCTAACATTTTAGTGTCTAGCGGCACGGCTTTTACAATCCAATAAAAAGCAATTGATACAAATTCAACGAACAAATCTGTTCTTTGCACAATAAAATAAATTGCACAAATAGATCTCAATAACAAAATTGCCTGAAATCTATTCGTAACAACGAATATCCGTCGAGGATAGACAAATTTAGAATCTGCGGGTAGATAACCATTATCCTTTGATCTATGACTGACGCGTTTATGTATGAAGGGTTTAGAAAGCGTCAGGGGCCAATATACGCTGGTCGCGTAACCCGTATCACTTAAGTTAATAAAAGCCCCCTTAGTATTAAATTTAATAGTGTTTGAAAGGGAGGTCTAAACGGTCCTTCCTGTGGCCGACGGAAGACGCCGATTGGCTCAATTGAGTGGCCTATTCACCAATCAGCGGCGAGATACATTGATAGTTGCACAATGGTGCCTAATGTGCCTACCTAATTTGAATTCCGAATTCGAATCTTGACTGCGTGACTTATTTTTTATACTTAAGAGGGCCTAGTGTGAGATTTTTTCGTATACGATAGCGACAACGTTAACTACTTACGATTTGTAAGGAATTGTTAAGCACTTGACAGCTAGCGGCTAGCACTCGAGTAAGTACTTAGCCAGCGTCGCTTCGACCGATAGTGATCGAATACGTGAAAAATACTCCCACTAGGCCTGCAGAATACCCGTGACCGTCCCGTTCAAAATTTTAAAAGTTATGGTTTTAGAAATGCCTAAGTTCTTCTGGCTATCTAAGAATAGGACTTTAACTTGAACTTGGACTTTCCATCGGCAGCATCTCAGGAACTAACCAACTTTTCTCAAATTAGGGACTAGAGAAACGTATGGTTTCACAGCTTTAAAAAATAGAGAGTATCCTCCAGAGAAGCTCCAAAGATCTTAATTCCACGTTTCTTACTTCTGGGGACTGCAGTTTTTGGTAGAAGAGGGGAGGGGACATTGTAGGATTGGATTGCGCAAGTCACTAGGTTATATTCTTATACCATAAATGAGGATAAATGTTAAAGAAGTCAAAGTAGATTGGTGCTTATCCGACCGTGGATGTAACTGGTCCATAATATCAACTAAACAATTTAATTTGTAGATAAACTAAACTAGTAACTAGTAAGTACCTACTTTAGTAACTTTGATATTAAACTAGTAAAATATTTTTAGGCCATCCTTTAAGGTGTGGTCAAAATTGCGCTCCGTGATTCAGAAGGCCTGCAGTGACCTCAGCCGGCAATTGGGGTCAATTATTGAGGCAAATGAGAGTTCGTAATTCATACGGAGCGTAGGTGGGCACTGGTCAGCAGATGAAATAATGCACGCACCACGCACGCCACAGACCACGGGATAGGAATGATGCCTGCGTCGAAAATAAATTATTTCCTCCTGATTATAAATAAATAGAAGGAATTATTCATTGGAAGACCAAAATACCAAAAATTCACATCCCCGGTTAGTTTTAAGTTTGGTATGCTATAATATTTTTCTACTAATGTATAATTATTAAGTGAAATAAATTATTACTGACGAAAATAACATTACTAGAGAACACCTTGCTTCACCAAGATTAAGCTATTTTTTTTATTTATATGTTTCTTGTGTGCAATAAAGAATACAATAATAATAATAACAATAATTTATATTTTATTTATCTCCTTACATCGATATTCAAAATTATACATTTAGTTAAATAATTACATTTTGTCTTGTTTAATATACTTATAGTTATAGTATATTTCTAAAACGCCTGTACCCTGGTGTCCAACACGCCGATGTTCTGTATCTCGCTGTGTATGACGTCACCAGGCTTCAGGTACTCCGGGGGGTCGCGGTACATCCCCACTCCTCCCGGAGTGCCCGTTAGGATTATGTCGCCTGGCAGTAGGGTCATCACCCTGGAAGACAACATAATTACGGGTTAATAAACTATTCTTGCTACTCTAGTGGTTGGCGGTTGCCATGTTCGACTGCGGCCGACGAGGTCCCGGGTTCGAGTCCCGGTACATATACAAACACAATAGTGGACTCTATTCTTGGGACGGCAATCCAACACTACCGGAGATATATACTTTTACATTTTTCATCATATCTGATAAACTAAGTGGCTTAAAAATTAAATGTATTTTAGAAAATGCCCAAGTGAACCCCTTTTATATTATGAAAGTGTACTTAATTATAATATTTTTTGGATTCTGAATTTACAAAAATAAATAAATAAAATTAATATGCTAACCACTTCAACATGTTGGACTTCGGCCGACGAGGTCCCGGGTTCGAGATCCGGGTCAGGCCATAATTAAGTATTGGATTTTCTGACTAGAAGTTCTCAGTACTAGCCCGGAGTTAGGAAGTTGTTAATGCCATCTAGTAGCGATATATTGCAGTATCTAAACTATTTTCAAAGGCCCGTATTCAATGGAAATCTTCGAACGAGAAATGACACATTTGCGTTTCACTAATTTTGTAAGTTTTAATAACTTTGTAATCCTGCCGGTTCCGCATTGATATCATGTACTCGTAGTAGTGTAGTGAAACACAATAATATAAAAATTACAAAATTACGGTTAAACTTGTGGCGGTCTTCGCAGTCCGCACATACGCTAATAGATGGCACTACTTGTAGCACAGAAAGAAGTAAGGCAACGAAGAAATGGGAATGAAAGGGGAAAAGAAATGAATTTGACGATCTCCCTGACGCAGTGTTAACTGTTAAGCGCTGTTGTCTTCATGTGCGGAGGTCCCGGGTTCGATCCCCGGCAGGGTCAATTTGGGAATTTACAAATTCTGAATTTTGCCCTGGTTTGCCCTGGCCGTGGCTCGTTACCACCCTACCGGCAAAGAAGTGCCGCAAAGCGATTTAGCGTTCCGGTGCGATGCCGTGTAGAACCCGATCAGGGGTATGGCTTTAATATAACTGCCATGCTCCTAACAGGTTAGCCCGCTACCATCTTAGACCGCATCATCACTTACCATCAGGATTGCAGTCAAGGGCAAACTTGCAGCGGATAAAAAAAATGAGAACCATAATGACATGGTCTGCATCGTGATTACGAAGTTTTCTCTGAATCCATACCAAAATTATAATTTTGAAAGTGTCTGTCCGTCTGTCTTCTACGCTTTGACTGGTGATTATACTGATGGGTAGAGAGTATGAGTCATACTTACGAACTCAATCTCTCAATGATGTTGGGAATCTTGTGCACCAGTTGGTCAGTCTTGCTTTTCTGTTTGAGGACTCCGTTGACGCTGCATTTGATCTCCAAATTCTGCGGATCGCCGATCTCATCGCTTGTAGTGATGCATGGCCCGATTGGACAGAATGTATCCATAGACTGTAAAGAAGAAATAACATCTCTTAGTTTTTTTTTTTTTTGGAGATAGGATTGCGCTTGACGACAATCATGCTTAGTGCAAAGCAATGATGATGTCTAGGTTGGAGCGAGCTTGCCTAGAAGATGCCTATTCACTCTTGCCATGAAGGTATCTGAGTTATATGTGGCAGGAAACACGTGCGCTGGGAGGGTGGCCTAGCGGTTCGGATCAGGGGGGTTACTATGAGCTCTTATAGCAGGACAGTTATTGACCTGTACTTAACTTCAAGGCACTGAACTGGTAGGCAGACACTGCATTGAACTGTGCTGCAGTTCAATTTCTGTCCCCAGAAACGTCGAGCAAAAAAGAGCGAAGCGAAGGTCTCTGAGTCTACTTGAGTGAATTTGCACTTGTCCGTCCGTCCGTCCGTCTGTCAGAGCCTTATAACTTCTGAATTACTGAACGTAATTACTTCAAATTTAAATATTATATATATAAACCGATGGCCTCCAGCCGAATATGGCTTAAAAAGTAATAAAAATCTTTATTTCAGGGGGGCTCTCATAGAAGCGAATATGAAGAAAAAATATTTTTATAGCGTTACATAGGGTTGCGGTATATCATTTTAAAGATAATTAGGAATAGAGTCCAAAAATATATTTTTTTAAAAATTTCCCCTAAAATTGACGAAATGGGGGGCTTTCAAAGTGGAGATTTTCTAACGTCCAAAATTGACCTCAGAACTCTAAATTTTCTGATATGCTGAGCCTGAAACTTGATCAATTATTTGAATTATATCCTGTACTTGAACAACAAATACTAAAATTAGATAAATATTATATGGAAACGAAATTATTTAATTTTTAATGAGCCAGCAGCAGGGGTCTTCTCCGATTGGCCCGAGAGGGCCAAGCGGGGGTACGGGCTTCGAGCTACCACAGATAAGTAATATTACTTTCATCTCTACTTTTGACGTGACGAGACAAGTAACCATGTTAGCTTCGGTAGACAAATAGAGATAATGGGTAGACATCATTTTACTCGTTGTAGCTATCCCTACTGAATGCCTACTAGCTATGATAGCCCAACTGAAGAGGCAAGAGTGACAAAGGCTATTTTTTATCACAGCATATGGATAGAGGTTATAGCTAGGTAGTACCTACCTATTTTTGTTACTATGTTGACAAAAATTATGTGATGATGAAAAAAAAAAATTAGTTGTTGTTATCTTATTTTAGCAGATTATTTATTATTTGAAGAGCGACAATGATACACTTGAGATAATGTCCTAAAATTGAATGACACCTAAGTATCAACAGTTTGCAGTATGTTTGCTTAATGCATTTTAAAAAGACAAGAGGATAAGGTTTACATTTTATAAAGGCCAATTTACATGTGGAGTTTCTCTCCATAATCGATTATCATAAGAAAAATAAAGAACTTGTCTTGATACTTAGTCAAATTTAATTATAGTAATATTATAAATGGGAAAGTGTGTTTGTTTGTTGAGTGACATAGGCTACTTCTTAACCCGGAAAATTAAGGAGCTCCTCCGGGAATAGAACAAACTTAAACCTAGCAAACGAAATCACAGGCATCAGCTAGTGTAAGATAATTGCAAGCCTATAACAAAAATATTTACACAGTTACACTATTTTAGTTAAATATACACAGTTAAAGCTATTTGACAGTTTTCGGAAAAGTACCTAAAAATGTACGTGGATTCATTTTATACCTCTAACAATTATCTTTTTCTCAAAAAAAAGCGTTATTTATTAGAAAAAAATACATTTTTAATACATTAATTTAAAATTCGCGCGAAAACAGCCGGTCACGTGACATTTGCCAGCTGTGACGTCATAGCTCAAAATAAAACAAAGCTAACTACGACACACCGAGTTATAAGTGATTTTGAGTGGTAAGTTTACAGCTTTTTTGATGCTATTGTGAAAATTACAAGCTACAAGACGTGTGTAGAAATACTATAAATAATAATAATATAGTAGCTTTAGTTTTAAGATACCGTTACTGATTATCACCATTATATTTTATTTATAAATAACTCGACGTCAACAAGTGTAGTATAACTAAAACTAAATTGAATAAAAATTATTTGACTTTGACTTTGACTTTAATTAATTCGTATATAAACACATTCCTATATATTATACAATATTACATATTTCTGTCACTTTACAGCAGCACTTTCTTAGGTCTTAAACACGAGACCTAATTACTATTTCTTTGTGTATTTCGGCAATTACATGTAAGATTTTACATTAGGAAACTCGGCAGAGCAAAAGTTTACACGCAAATAAATTTGCAACCATAAATGAATCGACTTTAGGCAGATTTGCACTATCAGCTGTATAGCATTCCATTCCTCTCACAATCATAAATCGAAATAATATATTAGTGTTAATTTTCTCAACAATATGCAAACATTATTAGACACGACGTTTTTATTTTTGAAATGTGACGTCACACGGGGCTCTATCATGACCGCCCGCGTTTCGCTTCTTGTAATCCACAGATAAAATATCTCAAATTTGTTTTGCAAAAATAAAATATTAACAATTTATTTTAATGCAAAACACATATTGTATAATTATTATTAACCTACAAGCTACCAAATCTAACATATTTCATATTTTATAGTTACAGCTGTCAAGTAGCCAATTACCTTTCCAAGTAAGAACTGCCCGCCATTCTTAGCCTTCTGCCAGTTTCGAGCGCTGATGTCTTGAGCTATGGTGTAGCCGGCGACGTAGCTGAATGCGTCGCCCGCCTTAACATTGCTGGCTTCCTTCCCGATTACCACTGTCAGTTCCACTTCCCAGTCGACTGTCTGCGATATGTCAACAAAAGGAACCCTTAAATTCAAACTTAAATTAATGAATGTAGGAAAACTAGTATCAATTATGCTATATCTAGAACTGTAGTACTAGTTAGGAGAGCATATTCCAGTGAGAAGAGTTGGTTAGAAACTTAGTATTTACTTATTTTGCAAAAAAAAAAAATATATTGGATAGAAGCAGGCAATACTTTGCGGAAGTCCATGATAATGATGGAACTAGACATTTAACTCGCTATAACCCGCTGTTGTCTTAACGAGCGGAGGTCCCGGGTTCGATTCCCGGCATGGTCAATTTGGGAATTTACATTTTTTGAATTTTCCCTGGTCTGGCTGGTGGGAGGCTTCGGCCGTGGGTAGTTACGACCCTACCGGCAAAGACGTGCCGCCAAGCGATTTAGCGTTCCAACGACGGCGTTACGACGCTGTGTAGAAACCGAATAGGGGTATATTTGTAATAACTGCCATGCCCCTAACAGATTAGCCCGCTGCCATCTTAGACTGCATCATCACTTATCAGGTGAGATCGCAATCAAGGGCTAACTTATAGTGGACAAAAAAAAACTTACATCAGTGACTTGAGTCCTCAATCTCACAGCGTCCTTGGGCCCAATGATGGTGCTGGAGAATTTGCTGAAGATCATGGGCACTTCAGGAGGTGTCAACTTCTGTTCTTCACAATGGTCCTTGTAATTGAGCCCTACGCATAACACTTTGTCCACCCCATGAACTGGGGCGGCTAGATCTATTGATGATAGGGGCACTAGCGCTGCAGAGGACAATTGTAATCTGTAATTAGATAAGACAGAAATTGTTAAGAATAGAATAGAAGTATTCATAAGCAGGTAGTAATCTAGATCTATTTAGGCTTTACCTGTATAATAATATCAGTGCTGATAGTAAAGAAACTAATGTGACTAACTATGATAGTATGAATATTATGAATGTGTTTGTTTATTATGCTTTCATGTTCCATTTTTTCAACTGATTTTGATTAAAATTTGAGTAAAGTAAGTTGTATTTTTCATCAAACTTACATAGGCTACTTTTTTCCCGAAGAATTAAGGTATTCCTGTGGGAATAAAAAAAACTAGTTCCGCACAGAAGTTTTGGGCATCAGCTAGTTATAATCATTATGATTTGCAAATTGCAATAAAGTAAATAGATTATCATGCCTTTTCCCAGCTCTGACAATTAAAAATGATTGGTCCAGATGGTCAACCAATTTTTTTTTAATGAAAATTTGTGAGTACAAAGATAGCTTTCAGTCTGAAAGCAGACATAAGCTATTCTAGCAATTTTCTAGATTTTCTTTTAATTACTAACTTCAAGAAAACCTACATCCACACCTACAATATTTTGGCCATCATCTAGTAAATTTCATCCAATTTACATAGGGCATGCACAGCTGGCTTTCTTTTCTACCTCTTACTACCTATAATATTGGTACCTACCTTCGAAAGCTGTTTAGTAATTTCCAGCAACATAGGTAGGTACATTATATATACTGGTAATTTCTCTCAATGGCAAGCCTTTAAACTTATATAAAAGTAAGTAAGTGCTATACACACCTTTTAACTTTTTCAATGTCGCCATTCCTCAGAATCTCCAGTACAGTGCTAGGTAATTTATTATCAGCCTTATGTATGTCCACAATACTGTCGCCTTTCAGAATCCCGGCGCGAATCTCACTAGGATTGTTCTTATAAACAAACTGAACGAGCTTCATGTTTCTAAGTAAACTTAAGCTAAAGTTCCTATAACTTGTCGAACTAGTAAGTTTTTTCAACGGAAACTGAGTTTTTATACACGTTATCGCGCGCCGAGCCCAGATTGTGCTGTTCATTTTGAAGTGGCCGTCCAATCGTCACAGCTTACGTTGAATAAACAAAACAAATTACGTAACTTCTCTATTATTTTAAATTATACGTTGGTTGAAGGTTATGTTTAGTTCACCTATTTTTTTCATACAATAGGGTATTTGACTGTATTAAAAATATCGTTTCTGCTGTTGCCATCCTAATAGATTATAATTTTTAAGTAATATTCCATTTGACCGAACTTAAAAATAATGTATTGTTTTTCTATAAAACATGAAATAAATTAATTATTTTTCGATCTATGTTCACGTGATCGTAAACGCTCTATGATTGGTTGAATCATTAGTGACGTAACTATGTAGTAAAATCTAACTATGGTGTTGTAAATAAGAGCAATTACGAGAGATTTTCCGTTTTTCTTTATGTTTCTGTGCTTTTTATTGTTTCAATTAGTCATTACCAACCATACTTTTCCTTATAAATAGTTAAGGAACCCAATGATGTGAAAGTAGATTGTGGAAACCTCTCAAAAGTTGATGCAATTATGATTGGACTTTTCTTCAAAATAGCCCCGATTTCTATGGTGCAGAGCTAAGAAATTTGTGATAACAGCCTTGTAAGTATACTCTATATTTTTTATTAAAGCAATTTATTGTAGAAATCCATATATTAATACCTTTTCGTCCCAAGAATATAACCTAACATTCGCAAAATTAAGTACTAGGTTATATTATTTAGGTACTAACATGGATCGTGATATTATGGTTTGGTTTCTTTCTTTATAGAGCTTCGAGAGTGTAATGGAGATGATACTATTGGTTACGTCCAGATACATCGCGAATCTGGCATTTGTACGCTCAAATGCAAGATATGTCCCGAGCACAAAGTGAGAGCAAAATGAAGAATAACTATGATTGTAGATGAAGACAAAAGTCAATTTATAAGTTGTGAGTGCCATGATTGTGCTGCATCCGCTGGAGGCTGCAAGCATGCTGAGGCCTTTTTGATGTTGACTCACCGGCTTAGTGAATAACCTTCATGTACCTCTGTTGAGTGCTACTGGAAAAAATTACTTTATCCAGATTCCAGAGTAGGCACTACCATGAAATTTGTTACAGTGGAGCAATTATCTAAAAAACACACTCAACATCCTTCAACATCATCTTTAGTAGTACTGAACTCCTATCAGTTTCTTCAAGAGGCTAAAAGAAGAAAGATTGAGGATTGTGTACTGGTCAGATATCAGTATGACCACAAGTTTACTGATATTAAGCAGTTTTCCCTACATCACTTCCTTCTGACAAACAGGGAGATTATAAAAAATGTAGTTAACAAATTTGTAGAATTGATGAGTGAAATGATTTTCATTAATATTGTTACTGCAGTAGCACAAACAACAAGGAATTAAAATAAAAGTTATTTCTGTGTTGGGCATCCTGACTTTGAGTCAACTTAAATATGTAAATTCATTTTATTTTTCATTTTTCATTTGTACCTTATGAAAATGAATAGGTATGTTTGCAATTTATTAAACAATTTAGCTTCCTTTTGGAAATCTAATATCTTCCCATAATTTTTCTGTAGTACCAATATAGAATTACACTAATGGTTATTATAAATGATGTAATATGGGGAGAGCTATAACAAAAATCATATTTCTAGTTCATTGTTTTATTTATCAAACTAACTCGAAATAAAATGTTTTTATTTTCAAATAAACTTTTACAAGTGCTTTTGAATCATCAAGTTCAATTCATAGTCTGTACTGCCTTGCTTCTGTGATGCATCTTTAAATTTACTTGGACAGATTTATCAGCAGTTGCGATTGGTTGAGTGTTTATTCCTTTATCATGATGTGTTTGTGGTTTCTGAAAAGACAAAATATTCATCAAAATTAATTTTCTATACATATGAAACAGTACCTTAACTTACTGACACAAGTGGATCTATAAACATAATTTTAGTATGTTATCATACTAAATGATATACTAAACTACGTTATCATATACATCAATGTCTATAAACTTGGAATTTTGTATGTAGGTTCTCTTCTAGGTGTTAGTCAACGTAATAACTTTGACTAGCTGATTGAGTCAAAAAATCAAATCAAAAATCTGAGAACTCTGTGATTATCGGGAACAATAAGTAGCCTATGTCCGTCCCCAAGATGCAAGCTATCCGTGTGCCAAATTTCATCATAATTGGTTACTCAGATGTGTGAGCTGTGAAGAGATAGCAGACAGACCAACACAATTTAGCTTTTATAATACCTATTAGTATGGATTTCTTGAAACAAAGTTTTGATAGGTACATACCTTTGGACTCTGAAGTAACAGCTTCCTCTATCTCATTGTCATCAACTTGGTTACCTACTCGTTTAAGTAGTAGGTATTTTCATAATAGACAGCTTCTTCCATACATTCTTGTTTAAGAGCTAACCTTTAACTCCATCTGCAATGTGAAGTCATTCACTTAAGCCCATTTTGTATTGGTTGTAGGTTAGAATAAATTTCTCCAACTGTAATAAGTAGGTATAGGTACCATAATAAGTTTTTTATTGCAAATTCCACTTCAAAGTTCCAAGTAAGTAATGATCTACTGAAATTATTGAATTACATAAATAGGATAAAATTACAAAATTAGTTATTGTTTATTAATGTGTTTGTAAATACTTAAAAACATATTACAAACCAACTACAAACGGACATGTCTAACCTCAAACAGAACAGGTGAAGTAGGTACACATTTTTAGAGCATTTTATAATATAATTATTTAGTATTAGTTTATTAGATAGATTGTGTAAAACTCACATTAAAGTGATCCTCGCAAAAATAAACACTTGAAGTGACCACTATATCATTGGGGTTTCTTCGAGCAAGTTGCAACCACTTCTTCCACTTATCTTAGCTTTCTTTGGAACACTTACAGTTATTCTGGAGTTTTTGTAGACGTGTTTATACATTGCGGTACTAACACCATTGGTAAACCATAGTTTCTTAAAAATAATCTCTAAAACAAAGTTTTTATCAAGGGACAGCACACACTTTGTTTACGTTTTTACTACTTAATGACGTCACAGTAGTCATGTCACCCACATGTTGTCAAAGGGAGCGTTTACGCGGCATTTTAATTTTTTGAATTTATTTTTGAGATTTCTTTATATAATACCGAAAATTATGACGAAATAAACATATTGTTAGCTTTAATAAAGCATTATTAACAATATACGACTATTTTCTAAAAGCAGTCAAATACCCTATTGAACTGGTAGGTAGGTAGTGAATTTTACGGCTTACACGCCTAACAGCATATCGATTAGAGACACTATTCACTAAGTTAAATTATACAGTTTAGTTAAAGCATTGGAAAAATAACAAATAATAATTTGATCTTTGACCGGCTGATGGTACCCAACACCGTACCCAATTTTATCATTATTACTTTGACATTGACAATACAAAGTACTCTGGGGGTATGTTCCGATATACACTGAGAGCACTGTTCAGTGCTCTTACTGGGGAGAAATTCGTTCCGTTATGGAGTGACAGTATACTGTTTCCGTTCCGTTTTAACGGTACGCAGTCAGCACTGAGAGCACATTACCTCGAAAACGCCAGTGCTCACAGTACAAAAATGGCGACGATTTATGACGTCATATATTTCCCTAGGATACTGCGGCAGTAGGTATACTGTCACTCCTTATCGGAACGAATTCTCCCCAGTAAGAGCACTGAACAGTGCTCTGTGTATATCGGAACTTCCCGTATATAAAAAGTACTCTGGGATCGGAACATACCTTTGATTAGGTCTCTATATACCTAATCAAAGGGAACATACCCTCTGTGATGTTGAACCATCAACGAAGTATTAATAAATCGAGTAGTAGTACTACAGTAGTGTTAAATACTAGCATTTCCATAAGCGCGCAACCGGTCGTTGGGGGCCGGGCGCTAGTTCTAACCGAAGTTGCGCTCGCGCGCAAGCGGTCGTTGGGGGCCGGGCCGGTCCAGACCATTATAAACGGTTTTATCTTAATTATAGAGTTTATTACTGTTTGAACAACTTTAGGCCATAGAGAAGTTTATTAAGTCATCTTTACACGACACCACTAAATCGTCAAGTGCGAAAAAAAATAAAAAAAATATAGCTATGGTAAAAAGTCATTTGAATCTGTGCCAAAATTTTGGGTTTTTTCTGTGTTATTTATTGATTTTTATGACAAGTGGTGACAAATACAAATAAAAACTCAATACATTACGTTTTTATATGTAATTTAGTGCAGTGTTAGACTGGATTATCACTGAAATGTAATATCTTTATCGGGAAAATATATTTTTGAAAAATCGCGATCGTTATCGCGGTCGTTGACGCATTCTTTCCGTTTATATGTAATTGTTTGTAAACATCAGCTTCTATAAATCATACCTTCATAAAGATGTATTATAGATAAAGCCAATGCCGTTTACAGAACCATGATAAGTGGCGTGGGTATTTTTTTGTAGGAGTGTTTATGAAACGTGATACCTGCGGGGTGCGCGAGGGGCGCGCGGATGGTTCGCGGATTCGCGAGGTGCACTGTGCAAAAAACACAAGGTCAAGTTCTTCTTGATCTAAAGGGTTATCAGCCTTATATAAGTCCACAATACTGTCGCCTTTCAGAATCCCGGCGCGAATCTCACTAGGATTGTTCTTATAAACAAACTGAACGAGCTTCATGTTTCTAAGTAAACTTAAGCTAAAGTTCCTATAACTTGTCGAACTAGTAAGTTTTTTCAACGGAAACTGAGTTTTTATACACGTTATCGCGCGCCGAGCCCAGATTGTGCTGTTCATTTTGAAGTGGCCGTCCAATCGTCACAGCTTACGTTGAATAAACAAAACAAATTACGTAACTTCTCTATTATTTTAAATTATACGTTGGTTGAAGGTTATGTTTAGTTCACCTATTTTTTTCATACAATTGAACTGGTAGGTAGGTAGTGAATTTTACGGCTTACACGCCTAACAGCATATCGATTAGAGACACTATTCACTAAGTTAAATTATACAGTTTAGTTAAAGCATTGGAAAAATAACAAATAATAATTTGATCTTTGACCGGCTGATGGTACCCAACACCGTACCCAATTTTATCATTATTACTTTGACATTGACAATACAAAGTACTCTGGGGGTATGTTCCGATATACACTGAGAGCACTGTTCAGTGCTCTTACTGGGGAGAAATTCGTTCCGTTATGGAGTGACAGTATACTGTTTCCGTTCCGTTTTAACGGTACGCAGTCAGCACTGAGAGCACATTACCTCGAAAACGCCAGTGCTCACAGTACAAAAATGGCGACGATTTATGACGTCATATATTTCCCTAGGATACTGCGGCAGTAGGTATACTGTCACTCCTTATCGGAACGAATTCTCCCCAGTAAGAGCACTGAACAGTGCTCTGTGTATATCGGAACTTCCCGTATATAAAAAGTACTCTGGGATCGGAACATACCTTTGATTAGGTCTCTATATACCTAATCAAAGGGAACATACCCTCTGTGATGTTGAACCATCAACGAAGTATTAATAAATCGAGTAGTAGTACTACAGTAGTGTTAAATACTAGCGTTTACTAGCGAAAATAGTTTTAAACCACTTATAAACAGACGAGAAGAGTTAACATATCGTAACCCTGGATTCGGGCTGACGGAGCAGTAAAGAAGAACAATGGGAATGTTTGCGTTGCAGAATGAATCGCCCCGAAACAATAGAACTGCCTCGCAGTCGGTCACCATCCACACATAAACCACGAATTATATTTTATATTTTAATAATTTTATTTTGTAATTTCTTTAATTAAATTAAATTTTAATTTTTTAAAAAGTCTTTCGCTTGCCGCCGTATCATAACTGGTTAACATATCGTAACCCTGGATTCGGGCTGACGGAGCAGTAGGTAAAGAAGAACAATGGGAATGTTTGCGTTGCAGAATGAATCGCCCCGAAACAATAGAACTGCCTCGCAGTCGGTCACCATCCACACATAATTAACCACGAATTATATTTTATATTTTAATAATTTTATTTTGTAATTCCTTTAATTTAATTAAATTTTAATTTTTTAAAAAGTCTTTCGCTTGCCGCCGTATCATAACTGAAGTCATACGTTTTTAATTCTGGAACTGTAAGTACTATTGATGGTTTGATGTTGATTGTTGATTTAGGCCTATAAACATCGATTTATGCCTATAAACCATCGATATATATGTAGGTACTAGATGGGCCCTTTCATAGAAAAAGCTCTGGCGACCGACTATGAGAACGCGCTCCTAACCTGTCTTTGTCCCCATCGTAGCGCTGTGACGGTCGCTCGTCGTGTAGATAATTTGTTATTCTTAGGTTAACATCTAAAGTCTTATTAGTTTGGCACTGTACAATTTTTATTTTAAGGTAAGTGTTTCAAGTCACAATTATACATTTCCAAAAAAACGTTATTTAATCTTCCTATTTAATATTTTTATCCAGCAATCATTTAATTTCCGCGGCAAACTGTATGATATTTTTTTTTACTAACTGGCCTTACGGCTTCTATGGCCATGACCTATATTATCTATGACCGAGTCATACGTTAATCAACGTAGACTGAGAGAGAGTTTTCAATGTAAGTTGCAAGCAAGTTCCCGCTTTTCAGACTAGATGGCGTTGATGGCGTTGCTAAAAATACGCCCACATTCTTTGTTTGACAGGGCCCGTCTATGTAAATTGAGGTCGTTGCTATAAACGCCATTTTAAGCCTTGTCAGTTGTGTTGTCGTGGTGTTGTCCAGACTCCAGAGACAAGTTACCCAGAGTCACTTGTCAGTCTTTGGATGACATTTTCCGTTTCGGTTTGACCATAAATACCTAATCAAAGGGTTTGACACCGTCAAAGCTGAGTATCGTTCAAAAATCTGACAACAAATAACAATGATAAATTGTTGCCAGAAAAAACATATTGTGTATTTGTATAAATTACTATTGATTTGTTATCACCAAATAAGTGCTCGCTTTCGGTAGTACATTTTTTAGTCTACTTTAAAAATATACTTTATGTAAATATATAGCAAATACGCAATTTAAAAAATTGCCGTTCACTTTTGAATAGGCATTATTCCATAGAGTATCATATTATACTAATATTATAAATGCGAAAGTCACTTTGTTTGTTGGTTTGTTGGTTTGTTGGTTTGTCCTTCAATCACGCCGCAACGGAGCAACGGATTGACGTGATTTTTGGCATGGGTATAGTTGAGGACCTGGAGAGTGACATAGGCTACTTTTTATCCCGGAAAATTGAGGAGTTCCCGCGGGAATCAAAAAAACTTAAACCACGCGGACGAAGTCGCGGGCATTCGCTAGTAAATAATTATAAGTTTTATTACCTCTGTACTGGTCAAAGGTACTGGTAATAATACAGGACCTCAGATCGATAATACTGGACGTAATTACAATTGGTGTGACGCATGAATCTCTGTGTAACACTCCACTTATGAGGGACAGCCAGTAATCTTCATATAGTCCGTGTCACGAAAGAATTCCAAACTATAATTTTACCTACATTCAAAAATTGCATAAACATAGTTAATACACTATTGGCATAAACACGCGACTATTGTATGGGACTTTTTTAGGGTTCCGCAGCCAAATTTGGCAAAAACGGAACCCTTATAGATTCGTCATGTCTGTCTGTCTGTCTGTCCGTCCGTATGTCACAGCCACAGATGTATTCTGTAAACCGCATTAAGATTTTCTTACAAAAATAGAAAAAAAACAATAAATTTTGGGTGTTTCCCCATACTTAGAACTGAAACTCAAATTTTTTTTATACGTACGTGTGGGGGTATCTATATGGATAGGTCTTCAAAAATGATATTGAGAATTGATTTGCGCGAGAGACACTTCCAAAGTGGTAAAATGTCCCCCCCCCCCCCCCCTGTAACTTCTAAAATAAGAGAATGATAAAACTAAAAAAATATGGTGTACATTACCATGCAAACATCCACCGAAAATTGGTTTGAACGAGATCTAGTAAGTAGTTTTTTTTAATACGTCATAAATCAAATATTTCAATCAACTCAAATATTTAAAAAAACATTTAATTTAAAACTTACTACAGGTTTGTACGGAACCCTCGGTGCGCGAGTCCGACTCGCACTTGGCCGGTTTTTTGTAAGTGGACTTTAATATCCCTCCAACACTTTATGAAGTAAATAAAGTCAATAAACTTATGCTATTATCTTTAATCTGTCCTCAATAGATACAAAATGTCCGGCGAAAGGCTTGAGAAGTACGTCCAGTTTCACCACTAGCTTGGTGTGGTCAGCTCGGATCCTGTACCTTCGGAGGACGTGGCTCAGCAGGGACTTCATCGACATCATTGCGTAGTTTTTGCCTGAAAATCCAATAATAATGATTTCAGAATTGTCCATTGTCAGAAGACTGCAATTGGTAGTACTGCAATTGACGACCTCTTTGGCGCAGTGGTGAGAGCTGTGGTCTTATAAGTGGGGGCCCTGGGTTCGATCGCAAGGATCGATTTGGGAATTTATAATTGTAGAGTTTTCCCTGGTCCCGTTAGGTTGGAGGCTTAGGCCGTGCTTAGCCCTACCGGAAATGGCGTGCCGCCAAGCGATTGCCTGTCCCTACTGCCATATCCCTAACAGTTGCAAATGCAGTCTGTGGTAGCGGGCTACCATAGACTGCATCATCACTTACCAGTTGCCACCACTAGGTGAGATTGCAGTCAAGGGCTCACTTGTAGTGGAATTTAAAAAAAACATTGAAATCAGGACTGAATATAGGCATTTTCTAGGTAAGCACGCAGTTAGCGATGTGTCGAGTTGTATTTTTTTTTGACTCGAATTACTCGAGTTCGTAAAGCCAGTAGCTCGAGTCGCAACCCGAGTTGACTCGACTGGACTGTCTCCCGTCGGGCGTCGCGACTCGAGTCCAAGCCTCAAGGCAAGGCGCGGCAAGCGTGTGCCGTGTGCGGTGTGGCATGAATGGGAGCGACGAGTCGACTCGGTACAACAACAACCAATGTTGCATAGCGGCGTAATAATTAAGATTTATGATTCAGTTCAGGCTTCCAGGATTATAGGTGGATAGGTATGTTATAAACTAAATATAGCAAGTATTTTTTACTAAAATATTTAATTATTGAAGTAGTACACTTAGAGGTATTAATGGCACCATTTTTATATCTTTAAATAATAATTACCTATTTAGTTTAACTAGAACGTGTACAAATCTTAAAACTAATCAATATTACAGTCTTGGGTTTTATAATTAAATTTTTTTTTAATTTTTTTTAAATGATCAAATTAACATAATACTTATTCCCTATGGGAAACTTTGATACTTATAATAGTAAGGTTGTGTTAAAATTGACAAGCTCTATGTGCTTGTCTATCAAAACAAAACTAAAATTAAATTACGAATTAATCCGAACACTGCAAAGCGAGCTCCGAGTTAACAAGGCGCGCGTGGGAACGCGACTCGGTTATCGGAGATGCTCGGCAACTCGGCGCAGGACGCAGCTCGACTCGAGAGTCGAGACTATCGAGGTGATGCGTCATGCAACGCAAGTCGCGACCCGACCACGCGAGCTGCGAATTCACGAAGTGAGTACGAGTTGACTCGGGTTGTTAAAAACTGGACTCGAGTTGACTCGTTTACGATTTGACTCGAGTTACTCGAGTCAAGTAACTCGAGTCACACATCGCTAAGCACGCTCCACCACTGCATCACAACTTGCAGCAAGTCTGATTGCAGCCAAGTAGGTAGTAGCCTGGAACTAAGTTACTAGGGTTCACCAACCTATGCAGTTTCTTTTTCCCAGGCTAAATCCAACAAATGCGTTAGGATTCTTGGGCAGTGTGGCTGGATCTAACCATCTCTCAGGCCTGAATTCCTCCACATCCGGCCCCCACATTGGATGCCGATGGATTCCGTACAGGAACATAAAGCAATTATAACCAGATTTGAGAGTGCAGTTTTCTGGAATTTTATAGAGGTGATCATATGGAATAATAATTATGGAATCGAGAGAGACGCAGATAATGATGGCAGTAGACTCCTAGAAAGAGAGGAGTGAAAGGACCTCCCACTTATATAGGTAAAAATTAATAAGTAAGAAACTTTTGTAGGTTTAATTTGTACTTTTTTCTTTTACTTATCACACAATGTCAATATTTTTTCTTTTTAACCGACTTCCAAAAAAGAGGAGATTCTCAATTCGGCGTGTATCTTTTTTTTAAATTATACTTAGCATCTACATATTTTATATAATATTAAGCATGGAGGAATGTGCAGTGCTCAGACAAGCCGTCAAGCGCTTGCGAGCACGAAGACACCAAACAATACATTCTCCATTCTGCATTTATTTGTGAAATAAAATGCAGAATAAGTTAATAAGTTGGAGTTAGGGGAAAAGAAGAATTTTGAGAAATTTCAACGGGATCCTCATTTTAAAAATCCGATTCAATTATGATACACAGTTTCAAAATGGTAATGGCGCAGTGGCAAGGGCTGTAGTCTTATAAGTGAGAGGTCCCGGGTTGATTTAAAGGAGTCTTAACTTGGGAACTGGTGGACTATGTCCGAACCCTTCTCATTCTGAAAAGAGAAGTGTGAAAGAGAGTGAGAAATATTGCAATAAGACTCATGTTTATTAAAAAAATCCTTACTCAGTTTGACATCCTGGTCAATATATCGGCCAACGAATGGCGCCATGACGTAATATCTCATGGTTTCCTTGAGAACTGCCTCCAAGTACACAAGCTTCGACAAATCCTGCTTTTCTATATCTCTGTCCGTACCGCCGAATACCTCTTGTAATCTGCAAAATATTGGTTTTGTTTTTATATTTATTTGATAGCTAATATCCTTATCATTATAACCATCATCAGTTCAACCCAGTGCCAGCTCAGTACTGAGCACGAATCCCCTCTCGAAATGAAAAGGATTTGGCCATAGTCCACCTCGCTGACCAAGTGCGGGTTTACACCTTTAGGAACATTGTGGAGAACTCACAGACATAGCGGGTTAACGATAGGTTCCATCTTCACGCACGAAACGCTTTGCGTCCTCATTCATTTTATTACGCATGGCTAGGATTCAAATTTCAAATACTCTTCCAAAATCGGTGTTATCTAACAATTAGTGTTTTCCAGCATTTTAAAGGCAAGCGCATCCCATATTAGGCCACATCGTCACTTGCACTCAGGAGGGCTTCCCACTGTCATTTGAGAAGATGTAAGGATTCTAACGATACCCCATACATGCAAATCAGCCATTTAGAAGTTATGGTGGAATAAAGAAAGTCATAAAATATGAATCCTGAGGTGCAATCATGTAAGGATTGCCGATCAAATCGTCTAAGTTCGGCTTCAAAGTAAAATAAACCATAACAGCATTCAATTAGAGCTGAATTTCGTGTATCCATTCTTATACGTTTAGGGTATCGTACATACATAAATATTCATACAATTCTTACATAATTGGGAGGCTGATTCCTGAAAACATTACGCTCCTTTTGGGCAGTCATGTAAAAAGCTTTACCTGGTACTGTGAAGTGTAGAGTGGTTGAAGTTAAAAATTTCTATATACTTAAGTATTTCTGTATAGTTACTTACTCTTCATATATTTTCTCCTGCACGTGAGGATAGGATCCGATCAATATGATGGCAAAGATTGTAACGTTTGCGGACGTATCGTGCCCCGCCATTATAAATGTGTTCATCTCATCTCTTATTTCTCTATCTGATAATACACCTTCGTCCAAGTCCATCAGTAGATCCATGAATACTTTCATTTTTGAGCCTGTTAACAATAAATAATAGTGTCCTTATCAATCAAATAATCAATCAATCAAATCAAATAAATATTATAAATGCGAAAGTTTGGATGGATGGATGTATGAATGGATGTATGGATGGATGTTTGTTACTCAATCACGGCCCAAAGGCTGAACGGATCTGGATGAAATTTGGCACAGAGATAGATTATAGTCTGGAATAGCACATATTATAGGCTACCCGCGGGAACCAAAAAACCTCAATCCACGCGTACGAAGTCGCAGGCATCAGCTAGTATTTTATATGGGAGTGTCTCTGTGCTTCTGTCACGTTTTCACGGCCCATCTGTTCAACCAACTTTGATGGAATATGGTGCAGGGATATATTAGGTATACCCCGGGGAAGGATATGGAAAAGAAATTTATCCATGCGGATAAAGTCGCGGGTATCTTCTAGTAGGTATATTTTTATGAGCTAAGAAACACCTTCAACGTTGATTATTATAATGCATCCTAAGGACTGAGAATTTAGAACCTAAGTTTACAATAATATAATATTATGTACTCCTATTTCATCATACCTACTCTAATTAGTATTATAAATGCGAAAGTGTGTTTGTTTGTTGGTTTGTCTTTCAATCACGCTGCAACGGAGCAACGGATCGACGTGATTTATAGCATGGGTATTAGTTGAAGACTCGGAGGGTGACTTTTTATCCCGGATAATTGAGGAGTTTCCGTGGGAATTTATTTAAGTAATTTAAAAACTTATCCCACGCGGTCCAAGTCGCGGGCATCAGCTAGTTCTATATAATTTCTACGTCTACCCATACGCGAAATTATAACTTATAAATGCGAAGGTGTGTATGTCTATCCGTGTGTCTGTCCGTCTGTCTGTTTGTTTGTCTGCTACGCTTTTTCTTATAGAGATAGGCTGTGCCCCGGGGAAGGACATACTAAAAGTACTTACCATTTTGATCCTTATTCGATTCAAAAGATTCATTTCTTCGTTGAGCTCTTTTCTTTTGAAGCACCTATTGAAAATCAGAAAATATTTTTATGTATGTAATTTGTTATTTTGATTCGATCTGAGAACTTTGTTTTCTGCACGATAATTGTACCTTGAATCTCAATATTATATTTTATACTAATTATTGTAAAGCTCTTTTTCTCAGCCAGTGTAGGGATCACTGTCATATATTTGATATTTTTTAAGAGTTTGTTTGTGATTTTTAGGGTTCCGTAGCCAAATTTGGCAAAAACGGAACCCTAATAGATTCGTCATGTCTGTCTGTCTGTCTGTCCGTCCGTATGGCACAGCCACTTTTTCCCGAAACTATAAGAACTATACTGTTGAAACTTGGTAAGTAGATGTATTCTGTTAACCGCATTTAGATTTTCTTACAAAAATAAAAAATAAAAACAATAAATTTTGGGGGTTCCCCATACTTAGAACTGAAACTCAAAAAATTTTTTTTCATCTAACCCATACGTGTGGGATATCTATGGATAGGTCTTCAAAAATGATATTGAGGTTCCTAATATCATTTTTTTCTAAACTGAATAGTTTGCGCGAGAGACACTTCCAAAGTGGTAAAATTTGTCCCCCCCCCCCCCCCCCCCTGTAACTTCTAAAATAAGAGAATGATAAAACTAAAAAAAATATATGATGTACATTACCATGCAAACTTCCACCGAAAATTGGTTTGAACGAGATCTAGTAAGTAGTTTTTTTTAATACGTCATAAATCGTAAATCGCAATTTACCTTTCATTGCGAAAAGCATGAATTTTTAGTTACATTCTATATTAAAAATATTTTTAATAATTTAAAACTTACTACAGGTTTGTACGGAACCCTCGGTGCGCGAGTCCGACTCGCACTTGGCCGGTTTTTTTTAATTTAAATAAGTTGTTTAAATTTTTAATTAGTTTCATATCTGATATTGATTAAATAAGTTGTTAGATACGGGACTAAAGCCGGTTTGAGGATACTTTTCTCGCTAGTTCAATTATTAGAAAACGCTTACCGAATCACATACTCTATTTAGGACTGTCACACACTCGTCTTCCTTCTTCTTGATACTACTGAATTTATACAAAAAGTCTGGATACAGCCAGGGTCTGTGGAATCTAGAAATGTTACAGTTCATGTAAGTTTCAAAGGACTTCACGTAGTTAATCGCTTCTTCCTCAGTGATGCTGTCGTCTAATGCTGTTACTGAAATATACGAAGGAAATTGTAGGTAGGTAAGTTTTGGACATATTCTGGATTCGTCAGCATCGCAATTAGGCAGATTCAGGATTATCCAGAAACTCAAAACTCAAACTCAAAACATCTTAAGTAATTCAAAATAGGTACCCACAAAGTACACCTTCTGAACGTCATGTTTACAAGGAATGTGACTTGATGGTGATAATTAACTACGGTATCTTAAAACTAAAGCTACGAGGGTTCCAAACGCGCCCTGGTCTGAGAAGAGCCCACAAACGCGTGAACAGATTTTGATGATTTTTGCACCAGTGGATGCCGAACTGGAAAAGCTATGACTTAAACCAATGATGGTTGAGGCTTTGAGAGTGTTACCACTACAGCCCATTAACGTCCCGCTGTTGGTCGCATGGCATCCACTCTAATATGAGAGGGAATTAGAGCTTAAACCTACCACGCTGCTCCAATGCGGGTTGGCGGGCTTTAACGATTATTATCTTGGTCATATTAGTGTGATAATAACCGGGACCGGCTTAACGTGCTCTCCGAAGCACGGGGGTGAAACACCACCAACTTCCTAACTCCGGGCTAGGACAGAGAATTGCTAATCAGAAAAACTGAATAAGTACTAATTATGGCCCGACCCGGGACTCGAACCCGGGACCTCGTCGGCCGCAGTCGAACATGCCAACCACTGGACCAACGAGGCAGAGAGTGAGAGTGTTAGCTATGACCTAAACCCATCCCATTCTGAAAACAGTGCTCATAGTAAGCCCGCCATGGCTAGAACTAAAAATGATGTTATTTAATTAACTCACAACAAATAGTTTCCATGAAATTCTGCCTCACATATGGTGAATGGTCAAAGTCACCCGTGTCCACCTCAAGAGCTAGTTGGGACACCAGACGTCGCCCTTGGCTGTTGAAAACTGACAGGAACCCATCGAGAACGTGCTGGTTGAAGCTTGGACCGATTAGCTTTCTGTGTCTTTTCCATGTTGAAACTAGAAACAATCCATCCTTACTATATATATATATATATGTATATACATATACATATATATATATACATATATATATATATACATATATATATATACATATATATATATACATATATAATATTATAAATGGGAAAGTGACTTTGTTTGTATGTTTGTTCCGCTTTCACGCCGTAACTACTGAACCGATTTGGCTGAAATTTGGAACATAGATAGCTTATAACCTGGATTAATACATAGGCTACTTTTTATCCCGGAAAATTAAGGAGTTCCCGCGGGAACCAAAAAACCTCAAACCACGCGGACGAAGTCGCGGGCATTCGCTAGTACTTTATAATCAGGGATGTTATGGAGCTCCGCAACTGTAACTATCGGATATCCGGAATAAAAATCTATCCGTAACCGTATCCGATACAAAAGTTTCCAATAATTTCGGATAGGGGCTGAGTCTAAATGAGACATAGTTAAGAGTTATGACAATTGATAGGTTTTTCTTTTTATCCGTCCGATCCGACACTAGCACTAGCGACGCGCTAAATCAAATCCATACTAATCCATACTTAATATTATAATATGCGAAAGTGTTTCTGTCTGTCTGTCTGTCTGTCTGTCTATCTGTCTGCTACGCTTTCACGGCCCATCTGTTCAACCGATTTTGATGAAATTTGGTACAGGGATGGGTTATATCCCGGGGAAGGACATAGGCTACTTTTTATCCTGGAAAAAATTCGAAGGTTCCCGCGGGAGTCAAAAAATGTATCTGTTCAACCGATTTTAATTAAATTTGGTACAGGGGTAGATTGTATCCCGGGGAAGGACATAGGCTACTTTTTATCCCGGAAAATTCAAGAGTTCCCACGGGAATCGAAAAAACTTGGCCACGCGGACGAAGTCGCGGGAATCATCTAGTAGGTAATAAAAAAAAACAGACTAAAAATTATAATTATATACAAATTAAAAACTATATATTTTGTTATCTTGCTGATTTTCTCAAAAAACGCTAAATCAATTTCGATAAAATTTATATGAGTCCACCTCTCTGAAATATTATTATCTACCAAACAATTTTTTGGATCACCAAAATATGATAGCGTAACATACCTAAGTACATGTAAAAAACATACAGTCAAATTGAGAACCTCTTCCTTTTTTTAAGTCGGATAAAAAAATCTAACATCTGTACCGAGTGCTGAGTGCGATTCAGAAATTATAAATTGCCAAATTGATCCGATGTCAATACATGATCCTTTTTCTATAGATAGGACCTACCTACATTATCGAAAGTTTGGATGGATATGTTTGTTACTCAATCACGCCAAAGCGGCTGAACGGATCTGGATGAAATTTGGTACAGAGATAGTAGAGATTATAGTCTGGAATAACCCATTGGCTACTTTTAAAAATCCTCAATCCACGCGAACGAAGTCTTGAATTATTATTTTAAACTAGTGAATATAATATGCCCGCGGACTTTGTCCGCGTGGAATAAGTTTTTTCAAATCCCTTAATTTTCTTTAACCCATTATTATTAATTATATATTATCTTTAATTTTCCGGGATAAAAAGTAGCCTATGTCACTCTCGGTCTTCGACTATACCCATGTTAAAAATCACTTCTATTCGTGTTTCTGTTGCGGCCTGATTGAAGAACAAACAAACTTGCAAACTTGCAAACAAACAAACACTTTTGCATCATACTGTCATGATTGTTTTTGTCATTTTATTTATTTTATTGTGTAGGTACAGTAAATTATATTTTACCTACTTTAACTATTTATTAGGGAGTAACTAGGAATAGTAGCTTTAATCAAATGATACTCGTAATCAATCAGATTAACATTGACATAAAATAGCTAGACCAAAACATGAAAATATCATTAATCCACATGCATACTAAGTTATCATGTTTCGTAATTTTATTATTATGAGTCATAGGAGGTCACAAAATTATAATAAATGAATCAATAATTAGACCTTAGAATATATACCTCAATAATTATGTGGGTCACGTACCACTTCTGAAGTTTTATAAATCAAAAACCCAATGTCCATTTATATACTTTATTCCTCCCAATATTATTACTTTCTAGTTTCTAGAGTACCTACCTAATTTGATTATTTTTCGACAATCCTTCCATGCTCCGTTTTTCTTTTCGTCCTCCGCGCTCAATGGGCGGGAAACCAACTCATTGGCCCCAGAATACCATTCTTTTTTAATTAATTTGTTCTAACGGCTCTGGATTCAAGTACTTCATGGCCTTATATTTATTGCGAATGTCGTGCCACAGAATATAAAACTAGAAAATCATGACAATACTAATATTATAAATGCGAAAGTGTGTTCGTTTATTGGTTTGTTAGTTTGTCTTTCAATCACGCCGTAACAGAGCAACCGATCGACGTGATTTTTGGCATGCGTATGGTTGAGGAAAATTAAGGAGTGCCCGCGGGAATAAAAAACTTAAACCACGTGGACGAAGCCGCGGTCATCAGCTAGGTAACAATAATAAAAGTATGTTTTGTGGATTATTTCTTACCCGGTGAATATAGAAGACCATCTCCAAGTAGATCTTTCGTGAAATCGTAACTGAATTTATCTTTTTCAAAACACGTATTTGATAATTTATAGATATCATCTGGATCTGTTAAAACTGAAAAATAAGAAGAATATTTAAAAAAAAAACGATGGGTACTAAACCATACAATCGTCACAGTCAATTCAATTCCACCTTTGTTTATTATTTGCTACACTGTACGATTTTTAAACGATACGGTCTAATCAATAAACGTCAAGAAAATAAATATCATAATACTGCTACGATTTAGCCTACAACTTAGGTATTAGAAGATATTCGGTCCATCGATGTATATGTAAGTACTAGATGGGCCCTTTCATAGAAAAATGGCGGGCGACCAACTATGAGAGCGCGCTCCTATAACCTGTCATAAGCCTGTCTTTGTCCCCGTCGTAGCGCGATCACGGTCGCTCATCGTGTAGATAATTTGTTACTAAGTTAACATCTAAAGTCTTATTAGTTTGGCACTGTATTATTTTTATTTTAAGGTAAGTGTTTCAATTCACAATTATACATTTCCAAGAAAACGTTATTTATTCTTCCTATTTAATATTTTTATCCATTTCGCAATCATTTAATTTCCGCGGCAAACTGTATGATATTTTTTTTTTACTAACTGGCCTTACGGCTTTGGGTTCCAGCCCTAGAATAGTCCAGTCCAGTACGATAAAAAAAATGCAACCAAGATTAGTTAATGCATAGATGGGCAGAACGGACAGTAGGCATTTAATACCTTCCGAGACGCAATATTATGCAATTGTAATAATATGATACAATTAGTTATTGACGTGAGTTTAATGTTTAACCAACTTCAATAAATAAAGGGTTTTTATTTATTAAAGTTGATAATTTTTATTTTGTACTAGCGAATGCCCGCGACTTCGTCTGCGTGGTTTGAGGATTTTTGATTCCCGCAGGAACTCCTTAATTTTCCGGGATAAAAAGTAGCCTATGTGCTATTCCAGACTATAATCTATCTCTGTGCCAAATTTCAGCCCGCTTACAAGTGTTTATTACTTAATCGTATTTTTAAATGCACACTGTGTACGTGATTTATCTCAAAATAACTTTTAATATTTCTTTTGATGGCAAGTAGCATACTTAGAAATGTATAAAATAAAATAATTTCAAGTGAAGTATTTTTCTGTGACTCGATCCATTAGTACTCTTTCACCTCTCCCATTCCAACCCCTTTTTATTATAATAGTACTAATAATTATTTTTGAATTCTTTCATTTGCCATAAGGTTTGGCGAGGATTATTTTAAACTGTTTTAGCTGTTATTATTTTTAATTTCAAGTTTTTTGCATTAGTAGTTACCGAATTATGCTAAGTGCGACGGACAGTCATGTCGCACCACAAGGGTTGTTTTCTTATCATTTTGGTACGCAACCCTAAAAATGACTTTATTTCTGTAAATTTTTCGACAAAACTTCAGTATCAACAATTAACAAATAATTAAATTAAAAAAACCCACGACGAACTGCAGCGCCCCATTGTGTGGACTTTGACCTTTAAATATATCTAAGAACCTTCTCACAACTCTTCTATATATTATATCTAATGCAAAAACCGCATAATAATCGGTTCAATGGTTTTCCAGGAAACTGGTAACAAAAAAGTGGTAAAAATAACAATGTCATACTAACATTTATCGTTTACCTCAGAGAGTACACTCATGTAGGTATTATTTTCGACAAGCGCATCTGTACTAATCTATGACCGAGTCATACGTTTTCAAGATGGCGCATATGTTGCAAGCAAGTTCCCGCTTTTCAGACTAGATGGCGTTGTTAAACATAAGTCCACATTCTTTGTTCGACAGGGCCCGTCTATGTAAATTGAGGTCGTTGATTCGGTCTAATAACATACAGTGAGTCCAGGATCGAAATAGCAATAATTTGGTAATTTGGAAAAGTAAGAAGTGATATTGTAAATAGATTATATTTGTGTGGGGTTTTGTAAACTTTTTGAGTAAATAAATTGAATTGAAAAAAAACGCCTTAAAACTTTTCTTACCGTAAAATCTGTAGGGCCCCGTATAAAAATAACTGACGTGTCCCATTTCCATGCACGCATTTGTCATGTTTTTGAACGTGTTCCAAAAACCTGGAAGCGATAAAAAGTGGACCTATAATACAACATTATATTATTATAACAGTCGTGCTAGTAATTAAAGACGAGACATTGGTAAGTTTATATTATGTTTTAACCTCCTTAGTTCTATTAGAAGTATATCTAACTATTCATTATTTAATCTGTGGCTGAAGTCACAATTAACTTATTGGGTCCGGCAAATGCGTCTCGGGTTCAAACCTCAGCAGGGCGACCGCGTATCTTTTGCATCAATCATTGATACATCGCAATCACCTCTGATTCGTTAACACTCTTCCACTATTGGACGAAATCCATTGACGCAGCTAGAATACCATAAATTCAGCCAATCGGAGGTGATTGCGATGCATCAATGATTGAAAAGATACGCGGTCGCCCTGCAGGGCAATTTTAGAATTTATAGTTCATGAAGGGACTTAAGTTTAATTCGCTATAATGCGCCACAATGGATCAACAACTGTCTAGAAACAACGTTTTTTAAATAGCAAAACCGGCCATGTGCGAGTCTGACTCGCACAACTGACAAAGGGTTCCGTACCACCACACAATATAAGTTTTCTTTTACTAAATAACAAGAAAGATGTCAACAAATAATCAGCTGTGGAATAACTGGCCTAAATATGGCGCTAAACTGGTAGCGCCTGACAAAATTCGACACACTATATTATGAGTACGGAAACTTATTCAACGATTTTAGATTTTTTCCTATACCTACTTGTGCTGCTGTGAGACATTGCTTCTCGCCAAATTTCATGATTCAAGGTCAACGGGAAGTACCCTATAGGTTTATGCGGTAGGTATCTTTTGATTGCGTTTGACTTAGAAGATTGATTTTTTACAGAACCAAGGAACCATAGATCTAAGCATTTGATATTAATTTCAACTTAAGATACCTCCACGCATTCCCGAGTGTTCACAGACAGACGGACTTGACTTGACGAAAGTTGAATTTATTATTTTGTATTTTAAAAAATTGAGAGGTTATTTTATTTTACTCACCTATTAGTATTTTTTTAACCATATTGGTATATCAGTATTTACTTACTCAAAGGGCCACCTAAGAACAAGTGTGCGTGTCCAATGAAAGGCCACGATCCCGGATACATGGGCGGGTCTCCAGGTCTTCTTCTGGTGTACCAGGTCCATACCATAAGAGATGCCACGACCAACATCACCAGCGTCAGCATATTAACGTCTTTCGGCCACTGGATGAAGATAATAAATAGGATTGGAACCCTAAAAAATGTTCTTCTTTTAACCCACTTACTACACTACATGCGTAATTAATAACAGCAATTCGATTAATTAATAATCAATTTGAATTTTTAATTTAACCAACGAATAAAATATTCAAATTAAATGCATTACATATTTTAAAAAAAGGATAATAATTAGACATCGGATTATATGCATTTGCATGTTTGCATATGCAAAAACACAATAAATGCAGACGCTATTTTTACGGTGTTATTGCATATTTTAGTATATTTTTATTAATAGTGCTTATTTCAGTAGTTAAATGTGTCAGGTGTTTGTATTATGCGGAAATAATTGAATCAAGTCATCTGGCATTCGAGGATCCATGATTAAACAAAATATTGTTTTTATTACAACACATTTCAGCAATATAGGTACCCGACGCCATAGATAAATTATAACCCAAAAACCTTCCTTTATGTAAGTCCTTGAAAATATTGGAAAAATGATTGAACAGAGAAACACACTTCCGAGTTCACTATCGGAAAAGGTCCGTGGCAAATTAAATGCAATTCTATATAAAAACCCGAGTCATGCAGAAATATAGAAAGTTGCATCGATATATATGTAAGTACTAGATGGGCCCTTTCATAGAAAAATGGCGGGCGACCAACTATGAGAGCGCGCTCCTATAACCTGTCATAAGCCTGTTTTGTGTCCCCGTCGTAGCGCGATCACGGTCGCTCATCGTGTAGATAATTTGTTATTAAGATAACATCTAAAGTCTTATTAGTTTGGCACTGTATTATTTTTATTTAAAGGTAAGTGTTTCAATTCACAATTATACATTTCCAAGAAAACGTTATTTAGTCTTCCTATTTAATATTTTTATCCATTTCGCAATCATTTAATTTCCGCGGCAAACTGTATGATATTTTTTTTTAACTAACTGGCCTTACGGCTTTGGGTTCCAGCCCTAGAATAGTCCAGTCCAGTACGATAAAAAAAATGCAACCAAGATTAGTTAATGCATAGATGGGCAGAACGGACAGTAGGCATTAATACCTTCCGAGACGCAATATTATGCTATTGTAATAATATGATAAAATTAGTTATTGACGTGAGTTTAATGTTTAACCAACTTCAATAAATAAAGGGTTTTTATTTATTAAAGTTGATAATTTTTATTTTGTACTAGCGAATGCCCGCGACTTCGTCTGCGTGGTTTGAGGATTTTTGATTCCCGCAGGAACTCCTTAATTTTCCGGGATAAAAAGTAGCCTATGTGCTATTCCAGACTATAATCTATCTCTGTGCCAAATTTCAGCCCGATCCGTTCAGCCGTTGGGGTGTGATTGAGTAACAAACATCCATACATCCATCCAAACTTTCGCATTTATAATATTTATATATTATATATTATTATTTTTGATTTGATTGATTGATATTTGATGAAAAATAAATAATTAATTCAAAATTCAGAATTTTATTATTTCGTTGAACAAAAGTTGTTCAGTACCTATTATGTACAGCTACCTACTTACTGGTGTTTATTACTTAATCGTATTTTTAAATGCACACTGTGTAAGTGGTTTATCTCAAAATAACTTTTAATATTTCTTTTGATGGCAAGTAGCATACTTAGAAATGTATAAAATAAAATAATTTCAAATGAAGTATTTTTCTGTGACTCGATCCATTAGTACTCTTTCACCTCTCCCATTCCAACCCCTTTTTATTATAATAGTACAAATAATTATTTTTGAATTCTTTCATTTGCAATAAGGTTTGGCGAGGATTATTTTAAACTGTTTTAGCTGTTATTATTTTAAATTTCAAGTTTTTTGTATTAGTAGTTACCGAATTATGCTAAGTGTGACGGACAGTCATGTCGCACCACAAGGGTTGTTTTCTTATCATTTTGGTACGCAACCCTTTAAATGACTTTATTTCTGTCAATTTTTCGACAAAACTTCAGTATCAACAATTAACAAATAATTAAATTAAAAAAACCCACGACGAACTGCAGCGCCCCATTGTGTGGACTTTGACCTTTAAATATATCTAAGAACCTTCTCACAAGCTATATATATCTAATGCAAAAAACCGCATAATAATCGGTTCAATGATTTTCCAGGAAACTGGTAACAAAAAAGTGGTAAAAATAACGTCATACTAACATTTATCGTTTACCTCAGAGAGTACACTCATGTAGGTATTATTTTCGACAAGCGCATCTGTACTAATCTATGACCGAGTCATACGTTTTCAAGATGGCGCATATGTTGCAAGCAAGTTCCCGCTTTTCAGACTAGATGGCTTTGTTAAACATAAGTCCACATTCTTTGTTCGACAGGGCCCGTCTATGTAAATTGAGGTCGTTGGAAACTTGACGCATTTATTCACGGCACCAGCCAAACTCTGTCTAGAGCTTAGACAAGGTCTAGAGAGGTTTCTGCAGAAATGGCGCCAAATTTCAAGTTCTGTCCGGTAACGTCAGTTGACTTAGAATTGTCATTTTTAACCGACTTCAAAAAAAGGAGGAAGTTCTGACACTAAAAAGTTAAAAATAAAAATGCTTTCCAAAAAACCGACTTCCAAAGCCACTGTAAAGTAAAAAATAATTGTGATTTCTACACACTATGTTGAAGTCGGGCGTTTTCGAAGTCGGTTGTATGGAAAGAATTTTTATCAGTCTACAAATTATAAATTAAATGATAAAAGTCACAAGTATAATCTAGAAAATATAGAAAAATGTTTGATCGTATATTGTCAATAACGCCGCAACAAATCAACAGATCGACGTGATTTTTAGCATGGTTATGGTAGAGGACCTGGAGAGTGCCATAAGCTATTTATCCCGGAAAATTAAGAAGTTACAGTGGGAATTATAAAAACTTAATCCAGGCGGACGAAGTCGCGGGCATCAGCTAGCAGAACATAATATCGGAAAACATGATCATATTATTAATACATTACCTACCTATTATAGTTATTATTTACTGTCATTATGTTTTGTAGCTATATAATGCATTTTTAGGGTTCCGTAGCCAAATTTGGCAAAAACGGAACCCTTATAGATTCGTCATGTCTGTCTGTCTGTCTGTCTGTCCGTCCGTATGTCACAGCCACTTTTTTCCGAAACTATAAGAACTTGGTAAGTATTCTGTGAACCGCATTAAGATTTTTGAAGATTTTTAATATAAAAAAATATTTTTAAACAACCGACTTCAAACTCCCGCGCCAACTTTACAACAACAAGCACACGCTATACAAAGTACTTATTTAATTGTTGATATTTTAAAAACCGCTCGAACGGTATCGATAAAATTTATATGGGACCACATGGGAAGTATGCCCTTTCAAATAAAAAAAGAATCATCCAAATCGGTCCACCCAATCAAAAGTTCTGAGGTAACAAACATTAAAAAAAATTAAAAAAATACAGTCGAATTGAGAACCTCCTCCTTTTTTTGAAGTCGGTTGAAAAATAGAAAAAAAACAATAAATTTTGGGGGTTCCCCATACTTAGAACTGAAACACAAATTTTTTTTATACGTACGTGTGGGGTATCTATGGATAGGTCTTCAAAAATGATATTGAGAATTGATTTGCGCGAGAGACACTTCCAAAGTGGTAAAATGTGTGTCGTCCCCCCCTGTAACTTCTAAAATAAGGGAATGATAAAACTAAAAAAAATATATGATTTACATTACCATGCAAACATCCACCGAAAATTGGTTTGAACGAGATCTATTAAGTAGTTTTTTTTTAATACGTCATAAATCGTAAACCGCAATTTACCTTTCATCCAATCAACTCAAATATTTAAAATAATAGTAGATTATTCACCACGGGGGTAATGCGATGTATTATGTCACGGGCGCCGGGATAAATCCCAAGCGGAACGAGGGATTTTAGAGTAACTCCCGAGCGTAGCGAGGGTGTTGCATCTAGAATCCTGAGAGTAGCGCGGGAATTAGGGGCGCCCAAGATTAATACAGCATTACCCCTACGGTGAATACTCTACTTTTCACACCTCGCGATACAACCACTTCTTTCAGCTGGCGTGGCCTACTCGATTTGACAAACAAATGTCGTCAGTGCGAATCTAGTGGGCCACGGCTTCGGTTTTCGAAAATCGAGTTGGCCGAGCCTGCTGAGAACACATTCTGTTTACCGAAATTAGACTTTATGGATATAGCAATAAGAATTATGAATAAAACCTCTTTGGAATGAATAGAATTTCCTTCAAATCTTGCAGATGCGCGATGATTCTAAATTCAAATCACATTATAACCCTAGGGAATAATGGTTTTCAGTACAACATTATAACCCCTAGGGATTTAATGTCTTATGTTAACCTTAGATAACAGGCCATGTAATAAGGCGTTGTTGAGCGAGTGGTGTGAAAAAATATTTTTAATAATTTAAAACTTACTACAGGTTTGTACGGAACCCTCGGTGCGCGAGTCCGACTCGCACTTGGCCAGTTTTTTTAAATTCATAATCCATACTAATATTATAAATCCATACTAATATTATAAATGCGAAAGTGTGTCTGTCTGCTACGCTTTCACGGCCCATCTGTTCAACCGATTTTGATGAAATTTGGTACAGGGATAGGTTAGGTTAGTATCCCGGGGAAGGACATAGGCTACTTTTTATCCCGGAAAATTCAAGATTTCTCGCGGGAATCGAAAAAACTTTGTCCACGCGGACGAAGTCGCGGGAATCATCTAGTATTTTTTCTAGTCAATAATTATTTCAAAATAGTTACTTTATTTATTTTCAAATATTGCTTACCTCAGTGTAATTTTTTAATTAAAAGCTGCGTAGCAAATTAACAGTATTAACTATTTTTATTTATTTATGTACTGTGTGTAAAACTATAAAATATATTAAGTAATATTATTTCGCTTTGAATACGTGTGATTGCTTTCAATTGAAGTTGCAATATAGGCAGCTCATAAATAATTATTAAAACAACTTGTCATAATAATTTAAAGTCATGCTTATACAACTCACGTGAAACTTTATTAGGTACTAGTTACCTGGCTTCGCTTGGATCAAAAACCTGTAACTTTATATGCAGTGCATGCCACGTATAAGCTCTCAGATGAGATTTTTTCCGACTTCATTCACATTTTTGCAATTTTTATACGGATCTCTAATTTTTTTGAAAATGACATACAGCCTATAAAACTTGCTGATAATCTAGCTTTCTATAGGTGAAAGAATTTTTAAAATAAGATATTATTTCGTAATTGGAGGAAAAGCACTCTGAGTATTGAAGATAGGTATTATGTAATCAAAGGAAACAGGAAACATTCCCTTAAAAAGGAGCACGGGACGTACGGGATGTATGTATCTATGTACGGGAGCAGGTGATATGGCTCGACCGTAACAATAGGATGATCATCCTCCGAGCGGGTATTGTGCTCGGGGGCCACTGGGTGTTTGGAGGTCGTATATAAGTATAGTCTAATTCCGAGAACGCTTCGTTAGTGTGAGTTGGGCTCTTCGTGTTCATCGTGCGCTACTAGTAATGCCATCTATTGGATTATGTGCGGACTGCGAAGACCGCCACATCTACATAATATTTCGTGGTTTCATTTTCGATATAAATAAACAGGTAGTCCTTTGTCCTACAAGGCAACACTCGCGCGCTTTTAAAAGTTATTTTTAATTAATTCGCATCGGTACCTAATCGATTGAATTCAAATAAAAATCGATTTCGGTGTCGACTCGTCTACCCCTTCCTACGCTAGACGGTGACAGCTCATTCTTTTTCTGTGCGATTCAACGAGTGCACGCGTCCCTTCGTTCGAATTTTTGTACGTTGGAATTGTAAAATTACTCAGTGTTTACGATGCCTAAAAGGTCTTACGAAGAAAAAATGGAATATTATATTAAAAAAATGGAGAAATTAAGAGATAAACATCGTCACAAACGAAGGCGTCGAGACGATTCTTCTTCGTCTCTAGACGATGAAAACCAACAAGGTTAGTAAATATTCATTTATTTATTACCGTTCAAGCACTGTTTCAAGTGAAAGTCTTGATATGGTATTTTGCCATAGATTCAAATTTGAACACGGCAAATATCCTACCGCCATAGATTCCTTATGCGAACGCGGCGTTTAAATGTAGGTAATGTTTTAGATTCGAATTTTGAACTATTACTACCTACATATTATTTCCTTTATTTACGAAGGTAGGTATCTACCCAGGATTACATTACGGTTATTACTTTTGTCCTCCAGGAGACGAAATAGTAATGTGGGATTTACCACCATCGGGAGGCGAGCCTGATCTAGTGCCGGATGATTCTCGGCCTGGAATTTTACCGGAGTCAAATTCGACCCAGCAAAATGATATACAGTTACAGCCGACCGGGGCGCAAGCGCCCTCGCCAGCACCGGCGCCACTTGAACCGACATTGGATCTGGAGATCTCGGCGTCTGCGCCGCCACCGGCGCCACTCGAATCACCATTGGACCCAGAGATCTTGTCAGCCCTTGGTGAGGCGACTGATACCGGACCCACATGGGGCCAAGAAATACACTGTAATTTAACACAGTTATGGCAACCATTGCTCAAAAAGGGAATGGTTAAAGAGATGAAAGAAAAAATTTTGAAACAGTATCTCATACCCGGCAATTGTACATTGCTTCAAGCGCCAAAATTAAATATCGAGATATCAGCTGCTGTTATAGAAATGGTGAGGTTACGCGATAAAAAAGTTGAGACGGCTCAACAACAGCTGGGTATCGGCATCACGGCAATTAGCAGAGCTATGACGTCATTAATCAAAGATGATAACAAGATTGAAACTATTAAAATGCTGAGTGATGGCTGTCGCATTTTGTGCGATTTACATCACTCCGAAACCCAAGCTCGAATCAAAATGATAACACCTGGATTGGCGAAACCATTCCTCAACGTCATACACGACAGTGAGCGCGATGAGACATTATTTGGTTCCAGTTTACCGGAGAAAATCAAGGCGTCTAAAACTATTGAAAAACAGGGTCTGCAGATCAAAAAGACTGCGCCGCTACCAGCAAGATCAAATGCCGCTGTCCAGTCCCAAAATACAACTTCAGCGCGCCATCAGTTTCAGAGAAACTGGGCGGGACCTTCTCGTTACCCGACGACCAGGGGGGGGCGAGGGGGTCAGAAGAGGTTCCCCGCATCAACGCGTCGATCGACACCGACGACGGCGGCGACGTCGACCAAGCCGAATCAGGGCCGGTCACGTGCACCTGCACGCCAGTAATACAGGTACATGCAGGCAGGGTACAATTTTTTTATAATTGTTGGACCCATATTACCAATAATACCAATGTTCTTAGTTGGATCACGAATGGAATAACTATTCCGTTTATATGTACGCCTTTTCAGACTTGTATTCCTCGAATCACGTGGTCATTGAATGAACAACATGACATGTCATTAGCTATCGAGAACTTACATGAGCTAGGTGCTATTTCACAAGTTGAGCCAAGTTCAGATCAGTTTATTTCTAGTACATTCTTAGCCCCAAAACCTAACGGTGGTAAAAGGTTTATTCTGAATTTAAAATCTTTAAATAGTTTTATACCTAAAATGCATTTTAAAATGGAAGATAGTAGAACTGCCTGTAAGTTAGTACAGCCCAACTGGTTCATGGCGACCATAGATATGAAGGAATCTTATTTTCTTATTCCCGTTGCTAACGAATTTCGCAAATACCTTAGATTCCATTATATTGCGGAAAACTCAAGTGAAACCGTAACTTACGAGTTTAGTGCGTTACCTTACGGCCTTTCTATAGCCCCTAGGTGTTTTACTAAAATTATCAGAGAGGTGGTAGGTTTTTTACGTAGTCGCGGGTTCCATTCCGTATCTTATTTAGATGATTTGCTTTGTTTGGGTAGTAATTACGAAGAATGTCTTCGTAATGTTAAGGAAACCGTAGCATTACTAGAATGCTTAGGGTTTGTCATAAATTATGAAAAAAGTTGTTTACAACCTCAAAAAACTTGCAAATTTTTAGGATTTATTTATGACACTAATGATATGACTTTGTCGTTACCGTTAGATAAACGCAATAAGATAGCTACCTTAGTTCAAAAGTATTCCGAACTCCCCGTTACTTCAATTAGAGACTTCTCTCAGTTGATAGGAGTACTGGTAGCAGCGTGCCCAGCGGTTCGTTACGGCTGGCTGTATACCAAGATATTAGAAAGAAGTAAATATTTGTTCCTACAGCAGCAAGGTTCATTTGATGTAAAAGTCAAACTACCTACAATTATCTTGAGTGATTTGAACTGGTGGTCTTGTAATATTTACAAAGTAAATAATCCAATAAAACCCCAGTGTTATGCGCTAGAAATGTACAGTGACGCATCCCGCTCAGGCTGGGGAGGATTTAGTAACGGGGTACGAGTCAATGGTGCTTGGAAAGAAAGTGAGATTAGTTTTCACATTAACTATTTAGAATTGTTGGCTGTATTTTTGGTCCTTAAGTGTTTTGCTCGAGACCTAACTGATTGTGCTATCCTGCTCCGCGTGGATAACACCACGGCGATAAGTTACATAAATCGTATGGGAGGCATTCAATTTCCACACTTAAGCGCACTTTCCCGTGATATTTGGCAGTGGAGCGAGATGCGAAGACTGTGGTTATTCGCTTCGTATATAAATACGAAAGACAATATCGAAGCGGATGAAGAGTCACGTAGAGTGAATCCTGACGTAGAATGGGAGTTATCACAGTCCGCATTCCATTACATTGTGAAAAGGTTAGGTCAACCGGAGATCGACTTATTCGCTTCTCGCATCAATGCCAAGTGTCGCGAGTATGTATCCTGGAAACCAGACCCGGATGCGATATGTGTCGATGCATTTACGATGAGTTGGTACCCTAAATTATTTTATGCATTTCCACCCTTTTCTATGCTACTAAGTTGCATACAAAAGATTATACAGGATAAAGCTACAGGTATTCTCGTTTTTCCTATGTGGCCTGCACAAGCTTGGTATCCTCTGTTAACAGATTTAGTACTTGGAGAAATAATTGTTTTGGAACCACATCCAAACTTAGTATTGTCGCATTCCAGGCAACAACACCCGCTCCACCAGACGCTTACCCTGGGAGCAGCGCTGCTCTCAGGCTCGCTTTCTCCCGCCGCGGCACGCCACCGGCCACGCTACGTCTTATGCTCGCCTCATTATCAGATAGTACACTAAAGCAATATAGCGTTTGTTACAAGGAGTGGTGGCACTACTGCCAACGAAATAATTGTAATGTGTTCGGGAATTCCATCCATCATGTTCTAACTTTTTTAACAGAGCAATATGATAAAGGTGCTTCATATGGCACGATCAATAGCCATCGTTCAGCTTTATCTTTGCTTTTAGGAAACAGTTTAACTTCAGATGAGCGTGTCAAACGTTTTCTAAAAGGGGTATTCAAATTAAGACCATCTTTACCTAAGTACTCTAGTACATGGAATCCTCAAATAGTTTTAGACCATATCTCGAAATGGGTTCCACATAGTCAGCTTAATTTAGAAAAAATATCCAAAAAACTTAGCGTTTTACTAGCTCTGTGTACCGCACAAAGGGTGCAAACACTTTCCTTGATTAAAATAAGTAATATTAAAATCAACACAAAAGGTATCGAAATTGTTATTACGGATATTATTAAAACCTCGGGGGTAGGGCGGGATCAGCCAGTTTTGTATTTGCCCTATTTTCAAGAAAATCTTGCTATTTGTCCAGCCACAACGCTAGTCGACTATATGTCCGCAACGAAGGACTTGAGACCTTCGGACATAGACCACCTCTTAATTACTGTGAAGCGTCCTCACAAAAACGCGACAGCACAGTCTATAAGTAGGTGGATCAAACAGACGCTGAGTGCGAGCGGCGTGGACGTGGCAGTGTACGGCGCACACAGCGCTCGCCACGCTGCCACGTCGACGGCGCGCGCGGCTGGCCTTAGTCTTGATCTCATCCGAAAAACAGCTGGCTGGACCGCGTCTTCCCAGGTCTTTGCTAAATATTACAATCGCCCTGTTGTAGAAAAATCGACTTTCGCAAAATCTGTTTTTCTACATACTGATACAAATGATTGATGATTGTACCTAAATAGTAATGATATTACGTAATTATTGTTTCGGGGAATTATTTAATACATCCAAGATATGATTTATTTATCATCGTGTTTCATTTTGTTGTACACCTATTAAAAAGCCATACAACTAAAGTAAAAAATCTCAGTCTCTGAACATCTACCTGTTTATTTATATCGAAAATGAAACCACGAAATATTATATATGATCAAACGAACTTCTTAAGTGAAGTTCGATCGATATAATATGAGTGGTTTCATTTGAAGATATAAATAACCCAACCCTCCCGAAACCCAGATTTTTTACTAACACGAGAAGACTTGAATTCAAGTCGCAACTCTAAAAAGAATGAGCTGTCACCGTCTAGCGTAGGAAGGGGTAGACGAGTCGACACCGAAATCGATTTTTATTTGAATTCAATCGATTAGGTACCGATGCGAATTAATTAAAAATAACTTTTAAAAGCGCGCGAGTGTTGCCTTGTAGGACAAAGGACTACCTGTTTATTTATATCTTCAAATGAAACCACTCATATTATATCGATCGAACTTCACTTAAGAAGTTCGTTTGATCATATATTATACATACCTGCTTATTTTAAACTTTAAAAAAAAAAGCTTAGGTAAGTATTTGAGCCGGGAATCGAACCAACTAAAAATACAAAAAATAATCAAGTCAATATTTTATTGAACCAATCGATAGGGTCAATGATATGGAAACCACTCAAACAAACTTTGTTATTTAAAATTACGGAATCTGACCATGAAATCCAAGTGTGAAATAAGAAATTGAATTATTCGATTTCGTAGGTATTGAAGTAACCCGAAGGACATTGTAGATATCCCTATTGTACTTAAATCATACCGGTCTACATTATTTATGGAGTTTACTCCATAAGAATCGACTTTCATGTATTATATAAAGCCCGGGGTATATATGGTATATGGGGAGTAAAATCAAACTTTCTCCGTTACGTTACGTTATTTTTCCATGGTAACACTTTTCGTTCGTAAGGAGTAAACTCTAGTCGTGCGTTGGAGCTGACACGCACAATTTTTTTTCTTTTATTTACTATTTGATCTTCGTTCGTTCTAAGTAAACGATTTCTCAAAAGTTAAGCAGGTACTTGGCCAATTATAACGCAGCTTTTTACATTGATCATCATCATCGGGTGCCATCTTCAAATTGAAGGTTGGCGGTCAGCTGGTGAAATGCATTCCGATTTTGAGCTTTCTTCTTTAAATCCGCGTAATTATCACGGGTCCACTCCTTTACGTCATCCATCCACTTCCTCCTCTGTCTTCCAGGACTAGGTACTACTTTTCCTTCTACTTTTTACATTGCGCAACATTTATCAGCAGAAGTACTCAGGTAAAACGGTAGGTAAAACATATAAACAATTTTGTTTAATTTCTTTCTACTACTATCTATCTAGAATATAGGTACTTGAAATTATATTTTTATACTAGCGATCCGCCCCCGCTTCGCCCGTGGTACATATATAGCCTATAGCATTCAGGGATCACGTACATATCCAACCGTGAAAGAATTTTTGAAATCGGTCCAGTAGTTCCTGAGATTAGCGCGTTCAAACAAACAAACTCTTCAGATTTATAATATTAGTATAGATTACTCATTCTGTATCTTTTTGTTTAACTATTTCTGTATTTCTTCTCTTTGACATACCCCTTCCGCTTTATATTTTAATGTGTCCTTTGCCTTAGGTTGCCTGGAAGAGAGATAAAAATTAAGATAAGGTCGCCTGTTGGGCCATCCATGTCCATTAGATTATTATTAATTTTTTATGGTGTACAATGAAGTATACTACTTTACATGAACTACTTTACTTTTACTTTTCATAGGCACCTGCTTCGAAGTAGCAAGTAATTTTCAGAAAAATACTTTCTCCGTTTCATCTTCGAAAACTGGCTAACCATTGCTTTTTTTTAACCACTATAAGTTAGCCCTTGACTGCGATCTCACCTGATGGTAAGTGATGATGCAGTCTAAGATGGTAGCGGGCTAACGTGTTAGGGGCATGGCAGTTATGTTAAACCCATATTATTCGGTTTCTACACGGCATCGTACCAGAACGCTAAATTGCTTGGCACCCCTACTGGCACGTCTTTGCCAGTAGGGTGGTAACTAGCTACGGCCGAAGTCTCCCACCAGGCCAGACCAGGGAAAATTCAGATATTATAAATTCTAAAATAGACCCTGTCGGGGATCAAACCCGGGAGCTCCGCACGTTGAGACAACAACGCTCAACACTGCGCCACGGAGGTCGATCAACAGGTTGCATTTTAATTGTGTGTACCTACCCTCTTTGTTTCAGAACTATAATACCGCTTTCAGCGAGTAAGCTGTAAGCCCCCAGGGTTGCCCATTCAGTTATCTGCCATTATCTTGAGCTAAAATGTTGTAATCAATGATTTATTCATGTTTGCACTGCTCAACGATAAGTCTTCGGGGAAAAATCACAACTCTCCTTTTGTTTTTCGCTTTATCGCAGTCGGTTAGACATTGCACTTCACTTGAAACCGTTATTTCCGGATCATTGTATGTAAAATGTATTTATAATTACGAATTAGTTACTACATTAAACATGTTGTACTTAATTAACCGACTTCCAAAAAAAGGAGGAGGTTCTCAATTCGGCGCGTATTTTAAAAAAATGTGTTACCGCAAATCTCCATGCTGTAGGTATACCTACGACTCAAAACTAGGGAATTTGGAAGTTTTGATGGTGAATTCATATAGTAGGTATCAAGTCACGTGTATACAATTCAACTCTAAGTCCCAACTCCTCAACCCTGATGCTGCAGGGTACAGAACTCCTTAAAAATAGCAATTTAGGATTTTTTTATGGTGAATTCATATTGTAGGTGTCAAGTTACGACTTCATACTTAAACCCAAGTCCCAACTCTTCAACTGTGATGCTGCAGGGTGCAGGAACTCCTAAGCCGTGGGGATTAAGAGTACACTAAAAGTTAAAAATAAAAATTCTTTCCAAAAAACCGACTTCCAAAGCCACTGTAAAGTAAAAAACCGGCCAAGTGCGAGTTGGACTCGCGCACCGAGGGTTCCGTACAAACCTGTAGATATATGAGTAAAAGTTATAGTATTTTTAACCGACTTCCAAAAAAGGAGGAGGTTCTCAATTCGGCTCGTATCTTTTTTTTTTTATTCCACTTATCTATTTTCATTTCAATTTAATACGCGTTCACATTTTTTAAGTTCACGCGGAAAGGGGTAGTAAGTTTAAAATTATTAAAAATATTTTTATTATATTTAATATGATGTAATTAAAAATGTATGCTTTTCGCAATTTTTCCTTTATCTGTGCTATAAGACGTTGCTTCGTACCAAGTTTCAAGATTCTGAGTTCACGGGAAGTACCCTGTAGGTTTTGATTCCCTTGCGAGTGTCGAAAATTTGCATAAAAATATTTTTATTATATGATGTAACTAAAAACTCATGTTTTTCGCAATTCTCCCTATATCTGTGCTATAATACGTTGCTTTGTACCAAGTTTCAAGATTCTGAGTTCACGGGAAGTACCCTGTAGGTTTTGATTCCCTTGCAAGTGCAAGAAAATTCGAAAATTTGCGGCTGTATCTTTTGATTGTGTTGGCTTTGAAGTTTGATTTTTTCACAGCTCCAAGGGGCAGTAGACCTGAGTATTTGATATGAATTTCAGCTTGATACCTCCATGCGTTCCTGAGAAAAAGGGTCTTGACACACAGACGGACGGACAACGAAATGATCCTATAAGGGTTCAGTTTTTTCCTTTTGAGGTACGGAACACTAACAATCATTTTGATTTCTACACACTATGTTGAAGTCGGGCGAGTATAACAAAGATAGGCCATGTTGACGCGTGAGGCTCGCCCGACTTCAACCACACTTCAACATAGTGTGTAGAAATCAAAATAATTTTTTACTTTAGTGGCTTTGGAAGTCGGTTTTTTTGGAAATAATTTTTTTTAAAACGCAATTGTAAAGAAGTTAATTACGACGTTAGTGACGAATGACTTAAGCAATAAAACGAACAACTGAAGACAAGGTAGGCATATTTAATTTAAAAAAATATCACGACTGCCCTGGCAAAAAATATTTTTTTGACAAAAAAATTATAGTCAGTGTCACTCGAGATGATGTAAGAACTGTGGATTCTAGCGATACTCAATACATCCATATCTGTTCTGGCATTTATGGTATAGAGCCGGATACACCACGACCTTCACCGATCTGTTGAACCAGACGAAACGTATTTTTTACAAAGTTTTAATAATAAATAAATTCACCTAAAATAGCTTACCTATCAAAATCCAGAACAGCCTATTTTTAAATTAATTAATTAAAAAAAATATATTTTTATGGCAATCTTTAAAAATCGTGTCAAAAAGCACTATCTGACAAACTGATTTTGTATGTATGTATGTATTTATATGTATATGTATGTGGATATGTATGATGTAATGTTTATGTATAGGTATCTTGCATATTTATATAATTATATATTTTATTTGTATATTTTATTTATATATTAATAGTGTGTACCTATTTGAATGTATATGTTTATGTATGCAGTTAAACTCTTAGTTATAAAACAATTTCCCGTCTCACAGTACTAATTGATTCATTAGTGTAGGTTGCCTGCATAGATAATACATATAGATTGCCTGGCAGAGATCACTTTAGTGATAAGGTCACCTTTTGTCTGTACTTTTATTATAATATGTCCTTTGTAACTGTTTTTTTTTATATACAATAAAGTTGTTTAATAATAATAATAATAATGACGAGAACCTAGTGAAAGCTGAGAAAGAGAAACTAACCAAGTATCTAGACTTGGCTCACGAGGTTGTCGCCATGTGGAATGTGGACTCAGCAATCATTGTACCGATAGTCGTGACTACTAATGGTCTTATAGCCAAGAGCCTCGACCAACATCTTTCCAGGCTCTCATTGGGTAGCTGGGTCAAGGGCCAGATCCAGAAGGCGGTACTCCTGGACACGGCTCGCATCGTCAGGAGGTTCCTCTCTCTGGGGCCCTGACCGCCGGTTTCTTGGACCCTGTTCCCGAGACCGGTGGAACGCTATTTTTTATATTTTTAAATGTTTTTTTCATTTTTGTTTTGTGTAAATATTTAAAAATGTAAACAATATGGATGGTTAAATGAAATAAAAATAAATAATAATAATAATAATATTCTCACCATTCTGTTAACCAGCCGAATTTTATTTTAACCGACAGTATTTAAAGAATATGCTACTTATTTCTTGAGCACACTACCTGGCAAACGGGTATAAACAGGTAAGTTACCATACCGCTAGAGTTATAATATCAAAATATAGGTAATTTCATAGCAAACTAGATGATTCCCGCGACTTCGTCCGCGTGGAATAAGATTTTTGATTCCCGCGGGAACTCTTTAATTTTCCGGCATAAAAACTAGCCTATGTCCTTTCCCGGGATACAATCTACCCCTATACCTACCAAATTTCATCAAAATAGGTTGAGCAGATGGGCCGTGAAAGCGTAGCAGACAGACAGACAGAACGACACACTTTCGCATATATAATATTAGTATAGATGCGATAAATCAAAATATAGGTAATTTTATAACAAGTTCAATGATATAGCATTGCCTAGAAGTGCCAAGTCACGGTAATATTATGATATATACCAATACTGTGGCCAAGTGGCGCACTTATGAAGTGGTGTTGCTCCAAGCAACACGTGGCGAAGCAAATTGTGTTGTGCTGGCACAAACAAAAGCCACACATCAAAGAACGAAAACAACCTGAGTATAGTTAAAAATGAATTTAGGTTATGTATTATAGTTGTCAGAGGATGTTATAAAAACGGTTATAATTTGTCCTTGCGAAATATTGATTTGTTATCACTTATCAATTCAATACCAATTAGTAGGTACGTGATAAGATAATTTATGCTAATCCTTCGCCTTCGGTAATACAACAGTTTTTTACTCCACTTTAAAAATATAAGTATGAAAAGTTAATAGCAAATACACAGTTCTTTTAACGTTCAGTTTTGTAGGCGTTATTCCAACGTGTGCATAAATATCTAGGGGCCCGTAGCCTCCAAGGCAGCCCCAAGCCGACAAGACTTTAAGATATTCACCGGGGCACGATGTTGTAAGAAGGCCCGGCCTCGAAACCCGTGCACGGGCCCTCACGGGCCAAACGGAGATGACCCTAGCACCCGAACCTCTAGGTACCAGAACCTACTCCGCTTAAGAACATCCAGGACTTATAGTATAAATCTTCTTAGAGTCCGTGTCACGAAAGAAGTCCCGCGGCAATGTGGAACTTTTTGACATATGAAAAATTGCTTTTTCATCCCACCATCTCGGAAAGAGTATTTTTACGCTTCGATATCTGAATGCAAAAGCGGTTATTAACCTCTTGAGGATAAAGTAAATTGAATTTAGAACATCGTGTGCACGTTAGTAAATATCACTCGTCTATGAAGTTTGTGAATTCAAAACATCATTAAAACCTATTTACTTCTACCTCTATGGTGCCTAATTTCCATACAACCGTTTTTAATTTGTTAAAAACTCACACTCGTAACCTTCTTGGTGTACTTTTTTAATTTTCTTTGCGCGCACCATTTTCTTTCACGTCATATTGTTTAAAATAAAATCTTAGATTAAAAACAAGAAAATTGAAAATAAGTGAAAAACCTAAAATGAGTGATTCTAGTGACGAAGAAGTTAATTTGACGCCAACAGAATTGACTGAAACTGTTAAAAATGCGGAAATGAGCTTTCTCTCTCAACAATCACGCGAGAAGTATTTCATTTCCTCGCTGAGGTGGGATGAAAAGTTACGTGTTGCACTCGAGTGAAAAGATTTTTCACCTCGTGCTCTTTTGATTCCCTCGCTGACGTTCAGGATTCTAATTTTTGAACCACTCGCTGCGCTCGTGATTCAATTTTAGAATCCTTCGCTATTATTTTATCCTTTCCTCGGGGAGAAAATGTCCCGGCCCATGCTAGGGGGGCAGCATGCTTTTGGTGCTCCCCCGCACTCGCCGAACCAGCGAGGTACTTCATTTAAGCTTATCTGTGTAGAAACAATCTACGCATGTTTCAGCAAACATAGCTGATGCGCTGCAATATCGAGGGAGCCTCAACAACATCCTGAATGCGTTGTTGTATTGGACACGAAGGGCGTTGTCTTAATCTTTGCGTATAGTCAGTCCACAGTTTGCAGGTGTAAAACGAAGTACAGTAGGCTCTGAAAAGTGTGATTTTCACATCTGCAGAGCACCGCGCAAACCTACGGATAAACATAAATTTTCTCTGAATGACATCGCCCTTCGTTCCCGTTCAATATCGGCGTTATCTTTCAGGGTAGGTGTTACAAGATGTCTTAGATAGGTATTTAAAGTCCTCTACCCTTTCTAACGGAGTTACATTTAACTTTATCGGTGGCATTTCTGATCTTTTCTTAGAAAAGGCGTGCCGCCAAGCGATTGACCGTTCCGGTACGATGCCGCGTACTTACCTAGGGTTATGGATTTAAGATAACTGTCAAACAGTGATCCCTAGCAGTTTAGCCCGCTACCATAGACCGCATCATCACTTACCAGTTGCCACCAAGCGAGACTGCAGTCAAGGGCTCACTTGTAGTGGAATAAAAAACTTTGAAATCAAGATAGAATCCATCGATTCACAGAAGATTCCTCCGCCTTAGTGTAGATGTTTACGAACCTATCACTCCGTTGCCCAAAGCTCTTCATTAACTTTTCATTACTTAAATGCAGCATTAGTGCTAATGAAAGTTTTATTTTAATGACTGCACATAATATTGTAGTGGTGAATGTAGGCAGGTATAATACTTTACTCTATGACTGTAGGTGTGAAGTTTTGTAAATTTTTGAACTTTATTGTTTTGTAGCGAGAACTGCATCCTTCGAAATTCTGTACCTTACACGAAATTATTTTCATGTTTTAGAAATAAATTTTCTCTGTCAGGGATTTGGCGGCGGGGAATTTCTTCTTCTGTGTCAGAACATTGACGAAAGACAGACTCGTTGAAGACATTTCTATCATTGATATTTTACCGAAACACCTACGAAAAGACTTTAAATGATGATTTAATGGATGCTTCCTGACCAATTAAAATTTGATATGGTTATCAAATTTTAATTGGTCAAGAATCAAATTAATTACCCGTTAAGTGTTAATTGACGCTAATTTCGTTACGTGCAACACAAAATCTGTTTAAATACATAGCTTGACGTTTCATTAATTAATTTAATTTAATGAAAGATTAGTGTTTAATGCCGTCGTTTAAAATTAATGGACTTTGTGTGTGCACCTGAGTGTATGTCGGTTTATAGCGTCGAGACGTCTCAGTTGCATTCTATACATCTTGAGACCCTGAGACGCCTCATTCTAGATGCGGACTGTGCCGCTAGTTTTTAGTGGGTATTCTGCTTCTCTGTGAGTCCCACATTGTGCGGAATGAGTTAATGTATTTCTCCAGTAAGTAGGAAAAAAGGAAAGTGAGCTAAACCGCTGCATCCAGCATCACCAATTGGATATTTGACAACTAGTCAAATTAGGTAAGTAGGTAGTTTTTATCAAACTTCAAAACGTGTACTAAGATACTGAAATGTGATGTCTTCTAAAGTCAAATGGTTGTCTTACATAAAAATAACAGGAGACGTTGATATAAATGTCTTTTGGCAGGTCCTCTATTAAATAATTACAAAAAAGAATTTATTTGACTATAGTTGTCAAATACCCAATTTCAGGCAGGTCTGCCTTCTGATTACAGCCAAATACCTATAAGGAAAAAGTTACCTACTCAGCTTTACCAACCTATGCAACTTCTTTTTCCCAGGCCAAATCCAACGAAAGCGTTAGGATTCTTGGGCAGCGTGGCTGGATCCAACCATCTCTCAGGCCTGAACTCCTCCACATCCGGCCCCCACATTGGATGCCGATGGGCTCCGTACAGTAACATCACGCAATTATAACCAGCTTTGAGTGTGCAGTTTTCTGGAATTTTTTATTGAGGTCTATAATGAAATCACGATCCAGCAATGAGGGGTAAGACCCATAGAGACTGTGGTAAGTAAAGTTAATCTATCAGTGGCGATTCCTCTAAGATTGCGCCGCAATACCATTATGGATAATTTACTTACCAATTTTACTAGATCTATTTAAGTAACTAGCGATTGCCCGCGAATTCGTCTGCGTGGTTTGAGGTTTTTTGGTTCCCGCGGGAACTCTTTAATTTTCCGGGATAAAAAATTAGCCTATGTGCTATTCCAGGTTCTCTCTCTAGTTCCAAATTTCAGCCAGATCCGTTCAGCCGTTGGCGCGTGATTGGGTAACAACCATCCATACATCCATCCATCCATCCAAACTTTCGCATTTATAATATTAGTAAGATATACTATAACTGTACCAAGTGTCTGACAATGGATAACAGTTTTTTGACAATAACTCCTTTCTGACTCATTTTACGATGAAAATAGTTATTTAATAAATTAAACTAGAGAAAATTTATTATAATTTATCTAGTAACGTTTTTTTTGTAGAATCAATACTTTAAGCGTACGAGCGCGACAAAGTCGATCCAACACGCGTTCTGGCCAAATAACTCATTTCCACACTACCATGAGGTAGAGTAGAGTAAGTGGGGCGTTTTTTTTTGTGGTACAAATACGAATAAAATGTATAGTGCAGTTAATTCTGTTTTTAACAATCTGTTAACTAAAACAAGTGAACATAATATAAAAAATTAAATAACACGACTGCCATAGCCAGCGTCACTCGGGAGGATGTAAAAGATCAAGAAACAGTTTCTTTGCGTGCAAACTGCAAACCAAGCAATGGCAATGAAGACCGCCATAGCGCAGTGTTTAGTGCTGAAGACCTATTTCAAAAAGATACGTGCCGAATTGAGAACCTCCTCATTTTTTGGAAGTCTGTTAAAAATTGTTTGATTTCAAAGCAGTCGTAATTTTGGAATTCCGCGGTGGAAAAGGGCAAACCCTTCTCATTCTGAAAAGAGACTCATTAGTGAGCCAGATGAAGTGAGAAAGAGAGTGAAAGAAAGAGTTTTTATTAAAAAAATCCTCACTCAGTTTGACATCCTGGTCAATATATCGGCCAGCGAATGGCGTAATGAGATAATATCTCATGGTTTCCTTGAGAACTGCCTCAAGGTATACAAGCTTCGACAAATCCTGCTTTTCCACATCCCTGTCTGTGCCGCCGAATACTTCTTGTAATCTGCAAAAAATATAAATATGATAATAATATATAAGCAATGGAGGTATCAAATTGAAATTAATATTATCTATCAAATATTTAGGTCTACAATCTCACGGAGCTGTAAAAAAAATCAAGATTCTTTAGAAGTCAACGCAATCAAAAGGTACGTTTATGCCGCATATTTTGATACTCGCCAATAAATCAAAAGTTGATACTTTCAGTTGACCTAGAATCATGAAATTTGGCAAGAAGCAAGGTCACACAGCACAAATATAGGAAAAAATCCGAAAATCGTTAATTAGGGTTCCGTACGGGCTGTCGAATTGTTTGTCAGGCGCTTCCTGTTTAGCGCCATTCATAACTGATAACGTTTATGTTGTTATGACATCTTTCTTTTTAGTGGCTAAAATAATTTACATTGTGTGGTGGTACGGTATAGGGTAACAAAGGGGCATTTGTTGGTAATGTGCAGGTGGTTAACGAAACGCTTTATATAATATATATTTCAAAGTCCTGACTGACTGACTGACTTATATATGAACGCACAGCCTAAACCGCTGGTCCTAGAGACATGAAATTTTGAGAGTGTATTCTTCGTAAAGACTAGATATCCACTAAGAAAGCAGAGCAGTCGTATTTATTAATAATTTTAATTATATTCACTTGTTAAGATATAGCCACGAAACTTGGTAAGTATATGAGGTGCCGGTTAAAAATGAAGAAATACGTGTTTCACAGTTTTTGAAAATTCGACCCCCAAAGGGTTGAAATAGGGGATGAAATTATTGGTATGAAAGGCCTTCATTTCTCAAGATATTTTTCAAGTTATATCAACGAAACTTAGTATTTTGGCTTTCGTTAAAAACTAAAGAAGTAGGTAAGTCACAGTTTTTCAAAATTCTACCCCCAAATGGGTAAAATAGGGGTTGAAAGTCCTTCATTTCTCAAGTTATAGCCATGAAACTTGGTATATGAGCTGTTGGTTAAAAATGAAGAAATACGTGTTTCACTTTTTTTCAAAATTTTATCCCCAAGGACGTTAAATAGCGAGTTCGTCCTTCAATCACGAGTTCGACGTGATTTTTTGCATGGGTATAGATGAGGACCTGGAGAGTGACATATTTATTTAATCCCGGAAAACTAAGAAGTGCCTGTGGGACTTAAAAAAATTAAGCCACGCGAACGAAGTCGCGGGCGTCCGCTAGTTTCATATATTACGCTAGTGTTTGGAATGCTCTTCCAAAATCTGTGTTTCCTAACAAGGACAATCCAGGTATTTTTAAAACAAGTGTGATTGAAACGTGATTGATCGTAACTGTCGAAAATCGATTGAAAGTCTTCTTTTTACCCTCGACGAAACGGAGACGGTTTGCCCTAATGTGTTTGCCCTAAGAGGTTGTGTGTTTGTACGTTTGTTTATGCACTTTTTTGTTACCATTTTCCTGGAAAACTACTGGACCGATAAATATGCGGTTTTTAGGGTTCCGTAGCCAAATTTGGCAAAAACGGAACCCTTATAGATTCGTCATGTCTGTCTGTCTGTCTGTCCGTCCGTATGTCACAGCCACTTTTTTCCGAAACTATAAGAACTATACTGTTGAAACTTGGTAAGTAGATGTATTCTGTGAACCACATTAAGATTTTCTTACAAAAATAGAAAAAAAACAATAAATTTTGGGGGTTCCCCATACTTTGAACATAAACTCAAAAAATTTTTTTTCATCTAACCCATACGTGTGGGGTATCTATGGATAGGTCTTCAAAAATGATATTGAGGTTTGTAATATCATTTTTTTCTAAACTGAATAGTTTGCGCGAGAGACACCTCCAAAGTGGTGAAATGTGTGTCCCCCCCCTGTAAATTCTAAAATAAGAGAATGATAAAACTAAAAAAAATATATGATGTACATTACCATGCAAACTTCCACCGAAAATTGGTTTGAACGAGATCTAGTAAGTAGTTTTTTTTAATACGTCATAAATCGTAAACCGCAATTTACCTTTCATTCGATCAACTCAAATATTTAAAATAAAAATATTTTTAATAATTTAAAACTTACTACAGGTTTGTACGGAACCCTCGGTGCGCGAGTCCGACTCGCACTTGGCCGGTTTTTTTTGCATTAGATAAGCATAACTTCTGGCAAGGTTCTTAGGTATGTTTATGTTTATGTAAGGACCATAGACAACCTAGCTGAGCTGTAGTCTATGATTTTTAGGGTTCCGTACCAAAATGGTAAAATGGAACCCTTATGGTGCGACTTTTTCCGTCTGTCTGTCCGTCTGTCCGTCTGTCCGTCCGTCACACTCGATTATTTCAGTAACTACCGAAGCTATCGACATGAAATTTAGAACAGTTGTGTATATTAGTGGCCCAAAGACACTGGAATTAAAAAAAATTGGAAATTATTTTTGTTCTTATTTAAAAAGGGGGGAAAATCGGAGGGTTGAAATTTAAAAGTGAGATAACTGTACTGTGTGGGGTATCATATGAAAGGGTTTACTTTGTACATTCTAAAACAGATTTTTAATTATGTTTAGTCATGATAGTTTTTGATTTATCGGGGAAAAAGTCTAAAAAAATACCGTCCGCCCCCCTTATCTCCGGAGTTTACCAATCGAAAAATCTGAAATAATTATGGTCAATAGGAATTTATGTATATTTTACAGGAAAACTATAGCCAATGCTCTAACTAGCATAGTTTTTTTGATATTAACAGTAAACCTTTACAAACAAAGTTAGTTTTGCGGTTAATTAACAAAGGGAATTATTACCGTCAAAGATTGGGTACGTTGAAGTCGGGCGAGTATAACAAAGATAGGCATAGTTGACGCGTGAGGCTCGCCCGACTTCAACATAGTGTGTAGAAATCAAAATTATTTTTTACTTTACAGTGGCTTTGGAAGTCGGTTTTTTGGAAAGAATTTTTTGCCTGATTGTTTTGCTTCAGTACCTACTTCTTGAGTACGGAACCCTCGGTGCGCGAGTCCGACTCGCACTTGGCCGGTTTTTTTTATTTTTCAATATGTTACCATTTATCTGAAAAAAGTACTGGGCCGATTGAGATGTCGTTTTTTGCATTAGATATGTATAGCTTGTGAGATGGTTCTTACGAGTGGATATATTTTGAGGTCTAAGTCCACCACGTTGTGCTGCAATCGTGATTTTTATTATTTGTATTATGTTACCATGTTCTGAAAAACTACTTTGCTGATTTAGATGCGGTGTTTTGTTTAAATTCATATATTTAGCTTCTCAAGTATATCTAAAACAAAACACCGCAAGTTTAAAGGGTAGTTTAAAATAGGTTGTGGAATTTTGATAAAGATTAGAATGCTCATTCCCACGAACGACCTTCTTTCTGACTTTCTTGAGGTTTTAGAGACTAAGTATTTCTGTATAACTTACTCTTCATATATTTTCTCCTGCACTTGAGGATAGGATCCTATCAATATGAAGGCAAACACTACAGCTGTTGCAACCGTATCGTGCCCCGCCATTATAATTGTGTTCATCTCATCCCTTATTTCTCTATCTGTTAATACACCTTCGTCCAAGTCCATCAGTAGATCCATGAATACTTTCTGTTTTGGGCCTGTTAACAAGTAAATAATACTTTTCATACTAATATTGTTATAAATGCGAGTGAGTCGAGTATTATAAAAGCATGGCAGATATGTCTGTCTGCCATACACTTTAACCGATTTTGATAAAATTTGGTCTAGCTCGGCATCCCATTGGCATCCTGGGGAAGGACATAAGCTACTTTTTATCCCGGAAAATTAAGGAGTTCCCGCGGGAGTAAAAATACTTAATCAACGCGGAAGAAGTCTGGCTTTGTCCACTTTTTAAAATTAGGTTTAAGACAATATTTTGTACAAAAATAATAAAAATAAAAATAAATAAATAAAAATAAATTGTTATGAATAAAAATATACTTACCAATTTGATCCTTATTCGATTCATAAGATTTATTTCTCCTTCGTTGAGCTCGTTTCTTTTGAAGAATCTATTAAAAATCACAAAATAAATTTATAAATACTTATGAAGCATTCAACTTGTTATTTTGATTTGATCTGAGAACTTCAATTTTATGAAATTTTCCCGCTGCAAAAAGCCTGCCTATAAAGGCTTTATAACTTATAGATTAAGCTGTTTTTTATTATTAAATATATAAAATTCTCGTGTCACAATTTTCGTTCCCATACTCCTCCGAAACGGCTTGACCGATTTTCATGAAATTTAATATGCATATTTAGTAGGTCTGAGAATCGGCTACTATCTATTTTTCATACCTCCACGCGGACGGGGTCGCGGGCATCAGTTAGTTATTATTTCTTCTTCTTCATGCGTCGTTCCCTCAACTTTGAGGATCGTGACACCCCTTCCAGTGCTACTCTTTTCACGATGCTCTTCCATTTTCCTCTGTTTCCCGCCGCGTGGATGGCCTCGCAGATCGGTGTGTCGACTGCTTCATAAATTTGGTCTGACCAACGTCTCGGGCTACGTCCGCGGGGCCTCTTCCCTCCGACCTTGCCAGTGACCATAAGTTTCTCGATTGTACTGGCATTCTTCCGTGCAATGTGGCCGAAGTACTCGAGGGTCCTCCGCAGGCAGATGTTGGAAAGCCTCATTTTTATTTTTAATATATTTAATATTGAGACGTTGGTTCTATGCTCAGTCCAAGATATGTTGAGCATACGTCTCCAACACCACATTTCGAAGGCGTCTATTCTTTTCCTATCGGCGGTCTTAAGAGTCCAAGTCTCAGCTCCGTAGAGGAAAATAGAAAATACTAAACTACGGACTAGACGCATTTTCGTCCATTGGGATATGTTTTTATCCTTCCACATCCTAGAAAGCTGAGACATGGCGCTCTTCGCCATTCCGATGCGACGGCGGACTTCCTGTTCGCATCCACCTTTATTACTTATACTGGAGCCTAAATAAACAAAATCTTCTACTATTTCCAGACCTGTAGCGCCTCTGAGGTCTAGTTTACCTGTTCTATCCACCACCATGACTTTAGTTTTAGATCTATTGATGGAGAGTCCCAGACCCCAGTGCGTTGCTCACGGTCTCTAACTTTCCCAGAAGAGCTGCCATTTCATTCTCATCAGATGCTATCAGGGTTGTATCGTCTGCGTATCGCAAGTTTGTTAATCTTACGCCTCCAATGCTAACTCCCCCGTTCCAGTCCACTAGCACCTCTCACATGATGAACTCTCCGTAGATGTTAAAAAGAATGGGGGACAGTATGCAACCCTGGCGTACACCTTTTGCGAAGCAAAATGGCGCTGACGTGCTGCCATTAACCCTAACAACCCCAGAGCTGTTACGATAGAGGGAATGTAAAAGAGCTACCAGGTGCCTCGGGACCCCCAGCTCCAGAAGCACTCTCCATAAATGCTGCCAGTCCACGCAGTCAAAGGCCTTGCTGTAGTCGACGAAGCATAGCACAACTGGTGTATCAAATTCGTAACATTTTTCAATCAGTTGCCTCACGTTCAGGATTTGTTCTCTAGTGCCTCTGCCTTTCACAAAGCCCGCTTGTTCCTGAGGTATCTGCCAGTCAAGAAAATGGCGAAGTCTCCGAATGAGGATGTGCAGTATAACTTTACTAGCATGAGATATCAGAGAGAGTGTGCGATAGTTTTCACACTTTTTGGTAGATCCTTTTTTGTGAATTGGCAAGACGATAGACGTGGTCAAATCGACAGGCCACTCGCATGTTTGCCAGATTTGGTTGCACAGTTTGTGGATAATCCCGATCCCAGTGGGTCCTAGAGCCTTTAGAATTTCCGCTGTGATCTGGTCAGCACCTGGAGCCTTGCGGTTTTTAAGGTTTTGATAGCTGATTCTACTTCCGATCGTAGGATTGATGGTTCAGGGTGGCTGCCATCTCACTGGTGGGATTGGGAGGGCGGTCCTCGATATAGAGTTTCACAGTAAGCTCTCCACCTTTCCAGGATATTGTCTAGCTCATGTATGGGGATCCCATCCTCATCCTCCACCACCCATGTCCTCGGCTTAAATTGCTTGGATAGAAGACGAACCTTTCGGAATAGGTCAGCTGTCTGGTATGTCACGACGGCATTATTTTAAGATCTGTTTACTCAGAGTAGCGTATGTTGTAGGTTCACATTGAGTGGGATGATGTTTTCCAGCTAGCAGGTCCTTACGTCTTTGCACAGTTTGCCAGGTCTCGTCAGATATCCACATTTTGCGGTTTCCAGCGCGACTTCTTTGATTTTTTATAGCATTCAGTGCACCAATGATGGGCTTTTTGAGTTCTTCCCATGTGTTATTTGGGGACGTTAGGTTAGTTATTATTTAAAACTTATGTATAGATTGACATAATATGACGTGTGGTCTGTGTGAAGTTATCATCTGCTGGCTGAACAGCTGTTCTCTGTTAATGTTTTGTCGTTGTAAATATATTGAAGCTCTCTCACAGTCTCCTGTCTCATTCAATCACTCACATTTCATATTACGAGATAGAAAAAAAGTGTGTGTGTGCAATTCACACACGCCAGAAGTGAAACTCCAGAAAAGGAGCCTGCGAGAGAATGAGACAAATATAGCTTGTGTTCTATCTCATTCTCTCAGGATAAAACCCCTATTACACCGCACTTTCCACAGGGACCCTTCCCGAAATCGTATTATGTATATGTTTGTCTCTTTTTAGTGTCGCTTTTTCGTTTCATCCAATTTTCAAATCACAATGATTCTAAAGAAATCTCACTTCAAAAATCTGTCAATATCGAACACAAAAAAAGAATTATCAAATTTGGTGCAGACATTCAGAAGATACGCGTAGGTACATCCACCTTCAACGCACAGAGCGCGAGAAACTTCTTAGTATGCATTTGATATTTTTAAGAGTTCGTTTTAATATTTTTATTTTTTTTTACTTAATTACTTTTATATCCTGCTAGATGATTCCCGCGACTTCGTCCGCGTGGACCAAGTTTTTTCAATTCCCACGGGAACTCTTGAATTTTCCGGGATAAAAAGTAGCCTATGTTCTTCCCCGGGATACGACCTACCCCTGTACCAAATTTCATTTAAATCAGTTAAACAGATAATTTTTTTGATTCCCGCGGGAACCTTTGAATTTTCCGGGATAAAAAGTAGCCTATGTCCTTCCCCGGGATACAAACTATCCCTGTACCAAATTTCATCAAAATCGGTTGAATAGATGGGCGGTGAAGCGTAGCAAACAGACAGACTGACAGACAGACAGACACACTTTCGCATTTATAATATTAGTTGTAGTACTATGGATATTGTAAAATTTCCTACGGCACTAAGCCTCGATGACTTGAAGGATACTTTTTTATTATAAAATGCTTACCGAATCACAAACTCTATTTAGGACTGTCACGCACTCGTCTTCCATCTTCTTGATACTACTGAATTTATACAAAAAGTCTGGATACAGCCAGAGTCTGTGGAATCTAGAAATGTTGCAGTTCATGTACGTTTCAAACGACTTGACATAGTTCAGGGCCTCTTCCTCTGTGATGCTGTCTTCTAACACTGTTACTGTAAAAGACGAAGGAAATTGTTGGTAACTTTTGATTTAAACTAGCCGAGGCTGTCGGGCCCTGATCCGTGTAGTAACGACTTTAGTAACTGACTTGGCTTAAGACGAAATGGCATCTGCATGGCATTGAAAGAATAGGTATTTTACAATAATATTGCCGTCGCGCTGCTCCTCGAATAGTCCCATAACACCCGACAGGCACAACTGCAGCTTGGACCGATTACACCTATGAAAAATAATCGAATTCTTACTCTCGTATTCTCCTGTTTCCTCCTAAAAAACTGAACCGATTTTAAAATAATTTTCAACAATAACTTAAGAAGGACTTTGGCTATGTCAGAATATTTTTCTTTTTTTTATTGAGTACTAGCGGTCCGCCCCGGCTTCGCACGGGAAACACTTGATCAAAATAGTCCATACCCAATAATGGTCAGTCGGCACTGAGACGAACAACTCCACCATACGTTCCCAAATTTTGTTCAGCAAACCACTGTGAACGCTTGGCACTTGAGTCTCCAATACGACGTATTTTCGCTGCCCTCGCCTGGGAACTATGTTTAGAACTAACAACTAAGTTGAGACCTGGCTCTTTTGGGCATTTCGCAGTCTATCTACAATAATAAGATATTAAAATGTTAAAAAAAATGTTAGTGTGTTCTCTTGTATTTATTATGACATACAATTGACAAATATGATACCTATAAAAGTCAGTCAGAATTTAAATATAATAAAAAAAATAATAGACGAATAGAGGTTTAACGTAAGAAGTTGAAAAAATCAAATTATTATTGCAATTTTTGTAGGAATCTCTAATTTTTTGAAAATAAAATATAGCCTATGTTACTCGCTGATAAAGTAGCTTTCTATAGGTGAAAGAATTTTTAAAATCGGTCGAGTAGTTTTTTAGTTTATCCATTACAAACAAACAAACAAACAAACAAACAAATCTTTCCTCTTTATAATATTAGTTTAGATATTTGTCAAATTTGTTTGCGGGATGTCTGACGTTGACGATGGCGCGAAAATTGGGCCATTTTGCAACTTTTGAAGGTTCCTTGTTCTCCATTGAAAAAAGCAAAACATCATGGAACGGATACGTATGGATTTTATGGTGCAAATATATTTTCAAAGATATTTTCTCTATTGTAATTATCCACGGAGAAAACAAATGAATATGTTTGTATGAAACCGAAAGAAACCGCCATGCCATTTCGTCGCTATATGCACATACGAATAAGGAATAACTAATAGGCGTTGGTTGGCGCAGCGTTATATTAGCATTTATCCCCCACTTGGACAGTCACTACGTACTTACCCATATTATAGGTAATTATAAAAGTGATTGTTTCCTTTATTCGGTACTGGACCGATTCAGACTCTGAGCTCGTCAGATCGACCGCGATCAGGTAGATTCGGGATTAGACAGATTTTGGCAGACTTACTTATTCATAATACACCTATACCTACTCTTTAGATTACTTATACTGAAAACTCATTGCAAGTTTATTATTGCTTCAGAATATGTACCATTTACTACTAGGTACCATTTACTTAAACAACTGACATGAGCAACTGCTCAGATTCTTGCCGGCTCTTCTCAGCAGAATGAAATAATTGTTGTGATAAAATGCTGTTCTTGCTGTTGGTTTGTCTTTCAATCACGCTGCAATGGAGCAACAGATCGAAGTGATTTTTGCAAGTATAGATGAGGAGGCTATTTTTATCTCTATGCGAAGGAGTACGTTGGCTACGCATGTATTTTGAAGAAAACAATGCTCCAAGTACAAGTACAAGTAGTGACTCGATGATGGTGCTAGATATGACCTAAACCTTTTCCATTCCGAGAAAAATATAGCTTAGTAACTAGAGAGCGGCGATTATTTTTTAATTACTCACAACAAATAGTTTCCATGAAATTCTGGCTCACATAAGGCGCATGGTCAAAGTCACCCATGTCCACCTCAAGAGCTAGTTGGGACACCAGGCGTCGCCCTTTGCTGTTGAAAACTGACAGGAACCCGTCAAGAAGGTGCTGGTTGAAGCTTGGACTGATTAGCTTTCTGTGCCTTTTCCATGTTGAACCTAGAAACAATCTAGATATCTTGTATCTAGAAATATAAGCATGTTATACGAAATCCCGTGGGTACCTCGGAAAACACGTAAAGCCGTCGGTCCTGGTGCCTGATCTCTCCCCACTCGGGCGAATTTTCCGTCTCATCGGGCTATCTGAGAGTAAGGGATTTTAAAGTCTTTACAATCGTGCATTGTCGAGTCAACATCTTCTGAAGATGCTCCGGTGTCGGAGTGAAACGTACTTTGAGAATAATTTGGAAGATTTGTGTGTTGCGGTGCCGGTGCGAATTGCTGGCTTACTGGACGGTGAATATCGCAAGCTACAAGTGCAAGATACACAATGTACCACATAGATTTACCTAACCATGGCGGATTATAGCGAATTAAATTTGTAGTTGCTTCATAGCCACTTCATAGCCCAAACAAATTGCAGATCAATAAAAAAAAACATGTGAATTGTTCATTTGCGGGGGGTTCATTGGGGGGCGTTCAATTACTGGAGCCTTTACCCTAGTAATCCTATGTATAAGGTCTGTGGTGCTGCGAAACCAATTCGAAACAAACACACTTTCGCATTTATAATAATACATAGTATGATTTGTGGATTATTTCTTACCCGGTGAAAATAGTAGACCATCTCCAAGTAGATTTTTCGTGAATTTGTAGCCGAATTGATCTTTTTCTAAACATGTATTTGATAATTTATATATGTCATCTGGATTTGATACAACTGAAAAAGCAAGAAAAGAATACAATTATTTTGCTATAATCCGCCATCAGAAAAATAAGATGAATATTATGCTACTAATATTATAGATGCGAAAGTTTGAATGGATAGATGGATGGATGGATGTTTGTTACTTAATCACGCCAGAACGGCTGAAATCTGGATGAAATTTGACACACAGATACATTATAGTCATAAATGTGTTTGTTTGTTGGTTTATTGGTTTGTTGGTATGTTGGTTTGTTGGTTTGTCGCAACGGATCGACGTGATTTTTGGCATGGGTATAGTTGAGGACCTGGATAGTGACATAGGCTACTTTTTATCCCGGAAAATTAAGGAGTTCCCGCGGGAATTAAAAAAAAGACGTGTGGCACTCGGAGACTGCCGCGGTAAAGCTATTGCAATTTGCATAGCCTGTAGTCCTGGTAGTCAGGGGGCGGTGCGGGTAGGGCTAAGCTAAGCTTAACCCGCTTGTCCTCCTGATTTCCGGACGAGCCTGAGGAGGAGGAGCTCGGACGTGCGCGCTTGGCCAATTCGAAGCCAGGCGTAGGACGTAGGTACAACTATACGCGGGCTACGATGGCAGGCGTATCGTCGTCGCTGTCTTCGCTTGTTTCCGATTCTATCGGCGAGGTGGTGGCGGCGGTAGTAGTAGTGGTCGGAGGACGACCACTACTACTACCGCCGCCAAAGTCAAAATCAAGTTTATTTTATTTTATATATTCATATTGTTCTGTGTAAAATAATATGTAAGTAATTATATGTACTTAATACCTATAATGTACCTACTGTTAATAAAGTTTTTATTATTGTTATAATTAGTACTACTTATTATAATTTTGCTTTAATATTTACACGTGTGCACCATCCAGTCATCATGCAACCTATCTTCTTTCATATAGGTTGCCTGAAAGAGATCACTCGTAGTGATAAGGCCGCCTTTACACCGTAACAAGTTGTAAATTTTGTCATGATTCGTGTTACCTCTGTTCTGTTATACTTATTTGTTTGTGTGTAGTAAAGGTTTTACCTAAACTAACTTAAAAATGTAAGTATATACAATAATAATATTTTTTTCAGACAGACTTGTTTTACAACGGAACCCTAATAGGAACCTTAATATACAGACAAATAACATTCTGAGGGTATAGCTTCTGTAAGTACGCATCTGTACGTGATACTGAAAAACTTTTGTTCTGCCGTAAAAAATTGAGTTTTTTTATGGCAGTACAAAAGTTTCAAAATAAAAATCAGTTAGAAAATAAAATGGGAAATTTTACTAATATTATAAACTCGAAAGTTTGCGAGGATGTATGGATGTGTGGATGTATGGATGTATGTCATGTATGGATGTATGGACTATGGTTGGATGTATGGATACCTACATAATATGAATGTATGGATGTTTGCTACTCACGCCAGAACGTCTGAACGGATCTGGATGAAATTTGGCTCAGGGATAGATTATAGTATGGCATAACATATAGGCATTTTATCCCGGAAAATTAAACAGTTCCCGCGGGAACAAAAAAAAAACCACGCGGACGAAGAGCGCCATCTTACGACATCGCGTTGTGCTTGCATTAATCAATTCTGACAAGGTTGGTATTTTGAACCTCTTAGCTCAGTGCAGACGTGAATGTAGATGGCGCTGAAATTACAAACGTACTGCGGCAATTTTGCTTACGAATTTTACTGAATCAGACGTGCAACTTATGATCATACTAATATTATAAATGCGAAAGTGTGTTTGTTTGTTGGTTTATTAGTTTGTTGGTTAGATCTTCAATCACGTCGCCGTACCTAACGAAGCAATGGATCGACGTGATTTTTCGCATGGGTATAGTTGAGGACGGAGAGTGACAACTGACATGGGCTACTTTTATTCCGGAAAATAAAAAAATTCCCGCGGGAACCAAAAAACCTCAATCCACGCGGACGATGTCGCGGGTATCAGCTAGTGTAAAAAAAATCACACTAATATAATAAAGGCGAAAGTTTGTGTGTATGTTTGTTACTCCTTCACGCCGCTACTACTGAACCGATTTGGCTGAAATTTGGAACATAGATAGCTTATAACCTGGATTAAAACATAGGCTACTTTTTATCCTGGAAAACTGAGGAGTTCCCGCGGGAACCACAAAACCTCAATCCACGCGGACGAAGTCGCGGGCGTCCGCTAGTGAATTCAATATTTTGTAATTTAAACAGTTACGAGGTTATTTCACTCATTATTAGTTATTAGTATTTTTTAAGCTCTATAGTTATATCGGCCCTATTTACTTACTCAAAGGACCACCTAGGAGCAAATGTGAGTGTCCAATGAAAGGCCACGAGCCCGGATACATGGCCGGGTCTCCAGGTCTTCTTCTGGTGTACCAGGTCCAGTACATAAGAGATGCCACGACCAACATCACCAGCGTCAGCATATTACGTCTTTCGGCCACTGGATGAAGATAATAAATAGGAAAGGAATGGAACCATAAAAATTGTTCCTTTAATAAGCAATCAAATTGAATTCTTAGGTAATTTAACCAACGAAAAAAAATTTTAAGTAAATCAAATATATTTGGAAGAAAAACGTTAAAATATTAGTGGTATACCTAAGAGTATTATTCCCTGTTCTGTCGTATAACTAAATAGTTGTAAAAAAACAGAAGAAGTTTATTAGATGGTTATACAGGAAACAGTATGGCTATTCAGTGGGTTACTCGACTATTATATATCTAAGTCATTTCCTCCTTGGAATTATAGGATACGATAGGTTGTAAGTGAGGCGCAACATACCTAGCTCTACTTCTATACGTGGTTAACCTGATACAGGGCAAAAAAAATAGTAATTCAGTCATATTGAGTTGTGTAAAACTATGACCAGATGACTACGTAACTGCACCGCCGTGGCTAATTAATTATTTAATACCGTACAGCGTATTGCAGTACAAACAAAAGTCATGTTTAACGAACACGTTATCTCAAGACCTGTCAACGTCGGAAATCTCAGCATCGAAGTTGTTCAGGAATACAACTACCTTGGCCAGATTATACAACTTGGTAGTAACAACTTCGACAAAGAGGCTGACAGAAGAATTCAGTTGGGCTGGGCAGCATTTTCAAAACTACGTCATGTCTTCGATTCGTTGATACCGCAAAGCCTAAAGACCAAGTGTGTCCTGCCGGTAATGACGTATGGGGCGGAAACATGGACACTGACGGTGGGCCTCGTCCACAAATTAAAAGTCGCTCAGCGTGCTATGGAGCGGGCTCTGTTGGGAATCTCTCTCAGGGATAAAATCCGGAACGAGGAAATTCGTAAAAGAAGTAAAGTGACCGACATAGCTCTGAGGATTAGCAGGCTGCAGTGGCAGTGGGCGGGTCATATCTGTCGCAGAAACCGATGGCCGTTGGGGCAGACGTGTTTTGGAGTGGATACCGCGTACCGGCAAGCGCAGTGTAGGACGACCTCCAGCTCGCTGGTCCGATGACCTAAAGAAGGTGGCGGGAAGCGGGTGGATGAGGAAGGCAGAGGACCGTGTTTGGTGGCGCGCTTTCGAAAAGGCCTATATCCAGCAGTGGATGCATACAGGCTGATGGATGGATGGATGGTACTGCAGAACAGCAATGGCTGGGCAAGCTCCACTGCTTCGTGCACTGCGCTTGCTCAATGATTTAGCGCAAAAGAATTGGGAACTGGACATTTTTAACACCCCACCGCTCCAACTCGTAAATTAATAAAAACCCTTGCTAGAAAGTAAGTGATATGTACCTAGTTCATTTGAGTGTTTTAATGGTTTTTTTATTTGAGTTTGTTATTATGTCTAGTTTGTTCATTTAGTTCGTTTTATTTTGTGTCTAGTTTCATTTTAATTTTAAAGTATTTTGTATTATTACTTACCGACACAGACAACCTTGGTGAGTGATTGAAATTATAACTCTGGAGTCAAACATTACTAAATTTTATGACAAAATATATAGGTAGAGATTTAGCACATAAAAAGCCGAAAACGTCAAGTGCGTTCAATTGACTCGCCAATCGAAGGTTGCGTAGCTTACAAGAAATCGTAGTAAATTGGATAGATTTGATTTGTAAAAAGTCATAGGATTTGATTGATGTTATCCTTGGACCTTGACTTCCTGCTGGTATTCAGGGATGGCACCTAAGTACAATCCCGCAAACTTACCTGACCAGGTGGTCAAAATTAGAATTAATTTTTTTGTGATTATATATTTAATACCAGTCAGTATGTCAGGACAAACGATGTTATAAGTATAGATGGATATCGGGTATAAACAGCCGTATCTTCTGATTGCGGTGACTTATAAGCTTGATTTTTACAGCTCCAAAGGGACCGTATTTGATATCAATTTCAACTTGATAGCTCCACGCGTTCCCGAGAAAAAGGTAGTTGACAGACAGACAGACGGACAGACATAGGTACAACGAATAATTGATCCTATAAGGGTTCCTTTTTCCTCTTTAGGTACGGAACCTTAAAAGTCATAGTAGGTTAGTAGGTAGTTATTACTTTAAATATTATGCATTTTATTGCCTATAAGTTACATTGAAATCTACGCGATAAGATATATTTTAATTAAAATATGCGGGGGTTTTATAATTATTACTAGCGCCCGCGACTTCGATCGCGTGGCATAAGTTTTTTAATTTCCATAGGCATTCTTTAATTTTCAGCGATAAAAAGAACCCATCGTTGTTATAACATGAAAAACATCTTGATAAATGAAGGATATTCTATTTCACCCCTTTGGGAATCGAATTTTCAAAAATTGTGAAACTCGTACTTCTGCATATCTAACTGAAAGCCCAAATGCTAAGTTTCATGGCTATACCTTGAGAAATGAAGGACTTTCATACATATTTTCAACCCCTATTTTACCACCCCTTCGGGGGTAGAATTTTCAAATACTGTGGATCACGTATTTCTTTATTTTTTAGCGGTAGTTCATATACCAAGTTTCATAGATATAACTCGAGAAATGACGGACTTTCATACAAACTTTCATCCCCTATTTAACCCCCTTAGGGGTGGAATTTTGAAAAATCCTTCCTTAGTGAGCGCTTACGTCACAAAAGGAAGCTACTGTCAAAATTTCAAGTCTCTAACCCTAGCGGTTTAGGCTGTGCGTTGATATATAAGTCAGTCAGTCAGTCAGTCAGTCAGTCAGTCAGGACTTTGAATTTTATATAATTATTATATGTGAGATTTTGTTCATAGTTATATTTTTAGGGTTCCATATCTAACTATACTTATTGCATGAAATGGACGCTGGAACAAGACGCGTTTATAGGAATCTGCAAGTTACAGATGACCGTAGTGAATATTCTCTGCCAAAAGAACGTTATCCTTTATTGTTTAATGCCATAATTGGAGGTTCCTTGTTCTTAAAATTATTAATTTATTGTAAAAAGTAAAACATAGGGACATTTCACGGACGCACATGGATTTTATGGTGCAAACATATTTTCTGTACCTATTGTAATTATGCACGGAGAAAACAGATAAATACGATTGTATGGGGAAAACGCCGTCTAACCTAAAAAACCCAAGTGCCCGACCTGCAACACATAAATGATTTTCATATCAAAAATACCTACTGATTGCAGATCAAATTAACCAGCGCATACATACCTACATAAAATTACTTGTACCTAAGTATCTATACCAAATCTTGTTTGATAAACTTGAAACCGAATCATTTTCGTTTTTGTTTCAGGATCATTGTAAGTAAAATGTATTTATAATTACTAATTATATAAGTAGCAACATTAAAAATATTGTACTTCATTTTTAATCGCAATTGTAAAGAAGTTATTTAGTTGACGAATGACTAAAGCAATAAAACAACTGAAGACTAACTAGTAACAAGGTAGGTATATTTCATTAAAAATCTATGTAATAAAATCAATTGCTGTTCGTTTGTCTCGCTAAAACTAGAGAACGGCTGGAGCGATTTAGCTGATTTTTGTTTTGAAATGTTTGGCGTAGTCCAGGGAAGGATTAAGCGGTGAGAAAATATAGAAAAATTGCGAGAAAGATAGGGCAGGACAACGTCTGCCGGGCCCACTAGTAAAAAAATTAAATAACACGACTGCCCTGGCATAAAGATTAAAAAAATATATCCAGTATCACTCTGGATGATGTAAGGACTATGGATTCTAGTCATACCCAATAGGTACATCCAAATCTGTTCAGGCATTTAGAAAGAACGACAACAGCATGAGTATCGTTAAAAATGAATTTAGGTTATGCATAGGTTGTTGACCTATTGTTGTCAGAGGAAGTTAAAACGAAGAAGAAGTAAAAACGGTTATAATTTGTCCTTGTAAAATATTGTTTTGTTATCAATGATTAATTCAATACCAATATCACTACGTGATAAGATAATTTATGTTAATCCTTCGCCTTCGGTAATACAACAGTTTTTACTCCACTGTAAAATATAGCTGTACGAAAAGTAAATGGGCATTTCTCTGGAAACTGGGCAACTTTCTTAGGAAAAATGACCAGGCAACTTTTTGCTTATATATTTATAAATCTTATTCCGGGAATATATATCAACCTATTTAGTAATACACGGCAGATGAACCAAAAATATTTCCATTACTTTGGAAAATATTGAGTATTTTCTGAAAAAATCGATACAGGGGACTGTTGCCTATGTCAGAGGACTGTGTATTTAAATGAAAAATACCATTTCAGTACCAATATTAAATAGTTTCTTATTTTCCCAAAACATTGGAACTTAGGAATGAAGTAATTAAACAATAAAGAGACGAAAAAATCAACAATCTTTTTCTATTGAGTAAAAATCACCATACTACTTGTACAACATAATAATAAAATTCTAACTGAATTCGTAATAGATATGCAAAGGTTCGTAAAGGGCATTTAAGTTAATACTGTGAATCTTACACAATAGAATCAGTTGCATTATATTTTTTAAAGATAATTATTTATTAATTACTTAAAAATGACACAAATTAGTAATGTAAATAATATCAAGAATTTGGTCTTAGGGACCAGACAGACAGTCTGAATAAGGACTGCACTCCAACTGCTGACATAACTGCATCGGAACTGCAAATCTTATTGCATGATTATACTGTACTGTTCTGTTTGTACTGGTGGGGGACGGGGGACTGTTTGATTTGATTTTATTGGGAGGTAGCAGAAAATATAATTGAGTCATGTTATTTTTCTGTACACAGGGAATATTTACCTACCTATTATAATAATATAAAATTTCTAAAGTATCAATTTAGTAGGAATAAAAATAATCCCTACCAGAGGACTGTCGGCTGTCAGGTTACCACGTCGGTTCCAAGGACGGACGCAAATGCAACACTAAATTAAATGTCGCCTGGGCACCAATGGCGACAACCGTGCTTACTTCAGATAATTTGGGTTTAGTTACACGCACCAATGCAATTTTTTAACCTTTAGACTACGAGACACATAATTTTAAATATAGACAGGGGAACTGTTCACAAGATGCGGGGACAAACTTTAAGTTTCTTTTTTAGAATTATAAATTCATATTTATAAGAAAATACTTGAGAGGTGTCAAGGGACACCCGGATGGAACGAAGTTCACGCGCGAAGTTCGAAGAAACACGCGCACGCCGCACGGCTTACAACTATAGCAAAAAGTGTCGTTACAACTTTTGGTCTTAATTTTTTCCGTCTAGCCCCCTTTCGTAAGGCGCGATAAGGAACTTCCTTCCAATAAGCGGATCCCTATAACAATGATATAATATTGTTTGAATAATCAAGCAACTTGATTGATCCCAATTTTTATTGTCTTTATTAATGTTATCTGAAGTGACCGTACTGCGTTGGTGACACGTCAGGGGACTGTTTTTCGAGGTCTTTAAGACCGTTTTTTATACAATAAAGTTTATTTTAATGGATATTGTACTCTGAGCACAGGTAGATAAGGTTTATTATATTTGAAAGTTATCTATGAAATATATAATAATCTGTACTTATTTATATAATATTGGCCTGGGAAAACGAGTTCCCCATTTTCCAGAGAAACGCCCATATAGCAAATACCGCAGGCCATTGATAAAAGATCATTGGCAAATACACAGTTCTTTTTCAGTTAAGTTTTGTATTCCAACGTGTGCATGAATTTCGGACCTACTTCACTTATGAAGGACAGCGAAGTCTTAGCAATCTTCATAGAGTCCGTGTCTCGAAAGAAGTCCCGCAGCAATGTGGAACTTTATGAAATATGAATAATTGCTTAAACATGCGACTATAAAATGGGACTTCTTTCGAGAGTGGACTTATAATATGGTCCGCTACTTTAAAAAGTAAAAAATTGTATAAAGTCAATAAGCTTAAGATATTGTTTTTAATCTATCCTCAATAGATACAAAATGTCCGGCGACCGGCTTGAGATGGAAGTCCAGTTTCACCACTAGCTTTGTGTGGTCAGCTCGGATCCTGTACCTTCGGAGGACGTGGCTAAGCTGGGACTTCATCGACATCATTGCGTACGCTTTTCCTGAAAATCCAATAACAATGATTTCAAATCCAATGTCAATAGACACAAAGTTGGTAGTACTGCAGTTGATGACCTCTTTGGCGCAGTGGTGAGAGCTGTGTTCTTATAAGTAGGGCTCCTGGATTCGATCCCCCGCAAGGTCAATTATGTGAATTTATAATTTTTGAATTTCTTCTGTTCCGATTTAGTCGGAGGCTAGTTACCACCCTACTAAAAAAGGCGTGCCGCCAAGCGATTGACCGTTCCGGTACGATGCCGTGTAGAAACCTAGGGGTATGAATTTAACATCACTGCCATACCCCTAGCAGTTTAGCCCGCTACCATAGACCGCATCATCACTTACCAGTTGCCACCAAGCGAGACTGCAGTCAAGGGCTCACTTGTAGTGGAATAAAAAAACTTTCAAATCAAAAAGGATTCACCGATCCGCAAAAGACGACAGGGGGTAAGAAGGCGACGCTATGCTCACCTTCCCCCACCTTAGGGTAGATGTTTATGACCCTATGTCTGTTTATAGCGTCAAGACGTGGTCAAGACGTCTCAGTTGCACCCAATTGCCGCCTTGAGACCCTAAGCCGCCTCATTCTAGACGCGGACTCTGCCCGCTGCTGGTTTTTAGTGGGTATATTGTACTTTTCTGTGAGTCCCACATACCCGCTTTTTGTGGGGTGCGTAAATATATTTTTCCAGCAAGTAGAATAAAAAGGCGCGCCAGGGCTGCATCACCAATGTAATATTTGACAACTAATCAAATCAGGTACTTTTTATCAAACTTAAAAACATGTATGAGATACTGAATTTTGATGTCTTCTAAAGTCAAATGGTTGCCTATCATAAAATTAACAGGATACGTTGACATAATGTCTTTTCGCAGGTCCTCTAGGTTCTATTAAATGATCACAAAAAAAAATATTTATTTCACTAGCTGTCAAATACCCAACTGTAGGCAGGTCTAGGTACTAGCCTATAAATAAACTAAGTTACTAGGTTTCCAACCTATGCAACTTCTTTTTCCCAGGCCAAATGCAGCGAAAGCGTTAGGATTCTTGGGCAGCGTGGCTGGATCTAACCATCTCTCAGGCCTGAACTCATCCACGTCCGGCCCCCACATTGGATGCCGATGGACTCCGTATAGTAACAACCCGCAATTATTACCAGCTTTGAGTGTGCAGTTTTCTGGAATTATTTATTGAGGTCATTAAGGGAATCGCGATTCAGCAATGAGGGGTAAGGCCCATAGGTCTCTATGAGCCTTAGCGCCTTACCCCTCATTGATCATAATTATAATGTGGTGAGTAAGTAAAGTTAATCTATTTCATTAAAACCCACATCTAAGTAGGTACTTAGCTTTGAATAACAAGCATATCTGCATGCAACTCTTAAAAGGTTTAATGACAGCCGGACAGACGGTCTAGAGTCTTCTATACCCATTTATTCTTCGTTATGGAAGATAAGTGTACCTAAGTTATAAACAAGAAATTAACTTTGCTACTCCTATACGTTTTTCATGTCTGTGTTTCAGGAAAATTTAACAAACATTTAAGGCTTATTTGAATAATTTCTTAATTTAGGAGGTAATATCCCGGTCGGAGACGAGTAAACGGACTACCAAGTGCAAAGTGCCTACGTCAGATAGTCGGTACCTACCTACTTATAATACTGTTTTGACCCACGTATGAGGATTAATAGTAAGTATGTACCTGCAATCCGTTACAACAATAATATAACTGTATTGGGTTTGGGCGACAATATTAGTACAATCATGCAAATGAATTCGCCAAATAGAGTTGAATGTTTTATTCATTTGTCTGTAAGTATACCTGGTGTTCATTAATTCTGAATGATAAGAAAATACAGTTTTTTTTCACCTCAAGCATTCTTTAAACGAAGAACTTTAGTTTTACTAAAGAACTCTTAGAGTTCTTCAGTAAAACCAACGTATTATTACCTAATCTGTGTCTATACATAATATTATGAATGCGAAAGTTTGGATGGATGGAAGTTACTCAATCACGCCAAAACGTCTAAACCGATCTGAATGAAATTTGGCTTCAGCTTTCAGAGATAGATTATAGTCTGGAATAACACGTTAGGCTACTTTTTATCCCAGAAAATTTAAGAGATCCCGTGGGAACCAAAAAAACCTCAATCTACCACCAACCTCAACCTTGAATACTTTGAGGAAGAATTTTGAAAAATTCCAACGAAATCTCTCTGAATTCAGACGCACTTCTTTGCGTGCAAACTGCAAACCTAGCAATGGCAATGGCGTTGTAGACCTATTTTAAAGATTGTTTGACTTCAAAGCAGTCGTAACTTCGGAATTCCGTGGTGGAAACCCTTCTCATTCTGAAAATAGCCTCAGAATGGGATGAAGTGAGAAAGAGAATTTTTCAAATTAAAAATCCTCACTCAGTTTGACATCCTGGTCAATATATCGGCCAGCGAAAGGCGCTATGACGTAACATCTCATAGTTTCCTTGAGAACTGCCTCCAAGTACACAAGCTTCGACAAATCCTGCTTTTCTACATCCCTGTCTGTGGCGCCGAATACTTCTTGTAATCTGCAAAATATAGCAATATTATGATATAATATATAAATAATGGAGGTATCAAATTGAAATTAATATCTATCTAATATTTAGGTCTACGGTCCCACGGAGCTGTCAAAAATATCAAGCTTCTTAGAAGTCAACGCAATCAAAAGATGCATGCAGGTACGGCCGTTTATGCCGCATATTTTGATACTCGCCAATAAATCAAAACCTGGTCCATCCCGTTGTCCTAGAATCATAAAAATTGACAAGAAGAAGGTCTCATAGCACAAATATAGGGAAAAATTCCGAAAATTTTCGGTTTAGGGTAAATTTGGGTTCCGTACTCATAGGGTGTCGAATTGTTTGTCAGGCGCTACCTGTTTAGCGCCATCTTAAGGCCGCTGCATACGGGACGGGACGTGAAGTTTTGGAAATATCGTTTCATAGAAAATGTTAACGAATATGCATACGCGACGGATGCACGGACGGGACGGGAACGTGGCACGTGCGGGGCGGGAAAAACATCGTCGGCGACGATGTTTTTCCCGCCCCGTCCCGTCCGTGATTCCGTTGCGTATGCACAGTAGCTCCGTTCGCTCCGAAGAGCTGGGACGTGCATCCGCCATCCTATTATCGATTACATTAATGGATGACGAAAGACTAATCGAGTGCGTTCGATCACACGAAGCTCTTTATAATTTTGCACACGCAAAATATTTAGATACTAAATATAAAAATTATCTGTGGAAGAAAATTGCAGGCGAATTATCACTCCCTGAAAGCGGTTAGATTTATTTTATTTACCTATTTATTGCATTCATAACTTTGCAGTTATCATCCACTAATATTATAAATGCGAAAGTGTGTTTGTTGGTTTGTCCTTCAATCACGCAGCAACAGAGCAACGGATTGCCGTGATTTTTGCATGAGTATATTTGAGGACTTGGAGAGTAACATAGGAGAGTAACATAGAAAATCTCCTTTTCCTCTTGGCGACCGTAGCTTCTTCGTCATCTAAAGCAATAGCAATTGAAGCCAATTCTTCAAATGAAAAATTCATCTTTCCTTGTTCACAACACTAGCACGTTAGTTCTGTCTAAACTGTCACGGTGCGTATGCATTAAAGATCCCCGTCAGCCACGTCCCGTCCCCGTCCCATCCCCGTCCCGTCCACGTTCTTACCCCGTCCCGTATGCAGCGGCCTTTAGCTGATTACGTTTATGTTATTATGACATCTTTCTTTTTATTGAAATAAAGAATTTACATTGTGTGGTGGCAGGGTAACAAAGGGTTTGTTGGTAAAGTGCAGGTGGTTCACGAAATACTTTACGTCTTCATTTCTTATATTACGCTAGGGTCTGAATTTTACTCTTCCAAAGTCTGTGTTTCCTAACAACTACAATCCAGGTATTTTTAAAACAAGACTGTCGTGAGACAAACATAAAGATCACGTGATTAAAAATCGATTGAAAGTCTTCTTTTTTTCTATATTTTTTCGACTGCTATGAAAAATAATAATTTTTTAAATAGATAATTGTGTGCTCAGGGGTGAAACATGACGATTTCAAACGAGGGTGAAGTTGCCTGCCTGAGTGAAGTGAGGGCTGGCATCACCCGAAATCTGAAATCGTGTTTAATCCCGTGGCGCACACACTATTTTTCATATAATCTGTATTAAAAGTGCGAGTATTATTAAAATTGTATTTCTTATTTATTTTAGTTGCTAGGTTGTTGTTTACAAATATAATATCTATCAGTTTAGTTGATGGGTAAAATGGCAATTAATGGTAAATTGTATTATAATTTATAAGGGAGCAAAATAATATTTTTACGGTGAGGGCGCTTTTTTGAATCCAGAGCGAAGTGAGAGATTTTAGAGTAGACTCTTTAGTAGAATCAGGTGAGATCGCAGTCAAGGGCGAACTTGTAGTGGATAAAAAAATCCTGAACGTAGCGAGGGATTCAAAGTATGTTTTGCACCCGAGTGACACACTCTACTTTTCATAACCCTCTATGAGAAATTAAAACTACAAAATCATCAGACATCCTCTTCAGATACGCTATTAATTTCGAATATGTGTCCAGTTTTACGTTGTTATTAGAACTGCCCGTTGATTTTAGCATTGAGTAAGTACTCCAAAGAGTGGAAGGTTGCTTAGTTTTAGTGCTTAGAGTACTGGAACTAGGCTAAAAACACAGATTCTGAAAAATTCTTGGCGCCACTTGCATTTCTCCATTCAATAAAATTACCATAGGCTTTCATATATTTCTCCCGGGATTTTGCAAGTAATAGATTATTCATCACATTTCTTGCGTCAGTTCTAATAATTTCAGGAGTTAATTCTATAATAATTTTCACTGTCACTTGAAGAACTCATTTTTCAAAATAAAACCGTTAAAATCCGTGAAAATTTACGAAAACGCGGGCTGTAGTTCGCGCGTTTTTAATTTGATTTCTGTTTTTTATTCAGCCGGCGGCGGCGCGACTATGGGTAGTTGTACCAGGCAGTCTTTATAACGCAAATATTCAAACAATATTTGCGTTCGATTTCTTTGGCGCTGAACACTAAGATGTTCCAAATTCAAAAAGTGCGCGGCAAAGATAATTGCGACGCACTTATAATGAGGATTAAAAACTCATTTCTGCCCGCTAAAAGTTTCATATAGAAAACACCACCTTTGGGAGCATTTAAAGGCGAACCAAGTCGTCCTTTTCGAATATGTAGATGGGATGAAAAAAGGTTTGAAATAAACAAAAGATACTCTGACAGGATTGAAAGGAGGGCTGCTACATCTTGCAGCGGGTAGAAAACCATCACTTTCCTATTAACTTACACTTTCATTATTTCATATGTTTTAAATGCGAGCTTTGACGCAAGCAGCGGACGAGTTCGTTTCAGGTGGCTCAACAAGCATTGACACTCGCATTATTAATGCAGGTTATATGAAAAATTCATTGTTTATTTTAATTAAATTATTGAATATGCTCGTATGTTTGGACAGTCTGGGGCAAAAATCGGCCATGTCTTTTGTGTAAAAGCAAGTTTAAAATAGGTTGTGGACCTTTGTTATAGAATAGAATGCTCATTCACACGAACGACTTCAGACTTTCTTGAGGCTTATAAAAATACTAGTATTATGACCACACTAAAATTCGACTTCGTTTTTATAAGTTCGATACAAAATAATTAAAAAAAAAAGCAATGTGTGCGTTTCTATAGACTAAGTATTTCTGTATAGGTACTTACTCTTCATATATTTTCTGCTGCACTTGAGGATAGGATCCGATCAATATGATGGCAAAGACCGTAACGGTTGCGGACGTATCGTGCCCCGCCATTATAAATGTGTTCATCTCGTCTCTTATTTCTCTATCTGTTAATACACCTTCGTCCAAGTCCATCAGTAGATCCATGAATACTTTCTGTTCTGGGCCTGTTTTAACGAGTAAATAATAGTATTTATACTAATACTAATACATATAATTATAAATGCGAGTGCGTCCAGTCACACGAGTATATATGTCCAGTATTATAAAAGCATGGCAGACATGTCTGTCTCCCATACGCTATAGGCTATAGCGGCACATCTTTTCAACCGATTTTGATAAAATTTTGTGTAGCTCGGCATACATCCATCATCCTTCCATCGGCACCCTGGGGAGGGACATAGGCTACTTTTTATCCCGCAAAATTAAGGAGTTCCCTCGGGAATAATAGTAGATTGTATTATAAGGGAGCAAAATAATATTTTTACGAGGGCGCTTTTTTGAATCCAGACAGAAGTGAGGGATTCTAGAGTAGAATCCTGAGCGTAGCGAGGGATTCTTTAGTAGAATCCTGAACGTAGCGAGGGATTCAAAGTACGTCGCCCGAGCCCAAAAATAATTTGCGCCCGAATTATACGATACACTCTACTTTTCATCACCCTCTATGAGAAAATAAAACTACAAATCCATCAGACATCCTCTTCAGATACACCATTAATTTCGAATATATTGTGTACAATTTTAATGTCGTTATTAGAACTGACTGTTGATTTTAGCATTGAGCAGGTACCTACTCCAAAGAGTGGAAGGTTGTTTAGTTTTGGCCAAGTACTTTAAGTACGCCAAAACACAGATTCTGAACAATTCTTGGCGCCTCTTGCATTTCTCCATTCAATAAAATTACTATAGGCTTTCATATATTTCTCCCGGGATTTTGCAAGTAATAGATCACATTTCTTGCGTCAGTTCGTATACTTTCAGGAGTTAATTCTATACTTTCACTGTCATTTGAAGAACTCATTTTTCAAAATAAAACAACAATCCGTGAAAATTTACGAAAACGCGGCCTGTAGTTCGCGCAAAGCCGGCAGTGCGACTATGGGCCATCGTACCATTCAGTCTCTATTCAAACAATATTTGCGTTCGATTTCTTTAGTGCTGAACACTAAGATGTTCCAAATTCAAAAAGTGCGCGGCAAAGATAATTGCGGCACACTTTTTGAAATAAAGAGGATTAAAAGCTCATTTCTGCCCGCTAAAACTTTCTTATAGAAAACACCACCTTTGGGCGCACTTAAAGGCGAACCAAGTCGTCCTTTTCGAATAGATGGGATGAAATAGTAGATTGTATTATAAGGGAGCAAAATAATATTTATACGGCGAGGGCCCTTTTTTGAATCCAGAGCGTAGTGAGGGATTCAAAGTACGTCGCCCGAGCCCAAAAATATTTTGCGCCCGAATGATACACTCTACTTTTCATCACCCTCTATGAGAAAATAAAACTACAAATCCATCAGACATCCTCTTCAGATACGCTATTAATTTCGAATAATATGTGTCCAGTTTTACGTCATCATTAGAACTGACTGTTGATTTTAGCATTGAGTAGGTACTCCAAAGAGTGGAAGGTTGTTTAGTTTTGGCTAAGTACTGGAACTACTTCCAACACACAAACCACACACACACACAAAACACAGATTCTGAACAATTCTTGGCGCCTCTTGCATTTCTCCATTCAATAAAATTATCCTTACTCCATAGGCTTTCATATATTTCTCCCAGGATTTTGCAAGTAATAGATCACATTTCTTGCGTCAGTTCTAAGACTTTCAGGAATTAATTCTATACTTTCACTGTCATTTGAAGAACTCATTTTTCAAAATAAAACCATGATTTTTAACAATCCGTGAAAATTTACGAAAACGCGGCCTTTAGTTCGCGCATTTTTAATTTAGTTTCCTTTTTTTTATTAAAAAAAAAGGAAAAAAAGAATTTTTTTGTGGAGATTTTCTAACGTCCAAAGTCGACCTCAAAACTCTCAATTTTCTGAAAGGCTGAGCCTGAAACTTGATTAATTATTTGAATTATATCCTATACTTGAACAACAAATACTAAAATTAGATAAATATTATAAGGAAACGAAATTATTTAATTTGAGCTTCAGTATTTTAACAGAACTTCACCATGATGTCAATAGATGGCGCTCTGTTCTGGAGATACCGCGAGATCTCAAGTCGGGGCGAACCACTAAGGTAAAGTACGTCATTACATTCTTGTGATTTGACTTTCAAAAGATCCCGCATCCAAAGAAAATTCTGTTCATTCTACGTATTGCTTTCTCGCTTCGACGTATGACGGCGTCCCTCTCACATTTTGCTATCTCGCTTCAATGAGTGATTGCACGCTTTTGCACGAACCACAGAGCAAAGATTATTAAAAATTCCCTCCAACACTTATTTACATAGATAATACACTATATACTAGAGACTTATTTATATACAAAACATTCTATAGTGTGGTGTTATTAAAATTGAATATTTATTTAATTTAAAATTCAAATGTCGAGTGAAAATGATAGCTGCAGTAACAATAAACGATTTGCTCCCAGAAACTTCTGAAGACAGATTATTTAAAGCATACGAAGATGCCTGCAAATGGAAAACTACAAAAGGTGCCAATTGCCTAATTTCAGAGGCCGTATTGCAAGTTTACTTTCATGATGAATTTATTTAAGTATTTAATTCATTGATATTTATAGTTTTTGAAAATAGAGATAAGTTAATAATACATTGAATAATATTTTATTATCCTTGATAATAAAATCAAGGATAATAAAATATTATTCATATGCCTCGCGAGGTGTGAAAATTAGAGTATTCAACGCAGGGGTAATGCTGTCTTTGTCTTGGGCGCCCCTAAACCACACGAGTAAATATATCCGACCTAAACCCCGCGCTTCACTCAGGATTCTATTCCTCGCTACGCTCGGGACTCAGGAGTTACTCTTCTATTCCTATACAGTTAGTCTTCTATTTCTATTCCTCGCTTCGCTCGGGAGTTACTCTGAAATCCCTTGTTGCACTTGGGGTTTATCCCAGGCCCGTGACGTAAGACATTGCATTACCCCCATGTTGAATAATCTACTATAAAATCAACGCGGAAGAAGTCGCGGGCATTGTCTAGTTATGAATAAAAAAGGTACCAAACTTACCAAATTGATCCTCATTCGATTCAAAAGATTTATTTCTTCTTCGTTGAGCTCGTTTCTTTTGAAGAATCTATTGAAAATCACAAAATATTTATATAAGTACCTATACTTACCTATGTAGCGTATAACTTGTTATTGTGATTTGATCTGAGAACTTTTCTGAGAATTTTTTACACGATTAGTAACTTGAATCTCAATTCTCAATATTATATTTCATACTAGCTGATGCCCGCGACTTCGTCCGCATACAATTTCTGATTTCCTATGAGATCCTATAAGATCTACGTGTGGCGCGAGCTCAACACGCGCCTGTGTCCGCACCCACACGCACCTTCTGTCTAACAAATGTGGATAAGCATGAGAGTCAATACTAAGAAGTTAGTTGTAGGAACCGCCTACCGACCGCCGTGGCTTGACGTGAATGTGTTTTTTGATGCCATTTCTCTGACGCTGACTCTATAGTATTGATTGGTGATTACAATATTAATTATTTGGATCCAGGTGACAATAAGACTAAACTGCTCTCCGATTTCTTGAAATATATAAATCTTAACCAAATAATCACACAGCCAACACATTACACAAGCCACAGCGAAACACTCATTGACATAATAGGTATGTACAGATGCCCCGGTTCGTGATGTAAGTGTAGACTATATACCAGATCTTGGTGCACATGCAATTGTTACAGCAACATTTAATTTTAAAAAGGAAAAGAAAATTTCGCGCTTTATTATGACTAGGCCAATTAAAGATATTATTTTAGAAAATTTCAATACAGATTTAAAATACCTTTCATGGCAAGAAATAAATAATCTTGTTGATGTAAATGAGATGGTTGATTTGTTTCATAGGTCTATAGTTAAACTATTTGATATTCATGCCCCGATTAAAAAAATCAGGGAGGATTCTTACCCTTGGATAACATACACTGTTAAAATCATGATATGGCTTGGAAAAGAAAGTCACAAAAGATATAAAAAGAGTAAACTAGATAAACATAAAGAAAATTATCTAGAATAAGTATAAACATTTAGTTTTGCATGCTTTACAGGCGGAAAAACATAGAATTTTCAAACAAACTTCCAACTCCCATTTCACCCTCTTTGGTTTCGGAAAATTGCTTATACAGGTTATTTTTATTTAAAACTAATAACCTTAATCCCGATTTCCAAGACTCTAACTTCAATAACTTAGAATCTTCATGCAACCTTCCAACCCCCATTTCACCCCCTTTGGGGTGAATTTTCTCAAAACCGTGTCTTAGCTGCCGTCTACACCATAGAAGGAACCTACCTTCCAAATTTCAAGTCTGTATGGTTTATATTATAGTTCCTGAGATCTCGTGATGAGTGAGTGACTTTTCGCTTTTATAAACGAGTATATAGATTACTGTTCAGCTCTATTTTCCAGCAGGTGTTGGGATCTGTCCTTACATTTTTGATATTTTTAGAGTTCGTTTTAATATTTTTTATAAGTATTATGTCCTATAATATTGTAAGTTTTTCTTCTTTTCTACGGCACTAAAGCAGCGATGACTTAAAGAATACTTTTCTCGCTAGTTTAATTATTGGAAAATGCTTACCGAATCACATACTCTAGTTAGGACTGTCACGCACTCGTCTTCTTTCTCCTTGATACTACTGAATTTATACAAAAAGTCTGGATACAGCCAGGGTCTGTGGAATCTAGAAACGTTGCAGTTCATGTACGTTTCAAACGACTTGACATAGTTCTGGGCCTCTTCCTCAGTGACGCTGTCGTCTAACGCTGTTACTGAAATAGACGAAGGACATTGTTAGTAATTTTTTATTTAAACTAGGCGAAGCTAACGCGTCCCTGTACCGATATGAAAAGATCCGTGTAGTGACGAATTAGTAACCGAAATGGCTTTAAGACGAAAAGGCATCTGCATGACATTGAAAGAATAGGTATTTAACAATAATATTGTCGTCGCGCTGCTACTCGAACAGAATCCTATAACACCCGACAGGGACAACTGCAGCTTGGACCGATTATACTTATGAAAAACAGTCGAATTCCAACTCTCGTATTCTCCTGTTTCCTACTCTAAAACTGAACGAATTTTAAATTAATTTTCAACAATAATTTAAAGAAGAAATTTTTATGATTACATTCCTCAAAGTTTGCGGGATGTCTGATTAAAAAAGGCAAAACATAGAGACATGGGATAGATACATATGGATTTTATGGTGCAAATATATTTTCTCTATTGTAATTATCCACGTAGAAAAAAGATGAGCATGTTTGTATGTATCATATTATGATAGTAAAAAAATAAATTTATCGCGCATGAGTTACGCTACAGCGAAGTTCGCGCCACGCGCTGCTACTCGTAGTTTTTGAATATTTTATTTTCGAAGCCCCTTGTTTTACAAATGAATCATAAAAAAGATGCAGATGCAAGAAATATATTATCTTTATTTTGAATCATTATTATTTATGTACGCACACTCAGATCATGTAAAAATGATATAATTTACATAAAGTAACTTACATAAAAAAGTTGGTTAGGATCATGTTTTGAAATAGTTTGAAATAGTTATAGTGTTTGAAATAGTTTTTGTTTCAAGCTAGAACTATTTCCTATAGTCCTTTTCTCTCTAATATTATTTCTAAATACGCTCACTGCTGCTATAGGAGATAGCTGCACTTTTGATAACTATCGCTAGAAAGGCTGATTCAGTATTAGTTGAGTGCTACGCTCTCCACTGATGACGATAGTGAAAGTCTGCCCGCATGCGGATGGGCCTTTCACTAGATATGGCCGCTCAAAGACATTCATGGTTACCAAAAATGAACCATAACTTTAAAGGCTGATTCTTGTACAGTATTAAAGTATGCGCAGTACCTATGTAAACAGTATAAAAACTGACGCTGTTCATCGGGCCGTTCTCTAGATATCACCTCTCAAAGCCGTGATAAACTTACAAACTGTAAATTATTATTAGGAAATATTCATAAAATTCTACATCAATGAAATATGATGAAAGTATGGACTAGTAATTATTAGATCATACGATCCAATAATTGCTAATCCATACTTCCATACTAAATATATCCATACTAAAATAATAAATGTGAAAGTGTGTCTTTCTGTCTGTCCGTCTGTCTGTCTGTCTGTCTGTCTGCTACGCTTTCACAGCCCAACTACTCAACTGATTTTGATGAAATTTGGTACAGATATAGGTTACATCCCGGGGAAGGACATAGGCTACTTTTTATACCGGAAAATTGAATAGTTCCCGCGGGAATCAAAAAACATCAATTCACGCGGACGAAGTCGCGGGCATCATCTAGTAATTAATAATTTAAATTGATATTCGCAGTTTCCCAAATAAAAGCCTGGTAATTTGAGTTAAATTGGTAAATATGCAAATGTATAAGTTAAAAAATTCTTACTTTTTCAAATATTTTTATAATCACTGCAGGTCTCAAAGAAGCAATTATAGTTCACTAGATGATTCCCGCGACTTCGTCCGCGTGGACCAAGTTTTTTCGATTCCCGCGGGAACCTTTGAATTTTCCGGGATAAAAAGTAGCCTACGTCCTTCCCCGGGATTCAACCTATCCCTGTACCAAATTTCATCAAAATCGGTTGAACAGATAAATTTTTTGATTCCCGCGGGAACCTTTGAATTTTCCGGGATAAAAAGTAGCCTATGTCCTTCCCCGGGATTCAACCTATCCCTGTACCAAATTTCATCAAAATCGGTTGAACAGATGGGCCGTGAAAGCGTAGCAGACAGACAGACAGACACACTTTCGCATTTATAATATTAGTATGGATTAAATAAGTTGATGGTGTTAGCTATGACCTAAACCCTTCCCATTCTGATGAAAATAGTGCTTAGTAGGTACCTAGTCAGCCGGCGTTTTTTTTTTAATTTACTCACAACAAATGGTTTCCATGAAATTCTGGCTCACATAAGGCGAATGGTCAAAGGCACCCATGTCCACCTCAAGAGCTAGTTGGGACACCAGGCGTCGCCCTTGGCTGTTGAAAACTGACAGGAACCCGTCGAGAACGTGCTGGTTGAAGCTTGGACTGATTAGCTTTCTGTGTCTTTTCCATGTTGAACCTAGAAATAATGTAGATATATCTTATAGTAGCGGGTGCTCGCGACTTCGTTCGCGTGGAATAAGTTTATTTTCCCTCAGGCACTCCTTAATTTTCCGGTATAAAAAGTAGCCTGTACCACTCCCCAGGTCCTCAACTACGTTGTACGTGGCCTACCCCATAAACTCCTGACAGACTACCTAAATAATAGAACACAGTGCGTCAAGATAGGTGAATTCATAAGTAGCTCGCTTTCTGTGCAGTATGGAGTTCCACAGGGTAGTGTCCTAAGTCCAACCCTGTTTTCCATTTATATAAATGATCTTTGCATGTTGCCTGTGGTAGATGGTAGGATAATTGTATTTGCAGACGACACAGTTTTACTAGTCCGAAACAAAACATGGGATGGACTGTTCAAGTCAGCCCAAGTCAATTTTAACCAGATAAACAGTTCATATAAATCAAATAGGATAAGAGACAATCTGCTTACCTTAAATGGAGATAAAACTAAGTTGGTTACTTTTACCCTGACAGAGTCTGCACAACCGCCTAATGTCTTCAAAATTAAGGCGCATGGTATAGGATGCAATTATAATGACACATCTAATTTATGTTCCTGTCCAGTTTTAGAAAAAACTTCTAAATTGAAATATCTAGGTATAATTATAGACCAAAACCTCAATTTTAAAGAACACATTAAATTACTCATACAAAGAATCCGTAAACTCAATTATATATTTAAAAGATTACGAGATACAGCAGATTATAGAACTCTTCGTATTACCTATGGAATTGATGTTTGGGGCGGCGCACCTAAGACCAACCTTTTACCGTTGGAAAGAGCGCAAATAGCATTGAGTAAGTACTCCAAAGAGTGGAAGGTTGCTTAGTTTTAGTGCTTAGAGTACTGGAACTAGGCTAAAAACACAGATTCTGAAAAATTCTTGGCGCCACTTGCATTTCTCCATTCAATAAAATTACCATAGGCTTTCATATATTTCTCCCGGGATTTTGCAAGTAATAGATTATTCATCACATTTCTTGCGTCAGTTCTAATAATTTCAGGAGTTAATTCTATAATAATTTTCACTGTCACTTGAAGAACTCATTTTTCAAAATAAAACCGTTAAAATCCGTGAAAATTTACGAAAACGCGGGCTGTAGTTCGCGCGTTTTTAATTTGATTTCTGTTTTTTATTCAGCCGGCGGCGGCGCGACTATGGGTAGTTGTACCAGGCAGTCTTTATAACGCAAATATTCAAACAATATTTGCGTTCGATTTCTTTGGCGCTGAACACTAAGATGTTCCAAATTCAAAAAGTGCGCGGCAAAGATAATTGCGACGCACTTATAATGAGGATTAAAAACTCATTTCTGCCCGCTAAAAGTTTCATATAGAAAACACCACCTTTGGGAGCATTTAAAGGCGAACCAAGTCGTCCTTTTCGAATATGTAGATGGGATGAAAAAAGGTTTGAAATAAACAAAAGATACTCTGACAGGATTGAAAGGAGGGCTGCTACATCTTGCAGCGGGTAGAAAACCATCACTTTCCTATTAACTTACACTTTCATTATTTCATATGTTTTAAATGCGAGCTTTGACGCAAGCAGCGGACGAGTTCGTTTCAGGTGGCTCAACAAGCATTGACACTCGCATTATTAATGCAGGTTATATGAAAAATTCATTGTTTATTTTAATTAAATTATTGAATATGCTCGTATGTTTGGACAGTCTGGGGCAAAAATCGGCCATGTCTTTTGTGTAAAAGCAAGTTTAAAATAGGTTGTGGACCTTTGTTATAGAATAGAATGCTCATTCACACGAACGACTTCAGACTTTCTTGAGGCTTATAAAAATACTAGTATTATGACCACACTAAAATTCGACTTCGTTTTTATAAGTTCGATACAAAATAATTAAAAAAAAAAGCAATGTGTGCGTTTCTATAGACTAAGTATTTCTGTATAGGTACTTACTCTTCATATATTTTCTGCTGCACTTGAGGATAGGATCCGATCAATATGATGGCAAAGACCGTAACGGTTGCGGACGTATCGTGCCCCGCCATTATAAATGTGTTCATCTCGTCTCTTATTTCTCTATCTGTTAATACACCTTCGTCCAAGTCCATCAGTAGATCCATGAATACTTTCTGTTCTGGGCCTGTTTTAACGAGTAAATAATAGTATTTATACTAATACTAATACATATAATTATAAATGCGAGTGCGTCCAGTCACACGAGTATATATGTCCAGTATTATAAAAGCATGGCAGACATGTCTGTCTCCCATACGCTATAGGCTATAGCGGCACATCTTTTCAACCGATTTTGATAAAATTTTGTGTAGCTCGGCATACATCCATCATCCTTCCATCGGCACCCTGGGGAGGGACATAGGCTACTTTTTATCCCGCAAAATTAAGGAGTTCCCTCGGGAATAATAGTAGATTGTATTATAAGGGAGCAAAATAATATTTTTACGAGGGCGCTTTTTTGAATCCAGACAGAAGTGAGGGATTCTAGAGTAGAATCCTGAGCGTAGCGAGGGATTCTTTAGTAGAATCCTGAACGTAGCGAGGGATTCAAAGTACGTCGCCCGAGCCCAAAAATAATTTGCGCCCGAATTATACGATACACTCTACTTTTCATCACCCTCTATGAGAAAATAAAACTACAAATCCATCAGACATCCTCTTCAGATACACCATTAATTTCGAATATATTGTGTACAATTTTAATGTCGTTATTAGAACTGACTGTTGATTTTAGCATTGAGCAGGTACCTACTCCAAAGAGTGGAAGGTTGTTTAGTTTTGGCCAAGTACTTTAAGTACGCCAAAACACAGATTCTGAACAATTCTTGGCGCCTCTTGCATTTCTCCATTCAATAAAATTACTATAGGCTTTCATATATTTCTCCCGGGATTTTGCAAGTAATAGATCACATTTCTTGCGTCAGTTCGTATACTTTCAGGAGTTAATTCTATACTTTCACTGTCATTTGAAGAACTCATTTTTCAAAATAAAACAACAATCCGTGAAAATTTACGAAAACGCGGCCTGTAGTTCGCGCAAAGCCGGCAGTGCGACTATGGGCCATCGTACCATTCAGTCTCTATTCAAACAATATTTGCGTTCGATTTCTTTAGTGCTGAACACTAAGATGTTCCAAATTCAAAAAGTGCGCGGCAAAGATAATTGCGGCACACTTTTTGAAATAAAGAGGATTAAAAGCTCATTTCTGCCCGCTAAAACTTTCTTATAGAAAACACCACCTTTGGGCGCACTTAAAGGCGAACCAAGTCGTCCTTTTCGAATAGATGGGATGAAATAGTAGATTGTATTATAAGGGAGCAAAATAATATTTATACGGCGAGGGCCCTTTTTTGAATCCAGAGCGTAGTGAGGGATTCAAAGTACGTCGCCCGAGCCCAAAAATATTTTGCGCCCGAATGATACACTCTACTTTTCATCACCCTCTATGAGAAAATAAAACTACAAATCCATCAGACATCCTCTTCAGATACGCTATTAATTTCGAATAATATGTGTCCAGTTTTACGTCATCATTAGAACTGACTGTTGATTTTAGCATTGAGTAGGTACTCCAAAGAGTGGAAGGTTGTTTAGTTTTGGCTAAGTACTGGAACTACTTCCAACACACAAACCACACACACACACAAAACACAGATTCTGAACAATTCTTGGCGCCTCTTGCATTTCTCCATTCAATAAAATTATCCTTACTCCATAGGCTTTCATATATTTCTCCCAGGATTTTGCAAGTAATAGATCACATTTCTTGCGTCAGTTCTAAGACTTTCAGGAATTAATTCTATACTTTCACTGTCATTTGAAGAACTCATTTTTCAAAATAAAACCATGATTTTTAACAATCCGTGAAAATTTACGAAAACGCGGCCTTTAGTTCGCGCATTTTTAATTTAGTTTCCTTTTTTTTATTAAAAAAAAAGGAAAAAAAGAATTTTTTTGTGGAGATTTTCTAACGTCCAAAGTCGACCTCAAAACTCTCAATTTTCTGAAAGGCTGAGCCTGAAACTTGATTAATTATTTGAATTATATCCTATACTTGAACAACAAATACTAAAATTAGATAAATATTATAAGGAAACGAAATTATTTAATTTGAGCTTCAGTATTTTAACAGAACTTCACCATGATGTCAATAGATGGCGCTCTGTTCTGGAGATACCGCGAGATCTCAAGTCGGGGCGAACCACTAAGGTAAAGTACGTCATTACATTCTTGTGATTTGACTTTCAAAAGATCCCGCATCCAAAGAAAATTCTGTTCATTCTACGTATTGCTTTCTCGCTTCGACGTATGACGGCGTCCCTCTCACATTTTGCTATCTCGCTTCAATGAGTGATTGCACGCTTTTGCACGAACCACAGAGCAAAGATTATTAAAAATTCCCTCCAACACTTATTTACATAGATAATACACTATATACTAGAGACTTATTTATATACAAAACATTCTATAGTGTGGTGTTATTAAAATTGAATATTTATTTAATTTAAAATTCAAATGTCGAGTGAAAATGATAGCTGCAGTAACAATAAACGATTTGCTCCCAGAAACTTCTGAAGACAGATTATTTAAAGCATACGAAGATGCCTGCAAATGGAAAACTACAAAAGGTGCCAATTGCCTAATTTCAGAGGCCGTATTGCAAGTTTACTTTCATGATGAATTTATTTAAGTATTTAATTCATTGATATTTATAGTTTTTGAAAATAGAGATAAGTTAATAATACATTGAATAATATTTTATTATCCTTGATAATAAAATCAAGGATAATAAAATATTATTCATATGCCTCGCGAGGTGTGAAAATTAGAGTATTCAACGCAGGGGTAATGCTGTCTTTGTCTTGGGCGCCCCTAAACCACACGAGTAAATATATCCGACCTAAACCCCGCGCTTCACTCAGGATTCTATTCCTCGCTACGCTCGGGACTCAGGAGTTACTCTTCTATTCCTATACAGTTAGTCTTCTATTTCTATTCCTCGCTTCGCTCGGGAGTTACTCTGAAATCCCTTGTTGCACTTGGGGTTTATCCCAGGCCCGTGACGTAAGACATTGCATTACCCCCATGTTGAATAATCTACTATAAAATCAACGCGGAAGAAGTCGCGGGCATTGTCTAGTTATGAATAAAAAAGGTACCAAACTTACCAAATTGATCCTCATTCGATTCAAAAGATTTATTTCTTCTTCGTTGAGCTCGTTTCTTTTGAAGAATCTATTGAAAATCACAAAATATTTATATAAGTACCTATACTTACCTATGTAGCGTATAACTTGTTATTGTGATTTGATCTGAGAACTTTTCTGAGAATTTTTTACACGATTAGTAACTTGAATCTCAATTCTCAATATTATATTTCATACTAGCTGATGCCCGCGACTTCGTCCGCATACAATTTCTGATTTCCTATGAGATCCTATAAGATCTACGTGTGGCGCGAGCTCAACACGCGCCTGTGTCCGCACCCACACGCACCTTCTGTCTAACAAATGTGGATAAGCATGAGAGTCAATACTAAGAAGTTAGTTGTAGGAACCGCCTACCGACCGCCGTGGCTTGACGTGAATGTGTTTTTTGATGCCATTTCTCTGACGCTGACTCTATAGTATTGATTGGTGATTACAATATTAATTATTTGGATCCAGGTGACAATAAGACTAAACTGCTCTCCGATTTCTTGAAATATATAAATCTTAACCAAATAATCACACAGCCAACACATTACACAAGCCACAGCGAAACACTCATTGACATAATAGGTATGTACAGATGCCCCGGTTCGTGATGTAAGTGTAGACTATATACCAGATCTTGGTGCACATGCAATTGTTACAGCAACATTTAATTTTAAAAAGGAAAAGAAAATTTCGCGCTTTATTATGACTAGGCCAATTAAAGATATTATTTTAGAAAATTTCAATACAGATTTAAAATACCTTTCATGGCAAGAAATAAATAATCTTGTTGATGTAAATGAGATGGTTGATTTGTTTCATAGGTCTATAGTTAAACTATTTGATATTCATGCCCCGATTAAAAAAATCAGGGAGGATTCTTACCCTTGGATAACATACACTGTTAAAATCATGATATGGCTTGGAAAAGAAAGTCACAAAAGATATAAAAAGAGTAAACTAGATAAACATAAAGAAAATTATCTAGAATAAGTATAAACATTTAGTTTTGCATGCTTTACAGGCGGAAAAACATAGAATTTTCAAACAAACTTCCAACTCCCATTTCACCCTCTTTGGTTTCGGAAAATTGCTTATACAGGTTATTTTTATTTAAAACTAATAACCTTAATCCCGATTTCCAAGACTCTAACTTCAATAACTTAGAATCTTCATGCAACCTTCCAACCCCCATTTCACCCCCTTTGGGGTGAATTTTCTCAAAACCGTGTCTTAGCTGCCGTCTACACCATAGAAGGAACCTACCTTCCAAATTTCAAGTCTGTATGGTTTATATTATAGTTCCTGAGATCTCGTGATGAGTGAGTGACTTTTCGCTTTTATAAACGAGTATATAGATTACTGTTCAGCTCTATTTTCCAGCAGGTGTTGGGATCTGTCCTTACATTTTTGATATTTTTAGAGTTCGTTTTAATATTTTTTATAAGTATTATGTCCTATAATATTGTAAGTTTTTCTTCTTTTCTACGGCACTAAAGCAGCGATGACTTAAAGAATACTTTTCTCGCTAGTTTAATTATTGGAAAATGCTTACCGAATCACATACTCTAGTTAGGACTGTCACGCACTCGTCTTCTTTCTCCTTGATACTACTGAATTTATACAAAAAGTCTGGATACAGCCAGGGTCTGTGGAATCTAGAAACGTTGCAGTTCATGTACGTTTCAAACGACTTGACATAGTTCTGGGCCTCTTCCTCAGTGACGCTGTCGTCTAACGCTGTTACTGAAATAGACGAAGGACATTGTTAGTAATTTTTTATTTAAACTAGGCGAAGCTAACGCGTCCCTGTACCGATATGAAAAGATCCGTGTAGTGACGAATTAGTAACCGAAATGGCTTTAAGACGAAAAGGCATCTGCATGACATTGAAAGAATAGGTATTTAACAATAATATTGTCGTCGCGCTGCTACTCGAACAGAATCCTATAACACCCGACAGGGACAACTGCAGCTTGGACCGATTATACTTATGAAAAACAGTCGAATTCCAACTCTCGTATTCTCCTGTTTCCTACTCTAAAACTGAACGAATTTTAAATTAATTTTCAACAATAATTTAAAGAAGAAATTTTTATGATTACATTCCTCAAAGTTTGCGGGATGTCTGATTAAAAAAGGCAAAACATAGAGACATGGGATAGATACATATGGATTTTATGGTGCAAATATATTTTCTCTATTGTAATTATCCACGTAGAAAAAAGATGAGCATGTTTGTATGTATCATATTATGATAGTAAAAAAATAAATTTATCGCGCATGAGTTACGCTACAGCGAAGTTCGCGCCACGCGCTGCTACTCGTAGTTTTTGAATATTTTATTTTCGAAGCCCCTTGTTTTACAAATGAATCATAAAAAAGATGCAGATGCAAGAAATATATTATCTTTATTTTGAATCATTATTATTTATGTACGCACACTCAGATCATGTAAAAATGATATAATTTACATAAAGTAACTTACATAAAAAAGTTGGTTAGGATCATGTTTTGAAATAGTTTGAAATAGTTATAGTGTTTGAAATAGTTTTTGTTTCAAGCTAGAACTATTTCCTATAGTCCTTTTCTCTCTAATATTATTTCTAAATACGCTCACTGCTGCTATAGGAGATAGCTGCACTTTTGATAACTATCGCTAGAAAGGCTGATTCAGTATTAGTTGAGTGCTACGCTCTCCACTGATGACGATAGTGAAAGTCTGCCCGCATGCGGATGGGCCTTTCACTAGATATGGCCGCTCAAAGACATTCATGGTTACCAAAAATGAACCATAACTTTAAAGGCTGATTCTTGTACAGTATTAAAGTATGCGCAGTACCTATGTAAACAGTATAAAAACTGACGCTGTTCATCGGGCCGTTCTCTAGATATCACCTCTCAAAGCCGTGATAAACTTACAAACTGTAAATTATTATTAGGAAATATTCATAAAATTCTACATCAATGAAATATGATGAAAGTATGGACTAGTAATTATTAGATCATACGATCCAATAATTGCTAATCCATACTTCCATACTAAATATATCCATACTAAAATAATAAATGTGAAAGTGTGTCTTTCTGTCTGTCCGTCTGTCTGTCTGTCTGTCTGTCTGCTACGCTTTCACAGCCCAACTACTCAACTGATTTTGATGAAATTTGGTACAGATATAGGTTACATCCCGGGGAAGGACATAGGCTACTTTTTATACCGGAAAATTGAATAGTTCCCGCGGGAATCAAAAAACATCAATTCACGCGGACGAAGTCGCGGGCATCATCTAGTAATTAATAATTTAAATTGATATTCGCAGTTTCCCAAATAAAAGCCTGGTAATTTGAGTTAAATTGGTAAATATGCAAATGTATAAGTTAAAAAATTCTTACTTTTTCAAATATTTTTATAATCACTGCAGGTCTCAAAGAAGCAATTATAGTTCACTAGATGATTCCCGCGACTTCGTCCGCGTGGACCAAGTTTTTTCGATTCCCGCGGGAACCTTTGAATTTTCCGGGATAAAAAGTAGCCTACGTCCTTCCCCGGGATTCAACCTATCCCTGTACCAAATTTCATCAAAATCGGTTGAACAGATAAATTTTTTGATTCCCGCGGGAACCTTAACCCTTCCCATTCTGATGAAAATAGTGCTTAGTAGGTACCTAGTCAGCCGGCGTTTTTTTTTTAATTTACTCACAACAAATGGTTTCCATGAAATTCTGGCTCACATAAGGCGAATGGTCAAAGGCACCCATGTCCACCTCAAGAGCTAGTTGGGACACCAGGCGTCGCCCTTGGCTGTTGAAAACTGACAGGAACCCGTCGAGAACGTGCTGGTTGAAGCTTGGACTGATTAGCTTTCTGTGTCTTTTCCATGTTGAACCTAGAAATAATGTAGATATATCTTATAGTAGCGGGTGCTCGCGACTTCGTTCGCGTGGAATAAGTTTATTTTCCCTCAGGCACTCCTTAATTTTCCGGTATAAAAAGTAGCCTGTACCACTCCCCAGGTCCTCAACTACGTTGTACGTGGCCTACCCCATAAACTCCTGACAGACTACCTAAATAATAGAACACAGTGCGTCAAGATAGGTGAATTCATAAGTAGCTCGCTTTCTGTGCAGTATGGAGTTCCACAGGGTAGTGTCCTAAGTCCAACCCTGTTTTCCATTTATATAAATGATCTTTGCATGTTGCCTGTGGTAGATGGTAGGATAATTGTATTTGCAGACGACACAGTTTTACTAGTCCGAAACAAAACATGGGATGGACTGTTCAAGTCAGCCCAAGTCAATTTTAACCAGATAAACAGTTCATATAAATCAAATAGGATAAGAGACAATCTGCTTACCTTAAATGGAGATAAAACTAAGTTGGTTACTTTTACCCTGACAGAGTCTGCACAACCGCCTAATGTCTTCAAAATTAAGGCGCATGGTATAGGATGCAATTATAATGACACATCTAATTTATGTTCCTGTCCAGTTTTAGAAAAAACTTCTAAATTGAAATATCTAGGTATAATTATAGACCAAAACCTCAATTTTAAAGAACACATTAAATTACTCATACAAAGAATCCGTAAACTCAATTATATATTTAAAAGATTACGAGATACAGCAGATTATAGAACTCTTCGTATTACCTATGGAATTGATGTTTGGGGCGGCGCACCTAAGACCAACCTTTTACCGTTGGAAAGAGCGCAAATAGCATTGAGTAAGTACTCCAAAGAGTGGAAGGTTGCTTAGTTTTAGTGCTTAGAGTACTGGAACTAGGCTAAAAACACAGATTCTGAAAAATTCTTGGCGCCACTTGCATTTCTCCATTCAATAAAATTACCATAGGCTTTCATATATTTCTCCCGGGATTTTGCAAGTAATAGATTATTCATCACATTTCTTGCGTCAGTTCTAATAATTTCAGGAGTTAATTCTATAATAATTTTCACTGTCACTTGAAGAACTCATTTTTCAAAATAAAACCGTTAAAATCCGTGAAAATTTACGAAAACGCGGGCTGTAGTTCGCGCGTTTTTAATTTGATTTCTGTTTTTTATTCAGCCGGCGGCGGCGCGACTATGGGTAGTTGTACCAGGCAGTCTTTATAACGCAAATATTCAAACAATATTTGCGTTCGATTTCTTTGGCGCTGAACACTAAGATGTTCCAAATTCAAAAAGTGCGCGGCAAAGATAATTGCGACGCACTTATAATGAGGATTAAAAACTCATTTCTGCCCGCTAAAAGTTTCATATAGAAAACACCACCTTTGGGAGCATTTAAAGGCGAACCAAGTCGTCCTTTTCGAATATGTAGATGGGATGAAAAAAGGTTTGAAATAAACAAAAGATACTCTGACAGGATTGAAAGGAGGGCTGCTACATCTTGCAGCGGGTAGAAAACCATCACTTTCCTATTAACTTACACTTTCATTATTTCATATGTTTTAAATGCGAGCTTTGACGCAAGCAGCGGACGAGTTCGTTTCAGGTGGCTCAACAAGCATTGACACTCGCATTATTAATGCAGGTTATATGAAAAATTCATTGTTTATTTTAATTAAATTATTGAATATGCTCGTATGTTTGGACAGTCTGGGGCAAAAATCGGCCATGTCTTTTGTGTAAAAGCAAGTTTAAAATAGGTTGTGGACCTTTGTTATAGAATAGAATGCTCATTCACACGAACGACTTCAGACTTTCTTGAGGCTTATAAAAATACTAGTATTATGACCACACTAAAATTCGACTTCGTTTTTATAAGTTCGATACAAAATAATTAAAAAAAAAAGCAATGTGTGCGTTTCTATAGACTAAGTATTTCTGTATAGGTACTTACTCTTCATATATTTTCTGCTGCACTTGAGGATAGGATCCGATCAATATGATGGCAAAGACCGTAACGGTTGCGGACGTATCGTGCCCCGCCATTATAAATGTGTTCATCTCGTCTCTTATTTCTCTATCTGTTAATACACCTTCGTCCAAGTCCATCAGTAGATCCATGAATACTTTCTGTTCTGGGCCTGTTTTAACGAGTAAATAATAGTATTTATACTAATACTAATACATATAATTATAAATGCGAGTGCGTCCAGTCACACGAGTATATATGTCCAGTATTATAAAAGCATGGCAGACATGTCTGTCTCCCATACGCTATAGGCTATAGCGGCACATCTTTTCAACCGATTTTGATAAAATTTTGTGTAGCTCGGCATACATCCATCATCCTTCCATCGGCACCCTGGGGAGGGACATAGGCTACTTTTTATCCCGCAAAATTAAGGAGTTCCCTCGGGAATAATAGTAGATTGTATTATAAGGGAGCAAAATAATATTTTTACGAGGGCGCTTTTTTGAATCCAGACAGAAGTGAGGGATTCTAGAGTAGAATCCTGAGCGTAGCGAGGGATTCTTTAGTAGAATCCTGAACGTAGCGAGGGATTCAAAGTACGTCGCCCGAGCCCAAAAATAATTTGCGCCCGAATTATACGATACACTCTACTTTTCATCACCCTCTATGAGAAAATAAAACTACAAATCCATCAGACATCCTCTTCAGATACACCATTAATTTCGAATATATTGTGTACAATTTTAATGTCGTTATTAGAACTGACTGTTGATTTTAGCATTGAGCAGGTACCTACTCCAAAGAGTGGAAGGTTGTTTAGTTTTGGCCAAGTACTTTAAGTACGCCAAAACACAGATTCTGAACAATTCTTGGCGCCTCTTGCATTTCTCCATTCAATAAAATTACTATAGGCTTTCATATATTTCTCCCGGGATTTTGCAAGTAATAGATCACATTTCTTGCGTCAGTTCGTATACTTTCAGGAGTTAATTCTATACTTTCACTGTCATTTGAAGAACTCATTTTTCAAAATAAAACAACAATCCGTGAAAATTTACGAAAACGCGGCCTGTAGTTCGCGCAAAGCCGGCAGTGCGACTATGGGCCATCGTACCATTCAGTCTCTATTCAAACAATATTTGCGTTCGATTTCTTTAGTGCTGAACACTAAGATGTTCCAAATTCAAAAAGTGCGCGGCAAAGATAATTGCGGCACACTTTTTGAAATAAAGAGGATTAAAAGCTCATTTCTGCCCGCTAAAACTTTCTTATAGAAAACACCACCTTTGGGCGCACTTAAAGGCGAACCAAGTCGTCCTTTTCGAATAGATGGGATGAAATAGTAGATTGTATTATAAGGGAGCAAAATAATATTTATACGGCGAGGGCCCTTTTTTGAATCCAGAGCGTAGTGAGGGATTCAAAGTACGTCGCCCGAGCCCAAAAATATTTTGCGCCCGAATGATACACTCTACTTTTCATCACCCTCTATGAGAAAATAAAACAACAAATCCATCAGACATCCTCTTCAGATACGCTATTAATTTCGAATAATATGTGTCCAGTTTTACGTCATCATTAGAACTGACTGTTGATTTTAGCATTGAGTAGGTACTCCAAAGAGTGGAAGGTTGTTTAGTTTTGGCTAAGTACTGGAACTACTTCCAACACACAAACCACACACACACACAAAACACAGATTCTGAACAATTCTTGGCGCCTCTTGCATTTCTCCATTCAATAAAATTATCCTTACTCCATAGGCTTTCATATATTTCTCCCAGGATTTTGCAAGTAATAGATCACATTTCTTGCGTCAGTTCTAAGACTTTCAGGAATTAATTCTATACTTTCACTGTCATTTGAAGAACTCATTTTTCAAAATAAAACCATGATTTTTAACAATCCGTGAAAATTTACGAAAACGCGGCCTTTAGTTCGCGCATTTTTAATTTAGTTTCCTTTTTTTTATTAAAAAAAAAGGAAAAAAAGAATTTTTTTGTGGAGATTTTCTAACGTCCAAAGTCGACCTCAAAACTCTCAATTTTCTGAAAGGCTGAGCCTGAAACTTGATTAATTATTTGAATTATATCCTATACTTGAACAACAAATACTAAAATTAGATAAATATTATAAGGAAACGAAATTATTTAATTTGAGCTTCAGTATTTTAACAGAACTTCACCATGATGTCAATAGATGGCGCTCTGTTCTGGAGATACCGCGAGATCTCAAGTCGGGGCGAACCACTAAGGTAAAGTACGTCATTACATTCTTGTGATTTGACTTTCAAAAGATCCCGCATCCAAAGAAAATTCTGTTCATTCTACGTATTGCTTTCTCGCTTCGACGTATGACGGCGTCCCTCTCACATTTTGCTATCTCGCTTCAATGAGTGATTGCACGCTTTTGCACGAACCACAGAGCAAAGATTATTAAAAATTCCCTCCAACACTTATTTACATAGATAATACACTATATACTAGAGACTTATTTATATACAAAACATTCTATAGTGTGGTGTTATTAAAATTGAATATTTATTTAATTTAAAATTCAAATGTCGAGTGAAAATGATAGCTGCAGTAACAATAAACGATTTGCTCCCAGAAACTTCTGAAGACAGATTATTTAAAGCATACGAAGATGCCTGCAAATGGAAAACTACAAAAGGTGCCAATTGCCTAATTTCAGAGGCCGTATTGCAAGTTTACTTTCATGATGAATTTATTTAAGTATTTAATTCATTGATATTTATAGTTTTTGAAAATAGAGATAAGTTAATAATACATTGAATAATATTTTATTATCCTTGATAATAAAATCAAGGATAATAAAATATTATTCATATGCCTCGCGAGGTGTGAAAATTAGAGTATTCAACGCAGGGGTAATGCTGTCTTTGTCTTGGGCGCCCCTAAACCACACGAGTAAATATATCCGACCTAAACCCCGCGCTTCACTCAGGATTCTATTCCTCGCTACGCTCGGGACTCAGGAGTTACTCTTCTATTCCTATACAGTTAGTCTTCTATTTCTATTCCTCGCTTCGCTCGGGAGTTACTCTGAAATCCCTTGTTGCACTTGGGGTTTATCCCAGGCCCGTGACGTAAGACATTGCATTACCCCCATGTTGAATAATCTACTATAAAATCAACGCGGAAGAAGTCGCGGGCATTGTCTAGTTATGAATAAAAAAGGTACCAAACTTACCAAATTGATCCTCATTCGATTCAAAAGATTTATTTCTTCTTCGTTGAGCTCGTTTCTTTTGAAGAATCTATTGAAAATCACAAAATATTTATATAAGTACCTATACTTACCTATGTAGCGTATAACTTGTTATTGTGATTTGATCTGAGAACTTTTCTGAGAATTTTTTACACGATTAGTAACTTGAATCTCAATTCTCAATATTATATTTCATACTAGCTGATGCCCGCGACTTCGTCCGCATACAATTTCTGATTTCCTATGAGATCCTATAAGATCTACGTGTGGCGCGAGCTCAACACGCGCCTGTGTCCGCACCCACACGCACCTTCTGTCTAACAAATGTGGATAAGCATGAGAGTCAATACTAAGAAGTTAGTTGTAGGAACCGCCTACCGACCGCCGTGGCTTGACGTGAATGTGTTTTTTGATGCCATTTCTCTGACGCTGACTCTATAGTATTGATTGGTGATTACAATATTAATTATTTGGATCCAGGTGACAATAAGACTAAACTGCTCTCCGATTTCTTGAAATATATAAATCTTAACCAAATAATCACACAGCCAACACATTACACAAGCCACAGCGAAACACTCATTGACATAATAGGTATGTACAGATGCCCCGGTTCGTGATGTAAGTGTAGACTATATACCAGATCTTGGTGCACATGCAATTGTTACAGCAACATTTAATTTTAAAAAGGAAAAGAAAATTTCGCGCTTTATTATGACTAGGCCAATTAAAGATATTATTTTAGAAAATTTCAATACAGATTTAAAATACCTTTCATGGCAAGAAATAAATAATCTTGTTGATGTAAATGAGATGGTTGATTTGTTTCATAGGTCTATAGTTAAACTATTTGATATTCATGCCCCGATTAAAAAAATCAGGGAGGATTCTTACCCTTGGATAACATACACTGTTAAAATCATGATATGGCTTGGAAAAGAAAGTCACAAAAGATATAAAAAGAGTAAACTAGATAAACATAAAGAAAATTATCTAGAATAAGTATAAACATTTAGTTTTGCATGCTTTACAGGCGGAAAAACATAGAATTTTCAAACAAACTTCCAACTCCCATTTCACCCTCTTTGGTTTCGGAAAATTGCTTATACAGGTTATTTTTATTTAAAACTAATAACCTTAATCCCGATTTCCAAGACTCTAACTTCAATAACTTAGAATCTTCATGCAACCTTCCAACCCCCATTTCACCCCCTTTGGGGTGAATTTTCTCAAAACCGTGTCTTAGCTGCCGTCTACACCATAGAAGGAACCTACCTTCCAAATTTCAAGTCTGTATGGTTTATATTATAGTTCCTGAGATCTCGTGATGAGTGAGTGACTTTTCGCTTTTATAAACGAGTATATAGATTACTGTTCAGCTCTATTTTCCAGCAGGTGTTGGGATCTGTCCTTACATTTTTGATATTTTTAGAGTTCGTTTTAATATTTTTTATAAGTATTATGTCCTATAATATTGTAAGTTTTTCTTCTTTTCTACGGCACTAAAGCAGCGATGACTTAAAGAATACTTTTCTCGCTAGTTTAATTATTGGAAAATGCTTACCGAATCACATACTCTAGTTAGGACTGTCACGCACTCGTCTTCTTTCTCCTTGATACTACTGAATTTATACAAAAAGTCTGGATACAGCCAGGGTCTGTGGAATCTAGAAACGTTGCAGTTCATGTACGTTTCAAACGACTTGACATAGTTCTGGGCCTCTTCCTCAGTGACGCTGTCGTCTAACGCTGTTACTGAAATAGACGAAGGACATTGTTAGTAATTTTTTATTTAAACTAGGCGAAGCTAACGCGTCCCTGTACCGATATGAAAAGATCCGTGTAGTGACGAATTAGTAACCGAAATGGCTTTAAGACGAAAAGGCATCTGCATGACATTGAAAGAATAGGTATTTAACAATAATATTGTCGTCGCGCTGCTACTCGAACAGAATCCTATAACACCCGACAGGGACAACTGCAGCTTGGACCGATTATACTTATGAAAAACAGTCGAATTCCAACTCTCGTATTCTCCTGTTTCCTACTCTAAAACTGAACGAATTTTAAATTAATTTTCAACAATAATTTAAAGAAGAAATTTTTATGATTACATTCCTCAAAGTTTGCGGGATGTCTGATTAAAAAAGGCAAAACATAGAGACATGGGATAGATACATATGGATTTTATGGTGCAAATATATTTTCTCTATTGTAATTATCCACGTAGAAAAAAGATGAGCATGTTTGTATGTATCATATTATGATAGTAAAAAAATAAATTTATCGCGCATGAGTTACGCTACAGCGAAGTTCGCGCCACGCGCTGCTACTCGTAGTTTTTGAATATTTTATTTTCGAAGCCCCTTGTTTTACAAATGAATCATAAAAAAGATGCAGATGCAAGAAATATATTATCTTTATTTTGAATCATTATTATTTATGTACGCACACTCAGATCATGTAAAAATGATATAATTTACATAAAGTAACTTACATAAAAAAGTTGGTTAGGATCATGTTTTGAAATAGTTTGAAATAGTTATAGTGTTTGAAATAGTTTTTGTTTCAAGCTAGAACTATTTCCTATAGTCCTTTTCTCTCTAATATTATTTCTAAATACGCTCACTGCTGCTATAGGAGATAGCTGCACTTTTGATAACTATCGCTAGAAAGGCTGATTCAGTATTAGTTGAGTGCTACGCTCTCCACTGATGACGATAGTGAAAGTCTGCCCGCATGCGGATGGGCCTTTCACTAGATATGGCCGCTCAAAGACATTCATGGTTACCAAAAATGAACCATAACTTTAAAGGCTGATTCTTGTACAGTATTAAAGTATGCGCAGTACCTATGTAAACAGTATAAAAACTGACGCTGTTCATCGGGCCGTTCTCTAGATATCACCTCTCAAAGCCGTGATAAACTTACAAACTGTAAATTATTATTAGGAAATATTCATAAAATTCTACATCAATGAAATATGATGAAAGTATGGACTAGTAATTATTAGATCATACGATCCAATAATTGCTAATCCATACTTCCATACTAAATATATCCATACTAAAATAATAAATGTGAAAGTGTGTCTTTCTGTCTGTCCGTCTGTCTGTCTGTCTGTCTGTCTGCTACGCTTTCACAGCCCAACTACTCAACTGATTTTGATGAAATTTGGTACAGATATAGGTTACATCCCGGGGAAGGACATAGGCTACTTTTTATACCGGAAAATTGAATAGTTCCCGCGGGAATCAAAAAACATCAATTCACGCGGACGAAGTCGCGGGCATCATCTAGTAATTAATAATTTAAATTGATATTCGCAGTTTCCCAAATAAAAGCCTGGTAATTTGAGTTAAATTGGTAAATATGCAAATGTATAAGTTAAAAAATTCTTACTTTTTCAAATATTTTTATAATCACTGCAGGTCTCAAAGAAGCAATTATAGTTCACTAGATGATTCCCGCGACTTCGTCCGCGTGGACCAAGTTTTTTCGATTCCCGCGGGAACCTTTGAATTTTCCGGGATAAAAAGTAGCCTATGTCCTTCCCCGGGATTCAACCTATCCCTGTACCAAATTTCATCAAAATCGGTTGAACAGATGGGCCGTGAAAGCGTAGCAGACAGACAGACAGACACACTTTCGCATTTATAATATTAGTATGGATTAAATAAGTTGATGGTGTTAGCTATGACCTAAACCCTTCCCATTCTGATGAAAATAGTGCTTAGTAGGTACCTAGTCAGCCGGCGTTTTTTTTTTAATTTACTCACAACAAATGGTTTCCATGAAATTCTGGCTCACATAAGGCGAATGGTCAAAGGCACCCATGTCCACCTCAAGAGCTAGTTGGGACACCAGGCGTCGCCCTTGGCTGTTGAAAACTGACAGGAACCCGTCGAGAACGTGCTGGTTGAAGCTTGGACTGATTAGCTTTCTGTGTCTTTTCCATGTTGAACCTAGAAATAATGTAGATATATCTTATAGTAGCGGGTGCTCGCGACTTCGTTCGCGTGGAATAAGTTTATTTTCCCTCAGGCACTCCTTAATTTTCCGGTATAAAAAGTAGCCTGTACCACTCCCCAGGTCCTCAACTACGTTGTACGTGGCCTACCCCATAAACTCCTGACAGACTACCTAAATAATAGAACACAGTGCGTCAAGATAGGTGAATTCATAAGTAGCTCGCTTTCTGTGCAGTATGGAGTTCCACAGGGTAGTGTCCTAAGTCCAACCCTGTTTTCCATTTATATAAATGATCTTTGCATGTTGCCTGTGGTAGATGGTAGGATAATTGTATTTGCAGACGACACAGTTTTACTAGTCCGAAACAAAACATGGGATGGACTGTTCAAGTCAGCCCAAGTCAATTTTAACCAGATAAACAGTTCATATAAATCAAATAGGATAAGAGACAATCTGCTTACCTTAAATGGAGATAAAACTAAGTTGGTTACTTTTACCCTGACAGAGTCTGCACAACCGCCTAATGTCTTCAAAATTAAGGCGCATGGTATAGGATGCAATTATAATGACACATCTAATTTATGTTCCTGTCCAGTTTTAGAAAAAACTTCTAAATTGAAATATCTAGGTATAATTATAGACCAAAACCTCAATTTTAAAGAACACATTAAATTACTCATACAAAGAATCCGTAAACTCAATTATATATTTAAAAGATTACGAGATACAGCAGATTATAGAACTCTTCGTATTACCTATGGAATTGATGTTTGGGGCGGCGCACCTAAGACCAACCTTTTACCGTTGGAAAGAGCACAAAGAGCACTTATAAAAGTGAGCCTTCGTCTACCGCACCGACATCCAACCACAGATATATACAAAAAGTTCAAAGTCCTTACCGTAAGACAGCTCTTTATCTTAGAAACTATAATTAAACAACATGCTAAGTTAGAATTCAACAATAGTTACAAAAACAAAAGGACTTATTACCGTGTTGCAAGAATCCCTAGTTGTAACACCTTCGCTGCTCATAAATTTTCTAAATTCATAGGCCCATACCTCTATAATAAAGTGAACAAAGAACTTCAAATATATTCTTTAAGTAAAAAACAAGTTAAGACGCTAACCTCCAAATTTCTAGCCAATCTAAATTATACCGAAACTGAAAAATTTATAAAAACTATCATTTGACTCAACAAGATATTGCTACTCACAAACACACTCATACACATTACTCACACTCGCACATACACACATACATATGAACACACTCACACTTGCTAAAATACACGTAAACTCTTCTACGATGAATATTGTTATATTATATTATATGTATCTATAATCTATATATATAAAAGCGAAATACCACTCACTCACTCACTGACTAATCACGATATCTCAGGAAATATAAAGCGTACAGACTTGAAATTTGGAAGGTAGATTTCTTCTATGGTGTAGACGCCAGCTAAGAAAGGATTTTGAGAAAATCCACCCCTAAAGGGTTTAAATAGGGGTTGGAAGTTTGTATGAAAGTCCTTTGTTTTTGAAGTTAGAGACTTGAAAATAGGCAATTAAGTTAATAGTTATAAATAATAAAAACCTGTTTAAGCAATTTTACGAAAACGTACCCCAATAGGGGTGAAAAGGGGGTTGGAAGCTTACATAAGGGTTCCAAGTTTTTGAAGTAAGAGACTTGAAAATCGGGATTTAGGTTATTAGTTTTAAGTTATAATAAACTGTGTAAGCAATTTTAGGAAAATCTACCCCACAGAGGGTGAAATGGGGGTTGTAAGTTTGTATGAAAGTCCTATGTTTCTGAAGTTAGAGACTTGAAAATCGGGATTTAGTTTAATAGCTTTAAATAATAATAACCTGTAAAAGCAATTTTACGAAAATCCACCCCAAAAGGGGTGAAATGGGGGTGAAAGGTTACATACAAATTTAATGACTTTGAAGTATAGACATGAAAATCAGCATTTAAGTTATCAGTTTTAAATAATCAAAAACCTGCATAAGCTATATTATAAAGCGCCTATAGATAGACTGTTTGCAGCGGGAAAATTTCATTATCTCATAAGAAATCAACAATTGTACGCGGACGAAGTCGCGGGCGACCTCTAGTGTATTATATTCTTCTAATAAACTAACCCTACTAACACTAGAATAAGAACAATTTATAAGTAACTGGGGGGCAAGGCCCCCAACCCGCCAACCCGCATTGGAGCAGCGTGGTGGGTCTAAGCTCTATTTCCCGCTCTCCTATGAGAGTGGAGGCCTGTGCCCAGCAGTGGGACGTTAATAGGCTGTAGTGATGATGATGATGATATGGGGCCAAGGGAGTGCAATAACATCTCAGCACTCCTACAGCCAGCCTCACCTGCCCGCGGTGCCCCCTGCTGGTCGACGAACGAGGCTCTGGCGACCGACAAATGGCGGGATAACCATTTCAAATTGGTTAGACTGGGAAAAATTACACAGGCTGGTGTCGGGTAGCAGCGACACCGGCGCAAACAGTCTAGCACTGCGATGACCAACACGCCTGCCCAGCGTGGTCATTATGGGCATTTCTTTGGATGAACAGCGCCAACACACAAAGGCCCCCAGTTCCCGGTCGCCCCGCTATTCCCGACTATGGTAGCAGTCGTGGTTACGGCGGAGCAGGGGGTGCGAAGAATCTCCGGGCGACAGTGAGCTACCATCACAAACGACTTTACTTGGCAACCTATAATAAAAGGACACTGAGGTTGGACGAAAGCCTAGCCGAAATTGAAGTAGAGTTGTACAAAATCAAGTGGCATATTCTGGGCTTGTCAGAAATCCGAAGAGAGGGGGAGGATACGCTGACCCTAGAATCGGGCCACGTACTCTACTATCGTGAAGGCAACCAAACGTCCCAAGGCGGAGTGGGATTCCTGATCAATAAAGTCCTCGCTGGCAACATTGTGGAGATCAGTAGCGTTTCGACAAGGGTTGCATACATTATACTCAAGTTAAATCAGAGATACTCTCTGAAAATAGTACAAGTCTATGCACCCACGTCGGCACACTCTGATGAAGAAGTAGAGACTCTATACAAAGACTTAACCAAGGCACTAAATAATACTACCAAGTCCTACTTCAATGTTGTTATGGGGGACTTCAACGCAAAGGTGGGAGTACAAGAACGCGACGAATCGAATATTGGGCCACATGGAGTTGGTGTTAGGAACTGTAGGGGTCAAATGCTTGTCAACTTTCTTGAACGGCAAGGGCTGTTCTTAATGAATACATTCTTTAAGAAAAAAGCGCACAGAAAGTGGACATGGCAGAGCCCCGATCATATGACCAGGAACGAGATAGACTTCATCATGAGCGATCGAAAGGATACATTCAGAGATGTCTCTGTGATTAGCAGGTTCAAGACCGGGAGCGATTACCGTCTCGTGAGAGGCTCTCTGAATATAGACTTCCAACTGCAGAGACGTCGTATGGTGAGGTCAACTCTCCGTCCAAAACTAAACCAACCCAACATAACATCAGGGAAGTTCCAATTAGAACTGAGGAACCGATTCGATTCGCTGGAAACCACCGACGACGTTGATCAGGAATATGACGATTTTGTGAGGACCAAGTGAGATAGGAGGCAAATACCTTGCAAAAGAAAGCAAGAGTTCTTCATCAAAGATCTCTAGCGAGACCCCGGTTTTGATAGAGCAGAGACGGAATATGTCTTCGGATGTATCAGATAGGCATTCTCTAAACAAGTTGATTAAAAAACGAATACATTTTGATATGCGTTCCGCAAATACACGCAATATTCAAGATGCGATCGAACGCAATAAAGGATCAAAAGTATTCGTCAAAAATCTTGGGAGAAGCCATCTGACTAAGCCGAGGACATCAGATGGCCGAACCGTCGCTTCAAAACCAGAGATGTTAGCTGAGATCGAAAAATTCTATGAGCAGCTTTATTCAGCCCATGCTCCAAGACCCACGCCTCAACAATCCACGAATGATAAACGCGCAAGACTCGTGCGCCATTACACCGATGACCTCCCGGGTGTCGACGTGGGTGAGATTAGGATAGCCCTCGAACAGTTACGTAATAACAAAGCTCCAGGCGATGACGGTATCACTGCGGAGCTCCTGAGAGCAGGAGGTACTCCAGTTCTTAACAAACTCAAACACCTCTTTGATGCTGTCATTAACTCGGGTATAACACCAAAAGAATGGAGCAGAAGTGTCACAGTCCTCTTTTTCAAAAAGGGAGACAAGAGCCTTCTTAAAAACTATACGCCAATATCACTTCTGAGCCATATCTACAAGCTGTTCTCGAGGGTTATTACGAATCGTCTCGCCCGGAGACTTGATGAATTTCAGCCTCCAGAACAGGCCGGGTTTCGTAAAGGCTACAGCACCGTGGACCACATTCATACTTTGAGGCAGATTATACAGAAGACTCAGGAGTATAATCTCCCCCTCTGTCTAGCGTTTGTGGACTACGAAAAAGCCTTCGACTCCATCGAAACCTGGGCTGTTTTGGATTCACTGCAGCGATGCCAAGTCGATTGGCACTATATCCAGGTGTTGAGCTCTCTTTATCGCGCTGCCTCAATGACCGTTCAAGTCCAAGACCAAAAAACAAATCCGATCCCAATTCGAAGAGGTGTGAGACAGTGAGATGTTATATCTCCGAAACTGTTCACTTGCGCTCTCGAAGATGTGTTTAAGGTATTGGACTGGAAAGGTAGAGGCATTAACGTAAACGGCGAATTTATCTCACACCTGCGATTTGCAGACGACATCGCAATACTGGCTGACTCGCCGCAGGACCTCGAGGAAATGCTGTCCGGTCTTAGCCATTCTTCAGATGTGTGGGTCTTAAGATGAACGTGGATAAAACCAAAGTCATGTTTAATGACTTCGTCACCTCGAGACCCATTACCGTCGAAAATGTCAGCATCGAAGTTGTTCAGGAATACAACTACCTCGGTCAGGCTATACAACTTGGTAGGAACAACTTCGATAAAAGAAGCTGATAGAAGAATCCAGCTGGGTTGGGCAGCATTTGCAAAACTTCGTCTGGTCTTCGACTCGTCGATACCCCAAAGTTTAAAGACGAAAGTCTTTAATGAGTGTGTCTTGCCTGTGATGACGTATGGAGCGGAAACGTGGACACTGACGGCTGGCCTTCTCCACAAATTTAAAGTCGCTCAGCGGGCTATGGAGCGGGCTATGTTGGGTGTTTCTCTGAGGGATAGAATCCGTAACGAGGAAATTCGCCGTAGAACCAAGGTAACCGACATAGCCCAGCGAATTAGTAAGCTGAAGTGGCAGTGGGCAGGTCATGTTTGTCGCAGAACCGATGGCCGTTGGGGCAGACGCGTTCTGGAGTGGAGACCACGTACCGGTAAACGCAGTGTGGGACGACCTCCAGCCCGCTGGACCGACGACCTTAAAAAGGTAGCGGGAAGTGGGTGGATGAGGAAGGCGGAGGACCGTGTGTGGTGGCGCGCTCTCCAAAAGGCTTATGTCCAGCAGTGGACGAATACAGGCTGATGGATGGATGGATGATAAGTAACTTATTAATAATCGAGAACAAAAGACCGATATTATGTTAATACAGAAAATATTGTGACAAGAGGGTAAGCAGTCAACTACAACAACAAGCTGCGCTTAGTGTAGTTGACAGCATAACATTAAATTGTGATCTGTAAAATGTAAAAGTCGGTAAAAATTTATTCAGTAATAACTTTACTTTACAGTTAAGATGAAATAAATATTTTCATTTCATTTCATTTCAACTACCCGTGCAAAATACCCGTTGCTCTGTTGCGGCGTGATTTAAAGACCAACTCTCAATTTCACCCCTTCGGGGGTGAAATTTTGTAAAACTGTGACATCTTGTACTTCTTTTTTTTTACCGAAAGCCAAATTACCAAGTTTCGTTGAAATAATTTGAAAAATATCTTGCGAAATGAAGGCCTTTTATACCAAATTTCATCCCTTGTTTCACCCCTTTGGGGGTCGAACTGTGAAACATGTAGATTTTTCTTCATTTTCAACCCGCAGCTCATATACCAACTTTCATGGCTAGAACTTGAGAAATGAAGGACTTTCATACATAAATTCAACCCCTATTTTACCCTTTTGCGGGTGGAATTTTCAAAAACTGTAAAATACGTATTTCTTAATTTTCAACTCGCAGCTCATATACCTAGTGTTATGGCTACAGCTTTCATACAAATTTTCAACCCCTATTTTATCACTTTAGTGGTTGAATTCTGAAAAACTGTAACACACGTCATTCTTTATTTTTTACCGAAAGCCAAAATACCAAGTTTCGTTTATATAATTTGGGAATATCTTGAGAAATGAAGGATTTGCATGCAAACTCTCATCCCCTATTTCATCCTTTCGGGGGTAGAATTTTCAAAAACGGTGAAACACCCATTTCTTCATTTTCAATTCGTATACCAAGTTTCATGGATATAACTTAAGAAATGACAGACTTTCATACAAACTTTCACCCCCTTAGGGGTGGAATTTTGAAAAATCCTTCCTTAGCGAGCGTCACAAAAGGAACCTACTGTCAAAATTTCAAATTTCTAACCACAACGGTTTAGGCTGTGCTTTAATTAGTTTTACTTAGTGACGATTATATATACATATATATATATATATGTAACTAGCTGATGCCCGCGACTTCGTCCGCGGTTTAAGTTTTTTTTATTCCCGCGGGAACTCCTTAATTTTCCGGGATAAAAAGTAGCCAATGTCACTCTCCAGATCCTCAACTATACCCATACCTAAAATCACGTCGATCCGTTGCTCTATTGCGGCGTGATTGAAGGACAAACCAACAAACAAACACACTTTCGCATTTATAATATTAGTGTGATAAGAAGTATGTTATACCTACGAAATCCCGTGCCTCGGAAAACACGTAAAGACGTTGGCCCTGCGCCTGATCTCTCCCTGGTCGGGCGAATTTTCAATCCCATCGGGCTATGTAAGGGAATAGAGAGAGCATCTTAAAGTTATTATGTTCCACCTAGTTAATCTTTCCTTAAATTTTCTTTAATCTTTCCTTAATTTCCTTTAAATTGGCTGCCGAGGCTCATACTCGGTCTGGAGGACATTAAATAGTTATTATCCATATAGTGTATCGACGCGACGCGAAATTGCAGATCAATCAAAAAAAATGGGAATTGTTCATTTACTGGGGGGCGTTCAATCATTGGAGCCTTTACCCTGGTAATTGTATGGTCTGTGGTGCTGCGAAATAAACACACTTCCGCATATAAAATAATAGTATGATTTATGGATCATTTCTTACCCGGCGAAAATAGTAGACCATCTCCAAGTAGTTTTTTCGTGAATTTGTAACTGAATTGATCTTTTTCTAAACATGTATTTGATAATTTATAGATATCATCTGGATCTGTTAAAACTGAAAAAGAAAAAGAATATTATCCTACTAATCTATATATAGTATATACCTATTATAAATGCGAAAGTGTGAATGGATAGATGCATGGATGGTTATTTGTTACTCAATCACGCCAGAACGGCTGAACAGATCTGGATGAAATTTGACACGCAGAGAGATTATAGTCTGGAATAACACGTAGGCTAATTTTCCTGTAAAATTAAAGAGCTCCTGCTGTACTCAATAAGCCTTGATCCAAGCGACGAAGTCAATCATCTAGTACTCGTATTTCATAGTTTATGATGTGGTTGCGCTCGTTAATAATTAGGACATCCGTACTTCGATAACTTATTATAACGATACTTCGATGCGCAAAAACTTTTCTTACCGTAAATTCTGTAGGGCCCCGTGTAAAAATAAGTGACGTGCCCCATTTCCAAGCATGCATTTGTTATGTTTTTAAACTGGTTCCAAAAATCTGAAAATGATAAAAAGTGATCTTATATTAAAACTAGTCTTTATCATCAAGAAAACATTGTTTTAACAACTATTATTTAATCGTTATAAAATTATAAATATCTATGTAAAGCTCAATTAAGTAAGTTTATGATACCTTAGATTATTTCAGTATGTAGATACATACATATTATTGTTTATTTTATTTTTATATTCATATTGTGTTATACCTACGTAAAATAATGTGTAGGTAATTATATGTTGTATAATATACAGTTATGAAAGTTTTTTTATATTAATACCTACTTATTATAATATGCTTTTATAAATTTACACGTGTGCACCATCCAGTCACTATGCAACCTAGGTATCTTCTTTCATAATAGGTATAGGTTGCCTGGAAGAGATCACTCACAGTGATACTATTACCTATTCTATTGTAGTAATAAGGCCGCCTTTACACCAACTTGTTTTACAACGGAACCTTAATAGAACAATATACAGATAAATAATATACTGAGGGTATAGCTTCTGTACGCATCTGTACGTTATCTTGAAAAACTTTTGTTCTGCCACTTTAAAACCAATTGAGTTCTTTTTTATGCTTAGGAAGATAAAAATCAGTCAGAAAATGAAATGGAAAATGTGAAATAAAAATTGAATTCATTATTTTGTAATTTAAAACGTTGTTACGAGGTTATTTCACTCAGTTATTAGTATTTTTTAAGCCCTATAGGTATACCTATCAGCCCTATTTACTTACTCAAAGGACCACCTAAGAGCAGATGTGCGTGTCCAATGAACGGCCACGATCCCGGATACATGGCCGGGTCTCCAGGTCTTCTTCTGGTGTACCAGGTCCAGTACATAAGAGATGCCACGACCAACATCACCAGCGTCAGCATATTAACGTCTTTAGGTCACTGGATGATTTAATAAGCAATTAATTTGAATTGTTAATTTAACCAACGAAAATTATTATTTAAATAAATCTATATCTACTAATATTATAAATGCGAAAGTTGCTCCGTCTGTCTGTGTGTTCCTCAATCACGCCTAAACTACTGAACCGATTTAATAAAATTTGGTATACAGATAGTCTAGCTAGATTTTTACTTAGAAGATAATCCTTTAAAGTACGCCATGAACACATTTTCTGAAAAAGACTGCGTATTTTTGTTGTTTTGCCATTGTATGAAATTTTGGTACGCTAATAGATATTTTTCCTTAGAGTTTTCCGGTAGTAAACTTTCCATAACGTTAAGGGCTTCACATCTTATATCGGACGGTGTACAACATATAAATCATTTTCTTCATAATTAGTACTTGTAGACATTTACTAAATAACTGTAATTTCAACAGTGAAAACGAGTTGTGAATTTTTTTTCGCAAAGGCGGGAAAAATTTGTCAGTTTTCCTATGCGCGCGCATCTTACAATGGCGATCGGCCATAGACTAAAAGAATGAGGTTTCTTTTTTTTTTTGCTTTTCGCGAATAGCGTTTTAGCCATTACAAAATGGGGAATTTCAAGTTTTCTTTATTACAGAAAAAACAAAAGTTATATTTGAGTGAAAATTTTATTTATTAAACACGTACTTACCTACTTACAAGTTAAAATTATCTATAATTTAAATACGAAGTTGCATGAAATGAGCAAGCAAAAGGTACATTAATTTATTTGTACTATTGAACACGACCTTTTTTGTATCGAAACTTTTTTGAAAACAAAGCAACAACCAATAAAAAAAACTCTATAACTCACTTGTGAATAATAGCCATGAAAAAGTCACAGTTTGATTATGGGGGTCATTATGTGCCTAATTGCGGTGAAATTAGAGCCACTTTATGAGCAAGTGTGTTGAAAAACGTCGTATGATACACGTGTGTATTGATGATTACCATCCTCGGCTATCTTAAGACCCTCACCTAACGGCTCGGGTCTCAATGGCGCCTCAGTGGTAATCACCAACATTACTCACTTGTACCATAATGTACTATACAAAACAAATTTATTATTAATGTTATAATTAAATAGTTTTATTTTAAACAGCATAATAGTCAGAATTAGTTTTTTTTTTTTTTTTTTTTTAATATATAGGCTAGCGCTTGGCTGCAATCAGACTTGCTTGCAAGTGGTGATGCAGCCTAAGGTGGAGCGCGCTAGTATAGATAGTACAAAGGTGCGTTTTCACCAGAAATGTGCTACGTTACGTTGCTAAGCTACAGATACTGAAACTTGATTTTCATAGCTTTGTTAGAGCTATCATAATTACCGTCAAGCGATTTAGCGTTCCGGCGCGATACCGTGTGGAAACCGCTTAGGCATAAATAAGGGTTTAATATAACTGCCATACCCCTAAAAGGTTAGCCGTCTAGACTGCATCATCATTTACCATCAGGTCAGTAGCGTACCTAGGTGGACAAGGGCCTCAGTGCATAGAGGAAAAATCGGGCCCCCACCTCCTCTTTCCACGTAGCTTAAACTTATATTATCCCTCAAACTTAGAGATAGGGGTAAGGAAAGAATACCGTGACTTGCATTTATCCCTCGTAGGCTCAATCCATACTTCGTCTTTATAATGAGGAGTAGAATCCACATGTGTTTAAACGTTGTCGACGCAGATGACAAAATAATATCCATACTTCCATACTAATCCATACTAATATTATAAATGCGAAAGTGTGTCTGTCTGTCTGTCCGTCTGTCTGTCTGTCTGTCTGTTTGTCTGTCTGCTACGCTTTCACGCCCTAACTACTCAACCGATTTTGATGAAATTTGGTACAGAGTTTACATCCCGGGGAAGGACATAGGATACTTTTTATCCCGGAAAATTGAAGAGTTCCCGCGGGAATCAAAAAAATGTATCTGTTCAACCGATTTTGATGAAATTTGGTACAGGGATAGGTTGTATCCCGGGGAAGGACGTAGGCTACTTTTTATCCCGGAAAATTGAAGAGTTCCCGCGGGAATCACTAAACATAAATCCACGCGGACGAAGTCGCGGGAATCATCTAGTATTTAATATACAGATGACATCAATAGACAGAAAAAATATTGTTTACAAAATGCCGAGTTAAATTTACAATCTCTTGCGTGCTTTGATTTTTGCCAACTCGTCTATAAGTTCACTCAAATCCAAGTTTGATGCCGCCTTGCTTTCTATCGCAATGGAGAAGTTGAAGATGTTGTGATTCATGTCATATATAACGTAACAGAAGTAAAATATATATTAAAACTAATAAATCAGTGTTTTTTTTAAATCCATCAATAAATGCCTGAGAAATTTAATTATTTAATGTACCTACACCGATTGCTGTATCTTACTCGAGTGAGAAATTTTGTGAGTGAGTTTTTACCTAGCCGAGATTTAATACTCCAAAATTATCTTCACACACAAAATATTAAGTGCAAAATTCAATTAAGTCACGTTAAGTCCATTTCTTTCTTTTATTAGGCCTTATAAATTCGGTTGATAGGGTCGTCTGACGTCACACGACCGCATTTGCAAGCGCAACTTTAAAGTTCCATAACTTTTTCATTTGTTGAGATATTTTAATAATTCTTTCATAATTTTATTTTATTTTGTCTTGATTTTCATAATAAATTAAAAAACAATGGTAAACTTCTCTATCAATCAAATCATCAAATATCAAATATAAATATTATAAATGCGAAAGTTTGGATGGATGTCTGGATGGATGTATGGATGTATGGATGTTTGTTACTCAATCACGCCCCAACGCCTGAACGGATCTGGCTGAAATTTGGCATAGGGATAGATTATAGTCTGGAATAGCACATAGGCTACTTTTTATCCAGGAAAATTGAAGAGTTCCCGCGGGAATCAAACAAATGTATCTGTTCAACTGATTTTGATAAAATTTGGTACAGGGATAGGTTGTATCCCGGGGAAGGACGTAGGCTACTTTTTATGCCGGAAAATTAAGGAGTTCCCGCGGGAACCAAAAAACCTCAAACCACGCGGACGAAGTCGCGGGCATTCGCTAGTTAATGATAAATGTCGGAGGAGATCTTGCCCCATCCCGTTTCTTAAATATTATTCTTTATTTAGTCTTCAGTTAAATACTGAAAGATCTTTCGGCTGCCGCAGAAATAACAGGAATTGTGTGAAATAGTAGCATTGCTGTATATAGTGGACTGGATCTCACGACCATCAGCACGTGAGCTTATCGCTGATCCAATGTGCTACGGACGTACTGAACCAAATAACGGTAAAGAATAGCACATACTTAACAAGGGTGCTTAGCGCTTGTGTTGAAAGTCTTAAATTGGGAATCTTGTTATTGTTAATGTTCATTCGATATCTTGAAAAAAATAACTTGTGAGCAGACTCGAATTTTTCCGGCTTCAGGAGCCCGCTGCTCCTCTCTTTTCAAAGCTTAAGGGGGAGGGGGCCCTCTGAGCTTCGGGGCTCCGGTGCACTGCACCACCTAGCCCTATGATAGCTACGCCACTGCATCAGGTGAGATTGCTGTCAAGGAACGGCATTCCGAACCAGTGGTAGATTCATTTGACTGTTCATAAGCACTTGTAAAAAGTATATTTGAATAAAAATCATTTGAATTTGAATTTGAAGGGCTGATTTGTAGTGTCGTAAAAAACGGGGTTAGCCTAATGCCATCCTCGGAATGCAACTTATCCGTGTTCCTGTCATATTTGTTTGATAGGATGGATAATTCATGAAAACGGGTCAGAGAGACAGAAATACACTCTTTCGCATTTATAATATTAGTATGAAGTATGGATTTTTCTTTAAATTCTACAGTAATTATTACTTACCAACACAGTCAACCTTGGTGAGTAGCGTTGAAATAATAACTCTGGAGCCCGCAAATCGCTATATTTTATTATCTTAATAATTAACATAAAAAGTCGGAACGGCCAAGTGCGAAACAGACTCGCCAATCGAGGCTACGTAGCTTAAAATAAAACGTATAAATTGGATAGATTTGATTTGTAAAGTCATAGGATTTGATTGATGTTATCCTTGAGTTCCTGCCGGTATTCAGGGATGGCACCCTAAGTACAATCCCACAAACTTACCTGACCCGGTGGCCAAAATTGGAACCAATTTTTATGCCTGTTTTGTTTTAATTTACTTTTATTTTTCATAGATACCTACTAGCGACGCTGTCACCGGGTCAGATAAGTTTGTCGGACTACAAAGTATAAAAAAGTCATTTGCGAACATAGAACATATAGGCCGGCAGTTTTGATGCACTTTTATACATCGTCGTCTCAACCTATAGACGTCCACTGCTGGATGAAGGTCTCCTGCATGGAGCACGGTTTTGTGCCGCTTGTTTCCAGCGGCTCCCAGCTACACGCTTGAGATGGTCAGTCCCCCTAGTGAGGGGTCGTTCAACGCTGCGCTTCCCGGTGCGAGGCCGCCATTCAAGCACTTTAGGACCTCAACGCCTATCGGTTCTACGAAATATGTGCCCCACCCATTGCCACTTAAGCTTGGCGACTCTTCGAGTTATGTCGGTTACAGATCAGGTTCGTCTACAGATCTCGTTATTTCTGATTTGATCACGCAGAGATACTCAAAGCTTAGCTCTCTCCATCGCCAGCTGAGTGAACCTGAGCCTTCATATCAGGCCCATAGTAAGCGACCATGTTTCGGAGCCGTAAGTCATCACTTTCACTGGCAACACGCACAGTTCGAAAACTTTCGTCTTCAGACACTGAGGGATTTTGGACGAGAAGATGTCGTGGAGTTTCCCGAACGCTGTCCAGCGTTAGATTCGATGGTTGACCCCATTCTCGAAATTGGACCTACCTAACTGAACTCTATGTCCCAGGTATGTGTACTCATCAACAATTTCGAGTGCAGAGTTCTCATCTATCACTGGGTGAGGCTGAACATATGCAATAGATAAATTATCTTCGTCTTGCTCATATTCATTATTAGGCCCACCTGTTGAGAAACTCTGCTGAGGTCGTAAAATAAAAAACAAAAATGTCAGTGTGCGTGAATGTTTATGAATATGTATGCTCTTTTAGTTCTTTGTTGAGCTTTACTAGATGAAGAGCAAGCACAGACGTAAAGTCTGTGTTTCAACATGTATTGACAGCTCACGCGTTCCCGGGAAAAAGATAGTTGACAGACATACAGACGGACGGACATACAACGAAGTGATCCTATAAGGATTCCTTTTTTCCTGTTGAGGTACGGAACCCTAAAAAATCATCGTAGTGTTATCGCTTTAAATATAATGAATTTTCTTGCATTAAAACGGAAAATTATGCATTTAATTGCGTATAAATTATACTCAAATCTACACAATATATCAGATATATGTGTGTGTGTGTGTGTGTGTGTGTGTGTGTGTGTGTGTGTGTGTGTGTGTGTGTGTGTGTGTGTGTGTGTGAGAGTGAGAGTGTGTGTTGAGTGAGTGAGCGTGTGTGTTTGTGTGAGTATATTTGTTTGTGTACTTAAAGAATGAACTTAAAGAATGAAATATAATTATTTAACTATTATTAAAAGTTTTTCGGTCTCTTCGTAGGAGAGTGATTGAAGCCATCTGGAACACTTAGATTTACAGGAAAATGTTGTGAGGGGAAGATATTTAACAATTTATTGACTTGGTTGTACAGTAAGCAACTTAAGAAAGGGTAATGGCGTCCCGAGATTGCTGTCCGAGTCGAGGGCATTGTACACACCGAGTGAGGTCTACGTTTTGTGTAAATTTTTGGATCGTAGTGAAGTTGTGGATGTTTACGCAAAATGGTACATAAAATAAACAGTTGTCTAGCAGTTGGACTTTCGTATGTGCATAAAGCTCAGCCATGGGAAAATAAATGGGTTTATAACACATAACCTTTAGCACTATCCTCTGGGCCCTTTCAAGTCTCAACATAGACGTTACGCCTGAGCCACTCCAACAGGTAATGCAATATGTCAAAATCGATTGAGCCAGAGAAAAGTAAACAGTTTTCAAGCAACCCAAGTCCACCACGTTCCTGAGCCGCTTAAAACAAAGATGAGCTTCCTGAGTCGTGACACCAGTGAATCGATCTGTTGGTTCCATGTCATAGAACCGTCCATAATTACACCTAAGTATTTGGTGCTTAATGAACGCTCCAAGAGGGGACAATCACTACTACTAACATTGTCATTATTAAGGCAGCTGTGTGCTCGGATTGTGAAGGAGGAATGCGTTTGGGATGGTGAAGAAGAAGCAAAAGTAATGAATTTAGTTTTAGCAACGTTAAGGGTGAGTAGATTCTGTTTAAGCCATCTCAAGACAAGTCTTAAAGTGGATTCGGAGAAATTTTTGGCTTCTTGCCAGTTTTTTCCGTGGATGAGAAGTACAGTGTCGTCAGCGTAGGTGATAATCTTGCAGTTAGGCAGTGACATGCCACATAACTCATTTATGTAAATAAGAAAAAGAGTAGGTCCTAGGACGCTACCCTGAGGGACACCGTACTCAATTGAGACCTCTTTACTTTGGAAGTTATTTATCTTAACATATTGGGTACGTATCTGTCAGATAACTTTTAAATATGGTAAAAGCCATGCCTCTAACACCTATTTGCTCGAGTTTATTTAGCAACTTGGGGACAGAGACAGTGTCAAAAGCTTTGGAAAGGTCAAGGAAAATTGCGACGGATTTTAATTTGTTATCAATATTTTTTTAAATGTTATTGGACAGTTTTAATACTGCATCTTCGGTAGACTTTCCACTGCGGAATCCAAACTGGTTTTCTGATCCATATCATTGTGATTGATGTAACTTAAAAGCCTCTTGTTCAATTTTTTTTCAAATATCTTCGAAGGGGTTGTTAATACAGAGATTGGCCTATAGTTTGTGACACTGCCTCTGTCTCCATTTTTATAAATAGGATGCACAACTGCTCTTTTAAAAGCACGGGGAAAGATGCCTAGAGATATGCTGAGATTGAATACATATTGTAATATAGGGATAAGAATATGTGCTCTAGCTTTAATAACTGATGAAGGAATGCCATCCCAGCCCACAGCGCATTTTTCTTTGAGGTTAAAGATTGCTTCTTCTATTTCGGTGGATTCAATTGTCAGTAAGGCCATGTTCGAAGTATAGACTATGTTGGTTTGATCCGCAGGCGATAGAATTATATTTTTTGCAAGGTTTTTACCTACACTGGAGAAAAAGCCGTTAACTGCATTGATGCAGCAGAATCAACAACTATTTTTATTTGGAAAAACTACTGTACGACTATTAACCTTTATAGCGTCTGAAAGGGTATTAATGAGTAAATTGGCAGCTTTTTCAGGATCTGAGGAACTAAGGATGGGGGAGAAATCCGCTTGTTCCAGACAACTAACCACGCCTTGGATGTCTAATTTCTGGGATTTATGTTTAAATGCTTGTGCTCTAATTTTAACATCACAATTAAAAAGAATGGGTGCATGATCAGTGATGTATGAATCTAGTACCAAGGTGGTTACAGGATTTGTAGATTTAAACATTATATGGTCTAGACAGTTCTTGAGTCTAGTAGGTAAACTATGCGCGGGAAGCATTCCGTGTGCAGCGAGCATATTCAAATAGCCGTCAGCAATTGAATCACGATTATGAGGCAATATGTTGATGTTTAGGTCTCCAACTATTATTACATTCCTAAAAGAATGGTAAACCATTAGCAATGAATCCAGGCTATTGATGAATGACTTGGGGTTTTTATAGGATAGAGATCTGTATATGCTCACAACAACAAGAGAGTTCGAGAATTTAATGACTAGACTGTTTGCATTAATAATATCGGTAGATTCTATTGTGTAATTATTATTGATCTCGGATCGAATGTAAACTACTATTCCTTCGTTTTGGTTATTATAAGATGATGCATGGGCAATGAATCCATCCAAGGGAGGAATAAGTGGGGATTTACTTAGCCAACATTCGGATAAAACTATTATGTCAAGTCGGTGTTGAATTCTGTGCAGCAAGACTAGCAGGCTATTAAAGTTGCAGTTTATGCTACGTATATTAATATGCATGATTTTGAAAAGATCGCTCGTATTATTAACGTGTAATAAGTGTTTTCGGGGGAGCAAATTAAGGATTTCGACAAAGATATATGTTCTATTATATTCGCAATAGTGTTAATGTCATCGATTGAACGAGTAAAAGCTTAGCAGTGGAACATCTACATGAGAGTTTGAACTTGTTGCAAACATAGAAAATATTAAATATACGGTTTCAGTGAGAGTTCTAGAGGCGAAAAACTTTTTATAGGTATAATATTGTGTAGATGTTATGTACCTAAGTGTATTGGTATGTGTGTGTAAAAAGTGTGAGAGAAATTGAGTATGCCAAAACCAACGGTAACAATATTACAATACATAAGAGTCCCTTAAAGTACTTCCCGAGGTGAGAATGACCATCCGACTCGGACCTCGCAATCTCGTGTTTATTTAATGATGATGATTGCAGGCATAGTCACTTTTTATTTTGAAGGTCAGCTAGGTCCGATTCACTTGAGATTCGAATCGGAGGACCACCCTCCCTCTTGCGCAAATAAATCTTGCCGTGCGACACCCAACAAAACCTGTAGTCATTTGGCTTAGCAAAATCCCTGGTTAAAAAGAAAACTCTTTTCATTCTCGACGTCAGGTTTTCTGAAATGAAAACCGGTCTTGGGGGCCCCGTGATTTTTAGATGTTCGGTTGATAGTTTATTGTGTCCTTTATTGAAATTTCTTACGGCACTTATTATTTTTTCTTTCATGATGACGCTCGTTATGTCTACAATTATAGTTTTATTTTCCGGGGACTTGGTTTTTGTTCGAAACACGTCCTTAATATCATGTGGCTGAATTTCCATTATTTCCATTTCAAGGGCCCTGCCAGTATTTATAACTGTATTTATTAGGCTACTTTTGGTTTCATGACTTTGAATCGGAATATTTCTAATTTCTAGGCAAGTTGCCCTTGAAAAACGCTCTGCCTTCTCAAGTGAGACCTCTAATTCCTTAATATACTTAAGGTCATCGTTACGGTCTGATACGAGCTTTTCTTGCTGTAATAAAAGGGAGTCATATTTTTCGGACAAAAATTTAACTGCGGTGCGAAGGTCTTCCACCACATAGCATAGTTTCTCGATTGTTTCGACTGTTTGGCTTTTATAATTATTATGCTGTGATATTTGGTTGATAGGTATATTTTTAGGGTTCCGTAACTATTGCATGAAATGGACGCTGGAACACTTATTGTCCGCGCGTGGATTGAGGTTTTTCGGTTCTATGCGTCTAGCCTATGTTTTATTCCAGACTATAATCTATCTCTGTGCCAAATTTCATCCAGATCCGTTCAGCCGTTGGGGCGTGATTGAGTAACAAACATCCATCCATACATCCAAACTTTCGCATCTATAATACTAGTATAGATATAGACTAGTATACTAATTTTCCGAGATAAAAAGCGACGTATGTAACGTGATGCAACTCTCAATACCAAACAGGTAGACAAACAGACGATTGCCAAGTTACTTTACCCGAAAAATATAACGAAGTTTCCAGCCGGAATAGTTTTTAAGAAATCAGCCAAAAACCCCAGCGGTGCGAATTAAAAGGGATTTTTTCAGATAATAACATGTTTGTAAACTTTACAGGAAAAATAAGAGGAAGCCGTTAGCTAGCCAAAAGTGAACAGTTTTTTTTGCAAGAATAATATTAGTAGGATTCAGGCTATTTCGGTATGTTTTTCTTTTTTTGATTAGGTATATTTATCAAATTTGTTTGCGGGATGTTTGATGATGGCGCGAAAACTGAGCCATTCGTGCAATTTTTGAAGGTTCCTTGTTCTTAAAATTATTCATTTATTGAATAAAGCAAAACTTGTGGACAGTGCATGGTCACATATGGATTTTATGGTGGAAACATATTTTCTTTATTGTGATTAAGCACGGAGAAAACAGATAAAATTATACAATTGTATGGGGAAACCGTCGTCTAACCTAAAAGAACCTAAGTGCCCGGCCTGCAACACATAAAACATATGATTTTTATATCAAAAACACTGATGCATAGGTACATAGTACATACCTACATATTATTACTTGTAAGTACCTATACCAAATCTTGTTTAATAAACTTGAAACCGGATCATTTTCGTTTTTGTTTCAGGATCATTGTATGTAAAATGTATTTATAATTATTAATTACTTTAATTATGCAGGCAGGTACATTTAACATTAAAATTTTAAACAAAACCCACGACGAACTGCAGCACTCCATTATGATCTTATGACTTTGAAATAACAATTAGTAATATCTACTAAACAAAACTGCATCTTTGTCGGCTCAGTCGTTTTTTTGACCAGCGTGGTGGACTATGGCCAAACACATCTCGTTCCGATATAAGACTTATGCTTAGTAATGAGCCAGGAATGGGTTGAAATGATGAGTTAAAAAATGAAACCACGATCACAGCGTGGTGGACTTTGGCTATCATCATACTTATTATCATGTTATACTTTATACTAATACTAGCTGATACCCGCGACTCCGTCCGCGTGGAGGTATGAAAAATAGATAGTAGCCGACTCTCAGACCTACTGAATATGCAAATTAAATTTCATAAAAATCGGTCAAGCCGTCTCGGAGGAGTAGGTATGGTGACTAAAATTGTGTCACGAGAATTATTTTATATATATATAGAGAAGAAGAAGACTATAAATGCGAAAGTGTGATTGTTTGTTGGTTTGTTGGTTAGTCCTTCAATCACGCCGCAACGGAGCAACGGATCGACGTGATTTTTGGCATGTGTATAGTTGAGGACCTGGAGAGTGACATAGGCATAACTACTTAATTTTCCGGGATAAAAAGTAGGTGGCCTATGTCCTTCCCCGGGATACAACCTAGCCCTACACCAAATTTCATCAAAAGCGGCTGAATAGATGGGCCGTGAAAGCGTAGCAGACAAACAGACACACTTTTGCATTTATTAAGCTTGAGGGTGGAGACCGAATCTAGAAATTCCGTAACGAAATTGAAAACCTAACACTTTGGTTGCTATGACTACTTGTGTTGTTGACTTCAAATTATTGGAAATAAAAATACTATTTTTATGAAAAGATGATTTGGAATATAAAGGTGAAATAATTTTAAAGAATTATGTTTAAAAACATAGGTGGTACTTTAAAATTATTTCGCCTTTTTATATAGTCATAGCAACCAAAGTGTTAGGTTTTCAAACATGTTGAATTATGTTTAATAGCATAATTCTTTAAAATTATTTCGCATTTTTATTCCAAATCATCTTTTCATAAAAATAGTCTTTTTATTTTCAATAATTTGAAGTCAACAACACATTAAGTAGTCATAGCAACCAAAGTGTTAGGTAAGTTGATAAAAAATGCTATGCAATAGCTTTACCGCGGCAGTCTCCGAGTGCCACACGTCTTTTAATATTATAGTGTGGTAATGTATGGATGGTGGAATAAAGAAACTCACATGTAGGTCCCCGCGGCAGGGTCAATTTGGGAATTTATAATTTCCGAATTTTCCCTGGTCTGGCCTGGTGGGAGGCTTCGTCCGTGGCTAGTTACCACCCTACCGGCAAAGACGTGCCGCCAAGCGATTTAGCGTTCCGGTACGATGCCGTGTAGAAACCGAATAGGGATGTGGGTTTAATTTAACTGCCATGCACCTAACAGGTTAGCCCGCTACCATCTTAGACTGCATCTTCACTTACCATCAGGTGAGATCGCAGTCAAGGGCTAACTTGTAGTGGTTAAAAATAAATATATAGGTACTAGGTACCGTAGTAACATGGAATCCTGAAAACATCATACTCGTTTTATCATTTTGAAGTGCCCGTCCAATCGTCGCAGCTTGCAAAGAATCATCATCATCATCATCATCATCAGCCATTGTGCATCCACTGTTTGACGCAGGCATTTTCAATTAGCACCAACGCGATAAAAAACAAAAAAAAAACTTAAGTAACTTCTATAAAATTAATTTTTTCACCTCTCGTGCTCTAAAAAGATGTCATTGTAGCTTCGCTGTGGCTTAGCGTAGGCGGACTAAAGTGAGCATTTAGCCTCTAGGGATTAAAGTAAGTATATTTTTTTTGTTGTTGTAATGCACGATTGTGAAGATTGTGAAGGCAACATCACCAGATGTTCCGGTATCGGAGTGAAACGTACGTTGAGGGTAGTTTTTGGGGAATTCCGTGGTGCGGTGAATAAACATAAATATATTATACAAAATTATAATATAATATATAATCTATAAAAATATATCTATTTAAAAAACCGGCCAAGTGCGAGTCGGACTCGCGCACCGAGGGTTCCGTACTCAAGAAGTAGGTAAAATTACGTTTGTTGTATGGGAGCAACCCTTCAATATTTACTTTATTGATATTTAATTATTTATTTTGAAAGGTAATATACAAGTTAATATTCTGTGAAAATTTGAACCGTCTACCTGTTACCGTTTTTAATATTGAGCAAAAAAATACGAAAAAAACACGTTTATTGTATGGGGACCCCCCTTAATATATATATTTTTTTAATTTTTAGTATTTGTTGTTATAGCGGCAACGGAAATACATCATTTGTGAAAATTTCAGCTTTCTAGCTATCACGGTCTATGAGATACAGCCTGGAGACAGACAGACAGACAGACAGACAGACAGACAGCGGAGTCTTAGTAATAGGGTCCCGTTTTTACCCTTTGGGTACGGAACCCTAAATAATCTATATAATGTATAATCAATAAATATGTACATATATATATATATATATATATATAGAATCGCAATCAATAAAAAATATATAATAATTAAAATCACTGTATCACGTAGATTTTCCTTTTGTCGCGGATTATAGCGAATTAAACTTCTGGTTCCTTCATTATGATGGACTTCCGCAAAGTAACGCCTGCCTTTATCCAAATGTTCTTATAGTCCATGTCACGAAAGAAGTCCAGCGGGAATGTGGAACTAAATGTGGTTTAATTATTTTAATAGGACTTCTTTTGCGACTGGACTTAATAATTTTCCTTTATTATATTCGCTACTTAAAAAAGTCCAAAAATAATAAATAGAGTCAATGAACTTATGATATTATTTTTAATCTGTCCTCAATAGATACAAAATGTCCGGCGGCCGGCTTGAGAAGGACGTCCAGTTTCAACACTAGCTTGGTGTGGTCAGCTCGGATCCTGTACCTTCGGAGGACGTGGCTAAGCAGGGACTTCATCGACATCATTGCGTAGTTTTTGCCTGAAAATCAAATAACAATGTTTTTAAATCCATAGTTAAAAGACCCAAAGTTTAAGCACTGTCGACCTCTTTGGCGCAGTGGTGAGAGCTGTGGGCTTATAAGTGGGAGGCCCCGGCTTCGATCGCCTGCAAGGTCAGTTTGGGCATTTATTATTTTTGAATTATTTCGGGTCTGGTTTGGTCGGAGGCTTAGACCGTAGCTAAGTCTAGCTAAGTAGCTAGTCACCACCCTACCGGAAACGGCGTGCCACCAAGCGATTAAGCGTTCCGTTACGATACCGTGTAGAAACCTAGGGGTATGGATTTACCATAACTGCCATAACCCTAACGTAAAGTCTAATATAAAATTATTAACAGGAGACGTGGATATAACGTCTTTTGGCAGGTCCTCTATTCCAATTGCAGGCAGGTCTGCCGTCTGATTACAGCCAAGTTCTAGCCTATAAAGAAACTGCCTCGTTGGTTTAGTGGTTAGCTTGTTCGACAGCGGCTGACGAGGTCCCGGGTTCGATTCCCGGGTCGGGCCACAGCAAATATTGGGTTTTTCTGACAAGAAATTCTCAGTTCTAGCCCGGAGTAAGAAAGTTGGCGGTGTTTCACCCACGTGCCTCAGAGAGCACGTAAAGCCGTCGGTCCTGCGCCTGATCTCTCTCCGGTCGTGTCTGATTTTCCGTCCCATCGGGCTAAGAGTAAAGTAACAGAGAGTGCACCTGTGTATGCGCACACACTTGTGCACTATAATATCTACCGCGCAGATGGCTAATCTCTCTAGAGATAGGCCGCCGTGGCCGAAATTCGGTCGGGAGGACATTATTATAAAGAAACTAAGTTACTAGGCTTTACCAACCTATGCAACTTCTTTTTCCCAGGCCAAATGCAGCGAAAGCGTTAGGATTCTTGGGCAGCGTGGCTGGATCTAACCATCTCTCAGGCCTGAACTCCTCCACGTCCGGCCCCCACATTGGATGCCGATGGGCTCCGTACAGCAACATCACGCAATTATAACCAGCTTTGAGTGTGCAGTTTTCTGTTTTTTTTATAGCAGTGATTAATGGAATCACGATACAGCAATGAGAGGGAGGCGGATAGAGACTGTGGTAATTAGGTAAACTTAGTTAATCTGTATGGTAAACTAGATGATGCCCGCGACTTCGTCCTCGTGGATTAAGGTTCTTAATTAATTGCCGCGAGTACTCTTCAATTTTCCGGGATAAAAAGTAGCCTATGTAGTTCCCCGGAATGTAAAGTATCTATGTACCTATACTGTCAAAATTCTGCCGCTTTGGCATCGGAATTCGTAACTTCGGAATTCCGTGGTGGAAAAGGGCAAAACCTTCTCATTCTGAAAAGAGACTCGGCTCAATAGTGAGCCAGCAATGAGATGAAGTGAGAAAGAGAGTGAGAGATACTTCAGAAGACCCGGCCCATGTTCATTAAACAAAATCCTCACTGAGTTTGACATCCTCGTCAATATATCGGCCAGCGTATGGCGCCATGACGTAATATCTCATGGTTTCCTTGAGAACTGCCTCTAAGTACACAAGCTTCGACAAATCCTGCTTTTCCACATCCCTGTCTGTGCCGCCGAATATTTCTTGTAATCTGGAATATATCTTTGTGTATATATACATACATATATATATATAAATATTTAATAACTATCTATCTATTTAACTTTAAATTAATAACTATCAAATACTTAGGTCTACGGTCCCTGAGAGCTGTAAATATCAAGCTTCTAAGTCAACGCAATCAAAAGATACCTACGGCTGTTTATGCCGTATATTTTGATATTCGCCAATAAATCAAAACCTAGACCTAATATTGACCTAGAATCATGAAATTCGGCAAGGGTTTCACAGCATAAGAATAGGAAAAATCCGAAGAGTTACTTAGGGTTCCGTACTCATAGTGTGTCGAAGTGTTCATCAGGCGCTACCCGCCGTTTGCCGCCATTCGTAAGTTGTTTCAGAGCTGATTACGTCTATGTTATTATGACATATTTCTTGTCATTATCTAAAATACGGCACATTGATGTACAATTTTAGTATGGGCTTATATTATTAACCAAAGTGCGGCTAATAATTGGCACAGGCACCCAAATATATTGTTTTTCACACCACTCGCTCAACAACGCCTTATTACATGGCCTGTTATCTAAGGTTAAAGTAAGACATTAAATCCCTAGGGTTATAATGTTGTACTGAAATCCATTATCCCCTAGGGTTATAATGTGATTTGAATTTAGAATCATCGCGCATCTGAAGCAAGATCTGAAGGAAATTCTATTCATTCCAAAGAGGTTTTATTCATAATTCTTATTGCTATATCCATAAAGTCTAATTTCGGTAAACAGAATGTGTTCTCAGCAGGCGCGGCCAACTCGATTTTCGAAAACCGAAGCCGTGGCCCACTAGATTCGCACTGACGACATTTGTTTGTCAAATCGAGTAGGCCACGCCAGCTGAAAGAAGTGGTTGTATCGCGAGGTGTGAAAAGTAGAGTATTCACCGTAAGGGTAATGCTGTATTAATCTTGGGCGCCCCTAATGAGGGCTACCGCGTTTAAATTCGCCACTAGGGGCGCTAGTGTAGAGTGAGGTCTCCGAAATGTCAAATATCACTGGGCTTTTAACGCGAGTCTAATTATTTATTTAATGTTATGAATATTTAGCATTAACCGATTCATTATGGAAGATGTAAATATATGTGTCAATGAATGCCAGTGCTCTGTACTAAATATGACAGTGGAGCTAAGAAAAAGAGGTGCAAAAATAAGCGGGCTGGAAGAACAGCTACTTAATTCATAGGTTAGTATTTCCCTGATTCCTGTATGTTTACTATTTTTAAAGGGATTTTTTTTTCAGAAATATGCTTGTTTGCCGAATTTACAGCTATATTTTAGGACCTTACTCGCAAGTGGCGCCAACTAGTGAGCATAAAAACGTTAGCCCTCATTCCCGCGCTACTCTCAGGATTCTAGATGCAACACCCTCGCTACGCTCGGGAGTTACTCTAGAATCCCTCGTTCCGCTTGGGATTTATCCCGGCGCCCGTGACATAATACATCGCATCACCCCCGTGGTGAATAATCTACTATTATTGTTTGTGTTAATTGAAGTCTGTTCTTTCTTTTTACCGTTAGCAATAACGTCTATCCAATAAGCAATATAATTCATTATGAAGAACTCTCGGTCATGCATGTTTCCTCACGATGTTTTCCGCTAATATCATAATTTCGTAACGGTTTATAAACCATTGGTGAAATTATTAAAGATCAATCCTTTCTTAGTAGACCAACGCAAAAAACATAATTTTTGGTGTAAAAATGTTAATGAAATTCTCATTCTTGCGGCAGACGTTTACCAATTTTACACTTTTGATTGTAACTTTATACCCTCATTTAAGACAAAAAATAGTATTAATATTATAAACGCAGTCTTAAAATTGGACTAATGCAATTAGTTTTTATACGTTCGATAGAAAATAACTTAATAAATAAATCAAATGAATGTGATTGTACAGTCCGCGCACGAACTCCGAGAATCGGGGTCTGAAAAAGCGACGGCTGTACGCCACCCCCTATCGTCGCTCTTTAGACAGCTCGCTTCCAGCACTAGTTTCGAGCTTGACGCGTGTAATTTTACGATAGCAGTGTTGTATTGTACTTTAAACAACTCTAGGTCATTACTTTAATATTCCATAGGATTCCTCAGAGCTCGCGCGCGGACTATATAGAAGTATTTCTGTATAGGTAAGTACTTACTCTTCATATATTTTCTGCTGCACTCGAGGATAGGATCCGATCAATATGAAGGCGAACACTGTAACGGTTGCGGCCGTATCGTGCCCCGCCATTATAATTGTGTTCAACTCATCTCTTATTTCTGTATCTGTTAATACACCTTCGTTCAAGTCCATCAGTAGATCCATGAATACTTTCTGTTTTGGGCCTGTTAACAATAAATAATATTATCCATACTAATATTATAATTACGAGTGAGTCGGGCGAAATACCACTCATTCACTCACTCACTCACTGACTAATCAAGATATATATGGAACTATAAAGCATAGCCATACAGACTTGAAATTTAGAAGGTAGGTTCCTTCTATGTTATTACACTATCGACGATTTTCTGAATGACAAAGTTGCATGGAAGCAACCGGCCTCGCATGCAGTGACCCACAAGTCAGTGTAATACTTGTATTCATAGCGTATACAGTGTTGTATTTTTTATTGTAACCTCTTTATTTTTTGAAGAAAGGAGCAAGTACTGAGTTTCTTGACGGCTTTTCTCAGTAGAATAAGTTTTCCGAACCGGTGGTCTTAACGTTTCATAAGTGAAACAAGTTGTCCTATGTGAAATAAATAAATCATTTATCATTTATGGTTTTGAGAAAATTCACCCCTAAAGGGTTGAAATGGGGGTTGGAAATTTGTATGAATGTTCTTTGTTTTCGAAATTAGAGACATGAAAAGTGGCAATATAGGTGCTTATACAGGTTATTATTATTTAAAACTTATAACTTATAAGTTGTGTAAAACTTATAACTTATAAGTTTTACACAATAATAAACTGTATTTTGTGTGTGTAATTTTATAATAATCCACCCTAAAAGGGGTGAAATGGTGGATGGAAGGATACTTACATAAAAGTTCTATGATTCTGAAGTATAGGCATGAAAATCAGCATTAAGGTTATTAGTTTTAAACAATAAATACATATTTATGCTATAAAAATCCTCTATAGATATGCTTTTTGTATAATCACATAGGAAATCAGAAATTGTACGTGGACGAAGTCGCGGGCGACCTCTAGTAATACTAAACTTTTACGACCCATCTTTTCAACCGGTTATGATGAAATTTGGTACAGCCCCGCATCCCATTGGCATACCGGGGAAGGACATAGGCTACGTTTTATCCCGGAAAATCAAGGAGTTTCCTCGGGAATAAACAAACCTTAATCAACCAGGAAGAAGTCGCGGGCATTGTCTAGTTATGATTAAAAAGTACTTACAAATTTGATCCTCATTCGATTCAAAAGATTTATATATTTTTCGTTGAGCTCGTTTCTTTTTGAGCACCTATTGAAAATCACAACATATTTATAAATAGGTACCTTGCAACTTGTTATTTTGAAATGATCTGAGAACTTCAATTTTTCCACACGATTTTTAACTTGAATCGCAATATTATGATATTTTATGTTAGGTACTTTGATATTTTTATATTTAAGTTTTATAACCGACCAGCTGATGCCCGCGACTTCGTCCGCGTGGTTTAAGTTTTTTTGATTCCCTCGGGAACTCCTTTATTCCGGGATAAAAAGTAGCCTGTCACTCTCCAGGTCCTCAACTATACCCATGCCAAACATCACGTCGATCCGATACTCCGTTGCGGCATGATTGAAGGTCAAACCAACAAACAATAAACCAACAAACCAACAAACATGATATTGTAAGCCCCGATGAATTGTAGCATACTTTTCTCGCTAGTTCAATTATTAGAAAATGCTTACCGAATCAGATACTCTATTTAGGACTATCACGCATTCATCGTGCTTCTTCTTGATACTACTGAATTTATACAAAAAGTCTGGATGCAGCCAGGGTCTGTGGAATCTAGAAATGTTGCAGTTCATGTATGTTTCAAATGACCTAACATAGTTCAGGGCCTCTTCCTCGGTGATGCTCTCGTCTAACGCTGTTACTGAAATATACGAAGCAAATTATTGGTCCTAAGTAAGGACTGAAACAGTAACCGAAAATTTTAAATACTGTTTTTTGAACTAAACACACAAACTTAACAAACACCTAACAAAAACAGAAACGATACCGTAACCCAATCAATCTGTAACCGTTTATTTCTGTTTATCAGTGTTTTTTCCACTTTAAAACACACTTTACACTTTAAAACAGTGTTAAACACTTTTATTTGTTACAGATTCATTTCTGTTACAGAAATATAAGTGTTGGGTTAACGGTTTTAAAAATACATTGGAAATGGTTACAGATTTGATTCTGCATTCTCTAATTTTTCTATCAATTTAATTTGTAACACTTATTAATTCTGTCGCCTTTATGAATCTGTTTTTCAGCCCCTGCGGGTAAGTTTTGATTTAAACTATCTGAGGCTGATCCTGATCCGATCTGAGAAGATCCGTATACTAATGAATTAGTATAATTATAGCCGCGGCGTAAGTTGAACCCTGCGCATAAACATATTTCGGGTGCCAAACGAAGTGCGGTATGAGGTGCGCCGCGAGGGGCCGCGCGTTACCATACCCTTCGCTACGCACGCATGCTCTGTAGTACAATGTACCTGTGCAGACGACCGCCATTTTGGGTCAACTTACATACAGTTGATTGTAACCAACATGGCTTTAGATGAAATGGCCTCAGCATGACATTGAAAGAATAGGTATTTAACAATAAGTAATATTGCCGTCGCGCTACTCCTCGAATAGAGTCCCCGACACCCGACAGGGCAACTTGGACCGATATACTCGTACCTATGCAAAACAGTCGAATTCTTCTCCTCCAATACTGAACCAATTTTAAAATAATTTTCAACAATAATTTAAGGAGGACTTTGGCTATGTCAGAATGTTTTTCTTTTTTTGATTATATTCGTCCAATTTGTTTGCGGGATGTCTGATGATAGAGCGAAAACTGGGCCATTTTTGCAATTTTTGAAGGTTTCTTGTTCATAAATTTATTAATTTATTGAAAAAAAGCAAAAAAATTGAGACACGGAACGGATACATAAAAATTTCACGGTGCAAATATATTTTATCTATTGTCCACGGAGAAAACAGATTAATATGTTTGTATTAAGGATCCGCCATGCCATTTCATCTTAACGAGTTGCGAATCTGAAGAGAGGCAATTCGCATATGAATACGCAGTGTTAAGTGTATTTTGAGGAAAACAATGCTTACTAGTCATCCGATGATGGTGTACCTAAGCTATGACCTAATTCCCACCCTTCCCATTCTGAGGTAAATAGTGCTTAAGTAGCTAGTGAGCCGGCATTTTTTAAAATATTATACTCACAACAAATGGTTTCCATGAAATTCTGGCACACATAAGGCGAATGGTCAAAGTCACCCATGTCCACCTTAAGAGCTAGTTGGGACACCAGGCGTCGCCCTTGGCTGTTGAAAATTGACAGGAACCCGTCGAGAACGTGCTGGTTGAAGCTTGGACTGATTAGCTTTCTATGTATTTTCCATGTTGAAACTACAAACAATCTAGATATCTTATATCTAGAATTATAAGTATCGACCCCAGGGGTCGATATCGGCTTTGGGAATCCCTGGTATAGAGAGTGCATCTGTGTTTGCGCGCCACTTGTGCTCTAAAGTTATTATCTTCCGCATAGCTAATCTTTCTAAAGATTGGCCTTTGTGGCCAAAACTCGGTCGGGAGGACATTAATGATAATTAATTATTGTCCTTATATAGTGGATCGACGCTCAAACAAATTGCAGATCCATCAAAAAAATATGTGAATTGTTCATTCACAAACGGGGGGCGTTCAATCACTGGAGCCTTTACCCTAGTAATCCTATGTATGGTCTGTAGTGCTGCAAAACAAACACACTTTCGCATTTATAACATGTAATAGAATGATTTGTGGACTATTTCTTACCCGGTGAAAATAGTAGACCATCTCCAAGTAGATCTTTCGTGAATTTGTAACCGAATTGATCTTTTTCTAAACATGTATTTGAAAATTTATAGATATCATCTGGATCTGTTAAAACTGAAAAATAAGAAGAATATTATCCTACTTATCAATACTAATATTATAACTGCGTTAGTTTGAATGGATAGTTGGATGGATGGATGTTTGTTACTCAATCACACCAGAACGGCTGAAAAGATCTGGATGAAAATATACATTATAGTCTGGAATAGCACGTAGGGTACTTTTGCAACCGACTTCAAAAAAAGGAGGAGGTTCAATTCGACTGTATATATGTATATATATGTATAAATATATATATAAATATATATAATATATACATATATATATATATTTTTTTTTTTAAATGTTTGTTACCCAGAACTTTTGACTGGGTGGACCGATTTGGATGATTCTCTTTTTATTTGAAAGGGCATACTTCCCAAGTGGTCCCATATAAATTTTATCGAAATCGGACGAGCGGTTTTTAAAATATCTTAAGTACTTTGTATAGCGTGTGCTTGTTGTTGTAAAGTTGGCGCGGGAGTTTGAAGTCGGTTGTGTAAAAAGATTTTTTTAGAAATATTATATCCTGGAAAATCAAAGAGTTCTCGCGGGAATCAATAAGCCTTAATCCATGCGACGAAGTCATAATCATCTAGTACTCGTATCTTCATAACATAAGGTGTGGTTGCGCTCGTTAATTAGGACATCCCTACTCCGTAGGTACCTACTTCGATATTACAATGCGCAAAAAAAATTTTCTTACCGTAAACTCTGTAGGGCCCGGTATAAAAATAAGTGACGTGCCCCATTTCCAAGCATGCATTTGTTACGTTTTTGAACTGGTTCCAAAAATCTGAAAACAATAAAAATATAGGTACTTAAACTAGTGGTTCGCCCCGAACTGCAAGACCTCCCTACGCCATCTATTGACATCATTGTGAAATTCTGTTAAAAATACTGAAAAATTAAATAATTTAGTTTCCTTATAATATTTGTTGTTCAACTATAGGATATTATTCAAATAATTGTACAAGTATCAGGCTCAGCATTTCAGAAAATTTAGGGTTCCGAGATTAACTTTGGACGTTAGAAAATCTCCAATTTGAAAGCCCCCCACTTCGTCAATTTTCGGGGAAAAATTAAAAAAAAATATTTTTGGACTCTATTCCTAGTTATCTTTAAAATTATATACCGCAACTCTATGTAACACTAGGTATAAAAAATATTTTACTTCGCATTCGCTTCTATGAGAGCCCCCCTGAAATAAAGATTTTTATAACTTTTTAGCCTCGGCTGGAGGCCATCGGTTAATTTGTATAATATTTAAATTTGAAGTAATTAGGTTCAGTAATTCAGAAGTTATAATGGCTCGGACAGACGGACGGACGTACGGACGGACAAGTGCAAATTCACTCATGTAGACTCAGAGACCTTCGCTTCGCTCGGTCAATTAATAATTATACATCAATGTAAAAAGTGATCTTATATTATTACTAGCTTTTCTCATGACGAAAACTTCGTCTTAAAATCGACTATTTATCGCTATCTATCTGTTTATATAAAAATAATTAATCCCTATATTTCCCTTGGTCACGGCATCACGCGTGAATGGCTGGACCAATTCCGCTAATTCTTTATTGTTGTGTTTGTTTGGACCCCGGGAGGGTTTATATTCACAACAGGATCCGGTAGGGGACGCTGCAATCAGGTTCGAGGTTCAGGGCGGGACAAAGTCTGCCGGGCCCACTAGTAAAATTATAAATATCTATGTAAAGCTCGTTTGAGTAAGTTTATAATACCATATTAAATATTTATTATTTCAGTACTTATATTATACTGGATGATGCCCGCGAAAATAGTTAAATTATAACGCGTTAAATAGCCCATGTCCTTCCCCGGGATGCAACCTATCTTTACCAACCCAAGTACTAAATTTCATCAAAATCGATTAAGAAGGTGAGACGTGAATGCGTAGCAGACAGACACACTTTCGCATTTACAATGTTATTACAGTATGTATTATGTTTATTTTATTTTATATTATATCACCCAAAAAATGTTGTTTTACAGACAGACTTTTTTACAACGGAACCATAATAGAACAATATTCAGAATACCTATAGACTAACGTCATTCTAAGGATATAGCTTCTCTACGCATCTGCACGAAATACTAAAAAAAATTTTCATCCCACCATCTCGGAAAGAGTATTTTTAATCTTCGATATCTGAATGCAAAAGCCGTTATTATCCTCTTGAGGATAAAGTAAATTGAATTTAGAACATCGTGTGCACGTTAGTAAATATCACTCGTCTATGAAGTTTGTGAATTCAAAACATCATTAAAACCTATTTACTTCTACCTCTATGGTGCCGAATTTCCATACAACCTTTTTTAATTTGTTAAAAACTCACACTCGTAACCTTCTTGGTGTACTTTTTTAATTTGCTTTGCGCGCACCATTTTCTTTCACGTCATGTCATTTCCTCGCTGAGGTGGGATGAAAAGTTACGTGTTGCACTCGAGAGAAAAGATTTTTCACCTCGTGCTCTTTTGATTCCCTCGCTGACGCTCAGGATTCTAATTTTTGAAGAATCCTTCGCTTGCTCGGTCATCAAAATTGGGCACGCGGTTAAAAAACAACTTTTCACTCTTGTATAACAAATAACTATTGTTCTGTGAGTTTTTTCTATACGCAGGAAAATAAAAATCAGTCTGAAAATGAAATGTAAAATAAAAATTGAATTCATTATTTTGTTATTAGTATTTTTAAGCCATAAAGGTATACTTACTCAAAGGACCACCTAAGAGCAAGTGTGCGTGTCCAATGAACGGCCACGATCCCGGATACATGGGTGGGTCTCCAGGTCTTCTTCTGGTGTGCCAGGTCCAGTACATAAGAGATGCCACGACCAACATCACCAGCGTCAGCATAATAACGTCTTTCGGCCACTGGATGAAGATAATAAATAGGAATGGAACCCTAAAAATTGTTCCTTTAATAAGCAACAAATTTGAACTGTTAATTTAACCAACGAAATTATTTATATTTACATTAGAATTATTTAAATTAAATGTACAAAACATTTGAAAGAAAAACGTATTATGAGTGTTATAATTAAATAGTTTTATTAAAAAACTAGCTTATGCCCGCGACTACGTCCGCGTGGATTGAGGTTTTTTGGCTCCCGCGGGAACTCCTTAATTTTCCGGGCTAATAAATTAGCCTATGTGCTATTCCAGACTATATTCTATCTCTGTGCCAAATTTCAGCCAGATCCGTGCAGCCGTTGGCGCGTGATTGGGTAACAAACATCTATACATCCATACATCCATACATCCATACATCCATCCAAACTTTCGCATTTATAATATTTATTTGATAGCAGACGCCCGCGAATTGGTCCGCGTGAAATAAGTTTTTTAAATTTGCACGGGTATACCTATGACACTCACAAATAATGTGGCTTTCTATTGGTACCAGAATTTTCCAAATCGGTTCAGTAGATCCAGAGATTACCTCCTACAACCTCACAAACTTTAACTATTTATCCTATTTACAATATAAGTATAGGCATAATTTCAATTAGTTTTTCTTTTATTTATTTCCTTTTCGTGGTGTTCGATACATCTGGGGACACGGGAGTGTCCCCGCCAAAGACGAGCCAAAGGAAACGGGGCACTACCTACCTTTTCTCGAAGCGTTTCGTCGAATTTTCGAACCGTCATAGCTTCGGTCCGAATGACGCTAGAAAGCTGAAATTTTCAGGATAAGATGTTGTTGGGGGACTTACCGAATATACCAAGTTTCAATTTTTTAGCATTTATAGTTTCAGTTTATTGATTACCTAAAATACGTCGATTTCGTACTCACTCACTGATGATCATCAACTGAAAAAAGGTACTTCCTGAAGTGCTAGAAGACTGAAATTTGGTATGTAGGCTAGAATTTGCATATAAACAACAGGAAAATTAAGAAATCTGAATCTTTTCATCTCCAACCCCTCGTATAGGGGGTGCAAATCTGACAGCATTTCCTTGTATTTTAGAACAGTCATAACTTCGGTACGGAACATGGTAGAAAGCTGTAATTTTCAGGATAACATGTCGTTGACAGATTTATTAAACTTACCAAGTATCAATCATCTAACATTTATGGTTTCAGATTTATTGGTACTTGAAATACGTAGTTTAGGTTTTTTTTTCACTTTTACGAAAAAAATCAAAATCTCTAGGACTCTAGGGTGGGCCATGAAAAAAGGATTAGCTGAAGTACAGGAAAATCAGCTAAAAAAAATCAAAAAATCTAGGGCGCCTGCCAAAAATAAATGAAATCCCACCAAAAACATTTCATGTAAAATTGGTTGCCAAAGACTCACAAGTGCATAATGCTTTCACTGTTAAAAAGTTATGAGATCTCTAATTAGAGCCAAGCCCGAAGGTGAGCTCCTCTTTGTGCTGCGCATCATAACCCACGGAGTCTGTCTCAAGTTCAAAGTACATAGTTCTAAATGCTCTTTACTGTGTACCAAACTAATAATATTAAATAACATGTAAGTCTATATATAAAACTTGTCCCTAGAACCTCTACATCTTGGTAAAAAGGTACGGCTTGGCCGTTTCGTATATGTCACCCTAACTATTCCTTAATGACTTAAATGTTATGTCAGGAAATGTTCGACGAATATTAAACGGCCAAGCCATACCTTTTTACCAAGATGTAGAGGTTCTAGGGACAAGTTTTATATATAGACTTACATGTTATTTAATATTATTAGTTTGGTACACAGTAAAGAGCATTTAGAACTATGTACTTTGAACTTGAGACAGACTCCGTGGGTTATGATGCGCAGCACAAAGAGGAGCTCACCTTCGGGCTTGGCTCTAATTAGAGATCTCATAACTTTTTAACAGTGAAAGCATTATGCACTTGTGAGTCTTTGGCAACCAATTTTACATGAAATGTTTTTGGTGGGATAAATTATTTAAGAATATTATCTTACTATCTTACTAATATTATAAATGCGAAATTTGGATGGATGTATGGATGTTTGTTACTCAATCACGCGCCAACGGCTGAACGGATCTGGCTGAAATTTGCCACAGAGATATATTGTAGTCTGGAATAGCACATAGGCTACTTTCTATCTCGGAAAATTATAGAGCTCCCGCGGGAACTAAGAAACCTCAATCCACGCAAATGTAGTCGCGGGCATCAGCTAGTACTTAATATACCTAAATAAACAGTCTAGGTTAGGACTTAGGATGTTAGCAAGAAAAGATAGTATAAAGGTGCGTTTTTACGAGAAATGTGCTATGTTACATTGCGAAGCTACAGTTACTCAAATCCACTATAATTAAGCGCTTGATTTTCATAGCTTTGTTAGAGCTATCATAATTACAAGAGTAAATTGATGACCTGGTTCTTCCAATAGGCCTCCTCAAACGTAGGGGGTAGTTTCAACAAGGCCGCAAATAGGCCCTACAAAGTTGTTTATGTTAAAATCGTGATAACTTCGTTGTTTTTAATCCAATTTTCTCGTGCGAGATGTCCCCAGAAAGGTCTCGACGAGCCCCGTCCGGTCGCTTTCGTTGACTTCTCAAAAACGACAAATTCGTTCGCTGATCGCTATCTTTGCTCCCTGTAGGCGCTTGGCTATAGTGCAGCAAGGTTGGGTCCCGTAGTTCCTCGAGAACCGCGACCATGTGGCACGTGTTTGTGTATGCTTCTACTGGAAATGTTCGCGCTCGGAAATTACCTGGGCCTGGAAAAATCTGGTTTTCCGCAACAACTTTAACTGATAAACCCTCTTCAACTGAATAAAAGAAACGACTAGGGTCGTCGATCTGGTTGAGGAGTTATTCGTGCTAGAAGTTGGGGTAAAAATTTGAAGACCTGTAACTCCCGAACGCGTTAGTCGATTTGGGTGGGACAAGCACCGGTGGGGGGGGTCCACGACTGGTCTCTCAGACCCCGTCAGGATAAGAGTTCCAAATGCGCAGGAAAAAAATTTCCCTGCCACGTGGTTTTAGTTATTTGCTTGTACCTCCCTCACTTATTCCTGACAGAAAAAATCTGGAACTTGGATCAGTCGTGGGCTTTATAAAGGCGTGCTAGATAATTAAACAAAAAGTGACACTCACTGATTTTGATTTTGCGGCGCACGCGAGTTTTTGATTTTTAACCTCACTTTTCGGGAAAAAACTATGTTTTTCCCGAATTTCTCGGTGATCTATGGGATAAGTATCAATGAAACTGTACTTACTGCACTTCCACACACAAACTGGTACAAATCTCATCAAAATCGGAGCACTTTTACCTAGATATTGATTTATTTTTTTAATTCGTTAACGCGTTTTTGGCGTTTTCGCCTGCGGGAGGCGCGCAACTCCTAAGAGGTTAGTCCTCTAGACTGCATCATCGCTTACCATCAGGTGAGATTGCTGTCAAGGGCTAACTTGCAGTGTCGCAAAAAAACGGGGTAAGCCTATTTCCATCCTAGGGATGCAACCTATCCCTGTTCCTGTCATAATAGGTTGATAAGATGGATAATTCATGAAAACGGGTCAAAGAGACAGAAAGACACTCTTTCGCATTTATAATATTAGTATGCATAATAAGTATGGATTTTTCTTCAAATTTTACAGTAATTATTACTTACCAACACAGTCAACCTTGGTGAGTAGCGTTAAAATAATAACTCTGCAGTCACTATATTTTATGATATATACATCCTTATGTTTTACGATAAACATCACTATACATAAAACAAGCTTCTTTTCCTGTTTTAGTCGGCAGCATTGTAAAATACTGCTCGCAAAAACACGTAAAAAAACTTGTAGGTGTGGAAAAGCTATACTTTATTGACAGAAGGATAATAAGATAAAGCTATTTTCAAAAAATCCAAATAACTTTTACGTAAACTTGATGTCACTCAAAAATTATCGATTATTTTTGTATAAAATACTTTAAAGTCAAAAATTTCCTGTTGCAATTAGCCATAAAATTGACAAAAAAATTGGCAAAACTCAATTTGAATCAAATTTTAAGTTCAGAAATTTCCGCCTTACCATATTTGAAGTCCAATTTCTCATAATAATGCCCCCTAGAGTGCCAAATTTTTTAACTAATAAGGGAAGAAGCTAAGGAACCCCAAAACTTTTTGAAATAAGTCGGAAGTGAAGTAGACAGGTTTAAGTATTTTTAATCTTAATTCGTCTCTACTTCTGTCGAACGTAAACTTTTCACTTTCGTCAAAATATTCCGACTTGGGTTAATGTTGTGATTGTAATTATTTTATGTAAAGTAGCACACTTCATAGCAAGCATGTTTACAAAAAATGTTCGGAAAATAACTCTAAATAAAAATAAAATTAATTTAACACTCACTCCTACAGAAATCTCACGAAAAAACTTTAAAAAATTATAACTCGAAAACTACCAAAAATCTAGAACATACATGGGGTATTTTCTGATAGTTCTAGGTACGAGAAATCTAAATTTTTTCTTTGGATGTCACTATTTGGGCCACCTGTATTTTATGAAAAAATATAATATAGTGATTTAGCATACTGCATAACATAAAAAGCCGAAAACCTCAAGTGCAAAACTGACTCGCCAATCTTTGTTGAGGGTTGCGTAGCTTAGAAGAAAACATATAAATTGGATAGATTTTATTTTTAAAAAGTCATAGGATTTGATTGATGTCATCCTTGAGTTCCTGCCGGTATTCAGGGACGGCACCTATTTTTTATGCCTGTTTAGTTTTTATTTTTCATAGATACTAGTGACACTGTCACCGGGTCAGATAAATTTGTCGGACTACAAAGTAGAATATAGTCGGCCGGCAGTTTTGATGCACTATTATACACCTTCGTCTCAACCTATAGACGTCCACAGATGGGCGTCTCCTGCATGGATCGCCACAGAGCACGGTTTTGTGTCGCTTGTTTCCAGCGGCTTCCAGCTACTCGCTTGGGATCGTCCGTCCACCTAGAGGAGGGTCAAACGCTGCGCTTCCTGGTGCGGGGCCGCCAATCAAGCACTTTGTGACCCCAACGCCTATCGGTTCTACGAACTATGTGCCCCGCCCTTTGCCACATAAGCTTGTTGACTCTTCGAGCTATGTCTGTTACTCTGGTTCGCCTACGGATCTCCTCATTTCCGATTTGATCAGCCAGGGATACTCCAAGCATAGCTCTCTCCATCACCAGCTGAGTGAGCATGGGACCATAGACCTTAGTGTTTCATATTGATTTCAACTTGATAGCTCCACGCGTTCTCGGAAAAAAGGTACCTAGTTGACAGACAGACGATCTGATAATACGACGTGATCCTATAAAGGTTCCTTTTTTCCTATTGAATTACGGAACCCTAAAAAATCATGGTATAATTAATAATTATGCAATTATTGCATAATGATGCCTTAATATAAGTTATACTCAAATCTACGCTATAAGATAGATAGATAGATAAATTATTTATTGCCACACATAACATAGATATAACTTAATTATTAACAAAAAACAGAAAAAACGCGATAAGATATATTTTAATTAAAATATCCGGGGATCTTATAATAGGCATGATCACTGATTTTGAGAAATGATCGGATTATGTTCGGAAGTATCTACTATTTCGAAAAAATATCTTATTTCATCAGAAAAATAAGGTTTTGTAGATAAAATTGGCATATGAAATTTAAATTTTAAAATTCTCGCCAAAACGCTCGGTGGTGTCATGGCGTCGTTTGTGACGTCACTATTGTTTTTATCAATGTACTCTGTGCAGTGTGCAGTAAACAATAGTGTGATTGTCAAAGCTCGAAAACAAACAATTGTGACGTCATTCGCTTCTTGGTGTTTTATCCAATATGGCGGATTGCTGTATTTTATAGTTTTATTTTATCAAAATAAATAGCAATCTCACTCGAAATCGAAAAATAAATACGTTTTTTATAATCCATGAATCCTATTTCATTAGATAAATTCATAATTTCATTGATTCTTGGTTACTGTCATCATGCCTATTATTATGCTGTGAGATTTTGTTGATAGGTATATTTTTAGGGTTCCGTAACTATTGCATGAAATGGACGCTAGAACACATCGGTTTTTATGGTCATTTGAGTTGACAAAAAATAAATATTATAAACTAGCTGATGCCCGCGACTTCTTCCGCGTGGTTTAAGTTTTTTGTTATTCCCGCGGGAACTCCTTAATTTTCCGGGATAAAAAGTAGCCTATGTCACTCTCCAGCTCCTCAACTATACCCATGCCAAAAATCACGTCAATCCGTTGCTCTGTTGCGGCGTGATTGAAGGACAAACCAACAAACCAACAAACAAAGTGACTTTCGCATTTATAATATTAATAAGTATGATATAATAATGTTTATTATTGTTATTATCAAGCTATACTTTTCCTTTATTGTTTACTAATTTACTAATATATTTCTTTCCGGGATAAAAAGCAACGTACCTATGTAGGTAACGTGATGCAACTCTCTATACCAAATTTCAGGTAGACAAACAGACGATTGCAAAGTAAAAAATCTGAAATAATTTGAGTTAATGGTAGTTTATGTTAACATTACCTGAAAAATACGAGTACCTATAGCGAAGTTTCTAGTCAGGATAGTTTTTGAGCAATCAGCCATAAACATTTACAAACAAACTTAATTTTGCGGTCCGAAATAAAATAAAACAGATATTTTTGTAAACTTTACAGGAAAAATAAGAGGAAACCTCTAGCTAGGACGGTTTTTTATTTAGAAACATAATAACCTTGTCATAATTATTTAAATTCATGCTTATTCCAAGGTTCCGGTCTGTTTTCTCTGAGGTTACCGAACCGACTTATTTTATTGCAGATCAAATTAACCAGCGCATACCATATTACTCGGAAGTATCTATACCAAATCTTGTTTAATAATTGTATGTAAAAATATGTATTTATAATTACTATAATTATGTAGGTAGGTACATCAAACATGTTGTACCTACTTCATTGTAAAAGAAGTTAATTACTTATCTGACGAATGACTAAAGCAATTAAATGAACAACTAAAGACTGTTGTTACACAGCTGTAATAGTAACAACTTATACCTAATTTTAAAAAAATCTTTTCAAAAAATTTATAACCAGTTCCACTCGGGATGACGTAAGGATTCTAAAGATATCCCATACATCCAAATCTGTTGAGGCATTAAGAAGTTACAATAACTTCACTTGAATAAAGAAACTCACATACCTACATAGTTACATGAACCCGAAAATATTACACTCCTTTTTTGGACAGTCGTGTAATAAGCAAAAACACTAAAGAACAAAATCATAAAACTCTAATCATCAATAAATCGACACATCATTCGGTCCACTATAATTATCGAGCTTGGGTCTTCGCTCAGAAGGATTTTCAAGGAACAGGAAGCTTAATTCGCTGTAATCCACCAGAACAGACAAATCTATGTGGTAAGTACAACGTGTACCTTGCGATATGCACTTCCCAATAATCCAGCAATTTGCACCGCCACAAAACACACACAAATGTTCCAAATTACTCTCAACGGACTTCTTTAGGAGTCAGGAGATGTTGACTCGACAGAGCACCAATACTCCACAGCCTATTAACGTACCACTGCTGCTACTGAAAAGAGGGAATTAGAGCTTAGACGCACCACGCTGCGGGTTGGTGGGCTTTAACGAGTAACGACTATTATCATGTTAGTGATAATAACCGGGACTGACGGCAGCACGGAGGTTAAACACCGCCAACTTCCTAACTCCGAGCTAGCACTGAGAATTTCTAATCAGAAAAACCCAACACTTAATTACACACTTACGCCGGTTTCTGAATTGAGAATTTCATGCTGAGTCTGTCTCAAAGACTACTTACGGACTAATTAAGGAAATTTTTGTTTCTGAATTAATATTGGGCTGGTTTCTGAATTAAGCATTCAAGCAAAAACAGCAAGCTCCAACTCTCAAACCTTACACAATATCAATTCAGAAACAAAAATTTGCTTAATTAGTCCTTAAGTAGGTAGTCTTTGAGACAGGCTCAACATGAAATTCTCAATTCAGAAACCGGCCGACAGTCCCACAAAATTTACTGACCCGGTGACAGCGTCGCTGCTATCACACTGTGTTGCTAATAAATACCTATTAAAAAAAAACCGGCCAAGTGCGAGTCGGACTCGCGCACCGAGGGTTCCGTACTCAAGAAGTAGGTACTGAAGCAAAACAATCAGACAAAAACCAATATGTTTATTTGACAACGAGTACGAGGTTTACTGTTAATATCAAAAAAACTATGCTAGTTAGAGCATTGGCTATAGTTTTCCTGTAAAATATACATAAATTCCTATTGACCATAATTATTTCAGATTTTTCGATTGGTAAACTCCGGAGATAAGGGGGGGTAACGGTAATTTTTTAGACTTTTTCCCCGATAAATGAAAAACTATCACGACTAAAAATAATTAAAAATCTGTTTTAGAATGTACAAAGTAAACCCTTTCATATGATACCGCACACAGTACAGTTATCTCACTTTTAAATTTCAACCCTCCGATTTTCCCCCCTTTTTAAATAAGAACAAAAATAATTTCTAATTTTTTTTAATTTCAGTGTCTTTGGGCCACTAATATACACAACTATTCCAAATTTCATGTCGATAGCTTCGGTAGTTACTGAAATAATCGAGTGTGACGGACGGACAGACGGACAGACAGACGGAGAAAGTCGCATAAGGGTTCCATTTTACCATTTTGGTACGGAACCCTAACTAGTTGATCATGCTTCGTCCGCGTGGATAACGGTTTTTAGAATCCCGCGGGAACTCCCCGGGATCTAAACTATCTCTATACAAAATGTCATCAAAATCGGTTGAACAGATGGGCCGTGAAAGCGTAGCAGACAGACAGACAGACGGACAGACAGACACACTTTCAGTTTATAATATTAAATGTGGATATGGATAAAATAAAAACAAAAAGTCATAAAAATTAATACATCTTCAAAATCACTGTCAACTCACTCACAACCCTAGAGCTGTCTTAGTAAGCGGTAGCCCTCGCTATTGACTTGAACGGAACAAGCAGCTTAAAATCTTACGAGCCTTGTAAACGTTAGTCCTTAAGTAGTCGATGAGAAAGACTCAACATGAAATTCTCAATTCAGAAACCGGCCGTATCTCGACAGTGCACGCTTAGAGTCAATATATCCTGAGGATGTGGCGGTGCATATCGCAAGCTACACGTGCAAGCTATACGGTGTACCACATAGATTTGTCTGTTTTATCTTACTTTCCGCAAAGTAACGCCTGCTTGAATCCAATATCAGAATGAGTTTAATTGTCGAATAACAAACGCAATAAAATGAACGAGCAATAAAACCTACTTGCAAATAAGTTTTTTAAAAATCTTTATTAGGTATTTTGTCATTATACAAAATCATGAAATTATGTCATACATATGGGACTAAGAGAGTTCCTAGGAACTAACTAAAGAAGTTAAAATTATCTAGACTAGTTCAGCCATTATAGCGTGATTGAGTAACAAACATGAAACATCCATCCATCTATACATCTATTCATCATCATCATCACTACAGCCTATTAACGTCCCACTGCTGGGCACAGGCCTCCACTCTCATAGGAGAGCGGGAATTAGAGCTTAGACCCACCACGCTGCTCCAATGCGGGTTGCCGGGCTTTAACGACTACTATCATGTTAGTGATAATAACCGGGACCGACGGCTTAACGTGCTATCCGAGGCACGGGGGTGAAACACCGCCAACTTCCAACTCCGGGCTGGCACTGAGAATTTCTTAATTGAAAAATCCAATACCTAACTTTTTATACCCGACCGGGAATCGAACCCAGAACCTCGTGATCCGCAGTCGACTATGCTAACCACTAGACCAACGAGGCAGTTACATCTATTCAAACTTTCGCATTTATAATATTAAGTATAAGTGAGTATAAGTATAGATAAAAAAAAACAGCTTCTACCTACTAAGTATATACCTACCCCACTCGACTTTTTGTAGTAAATCTTATGATGTACCATAGAATACCATACCGTGCCATATTGACCTTCAGTAATACACTCTTTTTCAAATATATGTAAAATAACAAATTGTCCTAAACTCCCCAGGAGTTTTATTTTAAAAGATAATTTTATAGATTACTAGATGATACTCGCGACTTCATCAGCGTGGATTAAGATTTTTGATTCCCGCGGGAACTGTTTAATTTTCCGGGATAAAAAGTAGACTATGTCCTTCCCCTGGATACAAACTGTCCCAATACCAAATTTCATCAAAATCGGTTGAAGAGTTTTTTTTTATGATCCCCGCAGGAACTCTTGAATTTTCCGGGATAAAAAGTAGCCTATGTCCTTCCCCGGGATACAACCTATCCCTGTACCAAATTTCATCAAAATCGGTTGAATAGATGGGCCGTGAAAGCGTAGCAGACAGACAGACAGACAGACACACTTTCGCATTTATAATATTAGTATGGATTTATTTATTTTATGCTAACTAAAGTGATCCTTCCTCAATTCTAGTTTAATGGAATGACCAGCTGCGGATTTGAGCAGAATAACGAATTCCAGCTCCAGCTTTTTATCGTCCGCAGTGATTTGGAACTTTCTGATGACGTGAGCTAAGATGATTTTCATCAGCGTCAGGCCATACGATTTACCTGCAATAGAAGAATCAACCCATAAAAATTCATACCAATTGTGTTATTGCGAAATTATGTTTGTCTTGCTTCATGGCTCATTTCTGCTTCGTCAAAATTGGTTAAAATAAATTCAAATCAAATTTATTTATTTATGAATAGGTACAGTTAAGGTTTGTACCTACATAGATGTTAGTTTTACAGAAGTTATAAATTATAATGTACTAGCTGATGCCTGCGACTACGTCCGCGTGGATTGAGGTTTTTTGGTTCCCGCGGGAACTCCTAAATTTTCTGGGATAAAGAGTATAGCCTATGTGCTATTCCAGACTATAATCTAGGTATCTCTCTGCCAGATATCAGCCAGATCCGTTCAGCCGTTGGCGCGTGATTGATTAACAAACATCCATACATCCATCCATCCAAACTTTCACATTTATAATATTAATATTATTATAATATTAGTAAGACTAGCTAATGCCCGCGACTTCGTACGCGTGGATCGAGGTTCTGTGGATCCCGCGGGAACTCTTTAATTTTTCGGGATAAAAAGTAGCCTATGTGTTAGTCCAGACTGTTATCTATCTCTGTGCCAAGTTTCATCCAGATCCGTTCAGCCGTTCTGGCGTGATTGAGTAACAAACATCCATTTGAGGTTATTTTGGTTCCCACGGAAACTTCTTAATTTTCCGGGATAAAAAGAAGCCTATGTGCTATTCCAGACTATAATCTATCTCTGTGCCAAATTTCAGCCAGATCCGTTTAGCCGTTGGGGCGTGATTGAGTAACAAACATCCATCCATACATATCCATCCATCCATACATCCATCCATCCATACATCCATCCATCCAAACTTTCGCATTTATAATATTTACTAGATGATTCCTGCGACTTCGTCCGCGTGGATCAAATTTTTTCGATTCCCGCGGGAATTCTTAAATTTTCCGGGATAAAAAGTAGCCTATGTCCTTCCCCGGGATACAACCTATCCCTGTACCAAATTTCGGTTGAACAGATGGGCCGTGAAAGCGTAGCAGGCAGACAGACAGACAGACAGACAGACAGGCAGACAGACACACTGTCGCATTTATAATATTAGTATGGATTTGATAGTAAGATTCTACCACAGTGTTGTGTACAAATCTATCAACTTGCTTAACTATGTACAAATTTCGAGCATAAATTATTAAGAACATCTCGCAAAGTATTTACTAAAGATGATAAATTTTGTGGCATTTTAGACATATTTTTATCGTAATTATACCTACCTATTTTTCGATCGAACTATTAAAAAAACAGAATGTTTTTGCCATTTTACTCTATCGAATTCTACAACTACAAATACAATAATTTGAGGTCAGTAAAAAGCCTTGAAGCCTACCAATACAATTCCGCCTCCCAGGTGAGAAGGTCGCGAAAGCCGCTGGATGGCTTGGCACATCATCATCCAGCCAGCGTTCAGGTCTGAACTCATCAGCATCCGGACCCCAATACTCTTTGTTCCGGTTCAACGCCCAGATGTGACCCATTACATGACAGCCCGCTGGTATCGAGTAGTTTTCTGAAAGCATTTTTAAATGATAATTAATTAATTTTCCAACAGGCGTGGATTATGAGTTTATTCAAATTTCGTATATGTGCCACTGGATTGAAACTTATTATATCTAGCTGATGCCGGTGACTTCGTCCGCGTGGTTTAAGCTTCTTTTAATTTTCGCGTGAACTCCTTATTTTCCAGGATAAAAAGTAGCCATATATCCCCACAACCTAGCATCCCATACCCCACAACCCACAACCGTGGCAAACAAACATAATATGCAACTTCCCATAAATTATGAAGAAGTTTTAGGCCGACCTGCACAACACTGCCTAAACCGATTTGTAATTAATTTAGTAATAAGTATTGTTTTTCAACCGATTTCAAAAAAAGGAGGAAGTTCTCAATTCGACTGTATTTTTTTTTTTTTTTTATGTTTGTTACCTCAGAACTTTTGACTGGGTGGACCGATTTGGATGATTCTTTTTTATTTGAAAGGGCATACTTCCCATGTGGTCCCATATAAATTTTATCGAAATGGGTCTAGCGGTTTTTAAAATATCAACAATAAAATAAGTACTTTGTATAGCGTGTGCTTGTTGTTGTAAAGTTGGCGCGGGAGTTTGAAGTCGGTTGTTTAAAAAGAATTTTTTATATTAAATTATGATAGGTTTATTACGGGGTTGACATGAAAAGGACAGAAATAGAGAATTTAACCGCTCGCTTGCTTCGTGCAACGATCGTTTCCAAACTGAAAACGTTGAGCCTTGCTTTTGGCAACGATTGTTGCCAAAATTTATTTTCTATTAAACGACTTTGAACTCTGTTTTATACTCGTTAAGGTTCTCTAAAAACGTTTCTAAAGCATCCTACCATAGATAATCTAACATCTGAATGCAAGTTTGCAACGTCTTAGAACGAAATATTTTATACAGTTGGTATCTAAAGTTTGAAGTAGCGACATTGTGAATTTTTTACTCAGCGTCATTGTGTCTCCACGAAAAAATGCCTTATTTATTCTCATTTATTAGTTTTTATTACATAAGAGGTACCAAATTAATCTAGAATACCTGTTCTATGATATTTTAATATTTTATTCAATGATACTTTATGTAAAATGTGCTAAAATTGAAAGAATTGTCCGCATCTTTGTTGACGTTGTTTGTATACGTATTTAAAGTGGTAATATTATCGCAATTTCTCAAAACTGCGTGATATTATGTGTGAAATAATAAAGTTTAGACATCATTTTAATCATAAAAGGTAAAGTAGTTAGATAATATCTTGTAGATGTGCTGGATTATTTGAATATTTACGACAAGTGAGTAAGTTGTATCGAAATATTGCTCTGGCAACAATCGCTACCAGAAAGCAAAGTAAGATTCACTGTCAGGGTCGGCACTTGGCTTTTTTAAGATACGTTTGTTCTTTTCATTTGACTGTGATGCAGCAGATGTGATTGATGGAATGTAGGTGTTGGTTTTGGGTGTTTTTGTGGTTTTTAAGAAAATTACATTGAGCCTACATCCCTTTATTTATTTATTTTAAATTGTGTTTTTAATACATTCGCCCTGACACAGTTGGCAATGCACTTGGATTCGAGTTTGGTCCGGAGTTCGATTCCCTGTACGAGCCCACTTTGGAATTTTATAAATCCTACGTAATTTCTAAATTGGCTCAGGTCTGGTGGGAGGCCGCAACTGGTTATTCCCTTACCAGCAAAGACGCACCGCCTAGCAAATTAGCGTTCCGGTGCGATGCTGCATAACAACCAGTAGGGAAATAGTCAGTAATCAGTTAGTTCACACAGTTCAGTTCAGAGAGTCAGACAGTGAATGGGCGGGTGACTCAGTGAGTGAGTGAGTGAGTAAGCAAGTGAGTAACTTTTATTTTTTTCGCAAATGTATTAAAATATTGTTATTTTGACAAATATATTTGATTTGATTTGATTTGAAGTCGGTGGCAAATTACTCAGAATTTTAACTTAGAGACACTAACTTAACTGAAGTCGGACTATTTTTTATCAATACGTAATGTTAATAGAATATATAGATACTTTTTTATATTTATTGAAGTTTTATTCAAACCCGGTATGTTAAATAAATCACTTTGGTCAGAGGCAACCCTAGCTTCTACCGCCGCCATCTTGCTACTCTTGACGCTCATTCGAGGTTGTTGCGAGTTTTTAGGTTGTAACTCGTCGTAAGTTTATGCTTTCAAATTAATAAAATCCTAAAGATACTTAGTAGTTTTTTGCCATAAATATAAACATTATTATTAGACCTATTTAAAACATGGTTGAAATTGGTTAAAGGAGAGCATAATATCATCGTAATTATAGTTTGAAATCGCTATCTTTTTCTTTAAAAAAAATCTTCCTTTGGTGTTTTTGTTACTTATTTCAGGAGATTATAGACTTATAGGAAGCTTTTTATATTTTTATTAAAGTTAATAAACTGGACTTTATCATCAAAGTTATATTTTTGTTCTAGGATTTATAGTTTTTGTGTAAATCGGCTATGATTGTCAGTCTAGTTTTAGTGGCGAATTGTGCAACTGTGTGCAAACTGCGCGTGGATTCTTTAATTTTTTTAGGCCCACTTTCTACCACAATAATTTTTGTTTATTGTTAAATAGTACAAATAACTATTCTAGTTTATAAAAATCGTGATAAAATATATACCTATCACGCAAGTTTTTTAGCAATTTCACGTTATTCGACTTAAACCGGCAAAATATGCTCGACCTTAACTTTAGCCTGAATATATAATGTTATACACACAACTTATATCAAAATAACTAACGTTCTTTTGTTCCTTATGTTATCGTCTACACGAGAAGGTAAACAAAAATACGCTAGGCCACTTAAATCCACTGTAAATCAAGTTATAATGAGGGTGGCCGCGCCGAGTGCGTAGTGCTATTATTTCAAGAGCAAAGCTCGACGTTTTTTTTGGAATCGAAAGCAAGCGAGCGGTTAACTAACGACCTCGTGCAAGTGGGCCTTATCTTGTTAAAAATATAGGTAGGTACAACTTTTCAAAATTCAATGCTACGCCATGCTACATAAAATACTATTTTTATGGTAGGGTAAAGGGTTGTCAATAAAACAGAAATCATTCATTTTTATAATCAATAATCAAGACGAAATAAACGCCTGAACTTTCCGTTAGATTACTTATAGGTGTTGTTTTAATTCTGTGAGACGACGTTGTCATTACTTTAACAAAATCATATTTAATCTAGTTTTCCAAAAACAAACTCACATTCGCATTTATAATACTAGTTAGGATACCACATAATCACAACACTTAGTGTAGGTACCTAAAGCACCCTACAGGTAGATTTTATCTTATACTTGCGACATGTGCAGTTCTTTATACGACTGCCTGAAAAAAGGAGTATATTGTTTTCAGGGTTCATGTACGTATGTATGTATGTATGTATGTATGTGAGTTTGTATATTCCACCATAACTTCTATACGTCTGAACCGATTTTGATAAATGAGGTATCGTTAGAATCCTTAGCTTATTTTGGGTGACATAGGCTGGTAAAATTTAAAAAAAAATGATGGGGTGACCATGGTCCCGCATTAAAGACTAAAGTTGAAAAAAATATTCGAAAATAAGATTAACTATATAATCATCATCTAGAAAATGATGAGTAGATTCCAAAAATATATTACACTATAGTTCAATATCCCGAGTGACACGGGCTATAAATTTTTGAAAAATTTAATACGGGCTACGGCAGAGCAGTCGTATGTTTTAATAATTTTAATTATATTCAAGTGAATATAATTTTGTATAGGTACTATTAAATTTTACTTCATAAAAAGTCACTACCTAGCTCTACCAAAATTAGTCAAGACCACTTCAGCGGTTGAGCTGCGAAAAGGTAGCCAACAGACAGACAGACTTTGCATTAATAATATCAGTATGGAAGTATGGATGGAGTTTTATAAACCAACTTACCTAATTGTACTTCTGTAGTAGTGGTTCTGGCTACTACCGTTCCAGAAGGATAAAGCCTTAAGGACTCCTTGATTACTGCCTCCAAGTATGGCAATTTTGGTAAATCTTCTTTGAGGATAGGCCTTGCTTCTTTACCCAGTTCATTAATTATCCTGGTGGCAAAAATACAAAAATGTCCTGGCTGAATTCCATCTTCTGTGTTCCCTTATGATAACATTATGGGGCACTTTATTTAATCGTATGGCAATTGATTTATAATAAGCATTTTATAATAAACTAAGTATTATATTAAATTTTAAATTCATATGTCAATTTTCAATGTCAAATTATTATTATTATTGGTCAATTATGTACTATTATATGTCAACGTCCAAATTCTACAGCCAAGTGACAAAATCAGGAGGGAGGTCAAAAAGGTCTTGCGGCGGTCCTTGGTAAGAATGTGTCGGGCAGCGTCGAATTATATGTTCCATTGTTTGATCCTCCTCACCGCAGCCACAGAGGGCGGAAGGTTTCCACCCCCACTTGTGCAATAGGTAGTTGCAGCGGCCATGCCCTGTTCTCAGCCTGTTTAGACGGCACCACAACTTACGAGGCAGGTGGAAACCATTCGGTTTTGCTGTAGGGTCGGATATGTGCGTTGTTAAGTCTCCAAAGCCCTTCCATTCCTCTCTCCAGCTCTCATCCAGGTTAAAAAGTCTTATCTGATGGGCATCAGAGTATACGGCACGACGGGATTTAAGCCGTTCTGGTGGGGGGTCGCAGAAGGTCTTATGAACATGGAGTTGAGGGTTTGAGTTGATTTTATCGACTTCCCTCCTAAACGCATGTTTCCTTCGTAGGTGTGGGGGTGCAATATGCGACAGTACCGGGAGCCATTGGCGTGGCGTAGACTTGATGGTACCTGAGATGCAGCGCATAGTGTCATTCAGTCTTGAGTCTACCTTATGTACGTGAGCACTGTTCATCCACACTGGGGCACAGTACTCCGCAGCGGAGAAAGCAAGCGCAATGCCAGAGGTCCGTAGGCAGTCCGCAGATGCTCCCCAAGTTGTCCCACACAGCTTATGCACAATGTTATTTCGTGACCCGACCTTCAGAGCTACTTTGTGAAGGTGTTCTTTGTATGTTAAAGATCTGTCAAGAGTAACCCCAAGATACTTTGGGAAAGCGTTATATCGCAATATTTCACCACTAAAGAACACCTTTGGCTGATATCTAGCTAGTTGGTTGTTTAGATCAAAGCAACATACCTCGGTTTTGCTCGCACTAGGGATTAGTCGCCAGGATCTAAAATAATTCGCAAGGACTTCAAGATCATTAGTTAGGATGTCTTCTGCAGTTTGGAAATTCTTGCTTTGGGCTACTAGTGCGATATCATCAGCGTATATGAACTTTATCGCTGTTGTAGCTGGTAGGTCGTGGACGTAAATGTTAAATAGTGTTGGAGCCAGCACGAGAACTTGCGCGAGAACTTGGTCGGTACAGCTCCGGCCACTACGAACCCTGTGGTAGGCCATTTTGAAGATTTTTCCTTTTGCTCTTGCAGTCCCCCAAGAAAACTTCAAATTCTCTATCAGTGAGCATGCTAGAGATGAGGTTGACTATCTCTAAGTTTGGAATAACCTTCAGTAATTTGCAAATTAGTCCCTGCCGCCATACTGTATCATACGCCGCCGTTAGGTCAATGAACACAGCAGTAGATTTCATTTGTTTCTGAAAGCCTGCTTCAATGTGGGAGGTTAGCGCGAGAACTTGATCGGTACAGCTCCGGCCACTACGGAAACCAGCTTGCTCAGTTGGTACGGCTTCTTCCACGTAAGGTGTTATTCTAGTGAGGATCAGGCGTTCCAGAAGCTTTAGAGTACAGCTAAGAAGGGCTATGGGCCTGTAGCTTTCAGCTAGGTCTTCTGGCTTTCCTGGTTTTAGTATTGCAACCACTTTTGCTAGTTTAAATTCCCTAGGCAATCTGTTTTGTTTCAAAATATTTGTGAAAAGGGCGGTAAACCAGCTCACGCTACAGGGTCCCATATGGCACAGGAACTCATTGAAGATGTTATCTGGGCCAGCAGCTTTGTTATTTTTTAGGTACTTGATTGCTTCCGTAGTTTCTAAGATTGTAAAAGGCCTAGACAGCGTCGGGTTACCATAAGGTTTTAACTTCAGAGTTCTGAGTTCCTTCTTTATATTTTTGGTAAACACTTTGTCTCGCTTTGCCCTAGTGACCTCTACCATCCTAGCAGCAATAGCATCTGGTTTTATCTTTGAATTATGCTTCGGAGGATGCTGTTTGCCTGTCAAAGCATGTAGGGTTTTCCATGCTTTTCTGCTAGACCTCGTAAAATCCATGTTGGATACCGTTAATTCCCATTTATCTCTCCGGTTTTTGTCCAAAGACTGGAGAAGTTTTGATCCAATAGCGTGGTCACCATTGGCTTGATATTCATTGAATAAATTTTCACTTTCATGACTCCATCCAGGTATGTATTCCTTCCGGTAACCTCTGGGAATATTTCGCTTTGCAGCTTTTATTATGAGTTCCACGACTTTGTGATAGTTTGAAGCAATGGGTTCCAGGTTAGCCTTGGCCACGTCTAAATCCAAATTCTCACGGAACCCGTTGGGGCACTTCAAAGGGCGGATAAGCAAAATAAAAAGCCGGTAACGCACCAGTGCGGCGGTTCCACTGGTGCTGAAAATGTTGATGCGTGGCGGTACTTACTTAACTTTAGGTGACTTGCTCTTTTGCGCGCCATATCTTCAATTTAAAAAAAAAACTGCCACGGCGGCCAATTTATAGCAATCTCTAGAGATCCATCCCATCTGTGCGGGAGAGATTAGACGCCCGAACGACATCTTTACGTGCTCTCTGAGGTACGGGGGTGGAACACCCCAAAATTCCTAACTCCAAGCTAGTATTTAAAGGACTCATTATTGAGAGAGTATTTCTTGTAAGAAAACTCCTGTACTTTATACCAGGACCGATGGCTTTACAGTGTACCGTGGATGAAACGCATTTAAAGTCAATTTTAGAAGTGTAATGTCAGGAATGTCAGTCTCCCATCCAGTTACCGTGTTAAATAAACGTTGCTTAAGGTCTATGAGCCGGATACACCACGACCTTCACCGATCTGTTAACCAGATGAAACATACTTTTTATTTTTGTTTAATAATAGAAAAATATGCCTAAAATAGATTTCCTATCAAAATCCTGACCAGGCTATTTTTAAACTAATTAATAAAAAATATTTGACAAGTTTATTGTAGGCATCGCGTTTCTTATAAAATTACCTTTATTATCTATCTTCTTCTTCTTCTATATTCTATCTTCTATATATATATAAACATTCTTTTCAAAAAACCGACTTCCAAAGCCACTGTAAAGTAAAAAATGTACCTACCTACCTAGTGTACCTACTCTTAATCCAGTACCCTGCAGCATCGGAGTTGAGGAGTTGGGACTTGGGTTTAAGTATAAAGTCGTCGCTTGACACCTAAAATATGAATTCTCCATAAAAAAATCCTAAATCGCTATTTTTAAGGAGTTCTGTACCCTGCAGCATCTGAGTTGAGGATTTGGGACTCAGAGTTGTATCGTATACACGTGACTTGATACCTACTATATGAATTCACCATCAAAATTTCCTAACTCACTAGTTTTGATGATTTCATGTAGTACGGTACACCTACAGCATCAGGATTGAGGATTTGGAGTCAGAATTTTTTATGGGACCACCTTGTGAGCTTTCTCTAACCAATGAAAAAAAAATTGTTCAAATCGGTTTAGAAACCACGGAGATATGCACCGACATACATTTAAAAAAAAAAGATACGCGCCGAATTGAGAACCTCCTCCTTTTTTGGAAGTCGGTTAAAAAGCGAAATACCACTCATTCACTGACTGACTCACTGACTGACTAATCACGATATCTCAAGAACTATAAAGCGTACGGGCTTGAAATTTGGAAGGTAGATTCCTTCTACGGTGTAGACGCCAGCTAAGAAAGAGTTTTGAGAAAGTCCACCCCTAAGGGGTTAAAATGGGGGTTGGAAGTTTGTATGAAAGTTCTTTGTTTTTGAAGTTAGAGGCATGAAAATTTACAATTTAGTTATAAGTTATAAATAATAAAAACCTGTGTAAGCAATTTTACGAAAATGTACCCCAATAGGGGTGAAATGGGGGTTGGAAGCTTACATAAGAGTTCCAAGTTTTTGAAGTTAGAGACTTGAAAATCGGGATTTAGGTTATTAGTTTCAGGTTATATTAAATTGTATAAGCAATTTTAGGAAAATCTACCCCACAGAAGGAAAATTTCTATGATTTTGAAGTATAGACATGAAAATCAGCATTTAAGTGTAAAACGTGCATAAGCTATATAAATCCTTTATAGATACGCTGTTTGCAGCGGGAAAATTTATAATTTCATAGGAAAAATTGTACGCGGACTAAGTCGCGGGCGACCTCTAGTACTATATATAGCTCAGATACCTGGCAACTGGCAAGCGGGTATAAACAAGTAAGTTAATATAGTTATATATATCAAAATATAGGTAATTTTATAACAAACGCGATGGTATATCATTGCCCACAATAATTAAGGCGTATTTATCTATTATTGAATATAAATAAAAAGTATGTTTCATCTGGTTAACAGATCGGTGAAGGTCGTGGTGTATCCGGCTCCAAATACTATTAACATAACCGTAATCGACTAATGCGCTGTTACAACTAGCCGACACGTCTCACTGAATTTTTTTTTTTTGCTGGCTTGCGCTTGACGAGAATTATGTTTAGTGCAAAGCAATGATGATGTCTAGGTTGGAATGCGCTTGCCTATAAGATTCTCTCTTGCCTTGAAGGTACCTAAGTTATACGTGGCAGAAAACACGTACCTAAGTTACCTAAGTTATACGTTTTTAAGTAATGCAAACGAAATCATTCATTTTTATATATCTTACTCATTATAAACTTTCTCTTGAACAATCGGATAGCTGCCAACACAAACCAAAGCAAGCAGAACTGTAGGTGCCGTAGTGTCAAAACCAGCAAGCATTACGTTATCAATAATTTGTCTTAATTGTAAATCGGTTAACGTATTACTGTCGTTTTCTTCATTCGTTGTGTTCTCCAACAGTATTTCTAGACAACTCTGGAATTTTGCTCCTGAAATAAAATTAATTTTAGTTTAAAACTGAGAAATTTTATGTACCCAAAAGCGACAACAGCGGACTGGGGCCTTATTACGTAATAATTATTGCTACAATGCAATGTAACGATCCTAATCACCTTTTATTGTTTAATAAATGTCATTGAGACAGCAAGAATACCTCAATACCTCAATAGTATGTCAATCACAACAATAATTTGAGACTATAAGATTATTAATCGGTGCAGGTTTTACATTTAGGTACAACAGGGGGCATCGCATAAAAGAGCATTATTTCAAAACTAGATTGCCCGCGACTTCATCCGCGTGGATTAAGGTTTTCGATTCCCGCGGCGACTCTTTGATTTCTGGGATAAGAGTAGTCTATGTCCTTCCCCGGGATACAAACTATCCCTATACCAAATTTGATCAAAATCGGTTGAATAGATGGGCCGTGAAAGCGTTAAAGACAGACAGACATACTTTCGTATTTATAATATTAGGTATGGATGACATCCCTAAATTAAGTACTATAGTTCTTAAACACGAACGTCAACAATATTAAAATAACACGGCTTTGAGACATGGGCCCGTATTCTCTAACTCAGTGACTATCAAAAATGAAAGCCACTGACATATATGCAATATCCATTGAAGGTTTACTATGAAATAAAAAGTAACATTTCATGGTAAACCTTCAATGGATATTACATATATGTCAGTGGCTTTCATTTTTGATAGTCACTGAGTTAGAGAATACGGGCCATGGTGTATGCACCCTGGGCGGGTTTCTTATAATTGGCGCTTGTTTGTTGTTTTTAGGCGCTTATTGGGAAACCAGCAACTAGAAGACGAGTAATATCGCGAGCGAAGCAAGCGAGTATTTGTTAGTTATTATTGCAGAAACTATCCTTACGGGCCTCCAAAATATGCAGCTCCTATAACATACCGATAATATTTCGGCCTGATTTGGAACTTTGATGAGAATTTTTACAAGTTTGCTACCCCTTTAGAGCTTAGGGCGGCTCGCCACCATATCTATTCAGGGCTCTTTCCCGCTCCTATTAGTCCGCTCCTGCTTAAATTTCTGCAACTTATTAAAATTACCTTTGTTTTGATAGTCCGCTTTATAATCATTTTTGTTAAAAATTTCTGCCTTCTTTTGTTTGACCATCTGCAATTTTTCAAAATAATGATTTTACAAAGAAGTCGTAGGTAGAAATCCATACTAATATTATAAATGCGAAAGTGTGTGTTTGTCTGTCTGCTACGCTTTCACGGCCCATCTATTCAACCGATTTTGATGAAATTTGGTATAGCGGTAGATTACATCATCCATACATTAGCGGTAGTATCATCATACATACATTAGAGAAAGGTCAAAGGAGGCTACTTTTATACCGGAAAATTAAGAAGTCTAAACAAGTACCTAGTATAAAAATAAACACGCTTTTGCGCTCGCTTGTAGTAATAGCAGTTAGAACCACTAGTAAACAAACAGACAAGATTTGAGTTCACAAGATCCTTGGGTAATTAATAATATAACAACCTTGCATTGGAAATCACCAAATTGAAAGACCCGCCACTACTAGTTGTGACCATTGTTCCGTGGTGATATAGAATATAGATCTGCGTCCAGCACTGGATGTTAATTATACCACTGTTTTGACGACGTCCCTGGCGCAGTGTAGAGCGCTGTTGCCTTAACGTGGGACGTCCCGGGTTCGATACCCGGATCCTTGATCTTTAATGATTAATTCGAAATAACTTTTGTTTATGTAAGGTCTCAGATTAAATCACAATAGTCGGAACGCGATAACGCCTTTTTTGAGTTTTCCATGAATTTCTCGATAATTTTATGCAGTTACTATACGATTTTATGACCACTTTTTTTAATTACGTCATACTTCATTTAACTGAGTAGCAAATGGTATTAATTTAGTAATGAAATTTTCATTTTTCCTATCCTAAAACGTCGGAACAGAAAACAATGTTTCAGTACTTCGACCCTTAAGTAAAAAGTCAAAGATGACATTGAAATAGAATGTACTAAAATTCTACATCAATGAAAGATGATAATTAATCTAAGGTCACAGTGTGTATTAGAACTTCAAAATTGTCACTGTCACTTTCACTTTGATCAAGTTTGTTTGTGATTAGAATATTGTCTATGATGAATAATTGTGTTTTTAGATTATTGTCAACTGTGTTTACAACATTACCTGATCAGATAAACTCCATATTATTTTGAGCGCTTCGTCCTGTTCCTTCTTTAACGTGCTGAAATTGTTAAACACGAAGTCTAATATATTCCAAGGATATCTGAATCTATCAGTCATGGTTTGCATAACCTTTTCCACAGCTTTCGAGTAACTGTCTGTGATGAGGTCTTCCCCGTCGATATTCATACCCATTGTAGTCTCTACAAAAACAATCGTTTTATTATGTTTAATGCGCTTTTATAATTTTAGAAGTTTGATAACCATTTAAAAGTATAGATTAAACAAAAAAAAGCGTTGAAATTAATGACGTCACAACCATGTATTTCATAAAAACTTCCAAACTAAGTTTACTTAAGTTTGATAAACAGTTGCTGATTTGATCGAGTTGTCAATTGTCATCATCCCTATTCTCAGTAGGGCGGTTATGTAAAACCTGCATCAATCATTGTTACAGTCTCAATTGTTTTGATTGGCTGATTATTCTTGCTGCGTCAATGGATTTTGGCCGATAGTGGAATGAATTTTGGCCAATAGTGGAAGAACGATCACTTTAAAAATAGCTATTATTTGTAGACAATCGCCCTGAGCTACGTCAGATACCTTACTTTCTCAGCGCAAGCAAAGTTCCACCATAGACTGCATCATCACTCTATCTTCCTATCTATCAATCGCTCGACGTCACCTGCAGTTCAGACCATACGCAACGTTCAGTTCATAAAAACATGTGTCTTCAAATATTTTATTTTTTAAATATTAAGCCAGCGCTTGGCTGCAATCAGACTTGCTTGCAAGTTGCAAGTGGTGATGCAGCCTAAGGAAAAGCGCTTGCCTTGAAGATGCCTATTCACTCTGGATTTGAAGGTACCTATATTAAAAGAGGAGGGGAATACGAAAGCCAGAAGGGTATTCCATATCCTAGTGGTTCGAATCATACTAATATTATAAATGCGAAGGTCAGTTTGTTTGTTGGTTTGTTGGTTTGTTGGTTTGTTGGTTTGTTGGTGTCCTTCAATCACGCTGCAACAGAGCAACGGATCGACGTGATTTTTGGCATGGGTATAGTTGAGGACCTACTTTTTATCCCGGAAAATTGAGGAGTTCCCGCGATAATCCAAAAAAACTTATTCCACGCGTACGAAGTCGCGGGCATCAGCTAGTTAGGAATAAAAATAAGTAGGTACATATCGACGTAAGAAAACGTATTTGCTGTAAGTAGCAAAAATGGCGTAAGTAGACTGAATACACAGCTATATTCGGAAAAAAATTCTGCGTCGAATGGTCTGGGCACACGAGTATATATCCGACTCTGTGGTCTGGGTCTCATATCGCTACGACGGCAAACATTTTTAAAATAGGGTATAATTTTGAAAAGTTTACGTGTTCAATTTGCTGTAAGTCACTAAAAAAACGATGTTTTAACACTCTTTTAACTTACATCAAAAGTGCAGTTTATTATTAGCATCTGATATAACTTACAGCATTCTTATGGAATGAAAGTAACATGTGAAAAGATTACTTACAGCATTCTTTTAGTCTGTAATTTAAGTTTGCGATAAGGTTACAGTACTTTTCTATTGATGCTTTTAAAAATATTTTCTTTGTTACTACATTTTAGCGAAATACAAATACTTAGAAAATAAGAAATAACACATTTTTTAAGGTAAGAATGATATAATTAATGTACATTTATAGTACGGGACTAATAAACATTGACCCTAAAAAAAAATGTAAAGCTGAACCTTACCTGACCTCTTAAAAATCCGCGGGCGTTCCCCCTCACACCCCCAAACGTCTCCCCAACCGAAGTTTTTTGTAATTTTCTCAAAAAATATTAGTGCTAGAAAAAAACTTTCTCTGGCGAAAATTATCTTCATTAAATTATCTACAAAATAATATTATATTTACTTTCGGAGATATGTTAACCCTTTATGCACGAAAAGAAAATATTTTGCATGTATGGCTTTTTGTAATGTAGTTTCTTGTGATTTCCATAAAAACTGATAGAGCTACAAAAATGTTGTCTGAAGCAAAATGAAAGGCTATTAAATTAGCTATAAAATAATATGTAGTTTATTTTGATCAAAGTAATAGTTTTTAAGATATGCCTACCTATTGTGTAAGATAAAGAAAATAATATGCAAATACCGTGTACGTTGTTTTTAATTTTCGAAAAAAAATTACAGAGTTAGGAAAAACTGACTGAAGCAGTAAGAAACATAGTAAAATTACCTACAAAATAGTATTTAGTTCATTTTGATAGCACTAATAATTTCGGAAATATACCTGTCATAGTTAACATGAAAGCAATATTGCTCAAAATTTTATATGTTTTCTGTAATTTCTAGAAAACTATTAGAGCTAGGCAAAAAACTCTCAGAAAAAAAAAAAAAACACCATTTAACCACTTATTTAAAAAATTTAGTTTATACAGATAGGACTAATAATTTAGAATATATATCCATGTATAGTGTACGAAAAAAAAAAAAAAAATTGCTAGAATCCTATGTTATTGCAATTTCCACAAATACTATTAGAGCTGGGAAAAATCCTCGGAAGAATAATTAATTTCACTAAATTACCCACAAAAAAGTCTTATGGTGAATTTAGATAGGACCCATAGTTCGAGAAATATGGCAACCTATATTCCAAGTTTTTTTTTGTTTTTTCAACAACCGTGGTTATATTTTTGAATTTTCACAGAAACTACTAGAACTAGGAAAAAAAACATAAGAAGCAAAAATGAACTTCATTAAATTGTATTCAAAATAGTTTATAGTTTATTTTGATAAAACTAATAGTTTCGGAAATATGGCTGCCTAACTGGAATAAAAAACAAAACCTTGTGTGTAAGAACCGGTGGTAGTCATGTAGACTTAGCATAATACTACATAATAAATAGAAATTAACCCATAAATGTAACATATTTTTATAACATCCCCTCCTCCCACAACCCCCTTCCCCCCTTCCATAACCCCCCTCCACCTCCCACAGAACCCCTCCCACCCTCCACAACCCATTGCCCTCCATCACCCACAACCCCCTCCTCTCTGTGGTGGTGTTGTTTTGTAGATAGATAAAGATATCATGATTATTACTATTAGTTTATTGTATTATAACATCGATGATTTTCCAATAAAATGTCATGCACATTTTCGATCGTAATATTTCCGAAAATATTAGGTCTATTGAAATTAAATAAAAAACATTTTGTAGACGATTTTATGAACTTTCATTTTGTTCTTGTAGTTTTTTTCCTAGCTCTTAAACTTTTCGTGTAAATCACAAGAAAATTAAACAATTATTCACAAAAATAAATAATACGCAATATAAGCCGGCATATTTCCAAAACTATTTGTCCTAAATTATGAAGGCCGGCAGGTGGAGGTTAAAGAAAATCCGAAATTTTCTTATAATTAAAATTTAATGAATAGTTTTACAATTAAAATTCTTATAGGTAATTACTTATGTACGTGCGAACTAGTCCGAAGTAAGGAAAATAGTCGTCCGTGAGAATACTTAATCTAACACTTTCACTTGCTGTAACCCTACGCGCTGATGAAGCGCAAACGTAATCTAAAAGACGTAGGGCTGGCGCTGTCTTAGAGTTCCAGGGTTATCACTTTAACACTTCCCCTCGCAGATCTGCAACTATTGCAGCACTTTTAGGGAAAAAGTTGCAGGATGAGATGGATGGATGGATGTTTCAGCTGCAGTTGGTATTTTCGATAGATCTTCACCTCCGGTGGCTGGCTGTGTTACGACTAGGCTGCGTCTCTTCATATAGCGGCGAATGAGAATGATTACTGTGAGTATAATTAAACTCAGAAGAAGTACATATAAGGGGATGGTTGTATGATAGACGGCGTCAGAGTGGCCGGTAATAGGAATCAGTGTTTGCAGCTCTACATTTTTTTGAATATCATGAAGATAGTGGAGATTGATTGAATTAATCTTAACTTGCGGTAATTTTAAGGTTGAGTCGATAGATGAGCTGTTTACCGAAGTTAGTAAAATCTTCATTGGGTGGCCGCGAAGTTCATCGTCTGCATTGACCAAAGTGAATTCATCGGTGCGTAAGAGACAGTTGTGTGGTATAGTAGCTAGATAACTGCCATTCAAAGTTATGTAATCGTTTCTTCCGCATTTAAGGCTTACTTTTGTTGCGTTTGGGAATGTAATTGAATAATGTTGGTCGTCTAATTTTTCCATGCCTTCTTTTGACAGCGATACTGTGGTTATTTTACACGACTTGTCTATGAGTTGGCTTGTGATGAGCGTCGAAATGCAGTCTGGTGTAGTGCGGACCCGATGGTTGAGGCTTGCTTTACAAAGATATCGGGCAGTATTACCAAGCTTCGGGCATTCAGCCTCTATGTACACATGCATATACCCATTGGTTGCAATGAACGGAAATGGAGGGATAAGGATTTGATTTTGACTATTAGGTAATATGGATAATTTGTAAAGATTGAAATTTTGGGGAGCTACTATCGGGAATCTTAGAACTATAACTATTCTTTTTTCTGAATAATATGACCCTGAACGTATAATGTTATAATATTCGCGAAGTTCTAAATCTAATAATTGATTCTTACTATATATTGTACCTAATCTACTTATCATTACTCTTAAAATATCAATCCCTATCATTATATGGTGTGCGGTAGCTGTACGCGTAAACGCTAATATGTCTTCAATTTTTCGAAGAGTAAGTAAAACTTCATCTATGTTATCGTTTAAAATATCTAAAAGTTGAGCAAATTTCGCAAATCTAAGAGTAACCAACTTGGTATCGGTCTCTACATTCATTAAGTATAGGATAGTTTTATTAATCTCTATCTGGTTATGAGCTAACTTATCTACTACTTGGGAGTACTCTGCCATCCAGTCCTTACTAAGACTTATATGCTGATTAGTTTCTAAAATTATTTTATCTTGGTTAAATTCCAGAGTTTTTAATGCGCTATTATATCTAATTGCATCATTATAATCTAAGTTGCCTGTTATGGCTTTGATTATAGATCCTAATCCATTTATCAGACCCCTTTTGACACGACCCGGTTCAAAACTTTTAAGGTAATATGAGGCTTTATCTAATTTTTGAATCAAATATTGGACACGAGATTCATAAAGTGAAAATGTATAATCATCGAAATGATTTTCTATATCGGTTATTTGATCTCTTACGTTGTTAATTTTAATTTCTATATCATTTATTTCTATATACTGCAGAAAGGTGTGGTAGTGAGTAATGAGGTTCATGCATCCAAGATTAAATGGTAATAGCCCAGGACCATCCTTCATACTTTCAAGTTTTATCTCTTGACTCGCCGCTAGTTGGGTTGTCATTACGAGCAGCAGCAGTATCCTGTAACAAGTTTGCACTTTTTGGAACTCGTTTCAGACGTGATTTTGCGACGGGCTGACGTTTTCTAGAGGTATAGATATGTATAGGTAAATTAGTTACTACAGTGTCCTGCGTAAAACGGGGAGCTAATTTTTGTCTAGAAGCTTGCGGATTATTAATAAAGATTTGTTGCTGGGGTGCTAAATCAACTACAGGTTCTCTATCTCTATTCCGATGATCTATAATTTGTGTTCGATCAGCAAGAGAGGCTTCATTAACAATATTATATACCTTTTTCATTTGTTCTTTATGGTTTTGGATGTATAACTGGAATAATTGTTCAGATAAATTAAAGTCTAACGGGTCCCGTGGGTCAGTATGTCCAATAATTAAATCATATGGTCTACATTTAGTAAAGCTATGGATGGAGCTGTTATAAGCTAGCAAAGCATATGGCATAAGATTGGTCACTGGTTCATCGCGCTTTTGTAATCTAAGGATTCTTAAATGTTCCAATATGGTAGAGTGAAATCTTTCGATATTACCGTTTTCATTAGGAGCATGAGCCGAAGTCTTATGGTGAGCAATCTTATGTAGTTTGCAAAATTCTACAAATAATTGGTTGGTAAATTCGGTTCCCTGATCAGTTACTATTCTGAAAGGAAGCCGGTGATGCGTGCTGTAATTCAGTAGAGCCTGTATTACACTAATTGCAGTTCCGTCCCTTAAATGATATGCCTGCCCATATTTTGAAAATACATCTATAAAAGTTACATATTTTTCATATTCTGCTGTAAAAAGATCCATATGTAGTACTTCAAAAGGTCGAGTTGGTGGTGGCACTATATTAAATTGTTGGTGAATCGGGTGTCTATCATATTTAGCTTGGCCACATATAGAGCACTCATTTATAAATTTTGTAATGTGATCTTTCATCTTTGGCCAGTAATATCGCCTAGAAAGTGCTAAGTAGGATTCATTAATACCACGATGGTTCGTTTTTCCATCGTGATAGTGTTTTATTATCTCTTGTTGTCTAAGATAGTCATTAATGTTATCCATTTCAGATTTTACTAATACAAGATTCATAGAGGAGCTTCTAAATTTACTTTGTAAAATTGGAACTATCGAATACATACCAAGAGGTGGTGTTACAAGAATTGCAGTTTTAATATTTGGGCGCACAAATTCTTTAATTACACTAACTAAATCCTCCTCTAAATTATTTTCTGAAACCTGGGCGGAGACGCGTGTATGTGTTTCAAACGGCTTAGAAATTTTAGGTCGCCGTTTCACTTCACTTACTATGTCAATATGCAATTGCTTTTGATATTTATTTAAAGGATCATCGACTATTGGAATTTCTAATATGGGGTTTTCATGAGAAGTGTGAGCAGTTTCCGTTGACGAATTGGGTGTTAAAGCAGTTTCAGTTGAAGAACCACGAATAAATACGGGTGATGGAGCAGTTTCAGTGGAAGAACTATGAGCTGGTGACGGTGATCTCTCTGTTGGGTTGACAATCATTGAATCGGATTCCTCGTTATAAATTTCAACTCTAGATAAAGCATCAGCGTTCGTGTTGCTTTTGCCTTTCTTATAAATCACTGTGTAATCAAATTCACTAAGCTTTAAACGCCAACGGGTAAGGCGAGAGTTGGGCTCTTTCAAGTTCATAACCCACTGTAAGGGCTTATGATCAGTGAGGATTTTAAATTTGCGACCAAACAGGTAAGGCCGAAAATACTTCGTTGCCCAAACGATGGCTAGTAACTCTTTTTCAATCGTGCTATAATTTAATTCGCTACTATTTAGTGTACGAGACGCGTAAGAGATAGGTTTATCCGAACCAATCGGCCCTTGCGATAAAATAGCACCCAGCGCGACATTTGATGCATCTGTGGTGAGTATGAACTCTTTTTCAAAATCGGGGTATTGCAATATCGGGTCATTGGATAATAGCAATTTGCATTTCTCGAAGCAATTTATATATTCGGAATTCAACACTATTTTAATTCCCTTTTTCAAGCATTGAGTAAAAGGTTTTGTTATCCGTGCAAAATCTGGAATAAACTTACGGTAATATCCAAGTAAGCCTAAAAATTGTTTGATCTGCTTTGGAGTTTTGGGTATAGGATACTTCTCAATTGCAGATATTTTATCAGGATTCGGTTTTATTCCATCTTTACTAATAATATGTCCTAAGTATGCAGTTTCTAACTTCAAAAATTCCGATTTGTCCATCTGAATTTTGAAATTTGATTCGCGAAGGCGCTGAAACACTTTTTCTAGATTTATAATATGTTCCTGAAGGCTTGTGCTAAAGACTATTATATCGTCCAAATAGACAAGACAAATAACGTTTTGTAACCCGCGCAAGACATTATCCATCACTCGCTGGAAAGTGGATGGAGAATTCTTAAGACCCATGGGCATCCGTAAGAATTCGAAGTGCCCGTGTTCTACGTTAAAAGCTGTTTTAGGGGTATCATTAGGGTCCATCTCTACTTGGTAGAACCCACTGGCCAAATCGAGTGTGGTAAAATACTGACATTTGCCTAATTTATCTAATACGTCAGCTATATTAGGAATAGGATACTTGTCGTTTATGGTCTTCTCGTTCAATTTGCGAAAGTCAACGACTAGTCTCCATTTCTGTTTGCCAGAAGCATCTGACTTTTTGGGCACGACCCAAATAGGAGAGCTCCATGCTGAATCCGATGGTTTAATTATCCCTTGACTTAACATCCTTTCTATTTGGTCTCTAACTTCTTCGCGATGCACATGTGGATAACGGTAGCTTTTCGTATAAATTGGAATTTCATCAGTTGTTCTAATACAATGTTTGATTTTATTAGTGAAAGTAAGAGTTTCTCCCTCTATATAAAAAATATCTGCATACTTAGCGCATAAAATTTCCAGATTAGTTCGTTCTTCAGGATTTAAATGATTTGTACGTAGTCGTGCTAGAACTTCCTTCGTGCGAACTGGTAATGTTATTTTATCAAAGCTTTCGATGTTATTAATTTCGGTATTAATCGATCTATCCATTGAAAAGATAGCGTCATTTTGAGTCGGGTTCAATACTTCTAAGATACCGCGATTTTTCTTAACAGATGTTAAACAGCTAGGTATTATGCAATTCGAAATTTTTTGTTCGGGAACTAGGACATCGCCATCTTTACTATTAATCGGTACCCTAACCAGTTTAGAACTATTGGCTGGAATTATATCTTCGTAAAGGTTAACATTTTTGGAGTCATACATTACTATGGGATTAATAGCAAATTTAGTAATGAGGAATTTATCTTTCAAGTCTATTTTAGCTTCCCATTTGTTAAGTAGGTCTAGTCCAATTAAGCCATCGAAATAATTGTGGAATTTGTATACGAATAGAGTAATATCATCGGAGTCACCGAGTTCTTCGAAACATGGCAAGGTTATTGAATAATCACTTTTTGTAGTTGCGTGCACATTAGTAACCTCGAATGGGTCGTAGTTTAACGGAATATTAGAAAAATAATTTTCAACCACTTCGGGACTAATAAAAGATTGATTGGCACCTGTGTCTAAAAGAAATTTAAGGGGTGGCTCACTGATTTGGATAAAACAGAGTTGCCGCTGAATCTGAAAATTAATCTCTATGTTGGCTTTTTTGGTTCCGTTGCTAACCGAAAATTTTCATCATTAGAACCTTCTGTTTTTTTTTCATTTTCTTCCAATGCAGGGTTCGTAGAGCAAGGGTAGAGTTCATAATTATTATAATTATAATTATCTGGATATTGGTCATAGGTGTGATCTTGGCTATAGTTATCGCTCTCATAGTAATTATAATTTTGATCATAATCATAATCGTAATCGAATTCATTGAAATTAACTTCACGCGCCTTCATGTAATTTGTAGGGGGCGGATTGCCAAATCTGCGCCAGTCATGACCTGATGGAGGCAATGGCTTAGTGTCAAAACGATTTACGCCACTCATAGGTGTCGATCCGTTCGATGCTCGATTAAGATTAGGGTTTCGTGGGGGCAGTCTAAATAGGTTACTATTAGGGTTATAATTAGGCGGAAGGGCACGAAACATTTGTTGCGTACGGTTAGGCATTCTATTAAATTGTGGCCGATTATTATAATTATTATAGATAGGCATAGGCATTCTATGGGGTTGGGGCATATTCATCTTAAATTGCTGTGGCTGTGGAATATTTGCAAACGGTTTCTGCCAATTAGTTTGCATGGTAGGTATATGAGGCACACTAGAATTAGATAACCCTTTAGGTAGACTGTCGTTTCTTTGTTGAAGGTATAGCGTATTCTGTTCTTCCTGAACATACTCTAATGCTTTTTCAATAGTTTCTGGTCTCATGCACCTAACACGAGAACCCAGGGGTTCCTTAAGTCCGCGAAGAAAAGCTTGCATCGTTAACTTTTTGTATAAATCGCGCTTTGCCTCAATAGTCGTTTGCACGGACTCATGCAAGGTGACATAGGTCATTACGGTGCTAAAAAGGGTCTGACAACGTTCGTAGTACTCCATAGGAGTACTATTTCCCTGAACCTGTATAGCTATATCATTGTAGAGGGCGGATTCGTCTCTCTGGTCGGCAAAGTTATTAATAAGAGCACTTCTAATACCCTGCCAATTTTCAGCGATGCCATTGGAATTAATAAAACGGGCTGCAGGCCCTGTGATTTTATTGAGTATACCACTAAGCAGAGATATATTACAAAGTTCAAAACCTGGCTCGTCTTTTATATATGCGATAACTAGTTGGTCACAAAGTCGTATAAATCTAGTGAGGACATGAGGGTTGCCATCGAACTCGGGCAGGACCCTCAAAGCCTTATGAATTGTGTCGGGATTATAACTCATATCTAAATCTATATTAATATCTATATTTCTGTTGCTATCTAAATTGGCCCTACGAGACTGCCTTGGAGATGCAGCTCTAGGGTATCCTTTTCTGGGATGGAAAATTTTGTATGAGATACTTAGGCACTAGGATATGAAGCAACACAATGGGTAATTTCGTGTACTTACATTTTTTCCGGATATCTTTTTTTTTCTTGTCTCGAAGTCTGGAGACGCTCCACCTGCGACTCTTCAAGGTTCTTGAACAATATATTCGACGAAGGCTTAAAAGCCAACCAGCCTCGCGGGGCTAGATTTTCCGGAAATTTTCCGGAAATTTTCCGAATTTCTCGCGCCGCGGACTGTCCCGAATATCCTACTACACCTGCGCCAATTATGAAGGCCGGCAGGTGGAGGTTAAAGAAAATCCGAAATTTTCTTATAATTAAAATTTAATGAATAGTTTTACAATTAAAATTCTTATAGGTAATTACTTATGTACGTGCGAACTAGTCCGAAGTAAGGAAAATAGTCGTCCGTGAGAATACTTAATCTAACACTTTCACTTGCTGTAACCCTACGCGCTGATGAAGCGCAAACGTAATCTAAAAGACGTAGGGCTGGCGCTGTCTTAGAGTTCCAGGGTTATCACTTTAACACCTATCATAATAATTTAAATGCCATTTGGTAGTTTATTTAATGTAGAATATTTTCGCCATAGATGGTTTTTTTCTAGCACTAATATTTTTTGAGAAAATTACAAAAAACTGTGGTTGGGGAGACGTTTGGGGGGGTGGGGGGAACGCCCGCGGCCTAGGGAGGGGGAATTTTAAAGAGTTACTTCTCAGACCCCAAGGAACACTATTGTGCCAAAAATCAGCTTTAAGTTTTTTATTTTAGGGTTCCCATACAACGCTTGCATAAGTAGCCTGAGCTATTAAGGCATTGTTTGACATTTTACTTACAACGAAATTGGTTACGCCATCGAATTTGGTGCAAGACGCCCTTTGAAAAGTAATAAAAAGGTATGTTCTTAGAGAGCACGCTATATTTTTATGTAACAGTAATAAACAAAATAATAAACTTACAGCATTTTATTTGTACCACACATAAAAGTATTCTTTATTTATATCAATTAAGTGGTATCAGTAATTTTTTAGAATTAGTCTTAGGTACATCTCTTTAATAGTACGTTATTTATTAAAGATTTCAATTACAGCATTTTAAATGTCTGGAAATATGCGGAATTAGCTATCTCCATAGAAGTCACTAAACTACTTACAACGTTCTTTAGATCTTTAAAATGAAAATTAAATTGCTGTAAGTAATGAAAAGCCTACTGCTAATAACTTAAACAAAAATTTTTTCATTGCTATTCATGAGTAATACTTTAACAAAACCGTGTTCCAAAAATCATCTTTCTGTCACTGATAAATAAAAAGATATGATTTTTTTTCTAACTTTCTTAAAGTTTTTTGGCTCTGGTGAAAAGTTGGGTTTTGGCTACTTACAGCAAATACGTTTTCTTGCATCGATATAGGTACATACTTGTAGCTGATTGTTACTCACGGCTTACAGTTTCCAAAAGATTTCGTGTTATTATCTTGGTGAAGTCCATTTCTGTGTCCACATGGTTAGCCATGGTCTCCGTGAGACGCGCCGCTTGCTGGTTGAACAAATGAATATACCCCTCTAATACGTTTGGTTTGAAAGCTGCGTCCAAGATTCTTCTGTTGCGTTTCCAAACTGGTACTGTGAAAATGATATTTTTGAAATTATAAACGAGGCTTTATCATGAAGCAGTGATAGCCTACCTAGTGGCTTAGACACCCGAACTCATTATGGGGTCGCAGGTTCAATCCCAGGCACGCCCCTTTGATTTTTCCAATTTATATGTGTGTTAAGAATTATTGGAACGAAGTTCCTTGTCGCGCGTTACGAAAGGGGGCTAGACGGAAAAAAATTAAGACCAAAAGTTATAACGACACTTTTTGGTTGTACTTGTGTTGTTGACTTCAAGTTGTTGAAAATAAAAAAACACTTTTTATGAAAAGATGATTTTAGTTGCTATGACTACTTGTGTTGCTGACTTCAAGTTGTTTAAAATTAAAAGGCGAAATAATTTTAAAGAATTATGTTTTCAATAGTTACATAGGCTAGTTAATTGTTCCATCTGAGTGTCCAAGTTCCTTTCGATTAATTAGTGAAGGTATTGTAATAAAATTTACACAGAGAAACAAGCGCATCGGCTTTCTAGCTATATTCAGATCTTATATGTGTTAAGAAATTAAATATTACTGAAACGGCGAAGGAAAACATCGTGAGAATTTAAATATAGAGTGTGTGTGTTCCATCGTATTATTTCGTGTCACCGCTTCGAAAGATGGTGATGATGATTTTTAATCTATACCTACTAAATGCAAAAGTTCGGATGGACAATGGATAGATGTTTGTTACTCAATCACGCCAGAACGACTAAACGGATCTGGATCAAATGTGGCACGGCAATCAGATAACACATAGGCTACTTTTTGTCCCGGAAAATTAAACAGTTCCCGCGGGAACCTAAAAACCTCAATCCCACGCGGATGAAGTCGCGGGCATCAACTAGTACCCACGGCCATAAATTAAAGGCAACATACCACTAGCTGCAACGATTTCACTGCCAACATAAGGCTTTATCATATCGTATATGAACATTTTGTCCAGGCATCGGGTTAGCACTGTTGACATATCCGCTGCTGAAGAGATTACTGGAAAACGAACAATGAACTTAATATAGCTACCTTATTTCTATGAGAATAACAATAAGAAGTAATAAAGCCTCCAAATTCAAATTAAATCAAGTAATTAATGGTTTTTATTCAAATAAACTTTTACAAGTGCAAAAACTTTTACAAAAACTTTTTCGTGCCAACTTGAGCGACTATCAGAAGTAGGTACCTATACAATTTGCAAATGCACGATGTTTGCTAGGCATGATAATATTTTATTGAGAAAAAATTAATCACATTTTAATGATAAAACAATATATATTAAAACAATAATTTATTTTAATGTTACTGTCAACAGGGAAATCAAAACCCGTACGAGTATACCTCCCACTAGTGCTATTGCGGATCTTTTTGGAATCTTCACAGGCTAATTGACAACTTGGTTTCGTTTGGGAATTAGTTAATTTAACACTTTTGGACTGGTGGACATAATTTTGGCTCACATCTGTAGTTTAGCAACGTATTACGTTGCACATGTCTGGTGGCAAACTCTTAAATGGAAATGGTGCCCAATTGGCCCAATGCTCGTGTACCTAACTGGATTGCTATCCAGTTAGGTACACGAGCATTGGGCCGAGGCATAAGGCCGAGCCTTTGGGCTAAATAAGCACTAGCTCTTATGTCAACTTTTTAAATTCTTATACATGTCAGCCCTTGACAGCGATCTCACCTGATGGTAAGTGATGATGTAGTCTAAGATTAACGGCAACGGGCTAACCTGATGGGGTACCTACGGCAATTACAAGGTTAAAACCCATATACTTACTCCTAATGATTATACACGGTATCGTACGGCGTACCGGAACGCTAAACCGCTTGGTGGTTTGTATTTGCCGGTACGGTGGTAAATAGCAACGGCCGAAGCCTCGCACCAGACTAGACCAGAGAAAGTTCAGAAATTACAAATTCCCAAATTGGCCTTGCCGGGAATCGAATCCGGGACCTCCTTTGATAAGACCATAGAGCTCACCACTACGCCAGGGAGGTCGACAAACCTGACCTCACCTGAGGCATGAATGTACCTTGGAATAGTGTATAATTACCATAAACAACGACTGGTCCAAAGATTAATTTTGCAACGCCACCATTGTTATTCGTCCATTCTCCCATGTAAACGAGTCTCTGAAATATATCTGTAAAGATAAAAACCCATTAGGTACCTACTTAAGTACACTTCTACCACAGTCTAAAGATATGTGTACGTTTTTCCTAGAAGTCGTTTCAACGGAGGCGTCCAGACAGAGCAACGCTGCGTGGTGTCAGGAACGTGAGTCGTGACGGTAGAAATTGGCAGAATCAGAGTTGAAAGCTTATGGAGGTAGATTTTAAATTAGATAGATCCGTTATCCGCCCCGGCTTCGCACAGCTGGGCTCATGGAACAGGGAATCTGCTTAGTACTAAACATGGAAACTCCAAGTTGGCGTGAACCGTATAACCATAGATGAGTTACTAAGACCCATCTGCCGTTAGAGAGTCTGTAAGTCGTAGTCGGAACGTCAATGTGATTTTGACGACACTGGTTCCCATAGAAAATTGTCTGTATACGCGTTCTACCAACTATTCTCCCAAGTATGTCGCCACAGAGACCAATAGGTATCTGATACGCCATCTGCGCGGGAGATATTATACTAGGTGCACAAGTGTACGTGCAAACACAGGTGCACTTTCCATCCCCTACTCTCATAGCCCGATGGAATGGAAAATCCGACACGACCGGATAGAGATGATGCGCAGGACCGGCGACCGGCGTCCTTTCCACGGCAGGGCGATGAAAAAGGGGCCGACATCCAACTCTGGGCTAGTACTTTCAGGTTATACATTTATTACTTAATCTATGGCTAGTACTGAGAATTTCTGTTCAGAAAAACCTAAAATTTAATATTTTGTGGCCCGACCCGGGAATCGAACCCAGGACCTCGTCAGTAGAAGTCGAACAAGCTAACCAATAATGACCAACCGAAAACATTGTCCAGACTGTCAGCAATTTAAAAGGCTTTATTATTATTATCAATGCATTTTTAATGTAATAGGTATGTGTTAAATATCACCAAATATTAAATCACTTACCCCTCATATTGATATTATACAATCCAATTTCGAATATAGACAGAGCATTTGGTATGGTCAGTATTGAATTGTTTAACTGGGAATTCACATAGCGCAAATAAAAACAGATTAATGTAAAAACAATAAACAAAAATAAATAAATAAACATTTCGATTGAGCTCACAAAATGTGAACAACTCTCAAAGCGACTTTTTGTACACTGATCAAGTACATAATTAAGTATAACCGGTAGCCGGTAACTTCGTCATAGAGGTTGAGGTCATAGCCCCTGAGGAAACTACGCAATTTAGCCTTTCCAACGAAGTACGAAGTACTTACGCTTAAATTTTATACTGTTGGAGAGGCAAACCATTTATATATATATATATATATATATGTCGGGGGAGAAGCCAGAAGGGCGTCGAACTCGCAACCCGATCTGATTAGTTTTATGATAATATTAGCAATTTATTGTTAAAGTTTATTAATTGTTTCTAACATCGTGAGATTTAAAGAGGAGTTTATAGATTTAAAAGGCTAGTCTTGGCCGCATGTACTAGTTAGTTTCCTATTTATTTTTATGCAGAGATTTTGCTGTTTAATTACTCTTAAATCTAACAATGATTTGTTTTAATAATTTTAGAGACTAGTTGGGCTCGGTTAACACTGTAGTTAAGTGATTTGTTAATAATAAGAGTTTCAATTGTTTACCCGCTATATCGTTCCACTAATCGGGGCGAGTCGGCTATTGTAACGCCGCGAGCTGCCGTTGGGGGCGCGATAGTGCGCTTTAAAAGCATTGTAATGGCCGATTAGGATAATAATTGTTGGAGCTCTGGTAAGCGAAAGGTTGTAAGACCAATTTCTACTTATTACTTATTACTTAATTATTGTGTGCCTAGGTTTTAGTTTGATTTTAGACCAAACTAACTTTGTTTATTATTGTTTAAGTTGTGATAAATAATTGTGAATCGGTTTCCATCTTGAATATCGTAAACTAAGTTAATATTGTAAAAATGATTGTCAAATCTTTTAAAAAGAGCTTTCGCAGAGTTTCTCGCCAGCTCTTCTCTGTCAGAGTGACCTTCCGAGCTGGTGGTAGACTCATTTGATCATTTGAATAAAAACCATCTGAATTTAACATCTAAATCGGTGTTTCTTTTAAGTAATTAAGGATTAGAATCTGTGAGGTTAAATTATTATTATTAAACTACCTACGTACCTACCCACGTATGGTAATTATCGTAATATTTCATTTGATCACCTTTGCTATTAGTGATTCTCTTAATTGTGACAATAGTAAGGCTTTTGCAAGTCAGTGATGGATTAACTATTATAAGCATTACTTACAACCTACGCCTTATAGTGGCGTAGTGTTTCTATCAGTTGCATTTATAGATAGTCTATTTATTTTAGTGATTGCAAATACCAGTGATAGACTAGGCAACTATTAAAATCAGTGATTAAAGCTATTCATTCAAATAGTAACCTTTAGTTGCAATCTGTGACGTATCTGCATTTGCGGTGGTCATTGTCAAGATCGGAACGTTAATCTAGTTCTGCTTTTCGATAATTAACTTCGGTGCCTCATTTGGATGGCACTTGCTTGTGATATTAGTTCTAGTACTGTAGATAGTGACAGCATAGACGGTGACCTACTTTAGGGTCAGCGGTTCTGCTGATTTAAAAGAAAAATGTGACGCGCTTTACCGACGCGTCACGTTTTTTCTGACATAGGCCGCCGTTCAAATGCGACTTATTATATATTATACCTATATATATATATATATTAATACTAGCGGACGTCCGCGACTTCGTTCGCGTGGCATAAGTTTTTTAATCCCCATAGGCATTCCTTAATTTCCGGGATAAAGAGAACCCATGAAAAAAAACCCGTCGATCCGTTGCTCTGTTGCGGCGTGATTGAAGGACTATTTAACGTCCTTTGGGATAGAATTTATAAAAACTGTGGATTATGTATTTCATAATTTAAACCGGTAGCCCAAATATCAAGTTTCACGGCTATTTAACTTGAAAAACGTCGGTCTTTTACACCAACTTACAACCCCCATTTTACCCGTTTGGGGGTAGAATTTTGAAAAACTGTTACACACGTACTTCTTTATATTATACCGAAAGCCAAAATACCAAGTTTCGTTGTTATAACTTGAAAAATATGTTGATAAATGAAGGACATTCATCGCCTATTTCACCCCTTTGGGAGTCGAATTTTCAAAAATGGTGAAACACATACGTCTGCAGATCTAACTGAAAGCCCAATTGCTAAGTTTCATCACTATAACTTGAGAAATCAAGGACTTTCATACAAACTTTCAACCCCTATTTTACCCCTTTAGGGGTGGAATTTTGAAAAACTGTGAAACACGTATTTCTTTATTTTTTATCGATAACTCATATACTAAGTTTCATGGATATAACTTGAGAAATGACGGACTTTCATACAAACTTTCAACCCCTATTTCACCCCCTTAGGGGTGGAATTTTGAAAAATCCTTCCTTAGTGAGCGCCTACGTTACAAAAGGAAGCTACTGTCAAAATTTCAAGTCTCTAACCCTAGCGGTTTAGGCTGTGCGTTGATATATAAGTCAGTCAGTCAGTCAGTCAGTCAGTCAGGACTTTGAATTTTATATAATATATAGATTAATACTATTTCCTTATTACATTATTATAACACTTACTATTATTTTCTACACTTCTTTCTCCGAAAAACATTTGATTGCAGACAATGGACGTCGGAAAATGATTGATTTTCTGGGATAGGTACTTAAATTAATGCAGACTAGGTATGTCCTATCCCGCCTATCTCTGTATTAAATTCCGTTAATATCGGTTGAACAGATGGGGCGTGAAAATATAGCAGACACATAGACACACTTTCACATCCCACCACTACAGCCCATTAACGTCCCACTGCTGGGCACAGGCCTCCACTCTCATAGGAGAGAGGGATTTAGAGCTATAGGACGCACCACGCTGCTCCAATGCGGGTTGGCGGGCTTTAACGACTATTATCATGTTAGTGATAATAACCGGAACCGACGGCTTAACGTGCTCTCCGAGGCACGGGGGTCAAACACCGCCAACTTCCTAACTCCGGGCTAGTACTGAGAATTTCTAGCCAACTGCCTTGTTTGTATAGTGGATAACATGGTCGACTACGGCCGACGAGGTCCTGGGTTCGAGTCCCGGGTCAGGCCATAATTAAGTATTGCGTTTTTCTTTCACATCCAGTTAAACTTATAATAAAACTTTTTTTTTGTCCACTACAAGTTAGCCCTTGACTGCGATCTCACCTGATGGTAAGTGATGATGCTGTCTAAGATAGTAGCGGGCTATCTTGTTAGGGGCATGGCAGTTATATTAAACCCATACCCCTATTCGGTTTCTACACGGCATCGTACCGGAACGCTGAATCGCTTGGCGGCACGTCTTTGCCGGTAGGGTGGTAACTAGCCACGGCCAAAGCCTCCCACCAGGCCAGACCAAGAAAAATTCAGAAATTATTAATTCCTAAATTGACCCTGCCGGGGATCGAACCCGGATCCTCCGCACATTAAGACAACAGCGCTACATACTGCGCCACAGAGGTCTTCGATTTACCAACTAAGGATACAACAATATCTACAAATTAATACTCAAAAACCGGCCAAGTGCGAGTCGGACTCGCGCACCGAGGGTTCCGTACTCAAGAAGTAGGTATAATTACCTTTGTTAATGAACCGCAAAACTAACTTTGTTTGTAGAGGTTTACTGTTAATATCAAAAAATTACGTTTGTTGCATGGGAGCCCCCCTTTAATACTTACTTTATTGATATTTAATTATTTATTTTGAAAGGTAATATACAAGTTAATATTCTGTGAAAATTTGAACCGTCTACCTGTTACCGTTTTTAATATTGAGCAAAAAAATACGAAACAAGTGCGAGTCGGACTCGCGCACCGAGGGTTCCGTACTCAAGAAGTAGGTACCTTTGTTAATGAACCGCAAAACTAACTTTGTTTGTAGAGGTTTACTGTTAATATCAAAAAATTACGTTTGTTGTATGGGAGCCCCCCTTTAATATTTACTTTATTGATATTTAATTATTTATTTTGAAAGGTAATATACAAGTTAATATTCTGTGAAAATTTGAACCGTCTACCTGTTACCGTTTTTAATATTGAGCAAAAAAATACGAAAAAAACACGTTTATTGTATGGGGACCCCCCTTAATATATATATTTTTTTAATTTTTAGTATTTGTTGTTATAGCGGCAACGGAAATACATCATTTGTGAAAATTTCAGCTTTCTAGCTATCACGGTCTATGAGATACAGCCTGGAGACAGACAGACAGACAGACAGACAGACAGACAGACAGCGGAGTCTTAGTAATAGGGTCCCGTTTTTACCCTATGGGTACGGAACCCTAAAAAACACGTTTATTGTATGGGGACCCCCCTTAATATATATATTTTTTTAATTTTTAGTATTTGTTGTTATAGCGGCAACGGAAATACATCATTTGTGAAAATTTCAGCTTTCTAGCTATCACGGTCTATGAGATACAGCCTGGAGACAGACAGACAGACAGACAGACAGACAGACAGACAGACAGACAGACAGACAGACAGACAGACAGACAGACAGACAGCGGAGTCTTAGTAATAGGGTCCCGTTTTTACCCTTTGGGTACGGAACCCTAAAAACCGGCCAAGTGCGAGTCGGACTCGCGCACCGAGGGTTCCGTACTCAAGAAGTAGGTATAATTACCTTTGTTAACTAACCGCAAAACTAACTTTGTTTGTAGAGGTTTACTGTTAATATCAAAAAATTACGTTTGTTGTATGGGATCCCCCCTTTAATATTTACTTTATTGATATTTAATTATTTATTTTGAAAGGTAATATACAAGTTAATATTCTGTGAAAATTTGAACCGTCTATACCTGTTACCGTTTTTAATATTGAGCAAAAAAATACGAAAAAAACACGTTTATTGTATGGGGACCCCCCTTAATATATATTTTTTTTTAATTTTTAGTATTTGTTGTTATAGCGGCAACGGAAATACATCATTTGTGAAAATTTCAGCTTTCTAGCTATCACGGTCTATGAGATACAGCCTGGAGACAGACAGACAGACAGACAGACAGACAGACAGACAGACAGACAGCGGAGTCTTAGTAATAGGGTCCCGTTTTTACCCTTTGGGTACGGAACCCTAAAAAGCGTCCTCAATCGCTTACACAAACACAGCTACAGATAATATAGACTGAGACACCAAACGGTTCACAAAAACCAACCATATGTTTTTATTATTAGGATTAAATTTTGTAATAAAAGTTCGACACATACGACATTTTGCAATGAATCAGCGGAATACTTTTGTGTTCCGATATAAAGTGCTATAAGAGTCGCCAATTTTGTATTTGTTTTTTTTTAATACTTTGTTGGTGATAGGTGATTATCTTATGTTATTAGGTGTATTAAATATTTTATTTACGTATTTTGAATAGGAAACAGTTTCTTCTTGGCAGGATAAAAATTTCATTAAGTAGTAAGATGTCGCGGGTTCGAATCCCTCTCACGAAATTCGCGAATTAAAATCCGTACTAATATTATAAATGCGAAAGTTTGTTTGTCTGTCTGTCTGTTTGTCTACTACGCTTTACCGGCCCCTCTTTTAAACCAATTTTAATGAAATATGGTATAGGAATATGGTATATTCAACAAAGGAGGAGGTTCTCAATTCGGCGCATATAAAAAAAAAAAAAATTATGTACACTGATTTCTAAGATGTTTCTTAACCAAATTGAAAAAAAAACTGACTGTCTGCCTGCTACGCCCGGCCCATCATTTCAACAGATTTGGTATGGATTTGGTACGGCTGAAATTTGGTATTTGGTATGGAGGTAGGTTATATCCCGGGGAAGGACAGCTATCTAAGGAAGGGTAAGCTACTTTTTATCCCGGAAAATTAAAGAGAATCTAGTCTAGTCCATCCATACTAATATTATAAATGCAAAAGTGTGTCTGTCTGTCTGTCTGTCTGCTACGCTTTCACGGCCCATCTGTTCAACCGATTTTGATGAAATTTGGTACAGGGATAAGTTGTATCCCGGGAAAGGACAAAGGCAAAAGTAGCCTTTGTCCTCCCGGAAAATTCAAGAGTTCCCGCGGGAAACAAAAAAACTTAATCCACGCGGACGAACTCGCGGGAATCATCTAAATAGTTCTTAATAAATACAAAAACTAGTGATAAAAAAAGAAAAAAAGGACCTTGAAATAAATTTAACTTATTATAAACCTGTCAAAACCACATACATTTACTCTGCATTCATCTCGCGCGCGAACTGTTGTACATGATGAAATTGTGTTCTTGTGAGGGCATTGGTTTTTGTAAATCTTACTAATATTATAAATGCGAAAGTTTGGATGGATGTATGGATGTATGGATGGATGGATGGATGTATGGATGTTTGTTATTCAATCACGCCCCAACGGCTGAACAGATCTGGCTGAAATTTGGCACAGAGATAGATTATAGTCTGGAATAGCACATAGGCCTTTTATCCCGGAAAATTAAAGAGTTCCTGCGGGAACCAAAAATCCTCAATCCACGCGGACGAAGTTGCGGGCATCAGCTTCTAAATTAATATTTACAAGAAACTGCAATATTAATAAAGTTTGCGATATTACCCAAAAATCGATTTAAACATTTTTTATGATTACCTTAACTGCCAGATATCGATTTTGAAAGAATTATTCCTTATCTAAGGAATTCTAAACATACCCATATTAATTTATCAAAGAAATGGGCATTTGAATTGTACCAGTTTACAACTTCAATATAAGGAAAATAAAAATAAACTACTCCATATTTTTTGTACCCATTTCGCTGCGACGCGCCTCTATCGCGTTCTTTATTGGCGCGTAAACCTGGGTAAGCGTGTGAACGTGATAGCTGCGCATTTGAAATATTGTACCTAATAATGATGACAAAATAATTAATTTAGGTACGATTGCGTGATTATTTCGCTACTATACCGTAAAGTGAATGTATATAAAGTACTAGCGGATGCTCGCGACTTCGTTCGCGTGGTATAAGTTTGTTTTCCCACAGGCACTCCTTCATTTTCCGGGATAAAAATTAGCCTATTCCACTCTCCAGGTCCTCAACTACCCGTTGCTCTGTTGCGGCGTCATTGAAGGACCAACTCTCTATTTCACCCGTTCGGGGGTAGAATTTTCAAAAACTTATTTCTTTATTTTTAACCAGTAGCTCACATGCCAAGTTTCATGGCTATAACTTGAGAAATGAAGGACTTTCATACAAACTTCCGACTCCTACTTTACCCCTTCGAGGGTCGAATTTTCAAAAACTGTGAAATACCTATGTATTTCTTTATTTCCAACCCGCAGCTCATATATCAAGTTTCATGGCTATAACTTGAGAAATAAAGGACTTTCATACAAACTGTCAACCCCTATTTTACCCCTTTAGGGGTGGAATTTTGAAAAACTGTAAAATACATTTTTTTTTTAAATCCAATTCAAGTTAGCCCTTGACTGCGATCTCACCTGATGGTAAGTGACGATGCAGTCTAGGATGGTAGCGGGCTAACCTGTTGGGGGCATGGCAGTTATATTAAACCCACGCCCCTATTCGGTTTCTACACGGCATCGTACCGGAACGCTAAATCGCTTGGCGGCACGTCTTTGCTGGTAGGGTGGTAACTAGCCACGGCTGAAGCCTCCCACCAGGCCAGACCAGGGAAAATTCAGAAATTATAAATTCCCAAATTGACCCTGCCGGGGATCGAACCCGGGACCTCCGCACGTTAAGGCAACAGCGCTACACACTGCGCCACGGAGGTCGTTGATATTTCCTTATTTTTAACCGGTAGCTCACATACCAAGTTTCATGGCTATAACTTGAGAAATGAAGGACTTTCATACAAATTTCCAACCCCTATTTTACCCCTTTGGGGGTGGAATTTTGAAAAACTGTGAAACACGTACTTCTTTTTTTTTAACCGGTAGCTCACATACCAAGTTTCTTGGCTATAACTTGAGAAATGAAGGACTTTCATACAAACTACCAACCCCTATTTTACCACTTTAGGGGTAGAATTTTGAAAAACTGTGACACACGTAATTGTTTATTTTTTACCTTTAGCCAAAATTTCAAGTTTCGTTGATATAACTTGTAAAATACCTTGAGAAATGAAGGCCTTTGATACCAACTTTCATCCGCCATTTCACCCCTTTGGGGGTTGAATTATCAAAAACTGTGAAATATGTTTAAAAAAAAGAAGTATGGGTTTCACAGTTTTTGAAAATTCGAACCCCAAAGGGGTGAAATAGGGGATGAAATTTGGTATAAAAGGCCTTAATTTCTCAAGATATTTTACAAGTTATTTCAACGTTACTTTGTATTTTGGCTTTCGGTAAAAAATAAAGAAGTACATGTGTCACAGTTTTTCAAAATTTCACCTCTAAAGGGGTAAAATAAGGGTTGGAAATTTGTATGAAAGTCCTTCATTTCTCAAGTTATAGCCAAGAAACTTGGTACGTGAGCTACTGGTTAAAAATAAAGAAATACGTATTTCACAATTTTTCAAAATTCCACCCCCAAAGGGGTAAAATAGGGGTTTAAAGTTTGTATGAAAGTCCTTCATTTCTCAAGCTATAGCCATGAAAGTTAGTATAAGAGCTGCGAGTTGAAAATTAAGAAATACATATTTCACAGTTTTTGAAAATTCAACCCCCAAAGGGGTGAAATGGCGGATGAAAGTTGGTATCAAAGGCCTTCATTTCTCAAGGTATTTTACAAGTTATATCAACGAAACTTAGTATTTTGGCTATAAATAAAAAATAAAGAATAACGTGTGTCACAGTTTTTAAAAATTCCACCCCCAAACGGGTAAAATAGGGGTTTTAAGTTGGTGTAAAAGGCCGCCGTTTTGCCGTTTTTCAAGTTATAGCCATGAAACTTGACGTTTGGGCAACGGGTTTAAATTATGAAATACATAGGTAATTCACAGTTATTGAAAATTCTTTCCCAAAGGACGTTAAATAGTCCTTCAATCATGCTGCAACAGAGCAACGGATGTTTTTTTGTGCACAGGTTCTTTTTATCCCGGAAAGTTAAGGAATACCTGTGGGAGTTATAAAACGTATGCCACGCGAACGAAGTCGCGGGCGTCCGCTAGTATATATATAAAATCGTTAAGGGATAAACGCACAGCCTAAACCGCTGAGGTTAGAAACTTGAAATTTTGACAGTAGGTTCCTTTTGTGACGTAGGCGCTCATTAAGAAAGGATTTTTCAAAATTCCACCCCTAAGGGGGTGAAATAGGGAGTGAAAGTTTGTATGAAAGTCCGTCATTTCTCAAGTTATATTGATAAAACTTGGTATACGAGCTACTGGTTGAAAATAAAGAAAAAGGTGTTTCATAGTTTTTAAAAATTCTACCCCCGAAGGGGTGAAATAGGGGATGAGAGTTTGCATGAAAGTCCTTCATTTCTCAAGATATTCTCGAGTTATATAAACGAAACTTGGTATTTTGGCTAAAGGTAAAAAATAAAGAATTACGTGTGTCACAGTTTTTCAAAATTCAACCCCTAAAGTGGTAAAATAGGGGTTGAAAATTTTATGAAACCTATAGCCATGAAACTTGGTATATGAGCTGCGGGTTGAAATATAAGAAATACGTATTTCACAGTTTTTGAAAATTCAACCCCCAAAGGGGTGAAATGGGGGATGAAAGTTGGTATAAAAGGCCTTCATTCCTCAAGGTATTTTCCAAGTTATATCAACGAAATTTTATAATTTTATTACAGTGCTTCACACACGAGGATAGTTTCTAAACTTACTTAAACATACATATCGAAAATTCCGGAACCGGCACGATTTGAACCTGCGTCTCTCTGGGAATCGCGCCCTGAGCGCCTTTGACAACTAGGCCACGGTTCACTTACCTACCAGTGCCGAAATTTGAGATATGCATCTGTAATCCAGTCTTCTAACGCGACTGTTTATGCCATCCAGTAGCGATACATTGCAGTATCGAAACTACTTTCAAGGCCCATATTCGATGGAACTCATTGAACGAGGAATGACATATTTTGCGTTAAACTAAATTTTATAATTTTATTACAGTGCTTCACACACGAGGATAGTTTCTAAACTTACTTAAACATACATATCGAAAATTCCGGAACCGGCAGGATTTGAACCTGCGTCTCTCTGGGAATCGCGCCCTGAGCGCCTTTGACCACTAGGCCACGGTTCACTTACCTACCAGTGCCGAAATTTGAGATATGCATCTGTAATCCAGTCTTCTAACGCGACTGTTTATGCCATCCAGTAGCGATACATTGCAGTATCGAAACTACTTTCAAGGCCCATATTCGATGGAACTCATTGAACGAGGAATGACATATTTTGCGTTAAACTAAAGTAGTTTTGATACTGCAATGTATCGCTACTGGATGGCATAAACAGTCGCGTTAGAAGACTGGATTACAGATGCATATCTCAAATTTCGGCACTGGTAGGTAAGTGAACCGTGGCCTAGTGGTCAAAGGCGCTCAGGGCGCGATTCCCAGAGAGACGCAGGTTCAAATCCTGCCGGTTCCGGAATTTTCGATATGTATGTTTAAGTAAGTTTAGAAACTATCCTCGTGTGTGAAGCACTGTAATAAAATTATAAAATTTAGTTTAACGCAAAATATGTCATTCCTCGTTCAATGAGTTCCATCGAATATGGGCCTTGAAAGTAGTTTCGATACTGCAATGTATCGCTACTGGATGGCATAAACAGTCGCGTTAGAAGACTGGATTACAGATGCATATCTCAAATTTCGGCACTGGTAGGTAAGTGAACCGTGGCCTAGTGGTCAAAGGCGCTCAGGGCGCGATTCCCAGAGAGACGCAGGTTCAAATCCTGCCGGTTCCGGAATTTTCGATATGTATGTTTAAGTAAGTTTAGAAACTATCCTCGTGTGTGAAGCACTGTAATAAAATTATAAAATTTAGTTTAACGCAAAATATGTCATTCCTCGTTCAATGAGTTCCATCGAATATGGGCCTTGAAAGTAGTTTCGATACTGCAATGTATCGCTACTGGATGGCATAAACAGTCGCGTTAGAAGACTGGATTACAGATGCATATCTCAAATTTCGGCACTGGTAGGTAAGTGAACCGTGGCCTAGTGGTCAAAGGCGCTCAGGGCGCGATTCCCAGAGAGACGCAGGTTCAAATCCTGCCGGTTCCGGAATTTTCGATATGTATGTTTAAGTAAGTTTAGAAACTATCCTCGTGTGTGAAGCACTGTAATAAAATTATAAAATTTAGTTTAACGCAAAATATGTCATTCCTCGTTCAATGAGTTCCATCGAATATGGGCCTTGAAAGTAGTTTCGATACTGCAATGTATCGCTACTGGATGGCATAAACAGTCGCGTTAGAAGACTGGATTACAGATGCATATCTCAAATTTCGGCACTGGTAGGTAAGTGAACCGTAGCCTAGTGGTCAAAGGCGCTCAGGGCGCGATTCCCAGAGAGACGCAGGTTCAAATCCTGCCGGTTCCGGAATTTTCGATATGTATGTTTAAGTAAGTTTAGAAACTATCCTCGTGTGTGAAGCACTGTAATAAAATTATAAAATTTAGTTTAACGCAAAATATGTCATTCCTCGTTCAATGAGTTCCATCGAATATGGGCCTTGAAAGTAGTTTCGATACTGCAATGTATCGCTACTGGATGGCATAAACAGTCGCGTTAGAAGACTGGATTACAGATGCATATCTCAAATTTCGGCACTGGTAGGTAAGTGAACCGTGGCCTAGTGGTCAAAGGCGCTCAGGGCGCGATTCCCAGAGAGACGCAGGTTCAAATCCTGCCGGTTCCGGAATTTTCGATATGTAGGTTTAAGTAAGTTTAGAAACTATCCTCGTGTGTGAAGCACTGTAATAAAATTATAAAATTTAGTTTAACGCAAAATATGTCATTCCTCGTTCAATGAGTTCCATCGAATATGGGCCTTGAAAGTAGTTTCGATACTGCAATGTATCGCTACTGGATGGCATAAACAGTCGCGTTAGAAGACTGGATTACAGATGCATATCTCAAATTTCGGCACTGGTAGGTAAGTGAACCGTGGCCTAGTGGTCAAAGGCGCTCAGGGCGCGATTCCCAGAGAGACGCAGGTTCAAATCCTGCCGGTTCCGGAATTTTCGATATGTATGTTTAAGTAAGTTTAGAAACTATCCTCGTGTGTGAAGCACTGTAATAAAATTATAAAATTTAGTTTAACGCAAAATATGTCATTCCTCGTTCAATGAGTTCCATCGAATATGGGCCTTGAAAGTAGTTTCGATACTGCAATGTATCGCTACTGGATGGCATAAACAGTCGCGTTAGAAGACTGGATTACAGATGCATATCTCAAATTTCGGCACTGGTAGGTAAGTGAACCGTGGCCTAGTGGTCAAAGGCGCTCAGGGCGCGATTCCCAGAGAGACGCAGGTTCAAATCCTGCCGGTTCCGGAATTTTCGATATGTATGTTTAAGTAAGTATATCAACGAAACTTGGTATTTTGGCTAATGGTAAAAAATAAAGAATTACGTGTGTCACAGTTTTTCAAAATTCAACCCCTAAAGTGGTAAAATAGGGGTTGAAAATTTTTATGAAAGCTATAGCCATGAAACTTGGTATATGAACTGCGAGTTAAAAATGAAGAAATACGTATTTCACAGTTTTTGAAAATTCAACCCCCAAAGGGGTGAAATGGGGGATGAAAGTTGGTATCAAAGGCCTTCATTTCTCAAGGTATTTTACAAGTTGTATCAACGAAACTTGGTATTTTGGCTAACGGTAAAAAATAAAGAATTATGTGTGTCACAGTTTTTAAAAATTCCACCTCTAAAGGAGTAAAATAGGGGTTGGAAATTTGTATGAAAGTCCTTCATTTCTCAAGTTATAGCCAAGAAACTTGGTACGTGAGCTACTGGTTGAAAATAAAGAAATACGTGTTTCACAATTTTTCAAAATTCCACCTCCAAAGGGGTAAAATAGGGGTTTTAAGTTTGTATGAAAGTCCTTCATTTCTCAAGCTATAGCCATGAAACTTAGTACATGAGCTGCGAATTGAAAATAAAGAAATACATATTTCACAGTTTTTGAAAATTCAACCCCCAAAGGGGTGAAATGGCGGATGAAAGTTGGTATCAAAGGCCTTCATTTCTCAAGGTATTTTACAAGTTATATCAACGAAATTTGTTATTTTTGGCTATAGGTAAAAAATAAAGAATAACGTGTGTCACAGTTTTTCAAAATTCTACCCCCAAACGGGTAAAATAGGGGTTTTAAGTTGGTGTAAAAGGCCCCCGTTTTGCCGTTTTTCAAGTTATAGCCATGAAACTTGACGTTTGGGCAACGGGTTTAAATTATGAAATACATAATTCACAGTTTTTGAAAATTCTTTCCCAAAGGACGTTAAATAGTCCTTCAATCATGCTGCAACAGAGCAACGGATGTTTTTTGTGCACAGGTTCTTTTTATCCCGGAAAATTAAGAAGTACCTGTGGGAATTTAAAAACTTAAGCCACGCGAACGAAGTCGCGGGCGTCCGCTAGTAATTTATAAATAGATTACACTAATACGTCAAGAAGTTTGATTTTTTTTTGTATTTCAATCTAATTTTATTGTTATTATTATTTTCTTGTAAAATAATTAAATATAATAATCAATAATCTATAATATATATAAATCTCGTGTCACAATGTTTGTCCTCAATGGACTCCTAAACCACTTAACCGATTATAATAAAATTCGCACACCATGTGCAGTTCGATCCAACTTGAGAGATAGGATAGTTTAAATCTTAAAAAAACATCAATTCACGCGGACGAAGTCGCGGGCATCATCTAGTATTATATATTATTTTGTATTCCACTAAGTACAAGTGAGTCCTTGACTGCAACGTCACCAGGTGGTGGGTGATATTGTAAGTAGGTACTCTAAGATGGTAGCGGGCAAACCTGTTAGGGATATGGCAGTCATGGCAGGACCTATACCGATATATTTTATTATTTAGGTAAATGTATTTTATTGAGAAAATACCTAACCATCAGCTAGCGCAAACTTAAGATTGATCACCAGGAATCGCCACTGACTATAATCTATCTCTGTGCCAAAATTCATACAGATCCGTTCAGCCGTTCTGACGTGATTGAGTTACAAACATCCATCCATCCATCCAAAATTTCGTATTTATAAGGATAGAAGTATAGAAGTATAGATAGTACGGACTATGGTTGTATAATCCATAATGCGCTGGTTAATTTGATGTGCAATCACTATTTTTGGTATGAAAATCATATTTTTTGTTTGTTGAAGGCCGGGCACTTAGGTTCAGTTGGGTTAATATAGGTACCTAACTTAGCCTAATTAATATACTCATACCTACTAAGAAAAATAATAATTTTAACGACAAAAATCCAAAACATTGACAAATCGGTTTAAGAACCTCGAAGAAAACGGAATGGAACCTCGGAATAAGTGTGGCTTTAAATAATTACTTATGACATTGTAACTATACTGCAACTTCAACTGAAAGTATTCACACGTACGGTCTACTCAAAACGAAATTATTTTAACACATTTTTAATATAAATAAATAAAATAGTAAATACTTACCTACTGTTAATTTACTACGCAGCTTTTCTCTATAAGACTACGTAAAGGTATGATAATATATTTTATATACCTAAATTAATAATTACTGAATCGAAAAATACTGGGTTTATTATTTACACTGAATTATGAAAATCAGTGATTATGTTCATCAATCAGTGATTGGTATTTTTAATTATTCTTCATTTAGCAATAACTAATTAATATGATGTTACATACGTATTAGTTTTATAAGTAAATCTATTACAAATATTATTATAAATGCGCAAATTTGAATGGATGGATGGATTTCTGTTACTCAATCATGAGTTCCCGCGGGAACCAAAAATCTGAAATAATCCACGCGGACGAAGTCGCGGGCATTATTTTCAATTAAATATTTCATTTGGTTATAGTATTTCGTTGGTTAAATAAACAATTCAAATTGATTGCTAATTAAAGGAACAATTTTTATTAGTGTTCCATTCCTATTTATTATCTTCTTCCAGTGGCCGAAAGACGTTAATATGCTGACGCTGGTGATGATGGTAGTGGCATCTCTTATGTACTGGACCTGGTACACCAGAAGAAGACCTGGAGACCCGCCCATGTATCCGGGATTGTGGCCGTTCATTGGACACACACACTTTTGCTTAGGTGGCCCTATAAGTAAGTAAATACTAATTAAGATGTCTTTTTACTATAATATAATTTAATATAAAAAATTCTTTTTAAACAACCGACTTCAAACTCCCGCGCCAACTTTACAACAACATAAGCACACGCTATACAAAGTACTTATTTTATTGTTGATATTTTAAAAACCGCTCGACCGATTTCGATAAAATTTATATGGGACCACATGGGAAGTATGCCCTTTCAAAAAAAAAAAAAAAAAGAATCATCCAAATCGGTCCACCCAGTCAAAATTTCTGAGGTAACAAACATAAAAAAAAAATACAGTCGAATTGAGAATATCCTCCTTTTTTTGAAGTCGGTTGAAAATTAGGATACAAACAATTAAATATAGAATTTCTAATTATTGATAGATCTACTAAAAAAACGATTATTAATTATATTTATAAAACTAGGCTAACGCCCGCGACTTCGTCCGCGTGGATTGAGGTTTTTCGGTTCCCGCGGGAACTCTTTAATTTTCCGGGATAAAAAATAGCCTATGTGCTATTCCAGACTGTAATCTACCTCTGTGCCAAATTTCATCCAGATCCATTCAGCCGTTGGGGCGTGATTGAGTAACAAACATCCATCCATACATCCATCCATCCAAACTTTCGCATTTATAATATTTATTTCTTATTTATTTACAAAAAATACACGCCGTCCTAGTGATCGTTAAGAGGTAATGCCACGGCGGTTTCCCCATTAAACAATCGTATTTATCTTACTCCGTGGATACAATAGAGAAAAAATTTTAATAATTTTTATAATTTTTGCACCAAAAAATCCATATGTTTCCGTGCCATGGTGCATAGTGCCCAAAACACTGGTGCTATTACCTCGTCGAATGGCAAGGCTAAACCGTCGGGGTAAATAAGCGCTAGGATACGTGGATCAGTTTTTGGGGCACGATATTTGAAAAATTCTATGTGTCCGATGACCAATTGGCCCAGAGTCTCAAAGCGCCGCAAAAACGTATTGCTGAGTATTTGCGACGCTTAGGTATGCAATTGAGCAGATTCGGCAGCCGCTAAAGGGTTAAAAAATACTAATAAACACTATTAAGTGAATGAAATAACCCCGTACGAGTAACAACTTCTTCAATCAATCATTTTATTGCATGCAAATTTGGGTACAGAGTAGTCTTATTCTAACTTTTTTAAATACAATATACATAATGTACTTTTTTAACTTTTCTCTGCAATTTAAGGACGAGCGTTTTAATATTTTTATTTATTTATACACGCATAAAAATATATATTTAAAGTCTAACTTGTTCTGTATTACCTACGTACAGAAGCGTACTAATGCTACCCTTAGGATGTTATTAGTATTTTTAAATGAATTTATTATAGTTCTATTAAGGTTTCATTGTAAAACAAGTGTCTGTAAAAGCAGTTGGGACTCAGAGTTGTATCGTATACACATGACTTGATACCTACTATATGAATTCACCATCAAAATATCCTAACTCACTAGTTTTATTTTAAAATATAACTATTCAATCAAATACTTCAACAAAAGATTTTGCTATTTTAAATTCATTGTATATCGATTATGGGGAAAACCAAATAGATTTTTTCGACTATAAATTCTAAAATTGAATCAGAGATGCATATTATATTACCTACCTACCTAGTAATTTGGCGGAGATCAACCATAGATTAAATTAACACTCACCACTTCACTAAGGAGGTTAAAACATAATAAATATAAACTTACATATGCCTCGTGTTTAATTTGTTACTTTACGACACGCACTTGCACGATATAAATATTTACAAAAGGAAAAGGTGACAGACTGATCTATCAACGCACAGCTCAAACCATTGGACGGATCGAGCTGGAATTTGGCATACAGATAGCGTTTATTAATTTTAATTAAGCTTATTCGCTAAGAAAAGATTTGAAAATTCAACCCCTGAATAGGTAAAATAGGGGTTGGAAATTTGTACTGCGGACAAAAGCTAGTCATAATATACTTGTAAGATCACTTTTTATCGTTTTCAGATTTTTGGAACCAGATAAAAAACATAGCAAATGATTGCTTGGAAAGGGGGCACGTCACTTATATTTATGCGGGCCCCTACAGAATTTACGGTAAGAAAAGTTTTTGCGCGTTATGTCGAAGTGAGGGACGAGCGAGTGGTATGTACTCATCCGCACCAATAGGACGATCTTCCTCCGGGCTGGTGTTGTGCCCGGGGACCTTTCTGGTACAACCGTTGTAAGTTGCAACGGTCTATATATAGCGCTATTCTCAGAAAACTTCGATATCGTGATTCAGGCTTGTATGGTAACTTATGAGTTTTCAGTCGATTATCTTATTCTGCGGTGAAGATACAATTAGCGCCATCTAGTTTGCACTGTGGTAACCGCTACAGAAGTAACTATCAAGTACGGATGTCCATATATAGGTACGAGCGCACCCAAACCATATTTAAGTTATGAAATACTGGATGATGCCCGCGAATTTCTCGCTTGGATTATGACTCACTAGCTGATGCCCGCGACTTGGTCCGCGTGGATTGAGGTTTTTTAGTTTTCACTCTTTCATTTTCCGGGATAAAAAGTAGCCTAATGTGTTATTCCAGACTATAATCTATATATGTGCCAAATTTCATCCAGATCAGTTCAGCCGTTCTGGCGTTATTGAGTAACAAACATCCATCCATCCATCCATACATCCCATCCATCCAATCTTTCGCATTTATAATATACTAGAGGTCGCCCGCGACTTCGTCCGCGTACAATTGTTGATTTCCTATGAGATTATGAAATTATCCCGCTGCAAACAGCCTATATATAGAGGCTTTATATAGCTTATGCAGGTTTTTTTATTATTTAAAACTGATAACTTAAATGCTGATTTTCATGTCTATACTACAAAGTCATATAATTTGTATGTGACCTTTCACCCCCATTTCACCTCTTTTGGGGTGGATTTTCGTAAAATTGCTTATACAGGTTATTATTATTTAAAGCTAATAACCTGAATCCCGATTTTCAAGTCTCTAACTTCAGAAACATATTAGGACTTTCATACAAACTTACAACCCCCATTTCACCCTCTGTGGGGTAGATTTTCCTAAAATCGCTTATACACTTTATTATAACTTAAAACTTATAACCTAAATCCCGATTTTGAAGTCTCTTACTTCAAAAACTTGGAACCCTTATGTAAGCTTCCAACCCCCATTTCACCCCTATTGGGGTACATTTTCGTAAAATTGCTTATACAGGTTTTTATTATTTATAACTAATAACTTAATTGCCAATTTTCATGTCTCTAACTTCAAAAGCGCAGGACTTTCATACAAACTTCCAACCCCTATTTTAACCCCTTAGGGGTAGATTTTCTCAAAACCCTTTCTTAGCTGGCGTCTACAGCATAGAAGGAATCTACCTTCCAAATTTCAAGTCTGTACGCTTTATAGTTCCTGAGATATCGTGATTAGTCAGTGAGAGAGTGAGTGAGCGAGTGAGTGAGTGAGTGGTATTTCGCTTTTATTACTAAAAAAATATAAAACAAAGTCTGGTTTCTTCGAACCCTTATAACTCTCGAACGGCTGGACGGATCTAGATGAAATTTGGCACAGAGACAAATTATAGTCCGGAATAGCACATAGGCTAAAAAAACCGGCCAAGTGCGAGGTGGACTCGCGCACCGAGGGTTCCGTACTCAAGAAGTAGGTATAATTACCTTTGTTAATGAACCGCAAAACTAACTTTGTTTGTAGAGGTTTACTGTTAATATCAAAAAATTACGTTTGTTGTATGGGAGCCCCCCTTTAATATTTACTTTATTGATATTTAATTATTTATTTTGAAAGGTAATATACAAGTTAATATTCTGTGAAAATTTGAACCGTCTACCTGTTACCGTTTTTAATATTGAGCAAAAAAATACGAAAAAAACACGTTTATTGTATGGGGACCCCCCTTATATATATATTTTTTATTTTTAGTATTTGTTGTTATTCGACAAATTACTAACACTCAACCCGTTTGGGCGATTCACTAATTTTCACTGCTTATGTTATGTACTATAAAAAAAGGATTTATGTAGCGAGAACATTTCATAAAAGCGTGGAAAAATCCCGCATAACACTATATTCACTTTATTCTTAACTTGGCGAATAGTTACTAAATTGTTAAAAATATTAAGAGATAACTTTATTTTATAGGGTTTGAGTCAGCCCCACTAAGATTTGGGCCTGCTGACTTCTCAGATGGCATAGATGCCTCTGGATTAAAAATTCACTACCACCGCATGGCGGTTAGCTCGACGCCTTCACATTGTCCACTCTGGTCAACGCGCACGCGACACAGGTTATAACCTAGAAGGTCTGAAGCTGACTGCCTGGCGCTCGATATTGACGAGTGACAACTGACGTTTACAGGTAGTCTGACAGCTAGGACTTTAGAGATGTCAGAGACAACACAGACATTTTTCTTTAAACTATGATTGACAGGCGAATTATTTAGTTCCACTTCCTATCGTCTACTGAGTGCGAGGGCGTGACCTACGCTATTTTTCCTTCGGGCGCCATATTGTAACATAAATTGGGGGATTGTGGCATAAAAAGAGATGAGAGCATAAAAAAGAGAGTGATGGAGAGATCCCTGATTGTTACAATAAAGAAATGTTTTGATAGGTCATAACTTACCATAGAGGTATACTTACTCAACCGGAGTTCCTGGATCGATCAGCCGGCTAAGACCTGGACTTTTATTTCAAAGACCGTTCCGAGCTCTAGGACCGCTCTCGCACATCAGGAAGAAGATAGATGTATGTTAGTGGGAACTATTCAATGAAAAGCTACATTTGCTAAAATAATTAATTTTAATCTATTTTCTTCATTAGAGAGAGGGATAACTAAATCTAATCTATAATAAGGATATCGCAAAAGTCCGTTGATTTAAATACCGATAGGTCCAACGTTGGGAGATTCCCGCTGAGACGGAAATGGAGGAGAGGTGCGCTGGCAGGCAGACAACAACCCCTCGATGCTAGGTCGGCCGCGTCCCTTCATAGTCCCGTTGCTTTGAAGGCACAGATGTGTAGGCCGTCTTAGGGTTTAGGTACGCGCACGACAAATTACTAACACTCAACCCGTTTGGGCGATTCACTAATTTTCACTGCTTACGTTATGTACTATAAAAAAGGATTTATGTAGCGAGAACATTTCATAAAAGCGTGGAAAAATCCCGCATAACACTATATTCACTTTATTCTTAACTTGGCGAATAGAGTTACTAAATTGTTAAAAATATTAAGAGATAACTTTATTTTATAGGGTTTGAGTCAGCCCCACTAAGATTTGGGCCTGCTGACTTCTCAGATGGCATAGATGCCTCTGGATTAAAAATTCACTACCACCGCATGGCGGTTAGCTCGACGCCTTCACATTGTCCACTCTGGTCAATGCGCACGCGACACAGGTTATCACCTAGGTCTGAAGCTGACTGCCTGGCGCTCGCGACGCCGCATTCAATTGCCTGACGTTCGTGATTCGTAAAACAAGATGGATTCTCTCTCGAGTGAGAAAGGGACGGCTACATTCACATTCCGTCACGTATGAAAGAGATCACTGCCATTTGAACTGAAATTCGTCTAGGCTGCGATATATGGATGCGTTCAAAAAACGCGAGATTTATCTATTTTTTTATGAATGGAACTTTGAACTGACGTGGGGTAACTTTGTTTGTGGAAATATGTAGTAATTAATACTACATGCCAAAAAATCCTGCGTTAGAAACCGCGTACAAATAATATGCTCCTCCTAACATGATAGACCATCGATATACGGGAAGACAGAAGTGTCAAGTGACTGTAGAAAGGTTGATTGTGGCGTCAGGCGTGGCGTTCATCATGAAAGGCTTATGATCAGCAGTGGCCTTCTATAAGCTAACGACGATGATGATGGTGATATTATATAGTAATAATAACTAATTGCTCTTTCAAGTCATTTACGGTACTTACCGATACACATTCTTCTTCCCATGCCAAAAACTGAAAACGCAGTGGCACAATTAGGCAACGTTTCGGAGTCCAGCCAGCGTTCTGGTTTGAATTCTTCGACATCTGGACCCCACGTGGAGTGTCTGTGGACTCCGTAGACTGATAGGAAACACGTTCGCCCCTTAGAGAGAGTACAGTTTCCTGTAAAAAAGAAAAAATAAACGTTTTTAGGGTTCCGCAGTCAACAAGGAACCCTTATAGTTTCGCCATGTCTGTCCACGGCTCAGCTACTATTAGTACAAGAAAGCTGTAATTTGGCATGGGTATACATATTATTATGAATCACGCCGACAAAGTGGTAAAATAAAATGTAGATAAAAATTGTAGGGTACCTCACACTTAAAGTAGGGATAATTTTTTTCGTCTCGTCTATCCCATAATGCGGAGTGTCATTGGATACTTATGTCGTTTAAAATCCGCATATTGAAACGGGCAATCAACTACGAAACCCTAGTCAGCGCGTGTCCCCACACGCACGTTTTTTTAAATTTTTATTTGTTGTTAAAGCGGCAATAGATATCTGTGAAAACTGTCTAGCTATAACCGTTCATGAGATACAGCCCACTGACTGACAGACGGATGGACGGACGGACGGACGAATGGACAGAAGAGTCTTAGTAATAGGGTTTTTTAGATCACCTGATGTTAAGTGATTATCGCCACCAATGAACATTTGCAGCACTAGAGGAACCGCCAATGCGTTGCAGGCTTCCTTTGGGTACCGAATGTTGGTGAACTTAGCAGAGTAGGAGTGCTAGCAGATCAAAAATAAAAGAGTTCTGTTTGCATGCAGATGAGTTCTATAGAAAGTCCTGATAGATTTTCGAGATAGTTCTGGTGAGTTAACCTCGTTTAAAAACGTCCGTTGAAAAAATGATCTGCTTACTTCCCGTAGCAGATAATTTTCTAGAAAATCTAAAATTTAAGCGAGTTCTGTACGCATGCGGCTGAGTGCTATAGTTCGTCATACTTTTCAAACATAGTTCTTGCACTCTAACCTAGAAAAAAGTCTATTTAAAATAATGATATGCTACGGGAAGTAAGCAGATCATTTTATTCAACCGACGTTTTTTAGGATAACTCGCCAGAACTATCTCTAATCTATCAAGACCTATAGAATTCATCTACATGTGAACATAACTCTCGTTTATTTTTGATCTGCTGGCTTATGTTCTGCTTAGTTCACGGACACGAATACCGAATCCTAAAAAGTCTACTTACGTAGTTTTACGTCTTGATCGAGATATCTTATAATAAAAGGTGCGATGGGGTAATGGCGCATGGTCTCGTTCAGCACAGCCTCCAGGTACACCAGCTGGGACAGATCTTGCTTCGTGACGTCTCGGTCATCGTCTTCGAATATGTTGTATAACCTGAAACATTGTCAAGCTCTGTATTAATCTATGTATATTTTTTTACATGTTTCCATCAATTTTATAGTGTATCCTGTGAGTCCTGCCATCCAAAATAGTTTACGTCGTACCCCGGGATCGTAGCCTATCTCTGTATTAAAATTCGTCAAAATTGGTTGAACAGATTGACCGTAAACTGATAGACACACTGAGAAATGAACAGACACACTTTCGCATTTATATTATAAGTATAGATTGTTCACTTAAATGTGGTCCCTACTGTCTAGGAACCCTTATGATGGCGGCTATCAGCGTTGGGTAATGATGAGAATCGCAGCCAAAAATCACTCCGATCCATACTTAATATTATAAATGCGAAAGTGTGTCTGTCTGTCTGTCTGCTTCGCTTTCACGGCCCATCTGTTCAACCGATTTTGATGAAATTTGGTATAGGCATAGGTTGTATCCGTGGGAAGGACATCGGCTTATCCCGGAAAATTCAAGAGTTCCCGCGGGAATCGAAAAAAATTGGTCCACGTGGACGAAGTCGCGGGAATCATCTAGTAAATAAATAAAAATAAAAAAGCCTTCTATTCTCATATCCGGTAAGTAAGTAGTTACAATATAAGTGTTGTTAGATGTGTTAGTGCCGTTAGTGGTACATTTTCCTTATTTCCTAGGTTAGCATGGTGACTGTTGCTTGATTTGTTATGAGATATGAGCCCCTTTACGGGTATAGGCCTCCCTGAACCTCTTCCACTTTTCTCTGTCTTTGCCCAGATTCATCGTCATTCCCTGCAGTTTGGAATATCTCATCAGTCCACCGCTTGTTTGGCCTTCCACCCTCCCTTTTCCACGCAGACCATACAGGCCAAATATCACTTACTCTTCAAAAATTTTCTTTTGAACCTCAGGATAGGATCCAACCATCAGCATGGTGAATAAAAGTACAGTCGCCGATGTATCGTGACCAGCGAACAATATGGTGTCAACATGTTCCCTGATCTGACGATCGTTAAAGGCGCCTTTTTCTATTGCTAATTCAAGGATGAGGTCCATGAAGGGTCGGAATTTTGGACCTGTAAGGAATTCAAGATCAGTAAAAGCGGTGATAGGTCAAGATACCCGGCTTCCTATTCGGGTGGTCGCGGATTCAATCCCCAGGTAGGCACTACTTACTTTTCGGAGATAAAGATATAACTGTTTTAACGGTGAAAATTATTAAACAGCGCGAGAAAACATGAGTACCCAACAGTTCCTCATAATATTCTCAAAGGTGTGTGAAGTCTACCAAACCGAATATATCACTAGCGCGGCGTGGTGGACTTTGACCAAATTCTGACTTGTGCTCAGTATTGAGCCGGCGCGATGGGTTTAAGTGAAGAGATTCGAACTTTTGTACAAATGTTTTTCCGTGGACCTAAATCTTTCTCAGATCTCGTTTAAGATATCAAGAAGACATGAACATGAACCAATCATCAGCTCTTCACGTCTTATGGATCCGGAGGTTTTGCCCATTTTCATTCTTTTTTCAAAGAGGAAAGCATATCAACCTAAACTCACTTGAACTATTTTTATACTAAAAATTAAAAAAAAAATGTTCCATAAAAGTGGACCAAGTGTTTTTTTTTATTGGAATTTGTATTCATAATTATGAGTACTATTACCTTTTGTTGTACTTTCTATCCCTCCGCGATGTTTAACTTTTATATATTCTGCTTTTCTATTTTTAAGGACCTGTGAAAGTTTGAAAATAATTAATTGAAATGATGCGAACCTATTTTATATCGGCCAAAAAAAACTGATTGAATTTAATTATTCAATCTAACGACATTAGCTTAGAACATGTTCTCAAGTATCGTTCAATCATAAATGTTGTGCTAGTGACGTCATTCTAAATCCAATATGGCGGATTCCCAAAGATGGCGGACTAGTTGATTTTTTATTTATCCCCATTAGATGGGTACCAATTAGAAGGGAAGAATACGAAAAATAAAATTACGTCACTCTTCATTCAATATGGTGGCCGATACACGCTTGTTTTTAAAAATGTTTTAATGATTTAAGACTTATTATTTTATTTGTGGGCCGGATAAGAAGGCTCAGGGTCACTCAACGGGCGATGGTGAGAGCTATGCTTGGAGTATCCCTGCGTGATCAAATCAGGAATGAGGAGATCCGTAGACGAACAAGATTAAACCACAGAGCTCGAAGAGTCGCCAAACCCAAGTGGCAATGGGCGGGGCACATAGTTCGTAGAACCGATAGGTGTTGGGGTCCCAAAGTGCTCGAATGGCGGCCTCGCACCGGTAAGCGTAGCGTTGGACGACCCCCCACTAGGTGGACGGACGATCTCAAGCGTGCAGCTGGGAGTCGCTGGAAACAAGCGGCACAAGACCGAGCTCTGTGGCGATCCATGCAGGAGACCTTCGTCCAGCAATGGACGTCTATACGTTGAGGCGACGATTTTATTTGTCATCCTAAGAAAAGAGTAAGTGGAAAGAACGGAAATAATTTGTTCGATCTGTCTCCTCGACGGTATCAGAGGGACTATTCGAAAAATTTATTCCAGTAAGCAACGAGCAAGGGAACAATCCGGAGTAATTATTGATACTTACAGTATTTGACATATTATGTACGATCTTCAGACACTCGTCCTGCTTCCTTTTTAAGGATGACCAGTTGTAAGTGACGTCGCTGTGCAGCCAGGGTTTTTGAAACCTCTCTATTAAGTATTTGAAAATATTTTCTGCAGCAAGTACGTATTTGTTATACAGCAAGCTCTGGTTATTAAATTCGACTGCCATAACAACTTCTGTAAAAAAAATAACGTCACATATATATTTCACTACAGGTTAGCCCTCGACTACAATATGCAATCTTCCCTGGTGGTGAGTGATGATGCACATTAGAATATGATAATTCCATAATTTATGATTTACCTTACATTTTACATACGTCGAATCACAAAATGTACCTAAACTGTACTGTCCTTCAGCTACTATCGCACTCATCACCATAGATAATACACTATAATATGCTCATCACGTCCGTGTTAACTATCGACGCTCGACTCATACCGAGACGATTAATTATCTTTTTTACGACCACCCACCAACACGAAAGAAAGTAACTTTGTAAATCTATTATTATGGAAAACTTTTTATTATTATTGTATATTCGATGTTTAGCATAGCACCTACGTTTGTATGTTCAGGCGAAAGACTGGCTTCCCATAGCGCAGGGTGCCAGGGAATCCTAGTTTAGAGACTAGGAACTTAGCTAGATACTATTTTTGTATTCGTCTTGAAAGTATTAACCCTTAATGTATGTTAATTGAGTAGCTGTAACTTAATAATGTAATTATTTGAAGGACGGACGAAAGACTGATTTCCCATAGCTGTGTAGCTGTTATGATAGCACAGAGAACCCTAGTTTGGGGACCAGGAACCTCAGCTAGATACTATTTTTGTTTTTTTTAATAGATATATATATAGCTGCTCATGCTGATTGACTCATTGATTACCGCTCCTGCAAAATTTTGTATAGAAAAATTTTTTTTTACTCATCGTTTCGTATAAAAGACAAAAATTCATTCAGAGGAAAAACACGAAGAGAGCTGATGATTGAGGATTTCGAAGAAGGATGAAGAGCACAGCCAGGGTATAGAAGATAGCCCCCACCTATCTTCTATACCCTGGCTGTGCTCTTCGTGCTCGACCAAATGTCACTCGAAATTTCATCCAATTGACAGTGAGCTGAAAAAAAAATTCAAATCTCGAAGAGTATAAAAGATGGATGAGTGGGTTTGAGTGGCAACAGATTATCAGGACTTGAAGGTCTATTTGATGAACAGAAAAAAATTCAAGATGGCGGAATTTATTTTTCCATAGAAAATGTATGGCAAATATTGAAGAGGCACAATTTAACGTTGAACTATGCAAGACTTTGATGCGGTTCCTTTTCAAAATTTGTTTTTGAAGAAGAACTCTCCATAATTTTTCGGAGAAAAAAATATACTTATGGAGAGCGATGATGATCGAGATTTTGAAAGATGGGTGAGGAGCACGGCCAAAATTACATAGGTGTCTATTTCAGAAAGTATACTAGATGGAAGAGTGGTAGTAGGAAATATGCATGACTTTCATATGTTTTTTAGGGTTCCGTACCAAAATGGTAAAATGGAACCCTTATGGTGCGACTTTCTCCGTCTGTCTGTCCGTCTGTCCGTCTGTCCGTCTGTCCGTCTGTCCGTCCGTCACACTCGATTATTTCAGTAACTACCGAAGCTATCGACATGAAATTTGGAATAGTTGTGTATATTAGTGGCCCAAAGACACTGGAATTAAAAAAAATTGGAAATTATTTTTGTTCTTATTTAAAAAGGGGGGAAAATCTGAGGGTTGAAATTTAAAAGTGAGATAACTGTACTGTGTGGGGTATCATATGAAAGGGTTTACTTTGTACATTCTAAAACAGATTTTTAATTATTTTTAGTTATGATAGTTTTTGATTTATCGGGGAAAATGTCTAAAAAAATACCGTTCCCCCCCCCTTATCTCCGGAGTTTACCAATCGAAAAATTTGAAATAATTATGGTCAATAGGAATTTACGTATATTTTACAGGAAAACTATAGCCAATGCTCTAACTAGCATAGTTTTTTTTATATTAACAATAAACCTCTACAAACAAAGTTAGTCTTGCGGTTCATTAACAAAGGTAATTATTTATTAATAATGGTACGGAACCCTTCGTGCGCGAGTCTGACTCGCACTTGCCCGGTTTTTTTTACATGATTTGTTCTGTATGGAAGAATTGTCGGTTTGCCGATAGGAAAGCCAAGATGGCAAAGTTCAATGGCACCCAAAGGTACCCGATCGTCAGCGGTATAATATTGATTGTATGCATGTCTGGAAAGTTTTTTTTTACATTTAAAGGCCCTTTTAGATTCTTAGGGGGTCTCTGTTTTATGTTTTATTATGAGAATTTTTTTACATCTGTCGGACGCTTGGCACGCTGGCGCTTCCACTGTGCTCGCTAGCATAGCAGTGTGTTGTTTACTTCAGATCACGTAGGCAGTAAACACTAGGATAGAAAGAGAGCAAGTAAGTAAACAGTGAGCCGCGCGGTCTACTACGTGGTCCGCTATGGCGGGCCACGCACCCACGCGCCCTACTAGTTTGTATATATCTAGCTACCTACCACTATTGTTTAATTTTCACAATGTTATGTTACGGTTAAGTTTGTACTTGTATTTCCTTTAAAAAAAACAGCGTATGTGTGAGTTTTAATGAATAAAAAAATTAATATTTTAAAAAAGATATGGTACCGGGCTAACCTATTCGGTTTCTACAGTACGGCATCGTACCGGAACGCTTAATCGCTTGACGGAACGTCTTTGCGTGCATAGGGTGGAAACTAGACACGGACGAAACCTGGCCAGGACCTGGCCGAACCTTTCCAGACCAGGGAAAATTCAGATATTATATAAATGCCCAAAGAACTCTGCTTATAATTATTATAAGCAGAGTTCTTTGGGCATTGCCACAGGCAGGCCGTTATAATTAGATTTTTTTATGTGATTATCACTTGAAATGGCGATAGTATAGGATCCCAGTATAGAACGACCTTCACCGAGCTAGTTAATGGATGACAAGTATTTTATATAAAATTTAAAAATTAAATAAATAATTAAAATTAAAAACTAAATTAAAATATGTCAATAAATATATTGACATATTATTTTTTAGGGTTCCGTACCAAAATGGTAAAATGGAACCCTTATGGTGCGACTTTCTCGTCTGTCTGTCCGTCCGTCACACTCGATTATTTCAGTAACTACCGAAGCTATCGACATGAAATTTGGAATAGTTGTGTATATTAGTGGTCCAAAGACACTGAAATTAAAAAAAATTGGAAATTATTTTTGTTCTTATTTAAAAAGGGGGGAAAATCTGATGGTTGAAATTTAAAAGTGAGATAACTGTACTGTGTGGGGTATCATATGAAAGGGTTTACTTTGTACATTCTAAAACAGATTTTTAATTATTTTTAGTTATGATAGTTTTTGATTTATCGGGGAAAATGTCTAAAAAAATACCGTTCCCCCCCCCTTATCTCCGGAGTTTACCAATCGAAAAATTTGAAATAATTATGGTCAATAGGAATTTACGTATATTTTACAGGAAAACTATAGCCAATGCTCTAACTAGCATAGTTTTTTTGATATTAACAATAAACCTCTACAAACAAAGTTAGTCTTGCGGTTCATTAACAAAGGTAATTATTTATTAATAATGGTACGAAACCCTTCGTGCGCGAGTCCGACTCGCACTTGCCCGGTTTTTTTTTTTTTGTTAACTAATAATATTATGGACTGAATTTTTTAAGTCAACCCATTTGCAATTCCGGGATCTTATGCTGCGAGCAATTGAGACGATAATCTTTACAAACTCTCTAATCTAAATTTTTTAAGTTCAGTTATAGTCAGGAAAACTTAACCCTTAAGTTAAACCTGCACTGTCAGTCTATCTTCACCTACCATAGAATGATAGAACTGTACCTCAATATTTGTGAACCTGTTCTATCTTAGCTTCATGTCGTCTATGAATACGGGCTTAAGACTATAAATACATACGACATAAGGTTTCCAGAACATTAGACAGAATATAGGTAGAATGGTCGAACGGTCCTTTGTCGACTTCCGTTTCTAGGTTCCTGACCAGACGGCGAGCTTGACTGTTGAAAACATCCATAAACCCATCCAGTACAGATTGATTGAACGCCGGATTCAGAAGCTTTCGATGTTCTTTCCATATTGATACTAGAGGAAAAAATTAAAAAATGTAATTAGTATAATAAATATGGATTTAAGCGATGGTACAAGTCCCACAAACTTATCTGGCCCGGTGGCCATAATTGGAACCAATTTTTATGACTATTTAGTTTTTGTATTTATTTTATTTTTAATATACTCACCTATGTATTGAGTAGTAACTTTAAATGTTACTAGCTTATGACATCCAGCGACTTTGATCGCGTGGACTACTTAAATTTCAAACCCCTATTTTGCACCCTTGCACCCCAAAAAACCATTCTTAGCGGATCATAGTAGGTAGCTATCTGCATGCCAAATTTTAGCCCGATCCGTCCAGTGGTTTGAGCTGTGCGTTAATGGATCAGTCTGTTACCTTTTCCGTTTTATATATTGACTCGTAGCCATCGATATTTATTATTTTTATATGTATAATAATAATTATATAATAAGAGTAAAAAATTAAATTTTTTGTTTTTATTTTATTTTTAATATTTATTAGTAAAAAATGTACTGGCTGCTTGGAAGGCATTCAACGCTTTCATTACATAACAAACTCATGTATGGACGTATGGTATTACAACTCTGGGGGTGTACTAAACCGAGCAATATCCAAGTAATACAGAGATTCCAGAACAAAGTACTCAGGGAAATAGCCAATGCACCCTGGTACGTAAGATATCACGATCTCCACAGGGTCCAAATATAGAGTTCGTAGCCAAAATCATCCAAAAACACGCAGAAGCTTACCAACTCTGACTTCGTCAACATGTCAATCTGGAGGCTGTAAAGCTTTTAGATAACACGAACATCAAAAGGAGACTTAAAAGAACGAAACCATTCGAATTAGTGTTAAAAGTGTATAAGTGCTGTGTCAGTGAATCAGTGCTTGTGCTACTTATCTAGGTCACAAAAACGTAGTGAACACTAAGTAGGTATATTAGAACAAACTAAGGACAGTTAATGAACTGTAAATTAGATGTAGAAATTAATTATAAGTAGAAGTTTAAGTTAAATTAATATTACTTATTAGCCCACAGGCTAGATGGTAGTAGATAATAAAGTTGCCATCATAAAATTGTAATGGAGCTTTATGGCAAGGAAAAAAAAATAAAAAATTATTAGTAACTTTAAATGTGATAACAGCACGCTGTCACCGGGTCAGATAACTTTGTGAGACTATGTTATCTAGTATGCCCCCTGGTTTCATTTTTGGCAATAATGACAAAATAAATAACTCACCGTGGGCGGTTATTAATCCATCACCAAACCAGGGTTTTCCGAAATCGTAAAAGCCGTCCTTTTGTAAGCACGTATTAGCGATAGTCAAACAATCTTCTGGATCTGTTACAACTAGAATAGAATGAATTTATTTGTTTGAATGTGTGTTGCAATGATGGTTACAGTATAAAAGGTAGCAGCATATATCCAGTCAGGCAAACCCGACGCACAATTTTTTATCTAGTTAAGTATTTAAATAACAAGTATGTTCTAGTATTAGGATAATAGTTCATAGGAATTATATCTTGAATAAATAAACACTGGTGCTGATTCTGTATATCACAATCTCTAAACTAAACTAAATTGGCAGCTTTAAATCTAGTTCTGTCCCTTTCCGTAGGAAGTATTATGAAAGGGTTAGCAATATTTGTAATGCTCTAATTTTAGTTTTTTTTTTATCCACTACAAGTTAGCCCTTGACTGCGATCTCACCTGATGGTAAGTGATGATGCAGTCTAAGATGGTAGCGGGCTAACGATTACAGGCTGATGGATGGATGGATGGATTATTTGTTACACAATGTTATCAAAATATAGAATAAACATATATTATTACTATTATTATTAAATTCTATATGGACATATACAAAGAACAATATACAAAACTAGCGTAAGTCCGCGACTTCGTTCGCGGGACATAAGTTTTTTAATTCCCACAGGCACTCGCCTTAATTTTCCAGGATAAAAAGAAGCCTATGTCACTCCCAGGTCCTCATCTATACCCATGTAAAAAATCGCTTTGATCCGTTGCTCTGTTGCGACGTGATTGAAGGACCTCAATTAACGACTCCCATTTTTAACGTCCTTGGGGATAGAATTCAAAACTGTGAATTACGGTTTTCATAATTTTAAAACGGAAGTCCAAATACAAATTTGCATGGCTATAACTTGAAAAACGACGGACTTTCATACGAACTTTCAACCCCTAGTTAACACCCTTGCAGGTGGAATTTTTAAAAATTGTGATACACTGGCTTTTTTATTTTTACCGAAAGCCAAAATACCAAGTTTCGTAGATATAACTTGAAAAATAACTTGTGAAAAACAGGACTTTCATACAAACTTTCATCTCCTATTTCTGCCTTTTGGAGGTAGAATTTTCAAAAATGGCGAAACACCTATTTACTCATTTTAAACCGGTAGCCCAAATATCAAGTTTCGTGGCTATAACTTGAAAAACGACGGACTTAAATCATACAAACTTCAAACCCCTTTTTTACCCCTTTAGAGGTGGAATTTCAAAAAATCCTTTCTTAGTGGATACCTAGTCTTCACTAAGAATACACCCTCCAAATCTCATGTCTCTAGGACCAGTCAGTCAGTCAGGACTTTGAATTTTAAATAATACTAGCAGATACTCGCGACTTCGTTAGCGTGGTATAAGTTTGTTTTCACTAAATTAAGGCACTCCTTAATTTTCCGGGATAAAAAGTAGTCTATAGCACTCTCCATGTCCTCAACTACTCGTGCAAAATACCCGTTGCTCTGTTGCGGCGTGATTGAAGGAACAACTCTCTGTTTCACCACTTTGGGGGTAGAATTTCCAAAAACTGTGAAACACATTTTTCTTTGTTTTTAACCGGTAGCTCACATACCAAGTTTCATGGCTATAACTTGAGAAATGAAGGACTTTCATACACACTTCCAACCCCTATTTTACACCTTCGGGGGTGAAATTTTGATAAACTGTGACACACGTACTTCTTTATTTTTTACCGAAAGCCAAAATATCAAGTTTCGTTGAAATAACTTGTAAAATAACTTGAGAAATGAAGGCCTTTCACACCAACTTTCATCCCCTATTTCACCCCTTTGGGGGTCGAATTTTATAAAACTGTGAAATACGTATTTCTTAATTTTCAACTCGCAGCTCATATACCAAGTTTCATGGCTAAAGCTTTCATACAAATTTTCAACCCCTATTTTACCACTTTAGGGGTTGAATTCTGAAAAACTGTGACAGACGTAATTCTTTATTTTTGAACGAAAGCCGAAATACCAATTCGTTTACTTATCTTGAGAATATATTGAGAAATGAAGGACTTTCATGCAAACTCTCATCCCCTATTTCTCCCCTTCGGGGAAGAATTTTTAAAAACTGTGAAACATGTATTTCTTCATTTTCAACCGGTAGCTCGTATACCAAGTTTCATGGATATAACTTGAGAAATGACGGACTTTCATACAAACTTTCTACCCCCTATTTCACACCCTTAGGGGTTGAATTTCGAAAAATCCTTTCTTACTGATCGCCTACGTCACAAAAGAAACCTACTGTCAAAATTTCAAGTTTCTAACCCCAGCGGTTTAGGCTGTGCGTTGATTAGCTAACGATTTTATATATATACTAGAGGTCGCCCGCGACTTCGTCCGCGTACAATTGTTGATTTCCTATTAGATGATGAAATTTTCCCGCTGCAAACAGCCTATCTATAGAGGCTTTATATAGCTTATGCAGGTTTTTTTATTATTTAAAACTAATAACTTAAATGCTGATTTTCATGTCTATTCTTCAAAATCATAAAAATTGTATGTAACCTTTCACCCCCATTTCACCCCTTTTGGGATGGATTTTTGTAAAATTGCTTATACAGGTTAATATTATTTAACGCTAATAACCTAAATCCCGATTTTCAAGTCTCTAACTTCAGAAACATACAAACTTACAACCCCCATTTCACCCCTATTGGGGTACATTTTCGTAAAATTGCATAAGCAGGCTTTTATTATTTATAACTAATAACTTAATTGCCAATTTTCATGTCTCTAACTTTAAAAACAAAGGACTTTCACACAAACTTCCAACCCCTATTTTAACCCCTTAGGGGTGGATTTTCTCAAAACCCTTTCTTAGCTGGCGTCTACACCATAGAAGTAATCTACCTTCCAAATTTCAAGTCTGTACGCTTTATAGTTCCTGAGATATCGTGATTAGTCAGTGAGTGAGTGGTATTTCGCTTTTATATATATAGAAGATATATAGATATAGATTACAAACAAAAGGCGACCAGATCAAATCGTATAAGTTCGGCTTCAAATTAAATAAACCATAACAGCGTTGAATTAGAGCTCAATTTCGTGTATCCATTCTTATACGTTTATGGTATCGTACATACCTAAACGTATGAGAATGGATACACGAAATTGAGCTCTAATTTAATGCGGTTATGGTTTATTTTACTTTGAAGACGAACTTATACGATTTGATCGGCAATCCTTACATGATTGGGGGGCTTATCACTAAAGTGATCTAATGAATGGACCAGGCAACCTACATAAATGGACAGTAATATGTATTTTTGTTACTATATGATTCCTGCGAATATGCCACGTGGATTGAGTTTTTTTATTCCCGCGGAGACTCCTTAACTTTCTTTGATAAAAAGGAGCCTATATCCTTCATTGGGATTCAAGTAACCAGCTATCTCTATACCACGCCAAAATCGGTTGAAAAGATGGGCCGTGATAGCGTAGCAGACAGACACACTTTCGCAATTATAATATTACTAGATGTCAGATGATGCTCGCGACTTAGTCCACGTGGATTAAGGATTTTTGATTCCCGCAGGAACTCTTGAATTTTTCAGGATAAAAAGATCCTAAAGATAAGAAAGATGAAGGCTTATGTCATTCCTCGGGATACAACCTATCCCTGTACTAAATTTCATCAAAATCGGTTGAACAGACGGGCCGTGGAAGAGTAACAGACAGACAGACAGAGAAACACACTGTCGCATTTGTAATTTGAAGTATGGATAAGTAAATAAGGTAATTTCAAGTAATAAGTAGAAGTATTAAGTACTAGCTGATGCCCGCGACTTCGACCGCGTGGATTGAGGTTTTTTGGTTCCCGCGGAAAAAGTGGGGCGTTTGAAATATTTAAATTTTGAAAATACCAGTAATTGTTCTTATATCTAAATTTATCCTAGTTTCATATTATTTCTTTTAAGATAATCCATAACGCCTTGAAAGAGCCTACGCGAGTAGGAAATATATCATTAATAGATGATGCCCGCGACTTCGCCCGCGTGGATTAAGTAAGGGTTTTGATTCCCGCGGGAACTCTTTAATTTTGCCGGTATAAAAAGTACTTCCCCGGGATACAACCTATCCCAGTACCAAATTTCAACAAAATCGGTTGAACAGATTTGATGAATCCATAACCAACCCCTTGAAAGAGCCTACGCGAGTAGAAAATATAATATCAATATTGCCGAAACATTGGTTAAAAGAAGACTAAAGTTATTCTCCATAATGGTGAGCGCTTACCAGCATTTGTTCGACATTTTACTGTAGCAAACAGTATGTTTGTTTGACTTGACATGACTCTGAACAGAGGTGTAATCATGTAAGGATTGCCGATCAAATCGTCTAAGTTCGGCTTCAAAGTAAAATAAACCATAACAGCATTGAATTAGAGCTCAATTTCGTGTATCCATTCTCATACGTTGAGGTATGTACTATACCCTAAACGAATAAGAATGGATACACGAAATTGAGCTCTAATTCAATGCTGTTATGGTTTATTTTACTTTGAAGCCGAACTTAGACAATTTGATGAACAATTCTTACATAATTGGGGGGGCTGGTCATAATTTTTTAAATAAATATGTTATAATTAGAGATGAAACGGATAGTTGTTTGGCCGTATACCGGATATCCGGCTAGCTACAAAGGCGGAAGGCTGAATATCCGGCCCGTGGTCTCGTAGCAGGTTGCGACCAGTTTAGCGCCGCACAGGTATAGCAAAAGCGATCGGATCAATTCGGGCGATTTCGGGTGTCATCATGAGAGATCGTGGCCGGCGTTATGAGTGATTAGTAATTGTATAGCGAAAATAAGTTGCTTACTTGTTGCGTAAAATGCGTGATTCAAGTGACGAAAATCTAAGTTTTTTGAAAGGTTCTTTGAACTTCCTTGTGAGTTTTTTTAACTTTTCAGTTTTAAATAAAATCATAAATATTATCCGTTACCTCACAAAAACTTATGCTTTAAAGTTGATTTCAGGAAATTGTCGTAGTTCTTGAACATCTGGTATCCGGCCGGATAATAAACTTACGCCGGATAGGACGGATACCTGATTGTTACCGGATATCCGTTTCATCTCTAGTTATAATTTTAAAATAATTCATGTTAAAAGTCAGGACTTACAATACGTAGTTCTGGGTCCAATATAAAGAGACGTAACACCACCGGCGTGCAATGAATTGTAGCACAACTGTTTCAGTGTACTCCATAATTCTGTAAGAAAAAGTTGAATATACTTATTTAAGAATTACGTTCTTACTAAACTTAAAACTAAGCTGAACCAGCATTATTTATCTTTTTAATATATTTATCTATTTGTCGTCTATAATCTATATTACTATACAATTTTTTATCTTTCTTTCTATTATATCTATTTGGATACTTATAATATTTTTATATTACTCATTTCTGTATCTTTTTGTACATTAGGTACTTAATTTCTTCTCTTTAGTATACCCCTTCCGCTTTCTTTTTCAATGTGTCCTTTGCCCTAAGGTTGCCTGGAAGAGATCGTTATTTAAGCGACAAGGCCGCCTGTAGTGCCATGTCCATTAGATTATTATTTCTCTTGTATGCCTAAGTATCCTACTAGACGCAACCTATCCTTGTACCTAACATCAAAATCGGTTGAACAGAGGGGCAATCAAAGCGTAACAGACAGACAGACAAACGGACAGATAGAAAGTTGGACAGACAGATGCACTTTCACACTTATAACTTTAAGGATTAGTTAAGATTTAACCGCCTTTAAATGCTTCCATCCATCCATCCATCAGCCTGTATACATCCACTGCTGGACAAGGACATAGGCCTTTTTGAGAGTGCGCCACCAAACAAGGGCCTCCGCATTCTTCATCCACCCGCTTCCCGCCACCTTCTTTAGGTCAACGGACCAGCGAGCTGGAGGTCGTCCTACACTGCGCTTGCCGGTACGTGGTCTCCACTCCAGAATACATCTGCCCAACGGCCATCGGTTCTGGGACAGATATGACCTGCCCACTGCCACTTCAGCTATACATCAACAGTGTAAAAATGAAAGGAAGAGGAAATAACCGTAGCGACAGTATTAATAGAAATTGAAAAGAGGAGAGAAGAAAGGATAGCACCCTGTTGAACACCTGAAGAGAGAGATAGACGCGAAGAACAGTTGCCATCAGTTTTTACAGATTGTTGACGACCGCATAGATGAGACCGGAACCAATCAAAAATTCCAGATAAGACATTCGGGGAGCCTTAAACTGCAAGGAGCAATTCGAAGTCAAAATTGTTAAACGCAATGAAGGACCAGAAGTTTAATTCGCTATAATCCGCGACAAAAGGAATATCTATGTGGTACAGTGATTTTATATATTATATATATATATATTCCCACAAAAACTACCCTTTATATGTCACGATATATTATTAAAAATATATATAAGTACTAGCGGTCCGCCCCGGCTTCGCACGGGTAGCTTCTTCTTCTCGGTCGCACTCTTCATTGCTGAAGGTCGTGTCCGCTCTGCAGTGACCTTGTGACGCTCGACACGATAGCTCTCCACTCCGTCCTGTCCTCGGCTTTTCGCATCGCAGTAGTAAGCGGGAGGAAGACTTTACCTGGTCAGACCAGCGGCTAGGTGATCGGCCGCGCGGTCTTTTGCCCTCCACCTTTCCTACGACTATAAGCTTGTCCAGATTGCTAGGTTGGTGGCGGGCAATGTGACCAAAGTAGCCCAGAATCTTTTGGTAACAAATGGTCGACAGTCTTGTGCTAATCCGAAGTTGATTCAAGATAGAGACATTTGTTCTTTTAGCGGTCCACGGTATGCGGAGCAATATATAAGTATGAGTCTCCAATACAACGTATTTTCGCTGGCACCCTCGCCTGGGAACTACGTTTAGAACTAACAATTAAGTTGAGACCTTGATCTTTTCGGCTTTTAGCAGTCTGTCTACAGCAGTTAGATATTAAAATGTTTAAAAAAAATGTTTGTAAGTTTTCTTGTATTTATTATGTTTGTCTTGACAAATATGAAATAAAAGTGTCTTGACATATATGACATAAAAGACAGTCTGAATTAAAAGACGAATAGAAGTTTAACGTTTTAATACACGAAATTATGTCCATATCACAGGCAAACATAGCATAGCATCGAAATATTATGGAAATACCGATCAAAGAGAATATAACCACTAATGTAAACAGTAAATTATGTCAGCCGTCAGGCTGTTGACAGATTTTCTCTTGGTCGCAACTTTTTTTAATTAATGACATTTGTAAAAAAATATGGTGACCTCCATGACAGTTTTTCTACTACTGCACACGGTGTGCAAATTTAATTTAAAATCGGTTAAGTAGGCTATAAATTAAGATGTAAGCTATCCTATCTTTCAAGGTGGATCAAACTGCACACGGTGTGCAAATTTAATTTAAAATCGGTTTAGTAGTTTAGGAGTCCATCGCGGACAAACAACGTGACACGTGATTTATATATATTAAGATAATCAATATATATAAAAACACTGTACCACATAGATATTCCTTTTGTCGCGGATTATAGCGAATTAAACTTCTGGTTCCTTCATTATGATGGACTTCCGCAAAGTAACGCCTGACTCTATCCAATAATTGTTAAACGCGTTGCTAAAGTCTAACAGTATAAGAAAAGTGACTAATTTGTTATCCATGGGCTGAAGGATGTCGTCGCAGACTTTGACAAGCGCCGTGACTGTGCTGTGACGGTCTAAAGCCAGATTGGTACGGGGATAGGACATTATTTTTGGTAAGAAAGAGGCTCAGTTGTTTGTTGACCACAGGTTCAAGGACCTTGGAAAGGTCAGGAAAGGAAGGTCATTTAGTTATTATTTAAACCCAGAAAATATTAAATAGAAAGTGAAAAATAAGGGAGGCAAATTAAAACTTGCAAAACGCGTCACCATTGGTCGAAACGAAATGTGACGTAAATGGTCACGTCAGTGGATTTATCGGCGTCGATATTCATACTGTGTTAGTAGTGTTTGTGAGAAAAAATTGTTTAAAACTGTATTTCTGTGTGATTACTTGTTAAATAATTATGAAGTAACTGAACTGAATCGCTATAGTAAACAAACACGGGACATAACCAATGACTTCATCAAAAGCACGCCATTAATGGTGGCGTTTGAACGGCTCAAATTTATACTTAACTTTGAAACACCAATTAACGTAATTATTTGACTATTTTCAAACCTATTTATATTTTTACTATGTTATAAAGATGTAAATGATTGATTTAAGAAATAAAAATAAATCATGCATATTCCCTATTATTAAAGATACTTACCTTGTCATCCACAGTGCTGGCGCTGAACACGGCAGTTCAATCAATATTGTTTAGAACTTTAGTTCTTAAAATTAAATGCTACTTTTAAAAGCTTACGTGTGCTATTTCCAAGTAATAAATGTATGTGTCCAATCAGTGGTAAAGCTCCAGGAAGGGATGGGGGTTCATTCTTGTTCCCGTTTCTTTGGCGCCACGCAAATACAACACTCGCCAGAAACACTAGTAGGATAAGAACCGCCGTCAACATCGGAACTGATAAAATAAAATAAAAAAGCAACTTCTTAAAAACAAACACCTCTACTAAAAATTAAACTATAAAAAAATTATTAATATATATTTATTATTTAGTAGCCGAGTTAGCTGCACACAAGTAATCTTTTACACTGACAAAAAATGACTCCGAAAATAAAACCGGCATGTACTGAGAATCGCTCATCGCGGCCGAAGGTTTTCTTCCATACGAAAAGCAGTTTGAAAAACGAGCTAATATAAAAAAAATTGTAGGGTTGCTACAAAAAAATCGGTAGATTTCGGTAGATATTATTTTTAACTAGCTGATGCCCGCGACTAAGTCCGCGTGGATTGAGGTTTTTTGGTTCCCGCGGGAACTCCTTAATTTTCCGGGATAAAAAGTAGCATATGTGCTAATCCAGACTATAATCCAAATTTTACGTAAATTTAGATTATAGTCTGAAAATTTTACGTATAATTTTACGCCAAATTTTATCCAGATCCGTTCAGCCGTTGCGGCGTGATTGAGTAACAAACATCCATCCATACATCCATCCATCCAAACTTTCGCATTTATAATATTTATTTGATTGATAACATAGCATAAAAATCGATTATAGTTCAAAAATCAAAATGTTACTTATCTACGACAAGTTCGCATTCGAACTAAAATATAGGGTTGTTAGATGTGTAGTCAGTGGCGTCACGGAATATAATTTTGTGTTTAAATAGTAGATTGTATTATAAGAGAGCAAAATAATATTTCTACGGTGAGGGCACTTTTTTGAATCCAGAGCGAAGTGAGGGATTCTAGTAGACTAAGAGATAGCTGCACATTTTGTAACCATCCCCAGAAAAGCTGATTCAGTAATAGCTGGGTACTACACTCTCCACTGATAATGGTAGTGAAAGTCTGACCGCATACTGTTGGGCCTTTCGCTAGATATGGCCGGTCAAAGACGTGTTATCGTTACCAAAAATGAACCATAATTAGAAAAGCTGATTCTTGTACAGTATTAAAGTATACACAATACCTATATAAACAGTATGAGAACTGACGCTATACATCGGGCCTTTCAGTAGATATCACCTCTCAAAGACGTTATGAACATACATACTGTAAAAAAATATTAGCAATGATAATGTCGTCACGTTGATTGCTGTTAAATAAATTCATACGCCTTCATAATTTGTAATAGCAATCAACGTGACGTGAATAATTGCTAATATTTTTTTCCAGTATGTATGTTCATAACGTCTTTGAGAGGTGATATCTACTGAATGGCCCGATGTATAGCGTCAGTTCTCATACTGTTTATATAGGTATTGCGTATACTTTAATACTGTACAAGAATCAGCTTTTCTAATTATGGTTCATTTTTGGTAACGATAACACGTCTTTGACCGGCTATATCTAGCGAAAGGCCCAACAGTATGCGGTCAGACTTTCACTACCATTATCAGTGGAGAGTGTAGTACCCAGCTATTACTGAATCAGCTTTTCTGGGGATGGTTACAAAAAGTGCAGCTATCTCTTATAATATAGGGTAGAATCCCGAGCGTAGCGAGGGGTTCTTTAGTAGAATCCTGAACGCAGCGAGGGATTCAAAGTACGTCGCCGAGCCAAAAAAAATTGCGCCCGAATAATACACTCTACTTTTCATCACCCTCTTCAAAAAATAAAACTACAAATCCATCAGACATCCTCTTCAGATACGCTATTAATTTCGAATGTGTCCAGTTTTACGCCGTTATTAGAACTGACAGTTGATTATAACATTGAGTAGGTACTCCAAAGAGTGGAAGGTTGTTTAGTTTTGGCTAAGTAGGTACTGGAAGTAGGCCAAAACACAGATTCTGAAAAATTCTTGGCACCACTTGCATTTCTCCATTCAATAAAATTACCATAGACTTTCATATATTTCTCCCGGGATTTCGCAAGTAATAGATTATTCATCACATTTCTTGCGTCAGTTCTAATACTTACAGGAGTTAATTCTATACTTTCACTGTCACTTCAAGAACTCATTTTTCAAAATAAAACCATGAATTTTAAAAACAATCCGTGAAAATTTACGAAAACGCGGGCTGTAGTTCCGGCGTTTTTAATTTGGTTTCCTTTTTGTTATTCAGCCCGCGGCGTGACTATTCTCCGTCGTACCAGTCAGTCTTTATTCAAACAATATTTGCGTTCGATTTCTTTGGCGCTGAACACTAAGATGTCCCAAATTCAAAAAGTGCGCGGCAAAGATTTGCGGCGCTTTTTTTGACATAAAGAGGATTAAAAACTCATTTCTGCCCGCTAAAAGTTTCTTATACAAAACACCACCTTTGGGTGCACTTAAAGGCGAACCAAGTAGTCCTTTTCGAATACATGGGATGAAAAGATAATTGCGGGGCACTTTTATAAATAAAGAGGATGAAAAACTCATTTCTGCCCGCTAAAAGTTTCTTCTAGAAAACACCACCTTTGGGTGCACTTAAAGGCGAATCAAGTCGTCCTTCTTGATTAGATGGGATGAAAAACTCATTAATTCTGCCCGCTTAAAGTTCCTTATAGAAAACACCACCTTTGGGTGCACTTAAAGGCGAACCAAGTCGTCCTTTTCGAATAGGTGGGATGAAAACAAATTTTCTTAAGTAACTATTACGTATTAATTACTTATTTCACTACCAAAAGTATGACAACCCTATAAAGGATGATTTATGGTTTGTTTAAAAAGATTCCACATCGATTTTGGAATATAGTTGTATTTGATATTTTTGTGACCTTGGTGGAAGCGGTTTTGAGATTATGTCTTTACTTTACTCACAATAAAACATTTGTGGATATGTGGAGTAAAGATAAATTAATATGAAATACTGTAATGTCCCCTCTCTCACCATATACACTTTTTTTGAAGTCGGTTGAAAATTACAATCAGATGACAAATGCTCATGATTGAGCGGCACGCGTGTCGCGATGCCGCTCAATCATGCGCTCCGCACACCAATCCACTACCAAATCAAATGTATTGCTCTTCTTCTTCTTCTTTCCCTGGGCTTTTCCGCACTTAAGCATAAGTGCCCGTTGTGCGTGAGACCTTTGGTGCGACTCCCCGCTGGATCACTCCAGCCAGTCGAACTCACTCCAGAATCCAAGCAGGCTGCCCAGGTCTTCTTTAAGGCTTCTCGTTGAGTGGATACAGCACTAGACTCGAGTACGTGTCTTGGTGTCTCCTCGCTCTCCATGCAGGCTCTGCACAGAGGGCTGTCGGTTATACCTCGAACATATAGATGTTTGTTAAGTGGACAGTGTACTGTTTCATGCCTACAGCCGTCCTGAGTTTATCTCTGTTTAATTGCAGTAGTTTAATTCTTAGTTAGGCGTTGGTTTTGGCTGGGTATAGCCTCTTTTGTTTGTCTACAATTGGTAGTGTTTGCCCATAATACGGCATGCACCTACTGTTTGTTGTTTTAACCAAGTCTTGTACACACTGAATGGTATTGGAACGATCGGTTCAGGTCCCATTACCTTCAGGTTTGAGGCTCGTCGAGCTAGTTCGTCGGCTGCGTCGTTACCTATGTTTCCGTTGTGACCTTTAACCCAGCCGAGTGATACCAGGTTTGATTTTGTTAGCGTTTGTAGTGATACGAGCTTAGATGAGGTCGTACTTTTGGCTAATGCTCGCAGTACTGCCTGACTATCACTATGAATGTTAATATGAAAGTTTTTTACCTGTCTGTCGGCCATAGCCATGGGCGCGAGCGATGTGTGTGTTTAGTCCGGGACAGTACACTCCTGCACCAGTTTCCTGGCTAGTTTTTTAACCCGTCTGTGTACACGTCTATCGTATCTATAGTAGTTTTGTGTATTCCGGTCTCTGAGATGTCGATCTCATAATCATTCTCGATTATGTATTCCTTCTATGTTTTGTCACAGATTCATCCTAACAGTGGACACTTCATGTTCTCACCTGACAGTATCTGGGTGTGTGTTGTGTTTATATCTTTCCACAGCCCATAAGGCTTAATACTTAGCGCTACGAGGGTAGCTTCTTTTATGTGAAGATGTAGGGGGGAGGGGGGGGGGGGGTATTCCCAGTATTCCCTCTAAAGCATCTGTTGGGGTGGTGCTCATGCAGCTAGTGGAAGTGCAGTATTTGGTTTTTTTTTAGTTTCTGTTGGTTTGTCGTTTGAAGCGTTCTGGCCACCATACTAGTGACGCGTATGTTAATGAGCTTCTTACCACTGTCAGATACAGTTATCTTTGGTTTTCCCGATGATGGATTTGCATTGATTTAGGATTATTGTTGTTTTTTGTATTTTCGTGTCTATGTGTTTAAGCTTGTTATCTAGAGTTACCTCCAGATATTTAACTTCTGTTGATAGTGTTAGATTTGTACCGAAGAGTGTTGCCATTCTTGGTACATCTGGTTTCCCTTTGTCTGTAAACAGTGCTAGTTCGGTCTTTTTTGGATTCTCTGTTAATTCATTGTCTTTGCAACATTTCTCTATGAGTCTCTGTGTGTCTTGCATTATTGCACAAAGTGTGTTTTCGTGTTTGCCATCTATCAGAATCGTTATGTCATCTGCATACCTATTGTGTAGAACCCGTTGTTGTCCATTTTTGTTATCAAGTTGTCAACAACCAGGTTCCACAGTATTGGAGATAACACTCCTTCTTGTGGGCACCCTTTGGCTACTATGCCCTTTGTTATACCGTTTATCTCAAGTTGGATGACCCTTTTTTCAAGTAGGGCTCCTATCCATTGCCTTAGAGTTTGGGTACTTCGTATCGTTGTAAAGCATTATCAATGCTCTTAAAGGTGGTTTTGTCGAAAGCTCCTTCAATGTCTATGAAGGCTCCTATTGGTGATAGTTTGTTATCTAGGTCGTGCTCTGTCTTCGTTACCACGTTGTGGAGAGCTGTCTCTGTTGACTTGCCGGTACTAAAGGCATGTTGGTTTCGGTGTTTTGGTATAGTCCTTAGTTAGTTTTTAGCAGGAAGGATGTTAGGCTGATAGGTCTGAAAGCCTTCGGTTCGGTGTAATCATTCAAGAGGAATACCACTTTCACTTCTCTCCACGAGATTGATATGTATTTAAAGGCTTATACAAGCTTGAAAAATCTGTACTGTGTAACTATACGTATCAGAAAATCATAATCCATATACTTCCATATACTTACTAATATTATAAATGCGAAAGTGTGTCTGTCTGTCTGTCTGCTACGCTTTCACGGCCCAACTACTCAACCGATTTTGATGAAATTTGGTACAGAGATAGGTTACATCCCAGGGAAGGACATAGGCTACTTTTTATCCCGGAAAATTGAAGAGTTCCCGCGGGAATCAAAAAAATGTATCTGTTCAACCGATTTTGATGAAATTTGGTACAAGGATATGTTGTACCTATCCCGGGGAAGGACATCGGATACTTTTTATCCCGGAAAATTGAAGAGTTCCCGAGGGAATCCAAAAACATGAATCCACGCAGACGAAGTCGCGGGAATCATCTAGTAATAAAATAAAATTAAAACGATAATAGAATGATAGTGTGTATTATCATCTAATTGAGGGCGATTCTGAACTTACGAAGGAGTTTCCCGACACTTGGAACGCTCAGGGGGAAACGAGCTAGGGTTAGTAGAAGAAACCACCGTTGTCACTACCGTTCTCACTGATTGCGGTGATGAGGAGTAGTGAATGTAATTGTACGCGATTGATACCGGACGGGTGGCGATACATAAAATTAATATATTATGTATAATTATAAATAATATATTAATTTCAATAAATCATTTCAATAAAGCAATAAATCTTTTTGAACGCACTGTGTTGTTGGATGCTGTCTAATGTAATGTGAGGGACCTTGGCGTTACGCGCTTCGTGGACCTGGCTTGAGAGCTTCCGACGATATTTTATCTACCTTTGGTGGATTTATATAATCGACGGGTTCCGGGCTATTTGTATTAACTGACATTTTTGAAACTTTACACCAGAGCAGTTTAAAGTTTCGATTTAAAAAAAAAATAACTTTAGAAAATCGCATTATTTCTTTAAAAAGTAATTTATAAAAAAACAAAATAACCCGACTGCTTGGATACCAAAAAGTATAAAACAAGACATGAATTATTGAAGTATTTCATTATTATCAATTTAAATCGTATAATATTAATAAAATTTATCAAGGCGCAGTCGCACGTCCTAAAGCTAAACTAAACGTGCCTCTTTGGTCTAGTGGTTAGCATAGTCGACTGCGGATCACGAGGTCCTGGGTTCGATTCGAAAGTTAGGTATTGGGTTTTTCAATTAAGAAATTCTCAGTGCCAGCCCGGAGTTGGAAGTTGGCGGTGTTTCACCCTCGTGCCTCGGAGAGCACGTTAAGCCGTCGGTCCCGGTTATTATCACTAACATGATAATAGTCGTTAAAGCCCGCCAACCCGCATTGGAGCAGCGTGGTGGGTCTAAGCTCTAATTCCCGCTCTCCTATGAGAGTGGAGGCCTGTGCCCAGCAGTGGGACGTTAATAGGCTGTAGTGATGGATGATGGAATAAGTTTATGCGACTGATTTTTTTTTAATAAATTGTTTGTAATCATACTTTTTTTTTTTTTTAAGTCTTTTATTTTTTGGAGGCTTTTGTCCTTTTGGACATGTCAGCCCCATCGTACAAAATAAACAAATAATCATAACAAAACATTACATAAATTCCATACCTAAATGGACATTATCCATCATGTAAGAAACTCCCACACCCAACGAAAAAGACGGACTCACCAACTGTTTCCATCAAATGTTCATCACCGATGGGCCGCGGCAACCAAATTATAGAAGGCAATCGCTATTTCGGATGTTGGACTGCTTATGGCACTTTGTGCAGTACCGACATCACTACAACTCAAATTATAGCGGCTCATCAGTGACTCCCGTTCTCTTCTATTCCTGCTGCATTCCATCAAAAGATGTTGTACATCTTCCACCTGTCCACAAACTTCACAATTCGGTGAGTCCGCCTTCCCCACCAAATATGAAAATCTCTTACATGGATAATGCCCAGACCTAATTCTAAAAGCTAACTTAGTCTGCAATCTGCTTATTTTCTTGTGCTCAAACCAAGGCACCCGCAGCGGCTCGAATAATGAAGTTTGCAGAAATTGGCGGTTAAAACATTGATAAATTAAAAGGTACATACATAGGGTGTACCTACCTATCTTGTTAATAATTATGAAATGAGAAATAAAACACACATTATAAATTGTTTAAAGATACGAGTAAGTTTTTTATTTAAAATGACAATCACCTAGGAGCAGCAGTAACTTCTTAGCTTACCAAGGTAACAACAAAAGTTTTTATCACAAATGTATAGGAATCAGAAGTTAAACAGTCTTTTTATTACCTACGTAGCCTACAGTCTTATTACCTGAAGTAATTATTCTCATTCTTCTTCATTCCTAAACTTTAACATTTAAGTATATAAAAACTTCTTTTTTGAGATTTTTCTTTTGTTTTTTAAAAAGTAGGTACTCCTTTTTAAAAAACAAATGAAAAATCTCTTCAATTACAAAAAAAGGTTTATCTATAAAATAATTTCTTTTAAAAATAATCACATAAAAAATTAAAATATTTACGAGCGTTTCTTTGGTGTTCATTTCTTTACTTATTTTCTTCTATATTTTTTTCTAACTTTCTCAGTAATCAAAATCAAAAACATCTCTCGTTAAAAAAAGTTTAGAAGTTTTCTTACCTATTATGCGGGGTTATTTTTCAATGACCGGCCCAATTTTCACTGGGTGTTCCTACCCATGAATATGAACAACTTTCACTATGGGACCGACTCTGAAGTCACGAAAAAAAAAACTGATTTCAGAGTTGGTCCCATAGTGAAAGTTGTTCATATTATTCATGGGTAGTTAGTAACACCCTGTGAAAATTTGGCCGGTTATTGAAAAATAACCCTTTGAATACTATCCCTAGTTTCTCTTCAATAACAATAGTTATTTGATAAACAAGAGTGAAAAGTTGTTTTTTAACCGCGTGCTCAATTTTGATGACCGAGCAAGCGAAGGATTCTAAAATTGAATCACGAGCGCAGCGAGTGGTTCAAAAATTAGGATCCTGAGCGTCAGCGAGGGAATCAAAAGAGCACGAGGTGAAAAATCTTTTCACTCGAGTGCAACACGTAACTTTTCATCCCACCTCAGCGAGGAAATGACATGACGTGAAAGAAAATGGTGCGCACAAAGCAAATTAAAAAAGTACACCAAGAAGGGTACGAGTGTGAGTTTTTAACAAATTAAAAAAGGTTGTATGGAAATTCGGCACAATAGAGTTAGAAGTAAATAGGTTTTAATGATGTTTTGAATTCACAAACTTCATAGACGAGTGATATTTACTAACGTGCACACGATGTTCTAAATTCAATTTACTTTATCCTCAAGAGGATACTATCGGCTTTTGCATTCAGATATCGAAGATTAAAAATACTCTTTCCGAGATGGTGGGATGAAAAAATAATTTTTATCTCCTATGACAATAATAAATTGTAGTTCACTACAGTAACAAAAAATAATAATCAAAATTATAAAAAATAACATGTTACTTAAAATTCAACCACACTTTTCCTTCTTACTTTCTAATTTATTTTTCTTCTTCTTTATACTTAAACACTTGCTATTTCCCCATCAGACATAATGAAAATTGCTTAAATTGCAGGTCTGTTTCGTCTTCAATATCAGTATCGATCAGTGTATCTTTGCCAGTATTGCTGGATGGTCGGTTGATATATTCTGAATGAAATATTCTTGGGATAGCGCCAGTGTCACATAGCTTTTTCAGGTCATTATATTTTGCTTTTGTGATAGGAAGCTTTGATTTATATTTTGCATTGAGTAGTTTCGGTTTTGCATAAATTTGTATGTACTCTTCTTTTGTATCATCTTGCATGCTATATTTGACGACCATCACGTTTGGCGTAGACTTCTTGAATGTTGCTACACGAATCTTGCTTATTTTACCGACAAGGTTTCCCTTGAAATATTTTTTGGACAATTCTTCATAATTCTTGAGGTCTTCGTGTGTAAGGCCTTCCACCTGATAGGGTCCTGGATCCTTTCTAGCTATCTGACAAATTGTCAGCCACTGTGAAGGCGCCCATACCGTTGTGTGTCGAACAGAATTTTCTATTGTAGCGTGAATACTGTCTACTGGCATCTCTGTGTGTCCTGGCAGCAGATAATTCATCTGTATAGTTTCTAAATTTTTTGACATCAACAAAGCGTTGTGGATGGCTGCCAATACGATCTTGTTTTTATTTTGCCCGGGGCATGAATCCGAGTACAAATTTAAACTTTTAACGGTTTCACGTTCATTAACATTTTCTATGTACTTTTGCAAAATAGTGGAAATCTCATTACCACCTCTTTTGGCTTCCGTTTCTCCCCAAACATAGCAGAAACCATTGCGGGTAACACCTTCGTAAAAACACAAGTTAAAAACTGTGTATTTTCTTGAATAAAAGAGTGCCATGCCGTTTCCATATGGGGTATTCAATACCTTTTGAAGGTCAAACGAGGTACAAATAATGGAACTATTCTTTTTTCGAAGTTCTCTATGATATTCTAACCTTTTCTTTGAGGCATCTTTCTCTTCCAAATGCTCCTTCATTTCTTCATTCTCAGTTATATTTTTGCCTTCATATCGTAAGCATTTAAGACATTTGTCCTTTTTCGGAACATGGAATCCGATATTGAACTCATCAGTAAAAATTTCACGGAAAATCCTCTCACTTACGTAATCAACCTGACTTTCTTTTTATATGCGGTAGAGATTTTTTATGTTTTTAAATTCTACTAGCAGGTATAATCTCGTACTATCCTTCCTACAGTAATGTGAAGGAAGTGCCGGTAATTAAAATATATATAGCTGCTCGTGCTGATTGACTCACTCATTGATCACCTCTCCTGTAAAATTTTGTATGAAAAATTTTTTTTTTACTTATCGTTTCGTGTAGAAGACAAAAATTCATTCAGAGGAATAATACGGAGAGAGCTGATGATTGAGGATTTCGAAGACGGATGAAGAGCACAGCCAGGGTATTGTATTAGGTGGGGGGTGCTCGACCAAATGTCACTCGAAACTTCATCCAATTGACAGTGAGTTGAAAAAAATTCAAATTTTCAGTATCAGTTGCAGTAATTTCTTGTCGGCAGTGCACTTTTCAGTTTCCAAAAAAATCTCATTGTCTGTTTTTTTTGCAGTCTTATCAATTAGCGGGTTTGCAGTATCAAACACGTCAATTATTTTATTATCATTATCTTCTGTGTTCTGAAATGTGAATAAATTTGTTTGAATTATACCGTTATATATATTATACAGTTATTATATAATAATAAGTATTTAGTAGTAAATTTTGATTTAATTCTTTACTTTATGTTCGTTTAGAATAGGGTAGTGATACTAGCTTACATGTTTTAGGACAAGTATTAAAACTGAGCCTTGTCTGAAAAATGATAACTAGTAGGTACATACCTACCTCTTTTTCAAATTCGACCTCAATTTGAAAGACGTGCGAAGTGATTTTTTCATTCATTTCTGTCCTTATATTCTCTTTTAGTTCAGCTTTCGTCTTTTTGTATGGCGTTTTTGTAATGAAGACCTGAAAACACAATAAAATAGATTATAATACACATAAAATTATTTTTTTAATTGGTTTTTGTATTTTTAAACTGTCTCAAACAAATAAAGTTAAATTATAACTTTGGTGACTCTCGTGGAAATCGAACCCACTACCTTTGGATCTAGGTCATACAACAGAACGTAAGTAATTTACTCACCTCATTATCTTTCTTTGCTTGTGGTGATTTTTTCGGAGTTTTATAGTTCATGTTTGAAATAATATCTAAAGGTGCATTTTTATTCTGCAACTGATCTTCATCTTTAGTTTGTAGGATATTTCTTCATTATGTGATAATTTTTCTTCCTCTAATGGTTGCAGCACGAGCAGATTTTTGTTCTGTTCCATGTAGGAATGACTACCTAAAACTGTTACTGTTTTAGGCATGTTTTTTTTAAAATATTTTTGGTCGCAGACTGGTAGAATCACCTTGGTTTTTATTTCGCTCAACCGTTTCCTTTCTTTTTACTTTTTCTAGTTTTTCAGGTTCCGAATAATTTTTAATTAAGTATATTTTTAAATAATTTCCGTCGTCCTTGCTCCATTAATAGGTGTCAAACTGCAAAATAGTTAGGATAATAATAATTAAATATATTAAAATAAAATTAGGTAACCTGTTAAATTAGGAGTTATTTTTTTACCAGTTTGCAAAATTTCGAGGTCAATTCTACTCATAAATGTTAGAAATACTTTTACAGGAAAGAAATGGGGTAATTCTTTTCGAAACCGGCAAATTTACCCTATAATCCATAAAACTTGCACCTGTCACTTGCATCTATTTGATAGACTTTCGGATCTTTCCGAGTTTTAATTCTTCAGTAAGTATACTTAATAATTATTATCATCGTACAAGTAAAGTGTAATGACTCCCAGTTAGGTACTTAATAATCAATGTTTTTCTTCAAAATGTAAAAAACTAAATGTAATAAACTCACCATAAAATCCAAAATTGACGACAAATGCTCTGCGCAGCTCCCACAAAACACGAAAACACGTACGAACTTGCTCACGATTTGCGTCAACTAAAACGAGGCGGCAGACGCCTGAAGCGCCCGCGCGGGGTGGTGGGGGCATTTAAACTCGCGCGGTTTATCGCGATGACGCCAAAATCATTGTTTTAACCAACGTCATAATAGTCAATCCATATAAAATTTTGATTGTATTAATGTGTATACTATTCTTATTCCGTTTAAGAAAAAATGTTTGAAGTACTAGAACTTTACTTTTGTTATAACTGAAACAAATCAAATATTGAATAAAAAAAATAGGTTTAACCATAATCTTTAAATGTTTACTGTTGAAATCCTAAATAGTTCATGCGACTGACGCATCATTATCTATTGCAAGCTAAATGGTTGAAGTGACAACATCTAACATTTCATGTACAGAGCTAAATGTATGGATCGACACTGGGTATGAATTTGACAAAGAGGCTAAATGTAATAAACGACATTCTTGTATATTTACAAGGTAAAGCTAATTGTATTAAGCGACACTGGATAATAATTTAACAAAGAGGCTAATTGTATTAAGCGACATTTCTATATATGTATAAAGTCAGGCTAAATGCTTTAACGTACGTTGCCTGTAAATTGTTGCTCCTGGAAAAAACGTTTAAACGACTGCCTGGTATTTGGTAGTCAGCTTAAGTACACAGTTCCTAAATTTGTCAATATTTTGTTTAGCTTCATACATTGCAGTCCAAAATGGGCCCAAAAATGCGGTTGTATTAAGCGACAAAAAAGTGCCCCGATCGTCACCAAACCCAGCTCAAATGACGCAGAAAAATTCGCTGATTCCAAATATGTATAGAAGTCTGTATCGCTCAGAGTGTCGCTTAATACAATTAGCCTGGAACCCGTCATTATGCAAATTTCGGCAGGGTTGCTGCCAAAAATTGATAGATTTCGGTAGATAGTATTGAAGTGAAAACTTCTTTAGCCGCGACATGTGCGACAAGTTCGCATTCTAACTAAAAATATAGGGTTGTCAGTGGCGTCACAGAATATGTAATACTAAATTTGTGATTCAAACAAATTTTCTTACGTAAGCATTACGTATTAATTACTTTTTAATTACACTATCAAAAATATGACAACCCTATAATACGATTTATGTGGTTTGCTTACAAAATTTTTCCTTTAATTAGTACGTGTATATTTTTGTGGCCTCCGTGGAAGTGTAGTTTTGAAATTTTGTCTTAACTTTACTCAAAAGAACACATTTACGGATGTGTGGGGGTAAAGATAAATTAAAATGAATAACAATTCCAAATGAATGAAGTATTAGAATGAAAAAATTAAAGTGTAGGTACGGCAACACTGGTAAGGTAGAGTGGCAACACTGGTCTGTGGACTCTAGGATTGATCTATGAAATACCTACTATCTGATGCCCGCAACTTCGTCCGCGTGGTTTTTTTATTCCTGCGGGAACTCGTAAATTTTTCGGGATAAAATGTAGCCTATGTTACTTCCCAGGTCCTCAACTATACCCACGCCAAAAATCATGTCGATCTGTTGTTCCGTTGTGGCGTGATTGAAGGACAAACCAACAAACCAACAAACAAACACACTTATAATCGCATTTAATGATATTAGTCTAGTATGATGGCTGTCGTGTTGTGCCTATATTATAAATGGCTAAATTAACATAAATAAATGGATAATCAGTGATTGGTCTTAAAAGAAGTAACCATGAAGTTGGGAAACGTTCGCCCAGAAATCTTTGGGTTTATCTTAAAAGCGATCTATAAATTTCCTAGGAATCGCCACTCAGTGTCAAAGAATTACTCATGCTTGACAAGTTGAAAATTAAAGTCAATGATACTGGGTGAATTCCTTGTTTAAGGGCCACATTATTTCAGTCTTAGTATAAACCCCTACTCAAACCATCAAAATAACATGTTACCGCTAATGTCCAGAAATCAGTCGATACGTTAGTTTCACGTAAATTAGATGATCCTTGAACTTTGCCTAGGTATAGTCAACATTAACGGTCCCTCAACCGTTTAATCGCGAAATCATATGTGGCAGAATCTAATCATTTTATGAATTAATAGCCAAGTAATGTATAAATTATTGAATGATCATAGTTTTCATCAAGTATGATACCTACCTACCTAATTAAATAATGATACGTCAAACGTCTAATGTAGGGTGCCCATAAAAATGCATCTATGTAAAAAATATGTGCTACGCCAGAAGACACGTTTCGTCGCCCCTTCATTCTGCTTCACCCATTCGACCCTCGTTACGCTCGGCCTCGTGGGCTCGCTTAACTCAGGACCTCCTAAGCGAGCTTCGGGCTTCGGGCTTTACAAAAACACTCTAGGGGTAGGGCAGAAAAGACTACGTGGGGTCACGTTGTGCGGATTGGGCTTTGGGACAGATCCACATTTTAAGAAAATATTGTCACCCTTTTATAACACCATCACAGACGACGCCACCATCGACACCACCACCACCGACACCAGCACCACCGACACCACCACCACGGTACCAATACCACCATCGACACCTTTTTTCTCAACTCTAACGAATTTATGGTCGTTAGACAGCGTAATCTCAACATTACCTTGATAATGTGAGCAAAAAAAACAATTATTCCACGGTTTTCTGCACGGTAAAAAAGGATTCTTTAATCCAAGCAAATATTCGCATATAATATATGCACCATGCAGTAAATTGTCTCCAGTTAAGATATCATATTGCTTTGAACTTCAAAGTAATATTTAATTAAGTATATAAAAAATAGAATCAATCAAAATAATACGGGCGATTTATTGAAGATTACAAAATATTTGATTTGGCGTGATATTATGTTCTTTGAACAAGCAAATTTGACTGTTGAAAGAAGAATTTGAGTTATTTGTAGGCAAGGAAGATATAAACTATTGGAGCAATTAAATGTGCATTAAGCTAAAATAATATTGTTGAATTAAACTAAGAAATTGATGGATTCAATTCAATTTAACATAACTGTACTTTAAGACGTATATTTAAAACAATCACATCATCACATCATCACTACAGCCTATTAACGTCCCACTGCTGGGAACAGGCCTCCACTCTCATGGGAGAGCGGGAATTAGAGCTTAGACCCACCACGCTGCTCCAATGCGGGTTGGCGGGCTTTAACGACTACTATCATGTTAGTGATAATAACCGGGACCGACGGCTTAACGTGCTCTCCGAGGCACGGGGGTGAAACACCGCCAACTTCCAACTCCGGGCTGGCACTGAGAATTTCTTAATTGAAAAACCCAATACCTAACTTTTATGCCCGACCGGGAATCGAACCCAGGACCTCGTGATCCACAGTCGACTATGCTAACCACTAGACCAACGAGGCAGCAATTTAAAACAATATATTTTCTTAACTGAACAAACTCTCTAGACTCTTTTTTTTCCGTGTGTACATGAATATTGTACATTAACGGGTTTAACAACTTAGGTCATAACCTTCAGATGGACGTGTGACCTTGGAAGCGATTAGTGCACGTGCGTGCGTGAGCTCTCTTCCCAACGCGGCTAAGCCGGTTTTGACGAGCCTCGTGGCATTCATGCGTTCAAAAGTAAAAATAATCGAATCAAAAGTAAGATACTTATTAGTATCATCACAGAATTGGTAATAGTACGTGTATCATACTTCATACTAATAATATTGTAAATGCGAAAGTGTGTTTGTTTGTTGGTTTATTAGTTTGTTGGTTTGTCCCTCAATCACGCCGCACAAAGCAACGGATCGACTTGATTTTTTGCATGGGTATACCTAATTGAGGACCTGGACATTGGAATTGGCTTCTTTTTATCCCGGTAAATTAAACAAAACTTATTCCACATGGTCGAAGTCGCAGGCATCAGCTAGTCGATAACAAATTAGACGTAAGAAGCACAAAAAAACAACAATTACTCAATAGTTATTTATTAATTAATGATAACAACCACTACCTAATTAGTATAATATAAAGTATATAATTAGTTATAAAGTAGTACAGATATAAAGTTTACAGTATAGGCTTTGAAATGGTATCAGTTTCATTCATCTTCATTATTCATGTACCCGTAGCAAATTACAAGCAAATACTTTCTTGCTCGTGAGTATAATTCGGGGGGAGAAATTGGACAGTTTACATAAAATAAATATTCAGTATTCGATATATTTAATAGAATAAACACACCTACTTAAACTTTACTTACTTTATCCCTGAGCGACGACTTGGATATAAAAAATATATATATAATATGGTAAGATTGCAAAAACTGTTAGATTGTAATCCAACTAGCGATATTGTAAACTGTCGACAGATTGTGAACCGTTCAATGTTCCGGGTGTCAATTTTTGAAATATTCATTGTATTTACGTTTTCTTGTCTTTCTTGTAGGCTAGGTTAGAGTTCGACATAAATAATCAGGTAGTGACCGGCCGCAGGCCGTGCAGGCACTTAGGTTTTATCGGGTTAATATACCTAACAGATTACAATCTACCTAAAAATAATGCGTTAATTGTAATCTGTCGACAGTCTACAATATCGCTAGTTAGATTACTATCCAACGGCCTTTGCAATCTTACGGTGACAGATATACAGAACGGGAGCGTAGCTGGCAATACGGTGCGACATGCTCGCTCGATACACTTAAAGATCCTTTAACGTCCTCAGGGTACAGTACGATGCCCTTCGTATTTTAGTAAAGACGCCGAGGTATTGTGGTGCGTCGGGCATGTCCGCCGACGCTGGTGTCCCAGATTACTATGCCATTATTCGGAGTAGAATTGCCAGTTTATGGGAAACCGTCAGCAATTCTACTAAAAAGCTGATCAAAGTCGTCGTTCAGGCATTCTCTGACAACTTGTTTTATAACCCCTGGTTATTGGTTACCAAACCCCTAACAAAAAATGATTTTTCATTTTCAACTTTATTTTAATCTAATGTAGATATTTATTATAATAAATAGGTAGGTACTTAATTTTACCGTGTTTTGATATGGGTACCTGCAATGATTAAAAATGATTTTATTATTATTATTTTTATTAAAACAATAAAATTGATTTGGGTGACTAAAATATAGATTTCAGCGGACACCATCTTTTTTTAACTCGATCCGCTCAGCCCACATAATATATGAATTTACTGCTAATATAATATTAAATCTAGATTTGATATTTCCGTATGTTTCAAAAACAAAAAAAATTGTGCCACCGAAGTCAATCAAATATTGAGGCGCCTGGAAAGACCCAAATACGGTATGAACGTAACATTTAACGGAATACGGGTCCGTTAAAAACTATCCTGTAAATACGGACCTTCTGTGTGAATCAGGCCCCAGCGTCTACATTATTTCTTCCTCTTTTCAATTACAATATGGTGTCCCGAACATGGCTTGAGCAATATGTTCATTTTTTTAACCACCTTAGTGTGATCTCCCGTCACCCTGTAGTGTCGGAACACATGCCCTAGGGTTGTCTTCATTGACTTATAGGAGAACGTTAGACCTGGGAAAAGAAATAGAGAAATATTAGATAAACAGAAAACTCTCGCACTCTGCACCTCATTTCTGAAGGTCGTGATCTCTTTTCATAATTTAATCTACATAGTGAATGAAGAAGAAATATCACTAACCCATTGCTAGCTGAACCCGAGTCCTAAAATTAAAGCAACTATTTAATATTGGAAATCATTGTAAGGAAATTTGCATGTCTGAGAGTTCTTCACTTCTAATGCCGGCTCACGGATCACGAGTATTCTTTCAAAATGAGAAGAGGAGAGGTCATTTGGTTCATCATGCCGGCTATGTCTGCATTGGCAGACATTTATCTTATATAACATGAAGAAATCTGCCATTCTGAACTTGGTCAGCAGGGTGGACTGTGACCTAACCGTTTTCATTCTGAGAGGAGAACAGTGCTCAGTGCGAGAGTGAGTAATGAAAAGAAATCGGTAGAATATATATTTTAGTACTAGCTGATGCCCGCGACTTCGTCCGCGTGGTTTTAGTTTTTTTGTTTCCCGCGGGAACTCCTTAATTTTCCGGGACAAAAAGTAGCCTATGTCACTCTCCAGGTCCTCAACTATACCTACCCATGCCAAAAATCACGTCGATCCGTTGCTCCATTGAGGTGTGATTAAAGGACAAACCAACAAATCAAAAAACCAACAAACAAACACACTTTCGCATTTATAATATTAAGTATGATGAAGTATGATTCGTTTGTATATTGTATACTCATTCGTTACCTATGCAATTCCGTCTTCCCATGCTAAAGGCAGCAAATGGGATGATATTGCTGTCACGAAACGTTGCAGGGTCCAGCCAACGTTCTGGCTTGAATTCCTCAGCATCCGGACCCCACACAGGGTGCCTGTGGACTCCGTGGATCAGCAGGAAACATGATCTACCTTTCGTAAGCGTAGGTACAGTTCCCTGTGACGAAAAATAACCGACTATAACCATTACCAACCAAAAATTAATGAGTCCCTATGGGCAATAGGATTGTACTTTAGTCTTTTACCCTTAGGCTTGCTGTACTTGAAGCCGGAACCGCACCGGCACCGGACCGGAATCCAGTGTAAACCAACAAAAAATGGCATCGGTGCCACGGTCCACAAACTCGTGTTTACCAATGCTTCTTCACCTCAGCACTTGCAAGTCTTTGGGTATACACAACGCGTTTGTTGAATCATAGAAGTGCAGTTGGCGTTTTGTTATAGGCAAGATTTCTGGTTTCCGAACCTTTTGGGTTTAGTCAACAAGTGCTGTTTTGGTCAAACTTTTTTCTCCGCCTCCGAAAAAATAAAAAAGGTGTCGTTCGATTCGATTCCGAATAGCGTGTAGATGATTTTTTTTTTAAATAAAAATTGGGTTTGGTTCTTTGCAAACATCTTAAAAACCATTTGACATTTTTTAAATTTGAAAAAAATATTCAAAAAGAGGAGGAATTTTCCAAAAGAGGAGGAATGACACCTCTTTTATATATTTCGGAGGCGGAAAAAACGTTTTACCCAAAAAGCACTTGTTGATTAAGTAGACGGTAATAGGATGCTGTCATTGTACACAGTGACAGAGTTTGGGAGATATACCTCCTACATCGAAATACTAGAGGGAGAGTTCAGGAATCTTTTTTCAGGTAAGTACTTACGATTTTCCCAGCCCAGGTCCCCGCGTTAAATCCTGTCAAAAATAACTTTGTTCTAATATTAAACAATTACTTACGCAACTTGATGTCTGAATCAAGTTTCCTTATAACAAAAGGGGCTACGGGATAGAAGCGCATCGATTCCTTTATCACAGCCTCCAGATACATCAGTTGCGATAGATCTTGCTTCGTGACGTCCCTGTCTTCGTCACCGAAAACTTTTTGTAACCTGAAAAAAATACCAATTTTATATTTATAATTCAAAAATTTGTTTTTCCATTAAATTCCATAGGTCCTTTTTTGCCTCAATATATATATTTAATTATTAAATAACTACTATTATGCCTGCGATTTCGTCTACTTGGGTTAGGGGGTTTTGATTTCTGCAGAACTTAATTTCCGGGTTAAAAAATGTGTTAAATCAGGTTATAAGCATATTATTTAGGAACTAGGTGCAGCTAAGCTAATTATTTAGGACGTAGGTGCAGTTAGTAACTACGCCTACTTTAATTAAATTAAAAATTATTTATCAAATAAATAACTATTTTACCTCATAAGGTAATTATTTTTTGCAAGAAAGATTACGTAGGCATCCGGTTAGAAAGGACCTTTGGAAATTTATCCCCCGAGGGGCTGAAATGGGGGTTAGATATTTACTAAATAAAATTGAATTTTACTTTTCGTTCGTAGCGGGCAATAGCTAGTAAGTAGTACATGCTCATAAAAAGTTAAGCGAGAATAATACCTAATATCCCAGCTCTGGCTTTCTGTTACCCGGTAGGACTAAAATACTTTTCACCTCTCTCGCTCGAAAAACATGCTCGAAAAACAACCAGCCAGCAAACTCTTTTTTGCTCTCTGGTTTTAAGCAGTGAGCAAAAACAATTTGAGTGAGCATAACTTGTTTGTTTGAGTTTGAGTATTTTGAATTTAGAACGCTGTGCATTGGGCATTTCTTTACATAGTCCACGAAACAGTTCGTTCATAATCAGTTCGTATTTTCTCGATATTGAGGTTTAAAGTTTTAAGTATACACGATAGCAAAGATTTTTGTTTCTAGTGCCTTTAAATCCCTCACTATACTCCTTACTTAGAATCACTCGCTACTGTCGTGATTCTATTATAGAATCCTTCGCCCGCTCGGGATTCAAAGTTCAAACAAGGCACTCGCAACAAAAACAAACTTTGCTATGTTGTTGAACAAATAACAGCTATTACAACTTACTCATTGCAAATTTCATCCTGAACCTTAGGATATGATCCGATTAACAACATGGTAAACATTAACGTACTGGCCAATGATCCATGACCAGCGAAGAAGAGAGTATCCACATGGTTTTTGATCTCTTGGTCATTTAAAAAGCCTTCCTCTATAGATAGTTCAAGGAGAAGGTCCATGAGAGGTTTGAATATTGGACCTGAAAACAAGATATAACCAAGGAATTAACTTGATAAAAGGTTATCTGAATAAATAAATATTTTAACTATGACTGACTATTATATCGCTAAATATACCTTTTGTATAATCATCGATTTCCTTTAATTTTCTATTTTTCAAATAATTTGCTTTTCTATTTCTTAAAACCTGAAAAAAGGTAGATTTTTTTGTATTTAAAATAATCTGAGTGGCCGTCAAAAATTATGAGTCTTTAACATACGAAAATAAGCTTAGCAAGGTAACTTCGTTGTTACCTCAGGAAGACGTTACCATCGTTACAGGCAAAGACGTACCGACAAGCGATGCCATACTCCTAAACAGGCTAACCCTACCATCTTATAGACGGCGTCAAGTAACATCACCAATACAGTAAAATAAAATGAAATGTGTCCATACAATATCTGCAATGCCGTGCAAAGTTTTCAGGCACTTATCATGTTTCCTCTTCAGCTCCAACCAATAAAATATGAAGTCGCTATTGAGATGGTCATCGTGGTACCTACCACATACCTATACCATTTTTTTTTATTTTCGGAAGAAATCTCAACGCGAGACAGGCGCACCGTAATAAAGTATAAATACAGAAATGCAAGGGACCATAAATTATTAGAAATTCAACTCTGAGTAACATTTCTCAGGAAACGAAAACATAGGAAAAAAATTAAGCGAAGTTTAAGGGTCATTGTAAAACGATATTTTCGTTATTTATTGCTTAAAAATAAACAGACCCAAAACGCTTTAACAAGAACATTTTACAAACAGTCATAAAGCACCAAATTTCAAGTTAGTTAAAAATTAAACTAAAATTGAGAAAGGCCCATAAATCGACTTTCTGCATTGTATAGATAGACGCCGAGCTGACAGAAATCGATACCAGATGTAGAAACCTTTGGGTTGATAAAAAATTATATTCATAGCTTTAAAATTTTGAGAAAGAAAGGAAATGTGGAACTTAGAAGTCAAAAGGGGCGTGTCCGAGATGACTTCGCGACCATTGGCTTAATGCAAAAGGCATGAAATAATGTTGACCAATGAGGTGAACAGATTACTTTTCGGAGGTGTTGTTTCAGCGAAGACGACGGGGGGACGCTGGCTAGAAGAGAAGGAGGTGAGCACGAGGACAGAGGAATGGGGATTCATTCAGGGTCCTACCGCAGAGTGAGACACTAGTCTTCACTTCGTGACCACATCGCGTAGAATAGAAAGTTCCTAGAGTAGAAATCTTGTCTTTCAAATCAAGTTGCGTCAAATTACCTAAAATTAAATATTAGTTTAGTATAACCTAGAATATAGACTTTGTTTTAAGATTCAAAAGGTATAAGGCTAGGGCAAAGTGTTTTAGTGAAAGACGCCGAGTTGCTGTTATATTGGTAATGTACCCAATTTTGTTTCCACGAGGTTCACTGGCAAACCTAGTAATTTAAAGTATTTTTAAAGTACCTAGCATTAGAAACGGGGTCAAATGGATTCAGACACTAGTCTGGACACTTTGTATGAAATGACGGGGAAATATGATAAAAGTACTTGGTCAACCATTGATATTATTATATTAATAATACAAATTATGGGTATTGCATTTCTACTTATAATGCTATATAGAAAGACCTGGATAGGTGACAGGTTATATAAAATAATCACATGCAATTGCATCCGAACTTCCCCAGAGCCAAATATAGAATTGGGAACGATAAATTGAATTATCAAACTAAAATTATCTAGCCGTGAGCCTTGTCAACACACTGAGAATATATTATATGTCTAAATCTATACGTGTGTGTGTTAACCCTTTTTATTGAGAATAATAAGTTATAACTGTGTGTATGTGTGTATATAACTAGTTATAAGGTGTATTTAGTTTAAATCGGTCGTAAGGGTTTTTATCTTGGGTTTCTCTTTTCCCTTACAAATTAGTATGACCTAGGAACGAGAAATCCCACCGAAGTAAACGATTGCTTCAACATTCGAATTCGGAGTAAATAAATTAAACCAGTGTCTCTTTTCTTTATTATCACTCAATGTCGAGTAAACCAACTAATTAATTTTCGGAAAATAAAAGTAAATTACATTCATAACCACTCCTTTTATTATACAGTTGTAACACGTCGGTCGAGTTGCCCCTCGCGCGTCCTCTCAGCATCGGCATGGTCCAACCGTTCCCCGATTACCCCTTTTCCCGCTTATCCCCGCTGTCTTACCCCGCCGACGCCCGCGCCACCGGCAGGAACAGCGTTTTAGTAGGTCTCGAGCTCCCACACGCGATGCCCGCGCTCTCTAAGGCGCGACGCCGCGACGAGATTTGTTACGATGTTATGTAACTTGAATGTTAGTAGGTATTAAAGTAGATATCACTTACAAGTGGCGTCCCAACTGTGGGCTAAGTGTAAACTCAAAACTTTTGTAAGCTATCTGTTATCTACTTACCTAAAGTGGCACGAGTGTATGTTGTTTACCATCGTAATTTATACTTACCTACTCAGACTTACCACCGACTTGACGATCTCGACGACGAATAATCTACCGCATTCCAATACCTATTCATCAGCGAGATGCCTCCGCGATGAGATAAGGGAAGGAAAAGCGATGGGGATGATTCCGCCGACGAGTCGGGTGACAGATTAATGACGATGACGGAGCAGCAACTTGAGACAATCATGAGCAACATTGCCAAGAGCCAGCTGGAGACGAGCCGCCTCCTAATCGAAAGCATCATTACATCGCACCGAGAGGCACAGTCGGACGGCAGCACACCTACACCGGCGGCTTTCAAACAAGGGAACTTCTCCAAGTGCACGGCACGTTTCGACGGGACGACCGCTACGGGTACTTCCGACGACGCCGATGTACTGGAGGCCTTTATAGACGCCGTGCAGACGTACAAGGAGTGTGCGAACGTCAGCGATGAACATGCACTCAGAGGCCTTCCTATGCTACTGACGGGAAGCGCAGCAGTGTGGTGGCGTGGTGTAAAATCTACGACGGCGACGTGGGACGACGCGCTCAAACGACTCCGTGGCATGTACGGTGTCCCGCGCCCCGCGTACAAAATATTCCGGGAAGTGTTTTCGCAAGTACATAACAGTGAGCGTGCGGATATATTCGTGTCGCGAATTAGAGCATCATTAAGTAAGCTCCCGTATACCCTAGCGGAGATCGTAAAACTCGACATTGTGTATGGACTGTTAGATAGGCGAATCAGAAAGCGCGTGCCTCGCGAAGCGGTGGAGAGCGTCGAACAGTTAATCGAGAAAGCCAGGTTTGTAGAAGAGTCGTTGGCGGAGGTAAGTACCCAACCTAACCCTACTAATGCCAACACTAAACCTAAAAGTCCTAACCCTGCGAATGCAAACTCTAACAAACCTAACCCCGCGAATGCCAACTCTAAAAGTCCTAACCCTGCGAATGCCTACGACCATAAAGTTAACTCTTCCACTGCCGAAGTGACCGAGAAGGCGAATGATAATGACCGACCTAAACGCGTTAGACCGCGCTGCGGATTTTGTAAGTTATTCGGGCACACGACCGACGTTTGCAGACGAGTCGTCAACAGAACTGACGGACGGAGTGCAGATAAACCCGAAACCGAACTGCGCTGCTATAAGTGTGATCAGCCAGGTACGACGTATTCAAGGTGCGAGCGGTGCAAGAGCGCAGCTACCAGTAAAATGGAGTTCCACAGTTTACAGATAGATGACGTTGACGGTGCGCGCCCAGTTGTTACTGTTGAGATCGCCAACCACAAGGGAACGGCCATCTTGGACACCGGTGCTACACACTCCATTGCCAGTCCTGGATTACAAAAGTTGTTAGTACAGGAAGGAGTTAAGTTCAACGAGACACACCGAGCCGTGAGGTTAGCGGACGGGACTCAACAGGTAAGGCCGGCGCTGACCTGTAACACATCTGTAAATCTAGGAACACGCTGCATACCCGTATCTTTTATAGTGTTTCCGGACGCAGATACGAGGACTCTACTTGGGAGAGATTTCATTGTACCGGCTAACCTAGTGCTGGACCTGTCTAAGGGTACTTGGTGTTTTTCCGATAAACCCCAAGAAGTACACCCCTTTACGAAGTTGAGTGACTTGCAGCCCGCAGGTGGTGCGGAGCTGATGAAAGTCGATACTTCGCAACTTACCTTGCGCGATGAAGAAGGTACGAGACTGACAGCTGATCAGAAGGTACAGCTGAACGCGTTGCTAGTGAGGAAGGCTGACCGCTTTGCTACGGAGGGTCCGCCAACCAATTACGCTGAACATCACATTAAGGTGAGTGAGAAGCAGGAACCTATTGCATCGCCCCCCTACCGTCTCTCGCAAGGCAAGAGGATGATTCTGGAGCAGGAGCTAAAGAAGCTTCTAGATGCCGATATAATCGAGGAGTGCGAGTCCCCTTGGGCGGCCAATGTGGTATTGGTCGCAAAGAAAGATGGAGGAGTCAGGCTTTGCGTCGATTACCGCAAGTTAAATGCCGTGACTGAGCCCGACCGATATCCCCTCCCAAGGATAGAGGACATCCTCCACGCGGCAAAGACGTCCACGATGATGACCACCTGTGATCTGAGATCTGGGTATTTTCAAGTAGGAGTGACGCCCTCACATCGTGACATGACGGCGTTCGTAACACCTATAGGTACTTTTAGATTTAAGAGGATGCCTATGGGGCTTAGGAATTCTGGAGCAACATTTCAGCGTCTAGTGGATAGGTTCAAGACCGGTAAGAGCCTTACTGGGATCACTATCTTGGCTTACCTGGACGACCTTATCATTTTGAGCGATTCTTTCGAGAAACACCTGCAAGACCTGGAATCCGTCTTTGACAGGTTATGTTTGTTCAACCTCCGTATAAATCGCGAGAAGAGTCACTTCGCTCGAGACTCGGTGAAGTTTCTCGGTCATTTGATAGTTCCAGGTGGAATTCAAGCAGACCCAGAGAAGACTCGTGCAACTTCAGAGATGTCCGCTCCGAAAAACGTTAAGCACTTGAAGACGTTCCTGCAAACCTCAAGCTGGTTCAGGCGCTATATTCCGAACTACGCACAGGTAGCGAAACCTCTGACGGACCTCCTGAAGAAGGATGCGTCTTGGACCTGGTCTTCAAGTCAACAAGAAGCTTTTGAGAAAATTAAAGGACTGTTGATCTCCGCGCCTATCCTATGACAGGCTGACGAAACGAAGCCTTTCTTATTGAGGACGGACAGCAGTGGCTATTGCCTGGGCGCTGTATTGATGCAAGGTGATGGACCAGATGAGAGGCCCGTCGAATACGCGAGTCGTTTATTGACTTCCGCTGAGCGGAACTACACAACAACTGAGAGGGAAGCGCTCGCTGTTGTGTGGTCGGTTAACAAATATAGAGGCTACATCGAGGGTACTGAAATCATAATAAAATCTGACCATCAGCCATTACGGTGGCTCATGAGCATTAAATCGCCCAGTGGCCGACTTGCGAGGTGGGCTTTGGCTCTACAAGAGTTTAACCTTCGTATAGAATATACTCCTGGCAGATCGAACGCCATAGCTGATACTCTCTCTCGGCCCCCGTGCGCAGAAGAGTCAGGATGCGACCTCTGCTATACTGAAGTTGACTTACCGTCGAGAAGCCCTTCTGATATCCGGGAGAACCAACTTAAAGACCCTACGCTTCGGAAGATCATTGAAGATCTAGAAGGAACCGACGAACCGTTTAGGGGGAGATGTTGGTCGGATCGAGGATTTGTTATGTCCGATGGTATTTTATACAGGTATGGTCCGGAAGCCGATGATGAAGAGACAGCATGTTCAGTGGTACCCGTACATGAACGTGACAAAATCCTCACTGACTACTACGATGCTCCCACAGCCGGCCATTTTGGTGTAGAACGTACGCTGCAGCGGCTGAATACGAAGTATTACTGGCCAGGGATGAGGAAGTTTGTGACGGAATATGTTAAGAAATGTGTACCGTGTCAACGTTATAAAGTTGACACTAGGAAGCCTGCTGGGCTATTGCAAACGCCAGCGACGGCTCGGCGATTCGAGGTCATCGCTGTAGACCTGTTCGGACCTCTGCCCGAGACACCAAACCGCAACAAATGGATTTTGATTGTCGAAGACACGTGTACACGTTGGGTAGAGCTATTCGCGCTACAAGATGCAACCAGTCAAGAATGTGCTAAAGTACTCATCACTGAGGTTTTCCTTAGGTATAATGTTCCTCGGAGGGTACTGAGTGACAATGGGGTCCAATTCATCAGCGCAGTGATGCAACAGGTATGTTTCTCCTTTGGAATAACCCAATCGCTAACTCCGAGATACCATCCAGAGGCGAACCCCGTGGAAAGGAAGAACCGGGATCTCAAACCCCAGCTGGCGATCCTGGTGAAACAGAATCATAGTGAATGGGATACACATTTGGCTGCAATCCGGTTCGCGATGAACTCGGCAGTTACCAGTAGCACTGGTTATACTCCCGCCTATTTGACGTTTGGTCGCGAGTTGCGCGCCCCTGCGGACGTACTCTCAGATATGAGGACTATCGTGGAAAGTGACAACGTTGTGACCAGCCTCACGCCGTACCTCAAGAAGCTAACGACTGTTCTTCTGGACGCCAGAGACGTCCATGAAAAGAGACAAGCACTTCAGAAGAAGAATGCGGACGAAGGGCGTCGGCCAGCCCCTGAATACGCTATCGGCGACCTTGTATTGCTGAAGACGCAAGGAGCTAACGATGCTGGACGTGGCCAAACGCCCAAGTTCATACCCAGGAGAGATGGGCCTTACAGGATCAAAGAAGTCGCAAGTCCCACGACTTATATACTGGAGAAGGTGAGCGATACCGAGTCAATTGGTAGATACCACGTCTCCCAGCTCACCCCTTTTATAGGAGAAGTGCAACCTCCGCTTAAAGAGAAGAAGAGAAAGGGAAGACCCAAGAAGTTAGCCAAGTAGTAAAATTCAACTGCGAGGGCGCTCGTAGTGAATTTTAGGGGGAGGATGTAACACGTCGGTCGAGTTGCCCCTCGCGCGTCCTCTCAGCATCGGCATGGTCCAACCGTTCCCCGATTACCCTTTTCCCGCTTATCCCCGCTGTCTTACCCCGCCGACGCCCGCGCCACCGGCAGGAACAGCGTTTTAGTAGGTCTCGAGCTCCCACACGCGATGCCCGCGCTCTCTAAGGCGCGACGCCGCGACGAGATTTGTTACGATGTTATGTAACTTGAATGTTAGTAGGTATTAAAGTAGATATCACTTACACAGTTAATTTTACCTTACGGATTTATTATTGGAAGTTTATTTTGGTCTGAACTTTTAATTATGGTCTATCCAATAATATTTTATATTAATGTTTTGTGATAGAGATTACGGATAACACTCCAATAATGAATTTCATCCCACATATCTAAACTACAGTCTCGATTCTTAACCATGAAGAAACGAGCTAGGTAGATTCTATAGGCTATCACATTTAATTTAGGTCTACAGGATAAGTTCTTAGTTAAAACCTAGAAGCAGATTTTGCGATAAGCAAAATCCATTCACTACCCTATACAATAGAGCGGGTAGTGATCTTGTAGTGACCCAACAGAAAAGATTTCAAAGGAGGCCAGGCGAATTTAACACAATAATTTCGACTTCTACAAAATTCGGCATAAAGGTTAAATAGGTCTGAGCAATATACATAAGATATCAGCGAGCAGTAGAGAACAGCAGTTTTCTTTTTTCACTAGCATAAGTATATAGCATCTGAACGAGACGGGGGTCTACAGCGACGAGATCGAGAGAGGAAACGCAACGTGCGGAGCTTACATAAAACAAAGGGTTCAGGTATACTACTATTGTATTAAGAACAGGGACGTACTCGCGGAGTGTGAGGCATTTTTGGTTGATTGGGAATTATATCAATCTTGATAACTTGTTTGATAGTGATTGACAATATAGTCAAAGTATCCGGCTACATGGCTGCGTGGTGACAAGTTGGCAGCAATGGTTCAGCACACCACACACACACTCCTCTCGCAGATCGACCTCCGACCATGAATTGGCCAATTCATAAAACTTACTATATGAAATGATACATAAGCTAAGTCCATGGACCAGGGGCGGGCCAAAATGCCCATAAATGATAGTACCTGCCGTTTACGGATGTGGTAATAAAATCGCTTCGCAGCGCTATACAGGAGGTTGACTGCTGCCCCAATAACAATGTTTAAGGGCCTCATGAAGGCGTAGGGACTATCCCCGTGCTCGGTTACCATTGGTCAGCTAAGATGCCTTTTAAAGGAAATACATGTAACAGCAACCACTCAATCCGACCCTGATTTGCAAACTTGATATATACTTGTTACTATGCCGTAAATTAAATATCACTAAGGTAAACTTCGCGCTAAGACATTTAGATAGATTACTATAACTCAGGTGGATTGATTTGGTATGCCTTACGTGTTCACCCAGCGTACTGTGCTAAGTACCAGTTTTACTGGAAATTCATGACCAACAAATACGACAACCGGATACCGAAAGTGCCACTAACTCTGCAGTGTAATTTTTCCGATCTTAAGATTATAGGGTTCCTCGCATATAATAGTCACGGTATTTAACTAGCTAAGACGATCACGCGGGTACCATCACACTATGTAACCAGATTGTAAATCTCTTAGTTATTATTTCCAATATCTCCTCTGTTGCGTGTACGTATTCTTTGAGTAGATGCGTCTGATCTCTAAAGTCAGTTCAGAAAGCAGTTACTAAAACAAATTAATACTTAAATCTATAGGCACTTTCAATTTCAGTAAAATAAAATTGATACTTCAATTTCTCTAGAAATACAGCACAAAGTTTCCACAGCATTACATGCAGTATAAAGTATAAACCGAATGGTCGAACGGTCCAGTGCCCACTTCAGCCTCTAGATTTTGGATCAAGCGGCGAGATTGGGCGTTGAATACATCCTGGTATTCATCGAGGACAACTTGGCTGAATGCTGAATTCATTCGTTTTCGATGGACTTTCCATACGGATGCTAGAAAAGGATAAAGCATTTCGCAGTGTGAATTCGACTTGAAAAAAAATTCTTTCCAAAAAACCGACTTCCAAAGCCACTGTAGAGTAAAAAATAATTTTGATTTCTACACACTATGTTGAAGTCGGGCGAGCCTGACGCATCAACTTTGCCTATCTTAGGTATACTCGCCCGACTTCAACATAGGTAGAAATCAAAATTATTTTTTACTTTACAGTGGCTTTGGAAGTCGGTTTTAAGGAAAGAATTTTTATTTTTAACTTTTTAGTGTACTCTTTTTAGTGTACTCAAGAGCTAGCTAATATGACGAAACTTGAAGAACGGTTTTTATGCCGTGTTGTACCTTTTCTTAAAATAATGAAGCTACAAACCCGTTTCTGTCAAGATTGGTGTGAGGGACAAGTTACTTTGTTAGCAAAAGACGTTGTTGAAGTCGCTGAACAAGTGCCACTTGCGCCAAACCAAGTAGGACTAGTTCTGGTTGTGGAAAGTCTTGAGAACTTGCAACGCTCCGAAGAGTTTGTTGTGGATATGAATAGTTTCAAGCTCTAACCTGGTTAATGTCAAACAATATACTCTATAGAGATATAAGACCCCATCTTGAGAATATTATCGACATTTCTGAACTTGTTCAACGATTTTGTTGTTTGAAACGAACTGCAGACGAAAGTATGGTGATAGTAGATTATTCACCACGGGGGTAATGCGATGTATTATGTCACGGGCGCCGGGATAAATCCCAAGCGGAACGAAGGATTTTAGAGTAACTCCCGAGCGTAGCGAGGGTGTTTCATCTAGAATCCTGAGAGTAGCACGGGAATTAGGGGCGCCCAAGATTAATACAGCATTACCCCTACGGTGAATACTCTACTTTTCACACCTCGCGATACAACCACTTCTTTCAGCTGGCGTGGCCTACTCGATTAGACAAACAAATTTCGTCAGTGCGAATCTAGTGGGCCACGGCTTTGGTTTTCGAAAATCGAGTTGGCCGCGCCTGCTGAGAACACATTATGTTTACCGAAATTAGACTTTATCGATATAGCAATAAGAATTATGAATAAAACCTCTTTGGAATGAATAGAATTTCCTTCAGATCTTGCTTCAGATGCGCGATGATTCTAAATTCAAATCACATTATAACCCTAGGGAATAATGGATTTCAGTACAACATTATAAGCCTAGGGATTTAATGTCTTACTTTAACCTTAGATATCAGGCCATGTAATAAGGCGTTGTTGAGCGAGTGGTGTGAAAACAATATTTACAATACTACTCTTTTGGAAAGGAAACATTAATGTGCAGCCATGCGGTACCGTAACAGCAGTTGCGTATTATGTGGCAAAATACGCAAGTAAATGCGAGTCCTATGATACAGGCGAAGTTGTAAGAGAAGCCGTTGCGAAGGCCAAGAAGGTGTCTAACTCATCATGGAACGAAGATCATGGTGACGAAGAATTAAGGGGCGAAGATTAATACGACTAAGAGATAACACGCGAATGCGTATAAGAAATAAGTCTGCAGTGTTGCGCACACGATACTTTACATTGAACAGTGACAAAGAAGCTTATTACTATAGCTTATTAGTATGTCATGTACCGTTTCGGGAAAGAGAACTTCTACTCGAAGAGAAAACTGCTGAGGAGTGTTTCATTAGGCGGCAAAGCAAACTTCGATCATTGCATGGCAACGTAAGTGCAGAAGAGTTTGCTCACGCAGAACAAGTGATACAGCAGGCCCCTAAGGCTCGGAAAATTGCGAATGTACAGCCGGTCCCAAAAAAGGGCAGCCGTGCCGACCCGGCGAACTACAGGCCTATTGCAATTAGTGTATGCCACGCACATCTGGGGTGACACCATCGAGAAGTATGGTGAAGCACTAGCTGTTTCACTAGACGCCTCAAAGGCTTTCGACCGGGTCTGGCTTGAAAGCCTTTTGAGCAAGCTTCCAGCCTATGAGATACCCGCTGGCTTCTGCGACTGGATATCGGACTTCCTGAGTGGACGATCAATTCTAGTAGTCATTGACGGCTCCTCATCTGATCTCATGGCGATCAATGCCGGTGTCCCTCAGGCATCAGTTCTCCCAGCAACGCTTTTTTTGCTGCACATAAACGATATGCTAAAACCCGGTATCTTTGGGTATGCAGATGACAGCACGGTCACAGAGACCGGTCCCCGTGCCAGTGGAGCTGAGATTCTTAAGCACAGAGAGGCTTTGGTAGAATGAGTCAATTTGACCTTGACGGAGGTGTCGGACTGGGGTAACGCCTATCTCGTCAAGTTTAACGCTACCAAAACGCGAGCGTGTCTATTCACCGCGAAACGGAGTTCATTCCCACTCACTCCGACTTTCCGAAATATATCTGTACCAATTACCGACAGTGTCGAGATCCTCGGTATCAACATTTCGTCCAACCTCAACTTTGGTCAATGCATCGAATCCAAGGCAAAAACAGCTGGTAAGAAACTTGGCACCCTCAACAAAGTCAAGCGGTACTTCACGACGGAACAGCTTCTTATTCTATACAAAGCACAAGTTCGATCGTGCATAGAGTACTGCAGCCATTTATGGGATGGCTCTGCCAAGTACCAGCTTGATGCATTGGATTCGGGGGATCGTCGCGCCAGGAGACTTATTGGTAACAAAGCGCTGGTCAGTTCAAAGCTGCAAAGCTTAGAACATCGGCGCAAAGTTGCCTGTCTGTCGGTATTCTACAGGATATATTTCGGAGAGTGTGCTCAAGAGATAAACGATCTGGTTCCTCCGTCACCTTTTATTATCGAACCGCAAGGCATCGACAAGGTCTGCACCCCTTACGCAGTCGAAATTCCGCGGGCTCGTACGAAGCGATTTGCTTCCTCGTTTCTAATTCGAACCGCTAGGATATGGAATGCCCTCCCGGCTTCCGTTTTCCCCTCCTCTTTTAATATAGGTACCTTCAAATCAAGAGTGAATAGGCATCTTCTAGGCAAGCGCGCTCCACCTTAAGCTGCATCACCACTTGCAAGCAAGTCTGATTGCAGCCAAGCGCTAGCCTCAAGCAGTCGCACTCAACGCCGCCCTTGACACTTACGATGTTGATGCTTCTTTAATTTGTGGCGATGAATAAATCGTGAATAACGATGACAATTATTATGAAGATGTAAGCGAAAGGTCTGCAATGCCAGATGAAGTCTTCTTGGGTAATATTCGAAGTCTAAAAGTCTGTTGGACAACAGAGAGACCTTTTCCAAAAAGTATCTGTAGCTGTAGAAATTGATTTGCAGGAACAAGAAAGCCAATTATTGTTATTCATCACTGGCGGTGCAGGAAGTGGAAAGTCCTTCGTCTTGAAATTACTCGTGGAACATATCAAACGGTGTTATGCACCTACAGTTGACATATTACTCAAAGCTTTTGTTGAGGTTGGATTTTTAACAGGAGCAGCCGCACGTCAAATATTTGACAACACATTGCACTCAATATTCTCACTCCCGATTGAAAAAAGATATACCATGACGTACAGAAAAAATTACTGGACAAAACTTTATGGCAGCAGTTCTCATATTTTTGTGAACTTACGATATATCTGTGCGATAAATATACGACAGCGAAATGACATTGAGTTCATCGACCTCTTGAATAGCTTGCGGATTGGTGAATTAACGACAGCTCAGCTGGAATTACTTTGTGAGCGGCGACACGTGCCTTTGTCAGGAGATTTTGCTGATGGGGTTGCTGTTCGTATATTCCCTGCCGTATAGGTGCCGTGGGCATTGTTAAGAAAATGAAATGGCCTGCTCTCCGAAGAGATCATGTAATGATAAAAAAAGGTTGAATACTATTGTTCATGTTATATACAGGTGGTATGTTATGATTTGAGGTTATGGCATGTAGATTTTCTATCCAACGTTAGCCATACTTACTTATTGTCTTACCAGGATAGGTCGATCGGCCGAGAATTAAACTATTGTTTCAAGAGCCGATGCTTGACTGGAACAGCGCCTCTTGTCCGTCGGCAGCTCTATGGCAAGTGAGTATTATATTGGGAAAATTCTAATTAAAAATAACAAAGTGTGAACATAAGTAAATTTAATACTAGGTTCTGCAAAAAGGGGTTCCTTAATTCTAGGACGCTGAAGGCCTAATAATAATACTAATACGTTTAACTCACACAAAGTCCGTTACATTGTGTTACCGCGACGACGCTCACTGTTCACATGGTTATCACGAAGATGCCGAAGCTCTGGCTAGACTCGCAGCCTTGATCAGGCCAGGGGGCGCGTCTAGCAACCCACAATCTGCTAGATTGAAGTCCTCGTGGTGGAAAGTCGCGCGTCGCTTTTAGACACTTTGGTTGAACACTTTGATTTGCACACGCTTACGACACTAAACGACACTTGAGAGTTTGACAGCAGTCAAACTCCCAAGGCGATCCAATAAAACAAAAACCGTGACCTCAGCTAGTATGCGTGAATGTTTATGTGTGCTCTTGTAGTGCTGCGCTTTACTAAAATATCGACACATACTCGTATATGCACTTAGTAGCATGTTTAGTAGCAAGCACAGACATAAAGTTCGTGTAAGTGTCGTCATGTTTGGTCGTATGTAGTTATTGAGGAAATCAAATAAAAGTACAAACCACACATTTTATTTTTGTTTTATTGTCGAAACTAATATTATAAACTAACTTATATACTTGCCAAAAATTGCGAAACTTTGAACCTGCGTCTCTCTAGGAATCGCGCCCGGAACGCTTTTGACCGCTAGGTCGCGGTTCATTTACCCGCAATTTATTAATTACTAGGTGATTCCCGCGACTTCGTCCGCGTGGATTTATGTTTTTTGATTCCCGCGGGAACTCTTCAATTTTCCGGGATAAAAGGTAGCCTATGTCCTTCCCCGGGATACAACCTGTCCTTGTACCAAATTTCATCAAAATCTGTTGAACAGATAAAAATTTTTTATTCCCGCGGGAACTCTTCAATTTTCCGGGATAAAACGTAGCCTATGTCCTTCCCTGGGATGTAAACTATCTCTGTACCAAATTTCATCAAAATCGGTTGAGTAGTTGAGCCGTGAAAGCGTAGCAGACAGACAGACAGACAGACAGACAGACAGACAGACAGACAGACAGACAGATAGACAGACAGACACACTTTCGCATTTATAATATTAGTATGGATTTTAGAATATGTATATTTCTAAAGTACACAAATCAAGTACATGCATCAAAATAATAATAACGTATGTTTATTAATTTTGTATAAAATATCTACAAAAATACTTACACAGATTCGATATAAAATCTAGACTGTAGATTTTATATGCAACCTTACCAAAAAAACTATATTTTTAAATAACATAAATATAAGACCACGATTACATTTTGAAATTGTATACTTCTTTTTTAATCAGCCCTAGTCTCTATATTATTTCTTCCTCTTTTCAATTGCAATATGGTGTCCCGAAAACGGCTTGAGCAATATTTCGAATTTAGTAACCATCTTAGTGTGATCTCCCATCACCCTGTAGTGTCGGAACACATGCGCTAGGGTTGTCTTCATTGACATATAGGAGAAGGTTTGACCTGGGAAAAGAAATAGAGAAATGTCACATTAAAAGAAACCTCTCGCGCTCTGCGTCGTCTACCTCCTTTCTGGAGGTTGTGATCTCTTTCATATTTATATCTACATATTGAATGAAGAATAAATATCTTGAGAGGTGTCAAGGGGCACCCGCATGGAACGAAGTAGACCAAAAGTTGTAACGACACTTTCGCTATATTTGTAAGCCGTGCGGCGTGCGCGTGTTTTTCTGTGTAAATTTTATTACAATTCCTTCACTAATTAATCGAAAGGAACTTCGTTCCATCGTGGAACGAATAAGTAACCTATGTAACTATTGAAAACATAATTCTTTAAAATAATTTCGCCTTTTTATTTTCAACAACTTGAAGTCTTTCGACGACCTCCGTGACGCAGTGTGTAGCGCTGTTGTCTCATCGTGCGGAGGTCCCGGGTTCGATCCCCGGCAGGGTCAATTTGGGAATTTATAATTTCTGAATTTTCCCTGGTCTGGCCTGGTGGGAGGCTTCGGCCGTGACTAGTTTTTTTTTTTTTTATCCCGGTGGTGGGAAAATGCATTTACGCATTCCTTCCGAAACCAGAGCCGTCGCCTCCTGCCTACCGCGAAAGCACTGGTTTCAGAAGGATATGTGGGACTCACGGTTACCCATCCTACCCACTAAAAACCCACCATCGGTCCTGCTTCTCCTGCTGCTATTATATTGCAGCAACTTTGATACAAAACATATTATAATACTATTACTAAAACCTGGCTAGTTGCGCGCCATATGGTGTGTGCTTGAGGGTTTTTTTTTTTTTTAATATAACTGCCATGCCCCTAACAGGTTAGCCCGCTACCATCTTAGACTACATCATCACTTACCATCAGGTGAGATCGCAGTCAAGGGCTTACTTGTAGTGGCAAAAAAAAAAGTCAACAACACAAGTAGTCATAGCAACCAAAATCATCTTTTCATAAAAAAGTGTCGTTACAACTTTTGGTCTAATTTTTTTCCGTCTAGCTCCCTTTCGTAACGCGCGATAAAGAACTTCGTTCCAATAACTAAGATCAACCCATCGCCAGCTGAGCATTATTCTTAAAATTAAAGCAACTATTTATCAAATTGGAAAACATCGTGAGGAAATCTGCATGCCGGAGAGTTCTTCACTGCCGGAAAGTCCGTCATTTCTCATGTTACCTACCATGAAACTTGGTATACGAGCTACCAGTTGAAAATTAAGAAATACGTGTTTCACAGTTTTTGAAAATTCTACCCTGGAAGGGACGAAATAGAGGCTGAAAGTTTGTATGAAAGTCCTTCATTTCTCAAGATATTCTCAAGTTATATCAACGAAGCTTGGTATTTTGACTTTTGGAAATAAATAAAGAAGTAAAATAGGGGTTAAAAGTTTGTATGAAAGCTATAGCCATGAAACTTGGTATATTATAGCTGCTGGTTAAAAATGAAAAAATACGTGTTTCACAGTTTTTGAAAATTCGACCCCCAAAGGGATGAAATAGAGGATGAAAGTTGGTATGAGAGGCCTTCATTTCTCAAGATATTTTTCAGGTTATATCAACGAAACTTGTTATTATGGCTTTTGGTAAAAAATAAAGAAGAACGTGTGTCCCAGTTTTCAAAATTCCACCCTAAGGGAACAAATTCCACTCAAGGGGTAAATTAGGGGTTAAAAGTTTGTATGAAAGTCCTTCATTTTGCAAGTTATAGCCATGAACGTTGGAATTTGAGCTTCTAGTTTAAAATAAAGAAATACGTGTTTTTGAAAAATGTGTCCCCAGGGAAGTTAAATAGAAATTCTGTCCTTCAATCACGCCGCAATGGAGCAACGGATCAACGTGATTTTTTGCATGGGTATAGCTGTTGAGGACCTGCAGAGTGATAGGTATAGGCTACCTGTGGGAATTAAAAAACTTATGCCACGCGAACAAAGTCGCGAGCATCCGCTAGTTATCTTATATAACATGAAGAAGTCTGTCATTTTGAACTTCTGCCGTGCTAACGAAAAAGGCGACATTTTGACATTTTGCTAAAACTGCGTTTTAGACTAATCCTGCATCACGAAAAGGAGCTCTATCTACGTATCTTACTCGTTTTTTTCTATATGTTTCCGTTTTCGAGATATTTAGGTTATAAAATAACGCAAATACCTTGTTTACGTGCCCAGACTTATTTTAAATAACGCAATATATCTACACTAGTCTAAAGTAACTTATCTTTTGGTATTCGGTTTTATTAAATCGTACCAATATAATTTCCATTTACTCTTGTTTTAGTCTTCAAAGCAGTAAAATAGCACTAAGTGACTGAAAGACCGTATGTCACATCATAATGCATTGTAAATTAATAAAAAGCAAATTTTCGAAGGATTACACCTAACTTTAAAAACCGTAAGTGTTTATGTGTAACCTAAAATGACGTATGTCACAACGTGCCGCCATTAAGTTATATTCATCGTTAAAAAAAACCCAAGCTGTTGGAATCTAAAATAGGGTATGTTTAAACATACGTTATTTAAACTAAGCATATTCATAAAAATTCCTATGTTTATATTGTTAATTTTGCCACTAAATGTAGTGTGCTAGGCTATAAGGTGGCATCTGCCCCTCCCTCCGACTTACGTCTCAGCGTCGTCGTCGCGCTAAGCACCGAACGACAGTCGAGAATCGAGATCAAGCAGGCTGCTGTTGCAGTGCGTTTGGTTACTGCGTGTCGAGCGTGTAATTGCGAACTCCGCAATCGAAATAGCTAGGTACGTATTGCCGCCAAGAATACGAGATGGGCAAGTTTCAACTTTTTTTAACATTTTTTGAAATTTTTATATAATATATTAACATCAGATAAAGTTGAAGACGGGCGTGGAAAGCATACTAAAATAATTCCATTAGATAAAAATATAATAATAAATCATATCAAATTATACAATCCTACTATATCTCACTACAGAAGAGAGCACGCACCAATGAGGCTTTACTTACCGAGTGATATAAATATTAAATTAATGCATAATGATTTCTGTCAACAGCATCCTGAATTAAGTGTGTCTTACGATACGTATCGTATACAAGTTAAAAAAATGAATATATCATTTACTAAATTAGGTAATGAGGAATGTGAGTTATGTGAGGAGTATTCAACAATCCTGATCATAAAATTCAAAAACAAGGGGATTGTGAAAAGTGTTGTGAAAAGTAACAAACACTTAACGAAAGCTAAATTGGCCCGTGATTTATACTTATCTCATAAAGAAAAAACAAATAATCCTCAGCATTTATACGTCTCTGCTGATTTGCAAAAAGTAATCATGCTTCCGCGCATGGAAGGATTTAAATCTGTTTTATTTTGTCCTCGGATAATAGCTTTCAACGAAAGCTTTGTTCCTGTTGGTAAATCCGCGAGAAAACCATTCGCCGTTGTTTGGCATGAAGCTGTCAGTGGTAGAAAACAAGATGACATAATAAGTACATTCCATGCCTTCTTTAAGGCTAACAGAAATATCGAAGAAATCGATATTTGGTTGGATACCTGCGCAAGTCAAAATAAAAATTGGTTACTTTTTTCCTACTTGGTTTACCTTATAAATTCTAATATTGTAGGAATAAAAAAAGTCACCTTAAATTATTTGCAAGCAGGACATAATTACATTTATGAGCGCCGATCATCTGCATCACCAAGTTGAGCTTAGCATGTCAAAGAGGAATAAAATATGCGATTTTCCTGACTTTATTGAATCTATGAAAGCAGCTAATTCTGGTAAAATTGATGTTAAAGAGATGAACTACTTATACAGATTTTTACATTGTTAAAAACTACATATTATCACAAAAAAAATTCAAAATGCGCGGCCCAGACCATATTTGAGTGAAATTGTTAAAGTAACTTTTACACGAGGACAATTTTATGCTTTATATTAAACAGATTTTTCAAGTGATGACAAAGAATTGAACTTCCTAACCGAAGTATTTATAAAACAGAAGGGAAATATTGAGATGCTTAGTCCGCTTACATCACCTCGCGGTATTTCAAGTAGGCGAAAACATAATATAAATAATTAATAAATTAGGTATACGCTACCTCATAACTTACAATTTTGGGAAGATTTACCAGAGAATTCTGACACCGAAAATAATGAATGAATGAATGATAGAATGACTTGACTAGTTTTATTTTATTGTTTCTCTTTTTTTGAAGTTTTTTATCTTTAGTAAATACCTATCTTGTGCTTTAATATATCTTATTATCCAGAAATAACGAGTCTTATTTATGCAAAGCTACAGCTACTCGTATTTTGTTACTTTTTAACACACAAGAATTATTTAATCACATGCCGAGGAAATAATTTTAGTTTTGTTTTTGAAGTTTTGTATTTTTGTTTGTGTGTTAATTATGTATCATAATTATATTTCAGTTTGTATGTTAATTATTATAACTAACCTAATATGATTAAACTATTTCGTAATTATTAATTACATTATGTGGTATTTCAGAAGACTGATAAGTTAGATGTTAGAAAAAATTGTTGTTTACTGATGTTTTTTTTAATATTTTTATTACCACAAGGGAAGACATTTTGATTTTTTGTTTAAAAGAAATGGTTTCATAAGTATTGACCGCTTAAGTGTTTTATTTATAATATAAAATTTTACATACGTTTATAGATAATTTTTGCATAAAAATAAAAAATAATAGGAAAATCGTAAAAATTATCTGTTATGCGGTAATTTAGGGTAGTACTTCTAGAATGACAATTTCATAATTTTGATATAGTCAACGTATGTATTGGTAACTAGTTTAAAATAACGTATAGGCATTTTACCACTTTCTAAGCTACTATGGGTTCAATAAAATTTTGTTGAGTTGGAAATTATATCGACGTAAAAACACACATACGGTATTCTTAACAAGTATTGGAATATACTTCCTAGCATTCAAACGCAATTTCAAAGAAAAAACACATTGGTTGGCTATAATGCTGTATAACAGTAACATACCTCCTTTTTGTTACGTAATATTATACAAAATAACGAAGTCATTATGTTAATTCATTATAAAAACTTATTTTTAAAGAAAACTATTACGAAGAGGGTTTTAATAATTATCTCATTAGGAAGATTACATAGCGTTTTATCATATTCACTTTTAACATTGTCAGTTTATAGACACAGATTCTAGAAATTTGATTCGCCGCTTTTTTTGCAATTATCTCAAAAGTAGAAAATGGTCATAAGTCGCCTTTTCCGTTAGCAGGGCAGACTTGGTCCGTTATCATTCTGAGAGTAGATCCGTGCTCAGTGCGAGAGTGAGTAATGAAAAGAAATCCGCACAATATATTTAATATTATTATGTATATTGTAGGTTCTCATTTCGTTACCTATGCAATTCCGTCTTCCTATACTAAAGGCAGCAAATGGCATGGTAGTGCTGTCACGAAACGTTGTAGGGTCCAGCCAACGTTCTGGCTTGAATTCGTCAGCATCCGGACCCCACACAGGGTGCCTGTGGACTCCGTAGGCCAGCAGGAAACATGATCTACCTTTCGTAAGCGTACAGTTCCCTGTGACAAAGAATAACCGACTTTAGAGATGAAGAATAACCATTATCAAACAAATATTACTTAATGAGTATATAAAACCTCTTTGTTTAGGTACGATTTTCCCAGCTCTGGTCCCCGCGTTATATCCTGCCATAAAGAACTTTGTTCTAATATTAAACTAGCAATTACTTACGCAACTTGATGTCACAACCAAGTTGCCTCATAACAATAGGCGCTACGGGATACAAGCGCATCGATTCCTTTATCACAGCCTCCAGATACATCAGCTGCGATAGATCTTGCTTCGTGATGTCCCTGTCTTCGTCTCCGAAAACTCTTTGTAGCCTGAAAAAGAAACGATTTTATTGAGTAGCTGGCTGACGCCCGCGACTTCGTCCACGTGGTTAAAATTTTTTGTTATTCCCGCCGGAACTCCTTAATTTTCCGGGATAAAAAGTAGCCTACATCTATAAGTAGCCATCTTCCTACTGGGCAGGTTTTCGCACTTAAACCCCCTGTTGGAGCTCTATTGTGCGTGTGTTGCCCTTCCCTGCTGGAGTCTTCACTCCAGCCATCCGAGCTCGAGAAGCCTAGAAGACCGCCCTGGTTGTCTAGGGCCTTTCGTAGCAAGGTTGGCAATCCAAGGTGTCTCTCTCGTTGGTCTGTGACGCCTGTGCATTCTAGTATCACATGCGTCGGCATTTCGTCTGTCTCCATGCAAGCTCTGCATAGAGGGCTGTCAGTTACGCCTATAACAAAGAGGTGTTTGTTTAATGGGCTGTGCCCTGTTATAAGTCCCACCACCCTCCTGAGTTTACCTCTATTCAGGCGGATTAGTTTGTGTATTAAACGTTTGTGGATGTTAGTGTTGCTGTCTAAAGAATGACGCCCGTATTTATACACTATGTCTTTATCGCCTACCCTCCAGTATACTACACTAACTTCAAAAACAAATGACCATACACACAACAAATGTACCTACATACTCAGCGCGTGACAATCCGGGTTTGTCTTGTAGTCGGGGCCACCCAATGCTTGCGAGCACACACTTCAATCCCAGCTCTTATTTCCCGCTATCCCGAAGGACTAAAATACTTAACAACTTACTCATTGCAAATTTCATCCTGAACCTTAGGATATGATCCGACTAACAACATGGTATACATTAACACACTAGCCAATGTATCATGACCAGCGAAGAAGAAAGTATCCACATGGTTTTTGATCTCCTGGTCACTTAAAAAGCCTTCCTCTATTGAAAGTTCAAGGAGAAGATCCATGAGTGGTTTGAATAATGGACCTGAAAACGAGATTTTACCAAAAAATTAACTTGGTATAAGAGTTTATTTGAATAAATAAATCTTTTGACTATGACTGACTAATAAATCGCTTTACCTTTTGTATTATCATCGATTTTCTTTAATTTTCTATTTTTCAAATAATTTGCTTTCCTTTTTCTGAAAACCTATAAAGGTAGAATTTTTTGTATTTCATTATCTGAGAGACCGTCAAAAATTGTGAGGCTTACGAAAACAAGCTCAGTAAACTAACTTCATTGTTACCTTAGGAGGACGTTACCATCGTTACCGGTAAAGATGTGCCGACAAGCGATGCCATACTCCTATACAGGCTAGCCCGCTACCATCTTAGACAGCAAACATTACAATCAGGTGAGATCGCAGAGCTAACTACATTTTGGAATGAACAAAACAACGCCAACACAGTTAAATAAAATTAAATGCGTCCATACAGTATCTGACATGCCGTGCAAAGTTTTTAGACACTTATCCTGCTTCCTCTTCAGCTCCGACCAATAAAATATAAAGTCGCTATGTAACCAGATTGTATGGAATCTCTTAGTTATTATTTCCAATATCTCTTCGGTTGCATGTACGTATTCTTTGAGTATATGTGGCTGGTCTCTAAAGTCAGCTCCGAAAGCAGTCACTAAAACAAATTAAATCTATATTCACTTCCGATATCAGTAAAAGAAAATTGATGCTTCAGCTTCTCCAAAAATTGCATATACTAATACATACAGCATAAAGTTTCCACAGCATTACATGCAGTATAAATCGAATGGTCGAACGGTCCAGTGCCCACTTCAGACTCTAGATTTTGGATCAATCGGCGAGATTGGGCGTTGAATACATCCTGGTATCCATCGAGGACAACTTGGCTGAATGCTGAATTCATTCGTTTCCGATGGACTTTCCATACGGATGCTAGAAAAGGATAAAGCTCTGTAGATGTAACGGCCTCTGTCACCACTATAGAAATAGTTGCATGACACTAGTGTCATCTACAAATCGCGTGAAGCACCAAACTATATTTTAATTTCATGAAATGAATGAATGCATTATGACATAAGAAGTTAACACGTGAAATTGTCAATGACAAACTAATTTCATGTCACAAATTTCGCAGTCTAAATTCGGCTTAAAATTTGCGTGGAACACTAATCTTATTTATTATTTATTTATTTACATCTTTATTGCACACAACAGATCGGAAATAAAAAAGACAAGAATCTTAGTAAGTATTTTGATGATTGTGATTTTGATCAATAAATACATGCAAATGGAAATTGTTGGTCAAATTAATACCATGAAACTAATTTCGCAATGAATAAAACACTCACGTTGACTGGTTATTAATCCATCGCCGAGCCACGGCCGCGCCAATTGGTAAAAGTTATCCTTTTCTAAGCAAGCATTAGCGATTTTTAAAAAATCGTTTGGGTCGGTCACAACTGAAAAAATTTTTATTAAGTAGGTAATCCTTACTTTTCGTATAGTTTCGTTTTAAGTTATGTTTACAAACGTTCTTTATCTGCATAAAAATGATGGGGAATAGAATGGAGTTTGGCTACAGGTTTCTTCAACGGGTCGCCAACACCTCTGAATGACTGACATTCTCTCATTATTGGCCAAAATACTTTAATGCAGTAAAAATCCTTAAATTCTTCTTTATCTTCATTCATCCGTTAAGATTGTTACAATACAATAATTACAAATTTCGTCCAAGTTTATTAAGCCGAATTTACAATGCGCAATTAGTGTCATGAAATTAGATTCAACATGCATGAAAGTAGATAGTGTCGTAATGTAAGTTCGGCTATATACCTATACGAGCTTAAATTATTTTCCGCGAGTCGCGACTTCGTCCATGTGGATTTAAACCTACCATATCAGAGATGTTACCTATCTCTGTAACAAATTCCATCTTAATCGAATGGGCCATCGATGGGATGGGATGGGCAGACAGACATTTTTAGGTTAATTATACTCACTTAATAGTACTTGTAGCATGAATACATTCCACAAAAATAACATGCGAAGTGATTTATAATGAAACCATATTTTGAATACGTTACTTACAATATAAAGTCTTGGGTCCCACATAAGCAGTTATAACTCCCCCGGCTTTCAGGCTCTCATACGACACGTCTTTAAAATAATTCCATAGTTCTGTAACATTACAATGTTTAATTTTTAACCGACTTCAAAAAAGGAGGAGGTTCTCAATTCGGCGCGTTTTTTTTTAAATGTATGTTACCGCACATCTCCGTTATTTCCAAACCGATTTGAAATTTTTCAGTGGTTAGAGGAAGGTCGCGACGTGATCCCATAAAAAATTCTGACTCCAAAGCCTCAATCCTGATGCTGTAGGTATACTTACGGCTGAAAACTAGGGAGTTAGGAACTTTTGATGGTGAATTCATATAGTAGGTATCAAGTCACGTGTATACGATTCAACTCTGAGTCCCAACTCCTCAACCCTGATGCTGCAGGGTACAGAACTCCTTAAAAATAGCGATTTAGTATTTTTTTATGGTGAATCCATATTGTAGGTGTCAAGCAACGACATCATACTTAAACCCAAGTCCCAACTCTGATGCTGCAGGGTACTGCTCTCCTAAACCGTGGGGATTAGGAGTACACTAAAAAGTTAAAAATAAAAATTATTTCCGAAATACCGACTTGCAAAGCACACGTAAAGTAAAAAATAAGTTTTATTTCTACACACTGTGTTGAAGTCGGGCGAGTATAACAAAGATGGGCAAAGTTGACGCGTCAGGCTCGCCCAACTTCAATATATGAGTAGTGTGTAGAAATCAAAATTATTTTTTACTCTACAGTGGCTTTGAATACAATAAAATAATATTTTTTTCATTCGTTCATACACTACCTTAAGGTAAATGTTACCCTGGCGCCTCCAGTAGGTACTCATTTACTCATTAAACTCATGGTCAAGTCATAGACGCACAACGTTAACGCTTGTCGCGTGTGACACAAAAACTGGTATGAAAATGCTTACTCAAACTGTTGGCTCCCAGCAAAAGGTGGGCATGTCCGATGAGTGGTAAAGCGCCTGGGAGTGCTGGTGGTTCATCCTTACTTGAGTTTCTTCGAGCCAACGCCAAAAGAGCACAAGTCAGGAACACTACAACCAGTACCAGAACCGCAGTCGACATGATCAGTCAGATCCTCCTCACTATCTGTATAAAAGCAAATTCTTTGAAGTTTCTTTAAAAAATCTGATATTATGTACCTACTTAACCGAGGTTTTTTTAGGTAATGCCCCGCGACTTTTTCGGCGTTAATTTAGGTTTTTGAAAATAAAGTTAATCCACTTTTGCTGATCTCCCAGACGCAGTGTTGAGCGCTATGATCTTATAAGTGGGCGGTCTCGCGTTCGTTCGCCGGCAGGGTCCATTCGGGAATATATAATTTCGGAATTTTCTCTGGTCTGGCTTGGTGGAGGCTTCGACCGTGACTAGTTACCACCCTACCGGCAAAGACGTACCGCCAAGCGATTTAGCATCCCGGTACGATGCCGTGTAGAAATCGATTGGGGATATGGGTTTAATATCACAGCTATACCGCCAACAGGTTAGCCCACTAGACTGCATCATCACATACCATCAGGTGAGATTTCAGCCAAGAGCTAATTTGTAGTGGCGTAAAAGAACGGGGTTAGCCTATGTACATCCTCTGGATGCAACCTATATCTTTGTACATGTCATAATCATTTGACAGGCCGTGATTCTTAAGAGCGGGTCAGAGACACATAAAGACACTCTTTCGCATTTATAAATAGCTGACCCTTGCCCACTTTGTTGGACGGTAAACATTTTTACTTGTGATAAAATTATGAGTGTGGTTCGGTTGCTAGGTACTGAGTGCTATGATTTATTTCCTGACTGCCAAAAAGAGGGTTATATTTTTACTGCATATGTATGTATGTATTTGCATGCCAATTTGGCTATATTACCGGGTTTCAAGTGAGTGAATGAAATTATTATGATTGAATAAATTATGTTACCAAGCCAACATAATATACCTAACTGCCCATGGGAAAATCCGACACGGTCGCATTGGCCGAACATTAATTTCTCGCGTAGGTATTTGATATTTTAAATTATCTCTTTATAGTCTAAGATCCGTATATAATAACCACGACCTTCACCGAGCTGTAATTTAATGGATGAAACCTACTTTTTATTTTTATTTATTAATAGATAAATACACCTAAAATAGGTTGCCTATCAAAATCCGGTCCAGACTATTTTTAAATTACTTAATTAATTTTAATTAAAAAAAATTGTCAAGTTTATTGTAGCCAACGCTATACCATCGCGTTTGAAAATTACCTATATTTTGATAAATAACTCAAGCGGTTCCGATCTGTAAAGTTACATAGGTAACTTAATCCATAGGGATCCATAGGGACTATGTTGATTGTTACCATACAACAAAACTTAAAAAAATTTTTTTTTTAAAGAGATTTGAATACTTACAGTGCCTTCATAATACATTTACAATAATATAGTCTTTGTCAGGCGGAATATTAATCTTTATAAGCGGTGATACACACAGTCGATTTACTAGAAACCGCCATAAGATTGTAACAGCGTCATAACGTGTGCGCAAGGTGCAGAAATCCTTTGTGGGGTCGAGTGTACGCTTTTATAACATGGTTCCCAAAGAGTTTCTAGATTTGCCATTACATAAATTTAAAGACTATGTTAAACAGCATCTGATAAGTCAAGGTTATTACACTATCGATGATTTTCTAAACGACAAAGTGGCATGGAAGCAACCGGCCTCGTATCCAGTGACCCACAAGTCAGTGTAATACTAATTGTAACGTAATGTATATTTTGTTGTATTGTTACTTATTGTAACCTTTTCTTTTTTGAGAAAAGAGCAACTGCTAAGTTTCTTGCCGGCTCTTCTCAGTAGAACTATCTTTCCGAACCGGTGGTAGAGTCTTGACGTATCATAAGTGTCACAAGTTGTCCTACATGAAATAAATCATCATTTATCATTTATTTTATTTATCAACCACCATAGTCCATAGGTAACTTAACGGATCGGAACCGCTTGAGTTATATATCAAAACTAGCTGATGCCCCCGACTTTGTCCGCGTGGATTTAGTTTTTAAAATCCCTCGGGAACTCTTTGATTTTCCGGGATAAAAAGTAGCCTATGTCACTCTCTAGGTCCTCAACTATGCCCATACAAAAAATCAAGTCAATCCGTTATTCTGTTGCGACGTGATTAAGGGACAAACCAAAAAATCTACAAACCAACAAACAAACAAACAAACAAACACATTTTGCATTTATAATATTAGTAAGATAGTAAGAAGGAAGATAAGTAGGATTGTGCATAACCGAATTGACACTATTAGGTAACATATTTTACATCAAGAAATTAAGAAATAAGTTAAGATTTATTAATACTTGAAGTTTATTGATGCGAAAGGTAACTGTTATATGCTCATTATAAACACAATAACAACATTTATGATACAAAGCAGATGCTCATGTTTACTTAACTATACATTCACAATTTCTTAATGAACTTAAATTCATTTTAATTATAATTTAATTTCATCTAATTCAATTAAATTCTTCAATTGTTATTCCGGAAATTCATAACCTATACATAGGTTACCTATGCCTGTCGCAACAAACGACGAAAACTAAATCTGTGCCGAACGTTAAAAAATAGAGCCAAAATATATAGTGGTTGGGGGCATGAAAAGATAACAGAAAGACAAACACACTTTCGCATTTATAATATTAAAAGATCAAGTCAAGCTGTACCTGCGACTTCGCTCTCGATCGTTATTCTTGCGCTTGCAGTGGCGTTAATAAAATAATTAACTACGAAAATGTTAACTAAAATAGGCCTTGCTCCCCACTATAACATTAAAACAGGAGCCGAACCGCGGGCTAAAGCAGCTGGTGGTGAGGTCTACGCCCGCAGTGCGCAGCGTTTGGACTTGCGCTTTATTTATTGTCATGGCATAGCAGATGCTGAGAGGAAACTGCACGCGTTTGAAGCGGAATGGAAAGTTGTTGGGGATGAGAGGTATTCGAGGAATAAAGACGCGTTCTCCGACTCCGCACCCTGTCAACACCTCCGCTTCTATAACGTTGTGCTGTAGAGTCGTCACTTTCAGTCGGGTGCCATTACAAAATTTTGGTGGGCTTAGGTTTCTCAGCAGAATTATATGCATTCCAACTTTTAAATTCCATGTGTGCGATGGATGCCGGGGGGCAGATAACGAATACAAAAATTTTATGGGGTAATCTGTAGCCGTCTTGATCTGCAACCCGGTTGATGGAGCTATGGTGCACATTGTCCCCATCAACACGGATCGATATGGTGTTGTTCATTGCAGCAGCTTGATCGTTTCGAGTGGTTAGTATAGCGCGCTCACAGAACCAAGAATTATCTCGAACTGTCAAATTCTCTGTTTCACCATACACTAAAATAATTAGTTCCTCAGAAGAAGAAACTGTTTGGCCTAATTTTTAATACACGAAATTTAGTCCACATATCACAGGCAAACATAATATGGCATCGAAATATTATGGAAATACCGATGTAAACAGTAAATTATGTCAGCCGTCAGGCTGTTGACAGATTTTTTCTTGGTCGCAATTTTTTATAATTAACTAGCTGATGCCCGCGACTCCGTCCGCGTGGTTTAAGTTTTTTTGATTCCCGCGGGAACTCCTTAATTTTCCGGGATAAAAAGTAGCCTATGTCACTCTCCACGTCCTCAACTATAACCATGCCAATTATCACGTCGATCCGTTGCTCCGTTGCGGCGTGATTGAAGGACAAACCGACAAACCAACAAACCAACAAACCAACAAACAAACTGACTTTCGCATTAATAATATTAGTATGATATGGTGATTTTGTTTCCTTCAAACGCCACCAAAAAGATATTAAGTCTTAATCAAGTGAATTGCTGTTCTCTGTTGAGGAGTTTTGTTCTCTATCTCTGATAATATTTATCAAATCTAGACCAAAATTGGGCAAAACTTACCCGATGATACATACCTTCTAATAAAGAAAGATTTAATCAAATCAGTTCAGATTTGACTGAGCTATTGAGTTTGACTGAGTTATCAACAAAAATCCCCTATCCTGGAGGAACCTTATTTTCTATCGGGATAAAAACTATCCTATATATTGACCCGGAGTATCAGCTACCGCTATACCAAATTTCATATAAATCCGTTCATTAGTTTTCACGTGATGCGCGGCCATACAGACAGACAGACAGACAGACAGACAGACAGACAGACAGACAGACAGACAAAAATTAAATAAAAATCTGTTTTGGGCTCAGTATCTATAGTAAACCATACCCCGATTAAAATTTTCAGAATATATTAAATGTACAGAAATTTTCCAGTTACAGTTTTATTACAAGTATAGATAATATAGGTACTAATTTTATAACGCGATGGTATAGCATTGGCTACAATAAACTTGACAAAAAAAATAATTAAAATTAATTAATTTAAAAATAGTCTGGACCGGATTTTGATAGGCAACCTATTTTAGGTGTATTTATCTATCACTAAATAAAAATAAAAAGTAGGTTTCATCCATTAAACAGCTCGGTGAAGGTCGTGGTTATACCTATACGGATCTTAGACTATAAACTATGCAACCAAAAACATACTGTAAAAAACGATTTTTATCTTAATAAAATTTCCTTGGTGATAAAGGATTTTTTTTCTAAGCTAGCGGATGCTCACGACTTCGTTCGCGTGGTATAAGTTTGTTTCCCCACAGGCAATCCTTAATTTACCGGGATAAAAAGTAGCCTACACCACTCTCCAGGTCTTCAACTACCCCTGCAAATTTCCCGTTGCTCTGTTGCGGCGTGACTGAAGGACCAACTCTCTATTTCACCCCTTTGGGGGTAGAATTTTCAAAAACTATGAAACACATATTTCTTTATTTTTAACCGGTAGCTCAAATACCAAGTTTAATGGCTATAACTTGAGAAATGAAGGTCTTTTATACAAACTTCCAACCCCTATTTTTTTACCCCTTCGGGGGTGAAGTTTTTGGAAAACTGTGACACACGTACTTCTTTATTTTTTACCGAAAGCCAAAATACCAAGTTTCGTTGAAATAACTTGTAAAATATCTTGAGAAATTAAAGGCTTTCATACGAACTTTCATCCCCTATTTCACCCCTTTGGGGGTCGAGTTTTCTAAAATGGTGAAATATTTACTTCTTTATAAAGCCCAAATCCTGAGTTTCAAATAAAGGACTTTCATACAAACTTTCAACCCCTATTTTAACCTTGATAGGAATGAATGTTGAAAAACTGCGACACACGTACTTCTTTATTTTTTACCGAAAGCCAAAATTCCAAGTTTCGTTGATATACCTACCTACCTAACTTGTGAATGTGGGTTACTTTATCACAATAAAGAGAGTCAATTAGAAGAACGATACAACTTTAATAATTCACACCACATATAAAAATAAAAAGGATAAAAATTACTTAGCTATTCCTAAGGCGTAATAATAAAAACGTTAGGTACCTATACCTATACACGACGAGCGCGTGCGCGGGCGCGGGCTCGTATATGTATAGCCTAGACGCCGGTCGGCAGAGACTGGCTCGGTATCCAATGTCTCTAAACTCGCGTCTCTAAAGATTGACGTGTTTATATGAAAAAATAGAAATATGTATCACTCAATAGATTACGACACGGTCACGGTTCCATACCTATGTCGTATTATCTCTTTAACCATTCGTCCAAATTATATGCAGTAAAAGGGAAAAGTCTTTTGTTTTAAACACTTGAGACGATAAGTTTACTTATTTTGATAAGAATTCATAATTGTTGATAATATGACCAATAAACATGATAACGATTTAAATTATTTTATTAATATTAAAAAAAACTACTATAAAAGTTAGACACATGCTGTCGCTGACTTTTTTTGTAGGTATTATCAAGCTCTAAAACTTTTCACCAGAACTCAATCATACCCATAATCATACCTATATCTCGTTCGTGAGAAACGTTTTCGTTTGACCATTTTTTCTCCGACTTACTTTGCAAATTCGACTACCACGAAAAAGTCTTTTCATTTTTGGATTTACTTAATATATAACCTATGACACTCACAAATAATGTGGCTGTCTATTGGTAACAGAATTTTCGACATCGGTTCAGTAGATCCCGAGATTAGTACCTCCCTACAACGTCACAAACTCGCAAACTTTACCTCTTTATAATATTAGTATAGATATAGATAAGTATGCATATAAATATGAATTTTTCTTTAAATTCTACACTTTACTACTTACTTACTTACCAACACTGCACTCAACCTGGGTGAGAAGCGTTAAAATAACTCTGGAGTCGAAAAATCACTATATTTTATGATAAAATATCTAAGTAAGTAGTTATGTAGCGTAACAGAAAAAGACGAAAACTTCAAGTCCGAAACAGAATGGCTAATCGAGGGTTGCGTAGCTTAGAAGAAAACGTATAAAATGTATAGTTTGTAAAAACTCATAGGATTCGACTGATGTTGAGGTCCTTGAGTTCCTGCCGGTATTCAGGGATGGCACATAAGTAAAATCCCACAAACTTATCTGACCCGGTGGCCAAAATTGGAACTAATTCACGCCACGGCAACTGGTTACCCTATACCAAGCCGTTCGGTCGTGCATGGAGCACTGCAGTCACCTTTATGATGGCTCTGCTAAGTATCAGCTGGCGGCTCTTGACGCCGTAGATCGTCGGGCTAGGAGATTGATTGGCGAAGATTCACCTCTTCTGGCGAAACTTCAATCTCTAGATCACCGCCGTAAGGTAGCTGGCCTATCGGTATTCTATAGGATATATTTCGGGGAGTGTGCTCAGGAGCTGTTCGATCTTGTACCTCCTTCACCCTTCTACCATCGTACCGCAAGACGTCGTGCGAGTTTCCACCCCTATGTCGTCAACGTTCCACCAACACGCACGAAGCGCTTTACGTCTTCATTCTTGCCATCCTTTCTTCCATATCCAAACTTTTAGAAAAAATGATAAATAGTCGCCTTGTTAATTACCTTAATAAATATAATATTTTATCAAATTGTCAATTTGGATTCCGAAGTGGTAAATCTACAGAGGATGCTATTCTAGAACTAACGAGTAGGTACAATAACAGACAGTTTGGATAGGAAAGAGAGGGTCATTGGAATATTCCTTGATATGTCAAAGGCTTTCGACACTGTTTCTGTTCCTATTTTAATTCGTAGGTTAGAAGAAATCGGTGTTAGAGGAATAGTACTCAAAATTTTTAGAGACTATCTGAGCAACCGTACTCAAAGAGTGAAAATTGGCAGTTGTATAAGCCAAGAAAAAATCTTAACTTACGGCGTCCCTCAGGGGAGTGTTTTAGGTCCGACACTCTTGCTCATATATCTAAACCAATTATGTAATCTAATCCTTCCCCTTGTTAAAATAGTAGCGTACGCTGACGATATGGCGATAATTGTTAGGGGTAAAAACTGGACTGAAACACATACTAACGCAGAACGTGTGTTAGAAAAGGTTATGATGTGGCTTTCCTCAAATTTACTTTCATTGAACGTACAAAAAAGCAAATTTATCACATTTTCTCTAAAAAAGAACTCTCAACCTGATGAATCATTCTTGATAAAAGTGCATAACTGTGGCTTACATTTTGCTAACTGTGATTGCAGTAAAATGGACCGTGTTGACGCTATAAAATACCTAGGAGTTATTATTAATAGCACGCTTACCTGGGCTCCACAAATTGACAAACTTGTTGGTCAAGCTAGGAAAATGATATATGTATTCAAAAATCTCAAACCTATACTTGACACCAAAACTTTAAAAATTGTTTATTTAGCTTTGGTACAGTCGATCCTATCATATTGCATTACAAGCTGGGGTAGTTGCGGAAAAGCCCTACTTCTACGACTAGAGCGAGCTCAAAGAGCTATTCTGAAAGTGATGCTAGGAAAGCCTATTCTCTTTCCAACTAACGAGATGTATGGCTTGTGCGATGTGCTCACTGTGAGACAGATTTACATAATCCATGTAATATTACGTAAGCACAAACAGCTACACTTTGACCCCACCTTACAACATCGTAAGAGAAGGTCTGATAAAGTGTGCCAGATCAAACCTTGCAGAACTGATTAAGCAAGAAAACACTTCTGTTATGCTAGCTCAATAATTTACAATAAAGTTAATTATCACTTAAATATATACCCTGAAAATTTACGCTCATGTAAAATACATACATCTAAATGGCTTAGAAAACTCTCTTATAGTGACACAGAAGATATCGTAACTTTAAAATAATCCACTTAAGCACATACACGAACAAAATCTCTCTCTCTCGCACCACACACTCACTTACATACACACACACACACACTTCTACACATACACACTCATACAGTTCTTTATTATGTATTCATTATGTTCTTAATGTGTAATTCTCATGGACTTGTAATCTGGAGGTGGGCGCTAGCAACTGCAACACAGTTTCAAACTAACGCAGTTGTTACCGTTCTATAGTTTTTTAGGCTCCGATAATTTTGAGAAATAAATAAATTCCTCATTCGCATGGCTAGGGTCTGGAACACTCTACCAAAAACTGTGTTTCCCACCAATTACAATCCGGGTATCTTTAAATCAAGAGTGAATAGGCATCTTCTAGGTAAACGCGTTACATCTTAGGCCACATCATCACTTCCCATCAGGTGTGATTGTGGTCAAGCGTAAGCCTATAATGAATTTAAAAAAAAAAAAAAATTATGCCTGTTTAGTTTTATTTTATTTTTCATACATACTAGCGACGCCTCCGCCGGGTCAGATAAGTTTGTCGGACTACAAAGTAGAACATAGTCTAAGCCTGGTACGCCCTTTGCTCCGCGTACCAGAAGAAACGACTACAGGTCCAGCAAAATAGATGCTTGCGCCTCATCGTAGGAGCTCAAAGATACGTCCGCAATGACGTTATCCATAGGGACACCCGAACACCAACCGTGGAGGAGTTCATCCATCACCTTGCATGCACTATGTTCGCTCGCGCGGACACAAGTGCATGCCATCACCTCCACGAAATAGCCCCACTCCAACCGAGACCACTGGACGGGCGTCCGAAACACACATGCAACGAAGTGATAAGGGCTTTTTTTTTCCTCTTGAGGTACGGAATCCTAAAAAATCATGGTCGTGTTAGTTGCTTTAAATATTACGCATATTTTGGGTAAATTAATATGCGGGAATATTATAATTATTATGCTGAGAGATTTTGTTGATAGGTATATTTTTAGGGTTCCGTAACCATTGCATGAAATTGACGCTGGCGCCTGGCACACATTGTTTTTTATGGTTCTGTAAGTTGACAGATGACCGTAATATCTACTCTCTGCCAAAATAATGTTTTATTATTTACTAATTTTCTGGGATAAAAAGATACCTTATAACGTATGTCCTTCCTTGTGATGCAACTCTTTATACCAAATTTCGTCAAAATCCGGAAAGTTGGATCGTTAAAGCGTAGCAGACTCACGGACAAACAGACAGACAGACACACTTTCGTGTAAACGTATTCGTTTCGACAGACATAAATATTTAACACTAACTGTATCTATATTAATAATTAGCTGATGCCCGCGACTACGTCCGCGTGGATTGAGGTTATTTGGTTCCCGCGGGAACTCCTTAATTTTCCGGGATAAAAAGTAGCCTATGTGCGATTCCAGACTATAACTGTGCCAAATTTCAGTCAGATCAGTTCAGCCGTTGGCGCGTGATTGAGTGACAAACATCCATACATCCATCCATACATCCATCCAAACTTTCGCATTTATAATATTAGTAAGATTTATCTGAACTATAATATTGTAAAGAGGAAAGATTTCTTAAACACACCCCTACTGAGATTTATTTAATCGGACCTCTTTCACTTCCTTGGGGTTTTCCTTTGTTATGAACCTTGCTAATAATCATCTATCTGGCATAATTTAGTTCTGATTTCTGATTTTTATACTTTACTTTTTTTATGAAAAAGGTAGGTATAAAAAGAAAACAAGATATTTGGTAAAATATGGTTTATATTTTCCTCATTTCAATAGATACATGGTGTCCCGATAATGTCCTCAGCATGACGTCGATCTTCGTCACCATCGTCGAGTGATTGCCGGACACCCTGTAGCGCCGGAATACGTGAGCCAGGGTAGTCTTTATTAACATCAAAGCGTATGATTTTCCTGAAAGTAGTCTTCTAAAATAAATATACAAAAAGAAAAAGAAACTAACTGACTGACTGATCGATCAACACACAGCTCAAACCAATAGACGGATTCCCTAGCTGATGCCCGCGTCTTTGTCCGCGCGGTTTAAGTTTTTTTGATTCCCGCGGGAACTCCTTCACATTTCGAGATAAAGTAGCCTATGGTCACTCTCCAGGTCCTCAACTATACCCATGCCAAAAATCACGTCGATACGTTGCTCTGTTGCGGCGTGATTGAAAGATAAAACAATAAACCAACAAACAAACACAGTTTCGCATTTATAATATAATAATATATTTTAATATTATAAATGCGAAAGTCACTTTGTTTGTTGGTTTGTTGGTTTGTTGGTTTGTCCTTCAATCACGCCGCAACGGAGCAACGGATTGACGTGATTTTTGGCATGGGTATAGGTAGTTGAGGACCTGGAAAGTGACATAGGCTACTTTTTATCCCGGAAAATTAAGGAGTTCCCGTGGGAATAACAAAAAACTTGAACCACGCGGACGAAGTCGCGGGCATCAGCTAGTTTATAATATTATTATTGTAATAGGATTCAACGGACACTTCAAATTAATTTAAAAAACCGGCCAAGTGCGAGTCGGACTCGCGCACCGAGGGTTCCGTACAAACCTGTAGGTATATAAGTAAAAGTTATAGTATTTTTATTCCACTTATATATATTAATTTCAATATAGGTAATACCTCTACGCGTTCATGCGGAAAGGGGAAGCAGGTAACTTTAAAATTATTAAAAATATTTTTATTAAGTATATTAATATGTAACTAAAAATTTATTCTTTTCGCAATTTTTCCTTTATCTGTGCTTTAAGACGTTGCTTCGATTTCAAGATTTTGAGTTCACGCGAAGTACCCTGTAGGTTTTGATTCCCTTGCGAGTGTCGAAAATTTGCATAAAAATATTTTTATTATAATATGATGTAAGTAAAAATGTATGCTTTTTGCAATTTTTCCTTTATCTGTGCTATAAGACGTTGATTCCTAAAAAAATTTAAGATTCTGAGTTCACGGGAAGTAGGTACCCTGTAGGTTTTGATTCCCTTGCGAGTGTCGAAAATTTGCATAAAAATATTTTTATTATAAATGATGTAACTAAAAATTTGTATTTTTCGCAATTCTTCCTATATCTGTGCTATAAAAATAGAATAGAATAGAATAGAATAGAATAGAAAAATCTTTATTGGCAGCAATAAACACAGATGCACAAAATAAATCAAAATAAAAAATGAGTTACCTACTTACATATTATAAAACTAGTAGGGCCCGCTAAAGCGGACCACGTAGTAGACCGCGCAGCCCACTGTCTACTTACTTGCATTCCTTCTATCCTAGTGTTTACTGCCCACGTGTTCTGAAGTAAACAACACACTGCTATGCTAGCGAGCACAGTGGAAGCGCCAGCGTGCCAAGCGTCCGACAGACGTAAAAAGAATTCTCGTAAGAAAACATAAAACAGAGATTCCCATAAGAATCTAAAAGGGCCTTTAAATGTAAAAAAACCTTTCCAGACATGCATACAATCAATATAACTTCGCCATCTTGGCTTTCCTAACGGCAAACCGACAATTCTTCCATACAGAACAAATCTTGTAAAAAAACCATAACAAAGTCATGCATAGTTCCTACTTCCACTCTTCCATCTAGCATACCTACTTTCTGAAATAGACACCTATGAAATTTTGGCCGTGCTCCTCATCCATCTTTCAAACCCTCGATCATCACCGCTCTCCATATTTTTTTTTCTCCGAAATAAAAACAAACTTAGAAAAGGATGCATAGTTCTTCACTAATTGTAGCCTCTTCAATATTCGCCATACATTTTCTATGGAAAAATAAATTCCGCCATCTTGAACTTTTTTCCTGTTCATCAAGTAGACTTTCATGTCCTGATCATCTTTTGCCACGAAGCCACTCTTCCATCTTTTATACTCTCCGAGATAGACACCGACGAAATTTGTATGGCGGCCATCTTAAATCCGCCATTTTGAATTTTTTTTCAGCTCACTGTCAATTGGATGAAGTTTCGAGTGACATTTGGTCGAGCACCCCCACCTATCTTCAATACCCTGGCAATTCTCTCCGTCCATCTTCGAAATCCTCAATCATCAGCTCTCTCCGTATTTTTCCTCTGAATGAATTTTTGTCTTCTATACGAAACGATAAGTAAAAAAAAATTTTTTCATACAAAATTTCACAGGAGAGGTGATCAATGAGTCAATCAGCACGAGCAGCTATATATATATTAATAGTAGGGCGCGTGGGTGCGTGGCCCGCTAAAGCGGACCACGTAGTAGACCGCGTGGCCCACTGTCTACTTACTTGCTCTCCTTCTATCCTAGTGACTGCCTACGTGTTCTGAAGTAAACAACACGCTGCTATGCTAGCGAGCACAATAGAAGCGCCAGCGTGCCAAGCGTCTGACCGACATAAAAAAAAATCTCATGAGTAAACATAAAAAAGAGACCCCCTAAGAATTTAAAAGGGCCTTTAAATATAAAAAAACTTTCCACAATATTATACCGCTGACGATCGGGTACCTTTGTGTGAAAATTGAACTTTGCCATCTTGGCTTTGCTAACGGCAAAGCGACAATTCTTCCATACAGAACAAATCTTGTAACATAACCATATCAAAGTCATGCATATTTCCTACTTCCACTCTTCCATCTATGTAGTATACTTTCTGAAATAGACACCTATGAAATTTGTATAGCCGCCATCTTGAATCCGCCTTTTTGGATTTTTTTTTCAGCTCACTGCCAATTGGATGAGGCTTCAAGTATTTATTGTTTGAGGAGCCCCCAGCTATCTTTAATACCCTGCCCGTGCTCCTCACCCATCTTTCAAACCCTCGATCATCATCGCTCTCCATATATTTTTTTTCTCCGAAAAATTATGGAGAGTTCTTCTTTAAAACAAATTTTGAAAAGGAACCGCAGTCTTGCATAGTTCTACACTTGTAGCCTCTTCAATATTCGCCATACATTTCCTATGGAAAAATTAATTCCGCCATCTTGAATTTTTTTCTTGTTCATCAAGTAGATCTTCAAGTCCTGATAATCTTTTCCTAAGAAACCACTCTTCCATCTTATATACTCTCCGAGATAGACACCGACGAAATTTGTATGGCGGCCATCTTAAATCCGCCATTTTGAATTTTTTTCAGCTCACTGTCAATTGGATGAAGTTTCGAGTGACATTTGGTCGAGCACCCCCCACCTATCTTTAATACCCTGGCTGTGCTCTTCATCCGTCTTCGAAATCCTCAATCATCAGCTCTCTCCATATTTTTCCTCTGAATGAATTTTTGTCTTCTATACGAAATGATGAGTAAAAAAAAATTTTTCATACAAAATTTAACAGGAGAGGTGATCAATCAGTGAGTGAATCAGCACGAGCAGCTATATATATTAACTATGGCGCGTGGATGCACGGCCCGCTAAAGCGGACCGTGTAGTAGACCGCGCGGTCCACTGTCTACTTACTTGCTCTCCTTCTATCCTATTGTTTACTGCCTACGTGTTCTGAAGTAAACAGCACACTGCTATACTAGCGAGCACAGTGGAAGCGCCAGCGTGCCAAGCGTCCGACAGACGTAAAAAAAATCTCATAAGAAAACATAATACAGAGATCCCCCAAGAATCTAAAAGGGCCTTTAAATGTAAAAAAACTTTCCAGCATGCATACAATCAATATTATACCGCTGGCCTTTGGTGCCATTGAACTTCGCCATCTTGGCTTTCCTAACGGCAAACCGACAATTCTTCCATACAAAACAAATCTTGTAAAAAACCCATATCAAAGTCATGCATATTTCCTACTTCCACTCTTTCATCTAGTATACTTTCTGAAATAGACACCTATGAAATTTTGGCCATGCTCCTCACCCATCTTTCAAACCCTCGATCATCATCGCTCTCCTTAAGTATATTTTTTTCTCCCAAAAATTACGGAAAGTTCTTCTTTAAAAACAAATTTTGAAAAGGAACCGCATCAAAGTCTTGCATAGTTCAATATTCGCCATATATTTTCTATGGAAATATAAATTCCGCCATCTTGAATTTTTTTTCTGTTCATCAAATAGATCTTCATGTTTTGATCATCTTTTGCCAAGAAACCACTCTTCCATCTTGTATACTCTCCGAGATAGACACCAGCGAAATTTGTATGGCGGCCATCTTAAATCCGCCATTTTGAAAATTTTTTTAGCTCAATGTCAATTGGATGAAGTTTCGAATGACATTTGGTCGAGCACCCCCCACCTATCTTCAATACCCTGGTTGTGCTCTTCATCCGTCTTCGAAATCCTCAATCATCAGCTCTCTCCGTATTTTTCCTCTGAATGAATTTTAGTTTTCCATACGAAACGATAAGTAAAAAAAAAATTTTTCATACAAAATTTTACAGGAGAGGTGGTCAATCAGTCAGTCAGCACGAGCAGCTATATGTATATATATTAATATAAGTTTGTACAGCAGTGTAACGCTACCAACAGGTGAGTCACTCAGCTTGTGGTGGGACTCCTGGCCTCTCAGACTTCAAACTAGCGATGCCGCCAGGACTCGCGTCTGAGGTGCCAGGTGTCTCAACGCTGATTTTCAGTGACCGCCTTTCGATGCCAACGTCAATGATATAGAATTTATATTTTTGGCAGAATATGATAATAAATTATGTTAGTATAAAAGGAAAATCTGTAGAGAAAACTGAATCAAATATAGGTTTTGTTAATACTAGTAAATTGTAAATAATAAATTAAACTTACGACTTAATGATGTAAGAGTCTGTTTATGTAAACTAGAGTAAAATAATAATAATGATTACACAGCTTAAAGTATTTTTAAAAAAATTCTTAAAATAATTTATTCGAAATCTTATTAACAATAAAATAGTACGCTCTCACTGGATATAGCCTAAAATCGAAATAATAATAAAAATCAAATAAAGTACTTAACAAAGAGTAAAATATAAAGGTATTTATTGATATTGAATATTTAATAGAAACTTTTTATATTTATGCTTAAAGCTGCTGATCGTTCTAAAATTTCTGTAGGGCGGTAGGAGATTATTCCAACATTTTGTCGCGTTGTATTTAAAGCTTCCTAATAAAGCAGCAGTCGAATGACGAGGCATGAGTATTAAATATGAGGCTGCCCTGGTTTGATGAGTGGTATGCACATCACTCGCCCACTCAAGACGTTGCTTCGTACCAAGTTTCATAATTCTGAGTTCACGGTAAGTACCCTGCAGGTTTTGATTCCCTTGCGAGTGTCGAAAATTTGCATAAGTATATTTTTATTATATGATGTAACTAAAAATTTATGTTTTTCGCAATTCTTCCTATATCTGTGCTATAAGACGTTGCTTTGTACCAAGTTTCAAGATTCTGAGTTCACGGGAAGTACCCTGTAGGTTTTGATTCCCTTGCGAGTGTCGAAAATTTGCATCAAAATATTTGTATTATATGACTCGTAACTAAACATTTATTTTTTTCGTAATTCTGCCTATATCTGTGCTATAAGATGTTGCTTCGTACCAAGTTTCAAGATTCTGAGTTCACGGGAAGTACCCTGTAGGTTTTGATTCCTTTTCGAGTGCAAGAAAATTCGAAAATTTGCAGCATAAACGGCTGTATCTTTTGATTGTGTTGGCTTTGAAGTTTGATTTTACCACAGCTCCAAGGGACAGTAGACCTGAGTATTTGATATGAATTTCAGCTTGATACCTCCATGCGTTCCTGAGAAAAAGGGTCTTGACACACAGACGGACTGACAACGAAGTGATCCTATAAGGGTTCCGTTTTTTCCTTTTGACGTACGGAACCCTAAAAATAAATCAATTTTTTTAAGACTGTTGGTTTTTAGGCGAACTTTGTACTAGGGCAGAGCAATGTCCTTTGTTAGTCCTTCATGGTACAATGCGCGTGGATTTCGTGGGATCGTTTTTATTTTCCGGTAAGTATAAAAAAATATTCTGTCTGATTTCTGTGCTAAATTACGTGTTAGTGGGTATATCGGTTCACCGAAACCTACCATTAAGGTCTAGCCCCACTTGAGATACACGGAGCGATGCGGCACATAGGGGCAAATATTCATTATTTGTATGAGATTATACTTTATACGTAGTACGTACCTACAGTGCATCTCTGTGCCGAATCGCTTGAGTGGGCCCAGCTCTATAAAACCAGTGATACAACCTCGTTCAAAGAATACTTTCCTCTACGTAATAGCGTATTAGAGTAAGCGCAGTTATAATCTTAGGGGGTAGTAGCCAGGGCCAGACCGGGACGTCGAAGTTCTAGGGGTCGACTGAAAATCAGCGCTGATGTGGTGCATCTACACCATATGAGCATTAGGCTGAGTTCGATGCCCTTTGGATTTTATACGACACAGATTAGTGTTTCTAGTAACAGTGTTTAGTCTATAAATTAATAGGAATAGTGTTTAGTGTGTAAGTTTTTTCTCAATCTTGTCATTTTGTTTGTTTTTTGTGTTATTTGAAATCCCAAATAAGGTTCTTTTTTTAATTAGTTTATTTACGTGCCGCTCCGTGCCGCATCTCTGTAGTGGACTAGACATTGAGTGAAACCAGCTCCATACAACCTCATACAAACAATACTTATCGCTACGTACCGCGCGCGAGAGGTCATCAAAATTACAGTCATCATTCATCATGCATTATTATCATTTTATCATTTCTTACCAATGCAACTCCTTTTTCCCATGCCAAAGCCAAATAGCACGTTGGAACATTCTGGCATCGATGCAGGGTCCATCCAACGTTCTGGCTTGAATTTCTCAACCTCGGAACCCCACACGGGATGTCTGGAGACCCCAAAGATAAACAAGACACATGTTCTGCCTCTCTTCAGAGTGTAGTTTCCTGGATCGGTATAACTTAATCAATAACAGTGTAAGTCTAGTAAGTCAGTTGCATCGACCGACCATTAAAAAAAAAGATCTAAATATATGGTGGTGAGTCACTCCCGTGCCTCGAAGAGCACGTTAAGCCGTCAACCCTCATTGGAGCAGCGTGGTAGGTCTAAGCTCTAATTCCCTCTCTCCTATGGGAGTGGAGGACTGTGCCTAGCGGTGAGAAGTTAATGGGCTGTAGCGGTGGTGGTGGAACGAACCATAATAAAATTCAATAGCCTTTAGCTTTGAATAATATAGTTAAAACGCTACTAACTTAACTTGACGTCTGTGTCAAGATGTCTGGTAATGAGAGGTACGACGGGGTAAATACGCATGCTCTCTCTTATCACAGCCTCCAGGTACACCAGCTGGGACAGATCTTGCTTCGTGACGTCTCTGTCGTCGTCACCGAAAATGTTGTGTAACCTGAAACATAATTTAAATTAATTCATAGTTCAATCAGACAATCAATAGTTATTCATTTGTTTTTACCCACTACAAGTTAGCCGACTGATTATCACCATCATGTTTTATAAGTTACTAGATGATGCCAGAGGCGTCTCTAGCCCATGTAGCGCCCGTGTGCAAACATTACCCTAGCGCCCCCTAGTAAGCGCGTGGGCAAAGTGGAATGGGTACAAAGTACAAGTAACAACACATCAAGCTACCACAAACTGTCCAATTTCCCCAATGGATAATTTTACTTAAAGCCGCTCGTGGCGCCACTTGCTTTGCTGTAATTCGACAAATTTAAGAAGAGCTTCAGGTGCTCTACAAAATGTATGCAAAGCGGAGCTCTTTTTACGTTGGTCATTGAAAGTGCCACGGCCGGCCATCGCGCGCGCCGAGTGGGGCTCCGCAGCGAGCGGCGCTCGGCGCCCCCTAGGGCCGCTGCGCCCGTGTTCAACGCACACCCTGCACCATAGGTAAAGACGCCTCTGGATGATGCCCGCTACATCATCCGCGTGGATTGGCCTTTTTTTAAATAGTTTAATTTTTCGGGATGAAAACTATGTGTTATTACAAACTATAATCTATCTCTGTGCCAAATTTCATCCAGTATCGTTCAGCCGTTCTGACGTGATTGAGTAACAAACATCTATCCATCCAACTACCCATCCAAACTTTCGCATTTGTAATATTAGTAAATATAGAAGAAGAGCCAGAATCTCGGTTACTCGTCAGAGATTTTCTCTTGAACTTCAGGGTGGGACCCAATCATTAACATCGTGCACATAAGCACATTGGCCACGGTGTCATGAGCACCAAACATCATGGTATCCACGTGCTCTCTGATCCCCTGGTCGGTTAAGCCATCGTCCTCTACTGCTAATTCGATGAACAGATCCAAGAAAGACTTGAATTTCGGACCTGAAAATAATAATTCAGTTGTTTGATGTGATGTGGACCTTGAAAAACACAGATTATAATAGTGTGCCAAAAGTCATTCCATTTTATCCCGGAAAATATTAAATTAAGGAAAAAAAGAAACGGAGAAAAATGAAGGAGCTCCTATGGGAATTGGGTGTTTGATAACTAGTCTAGTAACGCGCGACCGCTTATGAAATTCTAAATTGTGCTTTGTGACGTCATCAAAATTCGATGCACTTTTTTACTTTAATCGATAGTTTAAAATGATTATTCAACATAAAACTAATGGTAAGTGGATATTAGGTACCTCTTTTAGAAAGTCCTTTATTTAATAATCACTAAAAGTTAATTTACTTGGCTAGTTGCCAAGTACCCAATTTAAAAAACTTATATCACAAAATTAAATTAAGTAATTGTTAATGTTAATTTTTACCATATTTTGTTTCCTCTTCAATTTTCTTGGTTTCTCTATCATTGTTGAAGTAATCTGCCTTTTTTTTATTCAAAATCTGTGAATTTTAAATAAAATTTAATGAAAAACGAAAGATCTTTCCACTTCTCGCGGTCCAACGGTTTTGTTTTGACTGATGTAATTAATCACCTTTTGGGTAAGTACAAATGTTTTTTATTCAATTTTATTTTAAGTTTTGAATCTTCAATTGAATGGTTCGGAATGCCATTCTAAACTAGGTTATTTTATGTAACGGTCACAAGTTAATAAAGATGAACAGAAGTACTGGCTATGGTAAAGGTTGCTTAAATAACGTCGCTTACTTGTTCTCTAAACTGAAGTAGGTAAACTGACAGCTTTAGTAAAACAAAATGTTTGCTACCGAAAGGGACAGCACTGGATCAAGGCCACGTTCTCAAGTATCGGTCAATATATGCTTAAACCAACAAGGTATTTACCATGCTTGACCACCTGTTCCTAGCTGATATTTGTTTACTAATACGGGCCTTAGTCTTGTCAATTTAGTTTAGTACCTATAAAGTGCCTATAGAGATTGTTTAAACCAGAATTGGCCACACTCACAATGGAGTATGGACCCCTAAAAACGTAAATGGGTAGAAATTTGGCTGTCAAGGCGTCATCAAAATTTAAAATTAGAAATAGTTAATAGACAATTATTAATTTATTACATTGTTTGAAGTACTATGCAAGATCTTCAGACACCGATCCTGTTTCCTCTTGAGCCCGGACCAGCTGTATATAAAGTCGCAGTGGAACCAGGGCCTCTGGAATCTCTGGACAAGAATGTTGAACATCTGGTCTATTGCTTCTCCGTAAGTGCTATTGAGCACGCCCTTGTCACTGAGGACCTCTCCCAAAACGGTTACTATAAATAAGTAATACAAAATTGTATTGTTAATAGTACTTATCTGAAGTATAGCTAGCAATCCATGCTTTAATATAAGCATGGAGATCAGGTACCTACTTATTTACTAGCAGGATAAAACGCGGGGATCTGGATTCTGGGTTCATGCTGCCAACAATTGTTTCATTATTGTTGGCTTTCGTGTTTTAGAATTATAATTTTAGGAACATCAACGTGCATCAAACTGTCATTTTGTAGTATGGCCCCTTGCCTGGATAAATCGTATGTGACAAAAAAGTGTCAAACCTTATCTCTCTCCCTCTAGTATGGATTATAATATTAGTATGAATGAGAAAGTGGGTCTGTTTGTCAATCTACCTGTTTGTCTGTCTGTCAGTCAACCGATTTTGATGAAATTTGGTACAGAGATAGGTTGTACCCCGGGCAAGGACATAGGCTAGTTTTTATCCCGGAAAATTAAGTAATTTCTGCGGACGAAGTCGCGGCCATCATGTTGGATAGTAAAATACATACAACACGTAGTTTCCAGAGCATTCTTCCGAGTGTAAACTAAATGGTCGAAAGGTCCCTTGCCAGCCTCCGTCGCCAACTCTTCGACCAAACGGCGAGCTTGGCTGTTGAAAACGTCCAGAAATCCGTCCAAATATGTTTGACTGACTGCTGTATCCAATCGACTCCGATTTGATTTCCATATAGGCACTGAAAAAAGTTAAAAATTGCTTGATTTTAAGGTCTACGGTTTTTTGGTTCTATAACAACAACACAAACTTTATTTGGTCAGGGCATGCCGTAGTTTCATTCTGTCTTTTTTTTACGCCATTCAAGTTCGCCCTTGACTGCAATCCCACCTGATGGTAAGTGATGATGCAGTCTAAGATGGTAGCGAGCTATCCTGTTATCAGTAACCTGGCGGAGGGAGGGGGGCGGTCGGCAGGGGGTGTCTGTCACTGAGTCGAATAATACTCGTATAAATAATAATGTCCTCCCGACCGAATTTCGGTCACGGCGGCCAATCTCCAGAGAGATTAGCCATCTGCGCGGGAGATATTATAGTGCACAAGTGTGTGCGCAAACACAGGTGCACTCTCTGTTCCTTTACTCTCATAGCCCGATGGGACGGAAAACCCGACACGATCGGAGAGAGATCAGGCGCAGGACCGACGGCTTAACGTGCTCTCCGAGGCATGGGGGTGAAACACCGCCAACTTCCTAACTCCGGGCCAGTACTGAGAATTTCTTGTCAGAAAACCCCAATACTTGTTGTGACCCGACCCGAAACTCGAACGCGGGACCTCGTCGGCCGCAGTCGAAGATGCTAACCACTAGACCAACGAGGCAGTCAATACTCGTAATTGAATACTCGTATACATAGTAATTTGATGCGGTGCATGCTTGAAGCGCTATATATATTGTGATAGAGGCATTCGTTAGAGATTTAAAATCCATACTTAATATTATAAATGTGAAAGTCAGTCTGTCTGCTACGCTTTAACGGCCCATCTTTTCAACCAATTTCAATGAAGTTTGTTATAGGTTGCATCACGGGGAAGGATGTAGACTTTTATCCTATGGAAAATTAAGGACGTAAAATAAACTTAATTAACGCGGAGTACGGATGTAGTCGCGGGCATCATCTAGTAGTTTTAAGTCTGGCTTCTAGTTTACGCTAAGAAGTTTTTTACTAGCATACCGAATACTTAGTTGTCAGTTTTTGAAACCTTATTAATAAACTAGATGATTCCCGCGACTTCGTCCGCGTGGATTAAGATATTTTGATTTCCGCGAGAACTCTTTAATTTTCTGGGGTGAAAAGTAGCATAATATCCTTCCCCAGAATATAAGCTATCCCTATACCCCATTTCATCAAAATCGGTTGAACAGTTAGACCGTGAAAGCGTAGCAGACTCACTTTCGCATTTATAATTTTATTATGGATTAAAATAATAATATACTCACAGGAACTCGTCACTAATCCGTCGCCTAGCCAAGGTTTTGCGAATCTGTAATAGTGAACTTTTTCCAAACATGTATCGGCGATTGTCATGAAGTCGTCTGGATCTGATACAACTGAAAACATAAAATGTTTCATATTAGTAGTTTATGATACAAGAACAGGTAGATTTTTACATACGAGGTGACTCATGTCAGCCCGATGCTACAAGGCGAGGACTGACCATCGCGCACGAGTTTTTTAAACTTTAACCACAGAATAGGGACCTCGCCCGTGTATCACAATATTTTTAAGCTATTGCATAGCTACTATCGCGGGCTTTGAGCGTGGAGACCGAATCCAGAAATTCCTTAACGAAAAAACCTAACACTTTGGTTGCTATGACTACTTGTTATTGACTTCATAGCAACCAAAGTGTTAGGTAAGTTGATAAAAATGCTATGCAATAGCTTTACCGCGGCAGTCTCCGAGTGCCACAGCCCACACGTCTTTTTTTTTTAATACATTTGTGGGAGCGAGAAAACTTGAAAAGAAAACTCGAGTAGTGTTTGTACTATTACCTATTCTGTGGTAGTAGGTAGTAGGTAGGTACTAGGTATTCACTAGAAAGTGATTTCTTACGCACATATACTTATTTCGAGATTTTTGGCGGCTATTAAAAGCACGATTTTTTTCTCACATCTAAAATACCTACCTAGTTGTTGATTTAATTTTATTATTCCAGATCACTTATATCTAAACTAATATTATAAAGAGGAAAGATTTGTTTGTTTGTTTGTTTGTTTGTAATGGATAAACTAAAAAACTACTGGACCGATTTTAAAAATTCTTTCACCTATAGAAAGCTACTTTATCAGCGAGTAACATAGGCTGCATTTTATTATAAAATAAATTAGAGATCCCTTCGAAAATTGCAATAATCAGAATTAAGTCGGAAAAATTCACCTATATAACTTTTTACGTTAAACCTCTATTCGTCTATTAAATCAGACTGTCTTTTATCATATAATATATCATATTTGTCATATATGATATCATTTATGTCATATTTGTCAAGACAAACATAATAAATACCTACAAGAGAAGTTACTAACATTTTTTTAAACATTTTAATATCTAACTGTTATAGATAGACTGCGAAATGCCTAAAAGAACCAGGTCTCAACTTAGTTGTTAGTTCTAAACATAGTTCCCAGGTGAGAGCAGCGAAAATACGTCGTATTGGAGACTCAAGTGCCAAGCGTTCACAGTGGTTTGCTGAACAAAATTTGAGAACGTGTGGTGGAGTTGTTCGTCTCAGTGCCGACTGACCATTATTGGATATGGACTATTTTGATCAAGTGCTACCCGTGCGAAGCCGGGGCGGACCGCTAGTTAATTAATAATTTCTAAGAAATATCTCAATGAAAATTTTCAAATTCAAATTCAAATGATTTTTATTCAATTATAGACTTTTTACAAGTTCTTATGAATAGTCAAATGAATCTACCACCGGTTCGGAATGTCGTTCCTACCGAGAAGAAATAGCGCGCACAGAAACTACGGCGCGTTGTTTTAATTGCGTTTTTTTTGACGTGATATCGGCTTATAAATCGATGAACACCGGCTGCACGCACGAAAAAGTGTCACGTTAGCCTGAGCCTGAGCGTGCAAGTGAGAGCGCGGAACAAGCGATAGAGAGGCACGATCGGCCCAAGCGTTGGCTTGTGACACATTATATTCTCTCTTCTCGTGTGACATAAGTACGCTTACTCTGAGTTTTTACATTGCAAATTTGATTGACGTAGTGAGCGTTCACTCACATTAGCGTTAAATTAAAATGAACCTTAACTGCATTGGTTTCGAGCTCATTTCATCATTTCGTATATTTATTCACAGCCAGCGCTCCAAACGCTGAATTTGTGACTTTAAAGCAAGAGCTTTTGGGTCCATTTTACTTTGACGATAATGTGAGAGAACGCTCACCACGTCAATCGAATTTGCAATGTAAAAACTCAGAGTAAGCGTAGGTACAGAGCTAGCAGTTCGAATAATTCTGCTACTGGAACGCCGCCACGCGAGCTTCTTCGAGAACTTCTAGTAATCACGTAAAACTATCGTCCGTAAACCGACTTTACAGACAACCGTATTTTGTTTTTATTTGACTCTAGGTTCCAGCTCTTAACTGAAACTATTTTAATTAATAATACTACTGCTATGGTAGTAAGCCCACGGGAGACCATCAGGAGACCTTCTTCCGGCAGTGAACGTCTATCGGTTAAGACTACGACGACTATGCTATTATTTTAAAGCCAAGTTTTGATATTATTATTATTATTAACTTCACTCCCGTCTGCGAGTCTTCCTTGCATTCAAGCACTAAGCAGTCTTAGATAGACCGATAAAATTCTTTATTGCACACACTTAAAACAAAGACATATAAGGGTGCAAAGGCGGTCTTATTGCTAAAGCAATCTCTACAAGACAATCTTTGGGGAGAGGAGATTATCAAAGAAGAGCATACTTAAAGAGCATGAGAACACACTTATTAGCTACTTAATAAAATAATACTTAATAAAATATTAACTTACAATAAACTTTCTTGGGCCCGATAGAGGCCGAGAAAACTCCACCTGCTTCCAAGCTTTCGTAGGCGATTTCTTTCAAAAAAATCCATAATTCTGTAAGATTACCACAATTTAAAATTAATTAAGTAATAAATAAATAAATTAATTAATTAAGTAATTACTTTAAGAGCGGACCGTCTGGGAAGTTTAAAAGGCGTCGAGTGTAATGTAGTTTGACAAACCGTTTTGATCCTAATCCCATTTTCAAACGGGATATTAGTTTTTTCAATATTTTAAGAATTTGCTTTTAATACACAGTAGGTACATTATACATGATACAAACATATATTCTCTTTTAAGGAATACTCAACTGTACCTATATAAAAAATATAAAAAAATCCACTATGTAAACTTTTGGTACTTTGTTAAATGAAGAAAAGTGAAAAACTTTTATCAGACATCCATATAGTTCATTGGCCATACTGCCAATAAGCCATATTGTATCATTATTGTCGACTTTCGTGTTTTAGAATTATTATCCTTATTTTAGGAACGTCAAGGTACGTGACATCAAACTGTCATTTTGAGTAATATTGCTTAAGTATTGCTTTAAACGCTGGCAGTATGGCCCCAGGACCCTTCTACAATCTACCCCCAGGGTTCCATACGAAAACGATTAAAAAGATTCCTTATGGTGCGACTCATGTACACTATAGCCCATTAACGTCCCACTGCTGGGTACAGGCCTCTACTCTCATAGGAGAGAGGGAATTAGAATTAGAGCTTAGATCCACCACGCTGCTCCAATGCGGGTCGGCAGGCTTTATCGACTATTATCACGTTAGTGATAATAACCGGGACCGACGGCTTAACGTGCTCTCCGAGGCACGGGGGTGGAACACCACCAACTTTCTAACTCCGGGCTACTACTAAAACTTTCTAGTTAGAAATACCCAATACTTAATTATGGCCCCACCCGATACTCGAAGCTGGGTCCTCGTCTGCCTCTGTTGAACATGCTAACCACTAGAGTCTAGTGACTAAACCAATGAGGCAGGTAGGATCAAGACTAAATAATAATAAATACTTACGTTTACAATCACCAACCAGTAGATGAGCGTGTCCAAGAAGCGGGAAGGCGCCATGGAAAGCTGGCGGCTCGTCTTTGTCATTTCTCTGGCACCACGTGAGTATACCGCACGCCACCAATATTATGACCAGCACCACCGTCAACATTATGTAGCCCTTGTCTTAATTCTAGCACCAAAGATTGACAGTTGTGCAATGTGCCTATAGATCGATTCAATCGATCGAGTCAACGACCTCTATTTACATAGACGGGCCCTGTCAAACAAAGAATGTCGACTTTTTTTACTAATGCCATCTAGTCTGAAAAGCGGGACAGCGCTATGGCGGGGACAAGGATAGGCTTATATAGGTGAGGAGCAGGCACCACAAGTCAGATGCTCAACTTTTTTCTGTGAAAGGGCCCATCTAGTACCATACATATATATCGATGTTTCTAGAAGGATGACCCGTTAAGGTCCTAGCCCTGTCCTATGCCACAGAATACTAACTACATACATATTACTACGTACCTACATTGTGGATAACCCGTTGTCCTAGGTGAACGATAAAAAGCGACGCCACGCAACGCGATGCGATGCGATGCGACGCCATAGAAAAAGACAGACGTATCTACGCGACAACGAAGGCCACGTGTAAGATCAAGCTATAGTTTGATACGGTCTCGTCGCGTCGCATCGCGTCGCGTTGCCGCGTTTGTCGCTTACCTAGGACAATGGGTACCTAACCCTTTTTGTGGCATAAGTTTTCGCGTAGATATATATCGCGTCGCGTTGCGTCGCGTCGCTTCCGTTGCTCACCTAGGATCAAAGACAACACTACTACTAATATACAATATGTAACCTGCTTAATGTAACAATTGCCTATTGAAAAGAGCTGCTGAATTCCTCCCAGCTCTTCTCAGAAGTCTGCTTTCCGAACCGGTGGTAGAGTCCAAACCTATCACAAGAGACACCCGTTTGTATATTATTTTACGTGAATTCACAAAGAGAACTTAGGTATGATAACCAAATCTTCAGTGCTAGCCCCCTACCACCGCCGTCCGCCACCTCTGTGTCTACGAACAAGTGTGACGATCGGCTAAAAAGTAACAAGTATGAATTACAAATTTAAAACAACCCCCGACATAATATGGAAGTAACAGATTAAGAAAAAAGCTGATGACCTTCAAACGGATGAACAGATTTTTTTTCAGAGATTTTCATGAAACATGGCTAAGGACACTCGGGATAAAATCATCTATGACACAAAAAAATCTAAACGAAAATCGGTTCATCCGTTTGGGCGCTACGATACCACAGACAGATACCCAAACAGACACGTTAAACTTATAACCGTCTCTTTTTGCGTCGGGGGTTAAAAATAAAATACTACACTCTCCCGTTGTTGGATAAAAACTGAAACCCGACAACAAAAGCGACGACAAAACTGAGGACGGGTCATTAGTTATTCATTTTACGTACATTTTAATACTAATTAGTAACTAATTACAAATTGTAATGAAATGAAAAATTAAACAGTTTACTTGACCGGGAACCACGGAGCCTTGAATTTTAAGTGTTTACGTTCCTGTAGCCTCATTAGGTAAACGTAACAGTCTGAATACTCTGTCAAAACCATTGAAGTAGTACGTTAGTACATTATACCTCAATGGTCAAAACATCAAAATTCGTGAGATAAGGTCTACGGGCCGGCGGAGGGCGAATTGCCCATACAAACCTAATACCAAAATAATTTGTATTCGAGAATATTTCCACCATATTATGCGATTATTAAGATTGAACTTGTATTTATCTAGGTCCCTGGATAATTATCTTTTCAAAATACTTTCCCAAAATTAAATGTAAGCACATTGCGTTTCGCATGTTTTTACGACATAAATGACATGTTTTCTCCTTATTTGTTTCTTAATAAAACCAACGATATCTCACCTACTAATTGATCAGGAACATAGCCTATATTGTCAAGTTACAGAATAACAACACGAAGTTAAAAACACAACAATTTTTCATTCATCATTTTTGGTATTCACGGAACAAGACCAAAATGTATAACAAACTCTGTACGCTCATATTGCTATCGCGCTTGCACGCGATCATGTGTCATCAGCCAAATAGAGATAGCAATATACCGGCAAATTATATTTGCGGTTCGAATAGAAGTTGCGAGCGCCGCTCCCCGGCCTCTTATACACTATCGATGATTTTCTGAATGACAAAGTTGCATGGAAGCAACCGGCCTCGCATCCAGTGACCCACAAGTCAGTGTAATACTTATGTATTCGTAGCGTATTTGTTGTATTTTATAATTATTGTAACCTCTTTATTTTTTGAAGAAAGGAGCAACTGCAAGTGACACAAGTTGTCCTATATGAAATAAATAACTCATCCGTACTAATATTATAAATGCGAAAGTGTGTCTGTCTGTCTGTCTGTCTGCTACGCTTTCACGGCCCATCTGTTCTACCGATTTTGATGAAATTTGGTACAGGGATAGGTTGTATCCCGGGGAAGGACATAGGCTACTTTTTATCCCGGTAAATTCAAAGGTTCCCGCGGGAATCAAAAAATGTATTCTGTTCAACCGATTTTAATGAAATTTGGTACAGGGGTAGCTTGTATCCCGGGGAAGGACATAGGTTACTTTTTATACCGGAAAATTCAAGAGCTCCCGCGGGAATAAAAAAACTTAATCCACGCGGACGTAGTCGCGGGAATTATCTAGTTTATTATAAATGCGAAAGTTTGGATAAATGGATGTATGGATGGATGTTTGTTACTCAATCACGCCAGGACGGCTGAACGGATCTGGATGAAATTTGGCACAGACATATGTTATAGTCTGGAATAACACAAGGGGATTACATTTTATACCGGGAAATTAAAGAGTTCCCGCGGGAATGAAAACCTCATTCCACGCGGACGAAGTCGCCGGCATCAGCTAGTTAACTTATAAACCGATGCGACAGAGTATCTCAGCCGGAGACATAAATATCAAAGTAGAAACTGTTACTTAGCATGTATAATAATAAATAAACATGCCCTCGGCTGCGACACTCTCTAAGCAGTGAAGTTTAATCTCTTTATACGTCGGGAGTTAAAAATGAACAATCAAATTATTTCAATGTAACTATATTTTGATATTCACTTAGTTTAAGTTTGACGATCTCCGTGGCGCAGTGTTGAGCGCTGTTGTCTAAACGTGCGGAGGTCCCGGGTTCAACCCCGGCAGGGTCAATTTGGAAATTTACAATTTCTGAATTTCCTTGGTCTGGCCTGGTGGGAGGCTTCCGTCGTGGCTTGTTACCACCCTACCGGCAAAGACGTGCCGTCAAGGTCTCCGGTACAATGCCGTGCAGAAACCGAATAGAGAGTAAGTAGTATGGGTTGAATATAACTGCTGTCGCGACGATTGATCGCGAATAGAAGGTAAAATAAACCACCAATATAATACTAAATACATTATTTGATGTACTTAAATTATACTTGTCAAATATTCACTAGCTAAAATGATTTGAGTCTAGAGCCGTAAAGATTTAAATTTGTACCCGTGCCAAAGACAAGTATACCTAGTCTATGGGTTTGACGTGGCAAAGACAATTTCCCTTAGACCCGCTATTTTATCACGCACTGTAAGCCCGTTGAGAGAAGCTTGTTTCGGGACACCTGAAAGTTCCGCTGGCGAGTGCTAACTTTAGTTATTTATGCCAATTATTGACTTTCCGCTATTAACTATTTGTGGATAAACTGTATTACGTGTCTAATGATGATTTGCTTATGATAATATATTTGCAGTTCGCTTGAATGTAAAATGTGTGTGCTAGGTTAGCGAACACGTGGCCACGCGTTTCGGTAATTAGCTAGATTAAAGACTGAGTACTTTAGTCAATAAGAAAGGTGAGCGTGGTGCAGCGCTCATAACGACAGCAATAGGCTGAGGGCTCGGCCCTGTATATGATCGACGATCGGTGGACTGAAGATGACGACAGCAATAAGCTGATGTAGGGTAGGACAGTCGGTGGACTGAAGATAACGACAGCAATAGGCTGATGTAGGGTAGGACAGTCGGTGGACTGAGAGGGGCTCCCCCACTAGTGGACATGGGACGCCGCATGCTCTGCGCTTTGCTGCTAATGTATTCCCTTCCGATTAGGGATGGAAGGTGGTGACTTCCTGTGTGTTGTCATCAGGGCACTATAGACATGATAGACATGCAACGTAGTACCTACAGTGCCAGCCATAACGCTGGCAACGGGGGTATGAATAGGGCTAGCCAGGCGAGCGTTGTCATATCGACAACGTCTGCCCGGCTCTACTTTAAATTACAGAAAGTACGAGTCAATTAGGAGGCATGAGACCGAACTAACAGATTTACAAAGGCGAAGCAGATAGATGGATCCGATCAGGCTGACAATACTCTATGAGCAGCCAGACATTTGGGATTCATGTAAGTACATAAACAATTACTCACAGATATATATATATACTTGACGACTCGTCCATTGACCCCACATAAGTACATATAATATGGGACGTTTCGCCACAACTGCCATGCCCCTAACAGGTTAACCCGCTACCATCTTAGACTGCATCATCACTTACCATCAGATGCGATCTCATCTGATCTGAGTCAAAGGCTAACTTGTAATGAATAAAAAAAAAGAAAAAAAAAGTACAATAACTGTCTACGAATTATTAATTTAACACATTCGCTGCGGCAGCATTGGTTCTAAACATTTGGCTAGTGCGTTACGGGACAAATACTGCCCGTATCTATATTTCCTGCTATGCGTTACGACCTCTATTTTGCTGTACCGGAACCTGACTGTCAAAGTCCATGCAGACGTGGAAACTCCCCATATCAATGGTTTTTTTGAACAAATCGATAGGCTATATCCTCGTGTATACCTAGCTGCGGTAGCCCCTGGTTCTCTATGGTATTTCGAAAGATACAGAGATTTTTCAAAATCAGTCATTCACGGCGATATATTAGCCGTATATCATAGAAGTTAAAAATTGCTAGGGATGGGGGGGAACTTCTGAAATGACAATCGATATTTTAAAGATATTCTTTATTAAAGACACAACAAAAACAGTGTATAAATCAACATAATTCTTCATAATTAGTCAACATAATAATTATTCTTACAAGTATCGCCAATTTTAAAAATATTTAAATATAAAAAAAAAGCAGTCACATGTACCTACTCAGTACAAATACACTAATTAAAAAAATGTAAATAGGTTATTTAAATTTTGATTTATATTAAGGTATCAAATTATTATAATTAGGTACTTTTTATTTTTAATCTATGATGAGATCACACAATAATAAGAACTTTAATTTAACGAAATAAAATATTTTTTAAAAACTAGGTATGGTTTCACCAACGTTCTATACTAGCCTTCTATATTCTATAGAAGTGCTAGCAGGTAGTTATCACACTGAACAACTTTCACACTTGACATCGATAGTTTTTTGCATAAATAATATGGACGCGCGGACGCATGCAGGGAGGCACGGGGTTGGGGGGGAACGGCAAGATAGTCGCCGTACCGCACTGAATAAAAATACATACCTTACTGAGCGTTACCGCCACTATTTTGCCGTATATTATTAGTGTAGGTACAATATTATTATATTAAAAGCAATCATAAAAATATCACTGTCTCTTTCCTACACGTATGGGAACATAGTTAAATCACCCCCGCATCGCGCGCAAAACAAAGACAACGAGCTGCCGCACTGGCTGACCGTCAAATACGGCAAAATACTTGTATGCAACGCAAAAATACCGTAACGCAGCGAATGTGTTAACATGATTTTTTCCTCCTCTCTATGGTAATGAAGTAACCAGATACTGGTTTTAGCATGACATCAATCTTAGCAACCAACTTCGTATGATCCCCGGATACCTTGTAGTGTCGGAATACGTGAGCCAGGGTCGTCTTCATTGACATGTAGGCGTAGGATTTACCTGTAAATAAACAAAATCTGTAGAAAATTGTCAACAACTTTGTTGTGTATCAACAGGTTCTCCTGTTTTTTTAGTGTCTAGTGAAAACCTGTTATTAATAGCTATATAGTTACCTAATTTTAAGACTATTTAGAATAATATAAGCTGTTGGGTTTCCTTAATAAATAAATCATAAATCATTTATTTTGCAAAATTGTGGGTAAAAACAGCCGTATAAGTAGAAATTTCCCGTACACAATCTACTGTCAGAGACAGTGTGCAAATGTTTATATTATTACATATCTAAATTTAAAATTATTAACAATGACTTTACAATAAAAAAATTGTCAAAATTACAATTCAAAATGTGCCTGATATATTTAAAAAAAAAATTAGCAATTATTATTTTTTAATGTCTAAATCAATAAATAAATAAATAATTCTTACATCAGCTTTATCAAAATTAGTCATTAAAATGTTACAATTAAATGTTAAAATTAATAATTAAAATCTGGTCACCTATAAGCTGATAATCTTTTCTAGGGTAAAATGCATAATTATTTCAAGTGAAATCGAAGAGCTCGATCGAAATTTTCACATTTTCTAGTACCTACCTACTTATTAAAAATGTGAACTTTGTCCTTCAAGTCACAATGACTGAATGTGGGCATTTAAATGGAAATGAAATTAATATCTAATACCCTGAATTAACACACAGATACGCGAGAACTCTTCGCTTTGATTAACTTACGCGATATCTCGCAGAAATCAAGAACTTGATGCCCGCGACTCCGTCCGCGTGGTTTAAGTTTTTTGATTCCCGCGGGAACTCCTTAATTTTCCGGGATTAAAAGTAGGCTATGTGACTCTCCAGGTCCTCACCCATAACCACGCCAAAAATCACGTCGATCAGTTGCTCCGTTGCGGCGTGATTGAAGGACAAACGAACAAACCAACAAACAAACTGACTTTCGCATTTATAATATTAGTATATTAGTAACGCCAGGTGCTCAATGCTTACGCAGCTGTGTTGTTGAAGTATCGAACATAAAATTCAGAAATTTCACCGACTTTTCCTTACTTTTCACAACAATTCTCTTCTTTTAATTAAATTAGTTTAATCACCTGCCTGATTTTTTAAAATTTTCTAACAAATGGTTCCCTACCATCGTACTTACAATATTATACAATAGAAGAAACAAGAGAGGCGCTAGAAAGTCACGTTTCTTGTAGCTTTGGGGACCCCTTGTATTTTTCATTTTATTTCATTGTTATTTAGCGGCAATAGAAATATTTCTACAAACAGCCCGCTAACACCATGGCACCATTTGGGTGAGGAACCCAAAAAAGGTAATAAACGGTTACCTACCTATACAAATTCTTCTGCCCATACTGAAGCCAGCAAACGCAGTGGGGCATTCGGGCAACGTTGCGGGGTCTAGCCAACGCTCCGGCTTGAACTCCTCAGCATCTGGACCCCACATGGGGTGTCTGTGTACCCCATACACGAACATGAAACACGTCCGACCTCTCGTTAGAGTGCAGTTTCCTGTAAAACAATAATTGAAAAATTATTGACTTAACGTGGGTGGTTCCGGGTTCGATCCCCGGCAGATAGTCATTTTGGGAATTTATATATTTAGGGAATTTCTCTGGTCTGGCCTGGTGGGAGGCTTCAGCCGTGGCTAACTGTTACCACCCTACCGGCAAAGACGTACCGCCAAGCAATTTAGCGTTCCGGTACGATGCTGTTAGGGGTATGGGTTTAATATAACTGCCATACCCCTTTTTTTTCGCGGGGAAATCTTCCTAAAGTTCCCAACTTCTGGGGGAGAAGTCAGGTTATGTGGGATATGTACAACCAACCGCCATACCCCTAACAGGTTAGCCCGCTACCATCTTAGACTGCATCATTACTTAGCCTCAGGTGAGATTACAGTCAAGGCCTAACTTGCAGTGGAAAAAAAATTTGTCCGACAAACTTATCTGAGCCGGTGTCAGCGTCGCTAGTATATATACATAAAAAATATTTCTAAAAAACCGACTTCCAACGCCAATGCATAAAGTCATATTTAAGTTTGTGTGTGTGTAAGTGTGTATGTTTGTTACTCCTTCACGCCGCAACTACTGAACCGATTTGGCTGAAATTTGGAACATAGATAGCTTATAACCCGGATTAAAACATAGGCTACTTTTTATCCCGGAAAATTGAAGAGTTCCCGCGGGAATCAAGAGAATGTATCTGTTCAACCTATTTTGATGAAATTTGGTACAGAGATATGTTACATCCCGGGGAAGGACATAGGCTACTTTTTATCCCGGAAATTTGAAGAGATCCCGCGGGAATCAAAAGAATGTATCTGTTAAACCGATTTTGATGATATTATATTTGGTACAGAGATTGGTTACATCCCGGGGAAGGACATAGGCTACTTTTTATCCCGGAAAATTGAAGAGTTCCCGTGGGAATCAAAAGAATGTATCTGTTCAACCGATTTTGATGAAATTTGGTACAGAAATAGGTTACATCCCGGGGAAGGACATAGGCTAAATTCAAGAGTTCCCGCGGATCGAAAATACTTGGTCCACGCGGACGAAATCGCGGGAATCAGCTAGTACAAAATAATTTTGATTTCTACCCACTATGTTGAAGTCGGGCGAGTATAACAAGGGAAAGTTGACGCATCACTCGACCGACTTCAACATAGTGGGTAGAAATCAAAATTATTTTTTACTTTACAGTGGCGTTGGAAGTCGTTTTTTTGGAAAGAATTTTTATTTTTAACTTTTTAGTGTCAGGGTTGAGGATTTGGAGTCAGAATTTTTATGGGACCAGCTCGAGAGCTTTCTAATGACTGATAGAAAAATTTTGAGATATTCACCGACATACATTTAAAAAAAAAATACGCGCCGAATTGAGAACCTCCTCCTTTTTTGGAAGTCGGTTAAAAATAAAAACAAAAACTAAACAAACCTAAAAATTTGTTCCAATTTTGGCCATTGGGTCAGATAACTTTGTGGGACTATATTGGGTATTTGACAACTAGTCAAATCAGCAACTTTTTTCAAACGTAAAAACGCGCTCCTAGTATAGGATTTTGTATTAAATTCTTAATTTTAACGTCGTCAAAGTTCGACGCACTTTTTTACTTTCATCGATATTTTAAAATGGTTATTCACTATAAAATTAACAGAAGACGTGGATAAACATACGTAGTTTGACGTCTCTGTCCAGGCGTCTGGCGGTCACTGGCACAATGGGGTAAACGCGCATGGTCTCCTTCAGCACAGCCTCCAGGTACACCAGCTGGGACAGGTCTTGCTTTGTGACGTCTCTGTCGTCGTCACCGAAAACGTCGTGCAATCTGAAAAAATATTGAATACTGAATTTCCATAATTATGCCAGGTCATAGTGCCAGGTACTAACTATTTTTACTAGCTACTATTTTTTGAAGAAGAAGAAAAGTCACAATCTTGAATGAACAAAAATGTAGAAAATAGATAGATAAACTCTTTATTGCACACACTTAAAACAAAAACAATGAACAAAAGCTTAAAAGATAAAACAGAAGGGTGCAACTTAGGCGGTCTTATTAGTAAAGCAATCTCTTCCGGCCAACCTATAAAAAGAGGAGATTATCAAACAAAAGTGCGGGATAGTACAAACATCTAATCACTACAATATATGAAAATCTTACTCTTCAAAAATTTTCTCCTGTACATGAGGATACGAGCCAATGAGCAGCATGGTGTACATAAGCACACTAGCCGAGGTATCGTGACCTCCAACAATCATGGTATCAACGTGTTCTCTGATCTCCCGGTCGTTAAAAGCTCCTTTCTCTACTGACAGCTCTAAGAGGAGATCCATGAATGGCTTGAATTTTGGACCTGAAATTTTTATTATTTTATACACTACAAGTTAGCCCTTGACTGCGATCTCACCTGATGGTAAGTGATGATGCAGTCTAAGATGGTAGCGGGCTAACTTGTTAGGGCTACGGCAGTTATATTAAACCCATACCCCTATCGGTTTCTACACGACATTGTACCGGAACGCTAAATCACTTGGCGGTACGTCTTTACCGGTAGGATGGTAACTAGCTACGGCCGAAACCTCCCACCAGACCAGACTAGAGAAAATTCAGAAATTAGAAATTTCCAAATTGACCCTGCCGAGAATCGAACCCGGGACCACAAACAATAAGACAACAGCGCTCACCACTGCGCCAGGGAGGTCGTCAAAATTATTGTTAGTACCTAGCTGTTTTGATACACCGTTAAGAACTGGGTTCTGTTGGGATCAGTTTTAGGGTTCGCTACAACTACATCCGGCCCGTTTATCTGTCTATAGTTTTTTCTCATTCTTAAAATTTTGGTTGCATGAGACTATGAGATTTGATCTACTGTCCATCTCGTTCCTCAATAAATATATTATTACAAATCCGAAAGTGTGTTTCTCTGTCTGTGTGCCTATTTGCCGGCGCTTAACTGATTTTGACAAAATTCATCCATTATCCATTATTCATCCTTTTTATCACGAAAAATTGAAGAGTTCCCACCGGCATCATCTAGTATTATTATTAATATATAATATATTTTGAATGAAATCTGAAAATGAAAAGCAAGTAGATTTATGAGTACTCGTTGAATAGGAGTTTCAAATTCTCGAACTCTCTTTGACGTTTTAACTCACCTTTTGTCTTCTCTTCAATCTCCTTGCAATTCCTATTTTTCAAATAATCTGCTTTTCTCTTCTGTAGCACCTGGAAAGATAAATATTAAATTTTGATTGGTTTTTCGATTATTTTAAGTGAATTTTCCTCGGCATCTGTAGTCCTAGGTACCTCTCTGTTGTTTTTTTATCCCTTATCATACCAATACACATTATAAATGCAAAAGTGTGTTTGTTTGTCCTTCAATAACGCCGCAACAGAGCAACGTGCCAACGTGATAGTTGAGGCCCTGGAGAGTGACATAGCTTGACTTTTTAGGCCGGAAAATGAAGGACTTCACGTGCGATAAAAAAAAAATATTCCACGCGGAACCAGTTAGTTTACATATTAATTGGTGCAGCCCAAAGGCTGAGAGATATTTCGTTTCCAGAATGCAATAAACCATCTCATACAATAAAAATATTTGTCAGTTGTTAAACACAAAAAGCCAAACAAACTTAATAGGTATAAGCGAAAACTAAAAAATAAATTCTTCTTCTTTTTTATTTTGTTTCATGGCTTTCATTAGTGCCACACCAGCACACTGTACTTTGCCAATTCAAATATTCAAATATAAATATTATAAATGCGAAAGTTTGGATGGATGGACGTATGGATGGATGTTTGTTACATAATCACGCCCCAACGGCTGAACGGATCTGGATGAAATTTGGCATAATAATTTTATCCCGGAAAATTGTTCCCGCGGGAACCGAAAAACCTCAATCCACGCGGACGAAGTCGCGGGCATTAGCTAGTGGAAAATAAGAGATAGAAAAACAGACAAAAAAGAAGATTTATGAGATGGCACTAAAACAAGACGTAAAATATACATACAGTGTACGACATATTGTGCAAGATCTTCAGACACTGGTCCTGTTTCTTCCTCAGCGCAGACCAGCTGTATATGAAGTGGCTGTGGAACCAAAATTTCTGGAATCTGTCCACGAGAATATTGAACATCTGTTCCGCTGCGTTCACGTACTCGCTGTTGAGGACGCTCTTATCGGTGAAGTCCACTCCCAAAGCAGTCACTTAAGAAAAAATAGAAAAGCAGGATTAATGACATTAAAGGGCAAAACACAGAATTTAAGTAGCCATTTTATGGTTGATATTAATGCTGTATGTATTACACTAAAGAAAAAAATACGAGTCTTAGATGATAATTGGCCAATAATATAAAAGGTTTATTTTATTTTAATGGTTGTTGTTGTTGTGTTTTCCGGTGGGATTGAAACGGCTGCTCCCACGGGAAACACATACAACGGGGAACACACGGGGAACAAAGGAAACACAGCTAGCTTTAACGGTTGTAATGCAAATATATTCGAAATGACACTTGACAATCATCGATGACAGGAAATGTTGATTTACCCTCAAATTGTTCTTACACTACACTAGTCACAGCCGATTGCCGAAGTCTTACTACGTCTGATAGTGCAAAATTCTAAATTAACTACTCAAGCCGGGAATCGAACGTCACTCAGCCACCAGAGTCTATAGCGCTCGTCACTACATCTCTGAGCTCGTCTAAACTTAATTGTGACAAGAGAAATCAGTTAAACATTTTTCTGGGATAATTTATCTAATTAAAAGGAAATAAAAGATGAAAGAAGAGGTAACGAGATACATACAGCATATTGTTTCCAAAGCATTATGTCGTGTATAAACCCAATGGTCGAACGGTCCTTTCCCGACTTCAGCTTCTAAGTCTTTGACTAGACGGCGAGATTGTCCGTTGAATACTCCCAGAAAACCGTCCAGGACGACCTGGCTGAATGCTGGATTCAACAGCCTCCGATGAACTTTCCAAATTGGCACTAGAAGAAAACAAAAGTTATTAAATAAAAAAAACCTGCAATACCCAAAGAAATATATAGAAGTTCTTACCGGTACCTTAAGCCCTATTACTGTATAATGATAGCTATAATAATACGATCTCCATCATCTGTGATTGGCTAAAACTCTATTTTTGTTAGTCAAAATATATTGTTTAATTCAGCGAATTACAGCGATTGCAATTTTAGCAATTATTGATGCAGCTTTTTCGGGATAGGGCCACGGGTTTCCTCCAATTCCCGTACAATTTTAGATCTTTTCTGGCACGTACCTGTATATTGTGGGACTAGCTTCTACCTATGCAATAGGAATGTTCGTCTCATAACTACAATATAGATATATAGACCATATTTTAGTTTTCAAGGGGCAGATAAAGAAATTCCTCAAACTATCGGTGGTTTCTCTGGTCTTGTGGGTGGCGGTGGTAACTTATCATCAGGTTAACTGCCTGATCGTTTGCTTGCTATTATGCTATTTTCCGTTGAGGAGTTCCGTCCCGCGTAATGATGACATCTCCGAAGACCTTCCTCGGAATTTCGCCTTAATAGGCCTAAGGGCGTAACTTTAGGAGCAAGAAAACATATTTACTTACAGTCACCAGTCACTAAGCCTTCTCCGAGCCAGGGTTTTGCGAATTCGTAAAAATTGTCTTTCTGTAAACACGTGTTGGCTACCGTCAAATAGTCGTCTGGGTCGGTAACAACTAAAAAAATACAATATTTAGATATAAAAGGATTTTAGTCCACAATCTCACTTCGTCGGTAGTAAGATGAAAATTTTGCGAAAGGTTATGACAAATTAAACCATTTGTGTAATCAGTTGGACGTTGGGGTCCCTAGGTCCCAAATAAATGGATCCATACTAATATTATAAATGCGAAAGTGTGTCTGTCTGTCTGTCTGCTACTCTTTCACGGCCTATCTTTTTAACCAATTTTGATGAAAGGAGACGGTTCAGATTTGTATGGGGCATAGGCCAAGTCTTGTACAAGCAGAGAAATGAAGGAAAATAAAATACTAGACCAGTTTTTATTGGTCAAATCTACGAATTTGTCGTAAGTTCAGTGGTAAAATTATTTAATCTTTCCAAGTTATGGAACACTAAACATGAGTGGGTAACAATGGCGGATTCATATTTTGGACGTTTTCAAAAGAAAAACACGTTATTTTGACAATGACTGTCTTCTGCCATTTCTAATGGCAGTTGATACATTTCGCGCCTACTGCCTTCTCTATGGCTGAAGGTTGCCATCTTGGAAACGTACCGAAAACTTACATTTTTATTTTTTTGCTTGTTATTTATTTTACTGTTCTAAATTATTACATTTTTAATACAATCTATGTATTTTTCTCTATTCATGGTAGAGTGTACAAGAGTAGACCTAAAATGAACCTTTTCCTATGGTATAGAAGTAGATTGTATCCCGGGGACATAGGCTACTTTTATCCCGGAAATTAAGGAGTTCGGGAATAATGAACTTAATCCACGCGGACGAAGTCGCGGGTGTGATCTAGTAAATAAATAAAGGAGTAGTGGTTACCGTAAATTGTCCTCGGCCCAATGAACGCGGATATGGCACCACCAGCTTTCAAGCTTTCGTACGAAAGCTCTTTCACTGAATTCCATAATTCTGTAAGATCGAAACAATTAGGTAAGTACCTGTATAACTTTACTTACCTTTGTACCTACTTTAGGTAACACTATAGCAGCTGATGCCCGCGACTTCGTACGCGTGGATCGAGGTTTTGTTGTTCCCGCGGGAACTCTTGAATTTTCCGATAAAAAGTAGCCTATGTATTAGTCCAGACTATAATCTATCTCTGTGCCAAATTTCAGCTAGATCCGTTCAGCCGTTGGGGCGTGATTGAGTAACAAACATCCATCCATACATCCATCCAAACATCCATCCAAACTTTCGCATTTATAATATTTATAGGTAACATTACTAATCTAATCTAGTCACTAAATTTTATTTTAGAATGCTGTCTCAGCTCATATGGTTCAAAAGGAATTCCTACTCCCATTCATTGCCCATTCGACAGATTGGTTTTGGTTATGCGGACTTTTTGTCCGCCTCATTAACTTTTTTTCCCAAGTTTTGTCCGTAGCGTGTTTTTGCTCCTGATGGCGATCAAACTTGGGACCTCCCAATTTTTAAAACCACAGCGCTTACCACTGCGCCAGTTAGGTCGTCAAAGTATCGTTAAAACGTCTTACTGAAGGAATACGGAGTGTGGAAACCATCTCTATTTAGGTACTAGTCTGCGGTCCTCACTCTAATACTTTTCGACTTTAACGAACACTGTCCCTACGACAAGCATGGCCTGTCAAACCAGGCTCAATGAATCCACTACTAATAAAATACCCCCGACTGAATTACGGCACCTGCGGCCAATCTCTTGAAGATTAGCTATCTACGATGGAGATATTATAGTGCACAAACACAGGTGCACTTTCACAGCCCGATGGGACGGAAAATCTGACACGACCAGAGAGAGATCAGGCGCGGACCGACGGTTTTACGTGCTCTCCGAAACACAGGGGTAAAACACCGCTTACTTCCTAACTTCGAGATAGTACTGAGAATTTCTGTCACTACTTACGTATACTGTCTCCAATCAAAAGATGAGCGTGACCGATGAGCGGCAGGCCGCCGGGGAAGGCTGGTGGCTCGTGTTGGTTCTTGTTCCTCCGCCACCAGGCCCACAGACCACACGTCAGGAATATCAGCACCACAGCCAGCATTCTGACCCAGATTAAAAAAAAAAACAAAATTCAAAATGCTTTTCATTCAAATAAACTTTTACAAGTGTTTTTGAAACGTTAAGTGAATCTACCACTGGTTCGGAATGCCATTCCTACCGAGAAGAACCAGCAAGAAACTCGGCGGTTAAGCGCGGAAAAATATTTTCAATTTTATATACTGTATATTTATTTATAATGTATACATATTTCACCGCTGTTCTTAGAATAATTGCTGGAGCGAGTCAAATCCATGCTCTTTTGACGTTTATGTATAATCTTCAACAGTATAATAAGCTTTTTTCAGAAGCATACTTTTAATGGATTTCTTAAACTTGTGTAAAGGCAAGTTTAAGAAATCCATCTGCAGCTCTAATATTTTCAGACATAGTCTTGTGACGACCCGCTAGGTATATAAGGTAGATAGACTGTATAATTTACAGTACGGAAAATCATAGAGTTCCCGTGGAATTTTGCAAAAACTTAAACCCACGCGGGCATCATCTCGTCTTAGTTCTAACTAGTATTAACTATAATAACATAAGTTCAATGAATACATTTTAATTTTTTAGTTTTTAAATAGAGTTCAACTCAATGAAAGTCGATAAATATTAAATGCCTAGTGAATTATAATAAAATATAATGTATACTTACCTTATGTTAAATTATTTAAATAAAATATTTGGTACCTAAACGTATGTTATTTTATTTACCTGTGTTTTAGGGTTCATATAAACCAAATTAAAATTAATGCCGAAGATAAAGAACAGATGCACTGTTTTTTTTTTTTTTTTTATTTAATAATCACTTTTCACACTTTCCCGTACTTTGGTACCCCTCGCACTTAGTTCAGATATTGGAATAACTAAGCATTTGAGCGTATTCAGCCGTGGCCCTATATCTAAACTGCAGTTTCGTGATCGTAGCAAGGTGTATTCGCATTGACTGCAGGTGCAAAGTGCATTATAATATACTCGACCACTTAATGTTCGAGGAAATGGATGCAATGATTATATTAATATTATGGTACTAGAGTGTGTTTCCACCTAGATCTAACATCTAGCGATCTAAGATAAGATAATTTAATATAAAAAATTCTTTTTAAACAACCGACTTCAAACTCCCGCGCCAACTTTACAACAACAAGCACACGCTATACAAAGTACTTATTTTATTGCTGATATTTTAAAAACCGCTCGACCGATTTCGATAAAATTTATATGGCACTACTTGGGAAGTATGCCCTTTCAAATAAAAAAAAATCATCCAAATCAGTCCACTCAGTCAAAAGTTCTGAAGTAACAAACATTAAAAAAAAAAAAAATTATACAGTCGAATTGAGAACCTCCTCCTTTTCAACCGACTTCAAAAAAAGGAGGATTTTTTTTTTATGTTTGTTACCTCAGAACTTTTGACTGGATTGGACTGGTGGACTGGTGGGTGGGTTTTTTATTTGAAAGGGCATACTTCCCATGTGGTCCCATATAAATTTTATCGAAATCAATCGAGCGGTTTTTAAAATATCAACAATAAAATAAGTACTTTGTATAGCGTGTGCTTGTTGTTGTAAAGTTGGCGCAAGAGTTTGAAGTCGGTTGTTTAAAAATAATTTTTTATATTAAATTATTTTGAAGTCGGTTGAAAATATGGTGGCTTTAGGGATCTCTGGTGGAAAGGCAGCCTAAGGGCGCGTTTCCACCAGAGATGAGCTACGTATTGCTAAGGTATGAATGTGTGTCCCGCCATCTAATCTAAGCTATGAAAATCAAACATTCATAACGGTGGGTACGTTAGTACATCCGTAGTTTAGCATTGTAGCATATTATCACTGGTGGAAACGCACCCTTTTGCTCTATGAGCTTGAAAGAAGAAAGAAAGAAAGAAAGAAAGAAAATCTATTTATTCTCACCATTGCTTGCTCACCAAGCTACATTCACCGCATGTTCATTGCTACGAGTACATCTATGACTTGCGTTTTTACTCTTTACGATGTTTTCCTTCACTGTTAGGCAGAGCAAATGGTATTTTAAAATAGCACATAACTCCGGAAAGATAAAGATGCGTGTCCGGGAGTCGAACCCGCGCCTCCCGACTAGAAGTTGACTCTTCTTTAGAAGAAGTTGACTAGAAGAGAGTCAGGATAAGCCAACCTACTTGTTGCTCCCTGTGTTAAGCTAATTTAAAAACCCATCTGATGTGGAGACTCCATACGTATTATATTTGCGACATAATACTATATTAAACTATATTATCATGTAGATTAGGGTAGGGGTGCGAAACTAGTCGGGCACATTTCCGACATAAAAAACGTGAGTGTATCCGGTGTTATGTATAATATGTATATTAATCATGTAGGTATATAAATATAGTTCATACTTAAAGCAATTCGATTGATCATTTTCATCATGAATATGTTGTCATTTCCGTTAATTTACCCACATTATGTGGGCTAATTTTTGTTTTTAATTAGCTTTAATTAGCTAAGTTCTGCTTAGTATAATTAGTACCTACTTCGCAATGAACCTGTGTCACGGAAAGTGTGTTTTTTCTTAACTAAAAAAAAGGTAGCTGCTAGCGTTTATGAATATTTGACTTTAAATTGTATTCAAGAAATATAGTATCACGACTAAAACGTCATCATAATAAATTTGTCTTCTATAAATAAGATCGTTTGGCGGTATTTGATACATTCTTTATCTGTTAGTGAAAGTGTAATCATTATGGTCACTAGTATTTGTGATTGGTGTTTCGAGTTAACTAAATCGCGTTAAATGTATTAAACACATGTCAAAGACATTAGACCACACTGCTAGTAGGTTAAAAATAAACACAAAGATAACCATGAATAGATTTTAATTTCTGTTCATTCCAGTTTGTTGTGTATGTTAGAATCACATTCTATCCAGAAGAAACTGCAAGAACTGGTATAGTTGCTCTTTAAAAATTATTGAACAGCCAATGATATTAAAACATACTATTATATAAAAACGATGAACTATTAAAGTTGATTTTACAATTATATTGATTTTAATAAATTTCACTACAAGATCTGTCTCAAAATATTCCAAAAGCCAATTGTTTAGAAATCGATAATGATAACCTAACATAACCTCTTAAAATAGTATGTAGGTAATTATAATTTATACTTATCTAAGCAAAATGCAGTAATCCACCCTAATCTTCACCAATACAATCAATAATAATATACACTTTATCCACTTGTAATAACTCCTCAAAATTTTAATACTGACTGAACTCCCGACGCCATTTTCTCACACCTTTATACTATTTTTCTGTTACCGACCCACCAACATTCTCCTGAATTTTTGTGATTGGCTGTCATGATTACAGCCTATATATTGAAAAGCTACGATTGGTGATTAAATTACTTAGCATCAATCAAAATAAACTCTGCATCCTGCAACACTCAATGTTGCCAAAATATAACCTCCAAAGTAAAATGAACAATTCATTGCAAGAAACCTAAATTGAACATGAAATGCAATGCAAAATCACCTATGAATAACAACTCAGCATCGCAACAACTCTGCGAATAGCGTTCATTCCTCACACTCGCCCATCCTGACGCCTCTTTGCGTCCCTGCAAAGAAAAATTGGTATGAATAGGTTCGATCACCGCATACATGAAAACAACCAAGCAACCTAACCTTGGAGAAAAATGAACTCTATGTAGTAACGACCAATCAATCCCTTGCTCCCCACTGCTTTTTTCTTTTGTTACTTGACCAATATAAAGACTCTATTGCGAGCAAAGTAAAGTACATAGTTTATTTTCAAAGAGATTTTCACAAGATTTTATAAAGCACTGACTCATAAAATACATCTGTTTATAAGAAGAGTATACGCATTTATCAGATAGTTTCCATTAATTTCCCGTTATTCAAGTATATTATTCATTATTTATATATGGAAGAGCTGTTCATTTATTTATTACCAACATAAACACACTTAGATAATCAGGCCTATTTAACAAATAATCATTAAATATGACCATTTACCAAAGTACACATTTTGCCCATCTGTTTATCAAATTGTTATAGTGACAACCCTGTGACTCTAAGACAGCACCAACCCCTACGGCTGACAGATTACGTTTGCACTTCATCAGCGTATAGTGTTACAGTGAGCGAAAATGTTAGATTTAGTATTCTCACGGACAACTATTTTCAACAATGTTCGCACGTTAATAAGTAATTATAAAAATCGCAACTGTAAAATTATTCAGTAAACCCTAATTATAAGAAAATTTCAGACCTTCCTCAACCTCCACCTGCCGGCCTTCATAATTAAATTTATTCACCAAATGTTTATAATTGTAATTTAATTGTAATTTACCAAATATACCCATAAGCTATTTTTTTTTATCAAACTAATTCATCGAGCAAGTATACCTTTTCATCAAAATATATACCATTTGCTATGAGCCTACTCAACAAATTATCATCGAATATGACCATTTACCAAAAATACACATTTTGCTCAGCTTTTTATCAAATTCATTTACAAAAGTTTTATTTGCAATCATTAAAACTATTCAAACCTTTCAGTCGCAACCATTGCAACTGTCCAAAGAAATCTGTAATAACCAGTATAACCTTCCAGAACCAAATAGTGGCAACCGTCATAACCATTTTTCCAAGTGGCAACCATATAAACCATTATAACCATTTTTCCAAGTGGCAACCATTAAAAACCATTAAAACCATTTTTTTCAACTTTCTCATATATATTCCAATAAACCATCATATATTTTTGCCAAGTAAAACCATTTATAACCATTAGAACCATTTTTTTTTTTTGCCACAAATATTTCCAAATTTCCATTTAGCCACTAACAATAAAACCATTTAGCCACTGCGGCTTTTTCCAAATCACTTAGTCGCAAACCTTGCAACTTAATTTTAATCGATTATCCAAACAGTATAATATTTTAACTTCTATTAAATCTTTAAACTCGAAATTACGAACTTCTTTTAAGTTTTATTACGAACTTGTTCGGGTAGGCCTTATATTACCAACTTGTTTGGGTAACCAATTAGTAATAATCAAGACCAATCATTACCTCTAGTACAGTCTTCTTAAGTTGCCATCAGACACGTCCAACTGATCCAATCACCGACGGAGTATCAACAGGGGTATCCAAGGTAAAACTTACTTGTAGTCAAATCTGAATGTTGTAACCTGGTAACCAGCTATTTAATATTTGTAGTGCCAAGTCCAATTTTTATAATCCCAGCTACTGCACCTGGCCAGAGATTTTGACTTGAGACTTAACTCAAAAATTTCGCCACATTTAACATGCGACTTACCTTGAGTACTGTAGATACCTTCAGCAGAACTGTTTATGAGTCTTCACTCTACACTCCTTGTCCTCATCAGCATCAACTCTATGTGAGCACCAGCAGTATATTTCTAGTCCTCTCATCTTCAGCAGCTCGGAGATGATGAAAACAACCTCAGCAGCAGCAGTATATTTCTAGTCTTCTTATCTTTAGCAGCTCGGAGATGATGAAAACAAACTCAGCAGCAGCAGTATATTTCTTGTCCTCTTATCTTTGAAGATTATGATGAAAGCATCTTCAACAGTTCGGAAATGACGAAAACAAAATCAGCAGCAGCAGAACTGTATGGAAGTCCCCACTTTTACACTCTGTTATCTTGTCTTCGGAGATGATAACGATGAAAGCATCTATGAGTAGATATCCTATTCAAATCCTCGACGCCGGTTATCCCGTGCATCATATTTCTCAGTCAACAACCAATCAACTTCAGTCTTTTGAAGTTTTCTGCAGCGAGTTGGCCTTGGTCCACTATGTTTACATGATTTTTGATCTGCTAACCTTGCTGTGTCAATGCGTCTCTATTAGTGACCGGATCTTTACTTTCGTCTAATTCATTACTCTGACATTCCGTTCATAAGACTTCCTATAATAACTCATATAGTTAATAACCATCAACTATAGTCTCTCCATATAGACTCTCCTATGACATTACAATAGACGGATAAATATTGACTACATTGACGAATATATCTATTTAGGGCAGATAATTTCCGTTATAGATCTAACAACAAAAGAAATTTAGAGAAGGGTTGCAAATGAATGGAGCAAGAGACTTATGACTTGGATTGCGCTTACAAATAGAGTAGTCAACGCTTGTGTCTTACCATGCTTAACCTATGGTTGCGAAACCTGGGCTCTTAATGCAATCCACGAGAAGGTACCACCACGAGGCAAGAAGTATGCTGGTAGTAAAGATCAAAGACCGACACAGTAGCCGAGGTATAAGAAATCAAACAAAAGTAACCGACATTCTAAATAAAATAGACACGAAGATTGAGATCGAAAACGTTTCGAGGTAGAGCGCACCGAGGAGGCTTTTGTCAACAAGCAATACGAAACAAGTGACACTAAAATCTGAATTAAGTACTTCACATTTGTGAATTTCATTGATAACAATAATTAAATTTTCTTAGGTAATCATATTATTATAACTATACCAACTATCAGCTCTGCTATTTTAACTCTATCGACTCTATCATAACAACTCTATCAGTTCTGCTAATTCAACTCTATCGACTCTACCATATCAACTCTATCGACTCTACCATATCAACTCTATCGACTCTACCATATCAACTCTATCGACTCTACCATATCAACTCTATCGACTCTACCATATCAACTCTATCGACTCTACCATATCAACTCTATCGACTCTACCATATCAACTCTATTGACTCTACCATATCAACTCTATCGACTCTACTATATCGACTCCACTATATCAACTCCATCGCCTCTACAATATCAACACTCAAACTAAATCATCTATCAATTAAAATTTTGAAAACTCAATTAAAAGCAAACTTCAGTAAAAATAAGTGAAACTAAAGCCGATAGCAAAATTCCAGAGTTACAAATCTGAAATCTTTAAATTGTTGCTCAATACTTTCAACGATATTCCGCGACAGTTGTGTTTCGGATTTCGGAATTTGCCAGAACAGTAATCAATTTAAACGCAAAAATAAACCCAAATACGTACTTCTATCGGTGCCTCTTCTATCGAAGGTTGGCGATAATATTGGCAACTTGAACATTCGACACTGCAGATCTAAATAAGGATCGGATGATTTTATTGAACCACTGGTGTATGTGCTTCAGTCAGGATGTCCTTCTCTGTCCCACGCCCCTTTTGCCTTGTATTTTGCCCTGAATAATTAATAGTAGAGGGTCATACTTAGGGCCACGACAAGCTCCAGTTTCCTCTCTTTTTTTTCATCTAGAAGAATCTTCTTCGAACCCAAATACGACAAAATCCCCATAAAACAGCCATAATCAAAAATTCACTTCAATGAAACTCCATTTACAATCCTTTCGTTTTAAAATGAACAATATAATAATAATTTAGCAAGTCAAAATACGCTAAAAAATTGGACTGCTCACGCCATCCTGTCATAGTATTTTTGTTGACGATTTAATTGGCATTTAAGAATTAAAGTAAACAAACTATACTAAAACGTTTGCAGTGCAAGTAGTAAAACAAGAAAGTTTTATTGAGGAACTAGATCAAGAAATATGTAGCATTACTAATATCAATAGTTACGTATACGATTTGTTTTTCAAATTTAAGTATTTACTCTTAATTTAGAATATTTGCTTCAAAACTTTGCTTTTGTTAATAATTTGTTTTAAGTAGAATAATTACTTTTTGTTGATTACTTCGAAACACGTGAAATTTAAACAATAGCACAAATTATCAAATGATCATTAATACGGCACTGAACAGCAAAACTTAAACCACTTAATCTCAAAATAAGGGTATATAGAAAATAATAAAAAATTTTTGAAAACCAAGATCACATATCGTACCACCATAACCATAACCATCCTGATATTAACCAATTAATAAAACTTAATATCCCAAACGACACCATGTAAATCGAACCATAAATGTATGCTTTCTTCTATAATTCCTGTATGGACCGTAACGTAAAATAATTGGAACATAAATAATACCTGTATAACAGTAAAATAAACCTGCTAGGAAAATCTAGTACTTAATTATTATTAAACCACCAATTGTAGGACGATCGAATTTGTATAAACATAAGATAAAATGCGGGTACCGTCCCCGCATAACTATCGGTAATAATAATTTAATTAGATCCTACCAGTAAATCCGGATACTCATTTGATGTACTGCCTCCAAGGAAGTGGCCTCATGCTCCAAATGCATCAGGAAGTGGCCTCGTGCTCCAATTGTATGTGGGCTGTGGGATCCTACGTCTGTAGGATCCCACTTCTGAAAATGTCAAAGACATTAGACCACACTGCTAGTAGGTTAAAAATAAACACAAAGATAACCATGAATAGATTTTAATTTCTGTTCATTCCAGTTTGTTGTGTATGTTAGAATCACATTCTATCCAGAAGAAACTGCAAGAACTGGTATAGTTGCTCTTTAAAAATTATTGAACAGCCAATGATATTAAAACATACTATTATATAAAAACGATGAAATATTAAAGTTGATTTTACAATTATATTGATTTTAATAAATTTCACTACAAGATCTGTCTCAAAATATTCCAAAAGCCAATTGTTTAGAAATCGATAATGATAACCTAACATAACCTCTTAAAATAGTATGTAGGTAATTATAATTTATACTTATCTCAGCAAAATGCAGTAATCCACCCTAATCTTTACCAATACAATCAATAATAATATACACTTTATCCACTTGTAATAACTCCTCAAAATTTTAATACTGACTGAACTCCCGACGCCATTTTCTCACACTTTTATACTATTTTTCTGTTACCGACCCACCAACATTCTCCTGAATTTTTGTGATTGGCTGTCATGATTACAGCCTATATATTGAAAAGCTACGATTGGTGATTAAATTACTTAGCATCAATCAAAATAAACTCTGCATCCTGCAACACTCAATGTTGCCAAAATATAACCTCCAAAGTAAAATGAACAATTCATTGCTAGAAACCTAAATTGAACATGAAATGCAATGCAAAATCACCTATGAATAACAACTCAGCATCGCAACAACACTGCGAATAGCGTTCATTCCTCACACACATGAAATAACTGAACGTGCAATTATACTATACGAAGCATCATCTGTGTGTATTATTTCTACGAGTTTCCTGCCTTCATGTAACTTATGTAAACCTAAACATGGTATAGCTTCTCGCTGAAGCGTCTAAGAGCGCGTCTTAGCAAGGAAGATAGAACGTTCTTACCGCAAAGTAACGACGAAATCGTGATAATAGGCAGATTTCCTGTTCTGTGGTGATATAGGTACAATTACGAGTGAAAATCTAGCTCGAGAACTTAGAATAACTAACTAGTCGAAAACTTTTATAGAAGAACACAGTAGAGCGTCACTGCTCAAAATTTAAAAAAAAACGTTAAACCCAAAGCTTCCTCGAATAAAAATTTTCAAAATATAATATTTCTATACTCAGAGTAGTCAAGAATTATCCAGTTACAGTTTTAATAAAATAATGTGCTCGAACTTCGCACGGGTTGTTAATGTACAACCAAAAACGTTAATAGTAGATTGTATTATAAGGAAGCAAAATAATATTTTTACGGCGAGGGCGCTTTTTTGAATCCAGAGCAAAGTGAGGGATTCTTTAAAAGAATCCTGGACGTAGCGAGGGATTGAAAGTACGTCGCCCGAGCCAAAAAAATTTGCGTCCGAGTGATACCTATTACTTTTCATCGCCCTTTGAGAAAATAAAACTACAAATCCATCGGACATCCTCTTCAGATACGCTATTGATTTCGAATGATTCCAGTTTTACGTCGTTATTAGAACTGACTGTTGATTTTAGCGTTGAGTAGGACCTCCAAAGAGTGGAAGGTTGTTTAGTTTTGGCTAAGTACTGAAAGTAGGCCAAAACACAGATTCTGAAAAATTCTTGGCGCCTCTTGCATTTCTCCATTCAATAAAATTACGACAGGCTTTCATATATTTCTCCCGGGATTTTGCAAGTAATTATTCATCACATTTCTTGCGTCAGTTCTAATACTTTCTGCAGGGCGACCCCGTATCTTTTGCATCAATCATTGATGCATCGCAATCACCTCCGATTGGCTGAATTTATGGTATTCTTGCTGCGTCAATGGATTTCGTCCAATAGTGGAAAAGTGTAAACCAATCAGAGGTGATTGCGATGTATCAATGATTGATGCAAAAGATACGCGGTCGCCCTGCTGGAGTTAATTCTATACTTTCACTGTCACTTGAAGAACTAACTCATTTTTCAAAATAAAACCATGAATTTGTAAAAATCCGAGAAAATTTACGAAAACGCGGCGGCGGGGCGACGGCGGCAGCGGGGCGACGCGATGTGGAGCGATCCGATAGCGGCGTAAAGGGCGGGCACGAAACAGGCCGTCTGTCAGTGCCCGCTCGTGTAGGGATGTTCCGAAGCCATCGAAGCATAGATACCCTCTCATATCGATACATTTTCATTTTTTTAATATAAATGAATTCATGTTGAGTACCTATATGATATTTGACTTATTTTTTATTTCTTTTGCTAGTATTATAATTATTATAAACCAATATTTAATTGATTTCAAATAAACAGGTCATCTTTTGGACGGCTTCTGACTGACTCACTAGGTACAGCGGCGACAAACATTCTGAGTCCGCTCTCGTCTGTTTCGGGCGCATCGCTATATGTACTTTAGTACGGGCACGAAATTTGCAGCGGCAGCGGGGCGGGGCGGCGCGCGTCGATCCGATCTTATTTGCTACATAAAAATAAGAAGAAGAAGCGCTATCTAGTATATGACAGCTTAAAAACGTATGATACGGTCAAAGATTAGTAGAGAGGTATTAATTATTATTAATATTAAATAACGTGGCTTATGAATTTTAAAATTGTAAATTGAAAACACATCTCGAAATAAAAATTACCTAGACACCGCCAAACTAATTCGTAGACCGCCGCAAACTAATTATGTGATAATTTAAATTAATTACACGAAGTGCGAAGTGCCAGCGTCATGGAGTGGACTATTACAGGTGAGGCACCGATACCGAAACATATTTTTATGTGAAAGGATCCATCTTGTACCTACATAATATTATATATCGATGATTATTATCGATGATTATTAATAAATAAAAATACAACACTGGTATTCGAGCAAAAACTAAGGTAAGCGCTGGTAATGTCGACAGTGTTCCGATACCCGTCAGATTGTAAAAAATGCTCAGCTATTTATTTCTACTAAACACTAAATCAAAACTTTTGATGGAAACGTATTTATGATAATATATTCCATATTAAGTATGAAAACATTTAGTCAAAACTATAATGGTATTGGGGAAAAAAACAATGAAAGTTTGCGTTTTGGAATTCTTGTGCTTTTTGTCATGTTTGAGTACTGAATTGTAGTCCTGCATGCCAGGTATTCGAAGTAAGTTTTAAAAGATCTGTTGGCTACTTTGGTAAGTCTGATTGTTTGATAAAACAGTCAAGTTAATTTTCTAACGAAAATATTATTATTATAAAAATCCGGGAGCCCTAAATATCGATTTTGAACTACCTAAATCAGTCAATTAACAAAGAATTTCAAAAAGGCGTTGATTTTTTAAAACTTTGAAACGTTTCCTGTTTGTGATCCCAGGGAGTCCTAAGTATCGATTTTGAACGAAATCGGTCAATTATCAAAGAATTCCAAAATGGCGCAGTTTTTGTTTTAATTTTGGTAACAGTTTCCTGTTTTGTAACCCCAGGGAGCCCCAAATATCGATTTTGAACGAAATCGATCCAATAACAAAGAATATCAAAATGGCGCTGATTTTTTAAACTTTGGCATCATTTTCCTGTTTTGTAATCCGGGAGCCCTAAATAACGATTTTAAACGAAATCAGTCAATTAACAAAGAATTTCAAAATGGCGTTGATTTTTTAAAACTTTGATATCAGTTTCCTGTTTGTGATCACAGGGAGTCCTAAATATCGATTTTGAACGAAATCGGTCAATTATCTAAGAATTCCAAAATGGCGCTGGTTTTGTTTTAATTTTGGTAACAGTTTCCTGTTTTGTAATCCCAGGGAGCCCCGTCGTGGGTAAAACGGAACCGTATCAAAATCTTGCATAGTTCTAGACTTGTAGTCTCTTCAATATTCGCCATATATTTTCTATGGAAAAATAAATTCCGCCATCTTGAATTTTTTTACTGTTCATCAAGTTGACCTTCCTGATCATCTTTTGAAAAGAAACCACTCTTTCATCTTTTATACTTTCAAAAACCTCAAACTTCAAATTTTATTGTTGCACGCCAACAATTTATTGTAATTGGTCTGTTTATTCGTAATGACGCGAATAATGGTGGTGTCCAGTTTCGCGCGACCTCCGGGTCTTCGCTTTTTTAGAGTTCAGTAAATGAGTTTGCCAAGCCCAAACGACACATATATGCCATGCGAGAGCTGCTATGAGTAAATAGTACGTAGATAATATGAATTAGTTGTGGGCACTTCTCAGACCAGGCCCGTTTGGAATCCTGCTAGCTTTAGTTTTATTAAGATATATCGTCGTTAATTATCACCATTACGATGTAAAATCGACGTTCAAAAAGTGTATTGTGTAGGTACCAATTTTAAATAAATATACTTTGACTTTTGACTTTTGCTGCCTGTTGAAACCAACCTATCTGGGCGAAAGTTTATTTTAATTTCACTATAATATACCTAGTTATCCCATGACTGCCATCTCACATAATATGAGTGGTGTCGCACATTAAGTTGATATTTTTTTTATCCACTACAAATTAGCCCTTGACTGCAATCTGACTTAATGGTAGGTAAGTGATCATGCAGTATAAGAATTATCAGACTATCTTTTTAGGGGTATCGTAGTTATATTAAACCCTTACCCCTATCGGTTTCCACACGGCATCATACCGAAACGCTCAATCGGTTGGCGATACGTCTTGCCGGTAGGGTGGTAACTAGCCATGGCTGAAGCCTGCTACTAGACCAAACCAAAGAAAATACGGAAATTATAAATTTCCAAATTGACCCTGCCAGGACCTCCCACAATAAGACACTCCCACAGAACTCACAACTGCGCCACTCCAGGGAGGTCGTCAAAAAAGAGGCTAGAATAGAGCGGTGCGGAACCCTCACTCTTTCAGCACGAAACACTCTTAACAACCTCTTGTTCCCGCCCGTCCTGCCCGCGACTTCGTCCGCGTGGTTTAAGTTTTTTGTTATTCCCGCGGGAACTCCTTAATTTTCCGGGATAAAAAGTAGCCTATGTCACTCTCCAGGTCCTCAACTATACCCATGTCAAAAATCACGTCAATCCGTTGCTCTGTTGCGGCGTGATTGAAGGACAAACCAACAAACCAACAACCCAACAAACCAACAAACCAACAAACAAAGTGACTTTCGCATTTATAATATTAGTATGATGTGTTTTGCATTAAAATAAATTGTAAATATTTTATTTTTGCAAAACAAATTTGAGATTTTTTATCTGTGGATTACAAGAAGCGAAACGCGGGCGGTCATGACAGAGCCCCGTGTGACGTCACATTTCAAAAAAAAACGTCGTGTGTACTAATGTTTGCGTATTGTTGAGAAAATCAACACTAATATATTTCGATTTGTGATTGTGAGAGGAATGGAATGCTATACACCTGATAGTGCAAATCTGCCTAAAGTCGATTCATTTATGGTTGCAAATTTATTTGCGTGTAAACTTTTGCTCTGCCGAGTTTCAATAAAATAAAATAAAATCTTACATGTAATTGCCGAAATACACAAAGTAATAGTAATTAGGTCTCGTGTTTAAGACCTAAGAAAGTGCTGCTGTAAAGTGACAGAAATATAAAAAATAAATAAATAAATAAATAAGCCCTTTATTCTGAATAAACAAAGTTAAGGAATTTGACAGTTAGTTTATAAGATATCTCGTAATTCAGAGTGCCTCTTGGCATAGGCCTCCTCTAGCATTTTCCATTGGGTTCTGTCTTGCGCTACCCTTCTCCAGTGGTGTCCAGCCGTGAGCCTCAGGTCATCTGACCATCTCACTTGTTGACGTCCTCTACCTCGATTGCTGTCTCTGGGGTACCAGTCGCAGACGGTTGTACTCCGTTTGCTTGTCTCTAATTATGTGGCCGGCTCATCTCCAACACATATAATTTATGTTAATTTTATGTCATGTTTTATGAAGAAAATGTTAGGTTAGGTTTAATTAATTTTTGCTAGATCAGAGTTTTTAGTTGATTTCTTTATAACACTAACATCAAAGTGGTCTTCACAAAGTAAGTAATATATTTAAATTTCGGGTCTCGGCACATTAACTTTAACCACTGCTTTCGACGCTTATGACATAGGTAATATTATTGTATATAGGAATTTGTTTATACAATTTGACAGGATACGAATTAATTAATATTTATAGTAAGAATTACACACGTCTTGTAGCTTGTAATTTTCACAATTGCGTCAAAAAAGCTGTAAACTTTTCACTCAAAATCACTTATAACGCGGTGCGTCGTAGTTGGCTTTGTTTTATTTTGAGCTATGACGTCACAGCTAGCAAATGTCACGTGACCGGCTGTTTTCGCGCGAGTTTAAAATTAATGTATTAACTAGTCTTCAAATATTAAAAAAAATACTAGACGATGCCCGCGACGTCGTTCGAGTGGATTTAGGTATTAGTACCTAAAAGCTAGCTTATGAAATCGTCGCGTTTGATTAGCTTTTTTTTTAAAAAAAAGAACTGTTAAAAACATAAACTTTTTTAGACCCAAGTTTCATGCATATAACTTGAACCGCCTATTTAACCTCCTTGAGGGTGGAATTTCGAAAATTCCTTCACTAGTACACTTCCAGGGTGCCCAAGGAATATCTTTTCAAAGTTTCTACGTTCAGCCATTTGGGCCGAATTTATTTGTCAGTCACTTAGAACAAAGCCTTTTATAGTCAATGATTTGAAAAATGCTTTGAGAACTCTTAGGTTTTCCGGGATTTTCCTTTGCTAGGTTGCAACATATCTCTGTACCAAATTTTATCAAAATTTCGTCGTCGTCATCGTCTTAACCTATAGACGTCCACTGCTGGATGAAGGTCTCCTATAATATGGATCTTCACAGTACACGGTCTTGTGCCTTGCTTCCAGCGGCTCCCAGCTACTTGCTTGAGATCGTCCGTCCACCTGGGGTCGGCGGTGGGGGGTCGACAACGTTACGCTTTCCGGTGCGAGGCCGCCATTCAAGCACCTTGGGACCCCAACGCCTATCTTCGAACCATGTCCTAACTGAACTGTGTGCCTATCAAAATCTAATGAACAGAATATGAGCCATGAAAGAGTATAACAGATAGGCAAACACCAACTTTCGCATTTATCTTATCCTGCTTCCTACAAATATTAAATGCGATACTGTGTTTGTTTGTTGGTTTTGCCTTCAATCACGACGCAACGCACGAAGCAACGGATCGAAAGTGACATAGGCTACTTTTTATCCCGGAAAATTAAGGTGTTCCCGTGGGAATTAAAAAACTTATTCCACGCGGATGAAGTCGCGGGCATCAGCTAGTAATTAGTATAGTAACATACAACCACACCCTTAAAGCCCTGAAACAATTAAAGTAAACATAAGGAAAATAAATATCAGCGTCTGATTGGATATAATTAGTGACCGAGCAATAATTACCTAACTATAATTATGACGCCAAAGCCGCGTTTAACCGAGTTCAGCTCATTAGCTCATTAATTACTAAACTAATTTCACATTCAGCCCCTTTATCTGATCGAATACGCACTGGGACTTACTACCATCGTTCAAGCAGTATTATTTTAATTTTGTGGACGCTCTTGTTTCGGAATTATAATTCTTAAATACAAAAGCGAAATACCACTCACTCACTCACTGAATAATCACGATATTTCAGAAACTATAAAGTACTAGCGAATGCCCGCGACTTCGTATGCGTGGATTGAGGTTTTTTGGTTCCCGCGGGAACTCTTTAATTTTCCGGGATAAAAAGTAGCCTATGTCCTTCCCCGGGATACAACCTACCCCTGTAGCAAATTTCATCAAAATCGGTTGAACAGATGGGCCGTGAAACGTAGCCGACAGAGAGACAGACAGACACACTTTCGCATTTATAATATTAGTATGGATTAAGCTGTCAAATGATTACGATTTGCTTAACCAATAATGAATAATTGGGCCTCTGCTTCGCTTCAACAAGTAAGTCCACGTTACAGTATCGATGTCGTAGCACAACTCAACGACTCAACGCGTCGCTTACGATCTGGTGGAGTCGCGTGTTGAGTCTGTTTCCGCCCTAATTGTGATATCTACGTTCATGCGCCGTCCGTCACGCACGGACAGACATCCAGCGTGTTTGCTAATGGGCCCCGGATCTAAACATGTCGACATGTGTTTACCATTTAATTCAAAGGCTTTTTTTTTTAATCTATACTAATAATTATTATAAACTAGCTGATGCCCGCGACTTCGTCCGCGTGGATTGAGATTTTTTAATTCCCGCGGGAACTCTTCAATTTTTCGGGATAAAAAGCCTACGTCATTTCCCGGCATGTAAACTATCTCTGTACCAAATTAAAAATTAAATTAAACATTTTTTTTTACATATTTTTTTATATACATTCCGTGGAAGTTTAGGAACATACGAAAAAAAAATAGCCGAATTGGTCGAGCCGTTCTCGAGTTTTGCGCTTAGCAACATTCATTTTATTTATATACATGCGAAAGTGTTTTTGTCTGTCTGTCCATCTGTCTGCTACGCTTTCACGGCCCATCTGTTCAACCGATTTGGATTAAATTTAGTACAGGGATAGGTTGCATCACGGGGAAGGACTACTTTTTATCCCGGAAAATTATGTAGTTCCCGCGGTGATCGAAAATCTTAACCAACGCGGACGAAGTCGCGGGCATCATCTAGTAAATTATAAGTTAGCCCTTAACTGCAATATCACCTGATGGTAAGTTATGATGCAGTCTAAGATGGTAGCGGCCAGCGGGCTAACCTGATAGGGGTATGGCAGTTATATTAAAACCATGCCCCTAATCGGTTTCTACACGGCATCGTACTGGAACGCTAAATCGCTTGGCGACACATCTTTGCCGGTAGAGTGGTAACTAGCCACGGCCGAAGCCTCCAGGCCAGACCAGAAAAAAATCAGAAATTATAAATTCCTAAATTGACTAGATGCCGGGGATTAAACCCGGGACCTCCCACGTCAAGACAGCAGCGCTCAACACTGCGACAAGGAGGTCAAAGGTCGATATCACACTCTGAAGGTGTGCCCAAAAATAGTGGGGCAAGTGTGGGGCAGCAAGACACAATTCTGCCGTGTCCTAGTAAGAACTATAAGGACTTGAGGAATACACCCACGATTTTTTTTTATTAATTTGGTAACTAGCTGATGCCCGCGACTATGTCTGCGTGGATTGAGTTTTTTTGGTTCGCGTGGGAACTCCTTAATTTTCCGGGATAAAAAGTAGCCTATTCCAGACTATAATCTATCTCTGTGCCAAATTTTATCCAGATCCGTTCAGCCGTTATGGCGTAATTGAGTAACAAACATCCATCCATACATCCATCCATCCAAACTTTTATTTGATTTATGTCCTCCCGACCGAATTTCGGCCACGGCGGCCTATCACGGAGCCATCTGCGTAGGAAATATTATAATGCACAAGTGTGAGCGCATGCACAGACGCACTCTTTGGAATACAAGATGGATGCTGGTTCCATAATAAATATAATATGCGCGGCAGACGTCCAATAACAGCGCGGCATTTGCTAGGTACGCAGCTGCCGCACACGATTGTCAGTGTCACTATGTTTGGACACACCTTAAAAATTCCCTGCAAGTACCTAGCGGACAAAGCTATAGTTAGGCGTGAGGGGGTAGTCAAATAGCCTATGTCCTTCCCCGGGATACATCCTATCCCTGGGGTCATACTGCCAACGCTTAAAGCCATATTGTTTCATTGTTGTTGACTTTCGTGTTTTAGAATTATAATCCTTATTTTAGAAACGTCAAGGTACGTGACATCATACTGTCATTTTGAGTAATATTGCTTAAAACGTTGGCAGTATGGCCCCTTAACCTTTCTATTATAAATAAATGACGTTTTACTTCGCGTTTATAATTTGAGTACTTATCGATTTTTTTCTTCCAGAACAGTAGAAAGGACATATTATGATTGTCCAATTCATAGGTTTGAATTAAGTTAGGATTTAGGAACTTATGGAAATAAGATATGAACTTAATTATGGAAATGAAAACCATCCGTAACTAATTATTTTTTAATAAATATTACATTATTACTTTACAATTTAAAACGTCAAAATAAATAAAATAACAATTCATTTATGGAAATCACTTTTGCAACGCGCTTCGAAATACAGGTGCCGGTTTTCGTTTCCTTGATGAATCAGCGAAGGGACCTGAAATTATTTGAAACTGTAGACAGAAAATACTGCTGCAGGCCTACCTACAATGATAATATAGGTCTAGGGACAAAATATCTAGCGGATTCCTTTCAAGTTGTCGTCGTCCTCCGATATACATCCACTTCAAGACCTGGGCCTCTTGTAGAGACTTCCACACGCCGCAGATTCCAAAAGCCGTGGGACTCTTTGCGACTCGCTTCATATCGTCGATCCACCTTAGTTGGAAGACAGGCAACGCTGCGCTTTGCAGTGTGGAGTCACCATTCCAGCAACTTGAGACCCCAACATCTATTAGTTGGCCTCGGCGGCTTGGCGCGTCTCCGTGCCAAAAGGCGCCTTTCAGAGCCCTGATGACGTATTGTGTTCGTTAGGAAGTCTACTCACAGTTCAGATGTACTGCAGGCCCAAGGCGACAGCGTGGGCTAGTATGGCCTCGGCGGCTTGTCGCGTCTCCACGTGAGAGCGCGCGGCGTCGTGCCACGACAAGGCGGCCGCGCGTGAAGCGCCTTCAAGAGCGCTGATGTAGCGTATGGCGTTCGATAGGTTACCGCGGTCCATCCAGAACCTTTAAAAACAATAAAACACCGGTAGGTACTGCTATTGCCAACATGCGTGGATAATTATTAGGTAAGTAAGTTAGGTAGGTAAGTTAAATTTATTAGTCAAGTTGTATTAGTTAATTGGTTAAGATCAATAATTAATGTGGTCCAGAAAAAAATGTGACCATCCCGACTTAACAGTAGATCTTACTCTTAATATTTTTGCCAAGCGCGACGCCATAAGCTCACAAATTACGGATAATGGATATCATTCGTGACACACTTTCGCATTTTATAATAGGTACAGACATTGGGGCTGACTCTGTTGTACACAATCTGTAAACTAAACTAAAATGACAGCATGAAAAATATTTCCAAGCTTTTCCCAATATTGTCTGCAAAAAGGGACCACTAGATTTAGAGGTGTCATTTTATTTTAATTTAGAGATTGTGACAGATGTGGCCACATTATAATATATATACATACTAGATGATGCCCGCGACTTCGTCCGCGTGGATTAAGGTTTTTTGATTCCCGCGGGAACTCCTTAATTATCCGGGATAAAAAGTAGCCTTTGTCCTTCCCCGGGTATCAAACTATCCCTTTACCAAATATCATCAAAATCGCTTGAAGAGATTTTTTTTTTATTCCCGCGGGAACTCTTAAATTTTCCGGGATAAAAAGTAGCCTATGTCCTTCCCCGGGATACAACCTATCCCTGTACCAAATTTCATCAAAATCGGTCGAACAGATGGGCCGTGAAAGCGTAGCAGACAGACAGACAGACAGACTTTCGCATTCATAATATTATAAGTATGGATTAACATTATATTATTATTATAGACATTTTATAGTACAGACCAGAGAAGTACGGATTATACCTAGCTCTCTGCAACAGCTCGAAAGTGTCCAATTCTTTGTACGGAGGCTCTTTTGGCGGATTGTCTATCTCTTTCTGGGGTATTCCCGATAGCTGAAACAAAAAATTATGATTATGAAAATTATAATTATGCCCAACTAGTTGATGCCCGCGACTTCGTCCGCGTGGTTTAAGTTTTTTGTTATTCCCGCGGGAACTCCTTAATTTTCCAGGATAAAAAGTAGCCTATGTCACTCTCCAGGTCCTTACCTATACAACAAAAAAAGAATTAGCGAAATTGGTCCAGCCGTTCACGCGTGATGCCGTGACCAAGGGAAATAGGGATCCATTTTATAAATGGGTAGATTATGGGTAATTAATATTTTTAATGCTAGACAGTAAGAACCTATCTATTCAGTGGCAGAAGAACAAAACATAAAGGTACTTAGATTATAATTTCTTCGAACAGTGTACGTTGCCCGTGTTGAGAGTCTCAACACGGGCAACGTACACTGCTACAATGCTATTCTGTGCTACTAGTAGGGTTGCCAACCGTACTATATTATATAGTATTGCACTGTATTTCGGGTCTGCGTACTATATACTGTTGAAGAAGTACATAGTACGCAAAAATACTATATTTTAAAAAACGAGCTTTTGATTTACATTAATTTAAAATTTAATGTGATAAAGCTTAGGACACTTTTATTTTTAGACAAAAAATTGTTGAAAAATGCAAGAAGTGCAAATAAACATAATTTTTACAAAAAAAATAAGTCTACTTCGTCTCGTTCGTAATAATATTCGTCTGCTTTTTTGCGTTTTCCATAAAATACTATTTTTTTGAAGTGTACTATATTTTTTTATAGCTTAATCTGAAAAATACTATATTTCGCTGAAGAAATGTTGGCAACCCTAGCTACTAGGTCTCAACTTGAGACCTAGTAGCACAGAATAGCATACTGTACTACGTCTTTGACTTATGAAAAATACTATGGTTGCCAACCAACGACCTCAATTTACATAGAGACCCGGGCCCTGTCAAACAAAGAATGTGGATTTATTTTACTAACGCCATCTAGTCTGAAAAGCGGGACAGCGCTATGGCGGGGACAAGGACAGGCTTATACAGGTGAGGGGCACGTCCTATCAGTCGGACGTCCAACTTTTTTCTATGAAAGGGCCCATCTAGTACTTACATATATATCGATGTTGCCAACACTATGAATATCTACGCAGACCCCTTGAAGAAATTCGAAGAACCGATAGACTTCGGGATCGCAAGGTTCTAGAACGAAACTATATCACAATTTCATTAGATTTTGTTACCTTCATAAAAAGTAGTGCAGATTGCAACCAAGAAAGAATGTAAACTGGAAATGACGCGCCCTCCTGTTCCACTAATGCCACCTTGAGAGCGATGTCCTCCATCTGTCACAAATATTATTGTTTATTACAACTAGATTATATGATGCCCGCAACTTCGTCCGCGTGGATGACGTAACTCATTGATTTTCAGGGATAAAAAAGTATAGCCTTAGCCTTCACCGGAATGTATGCTGTCTGTTTCTTTACTGTTGGGCCGTGAAAGCGGAGCATATTGTCAGACAGACGTCATTTGCATAAATTATTGGTAACATTTATGATTTTACCATTTTATCCAAAAATAAATGTCTCTCTCTCTCTCTGCGTCGTATTGCTGAGAGTCATGATCATTAATTATGTAATGGCAGGGGTTTTCCTGGCATAATAATACGGTGGGTTTCAAGCAAGGGCGGATCCAGCTTTGGCGCCAGGGGGGAGTCACATAGTCGTGGTTAAGACACAAGAACTTATAATTTAATTTTGATTATAATAGATACAAGTATATTTAAATGACAAAATCAATTTTTCTTTTACGTCTTCTCCCGAAACGTGTTATCACTTCATCTACTTCAATGGGTACGTTTTTATGGACGTGGAGAAGTGCCAGTCCGGTTAGACGTTCTTCAACCATGGAAGCTCTTAGCCACGATTTGATTTTTCGTAACGTAGAGAACGATCTTTCCGCTGTCGCTACACTAACAGGTAGTGTAACCTTAATATATAAAAATTTTCTAATATTAGGAAACATCTCAATATCGCAATTTAAAGATTCCCGCGGGAACTCTTCAATTTTCCGGGATAAAAAGTAGCCTACGTCCTTCCCCGGGACACAACCTATCTCTGTACCAAATTTTATCAAAATCAGTTGAACAGATACAATTGTTTGATTCCCGCGGGAACTCTTCAATTTTCCGGAATAAAAAGTAGCCTACGTCCTTCCCCGGGATACAACCTATCTCTGTACCAAATTTTATCAAAATCAGTTGAACAGATACATTTGTTTGATTCCCGCGGGAACTCTTCAATTTTCCGGGATAAAAAGTAGCCTATGTGCTATTCCAGACTATAATCTATCTCTGTGCTAAATTTCAGCCAGATCCGTTCAGCTGTTGGGGCGTGATTGAGTAACAAACATCCATACATCCATCCAGACATCCATCCAAACTTTCGCATTTATAATATTTATTTGATTGATATTTGATTATTTGATTTGATTCATTATTGAAAGTACTTAAATTAAATCTATAAAAAATCTATAAAATCAGTATGTTTAACAATTTTACTTAGTGGTTCACCTAGGACCTGGACCCAGCCCAGGGGGGGGTCATGACCCCCATGACCCCCCCCTGGGGGAGGGAGACCCCCCCCATCGGTTTTCCAACCGATTTCGTTACAACTCGCAACTATTGAAGAAATTAGGAACGAGAAAAAGTGGAAAAAATTGGAAAAACAAGATGGCGGCAGAGCTATAGTGCTTTAAAATTTTGGATTTTTCGACCTCGAACCGCGGCGAAAGAGACAGAAAACGATACAATGATGTATGGGAGATGTGTTCGGGTGCTGGATGGGAGTAGGGAAAAATTATGACATTTCGGAAAAACAAGATGGCGGCCGATTTGCCTAAATGAACCAACCGAAGAATTGAAGATAGGTGGGCGGTGCTCGACCAAATGTCATTCGAAACTTCATCCAATAGATAGTGAGCTGAAAAAAATTCTAAATGGCGGATTTAAGATGGCTGCCATACAAATTTATTTGGTGTCTATCTCAGAAAGTATAAAAGATGGAAGTGTAGTTTCTTGGAAAGAGATGATCAGGAAAAAAATTCAAGATGGCGGAATATTATTTTTTCATAGAAAATATATGGGCAATATTAAAGAGACTACAAGACATATTGTGTAGAACTATGCAAGATTTTGATACGGTTCCGTTTTACCCACGACGGCGCTACCTGGGATTACAAAACAGGGAACTGTAACCAAGATTTAAAAATAATCAGCGCCATTTTGAAATTCATTGTTATTTGACCGATTTCGTTCAAAATTGATATTTAGGGCTCCCTGGGGTCACAAAACAGGAAACTGCTACCAAAATTTTAAAAAATCAGCGCCATTTTGAAATTATTTGTTAATTGACCGATTTCGTTTAAAATCGATATTTAGGACTTCGTGGGATTACAAAACAGGAAACTGGTACCAAAATATTAAAAAATCAGCGCCATTTTTATTTATTTTTCTATCACCATAATAAACGAATTCAGTTTAGTACAGTAAAATCTATACTACTTGTAAGTCTAACCACAACCCGTGAGCTGCTTTAGCAGCTTGCGCACAGGGCGAAATACTAGTTTTCATATAACCCTCAAAGACGTGACAAATGACAATTCGCCCAACTTGACGAGCGTGGTCTAAACTCAATCAGTTCATGGTGAATCGAACAAGAACACAATAATCTTTACCTGATGGTACCTGGCCCTTAGAACACTCTCTGGCACCAATCCTTGCTCCCGCACTGATTGAGGTATTGCTTGTAACACAGTGGTGACTAATTTATCACCATCTCCTGTAAACAAGACCATTTCCTTCCATTATATACTTAGACTAGCGTTTTCCGGCGGCTATCCTCACGTAAAATTCGATTTTGACTATTAAATTTCAAACCCTATTAATTTAACCCCTTTAAGGTTGGATTTGCGGATTATTCCTAGCGGATACCTTCGTCATAATGGTATTATTTGTATGCCAAATTTCAGCCACAACCTTGATCATTTCAGCCACAATTAGCCTAAAGTGCTCAAGGCTCAAGCTTAATAATTTAATATAAAAAATTCTTTTTAAACAACCGACTTCAAACTCCCGCTCCAACTTTACAACAACAAGCACACGCTATACAAAGTACTTATGTTACTGTTGATATTTTAAAAACCGCTCGACCGATTTCGATAAAATTTATATGGGACCACTTGGAAAGTATGCCCTTTCAAATAAAAAAAGAATCATCCAAATCGGTCCACCCAGTCAAAAGTTCTGAGGTAACAAATATGAAAAAAAAAACATTCGAATTGAGAACCTCCTTCTTTTTTTGAAGTCGGTTGAAAATGCCCAAATGTATCATGGAAATTTCTTGTGAGTTGTGACGTCATCAAATTTCAACGCACTTTTTGTCTTATCAAACTTAAACAGAACATGTGAATAATTTTAGGTCTTTTGGGAGACCTGTTTAATCATCAGTAAGGAATAATTTATTTTTGACAGTCATCATCCCTATTGGCGATGAGAACGAGCTTTAGACACGCCTATTTGAAGAAATTCTCGAAGTAAGCTCCCTACCGTTATTCCAGGTCATTTCTGCCACGTACCTGCAAATTATGAAACCAGCTTCCATCTTCTGTGTTTCCTCATGATATATATTAAGGAGATCTTCAAAGGGCGGATTAACAAATATCTCAAAAGCCGGCAACTCATCGGCGGTTCCTCTGGTGCTGCAAATGTTCATGGGCGGCAGTGATCACTTAACATCAGGTGACCCGCCTGCTCGTTTGCTCGCCATATACTCGTATATAAAAAAAGCTGGAACATACCTGAAGCCCTCTCTATCGCCCTCAACTCCCTATCAACGTTAACGTAGGGATCACCCTTCTTCGTGGCCGCGAGTAGAGAGGCTCCAGCCACCCACAAGTCTTGGGACCTTCTGGTTTCTCGTTCTATCTTCAAACGTGCTGTTTCATAGAAGAAAACCGGAAAATAGATTATTCAATACATTTTTATTCATTTAGCAGGTTGGTATAATAGTTATAATGACAATTTTAAGGGTGTTTAGGATATGGCTTCGAAGTGCTTTAGATATTATGATTTTGACGACTTCCAAAAGGAGGAGATAGATAGATAAACTATACAAAATGGTTCAAAAGCGGCCAAATCTCTTGAGAGTTGAGACAACTGTTGGATACAATCTCAATGTTCTAAATTTTCTCTGATCTGGTCTGGTGGGAGGCTTCGGCCGTGGCTAGTTACCACCCTACCGGCAAAGAAGCGATTTAGTGACTGACTAGGGGTTTGGGTTTAATATAACTTTGCCATATCACGCTACGATCTTAACCTACACTCACTTACCATCGGGTGTGACCGCAGTCAACGCTTACTTTACTTGCAGTGTAATAAAAAAAGGTTTTAGTTGTATAAAACTTACCATTTAGTTTGTCCTGAACAAGTTGTAATTTGACAGCCATTTCTTTCAGCTGGATGGCGAACTGGTTCTTTTCATACGCCACTCTTTCTGCGACCAGCTTATTCAATTTTATTGTTGCCTATAATTTTAATTAACGAAAAATATAAGGTTTAAGTTTTTAGCCTATCGGCAAAGACGTGGCGCCAAGCAATTAAGCGTTCCGGTACGATGCCGTGTAGAAACCGATTAGAGGTATGAGTTTAATATAACTGCCATACCCCTAACAGCCTAGCCCGCTACCATCTTAGACTGCATCATCAATTACCATCAGGTGAGATCGCAGTCAAGAACTAACTTGTAATGGAAATGTTCGTTCGATTTTATTGGTTCTTATTTTTCTAATCAATGTTTTTCCCAGTAGCTAACTTTTGTCAACATAATAATATTATGTTTTTCTAATTAATGCTTGTGACATTAATGAATTAGGTAACTACGTGGAATTAGGTTTTAAAAATTCCGGTGGAGCCTTGATTTCTTGGGATGAAAAAGTCACTAAAGCTTTTGTCACTTTCAACGTCTTCAACTGCAAAATGATATCATCATGAGGACACGTTGCTCTCTACCCGCACGAAAAAGGAAATAGTCTCTTATTCACCCGTGGTCCTAAGTGAACGACAGAAGCGACGCCACGCGACGTGACGCGATACGACGCCATAGAAAATGACAGACGCATAATATAGTATCTACGCGACAACGAAGGCCACGTGAGGATCAGCTACTGTTTGATATACTGCCACGTCGCGTTTGTGCGCTCACCTAGGACAACGGGTCAGACATAAGATTTTAAGATACCGTAGTTAATTATCACCATCAAGTCTTATTCCTTGACGTTTAGAAGGTGTACTTTGTAGGTACCTATTTTGAAAAAAGATGCTTTGAGGTTTGAGAAGAAGAAAAACAGGGGCTTTCGGCAATCATCAAGTACCAACCTCTTTCTCTTTTTCAACTAATCTCTTTTGCAAAGTATCTTGATGCCTCTCCAGTTGTTTCCTCAACGAGTCTTTCAATATCTTATCATTCTGTTCTCGTTGATCGGCGTACTGCAATTTTAATTTTATCATTAATCTACTTATGAACTTGATTTCCATCTGCTATTTCATTAATCAAATTTTTATTGGGGGCTTACCTTCACCACAAGTAGGTATTTTTAAAATAAGTAATTATAAAACTACATTGAGAAGATTAAGGTTTTTAAAGATCCCCAAGGAGATTTTCATAATCTTTTCTTAGGTTAGAAACGGGCCCCAATTAATGCAAAGCTCTTGCAGATTACCAAATAACTGAGCCCTGAGGATTTGTGTGATGTGGTGTGGTGGCGGTGCACATTGCTTGCACACAGAACTTTTGGGGCAATAATTTTACTTTGACGCTAATGTGATCGAACATGGATCCAACGCTCAATACGATACCGACCTCCGGGGCGCAGTGTTGAGCGCGTCTTGACGTGCGGACTGCGGAGGTCCCGGGTTCGATCCCCGGCAGGGTCAAATTGGGAATTTATAATTTCTGCATTTCCTGGTCTGACCTGGTGGGAGGTTTCGGCCGTGGCTAGTTACCACCCTACCGACAAAGACGTGCCGCCAAGCGATTTAGCGTTCCGGTCCGATGCCGTGTAGAAACCGAATAGGGGTGTGGGTTTCATATAACTGCCATGCCCCTAACAGGTTAGCCCGCTACCATCTTAGACTGCAACATATCGCTTACCATTAGGTGAGATCGCAGTCAACTGCTAACTTGTAGTGGATAAAAAAACGAATTCGCAATGTAAAAACTTAGAATAAGCGTAGAGAGGAGACTCGTGCTCAGAATTGAGCCGGCAATAAGTTGAAATGATATAATTCTGACGATGATACAAGGTGTTTGCTTACCCGTTTGTTAAACTCCCTATCCATCTCAGCCCTCTTCTGCCTGAGAGCAGACTGCACCAACGCGTCCCTCTGCTTTACCTCTTTCTCACCTTGAGGCAGTACTGCACAGTTTTAAAACATTTTATTTTCCATCTAGTAAGTAAGTACATACAAAGTAAGTTAATTGTTTTTAACCGACTTCCAAAAAAGGAGGAGGTTCTCTATTCGGCGCGTATTTTTTTAATGTATGTCGGTGCATATCTCCGTGCGTGGTTTCTGAACCAATTTGAAAAAAAATTCTATCATTCGTTAGAGGAAGCTCTCGAGGTGGTCCCATAAAAAAATCTGACTCCAAATCCTCAACCCTGACACTAAAAAGTTAAATAAAAATTCTTTCCAAAAAACCGACTTCCAACGCCACTGTAAAGCACAAAATAATTTTAATTTCTACCCACTATGTTGAAGTCGGGCGAGTCTGATGCGTCAACTTTGCTTATCCTTGTTATACCCGCCCGACTTCAACAAAGAGGGTAGAAATCAAAATTATTTTGTACTTTACAGTGGCGTAATTGGAATACGGTTTTTTGGAAAGAATTTTTTCATAAGTAGATCAGTAATTTTACAATCTAATACGTAAGTAATAATACAAAATGATTAACTACTTAACTATAGGTAAACACCGCATGCGCTATAGTGATAAGTTCTTTTACAACTCTTAAGTAGGTACGATACATACACCAAATCAATTACATGCATTGCAATTTTTAAGCTATTGCATAAGTCTTAACTTCTATCGCGGGCCTTGAGCGTGGAGACCGAATCCAGAAATTCCGTAACGAAAAAAAACCTAACACTTTGGTTGCTATGACTACTTGTGTTGTTCAAAAAACCTCAATGTACAAAGAGGTTTTTTGATTCCCCTTGGACACCCGGACTATTGAAAACATAATTCTTTAAAATTATTTCGCCTTTATATTTTCCACAACTTGAAGTCAACAACACAAGTAGTCATAGCAACCAAAATGATCTTTTCATAAAAATATTTCGCCTTTATATTTTCAACAACTTGAAGTCAACAGCATAAGTAGTCATAGCAAGTTGATAAAAAATGCTATGCAATAGCTTTACCGCGGCAGTCTCCGAGTGCCACATGTCTTTTTTTTAAGCAACGAAATCCCGTGTTCGTGTGTGTATTCCCGTGGTTATTTAAAAAAATCTGGCCTTATTGTCTTGAAAATCTCAGTGCAAAAGGTGACGTCCAACTTGGTATGACTTAATTAGGTACATGGTATATCAAAAAAGGCATAAAAATATTGAGATTATTTAAAAAATAATATACTTACTTTAGTAATTTGTTTCATTGAAGTTGTACAAATCAATAAAAAAATGCGATATTTTGCAAGTTATTCAAAAGATGGCGCCCTTTTAGCCATCGATAATAATTTTATTTACACACTAGACATTATTGATAGGCAAACTTATTTAGGCGTGTGGTAGTGGCGCCACTGTCTATTAAAAAAACAATATTTTAGGATCAACACGGGGTAGGTAGGTTCTGTCAGGGGGGTTACTATGAGCTCTTAAAGCAGGACAAAAATTGAACTGCAGGACAGTTCAATGCAGTGTCTGCCTACCAGTTCAGTGCCTTGAAGTTAAGTGCAGTTCAATATCTGTCCTGCTATAAGAGGTCATAGTAACCCCCCTGGTTCGCATTCGGCCACACGCACAGTAAAGTGTTTGCCAAACTATGCATAATATTTTAAAAAGGTTAGAACCCAGAGCCGTAAATAATAGTATCATTTATTAAATAATTACTTACTTTCGAAGGCTCTATTGACTCTCTCCGTCATTCCATCGACAAAATCATTCAATTCTGCCTTCAATTTGCGTGACTGCAAAATTCAACGAAATTTTGTTAACAGTACGGCCAAAAATCTTCAAAAACCATACTTTAGCTTCTACTAGCTGATGCCCGCGACTTCGTCCGCGTGGATTGAGGTTCTTTTGGTTCCCGCGGGAACTCTTTAATTTTCCGGGATAAAATGTAGTAGTAGTAGCCTATGTGTTATTCCAGACTATAATCTATCCTTGTGCTAAATTTCGTTCAGATCCGTTCAGCCGTTCTAGAGTTATAAGTGTTCGAACAAACCCGACTTTGTTTTATAGATTAAGAAAGATTCAGATGGCTTACTACCATCGCTTAAAACAGTATTATTTTAATATTGTTGACATTCTTTTTTCAGAATTACAATCCTTATTTAAGGGATGTCAAGGTACTTACTTCATATTTTTTTTTTCAATTCAATTTATTTATTTCAGATAGCAAAAATCCATATTTTTACAATTTTATGTAAATATCATTATCATTATTAGAATTTAAATTATTATTTTAAAAATCAAGATCAAAGTTTAAATTAAAAAGTCAAATAACATTAAAAATATATATTATAATTATTATATAAAACTGACATTTTAAAATAATATTGCGCGATGTTAGTAAGCTTACAGTTTCAGACAAACCTGCTTCGTTGTTCTACTGCCAACCTTTTTTGTCTGTATGATATATCCTAACAACCTAGGTTCGATTCCCAGACAGGGCCACATTTTCAGGTATTTCTGTCAAGAAATTTTCAGTAGCAACCCGGTGTTGAGTATAGTTGGCGGTGTTACCCGGGCATTGGAGGGAAGGCATGTGAGTTGCCATCAAATCATAGCAGGCAGACAAACACGCTGTCGCAAATTTATAATACGCGTGGATTAAGGTCTTTTGATTTCCGTGGGATCTCTTTGAGTTTCCGGCATAAATACTTAGCCAGTGTCCCTTCCACAAGCTCTGTACCGAAATTTATTAAAATCGGCTTGAAAGATGGGCCGTGAAAGCATAGCAGACAGACAGAAAGACACACTTGCGCATTTATATATTAGTATGGATTGGTATGGACACCAATTCACTCACATATCGGCTAGTATGATGGAGCAATAAGTCAGGATCTCCTCTAAACTGCAACTTCTTCTGCTCGTAATTGATTTCAGGGAACATTGTCTGGTTCTCGTCGGTATACTTGTCTACTGTTTGTTCCACCTGAAAATCATTTACTTTGCTAAAATAATTGTTGGAGTGTCTTTAAAAAAATTATAATCTGTTTGAAATGCTTCAAATTGAATTTTGTTTAAAAATTGGGTAAGTATTTGATAACTAGTTCATAGTTCATAGTCATTTATTCGTAAGTGAGATTACACGTCAACAAGAACAATGTGTCAATTACAGATTAAATTATACCGTTAGAAAGTCACGTTTAATAATAATATATATCATATAATAATAAAAAAGAAAAGAATATTCTCAGTCCAATAATTATTCAGAAGTCGACATGAAAAATAAATTACTCAATTTTTCTTTTTAAAAATTCATTATAACTGTAGAACGACTCCTCGACAAGCCCACTCTTAAGTTTTTTTTTGAATGTATTAATCTTAATCGCATTTTTTATGCTGAGGGGGATCCTATTAAAAACATCAGGACCCATTCCTGCAACCGTTCTTGAGGTTTTCTCAAGCCGGTGGTATCTCGGCATCAGGCGACTAGGATGCCGTAAGTTAAAATTCGGCTTATCTCCCCTAACCGCAAGGCGCAAACTCATCCTTATGTTGTACCACATACATGGCCACATTGAAGATGATTAAGCTGGGTAGGGTTAATATGCCCAACTTTCTAAAGTACGGCCGAGCAGGAGTGTCTTGCGGAACGCGGGCTAGTATTCGGACTGCGTGCTTTTGCAGCCTAAATGCACGTTCCCAGTCTGCACCACGTCCCCATATTTCAACCCCATACTGCAACAGGCTTTGTACCGAAGCGAAATTGCACGCTCGAGTTGCTTCCGTTGATAGCGTAGATGCTACAAGTTTTAGAGCGAAACAAGCTGTGCACATTTTGCCACATAATTTATCAATGTGTGCATCCCAACGAAGGCCGTCATCCACATGGAAGCCTAAAAAGGTTGCTTTGTCGACCTGATGAATTTTTTGGCTTTGAATGGTGACAGACAACGGTCGACGATTTTGACCAGCTAAGTTAACTAATCAAATACATTAATTTTTATTGATTATTAAATGGAGGTTTTGCTAAAAGACGTAATATCCATGTCCCCTGTTAGTTAAAGTTAAAAAGTGCGTCGAACTTTGATGACGTCATACAAACTCCCATCAGCCTCCAAATCCCGTTGACTAGAATTTGTCAAATCCTCAATTAGCTACAATTCTAGGCTAGACTATTAGGACTATTTAGCCAAACCCTTCTCATTCCGAGAGGAGACTCCCGCTCAGTAGTGAGCCGGCAGTAAGTTGATAAGAGAGAGAGAGAAAGAGAGAGATTAAAACCTTACCTTCTGCCACTGAACGTCTAGAACTATGGACTTGTCATTTTCCCACGTGTATTGTATATTAGCAGCTTCTATCCTCTGCAAGTAGTCTTTCATCAGAACCTTTAGATTCTCTATTTCATCCTTGGAGCCAGTGACACCGCATTCAATGTAGCGCGTTAAGTCTTCTGCAATGAGAATAAAGCCAACGACATTTTATGTTTAAATTATTAAAGCAATTCCCATGTTCTTATAGATGACCAAATTTCGGCCACGGCATCTAATCTCAACGGAGATTAGACTATATTAAATCAACTTTCTAGCACCAGTGCACTAACGTCTCGTTAAACTACATAATACGCGCCTATTGCATCTTCGCAGATTCGCAACCAGTCGAGGTATGTTCGCTAAGTATGTACTTTAGTCGTGTTTGGATCTCCTCATTTCTCATTATATCGGGTAAAGAATCTTCGAGCATAACTGTCACCATTGCATCGGCCGCTGAGTGGCTCTCGAGCTGTCTTATGAGGTCTGTAGCGGTCTTCGCAGTCCGCACATTATGCTAACAGATGGCGCTACTGGTGGCACTTGATGAAATACGCATAGTCTGCATCGCGCTTATGAAGTTTTGACAAAGTTGCGCTTTGTAATCTTGTTTCGTAATCGCAGGACTGACAACACCCACTGTTTGAAGACTGATTATGGCGATAATGTCAATAGATAATTACTAAGAAGTTTTATACCAATATCAGCGATGGCAACTGCTGACTTCTTCACGGCCTCAGTGACTAAATTAACACGTTCATCCAAATGGCCATGGAGTTCCTTCAGAGTCTTTATACTAAAGTTTTGCATTGTCTCGGCTACAGTCTAAAACAAATGAAAATAGAATGATGTTTTTTTTTTAAATTATGAACATTATAGTCCCATAAATTTATCTGACCCGGTGGCAGCGTCACTAGAAACTGAATGCGTATCTAATATCTAAGGACGTTATGAAACGTTGTTCGCATCCTAGGTAGACGGATCGACGCATTTATTTTAAAATATATAGGCTAGCGCTTGGCTACAATCAGACCAGTCTGCAAGTGATGATGCAGGCTAAAGCCTAAAACACATAGTGAACGGGCGCGGGTTTGGTCGGGTGCACGGCGAGTGCAATGCCTTGTATTTTTAAATATATGGACGACATCAAACAGCGTCAGCCATGAAATTCACCATAAAATACCGTCGCCAACGCTCCCAAATTCCCGTACCGCACAGCGTTGTCGGATTGATCGCCTTGAATTGAACACGCGTTTGGAAGAAAATTTTGGTTGCAAAACCCGTACGCGATTGGAGGACGAATTTGAATAGAGAGTTAGCCATCAAACGAGTGCGGGGTTCGAGGCAATGCTGCCTTCTATTGAACACGTAAAGGTAAATACGCCGCCCGTTCCCTGTGTGGTTTGCGCTCAAGGTGAAGCGCGCGCTTGCCTAAAAGATGCCTATTCACTATTGATGTTAAAAGAGGAGGGAAAACGGAAGTTTTATTACCTGGTTATAAAGTAGACAAGCTCTGTGCGCAGTGTAGTAGTTACTCAACGCGTCGTTTCCGCGCTCTTTGAGTCGTTCTAGAACCTCGCACGCTGACTTCCTGACTACGATCGGCGGAGGCTTCACGCAAGACTCGTCACCTTCCGCGTCATCGTCTTCTGCTTTTATAGCAAAGGATAAAGTCAGAAACAGAAAATGTTAACATTCAAATTCAAATTCAAATTCAAATGATTTTTATTCAAAAAGACTTTTTACAAGTGCTTATGAATAGTCAAATGAATCTACTACTGGTTCGGAACGCCATTCCTACCGAGAAGAACCAGAAACTCGGTGGTTGCTCTTTTGAAAAAAAAAATACTAACGAAGAAGGACCTGGACATCACATCTATGTATACTCCTATACTTCTTACTAATATAATAAATGCGAAAGTTTGGATGGATGTATGGATGTATGGATGGATGTATGGATGTTTGTTACTCAATCTCCCCAGAACGGCTGTACGGATGTGAATGAAATTTGGCACAGACATAGATTATAGTGTGGAATAGCACTTAGGCTACTTTCTTTCCTGGAAAGAGTTCCCGCGGAATCCGTCCATATATCCATCCATCCAGTATTAGTATAGAATATAGATTAGTATACATAGAAGACACGTACCCTTTTCAGCTTCGACTTCGGCTTCTGTAGGAACGGCTGAAAGTAAAAAGGTAACTTTAAAGAAAGTATCAGTCATCATAATATAAAAAGTAAAGTTCTAGCTCACTGGCGCCCAGCTCCATCACTTGGAATTGAAAACTGTGCACAGAATAGAATAACAAGTAATAAAATTAAAAATTTAAAAAAAACCCACGACGAAATGCAGAGCTCCATTATACCTTTGACCTTTATAACTTTGAAACAACAATTAGAACGTAGCAAACGTATATATTACATAATATCTAATACACAAAACTGCATCTTTGACAGCTCAGTAGTTTTTTTGACCAGTGTGGTGGACTATGGCCAAACCCTTTTCAAATGGACAAATCAAAAGAGTCCAAACGCGACGGGTATACGATGGGAATTTAAGGAATTCCCATGATCGCCTCCTGACTCCATCATGATACCCTGGGCAGCATCTAGGTACAAGCTAAATATATCTAAAACAAAAAGCCCGCATCTAAATCAGCACAGTAGTTTTTGAGAAAAATGGTAACATATTAAAAAAATAAAATCATAGACTACAGCTCAGCTTTGTTGTCTATGGTCCTAAAATATATCTAAGAACCTTCTCACAAGCTATACACATCTAATGAAAAAAACCGCATTTCAATCGGCCCAGTACTTTTTGTAAAAAATGGTAACATATCGAAATATTAAAATCATAGAGACAGCTCAGCTTGGTTGTCTATGGTCCTAAAATATATCTAAGAACCTTCTCTCAAGCTATATATATCTAACTAGTATTTCGCCCTGTGCGCGAGCTGCTAAAGCAGCTCACGGGTTGTGGTTAGACTTACAAGTAGTACAGATTTTACTGTACTAAACTGAATTCATTTATTATGGTGATAACAAAATAAATAAAAATGGCGCTGATTTTTTAAAACTTTGGTAACAGTTTCCTGTTTCGTAACCCCAGGGAGTCCTAAATATCGATTTTGAACGAAATTGGTCAATTAACAAAGAATTTCAAAATGGCGCTGATTTTCTAAAATTTTGGTAACAGTTTCCTGTTTTGTGACCCCAGGGAGCCCTAAATATCGATTTTGAAATCGGTCAATTAACACAGAATTTCAAAATGGCGCTGATTTTTTAAAATTTTGGTACCAGTTTCCTGTTTTGTAACCCCAGGGAGTCCTAAATATAGATTTTGAACGAAATCGGTCAATTAACAAAGAATATCAAAATGGCGCTGATTTTCTAAAATTTTGGTAACAGTTTCCTGTTTTGTGACCCCAGGGAGCCCTAAATATCGATTTTGAACGAAATCGGTCAATTAACACAGAATTTCAAAATGGCGCTGATTTTCTAAAATTTTGGTAACAGTTTCCTGTTTTGTGACCCCAGGGAGCCCTAAATATCGATTTTGAACGAAATCGGTCAATTAACACAGAATTTCAAAATGGCACTGATTTTCTAAAATTTTGGTACCAGTTTCCTGTTTTGTGACCCCACGAAGCCCTAAATATCGATTTTGAACAAAATCGGTTAATTAACAAAGAATTTCAAAATGGCGCTGTTTTTTTCAAGTTTGGTAACAGTTTCCTGTTTTGTAACCCCAGGGAGTCCTAAATATCGGTTTTGAACGAAATCGATCAATTAACAAAGAATTTCAAAATGGCGCCGATTTTTTTAAATTTTGGTACCAGTTTCCTGTTTTGTGACCCCAGGGAGCCCTAAATATAGATTTTGAACGAAATCGGTCAATTAACAAAGAATTTCAAAATGGCGCTGATTTTTTAAAATTTTGGTATCAGTTTCCTGTTTTGTAATCGCACGAAGCCCTAAATATCGATTTTGAACAAAATCGGTTAATTAACAAAGAATTTCAAAATGGCGCTGTTTTTTTAAAGTTTGGTAACAGTTTCCTGTTTTGTAACCCCAGGCAGTCCTAAATATCGATTTTGAACGAAATCGATCCATTAACAAAGAATTTCAAAATGGCGCCGATTTTTTAAATTTTGGTACCAGTTTCCTGTTTTGTGACCCCTGCCCCCCTAGCATGGGCCGGGACATTTTCTCCCCGAGGAAAGGATAAAAATTAAAGAGTAACGAAAACAAGCAAAATCAAAAGCACAGATAAAAAATTATGACTCCTTGACATTAGTCGGGGACTAGTCTTTCCCCGCCTTATCACCGTCGATAATTATATCCACCCCTGTGCCCATACTCGGAGAGTGGATAAAACTGTCGGAGGGGATAAAATTTTTATCTCCGGCCCATGCTAGGGGGGCAGGGAGCCCTAAATATAGATTTTGAACGAAATCGGTCAATTAAGAAAGAATTTCAAAATGGCGCTGATTTTTTAAAATTTTGGTACCAGTTTCCTGTTTTGTAATCGCACGAAGTCCTAAATGCAATAAACCGCATCTCAATCGGCCCAGTACTTTTTGTGAAAAATGGTAACAGTGGTTGAAAAATTAAGATCATAGACTACAGCTCAGCTTTGTTGTCTATGGTCCTAAAATATATTTAAGAACCTTCTCACAAGCTATACACATCTAATGCAAAAAACCGCATCTCAATCGGCCCAGTACTTTTTGTGAAAAATGGTAACATAGTGAAAAAATAAAATCATAGACTACAGCTCAGCTTTGTTGTCTATGGTCCTAAAATATATCTAAGAACCTTCTCACAAGCTAAACATATCTAATGCAAAAAACCGCATCTCAATCGGCCCAGTACTTTTTGTGAAAATTTTTAACACATAGAAAAATTAAGATCATAGACTACAGCTCAGCTTTGTTGTCTATGGTCCTAAAATATATCTAAGAACCTTCTCGCAAGCTATACACATCTAATGCAAAAAACCGCATCTCAATCGGCCCAGTAGTTTTTGTGAAAAATGGTAACATGTTGAAATATTAAAATCATAGACTACAGCTCAGCTTGGTTTTCTATGGTCCTAAAATATATCTAAAAACCTTCTCACAAGCTATACGTATCTAATGCAAGAAACCGCATCTCAATCGGCCCAGTACTTTTTGAGAAAAATGGTGACAAAAAAGTGCACAAACAAACAAACAAACAAACACACAACCTCTTAGGGCAAACACATATACCGTCTCCGCTTCGTCGAGGGTAAAAATGGGTAGTTGAAATTCCAGTGGGAGCGAAACAGTGGGTAGTAGTGTCTGTCTGCTACACATGTGAATTCATATTGTACCTAGGTGTCAAGCAACGACTTCATACTTAAACTCAAGTCCCAACTCCTCAACTCTGATGCTGCAGGGTACTGCACTCCTAAGCCATGGGGATTAAGAGTACCACTAAAAAGTTAAAAATAAAAATTCTTGCCAAAAGTATAACAAAGATAGGCAAAGTTGACGCGTCAGGCTCGCCCGACTTCAACGTAGTCTGTAGAAATCAAAATATTTTTTTACTTTACAGTGGCTTTGGAAGTGGGTTTTTTGGAAATAATTTTTATTATAATAAGTTTATTTGAATAAAAAAATATTAGTTTGAGTTTGTAAGACGTGCTGCCAAACGATTTATCATTCCGGAACGATGCCGTGTAAAAACTGATAGGGGCATGGGTTTAATACAACTGCCGTACCCCTAACAAGCTAGCCTGCTACCTAAATTAATTATCCAACTATCTATCTACCATATTAGACTTCATCATAACTTACCATCAGGTTAGATCACAGTCAAGGGCTAAGTGGAATAAAAAAAAGTTCTTACTTATTGGCGGTTTCGGCGCCTCCTCGGGCGGGCACGGGTCGTTCTTCATTATAATCTTCAACCGACTCTTCAGGTCGTCCAAGCATTGCTGTACAAACTCCCCATACGAATAGTTCTCCTCAAACGCCACTGCGATTATGTCGTCGAACCATGGAGCGTGGATTGAGAGCCAGTCGCGAATCTCTGGCGATTGCCTGAAAGAGTTATAAAAAGTTTTATAAATTAACTGGGTAATCTCTCGTGGAACCTCTACACGTAAGTACAACCATTTACTCGTGCATGATCAAATGAGAGTACAAAAATATTAAAAGAGTCAAATAAATACCTACTTTTGTATTGATGCTTTCACTTTAAAATATAAATTACTAGCTGATGCCCGCAACTTTGTCCGAGGATTGAGATATGGTTTCCTTGGGAACTCTTTAATTTTCCAGGAAATTTTCTATACCTATCATCCTTTATCCGTTAAGCCATTCTGACGTGATTGAGTAAGGACATCCATCCATCCAAACTTTCGCATTTATAATATTATTAATTATTTAGAGTACCCATAGATGAGTTTAGGCAGTGTGTGTGTTAAGTCACTCCACAGAAATTTTGATCAGTGAGTAATTTTCAACATGGATATCAACAAGATGTTATATTTGTGTATGGGTATGCAGTGTTTTTTTGCTATATTTTTCTCGGAACTGCACCTTGACCCCGTGTAAATTCCTAATTTTAACTTTGACGAACTTTCCAAAACGTTGACTTAGTCTAGTAGTAGACTAAACATGCAAGCTTTTGACTTTGATTTTGACTTACTTAGCAATGACAGCGAATCCAGCAGCAACGAACACAACGGCCATTGCCCCCCAGAAAGCGCTGTCATCTTTGGGCTTCGGAGGGGGAGGGGGCGGCGGCGGGGGGCACGGGTCTCGGACCTGCACCTTGTAGTGTGACGTCACGCATCTGGATATACTGGCTGTTTGTGCGTCTAGGTATCGGTAACGCTGAAGAGAGAAACGAAATAACAACTGGCAGTCAATAGTAAGTAGGTATATAATATACATACTAATATTATAAATGCGAAAGTGTGTCTGTCTGCCTGCTACGCTTTCATGGCCCATCTATTCAACCGATTTTGCAGAAATTTGGTACAGGGATAGATTGTATCACGGGGACATATGCTACTTTTTATTCAGGAAAAGAGTTCCAGCGGGAATCCAAAAAACCTTAATCCACGCGGACGAAGTCGCGGGTATCATCTACTAGTACCTAGTATAAACAAGTAATAAAATTAAAAATTTTAAAAAAACCCACGACGAACTGCAGAGCCCCATTATACCTTTGACCTTTATAACTTTGAAACAACAATTAGAATTTAGCAAACGTATATATTACATAATATCTAAAACACAAAACTGCATCTTTGCCAGCTCACTAGTTTTTTTGACCAGTGTGGTGGACTATGGCCAAACCCTTTTCTTTCCGAGGCGCGCTTGTCACGACAAATCAAAAGAGTCCAAACGCGACAGGTAGATATACGATGAGAATTTAAGGAGTTCCCATGATCGCCTTCTGACTCCATCATGATACCCTGGGCACCATCTAGGTACAAGCTAAATATATCTAATACAAAAAGCCCGCATCTAAATCAGCACAGTCGTTTTTGAGAAGAATGGTAACATATTGAAAAAATAAAATCATAGACTACAGCTCAGCTTTGTTGTCTATGGTCCTAAAATATATCTAAGAACCTTCTCACAAGCTATACACATCTAATGAAAAAAACCGCATTTCAATCGGCCCAGTACTTTTTGTAAAAAATGGTAACATATCGAAATATTAAAATCATAGAGACAGCTCAGCTTGGTTGTCTATGGTCCTAAAATATATCTAAGAACCTTCTCTCAAGCTATATATATCTAACTAGTATTTCGCCCTGTGCGCGAGCTGCTAAAGCAGCTCACGGGTTGTGGTTAGACTTACAAGTAGTACAGATTTTACTGTACTAAACTGAATTCATTTATTATGGTGATAACAAAATAAATAAAAATGGCGCTGATTTTCTAAAATTTTGGTAACAGTTTCCTGTTTTGTGACCCCAGGGAGCCCTAAATATAGATTTTGAACGAAATCGGTCAATTAACAAAGAATTTCAAAATGGCGCTGATTTTTTAAAGTTTGGTAACAGTTTCCTGTTTTGTAACCCCAGGGAGTCCTAAATATCGATTTTGAACGAAATCGATCAATTAACAAAGAATTTCAAAATGGCGCTGATTTTTTTAAATTTTGGTACCAGTTTCCTATTTTGTGACCCCAGGGAGCCCTAAATATAGATTTTGAACGAAATCGGTCAATTAACAAAGAATTTCAAAATGGCGCTGATTTTATAAAGTTTGGTAACAGTTTCCTGTTTTGTAACCCCAGGGAGTCCTAAATATCGATTTTGAACGAAATCGATCAATTAACAAAGAATTTCAAAATGGCGCCGATTTTTTAAAATTTTGGTACCAGTTTCCTGTTTTGTGACCCCAGGGAGCCCTAAATATAGATTTTGAACGAAATCGGTCAATTAACAAAGAATTTCAAAATGGCGCTGATTTTTTTAAATTTTGGTACCAGTTTCCTGTTTTGTGACCCCAGGGAGCCCTAAATATAGATTTTAAACGAAATCGGCCAATTAACAAAGAATTTCAAAATAGCGCTGATTTTTTAAAATTTTGGTACCAGTTTCCTGTTTTGTAATCGCACGAAGTCCTAAATGCAATAAACCGCATCTCAATCGGCCCAGTACTTTTTGTGAAAAATGGTAACAGTGGTTGAAAAATTAAGATCATAGACTACAGCTCAGCTTTGTTGTCTATGGTCCTAAAATATATTTAAGAACCTTCTCACAAGCTATACACATCTAATGCAAAAAATCGCATCTCAATCGGCCCAGTACTTTTTGTGAAAAATGGTAACATATTGAAAAAATAAAATCATAGACTACAACTCAGCTTTGTTGTCTATGGTCCTAAAATATATCTAAGAACCTTCTCACAAGCTAAACATATCTAATGCAAAAAACCGCATCTCAATCGGCCCAGTACTTTTTGTGAAAAATTTTAACACATAGAAAAATTAAAATCATAGACTACAGCTCAGCTTAGTTGTCTATGGTCCTTAAATATGTCTAAGAACCTTCTCTCAAGCTATATATATCTAATGCTATAAACCGCATCTCAATCGGCCCAGTACTTTTTGTGAAAAATGGTAACAGTGGTTGAAAAATTAAGATCATAGACTACAGCTCAGCTTTGTTGTCTATGGTCCTAAAATATATCTAAGAACCTTCTCACAAGCTATACACATCTAATGCAAAAAACCGCATCTCAATCGGCTCAGTAGTTTTTGTGAAAAATGGTAACATGTTGAAATATTAAAATCATAGACTACAGCTCAGCTTGGTTTTCTATGGTCCTAAAATATATCTAAAAACCTTCTCACAAGCTATACGTATCTAATGCAAAAAACCGCATCTCAATCGGCCCAGTACTTTTTGAGAAAAACGGTAACAAAAAAGTGCACAAACAAACAAACAAACATACAAACAAACATACAAACAAACACACAACCTCTTAGGGCAAACACATATACCGTCTCCGCTTCGTCGAGGGTAAAAAGGAAACTTTATTCCTTTTCATATCCACTACAAGTTAACTTTTGTGATGTTGCCCGAGTACCTAGAGGGAGATTTTCTTCCCGTTCGATCGCGAGAACTTTATATACGATTTGTTTGGAATAGGCATGATGACTGATTTTGAAAAATGGTCAGATTATGTTCGGAAGTATCTACTATTTCGAAAAAATATCTTATTTCAGCAGAAAAATAAAGTTTAGTAGATAAAATTAGCATTTGAAATTTAAATTTTAAAATTCACACCAAAACGTTCGGCGGTGTCATGGCGTCGTTGTGACGTCACTATTGTTTTTACCAATGTACTCTGTGCAGTGTGCAGTAAGCAATAGTGTGATTTTCAAAGCTCGAAAACAAACAATTGTGACGTCATTCGCTTCTTTGTGTTTTAAGCAATATGGCGGATTGCTGTATTTTATAGTTTTATTTTATCAAAATAAATAGCAATCTCACTCGATATTGAAAAATAAATACGTTTTTTATAATCCATGAATCCTATTTCATTAGATAAATTCATAATTGCATTGATTCTTGGTTACTGTCATCATGCCTATTGTCAATCGCTTAACATTTATTCTGGCGCTCGATTGTCGCGAATCGCGATGGAATACGTAAAAAACTCCCACTCAGCCTGCCGGTGGTAATGTGATGATGCAGTCTAAGAAGGTAGTAGGCTAACCTATGGCAGTTATAATCCCAATCGGTTTCTGCAAGTAAAGGCATCATAGGTCATTGATCATACTAAGATTAAATACAACTGCCTTCATGCCGGAACCTGAACGCTAAATCGCTTTGGTTGGGTGGTAACTAGTTACGGCCGAAGCCTCCCACCAGACCATGTACATAAGAGAAAATTCAGAAATTATACATTCCCAATTTCACCCGCCGCGATCGAACCCGGGACCTCCGGCTTATAAGACAACAGCCACTGCGCCAAGGAGGTTGCTTATCAAACAGTTCATCCCTGGAGCGAAAATTCTTACCAGGAGAGATCTTCCAGTCCTTAAACATGTTTTTATTCTAAACATTGCTGTAAAATTTGACGCTGTCATACATTTAACTCTTCTGTCATTCTTATGACAATCAGCAAATCTTTATTTTAACTAGCTAGAAAAAAAAATGCAGGCTGTTTTTTTTAAATTCGACAAGTAGGTTTCTACCTAGGCAATGTATAACTGATTATCACCATCATCATCTTTCTTTAATATAGGTATATAAATCTCGTGTCACAATGTTTGTCCTCAATGGACTCCTAAACCACTTAACCGATTATAATAAAATTCGCACACCATGTGCAGTTCGATCCAACTTGAGAGATAGGATAGTTTAAATCTTAAAAAAACATCAATTCACGCGGACGAAGTCGCGGGCATCATCTAGTATTTTATAAGTACCTAACTGTATGTCAATAGGGGTACCTACATTGTACCTAAATTGAATAGTTAATATACTTTGACTTTGACTTTGAATGATCCTTATTCCTCTTGCTTGTAGCTTGCGACATTCACACCACCACACCACAAAAATCTTCCAAATCGGAGCATCTTCCGGAGATGTTAACTCGACAAAGCACGATTGTAATTTTACGTTGAATAGGTATCGCAAGCTGCAAGTGCAAGATACGTGTACTTAACACATAGATTTGGTTACTGTGGCGGATTAAGTTATATCGAATTAAACTTCTAGTTCCTTAATGCTCGTTTAGGTTTTTGTAACGCAGACAAAATCATGGGCATCAGTTATACCAAGTTTGTATTGTTTTATAACATCATTGCATTTCCTTATTTCAGGCGAATTTCGTCAAATTGCACAACCAAAAACGTTTCTTTGAATCACTACGTATTTACGTACCTACCTAGTTGTAAAGCTTCATGACGCAGTCTTTTATACTTATCTCGTTTTAATCATTGCGATATAAGCGCGACGGAACGATAGCATTAGTTTCGACCGGCGACCTTCATGTTCGTCTGTTTTGTAAATTTGTTTTCCTTGACTCATCGACCACATAGCAAGCCGGCCGTCGGCGTTAGCTTATTGTGTTTAGTAACCTCTGTGCACATAATACTAACGTTTTATAGTGAAAAAATACTACAAACTTTTGTAAATAGGTTAATTCCTACCAAAAATCTACAAGTAGGTACAGCTTTGCCTATCTGGAATTCAGGAACGAGCAGAATTGGTAGGTACTAAGCAGGTGAGCTATTAATTAATTAAGTATTATTTTTTGAACCCTAATTTTTGTCATAATATTATAAGGCTGAAGGTTCTTTAGAATATAAAATGGCTTCTTTTAGATAAGATACTAGCTAGCTCTTTGAATGCTAATGCCCAGCTTGTATTACACCTATACTACCTCTATGATTACTCAATGATGCCCGCGACTTCGTCCGCGTGGAATTTTTTTTTAATTCCGCGGCTACTCCTTAATTTTCCGGAATTAAAAGTACCTACTTTTCCTTACCCGGGATACATAATATCTCTTTACCAAATTTCATCAAAATCGCTTGAAAAAATGGTCTGTTAACGCGTAGCATACAGACAGTCACACTTTCGCATTTATAATATTAGTACCTAAAGTACCTATTGATTGTATATCACACCGTTTATCATATCAATGATTACCTACACTCGTTGTACATTTACCTACTTAGGTATTAGGTACCTACTTATTATAATTCATTTATGTACTTAGTTAATTAAGTATATTATATTTTTTATTGTAAATATTTTTTTTTTTGTAGGCATAGTCTATCTCATTATGTTAGGTTCCTGTAAGAATAGATTTAATTTGGGCGTAATAAATTAATTATATTTAAGTAAACAAAATTATAAATGTGAAAGTTTGGATGTATGGATGGATGTTTGTTACTCAATCACGCCCCAACGGCTGAACGGATCTGGATGAAATTTGGCAAAAATTTGGTAAAATTAAAGATTTCCCGCGGGAACCAAAACAATTCAATCCACGTGGACAAAGTCGCGGGGCATCAGCTAGTAATATTTAAACAAATAAATTTTGCAGGTACCTCTTTTATTTTGGCTTGAATCACTCGAGTGCCATCCTCCCTGTTAAGTACAGTGAAACCCATTGGTTAGATTGGCGATTAGACTAGTTATACGTACATTGATGGGTACTACTACCGTCTACCTAGGAGCAAAAACAACTCAAACAAAATCTTCTTTTTTTCATTCTCTCACCTGATGGTAAGTATCGATGCAGTCTAAGATGGTAGCGGGCTAACCTGTTAGGGGTATGGCAGTTATATTAAACCCATACCCCTAGTTAGTTTCTACACGGCATCTTATCGCTTGGCGGTATGTCTTAGCCGGTAGGGTAGTAACTAGCCACGGCCGAAGCCTCCGGCCAGACCAGAGTAAATTCAGAAATTATGAATTCCCAAATCGACCCTGCCGGGGACCCGGGACCTCCCACGTTGAGACAACTGCGCTCAACACTGCGCCACGGAGGTATCAATCCACTAAACATTATAAATGCGAAAGTTTGGATGGATGGATGTATGGATGGATGTTTGTTACTCAATCACGCCCGAACGGCTGAACAGATCTGGATGAAATTTGGCACAGAGATAGATTATAGTCTGGAATAACACATAGGCAGCAGCAGGCACATATTTATCCCGGAAAACTAAGGAGTTCCCGCGGGAACCAAAAAACCTCAATCCACGCGGACGTAGTCGCGGGCATCAGCTAGTATCTCATACAATAAAGAGCAAAGTACTGACTCACTCACTCACTTACTGACTGATAAGTCAGCAAGCCATGGGCGTTCATTAGTCATTACCTACCAAACGCCAATCAACATCATACTTAATATTATAAATGCGAAAGTCAGTTTGTTTGTCCTTCAATCACGCCGTAACGGAGCAAAGGATTGACGTGATTTTTGGCATGGGTATAGTTGAGGACCTGGAGAGTGACATAGGCTACTTTTTATCCCGGAAAATTGAGGAGTTCCCGCGGGAACCAAAAAAAACTTAAACCACGCGGATGAAGTCGCGGGCATCAGCTAGTCAACAATATTGCACAGAGCTTTCCCATAAATTGTAGTAGAATTAAGGCTGGATATCAAATCCCCACAGGAGCGAAGTTGCGGTGTTCGCTTATCCATCATTCCATACTAATATTATAAGCTTGCCTGACTATAATAATACTAGATGATTCCCGCGACTTCGTCCGCGTGGATTGATGTTTTTGATTCCCAAGTTTTAGCCTCTGTCCTTCCGCGGGATACCTATCCCTGTACCAAATTTCATCAAAATCGATTAAACTGATTTTTTTATTTGATTCCCGCGGGATCCATTCAATTTTCCGGGATAAAAGTAGCCTATGTCCTTCCCGGGGATGTAACCTATCTATGTACTAAATTTCATCGAATTCGGTTGAGTAGTTGAAAGGCCGTGAAAGCGTAGCAGACAGACAGACAAACAGAATGACAGACAGACAAACTTTCGCATTTATAATATTAAGTATGGATTATAAAATATCACCCGGTTATCAGCCTTATCCAGATTCTGATTCATTCCATGTATCGTCATCATCGTCGTTGTCGTTATCAACCGATAGACGGCCACTGCTCGACAACAAATAAGCCAACAAAATAGTCTACTTCTAGAGACTTCCACAGGCCGTACCTAGTCTTAGGGCCAGTGCCAACGCCCATAATGTTTCATTATTGTTAACTTTCGTGTTTTAGAATTATAATCCCATCTACTTATACTAATATTATAAATGCGAAATTTTGGATGGATGGATTGGATGTATGGATGGATGTTTGTTACTCAATCACGCCATAATGGCTAAAGGGATCGGGATGAAATTTGGCACAAAGATGTGGAATGTGGAATAACACATAGACATAGGCCACATTTTATCCCGGATTTTTTTCCCGCGGGAACCAAAAACCTCAATCCATGCGGATGAAATCGCGGGCATCGTTTAGTTTAATAGAAACACAGAATTTAGGAACGTCAAGGTACGTGACATCAAACTGTCATTTTGGTTAATATTGCTGAAGTATTGCTTAGAACGTTAGCAAAATGACCCTTGCGCCGTAAATCCAGCGGCTCCCTGCAACTCGTTTTTCGTTTCTCGTTCTTTCATTCGTCATGACATTTTTTTTCAAATTTTAATAATCCTCCATTGTTTTTCAGGACGCTATGGCGGCTCTCATAGTAAAGGGTGACACTGTAGGACCTAAACAAAGAAACTACAACATCTTAGTAAATGAAGCAATACAAAACAATCCAACCCAGCAGTTAGCCCCAATCAATTACAAAGACTCTGATTTGGATAACCTATTTAAAATTGATATAGCATGTAACACTAGAAATGTCGAATACATTCTAGATGTTCTCAAATGCGAGGACATGCTATACGTATCACGGGTTATCAAGCGATCCACGTGGCTGATAACCGATAAGCAATACTCATACATTATTAATCCCGACTACTTGCACAATCAACTTCATCCACATATGACATCGAAGGCTTTTAATAAACTCATTTTACACATTAGGCTGAATTTGAAAGACGAAAAACGAGTTGAAGAATTTTTCAACTATTACGAGCAAAGAGATTTGAAAATATCACTTAAATGGCTTCTGCATTGCTCCGTTCCCTTTATTGAGAATATTATCCGAAAACATGCAAACGATATACCAACGTACTTATTGAAACGGCTATATGGAAAATCCATTACTATTCTGGAAATAATTTTACAAAATCATACTCTTTGGTATTATAAAGACGACTTAATAATTCCGGGAAAGTTTCTTTTGAATAGAGACCTCGAAAAGTTCCTGGATATTACAGAATCAATAAATGGAGGCGGAAGTATAAACTTCGGTTCAAAATACACCAGAAGAGTGATGGAAAAAAATCCTACAAGAGTAATGAATAATCTTGAAAAATACGTTGAATTCCTTGATATTCCAACTTTTGCAAAATATTTAAGAAAAGAAGAAGTTAAGGACTTTATTTTAAATCACATCAAAAATAAGAAAACGCGTTTTTGGTTCACGTATAAAAAAATTAAATACTTTCTGAACCGATTGCCATTCGAGGAAAGATTTGATTTTGTTAATAAGTTTTTTATAGAAAAATCATATAGAGACGAGAATATATCAAAAGAAACATTGGATGAGATAGTAGAGGACTGTAATCTACCTGTTAAATTTAACTTATCATCAACAAAAAATATATGGAGTTGGTACGTTTATGCACCATTTGATAAAACTTTCGAAGATTTGAAACAATTGATTCGAAAGGAATCAAATCCCACTGATAGAATATGGATATTGCGTACAATGCTTACATGCGCTGGCAGTGATCAGAAAAATATACGTACATTATTAAAATATTATTATGAGAATCATATGAATGAACCCTTTAAGTTTAAAGTACAGTTTGTGAACCATTTGGTTACCAAGACTGATACGCACAAGTACGATGAAGAATCTTTGCGATATTTGAACGATCTTTACAATAGCTTAGAGGTATTCACTAGATCCAAAGATAGCGTGGAAACGTGCGTGAAATCCATAATTTTACACAATACAATCCGCGGTGAAGAGATTTCCGAAATTATAGAAAATAAATTTAATTTTGACTATTTTATAAGATATGAATTTAGCGACTGTAAACACAAGTACAGTACTGAAGAAAGAGAAAAAATATTTAATTACTTCTACAAATATTACATTTCAAAATTTACAAGTGATATCACAATTGAAGAACATATTGATGAGGCTGTCGCCATCCTTATAAAAGTTTTAGAACTTCTCGATAAATGGGACAAAGACCTTAAGGATTATCCATTCATCCTGCAGAAAATTAAACATTTTATAACCATAAAAAAAGAAAACTCTTGGAAATGTGATCTATCTGGTATATATCACTTCAAAAAATCCTGGAGAAGACTTCTATTTCCAGAATCAATTATTTTAAGTCCCGCTCAAGACACCTGCATTAACGCGCTTAAACATGATCCAGAGCTATTGGGAACTTATAGAAAAGAAATAAATTCATCCATAAATGATGACGTATCATTTAACAGGTTTCTTAAGAAAATACGAATTGATTGGCACCGATCTTTAGCAGACTCATTCAAAACAACTTTTGAAGAAAATCTTAACCAACAAAGCAGTCATAATACTTCGATAAAAGGACTCTGTACATTACTTTCACAAAATGAACTATTAGACTTTGTACAAAAATATGAGCCGAAAGAAGCAAAAATTTCACCCAAAGACTTCGATGACTTATTGGTCAGCATTCGTAAAAACATCGCTACATCTATGCATCTAGCAAGACCTCATCCCCCCTTAAATGTTGCATTATTATACGCCAAAGGAGATTATTTGCAATATATGTTACCTTCATTAAACGCAATATTTTATAACATAAGTTCCACACACATTTGTGAAAATGTAACGGATCTTCTTAATACACCAGTATCCTTACAAAAGCATGCCATTCGAGTTGCATTTTCTAAGATAAATGATCACAAAGTACTTAAAAATATATTTTCAGAATTTTGGAAATCTAGTAAAAATAGAAGTATAAGAAAGGATATTTTTTGCGAGACTTATAAGATGCTTTGTAGAGAAAGAGATGAAACGATTATTTTAGACGTATGGGAGTTGTTAAATACATTTATCGATTCACTAAATTATGACGAAAATAAGAAAATATACTTAACTCTGAGCAAAGTTGAAAAAATACCTCTTTCTGTTAGAGCGCCTTTCTGGATGAAGAGCTATGAATTTTTGAAAAAAGCGCCAGCTATTTTAAATTGTGAAAAGCATATTAGGGATTTAAACTTAAATATGAAAGACTTTATGGAGTTTTTAGACTGTGATTTTATGACAACAATATTTTTCGAAAATTTTGATAAAAAGTTTTCTACGCAGAAATATGATTTCTCCCATAAGATAGCTCTGTATTTACTGTCAACTAAGTCTGAATCAGTTCAAAGAGAGCGTAACGAAAAAATTTTTGTACCATTAGTAGAGAAAGCTGTGGCTATGTGGGATAGACAACATGAAAATAGCTACTACGCTCGAGATAATTTACGTGATATATTTGATTATATGTCTTCAGAATTCGAAGATTTAGTTTTGAAAAAAGAAATGGTGTTTCCTATAGCCGTGTATACTGATGTCCTGAATAAACTCCAAAGTACTTTATCGCTAAAAGAAAATTATGTGCTCTTGACATATATAAAGTTGTCTTTAGGACACATAAAAATTCAATATGACTTAAAAACTAAATGTGATGATTCAAAAGATAAAGTAGAAAAGTCTGAAGAATTAACAAATCTTAACAAAGATGCAGCCCCTGTCTTTGGCAGGTTGTGCTTAGATTACTTGAAGAACGATGTTGCAAATAATTGGTCATCAATTTACAGAATTTTTGCACACGTTTTAAATCTTATATTCGATCGGTATGTTCAAGTTAGCGACAATAATATGTTTAGATTGAGTGTATTTAAATGTTTCCTCAATAGCAAAGATTTCATCGAAGGACATTTATTGGTAATAGAACTGATGCCAAGATATAATTATTATACTAAAGACGATGAAAGAATTCTGAAACAAGAAATTTTAGAAGAAATCCGCTTACATCCTTCAGAAGAAATCGCAATGCATTATTGGTTTGCACGGAAGTACGATGAAGATTATTATTGATCATTTGAATATAATGTGTGTATAATACCCTCCTAAATGAGCTTACCTTTGGAATTGCATTTGGAAAGACTATCATTTTGTATAAGGCCTTGGCTCTTTATAAAACTCATAGATTTTTTAAACTCAATCGTTTTGTATAGGTACAGTTATTTTATAATTAAACCATAGGTACTAAAATTCTAGATCAATGATTAAACCTCTTTTTACTTAATTTGTAGTTTTTATTATTATAGTGTTTTTTTTTTTTTTTTTATCCAGTACAAGTTAGCCCTTGACTGCGATCTCACCTGATGGTAAGTGATGATGCAGTCTAAGATGGTAGCGGGCTAACCTGTTAGGGGCATGGCAGTTATATTAAACCCATACCCCTATTCGGTTTCTACACGGCATCGTACCGGAACGCTAAATCGCTTGGCGGCACGTCTTTGCCGGTAGGGTGGTAACTAGCCACGGCCGAAGCCTCCCACCAGGCCAGACCGAGGAAAATTCAGAAATTATAAATTCTCAAATTGACCCTGCCGGGGATCGAACCCGGGACCTCCGCACGTTAAGGCAACGGCGCTACACACTACGCCACGGAGGTCGTCGTCGTGGTTTAACCACACTTCTAGTTTGTAAACCAAATTGCGGAACCGGCAGGATATGAAACTGCGTCTCTTCTCCCCTAAACCTCCTCCTCGTCTAAACCTCGTTTTCGATAGGAGAAAATGACCCACGACACGTGACAGAGATGTCGGACGATGTTGGAAGATGTCGACTTATATGTCGCTAGACATCTTTTATCACGACCTTTTGCCAATTATGCCCTTGCTGCCAATTATGTTTAACACAATCTCTGGTCTAAAATGACATCTCTCATCTGGTCCTCATTCCTTTCCGCAAGGAGTATCATGAAAGGGATTCTGATATAATTAAAGCTGTCATTTAAGTTTAGTTAAGAGATTGTGCAAAACAGAATTAGCCTTATTGTTGCCAGACGTGTCGTACGATGTCAGGCGAAGTTGAACGACGTTGCCCGACTTCTCTAGCAACACGTATTGCGAGACATTTATCCTCTAGTCTAGTGGAACGATTCTAGAATGGCATACACTGAAAACAAACATTATATTAAGACACTAGCTGATGCCCGCGACTCCGTCCGCGTGGAGGTATGAAAAATAGATAGTAGCCGATTCTCAGACCTACTGAATATGCTCACAAAATTTCATGAGAATCGGTCAAGCCGTTTCGGAGGAGCATGGGAACGAAAACTGTGACACGAGAATTTTATATATAAGATATTATATTATCAAAGATGCATCATAGAAGAAAACTTTAGAAAATAAATTATTTGACAGAATAAAACGATTAAACAAATAAAAATCATTCTCTAATTTAAATTACATACATGATAACGTTTTACATTTGCACAGCTCACTAATATTACTACAGTGCATGTATTACAAACAATTTAAAAAGAAAAACAAGTTTTGTCGCTTCATTTGTTGCTATTAAATGCTTTGGTGTAGCAGGAAAACTTAATTTGAATATACGCCGCGATTTCATAAGGTACATTTTTGAATATCTGCACTTTTTGGGTAGTTTTATAAAATAAAGTTGCTGTTGGAACGAATGTTCCTTATTGCGCGTTGCGAAAGGGGGCCAGACGGAAAAAATTAAGATAAAAAGTTGTAACGACACTTTTTACCATTTTTTGATTGAGAAAATATATTGAAATTTGAGCAGTCCGCATATCGCCTCCGTGGCGGAATGGGCTGCGCGTTGAGCTGTTAACGGTTGGTGGTTCGAGCCCACCCGGGGGCGCAACAACGTTTTAGTTTTTTTTTAAGAAAGAGTAATAGTTAGGAACCAGACCTGCAGCTCGTGGAAACCAGAAACCAGGTGAGCTCGAGGGAATTCATTACCCACCCGCTCCAAACTACCCGTGCTTAGGCTCAATCTACTCAGCTCGCCCGGCACTAACCTAACCTAACCTAACCCAACCCCCGGGAAAAACTACCCCACTCCCCCCTCCAACCGCTGCACCCTCCACTGCTTCCTGAAGCAACTGAGCTTACGTGGGCTCTGTTGACAGAAGGGTAGTCCCCCTTTATAACCCATTTGACACCAAAACCTTGGACTAACCAACCCCCCCAACCCCCCAAAAACTTCAACCACCGGAATCGCCCCCCCCACGGCACCGCCCCCGGACCCCCCTTTTCTGATATCATGAATCGTCTCCCGACGAACCAAACCCCCCCCCCCCCCCCACTTTTAGTGCCAAAACCCCCGCGGGCTATAACTCAGGAACTATTACATCTAGACCCCCCCAGGTTTGGGTTCATTCGACGCGCCAGGAAAAAAGGAAACTTATGGCCCCAGCACATTTCCAAAATTTCCCCTGTACGAGCCGTTTTGCCCAAAAATATTTTCGGAGCCGTGTGGCGTGCGCGTGTTTCTCTGTGTAAATTTGATTACAATTCTTTCACTAATTAATCGAAAGGAACTTCGTTCCACCGTGTGTCCCTTGACACCTCGCAAGTTTTTATATCCGTTTTTAGGGTTCCGTACCTCAAAAGGAAAAAACGGAACACTGATAGGATCACTTCGTTGTCCGTCCGTCTGTGTGTCAAGAACCTTTTTCTCAGGAATGCATGGAGTTATCAAGCTGAAATTCATATCAAGTACTCAAATCTACTGTCCCTTGGAGCTGTGAAAAAATCAAACTTCAAAGCCAACACAATCAAAAGATACAGCCGTTTATGCTGCAAATTTTGGAATTTTCTTGCACTTGCAACGGAATCAAAACCTACAGGGTACTTCCCGTGAACTCAGAATGTTGGAACTTTGTACGAAGCAACGTCTTATAGCACAGATATAGGAAGAATTGCGAAAAACATAAATTTTTAGTAACATCAAATAATAAAAATATTTTTATGCAAATTTTTGACACTCGCAAGGGAATCAAAACCTACAGGCTACTTCCCGTGAACTCGGAATTTTGAAACTTGGTACGAAGCAACGTCTTATAGCACAGATATAGGAAGAATTGCGAAAAATATAAATTTTTAGTTACCTACATCATAATATAATAAAAATATTTTTATGCAAATTTTCGACACTCGCAAGGGAATCAAAACCTACAGGGTACTTCCCGTGAACTCAGAATCTTGAGACTTGGTACGGAGCAACGACTTATAGCACATATATAGGAATAATTGCAAAAAACATAAATTTTTAGTTACATCATAAGTATAATAAAAATATTTTTAATAATTTTAAACTTACTTTATCCCTTTCCTCATGAACGCGTAGAGGTATTAAATTGAAATTCATATAAAGCCTGACGCGTCAACTTTGCCTATCTTTGTTATACCTACTCGCCCGACTTCAACATAGAGTGTAGAAATCAAAATTATTTTTAACTTTACAGTGGCTTTGGAAGTAGATTTTTTGGAAAGAATTTTTTTTTAACTTTATAGTGTACCTACTCTTAATCCCCACGGCTTAGGAGTGCAGTACCCTGCAGCATCAGAGTTGAGGAGTTGGGACTTGGGTTTAAGCATGAAGTTGTTGCTTGACACCTACAATATGAATTCACTATTAAAAAATCCTAAATCGCTATTTTTAAGGAGTTCTGTACCATGCAGCATCAGGGTTGAGGAGATGGGACGCAGAGTTGAATCGTATACACGTGACTTGATACCTATTACCTACTATATTATGAATTCACCATCAAAACTTCCTCACTCCCTAGTTTTGAGTCGTAGGTATACCTACAGCATCAGGATTGAAGATTTGGAGAAATAATTTTTTATGGGACCACCTCGCGAGCTTCCTCTAACCACTGAAAAAAATTATTTCAAATCGGTTTGGTTCTCCTTCTTTCTGCTTCTACCCTATAATTTTAATCGCTTTCGATAGAGCGTTAACCATTAAAAATGATAGAAAGATTATAGACACTTAAGCCACGCGGACGAAGTCGCGGGCACCATCTAGTTAGAAAATACATTATTTGAGGACGACAATAGAATAAAACGACTAAACAAATAAAAATCATTCTCTAATTTAAATTACATACATAACGTTTTATATTTACACAGTCCACTAAAATAACCATAGTGCATTTATTATAAACAATTTAAAAAGAAAAACAAGTTTTGTCGCTTCATTTCTTTCAATTAAATATTTTGATGTGGCCGGAAAACTTAATTTGCATGTACGCTACATTTTCTTAAGGTGCATTTTTGAATAACTGAACTTGTTCGGGCAGTTTTATAAAATAAACTTGCTGTTATTTCCATTTTTTTATCGTAAGGTTATTTAACTGCTATAGTTTAGAATGAAATGTCACATACAATATTATCTAACTATAGTTATTTAAATAAAATATGTAACAATAAATAAAATACTTTTATGTTTCAAAAACCCTCGCGTTTATATTTACGTTTTTTTTTAACCCGTTATGATATTTGAAACAAAGTAACCTTAACTAAATAGTAAGTTTGTTTTGGAAATAAATAACTTATAATTTCACATTATAATTTGTTTAAATAACCAGTCAAATATACACACATACATATTTGTTCCGTTTGCCGTGGAGACCCTGGGGCCATGGAGTCTTAGTGCAAAAATTTTTTTACGAGATATTTCACCGCAGTTAATTGCCTCATCTGGTGACAGGAGGACTGGCTCATTTTTTGCGCAAAGGTGATATCAGTTTGGCTGTCCAGAGCGGAAATGCAGCCAGCAGTCTTGCCACCATTCCACACGGACATGATTGATATAGTAATTAGGTTAGGCTAGCTAGTATTAAGTTCTATTGTATTATTTTCAATAAATGTAAAAAAAACAGCCAATTAGTAATTATAATTAATTAATAAAAATGCCTGTTTAGCATTTTGATTTCCGGATTTTTCAGACTAAAGTAATATAAATATTCTAGTACCATACCGCTTATCCGGAATCACAAAGTTATTTTCAAAAAAAAGGCGCCTTAATTATTGCATTTAATCTGTAAATAAATAAACGGATACCTGTGACTGTGTGATTGTAACTTAGGCATTTTAGGGTATTTTAAATTCAAATAATAATTTTTCGAATTCCCGTCAATATTTCACTTTCTTTTTAGTTTAATTGTCTGCTAATTGCGTCCGATATTTCGAATAAAAATAACAAGTTTTTTCTCACACTTTATTCAGGTAAGTCGCGACATTATTTAATTACTCGATAGTCGTCATGAAATTAATTCGATTCGTTACCTATTTCCGGAATTACCAGACAATCATTCGGAAAAATTTAATAATCCGGACATGCGTCCAGCTCTAGGAACTGCTCCAGATTTTTATTCAAGTGCGCGACCAGAATCCTTTATCGTAAGCCAATAATTTCATATCATTTAATTTGATTTTGTTTAGGTAATTATTATGTTGTAAATAAAAACATGAATTTTATAAATTCCAACTAAAATATTTACTCTTCAAAATTTTATCTGCGGTTTTCGTTCGAAAACAAATAGGCGATAAAAATTTACTGTCACATTTATATTAAGTGATGACATTCATCATAGACCCCGATTCTATATCGATTTCCGGAACTGTCAGATTAGAGGTACAATAATCCGGATACGGATGCGTGCGCCATAACAGCTTCGGCGGCTTGTTTGATTTCAAGATGGCGGCGTGCGGCGTCCGACCAGGGCTGTGCTACGGCTCTGGGAGCGCCTTGCAGGAGGTTTACATAACGTAAGGCTATGGAAAGGTTACCGTGATCCATGTGATACCTGAAAAGACGTATGAAGTATTTTACTTTTAAAAGTTTACTGAAAAACTGTATGATGTGACCGTGTGAAACCAATTTATAATAGGCATACTGCATAATAACTCGTTATCAGTTTTATACACTTCTGTATCTACAGTCTAAACGCATAAAAATCCAACCTCCATCTCAAACCGAGTCCAGAACAAAAACTTGGTAAAATGGCGTCAAAATGCAACAGGTCGCAACACTTTGTCGGCGTGATAAATAAGTATACCTATACCAAATTACAGCTTTGTAGTACTACTTACTAAGTGTCTGAGCTAAGCCGCAGACACTGAGACAGACAGACGGACGGACGTGGTGAAACTATGTTTAAAGCGCAAAACACACAGCGAGCGGGCGCGGGTCGGGCGCGGCCCGGGTCGGTTGCACGGCTGGTTGAATTCCTTGTGTTTATATGGACGACATTACACAGAACGCGGCCGTAGGTGGGCGCGTGGCGGGTGACGCTGTGTGATGTCGTCCATATAAATACAAGGAATTCAACCCGCCGCGCACCCAATCCAGTCCGCGCCCGCTCCTTGTGTGATTTGCCCTAAAGGGTTCCTAGTTGACTACCCCTAAAAATGAAATTGATTTATTTAATTTTACTTCTATAGTATCAAAAGCTGCTCTCTCTTACCTGGCCCTTTGAATGATATCAAAAGTGTCCAATTTGGAAAAGTCTGTTGGTAGGTTGTCCAACTCATCCTTAGGTATTTCGGCCAACTGAAAGAGATGAAAAGAAACAACTCACTATAATAACACTCTAAGAAGAAAATCTATACTATATCTATCTCTGTGTCAAATTTCATTTAGATCCGTTCAGCCGTTCAAGCGTGATTGAGTAACAAACATCCATCCATCCATACATCCATCCATCCAAACTTTAACATTTGTTTTTAGTTAACGATTATGGAAAGAGAAACGTACTATGTAACTTGGCCAGGGGGGCTGGTATCTTCATTTATTAAACTGACCTTCTGGAAAAGTAGTTTGGATTGAAGCCACGAAAGGAAGTAAATAGGTAGAGTAGCACCCTCGCGTCCCACTAAAGCCACTTTAGCAGCTGTTTTTTCCACCTAATGAAAACAACAAATAAATAACATTAGATAAGAAAAATAAAAATATTAAAACTGTTTTTTGGAGTTTAGGTAGATCCTTTAGAATCGATTTGCAGATAAGCCTGGGGTATGAAAATTTATGGGGAGTAAAATCAAACTTTCTCAGTTACGTTATTTAACATAAAGTCAATGTTTTCATGGTAACACTTGTTTATCTTTCCATGACTATGTAATGTATTTTGATGAATATAAATTATATAATTAATATATATAAATAAATGTATATATTTTATAATCGTTCGTAGAGAATAAACTCCAGTCGTGCGTCGGAACTGACACACACAGTTTTTATCTCTAAGAACTTGTTTAATAGTGTTTTTTTATCCCACTACAAGTTAGCCCTTGACTGCGAGCTCACCTGATGGTAATTGGTAAGTGATCATGCAGTCAAAGATGGTAGCGGACTAACCTGGGGTAGCAGTAATATTAAACCACCCCTAGTCGGTTTCTACGCGACATCGTACCTAAAACCTCGTCGCTAAAAGGTCTTAGCAGTACATCTTTACCGATATAGCCACGGTCGAAGCCTCTCACAAGACCAGAGCAGAGAAAATTTAGAAATTTTTAATTCCCACACTGACCCTGCCGGGAATCCCGGCACCTCCCACGTTAAGGCAACAATGCTCAACACTGCGCCAGGTCGTCAGGTAGTAAATAGCTGACGGCCGCGACTTCTTCCACGTAGAACAAGTTTTTTGAATTCCCACGGGAGCTCATAAATTTTCCGGGATAAAAAGTAGCCTATGTCACTCTCCAGGTCCTCAACTATACCCATGCAAAAATCACGTTGATCCGTTGCTCTTTTAAGGCGTAGTCGAAGGACAAACCAACACACATTCGCATGATTCTTCAGTACATGTGTTTGAAACTTAACCCCGGCTGGACCGATTTTGATAATAGTGCGTGTTGGAGTGGGTCCCTGGGTGGTTTAGATTCACAATTGGACCCGATCGGGGGCGCTGCAATCGGGTTCTAGGATAAGCCCCACAAGCCAAGTTACATACGTTTTGTGTCTATTCTCTTTCTATAATCTTTAATGCTTTAGCAGAGAAAAAAAAGTGAATCGTCTATGGTTAGCGTTTTAATCGCTATCGCTAAAGCGTTAACAATATTATAATATTGTTCTAGTCGTTCTATAGAACGACTAGATGATGCCCGCGACTTCGTCCGCGTTGATTAAGTTTTTTTGTATTCCCGCGGGAACTCCATAATTTTCCGGGATAAAAAGTATCCATCCTGGGACACATACTATCCGTATACTAAATTTCATCCAAATGGGTTGGACAGATGGGCCGGGAAAGCGTAGCAGTCAGACAGACTGACACACTTTCGCATTAATAATATTAGTATGGATTATAGACACAAAACATATTGTGTAACTTGGCCAGGGGGTCTGGGCAGGATAACGTGTGCAGGGCTCGCTAGTTTAATAATAAAATGTTATTACCGTATCGAATCTATCCCTCAACGTCTTTTCCGTGACTATTCCCTTCTCTCGTACTTCAGGGTTGATGCCCTTTAATACTGTTTGCACTAGTGTGTCGTCTTTGCCTGCAAACAAATATTTGGCTTCAGTAAGACAATCATTTTTAGGGTTCGTTAGCATAACAAGAAAGTCTTTAAAGTTTCATACATTCCGGCTGTCTTACTGTCTGTCTGTTTACTTTTTTTTGAACCGAGCAAATTATAAAAACCGGTCAAGTCACAAGTGCGAGTCAGACTCGCTTACAAAAGGTTCCATACCGCCATAAAATATAAATTATTTAAGTAAATAACAAGAAAGATGTCATAACAACACGTAATCAACTATGCGCTGACAACGAAGTGATGCTTTAAGTCAAGTGAAAAAAGGACCTTTTTTCCTCTTGAGGTACGGAACCCTAAAAATCACACTGTATATGTCACCGTAAAATTGCAAAAACCGTCAGATTGCAATCTAACGATTTTTATCTCGATAGATTGTAAACTGTCGACAGATTGTGAACCGTTCAATGTTCTGAGCATCAATTTTTGAAATATTCATCATTGTATTTATATTTTCTCATCTCTTTCTTGTAGGTTAGGTTAGGGTTCGACATAAAATATTATAATCAGTCCTGCCGCCGGGCACTTAGGTTCTATTAGGTTAATATACCTAATAGATTACAATCTACCGAAAAATAATGCGTTAAATTGTAATCTTTCGACATTTTACAATCTCGCTAGACATATTACAATCCAACGGTTTTCACGGTGACCAATCATTTCGCAAAAAACAAATAACAAATTTTCATTTCACAAACAACGTTTCCCAAAATTATGAATCATATATTAATCGTTATAAAACTTTTGGTCCTATAAATAATTCACTTGACAAAAAAGACGTGTGGCACTCTGAGACTGCCGCGGTAAAGCTATTGCATAGCATTTTTATCAACTTACCTAACACTTTGGTTGCTATGACTACCCGCGTTGCTGACTTCAAATTATTGAAAATAAAAAGGCCATTTTTATGAAAAGATGATTTGGATTAAAAAGGCGAAATAATAATTTTCAATAATTTGAAGTCAACAAAACGAGTAGTCATAGCAACCAAAGTGTTAGGTTTTTTTGTAACGGAATTTCTGGATTCGGTCTCCACGCTCAAAGCCCGCGATAGAAGCTATGCAATAGCCTAACAATTAACAGACAAATTATCATTTCATAAAATATAATTTGACAAACAATTGATTTATAAATCGTGTTATTAAATAACACAAACATAATGATAAAACAACGTAACGCATATATTTCTTTTTTGATAAAATGAATTGTTTGGTAAATACTGTAAGTCTTCTGGCGTAGCCCGTTTTAAAAAGTTGACATTCTTGGGTCGAAATCTGAGCACTCAGACTCCACGCAGTCTTGTCTGTCCTACCCCTAGAGTGTTTTTGTAAAGAGCATAGCCAGAAGCTGGCGAAGGAGGTCCTGAACGAAGGTCGATTGATTTTCCTAGCTTCTCCACTTCCTTTTTAGGCACCACTCCCGCTCATGCAAGAGCGAGCGAAGCGAGCTCGGCACTGGGGGCACTCCGACTCGGATAGTTTAGGTGGTTATTTCCTTTTTATACCACGCAGAAATAAGGAGCTCCTTATTCCTTATTTATATTTTATATATAACAATTTATATTTTAATATTTTGCAAAATTACGAATTTGAAGAATGAATTATTTTATGAAATAATACATAAGTAAATGTCATTTTTACATTCAGCACGTTTGCAAAGTAAAGTATTTGTGAAATGAGTATTTGTCAAATCATCTTTTAATAAAATATATGTTTGTGGAATACGACGTTGGTGAAATGATTAGTTTTTGAAACGTTTTTTGTGAAATGATCATTTGTTAAATGTTTTTTGCGAAACATTAGTGAACCCTCCGAGGCACGGGGGTGAAACACCGCCAACTTCCAACTCCGGGCTGGCACTGAAAATTTCTTAATTGAAAAACCAATACCTAACTTTTATGCCCGACCGGGAATCGAACCCAGGAGGACCTCATGATCCGCAGTAATATAGCTAATATATGTTGTTCGCACCACCTATGTATTAGTTGTCTGTGGTCGCTGTGACAGATGAATACTTTGTGAACGTAGCTAGCTTGCCGCGCTTTTTGATAAAACTTTGGTTTTGACAGTTCGAGACAGAGTTCAAGATTGGTTTTTGCTAGCGGCCGCGCCTCGAATTGTTGATTGTAAAAATAAGCTTTTCTTTGTAATCCGTATTGTTAGAACCTCGCTATAGCTTAAGGTTCCCGCGAGAAATTAGCTTCTAGTTATTTCGGTACTAAATAAAGACTTACTTGTTGTACTGAGTGACAATTATAGTTGTGTGGCCACGTTGACACCTGCCGGCTGCAAACTGTGTATAATTCCGTAAATAGTTAACCTAAGCAGCTTTTGGACGAACTTTGAGTGCGGTGCTGTGTGAGTTGTGATTGACGGTTTTGAAGCCAGAAGCCACAGGCCGAAAAGCAATACCTTCTCATTCCTGACCTTTCCTAACCTGTAACCTACATTCTTCCTTATCGAGGAGCCGTGGTCACCTTGGACTCTGTAAGTGCATAGCATAAGTTTAAATCTATCAATACTTTAGTTATCTAAGTTAAGCCGAAACAGTTCTGTCCGCATTTGGCCCTGAGCCAATGGTCTAAGAGGCTCGAATCCAGCTGATGGGCCCCTGGAACAGCGTCTTAGGGTTGTAGCATTGGACCAGGTTGAAGCCCCAACATATGTATATGTCACCTTAAGATTGTGAAAACCGGTTCACTAATGTTTCGCAAAAAACACTTAACAATTAACGATCATTTCACAAAAAACGTTTCAAAAAAAAGTTAGGTAGTTTTTCAATTAAGAAATTTTCAGTGCCAGCCCGGAGTTGGAAGTTGGCGGTGTTTCACCCCCGTGCCTCGGAGAGCACATTAAGCCGTCGGTCCCGGTTATTATCACTAACATGATAATAGTCGTTAAAGCCCGCCAACCCGCATTGGAGCAGCGTGGTGGGTCTAAGCTCTAATTCCCTATGACAGTGGAGGCCTGTGCCCAGCAGTGGGATGTTAATAGGCTGTAGTGGTGGTGGAACTGAAGTGTTACCAGCGGCTTCGAGCGCCTTGATCTCGTTGTCGAGCCTAGTTTCGGGCGTGCTCCGCCTGGTGGCAGCGTGTAACGCTTCTGCGGCCGCCCATAGGGACTGTGAGCGACGCGCCTCCGCTTCCGCTTTCGCTCGCTCTGTGCGAACACACTTCACTTGTGATATTTATATAAACTAGTGGTTCGCCCCGAACTGAGACCTCGCGGTATCCATAAAACGAATAAACTTTTACAGAGCGCCATCTATTGACGTCATTGTGAAGTTCTGTTAAAAATACTGAAGCTCATTAAAAATTAAATAATTTCGTATCCTTATAATATTTATCTAATTTTAGTATTGTTGTTCAAGTACAGTACAGGATATAAATTAAATATTTGATCAAGTTTCAGGCTCAGCCTTTCAGAAAAGTGAGAGTTGTTAGGTCAACTTTGGACGTTAGAAAATCTCCACTTTGAAAGCCCCCATTTCGTCAATTTTAGGGGAAATTAAAAAAAAAAATTTTTTTGGACTCTATTCCTAATTATTTTTAAAATGATATACCGCAACCCTATGTAACGCTATAAAAATATTTTACTTCGCATTCGCTTCTATGAGAGCCCCCCTGAAATAAAGATTTTTACAACTTTTTAAGCCATATTAGGCTGGAGGCCATCGGTTTACATATTATATTTATATTTGAAGTAATTACGTTCAGTAATTCAGAAGTTATAAGGCTCTGACAGACGGACGGACGGACGGACAAGTGCAAATTCACTCAAGTAGACTCAGAGAATTTCGCTTCGCTCAGTCAATTAAAAAATTGGCAGTCATAGAGACTGCCGATAGAAGTGTTTTTTTAAAATATAAACCTTAAAACTAAGGCATTTAAGTTTAATTACGAATGTAGTATATTTGTATTTAAGACCTTTTGTCTTCGTAACAACGCGAGCATGGGGCAGCGAGGTGTCGGTGACGCGAATCTACAAATTAACCCCCTACCAAAAAGTGCTCAACGCGGCTAAAGAAGTTTTCACTTCAATAAAAGCTCTTCCAGTCGTCGCCGTCGTTGTCTCAACCTATGACGTCCACAGCTGGACGAAGGTCTCCTGCATGGATCGCCAAAGAGCAGTTTTGTGCCGCTTGTTTCCAGCGGCTCCCAGCTACACGCTTGAGATCGTCCGTCCACCTAGTGGGGGGTCGTCCAACGCTGCGCTTCCCGGCGCGAGGCCGCCATTCAAGCACTTTGGGACCCCAACGCCTATCGGTTCTACGAACTATGTGCCCCGCCCGTTGCCACTTGAGCTTGGCGACTCTTCGAGCTATATCGGTTACTCTGGTTCGCCTATTGATCTCCTCATTTCTGATTTAATCACGTAGGGATCCTCCAAAATTCCTCGGTGCCTGAAGGCGAAAGTTTTCGAACAGTGCGTGTTTCCAGTGATGAATTACGGCTCCGAAACATGGTCGCTTACTATGGACCTGATAAGAAGGCTCAGGGTCACTCAGCTGGCGATGAAAAGAGTTATGCTTATTTCCAGTATTGTTAGGTAAATGTCCCGACCGAATTTCGGCCACGGCGGCCTATCTCCAGAGAGATTAGCCATCTACGCGGGAGATATTATGGTGCATCGGGAGGACATTATTAATGTTTGAGTTGTAGAAGGAATTAATGTGATGATACTAGTTTTTGACTCACTTTTGAGCGTCTGTTCGATGGCCTGCAATTTTCCCGCCATAGCAGCAAGCTCCTTTTTGAACGTGACCCGCTCCTTCTCCACTTGTTCAGACACCGAGCGACTGAATTTGCCCAGTACCTAATAAAACATACAGAGCCTGATTCAAAAGAACATTCCTAAATAGTCTCTTAACAGAAAAAAACTGATGTTGCGTTTTCGGCATCAGGTCACTACTTTACTTACGATTTTACTTTAATTATGACTTCAATTACAATATTATACTTCAACTTAGCAATTCACACAACACAGCCGCAACGCCATTATATGCCACAGATCAATATTTAACGCCATTACAGAATAACATAGACCAGTATTGCCACCGTCGACTACACAAAGACGTAGAGTCCAAAATTGGGTATTTCACAACTAGTCAAATCAGCAACTTTTTCTCAAACGTCAAAACGCGTGCTTAGTATGGGATTTTGTATGAAATTATGAACTGTGACGTCATCAAAGTTCGACGCACTTTTTTTACTTTAATCGATAGTTTAAAATGGTTGTTCAACATAAAACTATCAGGGGACGTGAATATGACGACTTTTGGGAGAACCTTTATTTAATTATCACTAAAAAATAAAATTTATTTCGCTAGTAGTCAAATACCCAATTATTGCCTCTCAGACTGAACCTAACACAATTAATCATATGTTCATATTATACCTCTTTTTCCTTTTTAGCGAGTCTGTCCTGTATAACTTCCTGCTGTATTTCAAACTGTTTCTTCAGCTGCTCTTTTAGCTTCCTATTCGCTTCCGCTTGAATCTCCAAACTCTACGACAAACACATTACGTAAATATTTCGTCTATACTAATACTAATTTCGTGGTATTCCGAACCAGTGGTAGATTCACTCGACGATTCAAAAGTACTTGTAAAAGTTTATTTGAATAAAAATCATTTGAATTTTGAATTTTTGAATACTAATCTATACTAATATTATTAAGAGGTAAAGTTTGTGAGTTTGTGAGGTTGTAGGGGGTAATCTCTGGATCTACTGAACCGATTTTGAAAATTCTGGTACTAATACACCACATTATTTGTGAGTGTCAGAGGCTATATATTAAATTATTAAAAATTAGGGAGTTCCCGTGGGAATACAAAAAACTTATTTCACGCGGACGAAGTCGCGGGCATCTGCTAGTTTATTATAACTTCTTAGTAACAAATTACAATATTAAATAAATATATTAAATAAATACAATACTAAATAGCCATTAATACAATCCCGGTGGTCACATACTCGCTAATAGATGGCGCTACTAGTAGTATAAGAAGAATCCCAACCAAGTGGCCGGGTTTGAATCGCGCTATCGAAATTTTCCATCATGTAACACCAAGAAATCAATTCTTATGTTATTAATTTGATTAATACGTATTAAATTTAATTGTTTTCTATTTATTTATATAAAAAAAGATAAATTATAGATTAGTTAACAAGCAAAGGAACATAAAATATAAAGTTCAAAAAGTAAAAGGGGTATTTTTAAGGATTTCTGGACCAGATTACTTTAGAAATAAGACCGCCTTTGTACCCTGCTGTATTATCTTCTTTTTTGTTTATTGTTTCTGTTTTAAGTGTGTAAAGATAAATAAATAGTTTTATCTAAATACAAAATTGGTTTTTAACTCTTTACCTTCTTCTGGTATTCCTTCTCCTTTTCTAACCTTTCCCTCTTGATCATGTCTTCCACTTTTGCTTCAATGATGGCTTTCTCGTCGTGAACTAGACAACAAATCACATACTTCATCATCATCATAAGCTCATGACTCCATCGCTCCGCCTCAAGAAGGTCCGAAGGCCGTTCGTGGGAATGAGCATTCTATTTTGTAACAAAATAACACAACCTATCTTAAACTAACCTTTACACAAGTTTAAGAAATCCATTAAAAGTATACTCCTATAAAAGCTTATTTATACTGTTGAAGATTACGTAAATGACAAAGGAGCATGGATTTGACTCGCTCCAGCAATGCTAAGGACAGCTGTTACTTAATGTATTCTACAAATTAATAAAATTGTATTATTATTTTTTCAAAAGAGCAACCGCCGAGTTTCTTGCTGGTATTTCTCGGTAGGAATGACATTCCGAACCAGTAGTAGATTCACTCGACGATTCAAAAGACTTGTAAAAGTTTATTTGAATAAAAATCATTTGAATTTTGAATCATCATCACATCCCACTACTGAGCGAGTGTTTTCTCTCTGGGGCCATACTGCTCACTCTTTAAACCATATTGTTTCATTATTGTGTTTTAGAATTATAATCCTTATTTTAGGAACGTCAACGTATGTGACATCAAACTGACATTTTGAGTAATATTGCTTAAGTATTGCTTTAAGCGTTGGCAGTACGGCCCCTGATTGAGAAGGTAAACCTTCTCCAACTGCCTGTGTTAAAATAAATCACAAAAACAGCCCCTTACATTTGAAGCTTTTCATTCGTTATATTTCTACCTACCGTCCCGCCATTTTTTTTATCCTATACTAGCTGATGCGCGCGACTTCGTCCGCGTGGTATAAGTTTTTTTGATTCTCCTTATTTTTCGGGATAAAATGCAGCCTATGTCACTCTCCAGGTTCTCAACTATAACCCATACCAAAAATCACGTCGATCCGTTACTCCGTTGCGGCGTGATTGATGGACAAACCAACAAACAAACACACTTTCGCATTTATTATATTAGTATGATTTTCGTAATTTTTTATCTGATTCATATATTATTATTAAATTTAGTTTTAATTTGATTTTAAAGTAGGTATTTCATAGTTTCAATTTGATATTATTGTTATACATATGTTACTCGCTGATAACGTAGCATTCTATAGGTGAAAGAATTTTTAAAATTGGTTGAGTACTTTTTGAGTTTATCCATTACAAACAAACAATCAAATCTTTTCTCCTTATATTACTATTTTCACTGTGTTTTATAATTTGACTGTCGCTATAAATCTACATCATCATCCATCACTACAGCCTATTAACGTCCCACTGCTGGGCACAGGCCTCCACTCTCATAGGAGAGCGGGAATTAGAGCTTAGACCCACCACGCTGCTCCAATGCGGGTTGGCGGGCTTTAACGACTATTATCATGTTAGTGATAATAACCGGGACCGACGGCTTAACGTGCTCTCCGAGGCACGGGGGTGAAACACCGCCAACTTCCAACTCCGGGCTGGCACTGAGAATTTCTTAATTGAAAAACCCAATACCTAACTTTTTATGCCCGACCGGGAATCGAACCCAGGACCTCGTGATCCGCAGTCGACTATGCTAACTAGACCAACGAGGCAGTATAAAATCTACATACTCAGTTAAAAACGTGGCTGGCCCTCATTGTTTAAAATAAGCCGACAACTCCTTAGTCTAGTCTTAAAAATAATAAAAATGCTTACATTCGATGGCCCTGTTTATTTTCAATTCCCTTATCGTTTGAAGTTCGGCGATTTCGTTTTGTAAATATTGAATCTGAAATCAACAAAAATAATGTTTAAATTCCATGAGGGAATACATAAATTCTAATTCATATAAACTTTTACAAGTGCTTTTTAATCGTCGAGTGAATTTACCACTGGTTCGGAATACCATTCCTACCGAGAATACTACTACATAGGCTACTTTTCATTTCAGAAAACTAAAGAGTTCCCGCAAGTACCAAATAAACATCAATCCACAGGGACGAAGTCGCGGGCATCACCTAGTCTATGTCTATACTAATATAATAAATGCGAAAGTTTGGATGGATGGATGTATGGATGTATGGATGTGTGTATGTTTAGCAGTTCTGGCTGATTGAGTAACAAACATCCATCCATCTAAACATTCGCATTTATAGTAATCAACGACCTCAATTTACATAGACGGGCCCCGTCAAACAAAGAATGCGGACTTATTATACTATCACCATCTAGTCTGAAAAGCGCTATGGCGGGGACAAGGACAGGCTTATAAAGGTGAGGGGCAATCCCTACAAGTCGGACGCCCAACTTTTTTCTATGAAAGGGCCCATCTAGTACATACATATATACCGATGTTTATAATATTAGTAGGTATGGATTTGTGGAGATATTCTGACCTGTTTCAAAGTGTACATCAGCAGAAGGTCGGTATCCCCTTTGATCTCCAGCTGGCGAGAGCTGAGGTCCAGACCTGGAAACAACATTTGCAGCTCTTCTTTGTATGCTTTACGGGCTTGGTCCACCTGTAGATACATAACTTGTTAGTTTTGCAGCTGATCTGTCAATCATTTGCTAATATTTCATTTGATATCATCATCATCATTTCAACACATTGATGTTGGCCCATCACTAAACATGGGTCACCTCTCTGAATGAGAAGGAATTGAAATGAAAGATCAAATTTTATTAATCTTTTCTAAGACAGCCCTGACACTAAACAGTGTGATGTAACTCCGAACAACGCCATCTAGCGTGTAACGCACATGTAGATAGTCACAGAGGTACTTTATGGTATAGAGTAGTACTATCGCACCGCACTTTTTGTGCGCGGCGTAGGCAAGTGAACTATAGCTACTAATATTTATAGACATGTAAAAAATAGGGATGGGCAATAGTACGCTGCAAGTGCAAAATCGATAAAATACATCTGATCGGTACGGTACCTATTGTTTGTGTGTTTGTACCCTATCACAGTAATATTGTTAATGTGGAAGTGTGTTTGTTTGTTGGTTTGTCCTTCAATCACGCCTCAATAGAGCTACGCAAGACGTGATTTTTTGCATGGGTATAGTTGAGGACGTGGAGAGTGATATTTATCCCAGAAAATTAAAGCGGTTTCGTGGGAATTAAAAAAAACATAACACGCGGATTAAGCCGATATGTTATTTAATGATCGATCGTATATCCATACTAATATTATAAATGCGAAAGTGTGTCTTTCTGTCTGTCCGTGCGTCTGAAGCCCGCGACTTCGTTCGCGGGAATTGTTTTTTTATTCCAGCGGGAACTCTTAAATTTTCCGAGACAAAAAGTAGCCTATGTCCTTCCCCGGTATGTAACCTGTCTCGGTATCAAATTTAATCAAAATCGTTTAAGTAGTTGGGTGTGACAGACAGACAGACACACATTCGCATTTATAATATTAGTATGGATTGATATATTATATCCGATGTATATCGAATGCATAAAATATGTAAGAAAAGGTGCAAACCTGTGTTTTAATGTGAAATTAATTTTGGTAACAGTAAGCTCTTTTGTGATCTCAGGGAATCCTAAATATCGATTTTGAACGAAATCGGCCCAATTACAAAGAATTTCAATATGGCGCTGGCCTTTTTTAATTTTGGTAACAGATACCTCTTTTGTGATCTCAGGGATCCCTAAATATCCATTTTGAACGAACTCGGCCCAATAACAAAGAATTTCAATATGGTGCTGGCCTTTTTTAATTTTGGTAACAGATACCTCTTTCATGATCTCAGGGAACCCCAAATATCGATTTTGAACGAAATCGGCCTAATAACAAAAAATTTGAATATGGCGCTGTCTTTGTACATTTTTCGGTTTTGTGATATCAGGGAACCCCAAAATATATCGATTTTGAAGAAAATTTTCCCAACTAACAAAGAATTTCAATCTGACGCTGACTTTTAAAATTTATGATCTCATGGAACCCTAAATTGAAATTGAATCGTAATTTGAACGAAATCGGATCAACAATATCGAATTTCAAAACCTATGGCGCTAACTCTTTTTAATTTTGTTAACAATTTTCTCTGTTGTGATCCCAGGGAATGCCGATACCTGTGCCGCCGCCCGAGTCGAATGTATCACATCACTATTCGATTCGGTGAACAGTCGGCTATCGTAGCGGGGTTGCGGTGCGGTGCGGGCGGTTACCTTGCGTCCCACGTCTGTATCACCCCCGCGACACGTATTTCTATTTTACTTAAAAGTTTAAAAAATATGAAAAACCGGTGAAATGTGATGTTGGAATTATGTTTATTATGATAACGAGTATCATGTTTGCATGTTTCTATGACACATTTACCCATTTTTTCCAGTTAAAAAACGGAATTTCGGTCCCGAGTTCGCGATGGGCGCTCTCAGCGCTAGCGTTCGTTTGACTAAAGGGCTTGCTGACGGAACGATGCTATGATCCTACCCGTGCCTACTGTTCTTGCTTAGAAGCACGCGCTCTATAGGCTATACTACCTCTATGTAGATAGTAACCTTGTTCTAATACCTGTCGCTCAGTACTGAGTACAGACTAGTTCACGCACTCCTTGAACTAGTTTTCAACGCATCGTAGAGATCAGCGCTGAACTGCTTCAGGCAAATTATGCTACTCTACCACTCAGGGTAACTAAAACAGTGTGATGTAACTCCGTACAGCGCCATCTAGTGTGTAACGCATGTGGTATTAAATAGTTACCTTGTTCCAATACTTGTTGCACAAAATGGCTCACGTAATCCATGAACTGGTTTCTATTTCACCTGAATGTTATTTCCCCGAGACTGCTATATCATCAGCTTGACTGCCTTTGATTTGTTTTTCTTATTAGCACGATGTAACTCAGTACAGCGCCATCTAGTTTGTAACGTACGTGGTAGTAAAAAGTTACCTTGTACCAATACCTGTCGCTCAGTACAGACTGATTCACGCACTCCTTAAACTAGTTTTTAACGTGTCGTAGAGGACAGCGCTAAACTGCTTCAGTCAAACTATGCTACTATACCGTTCAATGTGCCTAACTAAAACAGTGTTACGTAACTCAGTGCAGCGCCATGTAGTGTGGAACGTAAATGGTAGTAAATAGTTACCTTTTTCCAATACTTGTTCAAGTCACAAAATGGCTCACGCAATCCTTGAACTGTGGTGCAATCATGTAGGGATTGCCGATTAAATCGTCTAAGTTCGGCTTCAAAGTAAAATAAACCATAATAGCATTGAATTAGAGGTCAATTTTGTGTATCCATTCTTATACGTTTGGGGTATCGTACATATCTAAACGTATGAGAATGGCTACTACTGGTGGGCGTTGCTACGACGAACCGTTTCTAAATACCGTTCTCTGTTCTGCGACGGTGAAACCGTTTTTACGCCCTAGGTAAAACAGTCTTCGTTGCACAAATCAGTCTTCGAATAACTTGGTGCGTTTTTATATTTTACGCCTAAGAAAATACAGTCGAGAATGAATTGATTCAACGAAACGTCGCGAACGTAGTCGTCCTCGATCCAAGTTCGTTCTCAAAACAGTTTTTACAATCAAAAGTGAACTTTATGCCCATGACATACAGTCGATAATGTGTTCGTGATGCGACGGTCAACGTCGCAACTGGTTTGAAGACTCGTCGTTGCAACTGGTTCGAAGATGGTTTTAAGCCGTCTTCAAATCAGTTGCAGCCGTCGTTTTCAGCAACCGTTTTCGTCGCCAGGACAACCGTTGCCGTCCGTCGTCCAACCGTCAAAAATACGACAACTACCCACCACTAATGTATACACGAAATTGAGCTCTAATTCAATGCTATTATGGGTTATTTTACTTTGAAGCCGAACTTGGACGATTTGGCATTTGATGGACAATTCTTACATAATTGGGGGCTGGTTTCCATTTCACCCGAATGCTATTTCACCGCGACCGCTATATCATAAGCTTGACTGCCTTTCTTATTGGTACGATGTAACTCAGTACAGCGCCATCTAGTGTGTAACGTATGTGGTAGTAAAAAGTTACCTTGTTCCAATACCTGTCGCTCAATACAGACTGGTTCACGCACTCCTTGAACTGGGTTTCAACGTCGCTCAGGTCAGCTCGGAACTGTTTGATGTATCGGTTGGTTGCCGCAATACTTTCTGGCGGCGCTTGTACGCCCGCTTTTATCATACGATCCAGGGTTTCTGAGGAATTGTTGTGTATATTAAAAACCTTTTTATATAAAGATAATAATATTATTTTCTACAGAGTTATGGCTAGGATGGAGATATTATTACAGAGTTCTAGAGCCTAGTGGCAGATTTTTTCCCATTCGACAACTTTAACTATTTGTATGAAATGTATGTATGTATGTATGGATTTGTATGGAATCGTCATATCTGACAACTCAGAGGCTTAAAAATAAATTATATTTTAAACCCCTACCCCTATTCTTGGATTCTTGCATTTGCAATTAGGGTTGGATAAGCATTATTTGGATAACTATTTCATAGTTACTGAAATATGGAAGTGTGGCAGAAAGACAGCCAAAAGGACATAGTATCCTTTAAACAAAGAGGCAAGGGTTCCTTTTCTACCATTTTGGTACGAAACCGTAAAACAAACTCATACCGGTAGAACATTTGGCCTTAGCAGACGCGTCCTTAGCCTTAGCGAGGAAAGCGTCGCGTTCGCTCCTTGCGCGCTGCACTGTTTTTTGTCCAAATAACAAACTATACAACAAACTCATACCAATAGAACATTTGGCGTTAGCAGACGCGTCAATAGCCTTGGCGAGGAAAGCGTCGCGTTCGTTCCTTGCGCCCTGCAGTGTTTTTTGTCCTAATAATAAACCATACAACAAACTCATACCGATAACACATTTGGCCTTAGCAGACGTGTCCTTAGCCTTGGCGAGAAAACGTCGCGTTCGTTCCTTGCGCCTTGCAGACCCGTGAAGTGTTTTTATCCAAATAATAAACCATACAGCAAACTCATACCAATAGAACATTTGGCGTTAGCAGACGCGTCCTTAGTCTTGGCGAGGAAAGCGTCGCGTTCGTTCCTTGCGCCCTGCATTGTTTTTGGAGTTTACTCCTTAAGAATCGATTTTCATATATAAGGCGCCCGGTATGAGAAAAATATGAGAGGTAAAATCTACTGATGAATGACCTCGTTACTTTTTTGGTGCGTAAGTGCGACGTAAGAGTGAGACGTACATAGTGTATGCTGCAAGGCGACTATACCTATATGTTATTGGGCTTGTTTGTTTCTATCAGTGTCAATGTACTTATATTGCTGTTTTTGTTATACATATTGGTGGGTTTTATTCCACCCGAATATAATTGACGTGGGTTTGTAAGGTCCACGTTAGGTCGCTGGATTTGACGAAGATTTAGCGGACTGTATACTGGGGGGGGTTTTGTGTTTCGATATTCCCTATTCCGAGCAAACCGACATCACCAATTAGCAGGCAATAAGAATTTACCACCCACCTTTCGATGTCGCCGATCTGCTTAGCTGGGTCGATGAAACCAGCCGTTATCTCGCCAGATACCTCTTCTCGTTTCTAGGTTGAATGTCCACACGTCACACACATACAAATGTTGTTAGGTTAGGCAGCTGCCAATAAACGAATATTAATTGTTCTAATGCACTTGTGCGCGAATTAGTACATCACAGGAAACAGTCTTTCTATCGGCGGACACGTTGCATTTCGATAGACGAACGAAAGGGACCACGGCACGTCCTCGCACTATGGCGCGGAACTCGAGTTGTGACGCGGCGCTAGTCTGCGCCCGCGTCAAGCGGCGAAGAAAATAAATCGAAAAAGTGGGTAGTTTAAAAACTCACCACCCACAAAACTGATAATATCTGACGTTTGCTCAGATTAAATAGGAATATCGAACACAGATTAAATATAAGTAGAAATTAGTCCAATATTCCCGAACACCGCCCACCGTTAAAATGTAATTTTAACCAGGCTCGAAATTGATTAACAAATAAAGAACTAGGAAAATTCAAAGTTCAAATTTAATTTAATTGAGAAACTAGATAAATAATAAAAATTAAAGAAAAAACTAATGTATTGGACTAAAAGCGAATCTTAATACTAAGGATATTATTCAATTGAATTAATTAGAGTCAATAGGTAACGGAAACAACCGATGGACAGGTCGTTTCAGAAAACCTTGTTGAGGTTTAAGAGTGACCGAACGAATGACACTATGTATAGTACAGACTTGAATGTTTTCAATCGACTTAGTGTATTTACTTCGTTGCTGCAGCGTATGCAAATACGAAATACGCAAAATTACACGAATGTATAAGTTTTTTATTTTAAGATTACGATTATCATCGGACTTCGTCAGGACTGATCCTACGTCGTCTGCTAAACCTTCTCGATATGGTCTGACTTGCTGTTCGCGAGCCGAAGGCAAGTCAGCCATGTTACGTGCCGAAAATATTCTAGTATGATAACAGTAATATAATAATATGTAACATCGTATAGACAAAACAACCGCGTTATCACAATACTCGCGCCGTTCGATATTACAATCGAATGAGGAAGAATTAAAAATAATGATAGTGTGTAATTTTGGAAATTTTGAAATATTTTGAAACCGCAACTTTTTTCGAACGTTCCTTCGAACCTCAGAATCCCGGTTTACATCAGCTACTGACAAAAGCTCTTGGAGAAGAACTTGAGCAGCAACGATTACTAAACTCAACAGATCGATAGAAACAAGAATCAATATAACTTCCGACAAAATTATACGATTTGTTACTGTGTCGTGTAGAGGTTCGACGTGAAATGAAAATCTGCTTTTAAGTGAATGCGAAGCCGGACTTAGGGCTTTAACCGAACTATCTTCAACTAAGGAACTAGTTGAAGTCTCAACGTCTGTCAATTCAAGAGGAAGACGCTGTAATAATATTGGAATACTCGAGTAACGCTTGTGAGGTTCGAATACACCTCTTTCAAGCGGAACGTAAAGTTGATTTGGAAGATGACTAGCGAATTCAACCGAATCAGAACCGCGTAGAACGTCATCCGTATAAGAAGATCGACGAATAATTTTAGCTGCTTCGAGATCCTCCGATTGAGGATTCGAAGCTAACTGAAGAATACGAATGTCTAAAAGCGGTGACGAAGAACAACCGCTAGTAGCTTTCCTCAACGTGAAGAATTGAGGATTACGAATGGCACATGACGAAAGTGCTACATGGCCAGATCCGAAATAATCTGCCATGCGATCGAAAAACGAATGACGAATTTGCTCATTATGAGCACGAAAACGCTTCATCGAAAGAAAGCGTTTGAGCGCTACCGAACGCGACTCATCGAATGATGGCTCGACTTCCCGAAATGGAAGTGAGATATCAAAACTGCTAGACGTCAACTGTTTGTGTGTTCGACCGAATATCTCTTCACACTGTTGATCGTTAGCAGACGAAACTGGTTTATATGAGATCGAATCTATTACCCAGAGTTTACGAATAAGATTATCAAGACTACTCTCTTGATATGAGGCGACGAAAGACGAAACATTGTTTGTTTTCGAATCAGAATTACGAACGAAGTTTTGATCGACTTTTCCGATGAGAAGCCAACCTAACGAGCTGGAGATGGCCATTGGAGTACCAATAGGCCCACGAATAGTTTCGCCGACGAAAATATCATCATAGATATCTCCTCCTAGAAGAATATCTACAGACGACGGAATATTGAAATTAGGATCCGCAAGATGCAGATGCTTGATGTGAGACCACGAATTTGTCTCAATAAAGTTCGAAGGTTTATTCGAAGTGATGTTTTTCAAAATCAACGCGCGAAGAGCTAATTCTGATCCTGAACCGATGTGTGATTTTATATCTATTGTTATAAATCCCTTCGAACTGGTAGTTAGATCACCGATGCCTCGAATAGGCGTATCTAATTTACGACGAATTAACCCAAGACGCGTTACTAAATCCTCGGTGACAAAGGAAGCTTCAGAGCCCGGGTCGACGAGAGCTCGAGCGCGAACAAATTTACCGGAAGAATCACGAATTAGAACGATGGCTGTCGAAAGTACAACCGCATATTGATTAGAAGTTGTATCTGTCGAATATAACGAGACAATATTAGTCGATTTAGTTGAAGGTTGATCTTCTTCTTCCGACTGAGCTTCTGACAATTCTTTAGAAGTACTTACGAAATGTAACATCGTACAGTGATGAGAAGCATCACACACTGAGCACCGGATTTTCTCACATTCTTCATTTGGATTATGCATGGATTTTAGGCATCGGAGACATATCCTATTTTGTTTTGCGAACACGAATCTATCATAGGGTTTTTTATTCTTGAATGCCTTACATGAATATAATGAATGAGATCCTCGATGGCATAATACACACGCGCTTGATTTAGCCGAATCATTTGAATTCGATTCAGTTGATTTTTTGCATTCAGGAGAAGTAACGAATGACGAGGTAGCACGAGATCTATCTTTTTGCATAGAAGAACGAGACGAATCGAAACGTGAAGTTGGGCGCGAACTTTCCCAAGCAATAATCTCACGATTTAAAAATTCTTGAATTTCACAAAATCTGGGAACTGAATTAGTCGGAATTGATTTATCGAACTCACGACGCGTGTCTTGATCTAATTTTCGATATAGCATGTGGTATAAGACGAAGTCCCACTCATCGATCGGAAAACCCATCGAATCTAACGCGCCGATATTTTCTAAAAATCCACTAAGAATGGTGCGTAGTCCGGAAGCAGACGGTGAATTTAAATTTGGTAGCTTATATAAACGTCCATATGTTGCATCGCGATTAGGCGTTCATTTTTATAATTATATTCCAAGATGCTCCATGCCTTCTTATAATTACCACCGGTGATTGGCATACCTTTCAATAATTTGCTTGCATCACCACGAACGTATGATAGCAAATATTGAAATTTAGCTACATCTGAAAGGTCTTTATTTTCGTCGATTAATGATATGAACAGATCACTAAACGAATTCCACTGTTTGTAATCGCCCGAAAATGTAGGAACTGACAGCGGTGGTAATTTCACTGGCTTCTTATCCGAATTTAACTTTTGATGAACTTCCGGTTTCGAAATCGATTCATCGAAACCGAATTTTATACTCATTATTTCACGAATTAAATCATTAAAACTTAAACGAGTTTTACTATGTTCTGGATTCCAAACCTTTGTACTTTCAAGTTCTAAGGTTTCGATAGATGATTGAATTTCTTCAAATTGGTCTTGTATACGGGCGAGTCCCATACAAGAAACCATAAATTTGCGATAACAATTTGTATTAGAATTTGCTTCCATTCCTAGTTGAATTATTGTATCTAATTCTTGTTCTATACAACTTCTCCTATGCATCAAACGAGTATATTCAGTTGATTCAGTCATGATTTAAACGAATAACAGAAAATATTAAACTAAAATAAAATTTAAAAAACGAAAAATAAAAATTGCAAAAACTTGGCTTAAAGCACTACCGTGCGCCCTATAGTACGATTTACTAAGCCAAAGCACAAAATTAAACGAAAACGAAAAAAATATATTTTTAAACTAAAGTCGTAAGTCGTGTCGTGGTCGTAAGGTATAAATGCTAAAAGTGCCGCTCGATGTATGTAGAATCTACGTTTGTTTCAGGTTGAAAATGTTTGATCTTATTTGAGATAACCAATTATCACGATAAGAAGTACGAATATTAATTAGACAGAGAATGCACAAACATAAAAAACGACGAAACCTTTATGTTTGTTCATTTGACGAATTATGTACGAAATACGAATACAAAAATGCAAAGTTATCGATCTACGAAAACTGACGCAATGTTTTAATAGATTCGAATAGTTATTTGAAACGAATAACGAAACGAATAAAATTAAATAACTATTACGAATAATGATTAATTGGTTATTTAATTCTCTAAAGTTTTACAAACTATAAGTATTTTCACCGTTAAAACGAAGTCGATAATTACGAATAATTTTTAATTTACGCAACGTACGCAGCACAAAATATATAATTTGCAGCTATTTAACGAAAGAAATAAGCGAAGTCGAATGATCTAAATAACTTTTGAATAACGAAATAGATACGAAGTGTGGACAAGATGGCGTCATTCAAAATCCTCTTGTAATATAATAAAAATTTTGCAAAGTTGAAAATAACGAAAATAGGTAGGTATCTAGTGAGATGTTACGAATTAAAGAGCAATGGCGAAATTAGTACAGATCACATCTTGATTGTACACAAGTAAGGTAAAGACAAAAAGAATTTGCTTATTTTTTTATATTTTATCACGTATTCACCTTAATTAATTGAAACTAGGTAAAAAAATAAAATATTTAGGGAATCTTTTTTGATTATTTAACTCCCGTTTCTCAGTTTAGTGTTACCATTTTATATATTATAATCTACCTAGTAGCTAGAATTAATCTAAATTAGTAGATTATTTTGTATCGTTTTAAAAATTGTAATTATTTTATATGATTGATGTTTGCCTAAATAATGGGATAGCCCATTTTCAGTGGATTTTTTGTTATTTTAGAGCATTTTATATTTTTATTTTATCTAATAATCTAACAGAATGGTAGTAAATGAAAGAATATTATGGCAGCACTGATGCTGATGGTCTGTGTATATGCCAATTAATGTTATATGGGTCTGTGGTTTTATGGATAACCCATAGAAATAGTATGTATATTCAATGAATAGTATATATATACAATGAATATACATACTATTTCTATGGGATAACCATAGAACCACAGACCACAAATAAATGTGGTCTGTGGTTATATGGCTAAATACACGGCGACAAAGTTCTCTAGTATTATCTATGGACAGTCGCGATTATCTGGTACTGCATATTATTATAAATCGTGGTTTTCCTAAAGACCACACTCAGAATTAAAAGTAAAAAGCTGTAAACATAGATCTCCGATCATTGTGTGATCTGTTTTAACCTTGGTTTTAACGGAGTTTTGACATTTTCAAAAGTGACATTATCATATAACCTGTAAAACTTTAAAACGAAATATCTTTTTTTTCTAGGTTCATTAAAAAAAAAATCTTGCTTCTGAGAGCTTCGTATTCAACGCTTAACTAAATATATTTTTTTCACACGTGTACATTAGTTTTTTTTCTCAATACCATTGATGTATGGAACTTCGCCGTTGCTCTTTGGAATAGGAAATTAATTATCCAGTGAGAAGGGCCAAAAAATGGTGGGTTTTATTCCACCCGAATATAATTGACGTGGGTTTGTAAGGTCCACGTTAGGTCGCTGGATTTGACGAAGATTTAGCGGACTGTATATTGGGGGGGGGTTTTGTGTTTCGATATTCCCTATTCCGAGCAAACCGACATCACCAATTAGCAGGCAATAAGAATTTACCACCCACCTTTCGATGTCGCCGATCTGCTTAGCTGGGTCGATGAAACCAGCCGTTATCTCGCCAGATACCTCTTCTCGTTTCTAGGTTGAATGTCCACACGTCACACACATACAAATGTTGTTAGGTTAGGCAGCTGCCAATAAACGAATATTAATTGTTCTAATGCACTTGTGCGCGAATTAGTACATCACAGGAAACAGTCTTTCTATCGGCGGACACGTTGCATTTCGATAGACGAACGAAAGGGACCACGGCACGTCCTCGCACTATGGCGCGGAACTCGAGTTGTGACGCGGCGCTAGTCTGCGCCCGCGTCAAGCGGCGAAGAAAATAAATCGAAAAAGTGGGTAGTTTAAAAACTCACCACCCACAAAACTGATAATATCTGACGTTTGCTCAGATTAAATAGGAATATCGAACACAGATTAAATATAAGTAGAAATTAGTCCAATATTCCCGAACACATATCAATATAGCTATTTATGCAACTGTATCGTAATGAAGGTCATTTTAATTCGAGTGCTGTTTCTTGATACGAGGCTTCCCGAGTATCAAAATAGGATAGTACGAGTAAACTCCAGTCGTGCGTCGGAGCTGACACACACAATTATTTTTTTTGTCCTAATAACAAACCATACAACAAACTCATACCGATAGCACATTTGGCCTTAGCAGACGCGTCCTTAGCCTTGGCGAGGAAAGCGTCGCGTTCGTTCCTTGCGCCTTGCAGACCCGTGAAGTGTTTTTATCCAAATAATAAACCATACAGCAAACTCATACCAATAGAACATTTGGCTTTAACAGACGCGTCCTTAGCCTTGGCGAGGAAAGCGTCGCGCTCGTTCCTTGCGCCCTGTAGTGCCGTGAAGTGTTTCTCGTTCAAATAACAAACCAAACAACCAATTCATACCGATAGCACATTTGGCCTTAGCAGACGCGTCCTTGGCCTTGGCAAGGAAAGCGTCGCGCTCGTTCCTTGCGCCCTGCAGAGCTGTGAAATGTTTCTTGTCTAAGTCATCCAGAGAGGATTCCACCACCTGACACAAAAAGGAATTATTGAATCATTATAAACTAGCAATCCGCCCTGGCTTCACACGGGTAGATATCTAAGCAACATAACGTAACGGCCTTTGGTTGTATTTTTTGTGATAGGAGTTATTTAATTCTGTGATATTTTCTAAGATATTCATATTCATTGAATAGCATAAAAGGACAATTTTGGTCTCAATTAAATACTTGAGATGAGTAACATATTTATTTAGATGTGGGAGTTCGCGCGTCCGATCACTGTCGGGGTCCATTTGGGAGTTAATAAGTTCTGAACTTTCTCTGGACTAGTCTGATAGGAGGCTTCAGCCATGGCTAGTCACCACTGTAACGGCAAACACATGCCGCCAAGCGTTACGGTATGATGCCGTGTAGAAACCAATTAGGGTTGTGGGTTTCATATAACTAACAGACCCATAAAAGGTTATCCCGCTATCATCTTAGACTGCATCATCACTTACCATCGGGTGAGATCATAGTCAAGGGCTGACTTGTAGTGGATAAAAAAAACTGGTTGTGTTGCTGCTCTTACCTTATACAAAGCTTTGTTGTAGTCAGCACAGAACTGTAAAGCCTTCTTGTAGTTGTCTATGGCTATTTTAGTGTTCTCGTGCATATCGTGCTCCAATTCTACCATGTCTTTGGTTATCCTTATGACAGGCGGTTTTTGGGGCTCGCACTTTTCTGTCTGTATTAACGTTGCTACGGAAAAACGAAAAAAACGTTATAATGCAAACAAAAACGCGAAAAGCTGGCAAAGAAACTGTTGCTATATAAATAAACACAGTTTAACTGAGAAAATTGATTTAAAAACGTACGAAATCTGTCTAAAGTAGATAATATTTTTAGTAGCCCGCAAATGAACAGGCCTCATGCTAAATCATTACATCCGCACATAAACAATATGCTCATGTCAAGAACTTTTCAAGGATTTACCTATATAAATCCTTTTTAAATGAAGTAAATCCTTTTCGAATATACTCAATGTAAAACACTTTTGATAAATAATATTTTTTTGACACTTTTATACGCCAGTCTGTAAATTATGACACATTAATTTACCAAGGCAAAACTTTCAAGTCCTTCGTAGTTCGTATCCATAAGTTTGGTAGGTCCGAAAGAATTGAGGCAGGAAATAGAGAACAGTTGCGTGAAAATGATAACCAACCTTGTTCAATATATATGCAACCTTTTTTGGTCGCAATATTGCTGACACTCTACACAACACACCACGTTTAAAAACTACACTGACACTTATAAAATATGTCATTAGTATAGTATGTATTCTATTTGCGGTCGGGGTGCAACTATCCGTCGGACAATTTGTGAATATTGGTGATAAGCTGTTATGCAACCTATCTGAACCCTCGGACTCGGACTCGGTGATCGCGGTACCGAATCAGGAACCATATACAGCGGGCGGGTGAGTTTAGGTGTATGACTATATATTTAGTGTATTTTATGAATACAGAGGAATTCCGGATCCATACCCACCCAACTGCAGACGGCAGACCAGCGGAACTACATTTAATAATTTACAAACCTGGTGTTTCAACTTCAGGTGTCTCCAGTTTCTTCTCTTCGACAAACAATGGTTCGAGTTGCGGCGGTGGTACTGTTAGACAAAGGTGGCATGATTTTTCTATTTCAGTTAACATGATAACTAGTGTGCAGAATGGGAAGAGTTGGACAAAGAATGGTGTTACATTAGCACTATAACATACAATATAGGGTTAATTTAAAAATACTGCTAACTCCGTAAGGGTAACTTCTCTACTTAATACTGAAAAAAAATTGTTTAAAATTTTGAAAAATATACATATATAATGGCAAAAAAAAACAGTTTTTGATGTACTCGATGTCGCCTGCTGACATGACTGTCGTCTAAGCGACGCGTATAGGAAATACATAATGCTATTTTAGAGCAACTAATATATATATATTTTTTTTTTTGTTAGAATTATGAGTAGTAGGCACCCATAAGAGGTTATTATTATTTTTTAAATGAACCTTGTATATTAATCAGAGATGTTGGCATAGTATTATAATATACTTAGTTATCTTTTTCTACAATATCAGTGAGAAAAAGACAGAATTAATTTTTTTATTTAAGACATTAACATAAAATTCTTCATATTATGTAAGATTTACCTTTAGCCTTAGGTTTTTCCTGAAAAGGTTTCTTATCCAACGCTGCATGTGTAAAAATGATAGTGAAAATGTCGTAAATATGCACAAATAAGAAAATGTTAAACAAATGTCTAGTGTTTTTTTTAAAATCACAAGTTACGAATTTCTTAATGCACCTGATAAAAAAAATATGCGCCGAATTTATAAGCTCTTTTTTTGGAAGTCGGTTGAAAAAGGGTTTATTCATTTAATTAATTTGATTTGCAAAAATGGAACTCACATTCATATGTTTTGCTAGCAAAAGCCTTGGCTGCGTCTTTTTCAAGGTCTTGCTCTGATCTCTGTTGGAAATCGAGCGGTGACACACCTTCCTGTAAAAAGATGAATAAATATTTTAAACACAGCTTCTAATTCTTCTAAATCTAATGGTCATTAGTGAAGGGGAAGTGCCTCCCGATTGTGTAAGCAAATCGTAATAGTAATAGTTTGTCTAACAGAAAATGAAAGGAATTTAAAAAATTGTGTTATATGTGATATATGACCCAAAAAGGTTGTACTTCATAAGCCTTGAGCCCCGCGGTCATTAGGAATAATATACTAAATACAGGTATCTAGTTAGGAGTCAGACCTACCACCCACGCAAATGGCCAAATTATGATGTCCAACCATTGACTTACCAATACCTTAGACGCACCATCGAAGCGCAAAAAACGGCACGGTCAAACTGTTCATAAATAGATAATATGAACAGTTCTCACCTCAGTCGCGCATGAGTACACCAAGCGACAACATGCCGTTTTGCTCCGTAAAAAAGTGCAAAAACAATCCGAAAGATGCGAAAAAAACGATGGAGTATCATATTTTAGGTTAGGAAATACTTTATATACATTTACTTTACGGTATACTAGCGAAATAATCACACAATCTTACCTAAATTAATTATTTTGTCATCATAATTACAATATTTCAAATGAGCAGCTATCGCATTCACACGCTTACGGGCCAATAGAGAACGCGATAGAGGCGCCTCTTAGCGAAATGGATACAAAAAATATGGAGTAGTTAATTTTTTATTTTTCTTATATTGAAGTTGTAAACTGGTACAATTAAAGTGCCCATTTTTTTTAATAAATTAATATGGGTATATTTAAAATTGGTAAGTAGTGTAAAAACCGTGTCGAATTCCTTAGATAAGAAATAATTCTTTCAAAATCGATATCTGGCAGTTATGATAATCATCATAGAAAAAGAAACCGTTGTCAATCTCTTAAAGAACGATGCCATATTTTTTTTTCTATTGAACAATTTTTTTTTATCGATTTTTGGGTAACTATATCGCAAACTTTAAAAATATTGCAGTTTCTTGTAATAATATTAATTAAAAAATAATATTAATTTATTTACAATATCCGATGCCCACACTTGAACACAATTTCACCATGTACAGTTCGCGCGCTAGTTGAATGCAGAATAAATATATGTGTCACCATACATTTACTCTGCATTCAACTCGCGCGCGAACTTTATATGATTTGAGCAAGGCCATTATTGAAAAATATATAGACGTATATGTATGTCTACACTATATGTAGACATTAAACATTGAAAAAAAGCATACTTCTAAAAGACAGGTTTATAAGTTAGGTACTCGTAGTTAAATATATTTCAAGGTACTTTTATTAATTTTTTGTCACTAGTTTTTGTATTTATTAAGAACTAGACTAGATTCTCCCTAATTTTCCGGGATAAAACGTAGCCTATATCCTTCCCCAGGATATAAACTACATACCAAATTTCAGCAAAATCAGTTGAAATGATGGGATAGCGTAGCAGACAGACAGACAGATCTTCGAAATCGGTGTACATTTTTTTTATACGCACCGTATTTAGAACCTCCTCCTTTATTGAAAGTCGGTTAAAAAAGTAGCCTATATTCTTCTCCGGGATGTAATCTATCCCTATACCATATTTCATTAAAATTGGTTGAAAAGATGGGCCGTTAAAGGGTAGCAGACAAACAGACAGACAGACAAACACACTTTCGCATTTATAATATTAGTATGGAATTCAATTCGTGAATTTCGTGAGAGGGATTCGAACCCGCGACATGTTACTACTTAATGAAATTTTTATCCTGCCAAGAAGTAACTGTGTTATATTTAGATAAAATACTTAAATAAAATATTTAATACATAATAACACATAAACACACAAATACATAAAGATAATTTTCATAAAATCATCATCACCAATAAAGTATTAAAAAAAATAAAAATATCAAATACAAATTTGTCGACTCCTATATCACTTTACTTCGGAACACAGAAAGTCTTCCGCTGATTCATTGCAAAATGTCGTATGTGTCGAACTTTTATTACAAGATTTAACCCTAAGTATGAATCTATATGGTTGGTTTTTGTGAACCGTTTGGTGTCTCAGTCTGTATTATATATAGCTGCGATTGTTTAAGCGATTGTGGACGCTTTTTGAGTATTATTTTGTAGGTAATGTTGTATCCTTAGTTGGTAAATCGATGTGTCCAACTTTGATGTTTTATGTTATTGTAATTTGTGTTTCGTGGTTTATTGTTACTTTTGCTAGTTATGTTATGAATAAAAAAACCGGCCAAGTGCGAGTCGGACTCGCGCACCGAGGGTTCCGTACAAACCTGTAGTAAGTTTTAAATTAAATGTTTTTTTTAAATATTTGAGTTGATTGAATGAAAGGTAAATTGCGATTTACGATTAATGACGTATTAAAAAAAACTACTTACTTGATCTCGTTCAAACCAATTTTCGGTGGTAGTTTGCATGGTAATGTACAACATATATTTTTTTTAGTTTTATCATTCTCTTATTTTAGAAGTTACGGGGGGGGGGACACACATTTTACCACTTTGGAAGTGTCTCTCGCGCAAACTATTCAGTTTAGAAAAAAATGATATTACAAACCTCAATATCATTTTTAAAGACCTATCCATAGATACCCCACACCTATGGGTTAGATGAAAAAAAAATTTTTGAGTTTCAGTTCTAAGTATGGGGAACCCCAAAATTTATTGTTTTTTTTCTATTTTTGTAAGAAAATCTTAATGCGGTTTACAGAATACATCTACTTACCAAGTTTCAACAGTATAGCTCTTATAGTTTCGGAAAAAAGTGGCTGTGACATACGGACGGACAGACAGACAGACATGACGAATCTATAAGGGTTCCGTTTTTGCCAAATTTGGCTACGGAACCCTAAAAATGAAATAGCGAACAGATAATTCGACCTGTTTAAGGATTTCATAGATGCCTGCACATCTAAAAGCATGTATGTAACTCCTTTTTACCCTCGACGAAGCGGAGACGGTACATGTGTTTGCCCTAAGAGGTTGTGTGTTTGTTTGTTTGTTTGTTTGTGCACTTTTTTGTTACCATTTTTCTCAAAAAGTACTGGGCCGATTCAGATGCGGTTTTTTGCATTATATACGTATACCTTGTGAGAAGGTTCTTAGATATATATCTAAGAACCATTTTAGGACCATAGACAACCCAGCTTAGCTGTAGTCTATGATTTTAATATTTCAACATGTTACCATTTTTCACAAAAAGTAGTGGGCCGATTGAGATGCGGTTTTTTGCATTATATGTGTATAGCTTGTGAGAAGGTTCTTAGATATATTTTAGGACCATAAACAACAAAGCTGAGCTGTAGTCTATGATTTTGTTTGTTTGTTTGTTTGTGCACTTTTTTGTTACTATTTTTCTCAAAAAGTACTGGGCCGATTGAGCTGCGGTTTTTTGCATTATATACGTATAGCTTGTGAGAAGGTTCTTAGATATATTTTAGGACCATAGACAACCAAGCTTAGCTGTAGTCTATGATTTTAATATTTCAACGTGTTACCATTTTTCACAAAAAGTAGTGGGCCGATTGAGATGCGGTTTATTGCATTACATGTGTATAGCTTGTGAGAAGGTTCTTAGATATATTTTAGGACCATAGACAACAAAGCTGAGCTGTAGTCTATGATCTTAATTTTTCAACCACTGTTACCATTTTTCACAAAAAGTACTGGGCCGATTGAAATGCGGTTTTTTTCATTAGATGTGTATAGCTTGTGAGAAGGTTCTTAGACATATTTTACGACCATGGACAACTAAGCTGAGCTGTAGTCTATGATTTTAATTTTTCAGTATGTTAAAAATTTTCACAAAAAGTACTGGGCCGATTGAGATGCGGTTTTTTGCATTAGATAAGTTTAGCTTGTGAGAAGGTTCTTAGATATAATTTAGGGCCATAGACAACAAAGCTGAGCTGTAGTCTATGATCTTAATTTTTCAAAAACTGTTACCATTTTTCACAAAAAGTACTTGGCCGATTGAGATGCGGTTTATTGCATTTAGGACTTCGTGCGATTACAAAACAGGAAACTGGTACCAAAATTTAAAAAAATCAGCGCCATTTTGAAATTCTTTGTTAATTGACCGATTTCGTTCAAAATCGATATTTAGGGCTCCCTGAGGTCACAAAACAGGAAACTGGTACCAAAATTTAAAAAATCAGCGCCATTTTGAAATTCTTTGTTAATTGATCGATTTCGTTCAAAATCGATATTTAGGGCTCCCTGGGGTCACAAAACCGGAAACTGGTACCAAAATTTAAAAAAATCAGCGCCATTTTAAAATTCTTTGTTAATTGACCTATTTCGTTCAAAATCGATATTTAGGGCTCCCTGGGATCACAAAACAGGAAACTGGTACCAAAATTTAAAAAATCAGCGCCATTTTGAAATTCTTTGTTAATTGATCGATTTCGTTCAAAATCGATATTTAGGGCTCCCTGGGGTCACAAAACAAGAAACTGTTACCAAAATTTTAGAAAATCAGCGCCATTTTGAAATTCTTTGTTAATTGACCAATTTCGTTCAAAATCGATATTTAGGACTCCCTGGGGTTACGAAACAGGAAACTTTTACCAAAGTTTTAAAAAATCAGCGCCATTTTTATTTATTTTGTTATCACCATAATAAATAAATTCAGTTTAATACAGTAAAATCTGTACTACTTGTAAGTCTAACCACAACCCGTGAGCTGCTTTAGCAGCTCGCGCACAGGGCGAAATACTAGTTAGATATATATAGCTTGAGAGAAGGTTCTTAGACATATTTTAGGACCATAGACAACTAAGCTGAGCTGTAGTCTATGATTTTAATTTTTCAATATGTTAAAAATTTTCACAAAAAGTACTGGGCCGATTGAGATGCGGTTTTTTTGCATTAGATATGTTTAGCTTGTGAAAAGGTTCTTAGATATATTTTAGGACCATAGACAACCAAGCTGAGCTGTAGTCTATGATTTTAATATTTCAATATGTTACCATTTTTCACAAGTTCTAATTGTTGTTTCAAAGTTATACAGGTCATAGGTATAATGGAGCTCTGCAGTTCGTCGTGGGTTCTTTTAAAATTTTTAATTTTATTACTTGTGATTAATACATTTAACTTGTCAAATGATTACGATTTGCTTAGACAATTGGACCTCTGATTCGCAAAAAGCGAAACCGACGAACGCAGCAAGGAAACGCTCCTTATTGGCTTTCTGGGCAGTGAATTTGAAACATGATAATGAAAAAGTACAAGAGGTGGAACTCTTTCTTGTCCTCTCTTTTATCCACACGAGCAAGCAAGAAAGGCTAACAGATGGAAGGAAGGAAAGGATGACAAATAAAGGATATATACCAACAAACAAATTAATTAATTTTCCGGGCTAAAAAGTCAACTATACCCATGCCAAAAATTACGTCGAACCATTTCTTCGTTGCGGCGTGATTGAAGGAAAAACCAACAAACAAACAAACAAACAAACAAACACACTTTCACATTTATAATATTATTATGATATACAGAAAAGTATACTTTGTTTATTAGATTGTCTTTCATTCACAATGCAATCAGAGTAAACGATGCAACAGAGCAACTGATCCACATGTTTTTTTCATGATACTTTAAGATCTGGAGATTGTAATTTTTAATGTAATAGTTTTTATAACTATAATTAAAGAATTCCTCCAGGATTTTAAAATCTAAACCCACTCAAACAAAGTCACAACATATTATCATGTGTCACTGGAAGGAAGTACCCTGTGCAATACAGGCTATCCTAGTGTAGAGGGTAGAGTCTGCTATATAATTTTTGTCATTTTATAAAAATAAATATTATTCTTAATCTTATCTACTAGTAATAGGGATGATGACAACTCAATCAAATCAGCAACTCTTTATCAAACTTAAAAAAACCGGCCAAGTGCGAGTCGGACTCGCGCACCGAGGGTTCCGTACAAATCTGTAGTAAGTTTTAAATTATTAAAAATATTTTTATTTTAAATATTTGAGTTGATTGAATGAAAGGTAATTGCGGTTTACGATTTATGACTTATTAAAAAAAAACTACTAACTAGATCTCGTTCAAACCAATTTTCGGTGGAAGTTTGCATGGTAATGTACATCATATATTTTTTTAGTTTTATCATTCTCTTAATTTAGAAGTTACAGGGGGGGGGGACACATTTTACCACTTTGGTAGTGTCTCTCGCGCAAACTATTCAGTTTAGAAAAAAATTATATTACAAACCTCAATATCATTTTTAAAGACCTATCCTTAGATACCCCACACATAATATGGGTTAGATGAAAAAAAAATTTTTGAGTTTCAGTTCTAAGTATGGTGAACCCCCAAAATTTATTGTTTTTTTTCTATTTTTGTAAGAAAATCTTAATGCGGTTCACAGAATACATCTACTTACCAAATTTCAACAGTATAGTTCTTATGGTTTTGGAATAAAGTGGCTGTGACATACGGACGGACAGACAGACAGACAGACATGACGAATCTATAAGGGTTCCGTTTTTGCCAAATTTGGCTACGGAACCCTAAAAACGCGCTACTAGTACGGACGTTTGTATGAAATGCATAGTTGTGACATCATCAAATTTCAACACACTTTTTGTCGAATTGATAGTTCAAAATGATTATCAAAGTCAAAACTAACAGACGTGATTTTTTGGTCTTTTGGAAGACCATCTGTTTAATCATCAGCAAGAAATAATTTATTTTTGACATAGGCATCATCCCTATTGTAATAAATGTAAAAATTCATAATACAGGCTAAAAAGACAAACCTTCCCAAACAAGAAGTTGGTGACATAGTTGGACGCTCTGCTCAGCTGATTCACAGTGAACTTCCAGTAAGTTGTGTTCTCCTGATACACAAGCGCTACAAAATCGTTCGCCCATGGGGCATTCGACTCTAGCCAGTTACGAGCATCGGGACTTGATCTATAATCAAATAACACTTATAACTCTCAAACTCTAATCATGTCAACTTTGAGTTCCTTCGCAACCGCCGCGGCATACGTAGCACAGATTATGTTTTTCGTACTAAATAAATAGCTAAAAATAATCAATCGTGTGTAGTGTAGCAAAAGTTTATCTAAAGTGAGCACTGTTATATATTTGGATAAAAATAAAGTTAAACTGAAACATCATAAATAGAAAACTAAGAATTTTACAAATTTCATATGATTCATTTATACTTTAAGTGGGTATAAACAGTTCGCCGTGTCATCTAATATCGGCCAATGTGCAAACATTTTAAATGTTAAATAATTAACTTTTTATATCTAAATCGATAAAATTATAATTATTTCAAAACATTTATCTTAAACATCAGTGTTTTGTGCATTGAACAATATAATCAAGGTGAAGGTAGTAAGTAAAATAAATAACAAAAAACACAGTTTTGGACACTCGTTTGGGACAATTTTAAAGTGCCGTAACGATAAATTCATTAAGAATTGTTGTTTAGAACTAAACCTGACATCCGATAAAATACCTACTCCTAGGGTGATCACGAATATTTGTACTGCAGTGTATGGATGCCTAGAAGATTGCAAAATAATAAGTTAGAGGACACTAATTAGTATAATTATAAAATTAATTTTTATTATTAAATTTTCTATTTGGAAACTAATAGACGTATAGTTGTAGTTTAATTCAGGTCGGCTCGTTATGCAGTACCATATACCTACCCATATTTGATATTATATAACTTTAAACACAAGCCTACTTTCTTTTTCAAAAAGAGCACCATTTGTACCTTGGGCTAACCGATTACCGAAATAACTTTCTAGGTACATAACAGCGATAATATTAGAAATCAAAAATGTATCAACCTAGTACTTCAAGCCGTGGGAGGAGAGACCCTAAAACTAAAAAAGATGAACCGATTAGAAAAAAAGTGCTGACACGCGCTACTGAACTTGCAAGTCAGTCGGACGCAAGTGATAGCGACCCACCGACAGCAAACACCAGTAAATCGAGTCGGACATCTATGGGAGACGGCGCTCTCCAAGTACTGGCGCTACAAAACCCTACCAGCAACAGCAAATCGCCTCTACCAGGAAGCCAAGGAGAAAATGGAGCAATCTGGAGACACAAAAACTGAAACAAAAGAACTAGTCCTAAATAACTTAGCCGCACTGTACGAGATCGTATTACGTTTAAGCGAGTCAAGGCAGACACTCCAATTACAACTGGAAAAGGCACGAAACCAGATCACAGTTCAACTGCTAGGGAAGGAACGTGAATATGCAGGGCGCCTCGTTGAACTGGCAGAGGGGGTCAAGGTAGTTGACGTGAGATCCCCGGTTAATGAAATCCTAAGTGAAGTTAAGTCACTAAGACAGCTGGTTGTATTTGATGTATTAGACCAGTTAGGAAACCAACAGCAGCATGTGCCTATCTCAGAGGATATCCAAACAACGATGAAAAAATTACAAGAAACCAGTAGTAAACTCGAGACCATTTATGAGGAAAGTAAAAAGCAGACCACGTATGCAGAAATAGCAGCAAGCCCCAAAATAAAATCTATCATTCCACACACAAATCACACAATTATAGTGTCATCTAAAGATGAAAAAGATTCAAGTGAAGAAGTACTTAGAAAGATAAGGGGAGCTGCGAATGCTAGATCGTCCGGGGTAAGGGTCGAAAGGGTTAGGAAAGCCAAAAATCAAAAAGTTGTAATTAGTTGTGAATCTAAAGAGGACTTAACTCAACTTAAAGCAAAGCTAAATACAAACGAACAACTAAAAATCGAGGAAGCTAAGAACAAAGATCCACTAATTATTATACAAAACGTGCTGGCCTACAACACAGACGAGGATATAGTAGCTTCAATAAGAAGTCAAAATAGAGACGCATTAAAGGACATCCAGGAACAAGATTATAGGGTAGTACCCAAATACCGCCGTAAAGCCCGAAATCCACATGAGTGTCACATTGTGTTGCAAGTTTCACCGAAGGTGTGGCAAAACCTGACTACACTAGGGCGCGTACACATAGATCTACAGCGTTGTCTTGTTTATGACCAGTCCCCACTGGTGCAGTGCACTAGATGCCTAGGATTTGGACACAGTCGAAAGCTATGCAAAGAAACCGCCGATAGATGCAGCCACTGCGCAGGACCACATCTTAGAACTAACTGTCCCTCATGGGTAGTCAACGACATAGCATGTTGCAGAAATTGCCATGAAGCAAAGATGGACAGAAATGACCACAACGCATTTGACCGAGAATGCATCAGGAAAAAGTGGGACACAATAGCGCGGTCGAGTGTATCGTATTGCTAAGGTTAATAAAGAGATGGACATAGCAATAGCTCAGGCGAATCTTCAAAGGAAAAGGTTAGCTACACAGGAACTTCTGAAGGAAGCAGCGAGCAGGGGTGTTGGCATCTCCTTGGTACAGGAACCGTATGTGGGCGGTGAGGGTATAGTAAAACAATATACAGGTGTAAAAATCATCCAAAAAACCCAAAATAGAAGCAAGCCCGTAAAGGCTGCGATAATAGTGCACGATGATAAAATAATTATTAGCGAAGATCCCACGGTAACTACAGAAAATATAGCTTATGTTGCTATTAAAACAAAAAAGAAAGTATTACACTTTATATCGACCTATTTTGAACCGGATCAACCCTTGGAGCCATATCTGAATCATCTGAAAATAATATTGGAAAAAGTAAAACCTAACAATGTAATTCTTGGGGGTGATGTCAACGCCTGGAGTCCTTGGTGGGGAAGCTACGAAGAAAACGCCAGGGGAACGGAAGTAGCCTCATTCCTCAATGAATTCGATCTCCACATATTAAATGTTGGAGATGAGCCCACGTTTGAAACGGTCAGGAATGGCAGAGTTTTTAGCAGTAGAGTCGACATCACATCGTGTGGAGTAGATTTGCTAGATAAGATGGATGATTGGATGGTCGACAGGGGATTTACCAGCTCGGATCATAATACCATTACGTACAGAATCAAATTAGAAAAACAAATACATGATCCCGAAATCACCACAACGAGAAAATATAATACAAAAAAAGCTAAATGGAATATTTTTAAAGAAGTGTTTAGTAAGTCATTAAATGAAGCCAATATAAGTAAAGAAAGTGTAAATAACGTAGACACAAAAGAAGGAATAGAGAAAATAGTAGCTACATATACGACATGCATATCCAAAGCCTGTGAAAGAGCAATTCCAAAACTAAAAACAAAGAACTCATTCCAGTTACCGTGGTGGACCACGGAATTAGAATCCCTGAAAAGGGATATGACTACTAAAAAAAGAAGGATAAAAAGTGCGGCTCCATCTCGACGACCTTTTGTAGTGAAGGAATATGTTGAAGCCAAAGTCAAGTACGAAGAAGAAGCTGGAAATGCACAAACGAAAAGTTGGATCGATTTCTGTTCGAAGCAGGATAGGGAGAGCCTGTTGGATGGGATCTATAGAGTGCTAAGATCTACGAGCAAAAGGACAGACAACAAGCCTATGATCAAGGATGGAAAAACATTAAATCCCATAGACTCTGCCAATCTTATAACAACCACATTCTTTCCAGATGATGATATCCAAGAAGATTCGCCTGAGCATACGGAGATTAGAGCCTCAGTAATAGCACGGAACGAAGATGATAGCGATATGAATGACCCACCCTTTACATTGATTGAACTAGATCAAGTCATAAAAAGCTTCAATCCGAAAAAAGCACCCGGACCCGACGGATTTACGGCAGACATCTGTGCAGCGGCTATAAACCACGATCCTCATATGTTCCTCTGTATTGTGAATAAATGTTTGCAACTGGCACATTTTCCAGAAAGTTGGAAAATAGCTACAATTATAGTACTAAGGAAACCAGGCAAATCAGACTACAATCATCCAAAGTCTTATAGACCGATCGGACTCCTATCTATCCTTGGAAAAATTCTCGAAAAGATGCTAGTCGAGCGTCTAAGGTGGCATATGTTGCCTAAACTAAATCCGAGACAGTATGGTTTCGTCCCCCAGCGCTGCACGGAGGATGCCCTCTACGATCTGGTAAATTATGTAAGAGAAAAGATTAAAGAAAAAAATATAGTGCTTTTAATATCATTAGACATAGAGGGTGCCTTCGACAGCGCTTGGTGGCCAGCCATACAAAAACAATTGATTGAGAAAAAATGCCCCTACAATTTAAGGCACCTTATCAATAGTTACCTACGAAGTAGAAAAGTACAGGTGTCTTATGCCGGTGAACAGTGTACAAAACAGACAACAAAGGGATGTGTCCAGGGATCGATAGGAGGCCCGATATTTTGGAACATAGTCCTGAATCCACTGCTTGATGCCATGGACGAACATGGAGTTTACTGCCAGGCATTCGCTGATGATGTCGTCTTAGTTTTTTCAGGAAAAACTTCAGAAGAAATCCAAAGTAGCGCAAATAATATCCTGGCCTATATTAGCACATGGGGATTCAAAAATAAACTAAAATTCGCGGCCCATAAAACTAACGCAATGGTATTAACCAAAAAAATTAAATACGACATTCCCCAGCTAAATATGAATGGACTAGATATAACACTTGTAGACGAAATTAAAATTTTAGGACTTACTATAGATTCCAAATTGAGTTTTAAAAATCATATTTCTAACGTTGCAAAAAAAGCGCTTAATATCTATAAACAACTAGCAAACCCGGCGAACTCCGTTTCGCCACCAGATGGCTTTCCCGCTAAAAAGATTCTCCCGCTTTTCTGTTGAATTTTTTCCTGAATTTTCTTTGCTATAAACCTCACGGAGCCCGAGACCTTTCCAACGAATGCAAAACCGTGGAAATCGGTTCGTGCGTTCTGGAGTTATAGCGTCAGGAAGGAAAACCCGACTTATTTTTATATAGTAGATTAGCTAGAGCTGCAAAAGTAAATTGGGGTCTGAACCCTGAGGTGACGAGGACGATATACCTCGCAGTCATAGAACCCATAGTCTTATATGCGGCAAGCGTGTGGGCAAAAGCAGCCAACAAAGCGAGCGTTACAAAGCAGCTTAACACGATACAGAGAGGATTCGCACAAAAAAATTGCAGATCGTATAGAACGGTCTCATTACACTCCGCCATCCTATTAGCAGGTCTCGTTCCATTGGATCTCAGAGTTAGAGAACAAGCCATATTGTACGAAACCAAAAGAGGTAAGCCCTTCATATTCCTTCCCGATGACCGGGAAATAGAATGGAAAGTCAGATTCTTGGAAGCAGAACACCCTGCACGTAGATTAAGTATCGATTACACCTGCCTCGATAATTTAGAACCCAAAACAATAGAAGATCACCAGGTTAAAGGTTTGCTTCTGTTTACCGATGGTAGCAAAATCAATGGGAAGGTAGGTGCTGCACTAACAGTATGGAAAGATAGTGTAGAGGTACAAACAATAAAGCTTAAACTAGAATCATACTGCACAGTCTTTCAAGCTGAACTGTACGCTCTGGAAAGAGCGGTGGGACTGGTAGCAAAAAGAGGGGAGAAGGAATTTTGCGTACTAAGTGATTCCAGATCCTCATTAGACCTGTTGCGGAACTTTAATTCTACCCATCCACTTATTCATGAAATAAGGAGAAATCTGGCTACACTGCAGGATCAGGGAAAACAAATAAAATTTTACTGGATTAAAGCCCACATAGGAGTTGAGGGAAATGAGAGAGCCGACTACCTTGCCAAACAAGCAGCGCTTTCCAAGAGAACAGCAGCAGATTATAAGGCATGCCCATTATCCTACATTAAACATATACTTAGGACAGACTCAATACAACAGTGGCAAGAAAGATATACAAACGGCATAACCGCTAGTACAACAAAAATGTTTATGCCAGACGTACGACAAGCATATAAAATTACTAGGAAGGCAAAATTCGATCATATAATGGTGCAAGTTCTGACGGGACATGGTGGATTTTCTCAGTACCTACATAGGTTTAAAATCAAGGATAGCCCAGCGTGCAAATGTGACCCAGAAGTAGTAGAGGATATAGCACATCTGTTAACTGATTGTCCCCGATTTGAAAAATTGAGAAATGATTTAGAAATGGAACTAGGAATTAATGTACAAATTGAAAGTCTGAACAAACTTTTAAGCGAAACAAAAATTAGACCTAAATTCGTAAAGTTTAGTACACATATAGCAAAGGTAATAATAAAGGAAAATAAATAGTTAAGTTAAGTTTAGTTATAAAATTGTACTTAAAATAAAAATTAGTCATCGTAAGACAATAGTAATAGCGATGCTAAATTTAATAATAGAATACACAATACTAAGTTATTGTGCAGTTGTAAAACCCCAATTAAGTTCTCTCAGTGAAAATTAGCTAAGAAAAGGCTCTAATTTTTATGTGAATAACACATAAAAATGAAAGACCAATGAAAAAAGCAGTTTCACGATAGCAACCGTTCATAATATAATGAACATTCGCTTATCAAATGTCAGCAACATACAAGTTAGAAAAGGGATTATAGATAGATTTAAGAAATATCTATTGTTTAGAATATAGCATTGCTTTTTAACACTTATTAGAATACATAGACCATAAGAATAGGATGGTGAACATCCTAAACTAAAACCTATAAATTAATAATAAAAAATAATATTAATAATACAACACTTTATGTAACATTTAGGACTAACACATAAATAAGCATACAAATTGTAAATTATATAATTATACTATGTAATTATATCTGTAATACGAAGAAAAAAAAAAAAAAAAACGGAACAAAAAAAAAAATATATATAATACATATACCTTTATATATACGAAATGTATGTGTAGTTAAGTGTCCTAGACGAACTGTACGCACACTTGTGCAGTAAGTAACAACATTTTACAGCAAAAAGATAAAAAAAAAATGCCATTCACAGTACCGACCTAGAACTGTCTCCGATCGCCATGTCGGAGGAAAAAAAACCGGCCAAGTGCGAGTCGGACTCGCGCACCGAGGGTTCCGTACAAACCTGTAGTAAGTTTTAACTAAAATGTTTTTTTTAAATATTTGAGTTGATTGAATGAAAGGTAAATTGCGATTTACGATTAATGACGTATTAAAAAAAAACTACTTACTTGATCTCGTTCAAACCAATTTTCGGTGGTAGTTTGCATGGTAATGTACATCATATATTTTTTTTTAGTTTTATCATTCTCTTATTTTAGAAGTTACGGGGGGGGGGACACACATTTTACCACTTTGGAAGTGTCTCTCGCGCAAACTATTCAGTTTAGAAAAAAATGATATTACAAACCTCAATATCATTTTTGAAGACCTATCCATAGATACCCCACACCTATGGGTTAGATGAAAAAAAAATTTTTGAGTTTCAGTTCTAAGTATGGGGAACCCCAAAATTTATTGTTTTTTTTCTATTTTTGTAAGAAAATCTTAATGCGGTTTACAGAATACATCTACCTACCAAGTTTCAACAGTATAGCTCTTATAGTTTCGGAAAAAAGTGGCTGTGACATACGGACGGACAGACAGACAGACAGACAGACAGACAGACAGACAGACAGACAGACAGACAGACAGACAGACAGACATGACGAATCTATAAGGGTTCCGTTTTTGCCAAATTTGGCCACGGAACCCTAAAAAGGAAGGAACACATTATAAAAAAAAAAAAAAAATCATGTCAACTTTGTATGTGGCACCACTTATGGCACACCACCAGGCCATGACCTAGCATTGGGGATAAACTTGATCAATTATTTGAATTATATCCTTTACTTGAACAACAAATACTAAAATTAGATAAATATTATAAGGAAATGAAATTATTTAATTTTTAATGAGCTTCAGTATTTTTAACAGAACTTCACAATGATGTCAATAGATGGCGCTCTGTTATGGTGATACTGTGAGGTCTCAGTTCAGGGCAAACCACTAGTAATATAGTATGATAAATTATTATTTAATTGAATCACATTAAAACATAAATCTCATACTTAGCATATACAACGGCTGCCCCAGTCAACACAGTCGCACCAACACTCCCCCAGAAGAATTTCCTGGATTTAGGTCTCTTTTCACTCGGAGGGCATCTCTCTTGATGCGCATACTGGCGACGCGGCGACCGCATCACTATCAGTGCAGCACATGATCCGTCTCCTATTTGTTTTCTAACCTATGCAATTGGTGAAAAATAACTATTAAAAAAATTTGGTAAAAAAATAGTGTTCTCATGACCAATTTTCGGCCAGAGCAGCCAACTAAGCAATTCTTATAGCATAGCATATTTTTCATGACTGCACTCTTTATTGCCTCATTCATACAAACACAGAAACTATGCTAATTTCTTAGTCAGTGGCACTAACTGTTCAATCAACATAAATACTACTACAAAAATACCTACCTACTGCTATCATTTACATTTTTATAATTAAGTTAACCAGCTGATCGGCGAACCATCGATAATTCCAACATAATATTTTCTAGGTTATTTACAAGAATGACGTTAAACGATTACGTAAGCGACAACAATAATGTTTGCTATGATAATGCATCATAATTAAGAAGCAAAAGTAAGAAATAGTATGTTTTACCCTTTTTAGACTCTATAAAACATCGAAACAAACAATAATGACGTTAGATACATGATTATTTTTTGTAATAAACAATGAATGATGTGGGACAATTTCTACCTGTTAAATTGTTTTAGAAATGTAAATATTTAATGAAAACAGAAATGTTAAAGTTATATTTACCAAAACTAAATTGGGATTTGCTAAATGATTCGTAAATCTGTACATTTTCGGCACTGAATTTCTTCCACTCGGGCTGTCAAAACTCAAAAGCAACCACAGTCCACAGACAGATCGGCAGGGCGACCGCGTAACTTCTGCATCAATCATTGATACATCGCAATCACCTCCGATTGGCTGAATTTATGGTATTCTTGCTGCGTCAATGGTTTTCCTCCAATAGTGGAAGAGTGTTAACCAATCAGAGGTGATTGCGATGTATTAATGATTGACGCAAAAGTTACGCGGTCGCCCTGCAGAATTCGGAAACCACGACGTAGTACGTACAGATAATGGTGGCCATATACCATAGTCAAACGTCACTTGACACAATAGAGATTGAAAAATCGATTACGATAATTCTACTTAATCATTATTATTTATTTACAGCCTGTAGTGTCCCAATTTTGGGCAAAGGCCTCCCTTTCCTCCTTCCAATTATCTCAGTCCATAGATGTTCGGGGCCAGTCCTTCATAACTTATCTGACCCAGAGGCCAAAATTGGAACCAATTCTTATGCCTTCGCCTGGCTGCCTAGTTTTCGTTTTGCTTTTATTTTTCATAGCTAAATACTATACCGGCACCCGGCTGCCTCCTGCGTACAAAAGTTTACCCCTAAATTTTAGGGACCACTGAAGCCCAAAAGGTTATTTATTGGTAAACGTCACCTAATTCGGCATAATTTTAAGGATTGTCAGTGAAAATGGGCATTAAACATACACTTAATTGTATGTTACTTGAGAAATCTATGTGAAAACTATGAAAAAAATTTAACTATGTATTTATTTAAATATGTACTTAACTACTTAGTACTTATATGTGCGAGTACTTGACTATTTATTTAGAAGTGTCACATTTAAAAGAATAACTATCATTTAAAATCTAAAATTAACAGCCATTTCTCTAGTAATAATAATAATTTGATAATTCAAAAATACAAAAATATCATAGTTACATACTTATTGCCATCAGATTGCAAGAGGGTCGTGAGGGAAAACAACCATCGATATATAGTTATGTAGGTACTAGATGGGCCCTTTCATAGAAAAAGGTTGGGCGACCGACTATGAGAACGCGTTCCTATCCTGTCTTTGTCCCCATCGTAGCGCTGTCACGGTCGCTCGTCGTGTAGATAATTTGTTATTCTTAGGTTAACATCTAAAGTCTTATTAGTTTGGCACTGTACAATTTTTATTTTAAGGTAAGTGTTCAAGTCACAATTATACATTTCTAAAAAAACGTTATTTAATCTTCCTATTTAATATTTTTATCCATTGCGCAATCATTTAATTTCCGCGGCAAACTGTATGATTTTTTTTTTACTAACTGGCCTTACGGCTTCTATGGCTATGGCCTATATTATCTATGACGTCATACGTTTTCAAGCTTTCATTCAAATGTTGCAAGCATGTTCCCGCTTTTCAGACTAGATGGCGTTGAAGGCGTTGCTAAAAATACGCCCACATTCTTTGTTTGACAGGGCCCGTCTATGTAAATTGAGGTCGTTGGAAACAACAAGTATTGCTGCAATTCTTGCACTATGTCCTTCCTCATTTCATCCACTATCCTGTTGAATATTGCTAGGTTCCCAGGAGATGGATTTTTGAATACCATGCCGCACACAGTTTTGATTTGAAAAAATGTTTCCCCTATTTGAGGGTTCTTAATTAATTCTAGAGCTATGTTTTATTATTTTATGATTTTAAAAAAACCAGTTGCCGATTTATAGTAAAATCGTCTCAATTACAACACTACATTTATTTTCTGTTCGGTAGTATGATAAATCCTTTCTGTTACTGTTAATGTTCCTTGTCTCTGGCACCAGGCACAGAGTACATAATAATAATACATTCAACCAGAGACAAGTTAACCAGCAGGGCGACCGCGTAACTTTTGCATCAATCATTGATACATCGCAATCACCTCCGATTGGCTGAATTTATGGTATTCTTGTTGCGTCAATGGATTTCGTCCAATAGTGGAAGAGTGTTAACCAATCAGAGGTGATTGCGATGTATCAATGCATAGATAATACACTATCAATGATTGATGCAAAAATTACGCGGTCGCCCTGCTGACATTCAACTGTCAACATTGACTTCTCGTAATAAAATCAAAGATTGGCTTCGGAAAAATCAAAAAATAACCAAATGTAAAATGTTCCGTTGTGCAATAACTGGTAAATAAATACAAATTGTTACACTTATTATTTTAACTAAGTTATTTTCGAGTGTTTTCTCGATTTATTTGTTTTAAATTTGAGGTTATGTTTTCCTTCCTTTCCAGCTATCAGGAACATACGGCCTGTTTTGCTCCAAAATTATGCTGCCAGGATTATTTATGCTCAACCGAGAAGTTTTACGACACTGAATACAAGAATAGTTAATTCAAGTGTTTACACCAATTTTTTGAACAACCCCGAACAATCTTTAGTAAATAACAAACAAGTTTTAGATGTTTCAAACAACTTACTAATTCCAAATAGAACTGTCACTAAGTTCAGTTTGAAAAAAGGGAAAAGGAAGACTGTTAAAGCAGCAGTAAAGCGATTCTTTAGACTTCATTGGGGTGCATGGATCAGGACGAAAATTGGTAGACATAAGAAGCTGTGGAAAAAATCTCAAGCGCAGAAGAGGCGTTTACGTCAGCATGTATTTGTTAACTCAACTCAATCTGTGTTATTAGACAAAATGGTTACCAAGTATTGGAAGAGACCAAAGTACTATGTTGATGATCCTTACACACCATATCATACCAGGGAGGAGTTTCACATAACAAGGCAGAAACCCAGAGAAACATACTAGAATATGGTTTTCGTATTCATTGTTAATTTATGTTAGCTAATAAAGAGTCAGATTAGACAAAATTCAGAATTTACTGCTTTTATATTATATGTCATCATCATCACTTCTCCAGCCTCTGATGTCTAACTGTCCATCTGTCTGTCTGTCAGCGAGCTGTACCTGTCTCATAAACTGTAATAGCTAGACAGTTGAAATTTTCACAGTTTATATTTCTATTGCCGATAATAAAATAATAAAAATTTAAATTATATTTAAAAATGAAGGTGGGCCCCCATACAAAAAACATGATTTTCTGTGTTTTTGCTGTATATCTTGAACCGTAATAGGTAAGACATGAACTTTTCAAAGAGTGATTATTACTATAGCTGCTTTAATGAAAATAAAATAAAGGGGTCCCCATACAATAAAACTTGTGTTTAAAAAGTACATATTGTGCTAAGGCCTGAAACTAGATAGCGCTGTAGTAGTTGTGCTATCACATCTATGTACGAAACTTGTGACTTGTCTGAAGTCACACTCTCAGCTCGTTAGTCGCTTTCTAAATAGACAGAGACACTTTAGGCTCGATATTCGCATTCGAAAAAGGCATAATATTGTAACAATATGTACCCATAGTCTACTTTTAATTAGATTGATCGTACTTATAAAAATATCTTTCTTATCTTTAAATAATAGTGTTGGCTAACCAATTTTGGAGATCCTGAATTCCTAGAATTGAAATTAGTAATAACTAAGAAACCACTTAAATCTAGATGATGCTCTTGACTTAATCCGCGTGGATTATGGTTTTTAGGTTTCCGTACCTCAAAAGGAAAAAACGGAACCCTTATAGGATCACTTCGTTGTCCGTCCGTCTGTGTGTCAAGACCCTTTTTCTCAGGAACGCATGGACCTATCAAGCTGAAATTCATATCAAATACTCAGGTTTACTGTCCCTTGGAGCTGTGAAAAAATCAAACTTCAAAGCCAACACAATCAAAAGATACAGCCGTTTATCCTGTAAATTTTCGAATTTTCTTGCACTCGCAAGGGAATCAAAACCTACAGGGTACTTCCCGTGAACTATCAGAATCTTGAAACTTGGTACGAAGCAACGTCTTATAGCACAAATATACTTAGGAAGAATTGAGAAAACATAATAAATTTTCGACACTCGCAAGGGAATCAAAACCTACAGGGTACTTCCCGTGAACTCAGAGTCTTGAAACTTGGTACGAAGCAACGTCTTATAGCACAGATATAGGAAGAATTGTGATTAAACATAAATTTTTAGTCACATCATATAGGTAATAAAAATATTTTTATGCAAATTTTCGACACTCGCAAGGGAATCAAAACCTACAGGGTACTTCCCGTGAACTCAGAATCTTGAAACTTGGTACGAAGCAACGTCTTATAGCACAGATATAGGAAGAATTGCGAAAAACAGAAATTTTTAGTTTCGTCATATAATAAAAATATTTTTATGCAAATTTTCGACACTCGCAAGGGAATCAAAACCAACAGGGTAGGTACTTCCCGTGAACTCAGAATCTTGAAACTTGGTACGTAGCAATTTCTTATAGCACAGATATAGGAAGAATTGCGAAAAACAGAAATTTTTAGTTTCGTCATATAATAAAAATATTTTTATGCAAATTTTCGACACTCGCAAAGGAATCAAAACCAACAGGGTAGGTACTTCCCGTGAACTCAGAATCTTGAAACTTGTTACGAAGCAACGTCTTATATCACAGATATAGGAAGAATTGCGAAGAAATTTTAAAATAGATAAGTGAAATAAAAATACTATAACTTTTACTTATATACCTACAGGTTTGTACGGAACCCTCGGTGGGCGAGTCCGACTCGCACTTGGCCGGTTTTTTTAATACTCGCAGGAAGTCTTGAACTTTCCGGGATAAAAAGTAGCCTATGTCCTATCCCGGTATACAATCTATCCCTGTACCAAATTTCATCAAAATCGGTTGAGTAGTTGGGCCTTGAAAGCGTAACCAGACACAGACAGACACTTTCGCATTTATAATATTAGTAGGTATGGATTTAGCACTTTGATGTTAAGGTAGGTAGGTTGGTGACATAGGTATGTCATTAAAGAGAGACCCAATATGAAATTAATAATAGTCATTTATTTAAATAGGTACAAGATTTAAAATTAACAAAACAAACATATTGGTAAACTCTTAAAAACTAGAGTATAGTTAGATATAATATGAAAAATCAAAAACTCTTGTCCTTAGTGAAATAAATAAGTAGGTACTTAGATTAATAATATTAAAAATAATTCTCTTTAGTTTTCTATTATTGCACAGTAATATTTCTTCATAAGCGACTTGGACGTAAGGCTCGAGTTGATGAATAATAATTATTTATTACTGTAGGATTACTTGAATAAATTCACAGTAAAGTGAACTTAAACCACCTATATTTTAGGTAAGTCACATATCTAGCACAACTGATTTCAAGGCTGGATGTAGATGGATGTGCAAACTTGAACTTTGAAACCAGGTTGTTAAAGTCCGTTTCACTTTGATGCTGAAGTGATTCTGTACTCGAATTATTCTATTAACGTTGCATGGTGAGATATGCAATCCTATACTAACCCTACAATTGGTTACATGTAAACAGGCCTCTGCGCTGTAAAAGTCCAGCCTCCTTTTGGGTGGTCTGAGTTCGTTTCCTGGATTCAGAGTTAGGTGTGTTTTAAAAAAAAAATTAAACACCACTTTCTTTAGCCACCTTGGACGGTGAAGGATTACATCGTGAGGAAATATTCATGCCCAAGAGTTCTAAATAATATTCTCAAAGGTGCATTAAGTCTGCCAATCTATACAGTCTGCACTTGGCTAGCGTAGGGGGCGATGACCATCATTGTATCATCATTATACATTGGCAAAGTTGGCTTGTTTAACAGTAGGTAGAAATCAGTAATTATTATCGATTGAGTTGTGAATAAATTTTATCTATTGAAACAATCTCATTCATCGATCTCATTTTCAATCACATTACTCAAACTTGCGATTGAGTGTCTTAATTTAATTGTTAATTTTATTGTGAGTAGGTTTGGATTTTTACCTTTGACTATGACTTTGATTGTTGAAAATATACATCGCCTGAGCCTTGTAATAAATAACAGCTTAAATTAAATAAATCGACTAGCATCATAATACTTACTGCTTAAAATAGTAATACATAATACAAATCAATTGACCAACTTAATTGAAATATAGAATTATCTAGATAAAGAATCGTTTTTTTTACAAAGAGTATATTTAATAGGTTTATGGCGACAGTCATATTATATCTACAGCGTGAAAATCACAATAATTTCTAATTGGCTGACTGCGTATTGGCTTAAATGTATATTAAACCACACCTCTCCTTTCCATACAAGTTTTTAAGAATGCAGAGGGAAGAGATAAAAAAATACCTAGCCTATATCATTCTCGGTCTGGAATCACATCAATACGTTGCTCTGTTGCGGCGTGATTGAAGGATACACCAACAAACAAGCACACTTTTGCATTTATAATATTATAAGTAGGTTTTATACTATTGATATTAATAAAGTAAAGTGGGTATTAGCACAAAATACATAAAAGTAGGTATACATAACCTTAAGTTATGCACAAATAATTCTTGAACTTTTAAAAATAAAAATAAATTAAATATATTTATTCAACTTGATTTGATACTAATATGAAATGTGCCCATCACTATTGTGAGCTGTTTTAACGGCCATCAATGCGATAAACTCAGCCAAATGTCACCATTGCGGTTGTCACATTGTAATTATCAAAATGTTCATGCTAGCCTTTCTTGAAGAGATTTATTTTTATTAGAAATACAAAACAATCATAATTCATAAGATTAATTTTAGAGTTGAAAAAAACAATAATCTTTTGTAGGTAATTAGTAATTAATTTACAGTTTCGTTACAACCCCCGTTTGTTCATAAATAATTAAATAATACTTAGGTAAATATACCTACCTATCTGATAACGTGAATATTTAAAGTAAATAGTTATTGCGAATCAATTCATAAACGATTCAAATAAGTAGGTAGGTACTTACGTATATATTATATATGTATTAGAAAATATGGATTAAGACACTTTAAATTCTAATAAGAAAATGAAATTTCTATTATACAGTATCAAAATAATTATTTTATTCATCATATTTTTGGATAGGATGTTTATGCTTGTAGATAACCCAATTCAAATACTAATAGGTAAAGTCCAACTTCATTGAAAAGTTTCTAATGCTGATAACTTAATGAAGTTGGGCGTGAAGCTAGACTACATTCGCTAAATTTTGCCTATTAGCATTTAATCGGATATTAGGTTACATACGTATAGACTAAAGAGGGAGTAATCGAAAAATCTGTCGGAAAGAGTCGGACTCGCGCACCGAGGGTTCCGTACAAACCTGAAGTAAGTTTAAAATTATTAAAAATATTTTTATTATATGATGTACCTACTTAACTAAAAATTTATGCATTTTTTCCTTTATCTGTGCTATAAGACGTTGCTTCGTAAAAAATTTCAAGATTCTGAGTGATTGATGGTTCTGATTCTCTTGCGAGTGTCGAAAATTTGCAGCATAAACGGCTGTATCTTTTGATTGCGTTGGCTTGAAGTTTAATTTTTTTCACAGCTCCAAGGGACAGTAGACCTGAGTATTTGATATAAATTTCAGCTTGATACCTACCTCCATGCGTTCCTGAGATAAAGGGTCTTGACACACGGACGGACAACAAAGTGATCCTTTAAGTGTTCCGTTTTTTCCTTTTGAGGTACGGAAAAATCTCCCTAAAAATGTCTGTCTTGTTAAGAAGACTACAGTTTAGCTTACTTAGTTAAAATAGGCCTTTAGAGCCCCACATCAATACAATTTGCACTCGGGCAACTTTGCCAGCTTTGCATCTAACATTGCCCAATAACGCAAAATAGACAAGTTAGTAAAACTTTACGACAAGGACATCACTAGTCACATATATACAGAGTAGTTTAAAATAGATATCTCGTGAAGTAACACTAGATCACAGTCTATAATATTTAAATAGGTACGTAAACAGTTATCTAATAAGATAGTTTTACAGGAAAACATTTTCACGTCAAAACGACGTATAGATAATATTACTAAAGTTCATTAATTACATTGCGAAAAAAAATAGTGAGTAATCTGTGACCGTAACCTTACGTACAAGTTTTTCTGACCTCGACAACGTTGAAATTTGATGGTATCAAAAGGCTATCAGAGTATTGTACCTACTCAAAAACCTACTTATGGTTTTACCTACAATTTATAGCCCGACAAACTTATCTGACCCGGTGGCCAAAATTGGAACTAATTTTTATTCCTGTTTAGTTTTTGTTTTTATTTTATTTTTCATAGATACTAGAACTAGCGACACTGTCACGGGTCAGATAAGTTTGTCGGACTATAAATGTAGGTAGGTACCTAGGTATTACCTTAAGCAGATTTTTGAGTACAATCATTTTTTATTTCGCAGTTCAACTTGGGGCACTGAATATAAACGGATTGATGAAGCTTTAAATAATGCAATTAAGATCAATTATGTATTTTATTTTCGATACAAGATACCGAAGTCTGTCAACGCTATCGAGATTCGCAACCTTGCTCTAAGACTACTAACCGTATTCCAAACGCCATCATTCTTGACGCAATGGTCGGAAGTATAGATCCACAAACTTATCTGACTCGGTGGCCAAAATTGGAACCAATTTTGATGCCTGATAGTTTAGATAGTTTTAATTATAATTTTATAGTTCCAATTTTGGCCACTGTGCCAGATTTGTTGGTGGGACTTTACATCTCCGAAATCACTATTTTCTTAACCAAAATCACTATTTTCTTAACGCATGTCAACTATAATCACGTACAAGATAGTTAACTTTTCTAATATTTCGTCTGATTGAGAATTGTTTACTTTATAGGTACAAAGAAATACTTAGTATGTTTAATTTAAGAAGAATTATTTATTGCTTATTAAGCTCCATTTCGTTTAACAAAGTGTCAAGTCAGGTTTATTGTGCAATTCACTCACGACAGAAGTGAAACTTCAGAAAAGTTGCTTAAGAGAGAATGAGATAAATATATTTTGTGTTCTTTCTCATTCTCTCGCAGGCTAAATCCTATTATGAATATTATGTTTGTCTCTTTTTCGTTTCATAGAATTTTCAAATCACAACGATTCTAAAGAAGTTTCATTTCAATAATAATTACTTACAAATGTGCTGGTTGATAAATTAAGAACAGGAGAGTAAAAAATTACTGTACAAAATTCTATCAGAAAATGGAATTTAAGCATTTTTTAGAAACAAAAAAGGCTGAGAAAAAAATTATGCTGCGAAAAAATGTTAACAGAAAATCAATAACGTACAAAATTCCCATCATAAATGTAGGCTGTAGGATCTCCCAAAAATTATAGGTATTTTTTCTCAACCAGACGATATAAATTCTAAATAATTATTACTACTAAGTAGGTCCGTTCTAACAGTAGGTAGATAATCTAATAACCTCGAAGAAACAATACTATTTAAGAAAGTCATTCATTCAACGCGTCTTGCTTCTGATGGCCTAGCACCAAAGATCGATAGCTACAATGTGATGAGTGCAATCACCTCTGATTGGCTGACACTTCCTGTTCATATTTCATGAGTACCTACAGCCAACTACGACGAATGCAATGATCACAATGTGATAATCACAACTCCCGTGATAGCCCCTCCGGATTCGTTTAGTCGATTGATTTGGACGGTTTCACTTTGTCCTGCTTATCTGTACTGCTCTGACTACTCCTGAAACAAGCGAAGCATTCATATTACTACCCCGTCCAAATGCAAATAAGGTAAGTATACTTAAACTAGAAAATATCTGTAAGATTACCAACATTATTATTTAGTTCATTTGTGAGTGAAAATAGGATCATACATTAATATTATAAATGCGAAAGTGTGTTTGTTTATTGGTTTGTCCTTCAATCACGGCGCAACGGAGCAACGGGTCGACGTGATTCTCTCCAGGTCCTCAACTATACCCATGCCAAACACAAACAAACACACTTTCTCATTTATAATTATAGTAAGATAATAATGAATTAACTTACCAGTTCAAACTTAACCGTCACAACATATGGCATAACCTGCAAAAACAAAACTCATCAACAATACAATTTAAATCTTACAAAAAATACTGATAGAGTTGGAAATATTTTTATAATAATAAGTAGTTCAAATTTGCCATTTTAACACTTAGGCCAACTTGCAAATATTTTAATGCTGCCCCTTATTGGTAACTACAAAATGCATTTGCCAAAAAGGGACAGCATTATAAAATTTAACTAAATCAGTTTTTAAATGTCTTTGTGCAAGCGGCACGTAGGTGTATAAGATTTTGAAATGTGACGTCACGAAACTTAGGATCCCTCCCACACAATGTCACACTTCGTCGACCCCCTCCCCTTAACGCGTGACGTACTCATCTAACTTCGATCCTCATTAGAGGATCATCCATAAGGAAAGATAATATATAGGATCAAAATATATCATAGGATTTTTTTTTTAATCCATTGATGTAAAAAAACAAAAATTGGCAGGGACTGACGATTGAAGTGAAAACGTTTTTTTATTTTAATTAAAATTATTAAAATATAAACCTTAACACTAAGGTATTAAAGTTTAATTTCGAATGCAGTAAATTAATATGTTCGCGAGCATGTCGGGTCACGGTCACGCGAATCTACATTTTTACCCCCTACCAAAAATTGCTCAACGCACCTAAAGAAGTTTTCACTTCAAAAAATCTTCGTCCTAGTCTGACGCAACAAGTGTTATTGTATTCCTCTCACCGTCCTTTATGTTTCTGTTTGTGCGTCGTCGGCGTCGGCTCGAGCGGCGTCGTTGGCGTGCTGGGCTCGCGCGTCGTCGGCCTCGCCGTCGGCGGATCTCTCTCGTCGCGAGAGCTTGGCGCCGCGTAGAGGGATCTGAAGGAAACTTTACGTTCACTCCGATTATATGACTGCCAGAGTCCTTACTGTTTCTGGGTTAAATTGACTATTTTAAAGACCTGTAGGGCGATTGTGTTAATCCGCATCAATCATTGTTACAGTCTCAATTTGATTGGCTGAATTTATGGTAATGAAAGAACTGCAAAGTTTAATCCGCCACAATAAGTAAATCTATGTGGTAGGTACAGTGTGTATCTTGCGATATTCACCACAGTGCACAAATCCTACAAATTATTCTCATAAAGGAATACTGTGTACCTACCTAAGTACCTACTTACAATCATGCAAATAAATAAATATTCTACTATATTCTATTAAACAGTTCCAGTAATATGCATGTTTTAATATTTTATAAAATGATAGCTTAGACAAGTGGACCTCAGGTTTACTTCAAAGTTATAAGATAAATATATGACAACATTCACCTAGTAAGTTTACTTCTAGCAGGGCGCGAAGTGACGCTGCCACTCTTGCCTCGTCTGAGCGAGTGGAAGTATGGCTTGATTGGTTTGACGACGGCCATGCTGGTTGTGTCGGATAGCGGCCGCGCGCAGTTCAGCGTGGTCACTGTGAACTCTACGTCCTTGATGGGTTCGTTTGACGCTGCAACATGAAAGTTGTTTTGTTACTACGGGGCATTAGATGGGCCCTTTCATAGGAAAAAATTGGGCGCCCAACCATTAGAGCACGCTCCTAACCTGTATAGCCCTGTCCTTGTCCCCGCCATAGCGCTGTCCCGCTTTTCAGACTAGATGGCGTTAGTAAAATAGGTCCTCATTCTTTGTTTGACAGGGTCCGTCTATGTAAATTGAGGTCGTTGCTACGGGGCTATACAGCAGGGCGATTGTGTAAAACCTGCGTCAATCATTGTTACAGTCACAATTGTTTTGATTGGCTGAATAATTTATGGTAATTTTTTGTGCATTGACGCAGACAATTTTGCCCAATAGTGGCATAATTTTAACCAATCAGAGGTGATTGCGATTGCGAGTGTAACGTGGGACGTGAATATTACGACTTTTGGGAGATCGATCCTCTATTAAATATAATTTATTCGACGTTTCTTTAAGGTAAGGTATGGAAAGTCCTTCTGGTGGCCATTTTTTGATGCCTTATACAAAGCCAAGAGCAAATAGGCAACTTCTAGACAAGCGCGTTAAACCAAGACCTCATCATTGCTTTCTATTAATAATAATTAATTATTGTCAGAGATCAAATTATGAAACTGAAAATAATTTGGGAATCTAAGAATGTTTTTTTTATAAGAACTGGGCAAGTTCGTATCAGAAGTCAGAACATTCATATCGCTGACGGTCATCATTTTCTAAATGGTCGATAGTCTTTTTCCAAAAACAGTCTTTAAGAAACATGATAATGATTTTTAAATATACATATTCAACAAGGTATGTAACACGAGGGGGTAAGCGAAAATTTTTATTTCCGCTCTCATATGGAGGGTAGAGTAGGAGGAGTGTTTTTAATCTCTGTATATTAAAAGTGTCCGTCGAAATGCATTAAATTGGGGGCACCACCTATCATCAGGGTAAATTTAAAAGGAAGCGCCAAATATTATTAAAGTAGGTTTATTATTAGAGTAGGTTTGATATATACAAGGAAAGAAAACATTCATCATTATTTTGTACAACGTAAGTTGTTGAAATTTTTAATAAATAACAACTTTAGTCGACGCTAACAATAAAATTATATAAATTTTTTTAACTCGGCATACTTCACTTCATCAACAATTGCTACATTCATACCATACCCTATGTCTACACCAGTGCCATTGTGGGAGTTTTTTGAACTGTTATTTATAGCAACCACTCCTTCTAATCTACCCTTCCTAGGCTCTCAGTATCTATTTTCAGGAGGTACATACCCTGAAAAAAAATTTTTTTAGGTACCAACAACAATGATTGATTTAGCGTAGCTATTTCAGACTAACTAAGGCTACAGTACATATTATAACAAACCTGTGAACTCCTCTATGGGTTTGTCGATGGTATCATGGTCGATCCACGTGAGTCCCATTTCCACCTTCTCCGCAAGGTCCTGCCAGCGCTGCCTATTGTCCATGGTGCCAGTATACAGCGGCTGGATCCAGGGAAAGGTGTCTGAGAGTACTTTGTATAACGGCAGGCAGATCATATCGATGAAACCCACTTGCATCTGAGGTAGCTCGTCCTTTTTCTCCCTGGAAATTTTCGAAGCGATATGAAGGCATTAAAAATTCATAATGCACTTAGCTCCTCACGACCGAAGACCAACGAATTGCAATCACGTAAATTTTTTTAAAGGATTTAAAAAAAATATTTCTTAGCGTAAAAGGGTAACCTTTAGGCGCTGAATTTTCGAAAATCCTTTCTTAGCGGATGCCTCTGTTATACCAGCTATCTGTATGCCCAGTGGTTTCCTGTGCGTTGATGGATCAGTCAGTCAGTCACCTTTTCCTTTTATATAATATTTAGGCTATAGATCGTACCCTATCTCACAAAAAATTGCTCCTGAATAAAATAAACTGTTGGATAAATTCAAATAATTATCGGTGAGTAAATTTGGTATTTGACAACTATCAAATAAATATTATAAATGCGAAAGTTTGGATGGATGTAAGGATGTATGGATGTATGGATGTATGGATGTATGGATGTATGGATGTTTGTTACTCAATCACGCGCCAACGGCTGAACAGATCTGGCTGAAATTTGGCACAGAGATAGAATACAGTCTGGAATAGCACATAGGCTACTTTTTATCCCGGAAAATTAAGGAGTTCCCGCGGGAACCAAAAAACCTCAAATGGATGTTTGTTACTCGATGAAATTTGGCACCGAGATAGATTATAGTCTGGACTAACACATAGGCTACTTTTTATCCCGGAAAATTCAAGAGTTCCCGCGGGAACAACAAAACCTCGATCCACGCGTACGAAGTCGCGGGCATCAGCTAGTATTCAAATAAATTCTCTTTTAGTGATAATTAAAAAGAGGATCCCCCAAAAGTCGTAATATCCACATCCACGTACCCTGTTAGTTTTATGCTGAATAACTATTTTGAACTGTCGATTATAGTAAAACAAGTGAGTCGAACCTTGATGACGTCACTATGCAATATTTCATACAAACCCCTTACTAACCATGCGTGTTGACGTTTGAAAAAAGTTGCTGAATTGACTAGTTGTCAAATACCCAATAGTGATGATGACAATTCAATCAAATCAGCAACTCTTTATCAAACTTAAAAACGCACTTCGATTGTGGAAGTTGTACGAAATTGTGTTGTGACGTCATAAAATTTCAACACTTTTTTTATTTAATCTATAAAAATGGTTATCAAACTTAAAACTGTAAGGATGTGAATTTTAGGTCTTTTGGAAGACCCTCTATTTAATAATCAGTCAGAAATAATTTGTTTTTGATAGTAGGCATCATCCCTATTGGGCCTTAGTTACCTGTCCATCATAGCAATGGGTTGCTGGTTAAGCTGCAATTTCTCCAAGTCCCCCTGGTCGAAGAACTCATCGGCCACCAGCTTGGCGACTTTGTGCTGGACCTCCCAGGGCTTCGCTATTGCTGATACGTCGCACGCTGTCATCATCATACCACAAAGCACTGGAAATAAACAATGCGGCTTATTTTGTTTGTTATTATTTTGCTCTTCCTCTTTTTTTTATTCCAATAAAAGTAAGCCCAAATTAGTTAGTTATGCGGAAGGATCTGGGTTTGAAGGATGCGAATTTGAGTTGATTTGTTTTTTATTTTCCTTGAATTTAGTATGGCGCTAGTGTTGACAATCTTTATTTTTTTTAATATGTAAAACAAAGCCGAGTTTATTCGAACACTTATAACTCTAGAACGGCTGAACGAATCTGGATGAAATTTGGCACAGTGACAGATTATAGTCTGGAATAGCACATAGGCTAATTACCCCGGAAAATTATAGAGTTCCCGCGGGAACCAAAAAACTTCAATTCACGCGGAAGAAGTCGCGGGCATCAGCTAGTATAATATAAACATGAATAATAATCAACTCTCAATTTCACTAGGCACTCAAAGAAATAGGTTACTTCTCAGTCCAGCTCCAAACCTCAAAAAGTCTCAAAAATTTGCGATATTCAGACCACATTTTTGAGAATTTTTACAAAAATCGCTGAAAACACTAGCCGAAAGCTTACTTTAGAATAAAGTTGTCAACTTACATTCTTTCTTCTCCCGACTTTGCCAATCGAACTCGCCGTTTTCAACCAACTCTAGGAACTTTGATTTCTTCTTGAAGTACATAGCTAGGTCAGTTGACAGAATCGCCGTTTCCACTACACGCATTACGTCCTTATAGTCACATGGTGATAAGGCCTGCAAGGAAATTGTATACGAAATGAACATCAGTAATTATTGGATGCGTTACTTTGCGGAAGTCCACGATAATCAAGGAACTAGAAGTTTAATTCGCTATAATCAGCCTCAGCAGATAAATTATCATTTATCATTTAATCTTACTATATTAATATTATAAATGCGAAAGTTTGGATGGATGTATGGATGTTTTTTACTCAATCACGCCCCAAAGGCTGAACGGATCTGGCTGAAATTTCTCCTGGTTCCCACGCTATATAAAACCTAAACCTACCTGCAGGCTTAGCATGCGCACAACGAGATATCTCGCGACGAGAGAGAGAGACAGAGATGTGGTCGATGCCGGCTAATGTCTCGTTTACCATAACATGCACATATGCGGTTTCATAGAGAAAAATACCACAGCTAAGAAATCTTACTTTTAACTCTAGTTTCGACGTGACGAGACAAGTAGCCATTTTAGCTTCGGTAGACAAATAGAGATAACGAGTAGACCATTTTATTCGTTGTGCGCATACTAACCCTACTGGGTGAAGTTATGGGCATTATCTTGCTTACAATACTGATCTCTTACCTGAAAAATATTATTGCTTTCGCTGTTCAAAATCATGACGCACTGGTCGAAATGGTGATGTTCCATCGTCGAAGTCGAATACAAAATCGCGAGTGGACTCTCCGTTTTCGTCTGAAACGCGTTATTCGTCCCTCTATGGTCTAGATCGTGGCATAGACAAGCGACTAGTAATCCTAGGATCTCTAGATCGGACATAAACCGCTCCATTTTCCCAGTCTTGAGCATCGCGAACATTGTTTGAGCTACGTTTAGTGCGTGCCGCCAGTTGTGGTATTTGACTGGGCGGTAGTTTTTCTTAACGCTGAGTATCCATCGGCAGAGGACCTGAGAAATTGCAACTAATTTAAATGAATCTATTAAACAAGTGAACATATTCTTTTTTATTCCACTGCAAGTTAGTTAAATATTCATTGATATATCATAACTAGATGTGGCTTATATAACGACCTGTTTTTATACACTACAAGTTAGCCCTTGACTGCGATCTCACCTGATGGTAAGTGATGATGCAGTCTAAGATGGTAGCGGGCTAACCTGTTAAGGGTATGGCAGTTATATTAAACCCATACCAATTACCACCTAGTCGGTTTCTACACGGTATCGTACCAGAACGCTACATGGCTTGGCGGTACGTATTTGCCAGTAGGGTGGTCGACACCTAAAGCTTCTCACCAGACTAGACCGGAGACTATTCAGAAATTATAAATTCCCAAGTTATATTATGTGTTTGTTTCATCCAAGTTATATCAGAAGAGAAACGCAACGTCCTTGTGCAATAAATACATTCTTTTTCTGAACTATATTACCTACAGTTTACACCATACTCACATCGTAAGGTATATGAAACTTTTCGACCAGGTTGCATTGCAGAAACATACGCAGCGTCGCCCTGCACGTGTCTTCATCGGATAAATCGAAATCTAAAACAAATAATAAACCTAAAACTTTTTATTTAAAAAACTAGATACCTACTAGCGGGGACTTCGCGTTGATTTTTAGGTTTGAGAAATCTCGTGGAATCTGATCTGGGTATAACCTTTATTGGTGGTCGTATACGTACCTAAAAGGTAGTATACGTATCTAAAACGTACCATTTAAGTGTCAGTTAGGTAGTGATAGCTTAGTGGTTGAAAATAAAAATGAAATTTATTTATTTACAAAAACATGTTTGCCTTATGTTAAGCATAAGAATACCTGTGTCAGAAGGCTTAGCTCTTCCGGATTTAACAATAAGCAGACAAATCTATGTGGTACAGCATGTAGCTTGACATATTAAGCGCCCAGTAAGCCAGCAATTCGCACTGGCACAATACCACACCACACTTCAGAAGCTTTATGAGCTAGGCCTTCTTATAATCCATAGCGAATTAAGCTTCTTGTTCCTTGATTATCATGGACTTCCGCAAAGTTTATAAGAGAAGGCAAGAGTGGATAGGCACCTTCTAGGCAAGAGCTTTCCAACCTTGACCTCCTCATTGCTTCGCACTAAGCATGATTGTCGTCAAACGCAGGCCTATGTCAAAAAAAAACCAGGCAAGTGCGAGTCGGACTCGCGCACGAAGGGTTCCGTACCATTATTAATAAATAATTACCTTTGTTAATGAACCGCAAGACTAACTTTGTTTGTAGAGGTTTATTGTTAATATCAAAAAAACTATGCTAGTTCGAGCATTGGCTATAGTTTTCCTGTAAAATATACGTAAATTGCTATTGACCATAATTATTTCATATTTTTCGATTGGTAAACTCCGGAGATAAGGGGGGGGAACGGTATTTTTTTAGACATTTTCCCCGATAAATCAAAAACTATCATAACTAAAAATAATCAAAAATCTGTTTTAGAATTTACAAAGTAAACCCTTTCATATGATACCCCACACAGTACAGTTATCTCACTTTTAAATTTCAACCCTCAGATTTTCCCCCCTTTTTAAATAAGAACAAAAATAATTTCCAATTTTTTTAAATTCCAGTGTCTTTGGGCCACTTATATACACAACTATTCCAAATTTCATGTCGATAGCTTCGGTAGTTACTGAAATAATCGAGTGTGACGGACGCACAGACAGACGGAGAAAGTCGCACCATAAGGGTTCCATTTTACCATTTTGGTACGTCGGAACCCTAAAAAGGTGACGTCTACTTTTATCCGATAAATGATGATAATGATGTTGGTGATGGTGGTGATATGAATTCTTACCATGAAATTGAAAGCTATACAGGTTATAGATCTCCGCTGAGGGTATGACATCTTGGCACAATTTGCTAGTATCTTCGGTTGATGCTGTCGCATGGTAGGACAGACATTCCAGCGCTACCTGGTAGCAAAAATGTAAATATTTAAAAGGAAAAGGTGACTGACTGACTAATCTATAAACGCACAGCTAAAACCACTGGACGAATCGGGTTGAAATTTCGCATGCAGCTATAGCGGATGTCTACGTCATAAAGGGATTTTTAAAATTCAACCCCTAAGAATAGGGGTTGAATTTTTAGAAATTTGTATGAAAATCAAACTTAACGTGAGCGAAACTGCGGGCAAATGCTAGTGTAAACTGAAATGATGGTTCTCGGCTTATTAATTTTTCTATTATTAAATTAATTATACTAGCAACTGCTCGTTCCCTTGGCAAATTAGTAAAATTTCGGTCTTATTTTATATCACTCTATTAAACCAGTGAGCAAAAGTCGCTTTTTTCCACTAAGTGAGCAAAAACGACTTATGCTCACTGGTTTTAAAATCAAAATATTTGCTCGCTGGATTTAAGCAGCAAATTCGCCCTGTTTGAGCTTAGCGATATGCAAAAGTATTAGCAACTTAAGTAGGTACCTTCTGTTTCGCCATAAGTTTGCACGCGTTCTCATACATTTGCGTGTTATGGATGCCGAGCCCGCAGAATATGGCGAACGCTTCAAATATTGAGATGTCTCCATCTGTGAACTGTGATCCGTTTTCCTGAAAGCAAATAAGTTACAACATTTTCAGAGAATAGTTATTACGGCAAATGTGTTATTATTAGAGATGCCACGAATGTTCGGCAACTATTCGGTATTCGGGCACTTTTTTCGTTATTCGATATTGCAAACTATTTGGCCGAATACCGAATAGCAAATCATGAAAAAAAAAGAACTCAAAATATTACTCATAAAGATGTGTATTTAATCAACAAATTAACATATTAATATTTAAAATCTACTAATGAATGAAAACAATTTTTTCAGCATTTGTTGATAGCAAACGATTGCGTTTTTACTCATAAATTATACAAGCTTCAGAAAACCCGGTAGCAGTTTATATAACTGCTTGCATGCTTACATGCTTGCAAATTGTAAAAGGGTTGGATATTGTTTTGCGTTTGCTGACCACCACTTGTAAGGGTGTGCTGTCCGATCTAGGCGAACAGATGCCATGTAAAAATCAAGTTCATTTGCAACCGAACTTTTCTGTTCCACACCTTCATCTGAACGTACATTTTCTTCAGCGACTTCCTCAAAACTTGTCACCCGCGGAAAGTACCAAGTGTTGCCGAATATTCGGCGCTTCGGCCAAGAGCCTCGCCGAATATTCGGTATTCGGTATTCGGCATCTACTACTATTCGTGGCATCTCTAGTTATTATCAACTTATTAAGCTAGAAAGATAGAAAGTTTTGTATCAAGATGGGCGTAGGTTTTTTAAAATCCTTCTCTTTGATTTTCCGGCTTGGCTTCGCATTCGGCAGCCGACAAGTCAGTCTAACTCTTGTTACATTATTGTGTAATAGTTACATGTTGTAACTTGTAACATTCCTTTTTCTTTGAAAAAAAGAGCAACTGCTGAGTTCCTTGCCGGTTCTTCTCAGTAGAACTGTTTCCGAGCCGGTGATAGAGTCTTGACATTTCATAAGTGGCACAATTTGTCCTACGTGATTTAAATCATTTCATTTCATCTAAATATATAAAAGGAAAAGATGACTGACTGACTGACTGATCTTATTATCATGAGAGGAATGATCTATGATCGAGAGGAAACCCGTGCTCTGAGAGAAAGAGGGCTAAATATGAGATGCTGATGATGATATGGATAGTACTTGATCATACTTAGATACTAGATAATAATATTACCTTATTAATCAACTGTGCCACGCCAATAACATCCTTATTAGCATTGACAATGGGCATACACAGCATCGTCCTAACATTGATCGCGTCATCTGTTGTAATGTCTGCTACCACCATGCCGTTCTCCTTCCGCCATTCATCCACATCCGATATGTTTAGTGCTTTGTTTGATTGGGCAACCTGGAATAAGTGCTCGAAATAAATATTTTGGGAATATAATTACAGGTAGGTATAGTCCCACAAACTTATCTGACCAGGTGACAGCGTCGGTAGTAGATATGAAAAATAAAATAAAAAAAAAACTTAACAGGCATAAAAATTAGTTCCAATTTTGTCCACCGGGCCAGATACGTAAGTTTGTGGGACTGTACTAGGATACTGGGGGCCATACTGCCAACGCTTGAAGCAATTATTATGCAATATTACTCAAAATAGGATTGTTTGCTCTCACGTACCTTGACGTTCCTACAATAACGATTATAATTCTACAACATTAAAGTCAACAATATGGCAGTATGGCCCCTCAACTTTAAAGCGCAAAACACACAGGGAGTGGGCGCGGATTGGGCGCGGGCCGGGTCGGGGGTGCGGCGGGTTGAATTCCTGTTGAATTGTTTGCGGGTTGAATGGACGACATCACACAGAACGCGGCCGCGGATCGGGCGCGTGGCGGGTGTGTTTTGCCCTTGATTCTGATACTAAAAACAAATCTTTACCCACCGCCGCAAGAGCCATACACGCCAGAGTAGACTTGATGTCGTGTCGCGGTGTTAGCGTGGTCCGGGAGTGTTTTGCTGCCAGCTCGAAGTGTGTGAAACGTCTTAGACAAAGGTACCGTCACTCGTGTACAATATATTATTAAAAGTCAAATGACGTCGCTGAAAAGTGTTTTGAGGCAAGATGGCGTAGTTTTCTAGAAAGACTTTTCGCTGTTGGTCTCGAAAACGTTCTCCAACGATGAAATCGCATACCACGTATGTACTAGGATACCAGAACTGGTATTAAAAATAAGTCTTTACCCACCGCAAGAGCTATACACGCCAGAGTAGACTTGATGTCGTGTCGCGGTGTTAGCGTGGTCCGGGAGTGTTTCGCTGCCAGCTCGAAGAGTGTGTGAAACCGCGTAGGTGCGGGAGGCGGTAACGCTGGGATCTCGCTGCGGCGCCCGCCCGGCCTTTGTACTATTCGTTCTAGATGACTCTGAAAAATAATCATAGAATCATCTGTAGGTACAAAGGTATTTATATTAAACGACTTGTCCTGACTGACTTACCTATATAAACTTACAGTCTTAACGACTAGGGTAATAAACATGATATTGAAATGAAGGAATACGTATAGGAATATGACAGGATTTCTGGATCTTCCACCTCCACCAAAATTCCACCCAAGTGAAGGTGCAAGATCAACTAGATAATTTATCCTTAAATATTCTTTATCTTTTTCTGATAATAAAATAAAATAGCCTTTATTTCAAAGTAACAAACAGTGTTAGTTCCTATAAACATTGTATTACAAAAAGTCCCTTAACTCTGCCTCTAGCCTCGCGGCAAAGAGCTCCGAATAATATCTTTATCTGATAAATATTAGTATTAATTAAGTTTGATAAAGAGTTGCTGATTATAACTACTAAAATATAACCCCACGGTCTCTTTAGACAGTTCTTTTTACAGTCGTCTCGGAAGAACCACTTCATCAGAAAACCATGTGTAATATAGTAACCATTACTATTTATAATATTATGCCTAATCTTATTAGTTCCCAATGTAATAAGGGCCTGGTGTCTTGAAACACAGCTTCATGCCTAGCTCAAGCACTAGTCCCAACACTATAACTGTTTAGTATAAGAATATTACAAATTTGTGAATGGGAAAATAAATAAATTGATTAGTGATTGATTGATTGATTGATTGATTGATTGATTGATTGATTGATTGATTGATTGATTGATTGATTAATTGATCGATTGATTGATAGATTGATTGATTGTTGTATGTTTGATAGATTGATTGATTCTTGTATGTTTGATAGATTGATTGATTGATTGATTGATTGATTGTATTGCACTTACCGACTCACAATGATCCGTATCCAGTATAAAAACAGCACATCGTTCACACTTCAACAGCTCTCTGGCTTCAGTCATGATCTTAGTCACCAGGCATTCCAGGTTGCTCTGCTCCTCAAATATACTCCTCGCTAACGCTAGAAGGATCTGGTTTCTCTTGTATTCTAGAACTGAAGACTCGAAGAGCTGCGCGTTCTGGATGCCAATGCCACAGAATGTCAGGTACCGTCGGAAGACTTCAACGTCGCGCGGGGAAAATTCTTTGGAGCCTGTAAATTGAGTGCTTTAAATGACTGATGATAATAGAGATGATGCCTATAACAAAAATAAATTATTTCTAACTGATTATTAAATAGTGGGTTTTCCAAAATACCTAAAATTCACATCCTCGCTTAGTTTTAAGTTTGATAACCATTTTAAAATATAGATTAAAGAAAAAAAGTGTCTTGAAATTTGATGACGTCACAACTGTGAATTTCATACAACTTCCATACAAGAAGCGCGTTTTTAAGTTTGATAAAGAGTTGCTGATTTGATTGAGTTGTCATCATCCCTATTGATGCGCGACCTCCCTGGCGCAGTGGTGAGCGCTGTGGTCTTGTGGAGGTCTCGGGTTCGATTCCCGGCAGGGTCAATTTGGAAATTTATTAATTTAATAATTTTAATAATTTTCTAATTTCTGAATTTTCTCTAGTCTGGTCAGGTGCGAGGCTGTGGCTGTGGCTAGTTACCACCCTACCGGCAAAAACGTGCCGCCAAGTGATTTAGCGTTCCGGTACGATGCCGTGTAGAAACCGATATGGGTATGGGTAGGTATGGGTTTGGGTACCTGGGTATGGGTTTAATATAACTGCCGTAACCCTAACAAGTTAGTCCGCTACCACCTTAGACTGCATCATTACTTACCATCAGGTGAGATCGCAGTCAAGGGCTAACTTGTAGGAGAACAAAAAAAAATGAACTTGCAAAATGGGTCCTCCAGTCTACCGGGGATTCATGAACTGGCAGTTACCTTGGCCAAAGAATAAGTTAATAAAACCATCACAAGGGACAATGCTGCCTATCTTGGATACTAATTCTTATTGCGGTGAAATATATGAGGTTTTATCGATTAAAGAATTTAGTTTTAATTTAAAAGTAAGTTACACCTATTGTTTTGATAATTTTCAAATCGGTTCAGTTCACGCCCCATCTGTTCAACCAATTTTCAGGAAATTTGGTACAGAGATAGTTGCATTCCGCTGAAGGACATAAAGCTAACTTTTATCCCGGGAAATTAAAGAGTTTCCGTGGGAATCAAAAACCTTACCTCATACACGCGGACTAAGTCGCAGACTAAGTCAGACTGAGAGACTAAGTTAGACAGATCATCTACTTTATTTATAATAGGTAGTTATGCTAACCATCTGTCTTGTTGATAATCTGAGCTACACCGACAACATCGCCCTCATAGTTGCAAATCGGCATACACAATATTAGTTCCGTTTTGTATCCTGTTCGGGCGTCTATTTCACTGTTAAATCTGAAAAAAAGAAACAGAAATTAATTGTTTAAATGTACCTACTTTTCTTCTTATTCTGGGGGTGAGGCGGCTGTAAAGTGCTCCTATGAGACTTTGTGTCACTTTGACCGTTGTGCGATCTATTGTCATCGCCACCGCCAAAGTATAAGTATAGTTCCTGACCAATAAGTAGTTACTACGTCTTGTCAATAGCTCGAAGAGTCGCCAAGCTCAAGTGGCAATGGGCGGTCCTCACATTGTTCGTAGAACCGATAGGAGTTGGACGACCCCCGACTAGGTGGACGGACGATCTCAAGCGTGTAGCTGGGAGCTGCTGGAAGCAAGCGGCACAAGCACGTGCTCTGTGGCGATCCTTGCAGGAGACCTTCGTCCAGCAGTGGACGTCTATAGGTTGAGACGACGACGTCTTGTCAAATATGTGCTTCCTTATGTGGAGGCTATCCGACGTGATCAAATCAGAAATGAGGAGTTCCGTAGGAGAACCAGAATTACCGACATAGCTCGACGAGTATTAGCGAAAAGTGGCAAAGGGCGGGGCATATAGCTCAAAGAACTGATGGACGTTGTAGCCCCAAGGTGCTGGAATAGCAACCCCGCACTGGCATCAATGGCGAGCATTACTCTAGTCCTTCTAGGGATCTTCTTATTTCTGATTATGTCACAATCTATACTCGTGTTCAAAGTTAAGTCTTACCTAGGATCAGCGTAAGCATTCCTAATGTTAATGGGATGTTTGGTCTGCGCTGCCAACCCGGCAACTCCTACGCCGAAGTTGATTTTGATTTCTTGTGTCTGTGCTATCCGTAGAGCAGTGTACAGATCTGAAAAGGAAAACGGGTTATTATTACCACATTCTGACCTTAGTTATATTGTATCTTCAACAGAAGATAGAGATTGTTATTTGTTCAACAAGATATTCATAGACCTTAGTTGGTAAATTGTATCTTCAACGGAAGAGTGAAATACTTAGTTATTTGTTCAACAAGATAGAAAAATTCGTCTCTGTTGCGAGTGCCTAGTTTGAATCCCGAGCAAGCGAAGGATTCTAAGTAAGAATCCTGAGTGAAATGTTAAAGCCACAAGAAACAAAAGCATTTTCAAAACAGGCGCGCTCAACCTTTGGTTACATCATCACTTGCTAAATATTTAAAGTTAGATTTAAAAAATGACAGCTGAAGAATAAGGACAAAAGCCGGTCTGCTCAAGTATAGGCTGTATGCCATTCTTTTATGCAAAATACGCTATTGGGATGCATGCTGAGGCTAGGCGAGGGCAAGACGTGCCGCCAAGCGATTAAGCGTTTCAGTGCGATGCCGTATAGACTTAGACACCGATTAGGGGCACAGCTATACTTTTTTTTATTCCACTACAAATAAGCCCTTGACTGCGATCTCACCTGATGGTAAGTGACGACATACTATTACATATTCTATGTTATGAGGTATGAGTTTAATATAACTGCCATACCCTTAACAGGTTAGGAGGCTATCATCTTAGACTGTATCGTTGCTTACCACCAGGTGTGATCGCAGTCAAGGGCTTATAATAATAACTTATTTATAGCGGAGCAAAATAGGATGTGATTATTTTTTACAGCCATAAAACCCATACATTTTATGCTTCTCACTCTTTGAGAGCTTATTTACCTACCCATATCAAATGAGTTCTGAAAAAGCTTCGCTTTGAAATAAAACGTTGAAACCTCTGTTGAAACCTCCAGCAATTAAACATCTGTTTAGCATTCAAGTGGAAGAATGAAAGAGAACGCTAAAAGCAGCACTTCTACCACAGACGCATCTTTTAGAGATTTTATTCAGCTGTTCATTTCAGTGTGCCCTTAACCTAGTTTGCGAGGGACTTTTATTTTAAGTTTGTGAGTGAGTGTGAGAGTTGCCTTTCTATCATATATATTATGTCACCGTAAGATTGTAATCTAACGCTTTTTTCTTCGATAGATTGTAAACAGTCGAAAGATTGTGAACCGTTCAATGTTTCAAGTGTCAATTTTTGAAATATTCATTGTATTTACGTTTTCTTGTCTTTTTCTTGTAGGTTAGGTTAGAGTTCGACATAAATAATCAAGTAGTTTCTATCGGGTTAATAAACCTAACAGATTACAATCTACCGAAAAATAATCCGTTATATTGTAATCAATCGATAGTTTACAATTTCGCGAGTTAGATTACAATCTAACGGTTTTTGCAATCTTACGGTGACATATATATCATAACAGCTAGGTAGGTATTCACTGAATTCTCGCAACGTAAGTACCTACTGATATAACAATTAAACCCTATTGTGTAAAAACTGCATCAACCGTCGATACAATCTCAAATGTTGTGATTGGTTGAATTTATGGTAATACTAGAGGACGCCCGCGACTTCGCTCGCGTGGCTTAAGTTTTGTAATTCCCACAAACACACCTTAATTTTCCGGGCTAAAAAGCCTGTGTCACTCTCCAAGTACCCAATTATACCCATGCAAAAAATCACGTCGATCCGTTGCTCTGATGCGGTGTGATTGAAGGACAAACTCCCTATTTGACGTCCTTATGGATAGAAAATTCAAAAACTGGAAAATCCGTATGTCATGATTAACGGAAGCCGAAATACCAAGTTTCATGGCTATAGCAGCTTGAAAATCAACGGACTTTCATACAAACTTTCAACCCCTATTTTACCCTTTTGGGGGTAGAATTTTGAAAAACTGTGACAAAAGTTCTTCTTTATTTTTTACCGAAAGCCAAAATACCAAGTTTCGTAGACATAACTTGAAAAATATCTTGAGAAATTAAAGCCTTTCATACCAACTTTCATCCCCCATTTCACCCCTTTTGGGGTCGAATTTTCAAAAACTGTGAAACACGACATTCTTCATTTTCAACCCGCAGCTCATATACCAAGTTTCATGGCTATAACTTGAAAAACGACGGACTTTCATACAACCTTTCAACCCCTATTTTACCCCTTTGGGGGTGGAATTTCGAAAAACCCTTAAAAAAAACGACAACATGTTCAAATTCAAACATCCATAAAATAAAAAAAAGATACGCGCCGAATTGTGAACCTCCTCCTTTTTTGAAGTCGGTTAAAAAAGGCAAAGTTTGTTGAGTGGGATTTAAACAAAATTTTGGCAATACAATATCCCCCAGAAAATGTCGCAGAACTGAAAACTTCGTCATTTATTTAAGTTTCTTTGGAGAGAAATAAAAAAGAAAACAAAAGAAAATATGCTAATAAACGCTCAAGTTTCAGCAGCAATTTCTCATTAGGGACTGGATAAACAATACGAAAAGTTTACTTCTTGTTTGTTCTGTAAATGTTATTTTTGTTCGGAAGGATAGCATTGCAGATAGCTGTAAGTTTACTTCTTGATAGGGTGACCATATAGCAACCCAATCAGCCCCCCCGATTGTGTAAACAAATCGTAATAATCGTAATCGTAATCGTTTGTCAATCGGATAATAGGCATGATGACAGTAACCAAGAATCAATGAAATTATGAATTTATCTAATGAAATAGGATTCATGGATTATAAATAACGTATTTATTTTTCTATTTCGAGTGAGATTGCTATTTATTTTGATAAAATAAAACTATAAAATACAGCAATCCGCCATGTTGGGTAAAACACCAAGAAGCGAATGACGTCACAATTGTTTGTTTTCGAACTTTGAAAATCACACTATTGCTTACTGCACACTGCACAGAGTACATCGGTAATAACAATAGTGACGTCACAACGACGCCATGACACCGCCGAACGTTTCGGCGTGAATTTTAAAATTTAAATTTCAAATGCTAATTTTATCTACCAAAGTTTATTTTTCTGCTGAAATAAGATATTTTTTCGAAATAGTAGATACTTCCGAACATAATCTGACCATTTTTCAAAATCAGTCATCATGCCTATTCGACCTGTTTTAAGAGTTCATAGATTTCCACATGTCAAAAAATGAGTTCTTAAACAGTTCGAGTAATACGTTTTACGCTGTCAAATGATTCGAATTTCCTTAGACAATTGGCCCTCTGTCCTACGTTGTTCACCATTATCACCATCGGCCTTATTAGCTACAGCCGTACCTACACTTATTCTAAGTATTTACATTGCAAATTTGATTGATCGTACTGAGCGTTCGATCACGTTAGCGTCAAATAATTAAAATGAACCTTAAGAGCATTAATTTAGAGCTCGGTTTCGTGTATGCACTCACAAGTCCCAGCCCAAACAGCTGCGCTCCAAACGATACGTTTTGAAATTAGAATCGGTGCTACTACAGAACAGCGAGAAACCGTCAGCGTTGGCATCCTCATATTATGTTTGATGTCCAATCTGCTCGCACGAAACGTTTTTGCTCGACGTTTCTGATCCTCACCGCTAGTGTGTGGAACACCGTCCCAGCGCACGTGTTTCCCGGAACGTATAACTTAGGTACCTTCAAGGCAAGCGTGAATAGGCATTAGGCATCTTCTAGGCAAGCGCGCTCCAACTTTTTGCACTTTGCACTAAACATGATTGTCGTCAAGCGCAAGCCTATCTCACAATAAAAAAAAATAACTACAGCCGTTCTATTTTATCCTGATTTTGAGTGTTTATATGGTAATCCTCCGGGGGCAAAAGTTTTTGAATGTAATCAGAGGTAGGGGAAAATTTTTAATAATCGTCGTCGCTGAATCTTGCGAGATGGAAATATTTTTTACTTTGAGATACTCCTGCTTACTTTTTTTTTCAAATCAAACCCTACGTAGCTATAATACTATAAATATAAATGTGAGTTTATTTGATTGTTACGCTTTCACGGCCCATCTTTTGATGAAATTTGGTTCAGACATAGGTAGGTTGTGTCCCGGGGAAGGAAATAGACTAGCATAGACAGCTTAAGCTTTAACGCTCTTCGTACATAATACAATATGTTAGCTGGTAAGTAGCTATTGTAATTTCCGCGGGAACTCTTTTTTATCCACTACAAGTTAGCCCTTGACTGCGATCTCATCTAATGGTAAGTGATGATGTTGTCTAAGATGGTAGCGGACTAACCTGTTAGGGGCATAGCAGTTATATTAAACCCATTCCCCTATTCGATTACTACACAGCATCGTGCCGGAACGCTAAATGCTAAATCGTTTGGTGGCACGTCTTTGCCGCTAGGGTGGTAACTAGCCACGGCCGAAGCCTCCTAGGCTCCTACCAGGCCAGACCAGGGAAAATTAAGAAATTATGAATTCCTAAATTGAACCTGCCGGGGATCGAACCCGGGAACTACGCACGTTAAGACAACAGCGCTCAACACTGCGCACGGAGGTCGTCAAAAACCATTTAATTTTCCGAGATAATCGGTTAAAAAGTCGGACCGTGAAAGCGTTACATAAGATAGACAGACAGACAGACAGACTCACTTTCGTATTTATAATATTAGTACCTTATGGGTGTAACAAAAGACTATGTCGTAGCACTAGCACATGAGTACCTAATCAATAAGCAGTAACTTTTAATGTTTCATTGAAATAGGGCTCATAATGTGTGAACAGTGGCCCTAATAGGGACTGTATAAAGGGTCATCAAAATGATATAATAAAAGTACCCAAAAGTATAGAGAAGACCACACAGAAAATGGTAGAGGTTTTAGGGCGGTTACAGACTAGCGTATTTTTTTGCGCGTATAAGTACTGTACTATTACCTATTCTGTGGCATTAGCAACTTTTACGTATTCTGTGGTATAAGCAAAGAATAGGTAATATTCTGTGCTTATAAATACCACAGTAGGTAGGTACATGTTTAAGCTCGTATCGGTATTTCGCGCTTCAAAAGAGATCTCTCTCTACCTATCAGTGACCCTTGGCAGTGGGAAAGATGGGAAAGTTTTGGTAGGTAAGTAGATAGAAAATGTAGAGGTTGACTGCCTCGTTGGTCTAGTGGTTAGCATGTTCGACTGCGGCCGACGAGGTCCCGGGTTCGAGTCCCGGGTTCGAGTCCCGGGTCGGGTCACAACAAGTATTGGGTTTTTCTGACAAGAAATTCTCAGTACTAGCCCGGAGTTAGGAAGTTGGCGGTGTTTCACCCCCGTGCCTCGGAGAGCACGTTAAGCCGTCGGTCCTGCGCCTGATCTCTTACCGGTCGTGTCGGATTTTCCGTCCCATCGGGCTATGAGAGTAAAAGGAACAGAGAGTGCACCTGTGGTTGCGAACACACTTGTGCACTATAATATCTCCCGCGCAGATGGCTAATCTCTCAGGAGATTGGCCGCCGTGGCCGAAATTCGGTCGGGAGGATTATTTTTATTATTATTATTATTAGATAGAAAATACTAGAATACTCACTAACCTGTGTCCCTGGTGACGTCAAACAGCTTCGCCTGCAGGTACCTGTGGGGCGGGGTGCCTTTGGCCAGGAACAAGCTCCCTCTATCGGCCGCTGTGAGCAGACACACGTTCACCAGGATCTGAAAGAGAAGCAAGATGATCAGAGTCCCAATTTTCTGAGCAAATCGAAATCATAGCTACTTTTAGTACCTTATTCCACGCGGACGAATTCGCGGGCATCATCTAGTAATAATAATTATACTATGGGCTATCCCTTTAAAATTGCTCGTTGCGCAAAGGGACATCTCTAGTTTAAGTCTTAGTCAACACGCGGGCGATGCTCTATAGTTATAAAATTGTCTCAGAAATCAAACCCGGAAACTACCACTGAGCCCATAGCACTCACCACTGCACCACGGAGATCGTCAATTGGGAAGAAATTTTTAATCTACTTAGGCTACAGTATTATAAAGGTAAGTTAATCAACTCAAACCACTGTAGGAAAAGGCCAATCAAAATCATTTAGTAATAAAATCAAAGGTCGGTTGATTTAGGTTAAATTTTGATTAACCTAAGCCCCTAAGCTAATAAACTTCATGAAGCCTACCCACGAAACTAGTTTGTATATTATTATGTAGACCTATGTCGAAGCCGGATTGTAGAATCCGATAAATTCTGCGTTTTGGCAACATTTTAGAGAATTTAGAAGAAAATTTTTTAGAGACTAAAAATTCCTTTTTAGGGTTCCGTACCCAAAGGGTAAAAACGGGACCCTATTACTAAGACTCCGCTGTCTGTCTGTCTGTCTGTCTGTCTGTCTGTCTGTCTGTCTCCAGGCTGTATCTCATAGACCGTGATAGCTAGAAAGCTGAAATTTTCACAAATGATGTATTTCCGTTGCCGCTATAACAACAAATACTAAAAATTAAAAAAATATATATATTAAGGGGGGTCCCCATACAATAAACGTGTTTTTTTCGTATTTTTTTGCTCAATATTAAAAACGGCAACAGGTAGACGGTTCAAATTTTCACAGAATATTAACTTGTATATTACCTTTCAAAATAAATAATTAAATATCAATAAAGTAAATATTAAAGGGGGGCTCCCATACAACAAACGTAATTTTTTGATATTAACAGTAAACCTCTACAAACAAAGTTAGTTTTGCGGTTCATTAACAAGGGTAATTATACCTACTTCTTGAGTACGGAACCCTCGGTGCGCGAGTCCGACTCGCACTTGGCCGGTTTTTATTGAAAATGTAGCCAAGTCACTGTACCAGGTCCTCAACAGCTATACCTACATACTCAGGCAAAAAATCAAGACGATCTGCACTCGCTCTGGTAAGGCGTGATGAAAGGTCAATAGATATAACAAACACTGTCTCATCACATCACACTAATCATCATATCATACTAATATTATAAATGCGAAAGTCACTTTGTTTGTTGGTTTGTTGGTTTGTTGGTTTGTCCTTCAATCACGCCGCAACGGAGCAACGGATTGACGTGATTTTTGGCATGGGTATAGTTGAGGACCTGGAGAGTGACATAGGCTATTTTTTATCCCGGAAAATTAAGGAGTTCCCGTGGGGATAACAAAAAACTTAAACCACGCGGACGAAGTCGCGGGCATCAGCTAGTAATATTATAAAGGCGAAAGTTTGTGTGTGTGTAAGTGTGTATGTTTGTTACTCCTTCACGCCGCAACTACTGAGCCGATTTGGCTGAAATTTGGAATATAGATTGCTTATAACCCGGATTAAAACATAGGCTACTCTTTATCCCGGAAAATTAAGAAGTTCCCGCGGGAACCAAAAAACCTCAATCCACGCGGACGTAGTCGCGGGCATCAGCTAGTTTTAAATATTAAATACTAGATGATGCCCGCGACTTTGTCCGTGTGGATTGATGTTTGTTGGTTCCCGCGGAACTCTTTAATTTTCCGGGATAAAAAGTAGCATATAAGTATATGTGTTATTCCAGACTATTATCTATGTCTGTGCCAAATTTCATCCAGATCCGTTCAGCCGTTTTGGCGTGATTGAGTAACAAACATCCATCCATCCATCCATCAAGTTTTTTGGAGAAAGCTTTATACTTTGGCATTTATAATATTGGTATTAGTATAGATTAAGTTGAAAATTAACCTTTTCATCCCACCATCTCGTAAAGAGTATTTTAACGCTTCGATATCTGAATGCAAAAGCCGTTATTATCCTCTTGAGGATAAAGTAAATTGAATTTAGAACATCGTGTGCACGTTAGTATCTAAATATCACTCGTCTATGAAGTTTGTGAATTCAAAACATTATTAAAACCTATTTACTTCTACCTCTATGGTGCCGAATTTCCATACAACCGTTTTTAATTTGTTAAAAACTAACACTCGTAACCTTCTTAGTGTACTTTTTTAATTTGCTTTGCAGGCACCATTTTCTTTCACGTCATATTGTTTAAAATTAAAACCTTCGATTAAAAACAAGAAAATTGAAAATAAGTGAAAAACCTAAAATGAGTGATTCTAGTGACGAAGAAGTTAATTTGACGCCAACAGAATTGACTGAAACTGTTAAAAATGCTGAAATGAGCTTTCTCCCTCAACAATCACGCGAAAAGTGTTTCATTTCCTCGCTGAGGTGGGATGAAAAGTTACGTGTTGCACTCGAGTGAAAAGATTTTTCACCTCGTGCTCTTTTGATTCCCTCGCTGACGCTCAGGATTCTAATTTTTGAACCACTCGCTGCGCTCGTGATTCAATTTTAGAATCCTTCGCTTGCTCGGTCATCAAAATTGAGCACGCGGTTAAAAAACAACTTTTCACTCTTGTATAACAAATAACTATTTAATTACTAGAGATTTTTATTCCACTACAAGTTAGCCCTTGACTGCCATCTCACTTGGTGTTAAATGTAATTTCAGATGGTAGCGGGCTAAACTGTTAGGGGTATGGCAGTTATATACCTATATTATGTCTAAACCCCATAGCCCTAATCGGTTTCTACAAGGCATCGTATCGGAACGCTAAATCGCTTGGTGGCACGTCTTAGCCGGTAGCTAGCCACGAACGATGCCTCCCACCAGACCAGAAAAGTCAGAAATTATAAATTCCCCGATTGACCCTGACGGGGATCGAATCCGGGGAATTTATAATTTCTGGGCACTTTTACGAAAAGCGCGCCAGGGAGGTCGCCTACACCGAATAACCGAACCGAGGTACTTAACCGAAAATACACCGTCTATTTTAGTTTGTGGCCCTTCAACTACCTTGCACTACAATTTGGCCTTAACGAGTTTAATTAATGAATACCTAATTAAAGATTCTTCGAGGCTCCTCTTTCTTACTTTGGGTAAGTACCTCAGAGCCCTTGTTTCAACCTTGGAGCCGAAACTCTGGGCGTACACAAATTAATTTGCATAATATTGATTATATAGGTACAACATGAAAACGGCTCAGAATAGGGTTAGTAAAAGATTTACATCTCACCAGCTATGTAACCTATACGTATAGGTAAAGGAGAAAATTATAAACCTCATCTGATGCCTTTTTGTAAAATTTAATTTCGTTCCATACGTCTACAGAAAACCTGAAAAGGGGTTAGAATTTTGTTTAATGGTATACAATAAAGTATATTTTACTTTTAATATTTTCGTATGGAGCCCTGCCATTTACCGTTCCGCCATTTTATTTTTCAATTTCGAGGAAAACTAAAAATGCCGGAATTTTGTAAGCCAAAATATTCAAACTCCTATAAAAATCGATGGTAACGAATTAAGGTGCATTTTACTCTGACGCTTTTTGTTTCGACGTTCGAACTAGATGTAAAATCTCATGCTAATCTTACAGTTTCGCTAAAATATGTACCTATCTACTTGTTAGGCATTTGCAAAGCTTTTCAACCCTTCAGAGACTTGAGAGGCTAATGTAAATGAAGTTTCCTATCCATGAATGTATAATTATTCTATTTCGATGTTTGTAACTATTTGAGGAGCCTCGAGCAAAGCAGCCATCAAACTGACGTTGTAAAAAAAATAATGAAAACAAACCTATCGAAATTTTGCGATCATCACAGCAGCAGCAACAGTGTGACGATCGCAATCACCCAGACTTTTTTGGGAATTCCACTCCCATAGAATCATTTCGCGCGTACGTTGGGTAACGGGTCCAGAAGACGAGTGCAACTTTTCAACCGACTTCAAAAAAAGGAGGAGGTTCTCAATTCGACTGTTTTTTTTTTTAATGTTTGTTACCTCAGAACTTTTGACTGGGTGGACCGATTTGGATGATTCTTTTTTTGTTTGAAAGGGCATACTTCCCATGTGGTCCCATATAAATTTTATCGAAATCGGTCGAGCGGTTTTTAAAATATCAACAATAAAATAAGTACTTTGTATGGCGTGTGCTTATTGTTGTAAAGTTGGCGCGGGAGTTTGAAGTCGGTTGTTTAAAAATAATTTTTTATATTAATTATTAATAGGCATGATGACAGTAACCAAGAATCAATGCAATTATGAATTTATCTAATGAAATAGGATTCATGGATTATAAAAAACGTATTTATTTTTCAATATCGAGTGAGATTGCTATTTATTTTGATAAAATAAAACTATAAAATACAGCAATCCGCCATATTGCATAAAACACAAAGAAGCGAATGACGTCACAATTGTTTGTTTTCGAGCTTTGAAAATCACACTATTGCTTACTGCACAGTGCACAGAGTACATTGGTAAAAACAATAGTGACGTCACAACGACGCCATGACACCGCCGAACGTTTTGGCGTGAATTTTAAAATTTAAATTTCAAATGCTAATTTTATCTACTAAACTTTATTTTTCTGCTGAAATAAGATATTTTTTCGAAATAGTAGATACTTTCGAACATAAACTGACCATTTTTCAAAATCAGTCATCATGCCTATTGTCGATTCATTGATACGTGAACTCGCTATGAAATTCGAGTGTAAACTGGATGCAAATAAGGGTCTAGGAGTGAACAAACACACAAGGAGGAGTCTCTTGTATCTCGAGAGTCTAGTGTAGGTAGTTACCTACTTACTGAACGCGATTTACGCGCGTATTTAAAGTTCGCGCGATGCTTGTTGTGGCGCCCAGTACCTTGCCCACGCGAGTATGAATTCGCGGGAACCGAATCGCACCGAATTCACCCCTTCGGCCCTTCTGGACGAGGTCTAGGGCGGTTTCAGACCAGCGTAATTTTTTGCGCGTATATTGTATCGCTTATACGCTTACACGCGCGATATATTTTGCGCTTCAAGAAACCATAACGCAAGTTTACACAATACGGCTTCTTTTATATCGCTTCTTGGGCCCCGCTGCTGCGTTTCTATTTTGTGCCCGGCGCGTAGATAGTTTGCCCAAAACTTTTGTTTTACGAAAGTAATGAAGTCCTGGGACGGACGCCAGATATTTAATTAAAACATCTTGCAATCGAAAGAAACCCTTTTATTTAAACCCTTTTGCAAGTTTCAAATTAATAATTTTCACAGATTTTCACGTGGAGGAGGAGGAGGATTTTTTTGACGTCACAATTAGTATCTATGGCTAGGGTTGCCGAGTGCGCGTACACTGAACTATAGTTATATCTAATCAGTGAATAGACCTTCCTAATTCCATACACGAGTATCCATTGTAGGTAGTCCAAGAAGTAATGTTATCTAAATAACCTATAAGCTTACTTAAAAAAAAAAATCGGAATCTACGAAAAATCTTCTTTCTATCTTAGAAATTATTCAGAGGGAATTTATCTTAATATCAACATCCTACAGTCAATTTATTATTCGTAAAAGTAGTTATTAGTAGGAAGTTTGGAACACGTGGGCGTTTCTGCAAATCGTTACGCCTACGAAAAGATAACGAATTTGTTAAGTAAATCTTTTTTTTTTACTACTGACCGACACATGGTGAATCTATGCGAAACTATAAGGGTTCCTTGTACGGAACCCTAAAAAGTAAATTTGGTACAGAATTAGGTCGCATAAGGGACGGCCGACGGAGTACGGATATAGGCATTATTACATCTCAAAATGACCCTTAGGATTTTTAATGTCCTAAATCCTGCCTAAATCGTCACAGGTCGCGGACTAACTCGTGGGCATCATCTAGGTACCTAATCTAGTCTTTAACTATCAATTTTCAACCCCCTGATTGTCCTGATGGTATTTCACTATAGGCCAAAATCCACATGTACAGATAACCCAATGATATATAGCACGTCAGAATATCTATAGTACTAACGTACCTTAATCATTAATTAAGGTGATGCCAGCGACTTCGTCCACGTGGTTAAAGTGTTTTATAATCGCGGGACATTGATGTAGAATTTGGAACTACATAAAAAGTATCCGGGATAAAAAGTACACGGGGCGCAACCTATGTCCGTACCAGTCATCAAAATCGGTTGAAAAGATGGACCGAGATAGCGTGACTCACATTAGCATCATACTAATAATATTATTACTAATAAATTATTATAAATGCGAAAGCGTTTGTTATTTTGTTTGTCCTTCAATCACAGTGCATCAGAGCAACGGATTGACGTGATTTTTTGCATGGCATATAGATGAGGACATGGAGAGTGAGATAAACTACCTATTTTTTGTGCCGGAAAACTTTAAAAAAAATATTGCTGACGAAGTTAATACGCGGAGGATAATATATATGTAATGTCAGTCACAGAGCTGCAGTTTCGTGGTCGGTATGCCGAAGGTATGCGTTAACCTTTACGGAGCCGAAAAGCGCAAAAAAAGTCGTTACTGTGCAAAAAAGCTTTTAACACGGTCTCCCGCAGCGCGTCCAATTTGTTCGGAGTTGAGTCCCTGTTATTATAGACTAAGAGATAGCTGCAGTTTTGGTAATTATCCTCAGAAAGGCTGATTCAGTATTACGTGGGTGTAGGGCCCTCCACTGATAACAAAATTGAAAGTCTGCCCGCATGCGGGTGGGCCTTTCGCTAAATATGGCCGTTGCAAGACGGTTTATGGTTACCAAAAATGAACCATAACTAGAAAGGCTGATTCTTGTACAGTATTGAAGTATGCCCAATCCCTATGTAAACAGTATAAGAACTGACGCTATTCATCGGGCCTTTCACTAGATATCACCTATCAAAGACGTTATGAACATACATACTGTAAAGAAATATTAGCAATTATTTTCGTCACATTGATTGCTATTAAAAATTATGAAGGCGTAAGAATTTATTTAACAGCAATCAACGTGAGGACATAATAATTGCTAATATTTTTTTACAGTATGTATGTTCATAACGTCTTTGAGAGGTGATATCTAGTGAAAGGCCCGATGCATAGCGTCAGTTTTAATACTGTTTACATAGGTACTGCGCATACTTTAATACTGTACAAGAATCAGCCTTTCTAGTTATGGTTCATTTTTGGTAACCATAAACCGTCTTGCAGCGGCCATATCTAGCGAAAGGCCCATCCGCATGCGGGCAGACTTTCACTTTTGTAATCAGCGGAGAACCCTACACCCACCTAATACTGAATCAGCCTTTCTGGGGATCGTTACCAAAAGTGCAGCTATCTCTTATAATATTATTATGTGCGTGACACATTTTTTCCACAGAGAACATTGTCCATCCGTTAACTGCGTTGTTCTAGTGGTTAACATGTACGACAACAGATAACGGGGTCCTGGAATGGTTTCCCGGTTCGGCATAATTAGGTATTTGTGTTTTCTGACAAGGAATTCTTAGTAGATAATAATCTGGAGTTAGGAAATTGAGGTGTTTAACCCCCTTGCCCTCGGAGAGTATCTACGTAAAGTTATCGGTTGTCGGATTTTCCGTCTCATCGGGTTAAGAGAGTAAGGGAATTTAGTTTTAGTTCGTGCACACACATGTTAGTTGTTACACTATAATATCGGCCACGCGGATGGCTTTGTGAAGATTATACTATTAGTAGTTCTATAATAGCTAACTAAAGCTAAAGTGAACGATACAGCTCTGGCACTTGTGCCAAGACTAAAACTGTTAAACGGTTATTAGTGAACCTGCCGGGGATCGAACCCGGGACCTCACACTTGTTGTAAGGCTACAGTGCTCACCACCATGCTTCGATATCCATACTAATATTATAAATGCAAAAGTGTGTCTGCCTGTTGGTCTGTTTGCCTGCTACCATAGAGGTAATATAGTACGTATATTACCTCTATGTAGCCCGCTGTTCCGGAACACCATTTAAACCAATTTTGACGAAATTTGGTACAGAGGTACTTTGCATCCCGGGAAAGGACAAAGGCCCCCGGGCCAGAATCCCGGCCTAATGTTTTTTTATTCCGGGAAATTAAACAGTTCCCGCAGGAATAAAAAATCTTTATCCACGCGGACGAAGTCGCGGGCATCATCTAGTAGTTAAACTATTAACTGTGCTACTGCGCTAGACAGGTCGTAAAATGAACCTAATGAACTTATTTACAGCTATTTACTAACTAACACACCACCAGCTAACACACCTTATGACATAAAACGTCAATATCCAGTTCATTGGCCACGTCCTTGATGAGGTCCATAAAAAGGTCCGCCTCTTCGAGCTGCCTTTGCGCCGAACTGCTGGGCGATCTTGATCTCTGTAAAGGGAGAAATAAGGTTTAAAGTTTAATAATAAGGACGTACTTCTGCAGTTATTTTTTTAAACTTAGGAATCAGTCGTTTCATACACGAGTGAAATTATAATAATTTTTTTTTAAATGAAATAATTTATCGAAAGGTTGGGTAAACTTCGACGGTATTTTCGCTCATCTATACTAAACTAAGTATAGATAATTATAAATGCGAAAGTTTGGATGAGTGGATAAATGGATGTATGGATGGATGTATGGAGTTTGTTACTCAATCTCGCCAGAACGGCTGAAATTTGGCACAGAGATAGAATAACACATAGGCTACTTTTTATCACGGAAAATTAAAAAATTCCCGCGGGAATGAAAAAACTTATTTCACTCGGACGAAGTCGCGGGTATCAGCTAGCAAATAATAATTGTCTGCTTGTTTCCCAAATAACTAAATCCAAAAGATCTCTCCAAAGATAATAATATATTGATTATATTTTTGACTATTCTTGGCGCAGCGGTGTGCATTATGCCTTTAGCCGTTATAAGCGAGAAGTCCCAGGTTCCATTTTCGGACTGGGTTCCGTTCGGCTTCGGTTGTGGCTAGTTATATTTATCTCATACCCCTAATCGGTTTCTAGACGGCATCGTTTCGGAACGCTAAATCGCTTGACGGTACGTCTTTGTTAGGGTGGTAACAAGCCATGGCCGAAGCCTCCAGTCCAGTCCTGTCCAGACCAGAGAAAAATCAGAAATTATAAATTCCCAAATTGACCCTGCCGGGGATCAAACCCGGGACCTCCCACTTATAAGACCATAACGCTCACCACTGCGCCAGGGGGGTCCTCAAAATTCCATTCGAAGTCTACTAGCTGATGCCCGCGACTTTGTACGCGTATTGAGGTTTTTCGGTTCCCGCGGGATCTCTTTTATTTTCCGGCATAAAAAGTAGCCTAGGTATGTGTTTTTCCAGACTATAATCTATCTCTGTGCCAAATTTCATCCAGATCCGTTAAGCCGTTCTGGCGTGAAAGAGTAACAAACATCCACCCAAACTTTCGCATTTATAATATTATTACTATAGATGCCATATAAAATCGGTGTCTACGCTGAATGGTTTAGCGACATAAACTTAAGTATTGTAATGTATAAATTGTAAATTCGGAATTTATTTATTGTAACTGTGTGTATTTAAGAAATTTAGCATGCCTTCTGCTAGGCGAAACATAGGACTATTTAACTTTGTAACACCAGCTTATGTTTATATGTATGTTTCTGCAAAATAAAATAAAAAATATTGTATTGTATAGACACGTCTTTACCGGAAGGTTTGTCTCTGCAAAAGTAGTTCCCAAAATAGCCTGTTAACTTTTTTCACCGCACGCAAACATAGTCAACCTCGAAATGCCGAGCTTTGACAAACATTGAGCCGTGAAAAGCCACGTCAAAGGCTAAAACGCTCCACTCCGAGTAAACAGGTCATCGGGCAAACGATGTTACGATATAAACCTACATCACATACTTCCTACATAGCTTACCAAACTCAGTGTGAGAACCCAAACCCCTATTTGGTTTCTACACGGCATCGTACCGGAACGCTAAATCGCCTGGCGGCACGTTTAGACTATAGGGTGCCGGTAGGGTGGTAAATAGGCAAGGGCGAAACCGGGACCTCCGCACGTTAGGACAACAGCGCTACACACTGCGCCACGGAGGTCGTGAAAAACGGAGTCACGGTCGTCACGGAGGTCGTCGGACTTGGCTCTGTATGAGGTTTGATGATACCACGATATTTGCTGACTAGAGTTTCAGGTATTGTTATACAATTTTGCTGTATAAATCGGAAAGTGCCCAGTCCACAATCGAAATTCGAAACGTCCACGTCGCGTAGCACAAATATTTTGTACGTGAACGAAAATACACAAACCATTGCCGATCCAAAAACGAAGCTTTGCCAAATAAACAAAGCCTTCGGGCCTCGGGGGAGCTTTGGTGCTGGCGCAAATGGTTGATATTATCTAATATCTATTGTACAGTCGCGTGCAGTTCATCTATACTAATATTGTAAATGCGAAAGTTTGGATGGACGGATGTTTGTTACTCAATCACGCCAGAACGGATGAACGGATCTAGATAAAATTTGGAATGGAGTTAGAAATTTTGAATGGAGAGACTGGAATCCAGTTATAATTAATTCCAGAGTTATAGTCTGGAATAACACATAGGCTACTTTCTATTCCGGCAAATTCAAGAGTTCCCGCGGGAACCAAAAAACCTCAATCCACGCGGACGAAGTCGCGGGCATCAGCTAGTAAGTAATAACTACGAAGTAGGGAGTAGGTAGTAACTAAGCTTACAAGTTTTCACAAAATATACAAATAACTAATCAAGATTCTATGGCTATTGGGGACCCCATTATATTTTAAATCTGCCCGAGACTGAACTTCTTTTGTCCCGGTCGCTTACGTGACGTGAATGAATAATATTGTATAAAAATATTGATTCCCCTTCAGAGAATCATGTATAATATTCTTAACTTTGCTGTCATGAACACCTGCTAAGTGTAAGTTAGTTAAAGTCGATTAAAGGAACCCTAAAATTGCAAATAAAAAAGCGGTCCACGAAATTGGAATCTCACACCTGTTACCTTCTTAGATTTGGAATTCGAGCAAATATCACTTTTACCAAACCAATAATATTCCATGTTCAGGGGGAATACTACCATTTCTTAAAGCAGTATTATTTTATTATTGTTAACGCTATAGTTTCAAGATTTTAATCCTTATTTTAGGGGCGTCAAGGTACCTCAAATGAATCTAACATTTAAAAACAATACTGCTTTATGCGAAGGTAGTAAGCCTCGTGAAACGCTCGAGTTATCACATTTCACGTTTCCCAGTTTTCGCTTATGTGACAAAGGAAAGATGGTAGTTGGAAAGCGATTGAAGAGCCATTTTCTTTGCTCAGATAGTAGTTCTGTAAGTGGCTTAATTTTTACGCATGTTGGCATAATAAGATTTATATAGGAATCTGAGGTAATTTTTAACCGACTTCCAAAAAAGCAGGAGGTTCTCAAACCGGCGCGTATTTTTTTTTTAAATGTATTCTCTGTCATCGTAAGATTCCAACAACCTAACGGTTTTTGGAACGGATTATAACGGTATAATCTAACGATTATACCGTTATAATCCACCTAGCGATGTTGTAAACTGTCGACGGATTGTGAGCTGTTCAATGTTCCGAGTGTCAATTTTTGAAATATTCATTGTGTTTTTTTTCATATTGTAAATCATTCATTTAAACCTACGGCCTGCGGCCGGGCACTACTTGATTATTTATGTCGAACCCTAACCTAACCTACAAGAAAGAGACAAGAAAACGTAAATACAATGAATATTTCAAAAATTGACACACAGAACATTGAACGGTTCAGAATCTTTCGACAGTTTACAATCTTACGAGATAAAAAGCGTTAGATTACAATCTAACGGTTTTTGCAATCTTACGGTGACATATCTAACAGATTAAAATCTACCGAAAAATAATGAGTTAAATTGTAATCTGTCGACAGTTTAAAATATCGCTATAGTTAGATTACAATCCATCGGCTTTTACAATCTTACGGTGACATCTCCGTGGTTTCTGAACCGATTTGAATTTTTTTTTCAGTCGTTAGAGGAAACTCTCTTGGTGGTCCCATAAAAAAATCTGACTCCAAATCCTCAATCCTGACACTAAAAAGTTAAAAATAAAAATGATGATGAGCCTGATGCGTTAACTTTGCTTATCTTTGTTTTACCCGCCCGACTTCAACATAGTGTGTAGAAATCAAAATTATTTTTAGGGTTCCGTACCTCAAAAGGAAAAACGGAACCCTTATAGGATCACTTTGTTGTCCGTCCGTCTGTGTATCAAGATCCTTTTTCTCAGAAACGCATGGAGGTATCAAGCTGAAATTCATATCAAATACTCAAGTCTACTGTCCCTTGGAGATGTGTAAAAATCAAACTTCTAACCCAACGCAATCAAAAGATACAGCCGCTTATGCTGCAAATTTTCGAGACTCGCAAGGGGATCAAAACCTACAGGGTACTTCCCGTGAACTCAGAATCTTGAAATTTTGTACGAAGCAACGAATTATAGCACAGATAAAGGAAAAATTGCGAAAAGCATAAATTTTTTGTTACATCATATTTAATAAAAATATTAATAATTTTAAACTTACTACCCCTTTCCGCATGAACACGTAGAGGTATTCAATTGAAATTGAAATAGATAAGTGGAATAAAAATACCATAACTTTTACTTATGCTATACAGCTACAGGTTTGTACGGAACCCTCGGTGCGCGAGTCCGACTCGCACTTGGCCAGTTTTTTTATCCACTACAAGTTAGCCCTTGACTGCGATCTCACCTGATGGTAAGTGGTGATGCAGTCTAAGATGGTAGCGGGCTAACTTTTTAGGGGCATGGCAGTTAAATTACACCCATACTCCTAATCGGTTTTTACACGGCATCGTACCGGAACGCTAAATCGCTTAGCGGCACGTCTTTGCCGGTAGGGTGGTATCTAGCTATTGCTGAAGCCTCCCACCAGGCCAACTGAACTTTTACTTGAATAAAATAAATACGCGCCGAATTGAGAACCTCAAGCATGAAGAAAAAGCATGTGATTCGATTACGTGACATAGTCGCGCGCGCGCGTCGCGGATCGCTAAATCGATTGACGCCCGAAGTATCACCAGACAAATCCAACGGAGAGAGAGAGAGAGAGAGAGAGAGAGAGAGAGAGAGAGAAGAGAGAGTTACTTGTGGAAAAAGAAGATAAAAGCCCCAAAGCAATTAATTGCACAACTTGGAAAAGTGCAGCGAAATTGAATTAAATGCGCATATTTCACATTTGAAATGAAGCAGAAATAGGGTAGCCAGCAGTCAGAATTTATTTGGACACTAGCTGATGCATGCGACTTCGTTCGCGCGGATTGAGGTTTTTTGGTTCCCGCGGGAACTCATGATGATAGATATCAAGCTGGGGAAAAAGCATGACTCAATTACTTAGGTACTCGTTAGATGGCCCTCCCTGGCTTCGCTCGGGTGGAATATTTAAAAGTGGGGTCAGCGTTACAGTTCCTTCTGGATATTCTTATCAGAATCTGCAATTTAAACCGGAGTATCCCACTAGAGACCAGCCCCCCAATTATGTAAGAATTGTCGATCAAATCGTCTAATTTCGGCTTCAAAATAAAATTGATCAAAATCAAATTGACAATTCTTACATTATTGGGGGGCTGGTCTCTAGTGGGATACCCGTAAGAACTCCTTACTTTTCCTGAATAATATTAGTATGCATTCAGCTAATCGCAATAATTGAGATTGTGGCTATAATTAATGCAGCTTTTAGATTTTTTGCAATCGATCATCTGCAGGGCGACCGCGTATCTTTTGCATCAATCATTGATAAATCGCAATCACCTCCAATTGGCTGAATTTATGGTATTCTTGCTGCGTCAATGGATTTCGTCCAATAGTGGAAGAGTGTTAACCAATCAGAGGTGATTGCGATGTATCAATGATTGATGCAAAAGATACGCGGTCGCCCTGCTGGTCTTTTTTTCAGGACTTCTCAAGTTCCAATTGACGTCTGGTAACCCTAGTATGTAAAAGGTCTTTACCGAGAATCGTGGCAAAAAGTAACTTTCAGATTTTATACAAAAAATGGCTCTTTGATGGAAATTTAATAACGCTCGCGGTTATGTCCAATTAATTTCATCCCTATTGAAGCTTTTGCCTTCCAGCATAAAATAGAGGTAAAAAACCGTAAAAGTTATCTGCTGGTACATTAATATCGCTAACGACAGCATAAAAATGTTCTATATTAGCAAGCTAGCTTTTTTTTAATCCATATAATCTCTTCTCTAGTAACTTATATTAAAAAATGTCGCAAACCCCATTTGTCTGTGTATTATACTGCTAGCTGATATTCGCGACTTCATCTTTTTTTATGCATAGCGAGCAAACGAACAGGCGGGTCAGCTGATGGTAAGTGATTACCGCCGCCCATGAACATTTGCAGCACCAGAGGAACCGCCAATGCGTTGCTGGATTTTGAGATATTTGTTTATCCGCCCCTTGAAGAGTCCCATATTATAATCGTGAGGGAACACAGAAGATGGAAGCTGGTTCCACAATCTGCGGGTACGTGGCAGAAATTACCTGGAATAACGGGCGGTGGAAGAGGACCAGGCATCCAGGTGGTGAGGATGAAATTTGTTTTCTTCGACGTAGGGTGCGACTGGAGAACACGGAAGGTGGTATTAGATTGAATAACTCCTCAGAGCACTCCTCATTGTAGAGACGACTCCTAAACTCCTCGTCTGCGTGGATTGAGGTTTTTTGGTCCCCGCGGGAATTCTTTTCCGGGATAAAAAGTAGCCTATGTGTTATTCCAGACTATAATCTATCTCTGAGCCAAATTTAATTTATGATAATCAATAACGGTATACGAGGTTTGAGAAGAGCCCACAACAAACTCAGCCGGCTTTTTTTTATTATCGTCTCACGAACATTGTATATTTTTGATAGAACAATAATAATTACTTAACAATTAGATTAATTATCCGCTGGAACAATTTATTCTCATGTTTTTTTATCATTTTAAACCATCCTTTACATAGTAATAGGATTTTTCAATTAGTTTACGTCAACTTGAAAAGTAACTCTATAGCCCATTGTGCTTTTTGTATATCGTTAGATCAAACTTCAAGTAAATGCAATTTTCTTGCATTTTTCATTGAACAACATTCAATTTGCATTTCTTGTCTAGAAATTACAACGAGTGTAGCTGCAACTTGCATAATATCATGTTACGAGCAAGCCTCCTATGCTTCTGGGTGTGCAATCTCGAAAATGCCCGGACTGAGCAGAAAAAATATTATTTTCAAACCTAAACCTATAAATAGCACTAAACAATTTCACCTTACTCACTTTCAAGGAAGGATGTAAGAGATTTATTTCTATTTTAGAGATAAGCTTTACCTTTGTCCATTTTTATTTCTATTAGTTTTAAGACAATATTTTGTACGATAAAAAAAAAATTGTTTTAGAGCGAAGATAGAATATTTCCAGGTTGTAATATTTCCGGAAAAGCCGGCATTAACTACACATCGTAAGTCGTAACTCGTACCTAACATCCTCGTCGTCCGGCTCTTCGTTACCGAAAACATTCGCATAGCTTCCGTCCATAATTAAAATGGTCAACAAACAGAACAGCTATATTGAGCCCTGCACCATCTTTTATCGACGTGAATTGAAGTAACAATTGTACTTAGTGCAATAAATTAAAAGCTCTATTTTTATTAGGGTTCCGTAGCCAAATTTGGCAAAAACGGAACCCTTAAAGATTCGTCATGTCTGTCTGTCTGTCTGTCTGTCCGTCCGTATGTCACAGCCACTTTTTTCCGAAACTATAAGAGCTATACTGTTGAAACTTGGTAAGTAGATGTATTCTGTAAACCGCATTAAGATTTTCTTACAAAAATAGAAAAAAAACAATAAATTTTGGGTGTTCCCCATACTTAGAACTGAAACTCAAAAATTTTTTTTTCATCTAACCCATAGGTGGTGGGGTATCTATGGATAGGTCTTCAAAAATGATATTGAGGTTTGTAATATAATTTTTTTCTAAACTGAATAGTTTGCGCGAGAGACACTTCCAAAGTGGTAAAATGTGTGTCCCCCCCCCCCGTAACTTCTAAAATAAGAAAATGATAAAACAAAAAAAAATATATGATGTACATTACCATGCAAACTTCCACCGAAAATTGGTTTGAACGAGATCTAGTAAGTAGTTTTTTTTAAAACGTCATAAATCGTAAACCGCAATTTACCTTTCATTCAATCAACTCACATATTTAAAAAAAACATTTAATTTAAAACTTACTACAGGTTTGTACGGAACCCTCAGTGCGCGAGTCCGACTCGCACTTGACCGGTTTTTACTAATTACTTACATCATATTATTACGATACTAACTCATACCACTGCCATAAAATCAACTAATCAAAATAATTGAGATGAAGTTTATCTATGATTATGGATGTTGTGGTGTTTTAATTAGGATTGATTGATTAAGGATTTAAATATTGTTAGTATTAATTAAATAGCTAATTCTTAGCACGTCAGTTGGATTGTCATCTTTGTACAATGTTTCTAGCAAATAAACGATTGAATTGAATCGAATTGAACAGATCCAGCTTTTTCGGAATTCTTAATTAGCGTGACAAAGCCCGGGCACTATCCACATTGCACAACCTGTAGACTTGATCCGTAACAGAGGCACGTAGATACTACGTAACGTATATAACCGCGTATACTACGGACTTTACGGTATTAGAAAACAATCATTTATTATTCTTAAAGATCTAAGCAACAGCCCGGACGTTTTACTGTAGGTATTGAAGACGGTAATAATATAAAAGCCAAATTGAAAAGATTTACAGCATACCTATTTGAGTTTACGAAATCCATAGAGCCAAAGCATTATTACTTACGTAGCAGGTATGTACGTCACGTACTTAAATTATTACTTCGTGTAGTTAGTTACTATAGCATAAATGATCTCCCTGCCACAGTGGTGAACGTTTTCTATACTAATATTATAAATGCGAAAGTTTGGATGGATGGTTGGATGCATGGAAGGATGGATGGATGGATGTTTGTAACTCAATCAAGCCAGAACAACTGAACGGATTTGGATGAAATTTGGCACAGAGATAGGTTATAGTCTGAAATAACACACATGCTAGTCGTGTGTGTATGCTAAAGTCGCGGGCATTAGCAACTGGGGAATTTATAATTTCTGAATTTTCTGTGGTCTGGTCTGGTCTGGTCTGGTCTGGTGGCTTCGGCCTTTCCTAATTACCACACTACCGGAAAAGACGTACCGCCAAGCGATTTAGCGACCCGGTTCTATGCCCTGTAGAAACTGACTAGGGGTATAGGTTTAATATAACTGCCATGCCCTTAACAGGTTAGCCCGCTACCATCTTAGACTGCATCGTCACTTATCAGGTGTGATCGCAGTCAAGGGCTAACTTTTTTTTTTGATTCCCTCAGAATCTAAGGGAATCAAATAAAATTTGAACAATAAAGCGCGCTTGTACTATTCTAGAGCACATAACAATTTGGAATGCACACTATGTTATTGGGAAAACCATTCTCTTATATCTTCTCTCGTTTAATTTATTTGCGCCTAGGCGTACCGCAGAGCACTGTAAATGCAGAGCGTGCAATTAATTTACCTACATCTGCTTACTCTACGTTATTTTGTAACATTATATACGACGACTGATGCCCGCGACTTCGTCCGCGTGGATTAAGGTTTTTGGTTCCTGCGGGAACTATTTAATTTTCCGGGATAAAAAGTAGCCTATGTGTCATTCCAGACTATAATCTATCTCTGTGCCAAATTTCATCCAGATCCGTTCTGTAGTTTTTGCGTGAAATAGTAACAAACATCAATACATCCATACTTACAAACTTTCGCGTTTATAATAATAGAAGGTGCCAGCGGAGGGTGAATTGCCCATACAAACGTAACACCAAAATAATTTGTAATTCGAAAATATTTCCACCATATTATGCGATTATTAAGATTGAACTTGTATTTATCTAGGTCCCTGGATAATTATTTTTTCAAAATACTTTCCCAAAATTAAATGTAAGCACATTGCGTTTTGCATGTTTTTACGACATAAATGACATGTTTTATCCTTATTTGTTACATATTAAAACAAACGATATCTTACGTACTAATTGATCAGGAACATAGCCTATATTGTCAAGTTACAGAATAACAACACGAAGTTAAAATCACAACAATTTTTCATTCATAATTTTTGGTATTCACGGAACAAGACTAAATGTATAACAAACTCTGTACGCTCATATTGCTATCGCGCTTGCACGCGATCATGTGTCATCAGCCAAATAGAGATAACAATAAACCGGCAAATTTATATTTGCGGTTCGAATAGAAGTTGCGAGCGGCGTTCGCCGGCCTCTTAAGTTTTTTCAATTCCGCGGAAACTCCTTAATTTTTCTTTGTCAAAGTCTACTTGAATAAATAAATAAATAAATAAATAAATAATTGTTCATTGGTTCCATTCCATTTTTTACACAAGAATTTTTAAGTCTACTGATACATTACAATGTATCAGTAGAAAGAATCCTCCTGATCCACCATAATGACTCAATATTTTCTTTGTAAAATAAACATTAATTGCGAAAAACGATTAATTTATTTTGAACCCACAAACATAAGCGCTTTTATTTCATGAAAACATCTACTAATATTATAAACGAGAAAGTTTGTGAGTATGGATGTTTGAATGTATGGATGTATGGATGTTTGTTACTCTTTCACGCCAGAACGGCTGAACGGATCTGGATGAAATCTGGCACAGCAATAGATTATAGTCTGGAATAACACATAATATACTACATTTTATCCCGGAAAATTAAACAGTTCCCGCGGCAACTAAAAAACCCAAATCAGCTAGTGCCTTTATATTTTATTTCCCTACTAAGTGAGAGAGAATTAAGTGGATAAAAGAGAAGCAAACTTAGCAGTTTTCGTCACGCATCACTATCGGGCTAGTATTATAATATTGCCTTTTGAGTTTTAAGCCAAATGAGCAAGGCTCGAATGCGAATGAACGTTAAATTCAGTCCAGCCATTAAGGGATGACGAACGGTAGGTCGTTAGCGCCCGTCCTGGGTCATAATTAGCACGATTAAAAGGCTTATACGACACTGCTCACAGGGGTCCATGTTGTATTTTGCTTTTCTGAGGGGATACTTTTTTTATTCACTACCAGTTTATTTATTTATTTATTTATTTATTTATTTATTTATTAGGACGACCAAGAAATTGATACATTCAAGGAATACATAAAAAACTACAATACTAATTACACACGTTGTTAAAATATGTACAATCTATGACAGGTGTCACATCATGCGCCTTAAATGACTAAAAGTAAAAAAAATAAAAAGCTTACACTGGGATAAAATCAAAAAAGCGTAAAATAAAAACAAAAATTGCAAAAATTATAGAAAAAATAGAAATGAAATTTTAATAAGATAAAATAAAATTAAGTAAAATTATTCAAAGAAAAAAAAAATAAGTACTTATTATACTTAATACTAATTGTAGTATATAGTAACAGTTAGCCCTTGACTGCGATCTCACCTGATGGTAAGTGATGATGCCGTCGAAGATGGTTGCAGGCTAACCTGTTAGGGGCATGACAGTCGGTCCCGGGTATTATCACTAATATCTGATAATACACCGCATTATTATCCCAAGAAACCTCGACCTACCATTATGTGATTAATGGAAAGGGGTCACGACCCTCAGTAATGAGGAATACGACGCAAAGAGATATTTTATTTCTCACTAGCTGATGCCCGCGACTTCGTCCGCGTGGTTTAAGTTTTTTATTATTCCCGCGGGAACTCCTTAATTTTCCGGGATAAAAAGTAGCCTATGTCACTCTCCAGGTCCTCAACTATACCCATGCCAAAAATCACGTCAATCCGTTGCTCCGTTGCGGCGTGATTGAAGGACAAACCAACAAACCAACAAACCAACAAACCAACAAACCAACAAACAAAGTGACTTTCGCATTTATAATATTAGTATGATATGATAGAAGAACAAAGGTTCACTTATACAATAATCTATGCTTAAAGATAGATTCAAGCAAATAAAAATGTCTTTGTCTACTTATGTCTATCCGCGTAGATCTAGCTAACTTGGCCGAAATTCTGTCGGCAGTAGACGCTAGTATTATGAAATTCAAAAACCCCTCAAAAGAAAATTATATTTGAAGTGCTCTAGAAGTAAGTACATAAAAGCTTTTTGCGCCAGGGCTCTCAAAACTTAAAAGCTCTCCGATGTGCAATGGACACCCGATAGTGGCTACCTACCTGTAATAACATTGTTAGTGACGGTGTATAAGGCTAGGTGCACGTTAGATACGGCTAGATAGCAGCTGCGTCCACAGGGTTCGAAGCTTGGGGTAGGCATTAGTCGGTCAGAATACCTATTTACTACCTACCTACCTGCCTAGTGCCTACTTGCTGTTTTGGTGAAAAATGAGCAGTGACGTATCTTCATCTGGGTAAGCTGTGCTTTTATACCTCTATGAACTGCACGCCACGTAAGCAGTGCTTTTATGCTTCTATGAACTGCACGCCACTGCTAGATAGATAGATCCATTTACTATAATCCATACTAATATTATAAATGCGAAAGTGTGTCTGTCTGTCTGTCTGTCTGCTACGCTTTCACGGCCCATCTGTTCAACCGATTTTGATGAAATTTGGCACAGGGATAGGTTGTATCCCGGGGAAGGAAATAGGCTACTTTTTATCCCGGAAAATTCAAAGGTTCCCGTGGGAATAAAAAAAATTATCTGTTCAACCGATTTTAATGAAATTTGGTACAGGGGTAGGTTGTATCCCGGGGAAGGGCATAGGCTACTTTTTATCCCGGAAAATTTAAGAGTTCCCGCGGGAATCGAAAAAATTTGGTCCACGCGGACGAAGTCGCGGGAATCATCTAGTATTTATATAAATGCGAAAGTGTATATATTATGTCTTTCTGTCTGTCTGCTACGCTTTCACGGCCCATCCTTTCAACCGATTTTGATGAAATTTGGTACAGGTATAGTTTGTATGCCGGGGAAGGAAATAGGCTACTTTTTACCCCGGAAAATTAAGGAGTTCCCGCGGGAACTTAACCACGTGGACGAAGTCGCGGGCATCATCTAGGTTCTAGTAGATAAAGTCTTTAATCTTTATTGCCACACATAACATAGAACTAAATTATAAACAAAAAACAGAAAATAACGCGTGCGCAAGGGTGGTCACTGGTCTTATTACTAAAAGTGATCTCCTCCAGACACCCCGTTTGTTAAGAAACTTTTAAAGGCCTAGCTTGTAGCATCTAGCCACTTTAGCAACCATTTTAGGATCCAGGTTTTTTGCTAATTAATTATTTTCCAAATAGCTAAATCCCACTCACTATTTGTATTTTTTTAATTGAATAGTGAAAGTAACTTTAATAGTCTAGTCTAAAATCGTGTCTGTCTGTCTAAGTATCTGTCTGTCAGCTACGCTAAAACGGCTCATCTTTTCAACCTATTTTGATGAAATTTCGTATAGGGATAGGTTACATCCCTAGGAAGGACATAGGCACATTAATTAGGCCCGGACAGTTAAGGTGTTCCCGCGGGAATTTCTTAAAAATAATTAATCCACGCGGACGAAGTCGCGGGCATCGTCTAGTGATACATAACTGGGACTGTATCCAGTGATTGATGCAGAATTTACATAATAGGGCTAGGAAATGACAGAAAGACAGAAACACTTTCGCAAAATACAAGTCATCATGAGTATTCCTATGAACGTCGCGTTACGTCGTAACAAAAAATAAAACCAAACGAACTTCAGAAATAGCGACGGTCGCACAGCTTTGTCAATTCAAAAAACCGGGCAAGTGCGAGTCGGACTCGCGCACGAAGGGTTCCGTACCATTATTAATAAATAATTACCTTTGTTAATGAACCGCAAGACTAACTTTGTTTGTAGAGGTTTATTGTTAATATCGAAAAAACTATGCTAGTTAGAGCATTGGCTATAGTTTTCCTGTAAAATATACGTAAATTCCTATTGACCATAATTATTTCAAATTTTTCGATTCGTAAATTCCGGAGATAAGGGGGGGGGAACGGTATTTTTTTAGACATTTCCCCCGATAAATCAAAAACTATCATAACTAAAAATAATTAAAAATCTGTTTTAGAATGTACAAAGTAAACTCTTTCATATGATACCCCACACAGTACAGTTATCTCACTTTTAAATTTCAACCCTCAGATTTTCCCCCCTTTTTAATTAAGAACAAAAATAATTTCCAATTTTTTTTAATTCCAGTGTCTTTGGGCCACTAATATACACAACTATTCCAAATTTCATGTCGATAGCTTCGGTAGTTACTGAAATAATCGAGTGTGACGGACGGACAGACGGACAGACGGACAGACGGACAGACGGACAGACAGACGGAGAAAGTCGCACCATAAGGGTTCCATTTTACCATTTTGGTACGGAACCCTAAAAAGCAAATCCAGAGCAAAATTTTCCATCAACTGGATGAAAAATGTACAGTAAAACCGCCCCGAGAAGAAAATGCGATTTACGTAGCGACTCATTTCCTGTTGTTTCGGAACGAAGTGTCCCGGAAATTGACGGCGAATGAGATTTTAGGGTTCCGTTATCAGTACCAAAATTTGAATTAATTAACAATGACTTAGAGCGAATTAGTCAATGGTCATCGAAAAACTCTTTAGTTTTAAATCCTTCGAAATCGAAATTTCTGATTCTGGGAACCAAAAAGCAAGTCTTAGACGTTGGCTTTGATACGGTCAAAATAAATATAAATGGAGCTGCCATAGAACGAGTTTACGAAGCACGAAATTTGGGACTTACTATAGATGCCAAACTTCATTTTGAAAATCATGTACAAGACCCGTAACTGTTTCTATCGATTTAGAATTTTATACAACATAAGAAATTACATCGATACCGATCTGAGAACTAAGTTGTGCGAGACACTTATATTATCTAAGATGAATTATTGTATTGGTGTTTATGATCCATGCTTACTCCAACGTTCCATGCGACTTATTCAAAGAGTCCAGAACGCGTGTGCTAGATTCTGCTACTATATTCCTCCCCGTACCCATGTGACTCCCTATTTAAATGATGCTAATATACTCAATATGAAGTCGCGTATTAAACTGCATTTCAGCACACTTTTGTTTGGTATTATCAAGAACAAAACGCCAGATTATCTTTATAATAGGTTATCTTGGCATACGCCAGCTTTTAATGCTCGAGGGCCACTAAATAAGCTGACTTGACCACGCCAAAATCAGCAGCTTTTCGTGGAAGTTTTCGATATCTGGCTACTAAATGCTGGAATAATATTCCTCCTCCGCTGAGGAATCTAAGCTCAGTTCCCGCGTTTAAGAGCACATTAAAAAAGAAACTTTTAGACGATCAAAAACAACAAACTTCAACTAGGTCCAGGTTATTTAGCTTGGTGGTTTGAAGCTGCTAGTACTCACATAATATGCCTATTATATTTTATTATACATATTAATCTATTTTATTTTATTTTATTTTTATTTTATCTTTAAATCGCTATATCTCTAATATTTAGTTTTACACACTAAGTACACTCATTGCGCAAGTTACATATTTTATTTTACTCCATTTTAGCATACTTATCCCGTTACTGCAGACGGCTGCGAAGACTGTCGAGCTCGTACGTGTCACTCGTTTGGGTTCCGGCAGAATACCAGCGCTCAGGTTTTGTTTTCAAAACCTGCAGCATTAATGCTGAGTCGGGGCCTTTTCATCTTGTGCCATGTGGGTGCAAAAGCCATAGCCTAATTATAAAGTTTGATTTTATGTACGAGGCGAGGCACAAGGTGAATAAATGATTTTTCTTTCTTTCTTTCAAAATGGTAAAAAGTTCGTTGTGCGACTATATATAATTATTGTACCTGTATTGCCCGATACTTGCATAATATTGTTGTACGTGGGCGACAAAGGACGTTACCAAACTTAGGAGCCGCTCATAAAAATGCTTTATGTATACGGTATTAAGATAATTTGCTGTTTTCAAGACCTATATGCAGTCATTGACGCATCTCAAAACACAATTAAAAAAAAATCTCTACATTGAAATTTATTTTAAACATACCTCTTAATCCATACTAATATTATAAATGCGAAAGTAACTCTGTCTGTCTGTCTGTCTGTCTGTCTGTCTGTCTGTCTGTTACGCTTTCCCGCTTAAACCTCTCAACCGATTTTGATGAAATTTGGCACAGACAATCTTTAGACCCTGAGAAAGAACATAGGCTACCTTTTATTGCGAAAAAAAGGGATGAAGAGGTTGAAATAGGGGTTGAAACTTTATATGGGATTTCTTAATTTTAAAAGATAAAACCATGTAACTTTATATTTAAGCACTTGATAAGAAATAATTAAACATTTGTTCTAGCGTTTTTGAAATTTAAACCTGTGAGGGGATGAAATAGGGGTTGAAAGTTTGTATGAAGTTCGTCATTTTTGAAGATAAAAACATTAAATTTTGTATTTAGGCACTAAATAAGAAACAAAAAATCGTTTGTTCTAGCATTTTGAAATTTTTACCAGTGTGGGGGTGAAATAGGGGTTGAAAGTTTGTATGATCTTGGTACGTAGGTGTCTTAGCACTGACGAATGAAATCGTGGGACAGATCAATGAACGAATGATGTCACATGTGCAAGGCGATGTTGCCGAATATTTGTCAGTAGATATTGTCATGGACAGTGAACAGGTGACATCTTATCCTACAGAGTTTCTAAACTCTTTAGAGCTGTCAGGAGTGCCGTCTCATAAGCTGAGACTGAAAGTTGGGGTTCCAGTTTTGTTAATGAGAAATCTCGAAGCGCCGAGACTATGCAACGGGACTCGATTGCAAATTACGCAGCTAGGACGCAATATTATTAGAGCAATTATAATGACACGAATAGCTAAAGATGAAGAAGTTTTGATACCCCGCATACCCATGATCCCTACGGATTTACCTTTTCAGTTTAAAAGAATCCAGTTTCCCCTCAAACCAGCCTTCGCAATTACCATTAACAAAGCGCAAGGGCAAACACTCAAAGTAGCAGGTGTCCATTTAGAGAAAAACTGTTTTTCGCATGGCCAACTGTACGTGGCCTGCTCGCGAGTGTCGAGTCCAAACAATCTCCACATTTTAACAAATAATAACAAAACAGCAAACGTTGTGTACAAAAATGTTCTAAATTAGGTCATTTTAAAATATTTTTGTACACAACGTGACGCTGGCCCCTGTAAGTGTCTCTTGGACATAAGGGACCAATAAATTTTCCTAGGTACTTTCTGCCACTCAATGGAATACATAGGTACCTACCTTATACCTACTGTAAACAGATATTTTTCAATTTTTTTAAATACACCTACTCTCTTTTAACCAAATGCTATACCCAAATCTATACCGTTCTCCTAATAAAATCCATGATATTCAAATTAAAAGTACGCAGACGAAGTCGCGGGTACCAGCTATTTAATATAAAAGTATTGCATTTCAACTGTGTGATGTGAAAACACTGGATAAGTTATACCTAAGTATATCCTACTAATATTATAAACGCGAAAGTTTGTAAGTATGGATGGATGGATGGATGGGTGGATGTTTGTTACTCTTTCACGCCAGAACGGCTGAACGGATCTGGATGAAATTTGACATATATATAGATTATAGTCTGGAATAACATATAGGCTACTTTTATCCCGGAAAATTTAAGATATCCCGCGGGAACCAAAAGCCTTAATCCACGCGGACGAAGTCGCGGGCATCAGCTAGTTTACCTTATAAAGCAATTTTTCTCCTTATTGAAACCAATAATTAGCTCTAGAAATATAAGATAAAATTATTATTTCTAAATCAAACACATTGTCGGATTCATTTGTATTGAAAAGTAAATATTAATTTATATACAAATAATTTCATGCATTTTTTGCGACATGCGCTTGCTCGATTTCATCTCGTGAGCTTACAGCGCCTTAAGGGTGAAAACGACGTTGCCCGCTTCGGCCGACGCGACGCGACGCTACGGCTACCGACGCGGGAACGACGATTTGCTGCGTTCTCACTTTTGCTATTGTAAACATAAAGTTTACATAAAGCTTTTCTTACCGGCTCCAGCCGGTTCAAAGTCGATAGGTTTGGTGAGAACCAAACGCAACAAGACGAGACGCGACACGATACGACGACGCAACGCGACAGTAGCAGACGGTAGCTGACCCTTCACATAGCCGACAAATTGTCGCTTAGACAAGTTTGCCCGCCGTTAATCGTTTGAAGCTTCATTTGTAATTACATTCTAAAATATATTTTTATCTTCTTACTTTTGCTAGATGCATAATTTGTCTTATTTATGTTTTCTATCTTTAATAGCTATACGTCTATAAAGCCTATTACGGAACTCCAGCTGGGTGGGCCAGACTCGCATTTGGCATTTATATTTTTGGCATCAGACTTTTTGCTATTTCTCTGATAAAATAAAGTTACTGTATTTGAATAAGACATGAGATAGGTATGTAACTCAGGGTCGATGTATAGTACCTAAAAACAGTTTAAATCATTTTATTCAAATTCAAATGTTTTTCATTCAAATCAACTTTTATTGACTTTTGAATCGTCAAAGGAATTTCCACATCTTTTACTTATATTTATTTTAAATTGAATCTTTAAAATTTAAGTATTTATTTCGATTTGTCATGTCATTCTGACAGCGAAGATCTTTCCGAATGACTCAAGATCTTTCCTCACGGTTCTACACGTCTTTACCGTTAGGATGGTAACGAGCCCAGGCCGAAACCTCGCACCTGGTCTGGACCAGGGAAAATTCAGAGTTCATTTAAATGTCCAAATTGACCCTGTCGGGTCGGAAATTGATCAAACCCGGGACCTCCGCAAGTTAATACAACACTGCCCAACACTGTGGATTGTTTTATTATTCCCGCGGGAACTATTCAATTTTCCCGGATAAAAAGTTGCCTATGTCCTTCTATGTACCGAATTTCATCAAAATCGGTTGGACAGATTTCGCATTTTTAATATTAGTATGGGAGTATGGATTATAGCATGACCTTATGACGATATGTAAGGTGAAAATGAATGTAAAAGTGTTTCATATAAAATGAAAGCCTCTATTGTGTACGCGTGAACATTACGGGGAAACGTGATACGTGGCTGTCGTAAACATTTTCGACCTCATAATAGGATTACCTTTGTAACCTAGAGGCATTGTAGGTTTAGTTATTTGTGGGGTCTGTAGCAATTAACAACATGAAAAGGTTTAAAAAAAGTGTGTGTGTGTGCAAGTCACAGACGGCAGAAGTAAAACTTCTGAAAAGTAGCCTACAAGAGAATGAGATAAATACAACTTGTATTCTATCTCATTCTCTCGCAGGCCAAATCCAATTATGCGTATGTTTGTCTGTCTTTAGAGTCGCTTTTTCGTTTCATCGAATTTTCAAATCACACCGATTCTAAAGAAGTTTCACTTCTCAAACTCAAACCCGCGACTAACCCAAATAATATTGTAAAATTGTTTTTCTGTCGCTTGGTAAGTAGGAATAAAATGAGTGAATCTAGTGAGTAAGATTGTACTTAAATGTGTTGTTTTATGAAACTGTTCAATCTAGGTACGAATATTTTTCTTACGTCTTGTATTTTCTCGCTATTATGGGGCAAAGTTGTAGGTTAATAGACAATCTCCCTGGCGCAGTCTTGAGCGCTGTTGTCTTAACGTGGGAGGTCCAGGGTTCGATTCCCGGCAGGGTCAATTTGGGAATAATTTCTGAATTTTCTCTCTGGTCTGGCCTGGTGGGAGGCTTTAACTGTGGCTTGTTGCCTGCCTATCGCATAGAAGTACCGCCAAACAATTTAGCGTTCCGGTACGATACTGTATAGACAACTGTTTTTGACGACCTCCGTGGCGCAGTGTGTAGCGCTGTTGCCTTAACGTGCGGAGGTCCCGGGTTCGATCCCCGGCGGGGTCAATTTGAGAATTTATAATTTCTGAATTTTCCTTGGTCTGGCCTGGTGGAAGGCTTCGGCCGTGGCTAGTTACCACCCTAGCGGCAAAGACGTGCCGCCAAGCGATTAAGCGTTCCGGTACGATGCTGTGTAGAAACCGAAAAGGGGTATGGGTTTAATATAACTGTTATGCCCCTTAGACTGCATCATCACTTACCATCAGGTGAGATCGCAGTCAAGGGCTAACTTGTAGTGGATAAAAAAAGAAAACAAAAAAAAAACAACCGATTAGGGATATTGGTGTTAATATATCACTGCCGTAGGCCTGACTGGTCGCTTTCATATTAGACGGACTGCATCGTCACTTTACCATCAAGTAAGAATTAAAAATCAAATCAAATTAATTTATTTGTTAAAAAAACAATGCGACACCCGCCTTCACAGTAATTGATTGGCGTAGCAGTGCAGCGCCAGTAAACAGATAGGTAGGTAACTGATAAGCTATCGCTGATGCTTAACTCTCGAGCATCTGATAAATAATGTTTGAGAGCCCCGAGTACTTCCATATACACTACGTTATCATCAATATCAGTTACGTTACTAGAACACCTGTAAAGTGTTTTGTACGTTTACAATAACACATAATATAGAAAAAATTATATTGTAATATTGAATAAAACTTAATCTATCATGCTATATCCTATAATAATGTGATATTATAATGTGAAAGTGTCCCGGATATTAAGGATTAAAAAAGCTTGATTTTAGTGAATATTATATTAATCGTTTTAATTTAAACATCGCCCTAAACTACAAAATAATACTTATCTCGGCCAAATGATATTATGCTTTGTTTGGAAATCCATATCCATATTCTACCCCAAATTTTACCTTTTTCCAAAAAAAATTTATAAGAAATATGTATGGTCAAGCAGAAAATCATCTTACTCAGAGCCTAAAATATATTTTCCAATTATTATAATAACATTGATTTTCTTCTATTTAGTTTACTTTGCATTGTTTATCAGACAGGTTGATAATTCAATTATAGCGGCCTTGAAACGTGACATAATAAAGCTATTATCACACTATTATTCACTAACCTTAACTGGCGATGAAGACAGCCATAACTGGAAGAGATCTGACGTAACCGACGTACTCCTCGCTTCATGGTGAGGCCTAGGCGACAACGTACCACACGACGTTATCTTATGTAGCCTATTCACTTCATCAACACTAGCACACTCCCTTATATACCTTTCCAGTAACTTTGGCTTGCTTTCCAATAAAGATTTTAACTCTAGCAAATCTTCGTCCGTCGTATCATCCGGAGAAGTCCTATCTATAACCTCTCTGTATTCATCAGCAGCACATTGCATTAATAGTTCGTTAGTTTCTAACACGTCGTATACGACCTTATTGCCTAAATCGGGACTAGACTCTTGGTAATAATCACTATCACATCGCGCACTACCTAATTCTGTTTCACAACCATTCTGTTCCGTTATTTCGACTATAGTTATCGGTGGGTTTTCTTTAAGCATGTTATTGTTTTCTGCTAGTTCATCGGGTAACTCGTATACCAGTTGCATTAACTGGTGCGTACGTTTGAGGTGTTCTTGGTGCTTATCGGTTTTGGTATCAGGATTGTCATCGGGGAAGTTTGCGTTTGGTTTCGTAGTATCAGCCTTCTTTGCGACCACATCGATCGGTTCTTCGGATGTCATGGCAGGTGCAGTTTACTGGTTAGTTACGGTGGTACTGTTCACGGTTTTGGTATATTCGGACATCTTTTCTTGCACGCCGATATGAAATCTGTAACAAAAACAGAATTAATGAACAAAAAGGATGATATTTGCAAAAAAAAAAGTTTCCATAAGAATTCCATTACGAAAAAAAAAACTAATCAATAACCACAGAAAGCTGTGTCGTGTTAAATCACGGCAACTTAACGATGGAGTAATTGATCAATTGAACTTATAGCTAGTTGTTGCTGAGTTACTCTAGACCAAGATCACTGATTAGATCCTAGATATGCGAGTTACCTAATCTATACTTATAATAAAATACATTTATCTATACTTTATTAAGTGATATCTTTGATGTTTAGTTTTTAATTTAGATTTCAATGTATTTCATAGATTTAATTTGATATTTTTAAAATAAAATAATTAACGTGTACCTACTACCTATTCTATCTATGCTTAATGCATATTAATAACTGGACGATTTTTGTACACTGAATTAATTTTCGAAAATTTTAATCAGAGTAGGAAGCTTTAGTATTGACTATTGACACAGGGCGCAAATCATTTTTTTTTGAATTTTTGACTGTCTGTCTGTTCAGGACTGGACGCATTTTAATTCAACTTGGCACACTTATAGCTACGATTCTGGGTTAACATAATATAGGCTTTTTTGTCCAATGCGAAGCTAGAGACTAGTTTTAAATATCTCAGAACGACAGGGAACTATAAAAATAGTCTGATCAATAGCCGTGGTGTTCCACACCGGTTCGTATCAGAAACAATTGCCTATTGATGGATTAATGGTTCCTGGTCAGAACTCTCTCGCATTTCCAACAACAACTGTTCAAAGTTACAAACATTCATTCTTCCACATTTAAGTATAATATACTAGATGACACGTGACTTCGTCCGCGTGGACCAAGTTTATTCGATTCCCGCGGGAACTCTTGAATTTTCCGGGATAAAAATGCCTATGTCCTTCCCCGGGATACAACCTACCTCTGTACCAAATTTCATTAAAATCGGTTGAACAGATGGGCCGTGAAAGCGTAGCAGTCAGACACAGACAGACAGACACACTTTCGCATTTATAATATTAGTATGGAAGTATGGATTTTGTTGGATCAAAAGCCAAGTTAATTCACGGCAACCTGGCTATGTATATATAATAATTACTCGATTCAACTTCCAACTAGTTACTTGTTAGGTTACTCTAACTAGACCAAATCAAAGTACCTACCTAATGAAAGTACAATGTTAGTAAGCCCATATCGTCATTAAATGTAGCGAATTAGCGAGGATATAACTTAGTGACCCCGCGGCTCCTATTCGGGGTTTCGAAATTCAACCCCCGACTTTCTAACTTTTCGGAGTAACTATTGTGCGTTTTTAATTTAAATTATCACAAATATTATTCTTCTTCTTTTCTAGGTTTTTGGGCAAATATTATTATCTTATCACTGTAAAACACCTCCGAAACGTCATAAATTATCACAATGTATGATAAGCAACTAAAAACGTGTCACGTACTGAGGGATGGAAAATAAGTAGTTTTTTCTCATTCTCATTAAAATAATATCATTTGCTTTGTCTAACGATGAGGAAAATGATCGTGAGGAACCCTGCATGCCTGAGCGTTCTTCGCATTGTTCTCACAGTTGTGTGAAGTCTGTCAATCCGCATTTAACCAGCCTGGTGGACAGTGACCTAGCCCCATCCTGAGATAAAGCTTGTGCTTAGCAGTAAGCCCATGATGATGAAAACTGGCAATTTCCCGGCACGCCTATGGCTGCCGTAGGTATACGACTGCAACGTACCTAACAAATACCTAACTATTCGTTGATAGGTACATTCCACTACCACCACTACAGCCCATTAACGTCCCACTGCTGGGCACAGGCCTCCACTCTCGTAGGAGAGCGGGAATTAGAGCTTAGACCCACCACGCTGCTCCAATGCGGGTTGGCGGGCTTTAACGACTATTATCATGTTAGTGATAATAACCGGGACCGACGGCTTAACGTGCTCTCCGAGGCACGGGGGTGAAACAATAGGTATATAGGTACATTGTTTAAATATTATAGTTATATGGATGGAAGGAACAACTGTTCAAAGTTTATTGGTTTAAAAATCCAGAATATTGCCTTGTCACCTATCACCATCAGTTACAAAAACATATTCAAGCGCCGAATTTTCCGTAATGGAATGGGAGGATCATGGGGATAAGCCGTAAATGGAGTCAAATAAAAAGTGTTTGCCTGATAATGAATATTAAAAGGGCGTACGTAGGGTTGCCAAAATACATGCGAACTTTTCAGGCCACCTCTTTGATGTTTTTTGAAGAGGGTACAAAGTCGGTATACTGAAATTACATTTACTCGCAAGTTTTGTATGATAGGCACTAGATGATGCCCGTGACATCGTCCGCGTGGGTTTTTTTTAATCCTAGACTAGATGGTAGAAGGAAGTAAAGCTAAGTTTCATTCTGTAAATATAAAGGTGATTGACTGACTGACTGATCTATCAACGCACAGCTCAAACCACTGGACGGATCGAGCTCGAACTCGAAGGCATGCAGATAGCTGTTGTGTGACACTAAGAAAGGATTTTTGAAAACTCAACGCTTAAAAGATGGTAAAATAGGGGCTTGAAATTTGTGTAATCCACGCGGACGAAGTTCACGACGAAGTTCCAGGATCCACGCGGGCAAAAGCTGGTCATAATAATCATAATATGGTGTTTTACAGTAGGGAAAAATCCAATGGAAATTTATTGATTTTCTGGCATGTTAATTAATCCTATGTCCATCGCCAGGGCGTGAGGCACCACCTCCAATGGCGAGCAGTTCATATAGGCATAAAAGCAGTGCTTACCCACGTGGAAATATACCAATGACATGGAACCTATACTTATCTCACATTTATAAAATTACATACTGATGACCGCGGAATCTTTTCAATTTTTCGGGACAAAAAGTAGTCTCTGTGTTATTGCAGACTATTATCCATCTTTGTGCCAAATTTCATCCAGATCCGTTCAATCGTTCTGGCGTGATTGAGTAACAAACATCCATCCATCCAAACTTTCGCGTTTATAATATTAAAAAGTACATAGAAAACGTTCAGCTGGCAACGGCAACGGCAGGGAGGTCATCGTTTACAGAGCTACTAGGTCCGTCAGAGATTTAAACTATGTTACTAAAGATCTAACAAAAGACTCAGGTCAAATTAAATTACTCTTGTGCCTCTACGGGGCAAATCCACAGCCCGCTGAACTCAAAATTGACTTGTAAACTCAATTTTGACGCAAATTAAATTAAAATCTTGTTTGTTTACAGAAAGGTCACCTTTGTTACGTCTCTTTGCTATGTATAACGCGTCTCTTCTATACGAATTAGAAGCGTTTAAGTCTTAGTTCACCACGCTAGCCAAGTGCGGATGGGCAGATAATACGCCTGTGAGACAATTTTGCAGAGCTCTCAGGCTCAGGTCAACAAGTGCGTTTTGGGTCAAACTTTTTTCTCCGCCTCCGAAAAATATGAACGAGGTAGGATCGTTCGATTCGTAATAGGTAGCGTGTAGATCATTTTCTGTCAAAATTCAAGACCCGCTTGCAGAAATTGTACAAGTTATTAACAATTAACTGAAAAAAATGGGGTTTGGCTTCTTGCAAATATCTCAAAAACTATTTAATATTTATCAAATCTGAAACAAGATTCAAAAAGAGGAAGAAATTTCCCAAAAGAAAGTTCCAGAACTACTTCCGGAACTGTAGGACCAATATTTATAATTTCCCAGAGGGTTAAAAATACGACTAAAAACGGGGACTGTGGCTTGTGTTAGCTTCGCCCACGTTGGATCTTTAACGAATAAATATTATTTAAACCTATTAAATATGAAAATTAAGAATTAAAAAAATTCAGGCATCTACTGGATAGATGAATGAACAATAATCCACGGGCAAAACTTTTTATCGCGATTTTTCTATTAATGATGCATTAGTTAATTAATAACTTGTCTACTTGAACATGAACATTGCTAGTGCGATAATTGTTAAATAACAAATCTGAGAGTTTTTTTCCTGTTTTGGAGCTATTTTGGAAAGGCCTCAGAAGAGATACCCGTTGGAAAAATTAAAAAATTGTTATTTTAAATTTTTTTATCAATAATTTACTTTGGTTAAAAATTAACAGGCTTTCTTTCACAGAATTTCTATCTTTTTTAAAAATATTACTATTGACCCTTTTTTTATGATCAGAAGCCAGCGTTTGCAATGTAAGCGCAAAAAATGTGTTTATTTACGCCATGACATCAGAAACCTCTAAAATTATCAGTGTTTCTCTTCTATAGGTATTATACATGTATTATACATAATATACCCCTTCCTCTTGGATCACTCTATTGGATATTTCTATTAAAAAAAAAAACCGCATCAAAATCCTTTGCGTAGTTTTAAAGATCTAAGCATACATAGGGACAGACAGCGGGAAGCGTCTTTGCTTTATACTATGTAGTGATAAAAGTGTACGGCGTGTACCTACGACATTGCAAACTATCACTTACTAGTGGCACGTGGCAACCCTGATTGTAGGGCTAGAAATAAACGGCTGTTAGCTGCAAATAGCTGGACAGTTTACAGGGCAATTTATGGAAGGACTTCTCTAATGGAGGCATAATTTGTTTATTCTCTCAAGTCCAACTTTGTTTATGTACAAAACAAGTTATTTTTGTAACGATTAAGGTAGATTATATGCAATGAGATAATAGGCGTTGAATGAGTAGATCCAAAGCTCATCGGGCTGTCAAGTGTCAATGGGCGGAGCATCAAATAATCAAATAAATATTATAAACTAGCTGACCCGGCGAACTCTGTTCCGCCTTAAAGGCAATAAATAAACCGATTTTCGAATTTAGTAAGTTAATTTTTTTCTTAGAAAAAAAAATGAAGTACATTAATCATTTATTATTGTTTCTGCATTTCAGGGTACATAGGTTGCTCTTCACTTAAGTACCTTGTGATACACGACATTTTTTGTTTTCTTATCAGGCGCAAAAACAAACAACACAGATGGTCTTCCGACCTTGTGATTTGTTGATGGTCATGGCAAATGCAAGACGGATCGGAAATTGAAGTCTTTTAAACTCAAACGGCAAATCGGTTGGGATCATCGGATCATCATCATCATCATCAAATTGTCCATACGTCCATTACATAGCTGTCATTTGTGTTTTGTTATTCCAAGTCTGATTCTTTTTTGTTATACCACGTTTTATAGTGACTGATGTTTTATGTCAACTCACGCGGGAACACTGTCGAACGGAATAAATAGTATCCTACGTCCATCTCCTGGCTCTAAGCTACCTCCTCACCAATTTTCAGCCATATCGGTAAAGCCGTTCTTGAGTTATAAATAGTGTAACTAACACGACTTTCTTTTATATATATAGATGCGAAAGTTTGGATGGATGGATGTATGTATGGGATGGATGTATGGATGGATGTTTGTTACTCAATCACGCCCCAACGGCTGAACGGATCTGGATGAAATTTGGCACAGAAATAGATTATAGTCTGGAATAGCACATAGGCTATTTATCCCGGAAAATGAAAGAGTTCCCGCGGGAACCAAAAAACCTCAATCCACGCGTACGAAGTCGCGGACATTAGAACATAAATGAAATGATTTAGTTATTTATTTCACGTAGAACGACTTGTGCCACGAGTATGAAATGTCATGATTCTACCACCGGTTCAGAAAAAATGATTCTACAAAGAACCGGCAAGAAACTCAGTAGGTAGGTACATACCTATGATAATATATACGTTTCCTTACGATGTTTGCTTCATAGTGAAATCAAGCGATATTTAATTGAAATAAAACGCACATAACATCAAAAAGTTAGAGGTGCAAGTCCCGGATTCGAGCCTCGATGCTGAATCGGAGGCTAGTCTTGACTGAGCTACATCATTGCTTACTGTTAGTAGGTACATACGTAGGTACAAAAAAACAGCAGAAGTGCTGATTCCGAAATGGCAAGAATATTAACAAATAGTGAAAATTTGCGTAAAAACGATCTCTACACGTGTGAGTCAAAACTCAAAAATCACGTCGATCCGTTGCTGTTTTGTGTCGTGATTAAAGGACAAACCAACAAAGAAACACTTTCGCATTTATATTATTAGTAAATCCATACGAACATTATAAATGCGAAAGTGTGTCTGTCTGTATGTCCATCTGTCTGTCTGCTACGCTTTCACGGCCCACCTGTTCAACCGATTTTGATGAAATTTGGTACAGAGATGGTTTGTATCCCGGGGAAGGTCATAAGCTACTTTTTATCCCGGAAAATTAAGTAGTTCCCACGGGAATTGAAAAAAATAATATTATACGTATAATTATATAGAATGATTTTTTAAAGAGATAAGATGTTTACCGCGTCGGTACAAAAAAGATCACATATTTTTAGGTAAAAACTATCTACCGTTTAAAATAATGACTCTTTTTAACCGACTGCCAAAAAAGGAGGAGGTATTCTCAATTAGTTTTTTTTTTAATGTATGTTACCGCATATCTCCGTGACTGGTTTCCAAACCGATTTGAAAAAAAAATTTTTCAGTGATTAGAGGACGCTCGCGAGTTGGTCCCATAAAAAATTCTGACTCCAAATCCTCAATCCTGATGCTGTAGGTATACCTACGACTCAAAACTAGGGAGTTAGGAAGTTTTGATGGTGAATTCATATATTAGGTATCAAGTCACGTACCTATATCCGATTCAACTCTGAGTCCCGACTCTTCAACCCTGATGCTGCAGAGTACAGAACTCCTTAAAAATAGCGATTTAGGATTTTTTTATGGTGAATTCATATTGTAGGTGTCAAGCAACGACTTCATACTTAAACCCAAGTACTCAACTCTTAGTTACTCGAAAAGGTATAACAAAGATAGGCAAAGTTGACGCGTCAGGCTGGCCCGACTTCAACATAGTGTGTAGAAATCAAAATTATTTTTTACTTTACAGTGGCTTTGGAAGTCGGTTTTTTGGAAAGAATTTTAATAAGCATGCATTCACAGCGTGCGGTCAACTCTATCTCATTCCCGTTCTGGGGGCTACTACAATCGCATAAAGCATTATTATTTAAAAATGTCAGCTTAATATCACGTACCTTGACGGCCCTAAAATAAGGATTATAATTATAAAACACGAACGTCAATAATATTAAAACAATACGGTTTTAAGCAATGATAGTTATGCTCCTTACACGCACACGACCAATTTTTCAAAATTTAAAACATCACCATAAAGAAGATTATAGATGTTATCGTGGACAAATGGCCGGTCATATTATGAGACCACTTACAGTCCTTATAAAGATGTCGGTCAATAACTGTTACTTTCCATTGCCACCTAACGGCTATTTATCGTAATGTTACTTCAACTATCCATCCGATACAATAAATAAATAGAGAAAAGCAGGAAATAATAGAGACCATAGCAAACTTTCTTTCTTTCAAACAGAGCTTTTATATAGTCAGTACTCAGTAAGGTGGGCAGACGATTCTATAAGCGATATAAGAGAGTGGAGTGTGGATGCCTTTATCAACTGTTAAAACATATATTTGATGCTTGGGAGAACTCACAGAATGCTATTGGTATTTTCTGTGATTTGTCTAAGGCATTCGACTGTGTAGAGCACGAGACACTGTTGACCAAATTGAGCCACTATGGAATCAAAGACACTGCACTTAGTCTCATTGCATCATATCTTAGTGACCGTATTCAGACGGTATGTGTAAACAATGTGAAATCATCCGGATCAGCCTCATTAATGGGTGTCCCTCAAGGCTCCATTCTGGGTCCCTTCATGTTCTTGGTATATATAAATGATTTACCATATTTTGTCCAGGATACTTGCGATATTGTACTATTTGCTGATGATACGTCTTTAATTTTTAAAGTCGATAGAAATAAGGATGATTTTGACGAAGTAAATAGTGCCATTTCTCAGGTCACTCACTGGTTTACTGTAAATAACTTACTTTTAAATGCAAAAAAAACTAAGTGTGTTGAGTTCGCACTGCCCAATACCAAGAATACACGTAACATTAATCTAGTGGTAAATAATGATATGTTAAAAATAGAAGAGGCCACCGTGTTCTTGGGGGTGACCTTAGATGCTAAGCTTCAATGGGGCACCCATATATCAAATCTAGCTGGTAAACTCAGTTCTGCTGCTTACGCTGACAGAAAGATTCGGCAGTTAACAGACGTTGAAACTGCAAAGATTATATATTTTGCTTATTTTCATAGTATTATGTCTTACGGAATCTTGCTGTGGGGTAAAGCGGCAGATATTCAAAAAATATTTGTATTACAAAAAAGGGCAATACGTGCAATTTATAATTTAAAACCACGTGAATCCCTCAGGGAGAAATTCAAGGAAATAGGTATTCTTACAGTAGCCTCGCAGTATATTTACAGTAATCTAATCTTTGTAAAACAGCACATTCAGAATTACAAAAGAATATGCGATCTGCACGATAGGCCAACTAGAAACCGTCATAGGCTCGTGACTCCATCGCTCCGCCTCAATAAAGTCCGAAGGTCGTTCGTGGGAATGAGCATACTACTCTTTAACAAAATTCCTCAACATTATAAACTTGCCTTTACACAAGTTTAAGATCCCATAACCATTAAAAAAATGCTCCTAAAAAAAGCTCATTATACTGTCGAAGATTATATTAATGATAAAGGCGCATGGATTTGACTCACTCCAGCAATGCTCAGGACAGTGGTTACTTATGTATCTGTATATGTATTATGTTGTATGTAGATTATTGTAAACATACCTATTTTTTTTTTTTCAAAAGAGCAACCACCGAGTTTCTTGCTGGTTCTTCTCGGTAGGAGCGGCATTCCGAACCAGTGGTAGATTCATTTGACTATTCATAAGAACTTGTAAAAAGTCTATTTGAATAAAAATAATTTGATTTTGATTTTGATTTTGAACTGTGAACATGTTGATGCGAAGTCGAGCAAATTCAACATAAGCCGAGGTGCACGCAGAGGGATTAATATACCTACATGTTTTTTTTGTTGCTAAAAACAAACAAATCTTTATGGTAATAACGGAGCAACATGCGATATTGATAGGAAGCCACCACCACACAAATATTGGAAAAGCCATTTTCCCACTGACACCGGAACATTCTCATATGTTGACTCTACAATCTGCTTTGCGACCAGGGCGCATTTGGTACCCTCGCATCGTTAATTATCACCATCTCGTCATAATGCTTTGTTACATTATTATTATACTTGAAGTTCATTTTGTTTATTTTATTTTATTGATAGGACGTACCCGATAAGACATTAGTTTCCCAATACATCTTATCAGGCTGCCATATTACATATAAATTACTAAAATTACACGTACAAAAAAAAAAACACTTAAAATACAAAACAATAAAAAACACACTATTAACTAAATTTAAATTTGAACTGTACTGTAGTTACCTACAGGTAGTATGTACCAATTTTGAATAAACATATTTTGACTATGACTTTGATAATACACGAATTTTGCACGTCATTACATGTAGATATATATCTGTTTTAGCGCCTCATAGGCCGGATCGAAGTAGCCTTGGTTATCATGGACTTCCGCAAAGTGCTTCAAACTTTCAAACTTAAATATTTTTTTTTCAAATAAACTTTTACAAGTACTTTTGAATCATCGAGTGAATCTGCCACTGGTTCGGAAAGCCGTTTCTAAACTCGGTGGTTGCTCTATCCAATCCAAAATTACAATCATTATTAGGATGTCTAAAACTTCTAAACACACTAACGGAAAGCTATACATCGGACGAAAAAGCCGGTTAGCGACAGTGGAAAGTGTGTCTGGGAGACATTGCGTCAAAGCCGGGCCCAAACCAGAAATAAACTAGACAATATCGGGTAATTGGCGGGTAACATTGGGTTGTTTGCGCGGCCTCGGCTCACTCCGCTTGCAAATACAATCGCCGCGCCGTTTCGTATGTCATAATATTTAAGTTCGTTTATCATGTTTAAGATGAGGCGGTAGTGGCCTTGGCCAAGACAGGTTGTGTTATATTCGGGGGGTCCTGGGTTCAGCCCAGTGGCGTAACAATACAGGCAGGGCAGGGCTGGCAAAATGCCACGGGCCCCCAACCCAAGAGGGCCCCGGCCCAAGAGGCCGCGAGCTCAAAAATATTTTTTTACATTGTACCTGAGTATTTTATTTTATTTGAAAAGTATATTTTTATAAGTTCTGCTTAAAATCCAAAGTGAGATAACTAAAGACCATAATACAATTTCAAGTTAATCGTTAAGCATTTCAACCAACCTAAACAAAAACATGTTTATTCATTTTTAGAGATGTAAACGTTACCCGTGACGAGTAATTTTACGTACTTATGACCGTCATAAAAACGTCAATCAAAATACCGGTAATTGCACATCTCTATTCATTTTAGAACGCATCCATTGGTTTGTTGGAAAGTTTGTTCAAAGTGAACATATTTTATAGAGTATTGGACATCATTATAAACCAACTGAAATCGCGTTTCCTTCCAATGAATGAAATTGTTTCAAATTTCAGTGTTTTGCAGCCTTCCATTTTAAAAGTTTCAAATGACACTGATTTATTAAAAAAAGCTCTAGAATTTGTTGAGATATATAAAAAAGACATATCTGAATCATTTGCTAGAGAAATTCTCAGTTTTCGATCCATTTTCAGAAACGAAATAGAAAAATCTTCATGTATTTTGCTGATTTATTAATAATAAAAAATCATTTTATGTCCTGCAGCTTTCCTGAAGTATGCACTGATTTATGTTATTTCTTACAATTCCTGTGACTACAGCTATTGCTGAACGATCATTTTCAAAACTAAAATTGTTAAAAACCTATTTAAGAAACTCTATGAGACAAGACAGGTTATGTAACTTGGCTATTATGGCTATTGAAAATTCTATGGCCCGATCTTTAAACTTTGATGATGTTACTTTGACACTTGCGGAACAGAAAGCTCGAAAAAAATTTTTTTCTTAATAAATATCTTATTGAAATTAAATTGTTATTTTTATTTAATTGTAAATGTATGCAGGCGTCCTCACGATGTTGTTCCTTCACCGAAAAGCTAGCGAATAGATGATGAATGCATTGAGATATTATGTTCTATGGATGAATGTGATGTCTCCAATACGCATTGGGCTAGCGTGGGGACTACAGACCATTCCCTCTCGCCTAAGAGAGGATGCCTATGGCCATTAGTGGGACATATACGCTAGGTACGCTGTAGTAGTACGAGTACGCTGAAAATTAAATTTATTAAAATTAAACTGAGTACAACGTGACGATTTTTACTGATAGGGCCCCATCAAAGAATTTGCCACGGGCCCCAGATGGTATAGTTACGCCACTGGTTCAGCCCCCCCGATTGTGTAATGAAATCGTAATCGTAATCGTTTGCCAAATGTATAATTCGATCTGTTTAGGGAGTCCATAGATGCCTGCACGTCAAAAAGAATGTATGAACTCTTAAAACAGTTCGAGTAATACGTTTTAAACTACCAAATGATACAGATTTGCTGATCCCAGGTATGCACCTCTATTTTTTCGGAGTTACTGATAACTAGATGATGTCCGCGACTTCGTCCGCGCGGATTGATGTTATTGATTCCCGTGGAAATTCTTCAATTTTTCGGGATAAAATGTATCCTGCCTGTCTGCAGGTAAGATGTAGTTAAATGTGTCCTTCCCCGGGATGTAACCTATCTTTGTACTAAATTTAACCAAAATCGGTTCAGTAGTTGGGTCGTAAAAGCGTAGCAGACAGACAGACAGACACACTTTCGTATTTATAATATTATTATCTTTGAATATAATCAAAGATTATTATGGATTAAGCAAACATACATCACTTGCTTTAAGCTGTGTGCATTCTGCCACACCTCACATGGCTACTGCCTAAACCAATGTCTTCTGATTATTTTATCTGAAATCTTTACTAGAATCGGCTTTATACGTGTTATTAATGGGTACATGTATCCTGTATCGTTAATATAATCCCCCTCCCGTTTTCTTACAATTTTCCGGGATAAAAAGCATCCCAATTCCTATATGCCCGTCTCCTGGATGCAAGCTCTTTCGTTATATTATGTCTCCATAAAATAGGATAATTGTAACCAAATTATAAATTTCCTCTTTCCTTTAGTTGCGTATCCTTATACAATAATAATTTTTTCCTCATTATTTATCGCATAACTGGACAGCCAGGGCGTTTACAACCATCGCTTAAAACAGTATTATTTCAAAATGACAGTACCTTGACATCCCTAAAATAAGGATTATAATTCTAAAACAAGAAAGTCAACAATATTAAAACAGCGATGATATTATGCTCCCAGGTTCAAATTAAATATTTTCCTCAAAGGAAATCAAATTAAACTTGTGACCTTATTCCTAACATCTAAAGGCATGGACAAGTAAAAAGCGGGACCTGTCACTGGAGCTTTGGTCTTTCACTTTCCGCTGCAGTTAACTTATACAGGCTGTGATCTTTTTGACTACGGAAAAGTTTTTTTTTAAATTTTGCCAAAAGTTAGCCCGCTACCATCTTAGACTGCATCATCACTTACCATTAGGTGAGTCGCAGTTTTAGTGGGTAAAAAAATTATGCAACTCTTCTGCAATCAAAAAAATCACAGCCTGGAAGGTAAGAAACTCTCTAGGAAGTTCTTTAATATTTGATTACAGCAGACTGCAATGCTGTGCAAACTGCAGTCGAGTTTTTTGAAAACGTTTTATTCGTTTTATTGGTCAAATTATTTGGCGGTTTTGACGTTGCCCTTTCTGTTTGTCCAACCCTTATGTTTGCACGATAATTAATGTTAAAATTGTAATGATTCACAATTCAATAGATTTTTATTAAGTTACGGGAACTACACACCGTGAATCACATCAGGTCAATGTTTTCAATAAAGGCTGGGGCACACCCAACGCGTAACGGATATCTACTGCTAACCGGAACCACTGCGCTAGGGAGGTCGTCAGAATCGTCGGTAAATAAGGATTGTTTATTATTCAAACAGTCAGATGCGATGGATACTTTCAGTAATAGCTTGGAATTATTTTCGATAAATATTGACAGAAAATTCCAGAAGATGCTCTGAAATAACAAGCAACCCTAATAGAATAGACATCAAAGGATGTGTGTTTTGATTAGGCTCGCCATAATATTATGACCGCTTTTTGGGTCCAGACTCCAGATTCCAGAATGGGACAGTACGACTAGGGTTGTCAACAGCTACTAATAACGCTGAGAGGGATATTGTGTGTTTTGATTCGGCTCGCCATATTATGACCGCTTATTGGGTCCAGAATGGGACAGTACTCTAGGGTTGTCAACAGCTACTAATAACACTGAGATAAATTAATTCCAAAAGCGTTTCCTTTGAACGGAAGAATTAATCCTAATCCAATTTTGGTAGGAATTCCGCATTTTTCGATGAAATAATGGGTAAGAGAAAAGAGTTTTGAAGAAGAAAATAAGATGACAACATTGGACGCACAGAGTACATTATATAATATAATACTTTATATCCGGCTAGGTGGCACCCGGGATCTTATGGTCTGTACTCAAAATATATGTAAGAAATATCATAAAATCCAGTCTTAAATTTAATAACCTAATTATTTCGTGTGATAGTGTACGTATAGGATACTATCCCTCTGGGACGTCATAAATCTGCCGAGATTGCGGATTTAATATCATAAATAAATTTTGTTTTGGACACCCCTTCATTTGATACCCGTATCAAATTAAAGTAGCTGATGAAGTGAATGAAAAACATGCCAATTTTTTATCCGACAGAGGACTTTTTGACCTGTAAATATTACGTGGGTAAGCAGGGTAACGTGGACAGTGGACACTATTTTATGCCCTCAATTATACAATTTATATATATTATGTCAAATGTGATTGCAAAAACCGTTAGATTGTAATCTAACAAGCGAAATTGTAAACTGTCGACAAATTGTGAACAATGTTCTGAGTGTAAATTTTTGAAATATTCATTGTATTTACGTTTTCTTGTCTCTTTCTTGTAGGATAAGTTGGGGTTCGACATTTAGGCTTTATCGGGTTAATATACCTTACACATATATTTAATTGTATAATTAATTAAATTATAAGTACACGACGTACAATTAATGGCCTCATCCATAACTGCCAAGTCACTCAATGAGCTTCGGAGAGGGCTATGTTAAACGTTAAAATAGCTATGTTAGGAGTTTTCCTGAGGGACAGAATTCGCAATGAAGAGATCCGCAGGAGAACTAAGGTCATTGACATAGCGTAATAAAGTTAAATAAATAGTTGCTGATTTGATTGAGTTATCATCCCTATTAGTTTGGTTAAACTTAAAAACGCGCTTCTAGTATGAAAGTTTGTATGAAATACGCGTAGTTGTGACATCATAAAATATCAACGCACTTTTTTTGGAACGAAGTTCCTTATCGTTACGAAAGGGGGCTAGACGGAAAAATTTAGACCAAAAGTTGTAACGACACTTTTTATGAAAAGATGATTTTGGTTGCTATGACTACTTGTGTTGTTGACTTCAAGTTGTTGAAAATAAAAAGGCGAAATAATTTTAAAGAATTATGTTTTCAATAGTTAGGTACGATTTCGACGACTTTCGATTAATTAGTGAAGCATTTAGGCACTCTGTTGGACCACCTCACTCTGACGATTGCGGTTGGTCTTCGACTTGGCGCCAAGTTACAACAGCCACATCTTTGCCACTGTGGTGGGGCAGTGGACGCGTATGGCCATCACGGGCTTTCTTGTATTAAAAGTGCCGGTCGTCTTTCGCGACATGCTGAACGACATCATTCGTAGGTCTCTTGCCACCGCTAAAGTGCCTGCAGTATTAGAGCCTAATGGCTTGGCGCGCAGTGATGGTAAGAGACCTGACGGGATGACTCTTGTTCCGTGGAAGCAAGGAAGGTCGCTTGTTTGGGATGCCACATGCGTGGATACGCTAGCGTTATCCCACTTGCAGGCGTCCTCCATGACAGCGGGGGCGGCGGCCACTAATGCAGAAAGAGCCAAGAGGCGCAAGTATGAAATTATTGAAAATAATTTCATTTTTGTGCCTTTTGGTGTTGAAACCCTGGGGTCGTGGGGCGAAGATGCTAGATCCTTTTTTAAGGATCTATCTTCTCGTCTCACAGAGTCCACAGGTGACCGGAGGGCTGGCAGTTACCTCGGCCAACATATAAGTTTGGCTATTCAGCGGGGTAACGCAGCCAGCGTTCTGGGCACACTGCCTCATTGCAGCGGGATAGATGATATTTTTAATGTTTAGTTTTTAGTTTCTAAAGGTTATATTGATGATAGTAAATAATGATAATAAATGGGACCGTCTGAGGCAGAGAAATTCAATGCATAAGAATATTAGTATTCTGTTTGTATATAAATAAAATTACTTCAATAAAATCCTGCAAAATATTAGGGTTTTATCATAGAATACGTAATTAGTTCTTTTGAAGGTTGTGGTAAATTAGTGAAGGAGTTGTAATAAAATTTACACAGAGAAACACGCGCACGCCGCACGGCTTACAACTATAGCAAAAAGTGTCGTCGTTACAACTTTTGGTACTTCGATCCATTCGAGTGTCCCTTGACACCTTTCAAGTTTTTTTTCTTTAATCTATGGGTTAAAATGGTTATCAAACTTAAAACTAACCGAGGAAGACCCTCTATTTAATCATATATGCTACTTTTTATTTCGGAATCCCTAAAATCAGAGGTCCCTGCACGAGAATTTCAATGATTAATAATGAATGAATTAAATCCACAAGAATTCGCGGGCATCATCTAGTAAGTTTATAATCGCATTTTTTTTAAGAAGTAATTTATTTTTATTTTTAATACCATATATCATTTATTGAAAACAATACAATAGAACTTAAAGCTAGCTAGCCCAACCTAATTACTATATAAATTATGCCCGCGTGGAATGGTGGCAAGAATGCTGACTGCATTTCCGCGGACAGCCAGGCTGATCCTTTGCGCAAAAAATGAGCCAGCCCTTCTGTGTCAGATGAGGCAATCAACCGCGGTGAAATATCTCACAATTTTTTTTTATATAAGTAAATAATTTAAAAAATATCCGGAAATAGGGACGTGACCCAAGTCCCCAAGGAAGTTGAATGGCCTGTCACACAATATCCATAAAACAAAGGCTAAGTCGCGCATCTGTCTCCATAAATCCTCCACTTTCACACCACATTGATCTTCAATGAGAAAACCCGCAATGCCTCGAGGAAAACATTTAAGAAAATCTTGTAGGATATGACGGCCTGACCTCTGGTGCTGTGAGGAGCACTATTGCCTTGCAGGGCCCAGGTTGAGCTCCTGACAGAAACTTTAATTTGAGTAAAAAATCTAAATTGGTTCGGCATGTTGGGAGCTAAGCAAGAGAGTTGGGAGATTATAAAATTGTTCTTAGGCCGGCCATATACACGGCCAGCTTGTACCAATCAGCATGGACTGCTTCAAGCTGCGACTGCATACTGAACTAGTCTTCTACGTACTTATTTATTTATTTATTTATTTTATTTATTGTATTTCGGTATACCAACGGCGAGTACACAAAGCTTAAATTAAAAAATAGTACATAAGGTCTATAACAGTGTGGCACGCCACTTATAGGTATACACAGAGCTATTGAATAATAAAATATTATAAAAGAGATTTCACAGTTTATTATGTAATCCAAATTCTGACAAAGCGTGCAATCTGTTCAGATTATTACTGACTATCTTTTACCCGCACACGTTGAGTTTTTCACACAAATTTCAAACACCTATTTTACGCCCTTAGGGGTTTAATTTTCAAATATCCTTCCTTAACCTACCTGTCATACCCAATGCTTAACCTATCATATCATATTATGCTATGCTATATCATATCGTATAATCCGCGCGCGATGGGAATGGGATGCGAACTTTTGGAACTGAGACGCACGCGGTCCGGCCGGCCAGCCGTAGCGTCGGCATACAACACTACTTGAGAACTGTCATTTTCGATTTATTTTGACAGGGTTCCATCCCATTCTCATCGCGCGCGGATTATATGCCTACGCCATAAGTCATAAAAGCTATCTGTATGCCAACTTTCAGCCCGATCCGTCCAGCGGTTTGAATTGTGTGTTGATAGATCAGTCGGTCAGTCACCTTCTCCTTTTATATAATACTAGCTGATGCCCGCGACTTCGTCAGCGTGAAATAAGTTTAAATTTAAATTCCCACGGAAGCTCCCTAATTTTTTCGGGTTAATATATAGCCTATGACACTCACAAATAATATGACTTTCTATTGGTACCAGAATTTTCAAAATCGGTTTAGTAGATCCAGAGATTACCACCTACAACCTCATAAACTCACAAACGTTACCTCTTTATAATATTATATATAGATGTATATTATAAGATTAGAGTAATGTTTTTTTTGTTAAGTAGGTCAATCAAGTCTAAAAGATAGGTACCACCCGTAAAAGGTACCCTTCGTGACTCCTTTCAAGTTCGTCCTTAAATTTTAGATTAATGTCCTCGAATCCAAAGCCGGTATTCATTCCGAATTCTGTATATTATTTAAAGTTGTGACGACCCTTCTCAGGAGATTTCATCGCTTCGTTCATATTTCAGCAGAGATTCTTCATTTTGACTGAAAATATACATACTGCCTAGTAAGGGCGAAAACACGTTGGAGAATGGAACAAAATGTCCGCGTGGGTCATGGGATCGACGTTATGAACTTATGCCCTGTCGCCTAATGTGAGTGTTCCATCAAAAGTGTTTTTTTGTCTGCCCTACCTACTTCGGTTAGAAAAAAATTCTATCTGAAGTGTTTTTCGCTCTAAATACAGCTGGTTAGTAGCTAATTATCCGAAAATTACCTATAGAACCATAATCAACTCCATCATAAGTTAGATACCAACTTTCAGGCAGGGAATGATGAAAATTATGCATTGAGTTTTTTTAACTAGGGTAAGCAGTACCTTTAAGTGGTAAACTGATTAACCTTGCCTATGTCATGCACGCCACTGCGGCTTCGCGTTCCGTGTGGATTCTCGTGCTCAGTAGAGATTCATAACTAAGTAGTTTTTTTTACGCCTCTACAAATTAGCCCTTGACTACAATTTCACCTGGTATGTGACGATGCATGCCCGAGTCTAAAATGGTAGCGGGATAACCTGTTCATACCCCCAATCGGTTTCTACATGGCATCATACCTACAGGAACGCTAAATCGCTTGGCGGTACGTCTTTGCCGGAAAGGTGGTAATGGTAACTAGCCACGGCCGAAGCCTCGCATCAGACCAGAAAAAAATTCAAAATTATAAAATTCCCAAATTGACCCTGTCGGGATTCGTACCCGGGACCTTCCACTTGTATGACCACAGCGCGTGCCACTGCGCCAGGGAGGTCGTCAAAAGTACCTACTAATTTTATAGTATGTCCATCAGTACGTTTACTCTGAGTTTTTACATTGCAAATTAAAGGAAGTATAATATCTGTCAATTTGACTCGTTTCATGTCATTCGATTTAATCGGCGGGTACGGACGCCATATTTAAATTAGTTAGTCTATATGCGATTGTTTTGACGATAGTAATTCAGTCTCCTGCCGGCAGACTCAGCGATTATTGAATACTTTTGTGTTTAGATCGCATTTTGATTTAGAGCTTAACGACAGCAATCGTGGCCGGGTCAAATGAATATTACCTTTAAGTTTAGCCAACTTTTATCTTATTACATTAAATCTCTAGTGGAACCTCTACACGTTTAACCATTTACCAACTCGTTGACCGAGCGAAGCGAAGGTCTCTGAGTCTACTTGAGTGAATTTGCACTTGTCCGTCCGTCCGTCCGTCCGTCCGTCCGTCCGTCCGTCCGTCTGTCAGAGCCTTATAACTTCTGAATTACTGAACGTAATTACTTCAAATTTAAATATTATAGATATAAACCGATGGCCTCCATCCGAATACGGCTTAAAAAGTAATAAAAATCTTTATTTCAGGGGGGCTCTCATAGAAGCGAATATGAAGAAAAAATATTTTTATAGCGTTACATAGGGTTGCGGTATATCATTTTAAAGATAATAAGGAATAGAGTCCAAAAATATATTTTTTTTAATTTTTCCCCTAAAATTGACGAAACGGGGGGCTTTCAAAGTAGAGATTTTCTAACGTCCAAAGTTGACCTCAGAACTCAAAATTTTCTCTAATGCTGAGCCTCAAACTTGATCAATTATTTGAATTATATCCTGTACTTGAACAACAAATAGTAAAATTAGATAACTACTATACATACTATGGAAACGAAATTATTTAATTTTTAAAGAGCCTTAGTAGGTATTTACAACAAAACTTCATAATGATGTCAATAGATGGCGCCGCGAGGTCAGCATTTGATTGCGATCTCACCTGATGGTAAGTGATGATGCAGTCTAAGATGGTAGCGGTCATGGCATGGCATGGCAGTTATATTAAACCCATACCCCTATTTGATTTCTACACGGCATCGTACCGGAACGCTAAATCGCTTGGCAGCACGTCTTTGCCGGTAGGGAGGTAACTAGCCACGGCCGAAGCCTCCCACCAGGGCAGACCAGGGAAAATTCAGAAATTATAAATTCCCAAATTGACCCTGCCGGGGATCGAACCCCGCACCTCCCCGACCTCCGCACGTTTAGACAACAGCGCTACACACTGCGCCACGGAGGTCGTCAAATACAACTAGTACAAATATATATTAAAAGTGTCTCATAAATACCTATTTCTGGATTGTCCCTCAGTCGAATAGGTATGCAATGTAAAAAGCGTACTGTGAGTTACCGTTTCACGGCTTACGGCCGGTTTCTGAATTGAGAATTTTATGTTGAGTCTGTCTCAAAGACTACTTAAGGATTAATTAAGCAAATTTTTGTTTCAGAATTGATATTGCGTAAGGTTTGAGAGTTGGAACTTGCTGTTTTTGCTTGAATGCTTAATTCAGAAACCGGCCCAATATCAATTCACAAACAAAAATTTGTATAATTAGTCCATAAGACGTAGTCTTTGAGACAGACTCAACATGAAATTCTCAATTCAGAAACCGGCCGTTATTTGAGTTCTGTCCAAACTCTAAGAGACAAGGCACAACTCCCCAAAGACTTGTTAAGCATCTATAAGATACTAGCTGATGCCCGCGACTTCGTCCGCGTGGTTTAAGTTTTTTGTTATTCTCGCGGGAACTCCTTAATTTTCCGGGATAAAAGGTAGCCTATGTCACTCTCCAGGTCCTCACCTATATCCATGATAAAAATCACGTTAATCCGTTGCTCTGTTGCGGCGTGATTGAAGGACAAACCAACAAACCAACCTAGTACTTACTAGTTATTATTCTGTGAAACCAATAAACAAAGACAAACAAACAAACACACTTTCGCATTTATAATATTTTATTAATAATGAAGAAACTTAGCAGTTAGCAAAAAGGTTCTCTCTATGTAGGTATTTGTGAGGATCATTTTAAGCGCAGCTTAGCTTATACTTAGTTTAAAAAACTAAATAATTCTCTTATTTTAGAAGTTACAAGGGGGGGACACACACATTTTACCACTTTGGAAGTGTCTCTCGCGCAAACTATTCAGTTTAGAAAAAAATGATATTACAAACCTCAATATCATTTTTAAAGACCTATCTATAGATACACGTATGGGTTAGATGAAAAAAAAAATTTTTGAGATTCAGTTCTTAGTATGGGGAACCCCCAAAATTTATTGTTTTTTTCTATTTTTGTAAGAAAATCTTAATGCGGTTCACAGAATACATCTACTTACAAAGTTTCAACAGTATACTTAGTTCTTATAGTTTCGGAAAAAAGTGGCTGTGACATACGGACGGACACACAGACAGTCAGACAGACAGACAGACATGACGAATCTATAAGGGTTCCGTTTTTGCCAAATTTGGCTACGGAACCCTAAAAAAGATACGCGCCGAACTGAGAACCTCCTCCTTTTTTGGAAGTCGGTTAACAATAATTATGTGTGCCTTCCTTGTTAAAATACGCTGCCTCGGGTCTAGGATGTGTGTAAAAGCAAAGTGTGTAAAAAAAAAGTGTGTTGAATTTTTCTATTCATACCTATTTAAAAAAATGTAAATCGGTTCAGAAATCTACTTTTAATTCTAGTTTGTTAATCAAAGTAATAAAGTGTATTTTCATTTCATTTCAAATCTCGGAGTAATCGGTGTACATAGACTTGAGTACCTAGTTAAGTACTTAAAAAAACCTCACCTTGAGATTCTCCTCCTTTTTGGTAGTAGGTTAAAAATCCACGACACTTACAAAACATTGCAAATAAATAAGAAACATTTACTTAGCGTGTATGCTTTCTATCTAAGTATAGATTTGAATTTTAAGGATCAAGAAAGGATGTTTAGATTTTTAACCGAGTGATGCTTAGTTTAAATTATTTACATATTATTGTGTGAAGCATGCCTTCATATAGCTCCTTCATCTAAAATCTAAATATATAAAAGGAAAAGGCTGACTGACTGATCTATCAACGTAACAGCTCACACTGGACGGATCGGGCTGAAATTTGGCATACAGATTTTATGACGTAGACATCCGCTGTGAAAGGATTTTTGAACATTCAACCGCTTACGGGGTAAAAATATAGGGGTTTTAAATTTGTATGGAAATCGAACTTAACGTACCTAAGAGAAGCTGCGGGCAAAAGCTGGTAAAATATAAGCGCCGTGCCGCCACGGTTCTATTAAACCCATTGACTTACAATCGACAAATCGGAGTGTATGAACGCTGAATAGAGGTGGGATTGGGTCCTTTATTATGCTAAATCGTTATTGGAATCGATTATTGTGGATGGCAGATGACGCCTTTGAAATATCTTGGCTGCTTGGAATTGGATTGCAAATTTTTCAAGTCATATCTAATACCTTTAAACGACCAATTGTTGTAAGTATATATAATGGGAATGTTCCGAAATACACTGCTTGCACTGTAAGGTGTGACGTCAATTTAGTACACTGCGAAACCGTTCCTTTATAGTTAGCTATACTGGTCACTGTTTAAAACGGAACGCAGTCAGCACTGAGAGCACCTTACCTCGAAAACTCCAGTGCTCACAGTACAAAAATGGCGACGATTTATGACGTCATATATTTCCCTAGGAAACTGCGGCAGTATACTGTCAGTCCATAACGGGACGAATTTCTCCCCAGTAAGAGCACTGAACAGTCCTCTCAGTGTATATCGGAACATATACCCAATATGAATCTTTTATTTAGAAAATGTCGTTATATCCGTGTTTTCAGGCAATGAAAAACAGCTACAATATAATTAGAATAGGTACGAAGGTAAATTTCGCCACTATCTACAAGGTTATAGTAGCTCAGGTGGGAAAACGGGCGGTCCCGAAACCAGAAGACCGCGGTTCGAGCTCCAGATGTCTCCAGTCCGATTATTTTTTTCCCTTATTTTTCAAGTTCCTTCTTTTGTGAGAAAAACTACCTATTATTGGGAGCCCAATAATTGCACTCGTGATTTTTTATTTAAATAACCAGTTCATATTTTTTTATTATTGCCGGTAAGATCGAAAAATATTATTCATATTTACCACAAAAAAAATACCGAGCAAAGCTCGGTCACCCAGGTGCTTGACTTAAAAAGACTCATTTACAAAGCAATACAAATAAAAGGAATTACTTTGTAGGATGTCTCTATGTAGATTTCAACATAGAGCATCTAGAATGCAAATAAGGATGCAGTCAAAATTTCTTCGACTGTTCAGCTGCTGTCATGTCAGTTGCCATCGCCGCGACGCCACGCGATTTGTTTGTTTAAGTCTTTAGAAGACAACTCATAACATTGATGTAGAATTTTAGTACCTATACCTCCTCATAATAATATGATTTCCGCTTACCGGTAAAACCGTCGGGAATTTGTTAGTGATAGTAGGTACCTACTCTAGTAGTAGGTACAAGCAGTGCCTCGTTTAATAGGTACATTAGGTACTACATGAATCAGACCAAACCAAAGAATATAAGGAAAACTTATTACACAAAACGTAAAGATAATAATAGGTAATTAGTAATTATTTACTATGCTAAAACAATTTCAATACATTATTCAAATTATTCCTTCCTAGGTAGGTATATAGAAAGGGAGCTGACAGCAGAAAATACGCGGCCCATTAGTTAAAATCAGTTATGTTTTTAATTCGAAGCAAGAATCATAGACCTTCTTACTAAACTCAATGTCGTGTCAAATGTTTTTTTTTAATTCGTGAGAACTCCCTGATTTTCCGGGAAAATAGGAACATAATTTTCCCCGGGTTGCAACCAATCTCTGTATTAAATGTCATCAGAATCGGTCAAGGAGATGGGCCATGAAAGCGTAACAGACAAACAGACAACATAATATAATTATAGACAAATAGACAGACACACTTTCGCATTTAAAATATTAGTAAGTAAGTAAGTACTTACGGAAGTTTAGATAACCACTGCCAACTGAGTATGGAATTAACATAATTTATTTCTTCAAATCAGCCCCCGATTGTGTAAGGAAATTGTAATCGTTTGTCAAACGTATAATTTGACCTGTCTAAGGAGTTCATAGATGCCTGCACTGCTCAAGTAATACCTACGTTTCAACTTTCAAGCTGTCAAATCATCGATTTACCAACTAAGGATACAACATTAAGTACAAAATAATACTCAAAAAGCGTCCACAGTCGCTTATACAAACACAGCTATATATAATATAGACTGAGACACCAAACGGTTATAAAAAACCAACCATATGAACTCATTGTTAGGTTACATTTTGTAATAAAAGTTCGACACATACGACATTTTGCAATGAATCAGTGGAAGAATTTCTTTATTCCGAAGTAAAGGGCTATAGGAGTCGCCAATTTTTTATTTGATATTTTTATTTTTTTTAATAGTATTGGTGATAGGTGATTTTATAAAAATTATCTTTATGTATTTGTGTGTTTCGGTGTTACGAGTATTACGTATTAAATATTTTATTTACGTATTTTAAATATAACACAGTTTCTTCTTGGCAGGATAAAAATTTCATAAAGTAGTAAGATATCGCGGGTTCGAATCCCTCACGAAATTCACGAATTGAAATCCATACTTAATATTATTATAAATGCGAAAGTGTGTTTGTCAGTCTGTCTGTTTATCTGCTACGCTTTAACGGACCATCTTTTCAACAGTAACAGGGATAGATTACATCCCGAAGAAGGATAAAGGCTGCTTTTTAACCTACTTTCAACAAAGGAGGAAATTCTCAATATGGCGCATATTCAAAAAAATTTATGTACAACGATTTAAAAGATGTTTCTTAACCGATTTGAAAAAACTGCCTGTCTGTCTGCTACGCTATCCCGGCCCATCATTTCAACAAATTTTGCTGAAATTTGGTATGAATGTAGTTTATATCCCGGGGAAGGACATAGGCTAAGTTTTATCCCGGAAAAATAGGGAGAATCTAGACTAGTTCTTAATAAATACAAAACCTGGCGACAAAAAATGAAAAAAGTACCTTGAAATAAATTACACTTATTATAAACCAGTCTTTTAGAAGTATGCTTTTTAGGGTTCCGTACCCAAAGGGTAAAAACGGGACCCTATTACTAAGACTCCGCTGTCTGTCTGTCTGTCTGTCTGTCTGTCTGTCTGTCTGTCTGTCTGTCTCCAGTCTGTATCTCATAGACCGTGATAGCTAGAAAGCTGAAATTTTCACAAATGATGTATTTCCGTTGCCGCTATAACAACAAATACTAAAAATTAAAAATATATATATATTAAGGGGGGTCCCCATACAATAAACGTGTTTTTTTCGTATTTTTTTGCTCAATATTAAAAACGGTAACAGGTAGACGGTTCAAATTTTCACAGAATATTAACTTGTATATTACCTTTCAAAATAAATAATTAAATATCAATAAAGTAAATATTAAAGGGGGGCTCCCATACAACAAATCTACAAACAAAGTTAGTTTTGCGGTTCATTAACAAAGGTATAGGTAGGTAGGTAATACCTACTTCTTGAGTACGGAACCCTCGGTGCGCGAGTCCGACTCGCACTTGGCCGGTTTTTTTTCAATGTTTTCTATCTTACACATGTAGTGTAGACATACGTCTATATATTTTTCAATAATAGCCTTGCTCAAATCATATATAGTTCGCACGCGAGTTGAATGCAGAGTAAATGTATGGTGATATACATTTACTCTGCATTCAACTCGCGCGTGAACTGTACATGGTGAAATTATGTTCTTGTTGTGGGCATCGGTTTTTGGAAATAAATTCATATTTACAAGAAGCTACAATATTTTAAAAGTTTGTGATATAATTACCCAATAATCGATAAAAAAAAATTGTCCAATAGAAAAAGAATATGGCATCGTACTTTAAAAGTTAACAACGATTTCTTTTTCTATGATGATTATAATAAATGCCAGATATCGATTATGATAGATTATTTCTTATCTAAGGAATTCGAAACGGTTTTTAGGGTTCCGTAGCCAAATTTGGCAAAAACGGAACCCTTATAGATTCGTCATGTCTGTCTGTCTGTCTGTCCGTCCGTATGTCACAGCCACTTTTTTCCGAAACTATAAGAACTATACTGTTGAAACTTGGTAAGTATATGTATTCTGTGAACCGCATTAAGATTTTCTTACAAAAATAGAAAAAAAAACAATAAATTTTGGGGGTCCCCATACTTAGAACTGAAACTCAAAATTTTTTTTTCATTTAACCCATACGTGTGGGGTATCTATGGATAGGTCTTCAAAAATGATATTGAGGTTTGTAATATCATTTTTTTCTAAACTGAATAGTTTGCGCGAGAGACACTTCCAAAGTGGTAAAATGTGTGTCCCCCCCCTGTAACTTCTAAAATAAGTGAATGATAAAACTAAAAAAAATATATGATGTACATTACCATGCAAACTTCCACCGAAAATTGGTTTGAACGAGATCTAGTAAGTAGTTTTTTTTAATACGTCATATAATAAAAATATTTTTAATAATTTAAAACTTACTACAGGTTTATACGGAACCATCGGTGCGCGAGTCCGACTCGCACTTGGCCGGTTTTTTACATTACTTACCGATTTTAAACATACCCATATTAATTTATCAAAAAAACCGGCCAAGTGCGAGTCGGACTCGCGCACCGAGGGTTCCGTACTCAAGAAGTAGGTATAATTACCTTTGTTAATGAACCGCAAAACTAACTTTGTTTGTAGAGGTTTACTGTTAATATCAAAAAATTACGTTTTTTGTATGGGAGCCCTCCTTTAATATTTACTTTATTGATATTTAATTATTTATTTTGAAAGGTAATATAAGTACAAGTTAATATTCTGTGAAAATTTGAACCGTCTACCTGTTACCGTTTTTAATATTGAGCAAAAAAATACGAAAAAAACACGTTTATTGTATGGGGACCCCCCTTAATATATATATTTTTTTAATTTTTAGTATTGTTATAGCGGCAACGGAAATACATCATTTGTGAAAATTTCAGCTTTCTAGCTATCACGGTCTATGAGATACAGCCTGGAGACAGACAGACAGACAGACAGACAGAGAGACAGACAGACAGACAGACAGCGGAGTCTTAGTAATAGGGTCCCGTTTTTACCCTTTGGGTACGGAACCCTAAAAATGGGCACTTTAAATGTACCAGTTTACAACTTCAATATAAGAAAAAAAAAAATTAACTACTCCATATTTTTTGTATCCATTTCGCTCCGACGCGCCTCTATCGCGTTCTCTATTGGCGCGTAAGCGTGTGAACGTGATAGCTGCACGATTGAAATATTGTAATTATGATGACAAAATAATTAATTTAGGTAAGATTGCGTGATTATTTCGCTACTATAACGTAAAGTAAATGTATATAAAGACTTTTCCTACCTAAAATATGATACTCCATCTCTTTTTTCGCATCTTTCGGATTGTTTTAGTACTTTATTACGGAGCAAAACGGCATGTTGTCGCTTGGTGTACTCATGCGTGACTGAGGTGAGGACTGTTCAGAATATCTATTTATGAACAGTTTGACCGTGCCGTTTTTAGCGTTTCGATGGTGCGTCTAAGGTATTGGTAAGTCAATGTGTCAAATGATCAAGATTTGCTTAAACAATTGGGCCTCAGTTTTACATATTACATGTAGGTATAAAGCGCGTACGCCGTACATAGATTCATAGATAGAGGTTAATCCCATATATATCTTGTCAAGATGCTACATAATAGGTAATGATCACCACATGACTATTAGGTATATTATGAGGCCAAGTCGAATACGCATTACACACGTGAGCATTCAAACGTGCTACGCATAGTAAAGTGACAGAAGTAATGGCTGGTACCGACTTTTATTAGTAAAGTGGGTATCAAACGGTTGCGTATTGTGCTAAATGCCCGCGACTTCGTCCGCGTGGATTGATGTTTTTTGATTCCCGCGGGAACTCTTCAATTTTCCGGGATAAAAAGCCTTTCCGGGAGCCTATGTCCTTCCCTGGGATGTAACCTATCTCTGTACCAAATTTCATCAAAATCGGTTGAGTAGTTGGGCCGTGAAAGCGTAGCAGACAGACAGACAGGCAGACAGACAGACGGACAGACACACTTTCGCATTTATAATATTAGTAAGGATATGGAAGTATGGATGGATATAGTTTATTTTTCAATAAGGTTTCTCGGAAAATGTACTTACCTACATACAAAGGCAGTAACAACTAACAAGCCTCCTAAGTTAAAACTTTCATGGCTAAACCTTAACGCTTAAATCATACGTTTTTCCAAATAGGTATTTGTAAGAAAAATAAAACGAAAAAAGTTTAGAAGGCAGTACCTATAACTGTAATAGGTGTAGGTACCTTAACTGGTAATGCCCGCTACCACCATCACCAGATGAGATCGCAGTCAAGGTCTAACTTGAAGTGGAATAAAAAAAATATATTTACATATGTATAATATTATGTTTAATTAATATTTGTTTTTAGTAACTCAAACCAATAAAGTACTTATCTCTCTTTAAAATCAAATATTTCATAAAAGCGAAATATTTGATTTGATTATTTTGAGTCCACAATACTTGTTTATATATTTATCTAACTATACAAATAATGCCATGAGTCTGTACGTTGCATCTGGAACAAATTTTTATGGTCGCTGATAGCGATAAAATTCACATAATAAATCGCATCATAAATATGTCGTACTCGTACGGCGTACCTACGTCACGCGTGTAGACTGCTTTTGGGACTTATCACACTTATTTTTTAACCATTACACGTTAGCCCTTGACTGCGATCTCACCTGCAGGCTTAGCATGCGCATAACGAGATATCTCGCGACGAGAGAGAGAGATGTTGTCGTTGCCGGCAATTTTTTTGTTTATCTTCTCTAACATGCACAAAATGCCTGCATGTAATGTAAGACTTCGTAGAGAAAAATACCACACATAAGAAATATTACTTTTATCTCTACTTTTGAAGTAACAACAAGCTTGGGTAGAGAAATAGAGATAAAGGGTAGACATAATTTATGCTAGCCCTACCTACTGGAAAATGACGATGCAGTCTAAAATGGTAGCGGGCTAATCAGTTGTCGGTATTGCATTGCACTTACATTAATACCTACCCCTAATAAGTTTCTCTTTCTACACGGCATCGTACCGAATACCGATCATCCGATAATTGATGTTAATTAATATTTGCACGCCTAGGTATATAGCAAAACATATTTGGACTTTGGACTCACAAAATACTATTGTCACCTACATCTGTAACCAATGTTTAGAGCAAATAAATGATTTATTATTCGCCTAATTTCTCTCAGGTTGAATTGGATTGCCGGCCAATCTTACTACGACAATGAGGGAGTAGAGATTTTACCATGTGTACCTACTATAAAATCTCCTGCGTAGATTAAATTTCCAATGAGATTGGCCAGGCCGCCGTGACCGAAATTCGGTCAACAGGATAAACTTCGAGTACATCAGCCGAATCGCTAATTATTAGCGCTTTTCGAAGTACCTATAGTAGTAGTGATTAAGTAACCATCATGCGAATTTAATCTTAATTTCAACTCTCACAGGATTGAAATTATAATGATGCATTGCCGTCCCATTGTACTATGACAGTGAGGGAGTAGAGATTTTACTGTGTACTATAAAATCTCCTGCGTAGGTGACTATATTTCCAATGAGATTGGCCAGCCCGCCGTGGCCGAAATTCGGTCAACAGGACAAATTAGTTACATCAGCTGAATCGGTAATTAGCGGCTTTTCGAAGTAGGTATAGTAGCAGAGATTAAGTAACCATCATGCGAATTTAATCTTAATTTCAACTCAAATAGGATTGAAATTATACAGTAACTTAACCTTACTGTTTACGTAGCTAGGTAGGTCTTGGAGGCACTGTATGTGTCATATTATGGTCATGGATGACTTTACCTTTTATTTCCTCAAGGTAAAGTGCTCGCGAATTACAGAGAAATGATACAAGTTTGTCAACAAGCAATACAAGGCTTTTTATTTTATAGCTTAAGTGCGAAAAGGTATATAAAACGTATTGTCAAAAGGTAATTATATATATTCATACCTATATACTTATCTTAGTAAGTTAAACATAACTGTAAATACTGTTAGATTTATTAAAAATACTTAAAAAATCTAAAGAGAATTCGAGGGCCAGTATGTATCAAAAAAAATTGTTGACTCCAGATTTTTGTATTTTTTTTTATATTTTATTAATATATTTTCTTATTTTCCCTTATATGCACAAACGAATACCATGACATGACTATAATTGACTACCCTGCCAAAAAAACACGTAGGTACTTAGTTTGTAGGTAAAATATACCTAATAGGTCACATATCCATACTAATATTATAAATTCGAAAGTGTGTCTGTCTGCTACGCTTTCACATCCCAACTTTTTCACCGATTTTGATGAAATTTGGTATAGCGATAGGCTACATACTGGCCACCGGGGTAAGACATAGGAACACGAGTCATAGGTTACTTTTTATCTCGGAAAATCAAAGTTTCTCCGGGAATAAAAAAAACTTAATCCACGCGGACGAAGCCGCGGGCTTCGTCTAGCATTTAATATACATAAATGGTTCAAATACATACCTATATATGTCACCGCAAAATTGCAAAAACCGTTAGATTTTAATCTTACTAGCGAAATTGTAAACTGTCGACAGATTACAATTTAACGCATTATTTTTCGGTAGATTGTAATCTGTTATGCTTGCTGCGTCAATGGATTTCGTTCAATAGTGGAAGAGTGTTAACCAATCAGAGGTGATTGCCATGTATCAATGATTGACGCAAAAGATACGCGGTTGCCCTGCTGATTTATTATGTCGAACCCTAACATAACCTACAAGAAAGAGACAAGAAAACGTAAATACAATGAATATTTTAAAAATTGACACTCAAAACATTGAACGGTTCACAATCTGTCGACAGTTTACAATTTCGCCAGTTAGATTACAATCTAACGGTTTTTGCAATCTTACGGTGACGTATACACCTTTATTATAAACAGGTACCTATCATCGTATAACAAACAGACAGACACGCCTTCCCTTTTATAACATTAGTGTACAAACAGGTACACAATTGTAGGTTAGGTAAAGATACCAATGCTCTTGTGAGTCAAGTGTTGATCGTTATCAGATAAAATCAATGGAATTGAAACGTTACATTTGTTCCGTAGTTTGTAGTATTTATTCAAAATCAAAAGATGTTTAGGTAAATTCTTCAAATGAAAGGTTTCAAGTTTATTTGGCTTTAAATATTGGATTGAAGCAGGCGTTACTTGCGGAAGTCCATGATAATGAAAGAACTGGAAGTTTAATCTAGATACTAGTATTATAAAGAGGTAAAGTTTGTGAGGTTGTAGGGGGTAATCTCTGGATCTACTGAACCGATTTTGAAAATTCTGGTACCAATAGAAAGCCACATTATTTGTGAGCACTGAGCGTCATAGGCTATCGGCCAGTTTCTGAATTGAGACTTTCATGTTGAGTCTGTCTCAAAGACTACTTAAGGACTAATTAAGCATGTTTTTGTTTCTGAATTGATATTGTGTAAGGTATGAGTGTTGGAACTTGCTGTTTTTGCTCGAATGCTTAATTCAGAAACCGGCCCAATATCAATTCAGAAACAAATATTTGCTTAATTAGTCCTAAAGTAGTCTTTGAGACAGACTCAACATGAAATTCTCAATTCAGAAACCGGCCGTATACCTATACTAACCCAAAAAATTAGAGAGTTCCCGTGGAAATTTTGAAAAACTTATTTCACGCGGACGAAGTCCCCAGCATCTGCTAGTTCGCTATAATCCCCTGCACCAGGTAAATCTATGTGGTACAGTGTGTATCTTGCGATATTCACCACACCACACAAATCTTGCAAACGGAAATCAGAGTGAAACGCGCGTTGAGAATAATTTGCAAGAAGACCTATGCCTGAAAAAAACTCAAAATTTCGTCGATCCATTTCGTCAGTTAAATGCTACTCATAGATGGAGAAATAGGCCCTGAGTCCTTGCTTGGTCCTGTCTGTGAGATACATTCATCTCCGTAGCACAGAATAATAACTAGTACTTGTCCGTAGTAAATGATACGTAACTGCCTAGTTAGTCTAGTGGTTAGCATGTTCGACTGCGGCTGACGAGGTCCCGGATTCGAATCCCGGGTCGAGCCATAATAATTAAGTACCTATTGTGTTTTTCTGACAAGAAATTCTCAGCACTAGCCCGGAGTTAGGAACTTGGTGGTGTTTCACCCCCATGCCTCGGAGAGCACGTAAAGCCGTCGGTCCTGCGCCTGATCTTTCTCCGTCATGAGTCATGACAGTAAAAGAACAAAGAGTGCACCAGCGTTTGCGCACACGCTAGTGCACTATACATTTTAATTTTGGACGTGAAGGCGCTATTAAGGATGCGTCATGGGTCATTGCATGGTGTTTTAATAATATAAGATAATAAATAGTAAGTACTAGACTAGCACTCTGCGAGATACGCTTTCATATAATATGCCCATACTGTGGTAGAATACATGATACCTTCTGTAAAACTAACATCTTACCTACTAGGTAACTGTATTCACAAATAAATAAATTTGATATTTGAAAAATATCTCCCCGCGCAGATGGTTAATCTATCTGGAGATTGGCCGCCGTGGCCGAAATTCGGTCGGGAGGGACATTATTAAATGATATGTATGTCACCGTAAGATTGTAAAAACCGCAAGATTGTAATCTAACGCTTTTTTTTTCGATAGATTGTAAACAGTCGAAAGATTGTGAACCGTTCAATGTTTTAAGTGTCCATTTTTGAAATATTCATTGTATTTACGTTTTCTTGTCTCTTTCTTGTAGGTTAGGTTAGAGTTCGACATAAATAATTAAGTAGTTAGGTTCTATCGGGTTAATAAACCTAACAGATTACAATCTACCGAAAAATAATCCGTTATATTGTAATCATTCGACAGTTTACAATTTCGCGAGTTAGATTATAATCTAACGGTTTTTACAATCTTACGGTGACATGTATAATATCAGAAGCGACAACCCTGCAGGCTGCACGTGAAACGCATGCAACCAATTAATCTGAGTATGCCTATACATACGAGTATACCTGCCTGCCTGGGGCGGCGCGGCACGGTCTTATTATATTTGCAAAGGTCAAGTCGATATCACCGCTGCGCTTGTACTAAACCAATTAGGTCGTAAGTGACTAGGTACCTACTTTCTCGGTGCTGTTGATCGCCATATGCAGCTGCGTTCTACCATGGATAATAAACTCAAAACTCCTAGCCATCGTACAAAATTTTACAGCAAATCTTACACGGTGTATGCTGTGCAGTTATGGAATTCTTTACCCAAAAATATTAGAGACTCCAAATCCTTAACTATTTTTAAAAAAAGTCTCAAAGAATATTTCCTTAACCAAGTTGTGCCATAATAACTAAATAATTATATTATTTCTATCGTAATTCATTACTATGCTTATGTAATATTATTTATATAATAGGTATGTGTAAATTATGTATGCATTATGTATGTACTATTTATTTATGTTTATGTATAATATATATTGTTATCTATATTTACTTATTTTAATTATATGTAATGTATAAATATATATTTTGTCTAGTATGTTTATATTATTTACTCAACTAATAATAATAACGTGTATTTTATTGTGCCACACTACCCTACACATCTCGTTCAATCCTCTCACCAAAGGTTGCCTGGTAGAGATTGCTCAGTAAGCAATAAGGCCGCCTTTGCATACCTAGTTATAGTTAATTTTACTCTGTATTCTTTTTCTTTCATGTGTGCAATAAAGTATTTATCTATCTATCTATCTATCTATCTATCACTTGCTATAGTTGACAGAGAAGGAAATCTTGAAGCCTGTGAGTTCTCCGTAATGTTAGAGTATAGGTGTGTTATTTCTGCCTATCCACACTTGGCCAGCGTGGCGGACAAAGGCCTAAATCCTTCTCATTCTGAGAGGATTGTGTTGTTTGGTTAAAAGTTATTGTCCACATAAAAATATACCTGAGATAAGTACCTACCTATTTGAGCCAAGTTCATGGCAATCCCCAGGTTCCTTTAACAAATTCAATTACGAATTCAAACAATGAACAATGAACCGGTTACATAACTATAATATTCACAACAATAAGGAAAACATGGATCAATTGTTTGTTTTGGTAGAGAAACTACGAGGTTCGAGGATACGTAGGTTCAATGTAACATGCTCTTTCCCGTTCAACTAAGCGTGAAACTTTTGCTAGTGACGGAAACGAAGACAATAAGAATGGACACAAAAAAAAATGTCCTCCCGACCGAATTTCGGCCACTGCGGCCTATCTCCAGAGAGACTAGCCGTCTGCGCGGGAGATAATATAGTGTACAAGTGTGTGCGCATAGTGCATACACAGGTGCACTCTCTGTTCCTTTACTGTCATAGCCCGATGGGACGGAAATCCGACACGACCGGAGTGAGATCAGGCGCAGGACCGCCAGCTTTACATCCTCTTTGAGGCACGGGAAAAAATATTACTCAGTAACCAAGAATCAAGCTTCCATCAATGTATTCAATCAGTCAACAGTCTGTAACTATTGGATTTACGCCAATTTCTTTAGATGCAGCGGGCTATAGCCTATAGGTAGGAAGGCTTACCGGTATGCGGTCTCTACTTCAGAACTCGTCTGCCCATTGATGTACACAATTTTAGTACCTATGTCTGCCCCATCGGCCATCGGTTCAATCAATCAATATATTTATTTATCTCAGGTACACTGTAACTTATTGACGCCCGAAACTTATAGAACATGATGGTGATAATCAATTACGGTATCTTAAAATTAAAGCTACGAGACGCGCCCTGGTCTGAGAAGAGCCCAAAACAAACTCAGCCGGGTTTTTTTTAATTATTACCATCTCACAAACACCGTAGCCGCTGGATTCTTCTGGTTATATTCTTCTAGTGGTTAGTTCCGCTGGTTCTGCGATAAATATGACCTGCCCACGTCAGTCTTCTAAGTTTTTTTGTTCTTCTAAGAATCAAGCTTATTGGCAAAGCCAATGGTGCTTGAATGCACCCTTGCACGGAAAAGCGCAGCGTTGGCCCTTTCGACTCTACAACTAGGTGTATTCTGGGGCCATACTGCCAACGCTTAAAGCCATATTGGGTCTGATTCTGTGGTGCACAATCTCTAAACTAAACTATAATAACAGCATAAAAATTATTGCAACCCTTTCATAATACTTACTCCATGCATTGCATACTCCCGTCATTTTAGTTTAGTTTAGAGATTGTGATATTATGTACATATTGTATATGAATTGGCCATGTCACCGTAAGATTGTAAATAAAAATCTAACGCTTTTTTTTCGACAGATTGTAAACAGTCGAAAGATTGTGAACCGTTCAATGTTTTAAGTGTCAATTTTTGAAATATTCATTGTATTTACCTACGTTTTCTTGTCTTTTTATTGTAGGTTAGGTTAGGGTTCGACATAAATAATCAAGTAGTTCTTAGGTTCTTAGGTAATTAGGTTCTATAGGGTTAATAAACCTAACAGATTACAATCTACCGAAAAATAATCCGTTATATTGTAATCATTCGACAGTTTACAATTATTGCGTGAGTTAGATTATAATCTAACGGTTTTTACAATCTTACGGTGACAGCCACATTGTTTCATTATTGTTGACTTTCGTGTTCTTGGAACTATTGTAATCCTTATTTTTGGAACGTCAGGGTAGGTACGTGACATCAAACTGTCATTTTGAGTAATATTGCTTACCACCTTTTTGAGTTTATTAGATGCCACCTCCCTTGTTCAGTGATTGCAATTTACGTAAGAAACAACAGTACCGTCTCTAATATGGTTGCCTGGTACTCTTCCACCTAGCGTTACACAGGCTCAGAAGGGCTGGAACCCAGAGCCTTTAAAAAAGAAAATAGCGTTACACCAAATAACTTCTGCCATGTACTAGCAAATTGTAGAACCAGCTACCATCTGGTGTATTTCCTTTAAGCTATTAATTTATGAGGATTTAGGTACGTAGGTATTTGGCCACATGCCTAAACGATATGTTCGGGTAATAGGTATGTATAACATGACTTGCCGATATGACCTCATGGTGTCCATTGTTCTATCGACTCTAAAAGGCAAGTGTTTTGAAGAGCCAATACGTCCGCTAATTCGTGATCGCACCAAACAGAGTTACTAAACACGGGTCTTGGAGGAAAGGCCATAGTCCAACACACTGCCCAAGTGTAAGTTGGCAGATTTCACACATCTTTTGTGGAGAACTCGCAAGGATTCAGGTTTCCTTACGATTTGATTTCTGCTATGTACCTATTCGTCACACATTTCCTTTCCTCAAATCTACGATATGGTTGGTTCTATACATAGATAGTAAGATCCTACTACCTATACTATTTGTCCACTTACTTATTGCTGCAAGTGGAATCAATCAAATTAGAATGTATGACCACAAACTACTAAGTCAAGCTTTCCTTTGATCTTGAAAGCTAGCTAGATACCTAATTCTAGGTTCATGCACACTCTTAATTGTCGTTCATCCAATCAATATTAGAATGCAATGCATTGTTTATCTCTCTGAAGCTAGTTTGTAGAGCATGCTTGATTAAGCTGTACCTACCTGAGGGAAAACCCACTTGCTAAGTCTCTTTAGTCAGTACTAAAAGTGTGTGTATAGTCGACATGGGTAGGTAAGTTTATTCCATCTAGTCAGAAATCAGATGTAACATAGGAATGTTACACCCATTCGTGCGTCGTGGATGATATTAGGTACTTACCTACTTAAACTTTTTAAAAAAATATTTTGGGGGTAGAATTTCCAAATACATCTTTATTTTAAAGTACCAAAAGTCTGAATATTCCTATTCACTTATGGTACCTACCTTCTGGTACCAATTTTCATGCATAACTATACGGATGTCATACTTTCATTCCCTATATTTTTAAACACTTATAAGTGGAAATAAATATAACGATGGAAACTAAGGCGGGAAGATAGTGGGATGATGATCCCATCCCACTTCTGATGTTTTTACGTTGCACACAATTTTTTACGAATTTGATGTCGTAGTTGTAGCGAATCGGTAGGTAGGTAGTAGGTACTCTATATTAGGTAAGTAGCTAGGTCAAGAAAATCTTGCACAGGAAATCGTTTAGACCGGTCGGTCGTCACTCTTTAACTACGGATCGTTTACTATGAACTACCTAGGTACCTACATGTTAAATAATAATATGTAGGTAAGTACATTTGGTGATAGCAGGCTCGTCTCTATATACGTTCGATGGATAAGTGAAACCTTGAAGCTGAAGCCGTACTGCTGAAGCTTCAAGCTCCTACAATTGAAGCCCTTTTATAATAATAATTACCTGTATTTTAGTATTTACCTATTATAGGTACCTACTTACCTAAGTCTTCACCGCAAAGATTGGGACAACATTATCTGTTCATATCACGCGCGTTTACAAGTAGGTAGTCACAGTCTAACAACATAAAGCAATTACATAATGCAAACCCTAACTTATTTCCAGCGCAAATACATTAAACATCTACTCTATGTACTCACTTTTCCCGAAAAATATGTATCGCCAGTATTGCGTTCCTCGCGGTATTCCCAGTTGTTATTTAACGGGGTAACCGAGGCAGGGATACGTCATGAGTGAGGATAAACAAATCACAGGGGGAAAATTTTGGTTTCACACACGATTTTATTGAAGATTTTGCGTTGTTAAGTCACACTGATGGGGCAGCGCCGGAACGGCACGCGTTTTCCCCGTTAGCCGGTCGGAGGCAGACTGAAGTACTGAACTCTGAAGGCTTTAGCTGAGGTGAACCGGGCCAATCGTGAGGTCCCCCCCCCTTGCCCGGCGCCCGCCCAGGCACGGACTGCAAACGATACGCACAGATTAGATAATTCGTCCGAAATGCAGATACGACATGGTATTAAGCTGATAAGTCCAATCTTCATAGAGATTTTCCGAATTTTCAATGCCACTTGACTAAATTTTCCATAAGCTGTTAATCTTACCGCGATCCAAAGTGGACCATTAATCTTTGAAGGCTACGCTCGAAGACACTGCGTACGTCGTCTCTTCGTTCAGTTTCGACCTTTGTTTCTCTATAATAATTGGCACTAGTCACTCGGTCTCGTAGGCACCCTTGATTCAGGACCTCCTTTGAGCTTCTAACAGCAAAATTTTAACTTATAAGATGATGCTTTGTCTTATAAAGATTGAAATAATAATTATGGTAACTACACTTCACCCATAACAGAAAAGAATATTGGTTTCACCTACAATCTGAAAGGCATTTCTACAAGTAGGTAAGTAGAGTCTAGTTCGATCAATTACTTAGGTACTTAGTTAGTTAACAGAGTGACATTGATGATCACCAAGAAAAATTAATTCCCTCACAACCTTGTTTATTACCTACTTCACTATTGGGATATAAACTTTATATTTTTTTTTATATTTCGACTAGCAGATGCCCGCGACTTCGTACGTAGGTACGTAGTTGTTTTTTTCCCCACAGGTACTCCGGTATAAAAAGTAGGTAGCCTATGTAACTCTCCAGGTCCTCAACTGCATACTCATGCAAAAAATCAAGTTGATCCGTTGCTCTGATTCCGTGGCGTGATTGAAGGACAAACTCTCTATTTAACATCCTTGGGGATAAAATGTTCAAAAACTGTGAATCACGTATAAATCTTCATTTCAAACCGAAATTCCAAATACCAAGTTATAACTTGAAAAATGAAAGACTTTCATACAAAGTTTTAACCCCTATTTTAATCCTATGGGGGTAAAATTTTGAAAAACTGTGACAGGTTGTGTATTTTCGTTGATATAACTTAAAAAATATCTTGAGAAATGCAGGACTTTCATATAAACTTTCATCCCTTATTTCACCCCTTTGGGGGTAGAATTTTCAAAAATAGTGAAACACGTGCTTCTGCATATCAAACTGAAAGCCCAAATGCTAAGTTTCATTGCCATAACTTGAGAAATGAAGGACTTTCATTCAAATTTTCAACCCCTTTTTCACCCCATTGGGGGTCGACTTTTCAAAAATGGTGAAACACACTTCTTCATATTTAACCAAAAGCCCAAATGCTAAGTTTCATGGCTATAACTTGAAAAATGAAGGACTTTCATTTAAATTTTCAACCGCTATTTTACCCCTTTGGGGGTGGAATTTTGAAAAACTGTGACATACGTAGGTACTTCTCTTATTTTAAACGAGAGCCAAAATACCAAGCTTCGTTGATATATTTTGAGAAAATCTTGAGAAATGAAGTACTTTGATACAAACTTCCATTCCCTATTTCAGCCCTTCGGATGAATTTTCAGAAACTGTGAAACACGTATTTCTTAATTTTTTACCGGTAGCTCATATACCAAGTTTTTTTCATGGATATAACTTAAGAAATAACGGACTTTCATACAAACTTTCAACCCCTATTTCACCCCCTTAGGGATGGAATTTTGATAAATTCTTCCTTAGTGAGCGCCTACGTCACAAAAGGAACCTACCTACTGTCAAAATTTCAAGTTTCTAGAACTACAGCGGTTTAGGCTGTGCGTTGATTATATAGGTCAGTCAGTCAGTCAGTCAGTCAGTCAGGACTTTGAATTTTATATATATAGACCATACTGATATCATCGGTTAATAGATATCCATACTTTAATATTATAAACTAGCTGATGCCCGCGACTTCGTCTGCGTGGTTTGAGGTTTTTTGGTTCCCGCGGGAACTCCTTAATTTTCCGGGATAAAAAGTAGCCTATGTGCTATTCCAGATTATAATCTATCTCTATGCCAAATTTCAGCCAGATCCGTTCAGCCGTTGGGGCGTGATTGAGTAACGAACATCCATCTATACATCCATCCATACATCCATCCATCCAACCTTTCGCATTTATAATATTTATTTGATTATTTGATTGATGCGAAAGTGTGTCTGTTTGTCTGCTACGCTTTCACGGCCCAACTACTCAACTGATTTTGATGAAATTTGGTACAGAGATAAGTTACATCCCGGGAAAGGACATAGGCTACTTTTTATCCCGGAAAATTGAAGAGTTCCCGCGGGAATCCAAAAACATCAATCCACGCGGACGAAGTCACGGGCATCATCTAGTGAAAAATAAAATAAAAGCAAAAACTAAACAGGCATAAAAATTTGTTCCAATTTTCCGGGCCGTTTATGTTGGTGGGACATGAGTAATAAAAATCAAAGAGACAGGAGCACTTTTATTTGTCCATGATTTAAGAATATGACATTTTACATAGATATGTTTTATACAGACAAAACAACATTATGTTTATATATTGAACAGTTATATTGGTAGGTAGTAGAGTTAATAGTATAGGTTCATGATCTTTTCGACCGAGCGAAGCGGAGGTCTCTGAGTCTACTTGAGTGAATTTGCACTTGTCCGTCCGTCCGTCCATCAAATTTCATCAAATTTAAATATTATATATATAAACCGATGGCCTCCAGCCGAATATGGCTTAAAAAGTTATAAAAATCTTTATTTCAGGGGGGCTCTCATAGAAGCGAATGCGAACGAAAATATTTTTTATAGTGTTACATGGGGTTGCGGTATGTCATTTTAAAGATAATTAGGAATAGAGTCCAAAAATATATTTTTTTTTAATTTTTCCCCTAATATTGACCAAATATCTTGGACATTGTGGACTTAAGTGGACATTTTTTAACCTCCAAAGTTGACCTTAGAACTCTAAATTTTCTGAAATGCTGACCCTGAAACTTGATCAATTATTTGAATTATATCCTGTACTTGAACAACAAATACTAAAATAAGATAAATATTATAAGGAAACGAAATTATTTAATTTTTAATGAGCTTTAGTATTTACAACAGAACTTCACAATTTTGTCAATAGATGGCGCCGCGAGGTCTCAGTTCGGGGCGAACCACTAGTATTTTAATATTGGAAACTTCGACCACGTTTGAATCCAAAGTTGGCCTGTCTGCCAAAAGTTTAATCTATGTCGTACATCGGCTCCCTCGGTTTTTGATCAGGCTTAAAATGTATGTTTGATTCATGAAACAATTAGTCTAAGGCGCTTAGTCTTTTTCCAATTTACTTAGTATTTTTCACATTTTCAGTCTCATTTAAACATAAATATGAAACGTTGTCCATTTAAATAATGAAAATTTCAAGTAGGTATATCTACTTATCTTTTATGCAATTTAAGAGTTTCGACGACCTCCCTGTCGCAGTGTTGAGCGTTGAGGTCCCGGGTTCGATCCTCGGCAGGGTCAATTTGGGAATTTATAATTTCTGAATTTTCTCTGTTCTAGCCTGGTGGGAGGTTTCGGCCGTGGCTAGTTACCAGTTACCACCAAGAGGTGTCGCCAAGCGATTGTGCGTTCCGATACGATGCCGTGTAGAAACCGATTAGGGGTACCTATGGGTTTTTACCTATTCTGTGATATAACTGCCATACCCCTAACAGGTTAGCCCGCTACCATCTTAACACATAAATTAACTCCATACCGCAAAATTGAAGGCCGTCGCAAAAACAAAATTTGTACCTTGCGTGCACCTAAAATTGCCTTCATCTATCATTTCTTATTGATAAATCATACGACGAAATAGAGGAATTCTTAAAAATTCAAAATTAAATTAACCTACACTCCTTTTAAAAAAAGCATTAGTCACTTACATGCACTTAAACACTTCTTATGAGCACGCGCGCATACACACACACACACACAAACACACACACACACACACACACACACACACACACACACACACACACACACACACACACACACACACACATACACACACACAAATTAAGCATAGTTTTGGATTGAACTACTATACATTAAAATAAATTGAAATCTGTTCAATATGCACTTGTGTAAAAATACTTACTTTGTTGTAAACGAGGGAGAGGGCTAGTTGACCTTAACACAGATCTTAAAAAATCTAGAAAGGACAACTACCATTGATCTCATTACTAATTTTTGTTATTTTCATTTGAACACTGAATTGTGCATTGTAATAGTAATAGATCTAACCATTTGAACAATGTATATATGCATGTATGTGAGAAATAAAAAATTTGAAAAATTTGAAATTTAAAAAAATAATTAGAAATAAATCACTATTCAGAAAAATCTTAGACTGCATCATCACTTACCATCAGGTGAGATCGCAGTCAAGGGCTACTTGTAGTAAAAAAAATGTTTATATAATATTATAATATAAATAAGTAGGTAAAGTAAAAATAATGCAGGCTATAGTAGGTAGGTAGAGGGTACATACCTATAACAATGTAACCCTTTTTAGGGTTCCGTACCAAAATGGTAAAATGGAACCCTTATGGTGCGACTTTCTCCGTCTGTCTGTCCGTCTGTCCGTCTGTCCGTCCGTCACACTCGATTATTTCAGTAACTACCGAAGCTATCGACATGAAATTTGGAATAGTTGTGTATATTAGTGGCCCAAAGACACTGAAATTAAAAAAAATTGGAAATTATTTTTGTTCTTATTTAAAAAGGGGGGAAAATCTGAGGGTTGAAATTTAAAAGTGAGATAACTGTACTGTGTGGGGTATCATATGAAAGGGTTTACTTTGTACATTCTAAAACAGATTTTTAATTATTTTTAGTTATGATAGTTTTTGATTTATCGGGGAAAATGTCTAAAAAAATACTGTTACCCCCCCCCTTATCTCCGGAGTTTACCAATCGAAAAATTTGAAATAATTATGGTCAATAGGAATTTACGTATATTTTACAGGAAAACTATAGCCAATGCTCTAACTAGCATAGTTTTTTTGATATTAACAATAAACCTCTACAAACAAAGTTAGTCTTGCGGTTCATTAACAAAGGTAATTATTTATTAATAATGGTACGGAACCCTTCGTGCGCGAGTCCGACTCGCACTTGCCCGGTTTTTATTTTATTTTCACTTGTCCTAAGTAGGTACAAACTTCAGGCTATTTTAAAACTACACGGCGCGGGTGGCTGTTACTGAATCCATACTTAATATTATAAATGTGAAAGTGTGTCTGTCTGTCTGTCTGCTACGCTTTCACGGCCCACCTGTTCAACCGATTTGGATGAAATTTGGTACAGCGATAAGTAGTATCCCGGGGAAGGATCAAGGACATAGGTCTATTTTTATCCCGGAAAATTCAAGAGTTCCCGCGGGAATCAAAGAACCTTTATTCACGGGGACGAAGTCGCGGGCATCATCTAGTAGTTAAATATTAAAAGTAGCTCCTTCTTTCAAACAATAACATTGTGGGTTAAAAACTGAGAAGTAAAGCCTTTCAAGTCATTTTCAGTGAAAATATTCCAAGTATAAAAAAGAGTTAAGGACTGTTTCACACTCATCGCGCGACGTTTTAGTGCGAAGGTTCTTAAGGGCTTTGTCACGTACCTACTTATGTATGACTAGCTGATGCCCGTGATAGATTATTGGAAAATAAAAGAACTCTATCTTGTGATTCATGAGGAATAATTAAATATTACAGTGGGTAAACACTGAATTTTGTATTAGGTAAACATTATTTGTTATTAAAGTGTGTCAACACTTGTATTCTTGCTTGATATGTTGGTAATGTTCCTAAGGTTATATTTTGAAACTAAATATTTAAGTTTATTCAGAAAAAAAAAGTGTAGACATTATTACAATAAATAATTACTAATTTAGCAACACAAAGTGTTGATAGGTATTATGCTTCAAATAAATAATGTAATTTAGAAATAGATCAATTGACTATCATAGCTTCAAGAGAGATTGTAAAATAGTTACTTAATTATTATTATTATTCTGTTTTAAATGTAGAGAACTATTTGATAATTATTATTGTAATTGTTATTAGTCTCAAGAGTATTTTGAGTAATGCTTTACTGTAATTACGAATTTATGTATATCAACTGATACTTCCTTTTGATCCTTAGATTGGACTTCGGTGTACTTTTCTACAGCTAGCTTAAACTAAATGGTGTATTAACTTGAAAATGCTTTAAATAATTAAGAGTTATGTATACTAATTAGTGTTTGGAACTATATATTCGTTGTTAGTACTGTTAACAGCATTAATGCTGTTATGTTGTCAAACTTGGAATAGGAAAAAAGGGGTGGGTACATGGAGGGAATCGTAACCTATAAAACCCACTGTTCTGGTGAGATAAGACAGTTTTTGTCTACGAGCCACCTAAAATAAAGATGAGTATTCTTGCTGTAACTCTATAAATCTGATTGTTGTTTTTTTATGTGTGTACTTATTTCTGTGTGAAAATATAACTTAAATTGTGTTAATATTTTGTATTCATTTTGACCTGATGCTTTGAACCGTTCAATAATATAAAAAGTGTTAAATTTTGCATTTAGTTTAATTTCTTTTCAGTTACTAGTTTGCTTTGAAATAGGTAAATTACTTACTCTTGAATATCATACCATAATGCTTTTCTAGTATAGAGTTATATTCTTTTGCCTAAAAAGTAGTGCTTTAAAATAGGAAGGGACTCTATAAACTTAGTTTCCTACCTGCTTAATTACTTACGTTTTAGTTAAAAAACGTATAAAGGTATGCAAAACCAAGTACCTAGTATTATAGTTTTTGCATAGTAACAGATAGATACTTGTTAAATTCAAGCCCTACCTTCAAATATTTTAATATCAGAAGTGGGATGGAACCGTTTTATGACAATTGTAATAGTGTTTTTGTGTATTACACAGGGCTTGGACAACGAGAAACAATGAATCTTAACGCCGAGAGGCTGCAAGGAATCTTAAAGAGTATACGTGACTCTTTAACGTCCAATCATCGCAGCGATGACATCGAGCTGCCCATCTTACATCCTGAGAAGACCGACAGCGGGGCCAAGACCTGGTGCAAGAGCATCGAGTCACTGGGCACCGACCTTGTAATATTCAAAAAGCAGCTAAAGTCGGTAAGGCTCTTCGGGGCTCTGCTTTATCGTGCTTTGAAACTTGGGCACCAGAGAAGGGTATTGCAGTGTCATTTGTATCCAGAAAAGAAAAAATTAGCAAAGGCAGTGTCGTATATTGTAACTATGAAAGAGAAAAGTGAAGACTTTTACAAAATTGAAAGATTAGTTTTTCGGAAAGTCAATTAATTGAGCTGATATAGGAACCATATATCAAAATAACTTGTTTATTAATGATTTATCTCAATTATTCAACACCTCGATTTTATTAACAAAATACCCCTCGGTTATAGAGTCTAATAATAATAAAATAAGTACCGTCAAAACAGGTGAATTTGGTACTAGTCAATACTGTGTAGGTACTCTACAAAATAATTTGTTACATTACAAAACTAAAAGTTTTTGATTCTTGTTTGATTTGCACAAAACGAAAATCACATTTGGAGCCTAAAAAAAAAAAAAAGGAATGTTACATCCAACAAAAAAAAAAACCCTGTACCTTTCAATACGGTACATTTAGATTGTATGGGTCCTTTTCGAAGATCTAGTAAAACTTTTTACTAGTCTTTACAGATACTAAGGGGTACTTCGTTAGTGAAAAAAAAAAAAAATATAGGATAATAATAGGAAAATTTTAAATAGTAGAAATAATTAAAAATGCTTTGGATACTCTAGTTTATTTTCAATTTGTGTGAGACTTGGTAATGTTTCCCATTAAGTAATGTGATCTGAATAAAGCTAATGTAAAAAAAATATGTTAAGGATTAAAATAGTTAAAATGGGACTTTTTAGTAAAAGAAAATTTTGATGTTTGAGAAAATATGGACCATATTATTATTAACTCTATAAGGTTTGGCGTTGACCTAGTTGCATAAAAAATACCTCTGAATTAAGAAAATTTCGAGTCGATCAAATAGTTTTTTTTTACTGTAGGCTGTAGGAAACTAATTTGTATGCTTGAAGCTCGACTGATGGAAATAATATAATTGAATAATATTCTGATTACTGTTCTAGCATAATATGATGTGTTACCGCCAGTGAAGTCTGATTATATAATCAAGTTATCTTAATTGCATTTTTTTGGGTTAACAATTTACCATCAGTCCAACATTGATAGTTATCTGTATATTTTATGTTATATGAAATGAAAAATATTGTTTATTTACTGATAGAAATGACTTTTAGAGCTATATATGGCATTATTGGCCAGTTAAAAGTTTAATTGGCGGTGGTGTTTAATGTTGTTATTTTCAGAACAGTTTTAAATTTCTCGATAGCATTGTTTCTTTTTAGCTGAATTATCTTAAGCTGCAGTTTAAATTAATTTAAAACCTTTAGCAAGTAAAACTTTGATTTGGGTGTGCGCCGCTGTGTTCAATAAAAAAAAAAAAAAAAAAACATCAATATGAATACGGCCTATTATATTTGATTGAATGAATTTGATTTTTCAAGGGAAGCTCTAAGCAGTTGTTTTAGAACTTGAATGTTATTTTAATTCAAAGAAAAAAAAAATTTAAACAATTTTTGATTTTGAATTAATCTGTTTTAAAATTAACTGAAAATCATTTCCATTGGGATATGTTTATTTTGATACTAGCAATCCGCCCCAGCTTCGCACGGGTAGTACTAATAATCCTAAAAGTCTATAGCCAATATAGCCAGTGGGCAGTGAGCAGTGGGCAGGTTTTTCATTTTAATATTACATTGTAAGAGAGCGCCCCGTTCTCACCACACCTGCCACAGCCGCCAGCCCGCTATGATGTAAAGGAATATTTTTATATTAATTAGGTACTTAAGATGAATAACATATTTATTTTGATAAGGATTAATACTAGGTCGGTAAAACTCCTTCGCAAAATCATCGCAAATGGTTAATGAGAATCAACCTTAAAAGATAGATATATGCTGTCGCGGACTGTTTTTTTTTTTTAGAACTTTTTAAGAGGAACAATTCCACCATACATAGTTTTTGTGTAACTTTAACTAGCTCTTAAAAGAGACAATATTTTCCAACTTAGTTCACATTATTGCAATTTGAGTAAGGATCTCTATTTTTTTTTTTTGGAAATATAATATAGCCTAGTATGTATATAGTATGTTACTTGCGGATATAACGTAGACTTCTATACGTGAATGAATTTTTAAAATCGGTTGAGTAGTTTTTGAGTTTATCCATTACAAACAAACAAACAAACAAATAAATCTTTCCTCTTTATAATATTAGTTTAGATAACTAGTTGGTATATTTGGTGATGAGTTGTATTTAAAGTTGTGAAATAATATTGATGTCGGTACATTTAGGTAGGTGATGTAGGGTTATGGAAATCTCATTGCAATGAGAGTGCCGATGTTGATCTCACCAGTCGGTGAAATGTGATGGATTGCCGTTGAGTAATAAAAACTATTACTATATACTACTTGAGATTTAGTACGAGGTATGTAACGGATTATTGGTGGTATTTGCAAGTGGTGATGTGTTAGCATTGAAATCACTGACGAGGAAGGTTTAATTATTAATTTCGACATAATTTAATTGTAACTGAATTATGCTGGAGTGAATCAGTGTCTTTACTCAAATTCTGATTCTGCTTCATTTTTTGCTAAAGGCGCTGTTGAGACACGTATTGCACGTTGATCGAATTGCTTTAGTATAATTCACTTCATTTTACAACTGTGACAATGCTTACACATCCTAAGATTAAAAATAAATGTGTTAAGTATAATAATATAATAAAAATGTTAGGTACAACATGTAATACGTCAGACTGGCCAAGCGGTTTATGGAAAGTTCAATTATCACTAAATTCAACTATACAAAATTTACTAGTTTTGCTCCAATTCGTTTATTGGTTGGGATTTATTCTAAAATACCCTGCATAAAGGCTCGATTGAATGACGTGACTGATAATGATGTACAAAAAGAATTAATAGATGTTCGTGCAGAATGTTTACTAGCTCACCAACTTTATTTATTTTATGTCATTATTTATTATCTTTTTTGTATATATCTTATTTTAACTGTTTTTTATCTAAGTACTTGTATTTTAATTTGTAATGGGTGACAATAATGCCTGAAATAAATGACTATTATTATTATTATTAATAATAGCGAATGTAGCTAATGTTTTCAAAGGTGTTTTGATTTATCCAGGCGAGATAATATTGTATATAATATTGGAGACGTAGTATTTGTAATAGCTAAATTCAAATGTCCATGTGAAATGATCTGATCAATTTTTGGTCAGTTTAGTGATAAAAAAAAAATTATTGTATTGATGACCATTGATAGATAATGATAAAGGTTTATTATTATTTATTGGGTATTGCTTTAAAACCAATGGGGTTGAAGGACATTTAATTTTAAGTGTGGGCTTCAAAACCTTTGGAGTTAAAGGATATAGGAAATTTTGGTGGTGCTCTAAAACCATTAGGGTTCATGGCTTTGGTGCTGCTTGAAAACTACTGGGGTTTGAGGCCGTGTACTGTGTGGTAAAAAAAAAAAAAAAAAATTTGTTTTGGAGTTATTGTGTGGTGATCTTGGCGATTCACACACATATTTTTTTTTTTGAGGTGTGGTGTAGAATGTTGCCACAGACATGTCTACACTAGGAAATATGTTTTGATTTTGTTTTTCTCGTTATGCTTCGAGAACGAAGCACGGTCAGTCTGGCCGTGATAGATTATTGGAAAATAAAAGAACTCTATCTTGTGATTCATGAGGAATAATTAAATATTACAGTGGGTAAACACTGAATTTTGTATTAGGTAAACATTATTTGTTATTAAAGTGTGTCAACACTTGTATTCTTACTTGATATGTTGGTAATGTTCCTAAGGTTATATTTTGAAACTAAATATTTAAGTTTATTCAGAAAAAAAAAGTGTAGACATTATTACAATAAATAATTACTAATTTAGCAACACAGTGTTGATAGGTATTATGCTTCAAATAAATAATGTAATTTAGAAATAGATCAATTGACTATCATAGCTTCAAGAGAGATTGTAAAATAGTTACTTAATTATTATTATTATTCTGTTTTAAATGTAGAGAACTATTTGATAATTATTATTGTAATTGTTATTAGTCTCAAGAGTATTTTGAGTAATGCTTTACTGTAATTACGAATTTATGTATATCAACTGATACTTCCTTTTGATCCTTAGATTGGACTTCGGTGTACTTTTCTACAGCTAGCTTAAACTAAATGGTGTATTAACTTGAAAATGCTTTAAATAATTAAGAGTTATGTATACTAATTAGTGTTTGGAACTATATATTCGTTGTTAGTACTGTTAACAGCATTAATGCTGTTATGTTGTCAAACTTGGAATAGGAAAAAAGGGGTGGGTACATGGAGGGAATCGTAACCTATAAAACCCACTGTTCTGGTGAGATAAGACAGTTTTTGTCTACGAGCCACCTAAAATAAAGATGAGTATTCTTGCTGTAACTCTATAAATCTGATTGTTGTTTTTTTATGTGTGTACTTATTTCTGTGTGAAAATATAACTTAAATTGTGTTAATATTTTGTATTCATTTTGACCTGATGCTTTGAACCGTTCAATAATATAAAAAGTGTTAAATTTTGCATTTAGTTTAATTTCTTTTCAGTTACTAGTTTGCTTTGAAATAGGTAAATTACTTACTCTTGAATATCATACCATAATGCTTTTCTAGTATAGAGTTTTATTCTTTTGCCTAAAAAGTAGTGCTTTAAAATAGGAAGGGACTCTATAAACTTAGTTTCCTACCTGCTTAATTACTTACGTTTTAGTTAAAAAACGTATAAAGGTATGCAAAACCAAGTACCTAGTATTATAGTTTTTGCATAGTAACAGATAGATACTTGTTAAATTCAAGCCCTACCTTCAAATATTTTAATACCCGCAACTTCGTCCGCGTGCATTGAGGTCTTTTGGTTCCCGTGGCAATTGTTTAATTTCCCGGGATATAAAGTATCCTATGTGCTATTCCATATCTAGGTATCTCTATCCTCTGTGCCAAATTTCATCCATTCATTGCCACAGCAAGAAGAAATTCAGTCAATCACAAAATACGTGACTCCATATAGAAGCTCTTTTAACCGCGTTACGTTCAGTTCCGGTCTTAGGGCGGGCGGGAAAAGCCGAGGGCAGGAGCTAGTCCAAAACAGCGAGTGTCAATTCGATGATATCCATACTAAAATTATAAATGCGAAAGTGCGTCTGTCTGTCTGTTGCTACGCTTTCACGGCCCATCTTTACAACCGATTTTGACGCAAGGTACCTACAGAGATAGGTTGTATGTACCCCAAGAAAGGACGTGGGCTACCTTTTATCTCGAAAAATAAAAGAGTTCCTAGAATCAAAATGCTTACTTATCTTAATCCACGCGGACGAAATCATCTAGTAACTAGTTTTTAGGGTTCCGTACCCAAAGGGTAAAAACGGGACCCTATTACTAAGACTCCGCTGTCTGTCTGTCTGTCTGTCTGTCTGTCTCCAGGCTGTATCTCATAGACCGTGATAGCTAGAAAGCTGAAATTTTCACAAATGATGTATTTCCGTTGCCGCTATAACAACAAATACTAAAAATTTTAAAAATATATATATTAAGGGGGGTCCCCATACAATAAACGTGTTTTTTTCGTATTTTTTTAATAATTTAAAACTTACTACATGTTTGTACGGAACCCTCGGTGCGCGAGTCCGACTCGCACTTGGCCGGTTTTTATGTAATATTATTAACCTCAAAGAAATTTCTTCTCTTCAAAAGTTTAGACAAGTCAAAGTTATAATCGATATAGTACTCGTAGCTATTATAGTCTTGAGGGGTCGACTTGTAATGCTATTATACCTACATATTATACCCGACCGCCACGGATATGAGAATTTTAGAGTTCGCTTATCATTACTTATTAAGTACTTTAGTAGATGACGACGTCCGCATGGATTAAGTTTTTTTTAATTCCCGCGGGAATTACTTAATTTTCCGGGATAAAAGTAGCCTATGCCACTCTTCAGGTCCTCTAACTATGCCCATGCCAAAAATTACGTTGATCCGTTGCTCCGTTTCGGCGTGATAGAAGGACAAACCAACAAACAAACACACTTTCTCATTTATAATATTACGAGTAGTATCATGGTGTGGTGGTAGGGTAGGGAAACCTTTGTGCGCGAGTCTGACTCGCACTTGACCGTTTTTTAGGGTTCAATACCTCAAGAGGAAATAAGGAACCCTTATAGGATCACTTCGTTGTCCGTCTCTCGGGCATGTTGGTAAAAAAAATTAACGACCTCCCTGGCGCAGTGGTGACTGGTGAGCGCTGTTGTCTAATTAGCGGGAGGCCCGGGTTTGATCATTTAGACTGCACCATTATCTTACCAACAGGTGACATCGCAGTCACGGGCTAACTTGTAATGGATTAAAAGAAAAGGTACACGCGTACTCGCGCGTCCGGTGTGACCGCGTCGTGCCGTACGTTTTTCCCAGCCCTTTGTGGGCTCACGTCATTTTCAGTGAAACAATACAAAGTTAGATGGCTTTTGAAACATGAAATCGGAGAATGTTAAAGGAACAATAGAGCTATTTTAAATAATATATTTTCAAGCTGAAAAATACTTAGATTTAAAAGATGATCGCATACTGCAGCAACATATTTGCCAGGAAAGCCGCAAGAATTGAAAAAGAAAAGTTTATCACACATATCTAATATCGGCAAATCGATGAAAGCGCATCGATGCGAATGCGAATGTGTGTCTGTCTGTCTACTGTCAGCTCACGATGTTTTCCTTCACCGTTAAAAGCAAGTGATTTAATTGCTTACAACACGCTTACTCAGAAAAGCTGAATAAAATCCATACTATCCATACTAATATTATAAATGCGAAAGTGTGTCTGTCTGTCTGTCTGCTACGCTTTCACGACCCATCTGTTCAACCGATTTTGATGAAATTTGGTACAGGGATAGGTTGTATCCCGGAAAATTCAAAGGTTCCCGCGGGAATCGAAAAAACTTGGTCCACGCGGACAAAGTCGCGGGAATCATCTAGTAAATAAAAAAAAAAATAATAACTACACGGTGCGGGTGGCGGTTACTGAATCCATACTTAATATTATAAATGTGAAAGTGTGTCTGTCTGTCTGTCTGCTACGCTTTCACGGCCCACCTGTTCAACCGATTTGGATGAAATTTGGTACAGCGATGAGTAGTATCCCGGGGAAGGATCAAGGACATAGGTTTATTTTTATCCCGGAAAATTCAAGAGTTCCCGCGGGAATCAAAGAACCTTTATTCACGGGGACGAAGTCGCGGGCATCATCTAGTAGTTAAATATTAAAAGTAGCTCCTTCTTTCAAACAATAACATTGTGGGTTAAAAACTGAGAAGTAAAGCCTTTCAAGTCATTTTCAGTGAAAATATTCCAAGTATAAAAAAGAGTTAAGGACTGTTTCACACTCATCGCGCGACGTTTTAGTGCGAAGGTTCTTAAGGGCTTTGTCACGTACCTACTTATTTATGACTAGCTGATGCCCGCAACTTCGTCCGCGTGCATTGAGGTCTTTTGGTTCCCGTGGCAATTTTTTAATTTCCCGGGATATAAAGTATCCTATGTGCTATTCCATATCTAGGTATCTCTATCCTCTGTGCCAAATTTCATCCATTCATTGCCACAGCAAGAAGAAATTCAGTCAATCACAAAATACGTGACTCCATATAGAAGCTCTTTTAACCGCGTTACGTTCAGTTCCGGTCTTAGGGCGGGCGGGAAAAGCCGAGGGCAGGAGCTAGTCCAAAACAGCGAGTGTCAATTCGATGATATCCATACTAAAATTATAAATGCGAAAGTGCGTCTGTCTGTCTGTTGCTACGCTTTCACGGCCCATCTTTACAACCGATTTTGACGCAAGGTACCTACAGAGATAGGTTGTATGTACCCCAAGAAAGGACGTGGGCTACCTTTTATCTCGAAAAATAAAAGAGTTCCTAGAATCAAAATGCTTACTTATCTTAATCCACGCGGACGAAATCATCTAGTAACTAGTTTTTATGTAATATTATTAACCTCAAAGAAATTGCTTCTCTTCAAAAGTTTAGACAAGTCAAAGTTATAATCGATATACTTAGTACTCGTAGCTATTATAGTCTTGAGGGGTCGACTTGTAATGCTATTGTTGGGGAGGGATTCAAACTAAAATCCCTCGGTTCTGGTTCAGTGGACTGTATTTACTTGTTCACAATAATATTCACAATGTTCTTAGTTCTATGTTCTATTTACAATGGTTCACAGTGGTTCGCAGGGTTCTTGTTACTTGGTCTTCACGGTTCGGGAGTTGTAGACGAAGTGATTCGATACATCGTTGGTCGTCCGCGCAGACCCTCACGGGTCTCGGGGTTACTGGTCAGGGCGATGGCCCTCTTCAGTGGTCGCAACGCCGCCTGCAACTACAGGCGGGGCACTGGGTAGGACCACTGGTCCGTGGTGTCATATCCGTGTTTCACGCCACAGTGCGATCGAGCCTGCGTTAAATCGCGAGCGATCGGCGGACTGTGGCGAAATGGTAAGTCCAGGGTGGGCTTGCGCCCGCCGCTCAGCGAGGTCGAGCCCGCCAGTTTCCTGACGGGCGCCCGTCAGCCAGCGGCGAGGAAGCGATCGTGTCCGTTATGAGATCAGGTCTCGTGGTAGTCCTCTTGCATCCGGCGGTCGTCGATGGTATGGCGCGATACCTTGCAGATGTTGGGATCGCGCTCCGTCGGCGCGCGCGAACATAGAGGTGCTCAGGCGGCGAACGTGGTCGTCGAGGCTCTCCATGCGCAGGTCCCTGGAGATGACCTGATTCCGTACGAAGCGTGGTGCTCCGGAGATGGTGCGTAGCGCCAGTGATTGCTGCGCCCGCAGCGACTTGCGGCCCGACTCGCTGACAAGTGCGAACCAGGCTGGGGCTGCGTAGGTGAGGCGCGTGCGGATGTACGCCTTGTAAACGCACAGCTTCGCACGGAGCGGCAGGTGGGATGCCAGTATGGGGCGGAGGAGGCCTCGTGCGGCGCGCGTCTGCGCGACCACGTTTTTCACGTGGGGTTGCATTGAGAGTTTCCTGTCGATGGTCACCCCTAGGTATTTAGCCGTCGGGGACCATTCGACGGTCTCTCCCAATAGCGACACTGGGGGCGGCTGGGCAGCCCGCCCGATGGATATCGCCTGAGTCTTGGCCACGTTGACCTTCAGTCTCCAGTCCTTCAGCCAGGTGGGAATAGCATCCAGTGCTCGCTGCATTTTGACCGCTGCGTGCGGGCCTTTGAGCGATGTCGTGATGAATGCAGCGTCATCGGCGTACAGCGCCAGCATGGCACCGTCAGCGACTGGGATGTCATCCGTGTATCTGCTGTAGCAGACGGGTGACAGGCAGCTTCCCTGGGGCACACCGGCCCGGATAGGGCGTTCCGTGGACAGAGCGTCTTCAACCGCCACTTGAAAGAGTCTGTCTTGCAAGAAGGTGGCCAGCGTCTTAACTATTCGACGGGGAATAGTAGACGTGGACAGCTTGTAGATGAGTCCGGCGTGCCATACGCGGTCAAACGCCTTCTCCATGTCGAGAAATACTGCGATGGAGTGCTCTCGCTTGTTGTAGGCGGCGGCGAGGTGATGCAGTACCCTCGTTGCTTGCAGCGTGGTGGAGTGTTCGGCACGGAAACCGAACTGTTCGTCGCGTGGCTGAAGATGGGGCATGATGTGCAGCAGCAGCAACTTCTCGAAGAGTTTCGATGTCGTCGACAGCAGCGTAATGGGACGGTAACTCCCGGGCAGCATGATGTTTTTCCCCTGTTTAGGAATCAGGATGACTCGACCGAGCTTCCACGAAGATGGAAAGTGCCCGGTGCGAAGGATTCCGTTGAAGAGCCGCGTCAACGTCGCGATTGCTCGCGGAGGTAAGTGACGCAGGGCTTCATTGGTGACTCGATCGGGGCCAGGCGCTTTTCGTAACTTAGTTCGTCGAATCATCCGCTGAACTTGTCCAGGGGAGAACACGACGGGATCCTCTGTCGGCGCTATCGGCGACTCGAAGTATGTTTTCAAGTGTTGCTCGATGGTTTCTTCGTGCTGCGCATCTGTGGTCGGGTTCAGTGTAAATTGTGTCTCCAGGGAGTCCGCAAAGATCTCCGCTCGGTCCTCGGCACGGTAACGGGGGGTTCCGTCAGCGGCCATGAGAGGCCTAATCGGAGTGGGCTTCCCGGAGAGACGGCGACAGAGACGGTGGATGCCGGACCAGTCGTCACCGGCTCGCTCGATGGCCGAGTGCCATGACTCGTCCGCAACCGTTTCCAGTGCTTCTGAGATTTTGGCAGCCAGAGCGTTGAGCTGTGTCTTCATGGTAGGGCACCGCAGGTTTTGCCATGTCCTGCGCAGCTTCCTTTTCTCTTCTATCATCGCTTGGATGTAGGCCGGGAGCTGGGGTGATCTACGCGTGGTTGCAGCGTCGAGTTTGGAATCTCGAAGCGCGGTGGACATAGTGGCGCTGAGTTCCGAGGCGAGTTTGTCGACGTCTGCAGGGCTCTCCACTCTAAAGGACGGCGAATGCTTTGCCATGTGATTGGCGAAGATTCGCCAGTCCTGGCGATGCTTCGGAGATGGCAATGTTTTCATCATCGGCGCGGTCTTCAGCGTCAAGAGGACTGGTTGGTGGTCGGAGATGAGGTGATCATCCAGGACGTCTAATGTCAGTGCGGCGGTCAAGCCGCGGGTGACAGTTATGTCGATGACGTCTGGTGTGTGGGCTGCACAGTACGGATAATGCGTCGGGACCTCTGGTCCTAGCACTTCATAGCCATGGCGGTCTGCATCGTCCAGGAGGCGTCTGCCGTCCGGGTTCTCGATGTTGGAGTTCCACGCCGTGTGTTTCGCGTTGAAATCTCCAGCGATGATTGTAGGCAGCGGCGAGTCCAGCAATTTGTGGACGTCAGCGACTGCTAGGCGGTTCGTCGGAGGTTTGTAGAAGGCGAACACACGCGTGGGCTGGCGTTCAATGCAGACCTCCACGCCAAGGGCGTATGACGTCTGTAATTGTGGTACTGGCAGCACTTGGTGGATTACGTTCCGACGGACCACGACTGCTAAACCCCGATAAGCAGTCCCGATCGGCGAGGCGTGGTCCTCCCGGTAGACATAGTATCCGGAAACCTTCAACTTGTCCGCCGGTCTGAGGTGCGTCTCGTTGATCAGGCCGATGTCCACTCGACGCTGAGAGAGCAGGTTTTTGAATAGACGGGCTTTCTGTGAAGAGAGCCCGTCGGCATTCCAAAATGCGATCCGGAGCTCACCCATTGCAGAGCTCCATGATGCATCTTAAGATCAGCGGGATTGGATCGCGCTGCTCTTGAATGGCTATCAGAACCTGGTTTAAGGTTCCGATGATGCTGGTCAGTCTTTGGTCCAAGTGACTGCGAGCAGGTTGGGGTACCTGCTGCGGTGCCACTCGCTTCGCCTTCGTCCCCCTCTCGGAGGCAGCGACCACGGTGGGCTTGGACGATTTGGCGGGCGGCGCTGATGCCGCCGTCGGTTGATTGCTGGCGGTCTGCGATGCAGCGGGCTGTGACGTGGTGGGCGGCACTGGTGTTGTTGCTGCTGTGGGCGGCGCTGAGAGCGGTGCCCCTGCGGAGGGCGCGTTTTTGCGCGCCTGGGCGCGTTTACCTCGCCTCCCTTTGCGCTTGCGGCCCGGCTGCTGCTGTGGCTGGTTGGCGGCAGCCATGAGCGAGCCAGGTGCGTCGGCTTCTGTTTCTGTTTCGGGGGCCGTGGTAGCAGTGGTAGCGGCGGCGCGTGTACCAGTTGTGGTGCGCGCTACGGTTCCCGCCCGGCGGTTCCGGGTCTCCTTACGGAAGACTGGGCAGCTGGCGTTGTTAGCCGTGTGTGCGCCTCCACAATTGGCACACGTCGGTGGTTCCTCCAGCGGGCGTTTACAGTCCCTGGCCGGGTGGTTCTCCCCACACCGCACACAGGCAATGGGCCGATGGCAGTTGTGGGAAGAGTGGCGGAACTGTTGGCAACGGTGGCATTGCGCTGGCCCCTTCCTGCCGCGCCATGCCTCGATGATGATCCCGGGCATGCAGAGGAGCTCACGCACCTCGTAGATGCCCGGGATGAGTTCAGGTGTCCGCTGTAGCTGCGCGAACATGAGGCAGCCCGGTCTCCCCGGGCGAGCGGGAATCGTCCGCACGTGCTCCGGGACATACCCGAGCTCGCGCAGCTCCTCTTCGACTAGTGCCGGTTCGGTAGTGATTCGATACAGGTAAAACATGGATCTTATAACTAATTCTCCCGCTCGGCAAGCGCATACGGTCGTGCCAAGCGAGAGATAAGGCGGTCGCGGGGGTGAGGGCGCAGCGGGGAGCGGGGGCGTCGGCGGCCGACCAATCAGCGTTAGTCACTGCGGGCGCGGCGCGTGACATGAAGCTCCCGTCCGTAACATCACTCCCCTCAGCGAAGCTCTCGCGTAGCTTCTTCTTCATTTTTGGTGAGGACGGCGAGCTTCCTGGTAGGTCGATGAAACACGCCGGCTCGAGTTCTCACGGTAGCACTACGTACTTCTCCATCGGATCCAGGATGTACGTGTTCGATGATACCGCGTGGCCAGACGTTACGCGGTAGGGTGGGATCCACGATCACTACTAAATCTCCTTCCTGGAGCTGCCGTTGAGTCGATGCTGGCTGTCCGCGGGGTACGAGCGTAGGGAGATACTCGTGTACCCAGCGACGCCAGAAACTGTCAGCGAGCGCTTGCACAGCTCGCCAGGTTCGTCGATCAGCTGGTTCACAGGGCCCCGTGTGTGGCAGGCCAGTCGATGACCCCAACAAAAAATGGTTCGGTGTCAGGGCTTCGGGGTCAGCAGGATCAACTGATACGTGCGTCAGAGGGCGAGCATTGATACTGTGCTCAGCCTCAGACAGCAACGTTAAAAGTACTTCTTCTTTTGGTACTTTTTCTCGAAGTGAAGCGTTGAGAGCGACCTTGACAGATCGGACTAGGCATTCCCAAGCTCCTCCTTGGTTTGGTGCTCCTGGGGGTATGAAGTGCCACTGCATGCGATGGCACAGCCCCAAGTCTCGAAGGGCAGGCTCCCACTCGGTGTATGCCTTCTTCAGTTCAGCATCAGCACCTCGGAAGTTGGTTGCATTGTCACTGTACATAGTGGCAGGCCAACCACGTCTCGCTGCCATACGTCGGATCGCCATGATCGCTGAATCAGTAGACAATGACGCCACCAGTTCAAGATGGACGGCGCGCGTCGTCAAACAAGTGAAGAGTGCGCCCCAGCGCTTTTCTCTTCGGCGTCCCACTGCAACCAACATAGGACCGAAGAAGTCCACCCCACAGTTGGTGAAAGGGCGATGAAATGGATCCAGACGTGCTGTAGGCAGGTTTCCAGTTGCCGGTATGTTCGGTGTGGATCGGCGAAGACGGCAAAGTAGGCAATCGCGTGCCACCTTCTTCACAGTTGGTCGTAGGTTCGTCACCCAATACTTCTGGCGGACGTCGTTCACGACGCGTTCATTGTTTGCGTGTCCCGCTGCACTGTGTTCGCGTGCGAGCAGTAGCCTTGTGAATGGGTGACGGCCATATAATATGATAGGCCGCTTGGTTGAGTCAGGTACTCTGGCAACATCTATTCTACCACGGACGCGTAGTAGGCCGTGTTCCAAAATCGGGTCGAGCTTGGCCAAGCGACTTGATCTTTGGAGAGCTTGACCAGCAGTCAGACGGTTCAGGTCTTCTGCAAAGCTTTCTTGTTGAGCTGCACGTTGCCATAAGTTCTTGGCTTGCTCGAGGTGACGTACCTCTAAGCTTGTGGATCGTTTGCGACATATGTCTGAGAATGCTAATATCCGTCCTGTTGTTCTTATTAGCTTCTCATAGGTCGAACATCTGTTAATGTCCGGCAGAGTTGATGCATAGTTCGTGGCCACGGTGACGTGTGTTACGATTTCTTCGGTATTGTCGTCCAAAGTTGGATCTTCACTAGGTCAGGCATCTTCAGTTTCGCGCAGGAAAGGTGGGTCAGTGCACCGACGGCCTTTTTTTATAGGTTCGAAGTTCAGGCGAGTCGTGTCGTCGGCTATTTCGAGATCAGTCGGGATCCTCTGGTTTTCTTTGGTTCGTTCCATATTCCCGGTTCGGATAAGGAGGACTTGGTCTTCGTCGCGACTGAGAGTGACTTGCGGTGCAGAGCCGTGTATCACCCAACCAAGTTCGGTGCGTGATGCTGCAGGTTCATTGCGACGACCAGTTAGTAACTGCTTTGACACGATGAGTTCCCAGTTGTCAGAGCCGATGAGTAAACGTGGTCTAGCTTGCTCATAGCACACGCTGCTTGGTTCTAAGGTTCGGAGATGAGGATACTGCAGCAGTTGTTTCGGTACTGTTTGGTTCAGTAGCTGGATGTTCCGTATGGTTCTGGCCCTTATGATGTGTGAGGACGTTGAATGTTTGCCTCGCAGCTTGAAATGGACGATTCTGCTGGTTCTTTCTCTTTGCGTAGAGTTCACCCCATGGATGGTAACGGCATGGGCTGGTCCCTTCAGCTTCAGTTCATCGGCCAGATCCTCTTCAATCAGAGTGATGGTGGAACCCTCATCCAACAGGGCGTAGGTCTGGATCTCGATGCCGTCAGAGTTCGAGACGACAATCGGACACACTTTCAGCATCACTTTGTTGCCCATGTCCAGGTCAGTAGCAGTGGATGCCACCACCTCTGCTGATGGAACTTGTAGTGGTTCCTCGGAATTCTCAGGGCTTCGCTGATGCAACAAAAAGTGATGTGAATGGATGCAGCCGTCGATGCTACATTGCTTCGCCTTGCATGTTGGTGCTTCTTTGCTAAGCACTTGAAGCAGATCTTGTTCGTTTTGGCCCAGTCCCAACGTGCATTGACGGTCATCTCTTTTAGGTTCTTGCACTGCGGTGCTTCATGGTCACCACCACAACACAGACACTGTTCTCTCTCGATGGCAGTGAATACGCTGGCTTCTCGGATTTTCTTCGGTCTATGAAAGGTTCCTGAAGATTTCGGGTCTGGTTCTTTCCGAGTTGGTGTAGCCGGCGTAGCAGGTTTCGAGTAAGTGAACTCTAAGCCTATTGTTGCTTCGTGGTTCAAGAAGCGAGACAAGATCACGATGTGTGGTTCTCCTGGGCGCCGGTTCTCTGACGCATATTTGGCAAAGCTTCTTCGCAAGTCTGGAGGTAACTTGTCCACGAAGTCTCTGGTGAGCATTCGGTTCTGCAGACATTAATCGAGACCCTCGACGTTCGTAATCGTGGCCACGATGTTTCTAACTTTGACAGCGAAGACGTTCAATTCAGTCGTCGCTGGTCCCAGGCGTGGCAATCGCTTGATCTCTTCCAACGCTTTATCAATCAAAGCCTCAGGACGACCGAAACTCTGTTCTAGAGCTTCCATAATTTCCGTAGGGTCGCATGCCGTATAGAGAAGTGAAGCAACGGCGTCTCGGGCTTCTCCTTTCAATGCGTTGCGCAGGCGTTGCATGTTTTCAATTGGTGAAAACTTGTGAAGGCGCGTGGAGTCTCGCATTGTGCTTTGAACGGCATCCATTCATTTTCGGACCCACTGAAAGTAGGTAACTCCGTAGATGAGCGTGGTGGGGGTCGGTAATGGCTTAATCGTTCGAAGCTTTCAACGAGTGCTTCGATGCTTCGGGTTCGTGAGCGACTCGGCGTCGGCGAGCGGGCTCGGCTATCTTCGTGATGACGTTCGGGTCGGGGTTCGGTAATGTTTGTGTCATGCCTCACGGCGGTCGCCGCGGCGTGAAGGGTTCGGGTCTCTCGTGCAGGTAGATGGTAGGAGGGTGGCTCCCCTCGTATATGATCGGCATTACGTAACCAATCATCCATACGTAATTTTGTGTGAATTGCTTCTTCAGGCCCTTGCGTGCTCAATCGGTCGTCGTCTTGTATAGTAGCTAGGTCAGCCTCTAACTTTTTCTGCACCAGGTCTGCTTCAATTTGCATCTGCTGTTCGAGGTGACGCATTTTGATAGCGGCGAGTCGTTCTGCTGCTTCATATTCAGCCTGTTTCATGCGAGCAGCCGTGCTCGCTGTGGATCGTTGCGACCGGGTTGATCTCGTAGGTGACGGCAAACGAGCACGCAGAGAAGGTTCTTGCCGAGTTTGACCGGCGCTTGTTGAAGGAGATTGATCCGTAAAACGGATCTGTGCAGGGCGACGAGGTGTTGGTTCTTGTGGCGTGATGGTATGTTCGTCGTCTTCATCACCAAGTTGCGAGTTCTGACTTCTAGTCCGCACCATCTTGATCTGGGGGTCTTCGGGTCTTGACGCTTCGGTTCTTGGGCCTTCGGTTCTTGAGGCTTCAGTTCTTGAAGCTTCGGATCCTGAGACGTCGGTTCTTGAGGCTTCAGTTCTTCAGGCTTCGGATCTTCAGGGTTCTTGATGCGGCTCGATGGACCAAAGATGTTGGGGAGGGATTCAAACTAAAATCCCTCGGTTCTGGTTCAGTGGACTGTATTTACTCGTTCACAATAATATTCACAATGTTCTTAGTTCTATGTTCTATTTACAATGGTTCACAGTGGTTCGCAGGGTTCTTGTTACCAGGTAAAACATGATCTTATAACTAATTCTCCCGCTCGGCAAGCGCATACGGTCGTGCCAAGCGAGAGATAAGGCGGTCGCGGGGGTGAGAGCGCAGCGGGGAGCGGGGGCGTCGGCGGCCGACCAATCAGCGTTAGTCACTGCGGGCGCGGCGCGTGACATGAAGCTCCCGTCCGTAACAGCTATTATACATATTATACCCGACCGCCACGGATATGAGAATTTTAGAGTTCGCTTATCATTACTTATTAAGTACTTTAGTAGATGACGACGTCCGCATGGATTAAGTTTTTTTTAATTCCCGCGGTAATTCCTTAATTTTCCGGGATAAAAAGTAGCCTATGCCACTCTCCAGGTCCTCTAACTATACCCATGCCAAAAATTACGTTGATGCGTTGCTCCGTTTCGGCGTGATAGAAGGACAAACCAACAAACAAACACACTTTCTCATTTATAATATTACGAGTAGTATCATGGTGTGGTGGTAGGGTAGGGAACCCTTTGTGCGCGAGTCTGACTCGCACTTGACCGTTTTTTAGGGTTCAATACCTCAAGAGGAAATAAGGAAACCTTATAGGATCACTTCGTTGTACGTCTCTCGGGCATGTTGGTAAAAGAAATTAACGACCTCCCTGGCGCAGTGGTGACTGGTGAGCGCTGTTGTCTAATTAGCGGGAGGCCCGGGTTTGATCATTTAGACTGCACCATTATAATTACCAACAGGTGACATCGCAGTCACGGGCTTACTTGTAATGGATAAAAAAAAAGGTACACGCGTACTCGCGCGTCCGGTGTGACCGCGTCGTGCCGTGCGTTTTTCCCAGCCCTTTGTGGGCTCACGTCATTTTCAGTGAAACAATACAAAGTTAGATGGCTTTTGATGAACATGAAATCGGAGAATGTTAAAGGAACAATAGAGCTATTTTAAATAATATATTTTCAAGCTGAAAAATACTTAGATTTAAAAGATGATCGCATACTGCAGCATATTTTGCCAGGAAAGCCGCAAGAATTGAAAAAAGAAAAGTTTATCACACATAATATCGGCAAATCGATGAAAGCGCATCGATGCGAATGCGAATGTGTGTCTGTCTGTCTACTGTCAGCTCACGATGTTTTCCTTCACCGTTAAAAGCAAGTGATTTAATTGCTTACAACACGCTTACTCAGAAAAGCTGAATAAAATCCATACTATCCATACTAATATTATAAATGCGAAAGTGTGTCTGTCTGTCTGTCTGCTACGCTTTCACGACCCATCTGTTCAACCGATTTTGATGAAATTTGGTACAGGGATAGGTTGTATCCCGGGGAAGGACATAGGGTACTTTTTATCCCGGAAAATTCAAAGGTTCCCGCGGGAATCGAAAAAACTTGGTCCACGCGGACGAAGTCGCGGGAATCATCTAGTAAATAAATAAAATAATAATAACCTTACTTACTAGTATTATAAATGCGAAAGTTTAAATGGATGTATGGATGTATGGATGTTTGTTACTCAATCACGCCATAACGGCTGAACGGATCTGGATTAAATTTGGCACAGAGATAGATTAAAGTCTGAACTAAGTAAATGCTTTTTATCCCGGAAAATTAAAGAGTTCCCGCGGGAACCACAAATCCTCGATCCTCGTTTATGAAGTCGCGGGCATCAGCTAGTATTTATATAAAATTTTAGTTACTAATACTAGAATACTAATTATTAGTGTTAAGGTTAGATTTAATATAATAATAGTTGGGTATATGGATGTTGCAATATAAACAGCAACAGCCGACCCCACGTAGCGTGGGACAAGGGCAGGAGGAAGAAGGCAATATACCTACCTAGTTGTTATAAAATAAAAAAGTATGTGTGTGCAATGCACACACGGTAGAATGGAAGCTTCAGAAAAGTAGGCTACGGGACAGTGAGATAAATATAACTAACTTGTATTCTATCTCATTCTCTCGCAGGCTAAATCCTAGTACCTATGAATAATATGTTTGTCTCTTTTCGGTGTCGCTTTTTCGTTTCATCGAATTTTCAAATCACAACGATTCTAAAGAAGTTTCACTTCAACTCACTTCACTTCACTCAAAGAAGCATCAGAGGATCGAACTCCCGACAGCCCTAGGTCCACCGTCTCAACCACCAGACTATCATCACTCCAAACTGAAGCGGTAAAACTTAAAAGTAGAAAAAATAACTCTTTCCGTTCCATCGTCGGGTAGCAACGCTTAAGTTCTTATCCCCTGTCTGCACGATCCTGTATCGGTTAAAACTTTGCCTTTAACACAACTTGTCAAAACTTTAAAACAAGAGCCATTTCATCCAGACTTTGAGATCTTTTAAATGTCAAAGGCAGGGCCGGATTTAACATATTTTGCACCACTAGGCACGAACCTTAATATATTAGGTAACATGTTACAATTATTTTTGGTACAGACGATGCCTAAAAACCGTAATCATTGAAAAGTACCTACCTACTTAAGGTTGGTTACGTTTGTCTTAACTCATACGGCTAATGCGAGCTGCTTAGGTAGGTACGTAAGGAGATTTTGATTGCGATTGTAAAAATGTTTGATGCAGCTTAACTACTCATTCAGAACGAGATGATGCCCGCGACTTTGTCCGCGAGGACTAAGTTTTTTCGATTCCCGCGGCGACACCTGTCCCTTAATTTTCCGGGATAAAAATAGACTATGTCCTTCCACGGGATACAACCTACATCAAAATCGATGGGGTGGTGGTGGGATAGTTATTTTTCATCACTCCAATCCATTGCCGGTTCCACGATCAGTCTCTTGTTGGAATGAGAAAGAAGGATTTGGTCACACACTTTTGGGAACATTATGAAAAACTCTCGGACATGCAGGTTTCCTCACGATGTTTCCTTTACCGTTTGAAGCAAGTCATATGGCCGATTTCTGAATTGAGAATTTCATGTTGAGTCTGTCTCAAAGACTACTTAAGGACTAATTAAGCAAATTTTGTTTCTGAATTGATATTGGGCCGGTTTCTGAATTAAGCAAAAACAGCAAGTTACAACTCTCAAACCTTACACACACGTCTTAACGTGCAGAGTTCGATCCGCGGCAGGGGTCAATTTGGGAATTTATAATTTCTGAATTTTCGCTGGTCTGGGCTGGTGGGAGGCTGCGGCCGTGGCTATTTACCACCCTACTGGCAAAGATGTCCCGCCAAGCGATTTAGCGTTCCGTTACGATAAATAAATAAAAAAAAGACGTGTGGCACTCGGAGACTGCCGCGGTAAAGCTATTGCATAGCATTTTTTATCAACTTACCTCACTTTGGTTGCTATGACTACTTGTGTTGTTGACTTCAAAGTATTGAAAATAAAAGGACTATTTTTATGAAAAGATGATTTGGAATATAAAGGCGAAATAATTTTAAAGAATTATGTTTAGAAAACATGTTTTGAAAACATAATTCTTTAAAATTATTTCGCCTTTAAATTCCAAATCATCTTTTCATAAAAATAGTCTTTTTATTTTCAATACTTTGAAGTCAACAACACAAATAGTCATAGCAACCAAAGTGTTAGGTTTTTTTGTAACGGAATTTCTGGATTCGGTCTCCACCCTCAAGGCCCGCGATAGAAGCTATGCTATTGCATAAAATCCCTTATTGCGTTACATTGTTGCAGACCTAAAACGATGGATAGTACACTGTACAAGTGCCATAATAATACCAATTCGTTTATTAATCAACATCCTGTTATTAAAGCATATTGCTTACTTTACTGCCTGGCGGTAAGTAACCAGTATTACAGGACCCCAAAACGTGATGGGATCCCATGAGACTCGTATGAGTCAAGGTGGGTCTGATTATGATGGCACTTAACTTAGTTACCGACTTGGGTTTATAACTTGATATAGATTTAAATCATAAGCGATAGCGTTTAGCGTCGGTACCTACTCAGTACCAAAAGCTCAGGTTCCCAATACCAAAGGCGTAGACGGTAATCATCATTATTATTCCAACCCATCGCCGACGCCGTAAAGTGCTGTTTACGACTACCCTCCTAGTTCTTTCTTTCTTACTACCACCACTACAGCCTATTAACGTCCCACTGCTGGGCACAGGCCTCCACTCTCGATAGGAGAGAGGGAATTAGAGCTTAGACCCACCACACTGCTCCACGCGGGTTGGCGGGCTTTAACGACTATTATCATGTTAATGATAATAACCGGGACCGACAGCTTAACGTGCTCTCCGAGGCACGGGGGTGAAACACCGCCAACTTTCAACTCCGGGCTGGCACTAAGTATTTCTTAATTGAAAAACCCAATACCTATAAATTTTTATGCCCGACCGGGAATCGAACCCTCGTGACCTCGTGATCCGCAGTCGACTGCGCTAACCGCTAGACCAACGAGGCAGTCACCAGGTTCTTAAACAACGGTTAGAAAAGCAGCCCTTGCTGCTTACGTCAAAATAATAACGCTGTAGTTGATGAACTTTCCATGCCTAATGTAGAGGAACATACATAGATACCTGAATAATTTTTTCTCTCTTGCCTTGTACCACTCAAACGTACAGTAAAAGTCCTTGCCACCCACGGGACTGGGAATCTGCTGAGTAAGTATTGCCGCCTACGTCTAAGTAATAACGCTGTAATTGATGAACTTTCCATGCCGAATGTAGAGGAACATATTTACCTGAATATTTCTCTCTCTCTTGCCTTGTACCACTCAAACGTACAACAACAGCCCTTGCCGCCCACGGGACTGGGAATTTGCTGAGTAAGTATTGCCGCCTACGTCTTAGTGATAACGCTGTATTTGATGAACCATCCATGCCGAATGTAGAGGAACATATTTACCTGAATATTTCTCTCTCTCTTGCCTTGTACCACTCAAACGTACAACAACAGCCCTTGCCGCCCACGGGACTGGGAATTTGCTGAGTAAGTATTGCCGCCTACGTCTTAGCAAAGACAATATATAAACCAGTATGTCTTAGTGATAACGCTGTATTTGATGAACCATCCATGCCGAATGTAGAGGAACATATTTACCTGAATATTTCTCTCTCTCTTGCCTTGTACCACTCAAACGTACAACAACAGCCCTTGCCGCCCACGGGACTGGGAATTTGCTGAGTTATGTCTTAGTGATAACGCTGTATTTGATGAACCATCCATGCCGAATGTAGAGGAACATATTTACCTGAATATTTCTCTCTCTCTTGCCTTGTACCACTCAAACGTACAACAACAGCCCTTGCCGCCCACGGGACTGGGAATTTGCTGAGTAAGTATTGCCGCCTACGTCTTAGTGATAACGCTGTATTTGATGAACCATCCATGCCGAATGTAGAGGAACATATTTACCTGAATATTTCTCTCTCTCTTGCCTTGTACCACTCAAACGTACAACAACAGCCCTTGCCGCCCACGGGACTGGGAATTTGCTGAGTAAGTATTGCCGCCTACGTCTTAGCAAAGACAATATATAAACCAGTATGTCTTAGTGATAACGCTGTATTTGATGAACCATCCATGCCGAATGTAGAGGAACATATTTACCTGAATATTTCTCTCTCTCTTGCCTTGTACCACTCAAACGTACAACAACAGCCCTTGCCGCCCACGGGACTGGGAATTTGCTGAGTTATGTCTTAGTGATAACGCTGTATTTGATGAACCATCCATGCCGAATGTAGAGGAACATATTTACCTGAATATTTCTCTCTCTCTTGCCTTGTACCACTCAAACGTACAACAACAGCCCTTGCCGCCCACGGGACTGGGAATTTGCTGAGTAAGTATTGCCGCCTACGTCTTAGTAATAACGCTGTTTATGAACTTTTCATGCCTAAAATAAGAGAACCCTGGCTGAATAACTTTTTCTTTCTTGCCTTGTACCACTCTCGCGTACAATAGCAGCCCTTGCTGCCTACGTCAAAATAATAACGCTGTAGCTACTGAACTTTTCATGCCTAATTTAAGAGAACCCTGGCTGAATAACACTTTCTTTCTTGTCTTGTACCACTTTCAGGTGCAATAGCAGCTATTACCGCCTACATCTAAAATTCTAAACAATAACGCTGTAGCTACTGAACTTTTCATGCCTAATGTAAGAAGAACCTCGCTGAATAGCTCATTCTTTCTTGCCTTGTACCACTCTCAGGTACAATGGCAGCTGTTGCCGCCTATATCTAACATTCTAAACAATAACGTTGTAGCTACTGAACTTTTCATGCCTAATGTAAGAAGAACCTGGCTGAATAACTCTTTCTTTCTTGCCTTGTACCACTCTCGCGTACAATAGCAGCCCTTGTCGCCTGCGTCAAAATAATAACGCTGTAGCTACTGAACTTTTCATGCCTAATTTAAGAGAACCCTGGCTGAATAACTCTTTCTTTCTTGCCTTGTACCACTCTCGCGTATAATAGCAGACCTTGCCGCCTACATCTAAACAATAACGCCGCGCTGTAGCTAATGAAGGATTCATGCCTAATGTAAGAATAACTTGGTTTGATAACTTTTCTTTCTTGCCTTGTACCACTCCCGTGTACAATAGTAGCCCTTGCCGCCTACGTAAAAGTAATAACGCTGTAATTAGACGCCGTAAAGTGCTATTTACGACTACCCTCCAGGAATTATGTGAGATCAAATTTCAGAGACGAGCCAAGAGGATACCATGTTATTTTGGAGAAAGGTTTATGTCAGACCTATATCAAAATAATTATGGTAACGGTAATTTACACTATGAAATTGTAGCGTAAGGGCTAATGCAGACGACCGCTTTTTGACCGAGATAGATTTTATTATAGTCGAGAACGTCATTGCAACTTTTTAACCGACTTCAAAAGTGGAGGAGGTTCTCAATTCGACTGCATGTTTTTTTTGTATGTAGGTACCTATGTTACACCATCATTCCGCCAATTATGAATCAATTTTGATGATTCATCATTTGTTTGGTAGATCATACTTCAGAGGTGGTCCCATACACATTTTATCGAAATTAATTTAGATTTTAGAATTATAAACAGATGCAACTTGACTGAGATTTAGGGCTATTACGCACTGTCGACTAGTCGCCGGCGACTCAGTCCCTCGGCGGCCGAAACATGGGAAACTAGGGCCGGAGACCGAGCCGAGCGACAGTATTCCAAGTACATTCGTGCAGAATGGACGTTGAAGAACTTGCAATAGTAGCGGCGCTACTAATTATAAAAAGAAAGAAAAATAAAAAAAATCAAAAGAGTATTGGGTGCATCCTTTGTTAGAAGAACGGAGGTCAAAGGGAATGTTTAAAATATTTTATGAAGACGTTAGAAAATATCCTCGTAAATTTTTTAATTATGCAAGAATGTCTGTGAGTTCGTTTGATGACTTATTGTGTCTTCTAAAACCACATATAACTGGCATAGATACAAATATGCGACCATGTATTTCTCCGGAAGAAAAACTTTTTATAACACTAAGGTAAGTGACAATTCAAATAAAATTCATTCCTAACATTTATTTTTTACGGGATTTTAACACAATTTACATTACATTCCCGGACACATCTATCGGCCAAACCTAGTGTTTAAAGTGTCGACAATCCCTAGCTAAAAATAAATGTTAAGTGGTGCAATAAGTTTTTATGCAGTTTTTTACGAAAACGATGGCCAGTAAATCAGCTTCACACCTGCAAAAACTTATTGCTCCTCCTAACATTTATTTTTAGCTGGTCTCCAGTCAAAACTTAAAACTCAAGGTGGGCCGATAGATGTGTCCGGGAGTGTGTTTAGAGTTACAGATAATGCCATCCACGAAGACGCGCGATTAAATTTAAATACAGCATCTTTCGTGCTGTTCATAATACTCTTTCCTGATTAGTCAATTTCTATTAGTGTGCGTTTGCATTCATCGATAATTAGCGTGTATCGACAGATGTTTAACACATGCGGAAGATAACAAAGAGTGGGGCGCGTCTTCGTGGATGGCACTATCTGTAAGTCTACTCTTCGATGACATAATTTAAAAATATACGGTAAATAATTATAAAACATGTATTTTTTTAAAGTACTTAATGAAATCAATATTATAAACGAACGCACAACAAAAGGAAATATTCAAAATAGATCCAAAATGTCAGAATCTTGCGAGGCATTTGAAGTGACAGTAGAAAATCGCGACTCTGGGCGTTCACGTTCTGAAGGAGTTGAAGTTGGTAGCGTATAATAATGTTGTGCTTCAGGGCGTGATTGTTGACTTGGTGCTGTTGAACGCCCGGCCTCCGGTGTGAAGTAACCACGCTCATACTCGTACTCATTAAAATTTCGCCACATTGTGTTTGGGTATATATTATTTTGAGTAGAGGATCGGAATGATTCGATTACACTGATTAATTGAATTTTCGCAGCTGACTTTTTGTGCTCCGGAATTGCCCTAAATGATGATAATAGGGACATCAGGAACATTCTGTCCTCATCTTGTTCCAAAATATCCTCCTTATTTTTGCGAGTTTCAATACACTTGTTTAATGTGGTTAACAGTTCGCTTGTGCCATCATCTGACGTTTTTTTCTTTTTTCTTCCGACTATATTTTCTCTCGAGTAAGGTCCTAAAGGTTCTTGATCATTTGTCAAATGTTCTTGTTCAGCAATGTTACTCTCTGTGTTCAAATTACCAACGGTATTCTTCAAAAATAACAGCTGATTATAATAAATATAGGGAGTTTTATGGGAAGCAGCAGATCCGCTTTTAGTATTTTTTAATCTTCGTACTTCTCGCGAAAAGCAGCTTCTTATATTTTTCCATTTTTTTTGAAGTGAATGACCTGTAAATAATGTATATATATAAATTATTTTTTAATTCCAGATATCTTGGAAGCGGTTGTAAATTTGTAGATTTACATTACTCATGCAGACTTGGGATTTCAACTATAGCTGAAATAATAAGAGAAGTTTGTCATTTTATATGGGTTGTACTAAAAGACATGTGTTTACCGCAACCGACAAAAGAAAATTGGTTAAAAATCGCAAAAGATTTTCATTTACGGGCCAATTTTCCAAATTGCATAGGTGCCGTAGATGGTAAGCATGTAAGAATTATAAAACCATACAACAGTGGATCATTGTGTTATAATTACAAACACTTCTTTTCTGTAATTTTGCTTGCCATTTGTGACTCTGACTATAAGTTCATATACATAGACGTTGGTTCCTATGGAAAGGATTGCGATTCAAGTATTTACAAATTCAACGTTTTATCAAAAGCTAATGAACAATGATTTGCAAATACCCGAACCTAAGCCCATTTCATCGACAAACCCTATACCAGTACCGTTTGTTATTGTGGGTGATTTGGACAAACTGACAAAATTATGCGACCGTTCGGTGGATCAAATTTAACAACAAAGAAAAAAATATTTAATTATAGGCTTTCTCGTGCACGACGCCATATTGAATGTTCATTCGGCATATTAGCAAACAAGTGGCAGATTTTTCACAGACCTATCAACGTGAATTTAGATCTAGTATCATGCATCATCAAAACATGTTGCGCTCTTCACAACTATGTCCGAGAAAGAGACGGATATAAATTTGAAGATACCCTGAGCATTCCTGGCTTTGAAGAAGTCCCAAACGGTTTCCAAAGAGCTACGCGACGTGGTGCATCATACAGAGATGTATTTGCTGATTACTTTACAACTGAGGGTCAATTATCTTGGCAGATGAGCAGTATTAATTAATAAAAAATAAATGGCATTTCTTATTTACCTGAGTTTTTTTTTTCTTCGTCTGATAATTCTTCACCTCCAAATAACTCCACTATTTCTTCCCACTGTTTTTTCTTCAAATCTCGATTAGCATATTCCTCACTTTGTAAATCCCAAATAGCTTTTCGGGATTGTATTTCCGATATAAATTTATCCTTGTCAAAACTCATTGTGCGCGGCCGTCCGGTCGTTACGACAGTTGCTCGCAGTGTGAATGCTTTCATTTGAAACCGTGCTCCTATTGGTCGCCGGCGACCGGCAGTTGCCTGTGCGTCGCCACTGCGCGGCGAGTCGCCGAGTCGCCCGGGCAACCGGTGACTAGTGCGTAAACACCTATATAGACTATACAATATTACAGTCGTCGACAACTGAGTCGCCGGCGACTAGTCGACAGTGCGTAATAGCCCTTAGGATGGCGTGAGAGAAAAAACTAAATATTAAAATCAATATTTTAATTCGGAAATTAATTAATTTTCTACAGTAGGTATAATTTACTATTTACGAAACAAGCTTAAATGTATAAATATAGCTATATAATTATAGTATAATTAGGTACAATAAATGCTAACCAAAAAAGGTTATAAAATATTATCCATAATAGCGTTTATTTTAATGGAGAAGTTTCATGATGTTGTGAATATCATATTTAACACAACGGAAGTAAAATATAGATTAAAACTAGTAAATCAGTGCTTTTTTTTTAAAATCCATCAATAAATGACTGAGAAATGACGATTTAAAATCTTAATTATTTAATTTACACTGATTGCTGTATCTTACTGGAGTGAGAAATTTTGTGAGTGAGTTTTAATTCCTAGCCGAGATTTAATACTTCAAAATTATCTTCACACACAAATTAAGTGCTTTTAATTCAATTAAGTCACGTTAGGTCTAATTATTTCTTTTATTCGGCTTTATTAAGTCGGTTGATAGGGAATTATGACGTCACGTCTCCCGTCTTGCAAGCGCAACTTTAGTTTAAGTTCCATAACTTTTTCATTTGTTGAGATATTTTAATGATTCTTTCATATTTTCGTTTTATTTTGTTATATTATTTTCATAATAAATTTAAAAAAAATGGTAAACTTCTCCATTGGTTTAGTATTTTCCACAAGCTTTATTCAAACTAATTTACGTAAACTAAATATAATTTTTAACATAACCTTTATAAAAATTATTGGAAGTGCAATAAAATAGATTTTGATCGATGCCATTTGAGTATAATCATACTAATATTAGAAATGCGAAAGTCTGTTTGTCTTTCAAACAAGATCAACGTGATTATAGTATGGGTATATTTGAGGACCTGGAGAGTGACATAGGCTACTTTTTATCCCGTAAAATTATTGATTTCCCGAGGGAATTGCAAAATCTTAAGCCACGCGAATGAAATCGCGGGCATCAGCTAGTAAGTAATATAATAAAGGTGAATGCACATTTGCCCGCGGTGAAAAAATCGACGAATAGACAAACCCGACCTAGTGCAAATGACTTGCCCACCAAGGGTTCCGTAACTAGAAACAAAACGTATCAAGTACAGTCGTTTAAAATAATGATAACTAATTTGGTTTACCGTCTGCAAAATTAAAAAAAAACTAGGGGTTTTAATTTTACTTGGTACCGCAATATAGCCTGTGTAGGTTTAAAGTAAATAGCAAGCAAGGTATAACGCCACAAATAATTATCTCTTGCATGCTATTCAGAACTCTATTTTGTATGTGATTTAGTTCACTATCAATTTTTGTTACCAATAAAAATTACTTTTCGAGCATTTTGCTGAAAAATCACGCCACGTCACACGAAAATATAAAGGCGCACATGAGTCGCCCCTGGAATCTTTTTAATCGTTTTCGTACGGAACCCTACAAATAGTCATTGGAAGTTATTATGTTACTCAAACGATCATCTATTACAAGTATTTACTCTAAAATTTACAAGGAAACCTTCTAAATTGCTATGCTAATTAGCTTCACTCCGCACTTACAATAAAATCTATCATTGAATTAAATAGAAAATTTTATTAAATAAAGTTAAAAATTCTAAACTTAACTAACTTATGAATAAGTTCGATCATTAATCATCCATAAATCCTCCCTTTACATCTATTAGGGGTAGAATTTTCAAAAATCTTTCTTATTGAGCACCTACGTGTCATAAAAGGGACATAATTATTTGTGTGGCTAACTCAGATGTATATATGTATAAAATTTTATCCAAATGAAACTAACATTACAGATCGAAAAGTATAGTCTTTCATAATGATCCCTGTGGAACAGAATAACACTAGATTTAGAGCTGTCAATTTACCTTAGTTTGGAAAGTGTTCAACACACATTAGCCACATTGTAAAAATTTCAAGTTTCAAATCCCACCGGACCACCAAAAAATTAAAACCAGTGACATAATATAGCCAATTTTTATCCATTGAAGGTTCGCTGTGAAATATTTCTTAAATGTGTGAAAACATTTTCTTAGCAAACCATCAATGAATAAAAACTATAATATCAGTGGCTTCATTTTTTGACAGCCACTAAGTTACAGAGTAGAGGGGCAGATTAGGTTATGCATTGATAGAATAGTCAGCCTGCAGCCAGGACAACTCATTCTATATGCACTATCATTTCCAGATGCTATCAGGATGACAGTGTTCTATCCTTTTCTCTTGAGTGACTGTAATCATAAGAGGAAAAGAGATAAACCACAAGAAAAGGAATCTGCATAGCATCTGGATTGGGTAATACAGATTTTTATATTTGCCAAAAATTAGAAAACACCTCTGAAATTGGGTATTGACAACTAGTCATATCAGGAACTTTTTTCTAACTTCAAAACGAATAGAGGATTTTGTATGAAATACCGAACTGTGACGTCATCAAAGGTAAACGCACTTTATTACTTTAATGTGATAATTTGCAATTCACAAACGTGTAGACGTGGATATTACGTCTTTTTGCATGTCCACTATTGAATTATCACTAAAAAAAGAATTTATTTGATTAGATTCAAATACCCAATGCTTGGAGCGACTTGGCAAAGGGAATTACTTAGTTCATACAATTTTTGAATTTCGATGATGCCAGAGAATCAACATGCTACAATGCGGCATCCTACTTACTACTCGAAACATTACGACAAAATGGCCGACCGAGTTACTTCGTCAAATCCTAGGGCCATACTGCCAACGCTTAAAGCCAAATTGGTTAATTATTGTTGACTTTCGTGTTTTAGAATTACAATCGTCATTATAGGAACGTCAAGGTACGTGACATCAAACTGTCAATTTAAGTAATATTGCTTAAGTATTGCTTTAAGCGTTGGCAGTAACTTTTAAGCCTGTTAACTTTTTTTTTTCACTACAAGTTAGCCCTTGACTACTATCTCACCTGATGGTAAGCGATGATGCAGTCTAAGTAAGGGGCTAACTTGTTAGAACTTAGGGGTACAGCCATACCCCTAAGCGGTTTCTATACGGCATCGTACCGGAACGCTAAATCGCTTGGCAGTACATCTTTACCGATAGGGTAATAGCTCCGGCCGAAACCTCCCACCAGACCACACCGGTGAATTCAGCAATTATTAATTCCCAAATAGACCCTGCCGATTTTTAAAAATCAATTAATCATCAATACGTCATAATAATATAATTCTTAAGTTACTTATAAATACGCAATAATTGGTTTTAATAAATAGTATCAGGTGCTTATGCCACAAGAAGTGTAGGTTATGATTTCACATACATTTCAATAAAGCAATGGATGTTGATCAGATATTTAACAAAACATTTTATGTCAATTTAATGCTCTTAAAATGAGAGTGGGTTTAGACCGTAGTCCATCACGCTGGTCAAAAGCATATTTGCAGACTTTACACACCTTTGAGAATACTATGGAGAACTCTAAGACATGCAGTTTTTTTCACCTTTAAAGCGATTGATATTAACTAATGGTAAACTCATGGTGGACAAAGACATAACATTGAGAGGTGCATAGGATTGATCCCCAATGTCTACCATAAAATATTAAAAAAAAAAAGTTATAGCACTGCTTTAAAATTTATATGCATTTGTAAGTACTTATTGTTTTCGGTTTATTGCTATTACGGTTTTGCTATATAACTGATTAACACTCAGAACCATACAAACTACTATATACAATTTATATCTAATGCCAACAATCATACAAATACGTCGATAACACCAACATAGTAGCATACAAACATCTTATACATCGCAAACATTCGGAATGATAATTTTATAAGATGAACAGATACAGAAATAACTATATTGAAGTCTTACAATCTTTAAGTCTTACGATTTCTTTTTTAAGCCTTCAAAACGTGGGGCGAAAGGTTTTTTAAACTGAGCATCTATAATGGAAGTTTTGTTTTTTAACAGGATCGTCCTTGAGGCACACTCCATACAAATAAAGTTTTATTTTTTGTTTTTTTAGGGTTCCGTATTCAACAAAGAGTCAAGTAGTTTCGCCATGTCCATCTATCTGTCTGTCTGTCCATCTGTCCATGGATTTCCTCAGAGACTTTCAGTACTAGAAATCTGTAATTTAGCATGGTATAGTAAAATCTGGAATAAAATATTTTAGGTGACATAACGTGAAGTGGGGATGATTGTTTTTTTTAATGAGTTATTGAATGTCAGATTTCTGTGAAAGGCTAAAAGTTTTACAGGTTATATGTTTCTGGTTAGAAGAGATTTGTCATGAATCATGATACACTTAAAGTTTGTTTATCAAGATCAATAGACACTTGATAAACTTGATAAAAAATTATTATCATAGATTGGTTATAATGTTATCATGAGAAGATGCCATTGTTTAGTATTGTAACTTTACTTGACTCTAATACTCTTTTGACGAAAATCATACTAATATTATAAATGCAAAAGTGTGTTTGTTTGTTGGTTTATTGGTCTGTCCTTCAATCACGCCGCAATGGAGCAACGGATCGACTTCATTTTTTGCATGGGTATAGTTGAGGACCTGGAGTTCCCGTGAGAATCAAAAAAACTTATTCCACGCCGACGAAGTCGCGGGCATCAGCTAGTATTACAAACATGGCAGTAAAAGTCGAAAGATTTTAGTTATTGCTAGTAAAATATTGTATAGTATTTGAAAATGAGTATTTAATCATAATAATATTATAAATGTAAAAGTGTGTTTGTTTGTTGGTTTATTGGTTTGTCCTTCGATCACGCCGTAACGGAACAGCGGATCGACGTGATTTTTGGCATGGGCATAGTTGAGGTGACCTGGAGAGTGACATAGGCTACTTTTTATCCCGGAAAATTAAGGAGTTCCCGCGGGAATCAAAAAAACTTAATCCACGCAGACAAGTCACTGATATCAATTATTTGATATTTTTAAAGGAAACTCTCTCAAAAACTATCATCATTAACATGAAAACTCCAAACCTTCCATTCCCCACTTATTATAGGAATTTTGCCTTCGCACTTATGATAAAAATAGTTATTTCTATATGCCCCTATTAATGTGAAGTAATGATGCACCAAATATATTAAAACCAATATCTTAATTGTTACATAAAGAACTCCCTGTTTTCGTGTGGTGGTCAAGTGTGCCTCAACTGTGAGTTTGTTGAGTTACCCGTCGGACTCTGGCAGTTGGGAACGTCTATTATCGTTATCTCAATGACTCGTAGACCGCGTAGGATGGGATCCGTTATATGTATACCTCGAGGGTTGTACACCCTTTCGTTCTGTGTTGCAATGAACTTGGAAATCTTCCGGAGATGCTGAAAAAGGTAGTTTAGAAAGTTTTAATCTCATATTGAATGGATTCAACCTTTTCTTGTCTTGTGTGCATAAGTTGTGCATGTTGATTTCTAAAATCGAAACACAGTCTAAATAGTGACCACCTGCAGCATTGCTTACTTTTGGATTTCAATAAATCCAACTTATTCCTTGACTTAAGTACATTATATATGTAATTGTTTATTGTCCCAAATAAATAAAATAAAATTAAATGTATTATAAGTACAGCATAATCACAATTTATTTGCTGTTACCCATTGAGGACTTCCTCCTGCCATCTCCAAACTATTCGTAAGATCTTGATAAAATTAACAGGAGGCTTATTTAATTGATACTGTAACCTTTTGTAAAGAAAAAATAATTGTCAAACTGGTTAAAATTACTGTCTGATCAAAACTTTCATCCTTTATCTCGAAGGAAAGCTCGACTGTTTTTCGGGATAAAAAATAGTGTAAAACATGACAGTACTGAGTGTGCTTTGAACTTGTACTTTAATTTAAAAGTTGTATTAAATCGTAAAGTAGTTTCAGGGTTTTGCCACAATAGGTGGATCGACTGGCAAAAGTTAAAATACTACTTACCCAGACTATTGCCATACATTTTCAACAATGTAAACCTACAAGATGAATGAATAATATTAATATCTATGTAAGTTTGAGGGTGATTTTGTGACTAACTAATAGCCATCTGATTTGCTTATTCTATATGGACTTTTGATGTCCACAGTACATGACTCCCCCAGTTTAAGAATTTTGAAGATCTGTATCATACCTTTTCGTAGTGTGTCTCCGTGCAAATGTAGATGAAATAAGCTGTGAGGCAAGCAAGGCAACCCTCGCAATATGTGCTGCAGTCTGCTGTCTCTGCCATATCAAAGTGCTCATTTAACCTCTCCATTGTGAATTCAAATGTTTGTCTGTCTATCTGTAAGAAGAAATTGAATAGCTTATTAATAGAATTATTGATTGCAATAGGTAAAAAAAGTAATGAATTGGTAAAGGGGTAGACTAATGCAAAGATGGGTCGATTATATTTGGGCAGTGGCACCTGCCACTGCCCAAATATAATCGACCCATCTTTGATGCCACCTGGCCTCGAGTGGCTGGCGACAGAGGGGCGTGGAAATAGGCAAATGAACAGGGTGTTTGAGGCAGTGCAAGATTTAATAGTAGTCAAGAACTGTAAATGTCTGAATAAAGTCTTTATTTAAAGATTAATAACATAAATGATTTGAACCCTGATTCCACACCAAGCAAATCTATCTATTCAAAGGGCAATAGGTGCTCTAATAATACTGTATCATGATTCTGGTATGTATTGCACTGTTGTTTTTTTATGCCACTAACATTAGAAACAAAACAGTTTTACATAATATGTAGTGTACTTATCATGTTTTTAAAATAAATAAATATTTATTTGTCAGAAAAGAAAGAATACAAATTTCTAGAAACCCTGCCTCCTGTGGTAGTAACTGTGTTACGGGAGAAACTGTCTTCCCAAATTTCTGCATTATTCCAGTAAAAAAAAACTTAAGTATATTGTTTTTTTTTATCTACAACAAGTTAGCTCTTGATTGCAATCTCACCTGACGGTAAGTGATGATGCAGTCTAAGATGGTAGCGGACTAACCTGTTAGGTTATGGCAGTTATAATAAACCCATACCCTAATGGGTATTGGATTGTAAATACGTAGAATACATTCTGCATCTTAAATCTCAAGTGCAGATACAATTAAATCTTCAATCACCACCAAATGCATGCTGAAAACTTTTAAATAACATCTTGAATAATCAAACCATTCTAGTTTCTAGAACCAGCAGTGCGAGCTATTCAGTAAGTATACAAGTAAGTCAGTCAGTTAGTTTATCTCGTAGAGTTATAGCACAGTTTAGCTCAGTACTATAGATGAAATCATACTAGGGCGTGTTGATAAACAATATGAAACTTTCACCAACCCTATCTTCCAACTCAGGTGGAAATCTCGTTTGAAACTTGACTGCAGTTCCTTCGGAGTAGTCTCGCTGTATGAATATTTTTATGCCCTGTGTTGGAGTTTGCTGGCTTCCTGGGGTATTGGGCCCCGACGGGATACGATTGTTTGCCATTCTAAACTGTTTACACTTTTACACTCACAAAAACACTGACAAACATGAAGTTTTGTTACTCTTGAATCCAGCGATTCACTCTAGGGACACATAACTTCACTTTCACAAGCAAATTGAGTGCAAAAATATGAAATGATAGAAATTTTACAATAAGTGCAATATCTCGTAATTTCTTTCTTGTCTTTAGCTTTGGTTGACGAATGACGTATGACGTATCACAAAATGTCAATCACATGACATTGACGTATTAAAAACTTTGGGTATGTTCCGCTAAACACTGCCAGCCCTGTAAGGTGTGACCATAGAAATAGTATGTATATTCGAATATACATACTATTTCTATGGGTGTGACGTCAATTTATTATACTGCGAAGCTGTTTCTTTATAATTAGCTATACTGGTTACACCTCCTCGCGCGCGCGAGCCCGCCGGTGGGCTCGCCGGTCCAGACCATTATAAACTGATTTTTCTTAACGATAGAGTTTATTTTTGTTTGTACAACTTTGGACCATAGAGAAGTCTATTATGTAATCTTTACACTGCAACAGTAAAATTGTCAAGTGCGAAAACAAAAAAATAAAATAAGCTATGGTAAAAAGTCATTTGAATCTGTGCCAAAATTTTGAGTTTTTTTGTGTTGTTTATTGCTTGAGACAAGTGGTGACAAATACAAATAAAAACTCAATACAATATGTTTATAAATATATTTTAGTGCAGTGTTAGACTGGATTATCACTGAAATGTAATAATATTATCTTTATCGGGAAAATATATTTTTGAAAAATCGCGATCGTTATCGCGGTCGTTGACGCATTATTTCCGTTTATATGTACCTAATTGTTTGTAAACGTCAGCTTCTATAAATCATACCTTCATAAAGATGTATTATAGATAAAGTCAATGCCGTTTACAGAACCATGATAAGTGGCCTGGGTATTTTTTTGTAGGCGTGATGCCTGCGGGGTGCGCGAGGGGCGCGCGGGTGGTTCGCGGGTCGCGAAATATGAACCGTGCAAAATCACAAGGTCAAATCCGCGAGGTACAAAGGGTTAAAACGGAACGCTGTCAGCACTGAGAGCACCTTACCTCGAAAAGGCCAGTGTTCACAGTACAAAAATGGCAACGATTTATGAAGTCTATTTCCCTAGGATACTGCGGCAGTATACTGTCAGTCCTTAACGGAACGAATTTCTCCCCAGTAACAGCACTGAACTGCAGGGCGACCGCGTAACTTTTGCAACAATCATTGATACATCGTAATCACCTCTGATTGGTTAACACTCTTCCACTATTGGACGAAATCCATTGACGCAGCAAGAATACCATAAATTCAGCCAATCGGAGGTGATTGCGATGTATCAATGATTGATGCAAAAGATATGCGGTCGCCCTGCAGTGCTCGCAGTGTCTACCGGAACATACCAATTGTCTATGGATTTTGGCATAGATGACTCAAAGATGACTAGGTAGGTACGTTCGGACTTCGGATACTTTTTATTTTGAACTCAAATAAACGGAGACAATATGTGTTTGCCCCTTTGATTATGTATGTTTGCCGAGGTTGTGCGTTTATTTGTTTGTTTGTATGTTTGTGCACTTATTTTTTCAATACACTTGCTCGAAATATGCACTTACAGAGGCAGTAAACAGGGCTTGTAAGTTAAAGGACTTGTCCAAGATTGGGCCTTGAACATGAACCAAGATGATTTTAATACACGTGAATAGAGATCTTAAAATATGGCTTATAGAATAATTTACACATTTTTAAAGGACCCCATTTTAGAGAAAAATATTATTTTATTTTGTGGCTTTTTTAGATCTTTGCCTGAATCTTATCAACAGTAAAAAATAAACTTGATTGTCTTTTTCACGTATGTCATAGAATGATTGTCAAATGTCAATGTCAGTTTTGGATGACATTAAAGTGACAGTAACAGGTGCCAGCAGGGCGACCGCGTATCTTTTGCATCAATCATTGAAACATCACAATCACATCCGATTGGCTGAATTTATGGTATTCTTGCTGCGTCAATGGATTTTGTCCAATAGTGGTAGAGTGTAAACCAATCAGAGGTGATTGCAATGTATCAATGATTGATGCAAAAGATACGCGGTCGCCCTGCAGATCTATACATCTAGGGTGCGTTCCGCTAAGCGCTCACAACGATCACGTTCACACCGCATTTTATTTTGAAAAAAATTATAATTTAATTTTTTCAATAAGAAAACTAACTTAAAGAAGGCTAACTTAATTTTCATTTCTAAAGTTAGTTTATATTATTGACAATTAAGGAAAAATGTATACATGTATATTAATTATAAACTGCAAATAATTTTTCTTAACTTGTTTTACATAGTTAATTATATTTACGTGTGGAGGCACGTTGAGCATCAGCTGCAGAAACATTCACTTCTACTAAAATATCTCTTTCCGCATGAAATAACGTAAGTTTCACGGTCATCATCTTTGATGCTTTGAGTTTTGAAAATGCCGTTAATTTTCTCAACGATCACGACGACCCACCTTTTTAGATGGGTGTCGCGAGCTTCGCGTGAGCGTATGTCATGACGTCATAAGTGACATTTTCACCGCGACCACAACGACCGCGATCGTTATGTGGAACGACTAAAGGAGCATTTTGATCGTTGTGGGCGCTTAGTAGAACGCACTGTAGAGAAAGTTTTAGTGTTGCCATCCATCGAAAAATATTTTCTACAAACGATATTTTTCATAATTAATTTTAAAAAAACGGGGTTTTCTAAAATTTTCATATTTATTTATATGGAGTTTAATGTTATATTTTTTTCTCTTTCACGTGATGGCAGTTTGGTTCTGGTTCATTAACACTCAGAATAAAAAACCACCCCCGATACTGAACTGGGACATGTCATTTACTGCCCTCGTGCTATTTTTTTTGCAGTCTTTTTTTAGTTTTTGTAGGTAAGTCCATTTTACTCCTAATTAGAAAGCTTTCTATTCTTGCAAGAACATTCCTGTGTAGAAAACTGTGGATGTGGAAATTGAACAAATTAATTCATGAAATTAAAAATTGTATTATTTAACATAATTAATTAAAACTTAAATAAAAATAAAGGCTGAATTGTCCAGGCCGAAAACTAAGAGATAGAGCTAAAAACCGCAATTACAAAAACGCGCCATTTTAAAATGTTTCGTTGAGTTTTCTTTTAAATTATAAATTTATTAATAATCAGAGTGGTTCAAGTGAAATTAAATCAACAACTATTAGGTATTTTAAATAAAAAGGTAAAGATGAAATAAAATCGCGCAATTAAGGACGGATTTCCGAAACGGATAGGTATGAAATCGCACTACTACAGATGCTTCATTCCCACGCACACACATGCACGGATAAGCTGCGTTGAATCAACTTGTATCGATATGTATCGATTGAAGTCGATATATTATTATTTTTTGTTTTATCTATTTTTTATTTCCGGACTTTGGGCTCATTTTGTTATTTATAATGAGATCTTAGCTCAAGACTTGGTGGAGTTACGTGTAGGTATACTTCGACGACTACTACTGGAATTCCTATACGCGTAGAGCTAGGTGTATCGAATTTGGGCTCGTTTTGCTAGTTATGATGAGATCTTACCTCAAGACTCGGTGGAGTGACCTGAAGGTATACTTCGACGACCACTACTGGAACTCCTAGACGCGTAGAGCTAGATGTATCGAATTTGGACTCAATTTGTTAGTTATCATGAGATATTACCTCAAGTCTTGGTGGAGTGATCTGAAGGTATAATTTGACAACCACTACTGGAACTCCTAGACGCGTAGAGCTAGGTGTATCGAATTTGGACTCAATTTGTTAGTTATGATGAGATCTTACCTCAAGACTTGGTGGAGTGACCTGAAAGTATACTTCGACATCCACTACTGGAACTCCTAGACGCGTAGAGCTAGGTGAATCGAAATTGGGCTCGTTTTGTTAGTTATGATGAGATCTTACCTCAAGACTTGGTGGTATACTTCGACAACCACTACTGGAACTCCTAGACGCGTAGAGCTAGGTGTATCGAATTTGGGCTTTCAGCCATAGGGAAGGCTACTGCCTGCGAAATGTATCAAATGTCATTTCTAACAGTCACTGTGAAAATAACGTGTTTTTCTTTTGAAAACGTCAAAAATATGAATCCGTCATTGTTACCCACCATCGATATATATGTCACCGTAAGATTGTAAAAACCGTTAGATTATAATCTAACTCGCGAAATTGTAAACTGTCGAATGATTACAATATAACGGATTTTTTTTCGGTAGATTGTAATCTGTTAGGTTTATTAACCCGATAGAACCTAAGTGCCCGGCCCTACTTGATTAAGTATTTATGTCGAATCCTAACCTAACCTACAAGAAAGAGACAAGAAAACGTAAATACAATGAATATTTCAAAAATTGACACTTAAAACATTGAACAGTTCACAATCTTTCGACTGTTTACTATCTATCGAAAAAAAAGCGTTAGATTACAATCTTACGGTTTTCACGATCTTACGGTGACATATATGTAGGTACTAGATGGGCCCTTTCATAGAAAAAGGTCGGGCGACCGACTTTGAGAGCGGGTTCCTAACCTGTCTTTTTCCCCATCGTAGCGCTGTCACGGTCGCTCGTCGTGTAGATAATTTGTTAATCTTAGGTTAACATCTAAAGTCTTATTAGTTTGGCACTGTACAATTTTTGTTTTAAGGTAAGTGTTTCAAGTCACAATTATACATTTCCAAAAAAACGTTATTTAATCTTCCTATTTAATATTTTTATCCATTACGCAATCATTTAATTTCCGCGGCAAACTATGATTTTTTTTTACTCACTGGCCTTACGGCACAGACCATACAAGGCTTCTATGGCTATGGCCTATATTATCTATGACCGAGTCGAGTCATAAGTTTTCAAGCTTTCATTCAAGATGTTGCAAGCAAGTTCCCGCTTTTCAGACTAGATGGCGTTTATGGCGTTGCTAAAAATACGCCCACATTCTTTGTTTGACAGGGCCCGTATATGTAAATTGAGGTTGTTGTTACCCATTCTAAATAATTTCGCCACTGAAATAACGACGAATTCGTAGATTTGACCAATTAAAACTGGTCTAGTTTTTTTTTTCCTTCATTTCTCTACTTGTACAAGACCAAGGCCTACGCCTTGTATGGTCTGTGCCTACGCCCATAAAAATCTGCATCGTCTCTTTTCATCAAAATCGGTTCAAAGGGTGGGCCGGGAAAGTGTAGCAGACAGACAGACACATTTTCGCATTTATAATATTAGTATGGATATAATATTAGCATGGTCATTTACCCTGTGCCGCTGGTCGCCACCCCACTCGTCTGCATCTACCCCTACTACGAGTACCTAACGATCGACGAAGTAGGTAGCTATAATAAATTAACGTACATCAAAAACTGAGGGTTGAAGCTAAGCAAATAAACGACTGGACTCAAGGTGAGGTTCTTGATCCACCGTTTACCTCGTTCGAAGTGAAAAGTGCGATTGAGAGCTTCAACCCAAAAAAGGCCCCGGGTTCTGACGGATTCACGTCGGATATCTGCATGCATGCGATAGCCCAGAGCCCCGAAGTGTTTCTCGCGCTTGCCAACAAATGTCTGGAAATCGGTCATTTCCCGACTATTTGGAAAGAGGCGACCGTGGTGGTGCTCCAGAAACCGGGAAGAGACGATTATACCAACCCAAAAGCCTACCGCCCAATCGGGTTGTTGCCGGTCTTAGGTAAGACCCTGGAAAAGATGATCGTCGCACGTATGAAATGGCACGTGTTACCTGGGCTCAGTACTCGCCAGTACGGCTTCATGCCACAAAAAAGCACCGAGGACTCCCTCTATGTCTTGATGCAGTATATCAAGAGTAAACTAAAACAGAAAAAACTCATTACGGTGATATCTCTGGACATAGAGGGGGCCTTCGATAGTGCATGGTGGCCTGCCATTAGGATTAGGCTGGCTGAGGAAAACTGTCCAGTTAACATAAGACGAGTCATCGATAGTTACCTCCAGGGTCGGAAAGTGAGGGTGCGGTATGCAGGAACCGAGCACGTGAGGAATACCACAAAGGGGTGTGTACAGGGCTCGATAGGTGGACCGATTCTTTGGAATCTGCTACTAGATCCCCTCTTGAAAGGGCTCGAGAAACGAGGCGACTACTGCCAGGCATTTGCCGACGACGTCGTCCTCGTCTTTGACGGCGATACGGGGATGGAGGTACAGAGACAGGCCAATGCCGCGCTCTCCTTTGTGCGGGAGTGGGGAGTCAGGAACAAGTTACGATTCGCGCCGCACAAGACCAAGGCAATGGTAATCACCAACAAGTTGAAGTACGACTCGCCACTCCTGTCCATGGGTGGGGTCGACATTGGCATGTCTCGAGAAATCAAAATCCTGGGGCTCACGATAGACGATAAGCTGACCTTAAATAGTCATGTCGCAAACACATGTAAAACATTTATGAGCAACTGTCTCGAGCCGCCAAGATCAGTTGGGGCCTCCATCCCGAGGTCATAAGGATTTTATACACGGCTGTGGTAGAACCTGTCGTCCTCTACGCCGCAAGTGCGTGGGCTTCTGCTGCCAAAAAGTTAGGGGTACGCAACCAACTCAATGCGATTCAGAGAGGGTTTGCCCAAAAAATTACGAAAGCCTATCGAACTGTCTCCCTGAACTCCGCGCTGGCGCTGGCTGGACTGCTGCCTCTTGACCTCAGAGTTCTAGAAGCAGCCGCCTTGTTTGAAGCGAAAAGAGGAGTAGTCCAGCCAGTACTTGGGGACAGGGAGATAGAGAGAAAGGAACAATTCGCCAAACTTAACCATCCGGCAGAAAACATGGCCTTGCAGTTCACGGAAATATCTGACGCAGAACAACTGAGTCGACACAATACCCAGACAGTGCGTATCTTTACGGATGGTAGCAAAATTGAGGGCAAGGTTGGAGCAGCGCTCTCTCTGTGGGAGGGCGATGTCAAATCTACGACTTGTGTCCGGCTTCGTACATAAAGCGACAGCTCCGTATGGAAGCGCTGGATGTGTGGAGCCAAAGGTACGGGTCGGGTGAGACAGCGGCAACCACGAAGCTGTTCTTTCCGGATGCGGTGCGTTGCTATAAAATCATCAAGAAAATAGAACTTACCTCGGTGATAACCCAGGTGTTGACCGGGCACGGTGGGTTCTCAGAGTACCTGCACCGGTTCAAGTGCAAAGAGGACCCATCGTGCCTATGCGAACCTGGCGTACAAGAGTCCGTCATCCACATTCTGGTTGAATGCCCCATATACGCAAGAGAAAGATTCGAAACAGAAATAAAAATAGATAGGAAAATAATAGTAGACAACTTCCGAAATAATGGAAAGCAGAAACGACAGGGAAATATTTTTAGATTATTGTAAAAAGATAGTGGGGAAAGTAATAAAGAGAAATGAATAAAAGATTAATTAGTATAAAATAAGTATATTGCAGATAATAAACATTTCATGTATTTTATATATTAAAAGGATATAGGTATTAACTTACGGAAATAAAAATTATTCAGCATGCAATATGCATAGATTATACACAAATTTTTAAATTCGAAATATGATATTCATAAAAAGATTTTGTTTAAAAAATAACAACAATTAATGATAAAAAAGACCTCCGTCCTCCGTCGGAGATTACAATTTACAACTGCTTTAATAAAAAAAAATAAAAAATAACGTAAGTGTCCCCCTTTTCGGTATACTAAGGCTCCTAAGACTTTAAGATTTTTAAATATATTCCTAAACATGATATCAGTGTGAAAGCTTTTGTGTGTTCAATATTGGTATTTTGCCAGTAATTTAATGCACGAGTTATGTAGTTTGGTTACGTAGTTTTTAGGGTTCCGTAGCCAAATTTTGCAAAAACGGAACCCTTATTCGTCATATCTGTCTGTCTGTCTGTCTGTCCGTCCGTATGTCACAGCCATTTTTTTCCGAAACTATAAGAACTACACTGTTGAAACTTGGTAAGTAGATGTATTCTGTGAACCGCATTAAGATTTTCTTACAAAAATAGAAAAATACAATAAATTTTGGGGGTAGAATACATACTTAGAATTGAAACACAAAAATTTTTTTTCATCTAACCCATACGTGTGGGGTATCTAAATTATTATATGGATAGGTCTTCAAAAATGATATTGAGGTCTGTAATATCATTTTTTTCTAAACTGAATAGTTTGCGCGAGAGACACTTCCAAAATGGTAAATTGTGTGTCCCCCCCCCCCCCTGTAACTTCTAAAATAAGAGAATGATAAAACTATAAAATATATATGATGTACATTACCATGCAAACTTCCACCGAAAATTGATTTGAACGAGATCTAGTAAGTAGTTTTTTTAATCAATCAAATAAATATTATAAATGCGAAAGTTTGGTTGGATGGATGGATGGATGTATGGATGCATGGATGTATGGATGTATGGATGTTTGTTACTCAATCACGCGCCAACGGCTGCACGGATCTGGCTGAAATTTGGCACAGAGATAGAATATAGTCTGGAATAGCACATAGGCTACTTTTTATCCCGGAAAATTAAGGAGTTCCCGCGGGAACCAAAAAACCTCAATCCACGCGGACGTAGTCGCGGACATAAGCTAGTAAAACGTCATCAATCGTAAACCGCTATTTACCTTTCATTCAATCAACTCAAATATTTAAAATAAAAATATTTTTAATAATTTAAAACTTACTACAGGTTTGTACGGAACCCTCGGTGCGCGAGTCCGACCCGCACTTGGCCGGTTTTTTTTAATATTAATTTATTTGTTTGTGGACCTCTTGTTTGACCCCTATTTCGTGATAAAATTTTGCTCTGCTTCTAAGTTTGTGAGTTCATGGGCCCTATTTCGGGATTTTTTAATAGCGATAAGTTTTTACAGCGTTTTTTGATTATTTATTAATAAATACCAAAATTATTTAAAAGGTGTTGATTATTTAAAATTATTTTATTGTTTTTAGTTTTTAATTTAGTTTTTAATTTAGATTTAATTTAGATTTTAATTTTATATACTTATAATATATTCAACATTTGTTTAAAAGGTTTAATAATTAATATTTTAAAGGATAAATATATTTTTTTAATTAAAATAATCAATAAAAAAAGATGTAAGAGTGAAATTCAGCCTAATAACAGTAAATACAACTTTTATTAGGTACTTACCTACTTGAAACTAAAAATTAAAACAAAGCTCATCTCTTTTGTTTAAAACTTTGGTTTATTATAGAATATTAATAATAAATTCCGTTACAAGTGGTACAAGTATAACAAAATAGACTGTCCCTTGGTTTGTGATATTGATTACTAGATGATTCCCGCGACTTCGTCTGCGTGGATTCATGTTTTTGGATTCCCGCGGGAACTCTTCAATTTTCCGGGATAAAAAGTAGCCTATGTCCTTCCCCGGGATGTAAACTATCTCTGTACCAAATTTCATCAAAATCGGTTGAGTAGTTAGGCCGTGAAAGCGTAGCAGACAGACAGACAGACAGACAGACACACTTTCGCATTTATAATATTAAGTATGGATTGGGAATTCCCGCTTTTAATTTTGTAGATCATTTTAAAATTATGTAAATTAACTATTAACTACTCCATATATGATAAATATATACAAATATACCTAAAATGAAAAGAATAACTAACAAAATTAAGCTGGATGTACCTGTGCGAATTTATCTCTAAAATGTAAATTCCAGGTCACTTTCAAACTCGAATTATAAGAATTCTAGTGAACAAAACATGTAACGAATTTAGCTCCCAAGAAACTTAATTAAATACATTATTTATTTTTTAATTTACATTATCTTAATCCATACTAAAATTATAAAATTTGATGAAATTTGGTACAGAGATAGGTTGTATCCCGGGGAAGGACATAGGCTTCTTTTTATCCCGGAAAATTCAAAGGTTCTCGCGGGAATCAAAAAAATTATCTGTTCAACTGATTTTAATGAAATTTGGTTCAAGGGTAGGTTGTATCCCGGGAAAGGACATAGGCTACTTTCTATCCCGGAAAATTCAAGAATTCCCGCGGGAATCGGAATAAATTGGTCCACGCGGACGAAGTCGCGGGAATCATCTATTTATTATATAAATGCACAAGCTACAAAAATGTATCTTGAATACCCCTAATCCGGTATTGTCACGAACTAAGGGACACACGAAAAATAAAATGACCGCTAGGTACTTCGTGAGTCGATTTATCGCAATTTTGAAGGAATTCTTTGTTTTTATATAACTTTTTCCGAGTCAAATCGATTGCTAAGATACACATAAAAGCCTTAATCAAAGTTTTATTCAAATGGACTTAGCCATGCCTTTCTATAAGCTTTAGAAATACGGTGACGATTAATAAAAGCGAGGCCCGCAGCTGTTTGTGGCCGTCTGAGAGTTTCGAGGGTCGTATTGCTTTCAGTTTAGCAGCCAAAATGTTGGTACTTGATTTTTTGGTTTAAATGATAGAGATTGTATAGAAATGTATAATTTAAATAAATAATATTTAAATTGCTTATTTATTGCTCCAGAAACAAAACTCACGAAATCACGTACTATCACGAAATAGGGGCCCATTACCTTACTCCTTAAAATGACACCTTAATTGATTTAGGTAGGTATATCCGTGTCCAACAATTTAATATTCAACTAGCGATTCAAGCGAAATCGGCCTAAATAGTTTGCTGTCTATCAAGATTCCAGCTTTTAGACCCTAGACGTGGTCGGAGGCTTCGGTCGTGGCTTGTAAGCTGTCCTGTAACCTGTTACGCAGGGATTCAGACCTGTCATTTTAGTTCAGTTTGATTAGAGATGTACCTACATCATCGAAATAGAATGAGTACCTATAGGTACTAAAATTCTACATCAATGACCTACATTGTAAAGAATTTCAAGTGTTTAGGCTCTTTAGAAAAGCATATCTACCATAATATCTCTACGTCGTCTATCGTCCCCCTGGGACGTGAGTGCATTGGGAGATATTTTTCCCATAATATGATCACGACATTGTATGGAATTCACGACTACCTTAAAACTAAGATGGTCGAATACAGAACCTTATTTTTCAAGTCGGTTATAAAACTTCCACTCGGCCTGCAGAACGTTAACGTCACGTTAAGAGCTTCGCTATGCCGTCGGTCCAGCGCCTGACCCCTCACCGGTCGTGTCGGATTTTCCGTCCTATCGGGCTATGAAAGTAAAGGAACAAAGAGTGCACCTGTGTATGCGCACACACTTGTGCACTATAATATCTCCCGCGCAGATGGCTAATCTCTCAGGAGATAGGCCGCCGTGACCGAAATTCGGTCGGGAGGACATTTAAAAAAATAAATTTAATCCTTAGCTTCCACTAACGTGGAATGAACGCGACTTCTGTCTTTGGCACACCGAACTCAGCTAAGAACAGGTTTTCAGGTATAGCCTGAGCCATAATTGAGAACGTATTTTTAGCTGATGTTCGTTTATTAATAGGGGCCTGACTGCACTACCAGGTGAGATCGCAGTCAAGGGCTAACTTGTAAACAAAAAAAAACATTGTCACTTAAAAAGCTATTTGAATAACAAAAGTGCAGCGTCCGCCGCGTACTAAGTAACCTGCCTTACCTAGCCCCGATTGTTGATTCAGCGTAAGAACTGTAAACTATCATGTGCAGAATACCCCAAAAGTTTTCGAGTGACATCACGTAAGTATTGCGAAATCGCTACAGGTAGCTTAAATACCACCTACTCCGTTCCTGAGAACCATCCAAAGAGAGTAGAGATAACTCTATCTACTCTCGGACATAAGAGATCATAGAGAATAAGACAGTTGATGATAGCCAAGGATCCATGGATATTTCCTTTCCGTTTGCCGTGGAGACCCTGGAGCCTTGATTTCACCACGGTTGGTTGCCTCGGCTGGTGACGGGAGGGCTGGCTCATTATTTCCGCATATGATAAGCTTGGCTGTTCAGCGTGGAAATGAAGTCGCCATCCAACGTTCTTGCCACCATTTCGTGCAGGCATGCCGCATGATAAGGTTAGAATAGGCTAGCTAACTAAGTCCTTTTGTAACGTTTTCAATCAAAAAAGATAACTTACAGTCCCACCAAATTATCTGGCCCGGTGGCCAAAATTTGAAACTACATAATTTTAATCACTGTTTATTTTTTAAGCTATTGCATAGCTTCTATCGCGGGCCTTGAGCGTGGAGACCGAATCCAGAAATTCCGTAACGAAAAAAAACCTAACACTTTGGTTGCTATGACTACTTGTGTTGTTGACTTCAAGTATTGAAAATAAAAAGACTATTTTTATGAAAAGATGATTTTGGTTGCTCTGAATACTTGTGTTGTTGACTTTAAGTTGTTGAAAATATAAAGGCGAAATAATTTTAGAGAATTATGTTTTCAATAACATAATTCTTTAAAATTATTTCGCCTTTATATTTATTATCAATACTTGATACAACAACACAAGTAGTCGTAGCAACCAAAGTGTTAGGTAAGTTGATAAAAAATGCTATGCAATAGCTTTACCGCGGCAGTCTCCGAGTGCCACACGTCTTTTTTTTGTTTTTACTTTATTTTTAATGAGTATAATAAAATGTGAGCAGCTACGCTGTCACCGGGTCAGATAAGGTTGTAGGACTATATAATACCTACTCTAGATATTTTAATTAAAAGTACCTAAGTATTATAAAAGAAAGTGATATCTAGCCGTGGCGTTGCGTTCGCATTCCTTACGTAATACGGGGCACATTTCTTAAAAATTAATCATTCTGATCATACGTCGAAGTGAAAGATGTCGGCGCAAAACGGATGCCAGGCTCCGTGATTTGATTCATAAAACAAGGGGCCTATGGTAGAGCACTGATTTAGATTTTAGACCAACAGCTGATTGGGCTTTTAATCGATAGCTATGACCTACATAGGTACTTGTATGCACTTATCTTACTTTTTAACCGACTTCCAAAAAAGGAGGAGGTTCTCAATTCGGCGCGTATGTTTTTTTTTTTTTAAATGTATGTTACCGTATATCTCCGTGGTTTCCAAACCGATTCGAAAATTTTTTTTTCAGTGATTAGAGGAAGCACGCGAGATGGTCCCATAAAAAATTCTGACTCCAAATCCTCAATCCTGATGCTGTAGGTATACCTACGACTCAAAACTAGGAAGTTAGGAAGTTTTGATGGTGAATTCATATAGTAGGTATAAAGTCACGTGTATACGATTCAACTCTGAGTCACAACTCCTCAACCCTGATGCAGGGTACAGAACTCCTTAAAAATAGCGACTTAGGATTTTTTTTATGGTGATTTCATATGTTGAAGTCGGGCGAGTTTATCAAACATAGTACAAAGTTGACGCGTCAGGCTCGCCCGACTTCAACATAGTGTGTAGAAATCAAAATTATTTTTTACTTTGCAGTGGCTTTAGAAGTCGGTTTTTTGGAAAGAATTTTTTTTAGTTTATATGCTTAAGTTTAGGGTCTGTTTCACATTCGCCAAGTAAACCTTATCTGACTGATTATAGGTACCTACTTGACGTTTTGAAAGATTATAGAAATGGAGAAGTTTCATGATGTTGTGAATATCATATTTAACACAACGGAAGTAAAATAGAGTTTAGAAAACTAATAAATCCGTGTTTTTTTTTAAATCCATCAATAAATGACTTAGACTTTGAGTATTTAAAAGTTTAATTACTTAATGTACACCGATTGCTGTTTCTTACTCGAGTGAAAAATGTTGTGAGTGAGTTTTAATACTTAGCCGAGATTTAATACTTCAAAATGATCTTTACACACAAATTAAGTTCTTTTAATTCAATTAAGTCACGTTAAGTCCATTTATTTCTTTTATTCGGCTTTATAAATTCGGTTGAAAGGTTCGTGTGACGTCACACAACCGCACTTGCACGCGCAACTTTAAAGTTTCATAACTTTTTCATTTGTTGAGATATTTTAATGATTCATTCATAATTTTTTGTTTTATTTTGTCTTAATTTTATGTATATAGTCCGTCAAACTTATCTGACCCGGTGACAGCGTCACTAGTTTATATCCATACTAATATTATAAATGCGTAAGTGTGTCTGTCTGTCTGTCTGCTACGCTTTCAAGGCCCGTCTGCTCAACCCATTTTGATGAAATTTGGTACAGGGATAGGTTGTATACCGGGGAAGGACATAGGCTACCTTTTATCCCGGAAAATTCAAGAGTTCCCGCGGGAATCAAAAAAAAATCTCAACCGATTTTGATGTAAGTATACTATTTACCTATAAATGCGTAAGTGTGTCTGTCTGTCTGTCTGTCTGTCTGTCTGCTACGCTTTCACGGTCCATCTATTCAACCGATTTTGATGAAACTTGGTACAGGGATAGGTTGTATCCCGGGGAAGGACATAGGCTACTTTTTATCCCGGAAAATTTAAGAGTTCCCGCGGGAATAAAACTTAATCCACGCGGACGAAGTCGCGGGATTCATCTGGTGAAAAATAAATAATTTAATATAAAAAATTCTTTATAAACAACCGACTTCAAACTCCCGCGCCAACTTTACAACAACAAGCACACGCTATACAAAGTACTTATTTTATTGTTGATATTTTAAAAACCGCTCGACCGATTTCGATAAAATCGATATGGGACCACATGGAAAGTATGCCGTTTCAAATAAAAAAAGAATCATCCAAATCGGTCCACCCAGTCAAAAGTTCTGAGGTAACAAACATAAAAAAAAAAACAGTCGAATTGAGAACCTCCTCCTTTTTTAGAAGTCGGTTGAAAATAAAAAAAATTGTTCCAATTTTGGCCACCGGGCCAGATGAGTTTGACGGACCAGCCTTCATTGGGACCAGGTTCCGTTGGGAGTTGGGACCTAATATTATGTCCCAACGGTACTTGCAATAATTGCAGCAGAGATTTTCATTCCCTGTTTTTTATGAGTTTCCCACTATTTCAAAGTTTACCTAATGGACCTCCTCTAGGTATTGGTTTGACCAGTTTTCCATCGACCGACATTCCACTATTTATCAAGTATTTTCTTTCTCTGTTCGCACAATATCCCAAATATCCCGTACTATCGCCATCACCTGAGAATTATTTCCCTATACCCGGAGAGTCGATGGCAAGTTTCCCATAAATCCTTATTCGTAACTAGTTAGTGGACCCTGGACTGCCCTGAACCTAGAACCCCATTACAGCGCCAACTATCGGGTCCAATTAATATAAGCCATCCCGGGCACCACTCAATTACACACAAAAAATTTCATCCAAATCGGTCAAGCCGTTTCTGAGTTTTAGCGAGACTAACGAACAGCAATTCATTTTTAACCGACTTCCAAAAAAGGAGGAGGTTCTCAATTTGGCACGTATCTTCATTATAATTATTATATTAAGTATAAGAAGAAGAAGATTGTGTCAGGCCAGTAAATATGGAGTTGGAGAATAATCTTAATTCTTAGGACTTAGGGCCCTTAAATAAGGACCTTTTATCTTAAATTCACCATACAATAGAGTGAGCAACTTACGTAAGTGATTTCCATTAGCAGCTAAAGCTCCATACAGGAGATACCCACAAAAAAAATTTCTTCAAATCCCAAAAGTAAGATATGCCTTGATTCTTCATCCAATCCACCTTAATTAGAAAATAGGCTATAGAAATCTCTGGCACAGCTTTCTCTTATCCAAAAATATATTAAAGCTTAGTGCAATGATAACCATCGTTCGTCACATATCCCTTATCTAATTAGAAGGCGTTAAAACTTAGTGACAGTTTTCCAATACAGTGTTGCCTCCCAATTAGAATGTACCACGGGCGTATCGCACATGTATCGCCAATGTTACCACCAATGCACATTGATCCATCACGTCACGTATTAATGCTCGTATATAAACTCAGTCCTGGACTTCCCTAACATACATTGTGACCGTATAACGGACGGCAGTCGGACGAATCTGCCGTCAAAGAGTGACAGAACAAAAGTGCAATATGTTTAAATTAATAGTGATATTGTCGATAGCGGCATACGCCAGTGGCCAATACTCGGCTTCAAGACTAGTGAGGAACATTTACAATGAATGTTTGAGTCAATATTCCGTGGAGTGTGTGAAACCCAAGACGCTCGAATGGATTTCTCGTGTGTCGAACGATGAAGAGATCAAAATTACGGACAATCTGTCGATCGTCAGGCAAGCTACGCTGGAGGCTGAAGCTGTCGATCCCAGAATGGCGAAGGACCCTGCTTATGCGATCATTGATTCGGTGGATAAATTCCTCCAGACTCATTCAGTAAGGGTGAAAGTACCTGAAGAAATTGCCAGCAGTGCCGCTTCGGAATATGTGCCAAGGTCGCTCCTTACCGACCTCCCGTCTGAATTGGACATGCCTTTGGACGGCGAAGAGGAAGTAGAAACATTCGAAGGAAGGAAGAAGAAGATCAAGCTCCCCAAGCCTTTGAGGATTAAGAGCAGTGCGTTATTCAACTGTCAAAGCTTTGTATAAACTTTGTGATGCGTTTCTAATACTCTTAATTTTTCCAGAACACGGATTCATCAAGAAGGTGCTGCTTCCATTCCTCCTCGGTTTGAAGTTCAAGGCTTCCGTTTTGGTGCCTCTTGCGCTAGCCCTCATTGCCTTGAAAACATGGAAAGCTCTGACACTTGGCCTCATCTCTCTTGTTCTATCTGGTAAATTATCATCTGCGTCCCTTCAATTTCTAGATTAAGTAAAAGCAACCAGCAATTTTTGAAGTCTAATGAATAGTCAAAATAGAAACCAAAACATGAAGGAAGGTCACATTTTAAGCAAAACTACCTTGCAATCACTCTGTTTACAAACATCTAAACCCTGTCATTCTCATAGATTTCCTAATCATGAAATAAAATTGCCTCCAGCTACCCCATTCTAATACATTCTCAATTTACAGGTGCTATGGTGATCTTCAAGTTCACAAAACCCAAGGTTGTAAACTACGAAGTCATCCACTACCCACAGCACCACGTAGAACACCATGTAGACCACCACGCTCCCGCCTGGGACTCCCATGGACCTTACCAGGCGAGGTCCTACGAAGATGCTCACGAAATCGCCTACTCTGGACAAATATAACATGATAAATTTATTTGATAGGACGGACCAATGATTAATTTATTTATTTAATTTATTTATTGCTAATGTAAATAAATCTTTATTATTTAAGAGTCAATTTAAACATAGGGGTGTTTTATTACCAATCATGTCATCATTGTCACCGATACAAATATCCTAACCACCTGGGCGCAAATTATATATCTGCTATCCTTCACACCCGATTATTCCTTCCACAAATATGCAAATAGAGGAGTCAGCTTCGATAAGGATATTTACACCTTAATAGTATTTAATCCGGAAATACATTTATGGTTATTCAGGTTCTGAAAATATAAATGAGCAGAAAATAACCGTCTTGCATTTATAGGGGACAGAATATCGCTTGTGTTACTCTCATATAAACAAGCAAAAAATCTGGATTACATGATCGCATTTTTTTGGAAAAGGTGTTCCTAGAAAGTGAAACCACACAAATAGACGTACTTGTATAAATGATTGATAAGACAGAGCTTTCAAGACGTGTGACCAGATTCTTTAAACAGGCACTTACAAATTCAACGACACGTTAAACGGTTTTACGAGTTACAAACAATTTATATTATGTTATTTAGCCACTTTGCTACTTCAAAGCAAGAAGATAAGCTTATGGTTTGATTCCACCAGTATGAGGCACTGTGATGCATAGTGTACGGCACAAATGTTCCTCTCGGTGGACTCGCACAAGGAAATAGTTTCAGTGTTTATCTGCTCATCCATAGGGCACTCGAGATGAAAATATACGAGCACAAGTGTGCACGTATATTTTCGTATGCGTACGTATACGTTTGTGTGGAATAGCACCATTATAAATACCACATCTGAGGAAGTTGGCTCAAATCTGTACACTTTTACCGAAGCCAAAAGCACAAAAGCTATATAAAAATTTTTTTGCTTCTACTCACCCAAGAATCAAAAGTTCTCATCTAGAAATTTATCCAACTTTAATTGGGTTAATCAAATGTGCAAATATATCGAACCTTTCATCCAAAATTAAACCAACAAACATGTTAAAATTATTTTACTATTACAGTTTCCTCGATATCGTATGGCACTTTGTCGTTTACATTTCTGAAACCTTTGAAATTCCTATTTGTTTCAGCAGTTTTCTTTACATGCCTTCTGTTTATAAAATTTTCTGATTTGTTAACGTTACTACTGAGTTGTTGCAATTGTATTGTATTAGTTTGATCCATGTCATCATTAAATATATCACTATCATCATTTTTTTCCAAATCAGTATCAATTTGATTCATAGAAACTAATTCGCTGAGAAAGTGTCCTTGATTGAAATTTTCCGGTGTCCCATCCTCTATACATAAGGGGCGTATTGCTTTGTGTGTTGCATGATTGATGAGTTCTTCGTTTTTCAATTTGGTATTCGTATTGTTTTCTTTCTCTCTACTTTCATGACTTTCATTTATATTGAAATTCAAGGCAGTGCGACGCTGATCCGGTCTCGGTAAAAGTATATGATTAGAGAACTTTTTGAATACATTGGAATGCTTTAGAGGATTCATTTTGTAAATGCTCAACAGCACGTTGAAGTTTTCTGTGTTGCCTCTTTTTGATCTGCTATTAGCTCTAGCTGTTTTAGGTATAAATATCTGTAAAAAACGAGTAATCATTATTAGATTAGAACAATCTCATCATGAGTGACAAACGTTGCCGTGCGCGACATAACACACTAGCTGATGCCCGCGACTTCGTCCGCGTGGTTTAAGTTTTTTTGATTCCTGCGGGAACTCCTTATCCGGGATAAAAAGTAGCCTATGTCACTCTCCAGGTCCTCAACTATACCCATGCCAAATCACGTCTATCTGTTGCTCCGTTGCGGCGTGATTAAAGGACAAACCAACAAACAAACACACGTTCGCATTTATAATATTAGTATGATTTCATTTCTTTTATAAGGAACACGTTGAACACGACGTTAGTACCTATGTAAACGCGATTTCATAGAAGTTTGTGACCGTTTTGCCGCGTGTGTGACGTCTTTTTTTTTCTAATGTGTATGTACATGATGATGATGTAAGATGTAATAGACTAGCACCTGGATAAACAGGTGCTAGTATATTACATAACATAAACATAGTACTTATTTTATTGTTGATATTTTAAAAACGGCTCAACCGATTTCGATAAAATGTATATGGGACCACTTGGGAAGCCCTTTCAAATGAAAAAAGGATCATCTAAATCGGTCCACCCAGTCAAAAGTTCTGAGGTAACAAACATAAAAAAAAAATACAGTCGAATCGAGAACCTCCTCCTTTTTTTGAAGTCGGTTGAAAAGTGGTTCTTACCAATATTAGTGAAATTATGGAAGCGATTAATGGATCGGTTTTCATACTATTATATTAAACACTGTTGCGTTTTTAGAATCAAGGTAGGTAAGGTATACAAACGATAGCTTTGTTACTGAAAATGTTTATAAACGCCCAGTTTCAGCTAGTGCTGTAGGTAGTAGGTAACTAGGACTTACTAATGAGGTGCTACTCAACTATCGATCTAGAATTACTAGAAGACCCCCGAGACTTAGGTTTTTTAAAAATCAAGTAACCCTCTGAATTTTCGTAACTATAAAAAGAAGTCCGTAATATTTATTAGATATTTTTTTAAAGTAGGTACTAGCTGATGCCCGCGACTTCGTCCGCGTGGCTTGATGAGGTTTTTTTTTGTCCCGCGGAAATTCTTTCATAATTATGATTCCGGGATTTTAATCCCGGAATCTGAAAGAATTTCCGCGGGACAACATCGCGCGGGGGTTATAGTCTGGAATAACATAGACTACTTTTAAGTAGTCTATGTTATTGCAGACTATAGTTATAATATATTTTAATATCTCTGTGCCAAATTTCATCCAGATCCGTTCAGCCGTTCTGGCGTGATCCATCCATCCATCCATCTATCAATACTTTCGCAATTATAATATTAGATATAGAGTTTACAAGTTAAAAAACCGGCCAAGTGCGAGTCGGACTCGCGCACCGAGGGTTCCGTACTCCAGAAGTAGGTATAATTACCTTTGTTAATGAACCGCAAAACTAACTTTGTTTGTAGAGGTTTACTGTTAATATCAAAAAATTACGTTTGTTGTATGGGAGCCCCCCTTTAATATTTACTTTATTGATATTTAATTATTTATTTTGAAAGGTAATATACAAGTTAATATTCTGTGAAAATTTGAACCGTCTACCTGTTACCGTTTTTAATATTGAGCAAAAAAATACGAAAAAAACACGTTTATTGTATGGGGACCCCCCTCAATATATATATTTTTTTAATTTTTAGTATTTGTTGTTATAGCGGCAACGGAAATACATCATTTGTGAAAATTTCAGCTTTCTAGCTATCACGGTCTATGAGATACAGCCTGGAGACAGACAGACAGACAGACGGCGGAGTCTTAGTAATAGGGTCCCGTTTTTACCCTTTGGGTACGGAACCCTAAAAAGATGATAAAAAAATAATTGTACCTGGAACACGTCACTCCTTATGAGTAACCCCCCTCTTTAAATTATAGATTGTAAGGGCCCCCGGTAAAAAGAAGGTGACAGCAGAGGGAATGTATGTACACATGGTTACTCACTCTCCTACAGCGCGGGCAACGAAAGGTTGACTGACGAACCAACTGCGCGGAGAGACGGACACCTCCGCCACTCGCCGATCCTTAAATAGACCCTTCCTAAAGCACAATCCTCTTACGCTAGATGTCTAACAAGCCATAGAATTTTTTTTTTTTTTTTTTATGCACTACAAGTTAGCCCTTGACTGCGATCTCACCTGATGGTAAGTGATGATGCAGTCTAAGATGGTAGCGGGCTAACCTGTTAGGGGCATGGCAGTTATATTAAACCCATACCCCTATACGGTTTCTACACGGCATCGTACCGGAACGCTAAATCGCTTGGCGGCACGTCTTTGCCGGTAGGGTGGTAACTAGCCACGGCCGAAGCCTCCCACCAGGCCAGACCAGGGAAAATTCAGAAATTATAAATTTCCAAATTGACCCTGCCGGGGATCGAACCCGGGACCTCCGCACGTTAAGGCAACAGCGCTACACACTGCGCCACGGAGGTCGTCAAAAATTAAAGTTATTGTAATATTTTGAAATCAAAATTCCTAACATTCCGCATCAAGAAACAATGATGGAAAACACGCGAAAAGGAAAAAGTACTGAATAAGCAAACAAATAACGATGTTACCATGTATAGCGTAATTCCAATTTTTCAGGGAGAAAAATTGGAATTTATTAGTGAATTAGTTACTAATAGGGATGATGCCTATGTCAAAAATAAATTATTTCTTACTGATTAATAAATAGAGGGTCTTCCAATAATATTGTGCTGTATCATGAGTCCCTGATCAGCATCTAGGTTTAAAGTGCTAGTCAAGACAAATCAAAAGAGTCCAAACACGACGGGTTTACGATGAGAACTTGAGGAGTTCCTATGACCACTTACCAAATCACAATTGCAGTTCAGCTTGGTTGTCTATGGTCCTAAAATATATCTAAGAACCTTCTCACGAACTATACGTACCTATCTAATGCAAAAAACGGCATCGCAATCGGCCCAGTACTTTTTGAGAAAAATGGTAACATATTGAAAAATTAAAATCGTAGGCTCAGATAGGTCGTCTATGGACCTAAAACATATCTAAGAACCTTGCCAGAAGTTATGCTTATCTAATGCAAAAAACCGCATATTAATCGGTCCAGTAGTTTTTCAGGAAAATGGTAACAAAAAAGTGCTCAAACAAACACACAAACACACAACCTCTTAAGGCAAACGCATATACTGTCTCCGTTCCGTCGTGGGTAATAACTTCACCCATCCATAGCGTTAATGTTATAAATGCGAAAGTGTGTCTGTCTTTCTGTCAGCTTTCATGGCCATCTGTTCAACCGGTTTTGATGAAATTGGGTGCCATTGGTGGATCCTTGTGCACTCCAGAGTGCTATTCGATCCACTGGTGGATCCAAAAAGTGGATATCCTAGTGGATTGAGGGATTTGGTGAAGTACATAGGCTAATTTTATACCGGTAAGTCAAAGAGTTCACCCGGGACCACAATTAAATCCACGCGGACTAAGTCATCTAGTCCATCCATATCCATACTTCCATACTAATATTATAAATGCGAAAGTGTGTCTGTCGGTCTGTCTGTCTGCTACGCTTTCACGGCCCATCTGTTCAACCGATTTTGATGAAATTTGGTACAGGGATACGTTGTATCCCGGGGGAGGACATAGGCTACTTTTATTAAAATTACCCACGGAAATTTAAATGACAGCTATAGAGACCTAACAATGACCTAAGAATGACAGCTATAGATCGCAATCACCTCTGATTGGTTAACATTTTTCCACTATTGGACAAAATCCATTGACGCAGCAAAAATACCATAAATTCAGCCAATCAAAACAATTGAGACTGTAACAATGATTGATGCAGGTTTTAAGACAGACACACTTTCGCATTTTATAATATTACTTAGGATTACGTATGGATTCTAATAAATTTTCAGTTAAACGTAGCTTGAAGTAGGCCACACTTGTAAAACTGATCGTTAATAAAAAGGCCTGTAAGATCAAAGATGGCACAAAATCTTAGAAGTTAGATGTCTTCATTCTGCACCCTCCAAGTCATTAGGTAACAAAATGGAGTTAATCTGGTAAGTTGTACCTATTTACTACGCCACTAATTGTTACACCAGTTTTCGCACGCTAGATACGAGGAAGTACTTAATATCATACTAATACAGCTATTATAAATGCGAAAGTGTGTTTGTTTGTTGGTTTGTACATCAATCACGCCGCAACGGAGCAACGGATCGACGTGATTTTTGGCATGGGTATAGTAGAGGACCAGAGTGACATAGGCTATTCTATTTTATCCCAGAAAACTAATGAGTTCCCGCGGGAATCAAAAAACTTAAACCTCGCGGACGAAGTCGCGGGCATCAGCTAGTGTAGAATAATTTTACTTACGAATTACTATTTTTAGGAGGTAGTATAGAGAAAATAAACTTCATACCTATCTTATTAGGTACTATCCATACCCAAATTATAAATGCGAAAGTGTGTCTGTCTGTCTGTCTGCTACGCTTTTACGGCCCAACCGTTCAACTGATTTTGATAGAATTTGGTACAGTGATAGTGTATCCCGGGGAAGGACATAGGCTACATTTTATCCCGGAAAATCAACGAGTTCCCGCGGGAATTAAAAAAACTTAATCCACGCGGACGAAATCGTGGGCATCATCTAGTTATAATATAGTTATCCATACTAATATAATAAACTAGCTGATGCCCGCGACTTCGTCCGCGTGGTTTAAGATTTTTGTTATTCCCGCGGGAACTCCTTAATTTTCCGGGATAAAAAGTAGCCTATGTCACTCTCCAGGTCCTCAACTATACCCATGCCAAAAATCACGTCAATCCGTTGCTCCGTTGCGGCGTGATTGAAGGACAAACCAACAAACCAACAAACCAACAAACCAACAAACAAAGTGACTTTCGCATTTATAATATTATAGTATAAGTATATATAGTATATAGTATGATGATGCGTAAGTGTGTCTGTCTGTCTGTTTGCTACGCTTTCACGGCCCAACTACTTAACCGATTTTGATGAAATTTGGTACAGAGATAGGTTACATCCCGGGGAAGGACAGAGGCTACTTTTTATCCCGGAAAATTTAAGAGTTCCCGCGGGAATCAAAAAACATCAATCCACGCGGACGAAGTCGCGGGAATCATCTAGTCACTAAAATATTGATAGGTTTAAATTATGTAAGTAGGTAGGTACTGTTCTATAATGAACTCGATGATGCCCGCGAATTTACGTGGACGTTAACTAAATTTTTTGATCCTATGTCCTTCCCCGGGATAAAACCTAGGTACCTCTATAGCAAATTTCATCAAAATCGGTTGAAAAGATGGGCCGTTAAAGCGTAGCAGACATTCCTACAGACAGCTGACAGACAGACTTTCGCATTTATAATATTAAGTATCTTTATCTACGGATGGATTTCTCTTTGATGTGTGTTGGTTAATAAAGATTTATTTATTTATCATTTTCTTTAGGTACAGTGCAGTTGCAATACATTTAATAAGCAATTGTCAATTTGGATTATGTCGGACACGTTGGGTAAACTGGCAAGCGCCATGGGTTGAGAAGCTATACGACCCTACCCGGTACAGAGCTCCACCCCCGCGGTGGTATAAGGGTCATGAGCTCCCGAAAGTGTATGAATCACCTGATTGGAGATTAACCGAGGACCCAAATCCACCTCATATTAAAGGAGACTTTTTTAGAGAAGAAAACAGGGCTTACCGCTTATCCCCTAGTTGGAAAATGATAAAGCCATGGCATAAACTAAGACCTGACGTAAGTATTCCAGTACCACTGTACCAAATCCATCTTTTATTAAAGGAGACTTTGAAAGACTGAGGAGACTATGAGAGAAGAAAACAGGGTTTAGTTACTGGTTATCCCTTAGTTGGAAAAGGATAGCGCTATGGCATAAACTGAGACCTGACGTAAGTATGCCAGTGCCACTGTACCAAATCCATCTTTTCTTTTTTATTCATTACTAGCGGTCCGCGCCGGCTTCGTCCGTGGCACATATATAGCCTATAGCACTCAGGGATCACGTACATATCCAACGGTGAAAGAATTTTTGAAATCGGTCCAGTAGTTCCTGAGATTAGCGCGTTCAAACAACCATACTCTTCAGCTTTATAATATTAGTATAGATAGACTTACGCTTGACCATAATCACACCTGATGGAAAGTGATGCTGTGGCCTAAGATGGGACGCGCTTGCCCAGAAGATGCCTATTCACTCTTGATTTAAAGATAAGGATTGTAATTTGTGGGAAACACAGTTTTTGGTAGTGTTCCAGACCCTAGCCATGCGAATAAGGAATGAAGACGCAAACTAAAGGAGGCTTTTTAAGAGAAGAAACCTACTATAGGGCTTACCTAAGCGGTAAGCCCTGTTTCTTCCCCTAGTTGGAAAATTATAGCACCATGGCATAAACTGAGACCTGACGTATTGTATGCCAGCACCACTACTAAGATGGTAGCAGCGGCTAACTTATCAGGGGTATGGTAGTTATATTAAACCCATACCCCTAGTCAGTTTCAACACGGCATCGTACCGGAACGCCGAACAACAGCGCTCAACACTGCGTAAGGGAGGTCTTCAAGTATATTTTACACTAGCCGATGCCCGCGATTGAGGTTTTTTAGTTGCCTTTAATTTTCCGGGATAAAAAGTACCCTATGTGTTATCCCAGGTTATAATCTATGTCTATGAATCAGCTTAAGCTCTAATATTTTATCAAAAATCAATATTTCAATTCACCTAAGATCCCGGACGGGAATGGAAATTTTGCCATACAAATTTCAGTTCTCGCCCAGCACATCCAAGCATCTCTTCTCCGGTTCGAAACCACCACTATGATATGTTAGCATGGATTTTTAGTATTTCATTTAATTCTAGGAAAATATGCATTACTCGGGTTGCTACTGTACCACAGTGTTCAAGCGGCTCACCCCACTGGCCGGCTGCGCCGTGATCACGACCCGCCACGTCCTCACCACCGCTACCTCCACCTACCTCATACTCCGCGACCGCCAGCACTACAAGGTCTTGGAGAATATACTAGGCGTGTGGTACGATACAAACCACGACACCTTAAACAGTTCCATGTACTTAACACCGGCGAGGATACATTACCACCCTCAGGTCAGAACACTTCTTCTTTCTTTCTGAATTTTCTGATCCCCCGATTGTGTAAGGAAATCGTAATGGTAATCGTTTGTCAAAAAGTTAATTCAATTTGCTTAAGTGTTTAAGGAGTTGACAGACAGACAGACAGACGGACAGACAGACGGACCGACAGACAGACGGACAACGAAGTGATCCAAGGGTTCCTTTTTTTTTCTTGAGGTATGGAACCCTAAAAACACTTCTTACACGCTTTTTCCAACAAACAAATCATCCTTGTTTCAGTGGCACTACCCGGAGCAAGTTAACCGTTCGCACCCGTTTTCGTTCACATTTGACCTTTCAGTCTGGGCTTCAACATACACCATCTTTGGGTGGTATTTCAACTCTAATAGCGCACAAACTTGCTTGAGAGCGACGTCGCATCCGTAAGTTACTACTTAATATCCTACTTACCACCAAAACATTCACATATTGCATAGTGCTAAAAAAAAAATAGAGTGTGGCTGTGTTATGGACAGTGCCGTTTGTTGTACGTGAATACGTCTCGTAACGGCCAACGGGTAATAGTTTATATTATATAAAATATTATTATTTATGTATGTCATAATCATAAGAAGTCCTCCGGGTTTACATGTAGATTTTGACGAGAGCTGACGATTGAAACTTGAATGAACGTCGTAGCTTCACCGAGCCGAATGTTTTACAATAATGGAAATCTCGATACGCATATAAAAGCAGCAGAATGACCTTCAAAATGGCGGGCTTTCCCCTCCGCCGCGCGCGATGTGTTCAGCTATAGTTATGTCATCGTAAGATTGCAAAAAAATGTAATCCAACTAGCGATATTGTAAACTGTCGACAGATTGTGAACCGTTCAATGTTCCGAGTGTAAATTTTTTAAATGTAAATTTTTTAAATATTGTAGGTTAGGTTAGGGTTCGCCATAATAATTAGGTTTTATCGGGTTAATATACCTAACAGATAACAATCTACTGAAAAATAATGCGTTAAATTGATTACAATTTAACGCATTATTTTCGCGATTAATCTAACGAGCGATATTGTAAATTATCAACAGATTACTGTTGACAATTTACAATATCGCTCGTTAGATTACAATCCAACGGCCTTTGCAATCTTATCGATGACAGAAATAAAGTGATAGATAGTGATAGATAGAAAGTGTCCGACCTGCGCGCCGGGGACATGGATATTTATGTTCTATCCTAAACTAACCTATCTTTAGGTTTGGCAAGTATTTGGTCTTCAAATATATTTTTTGGTAAGAAAGCTTAGGGTCTCAAAGTGCTTTTTGGTGGTTTTCCTATATTTAATTAGGTTAGGTTATGTTAGGTTGTTAGCTGTACTTTCTAACCTAAACCTAACTTTAGGTTTTGGCAAATATAGACCTACTTATAAAACAAAATTTAAACTAGCGGCACGCTATGATGGCCGGTTTGACACATTACAATAGTGATGTGGAATGTCAATTTATTCTCGAACAAAAAACAATTAAGTTTTGTTTTTGTACCTGATTAAATAGGTTTAATAAAACAAAAATGTAAATGTTTATTTAATTTATTTGAACGAACTGAATATTTGAATGAAAATGAATATACATACTTTATATGCACACAAGAAACATATGAATACAAAAGATACCAAAAAAGGTGCCACAAAAGGCCATAATTAATCAGATTCGTCCATACTACTATTTTCACTGTCGTCACTGCTATCATCACCTGCATTAATAATTATATGTTCGTTTTCTATAATATTATCTATTTTCACATCTCTTTCATAATCTTCCCTTATTAATTTAACAGTTCTATTCACAACCTTTTCCCAGTCTCCTTTAGTCACATGTTCACAAGCTTCTTCTAATAATTTTAGCATTTTTTTTGTGGTAAATGGGGGTTCTGTATTGTGTCTTGCAGCATATCCCTTAATTTGAGCCCACACCAACTCAATCGCATTATACTCACAATGGTAAGGCGGTAACCGTATAACTCTGTGCCCATGTTCTAATGCTATTTCGTCAATGACGTATCGGATCTTGGTTGGTTTGTTTTCTTTTAAAAGACGTACTAATTCCGCTTTTAACATATTCATGTTTGCATCTACGCCATTTTCACGAAGCCATGCGACGATATCAGCTTTCTTTTGGGATTGGGCAGGTGGCTTGTCAATTTGCATCGAGTGGTATGGGGCGTTGTCCATAATTATAATAGATGGTTCAGGGAGGCTACACAACATTGAGGTAAACCATTCAGTAAACTTTTCTCCATTCATGTCTTCATGATAGTTAACACTGAGGATTGTTGTATAAGCGCCATCTAACGGTATACGACGAACCTAAAGCCAAGCAAATCGCGCTCTTCATGGTACCTATTTTTTTATAAATTAATTCCCCAGAGTAATTTCCAAAAGCCAAACAATATTTTGATTTTATTGATTTGGCTTTTGGAAATTACTTTGGAGACAATGGAATTTAAGTTATTTAGGTAAATAAAACAACAGTTTATCAATTGGACAGTTTATTGTTTCTTTTTCATAAATAAATTAAAGCACAAAAACATAAACGGAGCACATTCACGGATGGAATTACATTCAGACGCAAAAAAGCGATTTCAGAGGTTTGTCCACATAGTGAAAATTGTTCATATTCACAAGTACATTCACCCCTTAAATGGTGCAAACTGATTTTTCTACACTTGTATACATTTTAGAAATCAATTTAATAAATAAATTTTGAGTCCTAAACCTAAAACTACATTCGATAAAATTTATGAATCTCTGCACATCACTATCGTCAATAAAGTAATACAATTATTTCCTTCAAAGTCGTTATCAATTAATACGGAACTTCATGAGCGGACAAACGTCAAACCGGCCATCATAGCGTGCCGCTAGAATAGTGAACATTTAATACATTTTGGTCTTAATTTTTTTTCTGTAAAGGTTTTCCCATATTTTATTAATGTTATCCCAAATTTTATTTCCAGTTGGCACATATCACCACCAAATCCTAAGGGCCAGCTGTTGCATGTAATTGTGGGTTTCCAATTTATGTTAGCCTACAATCGAAAGCCTATGCCATGGTTTAAGCATGGCGTAAAGGCATGGGAATACACGGAACCGTGCCCAAAGGTAAGGCTAAATCAAAGGTATACTGGGAAACATTTGACATTTTCATCCAATTTCGTGTATCCATTCTCATACGTTTAGGTATGTACGATAACTTAAACGGATGAGAATTGAGCGAATTGAGATTGAATTCACGAAATTGAGCTCTAACTCAATGAAATTATGGTTTATTTTACTTTGAAGCCGAACTTTGACGATTTGATCGACAATTCTTACATAATCGCACCTAATGCGCGGGGAGTGAGGGGTAATGGGCTCATACCGCACTTCGGTTGACACCCGAAATGTGTTTCTGCGCAGAGTTCCACTTACGCCGTGGCTAATATACTTTTCTGAAGTTTCGCTTACACTGACTGCCGTACGTGAATGGCTGCAGTGAGGGATTCAAGCGCCCAAGAAAAAAAAGTAATTTACAAAAAACAAAAAACCCGACTGCTTGGATACCAAAAAGTATAAAACAAGACATGAATTGAAGTATTTCATTATTATCAATTTAAATCGTAAAATATTAATAAAATGTATCAAGGCGCAGTCGCACGTGGCACACACACACACTTTTTTTAAAGGCTATAAATAAATAAATAAAATAAACATGGTATATAACACCGCGCATTTGACACGTACGTCACTAGACAATATTGCATTGTTAGGTTGACATCTCCTGAAGATGCTCCGGTGAAACATACGTCGAGAATAGTATAAAAGTCTTGTGTGGTGGTGCATGTGAGTGGCAAGGGCGTAGCCAGGATTTTATATAGAGGGGGGCAGATATAGAAAAATCTACACTATATTTTTTTTAGTATCTCACTATACTACTATACTCTATCTCTATTAGTAGTGGAGGTCGAAAGTGAGGGAAAAAATTAAAAACACAATATAATTTAACAATCACAATAATAACTTGACCAGTAATCGGCGCGGTTCTTCACAAAATTTGTTTAAAACTTCTCTCAAAATCTCTTTTTTTTTTCTTTGCCAATTTTTTGTGTACGCTTAACATGCATAGCCCGTTTAAACGGTTTTCGGCCATCGTAGACCTCAGCCACGTTTTGACACATCGCAGGGTAGAAAAAGACCTTCTTGTTGTACACGGTTGTGCCAGTGAAATAAGGATGGCTTTTTTAGTTGCTGGGAAGAAAGTGTCTGCCTCCTTTAATACGTCAGTAAAATCTAACTTTTATAGATCTTCTCTTTGCATTCCTTTATCCTTCCATAGTTTGTACCATAATTCTACTTCATGTTCAAAAAGAGGAAGATCATAGTATTGATAGAAATCTTGCGATTTTTCTTTAAAATCAACCAGTGACATATTTAGCATTGGGATGTATAGACATTAGGCTAAAAGCAGGTAAATGTTCATTAGAAAAACGCTGTTCAAGTTCAAAGCTGCTTGGGAACTTAGCTTTCTTGCTTGGTTGGGAAGGTACACGGTGCTTCGCTTGTAACTGCATGCTTGACCATACAGAATTTTTTTCTGTTGGCGGATTATAGCAAAATAATTGTATTCTTTTCTTGCTAAATCATGAACTTCCCCAAAGTAACGCCTGATTCTATCCAAATAAATGATCGTTTACAGACTGAATGGGGCTGGTTCATATGCATACCGGGGACCTGGGCAAGATTCGGAGTGGAGAGCGGCGCTGCCCTCCATAGATCCGATGTGGCCGACACGTGGAGGTATGACGGTCTAATCGGCCTCGCAGCGTTCTCAATGAAACTACGCTCCTACGAGCTCACCCATTACTTCACGGTATTAGACAACTATCCCGTTCTGGATTTCCTCTACGATGCGTATACTGGAAAACTGCCATACGCCTGGAAAGACGCCAGGTTCCAGGACACAAAGCATGCTGCACCAAGGCTTAAATCAAATTACAAATTATACAAAGATTATAGAATGGGATGGGAATATTATTACCATCCCATATACTATTGGTAAGGAGCGGGCAGTTATTAGTTAGCGAAAGTCTCTGGGTTTACTTGGGTGAATTGTGAGTCCACAGCTAATTATATCCTCGAACAGCTATACCTACTTTCTACCTTAAAGTTCAAGTTCAATAATTGTTTTATTTAATTTGTATACTAAAATATTGATGACTAGCTGATGCCCGCGACTTCGCCCGCGTGGTTTAAGTTTTTTTTTGATTCACGGGGGAACTCCTTAATTTTCCGGGATAAAAAGTCTATGTCACTCTCCAGGTTCTCAACTATTCCCATGCCAAAAATCACGTCGATCCGTTGATCCGTTGCGGCGTGATTGAAGGACAAACCAACAAACAAACACACTTTCGCATTGATAATATTATAATATACCTACGAAAAGCAACTTTGATAGCCTCTCAAAATCATACTATATAAGTATACCATAGTATGATTTTGAGGGGCTATCAAAGTTGCTTTTCGTAGACAAATTTTGTCCCGGGTGTTAAGTTGAAAACCGGCCAAGTGCGAGTCGGACTCGCGCACCGAGGGTTCCGTACTCAAGAAGTAGGTACTGAAGCAAAACAATCAGGCAAAAACCAATATGTTTATTTGACGACGAGTACGAGGTTTACTGTTAATATCAAAAAAACTATGCTGGTTAGAGCATTGGCTATAGTTTTCCTGTAAAATATACATAAATTCCTATTGACCATAATTATTTCAGATTTTTCGATTGGTAAACTCCGGAGATAACGGGGGGGAACGGTATTTTTTTAGACTTTTTCCCCGATAAATCAAAAACTATCATGACTAAAAATAATTAAAAATCTGTTTTAGAATGTACAAAGTAAACCCTTTCATATTATGATATCCCACACAGTACAGTTATCTCACTTTTAAATTTCAACCCTCCGATTTTCCCCCCTTTTTAAATAAGAACAAAAATAATTTCCAATTTTTTTTAATTCCAGTGTCTTTGGGCCACTAATATACACAACTATTCCAAATTTCATGTCGATAGCTTCGGTAGTTACTGAAATAATCGAGTGTGACGGACGGACAGACGGACAGACAGACGGAGAAAGTCGCACCATAAGGGTTCCATTTTACCATTTTGGTACGGAACCCTAAAAATCTACACCTTACCTAAATCAAAAGCTGTAACTGACGCATAATTTCAGGCATATCCTGAAGTTGAACGATATATTCTTTATCGCTTCACCGCATCAGCATTAGAGAAGTTTACCTTTTTTTTTTAAATTAAAACAAAATAAAACAAAATTATGAAAGAATCATTAAAATTTCTCAACAAATGAAAAAGTTATGGAACTTTAAAGTTGCGCTTGCAAGACGGGAGACGTGACGTTTATTCCCTATCAACCGACTTTATAAAGCCGAATAAAATAAATAAATGGACTTAACGTGACTTAATTGAATTAAAAGCACTTAAAAATAGTGTTTGAAGATAATTTTGAAGTATTACATCTCGGCTAGGTATTAAAACTCACTCACAAAATTTCTCACTTCAGTAAGATACAGCAATCGGTGTACTATAGGGTAACATGGTCAACAGTGGATCACTTTTTTTTTTACTCACTATAGTACAAAAACCAACCGTCAGAATTGTATGAAATTTTGCCAGGATGTCATGAGTTTATTTAAGTTTCTAATATTGTCGAAGTCAATTGGACATTCTTTGTATCATAAAAAAGATAATTCTTTTTTTTTTTTGACGGGTTTTGATCCACTGTGTACTCCTACTGGTTTACAGTGGATCACTCTCTAGTATACAGTGGATCAAAGAAAATCTGCTGGGGGAATCAATAATAATAAACGCATATAATCAACTGAACGTTTATTTTAAGCACTATAAAGACTAGGAACATAAAAAACATAAGTATTTATATTTATTAAAAACATAAAGGAACTTTGTACATTTTCAGTCTTCATACAATGATGCACTTAGTCATTTAGCTAAATCTAAGTTCGATTAATAAACATCTCGTATCTCTATCTATTATTATTATAGAACTAATATATTTTACTTATCATGCGTTCTGTAATAAAATAGTAAAACAAGAACAATTCTTAATTTAAATGACACATTTATATGTCAGCCCTTTCAATAGCAATAGTAATAGTAATCTTAATAAGACAAAAACAAAAAAAAAGAAACAGACTTAACGTATGTTAATGAGACTTAGATCTACAGGAAATGCATAGTAAGACTGTTGTCTTGCAGTACTTCCACTAACGTTAGGTTTGGGCAAAATGAGCCTAATATCATCTTCTTTCACGTATGATAAATCCGGAACATTAGGCATTACAAATTTACCCTTTTTGTACCTTAAAAAAGACACATACAATTCCAAAGAACTGAGATTTCGTTCTTCAAGAACCTTGCCTACAAAAAATATCTTCTGGTTTTTGGAACAAAATTGTACCAATACATATTCACCTTCATTTGGTAATCGTACAAGTGGCTTACTCAGTAGATCTTCTGTTATAAAGGTCTCCTCGATTTCCACCCAGTCACTTTCATCGTCTGTTTCGTCGTTCAATATGATGTCATCTTCGTCTTCGGAGTCACTGTGTAACACTCGGCGAATTGCTTTTCTTCCTTTAGTTTTTATTTCTTTCTTCCTTTTTGATGCCTTTTGTTCTGCTATGGCTTCTTTCTCAGGTGTGTCTGTAGCTATAAGACTCTTCCCTAGCTTTCTAGGCTTCCTTTTTCCTGTTTTTGCAGGTGCCTTAAGTGGCTTCCGAAACTGATCTGGCGAAATGAAAGACTTGATTTCAGATGGACTAGTAATGCCACTTTCATTAACAGTTCTGGGTATAATAACATTAGATTGACTAACAGAATCATTAACAGGGGGAAGTGAAACATTAGATGGAACAGATTTTTCTGGAGTGGTAAAAACTGACATGGGAGATGTTGCTAAATATTCAGTGCCACATAACTTTTCCAGCAAAGATGGACTTGTTTGTCCTCTAGATGTTTCTTCAGCAGTGCTGTTGGAGGGTCTTGGAGACTCAGTTCGAAGATCCAGTGAGTTGTCTTCTACCTCTAAAATCTGATGGTGGTCAATGATCGCAGATTCGACAATGGATTCATTTGCATTTTGGGGTCTGTCAGTAACACTGCTGGGCGCGAAGTCTTCCTCGCTAAAAACATGTCTATCAAAAGGAAAAATTCCCGTTTTTTTGAATGCTTGTGCTATGTTTGATGGTGTCATAGACTTTGTGAAAGCTTGACCAATCAACGTTCCCACATCATAAATAGTGATAGGGCATCCAGGATTGCGCAACATCCAGGAACTCATTGCAGAGTAATAAAATGTTTTGAATGGTCCGTGAATACCAACATCTAGTGGCTGTAGCCGCGCTGATGTATGCGGGTGCAATGTAAGCACAGTAACACCCGACTCTTTAGCAAGCTCCAAAGCTTCAATGGAAAGGTGTGACTCATGGTTGTCCATTAATAAAATTGATGGGTATTCTTTCGAAGTTCCTGTTCTAAGTATGAAATGCTTCATGACATCCAAGAACAGTTCACTGTTCATCCACCCAGATGGGTTTGCCAAAATCAGTGAACCAGGGGGTGTACCAACAGCCATGCGAGGGTTCGTATTTTTCCTTGGGAATATAATGACTGGTGGAACTGCCTGGCCTCCAGCGCTTATGATGTTGCACGTCGTTACAAGAGTCCCCTTCTCGCCACTGGTGACTTTGCAAAGATTTCTTCTTCCCTTGGGTGCCAAAACCCGTTGGGTTTTTTGCACCGTGGTGGTGCCAGTCTCGTCTAAGTTATAAATTCTTGTGCCATCAGCAAATGCAGGATGGCGCTTTATCACAGTCTCTAAATTATCAAAAAAGTGATTAACAGTTTCTTTGTTAAAAGCGGATGCTCGTGCTAAGCTACATGCTTCGGGCTTACGCAGTGTCAAATCACGATGTCGTTGACGAAAACCCCTTAACCAATCTATTCCAGCCATACGGTTCCTTTTCCAGGTCTCTGGCATTCTGATGTTATTAATTTTGGCCATTTCGTACGCTACTTGTCTACAGTCGTTGACAGACAGACCGTAAAAAAGGCTTGCACATTTAGTGTAATATTCTTTCAATATTAGCTCTTGATCTCTGGAAAATACTTGATTTACGGAATAGTTTGGTGTCAACCGTGGGAGCTGGTTTTGAGTTTCTTGTTGTTTAGTATGATATCTTTGAAGCGTTGTAAAAGCAATGTTATTGTCAGTAGCAGCTTGTCTAATACTTTTTCCATCTTTTATGGCCTGCAACGCATCGCGCATTTGTTCATGCGAATGAGCGCCTATTTTTCTTTCTTCTACTCTATTTCTCGGCATTTCTGTAAAGTTATGTTTCCATTAAGTTACGAAACCAGAAGTTGTTTATATGAGGGTACACAGTGGATCTTGATCCATCGTGTACACAGTGAATCGATCCATTGTCAACCATGTAACTACCACACAGTTTGAGATTAAATTTCTCGGAAAACACAAACAATATCGTGAACTTTTTAGCATTCAATCACTCCATATTAATGTACAAAAACAATCGGGATAAAATATATTGATATGAGAGCTTAATTCTAAGATATTAAAAAAATAAAAAACTTACCCGATCGATCGTTTTTAATGAAGTAAACCAAAATGGCGCACTCCCGCGTCGGCTGGTGAGCGCGTCCGCGCAGCGACTGCGGGAGTGGCAGGGGGTACGCACGGAAGAGACGTTCATAGTTTTGTTTTACTCTTACATGAATAAACGGCGCAAATGTGTGAGTGATCAACTGTGTACCACTGATCCACTGTTAACCATGTGACCCTACATTAAATAATTAAACTTTTAAATCGTCATTTCTCAGTCAAAGTTTTTATTGCGACTCTTTTTCTAACAACAAACATGGATGATAATGATAAATAATTTTAAATATACTTTCAGACTAAATACATAGTTATCAATTTCACATTATATATTATGTCACCGTAAGATTGCAAAAACCGTTAGATTGTAATCTGTCGAAACTGTTGTTCAATGTTCTGAGTGTCAATTTTTGAAATATTCATTGTATTTCCGTTTTCTTATCGCTTTCTTGTAGGTTACGTTAGGGTTCGCCATAATAATTAGGTTTTATCAGGTTAATATACCTAACAGATTACAATCTACCGAAAAATTATGCGATAAATTGTAATCTGTCGACAGTTTACAATTTCCCTAGTTAGATTACAATCTAACGGCCGGTTCCGCAACAGTAAATACCTAAGTTACAATTGTACTTACAAGTTCACATAATAAGAGTTAAGAAAATAAAATAACAATAAGGTAAAAAAGAATATTTTTTATTTGACCTTAAACAAACCAATAGGTACGTAGTTATAATTTTTTATCATACTTACTTAATATAAATAATAAATTACTAATTAATAAATACTTAACAGCCTATTTAAATTTAAAATAAATAAAACGTACACTACATTAATGTCCTAGTGACTTTGATGGCTATTAATTAATATGTATAGTAACTATTCAGAAGGAATCCAGATTATTAATATAAATGTGAAAGTATGTCTGTCTGATATCTGCTATGCTTTCACCAAAATTCGTCAATTTTGACGAATTTTGGTAGAGATTTAGGTTGCATTTGTCCAAGGATATAAGCTATCTCGGAAAACCTGCGATAATTCGAACCTCTATAATTCAAACTTATCACGAGTTCCCTACACAATCTCTTTATATTTCGAACTAAATCAATAGGTACATTTTTATGCACTTGGTAATTCGAACGAAATAATCATTGCTACCTACCTACGTATCAAAACGACGCGTTAATTCGAACTCATCGGCGTCAAACGCTCGAAAATTATTCAAAGTTACAGAGAGAAAGAGACAGAAAGATTGTCAGTGCATTTTGAGACAAGTTCAGTGTCTAACAGAGTTCTTTTGAAAGATTAATTAATTCACATTATGAATATGTACACGAATGTACCTCTAAACTTTTGTCATTGTTAAAGAATAGTAGTTAAAATATAATAATGGATCAACACTTAATAATTCGAAGTTTTATTTATTTTTTCTCAAAAATTTTGAACCATTTGATTTTTCAGACACTCGATAATTCGTAATATTTTAAGAGCCCTCGAGTTTCGAATTAACGAGAGTTGGTGGAGTTCCCATAGCTCTAATCCATGCAAACAAAGTCGCGCGCATAATCTATAGTACTTCATAACTCTGTGGATATGACGTACCTTAGCTGTATAACCCAACCCAGATACCATAATAAAAATAGGTTTATCTCTTTTCCTCTTATGATTAAAATCACTAGAGAGGACAGGATAGAATGTTAACGGTCATCCTAATAGCATCTGGATTTGATAGTACACAGAAAGTGCCTGATGGCAATTTTCACCAACGATGCCTTAGGGAACGCCTAAGCCTTCTACAGATACGAAAGGATTCTACGGATAAGGGATACGTGACAGATATTGTACATGAAAAGTGCCAATTGGTTTTAGGTGTTTGCTAAAAGTTACGCCATATTAGTGAAAACGGGCGTAAATACGCCGCATTACCTTATATAAGATCCCCTATAATTACTCAATCATTAGTATTTTTGTCCTATAAAATCCATACTTAATATTATAAATGCGAAAGTGTGTCTGTCTGTCTGTCTGTCTGCTACGCTTTCACGGCCCATCTGTTCAACCGATTTTGATGAAATTTGGTAAAGCGACAGTTTGTATCCAGGGGAAGGACATAGGCTACTTTTTATCCCGGAAAATAAAAGTTCCCGCGGGAATCAACAAATCTTAATCCACGCAGACGAAATCGCGGGCATCATCTAGTAGGTACAGATATAAACGTTTTTTATCCGACTACGACTACCCGGTTATGATTTTAGCAGTCTATGTACTCGTATGTATGTTTGTATTTATGTATATTCTGCGCCGATTTTGATAAATGAGGTGTCAATCGACTCGTTATTATAGTCCGGGTGACATGAGCTACTAACAAAATTCATATGACGGATGTTACATTTTAAGAATAATAATTAATTATTGTAATAACTATCGTAAATGGGTTAACTTTTATAAACTTTTTTAATCTTGTATCATAATAAAGATAGAAACATATATGAACAATAAGTGAGAGCGAAGCAAGCAATTAATCTGCCATCAATTTTACATGTAATTCGGACACACTCGAATTGATACTATATTCTATTTCATTCAACTGTATTAATAAAAAGTTTCTTATTATAATATGTTTTTAAATTAAAATAAATAATTTTCTACTTAGCTCATACATTTCTTTCTAATTATTTATTAATTAGTTTCGATTGGCGTTAAGAAATTTATCTCTAGTTTAAATGCAATATTTTAATATTAATCTTCAATTGGGTATTTGAAAACTAGTCAAGCGCTTCGTATGGGATTTTGTATGAAATAACTACGGAACAGTGTCGTCATCAAAATTAGAAGAACTGTTTTACTTCAATCGATAGTTTTAAATATTTTCGAACATAAAACTAACTGGGGACGTGCATATTACGAATTTCGGGAGAAATAGTTTATTTGAATAGTTGTCAAATACCCAATTAAGCAAGTCATACGAAAATCTCAAGCGTTCACAGCAAAATGTAGAGGCAGGCGTCTCAAGGCTTGCCGAGCTGACTCGATTAGAATCGCATATTGAATGTGCTTCGATTAGCGGCGTGCCGAAGTACGCCTAGTCGAGTCTATACGCATACAAAACAAATGCGACTCGATTCTATTCGACGCGATTCCACTGTAGTCGATTCCGGGATTCACGGCATGCCAATACGTGTTTTTACAACTACCCGCATTAATGTTTCATCTCAATACACACTTCTCTACTTCTGAATTCTGTCGGCTCTATTTTGTCCACGAACCTGTATTGCGTGAGCTCCTGTGCTGCTCTTTTGTAGATTATTCGGTTATGGGCATGTACCAACAAGTCTGACCGTTTTCTGGTGTCTTATAACGTACGAAATTAAACCCCTCTTATTTTTAGTGTAGTCAAAATCGCAAGTGGGGTTAAGCAGTGCGCGCAGTCCACCAAAAAATATTCTGCCATCCAAGGTACATTTATATCGTGTTGACGTTTAGCTAATAAGACAACATACTTACCCCTTTATTGTTAACTGTATTCAATATTACAAGTGGGGTAAGGCAGTGCGTAGTCTACAAGAACGCATTTTTGGGCGATCCTTGCATATATTATGTACAGTTCGGTCGTTTATTCGTTGAAATGATGACTTACGTGAAGAAATCCACTCGCTTATTTTTAGTCGTTAGCAAAATTACAAGTGGGGTAAAATAGTGCGCAGCCCAAGAAACCGTATTCTGTGGCGATCCTTGTAAGATACCATAGATGTCGTGTAGACGTGTCTGTTGAGAGAACGTGCCCCACTTATTTTTTACCGTAGTCAACATTACAAGTGGGGTAAATAAGCGTGCAGTCTTTGGACTCCTGGCCGTCCCTCGCAGCCTGCACGTAGCGGAAGTAGCGAAGCGCATTCGAGCTGTCAGCCGGCGGCACCAGCTCGTTGGAGTCTCTGGAAACATATCACAGGATGAGCAAAGAATACCAACTATTAATAGTCACTTAAAGTAACCGACATAGCTCGATGTGTTGCGAAGTGGTAAAAGGCTGCCCCGCCTATTCGCCCCGTCGACTTAACTATGCACTTTTGTAAAGCTTGTAAGATTGTAAAGATTGTACTTTACAATCGTGCATTGTCGAGTCAAAATCTCCTGAAGATGCTCCGGTGTCGGAGTGAAACGTACGTTGAGAATAGTTTGGAAGATTTATGTGGTGTGGTGCTGTGCCGGTGCCAATTGCTGGCTTACTGGGTGGTGAATATCGCAAGCTGCAAGTGCAAGCTATAGGTACACACTGTACCACATAGATTTACCTATTGTGGCGAATTATAGCGAATTAAACTTCTGTTCATTCATTATCATGGACTTCCGCAAAGTAACGCCTGCTTCTATTCAAAATTAAAATTGTTGTACCAACAAAGATTTTCGTCTGTTATTCTTTTTCTTCTTCTGTGGCCTCAATAAAATAAACTTACTTTATTGAGGCCACAGTAAAAGAAATAAATTTATTTATAACTCCCATACCCCCAACAAGATATAGACTGGATCATGAATGACCACTAGGTGAGGACTGCAGTCAAGAGCTGTTAACTTGTAGTAGAAATTAAAAAAAAATCTCAATTATACTAACTTGCTAAGTTCGTTGGAAACCAGGTTGCTATACGGTGCATGCTTGAAGGGGTCCCGGTACAAGGCACATACGGCCCGCTCCCTGCAGCCCGCGTCTTTAGCGCCAATGGAGCCGAGGATCGTGTCTACTCTCTCCAGCAAAGAGCCGTAGAACTTCTCCGCGGCTATCGAGTCCTGTAAAAACAGGGTAAAATATTAAAAGATAAAAATAATGATTGCAGCGCAGTTTGGTGGACTATGGCCTTAAAACATATCTAAGAACCTTCTCAGAAGCTATACTTATCTAATGCAAAAACCACATCTAAATCTGCTTTGTACTTTTTAAGAAACGAGGTAACATACTAACAGTTTAAAATAAAATGATTCCAGCGCAGTTTGGTGGACTATGACCTTAAAACATATTGTCTAAAAACCTTCTCAGAAACTATACATATCTAATGCAAAAACCGGTTATAATCGCTCCAATAGTTTTCCAGAAAAGTGATAACTAAAAAGTGCACAAACAAACAAACGTACAGCGTACAGCCTCTTAGGGCAAATACATATACCGTCTTCGTAACTGTCGTGGGTACAAAATATATATGTCACCGTAAGATTGTAAAACCCGTTAGATTATAATCTAACTCGCGAAATTGTAAACTGTCGAATGATTACAATATAACGGATTATTTTTCGGTAGATTGTAATCTGTTAGGTTTATTAACCCAATAGAACCTATTATTTATGTCGAACCCTAACCTAACAAGAAAGAGACAAAAAAACGTAAATACGTTAGATTACAATCTTACGGTTTTTACAATCTTACGGTGACATATATATACCGTATAAGGTGCATGTTGAGCATACAGTAAGAAATTAAAAGGGTAATAATATGGAGTTTGATGTTGGATTGGTTTGATAATGGGTCCCTTTCAACAATAAATGCCTTGCTGAATTCTAGCAGGAGGTTTTATAGGTAGGTAGGTTTCATCTCACAAGATAATGGCAATAAATCGGGTAAGTATACTTTTATATCCTGGAAGAGATCTCAAAATTGGGGTTTTGTGGAAAATGCCATGAAAGTCTGGACATCCTCTTGTATCAGGTTCACCTACTAGTGTGTGACAGCACCTCATACTGCTCGTTCATAAGGAATGATCGTTGCCAAGCGCTGGGACAAACGATATAAACTATTTGAAAGGGTTCAGAAAGGGGAGAACGTCTAGTTAGTATAGTTAGTTAGTTAGTGAACGTAGTAGTTCGTCTAGTAACGGAACTTACTGGGGCCTGTTGCGCCAAGATCTCCTGCTGTTGTTTGACCAGCTCAGTTTCCACCTTCACCCGGTTGCTCTCAGACAGCTTTGCCGTGGACACCCATAGCAGTTCATCCCTCAGTGATGATGGAAATTTGGTTTTAAAATAGCTGTCCTTATCAGATTTGTACATACCGGGTCATGTTCAGCCGGGATCTCCTTCTATGTTGTATGGCTACCTTTGACTTCTAGATCACATCACCAGATAAGATCGTAATCAAGCGCTCGATAGGATGAAGTTATAAGATGTCCATAGTAAGACTTGAGAAAGCGGTAAACTTACTGGGTCCTGTTGCGCCAGGATCTCCTGCTGTTGTTTGACCAGCTCAGTTTCCACCTTCACCCGGTTGCTCTCAGACAGCTTTGCCGCGGACACCCGTAGCAGCTCATCCCTCACCGGCGACGGGGGTGCTCGGGCTGCCAAATTAGCTGCTCTTATCTGGAATTCAAAATTGCAAGAATTCAAAAAATTAAGGTATATGTCAATTATAGAATTGGACAAATTAATTGTGAACAATGGTTTCACTATTACTTGCATGAATTTGTGAGACCTAGTTGTGTAGTATCACAGAAAAAGGAATCTGTAATATTATGTATTAAATTAGTGCAAATTCTTGAGTTTAAAGTGTTAGTGACACAGTCGCGGTATTACATTAAGCGGCTAAATTAAGACGGTCGCGCCGACCGACCGGTAAGGACATTATACGGCCGCGTAATGGTGGACCGCGGTATCGTTCATTATAGTTCACAGTATAATAGTGGACAGTCGATTTAACTTGTGTACTTGTAACTTTGTTGTAAATTCATGTAAACTAGTGGATATACAGTCTATTAGTTTAATTGGATGCCCATTTATATTCCCGCGGGAATCAAAAAAATCTTAACGCACGCGGACGAAGTCGCGGGAATAACCTAGTTTGAAATAAATATATTAAGGCAATTACCAATGCTTCCTTTTCCGCTGTTGCTGGATCTCGAACTCCTGCTTTTTTATGTCGATAATAAGGATTTGGTGGACCCACAGGTCTGAAAGCAGAAAAAAAATTAATTTACATTTTATTTGATGCAATTACATTGTATGCAAGAAAACAACATTTACCTGAGTTAGGACCCTTTCTTTGGCACGACACATTTTAGACGATAATTAAGTAAGTAAAACACTTCATTACACACAAACAGTTAAGATATACAATTTGTGACACAATTTACAGGTTGTTATGGTGTAAAGGCGGCCTTACCACTGGCGAGTGATCTCTTCCACCTATATGAAAGGAGATAGATTGCATGATTGGATATAGAGTGGGTGTAGCAGCACACGTGTGACTTTGAAAGTTACATTTTAAGTCTATCTGTCTGTGTTTATTATGAGTTAGATCAGCAAATAAAACATATTATTCTATTTTTTTGATCCACTACAAGTTAGCCCTTGACTGCAATCTCACCTGATGGTAAGTGATGATACAGTCTAAGATGGTAGCGGGCTAACCTGTTAGTGACATGGCAGTTATATTATCTTATACCCCTAATCGGTTTCTACACGGCATTGTACCGGAGCACTAAATCGCTTAGCGGCACGTCTTTGCCGGTAGGGTGGTACCTGAGCAGGGTAAATTCAGAAATTATAAATTCCCCTGAAAATTGACCCTGGCAGGGTTGGAACCCGAGGCCTCCGCACGTCAAGACAACAGTGCTCAACACTGCGCCAGGGAGGTATTCTATTCTAAGCTTTTGATAAACATTACCTTCCCGTATTGCCAGCCATAATGACTTTCTGGCCGGCATTGAGGTTGGGTCCCGGCACGGTGTTAGGAACTAGGGTGTTTCCGCTTGCATATTCTCCAACATTTAAAGAGGGTCCTGAAAAAAAAAACAATAAAAAAAATGTAGCCCTGTTGCGTTATAGCTTGATCAATCATTTACAATCTTCAATTTATATTATGCATTTATGCTAAATTAACTGCTCTAAGCTTAATATACCTTATGCCTGTTATAGGTGGGCTGTTCCTACGTGGTTCCTACTATGTATCTAAAATTATTACTATTTTATGATCTTCAACTATGTAACAATCAAACGATTTTAATTATTTTTTCCTGGCTGTTTCTGTGTCTCACCAATCTGCCTTGCGACATTGACCCGTGCGGTTGTGCGTGGCGAATTTGTATTTCAGAGCAGTCCACTGACGGAATTCCCTATTTGCTGAAGAATTTACGGGGCAGAACTAGGGTTGCCAACATTTCTTCAATGAAATATAGTATTTTTCAGACTGAGCTATAATAAAATATACTTAGTACCTACACTTAAAAAAAATAGTAGGTACCTATTTTATGGAAAACGCAAAAAGCAGACGAATATTATTACGAACGAAACGAAGTAGACTTATTTTTTTGTAAAAACTATGTTTATTTGTACTTCTTGCATTTTTCAACAATTTTTTGTCTAAAAATAAAAGTGCCCTAAGCTTTATCACATTCAATTTTAAATTAATGTAAATCAAAAGCTCGTTTTTAGGGTTCCGTAGCCAAATTTGGCAAAAACGGAACCCTTATAGATTCGTCATGTCTGTCTGTCTGTCCGTCCGTATGTCACAGCCACTTTGTCCGAAACTATAAGAACTATACTGTTGAAACTTGGTAAGTAGATGTATTCTGTGAACCGCATTAAGATTTTCTTACAAAAAATAGAAAAAAAACAATAAATTTTGGGGGTTCCCCGTGGATACGTGGATCTGAAACTCAAAAATTTTTTTTTCATCTAACCCATACGTGTGGGGTATCTATGGATAGGTCTTCAAAAATGATATTGAGGTTTGTAATATCATTTTTTCCTAAACTGTTTAGTTTGCGCGAGAGACACTTCCAAAGTGGTAAAATGTGTGTCCCCCCCTGTAACTTCTAAAATAAGAGGATGATAAAACTAAAAAAAATATATGATGTACATTACCATACAAACTTCCACCGAAAATTGGTTTGGACGAGATCTAGTAAGTAGTTTGTTTTTAATACGTCATAAATCGTAAACCGCAATTTACGCATGAATTTTTAGTTACATCATATAATAAAAATATATTTAATAATTTAAAACTTACTACAGGTTTGTACGGAACCCTCGGTGCGCGAGTCCGACTCGCACTTGGCCGGTTTTTTTTTAAATATAGTATTTTTGCGTACCATGTACTTCTTCAACAGTATATAGTACGCAGACCCGAAATACAGTACTATACTATATATTATAATACGGTTGGCAACCCTAGGCAGAACCGAATACCGATGCACTATTGTGTTTCAATCTGCAAAATAGGAGGCTGAAACTGACTAAACCCAGCCGCACTCTTTCTTTTTTATTACGTAACTGGCTTTACAACACCGGGTTCCAGCCCTTCTGAGCAGTGAGCCACAGCCGCATTATATTACTGAGTACCATAGACCACCGACCAGAAAAAAAACCCATTGATAGACCTCTATCCCAACCTCGACCACGCAGAGCCGTAGAGTACAAAATTAAGGCCTCAGACTGAGCGTAATAGTTTAAAAAACGATAGAAGACTAAGACCTAACTAAGACTAAGATAATATAACCACGTACCTGGTGGAAGGCCGAGTCCCCATGAGTTGATGTCGTTGACGTCATTCTCATTGGGCTTGAAGCTGGCTATTGCGTTGCGGTGAATATCCGAGAGATATCTGAAATTATAGACATAATATTATAAGAAGTATTAGTCAAGCAGGTTTCCTCACGATGTTCCTGACGATATGAAAGGAAAAAGACTGACGGACTGATAGACAGCTCAAACCACTAGACGAATCGGGCTTAAATTTGGCATGCACAAAGCTAATATGACGTAGACATCCGCTAAGAAAGGAAAAAGATTTTTGAAAATGCAACTCTTAGGAGTTGAATTTTCAAAAATCGTGAAATAGTGAGTAATAGATAAATTACCTAATCTATTACTTCATTATTATGAAGTTGCAAAGGCAATAAAAATAATATGGGTTTTTTATTATTTAAGTTGATTTGGCCACATTAAATAAACTGTAACAGGGGGCATAATATATTTTTCGTACTACTTGCTCAAAAAAGTGACATTCTATGCCACAAAAAGCGAACATAACAATAGTCATTTTTAATCTGTTAAAAACAGGGAAAGAAAATTGTACTGAATTTCATTCATCCTCTAGGGGGAGAATGTGATTTAAATTTCGAATCAAGACACGCGGAAGCGTGTCCAGCCAAAGTTCATCAAAAAAGAAGGAAGAACTTTTTAAAAAACTGGCGAGCAGCACCGTGTGTAATATTACACGAACCATTTGGAGCCACTTTTGACCCCCTCATAACTCAAAAACTATTTCACATAAACGTGTCAAATTTGGCGCATATATTGAGACCCGCGAGATACATATGTGCTCCAAATTTCATAAGCACAACTCAAATGATTATTTAGATATAAACGTACAAAAATCGTCATTTTTATGCTCTACCTACGCATAGATCAAAACTCTGACACGGGGCGTACTACCATTGCTTAAAGCCGTATTATTTTAATATTGTTGACGTTCATGTTGTAGTGTTATAATCATTATTTTAAGGACGTCAAAGTACGTGACATTCAACCGTTATTTTGAAACAATACTGCTTTAAGCGGTGGTAGTAACTCCATCGTCCACTTCCTGTGGCAACTTGCATTACATTCTACGCATAGTGCATGCACAACTAAATAAAACAAGAGTTGTTAAGTAAAAAAAAACTCCGATTACATAAATCATACTGCAGGTCTTTGTTTAAATTCGTTATTTTGTGTTGTTAACTATTGAAAATGACACATAATTATTATTTTAATGTAAATAATAATGAATAATAATATAGTTGCATTAAAACCTTACCTACCTTCGTATTCACGCATTTTGTGCAACGAAACGTCATTGACCGAAAAGAAGAAGAAACGTATTTGAATTTTCATTTTGAAGTCGTCAGTTCAAGCTGTCAGTCATTGTGATTTGTATTCATAATCATTGTTTATAGTGGTTTTAGTGATATCGACTGTTTACCGTGCTTGTTTTCAATGTTTCACTAAAAACTTTTGCTATACTATAATATGGATTCGATCTCGCCGACTTCGCGCTATATTCCATGGATGACCATTGTTTGCAATTTGGGTACGTTACGTTGAGGTGCATAAATTGTCACCTGAGTGTAAACAGGATGCTAAGACCTGTTGTTACCATGGGTGGGCTCACCATCGAAATGATATTGTTGCACCGGCAGCTTTCTTGATAATGTAACGACAGTGATTTGAACGACCAATTTAATATGAAGATGAATAAATCAATGAACTAATAGAAAAGTCCTATTAAGTGTAAAGGATTATTTGAATGATAGCAAGGCATGGATGGGTATGAATTGTTACAGCGGCTGATTATGTAACTGTTATATTATAAGTAAGTATATATAATTTCAAATATTTGTGAGATGGTGATAATAAAAAAAACACAGCTGAGTTTGTTGCGGGCTCTTCTCAGACCAGGGCACGTTTGGAACCCTCGTAGCTTTAGTTTTAAGATACCGTAGTTAGTTATCACCATCACGTCTTATGCTCTGTAAGCATGACGTTCAGAAGGTGTACTTTGTAGGTACTTATTTTGAATAAATATGTTTTGAGTTTGAGATTGTGTTCAATAATTTCTGTACAAAAAGAAATGATATCCCATCAAAAACATAAATGTAAAATGAGAGCCAAATCCAAAATTGTGATATGTATATAATATATGCATTGGTTGTTGACTTCAGCGACAAAAGAATTGAGATCTAAATGGGTGCCAAAGTTCAATGGTCAGTCCTGCAATTTATTTATAACAACATAAAATATTTTATAACAACTTAAAATATCATTTCTTCTTATAACTTAGGATAATATGTTGAAGACTAAGGTTTGACTTGGCTAGTTTTCATAGATGAATAATATATAATAGACTTCGCAAGTTCTAAACTGTACTTTTAGGTACTTAATAATAATTCGTACCTATATGAAAACTAGCAAAGTCAAACCTTCGTCTTCGACATATTATCCTAAGTTATAAGAAGAAATGATATTTTATGTTGTTATAAAATATTTTATGTTGTTATAAATAAATTGCAGGACTGACCATTGAACTTTGGCACCCATTTAGATCTCAATTCTTTTGTCGCTGAAGTCAACAACCAATGCATATATTATATACATATCACAATTTTGGATTTGGCTCTCATTTTACATTTATGTTTTTGATGGGATACCTATTTACCGAAATTTATACTGAAATACATCTGTGTTTACACCATTGAGTTTGTAATACAAAGCATTAAACATCTTTTTGAAAAAGGAATACGCATTTATTATGCAGTTATGATTTAAATAAAATTACGAAAACCGACGAGGCCGTATGGGCTTGATCGCTTTGCTTCTCCGACAAAAAAATATTAGTCTAGGAATTTGCCGCGTTTTTGTTTTCTTCAAATACATAAACGTTATGTTTATTTAAATTTATTTTTATAAATAAGTTGTTCTAAAAATACGTTACGATGTTAAATCAAAGCGACAGTGACAGTGAATGGTCGGATTCCATCAGTGCAAATGCTGCCGCAATTATAAATAATTTGCTTCCAACAAAATCCAAGGAAAATTATTTAAAAACTTATGAACTCTCTCTATCAATAATTGGACCAATGTTTCGAATGTTAACTTTTACTTTTGATTGTCATTATTTTTAATAAATGCTAATCTCATATTATTATTGTGTTAATTTTTTCGCAAATGGTACGAAAAGTAGAGTATTTTCCTCGGTGATAAAGCTGTCTTAGTCTTGGGTGAACTTAAATCGTCACCCGCGACAGAAGAACTGCTCTATTAATAATCTACTATTTGACGTTCGTGTTTTTACCCTCGACGAAGCGGAGACGGTATAATATGTGTTTGCCCTAAGAGGTTGTGTGTTTGTTTGTTTGTTTGTTTGTTTGTTTGTTTGTATGTATGTATGTTTGTTTGTTTGTTTGTGCACTTTTTTGTCACCATTTTTCTCAAAAAGTACTGGGCCGATTGAGATGCGGTTTTTTGCATTAGATACGTATAGCTTGTGAGAAGGTTTTTAGATATATTTTAGGACCATAGACAACCAAGCTGAGCTGTAGTCTATGATTTTAATATTTCAACATGTTACCATTTTTCACAAAAAGTACTGGGCCGATTGAGATGCGGTTTTTTGCATTAGATGTGTATAGCTTGTGAGAAGGTTCTTAGATATATTTTAGGACCATAGACAACAAAGCTGAGCTGTAGTCTATGATCTTAATTTTTCTATGTGTTAAAAATTTTCACAAAAAGTACTGGGCCGATTGAGATGCGGTTTTTTGCATTAGATATGTTTAGCTTGTGAGAAGGTTCTTAGATATATTTTAGGACCATAGACAACAAAGCTGAGCTGTAGTCTATGATTTTATTTTTTCAATATGTTACCATTTTTCACAAAAAGTACTGGGCCGATTGAGATGCGGTTTTTTGCATTAGATGTGTATAGCTTGTGAGAAGGTTCTTAAACATATTTTAGGACCATAGACAACAAAGCTGAGCTGTAGTCTATGATCTTAATTTTTCAACCACTGTTACCATTTTTCACAAAAAGTACTGGGCTGATTGAGATGCGGTTTATTGCATTTAGGACTTCGTGCGATTACAAAACAGGAAACTGGTACCAAAATTTAAAAAAATCAGCGCCATTTTGAAATTCTTTGTTAATTGACCGATTTCGTTCAAAATCTATATTTAGGGCTTCCTGGGGTCACAAAACAGGAAACTGGTACCAAAATTTCAAAAAATCAGCGCCATTTTGAAATTCTTTGTTAATTGATCGATTTCGTTCAAAATCGATATTTAGGACTCCCTGGGGTTACAAAACAGGAAACTGTTACCAAACTTTAAAAAAACAGCGCCATTTTGAAATTCTTTGTTAGTTAACCGATTTTGTTCAAAATCGATATTTAGGGCTTCGTGGGATTACAAAACAGGAAACTGGTACCAAAATTTTAAAAAAATCAGCGCCATTTTGAAATTCTTTGTTAATTGACCGATTTCGTTCAAAATCGATATTTAGGGCTCCCTGGGGTCACAAAACAGGAAACTGGTACCAAAATTTTAAAAAATCAGCGCCATTTTGAAATTCTGTGTTAATTGACCGATTTCGTTCAAAATCGATATTTAGGGCTCCCTGGGGTCACAAAACAGGAAACTGTTACCAAAATTTTAGAAAATCAGCGCCATTTTGAAATTCTTTGTTAATTGACCGATTTTGTTCAAAATCGATATTTAGGGCTTCGTGGGATTACAAAACAGGAAACTGGTACCAAAATTTTAAAAAAATCAGCGCCATTTTGAAATTCTTTGTTAATTGACCGATTTCGTTCAAAATCGATATTTAGGGCTCCCTGGGGTCACAAAACAGGAAACTGGTACCAAAATTTTAAAAAATCAGCGCCATTTTGAAATTCTGTGTTAATTGACCGATTTCGTTCAAAATCAATATTTAGGGCTCCCTGGGGTCACAAAACAGGAAACTGTTACCAAAATTTTAGAAAATCAGCGCCATTTTGAAATTCTTTGTTAATTGACCAATTTCGTTCAAAATCGATATTTAGGACTCCCTGGGGTTACGAAACAGGAAACTGTTACCAAAATTTTAGAAAATCAGCGCCATTTTGAAATTCTTTGTTAATTGACCAATTTCGTTCAAAATCGATATTTAGGACTCCCTGGGGTTACGAAACAGGAAACTGTTACCAAAGTGTTAAAAATCAGCGCCATTTTTATTTATTTTGTTATCACCATAATAAATGAATTCAGTTTAGTACAGTAAAATCTGTACTACTTGTAAGTCTAACCACAACCCGTGAGCTGCTTTAGCAGCTCGCGCACAGGGCGAAAGAGGGCTACCGTTTTTATGCTCACTAGTTAGCGCCACTTGCGAGTAAGGTCCTAAACTGCTGTATATATAGCTGTATAGCTGTAAATTCGGTAAACAAGCATATTTCTGGAAAAAAACCCTCTTTTGTAATTAGTAAACATACAGGAACCAGGAAAATACTAACCTATGAATTAGCTGTTCTTTCAGCCCACTTATTTTTGCACTTCTTTTTCTTAGCCCCGCTTTCAATGCACAGAGCACTGGCATTTATTGATACGTATCTTACATCTTCCATAATTAATCGGTTATTGCTAAATATTCACAACATTAATTAAATAATTAGACTCGCGATAAAAGCCCAGTGATATTTGACATTTCGTAGACCTCACTCTACACTAGCGCCCCTAGCGGTGAATTTAAACGCGGTAGCCCTCAATACTAGTTAGATATATATAGCTTGAGAGAAGGTTCTTAGATATATTTTAGGACCATAGACAACCAAGCTGAGCTGTCTCTATGATTTTAATATTTCGATATGTTACCATTTTTTACAAAAAGTACTGGGCCGATTGAAATGCGGTTTTTTTCATTAGATGTGTATAGCTTGTGAGAAGGTTCTTAGATATATTTTAGGACCATAGACAACAAAGCTGAGCTGTAGTCTATGATTTTATTTTTTCAATATGTTACCATTTTTCTCAAAAACTACTGTGCTGATTTAGATGCGGGCTTTTTGTTTTAGATATATTTAGCTTGTACCTAGATGCTGCCCAGGGTATCATGATGGAGTCAGGAGGCGATCATGGGAACTCCTTAAATTCTCATCGTATACCCGTCGCGTTTGGACTCTTTTGATTTGTCCATTTGTAAAGGGTTTGGCCATAGTCCACCACACTGGTCAAAAAAACTACTGAGCTGTCAAAGATGCAGTTTTGTGTTTTAGATATTATGTAATATATACGTTTGCTACGTTCTAATTGTTTTTTCAAAGTTATAAAGGTCAGAGGTATAATGGAGCTCTGCAGTTCGTCGTGGGTTTTTTTAAAATTTTTAATTTTATTACTTGTAGAATTATAATCCTTAGGTATATTATGGACATCAAGATAATGCGTGACTTAATACTGATTGAAAAGGAAAAAATTTTAATAAAACCAACTCACTCGCTTCCAAGGCCTGGTCCAGACAGCTCCCAATCCTGAGGGTAATGGTCGAACGAGGGTGGCGCACTCTCCCCGTGTTGTTTGATCACCACGGAACTGTGTGGCGGAGGCCCATACACGTGAGGGTGATGGCCGTGCGGTACCTGGAACAGTTTGTGTGAAACGTGTGACATAATGCTTTGCAATAAAAATTCATACTTCCATACTTGATACTATAAATGCGAAAGTGTGTCTGTCTGTCTGCTACGCTTTCACAGCCCATCTGTTCAACCGATTTCGATGAAATTTGGTACAGGGATAGCTCGTATCCTGGGGTAGGACATAGGCTACTTTATCCCGGAGAATTCACGAGTTCCCGTGGGAATAAAAAAAATTATCTCTTCAACTGATTTTCTATGTAATTTAGTATAGGTATAGTTTGTATCCAGGGGAAGGACATAGGCTACTTTTTTCCCGGAAAATTAAAGAGTTCCCGCAGCATCAAAAAACCTTAATCCACGCGGATGTACAAGTCATGGGTATCATCTAGTATTAAATATCATAATAACATTCTTTTCAGATCTTCTGGTCAGATTGATGCTACATATTTTTATAGTTGAACTAGCAAACCCGGCGAACTCCGTTTCGCCACCAGATGGCTTTCCCGCTAAAAAGATTTTCCCGCTTTTCTGTTGAAATTTTTCCTGAATTTTCTTTGCTATAAACCTCACGGAGCCCGAGACCTTTCCAACGAATGCAAAACCGTGGAAATCGGTTCGTGCGTTGTGGAGTTATAGCGTCAGGAAGGAGAACCCGACTTATTTTTATATAGTAGACTAGCAAACCCGGCGAACTCCGTTTCGCCACCAGATGGCTTTCCCGCTAAAAAGATTTTCCCGCTTTTCTGTTGAAATTTTTCCTGAATTTTCTTTGCTATAAACCTCACGGAGCCCGAGACCTTTCCAACGAATGCAAAACCGTGGAAATCGGTTCGTGCGTTCTGGAGTTATAGCGTCAGGAAGGAAAACCCGACTTATTTTTATATAGTAGATTTCTATAAACCCTTCTCTTCCTTTTCCCCTTCCCTTTCACTTTTTTCCCCTTTTCGTTAGGACGTCTTTTTTCAATGACCTTTAATGAGGCAATAAGTATACGCTGGTACAACCATAGAATAGGTAATAGTATAGTGGTAACTAGGTCAAACCAAACCACCCCAAAACAAACTATGATGTACAAAACATACCTTGTGATGGTGCGTGATCAAATGGTGATGGTGATGATACTTCGTAGTGTGATAGTTCTGGTGGTACCAAGAGCACAGCTTGAATATATGACTTAGAGCAGGGAAGAGGAAGAGAAGCATCTTCAGGAACATCTTCTTAGCTGTGGTAATCCCGAGGATGATGGGCAGAACGAATATCAGCTTCAGGGCTATCAGTTTAATCACTAGTACGATTGCTAGCGCTGCCATAATCAACTTCTTCTTTATGTACTTCTCTGAAAACATCGTGAAGTTTTGATAAAACAACTGTTTTTTTTCAACTTATATCTAATATGTATTTATTTTAATGGGCTTAAATCTAAGTGTATGTGCATAATAATATTCACATACCTAAGTAAAATATTTACAAAATATAAAATTAAAATAATATCGGTTATTAACGTCCGCTCATTTTCTAAGGATATCTACATGGCGGGCGGCCCTGTCAGTCTCAGATAGCAAAACATATTATTTTAATTTGATAATACTTCATCTATCTTAACCAAGATTTCGGCAAAATATTCTACAAACTTAGATACCTACGCCTTGGCAAAAGTGTCTATTTGCTAAATCTTTTCAGAGTACTACTATCTAGTTTTGTAAATAGCTGAACTGATTTTGACAAAAATAGATATAGTTCGCGCGCGAGTTGAATGCAGAGTAAATGTATGGTGACACATACGTTTACTCTTCATTCAACTCGCGCGCGAACTGTAGTTTGCATAGGCAGTTTTTTCCGCGGAATATCAAAGATTTGCTACAGGAATTATAGAAAATCGCTGGCATTAGCTTTATGAAGCAGCAGATAGTTTACTTACTAATTTTATGAAAAAATATCCTCCCTTGTCCAACTTCATTTTCCTTCGGCTCCAAATCAATATGCACCAGAGCACCGGTCTTCGTCAAAGCTCTTGGAGAAACCTTGAGGGTGGCGCCATCGAACAGCATCTCTGGCAGCGTCAATCTCATGTCATGCGTCATCAGGAACTTGACTCCCTTGCTGTAGAGAGCGTCAGTAACTTCTTCCAACGGTGTTTCTGGAAAAAGGGAGACCGAAATCTGATAAATAAATGCGATTTATTATTGAGGTTTTTGGTCGAATTCAATCCACAATATCCATACTAAGTAAATTATTTTGCCTGTCTTTCTTTACTTCCTTTTCGTCCTGACGAAAATGGCTTGATATGGAAAAAATGGAAGTTTTGACTTTGCCATGCATGTACATATTTGAAATAGCTGTTTTTGTTAAAAATAATATAGATCAATTTAAAAAAGCCAAAGATGTTTTCATCAGAAATACAAGGGATCCCGAAAGATTGGTTCTGGGCAGAACTCCTAAAACAGCTTCGTATTTAAAAAGTTGTCATGCTATGTGTATTAGAATATTTAACCTGTTGCCTAGGGATATTCAGACCTTGCCTATTAAACGTTTTAAGCCTGCCCCTCAGTAAATGGCTCTTGAATTATTAATTCTACTCAATTAAAGATTATTTTGATTATAAATCATTAAGACAATAACTTACATAAGAATTATATAATGACATGTGTACCCTATTTGTATTATTTTTTTTTCAAGAAGATTTGATATGTATTATATGATTTGTCCATTATTGAGTGTAGGTAATAATAATTTTGAATTTAATTGACCAATTTCATTTTGTAAATAATTTAATTAGTATAATAATAATGTTAATGTTAAATGTTTATGTTAAATGTTAGATATTAATAATTCTAAATGTTGTACGCCAGAAATGGCAGAATGCATGTTGATATTGTATTCACAACAAATAAATCAATAAATCAAAAATCCTACTTCATGCCGCATGGCAGATAATTATTTAATCATATCCAAGAATCCCGGAAAATCTTAATTATATTGTTTTTGTAGTAAAGGTGACAGACCTACTGTGAGAAAACCTGTATGTTTGAAATCTACCTGAGCTTTGACTTATGGAAGTATGGATTGAAGTCAAAGCTCTGATCATAACCGAGATCCATGCAGCAGACATTTGTCGAGCAGTGGACGTCTGTTAGTTGAGGCAACGACCTATACTGTAAGTGTAATGTTTGTACTGAGGAATTACTGTAGGCGTGGCACTAGCTTCCTTTCCTATAATACTTCAATTGGCACTTGTCCAGTATATGCTCAAGCCTCAAACGCCTTCTCGTTCTGAACGGAGAAAGGGCCGGCACGACAATGCAATGCATTGAGAATTGAGATTATGTGATACCCGGTAACACATTATGAAATATAATATTCTCTCTCTGCGTCGTATTCCTCATTACTGAGGGTCGTGACCCCTTTTCATTAATCAAAAATGGTAAGAGTTTTCTTGGGATAATAATGCGGTGGATTCCCAGTGTCCTCCCGCATACGACTACTAGGTAAGAGATAGGTAATTAAACTCTAAAGGGTTTTGTAACGATTATTATTAGATGTTAGTGATAATAACTGGTAACTACCGACGGCTTAACGTGCTCTCCAAGGCACGGAGGAAACGAACGTCCAAATTAGGTCACCCATCCAGTTACCGACTTGGGTCAACGTCGCTTAACCTTCGCAATCAACTGATAAGCGTTGTCAGTTGTCACAACTAGGCCACTCGTCCCTCAAGTCCCTCAAGGCCTTCGTGGTTTTTTCACGCTGAATTAAATATAATATTACCATGCTTGTATTAAGTGGAATGATAGTATACTAGCGAACCTCCAGGGCTTAGCTCCCGCAGAATTTCGAAAGATCCGGCCTTAACTTCTTGTCTACATTATAAAGGGAATTTCTGTGTAGATAATATTTCAGCTTTTTAGGTTTTAAGGGCTTTGATGAGTCAATTTCTTCCATAATTTCACCATTTAATAATGTAAACATATGTTTTTCTAATGTTTTATACATTAGAAAATATCAGGAAACAGAAAATCAATAACAATACAGAAATTGTTATAGACTTTCCATCGCTCATAATTGTGGAAATATTGCGGAAGCGAATGGCGTATTCATATTACATCGTAGATCGTAGTGAAATTGTTCTCACAGTTTTTTTTTTTCACGCTGAATGCGAAAGCGTAATAAAAACTGGGGGGTAACTATGAGCTCTTATAGCAGGTCAGATATTGAACTGCACTTTACATCAAGGCACTGAACTGGTAGGAGGACACTGCATTGAACTGTGCTGCAGTTCAATTTCTGTCCTGCTTTAAGAGCTCATAGTAACCCCCCTCGTCAAACTTGCGTGTGACCAAATTTCAATACCAGGTTGAGTAGTTGGGTCGTGAAAGCGTAACAGACAGACAGACAGACAGAAAGACAGACAGACGGACTCACTTTATAATATTAAGTATGGATTTCTATGGACCATTTACTTACTCATTACCATCCATCCATCCATTTATTTACGTTACCTTTAGTTAGGTAATAATAAAAATATAGTATTAAAAAAAAGATTTATGTAGAAAAATCAGTACACATTAAAAATAATTCAGATAAAATCAACGAAATAAACTTAAAATACTTCTAAAAGAACATAAATTAAGATATATCTAGCACTTTGGCATTAGTCAAAAGTCATAAAAAAAAGATATTGCATTTCTTCGTTCTTGTTTTTCCAGTCTTATTTTGAATTTTTCTAACTTTTCTCGATGACATTTTTGTTTTTTTAAGACCAGATGGTCCAGGTTGGGGTTCAGTGGCAACGCACTTTTGGTTCTTCTTTCGAGTGCTAGTTGGTTCAAAGTTAAGTTTTTCCAAATTTTCTTTTTTTTTTTCTTCTACTTTTTTCTTCTTTCTAACTGTTTCTTAAAAGGAGTGGATCTTATAATCTCTGACTTCAAGCTTTTTCTTGTATTAATTGTAGAACTAGGTACCCATTTGGTTATGTAGATGGGGTAAAAGTACGGGGGTAATAGTACGCGTACTATTACCCCCGTACTTTTACCCCATTTTGCTGGTAACGAAAACAAAGAGCAATAGTAAAAATTTCAATAATGCTAGGTTAGTATGTAAGTTTGAAATAAATTGTTTAATAATTATACAAAAACAAGGAAAAAAGCTTAGCTTGATAACAACATAAGATTGAGTGTCACCAACTTTTCCGTAGAACACAAAAATACGAATTTTTACCTTAATTTAACCTATTGAGTCATAATTTGCGGCATGCCGCGCGCACCGCTCTTCAAGTGTTGACACTTGACACATAATGGCGGCCCAAGCGCGCGTTCTCCCATCGACCAAGCTCCCCCGCCCGCACACCCTTTACTGAAAAATCGGCATCGCGAACTTTTGCCCACTGCGGACTTTTACCCCGAATAACCCTAACTCATGATACTTTATCATACTGTAAAGTTTCGTCGCCTGAGGAATTATTGTTGGGTCCACTAGGTTTATTGCCTAGACTAGTAGGAATTTTATTTAACGTAACAGACAACCAAAGTCCAAAGACGTAAGTAATTATAAACACGTAACTATAAAATACGAGCAAAAAAGGCAAAAGAAAAATAAGCCATTCATAGTACCGACCTAGAACTACATTGTACTATTACTTATTCTGTGATAGAACAGTCTCCGATCGCAACGTCGGAGTAAAAAAAGAACACATAAAAATAAAGTCGAGTTAGAGTTGTGATTATTCCATCAATTTTAATAGACCTATCGTTTATGCGTTACCTACTGGTTTACATTCATGCTTGCCTATTTCCTCAGGTGTTTCTTTATGAATTGGGATGGTCTAAGAGCCGGATATACAATTACCTTCACCGATCTGTCTGGTAAGTCAATGTATGAAGGTTTTAATAAAATTAGTTTTACCTACAGCAATAGCGTGCCGATCGCAATCAACTCTGAGAGCGTATTACGAAAAAGCTTTATCAATCATTATTACAATCTCATTATTATTGTGATTGGCTTAATTTATGGTTTATATTTTGGCCAATAGCGAGGGAGTGTCGGCCAATCAAAGTTAATTGCGCTGAGCAATTGTCGATTGTAGAGCTGTTTGCCTTTGGTGAAGGGCATAGTAAGTACTAATAATATGAATAACCAATTATTCTCATTCTGAGAAGAGACTCGTGAGCCGTGCTCGGTAGAGACCAAAGACAATATATAAACCAGTATAATTAATCTATGGTAGAGACTAGTGACCCGACAGAGCCGGATATGGGTTGAAGTGAGTGAGTGTCGAAGTTTTCCAAAGATCCATAAGACTTTCACTGTGACTGAACCCCGCTGAAACATTTGTCAAATTTTTTAAAAAACGTTTAAATTTTTTTACAGCTGTGTCACGGAGGGACGAATGGCCTAGTTGTGACTGCTCTTATCAGTCGATTGCGATTGTTAAGTAACGTTGACCCAAGTTGGTAACTGGGTGGGTGTCCGAATTCCTTTTCGTTTCTTCCGTGCCTCGGAGAGCGCGTCAAGCCGTCGGTACCGGTTATTATCACTGACACCTGATAATAATTGTTACAAAAACCTAAGAGTTTAAAAATACTCTTAGTCGAGTCATATTCGGAAGGATGTGGGTACCCATCGCATTATTTATCCCAAGAAAACTCCTACTATTATGTAATTAATGGAAAGAGATCACGGCCCTCAGTAATGCGGAATATACGATGCAGAGAGAGAGTGATGTTTACTATCAAGGAATCCATGTTTTACTATAAAACTAAAAAGGAAAAGGCGGTGCTATTTCTCGCTGTTGCTAAATAAAGAGCTTTCGAAGATTTACCGACGAAAATAGCTGTACATACCTAACTTTGGAGTTGGTAATTTACCTACTAGCATACAATAGGTAGTAGGAATAACATACACACTTTAGCTTTAGGATTACAGAGGAAAGCGAGCGTACAAACATATTTTGCATAAACAATAGCGCATTCCGTGCGTGTGTCACATCCGTTACAGAAATCCGTGTCCCTTTTGATGTCTTTACCGCAAAGTAAACTATTTGGACTTTCAACCTACCGTAAGCTCCTATTAGGTATGACGACCTCCCTGGCGAGTGGCGGAGTGGTGAGCGCTGTCGTCCTAGATTAATTCCTAATAGTCATTTAAAAAAAATATATATATAATCCTTATTTTAAGAACGTCAAGATACGTGATATAAAAGTGTAAAACATGATATAATAATAAATGTAAATGAATTATTTAAAAAAAGAGCAACCGCCGAGTTTCGTGCTGGTTTTTCTCCGGCGGTAGATTCACTCGACGATTCAAAAGCACTTCAAGTAATAAGTTTATTTGAATAAAAAAAATATGAGTTTGAGTTTGGGTTTGTCATTTTGAGTAAGCGTAAGAGTAAGTATTGCTTTAAGCGTTGGCAGTGTGGCCCCACTTATTGCTGGAGATTGTATGGACTTTCTAGTTAGCCCTTGACTGCGTTCTCACCTGATGGTAAGTGATGATGCAGTCTAAGATGGTAGCGGGCTAACCTGTTAGGGGCATGGCAGTTATATTAAACCCATACCCCTGCTCGCTTTCTACACGGCATCGTAACGGAACGCTAAATCACATGGCGGCACGTCTTTACCGGTAGGGTGGTAACTAGCCACGACCGAAGCCTCCCACCAGTAAAAAACACAGAGTAGATTCCGCTAGGTTTGAATTTCGTCTTTCGTCAGACACACATTTATAACTTTGCCAAGGTATAAATGACTGCATAAGTACATACCACCAGAAAAGTCGCGAGCTTCATTAACAACTAGCCGATGTACCTGCTACTTCGTCCGCTTGGTTTAAGTACCTTTTGATGCCCGCGGGATCTCCATAATTTTCCGGGATAAAAAGTAGCCTATGTCACTCTCCAGGTCCTCAACTATACCCATGTAAAATCACGTCGATCCGTTGCTCCGTTGCGACGCGATTGAAGAACAAACCAGCAAACCAATAAACAAACACACTTTCGCATCTATAATATTAGTATGACTATGTTCAGTTATAGAAAAATATTTTCCTTGTTTTCCAGGTCAATGTGATTCACGAGATTGGAACTACTTTTCCCTTAAAGTAGTTCAGACACCGGTTTACACATGAAGGGCCGGTTTCTGAATTGAGAATTTCATGTTGAGTATGTCTCAAAGACTCCTTAAGTGTGACTTAGGAACGACTTAAGCAAATTATTGTTTCTGAATTGATAATGTGCTAGGTTTGAGAATTGGAACTTGAGAAATCTCAAATTTGACATTTTCGAAACTTAAATCTCTGCTTAGCACCAAAATTGCGTTTCAGAGCGCATTTGACAGTGCTCAAAGCCATCTTTTCTCAGAGTTGAGTGCGTGATAGTTAAGTGACGGATTTCGGCTACTTAAACTTTACTTTCGTTTGAACCTTTGTGAAAAATCCAGCTTTTGCACAATGTCTAGTGAAGATTCTTCGTTGTCATCTTTGGAGGAGCCTGAAGTTCTACAAAGACAACCACACAGGCGACAAGTTATCAGAAATCGGGCAAATTTTTTTGCATCTCTCTTAATCAAATATTTGAGCAAAACTTAGCTGATTTTTGCTTGAATGCTCAATTCAGAAACCGGCCCTAGTCTCAATAAGTCAACGCCCAACGGTCAATATAATGCGTCTTAGCTAAGAATAGGAAAGCTAAATGACTGCTTTATATAAACTAAAAACGTTATTTGGAAATAAGTAATAACAGTAGAATAAATTATTTTTCATCCCACCATAGTATTTTTACTCTTCGATATCTGAATGCAAAAGCCGTTATTATCCTCTTGAGGATAAAGTAAATTGAATTTTAATTAAAAACGTTAATTTAATTCAAACATGCACTTTCAAACGATGCATTATCGATACAGTCCTGCGCTGTATTACCTGCCGGCACCCCTCGCTGTTCTTTTACCCGATGTCACCTGAAATGCTCACCCGTTAGCAAATACTACGATACTTCGCGACGCGGTTGTATCGCTATTGAATTGCTTCTGTCGCGCGTTGTAAATGCGACTAACGCCCAAAAGTAGAGATGCATAAGCGCGTTAGGGTTAACCCCCCTTTTCAAACAGTAAGAATAGTATAATAACAACCATCAATTTGTATGTCATAATATACTTACTGGCCGCGTTATAAATTACATGGTTTAATGTACCCCGCAGGTAGGTAACTTGTTTTTATGTAGGTAGGAAAGCGTATTACTATTTGGTACATAGTCAGATAATGTTAATCTGGAGTGCCTGATAGATTTTTCAAAGCTATTAAATGGTATCTGGCTTAAAAACCATGAAATAGAAGTCTAACCTCACTTTTAACTATTGCTACGAATATCTTTTTTCTCCCAACTTTATTTGATTGACTTTCATAAACTTTTTTGTTAGTCTGGTTTAGTATAAAAAGTATGAGAAGTTTGATGCGTGAACGTGAACCTCAAGTTTGGGTCAAATACTATATGGGAGCTCGCCGACCTCCTTTAGTCATTTCCTCGCTGAGGTGGGATGAAAAGTTACGTTTTGCACTCGAGTGAAAAGATTTTTCACCTCGTGCTCTTTTGATTCCCTCGCTGACGCTCAGGATTCTAATTTTTTAATCACTCGCCTTGCTCGGTCATCAAAATTGTGCACGCGGTTAAAAACAACTTTTCACTCTTGTATAACAAATAACTATTGTTTCCCCTGATGAGACATGACACCACTGACCACACAGTCTATAAGTATATTGTCCAACCATTTATTTTACTTTTGACATAAGCACGCCTATGAAGTGTCATAATTATTGACAGGCAACCATCGACAAAAATGCAATAATCCATAGACGCATATCTTACTCTTATATAACTTTATTGATAGTCCTTTAAGCACAATTGACCATACATCTTTGGCGATGGATGGTTTCTATGACCTGACAGATTCATGTTCACTTGGGTTTTATGTTTATAAAACAATAAAAAAATGTTGAGCATAGATAAATATCAATGTGACAAATCGATTAAAACTTCTTCATAAAGAAATGAGATCAAAAATCGAATCAGTAACGCATTAGGACATCATTGAATCGAGCTGCCAAGATAAAATAAATGATTGGACAAAAATATACATGTTGAAAAACAATAACAGTACAGTAACAATTACGCAAAACGTAGGGTATAAGCTAAGTCGAATTGGTTCAGTCATTGTGACGTGATTCGCGAATGAGTAACAAAAATCCATGCTTATAAATATACAAACTTTAATAGTTTTAGGTTATTAATTAACGAATATGCGAAGATATTTTTTCGAGCCGCATCTCTACAACTCACAGTACCACTTCTTGCAACGGTAAATACTAGTTATGCCATTAATTTATACGGTCGCTTTAGCATAAATAATAAGTTAATAACCATATATAATATTACTGCAGCCGGTACACCACTATTAAAAGATACGAATTCCTTAGATCAGTCTTCTGACAAGATTTATAATATAAAATGTTCTAAAAAATAACTGTAACCGTTGATTGATGCAGTTTTTACGACATAGTTTTTAGTATTTTACAAATAACATAAAGACATTTAGAGTTTTTAACATAAACGTAAACTTACCAGGCTCTTCGTCGTCTCTAATTTCATTTTCTTCTTCAAACGTTCTTGCATGGTCATCTTCATCCCTACTGCCAGTGAGGTAGATAATGTTGGCTTCTTTACTATATTTCTTCATGTCCACATTGTTCTTTTTGAAACACACACCCTTCGCTACACTTATATCACCATTGTAATCTAAACTATCATCTAAATACGAATAGAAGTTCTTTTGTAAACAACTCACTGATGGTTTTAACGTACACTTATTCAAAATGTTGTCCCACAAACTGTTACCAGTCCTAAAAGTTCCATTTTGGTACACATCACTGAAAAACCCTCTGCCTGTGAACGTTTCTAGTATTTTTATTTTCTTAGGTATAACGCTTTCTATTCTTTTGACTTCGTCCGTTTCATTATGACTACATTCCGTGACTATAACATAAAGAATTAATACTAGACTAAATAATTTCGCTATCATTGATTCAATTCTGAAGCTGTCTCCTCCGTATGCCCAGCCATTGCGATGTCTTCTTGCCATCGTCAGATCATTACTAAAATATACAATAGCTTTGTGTGAATCTAAATAACTTTTCAAAAACACAGTACATCACTGTTTCTTCTTAGGCATTCACATAATAATAACATTTTCTATTCTCTCTTATTATCTTTTTGGTGTCAGCTATTTTGTCTTCCTTGTCAATCTGCGCAGTCAAGTTTTGGTGGCAAATTGTCGGCGTATCATCTGAAAAGAGAAAACGTATATCATTAGAATGTTCTTCCGAATTTTTGATTATACTTCATTTGTTTCCCGAACAATATAATGAGCACTTGATTTATAATTAGGCCCTAGCTAACAAACCTGACATGGGGATTTATGTATGTATAATGTATATGCATGTACTCGTATCATTTCGCATGAATGGGCGTATTGTCAATGTACAATACAAAGTTAGCAGATTAATGCTATTTTGGTGTTACCTTTTATTTTTTGCTAAAAAATACCACCGTGCCAGAAATAGTGTTGTTACAAAATATAAACCAACACCACCGGCCATACCTTAAGTGGTAAATAGTCTAGTATTAGGTATACAAATCAATTTACTACAACGCATTTGCTTGTAAAGTTGCTCTAACTTCATCGCTGTTAAAAGGACGACGATAATAAGGTCACGGACGACCTACAATAAAAAGCGCAGAAGTTCCAAGACAAAGTCGCATTTTTTGGTAAGTACTAAAATTGCGAATGGCATCAGACGAGTCGATGGCATTAGCGTGCCGAAGATTACAGAATTTGGCACTGAACCGAAGTATAGTCCCATAAACTTATCTGACAGGAGCAATCATGTAAGGATTGCCGATCAAATCGTATAAGTTCGGCTTCAAAGTAAAATAAACCATAAGCAATGAATTAGAGGTCAATTTCGTGTATCCATTCTTATACGTTTAGGCTATCGTACATACCTAAACGTATGAGAATGGATGCAGGTAGCCAAAATTCGAACAATTTTTTTTGGCTATTTAGTTTCTGTTTAGTTTGTTTTTCTTATGATACTCGTACTAGATACGTTGTCGCCAGTATGGCTAGCATGCGCACAACGAGTAAAATTATGTCTACTCGTTATCTCTATTTGTCTACCGACGCTAACATGATTACTTGTCTCGTTATGTCAAAAGTAGAGATAAAAATAATATTTCTTATCTGTTGTATTTTTCTCTACGAACCTTTACATGCCGACAATTTTTTTCTTGTAATATATCGCGTTTTGCGCATGTTATAGGGTAAACGAAAAATTTGCTGGCAACGACAACATCTCTGTCTCTCTCGTCGCGAGATAATCTCGTGATGCGCATGCTAAGCACACAGGTCATATAAGTTTGTCAGAATAGTCTGACAAACTTATATGACAACGTATCTAATCTAGTACGTAGTAGTACTTAAAAAATTCGTAATTATGGTATAGACCAAACTATTTATATTTCACCTGTGTAAATGAACTTTGAAGGGTCTTCTGCCTCCGGCCTAAATTAATATATTGATAAACATTTAGATATGGCTAGGGCTTTTATTAGCAGTAGTTTGGCTAGTTTCATTCATCTGTAGGTACAGATTACAAGTTAAACTAGTTTGACCACTCAACATACTTAAAAGGCACATTTCTGAAGTTGCTTCCGTCACTGGTTTAGAGTCGGTCTTTCTTGCATCTCGATAGGCATATAATTAAAACTAAGCCATATTATTACGAGTATATATCTGACTAATTAACACTGATTTCCGATGTGTTTGAGAAATATTTCTGGGGCCACTTTCACTTATTGAAAGTTGTAATTTTTGTGGGGACCATGAAATACTTTGCAGCACATTGTCGCTGTGTTGATTTTTTAGGACTGATTTCTTTTTGGCGTCGTACATAAATTACAAAGGCCAATCAGACAATAGTCTGATTGGCCTTTGTAATTTATTAGCCTAATGTAATATTAGCAGACTCTTTGTTACAAAAGTACAAATATTCTTCTGTCGGTTAGTCACATCCCGACCAGCAATAAGCCACCGGTGTGGCTTAGGTTGATAAATATACCATTGCTAGGTTAGCCTAAATTTATCCCTATTTTATAGGTACTAAAATTCTACATCAATGCTTATTTTACACCCCCTATTTGTATCCCGAAAACCGTATAGTTCCTCTTGTATGTATATAACATCATTGGTATAGTTCCTTCGTGATATGTTATAAGATTGTAACGCTTATTTTTTCTTTACAAAGCTTAATATGTTGGGGCTGATTCTGTAGTGCGAAATCTCTAAACTAAATTAAAAAGACAGCATTAAAAATATTGCCAACCCTTTCGTAATACTCCCTGCCGAAAGTGACAGAACTAGTTTTAAAGCTGTCATTTTAGATTTGTTTAGAGATTGTGTTATAGTGAATTTCCTACACTGTCAGGGGCGATACTTCAATCAACATAACTCAAAATGACAGTTTTATGTCAAGTACCTTGACGTTCCTAAAATAAGGATTATAATTCTAAAACACGAAAGTCAACAATAGTAGCCATAGCAGAAGTAGTCCTTCCCCGAAATATGCATCATTCAGCATCATGCAACCATAGATTTAGGATAGACCAATCCTAAACCTATGCATGCAACCTATCTCCGTAGCCGTTAAAATCGGTTGAAAACATGGGCCGTGAAAGCGTAGCAGACAAACTGACAGCTATCACATTAATAATATTAGTTTGGCTGCATAATATACGCAGTTCATACGCTAAACAGTAAACAAAAGTACGCTTTAATCTGCTAGTTAGAGCTGTTTAAATCAATTTCGCCGGAATCTGAAGCGTCCAAATCCGTTCCGCTTTCCTACGCGTGCCGACTCCGATATAGAGTGACTGCAAATGAAAGCGAATTGATAATTTTATTCTTTTAGCGTACATCTACTAGATATACCTACCTAATGTATATAAAATCGAAATACCACTCATTCACTGACTCACTCACTGACTGACTAATAACGATATCTCCTAAGTCGTTGGATATCTCAGGAACTAGGTAAACCTTGGAATTTCAAAGGTATGTTCTTTGTAAGGCATAGATATCAGCTAAGAAACGGTTTTGAGAAAATTCACCCCTAAGGGGACGAAATGGGGGCTGGCAGTTTGTATGAAAGTCCGATGTTTTTGAAATTAGAGACATAGAGAGTAGAGACATGAAAATCGGTAGGCCTTTTGCAGTGGGAAAATTTTATAATCTCATAGGATATCAAAAATTGAACGCGGACAAAGTCGCGGGCGACCACTAGTTTCGTTACAAAGTTAAGGCCCTGTGTAGCGTAAAAGGGGGTTTTTAAAAGCAGTGTATCCATCAAACGGTGACATAATGTATGCTTGTAAAAATAATTTGCTGTTTTCAAGACCTTTATGCAGCCATTTGACGCATCTCAAAACACAATTTAAAAAAAATCGCTGCATCGAAATTTATTTTAAATATACATACTTACCTCTTATTTAAATACCTTTTAAAGCAATTTTTCTCCTTATTGAAACCAATAATAATTAGCTTTAGAAATATTAGATAAAATTCGTATTTCTAAATCAAACACATTGTCGGATTCATTTGTATTGAAAAGTAAATATTAATTTTTTTACAAATGATTTCATGCATTTTTTGCGACGTGCGCTTGCCGATTTCACCCCCTCGCGCCTGTGTTTTTCATCTCGTGAATTTTCTTTTTTTTTCGTGAGGTTGCTGAATTGAGAATTTCATGTTGAGTCTGTCTCAAAGACTACTTAAAGACTAATTAAGCAAATTTTTGTTTCTAAATTGTTATTGGGTCGGTTTCTGAATTAAGCATTCTAGCAAAAACAGCAAGCTCCAACTTTCAAACCTCACCTATATTTAATTAAATGTAAGTAGGTACTTACTTCTTATCGCGAAAATCAAAGAGTCCTGCGGTCGTAATCGCGGGGTCGTCAGCTACTTACTTTAAAATAATAATATCTTTCAAGTTCAAAATATTTTGCATTTTTAGTGCTGCTTGTATCCAGTTATCGTTCTCTATTATAACTATGGAGTGTGGGTAACTGGGTAGGTACATTGTTTTGTATTGATCTCATTGCAATGTATCGATCCAGCTATGAATACATTAAACGATCCGTAACCACACGATACTGCTATTCATGTGTTTAATAGGCTACTCAATTAGGTTATTAGAGTATCTACTTAATAGATGTACTGCGTACAGCGAATGAGCATACAATTATGTTCTCATTCAAATGTTTTCAATCAATCATCAACCAAAAAGTTCCATTTCATAGATACAAACAGCGAGCAATCGATAAGATCGGTCGGCTCAATCAATCAATATAGGTACATATTTATTCAAATTAGGTACACTGTACACTTATTGACGTCCAATTACCTACTTATAAAACATGATGGTGATAATCAGTTATGGTATCTTAAAACTAAAGCTGCGATCTGGTGCTACGAGCTAGGGTGATGCGGAATGATCAATTAAAATTAAATAATACATGGCTTTAAAGTACCTACTGCGTAAGTAGGTATACCTACTATAAGTCGAAAATAATATGAAGAATTCGACTAGGTAAGTACTTCTCCACGTACGATATTTCAATTAAGTAAGTAAGTTGATAAATTAAATAATACATGGCTTTAAAGTACCTACTGCGTAAGTAGTGTACCTACTATAAGTCGAAAATAATGAAGAATTCGACTAGGTAAGTACCTTCTCCACGTACGATATTTCAATTAAGTAAGTAAGTAGGTACCTAACTACTATTAATAATACCGTTCGTGAACTTTAGTTATCAAGATTGAGACCGGAAAAGATAACATCTCGAAAACAAACAAAAAATAAACTTTCCTATTAAAACAGGCAATTTGTATTCAAGGTAAAATATGAGAAAATTTAGGCGTAGGCGCAGGCCGTGCATACATATAAAATGCATACGAGAAATTATCATATGGCTGGCCACACATAATAACGTTTTCCCAACCGAATTTAGAACATGGCGCGGGCAGCGGCCAATCACATTCACATTATTAGTCACTAGATGATGCCCGCGACTTCGTCCGCGTGGATTGATGTTTTTTGATTCCCGCGGGAACTTCAATTTTCCGGGATAAAAAGTAGCCTATGTCCTTCCCCGGATTTTAACCTATCTCTGTACCAAATTTCATCAAAATCGGTTAAGTAGTTGGGCCGTGAAAGCGTAGCAGACAGAAAGACAGACAAACAGACAGACGGACAAACAGACAGACACACTTTCGCATTTATAATATTAGTATGGATAGTATGGTATTAGTATGGATAGTATGGATTGCTTAGTGTTTACGGGAGGAGAACACGGCTGAACTATATTTTATGCCAAGCTCAAATTCTTTTGCCCGAGACTTCGCTCACGTTAAATTCGATTTTCACACAAATTTCAAACCCTTGGGAATGAATTTTCACAATAAATTCTTAGAATAATTCTTAGCCTTTCGTAGTAAGCATCTGTATGCCAGATGCCAGCCGGATCCGTCCAGTGGTTTGAGATGTGCGTCAATAGACCAGTCCTTAAAGTCAGTCAACTTTTCCTTTTATAAATTTAGATTCCGATGGGTTGACAATCCGACACTACCTGTAACAGATTTTATAGTACCCATTAAGTGGCTTGCAAATCTGCTAGTGTAATTATGACGTCACCTCATAAGATTGCAAGGTCGTAATTTTTTGCAAAGAGTCGAATATAAGTGAGTTTAGATAGATAATTAATTTATTTGCCCACGAAAACAAAAAAAATACAATATTTACGCTCATAATAATTGTACTTAATTGAATCTATTTTTACAGATCGTGAACAAATAAGGCTCGTGACTCAACAGAAAGCCGCAGCAAGGTGCAGCGCTGGTTTTCAGGAGGAGTCATAGACGTGTTTCCGACTGTATTTATAACTAAAATATACTAGTGGTTCACCCCGAACTGAGACCTCGCGGTATAAGACTGTGTGCTTGCAGCTCCTGCGGCGAGCATGTCTAGATGCGCGCTCATCTTTACGTTCATAGATATCAGTACTATCAGTAGACATTTTTTTTATTCCACGTAAGATGGTGCTAACGTCTATTATTTGTAAGCACAAACGAATAAACTTTTACAGAGCGCCATCTATTGACATCATTGTGAAGTTCTGTTAAAAATACTAAAGCTCATTAAAAATTAAATAATTTCGTTTCCATATAATATTTATCTACTTAATTTAAGTATTTGTTGTTCAAGTACAGGATTTAATTCAAATAATTGATCAAGTTTCAGGCTCAGGCTGAGCCTGAAAATTAAGAGTTCTGAGGGCAACTTTGGACGTTAGAAAATCTCTACTTTGAAAGCTCCCCATTTCGTTAATTTTAGTGGAAAAATTAAATTTTACTACGCATTCGCTTCTATGAGAGCCCCTCTGAAATAAAGATTTTTATAACTTTTTAAGCTATATTCGGCTGGCGGCCATCGGTTTACATATTATATTTAAATTTGAAGTAATTACGTTCAGTAATTCAGAAGTTATAAGGCTCTGACAGATGGACGGACGGATAAGTGCAAATTCACTCAAGTAGACTCAGAGACCTTCGCTTGGCTTGGTCAATAAAAAGTAAAGTAAATAAATAAGAAAATTAAGTAAAGTGGCCTAATAACAACAATTCATTTCATTCATTCGACTTTGAAGTTTTGATGATGCAATATCGCGGTCATGAGTTCGAGCCCATAAAGTCGCCCACTTAGAACTTTGTGTGGGCAGCCTTACATCCAAAAAGGTCTATCAAAAAGGCCATTTCACGACTCAAGAGTGATGTTACCATCGAAATAGTTTGCGGGTTACGTTTAATACGCGATGCTTATCGTTTTTTTTTAAATGTCAAAATCTGACGGCCAGCCATGTGAAGACTGACGTAGTGTTTACAGACTTTCACTGAGAAAGCGAGTAGCTGACCGGACAGATTAACGCGTTTGGGTGTTTCTAATTCTCCTAATTCAATATGCTAGTCAGTTACCCCAACATTTTCTAACAGTATCCATACTAATATATTTTTGTCCACTACAAGTTTTTTTTTATCCACTATAAGTTAGCCCTTGACGACGATCTCACCTGATGGCAAGTGATGATGCAGTCGATATGGCAGCTGGCTAACCTGTTAGGGGCATGGCAGTTATATTAAACCCATACCCCTATTCGGTTTATACACGGCATCGTACCGGTACGCTAAATCGCTTGGCGGCACGTCTTTGCCGGTAGGGTGGTAACTAGCCACGGCCGAAGCCTCCCACCAGGCCAGACCAGGGAAAATTCAGAAATTATTAATTCCCATATCGACCCTGCCGGGGATCGAACCCGGGACCTCCGCACGTTAAGAAAACAGCGCTCAACACTGCGCCACGGAGGTCGTCAAAACCTCCAACCAATAAAAAAACCGGCCAAGTGCGAGTCGGACTCGCGCACCGAGGGTTCCGTACAAACCTGTAGTAAGTTTTAAATTAAATGTTTTTTTTAAATATTTGAGTTGATTGAATGAAAGGTAAATTGCGGTTTACGATTTATGACGTATTAAAAAAAAACTACTTACTTGATCTCGTTCAAACCAATTTTCGGTGGTAGTTTGCATGGTAATGTACAACATATATTTTTTTTAGTTTTATCATTCTCTTATTTTAGAAGTTACGGGGGGGGGGGACACACATTTTACCACTTTGGAAGTGTCTCTCGCGCAAACTATTCAGTTTAGAAAAAAATGATATTACAAACCTCAATATCATTTTTGAAGACCTATTCATAGATACCCCACACCTATGGCTTAGATGAAAAAAAAATTTTTGAGTTTCAGTTCTAAGTATGGGGAACCCCAAAATTTATTGTTTTTTTTTCTATTTTTGTAAGAAAATCTTAATGCGGTTTACAGAATACATCTACTTACCAAGTTTCAACAGTATAGCTCTTATAGTTTCGGAAAAAAGTGGCTGTGACATACGGACGGACAGACAGACAGACAGACAGACAGACAGACAGACAGACAGACAGACAGACAGACATGACGAATCTATAAGGGTTCCGTTTTTGCCAAATTTGGCTACGGAACCCTAAAAAAGACAAGTTAGCCCTTGACTGCTGCTGATGCAGTCTAAGATGGTAGCGGGCTAAACTGTTAGGGCATATTAAACCCATATTCGGTTTCTACACTATAATATTTAAAACTAAATATTACATCTTACTTCTTACTTAATATTATTAATGCGAAAGTTTGGATGGATATATGGATGTATGGATGGGTGGATGGATGTTTGGATGTTTGTTACTCAATCACGCCCCAACGGCTGAACGGATCTGGCTGAAATTTGGCACAGAGATAGATTATAGTCTGGAGTATCACATAGGCTATGCTTTATATATGCATGCTATATTATACTATAGCTAGTATTATATAAACTAGATGATGCCCGCGACTTCGTCCGCGCGGATTAAGCTTTTTGATTGCGCGGGAAGTCCTTAACTTTCCGGGATAAACTTAACTTAAGTTAACCTATGCCAAATTAATCTATATCAAGATCGGTTGTAAAGATGATCCGTTAATGCGAAGCAGAGAGACAGATAGACTGACAGACATACTTTCGCATTGATACCTAATATTACCAGTTGATGCCCGCGACATCGTCCGCGTGGTTTAAGTTTTTTTTTATTCCCGCGGGAAGTCCTTAACTTTCCGGGATAAACTTAACTTACTCGTAACTTAACCTATGCCAAATTAATCCATCAAGATCGGTTGTACAGATGAGCCGTTAATGGGTAGCAGAGAGACAGACAGACTGACAGACGTACTTTCGCATTGATAATATGCCCGCGACATCGTCCGCGTGGTTTCAGTTTTTTTTTACCGCGAGGACTCCTTAATTTTCCGGTATAAAAAGTAGGAACTATGCCACTCTCGAGGTCCTCAACTATACCAATACCAAAAATCACGTCGATCCGTTGCTCCGTTGCAGCGTGATTGAAGGACAAACCAACAAACAAACATTTCGCATTTATAATATTAGTATGATTGTATGGATGCAAAAGAAAGTTGGTCCTTAGGCATTTGGTATGTCTAGGCAAACATTGGTTGGTGAGAGATTTTAAATTCAATATGCTAGACGCCTATTCCAATATTTTCCGTCTAGGTATACCTATAATATTTGCCTTTATTAAATGTTCCATATAACCTAAGTTATAAGTAGGTATGCCAGTTATGTTTATCTCTATAACTAGTCAATCTATACTTAATATTATAAATGCGAAAGTTTGGATGCATGGATGGATGTACGGATGGATGTTTGTTAATCAATCACGCCAGAACGGCTAAACGGATTTGGATGAAATATGGCACAGAGATACATTATAGTCTGGAATAACACATAGGCTAGTTCTCGCGGGCACCGAAAACTATAAAAGTGGGTTTTCTATAAAAGTGGGGGCTATTTTTAACTTTGTATATTTATTTTTGTTTACTGTCCGCCACAGACCATTTACTACTCGGTGCTGTCAGCCCTTGATTGTGATATCACCTGGTGGTAAGTGATGATGCAGTCTAAGATGGAAACAGGCCCACTTGTTAGGGGTAAGTATGGTAGTTTAATTAAGTCCATGCTCCTAGAGATATATATTCACTACTAGCTGATGCCCGCGACTTTGTCCGCGTGGTTTAAGTTTTTTTAACTCCCGCGGGAAATCTTTCAATTTCCGGGATAAAAAGTAGCCTATGTCACTCACCAGGTCCTCAAATATATTCATGCCAAAAATCACGTCGATCCGTTGCTCCGTTGCGGCGTGATTGAAGGACAAACCAATAAACCAAAAAACAAACACACTTTCGCGTTTATATTAGTATGATGGTAATCAAACTAGATGGTAAACAGTGCTTTTATGTCTTCATGCAGTACATTTTACATCCGCTCGAAAAAAATGCGAAAGAAACTTGTAATCAATAGAGGCTTGTTATGATCAATGTGTGACGTTGTTTTTTGGGGACACTCCACTTTCGATTTAATGTAGCGTTGAAAACAGGTGTAGGTACTAGGTTGTAGGAAGTACTTGTTTGCTCTCTATTCTAAGGTCCACAGAAGCAGAGGGGGGATTCGGTTTAAATTTAAATAACAGCTCTATTAATTATATTGCTATCCCTTTCACTATACTCCCAGCGGAAAGGGGCAGCAATACAAGAATTGGAGGTGTCATAACAATTTTCAAGAAAATTTTCATAAGTTAATAATTTCTACTTGGGAATTTGACTTCTATTCAAATAAATTATTTTTTAGTGATTATTAGATAGAAGATCTCCCGAAAGTCGTAATATCTTTCGTCCTAAGATAGTTTTATGTTGAATAACCATTTTAAAAAATCGGTTAAAGTAAACGAAGGGCGTCGAACTTTAATGACGTCATATTACAGAACTTCATATAAATCCCATACTTAGGACACGTTTTGACGTTTGAAAAAAAGTTGCTGATTCGGCTACATTTTGTCAAATACCCTAATTAGTCGTACGTCAGCGACGAACGCGACAATGTGAGGACGCGACGCGACTGTATAATATAGTACCTGACCTTAAAGTTTTCGCACGTAGATAAGTTTACCATTTTCAATGGAGTATCGCGTCGCGTTGCGTTGCGTCGCTTTCGTCGCTCACATAGCACAACAGGTCAGTGTGTTCAATTAATATTTAGAAAGGAAAAAGGGGATTAAGTCTGGTTTACCATCAATCAGTTAGATATTTGATACCCTTTGGTAAGAACTTAATGACTTTCTCTCGTTATCATAATTACTGTAAACGATTTATGCCATTATGCCAATAATTAACACAAAATAAGATAAGATTTAGTGAGTAAAGTCGCTATATAAGGCTAGGTTCTCAATTAACATGTATGTATTCTCTCTCTGGCTGTGTCGGATTATGTGAGTGAGGGAATAGAGAAACGGCCCATTTTTAGGGTTCCGTACCTCAAAAGGAAAAAACGGAACCCTTATAGGATCACTTCGTTGTCCGTCCGTCTGTGTGTCAAGACCCTTTTTCTCAGGAACGCATGGAGGTATCAAGCTGAAATTCATATCACATACTCAGGTCTACGGTTCCTTGGAGCTGTGAAAAAATCAAGCTTCTAAGCAAACGCAATCAAAAGATACAGCCGTTTATGCTGCAAATTTTCGAATTTTCTTGCACTCCCAAGGGAATCAAAACCTACAGTACCCTGTACTCCCGGGAACTCAGAATCTTGAAACTTGGTACGAAGCAACGTCTTATAGCAAAGATAAAGGAAAAATTGCGAAAAGCATAAATTTTTAGTTACATCGTATAGTAAAAATATTTTTAATAATTTTAAATTTAGTACCCCTTTCCGCCTGAACGCGTAGAGGTATTAAATAAAAATTAAAATAGATAAGTGGAATAAAAATACTATAACTTTTGAAGGTTTGAGGGTTTGTATAGAATCCTCCGTGCGCGAGTCCGACTCGCACTTGGCCGGTTTTTTTGTACACTTGATACAATTCGTTGTGTTGTAGAATATAATTTAAGAAAATCACAAGTTTGTTGCTAGGAGCCGCATGATATTAGATACAAATTATAATAACAGCTAACTAATCCTATAAAAAACATGGACAAAAAATTAAAAAATGTGAAATAAACGACACAATCTTTGCAGATGGAATCGATGGTCATCATTAATTATGTTTTTTGTAATGAAAAAAATTTATACACTTTCTAAAGTTTGAATGAATGAATCAATTATGTTTTGTACATGTACACCAAAATCAAGAAACACATAGTTGTAAACAATTGACAGTAAAACTAAGCAATGGTACGATTGGCGGTCTTATCGCTTTGAAGAGATCTGTATACCAGGGCAACCATGTGAGAAAACCTTAAGTTTTTGCGCTATTAGGAATATATTATAGGTAAACTTAAAGTATTATACCTATTATGTAACCTCTATTATAATTTTGACCTGAGACAGTCAATGCCTGAGACCTATATTATTTTTGATGAGTATCTCGATATCAAAATCCATACTAATATTATAAATGAGAAAGTGTGTCTGTCTGTCTGTCTGCTACGCTTTCACGGCTCAACTACTCAACCGATTTTGATGAAATTTGGTACAGGGATAGGTTACATCCTGAGGAAGGACATAGGCTACTTTTGATTCCGGAAAATTGAAGAGTTCGCCCGCAGGAATCAAAAAATAACAATCCACGCGGACGAAGTCGCGGGCATCATCTAGTAAATAATACACTTGTGCTTACGGTTTCGGTACTGCATTCGGTATGGTCTACCCTACTGAGAAGAATCACCAAGAATTTTAAATGCGAAAGTTTGGATGGATGTATGTTACTCAATCACGCCCGAACGGCTGAACGGATCTGGATGAAATTTGGCACAGAGATCTTTTTTATCCCGGAAAATTAAAGAGTTCCCGCGGGAACCAAAAAACCTCAACGAAGTCGCGGGCATCATCTAGTGTTACTTAAATTACAGTATCTGTTTGACTTGGCATAAGGTTATAATGTCTCTGCAATTTTGTTGCACGTGCAGTGCAACAGAAATGCAGAGCAAAATGAGCGAAAGTGTAATGGCGAAACCTTTTGGAACATGTTTGAAATAATATACGATGTTATAACTTTACATTCCTGCATTGCTGTAATATCAATCATACTAACATTATAAATGCGAAACTGTGTTTGTTTGTTGGTTTATCCTTCAATAACGCCACAACAAAGCAACGGATTAGGGACGTCAAGGTACGTGACAATAAAACTGTTATTTTAAAATAATGGTCGTAACCCCTAATTTAGGAAATTCAACCTACGCGAAGCCGGCTATAGCTCTCAATAAAAAATAATATGTAGCAAAATAACGTTTTTTCATAAAACGTTATTTTGATGGAATGCATAACAATTCAAATGCTCCCACGCAGCGCCTAGACCGATTTCTTAATAAATAATGGCCTTGAAAGACTTATTTAAGAGGTTAGTAGGCCTTTGACATTCCAAACAAATGTTGTTTTTCTTGACTCATGCGAGTTATTTATGAATCTGTTTTTGACGTTTTGATAATTTATGATCTTGTTTACAAAATAGCTGTAATTATAAAAAAAATAAAAACAAATTCCTATCGCCGGCTTTTACCTCTATGCATATTCTATTCAGCATAATAGTGTCATTAAACCTGTTCGTTTGGACGTTCTTTTATCACCTTTCATTTAACCAGTTAGGTACCTATTTAAGCTAGTTACTTTAATCCTAGTTAACTATACTTTTATAATAATTTAATATAAAAAATTCTTTTTAAACAACCGACTTCCAACTCCCGCGGCAACTTTACAACAACAAGCACACGCTATACAAAGTACTTATTTTATTGTTGATATTTTAAAAACCGCTCGACCGATTTCGATAAAATTTATATGGGACCACCTGGGAAGTATGCCCTTTTAAATAAAAAAAGAATTATCCAAATCGGTCCACCCAGTCAAAAGTTCTGAGGTAACAAACAAAAAAAAAAACAGTAAAAACACATACTTAAATGACAAGGAAGCTTGGCAATGATTTTAGTGGCTCAGATAGTTCCTTAGTTAAGGTGATTTGTGAAATGGTGATAATGAAAAAAAAAACCCGGCTGAGTTTGTTGTGGGCTCTTCTCAGACCTGGTGCAATCATGTAAGGATTGCCGATCAAATCGTATAAGTTCGGCTTCAAAGTAAAATAAACCATAGGTCATTGAATTAGAGGTCAATTTCGTGTATCCATTCTTATACGTTTAGGCTATCGTACATACCTAAACGTATGAGAATGGATATACGAAATTGAGCTCTAATTCAATGCTGTTATGGTTTATTTTACTTTGAAGCCGAACTTATTCGATTTGATCGACAATTCTTACATGATTGGAGGGCAGGGCGCGTTTGGAACCCTCGTAGCTTTAGTAAATAACTGGTCGTCAACAAGTGTAGTATACCTACCTAAATTGAATAAAAATTATTTGACTTTGACTTTGACTTTGACTTTGACTCCAGGTTCTCAACTATACCCATGCTAAAAATCACGTCGATCCCTTGCTTCGTTGCGACGTGATTGAAGGACAAACCAACAAACCAATAAACAAACACACTTTCGCATTTATAATATTAGTATAATATGATACATGATTGTAAACAAACAATATGACGACGATGACTGATGACGAATTAATCAAGGATTGTTAGGTAGTCCGCACTTGAGATCAGTGCCGTGGGGTCATGCTGCCAACGCTTAGAGCAATGCAATATTCCTAAAAATGAAAGTTTGATGTCACGCACCTTGACGTTCCTAAAATAAGGATTATAATAGGATTAGACTTTTTTAAATTAAATTAAATATATACCTTATTATTAGTTAAAACTTAAAAAATCCAACTTGTTCACCATCAAATTACAGTTCGCTAAAGTGAAAGTGGTTTGGGTTCGATCTCGCACGGCTGTGAAGTGAAAATAAAAGCGTTTTTACCGCCCAAAGCAATGAACTGAGTGAATTTCGTCATATTATTGTCTTGGTACTTGTGACTATCACGAATAGTTAATGACTCTACCTTGGGATTTTGTGTGAATGGAATTTTTTTTTTTGCTTTTTTTCTTGCTTAAACACACCAAATAGCTGGCAAAATGTGAAGCACAAGTACCTTATAACCTTAAAAATAAGGTTATAAGTTAAACTTGATAAGAATAACCTTGACTTTTGCTTGAGCAACCCAACGTGACTCTTTTTGATCCTTACACTGAGGCGAAAATATTCGTTAGAAAATGCTTGAGTGACAGATTTTGAAACTGACAAACATGAAAAGAGGAGAAATTTTTACGCTAAGTACCTATGACGGATATGAAATATTCCCTAGAGACTGCACTGATAGGTGAATAGAAGTTTATTAATATTCATAAAGAAATTGAATAGCTAATTAACAAGTTAACCTCAGAGCAGCTGGTTTCACTGTTAACGAAACGACAGTTTGAATTATGCAGCTTTGTTTCTAAGTGAAAATTAGGTAAGTAAAGTAGGTAGCTGATTTCTCCGAAACAAGGACGTCACAGGAAACTGGAAGAATTTTCAATACAAAATTCTAATTAGCATGCAGTTTTCTACCTCTCTCAAAAACAGAAGCCATATCCTAGGGTTCGAATTAGAAATGAGGAAGCAAATCGTTTCATACGCGTCCGTGGAATTCCGACGGATGCAGACCTTGGCAGGGGCGGCCTTAGCCATTGCGAGGCTCTGGGCGGTTGATATTTGCGAAGCCTTTAAGCTTTGTGGAGTATAGTCCATTCTTCTTCGTCCACGTTTTTTTTAACCTTCCGCAGTTGACGGCACTGGCATCTCAGATCAATAAATAGATGTGTGTCTTTGTCATTAGTTTGGATCTTCCTAGCTACCCACCTATTAATAGCTGGGACTTCTTCTACTCGGGCTATAGTGCGAGGGCGCGAGGCCCCAGCAAAAGCGAGGCCCCGGGCGATTCCCCTGCTTGCCACCCCCTAAGGCCGCCACTGGACCTTGGTGATGGCTTTCCTCGCGATAAAAGAAAGGTGAGGAAGGAACAAGATCAAAAAACTCTAAAATCAGGATCACCTAAACAGGCTTCCGGTTGAAAATCAGCGCTGTTGCTTGTTGCTTAGTATATGCTGAGCCTGGAACATTTTTAGGCACATTCGACCATACGTGATACAGTTCATTCCTGCGCCTCGTCGTTGTTGTTTAGATCCCAGATCTTGTTTAGAACGTTGAGGTGCAGGGGTGATCTACCTCTACAGGTATGCTTGTTTATGTGTGGCACAATTTTGGAAATAAATGTTTGTCTTTCTAAAATTACAAGAATTTTAACTTTCTTAACGGTTGGTATGTCAAGATTTAGTAGTTATAACTCTTATATAAATGCAGTTATAAATCTAAAACTTAATAATAGCTTGTGTCTACTTATAACCGTAATCACGCTAACGCTGTGAAGTAAAAGTAACATAGTCATATGATTTATTCGCTAACGAGCTTCTGTCGAGTAATAAAGCCTTGGAAGCCTTTAAAAGCTTATACAGTTCGGAAATAAACATCTCCGCGACACCTAGCCATGACAGGATTATATTTTGTCTTCTGGGCACGTAGGTATTTTAATTTTTTTGTTGTTTAGGTGATTTATTATTATTGATAGACGATCGCTACTGCACATATAAAGGCTCGAATTCTAAACGCAGTGTACTGCCTATCTCAAATCCGTATGTCATGACTGATCACTGGATCACATGCACTGTTTAAAGACACTTCAAATTCTTCAGCGTTATTAATAATAATCAGAATCAACGTACTTGTTGGTGTAGTACAGATTTCAGAGGTTGGAAGATAAGGTGTGAAAAAAATCTAGAGAAAAAACGCCGCTCTTTCTTTGCTCACGTGGCTATAGCTACCTACTTACGCACCTCCGAAACGCAAATATGTATAAGTTTCCAAACTGTATGATAGTCAAGCTGTGTCGCTGGTCAACTTTCTATTTCAAGGTCGAAAGCTTGGTTTCATGTGCACTAATTATGCAGATATTTTTAAGCTATTGCATAGCTTCTATCGCGGGCCTTGAGCGTGGAGACCGAATCCAGAAATTCCGTAACGAAAAAAAACCTAACGCTTTGGTTGCTATGACTACTTGTGTCGCCTTTATATTTTCAACAAATTGAAGTCAACAACACAAGTAGTCATAGCAAGTTGATAAAAATGCTATGCAATAGCTTTACCGCGGCAGTCTCCGAGTGCCACACGTCTTTTTTTTAAATTGCGTTTTGAGACCCATCAATGGCTTCTTAAAGGTCTTGAAAATGAAAACATCATATTATTTTGCAAGCATGCATTTATAATATTATGTCACTGTTTGATAGATATACATTACCTACTTTAAAATCCCGTTTAGCCAATTTTACGCTATGACAGTGATGATTATGTTTCTTTAAGAAATCGAAGGAAAATCGCATTAAATTAAAGGTTAATATAATTATAATAATGTCAAATGGCTGGTTCGGCTCATAATGTTAATACATTTCCCATTTCACTAATGTTTATTGTGCATGCAACTTAGGAATGTACCTACTTGAAGTTAGCATGCGTGCGCAAGATATTGCCTTGTGAGGAAAATTCATCAAAGAAGTAAATTCTTCTCGTAGAAAGTTAAAACCACAGAGGCTGACCGATGTTGTACTTGTACTAGGCAAGTAGGTGTCCGTGTAGATATTTTTCACTTGAGTACTTATGTGACTTTTGTGATATGGGACAATTTTATGTGGGTAGGTAATAAATTCTGTCATCTGATAAGTAATTAGTACCCAGCGACCTCAATTTACATAGACGGGCCCTGTGAAACAAAGAATGTGGACCTATTTTATTAACGCCATCTAGTCTGAAAAGCGGGACAGCGCTATGGCGGGGAGAAGGACAGGGCTATACAGGTTCGGAGCGTGCTCTAAAGGTTGGACGCCCAATTTTTTTCTATGAAAGGGCCCATATATAATTAAATTGCGTTTTGAGACCCATCAATGGCTTCTTAAAGGTCTTGAAAATGAAAACATCATATTATTTTGCAAGCATGCATTTATAATATTATGTCACTGTTCGATAGATACATTGCTTTAAAATCCCGTTTTGCCAATTTTACGCTATGACAGTGATGATTACGTTTCTTTAAGAAATCGAAGAAAAATCGCATTAAATTAAAGGTTAATATAATTATAATAATGTCAAATGGCTGGTTCCGCTCATAATGTTAATACATTTCCCATTTCACTAATGTTTATTGTGCATGCAACTTAGGAATGTTGAAGACTGAAGTTAGCATGCGTGCGCAAGATGTTGGCTTGACGAGGAAAATTCATCAAAGAATTTACTCTTCTCGTAGAAAGTTAAAACCACAGAGGCTGACCGATGTTTTACTTGTACTAGGCAAGTAGGTGTAGATATTTATCACTTGAGTACATATGAGACTTATGTGATATGGGACAATTTTATGTGGGTAGGTAATAAATGCTGTAATCTGATAAGTAATTAGTATCCAACACCGAGTAGTAAACATATTGAGAGCTAATAGCCACATTTTCGCTTTGAAATACATCTCACCACTTTTAGGTGGGGGACGAGGTAATGGGTGCATTTCTTATTGGCAAGGTCAACTTTACACAGTTATAAGTACAAAGTATATGTTACCGCGGCACTTGGGCTGCCCGCTGCGGGACAAAGATATGTCGATAAAAATTACCATTGGAAAATCAATACAAATAATTTTATTCAAACAGCAAAAGACAACAATATGTATGATTATAGATAATTATCTGATATATAATTTTTTTTTAAATTGCCCAAGTGCCCAAGTTCTATACTAAAGAACAAGTTTTCAACAACAACTTTTAATCAAATAAATAAAAGACATCTAACCTGTTCTTCTACTTCAGAATTGTTCGGAATTTAATGAAATATAAGTTTTTACTCAGTAAATTAATTTATTGGCATTCTAGTAGTCTAAGGCTATCGATATAATTTATCGATTGCTACACGGGCTACACTGGGCTATGCGTGGAAGAGACGGAGATATGTAGAACTACATGTGAAAGACAAAGAAAAACTGAAAGACATCAACGGGTTCCTTTTCATTTTGGTAAATATTTTTATGTTTTTTTTTTGCGTATTGATGATTTTCATTTATTATTACAAAACTACACTTACTTATGTAATGTCATCCCATCCTTTACATAGCTGGAGGTATTGCTTCTCTTTCCACGCCATTTAATGCTACAGAGAGGCCTATTTTTCGTTTTTTACTCGATCAATTTCCGAGCACGGTCGAATACGGACTGAGGGCGGCTATAGGCACAAAACGTAGCGTTAGTACTGATAGTGCTAACGTTTGGCTGGTGAGGGGGCACGCTATGCTCAGTCAATTGGTTGTATGGTCTGTGGTATCCAACGACCTCAATTTACATAGACGGGCCCTGTGAAACAAAGAATGTGGACCTATTTTACTAACGCCATCTAGTCTGAAAAGCGGGACAGCGCTATGGCGGGGAGAAGGACACGGCTATACAGGTTCGGAGCGTGCTCTAAAGGTTGGACGCCCAATTGTTTTCTAGGTCCCATCATACCTATATATCGATGTTAGTATCACGTTTAACGGTTTAGTTTTCGGCGGCATGATACCGAAACGCTTAATCGCTTGGCGGCATAATTTTGTCGGTAGGGCGGTAATTAGCCGCGGCCGAAGCCTCCCAGCATATTAGAGAAATTTCAGAAATTATAAATTCCCAAACTGACCCAGACGGGGATCGAATCCGGTACCTTTCACTTGTAAGATACACAAAGCTCACCACTGCGTTAGGGAGGTCGTCAAATGCGTAATCAGTATTCACTCTTGCTTTGAAGGTACATAAGTTAGAGTCAGGATTAGTCTAGAACTGAAGAGTCACTTTCTATCAGTGTCAACGAACTGGTGACCGCGATTCTGGTATCAAAAATGGCGGTCCTTGGCGTCCTTTGCATCATACGTCATACGTTACAGTCCGGTTCCAGAGAAAGTTGGTTGATGCCCTTTAAATTATGAACTTGACATTCGGGCAGATTGTACATCTTTAAATTCGACATTTTTTTGTTGTTGAGAAGCTTTCTTTACTTCGTTCCTTTTTTTCAACGTATTTCTCTTTTTGTATTCATAACCATACCATTGTTTCCATCAACAGCTGACTTCAATGCATTATCTTAGCTTACTATAAAGGAAAAGGTTCATTTTAGGTTCATTTTCCTACTCTTGTAGGTACACTGTACCATGAATAGCGGAAAATACATAGATTGTATTTAAAATATAAAAATTTAAAACAGTAAAGTAAATAACGAGCAAAAATATAAAAATGTATTTCAAGTTTTCGATACGTTTCTAAAATGGCAACCTTCAGCTATAGAGAAATTAGTAGACGCGAAATGTATCAAATGTCATTTCTGACAGTCACTGTCATAATAATGTGTTTTTCTTTTGAAAACGTCAAAAAATATGTTGTTCATGTTTAGTGTTCCATAACTTGGAAAGATTAAATAATTTTACCACTGAAATTACGACGAATTCGTAGATTTGACCAATAAAAACTGGTCTAGTATTTTATTTCCTTTCATTTCTCTGCTTGTACAAGACTTGGCCTACGCCACATACAAAACTGAACCGTGTCCTTTACCTACTAAGAATTTCGAAAATTCCACCTCCACCAAAATTTCGAAAATTCACTATACCACCATTAGCTGAACTCCAAGCATTTTAATAGCACCCAAACGGATGAGCTAATTTTGATTAAGTTTTTTGTTTGTTTGAAAGGTGACTTGATCGAGAGTATTTTTAGCTAGATTCAAGAAAATCTGTTCAGCGGTTTGTAGAACATCAGCCGTTTTCTAGTTGATAAAGGATGTGAGCAACTTCCATAGTACAGTGAAATACTAGAAGAAGAATATTATTTTAAAATGACGGATTTATAATACTTTGATGTACTCAATTAAGGATTATATATTCCTTAAATAAAAGCTTCAACAAAATTAAAATAAAATTTTCCGCAGAGGACTGGTTAAGCGTTGATAGCCCTTATCGATTCGAAAGGTATTAGGGGATTTTAAAGTTTTAATTTACTTAAACTTGTTGGAACAGTTAATATTGTCAATGAAATTAGACCACCGGATTTCCGGATGTAATGTTAACAACACCTATAATGTGATTCATTTTACGATGTGTACCTACGTAAGTACAGGTAGATGGAGAATGATTTATTCTTTCACTTTAAATTTAAATTCAGTTAAAACTTGTTCGGAGAAAGATACTTTCTCACGCTGCTGCTTATATTATTCGGTTATGCTTGGACAAAAAGGAAAAGTTTATATTATCCACATCAAAACAATATTTATGTGCCTAGACCGTGGCCCAATGTTTGTTTACATCTAAAAAAATCTGGCTGACTTTGTTGTGGCTTCACCTCCGACCGGGGTGCGTTTGGAACCCTCGTTAATTTTAATGACACCATACTTAATTACTTAACTGTTTCTTTGATCTAGTAGTCAGCATGTTTGACTGCGGATGACGTTCATGTGTTCGATTCCCCGGTCGGGCTATTGAGTTTTGGTTTTCTGACTTAAATTCTCAGTAACTTGCCCGGAGTTAGGAAGTTGGCGGTGTTTCATCCCCGTGCCTCGGAGAGCACGTTAAGCCGTCGGTCCTGCGACGGATATCTCTCGCTACTCCCTATAGCTAGCCCTATAAGTATTTAAGTAAGTACATGATCCACAGCCTTGCAATTATTGCATAGGTAATCAAACTCAAAAATGTTTTCTTATTAAAAATAATAATAAACTTTTAAAAGTGCTTCTGAATCGTCGAGCGAATCTACCACTGGTTCAGAATTCCTACCGAGAAGAACCAGCAAGGTTGGCGGTTGCTCTTTCAAAATAATAAATAAATTACAATGATAATAATATTATGTTTACTAATAATTAACAATAATGTGTAGATTGAAGTAGGTATTGCTGGAAAAAAAACACGCTCTTTTATAAAAAGCTTTTTTTTAAACCTACTTCAAGTTAGCCCTTGACTGCGATCTCACCTAATGGTAAGTAATTATGCAATCTAAGATTGTAGCGGGCTAACCTGATAGGGGTAGGTAAGGTTATAATATTAAACCCATACCCTAATCGGTTTCTACACGGCATCGTACCGGAACGTCGATTATCGTAGCTTTTTCTTATGCATACTTTTATTGGATTTCTTCAACTTGTGTAAACAATTAACAAACAAACGCAAAAGCAATGCGGCGCGATTGATGGTATTATGCTCAGCATAAATTTCATTTGAGAAAGTAATTTCACACAAATATAGAGATCGACTCTATAGTCTATACTTATAGCGGAAGAGTCACGCAGTTCTCCGAAAAAAAATAATTCACACATTTTTCTTATGATTGTTGATCGGTGCAGTTACATGGATCGATACATAAGACAATGCTTTTCCTGTATTCTCTTTTATACTAGATGTAGGCCGCTACCGTGGTATAGATGAAATAACTGCTTCGTTGGTCTAATGATTAGCATGTAATTCGACTGCGGCGACGAGGTATTGGGTTCGAGTATTGTATTGGGTGTATTCCGACTAAAAATTCTAGGTAGGTACTAGCCCGGATTTAGGTAGATTGCGCCTGCGGTGTTTCACACCCGTGCCTCGGAGAGCACGTAAATCCGTCAGTCCTGCGCCTGATCTCTTTCCGGTGGTGTCGGTTTTTCTGTCCCATCGAACTATAAGAGTGAAGGAGCAGAGTGTGCACCTGCAGGGCGACCGCGTATCAATCATCAATCATTGATACATCGCAATCTGTGCGCACTGAGCACTCTCTGCTCCTTCACTCTAATAGTGAAGTTCCTTCACTCTCACACTTGTGCACTACAATATTTCCCGCCCGGCTAATCTCTCTGGTGATTCAAAAAGTTCTTAGTAGTATAAGTATTCTGTGATAGCATACCGGGCTAGTAGGTAGTAGGTACTATTGGGCCGGTTGGGTGCGTTCCCACCAGAGATGTGCTACTTTGCATGGCTCTAGCCTCTAACGGATGTGTGTCAAACCCACCAGTAGCGCTTGATCTAGCAATCCAAGCTATGAAATCACCCTTAGGAAGTTGGTGGAGTCACATATAACACGTAAAGCCGTCGCGTCGTCGGTCCTGCGCCCGATTTCTCTCCTATCGTATAGGTTGGTCGTCCCATGAGGGTAAGAGAATAAGTAAGTAGGTACCCACAGTACACTGTACAGTGTACCTACACCTGTGTCCTGCCCCATCCAGAAATTGAACCTGGGACCTCTACCCTTGTTCGATTCCCGGATTCGGGGGAGGAATTGCATTCAGGTTTACACAGAATTAGAAAATTCATTGAAAAAACAAAACTTTTTCCCAGTACCTACTTATTGTAAGGGCTCAAAAAGCTAGGAGGAAAAAAAATGTATGCAAATAGGTAGGTACACTGACTTTTGTGAAATATTCACATTCCAATATCGATAAAAGTTAGAATCACGAAACACTTTCATTAATAAAAATTATCCATTGACTGATCGTGTTTGAATCAGAAGAATATAAACGTTAAAAATAAACTTTCACAAAAAAAAAAACAAAATAAAGGTAGGTAGTTACTAGTTACGTAGCTAGAAAGATAAATAATAAATTAAAAAAACAGCTTTCATTTAAAAATAGAACAAAACAAAGGGCGCTCACCTGAATAATATGGCGCGAATTCCACAACTGTCACTTGGGCACAGATAAAAAAATAACAAGTAGTTTCGTAAACAGGTCAGTAGTAGCATGCGGTTTACACGGACACCGGCGAGATACTAGTTTGTCTGTAGATAGAGAGAGGGACTTCGCACCATTGAGATGGAGTAGTGTTGTGAAATCGACGATTTATCGATATCGATAACTTTTTATTTCACCACTACGAAAGAACTTATATAAACAGTCTAGTAAAGCGATTATAGTTTCATACGTGGGCTCCGGAGATCGATCCGCAGCACCATTAAGAGCTATGTGCTTTTTACGCCATTAAATGTTACATGCTGAACGGCGAAGAAAAATTTCGTGGAAAATTTGTATGCCTGAGAATTCTAAAATATTCTCAAAGGTGACTGTGGAGTCTGCAAAGCCACACTTGGTCAGCGTGGTCTCCCTCAGAATGACATCGTGCTCTATTGAGCACGATGCTATTGAGCTTCCTATTGGAAGCCTGCTATGTAATCCGATGACGATCAAGACAGACTGCTTTACGGGGTGAAACTTAACAAACTTCCTAACTCCGGGCTAGTATATTTACTGAAAATTTCTTGCTAAAAACCCCAATACATATTATTATTTCCCGAGAATTGAACCCTTGTCATCCGCAGTCAAACATACAACTAAACCAACAAGGCAAGTCAACCTTTGCTGCAGCATATAACTGTTGTACTGACCATGGAATTGATTGATTGTGCCTGACCTATTGCCAATTTTTACGAAACCAGAGCCGTCGTCAGCAAAGAACTTGCGAGCGAAATGTCGGACCCACGTATTGATTACTATACTTCGTAAGAATATGTGTCTATTGGCCTTACATATCGGTACAGGTAGATACAGATGTAATTATGAGGAAGGACCGAGTTTTACATTTGGATTGCGAGCGAGTGTTGCCCAGGTAGTTGACCTTGAGGGAGTGGGAGAAGGTCAAAGACAGTAGGATTATTAGGATAGTGGAAAGGAAAATCTATCGATATTGGACGCTTATGGTACATCACCATAGCTGCGGTTTGCCAAACCATGTTCAAGAGCAAGGTGAAGATCTGGGTCTTTGACCGCAAATGGAAGGCCGCGATCACCATCACGGTAAACTGTTGTACCTACTTAACTAGAGATTAAGCTATTGTTATCTAAGATATCATCCATCCATCAATTAGCCTGTATGCATCGACTGCTGGGCATAGGCCTTTTCGAGAGTGCGCCACCAAACACGGTCCTCCGCCTTCCTCATCCACCATCTTCTTTAGGTCATCGGACCAGCGAGCTGGGAGGTCGTCCTACACTGCGCTTGCCGGTATCTATGATATATTTACCTCATAAGTCGCGTAATTTCTGGCCCGCATCCAGTATCATAAGGAAGTCCGAAAGTCATACGACAACTCAAACTCACGTGACATATACGCGAATATTCATTTTAAATTTTGATTGGAGGAAACTTTAGTATCGATACAGAAACACTTTTTTTTAATTTTTGTCTATATATATGTATGTATGTATATACTTTATTCTGTCTATTCTGTCTGTCTGTTCAGTCATCATGCTGAATTTATTAGGACGTATTTGGCATAGGAGCACACGACTCTGTGATACGAGTGCAAATAAATAAGTAATTACTTAGTAAATATTATTTTTTGAAAATTGTGGGAACGTGTACGCTTCTAAAGACTCAAAAAAAAAGGCTGGGATTAATCTGTGTCCCAAATAAATAAATATTTTTCGTCATAAATAAACAGATGGGCTGAGAAAAGGAAAATGGTACATTAATAATAATAATTTTGTTCTTAGTTTAACCACAGAATAGGTAAAAGTTTAACTTGAGTTTATGTTTTGTCGTGTAACCGACTCGTCACTGGCACGTCACGCGTGTGTAGTGTGTACTCCGTGTAGTCATCGAAAATGCTGAAATTTATTAATTTAGTGAACTACGACTCACCGTGACTGTAATTAGTTATATTAATATTATTAAAAAAATTAAGAATACAATTCAGTATTTACGTATTGGTAAAAATAAAAAATTGGTATGGTGGTTTTTCTTAGGTACCCATACCTACTCGAATTTCCAGTCGGTGCATACGGGTTAGCAGGTAGGTAAATTATAAAATGATAAAGAAACAAATTAAATTGCTCTGTCAGAAAAAAAGAAACCTGTTGCAACTTAAGCTATGCCCTTAATAATATTAGAAAACATACAGAATTAGATTAGATTAGACAGGTACAAGCATAAAATAATAAGCTTCTTGGATTATTAGACTTAGAGAATGCGTTGTGTTGCCATCTATCGTAACAATCGTAAACTACGACACAGTATTTACTTATTACGCACACCTGAGACATTTTTAGATGTCACTCCTCGTAATAATAAAACAAAATATCCAAAATATGATACGGCCGAATTGATAAGCCTCCGCCTTTTTGGAAGTCGGTTAAAAATGATATCACGCTTTGTAGAATAACGTACCTATGGGCAACCACTACCAGTTGAATTTATTAGTCAGACGACAGAGCTACTTAAATACCTATTTTTCAAGCACAGGCGGTTCCCTCGGCGAGGCCCTTCAAGGCGAGGCTAGTGAGGCCCTTCGGCCTTCCATTGCATTACGGGTTGACCTCTGTCCTCTGTGATTATCCCTAAAACCTAATGTGGGCGCGTAATTTTTGGTTAGCCGTTAGATTAGACCTAGTCTATAAGCTAGTCTATAATAAGCTTCTTGGGTAAGACGTCTTAGAGAATGTATTGTTCTGCCATCTATCATAGCAATCGTAATCTACGATGTAACTATTACGCACTCTTCCAAATTGCGAACGCAATTTAAATCTTACCAAATATTTTAGTTGCTAGTCAGTCTACCGCTAGATGTCGCTTCTCGTTAATGAAAAAAGATACGCGCCAAATTGAGAACTTCCTTTTTGAAAGTCTGTTAAAAATGAAAAGATATCGCGCTTTTAACAATAACGTAGGGCAGTGTTTTATTTATTTTTATTTTAAGTGGCAAAAAAATCAATAAAATAAAATACTACCCGTTGAATTTGTTACCAGAGAATTAAAATAATTTATGCGGTTTCCGCAGAGCAAGGCCCTTCGGCCTTCCATTGCACTGCGGAGACCTCTGTCCTCTGCGGTGATCCCTTGGACACGTTATTTTTGGCAGTGGAGAGTGGAGACTGCTTACGCGGCGTCCCCCCATAATGATATTATTCAAATTTGAATACTGTTTAAAATGGCTATATAGTCCGACACATTACCTACTCGTATGACGTGACCCAGTGACAGCTAATCTATGAAAAAAATTAGTTCCAATTTTGGCCACCGGGTCAGATAAGTTTGCGGGAATATTCTTTAGCAAGATTATCAAGAAGCTAGAAAGTGATGCACCCCAGGGGCTAAGATGGAGAGTACTTGCCTAAAAGATTTTTTTATTTTTATTATTCCATTACAGTTAGCCCTTGACTGCGATCTCACCAGATGGTAAGTGATTCAATGCAGACTTAGATGGTAGCGGGCTAACCTGTTAGGGGCATGGCAGTTATATTAAACCCATACCCCTAATCGGTTTCTACACGGCATCGTCGCTAAATCGCTTGGCGGGTGGGTGGTAACTAGCCACAGCCGAAGCCTCCCACCAGGCCAGACCAGGGAAAATTCAGAAATTATTAATTCCGAAATTGGCCCTGCCGGGGATCGAACCCGGAAGATGCCTATGTACCTAATTTTGATTTGAATTATAAAGGTATAGCCCCACTACCGAGGCGCAGCGCGGTGCGGCGTGGCATGTTACACGTAGCGGCCAGTATTCTTTGTACAATGATGTCCAAGACCCCTATGCTTTAGTTTAAACTTTGGAGCTTCGAATTGAAATTATTTGTGTGATACAAGGTTCACTTCAAAAGAATGTGTGGTGTCCCTGACTTTTCTCTAAGATCACAGGGAGGTTTGGCAAATAAACATGATAACAGGACATTCTTCAAAATTTGTTTCCTATTTAAAGCTACTACAATAACTTATTTTCCTCAATAAATTACTAGAACACAAGGCGTAAATAATACACATCTATGGTACGACAATTATAATTTTTCATAAAATAAATAACTAATTATCATCTACAAACAGCAAGAGCACAAGGAGATACAGAAAATACAGGAATAATTACAGAAAAATGAAAGATTTAAAGTCTGGCTCAATAATATTTTCCAACACGTAAAACTTCACTAAATAATATAGTCATTGCCAAGGATTATCCTCCACCATGTCAACTGTCTCATTCATATTATCCTTGACCTTTCGTATCTTCTTTCTAATCATTCTACTTTCCACCGGACCTTCAATGATTTCTCCTTTATTAAAATCATCAACAATCACTGCTTTAATTTCGTTTTCTTTAACCGTATCAGGTAGAAGCTCTTTCGGTGATTTAACCTGTACAGTTCGTATCGGATAGTAAACATATTTGATCCCATTGACAACTTTATACTTCGGATAGGCATTAGGTCTTTTATTGCCAATGCCTAGAACTTTATTGGTCCAATATAGATAAGCATTTTGAAGGACATCTAAGATTCCTCTTTTCTTTCGTGATTTCGGTTTGCTCTCATGATGAGGCTTTGTTATTTGATTATTATTAATATTTTTCAGTAGTGACAGTGGTTTTACAGCGTTGATTGGTAATTCATCATTGTGGATGTCTTTAATATCTTCTAAGATAGATCTGCTTTGCCACTGACCGTTAGCATCGTAGCCTCCTCCGCCGCCTCCGTAGTCTTGACCTGGATGAAATGTTTTTGTTATTATAGTGCACCTTTTAGAAGAGTATTGATTTATATTGGTATAATACCTGTCGGCATCCAGGCTCCACCGCCGCCACCGCCTGCAGCCCATCCCTGAACGTAAAAAGTAACGTTCAATAAACATAAGTTATAGAACGAAAGTTATAGAACGATCTCTACGTAGGGCCATTCCAAACTAGGATTTTTGATGCAAATTGCAGTGTTTTTTTTAATACTTAACTTGATTGCTTGTGTCGTACGCATACGTTTTATTCGTTATTACCTTTTGTTCGTAATAGCCGTCTTTAAATCACTGTCTAGTGCGAGATTGCTTTGTAACTTAACTTAGGCGGTAGGTTCTTATTTATCGACTAGCTTTTACCCGTAGCTTCGCTTACGTAAACTCGATTCAATTTCAAACTCTTATTTTAATCCGTATGCCAAACTGCCCGATCCGTTCAGTGGTTTGAGCTGTGCGTTGATAGATCATTCATTTAGTCAGTCAGTCACCTTTTTCTTCACCTCTATATATTTAGGTTAATGTTCATTTATATAAATAAATCATATGGCTGCATATGGCCCAATGGTTACGTTATTTTATTCCTTTACGGAACCCTAAAAAGTTAATTTAAAAATCAATTTAAAAATCATACCCCATCACCGCCTCCGCCCCCAGCGCCTCCACCCTTCTTTTCCAAAATTTTCATTAAAAGCATCATCTGTAAATATAAAATTTATGCATAGTAACTAGTTTCTTAGACCTACTTAGTATAAAAAAAGGTTAAATTATTACTTTAATACGTATTTTCTTAAATAAAAGTAATTGAGATTTTCAAGCTAACCTTGATAGTTGATATATATCTGTTTTTACTCGAAATGACCCAAAAAAAATTAACATTAACGTAGAGCTATTCTTATTGTTTGAATTAAAGGACTTCTTATAGCCTTTAAACTGTAAGTTTATATATTACCTTCGATATCATAAATGACATCATACTAAACATCATTCCTTTGAAGGACATCATTCCCATCATACCCATCATTGCTGGCACCATCTACGACAAACATCAGACACTTTAAGAATTTCAAGATAATGTACAAAACTAGCTTTTTATGTTATGGACGATTACAATTTCTAACTCCTTTTGGGGTTGAATTTGGGGTTTTGGACATGAATTTTCAAAAATCTTTTGTTAGCGGAGGCCTGCGCTATTCTATATGCTATATTATATGCGTATGTTAAGTATGCCCAGCTCGAATTGTCCAGTGCTTTGGGCTGTGCGTTGATAGAGTCAGATAGATTAGTCAGTCAACTTTTCCTTTTATAATAATTTCCTTTCATGATTAACATCCACCACCACCACTAGAGCCCATTAACGTCCCACTGCTGGGCACAGGCCTCCACTCTCATAGGAGAGAGGGAATTAGAGCTTAGACCCACCACGCTGCTCCAATGCGGGTTGGCGGGCTTTAACGACTATTATCATGTTAGTGATAATAACCGGGACCGACGGCTTAACGTGCTCTCCGAGGCACGGGGGTGAAACACCGCCAATTTCCTAACTCCGGGCTAGTGCTGAGAATTTCTAGTCAGAAAAACCCAACACTTATTATGGCCCGATCCGGGACTCGAACCCGGGACCTCGTCAGCCGCAGTTAAACATGCTAACCACTAGACCAACGAGGCAGTCAAACATACACATAGTAACATAATGCTGTGTTTTATATTATTTTTAATAAATACATTATTATTATTATTATTATTATATATTATTTAGATATAAGATATATTTAAAAGATATGAAACAAATTATCCAAATAGAATGGCGCGTAACTAGTACTCACGCCTCACCTATTTCTAATAGCAATAACTTGTCGTAGACACTATAATAACCATCAGGTAAACATAGGCTTGGAAAAATTCACAGACCCTTGTAAAAATCTGAATATTTTCTAGATAATGCTAGGCCCTAGAAAGTAGAGTGTGATCAGAAAGATTGTGGTGACCTAATTTGGTAGTGTCGAATTACCATCATCAGCTTCATCTTCATACACATCATGGCCATCATCATCATCTTCTTCTTCCCTCCATCATCACCTCCGTGGCCTCCTCCACCACCACCGCCTTTACGTTTCTTTCTACCCACGAACTCTTCTGTTGAAAAAGCATTTTAATACTTCACCAATCTTACAAAGAGTATATGTAAATATTTTATGTTTTACATCTGTATTCAACCTGGCTGCTCAACCCGAAAATGCGGAATGGTACCTATATAGTGATTAGAAAAAGCTTTTCAATAAAAAGAAATTCTATTCAATATGATTAGCTATGCCGCAACAGCTTTCATTATCATCATCAACCCATCACCAGCCTAAGCACGCGGTTTCTCTCAGAATCAGAAGGGTTTAGGCTATAGTCCATCACACTGGCTATGTGTAGGCTTACAGAATGCTCACCTAAGAATATTAGGAACACGATTTTGTTTATTCACTGATATTGCAAGTGATATTTAATTGCTCAAAACGCACGTAACTATAAAAGTAAGTGGTGCATGCTCAGGAATTGGACTCTAGATTATTATATTAAATATTTATAGCAGAGATCTTGTTATCAAACAAAACCTTATTGTAATCCAACTAATAAATTTACTACTAACATTTACTTTTATTCTTTACGATTACCTATTAGGAAACGATATTCAAAGTATTTTATACTTACCTTTGTTAGGCACTACAACGTCTTTGCCTAGAGCGCTGAACCTTATGAGGTGGTTATCGAAAAATCTATCAACAGCTTTATCAATCATGTATGCTAACTCTTCGGAATTTTGTCCCACGATAAAGGAATGGTCTTCAACCTCAGCGTCGTTGAAATTTTCACTATTATTCAATTTCACTAAAACATCACAAACATTTTTTTTACTATTTATGCGTTATTGTTTCATCTTACGATGGAATACTCAAATGAATGCTTTACAGTTTACACATAAGAGTTCCAAAAGCTAAAGTAAATCAGTCAATTAAAGGTCAAGTTAGCTCAAACACTTTATTTAGGAAACTTCTTCATTAGACCTCTCTTTGGTCATTAACCTCTATTAGGTTGTTAGATCTGTCTGTATATTTATAATTGTTTTGAGAGCTTTTAATTGATATTATTTTTTTACTAAGAACTTACCAAACTTTACATAATCTCCGATCACCGAAATTTCATTGAGTCTGTTTAACTCTTTTAGATATAGCAACGTCTTTTTTTGCAAGCAAGTGTATGATAAATGGAAAAAACATTCTGTGTAAACACCATTGAATACACTCGCAGGATTATCACTTCCTATATTTTTAAATTCAGGTACATCATAACTCATTACTTCTTCACTAACTTGATAATTATTATCATTACTATCCTTAATAACGAAACCATTTATAAAATCAAAATATAAAAGGCTAAGAAATATTTTACATAAATCCATTTCTGCTAAGGGATTAGATTGAAATGAAATACGTAGTTCTAGGTTAACGTTATTTATTTTATTCGTGTTTATAGGATTTTAGGTCAAACGTCTATAGGTTTTAGGTGAAAACATGTAATTTTGTTGTTACAAGTAAGTAAATAATGGTTTTGCGGTTTCAAAGGGCGATGTCGTAAAGAAAGCTTAGAAGTGTCAAGTATAGTAGCTTTAGAGCACTAAAAGATTACACCTAAACAATATATATCTTGCTAGAATATTTATACAGATAATTATTTATTGTCTATTAAGAAAAACAGAAAGCCCTTAAACTTGTACTCTAATTCCTAAGATACTTATATAGAAGTAGGATAAAACAATGAAACACACGTAAGGGGCGTAAGGGGCGTTTAGGGCTGATGCTAGTTTTTATAATAAATATTATCTTAACTAATGTAGTATTTACCGCCATTGCTAAGTAATAACAGTTTAATTTATTTTATAGAGTATTCTTGCTGCAAGAAAAAAAAGACAAAGTCGTTGGAAAGAGCTTAAACCGCAAACGCGGATCTTGAATGAAATTATTATCTCCATACTTTACATTCAAGGTACAGATTATAAAGATAACTTTCAATGAACAAGTAAATAACTACTAAAGAAATAACTTAAATTATTATTAATACCTAATGAAAATAAATAAATAAAGTAAAACTAATTTAAAACAGTGTTCATAAATTATACATTCATAAATATTAATATAATATTTTTGTTGTTAAAATAAAAATATTTGTTTAGATATTGGAAAATTAGCAGAAGACTTAGTACTTATAAAAAAAATATTTAGACGCTTAATAATTAATAAATTTTTATGTATAATTAATTTGTATATGTATGAAAATCTTTTCAGGATACAAGGTATCCATCGATACATAAGATGCTTTAGTATCACAGTTAATCATACTGCTTTCGAAGATGTCCTCTTAATAAATTAAATAATGCTTATGAAGAATTAAAAGATGAAAAATAAACGGTGGGAAAAAAGAAAACATTACCCAGTACGAAAAAGTAAGATATTAAGCCAACGATAAATACATAAAGCGATAGAAATTATAAACTGCAATAAAAAGAAAAGCAAAATGCCCATTCACATAATAAAAATCTTTAACACGTCACACTTTAACTGCAATAGATAATTAACTTCAACAATAATTAATGAAATGGCTTGATTAATAAACTAATTAAAACGTTATACAATAAATATATTTTTTAAACTAATAATAGCAAAACATTGAATTTTTAACTCAAACTAATGAGTCATTTATACAAAACTATACATAAACCATAACTAACTTAAAACATTGAGCTAAGCTTGAGGTAAGTCTCTGCCACAGCAAACAAATGCTCTACATTGGGTCAATACTTTCAAAGACAGTTGAACTAGCAAATCTGCCCTGTCTTCGCTCAAGTCCGATTTCTTCCTCTGAAACCTTTGAATCTCCATGACATACCTTTTAAGGTAGAAATTGTTCCTATCATAATTCAGTTTTTTCTTCTATTTAAAGATAGATATTCAAATAATTTTATTGAAACAGATTTGAAACGATAAGCTTTTACGTTGTGACTTCGCATTCAATCAAATCGACTGCACTACCCAACGGGTGTCCATGAGGATTTTCCCTGCTGTATAAACAAAAAAAATTACGATGGGTTGGCCTAAAGATCAATCTGATTTATAATTAGTAGTTTCATAAGGCATGTAGCTGTTATAATTGTTGTAATTAGGATCATAGGCTCGTCTGTAACCTCCATGGTGGCCGTGATCATGCTCATGTTCGTGATGCTCTTCATGACTGTGCGAATGATGATGTGAATATTCAGGTTTGGTGATGATTTCGTATGTGGTGGATTTGCCCCCACTGCCCTTAAGTCCCACTATTGCAGAGAGTAGAAGCGACATGAGAGCAGTCATCAGTGCTTTCCCAGCTAGAAGAGCGAGGGCTCCTAATGCAGCGGCAGCTAATGTACCTGGAATTAATTTTGAAAATTAATAAACAATAAAAATGACGATGGGTTGGTCTAGAACTCTAGAATGATGCCTATATAGAGTAATTTTATGAAATTGCTTTGGTTGAAATATAGTACACTGTTATGTTATTAATGCTGAAAGGCCTGGAAACCTACTACACTATTAGCTATACCTGAACCAAAGCAAACCTAGTTATACCTACCTAGAAAATAGTTATACCTACCTACTTAGAAAATTCTTGTCAATACAGGATGAATGGAAAGTAGCCTCAACCACGGTAATATTATGTATATCCAATACTGTGCCTCAACCCTCAGCTATGAGAAATCAATGCACAGCCTAAACCGCTAGGGTTAGAAACTTGAAATTTTGACAGTAGGTTCCTTTTGTGACGTAGGCGCTCACTAAGGAAGGAATTTTCGAAGGTGGTGAAAGTTTGTATTAAAGTCCGTCATTTCTCAAGTAATATCCATGAAACTTGGTATACGAGCTACTGGTTAAAAATGAAGAAATATGTGTTTCACAGTTTTCAAAAATTCTACTCCCGAAGGGGTGAAATTTGCATGAAAGTGAGAGTTTGCATGAAAATCCTTCATTTCTCGAGATACTCTCAAGTTATATAAACGAAACTTGGTATTTTGGCTTTCGTTAAAAAATAAAGAATTACTTGTGTCACAGTTTTTCAGAATTCAACCCCTAAAGTGGTAAAATAGTGGTTGAAAATTTGTATGAAAGCTATAGCCATAAAACTTGGTATATGAGATGCGAGTTGAAAATTAAGAAATACCTATTTCACAGTTTTTGAAAATTCGACCCCCAAAGGGGTGAAATAGGGGATGAAAGTTGGTATGAAAGGCCTTCATTTCTCATGATATTTTACAAGTTATATCAATGAAATTTTGTATTTTGGCTTACGGTAAAAAATAAAGATGTACGTGTGTCACAGTTTATCCAAATTCTACCCCCGAAGGGGTACAATAGGGGTTGTCAGTTTGTATGAAAGTCCTTCATTTCTCAAGTTATAGCCAAGAAACTTGGTATGTGAGCTACGGGTTAAAAAAAAAACCGTGTTTCACAGTTTTTCAAAATTCTACTCCCAAAGGAATAAAATAGGGGTTGAAAGTTTGTATGAAAGTCCTTCATTTCTCAAGTTCTAGCCATGGAACTTGGTATATGAGATGCGAGTTGAAAATGAAGAAATACATGTTACACAGTTTTTGAAAATTAACTTTGGGGGTTCCTAAAGGGGTGAAATAGAGAGTTGGTCCTTCAATCACGCCACAACGGAGCAACGGATTGACGTGATTTTTGACATGGGTATAGTTGAGGACCTGGAGAGTGACATAGGCTACTTTTTATTCCGGAAAATTAAGGAGTTCCCGCGGGAATAACAAAAAACTTAAACCACGCGGACGAAGACGCGGGCATCAGCTAGTTGTGAATATAAACCATTCCGGGGGTCCGAACAAACACAACAAAAAAAAAAATTGCGAAATTGGTCCAGCCGTTCACGTGAGATGCCGTGACCAAGGGAAATAGGGATTCATTTTTATATATATAAAAGATATAATTAATGACCTTTCATCATCAAAGCAGCAGCAAGTAAAGCACCGCCTCCACCTCCTTTTCCACCACCAAATCCATCTTTCTTTCTTCCCGTAGACTCCTTATCTCCTTTAGCCATATTTAAAGCTTCCTTCGAAGTCTCAGTATCGAGTAGCCTATACCTCAACGAATGTCCATCCAAATAGTTTTGCAATCGATACAAGAGAAATCTGTTTAACTTCTCCTCAGGTTTTCCAGGAAATTGACGTGCTAACTCTGCAGCCATTTCTTCTGGACTAGTTATATTAGTTTGATTTTCTTTCACTATACTAAGCCCAGGTAGTAAATTAAGTTCATCGCGAGAACTTAAGTCCTCTAAGAAGGACAGAACGTGAATTTTCAGACATTTCGCACTTAGACCATTATTGCATTCTTTATGCAACGATCGTCCACTTCTTTCAGTATTGGATGCATTTTTCTGTTCTTCATCTATTTCTATCCTATTCGTTTCAATTCCTTCAGCATACAAGGGTCGAGCACACAAAATCACTGCTAACGAAAACACTGCCACATTTTCTATAAACATTGTGTCACGTTTCACTAAACTTTACGACGCTTTTTCATTTGAAACTAAGTCGAAATCATTTCGTTGGGCGACATCAACGTACTGATAGATCTGATGTGATTGGAATTTGTTTTATACCTTCAACCTAAGTATAAAAAGTAAGCAACAGAGCTTGAAAAGATAAAAGGAATAAGTTCGGACGAAGTATTGTGTCGATTAGAAATTGACTTTCAACCGGCGTATTGGCTGGTGCGGAGCACTTCGATGGAAAAGTTGAAAATCTCTCATCACGGATAATTTTATCGATTGCAAATGTGAAATGATTGGAGCATAGAGATAAAATCACCTACCTATTTTTTAATTGAATGCTTTCAAAGTAAACTGTTCCGTATGATCGGAGGAAAAAATCTTTTGAATCTTTATCTTACGTATACCGCAAAATACTTACTTTTATTGCTAACTAGCTGATGCCCGCGACGTGGCCCGCGTGAATTAAGTTATAATTTTTTCCCGCGATAAAAAGTAGCCTATGTCACTTTCCAGGTCCTTAACTGTGCCCATGCCAAAAATCACATCGATCAGTTGCTCCGTTGCGGCGTGATTGAAGGACAAACCAACAAACAAACACACTTTCGCATTTATAATATTAGTATGATACCAATATTAGCCGCCACTTAGTCTCTACTTGTCTCCACTCGTCACGCTTCGACTCCACTTGCCTCAATCTCGCTCGGTGAGCGCTGGCCCTAATTTTTATTTATTCAGCAATTTTCAGCTCGTTTCAATTGTAATAAGAACTTAGATCTCTTCAGTTATTTCGAACACACTTTCGCATTTATAATAGATATTAGTATGATACTCTTCATAGGATTGAAAGTGATTTAACCCAATGGCCCAAAATGCTTCTTATTCTGAGAGAAGACTCGTGCTCCCGGACTGGACCGGGGCGGCGGCGATGGGTTTTAGCACCTAGACTCCACAATGCACGATTGTAAAGAAAAAACCGGCCAAGTGCGAGTCGGACTCGCTCACCGAGGATTCCGTACACACCTATAGGTATATAAGTAAAAGTTATAGTATTTTTATTCCACTTATCTATTTTAATTTCAATTTAATACCGTGTAGAAACCAAGTAGGGGTATGGATTTAATATAACTGCAATACACCTAACAGGTAAGCCCGCTACCGTCTTAGACATCATCACTTACCATCAAGGGAGATCGCAGACAAGGGCTATAACTTGTAGTGGATAAAAAAACATCTTGTTCCTGGATTCTATAATGGACTTTCGTAAAGTAACGCCTATAACCAATATTTGTATCTTGAGATTACTTGTATTAAAACTTATCTACCTTATGCGGTAAAAGTAAAATATCATAGATTTATCTGATAAATAGTAAACAGACCGATCATGAAAAAAAAGGAAAAAGAGCCCACTTTCTCGGTGCATTAGAGGGAAAGGAAAAAAAAAGAAAAGAAATGGGGTCGTGATACCATCTAAAGTAAAATGTAAAGAGATAATAACACTTTGTGTAAAAAGAGAGCATGTAATAATATAAGAAAAAGTTTTTTTACTACAATCCATTTTTAATATTATAAATACAAAAGTGTGTCTGTCCATCTGTCTGCTACGCCTTCACGGACCATCTGTTCAACCGATATTGACAAAACTTGGTAGGTACAGAGATAGGTTGTATAATGGGGAAGGACACCTATGTCCTTCCCCATTATACAACCCATCTATATCTATATGATGCCCTAGCTAGCATCATCTAGTGAATGACATGACAAGTAGGAACTAGGAAGGAAGAATTTAAGTAAAGAAAACTTTATTTAAAAAAAAAAATTTAAAAAATCAAACCTCTCTCATTTTATGCGTAGGTATAAATCAATGTATAATATAGATAGATATGGTCAATGTTTTTGTATAATAATCTACTATATAAAAATAAGTCGGGTTTTCCTTCCTGACGCTATAACTCCAGAACGCACGAACCGATTTCCACGGTTTTGCATTCGTTGGAAAGGTCTCGGGCTCCTTGAGGTTTATAGCAAAGAAAATTCAGGAAAAATTTCAACAGAAAAGCGGGAAAATCTTTTGAGCGGGAAAGCCATCTGGTGGCGAAACGGAGTTCGCCGGGTTTGCTAGTCTCTTATATATTGGTTTGTTCTGTTGCAGTATTTGAAGTACTTAACAGCTGTACCTCTTATATACCATCAGTTTTATTTCCATACAGTCTTATTTCATAGTCCTTCATAACTTTACCATCACTTGCCCGCATTTAAAGCACATCCGTTATTTTTTGAAGATGCTAGGTATAAGGATAATAATAATAGCTTAATCTATTTTCATCTTATGATTATAGTCACTCGAGAAAAAAGTATTGCATAGAATGCTCACTAATCCTGATAGCATCTGGATACTAACTGTAGAACTGAAGATGATTGTGGCAAGTACGGTAAGTACACTGAAGCGGAGACTACATCGTGCGTCCCGATAAAAGCAATGGCATGGTATCAACCCTATGAAGCGACGAATAAACTAGAGCCGCAGACCGCGAAAGAAAAGGGCATGAAATCCTAGATACAGTCAACTATAGTTAGGATTCAGACGCACCACCCACAAATGGCCAAATTATTACTTAGTACGTTTTCTAGTAAGTAAGTAAGTAAGTAAAATGTAGATTATAATATTTGTGTGGTTAAATGTAAGCTTTTTTGGAAAAAAATTGAAATTGAAAAAAAATTTAATTGAACTGAACTCAAGTATGTGGCATTAGAGACTGGCAACTAGCAACCGGTGGCAAATCAGACTGTTCTGTTCCTGCAGACAAGATATAAGTTAGTATGTGAGCCTTATTGTAAACGTGTTTAAGCAAAAAGACGGGGGATGGATAAGAAGGCTCATGTGGTACTGCGCTCTCGACAGGGTATCATGTTAATTTTTAAAAATTGCTTGTACCTATGCTGTATGAAGGCTTAAATTTTGAATAGTGTGTTTGATCACGTATTATCTAGACCCGCTAAACATATTATTATCTAGACTCTAGAGGCTTGTTTAAGAAAGAATTTGCTCTACTAATTACAACGTACGTCTGACATAAGCAGATGTACGATATAGAGCGAAATAATATAATAAGCATATATACCGAAATACGACCTAACTGTATCACTATGCTATGGCTACAGCATATAATCTTCGTGGTTACTTTAGATCCTACTCGGGAATTTACTACAGCAAAGACAATCAGACGTAAAAAAAAAATACTTTCAGAATATTATGTACTCAGACTTTTTCGAACTTTCTTTAGGAGCCCATCTATACCTATTTCTATACTTACTTTACTCACTAATATAGTAAATGCGAAAGTTTGGATGGATATCCATCCGGATGAAGGAACTAGAAGTTCTATTCGCTATAATCCGCGACCATAGGCAAATCTATGTGTTACAGTGTGTATCCCGCACTTATTGACCGCGATATATTCAAAGCATATTTACCACACCACAGAAATCCTCCAAACTACCCTCAACGTAAGTTACACTCCGATACCGGAGCATCTTCGGGAGATGTTGACTCAACAATGCACGGTTGTGAACTCAATCACAGCTTAACGGATTTTGGTGAAATTTGGCACAGAGATAGATTATAGTCTTGATTATCTATAGGCTTTTTATCCCCGAGTTCCGGCAGAAACCAAAATACTTCAATCCACGACGAAGTCGTGGGCATCAGCTAATATATTATATTAAAAGGACTGGTAACCGTTAAGTACATGAGATGAAATAAAACCCTATGGTGTGACGTACGTCTAATAGAAGGGAGATAAAAATGACACAATCATCTTTAAAATTATATTCTTTATTTGTGGTGCAAAACTTTTAAACAAAACAACTCAAAACATTATAATAAGGGTTAATCAAGTTAAAAAACAAAACAAAAAAATATAATTGCAAATTATAACGAACATAAAATCAAAGCATATTGCAAATTATAAAGAAATGAACTTTAAAAGGTATTAGAACTTAAGTAATTTAAAAATAATAATAATTAATAACATAAACACGTCTTTACAAAAATAATTTAAACTTCTATGTTATTGCTTTGGCTGAGCTAAACTCCCAATCATAGTCAAAATATTAGACATGTTTTTGAATAATCATAATAAATATTGTTCTTAATACATTTAAAAAATATATATAAATGCAATAATAATATCGTACATAGTAGTATGTTTGTCTAATTAAAGGCATAAAATAAAAGTAAGTATAACAAACATAATACCATACAATCAGTCTAAATTATCTTAATATTAAATATACTTAATACATAAATTATAATAATACATGTCGATGTTAATACAATATCACATATTTAAATACTGTTTCTGGATAATTACTATACAAAATACATGAATAATAAAAATGAACAAAACTATCAAAACTGAAAACAAATCAATAATACCTACATTTATATAAAGCAAAAAAAGCGGTGTATAACTTAACTTGTACTGTCAATAAATAAAATAAATTAATTTAATAAATTAATCACTCGTTCTACCATTCACAACTTAATAAATTAAATAATAATAGATATTGATTCATCGTTTGTACATTACTTAAAAAATTTAAATTACTCGTGAAATGCATACTGTTCCATAATTTTGTAAACCATTTTGATGAGCGCTAGTAGACACATTGTTTGGATAAGATATCGTTATTAGTTAATAATTAATATAAGTATAGACAATAATTTGTATGTAAATATTAGATATACTTTAGGAGAAAATATATAGTTACTGATAAAAAAATAAATAGAACAGATACTTTATGATATACAATACAAAAAATGGAGTATATAGAGCTGAATACAGCAAAACAAGAAAGAAGCATGAAGACTTAAAAACGAGCGTTAAATTTTACAGAGATTTTTGTAAATTGCGTTGAAGTAAATAGAAAGAGGTAGAATTTAGATATGTCAATAAAAGGAAACTAAGATAGTAACGAACAGGAAAATCGGAAATATCCGAATAAATATTTTCTTTCAAATATTTAAGTATCTCATCCAAAGATTCGTCTTACTTAATATTCGTAACAATACATTCATACAAGGACTAACATAGACGTCGTATTACAGAACTTTTCAACTTGTTTAACCATTAGATCTATTACCTGTCGTGTAACATAGCATCGTTTTTATTTGTCAAATATATAATATAATTTATGACAAAAACGACGCTATAAAGCCGCAATTAAACTTGTAAGTTTTGATCACGTGAGTCTCTCCGATGACTAAGTAACTTACCAAATGTAAACAGTCTTATAAGTCAAGTCATAATCATCATGATCATCCTCAACCGATAGACGTCCACTGCTGGACATAGACCTCTTGCAAGGATTTCCACACGCCGCGGTCTTGCGCCGCCTGGTTCCAGCGGCTCCTTGCGACTCGCCTGAATATGTCGTCCGTCCAGCGAGTACGGGGTCTGCCAACGCTGCGCTTTCCAGTGCGTGGTCGCCACTGTAGCAGTTTGGGACCCCAACGTCAATCGGTTCTTCTGACTATCTGCCCCGCCCATTGCCACTTCAGCTTCGCTACACGTCGAGCAATGTCGGTTACTTTTGTTCTTCTGCAGATCTCCTCATTTCTGATTTGATCGCGCAAAGAAACCATCCTCCATCGCCCGCTGAGTAAGTTAAGTACTGTCAAGTATCTACGTAAAAAAATTACAGGTGTAATTGTGGTCTTAGAAATAAATCTACAGATAACAGGTGGCTTATAGAAATCGGATGATAGCTTAACCTTAACGCCTCCTAATGTTCAGATTTCTTCCATACCCCGAATGCCCATAACCTCCAACATCTTCATGAGCGGTGGAATGTGAATGGGCGTGACTGTAGATAGGCTTGGAGACGATCTCATAGGTTGTGGATTTACCACCACTGGTAAGAGACTTGAGGCCGATGACCGCAGACAAGAGTAGAGACATGAGAGCTGTCATTAATGCTTTTCCTGCTAGTAAAGCCAGCGCTCCGAGAGCCATGGACATCATGGTACCTGAAAATAAATGATGGATGAATAAGTCATATTCAAAAAAAAATTATATATGATTCCCGCGGGAACTCTTGATTTTTTCGGGATAAAAAGAGGCTTACGTCTTTCCCCGGGATACAACCTGTCCCTGTACCAAATTTCATCAAAATCGGTTGCGCAGTATGCTTACTCTGAGTTTTAACATTGCAAATACGATTGAGCGACGTAAGAGCTCACCACGCCAAGCGTCAAAGTAAAATGAAACTTAACTGCATTGGTTTAGAGCTCATTTCATCATTTCGTGTATTTATTCACAGCCAGCGCTCCATACGCTGAATTCGTGACTTTAAAGCAAGAGCTTTTGGGTCCATTTTACTTTGACGCTTGGCGTGGTGAGCTCTCACGTCGATCAATCGTATTTGCAATGTTAAAACTCAGAGTAAGCGTACAGATTTTTTTTTTTGATTCTCGCGGGACCTCTTGAATTTTCCGGGATAAAAAGTAGCGTATGTCCTTCCCCAGGTTACAACCTATCCCTGTACCAAATTTCAGTAAAATCGGTTGAACAGATGGGCCGTGAAAGCGTAGCAGACAGATAGAAAGACAGACAGACAGGCACACTTTCGCATTTATAATATTATATTAAAAATATTAAAATATTAAATAATATGGATTAGTATGGATGGTGTTAATAAACTATGATAAAATAGTTGAAAATTGAAATCATAGTTAGCTGGCTTCTGGGTACCCTCCCTTGGGAGTTGCCGCCATGAGCGATATATAATCAGTCGGGAACTCGGGAGGCATATGTATATGTCACCGTAAGATTGTAAAAACCGTAAGATTGTAATCTAACGCTTTTTTTTCGATAGATTGTAAACAGTCGAAAGATTGTGAACCGTTCAATGTTTTAAGTGTCAATTTTTGAAATATTCATTGTATTTACGTTTTCTTGTCTCTTTCTTGTAGGTTAGGTTAGGGTTCGACATAAATAACCAAGTAGGCACGGGCACTTAGGTTCTATCGGGTTAATAAACCTAACAGATTACAATCTACCGAATAATAATCCGTTATATTGTAATCATCCGACAGTTTACAATTTGGCGAGTTAGATTATAATCTAACGGATTTTACAATCTTACGGTGACATATACATGGTAAATTCTATTAGCTTCTGAAGCTCTCAAAAAGCTTCAGAGCTCGCAGGCTAGCTATTTTGACCGTTTCTATGGACAAAAAAATATCATAAACAGGCTAAATAAAGGTTACGGCTCTCTTAAATTTAAAGAGCCGTATAACCTCCATTTAGCCTGTTTATGATATGTTTTCAGTCAGAGTGTCAGCTAATTGAAAGAACTAGATAGATTTACTTTAACGGTTATAAAAAGTTGGAAAATCTTCCACAAGTGTGACGGGAAATCTCAAGGCTGCTGGAAACTAGCGGTGCAAAACTTGGTTTTGAAGATTTGTCGTCGGGGTAGACGATCCCAAGGGAGTCGCTACATCCATCCGTGTAAAAGAGCTATATTAACCGATGTATTTCGATGTGTGGCGAAGCTGAAGTTGCGATGAGTGGGGTACATGACTGAAGAAATAAGAACCGTAAGTAGAAAGGTTCTGGAATGACGACCTTTCACCAGTAAAAGATTATAAAAATCGGCCAAGTGCGAGTCGGACTCGCGCACCGAGGGTTCCATACAAACCTGTAGTAAGTTTTAAATTAAATGTTTTTTTTTAAATATTTGAGTTGATTGAATGAAAGGTAAATTGCGGTTCACGATTTATGACGTATTAAAAAAAACTACTTACTAGATCTCGTTCAAACCAATTTTCGGTGGAAGTTTGCATGGTAATGTACAACGTATATTTTTTTTAGTTTTATCGTTCTCTTATTTTAGAAGTTACGGGGGGGGGGGGACGGACACTTTTTACCACTTTGGAAGTGTCTGTTTAGAAAAAAATGATATTACAAACCTCAATATCATTTTTGAAGACCTATCCATAGATACCCCACCACCTATGGGTTAGATGAAAAAAAAAATTTTTGAGTTTCAGTTCTAAGTATGCGGAACCCCCAAAATTTATTGTTTTTTTTCTATTTTTGTAAGAAAATCTTAATGCGGTTTACAGAATACATCTACTTACCAAGTTTCAACAGTATATTTCTTATAGTTTCGGAAAAAAGTGGCTGTGACATACGGACGGACAGACAGACAGACAGACAGACAGACAGACAGACATGACGAATCTATAAGGGTTCCGTTTTTGCCAAATTTGGCTACGGAACCCTAAAAACGTTGGGAAACCCCTCCACTAGGTAGACGTGCGATTTCAAGGGCTGTGAGCTGTTGCTGAAGACAAGCGGTGTTCCGCATTCTGGGGACATTCTTGCAAGAGCCCTTAATGTTATTACGTATTTATGATTGCTTCAGTGTCATGATCGCAATCACTTCTGATTGGCTCTTCGTCTGAAAACTCTATCGGTATTGATCAAAATATATTGTCGCACCAAGAATACCACAAATCCACCCAATCACAACATTTGATACCGTCAATTTACTAGCGCTTGATGACAAAATATGACAGACGGCGCTCGTTAAAATTGTACTCGTATATATTATGTCACCGTAAAATTGTATTAGATTGTAATCTAACGCTTTTTATCTCGATAGATTGTAAACTGTCGAAAGATTGTGAATCGTTCTGTCCGATCGTGTGACCGTTCGTTCTGTGAATGTTCTGAGTGTTAATTTTTGAAATATTCATTGTATTTACGTTTTCTTGTCTCTTTCTTGTAGTTTAGGTTAGGGTTCGACATAAATCACTTAGGTTCTATCGTGTTAATGTAACTAACAGATTACAATCTACCGAAAAATAATGCGTTAAATTGTAATCTTTCAACAGTTTACAATCTCGCGAGTTAGATTATAATCTAACGGTTTTTACAATTTTGCGGTGACATATTATACATATCGTGCGTTTCTTACTACTCGTACTTTTCGCAGTCGAAATGTTTAATCCACCAAGGTTTAATGACACATAATTTACATCAGCGTCAATAGAAAACAGTAAAACACCAGCCATTATGAAGTGTCATTTTTGCTATTATTATTTCTATGCTCTGATTGTGCCCTATCTAACAATCTTGTTTGATGGGAATGGATGTCAAGTCAAAAGATGATTTGGTACGTCGAAATACGGTCCAATTTGGAACACCTGAAAGTATTTTCAGTCCTTTTTGTTAAGTTTCTAATATTTTGATGTAGATGATACTGTTTAGATTTTAATACAAGTTAAGACTATGTTCTTTATTTGTTGCGTCGGAATCATACTAATATTATAAATGCGAAAGTGTGTTTGTTTGCTGGTTTGTTGGTTTGTCCTTCAATCACGCCGCAAGGGAGCAACGGATCGACGTGATTTTTGGCATGGGTATAGTTGAGGACCTGGAGAGTGACATAGACTACTTTTTATCCAGGAAAATTAAGGAGTTCCCGGGGGAATTAAAAAAAAACTTAAACCACGCGTACGAAGTCGCGGGCATCAGCTAGTGTAAAATAAGATTTTTTATCTAAGACTAGCGTATTTAATCCTATTAGGATATATTAATCCTATCGCAATTATTAATAAAATTATTATTAATAAATTCATAATATCGTCACAAAAATGTATGGGTTTAATTTCGTGGTGTTAAATTTTACAAGCTTTGCGACAGGACTAGCTTGCAAAATTTATAACAGAACATGGTAGGTACTTACCTATTTTATAAATCTTTTATAAAACTCGTATGATTTAAGCAAATCTATTTATATAGAAAGAAAAGGTGACTGACTGATTGACTGACTGACTGACTGATCTATCAACGCACAGCTCAAACCACTGGACGGATCGGGCTATTTTTTATGACGTAGGCATACGCTAAGAAGGGGTTTTTGAAAATTCAACCCCTAAGGGCGTAAAACAAGGATTTGAAATTTGTATGAATCTCGTGAGCGAAGCTGCGGGAAAAAGCTAGTCCGTACTTATTCCATATTAAAATTATAAATGCGAAAGTATTTTGTCTGTCTGTCTGGTACGCTTTCCCGGCCCATGTTTTTAGCCAATGTTGACGAAATTTGGTACAGAAGTAGGTTATATCCCGGAGAAGGATATACTTATGCGGGATATAAAAAAAGCTTTATAGTTTATACACGCAGACGAAGTCGCGGGCATCATCTAGTTTTGATACTTAATATTATAAATTCGAAAGTGTGTTTATAAAGTGTATCTCATTCTGTCTGTCTGTCTGCTACATCCATCCAGCAGCCCATCTTTACAGAGGTAGATTGCATTCCGGGGAAGGACATAGGCTTTTTTATCTCGGAAATTTCAGAAGTTCCCGTGGAAATTAAAAACCTCAACATTGGACGAAGTCGAGGGCATCAGGTTGTAGAGAAAAGTTTCTCAAAACAGTTTAACTTTGACAGTTTATAAATAAAAGATTGTTGAACAGAACATTCTGAATCGCTGAAAAATGAATAGATACGCTATTAATAAGAAGTATTATTAATAGCGTATCTATTCTTTGTTTCAATAGGCATGATGACAGTAACCAAGAATCAATGAAATTATGAATTTATTTAATGAAATAGGATTCATGGATTATAAAAAACGTATTTATTTTTCTATTTCGAGTGAGATTGCTATTTATTTTGATTGAATAAAACTATAAAATACAGCAATCCGCCATATTGGATAAAACACGAAGAAACGAATGACGTCACAATTGTTCGTTTTCGAGCTTTGACAATCAAACTATTGTTTACTGCACACTGCACAGAGAACATTGGTAAAAACAATAGTGACGTCACAAACAACGCCATGACACCGCAGAACGTTTTGGCGTGACTTTTAAAATTTAAATTTCAAATGCCAATTTTATCTACTAAACCTTATTTATCTGCTGAAATAAGATATTTTTTCGAAATAGTAGATACTTCCGAACATAATCTGACCATTTTTCAAAATCAGTCATCATGCCTATTCAACTATGCCCAGTACATCGCTTCTATTCGTACATAATACAAATTATATAAATTCCTCAATTCCTTGACCAACAGAAAGCTTTTCTAAGAAATGGTATGCCTAAGAAAATTTTTGTGGCTCCAAATGTAGTTAAAAGTATTCTAGGTATTTTAAATGTAGTTTTAACTACAAAAACTAGCATGCTGTGAATAGGCATGATGACTGATTTTGAAAAATGGTCAGATTATGTTCGGAAGTATCTACTATTTCGAAAAAATATCTTATTTCAGCAGAAAAATAAGGTTTGGTCGATAAAACTGGCATTTGAAATTTAAATTTTAAAATTCACGCCAAAACGTTCGACGGTGTCATGGCGTCGTTTGTGACGTCACTATTGTTTTTACCAATGTACTCTGTGCAGTGTGCAGTAAACATAGTGTGATTGTCAAAGCTCGAAAACAAACAATTGTGACGTCATTCGTTTCTTGGTGTTTTATCCAATATGGCGGATTGCTGTATTTTATAGTTTTATATTATCAAAATAAATAGCAATCTCACTCGAAATAGAAAAATAAATACGTTTTTTATAATCCATGAATCCTATTTCGTTAGATAAATTCACAATTTCATTGATTCTTGGTTACTGTCATCATGCCTATTGTATTGAATGAAATTGTGAGTAGTAATTGAATTTATTCTTCTTCTCATATAATATTTATCTATCCAACTCTTTTGTAGCTTTAAGTTTTCCGAATAAAAAATAAATGTATGGTAATTTAAAGTATCAACGTACCCTTCATCATAAGAGCTGCTGCAATCAACCCTCCCATACCGCCCTTCTTGCCACCGCCCAGGCCGCCTCCTTTGTAGCGCGCCTCTCCAATGAGGGCCCTAGCTTCCTCCGTGGCACCGTCATCCAAAAGCCTGAGCTTCACTGAATGGTTGTCCAAGTAACTTCCAAGTCTATACAACAGGTATTTATCCAACCGCTCATCTGGTTTCGAGGGCATAGCCCTTGCCAATTCAGCAGCGAACTCCTCAGCTTTACTATCATTTTCTGCTGATTCCTTCACAACACTAATCCCAGGTAAAAGACGCAGTTCATCCTTCGCGCTGAGCTTTTCAAGCAACGATATAGCTTCAATTTTCAAACAAGTTGCACTGAAAATTCCATTTGTACAATCCTTGCCAATAGCTCGTGCTGTCGATTCCATCGAAGGTTCGACATTATTTAGTTCCACATTTTCAGGATTTGGCAATGCAATTGCAGACACGACACTAAACGTGAAAATTAACAAAAACTTTGACATTTTTTTTCCGGCGAACGCGTCCGTATTCAAACGATTGCTGGTGTACTTTGATAAGAATTGTAGTTCGTTCTGCTTTTATATGTCTCACATAGTTTAATGATTAGTACCGACTCCATTATATTTTCATAGAACGCTGATTGCAAAAAGTTTCATTTCAGCCAAATCGAATTTGTACTTTCGAACCTTGAGTATAAAGTTGATTTCACGTTTTTCGACTTGTGCTTTGGTATATTATCGTAGGCAGTCAGTAGAGGGAATTGGTATAGATGTTACAGATATATTTTTAATTTTATATTTTTGTTCTATCTGAAATGAAAATTTTGGCTGTAATTAAGTACGTATTCTTTTTATGCATTCCAAATGCATTAAAAATTAATTAGGTAAAGCTCTTATACGGCTTTTGTTATAATATCATAAACTAGATGATGCCCGAGACTTCGTCCGCGTGGATTAAGGATATTCGATTCCCGCGGGAACACTTTAATTTCCCGGAATCCTTGTACAATCCTTGCCAATAGCTCGTGCTGTCGATTCCATCGAAGGTTCGACATTATTTAGTTCCACATTTTCAGGATTTGGCAATGCAATTGCAGACACGACACTAAACGTGAAAATTAACAAAAACTTTGACATTTTTTTTCCGGCGAACGCGTCCGTATTCAAACGATTGCTGGTGTACTTTGATAAGAATTGTAGTTCGTTCTGCTTTTATATGTCTCACATAGTTTAATGATTAGTACCGACTCCATTATATTTTCATAGAACGCTGATTGCAAAAAGTTTCATTTCAGCCAAATCGAATTTGTACTTTCGAACCTTGAGTATAAAGTTGATTTCACGTTTTTCGACTTGTGCTTTGGTATATTATCGTAGGCAGTCAGTAGAGGGAATTGGTATAGATGTTACAGATATATTTTTAATTTTATATTTTTGTTCTATCTGAAATGAAAATTTTGGCTGTAATTAAGTACGTATTCTTTTTATGCATTCCAAATGCATTAAAAATTAATTAGGTAAAGCTCTTATACGGCTTTTGTTATAATATCATAAACTAGATGATGCCCGAGACTTCGTCCGCGTGGATTAAGGATATTCGATTCCCGCGGGAACACTTTAATTTCCCGGAATAAAAAGTAGCCTATGTAAGTAGGCATCCTTCCCCGGGATACATCATACAACCTATCCCTGTACCAAATTTCTTCAAAATCAGTTTAACAGATGGGCCGTGAAAGCGTAGCAGACAGACACACTTTTGCATTTATAGTATTATTACGGAATTAGTATGGACTTTAACTTGTGTAATAATTATTGATTACCAAGTTAAAATAATATTCTTTGTATGATGCATTCAAATTTGATGAACGAATATTTTATCATTATGCAAAAATATACATAAAATAAATAGGAAATAGTTGCATTTTGATTTTAGGATAATATGTGAGCGCTTATTTTAATCCTTTTACGTAAATGCAGGTTTAACGGTACGTAAGTTTATTTGTAAAGTAAAAGATGGAGAGATATTTTCAAGCGAACAGTCGGTACAAACTGGATGACAACGGCAAGGGATAGGGACAGCCGTGGAGACAAATGGGGGAGGCCTACGCCGAGGAGGCGACTTCTGCCACACAATGACGCACACAAAAAGAAAAATGTAATGTAATAGAAATATAATGTAATTTAATGCAATAGAAAATATTAAGTAATGTACTAAAAATGTAATGTAATACAGGAAAAATGTAAATGTAAGAAGTGGTAGTAGAAATAATGGTTTTTTTATTTTATTTTATTTAAGTTTATTTGTTAGACGACTGTTACTTTTTAAAGTATGTTCTATTCCGTAAGTTTTTGATTGTGCACCTGATTTGTTTTATTTTCTACACTTATGATAATAACCATAATAATTATGTGAACAAGTGTACTTTTATTGTCAAGCTGCAGGCTTATGAATTGCAATTCGAACGTATACATACGGAGTAGAATGGTGCCGAGGCGCAGCTTTTCTGTAATTATATTATTTAGTTTGAAATATAATGGTTGAAATTGTTATTATGAAAATAAACATTTAGTGCTTTGCCAGGAGACAGTAAATTTTCGGCGATTTGAAAATGAAGTGAATATAAGTTAAAAACATACGTCAGTTTACAATTCTTGTCTGATGAAAACTCCTGTATCTATGGATCACCGTACTTCTTTCTCCGCTTAAAACAAATTTGCTAGCATTTTATGACGTGTTGTAAATTATGTGTTTGCGTAGACTCGTATGTGTTGTGTGTGAGTAATATTGTGTGTGTTAGAGTAATTTAACTTAGAATTTATTAAGATAATGTAATAAATTGTATTGAATGATTCATTATTATTTACTTTATTTAAATATACCAATATAAGCCGCCACTTAGTCTCTACTTGTCGCCACTCGTCACGCTTCGGCTCCATTTGCCATCTCGTTCGGTGAGCGCTGGCCCTAATTTTTATTCATTCAGCAATTTTCAGCTCGTTTCAATTGGAATAAGTACTTAGATCTCTTCAGTTTGAGCTTTGGTCGATAACGGATTAGGTACGTTCGAGTGAAAATTGATTTGTTATTACATTTTCGGATGACGCAATCTAGAACCATTATGCCTTAGCAAGCAATGTATTTTTATGTAAAGCGCATCATAATTATACGCAATGTAGCCTGGGGGTAACTACCATTGCATAAAGCAGTATTGTTTCAAAATGACAGTTTTACCTTGACGTCCCTAAAATAACGATTATAATTCAAAAACACAAACTTCAACAATAAAACAATACGAAGATAAGCGATGGTAGTATGCCCCCTATTGTAAATTAATTTATTGTGTCGGACAAAAAAATAAATATGTATTGAAAATCATAATACTTAGGTAAAAGTAAAAAAAAATTAGGTGCTACTTAATTATTATTTACTTAATTTTTATGTGCGTGTGTGTATACACATGCATATTATACGCAGACACCCCTTTGTTTGCGACGGGGGCTCAAAACACAAGTATAAATTAAAATATTTAAAAACTCTATATATATTGATATAACAGAATACCACATTTCGAATCGATCTGGTTGCTCACATCTCTTCCTCAATTTGAACCTTAGATAAGTAGTCACGTTTGAAAAATAATAAAAAACTAAATCAAAATCGGTTCACCCACTTGGAAGCTACGATGCCTCAGACAGACACACAGATGTGAGTGTCCCTGGAAGTAATAAATAAGTATTGCAAATGTTTTTTTTATCCACTACAAGTGGTATTTGATCTGAGGCTACAAGTAAAATATTTTGTTATACAGATAGGTAGGTACCTATTACAACGTATGAAAAGAAATAATTTTTGAACATTTAGCCCATAACTATTATATTATTCTGTGCCATAAGGAGGTAAAATGGTCCTTTGAAATTTACATGAAATCGAACCTAACGTGAGAAAAGCCGTAAAAGTGTAATATAATCTCTCTCTGCGTCGTATTCCTCATTGCTGAGAGTTGTGACCCCTTTCCATTAATCACATAATGGCAGGGGTTTTCTTGGGATAATAATGCGGTGGGTTCCCAGGTCCTTCCGCATACGACTCAACTAAGAGTAACTCTTAAGGTTTCTAACGATTTTATTATAATAATATACACTACTAGCTGATGCCCGCGACTTCGTCCGCGTGGATTGAGGTGTTTTGGAACTCTTTAATTTTCCGGGATAAAAAGTAGCCTATGTATTATTCCAGACTATAATCTATCTCTGTACTAAATTTCATTCAGATCCGTTCAGCCGTTTTGGCGTGATTGAGTAACAAACATCTATCCATACATCCATCCATCACTCCAAACTAATAAAACATTTATAATATTAGTATAGATTTTCTACACCTTCATAATATTAGTATATTTATAAACATTTATAATATTAGTTATAGAGTTTCTATCTGTCCTCTGTAGGCTGTAGCCGTATGTAAAACGCTGCACATTTTTGATAGGTTTGGCAGATTTTTAACCGACTTCCAAAAAAGGAGGAGGTTCTCAATTCGGCGCGTATTTTTTTTAAAATGTATGTCGGTGCATATCTCCGTGGTTTCTGAACTAATTTGACTAAAAATAAAAATTCTTTCCAAAAAACCGATTTCCAACGCCACTGTAAAGTACAAAATAATTTTGATTTCTATCCACTATGTTGAAGTCGGGCGAGTCTGATGCGTCAACTTTGCTTATCCTTCTTATACCCGCCCGACTTCAACATAGTGGGTAGAAATCAAAATTATTTTGTACTTTACAGTGGCGTTGGAAGTCAGTTTTTTGGAAAGAATTTTTATATGGTAGGTATTCTTAGCTTGGCATTTATGGCAGTGGATTTTGGCCAATAGTGGACGACCAATCAAAGGTGCTTGCGATCGTTAAATTGTAGCAATGATTTTTACATGATAGTCCCCCAGTGGTTACGTCACACGAGCAAAAACAATGAAAGTAATTCAAAACGAATAAAATTTTCCTTGCAGGCGCGCCATACCGCCAACGCTTATAGCCATATTGTTTCATTATTGTTGACTTTCGTGTATTACAATCAAATTAATATTATAAATGCGAAAGTTTGGATGGATGGATAAATGGATGGATGTTTGTTACTCAATCACGCCCCAACGGCTGAACGGATCTCGATGAAATTTGGCACAGAGATAGATTATAGTCTGTTAAAGCACATAGGCTACTTTATATCCCGGAAAATGAAAGAGTTCCCGCGGGAACCAAAAATCCTCAATCCACGCGTTAGAAGTCGCGGGCATCGGCTAATTTATTATAATCCTTATTTTAGGAACGTCAAGGTACCTACGTGACATCAAACTGTCATTTTTTCATTTTGCTTGTATTTCTGTTTTTTTATTTGTTTTGTATGTATTTGTGTTGGCAGTGTGGCTAGCCTCACTGCCAACTCTCCAAACATCTTGTGGCAATACAATAGCTTAAAACCGTATTGTTTTAATACTGTTGATGTGTGTTTTACAATTATAATCCTTATTTCAGGGATGTTAAGGTACGTCACATAAAGCTGTTATTTTGAAATAATATTGCTTTAAGCGATGGTAAAGTAGTAAAGGGGTTACCCTTTGTACTACGAATAGGTACTTAATAAATTTTAATATTTAAAAAAATCTAAGTCTACTTAGCAATGTTTATTTGTAGAACAATAATTGCTGATATGTACAAATAATTTAAAAAAAAACTAACTAGATTAGGCCCGCGACTTTGCGTGGTTTGTTAAATCACAATTAAGATAGATTAGATAAAAATTGCCTATACCCTATTTCCCTGACAGACGGACACACAGACACACTTTCGCATTTACAATATTAACATGGATTTATTGTAGAAAATCCACAAACCACACAAAGCACAACGAAAATAAACAGCAGGTCGTCACACTAATCGCGCGCGTACGTGTGTTCGATTTCAACTTTTAAGAGACGCATGTGCCCGATGTTTCTATTCATTCAGGCAAATTCGAAGGTGTGGACGCAATGTCGAGTAACTTTAAAAGTGTTAACTAAATGGTGCTTGTGATTGAATCCAAACAGATTTACGTTTTGAAAAATGATTTTCCAGGAACCAAAATAGTGGCCTTCCTTCAAATAAAATTGCGTCCACAGGGTTTGGATCCAGAGTACGAACTTATTTACTGGTAGGTCGGTAATAATTTAATATAAAAAAATATTTTTAAACAACCGACTTCAAACTCCCGCGCCTACTTTACAACAACAAGCACACGCTATACAAAGTACTTATTTTATTGTTGATATTTTAAAAACCGCTCGACCGATTTCGATAAAATTTATATGGAACCACATGGGAAGTATGCCCTTTCAAATAAAAAAAGAATCATCCAAATCGATCCACCCAGTCAAAAGTTCTGAGGTAACAAACATAAAAAAAAAAAGAAAAAAAAAAGTCGAATTGAGAATCTCCTCCTTTTTTTTTAAATTGGTTGAAAAGCGGAATTACGCCTGGCGTACATATCTATTAGAAAGAAGCGACTCGCTTTCTGGCTCCAAATTATGATGTGACATTTTTGATAAGCGCCATTGTAGTTTATTCGCTATTAAAATAACGGGAAGGCGGGGCAGTTTATACTTGTACTTTTACCTGACGTTACCTAATTTATGGTTTATCATCGTCAACACCATCAGTCCGTGGACATCCATAATCCACCGCTGGTCAAGGATATTAAAGAATTGGACTAAAACTAACATAACTTTAGGCTTTGGCCGTGGCTATAGTTACCACCCTACCGGCAAAGACGATTACCGGCCAAGCGATTCAGCGTTCTGGTACGATGCCATGTAGAAACCGATTAGTTGTGTTGGGTAGTTATTATGGGTTAGTTATAACTGCCACGCCCCTTACAGGTTAGCCCGCTACCTTCTAAGACTGCATCATCACTTACCATCAGGTGAGATAAAAAAAATTAATCTTTCAACCAAGGAACATATTAATGTATAGCATGAAAATAAAATGAACAGTTTTATTTATTAAATTTAATCATGTAACATCAAATATAAGGATGTGAAATACAACCAAAAAATACCACATTGGTTTCTTGTAGACTCCCTGCGACTCACTTGTATGTCGTCCGTCCACCTGCAGGGCGACCGCGTATCTTTTGCATCAATCATTGATACATCGCAATCACCTCTGATTGGTTAACACTCTTCCACTATTGGACGAAATCCATTGACGTAGCAAGAATACCATGAATTCAGCCAATCGGATGCGATTGGCTGAATAAAATAGGGGATGAAAGTTTATATGAAAGTCTTTCATTTCTCAAGATATTTCTCAAGTTGTATCAACGAAACTTGGTATTTTGGCTTAATGTAATAAATAAAGAAGTACGTGTCGCACAGTTTTTCAAAATTCCACCCCTAAAGGGGTAAAATAGGGGTTGAAAGTTTGTATGAAAGTCCTTCATTTCTCAAGTTATAGTGATGAAACTTAGCATTTGGGCTTTCAATTAGATATGCAGAAGTACTTGTTTCACCATTTTTTGAAAATTTGACCCCCAAAGGAGTGAAATAGGGGATGAATGTTCTTCATTTATCAACATATTTTTCAAGTTATATAACAACGAAACTTGGTATTTTGGCTTTCGGTGTAATATAAAGAAGTACGTGTGTAAATTCCACCCCCAGAAGGGTAAAATGGGGGTTGTAAGTTGGTGTAAAAGGCCGGCGTTTTTCAAGTTAAATAGCCGTGAAACTTGATATTTGGGCCACCGGTTTAAATTATGAAATACATAATTCACAGTTTTTATAAATTCTATCCCAAAGGACGTTATATAGTCCTTCAATCATGCCGCAAAAGAGCAACGGACAGACGGTTTTTTTTTTGGTTTCTTCCCGGAAAATTAAGGAATGCCTATGGGAATTAAAAAACATGCCACGCGAACGAAGTCGCGGGCGTCCGCTAGTACCCAATATAGCCAGTGGGCAGTGGGCAGGTTTTACATTTTAATATTACACTGTAAGAGTACGCCCCGTTCTCACTACAGGCGCGGGCTGGCGGCTGTGGCCTGCCACAGCCGCCAGCCCGCGCCTGTAGTGCGCCATGATGTACAGAACAATTTTTATCTTAATTAGATACTTGAGATGAATAACATATTTATTTCGATAAGGATTAATACTATGTCGGTAAAGCACCTTCGCAAGTAAAGCATTGGTTTAGACCAAATTTGAAAATCATAAAAATGGCTATTGTGAGTCAACCTTAAAAGACAGATATATGCTATCGCAGACTTTTTTTTAGAACTTTTCGAGAGGAACAATACCACAATACATTGTTTACGTGTAACTTTTTACTATTTACGCAGCGCACATTATTGCAATTTTGGTAAGGTTCTCTATTTTTTTAAAAATAAAATATAGCCTATGTTACTCGCTGATAATGTAGCTTTCTATCGGTGAAAGAATTTTTAAAATTAGTGGAGTAGTTTTTGAGTTTATCCATTACAAACAAACAAATCTTTCCTCTTTATAATATTAGTTTAGATAAAATATTTTTTTTATCTTTTATTCCACTACAAATTAGCCCTTGTCTGAGTACTCACCTTAATATGGTAAGTGCTGATGCAGTCTAAGATGGTAGGTACAGGTGGCAGGCTAACCTGGCAGGGGTATTGCAGTTATAATAAATTAAATCCATACCCCTAGTCGGTTTTTACACCGCATCGTATAGGTATAACTCTATATAGTTACTATACAAGGTGGAAAAAATCCAACGGGCCACGGAGGAAACTTTCTTTCTTCAAATATTGAAGATAATATTATAAAATTTCACTCAAAGAAAACATTTCTTTTAAAAAAAATCCCTATTAGTGGATCACGTAGATTAGCAACGTAGCACATCTCTGGTCGAAATGCATGAATATTGGATAGAAGCAGGCGTAACTTTGCGGAAGTCCATGATATTTGATAATTAAAGAATTGGAAGTTTAAATCGCTATAATCTGCCACAATAGGTAGGTACATCTCTGTGGCACAGTGTGTAAGTATCTTGCGATATTCTCCACACCACACAAAAATGTTGCAAATTATTCTCAACGCACGTTTCATTCCGACACCGGAGCATATTCAGTAGGGCTAGCATGCGCACAACGAGTAAAATTATGTCTACCTGTTATCTCTATTTGTGTACCAAAGCTAACAAGGTTAGGTACTGGTCTCGTAACGTCAAAAGTAGAGATAAAAGTAATATTTTTTGTCTGTGGTATTTTTCTCTACAAACCCTTATATACCGACTATTTTTTTCTTGTTATATACCGAACTAGATGATTCCCGCGACTTCGTCCGCCTGGACCAAATTTTTTCGATTCCCGCGGGAACTCTTAAATTTTCCGGGATATAAAGTAGCCTATGTCCTTCTCCGGGATACAATACATCCCTGTACCGAATTTCATTAAAATAGGTTGAACAGATATTTTTTTTGATTCCCACGGGAACCTTTGAATTTTCCGGGATAAAAAGTAGCCTATGTCCTTCCCCGGGATACAACCTATCCCTGTACCAAATTTCATCAAAATCGGTTGAACAGATGGGCCGTGAAAGCGTAGCAGACAGACAGACAGACAGACACACTTTCGCATTTATAATATTAGTATGGAAGTATGGATTATGGTATCATCCTTACAATCCTTACACTCGTAGTAATGACTTACCCTGATAGCCTATGTCCTTCTCCGGGATACAATATATCCCTGTACCGAATTTCATTAAAATCGGTTGAACAGATATTTTTTTTGATTCCCACGGGAACCTTTGAATTTTCCGGGATAAAAAGTAGCCTATGTCCTTCCCCGGGATATAACCTATCCCTGTACCAAATTTCATCAAAATCGGTTGAACAGATGGGCCGTGAAAGCGTAGCAGACAGACAGACAGACAGACAGACAGACAGACAGACAGACAGACAGACAGACAGACACACTTTCGCATTTATAATATTAGTATGGATTTTGTGCATGTTGACAACATCTCTCTCTCTCGTCGCCAGCAGGAGATGTTGACTCTAATGCACGATTATTTTACAATTACTTTAGTTCTTTTGCTCTGTGACCCGTTCCTATTTTCCACCCTGTATATCTCCTACTATATAAAAATAAGTCGGGTTTTCCTTCCTGACGCTATAACTCCAGAACGCACGAACCGATTTCCACGGTTTTGCATTCGTTGGAAAGGTCTCGGGCTCCGTGAGGTTTATAGCAAAGAAAATTCAGAAAAAAATTCAACAGAAAAGCGGGAAAGTCTTTTTAGCGGGAAAGCCATCTGGTGGCGAAACGGAGTTCGCCGGGTTTGCTAGTAGTTTATGTATTAGGATCTTTTGTTTCTAATAGACGTAATTAGTTGTGTCTCGGTTTTGAACAAGTAAATGGCACTATAATGATTTCGACCGCAAATTAATTACCTACTTACTTAGGGACGGTAAGTTGGATTTGATGATCGACTGGTCTTCTTAACAATCGGCGTGGGTACTATTTACCTACTTAAATCGGAGTTATATGAGGCAATTTCTTTAAATTATAATAACTGAAACTTACTTTTTAGCTCTTTAAAGGTCATAGCTTAGCCCCCTAGCTAGCGCGGCGCGGCACGTAGCATCAAGTATTTTTTGTAAGTATGAGGTTGTATGGAGCTGGGCCCACAGAAGCGACGCGGCACGGAGATGCATTGCGCGACGCGGCCCCGTACTTACTCATACAATAATATTTACCGCTACGCTCCGCGCCGCTCTGTGCATCTCAAGTGGGGCTACACCTTTACACTCTGTCCAAGGAAAAACAGAAAGAACGCTCTGAAAATCGATGGGGATCGAACCCAAGTCCACTAAGCGGCATTTGAGCCGCTGTTTTTTTCCGCCCTCGTGGAATAGGCTCTTTTATTTCCCATGGGAACTCCTTAATTTGCCGGGGAAATTAAGGATTATAATTAAAAAGTAGCCTATGTCATCAACCTCAGAAAATCATGTCGATCCGTTGCTCTGTTGCGGCGTGATTAAAAGACAAACCAACAAACAAACACACTTTTTCAATAATGATATTAGTATGATATTGTTAGTTTTGTTTTGATTTTCCTCCCGTCTGAATTTGGGCCACGGCGGCCAATCTCCAGAGAGATTAGCCATCAGCGCGGGAGATATTATATAGTAAGTAAACAAGTGTGAGCAAACACAACATCAACGGATGTTGCGTTGCACCTTTACTCTCTAAGCCCGATGGGACGGAAAATCCGACATGACCGGAGAGAGATCAGGCGCAGGACCGACGGCTTTGCGTGCTCTTTTTTGCTATAGACAAGTAGGTACTAGGCATTCTAGGTACTTATTTGGTGCTCTTAATAAAAAAAAGAACAAATAGATTGGGTCATAAAATATAGTACTTTACAACGTTTTTGGGTCAATGCAAATCATGTTCTAAACTCAAAACTACAAAATTCTATTTCTTTAATATTATAGCAAACCGTAACTTTGATAAAAATAATAATAAAAATCATTGTTTCCTGTGAAAGAAAATTAATGAAGATGACTGGTCGTTTCGAATTAGATCTTTTCATACTTTCGACAAAAAGAAAAAAAAAACAGCACACTCTAGCGGCGAGCGTCGATTTCATTTTGTTGGTTGTTTATTACCATTTGTTGAGGTATTTTTAGATGCTGTCAACAGATGGCGCTGAACTGTATAAGTTTTGTTCATGCACTATGCTACACTAGATGGAGTTAGAAGTCTCGTTTTTACAAAACGAAAAAGTAATTCTGCAAGATTTGAACAGTGAATGAAACCGATTGCGTTTTGAAAAATAATCATAACGAGAATAATTGTATACGTTAATTATATTTTCTTTCTTTCGTGTTGCTTAAAGCTTTTTATGGAAATTGGAGTGTGGATTCAACTAATATTTTCATTATAATTTTATTTCTTAATTTACTCGCTCGTTTCCACTGACCTATCAAAATCATTAAAATTGATCGTGACAGTTAGCACTATCAATAATTAATTATTCTAAAAGGGGTTTACAATGTGGCCCTTTTTAGGGTTCCGTACCAAAATGGTAAAATGGAACCCTTATGGTGCGACTTTCTCCGTCTGTCTGTCCGTCTGTCCGTCCGTCACACTCGATTATTTCAGTAACTACCGAAGCTATCGACATGAAATTTGGAATAGTTGTGTATATTAGTGGCCCAAAGACACTGGAATTAAAAAAAATTGGAAATTATTTTTGTTCTTATTTAAAAAGGGGGGAAAATCGGAGGGTTGAAATTTAAAAGTGAGATAACTGTACTGTGTGGGGTATCATATGAAAGGGTTTACTTTGTACATTCTAAAACAGATTTTTAATTATTTTTAGTCATGATAGTTTTTGATTTATCGGGGAAAAAGTCTAAAAAAATACCGTTCCCCCCCCCTTATCTCCGGAGTTTACCAATCGAAAAATCTGAAATAATTATGGTCAATAGGAATTTATGTATATTTTACAGGAAAACTATAGCCAATGCTCTAACTAGCATAGTTTTTTTGATATTAACAGTAAACCTCGTACTCGTCGTCAAATAAACATATTGGTTTTTGCCTGATTGTTTTGCTTCAGTACCTACTTCTTGAGTACGGAACCCTCGGTGCGCGAGTCCGACTCGCACTTGGCCGGTATTTTTATTATTGACAATATGGGTGAATTCGAGCAGTCAGTCACAAGTAGGGTTAGTTTATGTTCTGGTTTTTATAATAGGTTTTATTACTTTTTAGCTATTGTCTGCATGATTATTTGTTTGGATCTGTTAAAATCCTGGAGATTGACAGTGCTGTTTGTCCTGGAAAAATCGGAAATCTAAGTGTTACCATAGGATTTCAAAGATCCTAAATCCACGCGGACGAAGTCGCAGGTATCAAATTCATACTAATGTTATAAATGCGAAAGTGTGTCTGTCTGTCTGCTACGCTTTCACGGCCCAACTACTCAACCGATTTTGATGAAATTTGGTACAGAGATAGGTTACATCTCGATTCTCGAGGAAAGACATAGGCTTTTTATCCCGGAAAACTTAAGGGTTCCCGCGGAAATCAAATAACAATCTACGCGGACGAAGTCGCGGGCATCATCTAGTATAATAGTAAAGTTTACCTATAAAAACCTAAGTACCCAATAAAAAATATTTCAAGACCGGTTTATTACAGAGGTACTCTTACTTTGCTTGCATAATAGAAATTAAATGCTCAAATACTGACATACATTCTACTCGTTTAAAATTAAACCGTAACAGCAAAAATTTATGGTCTAAATTGCATTGTCGGTGGAAAGTAAAATGTCTTGGTAAAAATGAAAGTTGTGAAAGTAAGCACCTGTACGTGCTATGTAACTGACCGAAAATTCGACTTGTCAGTGTTTATTTATCGAATACTAGTTTTTTATAGTGTCTTGATATTATTTGTTACCTAACTCTATTACCTATAAACTCCAACTCGAACGACTTGTTTATTTCAAATTTCAGGACATGTAGGTATATTATCTCGTCATACCTCTTTTTTTTACTCTACCACAGGTTCGGAAAAAATCCTACAGAGAAGAACCGGCAAGAAACTCAGCAGTTGCACTGTTACAAAATGACAGTAATGTTTTGTAGTTTTTTTTAAAATTCTGATAGCGATCTCACATGGTCGTGGCGATGCAGTCTAAGATGGCAGCGGGCTAACCTGTTAAGAGGTTAAATTCCCAGATTGTCATAGCTGGAGATTGAATCCGGGACCTCCCGCTTATAACGCCCCTTTGGCGACCTCCCTGTGGCGAGCGCTGTTGTGTTAATGTGGGCAGGTCAATTCAATATATATAATTTCTGTATGTTCTCTGGTCTGGCCGGGTGGGAAGCTTCGATCGTTGCTTGTTACCACCCTACCGGAAAAAACATACGTACCTTGTGGGAAGTGATGATGCGGTCTAAGATGGTAGCGGGCTAAACTGTCAGTGGACGGCAGTTATAATAACCCATACCCCTGATCGGTTTCTACACGGCATCGTAACGGAACGCTAAATCACTTGGTGGAACATCTTTGCCGAAAGGGTGGTAACTAGCAACGGCCGCAACCTTCCACCCGACCAGACCAGGGAAAATTCAGAAATTATAAATTGCTAAATTGAACCTACCGGGTACCGGGACCTCCCACTGTAAGACTTTAGCATTCACCACTGCGCCAGGGAGGTTGTCAAGAACATCATAATATTGTAATCTTGACTTTCTTCGAGAAAAAGGGAATCGAGAACTCGTTCCTAGATCTATCACTGTACCAAACTTCATCAAAGTCGGTCAAAACTTCTTCAAGGTTAAGCGGATAGGACCATGAGAGATGAAGACAGTAACTTTTTCGCATTTATTATGAGTATGGATTTTAGGGGAAATGTCATAATTTTCCTTATGATTTCGATGCTATGCTTAAGAAAAGAATTAATAATTTCTTTTTCTTTTTCAACACTTTTTCTTTTTCAACACTTTCAATAAAATGACTTTCAAGTTATTCTTATTTTGTTAGGTGCAGTAGGTGACTACTGACTAAGTATGATTATTTCTATGATTTAAAACCGTTATCATCAACGCGCGTTCATATCAGCGCGTTGATGTCTAATGTATGATGTGTAGCGGCGTAACTTATCTAAGTCTATGGGACTATGCAGAAATGTTACGGTGGCCAAAATTGGAACAAATTGTCATGCCTGTTTAGTTTTTGAGTTTATTTTACTTAAATACTAGCGGTCCGCCCGGGCTTCGCACGGGTAGCACTTGATCAAAATAGTCCATACCCAATAATGGTCAGTCGGCACTAAGACGAACAACTCCACCATACGTTCTCAAATTATGTTCAGCAAACCGCTGTGAACGCTTGGCACTTGAGTTTCCAATACGACGTATTTTCGCTGCCCTCACCTGGGAATTACGTTTAGAACTAACAAACAAGGTGCGACCTGGCTCTTTTAGGCATTTCGCAGTGTGTCTACAACATTGATGTAGTAATATAATAAGTCTATGGTCTACAACAGTTAGATATTAAAATGTTTAAAAAAAAATTACTAACTTCTCTTGTATTTATTACGTTTGTCTTGACAAGTATGACATAAAAGTGTCTTGACAAATATGACATAAAAGACTGTCTGAATTATGCTTTGAACCATTCCAGGCAGGAAATACGGTCGCCGGAACGGCGTTCCAAACCTTGGTGGTTTGTATCAGAAACGTTTCATGCGAATAATTGGAAATCATATCATACTAATATTATAAATGCGAAAGTCACTTTGTTTGTTAGTTTGTTGCTTTGTTGGTTTGTTGGTTTGTTGGTTTGTTGGTTTGTTGGTTTAATAGACATTTATTAAACAATAGGTAAAAATATTACATTTTGCTAATTTTGAAGTATTTCAATTTTTTTACGAAGTTAGAAGAATTCCCTATGTTAGGAAGTATAAAAGAACAACGTTATAATGATGAACTACTTATAAGAAAATTCTCGCACGATATGATATTCACATTTATCATACAATACCAGCAAACCGTGTTAGTAGGCCTTACATTCCAATCTACACCCTAAATACATAAATAAATAACCAACATAGGAAAATCGGAACCAAAAGTCACATCATTTTCAACCTTATACGTCTATACGTACGGGTTATTGAAAGTTTAAAGTTGGATTTTGAATCGTATGATTATAGAAATACGGGTGTGTGTTTAACGAGTATATAGAAAGGTATTTGTGTTTTGCCGTGAAAGTGCGTTCTTGACTTCCGTTTTGAAGTTCATTACTAATGTTTATTTGAATGTTAATGCTTACGGCTTGGCTAACTTGTGCATGTGGCGAAGGCGCCACTGTCTATTGAAAAATCTAGATTTTAGGATCTACACCGAGTAGGTTTTTTTAGTTCCGAATTTCACCACCTGCAGAGATAATTGTGTAGGAGTATAACTTTGAGCTGTGTATTTATTCAAACATCAAGTCCCTACAGCAATCATTCTTACATAACAAGGCCACTCCACGTGAGCGATATTTTACAAGTGAGATCTATCTGTCTAATCAAGGGGTTATTTGTTATTGATATCCATACTTCCATCCTAATATTATAAATGCGAAAGTGTGTCTGTCTGTCTGTCTGCTACGCTTTCACAGCCCATTTGTTCAACCGATTTTGATGAAATTTGGTACAGGGATAGGTTATATCCCGGGGAAGGACATAGGCTACTTTTTATCCCGGAAAATTCAAGAGTTCCCGCAAGAATCGAAGAAACTTGGTCCACGCGGACGAAGTCGCGGGAATCATCTAGTAATAAATAAAGGTGATATAATAATAAAATTAGTACTTTACGTTTTTTTTTCATTGAATTAATAAAACGTAATATAAGTTGAAATTACATCACCTCCGATATCGGTACACAATTATAAGTATCGGTTCAATAAACTGCTATTGCTCACTGCATTGCTATTATTGTTAGGTTCAATTTTCATTCTGATTTTTAAACACCCTTAGGGCTTGAATTTTCAAAAATTCATTCTTAACGGATGCCTACGTCATAATATCTATCTATACGCTAAATTTCAGCCCGATCCGCCCAGTCGTTTGAGCTGTGTATTGATAGATTACTCAGTCATCTTTTCTTTTTATATAGGAAGATAAATTCTTTTTTGCCACACAAAAACTTCCATATCCATACTAATATTATATATGCGAAAGTGTGTCTGTCTGTCCGTCTATATCCGTCTGTCTGTAAGTCTGCTACGCTTTCACGGCCCATCTGTTCAACTGATTTTGATGAAATTTGATATGGGAATAGTCTGTATCCCGAAAAAGGACATCGGTTACGTTTTATCCCGAAAAATTAAAGAGTTCCCGCGGGAATGAAAATAACTTAATCCACGCGGACAAATTCGCGGGCAGCATCTAGTAAATAATAAGAATAATATCATGAAGGTGAGATAGCAGTCAATCGAATAAAAATATCGTAATATCAGGAGTAATGACATCACATCCGATATCGGTGCTATTTCTCAGTCCGGCGAGAGTCGGTGCTTGAACCCGGAGCCGGCTTGAGGCAACTCTCGCGGAAGTGAGACTCGCTTACACGACACCGACTACTTAGCACTATTAGCCATATGCCACTTGTGGCTTTCTTATTTTTACTACGATTGATGGAAGTTTCATACCTTATTTGTTACAAGGTTACATAATATATTTAATACAAAATGATGGCAAACCAATGCATGAAATGAAATGAAAATATACTTTATTGTACACCATACACGATTTAACACATTTAAACAAAAAATATACAATAGGCGGCCTTGTCGCTAACCAGCGATCTCTTCCTAGCAACCTAGAAAAATAAATAGAGAAATTAGCCTAATTGCTTCCCACCTATGGACCTGGTTTCGGCCTGCCGGACTAGATCAGCAATAAAAACTTCGGTACTGAACAAATTATCGCCGAAAGACTTTTCTTGGAGGTCCTTCATAAAATTTCAACGCACTTTTTTTCTTTAATCTATGGTTATCAAACTTAAAACTAACCGAGGATGTGAAGTTTTGGTCTTTCGGAAGACCCTCTATTTAATAATCAGTAAGAAATATTTAATTTTTGACATAGGCATCATCCCTGTTACACTCCTCTGAGCTGCAACTAAATTTGTGCCAGAACGAATGAATTTTTTAATGAAAATTCTGCCAGCCCAGAGATACCAACCCCGCCTTGCCCCTGTACCCAGTGTTGCTCTTTCAAGTTCGTCGGATGACTGGTAGAAAGGAAAGTATCTCCTTAGACCATGTTATTACACAATTTGTAGGTCCAGTTCAACAGTCCGCTTCTCGCATCGTTCACTCACAAGAGATTTTGGGCTTGCTCCGGGTTCAAGGACCGACTTTCACTCGACGATGATGTAACGTTACAGAGAAGCTGTGACTTTAACGTTTTTACATCTGAAAAACTTCACGCCCATTAAAATGAGTAGGTATTATGTAACGTAACCGTACGTAACCAACGTACGGATTGCCATTGGTGATTTCATCTTTTGATTGCGTTGGCTTTGAAAAAAAAGTTTGAAAAAAAAGTATCATAAAAAAAGAATTAAAAAGGAATTAAAAAAAAATTGATTTTTTCACAGCTCCAAGGGACAGTAGACCTGAGTGTTTTATATGAATTTCAGCTTGATACCTCCATGCGTTTCTGAGAAAAAGGGTCTTGACACACAGACGGACGGACGACAAAGTGATCCTATAAGGGTTCCGTATTTTTCCTTTTGAGGTACGGAACCCTAAAAATGGTAATGAAAAAAATATTCTTGGCTAAATTTGCTTTAAATTTTTTTACGAATCTTTTTTGACTATTTTGAGTCATGTAGGGGGCCATCTTAGGATATTTTACCCTTAATTAAGGTTAAAATCGGCTTCACACTGACTAGCAATAATTTTTTTGGGGATGAATTCTTAAGGAGTCATTTTTAGGATAGAATATAATTTACTGTAATAATAACTGTAATGATTTTGCTGTTATTTAATTTGGGAAAATTGTTTAATTTATTCACATAAAAGGCGACTCTATTAAAATGCGCAAGAAGCTTTACTCTATTCTGGCTGTAATAAGCAAAAAAATTCTTGATTTTTGATTTTAAATTGCCCGCGACTTCGTCCGCGTGGATTGTTTTTTTCCGGGATAAAAAGCAACCTATGTCCTTCCCCGGAGTACAACCTCTCCCTGTACCAAATTTCATCAAAATCGGTTGAACAGATACATTTTTTTGATTCCCGCGGGAATTTTTCAATTTTTCGGGATAAAATGTAGCCTATGTCCTTCCCCGGGATGTAACCTATTTCTGTGCCAAATTTCATCAAAATCGGTTGAGTAGTTGGGCCGTGAAAGCGTAGCAGACAGACAGACAGACAGACAGACAGACGGACAGACAGACAGACACACTTTCGCATTTATAATATTAGTATGGATTCGTGAAAATTAAAAAAAAAACGTGACTAGTTTTTTATAAATATTTTTGTCTTATGTTGGAAATGCTGTTTGAAACAACAGTTAATTTATCTTTTTTATTTTGTTTAGTTTTCTCATACGCTCTTCTTGTATTAATAATTAGTCTATTATCTATAACTTTTCCTATTTTCCGTATGGTGAGGGATATACATTAATTACAACGAGATAACTGCCATTATGAGTTAAGAAGAATAAGAATTCGATGAAAGAATGAAAATATACACATAAAAGATGGATTCATTTAAAAAAAACAACGTGGCAGCACCTCATAGTCCACCGCGCAGATCATTATAGAATCGAATGCCTCATACCCTGCATCCGCAAGGCCACTACTGCGTCGCGCACTTTCACCGCTTTCGACGACTTTCACTCGGACATCCGGCTGGTTGCGAAATCGTTGACGAAATGCCTACATTCACAAGTATTATGCAATCGGGTTTCACTTGTTTGGGACACGCTTTTTTGTATGTTAGAGTTAAAGTAAGTACCTAGGTATGATTTGCTTGGTAATTTTTTATGTAGTTTTAAAACAATTATTTATTTAAAACATGTAGAGATTTCAGTGATAAAATTGCTTCATTCCTTCTCTACAAAAAATAAGGTTTGTGCGTTTTAAATAAATAAAGTAAATAAATAAAATCTTTATTTGGGATTTAAAATACACAGGAAACCAACAAAATACAGAATATACTTAATAAGAATACAGACAGAACTGAACACTATTACTATAAACTTATACACTAAACCCTAATGCTGTAAACACGAATCTGTGTAAGTTAAAACCCCAAAAAGGGCATCGACCCAGCGTAATGCTTATATGGACCATATCAGCGCTGACTTTCAGTCGACCCCTTGAGTTTCGACGTCCCGGACCGGCCCGGGCTGCCCCTCAATCTCACTACGCTGACCAATAAACCAGAAAACTTAATGTACCTATAGAGTAAGCTTATAACTAAGCTTACCCTATTGGATTTCGAAAAAAAAAAGCAAATAGAACCAAAATATTTAAATTAATTAGTTGCTGCAAGTTGAAGGAAATCATAATAAAACCTACATGCCTGAAAAAATTTCATAATGTTCTCGAAGTCCGTAATCCACCAAGCTATTCAAATATTGTGTGGATTGGAACAGCCCTTCACAATTTGAGAAAATAACCCGTTCTCGGTAACTTGAAGATGATGAAGTAAAGACTGAGGAATGTTTTTATCTATCCAGTCAAAATAAGGAAAGATTATTAGGCTGTAGTCCACTATGCTGGCTAAGTACGGATTGACAGACTACATATACCTTTGAGAACATTATAGAGATTTTCAGGCACGATGGTGTACTTCATAGTTAAAGTATAATATTAAAGTATATAAGTTATATTATAGTTCCAAACAGAATATCCTAGTAAGTACCCGGGATTCTGCTCTTGATCTTACTAATTATAGGAGGCTGAAGTCAACCACTATACTATAACTGCCATTAGAAACTTACGTTTATTCTATTTACTCAATCAAAACGAAAACACCTGTGCCCATTAAGTTGGAAAAAAAAATTCTTTCACCGCCTCGGAATTTGGGCCCCTTTCTCTTTGCTTTCTCAATGATCAAACATAGCAGCACAGCATAATCTATGTTCAAAATAACACAAACACCATATACACCTCAATGTATTTTCATCTATATGAAATGGAAAATAGAGATGATTTTCTAATAAACAAGATAAGAGTTAAGATTTATGGATGTGTAAATGATGAGAGACTGGACAAGTGGTTGAGAAGTTTCCATTTTTTGTGCTTAGGTATATCGAATTTAGATTAAACTTATATACAATTTCCATATGAGTACATACAGTAACATCAATAACAAAAAACTAATTGTTTATATTCATTAACATTGATTATAATACATTTTGATTAGCCTTTATGCTATGTTATTAACAGATCATTTAATTTAAATGTATCTTAGGTATGAAATATACCTATGCTAAAAATTGCAAAAATTTGGTGTAGCACGGCTTAGTGATTAAAACGCATAGTAAAATTCAAATACCTTTTTTATACGACTGCCTGAAAAAAGGAGTATATTGTTTTCAGGGTTCATATATTATATATTATGTATGTATGTATGTGAGTTTGTATATTCCACCAGTAGGTACTTCTATACGCCTGAACCGATTTTGATGAATGAGGTATCGTTAGAATCCCTAGCTTATCGGGTGACATAGGCTAGTAAAATTAAAAAAAAATTATGGGGTGACCATGGTTCCGCATTAAAGACTAAAGTTGAATTTTTTTTTCAAAAATAAGATTAACTATATAATCATCATTTAGAAAATGATGATTAGATTCCAAAAAACTATAACACTATAATTCAATATCCAGTGATTCCCAAAAAAATATCATTTAATAAAAATGTGAATAAGATTCCATAGATAATTAATAACTGTGGTATCGTTACGTAGTAGAAAGTTACGGGCTACGGCAGAGCAGTCGTATTTATTAATGACTAGCTGATGCCCACGACTTCGTACGCGTGGATCGAGGTTTTGTGGATCCCGCGGGAACTCTTTAATTTTCCGGGATAAAAAGTAACCTATGTGCTATTCCAGACTATAATCTATCTCTGTGCCAAATTTCATCCAGATCCGTTCAGCCGTTCTGGCGTGATTGAGTAACAAACATCCATTTGAGGTTTTTTGGTTCCCGCGGGAACTCCTTGATTTTCTGGGATAAAAAGTAGCCTATGTGCTATTCCAGACTATAATCTATCTCTGTGCCAAATTTCAGCCAGATCCGTTCAGCCGTTGGGGCGTGATTGAGTAACAAACATCCATCCATACATCCATCCATCCATCCAAACTTTTGCATAATATTTATTTGATTTTAATTATATTCACTTGTTTCGGAGTGAGTATGCTTCGTAGGCCCTACTGGCCCTACTGGTCTAGTTGTAAAAAAAAATATTGCAACAAAATACAGACAAGAAGACAAACCATTGGGTATTTGTTAACTAAGAGTCCTCTATTTATTAATCGGCAAAATATATTAATTTATTTGTGACATAGGCAACATCTCAATTATTGTGCAAGAGTGCAAACTCGGTCAAGTATCACAGAAATGATATTGTAGTGTTTGTTTCCTTCAAAAAATTAATGGGTGGATAATGTTAATTCCATTTTATAGAAGGACTAATTTTATACCTGCAATATTTTTAACTATTTTCTTTAGAGACTTTTGAATAGTTTTGTAGTTTTAAGCTATGAAACAACATAATATTATATTCAAAGTGTATTCCAGATAGCTTGCATCTTCTGGGTTCCTTATCGGTTCATCTCGACTGAAAGGACAGATTTGATAGATTTACTTGACGGGTAGATTGCGATTGTAAAAGTTTATTTGAAAAAAAAAAAAAAGACTATGCACTATGCACTATTTGTAATATTGTAGGTTCTTGTACATAGTTTGAGTTAAAAGTTGACACAGCATTTGTTATTGGAACAATTAATAGAATGTAGCAAAGTATAACAAAAATACATAGTAAGTGGTACTTAAAATAAAACTATAGAATGCTAAGAAGTGAAAGTGTCACTCACACAGAGGTTCTGTGAATGTAGTGGTGGAGAAAGTTGGAAGATTTGGAATGCAGCTCAGGAAAACTATGGAGTCGAATAGTTATAAATTTATTTGTAATTATTTAAACGCTTATTCAGTAACACTACCTACATTTTATAAGAAAAATATATCTTTCGTTCATGTTTGTATTTAATTAAAGTATATTAGTGAAACTTCAAAACACAATATTTATTAACCATTTAATTTTACAATAAAAATTGAATGGTTAAATGATATCGACGGACGTTACTAAAGATAATGGTATCGTTTTTATTGGAAAGGTATCGTTATGAAAGTGGTAGCTGGTGGTGGTGGTACTATCTGTAAAATTATGAAAGTGGAAATGAATCGATATACTTCCAGTTATGTGGGAATAAATAGTTTGTTAACATCTTCATAACAATTATGCTTGAGTAACAGTTTTTGTAGATTTTAGTCATTGATAAAAAAAACACTGAGAAAAGCAAACAAGCATGATTGTGTAACCTAGGTTCAGAAATAGACCTGAATTCAATAACTATTTACAAATGTTTTTTTTACAAATTGCAAGCAGCTCGTATTCAGATTGCATATCAGAAAAATCATGATTTAGTTTGATAATAATATTTTATTTTAGTTTACAATCAAATAATACACTACACAAATATTTGATAAGCAAAGTATTTGATAGTTTCTATTGAAAGTCCAATCTTTCCAAAATAAATTTATGATAAAGCAGCTCTATAATTTCTTTGTTCTGGTGTGTTTCCTCTAGTGTGGGTAAGTGAAAGGCGTATACATACACGATCGTATCCATACGAAGCGAGAGTGTGTGAGTGAAGATGGCGTGTAGCTACTCTTTTTTACTACGTAATCATTGAAAACCAGTATAAAAGTGGGTTTGTGCGTCAATGATGCTTAGTTTCTAAATTGTTACTGAACGATCATGTCATGTTTTTCAGGATGTTTTTTTTATCGATATCTATATTATTTAATAACATTATTATACCTAATAAGTACCTGCCTTCCTTAAATATCGCTTTACTTATCAATAAGGTACAAGGATATAAGTAGGTATAATTTCATAATATATGAGAATTACTTTTCCTAAGTACTGAAAAGCTAGCAAGTCTTCGATAGTATGAATATAATTTACAATTACTTAATTATAGGTTCTATGATAGATAATAAAATGCTATCTTTGAGAATATGTAAGAAGTACAATATACGTTCCTATTAATTTATTATTTATTTAGTAAGTAGTAGGGGATTGAAAATCGAATGAAAAAAGCTGATTTAGTATTTTACGGCTATAATAATTATTTTATCGTGCGGTATAATGTTGAGATTTGGATTAGGTGTTTTTTGTCAAGTCAATAATTATATTAACATAGTAGCCTGTGCAGGATAAAGGGACGCTAGCTGATATATTATTATTCTCTATCTTATTTTTAACTAAAGTAATGGAATCATCAAATCTTTATATTTTCTAGTTGGACGTCTTTTCAACCGACTTCAAAAAAAGGAGGAGGTTCTCAATTGAACTGTTTTTTTTTGTGTTTGTTACCTCAGAACTTTTGACTGGGTGGACCGATTTGGATGATTCTTTTTTTATTTGAAAGGGCATACCTACTTCCCAAGTGGTCCCATATAAATTTTATCGAAATCGGTCGAGCGGTTTTTAAAATATCAACAATAAAATAAGTACTTTGTATAGCGTGTGCTTGTTGTTGTGAAGTTGGCGCGGGAGTTTGAAGTCGGTTGTTTAAAAAGAAGTTTTTAAATTAAATTATTGATTACATTACTGCTCTACAAACCTACTCAATATTTTACAATAGACCTGATTATTTAAAGACCTACATAAATACGGTTTCTGTTACTGTACTGTTGCCTATTCTGTGCTGTTACGGTGGTAACTAACTTAATAATGATTTGTAAAAATAGTATAAAAAATAGTGAATTATGGTTAAGTGCTTCATTAATATTTCTGTGAGTAGTAATATACTGTCAATGGATAACCCAATATGGATGATTAACCATTCAAACTATAATATTATGTACTTATTAAAATTTGGATTGGGAAAAGTTGCTCATAGATGGCGATACTGGTAACTTTGAACACAAATGAAAAGTACATATTGTCTAATATATCTGTCGTGAATATATCGTAGAGTTGATCATTCAATTATATCATAAATCATAATGAAATAATCAATTCTGCAATATAACATACTACATGATGCCCGCGACTTCGTCCGCGTGGATAAAGGTTTTTGATTCCCGAGGGAACTCTTGAATTTTCCGGGATAAAAACAGCCTATGTCATTCCCCAGGATACAACTCATCCCTGTGCCAAATTTCATCAAAATCGGTAGAACAGATGGGCGATGAAAGCGTAGCAGACAGACAGACACACTTTCGCATTTATAATATTAGTATGGATTATTCCTTTCGTGTAAATTAGTTTTATTTATGCGACTGCCAAAATAGTTTTATTCTAATACTTTAAGATAACATTAATTTCCTTTAGTTTAATGAGCTGCTAGTTAACTACAGTTGTTCTGAGAGGTAGCCTTTTTTAAATAGCTTATTTTTTAGTTTTAGATTGATGAATTATAAATTTATATATTTTAAAGGATAAAGATTTTGAAAATAAAAGAAACATTCATTCGCTTTTATCTGTTTATTGTTGCGCTTAATCTATAAAAACAGTCTTTTCCTATCATTTTCATATAGTATTATAATTGTTGTTTGGTTTATAAATGACACGAATAAACCCGTTAGTGCTAAGAGGAAATTTATAAAGTAATCTTAGAACCAACACATTAAGCTAAAAATAAAACATTATAATGTAAGCATGGACTTTATTATACTATAATTTATTTGAAAAAACATAAAGTACCATTTTTTAGAAGTAGTCACGATAATAACAATCAAGACAAAACCTAGCCACCGAAATATGTATGAACAAAGATTTTATTTTATTATTTTAAGCATGCTATACATAAATAGCAAAAGAACAATTTAGATGAATTCAAATAAATTATATAATTCTGAGTAATAGTTTTTCCTTATTTATACCCTGTTATTTCCAAAATTCTTGATACACAAACATAACAATAATTTAATATATTAATATAGTCAATAAAATTTTCTATTGAAAAATAGTTATTTATCTACAAAAGCAATTATGATTGAACTATATTATTTAAAAAAAAATGTGTATTTCTGTATGGACCTGGACCCTGACTGTCGAATAAAAAAACAGGTTAGTAATTTTCGAAAGAAATGTACTTCGCAAAATCTTCGGTCCGGTCAGAAAAGACGGTGGAACCTCAATGTCACAGTTTACTATGAACTTTGAATTCAAACGTCTTATTAATAGGGAATCAATAGAAAGATATTGGGGCTGATTCTGTGTAACACAATCTCTAAGCTAAACTAAACTAAAATGGCAGCTTTAATTCTAGTTCTGTCCCTTTCCGTAGGAAGTATTATGAAAGGGTTAGCAATATTTTGCTCTAATTTTAGTTTAGTTTAGAGATTGTGCACTACAGAATCAGCCCCATTGTCAACCTCAACGTCTACGATCGGTGGGACATGTAGAGAGGATGTCGCCAAGTAGAGGAGTAAAAGTGATGACACAATGGACACCACAACAGACACAACCCAAAGGAATACCACGAAAAAGATGGATGCATTGTGTGCAGAGACTTGGTAAGCTCCCTTCATGGATAGAGAAAAATCATAGTAGAGGCAAGAGGTCAAAACCCACAACGGGTTGTGGCGCCGAAGTAAGCATTTTTTTAATATTAATATTTGCACCATAAAATTCAGCATTTTTTTCTTAATTAAAAATAATTAAAGCTTAAAATGCACTTAACATAATTTTATAAAAATAAAATCTACATTATAGATATTTTTGTTATATTTATCTAGGAATATATGAAAAATATCTAATATAGTCTAAAAGATCACTGGAAATTCTTGTGCCATTTTTACACTAACGTTTATTTTAGTATTTTTATATTAGGTATTCGTTTCACTATGCTTGTTAAAAAGTTCGCAATTATCAAGCATTGGTCGTCTCAAAATCGACATCGGAAGTAGTTTTATTATGGCCTACGTAAAAAATTCAAATTTTGTGCAAAAAGAACCTGCACAAACCTCGAAATAAATACTAAAATCAAACCGACTTCAAAATAAATTTCTAGTTTGTTTTCCATATAATGATTGAAATTAAGTTTTGCTGACCTTGACCTAGAATAATAAAAAATATTATTGATAACATAAAATTGCAATTCCCGCTACGTTTTCTTTTTAAATGAATTACAAAGGAATTGTAATAAATTAACTTTTATAAAAAAATTGTTGCAAGTAAATGTTTTTTATTGTATATGTAGTTCACAAAATTTATTACGTCTTTCAATTATTCTTTTACCGACTAGCTCCATAGTAAGTCTATATGGCAACTGAATTCCAAGGCTCTCGTATTTGTTGTTTTGAAGTTTCTGCTCGAAGTTTAAAGTCGGTTCAATTCGCCTACATGTTAGAGTTACCTATAGTTACCTAACACTAGCATTTACGAAGGTATTTGTGCTTTATAGGCTAGATCGTTTGCTTCCTGTGCGTCGACGGACCTCGCGTAGGGGTAGGAAGCTGCTTGCGCGGTCGGTGACGTCCACTGCTGGGGCGCCGTTGGGAATGCGGAATTCTGGCGAGTAAAAAAAAACATAAATCTATACTACTCTTTAACAAGTGTTGGGAAAGATGGGGGAGTTCAGCAATCTACGTTTGATATTTCTCTGGTCATGTCGGATTACGGTTACTTCTGGGTTCTTCACATACTTGTACACTACAAAATCTTTTGGGCAGATACTTCATCACACGAGCAGCTGGGCGTATTCATTACTTTTTGACCCAACGAAGTATTCCAATTCAGGATCTCATAATCGGTAGCCCAAAAACCTAACCAGTAGATCAACAAGGAAGTTTGTATGCTTATATAATAAAGTGGAGACCATGTACCAAAAACGCAGTCTCGGACGATCTCCTCAAGAGGGTGGTTGGATGAGAAAGTTTGAGGCCTGTTTATGGTGGGAGCCCTCGTTAATATAAGCAGTTTAATAGGACAATGGTTTAAGCAGTGTGCGCATACATCCTATACGTTGATACTATACCTTGCTTATACTGTTGAAGCCTTCTCCACTCATGTACTTATGCACTCCCAGGGCTGTCGCGGCGAGGAATGCCAGCTTAGCGACCACCAAGGCCTTGGTAACCAGGAGAGTTAGGGCACCGAATAGCAGAGCGATCACTGCCACCACCTTCACTCCAATACCCGCAAGGAGAGGTGCGTACTTCTTGATTTTGCCTCGTGCTGGAAATTGACGGTAACAGTTGGTGTCAGGTAAAAGAGCTCTGGACGTCAGTAGGGGTAGCGAAATGTTGACCAACGAATTGCGTGGGGGCACATCGATGTTGTAGTGTAAGGAGATCGAGGCTTTGCTCCCGTGGGAATTTCGATATCACCCTGGTATACATTATAAACTATGTGCCAGAAGAGGGTTAGAACTAAAGAAATTTCAGTGCGCAAGTGTGTTATCCAATCTGTCCCCTATTTCATCATGATTACAACCCATTGCCAGCTCTCTACTGAGCACAAGTCTCCTCTCGGAAAATAAGGGTATTTGCTTACCTATGTGATAATGATTGCTACATTTTAACTATCGCAATAACCTCTGTTTGGTTAACACTTTTCCGCGATTGGTCTAAATCCATAAAAATATAAATTCAGCCAATCACAGTACTTGAGACTGTATCAATGATTGATGCAGCTTCTATGTAATAGTCATACAGAGGTTATTGCTATTTTAACACTTAAGCGATTATAAATTTTAAATACAGCCCCAGAAATCAGTCATTGTTAAGAAAAATGCCAAATTGATATGGAGTTTTCAGTTACAATTCTACTTTCTAAAACCAATTTAGTACAATTTCCAAATAAATAAACAATGATATTCGTGTATGAATTAATCGAACACGTGTAGGAATCAAAGATAACTTATTTAGAATAATTATGGAAGTTTCTTTTTCACCACGCAATTTGTGAAACGATACTAATTAATTATCTAATTCATTGCATTGTTTTGTCGTCTAGTAATCTCACGTAATATGCTAATGGCAGAATTGTGAATTGTATGATTGTATAGTCTGGCCATGCTACCAACATAAAAAAGTGGCCAAGTGCGAGTCGAACTCGCGCACCGAGGGTTCCGTACAAACCTGTAGTAAGTTTTAAATTATTAAAAATATTTTTATTTTAAATATTTGAGTTGATTGAATGAAAGGTAAATTAAGGTAAATGAAAGGTAATTGAGGTTTACTATTAAAAAAAAATACTTACTAGATCTCGTTCAAACCAATTTTCGGTAGAAGTTTGCATGGTAATGTACATCATATATTTTTTTTAGTTTTATCATTCTCATATATCATATTTTAGAAGTTACAATTTGTGAGTTTCAGTTCTAAGTATGGGGAACCCAATATTTATTGTTTTTTTTCTATTTTTGTAAGAAAATCTTAATGCGGTTCACAGAATACATCTACTTACCAAGTTTCAACAGTATAGTTCATATAGTTTCGGAAAAAAGTGGCTGTGACATACGGACGGACAGACAGACAGACAGACAGACAGACATGACGAATCTATAAGGGTTCCGTTTTTGCCAAATTTGGCTACGAAACCCTAAAAAGATAACTAAACCTTACAACTGTGCTAAAATGGCCAATGACCACACTGTCCCAGGAAATTATAAAAACACAGGTATAAAATGTGAGCTTACTACCATTGCATAAAGCAATATTATCAACCGACTTCAAAAAAAGAAGGAGGTTCTATTCGACTGTATTTTTTTTTTTTTTATGTTTGTTACCTCAGAACTTTTGACTGGGGGGACCGATTTGGATGATTCTTTTTTTATTTGAAAGAACATACTTCCCATGTGGTCCCATATAAATTTTACCGAAATCGGTCGAGCGGTTTTTAAAATATCAACAATAAAAGAAGTACTTTGTATAGCGTTTGCTTGTTGTTGTAAAGTTGGCGCGGGAGTTTGAAGTCGGTTGTTTAAAAAGTATTTTTTATATAAAATTATTTTAAAATATCAGTTTAATATGACGCACCTTGACCCCTCTAAATAAAGTATGCGATGGAGATCGTAGTATGGCGATGGTAGTATGTCGCCCATTTTTAACCCCCGCCGCCGCAAACAGAGGGATGTTATAAATTTAACGTATGTAACGTCTGTGGCATCGTAGCTCCAGAATAGCTGACCTGATTTTGATTTAGATTTTTTATATGAAAGGTGAATGTTTTTCATTTGTTATTGGCGAATATGCGGGAACTAAGTATCTAGTAAGTACCACTATATTATATAAATAAATCATGATATAATAGTATGTTGTATGAAAAGCTATAAACGATCTTCACGGGCGGCCTTGACTTACAGCTACGTGCTGTAACATTATGCTACTAACGTAACAGGTCACTGAACTTTATGCAGCCTTAACGCAGACAAAGCTATCATCTGATCGTTTCAAAAATAAATTATACCTAATTCATATTTAACATCGTAACTTACGAACTTTGTCCGCGTCAACTGAGGATTTTTGTTTCCCGCGGGAACTCCTTAATTATCCGGGATGAAAAGTAGCCTATGTATTATTCCAGACTATAATCTCCATACGCATTTCATCTAGATCCGTTTCGCGTCCTTGACACAGAGCTCCGCTACGTAACAGTGTCATGTATTATGCAACTGATTTAACAGGCCATTGAACTATGAGCAGTTTACATTCTACGTTACTGCATCTGGCCACAGATTGAGTTGATAGTCATACATAAGGGTTCATTCTTATTACCATTTTGGTACGGAATCCTAAAAATTACATTTTCATTTAGTCTACTAAAATCCTACTCGGTACACTACCGAATAGAATTTTCAGTTTTTATTTTTACCTTCTTCAAACGTTCTTGCAGCTTCTTTCAGTTCGCCAGGTTCAAAATTCACTTTTAGTTTTTCTTCCCCTGACGCATCTCTGAAAGAAATAAGAAAAATAATTGATACGTGCAAAGTATTATAGCTTTTGACGTGTGGCCGCGCAGATGGCCCAGACGTGCACACGTGCTCTCCGAGGCCGCTAACATCCTAACTCCGGGCTAGTACTGAGAATTTATTGTCAGAAAAACCCAATACTTGTTATGATCCGACCAGCGACCCGGAACTCGTACCCGGGACCTCGTCGGCAGCATTCGAACTTGCTAACCACTAGACGACAGCTAAGTTTATATAGCAGTTTATTTACATAGATAGATACCTAAGCAGACTCATTAAAGTTATATGTAGAGCTGAATATTTAACGCAGGAGGAATTTCCATATTACAAAGGCATGTTTGTAGAAATGCTCCACAACTGTCACCCTTCAGAGTGATCTGGTGTGACGGACCCATTGTTTTGCTGTTTTCTCTGAAACGCGTCAGAGCATGAAAGTCAATGTGTTTTACAAGTCTCGTAGATGCGTCCAATAAACTAATGTTATAAATGCGAAAATATGTCAGTTTATTGGTTTGCCCTTCAATCACGCCGCTACAGAGCAACGGATCGACGTGATTTTTTTGCATGGTCGGTATTTATTTAACACATAAACTAGCAGGGTATTGATTTAAACTTGTCAGAATATCATTTGTATCGCACCAATTAATTGTTGCATATGTATACCTACTAAGTTTATTGTAATAATTTTATCATAATATCTAGCTGATGCCCGCGACTTTGTCCGCGTGGATTGAGGTTTTTTGGTTCCCGAGAGAACTGTTTATTATTCCGGGATAAAAAGCTAATGTGCTTTTCCAGACTATAATCTGTCTCTGTGCCAAACGTCATAAAGATCCGTTCAGCGGTTTTGGCGTGATTGAGTAACAAACATCCATTCATCCATCCATACATCCAAACTTTTACAATATTAGTATAGATTGGGCTACAAAACATCCTATATGGTATTAGGTAAATGAAGAAAATATTTGATGCTATTGATAAGTTGTAACAAAATAAACAGACTATCGTTAGTATTGATTACTAATTTCATGTTTACTTCTTTAAAAAACACGTAGGTACAGTCCGATTCGAACTTGATGACTTAATTTGAACATCGTGCGTTTCGATGCGTAGAATACAATATTAGGTATCCACGAGACGGTCAGTTGACTGTACCTGCGCGAACCTATACTCGCGGCTGACTTCTGAAACGTTGCCGTGACGTCATAAAGTTTGAATCTGACTGTACTTATTTAGTTAAAAAAAAACAAACTCACTTTTCAATCGCGACCCCGGAAAACAGCTCAATTTTGTTATCATCAACTGGTCCTGGGGCTGCTGCGCAAGCGACCACTGCGACAACCAGGAACGCACACAGCACTTTCATATTCGAAATTTAAAATAGGTTCGAAATTTAAAATTTGATCCTTTTAGATCGGTGGTTTGGGATCAAGTAAGATGCGTTCGGGATAGAACGCTTTTATATAGGTGGGGTTTTGTAACGCTTGAAGATGAGTACTATAAGACTTCTTGATACTTGAGAGTTGGAGATGATTTGAGACTTAAGGAGGTATGATTTTGGATGATTATAATGTTTATGATATGTGCATGTGTATAATGACATGAATGAAAAATGTAGCTATTATTAAACCTACAAATTATTAATTAGATAAAATACTATTATTCGGTAGATACTTGTATCGGTGGTAACCATAAAAATATTTTCATCATGATCTCAACTCATGTCCGGCCCAATATTGACCTGGAGCTTCTCGCCTAATTAACAAGAGTTGAGCCATAGTCCACCACGTTGGCCAAGTGTAGTTTGGCAGACCAATTCCAAAACTAAAGATGTATTCGTCAAAAAAAGGAGTTTTAGTATTGGGAATTATTTACATCCTCGCTTGAAAAAATTGAATCTAAAATTCTCAAATGTGAATGGAATGTATATAGGTTGATTTGATACATTTAGATAAATAGATTCAATCAACTTGCACGATATGACAAAATTGAACAAGCAAGATTCATGTCATACATACATATTAACATCATGTATGATTTTCATTTACTTATCCGTAATTAATTACTGATAATTATATCAGTGGTTTGAATAAATAATATAATTGATTATTTAGGGCATTGTCGTGGTTAGTCTGAGTGGCTAAAGTTATAACCATAAGAGATTGCAAATATCAAAACTGCCCAATCGCAGTATAGAGGTTAAACGTTCATTCATACATGAGATGCGTACGAGCATCGTACAATGCATAGGCGTGACAACTGCAGCTCGACAATGCTATAATGCGTTTGATTTTAAACGTTTTGCACCTTATTTTCACACACATACAATATACATTAAGTGCACAGAGAACTTTGCGTGCTCCTTCAATTGACAATGCAAACAAAATCAGCATTAATAATTATTCTTTCATAACATTTCACGCTGTTACTTTAGCATACCTACTACATTGTTGTACGAAATTTTTGAAGTTTCAGGTTTCGGTTTTGAATTGATAAGGAATCATACTAATATTATATTATGCGAAAGTGTGTTTGTTTGTTGGTTTGTATTTCAATCACGCCGCAACGGAGCAATGGATCGACCTGGATTTTTGGCTATGCCCATGCCAGCCCAGAGAGGATCTGGAGAGTGTCATAGGAGGTGCACTTTATCCCGGAAAATTGAAGAGTTATAGCGCCTAGGAATAAAAAAACTTAGACCTCGCGGACGAAGTCGCGGGCGTCAGCTAGTATTAGAATATTATTGTGTGCATGTACACACTTAACTATAAAATCGTTATTAAAATACTGTATCCAATTTTAATTGATTTATTCACATAGTATAATACCTAGATAATATTTAACAAAAAAAAATTTCAAGTTTTGAAATAGAGTTCAGGCTCAAATACAGTAATAAAAAAGTGCATAGAAACTAGTGTCGAAAATAATCTCAAATTCTAAGCTACTATCTTTAGTTGCGTAGATAGGCCAAGGACAAAGGGACTTTCTCCAAAAATATTAAGCTAAGCTTACATGGTGTTACATGAAGACTGCAAGATTTTTTGAAAAATGTCTACTAATCTTTGTGGCCAACTCTGTTTACACAATCTCAAGACCGTTAGTGACATTTAGTGCCGTCCCTTTCCGCAGCCAGTGCTATAAAAGATGAATAATATTATATTTATACTTGTCGTTTTAGTTTACTTCAAAGAAAATCCAAACTTATTGTTATAAATGTTAAAGTGTGTTTGTCTGCTATGCCTTCAAGGCCCAACTACTCAAGCGATTTTGATGAAATTTGTTAAAGAGACAGTTTATATCCCGGGAAAGGACTAGGCTACTTTTTATTCCGGAAAATTGAAGAGTTCCCACGGGAGTAAGAAAAACTAATCCACGCGGGCAACATCTAGTATAATATTGATTTATCCAGTACTAAAATAAGCAAATAAAATCAACACCAATTTTTTTAAACATTTATTACGACATTTTTTTTTGGTTTCCTCAGTTATAGTCCTATTCTATAAGTCTTAGTTCACTTAAAATATGGAGACCAAATTAGTATTTTTCATATAATATTTAGCTTTTTGCTACAGTTTTAAATTTTTATCGAGCACAATATTTTTACCCTACAAGAGACCTATGTCCAGCAGTGGACGTCCATCGGTTGACGACGACGACATTATTTTTACAAATAAACTGGTTAGTCTAAAATAGTAATTCATTTGATGCGTAATGTGAACCGACCCTTAGTCGCCATAACTATGAGCAGTGCTCAAGGCCGTGACAATGAACCTGCCGATGCCTTACTTTCTATTTATGCTGGACACTGTATATACGAAACCGAAGATAAAACGTGTACGTAGAGCTGGAATGCTTTCAATAAGTCATGCAGGATAAACTTCAGTATCTGTTCACCATTGAATTGACCTTGGTCACAGATTAAGTAATAGTTACTTGGCCTTCTTCTTTGAGTAAATATTACTAATAATTTATTTAATAATCATACGACCATTGCTGGACATAATTATTATGCCTTGCCCAATATGTGGCACCAAAGCGTTCCTTAGTGTCACTGAGCCACTTCTAACAAACCTCTATTAAGTTGTCGGTCTAATTTATTTTTTTCTTGGAATATACACAAATTTTCTATAATGTGAACACAGATTCAACCTAACGCAGTTTTTATCGTTCTATAATTTTTATGGCTCTTAAGTAACTACGAAATGAATAAATAAATATTAATAAAATGCAATTATGAATACATCAATAAATAGTAATACATCAAATATCACTAGTTCCATACAATATGATGAAAAAATTAATTTTAAACTTAAACAAAATATAGTACCAAAATAAAGAAACTTGACAAAATTTTAATAAAATATCTACCCATGCTTTTTCACTATGATGAAAGAATCCGCTTCTTCAGTTTTAGCATATGCTATTATTTCGACCATGCGTTCATCTTGATGAGAGATTACATAATATAATACTAGTTTCGAGATAATAGAGCATAATAATATAATCAAGAGTTTATTATCTTTTTCTGGTCTGACATGGTGGGAGGCTTCGGCCGTGGCTAGTTATCACTCTACCGGCAAAGAGGTGCCGCCAAGCGATTTAGCGTTCCAGTTAGTACTATTACCTATTCTGTGGTTCCGGTACGATGCCGTGTAGAAACCGATTAAGGGTATGGGTTTAATATAACTGCCATAACTCTAACAGGATAGCCCGCTTACATCTCAGACTGCATCATCACTTACCATTAGGTGAAATCGCAGTCAAGGGCTAACTTGTAATTGATTATAAAAAAAAAGAAAAAAAAGTCGACAGCAGGATGGACAAGATAACCCAAAAAACGCCCAGCAAACTATATTATGAGGTAAAGAAAGGCAGTTATTCAAAAAGGCAGCAAACTCTTTAATATTATTTGTGAACGTTTTATGAAACATTTGGTGTGACAGAAACACAGAAGGATATTGACATGTAAAATTTTGACATCATACAATAGTACACAAAAATAAATAAATCAGGATGTAAAATTAATCTATCCATTCCACCGTCAACCCAAACCATGGGATTTGGTGCACCAAAAATGCCAACGGTACGTGTAACTGTAGAATAGCAAACTTCTTAGAAAAGTTCCAATAGCATGGGAAAACGCAAGAGAAAGCTATTTCCCAGACGCAAGCGATCAGTTTTTAGCAGGCCCCATCCAATAAAGAGGAAGATGAAAATTAGGCACAGGAAGATTAGGGCGTTTTTCCACAGGCACAACCCAAGAATCTACCTTGTAAGAGGTGTACGCAAAGTGGTCGGCGGAGTCTACACAGTTTCAGACAAAGTAAGAGATAAGATAGCAGAGAATACAATGATGTTAGATAATCCCTTTTCCGCTCATTTCTATGAAGACAGATGTAATATACAGTAGCTTTTGATAACTAACGAGAATATTACAGACAAAACAAAGGACATGAAAGTTGTGAATTAGTGAATTAATACAGAATTCAATACTAATATTAAAGTTTATGATAAATTGACAGCTGCAAGTATTAATTTTGATTAAAATAAAACTTTGTGTATTTTCAACAATATGGGAAAACGTAAGAAGAAGGTTTTTCCGAGACGTAAAAGGTCGATATTCAGCAGGCCGCATCCAATGAAAAGGAAGATGCAACTAAGGCGCAGGAAGATAAAGGCGTTTTTATATAAACATGACCCCAGAGTGATTATTGTTAGGGGTGTACGGAAAGTCGTTGATGGGATGTACACCACCCCAAGAAAGCACATTGCTAAGGGTGTACGAAAAATGATTGATGGTATCTTCACCGTCTCAGACAAGGTGAGAGACAAGATAGCAGAGACTACAATTGCTCTAGATAATCCCCTTTCTTCCCACTTTTATGAAGATAGATGTAATATACAGTAGATTTGGGGAATTTTGAACTATCATCAGACAGGACAGTTGGATAAGGATGTTAACATGTGATGGACCTTGAAAGCAATAGTTTCCGTGTATGAATAATAATTACACCTCCTATTTAACATGTATAATAAATAGTTAGTTGTCATATTGTTCTGTTTAATTTTACATACAGTGAACATAACATTATCTTCATTCTTCTCATGAACTTCATTCTTTGCGGATATATAAATAATTGCAGCTAAAGTTTTTGTGGCCTCGTTTTTTTTATATCTGTGATTGTTTTTAAATTTTGGTCCCGAGGCTGAATTAGACCTTTGACCTTTGACCTTTATCAAACCTGATTATTTATTTGATTAATTTGAGTATACTTAAGAATATTAATGCTGAAAAAGAAGAGATTATTTCAGTAAGAGATTAGTTTGAAGAAAGTGAAAGCTAATCAAGTTGCAATAAAGATAAAGTAAGTATTAAATCAAAAGTGTGAACTCAAACTGAACTTCGGCTGTGGCTAGTTACCACCCTACCGGCAAAAGACGTGCCGCCAAGCGGCTTAGCGTTCCGGTACGATGCCGTGTAGAAACCGATTAGGGGTATGGGTTAATTATAACTGCCATGCCCCTAACAGGTTAGCCCGCTAACATCTTAGACTACGTCATCACTTACCATCAGGTGAGATCGCAGTCAAGGGCTAACTTGTAGTGGATAAAAAATAAAAATTTGAGAATGCATACCTTTAACTGAAATTAGCGCCAGTGTCTTGAAAGCTACAGGTATCAATACACTTTTGGCTGCTAGTAAACCTATTATTAAAGGAACTAGATACTTTTTCATCATTAAATGCAAGTGCTTGCTTTTCTTCTTCTTCTTCTTTAGTAATTTATAAATACACTTTTTTAATTTTGAGTGTTTCTTTTTATGCCCTTTTCCAAGGGACTTTTTATTTTTGGAGCTATGTTGTTTTGAGTGCTCGGTCGGTGTATCTGCAATATTTATTTTCATCTATTATTATTGTTTTATTACTAAAGCAATACGATTAAATAAAAAATAGTTTAATTTAATTATATTTTAACAAGCTGATACCACGACTTCATCTGCGTGGATTGAGATTTATTGGTTCCAGCGGGAACTCTTTAATTTTCCGGGATAAAAATTAGTCTTTGTGTTATTCCAGACTATAATCCATCTCTGTTCCAAATTTCATCCAGATCCGTTAAGCCGTTATGGCATGATTGAGTTACAAATATCCATACATCCATCCAAACTTTCGCATTTATATTATAACTAGATCATTCCTGCGACTTCGTCCGCGTGGACCAAGTTTTTTCGATTCCCACGGGAACTCTTGAATTTTCCAGGGTAAAAAGTAGCCTATGTCCTTACCCGGGATACAACCTACCCTTGTACCAAATTTTATTACGAGTATAATCGGTTGAACAGATACATTTTTTGATTCCCGCGGGAACCTTTGAATTTTCCGGGATAAAAAGTAGCCTTTATCCTTCTTCGGGATGGACCTATCCCTGTACCAAATTTCATCAAAATTGGTTGAACAGATGGGCCGTGAAAGCGTAGCAGACAGACAGACAGACACACTTTCGCATTTATAATATTAGTATGGATATTAGTATAGATAATGGCCGATGGTGTTCTGTTTTGGTTATTATTGTATTCGCCAATTTTTATTAAACTAATTAAAGTTAACCAGTTTCAAAACTATAATATCAAAAAGTTCTGAGCATATTGTATTCAATCTCATACAATAAACCGTAATGTGAGTTACTCACTCACTGACTTACTCATCAAATCCAACCCAACCTATTGGATCTAGAAAACTCGAATTTTGCTTAATAATTTAGACAAGGAGTACCTAAGCCTTGAATTGTTCAAATTCCTACGATAGCGATGTCTCGTGCTTTCCTGTCACTTTATGACAAGTCTGGAGTCTACCACCTATTCGGAAAGCCTTCTATAGAATACTAGTGGTGAGTGTGCATCTTCTAGGTATCCACCATCACTACAGCCCATTAACGTCCCACTGCTGGGCACAGGGCTCAACCTTCATAGGAGAGAGGGGATTAGAGCTTAGACCTACCACGCTGCTCCAATGCCGGTTGATATGCATGGACGACTATTTGGTTATTTATTATCACGTCAGTGATAATAACCAGGACCGACGGTTTAACGTGCTCTCAGAGGCACGGGGGTGAAACACCGCCAACTTCCTAACTCCGAGCTAGTACTGAGAATTTCTAGTCAGAAAAACCCAATACTTAATTATGGTCTGACCTGGGACTCGAGCACGGGACCTCTGTCGAACATGCTAACCACTAGACCAAAGAGGCAGTTATAACCTCTAGGCATACTGTGTCACAAGTTGTGACTCACAACTATCAGGTGTGATTGCAGTCAAGTACAAGTTGATTTTATATTGTTTTACCTGTTAATGATCGTCCGAAGCCTCCATGTTTTATCAGCCACTCAAAGGGTACCGTAGTGTTTATGTTCATAAAACTATTTTGATTTTGTCTGAATCCAATAACTGTTTCCGTTTTAACAATACCATAGTTGTTTGTGTTATCGAACATGATTCCGGGTGATATCATTTCTGTATCTCGTTATTGATTTATTTTAGATATTTCTTGGTTTTTGGAGTAAAATGTACGTATGTGTACCAAAGTTGAAAATGATATGGAGATATTTGTCATTTCTTGTTACTTTTATAGTGGTTAATGAGTTCAAAGACTAAGGAGCATTATGATTTAATTGCTGCTATTATTTTTACCATAACCTAACACGTGCCTTATCCAAATACTTACAACTCTAATTATATTGTCGCTTTTAAGCGAAAGTTTATCATTTAATTGCTTACACATGAAGGTGGTTGTAAACCTATTACAGTTTTTCTTTCAACTACTAAACTGCTAATTCTGGTACTAAATTGGAATTCTATAATCTCAGTCATCTCTGTCTTTTTCTGTTTATTTTAAACTTATACTCAAGTTTAAGAAATCCATTAAAAGTATGCTCCTGAAAAAAGCTTATTATAATGTTGAAGATTATACTAAACTAGAGGTCGCCCGCGACTTCGTCCGCGTACAATTGTTGATTTCCTATGAGATTATGAAATTTTCCCGCTGCAAACAGCCTATCTATAGAGAGTTATATAGCTTATGCAGGTTTTTTTACTATTTAAAACTTATAACTTAATTGCTAATTTTCATGTCTATACTTCAGTCATAAAATTTGTATGTAACCTTTCACCCCCATTTCACCCCTTTTGGGGTGGATTTTCGTAAAATTGCTTATACAGGTTATTATTATTTAATGCTAATAACCTTAATCCCGATTTTCAAGTCTCTAACTTCAGAAACATAGGACTTTCATACAAACTTACAACCCCCATTTCACCCTCTGTGGGGTAGATTTTCCTAAAATTGCTTATACAGTTTATTATAACTTAAAACTAGTAACCTAAATCCCGATTTTCAAGTCTCTTACTTCAAAAACTTGGAACCCTTATGTAAGCTTCCAACCCCCATTTTACCCCTATTGGGGTACATTTTCGTAAAATTGCTTATACAGGTTTTTATTATTTATAACTAATAATTTAATTGCCAATTTTCATGTCTCTAACTTCAAAAACAAAGGACTTTCATACAAACTTCCAACCCCTATTTTAACCCCTTAGGGATGGATTTTCTCAAAACCCTTTCTTAGCTGGCGTCTACACTATAGAAGGAATCTACCTTCCAAATTTCAAGTCTGTACGCTTTATAGTTCCTGAGATATCGTGATTAGTCAGTGAGTGAGTGAGTGAGTGAGTGAGTGAGTGAGTGGTATTTCGCTTTTATATATATAGATGACAAAAGAGCATGGCTCGCTCCAGCAATGCTAAGTATAGCGTTTACTTATGTACCTATCTACACATTGATGTAGTTGTACATTAATATTTTCAAAAGAGCAACCACCGATTTTCTTGCTGGTTCTTCTCGATAGGAATGGCAATCCGAATCGGTGGTAGATTCACTCGACTATCCCAAAGTACTTGTCAAAGTCAACTTGAAAAAAATATTTGAATTTGATTTTTCAGTAATCTAACGAAATCATCTCCGACAACGACGACGATCTGCTTGGCGTAGTGGTGCTTTACCTCGGAGGTCCCGGATTTGATCCCTGGCAGGGGCATTTTTTTTAATTTATAGTTTCTAAATTTTACTCTAGCACACGAGTCTCTGTGACTCTAGTCAGGGGACTTACTATCATCGCTTAAATCAGTATTATTTTAAAATTGTATTTTTATAAATATTATCTACTTGATTTCCCTAAAGTAAGGAATTAAATAATTCCCCTATTACGAAGTAATAAGGTGTATGGGTTTCATTAAACAGCCATTCCTCTTCCTACTTGGATCCCTTCTATCTTAGACTGTGGCGACCATTTATCAAAGAACTAGATGATGCCTGCGACTTCATCCAAGTGGATTGAGTTTTTTGATTCCCGCGGGAACTCGTTGATTTTCCGGGATAAAAAGTAGCCTATTTTTATTTTATTTATTTGTTTAAATCAGGCAACTAGGCCCATATACATTTATACATAATATAACATACAAAATCTCAAAATAAAATAAATACATATGAAAAGCCTATGTCCTTCCCCGGGATACAACTTATACCTGTACCAAGTTTCATCGAAATTGGTTGAACGGTTGGGCCGTGAAAACGCAGCAGACAGACAACAGACAGACAGACACACTTTCGCATAATATTTTTAATACTTACTACATACTTACTTATAATATTAAGTATGGAAGCATGGATATGGATTAAAAAACGTATCCAACCTGTGATATTTTGCTAGCTTTTTATTGCAAATAAGTGGGCCCGGCAGACTTTGTCCTGCCTTGAACGTCTATTGGTTTGTCCTTCAATCACGCCGCAATGGAGCAACGGATTGACGTGATTTTTGGCATGGATATAGGTGAGGATCTGGAGAGTCATCATCATCATCACTACAGCCTATTAACGTCCCACTGCTGGGCACAGGCCTCCACTCTCATAGGAGAGCGGGAATTAGAGCTTAGACCCACCACGCTGCTCCAATGCGGGTTGGCGGGCTTTAACGACTATTATCATGTTAGTGATAATAACCGGGACCGACGGCTTAACGTGCTCTCCGAGGCACGGGAGTGAAACACCGCCAACTTCCAACTCCGGGCTAGCACTGATATTTTCTTAATTGAAAAACCCAATACCTAACTTTTCATGCCCGACCGGGAATCGAACCCAGGACCTCGTGATCCGCAGTCGACTATGCTAACCACTAGACCAACGAGGCAGTCAATCTGGAGAGTGACTACTTTTTATCCCGGAAAATTAAGGAGTTCCCGCGGGAATAACAAAAACCTTAAACCACGCGGATGATATCGCGGGCATAAGCTAGTTGTGGATCTAAACCATCCCGGGGTCCAAGCAAACACAACAAAAAAAGAATTAGCGAAATTGGTCCAGCTGTTCACGCGTGATGCCGTGACCAAGGGAAATAGGGATTTATTTTTATATATATAAAGATTAAATAAAGATAAATTCGATCGCTGATCATGAAAACTATCTTTTCTCAATCAAATCAAGGAAATCGTTAGAAAATGTCATCGTTCGGAAGAACTGGAGCGTGAATTATTGGCGGTTACGTACTTTTCACGGTCATTAGTTGGCTGCTTTATTTACCTAGTCAATTAAATGGGAATTAACTTCCCTGTGTTTGCTTAATTAATTATTCAACTACTTGAATATACTTCCGAGTAATAAAGTTTTTATATTTGTATGCGATCGGGAAATGAAATTTTGTTAGACATTATTCGATATTTTTTTCCTTTAATTGGCATATTCAACGGAGCGTGGTGGCTTAAAAATTTTGGCGTGGAACAAACACGATTACATGATATTGGTATACAAAATAATAACGATCATCACAATTACCTATTCATACTTACTGTCTGATAAATTACGCTGTTTCCTGTAATTTTCAGTTTTTATTACGAGGATAACATTGTTCTTTAATCAAAAAATATTAGGCTGTTTTATGAAATATTTAGATATAACTAGTGAACCCGGCAGATTTTTGTCCTGCCCTGAACCTCGAACCTGATTGCAGCGCCCCCTACCGGGTCCAATTGTGAATATAAACCATCCCGAGGTCCAAACGAACACAACAAAAAAGAATTAGCGAAATTGATCCAGCCGTATACGCGTGATGCCGTGACCAAGGGAAATAGGGGTTTCATTTTTATATATATAGATTATCGTTACATTTCACGTAAATATATGATTCAATAATTGTCACAAGTTAAGTCTGGTTTCATGACATGGTGGCTTACCCGACTTGACCTTCCTTCGTCGGAATTATTTAACATTTGCGATATAAAACAACCAACCAATCAAAGTTACTATATATTTTAATATTCAATTGTGATATTTAAAAATAAAACGATTCATGAGCATCGTTTATTGGTAACTATGTAGATAATTCAATCGATTATCGAATCGATTATTTCGCTTTATAAAAATCATCTAATAATAAATTATTAATAAATAACTTAAAATTACAATATCTATTATTTAATCATCGAAACCTATTTACAAAAGTTTTAAGACTGCAATAAATAATATAGATAGTTAACTTATAAAATAGTTTTGTATTTGAAAATAAAAATAATCGGTGGATCAACAGTATCGAATGCTTTAGTAAAGACAACAAAAATATACGAAATAATAAAATAGTCTAAAGGACAGTACAAATTACAATGTATAAAACGAAATTAATGAAACAGAAAATTTGTAAAATTATTATTTCTCTATCTAAATCTGATGGCATCTGCGAGAACGTCGACTTTTAATCTTACATCTAATACCCGCCCTTTTGCAAGCCCATAACAGCTGCGAATAAGGCAAAGAAGAATCCGGCCATTCCAGTCGCGCCTACCAGCAGAATCAAACCACCAATCATCACCGGCACTAATGCAAAGTACTTTAGTTTGTACGCTAGAAGTAAAGGCATCATGTATTTTGAATATTTCTTCGCTTTCTTCAGTTTGTTTTTTATCTTGTAAGGGCGGAGTCCTCCTCTTTTCACAGAATCTTCATCTTCAATTTCGTATTCGCCATCTTCGTCGTCCTCACTGTCCTCGTCCTCTTCGGCTCCTAAGATATCTGAAATTTGAAGAAAAATAACATTAATTTTCAGGTTTTTTGTATCTGTGCAAAAATTCAAGTATAATCTTGTTGTTAATTCGGCAATGTTTTCAAACATTAATATTATGCAGATGGTGGATGCATATTGATTTAGTATGCATAATATAATTACTGGTTTTTGGAGGGAAAACATAGCACGGATTGGTTTGGAAAAACGTCTGTAGTACAAAACGTTTCCGTTGGAGGGTAACGATGTTTTGTCCTGTCACGCAAGTGTGTGTCAGTGTGTAGATTCACATAAAAGTTATTTACGCGGGACAACATTTTCTGCCCTAGTGTGCTGTCGCACTTAGCTAGAGAGCATAGACCACTTCTCTGTAAGCTAAATAACAAAAAACTTCGTGATAGTTGTAAAACTTGTATAAATTATCACGTAATCGTACTGCTGCCCAAACTGTTTTATCTTCTTTAAGTATTACCTACACGCAATTAGTTCACGCATAGTTTTATAGTTTCACTACGACTAGTTAAAATCTTTACGTGCATTGAAAAAGTTGAAATTACAACATTAACTATAATAATAATTTAATTATAATTACGAGTATATGTAAGCTAGTTAACAATGATTACGATCGCATACACTTAATTAATGTTGCGTTTTTTCTAACATTCGTTTATAATATCAGATATCTTTATACAAAGATACCTACTACTGCATCGGTGCTGCACTTTATCTGATACTAGCGAATGCCCGCGACTTCGTATGCGTGGTTTGAGGATTTTTGGTTCCCGCGGGAACTCCTTTATTTTCCGGGATAAAAAGTCTATGTGCTATTCCAGACTTTAATCTATCTCTGTGCCAAATTTCAGCCAGATCCGTTCAGCCGTTGGGGCGTGATTGAGTAACAAACATCCATCCATCCATCCATCCATACTGCCATCCATCCAAACTTTCGCATTTATAATATTTATATTATATATTATATTTGACTATCAGTTACTTTGTTTTTAAGCCGTTATTATTGATTAAATTCATTTAATAACTCGTGCTTTGATTTCCACCACTACAGCCCATTAACGTCCCACTGCTGGGCACAGGCCTCCATTCTCGTAGGAGAGCGGGAATTAGAGCTTAGACCCACCACGCTGCTCCAATGCGGGTTGGCGGGCTTTGATTTCATTAATTAATAATCCTAATATAATGATGCTAGAAGTATGATGATTCAATTTAATAATACCCTATTTACTACAAACGCATTCAACACTTTCAAACTCAAACTCATACTTTTTTATTCAAATAAACTTATTAATAGTCAAAGTCAAACTTTATTGTTGCGTTTGCGTCACGTCATGCGTTTATCATATCAGATATTTTTTTATGCCTTTGTAATATGCCCGTGATATTGTCAGTTTATTTGTTTTAATCCGTCATAATTGATCATAACTATTCGATAGCTCGTACTTTACTTTCATTTAAATTAATTAAATACACAGCTAAAGTTAAGATGGTGATTATTTATTAAATAAATAAAAAATTAATACTAAAAAATTTGCTACACCAATCTTAAGATGTATCTCAAAGACAATGGTGTTATGTATAAATGAAAAATCAGAATTTATTCCAAAATTTCACATAAGTACAAAAACAAATTAAAAGGTGATCTTGGTCATTAAATAATTTAATATAAAAATTTCTTTTTTCGTAACCCTTGCTCAAAAAAGTGACATTCTATGCCACAAAAAGCGAACATAACAATAGTCATTTTTAATCTGTTAAAAACAGGGAAAGAAAATTGTACTGAATTTCATTCATACTCTAGGGGGAGAATGTGATTTAAATTTGGAATACTTACCGAAATTTATACTGAACTACATCTGTGTTTACACCATTGAGTTTGTTTAAAAAGCATTACACATCTTTTTGAAAAAGGAATACGCATTTATTATGCAGTTATGATTATTAAATAAAATTACGAAAACCGACGAGGCCGTATGAGCCTTTGCTTTTCCGACAAAAAAATATTAGTCTAGGAATTTGCCGCGTTTTTGTTTTCTTCAAATACATAAACGTTAAGTTTATTTTAATATATTTTTATAAATAAGTTAATGTTCTAAAAACACGTAACGATGTTAAATCAAAGCGACGGTGACAGTGAATTGTCGGATTCCATCAGTGCAAATGCTGCCGCAATTATAAATAATTTTCTTCCAACAAAATCCAAGGAAAATTATTTAAAAACTTATGAAGAACTAGATGACGCCCGCGACTTCGTCCGCGTGGATTGATGTTTTTTGGTTCCCGCGGGAACTCTTCAATTTTCCGGGATAAAAAGTAGCCTATGTCCTTCCCCGGGGTACAACCTATACCTGTACCAAATTTCAGCAAAATCGGTAGTTGGGCCGTGAAAGCGTAGCAGACAGACATACAGACAGACAGACACACTTTCGCATTGATAATATTAGTATGGATTTTCAATCATTATTTTTAATAAATGCTTATCTCATATTATTATTGTGTTAATTTTTTCGCAAATGGTACGAAAAGTAGAGTATTTTCCTGGGTGATAAAGCTGTCTTAGTCTTGGGTGAACTTAAATCCCTCGCTACACTCAGGACTCGTCTTAAATCCCTCGCTTCGCTCGTGATTTAAGTTTTTAACACCCTCGCTACGCTCGGGAGTAAACCTCGAGTCCTTCGTTACGCTCGCGATTTAAATCGTCACCCGCGACAGAAGACACTGCTTTATCCCCTTGGTTAATAATCTACTATTAAACAACCGACTTCAAGCTCCCGCGCCAACTTTACAACAACAAGCACACGCTATACAAACTACTTATTTTATTGTTGATATTTTAAAAACCGCTCGACCGATTTCGATAAAATTTATATGGGACCACATGGAAAGTATGCCCTTTCAAATAAAAAATGAATCATCCAAATCGGTCCATCCAGTCAAAAGTTCTGAGATAACAAACATAAAAAAAAAACGAAGAATGTAATACGAATTGAGAACCTCCTCCTTTTTTTGAAGTCGGTTGAAAAAAACTAATAGAGTGGGATCTAATTTATAAAATTCCGATCAAGTACAATCAATAAGTTTATCAACCTACAATTCAATGACCTGCAACAGAACTGATTGACTACTAGTGCATTTAAAACACGCAATTTATGCATTATTGCAATGTAAATGTATAATATTGCTCATTGAGTAGTAACTAAACGAGTAAAATGTATAAATCAACTTACCATTGTAATGAGGAACTAAAATTGTCATTTTATAAATGGTTTAGTAAAGTTCGTTGCATTGTTGCGTGACGCCACAAAAAAAGTGCACGCGATACTGTTATAAGTCATAATAGATATTTACATTTTACTGTCCACAAGCGGAAAAGATTACAGCTTAGAATCGATGAAACTTAAGGAGCGACGCTCACCTACGGAGTAGAGTGGAGCTAAGTTTAATGATTAAACTTGAACTCAGCTTTGAATATTTAGTCATATTGTGTAAATTGGTAGGCATATTATACAAAACACGGGCAATATGACTTTTGCACCTGTCTATATTTTGTCGTCTCTGGCTAGCGAGAATTCGGCCTCTTCGGACACAGCTTTACCCGTAGGAAACTTATCTGTTCTTTTTAATTTTAGTTCTCCCTATATTATAAAGGTGCTTGAAGTATGCCAATCCGCTCTTGACCAGCGTGTTGGCCTCACTAAACCCTTTTCAGTCTTAGAGGACACCCTTGCTCCATAGTTGGCTAGCGGTGGGTTAGGATGATGATGAAAAATTATGCTTAATAAATCTCATCGAGTAGCAGCCCATAAGACAAAGTAAGTAAATAAATATGAGTTTGAGTTTTTATCAAAAAGGACGATGCGCCTCGGCTTCACTCATTCCGTTACTGTGCGTTGCGCCTAAGGCCTCCTTGGTTCAGAGAACAGCATTTGACGGCGAAGCTATAATGGATAGTAATGATAGGGAGGCACTAGGGCATTTTCAAAATTAAACCTCTTCTAGCAACTTTCTGTTATCTTGAACTACAAGTTTTATAAAATTAGCCGCTTTTCTATTATTTTAATTGACGATTTATCTAAGACTGGAACAAATGCAAATGCAATAGGGGTACAATCTTGGTAATGTTTCAAAGATATCATACTATTAAGAACATCGAAATTTGAAAAAAATTGTGTAAGAATATTATGTAAAATATGTCATTAACAAAAGTGTGTATTACTATTAGGATTGAAATAGAAACTAAAATTCTACATCAATGACTATTAGAGACAGAAAAGTAAGGTAAAGTTGTTATAATAATGAGTTTAAAGGTAGATAGACATTTATAGAATGTAATGTCAATGTAACTTACACGACAATGATCTTCTAGAAGCAGTTTGGGGCTCTGGCAACTCTTCAGGCTCCTCTGTGATTGGATCTATATTAACATCCAGCGACCTCTTCTCTAACCCCTGGCTCCGTATCAAAGGTATCGCCTTAGGCTGAAACGATCCACTTTCGAGAGGGTTATACGCTGATTCCTTCCTCTCCGCACTTTTCTCTTTGGGAATTGGGAAATAATTGCCAGGGAAAAGTATCTCCGTTTTGTGTTTGTTATCCTGTGTGTAATAGACATTTTGTTCTTGTGGCGTTTCCTCAACTCTCTTCAGTGGTATTGCGCGCTGTCGGAATGCGTAAGGGGTGAAATTTTTCGTAACTCTAGATGTCCTTGCTGAAACTGGGTCACTGCTGTAACTGGAAGGTATCACGATTGAGGCACTGGTTACATTAACAACTGATGATCCATCACTATTCGAGGCACTTGATAATGACCAAAGTTTCGTAAGCTTATTGTCATACTCCTGATCAGCTGACGATAAAACAGCGTAGCACAAAACCACTATCGTTTGACACCTCACGCTCGTTTGGAACTTCATATTGACCGATTAGGGATCCACCGATTGATAAGCGATGCGTCACTGGTTACACAACAGCCCTGACTTCACTTTCTGCTAAATTTATGTCTACTGCCTCACCCCTCCTCGATCCACCATTTTGTACCAAGCGATCGCGCAAAACTGAATCACTATCGTTGAAAGACGTTATATTTATACATGTGTAACTATAAACTTGCGTTTTTCCCGACTATTCACGGTCGGACGGGCTCGCGGAACCTAACTTGACTGGCAATAATTCCGATATGGGCGAAAAATAGAGTCAGCCGAAATATAACAAGACATCTCCTGCCAGAGCCGCGGTCGCGTCGCTTGTTCCGGTAATCGCCTCCGTCATCTCGGTATCAATTTTCTCGAGAAAGACCCCACTATCTAATTTATTATGTCGTTAAAATTTTGTCATTATTTCCGACAAATTTTCATGTCAAGTAAGTCTCCGGAACGGATGGTATGCTTGAAAGCCCAAAATAAGATGCCATAAACCTGACATGGTGCACATGCCGGAAGAGTAGTTACCTGAAATCTAAACTCAAACTCAATGGACTTTAACTATATCTTCATGCTTATTCGATATTTTTAATCCCCGACGAAAAAAGAGGGTGTTATAAGTTTGACGTGCTGCGACTGTAAGATGCGGAAGGACGTGGGAAGCCACGGCCGAAGCCTTCCACCAGGCCAGATCCGGGAAAATTCAGAAATTATAAATTCCCAAATTTACCATGCCGGGGTCGAACCGGAGACCTTCCGCACGTTAAGACAACAGCGCTCAACACTGCGCCACGGAGGTCGTCAAATTATTGAAAAGGGATTTATGGAAAGGGGTCACGACCCTCAGTAATGAGGAATACGACGCAAAGAGAGAGATAAGTCTGACGTTTGTAGCAATATATGCAGCATCATCAGGATACCCTACTTACAGCAGTTCTACCATGTTTGCGCTAATTTGGGCTTATGAATAATCTTTAAAAACCCAATACTTAATTATGGCACAACTCGGGACTCGAACAAGGGACCTCGTCGGCCGCAGTCAAACGTGGTTAACTTTTAAGGAAGGGTAGTTTTAATCAACCCCTGAATGGGCTTTTGGTGGTAAGGCTGTAATGAAATGAAATCAAATGGTTTATCTATTTCATGTTGGACAACTTGTACCACTTATCATAAGTCAAGACTCTACCACCGGTTCGGAAAGAAGATTCTACTGAGAAGAGCCAGCAAGAAACTGCAGCTGCTTGTTTCATAAAAAGAAAAATGTTACACTTTGTAAATAATTTACAATGCATACGTTACGTAATGTTACACTGACTTGTGGGTTGCTGGATGGGAAGCCGGTTGCTTCCATGCAACTTTGTCATTAAGAAAATCATCAATAGTAAGTATATTAACGTCGACTTAACAGATGCTGTTTAACACAGTCTTTAAATTTATGCAATGGCAAATCCAGAAACTTTTAGTGTGGTAGCTAACCACAACCTATGCCTTCTAACAGAGCAGTAGAAAATTTTATAATATACCCAATCAAAAATTGCAAACTTCCATATATATCAAAATTCAAATGTTTTTTATTCAAATAAACTTTTACAAGTGCTTTTGAATCGTCGAGTGAATCTACCACTGGTCCGGAATACCTATTCTACATCTTCTAAAATCTAGTAGGTACAAGACCGCCTTTGTTAGTATAAAGGGGTAATCAAAGGGTTAGAGGCATCCTTCTTATTGAAGGATATAAACTCTTAGCACTTTGTAGTTGTACACCGGGCCTTACTGCCAACGCTTTAAGGCATATTGTTTCATTATTGTTGACTTTCGTGTTTTAGAATTATAATCTTTATTTAAAGAACGTCAAGGTACGTGACATCAACCTGTCATTTTGAGCAATATTGCTTAAGTATTGCTTTAAGCGGTGGCATGGCCCCTGGTAGTTATGTTTTTCCAGCAAGTAGGTAATAGGCATGATGACTGATTTTGAAAAATGGTCAGATTATGTTCGGAAGTATCTACTATTACGAAAAAATATCTTATTTCAGCAGAAAAATAAGGTTTGGTAGATAAAATTGGCATTTGAAATTTAAGTTTTAAAATTCACGCCACAACGTTCGGCGGTGTCATGGCGTCGTTTGTGACGTCACTATTGTTTTTACCAATGTACTCTGTGCAGTGTGCAGTAAACAATTGTGTGATTGTCAAAGCTCGAAAACAAATAATTGTGACGTCATTCGCTTCTTAGTGTTCCAATCCAATATGGCGGATTGCTGTATTTTATAGTTTTATTTTCAAAACAAATAGCAATCTCGCTAGAAATAGAAAAATAAATACGTTTTTTATAATCCATTAATCCTATTTCATTAAATAAATTCATAATTTTATCGATTCTTGGTTACTGTCATCATGCCTATGAGGAACTTTCCAGCCTACGTTCCTTTAAAACATCATAGGTGGCGTTGTCTTGCACACTATGTAAGTATAATATGAGAGTGCAAATGACCTTATTCTAATGCTCTATGGCCTGACGCCCTTTGCTCGGATTTTTTACGAAGAAAACTAAGGCCAGTCACTCACTTTTTTGGTTTGCGATACGGTTGCGTGATTTCGTTGAATTTATTTAATTTTTTCGTGTTTGCATCGATTACGACTGTATATGAAGACCATTTACCGGGTTGATTAACAAATAAATACTTAATAATGGTTGCAATGTGTCATTTGCCTGGGTGCAATAATTTCGGACGTCATAAAATAGTATGACCAAAGAATAGTATTCAAAGAGGTATTTGGATGAAAGCTATGAAGTTAGAGGGGCAGATTATGAAGTCGAAAACTTTGGTGTGTACAATATACTTTAAGGAATCTGACTAGTGACTACATCGAAACCTATTTCGATCCTTCGCGTGAGTAACTTCTTCACTGATCAGGGGGTACCTTTTTATTTAGAAAGTACTTTACTTTTTCGCTTTGCAGATATTATTAAAAAAAGGAATCTGTAGAGACATGCAGTTCCTTCAATTTTTTTTATGGAATGAAGCGCCACCAACAAAGGAATTAATATTAATTTATCTCACAAGAAGAAATGAGCCATAGCTCGTCCAACTCCGAGTCTGAAAAGCAAAATGCAGAATCCGAAAATCCTTTACTTAAATCTACCGACGATAATAATAATTCTACTGTCATCTGAAGTACCAACATCATCATCGTCTGATTCCGAAATTAATAATGAAACAAAATTTTCTTTTAATACAGCTGGAGTTAAAAAAAACATATACGATAAAAAGTAATAGCCAAACTATCTAACATTATTGAAACTTTATTTAATACAACATTTTATTGTTAAATTAGCTGATGCCCGCGACTACGTCCGCGTGGATTGAGGTTTTTTGGTTCCCGCGGGAACTCCATAGTTTACCGTGATAAAAAGTAGCCTATGTGTTATTCCAGACTATAATCTACCTCTGTACCAAATTTCATCTAGATCCCGTTCACTAACAAACATCCATCCATACATCCATCCATCCAAACTTTCGCATTAATTATAATATTTATTTGATCTTTGATTATTTGATCAAGATATAGGGTATTATATAGACATCCGGTACTTGCTTTCAGGGGTGGGGAGGGGTGGGGAGGGTGGGGAGGGGGGAGAGCGTGCCCCCCCTCTTTGTTCCTCCCACCGGAAATGCATAGTTTTTTTTTTATGAATTTTTAAAAATCTCATTTTGAGGTTATGTTTTCATACATTTACAACGCGTGCAGGGGTGGGGAGGGGGGTGGATGGGTGGGGAGGGGGGTGGATGGGTGGGGAGGGGGGGCGGGTGCCCCCCATCTTTTTTCCCCCCACCGGAAATGCATATTTTTTTTTTTTATGAATTTTTCAAAATCTCATTTTGAGGTTATATTTTCATACATTTACAAAGAACCTAAGTGTATAAAAATATTTATGTTCTAACCCAACCTAATTTAACTTCCAATTATTAGAACCTAAGTGCCCGGCCTGCGGCCGGGCACCAGTTATATTTATGTTCTAACCTAACCTAACCTACCTTTAGGTTTTACTCACGTATGATGACTCAAGATATGTGGGAACTTGGTTCTATGACTGTTATGATGTAAATAAAACAATTATTGAAATAATTATATTTTTATGTTATTTTATAAACATGTTTAATTGCCTTCATCAGTTCTTCGAAAGCATCTTTTTTATATTTTTCAATATTTCGACGCCATAAATATTCTATAATCAAATCCGAAAACCAAAATTGATAAAGCAGCGCAATTTTTGTGGTGTAAATGTATGAAAACAAACCTAACCTAACCTCAAAATGAGATTTTTAAAAATTTATAAAAAAAAAATATGCCTTTCAGGTGGGGGGAACAAAGAGGGGGGGCACCCTCTCCCCCCTCCCCACACTCCCCACCCCTCCCCACCCCTGAAAGCGAGTACCGGATATCTATAGCCAACCCAAGATATATAATATTATGTTAACGTACATATACAAAACGTACGAAATCACACAGCCGTATCGCAAAACGAAACAGTGAGTGACTGGCCTAAAGTTTTATAAATTGCATAAGTAGTATTCTTCATAAAAAATCTGAGCAAAGGGCGTAAGACCATAGAGCATTAGTATAAGGTACATACCACCTCATTTGCACTCTCATATACTTATATAGTGTGCATGACAACGCCACCTATGATAATTTAAACTTTTAAAGGAACGTAGGCTGGAAAGTTCCTCATTAGATCATACATATAAAGTTGATCTTCAGGAAATGCCGATAATCCATACTAAAAATGTTAATATCAATGTGTTGTGGCGTGCATACTCCTTTAAAACGCTGGCTTGTCATAGCTTCGAAGTCTATTTTTCAAATGTTCAAAATTCGAGGCATGCGCAGAACAACTGCGCTGTAAAGAAGATGGCCATTACTATACAATCCATAATACGATAAGCATCTAGAAGTGCTTTTAGCAACTCCTCTGCTTTGTATTTTTATAAACCTGATATTCATATTTTAACGCAAACAAGATGTATATCTATTTTACCAGTGTTACACGCGTTTATCTATTACGGAGTGTTTAGCCCTAGGCGAGGCTATGAGGTGAACATATCATCACCTCAGTGTGTCTATTTGTCTGTGTGTTACCTTTCCATGGCCCATTTTGATGGGTATAGGAGGTAGAATGCATCTTGGGGAAGGACATCCCGGGTTCGATTCCCGGCAGGGTCAATTTAGGAATTAATAATTTCTGAATTTTCCCTGGTCCGCCTGGTGAGAGTCTTCGGTGGTGGTGGTGCCGCCAAGCGATTTACGATTTAGTTCCGGTACGATGCTGTGTAGAAACCGATTAGGGGTATGGGTTTTAATATAACCACCATGCCACTTACAGGTTAGCCCGCTACCATCTTAAACCGCACCATCATTTACCATATTCAGGCAAGATCGCACTTAAGGGCTAACTTGCAGTAGATAAAAAAATTGGCAGTCATAGGAACTGCCGATGAAAGTGAAAACGAATATTTAAAATATAAAAAAAATATATGAACCTTAAAACTAAGGTATTAAAGTTAAATTACGAATGTAGTATATTTGTATTTAAGACCTTTTGTCTTCGTAACAATGCGAGCATGGGGTAGCAAGGTGTCGGTGTCGGTGTAGGTGAAGCGAATCCACAAGTTTACCCCCTACCAAAAAGTTCTAAACGCGCTAAAGTTTTTACTTTAAAAAAAAACATGTAATTTTGCGCATTGTTTCCTTAACCGGCGATTCAAAGGTATGCTAATATTTTAATTGAACAATTACAATTTATAGATCTTTTTTAATAAAGCCTATTAAGGATCGCATGACACAGATATCGTCTTCCTATTATCGTAGCCTAAGTAAATGTTATAGTGTGGAAATGTATTGTTTTCCGCCCACGTGCGTGCGCCACGCGCGGGTTAGACGCGACGTGAATGCGATGTTCCGCAAATCTTAGGACAGCTTGTTACACTAGCGATTTTAAACGCTGTTGAATTTTCCTTTCTTTTTAAATAGTACTATTATATCTTAGTTACTTTTTAAATAGTTGGTCTAGTATTTTTAATGTTCGACTGTGGAGGACAAGGCTCCGCGTTCGATTCCCGGGTCCGGAAATAATTAAGTATTGAATTTTTCGACCAAGAAATACACAGTACACAGATTTAGGAAGATAGTGGAGTTCATACCCCTGTGCGCCAGAGAGTACTCAAAGCCGTCGGTCCTGCGCCTATTATCTCTCCAGTCGTGTCGGATTTTCTGACCTATTGGGTTATGAGAGTTAGGGAATAGAGAGTGTACCTGTGTTTCACACACACTTGTGCACAATAATATCTCCCGTGCAGATGGCTGACCTCTGTGGAGATCGGCCGCTGTGACTGGAATTTAGTCGGTAGTACATTACTAGTATTTGCTTTCCCAGCCGATGCTAGTCATAATAAAACGCATAATTTATAGGATACGTGTACGTATGTCCTATACGATAAGATTATAGAAGATAAATTTATTTATTAATACACAGTTTATGTAACTTAAGTAAAAATTTAAAGCCTCTCGCATAAGGATTAATTATAATCCTATTTAGGATTTTTTCAAATCTCTCGGTGTAAAGTTTCAACATGTTTTTATGCAAACATTTCGTGAATCTGATACGGTTATAATGATAATAAAGAAGCTATCCAAAGGGATGCATCCCAGCAGAAAGAGTAAAAGTTTTTATACTGCGGAAAGTAGGATATAGGTACCCATACTACGCGTGCGCTACGCTCATGCTACGCTATATTTACGCGTGTTTTGCGCTAGTGTAACAACCATGTGTGTGTCATCGACTCATTATTCAATTATAGAATAAAAACAATGTTTTTTTATAGTGGATCTTATTGGTAGATAGAGCAAAAGTGAATTTACGATGACTTTATTGTTTAATTAATTAACGTGACATGAAAATTCGCTCGTAAACGGGCTATAAAATTTGCATCTTGCTGTGAATATTGCTGATATCTAACTATACAGCTTAGTAGCCCTATTATATATTGTTGTAATAATATTTGTTGTAATTGACAGAACTTATTCCGTAAATTAATTACTCAACAAGTACGTAGTTAATTGTCGTAACAATTGAGTTTATCTAAAAATTGCCATAAAACTAGCCCGTTTACGAATACACTATTAATAATAATATGCAAGCCCTCTGTATTTTTTATGACTTTTATCAGACTGTTGATAACGATTGATAAATAAGCAACATTGAAGTTGCTTAACAATAATAAATCGAAATCAACTGATATGCGTTGTATCAACTGGGTCACTCGTCCCTCCCTAGCGTTGACCCAAGTCTGAACTGGATGGGTGACCAGAGGTGCAATCATGTAAGGCACAGATGTAGTACTACATCTGTGATGTAAGGATTGCCGATCAAATCGTATAAGTTCGGCTTCAAAGTAAAATAAACCATAAACCATTGATATAGAGGTCAATTTCGTGTATCCATTCTTATACGTTTAGGCTATCGTACATACCTAAACATATGAGAATGGATACACGAAATTGAGCTCTAATTCAATGCTGTTATGGTTTATTTTACTTTGAAGCCGAACTTATACGATTTTATCGTCAATTCTTACATGATGGGGGGCAGATTTGGAAGTCCGAGTTTGGCCTTTTCGTTTCCTCCGTGCCTAAATATAGTACTCTTAGCTTGTACCATGACTGTGATCTTACATGGTGGTAAGTGATGACGCAGTCTAATATGGTAGCGGTAGCGGTAGCTTACTTGTCAGGGGTATACCAGTTATAATATAGTACCAGTAGTATAATGTAGTACTAATATAGTTATATTAAATATAATACCCCTAATCGGTTTCTACTTTCTAAACGGCATCGTACCGGAACACTGAATCGCCTGGCGGTACGACTTTGCCGGTGCAGTGGTAACTACCACGGCCGAAGCTTCCCACCAGACCATACCATAGAAAATTCAACGATTATAATACAACGGCACCCACCACTGCGTCAGGGAGGTCTTCAATGGTTGTAAACTTGATTTATACTCAAAGGCCTTAGAGCCATTTCCAAGAGCCAGTTGCATATCAGGGGCCATACTACCAACGCCTAAAGCAATACCTGAGCAATATTACTCCAAATGACAGTTTGATGTCACGTACCTTGACGTTCCCATAGTAAGGATTATAATTCTAGAACACGAAAGTCAGCAATAATGAAACATTATGGCTTTAAGCGTTGGGAGTATGGCCTCCGGGGGCACACTACAATCACTTAAAGCAGTCTAATTTTAAAATGTCAGTTTTATATGAGCTAATTGACGTCCCTAAAATAAGGATTATAATTTTGAAATAAGAGCGTCAACAATATTATAATAATACTGCTTTAAGCTTAGTATGCCCCCTTTCGTAGTGTTACGCGTGGCTATTTTATTAAGACGAAAGCACACTACGGACAGAACACGCCTGAAACGCGAAACGCTTTCGTCGTTATGTCGTATCGCTGTAGTCTGTGCACCACCGGGTAAATATCCACGCGCTTTTTGCCCTCACCGACTAAAATGTTTTGTCCGTAGTATATGCGACCGTTTGAGCGAAATGGTATGCACGAGTTAGGATTAAATCCTTTTTTCACTGTCTTCAAAGGGATTGCATCCTTTTAATTAAAAGGATACAATCTCTTCTAAATCTTGGGTCAAATGATAACAAAAGGAATTCCTTTTGTTATCATTTGACCCACGATTTACATGACTTTGGACTTGTGTAACCCACTTTGCTTTCCTTGTTCATTGTTTATCTCACACAATAAAAAGAAAATGCCTGACTTGCTAAATAAGTCATCAACGCTCAACTCAAACTATAATTGGATCTAGAAAGCTGAACAACGCTAAACTCAAACCATTGGACCTCGTAAGCTGATATTTTCGATACCGACTCGTAGTTACACCAGATGACACCAGTGTGACAAACAGGATTTTTTTTCTCGTTTGTCACACCATTGATTTTTCCACACCATGTATACGATAATTGCTAGTGCAGTACCTACCTACAATGTGCTGATCGGCATTTGCCGACTTTCATTCTTTGTATTTAGTTATATTTAACAGAGGTTCATACGAGTAATATTATAGACGAGGAGTAAGGCTGGATTTTCCGGATTCCCCACAGGACCGAAGCTGTGGGCTTATTTATATTATTTTAATAGGCTTTCTATGCTACCTATCAGCTACTAAAGTCCGACAAACTTATCTGACCCAGGTCGCTAGTATAGCATCTATGAAATATTTAATAAAAATAAAAACTAAACAGGTATGATTATAATTAGTTCCAATTTTGGCCACCGGGTCAGATAAGTTTGTGAGACTGTAATTTGGCCCGGCAGCACAGAGTAAAGACAAGTACGAAATTCAAGGTCTATCTACGTCTGAAAAAAAAACACTCTTATTTATAGGGGCTACTTTGCTGTCTGTACATAATATAATATAATTATTGGTCATGATTTTGAATTACTATGTAATTTCTATTTACGAGAGGGGATTTTACAATACATTTCTTCGTAGTGGCATCTATATAATCGCTATGAAAGCTATAAAGTTGACGTTTACTACCCTACGGCGATAAAAATATTACAACACTACTCTGTACAACTCAATAGTCCTACAAACCACCCGGTGACAGCGCGGCTCGTAGATATGAGAATTTTTTTTTTAAAAAAAGAATAAAAATTTGTTCCAATTTTGGTCACCAGGTAATATAAGTTTGAAGAATTATAAATCAATTCTCACTATCTCGGATCTCCGTCTATTATAGGTACTTTCTTTATAGTACCTATAAGCTGCTAAGTCAAAATAAAATAATAAAGTTTAGTAAAATTTATTAAACAGTCAATAAGTTAATAAATAAACTTAAATAAATTAATTATACACAGCAAGTCCTTAAGGCTAGTATACAAAGTGTTTTTATAAAAAATACAAAAATTGTTCCATTTGTGAGAACAATTATTTCAATAAATAATTATGAGAAATTTATAAAAATCCTAAGTAAAAGTCATTGGGTTTTATTTGAATAAAATTAAAATATTATATTGAGTCTATGACACTATAGGATTTACATGAAATATCATGGAGAAATGCGGACCGTTTTTTCTTACAGAGAATAAATGTAATTTAGATTGTTGTATTCTTAATTATTTTTTATTGTGAATCCTTGAACCTGCGACTAATAAATAATTATGCATTTTTTAAATGTTTTTGCGCCTCTTATACTGAATTTTTGTCGTGGAATTGGGCTTATAGCAACTATAGGTTTTAAAACGTTATTCATAATACAAATTAAATATTGAATATTTAACAGTCATAGTTTCGTTCATCAATTCTTATTTTTATACACATAGGTATACTTAAAAAGATGATACTTAAAGCTTCTACCGTATCATAATTATTATAATTTATGAACAACTAGCTGATGCCCGCGACTTCGTCCGCATGGTTTAAGTTTTCTTATACCCGCGGGAACTCCTTAATTTTCCGGGATAAAAAGTAGCCTATGTCACTTTCCAGGTCCTCAACTATACCCATGCCAAAAATCACGTCGATCCGTTGCTCTGATGCGGCGTTATTGAAGGACAAACCAACAAACCAACAAACAAACACACTTTCGCATTTATAATATTAGTATGATAATATCTAATGTATAATGTATGCACCTAATTATTATGTTAATCATATATTTCGTATACTCGCATGTCCTATATGTCATATTATGTCATAATGTGTACACAATAGAAATAATAATAACAATACATTATACGTAAATTTATAATCGAGAATAAATTACTAATTTCTAAGATTCTTATATTTAGATTATCCAGTGGTTTAAAACATAACTTACATTAGGTATTTTATACGTTCTCAATCCTAAATATTATTTATCCAGGTTATGTTACATGTTTTTGTTGTATTAGCACATTATTTAACATAACATGACCACACTTTTAAAACATGTTACATAAAGCTATGTTATAAATATGATATATAATGTTACATAGTGCTTGGAGTAGCTCTAAAGTTTATTGTTTTTTACTTACTTTATAAATTTTGCACGTGAGGAATGACGAAACATGTTTGTTCTTTAATTATTTTGTCATCTTAATTGTACAATGTTTCTTGCAAATAAACGATTAAATTAAATTAAATAAAAAGAAAGCGTTTAAGGTTCACATTACTTTAGAATTTTATAATTAATTTTTAATTCTCACAGCAGCAGAAAGCAGACGTCATGATCGAGTGCGAGATCTAATTTATTTTGCATTATACTAATACTGCTGATTATTCTTATAAGCTTTGTAAGCTAAATCGTTGCCATAGGATCTCTTATCCCATCCGCCGCCGCCGCCGCCGCCGCCGCCACCACCTGATGACCATCCGTGGCTCTCGTGACCACCACCACCACCACCACCACCTCCACCACCGCCGTTCTTTTGAGCGATGATCTTCTTTAACGCGATGATGCCTGCCAGCAGAAGCGCAATCTGGAAGGAATGAAAAGTTTTGTATAAATATTAAGCTGTCATCATCATTTCAACCTATCATAATACTTATACTTGATATAATATCTTTGTTGGTGTGGCAATAAAGAATTTATCTATCTATCTATCATGATAGACACCGGTCTACTGCCTACTGAGCACGAGTCCTGAGTCCTCTCAGGTGAAGGGTTTGATTGGGTTGAAGGGTGTGAAACCTTCAAAACCTTTGAGAACATTATGAAGTACTCCGGGCATGCAGGTTTCCTCTCATTTTGCTTCCTCAAAGTTGTTGCTTTGCTGTGGTATAATTGAAGGACAAACAACAGCATCTTCTGTTTCCTCATGATTATAATATGGGGCTCTTCAAAGGGCGGATAAACAAATATCTCAAAAACCAGCAACGCATTGGCGGTTCCTCTGGTGCTGCAACATCATAGCATCAAGTGACCCGCCTGGTCGTTTGCTCGCTATATACATTAAAAAAAAGAAGTGAGGCTAATGAGAAAATCTAATAATATTTTAAATGAGAGCATTGCAATAAGTATTTACAGCTCAACAATATGGCTTATGATAACAGCTCTAATAGATATACCTATTACCGAGTATTCTATAGCGGCGCGTTGATAACCATAATTACCTACCTATATATTATGAGTCAAATAAATAGAATAAAGAAAAAAACCTCCATTTAATTCAGGCTAATAAGCTATCCACATTCTTATTTTCAGCAAAATCAGTACAGTCAACAATGGGACGTGAAGTAACAAACATCCAAACTTTCATTTATTAGCATACAGCTTACAGCATAGCAACATAGATTTAGTATTACGCGCTTCACCAGCGAGCCCAATTCTAAATCTATGTTTATTAGTAAGATGAATTGATTATTTTGTTAGGACATTTTTTAAATAAGCTCCTATTTACAATACAGCATAGGTACCTCAACCTGATTGGCCAAAAGATAATTATAGTCTCAATCAATCATAAGATATATAAAAAACTCACACCAAACACAAAAATACAACCAAACAAAATTATCCCGCCGCCATTTTCGTTTCTGCACTAAGTTTTCAGGTTTTCTTTAATATTTTCAGACGAATATCAACCATCGATTTAAGTAAATCTCTTACGGCGTGAAATATGCACAAGCCGCACGAGATTTACTTTAAACGACAAGAAAATGGGATTATTTCTTCATTTCTTTGTAATTTTCCATGGGTTTTTTCAACCATTTTGAAATAACAACTGAGAGCTATAAACTTAAATGTGCCGTGTGGATGTCGTGTTGTACTGAATTGTACTGGCAAAAAGCAAGTGTAGTCTGCTTTGGAAGACAGGTTACCCATAATAGAATTACAATAAAATTAGTGTGATGATATTCAAGCCGGTGGTTTGATAAAAGGTAAAAAATTTGCCATTTTGTTTTTTGGACGATGGCCTAAATTCTTGAAATTCTAAGATTGCTCAGTGGCCAAATAGGTTGAAAGGATGATAATCATGTGTTGGCATAAATCACGTATAGTCCCATAAGCTTATCTGATCCGCTGACAGCGTCGCTAGTACTATACGAAAAATTAAATTAGGAAAAAACATGTAGGGGCATAAAAATTTGTCCCAATTTTGCCAACCGGGTCAGATAAGTTTGACGGACTATACCTACCTATGCACATTTAAAAAGAGTTACAGTTTTACAGCTTGTAATAAATTGGAAATAGTTTAAAAAAAAATTCTTTTCAAAAAACCGACTTCCAAAGCCACTGTAAAGTAAAAAATAATTTTGATTTCTACACACTATGTTGAAGTCGGGCGAGCCTGACGCGTCAAGTTTGCCTATCTTTGTTATACTCGCCCGACTTCAACATAGTGTGTAGAAATCAAAATTATTTTTTCAAAATTATTTTTTAATTTACAGTGGCTTTGGAAGTCGGTTTTTTGAAAAGAATTTTTAAATTTAACTTTTTAGTGTACCTACTCTTAATCCAGTACCCTGCAGCATCAGAGTTGAGGAGTTGGGACTTGGGTTTAAGTATAAAGTCGTTGCTTGACACCTACAATATGAATTCACTATTAAAAAAATCCTAAATCACTATTTTTAAGGAGTTCTGTACCCTGCAGCATCAGGGTTAAGGATTTGGGACTCAGAGTTGTATCGTTTACACGTGACTTGATACCTACTATATGAATTCACCATCAAAATTTCCTAACTCACTAGTTTTGATGATTTCATGTAGTACGGTACACCTACAGCATCAGGATTGAGGATTTGGAGTCAGAATTTTTTATGGGACCACCTTGTGAGCTTCCTCTAACCAATGAAAAAAAAATGTTCAAATCGGTTTAGAAACCACGGAGATATGCACCGAAATACATTTAAAATAAAGATACGCGCCGAATTGAGAACCTCCTCCTTTTTTGGAAGTCGGTTAAAAAAATAGCAGGTTTTTATTTTTTTTGCTGAAAGCGGAAAGCTGTTTTTAGCCAAGAGTTTTTATAGTTATAGCACCTAGAGAAGTCAGTAAATCCGCACTTGGCGAGGATGGTGGTTTAGTGGGCAAACCCTAATTTTTTTAACGCTTAAACATTTAATATTGAACATTATTATATTATAAATATTTACAGCTCGTGATTAGTTCTTCTTCTATATTTTGTATTGACTAACAAAAATTATTAAGTTTTTGCGGATTATCATCTGTTTAAAAAAATGCATGGCTTAATGGATCAAAAATTTATACAAAGGGAGATATGATAGTATGAAATATTACCCATTAACAGGGAACTTCCTACCAACCTGGCAACATTACACTACTCGAGTGAAAAAGTAAATGGTCCATCGAAGGTCAACAATAATACCGACAATGTTAGTAAATTCCTGTTTTAACCTTTAATCAAGAGCCAATATCAGCTTAATGCTACACGTAATAAAGTTGAAATCATGTTGTTATTATGTTGTTAGGGAAATAAACTTTTGAATGCTGGCTGGTGTCAATGACTCCCGCGAGCAGGTTTTATTCGAATTCGATAACATTATGACGTAATAGTCACAGAATTCAGAACAGGGGCCTTACTACCAATGCATAAAGCAATACCTAAGCAATATTACTCGAAATGATAGTTTTATGTCACGACACGTACCTTGACGTTCCTATATATATTATGGATTATAATTCTAAAACAAGAAAGTCAACAATGAAACAATATGGCTTTAAAAAGGGATGATGCCTGTGTCATAAATAAAATATTATTTTTTACTGATTATTATTAAATAGAGGGTCTTCCAAAAGACCTAAATTTCACATCCTCAATTAGTTTTAAGTTTGATAACCGTTATAAACTATAGATTTAAAAAAATGGGTACAGACACACTTTAGAATTTATCATATAAGTATGATTGATGGTAAAACCCATTCATTCATTGAACTTTCCCACTGCAAGGAGAAATTACATATAAATGATGAGAACCATCAGAGTTTCACAATTAAATGAAGGTTTAAGGGCAAAGGTTGTACGGGCTTAGTACGTACGGGTACAGGTATTGAGAAAGCTATACCTGCCTTCTTAGGTCTATTCCGTAAAAGCTGTGTCAAAAGTTACAAAATCAAAATCCATTTATTAGTTGAAATAGTTAAGTAGTATAAGTTGGTAAATATTTTTTTAGAAACACTATTACATGCCGCTAGGCGTACAAATATTGGCCTCAATTAGTAGGCGTAATCTTAATGTATTGTACAATCTCAGTTATTGTGCCTAACTTTACGGAATTTTTTCTGCTAAATAGCTTTAATACTCTGATCCTGCTAAATATTATGAGTGTGAGAGTTTGGTATAAGTTGTGAAAATGCGATACATAGTATTCGCGACATGGGATAGGAATGCCTTAGTGTTGAACGTCTGCTGCAAAATAGGGGGACCTCTTTTAACTCATTTAAAGTTAAGATACGAGTGAGCAATATAAATAAATTTATGGATGCCAATTTCTGGCCTACAGGATTAGTTTACCGACGATGCAGAGAACGACAGACTCGTGCAGTTTTGAAATAACATTAACAATATGGATTTTATGTCATTATTATGTATCTTATTTTTACTATTTTCAACCGACTTCAAAAAAAGGAGGAGGTTCTCAATTCGACATGTTTGTTACCTCAGAACTTTTGACTGGATAGACCGATTTGGATGATTCTTTTTTTATTTGAAAGGGCATACGTCCCATGTGGTACCATATAAATTTTATCGAAATCGGTCGAGCAGTTTTTAAAATATCAACAATAAAATAAGTACTTTGTATAGCGTGTGCTTGTTGTTGTAAAGTTGGAGCGGGAGTTTGAAGTCGGCTGTTTAAAAATATTTTTTTATATTATTTACCTTAATGTACCTGTAATTTAAATTTGTAGTGGGTGACAATAGCTGAAATAAATGACCATTTATTTATATATTTATTCCTTCATAACACCACAATGAGGCAACTGATTTGTTTGGGACTCGGAGCTTACACCTTGATTTAACACATTTTATCTCACCTGATAGGATCGCGCGGGAATAAAAATCTTTAATCCAAACGGATGAAGTCGCGGACATCTTCTAGTTCATTAATATTATTCCACAATTTCCCTCAGGAGAAGCTGAAGTCCTCCCTGGTGCCACGTGTACAATAAATAATGTAAGATGTAACATTGCCATGTTAGAAACACAAGGCGTATCCAAAGCAAGGGGAAACATCGAATATCGAATACATCACGCTAATCCATGCAGTGATCAATTTTAACAGACTTGCTTGCTCAGTCCAATTAAACGGTGATATGCACTGTCGCAATTAAAACCGCCATAGAAGATAATGACGTTACAGGCTAATGGGCAGCGATCTTGGATGAAATAAACACGGGATAGGAAACACAAGAAAAATGTATTAAATCACGTTCGAATAACTTTTGCGGGGCGGGAGGAGAGTGCCTTGTCATTTTGCTGTCCAATTGTTGACACTGCAGGGCGACCGCGTATCTTTGGCATCAATCATTGAAACATCGCAATCACCTTCGATTGGCTGAATTTATGGTATTCTTGAAGCATCAATGGATTTCGTCCTATAGTGGAAGAGTGTTAACCAATCAGAGGTGATTGCGATGTATCAATGATTGATGCAAAAGATACGCGGTCGCCCTGCTGGTGTATGAAAAAGTCGATCACTTTGACAACACAACAACATAATAATTAATGGCGAAACTACACGGTGGCTAGAGAGTTAAGGCTAATATGGCCGATATCACACGCGTCCCGTGGTTAATTCGTCCAAGGCAGCGATCTATTGGTTGGCCAAAGCTGCGCTGGACAGATGGGGTTGACTGAGATGCAATAGCCAACGGGTGGTACAACTGAGGAGGAATAGATAGAGATAGTTTTGTCCGCGTGATTTCAAGTTTATTGAACTTTTATGTGATAAAATGTAGGTAGCCTAACTCTCCAGGTCCTCAAGTATATCCATTCAAAAAATCAAGTCGATCCGTGGCTCTGTTGCGGCGTGATTGAAGGACAAAGTAACAAAAAACACTTTTGCATTTATTGGATAGAATCAGGCGTTACTTTACGAAAGTACCTAAACGCTAAATGGGGAAAAAGAAGCTTAATTTGCTATAGACAACAGCTTTGGGGAGTTATAGCGAATTATACCTTCTTGTTCCTTGATTATTCACTTTCGCATCTGTACTTCTATACTAATATTACAAATGCGAAAGTTTCGATGGATGGATGGATGGGCGGATGTATGAATGATTGGATTTTTGTAACTCAATCACGCCAGTACGGCTGAACGGATCTGGATGAAATTCGTCACAGATAAATAAAGTCTGGAATAACAAACAGGCTACTTCTTATCCCGGAAAATTAAAGAGTTCCCGTGGGAATCATAAGCCTCAATCCACACATATGAAGTCACGGGCATCAGCTAGTTTATAATATTATTATGAGATGCACAGACTACCGCGATAGGGCAAAACTTGTTTTACAAACGACGTCCGTATGCCGCAGTGTTTTATCGTACCCATCTAATAAGTATCCACTCTAGGATCTTATAATTAAAATGATTGATTGCTGTCGGTCTTTGGGCTTTGGCAGGTAATTTTATTGTCTGTCAAGAAACTGCATTTTCAAAGCTCGTAAGTCACGACTTCAAGTAGGTTAACCACTTGCCATCACGTGCGTTACGTGACCTCTGAGATGACTGCAATTAGGCTTAGTGCAGAACTTTTACTGCTTTCTCTTAATCTGGCTAGGGCCTAAGGTCATGTAGTTAGAGCATAATAATCCATACTAACAATAATTATATAATCCGAAAGTGTGTTTGGTGGTAGGTTTATAGGTTTGTCCTTTAATCACGCCATAGCGAAACAACTTTTTTTACCCACTGCAAGCTAGCGTTTGACTGCGATCTCACCTAGTAGTGACCAGATCAGACAATACTCAAAAACTATAAATACCAAGATTGACCCTGCCGGGTATCGTACCCGGGACTTTCCTACAAGACAGCAGCGCTCACCAGTTCACCAGGGAGATCATCAAAACGACTTTAGTTCTTCCATGGATATGGATATGGATATAGTTATAGACATAAGCTACCTAGCTAAAAACCTAATTTTTTTTACAAAGATTGAAATACCTACTTCAATGTACTTAAATAATTAGATTTAAGAATTTAGTATTTATAATTTTTTATATGCATGTTATGTTAGCCTATAATTGGTTGTACATTTAAAGCCGGGTCCGCTGCGCCTTGTTATCGTGTTTTGCTAACACAAACGTGTTATTATAACCAAGGTCATGCTATTTGGGGGCGTGGCCTAACTGTTTTGAAAGTGTTTTTGTTTGCCGCCTCGGATGGAAAACATCCCCGCGTTCGCCTGCGGGGGGGCCGGGGGGAACTTTAATTCATTTCGTATCTGTGCTCGCCAGAGGCACAACTCGTCAAATCTCTTTGTTTTTCGGTTTAGATAAGCGGTATGATCTTACTCTATGATCCTCGCTACGTCAAAGTTTTTAGCTATATAGACAAAGTACTCTGTGGTTTTTAGGATGGTGTTTTTATGATTGTACGTACTTGATCAATAAATTAAAAAAAAAATATGTTACTAACAAAAATAATCTAAACCTACTCGAAAATCGCAGTGGACGGCCTGTTATAAAATTATGTTTCACTAACGTGTTAGCAAAACAATATTTTGTTCGTAACAAGGCGCAGCGGACCCGGCTTAAGATACATATTTTGTATGCGTTTAATTAATTTAATAATGTTATATAATGTAACAACTGTTGGCTATCCTGATAAATAAATAAATAAATAAATAGCTATAGGGTAGCTAGCTTTAAGTTGTATTGCATTGTTTTCAATAAATAAATAGCTACCTAAAGACATAAGCTACTTATTAACCGACTTCCAAAAAGGAGGAGGCTTTCAATTCAGCGCGTAGGCTCCTTTTTTTCTTCCTCTAGAAAATCATATAGTCCTTACCCCCGTGATTTTGAAAAACGTAAATCCACGCGCAGGAATTCGTAGGCATCGTAAAGTTCTAGATAGAATCTTCAATATACCAATGAATTTCCATGTTTCCATGTATTTTTTCAATTATGTACGCAACAATAACTTCTCAGGCTAGTTCCTATTTGTTTTTGCATCGAAACTGTGTCATATCACAGGTAAATCAATGTCATGTTCATAGAGAACGTCATTATGTATACGGAACATGTGAAGAAAATCGTTAGCATACTCTGCCAATCGTTTGATGTTTTTCTCTTGTGTATATTAACGTGATATTAACTCTTTTTGGAACGAAGTTCCTTATCGCGCGTTACGAAAGGGGGCTAGACCGAAAACATTAAGACCAAAAGTTGTAACGACACTTTTTCGTTGCTATGACTACCTACTTGTGTTGTTGACTTCAAGTTGTTGAAAATAAAAAGACACTTTTTATGAAAAGATGATTTTGGTTGCTATGACTAGGTACTATTGTGTTGTTGACTTCAAGTTGTTGAAAATAAAACGGCTAAATAATTTTAAAGAATTATGTTTTCAATAGTTACATAGGCTAGTTAGGACACCCGTATGGAACGAAGTTCCTTTCGATTACTTAGTGAAGGAATTGTAATAAAATTTACACAGAGAAACACACGCACGCCGCACGGCTTACAACTATAGCAAAAAGTGTCAACTTTTGGTACTTCGTTCCGTGTTAATTAATGTATATGTCACCGTAAGATTGTAAAAACCGTTAGATTATAATCTAACTCGCGAAATTGGAAACTGTCGAATGATTACAATATAACGGATTATTTTTCGGTAGATTGTAATCTGTTAGGTTTATTAACCCGATAGAACCTAACTTACTACTTGGTTATTTATGTCGAACCCTAACCTAACCTACAAGAAAGAGACAAGAAAACGTAAATACAATGAATATTTCAAAAATTGACACTTAAAACATTGAACGGTTCACAATCTTTCGACTGTTTACAATCTATCGAAAAAAAAAGCGTTAGATTACAATCTTACGGTTTTTACAATCTTACGGTGACCTATACATATAAGCTTTGATGAACGTCATAACTTGAACAATTTAATTGAGAAAGACAATCATCATAACAAAAATCATTGTAGACCGTGCCAATAGTAAATGCGTAGAAAAACAACAAACAAATTTATATAGTTTTTCCTTCAATCACGTCGCAACAGCGCAACGCACGACGTGTTTATGTTGCATGTTATCTGCACGTTACGTGTTATGTTGCTGTTATGTTCATGCTGTCTGCACTAAGTCAAAAATGTTGCGAAGCATAAGTATATGCATAAAAAAATACAGTCCGTCAAACTTATCTGACCTGCAGGGCGACCGCGTAGGTATCTTTTGCATCAATCATTGATACATCGCAATCACCTCCGATTGGCTGAATTTATGGTATTCTTGCTGCGTCAATAGATTTCGTCCAATAGTGGAAGAGTGTTAACTAATCAGAGGTGATTGCGATGTATCAATGATTGATGCAAAAGATACGCGGTCGCCCTGCCGGTGGCCAAAATTAGAACTAATTTTTTATGCCTGTTAAGTTTGGGGTTTTTATATTTATTAGATACCTACTAGCGACCCTGACCGGGTCAGATAAGATTACGACAACAATATTAAAACAATGATAGTGTGCCCCCACCTTATACTAAGAAACAGGCATTTTCAGCAATATTTATAGTGAAGAAAAATATGTCAATATCGGGCGCTTGTTATCTTAGATGCCTAATTCATGATCATGATTCTTGACTCAACCACTAAGATATAAAAGTATTATATTATATTTAAGTAGCGTTAGCAAACAAAATTTATTCATTTAACTTCAAATTGAAATTGCAAATTGTGTATTTTTCAGTCATAGATAAATAAGTAAGGCCTTCAAAATGTAGCTTAGTCGATTCTATTTTTAGTTTAACAGATTATCACATAACCCTGTGGGTTGGCAGGCAATACATTATGATGGCAATATACTATGACATAAATTTTAATGAATATCCTTAAATTATTAATAGTGAATGTATTATACCTCATAACGCTGCAGAGCAAAAGTTAGCGGGATGGATGAATGAACGTTTATCTGTGATTTAGAAATATATCTTCCTTTTATTAAGCTCAATTATGGTTATTTATGCGTCATCAAAATCTGAACACTGATTTTCTGCTTGTCTTTGTTTGTGCAAGCTTATTTCTAAAACAGCTTCTCTTATTTCAATTTAACTATCTGATACAGGCTTAAATACATTGATCTTTTACGGTACAATTCCCTGAAAATAAAATGTTTCACCAAGTATGGAAGAATTTCGATTCGTACGGGTAAAAGTTATATCTCAAGAAATCAATAACTCGAGAAAATTTTGCACGGTTTAATTTAATAATAATTAATTAATTAATGTGTGTTTTTATTTTTCTGCCAATGCTACTTTAGTACATTGACACCTAGACCACAGTGTTGTGGTAAATTCATCATTTTCACACTGTGACACATTAATCCATACTAATATTATACGTGCGAAAGTGTGTCTGTCTGTCTGTTACGCTTTCAACTACTCAAGTGATTTTGATAAAATTTGATATAGAGATAGTTTACATCCCGGGGAAGGACACAGGCCCGGTGTAGTTACATTGATAAAATTGCTTTATATCGTAGCTTTTTACGATTTAAAAGAGCAACTGCCGAATTCCTTGCCGGCTTTACTTAGTAGAATCTGCTTTCCGAGCCGGTAGAATAATCACAATAAAGAATAAACTTATTGGTGTCCCTGAATTAAATAAATTGTAAGTATGGCAACCACGCAGCTTCTTCTTAATTACACGACTGCACAAGAAAAGAAGATTAATGTTTTCAGGATAGTTACTTTATTCAACCATAACTTCTAAATGGTTGTACACACACACACATTGTTGCATTATAAGTTAATAAAGGAACTTTTATTTTTGTTTTAATTTTAAATAAATTTTATTAGGTGTAAGTGATGGTCCGTGACGTCTCGACCCTTGGGCCCCTTCTGAAAATCAGCGTTGCAACATGTTAGGTAGGCATATACCTATCTCTCATGTATGGCACGGGCTGAGGAGGTGGCCCATTGACCACACAAAGTATAAGTTGAATTTGTGTAAACTAAGTGTAATTTTATTAATTAATTCGATAAACAACAAGAATTCTAGAAGAAAAAAACATTAAAATCTAAATTAAATCTAAATTGAAAACTAAAAACTATACATTAAAAATATCATCTATCTCGCTGCAATGAGGCAGTGTGCCCATAACGCTGGCTGCGTTACCCCGCTGAATAGCCAAACTTATATGTTGGCCGAGGTAACTGCCAGCCCTCCGGTCACCTGTGGACTCTGTGAGACGAGAAGATAGATCCTTAAAAAAGGATCTAGCATCTTCGCTAAGTGTGATTGTATTGTAGTGTTGGTCAATAAATTTATTATTTATTTATTTATTTAAATGCCTGAACATGTATATATGTGTGGGGTATCCTTAGAAACCTTACATCCTCCCAAGTGGCATTAGCTACTGGTGCAGTTTATTGGTATATTTTTAATTTTACCGTCAAAAATCTGCAGTCAAAATGACTTTGAACTAAAATGGAACCATTAAAAGGTATACTTATGACTATATTTCAAAAGTTCAACAACTTTAAAGCTTATAAAAATATGTCACAGTTCAAGTGCAATTACCGTGAAATCTCATCACGATCATAATCTTGACACAATTCATCTAACTAGCACAAAGATCTGTGTCGTAAATCATCACAAAAGTTCCCACGTCTAACAAAAGACAGCAAAAAAATTCGTTCCTATAGATGTGACAATTAAATTACTAATTCCATATTTTCACTTTGATAACAACGCGGGGAATCGAGGGCAAGATGTTCGAGCATTTGTATGGAAAATGGATTTCCATGGAATCCAATTGTATAGTTAAACGGTTCACATGCAAAGAAAAGTCGTAAACAATAGGGTAAATGTGCATTATCTTAATCATTTTTATGATTTGTCACAAATTTGGTCATAAACAAAGCTTTACTTTAAAAGGTGTTTTAACTGACATATCCTTACCAAAATAAAATAATTGGCCGTCTCAAATATTTAACATAGACTAAATTCGCTCTTTACACTATTGATTATTAATTTAGATTAATACCTTAGAAGATATCATGGAAATAAAGTAACGCGCAACAGAGATAGGCGGAATGCGAAACTGTGTCTGTCTGTCCGTCTGTCTGTCCATCTGCTACGCTTTCACGGCCCATCTGCTCAACCGATTTTGAAGAAATTTGGTACAGGGTTAGATTGTGTCCCGGGGAAGGACACACACACAGACTTCTTATCCCGGAAAATTAAAGAGTTCCCGCGTGAATCATAAATCTTAATCCTCGCGGACGAAGTCGCGGGAATCATCTAGTTCTCAATAAAAGGAAGTACCTTTGAAACGATCAACGCCTTCCCAGCTAAGACGAACAGGCCGGCCATCGCGAGCGGTATCATGGCGGCCATCTTGCCTGCGGCACCCATCATCATCATACCCATCATCTTTTTCATCTTCCCTCGACCTGGAAACACCGTGAATGTACAAATTAAAAATGGTTACAATACTTAAAAATAATACACAAATAGGACACACTGTTAGATGTACAATTTATCAAAGGTGCCAAATCATTCACCATAACTAAACTAACATTTAAATTTTAAGAATTTATTTGAAGTCACAATTGTATGTAAGTAATTTTAATACAAAAAGAACTAGTAATAGTTTACTAAGAAGATAGTATTAAGACGACCTTAACAATCTTAATTTTTCTGTTTTAAATTTTGGCAGCGTATCATGAACATAGCGTAAGAACGAAACAGAAAATATCTGCGCGAATCCTCCACGTCGGAGGGCGGCATGCTTTGCTCTGTCAGGCTAGTGTGTGCAGCTCCGTATAAAAGGCATCGTACCGGAACTCTAAATGGTAGTCAGCCACGGTCGAATTCTTCTAAACCAGATCAGACTAGACCAGACCAGAGACAAGGTAGAAGTTAATTTTATTTATCCCAAAATAACCCCTGGGAATCGACCCCGGGGCCTTTCTTTTAAAATCTGGGCACTCACCAGTGCGCAAGGGAGGTCGTTAAAACTACTCATTTGATTTACACGTAAATTATAGCACTTACGATTACATTACTAACTTTATGTACTACCGTGTCTGAAAATTTAAGCCATTAATTGAAATATTAGTTCCGACAACATAGCATGTCAGATATTTTGTGCCAATAGGCAAATGACGTTAAATTTTATATAAGCCTATGCCTAAAGTGTATGGAATGCACACGCAAATAAGCTGCTTAATTGCACACGATTGAAACGTAATTTTACTTATCCATAATTCCTTACTAATATTCACTTATATTGCATTTCCCCAACCGGGCCCAATTGTGTTCCGGGATGGTTTATAACCATTAACACACTCCATCCATTAAAATCGTTAAACCATAATAACCAAATCCATAATATTTTTCTTACCTTAACTACGGTTTAAAAAAAAAAGAGTGACTTTTTAAGTACACGGTAACGACCTTTTGAAAAGCGTTATACAACAGTTTTGATGGGTACTTTGTTTTAATTGACCAAAACGATAGAACTATAGAATTTCACTTTTCTACACATTTTGAAAGTAATTTGCTCAAGGTAAGCTTCTCAAAATATGATATTTTGCCTTGCCACCAGTAAAATTAAATTAAAATTATGTGATAATTTAAGTATTTAGTACAAAATATATATCACTTAATTATTACTCTATTATTATAATCTACCCATTATGATATTACTAGCTGATTCCCGCGACTTCGTACGCGTGATTTGAGGTTTTTGGGTTTCCGCGGGAACTCTTTAATTGTTTGGGTTTCAAAGTAGCATATGTGTTAATCCAGAATAAAATTTATTTCTGTGCCAAATTTACCGTTCAGCCGTTTCGGCGTGATTGAGTTACAAACTCCATCCAAACTTTCGCACTTTTATTGTAAGAAATCGACCAGTCATCGGTATAAATTTGATGCGATGGTGCTTACTACCGATGGTGATGGGCTACCCACATTATTATTATTATAGATTTATAACAATAATATAATACAAGCAACATTGCCCATACTTATTTCGAGCTTTTTGGCGGCTATCAATAGCGCGATCTAATCTAAAATAACTAATTGTTGATTTCATTTCATTATTCCACATCACAGCACTACATATCAATTAATAATTTATAAGAAAAAATGATTTCCAAAAACTGACTTTTAACTTTAACTTTTTTATACGCCACTGTAAAGTACAAAATAATTTTGATTTCTACCCACTATGTTGAAGTCGGGCGGGTATAACAAGGATAAGCAAAGTTGACGCATCAGACTCGCCCGACTTCAACATAGTGGGTAGAAATCAAAATTATTTTGTACTTTACAGTGGCGTTGGAAGTCTGTTTTTTGGAAAGAATTTTTATTTATATTTTTTTAGTGTCAGGGTTGAGGATTTGGAGTCAGAATTTTTTATGGGACCACCTCGAGAGCTTCCTCTAACGACTGAGAAAAAAAAAACAAATCGGTTCAAAATCCATGGAGATATGCACCGGCATACATTAAAACAAAAATACGCGCCGAATTGAGAACCCCCTCCTTTTTTTGGAGTCGCTTAAAAAACTCAATGAAACTTTTAAAAATAGCGCGCACAGATTATAGATCTAGTATCTACGGCGCAATGCTGTAATTGATTATTATTTATAAATTTTCTAGCTCTTAACTCACAGCCTGAACTCTTCAGAATTTACTTTTTTGATTTACAAAAATGAATTAATTATTTTGAATACAAATTTTAATTTTATGAATTAATTTCATCAATCCACATCTACGAGATTATTTTTTAGGATTTCTACATGCAAAGTCAATATCATTAAGCACCTTCTGGCAAGAAAACTTTTTATTTAGAATGTAAAGTGGACTTACAAACGTTAAAAAAATAGTACGAGGGCAGTAAATTTAACTTACAAGCTCTGTAAGTGCATTTTTCAAGCTGGTGTATTGAAAATATATGTTTATTCATAATGGGACGGTAAATATTTTAGATCCAAATAAGTTGGGACTCTACCGGTAGTTCAAAAAGCAGATTGAACTTTTTGAGCTACTGGAGACAATTATAAGGTACCAAGATTTTTGTCATTTAAGTGTTAGTAATAGCAAAACTCAAATAGAAAGGTAGCTTACGGCTCATATACTGTCACATCTTCCGTGTTATTGATTTGAAAGTACCTAAATATTATTCATAACTAGGTACTTAAAAATTAATAGCTTTCACCGTCTTAACGTGAAATTCTGACCATTCAGTAGGTAATCATAATCATCGTAAGTGTTATGACAGTTTTTAAGCGGTAATTATATAATTACAATTATTGTGGCATAGACGAGTCATTTGACTTTATTAATAAAATTCATCAATAGAGGATCCTAAAGGCTTTTATTGTTTTGTATCGTTTGTACTGAGGTATAATATTACCTATTCTGTGGTATAATACCCAAAAGGCTATAGAATAGAGATAACTAAGCAATTGTAGTATTTTTTTTTTAGATCCGAGACCCAAAGGCATGTTGTATTCTACAATCAAAGAGAAAGAATCTAATTGACTCACTCCAGCAAAGCTCAGGACTGCAGTTATTTATATTTTACGTCTACCTATAAAATCTATAAATTATTTTACAGGAAGGGCATTATACCGACCAGCTTCAGCGGTACATTCACTTGATGATTTGAAGATTTGAAATCACTGCTATAAGTTTAAAAAAAAAGTAACTATTTATTTTTAAATGAACTTACAATGATAATAAATATCACGTTTTACGATTATCAATTACTAATTACTTATCATTTAAAAAATACATCGTAACGTCGGTGAACGGCGAACGTTTTATGAATCTAACTTGATAGGCGATTTGCTTGTCATTACTTGTCCATCATCACACCGACACATCTTACTATCCGTTTACCTCTGAAGTGGACCGATTTCTAATAATAATGGGAATCTTTGTAACCCCCTTTTTTACTAAAATGAGCTTTCTTAGATTGTCATTTTCCTGTTTATGACCGATGATGTTCTTTAACGATCTACGATGATGAATTCAAAAAAGTATTATAATAATATTTGAAATGAAATAATATTTTTTTTACTTGTTGTAAAGCTTTATTTTTTACAGGATTGCCCAAAAAAGGAGTGTAGTGTTATCAGGGTTCATGTATGTAAATGAGTTTTTTATTCCAACACAAGCTGATGCCCGCGACTTTGTCCGCGTGGATTGAGGTTTTTTGATCCCCACGGGAACTCCTTAATTTTCCGGGATAAAAAGTAGCCTACGTGTTATTCCAGACTATAATCTATCTCTGTGCCAAATTTCATCCAGATCCGTTCAGCCGTTGGGGCGTGATTGAGTAACAAACATCCATCCATACATCCAACCAAACTTTCGCATTTATAATATTAAGTAAGATAGATAGATACGATTGTCAAGATAACTTCTAAATGCCTAAAAAGGTTTCGATCGATGGGGTAGCGTTAGAATTATTATATTATCATCTCGAATGACACTGCCTATAATTAAAAAAATATTGGCAGGGCAGTCGTGGTTTTAAAGTAATTAAGTAAGTATATACCAATACTTATTGTTGTCTCAAGACAACAATAAGTATTGGTTTTATTCCGAAAAAGAAATGCTAGTAAGCATATTTTCAAATGAAATCTATTGAATAATAGTTATTTGTTATACAAGAGTGAAAAGTTGTTTTAAAACCGCGTGCTCAATTTTGATGACCGAGTAAGCGAAGGATTCTAAAATTGAATCACGAGCGCAGCGAGTGGTTCAAAAATTAGAATCCTGAGCGTCAGCGAGGGAATCAAAGAGCACGAGGTGAAAAATCTTTTCACTCGAGTGCAACACGTAACTTTTCATCCCACCTCAGCGAGGAAATGACATGACGTGAAAGAAAATGGTACGCGCAAAGCAAATTAAAAAAGTACGCCAAGAAGGTTACGAGTGTGAGTTTTTAACAAATTAAAAAAGGTTGTATGGAAATTCGGCACCATAGAGGTAGAAGTAAATAGGTTTTAATGATGTTTTGAATTCCCAAACTTCATAGACGAGTGATATTTACTAACGTGCACACGATGTTCTAAATTCAATTTACTTTATCCTCAAGAGGATAATAACGGCTTTTGCATTCAGATACCGAAGATTAAAAATACTCTTTCCGAGATGGTGGGATGAAAATGTCATTTGTTACTCCTCTACAAATTAGCTCTTGTATACGACCTCTCCTGATGGTAAGTTATTATGCAATCAAGATAGTAGCAGCCTAGCTTGGCAGCTGTCATAAACCTGTATTCCTAATCGGTTTCTACACAGCATTGTACCGGCACGCTAAATCGCTAGACGTTACGTATTTCGCCGGCAGGTTTAGGTGAAATAGAAGTTTCGAACGGTTTGGTCTTTGTTTTATACTATTTCAATAGATCCTCATTATTCTTTAAAATGAAATTCAAAGTAGATTTTATCATTTGAAACTGCCACATCTAATTATGTATGACAAATTAAAACATGAATCCACTGCTGTAGTAAGATTTAAATGGAACACGAATTAATTTAACTCGGCAACTTGATTTGCATACGGAACGCATCAAAGATGTTTATCATTGTGCTCGACTTTAGATTTAGTGAGAAGATGTGTGTTTACGCATACTTAATTTCGTTAAATGCGCGTATATCTACGTTGGTTATTTTAAGACAACGCTATTCTTCAAATTCATAGTAAAATGTGATCCGTAAGACACTGGGCTTAGAAATTTTGTTTAAAGGTTTACTCTTTTAGCGTTTTAACTAGTGATTTTCTTCATAAGCATTTATGTAAACGGTTTTTAACTCAAGTGTTTCTCTGTCTGGTTAATTTTAATACTTATAAAGCATAGTCAAGTTATTGGAACGAATACGTGCAAAATCGTAAAATTACTCGTGTATACTTTTTTCCGAAAAGTGTTGTCCTATACCTAATAATATTAATTGATTACAATTATATTGTGTAATTATACAGTGACAATTATATTTTATTGATAAAACTTTTTTTACGTAATAAAACAATTACGTTTCTATTGTTTTGACTTTTCCTGTTTTAATTATCAATTTGGACTTTTAACTCATTATTATCTCACATCTTAAGATGCTCTGTCAGCATACTTAAATTTGACGAACATCTTGGATAATTACCTACGCATTTTTTGAAATAAGTACACGTGCGTGGCATGACCTATGTTATGTTGAAATACGCGTGTATCAAGTAGGTATTCAATAGATGCAAGCAAGCAAGCTATAATATGGAACACAGTAAAAGATGCAGTAAGTATGCAGTCGAGTTCAAAGTGAATTCAAAGCTTAAAACCGTCTAAGCGTGTGCTACGCACGTGGAGAACATTACAAGAAAGGTGAGTTAACTTGAGGCAAGTATACTCAAGACTCTACTACTCAAGAGTATATTGTTATGAACTTATGCCCAAAATCAAATAAATGTTCAACGAGTAAGTTTCATATAACGTAGCTCAACCACAGAATAGGTAATGGCTCAACATTACCTCAACTCCTCATTGAATCATGATAGAGACCTAGCATAGTTAGCCTCAAGTTAACTCAAGTCTATTTATTTCTAAATTTATACACAAATAATTGACATATATCAACCTTCACGAACCATGGAATTCCTTTTCATCGCATTCACACATTATTAAAGAAGCCTTAATTAATTTTAATCTTCAAGCTTTTTCGTAAATAAAGACTATTCATTATTTGCCTTAAGGCAACAGCCAAGACAAGGCAAATCTTGGCAGACAAAGTCAAGTCTTGTTTAACTTGGGTTTCCACCCATATACATGCTGAGTTGAACGAAATTTCATAGAAAGGCTCGATTGTCCATACATTGAAAGCTTTAATGAACTTAAACACGTAAAGCGAAAAGACTAGTGGAAGTGCCTCAGGTTAACTCAAGGCTAATTTATTCGCAAAAGATACCTCAGCAACGTGGTTGTTTCAAATAGCGGTATCAAATGTATAGCTTCAGTCCCTTTTCTAAGAGAAAGTACGCTTAATACAGGACGATGCAATGGTAAAAGGTTAGTGTTAGAAGCACGGTGGAAAGCTCTCAGTGTTGATCTGCGATTCTATAATTCATATTTAATGGTTTCGAGATACTGTATCTAGGACGTGACGTGAGTTGTTAACGCCATTATCCTCTCATCTTGTATGGAGTTTCATTTGAATTATGGAGCAATGAATTATTTTAATTGGAATGGTTTTTCATAGAGAAACTATAAATTTTACTTAGTTACTGATAAATAAAAAAGAAAAGTTTGCAATGAAATTTTAAGGCTACTACGAAAAAACAGTTTTTTTAATAGTAGGTAAAATGAGGATAAGTACAATCCATACTAGAATATTTTAAATGCGGAAATGTGTCTGTCTGCCTGTCTAACACGGGCCATCACTTCCACCGGTGTGTCGAAGTTGGTACAGTTATTAACCTAATTAACATAGGATACTTTTTATTCCGGAAATTCAAAGAATCTCCACAGGATTTATCAAAGCCATTTGGTATCCTTAGACGAAGTTGCGGGCATCATCTAGTTATAATAAATATTTCTTGTATATTTCACACTAAGTATGTACAAAATTAAAAAAAAATAACAGAACACGCAAGGGAGGTTTAACGGCAGTGTGTAAGATAAATATAGGTCACTACAATATTATGGTTTAACTATCAATTGACTAACTTATTCGTTGTTTATTTGTTAGTACCTACGTCATAGTAATTATGATGTATCTATGATCATTGTTATAATATAGGAATGTCTTAAGATGAGTTCTAAGGTTACCTCAAATATTAAGTGACTGTTTATTGATTAGGGTTAAACTTTAAGATGCAAGTTAGCATTTGGGAGTTTGTCGTATGTTAGTGATATCATTGACCTTATGACCTAAGGCACGGTTCAGTTATTACGTAAAATAAAAGGAAGTAGGGCTACAAAATTCTTACCTTCTTCAACCCCCTTATTAAGCTCTTCTCCAGACATCTTCGGCATCGATAGTTGGACTGTCCTTGAGTTGGCGAACGCTGCTATCCTATCCCAAAGCAAATCCGACAGAACTTCATCCTTGCTGTCCAAATTCCTTGGCAAACTTGCTTCAATATCATTTTCACTGACCGGAACCACTTCCACGCCTGACGTCTTCACAATATCCACCCCAGCCACTAAGGGTATGGTCTCCATTCGTGCTGCTCTATCAAAGAATAGAATCGCCTTCTTTTTTAAACATGGTAAAATTCCATCTGCTCGTTGACAGTCCTCATATATCCGCATAGCGTATTTCATCCCCAAATCATCTTTCGCATTCACCACTACTATTAATAGAACTAATGGTATGAATTTATACATTGCTTTTTCTTTGGTTAAGGGTTTAGATGTGCGCGGGATGGTACAATAAAAAAGACTGTTGCATACTATGTAGACTCCGCGTATTTATAGGCTATGTACACTACAAATGAATTGTGCTTCTGAGATCGGGGGTACACTCTCCGAGGGAATTATCACACTAGGGGAATGTCTAGTGTAACTATGTTTCTAATGCTTGTTGAAAGTATGGAAGAACGATGTTGCCAGTCGATGTGGAGGTGGGTATTTCGTAGGCGCTTGTGTGAGCGTGTAGCGAAATGGAAAATTATTGTGCTAGTCTCGGTAGGTCGTGGTTAGATGTTATAATGGGTGTATGCAGATATGGTAATTTTTAGGGAATGCACTGTAATTAATTTTACTATAGTAAAGCTAATAACTGGTGTGCTTCCGTTATAGTCAAAGTCGAAAATGTGAAATGGATTTCATACAAGTTTTGAATATGCAAGTAGACATATTATGCGAATTTTAGTAATTCTTTTGCAGGTAATAAGAAAAAAATATTTCAATAAATTTCCTAAATTCGATGATCCTCTGTCCTTAAATATTGGAATTCCGAACCTGTGGTAGATATTCACTCGATGATTCAAAATCACTGGTCAAAGTCTACTTGAATAAAAAAGATTTGAATTTTGATAAACTTGTTGCTTGAAATTAGTCCCAAGTGTGATAAATAATTGTAAATATTAAAAAGTAGTTTAAAGTTTAGATGTTTGTAAGTTTAGATGTTTGTTGCTCTTTTACGACACAACGACTGAACCGAAATGGCTGGAATTTGGAATGGAGATAGCTTAAACCTTGAATACGGTCCTTAGTTTATTTTCACTCTGACCCGTTGTACTAGGTGAGCGTCAGAAGCGACGCGACATAACGCCATAGAAAATGACAAATTAGTTTATGCGACAACGTAGGCCACGTGAAGGGTCAGCTACTGTTTGATACTGTCGCGTCGCATCGTATCGAGTCGCGGTGTCGCGTTTGTCGCTCACGTAGGATAACGGGTTAACTTACAATTGGGTATTTGGCAACAATTCAAATATTTTTTTTTAATTGATTATTAAATAGATGCTCTCCTAAATGTCGTAATATCCACGTCACCTGTTAGTTTTATGTTGAATGCCTATTTAAAACTACCGATTAAAGTAAAACCCGCCAACCCGCATTGGAGCAGCGTGGTGGGTCTAAGCTCTAATTCCCGCTCTCCTATGAGAGTGGAGGCCTGTGCCCAGCTGTGGGACGTTAATATAGGCTGTAGTGATTAAAGCGTCGTCGAACTTTGATGACGTCACTATTGAATATTTCATACAAAATCCCATTAAGCACGCGTATTGACGTTTGAAAAAAGGTGCTGATTTGACTAGTTATCAAATATCCAATTAACCGCATCCATATTTTGCGTAGCGCGTAGATTTATAATACCACCTCGCATGCAAACTACGCGGAATACTACTAAAATCGCAAACCAAACGCGTATTAACCTTAAATAACCGTTTGTTTATTACTTATTGTTTGTTCCTGTTCACTCGTAACGTTGCTAGCCAGAAATTAGGAAATAAACAATTTTTTCAAGCAAATCTATAACAAAATAGTAATGTTCCGATTGCATGACTATTTATATTATCATTTTTTCCAAAGTTCTTCAAATTATTGTTTCGGCGTCATTACTCATTGATGCGTAAATATTTTATTATGGCTCATGGAACTTACTTCCATAGCGCGCTTAAAGCAGCATTATTTTAATATTTTTGACGCTCTGGTTACATAATCATAATCTTTAGGTAAGTACCTAGAGATGCCAGTGTGTCATATAAAACTGCAATTATAAAATAATACTGTTTTAAGTAAGTTCACCGTCCTACGACAGCGACAAACGCGACTCGATACAATACGAAGCAATGAAACAGTAACCCGTTGTCCTAGGTGAAGACAAAAGCGACGCCACGCGATGCGACACCATCGCATTACGCAAGGGAGGCGGATTGCGTTCTTTACAGAGATCTCGGAGCCTCCCAATATGCAGATGGTGGCCACCGAGGGGATTTTAGTAGGTACAAATCCTGCATAACCCGACTTCTCCCCCAGAAGTTGGGTTTCTTAGGAAGATATCCCCCTCGAAAAAAAAGGTGGTGACTGAAGCGACGCCACGCAATGCGACGCCATAGAAAGTGACAGACGTATCTACGCCACAACGCAGGCTACGTGAAGGGTCAACTACTGTTTGGTACCGCGTTGCCGCGTTTGTCGCTCATTTAGGATCCTACTTGGCCTGCGTTGTCGCACAGACAAGTTTGTCTTTTTCCATGGAGCCTTATTGCATCACTTTGCATCGCGTCGCATTCTTCGCTCACCCAGTTGTATTTGTTAGCTGATGCCCGGGACTACGTCCGCGTGGATTGAGGTTTTTTTTTGTTCCCACGGAAATTCCTTAGTTTTCCGGGATAAAAAGTAGTCTATGTGTTATTCCAGACTATAATCTATCTCTGTGCCAAATTTCATCCAGATCCGTTCAGCCGTTTGGGCGTGATTGAGTTTCATCTCGGAAAATTAAAGAGATCCCACGGGAACAAAAAAACCTCAATCCATGCGGACGAAGTCGCGGGCATCAGCCAGTTATACATAATTTACACTAAATGGGAACATATCACAACATCATTCTCTATTTACCTACTTACTCTAATGCATATCTCAAGATCATTAGTGCATTGCTATCAGGATTTTAATATCCATACTTCCATAATATGCATACTTACTTAATATTATAATAATGCTAAAATATATCTGTCTGTCGGCTATGCTTACCCGGTTCATCTTTTCAACCGATTTTAATGAAATTAAGTACCGGAGGAGGTTATATCCCGGGGAAGGATATAGGCTATCCCGGAAAGTTAGAGTTGCCGCGGGAATCAAAAATATTTTAACCCTCGCAGACGAAGTCGCCGGCATCATGTAGTTGCATATAATTATGCAGGTACATGTTTCTAGTATTGATGCAAGAAGAATATAAGATTTTCTCTTAAGACCTGATCAATTGCACGTAAGGTCAAGCATTAGAAAGGATCCGGTGGTAGGGTACTAGATGCATAGGTGTTTTGATCACTCCTTGAGTTTATTTTTGGTTGCCGCGGGAATATTTTAATTTTGCGAGATAAAAAGTAGCCTATGTGGTATACCAGACTGTAATCTATCTCTGAACCTAATTTCATCCAGATCCGTTCAATCGTTTTGGCGTGATTGAGTAACAAAAACATACATCTATCCATCCAAACTTTCGCATTTATAATAATATTATGTATAGATCCATAATGTTAACTAGTGATTCGCCCCTAAGACCTCGCATCCTAGGAGTTCGGACAAATAGACGTACAACAGAACCGTTAATATTATTCCTTTTAAGTACCTGTGTAGAAATATTTTTTTCAGATTTACTCGTGATACTTACCACCTGAAGATGCCCGCGACTTCGTCCTCGTAGGTTCAGGTTTAAAAATAAGCAGTTAGAACTTGTTGTACAAGATTGTAATTACCTGGAAAGTTTCTCGGGCGTTTTGAAAATTGGTGTATTTTATAGATTTCGACGTGCTCTTTCCGAATTTCCACTTTGCCACCTCGTATCTTTGATGCTCGCGTCGCCATATTGGAAAAATTGCGCCCAAAAGCAGTTTTTTGACAAATAACTCCTTTCCAACTAATTTTTCGATGAAAATAGGTAGTTATGTAATAAATTTAACTAGAGGAAATTTCCTACAGTATAATGTAGAAACCTTTTTTTGTAAAATCAATAGTTTCATCGTACGAGAGCTGCAGAACTACCAACTGACCGTATTAAATGGTTGATTCTGAACTGAAAAAGCGAACTGAAAAAGTGCCATCTATTAAAATTATTGCGAAGTTTTGAAAAAATATTCGTATTCTTAAAAAATGAAATAATTAATTTATTGTAGTTAGTTAATAGAATTTGTTGTTCAACTAAAGGATATGACTGATATTATACAGAAGTTACAGCTTTTAATGTATAGGCGTTTTTGAGAATTATTATGTCGCAGTCCATCTCCGTACCGCGTCGCTTAAAATATGGGTCCAGCGCCATACAAAGAATATTTGCCGCTACGTGCCGCACCGTGCCGGGCATCTGTAGTGGGGCTAGACCTTCATACTACAACAACTAATCAACAATAGCTACCGAAGTTCTCAGAATATAAACCATTATCATGTGTAAAAATGACTATCTATAGCGCCGGAGAGAACATAAAATAGCTTTAGGTACTTACCCAAACCGCAGAATTATGTATGAAAGAACATTTAATTTCTCTAGTAAAAGTATCAAACTTTCGCTGTTTAAATGATGTTTGAGGCTAATTATTATTACGCTGTTAACAGCCATCTTGTAATGGATGTGAAAAGGTAAGTGTTTGAAAACGTACGCCATTTTGTGCGTTTTTTTGGTTTCATAAGGTTGTTTCTGGGTGGAAGACTTTGGCAACTATTAGATTTAATTATTGTTACGATACGTCTGTGATAGCTATTCTGGTAATAGTATAAAACTGAAGTCAAGGCAAGTACATTCTATTGCGACATACAGCATGGGACGAGTCAGTGATATACGCTTGTCCGCAACAATTATCGTGATTTTCTTAATATTAAATACATGAAATAAAAATAAAATTGTAATGCCTGCTTCTTGCCTTAGTAAAATTAGCAATTCAGTTGTTCTATCATAATGTTTAATGTCTCTTAATAAGTTTAAAGTTAATGTAAAACTTAAACTTATTGAAAAGTCTTAATTCAATGTAAAGGATTACATAAATGACAAGGAATCTTTGTAATCATTTGCTCTAACAGCTCTGATAGTTCTTTAGTTTAAGATGATGATGATGTGATATGGTGATACTGAAAAAAAACCCGACTGGTTTGTTGTAGGCTCTTCTAAAACCAGGGTGCGTTTGGGACCCTCGAAGCTTAAGTTTTAAGATACCGAAATTATTAATTATCACCATTATGTTTCATACTTATTGGAAGTTCTAAAAGTGTAAAGTGTACCTATCCAATTTGAATAAATAAACATTGAATGTTGAAATCTTGAATCTCGAGACTATAATAAGTTCACTGGGATGAAGTTGTAGGCATCATGTACAGTAAAAATAAAAATAAATCTATCTATCTATCTATCTTCTTCAATTAATATTAGTTATATTATTCCACTACAAGTTAGCCCTTGACTGCGATCTCACCTGATGGTAAGTGACTATTCAGTCTTTATGGCAGTTAAGTATATTAAACCCATACCTCGAGTTGGTATCTACATGGCATCGTACTGAAACGCTTAATCGCTTGGCAGTATGTCTTTGCCGGTAGGGTGGTAACTAGCTACAACAGAAGCCTACCATCAGACCAAACCAAAGAAAATTCAAAAATTATCCAAATTTTCCTCGTCGGGAATTTAACCCGGTACCTCCCACTGTAAGACAGTAAGCGTTTACCACTGCACCAGGAAGGTCGTCGAATTTAAATTCGATTCGACTTAGCTCGTCAAGCCTAGTGGACGCGAGCCTTTAAATTTTTTAATAGACTTAAACATACATATATAGACTGATGAATAAATAACCCTATGCTTACCGCAGTCGGGTAAAAAGGAGGAGGTTCTCAATTCAGCGCGTATTTTTTTTTAATGTATGTTACCGCATATCTCCGTGGTTTCCAAACCGATTTGATTTTTTTTTCAGTGGTTTCTTGGTTGGTGGAAAAATTCTGACTCCAAATCCTCAATCCTGATGCTGTAGGTATACCTACGACTCAAAACTAGGAAGTTAGGAAGTTTTGATGGTGAATTCATATACTTAGTAGATATCAAGTCACGTATATCCGATTCAACTCTGAGTCCCGACTCCTCAACCCTGATACTGCAGGGTACAGAACTCTTTAAAAATAGCGATTTAGGATTTTTTAATGGTGAATTCATATTGTAGGTGTCAAGCAACGACTTCATACTTAAGCCTGAGTCCCAACTCCTCAACTCTGATGCTGCAGGGTACTGCACTCCTAAGCCGCGGACACACACACTATGCTGAAGTCGGGCGAGTATAACAAAGATAGGCAAAGTTGACGCGTCAGGCTCGCCCGACTTCGACATATTGTGAAGAAATCAAGATTATTTTTAGGGTTCCGTAGCCAAATTTGGCAAAAACGGAACCCTTATAGATTCGTCATGTCTGTTTGTCTGTCTGTCTGTCTGTCCGTCCGTATGTCACAGCTACTTTTTTCCGAAACTATAAGACTATACTGTTGAAACTTGGTAAGTAGATATATTCTGTGAACCGCATTAAGATTTTCTTACAAAAATAGAAAAAAAAAAAAATTTGGGGGTTCCCCATACTTAGAACTGAAACTCAAAAAATTATTTTTAATCTAACCCATACGTGTATCATGGGGTATCTATGGATAGGTCTTCAAAAATGATATTGAGGTTTGTAATATCATTTTTTTCTAAACTGCGCGAGAGACACTTCCAAAATGGTAAAATGTGTGTCCCCCCCTGTAACTTCTAAAATAAGAGATTGATAAAACTAAAAAAAAATATATGATGTACATTACCATGCAAACTTCCACCGAAAATTAGTTTGAACGAGATCTAGTAAGTAGTTTTTTTTATTATAATAAAAATATTTTTATGCAAATTTTTGACACTCCGAAGGGAATCAGAACCTACAGGGTACTTCCCCGTGAACTCAGAATCTTGAAATTTGGTAAGAAGCAACGTCTTATAGCACAGTTAAAGGAAAAATTGCGAAAAGCATGAATTTTTAGTTACATCGTATAATAAAAATATTTTTAATAATTTAAAACTTACTACAGGTTTGTACGGAACCCTCGGTGCGCGAGTCCGACTCGCACTTGGCCGGTTTTTCACTTTACAGTGGCTTTGGAAGTCGGTTGTTTGGAAAGATTTTTTATGTGAGTCACAAAAACAAACAAAAGAAATTCTATAGTAGCTACCTACTTCACCAATTTTCGAGTGCGTAACCTTGACACACGGGTAGTTGAGTTCACTCACTTTCCCGCTCCCTGCGACTAAGGATGCACACGCTAAACGGCCTATTGTTCGTGTGACTATAATATATTATAATGTTTGGTTTTGACTTTATTATGAATGGTTCTTATTATTAAAAAAAGGTGAAGGAACTAGAAGTTTAATTCGCTATAATCCGCGACAATAGGTCAATTTATGGGGCACAGTGTGTATCCCGCACTTATAGCCCGCGATATTCACTACACCACAGAAATCTTCCAAACTTCTCTCAACGTACGTTTCACTCCGATACCGGAGCATCTTCAGGAATTGTTGACTCGACAATGCTCGATTGTAATGATGGGGTTGGTTTACAATCGAGCATTGTCAAGTCAATATCTTCTGAAACACATTTAAAGTGTTTTTTAATCCACTACAAGTTATCCCTTGACTGCGATCTCACCTTGATGGTAAGTGGATTATGCAGTCTAAGATGGTAGCGAGATAACCTGTTAGGGGCATGGCAAGTTGAATTATTAAATGCCCATACCCCTAATGGGTTTCTACACGACATCGTACCGAAATGCTAAATCGCTTGGCGGCACGTCTTTGCCGGTAGGGCGGTAACTAGCCACGGCCGCAGCCTCCCACAAGGCCAGATCAGAGTATATTCAGAAATTATGAATTCCCAAATTGACCCTGCCGAGGATCGAACCCGGGGCCTCCGCACGTAAAGACAACTGTGCTCAACACCACGCCAGGGTGGTCGTCAAAGTGTTTCTAAGGTCTTATGTGTATAGTTTTACATCTACGTGTCACATTTAATTCTCTCATGGGAAGACATCATCATTGGCTCTCAAAATTGAGGCCTTTCACCACTTAGTACATTGTGTTCCTAATGAGCTTTAAAGGTCGAGTGGTATTAAGAGTTTTTACTAGTAGAAAATGCCTTATAGGTATTTGCTAGTTGACTCGCCCGGCTTTACTTTGGTGAAATTTCTGACAATTCTTTCTGAGCAAGGGTATCATATAATTATTATAAATGCGAAAGTGTGTTTATTGGTTTGTCTTGCATGCAACTTTTTTGCAAATCAATTTTTTTGGATTTATAGTTGAGAACCTGGTTTTTTATCCCGGAAAATTAAGGAAATTCCGTGATAATTCAAAAACTTATTCTACCTGGATAAAGTCACGAGTATGAGCTAGTATATAACCTACAATTTTGAACTGAGAAATCCTAAATTGCTAGATCAGACAGATGCAACAGAAAATGAAAAGATTTGACAGAGATAATTTGACATTTTTTAATGGAGAAATAAAGAAAATAAATTAAACTTAAACGGTAGGTATTTAGGTACTAAAATAACTCATTAATTTTGCGGAATAAAATGTCTAATGTAAAAATGACATTAAAATATCTGCCTATATCCTTCCCCGAGATACAGCCTATCCTTGTGCCAAATTTATCACAAACGGTTAAACAGATGGACCGTGAAAGTGTACCGGACAGACAGACCTACACACTTTATTAGCATTTATAATATTAAACATGGATATGGAGAATATGAATACAGATTTAGCTATTGGACGTGCGACTGCGCCTTGATACATTGTATTAATATTATACGATTTAAATTGATAATAATGAAATACTTCAATTCATGTCTTGTTTTATACTTTTTGGTATCCAAGCAGTCGGGTTTTTTGTTCTTTTTAAATTACTTTTTTATTTCAAACTTTTTAGTTAAGCATTTACCGTAAACAGGCGACGTTTTATCTGCTCGAAGTAGCATCAATTACTTATTATCTATTCTGTGGTAGCACCAAAGGTGCTAATAAGTATTTTGTATAAGAAGTAGTAATAAGCATGAGCATAGTGACGAGCGGTGATCACCATAACCATAATCAAATTTGCATATTAACATTATAATGCTAATATTAATTTGGTAATGTTTGTAAATCTGCTATTTTTCCTAAATATGAGCTCATTTATTTTCGAGAGTCCTATCGCATCGACGTCACGAGCAATGAACGTCGGCCACTTAGGACATTGCCCGTAGAAAATGAAAAAAAGTATCTTATTTAGTACGTAGTGGGCGTATTTATTTAATTAGTATTTAGTTTATATCTAAGTGGACTCGGAACCAATATTTTAATAGACATTAAAAATGTTAGTCGGAAGTTATGTTAGTCGAATGTGCGCTGCATGTAACGTTACCGTAATATATGAGAACGTAGGTACGGCCCCACCTTCACCCTTACCTATCCGCTGCCGGCCGCGTCATTTTCTGTTGAAGGTTACTGTATTTCTACGATATCTCATAAGATATTCATCTAAATTGAATGCTGTAAAGGACAAGTTTTGTCTAAATTAAATACTTGAGATTCGTAAGATATTTATTTTGATAACGAATTATCGATTAATACTATGTTGATAAAAACTCCATCGCAAGTAAAGCACTGTTTAGACCAAATTTTAAAATCATAAATATGGTTATTGTGAGCCAACCTTAAAAGATAGTTATATACTATCGCGGACTTTTATTTTTAGAACTTTTTGAGAGGAACGTTTCCATCATACATTGTTATCGTGTAACTTTAACGATTTAGGCAGCGCACGCCACGTAAGCTCTCAGATGAGATGATTTTTTTCGACTTAACTAACATTATTGCAATTTTCGTAAGGATCTCTAATTTGTTTGGAAATAAAATATAGCCTATTTTACTTATTAATAATGTAGCTTTCGATAAGTGATATTTGTTTTAAAATCGGTTGAGTGGTTTTTGAGATAATTCACCTAGTTTGAAAGATATAGATGATATGAGTAGTTCCTTTGAAACCTCGTACATCCTAAATTATCATTTAAATGGAAAAATGGTTCAAGGAACCTAGGTGTGATTTTAAAAGACCTATCTAACGATACCCCACTCGCTTATAGCCCATCGACTTTCATTTATCGATTGGCTTCCAGTCGACGCCATTTTGTTTTCTCAAATTCGGCCTCCGTTGTGACACTCGGAAGACTAAAACAAATCTATTAGTGCAATTACTATCAAAATCGGTTCAGCCGTTTTTTCGGTAATGTGTCACAAAGGAATACCACCTTTGAAACCTCGTAAATCCTAAATGATCGTTAAAATGAGAAAATGATCAAGGAAACCTAACTATGATTTTGCAAGACCTTTTCATCGATACCCCACTTGCCATAGTCCATCGACTTTTATTTTTAAATTTGTTACATTATGGCTTCTAGAAGGCGCCATTTTGTTTTTTCTCAAATTTGGCTTCCACAGAGACACTCTAATGATATATTCGGCACAAACTGGTGCAAGAATCATCAAAATCGGTCCACGCGTTTAGGCTGTAGCTGTCCTGCAAGGAACATACAAACATATAATATAGACTGATGAACACATAACCCTGTGCGTTCCGCAGTCGGGTAATAATTAATGCCTGTCATTTTTTAAATATTTTGGTAAAAGATCAATTTTACAGTAACAAGCAAAAACACTGGCCATACATGAATGAGTTTACGATGCTTCCGTATAAATAGAGTACAGACACAGGAGATTTTCCGATATTATATTCTGTTCAACAACGGTGAAATGAGGTGGGTATGTATGGGTGGGTAATAGTCTGTGTGTCAATTCGTTAAATCCTTCGATTCTTCTAAGTTACGTATTATATTCGTTTATTTTAGTAGGTATGGCTTTTTGATTTCATTGTGTGGAATATAAAATTAGTGAACACCTTAATGTAATACTCATTATTTTGAACTAAGTATTATAAAAATAGCTCTTAATTCATAATATTACGGTCAGTTTTTGTTTTAAAAGTCTTATTTAACAACCTATCAAAATATATTTAATCTAATATTATATTTATTCGTAATATTTATTTTTGTAAATATAATTAGTTTCTAATCTAGATTTTAATTTATTTCTTAGTTTTAATTAAAATAATATGTATGATGTTAATAGCCTTACGGTGACTGTATATGATTTATTTAAATAGTATAAATTAGTATACTTAAATTTTTATTTATTATTATTACAAATTAAAGCTTATACTATCACAATCGTTCAGCTGTAATACAGTATTTATAGCCTAAGATCCCGATATACGACGACCTACACCGAGCTGGTTAATGGATGAAACCTACTTTATATTTTTATTTAATAATAGAAAAATACGCCTAAAATGGGTTGCCTATCAAAATCCGGCCCAGACTATTGTTAATTTAATTAATTTTATTCAATTTTTTTTTTAATGAAAAGTTTACTAATTTTATAACAAACGCGATGGTATAGCATTGCTACACTAAACTTTTCAAAAAAAATTGATAAAAATTAATTAATTTAAAAATAGTCTGGACCGGATTTTGATAGGCAACCCATTTTAGGCGTATTTATCTATTATCAAATAAAAATAAAAAGTAGGTTTCATCCATTAACCAGCTCGGTGAAGGTCGTCGTATATCGGGATCTTGGACTATTATCAGAACTAGGTAATAATCAAAAATATTATTGAGATTACTGCGAACAAATAATCTATACTAATATTATAAATGCGAAAGTTTGGATGGATGGATGGTATGGATGTATAGATGGATGGATGGATATTTGTTACTCAATCACGCCAGAATGAATCTGCATGAAATTTGGCACAGACAAAGACTACAGTCTGGAATAGCACATAGGATACTTTTTATCTCGGAAAATTAAGGAGTTCCCGCGGGATCCAAAAAACCTCAATACACGCGGACAAAGTCGCGGGGCACCAGCTAGTCAAACATAAATCAAGTTTTCGCCAAGCTCATGAGTTCCCTGTAGCTGTACTGACTTTGAATGCTACGGCCGCTATATAACCCGCGCGTAGCCTTGCACTTGGCATTATTGCACTGACTTCAGTTACGAAATGACTCATGACTCTACGTAAACCAACGTTTCCTCTTGGAAATAAAAACTTGCAGATTTTAAAAGTTAATATAATAGCTAGTTATATTATTTTTAAGCCACTACAAGCTAGCCCTTGACTACGATTTCACCTGATGGTAATTGATGATGCAGTCTAAGATGGTAGCGGGCTAACCTGTTAGGGGCATGGCAGTTATATTAAAAGCCCAATCGGGTTCTACACGACATCGTACCGGATCGGTAAATCGCTTGGCGGATCTTTTCCGGTAAGATGGTAACTAGCCATGGCCGAAGCCTCCCATCAGGCCAGACCAGGGAATATTCAGAAATTATAATTCCGAAATTGACCCTGCCGGGGATCGAACTCGGGACCTCCGCACGTTAAGACAACAGCGCTCAACGCTGCGCCAGGGAGGTCGTCACTTCTACTGGTCAGCTTGATGATCAAATTTTTCACGATTTCTTGATCAAAAGTACATTTTAAATGATTGAAAAAAATAAAGTACTAGCTATTACCCATTCTGTGGTACTAGTACATAAGTTTACCTGACGTCTTAAATTGGAAGTTTTTTTTAAAATAAAAATCCATTGGGCGAAACTGAGAGATATTAAGAGACGTTTCTGATTTTTCATTCATCAGCATTTCTTTAAAATGAGAGAAATTTTACTTTCCAGAATAGGTACATAGGTACGGAATTGGAAAATTGCGAAAATCCTACCAAAATCAGATAAAACTGTTATCCTCTTTGGAAACGCCTTGGGAGGAGAAATTCTGAAGTAACGACAGTAAATTATTTCTCCCAGTTCATATATTAATATGTATAAACCGATTAGAGGTATCTGCCATACTTCATATTCCTTGTGAAGTGGCTTTCCATCATAGAGTACATCGTCACGCTGAGCTAGGTGGTTTTGAAGTCAAGGGTAATGTTTTAAGAAAAAAAGACAATTAGAAAAAAGTCTAATTTCTGAATTAATCCCACTGCGCCAAGGAAATGATCACTTGCATATTTGACCGTACGCCTATGTCCATGCTATAAACGTATTAACCACAGAATAAGTAATAGTACGTTGATTCATTAAAATTAACGCCAAACGCCGATCTTTTATCTCAGAACTAGATTGCTAGCTGTAGAATCATTGCCTTATTAAAATTATTATTTTGTTTAAAATAAAAATTCAGCCAATGAATCTACAGTTTTAAATGTTAATTTATTCTAGCCTCATGCCTTGCAGTCATGCTAAGACAATAATGGATTATATTATCATTGCATAAACATTACTTATACAAAGTGGCATGACGAATAACAAAATTACCTGCTTAACCACAATCTGTTATACATAACTGGGCAGATTAGCATTAGCGATAATTGCTTAACTCGCTGCAACACGCGAAAGGACATTGACCATTTCTCCTGGCATTGACACCTGGAACCCTATTATACAAAACCTGTATCAATCATTGTTTCAGTCTCTATTGTTATGGTTAACTGAACATAATGGTAATAAATGTTGACCGCGACTTCTTCCGCTTGGACTTAAGTTTTTTTGATTCCCGCGGGAACTCTTTAAATTTCCAGGATAAAAAGTCCTATGTCCTATGTCCTTCCCCGGGATAAAAACCTATGCCTGTACCAAATTTCGTTAAAATCGGTTGAATAGATGGACTGCAGACAGATAGACAGACAGACGGACAGACAGACAGACATACTTTCGCATCTATATTATATTTATATGATATTTTTGCTGCGCAATGGTCTCCTTGATTTTTAGAAAAAAAAACTTCTTTTTGCGGGATGCAAACTATATCTGTAACGAATATTTCGGTATCATCTATACTAATATTACAAATGCGAAAGTATAAATGGATGGATGGATGGATGTATGGATGGATGTTTGTTACACAATCACGCCTAAACGGCTGAACGGATCTAGATGAAATTTGGCACAGATATAGATTATAGTCTGGAATAGCACATAGGCTACTTTTTATCCCGGAAAATTAAAAAGTTCCCGCGGGAAGCAAAAAACCTCAATCCACGCTGACGAAGTCGCGGGCATCAGCTATTGTCTGAATAAAACCCTTACTCTTAATATTAAAACTCCATTTTAGGAGCAAAGATAGTGTCTAAACATAGTTAATAAAGTTTTAAGAATGGACGTTTACTTATCTATGAACATCGAGTAAATCAAGTCATCTTAATAATTATCATAATGAGATCATTTCGCATCCTGTAATATGCTGCAGTTAAACTTTTGTTATACGGAAATTCAATAAATTCCTAAATTTATCAAGACTTATAGAACTTTCGTATTTAAGTACTTACATAATAATATTGTCTATGTGTTTTAGGTAATTGTGTGCATAAATACGTATAATATAATTTGGTCGTAACTACGCGGCCGATTTGTCTACATGTGTCTGGTCTGGTAGTTCATGTAATGCCTTAGGCAATTCGGGAAATACTAGTTTTCAACCTGACTTAACCGTGAATGAATTTAAAAACTGATGCAGATTTATTTCATCCCTCCGGAGAGTCCAAAAAAAGGATTTCTAGGGAGCTATTTCCTTACCTAATTATCCTGGGAGAGTGACTGGGACAGGCGATTTCATCTACGTGGATTTCAAGATTTTAAAAAGTCTTGATATTTAAGTGTCTCAAGGGACTAGTGGCCTAGTGGTGACAACCGATACCAGTTTATTGCGATTGTTAAGCAACGTTAATCCAAGTCGGTAATTGGATGGGTGACCGAATTGGGAGGTTCAAATTAGACTTTTTCATTTTCTCCGTGCCTCGGAGAGCATGTTAAATAGTCGGTCCCCGTTATTATCACTCATCTGATAATAGTCGTTACAAAAACCGAAGAGTTTCAACATTCTTAGTCTAGCCGTAAGCGGAAGGAAGTGGGAACCCATCGCATTATTATCCCGAAATAACTCCTACCATTATGTGATGAATGGAAATGGAAATGGAACCTTCAGTAATGAGGAATACGACGCGAAGACAGAAAAGTCGTGATGGGCTCCTTTCATTTTCGCACGATCCCACAAAATCGCGTTTTATACGTTAGTATGGATTTACGGCCGGTTTCTGAATTGCAAATGTCATGTTGAGTCTGTCTCAAAGACTACTTAAGGACTAATTAAGCAAATTTTTGTTGGGCCGGTTTCTGAATTAAGCATTCAAGCAAAAACAACAATCTCCAACTCTCAAACCTTACACAATATCAATTCAGAAACAAAAATTTGCTTACAAGTCCTTAAGTAGCCTTTGAGACAGACTCAACATGAAATTCTCAATTCAAAAACCGGCCGTTAGTCTATTTCTATTGAGATTCTTGGCCTGCTGTCATGGGCATTCACGAATACAGATTCATAGCAATTTTATACGAATAGTTGTAAAATTGTCTCGCAGTAAAATAGGTTTACTTACTCAGTAATTTTAGAAGCAACTCTACAATATCCGAGACGGTTTCTGATTGTAGGTAATTTACTAGGTGCACACTAAGAGCTTTGGTATATAAGAGCCTTAGAGGTGCCACCTTTACAATAGAGCTGTAAGAGTATGCATACAAGTGATCGTGAAACCGAAATAAAATAAATGAGCCAGCATTAAAATCATATCGTTGAAAGAGTTTCAAGTCGAACATAATTTCGTTGATTTCAAGTAATTACGTCGACTGAATTAAGTATATGAAATTCCAACCAATATAGAAAATTGCTAAAAAAGAACAATAACCTTGACGTTGAGTATTTAGTTACCTCAAAGAAATGACGTGGATTGAAATTGATCAAATTCCAGCAATTTTCGGAAAATCCATAAAACAAACATCGACCTTGACATTGAGCACGCTAGCCTCTATGAGATCGCTTGACCAGCGCACAGCCACCTCCCGCACACTGGCACAGGAGCCAACGAGCACATCCACGCCTCAGTGCACGACGATACGATGCAACGATTGCACGCTCTAAAAGATTTATAGATAAATGCAGTTCCCGGTGAAAATAGATAAATGCCACTGCTCATGTGTTTTCTACACATTTCAATAGACGCAACCGCATTGACCGGACACGAGCGCTGACGGGACGGCCGCGGTTTTTTGTCACGATGGTTCCCCGCGGGATAGTCCTGTGCTTCTGTGTCGTCCTGGCCACGGCTTCTGCTGATACCCTCGGAGCCGGGATGAAGCTCCTCGGAAGGATGTACGACAACTGCGAGAGGTCGCAGGAGATCATCAAGTGCTTCAAGATACAAGCGGTGAAGTTGGTGGATCGTGCCGCCAGGATGGAGACGCTGCCGATCTTCGACGGCGTTTCTTTAGTGCGGAATGCGGAACAAGGCAGAGCATTCCCCTCTTCTGTTCCAGAAGGCGATTTGAATTCTTTGACCTCAGACGAAATTGACAAACTCTTGAATCTGGCGTCATCAAAACTGATGCAGACGCATCGAGTCATACTGTCTCCTAAGAGCATCGGGGTCGACATTGGCCGGTCATTGAACGAGGCGAGGAGCAAACTGAAGAAGATGATGGGTCCAATATTGGCTGGTGTTGCGATCAAGGGGACATTCGTCGCCATGGCGTTCCAGGCAATCGCTCTGATCGCTGGTAAAGCGTTGTTAATCGGTAAGATCGCCCTTCTTTTGTCTGCCATTATTGGACTGAAGAAACTTGTTGCTGGAGGGGAAGCACACGAGAAAACAACGTACGAGATCGTCAAGCATCCTCAGGTATCACAAAGTCATACATACTCGTCATCCCATTATGGAAATGACTTCGACACTACTGGTCCAGGAGGTCACTATAGGCGAAGCGTTGAAGAGGAAGCTGCAGCACAAGACAGAGCATACAGAGCGTATGCCAAAGCGCAGTGAAGAAATAAATCTATTAGAAAATTGCTTACGACTCCCTTTACAAAATAAAACAACGACACGGCATTTCCACTCGTAATTATTACCTCCGAAGCCTCTTTTGGCTACTTCGCACTCGCAAGTAGGAGACAGTGTTTACATAAGTTTATTTAAATCATACGACACTTAATTTATTTTAGACAAGGGTTTATTTAAAATCGTTAAAATAATTTTAAATTACGTTTTGTTAATACGTTTGCATAACCAACATATTTAATCACATGATCAAGTAAATAATCAGTGTATCTAGTTATATGTAAATAGTTTAAGGTTTGTATTTTGTCCGTTGAATGATGTGTATGTAATCAACTGCACCAAATATTGTTAATGAAGTAATTTCTAATAAGAAGTAATATTTTAATTTTCGTGTTAGATTAGTTTAGTTCTGTAATATTTATTTAGGTTAATGTTTATTTTGATAATGATTAGGCTAGTCGACGGGTACTGTGCATTTTCCATTCCTATGATTCCAAATGTCCAATTTTGTAAAAATAGGTTAAGATTAAGGTTATATTTTATTAATCATTTGATATAAATTATAAATTATGGTTATTTAATTAATTAGCGTTGAGTACTTAGAGGTACTGTTAAGTAGATAATGTCAAATTGTTAATTAATTTATTTATATTATATACCGGGTCCTGATACATTTATTTACTATATTTATATATAAAAATTATAATTTGTCGATAAAAGGCAATGTGGTTACGCGAGTACCTTTTATATATTATTTTTGTTTACGTATAATTTTATAATTATTATTTAACAAAATAATGTATTGATATGCTGATAATATGTTATTATTATGTATTTAGTGTTACTATTATTACAGTATAATTACACCTATTTGTATATGATGTATAAATACATAAGTAGATATATATAATTTTATGTAATGCAATGTATTATAAATATAATATCAATAATGTTCTTAGAGAAGACGTGAAGGCGATAAATATTTTTAACCCGGAAATTGTTTTATTTTAAATTGAAATTGGCAATTTTATCGTGGTCAGTATACCTAATTATAATTGGAAATTAGCATGATTGTTTTTATTACTCATTTTTATAAAAAACTGGTTACATTTATGAATGGGGATACATCATTACACTGTACCTTAATTTTAATATTAATTACCGTTTGATAGTGAAAATATATTTAAACTTCTCGGCAAGATTTGGTATTTTTTGGAATTCGGCCTCAGATGGTTGTTAGTCTGGCCATTGCAGGAGAAAAATTCTAGGTTCACTTCATTAGTATTGTGGTATTGTACCGCTCTGAAGTACCGGACTCTACAAGTGGGGTATATTTTATAAAATCAGCCTGGAAACTAAAGAGTTCGGATGATACAGGTACTTACTGGTTAGCTCCTATAATCCCGCCCTGTTAGGCCGTGTAGTGTTCGATAACTCTAGTCTTATATACCAGAGACCTCAAGAAGGTGAACGGAAGCGACTGAGTCGTGAAGTTAGTGTTAGATGACGCACTCTCGACAAAGCCTATTGACAAAAGCAAACTCCAACTCAAACTCTAAACTCATATTTTTTATTCAAATAAGCTTATTAAAAGTGCTTTTGAATCGTCGAGTGAATCTACCACTGGTTTGGAATGCCGCCTGCATGTATCCATCCACTACAGCCCATTAACGTCCCATTGCTGGGCACGGGCCTCCACTCTCATAGGAGAGAGCGTATTAGAGCTTACACCCACCACGCTGCTCCAATGCGGGTTGGCGGGCTTTAACGACTATTATCATGTTAGTGATAATAACCGGGAACGGTGGCTTAACGTGCTCTCCGAGGCACGGGGGTGAAACACCGCCAACTTCCTAACTCCGGGCTAGTACTGAGAATTTCTAGTCAGAAAAATCCAATACTTAACTATGGCCCGACCCGGGAATCGAACCCGGGACCTCGTCGGCTGCAGTCAAACATGCTTACCACTAGACCAACGAGGCAGCAAGCATACATACATAAGTAATGAAAAAACGAGAAGTTTAATTCGCTATAAATGGCAACAGTACGTGAATCTAAGTGGTAGGTACAGTGTGTATCTTGCACTTGTAGCTTGCGATATTCCCCACACCAAACAAATCTTCCAAAATATTTTCAACGTACTTACGTTTCACTCCGACACCGGGGCATCTTCAGGAGATGTTGACTCGACAATGCACGATTGTCTTTAACTTTACAATCGTCCATTTAAGTCCAATGACACTTTTTTTCCCAGCCAGTGGGGCAGTTGGGGCCAAGTCTGGCGAATTATAGCGCAACAAACTTCTAGTTTTTTTTTAAATCCACTACAAGTTAGCCCTTGACTGAAATCTCACCTGATGGTAAGTAATGATGCAGTCTAAGATGGTAGCGGGCTAACCTGTTAGGGGCATGGCAGTTATATTAAACCCATACCCCTATTCGGTTTCTACAGGCATCGTACCGGAACGCTAGATCGCTTGGCGGCACGTCTTTGCCAGTAGGGTGGTAAATGGTAAATGGGTGGTAACTAGCCACGGCCGAAGCTTCCCACCAGGCCAGACCAGGGAAAATTCTGAAATTATAAATTCCCATATTCACCCTGCCGGGGATCGAACCCGGGACCTCCGCACGTTAAGACAACAGCGCTACACACTGCGCCACGGAGGTCGTCAACACGGAGTTCTTCATAATCGTGGACTTCCGCAAAGTAACGCCTGCTTCTATCCAATGGATGCATACGGTTATTAACTCAGTTCTTCTCATGTGGCTAATTACCATTCTCCAGGTAAAACCGTACTGGCACGCAATTTAGCGTTTCGCTACGTTGTCATGTTGAAGTCAATACATTTAATACGGAACGGTATGTCAATAAGCATAATTACCTCGTTATCTTCCTGGGGCCATACTGCCAACGCTTAAAGTAATACTTAAGCAATATTACACAAAATTACAGTTTGATGTCACGTACTTTGATATTCCTAAAATAAGGATTATAATTCTAAAACATGAAAGTCAACAATAATGAACCAATATAGCTCTAAGCGTTGGCAGTATCGCCCCTGGGCAGCGCGTGTTATCGGAACATTTTTAGCCATAACAAAAAGTTGCAATCAATTAAGAAGCAGTATCTGAACGTAAAAGTTCAATGTTTCTGATACGAAATGAAATGATAAAATACTAGCTCATGCCCGCGACTTCGTCCACGTGGTTTAAGTTTTTAGTTATTCCCGCGGGAACTACATAATTTTCCGAGATAAAAAGTAGCCTATGTCACTCTCCAGGTCCTCAACAATACCCATGCCAAAAATCACGTCGATCCGTTGCGCCGTTGAAGCGTGATTGAAGAACAAACCAACAAACCAACAAACCAATAAACCAACAAACAAACTGACTTTCGCATATATAATATTAGTATATGATGGATCACCCTACCAGCGTCCTTGTTTTCTGATATGTTTATCTTACTAATTTAAATGGCTATAAAGCTTGAAATGTTGAAGATTTCAATATAAACATGTTTAATTGGGACAAAATGGGCCTAGGTCCAAAATAAATTATTTTTAGTGATTAAGAAATAGATGACATGCCAAAAGACGTAATATCCTCGTCTCCTGTTATTTTTATGTTTGAGAACCATAATAAATTATCCATTAGATTACTATACCTATTATGTGATTAATGTAAAAAAGTGCGTTGACTTTTGATGACGTCACAATTCAGTATTTTTCGTATACTAAACGCGCATTTTGAATTTAAAAAAAGGACCTGATTTGTCTATTTGTCAATGACAATTATCCAATTCCCTGCTTAACTGCCTTGGATTTGGAATAAAAAAAAACTGAAAGCTGTTGTAATTTCTTTAATATTACACACGGTGCTGCTCGCCAGTTCTTTAAAGTTCTTCCTTCTTTTTTGAACTTTGGCTTGACACTACCGCGTGTCTTGATTTGTAACGACTGCAATTACATTGACCTTTTAGTTGAGGGTCATTATTTTATGCAATGCAAGATAGGGCCTGAGCTTGATGATAATCATGCCGTATGAACAGCGATGATGAGGTTTGAGCCCGCTTACCTAGAAGATGATTATTCACTCTCGATTTGAAAGAAATAGGTCAATAATTATTAGCACAATATTAGAAATGCGCGACTACACTATTTTAGCACACACAAAGAAGCTTAAAAAAATATTCTGCGTTCTGCATTCAAGCATTCTGCATTCAATGCAATTATATTTCTGCATTCAACTCGCCCGCGAACTGTACATATTATACGGCATACTAGCAAAAACTAGAACTAAGGCCATTTTGAGAAAAATCACCCCCACCAGCGACCATTTAGTGGATATTTCATAAAATATATCTAACGAAGAAAAATGCTTTTTCATATTTACCTACCAATTTTGCCCCTGGATATCCAATTAATGTACTTCTTAGAGTACACAAATTTACTTAATTTATTTGGCATGGGTACAGTTAAGCACCTGGAGAGTGACATAAGCTACTTTTTATCCCCGAAAATTAAGGAGTTCCTGCGGGAATCAAAAATCTTATACCACGCGGATGAAGTCGCGAGCATTACTCGTAGCTAGTTGATAATAATAACGAGTGTAATAACACGTTAACACAAGAAAAATCTGCCTATTGCACCAATTAGATTCATCAAGCACCAATCGGGGCAGATCCGTCCAGTTACTCAGCCTAATTCTGTTCCATTGCTGTTGCTATAAGAAAAATATCGAGCAAGCTTGGTGCAATGTTGGAAACACGCAAAATACGCTGAGCATGTATTTCTCTCACGCGATGATCAAGGTCTAGCTCCACTACACGCGCACGGCCTGTAGCTGCAAGTATTATTTGTATGTATCTATACATTATACATATACTATATGTATCTATACATTATACATATACTATATGTATCTATACATTATACATATACTAAGTATATGTATCTATGCGTGAATGAAATTGTATTTTTTTTTCAAAAGAGCAACCGCCGAGTTTCTTCCTGGTTCTTCTCGGTAGGAATGTCATTCCGAACCAGGTAGATTCACTTGACGATTCAAGAGCACTTGTCAAAGTTAATTTGAATAAAAAACATTTGAATTTGAATTGAATTAGAATTTGAAGTTTGAACTAATGAGGTCGTAGGATGGAGTTGGGCTCACTTGACGGAGATGAACTGCGTGACACGGCCCCGTACCCACCACCACTACAGCCCATTAACGTCCCACTGCTGGGCACAGGCCTTAGACCCACCACTCTGCTCCAATGTGGGTTGGCGGGCTTTAACGACTATTATCATGTCAGTGACCGGAACCGAGGGCTTAAAGTGCTCTCCGAGGCACGGGGGTGAAACACCACCAACTTCCTAACTTCAAACTAGTGCTGGGAATTTCTAGTTAGAAAAATCCAATACTTAATTATGGCCCGACCCGGTACTTGAAACCGGGACCTCGTCGGCCACAGTCGAACATGCTACCCACTAGACCACTTACCATCACTTCACCATCAGGTAACATTCGCTTACCATCAGGTGAGATCGCAGTCAAGGGCTAATTTGTAGTGGATAAAAAAATAAACTGACTGCCTCGTTGGTCTAGTGGTTAGCATAGTCGACTGCGGATCATCGAGGTCCTGGGTTCGATTCCCGGTCGGGCATAAAAGTTTGGTATTGGGTTTTTCAATTAAGAAATTCTCAGTGCCATCCCGGAGTTGGAAGTTGGCGGTGTTTCACCCCCGTGCCTCGGAGAGCACGTTAAGCCGTCGGTCCCGGTTATTATCACTAACATGATAATAATCGTTAAAGCCCGCCAACCCGCATTGGAGCAGCGTGGTGGGTCTAAGCTCTAATTCCCGCTCTCCTATGAGAGTGGAGGCCTGTGCCCAGCAGTGGGACGTTAATAGGTTGTAGTGATGATGATGATGAAAAAATAAAACAACTAAAACAACGGCTCCATACATACTTAAACAAATAATATTTACCTCCACGTGCCACGCCGCTCTGCGCATCTCAAGTGGGGCTAGACCTTAAACACTATAACGACAATGGTATTAAAAAAACGATGAAAGCCAAGAGAGTCGCGATCTATGTAGAGGTGGCCGATTATAAAACTGCGCATAGCAGAGATGTGGTAGAGACAAATGGAAACTCGATTGTATTGGATCTATAGGTTGAAGATAATTTATCTTATGATTGATTGGAGTAGAACCGTAGAATCCTGAAAAAGTACCAAATTTTTTATTTGTGTAGGAATTTTGTTTTTTGTTCCAACGGGAACACATCAATATGACTTTAAACGTGGACAGTATGGCCCCAGCAATTCGCCGGAAAAAGTTACTAGCAACTGCTCTCGGCTTCCTTCTTGTAGGAATCTGTCTAGATTTTAAAAGAAAGCTCTGTGCAAAATTTCAGCTTTCTAGGTCCAAGGGCTTGATCTTGGCGTGCGTTGATTGATCAGCCAGTGAGTGAGTCCAGTGATTCAGGATTTTAAGATATTAACCTACCCAACCCTATACTAACCCAATCTATCCATACTCCATACTATTTTTTAATATTATAAATGCGAAAGTGTGTCTGTCTGTCTGCTACGCTTTCACGGCCCATCTGTTCAACCAATTTTGATGAAATTTCGTATACGAATGGTTTGTGTCCCGGGGAAGGACATAGGCTACTTTTTATCTCGCAAAATTAATGATTTCCCGCGGGAATCAAAAACCTAGTCAAAGCCTATCAAAAAAGGTCTAGTCATCGTCTAGTTATAAATATGTATAAAATACTAGATGGATCCCTATGTCCACACCCGGGATACAACCTAGCCCTGTACTAAATTTCATAAAAAGGGATGAGCCGTGAAAGCGTAGCAGACAGACAGACACACTTTCGCATTTATAATATTAGTATAGATTATTATTCCCATTTTTTCTTCACTTTCCCATCGGACAATATCTGCTCGTACATCCGAGTACTGACCGAGTGAGAAATAAGTGAATTAATGGAAGTTTCGAGTTAATCAGAGCGTAAAATCGCATAGGCAATATACCGGCGGCCCCTTTTACACATGAAGTGAAATTTAATAAAAAAGAAATAGATCAGTGGGAATAGATTTACAAGATAAAAAAATAATCATGTCTTTATTACAACAGTAATAATTTCCTTCCTTTATGGCCGATGATAGCTTAATAGTTTCGAAGCCCGGGCTCCTATTCGAGTGGTCGGGGTTCGATCCTCGGGCACGCATATTCACACTTAAAAAATAAAAACCGGCCAAGTGCGAGTCGGACTCGCGCACCGAGGGTTCCGTACAAACCTGTAGTAAGTTTTAAATTATTAAAAATATTTTTATTTTAAATATTTGAGTTGATTGAATGAAAGGTAAATTGCGGTTTACGATTATGACGTATTAAAAAAAACTACTTACTAGATCTCGTTCAAACCCATTTTCGGTGGAAGTTTGCATGGTAATGTACATCATATATTTTTTTTAGTTTTATCATTCTCTTATTTTAGAAGTTACAGGGGGGGGGGACACATTTTACCACTTTGGAAGTGTCTCTCGCGCAAACTATTCAGTTCAGAAAAAAATGATATTACAAACCTCAATATCATTTTTGAAGACCTATCCATAGATACCCAACACGTATGGGTTAGATGAAAAAAAATTTTTGAGTTTCAGTTCTAAGTATGGGGAACCCCCAAAATTTATTGTTTTTTTTCTATTTTTGTAAGAAAATCTTAATGCGGTTCACAGAATACATCTACTTACCAAGTTTCAACAGAATAGTCCTTATAGTTTCGGAAAAAAGTGGCTGTGACATACGGACGGACAGACAGACAGACATAACGAATCTATAAGGGTTCCGTTTTTGCCAAATTTGGCTACGGAACCCTAACAAATAACTCAGAAGAGTTATTCGTTTTTTTACGCCACCACAAGTTAGCCCTTAACTGCGATCTCACCTGATGGTAAGTGATGATGCAGTCTAAGATGGTAGCGGGTTAACCTGTTAGGAGTATGGCAGTTATATTAAACCCATACCCCTATTCAGTTTCTACACGGCATCGTACCAGAACGCAGACGAAGTCGCGGGCATCATCTAGTATGATAATAATCAGAATCAGAAATCATTTATTGCATTATACACATAATCCTATCGTTAGCCTTAACCTCATAAAATCATATCCTAAGAGTTTAAATACTCAAAGTCAAGTCGTATGCGGAAGGACGTGGGAACCCACCGCCAATGAATTCGTGTATATTATCTAAGCCCACCGCATTATTATCCCAAGAAAAAACCTGCCATTATGTGATTAATGGAATAGGGGTCACGACCCTCAGAAATGAGGAATACGACGCAGAGAGACTTCTCATGGATCACTTACAAATAGATGGACAAACACATAATAAAACACAGTTGATTGCGATTACCTGATTTATTAATAAAACTATCAAATGTACAAAATGTATAAAAAAGTAGACAAAAGTATTGATTCAAACGTTTAGTATTTGACAGTGCATTATTGTTTTTGACTACTTGACTAGAAAGACTTTACAGATGCAATATAAAAGACAAGAGTTCAAATGGATGGCAGTATTAGGCTGTTTATAGATGGTGCGATAGCAGCACTAGATATACAGAACGCTAATGGGTGATTAAAATAAGGGTTGTAACGGAGGCGTTCTTAGCGGAAGCAGAAGCGGATGCGGAGGTGAAGGGGTATACCTCCGCAGATACGGAGGTTAACGGAAGCGGAGGCGGAGGTGGATTTCTCCGATCATATCGTACATTATCTGTGGTTTAGGATGCGATTAATCCTACATTTGATTTTTCTAGGATTCTTCTAAGGATAGTTGCCTTTTAGCTTGTTGTAATGGTGTAACTGACGTCACCTGCTTCGATTTGTACCTCTCGCATTGTAAGTTAACGTAAATAAACCTGCGTTACAACTCCGCAAAAACACGGCGGAGGCGAATGCGGAAGCGGAGGTACGATTTCTTGCGGAAGTTCCGCATTTGCGGAGGCGGAGGCGAGGTCCCGTTATAACCTTAATTAAAAGCATAATAGGCTAGTTATAGCAGGTGCCCGATACGCGTGGCTTGTAAGTTTCGTTTCGGTCGTTTATTAAAATTGTATATTGTATTAATTTCAACGCAACGGTAATTTTAAATGAAGCGCATCCGTCGTAAAAATCGAGCGCGTGTTCACCTTGTAGGCGTCATCATGCAATTTTATTGAGCGTCCGAAACGCAGCGGATTAGACGCGTGATTCGACGCGTGATTCGGACGTCTATTACAGCTAGTGCTTAAGGGTTGAAATGCACGGCGCGGTTAAATTGACGGATGGGTGGGACAGTGAAAATTATATTGTGAGCTCTGATTAGACAAATACCTACTGGGCTACTATCGCACTGGCTCTTTTGTAACTTTTCAAGTTGATGTTAAATACGCGTTAATTAACCAATAATATTGTACGGAGATCTTGAATAACGACGTTTTTCTTAAGTGAACCTTCTTACTAAAAGGTAGATTTACGCACATGTTTTTAGGATGTTTTAAGAGTCAAAAAAGGGTCTTGCGGACAAACAACAGTCTGCCTAGCTTATACAGAGTAAGCACACAAGCTCGAAAAGACAAAAAGTAGTTGATGTTTCGCGCAGATATTTTGACATATCCGATCTTGGAAATTCTCTTTAACTTCGAAAGCGACACTGAGCTTCAAGAAAAAAGCTTACGTACTAAAATAACATTTTTAAAAAGTTTTTTATTTTCATTTTTAATACAGTCATCCTCCACTGATAGGAGTCCAGGGATAGTTCCTCCCACTCGTAGCTTTAGTGGCTTCCCTTGGGGAGTTAATGTTTTCGTTTTTGGTTATGAACAATCTTTCTAGCCTGTCTCTGAGCTCGTCGGGGGTTATAGGCGAGATCGTGGATTCTAAGTGGTCAGATTTCTCTTTGTAGTAGTATTGATCGCCATGATCATCACTATGATAGTTATAGATTTTGGGGTCTCGGTAGTAACCTGTAACGTGAAAGCATTTTACTAGGTTGCAATTACATTTGTAAGTTTTTGAGTAAATAAATTACAGATGTAATTGCGGCATTAGATGTAGGGAAAGAGATTTACGGTCAGCGCACGCTGAGTACATTCATAAATTGCTAATGTTCAATATCAAATTTTATTTTAGTTGTGATTTCAATATAAATGAAAATTATTTTAATTCATTATTTATACACAAATGAAAATTACTCGAACGTTTTACTGCTCAGTGTGTGCTAACCCTTAGACTCCATTGAGTGATAGGTTGCGTATTGTTTTTTTTTTATTTTAATAATTGTAAGTTAAGAATTTGTTTTATTAGTAAGTAAATAGTGTCATTAAATTATAAGTTTCCGTTAGATATTAGTTTCTATAAATAAAATTGTAGCCTAGTTGTTTTTATTTTAAGATTTGTTATCCGATTTTATAATAGGATCAATCAAGGAAAAGAAAGTTATCGCGGAAATACTAACATGAAGATTAGCAAAGCTATTAAGAAACCCTTTTACTAATCCATAATTATTTTAGTTATTATTAACAATTTTTATTAGTGAATAATATTATTAATATTAGATTTATATTAACACAATTTCTATAGGTTTTGGTACTCACTAAGTGATTGATATCAAAAAATTTAAGGTTATGTAAATTCGGATGTAGGATTTGATAAGCTACATCTGCATGTGGTTATGGGACCTGCGACCGGAAAAACGATCCAAATTTCAGAAGATCATTATTTAAAATACCTATAAAACAATGTGGAAATCCTGCGAAAATATTTATTTATTAAAATAATCTCTTTTTAAAACGTTATACAAGAAGTTAATAATTATGCCTATGCAAAACTGAGTGAGGAAAAATATTTTCATAAAGATACGGATATCTTATCGATTATTAAGTATGTATCTACATCATTGTAGGTTACTAAGATGTACTATTATTTGTATTGGTTTATTTTATTGAAACATTTTAATAGTTCAACAAGAGTTAGATTTTGCAGCGAGTGCCTTGTCTGAATACTGACACTCAGTAAGGGCTTTAAAGGCACTAGAAACAAAAACTTTTATTGTGAAAAGTTCTATATATCGGGTGATATATAGAACTTTTCACAATAGCGAGCGAAATACAAGATGTACCTAAGAAAAATATTATACCTAAGTACCTTGATTTTTCAAACGTCAAAACGCGTGCTTGTTTAGGCATTTGAATGAAATACTGAATTTAGACGTCGTCAAAATTAGACGCACTTTTTACTTTAAACGATAGTTTAAAATGGTTATTCAACGTAAAACTAACAGAGGACGTAACGATATTACGACTTTCTGGAGATCCCCTATTTAATAGTAACAAAAAAATAATTTATTTCCCTAGTCGTCAAATACTCAATTATTATAGTACAGTGACCAAGGAGATTTTATGTTTTTTAATAAAATAACTTTCGAAATGTAATCAATTAAATTACCTCCTCCAGTATGATAATGGTGATATCCGTTAAAATCACTCGAAGTCGACGACGTTGACGATTCAGGGCTAATATAGTTCTCAAAGAAGCCCTGCTCGCCGGTAAAGTTAAACCCTTTTGTTGTGAACAGCGTCACAGCAAAGAGAGCTATCTTCGCCAATAGAAAAGCCTTTTTGCTTGCCAGTAACACAAGGCCAAGTAGTAAGGGCAGTAACGTAGCTATATGAAATTTGATGCCCAGCAGGAATGGGAGCAGTAAATTGCGTGTTAGCAGGCGACCTGGAAAAAAAGTTAGTCAAAGTCAAAATAAAATTGCCTATTCATATTGGCATTGACGTAGAATTTTAATACTTAACGTCAATAGTCTTTTCATTTATCAAAAACATACAATCTACATGATGCACAGTTATTAAAAAGTAGTACAATAAAGTTTTATGTATCAATTCAAAGTTTTTCATTAATTTAACACTTAATTTAGGTACATCATTTAAAACAGAGCTTTTGTTAGGTACCTACTGCTGCGCTAGGAAACCTATAGTATATAGTTATGATGATAAATTAATTATAAATTACTAGCTGATGCGACTTCGTCTGTGTGGATTAAGGGTTTTTGGTTCCCGTCCAAACTTCCGCATTTATGATATTAGTATAAAGAAAGATTAGATGATAATACGTCCGCGAGGATTGATTTTTTAAATTCTTGCAGGAACTGCGTAATTTTCTGGGATGAAAAGTCAATCTACAAGTTTTACAAAAATCACGTTGTACATATTTTGTACCGTTGTGGCGTGATTAATGGAAAAATGAAACACACTATAGCACTAAAAATAATATGGATGCCTGCTATTTTATAAGTCAGACAGATCATCTTCGTAAATAGATCAGGCATGTCAGGCTTATTTGAAATCAAAATGCTAGTTCGGAGCATTTGCAATAGATGGCATTCAATGTCAAGTCGGGTGAAAGTCAAGGCTGGCGTCGTCGCAATTACTCGCAGCCTTGACTTTCAGCAGAGGAAGTGGTTCTGATGTATTACGGAAGATGGCGTTATGTAGAAATGAATAGCAATCTGATCATAGTTCCTTATATTTCTGTTTTAGTTTATTCTGATTATTAAAGAAATTCTGTTAGAACAAAACTATCAAATTGATTGAATGTTCAACAGTGTAGGTGAATGTTTTCTTAAATTTGGACGTAAGTTTGTATACCACTGTATCTTAGTTTGTGCGAACTCTTGTCAAAACTTTCCTCAAAACTGCTCATAGACTGATTTAGATGCGATTTTCACATTACATAGCTTTAATTAAAAGCAGGCTCTAAGTTATATAACGACAAATTTTAACGATTATAGTATAAACTAGATGTATTTATTTAAAACAAAAAAGCTGTTTTAAAAAATAAAAAAAAAGACGTGTGGCACTCAGAGACTGCCGCGGTAAAGCTATTGCAAAGCATTTTTTATCAACTTGCTATGACTACTTGTGTTGTTGACTTCAAGTTATTGAAAATATAAAGGCGAAATATTTTTATGAAAAGATGATCTTGGTTGCTATGACTACTTGTGTTGTTGACTTCAAGTTGTTGAAAATATAAAGACAAAATAATCTTAAAGAAATGTTTCAATAGTCCGGGTGTCCAAGGGGAATCAAAAAACCTCAACAAATGTTGGATGGTCTTTTTATTTTCCACAACTTGAAGTCAACATCACAAGTAGTCATAGCAACCAAAGTGTTAGGTTTTTTTTCGTTACGGAATTTCTGGATTCGGTCTCCACGCTCAAAGCCCGCGATAGAAGCTATGCAATAGCTTAAAAATGTGGTTTTCGAACTTCCAAGAGCAAGTTATTTGACGTTATGATTTACCATACTTACCTACCACCATTTTGCTAGTTTGGTACTAATTGTCTTACCTGTGGTCAGTTTTCCTAGCTGATACGACCTGTCTTTTACTCGAGGGTCGATCACAAACTCCAGAACTCCATTGGCGAGAGTTGGTCCTATTCTCATCGCCAAACCTGGGTAAACCCTCCCGAGGTCCCAGTGTAACGCACGCTTGGAAATTAGGCCGCTGGCATCCTCTATAATTGATCTGGAAATTTCAATCAAGTAAAAAACATAAAAAATATTGAAAGGGCCATTTTCGAGGATGAAATGACGGATTCGAGATTAGCTATGATATTATTATGAACTCTACAGACAATTCGAATTAAATAAAAACACTAGTTCGGGACAGCCCACGGCTGCCCAATAGAAAAATAGATGACCAAGTGTTTCAGAAATCTTTTTTTTTTATCAACTACAAGTTAGCCCTTGAATGCGATCTCAACTGATGGTAAGTGATGATGCAGTCTGAGATGGTAGCGGGCATACCTGTTAAAGGTATGACAGTTAAATAAAACCCATATTATCCCTAAACGGTTTCTACACGTCATCGTTCCGGAACGCTAAATCGCTTGACGGCAGGGTGTTAACTAGCCACGGCCGTAGCTTCCCACCAGGCAAAACCTTCTCCTCTCTCGCCTGCATCTAGACTGCGTTTCCCAACCAATGAAAAATATTGAAGGTTATTTCAATAGATATTCGAAAATTAAAAAATATTGTAAGTCACATATCATAATTATTTTATGAATGACACTGGTTAAAGTAAATATTATCGTAAGGCTATGGCTATTATAATAATATGTCATGACACCGGTTTGGAAAGCAGGTGGCAAGAAACTCAGTTACTCTTTTTAAAAGGCCTTTTGATCACTCTATTATATTATTACAAGTATTTGTTGATTGAAATGCAGGTAGGTAATACCTATTACTGAGAAGAAACTTACAAAAAAATCCATCCGTCGCCAAGTTATTTACAAAGATATACTTTTATCATTTAAAACTTGGTTTCAACTCTTCAATTTGCTACTGCAAAATAATCCGAATAAAGAATCAAGAAGTACTGGGAATTCAAACTTAACTTAAAAGTTTTGATAAAGCTTAAGTTTATTTACTTGTTTATCTAGATTATAAACATTCAATATACGGCGTGTTCCAGTTATATCTATGGTAGTTTTGTAATAAAAAGGGGTAAATTTGTACCTAAAATCCAAAGGGTCTTTATCCAGAAAACTCCCAATATCCCTCGGCAGTTTCTCATCTCGTACGAACGTGACTCCAGTCGCCAAACTGAACGAATCAGTTTCATCATAGTTGTTAAGCTTGTTCAACAGCTCTTTGCCGAAACACACTCCCACTTCTGACCTATCAGATACACTCAAACACTCATCCAATTGCGATCCATCTACGCTACTCCTTTTGACTTTTCCATCACTTTGCATTTGATGCTGTATAGGTATTATTTCAACAATCACTGATAAAACTATTACTGAAATTAATGAAAGATTACGAATCATTTTGTCGGAATCAAAAATTTTAGCTAATAAGAGATAATTTTCATTTTTGATATATTTTTCAAAGGCACCACTGTTCCCTTCGATTCAGGTATTACGTATACTTTACTGTAACAAAACCTGGTCTGTTTTATAGACTTTTCTTGTTATGTTCGAGTGAACTTTGCCATTGTTTCCGAGGCCAGTCACGGGGTGTTCCCACGTCTGGACTAACGTAAACAATAAGGTGAAAATTTGTGGTATAGTTTGCCATGTTGTGAGAGTGCAATTTACATGATCGATGTTACGGAAGCTTACGCAATCAGGGTACTAAGGAAGCATTGTTTTGTCTTCTATGTTATAAATTGTACGTGTAGTCCGTCTAAAGTGAACCACTTTTATGATGAATGATGAGCACATGAACATAGATATCACACAATTACCATATAAAGGCTATTTACCCACGCGCGATGGAACGGAGACAATGTATGTGTTTGCCCTCAGAGGTTGTTTATTTTATGTTTGTTTGTTAGATGCTGAATTTATGATGCAGTTTACAAGGAGTATGATACATTGATGCAGATTTTCAAACGGTGGGAATGAAGGAAACGGTAATATAATATTATTCTAATATTTTTGTCATTGTGGCTAGTTCTGATGTATAATCTCTAAACTACAATGACAGCAATAAATATATATCCCTTTGTAATAGTTCCTGCGGAGAACTGTCAATTTAGTTTAAATATTGTGTTAAACAAATTTGGCCACAATTTTTACTTTGTTAAAGCTTTAAATGGTGGGCAAAGTCTTCCCTTTCAATCCTTTTATCTTTCCCGGCATAATATTTATCGTCTGCCATAGTCACGCCATTTCGTTTCGTATTCTTGCTCTTCAAACCCTTTTATTGATATCATGGGGTGCATATAAAATAATTAGTTATTAGCCATTTTTGGAGTCAGCCATATTGGATTAAATGAAATGTGTACTATAAAGTAATATAAAATATGTACATAAAATAAATGTGTGTGTATGTGCTTCAACTCAGTCGGTTGGGGATAACTGTTTTAAAATTAAGTTGCAAGATTAGACCGTAACAAACACAGACATTGCAAGTTAAAAAAAGCTTGTAAAAATATTCTCGACACACCCGAAGACTGGCAGCATAATATTATAATCTTCACATAATGTGAATGTGGTAGCATGTCGACCAATCCAAAAAAAACATCAAATAGAAAATTTAATGTAAAACTACTAAATGGGCCTCTTCACGAATTAATGTTATTTTAATAATTTTATAGCTCATTTTTCATATAAAGGCTGTACAAAATATAGTTAGGTATATTCTTAAACTCTAAAATAATAGCCTTCCATTAGGAACAGCGTATAGGCCAAAGACCTGACCATTGTCTAACAACCTGTGTTCTCCCGACCTGACTAAAACTTCATCGATGTTAAATAGATTTTTATCTTTATTTACAAGCTTATAGAGTTAGAATTTGTGTGCTTCAATATTCGGCGTTAAATCCTTTGATATTTGAACAAGGTGAGAAGTGAAAGTCTCCAATACATTATTTTTCTTAAACGTCCGGTTTGCCTTTAGTAAAAGTTTTGTTTCAATGACGTAATGTTTTCTCGTTTTGCATTATGTGTCACTGTATTTACTTCGTTGACTGAATGTTTCGTTTGTAAGGCATGTTGTTTTATAAACATCTGTTGTGAGAGGTCAATAACCTTCACTATTTGAATTTTATTTGACTCTATCGTCTCAAAAAATTGTCCTATCAATCCAGAGACTACAGAGCATGAGTTTAGTTAATAGTTGGTAGTGCTATTTTTATGATTCACTTAATGAAGTCTTAGTATAACTATCTCGTAATACTTAAATCATTTCCCATATCTATAATATAACCAAGTTTTGTAACAGCTGCTAATTTTCATTAAAATTAGTATTCAAAATGTTTTTTCTTAAATCTCAGGTCTGAATTACATCATTAGCATACTAAAAGTGATTTCCAAAATCATATTATATGCATTTACGTGCCGCCTTCATATTACTTGACCTCGTGTGAACATTAGTCATTCCACTTTCACCGCTGTCGCCGGAGGGTTGATGTCTTTTGGAATCTCTTCTGTTTTATGCAACCTCCCCCCCTTTTATCACACAAATTATCACCAACGTCATTTTACTCTCCACAAACTACGTTTTAGTCATTAATACTTCTTATATCAATAATTTTAATGCCTAAAATCGATTGATAACAATTTCATACATATCAGTATATCGCCAGCTCGTTGGTTTTACCAACTGTTTTTGCTCGTCGCTAATTTATCGTAATCTCTTTTCCTGTATTGATAAGGTTGATAATCGTAAATTTGTCGTATTTTCTACCATCATTTGACGTTATCACATATAGCTTGCATGTAGAAATAATTTTTCCTTCCCTAACACTCGCACTGCTTGGTAATAAGACTGATTTTAGATTGTCTTAAATTTATGGATTTTAATGTTTACTTTAAAGGAAAAGCGGACGGATGCAAGCCGGATACAGGGAAGCATGTGAAGAGAAACTTTTGAAATTATTAGGTAAAGGAAGCCGTGGGCGCCTGTGTGACACAAATACTTATGACGTGACATTACGTGACAGTGTCTTACTACATGATGACGTCACGTTTTATTTGCGTTGACCTGTATTGTGTCAGAACTTTCTTTATTTTGAGATTTTTGTGAGTTATGCAAAAATATGTATCAGGGTTGTTTGTAAATTGGGGTGCGAAAAATCCTTACTGTTTTCTTAAGCCATGACTTCATAATAACAACAATAATAGGCCCTAAAAATAATAATTGTAGTCTGTGACCTAGAGCTCCTTTGCACGCGGGCTTAAATCTAACGTTATAATATTAGGTATGAGCATTGAGGAATATCTGTTACTAGATGAAGTCCGCGACTTCGTCCGCGTGGATAAATTTTTAATGATTTCCGCGGGAACTCTTAAATTTTTCCAGGATAAAAAGTAGCCTATGTCCTTCCCTAGGATATAAATTATCCCTGTATCAAATTTCATCAAAATCGGTTGAACAGATGGGTCGTGATAGCGTAACAGACAAACAGACTGACACGCTTTCGCATTTATAATAATATTACTCGTAGTATGGAAGTATGGCTTTAGTATAAAGTTTATACTAAAGCCATACTTCCATAAACGTTTATACTATAAACGATAAACTTTTTTTGTTGTCCGTCAACATTGATGTAAAATTTTAGTACTCATTCTATTTCAATGTCCGTCAAATTAAGGCTGGTCTCATAATAATTATAATTTTTGTTGATGAAATATTTCAATTACACTCTTTAGATCTAAACGAAATTTGTCCCAAAGATAACTTGACGTACTTAGGGCGGTCATCGTCACCCCCATAGGCCTCTTTCAAAAGTAGCGTATCATCGGTTTTTAGCATCCGGTCGATGATAGCCACTCTGGTACCCATAAGCGGGTAGGTCCCAGTTTCCACTAGTACAACTGATTAGCTCAGTTGAACTAGTAGGAATTTTGTATGTCTGTAGTTCAACTGAGGGACGAGTGGCCTTGTTGCGACAACGCATATCAGTCCATTGCGATTGTTAAGAAACGCAACCCAAGTCGGTAACTGGATGGGTGACCGAATTTGGTACTCCGTATTTGGAGTTAGGTTCCTCCATGCCTCGAAGAGCACGTTACGCCGGGTTCCGGTTATTATCACTAACATCTGATTGTTAGAAACCTAAGAGTTGAAATAGTACTCTTATAGTCGAGTTGTATGTGGAAGGACCTGGGAACCCACAGCATTAGTCAATAGTCAATAGTCAATAGTCAATTTATTGGTAAAATTTAGTTTAATAGTCATTTTAAATATAAACTGTACATGTTACAGAAAATATTGTATATAATTATTTAGACTAACAATACCACTTTTTAAATAAAGCATTAAATTGTATCATAACTTATAATTATTATATAATATTGGAATCTAAGAATTCATTGTAGCTATAGAAGGACCTCTCGACAAGCCAGGTCTTCAGTTTACCTTTAAAATTTGTTAAACTGGGTGCATCTCGCAATATTATTCCAAGAAAACTCCTGCCATTATGTGAATAATGGAAACGGGTCACGACCCTCAGCAATGAGGAATACGACGCAGAGAGAGTTCAACTGAACATAAAGAAACCTTATCATGCTGATATTTTTACAATTTGCAGCTGGAAGACCCATACTAAGAAAAGCTTTAAACACTAAGCAATGCTAAGCTATTATATAATTGACGAGTTTTAAGTTGTATGGAAGCAATCGACTTTGGCCGCACAGGATAGTTTAATAATTTACACCACTGTACATAATTTATATACCTACGTACTGAAAGATATTTTAAAAAGAGCCACTGCCGAGTTTCTTGCCGGCTCTTCTCAGCAGAACTGCTTTCCAAATCGGTGGTAGAGTCAAAACGTGACACAACTGCATTCCTAGATGTTATAAATAGGTAGTTTATAAGGGCAAGCAATGCCTATCAACATGAAGACAAAAATTAGTCCTAAAAATTAAAACATTATAATATTATAGTGACAAAAGCCCGTTTCTTCCATTAAGAGACTAGCGCAATCAATCATATTTTATTATAATTCGCACTTGATGTTGATATATTCCTTTCACCAAACTGTTGGATTCGATTCGGACAGTCATACATTCATGCAAATTTATGATGGCAATTTATGTGATAGAAGTAGGCGTTGCTTGGCGGAAGTCCATGATAATGAAAGAAGTAGAACTTTAATTCGCTTTAATCCGCCACAATAAGTAAATCTATGTGGTACAGTGTGTATCTTGCGATATTCACCACACCACACAAATCTTCCAAATTATTCTCAACGTAGGTACGTTTCACTCCGACACCGGAGCATCTTCAGGCGATGTTGACTCGACCATGCTCGATTGTCGAGCACAATTTTTTTACAAAGTTCTACTATTTTCATTGGTCGCAATTTAGTTACGGTGGACAATTCATGATGAGGCGTCATTTTGACAACTTGCTCAGGGGAGAATGCTGTGGCCTTATGAGTGGGAGGTCTAGGGTTCGATCCCTGGAGGGTCAAATTGGGAATTTGTATTTTCTCTCCCACCGAAAATGCAGCCATAGGAAGTTCAGGCTCTCTTCATGGTAAAACTCGACAGGTGGTATGCTCATAAGCCTCATAAAAATCATAAATAACAGGTTCCATGTCGACGGCATGAGATTCTTATGGCACTTTCATATCAATTACGCAACTACGTAGGTATATAATAATACACATCCGTATAGAAATTCGTGCCTTGTAAATATGTAGGTAACGCGCGATTCATTCATAATAATATATTTGAATGAATGATTGCGTATGACTAGGTGCTAAGTAACTACCTATTACTTGTCATCCATACTGATATTATAAATGCGAAATTTTGTCTGTCTGCCTATCTGCTGCGCTTTAACGGCTCATCTTTTCAATCAATATTGATGAAATTTGGTACGGAGTTCCGGGATAAAAAGTATTTAATGTCCTTTTCTAGGATACCACCCGCTACTGTACCAAATTTTATCAAATTTGATTCTTACCGGCTCTTCTCAGTAGAACTGCTTTCCGAATAGGTGGTAGAGTCAAAACATGACGCCACATAAGATATGCCTGTATGTCCTACGTGTAATAAACAAATTGACTATAATAGTACGTAGATGGACGGCGTAACTGCTCAACGGGAAACAACAAATAAATCGCGAGTAATAACTTAATAAAAAGTAGTTTTTTATCGTTTTAATAAGGTAGGTAAGTCCAGATAAACAGTATCATTACAAAATAACTTTTTTTTTAATTACCTGCTGAGGAGTCATATCCGCCATCGCCCAGCTACTTAGAATAACTATCGTGAGTGATAGACATTCATTATTACTATACTAGGGGGAAACTAGTCAAGCAATTCCGACAAAACAAATGAGTTAAAACCGGTGACAGATCAAATCAAATCAAATCAAAATGCTTTTTACTCAAATAAACTTTTACAAGTTCTTTTGAATCGTTAAGTGACTCTACCACTTTAAATACCTACACACTACGACATACTATTATATTTGTAGGTATAGTTCCCAAAAACATATTGAAAAAAAAATCTACGTATTTCAGGTAAATCTGAAACTATCATTGCTAGAAACTTGATACTTGGTATATTTGGTAAGTTCACCAACGACATCTTTTAAAAACATTTTTCTAGCGTCATCCGAACCGAAATTATGAGGGTTCGAAAGTACGAAGAAACGCTTCTAGAAAAGGTAGGTAGTGCCTCGTTCCTTTAGTTCGTCTTGGCGGGGCACTTCCGTGCTACCAGATTGTCACAAAATATATCATTGTCGAATAAGTTTACGAAAATTAAGCTATAGGTAACTTATTGAAGCTATAGGTAGCTTTAAGGGCGAATTTCATAAAAAAATTACTTAAGGAAATGTACAACACTTTCAACAGACTGTTCACATACGATAAAATCTTGTCATGCACATGTATAGACCATGCGGTCTAGGGTGAATCAAGCCTACTTGAAACTAAACGTAGAATAAATCCACCGATAAGGTCTAGCTCCACTAAAGATGTAAGCGCGGCGCGGCACGTAGCGGCAGATATTCTTTGTATTGTATGGAGCTGGATCCACAGCGACGTGGCAAAGAGATGCACTGCGACATAATTTTACAAAAACTACTTGCCGCTACGTGCCGCGCTGTGCCGCGCCTCTGTAGTGGGGCTAGACCTTTACTCTGCAAAATAAAACTAGAAAGTTATTTGTATAGTACAATACACACAAATTTGCACAAAATGACAGAAGTACATTACATACATTATTTAGAATTATTAATTGTTTGGTTACACGTTATTTACGTGATAAGTAATCGTGTTTGACTTGCGATTGTCTTGTAAACGTTAAAATGTCTGATCGTGAGCGATTATGCCGATTAATTATAAGGTATTATGAAGTAATATAATAATTGTAGGTTATTCCACGAATATGTCAAGTTTACTGCAATATATCATTTAATAATTATTCGCTTTCATCTAAAACAAAAACCGACTTCAAAACTAACCTCCGATGACTTAAAAACATTATATATTTTGTTTTTTTTATTTTCTCAAAAAGTGCTTATTCTATTTCGATAAAATGTATATGGGACCACCTCTAAAGTATGATCTACCAAACAAAAAAGATTCATCAAAATTGATTCATAATTGGCGGAATGATCGCGTAGCATACATACAAAAAAACATACAGTCGAATTGAGAACCTCCTCCTTTAATGAAGTCGGTTAAAAACAAGAACACGCCGCAAAAGAGAAATGGATCGACGTGTTCTTTTGTATAGGTTGTATAGGTATAGTTGAGGACCTGTAGATTGACATAGGGAATTTTTATCCAGAAAATTTAGAATTAAAAAAACTTAAACCACGCAAACGACGTCTCAGGCATCAGCTCCTAATTTTTATTTTTTTTACTTTTGTACTTAGATAACATACCCGAAGGGACGTAACAGTTGCCCACTGCGTCTTCCCGGGCTACAAAATTGAAGTGACAATATATTATAAAAACTTAATATACTTACATACACAAAAAAAAAATTGGTACACAGGTAACAAGAACAATGTACCTAATGCCACTGACTACTCTATAAATTAACTAAAATAGTAATAATAATAAGGTTATCGATTTTCAAATAACTTTCATATCCCTTATTAATATGATAAAAAGGTCCACTTCTTACGGACGATTAATTTAATCTATTACAATATATCTCCATTAATATTAGTAGGTCACTATGGTAGAGCGGATCTTGGCTTAGCGGTCCAGTCATTTGCGGTATCTTACGGTAGTTGCTCGAAGGTATGAATTATCTCGTTATGCTGCGAAGTGGGCTGGTGATTATACTTTAAAACAAACACTATACTATGTTAACAGATAGATAGATAAATAATTTATTTGCCCACGAAAACAACAATTTACCAATATTTGCTTACAGAAGCTTCGTTGCTCTCGTTGGTTTGCATGTTCGACTGCGGCCGTCGAGGTCCGGGTTCGAGTCCTGGGTCAGGCCATAATAAAGTATTAGGTTTTTCGGACTACAAATTCTCAGTACTAGCCCGGAGTTAGGAAATCGGCGGTGTTTTACCCCCGTGTATCGGACACCACGTTAAGCCGTCGTCGGTCCTCCATATTATCACTAACATGATAATAGCACGGAATAGTCGTCAAAGCCCGCCAACCCGACTTGGAGCAGCGTGATGGCTCTAAGCTCTTATTCCCTCTCTTCTATGAGAGTGAAAGCCTGTGCCCAGCAGTGGGACGTTAATGAGCTGTTGTGTTTTAAAAAAGTAAGTAAATGTATTGCCTATTACGTTATCGTTCGTGAACAAAATAAGAGTCCTCGCTCAGCACAAAGTCATAGCGCTGGTTTTCAGGAAGAACCTTTAAGTGTCCATAGACGTGTTTCCGACCAGCGAAATATGCTCCCTATAACTAAAAGTGTCTGAGAGGCCCGGGGTCCCAACAAAAGCTGAGTAGCTTACCTGTTTGTTGCATTGGTGTACAATACAAAGTGTTGTTTTTGCATGCTTATTTTAAGTTTATTTCTGTGCAAAAGTGCATCTGATAAATAATTTTATTTTTTCTTTCTTTCTTTCTTTCTTTCTTTCTTTCTTTCTTTCTTTCTTTCTTTCTTTCTTTCTTTCTTTCTTTCTTTCTGAAACACATACGTTAATTAACAAATTGCTGAAAACGGTGATAACCTAGTGGTTTAGACGCCCAGCTTCCTATTCGGGTGGTCACGGGTTAGATCCCCGTTAAATTAAACCCATATCCCTAATCGGCTCTTACACGGCATCGTATCGTAATGCTAAATCGCTTAGTTGTACGTTTTTGTCGGTATAAATTATAAATTCCTAAATTGTCCTTGCCGGGAATCGAACCCGGAACCTCCTACTATAAGACCACAGCACTCGGCTGCGCCAGGGTCGTCAAAAATATCACTTGCTTTAAATGCTGAAGGAAAACATTTGAGGAAACTTGCATGCCGCATAATATCAGCGTAGCGCGGGGCGCCCCATAGGGCGCGTCATTCAGGGTCATAAAAAGGGTCATGGGAATTGGCTAGATTATAGAGGACTTGCTACCACGCCTGTATGCAGACGAGCGTGGGATATTTACTGAGGCATTGGTCTCAAATACACTTGAGACATCAAGGATCGTTATACAAGCCGAGCGCTTAAAAGCACGAATAAACCATAAAATATATATGTACATTTTATTTGTGAAATAAATAAATAAATAAGGATTATGTTAGTTTTCAAGTAGTTTAAGTTTAAATTGTGTAAATTATTGGAATATGTCTGGGAAAAATAGTTTTTTTTTTATTTTATTTTATTAGAGAAGATGTATGGTGCATATATCGAAAGCAAGCAGATATTATGATGATAATTAAGCAGTATCAGTGGTATCAGTAGTAGAGAGAGAGCTCAAAATAAATGACAATGCAAAAAAAATCACAGTCGTGATGATTTTTAGCTTGACTACATCAATTATGAAAATGAAGGTGAAATCGAGACAAAGACGCGGCGATTTTTTTACTGTTAATTTTCTTACGAGTGAAAACAAAACTGCATTACCGCATGATACAGAATCATTGAGTGATGCTAATTGTGCTGTATTCATAGGCGAGGAATCATTCGAGAGTAAAATATTTGAATACTAGCAGATACCCGCGACTTCGTCCACGTGGAATAAGTTTTCCCAAGGGAACTCCTTAATTTTCCGGGATAAAAGTAGCCTATGTTACTCTCCAGGTCTTTGACTATACCCATGCAAAAATCACGTTGATTCGTTGTTCCGTTGCGGCGTGAGTGACAGACATACCAACAAACCAACAAACTAACAAACAAACCCACTTTCTCCTGTATAATATAAGTATGATTAATAATAGGCATTAACATGATTGAAATAAAAAATAAAATTAAAAATTCAGTATCACTATCACTACAGCCTATTAACGTCCCACTGCTGGGCACAGGCCTCCACTCTCTAGCAGCGTGGTGGGTCTAAGCTCTAATTGCCGCTCTAGGAGAGCGGCAATTAGAGCTTAGACCCACCACGCTGCTCCAATGCGGGTTGGCGGGCTTTAACGACTAGTTACTATCATGTTAGTGATAGTAAACCGGGACCGACGGCTTAACGTGCTCTCCGAGGCACGGGGGTGAAATACCGCCACCTTCCAACTCCGGGCTGGCACTGAGAATTTCTTAATTGAAAAACCTAATACCAAACTTAAATAAAAAATAAAAAAATAAAAAATAAAAATAAAAATAAACAATAAAAAATAAAAAATATATTATAAATGCGAAAGTTTGGATGGATGTATGGATGAATCCTGAGTCACAACAACGCGACGGTTACGTACCTAACTTGCCGCATATTACTCGTATGATGACACCTAAATGAATACGTGTTTCAAATTATAATATTATTACTTAAGCAATTCCAGACTAATTTATTATAGGTATAATTATACATTGATACCTGCTAATATTGCAAGTTAAGACACCTACGAGTACACATAATTACGGGAGCAATAGAAAAACTACTAAAAGAGGAATTGTAAAAACTATTATAAGATTCGTTATTATTTTACATAATATAATTAAAAATGGAAGATATTGCGCGCTTGCTTCAGCAAATTAAAGATCAATTTACAGAACAAAAACAGGATTTTCTGGATATAAAAGAAGGAATAACAAATACAATAAACGATCACATTGATAGAAAGTTTTTAGTCATCCAGGAGAAATATATAGAACTAGAGGAAAAATTTATTAGACGAAAAAACATTATTTTCTTCGGCATCGAGGAGGACGAACATTCCTATCAGAATTTAGAAGATAAGATAATAAGTATAGTAAACAGAAATATGAATTTAAATTTTAACAAAAACTGCTTAGAATACGTTGGAAGAATAGGTAAAAAAAGTGAAAACAAGTTAAGACCAGTGACAGTCACCCTTGCTACGGTTGGAAACAAAATTCAAATATTAAAAAAGAAAAAATGCTTTAATGAAACAAAATATTATATAAAAGAAGATTACCCTAAAGAAGTGTTGGAAAAAAGAAGGGAATTAAGAAAAACACTTGAGGAAGAAAGAAAACAAGGCAAAAATGTAATTTTAAAATATGATAAAATAGTAATTTTAAAGAACCAAAAAGATACAACCCAATTAAATATGAATAAAATATGTCCAAGAAACAATGTGTCATCCTACCCGGATGCAAATATTCAGAAAATTGCAAATAAGAATCAAAATAATACCATTTCGTCACGAAAAAATCACAAGAACAAGACAAAGTAGAACATTTAAAAACAAACAGCCCCTCTCAGCCTCCCAAGCCGGCTGGTCACCGAGGGAGTGCTAGACTGAAACCCTCTGTTGGTAGAAATCGTAGAAGCTAAAATGAATAAAGAACAAAGATTAAGAGACTAGGAAACAATATCCAACTGGAGGAGGCCTACGCCTGCAGGCGAACTGAAACTATATTTAGTCAGATACCAATTATACATATAAGCAAAGATAGGATACATTATCAATTACAATGACATTAAAAAAAAAAAAAAAAAAAAAAAAAAAAAAAAAAAAAAAAAAAAAAAAAAAAAAAAAAAAAAAAAACTCAAGCATGCAAAAAAATTTAGTTATTTTATGAATCAAATTGTATAATTTGATTCATAAAAAAATAATAAGTTAACTTCTTTATTTGTAATTTTTCATTTTGAATAAAAATTGTATAATACTCACGTAATTATTGATCGTAAGTTAATAATACTTGTATTGAATGTATCATCCATCATTAAAATAATAAATTGTAAAGTGTTAGTTCATCAAGTGCCTACTTTTAAAATTAGAGTTAAAAGTGATAAATGTATTTAAAGTCATACTGCACTACATAAATTATAATTGAATTACAATGTAAATTACTAATTACAGTAATATTGGGTATAATGATATTATGCATGCAATTAATTAATTTATAAATTACAAACACACAAACAGTCTGAGTTGAAAATTAGTTGTATAGGTACATAATAATAATATAATACTTAGTTAGATAATAATTTATCATGTTAATGCTTAAAATGTAATGTTTGTATTATATGTACTTATATTTTTCAATGTATAACTACTCGATCAAAAGTGGTAATAATCATATAGCCATATAAATGTCATAGATGTTAATACCTAGCTCATACATTAGATATTGCTTTAAAAAAAAAAATGGTTGTTCACTAGCTATTCTATCCATAACATCTATTGTCAATCAATATATTGTGTGGAACCTAAAAATATATTTTGAAAATCATAATAGGTAAAAGTACAAAACTTAATATACAACTAATTTACTATAAATTATTACTTAATTTTTATGTGCGTGTGTTTAATTTAATTTGTAACTTGAAAATTTTAAATGTGTTTCAGTATAATAAAGGCTTTATTTATTTATTTATTTATTTTATGGATGAATGGATGTTTGTTACCCAATCACGCATCAACAGCTTAACGGATCTGGCTGAAATTTAGCACAGAGATAGATTATAGTCTAGAATAGCACATAGGCTACTTTTAATCCCGGAAAATTACAGAGTTCCCGCGGGAACCACAAAACCTCGATCCACGCGTACGAAGTCGTGAGCATCAGCTAGTAAAAAATATTAATAGTAAAATTATTATGTTTTAAAAATAGAGAAAATTATCCTTAAATATACAGAACAAAATCAGATCGCCCCTGCTCGCAGTCTTCTCAGTAATACCCCCTAGAGTGCTTTTGAAAGGCTGAAACCAAAGCTCACATAGGAGATCCTGAATTAAGCGGGCCTATTCGAGATCGAGTGGAGCGAACGGCGGAGGTAGCAAGCGAAGTGAGCCGGCGAACTCCGTAGCGAAACTACTTAATCTGCAACTCAGACTCCGACTATGAATAACTTCCTAATCAATTTCTACGATACATCGTTCGTAAGTGAAAATTGTTCGCATCTATATACCAGAAAGTATTTAGCATTAATCACATGCTTGTCACGGTATAGTTTTTGACTGTCTCAAAGTAACCGAGCTTTCTTTAAAAAATAGATGATGCGCGGAAACGAACACCTTGATGCATCTTTCTGCACCGCCTAGCACTTGCTACTTCTGTAATAAAGGGCCTTTAATGAGTTAAAGCTAAAAATCTATTGAACTTTTCATTATAATAAAATCTAGTTTTACCCGACTCCTCTCAAGCCAACAATATGGAATTAAAATATTTAGAAAAAATATACACCATCATCGCAAAATGGCCAGGCTTACATTTTATGCGAATTAATAAGTGCCAGATCCTAAGTCATTTATCGCGTGGATCAATTTTTGGGACACGATGATAGTTAATTTAGTGTCCGATGACCATAAGCCCAGAGTCTCAAATACAAGCGTTGCACAAACATAGTCTTTACTAATGGTTGTCCTCTCCAATTTGAACTCGCAAGAGATTCAAGGCTTAAATCTAAGATAGATCTAAGTAGATGGCAATTGTCATCCCACCAAAATGAGGTGCGAGAATGCATAGCGAATGATATGAGTGAAACGAATACTCACCATCCTGGCTCTAGAAGCATATTTAAAATGGGCACAGAATGTCCTGAACATCGCATAAAACTACTTTGTTACAATTACTTCTACCATCAAGAACCAGGGGCGTTATTGTGGCAAAATAATTGATACAATGTAACGTTTAACATCAAGTCTGATTAGCTAACACTGTTATGCTAGTGTACAAGGCCCGTTGTCGCATTAAAAATAACTTTAATTCAGCCAATCACAACTATTGAGATTTTATGAATTGTTGGTGCAGCTTTAACGGAAAAGGACTACCAGTAATTAGTAAACCACGACTTAGCTTAAATAGTATTTAGTCCAATTCAGTAAGGAACAGCTCTTTAAATGATCTGTCAGCATGAAGAAGGTTAACTTGCAGCCTTGCTACATTAAGACACTATCTTCGTCGTCGTTTCAATCAATGCACTACCGAATATGGGTACAAGGGACTCCTCAGAGTATGGTTTTGAATGTACAATCGTATGATATAAGCTCCGAATTATTAATGTAACTAACTGTACAATACTCAATAATGTGTCAATAATCATTTCTTTGGCGTCCATCAAACTGCATATGAATGCATTGATGCATCCCTCTTAGCTGCACCCAGTGTACCGTGAAACTAAACGCATATAAACGCTAACTCTGTTCCAGTTTAGAGCACTGTGCCCAATCCACCACGAACGTGCGAACGACAACAAAATGGTGCCAAATTACCTCCTCGTGCTGACCTTGGCAGTGGCCGTGAGCGCCCGAACTGCGACCACAAACCAGAACAAAGTTGAAGGGAGGAGTTCAGAGGACACTTTTGTTGGAGACCTTAAAATTGCGTATGAAACATACAAGGACTGCAGCGGCAGCGACATCGCCAACTGCCTGAAAGTTAAACTGGCCAAAGCTTTGAACAGGATATCGAAGAGCGAGGAAATCTCAATCCTGAGCGGTGTGACGATAACCAAAAACAAGGATGCGGTCCAAAATGTGGAAGTTGAAGAAGCGATTCCGAGAGGTCTTGATGAGAGCTCACTGGACAACCTTATCTTGGACAAAATCGTTGGATTCATGCAATCTCATACCATCCAGGTAATTGATAATGACTTTTTCTTAAGTATACTATAGTTTAGTCAACGATGAAACATATTTGGAACGTTATTTTTATTTTTTTAATAGTTACTGCGGTGTCTGTCTATCTGCTAAGCTTTCACGGTCCACTATTCAACCGATTTTGAAGAAATTTTGTATAGGGATAGGTTATATCCCAGGTTTCCACTTGAATCGAATAAACTTGGTCCTCGCGGACAAAGTCGCGGGCATCATCTAGTATATAATATGACGTCATAATGGCGCATGGTTGGACCTTACAGATGCAATCTGTTATTATTATGTGCATAGTGAGAGATGTGTGTGGATCGTTTTATTCTTATAACAGCTCAGACACAATGTAGCTTAGATGATTACCATTTTTGTGAGGGCTAAGCGATGAAATATTATAGCGATGCTTGGGATGGAACTATAACCTTAGGGCCTGAGCAAACAGGCGAAGTAATGATAAGAAGAGCCTTTTTGATAACTATCAAAACTCAGCTTTATATACAGTTCGCGGGCGAGTTAAATGCAGGGCTAATGTATGGTGACACATACAAAAGCTCTTCATTCAACTCGCGCACATACTATACTTTGATGATGATACATTGACATTGGGTTATTGAAACCTTACAAGAACGCTGTGTGTTGTTACATGTAACCGCCCCTGAGCTTTGAGCCATTTAAGGTCTATGGAGTATTTAGTCATTAAGTCGTTTTACTTAAAATGCTTTAGATAATGTTTAAGATAACAGATAGCTTTCAGAACACATTAGATAGTTCTGCAAATTTTAAATTATGGACCTCCTTCGCTATGTTTGGTGTGAACTTGTCGATCTCGGTTTCTCTACTGGTTTAATTACTATTTCCATCTATATCTGGCATGACAACTCATGACAAGTTTTCTAAAACACACGTTTTCATCTCAATGTACCTATTCTATAATGTGATACATGGGACTTGAGTGCGATATTGATATTATGCTGTCTGTGCCTTTCTCATGGCTAAACAACTGAACCGATTTGCTGAAGATTTCCAAAGAGATTCTGACAGAATTTTTTTTTGTCCACTCAGATTCCGGTTTTTGAAAAACCGAAATTAATTTACGCACAAGGTCGTATATATAACTATTATACAAAGTAGAGTCCAGGATAGATACAGAAAAGAAAGGGAAGTTTTAGCGTTCGTTATAAGAAAATATGTAAGTAATGTAGGTAATATTTTCCAGCTTATTTACTAGACAGGATTTTCTTGTTTGTAGAAAAAGACTGGAAATGAAGAGAAGGTAAGAAAATATTTGACAGCGTGACCTTTCACCTTTGACTTGAACTTTTACTACGCACTCAACCTTAAAGTAAGAGCAACGTTAGAACCAAAGCCAATCAGCTTTACCATTGTGATCATTGAAAAAATATTTTTAAAAGAGCCCAAATCTCTTTTTCTAATATTTATCACAACAATTTTCGTCCATCAAAGGACCAGTTTTGATCTAAATAGTGACTATAATTTGAATGAATTTTTGTCTTGTTCCGGATTCATTTCAGACGACCTCCCTGGCGCAGTGTTGAGCGCTGTCTTAACATGGGAGGTCCCGGTTTCGATTCCCGACAGGGTCAATTTTGGAATCCATAATATATGAATTTTCTCTGGTCTTGTTTGGTGGGAGGCTTCGGCCGTGGCTAATTACCACCCTACCGCCAAAGACGTACCGCTAAGCGACTTCCGGTACGATGCCATGTGGAAACCGATTAGGGGTATAGGTTTATAATAACTACCATACCCCTAACAGGTTAGCCCGCTACCATCTTAGACTGCATCATTACTTACCATCCGGTGAGATCGCAGTTAAGGGCTAACTTTTAGTGGAATAAAAAAAAAACTAAGCTTTTAAGCTTTTGAGGTGTAACTTATTGTAAAGTAATTATAGTCAAATCAATATTTTGCCAATAGGTACTTAGGTGAACTAATACTACGCAAGGGTTTATTCAAGGCAAACCACTAGTTCCTCAATACTACGTTGTCGTACTGCACCAAGGAATGTGTTATGAATGGTTGCATACGCACTAGTAACACTGACATAATAATTACAAGGTTAATGGCGGATTACCAGATACGGCGTCTGTATGTCTTCCTCACCACTATTAGCATTCAAACAGCATTTGCCGTCTGAAGTTACGAGCTAATAGCTTTTTGATTGGATATTATGTCATTAGAACGGTAAATTATTAGATGGACGTGTTTTGAAAACCAATTAAACACACCTAGTATATCATTAGCAGTCTTGTTGATAGTGTTCGATTCTCCTACTATACATTCATTCATGGAATTAGGATTGAAGCAATTACACTTCAGTGGACCCAACTCTCAGAGTTCACGGCATTGAGTGATCTTACTAATATTATAAATGCGAAGGTTTGGATGGATGTATGGATGGATGGATGGATGGATGGATGGATGGATGTATGGATGTTTGTTACTCAATCACGCCCCAACAGCTTAACGGATCTGGCTGAAATTTGGCACGGAGATAGATTATAGTCTGGAATAGCGCATAGGCTACTTTTAATCCCGGAAAATAAAAGAGTTCCCGCGGGAACCTCAAAACCTCGATCCGCGCATACGAAGTCGCGGGCATCAGCTAGTAATTTATAAGTTAAAAAACGTAACATGTAATAATTTGAAGATAACACAGCGATTATCCGTCCCTTATTGCTGTAATTTATACCAAAGCAATTTGTAACATACTACTTAATCCATTTATTTAAATTATTATGACGAAGCTAACCCGTAAGAGTCAGCTAAGTTGGTATGAGATTATATTTTAAGCATAACTTTTATTTCTAATACAAGGTAATATTGTACTCATAAATAAGATGTCTAAAATTCGCCAAAGTCCTGAATTTCTAGAGTAACTTTTCAAAGTATAACGTGACGTAACGTAACGTAAGTTTAGTGTGTAGTATCTGTCATGTCTGTCCTGTGATCAAAACGTAATTTGACATAATATCCATCAAAAATTTGGAGATTAACTTTACGGTTTCTTAACTCCAAAACATAGGTTCTTAACCGGTGAGTGAAAAACATGTGAATATTATATCCATTATAGAGTTGATTCGTCACTTCATAAATTGTGAGTACACTATGCCAAGTGACCTTTCCGCCATAACTGACGCAGCTAAATGGTTTCTTGGATCAAAATTGGGTGTGAATATTGCTCGTATTTCCGTTAATCGAAAACAGAGAAATAGAAAATGCTCATCCACACGTCGCATACCGCACGGCGACGCACCGTGACCGCTTTCACGATCATGTATAATTGCACGCAATTAATTCAATTTTGCCTTTTTTCTGTTACACTCTATTAAGTTTTCTTGCGGTTTTCTTTCGCTAATTACCGATTTATGGATTCGTATTCGTGATTCCGCGTTGACTGACACGCCATTTTAGGAAAAGCTTCGAATGTTAACTGTGTGGTTTTTTTTTAATTAGAGAATAGGCTTGCGCTTGACGACAATCATGCTTAATACAAAGCAATGATGAGGTCTAGGTAACAGCTTGGTGTAACAAATTTCAAATTATTTATTCGTGGAATACGGTACAACGATGTTCTTAAAAAATAGAGGAATCCTAGTATAATACCACAGTGTGGTGTACAAAATGTGTGGTGTAATGTCCTACAATAGCTTACTTAACTATAGACTGAGCCAACTGTGATTATTTCAAAGAAATAGGTCCCCTTTTCACTTCTGGAAGGGGGAATTTCAGCAATTAATTATTCGACGTACCTATGTCTAATCGACCTTAATATATGCCATTTGGTCTTTTAATGTGTTAAATTAGATGGAACTCATCTTGCGTAATAGATTCGAGGTTATGGGACTTTCAAGAGTTTCTTTTTATTTATTAAATTATACTTATGCAAATAAAAGTCTTCATTTATCAACAAAGTTTAATGATTGTATAGCAATTATTGCAAATTTAATATTTCGAAATTTTATCTTACGTTTTGGATTCAAATAGGGTCATGGTTTTTAGAGACTAATTTATTTATTGATAAATAAATGTTTTTATATCGAAATATTATCTTATATTTCTTTATAGTATCTTATTTATATTATAGTATTGATTTTATAAATAATAAATACACACAATATTATATTAAAATGATTATATTTCTAAAAAGTATGACTGTTAAATGGAGGTATAATAAAAAAAAATATTTTTATCAATTTCAGGTTAAATTCCCAACCGGCTCAGATTTCCAACGCGCGTTCGCTGAAGACCGTGGTAGGAGGAAGAAGTTGGCCCCCCTCCTCGCTATCCCCCTCTTAATCGGGGGTATGATGGTCCCCCTGGCCTTCGGAGCCCTGGCTCTGTTAGCTGGAAAGGCCCTCATCGTGTCCAAGCTGGCCCTCGTCCTGGCTGGTATCATCGGTCTGAAGAAACTCCTGTCTTCGAACGGAACTGGTGAAGCCCACGAGGTTGTGGTCTCAGCTGGACACGGAGGTGCTGGGTGGAGCAGGTAAATTTAAACTACTTTTTGTTATGGCCAAGAGATATTTATTATAACTAGTATGATAGTTTTTAAAACATGTAGACGTGTAGATTTAGGCTTCTGTAAATTTCCGTGGAAGCTTTTTAGTTTCTCGGAATGAAAAGTACTAAATTTCATCAGAATCGGATATTACTGAAAATAAATGAACCGTAAAAGCGTAGCAGATAGACAAATGGAGAAACAAACAGACATACTGTCGTATTTGATATATTAGTATGTATGGCTTCAGCCAAAGCCCAAGACAGATCAGAGACTTTAAAAGTCTACTCTCATAATAATCACCAGGGATGTGTAAGAAACTGATTAATACTGATCAACTGATCACTTCATTTTAATAGCCTATCTTGTTGAAAACTTTTCCACCAGAGCTAAGATTAGCGAAGCAATGAAGAAAAACCGGGCAAGTGCGAGTCGGACTCGCGCACGAAGGGTTCCGTACCATTATTAATAAATAATTACCTTTGTTAATGAACCGCAAGACTAACTTTGTTTGTAGAGGTTTATTGTTAATATCAAAAAAACTATGCTAGTTAGAGCATTGGCTATAGTTTTCCTGTAAAATATACGTAAATTCCTATTGACCATAATTATTTCAAATTTTTCGATTGGTAAACTCCGGAGATAAGGGGGGGGGAACGGTATTTTTTTAGACATTTTCCCCGATAAAGCAAAAACTATCATAACTATAAATAATTAAAAATCTGTTTTAGAATGTACAAAGTAAACTCTTTAATATGATACCCCACACAGTACTTTTTAAATAAGAACAAAAATAATTTCCAACTTTTTTTAATTCCAGTGTCTTTGGGCCACTAATATACACAACTATTCCAAATTTCATGTCGATAGCTTCGGTAGTTACTGAAATAATCGAGTGTGACGGACGGACAGACGGACAGACGGACAGACGGACAGACGGACAGACAGACGGAGAAAGTCGCACCATAAGGGTTCCATTTTACCATTTTGGTACGGAACCCTAAAAAAGCATTCCAATTATATTGGTAAATCACACATAATATTTAGGTTGTGAAGATGTTTTAATAGACGCTTTGTAATATTTATTATGGTAATGACTTATAAAATAATATATAACTTTCAGGTCCTTGGATGCCCACGACCTAGCATACAACGCTTACACCCAATAGAAGAAATCGACCCACCAAAATAATTAATAATTTAACGAAATGTTAGAAATTACTAATTTATTAACACAATGTAGGTAATTTATAGTACACAGACCCGCCAACGTGAAAAGTTCTTGTTTTATAATCGTTACATAAAAATAATTCAATGAATAGACTGATAGAATAATTTTGTAGTTCTCACCTTGATACACACGTGAGCAAAAGAGAGTTTTATTCTCGATGGTAAAAAGGGTAAAAACTTGTCTATTGTATCATTCAAAATCTGCGGATTATAAATGGTACGTTAAATTATTCAAATGTTTAATTATTTAAAAGAGGAACATCTAATGAGAACCATAGTATGGTAAGTACAATACGACGTTATTTGGAAAATACTATTTATATATTTATGAAAATATAGTTTTTAAATGTATGACATGGCAAGCAACGGACATTGATTTTGCAAATGGAGGAAACATGATTTTTCTTTCTATTTTAGAGGTACCTCAATACTCAAATACTTTTTATATATTTGGTAGAATTATATACATTTTTTGTAGACGTATAAATATGTAAATATATATGTAAATAATATTTATTTAAAGCGCGAGTCTTTGGAATTTGCTTTAAAATTAATTAGTGTTCTTTTAAAGTTGCTAGATTAAATATGTACATACGTTATGGGCATAAATATATAAATACTTATAAGTATTTATTTATAGTAGTTTTATGTATTTACATGAAAGAGTGAAACAATATTATATTTTATGATAAATATGTGTATCCTATGTTATTGATATTTTTTATTATTTATATACATTTTTGTAAATAAAATATCGCATTCATTTAGTTTATCAATATTTATTATAATCAAAATTATTATTTAACAAAAAATATATTTTGTTTATTTATACTATTTATGTATAATTATAACTACATATATTATTTATATACCTCATTTATTTATGTATTCACATATTTATATTATATGTACCTCATATGATATGTATTTATTTCGTGATATATGTTTAAATTAACAGCTCAGTCAATGTTATGTAAATAAAAAATATAATTTAATATTTATTTCTTTTAATAAATGTTAATATTCAGTCATTTCACTAATTTATTTAACTTATTCAAGATGTTATCAATTAAACTGTTGGAATAAAACGAGCGTTTTATTTTCTAGCACTCTCAAAACTTTAGTCAAAAGGAAAATGTTCATTTTAGGCCTACTCTTGTACACTCTACCATGAATAGAGGAAAATATATAAATTGTATTAAAATATATAATAATTTAGAACAGTAAAGTAAATAACGAGCAAAAAAATAAAAATGTATTTCAAGTTTTCAATACGTTTCCAAGTTGGCAACCTTCATCCATATAGAGAAGGCAGTAGGTTCGAAATGTATCAAATGTCATTTCTGACAGCCACTTTCAAAATAACGTTTTTCTTTTGAAAACGTCAAAAAATATGAATCCGCCATTGTTACCCTCATGTTAAGTGTTGCTTAACTTGAAAAGATTAAATAATTTCGCCACTGAAATTACGACGAATTCGTAGATTTGACCAATTAAAACTAGTCTAGTATTTTATTTTCCTTCATTTCTCTACTTGTATAAGACCAGGCCTACGCCCCATACAAATCTGAACCGTCTTTTTTATGTAAGCAAAAAGCTCTTTATAAAAATAGTATACAAAGCCTTATTGACAGCATGGAGTGCACTTTGCTGAAACTGATACTAATCATAGGCTTTAAAGGCTATGATGTTCACTTTCTTCGAGGAAAAATATTGTAACATCACATTACAATACAATACCATGTTACAATAACGGGTCAAAATAATATATTCAGTGTTCACTCATGTATAATGCAGGTGGATTCGGGTGGCAAATTGTACGAAAAAGGTTACAGACGTGTTCGTGAAATATAAATTAATTACCAGCCGTCACCGGTAACTTGGTCTGCACTAGCAAATGAGTCTGCACGTGCCACTTAGGTAGACATGGCTCAGACTTAATTTACTTACTACCAAAAAAAGAAAGAAATACTTCGACATAAAAACTTGCCACTTTTTTAGCCCTTGACTGCGATCTCAGCTAGTGGTAAGTAATGATGCAGTGTAAGATGGTAGCGGAATATGGGTATGGTAGTTACATTAATCCCATACTGGAACTCTTAATCGCTTATAGTGCGTCTTTGTCGATAGGATCCATCCCAGGGGTTGGATCCCCGGCAGGGTTCATGTGGGAATTTGTAATTTCTGGATTTTCTCCGGTCCGGTCTGGTACCGGCAAAGAAACCGCCAAACGATTAAGCGTTCCGGTACGAAGCCGTGTAGAAACCGAGTAGGGGTATGGGTTCAATCTATACTAATATTATAAAGAAGTAAAGTTTGTGAGTTTGTGACGTTGTAATCTCTGGATCTACTGAACCAATTTTGAAAATTCTGGTACAAATAGAAAGCCACATTATTTGTGAGTACCATAGGCTATATATTAACCCGAGGTTAAAATTAGGGAGTTCCCGTGGGAATTAAAAAAACTTATTCCGCGCGGATGAAGTCGCGTGTATCTGCTAGTATATCATACCCCTCTGTCATGTCCCCCTGGTCATACCCACTAATTCATCAATTATTCAATTCATATGGGGTCATACATACCCCCTAACAGGTTAGCCCGCTACCATCTGAGACTGCATCGTCACTTACCATCAGGTGAGATCGCAGTCAAGGGCTAACTTGTTGTGGAATTTAAAAAAAACTCTCCATGGGAATGCCATTAACTCTTCAAAGGAAGAGGTTCGTTACAACAGCCATTTACGGACGTGGGTTCGAATGTCTATTGAAGGTTGTAATTACCTTTTAGCTACAAAACATTTAAACTTTCTCTCGAAGATCAAAGACCGGTGCTTTGTACTTAAGTTATTGGTTATGAGTTACCTACTGTTTATTTTCGTTCGGAAAGTAATGATTTAAGTACAAGAAAGATAAGCTAACTGTTTCTTTGATAAGGTAACTCCCTCGTCGGTCTAGTGGTTCGCATGTACGATTGCGGCCGACGAGGTCCCGGGTTCAAGTCCCGGGACTTGAACCGGGGACCGTAATTAAGTATTGGGTTTTTCTGATTAGAAATTCTCAGTACTAGCTCGGAGTTAGGGAGTTGGCCGTGTATCACCCCCGTGCCTCGGAGAGCACGTAAAGCCGTCGGTCCCGGTTATAATCAGCAATGAAGCAGCGTGGTGGGTCTAAGCTCTAATTCCCTCTCTCCTATGAGAGTGGAGGCCTGTGTCCAGCAGTGGGACGTTAATGGGCTATAGTGGTGGAACTTCTTGGAAACTTTTCCATTTCATAATTTAAATCTAAGCAAAACTAGCAAGCAACATAAAAACTTTGTGCTAGGCTGCATTAATTTCTTCACCTATGTAACTTTGAAGAACTGGTGGCAGCTGCTTATTTTGACACTATAACGCCTAAGCAATATCCAGCCATGTCCATTACTATTTCCATACCATTAATATTATCCATACTAATATTATAAATGCAAATGTGTGTCTGTGTGTCTTTTAACGGCCCATCTTTTCAACCGATTTTGATGAAATTTGGTATAGGTAGGTAGAGTCAGGTTGTATCCCGAAGAAGGATATGGGATTTATCCTATCCCGGAAAATTAAGAAGTCCCCCTGAGAATAAAAAACCTAATCAATGCGGACGAAGTCGCGGGCATAAATTGCGCCTGCCAGAAGAATGTCGCAAATAATATATATTATCTACTAGATGATGCCCGTGACTTCGTCCGCGTGGATTGATGTTTTTTAATTCCCGCGGGAACTCTTCAATTTTCTGGGATAAAAAGTAGCCTATGTCCTTCCCCGGGATGTAACCTATCTCTGTACTAAATTTCATCAAAATCGGTTGAGTAGTTGGGCCGTGAAAGCGTAGCAGACAGACAGACAGACAGACACATTTTCGCATTTATAATATTACTAGATGATTCCCGCGACTTCGTCTGCGTGGACCAAGATTTTTCGATTCCCGCGGGAACTCTTGAATTTTCCGGGATAAAAAGTAGCCTATGTCCTTCCCCGGGATACAAACTATCCCTGTACCAAATTTCATCAAAATCGGTTGAATAGATGGGCCGTGAAAGCGTAGCAGACAGACAGACAGACAGACAGACACACTTTCGCATTTATAATATTAGTATGGAAGTATGGATTAGTATGGATTTATTTAAGTACTAACTGATTACTATTTAATTAAAGGACCTAAGTCACAATATTATAAATTAATGATTGATAGTTAACCTAATATTAGGTATATCAAAAGTTCTTTAGAAATAATAAAAGCCTCAAACAAAGCTTCTACTAAAGTAAATTATAGTAAACCTTATTTTCAAAACTTCTTCCAAATATGAATCCAAAAGTATCCTTTAAAAATTAAGTAGATGCTCTAAAAATGCCTGACCTAGAAATTCCGGTTGTTGACTTCAACAGAGACGTATACCTACTTTACTGACCAAAAAAAAAGAAACAATGTCTCGCATAATACTAGAGCCGTAAAAAAACGAGGTTACATCACGAAAGCCACTGTGGTCAAGTTCTTTTTATTATTTTTGTGGCTTCTATAGACGGGCTAGTTTTACGGCTATATCTAGTCAAAGTGAAGGGCCTTATTCAATTAAACTTTTACGCGTGCTATCTTTCAATTTATCGTTAAGTGAATGTACTAAATCCAGATTATGTAAGGATAATATTTCTATCCTTTTCTCTCGAGAGACTGTAATCTTAAGAGGAATCTTTCCTCTTAAAATATCTGGATAAGATATAGTAGTTTAATATGGATATGATATAGTTAAATAAGCTGTTAAGTTATAAGCTCATGTGCAATAAAAAGTTAATTTCAGTGATATCGCTTCCAAGTAGTTAGCAGCACTCTGCTACTTAGTTAGGTAAATAAGTCAACGATACTCAAATAGTTTGAGTTTAAAAGTTAAAAATTATAACTGTATTGAAAATGAATATAAGGTATACTGCAAGGTCTTGGAAGATTTGATAGGCGTTAAATGGCTCAAGACCGGAGGTTAAAATTTTCGGGAATCTTGGCTACTTTGGATAATTGAAACAACGAAGTAAGTTATATCGTTGCTGCAGAGCAGCTAGTTTTCACATCATTGCTGTTAAAGCATTTTCATATCATTTCTGAGCTAAAAGCGAGATGCAATATTGGTAGCTCGTCTGCGCCTCACTTTGTACAAAGGAAAGCGAAGAGTGTTTTCTAAGAAATAACCAGTTCTATAATACGTAATCGTTACTGGACGCACAATAGCCCAATTCAGAATTGAGTTCCGTGGAACCTATTTTGAGTATTATGCGATTGAAAAAGATTTCGTTAACCTTGACTATTTAACTACACCTTTGGCTTTAAAGTTATGTCTATCCTTTCAACTACATATTTGCACGCCGGATAATTTTGATTTCTACCCACTATGTTGAAGTCGGGCGGGTATAACAACGATAAGCAAAGTTGACGCATCAGACTCGCCCGACTTCAACATAGTGGGTAGAAATCAAAATTATTTTGTACTTTACAATGGGGTTGGAAGTCGGTTTTTTGGAATGAATTTTTATTTTTATCTTTAGTGTCAGGGTTGAGGATTTGGAGTCAGAATTTTTTATGGGACCACCTTGAGAGCTTACTGTAACGACTGATAGAAAAAAAATCAAATCGGTTCAGGAACCACGGAGATACGCACCAACATACATTAAAAAAAAAAAAGAAATATACGCGCCGAATTGAGAACCTCCTCCTTTTTTGGAAAGTCGGTTTTGTTAGTAACTGCTAACTACAGACACAGCACTTCTGCATCAATAGAATTCTTCATAAATAAAAACGTTTTGTAAAGTTTATTTAATCTGTATTGTATCATAATTAAAGTTGTCAAATCGTCATGTATTTTTGAACCACCCACAATTATTATTACTTTTTAATTTCAAGTGTCAACGTTTTGTCACTTGTGAAAAATTCCTTTAATCTTTGTTCGCTCTGTTAAATTACGCAAGTTACGCCTCTTGTGCCACCTAGGATCCAGCGGCTCCCTGCGACTCGCTTACGCCGTCTGTCCCTGGCATCAGAGGCTCGATTGAGTAAGGAAATCGTTATGATATGAGCTTAAAACGTATGGTAACACTAGCTGATGCCCGCGACTACGTCCGCGTTGATTGAGGTTTTTTGATTCCCGCGGGAACTCCTTAGTTTTCCGGGATAAAAGTAGCCTATGTGTTATTCCAGACTATAATCTATCTCTGTGCTAAATTTTATCCAGATCCGTTTAGCCGTTCGGGCGTGATTGAGTAACAAACATCCATACATACATCCCTCCATCCAAACTTTCGCATTTATAATATTTATTATATTATGTTATTTGATTTGATTTGATTTGTAGAAACTAACATCAAACAGCATCTATGACCATTTAAGAAGGTTATAGATGCTGTTTGATGTGCAACTTCGAGCATTTCTTGAAGTTCTCCGAGAACTTCATTTTACGAGCGCTCCGCATTAGCACTCCAATAAAACCTTTACTAGTTAATGAAGCGGATCACAAATTTGACATAAAAAGAAATTGTTTTAATAGGTACTTAACCTAAGTTCATCGTTCCACGCCACAGATACAGTACACATCTAGTTAGAAATCGTAGCAGCTTTTAACACGTTTGTACCAATTAACTTGCAACTGTCTTTCTCACTTCTCACAACAAATACCGCGTCTGATACAACTCGATACTTGACATACGAATTTATTTTAATCCTTTGTTGCAAAATTTCCTACTACTTACGAAGAATCGCTCATCATAGCAATATTATGTCCTTGTATTCTATCACCATCTGCAAACTGTGAATATCATTTTCGGCATAAGTTTCTTTTTGAGTAGAGCAAGTGTTCGCGACAGCTCCTGTTAGTGCGTCATGATGTTGATAAATTACGAGGACACAAATCTTCGTAGTTTATAATCATTTACAATCTGCCATTTTCAACCTTGTCAGTGTATAATACTATATTTTTCATTCGTGGGTCTTTTCTCTGAAGCTAGAACCATCAAATTGATTGGATTTTATCATCCAAATATAATATAGTCCCACCAACTTATCTGTCCCGGTTGCCAAAATTGGAACCAATTTAATGCCTGATTTGCGGTTGATTTGTTTTATTTTTTTTTACTTGTGGGACTATATTTCACAAGTAATAAACTTGATAGGAATGAAAAATTTAGACCGTTTACAATGACTATCAACTACTAATATTTCGAAGGAAACAATGAATTAATGTGCTTCAAGCTTTCAAGTATCTTAACTTATCAGAAGTAGTATACCAAAGAATTATACTATCTAAAATTTTCTGCAAAGCTGCATCTGCGTTGTACCGTGAGATCTCAAACAAAGATAGTGCAACCATTTGAATTTGAATAATCATAAAATTATCTTTGCCCTGGCTTAGGCCTAAGTTCCTACCTACGTAGCATAAATTCAAGTTAAATTAAAAACAAACACAAAATTTATGTATCTGAAATTAACTGAATGTTAAAACGGTATACTCATTTGGCTAATACAATGTTATTAGAAACCATTTGGCTATTAATACTTTATGAAGTTGCATTGTGAAGTTGCATCACAATAGGATTATTTTGTCAGCCAATCCGCACTTGGCCAGCGTGGTGGACTATGCTTCAACCCTTTTCATACTGACAGGAGACTAATGCTCAGTAGTAAGCTGGTAATGGGTTTTCAACTCAGTGAGGAGTATTTAAGGTGGTCAAACATCGAAATAGAATTTACATCAATATTCTCAAACAAGTGATCCAATTATGAACACGTGTGTGACACCGGCCTCAGGCCAGCAGGTTTGTGATGGTCTAGTGATAAGAACGGTTATCAGTGAGTTCAAATACCACATTACGAGCGACTAGCAGATATTAATAGGTTTAACGTTTAAAGGACACTACCACTTTTACAATCCATGACATACATAGCCTGCACATGACTACTGAGCACTGAGGAGACTACCTCTCAGAATAAGAAGGGTTTTGGCCATAGTCCACCACTCTAGCCAAGTGCAAATTGGCAATCTAAAGAACAAATTTATTATTATTATTATTATTTATATTTAAATGTTAGGTAGGACTAATAAAAGCTTATTTACTTTAAATTACTAACTAACTACTAACTTATTACTAACTTAAAATTATGAAATTAATGAAAATAAAACAGTTGGGTTTTCTCAAGAGCATAAAGGCTACTTGTATAAAATCGTTACATTTGGATTATATTGGTACTTGTTTGGCGGTTGGTCATTGTTCATTAATTGTTTTATATAGTAAAAATTGCACGAGCATAATTAATGTGCTAAGTTTATATTTTCTTCTATAGAATAATAGAATAATGCCATATACGCAAAAGAAAATTAAAACGCCTTTATACAAATATTGTTAGGTAACAGTAATTAGCAGCTAGACCAAAATAAATAAACGCAATTTTTTTTGTAGTTTAATGCAAATGAACTAAGTAATTCTATTGTTCACTGTACCGTTAAATAACACTCTACTTTTCTCAGAAAATAAATAAAATTATATACAAACTTATTATATTTTTTTGATGATATAAAATACCACTACTCATTCAATTTTCTGTATAATTAATGAGACTGAATACACTTAGTGGGTACAGTCAAACAGAAAAATAAATCACCGTCGCTGTTTAAGTTTTTGAGAACCTAACAAAACTATTATTATATTTAGTATTTAGTAGCATTAGAATTTCTGGAAGTCTATAGAAATCTCTATCAACTAATAATTATTTTTGCATTTGAATTTTATACGCTCTCAGTAATTACTTAAAACAAAAAGTCTTATTTTAAACAAAGCTATCTTTCAGAATGAAAGAAGTGATATCAATTATAACAATTCTGTAATTGGTAGAAAATGGCTAAAACGTCTACTAACTATACTAATATTATAAAGAGGTCAAGTTTCTGAGTTTGTGAGGTTGTAGGGGGTAATATCTGGATCTAATGAACCGATTTTGAAAATTTCTGGTACCAATAGAAAGCCACATTATTTGTGAGTGTCATAAACTATAATATATTAACCCGAAAAATTAGGGAGTTCCGGTAGGAATTTACAAAACTTATTTTCACGCGGACGAAGAAGTTGACGCGGACGGAAGTCGCGGACGAAGAAGATGACGCGGACGGAAGTCGCGGTCATCTACTAGTTTAGTAATAAACCGATTCCCTGTTCCGTAACTATTATCACGGTTATTATTGTAGCAAAATAAATAAACATCAAAGTTTAAGATCACTTAAGTTCTTGATAGTATTAAGGTAAACCGTTTGTTTTAACCTGTGGTTTTACTACATAGATGGAAAGCGGAGATATACTTTAATAAGGTTCAATGCAGATGTCCATTGTTGCTGTTCGTGTGAAAAAACAACTCTCTATTTTTTATACTCAGGTACTATTACATATAATTTCTTAGTTTTACGGTTAATTATTAGAAATTTGCACCGCACAATCTCTGCTCTTTACAAAATAATAGGCAGTAGTTTTCCCATCAAAACATACACTGTAGTAAGTAATAGTAATGTCTGAGATATCAGAAAATATCAGAATAACAACTAAAATAAGTTATAACAAGTGTGTTCAATATGCTTTTTCCTTAGTATCTTAGTATCTTTGCTATCAAGATCTAGATCTAGGTCTAAGAGCCTAAAATATTGATCAATTTATATAAGCAAGAAATACTTTTTACGTAATCCACCTAATTCACTTTTCCGCAAATGAGCAAGACATAAAAATACTGACCTATACCAAAACTAAAATCACAATACATGTATCACTAATTTATTATTACATCATTATCAAAGCTTTTGCTACGAACAAAAGGCTTGTGACTGAATTAAATTGTATATAGAGCAAAAGTTAGTCAATTTGCAAATCTTATTAGTACCTATTTTCATCAATACAATCATTTCGAAGTCCTTTTAGAGTATCAAAATCATTCAAACACGACATATTATCTCATTCATATGCAACATCCCACGCGTATTAAGCCAAGCCAAATGATCCGTAAAAACGTTAGAAGAATGGATTAGACGCCGAAATCAAGTGCAATGAGACACGTCAAGTGCCCGTATTAACATAAAACAATTTCGTCCGTACCAGTTTAATCGTCCGCCTTTAAGTTCACTTTTCTTGCATCCGCCAGTAGTGGGGTAACTGGCTTAAAACACTCCGCTTATTCATCGGGCTCCACACTTTGTGCTGGCATTTCGTAGGGGTGGCAAATCAACATGAGGCTTTACGCTTTTGTCCTATTTCTTATAGCCGGGGCTCGGGCGATGCCGACCCTGGATAAGGAGGCTAACGACCCTGGGCTGGTTGGAAGCGTCATTGGTGTCGTCAAAGAGTGTGTCGACGGAGATGTGTCCTTGTGCTTAAAGGTGTGTGTGTTTAAAAGTGAATTAAGTGATTCGTGATCAGTATTACCATATTCAAATGCGAACAGCCACGGCTTTGCTTCTCCTGGCAAATTCATTGGCAACTTTTTATTTTTCTAATGTAATCGCAAGTGAAATACTACATTTGTAAGTGAAATAAAAGGATGATGTCAAGCCGTAGCTATTGGCATTAGAAAAGGGTAAATTCCTTGTCCGAAATGTATTCCCGCGATGTCATCGGGACTTTTTTGCTATCTTTAATAGCTCAAGCTACCAGTTTTTAATAGTGATCAATGATATTCCATAAAAGCTTTAAATATTATGGTTATCGGACTGCTAAGAATATTACTCAATGTTGGTAAAAATTGCCGGATAACAATAACTTTTATCATTATTTGAATATGCGCTATCATTTTATTTAAATTATTGTCTTTCTATACCTGTTAAAGACGTTTTATCTTAGGTAATGTTATGTCATATGATAATGTTATGCTAGCATCGTTCATTAAGTCGTTAAACTGAAGTGATAAGATTAGATACTTTTGTGAACACGTTTGGACACTACCACTTTCACAGTAGTATTCATAGTATTTCCTTCTTGATCTTTACTAAATATATATTTTTTTGGTTCCAGGAAAAAGCAATGAAGTATGTGGAGAGCTTATCATCAGCTCGCGAAATGGACTTGGCTGAAGGTGTAACCCTTTTGGGCACTGGATCACCAAGATCCGCAAGGGCTTACGAACCCTTAGCAGATGAGCCAAAGATTAGGGAGGCCCAAGTGGAATCCAGACTCGTGGACTCGGCTGCTGACTTCCTGGAAAACCATGTGATCCAGTTCCGACTTCCCTCATCGGCTGTTGAAGGCATGAAGCGTTCTCTTGAAGAAGGTATGCATATTTCAATTGAAAATATTAAGGGTGTAAATATTTTATATAGGACAGATTTTAATCGCCACTTGTTGTCAGTATAATAATTTAATATAAAAAATTCTTTTTAAAGAACCGACTTCAAACTCCCGCGCCAACTTTACAACAACAAGCACACGCTATACAAAGTACTTATTTTATTGTTGATATTTTAAAAACCGCTCGATCGATTTCGATAAAATTTATATGGGACCACATGGAAAGTATGCCATTTCAAATAAAAAAAGAATCATCCAAATCGGTCTACCCAGTCAAAAGTTCTGAGGTAACAAACATAAAAAAAAAAAAAACATCGAATTTAGAACCTCCTCCTTTTTTTGAAGTCGGTTGAAAATATAGTGTTTAGAAAGAATTCAGGGAAAACTACAAATATTTATGTTAGTAGTTTTCTCAACAAAAAAACAACAGATTTGGGAGAAAACATTTTCTCCCAAATCAGTTTTAATAATATTTTATTTATATTTTTTATAAATATTGAATAACGTACCTACGTTATATACATAAACCTCCCTGAAAGGCGGCTTACGATACTGAAAAAATAATTGGTTTCAGAGAAAATCGTTAACAAACCAACAAACATACTTACACACGAGTCGAATACAGAACCTACTTTTTGAAGTCGGTTGAAAAAAAAATACGTATGCTACAAACTTAATTTACGATATAAAACCAGCCAAGTGCGAGTCGGACTCGCGCACCGAGGGTTCCGTACTCAAGAAGTAGGTATAATTACCTTTGTTAATGAACCGCAAAACTAACTTTGTTTGTAGGGTTTTACTGTTAATATCAAAAAATTACGTTTGTTGTATGGGAGCCCCCCTTTAATATTTACTTTATTGATATTTAATTATTTATTTTGAAAGGTAATATACAAGTTAATATTCTGTGAAAATTTGAACCGTCTACCTGTTACCGTTTTTAATATTGAGCAAAAAAATACGAAAAAAACACGTTTATTGTATGGGGACCCCCCTTAATATATATATATATTTTTAATTTTTAGTATTTGTTGTTATAGCGGCAACGGAAATACATAATTTGTGAAAATTTCAGCTTTCTAGCTATCACGGTCTATGAGATACAGCCTGGAGACAGACTGACAGACAGACAGACAGACAGACAGACAGACAGACAGACAGCGGAGTCTTAGTAATAGGGTCCCGTTTTTACCCTTTGGGTACGGAACCCTAAAAAGGTAAACCTGAATTGAAATACAATACCTTAACTTTCGTTTTTTGGCACGATCGTGAGCTTACATAAGCTTGTTACGAAATAAAAGCAGTGAATAAAATAAAAGAAGTCATTGAAATAAAACTAGTATCATAAAAGAAGAGTCAAAGTAGGTTAGGTGAAACAAAATAAAAGAAATGATTCGGTAATTCACGTTTTGCGTTTCAATGTTAAAGAAATGGAGCAAAACTTTTACTGCGGTTTGGTTAAGTTAGAATGGTTTAAGTTAAAACGGTTTCGAATCGAAATAAGTTTTAGAAACGACACTTTATTTACTTAATACTACGTGATTTGTCGTATGAATTATACCTATTATTATGATTGTAACTTGTACCTAGTATTGATTAAAATATAAACTATTTGCTACGCTTTAAAATACAGATAAATCCTTATCGTTACCGTACGTTCCGCACGTAGTTATTATTAACTAGCGGTCCGCCCCGGCTTCGCCCGTGGTACATATATAGCCAGCACTCTGGGATCACGTACATATCCAACGGTGGAAAAATTTTTGAAATCGGTCCAGTAGTTCCTGAGATTAGCGCGTTCAAACAAACAAACTCTTCAGCTTTATGATATTAGTATAGATTAAAATTGGGTATTGACAACTAGTCAATTCAGCAACTTTTTTTTTCAAAAGTCAAAACCGCGCGCTTGGTATGGGATTTTGTATGAAATTTTGAATGTGACGTCATCAAAGTTTGACGCACTTTTTTACTTTAATCGATAATTTAAAATGGCTATCCAACACAAATCTAGCAGGGGACGTGAATTTTACGACTCTTGGGAGATCTATTATTTAATAATATCACTAAAAATGAATTTATTTCACTAGTAGTAAAATACCCAATTGTTCTCGAGTCATGATGGTAACTTATCAAGTATAAATTACAAATTTAAAACAATCCCCGACATAATATGGAAGTAACAGATTAAGAAAAAAAACCGGCCAAGTGCGAGTCGGACTCGCGCACCGAGGGTTCCGTACAAACCTGTAGTAAGTTTTAAATTATTACAAATTTTTTTTATTTTAAATATTTGAGTTGATTGAATGATAGGTAAATTGCGGTTTACGATTTATGACGTAATAAAAAAAAACTACTTACTAGATCTCGTTCAAAGCAATTTTCGGTGGAAGTTTGCATGGTAATGTACATCATATATTTTTTTTAGTTTTATCATTCTCTTATTTTAGAAGTTACAGGGGGGGGACACACATTTTACCACTTTGGAAGTGTCTCTCGCGCAAACTATTCAGTTTAGAAAAAAATGATATTACAAACCTCAATATCATTTTTGAAGACCTATCCATAGATACCCCACACGTATGGGTTAGATGAAAAAAAATTTTTTGACAGGTCTAAGTATGGGTAACCCCCAAAATTTACTGTTTTTTTCTATTTTTGTAAGAAAATCTTAATGCGATTCACAGAAAACATCTACTTACCAAGTTTCAACAGTATAGTTCTTATAGTTTCGGAAAAAAGTGGCTGTGACATACTGACGGACAGACAGACAGACAGACATGCCCAATCTATAAGGGTTCAGTTTTTGCCAAATTTGGCTACGGAACCCTAAAATGTGCATAACTGCATTGAGTTTTTGTATATTAGCACTTAAATTGTTAGAAAAGGAACTCTAATTTATTTAGAACTCTCACGATTTGACTCACGGTTTATCGCTTAGCTATGCTCTCCCGTTCATTTTCGAATCAATCGGATCTAACCTAACACTTTTACTTTATAATAAATGTTACTCTGTCATAGACTTTGATCTTAGATATTATATGATTTATCTATTTTATCCATTACAAATTAGCCCTTGCCTGCGATCTCACCTATGGTAAGTGATGATGCAGTCTAAGATGGTAGCGGGCTTACCTATTAGGGACATGGCAGTTATATTATTAAACCCATACCCCTAATTGGTTTCTACACGACATCGTACCGGAACGTTAAATCGGCACGTCGTTGCCGGTAAGGTGGTAACTAGCCACGGCCAAAGCCTTCCACCAGGCCTGGCTCAGACAAAATTCAGATATTATAAATTTCCAATTTGAACCTGCCGAGGATCGAACTCGGGACCGCTCAACACTGTGCCAGGGAGTTCGTTAAAATTCCTTGTTTTAAATTAATTTAATGTGGATTCATTTATTTGGCGTAAATTAATAATTTTAAAGGAAATCAATACTTATATTAATTCATATTAATATAATAAATGCGAAAGTATGTCTGTCTTTTACATATCCTCTCCATCCTTTCAACGAGTTTTGGCGAAATTTGGTACAGAGATATCTCTATAAGTGATCGTATCCAGACAGACAGACACTCAAATTTAAGATTAATAAACAAAAATTTGCAACCCACAAACAATCTAGATCCTAGGTAATTCACCATAGGATGTGCGTACCGGTAGGCATAGGTTCAGATAAGTAGCATAAAATATGAAAGCGAACATGTAGAACACACAGGGCTAATTTATTTGAACACAGAAGCGAAACTCTGTAGATAATGGAGATGTATCTATAGTATGTTAAACATTGAAAGTCCATTCATCTAGTGTGAGCTAACTATTAGGCCCATTTCAGTTAACGGTGAACGTCCATCAATATATTATATTATCCATCATTGTCTATCATTATATTATCAATTTTCTAATAGAGCTTTGATTAGAAAATTGATAATATTATTATATTCATTTGATTCTTATATAAAATTAGTATTTATTATTTATAGATTCAAGTACTATTTTAATTTAGATATATTATCATCTATTACCCACATATTTTTATTTCCTTCATCCAAATTTCATTATATTATTATTATGTTGTTATTATGAAATAAACAAGGTTGTCAGTAATTAAATAAGTATTAATAGGAATATTATGATCAGTATAAGTAAATATCTATCAGAATTTTAAGAATAGGTTTGAATTAAATTTCCATTTAATAAAATAAAATCATAATATATTTAGCTTCAAAATTGATAGTAAATTTTACGTAACCACCATTTTAAAATGGTGAAAAACTATGGAATTTTGACTACGTAGTTTCAATCTGTTAACTCATGATGATGAAAGATTACGCCTATGATCGAATTAGGCTCATGCGTTTCAGCTTGCATTACGTTACTTAATTCCATAGGTCTATCAGAGTAGAAGTAGTTAATTATAAACTTGGCGCTCAAAGCTCTAACATCATGTTATTGTATTTCTATTCACAAAATAGCTGATATTTTCATTTAATTCTACGCTACCATTTGAAAATAACATCACAAATGTATATAGGTCACAAACGACCGGCACGATAACTGTAGTCATCGCTTATAATCCTATATACATACCGAAAGCGTTCATTCATAACACCAATACGAAATTCCGTTTTCATACAATCAATATACGAACCACGTGCCTACTATACGTGGTCAACATATTATTACGAATCCGCACTAGGGCATGAAAGTAGTACATTCCTCCTACGGTCATTAGACGCTTCCGTTCAAAGTCCTTTCGAGCTTTCATGACAGAACAGGTTTCCTTGCGAGTCATCGAGAAATCGGCCCATAGTTGGCCACTCCCAGACTGTCTTCTTTTAAAGAAAGTTGATCTGCCACTTCGATGGATGCTGTTATACTTTGTGCAACTAAATTATTGATATGATGTATCGGTCTAGCCAATCGATATGATTATCATTAAGTTTTCGATCATATCTGTACCATTAATGGTCGATTCGGACAAGTTGATTTAGAGTAGAGCCATCATCAATATAATGCAATATAAATTTTATTATTCTGAGAGCTAAGGACTATCAAATGAAACTCAATAAGTTTGCTGTAATTTCAGCATAGATCAAAACAACAGTAATTAATAATAAAAAGAATCAATTTGATATAGCTTGATACTCTGTAATAGTTATGTGTATAAATACGAGTAGATTAATCATCTCTTTAACTAAATTAAAATAAAATGTTAAAAATAAATATATTTGCTCTCATAATCATAAGCTGTGTACCATCAGGAAATGTTAATTTTAATGACATGCTCCAAAGATTCAAACGTTTTCAAAATATTCTGACAATAGATTGATAAAATTTGGCTTACACACTCTCTCAAGTGGATTATACACGGCGTAAAAAAAACTGGTAGCTTATGAATTTGGAATAAAATGTGGGTTATGAAAAACTTTCGATTGAATACTCGCAAATGTGCGCATTTCTCCACATAGTATGGATTCTTTCACGTATTGGGGAAGGTCATTAAGGACAAGTGTTGTTTAAATTAATTTGTTTCGTTTATTTATCATTTACGTGCTATCTGCCTAATTTAAGAGATTTTTGGAGATCAAAATAGTAAATAAATCTCATTTTTTTCGTATCTAATTAGCAAGTATTAGGTTTGATACGAGTAGCATACTATATGATTTATTAATGATCATTTAATTTTTTAACTTTCAGCTCGTGGCAAAAAGAAGAAGCTTAAGCAGCTCATCCCACTCTTAGCCATCGCCAAGCTCAAGATCATGGCACTCATTCCTCTGTTCCTGGGTATCATTGCCTTTGCTGCTGCCAAAGCCGTCCTCTTAGCCAAGATTGCCCTTCTTGTCGCTGGTATTATTGCTTTGAAGAAGCTGCTCGCCAGCAAGCATCATGAGACTAGCTATGAAGTGGTTGCCCATCCGCATCATGAAGAGCACTACGCCAGCAGTGGACATGGTTGGGGAAGGTCAATTGACGAGGCGCAAAACTTAGCCTATTCCGGTCACATCAAATCAGATTGAGGGAAATTAGAGTCACCCAAGGAGCACTCCTAGACCTTATTTATTTACTTAGATATACGAACGACAACTCGAATATAAAACCCGCGTTATGAGTTATTTAGTTGATAGTTTTAAGAATATTTATTGAGTATTTATTAATTGAAGTCCCTTTGTAAGGGATGGTAATGAACGATTAATTGTTGTTTTTGTTTTCCATAAAATTTTCTGAGTTTGTATGATCCTTCTTGTTATACTATATTAGTATATTTTTTCAAACCCTATACGGTATCCGTATTTGTGTATTTTGTTATAAACAAATATTTTATGATACTTGTGGCTATTTATCTTTGTGATCTAGTCCTAGTCCTTTTCTATAAGTTTTTATTCTTATAATATGTTTGGTGTATTATTAATATGTCCTATTGATTTTAGTGTACCTATGATTTTTATCACAATTATCAATCATATATTTCATAAAATATGATGTATATTTTGTAAATATGTACATATATAATTATTTTAAATGTTTATGATTTTAGTGCTGTATATTTTTGCCATGTAATTTTATTTTATTAAGTTTGACCATCCTATTTATCTGATCTATTTTATATTATTCATGTATACCAATATTTTATTTCTCATTCTTAGTTTTCTCACACTTAATATTTTATTCTACTACTTTAATTTATATTTTTTTTAAAACATTGTATTTTTATTTAACATTATATTTTTATTCTATTTATCATTATATTTTCTATCATCATATTTTTATCACATCACTTTTATTATTATAAGTAAGTATTTTATTTATTTATGTATAACAATATATTTTATTAATATCAAATATTATGTCATCCATCGAAAAAACTCGTACAAATAAAGAATTTGAACTAAAACCGTTTGTTTACTTACCAAAGCTATTTCTTCTTTTTCTATTCTAAATACTTCAACAGGTTTCGATAGGTTTTCAAAATTATACATCAACTGCTTTAAGTACCTGTTAAATAAAACACAAAATTATCTATATTTCTATACTAATATTATAAATGCGAAAGTTTGGATGGATGGATGTTTGTTACTCAATCACGCTAGAACGGCTGAATGGATGAAATTTGACACAGATAACTCATAGTCTGGAATAACACATAAGCTACTCCCAGAAAAGGACATTGTTCCGTCCCCATACAAAGTTCGCCTAAGAACCAACCGTCATAAAACATTGATTACTGGGTTCAAATTAATACCTTTTTATACTTGAGAGCCGATTAAAACAACGGACACTTGCTAAGAAATTACTTATTACCAAAAATATTTTCAATTTTGAGGATATTTCAGCTTTCACGATCAATCTGCTTGATCAAATAAATGTCATCTTTAACCAATTGTAATACAGCTGTAAACAGTATGTAGATAAGACAAGATTCGCAGTAGTCCGTCAAAAACATTACAGATGGCGTTATTAATAAGGATGCAGGTATCGTCATAGTTCATCGATAACTTCACAGATGGCGTTAGAAATATTAAATTATTGTACTTTCAATAGATGGCGTTGCGAGATTCAGAATACTAGCGCACTTAGCACTTTAAGCTGCTTTTATCTTTTTATCTCAAGCGGTTGTATTGGATATTATTTTAACCTGTAAGTTATTGATCTGTGGTTAATAATCGAGAGACAGAAACGTATAGTAATCAATTGAATACCCATTTATTGACTTTTAATTAATTTGAAGTGTCCGTTGAATTCTAATATTTGGAATAAAGGTTATAAAATAAGCTAAGAATTACTGTATATTTCAAACGTATGTTGATTCTTAGGCGAATTTGGTCAATGTCCTTTAAGAGTTCCCGCGGGAGCCAAAAAACGTCAATCCACGCGGACGAAGTCGCGGGCATCAGCTAGGTATTATAATCATAATTAAATCAAAACTAATCAGTATACCATATTAATAGGTTTAATAGGGCGAATTAATTTAATGAAGTTGTACTTGTCGATTTAACGTCAGCCAAAAATCGCTCTCTTGATGTAGAACTAATTCATTTTCTGGTTCTTGAAAACAGGGGTACTATCAAATCACTACAGTTCTAAATCGCTAAATCTGGTTTAGTATTTTTTTTTCTAATACTATTAGAACTATATAAATTATTGCTGGTAAAGCAACTATTTAGATGATAAGCGTCATACATATGCAAGAAACCCGCCTTATTTGGGCCTAACCTCAATATCATCCCCCTGAAGCTTATCCTCGAGCCGTGTCAGGCGCTGGTCTAATATTGCAAGTGTAGGCCTAAGAGTTAATTTAGCTGTACACGGCAAAGTATCTAAAAAATGTAGGAACGCGGACCCCGCGAAACTTAATGGTAAGTTGAAGAAGAGGAATAAAATGTCATGTCACCGGAAACAGTCCCATCCCATGTTGGAAACGTGATGACTTTCTCTCGGCTTACAATTTGCATTCCTTGAGCAGATGTGATCTCCATATTCTATGGATGCAACGGCAAACATCGTGCGGAGAAGCTTAATTTAAGAGTTCGAAAGTTAACTCATCATCACTTGGTAATAATGCTACAAAAATATTGAAACTAATAATTGATGCCTGCGACCTAGTCCGCGTGGGTTTAGGTAATATCCTGTGGGAAACTCTTTGATTTTCTGGTATGAAAAGTAGTATAATATTAACTTTAATGATGTCCTCCTGAGAAATTCCTACCAAATTTAATAAAAATCGTCTGAAAAGATGGCCCGTAAAAACGTAGCAGACAGACACAGACGTAGTGCCTGTCCATACTAATATCCATACTTATATTATAAAATAATGCGACAGTGTGTCTGTCTGTCCGTCCGTCTGTCTGTCTGCTACGCTTTCACGGCCCATCTATTCAACCGATTTTGACGAAGTTTGGTATAGGGATAGTTATTATCCCGAGGAAGGATATAGGTTACTTTTTATCCCGGAAAATTTGTGAGTTCCCGCGGGAATAAAAAAAAAAGTGTGGTTTCGTGGGACATCAGCTAGGAACGAAGTTCCTTACTACATAAATATTAATTTCAAGTTCTATTTTTAAGTTTTTTAATTTTTTTTTTAAATATATACCTTAACACTTAAGCATTATAGTTTAATTTAGAGTATAGTATATTAATTTATAGTTAAGACCTTTTGTCTTCGTAAAAAAAAATGTTACTCATTTTCGTTACGGACGTCTTTTGCCGGCTAGGGTACCCCTCCGCATCGTCCCGTAAGGAACTTTCGTTCCAAAAACCTTAAGCCACGCGGGCGAAGTCGCGGGCATCATATAGTGTAACTTAAGCTGTCCATTGATATGAAACAATTCGACAATTCGATCGATTTAACATCAAACATACAAAACCTTTAGGAGCATGAAATTTTTTTTTCGTCATCCCATAGCAGCGTTTAGCCGAACCGTATGAAAGATAAATACCTACCAGAGACCCTTGCGCAGCTGCAGACGTCTATTTTTTTATTGAAACCATTTCCTGCTTTCTTTTATATTTATTGAGCCATCCTAACTTATATCAACTAATACGAATAATATTATTGCAATCTGCATAGTAATCGAATAGACTAAGTAGTACGGCTTACTATAAGTATATTAGCATAACCGTTATTGTCGTACACTTGTTGGGACTGGTTTTAATGAGACTTGCTTCAAGGTTTTATAAATATACTCTATATTATGATATTTTAGTGTAATCGGGACTTGCCTGTCTTTGGTACCGTTAATTCTGCTTATATTCTTACTAGCTGATGCCTGCGACTTCGTCCACGTGGATTGAGGTTTTTAGGTTCCCGCAGGAACTCTTTTAACTTTCCGGGATAAAAAGTAGCCCATGTTATTCTATAATTTCATCCAGATCCGTTCTGCCGTTCTGGCGTGATTGAGTGACATACATCCATCCATCCAACCATCCATCCGTACTTCCATCCAAACTTTCGCATTTATAATATTAGTATAGATAACTAACTGATGCCCGCGACTTCATCCGGGTGGATTGAGGTTTTTAGGTTTCCGCGGCAACTTTTTAACTTTCCGGGATAAAAAGTAGCCTATGTGTTATTCGAGACTATAATCTATCTCTGTGCCTTAAGTATATTTAGAGGTGTCATTTTAGTTTAGTTTAGAGATTATGCTGTACAGAATTGGCCACATTATGTCTCCTTAGATACGTTTTCTCGCGTGAATTAACACCAAAAGGAACTGCTCAACGAACGTGCCAAGTCGCTGCGACCCGCATATTTATTCGCTAAGTCACATAACCATCTCTATTTGGCACGCTCACCGTAACCGGAAAAGTGCGTGAGGGTGTCTTCACACATATACGGATTTTTCAAGTAACATGATAATATTATAACCAATGTCGCCCTTGTGATGGACTGACCAAATTAAGTCAGTCATCAGGGAGAAGTGGTATCCACTACTTGCGGCAGCGGCAGATGTGATTTCCCTTACGAGTATCCACTCGTAAGGGAAATCACATCTGCGGCCAAAGCTATTGGTTGCCTGGAAGTGATCGCTATGTAGCGATAAGGCCGCCAAATTGTATACTTACTTTGTTATTAGCTGAGTTTACTGTTGTATAATTTCCTTTGTGGTGTTCAATAAAAGTATATTCATTCAAGCCATTCAATCATTTCGTGAAAACCGTCGATCACTGTAGCGAACAATAACTTGAAGAACCACTGAAACAAACTGCGGGTGCGCAGCCGTCATGCTCTGCCCTACGTCATTGACAAATACGGCAGTACGATACGATTTACGCCACAGTATCAAACAGTTGCTGACCCTTCACGTGGCCTTCGCGTGGATAAGTTTATTTTCTGAGGAGTTTTACCGCGTTACGTTGAATAGCGTCGCTTTCGTCTATCACCTATTATCCTATATAGGACACTTCGCAGCGGGAGCGCCTTGATACAGCTACTGGTAGTAGCCTAGTCTTGAGAACCACTTTCCAGTGTACGCTTAATCCGTACCATGGTACGCGCTTTTCGTTAACATTTAAATACACGTACGCTCAAACACGTACACGTAGGCTTGCGTCAATTCTTTGGTAATCAATATTTCATAGCATGTGCATTTTATTTGGACACAATATATAGACACAAAAAATGGGTTCCCGCCGGCATTCAAAAATGAAAAATATATAACTGGAGCCAGTGTTCACTTCACGTTGTCATGCGTTCTAATTCCAATAAAGAATTCTGAAATACTGTCGGCACTATAAAAATTGTAGGTGAGTATTTTTGCAATTCTCGGTTCAATTCAATACGTGATGCCACCTGACCTATGCCACTCAGATTAAAATGCAATAATACAAGGATCATCAAAATCGGTCCACGCTTTTCGAATCAAGATGTCCGGAAGGAACAAACAAACATTTATAGATAGATGTACACAATACATCTGTGCGTTTTTCAGTCTGTCAAAAGAGATGTCGTAATGAATAAACTGACCCGAACAAGTGTGAAGGGACTCCGAAATTTCTATGTCGGTACACTGTATATTTTTTAAAGTACCTAGCAAAAGATGCAATTACTTTACTCAAGCACGTAAATTTTCCAAGACTATTATGGCTTCGAATTGTGAATTCTTCATCAAATATCAAATAAAATGATCAAATAATCGAATATCAAATCAAATCAAATATCAATCAAATAAATATTATAAATGCGAAAGTTTGGATGGATGTCTGGATGGATGTATGGATGGATGTATGGATGGATGTTTGTTACTCAATCACGCCCCAACGGCTGACCGGATCTGGCTGAAAATTGGCACAGAGATAGATTATAGTCTGGAATAGCACATAGGCTACTTTTTATCTCGGAAAATTAAAGAGTTCCCGCGGGAACCGAAAAACCTGAAATGGATGTTTGTTACTCAATCACGCCAGAACGGCTGAACGGATCTGGATGAAATTTGGCACAGAGATAGATTATAGTCTGGAGTAACACATAGGCTACTTTTTATTCCGGAAAACTAAGGAGTTCCCGCGGGAACCAAAAAACCTCAATCCACGCGCACGTAGTCGCAAGCATCAGCTAGTGAGTTCATAATATGTAATTAGAAGCCAAAAGAAATTGAGTGCATCAAAAACTTTGTATTAAGTTCTCAAAATAATGTTATCCGCTCAAAGCATCAGTCACTCAATCAATCAATATTTTTATTTATTCAATTTAGGTCGACTGTACACTTATTGGCGTTCAAAACTTATATCTTAAAACCAAAATCTACGTGGGCATGATTCGGCCTTCTTTTTTGTCATTCCTATTCAAAACTTTTAATATTAAAAATGCGTTAATAAATAATTGTTCTTAACAAAAATAGCCTGCAAAATATCGTCGTCGTCAACCGATAGACGTCGGCCGCTGGACATAGGTCATAGATAGGGTCTTGCACACGCCATGGTTATGCGGCTCAAGGTCACTGATGATGGAGTGGGCTATGCTGGGAGTATCCCTATGTGATTAAATCAGAAATTAGGAGGTCCGTAAGAGAACCAGTGCCACCGCTCGACGAGTTGCAAAGCTGAAGTGGCAATGGGCGGGCCGAAGAACCGACGGCCCCAATGTGCTGGAGTGGCAACCCTGCATAGGTAAGCGTGGAGTTGGCAGACCCCCACCAGGTGGATGTACGACACCAAAGAACAAATTATGTCTCTGCCAAATTCGTCTCATGCCTTAGGTTAACGCATGGCTGTGACAGCATTATTCCATAGCCTTACGACCTCCCGAGCTCAGTGAGAGATAATTTTTTTTGCGGAATAAAAAAACCCTATGTAGCTGAACCACAGATTTAATAATATAGTTGTTAGAAAGAAAGAAAAAAGACTATTTATTCACACCTTTGTGCCACACATTACATTACCTTATGGTAAATGTTACCCTGGAGCCTCCAGTACTTGAGCATTAAACTCATGCTCACTTGATCATGAGTTTAAAGCCTAGAGGCACCTTGATACCTTGGCGCTTGTCGTGTGTGGCACAACCTGAAAAAAAGCATCAATTCAGCATAATGCTGAATACCTTGCAATATAAATTACAAGAGCATTCAGCGCTGATTTAAGCTGGTGCCCTACACCAGGTGAAGCCACGGCTTCGTAACTATACTAATTATTACTAATCTATTATTCTAGTTATACTTAAAGGCTTTAAGGTAAATTAAAAATAGTATAATATTCTAAGATAAATTATATAAAGAAAGACTAAGATGCGTCATTGGACTACTTCTTATTATAAGATAATTTATAAGTTTAGGTTAAAGTAAAATTACTCATTAGTCTAATTTTGAGGCTAGATTGTAATTTTATTAATGAAAAAAAAAATATTCTAAGGTTAAGTATACTTTGTAACTGTAGCGAAGCAAAACGCTGCTGGATGTGGAGCCTAAAGAAATAAATAGCCCTTTTCATCGTGGGGGACAAAAACGCCATACAGACAATGTCTAATCATAGTTTTCACAAATTAACTATGCACAAAACGTTTAGAAAAGGAGTTTCTTTACGGGGTGTCGAGCGGAATGTTCGTAATGGAGTAAATGAAATTTCTCGTGTTAATTACATTAATTTATTTAATTAAATTCTGTACGCATATTTCCATGGTGAGAATACCAAATTATTTTGTGCACATGAAAGTTTTCTAATACGAAGTAATTTCTATGTTCTGCGCCTACCAAACTGTTGAATTAATTATTGTTATGCAATTAAACTCCCTCGAGAGAGTTTAGGTATTGTAGGTACCTGGGAATGGCCAACAAGCAGCCATACCTTATGTACAGGTTCGGGCAATAAGGGCACTTCTCCAGTGGTCCGTGATGAGCCCTATGGGCATCGCACCAGGGGGGCACCGATGCGTTCTTAAGATATCGCGGAGACTCCCAACATGCGCTGAGGTCGGCCACCAGTGAAACCATATGGCTGTAAGCGTTGGCAGTATGGCCCCAGCCTGGCTGTTCTAGTATCGATTCCAAGCTTGCAAAGTTAGTATACGAGTAGTTAAAAATTCTTTCCATAAAACCGACTTCCAACGCCACTGTAAAGTACAAAATAATTTTGATTTCTACCCACTATGTTGAAGTGGGTCGGGTATAACAAGGAAAAGTTGACGCATCAGACTCGCCCGACTTCAACATAGTGGTTAGAAATCGAAAGCAGTGGCGTTGAAGTTGGTTTTTTGGAAAGAATTTTTATTTTTAACTTTTTAGTGTCAGGATTGAGGATTTGGAGTTAGATTTTTTTATGGGACCACCTCAAAAGCTTACTCTAACGACTGATAGAAAAAAAAAACAAATCGGTTTAGAAACTACGGAGATAGGTATACACCGTCATACATTTAAAAAAAAACGCGCCGAATTGAGAACCTCCTCCTTTTTTGGAAGTCGGTTAAAAAGATTACACTTAGTACTACATCTGTGACACTAGTAATACGTTTTTCGTCGTAATTGCGATCTGTATGCTAAATTATTTCAGCCCGATCCATCCAGTGGTTTGAGCTGTGTGTTGATGTTTTCTGAAATTACCGGAAAGTATAATGATGTTTTACTTGACCACACTTGAACAAAACCTTGTAACTAACTAATCTTTACTGCTAAATTCCTGCAGCATCATAAGTAAAACTTTACGTGATTAACATCTCAATATAAAAATAACTTAAAAGTGTTTATATAAATAAAATGTAATCATTCGCTTAAACAAAGAGAGATCATAGTTAAGTGAAAACAAAAGTCACTGTTAAGTTAGCTAGATAAACGCTTACATACAGCACGCGCAGACAGTCGACTAGACAGTCGCAAAGGTCGCAAAAGTTGATTAGACAATTATTGGGTCTGAAAGTTAGATATTGGTACCGATTCACAAATGTCACATCGCTAAACTAAACTAAATTTTAAACTCGCTTATATAGTTTCTCTATCTCCAAAAGCTATTCTGTATATGCCTCCATCTAAATTTAAAATCGCTAAAATTCTCTCTAAAGCTGAAGTCTAAGTTGAATTGCGAGTGATACCATATACAGAAACAAAAATTGCACAATTTGTCTTTGTTTTTTGCACAATAATCGTAATAATACTTTTTGCGACTAAAATCGAATTAGATGACTTTCTATATGAATAAAATTTATTTTATATTAATAAATTTGATGTTCCTTGCACCACAACGTAATAAACTGCCAAAAAGAGACATTTTGTCAATGCTACTTAGGCAGATTCCTAGTTCCATGATGCTACTATATACTACCTCTATGTTTATTCGTCTGTGGCTCAGTTGTCACTTGCCGATCGTGGACCGTTGTCTTTGGTACATAACTTGTTTGTTTTTATTTCGATTTCGAGTTTTCAAAATCTTTGAATGAATCCCCAAGCCCGTAAAAAAGCGAATTAAAAGCAAATATAACTTCGTAGAGAAATTCCATCCTAAAAATTAAGTTAAAACCTAGGCGTAGAACAATACGCCTCCATGGATGTCCCCGGCCACCCTAATAACTTGGTGGCAAGCGTATGAAAGTAAAAGGCTACTAAAGGAAGCAATTGATACTGCATCGGAAACTATGGCTGTTGCAACGACAGACATCCAAGGAGCTGGATCACCGGCTTTCGTCATCTTCCGTTCTGATTACAAAGTGAAGTCTAGTGTTTGTGAACCATGTATATACCGTTTAATATCCTAACTGATCCCTGAATCTCTTCAAGTCTAGTCTAGGATTAGTTGTCGCGAACATAAAAGTAGATTTACTGAAATATATTAACTAACCTAACCTACAATAAGCGCGAATCTGTCTCGTTTAGCATCTAGTGTCCCAAATAGGTACAGTTTAAGAACCTTTTATCAGTGTAAGACTTATTAATAATAAACCACCTGAGTGGCTTAGAATCATATTAGTTTTATTTGAAAACCCCCGGCATAGACTAGGACTAGGTAAGGAGGAGGTAAATCCTAACCTATCTGATCTGGTTGCACAGATAATGTACAAAGAAGTGCTTGAAGTCTAGTCTACCTAGACCCCAGGCACTCTGCTACAATAATTATGAATAGATAACTAGCTGATGCCCGTGACTATGTCCACATGGATTGAGATTTTTTGGTTCCTGCTACAACTTAATTTTCCGGGATAAAAAGTAGCCTATGTGTCTGTGTAAAGTATGTATATGTGTTTGCAGATTATAATCTATCTCTATGCCAAATTTCACCCAGATCTGTTCAGCCGTTTGGGCGTAAATGAGTAACAAACATCATCCAAACTTTCACATTTATAATATTATAGTATAGATGATTTTACAAGTAATAGCTATATTATAGTTGAGAAGATGTACCTGTAAGTGTGAGATCTATAGAGCGAACTTTGACTTTGCTTAGACTTAAGACACGGTTAAATTGAGATACATTTATGTTACTCACATAAATCCACCTCGTTTTAACTCTAAGTAAAGTCTGAGCCAAGTCAAAGTACACTCTAGATCTCATGTATGTGTCTGTATGATTGGACCTTCGAATTAACCAATTTTGATCAAAATTAGTACATAGGTAGGTAGGCTTACATCCTGGAAATGTAATATTACTAATTTTATCTTGGAACATCAGTTTTCAAGGGTTCACAAGCATCATCTTATTATACCAATATGTTGATTTGAAATGAAAGAACTATGTACCTATACATAACATTGTTATGTATCTAATGTTAATTATATATTGATATTTATTCAATTTTATTTAGGTACCTTGTTATAAAAGAATAAGACAAAAATAAAATTTTAATTAATTTTCTTTTTATTATTTAAAGTATCTATCAATAAATCCTTGTCTAATTATTCTTGCTTATGCAAGGAAATCCACATATTTTTCTTTTCTTCTTGGAGAGACAGCTATGCAAAGCCTTTGATCCAGGACCAGTTGCAGCCAAGAACAGCAGCAGCAGAAGTTGCAGCTTCTATGCCGGGATAACCTTATTAGCCTTATTGGGTAGACTATGTGAAGGCTATGTTTGTGCATTAGCGCAGGGCACTAGTAACAGATGATGATGATGTGTAAATGTGTTTCTTCTGCCTCAGCAGAGCCTCTGCAGCTGTGTTCTGGAGCTTGATATTGAATATGTCATGTCTGTTCAACCAATACTTGTCCGTTAGTCTTGGATTAATTTGCCCCATGAATTAATTGGTTTTCATCAGCACACATGGAACACACAGCTGCAAAATACACAGAATTTTTGTATTTGGTATTTTATGGAAGGAAAGGGTTACTGAAAAACACTTCAACTTGTTTATTTTGTCAGTTCAGTGATAACATGCATATTTGGCCAACGAAGCTAAGTCTCCAAGTCTACTTGAGTGAATTTACACTTGTTTTGTAGATATAACTGAAATACTATGTGTTACCTATTGACTGCATACTAAAATATACCTACTTAATTAACATTATTTACAATATTCTAATTTATGCATATAACATTATGTTGCAGTGGGTGGGGTCCTGATTTAGGCAATCTAAATAATTGAAAAAATTACTCTTCTGTCTAACCCATACCAAAGTGGTAAACTAGTTAGGTACATCTACCACTTAGGTATAGGATTGGGTAGATATAAGTATAGCTAAGTACCTAATACAAAATAGAATCAGCTTATGACTGTATTCTTTTATTGTATGGGTTCCAACTAATGCTAGGTATTAGACATACCACAGAAGAGGCAAACTGCATGAGCTGATTCCCTGTATGGTGTCTTCTCTAGTTTCTACTACAATGCTACAGACCATTGGGTCTGCGTACCTAAACAGTAAGAAAGCAACCCTAATGCTATTACTAAGTCTGTCACAATTTGCATTATGTTATTAACCTTAAGAAACCCTTAGGTATCTTAGGTAGAAACCTAAGATTATGAATATTACAAAATTACCTTTCTCTCATAGCAACCAGAGCTGCAACAACGTATTAGCATGCATTAGCACAGCACGGTAGTAACAGATGATGTGTAATTGTGTTTCTGCAGTCTCAGCAGAGCCCTTGCAGCTGTGTTGTGGAGCTTGAGATTGAATACAAGTCTGTTTAACTTTTAGTCATCTTGAATTAATTAGTTTTCATCAGGACCATCTGCAAAATGCACTGAATTTTTGTATTTGATATTCTATGGAAGGTAAAGGTTACTTGAAAAAACTGCAACTTGTATATTTTGTCAGTTCAGTGAAAACATGCTTATTTGACCGAGACTCCAAGTTTACTTGAGACAATTTGCACTTGTTCTTTAGATATAACTGAAAAACTATGTGCTACCTACTTAATTAACATATTTCATAATATTATGTTGTGTAGTGGGTTTACACAATCTAAATGATTTTAAAAATTTATCTTCTGCCTAACCTTGACTAAAGTAATGTTCCTAAACTAGTTAAATACATCTACCACTTTGTAGTTTGGGTACATAAAGGTATAGCTAAGTAGTACCTAATACAAAAGGAATTAGCTTATTGTATTCTTTTCTACTCTATGGGTTCCAACTACCTAGTACCTACCACAGAAAAGACAAACACTAAACAGCATGGGCTCTTTGTATGGCGTCTTCCCTAGTTTATTTTGGTTTTCTTAGGAAACTCCAGAGCTACAGACCATTGGGTGTGCGTACCTAAACGGTAGGAAAGCAACCCATATGGTGCAACTATGTCCGTCTGGTCACAATTTGCATATTTTACTTATTTACCCTATAAATACTACTAACTCAGATTACAAAATTTACCTTTCTCTTGATAATAACCAGAGCTGCAACAACATATTCTTCCATTTTAATAGCTGTTATAATTTTAAACACTTAGTCATAATCATAATCATAGCCTTCATTGCTGAATAAATATTTTTACAAATATGTTGTTTTTCTTTTTACAAATTTTTTACTGAACTTTTTTTAGTGAACCTTGTCCTGCGACATAGGCCTCCTCCAGAGCCTTCAAGTTCTTCCTCTCCTATGTTGTACTGTGCCACGTAGCACCAGCCACCACTCTTAATCATCCTCCCATCTTTTCCTTTGTCTTCCTTTACACCTTTTCCCACCCCTAGAATACCACTCGGTCACTTCCTTAGTCCATTTTCCACCACTGTCTTTCATCATGAGTCCAGTCCAAAGCCATTTTTGCCTTCTTATATGCTCTGTTACATCCTTCACTTTGTTGTGTTTTTTCATAGTTTTTAGTCTTTCTTTTATATGTTTATCATACTTCTCTCCATACTATGTTGACAAGTTTCTAGTTTCAGCGCGTTTGTTTTGGTAAGTGACCAAGTTTGGCATCCGTAAGTTATACACGGATTCATGTATCAAATACTTTTTGATTTGCACTTACTGGAAGTTCTTTACTTTCATAATTTAGTTTAAAGACCAGTTTCATGTGAATTATTCTTTGGTTAACTTTTTTAGTCATCTTCTTCAACATATTCTATTGCTTTGTTACTGTTGTAGTAATTTGGTCTCCATTTGTCATCAGTTTAGTTTTCTCTGTATTCATAGTCAGACCTAACACAGCACTCTATTTTTCCAGTTGTTGTAACATTAAACACTAAAGTCGATCCAAATGCACCTAGTAATGCATAGAAATTACACTAGAACTAATATAAAAAAATAACTTTTTGTGAAAATTCGTGTATATTTGGCTAAAATCCGCTTCTCTAGACTTAGCGGCCACCTTCCGAGGTCCTGTCTAAAATTAGAGATAATTATTTATTTTTAGTTTGACGTTTCTTAATTTTGACGTTTAGAACGTCGATTAGAATAGCATTTCGCTAAATCATCGCTAAATTGAATAGTTAGAGCTGTCAGATTTAATTTTAGGTTAGACCTGTCAAATAGGTGTTTGTCAGAATAGCAGACGTCTCTAAGTCTATATTAAGCGATTCTAACTTTAGAGAAATGTAGTCTGAATTGGCACCAGTAACAGACTAAAAGTACCCTTTGATTGCAAAAACATAAGCTGAAGATGTATAACATATCTACATGAAATATTAATGAACATAGCGATCTCTTTGCTATATTTTTAAATGGCAAAATAAAACCTGAGGCCCTAGTATTACCTATATCACGTTAGAATAATGAAGTGACTTATACATTATTATTATTATGATGATTCTGAGGCAGAAAAGTAGGTATCCTAGTTTTAAATTGCTTAGTGGTATAGCATTGGTATTTTGAGATGCCTAGACGTCTTTGGACAGCACAGTCTCTTGTCTTAACATTGATCTAATATTTGCGACCAAAGTATTTTTCAAAAGTGTAGGTTTAAAGGAAACACACATAATTGCGCTCATTTGTTAGAGAGACCCCGAAATTCAATTAACTTAATATGCCGTAAGTTCTGGTTTTATGGTTATTTTATGTTCATATTTGTGTTTCGTGGGTTTTTTTAATTTGTTTAATACACAAAATAAATAAATTGAATTGAATTGCATCGAAAAAATGGTGGTCAAGTGAATTATCAAAAATAAAATTGCATCAGGTAACAAATATTAAGTAAACCCGCAGTCGTTGTTCTGCCCTAGTTTAATGTTGTCTGACCGTTGGTGCACTGGCCTGAAGTCTGCGCTGTCCACGAATGGTCAAGATGTCGAAAATTACATAATTGCGCAGTTTGGATTCACTAGACACACACTGTTTCTACTACACTTTCGCTGAATCCGACATGACTTCGAATAGTCTCATAAAATGTCCCGGAATACAAATCGGAAATGAATATTATGGACAAAATTAATGGGATTGGAAAGTGATAGTGTTATAAAATCGAATGTTGCAAATCTGCAGCTAATACTTAACTAGTTAACGTGCTTTGCAAAAAAAATGTAACGAATTTTAGTTCATTTATTAAAAATGTTTAAATAAATAAATAAATGTTTATTGACCAACACAAGCTTAGGCTTATACAATTTAATTACTTAATTAATGTACCTATATGTACCTACCTACTAAGTGCATAGCTCCTCAGACATACCGTAACGCTGATTTTCAGGAAGGGCCCAAGGGCCAAGACGTCACGGACCATCACTCACCCAAAATTAAAAATAAATTGCTCAAAACTAACTAATAATAACAGACTTATTTCCTACCTCCATGGCTAAACCTAACTAAAGGTATCTGTGTATAATCTGTGGTTTGTGGTGATGCTTTTTTAAATGTCACTGTCCACGTTGTCTACGCTATTTGTTTTTTAATAATAAGAAAAATCGTATTCTAAAATTTATACCTTGTTTTCGTGAAATAAGTTATAACAGTATACATAGGTACATATGCAAGATCAGGTGCATTGCTGACTTACTAGGAATTTGAGAAATCCGCCTTTAATGAATAACCATGTAGGAAAACCGCTAACGATAACTCGGGACCCTGTTGCTGGTTTGGTAAATAGATTCTACTGAGAAAAGCCCGCCAACCCGCATTGGAGCAGCGTGGTGGGTCTAAGCTCTAATTCCCTCTCTCCTATGAGAGTGGAGGCCTGTGTCCAGCAGTGGGACGTTAATAGGCTGTAGTGGTGGAGAAAAGCCAACAAGTGTTAAATACGGTTTTCATTGAATTTATATTGGTTGTGGTTTAGTATATGTGCCGCGGAGTAGGGGGAGGGGGGGGGAGGGGAGAGGGAAGGGGTGCGGGAGAAGGGGGTCTACCCCTCCCTCGAAGCCAAACTCGTCGAATCCTAATAGTTTTCGAGATATAAATTTTTTAAATTTATAAATTTTAAGGTTAGTTTTACCAAAATTCAGGCTTAGCTCAGCTTAGTTAGGTGGCAAATGCTTAGTAGTCGGTGGGGGGAACCAGGGGATCCTCTCCTCCTCCTCTCTCACCCCCCACTCGCTTGTTATTTACGTTCAACCCTAACCTAACCTAGTCTTTTGACAAATACATTTTTTTACTATACTAACCCAATAAGCGTTGGTTAAGTCTTTCCGGGCAGTTAAAACGGGAGCTGTGCTCCACTCTGCTCCTGCCGCAGCCTTTGTGGCTACATTTTTTTTATAAATCTGAATATTTATGTTTACCTTACCTTACCTGTTGACAAATGTTGTACCTACTAAACTGCTCTGGTCCCATCACAGCCTTCTATAACAACTGTAAGGATTTCTGAGTGGTCGACTTTCCGGGCGGTAAAAAATAATTAACAGGGTGGGGGAGGGGGAGAGGCAGGGAGCGCGTCCTAGGTGGGTTACCCTAGTCCTACCTAACTCCCTCACACCATTCTTCACACAATTAAGTACAGATTTGCAAGAATTTCGGGAAAAGCAACATCAACATTTTGAGATTTTAAAAATTAATTTTTCGAAAAGTATTACGAATCGACGGAAAATATTTTGGCGTTACGTTTTCTACATTAATACCTTTCTGTAAAAAAAATATGAACCGCCTACTGCGCGGCACATATACTAAACCAGAGCCTTTATAATATTATTATCCATACTTAATATCCATACTAATATTATAAATGCTAAAGTGTGTCTGTCTGTCATTCTGCTACGCTTTCACGGCCCAACTACTCAACCGGTGGTAGTTTGTATCCCTGGGAAGGACATAGGCTACTTTTTATCCCGGAAAATTTAGGAGTTCCCGCGAGAATTTAAAAAAATTCATTCACGCGGACGAAGTCGCGGGCATCATCTAGTTTACAATATATTTGGTTTTGGCTAAATTTTAGGAAAGTATACAAAAAATCGAAGTTAAAGTAAAGGCTAAGTTTTTTCTCAGATCAAAGCGCGTTTGGAACCCTCGCAGGCTTAATTTTAAATCACACCTACAATATAAAATATAAAATAAAATTGCTTTGACTTTTAAATAAGATTTAATCTGAGAATCAAATCTAGGATCTCACTATCTGAGCCAAAGCGTACCGTTGCATTAAGATCGAGAAATCGACAAAATTAAATATCCAAATCACGATTTTTTTAGTCAGACTACTCTTCCAATTACTCATGACAAAGCTACTTATTTATGATTCACGATAAAACGTCGTTACAAGAAAGAGTTGAGTTCTTATTATGCCAAAAAATAAATATCAAATCATGATACAGTAGATGTGAACAAGAGAAACTAAAATACAAAATATGCATATGCATAAAATTGGCAGTTATGTTGCATTTTTTTTATATCTTAGTTTTACTCTTTACTGATGGTCTCCCTTGAAAAAGAACGTGAAGGTGAAGTGATTTTTCTAAAGAAAGGTAACATAGGGCTTTTATTTCACCATATTAATGGTGTATTCCCGACCTAATTTCGGCCTCAGCGGCCAATCTCCAGAGAGATTACACATCTGCGCGGGAGATAAAAATTATAGTGCACAAGTGTGCGTGCAAACGCACACTTTTCGCAGTAATAATTAAAACAGGACGGTGCACTTTTTATTCCTTTAATCTCATAACCCGATGGGACGGAAAATCTTACACAACCGTACCTAGAGTTACTCGTAATAGGTGCAGAACCGACTACTTTACGTGCTCTCCGAGACACGGGGGTGAAACACAGCAATTTTCCTAACTCCGGGCTAGTACTGAAAATTTCTAACCAGAAAAACCCAACACTTAATTATGGCCCGACCCGGGACTTGAACCCGGGATCTCGTCGGCTTCACAACATGATAACTACTAGACCAATGGCCAAACCGTCATCATGGTGATGACGGTTTGTCATCACCATCAAGTAGATAATATGTTAACCACCTTTCATCTATGCGGCCGATTGCTGCCATGTCGATTGATCTAGGTAGATGTCTCAAAAAAAATCTGGTAGAAACCTCAGTATGCAGGGAAGTATTCAAAAATAATGTGAAAATTGAGAATTAAAGCTATTTTTTATTATTATTTTATAATCAGCCTGTAATGAAATTAAAAGTCAAATACTGCTACTGTAATTAAATTTCTTATGATACAATTTTACTTCTTACCTAATTAATCATTATTATAGGTATACACTATACAGGTTGCTCAAATAAATACATATATTTTAAGTTACCTTGTACACAAATATTCAGAAAACTTTTAAACGTTGACTACACAATAAAAATATTTATTACTAGCTGATGCCCGCGACTTCGCGTGGATTTAGGTTTTTTGGTTCCAGCGGGAACTCTTTGATTTTATAATCTATCTCTGTGCCAAATTTCATGCAGATCCGTTCAGCCGTACTGGCGTGATTGAGTAACAAATATCTATCCATCCATACATACATCCATCCATGCAAACTTTCCCATTTATAATATTAGTATAGATGTATAATGATGTGTGAGTGGCCTAGTTGTGACAATGCATAACAGTCGATTGCGGTTAATCAACGTTGACCCAAGTCGGTAACTGGATGGGTGACCGAATTTGGAGATTCAAATTTGGCCTTTTCGTCCCCTCCGTGCCTCGGAGAGCACGTTAAGTCGTCTGTCCCGGCGGTTATCATCACTAACATCTGATAATAATCGTTACAAAAACCTAAGAGTTTAAATACTCATAGTCGAGTCGCATGCGGAAGGACGTGGCTACCCACCGCAATATTATCCCAAGAAAACTCCTTCCATTATTTGATTAATAGAATGGGGTCACGACCCTCAGTAATGAGGAATACGACGCAGAGAGAGCCTTAAAATGAAACAACCTGTATCTGACCTTGTCAGTTTAATTGTGTACGCTCGACACCCTGTGAACGATCCCATAAGTGATGTGAGAATAGAAATCTTTAATAACATGCCTTGTTACGAACAATGACTAAAATTAGAGAGAACTTTTGTTTTGGTGTTCTTTCGGTTAGTTCACATAAATATCTCCTGCGGAGGCTTTGTGCTTTTTCAACCGACTTCAAAAAAAGGAGGAGGTTCTCAATTCGACTGTTTTTTTTTTTAATGTTTGTTACCTCAGAACTTTTGACTGGGTGGACCAATTTGGATGATTCTTTTTTTATTTGAAAGGACATACTTCCCATGTGGTCCCATTTAAATATCGAAATCGGTAGAGTGGTTTTTAAAATATCATAAATAAAATAAGTACTTTGTATAGCGTGTGCTTGTTGTTGTAAAGTTGGCGCGGGAGTTTGAAGTCGGTTGTTTAAAAAGAATTTTTTATATTAAATTATTTTGTTAACTAACACTTAATTGTAATTTAAGGAATGCCACTCATAAGCTCTTTGTTTAACTGGCTTATGCCCGCGACTTCGTCCGCTTGGATTGTGATTTTATGGTTCCCGCGAGAACTCTTTAAAATTTTGCGGGATAAAAAGTAGCCTATTTGTTATTCCAGACTTTAACCTACCTCTGTGCCAATTGTAATCCATATCCGTTAAGAAGTAACAAACCAAACATTCGCAATTATAATATTAGTATAGATATATATTTTACCTAAATTGTTATATTTTTGTGTAGGTATATCTTTTCTAATCACGGGTTGACGCTGTTATCGTCTACCGGCAAAGACGTGCCGCCAAGCAATTTAGCGTTCCGGTACGATGCCGTGTAGAAACCGAATAGGGGTGTGGGTATATTATAACTGCCATGCTCCTAACAGGTTAGCCTGCTACCATCTTAGACTGCCCCTAACAGGTTAGCCCACTACCATATTAGACTGCATCCATCATCACTTACCATCAGGTGAGATCGCAGTCAAGGGCTAATTTGTAGTGGATAAAAAGAAACGAACCTTGGACTTCCTACTTAAAAGACCACTGCGCTAGGGACTTCGTCAAATATTCGGCTCAAATATTTAGCAGTCTCTACAAAGCTTAATTACAGTAGGTAGCATACAGTGCAACTATTCGCCTCAAGCCAAGTGGTATTTGAACCCGTGACCTCTGTACGTAAAAGAACCGCTAACCTCTAGACGCACTTAGAAGAAAAAAGTAACTTTCAAAAATTTCTTACGACGTCGTTATATTTTAAAATTGTTCAAATGGTTCAAATGGTCAATTGTTCAAATGATAAAAACGGTCAAGTGCGAGTCGGACTCGCACACAAAGGGTTCCGTACCACCATGCAAAATAATTTGCGTAATCAGCTGTGAAATAACTGGCTTACATATGGCGCTAAACGGATGGCGCCTGACAAACAATTTGATACCCTATGAATACGGAACCCTAATTAACGATTTTAGGTTTTTTTCACAAGGTACAAGGTACAAGGCACAAATACTTGTGCTGTAAGACCTTGCTTTTTGTCAAATTTCATGATTTAGTTCAACGGGAACTACCCTATAGGTTTTGTTTTATTGGCGAGTGTCAAAATGTGCGGCTTACACATCTATATCTTTTGTTGCGTTAACTTAGAAGGTTGATTATTTTCAGCACCAAGGGTTTGTAGACCTACGTATTTTAAATTGATTTCAATTTGATACCTCCACGCGATCCCGAGAAAAAGGGACCTGAAAGACTGATGGACGGACAACGAAGTGATCCTTGGGTTCCTTTTTTCCTTTTGAGGAACTGAACCCTAATAAATTTTGCTATTATTAAATGAAAGATATAAAAATAAATGGGTACCATAAAGGAAATAATATTGCGGCACTTATGATATATTGATAGACGTTATTCAATCCGCGATATTATAGCGTTGGAGGTTTAGCAATTTATAAGATGAATAATTCGTTCGGGGAATCGTAGGGATATCAAATTTTCTTCTCCATTGTTTTTAGGGTTCCGTACCCAAAGGGTAAAAACGGGACCCTATTACTAAGACTCCGCTGTCTGTCTGTCTGTCTGTCTGTCTGTCTGTCTGTCTGTCTCCAGGCTGTATCTCATAGACCGTGATAGCTAGAAAGCTGAAATTTTCACAAATGATGTATTTCCATTGCCGCTATAACAACATATACTAAAAATTAAAAAAATATATATATATTAAGGGGGGTCCCCATACAATAAACGTGTTTTTTTCGTATTTTTTTGCTCAATATTAAAAACGGTAACAGGTAGACGGTTCAAATTTTCACAGAATATTAACTTGTATATTACCTTTCAAAATAAATAATTAAATATCAATAAAGTAAATATTAAAGGGGGGCTCCCATACAACAAACGTAATTTTTTGATATTAACAGTAAACCTCTACAAACAAAGTTAGTTTTGCGGTTCATTAACAAAGGTAATTATACCTACTTCTTGAGTACGGAACCCTCGGTGCGCGAGTCCGACTCGCACTTGGCCGGTTTTTTTTCAAATTGCGTGGACCTCCGATTTTTCGGGATAAGTAGCCTATACTCACCTTAAGTCGAAAATTCGGCATTCTTCAAGCTATTAGGTATGGTAGCTAAGTTGAACTTGGCAGTTATAAATAAAACTGATATTAGGTTAAGTTCATATTATGTACTAGCTGATGCCCGTGACTTGGTCTGCGTGGTTTAGGTTAATTCGATTCCCGCGGGAGCGTCTTAATTTTCTGGGATGAAAAGTAGCCTATGCCACTCTCCAGGTCCTCAACTATATCCACGCCACTCGATATCATAAATCTCTCTCGATAAAATCCTTGCTCCGTTGCGGCTTGATTTAATGACAAACCAATAAACCAATAAACCAACAAACAAACACACTTTCGCATTTATATTATAATATAGTATAGTAAGTATGATTTAGCTTATTGACGGAATAATTGATTTTTTGACCTCATTTAGTTTAGATCCGTTGAACTTTGCCAATGTTTTGAGGAATTTTCAGTAAGGGACGCTGTTGTTATGAAAAAAAAAATTCGAGCACAAATTAAAAGGTAGGGATTTTGTCATTTGAGGCGCTATGTCATGAAGAAAGATATGGTGGCCCACTGCATTATTATATACTAGCTGATTTTTGCGACTTCGTCCGCGTGGACTGAGGTTTTTTGGTTCCCACTGGAACTCTTTAATTTTCCGGGATAAAAAGTAGCCTAGGTATGTGTTATTCTAGGCTAAAATCTGTCTCTGTGATAATTTTATTCAGATCAGTTCAACCATTCTGGCGTGAATGAGTAACAAAATTCCATCCATCCATTCATCCAAACTTTCGCATTTAGAATATTAGTATAGAAGAAAAACACCACCACTATGTAATTAATGGAAAGGAGTCGTGGCCCTCAGCAATGAGGAGTATGATGCAGACATGTAAATTAAAATTATACTTCTTACCTAACATCAGTAAAGTTCGCCCAGTTCGGATTTCGAGCGTGTGAAATTGGACCGTATGTAATTAAAGTTGAAGCTGTATGCTTTTGAACTGTGAATAGATAATCACAGACAATTAAACAGACAAACTTACATAACTTTATAATAGTACAGACCACTGATCACAACGAAAAATATGCGGACTGTGAAAAAAGGTGCCAAATTCGAGCGTCCTCAATACACCTCGCTGTACATTATCCATTAAAAATCTTACAAATACGTGTTAATACATCTTAATGCGGTGCTTTATTTCGTCATCCATCGTGGCATATATGCACATCGAGTGGGGGGCAAGAAAATAAAACTGTCTGTAGTACAAGCGCCTTTGACAATTGAACATTCCGCTTGCAAAGATGAAGGCGTTCTACGTGCTGTGCCTTGTGACGGCAGTGACCGCCATGCCGACGGTCAAGGAAGACGGGGTCATGGATAAGTTCATATCAACTCTAAGAGACTGTGTGGAAACCGACACCATGCTGTGTTTAAAGGTGAAGTGAAGTGCAGTGACATGATCGCGATTGTGATGTGATACTGAGGACGTGATACGTGTAACGGCTCCTTCATCGATGTTATCGGATATATGGATCGTGATTTGAGATTAACCGTTTTTATGATAATGATAATTTATTTTGCCAAATTGTGCCACTAAATTCTTAGTGGTAACATTATGCATGTGCACTAACGAAAGGTGAATTTATCGTCATTAAAATAAAGAATCGATGACAGATTTTTTCATGAACGGGCCGTTACAGTTGGGTGTGATAAAGGAACGTACTAATTACGGTTTCGCATGTGCACTAAAGTTAAACAGGAATAAGTCGTGGTTTTCTGCAACAAAAAGTGTGAAATGGATGATACTTTTTAGTCCTGTTGAGTACAACCGAGTTAGAAACCATATCTTACGCACAAAATTAATGAGATGTTTATGTGTGATAGTTCAAATAAGAGATATATCCATACTAATGTGTGACATACGAAAGTGTGTCTGTCTGTCTGTCTGCTAAGCTTTGAAAGCCCATCTATTCATCCGATTTTGATAAAATTAGGTATAGCGCTAGGTTTCATGTACAATTTGTAGGTTACAGGAAGGACTTAGGCTACTTTTGTCCCAGAAAATTAAGCAGTTCCCCCGGGAATCAAAAAAACTAAATCCACGCGGATGAAGTCGCGGGCCTCATCTAGTTGGGTATAAAAACATCATATAAGAGATTGAAGGCATTTGAGGATCTTATCATGCGATCAGTCGAACTCATTTTTCATATTATTATTATATTCGATTTATTGATTCAATATAAATTTCAGGCGGAAGCTTGAGTTATGGTTTTTAAAGATATTGATGTTCTAATTTTCGTGTTAAAATAAGATTTATCTTAATTTATTTGATTAGATAATTTCAATGACATCGATAAGTAATATTATTTGAAATCAAAGGAAAGGTTAATAATATCATACATTTCATCGAGTAGGTAGCTTTAGTGACTAATGCTTTAGTGAGGGCTTACTTTGCTTTATATTTAGTCAATAATATATATTTGTGCACAATTTTATAGAATAAATTCAGCACTAAAAATTAGTTGATAGAAAATCGATAGAATTATTCTATCTTAAGTGATTTGGTACCACAATACCAAAAGGACTTCAGATCTATTAACTATGAAAATAATTATTTGCTGGTTTCGTATGCACATCAGCCAAAACAAAAAAAAAAACATCAGAAGATCATTACTAGTCTCATATACTTAAATTATGCGATTGCAGTAATTTTAGTGTTAAACTACTAATTAATTCATTTTAAGCTGGTTTTTAAACTTACCGGTTTTACATGCAAAAAGTTTATGTAACAAGATCGCTATCTCTTTGAAACGCGTATCATACTGTAGATAATACCTAGTTGTAAACAGTTTAAGCACTAATTCATCACTTTAAGAGTTCCGATGAAATTTTGCTGATGTTTATGCAGGTTTGTGTTTTTTTTTTCATATTTCAGTAAAAATAAAATATTGTTTTTCAATTTTCAGGAAAAAGCCATGAAGTTCACTGAAAATCTAGCCGTTGCGAAGGACTTCAGTGTTGTAGATGGAATCACATTCTCACGAACCGGTTCTCCAAGATCGGCTCGGAGCTACGATCCGCTACCCGAAGAACCTAAAGCCAGGGAACTCCAGGTGGAAGAGAGAATCATGGACAACTTGGTAGATTTTCTGGATAGTCACGCCTTACAATTGAGGATGCCTAAGGCTTTTACTGAAGACAATTCTATTGATGAGGAAGGTTAGTACCCTCATCTCGTTTATCTTGTTTTATCTCTCGTGTGGTCGTACGACGTCGCCCGACATCTCTAGCGGAAGTCCCGGGACATTCGTCCTAAACCATGTGCAAGTTTGTTGCAAGTGCATGTTCTGATGTAGGGCAACATATGCTACATATGCTCTTACCCTCATTTTGGTTGGTAAGAGCATATCATTAAGTACGATAGTATGGTGATTGTTTGTTTGTAACACCATTATTGAAGAAATATATTTTACTAGATGATTCCCGCGACTTCGTCCGCGTGGACCGAGTTTTTCGATTCCCGCGGGAACTCTTGTTTTTTCCGGGATAAAAAGTAGCCTATGTCCTTCCCCGGAATACAACCTATCCCTGTACCAAATTTCATTAAAATCGGTTGAACAGATAATTTTTTTGATTCCCGCGGGAACCTTTGAATTTTCCGGGATAAAAAGTAGCCTATGTCCTTCCCCGGGATACAGCCTATCCCTGTACCAAAAATCGGTTGAACAGATGAGCCGTGAGAGCGTAGCAGACAGATAGACAGACAGACACTCTTTCGCATTTATAATATTATAGTATGGTGGCTTTATAGGTGACGGGTGTGTCACATTGCAATGCATGGTAGGGCATAGGCTAGGTTAGGTACAAGTCCAAACTAATACAATAAATGAGAAAGTCTGTTGGTCTGTTTGCTTCGATTTAGACGAAATTTCATATAGATTTAGGCTATGTATGTATAGGCTTTTTCCCGCAAAATCAAAGAGTTTTGGAGTTTGGAATTTTCCGTGAATCTATCTACGCGATCGAAGTTTCGGGCATCATTTAGTTATTCATAGCCTAAATTTTGTAACGTAAAAATGTCAGTAACAATTTTGTTTTCATCTACCGAAAGAACCAAAGAGGCAGGTTCCACAACCACCCAACGTTTCACTATTGGTCAGATTTTTATTTTTTGATAGCATTCAAAATACTGATGTTGCTTATACGAGATCACAAGTCTGGTGATAGTAGATGTGGTAGTCTGGTGGGAGACTTCGGCCGTGGGTAGTTACCACCCTACCGGCAAAGATGTACCGCCAAGCTATTTAGCGTTCCGGTACCATGACGTGTAGAAACCGACTAGGGGTATGAGTTTCAATATAACTATGGGTGTGCCCTAAAAGATTAGCCCGCTACTATCTTAGACTGCATCATCACTTACCAGTTACCTCCAGGTGAGATAGCATTCAAGGGCTAACTTGTAGTGGAATAGAAAAAAAAAGACGTGTGGCACTCGGAGACTGCCGCGGTAAAGCTATTGCATAGCATTTTTTATCAACTTGCTATGACTACTTGTGTTGTTAACTTCAAGTTGTTGAAAATATAAAGGCGAAATATTTTTATGAAAAGATGATTTTGGTTGCTATGACTACTTGTGTTTTTGACTTCAAGTTGTTGAAAATATAAAGGCGAAATAATTTTAAAGAATTATGTTTTCAATAGTCCGGGTGTCCAAGGGGAAAAAAACCTCAAATGAGGTTCACCAAAATCATCTTTTCATAAAAAAAGTCAACAACACAAGTAGTCATAGCAACCAAAGCGTTAGGTTTTTTTTCGTTACGGAATTTCTGGATTCGGCCTCCACGCTCAAGGCCCGCGATAGAAGCTATGCAATAGCTTAAAAATCTTGTAGAATAATTTCCTCTTGGAATGTCTGTATCGATTTTGAAATGAATGTGTATTTGAAAGGGATTCGTCTCCAAGCTTCCAACGGATCAAAGTAAATACAATACGAGCATTTGAGGTTAACGGTGAAACACATTGAAGTTGTTTCAAGTGGATACTTACGTGCCATGGACATTATTTACATAGTAGAGAGAGTGCGTGAGTAAGCTAAACACATCACTTTTGCACTCAAACTAAACTCAAGATAATAGTTTAGAACTGGCCACTGGGGGCTTACTACCAACCCTAGCCGTATCGTTTTAATATTTCGTCGTGTTATAGAATAAGCATGATGACTGATTTTGAAAAATAGTCAGATTATGTTCGGAAGTATCTACTATTTCGAAGAAACATCTTATTTCAGCAGAAAAATAAGGTTTAGTAGATAAAATTGGCATTTGAAATTTAAATTTTAAAATTCACGCCAAAACGTTCGGCGGTGTCATGGCGTCGTTTGTGACGTCACTATTGTTTTTACCAATGTACTCTGTGCAGTGTGCAGTAAACAATTAGTGATTGTCAAAGCTCGAAAACAAACAATTGTGACGTCATTCGCTTCTTGGTGTTTTATCCAATATGGCGGATTGCTATATTTTATAGTTTAATTTTATCAAAATAAAAAGCAATCTCACTCGAAATAGAAAAATAAATACGTTTTTTATGATCCATGAATCCAATTTCATTATATAAATTCATAATTTCATTGATTCTTGGTTACTGTCATCATGCCTATTATAATCCTTACAAGATGATGCCCGCGACTTCATCCGCGTGAAATAAGGTTTTATGATTCCCGCGGGGACTCCTTAGTTTTCCGGGATAGAAAATAGATAGCTATCCTTCCGCGGGATCCTCCTGTTAGCAAACACTATTATATTCTATTTTATGTTGGGGATAACGTGTTTTTTTAAATAACTTTTCCCAAGGCGTTCCATCAATTCATTGTTGCTAGTTATGATAGATGGCTATGGTTACAGCGCAGTCATTGACATCGCTTTGAAAAGCGCCACTCCAAGTATTTTCTAAGGCCTTGTAAGCCACTGGATGCAGCCTCGATAATTGATGATATGATTCAAAACGACGTTTCGTTATATTTTCCATAGTTTCAAGTTTCTCAAGCTGTGTGCATGGGATATATATATTGAAATTTGAATATATATATATTTTTACGCTCTACATGTTAGCCCTTGAGTACAATCTCACCTGATGGTTAGTGATGATGTGTCTAAGATGGTAGCGGGATAACTTGTTAGGGGTATGGCAGTAATATTAAGCCCATACCCCTAGTCGGTATTTCATATTTCACTTTGTTCATTGGATAATGTCATTGACGAAACGATTAGTACTCCAATCTTCTGTACTCTCAGTATTTTAAATTCAATCACAATTTTTCAAATTTGTATGAGTCTGTTTGAATTGCGGATTCAGAAGTGCCAAGAAAAAGTCAAGCAAGTTATCCAGCATTAATTTTATTGTACAGCCATGCTCAAGTCTGTGAACTGATATATTATTTCAAGTTTTAATCAAATATTGCATTCACCGCAATAAATTTTATCAACAGTTTTTTCGAATTTGTTATGTAGGGTTCAATTTTAAACTGAGAGATATTTCATCGATATTCTCTATCAGTATTATTACAGTTTCATTCATCTCCAATTTGTCTGCGGCATTAGAAACAGAGAGTGCAACTGGAGTAGAATCGACTGGAGGGAGAAGTTAGGATTATAGATACCACAGAAATTCAACCAAGTCATCCAGGATTCTTTTACAGTCACTCAATTCTGGTAACTGAGATATTTATTCGAACTGCTCAATCAGTAATATTGCAGTTCCCGTTATTTTTATTAATTGTATAGAATTTATCTTTGGTTACTAACCCACTGGTAGTCGACACTGGCACCATTTATTTATAGGTATAAATTTTACGTGAGCTCACCAAAGATCGTTTAAATTACATTGTTCTAACAAGTCGGCCGCTTTAATCATAAAACTTATTTAGTAACTACCGCAATCAATATTTCAAGCTTTTAATATTTTGTGAAGAGGTCACATAACAGAGGTGTTGTTTGTAGTGCCAGTAACTAACTTACCCTTCTCACGATATTTATTTCATTGTCGTCAGGTCGTGGCAAGAAAAAGAAGAAGCTGAAGAAACTCCTCCCAATCCTGGCTCTGATCAAACTGAAGTTATTTGCTCTGATACCGTTGTTCCTCGGTATCATCGCCTTTGCAGTCTTCAAGGCAGTCATTCTTGGAAAGATCGCTTTCATAGCAGCTGCTTTTGCAGCTATAAAGAAGCTTCTAGAATCTAAGTCAAAGAGCGGAGGAGGTGGTGGTGGTGGTGGCTGGGCTGAGCCAGCTCATGAGGAGCATGGATGGGAAAGCGGCGGTGGCGGTGGATGGGGAAGGTCACAAGATGTGTCCCAAAACATGGCGTATGCCGGCCATATCAAGCAAGCGTAAAACCTAGACAATTCTTTAGGGTAATTTATACCAATTAGGGAGAGAAAAGGCTGGATTATTACCAGTTAGCCAGCTTGTTTTTTCAATTCTACGTTTCTAACGTTAACTAATTTATTATTACCATCTAAGATTTTAACGCATTTCATGTGTGTGTAGTGTGTACCTATTAATTATTATTTATCTGTGTTGTATGACCACCGTTTAAAATCGAGATTAGTGTGCGTGTATCAGTATTTTTGTGTATTATATATTTTTTATTACATTTAAAATTAACGCTTTAAGTTCTCGACTGATTTTTAGTTTAGTTTATTGTTTATTGATTATTATATTTTTATGTATATTTTATCTTCTTTTTATTTAAGTATTTACTTACGTTCATACTTTAAAGTATATTTTTATAGGATTAAGCGTGTGCTTACCAAATACATATAAGTTTTTCGTTCCAAAGATTCATTTATTTTTATTTTAGTTTATTATATTATTATTCCTCTATTATTTTATATTATTACCAACTTTTAGATATTTCTACCAACTTATAGTTGAGTGTGCGAGTGAAACGAGTCATATTTATTACTAAAACTATTTAATTTTTGGATTTTAAACTGTAAGAATTAAAAAAATATTGTTTTACGATGGATCCGCGTTAAAATAAATGTCGTTTAAAAAAAACCATTGATTATTATTTTTTAAACCTACTTCATTGAATGTGTCCACGATGAAAGGAAAGGTGATCTACAATAATGTTTGCAATTTTTCCAGAGAAGAATAATTAGTACAATTATCGACTTCATGCATCTAGGTATGAGAAAATAAGTTTTTTTTAAATCGCTTCGCTTATTGTCTCTTAGTGTCTCTTTTGTACTGAACGATATACAAAGATCTCGGCCAGAGACTATTAAAAGACAATACTTGAGTACATCTATAATTGTACTGTGTGAAAAATTGGTTGCCATTTGATTCTTGCGAAGAGAAAGTATCCGTTCAAGAGAGCTCAAGGAAATTTTATTAATCACTTTAATAATAATTGACATTTGCTGTCATAAGTCATAGTCAAGACAATTAGCTACAATATAGCTTTCATGTGAAACAAATACATTGCAAATACGATTGATCGACGTGAGAGCTCACCACGCCAAGCGTCAAAGTAAAATGAACCTTAACCGCATTGTTACATAAGTTAATTTATAGTCCCACAAACTTATCTGACCCGGTGACGGCGTCACTAGTATATATTATTATAAATAAAATAAAAACAAAACTAAACAGGCATAATAATTAGTTCCATTTTTTTTGGCCACCGGACCAAATAAGTTACTGGAACTAAGCTAAGTTGTTTATGGATTTTTTATATAAGTACGTAAGAATTTGTAATAATATAATGTGACATTATTTATTTATTATTATAATTATTTAGCTACGTTTAACCTGTAGATTTAACTAAGGGTGTTTGAAGTATCTGTACCTACAAGATACTTTAAAGAAATGTTACCTAACTCTATATAGTCATACCAACAAAAAAATGTTATTTTGAATATATTATCATGAATGGAAGCGTATGTCTTAAGTTTTTTTAATGTAATGATATATGTAATAATAGACTTTATTCTCTCTTGACCCGAAAAGGAACAGGACCTCGTAACTCATTTACATCAATCAACAGCAATATAGGTCTACATACAAAACAGGTTTACCAGATGTGCTAAAACCAACAATAGCTCAAACAACTCTCGCTTTTGACAGAAAGGAAGTAGGTCCATTATTGAATGCATGATTTTGGTGATATAAGCGGATGTTGCAAGGTGTATAACTTTCATTTTTGAAAAGAAATTCGTACGTCTTACACAATATTGACTGTAAGCTGTAACTGGATATTGGTACTGTCGTGGACGAAAGTTTATGTTGAATTTATGATTCGCATTTGCATGTGAAATTCGTACGTGTGGACACGCCTTCTTGAGTTTAAATATGAATTACGCATTTTTAGGGTCCCGTTGTAAGAAAAAGGTCATTATTTTCACCCTGCCCGTCTGAACGTGCTTCACCTATTTTAAAAAATAATGTTAAAAACCTGTAAGAATTAGTATCACCACCACCACTAGATATAATACAAAAAACAAGAAAAGCGAGCGCTGATACCCATTTTTTTGTTCCCTCAAAATATGAAACATTGTACGGTAGGTAAGTATATTAATAATATTAGGAAATAATTAGCGAGGAGGATGCCTGAGGATCGAACCCACGACCACCTGAAAGGGAAGCCGAACGTATGACCTCTAGGCTATCACCGCTGCCAGTGAATATGTCACCGTAAGATTGTAATCTAACGCTTTTTTTTTCGATAGATTAACAGTCGAAAGATTGTGAACCGTTCAATGTTTTAAATGTCCATTTTTGAAATATTCATTTTATTTACGTTTTCTTGTCTTCTTCTTGTAGATTAGGTTAGGGTTCGACATAAATAATCAAGTAGTGCCTTACTAAGGTTCTATCGGGTTAATAAACCTAACAGATTACAATCTACCGAAAAATAATCCGTTATATTGTAATCATTCGACAGTTTACAATTTCGCGAGTTAGATTATAACCTAACGATTTTAACAATCTTACGGTGACAAATACGTAGGTCCAGTCATTTAATAAGTATAATGGTTCCAGGTTTTTTTTTAAATCCACTACAAGTTGCTGCGATCTCACCTGATGGTAAGTGATGATGCAGTTTAAGATGGTAGCGGGCTAACCTGTTAGGCATGGCAATTTAAAATTAACCGATACTCCTAATCGGTATCTAAACGAAATCGTACCAGAACGCTAAATCGCATTGCGGCACGTCTTTGCCGGTAGGGTGGTAATTAGCTACGGCCGCAGCCTCCCTCCAGGCCTGATCAGATAAATTCAGAAATTATAAATTCCTTATCATCCCCGCCGGGGATTGCACCTGGGACCTCCGCACGTTTAGACAACAGCGCTCAACACTGCTCCAGGGAGGTGGTCAAACTCTATATTTAATGTAATGGTGCTAGGTACATGCAGTAACACGCACAACATAGTAAAATGTAAATGGCCGTAATGCTGAGCAGTAAATCTATTCTAGACCTCAGAATACGTAAGCACTGCACGTCACTTAACAATGCAATGTGGAACGACTAGGTTTCTGTGTTAAACACTTCCGGGATGTTTTCCACTAAAATACTAAAATGTACCTGAGTACATCTTAACTCTTAAAACATAAACAGATGCCTTATTCTCTGATTGAGTTTATCCATTGAAGGTTTGCTATGAAATAATGTTATTTTTATTTCATAGCAAACCTTCAATGGATAAAAAATATATGTCGTGTTTATTTTTAGGGTTCCGTACCCAAAGGGTAAAAACGGGACCCTAATACTAAGACTCCGCTGTCTGTCTGTCTGTCTGTCTGTCTGTCTGTCTGTCTGTCTGTCTGTCTGTCTGTCTGTCTGTCTGTCTCCAGGCTGTATCTCATAGACCGTGATAGCTAGAAATATGAAATTTTCACAAATGATGTATTTCCGTTGCCGCTATAACAACAAATACTAAAAATTAAAAAATATATATATTAAGGGGGGTCCCCATACAATAAACGTGTTTTTTTCGTATTTTTTTGCTCAATATTAAAAACGGTAACAGGACGGTTCAAATTTTTTCACAGAATATTAACTTGTAAATTAACTTTCAAAATAAATAATTAAATATCAATAAAGTAAATATTAAAGGGGGGCTCCCATACAACAAACGTAATTTTTTGATATTAACAGTAAACCTCTACAAACAAAGTTAGTTTTGCGGTTCATTAACAAAGGTAATTATACCTACTTCTTGAGTACGGAACCCTCGGTGCGCGAGTCCGACTCGCACTTGGCCGGTTTTTTTTAATTTATTCCACTACAACTTAGCCCTTGACTGCGATCTCACCTGGTGATAAGTGATGATGTGGTCTAAGATGTTAGCGGGCTAACCTTTTAGGGGTAAGTACAGCAGTTTTATTTATTACTAGCTGATGCCCGCGAATTCGTTCGCGTGGTTTAAGATATTTTGATTCCTGCGGGAACTCTTAAATTTTCCGGGATAAAAAGTAGCTTGTCACTCTCCAGGTCCTCAACTAGTCAAGTTACGAAACCCATGAAAATATTGTATGGGAAAATGAAGGGAAAATGATTTTTCCTGAAATTGTTCTGGAAATTGTTTTTAATAGTTATTCTGCTAATCGGGACGGAGAAAAATACAACAAATCAAAAACCAAAAAAATCAGTCCAGCCGTTCTAGAGATAAAAGTTTTCGAACAAACCCGACTTTGCTTTATATATTAAGATTAAACCCATACCCGAAAAAGGTTTCTACACGGCATCGTAGGCTTTTGGTTGCCTCAATAAATAAATTTATTTATTTATTTATAAGTACTTTTATTGAACATCAGCTTTTTGAAATTCAAAAACTCAAAAGTCATCATCATCATCACTACAGCCTATTAACGTCCCACTGCTGGGCACAGGCCTCCACTCTCATAGGAGAGCGGGAATTAGAGCTTAGACCCACCACGCTGCTCCAATGCGGGTTGGCGGGCTTTAACGATTATTATCATGTTAGTGATAATAACCGGGAGCGACAGCTTAACGTGCTCTCCGAGGCACGGGGGTGAAACACCGCCAACTTCCAACTCCGGGCTGGCACTGAGAATTCCTTAATTGAAAAACCCAATACCTAACTTTTATGCTCGACCGGCGCGTTTGCAACCCTCGTAGCTTTAGTTTTAGATACCGTAACTGATGATCAACATCACGTTTTATAAGTAATTGGGCGTCAATGCGTGCACAGTGTACCTAAATTGAATAAATATACTTTTGAGTTTGGTTAGCATAGTCGACTGCGGATCACGAGATCCTGGGTTCGATGTCAGGGTCCGCTAAGAGCCCACAACAAACTCAGCCGGGTTTTCTTAGTATCAACATCTCACAAATATCGTTCTGTTCTACGACACAGGCCTCCTTTAGATACTCCTCCTTTCTTGTGTCACTATACCTATAGAATACATGAACAGAAATAAAGACCGACGCGCATGAAAGCTTGATTTGTTATTCAAAAATATCTATAGTGTATACTGTATATACCTAGTGTAATGACAATACACTATAGTCGCAGTCTAACCACAGAATAGGTGATAGTACAAGTAGTCTAACTGCGACTATATTAAACTGCGATAATAACGTTACCTTTGTGCTTTGGGGAACGCTACCCAATTTGTTTAACGTTAGCTTTGTACTAATTTAAAAAAAAAACTGCCTCGTTGGTCTTGTGGTTAGCATGTTCGACTGCGGCTGACGAGGTCCCGGGTTCGAATCCCGGGTCATAATGAACTTCTGGATTTTTCTGACACGAAATTCGTAGTACAAGCTCGGAGCTAACTTGAGCTATAAGTTGGTGGTGTTTCACTCCCCCGTGCCTCGGAGGCATCAGACACGTCTAGGTAAAGCACATTTAGGTACTTACACTAACAAAATCGATATGAATTATTTATAAATTGTAGTATCCAAAAAAGTGGGCGCCTGTGAATTATTTTTCGTAGTCGGGTCACAGTCTCACTGGTTTTTATTCTACTACAAGTGGTACCAAGTGATTTTGTGGAGTAAAAAGTAACACCGCTTTAAATTCGTAAAAGATCATTACTATTATATACTCGTACAAGATCATAATATCCTTACACGTTATAGCGTATAAATCACTAGATGATGCCCGCGACTTCGTCCGCGTGGATTAAGGTTTTTTGATTCCCGCGGGAACTCTTTAATTTTCCGGGATAAAAAGTAGCCTATGTCTTCCCCCTGGATACAAACTATCCCTATAAGAAATTACATCAAAATAGGTTGAACAGATGGGCCGTGAAAGCGTAGCAGAGAGACAGACACACTTTCGCATTTATAATATTAATAATAGTATGGATTTTCTTTTGACAGTTTAATATTTTCATTCGCATACCTGTAACATAGTTCACATTAACATTATGTTGACTTCAACACTTGATACTACTTCATACGTAATGATTACATATAAGTAAGAAAGTCATAGTAGGTGTCATCTATCACAATAACCGTATATCCGCATCCGATCATGACCATACTTGTGACTATACTACAACACATAACATACTACTCACTTGAATCAGCAAGCGACTTTAACACTTATAATACGAGAATATAGAAGCTATACTTGTTTGTCTTATTTGGTTTTGAATTCGTGTGTGTGGTCTACAGTACTGAATACTCATTGACAATATTATGCGAAAGTTCACGCCTAAAATGTACACGCGGTTATAGTACTTAAACTTGAGCAATAAAGGTTATAATTTATTGAAGGCTTTTGCTATAGAATAGCATGTGTAATAGGTATTAAAGGTAATTTGGGAGACGCAATGCGAAAGTTCGTATGGCCACACCCGAGCATTCTATAGTCGATCCACACGGGGTGTTTTACTTTTAGGTAACTTGCTGATGCCCGCGACTTCGTCCGAGTGAAATATTTTTAATTCTTTTTTTTTTTTTTTTATCCACTACAAGTTAGCCCTTGACTGCGATCTCACCTGATGGTATTGTGATGAGGCCTAAGATGTCTATGAATGTCTAAGAAAGTCTAAGATGGTAGCGGGCTAACCTGTTAGGAGCATGGCAGTTATATTAAACCCTTACCCCTATTCGGTTTCTACACAGCATCGTACCAGAACGCTAAATCGCTTGGCGGAACGTATTTGCCGGTAGGGTGGTAACTAGCCACCCTAAATTCCCACGGAAACTCCTTAATTTCCGGGTTAAAAAGAAGACTATGTTTCTCTCCAGGTCCTTCAAATAAAGTGTGAATAGACATCTAGACCGCGTTCCATCTTAGGCTGTATCATCACTTTCCAGCATGTTTGATCGTAGCGAAGCGCTGTTCTATAAATTAAATAATAATTAATATAACCAGCAAATCAATAAAGATGAATACTATTACTTAATTTACAATTTCAATAACAATCCCTTTTGAATGCACAAGTTTTGCTAAAAAGGTCTAGAGAAGGAGAGAGAAAAAGTAACCCGATATTAGCCGGGATAAACAGTAGAAAAAATTAACTATATAATTTAATATAAAAAAATATTTTTAAACAACCGACTTCAAACTCCCGCGCCAACTTTACAACAACAAGCACACGCTATACAAAGTACTTATTTTATTGTTGATATTTTAAAAACCGCTCGACCGATTTCGATAAAATTTATATGGGAACACTTGGGAAGTATGCCCTTTCAAATAAAAAAATAATCATCCAAATCGGTCCACCCAATCAAATGTTCTGAGGTAACAAACTTAAAAAAAAGACGTGTGGCACTCGGAGACTGCCGCGATAAAGCTATTGCATAGCATTTTTTATCAACTTACCTACCTAACACTTTGGTTGCTATGACTACTTGTGTTGTTGACTTCAATTTGTTGAAAATAAAAAGACTATTTTATGAAAAGATAATTTTGATGAAAATATAAAAGCGAAATAATTTTAAAGAATTATGTTTTCAGTAACATAAAATCGTTAAAATTATTTTACTTTTATATTTTCAACAACTTGAAGTCAACAACACAAGTAGTCATAGCAAACAAAATCATCTTTTCATTAAAATAGTCTTTTTATTTTCAACAAATTGAAGTCAACTACGCAAGTAGTCATAGCAACCAAAGTGTTAGGTTTTCTTTCGTTACGGAATTTCTGGATTCGGTCTCCACGCTCAAGGCCCGCGATAGAAGCTATGCAATAGCTTAAAAAATACAGTCGAATTGAGAAACTACTCCTTTTGTTGCAGTCGGTTGAAAATTAATTAACACATGGTAATCATAAACTTATTGAAAATATTCGATTTATGGTGATTTGAGAGCACCTGTCTCATCCAAAAATTCCACACCGTGTGCACCGACGCCGCAGGTTCCGTTGTCTTCAAGGTCGAGCCCCCAAGAGTTTGACTCATCCAGCACTTTCTTCTCAATGGAATGGTTACGGAACCTCCCATTACGCGTAGAGGCGTGACAGTACAATATACGACTCCTTCCACCCTTTTATTAGCATAACTCATTCTTTTTTTAAATAATTTATTTCTTATACAACTGAACAATTAGGCTTACAAATTAACTTTTATCCTACAAAACTGTTTTCACAGTTTGACTGTAGGAACACAGAGTAGGTATAATTATTTGTCTTATAGTTGCACCTGTGAGACATCGGCTTGGCATTTTTGTACAAGTGTGTAATATTTTCACATCATTAACTTGGTATAGGCTTGATACTAGCTGAGATTGATGACCTCCATGACGCAGTGGTGAACGCTGTGATCTTATTGTGGGAGGTCCCAGGTTCGATTCCCGGACGGGTCAATTCGGGAATTTATAATTTCTGAATTATCTTTTGTCTGGCCTGGTGGCTTTGGCCATGGCTAGCTTTCATCCTACCGGCAAAAACGTCCCGCCAAGCGGTTTAGCGTTCCGGTACGATGCCGTGTAACATCTCAGACTGTATCATAACTTACCACCGGGTGTGATCGCAGTCAAGGGCTATCTTGTAATGGAATTTTCAATTATTTTTAAATTTCAGTTTATAGGCTTGAAGAGCGGCGATAACCCAATAGCTAAGAACTCCGAACAAGAGATTCGGGACACCTGGGGTTCAAATTCCCGGCCAACACTTCGCTCAACACTGCGTCAGGGAGGTCGACGAGACGATGCTTTACATAAATTATCTTTTATTTATCAATCGAAGTCAGATTGAAGGCTCAAACTCTATACCAATGAAAAATGTTAGCCATGTCATTAGGAAAGTGGATATCTTTTTTTTACTACTTACTAGTTCGCGAGCTTCATGATGTATTTATTGCTTTTCTCTAAAAAATCATTAACAAAGAAGGTCAATGGGTTTTTTGGGCCCTACCTTAGCTTTCTATTTAAAGGGTTTGTTAAAGATTTATGTGCTCTCTCATGAAATGTTAGCCTGCGTTTTCTCATAATGCACTAAGTAAACTGTCATGAGAAGTCACAAAATTATGTGAATCAAGAATTAGGATTTGGAATACATACCTCAATAATATTTTTTGTGGGTCGGCGGATCACTACCACTTCTGAGATTTGATAAATCAAATCCCAAATATTCGGTTATAACTTTATTTCGTATAATAATATCCTTAGAGTACCTACCTAATTTAATAAAATTTTACCACCTTTCTATTAATCCGTCTTTCTTTTTCGTCCTTCGCGCTCAATTGGCGGGAAACCCTCTGATTGGTTCCACAGAACACATTCTTTTTTTAATTAATTTATTCTACGGCCCTGGATTCAAGTCCGTTATGGCCTTATATTTATTGCAAATATCGTAAGACAGAATATAAAACTAGAAAATCGTGACAAAACTGTAACTTTAGAGTTAAATTTATGATAATAAAATCAGTTACGGATTTATTATTTTCTTCACCTTTTGATCTCATAGATTTTAGTGGTGTGGGAGTGAGTCATAGAGTTGTAAATTATTTTCACCTCTGTTTGTCTGGTGATTTTATTATAGCCTTTCTAGTTAAATAATAATTATCAACTCTTCCACGCCATTTTCTATTAATATAGATTTCCATGCAAATCCGTTTTTTTTTGCCAGCAGTCTCACCTGGTGGTAAGTGATGAAGTAGTCTAAAATGGTAGCGGGCTGCACTATCAAAGTCTGTATGGTCAGGCCATAGAAAATTCAGAAATTATAAATTCCCGTCGGGGATCGAACCCGGGACCTCCTTATTAGACCACAGCGCTCACTACTGCGCCAGGGAGGTCGTCAAATGTCTCATCAATATCAAATTTATTTCTTTATCGTGCCTCGGAGAGCACGTAAAGCCGTTGGTCCTGCGCCTAATCTCTCTCCGGTCGGATTTTCCGTCTTATCGAGCTATGAGAGTAAAGGAGAGTGCACCTGTTTATGCACACACACTTTATGCACTATATCTCGCGCGCAGATAGCTAATCTCTCTGGAGATAGGCCGCCGTGGCCGAAATTCAGTTCAGGAGGACATTATTATTATCCAGAGCTTTCTCTCTCTCTCTTTGCGTCGTATTACTCATTACAGAGGGTCGTGACCCCTTACCATTAATCACATAATGGTAGGAGTTTTCTTGGGATAATAATACGGTGGGCTCTTGCGTCCTTCTGCATATGACTCGACTAAGAGTATTTAAACTCTCAGGTTTTTGTAACGATTACTAACAGATGAAAGTGATAATAACCGGGACTGACGGCTTGATGTGCTCTCCGAGGCACAGGGGAAGCGAAAAGGCCAAATTTGAACGTCCAAATCCGATTACCCATCCAGTTACCGATACCTATCTTACGATCTAGAGCTTTAATAGCTTTAACAAGTATAAATTATTACAAATTTAAAACAACCCCCGACATAATATGGAAGTAACAGATTTTCATGAAACATAGAACACTCGGGATAAAATAAAAATATTTGTACTTACATAATATTACTATATGTGACGATAATAATTTTAATAGGTTTAAAATATTATTTGTTAGTTTTTAGAGTTTATTTTTTGTGTCGGGGGATTTTTTAAATTTTAAATTTACTTTTATTTTGTCTTTTATTTTGTCTAGTTATTTTTAAAGTATTTATAATTGTAGTAATACGGTACCAAATTTCGAATCGATAGGACATATGGAAGGTAGTCAGATCCCCTCATCAACTATTAAAGAGCTGATGATCTTCAAACGGCTGAACAGATTTTCATGAAACATGGCTATTTTCATGAACACTCGGGATAAAATTATCTATGACACAAAAAAAAACTAAACGAAAATCGGTCCATCCGTTTGGGCTCTACCATACCACAGACAGAAACACAAACAGACACGTTAAACTTATAACACCCCTCTCTTTTTGCGTCGGGGGTTAAAAATGTCATTCAAGATTTTCAGCCAACCGTATGATTTTTGTCAATACCTATTTCTACATTCAAAAGAATGATTGCATCATTTTCAAAAAAAAAAAAAAAGACGCCTGACCTCACGCGTAGCCGCGAATCGTGGAATCGGCGCGTCACTTTCACCCGATGCAATGTAAGACGCGTGTTACGTGCATACTACACTTGCTACATTACTTAATCGTTTTATAATAATTCATTGGCACCGTCTATGAACTTGACTGCTAACCTAGTTCTAGGACGTTTTGGAGCTAGTGCTTTTGTTTGGTGATTATTTTTTGTATCTGTATTATTGTTTTCAGTATTTTGTTTGGTTTACTTTTGATTTAGGGTTTTGATTTAACTAGGTTTTAACTGTTTGGGTTTTGATTTGTTTTGGTTTTAAAGTATTAATTGCACATTGAAACAATACATTATAATTTTTCTTTATTCATTTGGATCTTCCATTAATTTTTGGACAACCCCCATTAGCAGGACTTCGTGTCCGGTGCAGTTTAGAATCTCTATGATTTAAAACTAACTTCGTGGTTTAATGACAAATTTAATAACATATTTCAAAGTTTAAATAACATAAATAAAGTTATTACAGTAAATATAATAACTATTAATCGGCGTATATTTTATCTTTCTTTATATTATTTTATTTTATCTTATGGTTTTAACCCAATGCAGTTTAGCTACAAACTTTATAGAGTTCATGATTGTAACGAAAACATCTAAAATTGTTTGTTTAATGAGTAATGATTTATCAATTGCAAGATTATTTTATAACACAGCTTCTTTTTTTTTGAAAATATACTTTGGATTTGGTAACTTCTTATTTGAACGTTTCTTTAGAGTCTTAAGAATTTGAGGCTTTTACCTACCGTAAAAATCCTCAATCATCAAGTTTTACAGCACAAACGAACGCCGCCCAAACCCCATATTATAATCAAGAGTGAAAGTTGAATGAATAATTTTGCAACTGGATGTCATGGAGTTAAATTTTATGGCATGCCTATAGATTCATTATACAGACGTAGGGTCATGTCTGTATATTGATTGAAAAATTATACGTAAAGAAGGTATCGAAGAAAGGCCTACCAAGACTGTTATGATGGCAAAACATAATATGAAACCATGAGGAGCTGCTTCTTGCAAAAAATATCGGGATTTAGGTTATTAGTTTTAAATAATAATAATAACTTGTTTAAGCCATTTTACGAAAACCCACCACAAAGGATGAAATGGGGGTTGAAAATTTGCATGAAAGCCCTATGTTTTTGTAGAAAGAGACATGAAAATTCAGCATTTCGGTTATAAGTATTAAATAATAAAAACGTGCATAGGCTCTAAAAAGCCTCTTTAGATAGGTAGACTTTTTGCAGCGGGAAAATTTCATAATCTCATAGGAAATCAGAAATTATACGCGGACGAAGTTGTCTCTACCGCTAGTAGTCTCATAAAAATAGATACGTCTTAAATCTTAAAAACTGAAACAACTGCGTTACTATAAAACGATGTTGCAGCTGTTAACACCAGGTTAACATATCATAAGAAAACAAATGACATTGAAAATTTATGTTAGTTTAACCTAACCTATATAGCTAAGCTTTAAGCCTATTTAATAAGGCATCCAATATTAAGTATAGGCTTTTTAGCCATTACAAGTTAAACCCATACCCCCAATAGGTTTCTTCAAGGCATCATATTGGAACGCTAAATCGCTTGGCGGCACGTTTTTGCCCGTAGAGGGAAAACTAACCACAGCCGAAGCCAGCTCACGAGGTGCTAGGCCTCTTTGCGTCATATTCCTCATTGCTGAGGGTCGAGACCCCATTCTATTAATCACATAATGGCAGGTGTTTTCTGGATGGTCCACTAAGCCAGACTAGAGAAAATTCAGAAATTATAAATATCGAAATTGAACGAACCCGGTACCTTCCACGGTTAGACAACAGCGCTCAACACTGCCCCAGGATGTCGCAAAAAGTTGTAACATATTTGTTACTTGCAGGATAGGTTTAGATCCGTGAAAAGTATCAGATAGACGGACACACTTTTCTCTTTTTAATACTAGCTGATGCCCGCGACTTTATCCGCGTATAGTCTATCTCTGTGCAAAATTTTATCCAGATCCGTTCAGCCAGTCGGGCGTAATTTAGTAACAAACATTCATCCATACATCCAAACATCCATTCATCCAAACTTTCGCATTCATCATAATATTAGTATAGCTTACTAAGGATAACCTGCTCTGCGGTATACGGAACAAGTGATTCAGTCCAGGTCTTATCGAGATGAAATTTTTATTACTCATACATAAAGTCACTTGCTCGACAAGCTGTCTGGCGCAGTTATAAGCCCAGTTGCGCCCTCTTTTGCTGCACGTTTGAACACTAACCTGTTCTTTACCTGAGACTTTCATGCATCTATCAGCCTGTATGGTTCCTCATCCACCCGCTTCCCGCCACCTTCTTAAAGTCATCGGACCAGCAAGCTGGAGGTCATCCTGAGACTTTAGTTAAGGAAAATAAATTGTTCTGAATAAAGAGAGATTCTTGCTGTACCGAGTTTCTTGCTGGTTCTTCTCGGTAGGAATGTCATTCCGAACCAGTGGAAGATTAACTCAACCGCGACGATTCAAAAGCACTTTTTATAAGTTTATTTGAATAAAAAATATGAGTATCAGTATGATTAGAGACTGGGGGAGAAACACTAATCTGCATTATTACCACTGTATTGGATGCGTTCATACAAATGACAGCTTAGAAGATTTTGGATCCATTTAAAGCACCATATTATGTGAAATGTCCCTGGAACTAAACACTGCAATTGTGCACGTCAAGCTTTAACAATTATGACAGATGAGAGGTGTATAACAATTGTGAACGACTAGAGTGAGACAGACTGAAGAAGTAGTATGCAAATGGCCTCTGCTAAAATTATCATCCTAAATTACCAATCATAATTTCATACAATATTATTGTCAGTTTTTTTAAATAGAATAATAGAAAAATAGAATAAAATAGATTAAGAATAATAGAATAAAATTATACGTTAACAAATAGCTAGTGACCCCGTAAAACCACTTTCGCTTCTTACAAATTAACGAAAATGAATAAGAATCGGAAATGTAATCATTAGTTAGCGCTATAAATATAAAAAACTTTTCTTTATTGCATATTATAATACATCGATTTTACATAACTCTCGATCCCTAATGTGAATCGTTTATATTCATCCAGTTATGAAACAGAAAAACCGGCCAAGTGCATGTCGAGCAACGCGCAGTGTAGGGTTCCGTAGATTGCCCGTTACAATAATAATTATGCTCGAACATTTTATAAGTTGGTCGACTATTTACTCGTAAACTTGTAAAGCCCACTTATCTGTGATTGTTTTTCTTTTAATTTCGTTATATTACACTTCCATGTTTTTTTTACATATGCAGAAACAAACATTTTGCTGGAAGAAGGGGTGGACAGTAGACACTTGACTCTTACAAAAATTAGCTTATTGTTTCGCAAACGGATACAGCTGAATCGAATAATGGTGTTTCCATACCCGCACTATTTTCGACGACCTTTTTGATAGAAGAGAAGAAAAAAAATCATCCCCGCTTTACGTGTAGGGGTGAACCCTAAAAAAATTATTTTTTTCAAAATTTTATTTTACCACTTTGTCGGCGTGACTAATATGTATACTCATGCCAAATTTAACAGCTTTCTAGTACTAATAGTCTCTGAGCTAAGCCGCAACCGGACAGACGGACGGATGGACATGATGAAACTATAAAGGTTCCTTGTTGGCTACAGAACTCTAAAAAACGTGGAACAACGAATGCAACGAATGGAACGAATATAATTGAGATATTACTTATTCGTTTACTATTTATACCTACGTATACTTATTAGTAGCTTTTAAAGCTAGATTTTACGTCATTTAATGTTTAGATAATTTCATATTATACGTTTACCTACGTATTTTTTTATTCATTTCCGAATTATTGATTAAAGACGTCTTTTGCAAACCTAAGTAAATTTCAGATAGCTCCTTAATTTTCCGAGACAAAAAAGCTTAATTTTCCGAAGTTTACATGTCCTTCCCTGGAAATAACATATCCCTATACCAAATTTCATCAAAACCGGTTGAAATGATGGGCCGTTGAAGCATAATACACAAACAGACAGAACTTTCGCTTTTATTTTTTTTAATAAAATAAGTATGGAAGTAAGGATACATATAATTTGAAACTGCCTAGTGGCTAGATCTTATAACTTGATCATAGATTTAGGATTGGTCTCGCTCCGCGATATTTTGCGCGTAGAGGAAGAAAAACTTAGACTCTCAGATTTTAAGAAATTATGCATAGTTAACATAGAGGTAATAATGATAGTTAAGCTTTTAAGATTATATTACCTACCTATATTATATTTCATCGTTATGTATTGGATTATAAAAGTTAAATTATTGAATTATAAAAAAATTATAATAAAATATTATAGTATCGTATCAGGATGACTTACTATTACTTGACGTGTAACCTGATGACGTTTATCTAGGAGTTCTTCGTTTATTTTTATAGTACGATGGCATGTACATGGCATAGGTACACGCAATTACTTTTATTAAAAAGAAAAATGTATGTAGTGTAAATAAGGAAATCTTTGGGCAAATATAGCAAAAGAGTACAGCGATGACTATATTCGAAAGAGTCTAAATTCAGAAAGCCTACACTAGGTATTTTATCTTGACCTCATCAGAAATGTGACCAATTGTTTCTATTGTAGTAGGCTTTAAGGAATGCCAGCCGTTATCCGACTTTGTGTAGAAATGACTTCAAAAAGCGACAGAAAGTTTTACCACCACAATCCTTACCGGTTTGTCTCGTAGTCCACACTGACCTCAAACGCGTAGAATTATAAAATAGCTACATATAAAATTAGGCAGTGGTAATGCAATAGTGAACAAATAAATTTCACTTTTTATTCTATTATTATTTTGAATTTCGAAGTCGATTTCGTAATTTTTATTTGAATTTCGAATTGACAGGTGACAATTGAAATGGTCGTGCACGGCAATATGAACTGTATTGTGTTGACAGAAATACTAGATCGGTTTAATGTAATTTAGGCCATGTTCAGGTCCATCATAAGTGATGCTAAGAGCATTATGTGGTCATCTCTATCGATGCAAGGCATTTAGGGCTCTAGTATGTTTAAAATTACGATAGAGTTTTGCTTGATAATATATAATATTTATGGTGTTTAGTACGTATACATGAAAATTCAAACAATCGCACTTTTTCTTTCATCATAAACGTAAGAGTGCGTATTTATTTGGATGTGAACAAACTTCGCTTTCTAACATCAAATATTTATTCTTCTACTTATCCTTATGTGCTGAGCCCACAACACCATCAGTTAGTGTATGTCAGCAAACGGCGCATACATATTTTACGTCATTTAAACAATGTCATGGTGGGGAGTCTAAGGATATATTCCATGTAACTTTTGGGAAGATATCATAACGAGGCAAGCATTGGTGTTCGTAAGGTCGACCTTGGCGAAGAAGATTTAAAAAATGTGGAATAGAATAGCCCTTATCGCCATATTGGCGTCAGTGAATTGTAACCCAGTGGATCACAGTTCGAGTATAGAAGAGAACTTAGTTGGTGTGGTTTCGGAATGCATCGATAAGGATACGTCACTATGTTTGAAGGTGAACAGTGATTCAAGTGCATTGAAGTGATGTGTTGTGTAATAGTTATAGTAAGGAGGACGTACACGTTACGGTGTTGACTTTGTGTCAGACATGTGCCGATTAATTCAAATATCATAAGTATTATGTGTCTTTTCATGATCTAGGCGATGTCGAGTTGGCGATAATTTGCTAAAAAATATTTATTTTTGCTCTAACCTAAAGTCTTAACTATAATGTAACATTTTGAACTTATCATTATCCTAGAGGGTCACACTGCATGAATAAGGTTCTTAAGGAAATAAAAATAGGCGCGCAAAGTAATACCACAGATTAATCATACCGTCTGAAATTTACCTCCATCTCCAAGAATAGGCTTTTCTGTTTTGTAAATTTCATTAAAACCGGTTAAGTGGATTGACAGACAGTAAAGCAGACACACTTTCGTATTTACAATATTAGTATGAATCAAGCAATCCAAGTTCCAAATATTAATGGTAAAAATATGTTCTACTTTAGATACCAATAAACATATATTTAGACATCCAAAAAGATACCTAAGAGAGTAGATCTCATAAGAAATAAATAATTCTCGGGCGTGCAAACAAATGCACTGACCCCGACAATAATGAATCCCACAATTTAATTATGGCTATTCATACAATTTTGATTTCGATGATAAAGTTCACAATGGGTCTGATTCTGTTGTACACAATCTCTGAACTAAACTAAAATGATAGCACTATACGAGTAAAAATTGTACCCTTTCATAATACTCTCTGCAGAAAGGGACAGTACTAGGTTCAGAGGTGTCATTTTAGTTTAGTTGAGAGATTGTGTTTTACAGAATTGGCCACGATATCAATTGTTAAAAAAAAAATCTAAGTAAAAAAAATATTTGCAGGAAAAAGCGCTAAAGTACACAGAAAGGTTGGCCATTACGAAAGATATTAACCTTTTCGAAGGTATGACGCTAATAAATACTGGGTCAGCGCGGTCCGCTCGCAGCTACGAGCAACTTTCTGAAAACCCCAAGGCCAGAGAAATGCAGATTGAGGAGAGAATAGCAAATAATGTTGGAGATTTCCTGGACAACCATGCTCTGCAGTTACGATTATCAGACAGTGAAGACTCCACAGATGTGGATGAAGAAGGTAAATAATATCGGTATTTAACCTTTTTTACAGACAGTACTATATTCTTTTATTATTTAAATGCCAAAATGCCTGCTCTTGAATAGCCTTTGCTTTTGGCTAGGAGTTAATTAGTACCTACTCAATAATTTGGCTATTACTTCCAAAGTCAAAGAAATATTATTCATAATTTTATTCTAAGAAATATGTAATATTTGATTTTGATATAAATAATTAACTTACATTTTACTTACAAAATCGAAATAAGTTCTGTGGCACACCACCATTACTTTTTTTTTAAATGCTACTTTTACATTATATGCGTTAGAATTCAATATTTTAGACTTACAAAATCATCTGTACTTCTCAAGTCCATAACAATAATGTAACATCTTCTTAAGCGCCCCATAGAACTTTTATTATTTCACTCAAATATAATGTAACGTAAGTCTGAACAGAATACTAAGACTAGGTTTCCCTTTGACAAGTAAAACCCTAGATATTTGCCTAACATATAAGAGGTCGTGATGTGAATAATGCACATGTACCTTAAAACGTAACATTAGTTAAACAATGCAAGCTTTCTCCCATTCCTATTTACATCTGTGCCTTCGTTCTTACTTGTGATGACTTCAAGACCTATTTATGTAGACTAAGTTGTAACTACACCTTTACTGGAAATTTGTGCGCACAACAGACAATTGTATCATATTGTCGACAAAAGTTGGATTTATTTTTTGACCAAATCATGAACAGTAATTTAATGTAATTATTTTATTGTTGTAGGTCGTGGCAAGAAAGGAAGCAAAAAGAAGCTCAAGAAGATCCTTCCTCTTCTACTTCTTCTGAAGCTAAAGCTTGCCGCTCTGGTGCCACTGTTCCTTGGAATCATCGCGTTTGCCGCTGTCAAGGCAGTATTCCTCGGAAAGATTGCATTCGCACTGAATGCCTTCAGTATTATCAGGAAACTGCTCTCAAAGAACAGCCACGGATCATCAGCAGTCAGCTATACACCTCACCACGAAGAACATTCTGGTGGTTATAACTATGAACCAGCCCAAGGGTGGAGTAGAAAAGTCAACGACGCCCAAAGTATGGCGTATTCAGGACAACTCTCTTATTGATCCAAACCAAGGTCGAATGCGTGTGTATGTGTGTGTGAAATATTTATTAAAGAATGCTTGTGTTGCCATATCAGTACCTCAGTCTAATTAAATTAATTTATGACAAATAAAACAAATTAAAAATACTCCAATTTTTATTTTTCCTGTCCTCGAAAGAAAATAATTAAATAATAAGTAATTTAAAAGTTTACATATTTTAACTTAGTTTCTTTTTAATAAACTTATATTTAGTAACATATAATTAATATAATTTTTTTTCATTTAATTAAAAAGTATCTATTGCATAAAGCCACCAATAGAAAGATGACTGCGTGCGCTATTCTATAAAAATTAATATTAATGAAAGAATAACTATGTCACTCACTATGGCATAATGTCTTCTACGGCGCGTAGAGGCATCGATTACTTTAAAAATATTAATACGCGGAAACTCGAGAGTGGGGACAATTTAGATAAAAAACTGCTACCAATCAACAGATCATCACAGTCGAATTCGGTGCGCTTGAGTACGTGGTTCTAAAACAAACAAGACCATGAAGTTCTTCGTGATATTTTTAAGTGCAGTGGTGGTTGTGAGCTCGAACCCTGTGGCTCAGGAAGATTCAGTGCTCCGTTTAGTGGCGGGAAACTTTGTGAACTGCATGAACAGTGATTTGAGTTTGTGCCTCAAGGTAATTGAGTGTTCTGAAAATTGATAAGGACGATATTGAAGTGATAAGTTTAACAGTGATACTAATTCGATTAATTAAACCAAACCAATTTTACAACGAACTTCAAAGTTGCGGAAGAGTTCATGATATGGATATCAATAGTTACGGATCAAAACTTCAGAAATATTTAAATGGGAGTTAAAATTTAAAAGCTCGACATAATAGCAGTTAAAAGTTATTATAAATGTTTATTACCGCTGTTTGAACGGTTAACTATCGTTTGCTTTGTTTGTTTAATAGTTATTGACCGTCCAATTAATGCGTTGAATATCAACATGATCTGCATAGTGAAGTCTGTACTTAACTTGCATGCAAGATTTCTGTTATTAACATCTAATAAATTGGACAGTTAATCGGATTAATCTACAAGAAAATTAATATTTTAAATAAAAACAAAAACTCTCATAAATAAAGCAATAATGCGTGTTAATTTTGTAAAACACGAGTGCCGAAATACAACGTAGTCAAAAAATAATTAATTGAAGCTACTATTTTTTTTAATTACTATTATTTAATGAATATGGCGTACTAATCTTAATGAATAAATTATTTTTTGCCCCTTTTTAAGTGACTAAGATGTATGAAAAGACGCAACGATGCCTTTGATTAAGAGTTTATAATTATCTTTGCTAGTAGCTACTAAATCCGATGATTTTTTCTTCAAAACAATAAATGATTTATTCATTTATCATAATCATAATTAATTTAATAACATTTTTTTTCACAGGAACACGCACTCAAAGCGACAGAGCGTCTTGGAACAGTTCGCAAGTTAGACATAATTGATGGCATTACCATTTACAATAACAACCCTAAAGAAGGAAGGAGTTTCGAAGCACTTTCAACTGATCCTGAAATCAGGAGCAAACAGATTACTGAAAGACTGTGGGAAAGCACTACTGATCTTCTACAAAAGAGTGATCTAGAATTCAGTTACAATGGTGGTGATGAAGAAGACGACCAAAGCCGTGGTCTTGGAGACGGTAAGATATGAGTTTATTCTTAAAATATTATTGGTATAAAATGTGTTTGAAAGCTGTATTAAAATTGTAGTGACAGAATATAGTACTATGGACTTTTAACAGAAATAATTTGAGACGCCAATATTGTTCATTTGTTTTCGCAAAAATGTAAACCTTTTTGTTTCTAAAGCAGTTGTAGCTTATTTTTAGCATTTTTACTTCTAAACAAATTATAATACTATTAAGAAAAAAGCTCTATAAGACAACTACTTAAAATGATGTAATTGTATTAGCATAAAACATTTTAACCGAAAAATCCAATTGGTTGTTAAGTGCCGATTATACCAAATTGCATGATTTGCAAAGATTAGTCAATTTGAAGCACAGAAAAAGGAATCTGCTTAGGTGATTCGAAGTATAATACGAGTAAAGGAATTTAGAATAAGGACATGTTTTCATAAAACTTTAAGTTTATAGGAATATGTATATCCATACAAAAACCAGTCACGCATTTATGTTCCGTAAATTGCGTAAGAGTGAAATGCGACGTGGAAAGGTTTTTAAGTATGTCAAAGATACTGGTTTCGAATTTAAAAATCTCTCCAATTTTTTATCTCAAAGGCTTCCCGCTAATTATTTTTATATATTCTTGTTCAAAAGTGGCTGCTCATTTCGTATGCGGATCGAATATTTAACCCACCACATTCTAAGCAGATTTTAAATCGAAACTCAAACATTGGATTAATTACTTCGCTGTTTTTTACTTGGAAACCTAGTTTATACCAATTGGCTACTAAAAATCTTAAATTCAGTCAGTGGCTTTTTACCAGCTAAGTTCTATTCATATTTAACCAAAAATTTGATGGGTTAATCAATTCAAACCGTAAACATTTTATTGAACTACAAGAATACAATTTTTTTTCCAAGTATCTTAATTTATAGCGATTTGATAAAAATTAAAACGTACAACATTATTGAAATAATTAATCCAAAATCAGTTGCTTTCTGCCGTATTTAAATGAAGTTGTTGTCTCACCAAAAACAGTTTTTTTTATCACTAATTATATTATATATTATATTCTCATCTAGAACAAAGGCGGTATGGTAATGGTGGAAGCCAAAAGTAGATTGTAGGCCGACGGAAAATCACACAAATTAATTAAATTTTATAAATTCTCACCATATCTCACATCATTATGTTAAGCAGATGTATTTTTGCTTTCACATAATATAACTTGTACAGTTATGCTAATACTATTTACTTTCTTATTAAAATATGGATATTTGAACTTTCGAATACAAAGCTTAAATATTTTACTACCATTTGGCGGATGGTTATAATGATAATTTATTGCTACTTAATGTTAACCACATAAGAATATCAATAATATTTTTTGTTGACATTTTGCGCATGTTCAAGTATTATAAGACGTTAGCTTAATTCAGTTGTTTTTATTAAAAATTAACTTGCGTTTAAAAAAAGTTAGAGCTGGTCCTTAGATATATTTTGCTGCATTTTCTAGTATTGTTTTAGAAAGGAGCTTTTCATTTAAACTGTTTTACTTCAAGGTGCTTTTTCATTTCAGCTGAGGAAGGCCGTGGCAAGAAGAAGAAGCAGCTTAAGAAGAAACTCAAGCTTCTCATCCCTCTCGCCATTCTGGGTAAAATTAAAGCGATCGCTCTCGTGGTTATTGCCCTCTTGATCATTGCTGCCTCAGTCGCCAAGCTTGCAATCCTCGCCAAGATTGCCTTTATCGCCAAGATCATTGCAATCATCAAGGCTCTCATCGCTGCGAAGAAACATTCCCAAGAAGAACATTGGATTACAACTCATGAGGAACACCCTCATGAACATCATCACGTCCCAAGTGGTTGGGAAGGTGGCTGGTCCAGATCAAGAAATGAAGCCAACAATCTGGCCTATTCCGCCTACAGGAAGTAACTTTACCAAATAAGTAACCGGGGTTTAATATTTAACAAATAATTTATTACGAATGTTAATTTATTTGTGTGAGTGTGTGTGTATGCGATATGTTTTTAGATTTTTTGTTATAGTTTATTTCTTTTCGGTCATTTTATGTTATTTTGTTTTATTTTCATTTAACGTTTTGTTCAGTAATCTGACTGAAAAGGATTTTGTTGGTTTGAATCTTATGTTTTACTTTTATTATAACTAGACTCAATTTTAATTCTATATATCAATATTTATGTAGGTATATACATAATGGAAAGTTTATGTTTGGTGTAGTATTATTGTGATATACGTAATTTTATTTATCTTATCGTTTCCTCATGTTTTTTTTATTTTGTATTTATATTTTGTAATATTATTTCGTTTTATGTATGATGTATTTTATGTATTTTATATGTGCAACTTTTTCCTGTGACTTTACATTTTTAAAGATCACTTTGGAATTCCTTAAAATTATTCTTAAGTGCACCCTTAGTGTACTGATGGAATATAATAATAATAATATCTAAGCCCACCGGTTTAGGCTGTGTATACTGTCAGTCAGTTCCGGTACTGTTTTTTTTAATATTATTTATATTGTGTATTTTTTTATGATAAGTACTATTTCATTTTATTGATGAGTTTATTCTATTCTATTTGATAACTATATTCGTTCATTTAATATTATATGAAATGTCATATTTATTTAATATTCTTTGTTATTTATATTATATGTTTGTATGCAGCATTATTATCTTCTCAACTATATCTTATGTATATTAGTATATCATTATTTTTATTATGTTATATTATGTATGTTTAAGTATTGTATGTATTATCATAGTTACCAATATTGATCTCCTTGTTTTTATTTTTTTTGTTATTAATGTTTTGTCCTTTTCTTATATTTTGTTATTTTCGTTTATATTTTCTTTTAGTTATGGGTATCGTGTATCACGAAATGAATGTGAATTATTTATTGAGCGTTTGTTTACTTGATTAAATTATTTATAGTCATAAAATAAACCAAATTGCAATTAAAACATTGATTTTATTAAGATCATAATTTTCTTTACCTACTCGTATTATTAATAGGGATGGACCAAAATACTGCACTACAATTTATACAACTTTCATCCGTTTGGCAGCAATTTTTTTTTGTTTTTTTTTATCCACCATAATTTGGCCCTTTATTGCGATCTCACTTCATGGTAAGTGATGATAATGATGTAGTATATTAGCGGGCTTATATTCTGCCAAGCAAACTATGATGACTATCATAGTTTGCTTGGTTGAGACCTTGTTTATTGCCACGGCCGAAGATGGAACCCAGGACCTCCCACGTCAAGACAACATCAACACTGCGCCATGAAAGTCGAATTAGGTACATGGGCTGTACTTTCGCTTTATGAAACTAAGTTCAGTCGAAGTTCGAGGAGATTTGATTGACACTCGTTGCTTCTTTGTATCGATGGTTAGCCCGCTACCATCTTAGACTGCATCATCACTTATCATCAGGTGAGATCGCGTTCAAGGGCTTACTTCTAGTGGATTAAAAAAATCGGTTTTGTCCAAATCAATATTATCTTATCTTACTAATATTATAAACTAGCTAATGCCCGCGACTTCGTACGCGTGGATCGAGGTTTTGTGGATCCCGCGGGAATTCTTTAATTTTCCGATATAAAAAGTAGCCTATGTGTTAGTCCAGACTATAATCTATCTCTGTGCCAAGTTTCATCCAGATCCGTTCAGCCGTTCTGGCGTGATTGAGTAATAAACATCCATTTAAGGTTATTTTGGTTCCCGCGAGAACTCCTTAATTTTCCGGGAAAAAAAGTAGCCTATGTGCTATTCCAGACTATAATCTATCTCTGTGCCAAATTTCAGCCAGATCCGTTGAGACGTTGGCGCGTGATTGAGTAACAAACATCCATCCATACATCCATCCATACATCCATCCAGACATCCATCCAAACTTTCGCATTTATAATATTGACTAGCTAATGCCCGCGACTTCGTCTGCGTGGATCAAGGTTTTTTGGTTCCCGCGGGAACTCCTTAATTTGCCGGGATAAAAAGTAGCCTATGTGCTATTCCAGACTATAATCTATCCCTGTGCCAAATTTCAGCCAGATGCGTTCAGCCGTTGGGGCGTGATTGAGTAACAAACATCCATACATCCATACATCCATCCAAACTTTCGCATTTATAATATTTATTTGATTATATTTGATGCGAATGTTTGGATGGGTGTATGGATGTATCTATGGATGTTTGTAACTCAATCACGCCCCAACAGCTGAACTGATCTGGCTGAAATTTGGCCCATAAACAGATTATGGTCTGGAATAGCACAGAGGCTACTTTTTATCGCGGAAAATTAAAGAATTCCCGCGGGAACCAAAAAACCTCAAACCACGCAGACGAAGTCGCGGGCTTTCGTAAGTATTGAATAATTATTGGATAGAAGCAGACCTCTATTCCTTCCTGTTATACTATTAGTTGTTACTTTGCGGAAGTCCATGATAATGAAAGAACAGGAAGTTTAATTCGCTTCTGCCACAACCGCTAAATCTGTGTGGTGTGGCGGCTATCGCAAGATACACACTGTACCACATAATATTATATTTACCTATTGTGGCGGATTATAGCGAATTAAAATTCCGGTTCTTTCATTGGTTAATTAATAATTTATTAAAAGTGCCTAACCTCTATTAATAAGGTTGATTTTATTAAAATTATTAAAGCTTTACCCGGTATTATAGCCGGATTAGCGAGTGTTCAGTTTTGGTGGATTTTGATCCTTGAGCCTTTTCAAGGCTTCCACCTCCAAGCTTTACGACAGAGCGAAATATTTCTGAAAATTTACAGCCAAAATGTTAACACAATACTTCAACAAATATTACGATGTGTGAAGGTTGAAAAAGCTGATTTTGGCAGGACCTAATAAATGGAAGCCATAATTGATTAGGAATAAAGAGTCGTGAGAAATGTAAACAATATGTAGATACAATATAATATTCCACCACTATTTCCACTACAACCCAATAACGTCCCACGGCTGGGCACAGGCATCCACTCTCATAGGAGAGAGGGAATAGAGCTTAGACCCACCACGCTGCTAAAATGCGGATTGGCGGGCTTTAACGACTATTATCATGTTAGTGATAATAACCGGGACCGACGGCTTAACGTGCTCTCCGAGGCACGGGGGTGAAACACCGCCAACTTCCTAACTCCGGGCTAGTACTGACAATTTCTAGTCAGAAAAACCCAATACTTAATTACGTCCCAACCCGGGACTCGAATCCGGGACCTCGTCGGCCGCAGTCGAACATGCGGAGCACCAGACCAACGAGGCAGGTCTGAGCCCTACTGAGAGGAAATATCATGCTCAGATGGTTGGATGATGATTATTTCCTTTTTCAACTTTAAAAATAAGCGTTGTAGCTTTTGCTACAAAATGAGTTCAACGGTTGGATGTTAAACCTACGAACTTTCGAATTTCAGTTCACTCGCTACACAATTGACCTTTTGTGTAATGAACTGGGGCCATACTTACCAACGTACTTACTGGGGCCGGCGCTTAAAGCTATATTGTTTCACTAGCTAATGCCCGCGACTTCGTCCGCGTGAATTTAGTTTTTAAAATCCCTCGGGAACTCTTTGATTTTCCGGGATAAAAAGTAGCCTATGTCACTCTCTAGGTCCTCAACTATGCCCATACAAAAAATCAAGTCAATCCGTTATTCTGTTGCGACGTGATTAAGGGACAAACCAAAAAATCTACAAACCAACAAACAAACAAACACACTTTTGCATTTATAATATTAGTAAGATAGTAAGAAGGAAGATTAGTAGGATTTTGCATAACCGAATTAACACTATTAACATATTTTACACCAAGAAATTAAGAAATAAGTTAAGATTTATGAATACTTGAAGTTTATTGATGCTTTAGACACAGAATAATAACTAGTACTAGGTATAGATAACTGCTATCCGATATGCACATTATAAACACAGTAACAAAATTTTTGATACAAAGCAGATGCTCATGTTTACTTAACAATACATTCACAATTTCTTATTATATGAACTTAAATTAATTTTAATTATAATTTAATGTCATATAATTCAATTCAATTCTTCACTTATTATTCCGGAAATTCATAACCTATGCATAGGTTACCTATGCCTGTCGCAACGAACGACGAAAGCTAAATCTGTGCCGAACGTTAAAAAATAGAGCCAAAATATATAGTGGTTCGAGGCATGAAAAGATAACAGAAAGATAGACACATTTTCGCATTTATAATATTAAAAGATCAAGTCAAGCTGTACCTGCGACTTCGTTCGCGATCATTATTCTTGCGCTTGCAGTGGCGTTAGTAAAATAATTAACTACGAAAATGTTAACTAAAATAGGCCTTGCTCCCCACTATAGCATTAAAACAGGAGCCGAACCGCGAGCTAAAGCAGGTAGTGGTGAGGTCTACGCACGCAGTGCGCAGCGTCTGTTTCTCGTGTCTTCTGTTCAGCGTGGGCTTAGGTTTCTCAGCAGAATTATATTCACTCCAACTTTTAAATTCCATGTGTGCGATGGAAGCCCCGCGACAGATAACGAATTCAAAAATTCTATGGGGTAATCTGTGGCCGTCTTGATCTGCAACCCGATTGATGGAGCTATACTGCACATTGTCCCCATCAACACGCATCAATATGGTGTTGTTTATTCCAGTAGCTTGATCGTTTCGAGTGGTTAGTATAGCGCGCTCACAGAACCAAGAATTCTCTCGAACTGTCAAATTCTCTGTTTCACCATACACTAAAATAATTAGTTCCTCAGAAGAAGAAACTGTTTGGCATGATTTTTAAAACACGAAATTAAGTCCACATATCACAGGCAAACATATTTAATATGGCATCGAAATATTATGGAAATACCGATTTAAACGGTAAATTATGTAAGCCGTCAGGCTGTTGACAGATTTTCTCTGGGTCGCAATTTTTTATAATTAATTTTGTTTCCTTCAAACGCCACCAAAAAGATATTATTAAGTCCTAATCAAGCGAATTGCTGTTCTCTGTTGAGGAGTTTTGTCCTCTACCTCTGATAATATTTATCAAATCTTGACCAAAATTGGGCAAACCTTACCTGATGATACATACCTTCTAATAAAGAAAGATTTATTCAAATCAGTTCAGATTTGACTGAGTTATGAACAAAAATCCCCTATCCTGGAGGAACCTTATTTTCTATCTGGATAAAAACTATCCTATATATTGACCGGGAGTATCAGCTACCGCTATACCAAATTTCATTCAAATTCGTTCATTAGTTTTCGCGTAATGCGCGGCCATACAGACAGACAGACAGACAGATAAAATTAAATAAAAATCTGTTTTGGGCTCAGTATCGATAGTAAAACATACCCCGATTAAAAGTTTCAGAATATATTAAATGTACAGAAATTTTCCAGTTACAGTTTCATTAAAAGTATAGATTATTGTTAACTTTCGTGGTTAAGAATTATAAAAAAGTATTATTAATAATACTCTCCGCAAGGTGGCGTGTTGTCTCCTCTATTGTTCTCTATCTTCATCAACTCGATTTGCTCCCACATTACTTCTCCCTACCACCTGTATGCAGACGATTTACAAATCTACTCCCAATGTAAGGTGGTGGATCTACCTGATACAATTAGGTTGGTCAATGAAAATCTTTTACGCATTTCTAATTGGAGTAACTCGTTTGGGCTTCAAGTTAATCCAAAGAAGACACAAGTTATAATCATTGGGAGTTCAAAATTAATTTCACGCATAACTTTGTCGCAGCTTCCACCAGTCATATTCGATGGGACTCTTATCCCCTACAGTGACAAAGTGAAAAATTTAGGCATTATCTTTGACCAAACATTATCTTGGATGCCGCAAATGAGTGAGCTAAGTAGAAAGATGTTTGGTGCAATTGGTTCTCTACGTAGATTGCGTAATGTCCTTCCCATTCCTACTAAAATAGCGCTGGCTCAGTCTCTTCTTCTACCGATCCTTGACTATGCGGACACGTGTTATCTTGATCTCACTGAGGAGCAACTAAATAAACTTGAGCGGCTTCAAAATTACTGCATAAGGTTCATATTTGGCTTGCGAAAGTATGACCACGTTTCCGAGTTCCGCTGTAAGCTCAAGTGGCTCCCGATTCGCCTTCGCAGGAATACTCACATTCTTCACCTTCTGTACTGCATTCTGTTTAATCCCATCACACCTCACTACTTAAAAGATAGATTTAAGTATATATGTAATTTACACTCTTTTTCCCTTCGTTCTCAAAATAATCTTTTATTAAGTACTCCTAATCACTCAACTTCCTTCTATCAAAATTCTTTTACAGTAACTGCTATACGGCTTTGGAACGTTCTCCCTTTGGATATTAAGCTATCCCAATCTCTTCCTATCTTCAAAACTAAATTGAAACAACATTATCTATCATTATAATCTATATATTCATCTGTCGTCTATTTTCTATTACTTCTTTACTTCTATACTGTGTATTTATCCTATATATATATATTTTTACATTGTTTATATATATACAATATTTATTTATTAACATTATGTTTCAGTACACCCCTCCCGCTTTCTTTTAAAAGTTTCCTCTGCCCTAAGGTTGCCTGGAAGAGATCGCTGTTTAAGCGATAAGGCCGCCTGTTGTGCCGTATCCATTAATATGTTTGTTTTTTTTTTCATTTTTCTTTGTGTACAATAAAGTATATTTTACTTTTACTTTACTTTACTTTTACTCTTTTCTTTATGTATCTATTATTATTAGAAAAGAGTATTACTTATTTCAAAATGACAGATTTATATCACATATCTTGACTTTCCTAAAATAAGGATTATAATAATTATTTAACGCGAACGTCTAAAATACTAAACTAATACGGCTTTAAGCGATGGTAGTATGCCCCTAAATTAGTTTTGCTCAATACATGGCTGCTCCTACAATAATTTAAAGAGACGAGTTATCAGTAATAAGCGAGCGTTCGCGCGTTCGGTTTTTAAAGCGCAAAATATGGCGCGCGTGTAAACACGTATGCTGATAGGTACGAGCGAAAAATACGCCTAGTCTGAAACCGCCTTCAAGGGAACTTGGAAGAAATTTCTTTTTGAGACTTATAGTGGTACTGCAAAACGTACAAAAGTTTAATTAGTAGATGTTTTTAAACTAATCCTGTTCTTAAATCTCATCTCTCACTTACATAAGTACCTAGCTACAATTTTGAAGGCTAAATATGATTTATTGTGTTTTATTTTTCGCTGGAGAAACTTCTAGGTCACATTATGCATGATTTTCGGGACGACATCTAGTGATAGTCATCTTGTGGTCTCTTTGCATAGCGCCTGTAGATATAAAAAGAGTTTTCCGCTTCATCCGAAGAAAGTCTATCTCCTTTCACTTGCATTTCACTGAAGATCACTTGTGGCCATTTCTTTAAGTTACAACTTAGAGTATAACATTTTGCCAGGCGTTCTTTATTACAATACTTGGATAGGTTTTTGAATTTTGAAATGGATCTGTAATTAACAAGTGATTATATCAAACACCAATTTAATATTATGATATTGCCAGTGCAATACTCAGTAAATTTGCTCGTTTAGATTAATATTTTTATATTTTGACGAACTTTCTGGCGCAGTGTTGAGAGATGTTGTATTTAACAGCTGAGCTAATCAAGCAATTAAGAGCTTTTGTCCTTGACTGCGATCTCACCTGATGGTAAATGATAATGCAGTATAAGATGGTAGCGAACTAACCAGCTGTTATGGGCATGGCAGTCACATTAAACCCATATCCCTAATCGGTTTCTACACGGCATCGTACCGGAACGCTAAATCACTTGGCGGTACGTCTTTGCCGGTAGGGTGGTAACTAGCCACGGCCGAAGCCTCCCACCAGAGAAAATTCAGAAATTATAAATTCCCAAATTGACCCTGCCAGGAATCGAACTCGGGACCTCCGCACGTTAAGTCAACAGCACTGCGCCACGGAGGTCGACAAAATCGTCGTTGTTATTGTGCATATACCTAATCTTAAAAAAAATATTTTTGTTAACAAACTACCATTAAAGAATTCTGGAGCTTTAATTAATATTTGTAAGTAAACAGGTGAACTTAAGGGTCAATATCATCTGACATCAAGACCTCTAGGTACAAGTCTGGAAACCATGCCAACTAGTCTCCAATTTAAATAATTTACCAACAAACATGTACGACGTAGGTATCCCATGACGACTCGTATTACTAGATGATGTCTGCGACCTTCTTCACGTGCATTAACGTGTTACAAAATCCTGTGGAAATACTTTAATCTTGAATTAAAGAAACATAGATGATTTACTTATTTCACGTAGGACAATACTTTTACTTGTGTCACTTATGATAAGTCAAGACCACCGGTACGGTATATAAAATTAAGTCCCAATATTAACGCAATTAAAAGCACAATAAAACCGGCCAAGTGCGAGTCGGACTCGCGCACCGAGGGTTCCGTACAAACCTGTAGTTTTAAATTATTAAAATTATTTTTATTTTAAATATTTGAGTTGATTGAATGAAAGGTAAATTGCGGTTTACGATTTATGACGTATTAAAAAAAAAACTACTTACTAGATCTCGTTCAAACCAATTTTCGGTGGAAGTTTGCATGGTAATGTACATCATATATTTTTTTTAGTTTTATCATTCTCTTATTTTAGAAGTTACAGGGGGGGGACGACACATTTTACCACTTTGGAAGTGTCTCTCGCGCAAAATATTCAGTTTAGAAAAAAATGATATTACAAACCTCAATATCATTTTTAAAGACCTATCCATACCCCACACGTATGGGTTAGATGAAAAAAAAAAATTTGAGTTTCAGTTCTAAGTATGGGGAACCCCCAAAATTTATTGTTTTTAAAATCTTAATGCGGTTCACAGAATACATCTACTTACCAAGTTTCAACAGTATAGTTCTTATAGTTTCGGAAAAAAGTGACTGTGACATACGGACGGACAGACAGACAGACATGACGAATCTATAAGGGTTCCGTTTTTGCCAAATTTGGCTACGGAACCCTGAAAACAGGTATTATTAAAACTAACAAGGAATAACGATGAATTAATAAAAATAGTATGCAGTGTAATGATTATTTTAGTTCCATTAAAAGATAATTTATTTGATTTAGTATTCAATGAACTATTGTATTGTGTTAATTTTCACCGGCGGTGGTGGATCGTTGAATATCTACTCGAGGCAGCGTTACTTTAATGCAGCTGTTATGTGCATTGGTTGTATTGTTTTAGTTTTTGTTCGTCCCTGGGATGCTAGATGGTATCGGTCTCAGACATGGAGGTAATGGCTACTTATTACCTCTATGGTCTCAGGGTATTTATTTATATTTCGCGTACGGATTTCACCGACTCAGTATTGCGAATGCGGTGAGCGGCTCACTCTCACTCACTCACTCACGCTTCAGCACAAAACATTAATTTGAAATCATATCAAACCAGCAATTTTATTTTCGTGTTTATTTCTAATGTTACAGAATTGCGAAAAAAAATCGCGCGAATATTTTTCGCAGTGCGAACGTAGCATTAAGTCAATGGAACGTATCCTCAATTTCATCAAAATCAGTTTGGAAAGGATGGGCTTGCATTTTGCAAGACAAACACATGGACAAAGTTTCGCAAAATCATAATTATGATTATCATGGATTTCACCTATCCGTACAACAATTCCAAAGTCAAGGTTCAGTACACAACTCACATTCTCGATTGAGATGAAATTGGATAAAATAACGTGAAACCAACTATAGAAAGCCTTTAATGAGTATCCACCTCAAACCTGTTTCACTTTACTTTATGTATGTGTTTCGCTGGTGTGGAGTACGTTTTTAGCTTGTCGGTCCTAGAAAGTAAAGTTTATAAACTAAAATCTTGAACTTCTTTATAACGCCTTGTACAGGTCTTGCAATCTCCTTAGCCTCTTTAGTTTTAAAAGAAATCGACACTTAGTCAACATCTTATTCACTAGTCTGAATTCCTATAAAACGTGGTTGCCTGGAAGAGATCGCTTCAAAGCGATAAGGCCGCCATTTGTACCGTTTTTTTTTCTTATTTTTATTGTTGTTGTGTATAAAGTATTTCTCCTTTTTAGGTGTCCTTTGTATTTTGGTGTACAATCATACTAATATTATAAATGCGAAAGTATGTTTGTTTGTTGGTTTGTCCTTAAATCACGCCGCAACGGAGCAACGGATCAACGTAATTTTTGGCATGGGTATAGATGAGGACCTGCAGAGTGACATAGGCTACTTTTTACTCAGGAAAAATCAAGTAGTTTCCGCGGGAAGTCGCGAGCATCAGCTATATAGAATATTTCATTCATTCATTCAACACGACTTAGTGTAAATGTAAACGGATGGCTGTGGAAATTGTCCGCCTAATCAAGCAATATAAGAATGTGGTACATAAATATATATACAAGCGAGATCCTTGCTAATGTTAGCAGTTTAATTCCAAGAATATTATGTTAATATCTGAAACGCTTGAACCAAATAAAGTAAAATATAAATCCATCCTTTTATAAGTCAGTATAAGATTTGTTTCTTCTACAAAACGTACCCAGACAGACAGACCTGATTACCAAATACCCAAAATGAATTGCAATGAGGCTTGCATGCCATTTGCCGCACCGACGCTTCACGCAAGTGTCAACGACAAGTGTATGAAGTTTCAAGTCAATCGGAGTAACAATGCGTGAACTTTAAAACGAACACAAAACGTTCTTCTTTTAATACAATGCATTAGGATTAAGCAGAATAATAATTGAAGATTTTCTTTGGAGGTATACAATTTGGAAGTAAATCTTAAAACGGATATAATCTTTGATCGCGGTTTCTTTTACCCATTAGATACACGATATGGATCATCTTTTCAAGATCATTGGCTTGGAATTATATTAACCTAACCAGATAGCGGACGCAGTTAAACCCTAGCTAAAACTTTAAAGTACTTAACTTGTTTGCCACTTGTGTACCTATATGAAGATGACAGTAATATTTGATACCACTAGAGCTGTTTTCTTTCCGTTTGAACCAAATTTGAAACTGGTTGTTAAATGGTCAACTTTTTTTTATTGCTGCTTATACTCGAATGTTCTGCGGTTAAGTAGGATTATTTATGTTCTCTTGTTCGACAAGTTTGTATTACTATTTTACTCTAGCACTTAGATGGTATTACTACTTCAATTAAATTATAATACGTCTAAAAACATTAAAAAAACGTTTTTATTAACAAGCTTTTATCGTCCGCCATATTGAATTTAGTTTGCCGTCATTTAATTTTTCGTATTCTTCTCAGCAAACCCTTTAAATTGGTACCTATCATGGGGGTACATAAAAAATAACTACTTCGCCATCTTTGATAGCCCGCGATTTTGGATTTAAAAAACCGGCCAAGTGGACTCGCGCACCGAGGGTTCCGTACAAACCTGTAGTTTAAGTTTTGAATTATTAAAAATATTTTTATTTTAAATATTTGAGTTGATTGAATGAAAGGTAAATTGCGGTTTACGATTTATGACGTATTAAAAATAAAACTACTTACTAGATCTCGTTCAAACCAATTTTCGGTGGAAGTTTGCATGGTAATGTACATCATATATTTTTTTAGTTTTATCATTCTCTTATTTTAGAAGTTACAGGGGGGGGGACACACGTTTTACCACTTTGGAAGTGTCTCTCGCGCAAACTATTCAGTTTAGAAAAAAATGATACTGCAAACCTCAATATCATATTTGAAGACCTATCCATACATACTCCACACGTATGGGTTAGATGAAAAAAAAAATTTGAGTTTCAGTTCTAAGTATGGGGAACCCCCAAAATTTTTTTTTTTTTGTATTTTTGTAAGAAAATCTTAATGCGGTTCACAGAATACATCTACTTACCAAGTTTCAACAGTATAGTTCTTATAGTTTCGGAAAAAAGTGGCTGTGACATACGGACGGACACACAGACAGACAGACAGACAGACATGACGAATCTATAAGGGTTCCGTTTTTGCCAAATTTGGCTACGGAACCCTAAAAATGACGTCACTTAGCTAATCATGCATTGCCATCCAAATGAAACCGACCTTTTTAACGTTTTTTTACGACGTTTTTACCGACTTCCAAAGAAAAAGAGGTTATCAATACGGCGAGTATTTTTGCCTAAATGCATGTCAAAATGTAAATCTAACTCAAAATGTATCCGTTGAAACCACAGGTTGAAACCCACCATTTTATCACCAAGCGGATCCGCCCAGAGAGTCGGGTTTTGTTCAATTATCTGTAATGAATGAATATATAAATGAAAATATATTTTATGACACCATTCATATTATAAAAAATGCCTATAGGGAACTCAATTAAAAAATGCTAAGTTAAGCTTACAGACAACCATACCTAATTATTTTCCAGATTAGATCCAGATTCCAGAAAAGTTGGCCACTAGAACGAATCGTAGTGTCAGAACTAACCTTACCACATAAGACGGCCTTTAAACTATGCCAATCTTGTATTTGTGTTAATTTATAGTAAAATAATTATGGACGTTATCAGACGTTGGCATGGAGGAGGCGCGCCGGTTGAATCATCAAAAATTACATCAACCCAAATACATACTAGTTTGATTTGATTGATAACTAACATGTTTTGGAGTATGGTTGGCCTAACTTGTAGTGAAAAAAAAATGGTTAAGTAGTTGGTAAGTGATGATGCAGTCTAAGATGGTTGCGGGCAAACCTGGCGTATGGTAGTTAAGTATTCTAAACCCATACCCCTGGTCGGTTTCTACACGGCATTGTACCGGCTCGCTAAATTACTTGACGATACGTCTTTGCCGGTAGGGTGGTAACTAGCCTCCGCCGAAGCCTCCCACCAGACCAAACCAGAAAAAATTCAGGAATTATAAATTCCTAAATTGACCCTGTCGCGAATCGAACCCGGGACCTCCACATTAAGACAACAGCTTTCATCACTGCACCAGGGAGGTAGTCAAAAGACATCGTTATTAAGAGTTAAAAGACGTCGCCCACTCCAGCCGACGTGACCGACGTGGAAACGGTGTTTTGCCGCGAGGATATGGCATCAACGGGAAACTTGATAGGTATAGGTGTTGAATAATTATATTGCCGTTGCACTGCTCCTCGAATATAATTACATAACAACCGTTAGGGACAACTGCAGCTTGGACCCAATACCTACGAAAAAACAGTCGAATTCTTACTCCCGTATTATCCTCTGTTTCCTCCTCCAAAACTGAACCGTTTTTTTAAGAATAATTAAAAGAAGGACTCAAGCTAGGACTGTAAGTGTTTCTTTTTTTGATTATATTCGTTAAATTTATTTGCGGGATGGGATTTCTGATGACGGCGCGAAAACTGGGTAATTTTTTGCAATTTTTGAAGGTTCCATTTACTTAAAATTATTAATTCATCGAAAAAAGGAAAACATAGGGGCATGGTACAGATACATTTCGATTTTATGGTGCAAGAATATTTTCTCTATTGTAATCATCCACGGAGGAAACAGAAAAATGTTTTTGTATGGAGAAACCGCCGGGAGAATTCCTCTTAATGCCATATACATAAAGTCCGGACAGCATTAGAGGGTCGATGCACAACACGTCAAAATATTCTCTCGTGGGCAAATATGCCGCGACGCGCAGCAACGCGCAACGCAGCGCAGCACTTATGCCACATGCACCATACAAAATGATAGAAATAACATATTTTTTTATCCACTACAAGTTAGCCCTTTTGGAGCTTCGTATGCATGGCTTTGGTGCATGCCCAAGAGTTCTTCATAATGTTCTCAAAGGTGTGTGAAGATTGTGCTGTTGCCAGTGTGGATTGGCAGACTATGCACTGGGCCAGCATGGTGGAGTATGGCCAAACAATTCTCATTCGGAGAGGAGATTCGTGTTCAGTAGTGAGCCAGCAATGCTTGTTGTGAATGAATGAACGTGATTTTCAAAATCCAAAAAAAAAACTAAAAATTCAAATATTTTTTATTCAAATAAACTTTTACAAGCGCTTTTGAATCGTCGAGTGAATCTACCACTGGTTCGAAATGCCATTCCTACCGAGAAGAACCAGCAAAAAAAAAACATGCGTTAGTATTCTACAACAATGTCGCTAGTACGAATATAATCTAGTTGATGATGTAAATCTAATGATAAAATGGGAAACTTTGTGCTTTCTCATAGTGAAATTTTCTATAATAACACAATATTAACTTAACTCTTTCTTTTCATACGAACCTGTCGAGTCATATATTATGCTTTCGTTTTCTTCTAAGTGGGATTGTCTTACGGCCTGTCTGTCTCTTGGTAGGTAGAGCTGAATAATTGTGGGTTCGATTCTTGATTGAGTCAATTTGCATACTAATGAATTTCTCAAATCTGCGGATGTTTTCTTTATATTCTACAGTAACTTATCATGTTAGTTTTTCAAACAAAGAAACTTCGTTAGGTGCTTGAGGGCAATGTGAATTCATATCAGGGCATACTCATTTTAAACTATATTATCATGCCTGTGACTGCGTCCACGTGGATTTAGATTTTAAAAATTCCTTAAAACTATATAATTAAATCAAGTTAATCCGTTGCTCGTTTTCGAAGTGATTGAAGAACAATTGAGCAAACATACTAATATTATAAATTCGAAATAATGTCTGTCTTTCTGTCCCTGTTACGTATTAGCGACGCTGTCGCTAGGTCAAAGAAGTATGTGCCCCTATACACTTATTTTTCTATGCATTTGTGATTTAAGTATGGATTTTTCATTAAATCGTGAAATCTCCACAGCGTCATAGAAATTAATTACCTTCTTAACCATGGAAGAAATAAGTACCTATTAGGATGCACTCACTACTTCTCACTCACTCCAACATATTGCGGGCTTACTACATCTAAGCACGAATCTCTTTTCAGAAAGAGTAAAGGTTTGGCCACAGTCCTCCACGCTGACTAAGTGCGGATTGGCAGACTTCACACACCTTTAAGCACAGGAAAGCTTTCAAGCATGCAGGCTTCCACTTTCCTCACGATGTTTCCTTCGCCGTTATAATATATATGTACTATAGCAAGTAATATTTCATTATTACTTAAACACACATTCATACACATTCGAGAAGCTCCGAGAAGCGTTCTTTCCCGGGGATCGAGACCAAAGATTAAGCTATAGGTTATACCCGCTATGATAGGAAATAAAAGTGTAATAATTAGATAATAAAAATAATTTATTGAGCGTAATAAGTTAAAATAAGTTAAATAAATAATAATAATACATTTAGTCTTTGTACAATGGTTACAGATATTGCATACTACGAGACGAACCGCGAGCGAACATTCAATACTGAATTATGCATTTCTTTGGCGAATCCCTCCCCGAAATAAAATTTATTTTCCACTGACCCCGAGTGTAATTTTGAAAAAGAATACGTGAAATAACGCAATTTTGTTAAAGTACAGAGATATCAAATCACGATGTTTATTCGTCCATACTGAATTGGGTATTTGACATAATCAAATCAGTAACATTTTTTCAAAACGCGCGTACGCGTACGGGATTTTTTATAAAATACTGAATTGTGACGTCATCAAAATCCAATGCAAATTTTAACTTCAACCGATAGTTTAAAATGGTTACAAGACTAACAGGGGACGTGGATATTACGTCTTTTGGGAGGTTCTCTATACAATAATCACAAAAAAAAAGCAATAGTTACAAAACCCAATTTCAGATATACCCAAATAGATATATCACGTACCTAAGCTAAACTCATTTACGTACGAAGCTTATGCTCGAAAAATTATACCAGGGCCTCAGAAGATTAGAAGTGTGCCATAACATTGAAGTAACGAAAACCAATCTGCTAAGAGAGTAACAACCAGCCGCGCGCAGCTTAATGTAATATGCATTCTGCATTAACTAGTTATTTGGTTTGATTTACTTGTGGGGAGAGTATGCACTGTATGCTAGGTTTTGGGCATCGTCAATGTTCTTGTTCCAGTCAGAACCGTAGCTGTAGCCTCCATGGCCGCCGCCTAAATCATGAGCTATGTGTTCAACGTGGGGGGCATGGTGACTCTCATGGTGTACTGGATGTGGCACAACTTCGTATGTGGTCTTGGTATGGTCTTGTTTCAAGCAGTAGGCGATGAAGAGGACTACGGCCAGCACTAAGGCGATCTTGGCTGTGGCTAACGCCTTCAATGCTATCAGTTTCACGATGAACAGCTTTCCAAGGAGGACTTTGGCTCCGATCAACCCGATGATGCCCCCGATTCCGCTACCGCCTTTTTTCTTGCCACGACCTGAAATCGAAATATCAACTAATTTAACCAAATAAAAAAAGATCACAATAATAATTATATAAAAGTTCCAGCATTCTTTGCCGTTTCGGCGTGCAAATATTGAGAGTGATTTAAAATTTTGTATAATTATATTTTGATTTAATTAAGTTAATTAATGAATGAATAAATGTCATGCATACAAATAAAACATAAATAATTTTATATTTTTCCGGGGTTTGTGAACAGATTTGACTGATTGTTTATTTTTACGATCTCCCTGGCGCAGTGTTGAGCACTGTTGTCTGTCAACTTGGGCTCTTGTCCCGGGTTCGACTCCCGACAGGGATTTTTTGCCGAAGTTTTTCTGGTCTGGCCTGCTACGGCTGCAGCCGTAGCTAGTTACCACCCTACCGGCAATGTCGTGCCGCCAAGCGATTAAGCGTTCCGGTAGGATGCCAATTAGAAAGCTGTTAAGGTTATGGGCTTAATATAACTGTCATACCCCTAACAGGTTAGCCCGCTACCATTTCAGACTTATCTTCTCTTACCATCAGGTGAGATCGCAGTCAAGGGCTAACTTGAAATGAATAAAAATCATCTTATCGTGAGCAGTAAAGAAATTAAATATTATGTCAGAAAACTAACACAGCTACGCGACAATTTTTTAACAAAGACCGATTTTATTTGATAAAAAACTTGAGAGGTGTCAAGGGACATCCGAATGGAACGAAGTACCAAAAGTTGTAACGACACTTTTTGCTATAGTTGTAAGCCGTGCGGCGTGCGCGTGTTTCTCTGTGTAAATTTTATTACAATTCCTTCACTAATTAATCGAAAGGAACTTCGTAACTAGCCTATGTAACTATTGAAAACATAAATCTTTAAAATTATTTCGCCTTTTTAATTTCAACAACTTGAAGTCAACAACACAAGTAGTCATAGCAACCAAAAAGTGTCGTTACAACTTTTGGTCTTAATTTTTTCCGTCTAGCCCCCTTTCGTAACGCGACAAGGAACTTCGTTCCAAAAGAACGTAAAATCAATATCTTCAAAAGATTTATGTTCTATCGTATGGACTATAATTATAGTGATTAACTGATCGTAGTCGAGCACAAAAGTGTCATCTTTCAGAATATCAATGAAGATAGAGTTTCTAATTAGAATAGGTTTTGAAGTCTGCACAGTAATCTAATCTCTCTTCTTGATGAATGTGTCACGCGTGGATTATAACCAACGCAATTTTTATAATTAAGTATGATGAAGAATTTCTTGAAAGTAAAATGTCTTGTGCGCTTTTTATTTGGATTTTGTTTCAAAGCAATAAAATCAAATAAATGGTGCCCACGATTTCAAAAAATGCCGTGTTTCAACTCTTTGATTTTCTGAGCTAGCTATTTTAAACTATTTCTGTGCTAAATTTCTTCAAAACTGACGGGACGTACAAAGGTGCCTATCTGACAAATTGACTCACTTTATAGTGTAACTAGTGGGTCCGGCAGACTTTTTCTGCCCTGAACCTCGAACCCGATTGCAGCAGCCCTACCGGGTCCAATTGTGAATATCCCGGGGTCCAAACAATCACAACAAAAAAAGAATTATCGAAATTCTTCCAGCCATTCACGCGTGATAGGATAGACCAAGGGAAATAGGGATTCATTTCGATTTATAGAATTGGGTATTTGACTACTATTCAAATAAATTATATTACCATTTTAAACAATCGATTAAAGTAAAAAAGTGCGGCGAACTTTAATGACGTCACATTTCAGAATCATACTTCATACTATTAATAAAAAGTGTGTTTGTTTGTGGATTGTTGGTTTGTCCTTCAATCACGCCGCAACAGAGCAACGGATCGACGTGATTTTTGGCATGGGTATAGTTGAGGACCTGGAGAGTGACATAGGCTACTTTTTATCCCGTGGGAATCTAAGAAACCACACGGACGAAGTCACGGGCATCAGCTATTTTCATGTAAATCCCATATTTAGGACGCATTTTGACGTTTGAAAAAAATGTTGCTGATTTGACTAGTGGTTCGCCTTGCAGGGCGACCGCGTATCTTTTGCATTAATCATTGATAAATCGCAATCACCTCTGATTGGTTAACACTCTTCCACTATAGGACGAAATCCATTGACGCAGCAAGAATACCATAAATTCAGCCAATCGGAGATGATTGCGATGAATCAATGGTTGATGCAAAAGATACGCGGTCGCCCTGCCGAACTAAGACCTCGCGGTATCAAACTTTTACAGAGCGCCATCTATTGACATCATTGTAAAGTTTTATTAAAAATACTGAAGCTCATTTAAAATTAGATGATTTCGTTTCTTTATAAAATTCATCTAATTTTTGTATTTGTTGTTCAAGTACTGGATATAATTCAAATAATTGATCAAGTTTCAGGCTCAGCCTTTCAGAAAATTGAAAGTTCTGAATCTGAGGTCAAGTTTGAACGTTAGAAAATCTCCACTTTGAAAGCGCGCCATTTCGTCCATTTTAGCGGAAAAATAAAAAAAAAAATTTTTTTGGACTCTCTTCCTAATTATCTTTAAAATGATATACCGCAACCCTATGTAACGCTATAAAAATATTTTACTACGCATTCGCTTCTATGAGAGCCCCTCTGAAATAAAGATTTTCAACCGACTTCAAAAAAAGGAGGAGGTTCTCAATTCGACTGTTTTTTTTTTGTAAAGTTGGCGCGGGAGTTTGAAGTCGGTTGTTTAAAAAATTTTTTTTATATTAAATTATTATAACTTTTTAAGCCAAGTTCGGCTGGAAGCCATCGTTTTACATATTAAATTTAAATTTGAAGTAATTATGTTCAGTAATTCAGAAGTTATAAGGCTCTGACAGACGGACGGACAAGTGCAAATTCACTCAAGTAAGACTCAGAGACCTTCGCTTCGCTCGGTCAATAATTGTAAGATTAATTAAGTAATCAAGTTCTACTACCTTAAAAAATAAGTTCTAAATAATAAAAGTATGATATTCTAACGGACGATTAGTACCGTTTCATATTCGGCCGTGTAAGAATTTACACTATTATCCTTTTAAAAGTGACATTCTTACCTTCTTCAAGAGATCGCTGCATTTCTGCCTTATCAGCGTCGTTCAGCTTAACTTCAAGGGTGTGAGTTTCAAAGAGGCTGACAACTCCATCCATGAGTCTATAGTTAACCTCCGCATCTCTCGCTGTCGGATCATCTGGCAGTGAATCCAACTTCTTGCCAGTTCTGACATCTGGATCTCCCTTCAGAACGACACCTTCAGCAATTACAATGCTTCTGGTTGCTCTTAAGTTATCAACGATCCTCAATAGTTTCTCCTGGAAAATAAAATTTCAAACTCATCAAAAGGAATATTGACGACAAAATTCATGACTAACGACTTAACACTGAAAACGTCTCTTTTGAGTACCTAAAATCAAGCCGAGGTTAGTTACTCAAAGCTTTGCAAATTTGCTGTAAGGACGAGTTGCTCCCACTTTTTATTTGAGAAGATAATCTCAATTAGTATTAAGAAGACTTCAAGAAAAGAAGGAAGCGGTATCTGTATACACATAAGATGTTTTTAATCATCAAGTAACTGTTTTATTCACATACGAGTACGCTTTAAGGACGAAATTCCAAAAACCGGCTACTTAATTTTTGGGACGCTCTCAAATATTAAGAGTAGTTTCGAAAAACGGTAGGCCTAATGACATTTCCAGTGGCACCGTACGGTAATTTACAACCACCCGTCAAGATAAATTATGCGAAATTAGCCCGATTCATAAAACCGCTTGAAACTCGATCGGTCACTATAACCACCGCCTATATCCTCACAACACTTTCACTTTAATAATAAGATTATGGACCTTAACACATAAGATGTAATCGCCTCTGCAGTCCTTTATGAAGTTGATAGCCGTCTCCATCGTGTTATCACTGTCATCTGCACTTGCAAACGCCGCAAGGGCAATTAGACCGATTAAGGCGATTTTCATTTTTACTAATTCAACTACTTCCACGGACCGTTTTAATTTTCTGACATCGAGAGATGTCAAACTAGGTTTGGCGAGGTCTGGCCGCTGCAATAGAGTTTTATCATTCCCCTCCCCCACTATGAATATCTATATGCTCAATACAAAACTCTCATCTAGGTTATGAATATAACCGATTCAGTTCGGACCCTGATGTGTATGCAAATGAGTTTACTTTGTACATATTTGTTGATTTTTAAGCCGTTTTCTTGTCGGCTTTGACGAAAATTCGGTGTTATGTCAGGGAATTAAGTGTAGTGAAAGCTTGGGGCAACTTTATTATAATTCCGTATTGTATTTGTTTTTACTTTGAATTATTTGCTGATCGCGTGTTCTTTAATTTTGCATATATTATCTGATTTTTAGCAGAAGAAATTTTTGTGTTAGGTGAATTATTATTACTTGGCTGCGTTAAAAGTATGAAACCAAAAGTGAGTAAGTTAAAAGTAAAAGTAAAATTCGAAAACTCTGCAGTATTTTCAGTGTACCTACTATACATCCGGGGTGTGTTCCAGCACCCCATATAGTATTGTCGTAGAACCCTACATAATAACATAATTATGGTGCTGGAAACCTCCTTTTTAAAAACAAACCTCCTGCCTTTGCCGTAGTCAGCTGAAAAAGTTCATTTCATCATTCATCATGTTTTGTTCATCATTGTGTTAACATTATACTCAAATCTGTTAAAGATTATATAAATGATAAAAGAGCATGGATTTGACTGGCTCCAGCAATGCTAAGGACAGCGGTTACTTATTGTAAATTAATTATTTCTAAAGAGCAACCACCGAGTTTCTTGCTGGTTTTTCTCGGTAGGAATGGACCAGTGGTAGATTCATTCAAATATAAGCACTTGTCAGAGTCTACTTGAATAAAAAAGTTTTTTATTTGTATTTTCAAAAATGCCCTGATAATGAGCTTAAAGCTCGTGGCAAGAGTTATTATGAAAACACTACTTTTGTTGAAATGGGGACTTGAAACAGTGTAAAGTTTTGTTGAAAAGTTTTGAATATTTTCCTTTCAAAACTCTTCTTTTCCTTTTGGAATAAAATGTTTGGCTGAGCTATTGTTCATTTGATTAGAACGGCAGTGCGGTTCTCAAATGGATTTCGAACCATTCGAACGGTTTTTTTTAAATATTTTTTTTAAATATTTGTGATCGCACTAAAACGGTTAGATATAACCACATAAGTGCAAATCGATGATAAGCAATAACATTTAATGTATTTAATACAAAACGATGCCCGCGACTTCGTCCGGGTGAATTCATTTTTTTTTTGTGCCCATGTCCTTCCACGGGATATATAGGTATACCAAATTTCACTAAATTCATTAATAATTAGTATGAATAATTTAAGTAATAAGTATGGATTAATATTGAAGAATACAAAAAAAAATTGTGTTGTTTTCCAGTTACAGATCTTTTCATTGTGGTTAGACTTCAAAGGGAAAGGAGAAACTAGATCACCTTTCTCCGAAATATAAGTCCTATAAGTAAGTATAGAAAACTATTAGACGGGCAACATTACACTCATAATATACACACTCTCATGTCACCCTCGGACTTCCAAGTATATAATATGTATATGTCACCGTAAGATTGTAAAAACCGTAAGATTGTAATCTAACGCTTTTTTTTTCGATAGATTGTAAACAGTCGAAAGATTGTGAACCGTTCAATGTTTTAAGTGTCAATTTTTGAAATATTCATTGTATTTACGTTTTCTTGTCTCTTTCTTGTAGGTTAGGTTAGGGTTCGACATAAATAATCAAGTAGTGCCCGGCCGCCGGCCGGGCACTTAGGCTCTATCGGGTTTATAAACCTAACAGATTACAATCTACCGAAAAATAATCCGTTATATTGTATCATTCGACAGTTTACAATTTCGCGAGTTAGATTATAATCTAACGGTTTTTACAATCTTACGATGACATATACAAGAGATAGCAATATCCGTGAAAAGTGGCTGCTGGTCCAAAATGTATTTTATTCTATTGAAGAATTTTTGCATATAAAGCACAAAAATTGAGGTTGGTTCTGATTAAATTGTGTATTATATATAACTAGATGATGCCCGCGACTTCGTCCGCGTGGATTAAGGTTTTTTGATTCCCGCGGGAACTCCTTATTTTCCGGGATAAAAAGCCTCGGGATATAAACTACCTCTGTACCAAATTTCAGCAAAATCAGTCAAAAAGATGGGCCAGGAAAGCGTAGCAGACAGACAGACAGACACACTTTCGCATTTATAATATTACTAGATGATTCCCGCGACTTCGTCCGCGTGGACCAAGTTTTTTCGATTCCCGCGGGAACTCTTGAATTTTCCGGGATAAAAAGTAGCCTATGTCCTTCTCCGGGTTACAACCTATCCCTGTACCAAATTTCATCAAATCGGTTGAACAGATGGGCCGTGAAAGCGTAGCAGACAGACAGACAGACAGACAGACACACTTTCGCATTTATAATATTAGTATGGATTAAGATGTACCTAAGCTATCCTATCTTTCAAGTTGGATTAAACTGCACACGGTGTGCAAATTTAATTTAAAATCGGTTAAGTAGTTTAGGAGTCCATCGCGGACAAACAACGTGACACGTGATTTATAGACCAGTGACTTAGTTAATTTGACAATTTACATCGATTCAATGAATGTAGTAGGTACATACTTTATTATTTAGGTACATACATATGCAGCCCGAACTAGAATTGACGAAGCCCTCGCGCAGTGTTGAGCGCTGTGGTCTTATACGTGGGAGGTCCCGGGTTCGATCGCTGGTAATGATAATTTGGGAATTCACACTTAATTCAAGTATTCTAATATTATCTAGCTAGTGGGAAGCTTTGGCAGTGGCCCTATTTAACTTTCCGGAAAAGACGTGCCGATCGACAAGCGATTAAGCCACCGCCGCTGCAGCCCAATAACGTCCCACAGCTGGGCATAAGCCTCCACTCTCATAGGAGAGAGGGAATTAGAGCTTAGAATTTAGATCCACCACGCTGCTCCAATGCGGGTTGGCGGGTTGGGTTGACTAACATGATAATAGTCGTTAAAGCGATTAAGCGTTCCGGTATAATCTGCAAATTATGGAACCAGCTTCATCTTCTGTGTTTTCTCATGATTACAATATGCAGGCGCTCTTCAGAGGGCGGATATACGAATAAATTTCTCATTTGCCGGCAAAGCACTGGCAGTTCCTCTGGTGCTGCAAATATTCATGGGTTCTTTCACTAAGAAATTATTTTTGACATCTGAGGCAACGTCCGCTGCATTGTAAAGCCAGCGGCAGCCACAGATCGCCGGTGGCGTTGATGTGTGGCTTCCATAATAAAAGATGAGTGTAAAATAATAATGTATTATTTAACGCCGCAGTCAACCCAACAGAACACATTATTAACAGCTAATATCATTGGGAAATTCTCACCTATTGTTCTATTGTATCTTCTCCAAATATATTTTGGAAAGGAAGGGTTTTTTTTTGTCAATTCGTACTTAACTAATGATACTTACTGTACCTAGGTATTTTGGAAAAACCATGATGACGACCTCCCTCGTGCAGTGGTGAGGGCTGTTGTCATAACGTGGGAGGTCCCGGGTTCGATCCCCAGCAGGGTTAATTTAGGAAATAATAATATCTGAGCTTTCTCTGGTCTGGCCTGATGGGAGGCTTCAGCCCTGGATTAGTATATTATCTATGGTGGCTAGTTTCCGTGCCAATCACTCGGCGTTGCGTAACGACCCAATTTGTAACGCGAACACGCGACGTCGAGTGATTGGCAACCAAAGTGAACGATACTTAAGAACCTGCTCTAAGCTGATGTGGGTTTATTATTACAGACCCTAGTCATGATGTCTTCCTAAAGAAGATGTTAAGTTCATTCAAGTACAGACGCGAGTGAAACAGGTATGAAACATTAGAAACCACTTTCTCGTATCGATTTATGAACGAACGAACACGTAATCTATGTCTGATGATAGCGCGCTGTCGGGCAAAGGCCTCGAACAAGCCAGTTCAAGTTTAGATCAAGATGAATAGATTACATTTGCAGATTTCTCTGTGTCATTGAAACTGCATAGCCTTCATCACCGATGAAATGTTATGTTCTTATCGGTATATTGTCGGATATACTTTGGAGAGTGCGCTTAGGAATTTTTCAACCTTGTTCCTCCTTCACCGTTTTACCACAGAACAGCAAGAAACCGTCAGCGTTGGCATCCTTATGTTGTTGACGTCCAGTCAGCTCGAACGAAACGGTTCTGTTCTACGTTTCTGATTCGAACCGCCAGGATGTGGAATTCCCTTCCAGCGCATGTATTCCCTGCCACGTATAACTTAAGTACCTTCAAGCAAGAGTGAATAGGCATCTTCTGGGCAAGCGCGCTCCAACCTGGAACTTATCATCGCTTTGTATTAAGCATGATTCGCGTCAAGCGCAAGCCTATTCTATCATAAAAAATAAAACAAAAACTGGAAAGAAAATGGCGAACCGGCCTGGCTGCGCTAGGATGACACAAAGTCCTGAGATTTGATTTTTACAAGCTTTTATTTAACTGCATGTTAAATATTTGTGGGTTTATTTAGTTCATAACTCGCTAACTGACTTAATTTTAAAACAGTTATTCCCAACCGATTGAGCTGAAATGTTGCATACACGTTTGGAGTGGATGACACTGAGTACGTCATTCTAAATCTAATATGGCGGATTGCCAAATATGGCGGTCTAGTTATCTTTTATGCACCTCCATGTTAGAGGTATCAATAAAAAGGGTTTGCGTTAGGATAAAAATACGTCATAACGTCGGTAACTGGATGGGTGACCGAATTCGAAGTCCAAATTTGGCCTTTTCGTTGCCTCGGAGAGCACGTTTAGCCGTCGGCCCCGGTTATTATCACTAACATCTGATAATAATCGTAACAAAAACCTGAGAGTTTAAATAGGTACTCTTAGTCGAGTCGTATGCGGAAGGACCTAGGAACCCACCGCATTGCTATCCCAAGAAAACCCCTGCCATTATGTGATTAATGGAATGAGGTCACACCCCTCAGCAATAGTTACGACGTAACTTACTTGTTTTGTCGCAATATGCCCGACTAATCTATCTAAACAATATTACCACACTAAATAATCACCTTAAATTCATTATGGCGGACGACAAAGGCTTGTTTTTAAACGATATTTTAAGACTCATTGGTTGTAATATTTTGATTGTTAGACCATAGATATTTTTGGCAGGATAAAAGGCGGTGATCTGGTCTGGAAAACTCGTACGTACAAAAAAGCTCCGCCTCTTTCTCTAGTAAAGATGGAGAGAGACAGAAATTAGATGCAAGCACCATTCATATGTTTTTTTGCTATTATGCAATAGCAGTAAACTTGATCTTCGTCATTAATATTCAAATTTAAATTGAAACGACCTGAAGAATGCAACGTAATAAAGTTGAAACAGCTTTTATCGCGGTCATGTCAGTTAATACATAAAACAGTATATTAATAAAATATTATGGTGGTAACCCGTTCTGCAAACAAAGATTTGAGCCATCAATTCAACAAACACTTAAGAACCTACAATTATTCCCAGAGCAAGTAGCAAATTTCGAGATGCCGCTTGATCAAGTTGCAAAATGGTTCTCGGTAAATAAGACATGCAAATTGCAACGGGGATGATAGGTATGATAAAATAAACATTACAATACATTCCATATTTTCATTTGAGTACATAGAAAAAAATAAATTTTACGATATCATTCATTACTCGTTAAATAGGCATGGTGACTGATTTTGAAAAATGGTCAGATTATGTTCGGAAGTATCTACTATTTCCAAAAAATATCTTAATTCAGCAGAAAAATAAGGTTTGGTAGATAAAATTGGCACTTGAAATTTAAATTTTAAAATTGACGCCAAAACGCTCGGCGGTGTCATGGCGTCTTTTGTGACGTCACTATTGTTTTAACCAATGTACTCTGTGCAGTGTGCAGTAAACAATAGTGTGATTGTCAAAGCTCGAAAACAAACAATTGTGACGTCATTCGCTTCTTGGTGTTTTATCCAATATGGCGGATTGCTGTATTTTATAGTTTTATTTTATCAAAATAAATAGCAATCTCACTCGAAATAGAAAAATAAATACGTTTTTTATGATCCATGAATCCTATTTCATTAGATAAATTCATAATTTCATTGATTCTTGATTACTGTCATCATGCCTATTAGGTATTTATTTTTCTTCATCATCAAGTTAAACAAAATGTCAAAAATTAAAAAAAAAGTGACTTCAAATTCAAAAGCACTGAAAAAATTTACATAAATTTTTAATTATATTCATCTTATTTGATCCACTCCACTCCACTCCACTACAGCCCATTAACATCCCACTGCTGGGCACAGGCCTCCACTATCACAGGAGAGAGGGAATTAGAGCTTAAGAGTTAAGACCCACCAAGCTACTAGAATGACTGAATACAAAGTAAAACTCATATTGGAGATAGTTTTTGAAGGCTGCACGAAATTAATGGTTCTTAATAAGTATGTGGGCACTAAGGTAAGTATATTATATATATTTCGCTATCCAGTATTTTTCCGTGTGGTTTGGCGCTGCTTTCAGAAATTAAAAATAATTTTGTTGTTATCAGAAACATCTGCAGAATTGTCTATGGGTTCTCGGAGTATACTATCAATCAAATAGTCTTAGGCGGTGTTTTTGATTTATTAAATTTTGTACCCAATGGTTTTTAAACATGTTGATAAACTACCAACTGGCACATTAATCATTAACATCGCAGCTACCAAGGAAAATTATTGTTTGTAAACTAAATAATTTGTCCAAGCAAACAATTAAGATTATACTCATCAAATTATCAGAAATGATTACTACTTTGTAAGAGCACAGAATAGGTAAACGTACAAATAAAACTTATAGATAAAGCATACAAAGTAGTTAACTTCTTGTTATCTTGTTTACTTATTGTAATATCTTGTTTTTTAAAAAAAAGAGCAACTGCTGAGTTTCTAGCCGGCTCTTCTCAGTAGAAACGGCTTTCTGAACGGGTGGTAGAGTCAAAACATGACGTAACATAAGATACACCTGTATGTCGTAAGTTGTTATAAATAAATTGAATATGGAGTATAACACTGACTCGTTATGATGACCTTAAATTATGACTATCTCTCTCACCCTCTCCTATCAACCCATTGGCGGCTCACTACTGTCTTTTCATATTCAGAAGGGATTTACCATAGTCTATCACGCTGGCCATGGCATGTTTTTCCTTCACCGTTTGAAGCAAGTGAGATATCCAATCTGTTTCTACGTGCCAGCACAGGTATTTATGTGAACATGGACTTTCCCATTAATCGTTAATAATGATTTATCAGTTTAATAGCTTTAATGGCTTACCTATTATTTAGAACGGATGCGCAATACTACGTGGTTAGTAATTTAGAAAATAATGTTAGACGCTGAGCAGAGGTAATTTTCTATTTAATTCCTGTTAAGTAGCTTAAAATTTATGTTTATATTGTGGTCATCGACGAATAAATTTATACGAAGAAACCAATATCGCAAGCCTAAGCATATATATCGTACATCGTTTCTATTGTGCCACACTACCCTACACATCTTGTTCTATCCTCTCACCAAAGGTTGCCTGCTAGAGATTGCTCAGTAAGCAATAAGGCCGCCTTTGCATACCTAGTTTTAGTTAACTTTACTCTGTATTCTTCTTCTTTCATGTGTGCAATAAAGTATTTATCTATCTGTCTATCTATTTATCCTTATTTGTAGTTTAAAAAGCGAATAATATCATATTATTGAAGTAGTCTGTTATCATATTATTGAAGGGAATCTTCTTTAGAATCGTCGTGATTTGAAAATTCGATGAAACGAAAAAGCGACACCAAAAAGAGACAAACATATTATTCATAACAGGATTTAGCCTGCGAGAGAATGAGATAGAATACAAGTTATATTTATCTCAATTTCTCGAAGGCGACTTTTCTGAAGTTTCACTTAAGCCATGTGTGAATTGCACATACACACTTTTTTTAGTGCCTATCAATTGAACTGATTCTGACGAAATTTGGTACAGAGGTGATATTAAAATGACTAAGCCTATGCCTAATTGAACAGGCTTGCCTAGTCAAGTACTAGTAGTTTTGGCATTGGACTAAAAATTGAGACCCTCTTTGGACGAACCAGAACGTTCCTGGTAAAAGCCAAAATCGATGGGCCCACCCACCTAGTGGGGTCTGCCGATGCTGCGTTTTCCGTTGGGAATTCTCCATTCTAACGCCTTGGGATCCCAACATTAATTTTGACGACCTCTCTGGTCCAGTGGTGAATGAGTGGGAGGCCCCAGGTTCATACCCGGGAAGGTTTTGGAATTGATTATTTTTTAAATGGTGTCTGGTATTGTCTGGCGGGATATTTTGGGTGGCTAGTTACTACTAGGCGTAACATAATACAGAAACCGATCAGGGATATATTATGATTGATTGATTTAACTACCATACCCTAACCAGTTTAGAGTGCTACCGTCTAGAACTTTTATTCCTATCTAGGTGATATCGCAGTCAAGGGCTTACTTGTAGAAAAAACAATTTATCGAACAACCCGTATTTTACGTCGCTTTATTTACTTTTACTTTTAAATCCCTTCGTTTCTGATTTGAGGCCCAATTGTCAACGCAAATCTTAATCATTTGGTAGCTTAAAACGAACGAAACTCGAATCGTTTAAAGAGTTAATACATGCTTTTTGACGTGCAAGTATCTATGAACTCCTTAAACAGGTCGAATTATTTTTTTATCACACGATTACAATTACGATTTCCTTAGACAATCGGGGGGCTGATCACGTAGAGAAACTTCGAGCATCATTCTATGCAGTCTAAAACATAGTACACAAAATCTTCATAACCGTGAAAGTTGGATGCAATTAAAGTGATATTACACTACAGATTACACGCCCCATTTGTGTCTCACGGTATGATAGTTGTAAAACACGTGCCAGATTTAACTTGGAGGTTGTAAAATCTTCGTGGAAATGTAAGAGAGCTTTAGAGTTTCCGATACGATCACGTAACGGCAGCAATTTTGGTCGTAGTTGTAAACATCAACTTCATTCAACTTCAACTCATATAATATACCTACCTCATTTAAATTTAAATCTTATAGCCTTAAAATCAAGAGATCTATGAGTTAATAGCTGATGCCCGCAACTTCGTTATAATCTATCTCTGCGCCAAATTTCACCCAGATCCGTTCAGCAGCTATACTGGCGTGATTGAGTAACAAACATCCATCCATGCATCTTTCCATCCACATTTATAATATAAGTTTTTAAACAAAGCTTAAACAATTGTACAACGCTCTGCTCTTGAATGGTTCAAAGAGTTTTCTTAGATACAAAAGTTTTATTTCTGCAATGTAACAATAAAACTATAAGGTTTATTTATTTTAATACATTTATGTAATAAGTACTGAAAACCTTTTGCTATACGACTTTTCATTTTGATTTTTTTAAAACCTTTTTCATACATAAAAAATTACAAATATTAAATTGGCTGTTCTAACACAGCGTTATATACTCAACGCACTGTCAGCGGGCCGGTTTATCGATCGACTACTGCCTACTAAAAATACATAGCATGTCTTAATAACTGTACAGCGAGTAAGTTAAACAAATTGTTGGTGTGAATATAGGCTTTTTAAGTTTTAACATAAATTTTTAGTATTATATTTTTAAAATAAAAGTATTAGATTACAAAAACCGTAACATATAAAGTACTCCGTGTAATATGAATTTTGAGAATCATCCTCACAACTTGCCCACTATCGAGACCAAACTTTCATTTTCTTCAATTTTACTTTCGATCGAGTCTTGTGCAGTGTTTGTCAATTTATTAAGAACACGCTTTCAAGTCTATAGGGAAATTTATTGTAAAATGCAAAGTTTACGGGATATGTTATTGATATATCAGTGTTTGTATACAGTCGTCTCAATCGATGGACGTCCACTGCTGGACGTAGGTATCCTGCATGGATCTACATAGAACGCGGTCTTGTATCGCTTGCTTCCAGCGGCTCCCAGTTACTCGCTTGAGATCATCCGTCCAGTTAGTGGGGGTCGTCCAACGCTGTGCTTTCCGGTGCGAGGCCGCCATTCGATGGACCGTAATAACAGTCAGATAGACCAACTTTCGCATTTAAATGACGTAATAATCCATTGTTTGTCTGTCTCTCCGTCCGCTACGCTTTCAAGGCCCATCTATTCAACCGATTTTGATGAAATTTTGTATAGAGGTAGGTTACATGCCGGGGAAGGATATAGGCTATACCTACCCCTTAAATATTAAAGAGTTCTCGTGGGAATCAAAAACCCACGCGGACGAAGTCGCGGGCATCATCTATAGTTGTACATATTTCGGCAAAATAGAATTATATTATCTACGAGTACCACGTAACTTAAGAGACACCTGTATGTCCTACATTTTTTAAATAAATTGAGATTGAACTGTGTAAGTGTTGCAGATATTAATGTTTTGAACTAACTAAAAATTTCGCATCATTGAGCGGTGATTAGCCTGCTGCTGCTGCGATTCAATTCGGGTGGTCAGAGTTTCAATCTTCGGGCTGGCTATCACTGCGCGGGTAAAATGGCGCCGCCAGGTGTACATATTGAGTAGAACTTTTTGAGCGAAATCCTTCTACATTTGAATATTCAGTTTGTGTTTTAAGTTCAGACCTTAAGATATTTTTACCTAGATGTTAGTTATATAACCCGCTTTCAACAATGAGTCGTTGGCACAAGATTATGATCAGCTATTAAATTAATTGTTTTCTATTTTGTACAATTTGAAGCACTTAATCATCATTAAAATATTATGTTTTCGGAACCGAATTTCAGCCATTTTTAAAGGATCAGGAGATAATTATAATATTAGGAAGTATTAAACATGTGAGTATTAATTAATAATCTATGCTAATTACGTCATTTTATGCGAAAGTTGGTCTATCTGGCTGTAACACTGTCCATCCGGTTGTCCAATTTTGATGAAACTTGGTACAGAAATAGCGTGCATCACGAACTGACAGACAAAGAATTCTCACTGGTTCTATTTATATACTAATATTATAAATGCGAAAGTTTGGATGGATGTATCTACGGCTGAACGGATCTAGATGAAATTTGGCACAGATATTCTTCTGAAATCTATCTTCTTCTTCTATATATATATAAAAGCGAAATACCACTCACTCACTCACTCACTCACTCACTCACTCACTCACTGACTAATCACGATATCTCAGGAACTATAAAGCGTACGGACTTGAAATTTGGAAGGTAGATTCCTTCTATGGTGTAGACGCCAGCTAAGAAAGGGTTTTGAGAAAATCCACCCCTAAGGGGTTAAAATAGGGGTTGGAAGTTTGTATGAAAGTCCTTTGTTTTTGAAGTTAGAGACATGAAAATTGGCAATTAAATTATTAGTTATAAATAATAAAAACCTGTATAAGCAATTTTACGAAAATGTACCCCAATAGGGATAAAATGGGGGTTGGAAGCTCACATAAGGGTTCCAAGTTTTTGAAGTAAGAGACTTGAAAATCGGGATTTAGGTTATTGGCTTTAAATAATAATGACCTGTATAAGCAATTTTACGAAAATCCACCCCAAAAGGGGTGAAATGGGGGTGAAAGGTTACATACAAAATTTATGACTTTGAAGTATAGACATGAAAATTAGCATTTAAGTTATCAGTTTTAAATAATAAAAAACCTGCATAAGCTATATAAAGCCTCTATAGATAGGCTGTTTGCAGCGGGAAAATTTCATAATCTCATAGGAAATCAACAATTGTACGCGGACGAAGTCGCGGGCGACCTCTAGTAATACATATTTTGCTGCTGCTTTTTATCTCGGAAAATTAAATATACCATGGAACCAAAAACGCCAAACCACACGGACGAAGTCGCGGGAATTAGCTTGTATTTGACGACATTGTATAATACGATAAACCTTTTAGTTAGTAGATATATAAATCCCCAAACCTGTCTATCAAATATTGTTCTCATGGATCGTCATATTAAAGGAGCAAAAAATGATAAGTCCGAATATTTAATCCTCTGGCAGCGAAAATAGCTAAGTCCGAATAGTTTAATAAAATATATGAAGCGCCTACACTATTTATAAGACAACGTTGTAGAAAGAAAATGTTTGCCGTGAAAGCCTTTCTTTTCGCAGCGTGGTTAACCAAAAAATACATTAGTATACGTAGTATTTATGTGATACGTATTTAAACTATTACTCACATACTATATTTCAACTCTATTTAGATCAGCGGTGAAGTTACATATTTTGTCCAGGTGAATGTTATTTTCTGAGTAGGTAATTTAGCAGACTTACGAAGAAAGATGGAAGATTTTATTGAAAGTTATCATGCTGACGCCTGATGTAAATAACGCATCAGAATTTTATTTCACAGTTTGGCCAAACCCTTCTCATACCAAGAGGAGATTAGATGCTCAATAGTGAGCCGGCAATGGGTTGAAGTGGTAATGATGAGGATTTCGTAAACGTGATCATGGAATTACTAGGATAGTTAGAGAGTAAAAGTATGTGGGACAGGTTTAATGTATTTTTTTATTTTTAAAAAAAGTGAACTATTTTTTCTAACTTCAATACAAATCACATTACTCCGAAGTATATTATGTGGTATAGTATAGCATATAAATTGGTATCATAGAATTTATAATAAGTATTCCTAATTCTATATGATTAGTGCATACCCGGGAATCAAACCCCAGGCCACCCAAAAGGAGGCCGCTTACCAAACTATTCTATTTATCTGTGTCCTGTCATTAAAACTATAAAAGTCAAGGAAGTAAGTCAATAGGTCACAACAGCAGTGGACTCAAGTACAAACATTGTTATCAGAGAACAAAACACAAAGTAAAGAAATTTGTGAAATTGTATCTAATGGCGTCTTAACTTTTCCTCACGGTGGTAATTTTGTTTATTATCCAAAATGGCTTCTACAAAGCACTGTGTGTTCGTAAACAACAAAAGAATTAACGTATGGGAGGTTCACATAATCATTTACTCTATTAATAACAATATAACTTTCTTCGTCATCGTTTTTTAGGGTTTCGTAACTCCAGAGGAAAATAGGAACCCTTAAACTTTAAAGGATTACATCGCGTTCCGTCGGGAACGCGTTAATTAAACTGAAATTAATGAAATTCTTAGGTCAACGGTCCCTTGGAGCTATAAAAAATCAAGCTTCTGAATCAACGCAATCATTATAATATTATATGCTGCATATTTTGGCACTTGCCAAAAAATCATAACCTAAAGGGTACTTCCCGTTGACCTAGAATTGGTAAAAAACCGAAAATTTTAGTACATCAGGCGCTATCAGTTAGCGCCATGTGTAAGCGAGTTATCTTTCTTTTTATTTACTAAAAGAATTTATTATATTGTGTAATGGTGCGGAACCCTTTGTATGCGAGTCTGACTCGCACATGACCAGTTTTCACGATTATAGGTGTGCGCTTTGGATACGTAGCCTTAGGTGCGGTTTTAGCCTATGTGGTTAGGAAGTAAGCTAAGGGTAGATTCATATTGGCAGAACGTCTAAGCAAATACAATTAATACAAATACATAGTCAAGGACTAACTTGTAGTGGAATTCTACAAAAAGTGCACACGACATTTTGTCCTGTCCGCATCCATCATCACAGTTAATTTTAGTCCCACAATCTTATCTGACCCGGTGAGCGACGCTACTATCTATCAAATAAATACCTATTATGCGAAAGTTTGAATGGATGGATGTATGGATGGATGTACGGATGGATGTTTGTTACTCAATCACGCACGAACGGCTGAACGGATCTGGTTGAAATTTGGCACAGAGATAGATTATATTCTGGAATAACACATAACATTTTATCCCGGAAAACTAAGGAGTTCCCGCGGGAACCAAATAACCTCAATCCACGCGGACGTAGTCGCGGGCATCAGCTAGTGGAAAATAAAATAAAAACAAAAACTTAAACAGTCATAAAAATTTGTTCCAATTTTGGCCACCGGGCCAGATAAGTATGTGGGACTATACTACCAGCTGTGATCTCAGTCAGGGCATAACTTTGTCATAAAAAACACATCCAATGCGGACTTAAAATATTACGCAAAATTAATTTACATCAAATTAGCATATACAGTAACATATACATATATATAGCATAGGGTCTTAATTTCTCCATGCCTAATCAATCATTGCGTAACCGCATTATGCCATATGGATTATAGTATGTATTGCATAATACAAATTATAATATTATAGGTTCATTCATAACTTCATTGAGACGAATCGCCGCCTATGATACGAGTACCTACCTACTCCAGCGTACGGTCAGTCACAAAAATACCTAACAGATTGGTATACCGATTTAAAACTCGTCCATCTTTTGATACCTACTTTTTATCCCAGTAATTCTTTGATTTTGCAATGATTTTTAAAAACCTTATTTAAATTATCCTAATTATTTATTTATTCGTTTTATTATTTACTTAGGTGTAAAAAGAGTATAATATTATAAAGTAGAAGAAAAGTTATAATATAGCAAGTAGCAACGAAATAAATTGTTCCTGTGAAGTCACAATATGAATTTCTGACAAAGACTTCGGAAGACCGCATTTTGATTTTCAATCTCCCACTAACTTCTATGTTAATATTGTAAATGCAAAAGTTTGCATCGATGTATCGATTTATGGATGGATAGTTGGTTTCTCAATTACGCCAGAATGGCTGAACGGATCTGGGTGAAATTTGGCACAGAGACAGATTGTACCCTGGAATTTATTAAAGCGATAAGGCCGCCCATTGTACTGACTTGTATTTTTATTTTAGTTTTGTTTATTGTTTCTGATTATTTATGCTGTGTACAATGAAGAGTATTTCATTCATTCATTCAATATTGCAAATACCGTAAGAATATTAATTACCATCTTTCTAATCTTGATCTTGGCTCTTAATAAAAAAATTATAATTATTATAATACTAGCTGATACCCGCGACTACGTTCGCGTGGATTGAGGTTTTTTTGTTCCCGCGGGAACTCTTTAATTTTCCGGGATAAAAAGTAGCCTATGTGCTATTCCAGACTATAATCTATCTCTGTGCCAAATTTCATCCAGATCCGTTCAGCCGTTGGGGCGTGATTGAGTAACAAACATCCATCCATACATCCATCCATCCATACATCCATCCATCCAAACCATAGATTAATTATAATACCAAGTATAGATTGCTAACTCCCTTATACTCCTCTCGCGGCTGGCGAGCCTGGTAGCGCCATCTAACGATAGTATTAACTTAAAAAGAAATTTATAAGGGAGTTAGCAATCTATACTTGGTATTATAATTAATCTATGATCCAAACTTTCGCATTTATCATATTTATTTGATTATGCCGTCGTAACATTTGCGCATAACAACGCCGATTGCGATTTTATACTTAAAGAAACACTTTACAATTACTTGTATGTACACCATGCAAACGACTAGTAATACTCACTTTCCTTTAAACGGTTTAGCATTAAAAGGCAATAGAATTTGCGGTCACGGCTCGAATAGGTCAATATATCGAACAATCGCATGATATGTATTCCTGAGTGTGTACACGCCCTACTATGATTGGAGCGTGAGAGAAAATGTATGGTAGGTATTTAGGCGGAGTCTTCACTGTACGGTGATATAACTTTTTGCATACTTTGACAAATTCTTCTGTAGTGAATATAGAATGTTTTTTTTTTTACTTTGCTGTGGAATATTCTGATTCTCTATTTTTAATTAAAAAACTCTTCAGTCAAACCTTAAGAGGCTAGATAATTATTTTTTACTGTTTTGATTTGTACAGTAACTAGCTTTTGCCCGCGACTTCGTCCGCGTGGACTACAGAAAGTTTAAAAACCCTATTTTACCTCCTTACCTACGGATTGAATTTCCGAAAATCCTTTCTTAGCGGATGTCTACGTCATAATAGGTGCATGCCAAATTTCAGTCCAATTCGTCCAGTGGTTTAACCTGTGCGTTGAAATTTTTCAAGTTTTTTTTCAATCAGTCACCTTTTACATAATATTTATATTGAATCAGGCTTAGCTAACTATAATTTGTATTGTAAAGTTTTCAATACAAATATTAAAAAATAGCCATATCTTTATATTATTATCTTACACAATACAGAGCTTGGTATTCACCCTTGCCACCTGTTCAGGTTAAATGAGATGGCTGTTGTGATCTAGATATGTCCTTGAATACTGCCTCGTTGGTCTAGTGGTTAGGATGTTCGACTGCGGCCGACGAGGTCCCGGATTTGAGTCCCAGGTCGGGCCATAAAAAGTGTTGGGTTTTTCTTACAAGAAAATTCTCAGCACTAGCCTAGTTAGGAAGTTAGGAAGTTGACGGTGTTTCACCTCCGTGCCTCGGTGAGCACGTAAAGCCGTCGGTGCTGCGCCTGATCTCTCTCCGGTCGTGTCGGATTTTCCGTCCCATCGGGTTATGAGAGTAAAGAAACAGAGAATGCATCTGTGTATGCGCACACACTAATTGTGCACTATAATATCTCCCGCGCAGATGGCTAATATCTCTGGAGATAGGCCGCCGTGGCCAGAATTCGGTCGGGAGGACATTATTATTTTATTATGTCCTTGAATAGAGACTACGTACCTACGACAATGACCTCTTATATCTAACGTGAGTTTAGGAATCTCTTCCTAGTATTTATTGCTAGTACTAATGGAAAACTTTATTAAATCGAATAATCATTATTTAAAACAACTAGAAACGTATTTCCAAGAGGCAATAGGAACCGAGAAAGACTAGTGTTTAGAAAAATACCTAGGACAGCCATGTATTTAAATAAATGTGCGTAATAGTAGTTTGGGATATAAGAGCGGTAAGTAGGTTTTTACATACGAGTTGACTCATGTCAGCCTGATGCCGCCAGGCGAAGGCTGACCATCTCGAGTTTGTTAAAACCTTAACGCCCGTGTTTCACACTATATTTTTCAATACATTTGTGAGAAAGCTTGAAAATAAAACTCGAGTAGAGGTAGGCACTAGGTACTCACTAGAAATTGGTTTCTCACGCCCATACTTACTGATTTCGAGATTTTTAGCGGCTAATAATAGACTTATTTCTCACATCTAAAATAATTAATTGTTGATTTAATTTTACCATTTAAATCACTCATAATACTTAAACTATTCATATTAATTATTAATTTACATGGAAAACTCAATGAAATATGTAATATTATATTATTGAATGGATGAATGGGAAACTGAAATGAATTGCAAAAGCTTCCTATCGGACCATCGCATTTGTTTGTTTTTACGTTAGTTACCTAACTATATATGAGTTCTTATATTTTTGCTGTTCAATCCATAGGTACCAAACACCAATATCATACTTAATATTATAAATGCGAAAGTGTGTTTGTTTGTTGGTTTGTCCTTCAATCACGCCGTGACATATTATTAGGTCCTTACATATGAAATTGTCGTTTTTTATGGAAGGAACATCAAGTTGATTTTTTTTAAATATAATATATTTATTTAATCAAAGTATGTACCATTGCTATCTATGCACTTTTGCCATCTCATAGGTAGTTCATTGATCCCTTTACTAAAAAAAACATTCGGACGGGAATCAATAAAATTTTTGAAGGCGCTTTGGACTGCCCCATCGGAGTTGAATTTTTTCCCTTGCAAGATGTTATCCAAATTTCGAAAAAAATGGTAATCTGTAGGAGCAAGGTCCGGGGAGTACGGTGGATGTCTTAGACATTCCAATTGAAGCTCCTCTAATTTGGTAGCCGTCTGTTGTGCAGTGGTTGGTCTAGCGTTGTCCTGAAGCAGCAGTGGCCTAGAGCGATTGACCAGCCTCGGTTGTTTAGCAGCTAGCTTTTCCATCATGGTTTCCAGTTGCTGACAATAGACATCTGCCGTAATCGTCTGGCCAGATTTAAGAAAGCTGTAAAGTGGCTAGAACGACAAAACGGCAATTTCATATGTAAGGACCTATTATTTAAAAATAGCTCGCACAGACTAAAGATTTAGTAGGTATCTAGGCGTGTTGTCGTGATTGCGTTTTTTTAAAAAATTGGAGTCATGGTTCTAGGTTCTAGCCCTTAAATTCGAGTCTCGACTATTCAGCCTTTACGTTTTTAATTTATAAAAGTAAAGTACGTTAAAAATCTTATCATAATAAATCTTATCTTATCAATTTTTAATTTCATCTACTGACATTTAAATGTTATAATTTTTAAGTTTTCTACATACATGATGCTTGGAAGACGTTTTATTTAGAAGTGTCGTCGGACTCGCGCACCAAGGGTTCCATGCAAACCTGTAGACCTAGATAAGTAAAAGTCATGGTATTTTTATTGCTAAATGAAATCCATAACATAAGTAAGTTTAAAATTATTACTTGCGTGTGTCGAAAATTTGCAGCATAAACGGCTGTATCTTTAGAATGAGTTGGCTTAGAAGTTTGATTTTTTCTCAGCTCCAAGGGACAATAGATCTGAGTATTTGATATGAATTTCAGCTTGATATGCGTTCCTGAGAAAAAGGGTCTTTACACACAGACGGACGGACAACAAAGTATAAGGGTTACGTTTTTTCCTTTTGCAAAAAAATATAGCAAGAGGGCAGTAAATTTAATTTAAAAGCCCCGTTTGCTGCCTCTGTAGTCGTGAGTGCACTTTTCGAGCAACTGTTTTGAAAAAGTTTTTAGTGCTATTCCATTTAATGTAGAATTTTAATAATTCCTAAGCCCATTACATAACATTTCGGGTAACAAGTTTAAAAGACTGCACTCAAAAAATGGCTCTTGGAAAACGCATAATATTATTCTAACGAATAGTAAATATTATATTATAATATCTTAGCTGCTGCAACAATGTTTACCATAGATTTATTATATTTACTAGCTGATGCCCGCGACTCCGTCCGCGTGGAGGTATGAAAAATAGATGTTGGCCGATTCTCAGACCTACTCAATATGCTCACAAATTTTAATGAGAATCGGTCAAGCCGTTTCGGAGGAGTATGGGAACGAAAATTGTGACACGAGAATTTTATATACAAGATTTACTACTGTCAGCTGTCACTGCTCTTTACGATATTAGACTGCATGTGCATACAATATATCAATAGCATGACATATAATATGATATTTTGTTTTCTTAGTAATGTGTCTCGTAAGTCTATGCTTTAGTTAAATTTTTATTCTATTTTTTTATTTGTGACATTGAAGGTTGTTTAATTATAATTTATATTTTTACTGATTTTGACATTTAAAATATTTTCTTTAATGTAATGATTCTAAGCAGTTTAAATATGCTATTTATTCAAGTTTAGTTACAAGGTATAGATAAATGTTTTCTGTAGAACGATAGTAGTGGCAATATACCGAGTAAGTAAGTAGGTAATTAGAATTATTGTAACTCGAAGGTACGTCATGGTTACCTGACTGTTACAAATAAATAAATTTTAATTTCAATTAATTAATTTTCAGAAATTTTCAGCGTGTATTTTTAAAAAAACACTACACTGACAGCAATTTTCGGCTTAAGAATTACCCCAGGTTCAGAAACACTTCTAGCTGTTATTAAGAATCACCTTACAGTCAGCAACATTCAGCATTTATTAAGAACTAAATGTTTCTCGCGACTTCGTCCGATGAAACTCAGATGAAAAGAAGCTTGTATCACATTTCTATCACATATTATATGCATACATTATCTTTGTATCACCGACATGTTTGTCGGTGGGCTACCGTAAAGATGGTCAGATAAAGACTCTCTTGCATCTTCTATACTATTAATAAACCTAAACGCGAAAGTTTTGATAGATGTTTGTTTGTTAGTCAATCACGACAGAACGGCTGAACGGATCTGGCTGAAAATTGGCACAGTGATAGATTATGGTCTGGAATAACACAAAGGATACTTTTTATTCCGGAAAATTAGAAAGTTCTTGCGGGAACCAAAAAAATTCAATCCATGCGGACGAAGTCGCGGGTATTAGCTAGTCGGTTATAAGGATATGCTTTGAAATGGTAGCAGACCGACAAACAGAAAGATGGTCAGATATAGACTCTTTTTTATCCATACTTCTATACTAATATTATATAATTAATGCGAAATTGTGTCTCGTCTGTTTGCTACGCGTTCATGGCCCACCTGTAAAACCGATTTTGATGAAATTTGGTACAGGGATAGGTTGTATCCCGGAAAATTAAGGATTTCCCACGGGAATTGAAAAAACTTTATCCACGCCGACGAAGTTGCAGGAATCATCTAGTTCTTAATATTAGCATGGGTGTTTACACTTTGGCCTCTGGGGCACAGACATACGCACATATACATATTACCAAACAGTATAGCTCAGTTGAAAGTGCAAGTAGAGCATAAGCACCTGACTTTCAATATTAATAATTAATATGGATGAACTTCTTCAAATTCAGCATGCAATGACAACACCAAAAACTTATACCAATATTCACTTATGCAATATTAGAAAATATGAAATTATTAATACAGTAGCGAACGGCCGTGACTTTGCTCCTTCAGTAATTAAGAATTATAAGGCCTTCCTCGTATAGATTGTGAATAAAGGATGTGTCACTAACTATGTCACCTATATCTTTCATACCAAATAACCAGTGTCCATTAGTGTTGATGAATCAGTGAGTGAGTGAGTGAGTGAGCCTTTTCTCTTATGAGATAGATATTTGTTTTTAACAATCTATACCTAGCAACTTTAAGGCAGTACCTGAAGAATAATATTTTATATTTAGAAGATATAATGAGATGCTGTAAATTATTTTCCTATCAGTATTTCAATCTTTGCCTGCGATGGTCTGAAAGAGATATGAAATCTTGACGTGCACATACAGTCATAACATTTTACAAGATATGTCCAATGAATTTTACAAACTCATAGGAAAATCAATTGAAATCTTCGGATTGAAAATTCTGTTTAGGTATCGTACTAGGGTCTCTAAACGCAATATCTTCAACTTTTAGACCCAGATAGCTTAGCCTGTATCTATTTTGAATATCATCAGCTATACTATCATTTTTTATTTTATAATTTTAGATATTTAGGGATGCGGTTTTGAAAACTACCATGTAACAATATCTTTTCAGGAAAAAAAAGTAAGCTTTCATACAAAAACTCATTTCGCACACTGCATCTAACGATCACATATTATGGCCTATGCGTCGCGCTACCCTACCGTACGCGACTCGCAAGCAATTCGGCTGAACCGCAGTGGGAGGGGGGGCTCAGAATAAAACCACTTAGTGGGTTCCTGGACACACATTCCTCGATCCACCACAGGACCATGAAGGCGATAGTACTGTTGTGTTGTGTAGCATTTGTGTCTTCGAAGCCTACTGGTGATGAAGATGTACTCGGATCGGTTATCGGAGTGGTGAGGAGTTGTTCCGAACAGGATGTCGCGTTGTGTCTCAAGGTGTGTAGTGTTTTGTGTTTGTGTTTTTGTGAGTAAATTTAAAAAAGTAATTGGCTCCTGATACTCAGTGGCGCTTCGAGACCAATTACCGAATACTGAAGCTTTTTAAGGGTGTCATTAATTATAAGTGTCACTTATGACATTTTGTATATACAACAAAATGTCTTTAATAGTTAATTTGCTAAGAACGGTCTAAAGTGTTGTTGTAGTATTCTGAAGCCACAAGTATCCCTCCGGTCATACTACCATCGCCGTAGGCACTTACCTATGAATGAGATCGTTTAGTGATAAATATTTTTAATCATTAACGGCCGGTTTCTGAATTGAGAATTTCATGTTGAGTCTGTCTCAAAGACGACTTAAAGACTAATTAAGCCAATTTTTGTTTCTGAATTGATATTGGGACGGTTTCTGAATTAAGCATTCAAGCAAAAACAGCAAGTTCCAACTCTCAAACCTTACACAATATCAATTCAGAAACAAAAATTTGCTTGATTAGTCCTTAAGTCGTCTTTGAAACAGACTCAGCATGAAATTCTCAATTCAGAAACCGGCCGTAAGTAGTTTTCTGTCAGCACGTATAGTGCACGGCTTAAGCATGCTTCCTTCTTGATTACTCAAGATTGTCTACTTTCTCAACAGTGGATCTTATCTTATTACCTACAAAGTTAAATTGAAGTTCGTAGGTCACGCTGATACTTTATGCACTGATAAAGATACTTTAATGCAGTCAGTTTAGATTGTCCCAGCAGATCTTAATGCAATAAACAAAAAGTGGATAGTGAAACAGTAGGAAATAATGTTACTAATGAGTGTATTCTACCTACTTACGGTTAAGGCATTACGAATTCCTAGAATCCGTTCATGTCTTTACATAAAAATGATTTAACAAATCGTAAAGGACATAATAATGAAGTAGACCTAGTTACTTGAAATATATTATATTCATTAGAATAGCGTAAATTGGAAGTTACTTAATCCAACCTAACCAGTGATTAAAAATAAATTCTCTTACCAGGAATCGATATTATTACTTTTACTCCATTTTCATTCCATTCTTCTATTAGGGGCATGCGTTATTTATAACTGTCATGCCCCTAACAAGTTAGTCCGCTACCCTCTTATAGAACATCGTCACATACCATCAGGTGAGATCGCATTCTAGGGCTAACTTGTAGTGGAGAAATTTTTTTTTTCTAAATAATTTAAAATAATCCTCCTTTTATTTTTCACAGGAAAAAGCGCTAAAATACGCCGAAAATTTAGCATCAGCGCGAGAAATCAACCTTACTGATGGAGTCACGCTAGTTGGTACCGGCTCGTCTCGGTCAGCGAGGTCCTTTGAGCCACTCTCAGAAGAGCCAAGAGCGAGGGAGAACCAGGTGGAAACCAGACTGGTGGATGCTGCTGCGGACTTCTTTGAGAACCATGTCATCCAGTTGAGAGTGCCGAAGCAAACTGTGGAAGACGTCAAGAGATCCCTTGAAGAAGGTCAGTAAAGTCATATTGGTTTTTTTATTTGTTTACTAGATGATGCCCACGACTTCGTCCCCGTGGATTAAGATTTTTTGATTGACTCTGGAATTTTCCGGGATAAAAAGTTACCTATGTCCTTCCCCTGGATACATGAAATTCGGTACAGGGATTCGAATTTCATCAAAATCGGTTGATGAGATTTTTTTTGATTCCCCCGGGATCTCTTGAAATTTTGCGTCATTTACAGGATGTAAGGGGACCGCTTGTGAAAATATAAATCATTTTTAAATCGTAAAAGGAATGACTGACTTTTCGTATGAAAATTCGATCGTTTCTTTAATCTAGACTAGTAACTCTTTCATTTGATACCTTTGGTAGGTTTCTCTATTATTTCATATCTTTGGCTATTATCGCCCATAATGGATTTGTTATGCCATCACAAATAATAGCATATAGCACGCGAAACGCTAAGAAAAGAGAGCTTCCGAGAGACCCATAGATCTAAATATAAATTGAGATGTTTGATAGGAACGAGAAAATAAATGAATGCATATACACGCAAAAAACATTAAACATATTATAGTAATTTAGCCATATCTATACAAATATTATAAATGCGAAAGTATGTTTGTCTGTACTCTACGCTTTCACGGCCCATCTGTTGAACCAATTTTTATGAAATTTGGTATGGGGATAGTTTGTATCCTATGGAAGGATACAGGATACTTTATATACCGGAAAGTTTCACAGTTCCCGCGGGGATCAATAAAACCAAAAAAATAATTCATCTAGTATCATAATATACCTATTCTTATCCACCCTTGAAAGTTCTACACAATGCATGTCCACAAAAATCATAGATTGTCTTTGAAAGCTCTTAAATTTGTGTCCTCCTACAAATTTTGCATATTATAATAGGACAACGTAAGTAAACGTACATTTACGTATGATAAAACCTTTCCAATTTAAACAAATCGGAATTTATAATCTCCAATTAGCGGTACGATGATAATTTGTCGCAATAAATTATTGTACATCTTATGTCCGTTAGGTACGACTTTCCTTAAAGCTGCTTTTCTATAACGTAAGTTAAGTAACTGTTAGTAAAAATCAAGTACATATCTACGAAAATCCAGTTGAACTTTTATTAGTAGTTAAGGTGGAGTTTTTTAGTGGCGACATAATTGCTTTGCCTGGTGGGAGGCTTCAACGTGGTTAGTTACCACCCTACCGGCCAAGACGTGCCGCCAAGCGATTGCAGTCAAGGGCTAACTTGTAGTTAATAAAGTACAATAAAAAAAAGACATTCCATCGTTTGATCATGCAGGTTTAGCACCGTTAACCTAGGTCGGTAACAGGATGGGTCTTTGCCTTTCGAATTTGTAGCCTTTACCATGTTCCATGTCTTAAAAAACTCGTACAGCCACCGGTTCCAGTTATTAACACAGGACGCGGACGAACCTGAGAGCACATTTTATGACGACCTCCATGGCGCAGTGTTGAGCGCTGTTGTCTTAACGTGCGGAGGTCCCGGGTTCGATCCCCGGCAGGGTCAATTTAGGAATTTATAATTTCTTGGTCTGGCCTAGTGGGAGGCTTCGGCCGTGGTTAGTTACTACCCTACCGGCAAAGACGTGCCGCCAAGCGATTTACGTTCCGCTACGATGCCGTGTAGAAACCGAGTAGGGGTAGGGGTTTAATATAACTGCAATGCCCCTAACAGTTTAGCCCGCTACCATCTTTGACTGCATCATCACTAAACATCAGGTAAGATCGCAGTCAAGGGCTAACTTGTAGTGAATAAAAACAAAAAAAAAAATTGCAGTATTTTTCAAAACCCTATAAACCATACTGGGGGGCTACCTACTATCTCTTATAGAAGTATTACTTCAAAATGTCAGTTTTACGTCCCTAAAATCTATACTTCTATACTTAATATTAAAAATACGAAAGTGTGTCTATCTATCTGTATACTACGCTTTCCCGGCCCATATTTTCCACGGAGTTTTATGAAATTTGGTACAGGTGTAGGTTACATCCCGGGAAAGGACATAGGCTACTTTAAATCCCGGAAAATTAAGGAGTTCCCGCGGGAATCAAAAACCTTAATACACGCGGACGAAGTCGCGGGCATCATCTAGTAAGGATTATAATTCGAACACAAACGTCAACAATATTAAAACAATACGGATTTAAGCAATGGTTGTAAGACCCACTGGCTTAATTCTAACGGTTGATTAAACGGATAATTAACCAAAGCAATAAACAATAACCTTAAAGTGCTTTATTATATACATAATAAGGCACATTATTTATCATCGTATTATGTTTCTGTGATTGCTCATTACCTCAAATACCTGTTCTAATAATGGAGAAGTTTCATGATGTTGTGAATATCATATATCTATCACAACGGAAGTAAAATAAAGATTAAAACTAATAAATACGGGCTTTTTTAGATTCGATAAATAAATGAAATTTTAAATGTCTGAGAAATGACGATTTAAAACTTTAATTATTTAATGTGCCTACGAATTGCTGTATCTTACTCGAGTGAGAAATTTTGTGAGTGACTTTTAATACCTAGCCGAGATTTAATACTTCAAAATTATCTTCACACACAAATTAAGTGCTTTTAATTCAATTAAGTCATGTTAAGTCCATTTATTTCTTTAATTCAGCTTTATAAAGTCGGTTGATAGGGAATTATGACGTCACGTCTCCCGTCTTGCAAGCGCAACTTTAAAGTTCCATATCTTTTTCATTTGTTGAGATATTTTAATGATTCTTTCATATTTTTGTTTTATTTTGTCTTAATATCATCACACTAATATTATAAATGCGAAAGTCACTTTGTTTGTTTGTTTGTTGGTTTGTTGGTTTGTTGGTTTGTTGGTTTGTCCTTCAATCACGCCGCAACGGAGCAACGGATTGACGTGATTTTTGGCATGGGTATAGTTGAGGACCTGGAGAGTGACATAGGCTACTTTTTATCCCGGAAAATTAAGGAGTTCCCACGGGAATTAAAAAAAACTTAAACACGCGGACGAAGTCGCGGGCATCAGCTAGTTCATAATAAATTAAAAAAAATGGTAAACACTTCATTGTTAGTGCTTATATTTTATAGAGGTGAATTAACCTGAACACATTCTACCTTAATGACGTTAGCAATAATTGTTCAACTATTTGTAATTTTTCATAAAGACATTTAAAAATCAAATCAATCAATAAACTGTATTGTAATCAAGCACTTACTGGACAGCTCGGACAAGTAGCTTGCGCAGAGACATAAATCTATTATTGTTAATTTATTGTCGCAATAAATCAATTATTTATCATAAAACTAGCTGATGCCTGCGACTTCGTCCGCGTTGTTTGAGTTTTTTTGATTCCCGCGCGAACTCCTTAATTTTCCGGTATAAAAAGCCTATGTCACTCTCCAGGTCCTCAACTATACCCATGCCAAAAATCACGTTGATCCGTTGCTCCGTTGCGGCGTGATTGAACAACCAATACCTACTGCACACCAACAACAACAATAACAACCAATAAACAGACACACTTTCGCATTTATAATAGTATTAGTATGAAGTAGGTACCTATGATTTATCTAAGTATATCTCTTTCACCGAGATTTATGTATTTGACCCGTATGACGTAGAAATCCTAGAGCCTAGTGCCAATAAATTTATAACTCGGTTTATTGCTTCTTCTGAAGACAGGTGGGCTAGGTAAATTTATGCATAAGATACAGCCTGGGTGTCCAGCGCGGAAGTCAGCATTCTTGGCACCATTCCAGATGTGAATCACTTGTACAGTAATTAGTTAAGATAAAAACTTATCTGAAATTTTTATTGTATCAGAAGGAAATTTTTGAATTATAAATATTATTTTAATTAATTATATTATTTGGATATCATGTATAATAATTTTAAAGGAGGTACCTAATAACGCTTATTTTACGTGCAAACTGCAGTTTTAAACAATTAAGTACGAATACCGGTTATTCTAATTTTCCCTTCCTAGCACCGAGAATAACTTTATGGTTTTGTTAACAGTTATAAACTTTGCTAAGTCACATTATTAGCTTTGAAATTTCATCCCATTTATTGTATTATAGTAATAAGTATCTATTGCTATAACGCTTGCTCAGGGAATCAATCATATGTTTATAAATCGCCATTTTTCCCAATAGAATTTTCCGGGACTTTACAGGAAAGAAAAATGTAAAGGACATTTTTCTTTGCGATTACGCAAAAATACCCCAAATTTTCTCACCGTACCTCTTTTTCTTCTTCTCAGGTTTCTAATACAAAATTAAGCATAAAATTGCTTTAGTCATAATATGTCACGATACACGGGTCTAAGTGTCTTCACAATATTTCAAAATATTATCTTGCTTACCACTACAGTAAAATGATTTGATCACACTATAATTACCCGTGCTGAATTGATTCTTAAATGTTCGTTTTTTGGAAACACTGGTTTGAATCACACACTGCTTTATTTCACAAAATTTGTCTTTTTTACAATGAATTTACGAATGTCTTACAATGAATTATGATTAACGACCTTTTTTTTTAATCACACAAACTTCAATGTCACTAATTGTCAATGTCGAATGTCAATCAAAACTAATTGTGAATGTCAGTTAAAAAGTCTATGGCGCGAACATGCCGGCCCCCAAGAACTCCGTTCTTTATTAATTCTTCTCCGTGGGTAACAAGACCAGCTTGGACAGCGGCCTCGTGAGTGTCGATGACTTGGTCTTCACAGTGGCAACTCGCACAACATTGTCAGGACCAGGGTTGAGTTTGACAATCTTTGCCATCAGCCATGTAGCTGGTGGTGTGTCTTCATCTTTTATAATCACCAGGTCTCCTATTTGTGGAGGCTCGATTTTGGTACGCCACTTATAACGCTGCTGAAGGGTGTGTAAAAACTCTGCAGACCAGCGTTTCCAGAAGTGCTGAGTCATTCTTTGAACTAAGGGCTATCTATCGAGAATAGATAGGCGTGTCTCATTGTGGTTTTGTTCTGGTACTAACAACAACGGCTCTCCTACCAGGAAATGAGCAGGCGTAAGAGGCATCAAATGCAATCAAATCATCTAAAATATTATGCGTACAATTATATCTGGGTTGTATCGTATCATACCAAATCGTAGAAATATGGTTACGTCAAAATAAATATACCCGTTATGTTTTATTATCGAACAGATGCTGTCTCGTGCCTTAATTATTGCATAATTTAAAATTACCGACCAGTTTTGTTAATTAGCATACATACTTATTGAGTATGCAGAAAGTATGCGCTGTAAAAGATGGAAGCAGAGACCGATTAAATAATCAAGATAATAGTTTTTCGAGAATTTTTGACGTAATAGATATTATAATTGCAGACCTTGACTAACCTTGTGTTACGTGATAATGGGTTTGAAAATGAAATGGAATAATCTAATTTGCAACGGACACACCTTAGAGATTAAAGACCGAATACTGAATAGGCATAATATTTTAGTTTAGCATGTGTCACCCAAGACATCATCATTGCTTTACATAAAGCATAATTATTGTCGTCAAGCACAAGCCTTCCAACCCTTATCATTATTATTAATTGAAGCTTTGCTATGAAAATGTTATTTTTATTTTTCAAATTTTTATTTTTCAAATTTTTCATTTCAAAGCAAATCTCCAATTTACAAAAAATATAGGTACGTTATTATTTAATTTTTGATAATTGGAAAATAGGGCTGCTGGTAATAAGGAGAAACATTGATATTGACCTACCTTGAGCCAAATGTGCTAACAAATTAGGTTAACATTAAGATAAGTTTAACAATTCAAAGGAAGGAAAACTACAAAAATATATTATAGGCTATAAAGAAAAGGGATGTGTATTTTTTTATAATTAACGCATGACCCATGAGTCATGACTGCGATAAGTAATTATAATAATACATATTATAATATAGTAATTCTATAATAATTGCTTATGACATTTTAGATTTTATCTTGTAAGGCTTGAAAGCTTAATAATATATTATTACATAATAAAAGATATGGATTAATTGGAAGTATTTAAGTTTGATGATTATTATAAACTATCGATTAAAGACAAAAAAAGATGAAATTTGATAGGATTATCATCGTTTCAATTAGTTTACATTATCAGCATGTTAATGGGTTTCAGTTTTAAGAAAAACAAAGCTTTGCACTTAAATTTATTAGAGAGAGAATCACTTATACGATTTCCTCAATGAAAATGAAACACTTGAAAGATAGCCTCAAGCTACAAGAATATAATAAATCAAATGGCTAGAATAGTTCTGCGAAATTGTAGGCGTAGTGATATAATAGCATAACGAGAACGGTTATATAAAACAGATGATCATATAATTTCTGCCAATCATTACGCTCTCGCGAAACTCAATTAAAAAAGTGACCACCGGCCGAGCGAGTACATGTCAAGAGAGATAATATAAAAATAGAAAGTCCTTAGTCATGGGAACCACGGTAGTAGGTACTCATATTAATTATACAGCAGATTTAGTCAAACATAACATTACTCGCAGGAATGCAGCGTTTACGGTTTTAGAAATCGCACATCCCTATATTAAAACAGTTGCAGAACAAGAATAGGCCAGATATCTCCACGAGGGGAACGGGTTCTAAGAGGGTTTCTCTGGTAACAAGGTCGTGGAAAGCGGGCGTGTACTTACTCCACTTTTTTGCAAAGTCTCAATGATACTGAGAATGTTAGGAACTAGTTTGATGTTTCCGCTGGCCGCGACAAAATAGCTGAGTAAAAGTCTAGCTCCAGGCGGATTCTTGTCGAAATATGGAAGTAGGTTTGAAGCTTTCGAATTGGTATCAAGTTGATGCACTTTCTAGATAAATGAGGTTGTTATGCAAACTGGACGTAACATTGTGAATTTCAATGGCGACCCTTGATGGTATTTCAGTTCGGTTTCCGATTTGAATTCGAATCACTTTTCGGACAATCCGTTTACACTCTATGTTTATTGATGACCATTGGTAGGTTTTGGAAATAAAATGGAGTTGTAAAAAGTTGATTCCTAGAATTAAATAGATATTCAAATGAAGTCTCGATTAACGATGCGAATAAAATAAAATAAACTTATCATTAGTTGCGATCCGTGTGATGGATGTTAGATATGAATGAGAAGTTTTGAAGTATAATCCTTTTAAATAAATGCATATCTGCTTTTACCGACTCTGTATTAATATTCTGCAATGATGATAAATGATGACAATTAATCGATCAGTGTATTAATTATAATAATATTTTCACCATACTATAATAATCAAAATAGAAAGCTACTTTAATTTTTCACTTCAGTTTCAATTTGTTTTAAAAACTTACTTTTATAAAAATCCTCTAAATTAATTATGATTAGGTATCCGAAAATTTTAGATTTTCACAGTCTGTTCATTTCAGGTATTTTTTATCGTTTCTAGAGTTACACAATTACTTCAATAAGGTAGAGCATAAATTATTAAACTATTTTTTTACAATGTTTTTTTTTTTTAATTCCAGGTCGTGGCAAGAAGAAGAAGCTAAAGCAGCTCATCCCGATCTTTGCTCTTCTCCAACTTAAGATCCAATCCCTCATCCCTCTGTTCCTTGGAATCATCGCATTTGCTGCCGTCAAAGGTCTCATCCTCGCCAAAGCCGCCCTCCTTGCTTCAGCACTGGTCCTCCTCAAAAAGTTGCTCTCAAAAAATGACCACCATGAAAGCTACGAAGTAGTCGCCCATCCTCACCACGATGAGCATTACAGCCACGGCGGCGGCCACGGTGGTTGGGGCAGATCTCAAGACGCCCAGGATTTAGCCTACAACGCATACTCTACCTAAACCTAAGATAGATATAACCTCATATGGATTTATAATCCGTTCATAATGTTATTTTATATTTTGCATGGAGTTAAATCTAATTCTGCGTTGCTGGACAATTATGTATCTCAATGTGTACACGAATCATATTATTTTTGTTCAAAACGTAGATTTGGGTGGAAGGTCAAATAGAAGATAAAATTAGGACGGAGTTACGCATACCTCAATGATTGTTGACAATTAATTTATTGTTATTTAATAATTAATTTATTTAAATTATTTAACTTATTAAATGCTTGGCTATGGTCTACGCGTCACCAGTATTTTAATATTTATGTACCTGTTTTTTTCTTTGTTGTTTTCATTATTATTTTTTATCGCACAGTACAAAGATAATTTTAAGTCAATAGCTTTAATAACTTTTTGATTTTTTTTATTACCCTCAGCTCGCCAAAGTCACAACATTTTTTTCACTTGTGTTACTATCTCTACTTATTTCTTGTCTTTTATTATCTTATCTTTTTAACTATTTTTATATTATTAACTTTATAAATTATGTAACTATTGCTTTTGTAAATATGCTTCATATGATTGTATTTAAGTAAAATATTGTTTTTTGAATCTTCGGTTTTATTATTTTATATTAAGTATATTTAAATATATTTTCCCTATGTATTCTTCATAAAATGTATTTTCGTTTCATTTAATATGTGACAATATAATAATTTTATGTGCTTTAAGTTTATTTTATAATTGTATAGGTGTTCTATGGTGATGCCCTCCTTTAAAAATCACTTTCACGTTTCTCCCACCATTGTATGCGCACTCATTATATTAATTAATGTTCTAGATTATTAATAAAAATATGGAAGTCATATAAATAATATACGTTTTATTCTTATATAATACTCAATAAATACATACATACATTGTCATCATTAATTTATTAATGTTCGAAATAAAATAAAAAATGCAAACATAATGAGCCGTTTCATTTGTTTTTCGTAAATAAGTAAACCTGAAGTTCATAAAGTCAAAAAAATCAATTTTAGAAAATTCTAAGTTAATTATAATAAAATAAAATAATTTACTGTAAGCAATCCCCTGGTGCAGTGGTGAGTACCTACTGTGGTCGTATAGTGGGAAGTCTCGGGTTCAATTCCCGGAAGGGTCAATTTGAGAATTTATATTTTCTGAATTTTCTCTGGTCGGGTCTGATGGTAGACTTTGATCGTAGGTAGTTACCTCCCTACCAGCAAAGACGTACCGCCAAGCGATTTAGTGTTCCGGTACGATGACGAGTAGAAAACGACTAGCGGTATGGGTTTTAAACAACTGCCGTACCCCTAACAGGTGAGCCCGCTACCATCATGGACTTCATCATCACTTACCATCAGTAAGATCGCAGTTAAGGGCTAACTTGCAGTGGAATAAAAAAATCTCTTTGATCATGAGGATTTATTACGCCTTCGCTATAATTAAATCAGAATAATGGAGTAAAGTTACAAATGAGATCTTGTCACGGTACCGGCACAAAATAAAACAATAGAAAGTAAAAGCACAGTGGGAGAAATTTACACTACACGACACGATAAAAAAGAATTGATACGACGATATCCTAAAGTCAGAGGTGAGGGTGAAGTTAGAGGTAAGCTGAAGGACATCTCATAAAATCCAGTATGTGAGGCGTGAGCTCAGCTTTTCATTGGGTAGGTGTTAATTGTTATTATATACGAGACGCGCTGATCATTCTCTGCTATTAGTGAGCATACTAATATAAAAATCTTACCAAAGCTCAGTTTATATCTCGTGGACTGTACAACGAATTTAATGAAAAATACTCGCCGCATGCGGGTCCAAACGTTTCTTATTATCGATATTGCGCATGTTGTTTTCAGTATCCATCAAGACCATTGGATTCATCAAAAATGCAGAAAAAGCAGTAGCGCAGCAGCCTCATATTTGTAAAATGCGTGCAATTTGTGCTAAATTAGCTGTTAATCAAACAAATAAGTACAGTCCGTCAAACTTAATTGACCCGGTGTCCAAAATGGAACTAGTTTTTATGCCCGCAAAGTTTATTTTTAATTTTGTTTTCTATATCTACTAGCGACGCTGTCACCGGGTCATATATCTTCGTGGGACCTAATTCGATAAGTAAAGTTAATATCGGTTGAGTAGAACGAGATACAGCCCCCCGATTATGTAAGGAAATCGTAATCGTAATCGTCTGTTAAACGTATAATTCGACCTGTTTAAGGAGGTCATAGATGCCTTGCACGTCAAAACGCATGTATGTATTCCTTAAAAAGTTCGAGTTATACGTTATGAGCTGTCAAATGAACACGATTGGCTAAGACAATTGGGCCTCTGATCCAGACAAAATTTTGTCGTATCGTATCGTCGAGTGTAAATGTGCGTCAGCAAAGTTGCTTTCATTAAGCAAGTCACATATCCATCGGAACAATGGTAAATTATTTGTAAGGCAATAAATAGGCTTTCGCGTTTTGTATGTGAAAATTACTTTTTATTTACATCTTTAGGATTTTTTTATCGCCTTTTGAATAAGTTTAATCTTATAAATTACTAGCTGATGCCCGCGACTACGTCCGCATGGATTGAGGATTATTGGTTCCCGCGGGAACTCCTTAGTTTTCCGGGATAAAAAGCGGCCTATGTGTTTTTCTTGACTATAATCTATCTCTGTGCCAAATTTCATCCAAATCCGTTCAACTGTTCTGGCATGATTGAGAAACAAACATCCATCGTAAACAGGCATTTTACAGGAACGGTATGGTGGAAACTGGTAACTAGCCACGACCGAAACCTCTTACAGCCCACCAGACCAGACCAGAGAAAATTCAGAAATTATAAATTTGACTCGGCCGGGGATCGAAGCCGGGACCTCCCACTCGTAAGACCACAGCGCTCATCAATGCGCCAGGGACGTCGTCAAAATTCTCCGGGAAATAGGCTTGCAAAATATGTATAACGATATCGCAGTTTTACACCTAGTAAAAAATGTCATAAAATATTTTAATGTACACGGCAAACTTTCGTAGACTTAAAATTTGAGAAATAACATAATAAGGTACTCCTATATTTAGGTTATTTTGTACTTATTGGGTACGGCACACTTAAGAACTTTCGTCCATGGATTTTACTACTCTAGGGCTTGACTTTTGCCTACTTCCCCAGTGTCAATAAAAAGTAGTAGGTAGTAGTAGGAAGGTATTGTGCTGTTCGTACTTTAATAGGTGGTTAAACGGCTAGGTACTTCAACAATCTTTAAGTATCGTCGTTAAAGAAAAGAAAAGCTTTCAACTAAGTACCTAAGTAGGTACCTAACAATAAGTACTTAGGTACATAATGATTTTTAATGACTGAGTTTGAAATCTCCGGCAACGTAAAAAAATTCGGCAATAAAATGATCACCTTATGATAATAGGTAAATAAAACGCCTTTGCATATTGGCCAGCTTTTTCAACCGACTTCAAAAGAAGGAGGAGGTTCTCAATTCGACTGTTTTTTTTTTTTATGTTTGTTACCTCAGAACTTTTGACTGGGTGGACCGATTTGGATGATTCTTTTTTTATTTGAAAGGGCATACTTCCCAAGTGGTCCCATATAAATTTTATCGAAATCGGTCGAGCGGTTTTTAAAATATCAACAATAAAATAAGTACTTTGTATAACGTGTGCTTGTTGTTGTAAAGTTGGCGCGGAAGTTTGAAGTCGGTTGTTTAAAAAGAATTTTTTATATTAAATTATTTTAAATACACGCTGTCATATTATCATTCCCTTCAGAGTCCTTTTCTGTAATAAAGATAACAAAAAAAGAGTAACGCCATCTATTGGAAATTTGTAGAACTTCTATGAAGGCCATGTTTGTTTACAGTTCACGCAGGCTTTGTGAATGAATGCTTTACGACACGTCTTTACTACGAAGTTCAAGGTTTTTCCTCTGACTCATGAACAAACCACGTTTTATGATTGTTCAATGAACCTTTTTAAAAATTAATGGATTTGTTATTGTTATAATCTTTATATAATATTAATAAAATGTTGTGATTAAACTTCAATTAAGTACTTGGTTCATATTGTACCTACCTACTTACATAGTAGAACTGTGAAAGTTTAGCAGCTCGAAAGTAACTGAGTAGGTAACTATTTCTTTTAACTGTCAAAAAATAATTGAAAGAAATAGGTATATACGAATACTCCGTAAGTACGTTATCTTGATAAATTTACGTCTGAACAGAATAAAAATAAAAGCCAAAAGAAACAGTACTTATATCTACTACATAACGTTCAGTGATGATCGTTATGGAACGAGCAAGCTAAAGAGCATAAAAAAACAGGGACTCTGAATGAACCGCTCACAAAACTAAATAAAAGATTAAACATCACAGACCTACGTTTATTTGTTTTTGTTTTTCGCAAGCTTCTCGGCCAAGGTTACTAGCGGAGCAGACTGAATGACGCCCCGGTTCCGGACGTTGCGCCATTGCGCACGTGTGTAGTGACATAGTTTCAATGATTGCTAGTAGATGGCGTAACTTAGTTTTATTTTTCCATGCAGGTTGTGTTATTGACCTGCATTAAAGCTTTGTTGTTACTTTTTGATTTTCCATGCATATTAAGTTCTGTTTTGTTTATTTTACTACGTTTTAGGACTGCAATGAAGATGCATAAGATACCTAACTTGGTTATTGGTTACAGTAGGTAGGTATTTTAGGTATGTACATAATATTATTTCAATGAGTATTTTGTACGTGAGGTAAAGCCATGGTAAAACTGCTTCGCTGCATGCGGTTACACTTTTAAAGCAGCAGGGGTCAATTTGGGAATTTATAATTCTGAGTTTTCTCTAGTCTGGCCTGGTGCAAGGCTTCGGCCGTGGCTAGGCACCCTACCGGCAAAGACGTACTTACTGCCAGCACGATGCCCGTGTAGAAACTGATTAGAAGTATAACCACAGAATAGGGAATAGTACTTTGTATAACAGCTGCTGTACCCCTAACAGGTTAGCCCGCTACGCAAACAGACAGACAGACACACTTTCGCATTTATAATACCTATTAGTATGGATTATTTCTAATAGCAAGTTTCTTAATCATGTTAGTCAAAATCAGTAAGCCGTAGCCCGTAGGCCGTAATATAATAATAAACTGATCTCCATGTCTAGAGCATTGTCTAATGCGCTCTAACCGAACATAAACAATATGCTTTTACTGATGTTATCTTATTAATCATTTTACGAGTATCTTCATGCCTCGGATCATATTATGAGAAGAATCTCTCATTAATTACACAAACTATTTATGTCAGTGTATTTGAAACTCTAAGGTCAACAAAATAAGGACTGCTGTATTGTAATAGTTTTCTTTCAAGATCCCTTAATTTTTTCTTCACCTTCAAAATACATCTCTACATATTTGAGATGTGAAAAAGAAATTACATCTATCATAATGATTGCTACCCATAACCGGCCACTGCTGAGTACGAGTCTCCTCACAGAACGTGAAGGATTGTCACGGGAACTCCTAAATTTTTCGGCATAAAAAAGCCTCTGTACGTGTGTTCATCAAAAGCGGTTGAAAAGATGGACCGGAAAAGCGTAGCAGATAGACACACTTTCGCATTTATGATAAGTATTAGAATGGATAATATTTAGCTTCAGTTAGTAATGCAACTGCAGTTGTACAAGTATATAATGTGAGCTGTGTAGAATGGACTCCATAATCTAGACACGGTCATCATTGTAGCACATAATATGAACCCTTTTTTGTAATTTAGTACTTATGTAGTGAGATATAAAGTGTATATTTGTTTACATAAAATTATGGTCACATCCACTTTTCCCAGACAGCTTTTACCGGAATACCTTTCCTCATTAGTCTTGAGTTTTCTTTTATAGAAAAAGAAATAGTCGTATAGTCTATTATAATACGTGTAGATAAGTACTATACTTTAAATTTTATTCACATCATCTTTGACGCAGCTTAACCTCTTTGAGGTGAATGTCTTTTGTTTAAAGAATACTAGATGAAGCCCGCAACTTCGTCCGCGAGTTTGTGTTCCATTCTCGCGCGAACTCCTTAATTTTCCTGGATAAAAATGAAGCCTATATGTGTTTCCCGGTGTTAAAACCTATTTATGCACCAAATTTTATCAAAATCGGTTGAAAAATAGGCCGTTAAAGCGTAGCAGACATAGACAGACAGACACATACCCTTGCGCATTTATAATATTAGTATCATCATATAAAAGGTTCCGGATTCAATTTCCGGTTCGCTCAGTTGACCTTAACTTTTCTTAGTATTTGGAAGTACTTATTCAAGAAAACTTTAACCCAACCGAGAATCATACTAATATTATAAATGCGAAAGTTAGTTTGTTTGTTGGTTTGTCCTTCAATCACGTTGCGACGGAGCAACGAATCGACGTGATTTTTGGCATGGGTATAGTTGAGGACCTGGAGAGTGACATAGGCTACTTTATATCCCGGAAAATTAGGGAGTTCCTGCCGCCTGCGGGAATCGAAAAAACTTAAACCACGCGGACGAAGTCGCGGGCATCATCTAGTCTTAAATATTATGCAGGAAAGAGTTAATAACATAATATGGTTTTATTCTGCGATGAATTGTCTAGAATCTAGATAATAGATGTTGCACAGGAATTCAAAGCCTTTCTCCTAGGTTGTTATAGTCAGTCATTACAACATGTTTCTATGGAACCCTTTCTATGGTTTCTTTTCAAAGATCCACAAGTTTTTGACTTGTATTTTGACTGCATACGTATGTCTTATTAGTTAATACATTTGAAACAAGTTAAACACAAAGCAAAGACCTGCCATAACATAATAGCTATTTATGCAACTGTATCGTAATAAGGGTCATTTTAATTCGAGTGCTGTTTTTTGATACGAGGCTTGCCGAGTATCAAAATAGGATAGTACGAGAATTAAAATGACTAATTACGTACAGTTGCATACAAGATTTTATCTACGACAAGGACGTCTTTATAATTTTTTACTTTATAAATTAATAAAAAAGTCAAATCAATCAAGTGCCAGAACCCAGAGCCGCTAAGCTATAGGTATCCTATTTATGAAGATAACCATATCGATACAGCTACGACTCATAACGATACAGCTCCCATACAACGAACTGTATCGTTATGAGAAGCAAACACGAAAGAGGGTTCAATTCGATATAGTTGTCAAATTCGAAATTGGAACTTTTCGATGCTGGAGTAGATAAAAATTATTAAGTAATAATACGAGTATATTACTCGCATGACCTATTTATGTAAATTTGAGCATTTGAAAGGACAGGTTTAAAGTTATACCACAGAATAGGTAAAGTTATAATGTAAGTATATTACGTATTATATTATATTATGAAGGTATGTAAATAATTATAATAATTATTTCTATCAGTAGTCATGAAAGAAGTAGATAATATAGTAAATTATTTCATAAAAGGATAGTAAAAATATATTAAAAAGGAATCAATATGTAAGTATATTTTATTTATTAACACACAGTCGACATATTATGTCAATAAAACATTTTTTCTGCAACTCGTATTATTTAATATCAATATCTTTGTTTTCATATAAAGCAAGAATGTCTACTTAATAATAAAATAAATTATTACTTACAATAAAATACTGAAATCCAGAATAAAATACATAAATAAAGAAAACCCGTGATGACTTAGAAACAAAAAAAAACAATCAACAAGAATAAAATAGGCGCAAAAACAACCTTAAAAATACTTATTTAAATAATAAAATATAATTAATTAAAGCCAGGTACGCATGGAAAAACCATAATAAATAGGTATATCACTATAACTATCTTAACTGTATTAATATAAACATAATCTTTGTGATCATAAAATAAATAGGTATATACTATAAAAAATCATAGTTACAAACACAAAAACCTATAAGGTTTACAAGAATCTTGAACTCATTCAGTCAGTAATAAATACAACCGCACAACACATTTATACACAAGTAGAGTCGAATAAATAATTGAACGTAGTGAAATCGTCTTGCAAAGGGGTCATCTAACTAGGCCACGGAAACTTGGAAAGCTAACGCATTTGCGCTGAGTACGCTAAGCTTTGCGCGTCAGCGGATCTTCCCCATCCACCGCCTCCGCCGCCGCTGTGTCCGCCTCCGCTACTATAGCCTCCTGAATCGCCACCGTAACCGCTAGCACCGCCATAGTCATGGCTCGACGAGTGACTCGATGAATGATGAGGATGCGCTACTACTTCGTAAGTAACATGCTTTTGTTGCCCCGACGACGACGACAACAACTTCTTCAATCCAATAATTGCTGACAACACTAGCGCCAATTTACCAATAAGCAACGCTTTCCCGGCAATCAAAGCAATCACTCCAATCTTGAGCGGCATCATCGCCAACATTTTCATCGCCATTATTCCCATTAATGGTCCTAAAATCTTAGCTACCTTTTTCTTCTTCCCTCTTCCTTCCCCTTCCTCTTCCTCTGACAATTCATTGTCTTCTGTAAATGAGGATACCGTATCTTCTAAAGCACGACCCACACTGGAGACCGTATCAATAACATCCGAGCCTTTAACTTCCACTCTTAATGAATGAGTCTCGAAGTAATGCTTCACTTTATCGACAGGATTTAAAGATCTTGGGGCACCGGTTTCTGGAGGCACATCACTCGCTCTTACAACTGTAACACCATCTGTTAAAGAGAACGTGTCCCTTTGTCCCATCATTTTGTCTACGTAGGAGAAGAACTTGTATTTGAGGCAAGTCGTTGAGTCTTTTTTGAGACAGTCGCCGAACCCTTCGATTTCATTTTCTGAATGGCTCGTATCTTGAGCTGGGAGGGCGTGACACGCCACAGCGAGTGCTAAGATGGAAACCGTCCTCCACATGATGGCGTTAGAAACAGACTGTGCGCCGGAACCGAGAAGCTGAGCTTAAATAGCTTCTCTCCGCACCCCTCGATAGATGCGCCCGGTAAAAAACCGTTCCGAAATAAGTTGGACTTTCTCAGTGGTCTAGGAGTAAAAGTGAAGTCCAGGTTTCATAATGTTGCGTCGGCGAAAGCCTAGTGCGCGGTCACTGTAAAGGTCGTGAACTTGAAAACGTATTGTGTGGTGCATTTTATTATGTCCACAATATGTGGTGATTGTTAGCTTTGTATCTAATAAATATTATAAAATTTAGTGTATTATACGATAGGTACGTTCTTTTTGTCCCATTATATTAGTTAATGTTGCAGTAATAATTAGTAACATAATATTATTAAGGTATAAGTTTTGTTGTGTAAAATTAAGTATTTTACATAGCTTTTGTTTTCTGAACAGTTAACTATTACGCATATTACTAAAACAAGTAGCCACGGTTCGCTAATAGCAAATAGAACAAAATAATGAGCTCTAACAAAACAAGCAAAACTAGTCAACATAGTTACGACTTACAGCTGTTAACTGTAGTTTGTTTTGTTTAACGCCAATACGCCAAGTGTTTCCTTATAAATTCTGTGAGAACTTTTTGATATATTTTTTTGGATATAAGGTATCCTTGGATATCTGTCGCCATGGTGCCAAGAATCCTGTATAACTATACAGATTTTGTAGAGATCTGTTCAGTAGTTGAGCCGTGAAAGGTTTGACACCAAAGCCTTTGACACCAAATCTGGTACTGGGATGTTGATCGACTTTAGGGTTCAAATTGACCCGCTACCCTACATATTCTGTACCTCGGATAGCCCGTCAAGCCATCGGTTCCAGTTATTATCATGACTAATATGACGTGATAGTAATCGTAAAACACGAGACAGTTATTATTAAGTTTAATTCTTTTTAAAAAGTGGATTCCTCACACGACTTAGCCGATACGATAAAGCCACGTCTAAAATATAGAATTAGAAAAAAAACTTAAAATCATATGCGGAATGATTTTGGAGACCGAATTCGCATGCCAAAAGACCCATAGTAATTATACCAACAAAACAACAGCTCTTAGCTCAAATACGATGTAAAGAGAGATACAATACAACTGTAATCTGAATACGTTTCTTTTATACCTTGAACCTTATTTATTCGAAATCGAATTCTTTCCAGCACTGGAATTTGACCGTTTTCCTATTGGCGGAACGTGAAAAGCATAAAAATCTTTAAGAATCTGTGTGCCCCAATTCACGTATCATGAATGTTTTTGACAAATCGAAGGAGATGGTCGTGAGCAGAATACCCAAGCAGTTCCGTAAATAGTGACTAAGGTCTTTACAGTTCACTTTTACTTAGGCACGCTGAACTGTAAAACGACGTGTGGTCATATTTGTCAGACGAATTCCCACGTATATGTCTTATGGAATAAAGGGTACCAGGAATTTCGAGCGTTTCTTGAACCTAATTAACTAAATTAAATGAAATTATGTTCAAGAAACGCTAAATTAACGCGCAGTTGTTCTTGGCTGTTACGTGAGGGTTGGTAAAAACAGGTAAAGCGCATGTCAAGAAAATAGGCGTTGCAAAGCATGACGCGCATTAGCCAGCTAAACTAATGGATATTCTAATTACTAAACTGTCATTATTTGTTAGTATGTCCTTCAATCACGCTGCAACATGTATGCATTCATGGGCATAGAAGGTTGCATAGAGAGTGAAATAGACAACTTTTTATCTCGAAAAATTAAGGAGTTCCCGTGGGAAACAAAAAGAATTATTCCACGCGGAAGAAGTCGCGGGCCGCAGCTAGTCTATATATTATATATAAAATTCAAAGTCCTGACTGACTGACTGACTGACTGACTGACTTATATATCAACGCACAGCCTAAACCGCCGGTCCTAGAGATATGAAATTTGGAGAGTGTATTCTTTGTGATGACTAGGTATCCACTAAGAAAGGGTTTTTCGAAATTCCACCCCCAAAGGGGTAAAATAGGGGTTGAAAGTTCGTATGAAAGTCCGTCGTTTCTCAAGTTATAGCCATGAAACTTTGTATATGAGCTGCGGGTTGAAAATAAAGAATTACGTGTTTCACAGTTTTTGAAAATTCGACCCCCATAGGGGTGAAATAGGGGATGAAAGTTGTTATAAAAGGCCTTCTTTTCTCAAGATATTTTTCAAGTTATATCAACTAAACTTGGTATTTTGGCTTTCGTTAAAAAATAAAGAAATACGTCTGTCAAAGTTTTTCAAAATTCTACCCCCAAAGGGGTAAAAAAATAGGGGTTGAAAGTAAAAGTCCTTCATTTCTCAAGTTATTTACCCCTAAAGGGGTAAAATAGGGGTTAAAGTTTGTATGAAACTCCTTCATTTTTCAAGTTATAGCCATGAAAGTTGGTATTTGGGCTTCTGGTTTAAAATAAAAAATACGTGTTTCACTGTTTTTGAAAATTTTATCCTCAAGGACGTTAAATAGAGAGTTTGTCTTTGAATCACGCCCCAACAGAGCAACAGTTCGACGTGATTTCTTTCATGGGTGGGTGAGATGAGGACCTGGAGAGTGACAAAATCAAAATCAAAATCAAAATGCTTTTTATTCAAATAAACTTTTACAAGTGCTTTTGAATCGTTAAGTGAATCTACCACTGGTTCGGAATGCCATTCCTACCGAGAAGAACCAGCAAGAAACTCGGCGGTTGCTCTTTTGAAAAAAAAAAAATTACAATTTTATTATGTAACCGCTGTCCTTAGCATTGCTGGAGCGAGCTCAAATCCACGCTCTTTTGTCGTATAAGTAATCTTCAACGGTATAATAAGCTTTTTTCAGAAGCATACTTTTAATAGATTTCTTAAACTTGTGTAAAGGCAAGTTTAAGATAGGTTGTGGAATTTTGTTATAAAATAGAATGCTCATTCCCACGAACGACCTTCGGACTTTCTTGAGGCGGAGCGATGGAGTCACAAGCTTATTGCGGTCTCTAGTTTGCCTATCATATTTATTTTATCCCGGAAAATTAAGGAGTGCCTGTGGGAATTAAAAACTTAAGCAACGCGAACGAAGTCGCGGGCGTCCGCTAGTAAACAATAGAAAGAAGAGTTTAAAGTCAAAATTTTCTTAAACGCTTTCACGATTACAGAAGGTACCCACTCAAAACTACATGGGTATAATAATTATACTAATTAATGTGATGTAGTACCTGCACTAGCAACTAGCTCAACCAACTTTTACTTTTACCGCGTTAGCCAAAATTAGCGTGTTTCATTGAGATATTGCTACTGTGATGACCGTTACCAAAATGTTAAGATAAACAACGACGATTAGATTTTTTACAGTTTATCTCAGGTAGGTTTCACACATTCTGTCTTGCAATTGTCGATGATTCAATCCCCCTGGGTACCTACCTTCAAGGTTCTGTCCAGGTTTTCGTGTGAGTTTGTTGGTTATTCGTTCAATCACGCTGCAACAGAGCAACGGATTGACAATTTTTTGCATGGGTATAGTTGAGGACCTGGGCAGTGACATAGGCTATTTTTATCCCGAAAGAAGCTCCAGCTGGAATTAAAAAAACACTTACGCATCAGCTAGTTATATTATTATTTGCTGAACTTAGTATTTCTACGTATTATATCTATTACCTATTCTGTGGTATTATGTTCAACATAGGAATTCCTCTTCTCCTTTAAATCTTAAATTTAATATAAAATCAGTATTGATAAAAATTATAGGTAGGTAGGTAGGTATTTCTATCTACATAATGTTCGATTTAGTCCACACGCACATTCTCAATATCATTAAGTTTTACATAGAGTGATGGTAGGCAGCATCACTTCAATGCCACTAACCCAGTCCCACGTTACCCCAGATTGCTGTAGTATTAGTCTGCTTAGCAACGATTGCTGCATTGACAATAGTGTTACGGATCCCATGACCCTGCATGGCACACACTGTTTGTGGGTTAATGCACTTGACTGTTTGTCACAACCATCTCTCTGCGTCGCATTCCTCATTGCTGGGGGTCGTAACCCATTTCCATTAATGGCAGGGGTTTTCTTATGATAATAATGCGGAAGGACCTGGGAACCAACCCAGGTCCTTCTGCATACGACTCGACTAAGAGTAGGTACTATTTCAACTCTTAGGTTTTTGTAACGATTATTTTTGTAACCGGGACTTCGGTTATTATCAATAACATGATAATAGGTAGTCGTTAAAGCCCGCCAACCCGCATTGGAGCAGCGTGGTGGGTCTAAGCTCTAATTCCCTCTCTCCTATGAGAGTGGAGGTCTGTGCTCAGCAGTGGGACGTTAATGGGCTAAAGTGATGATGATGATGGTACGGAACCTACGTGGTATTTAAATTAAGTTTTCACGCCACTTTGTTGATGCTTACCTAGAATGGTCATATGATTGTTACGTCTTTTCAAAAACCTGTCTTTCCTTTCACTTTTCAAGTGTAGGGGTCATTGACACGTTACTGAAGATGCGCGGATGAGCCGGGCGCTGTGGCTTGTAAAGCTAAGCGCACACTATTTCAAGAACCGCAAGGGGCGCAAAGAGCCGCTACTCTCCATCCTGTGGCTTTATCGGAATTAAAATATTGTCAGCTTGCGTCAATCAACCAACGTTGTGATTGTCATATTTTTATATTATTATTGCAAAAAAATATTAGTAAGGTCCTAATAATATTTTTACATAATATTTAAATGTGTCATGGCTGATACAGATAACACAGACACAGCCTAAATCGGTAAATATTTGAAATTAAAAATTCACACCTTGATAATCTTATCAAGAAACGAATAAGTAATTGTTATGGACAGTTCACGAGATACCATAGACCATAGGCCGTCCTTAACCATCCGTTTTTATGGCCCATCCGTTTAAGCGATTTTGACGAAGTCGCAAACATCGTCAGCTACTATGCAATCAGTTTAAAATGAGCGCGAACGTCCATTATAATAAACCATTCTTGTAATAATGGCTATTATTATACTCAATTGAATTAAACAGATTTATTTCATCTTCACCAGTTGATTTGCAAATATTTAGGAAAGATTATTTTTAAAAATCACTTTTACTTTGCTTTTAAAGCATTGATGTAGAATTTAAGTACCTATATTTCAATGTTTTAAAGTAGGTATAGCTATCTATTATATTATTTTCTACACTTATAATAATCTATACTAATACTAATATATAAATGCGAAAGTTTGGATGGATGGATGAATGTTTGTTACTCAATCATGCCGGAACGGTTGAACGGATCGGGATGAAATTTGGCACAGAGATAGATTATAGACTGGAATAATACATAGGCTACTTTTTATCCCGGAAAATTAAAAAGTTCCCACGGGAACCAAACACCTCAATCCATGCGGACGAAGTCCCGGGCATCAGCTAGTTGATATTAGTTACGGCATTCCGAACCAGTGGTAGATTCATTTGACTATTCATAAGCACTTGTAAAAAGTCTATTTGAATAAAAATCATTTGAATTTGAATTTGAATTAAAAATGTAACAAGTGTTATTTCCTAAACATAATTTTTTTTTTGGAGAGGCCAAAACAATTTTTTTTGGCTGTAGGTTTGTTTGTCTGTTTAGATGTTACTCTGGACACGTTTGAATGCAACTTGGCAAACTCATTGCTTAGGTTTTTTTTTTTTTTTAAACCTGAACAATATAAGGGTTCCTCCCAAATACGGAATGAAATTGTTGACGATTTTGCTTCATAACTCGTTTTTCGTAGTTTGGGTAGGTAAAGGGTAAATCTATCAGTGTATTAGCATAAATAAAAAATAGTTTTTTTTACGTTTTTGGTACGTGGGGCGTTAAAAGCCTGGAATCTAAACAAACAGCCTTTTTCAGATATCGGTGATCATGATAATGACATTTTACTTGTGTGGATATACATTTACACACAGAATCGCATTTATATGGTTCCCTTAATGAAGAAGCCATTAAATAGAAATTACCAAGTTAGGTTCTTGATTTATTATTTTCTTTACTTGAGTAACTTTCTTAGAAATTGATCTTCAAAATAGACCCCTCCTAGACCTCATCATTGCTTTTCATAGTCGTCAAGCGCATGCCTATCTTGCAATTAAAAAAACTAAAATTATAGTCCTGACTCATTCACTCATTAACATGCAGCCCAAACCATTGGACCTAGTATCTAGAGAGCTGAAATTTTGTTCCCATAAAGTTACCTTGACAAGGTAACTTTATGGGAACAAAATTTCAATGACACAATGACATAGACAAGGAATAAGAACGATTTTCTTGTCAGTCGCTAAACTCAATGACACGAAAACATAAAATAATAAGCTCTTAGACCAGGATCGATAATTTACTTAGTTTAATTTTATATAGATAAGGTCACATGACTCTAAAATCCTACACGGCTTGTACACGGCATAATGCCAAAGTTGAAGTATTAGTACAGTAATCAGTTAAAATCACGTGCCTTTCCCAGGCGTGCTTCACAGTGAAAGTTTGATGTCTAACTATTTCGAGTGATTATTGTGAAATAACTTTTAATCACTTGAGAAAAGTTTGTAATGGTGTTTTGAGAAACTTATAATGGATGCATAGTGTTATTTTTATAAGCTCAGCTCACCTCGAAATCTTTTAAAATCTAGTTGATACAAGATGATATGCAAGATTTCGTCCGCGTGGATCTAAAAGATTTACAATCTCGCAGAAACTAAGTATTTAACTTGGACGAATTGACCACTATTTAATCTTTTCTTTTTTCTTCTTCTTTATACCAAGGAATTTAATTTCTGTACCAAATTCCTTCAAAATCGGTAAAATAGATGGACCACGCAAGTTTATAGACAGACAGACTTTCGCATTTATGTGAGATGAGAGAATGTGAGAACGGTTGTGGTGGATTATCTATACTTCTATACTAATAATATAAATGCGAAAGTTTGAATGGATGGATGGATGTTTGATACTCAAGAACGGCTGAACGGATCTGGATGAAATTAGTAGTTAGTAGATGCAGCTAGTTTTTACTAACTAATAAAAAATAACATACTAGGGAGTTCTGCGGCGGACAAAAAGTCCGCCGAGGACTCCGGTCTCTAGTGTGTTGGTATGTTTTCGCTCTTAGCAGTTAGCAGAGTAAGCCAAGTAAGTACCTAATAACCTATAATATAAGGCTACGTTCGCACTGCGAAAAACATTCGCGTTAATTTTATTCTCGTGATTTATATTTCGTGTACGGATTTCACTTAGGTACTACGCACTGCGAATGCGGTGAGCGTGATGCAACTCCGTACAGCACAAAAAAATATTCGCCAGAATATGGTGCGATAGCCGGTAAGAAATATATTCGAGCGAATATTTTGTCGGTTTAGCCGTCGGTCCCGTTTATTATCACTAACATGATAAAAGCCCACCAACCCGCACTGGAGCAGCTTGGCTAAGCTTTAATTCCCTCTCTTCTATGAGAGTGCAGGTCTGTGCCCTACAGTGGGACGTTATTGGGCTGTAGTGGGCTGTGAATATTTTGTGCTGTATGGAGTTGTATGACACATTTGCAGGGCGAAGTAGGTGAGTAGGTGAAAACCGTACGCGAAACATAAATAGCGAGAATAAAATTCGCGCGAAGATTTTTCACAAAGCGAACGTAGCCTAAATAAGCCGGCACACCTCCACTAATATATTCAGTTGACATCCAACAAAGTAATTTACATAAGCGACCTGCAGACATATAAACCTGCTAACCAAAACCGAATCAGAACCAGTCTTGGTCACTGAACTCCATGCAAGGCCGTTTGTCTGATCACATACTTTGACCGCATTGATATGAGATCTAGACTAGATTGTTGTTTATTGACAAGTAAATCTAGATAAAGGAAAATGTTAATAGGAATGTAGACATATTCTCTAGTGTTTTACATTCAGCATCATTATCATTTCAGGTTTCAACCCATTGCCCGCTCACCATTGAACCTGGGTCTCTTCTCGGAATGAGACGGGTTTGGTCATAGTGATCATAGTCCACCACATTGGCCAAATGCGAATTGGCAGACTTCACACACCTTCAAGATCATTATGAGGAAATCTCGCGCATGCAGGTTTTTTCTGAGATAAAGTTTGTCTGTCCATCTATCTGTCTGTCCGTCTGTCTGTCTGTCTGCTACGCTTTATCAGCCTATCTTCTCTTCCGATTTTTACGAAATTTGGTACAAACATAGGTTGTGTCCCGATGAAGGACATAGGATTTGTATGCCGGAAAAAAAAGGAGTTCTCATGGGAATTAAACAACCTTATCCACACGGATGAAGCCGCAGGCATCATCTAGATAGTAATTAATAAATGAACTTCTGGGAACTTAAAAAATTGGAGAGGCTGTAAAATAAATAAAAATCTATCTTATAATGTTCAAATGATTTGAAGTCCTTTCATATTGTGATGTGCTCCCTTGGGATAGGACATATCCCAAATGGGGTAGGTACCATTTAATCTGAATTTCAATCCTTTTACAGTTTTACATTTTTTTTGTTCATTTGGTTCGGCTAACAATATTGACTATTCGATCTGTATAACTGAAGTAGGTATTCAAGCGTGACAGACAGACGGAGTGAAAGGACAGACATAGTAACAAGGGTTCTTTTTAGTATTTTGATAAGAAACCCTAAAATGAATATCCTACCTTCTAAGAGATCTATTGGATCTATTTTTCTTAACTGATCTTTCCCTCTCAAGGGCTCGTATCTCGTAGGTAAGTAGGTAAATGTCACGCTGAATCTTTACTTTCGCTCACTTTCAATTTGTCACGGGCCGCCGCTTGTCTGGTGCTAATATGTATATGTGTGATTGTTATGCACTAATAATTTGTTATATTGTAGGATTTTATGTGAAAAATATTGTGCTTTGCTCTCATAGCCCGATCGGACGGAAGCTCCGACACGACCGGAGAAAGATCAGGCGGAGGACCGACGGCTTAACGTGCTATAACCATACTATTACCAAAGACAATATATAACTTGGTTTATAATTAATCTATGCTATTACCTACCTATTCTATGGTAGGTATAACTGCTAAGTTGCCGGCACTTCTCAATAGCTGAAGCTTTTTGGTGGTAGGGTCTTGATATATACACCAGCGATCTTTTAGTTGATATCCATACTTTAATATTGTAAATGCAAAAGTGTGTCTGTCTGTTTGTTTATTAAGTTTTTACGGCTTATCTGTTTAAACGATTTTCACTTGAGCAATGATGTTCTATATAATATTTGTGTAAGAATAAATTAATGTATAGGTAAGTACTTTTATCCCTGAATATAAATGAGTTAATTCAGGATTTTCAGAAAACGTATCAGACAGACAGACATACTTTCACATTAAATGTACAAAATTTTACAATAAAAAAAGTATGAATTAAGATGCTTAAATTAACTTACATTAGAAAAGCCACATTGAAATAGGACTAATGATTCGAAGTGCAGGTCATAAAATTTCATTGCTCTATTCCAAATCGTTACCTCGCGTAGAAAGTCCGTATGGGAAGTTTCACACGCATGTCACAAATTTTACTCATGTTTTTTAAAGATATTATCAGGAGGAACACAATAAAATTGTTTTGTCGTCTCGTGCAGGTAGGTACTATAACTAGGACGTGGTTCCCACTGCCAGCGGTCTAGAGTTCTAAATCGAGAGCAAATATAATATTATGGTATGCAGTGGTGGATTTACACATTTGCCGCCCCAAAGCTATAAAATTTTTGCCGCTCCTACTGACTTCTAAAATTAGATACACTGTTCAAAATAAAGTAAATTCCTTTTTTTAGGGAATAATCGAGTTTCTAGATTATTATTTTATTGTACTTACCAAATATTTTTTTTGGGTCAATTTTGCCGCCAACTTCAGCTTTTTCAGCGTCTATGGTAAATCCGGCACTGATGGTATGAAGATTATAACTCTAGCAAAATTAGGTAAAAGGATGGAAGAAAATCATCAATCCATCGACAGGATCATACCTCTCGATGAAACCATTCGCCATGGGTCTAAGTTGGCAATCAATCATCTGATTGATTGATGATATGATTGATGAGAATTCCCGGTCTAGATCAAGTTACTAACTTACATACTTTAAAAATTACTTTTATATTATGTAAAGCGCATACCAGGCGATAAAACAAACAACGCGAACTCATCATCCTGTCCGGTTTATAGTGTTTTCGGTTCAGTATATTCAACGTCAACTCTATACAAATTTGACAGATTGAAACTTGCAGAATCAGAGAAACGTATAAGTTTCAAGCATGGCCTTTCGGATTGATCACTCTGCTAAAAACGCAGGCCACGCGCAGAGTAGGGTTCCATAGTTGACTATTATCTACTCGTAAACTCTACTTGTGATACTATTCCTTTTAACTTCGTTATTTATTATCACAGAATAGGTAATAGTATTAGGTATATTATATACTACGTCCATGATTTTTTTCACATATCCGGAAACAACCGTTAAGTAAAGCTGGTAGAGGTGAAAGAAAATGATTTTTTTATTTGATCACCACATTAGACTAATTAATATTAAGTATATATAGCGATACGTGACCAAATAAAGGTTTCCATCTCAGCATTATGCTGCAGCAGACTGCAGCGCTGACTTTCAATGGAAACCTAGATTATAAGTGAAGCCACGGACGGAACTATGAATATAATATTTATGAGTGCAATATATATCCTTATATTATTATTATTGCGTAAAAATATTTCATTATCTAAAATACGCTACTACTTACGCTTATTCTCCGTCTCAACTCCCCACATAATATATTTATTTCGTACACGGGCGTGAGAGTAAAAATAGTGAATAACAATAACAAATGAATGAATGATATTAACATAAACGCTGGAAGCAGGACCCGGGCCCGTATTCTCTAACTCAGTGACTATCAAAAATGAAAGCCACTGACATATATGTAATATCCATTGAAGGTTTACTATGAAATAAAAAGTAACATTTCATAGTAAACCTTCAATGGATATTACATATATGTCAGTGGCTTTCATTTTTGATAGTCACTGAGTTAGAGAATACGGGCCCTGTTGTCGTGAGTCTGAAGTTTATTAATGTTATGTGTAGGTATTTCTCAGGCATAAGGTAACCTTTGACCATTGCGAGTGCAAGGCTAGATTTCTCTACTTATAGTAAGTAGTAACAGATCGGTGCAGGAATGCGCTGTAGGTACTTAACCTACTTTAATAAGGAAGATATAAATTATTATCATCAGTTTTCTTGCGATGCCTAAGCGTCACTAAATACCTATAGCTAACTACTTTCAGAATGAGAAGGATTTTAGCCATAGACCACCACGTTGCCCAAGCTTGGTTTGAGAGTCATATCCACACTTCTATACTAATTTTATAAATGCAAAAGTGTGTCTGTCTTTCTGTCCGCCTGTGTCTCTGACTGCTTCCTACGCTATAACGACCCATCTTTTCAACTCATTTTGATGAAACTTTCTTATTAATAATAATTCATTTCCAACCACAGAACAGAGAATAAAATAGAGTTATATAAAATATTTTTTCTAAAAAATTATATGAAATGTGTACATTTCATACCCTGTACTTAAATGAGTTCGAAAGTTAAACTTCCCGGCCTAGGCCAGTAAAGAATGTATGTATTTTCATTACATATCATAAGTTTGAATTTGGAATCTTCCTTCCTGAATATCTTGTAACTTGTTATAATGTTCTTTGGCCTAAATAGTTTAAATTTGGAACTCTACCGTATTACGCGTTTAGCACTCACAGCGCAAAAAAAATTATTAAAAGTATAATATTTATTTTTTCTCTTTATAATATTGAAAGGAATTAACGAATTAAAAGTGACGAAAAAATTAGTCCGAGTGAGGATATTATAGATTTAGATTGTACGCCTCCTTTTCTGAGAGCGGAGGCCGAATTAGCTAAAAATAATTTGCTTCCGCCGAAATCCACCGGGAGAGCATTTCTATAGGTAAATCATGTATATACTTAGGTAAATAATCATCGGAAGATAAAACGCACTTAAAGACTAAATAATCACACCTATGCAGAAAATGCACTCCCTTCCTTCGTAATTAGCGGAAAAGTCGAATGCAAATCATCTTTTTGCTGTAAAGTTCACACAGTTAATTTGTTTTCATGATAGACCGTGGAACCATTTCCTTTTATGACGGACCAATGGGACATTGATAAGTCACATAATATTATCGGTGTTATTGTGTTTATGTGTCGGTAGGGTGACCATGTTTTTGAAATATTATGAAATGTCCTTGGTGCTTGCTTGAGCTTGGTCAGTCACTTCAAGCTTTGACACATTGCTACTGTTACTTATTATTATTAATAAATTTCTGTAAATGCACACCATACTAAAAAACACAACTTTAGTGCCTGCGGGGTGTGCTAATTTGGAAATAATTAATTTCTAAATTCGGTAGGTCAATTATATCTATAGGTAGTTATAATATAGTAAATTGACGATTTCTGCACATTAAATATTTGTCGAAACTTTTAATTGGAAGAAGTAAGTTAATAATGATTATATTGACACAACCCGCATTGGAGCAGCGTGGTGGGTCTAAGCTCTAATTCCCGCTCTCCTATGAGAGTGGAGGCCTGTGCCCAGCAGTGGGACGTTAATAGGCTATAGTGATGATAATGATGATGATGATGATGTTGATATTGACACAGAGTTCCCAATTTTTTTTTAAATAATTGTATGTCTGTCTTGGGCATTGGCATTACATAAATACTCTGGATTAATAAATAGGCTAATTTCATACTGAAAAACCATTTATGTAGAATTTTAGTACCTTGAAAAACACTAGGATTCTTTTGAGACAGGGATGAAAGTTTTTGACGCCGACAAATCTAAACCTATTTTGACAGTAGGTAACTATCTCTGTTCGGAGGTAAGCAACCTATTCTGTGATAGTAGGTGGACCTTAACGGGGAACCGCATATCAATCGTAAAAAAGGAGATTTTTAACTTTTTAGGTAGGTTTTTAGGAAGGTAAACGGGATTGGGTCAGCTGGTAGAAATTGAAGTAGTCTTAGAAAATTAACTTGTACTATGGTGATCCTACCGTTCACATGTTATTGTTTTGTGTGAAGTATACATCACGGTTAATTGACTGAGGAAGCAGCAATTAGCACACTATGTAGGCATAAATGTTCGACTGCGGCCGACGAGGTCCCGGGTTCGAGTCCCGGGTCGGGCCATAATAGGTATTAGGTTTTTCCGACTAGAAATTCTCAGTACTAGCCTAGAGTTAGGAAATTGGTGGTGTTTCACCCTCGTGCCTCGGAGAGCACGTTAAGCCGTCGGTCCCAGTTATTATCACTAATATGATTATAGTCGTTAAAACCCGCCAACCCGCATTGGAGCAGCGTGGTGGGTCTAAGCTCTACTACGCCCAGCAGTGGGACGTTAATGGGCTGTAGTGGTGGTGGTGGTGGTAGGCATAAATCATAAGAATCTAATAATTTATGGACCATACTTAATAGTTATTAGTTAAAATAATGAATAGGTACTAAATTATTAATGCATTTAGATGTGTTTAATTTTATTCCAGCATGCATGTAAAATGATCGTCCAAGTTTGCGTACCTACCCTATAAAATAAATTTTTATTATCATAATATTGTAACCTGAAGTTTCACCCCCCGCAAAAGACTGCCGAGCATAGAGTTTTATATAATATAATATGCTTTTATATATGTAAAGAAAACTATAATTTTCTTAATTCAAATTCTCCCGCGCAACAAATGTCACCGAGCCGCACCAGAGGTCTATACTCTATAGACTATAAGAAAGACAGACTTAACCTAAAAAGCGTCTCGTCATTTTTCGTGTGAAAACAATTTGTAAAATAAGTAGCATTGATAACTAATTGCACAGAAGGATATTCTAATTGTGATTAAGAAACTGACACCGTGTTTAATAACATTAAATGTCGTTTCTTTTCTTACAGGTATGAGAGGTTTTGTTACTTATAACTTTTATTTCATGTGAATCTTAGTGTACAACTAAAATGAACACAATAAATCTTTTCTTACAGAGAAACTCAATTATGTTTGATTGACGGTGTCATCTAATCACAAATTATTATTAGAAACCTTATAAAACGACATTTATTGTCACATAATGGAGAAGTTGAAATTCACTTTCCAAGTTAAACCAACAGCGGACGGAAAGTCAAACTTTATCGCCGTAACCTCAATTGCCACACAAGATGACAAGGTTTTCCTTATTCCTGAAGAGCATCAAACAATATCACTTCACAAACATATTCTAGCCACAAAAACCTACGTTACAGTGAAAAGTACATTAAAAAAAAGGTATCAAACTAGAAATGTTTGGATAAAAACGACACAGGATATATTACAAACATACATTGATGAGGATAGCAACATGATATTTCTGGACCAATTCCTAGAGGAAACTACCCAAGAACAATTGGCTATTGCGAGTAAAAAGTCTTTAGAAGATCCTATCGTGAAAATTTTGGAAAAATTAGTTGAGGATAAACAGAAGAAAGAAAAAAAAAGTATGAAAAAGTTAGCTGAGAGATTTGTAATTGAAAAGTTTAACGGAAAAAATTCAAATGCATTGCAGTGGATGGAAGTATTTGAAAAAGAATGTACAAGGTTTGATATCATAGAAGAGGAAGAAAAAATTGAAATTCTCAGACTATTTCTAGAAAAATCATGCATTGATTGGTATTCCTCCATGATGATCAAGTTTGATTTACATTCCGAGTGGTCGGAATGGAAATCAAGTTTTCTGCAAACCTATACCAATAAAGGTTGGTCTTCCAGCAAGTATGCTCTATCTTTCAAGTATCAATCAGGGTCTTTATTAGAATATGCAGTAAAAAAAGAAAGACTTTTACTAGAAGTAAGAAAAACAATGGATGAAGGGACCCTAATCGATATAATTGCAGCCGGTTTACCAGATTTTATAACAGATAGAATTGACAAAGAAGAAATTGTTCATGCTAGAGACTTATTCAATGAACTTGGCAAATTAGAACATTTGGTGCAAAGAAAAAAATTCATCAAAAGAAAGGAAGACACTAAACCAATTAAGGAAAAATGTACCATTTGTGAAAAATCAAATAAAGGTGTACGCTATCATTCAGAAGATTCCTGTTGGTTTAAACCAAGAATAAATACTGAAAAGGATAAAAAGCAAATAAGACTTATCAACAATTCAGAGTTAGAATGCGAATTGCAGTGTGAAGACCAAAAAAACTAATAGTGCCGCCATTGATCAAAGTAAAATTAGTACTCAATAAAAATGTCGAAGTATTTGGGATCTACGACTCAGGGTCAAATGTCTCATTGATAAATTCGAAGTTGTTAAAGATAAATAAAAAGGAGGCCACTCTTTCTAACAATACTAATTTAAAAACGATTAATGGCGTTAAAAAAGCAAATGGAATGATTACACTTGATGTAGCAATTTTTGATGTGGAAAAGAAAATGAAGGTTTTTGTAATAGACAAGGAAAGTTTCGATTACGATTTTTTAGTGGGACTAGATTGTATAAAAGAATTCTACCTAGTTCAAGATGAAAACTTAAAAATTAAGCAGAAAATACCTATTCAAAGAAGTGAAATAGTTTCTAAGGAAACAAATAAAACAGATATGGGTTCTAAGGAAATAAAATCTAATAATGTAATAAACTACAATGAAGATTTTAGAGAAGAAAACTTCAAAATTTGTATTAACCATCTAGACTATCAAAAACAGGCAGTGATAGATGCCTTAATATCAAAAAACAAATCTGTGTTTGCAAAGGACAAATATGACATAGGGAAGGTAACGGATTATGAAGCACACATTGATCTTCAAATAGAAAAATATTGCAGTAAAAGGCCATATCGTTGCACAATGGAAGACAAGAAAGAGATTGAGAACCAGGTTGCAACATTACTAAAAAAAAATATAATAGAAGAATCATATAGCCCATTCGCAGCACCCGTTACATTGGCCTATAAAAGAGATGAAAATAAAAGATCAAGACTGTGCATAGATTTTCGAGACTTAAATAAAATAGTTATACCTCAGTCACAACCTTTCCCACTTATTGAGGACCTAATAGTAAAAACAAGAGATTGCCAGTTTTTTTCAACACTGGACCTAAATTCAGCGTTCTGGTCTATACCTTTGCGTATCACAGACAGACACAAAACTGCATTTGTGACACAAGAAGGACATTACCAATGGACCTGTTTACCATTTGGCTTAAAAACCTCTCCAGCCATATTCCAGAGGATAATGTGTAATATTATACGGAAGCACAAGCTTGGAGAGTTCACAGTATGTTTCATCGATGATATTTTGTTATTCTCAAAATCATTCTCGGATCATGTCGGACACCTGAAACAATTATTTCAAGCAATTAAAAGCGAAGGTATGAAACTAAAATTCTCAAAATGCACATTTGCAGCAGACTCAGTTAAATACTTGGGTCATGTAATACAGAATAATTCAGTCAGACCGCTGAAAGACAACCTGATATCAATAAAAAATTTCCCGACTCCAAAAACTCAAAAAAATGTGAGACAGTTCTTGGGGAAAATAAACTTTTATCATAAATATGTGCCAAATATAGCAATAAAATTGGAACCATTGCATAACCTTTTGAGAAAAGGACAATCTTTTAACTGGACTGAAGCATGCCAAGAGTCATTTGATGAAATGAAACAAATATTATGTTCTCAAACAATATTAACAATCTTTGATCCAAACCTACCTATCCACATATACACAGATGCTAGTATACTAGGAGTAGGAGCAGTCCTCAAACAGCCACAACAAAACAATGAAGAAAAACCGGTAGCATACTATTCAAAAAAATTGAATGAAGCACAAAAAAGAAAAAAAGCTATATATCTGGAATGCCTGGCAATCAAAGAATGTGTACAGTATTGGCAGCATCTGTTAATAGGTAGAAAATTTACTGTCTTTTCTGACCACAAGCCACTGGAGAATATGAACATAAAATCTAGAACAGATGAAGAATTAGGTGATCTAACATATTACTTATCACAATATGATTTCCAGATTAAATATTCTCCAGGAAGATATAACATTGAAGCAGACTGCCTGAGCAGGAACCCAGTCCTTGAACCAGAGGAAAACCTAGAGGAACAGTTAAAAGTAGTTAACACAATAACACTAAATGATATCTTACAAGATCAAGTTAAAAATGAATATATACAGTGCAGAAAAGACAAGTTAAAATCAAAAAACAATGTGTACTACAAGAAAAAAGAAAAAATAATAATATCAGAGAAATTCAGCATAGAACTCATGAATAATGTACATACAGATCTAGGCCACATTGGAATTAAACAGATGCAAAGAATGATTAGCTCGGTGTATACAGCAGAAAACATGACGAAAAACATAAAAAGAATCTGTGAGAGTTGTATAGTATGTTTAAAGAATAAATCAAGAGGAAAAAATAAATATGGATTGATGTCCCACTTAGGCCCCGCCACAAAACCTTTTCAAATATGCTCCATTGACGCCATTGGAGGTTTCGGAGGATCCAGATCAACTAAGAGATACTTACACCTGCTATCAGATCATTTTACTAGATATGCATATATTTTGACATCTAGTACTCAAAATGCAAATGATTTCATCAAACTTATAAGAAACTGTGCAGAAACTGATGACATCGAATTGATATTCTCAGATCAATACCCGGGTATCAATTCAAAGGAATTCAAGACATTTTTGGACGAAAAGAATATTCCAATAATTTTTACAGCAGTGAACTCACCTTTCTCAAATGGCTTAAACGAGAGACTAAACCAAACGTTGGTCAACAAAATCAGATGCAAGATAAACGAACATGACACGAAAATAGCCTGGTCAACTATAGCACACAACTGTGTAAAAAAATACAATGAAACAGGGCACACTGTTACTGGATATGCCCCAAAGTACCTACTTTATGGCACAGATGTTACGATATTGCCAAATGAGCTGAAACAAAAGAAAACTGAGTATGATTTAATCCAGGACAGGAAAAGAGCTCTGGAAAATACAATCAGATCACATAATTACAACAAGACAATTTACGATAAAAATCGAAAGTATATAGACTACAAAGTTGGTGATACTGTTTTTGTGGAGAACGGAAACAAACTAAATAGGAGAAAGCTGGATGAATTGAAAACCGGCCCCTACAAGATCATAGAAAAAATATCAAACTCAATTTACAAGATAAACACTGACCATAAGAAATCAGAATCTAACTTTTTCCACATCTCGAAACTGACGCCAGCTCCTGCCTGCGCTTGAATACTGGTATGCATAAGCAAACCAATTATTTCATCTTCTCTCGGAGGGGAGATGTAAAGAAAACTATAATTTTCTTAATTCAAATTCTCCCGCGCAACAAATGTCACCGAGCCGCACCAGAGGTCTATACTCTATAGACTATAAGAAAGACAGACTTAACCTAAAAAGCGTCTCGTCATTTTTCGTGTGAAAACAATTTGTAAAATAAGTAGCATTGATAACTAATTGCACAGAAGGATATTCTAATTGTGATTAAGAAACTGACACCGTGTTTAATAACATTAAATGTCGTTTCTTTTCTTACAGGTATGAGAGGTTTTGTTACTTATAACTTTTATTTCATGTGAATCTTAGTGTACAACTAAAATGAACACAATAAATCTTTTCTTACAGAGAAACTCAATTATGTTTGATTGACGGTGTCATCTAATCACAAATTATTATTAGAAACCTTATAAAACGACATTTATTGTCACATAATGGAGAAGTTGAAATTCACTTTCCAAGTTAAACCAACAGCGGACGGAAAGTCAAACTTTATCGCCGTAACCTCAATTGCCACACAAGATGACAAGGTTTTCCTTATTCCTGAAGAGCATCAAACAATATCACTTCACAAACATATTCTAGCCACAAAAACCTACGTTACAGTGAAAAGTACATTAAAAAAAAGGTATCAAACTAGAAATGTTTGGATAAAAACGACACAGGATATATTACAAACATACATTGATGAGGATAGCAACATGATATTTCTGGACCAATTCCTAGAGGAAACTACCCAAGAACAATTGGCTATTGCGAGTAAAAAGTCTTTAGAAGATCCTATCGTGAAAATTTTGGAAAAATTAGTTGAGGATAAACAGAAGAAAGAAAAAAAAAGTATGAAAAAGTTAGCTGAGAGATTTGTAATTGAAAAGTTTAACGGAAAAAATTCAAATGCATTGCAGTGGATGGAAGTATTTGAAAAAGAATGTACAAGGTTTGATATCATAGAAGAGGAAGAAAAAATTGAAATTCTCAGACTATTTCTAGAAAAATCATGCATTGATTGGTATTCCTCCATGATGATCAAGTTTGATTTACATTCCGAGTGGTCGGAATGGAAATCAAGTTTTCTGCAAACCTATACCAATAAAGGTTGGTCTTCCAGCAAGTATGCTCTATCTTTCAAGTATCAATCAGGGTCTTTATTAGAATATGCAGTAAAAAAAGAAAGACTTTTACTAGAAGTAAGAAAAACAATGGATGAAGGGACCCTAATCGATATAATTGCAGCCGGTTTACCAGATTTTATAACAGATAGAATTGACAAAGAAGAAATTGTTCATGCTAGAGACTTATTCAATGAACTTGGCAAATTAGAACATTTGGTGCAAAGAAAAAAATTCATCAAAAGAAAGGAAGACACTAAACCAATTAAGGAAAAATGTACCATTTGTGAAAAATCAAATAAAGGTGTACGCTATCATTCAGAAGATTCCTGTTGGTTTAAACCAAGAATAAATACTGAAAAGGATAAAAAGCAAATAAGACTTATCAACAATTCAGAGTTAGAATGCGAATTGCAGTGTGAAGACCAAAAAAACTAATAGTGCCGCCATTGATCAAAGTAAAATTAGTACTCAATAAAAATGTCGAAGTATTTGGGATCTACGACTCAGGGTCAAATGTCTCATTGATAAATTCGAAGTTGTTAAAGATAAATAAAAAGGAGGCCACTCTTTCTAACAATACTAATTTAAAAACGATTAATGGCGTTAAAAAAGCAAATGGAATGATTACACTTGATGTAGCAATTTTTGATGTGGAAAAGAAAATGAAGGTTTTTGTAATAGACAAGGAAAGTTTCGATTACGATTTTTTAGTGGGACTAGATTGTATAAAAGAATTCTACCTAGTTCAAGATGAAAACTTAAAAATTAAGCAGAAAATACCTATTCAAAGAAGTGAAATAGTTTCTAAGGAAACAAATAAAACAGATATGGGTTCTAAGGAAATAAAATCTAATAATGTAATAAACTACAATGAAGATTTTAGAGAAGAAAACTTCAAAATTTGTATTAACCATCTAGACTATCAAAAACAGGCAGTGATAGATGCCTTAATATCAAAAAACAAATCTGTGTTTGCAAAGGACAAATATGACATAGGGAAGGTAACGGATTATGAAGCACACATTGATCTTCAAATAGAAAAATATTGCAGTAAAAGGCCATATCGTTGCACAATGGAAGACAAGAAAGAGATTGAGAACCAGGTTGCAACATTACTAAAAAAAAATATAATAGAAGAATCATATAGCCCATTCGCAGCACCCGTTACATTGGCCTATAAAAGAGATGAAAATAAAAGATCAAGACTGTGCATAGATTTTCGAGACTTAAATAAAATAGTTATACCTCAGTCACAACCTTTCCCACTTATTGAGGACCTAATAGTAAAAACAAGAGATTGCCAGTTTTTTTCAACACTGGACCTAAATTCAGCGTTCTGGTCTATACCTTTGCGTATCACAGACAGACACAAAACTGCATTTGTGACACAAGAAGGACATTACCAATGGACCTGTTTACCATTTGGCTTAAAAACCTCTCCAGCCATATTCCAGAGGATAATGTGTAATATTATACGGAAGCACAAGCTTGGAGAGTTCACAGTATGTTTCATCGATGATATTTTGTTATTCTCAAAATCATTCTCGGATCATGTCGGACACCTGAAACAATTATTTCAAGCAATTAAAAGCGAAGGTATGAAACTAAAATTCTCAAAATGCACATTTGCAGCAGACTCAGTTAAATACTTGGGTCATGTAATACAGAATAATTCAGTCAGACCGCTGAAAGACAACCTGATATCAATAAAAAATTTCCCGACTCCAAAAACTCAAAAAAATGTGAGACAGTTCTTGGGGAAAATAAACTTTTATCATAAATATGTGCCAAATATAGCAATAAAATTGGAACCATTGCATAACCTTTTGAGAAAAGGACAATCTTTTAACTGGACTGAAGCATGCCAAGAGTCATTTGATGAAATGAAACAAATATTATGTTCTCAAACAATATTAACAATCTTTGATCCAAACCTACCTATCCACATATACACAGATGCTAGTATACTAGGAGTAGGAGCAGTCCTCAAACAGCCACAACAAAACAATGAAGAAAAACCGGTAGCATACTATTCAAAAAAATTGAATGAAGCACAAAAAAGAAAAAAAGCTATATATCTGGAATGCCTGGCAATCAAAGAATGTGTACAGTATTGGCAGCATCTGTTAATAGGTAGAAAATTTACTGTCTTTTCTGACCACAAGCCACTGGAGAATATGAACATAAAATCTAGAACAGATGAAGAATTAGGTGATCTAACATATTACTTATCACAATATGATTTCCAGATTAAATATTCTCCAGGAAGATATAACATTGAAGCAGACTGCCTGAGCAGGAACCCAGTCCTTGAACCAGAGGAAAACCTAGAGGAACAGTTAAAAGTAGTTAACACAATAACACTAAATGATATCTTACAAGATCAAGTTAAAAATGAATATATACAGTGCAGAAAAGACAAGTTAAAATCAAAAAACAATGTGTACTACAAGAAAAAAGAAAAAATAATAATATCAGAGAAATTCAGCATAGAACTCATGAATAATGTACATACAGATCTAGGCCACATTGGAATTAAACAGATGCAAAGAATGATTAGCTCGGTGTATACAGCAGAAAACATGACGAAAAACATAAAAAGAATCTGTGAGAGTTGTATAGTATGTTTAAAGAATAAATCAAGAGGAAAAAATAAATATGGATTGATGTCCCACTTAGGCCCCGCCACAAAACCTTTTCAAATATGCTCCATTGACGCCATTGGAGGTTTCGGAGGATCCAGATCAACTAAGAGATACTTACACCTGCTATCAGATCATTTTACTAGATATGCATATATTTTGACATCTAGTACTCAAAATGCAAATGATTTCATCAAACTTATAAGAAACTGTGCAGAAACTGATGACATCGAATTGATATTCTCAGATCAATACCCGGGTATCAATTCAAAGGAATTCAAGACATTTTTGGACGAAAAGAATATTCCAATAATTTTTACAGCAGTGAACTCACCTTTCTCAAATGGCTTAAACGAGAGACTAAACCAAACGTTGGTCAACAAAATCAGATGCAAGATAAACGAACATGACACGAAAATAGCCTGGTCAACTATAGCACACAACTGTGTAAAAAAATACAATGAAACAGGGCACACTGTTACTGGATATGCCCCAAAGTACCTACTTTATGGCACAGATGTTACGATATTGCCAAATGAGCTGAAACAAAAGAAAACTGAGTATGATTTAATCCAGGACAGGAAAAGAGCTCTGGAAAATACAATCAGATCACATAATTACAACAAGACAATTTACGATAAAAATCGAAAGTATATAGACTACAAAGTTGGTGATACTGTTTTTGTGGAGAACGGAAACAAACTAAATAGGAGAAAGCTGGATGAATTGAAAACCGGCCCCTACAAGATCATAGAAAAAATATCAAACTCAATTTACAAGATAAACACTGACCATAAGAAATCAGAATCTAACTTTTTCCACATCTCGAAACTGACGCCAGCTCCTGCCTGCGCTTGAATACTGGTATGCATAAGCAAACCAATTATTTCATCTTCTCTCGGAGGGGAGATGTAAAGAAAACTATAATTTTCTTAATTCAAATTCTCCCGCGCAACAAATGTCACCGAGCCGCACCAGAGGTCTATACTCTATAGACTATAAGAAAGACAGACTTAACCTAAAAAGCGTCTCGTCATTTTTCGTGTGAAAACAATTTGTAAAATAAGTAGCATTGATAACTAATTGCACAGAAGGATATTCTAATTGTGATTAAGAAACTGACACCGTGTTTAATAACATTAAATGTCGTTTCTTTTCTTACAGGTATGAGAGGTTTTGTTACTTATAACTTTTATTTCATGTGAATCTTAGTGTACAACTAAAATGAACACAATAAATCTTTTCTTACAGAGAAACTCAATTATGTTTGATTGACGGTGTCATCTAATCACAAATTATTATTAGAAACCTTATATATAATATAAATAATATAATATAATTTTATTATTATAATATTAAGCTCGGCAGTCTTTATTACCTCTATGCTGCCGAGCCTCTATGATTTAAGTAGTCCGAACTACTTCAAGAATTACGACTAACGCCATCTGTGGAACATACAATGTACTTCTTGACAATATTTTATACATTGATTCGAACAAAGTTTTATAGATGGCAGTATACATTACTGATGTTTTCGGTTTTATAATCGGCAGTAACTTGTAATAATAGTCGTTTGTATTGTATTCTATGTTGCCAACTGAACAAGTTCTACCAATATTACAAAAACCTTCAAACTAGTAAAACAAAAAAAAGACTGCCATGCACGATTTAAGCAGGAACTACTTTAAAAATTATGACTAGCGCCATCTGTGCAACATACAAATAAATGTACCCTTATTGCAAAAACCGATTATCTGCATTTTTGTACCAAAATTGAGTTAAATATATCAATCGACTCCTCCAGTCACGACGAAGCTACAGGTAAAACCCATTATCTGCTACAACGCTTTTTTACGGAGATAGCTAGGGCTAAAAGCAATTATCTGCAAGTATGAACTAATTATCTTCTTTAAAAAAGAACTAAACTCATTTAGAAATGTATACCTACCACAAGAACCATTTTTCGTATTATAACACTTCTCAGATGCAGTTGCTTGATTTATTATTATATCGATATTATTCTGTTAAAACATACTGCGGTAACTGGTTTTAGCTTTGATGAATTAGACTAGAATTTGCTGATGTATCTACCAGTAAAACATACTAAACAACATTAGTTGTTTTTTGCAGAAAAAATAACACCATATTTGGTTAAAATGATTGCAGGTAAAACAACTTAGTTATCTATAGTTTACTTTTACTGTATAACTGAGCTAGTACAGTTTTCGAATATCTTCAGCTCAATCAATTAATTATCAATTAACTGTGTTTGCTTTTTCTTTCACTAGGTACATGCGTTACCATGTTAAAGAATTCAAATACAATGAGTTTAAAGATTCGAAGGTATTGGCAGAGACGGTAATCTAAACTTTAATACCTATTCTATATTCTATACTTCTATGCTAATCCATACTTCCATACTTCCATACTAATATTATAAATGCGAAAGTGTGTCTGTCTGTCTGTCTGTCTGTCTGTCTGTCTGTCTGCTACGCTTTCACGGCCCAACTACTCAACCGATTTTGATGAAATTTGGTACAGAGATAGGTTATATCCCGGGGAAGGACATAGGCTACATTTTATCCCGGAAAATTGAAGAGTTCCCGCGGGAATCAAAAAAATGTATCTGTTCAACCGATTTTGATGAAATTTGGTACAGGGAGAGGTTGTACCCCGGGGAAGGCCATAGGTTGCTTTTTATCTCGGAAAATTGAAGAGTTCCCGCGGGAATAAAAAAAACAATCCACGCGGACGAAGTCGCGGGTATCATCTAGTATATTATAAAGCTGAAGAGTTTGTTTGTTTGAACGCGCTAATCTCAGGAACTACTGGTTCGAATTTAAAAATTCTTTTTGTGTTGGATAGTCCATTTATCGAGGAAGGCTTTAGGCTATATAACATCACGCTGCGACTAATAGGAGCGAAGCATCAGTGAAAAATGTTGCAACAACGGGGAAAATTATCCATAATCGCGATCATAATAACAGAAATTGACGCGGACGAAGTCGGGGGCAACAGCTAGTAAAATTATAAAGAGAAAAGATTTGTTTGTTTGTAATGGAAAAACTCAAAAACTACTCAACCGATTTTAATAATTCTTTCACCAATAGAAAGCTACATTATCAACGACTAACATAGGCTTTATTTTACTTTCAAAAAAATTAGAGATCCTTACGAAAATTGCAATAATGTGAACTAAGTCGGAAAAAATCGGCTCTTCTGAGAGCATATGTGGCGTGCGCTGCGTAAATAGTTCAAGTTACACGAAAACAATGTATACTTAGTGGAATTGTTCCCCTCAAAAAGTTCTAAAAAAAGTCCGGTAAAAATGTGTTAAATATTTATCTTTTAAGGTTGACTCATACCAACCATTTTTATGATTTTCAAATTTGGTCTAAACCAATGCTTTACTTGCGAGGGTGTTTTTACCGACATTGTATTAATCCTTATCAAAATAAATATGTTAGCCAACTCAAGTATTTAATTAAGATAAAAATTTTCCTTTACACTACTCAATTTAGATGAATATCTTATGAGATATTATAGAAATAATGTAACGTGCTGGCGGCAGTGGTAGGTGTATTGAGGGTATTAAACCTGCCCGCTGCCCACTGGCTATATTGAGTATAGACTATTAAGATTATTAGTGCTACCCGTGCGAAGCCGGGGCGGATCGCTAGTGTTTTATATCATACTAATATTATAAATGCGAAAGTGTGTTTGTTTGTTGGTTTGTCCTTCAATCACGCCGCAACGGAGCAACGGATCGACGTGATTTTTGGCATAGGTATAGTTGAGTGACATAGGCTACATTGTATCCCGGAAAATTAGGGAGTTCCTGCGGGAATCAAAAAAAACTTAAACCACGCGGAAGAAGTCGCGGGCATCAGCTAGTTATAATGTATTCCGTCAAACTGTTAAACAGTTTGTTGACGAGATCGCATGCCGCGAAACATAACTGGACCTACCGTCCTTTTTTACAATAAAAATACATTATTTATTTTTCACTTCTCTTCCGGTATTATACTTTTATTGCAAAGATTAATCAGATTCTTCTTCTTAGCTATGGATATTGGTCCGCTGTTTGCTGTAAGGGTGGAACGATAACTCCTGAACTGAATGGCTGCATAGATATTTCATCAACTACTTCTTGTTGCTTACGTTCGTTTGTTTCTGGTTGCATAACCATGGTTGCATAGCCATTCAGTTCAGGAGTTAATATCTTTCCACCCTTACAGTAACTGTACAGCGGACCTCTGCCAATATCTATAGCTAAGAAGGATCTGATTAATCTTTGCAATAAAAGTATAATACCGGAAGAGTATCATGGGTGGTATCAGTCGCTGGCTACTGAAGCTATAGCAGTGTTGATCGATTGCCAGCTGCAACTCTCTCTGACACTGATGACGTCATGTTATCTGTCTAGTTCAGAAGACTAAACTATGTTTTTAGGGTTCCGTAGCCAAATTTGGCAAAAACGGAACCCTTATAGATTCGTCATGTCTGTCTGTCCGTCCGTATGTCACAGCCACTTTTTTCCGAAACTATAAGAGCTATACTGTTGAAACTTGGTAAGTAGATGTATTCTGTAAACCGCATTAAGATTTTCTTACAAAAATAGAAAAAAAAACAATAAATATTGGGGTTCCCCATACTTAGAACTGAAACTCAAAAATTTTTTTTTCATCTAACCCATAGGTGTGGGGTATCTATGGATAGGTCTTCAAAAATGATATTGAGGTTTGTAATATCATTTTTTTCTAAACTGAATAGTTTGCGCGAGAGACACTTCCAAAGTGGTAAAATGTGTGTCCCCCCCCCCCGTAACTTCTAAAATAAGAGAATGATAAAACTAAAAAAAATATATGTTGTACATTACCATGCAAACTACCACCGAAAATTGGTTTGAACCAGATCAAGTAAGTAGTTTTTTTTTTAATACGTCATAAATCGTAAACCGCAATTTACCTTTCATTCAATCAACTCAAATATTTAAAAAAAACATTTAATTTAAAACTTACTACAGGTTTGTACGGAACCCTCGGTGCGCGAGTCCGACTCGCACTTGGCCGGTTTTATTTTAAATTCAATTAATAAAGATTTTGTCAAAGTATTGTTTTTTTAAAACTAAACCTATATCTTTACATGGTATAAAACAAAGTCGCTCTCCGCCGTCTGTCTCTCTGTATGTACCTGGTATGTAAGTATGTACCTACGCTTAGAACTTTTAAACTATGCCACGGATTTTAATGCGATTTTCATCAATAGATAGCGTGATTCAAGAGGAAGGTTTATAGGTATATTATTTCCCGAAATACCCATGGAAACGGGACATACGCGGGTGAAGCTGCAGAGCACAGCTAGTTTTACTTAAAAATATTATAAAGCGAATTAGTTTGTTTAAACGCACTAATCTCGAGAACGGCTGGAACGATTATAACGGGAATTTCAGAGGAAAATAGGTAATAAGGAATAACTTAGACTTTCCCATTTCTCAAGGGAACGGAAACTATGTGGGTAAAATAGCTGCACTTAGTATGGACAAAGTAAAATAATATCTACTTTACCTTCAGCCAAAAGCAATTAAGTATATTATTTATTTTACACCTGTACTGGCTATAGTTGAACTAAAACGATTTTTGCCGTGATGATTATTAATATTCAAAGCAAGTGATTAAATAAAAAATGCCGATAGAGCTACCAGAAGGGTAGTTTTGAAAATTTGGTAGTTTTTCTGCATTCAGAAAAAACCAACTAAATGAGCTCCTTACCGGTATTTTTTTTCTTTTTATTGAAAATCTAGCAATTTTTCTTTAACTATTAATGTACGTTACTATTCTTTAATAGTTTCTTGTTTATAAAAACGACTAGCGGTTAAAAATTGACATCACTATAATTAATTTTTGTGTCGTTAAAGTTTCAAGTACATATATCTCAAAAATGTTTTGCTCAAATTTTGATGCAGATAATCGGTTTTTGCATTAGGGGTACGCAATTTACTTCTAGACGATATTTTATAAATTGATTCGAAAAAGGTTGTATAGATGGCAGTATACATTACTGATGTTTTCGGTTTTGTGATCGGCAGTAAGTATTATTAGTCTATTGTATTGTATTCTTTGCCGTCTAAACAAGTTCTACCAATATAACAAAAAAAACCGGCCAAGTGCGAGTCGGACTCGCGCACCGAGGGTTCCGTACAAACCTGTAGTAAGTTTTAAATTAAATGTTTTTTTTTAAATATTTGAGTTGATTGAATGAAAGGTAAATTGCGGTTTACGATTTATGACGTATTAAAAAAAAACTACTTACTTGATCTCGTTCAAACCAATTTTCGGTGGTAGTTTGCATGGTAATGTACAACATATTTTTTTTTTAGTTTTATCATTCTCTTATTTTAGAAGTTACGGGGGGGGGACACACATTTTACCACTTTGGAAGTGTCTCTCGCGCAAACTATTCAGTTTAGAAAAAAATGATATTACAAACCTCAATATCATTTTTGAAGACCTATCCATAGATACCCCACACATGGGTAAAGATGAAAAAAATTTTTTGAGTTTCAGTTCTAAGTATGGGGAACCCCAAAATTTATTGTTTTTTTTTCTATTTTTGTAAGAAAATCTTATTGCGGTTTACAGAATACATCTACTTACCAAGTTTCAACAGTATAGCTCCTATAGTTTCGGAAAAAAGTGGCTGTGACATACGGACGGACAGACAGACAGACAGACAGACAGACAGACAGACAGACATGACGAATCTATAAGGGTTCCGTTTTTGCCAAATTTGGCTACGGAACCCTAAAAACCTTCAAACCAATAAAACAAAAAAAAAGACTGCCATCTACGATTAAAGCAGGAACTACCTACTTTAAAAATTATGATTAGCGCCATCTGTGGAACATACAATGTTCTTCTTGACGATATTTTATTAATTGATTCGAACAAAGTTTGATAGATGGCAGTGTACATTGTTTTCGGTATTTAAAATGTAATTGGCACTTTAATATTATAATTCAATGTACCTCAGTGGTAATCGGCAGTAATAATAGTAGATAATATTTTAAGGTTAAGTTTGTACAGGTCGTCGTCGACCCGGTGGTCAAATTTTAATTTTTATGCCTGTTAGGTTTTCGTTTTTTTTTGCCAAAAAACTCTTCTTATTTTAAGTAATTATTTACTTGTTTTTTTTAAATATAGGTACTTAAATTCACTAAAAATACAAATAAAAAAATAAATGTTTTCATACAAAGATTAAGAAGATTGGAAAAAAACACAACAAAACACACAATAAATAGTTATTTATTTACACATTAAATAAAAATAAATTAACAACGGTTTAATACTTGTAGGTACATCCTAACTAAGCCTGTTTCTTAGCACCCACCCATCCTTGGTACGGCAGTGCTTGGTAAGGCAGTGGCGTGTCTCGTCTTCGCCTATGGGAGCCGTGATGACCCGCGTAGATGACTTGATGATCTTCGTGGTCATCGTGGGAGGTCAACTTTTTGACCCCCACTATCGCAGACAGCATAAGGGCTAGGGCTGACACCGCTAACGCCTGAAATTGAATTCAAGTTATCATAACAGCTTATGACCAGAGTCTAAGGCCGTAATAGGGGTGATCACTGATGACAACTTAATCAAATCAGCAACTCTTTATCAAACTTAAGAACGCGCTTTCAATGGTTGAAATACATAGTTGTGAGCTGTGACGTCATCAAATTTCAACGCACTTTTTTTCTATAGTTTAAAATGGTCATATACCTAAACTAATATTATAAATCCGAAAGTTTGGATGGATGTATGGATATATAGATGGGTGGATGTTTGTTAGCTACTCAATCACGGAAGAACGGCTAAACGGATCTGCATGAAACTTGACACATAGGTACTTAGATAGATTATCTGGAATAGCACATATTATGACATAGGCTACTTTTTATCCCTGAAAATTAAAGAGTTCCCGCGGGTACTAAAAACCTCAATCCACGCGGACTAAGTCGCGGGCATCATCTAGTAAAACTAAAAACTAACCGAGGATATGAATATTAGGTCTTTTGGCAGACCCTCTATTTATTAATAATCAGTACAAATAATTTATTTTTTACATAGTCATCATCCCTATTCATACATCTGTATCTAAGTTTTTACGTTGTTTCCTTACGTAATTACCGACTACCTAAGTACTCAGGAACTAGGATGTTATTATTTGTATTTGTCCACCATTTTATAGTTGTTTAACTAATTGCATCAAGTTTCAAAGTCGTAAAAGGTGTTTCCTCATTCGCAACAAACTTGGTTTTGATAGTCTGATTCATAGTCGTAATTGCTGTCGTAAAATACACGCAACTACAATACTATGAGGCTTCGGTTGGACTATGAACGATAAAACACTTCAGAAATTAATTACAGTCATCCCATAAATAAACAAAAAAAAAACTACAGTCATGGAGGTACCTATACAGCTGATTTCAAACATTTTCCTTTTCATTTTCCAAACATTTAAATTGCTCAGTCGCTGTGGCATTAAGGAGTAACAAACATTTATACACAGGTACAAACATTCAAACTTCAACATCCATACTAATATTATAAATGCGAAAGTGTGTCTGTCTGCTACGCTTTGACGGCCCACCTGTTCAACCGATTTTTATGAAATTTAGTACAGGGATACCTAGTTTGGGGTGTGCGGGTGTCCGGTAGTTAGTAAGATAAGATATCTACGGCAACGCTTGGACAATACAACAGAATACGTACGTAGTGTACGTATTTAAATGAAGATCGTAAAGGAGATCCACGTTTGCGGCGGAAACGTGTCTATTATTGTTGATCTGCTTAGGGTTTGCTCTCGGAGGGGTCTATTTCGACATAAAAAATTTCTTTTTGCCGGATAACTAGGGCACGCTTTTAGTGAGGCACGTTCATTTTAGACTAGACTTGCCATATTGCAACAGCCTAATCGGTTTAAGAATTAGTGTGGGCCCAATTCGGTAAAGTTGTATGGATGGCGTTTATAGTTCCAGAAACTAATCTGACCCGGTGACAGCGTCCATAATAAGAAATAAAATAATAAGTTGGTGTGACTATGTTTCTGAATTGAAAATTTCATGTTGAGTCTGTCTCAAAGACTACTTAAGGACTAATTATGCAAATTTTTATTTCTGAATAGATATTGGGCCGGTATCTGAATTTTAAGCATTCAAGCAAAAACAGCAAGTTCTAACTCTCAAACCTTACACAATATCAATTCAGAAACAAAAAATTGCCTTTGAGACAGATTCTATACATTAAATTCTCAATTCAGAAACTGGCCGTATACCTGGTTTGGTTTACGTTATATTTTGTAACCCCGGGCGCATACAAAGTAAGCATCTGCGTATTTGTCTTTGGCATCAGAGTTCTCAAAAGGATGAACTCATTTTGATTTAGTTTTTAGGATTCCGTACCTCAAAAGGAAATAAACGGAACCTTTATAGGATCACTTGGTTGTCCGTCCGTCTGTCTGTCAAGACCCTTCTTCTTAGGAACGCATGGAGGTATTAAGCTGAAATTCATATCAAATACTCAAGTTTACTGTCCCTTAGAGCTGTGAAAAAATCAAAGTTCTAAGCCTACGCAATCAAAAGGTACAGCCGTTTATGCTGCAAATTTTCGACACTCGCAAGGGAATCAAAACCTACAGGGTACTTCCCGTGAACTCAGAATCTTGAGATTTGGTACGAAGCAACGTCTTAAAGTATAGGTAAAGGAAAAATTGCGAAAAGCATAATTATTTGTTACATCAAATAATAAAAATATTTTTAATAATTTTGAACTTACTACAGGTTTGTACGGAACCCGGTGTCGGTGCGCGAGTCCGACTCGCACTTGGCCGGTTTTTTTGTTTGAAAGGGGACTTAATCGTGTTCTTAACTATGATTCAGCCGTTTGAAGATCACCTCTTTTCTAGTTAATGAAGAGATATTGTGAGCAACTTCTACAGGTCTGGTACATACAAAATTTGGTAAGATGCTGTTACTTCAATGGGTCGGGGATTTTTATTACTTCTATAGTTGATGCCTCCGATTTCATCCGCGTGGAATAAGTTTTTATATTTAATTAGAATTAACTCCTTTTTTTCCTTAATATTAGCCTACGTCACTATCCAGCTCCTCAACTCTACCCATGCAAAAAATTACGTCGATCCGTTGCTCTGTTGCGGCTTGATCGAAGGAAAAAGCAACAAACCAACAAACAAACACACTTTCGCATATTTTATAACTAGCTGATTCTCGCGTCTTCGCTCGCGTGGATTAAGTTTATTTTATTCCCACGGGAACTCCGTGGGAATAAAAAATACTTACTTTTTATTTTCCGGGATAAAAAGTTGCCTATGTCAGTCTCCAGGTCCTCAACTATACCCACGCAAAAACTCACATCGACTCGTTTGAAGATAAAACCAACAAACAAATACACTTTCACATTTATAATATTAGTATGATTTGAGTAACTTAATAAAAAGGGACAAGCCTTTCAAAGATGAATAATTATTGAATTGAAGACACAGACACAGAATTATTGAAAACACTGCGTCTAAGAAATTTCATGAATCTCATTCGTTTTCTTGTAGGTAAGTACAAAATCGTGCTTGGTTTTAATAAAATTCATGAACGTATTTATTTTCAAAGGATTCCAGAATAGCTCTGAGTACCTACACTATATGATATTTAATTCATACCTACTTCTCTCAGTCCTGTGTTCTAAGCATAGTTCATATTATTATAATCATTATTTGATTTTTGTTCCGAGATAAACAGGATGTTTTTTAAACTGAAACAATATCAAGGAAGACATGATAGAATAAAACGCTTTGAAGTGCTATTTGTAGGTAGTAAAATATTATGTTTTCCTTGAAACGCAATATGCGTCGACTTTAAAATTGAGTTTGCATTTTCTTCATAGCTGTAAGTATTTTATGAAAAACAGGGTGCATAACTGCCATCGTAAGAAGCTCGTATTGTTTAAATATTGTTGACGTTCGTGTTTTAGAATTATAATCCTTATTTTAGAGACGACAATGTACGTGACATAAAACTTTCTTATTGATATAAGACTGCTATAAGCGATGGCAGTCTACCCCCCCGGTACCGGGAACAGAATGCATACAAAATAGAATCAAAGAGATCTTAGAGGATATGGGAAAGGATTGAGTAATCTTTTTCACAAACAAAAGAGTTTTATAAGTTTAACGTACGTGCGCATATCTGTGTATCTGTCTGTGGAATCGTAGCTCCCTAAAAGATGAACTGATTTTGATACGGTTTGAAAGCTAACAAATTGATCGAGAATGTTCTTAGCAAAAACAAAACTCTTCAGCCGTTTGAAGATTTTTCCTGGAACAGAAGTCTTTGTCCCCGGGATGCAAATTATCGCTGTAAAAAATCATCAAAATCTTTTGATCTGTGAAAGCGTAGCAGACAAAAACACTTTCGCATCTATACTTCCATACTAATATTATAAATGCGAAAGTGTGTCTGTCTGTCTGTCTGCTGTACGCTTTAACGGCGTATCTTTTCAACAGATCATCCCGTGGAAGGAATAGACTTGTACCGGAAAATTAAGTAGTTCCCTCGGCAATCAAAATTCAAAATGAAGAATAAATCCCCGGCTGAGTTTGTAGTGGGCTCTTCTCAGACCAGGGCGCGTTTGGAACCCTCGTAGCTTTAGTTTTAAGATACCGTAACCGATTATCACCATCATGTTTTTTTTAAGTAAGTAATTTTAACGTCAATAAGTGTACCTAAAATTTACCTATATTGAATAAATGATATTGACTATTGACTAATCCATGCTGATAAGTCGCGGGCATCATCAAGTTCATAACATTAGTATGGAGTAAAATGAAATACGCTTTCATTACACGACAAATAATACTGTCGTGAATCCATCGGGAAAGTATATACTTACAATAGTTTTTTCCGTCGGTAAAACAATTTCCATTAAACAATTCGTTCCAGAGCGCGAGCAAAGAGGTCTACACAAGCATTCACTCTTTCCAATTATTATCGACGGTATCCAATTACCAATTGAATTTAAAACATAGCTAATTGTATTGATAATTTATTTATTTATTACTAGATATTACTAGTGGATTTATGTTTTTTGATTCCCGCGGGAACTCTTCAATTTTCCGGGATAAAAAGCAGCATATGTCCTTCCCCGGGATACAACCTGTACTTGTACCAATTTTCATCAAAATCGGATGAACAGATACATTTTTTTGATTTCCGCGGGAACTTTTCAATTTTCCGAGATAAAGAGTACCTATAGCTTATGTCCTTCCCTGGGATGTAACCTATCTCTGTACCAAATTTCATCAAAATCGGTTGAGTAGTTGGGCCGTGGAAACGTAGCAGACATACAGGCAGACAGACACACTTTCGCATTTATAATATTAGTATGGACTAGTAGACACACCAAAGTAGGTATACGAGAGAGAGACAACCGATTGAGCTTAAAGTATACACGTTCAGTTTGGATGACCAGCATGGTTATCTATGTGACGTCATACTAAATCCAATATGGCGGACTCCCAAAGATGGCGGATTAGTTATTTTTATACAATCCCCATGTTATGGGTATCAATCAAGTGTTTGTTGAGAAGAATACGAGAAATAAAATGATGACACACTAAATTAATATACCTAGCGGACGATAACAGCTTGATTTTTTTAATTATCTTGTTTTATTCCACCGTGACCCTTGGATGAGATCTCAATAAGTGCATAAGATGATACGATCTAATATGATGGCGGGCTAAGCTGTTATCATACTAATATTATAAACTAGCTGATGCCCGCGACATCGTACGCGTGGATCGAGGTTTAGTGGTTCCCGCGGGAACTCTTTAATTTTCCGGGATTAAAAGTAGCCTATGTGCTAGCCAGACTATAATGTATCTCTGTGCCAAATTTCAGCCAGATCCGTTAATCTGTTGGGGCGTGATTGAGTAACAAACATCCATACACCCATCCATCCATCCATCCATCCATCCATACATCCATCCAAACTTTCGCATTTATAATATTAGTAAGATGCGAAAGTTTGTTTGTTGGTTTGTGCTTCAATCACGCTTCAACGGCGCAACGGATCGACGTGATTTTTAGCATGGGTATAGTTGAGGACCCGGAGAGTGACATAGGCTTTATATCCCGGAAAATTAAGGAGTTCCCGCGGAAATAACAAAAAACTTAAACCACGCGGACGAAGTCGCGGGCATCAGCTAGTAGTTAAATAGGTAGGATAGCAGTTGCAGTATTATAATCCCACGCATAAACAGTTTGAACATGGCATCGTACCGGTACGTAAATGGCATAGCGGCACGTCTTAGACGGTTTCGTGGTTGTTAGTAACTAGCCACGGCCGAAGCCTCCCTCAAACTAGACTGGAGAAACTTAGAAACAATAAACACCCAAATAGACCCTGACGGGGCCCGGGGTTCGAACTCGAGACAGGTCGTCAAATCACTCTTTGAAATTCCACCCTTCGAATCTCTCCTTGTTTGTCGCTAGTCACTAGTCTATAAGCCATTGTATTGTATCTTACCTAGCTAGTAAAACTTTTACGGGTAACTAGACGATAACCACGACTTCGTCCGCGTGGATTAAGTTTTTATTTTTTATTGCAAGATAGGCTTGCGCTTGACGACAATCACGCCTAATATAAAGCAGTGATGAGGTCTAGGTTGAAGCGCGCTCGCCTAGAAGATGCCTATTCACTCTTGCCTTGAAGGTACTTAAGTTATACGTGGCAGGGAATACATGCGCTGGAAGGGCATTCCACATCCTTGCGGTTCGAATCAGGAACGTAGAGCAGAACCGTTTCGTTCGAGCTGACTGGACGTCAACCACATAAGGATGCCAACGCAAACGATTTCTTGCTGTTCTGTGGTAGAACGGTGAAGGGGGAACCAGATTGAAAAGTTCCTGAGCACACTCTCCAAAGTATATCCGATAGTTTTTTTAATTCCCGCCGTTTGTCCCGCCAGCCGTCAAGCGCTTAACAATTCTCTATGGGAAGAAAATGTCCCACAAGGCACACCTAATATATGGGCCGTGAAATGCAAGCCGACACATAGACCGACGTACTTTCGCATTCATTATTTTAGTATGGTTTACCTTCATAGTAAGAAGTCCCAAGCCTCCAATACCGGCCGCTCCCAAGGTCTTAGCGAACATTAGGCCAAGCAGCGCCAAGGATCCTCCGCCATCCCCTTTGCTGCCTCGCCCGGTCACTGGAAAATATCATCAAGATATTTTATTACACTTATTTGTCCCATATAAAAAAGGAACCCAACCGTTATTCGGGATAAAAATATTATCCTACTGATGATGTCCGCGACTTCGACTTTTTATTTAATTTCCGCGGGAACTCCTTAATTTTCCGGGATAAAAAGTAGTATATGTCCTTCCCCGAGATACAAACTATCCCTGTACCAAATTTCATCAAAATCGGTCTAGTAGTTGGGCCGTGAAAGCGGAGCAGACAGACAGACGGACAGACAGACAGACAGACAGACAGACAGACACACTTTCGCATTTATTATATTAGTATGGATTTGTTATTCAAGTTGCGATCAAATCATCGAATTTGTCCGGTAATTTCAGCAAAATAGACGTAGGTACTCGTACTTAACACAGACAGAAAAATAATCTGGGCTCTGCATCGATCTAGATATCTATTTTTGAGGGTATAGGGCTAAAATTAGGTGTGGTCTGGGCGTCGTGCTGCTCGTGCATTGTCGAGTCAACATCTCCTGAAGGTGCTTTGCTGCCAGAGTGAATTAAGAAGATTTATGTGGTGTGGTGTTGTGCCGGTGCGAATTGCTGCTTATTGAGCGGTTGAATATCGCAAACAGCAAGTGCATGATACACACTGTACCACATAGATTTGTCTACTGTGGCGTATTATTGCGAATTAAACTTCTAGTCCCTTCATTGTCGTGCTGCTCTTTAGAAAATGGTATAATAATATGGGGTATGTTCCGAAATACACTGCTTGCACTGTGAGGTGTGACGTCAATTTAGTACACTGCGAAACCGTTCCTTTATAGTTAGCTATACTGGTCACTGTTTAAAACGGAACGCAGTCAGCACTGAGAGCACCTTACCTCGAAAACTCCAGTGCTCACAGTACAAAAATGGCGACGATTTATGACGTCATATTATTTCCCTAGGAAACTGCGGCAGTATACTGTCAGTCCATAACGGGACGAATTTCTCCCCAGTAAGAGCACTGAACAGTGCTCTCAGTGTATATCGGAACATACCCATGATAAGCAGTGGATATTTGATACTGAAATTACGATGATGGTTGATGACGGAATATTGGACAGTCAGTTTACTAGCGAGCCCATGAAAAAAAGGCGTGAAAGTGTTATATCTTAAGTACTACAATCGTCACTTTCCATCGTGTGATTGTAGTGAAGCGTAAGCGCAAGAAAAAAAACAATAAAATAAATCGATAACAGCTCTAGTAAACTAGAGTGAAAGGAATGATAGAGCAATCGGATTCAATCGAGATTGATCGAGATTGATCGATATCGATTTTGTTCGAGTTACAAATATGATTTGAAATCAATGGTTAGAAAGTCTTTATTATACTTACCTTTTTTTTTAATCCTCTACAAGTTAACCCTTGACTGCGATCTCACCTGATGGTAAGTGAAGATGCAGTCTAAAATGGTAGCGGGCTAACCTGTTAGGGGCATGGCAGTTTATATTTAACTCAAACCCCTATTCAGTTTCTACACGGCATCGTACTGGAATCGCTAAATCGCTTGGCGGCACGTCTTTGCCGGTAGGGTGGTAAGTAGCCACGGCCGAAGCCTCCCACCAGGCCAGACCAGAGAAAATTCAGAAATTATAAATTCCCAAATTGACCCTGCCGGGGACCGAACCCGGGACCTCCTCACGTTACACACTGCGCCACGGAGGTCGTCAAATAACCTACATACTTATAATGTTTCATTTCAGCCTTAAAATTTAATGCGCGAAAAGCTATCAATTAAGTCTGGAGTGGGAATTAACTAAATAAATTAAGGAATTAACTTTCAGCAAAACGTCTTGCTGAACCTTCATGATAATAATTATTATGTTACTAGCTGATGCCCACGACTTCCTCCGCGTGGTTTACGGTTTTTTTCAGCTTAATTTTCCGAAATAAAACATAGCCTATATCACTCTCCAGGTCTTCAACTGTGCCCATGCAACAAATCACGTCGATCCGTTGCTCTGTTGCGGCATTATTGAAGGACAAATCAACAAACAAACACACTTGGTCTAAGTTCTGATAATCACGAAGAAACTCTGATTTTACGGTTCAAAACGTAGCATATCATGTCTCCAAGCCTTCAAATAGCAAAAAAAAGACTTTATTACTGAAAATGTTACAATGTGAACTATTTTACATGCAATTCTTCAACTATCAATATGCGAATATGCAAAAATCTAATCGAACCAGTGTTCCGTTGCAGCGCGATTAAAAGATAAACCAACTAACAAACACATTTTCGTATAATATTGAGTAGGAAATACAGGTATTTTGTTTTTCTGAGTTACTCGCAATAATGCAAATACAATAAATTACGTATGGGTCGTTACATTATTATAGGGTCCTATCAATAAAAAATATTTTATGACTGATAGTGTACACCGAAGCATCAAGGAAACCATCACATCCGGTGAATAAAGCAAGAATAAATCACATCCGGTGTGTAAAAGGAACATAAACACACAAGTAAAGTGGGTATCGCATGTCAGGAATGAGCAATTTCATACTGTTTCCTATATCATAAATTCATCGAGGAAACATTGGGCTGTCTAACGATCGGAAAAAATATCTTTTGTTTTTTAGTAACTTGCTGTTTTCGGCTTTTTATGATTGTCTTTTTAGGGTTCCCGTACCTGAAGAGGAAAAAAGAAACCCTTTTAGGATCTCTTCGTTGTCCGTCTATCTGTCTCTATGTCAACGCCCTTTATCTCGCGAACGCGTGGAGGTTGATACCTCCCCGGGACAATTTCAACTTGATAATTGAAAAATAATTAGGTCTACGATACGATGGATCCCTCCCGATCCGATTCCGTACCGATCCGATCCCTTCTGGATCTGTAAAATAATCAAGCTTCTAAATCAACACAATAAAAAGATACGGCCGTTTATGCTGCACATTTTGATACTCGCCAATAAATCAAAACCTGTGTTATTGTTAAGCTGATGACCTGTTGTTATTATATCTTACTTGTTATTTACTTAAATTAATATTGTGTGAAGGAACCCTTTGCGCGCGAGTCTGTCTCGTACTTGATCAGTTTTTCCTTTATTTGTCTCAATTATACCACTTCTATTGACTTCCCTTCTGGTGTTCCAAGTGTAAGCCCAGTGGTATGTTAAGTGGGACGTCCCAAGTTCGATTCTCGCCTGGTTTTGTTAGTGGTGTTTGGGTTTGTCCTCTGGTGAGACACTTCTGTCGTGGCTATTAACCATCCAACCAAAAAAACTGCTGCCTAGCGACTTCTAATGACCTAAATCAATGGAAATGTAGTCGTAGACAAAAACTAATTCATACTTATAATTATTATAAATGCGAAAGTATATTAATTGTTTGTTGTTTTGTCCTTCAATCGCATAACAGTGCATGACATCATTTTATGCATGGGTTTACTCGATTATCTAAAAAGTTACTCATGCTATACTGACCTGAGGCCAAATTGTCTAAGCAAATTTTAATCAAGGCATCTATGAACTCCTTAAACAGGTCGAATCGTTTGACAAACGATTACAACGTTCTTCTTATACAATCGGGAAGCTGTTCAGTATTCTCCGGGATTTCTCTCGGGAACCTAAATCCGAATGGACGTCACGGTAATCAACTGTTGTCAAATAACTTTGTACTCACCATTTTTTTCCTTGTCTGATTCGTCGATAGCTTTGAGTGACTCCGAAAAAATCTTGCTCAGTTTCTCCTTTTCAATCAAATTCGGAAGTCTCACGTGAAGTTCGTGATTATGCAGGAACTTCGCCACCCTGTACAGCGGCGTATCACCCATAGACCTCCCTTCCTCATCCAAACTGTTATCCGAAATACTAACTAATTTCACACCGTCCGCAATATCAAAATCACCGCTCATTAAAGAACTTAGAACTACATTAAACAAAAGGGTTGAAACAACTACAGTTTCTCGATACATTTTCGTCAGAGTTTCGTTTGTGAATTAAGTGAGAAAGGGAGGCAAAAATGCTTTTATAGTGATAGCTTTCAAAAAAATGAGAACCAAGCAATTGCTCCGAGCCGGCGCGATGAGTGAAATAAACAAAAAGACCATGGCAGAGTCATTCCACGGCGGTTGGACATTTTCACAGTCTGGTTGGTTTTGTAATTAAACGACATGACAATTTCTTCTAATAGGTAGGTTGGGATGGTACTTTGATCTTTGTTTAACGAGTTGTAAGGTTCTGTTATGGGAAATTCTAGTTTACACCCGCGACTTCGTCCGTGCGGATTTTTTGATTTTCCATGGCTTTTCCGTCATTTTTTTCTAATGAACTTAAAGTAATTAAGTATTTGGGGGCAGGATACCAAGGCTACGATGATCTATATAGATAAACCAACGGTTAAGCCATGGTTCATGTCACATAAGTTAACGTAAGTTAAATTTAGAAGACTGAATCAGCATTAATTGTGTATGCAAATCTTTATTCTATACACACACAACTAAACTGTTTTTTTTTCATATCACAATCATGGAGACTCTTTATGTCATTAACTCATTATGCCCTATAAAATTAGGCAAATATGATGCAACTTACAGCGCAACTCAAATATTAAGATTGCATTTTCCGTAAGTTTACTAACTCATAGTTTACAAATCATTTTAAAATTTACATTCTTTTGTAGAATAGCCTCACCAATGGCTCGCGGCATTGAATCCATGAACAAATAAAACTACAACAATAGTTTACACTTTACAATAATTGATGTAAAGCTACTGGATGGGCTACAAGTTTATTACAATAAAAACAACTACTAAATCTTTAACACGTATTCTCTGACTAAGTTCAAGTTAAAATAATGTCACATAGACATTACAGTAATTTAAGTTAAGCTATGAAGTTAAGTAAGTAGGTACAACTGATGAGGTCAGAATTTTATGATATTAAAGATCTCTAACTAAATTTAGCAAAGGTTATAGATATACATAATTCTTGCTACACAATGATAATATGCTAGCGGGCTAACATGTTAAGGGTACGCCAGTTATATAAAACCGATTCAGGTAATTACCTGAATCGGTTCCTCTTTCAACACGGCATCATACCGGAACGTTAAATCGCTTGGCGCTACGTCTTTGCCGTGTGGTAACTAGTCACGGCCAACGACCTCAATTTACATAGACGGGCCCTGTCAAACAAAGAATGTGGACTTATTTCATTACCGCCATTTAGTCTGAAAAGCGGGACAGCGCTATGGTGGGGACAAGGACAGGCTTATACAGGTGAGGGGCATGCACCACAATCCAGACGCCCAACTTTTTTCTATGAAAGGGCCCATCTAGTACCTACAAATATATCGATGGTCACGGCAGAAGCCTCCTATCAAGAATATTCAGAAATTATAATTTCCCAAAATGACCCCGTCGGGAATCGAACCCGAGAACTTCTACTATAAGATCACAGCACTCACCAATGCGCCAGAGAAGTCGTCATATTAATAACTACATTATAACGGTAGGCGTTTTCTTGAAGCCGTAACCTTGGTTGTTTCGTCCAAGAGCGTAACTTATTTATTTTATTCATACGCAAAAGAAAAATACTTCATAAAAGAAAAGCTAATTCAACTGAATTAGCTTTTCTTTTATGAAGTATTTTTAACATTTAATTTCCATTTAATATATATAGAGCTTGTTCGTTTTATCACTTAAAATATCAGCGGGAGGGAAATTTGCTTTTTCAAATTCGATCGAAATTCAATCTGGTCACGTTGATTTATTTACCTACTTATAATGTAATTAATATTTTTAATGCTGTTATTTTTGTTGGTATTTTTTCTTTGCCGGTACGGAAATAGTCCCACCAAACCAGACCAGGGGTTGTTCTCTGATTTAGTATTCATCACTAAATGAAAGCTAACGAATTTTTTCGATATACATTGCTGATTTACTATTGGAAATATAAATAACATAACATAGCAAACCTTCAATGCTTTCATTTTAGTAATGTTTATGTAGGCAGAGATGATTCTGTATCAGTTATCAAATTGAATTAATTTATTTATATTACGTAATTTTTTTAAGGAAATGTCTTATCAAAAGGTAGGCCGAAAGATCCATAATAAATAAATTATGTACCAAATAGATTTTTATTAATATTATGAATATGAAAGTTTGTAAAGTGTGTGAGTATGGATGTTTGTTACACCTTCACGCCACAATGACCGAACCGATTTGGCTGAAATTTGGAATAGAAATAGCTTATACTATGAATTAACACAAGGGCTACGTTTTATCCAGGTAAATTAAAGACTTCCCCTGGGAATAAAAAACAAAACACGCGGACGAAGCTACGGGCATAATCTAGTAAAAGAATGTTTTATATTGACGTAGCAATGGCGCATCTAGCATAGATTTATATCTGTGTATAATTGTGGACCTGCTCAGTACTACGCCGTGGGCTACCAACAAACGCATCTAGTTTTCTTCTTTTTGTTTCAGTGGGTGAGAGTATAAGGGTATTATGATTTCAAAAGAAAGGGCTGGAATGGAAAACGTTGTTACTTATGTTGTTTCATCTATCTCAGCTCATTTTTAACCGACTTCCAAAAAAGGAGGAGGTTCTCAATTCGGCGCGTATATATATATATTTTTTTTTAATGTATGTTACCGCATATCTCCGTGGTTACCAAACCGATTAGAAAATTTTAGTAGGTATCAAGTCACGTGTATACGATTCAACTCTGAGTCCCAACTCCATATGAATAGCGATGTAGGATTTTTTATGGGGAATTCATGTTGTAGGTGTCAAGCAACGACTTTATACTTAAACCCAAGTCCCAACTCCTCAACTCTGATGCTGCAGGGTACTGCAATCCTAAGCCGTCGGGATTACGACTACACTAAAAAGTTAAAAATAAAAGTTCTTTCCAAAAAACCGACTTCCAAAGCCACTGTAAAGTAAAAAATAATTTTGATTTCTACACACTATGTTGAAGTCGGGCGAGTATAACAAAGATAGGCAAAGTTGACGCGTCAGGCTTGCCCGACTTCAACATAGTGTGTAGAAATCAAAATTATTTTTTACTTTACAGTGGCTTTGGAAGTCGGTTTTTTGGAAAGAATTTTTATGTGATACCTAAAAATATTTGTTACCAAACACTAGTTTGCTTATGAATACTTAAAACTTCAGACAATATAATAATTATTATTAGATGATGCCCGCGACTTCGTCTGCGTGGATTAAGATTTTTTGATTCCCACGGGAATTCTTTAATTTTCCGGAATTAAAAGTAGCCTAGTATGTCCTTCCCCGGACCTAATTGCAACTCTGTACCAAATTTCGTCAAAATCGGTTGAAAAGTTGGGTCGGGAAAGCGTAGCCGACAGACACACTTATTTTTTTATATTAACATGGATTCGCTTCATTCTTCAGTTATAATTTATTGAACAGGTTACTTAACCTACCTGTTCAATAAATTATATCTTCGAATGAACCGACTCACCTAATTATGATAGAACTTCACTTTGTAAGTTTGTTTAGTCACTGATTGTGCACCGTGTATTGAATTTAACTCAGTAGATACTCGGAATGAGTTATTAGCGACATAATTGCATGATTTGGTATTGATGATGTAGACTTGTCCGCACATTTAGTTACGCGTAAGAGCTATGTAATTATAATTATTATCGCTTGTCATTATCGAGTTTGTCATTCCTCGAACGATTTATTTTCCTTTTGCCTTTCATGCGTTATTAGAGTACTTACTGATTAGGTCATTAAATAATGATTGTTTTTTTTATATCAGTAGGCCTGCATCGGATTTCACTTAAGTTTTTGACTTACAAAACTTTCTCACTCATTTCAGAGGAGTCGTATTATCAGCTCCCCGATTATGTAAGGCAATTGTAATCGTAATCGATTAAAGGAGTTCATAGATGCCTGCACGTCAAATACGTTTTAAGCTGTCAAATCACGATTCGCTTAGATTGATTATAAACGTATACATATATTTAAACTCATGCAAACTCAGAAACAAAAATTTGCTTAACAATTAGTCCTGTAGTCTTAGAGACAGACACAACATGAAATTCTCAATTCAGAAACCGGCCGTTTAGCCACTTGCACTAGCTTAGTTACGGAACCCTACATTATTCGAATTTTCACATGTATTAACAAGTTTCTATTGTTAGGCTCCTGTATCGATAGCCTATAAATGATAAATGATAAATGATTTATTTATTTCGTGTAGGACAACTTGTGACACTTATGATACGTCAAGACTCTACCACCGGTTCGGAAAACTGTTCTACTGAGATGGGCCTGGATAATGGGCCTCATCTGTTAAATCTACGGCCTGCGTGATCTACGGTGGGAATACTGGCCCCCAATTGTGTAAAGAAATCGTAATCGTAATCGTTTGTTAAATGTATAATCCGGCCTGTTTATGGAGTTCATGAATGCCTGCACGTCAAATGGCATGTCAGTTCGAGGAAGAATTTTTGTCTGGCGTCCCGGTGAGCGTCGTGTACGTGTTTATTCCATCCCAATATTATGCACCTTTCTATGCAATCGCTCTAAATCTACGCTGGAAATATATTTGAAAAACTTTCGATTAAAATGTTGACAAATCGATTGTCAATGACTTTGATAAAACAAAAAAAAACAAAAAAACTTTTGGCGGGCTTTCTACGCTACACTTTCACTATCATTACGATAGCCGCCTGAAATATATTTTACTCTTTCACGCAAGTTGCATATCTATATAGCCCTCTCGCTCTTTATCTTTATCGAACGCAACTTTTTTAATCTATCGGCATTTGAGTGTAACATAATTTTCAGTTATCCGTAAAAAAAGTTATGGTTTTTTCGGTATAACAAGCAAAATGTTTCGGATTGGATCTAGGTCCATGGATTGGATATGGATTATATTTCCTGCTGTCTTTTATAATTATTGTCAGTAAAGTGACTGAGTGGTATTAACTGAATTTGTTCTAAATAATTTAGTTGTATTTGTATTCAAATGGAACTCATATTATGGAATCATCTTGGTGTCTGTCGCTTCATCCGCCTGTCTGCCTAACGATTTTAAGTGAAGTTTATATGCAAGTATTTTTTATTTATATAACAAGTGCGTTTTCGAATATTCTTCGTGGTTTATTTTCTTAAGTTTAATAATTTCAAACTTATCTTAACTAAACTGTACGTACTACTTACTGCCAAGCTATTCTACTATATCTAAGCCACAAAAACCCGCCTGCCAACCCGCATTGGAAACCCGCGTGGTGGGTCTAAGCCCTAATTCCCTCTCTCCTATGTGCGTGGAGGCATGTGCTCAGCAACGAGAATCATGGGCTGGTGGTGGTAGAACTACAAAATTGTTAACTATCTAAGTAATGAACATTTCCTCAAGGTATACAAAAAATGTCAAGATCTCATAGTATTCGTTAATGGAATATTGTCACGTCACGCAACGATTGTAATGAATCGTCAAAGAATATTTGGAAGATGTGACATTTTTAGAGTAGGTAAACACAAAAATTCACTATATCTTTATTAAATCTAATGAATTGGCTACTTGACAGCTGTAACTATAAAATATGAAATATTAAAGATTTGGTAGCTTGTAGGTTAACAATAATTATATAATATGTATTTTGCATTAAAATAAATTGTAAATATTTTATTTTTGCAAAACAAATTTGAGATTTTTTATCTGTGGATTACAAGAAGCGAAACGCGGGCGGTCATGATAGAGCCCCGTGTGACGTCACATTTCAAAAAAAACGTCGTGTGTACTAACGATTCATTTATGGTTGCAAATTTATTTGCGTGTAAACTTTTGCTCTGCCGAGTTTCCTAGTGTAAAATCTTACATGTAATTGCCGAAATACACAAAGTAATAGTAATTAGGCCTCGTGTTTAAGACCTAAGAAAGTGCTGCTGTAAAGTGACAGAAATATAATTTATGTTAATTTTATGTCATGTTTTATGAAGAAAATGTTAGTTAGGTTTAATTCATTTTTGCTAGATCAGAGTTTTTAGTTGATTTCTTTAGAACACTAACATCAAAGTGGTCTCCACAAAGTAATATCGCAGATGTACCCGATTTAAATTCCGGGTCTCGGCAGATTAACTGTAACCACTGCTATCGACGTTTATGACATACCTAGGTATTTATTGTTTATAGGAACGTGTTTATACAATTTGACAGGATACGAATTAATTATTATTTATAGTATTTCTACACACGTCTTGTAGCTTATAATTTTCACAATTGCATCAAAAAAGCTGTAAACTTTCCACTCAAAATCACTTATAACTTGGTGCGTCGTAGTAAGCTTTGTTTTTATTTGAGCTATGACGTCACATAGCAAATGTCACGTGACCGGCTGTTTTCGCGCGAATGTAAAATTAATGTATTAAAAATGTATTTATTTCTAATAAATAGCGCTTTTTTTGAGAAAAAGATAATTGTAAGAGGTATAAAATGAACCAACATACATTTCTAAGTACTTTCCGAAAATTGTCAAATAGCCAATTAGCCAAGTTTTAGATTTTAATGGAGGAAAGTTTTTTATCCATTACTAGCAAATGCCCGCGACTTCGGTTGCGTGGTTTCAGGTTTTTTGGTTCCCGAGGGAACTCTTTAATTTTCTGGGATAAAAAATAGCCTCTGTGCTATTCCAGACTATAATCTATCTCTGTGCCAAATTTCAGCCAGATCCGTTCTGCCGTTGGGGCGTGATTGAGTAATAAATATCCATCCATACATCCATACATACATCCATCCATCCAAACTTTCGCATTTATAATATTAGTAAAGATGTATAGACTAAACTGTGAAATTGTTCAGTCCAAATTGTAGTCATATAAATTAATTGCCTCATTGTAAAATTAAAATTGAATTCAAGAAGTCGGCTGACAATACTATGTGAGTACACGAACACAGTCACGCACTAATTGCTAAAGAGCATCAAAGATTATTTTGTAGAAGCAGAAGTTATGATTTTGTACAAAACTATCCGGTGTATCTGTCACCGTAAGATTGCAAAGGCCGTTGGATTGTAATCTAACTATCGATATTGTAAACTTTCGACTGATTACAATTTAACGCATTATTTTTCGTTAGATTGTAATCTGTTAGATATATTAACCCGATAAAACCTGCGGCCGGGCACTACCTGGTCATTTATGTCGAACCCTAACCTAACCTACAAGAAAAAGACAAGAAAACGTAAATACAATGAGTATTTCAAAAATTGACACTCGGACCATTGAACGGTTCACAATCCGTCGACAGTTTACAATATCGCTAGTTGGATTACAATCTAACGGTTTTTGCAATCTTACGGTGACATATCGATTGGCTTTAAATTAACGCATATTAAAACGTAAACACCGCAAAATAATTTTGAGCGGTTTTCAAGGTGAAATACTCCTATGAGCGCGTTGGTTAAGTTTTTTTTCATTCCCGCGGGCACTTCTTTATTTTCCGGATAAAAACTAGTCTATAGACTAAATTTTATCAACATCGGTTGTAAAGTTCAACCGATTTTCACGTTCAAGTGAAAAACGACAGACAGACAGACACATTTTCGCATTTATAATATTAGTATAGATTCATGCCGCAACAAAGCAACGGATTGACGTGATTTATTTTGATAGATGTTGATGAACTAAAAAGTGACCAAATCAAAGAGCTCCCTCGATTTTTTAAACCTTAACTTAAAAACTTCAACCATTTCCATTCCCATTTCCATTTATTTCCATTTATTTCCATTTATTTATTTGCTGATTGTAGGTACCACAAAAGAGCTGTTACAATAGTAATATTATAGTTTCGAGCCACAATCTGCCAATCATATGGCGTGCAAAATTATTTCATATACAATATAATACCTACTTAATTAATACAATACTTAATTTTAATTATATGTCGCTATGTCAAAATATTTATTAATATTATGTTATATATTATATGAAATTAAATAAATTGTAAGGGTGATCGTCAAAAAAATTACATTAATAAAATAAACATTACTGAACCAAAAAAACCTGAACCTGAACTGAACCAACGCGAATAAAGTCGTTCAAAAGGAGTTAACTTTAGCCTGTTACGGCTTACAACAGATAGCAGAGATCTAATTTGTAAGTAGTCTGTAATAATCAACTATTACAACCTAAACGCAACGCAAATAAATATTCTTATTCTTAATATCAGTCTCTACATGGCATCGTAAAAAAACGCTGAATTGCTTGGCGGCACGTCATTGCCGGTAGGGTAGTACTCGCAACTAGACACGGCCAGATCAGACCAGAGAAAATTCACAAAATATTATAAATTCCCATCAGGGATCACCAGCGCTCACCACTTCCCCAGGGAGATCGTCAAAATACCTCACCGCTTTACCACGTTGGCGCTTCTACGTAATTTCCTATTCTTTGAGCTAGGAAATCGACTATTAAGTAGGCGGCTGGCGTGCAGCGATTTTGTTCCTATACGTTTTGTATATTTGCACTTCCTATTCAACCATTTCGTGCCTCATTATACGTAATTGATTTGAATATTCCACATTATGCAATTTTTTCACGAAGATTTGACAGGTCTGACTTAAATACCCACTTAAATTGATCTATGGTCAGAAAACTATGCTGAATTAATTTAAGATTTTAGTTTAGCTGTTGTAACTGGGTAACTATCGTAAAGTATAAAATAATTGTTTACACAATAATGTAAACAATTATTTTATACTATATGATTCCCGCGACTTCGTCCGCGTGGTTTTTTTTGATTCTCGCGGGAACTCTTGAATTTTCCGGGATAAAAAGCCTATGTCCTTCCCCGGGATACAACCTATTCCTATACCAAATTTCATCAAAATCGGTTGAAGAGATAATTTTCTTTGATTCCCGCCGGAACTCTTAAATTTTCCGGGATAAAAACTTTCATCTTCAAATTTCATCAAAATCGGTTGAACAGATGGGCCGTGCAAGCGTAGCAGACATACAGACAGACAGACACACTTTCGCATTTATAATATTAGTATGGATTTTTCTATGGTTCACGCCAACTCAATTAGCAGATTAGGTATAATTATTGTCCTTCGGTTTTTTAAGTTTTCGTTTAGCCATTAAATACTAGCTGTAGATAAATAAATTATTAATTTTCAACTATGGACTTACTATAGCTGATGCCCGCGACTACGTCCGCGTGGATTGAGGTTTTTTTGGTTCCCGTGGGAACTCCTTCGTTTTCCGGGATAAAAAGTAGCCTATGTGTTATTCCAGACTATAATCTACCTCTGTGCCAAATTTCATCCAGACTCGTTCAGCCGTTCGGGCGTGATTGAGTAACAAACATCCATCCATACATCCATCCATACATCCATCCATACATTCATCCATATATTCATCCATCCAAACTTTCGCATTTATAATATTTATTTGATACTAGTCAATATTTAATTTTGCTGTAGGTAAATATAATGCGTTTGTTTTTTATTCTTGATTTTTAACATATTTTATGAGTTTAAAAATCAGGAAAATCATACTTCAACAACAACTCATCCCCGGCTTACTACTTAGCACGAGTCTCCACTCTCCTCTCAAAAAGGGTTTGCCCACAGCGCTGGCCAAGTGCGAATTGCCAGACTTCATAATTCACACACCTATATGAAAACATTATATTATAGAACTTTTGGGCCTGCAGGTTTCCTCACGATATTTTCCTTCACCGTCATAATATTAGGTCTAGTGGTTAGCATGATCAACTGCGGCCGAGAAGGTCCCGGGTTAGAGTCCCGGGTCGGGCCATAGCTAGTATTGGGCTTTTCTGACAATAAATTCTCAGTACTAGCCCGGAGTTAGAAAGATGGCGGTGGTTCACGTACCTCGGAAAGCACATTAAGCCGTCGGTCCTGCGCCTGACCTCTCTCTGGTCGTGTCGGATTTTCCGTCCCATCGGGCTATGGGAGTAAAAGAACAGAGAGTGCACCTGTGTATACACTTGTACACTATAATATCTCCCGCGCAGATATCTAATCTCGCTGGAGATAAGCCGCCATGTCCGAAATACGCTTGGGAGGACATTATTATATATTAGGATCTATTTTAATGAATAAAAATAAATGCTCAAAATTATTACTTCATCTTACATTAATACCGAGTACCTCGCATATTATGCTCGACATGCCACAATGAGACAGGTATTATTGTAAGGACAACCTAACTAAATATTATTATGTTTATTGTGATATTTTCTACAATAGTCTCTATAACAGTGACGCTTCAGAAAATCAGCCTACCCTCGGGACCCCACAAATATCTATTCTGCCACCCCCACCTTAAGGTGTGAATACACTGAACAATTAGGTTATAAACTTCTATTGTGTCTGAGTGTGAAATGTAGGAACAAAACACCAAAGGGACTGGATATTTATGACAAAACTGGCTGATGCCCGCGACTCGCGAAGTTTTCGGTACCCGCGGGAACTCTTTAATTTTCCGGGATGAAAAGCCTATGTGTTATACCAGACCAAAGACAATATATAATTAATCTATGACCAGAATATAAAATTAATGTGGATTTTTCTTTTAACCGTAGTGTGTTTCAGCTCTTAAATTAGTCCCGCTTAAATGAGTAGCACACAATATGTGTGTACAAAAACGGCTCGGCACATTCTATTTGGCAGTATTTGTTGAACAACAAAGCCGACCCGGACAATTACCACATAAACTCAAACTCAAAGTATATTTATTCAATTTACTTATTGACACTGTACACTTATTGACATTCCATTACTTATAAAATAAGTTGGTAATAATCAGTTACGGTATCTTAAAACTAAAGCTACGAGGGTTCCAAACGCGCCCTAGTTTGAGAAGAGACCACTACAAACTCAGCCGGGTTTTTTTTCACGTCCTGGAATCGATCCACAACCCGACCAGTATAAGTTAGCAGGTTATTTATCATCTGGCTCGACTAAGCTAAGCCGAGGCTTTTTCCCGAACGTATATCTAAGTAGTTATTATATTCGAATTTATCGCCCGGCTGTGCCGATTAGGGCAGCTTCTGATTAGTTTTTTTCGGCGCGTAACGCTCGTTGGAAGGAAGCGCATGTAGGCGTGCCCTTTGCCACACGCGCAACAACTCAACGAGCGTAGACGCTTTTATCTAACCGACGGGTTCCAGCGAACACGCCGGAATAAACGCGTGTATAATAGCCGCCGCGTAAGTTGTACTATGCGCAGAAACACATTTGGGATGTCAAACGAAGTGCGGTATCAGGTGCGCTACGAGGGGCCATGTTTCCATACGCCTCGCTCCCCGTGCTACGCTCGGCCCTGTAGTATAAGTACCTGCGCAGACGACCACCATTTTGGGTCAACTTACATACAGTCGATTGTTCATTGTACACGCGTTCGGTTTTTTGAAGCACAAATCGTGGGGCGCGTGTAATTGCGTAAGTCGATGCGAGCTTAAAAGTACAGCAAAATACGTTAGTCTGAAACCGTCCTTAATGCCGACCCACATAAATGTGTAGCACAACAAAACCAAGTACACCGAACAAAATATGCGACTCTATGCACACGAAGACAGAATATAACGAAACACACAATCGATTTTTTGTTATATAATATATGTTCGTGACATTAATTTAACATCCCCTGTGGTACAGTGGTGCACACTACGTCTCTGTTGTATGGCAAAAGGTCCTAGTTTTGTCCGGATGAGTACATTTTAGAATTGAAATTTTTTGATCAGCTTCCGTCAGGTCTAGCCTGGATAGGCCTGATTGCGGCTAGATACGAGTAACATGTATTTCCAAGCCTTATTGTCAAGTTTCAGGACTTTCAGGTAGTCATTCATAGAAAATTTTACCTATGAAAGGTTGAAAATTGTACCTTAAGTTGATACACGCAAAATCGATATGGCACGCTCATTAGGAAAAGTGTTGCAAACACCGATAAATAAATAGGAGCACACAAATAGGGTTGCCAGGCGTAAATTTTAAACGCTTTGATAAAAATCCTGTCACAATGTCGCAAGCGCATACCTATGTCCTGAAACGGATTTTCTTATATTCTGCAGATGGTGTCAGGTAAAAAGAACTCTGGATGATAATTAAAGTACTTTTTCTGCGCAAAAATAATGTATTTTCCTACAGCGAGTGAAGCGTAAAGTGAACTGACAAAGTAATAGGGCGGGGGACCTCTAACACCGCGCCTCACTTCGTATTATCATATAGCCTATAATTAATGACAAAAGATAATTAATGATGAATAATAATTAATGATTTATGTATTTCACGTAGGACAACTTGTCCCACTTAGAACATGTTAAGACTCTACCACCGGTTCGGTATAGATAGGTATTCTCAATCCTTTAATAGACAAAAAAGAAAAAAGTACATGTAGAAAAAAGTTTTTTCTTGGTTTATTTGTCCGTAAATTACCTATGCGAGTGCGTATTGCCTATCTAATTGAATTGAAATTTTGTAATATTTCGCACATAGCAATGCCAGTGCATCGCAATCACTTACCATCAGGTGAGATGGCAGTTAAGGGCTACCTTGTAGTTGATAAAAAACGGCTCAAAAAAGGGCAAAATAGAATTAAAAAAAAACACAATTGGCGAGTTAATAAACCCTCTTTTTCCCCATCATTTCGCTTGGAAGTCTTGTCATGTACGGTCCCTAGTATGTTATCGGCATATATATAAAGCAAAATCAGAAATCCTGACAATTGTCTAATAATCCTGACTCGATGACAAATCCAGAAGACGGGTGGCAACCCTACACACACGTGAACGGATGAACAAAAAATAATTGCACACACGCTCAAGATGGAACCAGTGCAGCGTGACGTAGAATAAAAATCATAGACGGATAGCAGAAGGACCCACTGTCGAACGAACCACCGATGTATGTGGAGTGGTTGTGACCCACAAATGGGTTGGTGACGTTGGTGCTAGTGTTGGTGATACAGACAGAGTGATTGCAATATGACGTCTCTAATATACCTCGTGGCCTTGGCGCTGTTGGGCCAATCCAGGGCCGGAGTAGTTGACCTAAGCTGTAGTGATAATGCAACGTGTATAGACAATATGGCGAGGGATTTTGTCAGGAGTATAAGGCAGCAAAAAGCGGTGAAGCTGTTCGATTTGTTCACGATAGAGCCGATAGAGAGTCAGGCGAGATCGAATCAAGGCCCGTTTACGAGATTCTTAACTTCGCACGCGATAAGTTTCGACTGGAATGATTTCACGTTCAGATTCTCCAATCCAGAAGGCAGGAGCGACGCCATGGACTTAGAAATTCTTGAAACCAGATCTGCTAAAGGTTTGTACTAACTTATTAAGCTAAACTAATTTATTTATACAGAAACGGCTACATTTAATGCGGGCATGACCGTTAAACGTAGCCGAAAATAAGCAACTGTTTCGCTAATATTTAGACGGGCCACTAACTTTTCATAAGAAATGAGTCAGCCTTTCTATGAAAAACTGCTTTGGGTAAATGTAACCCAAGATAAACCCTTAATTTAAAAACAACTTACAATATTTTTTTGGGAAATTATAATATCTGTTTATTATAAAATTTTATATTTTTGATAATATTATAAAGTGTCACAAGAGTCACTATGTTTCACTGATCAAAATAAAATCCAGGAACAACTTGTGAGAATAGTTTTCCAATGCTAGATTTAGGTCGCCAAAGAATGTTGGACTCGCATCGATCTAGCAAGATCTAAAATTTAGGGAGGTTGCCGGAATCGTAAAGTTTTTGGAATTCTGCTCGTGAAACTTTCTTTGACAGCACGCTACGAAGTTTGTCAGTTCTACGAAGATTTTTAATTTTAGCCGTAAGAAAGTTGGTGCAGCATATCGTATTCAGTATACAGAGCACATTTGAATTCGGGCTTAGCCATTGCGAGGTGGAAGATATTTACGAGGCGCGATATTCAAATACACATTACTACCTAATAAGTTTTTCTTCTTGGGCTGTAGCCCTGCCCGGCGCCTTTAAGAGCGAGGCCCCAGGCGGTTGCCCTGCTTGCCACTTCCTAAGGCCGCCACTGTATTTGGATTTCAAGCTAACTGCAAATTTTCAGTATTTGTTTCATCCGAGGAAACAGTTTTATTCTAATTGACATCATACTAGAACAGAATACTGACTACACGCCGATCGTAAGCTTAAACCACCAGTTTTAGTGCTATATAGTTACTCTTATCTTATGATCTTTCTTCTTGTAATTACTAGATGATAACCACAATTTCGGGAAGTTTTCAATTTTCCGCGATAAAAAGTAGTTTATGTCCTCACTAGAGATATATAACACTCGTCACTCTAGAGTTAAACCTAAGTCTGTATCGCGTCAAAGTAATATGTACTAACTTAACTTTTCTGTTAGAAAAGCGTGAAGATGAGTGATTTAAGATAACGGAGCATATAATAGCTTATAATTAATACGATCGCGATAAATTAAAAGTAAAAGGTGTAGTACCATCGTGATTGCTACTTTAGAAGCGCATGGCTTATTTACAACTAACTTATAAAATTGGTTGATTTAAATATATAAAAGAACCGGTTGATCTGACTGATCTATAACGCAAAGTTCAAACCACTGGACGGATTGGACTGAAATTTGGCATAGAGAATAGCTAATATTATGACGTAGGCATCCGCTAGGATAGGATTTTTCAAAATTAAATAAGGTAAAATAAGGCTTTGAAATTCGTATGAAAATCGAACCTAACGTGAGCGAAGCCGCAGGTCAAAGCTAGTATGGTTATTAGATCATTAAAGCACTTGTAAAAGTATATTTGAATAAAAAGCATTTTGATTTTGATTTTTGATCTTTATAACAGCGTACAACTTAGTATGATAACTATCGCCATGCGTCACATCGCAGCTAACTCAAACCGTAGAAGTTTGTAAAAGGTTGCAAAAGCAAGAATTCCTATGACACTTTTTCCCAAATTAAAACGTAAAACTTAACTTTATTATATAACTCAAATTATAATTAATGCAAGCTATGCATGCAATGCTACTGAACCATAATAACCCAAAAGCTAGATTGTAGAAGAAAATTAACCCTTAAGATATATTAACGACGTGAAAGATAATTCAATTACCGGTATCCATTTTTGGTGCCAACCAACGATATTTCCTTTTCCCCTCCAATTAATTATTCAGTCTGTTTTAATTTACATTATAATCACCAACTGTAATCAATTAATATTCATAATCGCGTGCATCGGTATGATCATGTTATTAGGGGTGTGTCTTAGGACGCGGTCTCACTAGGTGAAAACACGTAAGTGAATAATTGAGGTTTTTTTAAGCTATTGCATAGCTTCTATCGCGGGCCTTGAGCGTGGAGACCGAATCCAGAAATTCCGTAACGAAAAAAAACCTAACGCTTTGGTTGCTATGACTACTTGTGTTGTTGACTTCAATTTGTTGAAAATAAAAAGACTATTTTTATGAAAAGATGAATTTGGTTGCTATGACTACTTGTGTTGTTGACTTCAAGTTGTTGAAAATATAAAAGCGAAATAATTTTAAAGAATTATGTTTTCAATAACATAATTCAACTTAAAGGTAAGTTGATAAAAAATGCTAGGGTCGCTTAGGGTCGCTTGCACAAGGACATTTAAACTGATTAGTAAAATTTTGTAATGTTGCCCCTTTTTGCCAAATGCACAAAATATTTAACCCTTCACGTAGCCGTTCTTCTCACGTCGATAAGTTTTTCATTTTCTAAGGAGTCGTATGGCGTGACGTTGTGTCGCGTCGCTTTCGTCGCTTACCTAGGATAACGGGTAAGAGTCACATAAACGGCTAGTGAGTCTGCGTCGTTACTATCGTGTTTACTAGCAATTAGAGCGGTATAAAATTAAGTCAGTTCCGCCTTTCCTCATTAGTAGAGTTTTCTTTTAGCGTATTCAGGAGATTCCTACACGTGTTTCTTGCCAAGTATCACTTAAGTACCTTCAAGGCAAGTGTGAATAGGCATCTTCTAGGCAATCGCGTTCGAACCTAGACCTCATCATTGCTTTGCACTAGCATGATAATTGTCATCAAGCGCAAGCCTATCTAACAATTAAAAAAAAACCGGCCAAGTGCGAGTCGGACTCGCGCACCGAGGGTTCCGTACAAACCTGTAGTAAGTTTTAAATTATTAAAAATATTTTTATTTTAAATATTTGAGTTGATTGTATGAAAGGTAAATTGCGGTTTACGATTTATGACGTATTAAAAAAAACTACTTACTAGATCTCGTTCAAACCAATTACATCACATATTTTTTTTAGTTTTATCATTCTCTTATTTTAGAAGTTACAGGGGGGGGGGGGGGGACACATTTTACCACTTTGGAAGTGTCTCTCGCGCAAACTATTCAGTTTAGAAAAAAATGATATTACAAACCGCAATATCATTTTTGAAGACCTATCCTAACACGGGTTAGATGAAAAAAAATTTTTTGAGTTTCAGTTCTAAGTATGGGGAACCCCCAAAATTTATTGTTTTTTTTCTATTTTTGTAAGAAAATCTTAATGCTGTTCACAGAATACATCTACTTACCAAGTTTCAACAGTATAGTTCTTATAGTTTCGGAAAAATGTGGCTGTGACATACGGACGGACAGACAGACAGACAGACAGACAGACAGACAGACATGACGAATCTATAAGGGTTCCGTTTTTGCCAAATTTGGCTACGGAACCCTAAAAATGACAGAGTCTCTCAATAGCGTTGGCATGATTTTATTTGCAGTCTATGTCAAAGGTTTTATTTTAATACATTGTACTTTGAACCTAATGACCAGTCGAATTTTGGTTCTTATAATTCATTTTACACGGTATATTGACCTTAACAACTAACACTTGAGATCGAAATGAGATGTGAATTTTAGTTAATATGAATCCATCGATGTCAATATAAGATAGTTAATTAATAAAGCCCTTTTATAAAAAATACTCTTTGAGAGGTCGTTTACCTTATAGACTTTAACAGAAAGGGTTAGTATAAAATTCGTCTAACCAACGCTGGTTGAGTTCGATTGTAAAAACACGTTAACGTTATAAAAATTATTTCCAAAAAACCGACTTCCAACGCCACTGGCAAGTACAAAATAATTTTGATTTCTACCCACTATGTTAAAGTCGGGCGGGTAAAACAAGGTTAAGCAAAGTTGACGCATCAAACTCGCCCGAGAATTTTTATTTTTAACTTTTTAGTATCAGGGTTGAGGATTTGGAGTCAGAATTTTTTATGGTACCACCTCGAGAGTTTCCTCTAATGACTGATAGAAAAAAAAATTAAATCAGTTTAGAAACCACGGAGATATGCACCGATATGCATTTAAAAAAAAAATACGCGCCGAATTGAGAAACTCCTCCTTTTTTGGAAGTCGGTTAAAAATAAAATGAATCTCAATGACCTCTATAAGAAACTCAAAACTACAGCTAGCGCTGCAAATGAAAACCTTGCGAAATTAATTATAACTTCAAATCAAGTAGGTATCCGTAGGTCTGCGACAGAGGGCAGCCCTGGGCACTCTGTAAAATACACACTCTTTAAAAAAATATATAAAAATCTTTAAAAGTTTAAATTAAAAAAACCGGCCAAGTGCGAGTCGGACTCGCGCACCGAGGGTTCCGTACTCAAGAAGTAGGTATAATTACCTTTGTTAATGAACCGCAAAACTAACTTTGTTTGTAGAGGTTTACTGTTAATATCAAAAAATTACGTTTGTTGTATGGGAGCCCCCCTTTAATATTTACTTTATTGATATTTAATTATTTATTTTGAAAGGTAATATACAAGTTAATATTCTGTGAAAATTTGAACCGTCTACCTGTTACCGTTTTTAATATTGAGCAAAAAAATACGAAAAAAACACGTTTATTGTGTGGGGACCCCCCTTAATATATATATTTTTTTAATTTTTAGTATTTGTTGTTATAGCGGCAACGGAAATACATCATTTGTGAAATTTTCAGCTTTCTAGCTATCACGGTCTATGAGATACAGCCTGGAGACAGACAGACAGACAGACAGACAGACAGCGGAGTCTTAGTAATAGGGTCCCGTTTTTACCCTTTGGGTACGGAACCCTAAAAATGACGCTTACTTTTTGTTCGTAGTACCTGTGGTAGTACCCTATGTTTTTAGGGTTCCGTACCAAAATGGTAAAATGGAACCCTTATGGTGCGACTTTCTCCGTCTGTCTGTCCGTCTGTCCGTCTGTCCGTCCGTCACACTCGATTATTTCAGTAACTACCGAAGCTATCGACATGAAATTTGGAATAGTTGTGTATATTTGTGGCCCAAAGACACTGGAATTAAAAAAAAAAATGGAAATTATTTTTGTTCTTATTTAAAAAGGGGGGAAAATCAGAGGGTTGAAATTTAAAAGTGAGATAACTGTACTGTGTGGGGTATCGGTTTACTTTGTACATTCTAAAACAGATTTTTAATTATTTTTAGTTATGATAGTTTTTGATTTATCGGGGAAAATGTCTAAAAAAATACCGTTCCCCCCCCTTATCTCCGGAGTTTACCAATCGAAAAATTTGAAATAATTATGGTCAATAGGAATTTACGTATATTTTACAGGAAAACTATAGTCAATGCTCTAACTAGCATAGTTTTTTTGATATTAACAATAAACCTCTACAAACAAAGTTAGTCTTGCGGTTCATTAACAAAGGTAATTATTTATTAATAATGGTACGGAACCCTTCGTGCGCGAGTCCGACTCGCACTTGCCCGGTTTTTTTTGATTTTAGTCTGACTTAATGTTTCAACTTTCGAATTCGTTGGTGATAGTACAAAATACTTTCATACTAACCTTATTAGGGCTCAATCTATAAAGGATAAGGGGTGACTAAATTAAATGGGAGAAAGGAGGGGGTGAGTACCAAATGAGCAAATATCAGCATCTCTACATTCATTATTCATAATAGCAAAAACCAATTTATATAGAGACGTGATTTCTGATGAATGTAATAACGAAATGAAAAACTGGACAAGTGCGCGTCAGGACAAGCATATGGGTTCCGCATGAGTATTTGCTAATGACTACGAGGTCGTTATTTCTCAAATTGTAAGTTTTTCCTTATACTTAATAATAACACCTATAATTCTAAAATATCTATTCAATAAGATAGATAGATAAATGCTTTATTGCCACACAAAAAAATAAGAAATAATAAAGTAAACAAGCAAAAAGAAATAACAAGTGCGCAAAGGCGGTCTTATCACTAAAAGCGATCCAGACAACCTTTAATTATAGAAACAAATGCAATGAAGCGGGATAGTACAACAACATTAAAACATAATATAATATAGGTACTACATAAAAGACACGTAATATACTACATAAACAATACATTCTAATAATACATAAACAATTACTCAAATATATACCAGGTACTTGGTAAAGGTATCTCCCCCCCGATGTCATCGAGCCCTAGGGCTCTTTTCTCGGCGACGCCTAGCGCTCGCCCAACCCCCCGGTGACGATGTAGCGGCCAGAGGGCATAAGCAGCATACTCAATCCGAAAAAAAAGGTATCTTTCGAGGCCGTAGACATAATATATTTTTTCTTTTGCATTCACTTTAAAGATATACCTACTTATATAAGTATATCCATTTTTTTCCAAATAAAAATATTGACAATAGCCATATACCAGTGATAAGTTCGATCGATGATTGAAAAGCACTTGTAAAAGTTTATTTGAAGGATAAATGTTAGAATTTCAAATTATTGGGAATTTGACAAACCAAAAACTAATTATACGAAAGGCGAAATGGGCGAAAACACACAAAGCACTTACCATACAGACAAAATGTTAACGTTAAACGTCGACGTCAGACGGGAACGACGTTTGTGGACGACGTGTACGACGCGTTATTAATTAGCCCAACTTCTTAGCTTTGCAATACAGCGAGGCAAAAGCACCAGTGTATTGACCACCATGTCTATAACGATCATTTGGACGGTGTATGTTTTTTGTAAATATTATAAGGGGAAGTCTAGTTTTAATTAATCAATTAAATTCTTTATGTGTTTTTGTTAAATTATACAACAAAAATAAAGGATGCAAAATTATTAAATAAAAGGAATATTCCGTTCAAATCTCATATGTATCTTTGGGTTTATTTTGAAAATTAATTTTGATAGTTAAACGGAGGGATGAATTCAATTCAATTCAAATGTTTTTATTCGAATGAAGTTATTTTTATACAAGTGCTTTTGAATATAAGGGTTCCATACTACAGAATCCTAAAAATGTGAATACTTATACAAATATTATCTAACTAGATACTAAGAAAAAGTGAAGCGGGTGGTATATTTTGCCTCATAAAAGCCCTTTAATATGAGATACGTGGAATCGTGTTTCTAATATACAATTTCGTGTACAAGATTACCTACACGAATAATAAGCAAACAACCTTTATAAAAGTTTATAGGTGTAAAAAAATAAAGGTTTAAAATTTTTATTCTAATAGTCTATCAAATTTTATTATCTATACTGTAATATTACTTATAAATTGCGAAAGTGTGTTTGTTGGTTGGTTTGTCCTTCAATCACGCTACAGCTGAGCATCAGATCGATGTGTTTTTTGCGCATCGGTATAGTTGTGGACGTGGAAAAATTCTATATTTCTATGAAGTTTAAAAAAAAATCCATTTCATGTTAGCCCTTGACTGCGATCTCGCGGCTCGCCTGATGGTAAGTGATAATACAATAAGTTAGCGGGCTAACCTTTTCGAGGTACGGCAATTATATAAAACCCATACCTCTTATTGGTTTCTACAAGGCATGGTACTGGAACGCTAATTCTCTTGGGTTAACTTTGTCGGTAGGGTGGTAACTAGCCACAGACGAAACCTGCCACCAAGCCAGACCAGAAAATCTTATCTTACTCATATTATAAATGCGAAAGTTTGGATGGATGTATGGATGTATGGATGTATGGATGTATGGATGGATGGATGGATGGATGTATGGATGTTTGTTACTCAATCACGCCCCAACGGCTGAACGGATTTGGCTGAAATTTGGCACAGAGATAGATTATAGCCTATGTGCTATTCCAGACAATATTCAGCCGTTGGCGCGTGATTGAGTAACAAACATCCATACATCCATACATCCATCCATCCAAACTTTCGCATTTATAATATTTATTTGATTATTGCAATCTTGTTTGCATATCATAAAGTCAGTTTGTTCGTTGGTTTGTTGGTTTGTCCTTCGGCGCAACGAATCGACGTGATTTTTGGCAAGGGTATAGTGGTACCTGTAGAGGACCTGTAGAGTGACATAGGCTGGTTTTTATCCCGGAAAAATTAAGGAGTTCGGGAAAAGCAAAAAACTTAAAACACGCGGACGAAGTCGCTGGCATCAGCTAGTCCTTTACTATTTTGTAATGTTACACTGACATAATAATATGTTCTCTATGGTCCTCTATGGCTCTCAGGAGTGACAGCGCGATTGGAGGCGCTGGACGGGAGATCGGGGTTAATGTAAAAATGGCTGTACTGTGTCTGTGATATAAAATAAGCAATAAATAATAATGGAGTGCATAACCAGTGTTGACATTTAATAGTACCGAGAATAAAAACTAAAGAAAGTTCCTCAGTTTCAAATATTTCGAATAGTTTCAATATTAACAAATGGTGGTAACCCCCAGAATAGTAGTGTCCTTTGATTCTCCTATCTCCATAGACACAATGTCCAATGTCTCATTTTCAGAACTAAACTGTAGATAGGTAACTAAAACATCCGAATCTGTTCAGGCATTAGGGAGTTATGGTGGAATAAAGAAACTCACATACATACATGAACCCTGAAAACTTTACACTCGTTTTTCGAAAATTTGGAGGTGCGTGCCCGGGGATAGAACCAGCTACCCCGTAAAGGAGGCCCGGTGTCTTCACCAAAAGGCTATCATCGCTTTACTAATCTATTAAAAAATAAAACCAATTTTATGAATTTCGTGAATGAGATTCCAACCTGCGAAGTCTTGCTTACGTGGATATTTTCTCGCTGACCTACGAGACTGAAGACTGGAAGTTTTCAAAATGTTTAACAATTTCAGACAGCTACTCGGTCTCTTTCCATCTATGCTAGAGGGAGAGAGACAAGAGTTGTACGCTTTTTTAAATGTACGATTTTTCCAGGCCAGGTCCCCGCGTTTTATTGTTATACAAGAAGAACGATGTTCTTATTAACTAAACGGATGTAAAGAGATCTTTAATCAACAAACTGTAATGAATTATTCATTTAATTATTGCAATACATGCGATTCGGACGATACCGTGCATACAACAAGTTACAAACACAATAAATAATTAGTCCAGAAAAACTAGACGATGTAACGACGTGATAATTGCATCCGGTCTTTACTTTGATACCTACTTAATATTTGAGGACAAGCTACTTACTTCTCAAATTTCATAAAACTATCAATATAAAAGATCAATCTTAAAAGATTTAGTGAAGATTTTAAAGCAGACAAATTATAAAAGGTAGGTAAACAAATAAAAAATTGAAAGGTAGATCTAAAAAAATGCGCAGACTTAAAAATAAACAATGTTGTGTTATGTATTTGTGTGACGAAATAAAATTTATATTTTAATAACCTTTTGGGTTAAATTTGTGTTTGTGTGTGTGTGTGTTTGATATTAGACAATATTTTACAGCAATGTGTAATAACCAGGGAATTATGATACCGTGAGTTGAAATTTTTTAACCTTTACATTTCTTATCATAATACCCACAGAACAGGGAATCTGTTGATTATATCTAACCCCACTTCATAGAAGAGTAACCCTTTGATCTTTCGCCCTTAAAGGTACTTTAAGATACATGTAATGTAAATAAAGATACTAAAATTTAACGGTATCGTAAAATTTATGACCAATCCTTTTAGCACCTACGCGGGGAGCATTATCTTGGGTGCCCAGGGTATTATCATAATAACGATGGATATTTACGCGTGTCCTAGAATTTATATCGGATTTATCCCTGTATTACTTAGTTTTCCTCGAAGAACTAGTGGTAGATTCAATTGATGATTGAAAAGTACTTGTAAAAGTTTGTTTCAAAGAAAAAACATTAGATTTTTTAAAACTATAGTTACTAAGTACGTCGAATATCACGTCTTTAGACACAATTTTTACCCCATTACAGCATCACTATCGTCGTCAGCCCATCGCGGGCCCACTAAGCACGAGGCACTTCTAAGAAAGAGTAGTTGTGGCCATTGACTACCACGCTAGCCAAGTATGAATTGACAGACGTCTTATAGAACACTAAAAAGACTATAAAAAAACGGCCAAGCACGAGTCGGTCTAGCGCACCGAGGGTTCCGTACAAACCTGTAGGTATATAAGTAAACTAGTAGGGCGCGTGGGTGCGTGGTCCGCTTTAGCGGGTAGTAGACCGCGTGGCCTACTGTCTGCTTACTTGCTCTCCTTCTATCCTAGTTTTTACTGCCTACGTGTTCCGAAGAAAAGAACACACTGCTATGCTAGCGAGCACAGTGGAAGCACCATCGTGCCAAGCGTCCAACAGATGTAAAAAAATTCTCATAAGGATACATAAAACAGAGACCCCCCCCCCCCCTAAGAATCAAAAAGGGCCTTTAAATGTAAAAAAACTTCCCAGACATGCATAAAATCAATATTATACCGCTGACCTTTGGGTGCCATTGAACTTCGCCATCTTGGCTTTCCTAACGGCAAACCGACAATTCTTCCATACAGAAATCAATCTTGTAAAAAAAACCATATCAAAGCCATGCATATTTCCTACTTCCACTCTTCCATCTAGTATACTTTCTGAAATAGACACTTATGAAATTTTGGCCGTGCTCCTCACCCATCTTTCAAACCCTCGATCATCATCGCATGAATATATATTAACTATGGCGCGCGGATGCACGGCCCGCTAAAGCGGACTGCGTATAGTAGACCGCGCGGCCCACTGTCTACTTACTTGCTCTCCTTCTATCCTATTGTTTACTGCCTACGTGTTCTGAAGTAAACAGCACACTGCTATGCTAGCGAGCACAGTGGAAGCGCCAGCGTGCCAAGCGTCCAACAGACGTAAAAAAAATCTCATAAGACAACATAAAACAGAGATCCCCCAAGAATCTAAAAGGGCCTTTAAATGTAAAAAAACTTTCCAGCATGCATACAATCAATATTATACCGCTGACCTTTGGGTGCCATTGAACTTCGCCATCTTGGCTTTCCTAACGGCAAACCGACAATTCTTCCATACAGAACAAATCTTGTAAAAAACCCATATCAAAGTCATGCATATTTCCTACTTCCACTACACATCTAGTACATCTAGTATACTTTCTGAAACAGACACCTATGAAATTTTGGCCGTGCTCCTCACCCATCTTTCAAACCCTCGATCATCATCGCTCTCCTTAAGTATATTTTTTTCTCCCATAAATTACGGAGAGTTCTTCTTTAAAAACAAATTTTGAAAAGGAACCGCATCAAAGTCTTGCATAGTTCAATATTCGCCATACATTTTCTATGGAAAAATAAATTCCGCCATCTTGAATTTTTTTCCTGTTCATCAAGTAGACCTTCATGTCCTGATCATCTTTTGCCAAGAAACCACTCTTCCATCTTCTATACTCTCCGAGATAGACACCGACGAAATTTGTATGGCGGCCATCTTAAATCCGCCATTTTGAAAATTTTTTCAGCTCACTGTCAATTGGATGAAGTTTCGAATGACATTTGGTCGAGCACCCCCCATCTTTCTTCAATGCCCTGGCTGTGCTGTTCACCCGTCTTCGAAATCCTCAATCATCAGCTCTCTCCGTATTTTTCCTCTTAATGAATTTTTCCCCTCTATACGAAATGGTCAGTGAAAAAAATTTTTTTCATACAAAATTGTTCAGGAGAGGCGATCAATCAATGAATCAGCACGAGCAGCTATATATATATTAAAGTTATGATATTTTTATTCCACTTATCTATTTTAATTTCAATTTAATACCTCTACGCATTTATGTGCAAAGGGGTAGTAAGTTAAAAATTATTAATTTTTTTTATTATATTATGAAGTAACTAAAAATTTATGCTTTTCGTAATTTTTCCTTTATCTATGCTATAAGACGTTGCTTCGTACCAAATTTCAAGATTCTGAGTTCACGGGAAGTACCCTGTAGGTCTTGATTGCTTGCGAGTGTCGAAAATGCAGCATAAACGGCCGTATCTTTTGATTGCGTTGGCTTAGAAGTTTTATATTTTCACAGCTCCAAGGGACAGTAGATATGAGTATTTGATATGAATTTCAGCTTGATACTTCCATGCGTTCCTGAGGAAAAGGGTCTTGACACACAGACGGACGGACAACAAGGTGATCCTATAAGGGTTCCGTTTTTTCCTTTTGAGGTACGGAACCCTAAAAGCCCAAATTTTGACGAAATTGTGTAAGTACGTATATTGTACAGATATTTTGCATCCCAGCAAAGGACATATTAGCTTTTTATGCCACAAAATCAAAGAGTTCCCATTTTACTACAACCTAAAGCCACGCGATCGATCTCGCAGACATCATCTAGTTATTAAGGGTTAAAAATGCTTGGTCTGTATGATGCTTACATGGTCCATTTTCAAAAGCAAAATAAAGCAAAGTAGGAATTCCAAGATCTATAAAACTTAAAATATCTATGCGGACGAAGCCGCGGATATCAGCTAGTTTCGCAATATACCTACACTTGAGCATTGATGTAGGCACGTGTACACATAGCAAGGTCTTTTTCATTAAGCTATACCTAGAACTTGGGCTTGTTAAAGCACAGAATAGGTAATAGTACAGTTCGAAACGACATTCTATCCAACCAATTTGATTCACGTTTTGGCTGAAAAGGAGACACTTCCATGAAATATCCAGTACTTGATTTATGCCTTCAAAGAGGGAACTCGAGTTTGAGGCACCTTTTGTGAGACCGATACCTGGTAGCCTGAAAGGTAGGTACTATTAAGTAGGTTTTCTGGAGTTTTTTTTTATCCACTACAAGTTAGCCCTTGACTGCGATCTCACCTGATGGTAAGTGATGATGCAGTCTAAGATGGTAGCGGGCTAACCTGTTAGGGGCATGACAGTTATATTAAACCCATACTCCTATTCGGTTTCTAGACGGCATTGTACCGGAACGCTAAATCGCTTGGCTGCACGTCTTTGCCGGTAGGGTGGCAACTAGCCACGGCAGAAGCCTCCCACCAGGCCAGACCAGGGAAAATACAGAAATTATACATTCCCAAATTGACCCTCCCAGGGATCGAACCCGGGGCCTCCGCACGTTAAGACAACAGCGTTACACACTGCGCCACGGAAGTCGTCAAAAAGTGCCAGTAGTGAGCCTTTACCGAATTAATGGCCATGCCTCTGACAAATATGAAACAGTTATGAGTAAAATGAAACAGAAATTATTCCGAAATGTTCCTACCAAAGTATTAGAGTGGGCCAATACTCCAATGGCCAATGTGCATGTGATATTACCATAGCGTAAGAATAAAATATAATAAGAAAGACTCAAAATAAATGCGAAGAACAAATACCCACTTCCCATCCAAAGAAGCGAGGCATTTTCCCTAATGTGTTGTTAAATCGGCTACACTGACCGTAATGCAAAATACTGGCCGTAAAAATAACTCGTAAATTCACGAAGACAGTTATTAGCGATATAAACTAGGCATTGTAGTAAAATGTAGCCTCCCAGTTTTTAGGATTCCGTAGTCAACAAGGAACCCTTATAGTGTCGCCATGTCTGTTCTTCTGTCCGCTAAGGTCTAAGGTCTAAGGTAAATATCTTAATACTAGAAAGCAGTAATTTGGGTATCATATTATTAATTATGCCGACAAAGTGGTATTTTTTAAATTTAAAAAAAAAGGTAAGTCTGAATAGTCCAAGCTGGGAGCTAGAACCTAGAGACATGAAGCAATTAAAAAAAAAAACGCAACCCGACGTAGATACTAGATCTTTAATCTGTGCGCGCTATATTTAATAATTTGTTTGCGTTTTTCTTATAAAATATTAATTAATATGAGTGGTTTAAGTGATTTGGAATAATCAAATTAAATCAAAAATTAGGTTCTTTATACATGTGAGAAAAAAATCACGCTGTTAATACCCGCCACAAATCTCGAAATAAGTATGGACGTGAGAAACCATTTTCTAGTGAGTACCTAGTACCTACCTACTCGAGTTTTACTTCAAATTTTCTCTTAAATGTATTGAAAAATATTATGTGATACGCAGGCGAGGTTTTAAAAAACTCGTGACGATGGTTGACATGGGTCAAATCGTATCTAAAGGTAAAGATCACAAACTACGTGTTGTGTATACTAAAATATATAACCTATACAACCTATACAACTACGATTTAAATTCAGGGATCAAGTGGGTTGTGGGAGTGCGAATATTTGTAGTCGAGTGTCACACAGTGGACATATCCGGTTATTTTCTATAAAGTCGAATCGAGTTAATTAGACCAGGAGCGGCTAAAGATAAATTCATCTTCATTCTCGGTTATCCGTGTCCTTAGGTATTTCGCTTGATTTATGGCTAAGTCCTGACGACGCCCTCTACTATTTTATTTACGATCCTAGCCCAGCTGGATAGCGGGCTATAATATTTGGCGCTATAAATTAGATATTAAACCACTGCACGCTGTGATTTCAATAGGTTTTGCTTGAAAGAATTTTCCAGCGCAAACTTTCATAATTAAGTGAAAATTCTTGTGGTTACACGCTGGGGTTCCATAGGGTTATGTGTGTATGAAGAAAATTTAGAAAAATTTAGAAAACATGGTGAGGAAACTGGCCTGCCTGAGAGCTCTTAAAAATGTTCTCAAAGGCACAGATTAAAATATAACTAATAGTTTCTTCGCAATCCAAGGTATGTGTGTCTAGTACAGGCCGCCTAGATACAGTGGCTCCCTGAGACTAATTTGTTCTCTTTCGTCTTTTAACTGTATATCAATTTTATTGCATTTTCAGTCGGCTACTAGATATTATCTCTTCTATGGATATGCAAGACCCCAAGCTACAATGAGTTACGCCAGTAAAAGTTACGCTAACTATCGCCTCAAGTTATACAGTGAACAGATTACCTTAACATCAGAGACAAATTCGAGAAACCCCCGACAGCGCAATTTTGTCAATCTACTTGTCACTTCCAATCACCACAACCGCAAGGGGTATCATTGCTTTGAACTTCAGGTCAAACTGGAATGCGAAAACATTACCAGAGTGTATGAGAGGGCGATAACTCCAAGTTTGACCTTGAATCGAATTAGGTACCTACTGTCAAGTACGCTGAAATAGGGTTGAACCATAGCGGATAGCGGATACCTATCTGAGGCCCAATTGCCTAAGCAAATCGTAATCACTTATTACTCGAACTGTTTAAGGAGTACTATACATGCTTATTGACGTGCAGGCATCTATGAACTCCTTATACAGGTCGAATTATCGGTTTGACAAACGATTAGGAATACGATTTCCTTACACAATCGGGGGGCAGGTACCTGTCCGAATAATGGAATGTTATAACCCTACACTCAATTTAGGAGTCCTGTCACTTGAAATAAATAAATTATTATCAGGGTCAGTTCAGATCTGTCCAGCCAGCGTTTCCTTCCTTGTTGTCTTCTATTTATACTTAAAAAGCGCTTACGAAAGTCAGGTCGGTATGGTATCGGTGTCTGCTTCGAATGAAGAAGCGTTTCTTTATTCAGTGATATCAATAAAGTGCGCGAGCATTTTCCGCCTATAACTACCTCGTTGCTCGTGTTCGACTGCGGCCTACGAGGTCCCCAGCCATAATGAAGTATTGGGTTTTCTGACTAGAAATTCTCATTAATAACCCGGAGTTAGGAAGTTGGCGGTGTTCCACCCCCGTTCTTAGGAGAGTACGTCAAGCCGTCGGTCATTAAAGCCCACCAACCCGCATTGGAGCAGCGTGGTGGGTCTAAGTTCTAATTCCCTCTCTCCTATGAGAGTGAAGGGCTGTGCCAAGCAGTGGGACGTCAGTGGGCTGTAGTGGTGGATGACATTTCTAAACTTTTAAAATGAATGTTTTTTCTTTTCCAGACGATTCGGATGTGGAACCGAAGAATTCTAAAATCACAGAAGACGAGGAAGTCATCGATGATAAGTCCGGTCAGAACGTGCATGTTAAGCCTATTAAAATTAAGCCCATTAGTAAGTCTTAACAGTTTTATAAACCCTTAGGTCATCAGACCACAGCTTTTTATTCAAATTAACTCCAAAAGCTAAAGCCTTTTAAAAATCCATACTACCATCCATATACCTACTAATATTATAAATGCAAAAGTGTGGTTGTCTGTCTGCCTGCTGCGCATTCACGGCCCATCTTTTCCACCGATTTTGATGAAATTTGGTACAAGGGTAGGTTGTATCCCGGGGAAGGACATAGGCTATTTGGATCCCGTAAAAGTAAGGGGTTAATTTAAAAAACTTAATTCACGCGGACGAATTAGCGAGCATCAACTAGTAGGTATTCAAATTAACAAAGTGAATTTACAAAAAACATCCACACACCGTTGATAAAATGAGTAATGAAGACAAAACATAAACTATTAATTAATAAAGCTGTTCACTTGAATGGCGATAAAAGTCTGATAGTTTATAAAGGCCTCAACAGACAAAAAGAGTGACTGAAGCGAAGTGCGACTGTACAAAATGTCTAACATGACTTCTAAAGTTACATAAGAGTGTATTCAGAATGCAATACGTACAATTAGTGAAGTTTGATTCCAAAAAAGCGTTTCTGTAAAATTTAATTAACTCAATGTTAAATGAAAACCGAATATTTATAAAACGAATTTGAACGAACTCAGAGAAGACTCCTTGCCGTTATATCATGTAGTAGAATGTCTTTTATCTATTTAGTTTCACGTAAAAGACATTTGACCCTATACCTGACCCTTTGACTCGTACTTACCTTTTTTGTCAGTAGTAGTAGTGTTGTTTTTGCCCTTTTTATAACCACTACAACCAGCCTCTTGCTATCAACTGTTGTAGTGATGTAGTTGTAGCGTATGGTGATGGATAGTGTTTTTTAAAGGCAAACTATAAAAATATGTAATACAAATACTAGGTCATTTATTTAGAAAGCAACATAGGAACACATTAGGTATATTAAATTAATTGCAATGTAACAATATAACAACCATATAGATCCATAACCACTCGCAACCAAGGTAAAGATATAGGTCTACTTTCTTGACACGTGCTATTCAAGGCAAATCTGAGCATCGAATGGTTAGAGACCCTGAAGTTGCTATCATGTAATATTATAAACAATATTATGACGTCACGTCATTAAACATAGCTGCCACATGAACGAAAACTCCGCGTGACGACTGCTTTGCCGCCTCACAGGTAGGTACAGCTTCATCAGTAGTCATCGAGAGGCGCTAACACAATTACTAGCAGTATTTTACGTTGGAGAAACTATAAGAAGTATAAATATTATAGATATTTACGCGTTCACTGAGATATTAACGACGGAGTCAAGCGTCACCTCTCTACCGTACCGCTATGTGTTTGTCCAAGCCTTTCAATTTAGGAGCTTTTGTTCTCCAGTGAATGGAAGAACACTGGCGTATTTCAAGATGAACTCTTATTGAGAGCATTATTTTCTTAAGCCGGCCCTATTTATTTTCTTTTACGCCCCACCATACTTTATTTATCATCATCTTACAGTGATTTAATATTAGGAGAATGCGCAAACTTCAGACATTGTTATCAACTTATTGTTTACTTAGTTTTGTTTTATCGTCGTCGTTGTCTTAACCTATAGACGCCCATTGCGGGACAAAGACGTCTCCTGCATAGATCTCGATAAAACACACGACAGAATCTTGTGCGTGATTGAGTAAGTCATAAGTCATAAATATTTATTCAATTTAGGTAGGTAAACTACACATATAGACGTCCAGTAACATAAAAATATGATGGTGATAATCAGTTACGGTATCTTGAAACTAATGCTACTAGAGTTCCAAACGCGCCCTGGTCTAAGAAGAGCCCACAACAAACTCAGCTGGGCTTTTTTTTTATTATCACCATCTCACAAATCATCTTAAATAAGGAAGTATCAGAGCCATTTGATCAAATTATAACCAAGCTTTCTTGTCAGTAACAAACATCCATCCATCCAAACTTTCGCATTTATAACTTACTAGCTGATGCCCGCGACTTCGTCCGCGTGGATTGAGAATTTTTTGGTTCCCGCGGTAACTCTTTAATTTTCTGCCTATGTGCCTATGTGCTATTCCAGACTATAATCTATCTCTGTGCCAAATTTCAGCCAGATTCGTTCAGCCGTTGGGGCGTGATTGAGTAACAAAGATCCATACATCCATCCATCCATCCATACATCCATCCAAACTTTCGCATTTATAATATTAGTAAGAAGTAAGATAAGATAAGAAAAAAAAGAGTGAGAATATATTATATTTGATATTAATAACCATAATAATTAAAATAGAAAATTAACAATATTTGTTAGATCAGTTATAAGTAGCATGGATTATGCATGATATTGTGACAAATTTTCACGCGGTTCGGATACCTCTGTCTTGTCCTATGTCTAAACTCTAAACAAGTAACTTGTTTACGAGACAGTCCGCCTTAGATTTACCTTTCGTTTTACCCTCAAATTATTATAATATATTAGCTCACTTATTTCCGGGACTTGTTATCAACATGTTTGTTTTCGTATGTTTGGGAATAGCTCATGATGTTATAGGATGGAAAATATTACGTTATTAAACAGTTCCCGAAACTTCGTCCGCGTGAATATAGGTTTTTTGACTCCCGCGGGAGCTTTAATTATAAAATATAGCCTATGTGTTTATTCAGTAATCTCAGCAAAATCAGTTCAATCATAACTATGGTAATCGAGCTGGAGTTACAAAGATCCAAACTTACACATTATCCAAAACTTGTATCTGTATAGTATTTCTGGACACACAAGTATAATATGACATTTTAACAACCTCCTGGCCCAGTGGTGAGCGCTGTTATAGTCTTATAGCGGCAGGTCTGGGGTTCGATTCCCGGCAGGGTCAATTTGGGAATTTATAAGTTCTGTATTTTCTCTGGTCTGTTCTAGTGGGAGGCTTCGGCCGTGTCTAGTTACTACCCTACCGGGAAAGACGTACCGCCAAGCTATTTAACGTTCCGGTATGATGCCGTGTAGAAACCGATTATAGGTATCTTTTTAGTATAACTGCCGTACCCCTAATAAGTTATCCCGCTACCATCTTAGAATGCATCATCACTTACTATCAGGTGAGATCGCAGTCAAGGGCTAACTTGTAGTATTATTTTATGTGGTTGTGATTTATCATGGAACAAGTCATCGGCCAGCCAACTGCGTGAAAAATAATAAAAGATTTTCCATTACTTGTTTTTCAAAAATAAATTTATTACTCCACACTCCACTGAATAATAATCCCAATGGATGGTAAATACTCATTTTTTGATAGTCCTTAGATTGTAAATTTACAACGTGCCGTAAAATTCTATCATCATAATTTTTCCCTAATACAGAATTTGGGTATTTTCGTGAAAAAGGACATTGCCCAAACTGGGCTAAATTTATTTGCAAACCAGCGGATATAAAATTTTGATTTAAATATCACACAGGGGTAAGAATCTGAGAATAAATAAAAATTAACATAGGTGAGTATAACAAATATAGGCAAAATTGACGCATCAGACTAGCCCGATTTCAACATAGTGGGTAGAAATCAAAAATGTATGTGCACATAGCACATACATTAAAAAAAAAAAAAAAGAAATACGCGCCGAATGGAGAACGTCCTTCTTTTATGGAAGTCTGTTAAAAATACTTAAAAATTTTAAGTTAAAAACCGACATTATATTTGAGCACAATTTTGAATTTGCCTTTCAATAAACTACATTTTCAATTTATTGATGTCTACTACCTTACGACGTTTTGTACCCTCAATCAGTGCGTTACGAGGTCGAAACAGCCTCGTTTCTAATTATTTTATATCTTTTAATATAAAAGTCAGATCTTCAAACGCTGCCAGTTGAATATACTTTATTTTATTACATAACAGTTTATTAGAAATAAAAACTTATATATTTATTGGTAAAGGCTTAAATTCAGCTTTTATAAGATAAGTCTTACGGGGCAAGATAGGCCCCGTAACGCACCGTAAGGTGGTTTACTTTCGGGTCATTAAAACCCCGTATAACGCACCAGGTGGAAGTTTTAAAAATTCATAGCCGCAGCGAAGGTGTTAAGACGTTATATTTTAATCATCTAGTATGTTTATAGTATCGAAATTTATACTCCGTAATACTCGTATGGAAAAAAGAGAAAAAGAAGAATGAAACATGTTAAGATAGTGTTATCTGTACAGAAATTAAGATTTTTATTTGTCGTTCAGCAAATAAAAATAGCACGAAAACTGAATGATCTTATTAATATTCTGCGCAAGATACTGTCAACAGCTAATAAATCTGAAGGATTTACATAATTATCCGTTACAAAATAGCCTATTTAATAGCGGCAACTCAATGATGGCCAATAAATTGTGATAGAAATAAGCAAGAAATATAAATTTTTATGACGTGATCTTTACGATCTGATTTATGGGATTGGCAATTTGAATAACAAAGCATCAAACAAGTACCTATTATTTCCATGCAAAACATTTGTACGAGGGTGATCATTCCGTTGATGTTAATCTCCTTCTACTACAATAGATTGGACTCATTTGGATTTTTGCTTTTCTAACTGTTATCGTACTATTCTGGCTAAAAAAATCTGATGAGTTCCAAGGTCCTTCCACATACGACTCGAATAAGAGTCCTATTTCAACTCTTAGATTATTATCAGTGATGTTGGTGACCATATAATGCGGAACCGACGACGGCTTAACGTGCTTTCCGAGGCACTGAGGAGACGAAAAGGCCAATTTTGGTCACCCATCCACTGACTTGGGTCAACGTTGCTGAACAATCGCAATTGACTGATATGCGTTGCCACTCGTCCCTCAACAGACTGTTCATCAGATCATCGTAAAATTTGCTTGAGACTTACTCGATAATATAACCTTTGTACAGTTAGAACCTTGAATCGCGATTTTAAAAAAAACCGTTTGTCAAAGAATGCATCCGTGCATTGATGTAGAATTTTAGTATGCATCGGCGAGTTAAATTCCTATCAATCAGTATTGCATTACCTGATTGAAGAGATGATGACAATGACTGGGTCTCAGTTTTTCCCATAGCTACCTAATGTCCAATATCTTTGGTAATATAATGCTCGATAGAACTAGTCAAAGGCGTGGGAAATTGGCAAATTCCTGGTAAAATCGATACGAAGACGTTTCTATTTTCGTTTGGTCGTTTGAAACGGTTTCCATACCCTATTTTTCCATTTCATAGAATAATAGGAATGTTATAAATAGAACATTCTTTTATATAAAAATTCTATGTACTATTTATGGTTAGCTATGCAAATATAATTATGCGAATATATTTAACTGCCTCGTTGGTCTAGCGGTTAGCGTAGTTGACTGCGGATCATGAGGTCCTGGGTTCGATTCCCGGTCGGGCATAAAAATTGTTAGGTATTGGGTTTTTCAATTAAGAAATTCTCAGTGTCAGCCCGGAGTTGGAAGTTGGCGGTGTTTCACCCCCGTGCCTCGGAGAGCACGTTATGCCGTCGGTCCCGGTCATTATCCCTAACATGATTAATAGTCGTTAAAGTCCGCCAACCCGCATTAGAGCAGCGTGGTGGGTCTAAGCTCAAATTCCCTCTCTCCTATGAGGATGGAGGCCTGTGCCCAGCAGTGGGACGTTAATAGGCTCTTGTGGTGGTGGATGCGAATATTTGAAATCCATGTCATTTAAAAAGACTTCATTCTAGACATTCAAAAAGTCTTAGTATAAAAAAATATTACGTTTTATAAAATTAATTACTGAACCTACTCTTTTGATAGGACCTTCGATCTCCAGTTGAGTTTGATATTTAATATAATTTAATGGTGAAATAAAAAACAACCGGCCAAGTGCGAGTCGAACTCACGCACCGAGGGTTCCGTACAAACTGTGACGTGGTAGGCCATCTACGATGTGGTGGCCGGCCCTTTCTTCTTCTTCTTCTTTCTCTGGGCTTTTCCGCACTTAAGCACAGGTGCCCGTTGTGCGTGAGACCAACCGGCCGGCCCTTGTAGCTGTAAAAAAATCAAGCTTTTAAGCCAACGCAATCAAAAGATACAGTTACCTACAACCTTGGTTTAAAAATTTTTTTTTTGTTTTATTATACATTTTTGTATATCTCCAAGGGACCGTAGACCTGAGTATTTGATATGAATTTCAGCTTGATACCTCCATGCGTTCCTGAGAAAAAGGGTCTTGACACCCAGACGGACGGGACAACAAAGTGATCCTATAAGGGTTCCGTTTTTCCCTTTTGAGGTACGGAACCCTAAAAACAACGTGGCGCCCAATATACTGGCGCTATTGCCCCACTGGATAATAAGCTAAACAAGGTTAAAAGTGCTCTTAGGTCACGTGAGACGTGGATCAGTTGACATTAACTCTGTGGTGTGGAAACCTCCACAATGTGTGTGCAAAGGTGTGTGAAGTCTGTCAATAAATCGCACTTGACTAGCACGGCTACAGATAAAAATAATAGTCGGTCGACTATGGCCCAACCCTTCTCATTAGGAGGAGACCTAATGAGACTGTGGTGTACTTTAGAGGGCCGTCGATAAATTTAAGATATTGATGGTGAAATTTTTTTTTATATAGTCGTATTTTATTATTAGTTATTTCTTGTAAGTGTTACATACCTGAATAAAGATTCCTTTCTTTCTAAAATAAGTAGGTAAATAATTGTACATTTAACTGCATTTTTCCAAAACTAATAGCAATATATATTATAGGTACATACCTTATTTAATATTCACTAGCTGATTGAGAGGATTTAGGTTTTTGTTTCCCGCGGGAACTCTTTAATTTTCCAGGATAAAAAGTAGCCATATGTTAGTCCAGACTATAATATAATAGAAGTTTTCCGTGATAAAAACTGGCCATGTTCAAGACTATATTGTTGAAGAATAACAATGATTAACAGAAAAATAATAATTTCATTACAGAAAGAAGGGGATCGAAACGCAAAGTGATGCAAGCAGTCGTGCCAATGCTTGTTGGCATGAAGTCAGCCGGAATCGCCATTTTCGGTCTGATGATGGTCTCCGTCATCACGATCAAGGCTTTCATGGCCAGCAAGATGGCGCTCTTGGTTACTGTGGGTATGGCTGTGAAGAAATTGTACGAGAGTTACGGCAATGGGTGAGATTTATATATTTTTTTTCTTTATATAATATCATTTTAAGGCATGCATTCGTATGTAGTCAAAATACCACGGACACAACAAAGCATTTTGCTTCCTCTAAAACATACTAGGGACTGGGCAGAACAATACGTCAGCTCGATTTATCCGCTGGGGCGAATAACGTTTTGTCCTGTCATGCCAGCAAATACTCGTAACTTCATAATTTTTAGTCTGACTGAATAAAACTAGTACTGTATACAGGATCCATATCCTGTACCAGTTTTCTTTTTTTGTTCTATCTCAATTTAATGTATTTTTTGAAGATTTCCCATATTAATACATATTCAGCTAGCCTTGCAGAATTTATTTCTTTTTTTGACCTTTTGTTATCTAATAAATGAGATTCCATTTAATTTATACCACCGCGTTCAGTGGTTTCATTATGTAAATCACCTTCGGTAGACCGAAATAGATTTGTATTAAAATTATTCACTCTTAATTTAATTCTAGTCCCAGCCCATTCCCAAAGTCAAGATGTTGTATTTGTGAATATAAATTCAGTAATTGGACAATTTTGGTTGGAAATTCGAAGCTAGTCGAAACCTTTTTGTATAATTTTGGTTGTCATTGTTGTAAAATGATATTATGATTCGCAAGAAAGGTTTATTCGTAGCGTATATTTTGAAGCTTTGTTTTCTTTGCTGTTGATTATTTTATTTTTATTAATGAGTTGTGTTCTGAGGTCCTAGTGTGAACTTTCAAGTTAACGTGAGTTTAAATAACGTGACATGAGCGTTGACGTTTTGTTATTTAATGAAATAATATAAGGTGTCCATAGTTTGGAAGATTAACGTAACTCGGTTGTCACGACAATAACTATTAACCATAACGTGAAAGCTTACACTATGATCATTAATATCAGTAGCTGAAAGCTATCGTGGTTTAATATCATATTTTTATTGATTTGAAAAGTAAGTAACTTCAATTGAATTTCCGTTATTAAATTGATGAAACTTGGAACATTTAAGTGGTTATTATGTCTTAAATACGAAATTCAAAACACGAAAATCCTACCTTTCAGCTATTGACTTTCGCTTAAATTGATAACGATGTAAACTTTTTGAATGACGATTCTTAATTACATAGTGGATATAGAATAAAACTACATTACTTTCATTAATTTTATGTACTGAACGAATAATATTCAAGCGTCTCTATAACGTTTCTTTATAAAGCATCTACTTCCTAATATATTCATTAGGCAAGCCCATCCATGCACAACTAAAGAAAGTTTAAAAGAATTAAATAAACATAACCAAGTACGGCCAATGTTAATTTATTTCTAACGTGTCGTGGTAAAAGTCTTTACAATTTCTAACTAATCATCCGAATTAAAATCGGAAAACGTTAGGGAAACGCAAGAAAAGTTTACATCGATATCTGGTCTATGGAATGTTAATAAGTTACTCGCATGACTGTACTGACTTTTTTTAATGTACTATTTACCGACACGCACTAAAACGATGTACATACATATGCAATTTACAAGATTTCACCGGACTCTGACGTGACTGTACTAATGCGCGCTGGAATTTAGAAACAAAGAATTGGAGAAAATTCTATCTGTAGCTTTATTACGGATTCGAAAGATATCATGCTGATAATTAATTTTATATCACGATTCTGATAAATTATTTATTGTTTTCTCTTTCTTCTCATTTTTACTTTATATGACTCAATTCTTTAGTGATTAATGGAAACTCTTACTTTTTTATACATACCATTAATTATAGTCAAAATTTTTAAATCACTTTACTTTACGACACATTAACATGCTATTTTGTGCAAAAAGTAAAAACAAATGGTATATGCAACGAATCATTATGGCGAGGAAATAAGATTTCTTGACGAAACTACCAAAGAACTGGACACTATACTGAAGATCGACTGAGATTAAAGGACTGGTAAGACTGACAGAAAAGAATGTTGACAATCTGGCGACCTGTTTAAAATGTAATGTTTATTTGCATTCCAGCGCTGGATTGCAAAACCATCCGTATCTTTACTCACAATATCCGATCGATTTTCCAAGCGCCACGTCGCACGCATACTCCGGCATAAACGGAGTGAGTCAACAGTTTGCGTCTCCAGAGTTGTACAGCCCTACAGCGCTGGGCTCACACTCCCAACAACATGAGCAGATCCAACAAAGTGATGCTAGTGCTCAGCAGTCGCAACAGGCACCCACGCAACTCCTCGTAAACGCAACACGAGCAGCGGAAAGGTGGGATGGTAAGTCAAAACTGTTCAAAATATTTGAACCAGTCGTCGACACGATCAGGAGCTTTGTTGATCCAATCACCAACGTCTTTTACGACGCAATGCCGACCTTCAGAGGTCTCAGTTCTGATGTCTCAACAGCCAAGAGCGTAGATCAAGAAGTCGAGGAAAAGAAAAGACCAAGGGAAATTTTGATACCTCAACCAAGAAATATTGCTCAAAGAAAAATGTCATACAGAAAAACACCAAGACACAGACCAAAAAAGTATGTTGAATTAAATTTAAACTTAGATAGGCTGAAACATAATAAAGATTATTTAGAGTATATAAAAACAAAAAAGTACCAATACAACTATCCACATACATTTTACTATCCCCGTATCAAATATTTTGTTAACCCTAACACTTTTTCTCCTGTACCTAACAATAACAGACTTATGCCATATAGAAAACCAATTTTGAGACGAAATATTTTAGTTAATAGCAACAATGTAACCGAAACGACTACTACTAATATCTTGCCATTAGAACCAACTGATTGGAAGCCGATTATCGTTTATGACGGAACAAATTCTAGTCCGAAACGAAGTAAAATTCGCAAACATCGAAAGAAAAACATGGGAAAACTTCGTAGAAAGAGAATAATGAAAAAACGAAAAAGGGTAAAAAGAAGCATGGATTCGTTTTCAAATTTGAATTTAGCTCCAAGCAAACATTCTTATAATAAAATCTCTGAAAACGCAGTGGTTTCAAGTAGAGGATTGTTTGATTTTTCTGAATACTTTACTAATCCTTTTGAATATTTATTAAAAAATATAGAAAAAAACATCGACAATTACGCGGGTAAAATAGTGCAAGACTCATTTTTAAAGTCTTCTTTGAAGTCCAAAAATCCTCCAAAATATTACACAATTGCCTATAATATACTAATGTTTTATTTAGATGCAATGGATGGCTTAATGGCTGTCCAGGAAGCAATTACAGATTATATAAATGACGATGATGGAAAAACAAAACGAAAAAGAAAAATTAAGAAAAAAAATAAAAATAAAAATCTGTCACAATCAAAGGTTCAGAGTAATGAAACGATTCCTCCAGAGTAAAAACGTGTACTAATGATTTGAAAATAATAAAGTAGTTAGTAAATTGAATAAGAAATCATTGCATTTATTATGGTGGCGGGTGGTTTATTACACTTTTTAATTATAATATGAGATAATATTATCATTTAAACGTGTAGTTGTTTTGGGTGTTTTGTAAATATCAATTGAAATGCTAAAGGGTTGTAAGTTTCTTAGGAACGATTCCATACTTGTTTTATTTCTGAAATTAGTCATAAAGTATGGAAAGCTCGCCGCCTACACACCAGGGATTAACGAGATCGGATGAAAGGTTTCGACGTGTCACTATCACATAGTTGGTGCCAATCAAATAATCGTCTCTGAACTGAGGTGCGAGTGCTACTCGTAGTTTGCGCAGTTCTCATACAATCTGTTGGAGTCAACGTCCATACTACGCGCGACAATATGCTATTGCGACGCGTCTTGCAGCCAACTTTAGACACGACTCTTTAAATGGCGCCAGCTATACGTTCAGACTTCAGTGGCTTTGAAAGCCGATCGTCCGTCGTCTGAATTGAAATTGAATTATGGATCCCTTAAAAGCAGTCTAGAGTTTCACATTCCACGTTAAGTGCAATAGATAATGACTGTGAACAAAAGATGAATGTGGAGTTCAAGTGATGTCTGTGTAGATTAAGACATTGAATGGTGCATTAACCGTGGTGTGTAGAACTCTAGACCGTTGACTGTGAGATCAAAATTAATTATTATTGCCATTCGTTATCCCGCTGTGTACGCATGAATAACTCTATCAATTTTATTTCTCAAATATGATAGAAAGTTATTGAGTTCCCCACACAACTAGATTATGAGCTGATTTTTCAATCATCAAATATTTTTTAAATGAAGTATAAATTTCACATGTAGACTTTTGTTTTGTTATAAAGTCAAGCTTTTAGCAGCGTAGTTATTATCAAAATACGCTGCCTAAGCAATAATAAGTATGCATATCAACAGACATAAATTCCCCATAATTGGCGATTGAAAAATCAGCCCTAATTGTAAGTCATTTAAATTGATATTTGCATTGTTTTAATATGTAATAACAAATATTGTATTACGCAGGATACCGGAGACGTCCAATGTTCTATGGAACCTCGCGCGCTACTTCAGATTCCTATTCGGCCTACCAGAGACGCCGCTAAGCGCCCAATCCATGAACATGCCCATGTATAGCCTGCCCCAAATGCAGGACATGCAAGGCATGCAAGGCATGCAGGCCATGCAGGATATGCAGAGCCAAATGTTCAACCCAACAATGGGTATGCCAACGGCTCAGTAACAAAATTGGACATTTGTAAAGGATCAAGTGGCGTCATATAGATCAAATGCTAAATGTCAGATTACCACGCACCGTGTACTTGATCCACTTGGTTTTGATGCGTGGTGGTCTGACATTTAGCAGTATTATACGCAGACGCAGTGTTTTAAGTTTCTGGACTGAACTTAAAATTCTAATTCTTGTCCGCCTTAACATCTTGATCGTCCAGAAAATTTAAAACATTGCGATCATCTGCTGGTAATTGTTTTAAGACTGATTCTAAATTATTTAGTTTTCTAGTCTAATTCTGAGGTATTATAAGGGCGAGCCCGTCGACTTTATTTATAAAATAGTAAAGAGTATAATTTATTTAGAGTATTAAGTATGTTGTTAAGGCTTATTTATTCAGCACTACGTGGAATAAAAAAAATTATAAAGAAACTGGGTCTGGTTTTATTTATTTAAATGTTATCCGGCTAATGTAATAAAACTTTATGTTAACTTCTGCCTTACCTTTTATAATAGGCTTTGTTTTTGCTGTGTTTTATTTTAATTCCCTTAATACTACTTTTCTTATTATTATAGACAAAGATTACTTAGAGTATGAAAAAATTATGTAGCCTTATTATAATATAATATTTATTATAGATTATTTCTTTGGAGCATTTTGCGAACAAAATAACACCGAGTTTGTGATCAGCCTGAGATGAAATGAACTAATTTCGGAAAGTAAAATATATTCTCATAGACATCATTATACTCTGCATGTAGACGCATTAGGCGCGTGATATACACTAGAGTGCGACGGGCGCAGACGAGGTGCGGGTGAGGTGCAGGCGTGGCGCGGGCGCGCCGCGCTTCTGACATATTTCATACAAAATGCAAAACGCAGGACGCCAGGTATACAAAAGCGACGAGGCGCGGACGCCGCTTTCATAGTTCCAAGGCCACACCGCCGCCACAACGCCTCTCGTATAATTATTATATCATGCGCCTGGTCTGGCCTGGTGGGAGGCTTCGGCCGTGGCTAGTTACCCCCCTACCGGCAGAGACGTGCCGCCAAGCGATTTAGCGTTCCGGTACGATGACGTGTAGAAACTGAATAGGGGTATGGGTTTAATATAACTGCCATGCCCCTAACAGGTTAGCCCGCTACCATCTTAGACTGCATCGTCACTTACCATCAGGTGAGATCGCAGTCAAGGGCTAACTTGTAGTGGATTAAAAAAAAAAAAATAGAGGACTAACGAATGCCCGCGACTTCGTCTGCGTGGTTTGAGGTCTTTTGGTTCCCGCGGGAACTCCTTAATTTTCGGGGATAAAAAGCCTATTTGCTATTCCAGACTATAATCTATCTCAGTGCCAAATTTCAGCCAGATCCGTTCAGCCGTTGGGGCGTGATTGAGTAACAAACATCCATCCATACATCCATCAAAACTTTCGCATTTATAATATTAGTAAGAAGTAAGACAAGATGGCAGAAAATGAAATATACTCCTTGCAAGGGATTAAAGCAGAGCAGATAAACTAAAAAAATATACTCAGCAGTGTTTTTAGCCAATTTTGTTGTGAATGCCGTTTTTCCCTATCAGTAAATTTTTTTTTTTAATGGTTTAAATCTTATACTATCTTCATTATCCAAAAATAACCAAGATTCGGATATTGGTATCATATGACTAAATTAGCTGCAAATGTGCTAATATACTAAGTATAATAAAATATATTTTAACTCCTTGCAAGGAATGTATCACACGAGCATTTCCTGTCACCCTGCATGCCTACAAGACTCAGAGAGTTCCACTAAGCTTCTGGTGAAGGACACCAGAGTGCGAGGAAGTTAGTAAGGCGAGAGAACATGCAGGTTTCCTCACGATGTTTACCTCCTTTACCGCCTAAGCAATTGATTCCTGTTTAATTTCTTAAAACACACAACTCCGAAAAGTTAGAGGTGCATGCTCGGGGATCGGACCCCCGACGACCCCAATAGTAAAAGTCTAGCCCGACTTGAGATGGATGACTTTGTATGGGGCCGCGTAGCGCAGTACACCGGCTTGCCGCGTCGCTTAATTGGGCCTAGATCTTCTAAGGCCTAGCTCCATACAAAGTCATACAAAGTGCATCTCAACTGGGGCTAGACTTAAAGGCTTAAAAACTCACTGAAATCGCAGCGGTCGGCAGCACACCGCTAGTAGTTTGCTCATCGTCGCTTTGGTGCTTTGACCGGACGCAAGACGCACGACCCTTTCTAGCCATTCAAACGATACTGTACATTATATTAATCGAAATAAAGTATAAAATGCTTTGAAGCTAAAACGGCTTGGCGCTGCCCGGTCGTGCCGTGCCATTTCAGTGTGTTTTGAGCCTTAGTCGCCTGTCATACTAATGTTATAAATGCAAAAGTTTGGATGGATGGATGTATGGATGGATGGATGGATGGATGTTTGTTACTCGATCACGCCAGAACGGCTGAACGGATCTGGATGAAATCACAGAGATAGATTATTGTTTGGAATAACACATAGGCTACTTTTTATCCCGGAAAATTAAAGAGTTCCCGCGGGAACCAAAAACCTCCATCCACGCGGACGAAGTCACGGACATCAGCTAGTTTACAAATAAAACAACAAAATTGGTTTCAGAAGTCTTTTAATCAGGTATAAGATAAAAGGTTTTCCTCCGTATCACGTATTGCGCTTGCCAATTCTTCTTCGCGCGTCGTAGTAGTCAACCGATTCGACAGGCTTCCAGTCGGCTCGAGAATCGATGAACAACTCGTATTTGAGGTTGTTTTTCTGTTTGTTGTTTTTTAATAATTTAAAAAATATTATAATTTAAAAAAAACAATGTTTTCCTGAAGGAGGCAGCTGTGGTTGGTTTGACAGGGTCTCTGGTGCAGTGATAACCGTATCTTATAAATGGGAGTGCCTAGGTTCCATTTCCATGTATAGTAAGTACCTAACATTACAGCAAAGGGCCGCTTACATTAGCGATATCAATCGATGAGTGATATGGCAGTCAATGAAGCCACTTCTTTTTCGTTAGCTGTACTTTTGCGTACTGATCATCCGATTAAGTTGAAACTTAGTACAGCTGTTGTTCAGACTTGCGGTATGGATTATAAAACGTGAACGTACTAATTCAGACACTGTCTCATGCGGCATGCCTTCAGCTGGTTGAACATGCTTAAGTAGTAGACTCATGCCTAGGGTTACGAAAATATAAATATGCCATGCTACCTTCTAATATACAGGGGTTACATTACGATGACCTGCATTTTTTTAAATTTAAGGTAGAGATAATATATATATATATATATACATTTTGTATGTTATGTCATAAATAATAGAAGTTTTGAAGTTATGGCCATTACAAAATTTCCCACAAAAATCGTAATGAATTAAAACGCAAGGACACTACGCACTCGGTGCGCATTGTTCGAACAGGTACGTACCTACTACCTATCACAAGGACGCGCGCACTTAGACATTGAAATTGCAGTGACGCGGGGGTGTCCACGCATTATGGTATTTTAGAGGAAATATAATATAAAAAAACTAGAAAATAAAAATGTTTACTTTATTTTGCACTGGGAAGAGACTGACCCCCAAGACACGGGCCATCCTAGTTTGGGAGTCCAGGGTAATTTTAAGAAATTATGTAATATGGTTTTTGGAACAAAATAAAGATTTATCTTATCTTATCTTATCTTATTTCATTGACCGATTATATTATTATTGATTCTGAAATTATTGCAGATGACCAAAAATTTACCCTGTAGTTAAGAATATCGGAGATTGATTCTCGGGGACTTCTATCTTTGTCAGTTATGTGCATTCTAAAAAAATTATTATCACTTGTTATGCACAATCCTATGAAGGAAAGCATTGTAAGGAAAACAGTATGCCTGAGAATTCTTCATATCGTTCTTAAAGGTGTGGGAAGTCTGACAGTCCTCACTTTGCCTGGAATGGACTAAAACAAATCCGTAGTGGTTAAGGCTTGTGATTGATTCGTTCAAGGGTTGTAAAATGATGATGATGATGGATTTAGTATAGGCAAGCAATGCTAGATGTGCCAATCCATTCGGCATCGAGAAGTACCTACGAGTAAGAATTTGGTAACAAAGAGATTCCTAGATCCGATTTCTCATGATACTTACAAAATTGAATCTTATTGAAATGTTTCGTAGCAATAAACGCCTTTAGCTTCACGGATAATATGTCGCAATAATATGACAATTCAATACCAAAATCCCAAACGACAATAATATGTAAGTGCAGCGAACTGAGAAAATTGAATTTATTTGGGGAAACTCTCGAAATATTTCAGAGTCGAATATAGCAGCTGTTCAGCAGCTGTTCAGCATTCTTATTTTCATTGATATGATAGCGCGGTTGTAAAGCTTCTATCTATGATACACTAGCTTTTTGTCACGGGATTTAGATGGTTTTAACAAAAGACCTCAATTTACATAGCCGGCCAGGTCAAACAAAGAATGTGGACTTATTTTACTAACGCCATCTAGTCTGAAAAGCAGGACAGCGCTATGGCGGGGACAAGGACAAGTTTATACAGGTGAGGGGCACGCCCTATAAGTCGGACCCCCAACTTTTTTCTATGAAAGGGCCCATCTGGTACCTACCTATTATTGGTTTTAACCATCCTAGATACTTCAAAATACCATTGATCTCGTATATCTTCAGAAAACTTATTTCGTCAGAAAAAATTGCCTCCGCTGACCAAAATGAATTTTAGATTTCTTTACATAAATTCTTGTGATCACTCTCTCACGGGTTATATTTACTAAGCTTCAAATTTATATAAAATAAAATTTATCCTTTTTTCAATAAATCCTACTCTGGTTTTTTTATGAGCAAACAAAAGGGTTACGTTCAAAAATAATATTTAGTCTACTTCTAGCAGCTGAGTAAATGAATAAAAACGTTTTTGCTTGCAAACATCTTAAGGTATGTTTGGATAAAATTTATTAATATTAATTTCGAAAAAAATACATTTTAATTACTATATTTTGTCTTATTAAATTCGATATTTACCCAGTTATGTTGACTAATAAAATACTAAAATTAGTCTGGAGATTATTAGAGAGCCTTCACACACAACGACATTTTCACGTCCAGTTATTAAGACGCGTTAGACTAGCAATAAATGCGATACAGTCGCAACTTGATTCTCTTGTCATCCTTACTAATAATAAAAAGATGAATTACTCTTTCACGCAACAATTACTGAACCGATTTGACTGATAATGTAGATAGCTTACCTGAAAACACAGGCTACATTTTTAACGCGGATAATTCGAAAGTTCCGGCTGAAACTATGACTGAATTCCAAGCAGACGAAGCCACCGATATCTCCCAGTGCATTAATGAAGCCAGCAGATCTTATACACAAGTTATTCAAACTTTGTGACCATTACAAATATCTCTGATTGGTTGACACAAACATCATCATGATATTATCATTCTGCCCACGTCAATAATTGTAGAGCCCGTCCCTAGTAAATTCCCTGTCATTAGCCTTCGTCATTCAGTCACTTCCCCCTCTATTCATCTTCAGTCCATCGTGCCAGTTTCAGAAGTGACCTAAGAACACACATAAGACAGAAATGTCTTTTCGGCCATAGCCTCTATGACAAGCATGACCTGACTAGTTCAGAAAATGGAATAGATAAAGGCAGTGTAAGAATCACAACTTTCATGATAGCCCTCTTGTATAAGGATTTCATAATAACCTAGAGCTTATTGGAACGCGGTAATGAAGTCATGCAAAGCTATTATTCTGTAATCAGGATAATATAAAATCAAAATAAAAGAATTAGTGAATGTTCCATTTAATCCACAATAAATACCCATTAGTATATTAATGCCAATAAATTAATAAATTAATATTATTATTATAACAATTCAAGCGAAAAGCTTGTACATTATGTAAATGCTACCAGCTACTATACAAGTTAGTAAAGTATAGGTTTAAAAATAAAATAAATAAATTATTTACAATCTTTACCGAATCGTTAATGATAGAGTTAACAATAAACTAAGTTTGACTATTTGGCCCCTACACACTTTACGACACGTGATATTGATAAGACCGCCTATACACTTCGCGGTTAATAAGCATTCTCGATTACTACTGAATCTAACCCGTTTTAGCTTCTTAGTAAATTCTATGGCGTATTCATAGCTAGAAGGTGAAAACTTTCCAATTTTGTATTTTGCCACCTTCTTATAAACCCACTTAACTATGATCTTGAAAAATAATAAATAACGAAAATATTGCGTACAAAAATGGTCGTCATTGTAATGACATGAATGTCACAAAATGTTACTGTATGTGATGATTAGGTATAATTAATACGGATTTGGTATAATGCATTTGTAAGCGTTTTAACGCGTTACGCTTCGCAAAAACGTGGCAGGCAACCGTATAGTGTATAAGCGGTCTTAGATTTTTTTAAATTAGTGACTTAACTATTTATTTTAGTTTATTGTTAACTTTATCATATCAGCAGTTTGTTAGTTGAGGTTAAACCCGTAGGGTTCGCCAATCTCCGTCAGGTCCCATTCACCAATATGATTTAGTCCTTTTTGATGATAGCCTGAAAAGTATTCGAAAAATAAGTTCTTTATGGTTAACTTCACATGTAAAATGTGGGTAATTCAGTTATAGATAAACGATCTCCAAACTAAACTATAATGACTGAACTCCGCAGGGAGTATTTTAAAAGGGGCATAGGTATATTTTGATGTTTTATTTTAGTTTAGTTCTGAGATAGTGTAGAACAGAATTATCTCAGGATGGAGTAGCCGTACGATCAAGTAAAGACGGATGAAAACTTGGTAGGAGGTTTTCTACAACCTTAAAGGCACGTGTTAACTTGATAATACACAAGTTTATAAAAGCTGCTTGAGTAATAAAAATGGTTACTAAGCAATTTTATTTCAACTTTTTTGACGACCTCCGTAGCGCAGTGTTGATCGCTGTTGCCCTAACGTGGGAGGGCCTAGGTTCGATCCCCGGCAGGGTTAATTTGGGAATTTATAATTTCTGAATTTTCTCTGGTCTGGCCTGGTGGGAGACTTCGGCCGTGGCTAGTTAACCACCCTACCGGCAAAGATGTACTGCCAAGTGATTTAGCGTTCCGGTACGATGCCGTATAGAAACCGATTAGGGGATGGATTTAATATATTATGCGCTATACCCCTAACAGATTAGCCCGGTACCATCTTAGACTGCATCATCACTTACCATCAGATGAGGTAGTCAAGGGCTAACTTGTAGGTATAGTTGATTTAAAAAAAACTTAGAATAACGAATAACATTATATGTAGTCCCTCTGCTTTGTATTTCTGGTTGCTGTGGGTCGTAACCTCTTTCCATTAGTATAATCATAATCATAATATAATGGTCGGGATTTTCTAGGAAAATTAAAATTTTAAGGGGGGAAAACCGGGCAAATTAGATCGACCGATCAGTCAGGTTGCTTTACTATACCTAGCAATACCTCCCTGACGCAGTGATGAGCGCTGTTGTCTTATAAGTAGGAGGTCCCGGGTTCGATCCCCGGTATGGTCAATTCGGGATATATAATTTCTACCGCCGTGGCTACTTACCACCCTACCGGCAAAGACGTGTACTACTAAGCGATTTAGCGTTTCAATACAATGCCGTTTGCCGATTGGGGGTAATATAACTGCCATACCCCCAACATATAAGCCAGATACCATTTTAGATTGCATCTTGACTTATTGTCAGTCTATAGGATAACTTGTAGTGGCACAAAATAATGAATAGATGTTACAGTTTTGATTTTAAGTACAATAATATCATGAAATCATTAGCTATCGTTGACTTGTTGAGCCAAACAAATAGCCTTCCTCTGCACCAAAGTAGATTAGAAATGATTATTAAACGCGTTATGTTCCTAATAATATTTCTAACGTACTTCAATACAACGAAGGTTTACTTGCCAAATTCGTCAGTTCTTTACAAAACATTTCATGAACAAGTAAATAAATAACGTGTGGGAGACAGGCGTGATACCAAAAGGTGCGAAGTTCAATAAAAGTTAGCAGACAAAGATTTTCAGTAAGTTAGTACTGATGTACAGTGCCAAGTTTACAAGAAATAAATTTAGGTAGAATACCAACATATCAAGCTAAACTTTTTGGGGAATTTTCATTGACTTACCAATAAATCGATGGGAATTTGGAATAAGATTCAATACCTACATACTTTTAAGACCCTAGTGTTACTTTTTATGTTATAAATTAACGTGTCATCACCAACGACCTCATAGACGGGCACATTTACATAGACGGGCCCTGTTAAACAAAGAATGTGGACCTATTTTACTAACGCCATCTGGTCTGCAAAGCGGGACAGCGCTATGGCGGAGACAAGGACAGGGCTATACAGGTTAGGAGCGTGCTCTAAAGGTTGGACGCCCAGTTTTTTTCTATGAAAGGGCCCATCTAGTTCCTACATATAAATCGATGGTCATCACAGTAACGTAAATCTGTTAAATATTATGCGTAAAGTTTTCAAATATCGATGTTTACCCGTTACATTAGGTATAAAAAAAATTTGAATTAAAAAAGTAAAACTATTAAAAAAAAAATACATCTACTTACAGCAGCTTCAGTTCAACCTATTTTGAATTAGTGTGGCAGAGCATACTTGGGTACGTTGATTAGTAACTATTTAGTCAGTATTCTGTGATAATGGTAGGCTTTGACGAGTATATTGCAAAAATCTAAATTGATAAGCGTGTACGGAAAACAACAGAAAAAATTTGCAATAAAAATCTAGGTCCAGTTGAATGTCGGTTCAGATGGTACTATTATGATTAAAGTAAGAATTGTGCTTGCTGATACTTTAGGATTTGCAAAGTTTTATCTCAATCGATTCCTAAATCGCTTTTACGTGATTGAACTGGTTAAACAAATCCAATGATAGAAATAAATAAGTACACAAACGTTTTAAAATACTTAGCACCAGTTATCGTTCTGGAATAAACTCCTATAACTTTATGCCTTATCATTTCGTTTAATTTCGTGGTAATCGTCGAGTGGTTTAAAGCAATTTATTATTATACTTGTTGTAGCAGTGAAGAAAAAGATCTGAGGAATCCGAAAGCTAAGGATAAGAACATAGATTAAGAATGAGAACTTGAGTGAGAATCAATTATTTATGAAATGAAAAACAGAAAGTCTGTGACATTGATATTTAATATTTATGCATTTTGTACTCCAAAAAATATTATCGTATGATACTGATTGGTAAAGAAATAAATAATTCTAAAAACTTACAGATAAAAGATACTAGTTATTATTTATTTGAATCTTAAATAAATAGCCTCATCTCTTTTTTATTAATGTAATAAAAAAGAGTAATAACACTTAATTTTTAATTAAATCATATTTCTTTACCATAAAAATTCATAGCAAAAAGCTGACACTGGTGTTCATGAATCATGCAACTTGCCTTTTTACATGAAGAATTTTTCGTTCAGTTATGCATTTAAAAAGCCTACGACTATAAATTAGTCGCTTAGTCGAAAAATTCGTCGTGAGTTAAGGCTCTTTAAACATACTTATTGGCTTAGAACTAGAGCGCTTATTGGGCAAAGTATTATACTTTAAAAAAAAAAACAACGTATTTAGAACCTCTTTCTTTTTTTGTCGCTATCGCTGAGTGGATGTCATATCGTGTGTATAGAATATAGGCCTTAACATAGGTACTAAAATTCTACATCAATGGCCTTCATAGGTTAAAACGCGCTCAAAAAATTGTACTTAATTTCAAAATTATATTGATATTGGTGGAACGTATGTTCAGATTCTTAGGTTGTTTTTAGTGGACTAAATTTGAAAATCTTAAATGAAAATAAAATAAAGCTATAAATTGAAGGGGTCCCAATGTATTTTCGTTTTCTTTTGATAAATAAGAATGTTGTCGTCCTGTCTAATTAAATCTCTTAAAGAACATCCGGGCAAATAAATTGTATGCGAAAGGAAGTTACATTAAAAGTTAAAATACAGTAGGATAGTATGTACTGTGACTGTCACTAAAACATTACGTGAAAACGCACGTATTTATGAGGACCACAGACTTTTTAACCACCACACAAAATTGATCCCTTGTGTGTTTTCAGTTTAATTTTATTAATACATACAACATGGAAAAGGCTTAACCATATACAGCGAAAGTAGGAGTAAAGTATTGACCAAAAAAAAAAGATACGCGCCGAATTGAGAACCTCCTCCTTTCTTCGAAGTCGTTTAAAAATGATAGTAACTATTATACTTTGACCAAATAGTCACCCAGATCTTATTAGATACGTACATGCAAAGACAACTCACACTTAGCTTAGCATGCGGATCCATGCAAAATTCCATGCATGCATTAGTCGGTCACCTGAGGAGAGAACAGCTTCTTGAGTCCGATGATCGTTGCCAGCAGGAGTGCGATCTTGGAGACAAGGAGGGCCTTTCCTACCATCAGGTAGAGACCCTTGAAGGTTAATGCCCCCAGCAGACCCAACTTCATGGCGGCGGCTGCTAGGAACGGTCCCATGTTTTTGTTCCTTCCTCTACCACTTTCAATGGCTTTGTGGGCTTTCATTGATACACCTGAAAAAGGAAAAAGGGTTGTTTAGCCTATTTATGCCATACTTATAATCCTAATAAAAAAAGTATTGCAAAGGACAGATTCCCTTTGTACATTTTATAATATTTATATGCTACGAACAGGCTACGAAGTAAACATTTGAAAGACCTTTATTTGGCGCTTTTATAAAATCATTCCATGTGAAAGAACCCTCGAGGCACGAGTCTGTTGTATTTATTTTATTCATAACGGTAGGTAGATATTTTTTTAATATGAAACTTCTTTTCAGGCTTTTAAAGAATGAGATAATATTATTCTTTCATCTTTAGACCTACCATGCTTTATATAATAATGACGAAATAACAAAATTATATTTGGAAAAAAAAAATCTAAGTAAGATAGGAAGATGTCGGTATGTTCATCGGTGAAGATTATTTTACAAGAGATTTTACTCCTATTTGCTCAGAAATTGCTTCATTACTTTAAAATTAAACCGGGCAAGTGCGAGTCGGACTCGCGTACGAAGGGTTCCGTACCATTATTAATAAATAATTACCTTTGTTAATGAACCGCAAGACTAACTGTTTGTAGAGGTTTATTGTTAATATCAAAAAAACTATGCTAGTTAGAGCATTGGCTATAGTTTTCCTGTAAAATATACGTAAATTCCTATTGACCATAATTATTTCAAATTTTTCGATTGGTAAACTCCGGAGATAAGGGGGGGGGAACGGTATTTTTTTAAACATTTTCCCCGATAAATCAAAAACTATCATAACTAAAAATAATTAAAAATCTGTTTTAGAATGTACAAAGTAAACCCTTTCATATGATACCCCACACAGTACAGTTATCTCACTTTTAAATTTCAACCCTCAGATTTTCCCCCCTTTTTAAATAAGAACAAAAATAATTTCCAATTTTTTTTAATTCCAGTGTCTTTGGGCCACTAATATACACAACTATTCCAAATTTCATGTCGATAGCTTCGGTAGTTATTGAAATAATCGAGTGTGATGGACGGACAGACGGACAGACGGACAGACGGACAGACAGACGGAGAAAGTCGCACCATAAGGGTTCCATTTTGCCATTTTGGTACGGAACCCTAAAAACAATACGCACATTGTTTCTTTTTGGTAATACTAAAAGAAGTGAGCTAAGGAGATTCAACGACATCTATTGGCAATGTAGAAACTATTAAAAGTTTCCCCGAAATTTATTTTCCTGTCTTCCGAGATAAAAAACAGCTTATGATGCTCATATAATTTTTCAGGAGCTCAACCATACCTACCCAGGAACGAATAAATCACGAAAAAGTTTTGTATTTGTATATAACTGAGGCCCATCCTTTCAACCGATTTTGATGTTTGGTATAGTGATAGATTGCATCCCGGGGACATAGGCTACTTTTTATCCCGGAAAATTAAAGAGTTCCCGAGAGAATAGAAAAGCTAAATTCACGCGGGCGAAGTTGCGGTTATCTTTATAAGGATTCATCCTAATGATATTTTAATAGTTTATAGTTCCAAAGTGATCCGTCACTAATGGTCAAAGTAAATAGCTCAGGCTTATCTTACTTCAGATAACTTTAAGTTGGTATCCGCATTAGGTTCGATAACAACCTTGAATATATCTACTTCTATGAAGATTAATGTGGGATTTACGTACTTTTCAAGTAAAGTAGTCTTGGGTTCATGCCCAGATAAGTATTTCACAAGAAATCTGCAATGTTCTATATGAAACTAGTTTTTCCCGCGGCTTCACTCATGCTAAGTTAGATTTTGATTTGTAAATTTTACACCCAATTTTTCAATTTTACCCTTTCAGGGGTTGAATTTTCAAAAATCCCTTCAGGGAATGCCTACGTGATGATAGTCCGATCTGTTCAGTGGTTAGAACTCTCTGTTGATCTAGATCAGTCCAGCCACATTTTCCTTTTATGATATGATACTAGCTGTAGCCCGCGACTTCGTCCGCGTGGTTTTTTTTATTCCCGCGGGAACTCCATAATTTTCCGAGATAAAAAGTAGCCTATGTTACTCTCAGGTCATCAACCCATGAACGAAATCGGTACCGACTCGTAGTCACACCAGTGTGACAAACAGGATTTTTTTCTCGTTTGTCACACCACTGATTCACGTTGGTCCGTTGCTCTTTTGCGGCGTGATTTAACAACAACAACAACAAACAAACAAACACACTTTTGGATTGGTAGCATTAGTATTTAGATAAACTTGTATCATGTGCGATTGGGATAAAAGTTTTTCCCCCTAAAGAAGCGTGACGTTTTACCAATGCTCCTGTAAATAATATAATAATACTATAAAAAATATAAGCTTCCATCAATATTTTATTAATGCGGTTTTAATTAAACAAAGCGAAATTACCTACGTTAAATTTTATTCATTTTGCTGTTGAAATTTTAGCAGGCGACGATTATTAAATTAAAAACGTGCGCTGCACAGTAGAGTAGGTACCTACCGCAGTTTTCAAAATAATGAATTCCATACAAATTGTTTCATTACACGTGTATCCTACCTACCTGCTACAACCGCACTATCTCTGCAATGCATTCCTCATTACTTACTAACGTACTAGTAGATGATGCACGGTACGGTTTTTCTTTAATTTTCGCGGTAACTCTTTTGTTCGTCTCCAGGATGCAAGCTAACTTTTTACGTAATTTTATCAAAATCGATTAATATTACTAGTTTTTAACCACCACTTCGGCCGCGTGGATTGTGTAACTGATGATGTAGTCTAAGATGGTCGTCGGCTAACCTGTTAGGCGCATGGCAGTTATATTAAACCCATACCCCTAATCGGTTTCCACACGGCATCGTACCGGAACGCCCAATCGCTTGGCGGCAAGTTTTTGCCGGTAGGATGGTAACTAACGGCTGAAGCTTTCCACCAGGCCAGACTGGAGAAAATTCAGAAACTATAATTTCCCAAAGTGACTTTTCCGGGGATCGAACCTGGGACCTCTCACGTTAAAACGGACCGACTTCCCACGTTAAAACAGCGCTACATAATATTATTATCTTGTACTGCAGTGATCGAAGGACTACCATTATTAATGAACCGAATCTAATTACTTAGTAATGACACTCTTCCATAGGCACAATATTTCACGTTGACAAATTGTCTTGGAAGAAAACGGAATTCATTAGGAAAAACAGGTTGAAGATAAATGGCCTACAAATTTTGTTATTATTACAAAATTCAAGGCCTTATTGAAAATGAATTTTGCTGGACTCGTGCTGATTTTACAAAATAATAAATTAACTTGATGGTGAAAACAAAAAACAACTTAAGTGGTGTTAACTAATATCATCACGAGACTTTTACTGTCGATATTTTGGAGTTTACCTCCATAAGAATCGATTTTCATATATAGGTAAGCCTGGGGTATAAAAATTTATGGGGAGTAAAATTAAATTCTACGTTACTCCGAGTAATTATAGGGCTAGTTTATATCCTTGCCAATAACACAGTTCACACTTTAGGAATGTGGAGTAAGTTTTTTTTTTTTTTTTTTTTTTTTTTTTTTTTTTTTTTTTTTTTTTTTTTTTTTTTTTTTTTTTTTTTTTTTTTTTGCACTAGCTCCGCTAACGTAATTAGCGCCTATGTTATACTGATTCTCATTCATACCAGTTCTCGCATATATTCTTCTCGCACTTTCATTCTTCATACTTGATCTTTCTTACATTCGTCTCCTTACTGTCTTTATGGGTGGGATTCCCATTTACTATATTCTTCTAATCTATTTTAATTTATTTATTTCTTCTTATGTAGGGAAAATAATTATCAGGTCTTATTTTTATTCTTATTTCTCTTCCTTCTTATTCTAATACATGTATTTATTACTAAATCTTATTTCTACTGTATTACATTTGTACGTTTATTTATACAACTTTTATACTATATTTTTTGTTATTCTACTGGTAGCTACTATTTTGTTCCTATTTGTACATTCTTTTCTATGCTTACATCTAAATATAACAATATTTTATGAAACATAGTTTTATTTATCTGTTTTGTTTCGTGCTATTACAATGTTTGCTACTGTTTCACAGAAATCAAGAAGCTTCTGTCTATTTTTGCTGCTCATTACTTCCCCTACACTTTCCCTGGTAAGCTTTACATCCAGCTTCTGTTCTACATTAAACCTCTCAGTGATGTGTACAGGACAATCAAGGACGATATGTGGGATAGACTCCTCTGCATCAGGATCGCAGATGCACGATGGGCTCTCCTTACACTTGAAGCGATTCAAGTATTCGGAGAACCCACCGTGCCCCGTCATAATCTGCGTAAGCACGCCTGCTGGCTGCACCTGCCTTACAATACGGAATGCGGTTATGGCGTTGGGAAAAAACATCTTCGTCACCGAGGCAGCCTTGCCCGACACATATCTCCGATTCCACTCATCAAGTGATCCCTTACGGATCTGGCGCCTGATGAATGAAATCGGACACTGGTCGTAGTCCGGCTTTCTCCGCAACGATAATGCTGCCTCCTTCGCCAACTCGTCCGCGCGCTCGTTCCCCGGCAAGCCCGCGTGGGCTTTGACCCAGAATAGAGACACAGCTTTATTTTGGTTCAAAGCTTGAGTCAAATTGGCTCGCGCGCGAACCGCCAAGGGATGGAGCGCGCCATGATTTGCCAGCGTCTGCAATGCAGACATTGAGTCGCTGTACAAACCATAGCTCGTCTCTCTGCGTTTGAGGATTACGTCCGTCGCTCTACAAATGGCCAGGAGTTCTGCTTGGTAGACTGTGCAGTACGCGGCGAGGCTAAGTTTGAGGTTCTGGATTTCACCTTCATTATCCCATAAGGATAATGCGGCTCCAACCTTCCCCTCAATCTTGCTGCCGTCAGTGAAGATTCGCACTGTCTGCACATTGTTTGTATCCACCTGCTGCTGGTCCGCCAAGCACATGAACTCCAGGTGCATTTGCATTGCCGGGTGAGGGGCTTCCGCGAATCCAGCCATACCCTCTATCTCCCTGTCTCCCGGCACGAACTGGGACAACCCTCTCCTCGCTTCATACAGGGCGGCTGCCTCCTGTATGCGGAGGTCTAGAGGAAGTATTCCAGAGAGCAACAGTGCGGAATTGAGAGAGACAGTACGGTAGGACTTGCAGAGTTTCTGGACGAATCCTCGTTGAACGGAGCCCAACCTCTTCCGTATCCCTAGCTTTTTCGTAGCGGGAGACCAGGCGCCAGCTGCGTACGTGACTATCGGTTCTATAGTGGCGGTGTAAATTGTGTGGATTACCTCCCTGTTTAACCCCCAACTGACCTTGGCCGCTCGAGACAGCTGCTTGTATATTTCGGCGGCTCGCTTACAGATGTTCGTTGCATGGTCGTTGAAGGTTAGCTTTTCATCTATGGTCAATCCCAGCAGCTTCATGTTCTTGACCAGACCAATGTTGACCCCAGCCATGCTCAGCGCTGGAGTGTCATATTTAAGCTTGTTGGTTATTAACATCGCACATGTTTTGTGCGGTGCGAAGCGCAACTTATTTCGGACACCCCAGCTCTGAACATGGGCGAGGGCTGCATTGGCAATTCTAGTGACTTCGCTTGCCGTGTCACCATCCACCGCCAGCACAATGTCATCCGCAAACGCCTGAACAAAGTTGCCGTTCCCTTCCAGCTCCTTCAGCAGTGGATCCAAGAGTAAATTCCACAGAATGGGACCGCCAATTGACCCTTGGACACAGCCTTTGTTCGTCTCTCGTGTGCATTCTTCCCCGGCATATCTCACCCTCACTTTTCTGCTGTCGAGGTAGCTGTCCAGTAGCCTCCTGATGTTCACCGGGCACTGTTCCTCAGCCAGTCTGACTTTGATTGCTGGCCACCACGCGCTATCAAAAGCGCCCTCTATATCCAATGACACCAGAACAATTAGCTTCTTCAGCCTCAACTTGTCTTGTACGTGCTTCATTAGTGTATATAGGGCGTCTTCGGTGCTCTTCTGGGGCATAAAGCCAAACTGACGAGTACTGAGCCGCGGCACTAATTGCCATTTTATCCGTGCTACTACCATCCTCTCCAGGATCTTTCCCAAGACTGGCAGTAGACCTATCGGTCTGTAAGACTTGGGATTACAATAATTATCCTTGCCCGGTTTTCGGAGGACGACCACCGTAGCCTCTTTCCAGATGTTCGGGAAGTGCGCCAATTCTAGGCATTTATTGTAAAGGGCAAGGAATGCGTCCAGATCCTGGTAGATCGCTCGACTGCAGATGTCCGACGTAAAACCGTCCGATCCGGGGGCCTTTTTTGGATTAAAACCTTCCACGGCAGTCTTCAGCTCCAGAGATGTAAACGGCGGATCATGGTATTCACCATGCTGCCAATCGTTTACTCGACTGGCTGCTTCCCTTGCAAGCCGGTGGTCTGTGTTGTCCTCTTCAACTGTATCCTTGGGATAGAACGTGTCGGCTAGTAGGGCTGCCGATTCTTTTGGGTTTAAGAATGCACCATCGCTAATTAGGGTCAGATCTTCTTTCCTCGTGACGGTCCTTCCAATAATTCTGTAGATGCCTTCCCATACTCCTTCGCGATCTTGTTTCTTACAAAATTCTTTCCAACTGGTGGTTTGGGCTTGTTGTGCAGTATTCTCATATAGTTCTTTCGCTTTCAGGTACTCGTCGACGACCGTCGCTCTCCGGACCGGCGCGGCGTTGCGGATGCGGTTCTTCTTTGTGGTGACATCTTTCTTCATTGCAGCGAGCTCCTCGGACCACCACGGGACGGTAAGTTTTACTCTATTACTAACCTTAGGGATAGCACTTTCACAAGCTTTTTCAATCCCATTCTTGTATTTAATTACTAATTCCTCTAAGTTTTGTTTATTTTCTATATTTCTAATATTCTCTTCCTGTAGGTTATTTTCGATTTTAAATTCTAATATTGTGTCTTTAAATTTCGCCCAATCTGCCTTCTTGGTATTAAATTTTCTAGTTGTTCTAATAATATGTATTCCTTTTTCACGTTTTAGATTAATATTAAAAAAGATTGTGTTATGGTCCGAGCTCGTTACACCAGTATCGACCCGCCAGCCGTCCACCAGGTCAAGTAGATCTAACGAACATACTGTGACATCGACGTGACTCTTTAACGCTCGGCCACCTCTGACTGTGTCAAAAGTGGGCGTATCCCCCGTATTGAGTACCTGAAGCTCTAGCTCTTCCAGGGTCCCGGTCATCTGTTCACCCCTGGGGTCCTCAGTTGTACTGCCCCACCAGGTACTCTTCGCGTTTGCGTCGCCCCCTATAAGCAATCTACCGGTGGCCATTTCATTCTTAATCCTGGTTAACCGATCCAGGTATGGCTCTATGGGTTGGTCTGGCTCAAAGTAGTAAGAGACTACTACGATTTCCCACGCTTTGGTCCGGATCCCCACCACAACGATGTTATTTGTGGTGAGTTTCGGATAGGGGATGACGTCCAAGTCATTATCGAAGACCGCTATTGCCGCCTTCACCCTCCCACTTCCATCAACCTCGCACTGGTAGACTCTCGCTCCCCGGTAGCTCTTCATACTCCTCGCCCTTCCCACATAAGGCTCCTGGACCAGTGCCCATGAGATTTTGCGTTCACTGGCCTCTAAGAAGAGTTCGGTGGTCGCCAGTTTCTTTCTTTGTAGGTTTGCTTGTGCCACTCGGTATGGTCTTGCCTTTTTTGACGCAGGAGTATTCCTTGGGACAACCTTAGCAGTACGCTATAGATGTTCTCGCTATAGTGTCCCATTTTCTTCTAACTGCACATTCTATGCTGAAGGCATTATGACCCGTCTTCTCGAGCTTCGCATGCGTACAATTACAGCACGTCGGTGTTGTGCCGGATAACCAGTCCGCGCAGTCGTTCTTCATGTGCGGTCCCCCACAATGACTGCATTTCTCCAGGGTCTCTGTGCACAGCTTTCGGCTATGCCCGTATCCGAGGCAGAGCGAACATTGGAGGAGTGGACTTTGGTCTTCGGCCCGGACACGCTGTAGGTCGATATAGACGTGTCCCCTCGCTGTTACTCTTTGCCAAATACTGGGCGAAGTACTTATCACAATATGCCCTGTGTGTGGGTTCCTGGCTCTCTTCCTGTACTTGATCTGTATCCTGTCCGCCTCGCCGTCGAGGCCGCGAAAGACATCTGGGTTCTGGTTCCTGAGCGCCTTAAGGACGTCCTCGTCGGTATTAACCAATAGGACGTCCCTAAGGATCAGCAACGGATCCCTGTTCTTAACGTCCTCCACGGTGAGGTCGGTTCCCTTCTTTTTTAATCTATCCTTTACTTTATCCCTCTCTTCCTTTGTTTCGAAGCTCATAATGACCTTCCTGTTCTTAGTCTTTCTTACGTTCTCTACTCTGATCCATTCCTCCTTGGCATCCACTGCTTCTCTGATCTTGGTCAGCACTCCTTCTCCCGTCGTCTTTTCGTCCTCCGTGGTTACGGCTATGGAGTGAAGAGCGGTTTGCCTGGGCGATGGTTTCACAGATTGACTTGCCGCTGCGCCAGCGTATGAGATGTTCTCGGTGTGATCTTGGCTAGTGCGCAGTGCCTCTTTCAATCTGTCCATCTTCTCGCTGTTTTCGGCAAGCTTCTTGCTGTGCTCTTCCAAGGCCTTCCTAAGAGACTCTGTCTCAGACCCCGTGACTCTCCTATCCCCACTCTCTTGCACAGAACACGAGGGCGAGGAGGGGAGAGCCACTGAGTTCTTTGCCTCTATAGTCGGTTTGACCTTCACGGAGGGGACTCTTCCTGCTCCTGCCTCAGCTTCCTTAACCAGAGCAAAGAGTCTCTCCACCTGGTTTGTGACATCCTCCTTTATCTCCCCCTTGATGTTCCTGGAGAGTGATAGCTGATGCTTAATCCTCGTGAGGCATCTCTTGGCTTCCGCTACTCTGGGGTTCCGAATTTTACTAGCCGGAGCTGGCGGGCTGTGTGCTTTCAGAAGGACAGGGGTTACTCTGGTTAGGGCAGGTGGTGCAGTTTTGGGCGGGGTGATGAGTTTACGGTTTTCACCTCTGCCAGCTTCCCATTCACCCACACTTCTTCTCACGTTTGGCTGAGTAGACGGTTCAGCCTCCTCTGTATTCTTTTGTGGACTCCTGTCTGGCGGGTTTTCCGTCGTCGCCCTCTTTGCTGGTGTGCGAATACCCAGCATTTTCGGTTGGTATGAATTAACTTAGAGCTAGTGCAACGTCAACGGGGTATTGTAAAGAGTACCCCGGTCAGTGTATATGGTAAAAGAAATTTAAATAGCTATAATATAAGATTAAGGTTATCAAAACCTTGTCAATATAATTTACTAATTGTTTTCTTGTTTCAGGTGTGTCAACGTGTCGTCGTTCGCAGCCGGGGGACCAGCAGGCGTGCTCAGCGGGATCCTATACAGGTAAGTAAGGTGTAAATGGTGATAGATGCCACTTTATGTGGCTCTACCCACGGGCTACCTGGTCTAATAGTAGAGTTTCAGTTTGGGGGATAGGTATAGGGGATGTTGGGTGAGGATTTTATGTGAGAGCCTTGTAAAAGAGTGCAGAACTGTACCCCAATTCTAATAGCACGAAACACAGAAATTCGCAATTTATTATAATATTACAATTTTAGGTCTTTAACGAGTCTCGCTCAGTCAAATTCTTATGTTAAAATTTTTGACTCTACGTAGAGTCGATCACTATTGTCCACTGGACAGGTCTCCCCGAGCCCCTCTCAACGAATCCAAACCCTGGCTCAGTATAATTATGTCAGTACCAGAGTAAATAAAGTAGTCTGGGTCCGTCGAGGACCTCTATCAAACCTAATACTAGCTAATGCTACTTGAAACTAATTAAAAACTATTTCTCCGACTTGTTTGCGTTCGACTCTACTACGACTCTAGGTAGAGCCGCCCGTCCAGTACCGATCGATAGCCCTCGTCGGGGGCTGGTCAGCCGTAAAAACCGCAGCTCTCTACGACCAACGGTTGCCAAGATATTCAACTTTTAAATTTTTCAATATGGCGGACTTGATTGTTGCCTGGATCTAGATTATTTTTCTAAAATCAATATCTCGGGAACCGCCGGTCGCAGAGACGTGTGCGACGGCTCTCCGTACTCGTCTTGAAAGGAGCTATGCGCTTCCGGTCTCAGTTTTAAGTTTGGAGGGTCATCTCTATCTAGAGTCAGTGGCCGGTGCAGTCGATAAAGGCCGCCACTCTTATCTACACAAAGAAAACCGCAGCTTCCTGCGATTTATATTGGAGAAGTTATGCCCGTTAAAAGTTTTCAAAAATGGCCGCCAAGATGGCCGCCGCTTTTGACTATATTTCCAAATTCCTTTCTATTTGGTCCGATCGGCCCGTGTTTGGGCTCGTTTTAAAGGTCTTTGAATGACCTATCTAAATCTAAAACTATTTTAACGAAAAAAGCAACCCCCGATTTTTAAGGGTTGAAAAACTTGGATTTTTACTCTAAATTTAAAATTAAAAATATTTACAAAAAATATAGGAGATTTTAAAAACTTGTCAGGGCATAACTATTCTTAGAACTATTTTTCAGAGTATGTTGTAAAGTTATTGCACCCTTATTTCTTGTACCACGTGGCAACCCCTAAATTTCAAAAAATTATATCTAAAAAACTATTAGGCCAAAAATTCTAAAATTTTGAATACGGTTAGAATTAATTAAACTTTACAGAATAAAAGAAAAATAAAGGGGGGTCGTCGATTTATATTTTGAGAAAATTAACCTTGAAATTTCGAAAAAACTTTAAAATGCAATAACTTTACAAACCCTTATCTAATTTTGACAAACGAGGTGTCGCCGTGCAGCTCCCGTTGGGCTCCGTCGAATGAGGTCGCCGGAAGCGCCCTCTGTTGTCCGGAACACAAAGCACGTGGCCACGTGCTTTCCAGTTTTTCTTAATTTTCTCCGCATCCACAAACGAGAAAAATCCAAGTGAGGTGTCTTCTTTTAGGTCTCGGTGAGGCGCGTCGAATCACGTAATAAAAACCGTGGGTCGTCGATCTAAAACGGGCAGCGTTCGCCGTCAAAATTTGAAAATTTTCAAACTTTACGGTTTTTCGACCGCTGCACCTCCAACTTTGCACCGATTTTCACGCACTTTTCACCGTTTTATAGAACTCACAGAAACGCAACTTTTGACACTTCTCACTTGAAGATTGGTTGAGAAAAACCCACTTTTTTGAATTTTTTAAACTTTAAATTTGCGCGGAGCGACACTAAAAAACTTGTTACGCGTGCGCTACCGACTGCGGGCGACGGCGGAGAGATGTGGAGTAAGTTGCTATCCCTAATGACGTGTTAGCTTTCTAAAATGGATTCTGCAGGATATCATTATGCTGAAGTAAAATTACTTAAAGGTGTAGCCTCACTTGATATGCACGTAGCGGCGCGGCTCGTAGTGGCAAATATTATTCCATGGGGCTTGTATGGGGCCCAGCTCCATCCAACCTCATACAGATAATACCTGCCGCTTCGTGCCTGTGTAGTGAGGCTAGACCTTTGAGCGAATTCTGCAGGATATCATGTAATGGTAAAAGTATTTAAGACGTGGACGACCTCGTTTCACCCTTTTGTATGTTAGCACCGTGCTAAATAGCCTCTTAATGTTTGCCATCTCGGGAACTTTCAGCGTTTTCAACCGAATAACCGAAATAATCGTAAAATAAATTCACTCAGATACAGGTGGAGTCGTCCTAGTTTTTCCGGCATTGGTACAAAACTTTTTTATGGGTTACGTACATGTTTCCTTAATTGACCTACTCCGCAAAATATTAACGCTAAGTTGCAAGAATAAGGAATATGCTGGATTCAGAATACTTTATAGGTTCTTATTAATAAAATACTAGCTGATGCCCGCGACTTCGTCCGCGTGGATTAAGGTTTTTAAATTCCTGCCAAAATTCCTTAATTTTCCTGGAAAATTTCATCAAAATCAGTTGAAAAGATGGACCGTGAAAGTGTAGCAGACAAACATAACCGTACAAAAGACCCATGTCCAACAATAGACGTCTATTGATTTACGACGGAATCGGAGTAACTTGTAGTAAAGTGCTTGCAATTCACGAGTACGCGTGGCACATGGTTGTGTTAAAACCCTATCTGTATACATTTGTACATACGTGCATGTACGTGATTGCGCGTAGAATATATACGATTGACTGCTCTGTGAGGCACGCACACTAACGCATTATACATAACTACAAGGCTCGCAAATTGCAAGAACTGAGATTTTTTTGAGAAAAAAATAGTTTGTGTGTGCAGCCGCAGGACACATTCACACATGGCAGAAGTGAAACTTCAGAAAAGTAGCAGGTACTAGATAATGAGATAAATATAACTTATTCTATGTCATTCTCTCGCAGGCTAAATCCTATTATGAATATCACAGACCATATGTTTACTACTCGGTGATGAATATGAATATGTTTGTCTCTTTTTGGTGTCGCTTTTTCGCACCGAGTAGTATGGTTGCATGGTCTGTGCTTTTTCGTTTCGTTTTTCGTTTCATCGAATTTTTACATTCTGCAGAAATTTTACATAAAAACTTTATTTACGTACCAACACCCAATGTGCCGTCCTTTTCTGTCTTGCCAGCGATGACGACATCGGCGTTGTCGAGCAGCCTATACCTAAACGACCTCGTGGTCGCGAAGTTCCATAGCTTGTCCATGATCAGCTGTTGCGCTTGGTCTTCTAGTGATGTACCAGCTCGCGCGAGGGACTCTGGTTTGACTGGGATCTCTGCGGCAGCTCCATTGCTGGAAATTGTTGAAGAAATTGATGAATATTGGTTTTCATTGAAAAAATATGATTAATTTATTTCACGTAAGACCACTTGTGCCATTGTGCCACCAGGTTTTATTCCACTCGAATAAAATTGAGGCCGGGTTGTAAGGCTCACGTCACGTCACTGGTGGTGAACGAAGAATTAATAATGAAATGAAATAAATTATTTATTTCACGTACGACTTTTGCCACTTACGACATGTCAAGCCTCTACTACCGATTCGTAATATTCTACTGAGAAGAGCCGGCAAGAAACTCAGCAGTTGTCCTTTTCTTAAAAAGAAAAATGTTACTGAGTACCTACTATGTAAATGAAATCCATGCAACTTTGTGTAAATATTTACTAATAACTAAATATTATTTACGAGTAGTTAAGTATCTTCCTAATTATGTTATTGTTATGTTTAAGTTCTAATTATTGTAGTTTTAGGATGTATTTTTGTAGCCGAATTGGACGACTCTCAAGTCTTCCCTGGCATGTTTTATCAATAATAAAGATTATAGAAGCATATTAATTTAGGAGTATGGATTGAGGATATATCTCTAAATTTCCACGAAATAAAAAAAAAACCACGCGCGCGGATATTCCATTACCTGTATATTACATAAATAAACGACGCATCTTCTAGATAAGACCAATCACCGAAAAAAATTGCTTTCACGGTTAAACAAATCACACACATTACCGAAAAACGACGCAAAAAATCTCAAACCAATTCATAGTAGCAAATTGGGTCGTTTAGCCCTTTGAGGTCCAATTTACTAGTTCATTTACAGCCAGGCATTTTCTGAAAAACTTTATATCAGGTAGTTTTCCATGATTACCCCTTAGGGCGTATTCTGAGCTGGCAGGTCCGTCTTTAATATGTTCATGACAATCCTCCCTGTCCGTGTGAGGCCCCGGGTTCGATTCCCGGCGGAGTAAATTTGAGAATTTATAATTTCTGAATTTTATCTGCTCTGGCCTGGTGGGAGGCTTCGGCCGTTGCTAGTTACCACCCTACCGGCGTGCCGCCAAGCGATTTAGCAGTCCGATACGAAGCCGTGTAGAAACCGATTAGGGGTATGGATTTAATATAACTGCCATACCTCAAACAGGTTAGCCCGCTACGATCTTAGACTGCATCATCACTTACAATCTGGTGAGATCGCAGTCAAGCGCTAACTTGTAGTTGATAAAAAACAACAATCAGTAACGGCTGGTTTCTGAATTGAGAATTTCATGTTGAGTCTGTCTCAAAGACTACTTAAGGACTAATTAAGCAAATTTTTGTTTCTGAATTGATATAACTTGCAAAAACAGCAAGTTCCAACTCTCGAACCTTACACAATATCAATTCACAAACAAAAATTTGCTTAATTAGTCCTTAAGTAGTCTTTGAGACGGACTCAACATGAAATTCTCAATTCAGAAACCGGCCGTAAGTAGGTCAACTTGTAATTTTTTTAATATGACCAATTGTACCCACACTAGTTAGGTAATATTGGTAGGTAACCTAACTAATGAAGTTATTTTAACTTAAATCCCTTCAAGCTCTTTTAATAAGTTTAAAATAGTTTTTATTTAACAATAATAATTAGGATTAAAAAAATTAAATAAAGAAATGAGAAAAACTATTTATGAACGAAGGATGTATGTCCATTATAAATGTCGTCCCAAAAACTGATCCACGCCTCTGGTGGCTCTTATTAAGCCGAACGGTTTAGCCTTGCTATTCGACAAGGTAATAGCGCCAGTGTTTTGGGCACCATGCCCATTGACGATCTCTTGGACGGTGTGTATTTTTTGTAAATAGGTATAATTAGAAATAGTTTAATTAGAGTAAAAAAAATATGAGTTTGAGTTCAATCCCTACTGTTCTTACCTTTCATCCACAATCATGAGGTCGTCCGACAGCTGGAAGGCAGCGGTTCTCAGCATTCTGTCTACATAGCCGACTAATTCGATGGCGATACACGATGATGTTTCTCGTGATACACATTTGTTTGTGAGGCCTCGTTTTAGCGAGTCTTCCGATGTTGACATCTGGAATCAAACGGAGGAAAGTTTTGAGCTATTTTTCCAAGATTATGTATAAAGTCGCCGAAGGCTAGTTAGGCGACTTTAATAAATAGGTTTCTGTTACGCCGCGCCGAGCTGTTTTTGCGAGTGCCAACTTGTAATTGATTGAACAAATAGGTAAGTATGAGTATTAAGATTTCCATCGGATGTGATATCAACGAGAGTTTTCCCGTGTGAAACTTAGGAAACAATCTAAACACTTTCGCATTTTTCCATACGAACAATAGCGTTTGCAAATTTACGTTCTTATTAACTAATTGGTGATATGGGCATTGAGTCAAGATTTTTCATTTTTTGTCACATTTTTATGGCCTATAATTAAATAGATGATGGCCGCGACTTCGTCCGCTTGGAAAACTAAAAACAAAACCTTAAGTTTTTTGATTCCCGCTGGAACTTTTTAATTTTCCGGGATAAAATTGTTATATCCTATGTCTTTCCCTGGAACGCAAACTATCCCTATACCAAGTTACATATTCATCAAAATCGGTTGAACAGATTTGTCGTGAAAGCGTAATAGACAGACAGATTCACTTTCGCATCATACTTCATATCATATACTTATATTATAAATGCGAAAGTGTGTTTGATTGTTGGTTTGTCCTTCAATCACGCCACTACCGAGTATATATAGTATATGGGTAAAGTTGAGGACCTGGAGAGTGACATAGGCTATTTTTTATCCCAGAATATTTAGGAGTTCCAGCGGGAATGAAAAACCTTAAACCACGCGGACGAAGTCGCGGGCATCAGCTAGTTTATAATATTAGTATGGATTAACCATGCACTTTGACCTTTTTAGGGTTCCGTAGTCAATAAGCTCTCTAGCTACTATTCTTTAGCTACAATTTCTACCTCTGTTGGTATAAATTGTAGAAGCTAAAATGAATAAAGAACAAAGATTAAGAGACTAGGAAACAATATCCAACTGGAGGAGGCCTACGCCTGCAGGCGATCTGAAACTATCCTAGTCAGATACCAATTATACATATAAGCAAAGATAGGATAAATTATCAATTACAATAAAATTAAAAAAAAAAAAAACTCAAGCATGCAAAAAAATTTAGTTATTTTATGAATCAAATTGTAAAATTTGATGCATAAAATAATAAGTTAACTTCTTACTTATTTGTAATTTTTCATTTTGAATAAAAATTGTATAATACTCACGTAATTATTGATCGTAAGTTAATAATACTTGTATTGAATGTATCATCCATTATTAAAATAATAAATTGTAGTGTTAGTTCATCAAGTGCCTACTTTTAAAATTAGTATAATATTATAATTGAATTAGAATGTAAAATACTAATTACAGTAATATTGGGTATAATAATATTATGCATGCAATTAATTAATTTATAAATTACAAACACACAAACAGTCTGAGTTGAAAACTAGTTGTATAGGTACATAATAATAATAATATAATACTTAGATAATAATTTATCATGTTAATGCTTAAAATGTAATGTTTGTATAATATACTTATATTTTTCAATGTATAACTACTCGATCAAAAGTGGTAATAATCATATAGCCATATATAAATGTCATAGATGTTAATACCTAGCTCATACATTAGATATTGCTTTAAAAAAAAATGGTTGTTCACTAGCTATTCTATCCATAACATCTATTGTCAATCAATATATTGTGTGGAACCTAAAAATATATTTTGAAAATCATAATAGGTAAAAGTACAAAACTTAAAATATACAACTGAATTACTTTATATTATTACATAATTTTTATGTGCGTGTGTTTAATTTAATTTGTAACTTAAAAATTTTAAATGTGTTTCAGTATAATAAAGGCTTTATTTATTTATTTACTAGCTGATACCCGCGACTTCGTCCGCGTGGATTGAGGAGTTTTAGTTCCCGCAGGAACTCTTTAATTTTCCGGGATAAAAAGTACCCTATTATTTAATCCGGACTTCTAACTTTACGTCTGCAAAATTTCAAAGCAATCGGTTCAGTAGTTACGGCGTGAAAGCGGAACAAACATACAAACAAACTCACTTTCCCATTTATAATATTAGTAAGGATTAGTCAATAAGGAACCCTTAGTTTTGACATGTCCTTCGGTCCGTCCGTCCGTCCGTCTGCAGCTTAGCTCAGAAGCCGCTAGTAATGCAATAAAGCTGTAATTTGTCAATAATGACAGCAGGAACCATGTAGGTCGTCGAAATAATACTCATTTTTATGCTAATCTTTTTGATACAAGTTTTATTCGTAACGACACGTTTGCGGTCTTTTGAAGTTTTGACGACCCTAGCGCAGTGGTGAGCACAAAGAGCCTATAGTGGGAATTCCCAAGTTCGAATCCCGGCAGGATCCATGTGGGAATGGACAAATTCCGGTACGATGACGAGTAGAATTTACCGCGTTAACAGGTTAATCCGTTACTCGTTACCATTTTAGACTGCATTATCATTTACCACCAGGTGAAATAGCAGTCAAAGGCTAACTTGTAGTAGAATAAAAAAATAAGGTGAGTGGTGCCTAAACAATTTAGTCACCTACGCTCACCTGAGTATCATGTGTATTATAGTGGAATTATTGCAGTACGCTTACTCTGAGTTTTTACATTACAAATTCTATTGATCGTATTGAGCATTCGATCACATTAGCGTTAAAGTAAAATGAACCTTACTGCATTGGTTTAGAGCTTATTTCGTGTATATTTATTCACGGCCAGCGCTCCAAACGATACGTTTCTTATTTTAAATCGGGTGTACCTACTGAATTTGTGACTTTAAAGCAAGAGCTTTTGGGTCCATTTTTTTTTGACGCTAATGTGATCGAACGTTCAATACGATTAATCAAATTTGCAATGTAAAAACTCAGAGTAGGTACCGGTACAGTTCAATCACACAGGTGATCAAAGCGGAAACACCGATAGAATAGTGTCAAGTGTCAATGTACTTATTGTGCTGCCATCAATCAGGGCTGACACAAATTACTAACACTGCAGTGTCGAGGTGACAACCTTACTTGTCACGGTTGATAAATTTCATGTTCTAACACGCTTTCCCCGACCCAATTCACAGTGCCTGGCGCTTGTAATTAAAGCTATGCCCTAGCGATTGTGCCCAAGGTAAAGTTCAAGTTATAAGGTACATACGGATTAAGATGGTTTAATATTAGGTACTTTATCCATACCATAATACATACTAATATTATAAATGCGAAAGTGTGTCTGTCTGTCTGTCTGTCTATCTGCTACGCTTTCCCAGCCGATCTTTCTAACCGATTTTGGTGAATTTTGGTATAGAGGTAGGTTATATCCCGGGGAAGGACATAGGCTACTTTTTATCCCGGAAAATTCAAAGGTTCCCGCGGGAATCAAAAAATTTATCTGTTCAACCGATTTTAATGAAATTTGGTACAGGGGTAGGTTGTATCCCGGGGAAGGACATTTATCCCGGAAAATTCAAGAGTTCCCGCGGGAATCGAAAAATCTTGGTCCACGCGGACGAAGTCGCGGGAATCATCTAGTATTATATATAAGAAAGTGTGTCTGTCTGTTTGTCTGCTACGCTTTCACGGTCCATCTGTTCCACCGATTTTGATGAAATTTGGTACAGGGATAGGTGGTATCCCGGGGAAGGACATAGGACTACTTTTCATCCCGGAAAATCAAAGAGTTCCCACGGAAATCAAATTCAAACTTTAATCCACGCGGACGAAGTCACGGGCATCATCTAGTAAATATAATAATGTCTTCCCGACCAAATTTCGGCAATGGCGGACAAACAAATAAGCTTTTGCTTTTTTAGTTTATTCATATAGATACCATCTGCGCGGGTGATATTATAGTGCTTAAGTGTGTACGGAAAAGCCGACACAACCGGAGAGAGATCAGGCGCATGACCACCGGCCGTGCTCTCAGAGGCACGGGGGTGAAACACCGTCAACTTTCTAACTCTGGGCAGCACTGAGAATTTATTTTCAGTAAAAAGGTATGGCCCGACCCGGGAATCGAACCCGCGATCTCGTTAGCCGCAGTTGAACATGCTAACCCTTAGACCAACGAGGCAGTTGCTTGACGCGTCATATACGTCACCGTAAAATTGCAAAAACCGTTACATTGTAATCTAACTAGCGAAATTGTAAACTGTCGACAGATTACAATTTAACGCATTATTTTTCGGTGGATTGTAATCTGTTAGGTATATTAATCCGATAAAACCTAAATGCCCTAACCTAACCTACAAGAAAGAGACAAGAAAATGAAAATACAATATTTCAAAAATTTACACTCAGAATATTGAACGGTTCACAATCTGTCGACAGTTTACAATTTCGCTAGTTAGATTACAATCTAACTGTTTTTGCAATCTTACGGTACGATACGAGTAGGTCCTATTATTTAGAGATACGTAGTATATCAGTATTCCTTTCTTTCAAGCCCGAATACAAAATGTTATAAAAGCCAAAAAGAATATTAATATATTATGTAAGCTTACATAATATTATTATTATACGCTTCAAAAATATTACGTAAAGGTTTAACATAATATTTGTACCTTGCGGAAAATTACACCTCAGCAGGGGAGACCTATTATTATTATTTATTTATAGATATTTTCCATGTGAAAACGTACACGTGGAGTTTGAATTTAATAAATCACGTGTGATCTTTAGTAAACCGTATAACTTTAAATAACAGCATCAATAAACAGTCCGGCAGGTTCTCTAATATCAGTCTTAACTCATAGATTGACCGATACTTGGGAAGTGTTCTTATCTAATGTCGGTTCATAAATTCGGGCCTATGTCTTCAATAGGGATATCTTCAATATGTCAAAAAAGTGCCTAGGGATAATTATTCATTAGAGGATCTTCCAAAAGACCTTAAATTCACATCTATTAATCAATAACTTTGGTTAAGAAAAAAAAGTGTTGAAATTTAATGACGTCACAATTATGTATTTAATCCAAACTTTCATACATGAAGCGCGTTTTTAAGTTTTATAAAGAGTTGCATCAGCAACTCTTTATAAAACTTAAAAACGTGCTTATAGTAACTGAATAAAATCATTTATTCAGTTACTATCATCCCAAATATTATAACCATGCAAAAAATCACATCGATCCACGACATTAATACTTCATTAGAAACTCTATAACTAGCAAATCTTGTCTTTTAAGACCACGCCCAACTTACCTAATGCTACGGTCGTATTACGGCCTATTAAATGAGTGTTTACAAAAGCAAAGATATGCTTCACAAGCCACCCCCAAACATAATATTAAGGGCACTTCATTAAAAGGCAACCAGCAAAGGCAAAATTATTTTGGAGGAACAAACAATTAAAAATAATGCGTTTTCTGGAATTTTCTAATGAGCACACACGTCGATAATCGTATCATTACGCACGTGCTGATTCACATTATACCCATCGTTTGTAATTAAATTTCTGCCCTAGCGATTATACCTTTGAGGTAAATTTTAAGCTACAAGCAATAGTGGTTAACTAAATTAAATTATGATACATGGTCATCGATAATCGTATCATTACGCACGTGCTGACCCGATTCACATTATACCCATCGTTTGTAATTAAATTTCTGCCCTAGCGATTATACCTTTGAGGTAAATTTTAAGCTACAAGCAATAGTGGTTAACTAAATTAAATTATGATACATGGTCATCGATAATCGTATCATTACGCACGTGCTGACCCGATTCACATTATACCCATCGTTTGTAATTAAAATTCTACCATAGCGATTATACCTTTGAGGTAAATTTTAAGCTACAAGCGATAGCGGTTCACTACATTAAAATATGATACATAGTTATGGATTGTCATAATAAAATACTCTTTCCTCTTACCGACCCGATTCATATTATACCCGTCGTTTGTAATTAAAATTCTGCCATAGTGGTTTTACCTTTGAGCCACAGGCGATAGCGGTTTACTGATTGTGAAGCCGAAAGCTTTTGTGTGCAATAAATGATGACTTACTATGAGCCTCACATAGATAAGGCCCTAATAATGTTCTTTGAATAAGGCTCGTATTGGCGTGCGTTAGTCGTACAAAGACGTGCGAGCGTCACCACATTTTGTCCTTAGCCTTTTTCAATCAGCCAATTCTCTTCACTCTCATTATATCATTAGCACATATTATTATTTCTTTAAAGCAGCCTACAATTGTTAGCTCACTTATAGGTACGCGCTCCGGACAAAGTAAAGACGACAAACCAGTCAAGAATAACATTTATCAGCATCAATTCTCATTTTACCCATAGAAAACAGATTTTGTATGAAGATACATAAGCATCAATTATTATTTCCGATGCGCATGCATCTCATAGTGAAATAGGCATTTTCATTGAAAAGGCTAATTGATGCTGACAGATGTGATACAGGCGTTATTACTCATTCATAATTATCATCATCTAATTAATGTTTCCGCTAAAGCCTGCACTTTGCGGCTGCACCTCGTGTCGTTTCAATTATTAGACGTTGAAAGTGGAAATGCGGTGTATATCGATGACTCTTGGTGGAATTCTGACATGGATGTAGAAATGAGGGTTCTGATAACATCACGTTGACATTTGTCAAGCAGATTTCCGTTCCAAGCACAAGTTAATTCGAATAGTAGGAGTACTTAGTAGCAGTGGGTTTGTCGCAAAGATTTTTATAGTAAGCTGTAAGTACTAATATTGTAACTGCGGAAGTTTAGGATGGATGTATGGATGAATGTTTGTTACTCAATCACGCCAGAACGGCTAAACGGATCTGGATGTAATCTGGAATAACACATAGGCTACTTTTCATTCCGGAAAATTAAAGAGTTCCCGCTGGAACCAAAAAAACCTCACTGCCTCATCACAGCCGCGCCAGCCACCAAGTTATTATATTATGAGGAACTGTACCTATCTTCTATAGCTCAGCCATAGATTTGTATACATACTGTACGTCAAACCAAGAGCTTCAGGGTGAAACCTAAATAAAAATTCCAAACTTTTAACAATTAATTTACAAAATCTCTGTTGAAAGTTTTAACATTGTACGGGGGTATAATAGTCCATAATTTTACTTTGTTTCGGGCTAGTTTCTGGAACCTTTTAACTTCGCCGCGTAAGTTTTTAAACTTTAAAGTATTTTAGCTATGAATATAATATTAATATACTCGTAGTAAGAACATTCGTTGTAAAGTTATCGGACTCCGGAATGTCTGCATAGTTTGCTTTGTTCACAAAATACCTACAATAATGTGTCGGTAGACTTTGCACATGATAAAGTTTTTAGGGGCAGTCCATGTTTTTTTTTTACATTTTATCATAGTAATAGCTGATGCCAGCGACTTCGTCCGCATGGATTGAAGTTTTTTTCCCGCTGAAACTCTTTAATTATCCTGGATAAAAAGTAGTCTATTGTTATTTCAGACCATAATCCATCATTGTGCCAAATTTTATCCAGATCCGCTTAGCCATTCTGGCGTGATTGAATAACAAACATCCATCCATAAAAACTTTCGCATTTATAATGTTAGATTCGAACGACTTTTTATGGCAGGATAAAACGCAGGGCCCTGGCTGGGAAAATTATACGTGACAGAAAAGTGTTAGTCTCGGTCTCTCAGAGATTACTAGTAGATAGAATATTCTATTTGTAATTATTTTATTGTAACCCCAATCCAGATGCTATTAGGACAATATAATTAATATGTTTATCTCTTTTCCTCTCACGATTACAGTCACTCGAGAGGAAAGGATAGAAATATGCTAACTGGCGTTCAACATCTGGTTGTATGTCAGTAAATGTTAAACATTTTGAATAATTAGTTGGTAAAGAGCCTAAAACCTTAATCCTCGCGGACTAAGTCACAGACCTCAGCTAGATTTTCTTTACACTACAAGTAAAGCTTGTGTTATTGGTAGGATGGAGTTCGAATCGTCGTCGTCGTTTCAGATTTCAGACCGATCCTTGAACGTTAGATATTGAAGCTTCGAATCTTGTGAAAATGTGAACCTGTGAGTAGGTGTATATTCACGTGGATGGAGTCGTTTACAATTGAAATAGGTACCTAATTATAGCTAGCGACACGTTCCAGCATTGCACGTGTAGCCAAAGTATCTACTTACATAGTATTTTTGGTTTATTTTTAATACAAAAATTCAATCAAAATAACTGGTTTAGTTGTAAGAAAAAAATTTTTTTTCTCTAATTTCACAGAAAACATCTCTAAGAACCTCTAAATAGGATTTAGGTAGGTATTCTTATTGATATTTATCTGGTCTAACCTAACCTGGCTATTCGGGACTGAACTAAATGAGGATTTCTCTAGGTTTGGGACCCCTCTAGACCCCAGTAGACCCTAAAAGGTGGACCGCCCCTTTTGTCGCATCCTCAAACCCGCTGCTGCTACTTGACATGATAAATACAGTAATCGGTTAATCTGTACGTAGGTATATCACTATAAAACTAGATGAAATATTTTTTGCATCGAATAGAAAAGATATCCGAGAAGTAGTGATTGTGCTCAGGCATGCGTAGTTAATGAATTAGATATTGTTTTCTTTTCAACGCCATTTTCACACTTGATATAGATCCGTAGGGAGAGTTGTCACAATTACTAGAGGCCTTAGATAGATAAAACATATAAATTCACAGGTTTTTTGAATATCTAGATATCTCAGTACATTCAAATTTCAAAAGAAATTCTGAATCAAAAGTGAGAGTTAAAAAAACTATTTTTTTAATTAATAAGGCCAACTTGCACTCTGGAAACTAAATCAGTTTCAATATCCTTGAGCAAGCGGCCTAAAGTTTATAAAAACAACCGTTTTCAAAATAATAGCTCCCAAAGTAGCAGTTTTATGCAAATCAAATTCTTTCAGCCTTGAACTCATAAACCAGGTAGGTAATTACTACTTTATTTTACCTAAAAAGTAAAAGTGAAGAAGTCAACCAGCTCATTTGAGAGCGGCTTAAAATCTTTAAGAGCTCATTTCCAATCTTCAAAGGTCTTTTAATAAATTCAGCGGACTGTACAAAGTTGCAATAAGTGGGTGATAACTTGGGTGATAAACTTTACTAATTCGGTGGCTTCAAAGTTTTTTAAATTATATAAATGTAAACTTATATAGTAGATACAAGTAATATATGCGAAGTAAATAAAAAAAAAATCGTATAAGTACCAATTATCTAAATGATCTTAGAAAGCTACGAAAATTTAACAAAATAAAAGTTAAATACAAAGTTTCATCAATATTGTAAGAGCAGTAAGTAGTTAAGTACCTTTCTCAGAAACCAATTATGTTATAAAATGTATGTTAATATATTCAAGAACTGCTCCCTAAACGTAGGGTACATAATATCAGGTTATTAAGATATTATACCAAAAAGTAATATTATACGTGAGAGAAATTGGATATTAAATTTATCTTCAATTCACGAACTATTCGTAAACGTATTATTATTGTTAAAAGGTACCCACAATTTAGATATTTTTAAAGGCACGGTTCAGGCATAACTATCTCATTTATTAATCGTAATTATTTAATTTGGTCCTCATTTAGTAATTTAATTTAACCTAAGTTATTAGTGAAAGAAATATGTTTCAAAATATTAACAACAAATTTATAATATAAAAAAGTTGAATAAAACTCACCTCATAGTCAATTTCATTCGCCGCCACGATCCCTAAGACTAAAAACGCTAAAACGCAACTCTTCATCTTGTTTCAAGTCCGTCACTTCACCACCACTAAGTTACCACCAACAATGTGTACGGTCACACTTTGACAACCGCTGCACGCAAGGCAAATGCACTATCTTCTCTAGGAATACAGTTTTATATGAGCACGCTTCAATGCACACACAGTGGGGACCTAATGTATGATAGTTTCTAGTCTGGGTGTGATAGGGTGTTAAAATATCTTTGGATTTATATAAATACCCCTTGACAGGGTGTTACGAATTGAAATATCTTTGAATCGTGGGATTTTCGTACGACACCAGTTGTAAAACAAACAACACATCAAGTTTGGTACAGTTCTATCTACACTTTGTAGTTTTTTTTATTAATCTCTTTTTTTGGATTTTTTTATTGTATAGAACATGTCAACTCCATCGCAACATTATTTTAAATACATTTTACAAAAAAAAAACTTAACATAACTAAAACAAGACACTTTGTAGTTCAGCAGGGCGACCGTGTATCTTTTGCATCAATCATTGATACATCGCAATCACCTCTGATTGGTTAACACTCTTCCACTATTGGACGAAATCCATTGACGCAGCAAGAATACCATAAATTCAGCCAATCGGAGGTGATTGCGATGTATCAATGATTGATGCAAAAGATACGCGGTCGCCCTGCTGTTTATTGGTTACTCGAATATCTTGACAGATACCTTCCAACTTTTTCATAATTAATTAAATAATCCAAAGACCCGAAGTAAGTATTTGAGAACAGATAGTGAAAATTTTTGCTCGTGTCTCCATAGCATTATAGAAAAATACTAAGAAACCTGTAGTTTTTAGAAGAAATACATTACACACTTATGTAATACTTTAATTGCAAAATTGCCGCCTGTTGGTTTTAGGTGTTCCCTAAAATTTAGGTATTGTAGGGGAAAAAGGGCTTTAAGAACTTATTTGACTGAGTCCATCAACTTAGGTCCTACAGCCCATAACCCTTGGATCAAATTACCTGTACAGAGGTTTCATTAATAATGTAGGGAAAAAATAATGGTGGATTTTCTATATGAAGCCGCACACACTATCACGACAGGACAAAAAGGTCGTACACTTGTACACTTCCACTGCAGACGTTTTGTGCAGACATATTTTTGGTGTGTCTGGTCCATAAACTTGTGTTTTATCAGATATACTTTGGAGAGTTTGCTCAGGAACTTTCCACCCTTGTTCCTCCGTCACCGTTCTAGCACAGAACAGCGAGAAATTTCGGTTATGTGGTTGACGTCCAGTCAGCTCGAACGAAACGGTTCTGCTCTACGTTTCTGATTCGAACCGCCAGGATGTGGAATACCCTTCCAGCGCATTTATTCCCTGCCGCGTATCATCTAAGTACCGTGATGGCAAGGGTGAATAGGCATCTTCTAGGCAAGCGCGCTCCAACCTAGACCTCATCATTGCTTTGCATTAGGCATGATCGTCGTCAAGCGCACGCTTATTCTTTGATAAAAAAACTAATATATTTATTATTTACTGCCGGTCCGGTCCCTAGTGTCTTTTCACTCTGAGTTCATTTGATTACTTCCAATTTTAAAACCTCTATGGTTTGCCTTATTAACTCCTAACAAAATTACTGTGTACCTACCTAATGACTCCTTAAACCCTCGAATCCACAATTATTTACATAAACAAAAGTTTTTGATATGTAAATAAAAGGAAAATGAATGTAACCCAATCAGTTCCTTCTCACGTTACGATGTAATGAAGAAAATCGGTTAATGTAGGGCATGCGGATTTACACTCACTGGTGAGATGACCTAAATTAATATGCCAACCACAGATTAAAGATGGTGTAAGCTTATAATAGAGATGCGAAAGTGTTTCTATCTGCTAAGCTTTCACTGAGATAGTTTATTATCCCGGATAAACACATGGGTCACTTTGAATCCCAAAAAATTTGCGAGTTACCCCCGGATTTCATAAATACCTTAATCACGCATCATCCATACTAATATTATAAATGCGAAAGTCTGTCTGTCTGTTTATCTGCTACGCTGTCACGGCCCGTCTGTACAACCGGTTTTGAGCTTTGGTACGGGGATAAGTGGTATGTCGGGGAAGGACATAGGCTACTTTTTATGCCGGAAAATTAAAGAGTTCCCGCGCGAATCAAAAAAATCCACGCGAACGAAGTCGCGGGCATCGCCTAGTTTCATTATAATTCCTACAACATCGCGTGTATAAAAGGCATTAAACTTAAAAAATCTAATGCCAGTGTTATACAATTTTTTTAAATCAATAAAGTAAAATTCAAAAGTAATTATTATAACACTAATAATTTTATTTTTAATTTCATTTTCAGCGACTTCTATATTTTTTATTAATACAAGCTGAAGCCTACGTCTTCGTCAGCGCTGAATTAGATTATTTTAAAAAAACGCAGGATTTATTTTTTATCTGTCTAGTAGTAGGCTACCTACTCAAGCAACACGTTTGAATTTTCCAGAATAAAAAGTAGCCTGTGATACTCATCAGGTCTTTAAATATATGTATGCAAAAATTACAGCCGTTGCTCCATTACGGCGTGATGGAAGGACAAACGAACAAACCAACAAGCAAACAAAATCTTAATTGCCAATTGCCATATTTCTCTTATGTTTAAGCGCGTTCTGTGGTCATTGGGAGGTAAGTAAACTAAAACCAAAGTAGTAATTTAGGGAACGCCCCACTGAAGCTAAATATTTGATGGCGTTTAGAAGTACTTTATTAGCCCCAGCCAAACATTTACTTTCAATGTTAAGGGCCCAAAGCGGTACCAAAACCATGATTGGAACAGATTTATTCACTGTAATGTACCGGGAAAGAGAAATAAGGCAATGTTAAAGGAAAAAAAATCAAATAACATAGAGTTTTTTTTTATATACGATAATTTTTAAAATAAAACATTCATATACCCTTCAAAACACCCTTAAACATTTCGTGAAAATACGAATAGCTTGTATTAATCTACTAAAATACTATGTTAACCCACCCCGTATGCTGCGTACTATATTTTCCGGGATAAAAAGTAGAGTATGTTTTGACGACCTCCCTGGCGCAGTGGGAATTTATAATTTCTGAATTTTCCCTGTTCTGGTCTAATGGGAGGCTCCGGCCGTGGCTAGTTACCACCCTACCGCCGTTATACCTCCCAAAGACGTACATCCAAGCGATTTAGCGTTCCGGTACGATGCCTTGTAGAAACCGCCCAGGGATATGGGTTTTATATAACTGCCACACTCCTAACAGGTTAGCGCGCTACCATCTTTGACTACATCGTCACTTACCATCAGGTGAGATCGCAGCATAAGGGCTAACTTGTAGTGGAATAAAAAAAAGTGTTATTCCAGTCTCTGTGCCGAATTTTGTCCATTCATTCTGGCGTTATTGAGTAACAAACATTCATCCATTCGCATGAATCACAATACGTGGTTGTTATCAAATGTTAGCAAATACCCAATTCGAAACTAAAAATAGAAGAACAAAAATCATACATAATTCAAGGCATAACAGCGGGGAAAATCGTTCAAAAAAATTACTTTCAAGAACGTCGATCTTACAGTGGAAAGTAACACGGGCAGATGGTCACGCAAAATGCAGTAATTACCTGGATTATGTATGTGTTTTGTAAATGAGGTGGGGAGAAAACACGGGGAGACGTTAGTAAGGATGCGGCTATATATGATTCTTTGCTCGAAAGCCGTTGACGTCCATACAAAGTGAGGACCAGTCTCTACACCCACACCTTCGGATTCCCCTCCAAGTTGCATACTAATTTTCAATCAATCAATTATTGATCAACTTTAATACAAATTATTATAGAGTAGTCGTTTTCTAACTTATTTTGTGCTAGAATTACTGAATTGTTCAGGGGGCTTAGCTCAGAGTACTCATACGTGATCGAATCAGAAATGAGGAGATCCGTAGGAGAACCAGAGTCAAGCTTTGTGCTCGTAGAGTTGCTAAGCTTAAGTAGTATAGTTCGAAGAACCGATAAGCGTTGGGTCCCAAGATTTTTGAATGGCGGTCTCCCACAGCACAGCGTTGGACGACCGCCACTAGGTGGATGGACGATCTTTTTACTGATTGTAAAGTCTGCCGGTTTGGACACAGAGCCCCATCTTGCCCTGTCACGTCGGACTAATAGAAAAGAAAATATATCCTAAGATTGCTTATATTGTAAATGCGAAAGTACATATTTTTCTGATATATAAAACTCTCTAAGAAACACAATAAAGATCGCACCTTTATGGATTGATCATTGCGTGTTGTCAAACGTAAAATTGACGAAATAAACAATCAGTTAGAATGAAGAATGATTTATCTTAATGTTTTTTAATCCAATATCGTTTGGTTACAAGAAATTCGCTGTATTGCGAGTGACTTTGTTAAAACGAAAATAAGTAAAAGTGTGTGATTGTTTTTACAGATCCTGAGCCATTTTTATGGTAACCGTAATGAAAATTAAACACCCTTAATGCTGACGTCGTAGTAAACCGATATAGGTACGTCTAATGCTAGACCCTAATATCAAGACTTCCACACGCCGCGGTCTTACGCTGCATGGATCCAGTGGCTTCATGAGATTCTTTTTTTTTTTTTTATCCACTACAAGTAAGCCCTTGACTGCGATCTCACCTGATGGTAAGTGATGATGCAGTCTAAGATGGTAGCGGGCTAACCTGTTAGGGGCATGGCAGTTATATTAAACCCATACCCTTATTCGGTTTCTACACGGCATCGTACCGGAATGCTAAATCGCTTGGCGGCACGTCTTTGCCGGCAGGGTGGTAACTAGCCACGGCCGAAGCCTCCCACCAGGCCAAACCAAGGAAAATTCAGAAATTATAAATTCCCAAAGTGACCCCGCCGGGGATCGAACCCGGGACCTCCGCACTTTAAGGCAACAGCGCTACACACTGCGCCACGGAGGTCACGATTCGCTCGATGACATCCTTCCAACTTGTGGGGGTCTACCAATGCTGCGTATTGTAGTGCGCGGTCGTCATTTCAGCATTTTGGGACCCAGCTTCGCAACACGTCGAGCTAAGTCGGTTAATTTATTTTATTTATTTAATTTATTACAATAAATTTTGTTCTAACCTAACTTAACTAAATACTATTTTGATACTAACAAAAATTTTTGATGAGATCAAAATGTTGTATACTGTTTTGATAAGCTCTTCTATGGATCTCCTCATTTCTGATTTGGCTGCGTCATGCAACTGGACCTGGTCACCATCTAAGTAATGAAGATGTCTTCTGCAGATTATTCGGTAGACTGTGATCATGGTACTGACTTGGATATACATGGTTAGGTATGCACACTCATAGTACATATACTCACAGTCACACACACACATCCACACAGTCACACACGCACACACATTATCACCCTAGCATGCTTACATCATGATTTAATGTTATTGTTAAATTTGGAAGAGATAAAACCTTCTGACATAGGTATTTAAAATAAATTTCATACTATAATATTATAAATACGAAAGTGTGTTTGTAACGGAGCAACGGATCGACGTGATTTTGGCATGGGTATAGTCAACTTTCTATCCTGGACCTGGAGAGTCACATAGGCTATTTTATCTCGGGAGTCCCGCAAAAATGGAAAAACAACATAAACCACGCGGACGAAGTCACAGGCATCAGCTAATTTGTAAACAAATAATTTTATTTTCATGTTCATCCAAAGTAGGTATTAAGTACATAGGCTTTTCTATTTGCTTTTGCTATCTGAATTTTGTTAAATCTGCTTTCTGCTGAAATCTACTAAAGGGTGCTTCATATAAGATTTTTCATTATGTAAAATATTACAGGAGAAAATTCTCGTACTTAGAGGAGGAGAAAAACATTTTCTTTAGTGTGAAAATTCCTCGGAAAAGTGGAAAACATTCTCTGTTTACCGGCTTTAATAGGTATTCCAGGAAAAACACTTTCACTTTGAAAAATACATTTTAATAGGCATAAAATCAACATTCAATAGATTTTCACTTAAACGGACGGAAAAATAAAAATGACTTTTTTAAATATTGCCAATCAAGTTGGGTCCATTACCCTCTGTATTAGGCCGTAAAACTTATCTGACTCGGCGACCAAAATTGGAAGTAATTTGTTTGTCTGTTTAGTTTTTGTTTTTATTTAATTTTTCATAGCTACTAAGGACGTCACTAGTAGTACTACTGTCAACGGGTCAGTAAAATTTGTGGGACTATAATGGACCTTACAGTTATAACGAAATTATTTTTTGGCATTCCGTAATAAAACAATATACATCCTTTTAAGTTTCGGCCAGTCCGTCTGTCCGTCTGTCTGTTACGCTTTCACGGACCATCTTTTCAACCGATTTTGATGTTTGGTACAGGGAGGTATTCTTGGTTAAGTCGTATGCGGAAGGAAGTGGGAAACCATTGCATTATAATCCCAAGAAAACTCCTACCATTATGGATAAGGGGTCACGACCCTTAGTAATGAAGAATACGACGCAGAGAGAGAGAGAGGGTACAGAGATCCCTGACTCTGATCCCTGGGGAGGGGAGGTTGCATCCCGAGGAAGGATAGAGGCTACTTTTTATCCCGCAAAATTAAGGAGTTCACGCGGGAATCTATAAAGCTTGATCCACCGGTCGAATACGCGGGCATTATATTCATATTCTAGTCTAGTACAATTAAAAGCATGCCAAACTAGGAGGTAGAGGATCCACGTCAACACGATATAAAGGAATAGCAAACAACGCGTGTAAATACTAAATCCTCTAGACACAACTCCACACACGTTCCGCTCTGCTGGCTGAGTATCCTGAGCGAATAGATTTGAAAATTCACTACCAATTGCGATGTTTAGGGAGTTAACGGCGAAAACATACTACGGATAGCAAGGTTTGCGTGCGCACTTTTATATGAAACTGCACAGACTTCCGCGACAGGTCATAACGTTTTTTTTATTGCGCTTGACGACAATCATGCTTAGTGCAAAGCAATGATGAGGTCTAGGTTGGAATTATGCGCTTGCCTATATACGCAGACGGTTTGGTTAGTCCATAGTGTGTTTTTACCTTTAGTTTAAAATAGAGATGATGCCTATGTCAAAGATAAATTATTTCTTACCGATTATAAAATAAACGGTCTTCCAACAGACCTAAAATTCACATCTTCTGTTAGTTTTTACTTTGATAATCATTTTAAACTATCGAATAAAGAAAAGAAGTGTGTTGAAATTTGATGACGTCACAACTATGTATTTCATACAAACTTCCATTCTAGAGTAAGTACCTAGTCAAGTAAGAGATAAGAGTTGCTGATTTGATTGAGTTGTCATCCTCCCTATTGTAACTACTAAGATTTATTCTCTTTGACTAATCGAAATAGAAGTACTAAAATTCTACATCAATGCTTTGACTTAAAAAAAATTGCTAGATCGTAGTCTGCCTACCTCATTGGTTCTCAGGAATAGAAAAAATTGCTAAGGAAAATAGGTTAATTGGGTGCCTCATTGCGGTTCTGAGTATAAGAAAAAAAATTAATGAAAGTTAACCCTTGATTAGGTACGATCTCGCCAGGTATAAAGTGATGACGTAGTCTATATTGGAATCGGGCCAACCTCACCCCAATTAAAGATTACACGGCATCGTTTAGCAAACACGGAATAGTACCTAACTTTTAGCCGAATCGCTTAAACGACTTTGCTAGTAAGGTGAAGGAAAACATTTATTAAATTTGCCAGTTCTGCCACACATTTCCTTACCTCAAAGGTATGCTACCTCGGCGCCTCAATCACCATCACCAACAGCAAAGAGGAAAACTGCCCAGGTGGCAGAAGCGTCGCGACAACAGGAGTCATGTGGGGCACAACCCGAAAAAAGGCTCCAACTCAGCCTAATTCTAGATAGGTGGTACCTACAACGACCTCAATTTACATAGACGGGCCCTGTCCAACAAAGAATGTGGACTTATTTTACTAACGCCATCTAGTCTGAAAAGCGGGACAGCACTATGGCGGGGACAAGGACAGGCTTATACGGGTGAGGGGCACGCCCTACAAGTCAGGCACCCAACTTTTTTCTATGAAAGGGCCCATATTGTACCTAAATAATCATCAATCAAATAATCAAATCAAATAAATATTATAAATGCGAAAGTTTGGATCGATGTATGGATGTATGGATGTATGGATGTATGGATGTATGGATGTATGGATGTATGGATGTATGGATGTATGGATGTATGGATGTATGGATGTATGGATGTATGGATGTATGGATGTATGGATGTATGGATGTATGGATGTATGGATGTATGGATGTTTGTTATTCAATCACGCGCCAACGGCTGCACGGATCTGGCTGAAATTTGGCACAGAGATAGAATATAGTCTGGAATAACACATAGGCTACTTTTTATCAAACCACACCAAAAAACCAAAAAACCTCAATCCACGCGGGCATAAGCTAGTAAATAATATATCGATGGTTAGCCAGGATAGGAATCTAACCCGGACCTATCACTTTTAGACTACATCGAGTTCTTTAAAATAATTTTGCGTGACCAGATTTAAGGTTAGGACTCGGAAATGCGAAAGTGTGCTTGTTGGTTTGTCCTTCAATCATACCGTAACAAAGCAACGGATCAACTTGATTTCTTGCATTAGTATAGTGGAGGACCTAGAAAGTGACATAGAGATATATAGAGGACATAGACTAAGTGAGTTCTCATGAGAATAAAATAAAAACTTATCTCAGCTGCTAGTCCTAAAATGATGTACCTAACGTCTGTTATTTTCTAATAGCAATCATAATGAAAATCGCATTTGCATAGTGATTTGAATGATTTATTTATTTCATGTAGGACTTGTGTCACTTATGATACGTTAGGACTCTACCTTTTTATAGTATTATAAAAATTTAAATTAATTGCAGCAAAACCTCTAATAGTACATTTTGTTTAATAATTTTATATATTATGTGCGTGCATAAAACGTGATACTGTCAAATATTCATGACAAGTTTATTGTGTAAATATCGCCATGTGCTATAACAATTATTATTTCAATAAAAGTAAACTGTGACTTGTGAGTTTAATGCGGCAATATAACATTTTATAGGTAGGTATTTAAAGCACCTACCAGCGTCATCAGGAGGTTATAAACTTTATGGCCACAGTAAGCCATTCCTTTGTAAAGCAATTTGTTATTTGAATAAGTTGAGACATGCAGAAGATCACTTTTACTGTGGAAATAAATTACAATTTTAATTTAATAATAATAATTAATTTTTAAGATAATTATTTTGTCTTATTTCATTAAATATTGAACACTGAAAGGAAACATTCTTTTATTTTTTAAATACATAATAAAAGCTGCATTCAAGCATTTTTGACACGCATACCCTGATCTGGGAATCGAACAAACTAAAGATTCATTGACAAAGTTCCTCAGTCTCAAACTTAAATGACAGCTTTAAATCTAGTTCTGTTCCTTTCCGCAGGGAGTAATACGAAAGGGATGGCAATATAACTACTATGTCTAAACTAAAATGACAGCTCTACAACAAAACTGGTCTCAATGACTATTTTAATGAACCATTTATTAATTAATATTTCGAAACGCGAGCAATTCAAGCCAATTTGAGGGGCTAATGGCTTGTTCTATACATATTAGGGGGGCCATTTATAATTGTCTGTACCCTGCAAATAGCTGTCATTAATCGTTTTCCCATACACACGAGGGTTAAGTGCGTGCATGTGGAAAATCTATTTCAGTAAATAATACCTTTGATGAAATCCCACCTTCAATGCTTGATACTCACTCTTCTTTCAATGAAATCTGGTGAATGTCTGATATCAATTAATATAAAGCTTTAAGTATTGTTTAAATTATTTTTTTATTAATATATATGTTACGGGTAATGGTAGAAGATGTAGTAAACCTATAGGTTTACATGGGTTTACTTAGTATTACCCAAACGTTTTGAGTAAAGTTCGAATAAAATAAGTAAAATAAATTTTAATTCGGAATTTACCCATACTCACCTAGGTCTCCCCAACTCTGGCTGGATAATGTTAGACTCAGGCGAGCGAAGCGAGCTCGGGACTGGGGGCACTCCGACTCCGATAGTTTAGGTGACGAAGAGGATGGCGGGGTCTGAAAGACCCCGAAATCCTCTTCGTGGTTAATTTCCTTTCTATAGTACCCAGAAGTAAGGGACGTCGTCCGGCTTGGAGGGGGTGAGAGGGAGTGGGTGAAGTCTAAGGAGCTTTCCTAGCGTCCCCACTTCCTCCCCCCTACTCCCCCTCCCCCTCTAAAGTATGTATTTTAACCACTGTAACCAGCTAAAGGAGACCTGAACCCATATCCCTGAAACCCGTGTAAACCTAGGTTTACTACATCTTTTAGTACCATTACCCGTAACATATTATATTCTAAAAGCTAAATACTTACAGGCAACGTTGGCATAAACTGAATACCTTCATGTAGGACAACTAGTGTCACTTATGAGAAGTGAAGACTCTACCACATGCTTTGATTTTAGCAGTCTACTTACCGAGGTATGCAGGTATATATGTTTGTTTTTATGTATATTTCACCGTAGTGCCCTAAACTATTATACCGATTTTGATGGATGAGGTGTCAATCGATTCGTTATTATGGTCCGGTCCGGATGGCATAGACTCGTGCAAATGTTGTGCAGGCATAATATCATAAAGGTTTTATAAAAATCGAATTTATCATCTACTTAGTGAGAAATAAAAAAGTGTACAATTATTTAGATCAGTAATTTTAATGTGGCTTACAAACAAAAATAAATTAATTGTTAGAATAAACAAATAAATAACAAAATGCTTATATAAATAACTAAAATAAATAAATTACATTTTCAATTATCGAACATTAAAAATCGAACAAAATCAGCAATAGCGAACTTTATTTCAGGACAAGAATATAAATTAAATAAGGATGATCTATTTCATATCTAGCGGGGTGCCACTATCATCTCTTAAAGCAGTATTATTAAAAAAATGCAGTTTTATTAAGACGTACCTTGACACCCCTAAAACTAGGATTATAATTTTATATCCTGAATCAAGAGCGTATATACAATATTAAAATAATACTGCTTTCAACGCATAAAGTAAGCTCCCTAGGCACTTTGCCCCGTTAAAGTGGTTCAGATGATAATATTATTGCGGTTACAGAAAGCCCTTAGGCACATTGCCCCGTTACAATGGTTTAGAGTTTTTAATTTCATGTAATAGTAAATATTATACTTTTATCTATTTAAATTATATTTTTATATTTAAAAAACGTTTTAGTGACGGCCAAATACAAAATGGCCGTCCTAAGCCTCTCGAAGTTGGTCTCGAGGTAAGAATTGTTGTAAACTTTCTTTGAAAAAATTCTCTTTAGCAAGTTTTTGAACAATTTACCTGGAACATTGAATTATTCATTCCTAGGAGCTTTACTCAAATTGAAACGTAAAGCAACTAAGTTTTTTGGCAATCGTAAAAGTTACGCACGATATTACTTAATTAGGATTATTTATTTGAAGCCTTTTTGATTCTATCAAGTTATATCACAAACTGTGTTTGTTCAATGTGTAAAAATAAAATTGTTAGTAGTACAATAGATGCAAAGGTTTAAAAAAAACACTAAAGGATGCCCATCTGTTCAACCGATTTTGATAAAATTTGGTACAGGAAAAAGGTCATAGGCGTACTTTTTATCCCGGAAAATTCAAGATTTCCCGAGGAAATCAAATACCTTAATCAACGCGGACGAAGCCGCGGGCATCATTTAGTAACATGATATTTTGTTCTCTAAACATATTTAGTTACTTAGTCTAAAATTTACTCTTTAGTAAGTTCTCTTTAAGTTAAGCTACAGCACCTAGCGCAGTAATATACACGGGCGCAGCCGAAGGCCTGGGTTTGACAGTGCATACGCGCAGTTAGAAGGCCACTCTTGAGTAACTTATCACAAAATTTACAGATAACGATAAATTTATATGGATAAGTCAAGCTACAGCACCTGGCGTTGTTATATATACGGGCGATGCCGTAGGCCTGGGTTTTGACTGTGAGTACGCGCGGTTAGAAGGTCACTCTTTAGTAACTTAGTCTTAAATTTACAGATAACGATAAATTAAGCTACAGCACCCGGCGCAGTGATGTACACGGGCGCAGCCGAAGGCCTGGGTTTTGAGAGTGAGTACGCGCGGTTGGAAGGCCAGTCCTTGGGATAGCCTCCACCAGATGAATAGGAGTAGCTGTTAGCGTAGTCAGCGTTGTAGTCTGAGGTGTCACTCCCGAAGTATGAGTAGTGGGACATCGGATGGTGGTGTTGCTGGAACGGAAATAACTGATTTAAAAAAACATACCTACGAACATTGAATGTCGATTAAAAATCTATACTAATATTATAAATGCGAAAGTTTGGATAGATGGATGTTTGTTACTCAATTATGACGGCTGAACGGAATTTAATGAAATTTGCAATCACACATAGGCTATTTATTCCGAAAAATAAAAGAGTTCCCGCGGGAACAAAAAAACCTCAATCCACGTGGACGAAGTCGTAGGCATCAGCTAGTAGCTTCATAAAGGCTTACGAAGTTTGCTAGATGTTTTAAAACTTTACATTTCATGCTTGTTGAAGTATACTCCAAGTTCATTACTAACGTACACTACTCGTATACTTATAATTTTAATGGTAGAAATGCTCTTTATCAATAAAAGCCCCATAGAGTGCTTATGATAAAAGTTGTATGGATTATGTCTATTGATTTACGCATAAAGTGATAATATACATAATACTTTTTAGACATGGTATTATCCATATTATCTCAGCACGTTATAAGTATCTCTATAGTATAGGTAGCTACTTGTAATTCAAAATAAATTAAATTAATTTTTAACTGCCTCGTTGATCTTGTAGTGATCATATTTGAGTTCAGCTGATAAGGTTTAGAGTTTTATTACGTAATAGGTATTTTAGGGTTTTCAGTTAAAAAATCTCATTACTAGCCCGGAGGTAAGAAGTTGGTTGATGAGTTACCCCTTGAAGAGAACGTTAAATCATTAGATCTCAACATGATCTAAAAAAACAAGATGTCGCCGGCTCGCCTCGCTTGCGACTTTCGCTCCATTAGGACTTGCAAGCTCAATTTATTCAGGACTTCATTCGTAAGCTTCTGGCTACGTGTTTTACAAAAACACTCTAGGGAGTAGGGCAACAAGACTGCAAGGAGTCGAAGTGCCCAGGATGCATACTACCATTGCTTATAGCCGATATTGTTTTAATATTGTTGACGTTCGTGTTTTAGTATTATAATCCTTATTTGAGGGACGTCATGATACGTGATATAAACTGCCATGTTGAAGTAATACTGCTTTTAGCGATGGTAGCAACCCCACTGATGTCCTTGCATTAATATGACGTGTCTCGAACCGGCAACATACATACATACACGTTAAAGATAGATATGCAACGGTGCAAATACTTAGAATGAAAAAATACTAGAGACCCGTCCCTAGAGTTTTTTTTTGTTCTAAATAATTGTACTTACGTCTTACCCTTCGGACTATTTAGTACACATACCTACAAAATGGTACACAAATAAGACTGTGCGTAGGAATGGGTATCTTCTTATAATGTAACAAGAAACATAATTAGTTTTGGGGCCATCGCAATTAGCAGTAAATTTCTAACTGGAAACATTGGGTTCTAGTGAAAAGGTTTAATTAAACCTTAACTAAAATAACTATCCTTTAACTAAAGCAATTAATTTATAGTAAGAGTTCAAGCTCTTTTTTTTACAAAAATCCATTTGATTTCATTACACTGAAAACCTAGGTAAATTTTAAAATTTTGCAATCGTCTACAAATAATTTCATTAGACTGAAAACCTATTATTAATTTTAACATTTAGCAAAATTTCACTTAAAGGTTTAGCCCGCACTGGGAAAAATTATTATCTACTTCTGGAACGACACTAACATAGATGATGCCCGCGACTTTGTCCGCGTGGATTAAGATTTTTTGATTCCCGTGGGAAATCTTTTTAATTTTCTGCCATAAAAAGTACGTCTTTCCCCGGGATACCACCTATCCCTATACCAAATTTCATCAAAATCGGTTGAACGGAGCGTAGCAGACAGACAGGCATTAGAATGGATCCTTTACCAACCTTACAAGCCTTCAAAGTACTGAGCAAGCTGGGCACCAACAATGCTGCAATCAGCAGCAACTTTTTGATCAGCATAACAGCGAGGAGTATCGGGATGAGCAGCATTTTAGTCTTCATTGTTGCTAGGAGGTTCAGAAGTGGGATCATGACAGCTAACTTCTTTCTTTTACCACGGGCTGAAATTGTACGATATTATTTTAATTAATCAAAATATATGCTATATTGAAGCACCTATAGATTAGCTAAGTTATACATTAATATTATTATCTTACTAAAATTAAAATAGTATGATGTCTTGAAAATAATTAATATTAGGTATTATTTATTTATTCATACAAATGTGTAAAGGTAGGTTACAACCTTTTAAAGAAAGGCATTCCGAACCAGTGGCATGTTTACTTGGCAGTTCAAAAACACGTCTTGTTAAAGTTTATTTAGAAAAAAATCGAGGATTTTGAAAAAACGGTAAGTACCTAACAGCTGTGTTAGTTGACAACAGTGTTACATCTATTATCGCCTATCTGCAAATACTATATATGCAAGTGCGTTAACTACAAAAAGAGATCTCTTTCTAATTTGCAAGTTCACATTTATTTGTAAGTCGTATCTATTCACTATAGTATGTGCTATAGTGGCTAACTAGTGGCTATCACCTGACCCCAAAAAAACGAATAATTGGCAATTCAAAGTACATAACTCGAATAGAAAAACAAGTGCGAGTCGGACTCGCGCACCGAGGGTTCCGTACAAACCTGTAATAAGTTTTAAATTAAATGTTTTTTTTTTAAATTTGAGTTGATTGAATGAAAGGTAAATTGCGATTTACGATTAATGACGTATTAAAAAAAAACTACTTACTTGATCTCGTTCAAACCAATTTTCGGTGGTAGTTTGCATGGTAATGTACAACATATATTTTTTTAGTTTTATCATTCTCTTATTTTAGAAGTTACGGGGGGGGGGGGACACACATTTTACCACTTTGGAAGTGTCTCTCGCGCAAACTATTCAGTTTAGAAAAAAATGATATAACAAACCTCAATATCATTTTTGAAGACCTATCCATAGATACCCCACACCTATGGGTTAGATGAAAAAAAAATTTTTGAGTTTCAGTTCTAAGTATGGGGAACCCCAAAATTTATTGTTTTTTTTCTATTTTTGTAAGAAAATCTTAATGCGGTTTACAGAATACATCTACTTACCAAGTTTCAACAGTATAGCTCTTATAGTTTCGGAAAAAAGTGGCTGTGACATACGGACGGACAGACAGACAGACAGACATGACGAATCTATAAGGGTTCCGTTTTTGCCAAATTTGGCTACGGAACCCTAATTAGATCCAAATTAGATCCGTTCTTCTTCCCACGTTACGATCCAATTGCTTTCGACACAGAACTTAATCACTTTTCCCCTTCAAGTAGGTACCTACCGATGGCGAATCTATAGAATAATAATCGCAACTATCTACACTTTTACCTCATTATGTTTAACTGTATTTGTTTAATCAAAATTCTATGGATTTTAAATTGGATAGGCACTTTCATTGGTTTTTTTATCCGGTCCAATAGTTATCATCTCAGCTCATCGCTTCGCCGGTCTGGTACTAGACACAATTTTCCTCTCGAAATTAGAAGGTCTGAGGACAAAGTCCACCACGCTAACCAAGTGCATATTGACACCTTTGAGAACTATTTTATGGGTATGCAGGTTTCGTCATTGTTACTGTTAAACTAGTGAGATTTTATTTCTTGAAAGTCCGAAAAGTTGGAAATGCGTGCCTTACCAAATATTGAACCCCCAATCGAGACCTACGTCTAAGCCGCTACCTACTGCAATAGTACAAAATATAGAAAATTAATGTTTGCAGGCAAAACTTAACCAAAAAAAAAAAAATACAGTCGAATTGAGAACCTCCTCCTTTTTTTGAAGTCGGTTGAAAAGCAATTGAGAATTCTGTCTAACTCAAAGCTATAAGCACTATTGATGCTAATAGCGGCGCGGCGGCGGTTCAACCTGCCTGAAAACTCCCGGACACTCATCTCAAAAAGAATTGGAGTCCACAGGAATCATGGTAGAAATATGTGTTGTTGCGACACAATTAATTTAAAGATAAAACACAACATCAAATATATAAGTTGTTTTATTTTAACATCATTATTAAGTAGTTAATTCTGCTATTCATTCTGCAAAACAGACAACGCTGTAAGTTATCATAGTTTTAAGAAACGGTTGAAATGGGGTCCTGAGGAGTTTGAATGTTGACCTCATTTAAGAAAGTGCAGTGCTAGACGACCCTTTAAAGTAACCCAGACACTTTTAAGTAACTGTCACTGGAAGCCGCTGCCTAAAATCAGAACTAGATCGTGTCCTGTGGCGATCCATGCAAGATACCTAGTACGAGTATATTTAGAGGTAAACGTATAAAGGCTGAGACGACATCGACGCTGACGAATTGATCACTTGATCCATTCATCTAGCTAAACTTTGTCTCGATTAGATCTCGTCGATTTACAATCAAAGGAATGTCAATCCGCCAACGCTTTCACAGGACACTCCGAACTGAAAGGATTTTCTTGTCTCCCTCAATGTACACAAGTATTTTCCTGTACGCTTTCAACGTGTTTACGAAATGCCTAAAACCATCTCAAACATGCAAATTGCTGTGATAATAATAATTAATACATTCGGCGTCATTGTCATCAATCGACAGACATTCATTGCTGAAGATAAGCCTCTTGTAGGGACTTCCACCCGCCGTAGTCTAGCGCCACCTGTATCCAGCAGCTGTATGCGAATCGCTTGATGTCATCAGTCCAAATTTTATTTAATGCAATATAGGCTTGCGTTTGACGACAATCATGCCCTGTAGTACAAAGCAATCATGAGGTCTAAATTTGAACGCGCTTGTCTAGAAGATGCTTATTCATATTGTCTTGTACCTTGCCAAATGATTTCTACCTTATTATTCCAGACTATAATCTATCTAAGTGCCAAAAATCCAGATCCGTTCTTACGTGATTGAGTAACAAACATCCATCCATCCAAACTTTCGCCTCTATAATATTATATTAGTTTGATCAGTATAGAATAGATTTATCATATTATATATTTAAAACAAGATAATTTTTCCGATGCGAGACGTACGAAATGACCAAGCAACCTTGCCGCGTGGCAGAATGAATGAATACTCAGAAACTTGGCGAAGCCAAATAATTACAAAAGCATTTTGTAACTTAAAACCTTTTTGATGAATTTTATGCTAGACTAAGATATTTTACCCGGATTAAAAGAAGCTTATATCCGTTTCTTTTATGCAAGCCTTAATATCGGTTCAGTGGTTTAATGACAAGTGACCTAGTTGCGACAACGCATATCAATCGATTGTTAAGCAACGTTAACCCAAGTCAGAAACTGGATGGGTGACCGAATTTGGAAGTTTGAATTTGGCCATTTCGTTTCCTCTGTGCCTCGGAGAGCACGTTCAGCCGTCGGTCCCGGTTATTATCACTAACATGATAATAGTCGTTAAAGAACGCCAACTCGCATTGGAGCAGCGTAGTGGGTCTAAGCTCTAATTCTCTCTCTACTATGAGAATGGGGGCCTGTGCCCAACAGTGGGACGTTTATGGGCTCCAGTGGTGTTTTACTGACAGGGGTAATAGTACGGGACTAATAAACATTGACCCTAAAATAAAATGACATCGCATTCAAGAGCTTACTTGAACCTGAATTTAAAAAAATAGAGTTAATTTGTAACTACAGCAAACCGCAAAGCAATTTAGCTTACCCAACTAAGTTGTTTTATATTTTCTGTTAGCAGCCAACACGTTCAGCGTATTGCTATCTAGAGCATTCCTTTGGGACTAATTGGACTGGCTGGTTTACTCAGACGCTATAATGTTTCTGGTCTTAGAATTAATATTTTTCAATACAGTTGTCAAACATGGCGCACTTTCAGAGGCTGTAGTTATGATTCGAAAATTGAATCTTTCGCATAGGCATCTTACTTTTACACGGTCGTGACTTACTTTTACAAGCTCGACACTTACTTTTGCAGTTTAGTTTTAAATTTTCCAAGTCAATTAAAAAAGTTTAGTAGCAAGGAGTTTTCATACATAGAATATAATCGGATAGGCTTTTTACGAGGAAAAATGAATGAATCCGTACGTTTTAGCATTGAATTTCCAAAATTCTTTTAAATGGTTGTTGATTATATTTAATTACCAGTTTTAATTTAATTATTTTCAACATTTGACAAAAAATCGAATAGGCTGTATACGCGTAGGTACGAACCCGTTGCCTAGTTTCGTTGAAAAAAAAAATATGTCCAGGTGTAAATACAAAGTAAATACGCGCCATTTGCTGAAATTTTTTATTTTTAACCCCCGACGCAAAAAGAGAGGGGTATTATAAGTTTAACGTGTCTGTCTGTGTATCTGTGTATCTGTCTGTGGTATCGTAGCTCCCAAACGGATGAACCGATTTTCGTTTAGTATTTTTTGTGTCATAGATAATTTTATCCCGAGTGTTCTTAGCCATGTTTCATGAAAATCTGTTCATCCGTCTGAAGGTCATCAGCTTTTTTCTAGTCGAAGGTTTTTTTTAAATTTGTAATTTATACTTGTTTATGTGATAAATTGATCATATTTTTGTTAATATGAGTTCTAGTACTAATGATGAAATGGAATTAACTCCACCAGATATTTTATCTGAGGCGAAAACTGCGCAAGATGGACTTTTGCCCCCAAAATCTCGAGAAAGATATATGACGGCTTACAATAATTTTATTTCATGGAGAAAACAAAAAAAAACTAAGTCATTCTCAGAAAATGTTTTGTTAGCTTATTTTCATGAATTGAGTGGAAAATATAAACCATCTACATTGTGGTCAAGTTATTCCATGTTAAAAACTACTCTCAAAACAAATAATGACATAGATCTCCAAAGTTACCTAAAATTATTATCAGCTTTCATGAAACGGCAGTCTGATGGTTTTATAGGCAAAAAATCAAAAGTATTGACAACTGATGACGTGGAGAAATATTTAAATGAAGCTCCAGACGATAAATATTTGTTAACAAAGTTGTTAATTGCTCAAGCTTTACTCTCAATTTTCAGAGTTAATTACTATTTACGTATGTATGTTGAAATAAATTTGTAATTCTTTGATTTGTTTATTACTATTTCCCACAACTGTATTGAAAAACGTCGTGTGATACACGGGTGTGAAGGTTATTGCAAACTCGTGACATTAAAAACCCTCACCTTCGGCTCGGGCTTATTAATGACAGCTCGTTTGCAATAACCTACTTTCCACCCTTGTATCACAATATACTATGGCCAACTTAGTTGGTGGAAAACATTGTAGACAAACCTGCATACCCGAGAGTTCTTCTTAATGTCCTTAAAGGTGTGTCAAGTTTACCAATCGAAATTGACCAGCGTGGTGGACTACAGCTACACCTCAGAGACTCGTGCTAGTGGGTCGTTAATGGGTTGAAATGATGATAACACATCATCATCATACTAATATTATAAATGCGAAAGTCACTTTGTTTGTTGGTTTGTTGGTTTGTTGGTTTGTTGGTTTGTTGGTTTGTTGGTTTGTTGGTTTGTTGGTTTGTCCTTCAATCACGCTTCAACGGTGCAACGGATCGATGTGATTTTTTGCATGGGTATATTTCAGGACCTGTAGAGTGACATAGGCTACTTTATATCCCGGAAAAACAAACAGTTCCTGTGGGATAGTATGCTCTTTTTCTCGCATTTTTCTTCAATTAGGCGGCAACGGCGCAACGGATCGACGTGATTTTTGGCATGGGTATAGTTGAGGACCTGGAGAGTGACATAGACTACTTTTTATCCCGGAAAATTAGGGAGTTCCCGCGGGAATAAAAAAACTTAAATCACGCAGACGAAGTCGCGGGCATCAGCTAGTTGGTTATATTTCTCTGGTACATACGCTATTGACGGCGGAAAGGTACAAGGCACTAGTTAGAGGTACGGCAGTTATATAAAACCCATACCCTTATTAATCGGTGTCTACACGGCATCGTACTGGAACGCTAAATCGCCTGGCGGTACGTCTATACCAATCGGATGGTAACTAGCCACGGCCGAAGCCTCCTACAAGGCCAGACCAGAGAAAATTCAGAAATTGTAAATTCCAGAATTCACAATGCTGGGGATCGAACCCGGAGCCTCCCACTTATAAGACCACAGCGCTCACCACTGCACGGAGGTCGATAAATTAAAAAAGTATCGCCATATTTAAAATAATTATCGAAATCTTATTTTTTTTTGGTGTGGTTGTAAACAGTGCGAGCTTTTTGTTCTTATATTATTTCAAAGGAACATTCTAAGGTCACGTTAAACCAAATTTAGTATCCAAGCTATTACACTCTCCACCTCTGTGAGTGGAATTAATGCCTAAGGTGCGTTTCCAATAAAAATCAAACGCTGCTATTGGTGGATTTGACAAATGTACGTAACTTAGCAATGTAACACTCGGATGGAAACGCACCCCAATAGTGCACAGTACCTAAAGCTAAATTAATTTAGTTTAGGCCCTTCCGTTTGTTAGGGTTAGGATAATCAATCAATTTAACCTAATGACTATGTGTCCCCAATAGATTACTCTTAGACGGATATTAATTTACAGCCAGTACGTGATTTGATTTGGTACTTGCTTTAATGGTGAAGTAAAGCATTGGAATCATACTAATCATACTAATATTATAAATGAGAAAGTCACTTTGTTTGTTGGTTTGTTGGTTTTTTGATTTGTCCTTCAATCACGCCGCAACGGAGCAACGGATTGACGTGATTTTTGGCATGGGTATAGTTGAGGACCTGGAGAGTGACATAGGCTACTTTTTATCCCGGAAAATTAAGGAGTTCCCGCGGGAATAAAAAAACTTAAATCACGCGGACGAAGTCGCGGGCATCAGCTAGTATATTATAAATATGAAAGTGTGTTTGTTTGTCGTTCAATCTCGCCGCAACGGAGCAACGTATCGACGTGATTTTTGGCATGGGTACAGTTGAGGACCTGGAGAGTGACATAGGCTATTTAAATCAATCCCAGAAAATGAAGAAGCTCCCAAGGGAATCAAAAAAACTTAAACCATGTGGACGAAGTCGCGGGCATCAGCTAGTAATAAATAAATCATAAATTATTATAAATGCGAAAGTGTGTTTGTTTGTTAGTTTGTCCTACAATCACGCCGTAACAGAGCAACGGATGGACGTGGTTTTTTACATGGGCATAGTTTAGGACCTGGCGTAATTAAAAAAATTCATCCTCCTCCTTGGTTAGTTTTAAGTCTGACAACCATTTTAAACTATAGATGAAGAACAGTGCTCACAACTATGTATTTCATACAAGAAGCGCGTTTTCAAGTTTGATAAAGAGTTACTGATTTATTTGACTTGTTATCATGCCTACTGGCGAACTTGATGGACGATGGCCATTACTCTTCTTATTTTGAAGGAAACCCCTGTATATTATTGGATGGATACTCACCATCATCCTCAACAGCCTGTTCTTCAATAGTTCTCGACCCTTCAGGCAAATTGACTCTCAGTCCTTTCATCTTGAAGAACTCTTTAACCAAGCTCATGAAATACTTTGCTATTTCCGTCCATTCAGACAAAAATCCCCTCTGCTCGTTCGACAGCAAATCCATTTCTTCAGTAATGGTTAGATTCTTTATAGTTTCGTCATCTAATGGCACTAAACTGATCATTGTATTAGCTTTTATGGTTTCATTGTTATTCATATCGCCGAAGAAGGTTTTCTTAGCGATTTTTAAAGCTCTATATTTGACACAAGAGAATGCTTCGCCTTTCAAATAACAACTGTCTTTTACATATCTGAGATAGCGATCTTCGGAAGCAGTAGCGGTTAGGGCTACGACGATAATTTGGAATACAACCAATTTGAGCATCATTTTGACAGGTTCTGAAACAATATAAAGATCACTAATTAAGTAAGTGTGGGAATATGAAAAACGCAGGGGTTTTCAGTAAAAAAGGGTACATAATAACCCGGATATGGCTTAGCGGAAGTAGTCAAAATTCCAACAACAGAGTTTTGACGGGTTCCGTATGAGAGAGCTAGTTTTTTCTCTTTTTGAGCTCTTTGTTGATGAAAGTCCTTGCATGCAGTTTTCCGCTGCATGTTAAAAACGGAGTAGGTACGTACGGAGCTCGCTCCGCTTACGGTGGAAACCCCGCATGTGTTCACACTTTTTAACCGACTTCCAAAAAAGCAGGAGGTTCTCAATTCGGCGCGTGTTTTTTTTTTGACAAAAATATTACTTATCTTTCTGTATACGTAATATTGGACGGCTTTTTCCTACAAAAATTTAAATTGGCTGCTTTGGGTCAGTACCTATTAGGTACTCACTCCATTGTAGCACATGGTCGATCGGAGGTTTGATTATCACTTGACTAGTTGACTACTGTCTACTAAAAATACAGATTTGAATAGTGAAAAGAGAGGTGCATCAATTTTTTTTGTGAGTTAATTTAGTTTTGTAAATAGTAGTAATTAAGGCTATTTTTTTGTATTATGTAAAGAATTTCCCTCAATAGGTTATTAATAGTACTTTTAAATTAACGCTGTACCTATTCGCGATAGACGGGGAAACCTAGCCTATGCCATAGCATCGAACACATTATTACTCGTAGAAGGCATTGCTTTTGAATTACCTAAGGTAAGCCCCTTAACTAAATTCAAAAGCACTAAGGCACAGAATATATAATAGTTCGGCTAAGGTCATACGCAACAATAGTGATGTTTAATGTAATACCAATATTATTGTTTGGAGAATTGATCGATTCAATTAATTTGTGTTGTTCTATAGCGCCTTTGACTTCGGGAGAAGGGAATTAATTACGCGATTTATGGCTGCTTCAAAAGCTGAGATCATAATATTGATTGTACTTCGACTATTTGTCCAGGCTTTTGAATTAAAACATACGTTCACGTAATATACCTAAGTTTCAAGTCAATGTCAAAAGTCACTTATTCAAAGTTGGTAAGTATAGTACTCTTTTTGAACAACACCCCAAAACCACCACCACTACAGCCCATTAACGTCCCATTGCAGGGCACAGGCCTCCACTCTCATATGAGATAATGAATTGGAGCTTAGATCCACTACGCTGCTCCAATATGGGTTGGCGGGCTTTGGGCGGCTTTGAACAAACAATGAATAATAAAATAATTGTTGCAATTTTTTGGAGGGAAATGTTAGTGATAATTATTTAACGTTGATTGTAGTCAAGCGCCAGTGGCGTGCATGACTTAGAGGCATAAAAGCATTGCTCATTTTTCATCATGCCCTGCCTGAAAGTAGGTATCTACCAAACTAATGATAACCCTGGTTGCGAAATCCGAATACTATGCACGCCACAGTGTCAAGCGCTATCCTATCCTACCATAAAAAATTGCAGTGTATCGCTACTCTAGAAGAGTATACTCAATACCTACCCCAGTAAAGAGTCTAAAAATAAGACGTCAGTCTGTAGGTAATGTAAATATTGAAAATCCCCTTAAGCGTAAAAAGAACAGAATTTACTCTATTAAAGGAAAATGAATACTCAACTGAACTTAAACATATTCCTATCACGTATCCTATTTGCACGTGTTTTCTACATTGTAGGTAGGTACATATTATTTGTATTATATTGTTTGTACTTACTCGTAGAAACAAAATTTCGTACTACCTGAAAGTATTGTAGACTAATACCCTCGAAATAAAAAAAAAGTTGATACAAGGGAAAGTAAACTTGGATTGAAAGGTAGCAGATTTATTTTGCTCAACAATACCTTGCACGAATTAATAAAAGAGAAAAAAATTATTTAATAGCGTTTATACATACGAACTACCTGGTTGGTCTAGTGGTTAGCATGTTCGACTGCGGCTGCCGAGGTCCCGGGTTCGAATGCCGGGTCGGACCATGATTATATTGTACCTAATGGGTTTTTCTGACAAGAAATTCTCAGCACTAGCACATAATAGGTAATCGTATATTGTACTCGCTTGGAGTTGAGCAGTTGGCGGTTTTTCACCCCTGTGCCTCGGAGAGCACCTATCTTACTAATATTATAAATGTGAAAGTTTGGATGGATGTATGGATGGATGCATGGATTTATGGATGTTTGTTACTCAATCACGTGCCAACGGCTGAACGGATCTGGCTGAAATTTGGCATAGAGATAGATTATCGTCTGGAATAGCACATAGGCTGTTTTTTATCCCGGAAATGAAAGGAGTTCCCGCGGGAACTAAAAGACCTCAATCCACGCGGACGAAGTCGCGGACGAAGTCGCGGGCATCAGCTAGTTGCAAATATGTACATATTATAGTAAACTAAACTATGACAATAAAGATACCTTAAGTATTGTATTTGATAATTAATTAGCTACTGCAAACATGCATCCTTTTGAACAGTGAGTTTTGTTTTTATCAGATGTGATGAATAATAATAATGTCCTCCCGAGCGAGTTTCAGCCGCGGCGGCCAATCTCCAGTGAGATTAGCCACCTGCGCGGGAGATATTACAGTGCACAAGTGTATTCGTAAATAAAGGCGCACTCTCTGTTCCTTTACTCTGGAAGACGCGGCATTAGTCTGCCGGGAAGAACTTCTCGTCTCTACTATTTTTCCGCTTTTTCCGGCTGTTACCGCGTTAACTGCAGCCTCAACATTTATCAGAAACACGAATCGAATCAAAGAACTTTTGATCCGCATTAAGAGTGAATACACACTACAGGCAAACAGTTGTCTGAAGAGCAAGACGACGACAAAGAAGACGTAACTCACGCAACTTAATATGAATGCGGACACACTAGCGCGTCAGTACAAAACGTCCCTTTGACACGGAGCAGAGGCTTAGTCCTCTCCAGTCCCTAAGGTTTTTCAGCTCTAAGACACTAAACACTTAGGTTAAACTTACTTTTAAGTAACTTAAATCACAAACACAAGAAACACTGCAATCACTTTCACACACTTTTCTTACTTTTTTTTTACTAATTATTAATAATTACTAATACTTTTTTTAGTAAGTTAATTTTTATGCAAAATCGTGAAACCTCTACCACCGATCAACGTCCAATGTCAATAATAAGAGCAGTTACGCTATTTAAATGATCTAGTACAACCAGGCGCCGCTTAGTAAAATACGATCCGGTCTGTTTCGAAACCGTAGTAGCCACAGCACTCGGCTTTCCCTACTTTTATTTTTTTAATAATATAATTGTATGCAATTCCTGCGTGGACTGTGGTGATATTGGAAAGAGTGAATATGCAAAATTAGCGCTAGATCTCTAAAGTGCAAGTGTATTACAATTTCATCAAACGCAAGTTGCAGATAGTAAAAAATATCTAAGGTATACTGTATCTTTTGATCCAAAGCGAATATACATATTGATTTTGTGAAATTTTTCTATGGAGTAAAGGACAAATAAGGCTACCTACCTACCTACTTACTCAGTCAGAAAAGTTATACAATCAAGTCCAAATTGCACACCTACATTTCTACATTATCCCTTATTACATCATTTTATGTAAATTTAATTTATTTGGCGTGTTTTTTGTATTTTGCAATTAATACAGAAAAATAAATTATAGTCAAAAAGAAAACATGAATTAATAGAATTCTAATCTAGGCTAAGATCTAGTTCTATTGTACAGAATCTCAAAACTAAACTAAAATTACACCTCGTAATATTTTTTTATTCCTTGCATAACACCCTGCAGAAATGGAAAAAATTCGCGCTAAATAAAAATATTAGGTGTATACCGACGGACAAACCAATAATTTTCTTATCAGTTAGTCCTTGTAATGTCGTAACACAATACACCCTTGTTTTCTATTCCTATAGGGTTTCACTTGCACTTTCTCATGCTAGCCCGTAGGGCATTGATACGGAAAGGTGACTGTCCTTTACAAACGCATCATAGTGACCCTCTGGTGTAGAGTCATTATAAGCAGATTCCTTTTTTTTATGAACTACAAGTTAGCCCTTGACTGCGATCTCACCTGATGGTAAGTGATGATATAGTCCAAGACGGTAGCGGGCTTACCTGTTATGGGTATGGCAGTTATATTAAACCCATACCCCTAATCGGTTTCTACATGACATCGTACCGGACGCTAAATCGCCTGGCGGCAAGTCTTTGCCGGTAGGGTGGTAACTTGTCACGGCCGAAGCCTCCCACCAGGCCAGACCATAGAAAGTTCAGAAATTATAAATTCCCGAATCGACTCTGCCGGGTCGAAATCGGGATCTCCCAAGTTAAGATATAACAGTGCTCAACACTGCGCCATAGAATTCGTCAAGAATTCTATTTCTGTGGTGATTATAATTAGGGTCAGGCTCACTACTGAGCATTAAGTCTCCTCTTAAAATGGGAAGGGTCTTGCCAAAGTTCACCACGCCGGCCAAGTACGGATTGGCAGAATTCCCACACATATGAGAACATCACGTTAAAAGTTGATGAGTTATACTACATTTTAAATATTTATTTCACTATGTTCATTTTTAAAAGAATGTCCTAATAATTCCAATTTTAATTCATTCCACATAGAGATGAAATTCTAATTCAGATTGCTAGGATTGGGGATGCCCTTCCGGCTTTCGTTTTATTAAACGACTTCCAAAAAAGTTGCGTATCTTTTTCTTTTTTTTTAATGTATGTCGGTGCATATCTCCGTGGTTTATAAACCAATTTGAACAAATTTTTTTTCATTGGTTAGAGGAAGCTCACGAGGTGGTCCCATAAAAACATTCTGACTCCAAATCCTCAATCCTGATGCTGTATGTGTACCGTACTATATGAAATCCTCAAAACTAGTGAGTTAGGAAATTTTGATGGTGAATTCATATATAGTAGGTATCAAGTCACGTGTATACGATACATTTCTGAGTCCCACCTCCTCAACCCTGATGCTGTAGGGTACAGAACTCCTTAAAAATAGCGATTTAAGATTTTTTTATGATGACTTAATATTGTAGGTGTCAAGCAACGACTTCATACTTAAACCCAAGTCCCAACTCCTGAACCCTGATGCTGCAGGGTACAGAACTCCTTAAACATAGTGATTTATGTTTTTTTTATGGTGAATTAATATTGTAGATGTCAAGCAACAACTTCATACTTAAACCCAATTTCCAATTCCTCAACTCTGATGCTGCATGGTACTGCACTAAGCCGTAGGGATCCAGAGTACACTAAAAAGTTAAAAATAAAAATTCTTTCCAAAAAACGACTTCCAAAGCCTTCTACATAGTGTGTAGAAATCAAAATTGTTTTTTATTTTACAGTGGCTTTGGAAGTCGGTTTTTTGGAAAGAATTTTTTCTCCACTTCTAATGGGTGGGTGCATCTTCAAATCATGAGAAATAAGAATGCTATATACAAGAACCTTAGGGTATATCAACAAAGCCAGGTTCGAATAACAGTTATGCTAGTCTAAAAAAGCTCTCGCTTAGTTAACATCAGGAACAAAAACCGCTACTCTAAAAATTAAAATAAGTAAAAATATGTTCTTTTTAGGTATCAATAGCATCAAAAATAGCTTGTCTAAAAATAAAAAATAAATTCTCTTGCTCGGTATTGATGGTAACAAAAAACGTTGGTCAGAAAAATTAAAAAAAAAATGTTATTGCTTAGTAAGCATCACTCGTCGCACGTTTTAGCAACCCGATGCGTTAGATAATAAGTAAGTGAGTGCAAACGACGAAAAAAAGTATATAAATAGATCATTAGGTTATTTTATGAAACATAAAATAAATTTGTTAACTTTCATCAACTTTTTACATCTTTAGAAAGTGTTCATGTAACGGTCTTTTGTTCCTTAAAAGTATTATGTTTGATTTACATTTAATAAAACGCTGACCAGCCGCCCAGCTTCGCAAGGGTGGGCTTACGCAATAGGCCTGTACTTCTATAATAATAATATAATATTATAAACTTGAAGTCAAGTATATTTATTCCATTTAGGTACACTGTACACCTTTTGACGTCCAGTTACGAAAATATGATCACCAGATAATCAGTTATGGTGTCTTTATACTAAAGCTAAGCTAAAGCGAGGGTTCCGAACGCGCCCTGGTCTGAGAAGAGCCCACATCAAACTCAGCGGGTTTTTTTTACTATCTCCACCTCACAACACAAATATCGTAAATTACTTACGATAGTGTTACTTAATGCGAAACTTTTGATGGATGGATGTATGGATGGATGGATGGATGGAAGGATGTGTGGATGTTTGTTACTCAATTACACCAGAACGGCTGAATGGATCTGGATGGAATTAGCACTGAGATATATTATAGTCTGAAACACATAGGCCATTTTATCCCGGAAAATTAAAGAGTTCCCGGGGGAACCAAAACACCTCAATCCACGCGAACGAAGTCGCGGGCATCATCTAGTTATATTAAAATTAATATTATAAATGCGAAAGTGTGTTTGTTTGTTGGTTTGTTGGTTTGTTCTTTTGTCCTTCAATCACGCAGCAACGGAGCAACGGATTGACGTGATTTTTGGCATGGATATAGTTAAGGACCTGGAGAGTGATATGGGCTTATTTTATCCCTGAAAAATTAATGCGTTCTCGCGGGAACCTAAAACCCTCAATCCACGTGAACGAAGCCGCGGGCATCATCTAGTAACTAGATGATAATAAAGCTTCCTCCACTTAAAATTTTCAAAATCGTGCAGTTACAGTTTTATGATATAATTGTGTGACGCCAGAAGAGCGCTGTTTTTATGGTTGTGAGTCGCGTAATTTCGATCGCCTAATTTCTGCTGCTTTCTATTTCAAATTTAATTAGTTTTTTTTTTAATGACAAAGTTGCTTGAAGCAACCGGCTTCTCATCCAGCAACCCACAAGTCAGTGTAATACTTGTTATGTAACGTATGCCGGTATGCATTGTATATTAATGTCCCCCCGACCGAATTTCGGCCACGGCGGCCTATCTCCAGAGAGATTAGTCATCTGCGCGGGAGATATTATAGTGCACTACTCTGTGCGCATACACCGGTGGACTTTACTCTCATAGACCGATGGGTCGGAAATTCCAACACGACCGGAGAGAGATCAGGCGCAGGCATTGTATATTATTAACGTAGTGTAACATTTTTCATTTTATTAAAAGAGCAACTGCTGAGTTTCTTTCCGGCTCTTCTCACTAGAATCATCTTTCCGAACCGGTAGTAGAGTCTTGACGCTTAATAAGTGGCACAAGTTTCAGTCTTATAAAGGAAACAGCGCAAAAAATTACGCTCGTCTGGTCTCATAGGTACATAATATAGTTAAATACCCTGGCAATACCTATCTATGTAACTAATATTATAAATGCGAAAGTTTGGATTGATGGATGCATGTATAGATGGATGTTTGTTACTCAATCATGCCAGAACGGCTGAACGGATCTAAATTGAATTTGGCACAGATATAAATTGTAGTCTCGAATAGCTACTTTTTATCCCAGAAAATTAAAGAATCCCCGTAGGAACTTAAAAACCTCAAACCAAGCGGACGAAGTCGCTAGATCAGCCAGTGATATAGCTATGCCCCGCCAATATTCGGCCATAAAACGCTACTTTACGCTTTGACCACATTATATGAGTGAAACACACAGAATCGAATAACAAATCCAACTTAGCTCGCGCCACTATCAATTCTCGGGACAAATGGAACCACAAACACCATAAAGATTCCATAAAACTGTTTCCATTCATTCTTAACTATCACGTACCGAAAAGTAAAAAAGATACAAAGAAAGTGCCCACAATCAATATCGAAAACAAGTTATTCTTTTCATCCGATTTGATTAAACTGGCCTTATTTGACCGTGAAATTACCAATTTAATCATGACAACCCGATCCATCAAAAGCCTGCTTCGTAAGAAACACGTTTTGTTCTGTCGCGGTAGTCTGTTTATTCCCTTATAAACGCGCACACGCGAATGTATTGTAGTTCGCCAGATACAATTTTGCACGGTAATTCTTGTCAGTAGTGTGTTTTCGCCCTATACTCGCAATAGCGAGCATCTTGTCTATATCATTTATAGTAATTTGTATGTTGCAAGCTGGAGACAAAGTTTATTTATACTTTGGAGCATTTTAAGAATAAACGTATATAAATTTGATATGCCCTGGGCCTCCACCACCCCCTCCACTACAGCCCATTAACGTTCCACTGCTGGGCACAGGCCTCCACTCTCATTGGAGAGAGGGAATTAAAGCTTAGACCCACCACGCTGCTCCAATGCGGGTTGGCGGGCTTTAACCACTAATAACATGTGAGTGATAATAATCGAGACCCACGGATTAACGTGCTCTTCGAGGCACGGGGGTAACTCACGGCCAACTCGGAGTTGGAACTCCGGGCTGGCACTGAGAATTTCTTAACTAAAAAAACCGGCCAAGTGCGAGTCGGACTCGCGCACCGAGGGTTCCGTACAAACCTGTAGTAAGTTTTAAATTATTAAAAATATTTTTATTTTTAATATTTGAGTTGATTGAATGAAAGGTAAATTGCTGTTTACGATTTATGACGTATTTAAAAAAAAACTACTTACTAGATCTCGTTCAAACCAATTTTCGGTGGAAGTTTGCATGGTAATGTACATCATATATTTTTAGTTTTATCATTCTCTTATTTTAGAAGTTACAGGGGGGGGGGACACATTTTACCACTTTGGAAGTGTCTCTCGCGCAAACTATTCAGTTTAGAAAAAAATGATATTACAAACCTCAATATCATTTTTGAAGACCTATCCATAGATACCCCACACGTATGGGTTAGATGAAAAAAAATTTTTTGAGTTTCAGTTCTAAGTATGAGGAACCCCCAAAATTTATTGTTTTTTTTCTATTTTTGTATGAAAATCTTAATGCGGTTCACAGAATACATCTACTTACCAAGTTTCAAAAGTGGCTGTGACATACGGACGGACAGACAGGCAGACATAACGAATCTATAAGGGTTCCGTTTTTGCCAAATTTGGCTACGGAACCCTAAAAACCCAGTACCTATGTTGTGTTATGCCCGAACCGAACCCAGGACCTCATGATCCGCAGTCGACTATGCTAACCGCTAGACCAACGAGCCAGTTTGCTATTATAATATTATTTCTCGAGTCACGCGTTTTTCTTGAAATTATACGCCATTGCTCACGTGCGACAAATTATAATATTATCGCAGACATGTAGCAATTCTGTAATTGAACTTTTCCAAGATGGTGGAAAGTGAATCTAGTGAAATCTAAAGTTGTTTCGCATTTAACTGATATATATAATATTTTAATATATAGTAATCAATCCATACTAATATTTAAAATTAGCTGATGCCTGCGACTTCGTCCGCGTGAATTGAGTTTTTTTGATTTCCGCGGGAACTCTTTAATTTTACGGAATAAAAAGTAGCATATTGTGTGTTATTCCAGACTATAATCCATCTGGAGTTGCTGTAGTTATTAAAACAGCTCTACAATCGAATATAAGAAATTTTCTTCCTGTTTCGGACCGCGTGATGTTGCTGCAAATTGAAGCTAAGCCATTCAACATCAACGTAATTCAAGTGTACGCACCCACAGCCGACAAATGTGATGACTTGAATGAGGCGTTCTGTAATGACATTGAAACAGCCCTTAAAGTAACTAAAAAACACGAAATAACAATAATTACGGGTGACTTCAACTCTAAAATTGGTTGTGGTTCAGTGCCCGATGTTGTTGGAACTTTTGGGCTGGGGGTCCGAAACGATAGAGGAGAACGACTTGCACAATTCTGCCAGGAGTGTGATTTCGTAGTTGCTAATACATTCTTTAAGTTACCGCCACGACGACTATATACTTGGCGGTCACCAGCCGATGGTCCAGATAAGATCGTGCGTAACCAAATCGATTTCTTGCTGATAAACAAGAGACACAGAAATAGCATCGAATCTGTAAAGACATACCCTGGTGCTGATATTGGATCTGATCATAATCCTCTTGTAGGGGTTATAAAGGTTAACTTAAAGAAAATTCGTCGACCAACGACATCTACGAAAATAGACCTTGACAAATTGAGGAATCCCGAATCTAGAAAGCAACTGCATTTAGCCATCAATGACGAAACGTTTAGGCTGAAGCACGAAAATAATAATCCTGGTTTTACAGAGACAGAGCAAGCGTGGCATAGTTTCAAAGCATCTATACTTAACACAGGTAAGAACATTTTAGTAGCAACTCCACGGACTAAGAAAACCAAATGGATTACTGACGAAATTTTAGATTTGATGGATGAAAGGCGTTTAAACAAAGAGAATAAAGGAAAGTATGATGTAATACAGCGCTCGATACGGAAGAAGATAAAGCTGGCAAAAGAAACATGGTACGGTGATTTATGTTCAGAAATAGAAGAACTGGATAAAAAGTTTGATAGTTTCAATATGCATAAGAAGATCAAAGAACTCATAGCTCCTAAACACCAGGGACGTACGCAAATAACTCTTCTTGATAAGGATGGCAACTATGCATCTTCCACTGATGACATGTTGATTATATGGGAGCATTACATAAAGGAGCTCTTCCATGACACACGACCTGATCCCGTGGATTTTATTTGTGATGATACAGGACCAGCTATAGCCAAAAGTGAAGTCTATCATGCCATCAGAACTGCAAAGGCGAGGAAAGCAGTTGGTCCTGACGACATACCCATTGATATTATCAAACAAATTGAGGAATGTAACTTAGATTACCTTGTTAACCTCTTCAATGCAATTTACGATTCTGGCACTATTCCATCTGACTGGCTTAAATCCACATTTATCACCTTACCGAAAATCAAAAATCCCAGGAAATGCAGTGATTATCGAACTATTTCACTCATGAGCCACGTTTTGAAGTTATTTTTAAAAGTAATTCACGGTAGAATATACTCAAAATGTGAATCTTTACTATCCGATACCCAATTTGGTTTTAGAAGCGGATTGGGTACGAGAGATGCACTTTTCGGCTATCAAGTGTTGGTACAAAGGTGCTGGGATATGAATAGAGACCTATATTGGAAGCAGCGTGCAAGTATAAGAGTAAATGGAGAATTGTCATCGTATATCGAGATAGAAAGAGGCGTACGACAAGGCTGCATTTTATCACCCTTGCTTTTCAATTTGTATGCTGAAGCTATATTTTCAGAAGCGCTAGATGATAGCCTATATGGCATTTCAATAAATGGCAAACTGTTAAACAACATCAGGTACGCAGACGATACGATATTAATCGCCGACAGTCTTGAGAGCCTTCAAAGTCTAGTCAATTCAGTAGCATCCGTAAGTGCTGAGTATGGTATAAACATCAATTCCAAAAAGACAAAGTACATGATAATAAGCCGAACACCTGAGCTTATCGCTCCTTTATATCTTAATGGTCAGGGTCTTGAACGCGTATCTAAATTTAGATATCTGGGTACAATGGTTGATGAAAGAGGAGATCACAGCCTCGAAATCCGCTGTAGAATAGAGCAAGCACGCAACGCCTTCTCAAGAATGAAGAAAGTACTCTGCGACCGAAATCTAAGCATAACTCTACGAACTCGCATAGCACGGTGCTATGTCTTCTCTGTACTCCTCTACGGCGTAGAAGCTTGGACGCTGACGGAGGCCATGTCAAAAAAGCTGGAAGCGTTTGAGATGTGGGTGTACAGACGTATGTTAAAAATATCTTGGACAGACCGCGTACGGAATAGCACTGTGCTGCAGAGAATGCGGAAAGGTACAGAGGTACTCGCGACAGTTAAGAAAAGGAAGCTGGAATATTTTGGACACGTGATGCGGAACACCAGGAAGTATGAACTCCTTCAACTGATTATGCAAGGAAAAGTGGCTGGCAGGAGGAGGCCTGGCCGCAGAAGGATATCGTGGCTTAAAAACTTGCGCCAGTGGTTCGGGAAGAGCACAAGGTCCTTGTTTAGAGCAGCGGTCTCAAAAAACGAAATCGCCTTAATGATTGCCAACCTTCGTGAGGAGACGGCACAGTAAGAAGAAGATAATCCATCTCTGCACCAAGTTTCATCCATCACGTTCTGGCGTGGTTGAGCAACAAACATCCATCCATCCAAACTTTCGCATTTATATATAGATATGCGAAAGTCTCTATCTGGCTGTCTGTCTGCTACGCTTAAACGGTCCATCTTTTTAACCGATTTTGGCACAGAGATAGGTTGTATCTCGGGTAAGAATATAGATTTTTATCCTGGAAAATTAAAGAGTTCCCGCGGGTGTCATCTAGTTGTAAATAATGCAATAGCTTTGATTAAGACTTCGGCGTTACGGGTTGTAAAGATAGGCCGTTAAAGCTTAGCAGTCAGACATTCATTAGCTATATTGTGGGATGAGTTATGATTTTTAATTTATTGTATTTTATTTATTTAGTTGTTCGTTTGAGAAGCCTGAGGCGCAGACGCTGCATTGAGGTCAAACCTCTGTGGTTTTTTCAATGTGTACTTAACTATGTGTTTATTGTGAAATTTGTATTTGGATAAATAAAATTTAAAAAAAAGACAAACACTTTCGCATAATCTCAGATCAAAATAAGTATGTTCATTACACTTAGACAATAATATAATTTGCAATTTTTATTCAAATGCGGAAATCGCATGGGTACTAGTGCTTCAAAATAAAATTATGTACTGTTTTATGTTTATTATAATATCAATTTGTTTTAGAATTCACATAAATTTTTACTAGCGGTACAATTTCAGGGCTTCCGAACAGTTGATTCGACCAATATAATTATTATTATTATGATTACTTTATTTTTAATTTTATGCAAAGTAATCACTATACCAATTTACTAATTTTATCAAATTATTATTTTTCAATTCAATTATTGTTTAATGATTCTATTGCCATTTTATTATTTTTTTAAATTCCAATTCCATTTTATTATCAAAACAGAGCCAATAGCAAATATTTATATACATTCAATCGGTTTCTCCGCGAAAGTAGGGCAGAAAAATGGTGACAATGGTGGTGCTTTCCGATAGATCTAAACCAATTAAGAAATTATAAACCTCCAAATTAACCTGGCTTTGCTGTTCTAATATTCGTATTACATGGTCATAATATGATGGTTTTCGAAATTGTGACCGATAAGTACTCTTAAACGCACGGATGGTTTTCGAACTCCTTGTGACCGATAGGTACTTTTAAATGCACCAATAAAAATACAAGTAAATACGACCGAACACAAAACAAAATGTATAATATTATAATAATTATATTTTAAGAATTCTGTCGAACTTGCTCTGAAATCAATCTCTGTATCCTTGGAACCCCTTTGTTAAATCATGCGAAAATGATTTATCGAAGGTGGTGCCAAAAAATGGTCCAAATACCGGAGTGTCATGCGACATTTAACGCCAATGTTCTAACAAGCCGAATCCTATTACGATTTCTCGCTTGAATTCCACGGCCTGGGTTTCTGCCAAAATAAGACTGAACCTGCAGATTTTGCGTGCCAAAACTCGTTTTTTTTTTGGTGCCACTATAACAATCAAGTGTCCATAAATTATTAAAATCGCTATTAAAGCCTTCATCAAATAAATATTATAAATGCAAAAGTTTGGATGGATGTCTTGATGGATGTATGGATGGATGTCTGGATGGATGTATGGATGAATGTTTGTTACTCAATCACGCCCCAACGGCTGAACGGATCTTGCTGAAATTTTGCACAGAGATAGATTATAGTCTGCAATAGCACATAGCATATAAGTAGGTACAACGTTAAAACAATAAAAAAAATGATTTAAATTAATTTACTTATATCACTCAAAAAATAAAAATATAATTCAAGGAACACTGCGGACCTTTTTTCAAACATCAAGTCTTCATTCTTTTTTATGCCACTTATCTTATTATCAATCAATCAATCAAATAAATATTATAAATGCGAAAATATGGATGGATGTATGGATGGATGGATGTATGGATGTTTGTTACTCAATTCCGCCCCAACAACTTAACGGATCTGGCTGAAATTTGTCACAGAGATAGTATAGTCTGGAATAGCACATAGGCTACTTTTTATCCCGGAAAATTAAAGAGTTCCCGCGGGAACCACAAAACCTCGATCCACGCGTACGAAGTCGCGGGCATCAGCTAGTTTATTATAAAGCAGCAGAGAACTCACGAGCGAAAACTAATATAGTATCTACATATCACCCGTAAAGAAAAAAAAACAATGTACCGAGGTCTTACAGTATAGTTAATAATGTAGAACCAATGGTGTGCAACACCTGACACGTTGTTTATATTGATAAAGGTATTCCTAGAGTTTCTCAAGGCTGCCGATATGGGAAATCGACACGGTAACGTACCTTCTGACCGATTTAAATTTTCCACATGAAATCTTTGATGATGGAATTAGGGTGATAATTATTGTGAAACAATTTAGGCCTAACGCAGACGACTGGTTTTTATAGGAGACCGATTTGAACTGAAAAAGCTGTCTAGACTGTCAGAAATGGCATTTGATACGTCCGTCCAACGATATTATAGTATAATATGTCCACAAGACGATGCCACTCTGACTTCTTTCGCGTGGATAATAGGTTTTTGAAAAATCTTGTGCTGATTTTTCTGGATAAAAAGTAGCATTATACCCTTTTCCAAGTTGCAATCTTCAATCACGATAGCAAATTTTGTCAAATCAGTTGAATAGATACGCCATGAAAATATAAGTATGAAATTTACGCCTGTTTTAAATTTTTCTGGTATCCATAATTCCTTTTCTCATAGCCATAATATTATATTTTTCGTTATAATGTAGGGAAATACATACCAGACTTTCCCATTAATTTATTTCAATTTTAATGAACCGTTTTATGGTAGTCAAAAGACAGCTGTATTATTGACGCATTAAGTTCTATTTTTGCAAAATTTTTGGGACTGACTGTTATCAGTCGTCTGCGCCAGATGTTATGCTGCTATTTTAAAATCTTCAACACTGTTTACAAGATATAATGAAGGCAGCTCAACGTTGAAATGCGTGTTTTATTTTCTACGCCTACTAAAATCTGCGGGATGTCAAACATCAAGATTGAAAGTGTGATTATCGTAAAAATAGTAAATTAAAGCTTACTGGAGGTGAATATAGTTTGTTTTGAACAACGTGACCTAGAAGACTAGTGGGAGATTTTTGAAATCAAATAATAATACACCACATTCACCTTAAACGAAAGTAACAACTAATTAAATTATCCAAAATACTATCGATACCAAGAATCACCAAGTATAATATATTGTGTCAATATTATTGACCTAATGATATCGGCGAGTGTATAGCCGGCTTAACATGTTTCCATGGCCAAACATGTTACCGGAATGAGGGTAGGCGGGTAAAATTATGTGTACACTTAATCTAACCTATGAAAGTCGTGTTTTAACCACAAAAAAAACCGAAATCAACCACGCTCTGCTACCAATTAATGTTTCGTGTGCGAGTTCGCGAAATTAATAACCAAAACTAATCTAACGAATCAAGGTATTGGGGAGAGAAATGGTGTTACCTTGAGAAGTGTCCTCTTAGGTATTTCGGGCTGGATTCTTCTGTCTTGAAATTAAGCTGCACTTCACTTTGTGTGTATAGGTAGTGTAGTGAAAGTGGTGTAATGTGGTATATAATAATGCCGAAAACATATTATACTCGTAGGAACCGAAATTGGAAAGCCGATGTATTAAGCGGACCAGACCGAAAATGGAACAATGTATGACATTGACAACGTCACCTGTCAGAAAACGAGGGACAACTCCTTTTGACGTTTGGGGTTGCCATTAAATTAATTATTAAACACCTATATATATTCGATCGCGTTAAAGTTAACTGCAAATAGTATGGAATTGTCAAGAGAATGATAACACATATGACATAAAAGCTGATACCCAGTCAATTCCATACAAAATAATATAAAAGCCTTATTAAACCAAGATCTTAAATCCTTATCCTTTCTAATATTATAAACGCGAAAATTTGAGAACAATGGATGTATGGATGTATGGATGTTTGTTACTCTTTCATGCCAGAAACGGCTGAACGGATCTGGATGAAATTTGTCATAGAGATAGATTATATTCTGGAATAAAATATAGGCTACTTTTTATCCTGGAAAATTAAAGAGTTCCCGCAGGAAGCAGAAAACCTCAAATGGATGTTTGTTACTCAATCACACCAGCACGACTTAACGGATGTGGATGAAATTTGGCACAGGAATAGATTATAGTCTGGAATAATACATATACTACTTTTTATTTCGGATAATTAATTAGTTACCGCGGAAAACAAAAAACCTCAATCAACGCGGAGGAAGTCGCGGGCATCAAAATCAAAAATCAAAATCAAATTATTTTTATTCAAACAGACTTTTTACAAGTTCTTATGAATAGTCAAATGAATCTACCACTGGTTCGGAATGCCGTTCCTACCGAGAAGAACCAGCAAGAAACTCGGTGGTTGCTCTTTTGAAAAAAAATAGTATATGGTATGTTTACAATAATCTACATACAACATATACATAAGTAACCACTGTCCTGAGCATTGCTGGAGCGAGTCAAATCCATGCGCCTTTATCATTAATATTATAATCTTCGACAGTATAATAAGCTTTTTTTAGGAGCATTTTTTTAATGGTTAATTTAAACTTGTGTAAAGGCAAGTTTATAATAGGTTGAGGAATTTTGTTAAAGAATAGTATGCTCATTCCCACGAACGACCTTCGGAATTTATTGAGGCGGAGCGATGGAGTCACGAGCCTATGACGGTTTCTAGTTGGCCTATCGTGCAGATCGCATATTCTTTTGTAATACTCAGCTAGTCAAGATGATAACTATAAAAACTTCCCTAGCATAAATAACTTATTTTCAATTTTTTTAATTTTAAATCTCGTGTGTACGGTATCTCTGATCTCTCGGGTACATATCAAGAAACCAACATCAACTAAGAACAGGTTCTCATGTCCTATCATATGAACCTATCGGTCAATCTAGTGTTAAGACCGGGTCTTTATCATAGGTTGACCGATACTTGAGAGTGTGTTCTTAACTGATATCGGCTTATTATCTACCTACAGGCCTCAAGCATACAAAATTCCTCACGATTTTTTCCTTCATCGTTAAAGCATGTGAAATTATAGTGGTCCGTGTGTGGGAAACCTGGATCTCAATAAAAGAAGTTCGTCTCCCAGTCTGTAGGCCGAGTGGGAGATTTTTTACGTATTCGATCGCTTGAAAGTTAACCACCATTGATCGAGCGCCAGCTGCCAAGTGCTTGATAATTCTATACAAATCATTATATCGTTGATGCAATCGAATGGGAATAAAACCTCCCATGAAGCACTCTGAAGTCTCTAACCACCTATAATAGCATTCTGTGTATATCTGCTCTTTTATTTATTCAACTTTTTTTCAGCCCTAACAGCTGTACTGATATTCATAATCATGATCAAAGGAAGTCATCAACGCAAGAAGTACAGAGCGGCAGTGATCAGATACCCTAAAGATACAAACTTTTGGGCCACGGATTTCTTCGTGAAGGGCTGCAAAAACTTCATTGAGAAGTGTCCATCTATGTATAAGTAAGTCTTCTTTGTTTTATCTTCGTACTACTGAGAGTCGTAATCATGATCAAAGGAAGTCATCAAGGCAAGAAGTACAGAGCGGCAGTGATCAGATACCCTAAGGACACAAACTTCTGGGCCATGGATTTCTTCGTGAAGAGCTACCGAAACTTCATTGAGAAGTGTCCATTTATGTATAAGTAAGTCTTCTTTGTTTTATCTTCATACTACTGATAGTCATAATCATGATCAAAGGAAGTCATCAAGGCAAGAAGTACAGAGCGGCAGTGATCAGATACCCTAAAGACACAAACTTCTGGGCCATGGATTTTTTCGTGAAGGGTTGCAAAAACTTCATTGAGAAGTGTCCATCTATATACAAGTAAGTCTTCTTTGTTTTATCTTCATACTACTGATAGTCATAATCATGATCAAAGGATGTCATCAAGGGAAGAAAGGCAAGGTAAGGAAGAGCGGCAGTAATCAAACACCCTTAGGACGCTAAACTTTAATGAGAAAATATGTCTCTCAATGTATGAATGAGTCCTCATTGTTTGTTCAATTTTACATTGCACTAGACCAATCTAGCAGTGTTAAAAAAAAAACAATTTAAAAGATGGAAGTATTGATTGGTATTTTTTTCCAGGATACAACCAATTTGTGCCCGCAGCTACAATGGAGACTACAGAAACTTTCCCAACTATTGTGAGATGCAGTATGAAAACTGCAATACTTGGAGAAGTAAGCCTCAATAATTATTATACTAATTGACCAGCACGGGTGAAAGGTATGAAACCATTCAGTCTCCATGAATGGAAGAATTATAGGTCTACATACAAACCTAGATGTAAAATGATGACAAATAGCATCCATACTACTGTATGTCTGCTACGATTTTGATGAAATTTGGTGTAAGTAGGTATAGTTTGTATCCCGGGGAAGGACATAGGCTACTTTTTATCAAAAAAATGAAGCAAAAATCCTCTATCTACGCGGACGGAGTCGCGGGCATCATCTATTTCCTAGCCAGAGCCGTTGAAAAGGATATAAAAGTATCGAAAAAAAGGAAGGAAAAGCCCGGTTGTTGTCTGCATTAAATATGTATTGCTAGCGCTTTCATAATACTCCCTGCTGAAAGGGGCATAACTAGATTTTAAAGTGTATTTTTAATTAAGTTATTTTGTCACGATTGCCCAAAAAAAGGAGTGTATTGTTTTCAGGGTTCATATGTATATGTGAGTTTCTTTATTCCACCATAACTTCTACATGCTTGAACAGATTTGGATGTACATCATTCCGAGTGAAACTGGCTATAACTTTTTTGAAACAAAAACAATATTGCAGGGCAGTCGAGTATTTTTTTGTTATGTTCACTACTCTCAGCTTTCACTAAACATATGATGTCGTAACAGATAGACTAGCAGAAAAATTCAATTTGTACTCTAAGGGACCGCGGGGACAGATATTAATCAAATTAATTCATTAATCTAGTCTAGACTATATAAGAAGGCTATAACTTTCGCACTCGTCTTAAAAAAATAAAAAAACAACTACATTCCGAAAGCTTCAGACTCAAAGACTAAATCTTAGCCTTAATCTAGACAAAAATCTAAACCAACTGAATTTATGTGTAAGTTCTAATATTACTAGCTGATGCCCGCGTTCTTTGACCGCGTGGTTTTAAAAATGTAAATACACAACAAATCCATGCTAATATTATAAATGCGTGTCTGTACTCTGTTTGTCAGTCCGTCTGCTACACGCTCACAAGGCCCACCTGTTCAACCGATTTTGATGAAATTTAGTACAGGAATAGGCTGTATACCGGGGAAGGACATAGGGCTTATCCCGGAAAACTAAGGAGTTCCCGCGAGAATTGAAAAAACTTAATACATGCGGACGAAGTTGCGGGCATCATCTAGTAAATCTATACATCTATACTTTGACATAACCAAACAACGCAGAGAAACCAATCATCAGATTTTTAAAAAGGCTCCTCATTATTTTGCCTGTCTCTCGGTATATTACACTAGTCTTTCCTCTGGCGGCCATAAAACATAATCCGCCACGTCTAGACAGATCGAATGTGAACGATTTATTGTTCTGTATCTTGAAAACCTCCAGTATGACCTATTTCATATCATAAAATGTTTAATGTTTACGAACCACACAATCATAATGCTGATTACACATTACAGTGGCGTACGCAATGCATAAAAATTCTGCCAGTTAACAACTTCACCTTTTAAGACGAAATGGCACGGCGGTTTCTCCATACAAATATATTCATCTGTTTTTTCCGTGGATAATTACAATAGAGAAAATATTTTTGCACCATTAAATCCATGGGCAACCGTGTCATGTCCCTATGTTATCCTTTTTTCGATAAATTATTAATTTTAAGACCATAAAAGAATCTTAAAAAATTGCAAAAATGGGTTTCGCAACATCATAAGACATCCCGTATATTGATGAATATAATCGCAAAAACATACCGACATAGCCTGAGTCTTTCTTAAATTATTCTTTAAAAAAACGGTTCAATATTGTTTATATTATACCCACTAGCTGACCCACCTTTCCCTTGGACGGTATTCCTGAAAATTCTTTTGTAATGGAAAATCTTGTAATGTAATAAAACATGGAAAATTTCAAGTTAATTGACCTAGTGGTTTGAGCTATACGTTAATGTATCAGTCAGTTAGCTAATCCATATACGCTTATAGAAGCTATATTAAAGTCATACATAAGACAAGGTTAAAGAAAATTAATTTTGCCTCTACGGAGCGTATGTGTAAAAGCGATTTTTTCTGCCAGATGTTAATAAACTGTTTACATATTGCGTATATCCATAACATCTACATGGCAGAGATTGAATATACTCTTACATTAGCACATTTAAGAGAGGAAATGATCAGTAGAAATTAAAAAAACTGATTTGAATTTTTTATAAAACTAAAGGGCCAGTTTGGCCAGTTTGATTAAGGTGTAAGAAGATTAGGCTGGAATAGAAGTAGAAGATGCCGTTTAGTACATAAACTTATTACTAATCAGATGAAAAATAGTTGAAGCATTATATTATACGAATAAAGATTTCAATTCGACACTTAAAAAATAATAATAATCCAGGTCGTGGGGCGAAGATGCCAGATCCTTTTTTAAGGATCTATCTTCTCGTCTCACAGAGTCCACAGGTGACCGGAGGGCTGGCAGTTACCTCGGCCAACATATAAGTTTGGCTATTCAGCGGGGTAACGCAGCCAGCGTTCTGGGCACACTGCCTCATTGCAGCGGGATAGATGATATTTTTAATGTTTAGTTTTTAGTTTTTAATTTAGTTTTTAATTTAGATTTAATTTAGATTTTAATTTTATTATTATTTATAATATTTATCTAATTTTAGTATTTGTTGTTCAAGTACAGGATATAATTCAAATAATTGAACAAGTTTCAGACTCAGCCTTTCAGAAAATATTGTAATAGTTAACTTTGACCATTAGCGCCATCTATTGACACCATTGTGAAGTTCTGTTATAATAATCCAGTATATTATTTAAGGTTTCAGCTTCAAGTTCACCACAAAATACATAATTTCCCATTACATCAAAATACATAATTTCCCATTACATCAAAATACATAATTTCCCATCATCAATTTATTATTAATTATATTAGCCCAAGTGGTCCAGAACTTTGACAACTTAGAGATATCATCATTTCACTTGTTTGAGTGGAAAGGACGTGCTGCTCTATAACATTTAGCATAAAATTAATTGAGTTATTAACATTATATCCGCAGACTGGCGAGTTTTCAAACGGGAGCGGTGCTGAGTAACAGAAACGGCTTCTACAATAAAATACAATTCTTACGATATTCAAGCTTGCTTTTATTTACTGTTGTTTAGCGAATAAAGCGAAAATTTGTAAAGAATATTAGTATTGTTTTCATTAGTTTTATTTCTTGTCGAGGTTACCGACATCACAATATTGTTTTGCTTTCCATCACTCAACGACAATAGGCATGATGACACCAAGAATCAATGAAAATATGAATTTATCTAATGAAATAGGATTCATGGATTATAAAAAATGTATCTATTTAATTTTCTATTTCGAGTGAGATTGCTATTTATTTTGATAAAATATAGCTATAAAATACAGCAATCCGCCATATTGGATAAAACACCAAGAAGCGAATGACGTCACAATTGTTTGTTTTCGAGCTTTGACAATCACACTATTGTTTATTGCACTGCGTAGTGACGTCACAAACGACGCCATGACACCGGCGAGCGTTGTGGCGTGAATTTTAAAATTTAAATTTCAAATGCCAATTTTATCAACCAAACCTTATTTTTCTGCTGAAATGAGATATTTTTTCGAAGTAGTAGATACTTCTGAACATAATCTAACGATTTTTTTAAAATCAGTCATCATGCCTGTTGAGGTTAAATTTCGCACTATCATCATAAGCCCGCGGCTTCGTCTGCGTGAGTTTAGGAAACTCCTCGAAAATAGCCTATATCCTTCCCTCCGGTATGCAACCTATATAATATTATGTAACGAATTTTTTCAAAATCTTTTGCACACTTGTGTCGTAAAAGCGTAGCAAACAGACATAATTAGACAAACAGACGGACACACTTTCACATTTATAAAATTAGTACGGATTCAAATTTTGTATGTGAGACTTTACGATTTTAGAGTCATAAAGTTAACAAAGAATATTTAATAGGTTTTGTGTATCATAAACTTTTGTTAGTTTAGGATTGGAATTCAAATAAAACTCCAATTTATCGGTCCTTTTTCGTACTTAGCTACCTGCTCATAGTTACTATAATTACCACATTACGGTATAAGTACATAATATTCATGCTCAGATGAATGGGACTTAGGTGAATATAAGTTGTAATGTTATAATTGCTAACATTAGTACTAAGTATCAATTTAAATGTACGCCTATTAACAAATTGAGCTTTAGATTGTCCAAAGAAATTAACACTTTTATTTTTAGACAAAAAATATATAAGTAGATAGAATTAAAATCTAAATTAAATCTAAATTAAAAACTAAATTAAATCTAAATTAAAAACTAAATTGATTGTCCAAATAAAAAATATTTATTCATATAAAATTTACATGCCTATTCTTTTAAAAATCTTCACCGAGCAATGCTTCCTGACTGACCTCTAGCGGTTCCAGTGGCTCTGAGGCCCGTGCGGTTGCGGCTCTACCGTGGTGTGCGATGACCATTATCATCACAGCTCCCACTTTTAATAGATATGTCAATCAATGCCCGTGCTCATAAATTACTTTATCAAACCGAGACTGGAGCCTTGACGGATCTTCAATTTTCAAAACATACACAAGATTGTTCCACTATTTTTTCCATAATATTTGGTATTTGTACATTGGTATTGGTAGAATGAAAATGGTTTTCATAGAATTTCGTAAAATGACAATGAGATTTTTTTACAAGTCTCACGTTTATTAAACTTTTTTCGTGAAATAATTTCTGTAAAATGAAATTTTCCTCAATATTTTGCCTGTTTCAAAGAGAAAAACAAGCATGTCAAGTACACAATTCAGCCAAAGCCCAAAACAGTCGGGTTATTTTACATGTTAGTCTTTTTTATTTAAGCCTATGTGCGGAACCAGAGTTTTCCTCCAAATGCTTCTATCTCGTCCTCCATCTGGTAACAGGTCATCCTTTTTCCTTGTTTAAAATCTTTGTAACCCAATTGTAGTATTTTTGCTCCATTTTTCATTTCCTGCCCTTGCTACAAGTCCCGCCCAGTCCCATTTTCCGGTTTTTGCTGTCCTTCCTGTCGTTAGAAATAATATAGCCAAAAATACGCAAAAAGGAAGAATACGCCTGATACCCCATGTCTGGTTAACCACGCCCAATTTGCAAACAATGCAGACCTAAGTATCTTGATTCATGAAAATATTCACAATGGATGTCTTCGCCCGATATTTCCTCTGATTTTTTCTTCGATAAAAGCCTAAAACGAAAAACTATTCCTTTCCAAATTACGAACTAAATTATTGGTAAACTGTAAAATTCTAAACAAAATTTATAAAGGAAAATAAAATGTTACCTTTTTAAAAACTTGCTTAATCTGAGAGCGAAAGCACTCTATGGACCGAGCCGGTTAAAACATCTCCGCGGAACGGGTCAGAGGGAAACGCACACGCGCACGTGCGGTTACGCTAGTGTGTGCGGCCCTATGTAAATGTGAGCTGCGGACTTTTTGTCAAAATTTGATATGCCAAGAGTGCGCGCTTAAAAATACTACATAGGTATACCGTACAGGAACTTATTCAAATACTGAAATTTTACCTATACAGTCTACTATATTAGAATTATCCAAAAGTGTGTCAAATGCAAAAGTGTGTCTGTCTGCTACGCTTTCACGGTAGATAATTTCATATGATTTTGATGAAATTTGGTATAGAGATAGGTTGCATCCCGGATAGGTTCCCCGCGAACGCTATACGCGAACAAAGTCATGGTCATTAACTAGTCTATACTAATATTATAAAGAGGTAAAGTTTGTGAGATCTACTGAACCGATTTTGAAAATTCTGGTACCAATAGAAAGACACATTATTTGGGAGTGTCAAACGCTAATCAGAAAAATTAGGGAGTTCTCTTGGGAATTTAAAAATCTTATTTCACGCGGACGAAGTCGCAGAAAAGTTAATAAATAAAACACATTATGTGCGAACCTTCCCTGCACTTGGTGCAGGTGAAAAGCATATTTCAGATTCAAAACTTTAAAATAACTTCTAGAATCGAAATCTAGTTTATCTATTGATCCTACGACTGAACTCTAACAAGCTCGACCGACGATAGAGTTATGAGACCATTAGTTATACGAGAAAATATAGAGTAGAACACAAATTTATACGAACACGAACTTTCTGTTGGAAACCAGCTTCAAAATTGTATGTGTGAATGTAGTAGTAAAGTCAAAATCATAATTCAATCATAATTTTGGAAATTATGAATGGATTATGATTTTTACTTTACTACAACATTCACACCATAGATCTAGGATTGGTCTCGCTCCAATCCCACAGACATAATTAATCCTAAATCTATGAATTTTGGTAAAACAATACTATTTGAATATCGATAGTGATGTCGCCCTTTTAAATATCTGTGGACGACAGTTGGCAGAACTGACGTTGGCGACGCTGTCGTAGCGCGCCAATTCGACTTGTTATGGTGGCAGCGCTGACGCAAAAGGGCGCTCTTGAGTGAAGTGTTTTCTTAGTGTTAAAATTTTAGTGATTCTTTCCAACTTCAGCAGAGCTTGTTTTAACAAGCTTAAGTGTTCTGTATAAGTATTATCGTATCGCTTTCAATAATTAGTGTAGATTTAATTATTCCAGTTTTGCTCAATAGGGAATATGCATGATTTATTTTTATTTCTTAAATCAATCATTTAAGTACATCTTTATAACATAGTAAAAAATATAAATAGGTTTGAAAATAGTCAAATAATTACGTTAATTGGTGTTTCAAAGTTAAGTATAAATTTGAGCCGTTCAAACGCCACCATTAATCGCGCGCTTTTGATGACGTCATTGGTTATGTCCCGTGTTTGTTTACTATAGCGATTCAGTTCAGTTACTTCATAATTATTATTTTCAGTTTTAATTGCTAAGTACACAAATTATGGAAGAAGTTAAAAAACCTTCTTACAAGTATTGTATGGTACCGAAGTGCAAAAATACTACTCTTAGTACACCCGATAAAGTGTTTTTTTCGTATTCCACGCGATGCGAAATTACGAGAAAAATGGTGCAAGATGATGAGAAGGGATAATCTAGCTCCATTATCGGTTGTATTTTGTTGTGAAGATCATTTTAACGTAAGTACTCAATAATCAATCATTTATTCAATATAGGTACACTGTAGGTACACTTATTGACGTTAAAAATTACATAGAAAACATGATGGTGATAATCGGTTACGGTATCTTAAAACTAAAGCTACGAGGCTTCGCTTCGCTTAGCTCGTCTCGGCGGGGACACTCCCGTAAATTAGGAGTTTAGGAACAATTTTAATGACAAATGGTTATGTATAGGTTATGTTTAGTTGTAAGTATTATTTAAATATTTATGCATTAAAATCTATGTTATGGATTAATATATATATCTATCTTCTAAATATATAAAAGAAGACACTGACTGACTGACTGACTGACTGACATATCAACGCACAGCCCAAACCGCTGGGTCTAGAGACTTCAAATTTGGCACACAGGTTCCTTATGAGGTCTAGGGGTGCACTAAGAAAGGATTTTTCAAAATTCCCCCCCTAAAGGGGTGAAACGGGGCTCCAAAGTTCGTATTTTACCAAGCTTCAATACTCCTTCACGCCGCAACTACTGAACCGATTTGGCTCAAATTTGGAATGGAGATAAATTGCATCTTGTGTTAACACATAAGCTACTTTTCATCCCGGGAAAATCCATGGTTCCCGTGGGATTAGTTAAAAACCGAAATTCACGCGGAAAAAAATCTTCACGCCGGAAGTACAAGACCGATTTAGCTGAAATTTGGAATGGACATAGATGATATCCTGGGTTAGTAAAAAAGTTACTTTTCATCCCGGAAAAATCCATGGTTTTTGCGGAAAAACTGAAAAATTGATATTCACGCGTGAAAAATACTACTTTACGCTGCACTTACTGACCTGATATGACTGAAATTCGGAAAGGAGATAGATTTTATCCTGGATTGATACATAGGCTACTTTTCATGCCGGAAAATTTCATGGTATATCAAAGAAGATACTGACTCACGCTCTCACTGACATATCAACGCACAGCCCAAACCCCTGGGTCTAGAGACTTCAAATTTGGCACACAGATTCATTTTGAGGTCTAGGGGTGCACTAAGAAAGGATTTTTCAAAATTCCCCCCTTAAGGGGTGAAACGGGGCTCCAAAGTTCGTATTTTACCAAGCTTCGATACTCCTTCACGCCGCAACTACTGAACCGATTTGGCTCAAATTTGGAATGGCGATAAATTGCATCTTGGGTTAACACATAAGCTACTTTTCATCCCGGAAAAATCCATGGTTCCCGTGAGAATAGGGAAAACTAAAATTTACGCGGGCGAAGCCGCGGGTATCTGCTAGTATATATAAAATTCAAAGTCCTGACTGACTGACTGACTTATATATCAACGCACAGCCTAAACCGCTAGGGTTAGAGACTTGAAATTATGACAGTAGCTTCCTTTTGTAACGTAGACGGTCACTAAGGAAGGATTTTTCAAAATTCCACCTCTAAGGGGGTGAAAAAGGGGTTAAAAGTTTGTATCAAAGTCCGTCATTTCTCAAGTTATATCCATGAAACTTAGTATATGAGTTATCGGTAAAAAATAAAGAAATACGTGTTTCACAGTTTTTCAAAATTCCACCCCTAAAGGGGTAAAATAGGGGTTGAAAGTTTGTATGAAAGTCCTTGATTTCTCAAGTTATAGTGATGAAACTTAGCATTTGGGCTTTCAGTTAGATATGCAGACGTACGTGTTTCACCATTTTTGAAAATTCGACCCTCAAAGGGGTGAAATAGGGGATGAATGTCCTTCATTTATTAACATATTTTTCAAGTTATAACAACGAAACTTGGTATTTTGGCTTTCGGTATAATATAAAGAAGTACGTGTGTAACAGTTTTTCGAAATTCCACCCCCAAACGGGTAAAATGGAGGTTGTAAGTTGGTGTAAAAGGCCGACGTTTTGCAAGTTAAATAGCCGTGAAACTTGATATGGGCTACCGGTTTAAATTATGAAATACATAATCCACAGTTTTTATAAATTCTATCCCAAAGGACGTTAAATAGTCCTTCAATCACGCCGCAACAGAGCAACGGATCGACGAGTTTTATTTCATGGGTTCTTTTTATCCCGGAAATTAAGGAATACCTATGGGAATTAAGAAACTTATGCCACGCGAACGAAGTCGCGGGCGTCCGCTAGTATAATATAATATGGTTAGTAAATTAGGTCCACATTCTTTGTTTGACAGGGCCCGTCTATGTAAAATAAGGTCGTTGACTATTATAGAAAGAGAATAGACACGAAACGTACCGTAACTTGGCTAGGGGGGCCGGTATGAACTTAGCTTACAACGAACTCAGCAGTACACAAAGTATATTAGCAGAGTACTATACGACAAGTTCCTGATGAGCGAATAGGAAAATTCCTTTTCACAAATATTTGAAGTACCTTAATAGGATTTAAGGGTCCTTAAATGGTTCCACGTTCCCTCTTAAAATGTTTGAAGTCAGCATAATCAAATTCTCTAGCCAATTGACAATGAAATTAAAACTGAATTGTCTTGAACACAAGGGAGGTAATGTTAGTCATCTTATTTTGAAATTTCGACAAATTGAATTGTTCACTTTGTGTTACAATGAACGTAATTAAATGAATTGCTGAGAACATTAATGGCAGACGCCTAGTGAATCATTATTGGCAATTATTGCGCGTAACAAACACGTACCTACCAATTCATTTTTCAAACAATAGAGGGAGACCCACGATTTAGTCCGCGTCGATTTTGCCTTCTGAATAATCCCGTGGGAACTTTGATTTTGCGGAACCAACGGTATCTTTCTCAAGAATGCAACCTATCTGTGTAACAAATTTTAACGACAGATAGATAAACAGACACACTTTCGACAGTAAGACGTGTGGTGTGGATTCATAAGTCATAACCAATAACTTAAAATTTAAATCAATAAACTATGAAAAGGACGTGCGCAAAGGACAACCTATCTCTACTGGAGAGATTTCTTCCAGCTGCACTGAATCAAATAATTCCATTAATGATATGCCTTCATGTCAAGCCAAAATTAATCCTGAAACGGAAATTTGGCGCACATAGGTACATCAAGTCAATGTCACGAGCAGCTCTTATTTTGATGAGGAAATGGTAGGTGGATGACGTGGGATGACTAAAGTAGGTAGATAATATATCCTGTCTATCTATTGGAGCACAGAGGAGAAGATTGCGTGCACTCCGCTCTTTGCTTGTCTTTGAAAAGACATTGTGGCCAATTCGTAGGTTTAACACAATCTGTCTAAACTAAAATGAATGAATCGGCTAGCTTATAATATTTTTTCGCATTTATTTCGTATAGATTTATGAATAGAAGTCGTATTCGGTATTCATTATAGAGTAAGAGGAGCAAGGGACATACTGCAAACCACAGATTGTATCATTATTGTCGAATTTCGTGTTTTAGAGTTATTATAATTCTTATTTTAGCAACGTCAATGTACGTGACATCTAACTGTCATTTTAAATAATATTTCAGTATATTTTGCTAGCTAGCTACTGTGGCAGTATGGCCCCAGGTAGGCGGTCTCAGGTTGAGTAAGTAGTTCTGAAACACTAATCATGATTATTATTAGTTATACTATAACAATAACATCTGAAGTGGCCTCGAGGTAAGCCAAAAATAGGTTTCCAAATATTTGGAGATCAAATCTAATTATGAAGTAGGCGAAACTCGGATTATATTGAAATATATTGAAGTGATCCTTTTATAAATAAAGTTTTTTTTTCTTGTATCGTAATTCCTCCACTGAATTATTGCGGTACGTACTTAGTTGCACATTGTAAAAAAAGAAAACTTTTTTGAACCTGTTAGTTCAACAGATAGTTTAATTTCTTCAAGTTTTAAATATTATTTTTAGGGTTCCATGCCTCAAGAGGAAAAAGGGAACCCCAGGATCACTAATTGTCGGTCTGTCTGTCTGTCAACACCCTTTTTAGGGTTCCGTACCCAAAGGGTAAAAACGGGACCCTATTACTAAGACTCCGCTGTCTGTCTGTCTGTCTGTCTGTCTGTCTGTCTGTCTGTCTCCAGGCTGTATCTCATAGACCGTGATAGCTAGAAAGCTGAAATTTCCACAAATGATGTATTTCCGTTGCCGCTATAACAACAAATACTAAAAATTAAAAAAATATATATATTAAGGGGGGTCCCCATACAATAAACGTGTTTTTTTCGTATTTTTTTGCTCAATATTAAAAACGGTAACAGGTAGACGGTTCAAATTTTCACAGAATATTAACTTGTATATTACCTTTCAAAATAAATAATTAAATATCAATAAAGTAAATATTAAAGGGGGGCTCCCATACAACAAACGTAATTTTTTGATATTAACAGTAAACCTCTACAAACAAAGTTAGTTTTGCGGTTCATTAACAAAGGTAATTATACCTACTTCTTGAGTACGGAACCCTCGGTGCGCGAGTCCGACTCGCACTTGGCCGGTTTTTTATTGGGAACACGTGGAGGTATCATTAACGGTCCCTTAAATTGTTCGTCAGTCGCTACTAGTTTAGCGCAAGCCAGTAATTTCACAGCTGCTTACGTGTTGTTATGACATTTTTCTGGTTATTTACTAAAATAATTTTGTATTGGATGGTGGTACGGAACTCTTTGAGCGCGAGTCTGACTCGCACTTCACTGGTTTTACTTCATACACAAAGCAATATTGTATGACTACATGGCCTTATCTCTATGTAATCCATACTAATATTATAAATGCGAAGTTGGGATGGATGGATGGATGCTTGTTACTCAATCACGCCAACATGACTGAACGGATCTGGCTGTTATTTAGCACAGAGATAGATTATAGTCTGAAATAGCACATAGGGTAATTTTTAACCTGGAAAATTAAAGAGTTCCCGTGGAAGTCGGGGCATAAGCTACTGTATAATTTAATATATAAATATAAGTTTATCGACCACCTTAACAAAATAATTACTTATCGTACTTATGTAGGTACGTCTACGTCTTTGTAAGTATGCAACATAAGTGAGGAATATGGGCCACCTAATATGAGTTTTCATTGCACGAAATAAATAAACAGATAACAAATGCTGTACCTTACATACAATTACAGAAAAGCGTTTCAATAATACATCGAAACCTTTCGTAAACAAATCGACCTCTTATATAAATAAATCGGTCCTTTTCGGAAAAATCATCATAGTAATGTAGATAGGGATCTCTTGGAACTTACTTTTATTTGTAATCCATTTCTAGGATAGGCGGTAAAACGAACGATTGTTTTTGCTCAATAACTGTTATTTTCAACAAGCTTTATGCAGATGTAACCACCACCACTATATAGCCCATTATTAACGTTCCACTGCTGGGCATAGGCCTCCACTCTCATAGGATAGAGGGAATCAGAGCCACGCGACTCCAATGCGGGTTGGCGAAGTATCATGTTATCAGAAAAACCCAACTACGGCCCGACCCGGGACTCGAACCCGGGACCTCGTCGGCCGCAGTCGAACATGCTAACCACTAAACTAACGAGGCAGTTGGCAGGCAGGCAAGCAGCATAAGGATGTAAGCTGTTTGAGTCATTTGACTGTCTACAATGTTTGTCTTAAGACACCCTAAGACACCACCTGACGCGCCGCGCGTCTACTGACCACATCGATATAGAAAGAAAGAAAAATCTTTATTTGAGCACTTCTGGACAAAAAATAAACTTCAACTTACATGCAAAATCAGCACTGTATTGTACAGTAGTGCAACAAACAGGTAAGCCACTCAGCTTGTGTTGGGACTCCGTGCCTCTCAGACACGAAAATTTATAATGTAAATCGACGTTTGGTCCTTTTATCGCGCCTCGACTCCACTCGCTGAGTACGATCTGTGCTGGCCTTTAGATCCCTGTTCCAAGCGACCCTCAAAATGAGAACTTTAATAAAATCTTGTAGTAATTGCTAATTAGGTCTTAAATTATTCGCCAGTCCTAATAATTTCTCAGCCACATTTACTATGCACGGACACGGGCGAGAATTTTCTTTGGCTCTTGACATAATTGCTCTTACCTAATATTTTATTTATTTTTTGCTTTAATTTACTCCATGAATATTCATATAGCCTTTTGTCTTAAAGACGAAATGTTCAGACTGTTTTATAAATCTCTCTGCGGTGTGTTTCTTATTGCTGAGGGTCAGGACCCCTTTCCATGAATCGCAATGTGGTATAGGGATTATTAATTGAGGATCATGACATGATAGGCTCAAAGATTCTTTTGTATACGACTCGATGCTTTCGATTCTTTGTCGGAAGGATTTCGATTTTCGACTATATGGTTTAACTAGCTGATTCCCGTGACTTTGAGGTTGTTTGGTGCCCGCAGGAACTCTTTAATGCCTGTGTGTTATTCCAGACTATAATTTATCTCTGTGCCAAATTTCATCCAGATCCGTTCAGCCGTTGTGGCGTGATTGAGTAACAAATAGCCATCCATCCATCCATCCAAACTTTCGCATTTTAAATATCATAGTATTATATCCATACTACCATAATATCTTTACTTATAAGTATTATAAATGCGAAAGTGTGTCTGTTTGTCTTTCTGCTACACTTTCACGTCTTATCCGTTCAACCGATTTTTATGAAATTTGGTGCAAGGGTAATTTATATCTCGGGGAAGGACATAGGATACTTTTTATCCTAGAAAATTAAACAGTTCCCGTGGGAATAAAAATCTCAATCCACGCGGACGAAGTTGCGGGCATCATCTAGCAGTATAGGTATATTATAGACAGCCAGTGATAAAGTATTTAAAAATAAATTCCGACTATCCCACTGTATCTACCTGACGAGTGGTCAAACTGTGACTGCAATGCCCAAAACAAAAATATTAAAAATATTATGCTATTTTTCCAAAACAAAATGCTTTGATAGATCGAGCTCCGTAACAACGCGTGTGACACATTTTTCAATTAATAGTGAGTGATGTTTCGACATGCAAAATATTTTCGATAACCTTTTTATAAAGGTTTTTTTTTATAAAAGTTATTGAAACCAAAAATTTAATATGTGCATGTACCTGATACATTATATACGTTGTCCGCGTGGATTAAAATTTTTGATTCCCGAGGGAACTCTTTAATTTTCCGGGATAAAAAGTAGCCTATGGCCTTCCCCGGGATGTAAACTATCTCTGTACCTTTCATCAAAATCAGTAGAGTAGTTGGGCTGTGAAAGCGTAGCAGACAGGCAGACAGATAAACACACTTTCGCATTTATAATATTAAGTATGGATTTTTAAGTACCTACAGTGTTGTCTGTCTATCACAGCCATTCGAATCAGAACTAGTTACTAATCTCTTACACATTGTGAGTCCAGTAGTTTGTTATGAAAAAAACTTCGAGTTCAGACTTGCATTACGGTGTCAAACCAATTTTCTTTTTTTTATTTCTTTTTTTCATTGAAGAACGCAGAACTCAGAACTCTATAACGACGAGTGCTGTAATGAACGCCGTTGTCTTAACTTTGGAGGTACCGGGTTCCGGCAGGGTCCCACCCACCTCCCACGTTAAGGCAACAGCGCTCAGGAAGGTTGTCAAAATATCAAAGGGATGTTGAACAAAAAAAATGACATTGATAAGTTTTGTTAAATAGTCGCATTAATTCCTAATCCATTGTGGAATACGAGTATTTTTTCAGAATAGAACGGGTTAAGCCTTATTCCATCACGTACGCCAAATTTGGATTGGCAGACTTCACACAAACATTATAGGGAACTAGATGATGCCCGCGATTTCGTCCGCGTGGATTAAGGTTTTTTGATTTCCGCGGGGACTCTTGAAATTTCCTGTACCTATTGTAGAAAAGCCTTTGTCCTTCCCCGGGATACAACCTATCCTTGTACCAAATTTCATCAAAATTGGTTGAACAGATGGGCCGTAAAAGTGTAGCAGGCAGAGAAAAAGACACACTTTCGCATTTATAATATCAGTATGGGTTCGCCGGCATGCAGGTTTCACCGCGATTTTTTCCATTCCAGTTAAGAACGTTCCGAACACGTGGTAAATTCCCTTTTCTATTCAAAATAACTATTGTTAATGTTTATCTGAATAAAAACCATTTGAATTGATTTAATAAGATAGAGTAGCTTAAAATGCACTCAATTCCTAAACGTTGTAAGAGTTAAAGAAATCCTGAAGCACACGAACATTTTTATATTTTTTTATTCTGATATCTCAGTGATATCATAAGCCGTCAGTAGTATACGCAATCGCGGAATAAAATTGTGGTACCCAAACGCAGTGTGAATACAAAATAGCTCAATTAGAATAAAAGTCGATCATTTTATTGCTGCATTCAAAATTCCAACACTCAATTTCGCACAGATAAAACGAGTGAAACCGCTGAATAAGGACAATGCTGTACGTTTATACAATTTTCTTCAGTCGAGTTTCAGACGTTGCCGAGAAGAGACGTCCGTTCCAGAACGAAACCCGTGACGAAACTTAAACCGTACTATGCGCGCTTAATACAAACGAGTCCCGAATTCTAATTTTATTTAATTGAATTAATTAAATTCGCATGCTCTGACCGTGGATAAGTGTGTTCTTACTGTTAGTTTATTTATTTATTTTTTCGTTATAAAGTGTTCAGACACAATAGGCGAGATAAGTAACATATACAGTAATTATGGAAAGTGGTCGAAAAAGCCCGTATGCAGTGGTCAAAATATAAACTGGACGTTATGTTACTACCATATAAAGCGGATTGTGACTATCCCGATGCCGTTTTATGATGATATGGTAAGTAAAGTAAGAGTTTTCAAATAATGTATTGTATCAATGAGCTTGGCTGTTAATTTGTTTTTTTAACCGACTTCTTTAAGTTCTACTACTTTAAGTGCTAAGCCTTGCTTGCGATCCAATCTGGATAATAGATTGATGCAATAAGATGCTTAGATTTGATGCGATAAGATTGAAACGGGCTTAAAACTCGCGGGAATAGCGACTTAACGAAACAGCACCCTTCTGGACGGATTTTTCATTAATAATTTTTCATATCTAACGGACAGTGCTTATTTTGGTGCTAGAATTATGAAAATAAATAAATGTTTATTGACCAACGCACAAATATACACTTAAACAAATTAAAATATTAATTAGTCGTGATTTTCTTTACTTTCCAACTTTCAATCTCTTTACTTTCCAATTTTCAGTATTTAAAACTGTAGGTATTTAGTACAAAAATGTACTAGGTTATACACACCATAGAGACATGTTTCGTCCAGTCGCGGTAATCTGTGCAGATCCATATAAAAGGGCGCGCGCGGATTGTTTATCCGTCAGACAAAAGAATTGACCATACTCACTTAATTTTAAAGAAGAACGCAATGAAGAACATGATATTATCAATTTTTTTTGTTTTTAAATGACTTAAGTATAAAGATATTTTAATCTTTCTTCTCTAAATACGAATCCATGTTTGTCTTTATCAACATAATTTATTTGAATGGCTTTGATTAGATAATCTAAAGACGTGTGGCGCACTGTCAACTGTGATACATTGCAATATTCGAGATAGTAAACAACTTTCATCCGAGGTTATATTTCGGTGTTCTTAAAATTCTGTTGGGTAATTTTTTTTATTTTCCCGGATAAAAAGTATCCTATGTTTGCCTTTTTGATGCAATCTATCTCTGGCTGACTGAGCCATTAAAAGGTAACAGACGGACAGACACGACCTTTCTGTTAAAAAATTAATCGACATTTACTTAAAAATCAAGGCAACGTTCTATTACCTACTAGCTGATGCCCGCTACTTCGTCCGCGTGGATTGAGGTTGTTTGGTTCCCACGGAAACTCATTTTTTTTTTATCTGGGCTATGTGTTATGCCAGACTGTAATCTATCTCTGTGCCAAATTTCATTCAAATCCGTTCAGCCGTTCCGGCGTGATTGAGTAACAAACGCCCATCCATACATCCATATATTCATCCAAACGTTTGCCTTTATTATTATAGATTAGTATAGATTCTGTTTATACTGCAAACTCTTAAGGCCATATTTTTTAATTATTGTTGAGTTTCGTGTTTTAGAATTATAATCCTTTTTTTAGGAACGTCAAGGTAGGGTCATTAAAACTGACATTATAACGGCCGGTTTCTGAATTGAGAATTTCATGTTAAGTCAGTCTCAAAGACTACTTATGGACTAATAATTAAGCTAATTTTTGTTTCTGAATTGATATTGGGCCGGTTTCTGAATTAAGTATTGAAGCAAAAACAGCAAGTTCCAACTCTCAAATCTTATACAATATCAATTCAGATACAAAAAATTGCTTACTTGTAGCCTTTGAGACTGACTCAACATGAAATTCTCAATTCAGAAACCGGCCGTATGAGTAACATTGCCTAAGTATTGCCTTAAGCGTTGGGAGTATGGCCCCTGGTCGCATAATTGTTCGCGTGGCCAAGGTAGTCCAAGGACTTTGTGGGACCTCCTGTGTCAAAACCACGAGTAACCGGGGTCGTGCTGGCTTGAGCGGGTCTTTCAATTATCCGACTTAAATTAAACGGAAGCTCAAAAAGTTCACGCAATCAGTTTTTGAGATTTTGACGATAAAATGCACATGAGTGGACTACAATAGTAACGAGAGACCACTCCAGGGTTAAAAAATCACATTCAAATCTGTTTGATACGTGTATGTATGCTAAGGGCAGTCAGACAAAGCGTTCAAAAACTTAGGTACACCCCTCTTCATACGTTGAAGGTTAACCAGTTTATGGTGATTTTTTGAATAAGATTTTTTTTATACATCATACAAGAAGATAATATACTTAATTATTATTAGTTGCCTTTTTATCCGTGTAGTATAACGGGTACTATCTATTCTGTGGTATAAGATTGGTCAGGCAGGGGCCATAGCCTCAATTCACCAGTCCATTATAGCAACTCAAACCCGTAGACCCATTTAATTTGTTTTTATGTCTTATAGTCCTACACTAACCGGGGATTGTCCTTGGGTGCTCTCGCATAGTACATATTATTGGTTATAAGATATATTATAAATGCGAAAGTGTGTTTGTTTGTCCAATCACGCCGCAACGGAGCAACGGATCGACGTGATTTTTGGCATGGGTATACAAGGTGTAAGGTAATTAGTATAACATACCCGCGGCTACCCATGTTAGATGGTGTATAGATTTATTGGGAAAATGTCATAAGACGTGTAGCTCATATCCTGGGGGAGTTATGTGGACTTCAAAATTTTCGCATAAATATTGAGGTGGCATCCCTTAAAACAGCTGATTCAATATCAATGAACTGCGAACAATACGACGTATGTTAAGCCTCGTTACCAGCGCGAGCGTTGCGATAAAATCCAGTCGCGATACTAAAGTAATCATTATTCGGCATGCAATTGAATTCTCAAAGCAAAAGCCCGGCTAGAACTTACGTATTGTTGTAAAAAAATGCCCGACTAGTATCGGACTTCGTAAGTCGAAGTCAGTCACTTATCCTTACTTTATGAGCCGCCTTTCCCTGTGATTAATTTCTCGACTTACTTCGTTTAAGTTTTGATCAATAATTAATTATTCTGTGTAGTTTGTTCTTTCAATGATTTGCAAATTGTAATGAATTGCCAAATTGCATAACGATACGATAATAATTATTATATTATCGCTTGTAGTACAGTTCTGACTTTAGGTGTAGAAGGAACAAAGGACTCCACAGGGTTGCCAAAATTTATTTTCCATAATTAACTAATTAATTTTGTATGGAAGTTTTTGATAATTCATTTTGACTTTTTAACTCTACCATAGTGTTTATAACGTCAAAATGGCATGGGTAGCCGCTGGTATGTTATACCATTTACCTTACACCTTGTATATGTGAGGACCTGTAGAGTGACATGGGCTACCTTTTATCTCAGAAAATTAAGAAGCTCCCGCAGGAATAAACAAATACTTAAACCCCAAACACACAAAGTCGCAGGCATCAGCTAGTAGTGAATATTCGCCGTTTGGTGTCACATTTCCTAGAGAGTAAAATTGTCTAACGGGCCTCTGCGAGATGGCTTCAGCCCCTTGTACGACTTCCAAAGGTACGGGACCCCATGGTCTACCCGCTAAGTGACCCGCCCTGGCTATTCTTGAGGGCTAAGAACCCTTCATTAGTGGGAAAAAGCTGCAGAATTTTGTTTTGTTACAATTTCAATTGTTAAGATTGGCGGAAAAATACGGCCAATAGCGAGAGTGTGAAATTCTATTGAGTTGAGTAGAGTGTGTCTATTGAGATAATCACAATGATAGATGCAACTTATATAAGTAGGAAGTACATTGATATGTCAGTGATCAGTCAATATTTTTGATATCAATAATTATTTTGCTACGAATTCGACACATAACACTGATAAAGTGTTATATGTTATCCATTGATGTAGAATTTTAGTACCATTCTATTTCAATGGTGTTATCCATTTATTTATGGGTGGATGAATATGTGATTTTCGCACAATACCATCCATCCATCTACCTCTTTCCACTACTAGACATAGGCATTTGAAAAATAAGTATTTATAACAAAATATAAACCCCATAAATCGTTGATTTGCTGAATATAATTTAGTAGGTACCTAAATAATTAGTTAAAAATAATTAAGTATTGCCTTTGCAATAAAATCAACTAAATTGAAATAATTATAATATGTATCATATCTTTACTAAAATAACTATAAATAATTAGTTATATTGTATAAATAAAATAACACGAAAATTAATTTTGGTATCGATTTTTATTAAAATACTGAATTTTCAACAGTTATCAAATAACTAGCTAGTATACATACTACATACGCCTTTCATACTGTAATAATAATCATAGTTTTTATTTACCTACTGACTAGGTACCTAAATAATTAGTTAAATAATTAAGTATTGCCTTTGCAATAAAATCAACTAAATTGAAATAATTATAATACTTATCATATCTTTAAATACTAAAATAACTATAAATAATTAGTTATATTGTATAAATAAAATAACACGAAAATTAATTTTGGTATCGATTTTTATTAAAATACTGAATTTTCAACAGTTATCAAATAACTAGCTAGTATACATACTACATACGCCTTTCATACTGTAATAATAATCATAGGTTTTATTTACCTACTGACTACTCCATAATTTTGCTGTTTCTATTTGAGTGGTATGCATACTTAATGTATATTTAAATAATTCGCATGAGATTAAGAATATTTTATACAAACATTGTACGTCAGTCCTAAACAGCAAATAATTTCCTAAATATTTAAATAAATCCAAAACAGTAATTAATGTGCCATTCAAATATCTCATCTAAGTACCTAATCCATACTAATATTATAAATGCGTAGGTAAGTGTGTCTGTCTGTCTGCTACGCTTTCACGACCCATCTATTCAACCGATTGTGATGAAATTTGGTACAGGGATAGGTTGTATCCCGGGGAACAACATACTACATGGGGGACATAGGCTACTTTGTATCCCGGAAAATTCAAAGGGTCCCGTGGGAATCCAAAAAGTTATCTGTTCAACGGATTTTAATGAAATTTGGTATAGGGGTAGGTTGTATCCCGGGGAAGGACATAGGCTACTTTTTATCCCGGAAAATTCAAGAGTTGCCGCGGGAATCGTAAAAACTCGGTCCACGCGGACGAAGTCGCGGGAATCATCTAGTAATTCTTTTTTTAAAGTGTTTACCTTTTCTCAGCCAGTTTGCTTTACCGGTTTTGACTTGAACAGATTTGGATGAAAGGATTCTAACGATACCCCATCGTTAGAATCTTTTCATCCTCCCAAGTGACACCAACTAATATCTAGAATAACTTTTAAATTTCAATATGGCAGCTCAGTCGTGTTTTTTTTTTTTTTTATTATGTTTGTATGTTTAATTACTTAATCCTTACTGCTGGTCTCTTTACTGCTGTGTATAGGATTTTAAGAGACACTTCTGTTCGTAACAACATCTATAATGTAATGTTAATAATAATAGAAACATGATTAATTCAGCATACAATTGTCTATTCAACAATTAAAACAAGGACGTTATAGTGAAGTAGCCAAGTAGGCGCCTAGTTTATGGAGCGTGATAATTGATAATATAATATGTATGACGCCAAATACTTGTTAACTAGATATTATGTCTATCGAAGTCTTTTTGTTACTAAAAGATTGGTGCTATGATTTCATCTTAAGTGTGTAGTGTTCGTGTGTCATCGTAGAACTCAAAAAGATCACTTTTTTTCAAGGCAGGTTTATTGTTGATGGTTGGATGGCTCTTAGCTATGTTTTAGGAATAGGTACTGTTCTGTCAGCGGTTTTTAAGGAATATGTATCAGATCTTTTGCGCAGCCGGTGTAGGGATGCTAGTCATACAATTTATTTAAATATTTATATGTGAACGTTTTATTGTATCAGGTTTTTTTAAAATTCTAAATTTAATAAATAGGGATGATCACAACTCAATCAAATTAGCAACTCTTTATCAAACTTTAAACGCGCCTGTATGCAATTTTGTATGAAATACTTAGTTGTGAGTTGTGATGTTATTAAATTTCAACAAACTTTTTTTCTTTAATCGATAGTTTATTTATAAAATTAACAGATGTGAATTTAAGCATTTTTTTTTTACATAAGCATTAACCCTGGGGTCGTGGGGCGAAGATGCTAGATCCTGTTTTAAGCATCTATCTTCTCGTCTCACAGAATCCACAGGTGACTTGAGGGCTGGCAGTTACCTCGGACGGCCAACATATACTCGTAGGTAAGTTTGACTATTCAGCGGGGTAACGCAGCCAGCGTTCTGGGCAGGGGCACATTGCCTCATTGCAGCGGCTTAAATAATATTTTTAATGTTTAGTGTTTAGTTTTTAATTAAGATTTAATTTAGTCATAATAATTATATATTGTAGTCCACTTCAAATTTTCAAGCATTAACTTAATCCTGGCAGATAAAATTGCGGGCTGTAGTTGTTCCGAGTTACCGAAGAGATGTCAGTTTCCTTTGTATGTTACTCTACAATGGGATATGTCCCGGGATAGTTATATCCTAGCTTTAAAATTCTCATAGTTTCTGGTGTCGTAGAAACACATGTTCATGAAACACATAATATCCTGATTGTTTTCAGATAGTTAAAGTTGTAGAAACATAAATATCCCCAGCACGTGGATACCTGGTTGGTTTCCACGTTTTTTTGAATAGGTTTTTTCTAACCAGCTTGGTTATGCTACATATTTTGTTTGCTACACATAAAAAACAAATTATACTACTCACGAGAAAATATTTTTTGCTATGCAGTATCTTTAGCATAATAATATAATTTTTGTATGATATTATTTTGCCAATATTCGTTCAGTAAAGAGGCAATCTAAATTCTCTCGTTTTAATGCCTAAAATATCATAAAATGTTTTCACGATGAGGCCAATTAAAAAGGTATTATCGAGTACCAAATATGTTTATGTAGTTTAGGTATAGTGAACTAGAATGAACTATAATGTAAAATGAAGGCAATGAACTGGCTATTCTGGCATCCGCATATCATATCTGGCATTCCGGGGAAGGAAATAGGCTATTTTATATCTCGACAGATCAAAGAGTTTGCACGTGATTTTAAAAATTCTAAATCAACGCAGATGAAATCTCAGGCATCATTTAGTAGCTATTATAAATAAATCACTGGAAAATTTTGAAGCCGTTCTGGTGCAAATATTGTTTTGCAACTTAATTTAATTTTTAGCGACAGACTGAAAGGGTTTGACGGTTTTCAGATGATATTCAAGCAAAAAGCCATTTTCACTTCAATGTGAAATACCTATTTAATATACAATTTCGTCAACAATGGCGAAATCTTTGAAGAGTCACGAATTGATTGACGATAAAATATGTTACTACCTACGTAAATTGGAAATTTAGACAAACATATTCAGGTTCTATGAAATGGCTGATACGGGCAAACACACTTTGGGGACTTGAGAGGACAATAAAAAAAATATATACGCGCCGAATTGAGAACCTCCTCCTTTTTTGGAAGTCGATTAAAAAATAACCAAGTGTAACTAACTTTTATGTGTAGCTGCACAGACTAAGGCGACAGGACTAAACGTGTTTGTCTTCACTCTCAAGTCTCACACGATTGTATCTAGGCATCGTAGCGGCATTTTGTGTGGGCGAACTCAAACTCCAACTCATATTTTTTTATTCAAATAAACTTATTAAAAGCATGTTTTTGAATCGTCGAGTAATCTATCCACTTTCTTCTATCCGGTCCCTACTCCCTAGTGCGTTTTCGCCCTAAACTTCTATCTTGTATCGCTTTCAAAATCTACAAGCTACTAAGTAATCATCATCATTCTCCGGTTATCATGACTATCATTTATCATTTCAACCCATCGCTGCACTACTTTTCACTGAGCACGAGTCTCCTCTCAGAATGAGAACGGTTTGGCCGTAGTCCACCACGCTGGCCAAGTGCGGATTGGCAGACTCTGAACCCACTAGTTGGTAGTATTCATTTATTAATCGATTAGCTGATCAAGTCATGCTCCAGGTCTTGAACTAAACCCATGCACATAATCAAGTCGATCCATTGCTCTGTTGCGGCGTGATTGAAGAACAAACAAAGAGACTTTCGCATTTTCAAAATATTGGTATGATAATATTATGTATGATACGGCCGAAGTCGCGGGCAGCATCTAGAGAAAGATCATTTTGGCACGTGCCAGATTTTTTTATTTAAAAAATATCTAATCTTCGACTGTCGACTCACACGCTAAGTATCAGATGAAATCATACTCAACCAGGAAAACTGTCTAATCAATGATAAGAATTTGCGCAATGAAATCACGAGGTAAGTTACCTATCGCGAAAAAAAAGTGCTCTCGGTGATTGAACTAAAGCTAGAGTTTCCAAGGAAAGAGGTACCGCCACAAAAGCGGCCAGATACAATGTAGAGTCAGTGTTACGAAAGAAGTTTCTTAGAGGCAGCGCTGTAATTGCATGATTCTACGTACAATAATTAATTAAAACTAAACACATAACAGGGAATCTGCATCTGCTTAGTGCACAGAAACGCCGGTTTATCCTTTTAAACCAAAGTTAGTTGCTACTTTGGCAGAACTCGTATAAAACTTCCGTAAAAATTTCAAAATTCCTGGGTTGAACGTAACCCGGCGTCTCTGCAAGCGGGCCTGGAAAGGTACGCTTAAATATGGACAAAATGCTAGAAATAAGAAATATTAATTAAAAAACTGTAGGTATGAGTATATCATCATAATATAGGTATTTTTCTTAAATGCCTTACAAAAAATGATCAAGAAATGTCAGGGTGTGTCAGCTAGTCATACTTTTATATCATAAATGCGAAAGAGTGTTACGTATGATTTTTTGCATGGGTATAGTTAAGGAACTGGAGGTTAATCTATACTTAATATTATAAATGCGAAAGTTTGGATGGATGTATGTTACTCGATCACGCCAGAACGGCTGAACGAACGGATCTGGATGAAATTTGGCACAGGGATAGATAATAGTCTGTAATAGCACTTTCGTGACACGAAGTCGCATTCATCAGCTAGTATGGTGATAAAGGCTACCTTAAATCCCGGAAAATCAAAGCGTTTTCCCGGGTGTTTTAAACCTAAATCTACGCGGACAAAGTGCAGGCATCAGCTAGTCCATATTAATATTATAAATGCGAAAGTGTGTCTGTCTGTCTGTCTGCTACGCTTTCACGGTCCATCTGTTCAACCGATTTTGCTGAAATTTGGTACAGGGATAGGCTGTAACCCGGGGAAGGAATTCTTTTTATCCCGGAAAATTCAAGAGTTCCCGCGGGAATCAAAAACCTTAATCCACGCGTACGAAGTTGCAGGCATCAGCTAGTATTAAATAAATTAAAGTAACTGGTCGGTAGGCATATACTCCGATATCAATATTAATATTTTGCAATAAAACGGATAATAACAATGTGTGCGGCCCGATAGCCGGCGCTGTTGTAGATAACTCAGAGCCGCAACCGCCCACCGCGCCGTCTGCAAATCTGTATCCGTTGTTTACAGTATTAATTCCTTTTTAAGATAAAAATTTAATTTATGTTTTTTAATTGATAGATATAAATATCTACCAAAAGTAAAAAAAAAGACGTGTGACACTCGAAGACTGCCGCGGTAAAGCTATTGCAATAGCATTTTGTATCAACTTATGTACTTACCTAATTATAATTATTTATTTTATTTACGCAGTATTTTTTTTCCTTTGTTTTTCTTTGATATTAATTCATACTGCATTTGTGATAATAATAATAAAATGTATGTAATATAGAGTAGGTACTCACTCATTTTCTTTCACTATTTTTTCGTGACTTTCTTCATTAATAAAATTATGCACTTTGTTTATTCATATTTAAAACACTTTGTATATTGAGGTTTTTTGATTCCCCTTGGACACCCGGATGGAACGAACAACTATCTTAAGTAACTATTGAAAACATAATTCTTTAAAATTATTTCGCCTTTATTTTAGAAGTTACGGGGGGGGGGACACACATTTTACCACTTTGGAAGTGTCTCTCGCGCAAACTATTCAGTTTAGAAAAAAATGATATTACAAACCTCAATATCATTTTTGAAGACCTATCCATAGATACCCCACACCTATGGGTTAGATGAAAAAAAAATTTTTGAGTTTCAGTTCTAAGTATGGGGAACCCCAAAATTTATTGTTTTTTTTCTATTTTTGTAAGAAAATCTTAATGCGGTTTACAGAATACATCTACTTACCAAGTTTCAACAGTATAGCTCTTATAGTTTCGGAAAAAAGTGGCTGTGACATACGGACGGACAGACAGACAGACATGACGAATCTATAAGGGTTCCGTTTTTGCCAAATTTGGCTACGGAACCCTAACAAAGGTTTCTTTTATTACCCCGCTAATCTTATTGGTTGTAATTTTGAGGTTTTTAATCAAGCTCCAGAACGCGATGTTCTTTGTGTAGAAAATTAATTGAATATCAGGGTGCTTGCTCTTTTTTTAATACTTAATTGTAAAGACACGGCGTTTTTCTTTAGCCTTTATAAACTTATTGAAAATTCCTATTACAATGTAAAGGTTTATTTAAATGATAAAAAAGCATGGGGATGAATTGTTCCGGCGGCTAATTTATAACACAAAATATCTTCAATTAATTAAATATATTATATATTTAATTAATTTGAGGTATTTTGTGTTTGTTCTGGGCTCTTCTCAGACCAGGGCGCGTTTGGAACTCACGTAGCTTTATTTTTACATATGCTCGTTAAATATCACTATCACGTCTTGTCTTCTTCTTCTTTCATAAAGCTGGGGATGGGTTACGTAAAGCTGAGGATGGGTTACGTAAAGCTGGGGATGGGTTACGTAAAGCTGGGGATGGGTTACGTAAAGCTGGGGAAGGGTTACGTTAAGCTGGGGATGGGTTACATAAAGCTGGGGATGGGTTACGTAAAGCTGGGGATGGGTTACGTAAAGCTGGGGAAGGGTTACGTTAAGCTGGGGATGGGTTACATAAAGCTGGGGATGGGTTACGTAAAGCTGGGGAGGGGTTGCGTAAAGCTGGAGATGGGTTCCGTAAAGCTGGGGATGGGTTACGTAACGCCGGGGATGGGTTACATAAAGCTGGGATTTTCGAATGTGATTTGTTTTTGTGAATGAGATGAAAAGATTTATGTGAGTATATTAACTCCGGCTGCTCCTTTAATTAAGGCTGTTGGTAATTAAGGAGTTAATTAAACCCTTTGAAGGATTTAAACAATGCTCGAACGCGCAATATGAGGCCTGACAAAAGCCGCAGCTGAAATGTGATTTTAGAAATAATAACTCTCCAAAAACGTCGTCACTTTTGATTAGTAAATAAACAAATAAAATCTTTATTTGGGATTTCAAATACACTGAAAACCAACAAAATTACAAGATACAGAAAAACCTTATGGGCTAAACATAATTACTAAACTTATAGACTAAACACTGATACTATAAACATATCTAATCTGTGTTGTATAAAATCCCAAACAGGGCATCGAACTCAGCGTAATCGAATATGGTGTACTCGTAGATGTACCATATCAGCGCTGGTTTTCAGTCGACCCCTACAACTTCAACGTCCCGGACCGGCCCGGGCTAAATAGTCAAAAATGCCGTGTGGTGGGATACCTACCCCGTAAGAACATAGTTACTTTGACGATCGATTACATTTGTTCGATTCGATTACATTACACGATCTTTTTGTTTGTTTTTTTCATAGTAAGGTACTAATCACATTCATAAGTATTAATTTATGTGTATATATATTATATTTTACAAATGTATATATATATATATATATATATATATATATAAATTGTATTTTATATTATTTTTATTTACATTTACTACCATAATATTAAGTATCATATTTTTAAGTAAGTATATTATATATTTTGGTGGTAGTTTTTTTAAATTCTTTATTCAAGCCATTTACTAAATTGCTTAATTATCATACCTCACTTTATTACCTACTACCTAATATGTTTCTTCTTACCCCAACTTTTTCTCTTTAAATTGTACGCACTGTGATCTCAACCCTGTCCCCACTACCAAAGGTTAACTGGAAGAGAATACCTCTTGGTATAAAGTTCGCCTTTAAACATTGTTTTAATTATGTGCAATAAAGAATTTAAACAAACAAACAAACAAACAAGGTATAGTTTAGAACCTGGTGCTTTATTACGTAAAAATGATTGCTGCAGTGCAACGATCGCAATTGGCCAAAATCCACTATCGCAGCATGAATACCATAAATTCAGCCATCACAGCAATTAAGGCTGTAACATTGATTGATGCGGGTTTTATACAATAGGTTAATATAATATTTATAGGTAGTAGGTACTTAGGTTTCTTTTAATTCCACTGCAAGTTAGCCCTTTTCTGAATCTCACTTTATAATATGACGTGATCATGCAGTCAAGATTATAGCAGGCTTTCCCGTAAGGGGTATAATGGCAGATATAATAAACGCATACCCCTATAACGGTAAGGGCTACTAATTAGCTTAAAGTAAATATCTAGCCCCACTTGAGATGCACGGAGCTGCGCGGCACTTAGTGGCAAATATTATTTTTATGAGGCTCAGGTGATCTGCTTGCCGCGTTGCTTAAGTGGGCCCAGCCCCATACAAACTCATACAAATAATATTTGCTGCTACGTGCCGCGTCGTTCCGTGCATCTCTTGGCCTTAACCCGGCTAATCAAAGAGTCACCCTGGATGTTGAAACCTAAATTCACGCAGATGAAGCCGCGGCCATCACCCAGTTTATATCTATACCTAACCCCGAGTACACAGAATACAGATATCAATTCATTCATTGAAACAGTCGGTAAACGTTTCCACGTATTCCGACATCGCACATTAACGTTCAGCTCATACGTTATTACAAACAGATTCAACGCAATTTATAGCACTTTTTCGGAAACCAGAACGCGTGACGTGGAATTGACTGCTAATGTGTTATTTGACTGCATCTGTACCTCGAGGACACAGTGTTATTGTAAAAATACTTAAAATCATTTTCAATCGATAGGTCTACTGAATAGTCTACTTTTATCCCGACAAACCAGAGTTCCCGAGATTTTTAAACCGTAGCTCAAGCAGACGAAGTCACGGCCATCGTCTAGTTTATAAAATCATGAGAATACAGATAGTAGCATTTATTGAAATCGTCTGCAAACATTTCCACGTATTTCGACATCGCACATTAACGTTCAGCTCATACGTTATCATAAACAGATTCAACGAAATTTATAGCACTTTTTCGGAAACCAGAACGCGTGCCGTGGGATGGACTGCTAATGTGTTATTTGGCTGGTACAGTGCCTCGAGTATAATATACTTACTAACACCACAACGTAAATATATTATCCTAATTGAGGCGTTTCCTTTTTTACATTAAACGACCATTTAGACTCTGAAGTTTTGATTTTCTGACTGACAAAGTTGCATGGAAGCAACCGGCTTTGCTTCCAGTGACCCACAAGTCAGTGTAATACTTGATGTATGTGTTGTATTGTTTACATATGGTAACCTTTTTCTTTTTTCAGAAAAGAGCAACTGCTGAGTTTCTTGCCGGCTCTTCTCAGTAGAAACACCGGTGGCAGAGTCTTAACGTATCATAAGAGACACATGAGTGGTCCTACATGAAATAAATAAATCAAATCAAATCAAATCGAAGTATGCCGCAATATCGCATAATGTTTCTATCGCTAACTCAATCCGAATTTGGCAGATTAAAATTACAAATTTTAAAAAACCCCCGACTAGAAAAAAGCTGATGACCTTCAGACGGATGAACAGATTTTCATGAAACATGGCTAAGAACACTCGGGATAAAATTATCTATGTCACAAAAAATACTAAACGAAAATCGATTCATCCGTTTGGGAGCTACGATACCACAGACAGATACACAGATACACAGATACACAGACAGACACGTTAAACTTATAACACCCCTCTCTTTTTGCGTCGGGGGTTAAAAACGTAACCCCCGGTCACGTATTTCAACCTGAAAACTAACAAAAAGGCCTCTAAATTCAATAATATCCATACCTGGTTTTATTTTACTCTGTATTAAATTTATTCAAGCGAGCATGAGGGTGAAAACAAACTACGGACAGGATAGGACAAAACGAAGGGCGACACATCAGGCTTGCGCGACACAACAAAACGTATTGATCATTTGACGCGGGCGTTCCTCGCGGATGTTTTGTCATAATATTATATTATATATTGTCCGTAGTATCCACTACCACAGTTTTATCGTAAAACTGTGATAGTATGGACTATGGCAGCGAAATCACACAAGGGAGAGAGAAAAACAACGTTTTTTTCCCAACGCGCTAGTGTGTCCACGTCCTTATAAAAGTAGATTACGTGAACATTTTTCCACCAGACATTTTTTTTGTCATAGTGTGTTTCAGCTCTTATCTTTAGGAAACAAATAAAATTAACTGTAGTAAGAAGTAAAGTACGTTCAAGAATAAACATCGTAATAATACGAACCCACGTTTATATTATGAAACCACAAGCTGTAAATACTTTCAAAGAAAATAAACCTTTTCTTAAATCCTTTGACTTGAGGTATAAATACAAAGGTGTTACGTGAAGCTATATTCAATTCCCATTTAAAGCAAGAAGGTACACAATAACGGCCAACGTTTGGATTCCATTCCTTTTTAGGGTTCCGTAGTAAAACGCGGAATGAAAGAAATTCAAAGAATATGTTTTTAACAACTGTAATAGTGCCGTCGTGTTGCTCTCCAAAAATACTGAATAACACCCCATAAAATAGGGACATCAGCTGAGGCTTGGCCGATCGGCACTGTCCCCTGAACTCTTAGAGCTCTAAACTGGTTTGGCTACATTAAAAACAGACGAACACTTAGTCTCCTTCCTCCACCAAAACTGAACCGATTTTGTTTGTTGAATCGATTTTTACGACTTTTTTACTCACCTCACAAAATTTCTAAAATTAGGTATTAATTTGACAACTAATCAAATCGACAACTTATTTTCCAACATTTGAAATATTTACTTGTGACGTCATCATAAGTCAAAGCTATTTTTTACTTTTTAATCAATAATAATAGTTATTTGTTATACAAGAGTGAAAAGTTGTTTTTTAACCGCGTGCTCAATTTTGATGACCGAGCAAGCGAAGGATTCTAAAATAATTTACTTCATCCTCAAGAGGACAATAACGGCTTTTGCATTCAGATATCGAAGAGTAAAAATACTCTTTCCGAGATGGTGGGATGAAAACAATATTTTCAATCGATATCCATATGTACCTACAACAAAAATGTAACTGGACGATTTCTGTATATAAAATATTTATTTTGAAACTGATATTATATTATCAGGCATTAAGCTTCTGATTGGATTAAATACAACTTTGCTAATTTGCATAATTTCGTACTTATAGCTCAGGCAAAGACAATATATAAACCAGTTTAAGACTGTTCACTTCATACATTCAATCAAAGCTCGCTAAATGCGCATTAAAGTCGCCGGTACCTTGTAGTTCTTCGCACAATCTGAGATGGCGTAACTGTGCAAGCTGTTTGTTAAAATTAGTTGAATGTAAATTTGCTATTTGCTTAAGTGATTTTATCAAATTTTTGTATTTTGATAATTTTATATAAATAATTAATACAAATTGAACCAAGAAAATACGATATTTCACCGATTTTACTATAATCATATAAAGAGCGAGCCTGGTAGCGCCTAGTATTAACTATAGTATTAACCTAGAAAAAATTTTATAAGGAAGTTAGCAATCTTGGTATTATAATTAATCTATGGCTCAGGTTTGGTACTTAGGTATATTTCTGAATTTTCTCTTTGATTTTTATCCATTGAAGGTGTGCTATGAAAATATTATGTTTATAATATAACCGCCGTGCCCCTGACAGGTTAACTCGCTACCATCTTAGATTGCATAATCACTTACCATCAGGTGAGATTGCAGACAAAGGCTAACTTTTAGACGCCTGCCTTTTGTGTCAGATCGCGCTAAACTGTGCGTCAACTCGACATCCAACCATAGTACAAACAGAAGATCCAACGCTCGGCGCACGCAGCTCTGTCCCGCTCTACCTAGCAGACATCTCCGCTCTACCCCGCACACATTTCCGCTCCGGTCTAGCCAGTACGCATCTCCGCACAGCTTCTCGAGCTTCTCGAGCGGAGCTCTTGTCTCCGCTTTAGACATCTCCGCACATCTCCGCTCTGGTGGAGACCGGGCCTACAACAGGGATGATGACTACTCATCAGCGGCTCTCTAGTTGTGATGTCATCCAACGCACTTTTTTTCTTTAATCTATACCTAGTATAGAATGGTTATCAAACTTAAAACTAGCAGAGGATGTGAATTGAAGGTCTTTTGGTAGATCCTCGATTTAACAATCATTAAGAAATAATTTATTTTTTATATAGCCAACATCCAAATTTCACACAAGCAAAGTCGGGGCGGACCGGCTAGGTTGCTTTTTCTGAAAGACCACGAAAATAACGTCTGGTTCCGGTTATTTTGTGAGCGTTGAGTTTGGTTTAATCTGCCAGGTTTATTTTCAGTGAATACACAAAGGCATTCTAATGTATACCAATTTAAATATATTTCATGGGATTGAACGAGTAAAAGCCTGTAAGCACGGCTAGGTTTTTGCGTTCGTTAAATCTAATCCCCGTTTCGTACCCACTGAAACTTTTCTTAACAAAGCAACATTTAATCAAGGCTTCAAAAATACCCCAGTTTTTTGCGTTAAAGGGAACGTTGGGGAGTAGGGGCTTAAATAAAACCATACATACATACATAAATTGTATAGAAAAGAAAATTTGATGTTCCGTTGCAGTGGATTTTATGGGGGAGGTCCCGGGTTCGATCACCGGCAGTGGCAGTTTGAGATTTTAAAATTTCTGCTACTGCCGTGGCTATTTATTCCTATAAATTACCACCAAGAAACTGATTATGGAGCTTATGTAATTACTAGTTACTTAACTTCAATTGCAGCTTTTTTAAGGGCTATGATAAATATACAAACAGAGAGATAGACAGACTGATTGGACAATGAGGGTTATTTTTACTAGGGAAACCTAGAAACCTTCAAATCGGTAATGACATAGCTTTACTGTTCATGTCATTACCACTCATGATGCCATAATATTGTGAAAATGTGACCCCATCAACTTGATGTCGCGTGCTTACATGGCACATTACGGCCAGCTTTCAAGACGCGAGACCAAGGGGTTGATTCTGTTTTTTTACCCGACTGCGGAACTCACAGGGTTATGTGTTCATCAGTCTATATATGTTTGTATGTTCCTTGCAGGACAGCTACAGCCTAAACGTGTGGGCCGATTTTGATGATTCTTGCACCAGTTTATGCCGAGTATATCACTAGAGTGGCACTGTGGAAGCCGAATTCGAGCAAAAACAAAATGGCGCCTTCTAGAAGCCATAATGTAACAAATTAAAAAATTAAAGTCGATAGACTGTGGCAAGTGGGGTATCGATGAATAGGTCTTGCTTGAAATCATAGTTAGGTTCCCTAGATCATTTTCTCATTTTATTTTAAATAGTGTTTTTTTTTTAATTTAACCATTTCAAGAGCGGTGATAGCCTAGTTACATAATACGCCTGGGCTCCTATTTGGATACTAGAAAAAAATATTTATAAGCTTGATAATACTTCCATGTAACTCCCTTAAAGGTGAACAGTTTATTACCTGATACCTAAGTCCTAGACGACCTACCTTCCATTTTAGAGTTTAGACTTTGTAGTTTCCTGATTAGTTAAACAGTCAGTCAGTGAGTATATTATAATATTTAACTTTTATGTATATATACACTGTACTTTATTATTAAGTATAAACCGTTTGCTCTAAAGTAATTTGTACCATACCATACTCACTCAGTGATAATTACCACAATTCCTTTCTTAAGTTCAAAGTAGGTATAATTAGATCGCTTTCATAAAATAAAGGCACATTTTCGCAGTAGGTACTTGATTTATGGCTTTTTTATTGATGAAAACAAAAACAACGTTAAGTTAAACATTTTTAAAATCTCCAAACAGTCTATGATATTATCCAAACCGCGCAGCGAAAAACAAATTTCGACACTACCCAGATTGCTTCAAGAATTATGCTTTTTTAAAGAACCACAATGGTAATACATCACTTCATACATATTTCAATATTTAGACTAGTAGTCAAAGTCAAAGGCGAAGTTTTTTTAATGTAGGTAAATTTACAACAATCATACTAATATTATAAATGCTCAAGTGTGTTTGTTTGTTGATTTGTCCTTCAGTAACGCCTCAATGGAGCAACGGATCGACGAGATTTTTGGCATGGATATAGTTGAAGACCTGGAGAGTGACTTAGCCATATCCCGGAAAATCTCGGGCATCAGCTAGTTACTTAAAGTTCTTATTTAACTTCAATCCATGAAGCAGACAGCTGCTTTTTACCCTTTTCTGCAAATTTTTAGTAGAGATAGCAGTGAAAGTGAAGCCTTCGCGATTTAAACTCATTTCATGAGGTGACATTGAGGCTAATTCTGTTGTAGAATTGTAGCTAATTCTGTGTCAAACTCTAAACTAAATTGAAATGTCTGCTCTAAATTTAAGTTCTGTCCCTTTTCGCAGGGAGTAATAAGAAAGGGGTAGCAATAATATTGAATGAAATCATTTAGTTTATTTAAGAGATTGTTTAAAACAGAATTAGGGTCAGTCTACTAGACTTATTGCGTCAGATATCCCATCACGTAGCATGTTCTAATGTGTTAATCTATTTCTGTTACCGTTGCAGACAATCCTATTTTCCGAATTAATTTGATCGCGCGTAAAAAGCTTTACGTCCATCAAATGAAAAAACCAATCCTAAATAATTGTTTGCTTATTAGAACGAAAAAATAAACGAAACCTTCTGGAAAATTTCATTCTTTATGTACCTATAGGTACTTTTTCGTAGCTTTTCCTGTTGCCAGATTGGCTTGGGAAGCAAAATCTGAGTTTTTTTGAAATTCCACTACATGTTAGCCCTTGACTGCGATCTCACCTGATGGAAAGTGATGATGCAGTCTATAAAGATGGTAGCGGCCTAACCTGTTAGGGGTAAGGGAGTTATATTAAAACCATACCCCTAGTCGGTTTCTACACGGCATCGTACCGGAATGCTTAATCGCTTGGCGGTACGTCTTTGCCGGTAGGATGGCAAAGACGTACCGCCAAGCCACGGCCGAAGCCTCCCACCAGACCAGACCAGAGAAAATTTGGAAATAATAAATTCCCAAATTGAACCTGCCGGGAATCGAACCCGTGACCTCCGCACGTTAAGGCAACAGCGCTCAACACTGCGCCAGGGCGGTAATGAAAAGAACCTGCAAATAAACTCAAAAAATCGATCAATGTACACGAATGCGGCAGAGTCCCATAGTCATACTGTTTTCCTTCAGTCGCTGTTTTCAGTTGTAGTCCTTAATTTTTAAAAATCATTCCTTAGTAAACTTCAGTGCTTTTCAAAACACGAAGCAAGCAGTAATTTAGTAATGATTCACAAGAGGATAATTATACAAGCCTTATAGCCTCTGCATCAGCCACTTTCCTCAGTCTTTTCAATATAAAAATAAATTTGCACAGCCTACCACTCAGCGCATGTTTTCCAGGGCATGATCCTTACACATTCCCCCACCCACCAGCCCCCCAAAAAATGTATAAGTCGACCTGTTTAAGGAGTTCATAGATGACTGCACGTCAAAAAGCATGTACGAACTCCCTAAATTGGGACTTTGAAATCACCAAATATCTTATGCGCAGCTCTTGCTCCCAAATGCGTACCTGTAGTTAATTTTTATAGACCAACTGGTCGAAACTAAGAAGGTTTTTTGTTTAGTGTGAAATTTTAGTGGAATCCTAAAAACTAAGATCCGAACTAAGATCATCTAAACGTAATAAAAGGACGGAACGCGGCAAGCCTTTATCAAACAAGCTGACGTCAATAACTCGCAGCATATTGGCCCCTATAAACTTTAATCTCACGCACATATTGCGTACCGCTTTGGTTATTAAAGTACCTATACCTGTATCAACTATATTGCATAGCATATATCTACTGAATCAAGCATGTGCAATCAAGCAAGTATGCAATACCAGCGGGAGATACGTTGTTTCCTACCCTTAACTTATTTCGTACCGCTTTGGTAATTACAGTACAGTAGGTGCACGTAGGCCATATACATGTACCTACTATATTGCATAGCATATTCCTATTAGTTAATATATGCCAATTAAGCTATGTAGTATATAATATCAATACCAGTCATCCGAAAAAAGACGTCAAGACTAGCGGTATCAAATATGGTTAGATTTTCATAAAATACATATTAGATTTGTTTAATGCTTGTTAAATATTTATTTTATTTTAACAAATTGTGATTAATAAATTCCATCCAGTTAAATTCGTTTCCTTTCGCCTCGGCCTGCGACGTGGATACTGCGCCGCTCTGGAATTACGATATTTGTATGATATTATCCTACAATTTAATGAATAAATAAATAAGACATAGGTTGTTTTTTTATACCAGGATATTAAAGGGTTCCCGCGGGAATCGCAAAACCTTAATCCACGCGGACAAAGTCACTTACATCGTCTAGTAATAACATAAATGGAACTTGCTTGTTCAAAAGAGCTTGTTAAACTTTTAATACCTACGGCCCTTAATATTAAGTTACACCCAAACACAGAGACCAACTTTTAATGATGGAATGTAGCTAGAGTACCTATTCACCTTAGAAAATTAGATTGACCTTAAAAGTTTCAAGCATTACCTAATAATAAATTTTATGAGCTCATGTTCTATTCACCTTAGAAAATTAGACTGACCTTATGAAAAGTTTCAAGCATTACCTAACAATAATTGTTATGAGCTCATGTTCTCGAGTCTTGTTATCCATACGATCATCTATTAAAATAAATGCGAAAAAGTGTGTGTCTGTTTGTCTGCTATGCTTTCACGGCCCACCTGTTCAATCGATTCTAACCCTTACATTGAGAAAGGTTGCATTCCGGGGAAGGGCATAATATGATAAGTAAAAGACATAAGACATGGAACCCTCGGTGCGCGAGTCCGACTCGCACTTGGCCAGTTTTTTTACACAAAGGTTATTTTAATTAAAACTAAGAAATAAATTAAAATTAAAATCTAAATTAAAAAAACTTTTTATATTTACAAAAAATACACGCCGTCCAAGTGATCGTTATTGGGCATGGTGCCCAAAACACTGGCGCTATTACCTCGTTGAATGGCAAGGCTATGCCGTTGAGCTAAATAAGCGCCAGCTCTTTGGTCACCAGAGGCGAGGATCAGTTTTAGGGACATGACATTTATAAAATTCTTAAGATATTGCCCGCGACTTCGTCTGCGTCGATTAAGTTTTTTTATTTCTTGGGGGAACTCCATGTCCTTCCCCAGGATGAACCTCTATACCAAATTTCATCAAAATCGGTTGAAAAGATGGGGTTTAACGGCGTAGTAGACAGAAAGATACACTTTTGCATTTAAGTATTCAATTTCGAACGACTTGAAACCAAGGCTGTTAAAAAAAAAATAACATCCGACAACGTAAATGGCACAATAATGCCACGATTTTATGTATGAATAATTTAAAATTATGCCTCTTCATAGCGCGAGTCTTAAATGCACTCTACAATTTATCGTTATGAATATTGAAAATTCAGCGGAAATTTACGACCGCTGTCTGCGTTGTCATTTTTATTAATATTAATTTCCTTTGTAGAAGTAGGTCATTTTCGTTAGGTCATTTCAGGGTGAAAACACACAATGGACTGGACAGGACAATAATATAGGTACGCGTCATAAATGAAATCAACAAGAATTTCTTTAGGTACCTAAAATTTTAAAATCGACTCAGGTCTGGTCAGGTCTAACTTCAGGCGTAGCTAGATAGTCTGTTCCATAAGCCACTTTAAATGGGTAAATTATAAGGTAATTGAAAAATAGTACAAAAATAGCAGCACTGTGAAAGAATCATCGATGAATCAAACAAATGTTAGAAATTGTTCAACTCTTCAAAAATACTTGACACTGGCAGCAAAATATAATTGTGTCGTCAGAATGCGATTTTTTTTCTAAAATTATTTCTGTGTGCACAGACATAGATTATAATCTGAAATAATATTGACATAGGACACTTTTTATCCCGGAAAATTAAAGAGTTCCCGTGGAAACCAAAAATCCTCAATCCACGCGGACGAAGTCGCGGGCATCAGCTGATATTATTATAAATGCGAAAGTGTATTTCTTGGTTTGTCCTTCACGGAAAATATTAAACAAGAAAAAAATCTTTATTCTTGGATGCAAGTACAAAAACTAACAAACTTTACAACGAAAAATTGCAAAATGAGATGTGATCCCCAAAATGGTCTAAATCCAGCATCATACCTACTAATAATATTATAAATGCGAAAGTGTGTTTGTTTGCTGGTTTGTTGGTTTATTGGTTTGTTGGTCTGTCCTTCAAACACACTGCAACAGAGCAATCTCTCTCTCTTTCTGCGTCGTATTCCTCATTACTGAGGGTCGTGACCCCTTTCCATTAATAATGGCAGGAGTTTTCTTGGTATAATAATGCGGTGGGTTCCCACGTCCTTCCGCATAACATAGCATAACAGAGCAATAAATCGTCAATTTTTTTTGCATGGATATAGTTGAAGACCCGGTGAGTGACATAGGCCAGATTTTATCCCGGATCCCAAGAGTTCCTCCGGGAATCAAAAAAACTTAAACCAGGCGGATGAAGTCGCGGGCATCAGCTAGTGTACTAAATCTGTAAGGATATAGCGCTGATCTTCCCTGAAGCCAGTATGCTTGGACGGCGCCAAAAAAAATTAATAAAGACAAAGAAAAATCTCGGAAAACTCTTAATTAAATACTCCAACTCCAAAATTTCCGGGATTTTTGAAAAGCCTAAATCCTCATTGAATAAAAATATCCACACAGAATAAAATAATGAAGCCGGCTGAAATATTACACTTTTAAAGTCAGTCTTGTTCAAGAACATTATTTTCTTAGTGATGGCTTCATTCTTTTTTTTAGTATAATAGAGACATCTCATTGTGTGAACAAAAGCAGTTTTAATAACATTAATGTAGAATTTTTGTAACTATTTTAATAAGTTTATTTGAATCCATACTAATAATGTTATAAATGCGAAAGTGTGTCTGTCTGTCTGACAGTCTGTATACTACGCTTTCACAGCCCATCCGTTCAACCGATTTTGATGAAATTTGGTACAGGGATAGTTTGTATCCCGGGGAAAGACATAGGCTACTTTTTATCCCGGAAAATTAATGAGTTCCTTAAAGAGATGAGCCGTGAAAGCGTAGCAGACAGACAGACAGACATACTTTCGCATTTGTAATATTGCTGGATATGTGACTGTTAATATGAGTTTGTTAGCTGTAGATCTACCTAGATCCGGCTAGATCTACAACTATGAGACTATATATAATCACATAATTTTATTACACGGAATAATTATCACATTTTCTGGAAAATTTGATAATTTCCATGGAAATCAAAAAACCCGGATAAAGTTGTGTTATTGTGCTCTGCAGTAATTGCTGAATCATAGAAATTGTAGAAAGTGTTCGGGGTACACATCTACCGAATTGTGTATCGAACTATAGATTCAGTAATATAAATATAACTTTGAATTTATTTATTATTAATGTAAATAAAACTTCATAACTCTAAGTTTCTGTTGGTTTTCGGTTTTGTGGCCATTAATCCTCAATGTTTTATCGCAAACAATTCCACGAACAAACATTGTAAACGATACAAAATTTAGGTTTTTGTCTTTATCTGGCCTAACTAACTGAGGTTGAAAACAGGAGGCGGCCGAGCAAAAAATAATATGTTGTAGACTGGCAAATGAGTGCGGGGATTTGACTGAGGACATTTGGGGTTTAGTTCGTAACTTTGTTTTCGCTGTCAACAAAATAATATGGCAATCAAAAGGATTTTGGTATAAACCCTTGTTTGCATGTTTATTTTTTCTTTTATTCGAGCATATTTTTATGTAGGGTAATAAGAGCAGACCTTTGAAAACATTCGTTCTTGTTGCAAAAAAACTTGTTTACATGCGTTGAACTATGATTGAACGCAGGTTTTATTAAACTTTACAGATTTTTCATTTCGGTGAAAACTGTGCAAAAGAACATTTGTATTCAAGTAAATACAAAAAACTTATATCACAAAAAGAGCATGTCAGAAGAGTGAGACAGGGTCGATTAAGAGTAAATAGAGTAAATAATTATTATGGTAAGAGATTAAATAGTTACTTAGTACCTAAGATATTTAATAGCATAGAGTGGTTAAGAGTTTAAAAAAGTCAGTGAAGGAGTCCGTAAGAAAAAACTATTTTTCTAGTTTTCAATAACGACTCCTTCACTGATTAATTATAAAATACTATAGTAAAGTAATTAAATAATTTAGTGTTAGTAACTTAATTTTAATCACATACTTATATCTAGGTTTAATAGTTGTGTGTTTGAGCGCGAATTCGCCAGCAAACTACATGTGTAGTTTGGCGAATAACATAACTTTTGTAATTTTTGAGTGCAATTTATAAAATTAAAAAAAAAAACAAATTACAGGTAGTTAGGAGGTTTTGTATTTGTAGGTTTGCATTCATGTAGGTATTAGATTTTTTTTTTTATTTTTTTTTATTCATTATAGGCTTACGCTTGACCACAATCACACCTAATGGGAAGTGACTGTGATTGTGGTATAATAATTGGTGGGAAACACAGTTTTTGGTAGAGTGTTCCAGACCCTAGCCTAGATTTTTTAATTCTACTGCAACCTTTTCACCTGGACGTGGTAAGATGCAATGTAAGATGTTAACGGGCTAACCTGGTAGGTATGAGTTTAGCAGCCGGTCTATTTTTACTCAGCATCGTACTGAAACGCTAAATCCAGGGCACGTCCCTGGATTTAGCGTTTCAGTACGATGTCATGTCTTAAATTGTCACCAAAATAATATGAATGAAAAAAAAATTGTTTTGAAACCCCCACTTTTTTGGATGTAAGATCTGACGCATCGATTTTGTTCGTATTAAATGTAGCCTACGTCAGACGAACCATAATAACAAATCGATTGACACCTCAATTAAAATTAGGACAATAGTTTAGGTGCTACGGTGGAACATACCATAGCTGCCTCGTTGGTCTAGTGGTTAGCAGGTTCGCCTGCAGCCGACGAGGTCCTGGGTTCGAGTCCCGGGTCGGGCCATAATTAAGTATTGAGTTTTTCTGACAAGAAATTCTCAGTAATAGCCCGGAGTTAGGAAGTTGGAGGTGTTTCACCCCCGTGCCTCGGAGAGCACGTTAAGCCGTCGGTCCCGGTTATTATCACTAACATGATAATAATCGTTAAAGCTCGCCAACCCGCATTGGAGCAGCGTGGTGGGTCTAAGCTCTAATTCCCGCTCTCCTACGAGAGTGGAGGCCTGTGCCCAGCAGTGGGACGTTAATGGGCTGTAGTGGTGGTGGTGGTAGTGGAGCATACATAATTATACACACATATACATGGACTGCTAAATTCAAAACTCTTCCTTTTGGCTTTGCCATAGTCGGGTAAGAATAGAGGTTATCGTTCACTGTCACTCTGTAGACATCACGTAGATGTTGGAACGACATTATTCATTCTGGAACTCTTAGTTATTTCATAGCAAACTTGAGCGGACATGTCCTCAGTAAAAGTATTAAAGTAGAAGTTTCGAACTAAGAACTGTTTTACAAGATGGAAAAGTTTTAAAGTTAAGTTACCTTGGGCCCGACTTGATGGCATAGAAGTTGTAATTAAATTACGATCAAAACTAAGTCAGCTAAACTATGGACGGAAGGTTTGGCCTTGGACACGATGACGGCCTTTACAAGGTAGCAATAATTTTACCGTCATAGGGCCCTGAGGTTCAAATATTAGTGTTCTTCATAAAAAATACTTTATCGACAGCTAAATAATATCTGCTGTTGTTTTTAGAAACAACCAAAAGTAATTAATTCTTAGAATTAATTATCATTCCGTCTCTTGGAAATAATATATTCGTATAATATAAACTACTGAAAAAATATGTGGAGTACGTCCGTGCGGCCTCGATGTTGCAAATTTTATCTCTCTCTGCATCGTATTCATCATTGTGACCCTCAGGGTCGTGACCCTTTTCTATTAATCACATAATGGCAGGGGTTTTCTTGGAATAATAATGCGGTGGGTTCGACTCGACTGAGAGTACTATTTCAACTCTTGGGTTACTAACAATTTTATCATCAGATGTTAGTGATATTATCCGGGACCAACGGCTTATCGTGCTCTACGAGGCCCGGTGAAAACGAAAAGGCCAAATTCGGTCATCCAACCATTCACCGACTTGGGTCAACGTTGCTCATTAATTATTGAGATCGACTGATATTATGCGTTGTCGCAACTATACTCGTCTCTCAAAATAGAACTATATTGAATGGTACGGGACTAATAAACATCGACCCTAAAATAAAATAAAACCGGGCAAGTGCGAGTCGGACTCGCGCACGAAGGGTTCCGTACTATTATTAATAAATAATTACCTTTGTTAATGAACCGCAAGACTAACTTTGTTTGTAGAGGTTTATTGTTAATATCAAAAAAACTATGCTGGTTAGAGCATTGGCTATAGTTTTCCTGTAAATTCCTATTGACCATAATTATTTCAAATTTTTCGATTCGTAAACTCCGGAGATAAGGGGGGGGGAACGGTATTTTTTTAGACATTTTCCCCGATAAATCAAAAACTATCATAACTAAAAATAATTATAAATCTGTTTTAGAATGTACAAAGTAAACCCTTTCATATGATACCCCACACAGTACAGTTATCTCACTTTTAAATTTCAACCCTCAGATTTTCCCCCCTTTTTAAATAAGAACAAAAATAATTTCCAATTTTTTTTAATTCCTGTGTCTTTGGGCCACTAATATACACAACTATTCCAAATTTCATGTCGATAGCTTCGGTAGTTACTGAAATAATCGAGTGTGACGGACGGACAGACGGACAGACGGACAGACGGACAGACGGACAGACGGACAGACGGACAGACGGACAGACGGACAGACGGACAGACAGACGGAGAAAGTCGCACCATAAGGGTTCCATTTTACCATTTTGGTACGGAACCCTAAAAAATGTAAAGCTGATTTTCGGCATAAGAGTGTTACTTGGGGTCTGAAAAGTACCTCTCAAAAATTCCCCCCTCCTAGGCCGCGGGCTTTCCTATCCCCCTCTAAAATGTCTCCCTGAGCGCGGTATTTTATAATTTTCTCAAAAACTATTACACGTAGAAAAAAACCATCTATATCAAAAATATTTAACATTAAATAATCTACCAAATGGCAATCAATATGATAAGACAAATATTTAGTTTTGGAAATATGCCGGCTTATTTTGCGTATTTTTTTATTATTAAAAATTGTTTGTTTCTTGTGATTTACACGAAAAGTGTAAGAGCTAGGAAAAAACGACAAGAACAAAATGAAAGTTCATAAAATCATCTACAAAATGCTTTTTATCTTATTTCAATAGACCTAATACTTTCGGAAATATTATGATCGAAAATGTGCATGGAGGTGGGAATTTTTAAGAGGTACTTCTCAGACCCCAAGGAACTCTTGTGCCAAAAATCAGCTTTACATTTTTTATTTTAGGGTTCCGATACAAAGCCTGCATAAGTAGCCTGAGCTAGAAGATCTTATTTCAATAAATTGAGATGAACACTGTTACCACAGAATACTAACGGTTAAATATTGTGGGAAAAGGTTTGATTCCCGGCAGAAGAAAATTGAGAATTTTTGATGACGAAACAATTAAAAAACTTAAATTTTAATTGTAAGGATAATATAAAAATAACCTAATCTAACCTTAGAAAAAACATAAACAAACAAAATAGGTACTTTCTTTATATTGCAAATGAGAGTGAGTACTTTTCACTTCCAAGGCATTTCCAAGGGCTTATGAAATGAGTCCTTTCTTTGTATTATTCAGCTTTAGATCTTGTTAACTTCTGAGGAAATGGGTCAATAGGTACTTCACTTTTGTAAAACATCGCCAAATCTTTTTCTTCTCTTGATTTAGGAATGCGTCAGAAAAAAATATAAGTACGAAAGTTTATTTAACTTTTTCTGACTTGATGATACCCACGTCCTCGTGGATTAAGGTTTTCTGATTCCCGCGGGAACTCTTTAATTTTCCGGGATTAAAAGTAGCCTTTGTCCTTCCCAGAGATACAACATATCCCTGTATCGAGTTTCATCAAAATCGGTTGAACAGATGTACCTACAGACACACTTTATCGTTGTCGCGTCGCTTTCGTCGCTCACCTAGAAGAACGAGTTAGGTTAGGTTAGGAAAAAAATATACGAGAGTTTATTTAACTTTTATTTTCTGACTAGATGATACCCGCGTCCTCGTAGATTAAGGGTTTTGATTCCCGCGGGAACTCTTTAATTTTCCGGAATTAAAAGTAGCCTATGTCCTACCCAGGGATACAACATATCCCTGTACCAAGTTTCATCGTAATCGGTTGAACAGATGTACCTACAGATACACGTTTTATCGTTGTCGCGTCGCTTTCGTTGCTCACCTAGAACAACGAGTTAGGTTTAAGAGTCATATCAATTCAATAGATCTGTGGATGACAAGCGATGGGCCTCGATTCCCGGGTCAGCCTAACTTTTTTTAATGGTTTAATGTTTTTTTAAATAATAGTGAACAGGAAGGAAGGGAAGGAAGCACTTTCAACTTTTTGCTTGAAACTTAAAGCTTAGATACAGACTACGTGAATTTTAGGTGTTTCAGAAGACCCTCTATTGAATAATTAATCAGTAAGTAATAATTAATTTTTGACATAGGCATCATCCCTATTAGGAATCAGACAGTATTCTACCCCCCGTGGCAGTAATTTTTTGCATAGATAAAGGTATACAGACTTACATAAGCTTCATTTTATCTCGGGAAAATCAAAAAGTTCCTACGGGGTTCTTAAAAATCGTTCAATGCACGCGGACATAGTCGCGGACACGGGATGTCCAAAAAGTTCGGTTTAGTATCAGTTTGTGTTTCCTCATACTTTCGTCGAAAGCACAAAGTTTGAGTCACCTGTGCCAAGTTTGATTAAAAAACTTTTCAATTTCCTACACAAAAACATTACTCATTTATTTGTATAGAAAATCTCGTGTCCGAAAATAAGGCGAAAGGCTGGACTGCTACTGTTACTTCGTAGTAGATGAGCGACTGATTTCTGGCGAAAACGCACTACGGATAGGACAGGACATAACAAAAAAATGTCAATGAGAAATATCCAAGAACTTTTTGAGCGATTAATATTACCCCTAAGTGGTTATGCCGCAACCATCATAGATTGTATCGTCACTCACCATCAGGTGAGAGCGTGGTCAAGGGCTGGGCAAGGGTGGATAAAAAAATGGAGCTCCATAGACTACCGTGACAGGACAAAACATGTTTCCGCGTTTCAACGTCTCCTGTCCATAGTGTGTTTCTTTCTACCAAGTACCAGCGCATGCACTAAATTATAATCTATACTAATATTATAAATGCGAAAGTTTGGATGGATGGATGTTTGTTACTCAAACACGCCAAAACGTCTTAACAGATCTGGGTGAAATTTGGTAGAGAGATTTATAGTCTAGAATAACACATAGGCTCTATCCTGGAAAATAAAAGAGTTTCCACGGAAACGAAAAAACCTCAATCCACGCGAACGAAGTCGCGGGCATCAGCTAGTAATTTATATTAATTTAATACGAAAAATATACCATTCCTACGAAAATATACCATTCATTCGCAGTGTAAGTACTAAGTTTTAAATATAGCAGTAGTCGGGTTTTCGCTTTGAACTTTATAGTGTTTCAATGAAACAAGATTTTCAACACGGGTAGCTTTAAAAGTGTCAACTCTACGTAAAAACATCGACGCTTTTACGTTTTGGAGAAGATGTTTGCCGTATATATGTAGGTATATCAGAGGCGACGTATGAGCTTTTCGCACCGTATATTTTAAGCTATATTTTACGGCACAGAAAAAACAGGTGTTTTTATTAATGTTTCAGTAAGTTTCCGTCTTTTAACAAGATTTCTACTCCTTGACTTGCTGCGGTTTATATGATAAATTCTCTAAAAAATAAAAAAATAAAATCATTTTCTCGGAAAGTTCCAAAGGGTACCACGATAAATAAGATACTTAATTACTTTATAAATAATAAATAATAATAAAATATAAGTAAAAGTTTATTTGAATAAGAATAATTTGAACATATTAATATATCAGACAGTCTATTCATATCAATATTTCCGACCCAGTAATTGCATGGATCGTGTTAATAAGGACTACACCTTATTACTTTATTAATTCCGTCAAGTAAGTCTAAAACACTTTTCTAAATATTCACTCTTAATTTGAAGTTGTCATAAATTTTTATGCAGACCAAGCGGCTCGTTATGATTGCATTAGCCCTATTAAGTAAAACCTGCATCAATCATTGTGGCAGTCTCAATTGTTGTGATTGGCTGAATTTGTGTTCTTCGGTATTCTTGCTGCGACAATGGATTGACGGCTCACAATGCCTGTCAACCTACTTCGCTTTATTACTAAAACTAGCTGATGCCCGCGACTTCGTACGCGTGGATCGAGGTTTTGTTGTTCCCGCGGGAACTCTTGAATTTTCCGGGAATAAAAGTAGCCTATGTGTTAGTCCAGACTATAATCTATCTCTGTGCCAAATTGCATCCAGATCCGTTCAGCCGCTCTGGCGTGATTGAGTAACAAACATCCATTTGAGGTTTTTTGGTTCCCGCAGGAACTCTTTAATTTTCCGGGATAAAAAGTAGCCTATGTGCTATTCCAGACTATATAATCTATGTCTGTGCCAAATTTCAGCCAGATACGTTCAGCCGTTGGGGCGTGATTGAATAACAAACATCCATCCATACATCCATCCAGATATCCATCCAGACATCCATCCAGACATCCATCCAAACTTTCGCATTTATAATATTTATTTGATTCTACATCCATGGCTTTATATGATTATCTTATGACTTATGAGCTATATTTCTTAAATAATGCAGACATTAATAAAACTAAATGACTTAAACTATGGAAACACAATGTGACCTATTTATAATGCCTGTCCAGGTATTTGGTATTTTACGTAACAGGTCGTTATGAACTCTGTAGATACTGACTACCTATATAATTTATATGACGTATTTTTTGTATTGTTCCAGGGGGGGGACCCCAATCTAAACTTCACGTACCAACTGAACCTCACCTCGCTGATCGAGGCATCCCGAGGGGTGCAGAACCCTAATATACTCTTGGAAAAGTTCTCACAAAACAGAAAGGTCGATGACCCGACGCGAGCTCTACTTCTAACCTTTTATGGAATCCTGGTAGTTATCGGCGCAGTTGGGAATGCACTAGTGGTAATTTCTGTAAGTTACTTTTTTAAATTTATTTGCATAGTTCATACATGCACCATACTCATCTGTATTTTTGATGTAAGTATATCGATGAGGTCATGCGTATTTTGAGTACCTACTGAAAATCAAAGCCATCGGCGCGTACGACAAATTCAACCTAGTTAAGAAGTAGAAAGTAGAATTATATTACCACCTATTTTTTATAGACTTTATTCCACTTCGACGCTTATGGCTATGATATATTTAATTTTGCGTATCAGAAGTAGGTATCCGTCTTTTAATTTTCCAATATTGGATAGAGGCAGGCGTTACTTTGCGGAAGTCCATCATAATGAAGGAACCAGAAGTTTAATTTGCGATAATCCGCGACAAAATAAATTTTGTCGCGGATTATAGCAAATTAAACTTCTGGTTCCTTCATTTTAATTTTCCGCAACAATTACCTACTTTTGCTGTAATAATAAAATTTATTAATACCTGGTTGCGCCAAGTTATCCTATGTATTATTGAAATATTATTTTGTTATTTGGTGTATTCCCTTCTTCCACTTTCCTAGCCCAGCTAACACTGCGCATAGATACTAGCGCCCTCAAGAACGAAAACGCTAGACCGCAGAGCTGTTTCGTAAAAGAAAAAAGGATAATGACATTCGTAGGTATAGGCCTTCGCGCGTATGCGCGCTTCACATTTCGCGCTTCGAAAAACCGAACGCACGTGCACGCTTAACGGCGTGTGTTCGTTTGAACCCGTGGGTCAGTAAGTTCAGTAGTCAGTAGTAGTTAGTTGTATATGAGCTTATTAAAGCGGATCAAAGCTCGTAAGAGTTACGTGCAAAGGGTGCGCCTAAACACGCCTTCACGCGCTTCCAAAAAAGAGGTTATACCTACGTAGGTACTATTACCTATTCTGTGCTTATACGCGCCGAAAAAACGCTAATCTAACCGCCCACCCATAACGTGTATTGAGCTGCATATTTTCTTTTACAGGTAGTCAGAAAGCCAGCCATGAGAACAGCGCGGAACATGTTCATAGTCAACCTCGCTGTCTCCGATGCATTGGTCTGCTGCGTCGGCACACCTCTCACCTTGATGGAGCTTTTGACCAAACATTGGCCATTGCCGTCTTGGCCAAGCCTGTGCAAAGCCTGCGGCGCTATCCAGGCTATATCAATATTCGTGTCAACCATTTCAATCACTGCGATTGCTTTGGATCGATATCAGGTAAAAACTTTGTTATCTACTTTAGGGCAGAAAATTATTTTAAACACGCGATGTACGACACGTTGTGTATTTCAATTATATTTTATATTTAACTAGCTGATACCGCGACTCGTCTTGGCTGTTCTGGCGCGATACTTAATATTATCTTAAAACGCCCATAACTTCGAAAAGTTCAAGAAATGTGCCCTGAGAACGAACTCCCGAATAAAGAGTCTAGCATCCAACCACTAGGCTATGATGCCTTCTAATGACTACCCATTTACAACGCAGCAAATTATCTCATCTCAATAGTCGCTAAACTGTTTAGATCTGTTCAGAATATGTTTACTCTTATAGTTTATAATATCGCTACAAATAACCTGTTCCATTTAACTTTGAAGTCAGACATCGATTTCCTTCTCAGAACATTTAAGTTGAATTCATTTGCAGTTAAGAAATTTTGGCCGGAGAATGTTCAGGCGCAAACAAGCTATTTGAAAAATGTATTTTTATAACAGACAAAACTTGAAATATTGTAGGTAGTTTTTGAAATCGGCGCCAAATCACACGGGACAATACTAGGTACATAACGAAATATGAGGCAGTAGACACTTACTAATTTGGAAAAAACCTTTGAATTGTTGCCAACTTCAAAAACTACCTATAATTCAAGTTTCAGTGATTTTTTTTTCACTGGCTAATAGTAAAATGCATAAATCGTATACCTACTAACAAAAACATAGTACTTTTGAAGTCTTAAAAAAATTATGGTTACCTTAGTAACCGAAGGGCATTCGTGATGGGATCCCAATCAAATAAGTCTTACTTTGCATGACATTGAATAATGTCAGGCTAGGTAAGGTTAGGTAGAACGAGTGTTTATTTAAATTAATTGAATTCTGGATTTATGTGCGTCTAGACTGAGAGTAAATTACTTATTCAGGGCTTGAGAGCCCGTGGGAAGGGAGAATGCCGAAAACAATGTTGCGTTACTCATTGATGCGTCTTAACCATATTTTGTTTTTAAATTCTTTTTTTAATTATAATTTCAAACTCAAAGTATATTTATTCAAATTAGGAAACTACAACGTACACCTTCTGAACGTCACGTTTGCAAATTTATAATTTGAAATTATAAATTCCCAAATTGGGCCTGCCGGGGATCGAACCCGTGACCTCCCACGTTAAGACAACAGCGCTCAACTGCGCCAGGGAGGTCATCGTGATCCTCCATTATAAGAGAGATCATAGAATGTAGTTTTAGTTAATGATCGTTTGCGTTAAAACCAGTAACCGGTTGGAATATCTATTTTCAATGTACATATTGATTTTGTGTGAACTCTATTATTTATTACTATAAATATAATTTTAAATAATATTGTACGTATATTTTTACGTAATTCGGAACGCTGCGTGTCTTTCATATAGAAGTTATATACAGTTAAAATGCATTTACAAAGCGAAATATTATTTTACAGTGCCAACTGCGATGATAATTTTATTGTAAGTATATGTATGTATAGAAATATGTAATTGTATATTTAAGTTCATATTATGGTATGTATATGTATTATAATATATGTTAGTTTATAATACATTTATGAATTGTATGTATTAAGATATTTTTGTATTGTTGTCTATGTATTGTTATGTAATTTTTTGTATGTAGTATTACTATAATTTTGCGCCACCTGCAGTCTGGTTTCCTTGTGTTCTCCTAATAAGGTTGCCTGGAAGAAATTGCTAATTAGCAATAAAGCCGCCCATTGAACTTCTTTGTTTTATTTTATGTTTTCTGTAATTTATATTTGTTATGTGTGGAACAAATAAAATGTTTAACAATAAAATAATTTCAAAGAATACTCAATTTCAAGAGATCATAGAATGAAGCAAATCTAGTGAGGCATGCGTCAAAACCAGTAACCGATTGGAATATCTATTTTCAATGTACATATTGATTTTGTGTGAACTCTATTATTTATCAGTTTATCATTGGAGAGTTCGTGTAATGAACCGAATACCCAAACACTAGAGACTTGATAACGCCACTTCATAACGCTGATAGCACTCTGGTCTATTATACATGAAAAACTGTTGAGCTAGCTATGACACATTGTTATTGATATCATACTAATATTATGAATGCGAAAGTGTGTTTGTTTGTTGGTAAATTGGTTTGTTGGTTTGTCCTTTAATCACGCCATAACAGAAAAACGGATCGACGTTATTTTTGCCATGGGTATAGTTGAGGACTTGGAGAGTGATATAGTCTAGTTTTTATCACGGAAAGTACTACTAATATTTTAAATGCGAAAGTGTGTTTGTTGGTTTATTGGTTTGTTGGTTTGTCTTTTAATCACGCCGTAACGGAACAACGGATCGACGTAATTTTTGCCATGGGTATAATTCAGGGACGAGAGTGATATAGTCTAGTTTTTATCCCGGAAAATACTAATATTATAAATGCGAAAGTGTGTTTTTTGTTGGTTTCTTGGTTTATTGGTTTGTTGGGTTGTCCTTTAAACCCGCCGCAACGGAACAACGAATCGACGTGATTTTTGCCATGGGTATAGTTGAGGACCTGGAGAGTGATACAGTATTTTTTATCCCGGAAATTTAAGGAATAAAAAAAACTTAAACCACCCGGACGAAGTCGCGGGCATCAGTTAGTTTATTAATATTACTAGCGGACGCCCGCGACTTCGTCCGCGTGACATAAGTTTTTTTAATTCCCACAGGCACTTCTTACTTTTCCGGTATAAAAAGAAGCCTATGTCACTCTCCAGGTATTCAACTATACCCAATATACCCATGCAAAAAATCACGCCGATCCGTTGCTCTGTTGCGGTGTGATTGACGGACAAACTCCCTATTTGACTTTCTTGGGGATAGAAATTTTATAAATTGTGAAATCCGTATTTCATCCTTTTTAACCGGAAGCCCAAATACCAAGTTTCATGGCTATAGCTTGAAAAACGACGGAATTTCATAAAACTTTCAACCCCTATTTAATTTTAATCCCTTTTGGGGTGGAATTTTTAAAAATTGTTACTCACGTCCTTCTTATTTTTTTACCGAAAACCAAAATACCAAGGTTCGTTGATATAACTTGAAAAATATCTTGAGTAAAGAAGGCCTTTATACCAACTTTCAACCCCTATTTCACCCCTTTGGGGGTCGAATTTTCAAAAACTGTGAAACACGTATTTCTTTATTTTCAACCCGCAGCTCATATACAAAGTTTCATGGCTATAACTTGAAAAACGACGGACTTTCATACAAACTTTCAACCCCTATTTTACCCCTTTGGGAATAGAATTTCGAAAAACCCTTTCTTAGTGGATACCTAGTCTTCACAAAGAACACACTCTCCAAATTTCATGTCTCTAGGACCAGCAGTTTAGGCTGTGCGTTGATATATAAGTCAGTCAGTCAGTCAGGACTTTGAATTTTATATAATATATAGATTACAATTGGGTATTTGACAACAAGTCAAATTGCAACTTTTTTTCATACTTCAAAACGCGCGCTTAGTAAGGGATGTTGTATAAAATACTGAACAGTGACGTCATTAAAATTCGACGCACTGTTTTCATTTCAATCGATAATTTAAAAACGGTTTTAGAAATTAAAACTAACAGGGGACGTGGATATTACGACTTTTAGGAGATAATTAATAATCCCAAAAAAAAAAACAAAAAAAAATATATTTGAATAGTTATCAAATAACCAATTAAGAGGACGCGCTGACAGAAAGATTTCAGCCGTTCTGAGTTGCGCTCTGCGTTCCGTGTTCTGTGTAACGTTTGTAACTTGACAGCGCAGTTATGCCTGCAGTCTGCGCTGCGTTATATAGTTGCAAAGAACTCAGAACGGCTGAACTCTTCCTGTCCGCGCGGACTCTACAAATTCCGTACAGAAACCGATTAGGGATAAGGTCTATATAAATAGCACGCTACTATCTTAGATTACATAATAACTTACCTACCATCAGGTGAGATCGTAGTCAAGGGCTAACTTGTGGTGGGATAAAAAAATCTAACCTTATGACAAACGCAATAACCATTATTTTTGTTCACAGTTGATCGTGTATCCAACGCGTCCTGGATTGCAAACAATGGGGGCAATCATCACAATGTTCTTCATATGGGTCACAGCTTTTACCCTTGCATCACCCCTCTATATATTTAGAAGCCTAAAAACCCATACAGTGGGTTTAGCGGGCTTCGACAAGATACATTTCTGTATCGAAGACTGGCCTTTTGAAAAGGGACGGGCTAGCTACTCTCTGTTTAGTTTAGTATTCCAGTACCTCGTGCCAGTTTTAGTAGTGGTGATGGCACATGTGCAAATCCACAGGAGATTACGTGGAAGGAGAAGGACGACCAGAAAAACTCCTGCTATTCTAATAGCTATAGCAGTTACGTATGTGATAAGTTGGTTTCCACTGAATGTTTTCAACTTGGTAGCTGACTTCAGTACACAGCCAATTCTAGAAGAGCAACCTTTGACAATCACTTACGCTGTTTGCCACATGTTTGGAATGTCCAGCGCTGTATCCAACCCGTTACTGTATGGTTGGCTAAACGATAATTTTAGGAAGGAGTTCGAAGAGATCCTTTGCTGCTGCAGGATAAAAGGGCCTCTAAAGAAGAACACGAGGACTAACAATAGGAAATTGGACACAGAACTGACCGCGTTAGCTCAGTTGGAGCACACGGTCACTACAAACACGAAGACGTCTCAGTGTTCGCAAATTTTCTGACTAAAGTCGTGTTTCAAATAGCATGAAACTATTGAAATGCAAAGCATTTAAACTTTTTTTATTATTGCTGAACTATTTAATAGTGCTATAGTGTGTACCATCTTACGCATCAAGGTCTAGCCCCAATACAGAGACGCGGCGTGGCGTGGCACGTAGCGGCAAGTTTTATTTGTACAATTATGTCGCAGTGCATCTCCGTGTCTCGTCGCTTAAGGCCCAGCTCCATACAAACTCATACTTTTCTCGAAACATGAGTTTCTTGCTGGTTCTTCTCGGTAGGAATGGCATTCTGAACCAGAGGTAGGTTCACTTGACGATTCAAAAGCACTTGTAAAAGTTAATTTGAATAAAAACATTTGAATTTTGAATACAAAGAATATGAGTCGCTAAGTGTCGCGCCGCACCGTGCATCTGTAGTAGAGCTACCTTAATGCTTTTTGAATCGGTGTCCTCGGTGTTAATACTTAAATAATATATTTTGAGTGCATTCAAATTAGCCATAGCTGTAGTCGCGTTTTTTAGGGTTGCATACCTGAAAGTTAGGCTTGCAACCCTTATTTCTTATTGTAAATATACAAACTAACCCTGATCTGACCCAGGAGTCAATTGGCTAATTTGAACTGCACCAGATTGCGCTTTCAAGCATCGGTGTTTTGTTTGGTATGATATTTTATTAACGCTCGCCGTAACGCGTTTGACGCGACGCACGACGCGACAATTTTGTCGCAGTCTTAGCATAAAGTTTTTGTACAGTGTAACGGTGTATACAGTTCCTCAGTTTCATTGTCTGTTGATTATTATCTGTTACTTTATTACTATGTCCGATGTAAATATATGTTATAGATCTTTCATTAGTTTAAGTCTTAGTGAGGTCTGAAAACAATGAAATAATCGAGACTTACGTTTTATTGAGCCCAAAACGTAAATCTCCGGTTTTAGTGAGAATGTGATTGAGCGATTTAATTGTAATTTTTTTTAAATAAAATAAATTACCTCAGCTTTGTTTCTTTTTTTTCTCGCAATAGATATACACAACACAATTATAACATTATTGGATGCTCTTCTACTTCTTCTTCTTTTGGTTTGTATGAAATACTTGGTTGTGACGTCGTCAAAATTCAACACATTTTTTTATCCTAATCAATCATAAAAATAATAGGGGACGTGGGATATTACGTATTTTTGGAAATCCTCTATTTACTCAATAATCACTCTAAAATAATTTAATAAAAGTTATTCGAATTACTCAGGCCAACTTTTTAAGACTATTGATATCTCAGCCTAACGAGTGGCTTTAACGAGTGTAAGATTTAATGAAAGAAATCTACAAGAAGTTTTTTATAGGAAATTAGAAAATCTTCGCAAAGTAAGTAGAATTTACTCTGTTACAGGTACTGCAGTTTATTTAATTTTAGAGTTGCTCACTTTATTTATGACTGCGTGATTTTAATAGCATCAATAAACGATTTTAATGATGGCATTAAATTAATGAGAAGCACAAGAAATGTTCCTAAACCTTTTGATTCAATAGTTCGGTTAAATGAGCAGGAAGTATATTTTTTATTTTACATTTCTGAGTAAGTAAAAATACATTGTGCCACTTAACACTATAAAATGTTACGAAAAGTTGAAATTTTTGTGTCCTTGCCTAGAAAAATGTAAAAAAAGGTTTCTAATGGCGCAATGACATCCACAACATCTGCCACAGCTTCTTATTTCAATTACTACAAATGCAGCTATTGGCTTAATTTTTTTGAGTACAGCATTTCACTTCACGACAAATGAAATTATTTAAATAATTTAAGTAACTATTAACTTCGGAATAGATAAGTCCGAAATCTCTCGTGGTCCAGCCATCCTGACGCTCACTGGAAATACGAGTATCTTATCGTTATTTGAATAAAAACAATTCCTCAAAAGCTCTGGAGTCTGGAACCATACTGCCAACGCTTAAAGCCATATTGTTTCATTATTGTTGAATTTTGCTTATTTTAGGAACGTCAAGATAAGACATCAAACTGTAATTTTGAGTAATATTGCTTAAGTATTGTTTTATGCGTTGGCAGTATGGCCCCTGATGAGCCCTTGATGGTCTTGTTATCAAACGATTTTGTTTTACTATAGTCAAAATACTCAAAATGAATGCTCAAGAAAATCAAGAACCGATAGTTCCCTACTTGCCGCCTCTGAGTATATTGGACATGGGTACTGACATTGCAGAAAACAAAACCTCCATGGAACAAGCGATGGAGGAATGTATGGCGGAATATGTACAATGTGTTGGTATTGCTAGGTAAGTATTTTTTATTCCACTACCTAAGTTAGCCTTTGAAAACGGTTTCACCTGGTAGTAGGTACTTACGTGATGATGCAGTCTAAGATAGTAGCGGGCCAACCTGTTAGGAGTATGGCAGTTACTTGATCCCATATACTCCTAATCGGTTCCTATACACAGCATCGTATAGGAACGCTAAATCGTTTGGCCTTGTCTTTGCTAGTAGGGTGGTAACTAGACACGGCCGAAAACTTCCTCCAGACCAGAGAAAATTCAGTAATTATAAACTACCTAATTACCTCTGCTAAGGATCGAACCCGAGATCTTGTAAGTCCACAGCGCTCACCACTGTGCCAGAGTGGTTGACAAGGTTAGAGGTAAGTATAGGCAGAGCAAAACCACCTTTTTTTTCCACCATAACTTGTAAAGATATCTTCTTGAGATACAGCCGACTTTTTACTGAATCACCCATACTAATCCACCCTAATATAATATTATAGGAATGCGAAAGTGTGTCAGTTTGTATGTCTGCTATATTTGCATGGCCTATTTATTCTGCTCAAGCAAATATGACGAAAATTCGTACAAGTATGTAACATCCAGGGGCAGGACCTAGACTAATCTTTGTCGCAGAAATTTAAATTTAATTCCGGGTTATGAAAAAAGCACCATGTGCAAAACAAGCAGGTAGTTTTACAAACCTCCACTGAGGAGTTTTTATAGTTTGCCTTTTTAATGCCATCAATATTTTGACTAATTACAGAAACCTACCGATTTGTGGAGAAAATGATAAAAACGAAAGAACTGATTTCATTAATTTGTGTGACATGGAGTACGAGAATTGCAAGGACCCTAAAGGTAGGTCAAGGTGTAGCTATAACTTCATTGGAACTACCTACCACTTCTCAGATGGTATTTGTAAGCCATATATATACTTTTTTTTATTCTCTACAAGTTAGACCTTGACTGCGATCTGATCTGATGGTAAGTGATGATGCAGACTAAGATGGTAGCGGGCTAACCTGTTAGGGCCATAGCAGTTATAGTGTATTTAGATTGATTATATTAAACCCAAACATCTATTCGGTTTCTACACGGCATCGTACCGGAACGCTAAATCGCTTGACGGCACGTCCTTGCCGGTAGGGTGGTAACTAGCCACGGCCGAAGCCTCACACCAGGCCAGACCAGAGAAAATAATTCAGAAATTATAAATTCCCAAATTGACCCTGCCTGGGATTGAACCCAGGCCTCTGCACGTTAACAGCGCTCAACTCTGCGTCAGGAAGGTTGTCAAAACGTACTCGTCGTTTACTTAGTGAAATTAGAAAAGGTTGGGTAAAAACTTGTAGCACAAATAATAATTCATTCGATAGGTAAGTATCGAATGAATTATTATTATTATTACCTATTAGTTAATAGGTCTTTTACTAGGCATTTAATAGGCATTTTACGCGAACAGACAGGGCTCCGGACAGGGCAGGTGCTCCTAAATTATTATTTTTTCGTAGTCGGGTTAAAATTTTTAGTTAATACTTACTGCTTGTAGATTTATTAAAATCTCAGTGCAATGTCTTTTTTTTTTTTTAAATGTACCCCCCATGTAGATTAACAGTTCATCCAGACGATTAAAATATACCTACCCATGCATACATTATATAAGAGTAAGTACAACAAATAATTGTAGCTTTCTTTTTACTCCAGAAGCTCTACTCAGTAGGTACTCAATCACAATGATTCGGTTAAATCTGATCGGATCGGATCTCATAAAACCTGCAGGAAGCTCGGTTAAATCTGATTTCTCACAAAACATGCAGGTAGCTAGGTAGGTATGTACTACAAGTAAAGTAAAAGTAAAGTCAAAAAAATTATTTTGTTTCAGCAAATTGGCATTACTTAAACGACGGTCAGTGTTAAAACAGGCTCAATTACGAGTATGTACTAAAATTCTACATCAATGCTCAACAAGGAATAATTTTATAAAATTCCATGCACTTATTAGGTACCTACAATTTGCTCAGTCAGGTCAGGGGAAATACTGCCAGCGCTTGAAACAATATTACTCAAAATAACAGTTTAATATCATATACCTTGACGTTCCTAAAATAAGGATTATAATTCCAAAACATGAAAGGAAACAATATGGCTTTAAGCGTTGGCAGTATGGCCCCAGGTGTATTTCCATTCCATTAAATGACGCCTACGTCTTGGGAATAGCAATCAACACCTTTCACGTTTTACCATACTCCACTCTGTAAGCAAAAATAAAATCAATTATTTTCTACTACCAGTGAGCCTGAAATTTATTTATTTACTTTTCTACAAGTTAGCCCTTTGGCTGTGATCTCAAGTGATGATGCAGTCTAAGATAGTAGTATGCTAACCTGTTATATTAAGCCCATATCCCTAATCGATTTCTAAACGGCATCATTCCGGAACGCTAAATTGCTTGGCGGTACGTCTTTGCCGGCCTGACAAAGTTACTCAAAAGCTGTCGACATAGGTTAATTTGTGGTGGTAATCACTTTACGATAATGCCCGTCTGCTCATTAATTAATAAATAAAAAATCACCACCACTACCACCACTACAGCCCATTAACGTCCCACTGCTGGGCACAGGCCTCTACTCTCATATAGGAGAGAGGGAATTAGAGCTTAGACCCACCACTCTGCTCCAATGCGGGTTGGCGGGCTTTAGCGACTATTATCATGTCAGTGACAATAACCGGGACCGACGGCTCAACGTGGAGGTGAAATACCGCCAACTTCCTAACTCCGGGCTAGTACTGAGAATTTCTATTCAGAAAAACCCAACTCTTAATTATTATGACCCGACCCGGGACTCGAACCCGGGACCTCGTCAGCCGCAGTCGAACAAGCTTACCACTAGATCAACGAGGCAGTTATATAAAAAAACACCAAATAAAAATTATAAGAGGCTATTTAATAAGTAGGTACTCACTTCTCCACCCATTGCAGTTTTCGTACTCTAGTTCACAGTAGTTGTTGAAAGTTCTATAGTAACCCTCATAGTGCCTGGCGCACACTATATCACGCCTGAAAAATGTTTTTTTTTTAATCTGAAAATTTGGATAGATGGATGGAGATATGGATGGATGGATGTTTGTTACTCAAACATATCAGAACGGCTGAACGGATCTGGATGAAATTTCGCACAGAGATAGATATTTCTGGAATAGCACATACCTAGCTACTTATTATCCCAGGAAATTAAGGAGTTCTCGTGGGTACCAAGAAAACCTCGCGGACGAAGTCGCGGGCATCACCTAGTTAATTATAATGTTATAATACATAATATATTATACCCCTAAAATCTTCCCCCCTGACCCCATGTTAGACTGCATCATCACGTGCCATCAGGTGAGATTGCTGTCTAGGACTAACTTGTAGTGGCGTAAAAAAGGATCAATTTCTAAAGATTGGCACGGATGTGAAGCCGCAAGCGGTAACCAATCCATACTAATATTATAAATGCGAAAGTATGTCTGTCTGTCTGTCTGTCTGCTACGCTTTCACGGCCCATTTGTTCAACCGATTGTGGTGAAATTTGGTACAGGGATAGGTTGTATCCCGGGGAAGGACATAGGCTACTTTTTATCCCGGAAAATTGAAGAGTTCCCGCGGGAATCAAAAAAAAATATATCTTCAACCGATTTGGATAAAATTTGGTATAGGGATAGTTTGATACCCGGGGAAGGAAATAGGCTACTTTTTATCCCGGAAAATTAAGGAGTTCCCGCGAGAATCAAAAAACCTTAAACCACGCGGACGAAGTCGCGGGCATCATCTAGTAATCAATAAATCTTCAATAAATATGTAAAAAAACATACTTGTAAGCCGCTGGACAGTCTTTTATGAAGACTATGCAGCCCCTGTCAATAAAGGCCGACTTTCTAAAGACTGAGTTTTTAGGGTAGAACCTCACCCTTCCCGGCTTAGTTATGCTTTTATTCACGTAATGCCCATCGCTGTTATTCATTACTGAAATATTAAAATCATTTTTTAAATCTTAGAATAGGCTTACGCTTAACGACAATCATGCTTAATACAAAGCGATGATGAGGTCTAGGTTAAAGCGCGAGTGCCTAGTAGATGCCTATTCACTCTTACCTTGGTACTTAAATTATACGTGGCAGGAAATGTGCGCTGGAAGGGCATTCCACATCCTGGCGGAGATATGGAGAGGAAAAGCGAGGAAGGAGAAGCGCAGAGATGCCTTCCAAGAACAGAATGGAGACTATTTATTTAGAATGTGGTGGAAAATGCGTGGATTAAGGAAAATATAGGTATTAAAGCACCATAATCTATGGGTATAGTTTTGCGCATAGTTGGGCACTGGATCCGAAAACTAGACTGAAATACTCCCAGTATAATGTGAACCTACTTAAAGAAATGGTAGACAACATAGAGCCGGTTTCTGAATTGAGATTATCATGTTGAGTCTGTCTCAAAGACTACTTAAGGACTAATTAAGCAAATTTTTGTTTCTGAATTGATATTGTGTATAAGGTTTGAGAGCTGGAGCTTGCTGCTTGAATGCTTAATTCAGAAACCGGCACAATATCAATTCGGAAACAAAAATTTGCTTAATTAGTTCTTAAGTACCTGGTCTTTGAGACAGACTCAACATGAAATTCTCAATTCAGAAACCGGCTGATACTCACACATGTAGAGAAACAATAGTAAGTAATGTAACACGATGCTGTTACGGAATACAGTAGGTAACATGATGGTGACATGTATAAGCAGGATTCAATAATCGTAAAACCAATGCGTCGTGATAAGCGTACACATAAATCACGCTTCGACAGAAAAATATTGGAAAACTAGCCGATGCCCGCGACTTTGTACGTGTGGATTGAGGTTTTTTGGTTTCCGCGGGAACTCTTTAACTTTTTGGGATGAAATGGGTTATTCCAGAGTCCAGACTATAATCTAACTCTGTTAGCCAAGTTTTATCCAGATCCGTCCAGCCGTTCTGGCGATATTGTATAACAAACATCCATCCATCCAAACTTTCGCATTTATATTATTAAAACAGAAACATTCTAAGAAACGTATCATTAAAATATTACTTACTAGCTGATGCCCGCGACTTCGACCGCGTGGTTTAAGTTTTTTGTTATTCCCGCGGGAACTCCTTAATTTTCCGGGATAAAAAGTAGCCTATGTCACTCTCCAGGTCCTCACCTATACTCATGCCAAAAATCACGTCAAACCGTTGCTCCGTTGCGGCGTGATTGAAGGACAAACCAACAAACCAACAAACCAAAAAACCAACAAACCAACAAACAAAGCGACTTTCGCATTTATAATATGATATGATATGATAATGAGGAATAACCTCCACTAACTGCCTCGTTGGTCTAGCGGTTAGCGTAGTCGACTGCGGATCACGAGGTCCTGGGTTCGATTCCCGGTCGGGCATAAAAATGGTTAGGCATTGGGTTTTTCAATTAAGAAATTCTTAGTGCCAGCCCGGAGTTGGAAGTTGGCGGTATTTCACCGCCGTGCCTCGGAGAGCACGTTAAGCCGTCGGTCCCGGTTATTATCACTAACATGATAATAGTCGTTAAAGCCCGCCAACCCACATTGGAGCAGCGTGGTGGGTCTAAGCTCTAATTCCCTCTCTCCTATGAGAGTGGAGGCCTGTGCCCAGCAGTGGGACGTTAATAGGCTGTAGTGGTGGTGGTAATGAGGAATAAATAAATAAAAAATATTTGCATTCCGGTCCCGTTCAGGCTTTAGCGGTCAACTCTGGGGGGTTACTACCATCGCTCAAAGCAGTAATAATAATTCAAAATGTTTTTATGTCATACATACCTTAACGCCTCTAAATTAAGGATTATAATATTCTAGATCTAGTTCATCAAACTTATCTGACCCAGTGACAGCGTCGCTAGTATCTATTAAAAATAAATTAAAGACCAAAAATAACCAGGCACAAAAATAGTTCCAATTTTGGCCACCGGGTCAGATGGGTTTGACGGGCTATAAACATGAACGGACAATATTATAAAAATTCTTACCAAAAAATCGACTTCCAACGCCACTGTAAAGTACAAAATAATTTTGATTTCTACCCACTGTCATGTTGAAGTAGGGCGGGTATAACAAGGTTAGGCAAAGTTGACGCATCAGACTCGCCCAACCGACTTCCAGCGCCTATACAGTGGCGTTGGAAGTCGGTTTATTGGAAAGAATTTTTATTTTTAACTTTTTAGGGTCAGGTTTGAGGATTTGAACTGATAGAAAAAAAAAAAAAAACAAATCGGTTCAGAAACCACGGAGATATGCACCGACATATATTTTAAAAAAAAATACGCGCTGAATTGAGAACCTCCTCCTTTTTTGGAAGTCGGTTAAAAATAATACGGAATTTAGCGATGGTAGTATATGCTCTCTGGTACCTGCCGATTATAAATACCTACCTACATGGCGCATAATAGTCAATACATCCAGCTGCTTTGATTACAAAATAATCAAATTACCGATATCAGGGTAAAAGGTTAACCAATAATATAATAATAATTATGAATAGTAGGCACAGTATTTAAGTACAATTTACATTAATATTTACTATTACTGTAGGCACAGTATGTACTATGTAGGTAATATTCTATTCCTTACAGTGGATCGACGCTCATACAAATTGCAGACCACGCGCTCTACCTTCGTATTAGGGTTGTAACGGAACCACATGAGTAAATAAACTCGGAACCTCGCCTCCGCCTCCATAAGTACGGATCTTTTGCAAGAAATCGTACCTCCGCTTCCGCAGCCGCCTCCGCAGTTTTTTTGCGGAGTTATAACGGAGGTTTATTCACGTTGACTTACAATGCAAGAGGTACAAATCGAAGCATTTTGCATCAGTTACACCATTACAACAAGCAAAAAGGCAACTGTCCTTAGAAGAATCCTCAAAAAAGAGCAAATGTGGGATTCAAGGCATCCTAAAGCACAGAAAATGCACGATGTGATCGGAGAAATCCACCTCCGCCTCCGCCTCCTTTAACCTCCGCCTCCGCATCCATTAACCTCCGCATCCGCAGAGGTAAAGCCCCTTCACCTCCGCATCCGCCTCTGCTTCCGCTAAGAACGCCTCCGTTACAACCCTACTTCGTATACCCAAGCTGCGTACTAATTTTGTGCCAGAATTACTGAATTTTGTACGGAAAAATTCTGCAGGTTGAAGAGATTTTGAAGATTTTCCTGGTGCAGTGGTGAGCGATATCTTATAAAGCGAGGTCTTGGGTTCGACCCCCGGCAGAGTAAATTTGCGAATTTTCTACGGTCTGTTGCGGTTCGGCTTCGGCCTTGGCTAGTTACCACCGTCCCGGCAAGACGTGCTGCTAAGCGATTTAGCGTTCTGGCACGATGCAGGAGTAGAAACCGATTATGGAATATGGATTTAATACTGATATAACTGCAAAACCCCAACAGGTTAGCCCGCTACCATCTTAGACTGCATCATCACTTCCTTGCAGTTAGGATTGAAGGCTAACTTGAAGTGGAGTAAAAAAAAGATAACCTCCGCCGTCTTGCCCCTGTCACCCCTTAGCGTTGCTCTGTGCAGGTCTAGCCCCACTTGAGATGCACGGAGAGGCGCGGCACGTAGCGGCAAATATTATTTGTATGAGTATGTACGGGGCCGCGTCGCGCAATGCATTTCCGTGCCGTGTCGCTTAAGTGGGCCCTACTCCATACAACCTCATACAAAAAATTCTGCCGCGCCGCTCCGCGCTTCTGTAGGCCACTGACCTTAGATCTTACTACATCGCATGTTTGGTAGGAAATTAAGTACTACTGGTCCAAGATCCCAAAGCCGCTAGACCTTACTTACTTTCTGAGTAACTAAATGTGTGTCATAATAATATGGCAGCTTTAGTACGTGCATTGAACGCACGCATACCTACTCGGTATGTTGAGCCGACGGCCAATTTATAGGGTGCGAAAAGTACGACGCATAAACACTGCTCACTTTTCTTAAATTCTGAGTACTGATTTTTTTACAGAATATTTTTAGTATTAATCTCCTTAGACTGTGCTGTAGTTTAATGATTAATTTAACGTTCCGTTTTCCGCATAACGCCACACAATGATAATTAATCAGACCGGTTACTTTAAACAAAAGATAACCAGGGGAATCACTTTTCTTGTAAGGTCCCGTGAAAGCACTGCTATTTGCAATCACAAAATCACATTATCATACTTAATGCTCTCGTAATAATAGTTAATTTACTCGGCAAACCGTTCACAACAGCTGCAAATCAAGTTTGCCAGCCAGTTCGATATAATCATAGGATATAAACCTCCGCGAGAGACAGTGCGGTATCATTCGAAGGAACGATTCGAAATAATACAGAATATACAAATAATAATCATTAATTTTTAATTAATTTTAAAAAAATAAATTAAAAAATGAAGTTGTCCAACATTTTCATCTTTGTGTTCGCCTGCTTCATGGCTTTGAGCAACGTGAAAGCTGCACCTGAGAACTTCTTCAAGGAATTGGTAATTTATAATTAAGTATAGTATAATACTATTATATTGTTATAATATTCTTGTATGATATATTCTACGATACAAATTAATAAGCATTGATTTAAAATAATAAATGAAAAGCGAATATGATTGGCGACAACTTGTGCCACTTATGAAATGTCAAAACTCGGTTCGGAAAGCAGATTCTACTGAGAGTATTTGTATCGAGTTGAGTACAGAAAAATAATAATTTTGCCTATAAATTTTGCATGCCATTCCATGGCAGATTGTATGCTACTATTATCTTACACCAGTTGTAAGTAGTATTTTCAATCGGAGCAAATAAATGAATTGAATGGAATTGAAAATATTAATTTATCAGTTATTTTATTTTCCAGGAGAGGGCTGGTCAGCGCGTCCGAGATGCCATCATCTCAGCCAAGCCAGCTGTGGATGTAATCAGCGATGCTCAAGGCATTTGGCATGGGGGGAGGCGAGACTGAAAAATGTTATATGAAGATTTAAATTCATTATAGGGTCCTAACTCCTAAGTGTTTCTCTCAATATATACATATCAAGTCAATAAATGTTATATTATTTTTAATTAATTCAAACCTTTCATTGTTCTCCTTTGAATATACGCCAAGAATCACCACGGCGATTGTGTAAAACCTGCATCAATCATTGTTACAGTCTCAATTGTTTTGATTGGCTGAATTTATGGTATTTTTGCTGCGTCAATGGATTTTGGCCAATAGTGGAAGAATGTTAACCAATCAGAGGTTATTGCGATCGACACTGTTTGTCATCTTTAGACAATAGACTCGGAGTGTATCTTTCACTTAATTACTAGGATTTTTTGTGGTATAATTAATTGCTAAGATAAGTACTTAAAATACGTCAGCTTTAATATCATGAGCATCTTTTCATCGCATCAACTAGACAATAATGATCACGGGTATACTCTCAAAATGAGAAGAGTTAAGTTCAGAGTCCACCACCATCAAAGCTGATTGGCTTAGTAAACAAAAATTTAGAAAATCAATTAGTAATTAATTGGTTCCACACAATTTAGGTATTCGACTGCGGCCGACGAGGTCCCGGGTTCGAGTCGCCCAGGTCGGGCCATAATTAAGTCTGTATTGGGTTTTTCTATTTTAACTAGAAATTCTCAGTACTAGAGTTAGAAAGTTGGTGGTGTTCTACCCCCGTGCCTCGGAGAGCACGTTAAGCCGTCAGTCCCAGTTATTATCACTAACATGACAATAGTCGATAAAGCCCGCCAACCCGCATTGGAGCAGCGTGTTGGGTCTAAGCTCTAATACCCTCTCTCCTATGAGAGTGGAGGCCCGTGCGTTGTATGACTTGTATGATAACAATTACAATGCACTAAGATGAACTCAATACCTAAAGGTATTCTCTTCCTGTTAACCTTTGATAGTGGTGGCGTACAATTTACAGGGACAAGGTAATAAAATAGTGCGTATTTAAAGAGGAAGAGGTTAGGAAAAACAGAAACATAAGAATTTAGTTAAATAAATAAATAAAATAATTAATTGAAACAAACAGCTTATTAAATTAAACAAAATATAATTTACTAAAAGTACGAATACATTTCGGTGGTTGTCGCAATAGTGGCTCTATTTTTATGGGTGTAAGGTGTATTATCCCTTGATGATAGACTGAGCGTCTCCTATAACTTTGATAGCTGGCCCGGCTTTAATGAGACCATCTCTGACGCGTTGTCCGAGTTTTTCCTGTAAAAATTCACGGGAATGTTAAGACATAGACACTAATTTAAAAAGAAACATAATAGAGTGACTAAGCTAAAATTGCGCTTCTTTAATTTTTTATTAATTTAAGGTAAATATCATATATTATTTTATAATATTGATTTAACGGTGAAGGAAAACATGGTGAAGGAATAGAGATGACGACAACTCAATCAAATCAGCAACTCTTCATCAAACATAAAAACGCACTGCCCCTCGACTGCGCCGAAGCCTTTAGACTGCCTTTCGTTTTTACCTAGCAACTGCGGAGCGACAGTCTAAAGGCGTCGTGTCTATGGCGAAAAGCCGTGCCGCCAGATGTCCGGGTTTTGGTATTATTTTCATATTTTTTACTATCTCGATCCTTTGCAAACTTTGGTAGAAGCTAATAGGTTAAACAAGGACACAGTAGGAATTTTTTGACGTTCTTAGTCTATGTAATCAATTTATGGGTAGAAATATCGTGCGAGGAGGACACCAACTTGAAAAAAAAAAAAATTTTTTGATTTTGGCCTAGAGCAAGAATTATCGAAGAGAGTCCATGTTTCGTGTATTCTTACTCTAGGACCACTAACCATAGTGCACATCAATCAAAAAATCAACAGATACGGCCAATATTGGCCATTGTATTGGTACCAACAGAGAAGAAAGGAGGGTAATTTATGGTCTGTTTTTTGTTATTTTTCTGTGTAAACCATAATGAAGAGCGATTACCTTTCAAACTTTAATCTACAGCTGTAGTTCGTAACGATTTGAACGAGGGGGTATGGAAGTTGTTTAAAATTCACAGTTGGGACGTCATCAAATTTCAACGCACTTTTTTTCTTAAATCTATATTTTAAAATGGTTATCAAACTTAAAACTAACCGAGGATGTGAATTTTAGGTGTTTTGGAAGACCCTCTTTTTTAATAATCAGTTAAAAATAATTTATTTTTGATACAGGCATCGTCCCTATTGGCAAAGTTTACTATAACGCACTTGGCCAGTGTGGTAGATTATGACCCAAACAATGAGCAAGCGCCAGTTGCAGATTAGACTTACTTAGATGTTGTCTTTAATTTTCAGATCAAATATTTTGAGTTTAACATAATTGTAAAGTACCTAACGGTTTTCAGAATAATAATTTGAATAGTACCCTACCCTACTAAGCATTACTAAATTAAGTAAAATGAAATATTCGATTAAAAGAAATATTAGGTATATTGTATTTTACGGGACGAAAAGCTTTAAAAAAAACAAGGAAAAATTGGGCATTTCAAATCTGTTTGGTCCCGTAACGCTTTCTAAAATAAAACAATTGAATTAATGAAAATTTTATCTGTAAAATATTATACTCATACCAGTTTCTTAAAAGGCCTGAATTTAGGTTCAGGATTTGCAGCAGCAAACGCCAAAATGCAAGCGAGTAATATAAACAAAATCTTGTTGAACTTCATATTTATACTGAAACTCTACACTTTTTTACTGAATGAAAACTAATCGACGTTGTACTTCAGAATGAAGTTTAAAACTCCCAGTGCATCCTTTTATACTCCTGATATTACTTAGACAAATATAAAAATCGATTTCATAAAATCTAATCTCAGTCTTGTTACTTGCAAAATAAAGTTCATAATGTTGCGACTCAGGTATTCGTTAGGTTGTTAGTCGCGCAAAGTAGTTTTATGTGGAAGCTTTCTTTAGATTTTCCAAAGCTTAGTGATTCCCCGCGAACCTGAAAGTAGCTTGAAGTGTTTTTTGCTTTTACCGATGCATCTTCCGATGTTCTTGAACTAAAACTTCTTTTTATATATAAGGGCGAAAATACACTTTGGACAGGTTACTAAATTCTGACGAAGCGTGAAAGTAAAGTAATGTAAATATTTATTTGGTTAAAATCTGTTCAGATTAATTATTATAAATTAGTTAGTAACTAGCTGATGCCCGCGACTTCGTCCGCGTGGTTTAAGTTTTTTGTTATTCCCGCGGGAACTCCTTAATTTTCCGGGATAAAAAGTAGCCTATGTCACTCTCCAGGTCCTCAACTATACCCATGCCAAAAAACACGTCAAGCCGTTGCTCCCTTGCGGCGTGATTGAAGGACAAACCAACAAACCAACAAACAAAGTGACTTTCGCATTTATAATATTAAGTATGATATGTTTTTGTTATTGTTTTAATTTTGTATTGGGTACGATAAGGTTGACATACAGAAATATGAGATGCTCCCATGCGACTACCCCTTCCCATAAGACTATGGGAAACACGTTTCGCTGTGTCGTGCAGGCCTGTGCGCAGTCCATATAAAAGTTCGTGAGCGGACGTTTCGCACTGACGTATTCTCCTGTCCCGTCCGTAGTGTGTTTTCTTCCTAAATGGCAGCATAGAATACATCATAGTACGGATGGTATTAAGATTTTACTAATATTTGCCTGGTGGGAGGCTTCGGCCGCGGCTAGTTACCACCCTACCGGCAAAGACGTACCGCCAAGCGATTGAGCGTTCCGGTACGATGCCGTGTAGAAACCGAATAGGGGTATGGGTTTAATATAACTGCCATGCCCCTAACAGGTTAGCCCGCTACCATCTTAGATTGCATCATCACTTACCATCAGGTGAGATCGCAGTCAAGGGCTAACTTGTAGTGGATAAAAAAAAAAAAAAAATCTCACCTCGTGATAAGTGACGAAACTAGCTACTCTGGAAAGAGGTTCCTTGAGTTATGTAGATCGCAGGTACTTGAAAACACTGATCAAGCAAGTACTTACTGAGATAAAGAATTTTTCTCAGAGTGCAAAGAAAACATTATAAAAATAGTACATAATTAGAGTAGATTAATCAAGATTAACAACGCATACCATATTAAAAACCTACTGTTTGTTCTGTCAATATTTATTATTGGTAGGTAAGTACCTATTTACTATATTTTATCCATGGACCTGGATGGCTAGCATGCGCACCACGAGTAAAATTATGTCTACCCGTTATCTCTCTCTGTCTACCGAAGCTAACATGGTTACTTGTCTCGTTACGTCAAAAGTAGAGATAAAAGTAATACTTGTTATCTGTAGTATTTTTCTCTACGAACCTTTACATGTCGACAATTTTTTATTGTAATATACCGCATTTTGTGCATGTTAGGGTTAATGAAAAATTTGCCGGCAACGACACCATCTCTCACTCTCGTCGCGAGATAATCTCGTTGTGCGCATGCTAAGCACACTGGTCACCCACCAGAGGCAATAGAAAATGTTATAAACTAGCTGATGCCTGCGACTTCGTTCGCGTGGATTAGTGTTTTTTGATTCACGCGGAATAACTTTACTTTTCGGGATGAAAATAAGTAACCCTTGTCCATCTCCGGGATGCAGTTTGCATTTTTTTGAAAAGAAATGGTTTTTCGAGAAAGAAAATTAGAGGGAACGTCAGGCAATATGAACTTTGTAGTCTTGTCAACCGAGTTTACGTTTGATGCATATAGGTTGAATCCCGGGGAAGGACATAGGTTAGTTTTAACCTTTGAAATCAAGGAGTTCTACGCGGACGAAGTCGCGGACATCATCTAGTGTAATCTAAGTAGGTAAGTAGTTTAGTTTGAAATACCAAACAATGTCATAAATTTCACGTATTTTTACTTGAATTTCACAACCATCCATGGTTAAATACCAAGATTTTGTACCTATCACCCAAAGAGCGCGTAAAACATAGTAAGTACATCGATACAGTGGCGAGCGTTGTGGGTTTTAATCTTATAAGAAGGTCCTGACTTCGATTTCCTGGCTAGGGTAAAATCCATAGTAATATTATAAATGCGAAAGTATATATGACTGTCTGTATGCTACGATTTAGCGGTCCATCTGTTCAACCGATTTGGATGAAATTTAGTACAGGGATAGGTTGTATCCCAGGGAAGGGCATAGGCTACTTTTAATCCCGGAATATTGAGGAATTCCCGCCTGAATCGAAAAAACTTAGTCCACGCGAACGAAGTCGCGGGCATCATCTGGTTATCTTTAGGTAAACTACTCGTATCTATGGGGATGATAATTAAAATACTGTAATAATTGAGTATGTTTAAATTTATTAAAATAAGATAAATAATACTTTTTACAATTCCATATAAATTATTATGACAATTTACAGTTATTATACATACGAGTATTCTTTAAATTACACTTACTTCAATACAAATTGCTTTAATTAACATTATTGACTTTGGCGAGTAAATGCTGATTGAAAACTAAGAATTAATTATATAGGTAAATTAAGAGTTATTGCTATGGAATAAGGTTGTTTATCCTTTGTAGATTGTGGCAGCTTGGCCGACGACCTGGACAGCTGGTCCGGCCTTGATGATGCCGTTACGAATGTTTCTGCCGACTTTTTCCTGTAAAGAAACAATAAATTATAGTATTAGCCATAGAGTTATATATTACCTCTATGGTATTAGCAGATTTATGTGGTATTAATACCTGTTGAGATAACTTACGGACTACGGACTGAGTCGCACGCTTCGAGCATCATCATACTTTAATTATATTATAAATGCGAAAGTGTGTTTGTTTGTTGGTTAATTGGTTTGTCCTTCAATAACGCCGCAACGGAGCAACAGGTCGACGTGATTTTTGGCATGGGAATAGTTGAGGATCTGGAGACTGACATACTTTTTATCCCGGAAAATTAAAGAGTTCCCGCGGGAATCAAAAAAATTTTATCCACGCGGACGAACTCGCGGGCATCGTCTAGTTAATTAATAAATGCTCATAACTAGCACGTTGTTACATTTTAATAATTTCCATGGCCTTGAATTGAGGAGGGCTCGGGTTCGATTCTCGGTTTGAAAATGTAATTTCTAAATAATGATAGCACTGGTCTGACTTTAACCGTATATTTAGTTTACCATAAACACGGTATAAAACTATTTTAATAAATAATTATCGATTCGAGTAAAAAAAACGTCGAATTTGATGACGTCACTGTACAGTATTTCATACGAGTATACAACATCCCATACTAAGCGCGCGTTTGTCGCTTGAAAAAAAGTTGCTAATTTGACTTGTTGGCAAATACATAATTTAAAAAACCGGCCAAGTGCGAGTCGGACTCGCGCACCGAGGGTTCCGTACTCAAGAAGTAGGTATAATTACCTTTGTTAATGAACCGCAAAACTAACTTTGTTTGTAGAGGTTTACTGTTAATATCAAAAAATTACGTTTGTTGTGTGGGAGCCCCCCTTTAATATTTACTTTATTGATATTTAATTATTTATTTTGAAAGGTAATATACAAGTTAATATTCTGTGAAAATTTGAACCGTCTACCTGTTACCGTTTTTAATATTGAGCAAAAAAATACGAAAAAAACACGTTTATTGTATGGGGACCCCCCTTAATATATATATTTTTTTAATTTTTAGTATTTGTTGTTATAGCGGCAACGGAAATACATCATTTGTGAAAATTTCAGCTTTCTAGCTATCACGGTCTATGAGATACAGCCTGGAGACAGACAGACAGACAGACAGACAGACAGACAGACAGACAGACAGACAGACAGACAGACAGATAGACAGACAGACAGCGGAGTCTTAGTAATAGGGTCCCGTTTTTACCCTTTGGGTACGGAACCCTAAAAAAGTTGTGTGTACTTACAATTCTCTTGAAGAGCTTCCATTTTGGGCTGGGTGCTGCAGAAACCGTCGTCAAAGCCATGATGCAGGCGAATACGAAGAAGAAAATCTTGGCGAAGTTCATGTTGATTGGTATTTGTTTAGATTTATTAAGTACTCAATACAAGATCCTTATTGGTAGCTTGGAACGATGTGATGAGTCCCGGAGCATACTCTTTATATATTATGTAGAAGTTACAAACTTGACATGCGGTCACGAAAATTTATCTAAGGCATTATAGACTCTATTGCTGTTAATATTATGAGTCATGTAGTTGGTGATATAGAAACATGGTAGCAGTAATGTATTGGTTTATTGATAACGGCACAGCGGAGTCTGGAGGGAACTCCCTCAGTTTGTGGTAAAAGTGAATCCTCCTTTGTGTAAATACGTCGATAATTAAAATGGTTTGTTAACTCTTCCGGTTTATTTTGCTTGTAATGGAAATTGGGGCAGTACCTAACTGACTTCTTAAGTCTAACTGTATATAAATTTTACCAATTTTGCTGCCTCGTTGCCTAGTGGTTAGCACGTTCGACTGCGGCCGACGATGTCCCGGGTTCGAGTCCCGGGTCGGGCCATATTTGGGTATTGGGTTTTTCTGACTAGAGATTCTCAGCCTAGAGATAACATATTGGGGTTCTCTGACTAGAAATTCTCAGTACTAGCCTGGAGTTAGGAACATGGCGGTGTTTCACCTCCGTGCCTCGCAGAGCACGTAATGCCGTCGGTCTTGTGCCTGATCTCTCTCCGGTCGTGTCGGAGTGACCGAACTTGGAGGTTCAAATTAATTGGCCTTTTGGTTTCCTCCGTGCCTTGGAGAGCACGTAAAGCCGTCGGTCCCGGTTATTATCACTAACATCTCACTGATAATAATCGTTACAAAAAACCTAAGAGTTTAAATACTTACTCTTAGGCGAGTCATATGCGGAAGGACGTGGGAACCCAACGCATTATTATCCTAAGAAAACTCCCATCATTATTTGATTAATGGAAAGGGGTCACGATTCGACCCTCAGCAATGAGGAATAGGTACGACGCATAGAGAGATACAATGGCATGCAAAATATTTAAATCTATCATAATAAAGGTTAGATATGAATACGTTATGCCAGATACTTCCAGCTAGCACATTGTTACGAAATGCTTTAATCCCATACAAGATAAGGTACGAAATATTTTAGAGGTGATAACAGTTCTCGGTCGCCTATGAGTTATGACGAACTACTAAACGAGGAAATCAATTTCTGTTCGTTTGTCCCGCCAAAACTCGAGAACGGGTGGGCAGATTTAGCTGATTTTGGTTTTGAAATGTTTGTCATACTCCAGGGAAGGTTTAAACGGTGAGAAAATATGGAAAAATTCCGAGGAAGATAGGGCAGGACAACGTCTGCCGTGCCCACTAGTAATAATTAAAATATTTACAAACAATAACCTGGTTAAAAAAATCTATATATTTATAAAAATAATATACACCATCCTATGATCGTTAAAAACTGCTAAACTATAAATTTTGATCATAATTATCCCTTTCCGCAGGGATATATATAAAAGGGATAGCAATAAAATTAGCATTTAATTCTAAAAGCTGTAACTGGACGATTTCTATACATTGAAATTTTAAACATTTTTTTAAAAATATTTGTCTTTTCGGGCATCACGCCAAAACTACTGAACGGATTTGAATGCAACTTAACTATATTGCGGATTTCGGATTTACTGCCCAGGAAAACCAAATCCCGTCGAAATCAAAGCCTTCGTTTTAGCAAATCCGAATGGAATGCGATTTCCATATTTTTCAAGGTTCTTAAAGCCCTGAGTATGAAAATAGCAATTTCCAGTAAAAGGGATGATCATCTCATCAATACTGAGACATTGTTCTTTTAGTTGAGCGAGGCATCCAGATTTAACTCTTTCTATGAGTGGACGAACCTTTGCTCTCAAGTCGACTGTGATATCAGGGTCAAGCACAATGGTTATGGAATTACGAATAGTTAAAAATCGATTGCGAGGCATACCTAGCATCAGCAATATGTGCTATACGGTATTTGGTCTCCCAATACATTTATAGCCTTATAATCAATACTAATATGTATTACTAGCGGTCCGCCCCGGCTTCGCACGGGTAGCACTTGATCAAAATAGTCCATACCCAATAATGGTCAGTCGGCACTGAGATGAACAACTCCACCATACGTTCTCAAATTTTGTTCGGCAAACCGCTGTGAACGCTTGGCACTTGAGTCTCCAATACGACGTATTTTCGCTGCTCTCGCCTGGAAACTAAGTTTAGAACTAACAACTAAGTTGAGACCTGGCTCTTTTAGGCATTTCGCAGTCTGTCTACAGCAGTTAGATATTAAAATGTTTAAAAAAATGTTAGTAAGTTCTCTTGTATTTATTATGTTTGTCTTGACATATATGCATTAAATATGACATAAAAGTGTCTTGACAAATATGACATAAAAGACAGTCTGAATTAATAGACGAATAGAGGTTTAGCGTAAAAAGTTAAATTAGGTGAATTTTTCCGACTTAATTCACATTATTGCAATTTTCGAAGGGATCTCTAATTTATTTTAAAATAAAATGTAGCCTATGTTACTCGCTGATAAAGTAGCTTTCTATATGTGAAAAATTTTTTAAAATCGGTCGAGTAGTTTTTTAGTTTATCCATTACAAACAAACAAACAAACAAATCTTTCCTCTTTATAATATTAGTTTAGATAAATACAAAAGTGTCCGTCTGTCTGCTACGCCTTACCGATCCCTCTTTTAACTGATTTTGATGATTTTTTTGTATAATGATAGGTTACATCCCGGCGAAGGACACAGGCCGATCATATATCACAGAAAATAAAGGAGTTCAGCGGGATAACAAAACTTTAATCCAAGCGCCTTAGAAAAAGTTAAACATAAAGCCACATTGTCTGTCTGAATCTTTAATTAAGTTGGTATCTCAAATCTTAATAATACAATTATATTGAAAACCGGCCAAGTTCGAGACGGACTCGCGCACCGAGGGTTCCGTACTCAAGAAGTAGGTATAATTACCTTTGTTAATGAACCGCAAAACTAGCTTTGTTTGTAGAGGTTTACTGTTAATATCAAAAAATTACGTTTGTTGTATGGGAGCCCCCCTTTAATATTTACTTTATTGATATTTAATTATTTATTTTGAAAGGTACCTAATATACAAGTTAATATTCTGTGAAAATTTGAACCGTCTACCTGTTACCGTTTTTAATATTGAGCAAAAAAATACGAAAAAAACACGTTTATTGTATGTATTATACCCCCCCTAATATATTTTTTTTTTATTTTTAGTCTTTGTTGTTATAGCGGCAACGGAAATACATCATTTGTGAAAATTTCAGCTTTCTAGCTATCACGGTCTATGAGATACAGCCTGGAGACAGACAGACAGACAGACAGACAGACAGACAGACAGCGGAGTCTTAGTAATAGGGTCCCGTTTTAACCCTTTGGGTACGGAACCCTAATAAAAAGATCATTATTTAGTTAGTTTATTTCTTTGAACCGTGTCGTGAGTTATCATTCACGTAATCAAAGGTTACGGGTTCAAATCTCGGGGAACCACCACTGATTGGGTAGTACGGTAGGTACATCAATAAGAAATATTAATCATTATGTGCGTATGTAATCAAGTTAGCCCAGATTATCGAGAGTCTTCACAATGTTGATTTTGGGAAAGTTATTATGAGCTTAAATTATATTTAATTGCTAATAAAAAAGTTTCAAAAAGTAATACCGGATTCGTGCCTGGGATTCGACCACCAGATTCTCCCGTATTAAAGAACAGTTTTTAGCTCCTAGTTTTTACTACCTACCTATTTTTAACAGAAGGTACCTAGTTTACCTACCACTAATTTTAACAGTTTTTATCATCTCTCTTCATACATAAAAGTTTCTTGGAACATAGCCCTTTTCGGGACGGTACCTGAGTAAAACGCGAGAATCTGGCCTGGAAAAATCTTTATTGATAAAAGAGAGTTAACTCTTACTATCTCCCAGATACTACTATCTCTTACTATCTCGATGGACTCCCTTTTCGATTTCTTACTATCTCGATGGACAGACCTGATAAATAAAGTAACCCAGACAACTCCTGTGGAGTGCTCCAGCATCCCGCTACCAACCGAGACAAGTGGAGGAGCATCGCGCGGTAGGCGTTCCGGCTCATAAAAGAAGACCGATGACGAATGTACCTGTATCATCCCAGCAGCTACGACTACTCTGTCAAGAGTGCACGACTGAGATGAAGATCTCCCAGATGGAAAGTAATTATTGACCCCCGATGCAAAAAGAGAGGGGGGTTATAAGTTTAACGTGTCTGTTTGTGTATCTGTCTGAGGTATCGTAGCGCCCAAACGGATGAACCGATTTTCGTTTAGTTTTTTTTTTTTGTGTCATAGATAATTTTATCGCGAGTGTTATTAGCCATGTTTCATGAAAATCTGTTCATCCGTCTGAAGGTCATCAGCTTTTTTCTTAATCTGTTACTTCCATATTATGTCGGGGTTTGTTTTAAATTTGTAATTTTTACTTGTTTTAGTTAGTTAATTGAACAATTCCAAGTAGCTCAAAAAGAGCCGGGTCGCAAACAGGATCAAATCCCACTCGTGAAATTCGTACATTCGTATTATTTAATTAATTATTTATTCATAGAACACCATAGAATTGAACCCGAGCCCTTTTTTGCTTTTGTGCTTGTGAGGTAAACTGGGAAAATTAAGGGAATAAATTATCGCCAAAACAATATTTGACGCGCACATCATGTAAACATATATTTATATGGTTCCCTTTACCCTTTAGATATAATTTATGGGCAAAAGCCCTACGGGAGCTCGCTTTAATGAATAAAGATAAATATACATTGTCGCATTAAACATAGGTAAGTACATAATTATTTATTTATTAAGTACTCGCACTGGGAAGCGCATGCGTTGGCAGACCCCCTACTCGGTGGACGGACGACATCAGGCGAGTCGCAGGAAGTCGCTGGATCCAGGCGGCGCAAGACCGCGGCGTGTGGAAATCCTTGCAAGAGGCCTATGTCCAGCAGTGGACGTCTGTCGGCTGATGATGATGACATAATTATTATGGTTATTTCACTACAATAATAAAGTGGTTATACAGACTACCGGCCTCCTATATTTGGACGCTCGGGGTTCGACCTCCAGACACGAATCTCTAACTTTATGGAATATTTTAAGTAGGTACCCTATGTCACTCTCCAGGTCCTAAACTATACCTATTACCTACCCATACAAATAAGTCACGTCGATCCGTTGCTGTGTTGCGTCGTGATTGAAGGACAAATATTTGGCATTTATGATATACTAGCTGATGCCCGCGACTACGTCCGCGTGGATTGAGGTTTTTGGTTCCCACGGGAACTCCTTAGTTTTACGGGATAAAAATTAGCCTATGTGTTATTCCAGACTATAACTACCTCTGTGCCAAATTTCATACAGATCCGTTCAGCCGTTGAGACGTGATTGAGTAACAAACATCCATCCATACATCCATCCATACATTCGCATTTATAATATTAGTATGGATAGTAGTAGATAGTTTAGAGGACCCTGCCGGAGATCGAAACTGAAACCTCCTACTTGTTATACAAAGCGCTCACTACTGCGCCAGGAAGGGTTTCAAGATCGATAAGATGCTTACTACCATCGCTTAAAACGCCGTATTGTCTTAGTATTGACGTTCGTGTTTTAGCATTATAATCATTGAAATTATAGGTACTAAAATTCTACATCAATGATTATAATCCTTATCTTAGGGACGTCAACGTACGTGACATAAAACTGTCATATTGAAATAATACTGATTTAGGCAATGGTAGGTATTTTAGTAACCGTCGTCAAATTGATAAGAACATAAACAACAATATACTGAATTAATAAATATTTATTTACATCTTAATGATATGATACAGCTTATGCATAGGACTAGGCAAATTATGCTAAAGTGATCTTAAGGGTGTTTATCCTTTGGCAATGGCAGTAGCTTGTCCGACGACCTGGACTGCTGGACCTGCTTTGATGAGTCCGTCCCTGACATTTCTGCCAACTTTTTCCTGAAAAAAAAACATAGGTTGTAGATTTCAGATCTCAAATCTTTTCGAGTCTCCAAAATGTTTAGTGTTTGGTTTAAGTCTTAGAGTTTAAATACTCTTGGTCGAGTCGTATGCGGAAGGACGTGGGAACCCACCGCATTACTATCCCACGAAAACTCGTAATGAGGAATACGACGCAGAGAGAGATATGCGAAGTCAATAATTTCGCTGGCGAAAACAGCGATGAATACCTTCTGTTATTTATTAATTAGTACTTCGAAATTCAATTTTCCTTACATGACGTACAATGCTTTGTTTAGCTGTGTACGCGGCTTGATAATAATAATAATTCAACGTCTTTGTCTCATATAATAATTATTATTAATAGGTCAAATTAAGAATATAAAAAGAAACAATGTGCCAACGGATTCGCCGGCAAGGGTTATCAAAAATCTTTGATTTTTCGGGATGAAAGTAGTCCATGTGCATCTTCGGCGTGCAAGCTAACTCTACCGAATCTCACGAAAGTCGGTCGGTCGGTCGGTAGCCTATATTAATATCACTCTCCAGGTCTTTAACTATACCCATACAAATAATCACGTCTACCCGTTGCTCTATGCCGTGATTGAAGGACAAACTAACAAGTAACAAACCAATAAACCCACAAACAAACACCATTTCGCATCTATATTATTAGTATGAAGTATAATAGTAACCGTGGCCTAGTGGTCAAAGGCGCTCAGGGCGCGATTCCCAGAGAGACGCAGGTTCAAATCCTGCCGGTTCCGGAATTTTTGATATGTATGTTTAAGTAAGTTTAAAAACTATCCTCGTGTGTGAAGCACTGTAATAAAATTATAAAATATAATAGTAGGTACTTACAATTTTTTTGAAAATCTTCCATTTCGGACTGGGCGCCGCAGACACCGAGCTTAAAGCCAAAAGGCAAGCGAAGACGAAGAAGAAAATCTTTGAGAAATCCATTTTCTAAAACTGTTTTCAACTTTCGAAATGACCTCCGAAGACTTAGCCTGATTACGACGAGATGTGAATGACACTAGAACTGCACTCCTCAATATAAATAGGACAAAATTGACCAAGTTACTCGTCCAGCTATAAAACTACGTCACGATTGAATTTAGCTCTTATCTTGTACAGAATTAGAGTTGTAAAATAACGATGTGTAGTTTCTCAGCTATTTTACGGCTTGGTTAAAGGTTGTCTGGTCAACGGGGATCATTCTCACTTCGCAATAAAGTGAATCCCCGCTGAGCTGCAGCTGTGAGACGCGGGACTTTTTTTAAGTATTGGAAAGAGAAATCACACTTCCATGTGAAGCTTTATTTATTTTAATTACTGATAACGATTGACGACATCATTTACCTACCTAACTGATGACGAACTAATTTATAGGAATAATTAATACGTTTTTCATTTGTCTTCAATCGGACGAAGTCGCGGGCATTACCTTGTGACAGTTTTGTAAAACCGCAATAGGGCGCCGCGCGTCTAAATGACGCTAGTAGTTTATTTATTATCATAATCGTGTCGTAACTATAATGCATATTATCCTATTTCCATTATAAAGGTGTTTCGTTTGGTTTTCCATATTTCCATTCTCTAACGGTAGGTATATATCTTCTTCTTTTAATATATAAAACAAAGTCACAACGTGTTGTTCGAACACTTATAACTCTAGAACGGTTGGACCGGTTTTCGTGGTTTTTGATTTTTAGGGTTCCGAACCCAAAGGGTAAAAACGGGACCCTATTACTAAGAGTCCGCTGTCTGTCTGTCTGTCTGTCTGTCTGTCTGTCTGTCTGTCTGTCTGTCTCCAGGCTGTATCTCATAGACCGTGATAGCTAGAAAGCTGAAATTTTCACAAATGATGTATTTCCGTTGCCGCTATAACAACAAATACTAAAAATTAAAAAAATATATATATTAACGTACGTACGTACGTACGTACGTGATCAAATCAGAAATGAAGAGATCCGTAGGAGAACCAGAGTCACCGATATAGCCCGAAGAGTTGCGAAGCTGAAGTGGCAATGGGCGGGACACATAGTTCGGAGAACCGATGGACGTTGGGGTCCCAAAGTGCTGGAATGGCGACCCCGCACTGGAAGGCGTAGCGTCGGCAGACCCCCACACGGTGGACAGACGACATCAAGAGAGTCTCAGGGAGTCGCTGGATCCAGGCGGCGTAAGACCGTGGCTTGTGGAGGACCCTACAAGAGACCTATGTCCAGCAGTGGACATCCATCGGTTGACGACGACGACGACGACGATATATATTAAGGGGGGTCCCCATACAATAAACGTGTTTTTTTCGTATTTTTTTGCTCAATATTAAAAACGGTAACAGGTAGACGGTTCAAATTTTCACAGAATATTAACTTGTATACTTATTACCTTTCAAAATAAATAATTAAATATCAATAAAGTAAATATTAAAGGGGGGCTCCCATACAACAAACGTAATTTTTTGATATTAACAGTAAACCTCTACAAACAAAGTTAGTTTTGCGGTTCATTAACAAAGGTAATTATACCTACTTCTTGAGTACGGAACCCTCGGTGCGCGAGTCCGACTCGCACTTGGCCGGTTTTGTTGTATTTGTCTCCGTCCCGAAGCAGACTAATAGTCTGGAAAACATTGGAAAATTAATGAAAAAATTAAATAAAAGAAAAAAACATTTTCCCTTGATTTTCCCATACAAAATGTTCATGGGTTTCGTATAACGTTATTTTTGGTATGGGTATAGTTGAGGACCTGGAGAGTGACATAGGCTACTTTTTATCTCGGAAAATTAAGGAATTTCTTCCGGACTCCCACGGGAACGAAAAAAAAACTTAAACCACGCGGACGAAGTCGCGGGCATCAGCTAGTATGTAATATTAACCTATTATATCTTAACACGTGGTTTTTACGCCACGTTACTTAATTACGTAGGCACTAAAATTACAAATCCGAAAGTTTGTCTGTTTATAGGCTAGTCACTTTATTAATTACATTTCTTTAACACTTTAAATATCAGTCGATTTCGATTGTTAAGCAACGTGACCCAAATCGGTAACTGGGTGGGTGACCGAATTTGGAACTCTCAATGTGGCCTTTTGGTTTCCTCCGTGTCTCGGAGAGCACCTTAAGTCGCGACGGTTGGTCTCGGCTTACATCACTAATATCTGATAATAATCATTAGTATCTAATAGCACAATAGCACTATTACCTATTCTGTGCTACTATAAGTAGAAATAGTACCTACTCTTAGTCGAGTCATATGCGGAAGGACCTGGAAACCCAGGGCATTATTATCCCAAGAAAATCTCTACTAATATTATGTTACTAACGGAAAGGGGTATTGACCCTCAACAATGAGGAATCCGACGATTCCAAATACTATTTAATATCGGTTTTAAAAAAAACTGTATCATACAAGGTCTATTTTAAAGGCTTAATGTGTTCGTAGCATACTAAAATTCTACATCAATGGTTCGTGGGCTATTTTAGTATTTGATTACAACTTGATTGCTAGGATTTAACACATGGTTTAAAAACTTATTACCACTACATTGGGCATTAAGACATAGCTAAAGTAACAATTTGAATATATTTACTTACTTAACCATAAACATAGGTGTACTGAAACTCTGTTATTTAAGTGACATGAACGTACCTACGTACTGTCTACTACATGACTGATGAAATGATCATACAAAACATAGGTACAAAGAGACTAAATGAAAACCTTCCATACATTGTACTACTACTTACAATATCTCTTCAAGTTCAATATTATATTTATTGGCCACAGAATTGGATACAGTATGTACAAATAATTAAATATTTAGCTAATTAAGTAAGTACCGAGTTATTGCAATATATTGTTGCCGTTTTCTGGGTAATTAGTCCTCTTTAACTCACTGACTTGTATTCACAAAAAAAAAGTCGATGGGGCGGGCCCAGAGGCCCAATTGTTTAGGCAAATCGTAATGATTTGACAGCTTATAACGTATTACTCGAATTGTTTAAGGAGTTCATACATGCTTTTGGATTCATCTTTTTGACAAAGGATTACGATTACGATTTCCTTACACAATCGCGGGACTGGTCTGGGACGCTACCTGCGTTGATACTTTGGCAGCCTCTTACTTACCAGGTACGTCCCAAAAGGCTGGTGCAGCTGCCGAATCCGCTCAAACGCTCAAGCGCCGTATAAATAATGTCCTCCGAGTTTCTGCCACGGTGGCCTATCTCCTGATAGATTAGCCATCTGCGCGGGAGGTGTATTAGGTATAGTGCACAAGTATGTGCGCCTGCGCATACACACGTGCACTCTCTTTTCCTTTACTCCCATATCCCGATGGGATGGAAAATCCGACACAACCGGAGAGAGATGTGAGGTGAAAATCCGCCAACTTCCAAACTCCGGGCTAGTATAACTGAGAATATCTTGTCAGAAAAACTCAATACTTGCAATGGCCCTACCCGGGACTCGAATAATGTAATATAATAAAAATAACTCGGGTGTAAATCATTTGTACCTAAGGACTAAATTTTTGCGGTTCTTGCGCATGAGACTGAGCATATTATGGTCATCGGATACGAAACATTTTAACAATGTTGTTTCGCAGAAGTTGGTCCACGCTACTGATGAGTAAGTTTGAGGTCTTTAAAATAGTTAGAATTCTGAAACTTTCTCAAACTACTTAGCTCTTAACTCTAAGTGTTCCACTAAAGTTTGATAATACGTCTACTCCATGAAGTTTGGTTGTGGCTGTGTTTATGTAACCAGTCCCAGCAGTATCATATCATATCATACTTCATACTAATATTATAATGCGAAAGTGTCTGTCTGTATGCTACGCTTTCACGGCCCATGTGTTCACAGTTCAACCGATTTCTATGAAATTAGGTACAGGGATAGGTTGTATCCCGGGGAAGGACATAGGCTACATTTTATCGCGGAAAATTAAAGAGTTCCACGGTAATCAAAAAAATTATCTGTTCAACCGATTTTGATGAAATTTGGTATAGGGATAGGTTTTATCCCGGGAAAGGACATACTCCTTTTTTATTCCGGTAAAATCAAGAATTCCCGTGGCAATCAAAAACCATAGTCCACGCGGAAGAAGTCGCGGGGGTCATCTTGTAAGTACACACTTAAATTCAAAATTCAAATGTTTTTTGTTTAAATAAACGTTGCCAAGTGCTTAAATTGAATCGTCGAGTGAATCTACCACTGGTTCGAAATGTCATTCCTACCGAGAAGAACCAGTAAAAAACTCGGCTGAAGAACCAGCAAGAAATAATTTAATTAGACATCCTTTATAAACAGGTCACAAGCCTATATTATATACAATAACAATTAGTCAATGTGTGGTACTATAATTATTGTTAAACAACAGTTCTGAGGTATTTTCCCGAATAGGCACCTACCTCATTACTAAATAATCAATGACCTACCTCTAAACTTAGTGGACAGGAATAAAATCAATGAAGTATTGTGTTCGCTTCATTTAGGAAATCGTTGGTTGATTTTCCTTTTTGAAAAAAATTGCGGTTGTCCACATTTTCACCCCATTTCGAGGTATTTTAAGTAATTTATTTATTCGGAAAATTGTGTATATTAATGTGTTGTAAGTGTGTTGTTTCAGTATATTAATGTGTGTTTCTTTCTTTTTTATATTATTACTAGCGGATGCCCGCGACTTCATACGCGTGGATTGAGATTTTCGGTTCCCGCGGGAACTCGTAAATTTTCCGGGATAAAGAGTAGCTTGAGCAGCCTATGTGTTAGTCCAGACTATAATCTATCTCTGCCAAATTTCATCCTGATCCAATCAGCCGTTCTGGCATGATTGAGTAACAAACATCCATCCATACAGCCATCCAGACATTTATTTGATTGATAAGTATAGATAGTATGACAATAAAATTGAATTGGTAGAGTTAAAACATGTCTTAACTTATGAGACACCAGTGGGCAGTGTCCTACATGTAATAAATAAATTGAGTGTTGAGTAATTAATGATGATCATTGTCGATCATTGATGTAGAATTTTAGTACCTATATTCTATTTCAATGTTGTCAATACAAAAACTCTTATGGCACTAGCGGTATGCTTTATTTTCATTGAAATTCCAATTTTATTATCTTACAATTAAGTTATAGTATTTCTATGCGTCGCAAGAAAATCCCCAGTGCCGTCTAGCCGTCAATGGGGACAGGATGAAGCCCACGACTACGTCCGTGTGGATTTAAATCTTCTAAAATACTTTGAAAGCTTATCGATGTTCTGGAATACAAATATACGCCTTTGTCCGTCCCAGCCGTGAATGGTTCGTTTTCGTCGTCGTCCCAAACGACTGCATCCACTGCTGGACGAAGGTTTCCTGCATATCATAGTAGATTTGTGTATGGTATCTACGAACAGTAGATTTAAATAATCACATTCAGATTGGTACCTACTTTGGCCTGATGGGAGGCTTCGGCCGTGGCTAGTTACCTCCCTACTGGCAAAGACGTGCCGCCAATCGATTTAGCGTTCCGGTACGATGCCGTGTAGAAACTGATTAGGGGTATGGGTTTAATATAGCTGCCATACCTTTTGCAGGTTTGCCCGCTACCATCTTAGACTGCATCATCACGTACTATCAGGTGAGATCGCAGTCAAGGGCTAACTAGTCTAATCTAAACTAATATTATAAAGAGGAAAGATTTGTTTGTTTGTTTGTATGTTTGTTTGTTTATAATGGATAAACTCAATAACTACTCGGCCGATTTTAAAAATTCTTTCACCTATAGAAAGCTACTTTATCAGCGGGTAACATAGGCTATATTTTATTTTCAATAAATTAGAGATCCCCACTAAAATTGCAATAATAATTTGATTATTTCCAATTCTTACGTTAAACCTCTATTCGTCTATAAATTTTTTTATTATATTCAAATTCTGACTGACTTTTATAGGTATCATATTTGTCAATTGTGATGTCATAATCATAATTTAAACATTCTAACTGTTGTAGACAGACTGCGAAATGCCTAAAAAAGCCAGGTCTCAACTTAGTTGTTAGTTCTAAACATAGTTCCCAGGCGAGGGCAGCTAAAATACGTCGTATTGGAGACTCAAGTGCCAAGCGTTCACAGCGGTTTGCTGAACAAAATTTGAGAACGTATGGTGGAGTTGTTGTGTTGTGTAAAATTAATTTAATATTAATTCCCTGTTTATTTGTACGCCGATACGGCTAATGTGCTGGACTCTGTTTTATAAACTAAGATCTTATGTACTTACTACTTACACACATTACGCAAATAAAGAATTCTATTCTATTCTATTCTATTCAGTGCCGACTGACCATTATTGGGTATGGACTATTTTGATCAAGTGCTACCCGTGCGAAGCCGGGGCGGACCGCTAGTAGTTGATTAAAAAAACACAAATCTTTGTAATGCTGGAAAGTAGGCTAAAGAAAGATACGAGAGTTTAGTTAGCAATTGAAAAACGAAGATAGTAATAAATTGCTTGGCAAAAGTCATGTGAGATGATTATTTCAAGTGTCTCATTCATTAGTATAAAAACTATTATTTTTCTTGAGCCTACATCAGACGATTTGTGTCTCTAAGAGAATACCTTCATTTTGTGATAAAAGATACTTTAACAGTTAACAATGAATTTTAGAAAGATATTCTGCTTCTTAGTAGTCTTTTTCTTGGGATTATCTCTCTCTGTAGCTGCTCCGGCGCCTAAAACGAAGTTCTGGAAGAAAGCTGTAAGTTCGAATCTCCTATATACACTGTTTTGTAAATAACCAAGCCTCCGATTGTGTAAGGCTATCGTTATCGTAATCTTTTGTCAAACGGATAATTCGACCTGTTTAACCTTCAAGCGGTCGCGCTGTGTCGAATCGACGACACTTGTTACATTTTTGTTTATAGTTTCTAGTGTTTTGGTCATAAATATTTCTCGTCTCAAGTAGCCTCTTCTAAGGTTACTATAAACAAAACCAATCATACACTTAAATTCCCAGCGGGTCATTTGTTGAACAAAAAGCTTTTGTTTTAACCGTGGCGTAGGCGCCGAAAAGACTACGCGCGCCCGTCGCCTAAAAGGTTACGCGCGACTCTATTTGCGTAAATATTTTTTCATGTTTTGAACTAAGTTTTTGTTTTATTGATATTTTTATCGTAATAAATCGCTCATAAATTTCTCAGTGAACCTTCAATCATTGTGCAACTAATGGAAGAAGACATAGAGAGCAAAACTGAGCTCAGTAATGAAGGTTCAACAGTATCTGACCACCTTTCTGTTTGTCACAATCTAAGACACGATGCTCATTTTATCTTAGTAATAATAATTGCCGGGCCCACACTTCAATGTTACCCTGAAAAAGATGCTGATGAGGAAGATTATTTATTTATACCAAATTTTTTGTCCCTAAATATTATAAGGATTTATTTAGCTTTAATTGTTGTATAATCAAATACATGTTTTTACTATATTTATTGTTTTCTAAGGATAATACATACCTTGCTTATCAGTTATTTAAGTGTTTAAAGATACATATTTGGTTTTATATTGACAAATAAGTAAGATTAATGCGCTTAAAGAAGATCCAACCCAAAGAAAATATATGTTTTTTTAAATGTTATATTAATGGCAAGTACTTGGATTAAAATATTATTTCTACATCTATATTTAAAGATAATCGTTTAAACAATTTAAAAAGAAATATTATTTAATTATTCGGTGTTTTAATTCTCTCAAATCTCCAATAGATCGTTTAGTTTACGCGCGACCGCTGCCGTTTGAAATTGCCGCGCGCCCGCTTGAAGGTTAAAGAGTTCGTCTATGCCTGCACGTCAAAAAGCATATTGTGTGAATTCCTTTTCGACAGTTCGAGTAATACGTTTTATGCTGTCAAGTGTTTGTAATCGCCACATAGCGCTTGAATCGTCTACGTGGCGAGCCCCTAAGTCGATTATGAATTGCACTGGTAAATGATTGTAAATTACCTTCTTATTTTGTGACTACCCCCAACACAATTATCTATGCATTATCTATGAATGTGGCAAAATTTGGAACAACAGAATCTACTCTGTTGATCCTCTGCCGGGGATTAGACCCGCGACATCCCACGTTATGACAACAGTGCTAAACACTGCGCCAGGGAGGTCGTTGAATTAGTATAGTATCTTTAGTAGGCATCTACATATTATACAATAAGTAGATGCCCGGTCACGTTTATTTTATGGATGTCGCTGTCATTTTGTAGGTACAGGGTACTTATTCCTTGTAAACTCGACTCTTTTGCTCGAGGGTTTAGTATTCTATTTTATTTTTATTTTATTGCTGCAATACGATCTTGAAAGGAACGCTCCACATTTTATAGTTCTTTACTAGGTACTATACAAAAGAGAAGTCCTTTCTTACTCACTACAAATATTATAACTCCATACTTGATTAACTTCATTTTACTCAATAATATTACAAAACCGAAAGTACGTCTGTCTGTCAGTCTGCTCCGCTTTAATGACCCATCCGACCGACCGATTTTAATGAAAGGAGACGGTTCAGATTTGTATGGGGCGTGGGACTGGTCTTTGTACAAGTAGTGAAAAGAAAGAAAATAAAATATCAAACTAGCTTTGATTGTTTAAATCCACGAATTCGTCCTGATTTCTGTGGTGAAATTATTTAATCTTTCCACAATTAGCAACACTAAACATGAGTATGTACTTAGATAGCAATGACGGATTCATATTTTTGCCGTTTTCTGTCAAGTAGCAAATATTATGAAAGAAAACTAACATGTTGAGTCACGTCACTTGTCAGAAATGACATTTGACACATGTCGCGCCTACTGACTTCTCTATGGCTGAAGGCGCCATCTTGGAAGCATATCGAAAAACTTGAAATAGATCTGTTTCTCTATTTTTTTTTAAATAAAATCTATGTATTTTAATCTATTCATGATAAAGTGTAAAAGAACTGCACCCAAAATGAACCTTCATTTTTGGTACAGAAATAGTTCGCATCCCGGGGAAGGACACAGGCTATTTATTCCGTAAAATATTAAGGATTTCCCACTGGAATATAAAATCGTAAATCCACGCGGACGATTAAGTGCGTGCATCATCTAGTTAGGTACTCTTCTCTTTTAAATTCATTTATTTGTTCACTCATCAACGCCCAGCCTAAGCCTTTGGCCCTAGAAAGCTGAAATTTTGCACAGAGGATCCATTTACGTCCTACTGAGACAATTTTTTCGGTTAAGTAGTATATTACTCGGTATGCTGAAATGCTAAAGTTTAAACGTATGTGCTCATTGAAATAGAAGTACTAAAATTCTACATCAATGAACGTGCTATTAACCTTAGATCACATACATCTGGGAGCACGGTAGTACTCCAGCCAAGACGAGCCAAAGTCGAACGGGGCACTACTTACCTTTTCTGGCAGCGTTTCGTTGTATTTTCTAACTAGTACTTCTTTTTAATTTGCACCATTTTCCGCGTTCATTTGCCGAGTTTCTTGCTGGTTCTTCTCGGTAGGAATGGCATTCCGAACCAGTGGTAGATTCACTTAACGATTCAACAGCACTTGTAAAAGTTTATTTTAATAAAAAGCATATTAATTTTTTATTTTGATTCAATTTGAACAAAAACTTAAAACTTGCTTTTTTTTTCAGGAAAAAGTCGGCCAGCATATAAGGGATGGAATCGTCAAAGCTGGACCCGCGGTGGCAGTGGTGGGGGGAGCTGTTGCTCACTTTGGAAAATAGGATATTAAAATATTGTTGTTAAAATATGTTTAAGGATAAAGGTAATAGGGCTGACTACTGAAACGGAATGTTCAAATTAAAATGTTTTTAATCAAATTAATTTTTATTACACTTGCGCTTTTGGATCGGTCTAAGGTCTATCCCCACTTGATATATGCGGAGCGGCGCGCCATCTGTAGTGGGGCTATGCCATTAATCTATTTCTGGTTTGAAATGCTACTCTTAACTTGTTACCACATGATAGCGTACAAAACCAATTTTTGACACGATTTTATGGAAAAAATATTTCATGAAGTTGCCATGCAGGTAAATATTACCTACTTACCTGTTTTTCAATAAGTTTCATATGTAGCTAAATCATACAAATAAATTCAAAAGGTAGCCATCATTCTCACAATTATTGTACTTATTAAAGTTTTAGAAGTTAAATCTCGGAATAAAATTTGAATAATTATTTGATAGCAACCCCCCTGTTCATTTTTAATATTTTATCTACTCTTCACACGTCACTTAATTCGGAGTTAATGAAACAGAAACAACGTTGATTAAATTGTTTACAAAGAAAAACGAATTCGTCTCTTTGACGAAACAATTTTAGGTAGGTACTTCTTGTAAATTTATTCAATCGTTAAATTAAATGGTGGGTAAGAATTTAACTTTATTTTTTTATTGATTGCTAATCGAAAGTGCTTTGATATCATACAAATATTATAAATGCGAAAGTGTGTTTGTTTGTTTTTTGGTTTGTCCTTCAATCACGCTGCAACATAGTAACGGATCGACGTGGTTTTTTGCATGGGTATAATTGAGATCCTGGAGAGTGACATAGGCTGTTAAGGCAAATTAAGGAGTTCCCGTGGGAGTTAAAAAAACTTATTCCACGCAGACAAAGTCGCAGGCATCAGCTAGTAAGAAATAAAATGAATTTTCTCTTCAAATAAGAAGAATAGCAATATATGTAAAAAGCTGAATTGCTAATTTTATTTCTTAGGCGACTACATCATCGTCAGTCTATGCGTGTCCACAGTTAGACATAGGCCTCCCTGTCCTTAGCCTACCTCGTCCAGCCACTTTCCAACACCCTCTTTATATCCGAAGGTCCATCATGCTGGAGGGCACCCCACAAACAACAACATGTCCATTGCCTCTTGGATAAGCATGGCATGATACATTTTCATAAGGAAATGTAAGAAGCATTTCCTGGATAAAGGTACCACGCCTTGTGACAATATTGTCTATGGAAACGCTTCATATCTAGAATTTATACCTAAACCAAATTTTTTTGTATTTCTTTAATAATTATACTAATCATAGCAATGTGAATTCGCCCTCCTCGCATAAACGTTAGTTTATATATATATAAAAATTAAACAAACAACACGTGAACAATAAATTTTAAATTTAAAAAAAAAAAACAACTAGCAAATAGTTTGGGCATAGCATTAAAAATTCTGTCACTCAGGGAAACTCCTAACATAGCTATCACCATAGTTCGTTGCGCGACTGATATTGTTGTTGTGATTAAACTTATGGATGAGGCCATATTTTGTCCACGTTTCCGTGCCACTCTAGTGGACGGAAAGAACACACTAAGGGTGGAGTTCACCGACTTTTAAAACGGCCGATTATCAGATAAACGACTGATTAAATACTTTTTGATGTTCACCACAACATAACCATCGGTTAAAGCGCCTGAACGCCCGATTATCTTAACCGAGCTCGGAAGGGTGGTTTAACCATCGTTTATCACATTTTGATGTTTGAATTTTTGCGTTAGTGTCATTTTTAGGCTCGTTTTTAGGTTATTTGTTATTTAATTGATAGAAAGAGTACCTACCTAGTTTTTGTTTTAAAATTAAAGTAATTAAAAAAAACTCTGTGTTGTTGTATTTTTATACTAACTCTGAAAGAATGCACTTCTCGTCGCTTGTGAAATTGGGAGTACGCTTCTTTTGGTCATCCATATTCACAAAATTTTAATAAAACTGAACACACAAATCTGAGACTCGCATTAATCAATTCACAAATGCTTCACTGCGTCATAAATAAGTACTTATTTTCTGGTCCCAATTATTGGTATCGCACGATCCTAAACATCTGGTCGGTGCAAAACGTAGAAAGAGAATTCCTCTTTCTTTCTCTGTCTAGGATGCAAAACAATAGAGGCCACGACCCGCTATTACCTGCCGAAATGTAGAACTACAGCATTGTTTATCCTCCCCAATGGCGTCGTTTTACTTTTCAAGTTGACAGCATTTTATTTTAAGCTATTAAAAACAAACGTCACAGTGCGTCAGGTTGAATAGTTAAGACAATGTGACTACGCAAATGATTTGGCTTTTATCATTCGTTCAGTGCGGGTCCTTTTACTGTGAACGGTTTGTTATCGCCTGATTTATTGATCGTGCTTCAAAATAATGTCGTGAACAGTAAATATTTAAACGGTTGTTTTAACGATGTTGAGGGATTAATCAGCCGATTACCTAAACATCGGTTAAACAGAAGTCGGCGCACTCCACCCTAAAAAGTTAAAAATAAAAATTGTTTCCAAAAAACCGACTTCCAAAGCCACTGTAAAGTAAAAAATAATTTTATATATATAACAAAGATAGGCATAGTTGACGCGTCAGGTTCGCCCGACTTCAACATAGTGTGTAGAAATCAAAATTATTTTTTACTTTACAGTGGCTTTGGAAGTCGGTTTTTTGGAAAGAATTTTTATACCTCAATCTTAATAATTGCGCCAGGTAGGTTGTATAATATTCAACCTCCATACCGCAATTAATAGTAAATCCACCATTACCTGCCTTAATTTGCTATAATTCGAGTGGAAACGAATAAAACGTGTATTAATAAGCAAAATTTCAGGCTTTCAGTGTAACCTTGTGGCTATTGATAGTGATCGCCTTTACGATATCCGACACGCAATCAAGCTTAAGGAACAAAAGTGAAATTATAGATTATTACGGATTGTAATCAAGTATCAAAGGGGAAAAAATTGATAAATTACGTTGGATAAACTACGGGAACACGCAAAACGATGCTTAACAAAGTTTATACTAATTGTACTTACCATCTGATTAGACTTGGGTAATAAGTTTGGTGCTACCTTGTAGATAATCTGACAAGACAAAGCGCTGGCCTCATGACCATAGCCGAAAAAAAAATTCGATGCATAAAAATATCTTTAGTACACATCTGCGAACCGGGAACCCTAGGGATTGCACCCAATGTCTGGGTGGGTGATACCTAGCGCTCGTCTATCCGCACGGCAAAGGCGGCTCGCTCAAAGGAGCGCTGGTGCAGTGAACTCCCACAAAATTTAAAAAAATACATAGGTACTAGGTAGGTATAATAATCAAATAAACTTTGCTATAAACGTTATAAATATTTTTATATAAATCTATTCCCATTGTCATTTTAATCATGAATATCCATAAGTACCTACCTACCTACTTTACTACATAATTCATCAATCAACACATGGTATTTTTGTTAAGTGGAGCGCTTAGAACAACGCTCCTATAGACGAAAGTTTAGTACAAAGTTCTTATTGAAATGTAATGAGAGTAAAAGAGAGCATTCGATGCGAGCGGAGCGTGAGACAAAAGATTTGTATGAGAAGTTTGGTAAATATGGAGCGGCGCTCCACACGAAGTACGCATGCGCGATATTACCCGACTAAATGAGATGGCCTGTTGTCACGAAGAAAGAGTTAAAACTCGCGAGTATTTTTTTTATTCGTATTATGCCGGTAAGATGTAAACAAAACACAAAATACGAAAGTAAATTTATTTTGATTTCTTCGCGAGTGCGTCGGATCATTGTACAGTGGCTGGAAAATCTGTAGGTATTGTTGTTTTAAATAGTGTACTTATTGTGTTGTGTATTTATGTGAAAAAGACTGTGATTTATGTAAATAGTGTAGGCGGTTAAAATGGAACAATATAACGTATGGACTTCATTTACAAATAATTGGTAAGCATTTTTTTTTTTAGTGAACTCCCAATATGATCTTTCACGAGCCGCCTCTGCCGCACGGTAACACTGTAGCGGCCAGTAGGTCTTTTTAGGGTTCCGTACCCAAAGGGTAAAAACGGGACCCTATTACTAAGACTCCGCTGTCTGTCTGTCTGTCTGTCTCCAGTCTGTATCTCATAGACCGTGATAGCTAGAAAGCTGAAATTTTCACAAATGATGTATTTCCGTTGCCGCTATAACAACAAATACTAAAAATTAAAAAAATATATATATTAAGGGGGGTCCCCATACAATAAACGTGTTTTTTTCGTATTTTTTTGCTCAATATTAAAAACGGTAACAGGTAGACGGTTCAAATTTTCACAGAATATTAACTTGTATATTACCTTTCAAAATAAATAATTAAATATCAATAAAGTAAATATTAAAGGGGGGCTCCCATACAACAAACGTAATTTTTTGATATTAACAGTAAACCTCTACAAACAAAGTTAGTTTTGCGGTTCATTAACAAAGGTAATTATACCTACTTCTTGAGTACGGAACCCTCGGTGCGCGAGTCCGACTCGCACTTGGCCGGTTTTTTTTAATTCATTATAGGCTTACGCTTGACCACAATCACACCTGATGGGAACTATGGAAGTGATGATGCGGCCTAAGATGGGACACGCTTGCCTAGAAGATGCCTATTCAGTTTTGATTTAAAGATACCCAGGTTGTAATTGGTGGGAAACACAGTTTTTGGTAGAGTATACCAGACCCTAGCCATGCTAATGAGGATTGAAGACGCAGTGTTTCGTACGTGTGGATGGAACGTCGACGACATAGGGGTGGAAACTCACGCGTCGTCTTGCGGTACGGTGGTAAAAAGGTGAAGGAGGCACACGATCGAAGCATACTTACTCAATCCGTAAAAAAATTAGACGCCAACTAAATAAGTATTACTTTGGTTACCTTTATAGATACAGTGAAATTAATGGCCGTTTTTTCGCAATAATCACACAGATAATTGCTTTTCTCTTTTGCAAGTTAACAGCGTACCTAATGGTCATCTAAATGCAAAATACTGGCTTGGATTTGAATATCAAAAGAGAGATTCTAATAATATAACCTAAACAGTGTCAATACCGTCATCTGAATTTCATACGATATTTTGACGACCTCATTGGTGTAGTGTTGAGACCATAATATGGGACGCTGTAGTCTTAAAATGGGTCTTGCCATTCTAGTAACCCTAAAATATAGGTACCACCACTTACCAAAATTATCTACAAAAATAAGTCAGCAAAAACTGTGTTTTAATTTACTTAAACCCTTTCAAAAAAGTGAGATAATGAATATGAAAGTGTGCTTAAGGCGATACGGGAAGGCGGGTTTCCCATACAATAGTATTAGTCTGTTTTGTCCGTGACAATAGAGAAAATATTTCTGCACCATAAAATCTGTATGTGTCAATGCCATGTCCCTATGTTTTGCTTTTTTCCACTGTTTTTCATAGGTATTATCGGTTCAAACTGCAGCTGTCCCTATCGGGTGTTATGGAATTCTATGCGAGGAGCAGCGCGACGGCAATATAATTGTTCAATTCCTATTTTCAAAGATTCCCGTTCGGACCTCGGAGTCCTCTGTAGACCCAGGCCTGCGGTGGATCGAACTCACCGCCCTGCCCTTTGTCTGTCTATTGAAGCGGAGCGGAGACGACTAATCAGATCTTTGACAGATGTCTTGATAAAATTATTGCTTCATCAATATCTCCGCTCTGCTTCAGTGGACATCCAGCTTTAGGCTAGGTCCACATTTGATCATTTTGACGTATCCTTAACAGAGGCCCAATCGTGTATGGAATTCGTAATCATTTGAGAGCTTAAAACGTATTACTGGAACTGTTGGAGTTCATACATGCTTTTTGACGTTCAGGCATTTATGAAATTATTAAACAGGTCGAATTATAACGTTTGACAAAAGATTACGATTATGGTTTCCTTACACAATCGGGGGGCAGACGTATCGTATCGAGTATGTATGTTCGACGCCCCTTTCGACTATATCGTATCACTAGCCCTATCGTCACAAAAAACGCGTCCATTTTTGAACATACCGTAAGTATCGCATCAGCGTATCAGCACAGGTATCAGTCTTACGTTATTTATATGTTGACGCCACAAATTATCCGGAAAGACCCCCTCCAGATGGAACGTCAAGCGTCACGTATCGTATCGCATCGTCGTATCGAGATTCAGTATCAAAATATGTCCATACTATCGATTATGATATCAAATGTGTCAGAAACAAGGTTTAGTCCAGCACGGGGTCTATCAGATACGGTATCATAATGACTACGTGGTTAAGTGCGGAACATGGCGTATCGGATAGGTACGGTATCACTATGGCGTATCACAATATGATCACATAAATTCTGCGTCCAACCCAACGAGGTTCATCCATCACACTGAATTTTTATTTTTTTTGGGCTTTACTTTGCGATTTCAATGTTTTTTTTTTTCAATAAATTATTACCTACTTAAGTATTTTTACGTATTTTGTATTAATAATTAAATTACACCTGAATCAGGTTTAATTAATAATTAAAAATTATTAAAAAAATAGACATAAAATTCAGTAAATATCTGATATTTATTTTGGTAAATTTTGATAAGAAAATGAGTTTTGAGAATAAAAATTATTTAAAACATTTCAAGTTTATTCACTTAACCAATCGCAAAGTATTTGAATTGGTAAGTATCTTGTATCAATAGGAAAAAAACTAGAGATAGGATTTTTAAAGTAAAGGTCTTTAATTTTGGAAAAGGGGTCTCTTGCCCAAAATAGTTTGGATATCCTTGGTCTAAATGATCAAAATATGTGTACATAGCCTTTGTCTGCCGTTAATAAGAGAAGGGTTAGTACTTCAATTTCTAAAACTACCTGCGTGACTTACAAAAACTAACTAGAATTCAAATATAAATTAGGTAAGCATCTAAGTATCATATAATTTTATGAGTTCTAGTAAAAAAAAAATGTACTTTGACCCTGCCACATGCAAACTGAACTATTTATCAAATTGATATGAAAGACTGTAAAACTAGATTATTCAAGTTTTATTACCTAAAATCTAGAAACACGAAATATATATGAACAAGTCAAATAACAACACAAAACACTTTTTTTAATAAATTGGCGAGTCATTTATCGATAATTAATAACAAATTTTTATGATTTTTCCGACTCTAGCGAAAATAAATACCTACGTAAGCCCTTTAAAGAAATCTTCCTTTACTATGTTATCGAAAGTCCCTAATCAAAACGTCGTTTTCTCTTTAGAAAAAGATACTTATTTACTAATATTGCTTTCGCCAAGCTCTAATAAGCCTTCAAATAGTAATAACATATAAAATGCGTTGAAAAGAGTAGAAATAATAAGTAACTACATCAATCATATTATTTTCGTATTTTCGACGGCCATAATGTTGCTTCCAAAATTGAAAGTCATTATACACGTGAAATATAGTTATTGACTAGAAGTAGTGATGTGCACTGTCGATAATATTTTATCGATATTTCGTCTCTGTTATCTGTATTTACATGGATAGTAAGTAGATATATTATAATAATTATGTTTAGTTATAAACTGATTTAATAACGTTTCCCTAACTGTTGCTAAGAAGGTATTTTAAATTAAACTACAAATATCTTGCACTATTGGTTGTCTGGAAGAGATCGCTAAGTAGAGTTAAGACTGCAAAATTGTAGACTAACTTTGATAAGCTTATTCTATTTTGTTTGTACCTACTGACATAGTATGTGTTGTACAATAAAAGCATAATATTAATTCATGTGCTTATCCACCCCATTTCCAAACGCACACTATATGTACAGAAGAGGTATACTAATTATATTTAAAATGGCAGCATCGATAGTATATGAAATAAAAGCCGTTGAAATAATATACCTAATGTATTATTATTTATCGATAGAAATGTCACAGCTCTAACTACATACTACAATAACGACTAGTGGTAGTAGCAGTGTGTCAGTCGTGGTAATTCTGTAGAAGATTCATCGGACCATATCGATACCTCGTTTATTATTAAGTCGATAAGTCGAGTTATACAGTGTACCATTTGGCTACCCTATTTATAACTATCAGTGACTTTTTTAGTAAGCGATATGGTTTACAAGTAGGAGGACCATGTTTCGATCCCCGGCAGGGTCAATTTCATAATTTTCTCTTGTCTGGGGCCATACTGCCATATTGTTTCATTATTGTTAACTTTCATGTTTTAGAATTAAAATCCTTATTTTAGGAACGTCAAGGTACGTGACATCAAACTGTCATTTTGAGTTATATTGCTTCAGTATTCACCTGGTCTGGTGGGAGCCTTCGGCCGTTTCTAGTCATCACCCTACTGGCAAATACGTACTGCAGTGGCTTAATAATTTATAGTAAGAGATACTCAATTTCTATAATAAGTTTCCACTGCATAGCATTGTCCTAAAAGTTACAACGCACTCGTAACGTAAAGTTTGGACTGAAATGAATAAACTTGCAAAGACATTGGAATACTTTGTAGAATACTATATTAGGTTCTCGTAGGTATAACTCTAGCCCAAAACTTCCGCTGAGTTAGAATACTGCAGAATGCTTTTACATTACGTCGGTGACCAGCTTTAAATTAAATGAATTATATTTATACGAAGAAGCAATTCTTTTAAATTGCGTTTTATTTGTGCTGTTTTATGTTGGTCGAGCATTACGACCGTGGTGAATTTTGCGATGATATTGTTGTATGATATTACCAAAAGAGCAACCGCACAGTAATCCTGCTGTTTCTTCTCAGTTGGTAGGTATTTAGTGATAGATTCAATGACGATTCTAAAGCGTTTCACTAGCGGGCACTAAGTCCACGTAACTCTCTTATAAACGGATCCACACGCACTATTAAAAAAAAAGTATTTCCCTCCAACGCTGTAATTTTTGCGCGTCGTGGTCGCATACCACCACAGATAATATAGGAATCTTTTCAAACCCCTAAAAGGTTAGCCCGCTACCATCTTAGACTACATAATCACTCAGAGATATATTACAGGCAAGGGCTTACTTGTAGTGGAACAAAAAAACCGGCCAAGTGCGAGTCGGACTCGTGCACCGAGGGTTCCGTACTCAAGAAGTAGGTATAATTACCTTTGTTAATGAACCGCAAAACTAACTTTGTTTGTAGAGGTTTACTGTTAATATCAAAAAATTACGTTTGTTGTATGGGAGCCCCCCTTTAATATTTACTTTATTGATATTTAATTATTTATTTTGAAAGGTAATATACAAGTTAATATTCTGTGAAAATTTGAACCGTCTACCTGTTACCGTTTTTAATATTGAGCAAAAAAATACGAAAAAAACACGTTTATTGTATGGGGACCCCCCTTAATATATATATTTTTTTAATTTTTAGTATTTGTTGTTATAGCGGCAACGGAAATACATCATTTGTGAAAATTTCAGCTTTCTAGCTATCACGGTCTATGAGATACAGCCTGGAGACAGACAGACAGACAGACAAACAGACAGACAGACAGACAGACAGACAGCGGAGTCTTAGTAATAGGGTCCCGTGTTTACCCTTTGGGTACGGAACCCTAAAAAACAGTAGATTACCTACTTTTATATTGCATTCCTGTCAAAACGGAAAATAGAATATTTATAGCATATACCGTGGGAATACGCTTGGGGAAAAATAAATTTGGCAAATGAGGACAGTTTATTATACGCCAATAATGGTATAATTATATTTATGGGCTCATTTACATTGGTTGGTTATAAATGCATTCGTGCGATATTTAAAACGCATGCCATAATATCAAGGTCCTGATGATACTGCATAGTGGGAATGAAGTTCTAACCCCACTTGAGATGCACGGAGCGGCGCGGCACGTACGTATGTGTTTGTACGGGGCCGCATCGCGCAGTTCATCTCCGTTATGCATGCCATAGGACAATATCAACGTACAGCTCCAACCGCTCAGCCTAGAGTGTTAAAATTTTCCATGTACTCGTAGGTTACAATGCAAATAGGGATAGAATGAAGAATAAGAACAACATTTCAGAAATTTCGGCCCAGTAAAACTATAGCGGTTCAGTTAGCTGTAAATTACAATATAATAAAGAGACTAAAATAGTTTTGAAGTTGACTTCATCATCATTAACTTTATCAGCAAACGCGAGATTATTTTGCATAGAAATAGACTTCTTAATGATTACTGTTAATTAATTAAGTTAAACCTAGGCTGGGTACTATTAAATTTGGCCTGAAAAGTAACTATTTGCATTGGTACCTACTTAATTCTGGTATTTGTTCAGCGAAACCTAAAGGTATAGCCGCACTACAGAGGCGCGGCGCGGCACGTAGCGTTAAATATTATTTGTATGCGTTTGTACGAGGCTGCGTCGCACAGTCCATCTTCGTGCCGCATCGTTTAAGTGGGCCCAGCTGTCATACAAAGAATACTTGACGCTACGTGCCGCGCCTCAGTAGTGGAGACCTCACAAGTACGAATTTACAAAATAAATATATAAACTATTCTTATAAATCAGAAGCGGAAATGATTTTTTTAAAAATAAGAATGATTTAATGAAAATCAAAATCACACAAAAATAAGCAAATTAGCACTAGAAAGCACGTCCGACCCGTCCGAGCGCTCGAGGCAAAGTGTGTGAGCGCCCCGCCTCGCCACCTGCTGTGACGTGTCTCACCCTACCGCACCCCGCCTCCTGACGTCACTGCGTGGAGGGGCCGGGTTGCGGAGAAATCTCTAAGACGGCTTCTCCTGACAGCTGTACGTCCTCGTCAGCTTGATTCTCTTCATCCTGGTCAACGGTGGATTCCTCAGCTTGGTCTATCTGCTCCTCATCGACGTGAGCACTTGGGGCTTGATTTGTATGTGCTCCATTCAATTCATCATCATCATCTAAAACAAAATAAGATTATTAAAAGTGGTTCCTTAATTCCTTAGGGTTTATCACCGTCCACTTTAAAATGATCACACGTGTGCACTTCGAGCGATCACATCAAAATAGGCGGCCCGGACTTATGTCCACATATGAGAGCTTCACACGCTCTCATACGTAACGAACAATAGCCACTGTCGGGGCAAAGATTACTGCCTCAATGTCGGGGCACATACGACTGCCACAGTGTCGGGGCATATACGACTGCCTCAATGTCGGGGCACATACGACTGCCACAGTGTCGGGGCATGTACGACTGCCTCAATGTCGGGGCACATACGACTGCCACAGTGTCGGGGCATATACGACTGCCTCAATGTCGGGGCACATACGACTGCCACAGTGTCGGGGCATATACGACTGCCTCAATGTCGGGGCACGTATGGATACCTCAGTGTCGGGGCATCATATTATAAATAGCAACGTCAGAGCAAAACAACAGCCACAATTTCGGGGCAGAGTAAAAGCCACAATGTCGGGGCAAGGTAAAAGCCACAATGTCGGGGCTTAATACTTAAAGGCACTTACCGCTGCCAAAGAACGCCTCGCACACAGCCGGAGTCCACTCACCGCGCCACGGAACCATAAGTTCTGCGGCCGTTTGAGTTTTCTTGCCGTATGAACCGGCAAGCAGCTCGAGCTCGTATCGGTGGTGCGGCAGAGCTCATACATACAAAGCCGATAGAGCTCACAGAACCTGTGGAGCTCTCAATAGAGCCGGTAGAGCTCCTAGAGACAGTAGCGCAGGTAGAGTACCAAGACACAGTAGAACTCGTAGAGAAACAAGAGACAGTAGAGCTGGTAGAGCACAACGAGTCAGTAGAGCTCATAGAGCAACAAGAGTCGGTAGAGCTGGTAGAGCACAAAGAGTCAGTAGAGCTCATAGAGCAACAAGAGTCGGTAGATCTGGTAGAGCCCTCACTAAAGGTCGCTCAACCATAGTACAAACTCACAGTTGTACCATGTCGAAACAACTTTGAACATTCAAAACATCAAACATCATCATCGATGAACACAGAAAATGAAGAAAGTTTACTCATACCAGTTATGTTCAACCATATCGAGTAGGCTAACGAGCAGCCTCGCGCACTATACAAGCACGCAGCCCTGCGCGACCAGTAGACGCGCAGTGTCACGCCTCACAGCGTGGCATGCGAGCGCGCAGCATCGCACCCTAGGCGAGCGCACAGCCATGCGCAACCAGGAGCGCGCAGCATCGCGCACTAGGTGGGCGCGCATCCCTGCGCGACCAGTGGACACGCAGTGTCACGCCTTAAGCGCGGCAGGCGAGTGCGCAGCAACGCGCACTAGACAAGCGCACAGCCCTGCGCAACCAGGAGCGCGCAGCATCGCGCACTAGGTGGGTGCGCATCCCTGCGCGACCAGTGGACACGCAGTGTCACGCCTTAAGCGCGGCAGGCGAACTCACAGCAACGCGCACTATACAAGTGCGCAGCCCTGTGCGACCAGTAGGCGCGCAGTGTCGCGCCTCAGCGCGGCAGGCGAGTGCGCACTAGACAAGCGCACAGCCCTGCGCGACCAGCAGACGCGCAGTGTCACGCCTTAAGCGCGGCAGGAGAGCGCACAGCCTGGCGCGACCAGAACGCCTCACACGTGGTGAGCGCCGAAGACGAAAGGAACATAGAACAGAAAATGAATCTGTGACCAGTAGGTCACAGCACACACGTCATGTCCATCACAGGTTCTGAGTACCTTTACGAGCAATTTATAGCATCGACGATCAATTGTCTTAACCAGCTGCCACTGTGCCTCATACATTCACAACTGAATTTTAACTTCATTGCACTTTATGTAATCCTTGTTTAGTGCGGATTACAACTATTTGGTTTATAAAAGCCTCGTATGTAAAATTACTAACGAGAAAAAGTCAAGATTCTGACAGGTAGGCATGTAGACTCGTAATCGATTTGTATGAAATCAAACTTTAACCATCCACGAGGGCAGACAAACAATACTTCTCTAATCAAAGCGAAATGCAACTTTCTTGCTATCTAAATTACGTAATCAGGTTCGGTAACATTAAGGAAACCAACCAAAACCCAAGTTATGTTTAACTTCAAATATCCGCTCGTCTATACCTGACCATAACAATTTTTATTAAAATCGAGAAGGTATTCGCAAAATCTATTCACGTTAACTATTCAAAAACGCATTGATATCTCAGTAACACACAACCAACTTACTTTGAGACACTTTTTCTATGTAAGAAGTCATGTAAAATAAAACAATGAAATCGTAAAGTAGGTAGGTAACAATTTTTACTTATCGTAATTCAATTCAATTCCCAGATGTTGGCTTTTAGCTATGTTTACGTATGAAACTTTAGAATTGCGGTTGGTTTGTGTCCGATCGTAACTAGGTAATGATGAGTTTTAAATAACAACAGCATGTTTTAGCAAAACATTACTTTATGACTCAAAACTCAGCAAACTTAGAGGTTTCAAGTTATATATTCAAACTTAGGGTATGAGTCACCACTTTTTCTCAAAAATATTTTTGTACCCGGTCGGTACCCACAAAGGTTCTACTTTTGAACAAGATGTTTCGGCTAGACCCTTTAAACTGTTCACAAACTAGCATTCAGGGCGGTTTAGGGACTCAAATGTATGCGTTATGCCAATAACCACCACTGAGCCCACACAGCTTGCTAATTTAGTGGGAAATTATCATAAAATGGAAATCGCGTAAATACAATTGGGGTCTAAACTCTAAACCTTTTCTTAACACAATTAACAGTCAATTCAGTAACATGAATTACTGTTCATTTACTTTGTGGCTACGCTTGGTGGGTATTACATCCTTAAGCAAATAAATTAAACGGTCTTACCGATGTCGCATATTACGTCATATCACCAGAGGCTCGATGGTGTCATCACCTCACCACCATTCCAGGCAAATGCCAGGCGTAACACGGGAAAGCGCGCAGCACCGCGGCTCCGAGGCACGCAGCATGGCACGACAGCGTGTCGCGCAGACTGAATTGCCCTCGTGAACGCTGCCCAGAGCGCCCACGTGGCATGCACAGTTGCACACCCAAGCGCACTCATGAGGCGCCTCAAGCACACGAGCTGTGCAACACCACATCTCGGCCACACTCCGCGAGCCAGCGATAACAATCACATGAAAACAAAACACAACTTTAGCACACAAATAAACACTGCACATTACGCGAGTCACCCTTCGAGAGATATCTTGATCGGTCACGTGATCAACTTTAAGCACTTTAAATTTGGGTATGTTCCTTTTTGGTTCATCTCGTATGTGGGCCTATTTAGCGGTCCTTTATCCCACTTCTGATCTTATAAATCAGAAGCGGAAATGATTTTTTTTTAAAATAAGAATGATTTAATGAAAATCAAAATCACACAAAAATAAGCAAATTAGCACTAAAAGCACGTCCGACCCGTCCGAGCGCCAGAGGCAAAGTGTGTGAGTGCCCCGCCTCGCTACCTGCTGTGACGTGTCTCACCCCACCGCACTCCACTTTGAAAGCCCCCCATTTCGTCAATTTTAGGGGAAAATTTAAAAAAAAATATAATATTTTTGAACTTTATTCCTAATTATCTTTAAAATTATATAGGTACCGCAACCCTATGTAACGCTATAAAAATATTTTTTCTTCATATTCGCTTCTATCAGAGCCCCCCCTGAAATAAAGATTTTTATTACTTTTTAAGCCATATTCTGCTGAAGGCCATCGGTTTATATATATTATATTAAAATTTGAAGTAACTACGTTCAGTAATTCAGAAGTTATAAGGCTCTGTCAGACGGACGGACGGACGGACGGACGGACAAGTGCAAATTCACTCAAGTAGACTCAGAGACCTTCGCTTCGCTCGGTCAATAAGTATATATTTTGACAACCTCCGTGGCGCAGTGTTAAGCGCCGTTGTGCGGCGGCTTAACATGCGGGTTCGATTTCCGGCACGGTCAATTTGGGAATTTATAATTTCTGAAATTTTCCTGGTCTGGCCTGGTGGGAGGCTTCGGCCGTGCGGTACGAGACAGTGTAGAAAGCGATTAGGGGATGACTTTAATATATTTGCCATACCCCTGACAGGTTAGCCCGCTACCATCCTTGACTGCATCATCAGGTGAGATCTCAGTCGAGGGCTAACTTGTAGTGGATTTTAAAAAAACGCTTGGTTTGCCAACATCCTTATTGAAATAATCTGCAGTGGAATTCCAATCACGTAACAGACATAGCTAAAGCCACTGGGTTCCGCATAAAATTATACGTATGATGCATCGCCGCATTCTGGGAAAATAATTTTCGTTCATTTGTCTTTCAATACGGATTTTATTCTATCTAGTTGGGAGGCTTGACCCATATCTTTCAGCACCTTTTAGTATAATAACTGATTCCAATTTATGGGAGTGCTTTTTTATACGACTGCCTGAAAAAAGGAGTATATTGTTTTCAGGGTTCATGTATGTAAGTATGTATATATGTATGTATGTATGTATGTATGTATGTGAGTTTGTATATTCCACCATAACTTCTATACGTCTGAACCTATTTTGATAAATGAGGTATCGTTAGAATCCCTAGCTTATTCCGAGTGACATAGGCTAGTAAAATTTAAAAAAAAATTGATGGGGTGACCATGGTCCCGCATTAAAGACTAAAGTTGAAAAAAAATATTCGAAAATAAGATTAACTATATAATCACCATCTAGAAAATGATGAGTAGATTCCAAAAATATATAACACTATAGTTCAATATCCCGAGTGACACGGGCTATAAATTTTTGAAAAATTCAATACGGGCTACGGCAGAGCAGTCGTATTTTTAAAAAAAATTAATTATATTCACTTGTTATATTCACTTGTTGACTGCCTCGTTGGTCTAGTGGTTAGCATGATTGACCGCGGCTGACGAGGTCCCGGGTTCGAGTCCCGGGTCGGGCCATAATAAGTGTTGGGTTTTTCTGACTAGAAATTTTCAGCATTAGCCCGGAGTTAGGAAGTTGGCGGTTTTTCACCCCCGTGCCTCGGAGAGCACGTTAAGCCGTCGGTCCCGGTTATTATCACTAACATGATAATAGTCGTTAAAGCCCGCCAACCCGCATTGCAGCAGCGTGGTGGGTCTAAGCTCTAATTCCCGCTCTCCTATGAGAGTGGAGGCCTGTGCCCAGCAGTGGGACGTTAATGGGCTGTAGTGATGATGTGATGATGATGACTTGTTATCTGACCGTCTAACGTGAAACGTAAATAGTGCGAGTAACTAGACCTCTAGAGATTATAATATTTTTCATCCTCATGAGGTACAGACACAGGTCTAATATTATCTTACTATATTTATTATAGAATTATAGATGATGCCCACGGCTTCGCGTGGATTAAGTTTTTTTTACATGGGTACACCTTAATTTTCCGGTATATATTAGTATCCTATAACTTTCCTATGTCTATACCAATTTTCATCAAAATTGAATAGATGGGCCTTTAAAGCGTAGCAGACAGACAGTTACCTAGACACCTACAGAAGTACCTAGACACTTTCGCATTTAAAGACCAAGTAGCGAATGTCTATGTCCGGGAAAATTAACGAGTAGACGACCTCCTTGGCGCAGTGTTGAGCGCTGTTATCTTAACGTGGGAGGTCCCGGGTTCGATTCCCGGCAGGGTAATTTGGAAATCTATAATCTGAATTCTGACGAACCGCCAAGCGATTAAGCGTTCCGGTACGATGCCGTGTAGAAACTGACTAGGGGCATGGGTTTAATCTGCCCTACCTCTAACTGGTTAACCCGCTACCATCTTAGACTGCATCATCACTTACCATGAGGTGAGATCGCAATCAAGGGTTAATTTATAGTGGATAAAAAGCTTCTTCGGAATTTAAAAAAAAAACTAGTTATCAAAAATCTTATTTTAGTTACTGAGTGATCATTTGGGCTAGAAAGATCATAGAGAATAGAAACTAAAACTTTGTAATTCGAATCAGGTGGCACCATAAAAAGAACCGGGGTTTTATTACGCACTTCAATAGGTACGTAACTTCATTACATTACACATCATTTGAACGGTATTCGTGAGCTGTTTTATAAAACCGCAGCTGACTTAACCATTTCACTTTCTAGTTCCGAAACTGAATGTATTATTATTCTGTTGTTTCTAGTGCGTCTGTTATGGACATCATTACCAATTTGGTAATGTTACGGGTAATGTTAACCGAAATCATAATTATTTATAAGCACTGGCGGACTTAGAAAAGACCTAACGGGCAAAATCTATCTTCTCTATATATTTAAAATTCTCGTGTCACAATGTTAGTTACCATACTCCTCCGAAACGGCTCGACCGATTTTTATGACATTTAATATGCATATTCAGTAGGTCATAGAATCAGCTACTATCTATTTTTCATACCTCAACGCGGACGGAGTCGCGGGCATCAGCTAGTCGTCGTCAACCGATGGACGTCCACTGCTGGACATAGGTCTCTTGTAGGGTCCTCCACAAGCCACGGTCTTGCGCCGCCTGGATCCAGCGACTCCCTGCGACTCTCTTGATGTCGTCTGTCAGCTAGTATAAATATAAAATTCAAAGTCCAGACTGTCTGACTTATACCTATATCAACGCACAGCCTAAACCGCTGGTCCTAGAGACATAAAATTTGGAAGGTGTATACTTTGTGAAGAGTAGAGATCCGTTAAGAAAGTGTTTCTCGAAATTCTACCCCCAAAGGGCTGAAATAGGGGATGAAAGTTTGTATCAAAGTCCTTTATTTTACAAGATATTTTTCAAGTTATATCTACGAAATTATGGTATTTTGGCTTTCGATAAAAATAAAGAGTCACAATTTTTAAAAATTCCGCCCCTAAACGAGTTAAATAGGGTTTGAAGGTTAGTGTGAAAGTCTGTAATTTTTCAAGTTGTAGCCATGAAACTGTGTTTGGGATTGTGGTTTGAAATGAAGAAACACGTGATTCACAGTTTTTGAAAATTCAATCCCCAAGGACGTCAATAGTCCTTCAATCGCGCCGCAACAGGGCAACGACGGATCGACGTGAGTGTGAGTGAGATTTTTTTTTTTTATTATTATTAGTTATTGCATGGGTATAGTTGAATATGTGACATTTTTATCCCGGAAAATTAAGGAGTGCCTGTGGGAATAAAAAAACGTATGCCATGCGAACGAAGTCGCGGGCATCCGCTAATATTATTATAATATTATGCTTCCTTGGTTAATTATTGTAAAAAATATTATTATTTAGAAAGAATTGTGAAAACTTGTAAAAAAAATATTTGTACGTCAGGGTTGCATGACTGGATATTATATTGCGTCTTTCTAATTCATCAATAAACATCTCAATATCACATATTCATACAAATAAATCATTTCTTTACTTTTGAATAGTACAAATCAAACCCCGGATGTAGAAAAATGTATTTTTCTCAAACATGCATGGAAATATTGTCATTATTTTCGAAAAAGAACACGCGGAGTATAGAATTTTCGGACATGGAAATTCAAATCCATTGCAGGAGTGTTTTTTGAATTTGGAACATTACAACGCTCCTGCAATGTTGTATGAAACGGCGTGCTGGGGTTATTAAATACTCTTTGATCGGATCTCTTTTGTCATTCTTGGCATACCATAGTATCTTTGCTTAGTACAAATTGGTACCTGTATAAAAAAAAAATTGGCGGCAAAGCTGAAAATTCGTCTTGATTTGTTATTTACATACTTAATAAATATAAATTTAATAATAAGTAAAATGAGTTCCAACGGTTCAGAGAGTGAAATGGAGATTGATTGTACTCCACCAGATTTAAGATCAGAAACTAAATTGGCAATGGAAAACCTGCTTCCAGCGAAGTCCAAAGAAAAATACATGAAAGTATATGAAAATTTTATGAGTTTGAAAAACGATAAAAAAGTGAACATTTTCTCCGAAACAGTATTTTTGGTGTATTTTAATGAGATTGCTAAAACTAAAAAGCCATCTACATTATGGGCAATTTATTCCATGCTGAAATGTACAGTTCATGTTAAAAACGGCATTAACTTGAAAAATTATGGGAACTTAACTACTTTTCTTACACGACAATCGACCGGATTCAAAAGCAAGAAATCGAAAATTTTCTACTGGCGAAAATATAAAGTAATTTTTAATTAAAGCCCCAGATGATATATGTATTTAGCGACAGAGGTAAAAATTAAATTTAATGTATAATATAAAAAGTATGTTTTATTTCCCTTCATTCTTTTGAGAAAAGCACTATATATGCCTCGGCGGAAATAGCAATTGCCTGTCTCGTATTAGTGAAGTCCTCGCATACGGCTCGCGCGGCCTTCAAACTCATACTCGACCTGCAATTGCCTATTTCCCAGCCTTTGCAATAATGTACTATGTATTACTTGATCGACCAAAAATGCATTCAGGATGCTGGTGATTTCTAAAACTCATGCCATAAATCCCGCATACCTTTTCACCTCTATTACATTTAGTCATAAGAAAAAGCGGAAATATTTTTGCATTCTATTAGTATTTTGCATGCATTGCTATTTATTTTAAGATATAAAGTAAGGCGTGAAGCGGAGTTATCTATGCCAATGTGCGATTGCCGATTGGTTCGTCAGTCAACATTTATTTTCTTGCGCTTCAGATACAGTCATCTAGGCAGGTACTTACTTACTATTTACCACGTATAATAATGGAATCAGCAAATTGTTTATGAACAAATCCATACTAATATTGTAAATACGAAAGTGTGTCTGTCTGTCCGTCTGTCTGTCTGCTACGCTTTCACGGCCCATCTTTTCAACCGATTTTAATGAAATTTGGTTAGATAGTTTGCATCCCGGGGCATAGGAATATTATGCCGGAAAATAAAGGTGTTCCCGCGTGAATACAAAAAACTTAATCCACGCGGACGAATAGTCGCGGGCATCATTTAGTATACACATATAAGTAAAAAATATATTAGCAGCTATCAAAAAAGTGAAATACTCGTACGCATAACGATATTTTGTGTTAACCAAAAAAAATCACTTTCACATGCGTCCAAACCTGGCAATTTCGTAAATTACCTGCGGATGGACAGCTTTCTCCAGATGTTTTTTTACGATAAAGTTCAGAATTAATCATACTTACTAATATTAAAAATGCGAAAGTGTGTTTGTTTATTGGTATGTTGGTTTGTACTTCAATCACGCCGCAACAGAACAACGGATCGACGTGATGTTTGCATGGGCACAGTTGAGGACCTGGAGAGACTTTTTATCCCGAAATATTAAGGAGTTCTCGTGGGAATTAAAAAAATTTATTCCACGCGGACGTGGTCGCGGGCATTATAGTATAAGCAACGGGGCGGTTTGTTATATGGAGACCCCCGCATTAAATCCTCAGTCGTTGAAACTTGGCAGGGTTGTAGTATGTAGTAATACTTGTACAAAAATATCCAATAAAAGATCCATCCGGAAGTTAGTTATTTTTACCTAAACTTAATATTTTATGACTGAATATTTTATCGTTTTCTTTTAAAATAGTAGTGGATAGTATATTTACACCCAAAACCGAAATATCAAACGAAATAATCATGCTGAACATCGATATTTAAACCGATTTGATTATCAAAGTTGAAAATTTTCGTCGCCTGAGGAATTATTGTTGGGCCTAGCTTCGTTGCCTAGATTATTAGGTAGATCCCAATAAATCTTAGGTACTTGTCGAAAACTTATCGTCCCCGGATTAAATTTTAGTTGCACAGTAATATATTATTTCTGTAAGATGAGATAAAGGTGAGCACAACATTTACTAATACGGATGCTTAGATGCTCAAAATCATCGATTCAATCACTGCTACATAGTGACAAATCCTTTGCTACAAATTATTCATACAGGAGAAAGTCGATATTTTAAATGTGACAAATACCGCTACACGGTAGATAAAAATCATAATTTTATGCAATTATTATTCTCGTCAACGACACATCGGTATTTCCAGTCTCATTCTCAGTTTTATGTAATCTTGTCTTTATTGGAACGAAGTTCCTAATCGCGCGTTACGAAAAAAGGTGGCTAGACGGAAAAAATATAGACCAAAAGTTGTAACGACACTTTTTCGTTGCTATGACTAGGTACTTGTGTTGTTGACTTCAAATTGTTGTAATAAAAATACACTTTTTATGAAAAGATGATTTTGTTTGCTATGACTACTTGTGTTGTTGACTTCAAGTTGTTGAAAATAAAAAGGCGAAATAATTTTAAAGAATTATGTTTTCAATAGTTACATAGGCTAGTTATTCGTTCCGGATGGAACGAAGTTCCTTTCGATTAATTAGTGAAGGAATTGTAATAAAATTTACACAGAGAAACACGCGCACGCCGCACGGCTTACAACTATAGCAAAAAGTTTCGTTACAACTTTTGGTACTTCGTTCCAATCGGGTGTCCCTTGACACCTCTCAAGTTTTTTTATTACTAGCTGATGCCCGCGACTTCGTCCGCGTGGTCTAAATTTTTTTATTCCCTCGAGAACTCCTCCATTTTTCGGGATAAAAAGTAGCCTATGTCACTCAACTATACCCATGCCAAAAATCCGTTGCTCCGTTGCGGCGTGATTGAAGGACAAACCATTTAAACCAACAAACCAACAAACAAACACACTTTCGCATTTATAATATTAGTATGATAACTGAAGACTTAACTTATTCTTATAACATACTAGCTAACGCCCGCGACTTCGTCCGCACATGTTATAAATAAATTGAGTTTATTAATCATTCGAAAGCAATAATTGTAAAATAATCATTGGAATAAAATTAGACTATTCTTTTCTATTTTAAAAAGGCGAAGAATATAACATCCTACTTTCTATTAATATTAAAATTGCAAAAGTCTACTTGCTGGTTCGTTAGTTTATGGGCTTGTCCTTCAACCAAGCGTGATCGATGATCGAAGTGATTTGTTTTGCATTGAATGTAGATAGACCCATATCTTTCTATACTCATGCAAAAAAAATACTCTTAACAATATACAAAAAGAAAGAAAACAAGCTATACAGAAAAGAGTGAAAAGGCGGTCAGATTATTGCTCAATCAAGGAGAGTGATTTGGGCTTATTTTTATCCCCGAAAATTGGAGAGAAAAACCGAAGAGAAGTCTCAGACATCCTCTAATAATTAATTTTCAAGCCTAAAGTTTTATTTTGAAAATTTCCTAGAACGGCATCAATAATCATACTAATATTATAAATGCGCAATTTTGTTTCTTTGTTGGTATGTACCTACTTCAATCATGTCGCTACAGAGCAACGGATAGACGTGATTTTTTGCATGGATATAGTTGAGGACCGGGAGAGTGACATAAGCTACTTTTATCCCGGAAAATTAAGGAGTTACCAAGGGAAATAAAAAAACTTATTCCAAGAGGACAAAGTCGCGGGCCAGCTAGTAGCCAGTAAAGGCCTATGTAGTTAATACACTATACAAATTACAAAGGCTTTGCGTCCACAAGCTTATGTGAGGGTACATGAAAAAAGCAGAGGCTGCCCAAAATTATGTGCCTCATTACGCTGTATTCTGTCAGAATATCAACGACAAAGGACGACCCAAAGCTCTCCTATATAATTATGTTGTGTTTGAAAATGATTGCACTATTTGACGACCTCACTGCCACTTAGCATAGTGAAAGGTTAATTTCTCGGCAGATACCTACCACATGTGACCCACGTTAATTTAAGATAATATTTTTAACTAACCCGCGACTTGATTTTTGGTTCCCGCGGGAACTCCTTAACTTTCCGGGATAAAAGTTGCCTATGTGCTATTCCAGACTAAAATCTCTGTGCCAAATTTCATGCAGATCCGTTCAGCCGTTCTGGCGTGATTGAGTAACAAACATCCATCCATCCATCCATCCAAACTTTCGCAATTATAATATGTACTAGATGATGCCCGCGACTTCGTCCTCGTGGATTGAGGTTTTTTGATTCCCGCGGGAACTCTTGAATTTTCGGGGATAAAAAGTATCTTATGTCCTTCCACGGGTTACAACCTATCCCTGTATCGAATTTCAGCAAAATCGGATGAACAGATGGGCCATGAAAGCGTAGCAGACAGACAGACAGACAGACACACTTTCGCATTTATAATATTATTATGGAGGATTATAACATATCATAGATTGTGGCTTTAGTATGTCCTAACTCTTGTGGCCATATACAGCCATAATTAGTATACCTTTCAGGAGATTCTCTATCTTGCTTCAACTGAATCGTCACTAATAGAGAGAAAGAAGAACTCTTCATGAGAAAAAAGCATAATACGTAGGTATAAATCGAAAATAGGTGTAAATTTTCCACATTCCATGTAGAAATGTATGTGTAACATGATCAAAGCGGACACTTCCCAAATTGTCTACCTCATTACTAACTATTCTGTCAGAATTAGACCTACGTCAATATGAGATCCAAAAGCTTCCCTACATAATTCTAGTGTTTGTAAATGATTGCCCCATTTGACTACAACCCTGGCGCAATTTTGAGCACTCTGAGCCTCTGATTCTATAAGTGGAATGTCTAGAGTTCCAAAATTATGAAATATGAAACTAACTATAACTTGGTATTTTTTCCATAAACAGTCCCACCAACTTATCTGGGCCGGTGTCCGAAATTAGAACTAATTTTTATGCCTGTTTAGTTTTTCTAGCTAGATGATTCCCGCGACTTCGTCCGCGTGGATTTATGTTTTTAGATTCCCGCGGGAACTCTTCAATTTTTCGGGATAAAACGTAGCATATGTCCTTCCCCGGGATACAACCTGTCCTTGTACCAAATTTTATCAAAATCGGTTGAACAGATACATTTTTTTGATTCCCGCGGAAACTCTTCAATTTTCCGGGATAAAAAGTAGCCTGTGTCCTTCCCTGGGATGTAACCTATCTCTGTACCAAATTTCATCAAAATCGGTTGAGTAGATGGGCCGTGAAAGCGTAGCAGACAGATAGACAGACACACTTTCGCATTTATAATATTAGTATGGAAGTATGGAAGTATGGATATTTCATCCTAATAGAATAAATGGAGACTTGGCGTATAAATCACTAGGATATCGCCTCTTTATTTAATTGCAATTATATTTACTTCACCAGTCAGAATATAGTTCACCAATATAGAAGTAGACTTCTTCTTTAGTCCAATGCCCATTTGGTATTGTAATAAATAATCCAATAAATGTCCATAATGATTCGAATTAATTACATAGGATTTTGTGTGCAAAAGTACTCATGTGCGGAACATAACAAAAGCAGACGTGCTCCAAATTGTCTATCTCATTATCGCTGTTATCTGTTAGTTTGGAAACGTTAAAGGGTCACCCAAAAGCTCCTCAACTCGAAGCGTTTTAAAATTTAAAAGGATGAAATTCATAAGTCGATAGGTAGCATAATTTTGTATATATTATATTAGTGTATTAATATGTTATTATTTTAATTGATATTGGTTAGTTTATGTATCTAAGTTAATTAGTATATAAGTTTATTTTTATGCGCCACCTCACATTGTCCTCTTGCTCATTTTCTCCGTATCGATGTTAGGTTGCCTGGAAGTAACAACTTGCTATGTACTCACCTCCAATCAGCAAATAAATGATTATGACTAATATTACATTATAACATAACTAGCGGCCCGTCCCGGCTTCGCACGGGTAGACATAAATAGGTACAGATATTTTTCATAATGGTGCACCCCCTTCTCCCGCACTGCCCCTCTCACGAAGAGTTAGTTACTCGATGCGCTGCGTATGGATAACACGGTCTGATTTTGATCGGCATTTCTATCAATTTGTTAAATGTAAAAAAGTAATTATAGTGACGTAACTACAATAGTTAGACACATGGTCTCGCGAAGTTTTTTGTAGATATTGATATATTCTATAATATTGTCAAACATTTTTTTGTCCTATCATTAATACTCTTCGCAGCGTATGCGATGAAAGACATTTTATGGCTAATTTTTTTACACCTTCGGTTGGTTTTAATAGGAATTTCTAAAGATTTCTATAGTAATCTAGTACTAAATATAGCCTATGTTACTCAGTGATAATGTAGCTTTCTAATGAAAAAAAAATTATTAAAATCGGTCCAGTACTTTTTGAGTTTATTCGTTACATACAAAAATACAAAAATACAAATCTTTCCTCTTTATAATATTAGTGTAGATGTTTTAACATAGAATTTAAAAAATCCCTTCCACATAGTTGTGCACTAAAACACTTGTTAAACAAGGTCTCGCACTTGGCCACTCTCCAATAGGATTGCAATTTGTATGCCTGTATACCTCAAAGTCAAAGGCATAGAAATATCCACAGCGTATAACAGAAATAAAATCCTTCTAATGTGTATTATAAATGTGGATGTTTTCAATTAATATCTTCGATCTGAGCAAATATATAAATGAAATGAAATGTATGTTTGGATGTTGATTACTCCTTGAATTACTCCACCGAATTGGCTTAAATTGAATGATGTCTCCTGCAGGGCGACCGCGTATCTTTTGCATCAATCATTGATACATCGCAATCACCTCTGATCGGTTAACACTCTTCCACTATTGGACGAAATCCATTGACGCAGCACGAATACCATAAATGCAGCCAATCGGAAGTGATTGCGATGTATCAATGATTGATGCAAAAGATACGCGGTCACCCTGCTGAATTACCACATAAATGTTACATTTTCATTAATTAAGAAAGAAAATTAAAGAGCTCTCGCAAGAATCATAAACCGTAATACCATGATAAATGATGATGGCAGCGGGCTAACCTATTAGGGATATGCCAGACCGATACCTCTAATAGTTTTCTACATGACATTGTACCGGAATTGTTTGGCGTTTCGTGTTTATCGGTAGGGTGGTAAATAACCACAGCCGTAACCTCCCACCAGACCAGACCAGAGAAAATTCAGAAATGATAAATATCCACATTGACCCAACTGGGGATCGAACCTGGGACCTCACACTTATAAGACCCCAGCGCTCGCTACTTAGAACAGTCTAAGTATATAGGTACGCTTTTTTTATATATACGTGTGATATTAATGGAAGTTTCTAATTAACCGAGGTCTACCTACAAGCCTGTGGGTTGGCGGCGCGCCGGTCAAGTGCATTCACCTGCCTTGAACTACTATTATTGTTGGACCTCTAGCCAATTGCACACTTTCGCGATTTCTATTATTTCTTAAGTTCCTGTCATAGAGAAAAAATGTTAAAAAGGGGGTTTCCAAAGTAGTTTATATATTAAACGGTAGCATGTTATGTATGATTGAGAAAAAATATGATGTTTTTATGAACTTGTATCGTCCCAAACGAAAATTTAAACAATTTCCCTGCATTAAAAAAAAATTAAACATGTCTTCACAATTCGGGTATTTTTTGTGCAACCAGGGAATATACAGTCACAATAATGTATCACTGTTCCAAAAATCCTACCTACGTAGTGTCGTAGAAAGTTGGCGGTAGTTTACGGGGAGCACGCGGGGTATCGACGACTTTACCCGGAGCATCGGGTAAAGCCGTCGATCCTGCGCCTGCTGATATCTCTCCGGTCGTATTGTATTTTCCGTCCCATCGGGCTACGAGAGAAAGGGAATAAGCACATGTGTTTGCACACACTTGTGCACTTGATTGGCCGCGCAGTGGCCGAAATTCGGGCGAGAGGACGTTATTATTATAAAAATGACGTATTGAAAGGTTGCGTAAAACGTAATTGTAATTATATTTGGCCGAGTAAGTTTCAACTTTCACTGGTATCGTTTGCTTATTTATAATTCAAAAGAGTTCCGCAATCAAAGTATGCGCTTGCGCACATGATGTGAAGACTCTCTATGAATTTATTATGAGAAAATGTTACTTGTAATTTTCTTAAGAAAGGCATGAATATCACTATACATTCTAACTTCTACAACTTAATATTATAATGATCCATTATGTAATGAAATGAAAACTTAACTTAGAAGAATTAATATATAAAAATTTAAAGGAACCTTAGGCTAGGCAGTATTTTGTTATTTTTTCTTTCTTAATTAGCTACCTACCACTTAAGTTTATATTTGTACTATATTTCCTTTAAAAAAAAAACAATTATTTGTAATAATATAGTAGGTATATAAGTGAGTTTTCATGAATAAATAAATTACAAATTACAAAATTATAAATACGATGATGTGTTTGTTTGTTGTTTTTTTGGAATGTCTTTCACGTCACGCTGGAACAGAGCAGAGATGCCTGACTCGTGCCACTTATGAAATGTCATGACTCTACCACCGGTTCGGAAAGCAGTATAGAGAAGAACCGACGAGAAACTCAGCAGTTGCTCTTTTTTTTAAAAATAAGAATGTTACAACTTGTAGCTAAACGCCCAGCAAACCCCTTGGAACCAGAAAGCTGGAATTTGTTTTTGGCCGGCCTTTTTTATTTCCCACGGAAGCGAATTCGCGAGCGCTCGCTAGATAAGTTATGTAGTTAGTAAGTACTAAAAGTAATTATAATCTCACTAGAATCTAGATGATGCCCGCGACTTCGTCCGCATGGATTAAGGTTTTTTGATACCCGCGGGAACTCTTTAATTTTCCGGGATAAAAAGTAGCCTATGTCCTTCCCCTGGATACAAACTATCCCTATGCCAATTTCATATTTGTAATCTCATCAAATAAAAAGCCCATATTTTTGTTAACAATAAATAGTTACTTAATATTTAAAATGAATAGCAAAGGAATATAACATTTTGGCTGATACGAATAACCGCAATGGTCACGGCCAATTTAATTTGACCCACGCGTGGCATACGACTTTTTCACGCCAGCGAAACTGGTGGGAGTGATCCGACGATACCGGCCATGGCAGTGGCAAAGAAACTTTAGACCTGTGTGATAGTATCCAACGCAACCTATCGTGCTATTAGACCAGTTTTAAAACTATTTGTGGTGTTTCCCCCTTTTCCTATCATACGAAAGTGTTGTGCCAGATCCTTAGAGGCCATTGAACCGTGCAAAAGAGGTGATAAAAAAACTGGGTGCGCCGTTTTCTCTTTCCGATTCGATTGGATTTTTTGGTGAGAGCACTTCCGAGATGGAGAGACCAGTTTCTTTTAGAATGTGAGTGTTTTTTTTAATATTTTTCTTTTGTTTTACATCCCTTTGTACATTTTTCTAGCGCAGTCTAGTTTTAATAACCTTAGCTCCCGTGTTTAGTAACATGTATATTATGTTATCTGCATTCAATTTTTTTGGTTAGCTACTTATCAAGATTAATTTAATGTGATGGTATTTTTTATTCTAATAAACAAAAATCTAAATTGACAGTACTAAACCTAGCGCTGTCCTATTCCGCAGAGACCATTGTGATAGGGATAGTAATGCAATTAGTCTTGTCATTCTATGTAGTTTAAAGATTGTGTTAAAGAATAAGTCACAATAAAAGTATTATTTTCTGTCTAAATCTTCGGAAAAATATCTTTGCTTTTAGTGCAAAAATAACTCGGCAATCGGTATCTTCAAAGAAAGTAGTCTATAGCATTCCGTAGGGACTCCTGAGGTATATTGTTTACTGATTCCAGAAGAAATATGGTATATTTGCGGGAACAGGTAAAAGCTCTTCCTTAATTGGTATCTTTGCGCACCTGATCACGAAGTAAAACTCTGTGATTGGCAATTCTGCTGTTTATGGACATTATCATGCAGTAGAACCCCTGCCATTAACTTATATTATAATCCATGCTAATATTATAAATGCAACAGTGTGTCTGTCTGTATGTCTGTCTGCTACGCTTTCACGGTCCATCTGTTCTACAGATTTCGACGAAATTTGGTGTAGGGATAGTTTGTATCCCGGGGAAGGACATAGGCTACTTTTTATTCCGGAAAATTAAAAAGTTCCAGCGGAAATCAAAAGATATTAATCCACGCAAAGGAAGTCGCGGGCATCATCTAGTTAGGTATGTAATAAATGGAATGGGGTCACGATCCTCAGCAATTAGGAATACGACGCAGAGAGAGATGGACATTAATGTGATTCAAGGAATTTCCACACGGCCCTAAGGGTGAAAACATACTAGGGACCAGACAGGCCAAAAAGTCCGCATGAAATGCTGATAGATGCACGTTAAGGCCGACTGGCACATCACTGCCTAAGGTATTTTTTAAAGATGTCATGACAATCAATACTTTCATACTAATATTATAAATGATACAGACAGTCAGACACACTTTCGCATTTGAAAGCGTGTCTGTCTGTCTGTCTGTCTGCTACGCTTTCACGGCCCATCTGTTAAACTGATTTTAATGAAATTTGGTATAGGGATAGGTTGTATCCCGGGGAAGGACATAGGCTATTTTATATCCCGGAAAATTAAAGAGTTCCTGCGGGAATCGAACAACCTTAATCCACGCGGACGAAGTGGCGGGCATCATCTATTTAGTTTGTCATAAAAGTACGGTGTAGAAAAATTAACTCTCGAAACACATATAACTTGTGCAATTAGTGGGCTTAAGCGACAAAACAACACGTCGTTCTTCTCCGACGCAGACAATTTGCTGTGTCTGGTCCGTATTGTTTTTCTTTTTAATTTGAACTAAGTACTTGTTTTGTATTGATCACGGTACATACCAAGTTAATGGGTACCTAACTAGAAAGAACGAATGGATTATAACCACTCATTAAGGAACTGGACTAACCAGTAACACAGGCTTAGAATATTTTCCACTTTGGGTTTATTAACCGACTAGCTGATGCCCGCGACTCCGGCCGCGTGGTTTGAGTTTTTTTGATTCCCGCAGGAGCTTCTTAATTTTCCGGGATGAAAAGTAGCCTATGTCACTCTCTAGGTCCTTAACTATACCCATGCCAAAAATCACGTCGATCTGTTGCTCCGTTGCGGCGTGATTGAAGGACAAACCAACAAACCAACAAACAAACACACACACTTTCGCATTTATAATATTAGTATGATTTCCTCTAAGCTGATAGCGATGGCTTAAGTTCTAATTACTTATTACAATCAAGTTTTTTTTTTTACTACAAGTTAGCCCTTGACTGCGATCTCACCTGGTGGTAAGTTATGCAGTCTTAGATGGTAGCGGGCTAACCGGTTAGGGGTACGGCAGTTACATTAAACCCATATCCCTATCGATTTCTGCACGGCATTTTACCGGAACGCTATATCGCTTGGCGGTACGTCTTTTCCGATAGGTACCTACCAAGTGTTTTTTTTTTAAATTGAACTACTTGTTTTGAGATCGTAGTACATAACAAGTAATTAGAGAGAATTAGTGGATTATATCCGCCTGTTAAGGCACAGTGGGCATACTACCATCGCTCGAAGCTGTAGGTGTTTTAATATTGCTGACGTTCGTGTTGTACAATTTTAATTCTTATTTAAGAGATGTCAAGGTAAGTAACATGAAACTGTCATTTTGAAATAACACTGCTTTAAGTTATGGTATAGTAACTCCTGCACTAACCAGTAACACAAACATAGAATAGGTACTTTCCAGTTTAAGTTCAATAACCGATGATAGCGATGGCTTAAATTCTAAACAATCAAGTTCTTATTACATAAAAAGGTATAAACATTGCCGTATACCAACGTAGTCTGTTTGTAAGTGAATGTTCCATCAGGGATACTTACTTATTTTGAACTAGATAAAGCCCGCGTCTCCGTCCACATTGATTTATCGTTTAAGTTTTTGAAAAATTTTGCGAAAATAAAAATAAAGCCTAAACCGACCGTAATCGTACCTACCGCTCATAATATATCTATACTATCTGTACTTATATTATAAATGCGTATGTTTGGATGGATGGATGTATATGGTTGGATGGATGCTTGTTACTCTTAGCTGAACTGATCTGGATGAAACACACAGATTGATTATAGCCTGAAATAACACATAGTCCTGAGTTATATCCATAGAGTTCCCGCGGGAACTAAAACCCTCTCCACGAGGACAAAATCGCGGGCATTAGCTAGTAGTACATACAAATCCAGTCCGCCATTAAGTACGCCACGAAGTTTGACAAAATTGGCCGCATCTCTATTACTTTCTCGAAAATAGTTTGGTAAAGTATTCCCTTAATGTACTCAGGGGAGTAGATATGATTCTGTACTGGAGGGCTCAAACGCTCTTTGAAGAACTTTCGAAAAGGGTTATCAGTCTCAAGGGTGGATCCATATAGCTTCAAGGTCCTAGAGGTTCAATTTAAATACTATAATAAGTAAGGCCGGATTTTTTAAAAATCACTCAGCCGAAGTCACTAGCGGTCGCTAGTATGTTTAGTAAATATAAACATACTAGCTGATGCCCGCGACTTCGTGCGCGTGGATTGAGGTTTATAATATAATAATAATTAATAATAATAATTATGTATTTATTAAAAGGCATAAAACCCAATATAAAACGAGTCACAAAATACACATAAAACATTCAAAACTTACGGCATTCAAAACTTATAGGTTCCCGCGAGAACTTTTTATTTTTTCGGGATAATAAGTAGCCTATGTGTTACCTATTCCAGATCCAGACTATAATCTATCTCTGTGTCAAATTTTATCCAGATCTGTTCACGCGACATGATTGACAGAGAGTAACAAACATACATCCATCCTTTCGCATTTATAATATTAGTATAGAATATAAGTTTATTTTAAAACTTAGAAATTTAATTTATTAATTTTAAAGCAATTTATTTTGAGGGCATTATTCATATATACGGAAATAGGTATCAAGAAAGAAGAGAGTCGATGATTTGCAAAACTTAAAAATATCATGCATAGTTTCTAAACGTACACGGTCACTTATGTAGGCTACGTCTTCCGGTAAAGGCTATAATACATTGTGATAGGTATGTTTTTATAACGTAAAACGATTCGTCTAATATGTTTTGTTTGTTGTGCCAGCTTCGTGACGATTTACGATAAGCTATCTTGATCATCATCATCAGTTCAACCTATCCGGCCCACACTGAACACGTGCCTTATCTCGGGTAGTTAGTTAGTTTAATCCGTTTTCATCCCACATCATCGCATCCCACTAATTTTTATTACCTAACTCAACATATTAAATTTGTATTCCTTACTAGCAATAGCAATAGCCTTCCATAGCAATTATTGTGTCTTCCTATCTTTTTAACCGACTTCCAAAAAAAACCGGCCAAGTGCGAGTCGGACTCGCGCACCGAGGGTTCCGTACAAACCTGTAGTAAGTTTTAAATTAAATGTTTTTTTTAAATATTTGAGTTGATTGAATGAAAGGTAAATTGCGATTTACGATTAATGACGTATTAAAAAAAAACTACTTACTTGATCTCGTTCAAACCAATTTTCGGTGGTAGTTTGCATGGTACTGTACAACATATATTTTTTTTAGTTTTATCATTCTCTTATTTTAGAAGTTACGGGGGGGGGGGGGGGGACACACATTTTACCACTTTGGAAGTGTCTCTCGCGCAAACTATTCAGTTTAGAAAAAAATGATATTACAAACCTCAATACCATTTTTGAAGACCTATCCATAGATACCCCACACCTATGGGTTAGATGAAAAAAAAATTTTTGAGTTTCAGTTCTAAGTATGGGGAACCCCAAAATTTATTGTTTTTTTTCTATTTTTGTAAGAAAATCTTAATGCGGTTTACAGAATACATCTACTTACCAAGTTTCAACAGTATAGCTCTTATAGTTTCGGAAAAAAGTGGCTGTGACATACGGACGGACAGACAGACAGACAGACAGACATGACGAATCTATAAGGGTTCCGTTTTTGCCAAATTTGGCTACGGAACCCTAAAAAGGAGGAGGTTCTTAAGCGTTCGGGTACAGAACAGGTAATAGTATGGTTCGGGTACTAACTACTAAGTATACCGTGTAACCTCTCAGTAGAGCCTACTTTCCAAACCGGTGATAGAGTCAAAACATGACGTAACATAAGAGACACCTGTATGTTTATTTCTTTATAACATTTAAAATGTTATAAATAAATAAATTGAACATTGAAATAAATCGATCAGGGTTTAATAATATATACTGCCATGTACCCCTTAGAATTGAATCGAACGAGCCAAGAAGGTGGTCAAATCAAAACATTCCAAATTGTAACAATGATTGATACAGGTTTTACATACTAGGACAAGGTACTGAGCTATATATTATTATATCGTCATTATGAAGAATGAAAGCCGAAGAGACTTCCACACTGTTCATGAACTAATTTGTAAGAAAATACAATATGTTGGAAACTTAGTTGCAAGTTTGTATCTATTTATACCAGTTTCCTCGTATTAACATAATAGTTCTGACGAACTTCGAAATCGAGTTCTGAGTTGAGGAACAATAGCTACGAGGGAAACAACATCTGAGTTTGCTACTAAAATATCATTGGGTCTTTTTCGATCCGTGAAGGTAAACTTTGCGAGGAATTCTATATTTTTAACCCCCGAGGCAAAGAGAGGGGTGTTATAAGTTTAACGGATGAACCGATTTTAGTTTAGTTTTTTTTTGTTTCATAGATAATTTTATCCCGAGTGTTCTTAGCCATGTTTCAGCAAAAAACTGTTCATCCGTATGAAGGTTCAATTATTAGCTTTTTTCTTAATCTGTTATATCCATATTATGTCGGGGGTTGTTTTAATTTCGTAATTTATACTTGTTTGTAATTTATTTGCATACCCCAATATATCCTTTATAATATTAATAGCTTTTGCCCGCAGCTTCACTCATGTTTAGTTAAATTTTGATAAATTTTAGCCCTTTAGCCGTTTTGGCGAGATTGAGCAACAAACATCCATCCAAACTTTCGTATTGATAATATTAGTAAGATTACACCGTAAATTTAAATGTGAGTGGGTTTTGAAACCTGGACCAGATTATAGGAGGCCAAAGTTTTAACCAGTGGTCTAACACCACCCTTCATACGCGATACTTATGTAAGTATAAAGTTATTTTTCACACCACTCGCTCAACAACGCCTTATTACATGGCCTGTTATCTAAGGTTAAAGTAAGACATTAAATCCCTAGGGTTATAATGTTGTACTGAAATCCATTATTCCCTAGGGTTATAATGTGATTTGAGTTTAGAATCATCGCGCATCTGAAGCAAGATCTGAAAGAAATTCTATTCATTCCAAAGAGGTTTTATTCATAATTATTATTGCTATATCTATAAAGTCTAATTTCGGTAAACATAATGTGTTCTCAGCAGGCGCGGCCAACTTGATTTTCGAAAACCAAAGCCGTGGCCCACTAGATTCGCACTGACGAAATTTGTTTGTCAAATCGAGTAGGCCACGCCAGCTGAAAGAAGTGGTTGTATCGCGAGGTGTGAAAAGTAGAGTATTCACCGTAGGGGTAATGCTGTATTAATCTTGGGCGCCCCTAATTCCCACGCTACTCTCAGGATTCTAGATGCAACACCCTCGCTACGCTCGGGAGTTACTCTAAAATTCCTCGTTCCGCTTGGGATTTATCCCGGCGCCCGTGACATAATACATCGCATTACCCCCGTGGTGAATAATCTACTATTATAGAGCTGACACCCAATCACACAGCTTTGGGAATACTAATTAAGGAGTTTCTCACTAGCATCATATTATTAAACATAAATGTTGTAGAACTATGTTTTAGGAGGTATAACGTCTGTGACACACTGACACGGCTGCAGCCACAAAAGCGAATTCACGACCGCAAATGTCCGGTTTGCCTTTGAAGAAAGTGTGGATCATTTACATAAACTGTGTTAAAATATTTATATTATCACAACTTCTTCTGGATGATGTTCATTAATTATAGGCTTTACAGGCCACATGCATAATTCATACTAATATAATCCATACTAATATTATAAATGCGAAAGTGTGTCTGTCTGCCACGCTTTAACGGTCTATCTTTTAAAACGATTTAGAGGAAATTTGGTACAGATATAGGTTGTATCCCGGACAGGGATGTAGGCTAGGCTTTTTATCCCAGAAAGTTTAAGAGTTTCCGCGGGAATTAAAATAAATATAATTCACGGGTAAGAAGTCGCGGACAAAAAAATACAAGATTTCAATCTTATTTATACCTATTGTTTTTGATATTTTCATCAATTATAAGTTGAAAAGATGAGCCTTGAAAGCGTAGCAGGGTAGACAAACACACTTTCCTATTTTAAATATTACGGTGAATTAATTATTTTCATAATATCAATGAAATCATAATAATCCATCTTCTCTTACTTTGTTGTTAATATGTCTTACCTATCAAAATTTTGTAACCTTTTGAAAACATTTTGGGAAATAAAGCATTTTTTGTATTTCTGTTGTAGAGGATCTCCCAAAAGTCGTAAATAACCACATCTCTTGTTAGTTTTATATTGAATAACAATTTTAAACTATCAACTGAAGTAAAAAAGTGCGTCGAACTTTGATGATGTCACAATTCAGCATTTCATACAAAATCCCATACTAAGCTCGGGTTTTGACGTTTGAAAAAGTTGCTGATTTGACAAGTTATCAAATACCCATTTTAAAAAAAATCTTGTTACAAAAGGGCTGTCTGATTTTACCGACAGACAGTCAGACACACTTTCACAATACCATTAAGTAGTACAGATTGGAATAGATTCATCCGCGCCTTTCATTTGTCGTGTCAAATATATATCTTACATATCAATCATATCATATCGAATTATCGATACTTTATAGTTGAAATAAGTATAAAAAAGTTATTTGGCCATCAAGTTAGTGATTTATTAAATAAAAGACGCGACCTTTTACTTTATAGTGGCATTAAAAGACAGTTAGTTGATGTAATCTTCTTTCATTTATATCTCATAAAAGTTTATCACATACGTCTCTTTATTTATGCTCGTTATTGCTACATTAGTCTAATGGATGTGGACATCTGTTGCCCAGGGTGGAGAGCATTTGCGACAAAATCTAGGGGTACCCAGTTCAAATTCTAAAACTTTTAATTGTTTTAAAAGCTAGATGCCCACGACTTCCTCCGCATCGATTAAGTTTTTTGTATTCCCGCGGGAATTTTCTTTGTAATTGGGAATAAAAATAAAAAGGGAATGTAATTGTCAGGGATATAAAGAAGCGTAAGTCCTTCCTATGATCCAGACATTTTCATATCAAAATGCCACCGCCAACGCTGTAGCACTTTTAACATAATTCCTAGCATGTAGAACTTAGACTTTAGACGTTGCGTACGGTTTGGCAGAACTCCAACTCCCTATTATGTAGATAAGTTGGCTTTACAGGAGCAAATCCGTGCCAAATAACCACTATTAACTAGGTATATGTTTTGGATGTTAAGTTAATTTTTCTTGGCTAATTTTCTCACTCTCTTTAACTTCTCACTCTTTAACTCACTAAGGCCCTGTTTCACAAACCTCAAGTAAATTAACTGACAAATAAATTCGAAATTTTGACAAGGTTCCTATACAACATTCTGTCAAATAATCAAACTTATTCGTCAGTTAAAGTTTACTTGGCGATTGTGAAACAGGCCCTTAATAAAACCTTATGTAGGTACCGGAGTGAGTGATAGTCTAGTTGTTAAAACTAACGGCCCCTGCGACCAGTCCGAGGTTATGTTAATCCTGGATCTTACCTCCCATTATGTCCAACTTTTAGAAATTACATGCGTTTTAAGTAATTATAATATATCACTAAGTTTAAAGGTTATGAATAACATCGCAAAGAAACTTGTAGGTATACATGAGAGATCACCTTAATGTTCTCAAAGCAATGTGAAGTCTGGCATCTCCCAAACCTACTAATATTACAAATGCGAAAGTGTGTTTGTTTGTTAGTTTGTTGGTTTGTCCTTCAATCACGCTACAACAGAGCAAAGGATCGACGAGATTTTTGAATGGATATAGCTTTAGACCTGAAGAGTGCCATAGGCTACTTTTTATCCCGGAAAATCCAAGATTTCCTCCAGGATTAAAAAATAATAATTAAACCACACGGACGAAGTCGCGGGCATCAGCTACTATTTAAATAAGCTATGCCTAAATGATAAACGATTTATTTATTTTACGTAGGACAACTTGTGCCACTTATGACATGTCAAGACTCTACCACTGGTTCGGAAAGCTGATTCAATTGAAAAGAGCCTGCGCGAAATTCAGCAGTTGCCCTTTTCACACTACCATCGCTTCAAGCCGCATTGTTTTAATTTTGTTGGCGTGTTTGTTCCAGAATTATTAACCTTACTAGCTGATGCCCGCGACTACGTCCGCGTGGTTTGAGGTTTCTTGGTTCCCGCGGGAACTCCTTAATTTTCCGGGATAAAAAGTAGCCTACGTCCTTCCCCGGGATACAACCTATCCCTGTACCAAATTTTATCAAAATCAGTTGAACAGATACATTTGTTTGATTCCCGCTGGAACTCTTCAATTTTCCGGGATAAAAAGTAGCCTATGTGTTATTCCAGACTATAATCTATCTCTGTGCCAAATTTCATCCAGATCCGTTCAGTCGTTCTGGCGTGATTGAGTAACAAACATCCATTTGAGGTATTTTGGTTCCCGCGGGAACTCCTTGATTTTCCGGGATAAAAAGTAGCCTATGTGCTATTCCAGACTATAATCTATCCCTGTGCCAAATTTCAGCCAAATCCGTTCAGCCGTTGGCGCGTGATTGAGTAACAAACATCCATACATCCATACATCCATCCAGACATCCATCCAAACTTTCGCATTTATAATATTTATTTGATTTGATTTGATTTTAAGGACGTTAAGGTACGTGACATAAAACTGTAATTTTGAAATAATACTACTTACTTCAACCGATAGGTCTTCTGTACCCACTGTATATTGAAGGGAATATTACTAACAAATACTTTCGGAATTTAATTGTTTATTGGACAGAAGCACGTATGAGGTTAGGGCTACGTTGGTAAAGTGGGAATATTAATTAGGAGAAAAGGTCACGCACGCGCCTGCTTTTAAGTGAGTTAGAATCATGAATTGATGAAAATGACGTAAAAACATGGATAAAATGTGAAATCTCTTTTGGCATATTATGCTGGATACTGTCTGAATATCAAAAGTCTCGTTGGAGTATTTGTGGTCATTATGTAACGTACACTTCTAAAGTAAAATGTATAATTCGTATTTTTTTGGATAATCAGAATTTATTTCCATAATTGAGCCTGAGAGCATTTCAAAGATGAATAGATTTACAAAATAATATTGTGTTCACATTTTCTAAAGTAAATTGTAGGTATAATTCGTATATCTCTTTGGAAAATAAGAATTTATTTACATAATTGAGCCTAAGAGAATTTCAAAGATGAATAGATTTACAAAATAATATTATGTTCATATTTTCTAAAGTAAACTACTGAGGTCGTAATACTATTTATATTGGAAATTACGCAAATTAGTCTCGACGTGGGTAGGTGTAATATTTTTTAAGTGTCTTAAGTACAAAAATAGATTGTAATTAACGAATAAGAACGGTCCCGATGAGAAATGACAACGGTTTTGTTAAGAACACTTAAATACCGCAACCGTATTTCTCTAATTGGCATTCGGTACATCTCTAGTCTCTAATTTGTTTTGACGTAAGTAACTCATTCTAAGACTTATACTCGAATTTTCTCAATTCAACGGAAATTTAATTTTCCGGGATTAATCCCGGAAAATTAAAGAGTTCCCGAGGGAACCAAAAACCTCAAACCACGCAGACGGAGTCGCGGGCTTTCGCTAGTGTAATGATAAAATAAAAATCATTTTCCTTCTTTCTTGTTTCAAGTACGTCACTTAAGTACTTACTTGTATAAAGTTGCATCACATCAATCCAACGCAAGTAAGATAAGAACGAAAAGCGTATTATGCTAACTCGAAGGAGTCATTCGAACGTGACGTGTTACAGTGAAAGGTAGTTTTCGTCGGATGAACACACACCATCGGAATGCAGAAGATGAAAGTGGAATGAAAAAACCATCTCGCAGTTACAATGTCGATACAAATATCGTGTCGGAATGACTTTGTCCGTCTTGTTTTGTAGTTTAAGTTATTAGAGATAATTGGCGTGCGCTAATTTAGATTTATTTTCGTCAAATCTCGCTGGAATAATTATAGTTAATTGCTAAATTTTTTGATGACTGAACCGTGTAACCGTGTTAATCATTGTGGTCTTGTAAGTAGGAGATCTCGGGTTGTAATAACCAATTTATCCATACTTATATTTTAAATGCGAAAGTGTGTCTGTCTGTCTGCTAAACTTTAACGGCACATCTTTTCAACCGATTTTGATGAGATTTGGATTGTACTAACTTACCCCAGGTTTCATCCCGGGGAAAGACTAGACTAGACTAGACTCTTTATCCCGTATAATTTAATATAAAAAATTATTTTTAAACAACCGACTTCAAACTTCCGCGCCAACTTTACAACAACAAGCACACGCTATACAAAGTACTTACTTTATTGTTGTTAACTTAACTTAACTTAGTTCATGAAAACAGTAAGGTACAATTTTTGAACCAAATTGGACTTGTGCTGCCCATTTTGCTTCAATCAATGGTCAAAGTTTTACGGTAATAACTTAACATTAACCGCCTGTCAATCGACATGACCTATGCATTACTTACCTAAAACCGATCTTAAGCACAGATTGACCGATACTAATTGGAGAACGTGTTCTTAGCTAATGTGGCTTTAATATTACGGGCCCATGGAACTTTCTAAGTAATTAGTTGCTTAATTTACGGGGCTTACCCGTTGTACTAGGTGAGTGACGAAAGCGAAACGACGTAACGCGACGGAAACAACTCCATAGAAAATGACAAACGCGACAGCGTAGACCACGTGAAGAGTCAGTTACTGTTTGATACTGTCGCGTCGCGTTGTCGCTTCTTCGTTGACATGGACAAGGCCTCTTACATATTATTTTAAGGCTGTGCAAGATGCACTAGTGTGTTGGTAAGTACGAGAGGTGATCTCCGAAAGGTCAAGCCTCAGCAAGACCTGAAACAATCGTTTTCCTCCCTTCGGGGTAGAAAGCGTTTGTATTTTAACGATATGCATTATATTTTAATGACCGGACTATTCGCATACAACAAAGTCGCGTAATAAAGCTAGCACTGCTACTGATCTTCATAATAAAATCTTTTAAACCTTTCAAGCTTTTACGATGCTGGCCATAAGTGTCAAAAACACGGGCAACGCTTTTGATCGTAAAATTTCTCGTCGCTTGACACTTGACAGTGAAGAGTATATTATGATCACAGAATAGGTAAACCTTGTCCAACGATTTATTTTACTTTTGGCATATGCACGTCTATGAAGTGTAATAATTATTGACAGGCAAACATCGACAAAAAAAATGTAATACTCCATAGACGCATATCGTTTTTTCCAATAGTGAAGCGACGTGCCCTTTTATCCGATATTTCGTAACTCGTATACTCATCTAGTAATTACAAGTACGACTTTCTTTTTCAAAATAGTCACGGAGCTTCAACGCTAGCTTTTTTGGTAGTCTTTTATGCACCATACATCTTTAGGGATGGATGGTTTCTATGACCTGACGGATTCATGTACATTTACTGTACTGTTGTGTATGAATGATTTATTTTAATACATACTTTAATTTACTTTTATTTGAAAGCTTGGGTTTGTTTATAAAGAAATAAAAAATGCTGAGCAAAGGTAAATATCAATGTGTCAAATCGATTAAAACTTCTTCATAAAGAAAGTCGATTGTTCTTAAAAATCGAATCAGTAACGCGTTAGAACATCATTGACAACATCTGCCAAAAGTAAATTAAATAATTGGACAGAGATTAGGTATGATCAATAAAAGCTAAGGGAGAAAATAATTTAGAAAGGATGCTGGAGACTGCAAATAAAAGAAGAAGTTAAAATTATCATTTTTGTCTCATTAACTTTCATTTTATATGATTAAGATTGCTTATCAAATAAGGCTAAATATAAACAACTTTTATAGTCATCTCGTAGTTAGTTACTAGATGATAGCCGGCTACTTTGCTCACGTAGGTTTTATTTTTTTATTCACCGAGGGAACCTCTTGATTTTCTTCGATATAGAATAGAATAGAATAAAATAGAACTTTATATTTTAAACAGACATAACATCCATAAAAATGCAACTCAAAATACAATAAATACTTAATGATAGAATTAGGTACAGCTTAAATGTTAGTAAAAAAATTGGTATATAAAGTGGTCCATGACGTCTCTTCTCCAAATCTTTATCTATATATTATTAGTCAACTAACCGACTTACTATATCTATGTCGATAGAACTACTTATGTGAAAATGATTCAAACACAACCTAACAAACTTATACGCTTTTTAACCGACTTCAAAAAAAGGAGGAGGTTCTCATATTATATTCGACTGTATTTTTTTTTTAAATGTTTGTTACCTCAGAACTTTTGACTGGGTGGACCGATTTGAATGATTCTTTTTTTATTCAAAAGGGCATACTTCTCAAGTGGTCCCATATAAATTTTATCGAAATCGGTCGAGCGGTTTTTAAAATATCAACAATAAAATAAGTACTTTGTATAGCGTGTGCTTTTTGTTGTGAAGTTGGCGCGGGAGTTTGAACTTTGAAGTCGGTTGTTTATACATTACAAATTTAAAAAAACCCCCGACTAGAAAAAAGCTGATGACCATCAGACGGATGAACAGATTTTCATGAAACATGGCTAAGAACACTCGGGATCAAATTATCTATGACACAAAAAATACTAAACGAAAATCGGTTCATCCGTTTGGGAGCTACGATACCTCAGACAGATACACAGATACACAGATACACAGATACACAGATACACAGATACACAGACAGACACGTTAAACTTATAACACCCCTCTCTTTTTGCGTCGGGGGTTAAAAAATATTTTTTTATATTAAATTATGTATTTATAATTAGTTTCTTTTTCACTCTAAACGATACGATGGGTCTAGATACTGATTATTTTGAATGTAGTTCCTCTCATTTAAGGGCGAAAACACACTATGTATAGGACAGGACAAAACGTCCGAATCAAAATTCCTATTTATAAGAAGATGCGTACGCATCAATTCTCGTTTCCGATACAAAGGCATCTTCAAACAAAATAGACATTTAGACACAATTTATTCAAAACAGACAATAGACAAAATTAAATCGATGATGATAGATGTGATTCAGGCCTACAGTGTTGTCTCGGAAATACGTTTCGCCCTGTCGCGCAGATCTGTTCTGCTCCATGAAAAAATGCGCACATGGACTATTTGTCTACCATACGAGCGAAGTACCATAAGAGCGAAGCTGGGGCGGGCCACCCAGCACGTTTGAAAAATAACCTTATTACAATTTACAACACGCTTTGACCCGAAACCCTCCCGAAATTGTTCACATAAAACGCAAAATAGACACAACTTTAATAGTCTTTTAAACCACTATGCCGAAGTCCCATAAAAGCTCCTTCCTTATTATAATTATCAGATTTTATACTCTATTTGCGATGTGATAAGGTTTACTTTTCCTTACTTGATGTTTGTATGATTTTAAGATACTCATGTAACATAGCTGTAAATTAGTTTTAGGGCAACATTGTCAGAGTGTGATACGAAGACGTTAAACATCTACAAGATAATATAATGTCGGTATATTTTAGCACGATTAATAAACTGATTTGTCTTTGTATGCATATTCTGAAATTGTTGCATTAGTTTTAGGACAACATATTTGTCAGTGTGTAAAACAAAGATGTTTATCATGATGTTTTGTATTGTGTCACCATACACTAGCTCTGCATTCAACTCGCGCGCGAATTGTACAACTAAATAACATAATGTATAGATCGGTATATTGTATTGTATTGTATTAATAACGAATTAATCTTTGTATGCCTATTCCGAAAATGTTGTATCAATCATTGCTACAATTTAAATTGTCATTGGTATCTCGGTAGACGCTGTTGTGGCATCCGCCTGGTCCAATGCTACAACCCTAAGACGCTGTTCCAGGGGCCCATCAGCTGGATTCGAGCCTCTTAGACCATTGGCTCAGGGCCAAATGCGGACAGAACTGTTCCGGCTTAACTTAGATAACTAAAGTATTTATAGATTTAAACTTATGCTATACTTACAGAGTCCAAGGTGACCACGGCTCCTCGATAAGGAAGGATGTAGGTTAAAGGGTAGGAAAGGTCAGGAATGAGAAGGTACTTGCTGTTCGGCCGTAGATTCTTGCTTCAAGACGGCACTAACACACAACACACACAGCACAGCACTCAAAGTTCGTCCAAAAGCTGCTTAGGTTAACTATTTACGGAATTATACACAGTTTGCAGCCGGCAGGTGTCAACGTGGCCACACAACTATCAATGCCACTCAGTACCGCAAGTAAGTCTTTATTTAGTACCGAAATAACTAGAAGCTAATTTCTCGCGGGAACCTTAAGCTATAGCGAGGTTCTAACAATACGGATTACAAAGAAAAGCTTATTTTTACAATCAACAATTCGAGGCGCGGCCGCTAGCAAAAACCAATCTGAACTCTGTCGAACTGTCAAACCAAAGGGTTTTATCAAAAAGCGCGGCAAGCTAGCTACGTTCACAAAGTATTCATCTGTCACAGCGACCACAGACAACTAATACATAGGTGGCGCGAACAATCCCCCGCCCGTGGACGCAAGGATTTACGTCCACTCACTAACAGATGGGGAGACGTGACAAGGTGCAAACGGGGTGAAGACATCCTGGACGGACTGGTACTGTATTCCAAGGACCGTCAACAAATTAGGATTTTCAAGGTTTTCAAAAATATGAGGGTCCTGCTGATCCTCTCCCGGGAGATCCTTCAAAACGTGAGGGGAGTTGGATAGCCACTTTCGCAATTCATAACCTCCGGACTTCAGTATTGCAATCAATTCGTCACGCAGGGTCAAAGCTTCTTCAACACTAGAAGCTCCTGTGCAGATGTCGTCCATATAGACTGACGATTCCAAGGTGGCTGATGCACGAGGATAATTCAGCCGCTCGCGGTTAGCCAATTCCAACAAAGTCCTAATAGCAATATAGGGGCTTGACCGGAGTCCATAGGTCGTTGTGTTCAATTCAAAGACCCGTATCGGCTCATTAGGACTCTCGCGCCACAAAATCAGCTGATACCTCCGATCATCGCGATGCACCACCGACTGTCTGAACATCATCTTGATGTCAGCAACAAAGACAATTTGGTGACGGCGGAAATGCGTGAGGATGTCGGAGATATCCTTGATCAACTTAGGGCCAGCGTGCAGACACTGGTTCAAAGTCACCCCGTTAGACGTAGCCGCGGAGCCGTCAAATACCACTCGAATCTTACCCCCAGGGGTCTTCAAGACAGCATGGTGGGGTAGGAAGTAGTGCTCGTGCGAACGCCAATCAAAATTGGATGGTGACATGTGTCCAAGGTCTTCGTACTCGCGCATAAATTCAATATACTTGGTGCGGAAGGTAGGGTCGCGCCGCATGCGCCGTTCCATAGACAAGAGCCTTTTCTCAGCTAAGGCCCGTGAATGACCAAGAGGGGGGCGAGAGGCGAGGAAGGGCAAGCGAGTTACGAAGCGCCCGTCAGTACGGCGGCCTGTGTTATTTTGATAGAACAACTCGCATTCAAGGTCAAGAGGATTAACCGGTGCAGCGTGTGGCGGCTCCTCGACTTCCCAAAAACGCTGGACTACATCCGACAACGTTAAGCCGGCTGCCTGCAATTGGTCTAGCACCGGTGGGTCTGAAGACCACAAAACGGGTCCAAGAAAGCTATGACCAAATATAGTGGAGATGGCGCAAAGTCCATCTTTCTGCAGGACCCTAATTCCTCCTGACAAGATCAGGCCTAGGACATCAGAACCCAACAAAAGATCCATGGGACCAGGTTCAGTCCAGTCAGGGTCGGCAGGGGTCAGACCTGCCGTACAGGAAACCGCAACATCAGCGATTCTTTCCTGTGGTAGAGGACCCAAGATATCGTCAAGGACTGACACCTTGACCAAGACGCGGAGATCGCCCTCAATTGGGCCAAACATCAACTCCGCTTCACCCTTAGGAGTCGAGGGCTCGGCACCACCGATACCTATCATCCGAACCGCATGAGGACTCCAAGGGAGCCCTAGCTTACCCACCAAATAAGAAGAAGCAATACAGCGCTGTGAACCCGAATCCAAGAGGGCACGAACTATCAAACATTCACCTTTCGGGTTGTACACCTTCACTGAGACAGTCGGCAAAAGAACGGTCTGACAGACGGACTGCTGAAGATTAAGATTCTCAGGAGATGTGGCTGTGGTGGGGGCTAGGGCGGCGACTACCTAGCATTGGTTACCTTCATCAAACCGGTCCTCGAACCGGGGAATCTCGAATCGAGATTCATGCGGAACCTCCAGAGGCGGAGGAGACGGACCTCCATTTGGGTAAATCCACGCGCCATCCCGCGGCGGAAGCACAGGCCTAGTCAAGCGGGCAGAGGCCGGCACACCGTAGTGAGGTTGGCGACCCATACGAGGTGGGCGGCGCTCTAGTCGCGGCCACTCGTGAAGCGGGGGTGAGTAGCGAGTAGGGCGGCCCGTCGCCGTGGCGGCAGCAAATCCCGCATCAAATTGGCGCAGGGGGGTCGAAATCCCCCCGCGGGGGGGTGAAGCCCCCCCGGGTGGGGGCGAAGTCCGGACACACCGGGGCACCTGACACGGTGCAGGAGAGCGACGCAGACTAGCAGGGGAGCGATTAACATAAACACCCCCGCCCGTGCGGGGGGTGCTCTCCCCCACCTGGCGGCCAACGCCATTTTGGTTGGCACACAAGATCGCCAGGTGGTTGCCCTTACAAATAGGGCATGGCTGCTGATGTGGGCAGTCTCGCTGCAGGTGAGCTTCCAGGCAACTATAGCACCAGTGGCGGTCCCTGGCGATGCCCCTCCGGTGGTTAATCGCCTTGTCCAGGAACTGGGGACAAGAAGGTACCCTGTGGCCCGGACGCTTGCAATATTTACAGGGGGTGGCCTCAGTGGCAGCAAGCCCCCTGTAGACTGGCATTGGCCTTCGGTCAGAAGCCCCCTTACCAGAGCCGCCAATCTGACCCCTTCCCTTCCTCGGCTGGGCAGGTGGCTCTGAGGTCCTTGAAGGACCAGCAACGCCAGAGTTGTCAGCCTGCCGGCACTCCTCCTCGAGGAACTTTAGCAGATCTGAAAAGGGGGGCAGATAGCTGGCACCGTCCCCACCATACCTCTGTTCAAACCGCAATTTTAATTCGGGAGGTAGGCGGGACAACACTATATGCAGCAACAGAAAAGACCACTGGTCCACCGGGAGCTCTAGTCGCCTAAGTGCATTACATGCTACAATCAACGGGTTTAACAAAGATTCCCTCAAACGAGCAACCCCTGAGACACGTGGCAGAGACAAAATTTGCGCCACGTGCGTGTCCGCTAATCGGCGCACGTTGGCATACCGCCGGGTGAGTAGTTCCCGGGCGGTAGTATAGCTCTCCTCGGAGAGGTCCAGGTGGCAGACCACACTCAGAGCCTCTCCCTGCAAGGAGGACAGTAGGTAGCTCAGTTTCTGGCAGGGAGACAGATCCTTCCTAGCATGCACCAGACTATCAAAGAGGCCGAGGAAACCTAACCACTCACTCAAATTGCCAGAAAATTTAGGTAGGTCTATAGTGGGTAACCTACCTAGTAGCGCAGGTTGAGTCGGAGGTCTCAAAGGAGACTCGAGAAGAGAGCTTAGTCTCGCCTCCTTCTTAAGCTTAGAGCTTTCCTCCACAAGGCCGTCCGTTAGTTCAAAGAACTGCTCATAGTCTCGCTGAGCGGACTGGAGCAGTTCCTCGGGCGGTTCCAAAACCACTAGGTCCCTAAGCGCTTCCTCGACAATTGCCTGTCTGGTCGGCACCTGTTCACATCGCTTGAGCAGTGCGGATGCTCTGTCCTCACGGCCTATCAAGGTACGAGCTGTAGCCGCCCATCGGAGTTCAGCTTGTATCGAGCCAACGAGCCTTTTATGAGCTGACATCTTGTACGCAATAGGTATTGCAATTTGCAATTAAATAAATTACTTTATGATTCACACTTACAATTTAGGCTGGATTGAGGTGGCAACCCTAACTAACAATTAGCCAGCTGTGTGAATTCACAACAAAACAACAACAGTATAACAACACACAAAACAGCAACAAACAACCAACAAATAACAATGTTCAAATTCTATTGTAAACAATGAATTTATATGTTAGGTTGTTACACTGTTGATTGCTACAATAATCAAAGTAAAGAATTAAAAATAAACAAGAATAAGAACTACAATTAAAAGCAAGTTAAACTTACATAAATGAAAATTATCAAATTATCAGGGGTTAACCTTCAAATACAGACAGACATACATGTAAAAACAAAAAACAAGTTATGTGTATAGTTAACCCGAGACAAACAACAATAATATGTAATTATAGTAATTGTAGTATAATCTTAAGCATAAGTTAGAAGTTACAAATTCAAGTTTTTAAACAATTGCAAAGACAGGCAAAGACAGGTGAGCAACTATATATGTGACTGAAAACACTGTGTAATCAATGATTACCGTTCAATAATTAAAAACAAGTTTTTAATTTGCAACTAGTAGGGGACAAAACCAAAGGTAGTGGTTAAATTTACAAATCCAATTAATAATAAGCAATTAATTCAAGACAACAAATTCATATACAGTCACAATCGCAATGCAGACAAGCAATATCAAACCTTGTAATTAGCAATATCAACATATAAAGGGTTAAATAATATATACATAATACCCTTTATTACAAGTTATTATCTATACACAAATTCAGCAATCACAAAGCAGTCAATTAAAGTGTTGAACAGCTGTTGGCCAATTAATTTAGAAGTTTGCCAACAAATCAATAAGCTGCTAACAAGCTAGTATGTATTTAACAAACTAATTACAGTTTGCAACCTTTTCTCAATCTCAACTACAAACTTTCAATTTATAGATAAATAAGTACTTTCATAAACAAAGCAGTTATTTAATTAAACAGACACCAAGTACAAGCTTTGACACCACAAAAGTATAGTTTGTGCGGCAAGAATCAAACCTAATGTACAAAATTCTCTTATGCCGCTTCAATACATTTAACGCAGCAAGTAGGAACTATAGCTATGTAATCCAAAGTAAAAGTTAAGCTTGTTTTAATTTACCTAGCTATATCCCACAATAAATGCCCCACTAGCTTACACTATTAACCAGTACAGACCTGTCCGCAGCGTTTAGTACAACCACGCTCTGCTACCAAATGTTGTGGCATCCGCCTGGTCCAATGCTACAACCCTAAGACGCTGTTCCAGGGGCCCATCAGCTGGATTCGAGCCTCTTAGACCATTGGCTCAGGGCCAAATGCGGACAGAACTGTTCCGGCTTAACTTAGATAACTAAAGTATTTATAGATTTAAACTTATGCTATACTTACAGAGTCCAAGGTGACCACGGCTCCTCGATAAGGAAGGATGTAGGTTAAAGGGTAGGAAAGGTCAGGAATGAGAAGGTACTTGCTGTTCGGCCGTAGATTCTTGCTTCAAGACGGCACTAACACACAACACACACAGCACAGCACTCAAAGTTCGTCCAAAAGCTGCTTAGGTTAACTATTTACGGAATTATACACAGTTTGCAGCCGGCAGGTGTCAACGTGGCCACACAACAGCTATCAATGCCACTCAGTACCGCAAGTAAGTCTTTATTTAGTACCGAAATAACTAGAAGCTAATTTCTCGCGGGAACCTTAAGCTATAGCGAGGTTCTAACAATACGGATTACAAAGAAAAGCTTATTTTTACAATCAACAATTCGAGGCGCGGCCGCTAGCAAAAACCAATCTGAACTCTGTCGAACTGTCAAACCAAAGGGTTTTATCAAAAAGCGCGGCAAGCTAGCTACGTTCACAAAGTATTCATCTGTCACAGCGACCACAGACAACTAATACATAGGTGGCGCGAACAGACGCTATATTGGTATTATTACACAGGCCGCTATATGAATTCTTTTCCTTCTTCGTTACTCAATTGACAAAGCAGTCGGTCACTAAAGCGGTCATGCACAGACCAGTATATAAAAGATCGTAGCGGTCATCACGAAGTGACTCACGAGCCGAACCCGGTGGTAGAATCACTGTTCCGTGAGTTAAAACATGACGTAACAAGAGACACCTGTATGTCCTAGATGGAATAAATAAATTGAGTATTGAGCATCCGCCACTTCTCTCTGCTGACACTAGCCTGGCACACTCGTGCAATAGACAACCGCTCACAGCTGACTTAACTTGGTCAGTCCACAACGTTGGCGACCTTCCGCGACCTCTGGTAACGGTATGTGATGGCACCAAAATTATCCCAATCATTTTTACTTTCTTTCATAAAAGTTAGTTAGTTCTTTCGTTTAAAGAAATTGCTTAGGGGTGGATTACTCTGCGCCCCGAAACACGATACTTCATTACTTTGTTGCCACGTAACGTCTGTTCCAAAAGAGATGGGCTATTTTTCATAAACGTCTGATGACGTCATCTGCAACTTGACCAATAATGATGGGAATATGTACAACTACTGTCGGCTTTCAATACTCCCATCACTATATGTGGTGTATTATAAGATTGAGTGATCAGACGTTACAGGAGTTGAAAAATTTGCTCATCTCTATTGGAACAGATTATAAGTTGTTTATTGTTGCATGTAAGAAGCCTCAATCTGGGGCGCTAATGGGAAAATATTATAGCAGTCTGCGAGCTACTAATAAAGCCAAGCCCATTTGAAATGTATTGGAAAGTTTATTTACAACATGGAACCGGTTACCATCGGTCCTTTACAACCGCACGGAAGAAGGCCATGTGCCGTCAAGATTTTCCTGTTATGAACCACGTTAAAAACCGCCATACTGCCAAATTTTTTTGACGACCTCCGTGGCGCAGTGTGTAGCGCTGTTGCCTTAACGTGCGGAGGTCCCGGGTTCGATCCCCGGCAGGGTCAATTTGGGAATTTATAATTTCTGAATTTTCCCTGGTCTGGCCTGGTGGGAGGCTTCGGCCGTGGCTAGTTACCACCCTACCGGCAAAGACGTGCCGCCAAGCGATTGAGCGTTCCGGTACGATGCCGTGTAGAAACCGAATAGGGGTATGCACTGAGAAAAATGGATTGAAGTCGACGTAATAAAATATTATGCAAACATTGTAAAATACTCTTCTTACCACTAATAAAACAGTGCGCAATACTTTAAATAGTGACACGAATGTATAATTATTCTGCAGGGCATTATACTTCATTGTGCAGGAAACCTCATCAAAATTATGTTCAAATGCCTTATCTTTTATCGAGCAAGAACTATATGCATAATAAAATTATGGATTAAGTATTATAATTTACAGTGGTCAAAGCACAAAAAAATAGTGACGTCTTAAATGCATCATGTAATATAGTTTTTTGCATAGAAAATTACGGTTCAAAGAGTTGTACCATAGCATTCGATGCAATGCATTATTATATTTCAAACTACGCAGCTAATTTTAAAGTGCCATTCCTGATTATTTGCACAATAAGTACATCAATCCTGAGGAACAATAAAATTCAGTGCGTATAGATATTATTTCACGATAAAGAATCGTGCCAGGTTGAAAAAATATTGCTCAGCACAAAAAAGTTTGAAAATTCATTGAAAAGTATGGTGCCTATGTACTTAAACATTACGTGCATTTTAAAAATTCAATAAAAAATATGTTGCGTATGCACATAAACATAACGTGAATGCAGCGAACCGGTGCGGGCGGCGGGGGTCCCGGGACGGGGAGGGTAGGTGAGACGCCCGCGGGGGGTAGTCTGTCACATCAAAATCAAACAAATCAAAATCATTAAATCATATCACACCATTCTGTGACCTCCGTGACGTGGGTAAGGGTGTGATGCCGTGTTGTTCATTGTGTAATTAATTATAATACCTATTTTGTGTGAAAAATTGATCAGGGAGAACTACTGAGAAAATGGGGCTTTAGTGACGATGTAATAGAACATTTTGCCAGTAAGTACCTAGTTACCTATTTTTTTGTTTCGTCAGACGCCTTGGTGGTCACTGGTCAGTGTTGAAAAAAAAACCAGAAGTACTTAGGTTCTATAGATAGGTATAGATCGCGCCAAACTTCTAGTCCGACCTGAAGTTTCAGCAGCTCGTTGCGCCGCAACGAGCTCTACCGGTTTCTACACACGGGTGAAAGCGGGTAGCGGCGGCTGCGCATAAATCAAACAACTTCAGGTCGGAGTAGAAGTTTGGCGCGATTACTGTCTGCTTATACACAGTAAATAACGCAAGTGATCTCATTTAATTATACAGGGTTATTTGTAATTCATAAAAAACTTCTTATAGGCAGATCCTAGGCATCACCAGCCAACAACTTTTGTTCTATGACTTTTTTACGTAACTCAATAAAAATACCTTAAAAAATTTATTATATTGGGTTGGTTACCTATCCTTTTTAGGGTTCCGTAGCCAAATTTGGCAAAAACGGAACCCTTATAGATTCGTCATGTCTGTCTGTCTGTCCGTCCGTATGTCACAGCCACTTTTTTCCGAAACTATAAGAGCTATACTGTTGAAACTTGGTAAGTAGATGTATTCTGTAAACCGCATTAAGATTTTCTTACAAAAATAGAAAAAAAACAATAAATTTTGGGGTTCCCCATACTTAGAACTGAAACTCAAAAATTTTTTTTTCATCTAACCCATAGGTGTGGGGTATCTATGGATAGGTCTTCAAAAATGGTATTGAGGTTTGTAATATCATTTTTTTCTAAACTGAATAGTTTGCGCGAGAGACACTTCCAAAGTGGTAAAATGTGTGTCCCCCCCCCCGTAACTTCTAAAATAAGAGAATGATAAAACTAAAAAAAATATATGTTGTACAGTACCATGCAAACTACCACCGAAAATTGGTTTGAACGAGATCAAGTAAGTAGTTTTTTTTTAATACGTCATTAATCGTAAATCGCAATTTACCTTTCATTCAATCAACTCAAATATTTAAAAAAAACATTTAATTTAAAACTTACTACAGGTTTGTACGGAACCCTCGGTGCGCGAGTCCGACTCGCACTTGGCCGGTTTTTATTATTATGATGATAAAAATGATATGATATATGATATGAGGTTGGGCTTTAGTACGTTGCGAATTTTAGTAGTTTCCGAGATATTATTTTTTTTAAATTTTGAGGTTAGGTTTTACTTTTATACGTTTTAATTAATTATACCTACTTTAAAGTACCTTACCTTTTGTTTTAGGTACCCAGTGGAAAAGGTTAATTTCTTATTTAGAATGGGCTACGCCAGAAGACTCGCTTCGTCGCCCCTGTATGAATTTCATGAAATCAATGAATTCAGGACCTCCTACGCGAGCTTCTGGCTTCGCGCTTAAAAAAACACTCTAGGGGCAGGGCAGACAAGACTGCGTGGAGTTGGGGAGCGGTTCGTAGATTTTTTAAACTCGGCATTTGTATAGATTTAAATACTTAAGTACTTTTGTGTGTTAAGTCACTGTTTAGTCATCAAAAAAATTAAGACTTATGCCCGAATGCACTAAACTTAGGAAACACCTAAACCCTTGCCTAAACCATTTAGGAAGCTCCTATCAAAAAATTGTTTTGCACTTAACTAAAAATATTCTTAAATGCGTTAAGAATTTAAGAATTTCTTTACTTTAGTGCACAGCTATTTTTTGCTAGGAGCTTCTTAAATTGTTCAGGCAAGGGTTTAGGTGTTTCCTAAGTCTAGTGCATTCGGGCATGAAAGTTTTAAAGTACATTGTTAATAGTTTTTTTTTGTAAGAAAAGTTTAAGAGAAGTTTAATTTGATTTTTTCGAAGTTATAGAGTAAAATTTTCAATTATAAGTAAAAAATTAGCATATTTTTTTATTTAAATCTAATGTTGTTTTCATTAAAGAAACGTGCTGATAGTTCCTTGTAACTTTTAAGTTTTTTTTTTTGTTTTTAAGATATAATTTAGTTTAAAATTGTATTTTAAACTGAGTAACTTAAAATACTTTGCTCAAATGTCCGGGTTTTAAGCTCCGGAATCCGGGATTTTCACGTTTTTTGTCCTATATAGTTGACTGATTTTTGAGATGGCAACCCTTAGTGCAGACTGGAGACCTTGGCATTTAGCATTGTTTTTAACCCCCGACACAAAAAGAGAGGGGTGTTATAAGTTTAACGTGTCTGTCTGTGTATCTGTGTATCTGTGTATCTGTGTATCTGTGTATCTGTCTGTGGTATCGTAGCTCCCAAACGGATGAACCGATTTTCGTTTAAAATTTTTTGTGTCATAGATAATTTTATCCCGAGTGTTCTTAGCCATGTTTCATGAAAATCTGTTCATCCGTCTGAAGGTCATCAGCTTTTTTCTAGTCGGGGGTTTTTTAAATTTGTAATTTATATATTATGTTCTAAATTGACTGTTTATCTTTTTAAAAGTTTCCCATGTGTGTTAATATTATTTTAATCTAGGCTAGGATTAACTATTCTTTGCATAATTTAATATTTATGGAAAATAAATGTTTGTATAATTTTAAGTTTTTTTTAAAATTACATACCCTACACTCTGTGTGTGATTAATTACTACCTATATGAATTTCAGCACATTTTTTCTGCACTGTAAATGTAAGTACTTATTTATCAGTATTAGTGACAAATATTTGCACGGTGTTTCCAAACGATGAAATTATAACTATAATCAGGTTAGTGTTTGGACAGGTATCTTCAGTCAAAATTGATAGGCCAAACAAGAAATCGGACGTTTTTTTACTCTTCCCATACAAATCGTTTACTAGTATTTTTAGGTAGAGTAAAAAAATTACCAAATTTTTTTGGTTTCTCCTATCTATCCTACTTATCCTGCCTGACTCAAAATACCTCTCCAAACACTTAATTTTATTATAAGTACCCCTGTACTGTAAGGGACAGCTTTCCGAAAACTTTAACAATGTTAGTAGCATACCATCATCCTGAACAACTTACAGCAATAATTTTTGTCGGAAAAAAAATTCCACTCTCCATACAAATTGTACGAATCAGGTGCCAAATTTTATGGAGAGCAGAATTTTTTTTTTCGCACAAAAAATTCTTGCTGTACGTTGTTTAGGATGATGGTCTAAAGACATTGTTAAAGTTTTCTGAAAATTGTCCCAAAACAACCTGTATCATTTATTTCATCGTCCGGAAACACCGTGTAGAGATTTAGTGCTAATCCTGAAAAATATCAATGCCATTACGATATTAAATAGTGCGGAAAAAATGCTAGGGCACGTAAAAGGATCATGCCCAGCTAAAAAAGCACTATTAAATTTAGTGCAGTCGCATAAAAAGATATGCTTCCAGCAGCAAATAATAACATGGGCAGAAACGATATATTATAGGGCACGATCTGGTACACACGAAAAAGTAATATGCAAACGCACATAAAAATATGCTTCCAGCAGTCAAATAATATCATGGGCAGGCACGATATATTATAGGGCACGACCTGGTATGCACCAACAAGTTAAATGCAAAAGCACATAATAGTATAATGAATGCATCATAATATAAAATGCCGTCAATTAGGTATTTTAAACAGTGCACTATATATTTTCTTTCATTAGGGTTATACATTATGATGTCTTGACCTATATCTTATAGTGCGAGCTGCAAATAATGTTGTGACGTCACTAAATTGTGGCGGAACCATCATTTTATGTGCACCCCCGGCAGAATAACTTTACATACTGGCACGATTGTTGAAAAAAGTGTTCATGCACAATAGTTTATACTGCCCCATTTTTCTCAGTGTGGGTTTAATATAACTGCCATGCCCCTAACAGGTTAGCCCGCTACCATCTTAGACTGCATCATCACTTACCATCAGGTGAGATCGCAGTCAAGGGCTAACTTGTAGTGGATAAAAAAAAAAAAAAACCATCCACCGCATCTCCCGGCCCAAAAATATCCGATCTTATTGCATAATATACTAGAATTTGATGATGCCCGCGACTTCGTTTAATTTTTTTTAATTCCCGGGGGAACTCCTTATGTTTCCAGGAATAAAAAGTTACCTTAGTCCTTCCCCGGGATGAAACCTACGCCTATATCGAATTTCATCAAAATCGGTTGAACAGATCAGTCGTTCGATGAATCGGTCGGGCCGTTATAGCGTAGCAGACAGACACACTTTCGCATTAATAATATTAGTATGGATATTATTAAGAAGAAGAAGAGTGCAATCAGCAAATTTAAACTCTATTTTATGTACAAATAAAGCTTTTGTGTAAAAAGCAGCCCCTTCGTCTCGACATCACTAATCCGTGTAGGCGTCAGAATACCTTAGTTTGAGAAGACTAAGGCTTATTCATCATATTCTACGTGGCTAGCATTTAATATATTATTGTACTAGATGATACCCGCGACTTCGTCCACGTGTACTAAGTTTTTCGATTCTTGCGGGAACTCCTTAGTTTTCCGGCATAAAAAGTAACTTATGTCCTTCTCCGGGATACCAACCCCTGTACCAAATCTGTTGAACAGATGGGCCGCGAAAGCGTAGCAGACAGACAGACACACTTTCGCATTTACAATATTAGTATGGATATAAATTGTACTTACCTATAATAGATAATGCTGATGTTGATAACCCGTTGTCCTATACGAAAGCGAAAAACGTGACGACGCGACTCGATACGACACAACGCGACAGTGTCAAACAGTAGCTGACATAGAGGTAATATGTTATATATTATCTCTATGGTAGCTGACCTTTCGCGTGGCCTACTCGTACGTTGTCGAGACAAGTTTGTTATTTTCTATGGCTTAGTATAGCATCGCGTCGCTTCTGTCGCTCACCTAAGACAACGGGTCAAGGTTGTTTGTTACCCACAGGAACTCTTTAATTTCCCGGATAAAATGTAGCCTTTCAGGGTCTAAGCTATCTTCCAGAACATTCGGTTCAGTCTGTAGCGTGTAGGAGTATCATCATCATCATCACTAGAGACTATTAACGTCCCACTGCTGGGCACAGGCCTCCACTCTCATAGGAGAGCGGCAATTAGAGCTTGGACCCACCACGCTGCTCCAATGCGGGTTGGCGGGCTTTAACGACTATTATCATGTTAGTGATAATAACCGGGACCGAGGGCTTAACGTGCTCTCCGAGGCACGGGGGTGAAACACCGCCAACTTCCAACTCCGGGCTGTCACTGAGAATTTCTTAACTGAAAAACCCAATACTTACCTAACTTTTATGCCCGACCGGGAATCGAACCCAGGACCTCGTGATCCGCAGTCGACTATGCTAACCACTAGACCAACGAGGTCAGTAGTAGTGTAGGAGTATAAAACATATATATACTAACTATATATTTAGGTAGTAGTCGTGGGTATGCATAGCCGCTTGAAAAAAAAGACTAAAATTAGATCAAAACCCATTAGCTTTTGAACTGACCGGGTTTCGCTAAAATATCTAAAAAATGACCCCAATGGAACGATCGGGCAACGGCGATAAAATACATGGGTAACAAAAAAATATCTCATAATAATGCATGCACATGTAAAAGCGATATTTTATACGAACAAAATATTTTATTCTTCTTTGTCCGAATATTTTGTATTTTATTTCTTATTTGTGGCTTCGGGTAGCATTTTTTCACAAAAGCTTTGAAAATATTATATTATAGCACAAAAACAATAAATATAAGTACCTACCTACATATACATATAATATATGAGAAACAAAGTGCTTCTATGAAACAAAGGGTACATGACACCGACATACCTGTATTTATACAGCTTTATTAAAACTAAGTACGTGATTAAAGTACGAGTACATATACTATGTAGGCTAGGTACCATTTTATGAGACTTGACACGAGAAATGATTTTCTTTACAGCCGTTTTCATCTCCACAATGGTTTACGCATAGTACAATTTAATAAGAAACACCCCGATTTTTAGGGTTCCGTATCTCAAGAGGAAAAAAGGAACCCATAGTTATAGGATCACTTCGTTGTCCGTCTGTATGTATATTTGTTAATCACCTTTTTCTCGGAAACGCGTGGAGGCAACGAACTGAAATTACTATCAATATAATTACATAAGACTACGGTCCCTTGGAACCATAGGTTTAGAATGAGCGTAGCGAATAAATTCTAAGTCTATGCTTGGAACTGTATAAAATTCTAACATCAAAAGATATGCCGTTTATGCCGCATATTTTGACACTCACCTATAAATCGAAACCTATAGGGGTACTTCCCGTTAACCTAGAATCATGAAAATTGGTAAGAAGCATCAAGCAAGGCCTCACAGCACAATAGTAAAGGAACAAATCCGAAAATCGTTAATTCGGGTTCCGTATTAATAGGATTTTAAATTGTTTGTTAGGCGCTCCTAGTTTAACGCCATATTGTGTAAGTCTATTTTACAGCTGATAACGTGTTGATATGACATCTTTCTTGTTTTTTAACCGACTTCCAAAAAAGGAGGAGGTTCTCAATTCGGCGCGTACGTTTTTTTTTTTTTTAGTGTATGTTACCGCATATCTACAAACCTATTTGAAAAATTTTTTTTCAGTGGTTAGAGGAAGCTCGCGAGATGGTCCCATAAAAAATTCTGACTCCAAATCCTCAATCCTGATGCTGCAGGTATACCTACGACTCAAAACTAGGGAGTTACGAAGTTTTGATGGTAAATTCGTATAGTAGGTATCAAGTCACGTGTATACGATTCAACTCTGAGTCCTTGCTCCTCAACCCTGATGCTGCAGGGTACAGAACTCCTTAAAAATAGTGATTAAGGATTTTTTATGGTGAATTCATATTGTAGGCGTCAAGCAACGACTTCATACTTATACCCAAGTCCCAACTCCTCAACTCTGATGCTGCAGGGTACTGCACTCCTAAGCCGTGGGGATTAAGAGTGGGTACTAAAAAGTTAAAAATACAAATTCTTTCCAAAAAACCGACTTCCAAAGCCACTGTGAAGTAAAACATAATTTTGATTTCTACACACTATTTTGGAGTCGGGCGAGTATAATAAAGATAAGCAAAGTTGACGCGTCAGGCTCGCCCGACTTCAAAATAGTGTGTAGAAAACAAAATTATTTTTTACTTTACAGTGGCTTTTTACTAAAATATTTGTGTGGTGGTACGGAACCCTTTGTGCGCGAGTCTTACTCGCACTTGACCGGGTTTTTTACTCTTATCTCATGAGTTTTCTCTGGATTATTCGAATGCTAGCTACTCTGGTTATGTGATATAATATTAATTTCTGCACAAGCTCTAGCCAGTAAAATTACATTTGTAACGCCGTATTCGAACGAATCAATTCAATTTATCGCCAGCCCGGTCGATTCGCCCGGTCAAGTTAATAGGGACTGACATAAAGGCCAACAACCTATCATCGGCGAAAATAAATTAACTCCTATAATTTTCATGTCAACGGCTATTGAAAATGGCACCTTTAGGGCCCTATAATAATTTTGCCGTATAACGCTTTACCATCATGTCAACAGACTGTCAAACACACCGGTGTGTATATAATACAGAGCGCTGGATAACACAGAGTTATTTTATTCGTAGAGCATCAACCTGACCACATTTTTTGATACATAACTATTTAAGGCGACGCGACGGGACTTATGTTTCCCTCTCTTTCACACATTCTAACATTTCAAGGATAGAAATCTCATTAGGCTGAGCTGGAGACCTGTATTTGGTCACACAACTATGTTTCTGTATCTGATTTTATAGTTTTTAGACTAGACTTAGATTGTGATCAAATAAAAAACATTTCTTTCTTTTTCTTTCTTTCATTAGACTTTTGACAACTGTGGCCAAACAAGGCATTGACAATAAAATTACCGACATATTCGACATATTTATATTGTAATAAGTATTAAGTAATAAGTATTGTAATAAGTAAGAGCTTTGTATTCTTACTTACGTTTTCTAATGGGCTGTTTTGGACGCTTAATAAAGAATGTTTGCTACTCCTAACTGTGATAAGCTCAATCATACTACTATTATAAATGCGAAAGTGTGTTTGTTTGTTGGTTTGCCCTTCAAAGTTCAATCACGCCGCAACAGAGTACCTAACGGATCGACATGAGTTTTTGCATGCTTTTTGGACGCTTAATGAAGGTCTGCTACTCCTAGCTGTGACAGGCTCAATGGCACAGATTATTGAAGACGTTCGTTTCATAGTTACTCGTATTTGTGACCTGTTTCGGTGACCGAGCCGGCAAACAACAGGTTATGTGGTTATATGCCGTGTCACAAACGCCCAGCTTACTGAAACCAGGTCTCTCTCTCTGGTAATGACAATATTTGTTGAGGCCATGAAATCGCACTTTAAATATAGCCTCGATCATACAAGTAATGTGGGCAATGGGCATGGTAGTATTTTATTCCTGTGCAACTAAACTTACAGTAGGTATGGTATGTTAGTATTTCATGCCACTTTTTTTTTTTATCCACTACAAGTTAGCCCTTGACTGCGATCTCACCTGTTGGTAAGTGATGATGCAGTCTAAGATGGTAGCGGGCTAACCTGTTAGGGGCATGGCAGTTATATTAAACCCATACCCCTATTCGGTTTCTACACGGCATCGTACCGGAACGCTAAATCGCTTGGCGGCACGTCTTTGCCGGTAGGGTGGTAACTAGCCACGGCCGAAGCATCCCACCAGGCCAGACCAGGGAAAATTCAGAAATCATAAATTCACAAATTGACCCTGCCGGGGATCGAACCCGGGACCTCCGTACGTTAAGGCAACAGCGCTACACACTGCGCCACGGAGGTCGTCAAAAACTACAACTACAACTGAGCTCAGCTAGTATTTCTATAATTATAGATCTCCTATTATCGACTTCGTCCGCGTCGAAGATGTTTTTTTTAAAAATTCCCACAGGAACTTCTTAATTTTAATGAAGAAAAATTTTTAAGAAATTTTTATTTTCTGATTAAAAGTAGCATAATATGTCACTCTCCAGGTCCTTAACTATGTCCATACAAAGAATCAAACTGATCCATAGCTTTGTTGCGGCGTGATTGATGGACAAAGCAACAAACCAATAAACCAACAAACAAATACACTTTCGCTTTTATAATATTAGTATGATTAAATATAATAAGTATATTAGCTTGACGTGTTACGATGCTGAAGTAGCAATGGGCAGGACACATATTTCAAAGAACCGATTGACGTTGGAATTCCAAAGTGCCGAACTGGTACACCCGCAGTGAAAAACATTGGTACTTGGTAGGCTCCCCATTAGGTGGAAGGAGGTCACCTTACGAGTTGCTGGGAGTTTCTAGATCCAGGCTTCAGCGGGATTTTTTTAAATTCTACTACAAGTTAGCCCTTGATCGCGATCTCACATGATGCAGTGTAAGATGGTAGCGGGCTAATCTGTTAGGGGCACGCCAGTTATGCTATACCCCTAATCGGTTTCTACACGGCTTCGTAATGGATCGCTAAATCACTTGGTGGCACGTCTTTTCCGGTAGAGTGGTAACAAGCCACCAGGCCAGACCAAAGAAAAATTAAGAAATTATTAATTCCCAAATTGACCCTGCCGGGGATCGAACCCGCCACCTCCGCACGTTAATACAACACTGCGCCAGGGAGGTCGTCAAATTGAGGTATAATATTTATCGATACTATAGACTCAGAGTACAAGACAACTGCGGGTATAATCTACGCTACTCTCCGTGCAAACGATTATATTGAACATAGCTTAATCTTCACGACTCATTAAATTTCATGAACGGATGAACAAACTTGGTGATATATACGAGCCATCATAATTCATAATTGATAGATTTAATACCAATTAAGATATTAACTCTCTGATTGGAATATCCCCCATATTCCAATCAGAGAGTTTGCCTTACGGGGTTTGAGAAAACCCCGTAAGGCATCTTTGACTTTCCCCTTGATTGCGATCTCAACTGGTGGTATTAGGGATGACGTTAAAAAGCTGTCCAAGTACGACTCAGACTCGTATACGGATTGTTCCGTACCATCGAACAAGGTGCGATTATGTAAGGAAATCGTATAAATTTGACAGCCTAAAACGTATGGTTACTTATGTCAAACGGTCAAATCGTATTATCTAAGGTGTTCATAGATCGTGTTCGATCGAAATCGTTATTTTTGACGATGAGTGAATGAATTCATAATTTTTGTAGGCGTTTGACAGATAATTCGTATTGTGTAAGAAAAATGAGTCCATCGCCAACGTCAAATCATTGCGGTAGCTCGCAGGCTATGACAATCGTATAAACGTATAGCCACTTGTCTTAGTTTATCTTAGTTTTCGTAAAGTTATTTCATTCCTAACATAATTCTTGTATCTAAAAGTAATATCTATTTTAAATAAAAATAACTGGGTAAACTCGCAGCTTGTCCCGTGTACTGTGAGTTAGACTTTAAATTGATAGGAAAGTGTTTTAGTGGAAATATGGGAAAATATTTTAAAGGTTGTGCCTATGTATTTTGGTTTTTAGTGAAAATGGCGTAGATAGTAAGTAGGTAATACATGCTGGGCATGATTGAGCGTGAGCGACGCATGAGACGCTCGCAGGTGAGGAGATCTAGCTCAACTAAGACTTAAGACTAGAGTCGGTCGGATATGATATGCCGGCGTTGGAGTTACTGGCCGTAGGCTGTCCTTAGGTTATTTCAAACTCTAGTGGACGAACTCCGACCTTTTATGGTGTCAAGGCAGAGATGTATAGGGATCTCTATTTTAGGTATTGAACTCAAAGTAAAAAACTACCTTACCGAACTACTAAGACTTGTTATGAGGAAGCTTTCTTCACGAGGAAGTAATATCATTCATTAAATGTAATTAATGATTGAGACAGAAGGGCTGGCTCATTTTTTAAACTTAAGGGACGGATCCTCTTACCTATCTATATTATAACTTGTAAAGGTAAGTATGAATGAATTACTTAACTACTTATGTAAAACTAGATGATGCCAGCGAATTGTCTGGTTTAAGCTTTTTGTATTCCGGCAAGAATTCCTTACTTATCCAGGATAAAAAGCCTATATCCTTTCCCAGGATGCAACTTATCTATAGGTATACCAAATTTCATCCAAATTGGTTGAAAAGATGGGATGCAAAAGTATAGCGGACAGACAGACAAACACTTTCACATTTATAATAGGTAGGTAACTAGTATGGATGGATGTAAGACCACCAGCACATAAACTGGGTGTGGTTTCTGCTGGTGGGTCACAATCTTTCTGTATTTTGTATAAGTAATATAAAAATAAGTTAATTTAAGTCTATTTATGTCAATAAACCACATTTATCCTTTTTATTTCTCCAAATAATGAAAATGCAGTGTACTGCCTTACATTAATACAATATAATAATACATAAAGGAAAATTTATTTACCTACTTACTTACATAAGACATGTTTTATAGATAAGTAAGTAGGCAACTAGGCAGGTACCTAGTTATTAACATACTCAATTATTTAAGATTACCTTTTCATACTACCTAGACCTACTTTCATAGACCTATTCATAATGTTCTAGATTTGTTTTTTGAATCTTTACATTTTACATGTTGATGTATACAAGATATCCAATTTTCTATATAACAGTAAGTCACTATGATAGGACATACATTATAGCCCTATTTTTACCTTACAGGATATTAAGGGTTTGCGCAGCTTAATTGGATGATGACTCCATTTCTGCAGACAACTCATAAATCACCAGAAGCTAACTACGCAGACGTCAGCACCATCAATACAGTGGGCTCAATACAGTGGCAGTGTCTCTTAGCCCATAGGACACTGCACAATGACCCAATCAATGCTGGTAAAATAAGAGATGGCAGAAGGCAATCTCCACAGCCAGTCTATGTTAAAGATGAAGCTGCTTCAAGAGAGGCGCTTGCCCTGTTCTTACTCAATAAATGGAGAATGCAGAGTGGTGGGTCTAAGCTCCAATTCCCTCTCTCCTATGAGAGTGGAGGCCTGCTCTCAGTAGTGGGACGTTAATAAGCTGTAGTGGTATGTGTTAAAAAGGATGTTATTAATAACATAATAAGTGATTACTTACCTACCTAACTAAGATTACCTGCTTCCTTCTTTTCTAAACGAATTGCCAATGATCATCATAAACCAATTACAAAATCAAAATGTACAAAGTAAAAAAATATCATTAATGAAATACTTGTCAAAGTTAAGGGGGGCAAGTTATAGGTACAATTTTATTTTCATCGGTATGTACCTACCCATAATATTTCAATAAAATTAATAGGTACCTATCTTTTACCTCTCTATGTATAACTTCTAATATATCACTTTTGTATAATAATTAATAATAATAAAAAAATGTTAAAAAATTAAGTTAATTTTACTTTGATTACTATACCTACTTTGAATTAAAATTACTTTGATTGAATAAAGACCTTTATGAATACACATTTATCCTTTTTATTTCTCCAAATAATAAAAATAATTATTATTTACCAATGTACAAAATATTAGCAAAATTAAATTAAAGGACTCTAATAAAAGGACATTATTTTGTAGCAGTCTCATATGACTAATTTATTGGAACATTAATTAACTTACTAACATAGTAAATAATTCAATTGATCACAAATTAACTAAAGTGATCCAATTAATTTCAAGGTGTTGCTCCTCAAATCCTTATTGATATCTCTCTCATCTTCTTCTCATCTTTGTATGGTCATCATATGCCGTTATGATTTGGCCATCATTGGTCTGAAATAATTGAAATTTAACATGTTATTGCTAATTTATTACAAATACTAGATGTTCTGGGATTTCATCTGCATGGATTAAGGTTTTTAATTCCTGTGGAAATTCTGGAAAGTCTACCAAAATTTCATCAAAATTGGTTAAAAAGATGGCCCGTGAAAGCATATCAGACAGACAGTCACACTTTTCCATTTATATTATCTTCCACCTTTAAAACCGCACATAGCTTCTGGAGTATTATTTTGTGACTATAATTATGATGCCCATGACTTCGTCCACATGAATTTAGTACTTATTTTGTATTCCAGTGGTAACATCTTAACTTTCCTGGATAAAAAGCCCTAGCCTATGCCCTTCCCCAGGATGCAACCTATCTATATACCAAATTTCATCAAAATCGGTTGAAAGATAGGACGTGAAAGCATAGCAGACAGATATAGGTACTGTTGATTGTTGGGGTATAGGTATTTTAACATATTGTGAGAAAAAACTTGCACACTGTGGTTAAAAGCATGTTATTATCTTATAACAAAATTAAACCACCTCTGCATTAGCCCAGCAATTCGCTATATTCACTTGGAGACACCCTTGCCTTTTAACAATAAAATAAAGAGTTTGTTATTTCAATTTATGAATTTAACTTTGGTATGAAAGATATCATTTAAATATAATAACGATATATTTAGGGCAGTATATTTTCAGCAGTTATTTATAAGAAATGTTCGTCTTTGTTGTTAGATTCACGGATTACTTTCGTACTTATTTACTTTAATTATTATAAAAATTCTAAGTATTAGACTATTTTTAGTTGACACTGACATATGATGGACATTGACACTTGACATTACCTTTAGCAAAAATGTCACACACTTTTATTACAAAATCACAGAAAAAGTACAAAAAACGTGAGCCCACTAGCGCCATCTATTGTTGAGTAGCAGTAAACTACCCGAAACTCGATAAATATCTTATATCTATGGTATTCATTCGTTCTTGGGCGTTTTGTTAAAGCTTTGTTAATTCTATGGTACAAAATTTTCATAGAGATAACTTTCGACAATATTTCGAAATAATTTTCGTTTTAAATAATGAAAAATCATTTTTATGATAAAATTATTATGTTAGCTCGTAAAACTACATTATTTTCGTGTGTGACGTAATGAAATTAGATATTAAAATTGAAATATTGAATTGACAATTACGTTTCACTGATCGTAATTGCGTTTTGTTAAGTATTTTCATGATACGTTTTTATACGTTTAGGTGTTCATTTAATGGACAGTTTTGCGAAATCGGAATTTGCTTTATACGTTCTATGACTATCGTATTTAATATCCATCCATGAACATAAGTTACATAATCGCCAGATTTAACACTATTGTACTTTTTAAATACAATTTATTGTATGTGAGACCTCTTTTAATTTACAACTTAATTCTGTTAATTTACTTTCAATTATAAATTACAACATAAAAGAGCTCTAGTCTAAAATAATAACTATAATTATGCGCGCTTGGCATATTGGCTATTACCTAATCTGTGATATTGGCAAGAATGCTGATCCTTTGCACAAAACATGAGTCAGCCCTTCTGTCACCAGATGAGGCTTAACTGCGATGAAATGTTTCGCAAGTTTTTTTTTATATAATACCTATCAATAATTATAATTACCTTATAAGTATGTACTTACATAATTTACCTTGCTATATATAAAATGTAAATTGTCAATATAGCTCATCGTCTCTTAAAAAAAGATTAAGCAATATAAAAGACGAATATTCAAATTTTTATATGAGCTCTTATTAATCCATCCTTGGATAAAGGTCTTCTCATTTTCACGCCATTAAGAAATTTTATACCACCCTCTTTGAGCTATTTAGGACATTAAATTGCGTCAAAGTTACGTAAAACTTACCTTTATGGATACCCTGTGTCTAGGGATTAATAACGATGAGATGTACCTACTCTAATAGGTTCTTTGGGTTTACCCCGTCTTACCTTCCGCCAAATGTGCCCTAGGGACCGTCAGGTAGGGCCCTTTTTGTGAATATAGCAACTTATCTCTTATGGGGTAATTGTGACATCAATGAGATTTTACTTTTTGTATCGTATTTTTTTTCTTTACCTTAATATGGTTTGATAAAATATAATTTTTTACCCCCGACGCAAAAGGAGAGGGGATTGTTATAAGTTTAACGTGTCTGTTTGTGTATCTGTATGTGGTATCGTAGAGCCCAAACGGATGGACCGATTTTCGTTAAATTTCTTTGTTTCATGGATAATTTTATCCCGAGTGTTTTAGCCATGCTTCATGAAAATCTGTTCATCCGTCTGAAGGTTATCAGCTTTTTTCTTAATCTGTTACTTCCATATTATGTTCGGGGGATGTTTTCATTTTGTAATTTATACTTGTCTATATTAAAATGATGCACTGACTTATCAATCCAGACTGATAAGATAAATCAGTCAAGAAGTTTGTCAAATGATTGGTATACTAATAAAGCTCATACCAGGGGCCATACTACCTTCATTATTGTTTTGTGTTTTAGAATTATAATCCTTATTTTAAGAACGTTAAAGTACGTGACACCGAACTGTAATTTTGAGTAATATTGCTTAAGTATTGCTTTAAGCGTTGGCAGTGTGTCCCCTCGTCTAGGTGCCAGCGCAACGCACAAGCTGACGAAAATAAATTATAGAAACTTTGCATATTAATAGAAGATTGTTTGTTACCAATAAGTGCAACGAACTCCAACCCACAACAGCTGGTAGACGAGTAAAAGCAAAAAAAAAACAAGAACATCGATTGCCGCTTCGGTAATCACGTCATGAATACAGATGGATGTTTACGCGCAATACAACTTTCACTGGCAATGTATTCAGATACTAAATGCTTGGATCGCTCTCTTAATGCATCTCAATGACACAAGACAATTAAAGAAAATTGGTTAAATTGTATAGGTAGGTATCTATCATTAGATAGATAGCAAAAAAATTAGTACAAATTGCTAAATCGGCATGAAAAATGCACAACGCATTTATAATTGAATTATTCTTGGTAAGTTTAACTACTAAACTTACCAAGAATAATTCAATTATACAATTACCGAAAATAAGCGATCGGGGCAGTATTTGCAAAAAAGTTGGTAGGTACAGAGATAGGTTGCATCCCAGGGAACGACTTAAGACTTATTATTTTTTACTTTCGCATGCATCATCTATAGTTTACTTAACTGTTAAACAAATAAAAGATCACAGCCCATGGGTAAGTAAAGGATCTATTTGTTATTAAAACAGATCTTGTTCAAATTTGGCACAGAAAAATCTTGCACTCGGGAGTCATCTTTTCTATATATATAAAAATGAATCCCGTCTTGGTATGTGTTTTGACTTAAATTCTTTATTCAAGCCATTTACTAAATTGTTTAATAAATTATCATATCGCAGTATATTTACAGTAATCTAATCTTTGTAAAACAACACATTCAGAATTACAAAAGAATATGCGATCTGCATGATAGGCCGACTAGAAACCGCCATAGGCTCGTGACTCCATCGCTCCGCCTCAAGAAAGTCCGAAGGTCGTTCGTGGGAATGAGCATACTATTTTTTAACAAAATTCCTCAACCTATTATAAACTTGCCTTTACACAAGTTTAACAAGTCCATTAAAAGTATGCTCCTGAAAAAAGCTTATTATACTGTCGAAGATTATATTAATGATAAAGGCGCGTGGATTTGACTCGCTCCAGCAATGCTCAGGACTGCGGTTACTTATGTATCTGTATAATATGTTGTGTGTATGTGTATGTAGATTATTGCAATTATTGTAAACATACCATATACTTTTTCAAAAGAGCAACCACCGAGTTTCTTGCTGGTTCTTCTCGGTAGGAACGGCATTCCGAACCAGTGGTAGATTCATTTGACTATTCATAAGCACTTGTAAAAAGTCTATTTGAATTTGAATTTGAATTTGAATTTATCTCACTTTATTACCTACTACCTAATATGTTTCTTCTTACCCCAACTTTTTCTCTTTATATTGTACGCACTGTGATCTCAACCCTGTCCCCACTACCAAAGGTTAACTGGAAAAGAATACCTCTAGGTATTAAGTTCGCCTTTGTACATTGTTTTAATTATGTGCAATTAAGAATTTAAAACAAAACAAAATCCCCATTTCCCTTGGTCACGGCATCACGCGTGAACGGCTGGACCAATTTCGCTAATTCTTTTTTTGTTGCATAGGTGAGGACCTGGAGAGTGACATAGGCTACTTTTTATCCCGGAAAATTAAGGAATTCCCGCGGGAATAACAAAAAACTTAATCCACGCGGACGAAGTCGCGGGCATCAGCTAGTTGGCAATAAAAATAATTGGTGATGGTATGCTAAAAATATCTTTGGACGAAAATAACGAATCCTACAATATTTTACCTTTGAAAATAAAAAAAAACATTTAATTTTGTAAAGCACACAAAGTTTTATTGCGTTTGTGGGATAATCCGTCGATCCTGAGGTTGATTGTGATACATCCCTTAATATAAGGGACTATGCGTATTGACGCGGAAACAACGCGACTTTCCTAAAACATTAACAAAAAGAAGTTTACAAAATTTTATCCATGCTTATTCTTTACTTAACAGATTCAAATTCTTTATTTGCATAATATGTGTACATAATTATGAGGTTACAGAGACCAACGTTAAATGTTATTTGAATTAAATATCTACTGTGTTTTTACTGTTAAATTACTCAACTTCGTACTTAGTACAAGAATTACATTAATTATTACAGTATATTTGCTCCTATCTGATAAATTAAATCTGCACTAATAAGCATAAACGAGAAAGATTTGTGTATTTCTGTCTGTGTAGGTACCTTAACAAAGCCTCTTGACGAAGTTTGGTAAAGAGATTCATTATATATATTTTAGCATCTCGTAGATGGACGTGGATTTCATCATCCCTAAGAATCAAAGAGTTAAAACGGAATTTTGTAAGCCCCACGATTTTTTTTTGGGTCCATGCAAGTAAAAACTCACGTGGACGCAGTCCCAAACTTCTTATCTTATCTTGCTTGAAGTACCTAAGCAATATGTTAAAATGTAAGCAAGTGTGAATTAAAAAGAAAGAGACGCAGGAAAGGTCAATGCACGCAAATTAGGGCATAGCTACATGCTTTTGGGGAAATCTTTCCCACACAATTTTTTAAATTATTTACTTTAGATAATATTTTGCGTACGTTGTAAAACTTTATGAAACGCGCATCTTGTCGCTTCAGGTCAATATGCCTTTATCTTTAAGGCAGTATAATAAGACCGATACTAGTCTATCGATCCCCATTAAATAAGAATTGCGGGATCGTGTTTTATCTTAAACAAAAATTAAATCCTATACTTACGTAATAGTATTACGGCCAGTTTACATGTTTTCAGTGCCCAAACCTAAGGCCAGTCTTGCAATGGAATTAATGGATGATCTTCATCATGTACATATTGTCATAATGGTTTAAAACTTCAGCGTCCTATTTCGGGGGCTTAAAGTTCAAATTCCAGGCATGTATATGCCTCTAAAGTCGGAGTGAAAAAAAGAAATCTGCATGACTGAGGGTTCTTCGTGAGCTAAGCGTGATGGGCGATGACTAAAACCCTATAATTATTGTAAGAAGAGATCCATATTCAGTTCTGGTCTGGCAATGGGTTGAGATGATGATAATAACTATTTGTCCAGCCCCCCAATTGTGTAAGAAAATCGTAATCGTAAACGTTTTTCTAATGTTCAAACGGATATTTCGACCTGTTTAAGGAGTTCATAGATGCCTGCATGTCAAAAAGCATGTATGAACTCCTTAAACAATTCTAGTAATACGATTTAAGCTCTCAAATGATTACGATTTGCTTAGACAATTGGGCCTCTGTTCTTATAGCCTGCGACAAATTTGCACTGCGCGTTTTAACTGAATTGCTAAAACTTCAACTGCGAAATGAGATCACTGGACTGTACAACTGGCATAATGTAAGCCGGCCACTAATGTAATCCAAGGATCACAAGAACGATTGTGGAAAATCCTGGACTGTAAAAAATGCGGAATTCTCATTCAAGTTTTCCGCTTTTAATCTTCACAGATTAATGAGATTTTTTCTTTTATGGTCAACAGCAAACAGCCTTGGGCGCTAAGTAAGCTAATCTCTTAATGTATTACAGCAAAATAATTAAAGAGACTGATATAGTTTTACTAAGTCCCTTTTTCCAATGTACCTAAGTCCAGTGATAGAAAGAAAGGAAACACATTTATTCCACAATGGTGACACAGACAAACATTTAACATACAATTATACGAATATGTTTGCCTGTGACACCGCCCAGAATGGGTGTATAGCCCAGCTTTAACTTGTCAGTGCTGAATTCTGTATAGGTAAGTGAGTAAGTCGCGCGACTATGGGCTGTCGTACCATTCAGTCTCTATTCAAACTGCGTTCGATTTCTTTAGCGCTGAACACTGTTCCAAATTCAAAAAGTGCGCGGAAAAGATAATTGCGGCGCACTTTTTGAAATAAAGAGGATTAAAAGCTCATTTCTGCCCGCTAAAAGTTTCTTATAGAAAACAGCACCTTTGGGCGTACTTAAAGGCGAACTAAGTCATCCTTTTCGAATAGATGGGATGAAAAATATTGTGATGGCGAACGATAGTCGGGGTGATGGCGTTTGCGCGGCGATCCAACAGCCCGCGCCGTTGCGCCAAGATGGCAGCCTAACATTGTGTTATTTATTACCTATTCTATGGGCTAACTACGAATTGGAAAGAATGGAAAAACTCATTTGATTACTTTTGGATCGCTACGGGCAAGGAGACGGCAAGTAATAAGGATAAATAAAATGGTTTATTAATGCATTGTTTGGGTCAGTCCGGTCGAGAAATTCTCGAAGAACTCGATGTTACGGAACCCGGTAAATACGATTACAAAACGTTATGTGATAAGTACAACGAGTACCTACTGCGATCCATATAGAAAAACGTGAACTACGAGTACGAAACACATACCTTTTTTGAAATTTACCAGAATGCGTTGAATTTTCATAAATATGTGGGATTGCTGAAAAAAAAGTAATAATTGAGAATTTGGGATCTTTAAAAACAGTCTATTTATAATATCTTTAAAATACTTAGTACTATTTTGACGCAAGTGATACGTGATATATGAAATGTCCAAATGAGGGAAAAATTACTAGCGTGCATAGCATTAGAGGAGGCCAGCAGGGCGACCGCGTATCTTTTGCATCAATCATTGATGCATCGCAATCATCTCCGATTGGCTGAATGTATGGTATTCTTGCTGCGTCAATGGATTTCGTCCAATAGTGGAAGAGTGTTAACCAATCAGAGGTGATTGCGATGTATCAATGATTGATGCAAAAGATACGCGGTCACCCTGCAGTAGATACGTGGGGTCGAGCGGCGGAGAAGTTCTTGCTGGAATAAGCACGTAATAAAATTCAAAATTCAAATTATTTTTATTCAAATAGACTTTTACAAGTACTTTTGAATCGTCGAGTGAATCTACCACTGGTTCGGAATGCCATTCCTACCGAGAAGAACCAGCAAGAAACTCGGCGGTTGCTCTTTTGAAAAAAATAATATAGGTACAATTTCATTAATTTGTAGAATACATTAAGTAACAGCTGTCCTTAGCATTGCTGGAGCGAGTCAAATCCATGCTCCTTTGTCATTTACGTAATCTTCAACAGTATAATAAGCTTTTTTCAGGAGCATACTTTTAATGGACTTCTTAAACTTGTGTAAAGGCAAGTTTAAGATAGGTTGTGGAATTTTGTTATAAAATAGAATGCTCATTCCCACGAACGACCTTCGGACCTTCTTGAGGCGGAGCGGTGGGAGTCACGAGCTTATGGCGGCCTCTAGTTTGCCTATCATGCAGATCGCATATTTTTTGTAATTGTGAATGTGCTGTTTTACGAAGATTAGATTACTATAAATATATTGCGAGGCTACTGTAAGAATACCTATTTCCTTAAATTTCTCTCTAAGGGATTCGCGCGGTTTTAAATTATAAATTGCACGTATTGCCCTTTTTTGTAATACGAAATTTTTTTGAATATCTGCCGCTTTACCCCATAGTAAGATTCCGTAAGACATAATACTATGAAAGTAAGCAAAATACACAATTTTTGCAGTTTCAACGTCAGTAAACTGTCGAATCTTTCTGACAGCGTAAGCAGCAGAGCTGAGTTTGCCAGCCAGAGTTGATATATGAGTCCCATTGAAGCTTTGAATCTAAGGTCACCCCCAGGAACACAGTGGTCTCTTCTATTTTTAAAATATCATTATTTACAGTTAAATTTATGTTTCCTGTGGACTTGGTATTCGGCAATGCGAATTCAATGCACTTGGTTTTCTTTGCGTTCAAAAGTAAGTTGTTTACTGTAAACCAGTTAGTGACTTGAGAAATTGCACTATTTACGTCTTCATAATTGTCCTTGTTTCTATCCACTTTAAAAATCAAGGCCGTGTCATCAGCAAATAGCACGATATCGCAAGTATTTTGGACGTTATATGGTAAATCATTTATATACACCAAGAACATGAAGAGACCCAGAATAGAGCCTTGAGGAACACCCATTTGTGAGGCTGATCCGGACGACTTCACATCGTTGACACATACCGTTTGAATGCGATCACTGAGATAAGATGCAATGAGGCCAAGTGCAGTGTCTTTGATTCCATAATGGTTCAACTTAACTAAAAGCGTCTCATGCTCAACGCAATCGAATGCCTTAGACAAATCACAGAAAATACCAATAGCATTTTGTGATTTCTCCCACGCATCGAATATATGCTTTAGCAGCATAGCTCCCGCATCGGTTGTTGATCGGCCTTTAGTAAAACCATACTGCTCTGAGTGAAGTAGTTTATTTGTGTTAAAGTGCAGAAGCAGTTTGTTGAGCATAATTTTCTCAAATATCTTGCTGAGTGCTGGTAAAATAGAAATTGGTCTGTAGTTATTAGGGTCACTTCTACTACCAGATTTAAAAAGTGGAATTAATTTGCTGCATTTCATAAGGTCTGGAAAGGATCCTGAATCTACAGACTCATTAAATATGAGAGCAAGATATGGTGCAATTATATCAATAACATTGCTGATTATTTTTACTGATATCCCCCATAGATCCCCGGTTTTTTTGCATTGCAAAGATTTGAATATTTTAGTGATATCATAATATGAGGTCACATGTTTAAACTTAAACAACACACTGCACTCGGTGACATTACCCTTGAGAAGCTTAAGGGCTTCTGTTGGCGAGGAATTAAGGGAACTAGTAGTGGTAACAGGAATATTTTGGAAAAAATTCTCAAATGTATTTGCAATTTCCGTATCACAGTCAATAATACGGTCATTAATTTTTAGCTCCAATAAACATCATCTTTAGTAGGTAAACCAGCCAAACAAAGTAACAACAGACCACTTCCTTATTTCTATCTGGTTAAGTACATTAAGAGCTATATAATTAAAGATTATCTCTTTTCTTAGTAGTCCAGTTATTAAACCAGAAACCGTGATAATTTCTTACATTTTATATTTTCTGACAAAAGACCTTGGGTACTTGCCTTTTTATATTAACTTAGATTCTTTCCTCTTTTCATACAATTTCTAGAAGCCGAGCCCAAATTTCTCTCCTTTTATTATTGAACGATTATTATAAAGCCCGGCCAACTGTCTTCAAAGATATTTACCTACCAGCTCCCTTATAAATTAAGTAAGCGTATAAGGTTCGTATATTTTACATAAAATGCTTTGATCTCTGTCTTGACTTTCCTTTCTAGTACTATTCTGTCTACTTTTTGAACATGTTGAGTCCTTAGAAACGGACATTTTTTTGCCTTAAAACATAATTTAATAGGCCTTTAGCCTTCTCGGGAATAATAAGTAGGTACCTAGGTACTTTTCAACTTTGTAGGTAAAAAAATGTCTGTCGAACAAAAAATCTCGCTAAGAGAACAAAACAAAATAAACCTCGCGTAATTTTTTTACGTGGAAGTGCGCACACTATTCGACCCGGACGAAACGTCGTTCCTCATCGACGCTTTGTCCCATTCGGTCCGTAACTTCACTCTACCTCACTTTAAAATTAAGGTTTTTCCTATCGCGTTAGTATTAGTCTGCACACACAATGACAGGAGAAATTATCCTTCCCCTATAACGTGGAAGTTACACGCTGACCGCTTCGTGCGTTTGATGAAGTCTTCTAATTTCTGAACTCAGGACCTCTGGGTCCTGAGTTCGAAGCTCGGCGGAGGCAATTTGAATTTATTTGATTTCTAAATAATAATAAATAGCCCATGCCTCTCTCCAGGTTCTTAACTATAACCACGCACAAAATCACGTCGATCAGTTGCTTTGTTGTGGCGTGATTGAAGGACAAACTAACAAACCAATAAACCAACAAACAAACACACTTTCTTATTTATAACATTTGTATGTTTTGGCTTCACACGTTAATATAAAAAGTTTGAGCTCTAGGTGTCACTCTACATCTATAATCGAAAGTAGACATTCGACACTCAAGAGAGAGTGTTGACCTTGAATGCGTGAACTGGTAGGTGAAATATCAAAGCCTCTAGATTCTCGGGTCATTGCAATGTAAACGCATATTTTTTACTTTCTGTTGACTGTTACCGTTCCAACTTCCACGGTGCAACCGCGTACTGTGAAGTTTTTTTTTTACTACATGTTAGCCCTTGAGTGCGATCTCACCTGATGGTAAATGATGATACGGTATAAGATGGTAGCGGGCTAACCTGTTAGGGGCATGGCAGTTATATTAAACCCATACCCCTATTCGGTTTCTACACGGCATCGTACCGGAACGCTAAATCGCTTGGCGGCAGGTCTTTGCCGGTAGGGTGGTAACTAGCCACGGCCGAAGCCTCCCCCCAAGCCAGACCAGGGAAAATTCAGAAATTATAAATTCCCAAATTGACCCTACCGGGGATCGAACCCGGTACCTCTGCACGTTAAGGCAACAGCGCTTCACACTGCGCCCCGGAGGTCGTCATAAGTTTAAGTATCAAATCAAATCAAATCATTTATTTGCTTCAGTTAACCTAATTCGCTAACCGGCCATTAGATGGCATATAATCACATAATGGCAGGGGTTTTCTTGGGATATTAATGCCGTGGGTTGCCAGGTCCTTCCGCATACGACTCAACTAAGAGTAGGCACTATTTTAACTCTTAGTTACTAACTATTATTACCTGTCAGATGTTAGTGATAATAACCGGGACCGACGGCTTAACGTGCTCTTTGAGACACGGAAGAAACGAAAAGCCCAAATTCTTACTTCAAAATTCGGTAACCTATCCGGTTACAGATTTGGGCCAACGTTGTTTAACAATCGCATTCGACTGATATGCGTTGTTACAACTAGGCCACTCGTCCGGCGTACCTCAGGTTATGGACGTAGGCAATTTAAAAACAAATATACTTTATTTTAAAAAACCTTAATCCAAACGTCTGAAGTCGCGAGCATCGTCTAGTTTATAATATTACTAGCGGTCCGCCCCGGCTTCGCACGGGTAGCACTTGATCAAAATAGTCCATACCCAATAATGGTCAGTCGGCACTGAGACGAACAACTCCACCATACGTTCTCAAATTTTGTTCAGCAAACCGCTGTGAACGCTTGGCACTTGAGTCTCCAATACGACGTATTTTCGCTGCCCTCGCCTGGGAACTATGTTTAGAACTAACAACTAAGTTGAGACCTGGCAAGGGGAATCAAAAAACCTCAATGCAAAGAGGTTTTTTGATTCCCCTTGGACACCCGGACTATTGAAAACATAATTCTTTAAAATTAATTCGCCTTTATATTTTCAACAACTTGAGGTCAACAACACAAGTAGTCATAGCAACCAAAATCATCTTTTCATAAAAATAGTCTTTTTATTTTCAACAACTTGAAGTCAACAACACAAGTAGTCATAGCAACCAAAGTGTTAGGTTTTTTTTCGTTACGGAATTTCTGGATTCGGTCTCCACGCTCAAGGCCCGCGATAGAAGCTATGCAATAGCTTAAAATTCGCTTAATTAGTCCTTAAGTAGACTTTGAGACACACTCAACATGAAATTCTCAATTCAGAAACCGGCCGTATGTCTGCTAGGCTGAGTGTCATCATATCATAGGTAGGTTTTCCTTTCTAGCCAGCTAAGGTAATAGGTAAACATAAGAGTGTCATAGAAAGCGACGTGGGACATCATTTGCATTGGTTAGCACCCTTCGTTTCTCTAGTCAACGCTCAAGTCATAAGCTGAAGTGATTTTTGCAGTGATATGAAATATAGCATTGATAATCCATACTAATATTATAGATGAGAAAGTGTGTCTCTCTGTCTGCTACGCTTTCACGGCTCATGCCTTAAACCGATTTTGATGAAATTTACAGAGGTGCAGGGGTAGGTTGTATCACGGGGAAGGACATATAATATGCTACTTTAATTCCCGGAAAATGACAGATTTCCCGCAGGAATCGAAAAATCCTAATCCACGCGGACAAAGTCGCGGGAATTATCTAGTAAACCATAAAACTACTTACGTTAATATTATGGGAAACTAAAATTATGTTCAGTTTTGAAATGAAGATTGACCATGTTTTTTTTTGCATGGGTATTGTTGAGGACCTGGAAAGTGACGTCATAGGTTACTTTTTATCTTTGGAAAACAAACAAACCACGCGAGCGAAGTCGCGGACATCAGCTAGTTTTTTTTAATTCACTACAAGTACTTGACCTCACTTGGTGTAAGTGCTTTTTCGTTATAAACTCAAACTCATGATAAGTGTTTTTTTTTCAAATAAGAGGGTTCTAAACACGCCCTGGTCTCAGAAGAAGCCCACAACAACCTCAACGTATCACCATAAATCACACAATCAATTTATTAACTTTAGCACCCTAAGTTAGGTGTAATCTTTTAATTTCACTGACCTTCTATAATCTAATCCAAACACTCACTAACACGCTTATTTGCCTAAGCGAAAGCATTTACCAGCTGCCAGCAGGTCAAGTAATGAAATGCTTTCTTTATACTACGTGCAGATATAAAATATCAATAATATTAGAGAAACTAGTTTTATGTTCTAACGAGAAAATTATATGCGAAAAATCTGCTAAACAGATGATTTCATTTTTGGCAGCTTCATAATATAATTATAGGAGATCCGTAAATCCACGCCGGCGACGAAGTCGCGGACATCCTCTAGTATTGGCAAAAGTGAGGATTATTAAATCCGACATTAACAGCAATGGTAATGGAAAATGAAATGGCAAGTTTTGGAAACTAGTGTCGAAAACAAACGTCTTTGTAATGCAGTGTCATGGTCACGAATTATATTGATGATATTGAACAAAACCATTGGAAGAATTCGTTGATGGATCGTTTTGTTATTTTCACGCAGATTTGATGAGTCAGTATTTTAAATTCAATGAACTTTTTTGTTATTCATTAATGACCAGAGCTTTTTTGGCTTAGTAATGGCACAGTTTTACGAGTGGTAACGAATTGCCATTATAACCTTATACATATAACCATAAATAAGTAGGTATGCCACTAGGTATATTGTATTGGACCTATGCATGGGTCCCATGTGAATTTCGTGATATGTGTAGTTCGGAGACAAGACCACACTGTGCTCCTCACTGCGCCAGGGAAGCTGTCAAACCTTAAGATGATTGATGGGTAAAACGCCACAGGATTTCCGAGTTCCCTATAAATTATATCACCGAGTACAGCTGAGCTGACACTTTTTACGACCCTTATCATACATCACAATTCTTGATGATTGTTGTATGACACGGGAATCCGAGATTCTGTATTTTACTTTTCGGGATAATACGAGAAGGGGCGAGGAAATCTGAGAGATACAAAAAACTGTCAGGATAACTTGTTTTGTCATGAAATGAAAAATGACGCTTGTAAACGCGGTCACGGTGGTCTATCTCCAGAGAGATTAGCCATCTGCGCGGTGGTTATTTCTAATTAGTTAGGTACTTATTATTTGCACTAACGGTGACGGAAAATGTCGTGAGGAAACCTGTATGCCTCAGAGTTCTTCATAGTGAACATGTTCTCAAAGAAGTGTGAAGTTTGTGAAGATACGACCAGTGTGGTGGTGGTGGACTGTGGCAAACACTTCTCATTCTACCAAGAGACTCTTTCGCAGTTAAATGCTCTTGGCTAATATCCACTGGATATTACTGGAGCCATAATCAATACAGGTACGTAGATAGAAATAAAATATAAGATTTAAAAGAGATCATAAAGATCTGGAGTCCATTTTTATGCTGATGCTGATTAAAAAACGGCAGTAAATTAGGTAAGTGCTTCTCCGTATGACGCTAAAAGATCACAAATGGGAATATTTACGGTGCATTTTTTCTCAATCCATTAGGTAATAGAGGTGTTATTACACTCCAACTCTTAGATTTTAAAAATTATGAATATCTAAGTCGCTATCCTTTTATATCAATAATATGGATGATCACAACTCAATTTAATCAGCAACTCTTTATCAAACTTAGAAACGCGTTTCTATTAAAGAAGTTTGTATAAAATTCATTCGGCAGCTACAACAATTTTTTTTGAATATTCATAATCAATAAAATAATATTATTACTTTATTATTATTATTTAGACTATATCTAGTGAGAGCGTTCTATTTTATTGTAATTATGATATCAAATAATTTATTTGAATAATAATTATTATTATTATATTCTAGTTTAGTTATACTCTTACATCATTTAGTCATAAATTTAACTTATTATTTTCAATTAACTTGTATTTACAACACCTATGTTTTTTTCAAGTTTTGCAGTGGAAGTTTCTGCAAGAGATCTATGTCCAGCAGTGGACATCTGTCAGTTGATGATGACGACGATGAAACCCACGCTGAGAAAGTCGCGGGCATCATCTTGTTGTTAATAAGTATATCCAAGTCATATCACGATCAATATTATAAGTACTCGAAAAATAAACTAGAGTTTATTAAATGAAGACTTTAATCCCAAGTATTTCAAACTTTGAACATCTTAGAGTTTAATCTACCAATAACTGGGTTGTCCAAAAATGTTGCATTGACAGGATAGACCTAATTTTTACGTTCGGTTTTTTTTCTAAGCCGAGTCATAAACAGATGAATTTCAAATATTTTTTAAGCCATCATTTACAGATAGAGTAGACAAAGTCACTTTTTTGTGGTAGTGTCAAGTCGTTTTGATAAAAACTTAACAACACTTTGATTTACGGTTGGTTGGAATACTGTAAACTAAGTAGGTAAATTAGGTACCTACCTAAATAAAGCTTTGGCCGGAATATTTAACGCTTACTTTGACTTTGCTTGACTTATAAAGTTTAAACGAGTCAGAGAAGAAGAAGATACCTAGTCGTAAGAAAGATAAATCTATATTGTTTTAACTGAAACATAAGTCTGAGCAAAACTCAAAGTACGCTCTACAGATTAATAAATGAGTATTAGCACAGAATAGGTAATAGTACAATATTAGTTTGAGTTTTCATCAAGAAAAACTACGCGCCTCGCATTTTCCAAATGCTTAGCGCCTTATCAAGTTGGATTTTTCTGTAAAAATAAGGTAGAACTAAAAAATATGTATAATGATAATATTAAATTAATATTATATTGGATCATTAAAGTTAAAATTCGTAAAGCCAAATAAATAAATAAATCGTTTATTTGCTGGAAACATTGTACAATAGGATGACAAAGACTAAATTTGACCATAGATGTTTCGTCATTACTGACATGCAAATTAAAAACATGAGTTATGCCATGAGTTTAAATTATTAAAATTAATTTATACAGCCATAATCAGTTAGACCACGAAAATAATTAATTATACATAAAGATAATTATAAATTGTGTATGATTAATGTCTTAGCTAAAAATAATGTCTTATTAAATTACCTACATAAAAATTATTAAACAAAACAAATATATTTTATATTATTCTCAGAAATTACATGACAGGACTAAACAAATTCATTCTAAAAATTCCTTCAGCGAGTAAAAACACTTGTCTATGAGCCATTCATGGAGCTTTCTTTTAAATACACTGAATTGTAATTTCTTTAAGTTTTCAGGCAATCGATTAAATATTTGAACAGACATACTATAACAGTTTCGGCTAAAAAGCGCAGTTCTGCGTGAAGAAATCAGCAGTCTATCTGGATATCTTGTATACAAGTTTAAATATCTGCCACTTTTTATGGTTCCGTACCCAAAGGGTAAAAACGGGACCCTATTACTAAGACTCCGCTGTCTGTCTGTCTGTCTGTCTCCAGGCTGTATCTCATAGACCGTGATAGCTAGAAAGCTGAAATTTTCACAAATGATGTATTTCCGTTGCCGCTGTAACAACAAATACTAAAAATTAAAAAAAAAAATATATTAAGGGGGGTCCCCATACAATAAACGTGCTTTTTTCGTATTTTTTTGCTCAATATTAAAAACGGTAACAGGTAGACGGTTCAAATTTTCACAGAATATTAACTTGTATATTACCTTTCAAAATAAATAATTAAATATTAAAAAGTAAATATTAAAGGGGAGCTCCCATACAACAAACGTAATTTTTTGATATTAACAGTAAACCTCTACAAACAAAGTTAGTTTTGCGGTTCATTAACAAAGGTAATTATACCTACTTCTTGAGTGCGGAACCCTCGGTGCGCGAGTCCGACTCGCACTTGGCCGGTTTTTTTTTTAATAAATAAATCAGACATATTTTTCTTTACAAATAGGCTAACCTCATAGATATATAAGCACGGTAGTGCAAGAACTTTTAAATTTTTAAATAGAGGCCTACAGGAGGTCTGGGGACCCACTCCACATACAGCTCGGATACATTTTTTTTGTGCAATAAACAGACGCTTTCAGATACACGGACAGCTTGAAGCAGTCAGGATGGACTGCTTCAAGTTGCGACTGCATAGTGAACTACAGTCTTCTACGTACACACATGTAACATGGACCGCTCGAGCTGTTGTGACTGCTTCGGGCGGTTGGCAGCAGCTTGTCAATGGTAGCTTCAAGCTGTTGACTATGACTGCTCGAGCGGTCCGTGTATGTTGATCATTGGCTAACTGCTCGAGCAGTCCGTGTATGGTGGCACTAATGTCCACCGAATTTCCCCAAATGACACGTCCATATCTCAATGATGAGACGACGAATGCGTGGTATGCCATTAGCGCTGTTTTCAAATGGAGCTGTAAAATTTTATATGTAGATTCTAAACGAAAAATAGAATTTTATGACTTTATCATTGATGTAGAATTTTAGTACCTATAAATATGGAAGCTAAATAGTGTTATCAAAATTACATTTTCTCTGGCTCTATTTTAGAACATAATAGTTTTAGTTCATAATTCGAATAGAATTTAATAATAAACATACCTACTGTCCACACATATATAAATGCTACCTGCTATGTTTTCACAATCCATTTGCTTAAATGATTTTGACTAGTATTTACTATTTACTAATAATCTATTCCCAAAACAACATTAAATTAATAAAGATAAATACCGCTGTGGCTTCGTTAGTGGAATTGGTAATACCTCTGTGCTTTTCAGCAATATTGGTTAAGTAGAAAAGGGTAAAAATCCGACAGACATACACACTCCGCATTCTGGATGGGTGGATCTGTTAGATTCTTGATATTTTATTTGATTCTTGAGAATTTTGCTTGAAAACGCCCATTGTTTCGAGCAATTTATCATGCGATCTGGTTGACGGGGGTCGTTGATTGGTTTCGCTGAGGTTTTGCTACATATTGCTTCGATATTTCATTTCTCCACGACAATATCACAAAAGACCGCTGAGAGCTCTTTCTAACTATACCTAAGTAACTATACCTTTCTATGATTAATTTGAATAACAAATTTTGTTTTGAAGTAGTATATTCTAGATTTTCTTAATAATTTCATTGAAAACTAAAAAAAATTTTTTAGATTTGGTATTTTTACATAAAATCAAAATAACCAGATAAAATTAACTACAGCTTATTTACAGGTATAAACTTATATGTTACACTGTAAAACAAGGAAAAACAGTACAAAAATGGGATACTTAAGATGGTAAATGATAATTTAATATTGAAGGTAGGCCAGTAGTACCGGTCCCGCGGGAACTCCTTAGTTTTCCGGGATAAAAAGGAGCCTATGAGTTATTCCAGACTATAATCTATCTCTGTGCCAAATTTCATCCAAATCCGTTTAGCCGTTCGGGCGTGATCGAGTAACAAACATACATCCATACATCCATGCTAACTTTCCCATTTATAGTATTAGTATAGAAGTAGGTATAGATGAAATATAAGTAAATCCAGAATTTACAATTCAATCGATGGTGCATCTAGCGAGATAATGAGTAGGTATTCATCGGTGTAAACTGGGCCATGCACTTTCAACCGATAATATGAAAAGTTGTTTTTATTACTTTTAACACCGCGCTGCGGATTTGTAGGATCCATTTCTCATTAGATATTAAAAGTGCACTGGGGATTTACGTGCCATAATAAATATTATATTTAATTAAAACTGTGGACATTTAGGTGTTTAAGTAAAGATTTTTCCAAAAGTACTTAAATTTACCAATTGCCGATATGATAATCTCTCGTGGAACCTCTACACGTTACACCATTTACTCGTGCAAGTTCCAAATGAGAGTACAAATATATAAAAAGTGTTTCATAAATACCTACTTCTAGATTGTCTCTTACAAATGAAAATTTTAAACATCATTATTTAACGGGTAGGGATGCTTGCGGCCATATAACCTACGTAGATCATTCACTCAGTCATTTCTGACAGGGAAATCATGTAGAGTCGAGGATGCATGTGATATTATAGTGTTTATATTCTATAACGCAACATAATAACGCCATAATTACTCTATTGATATCATTTCCCGACTATTCAGACAATACATCGCAACGCGGAACATCATAAAGCGTGATAACAATAGTGTGAACGAATTGGCTCAATAGTAAAGATCGCGTTTCCTTAGAAATTCTATACAAATAGTGTCTCTAACTATTGAGTATTCCCAGGGTAATTTAGGTATGTTTAAGAGTACTTAGTATAATTTTATATGATTAATACTAGTTAATGCCCGCGACTTCGTCCGCGTAGATTGAGCCTATGTGCTATTCCAGACTATGATCTATCTCTGTGCCAAATTTCAACCAGATTCGTCCAAACGTTCTGGCGTGATTGAGTAGTAAACATCCATCTATCCATCTGTTCCAAACTTTCGCATTTATAATATAAGTATAAAGATTACTACGCACGGTTATAGTTTTAACGCTGGTATTAGTTTTGTAATTCAATAAATTCCATGATATTGCATTTTCCCCTCATTTTCCATCCAAACACGATTAATGAAACAGCTATTAAGGAGCCGATAAACAAATTCCTTAAAAGTTGGCAACACTTTAAGTCTGTCTGCTACGCTTTCATGGTACATTTATTCAACCGATTTTGTCAAAATTAGGTGCTTAGATAGATTGCGACCCGGGATTTTTATCCTAAAAAATTAAAGAGTTCCCGCGGAAAAACTTTAAACCACGTGGACTTAGTTGCGAGCATCATCTAAAAAGAGAAAAAGATTAGATTGACTGCTGAGATATAAAGTGCTGATTAGACCCAAAAAAACTTTACTAGAAACTTTGTAAAAAGTTAGTTCAAAAACGTGTAATACATATTCATGGCCAATTGTATTGTTTCAGATATCCCATCCAATGAACGTGAGAACGTCTAAAATACGAATACCTCAACTTCCGGTGATGAAGGTTGAACGGAGTCTCACAAGATGGAGCCAAACGGATCAACCAAAAACATGTATAAAAGAAAAAGTTGGAGGTTCCCCAACCACATTATCTTAGTCACATTGTACATATTCCTCTTTATAGTCACAGGCAATTGCCAGAATGACAAAGATGAATCCAGTCATAACGATAGCTTAACCAAATCAGACTTAAATAAATTAGATAATACACTAGATTCTAATAAATGCCATAGCTGTCAAATTAGTAATAACAATAATGATAAAACTAATGCTAACGCTAACCAAAATGAAGGTTTTAAAAGCAGTAATATGTTAGCCGATTTTATTGATACGGTTAGTACGTTTTCCGAAAAATATGTTTTTGTTAACGAAACGGAAAGAAAACTGCAAAATTTATTGGAAAAAGTGTTAGATGAAGCTAATGAAAAAGATAGATATGAGATAATTGAAGGAATAGAACTAAAAGCGATTGCGAAAAATGAAACGAAGCGATCTAAGAAGAGTCTAGAAGTTAAAAATGAGGAAAGAGCTCTATTTAGCACGTATACCTATGAGTATAGATTGTTTCAAAAGATAAAGAACTTCATAGATACCCACATTGTATCCATCAATCTACCTAAAGCTGTTGGATTTGCTGGATTCCGATGTAAGTTATACTATTGTTATTAATTTTCTTTTAGAAACTTATTAATACTTCTCTAATTAAAATAAAACTTTTAAAAAGGAAGCGGAGGAGGTTATTTCGCACGACATTCATACAATGCACTCAGTTTGATATTCCAATTTCTATTCCGTCTCTAGCAGGCTTAGCATGCGCTCAACGAGAAATCTCGCGACGAGAGAGAGAGAGAGAGAGAGAGATGTTGTCGTTGCCGGCAAATTTTTCATTTACCCTAAAATGCACAAAATGCGGAATATTACAAGAAAAAAAATAGTCGGCATGTAAGGGTTCGTAGAAAAATACCACAGATAAGAAATATTACTTTTATCTCTTTGGTGTAACGAGACAAGTAACCATGTTAGCTACGGTAGACAAATAGAGATAACGGTTAGACTTAATATTACTCGCTGAGCGCATGCTAGCCCACGCAAATTGGACGCCAGATATCTCTGACCAAATTTTATCGGTTAAACGGAAGGGCCATGTAAAGGTACCTAACAGTCCAGACACTTTCATATTGTAATTAGCACTAATTATAACAGTTGAAATTCCATACTAATATTATAAATGCGAAAGTGTTTGTGTCTGTCTGTCCATCTGTCTGTCTGCGACGCCTTCACGGCCCATTTGTTCAACTGATTTGGATGAAATTTGTTACAGAGATAGGTTGTATCCCGAGGAAGGACATAGGCTAGGACAAGTAGTTCCCGCGGGAATCGAAAAATCTTAACCAACGCGGACGAAGTCGAGGGCATCATCTGGTATTATATAATACTAGCTGATACCCGCGACTTCGTACGCGTGGTTTAAGTTGTTTTGATTCCCGCGGGAATTCCTTAATTTTCCGGGATAAAAAGTAGCTTATGTCACTCTCCAGGTCCTCAACTATACCCATGCCAAAAATCACGTCGATCAGTTGCTCCGTTGCAGCGTGATTGAAGGACAAACCAACAAACCAACAGACAAACACACTTTCACATTTATTATATTAAGTATGATTATTCAATGTGTGTCTGGAATATCCGAATTCAGTTTGACTGGCCCTGCACACGAGATTCAGTAAACTCAAAATCTGATTAAAAAAAGCTATTCAAGTTATTCCACAGTGCTTGATAAGATCACGAGAAAAAAGATTTTATAAAAATTGAGAGAAGAAAATTTAAACTAAAATAATGTGACCCCGCAGTTAGACGCTCACATAACTCTTCAAAGACAAATTTTGTAATCTTTTGCCTTATCATTTTTACAGCATTTGGACTGAAAAAGTTTTTCCTACCGTTCCTAATCGGCGTGCAAATTTTCAAGAGCATACTCATCGCAATGTTCCTCCCCAGCCTTTTGGGGAGTTTTGGGAAAATACTCGGAAAAGGTAAGTGGACTTGACGACTTGTTTTACTAAAGCCTTGGTCAGATACAACGCGGAACATAAGCGTCTTACGCGTAAACTAGAAGTTTTAAGAGCGAAAACACATTACGGGCACACAACAGACTGATGAAAATATGCATAAAGGAATAGGTATTAGGACTGCATTTAGACTGCGAAGTGCACGTTTAGTATGACGTCTTTTTGGTGCAGTTGCCGTCCTGCGTCTTGTTTAACCAGTGGTTTAGGCTTGTTTGATTAAATCAGCTCCCACTCAAAACGCTACCGAGGCTCTTGTCATCCCCAATGTTCTTTCGAAGTTTCGCTAACTTTTAATCGTCTTAACAAATTCTGTTTACACAGAAAACAAGACTACTTTACGAGTAGGTAGATACTTAGTTAATAAAAGTTATTTTACTTTGTAATCTATGAGATACTCCGGCCATCTTAGCCTGAGTGATCATTTTTAAAATCGGTTAATGGGTGGAATGTTATGGTGTACCTATCTGTCACCGTAAGATTGTAAAAACCGTTAGATTATAATCTAACTCGCGAAATTGTAAACTGTCAAAAGATTACAATATAACGCATTATTTTTGGTAGATTGTAATCTGTTAGGTATATTAACTCGATAAAACCTAACTACCTGATTGTTTATGTCGAACCTTAACCTAACCTACAAGAAAGTGACAAGAAAACGTAAATACAATGAATATTTCAAAAATCTACACACTGAACATTGAACGGTTCACAATCTTTCGACAGTTTAAAATCTTACGAGATAAAAAGCGTTAGATTACAATCTAACGGTTTTTGCAATCTTACGGTGACATATCTACACCATAACATTCCTACGCCAGTGATGACTTACGGATCCGAGACATGGTCGCTGACTATGGGCATGATAAGAAGGCTCGAGGTCACTCAGCGGGCGATGTAGAGTGCTATGCTGGGAGTGTCCCTACGTGATCAAACCAGAAATGAAGAAATCCGTAGGAGAACCAGAATCACCGATATAGCCCGAAGAGTTGCGAAGCTGAAGTGGCAGTGGGCGGGACACATAATTCGGAGAACCGATGGACGTTGGGGTCCCAAAGTGCTGGAATGGCGACCGCGCACTGGAAGGCGTAGCGGCGGCAAACCCCCACCCACATCCCACTCCACATCACCATAACAGCATCACTCTGAGGCGATGCCCTTTTTGGAATTATTTTTGTGTCACAGTCTAGTCCCTAAGTTGTGTCCTAGTAATTTTGTGTTTTGTCTTGTACTGTAACTGTGCCCTTGGTATTTCCAAATAAAGATTTATTTATTTACTAGATGATTCTCGCGACTTCGTCCGCGTGGACCAAGTTTATTCGATTCTCACGGGAACTCTTGAATTTATATTTCCGGGATAAAAGCATGTGTCCTTCCCCGGGATAAAACCTACCCCTGTACCAAATTTCATCAAAATCGGTTGAACAGATGGGCCGTGAAAGCGTAGCAGACAGACAGACACAGACAGACTTTCGCATTTATAATATTAGTATGGATGCATTTACCTTTAAATAACCTAACTAAACCTTCCAGGTATATCCCATATATCAGCAGCATCGAGCCAAGCAAGCTACCCACCGGCCAATGCAGACGATCATACCGCTTACAACAATGATAACAACTTCATGGGCTACGAAACTAATCCGGCAGCCACGTACGCGTACTCTCCGGACATGTTCGGAAATATGGATGCCAATGACGTGAACGACCAATCCAGTGATGATATGTCAAGGTAATTCTTGAATTTTGAATAGACGACCTCCGTGGCGCAGTTGCGCTGTTGTCTTAACGCGTGGAGGTCCTGGGTTCGTTCCCCGACACTTCCCCACTTCCCCGGTCACTTTGGGAATTCATAATTTCTGAATTTTCTCTGGTGTCCTGGTGGGAGGCTTCCGCCGTGGCTAAATATCACTCTACCGGCAAAGACGTGCCGCCAAGCGATTTAGCGTTCCGGTACGATGCCGTGTAGAAACCAAATAGGGGTATGAGTTTTAATACAAGTTAGCCCGCTACCATCTTAGACTGCATTTTCACTTACCATCACGTGAAATCGCAGTCAAGGGTTAACTTGTAGTGGATAAAAAAAAAATATATTATTCATTGTTATAATAATCTTTATCATCATAGTCTACAATCTACATCGGCATCTTTTACATCATCATTCTCTGCATAATCAACATCTTCTTCACCTCAACTCATCGAGCTGGCCCACCAACGACCTTAATTTACGTAGACGGGCCCTGTGAAACAAATAATGTGGACCTATTTTACTAATGCCATCTAATCTGAAAAGCGGGACAGCGCTATGGCGGGGACAAGGACAGGGCTATACAGGTTAGGAGCGTTCTCTAACGGTTGGACGCCCAATTTTTTTCTATGAAAGGGCCCATCTAGTACCTACATATATATCGATGTGGCCCACTACTAATACCTCATGGTCTGCTCTCAAAATCAGAATTGAAAGATACACGATTAAAGCACAACGGTTTAGGCTTTGGGCACACTTCGAGTAATGAAACTCGATATACCCCTTTTTTGAAGTCGGGTAACTTTTAGCTTTCTGAAAGAAATCGTCATAAACAGTATTATGAGCATAAAGACCATTAAATTGTATACCCTGCTATGTTTGTCGTATTTTCTCATGATTTGTGAAGTTCATAAAATATATTCATTAATTCATTCAACCATTAAGAATACTCATTTCTAAAACGGTTTCTTGATTTGTACCTTCTAAATGTAGGTAATGGATTTATCCCCATTTGGTAAGAAATTTTGAAAGAATTTCACGTTTCGCCTTTCAAGCCATATTTCGCGTTGGCGTATTTTATGGACTTCATGGCACTTACGGAAACATAAATCTTTCCTTGAAGTTAAAATGTTCATTGAGAAACACCGCACATTTAGAAAAATACTCCACAGAGATTCGCCACCAGTGCGGGAGACCATAATATTTTATAGGGTATGCGCAAATACAGATGCATCTCTCTATTCCTTTACTCTCATGATAAATACAGGACAAACGGCTTTATCTCCGATATTCGTAGGTTTAAACTTTAAATTTCACTACTCCGGCCTAGTACTTCTAAGAATTTCTTAACTAAAACCAAATACGTCTAGACATTTTTTATCCCGGGTAACTAGCATGTGACCTCGCGTTATCCGCTGACGAATATTGTACGCAGTAGGTTATAATAACTTTAATTTCACCTTCAAACACATGTACTTACTTCAATTATTAGTAGAATTTATTTCCAACGATGTACATATGTCACCGTAAGATTGCAAAGGCCGTTGGATTGTAATCTAACTAGCGATATTGTAAACTTTCGACAGATTACAATTTAACGCATTATTTTTCGTTAGATTGTAATCTGTTAGATATATAAACCCGATAAAACCTAAGTCTAAGGGCACCACCTGGTCATTTATGTCGAACCCTAACCTTACCTACAAGAAAGAGACAAGAAAACGTAAATACAATGCATATTTCAAAAATTGACACTCGGACCATTTGACGGTTCACAATCCGTCGACAGTTTACAATATCGCTAGTTGGATTACATTCTAACGGTTTTTGCAATCTTACAGTGACATATATATACGAGTATTTTCCAACGATGCTTACGTATAGCGTTGTCCTTGTCCCGCTTTTGATAACGCTCAGCCCTAAAATAATTCCCAACACATACCTATAATTTTTAATCTATTAAATTATGGAGTGTCACGGGTGTGATACATCTGTTCCAAGTATTTTATTTTGAAATTCATAAAAGAAAATACAAAATGCGCAGAAAAGCTAAACACAATAGTAAAACTGCAGCAACTTTAAATATATTTTAAAAATTTTAGTATGCGCGAACATTTTGGAAACCAGCTGGGGTCTTGTATGTATTTCTTCGTGCGGAAATAGTTTCGTATTCCCCACGTTTTCCCACTGGGATTCAGCAAATTCGCTAAAAACGTCGAAATGTGAGCCGATTACATAAAATATACGGAATTTTACCAATTTATTCGTGGCTAAAGAATGCCAAATACTGCAAATATAACAGGTTTTTCTAATGTAAAAAAACCGGCCAAGGGTTCCGTACAAACATGTAGTAAATTTTAAATTATTATAAAAACTACTAACTAAATCTCGTTCAAACCAATTTTCGGTGGAAGTTTGCATGGTAATGTACATCATATATTTTTTTAGTTTTATCATTCTCTTATTTTAGAAGTTACAGGGGGGGACACACACATTTTACCACTTTGGAAGTGTCTCTCGCGCAAACTATTCAGTTTAGAAAAAAACGATATTACAAACCTCAATATCATTTTTGAAGACCTATCCATAGATACCCCACACGTATGGGTTAGATGAAAAAAAAATTTTTGAGTTTCAGTTCTAAGTATGGGGAACCCCAAAATTTATTGTTTTTTTTCTATTTTTGTAAGAAAATCTTAATGCGGTTCACAGAATACATCTACTTACCAAGTTTCAACAGTATAGTTCTTATAGTTACGGAAAAAAGTGGCTGTGACATACGGACGGACAGACAGACAGACAGACAGACAGACAGACAGACAGACAGACATGACGAATCTATAAGGGTTCCGTTTTTGCCAAATTTGGCTACGGAACCCTAAAAAAGATGATGCTTGCGATTTTGCCGCGTGGATTTTGAATTTGAAAATCTAGTCAGAAGTATGACTTTCCGAAATGTACTTAAGCATGTGCATATTAAGTCTATCAAAACCCTAATAGCAAAGTGATATTCACCTAACCATTAAAAATAAGAATCCAAAGCGTAATATTACATACTAGCAGATGCCCGCGACTTCGTCCGCGTGAAATAAGTTTTTTAAATTCCCACGGGAATTCCTTAATTTTTCGGGTTAATATGACACTCACAAATAATGTGGCTTTCTATTGGTAGCAGAATTTTCAAAATCGGTTCAGTAGATCCAGAGATTACCCCCTACAACATCACAAACTCACAAACTTTACCTCTTCATAATATTATTATAATAGGTGTATGCATATTAAATTGAAAAGTTAAACTTAAAATAAGTAGGTTGCCAAAACAAGGAAATATCAAATCATTTACTTACCAGATACGTACCATAGAACCTGTTACTCGAAACTCAGAAAGATAGCTTGAACTCTGTGCAAAATCACTTAGTGTCATTTCACTTACTCATTTCAGATTCGGAGCTGGAGGTCAGAAGGTGTCTTATTTACCAACCAAGAACGGTTACTACAAAAATCAAATGTCTACTAGCAACAATTATAAGGTACATAATATTATGTTATAGTGATATCCTTAGAAAGTAGTCTATGGCACTCTCCAGGTCCTCAACTATGCAAAATACCATGTCGATTTGCATGGATCTTTTTCCTGCATGGATCTCGACAGTACACGGTCATGTGCCGGTTGCTTCCAGCGGCTCCCAGCTACACGCTTGGGATCATCGGTACACCTAGTGGGAGGTCGTCCAACGCTTCGCTTTCCGGTGCGAGGCCATTCAGGCACCTCACCTCATTCCACCTTGGAACCCCAACGCTTTTTTGAACTATGTACCCCACCTATTACCACTTATAGTAGCGACTTTTCGAGCTATGCCGGTTACTCTGGTTCTCCTACGGATCTCCTCATTTCTGATTTGATCACGTAGAGTACATTGTGATTCTGCTGATTTCTGATTAGGGGATTTCTGGTTTGATCCAAGCACTCTCTCTTTGCATCGTATTCCTCATTGCTGAGGGTCTTGAACACTTTATCACGTCATAACGGTAGGGGTTTTCTTGGGATAATAATGCGGTGGTTCCCTGGTCCTTCTGCATAAATCATGGTCCAAAGACATTACGGATCAATAAAGCAATAAGAGAAATTATATTCAAACGTAAAACCTATCATCTATTTATAACAATCTATAAATATGTTTCAGATTTTCCAGAAAATTCCAGCTTCCTCTATGATCTTGAGCAATTATGATCCTTTCTACTCACCACTGCTTTCACGGCTCGACGGAATCTTCGCAAGGCTAGGTAAGCTTAGTTGAATCTTATTCGTATGAGGATAGAGTTTAAATTCTTTAAGCCGCTATTTTTAGTTGCTAGGAAATATACATTATCGGATGATCGAACAAGGCATCGCATGGGTGCATTATAGTATAAGACTTAGTGGTAAATTTTGCTCGAGTGCTTTATGAAAACAGATTCACAATTTATGAATTTTAGGTGGTAGTAATTTTGGGTTCACATTATTCAACAAAATGTTTTTTTTAATTCAAATAATCTTGTCCAATTGCGCTTGAATCGTCAAATGAATCTAACACTGGTTAGATATGTCAATCCTTGATCTAGCAACAAGAGAATAATATAATATTGACAATGCGTTGCATGTGGAACTCCTATAATCAATATGATTTCCTTCTTCCCTTCTAGTATGTAAGTTTGTATGAAATACATAGTTGTGACGTAATCAAATTTCAACAATTTTTCTTTAATGTGTAGTTCACAATGGTTATCAAACTTAAAACTAACCGCGGATGTGAATTTTAGGTCTATTGGAAGACCATCTATTTAATGATCAGTAACAAATATATAATTTATTTTTGACATAGGCATCATCCCTATTGCCACTAAGCTTTAAGCTGCACTGCATTACCGTTCACAAGCACCTCTTCAATTTTTTCTATGAACTCCCTGTCCTTTTATCTATAAAAGAAGATTTTATATCCAAAGGATTTCAAATTTACATATACGTGAGTAGATTTAAAAATATTATGGCCGTTTATTTTTATTTCCAACAACATTTCACCTGTTTCTAAAGAGAAATACGTTTCATTCTAGTTTTTATATATATATTTTTTTTATCCACTACAAGGTAGCTCTTGACTGCGATCTTACCTGATGGTAAGTGATGATGCAGTCTAAGATGGTAGCGGGCTAACCTGTTATAGGAGCATATAAAACCCATACCCCTATTCGGTTTCTACATGGCATCGTACCGGAACGCTAAATCGCTTGGCGGCACGTCTTTACCGGTAGGGTGGTAACTAGCCACGGCCGAAGCCTCCCACTAGACCAGACCAGGGAAAATTCAGAAATTATAAATTTCCAAACCCTGCCGGGGATCGAACCCGGGACCTCCGCACGTTAAGGCAATAGCGCTCAAAACTGCGCCACGGAAGTCGTCATATATCTCTATATAATATAAAAAGAAAACTGACTCACTCATTGACCCACACTACTGAGCATGCACTCCAGCACTCCATGTCAGATCCCCGCATTTTTTCGTGCCTATGAAGAACGATGTTATGAAATAAATAAATGACAAATGATTTATGCCACTTAAGTATGATGAGTCAAGGCTCAAGTCAAGTCAAGTCTACCACCGGTCCAGAAAGCTGTTATACTGAGAAGAGCCGGCAAGAAACTCACCAGTTGCTCTTTTAATAAAAAGAAATATGTTGCACTCTGTAAATAATATACAATACATACGTTATGTAACATGTATTACACTGACCTGTGGGCTGCTGGATTCGAAGCTGATTGCTTCCACACAACCTGATCATTAAGAAAATCATTAATAGTATTATTAACCTCGACTTAACAAATGCTGTTTAAGACAGTCTTTAAACTTGTGCAATGGCAAATCCACAAACTCTTTTGGCATGTTATAGAATTAAACTTTCTCTCCTATTCCAGGTCTGGCCCCAGCAGAAACTACGACGGACGACAGCACGATGATTGGCGGTCAAACCCTGAGCGACGTGAAACTGGAGTCCTGTCGGGAGCAACTCATATGCCTGATGTACTCTAGTCCTGCCAAGTACGCGCCTTATAGCAACTTGGTGTCAGCGCAGTTGAGTAGGTACGTACTATACAAATAGTAGTAGGTACATCTAGAACGCTGACTTATGCCAAAAAATCAGTCCTGAAAAAGTAAAAACACTTCTATAGTCCGTCAAACTCTTCTGACCTGGTGGCCAAAATTGGAACTAATTTTTATGCCTGTTTAATTTTTGTTTTTATTTTATTGTTCATAAGCGACGTTGAAACCGGGTCAGATAAGTTTACTATAATAACTGCCATACCCCCTAACAGGTTAGCCCGCTACCATCATAGACTGCATCATCACTAAGCATCAGGTTAAAATCAGTCAAAGGCTAACTCATAAGAATACAAAAAAGACTGAATTTTGTTTTTTTATATATTTATCAATAATGCACTAAAAGTTGGTGTCTACACAGACGAACTACATTAGAACTGCACGCCGGCTGCAAAATTGCACTTTTGAAGCAGCTTTTCTGCAGTTAATACCAGACGTAGGTATAGCTGCTAGGAAGCTTTTATTGAATCTGTGACGAGCAGAGATGTTGGTTTCGCGCTATGACAACGCATGCATTTGAGTTGCTCTTCACAAACATGCATTATGCAAATAACGGCGTGATATAGGATGTTGTGAGCTACGGATACTCGTGCAAGAGCGTTGATTTTAGAGCTCCATTATTTTAGAATCGTGTACAAAACAAGTTTCATTTCCAAAACCCTTCGTATAATACATATTATATGTATAGGCAGGCAGTATATACATATTATACCCATACCCCTAATCGGTTTCTACACGGCACCGTACCGGAACGCTTAATTGCCGCTAAGGTAGCCACGGCAGAATCCTCCTACCAGAGAAACACAAATACAAAACAAGTCTTTGAATGAATGAATGCATGAATAGACTGTATCGCACGCCAAAATAGGTACAGAGAAGAAAAATACTTATTTAATACTAGCTGATGCCCGCGACTTCGTCCGCGTTGTTAAATTTTTATTTATTTCCGTGAAAAAAGTAGCGTCAATCTCCAGGTCCTCAACTATACCCATGCCAACGATCACGTCGATCCGTCGCTCCGTTGCGGCATAATTCAAAAGCAAACCAGCAAACAAACACACTTTCGCATTTATAATATTAGTATGATCTATGAATTTTGTGTATTGTTTTTTTTTTAATTATATGTTTGTTGTTACAGAGAACTCAACGAGCTCCGTAGGCCAGTGTCCGACAACCCGGAGATTCTCCGTTTCTTCCGGTACATGCGAGCTGCGAGGCGCGGTCAAGAGGGCACCGACTGCATGAAGGCCCATCCAGCGTGTGTGACCAACACCGCCCCTTCACATACCATGATAGCGGCTTACCATGACATCAATAAACTCGTTACCGCCAGAAAGCTTTACTTTACATAGGCTTGACTGGTAAGTTTGCCAACTAAACCGGGTAGAACACACACTTATATCCACTACAGCCCATTAACGTCCAACAGCTGGGCACAGGCCTCCACTCTCATAGGAGAGAGGGAATTTAGATCTTAAACCCACCACGCTGCTCCAATGCGGGATTGAACATGCTAACCACTAGACCAACGATTATTCATTGGGATGTTGCCTATTATCAAAAAGTAATTATTTTTTAGTAATTATTAAAAAATCTCTAAAAAAGCGTGATCCCCTGTTAATTTTGTGTTGAATAACCATTTTAAAATATCGATTATAGCAAAAAAGTGCGTCGAATTTTGATGACATTTCATACCACAGACATAATAATTTATAAATCTGAGTTTCATACAAAATCCCATACTATTAAGCGCGCGCTTTGACATTTAAAAAAAAGTTGCTGATTTTACTAGTTGTCAAAATATGTCTGAGGTCTATCCCAATAGTAAAATATTATAAGTCTATGTTCTATCCATTCTTAGGGTTCCGTAGCCAAATTTGGCAAAAACGGAACCCTTATAGATTCGTCATGTCTGTCTGTCTGTCTGTCTGTGTGTCCGTCCGTATGTCACAGCCACTTTTTTCCGAAACTATAAGAACTATACTGTTAAACCTTGGTAAGTAGATGTATTCAGTGAACCGCATTAAGATTTTCTTACAAAAATAGAAAAAAGACAATAAATTTTGGGGGTTCCCCATACTTAGAACTGAAACTCAAAAATTTTTTTTTCATCTAACCCATACGTGTGTATGGATCCCATCTATGGATAGGTCTTCAAAAATGATATTGAGGTTTCTTAAATCATTTTTTTCTAAACTGAATAGTTTGCGCGAGAGACACTTCCAAAGTGGTAAAATGTGTGCCCCCCCCCCCTGTAACTTCTAAAATAAGAGAATGATAAAACTAAAAAAATATATGATGTACATTACCATGCAAACTTCCACCGAAAATTGGTTTGAACGAGATCTAGTAAGTAGTTTTTTTTAATACGTCATAAATCGTAAACCGCAATTTACCTTTCATTCAATCAACTCAAATATTTAAAAAAAACCGGCCAAGTGCGAGTCGGACTCGCGCACCGAGGGTTCCGTACTCAAGAAGTAGGTATATTTACCTTTGTTAATGAACCGCAAAACTAACTTTGTTTGTAGAGGTTTACTGTTAATATCAAAAAATTACGTTTGTTGTATGGGAGCCCCCCTTTAATATTTACTTTATTGATATTTAATTATTTATTTTGAAAGTTAATATACAAGTTAATATTCTGTGAAAATTTGAACCGTCTACCTGTTACCGTTTTTAATATTGAGCAAAAAAATACGAAAAATACACGTTTATTGTATGGGGACCCCCCTTAATATATATATTTTTTTAATTTTTAGTATTTGTTGTTATAGCGGCAACGGAAATACATCATTTGTGAAAATTTCAGCTTTCTAGCTATCACGGTCTATGAGATACAGCCTGGAGACAGACAGACAGACAGCGGAGTCTTAGTAATAGGGTCCCGTTTTTACCCTTTGGGTACGGAACCCTAAAAAACATAGGTTTGTACGGAACCCTCGGTGCGCGAGTCCGACTCGCACTTGGCCGGTTTTATTTACATTTACATCCAACTATTATAAAGCCTGAGCCGCAGTAAGAGTAAATGATGGGATCGGCATTCCATCATTACTCTTACTGTACCTACTCCCATTATTACTGTCCCATTATTACTGTACTCTTACTGCGGTGACTATGTAATATTTTTATTTTTTATCCACTACAAGTTAGCCCTTGACTGCGATCTCACCTGATGGTAAGTGATGACGCAGTCTAAGATGGTAGCGGGCTAACCTGTTAGGGGCATGGCGCGTTGTATTATATTATGTATTAAACCCATAACCCTATTCGGTGTCTACACGGCTTCGTACCGGAACGATTAATCGCTTGGCGGCACGTCTTTACCCTTAGGTTGGTAACTAGCCACGGCCGAAGCCTCCCACCAGGCAAAGTATTTTGTATTTTTGTCCAAAAGCGGGAGAGTCAGAGGTGAATTCATTCGTCACACTCTACCAATCATTTTTACTAAGGCCCCAACAATAAAATAAAAACTTGCTTTTTATTTTTGATAAATGTGTTAAGTTAGTCGTAAAAGTAAGATCCTACTACTCGTTGAACTATATTAGGACATAAATAAGCCACAAGTCTCAAATTATCAAATACATAGGGAAGATGTTTGCCGTGACGTCCTTCCGTTTCTATTACACTTTGTGTCTGCTCGAGTAATTTTGTGTACACTATTTGCTTTGAAGTTCACACTAAGTAGATATTTCAGAGCTTTCCTTTGAAGAGTGCTACAGTTTGCAGGAATTCGTATTGTCTCAGCATTACGTCGCGTCGTCTAATTTGTTTACTAAGTACATAATAGAAATTGTTCAGGACCAAAATAAACCTCGCTATCGTTTCTACCGACTACGGTTAAGCAAAAAGGAAGGGTTATGATTTTAGCTGTCTAAGTATGTATATATTAATGTTCCACCATAGCGCCTAAACTACTGAGCCGATCTTGATGAAGAGGTGCCAATCGATTCGTTATTATGGTCCGGGTGACATAAGCTACATTTCAAACCCTAAAGAACCCTGTCTGAACCAAATTTCATCAAAATCCATGCCGTGAAAGCGTAAAAAAAAACTCATATTCACATCAATTTTAATTTAGTACGATGACCTTTCTAAAAGGCAGTTATTTTCAAATTATTATTAAATATTTACTATGTACCTTTTTTTTCTTTACAGGTAATTACAGGCAAACGACGAAGGAATTTGATATGTAGATAATTTTTACATGGCAAAGCATTTTTCATGTTATGAAGAGAATGCTTTGAACCGTGGGTAAGGATTCAATAAAATAATGTAATTTGGCAGGTAACGAAAAAAACATAGTTGGAATAATGCCTGATTTTCAATGGCTGATAACATTTTGTTACCGCTAAAGTACGAAATTAATTAGGGAATTAGCGAGCTCTATAGATTGCCGGGTTTGATAGTTTGTGTTGAAATTACGATAATAATATGAAGTTATTTTTATTAAGTAATTTTGTGGTAGCATCTATGAAGATATAATTTCATAAATTCCGATAAATCTTTGTCATGAAAATAATATCTGTGAAACTGGGCAGAATGATGAAACTACAAAATGACTTATTATTGCGATCATCTCATTGTCTTCTCGTGAATGGGGATTCATAAAGTTCTTAAGCGACAGTGATTTTGGTAAAATCCAGGGGCCATACTGCCACCCTTTGAAGCAATAGTTAGGCAATATTACTCAAAATGACAGTTTGATGTTACGTACCTTGACGTTCCTAAAAAAAGGATTATAATTCTAAAACACGAAATTCAACAATAATTAAACAATATGGCTTTAAGCGTTGGCAGTATGGGCTCAGGTCGGACGGTAGACCATAGGGCATAGGCCTACCACCTTCCATACTATCTAATCTTTTAGGGCGGTTATAGATTAGCGTTTTTTCGGCTTGTATAGTATGCTCCTTTTGGAAGCGTTTTTGGAAGCGTTATAGGTCCGCTTAGACGCGCCCTTTGCCACACCCGCAACTCGACATGCTTATTAGGTCGTATACTACCTACTCACTACTACTACTGACTGACCCATAGGTTCGAGTGAACACGCCGAAATAAAGTGTGGATTTTAGAAGCCCAAATTGTGGCGCGTTTGTGAGCGCGTAAGCCGATAGCTTATACGCGCAAAAAATACGCTGGTCTGTAACCTCCCTTACCCCTTCTTGAAATTATGTGTTTTGTAGAGTCAACTGAGTGAAAACCAATGACCTTGACCAGTTGGTAGAAAAAACCACATTATTTGTCATAGAAAAATATAATGTTATTTTCACGACCTACTTGTGTAACGTATGTCATGAGAAATCTTGTCGGCAGCAGGAAATTATCTTGGGATTTGTGGCAATGTGGGTTGGCCTTAACTTCAACTTATACTGATTGCACATTACAGCAAGGCCTCAGCATGACATTCTTCCAATATATAGACGCGAAATTGACGTAATTTATACCGTTTTTCCGTTGTCGTCGTTCGTCTAAAACTATAAACCGAAGTAAGCGAAGGTCAGTCATAAAGCTTTTCTAAACCAGCTCAAGGCGATTGCGTGTCTATATTTATATGGGTAGATCTTTTTTTCATAAAATAACATTAGAGCCGCAATCAATTTTAGTATACACTAAAATAGTTGTATTATTATGACTTATAATTTGAGCAATCTTACTTGGCCGGCAAAAAACAAATGCTTAACAAGTCACTAAGAAACTAAAAGCAAGCATTCGGTATTGATGGGATGCGATAGAGATGCAGCTAATCGTGATCAACTTCCAACCAGTCAACTTAGATGAATACATTTTTTTTTAAACTTAAAAATTCACGTGCGTCTCTTGCGGTAGATATGATATAATGCTACATTTTTGTGTAAAGGTCTTTGAGAAAAATATGGGAAATGAAATATATATTATAATGAAATATATAAATTATGCATAATAAGCACACATAAGCATAATACTGGCGTATAATAAACCAATATCAACTGGGAGCACATTCTTAACTATCCGTCAATATATGCTTAAGATCATAACCATAGCTTGACCGATACTTGAGAACCTGCTCTTAGCTGATAATGAACTTGTACGTCATCCGTGTTTCGATAAAAAATAAGTTGAATCACTTGAAATATCAAATGCGGCTCTTGCGGTAGATAATATGCTATAGTGTGTGATCGTCATTATTACATTTTTTGTGTGAAGGTTTTAGGGGAAAATGTGGTAAATTAAATATATGTTATGAATTTATGATTAATAGACACACATAAATATAATACTGTTTGTGTAGTTATGTATTTCTGGATGAAGAAAGATATAGATAATTTAAGAAATCATCCGAGATCTGGTCGGTTTGACCATATCCAGGGAAGATGGCTATTATCTAAATAGCCACGTGAGGGCCCTATTGGCAGGTCCTCGAAATTTAGCAGGTAAGTGGAGAAGGTCGAATCAAAGTCAAAGCTTGCAGCGGAGTAACAACGTATATTTTTGAAATTCGGTTTTATACCTTAGACCATAAAGTGAATAGATGATAGCGAATAGACAAAACAATAGACAATAGTCCTTACGCCTTTTTTAGACTACAAAATATAGTTGGCCGTGATTTACACACATTACACACATACGTATTAGTCGCCTACGCAAATTGGCGCCGACAGAAGATATATTATGTTTACAACTTTGAATTTCATCGAACGATTGATCAAAGTATCTCCGGTCTCTCAGACTACTTGTATATGACTGGCCGCATATCAATATCACGAATTATCCGTCGGAAAACTTTCTGCTGCAATCACCCATTGAGCATCACAAGCGTACATTTCAAGTAGGTTATGAGTAGAATGCCATATCGCGGCAGATTTTTCCTGACTCCAATTTTCTGATGATATTATGCGTCAAGCCTTACACAATAAGATAGAAAATATAAAGGTAAATAAGAAAAAAAAGTTAGACGAATCTTGAAATATTAAGAAAATGTAAATAAATCACCATAATTCATTATTATTCTATTTATAAATTGTATTTTTTTAAATAAATTATTGTAAAATTATTTCTAATAGCTTAATGTTTGTATCGTTATTTAATGTATGATTGTAATTTATTGTATGCTCGGGTGAATGATTGATGTTTTATTTTTGTTTAGATAAATAGGTACGTAATGTAAGAAATTACGTGTAAATTAGGTTAAAAATATGAATAAAATAATAAGGTGTAAGTTATTTATTCTGTATAATATTGTTTATTGTGTAGGTAATATTTTGTTTATAGTGGCTTATAAACAAAATATAATTAATCATTTTCATTGTTTTTAATTGCATAGTTATTAAAATCTATTTTTATGATGAATTCATTAAAAATGCTTTATTTGAGACTACATTATTATTTACTAGCTGATACCCGCGACTTCATTCGCGTGGTTTTAAGTTTTTTGACTCCCGCGTTAACTCCTGCGTTAGCCTGTGTCACTCTCCAGGTCCTCAACTATACCCATACCAAAAATCACGTCGATCCGTTGCTCCGTTGCAGCGTGATTGAAGGACAAACCAACAAACCAATAAACCAACAAACAAACTCACTTTCGCATGTATAATATTGATGATCCACATATATTATGACGTATAAAATGCTAAATTTGTACCCATAAAAATATGATTGATACCTGGTAGGTACCTACCTACTTTACCTATTTGCTACAACACTGATTATTATTGTTAAATTATTTTGAAAATAAATTAAATATGAAAGTACCTATGGACATTTTTTTTATTACCAGGTTATAGTTTTTACGGGGGCATTCTACCATCGCTTAAAGCTGTATTGTTTATATATTGTTGTCGTTCGTGTTTCAGAATTATAGTCCTTATTTTAGGGGTATCAAAGTACGTGACATAAAACTGTTATTTTGAAACAATACTGCTTTAAGCGATGGTAGAACCTCTTAAGGACCATAGGTATTCCGGCTTTCGAGCTGCAAAATTGTGTGCCCCGTCAGCAGAAAAAGTATCTGAATAAAGTAAGTAGTAAAGTAAAAGTGTATCTGGGCTTGTATTATTTTCTTTCTTAACAAGGCATGGATTGTCGTCCCATCCCGTACCATCACAAAGGGGGATAAAGAGCGCACCAGTGATTGCAGTATCTAGAGTAAAGTAAGTAGTAAAGTAAAGACTTGTATTCTTTTCTTTCTGAACAAGACATGGATTGCAGTCCCATTGGAACATGACAAAGGGGGAATAAAGAGCGCATCTGTGATTGCAGAAATTTTGCTAACTATGCATTTTTTTCTAATTTTTTACTTACTGTACTTACGTACTTCTCACAAATGTATTGTATTAAACGTTGTATTAATCATTTTGCATTCAAAACCTTAGACGCTATTAATTAATACTCCCGCAACTCTCGGGTATTAAAGTTCGCGCCTCGAGTATAATTTTCAGCACTTTTAGCATGAATCTTCGTTAAAGATTGACAGCCTTGGCTGAAATTCGGTCAAAAGAACATCAATAGCTGTATTGGAATAAAAAAAGTAAATGGTCCCGAAATGTTCAGTCATTGTCATAGTAAACTAGGTACCTAGGTACTACATTATTAGGTATGTACATTTGGTACAAAAGCGTTGAAAGATGCAACAGACCCATTGTTCTTGCTAGCTGTTACATATTCTAGTGAGCGGTACATTAGTCTTGATACTTTAGCGCTTGCCGTTTCGGAAAGCTGTTCATTTGCATGTAAAATGTGTGGCTTTCGTTACAGAAAGATAATGAACGATTAATACAGGCCTAAAAGTAGAGTCCTGAGTAGAGCTTTCAGGTCCTAAAATACAAAAGCTACACTTTGCGCTATGTTAGGCAGCATACTTGCCGGAAATAATTTTTTTTATAGAAAAACGTAATAAATATTATGTTAAAATTTTAAGGAAAATTGTCACTGAACTTAATTGATAAAGTTTAATTACGACGAATTGACAAACATGATATCATAGTAAGTATTAAGACTTACTCATCCAAGTCTAGTGAATGTAGAAGCAGATCCGGTTCGCCCCTACTCTTTACGAGTAGAAAGTTGACCTTCCTTTATTAAGTTTTAATCACTACTTCAACCCTATGCGTATTAGCACAGAGTTCATTTTCAAACCACAAAATAATTCGCTTGTTAGTTCGTAAGATGGATCGTGATTTAATTTTAATGGACGATATAGAACTCTATATTTAAAGCCATTAGGTTTCATTTCAAATGAAACTTGTTAGGCTGAAATATTAAACCTCAGTGCATAATCTTGGGTAATGCGTTATAATATGTTTTTCGGTTAGTGGCTCAATCGTTATGGGTTTTCGGCATTAAGTTGAGTCATATCAGTGGACAAGGTCATATTTTCGTATACTGAATACTGATACGAAACTAGTTTACTCATTTAATAGCACAATGCATCAACTTTCAAGCATCAAAACTTATTAAGCGTTCTAGGTAAATCCGTATTATTATTTTTATTAAAGGTATCTGTCTATCTGTATGTTACCTTTTCACGGCTTAGCCACTGCGCTTTTTTTTTAAATTCAGAAATTATAAATTCCCAATTTGACCCTGCCGGGGATCGAACCCGGGACCTCCGTACGTTAAGACAACAGCGCTACACACTGCGCCACGGAGGTCGTCAAAAATTGAAAGGAGGCGCTTGATGAAATTTGGCACATGGGCAGCATGCATCCTGAAACCTGCCCCCCGATTGTGTGGATAATTCGACTTGGTCATAAATGCCTGCACGTCAAAAAGCATGTATGAACTCCTTAAACAGTTCGAGTAATACGTTTTACTGTCAAATGACTGCGATTTGCTTAGAGTTTAGACAATATTGGACCTCATAGAATTCGCTTTATCCCGGAAAAATCCCTTTAGGAATTATAAAAACCTTAGCTCCACGGGGAATTTTCCGGGAGTTGCAGACAGATGCGTTATCTATTCACCCACATGGTTCTAAATGGTATTCCGACACGACTGGAGAGAGATCAGGCGCAAGACTGATATGCTCTCCGATTTCCGAGGCACAATGGTAAAACAACGTCAACTTCCTATACCCGGGATAGTTATATGGATACTAAGAATCCCTAGACAGAAAACCTAAAACCTAACTATTCTTAGGCCAGCCCAGGAATCAAATACAGGTCTTCTTGTCTCGTCACAAATCACAATAGATCTCGTATAGCAGGTATAGTTCCCGCGCGAGTTGAATGCAGAGCTTATGTATGGTGACTCATACATAAGCTCTGCATTCAACTCGCGCGCGAACTATATGTATGCGATCAACACTAAGAAAGACTGAAGAAAGGTCGTTCGAAGTTTTTTACGTCAAACAATCACTTTATAATGAGTCACCTGGGGGCTTACAGTATACGGTCATCGCTTAAAGCAGTGTTATTTTAGTATTGTTGACCCTTATTTTATGGACGTCACATAAAACGTCAATAATAAAATAATACTGATATAAGCAATGGTAGTAATGCACATGTCCGAACTAGAATTGCTATGTAGGTGTATGTAGGTTAGTGAACCGGTAATTACAACTAACAAAATTGCGTATAATTTATACAAGAATAATAAACAATTATTATATCATAAATATACAGGGTGTTTAAAATATCTTATTTACGGTCGGTAATTTTTTTTTTAAACTTCGCACTCAGTTGTCCTGACATGATGTCAGAGGTATCGGTTATATAAGAGCTAGGTTATGTAATACTACTTTTCAAAGTTTACAACTCACAAAAAGAATATTACAGTAACTATGAAAATTAGAGGTGCGTGAGTCACGCACCTCTAATTTTCACGCAGCGTGACTGATTTACAAACCCCGGACTCCTGAATAGAAGGCTGAGGACTTTACCACTAGGTTATTACCACCACCGCTCACGCTATGCATAATAATAATTATTCTTTTATTTATTAAGATAATAATTTAAGGACATAAAAAGCGTCACGTAAACGTTCTGTGATCACCGGGCCGATTGAGAGGTTTTTACGTATTCGATCGTAATATGAAATTGATCGAGCGCCAGCTATCAAGCGCTTGACAATTGGGTATTTGACAACTAGTCAAATCAGCAACTTTTTTCAAACGTCAAAACGCGCGCTTAGTATGGTATTTTGTATGAAATATTGAATAGTGACGTCATCAAAGTTCGACGCACTTTTTTACTGTAATCGATAGTTTAAAATAGTTATTCAACATAACATAGTCACAAAAAATATTTTATTTGAATAGTTGTCAAATACCCAATTCCATACAATAGTTAATAATGTCACGACTGAAGGGAAGAAAATCTTCCACTAGGCACTCAGTCCCTAGTCCACTCGATAAGCGTTCCCGAGGTCCGTCATCCATAAGAGTGGAAATTGCTGGAGATGTAAGCCTTCGGTACCAATCAGATTATTGATAAATGAGAAAGTCAGGATCAAAAGGTGACATTTACACTTATGGCATATATTTTCTCATTGGACTCAAAATGTTGGATTTTAGTGATTTCTGTCGGTGACTGTGATTTGGTTCGAAAAGTGTAATTTTCCAAGATAAAATAGCATCTCAATTCAAAAGATGGCATTTACATCATGATCACGCAAAAAGGTTTTCTCGATTTCTGAAAAATATAAAAGGTGTAAATGACACCTTTTAATTCTGACCCGCTCAAATGACGTCATAAACTTTCCACGTCATCAATCGACAATCAAAATGGTCCACAACACAGATCTCCACTCTTCTCCGCTCTGCCTCGGGTGTATACCAGACCTTAGCATTCCATGCGACGAGTCACTCAACAACAAAAACAATTTAACTTAAAACTTTCATCGCGTGATACAAAACGGATGAAAAACAAACTTTTTACAAACGATACAAGGCTTTGTTGGAGCATCATTTCAACAAAAAGTGTTTTCCATATCAATTTAAATATTAAGCAGCAAGTCAAGTCTGTGAGTGTTCACGTTTGAGGAAGGGTTCTGTAATCAAATATTTTGAGGAACAGAGTTGACTTCTTGGTTAACATATCTCTGTCAGAGACAGATCAGCAGGCTTAGCAAGTCAGCATGCACACAACGAGATATCTCGCGACGAGAGAGAGATGTTGTCCATGCCGGCTAAATTTTCGTTTACCCTAACATGCACAACATCCGGTATTTACAAGTAAAAAAAAGTCGGCATATTACTTTTATATTTAGGTACTTTTGACGTAACGAGACAAGCAACCATGTTACCTTTGGTAGAAAAATAGAGATAACGGGTAGACATAATTTTACTCTTTGTGCGCATGCTAGCCCTACATGGCGGAGAATCAGTCGCAGGACTGACGGCTTAGAGGTGAAAACACCGCCATCTTCCTAACTCCGGGCTAGAGACTGAAAATTTCTTGACATAAAACTCCTGTTCTTCATTACGGCTCGACCCGGGAATCGAACCTTGGGCCTCATTATCTGCAGTCAAACATGCTAACCACTAGACAGACGAAAATTTATGGTATACATATAGTAGACTAGCAAACAGACAGAAAAACATACATAAGAAAATGACAACGTTTTTCCTGCTGAACCCTAATATAAAAGGGTAGACCTGTCATTTACATGTTTTTCATACCTCATGGGAGGAGTTTCCAAACATCAATCTGAAGTTGAGGAACCTCCGAATTTCCATGAACCGAATTATGAAAGCTTAGCAGGATATAAACGGCTGCGTTGTGTGGAGATGGCTTCTATGTGTATGTCCGTAGACATACAACTCTGTGCTTTCCCAAGATGTGCTGTGCGATCCCATTGCCTATCGGTCCTTCGAAGTATGTGCTTTTTTTATTCCACTACAAGTTAGCCCTTGAGTGCAATCTCACCTGATGGTAAGTGATGATGCAGTCCAAGATGGTAGCGGGCTAACCTGGTAGCCCGCCAGCCTGGTGGCCTGGTAGCCTGGTATTGCAGTTATATTATAATATGTGTTATGGTAACTAGCCACGGCCGAAGCCTCCCACCGGTGCTCCACGCATTAATACTCGGTGACGCTTCGATTATATTTACTCTGTTTCTCCTAGGATTCCTACAAACGAAGTTTTAATCGGAAGAGTCCATTATAGCCTTACTAGCCTTTTAGCCCGCGACTTCGTCAGCGTGGTTTACGGTTTTTCGATTCCTTAATTTTCCGGGAAAAAAGTAGCCTTTGTCACTCTCCAAGTCCTCAACTATACCCATGCCAAAAATCACGTCGATCCGTTGCTCCGTTGCAGCGTGATTGAAGGACAAACCAACAAACCAATAAACCAACAAACAAACACACTTTCGCATTTATAATATTAGTATGATTTATGATGTTCTTAAAGTCCTTATTATTGTTAAATGTTATAATTACAAATTTTCTTTTGATTATGAATAATATATGAGTCGGACACAAAATCAGTTCATTTTAAAAGTCCGTTTCCATAACCACGCAACCGCGTAACAGCTGGGATATCCCAGAGTTGCGCTATAACTTTGTTCAAACGATCATTTTGCGAATTACTATCGATTCAAGATTGAGCCTTAACGTTTCATGCTTATGTTTGATTTTCTACTGTCAATACATTATTTTGCCACACAGCTGGGATGGGTTTTAGCACAAATAAAAATGAACTGTATAGCAAATAGAATATGACTGAAATTAAATTAATTCAGATACTTGAATGGATGCAGTCTTAGTCATAGTAAAGAGGATGACACTAAAACATTTTAAACGACTTTATTGTATAGTCATAGAGTATAATTTGCATTGGAATGTAGTGTCGTGCTAAAGTTCTTCAGAGCTGTTAAAAATTGAAGAATGGAATAGAATGTGAACTTTAGCTTGAAGATTTAGGGTTGAAATTAGATTGCTGTAAGCAAGTTAGGCTGTATACAATGCGGATCCAAGAACCAAGAAGTTTATGCAATTCTTATGTTGTTATTATATAAGGTTTGTCAGTCGGTCGGTCATTCTCGTTTCCATCGTTCAGTGCATTGAACGTTGATCTAGATTTAAGTGTTACTTTGATAATTAACTAGGTAAGTGCTTTAATTAATTAATTACTATTAATTTAATAACGAAAAAGGAGTGTGATCAATACAATGACAGTTATATCGAGGGATTAATTAGACTTCTCTGGTGGAGTAGTCAGAATTACCTTACACACAAGAGATCCCGGGTTCGATTCCCGGTAAACCCGGATCGTTTCTAATTGATACAAATGTAGAGCAAGTTGAAAGTTGAAGAAAGTTTGTGCATCCAACGTGTGACTTTGTAAAGTCCAAAAATTTTATTATTGTTTAATATATTATAGTTGAATAGTATTATTAGTGTACACTCAGCCTGAACTGAAAGTTTTCAGCCTCAGACCTTAATAATTTCACACAAGAGATCCCGAGTTCGATTCCTGGTAAAACCGGATCGTTGCTATTTGATACAATTGTAGAGCCGCCAAGTTTCTGCATCCAACGCGTGACTTTGTAAAGTCTTAAAATATTATTATTGTTTAATATATTATAGTTGAATAGTATTATTAGTGTACACTCAGCCTGAACTGAAAGTTTTCAACTTCAGATCTTAATAATTTTTTTTTGTATCGTAACCTGTCGCTTGAAACCATCATACTGATTAAATTATGATCCTGGATATACATATTTTCCTACTGGGATTCGGTGTTAACTGTCAGTGTGATCTAAGCCTTACCGAAAAAATTCCGGCTTCTGTGGCAGACTTTATTTCAGTTTAAACAGGAAACCTATAAACTTGCTAGCTGGATTTAGTGAAAGTTATTTAGCATCCTTTGGGCGTCTAGTAATTTACTAAGTAAGGTAGGTCCGGATACCTATATTAAATACCTATTTTATTCATTTAATTATTTTTATTATTTTTGTACAAAATATTACTTATGTCTTAAAACTATAAAAAGTGGACAAAGGTAACGCTTATCTCTAGAATAGAAATCTCTTCCAGCCTTCCTTGAAAGTGAGGAAGGTGATATTGTTAAGTGGTACAGGTCTAGGTACCTACCTAGGTATCATCATCATTCATAATCATTTCAATTCATCGCCGGTTCACTATACTGCGCACGATTCACCTCTCAGACTTTAGCCATAGTCAACCACACTGACAAGAACGGTAAAGTATTGGGAGACTCCATACACTTAAAGAACGTTATGAATAACTCTTAGGTATGCAGTTTTCCTAACGATGCTTTCTTTCACGGTTATACAAGTGATATTTAAAAGCAGAAAATTTAGAAGTGCGTACCCAAGGATCGAACTCCCGGTCACCGAAGTAGGAAGTCGAACGTCTCAATCACTAGACTATCACCTCTGTAATCAATATCTCTTTTTATCCCGGAAAATTCCGCCGGGAATCATTTTTCCTAACAATGCTTTCTTTCACGGTTATACAAGTGATATTTAAAAGCAGAAAATTTAGAAGTGCGTACCCAAGGATCGAACTCCCGGTCACCGAAATAGGAACTCGAACGTCTCAACCGCTAGACTATCACCTCTGTAATCAATATCTCTTTTTGTCCCGGAAAATTCCGCCGGGAAGCAGTAAAACGTGATCCACGCAGACAACGTCGCGGGCAGCAGTTGCGGGCGTGCAGTTCATAGAGGCATAAAATCACTGCTTACCCAAATGGAAACACGTCAGTGCTAATATTTCATCAAAACAGCTAGTAAATAGATATTCTGTCTATATAATGCCTACCCTAGCTTCAAAACTTGTGCACTCCACTGTGATCATCTAGGTGGTATATAAATATTTTCGTAATCGTAATAAGTAAGTTGATGGAGGTACTTACATAACATAAACGCATTGTCCTCACTTGACCCAGAACCCAGAAGTTTAGTTATGTCACCTATTCGGTAACAAAAATCTGATCAGGAAATGGATAATTGTACCTATCTAGCATGTAGCAACGTTTTAATTTTATATCATTTACTGCGCCACTTAGAGTTGCTAATCATACGAATATTATAAATGCGACAGTATGTTTGTTTGTTGGTCGCGACTTCGTCCGCGTGGTTTAGGTTTTTTTGATTCCCGCGGGAACTCCTCAATTTTCCGGGATAAAAAGTAGCCTATGTTACTCTCCAGGTCCTCAACTATACCCATGCCGAAAATCACGTCAATCCATTGCTCCGTTGCGGCGTGATTGAAGGACAAACCAACAAACCAACAAAACAACAAACCAACAAAAAAAGTGACTTAAATGAGTATGATAAATGCGAAAGTTTGGATGGATGTATGGATGTATGAATTTATGGATGGATGTATGGATGTATGGATGTTTGTTACTCAATCACGCCCCAACGGCTGAGCGGATCTGGCTAAAATTTGGCACAGAGATAGATTATAGTCTGGAATAGCACTTAGGCTACTTTTTATCCCGGAAAATTAAAGAGTACCCGCGGGAACCAAAAAACTTCAAACCACGCAGACGAAGTCGCGGGCATCCGCTAGTAGGTACATACATACATGAACCCGGAAAACATTACACTCCTTTTTTGGCAGTGCAAACTAATTGATATTCCACTCGTTACGAAAAAAACAAAACCTTTTAAAAGTCGCTCGGCGCTGAATTTATTCCCCTTGAAATATTATCTATTCCACTCTCACAAAAGGTGGACTGGTGGAAATAAACTAACCTTTTTAAGAAATTCTACTTTGAAAGAAATATTCTTGAAAAATACCTCTAGAGTCTAGATTATATTATCGTCAGTTCATATCTGCTGGTATAAACAAGTCATTTATATGAAAGCGCTGTCTCTAAAGAGCTGAAAAACCGAAAAGGTTTTTTAAGTTTTTTCACGACAATAGGAGCCTATCTATATTTATTATACAGGTAATCCAGATCCATTTTTAGGGTTCCGTAGCCAAATTTGGCAAAAACGGAACCCTTATAGATTCGTCATGTCTGTCTGTCTGTCTGTCTGTCTGTCTGTCTGTCTGTCTGTCTGTCTGTCCGTCCGTATGTCACAGCCACTTTTTTCCGAAACTATAAGAGCTATACTGTTGAAACTTGGTAAGTAGATGTATTCTGTAAACCGCATTAAGATTTTCTTACAAAAATAGAAAAAAAAAAACAATAAATTTTGGGGTTCCCCATACTTAGAACTGAAACTCAAAAATTTTTTTTTCATCTAACCCATAGGTGTGGGTTATCTATGGATATCCCATATACCCATACCCATATCTATGGATAGGTCTTCAAAAATGATATTGAGGTTTGTAATATCATTTTTTTCTAAACTGAATAGTTTGCGCGAGAGACACTTCCAAAGTGGTAAAATGTGTGTCCCCCCCCCGTAACTTCTAAAATAAGAGAATGATAAAACTAAAAAAAATATATGTTGTACATTACCATGCAAACTAACACCGAAAATTGGTTTGAACGAGATCAAGTAAGTAGTTTTTTTTTAATACGTCATTAATCGTAAATCGCAATTTACCTTTCATTCAATCAACTCAAATATTTAAAAAAAAAAACATTTAATTTAAAACTTACTACAGGTTTGTACGGAACCCTCGGTGCGCGAGTCCGACTCGCACTTGGCCGGTTTTCTTTATTTAAATATATATAAACGGAAAATATGACTGACTCAATGATCTATCAACGCACAGCTCAAACCACTGGACGATTTGGACTGAAATTTAGCATTTTCTATTATGCACGTCATCCACTAAGAAAGGAGGTTTGAAAATTCAACCCCTAAGGTAGTAGGGTTTGAAATTTGTGTAGTCATGCGGATGAAGTCGCGGGCAAAAGCTCGTATTTTCAAAATCAAACTCAAAGTATATTTATACAAAATTAGTACCTACACAGTACAACTTCTGGACGTCAGGTTTGCAAAGTTTATGACGTGATGATGATAATTAGCAAAAAGTTACGAGGGTTCCAAACGCGCCCTGGTCTGAGAACAGCCCACAACAAACTCAGCCGGGTTTTTTTATTATCACCATCTCACAAATATCTTAAATAAATATTTTATAAAAATAAAAATAATAAACTAAATAGATAAGAAACAAGACAGACTAACAAGTCTGTCTGTGATTTTGATCTAGATGCATCTGGCCCGCGACGCCGTCCGCGTCTATTTAGGTATTCTGATTCCCGCGGGATCTTTTTCATTTTCTGAAATAGAATGCAGCCTATGAATTAATTCAGGATATCAGTTTAGTAATTGTAGCGTGAAGGAATTACAAACATCCAAACATACAAACTTTCACAAATAGTAGTAGGATGGACTTTCATCATCGACTGTACTTACTAATAAACTATACTTGAAACTTGACTGCCTCGTTGGTCTAGTGGTTAGCAGGTTTGCCTGCGGCCGACGAGGTCCTGGGTTCGAGTCCCGAGTCGGGCCATAATTAAGTATTGGGTTTTTCTGACTAGAAATTCTCAGTACTAGTCCGGATTTAGGAAGTTGGAGGTGTTTCACCCCCGTGCCTTGGAGAGCACGTTAAGCCGTCGGTCCCGGTTATTGTCACTGACATGATAATAGTCGTTAAATCCCGCCAACCCGCATTGGAGCGGTGGTGGGTCTAAGCTCTAATTCCCGCTCTCCTACGAGAGTGGAGGCCTGTGCCCAGCAGTGGGACGTTAATGGGCTGTAGTGGTATACTTGAAACTGGCTATTATATACAGTGAGAAAGACGTCATGCACAAAGAACAGATAATCTCTAGAAGAAAATTCGTATAAAGCGACTTTCTTACACACTTAGTTTGAAGTACAAAAGACAGTAGCTAAGTACCTACTTTACTTTGTAACCAACCCGACTTGAAAGTGTTGAAACATGCAAGTTTCACTAGCTTGAGCATCCTTAGGATCTGCTTGTTGACTTACATTAAATCGTAGGAACTGAAACTCGAATTTGAATAACAAAGAGAAAATGTGAACAGATTTCTGAAACTTTAAAGAATTCGTTAAGCTTAGCGTAATTATTCTCGTAAGAAAGCGTACTAAAATTTATATTTTTTAGTTATATTTGTGCTCTCCTTGCAAATAGTACCTCGCATAGCAATTAAATTCCTTTAAAAATGTTATATTTTTTATTACTAGCTGATGCCCGCGACTTCGCCCGCGTGGTTTGAGGTTTTTGGGCTCCCGCGGGAACTCTTTTATTTTCCGAGATAAAAAGTAGGTAGCCTAATGTGTTATTCCAGACTATAGTCTGGAATAACACATTAGGTAGGATAGATTATAATCTCTTTGCCAAAATCTAGATCCATTCAGTCGTTTTGGCGTGATAGAGTAACAAACATCCATCTATACATCCATCCATACATCCATCCATACAAACTTTAGCAAACTTTAGCATTTATAAGCTTCCCTCACGTTAAGTTCGATGTCAATAAAAATTCCTAATAGGTTGAATACCCCTATAAGCTGGGGTGTTGAAATGTCAAATATGCTTCCTTAGCGGATGGCGGATGCCTGCGTCATAATGTAAATCTGTATGAGAAATTTCAGCCCGATCCGTTCAGTGGTTTGAGCTGTACTTTGATACATCAGTCAGTCAGTCAGTCACCTCTTCCTTTTATCAACCGACTTCAAAAGAAGGAGGAGGTTCTCAATTCGACTGTATTTTTTTTTTTTTAATGTTTGTTACCTCAGAACTTTTGACTGGGTGGACCGATTTGGATGATTTGTTTTTATTTGAAAGAACATACTTCCCATGTGGTCCCATATAAATTTTATCGAAATCGGTCGAGCGGTTTTTAAAATATCAACAATAAAATAAAAACTTTGTATAGCGTGTGCTTGTTGTAAAGTTGGCGCGGGAGTTTGAAGTCGGTTGTTTAAAAAGTATTTTCATCCCACCATCTCGGAAAGAGTATTTTTAATCTTCGATATCTGAATGCAAAAGCCGTTATTATCCTCTTGAGGATAAAGTAAACTGAATTTAGAACATCGTGTGCACGTTAGTAAATATCACTCGTCTATGAAGTTTGTGAATTCATAACATCATTAAAACCTATTTACTTCTAGCTATGGTGCCGAATTTCAATACAACCTTTTTTAATTTGTTAAAAATTCACACTCGTAACCTTCTTGGTGTATTTTTTTAATTTGCTTTGCGCGCACCATTTTCTTTCACGTCATGTCATTTCCTCGCTGAGGTGGGATGAAAAGTTACGTGTTGCACTCGAGTGAAAAGATTTTTCACCTCGTGCTCTTTTGATTCTCTCGCTGACGCTCAGGGTTCTAATTTTTGAACCACTCGCTGCGCTCGTGATTCAATTTTAGAATCCTTCGCTTGCTCGGTCATCAAAATTGAGCACGCGGTTAAAAAACAACTTTTCACTCTTGTATAACAAATAACTATTTTTATATTAAATTATAAATTTAGCGCATGGATTAAAAGCTATTAACAATATAAATCCATTTCAAGAGCCCATTGCTCGATTGCGACAATCCAATTAAAGTGCTATTGCTATTAGTATTCCGGAAGAATCTGTCCTAATAGCACTTCCGTAACGTTAGACAAAGATTAAAAAAAATAAAACCAGCCAAGTGCGAGTCGGACTCGCACACCGAGGGTTCCGTACTCAAGAAGTAGGTATAATTACCTTTGTTAATGAACCGCAAAACTAACTTTGTTTGTAAAAGTTTACTGTTAATATCAAAAAATTACGTTTGTTGTATGGGAGCCCCCCTTTAATATTTACTTTATTGATATTTAATTATTTATTTTGAAAGGTATATACAAGTTAATATTCTGTGAAAATTTGAACCGTCTACCTGTTACCGTTTTTAATATTGAGCAAAAAAATACGAAAAAAACACGTTTATTGTATGGGGACCCCCCTTAATATATATATTTTTTTAATTTTTAGTATTTTTTGTTATAGCGGCAACGGAAATACATCATTTGTGAAAATTTCAGCTTTCTAGCTATCACGGTCTATGAGATACAGCCTGGAGACAGACAGACAGACAGACAGACAGACAGACAGACAGACAGCGGAGTCTTAGTAATAGGGTCCCGTTTTTACCCTTTGGGTACGGAACCCTAAAAATGGTTAGAAGCGTGACATGCATAGTTGATTGGATAAAAATCTCCTTTTTTTTACTCATTAGTATCCTAACTAATATATTATGAATGTGAATGTGTTTGGTCGTTACGCTTTCACGGCCCATCTTTTCAATCGATTTTGATGTTTGACATAAACATATGTCGAGTCCCGGGGAAGGACATAGACTACTTTTAGTCCCGGAAAAATAAGTTCCAGCAGAAATTAAAACATAAGAATTCCACGAGGGCGAAGTCGTGGGCACCAGCTAGTAACTCATTAATTAATAAAAACCTAAGCATTTAAATTGAGGAGACTTTGTCCGCAATTACTTCTTAAACAAAAATAAAAATTAAATTTAAAAAATAAGGAAAGATTGACAGGACTTAGTAATTCTGTCCCTATCCACAGAGAGTAGGGATAGCAATAAAATTAGAGCTATCATTTTAGTTTAGATATTGAGTTCAGCAGAGTTACCCCCAGGATTTAAAATTTATTTTCTAATTTGTTTTGCACGAATAAAAGCATTTCCACAGCTCGAAATGAAAAATAAAGCGCATCCATTTATAAAAATGTGTCAAACTTAGTATTCAGGAAAAGTGCTACAACAACTCTTCCGTACCGTTACACATAGTAGAACTAAAAAAAGTGCTAGAAGCGGCACGCAGAGAAATGTTTATTTAAGATTTAAAAGAAATTAAAATAGACTAGATGATGTCCACGACTTTCTTCAAATAGATAAAATTACGAAGGAACTAGAAATTAAATTCGCTATAGTCCGCCACAGTAGACACATCTATGTGGTTACAGTGTGTCACTTGCACTTACGTATTTCGGTTTTGCACGTGGGAACTCTTTGAGGATAGCATGTATGAAGTATCCCAAATCCTAATTATGTCCGTTGCCACGATGCACGCTATGACTGACAGATAGACTGTCAGACAGACAGACAGCATGAATATTATTATAACATATTATAATCAATTATTGGTGACCTAATTTGGAGGTTCAAATTTGACCTTTTCGTTTACTCCGTGCCTCGGAGAGCACGTTAAGCCATCGATAGGTCCCGGTTATTATCAATTACATCCGATAATAATCCTTACAAAAACCTAAGAGTTTCAATACTCTAAGGTTTTTGTAATTTCATACGATTATTCATACTTCATACGATTCGTATGAAGGACGTGGAACCCACTGAATAATTATCCGTAGAAAACTCTTACTATTATGTGATTAATGATCACGACCCCCAGTAATGAGTAATAAGACGCAGAGAGAGGTTAGTATCGATAAAAATAACGTAATCGGCCAATGTTCCATCAACTAGGAAACAATTCTTTTTTTTTACGGTTCTGTAGTCTGTACAACATGTTATTCTACGGTACTTTGCTATCAACTCACGCGCAGTTATCGACCGCATTTCTTGCCTCTCACTCGCACTTAGAAATGTGTTTTCCATCCGTATCACAGTATGTTTTCCGTCGTGTCCATATCCAATGTTATTTCTATGAATGGATTAAAATACTTTGAGATTTGTGTGTGAAAGTGTTTTTTAAAATTAACATGTGTTTGGATCTCTAACACACTTTGGAATGATTCCTTGAATGGTATGACTTTGAAGTATTCATATTAAGTCCAGAACATTTGGCATAATCTTCGAGGGCATAGTACATTACTGCTAGATGATGATTTATGTTTTTAAAATCTCGTAGAAATTCTTTGATTTTCCGGGTTACAAAGAGCCTATGTCATTCCCCAGGTCTTTATTTAAATCCTTGCAGAAAATCACATCGATCCATTGCGGCGTGATAGAAGAGCAAACAACTAAACTTTCGCTTTCGCATTTTGCCAGTGTGGTATCTAGCCACGGCCGAAGCCTCCCAGCAGACCAGTATAATTTCTGAATTTTCTCGTTATAAATTCTCAAACTAACCCTGCCTACTGATTGATGCTTATCATCCTAGATCAAAATTTCTTTTGCACACGACACAATTATTAATAGGCATATCTCTTATTTTATTCTGCAAGCAAATCTAAACTTGAAACCTATGAAAACAAAGCCCAAAATCAATTGAATAATGCTAATCAATTAAAAAACTAAGTTGTACTAGTAATTCAAGCAATGGCAATAGCTGATCACGCGAAAGTGTATGTCCAGTGAAAGTGGAAAACTATTTAATATTATAGTTTTCGATCAATTAGACGCTTTGCGACATCGTATGTGCAATTTTCGATCACTCAATGTTTACGCGCCGTTTACTGACCGCTCTAATAGTGGGTAGGCACACAAATTATTTGGTATTTTTTACTTTGTTTATAACCGACATGCAAAAAAGGAGGAGGTTCTCAATTCAGCACATTTTTTTTTAAAATGTATGTCGGTGCATATCTCCGTGGTTTATGAACCGATTTGAATTTTTTTTCTATCAGTCGTTAGAGGAAGCTCTCGAGGTGGTCCCATAAAAAATTCTGACTCCAAATCCTCAACCTTGACACTAAAAAGTTAAAAATAATTTTTTTTTCCAAAAAACCGACTTTTAACGCTACTGTAAAGTACAAAATAATTTTGATTTCTACCCACTATATTGAAGTCGGGCGTTCTGATGCGTCAACTTTGCTTATCCTTGTTATACCCGCCCGACTTCAACATTTTGGGTAGAAATCAAAATTATTTTGTACTTTACAGTGGCGTTGGAAGTCGGTTTTTTGGAAAGAATTTTTATAATTGGAGTTTTTGCGAGTTTTCGTAATGAAATGAGTTAATATTTGTTGCGTGGGTTTCTTGTTATTTTTATTATTCATATTATCAATAAATAAATAGAGTGAAAATTCACTACTTATAAATTAAATTTTGTGTTTTTGACAAAGTAATAGTCTAGCTCGTAAAATGTAGTGCCACTACGTGAGAAGAGATGTTAGCCGATTTATCGTCAACTTTGTGGCAATAGGTACGTCTTATCTCTTTCCCTTCGCCACATCTTGAAGTATACGTATGCTTCACACCACAATCCAATATCTCACATTATTGCACTTTTAGGATTCCCACTATCGGATTTCTTACATTATTTTTACTTAGTGAAGTAAGGGTAACAATATTAAAATGTCCTGAATGAATCAAATAAGTACATTAAATGTAAACAAACACATTTCGAAATTTGAAACAAATTATGTCAAAGGTGGCAAGAACGCTGGCTGCATGACCGCGTGGAACAGCCAGGCTGATCCTTTGTGCAAAAAATTTACCACCCCTTCTGACATTAATTGAACTAGCTGACACTTTGTCCGCATGGATTGTGGTTTTTGATTTCCCGCGGAAACTCTTCAAATTTCCGGGATAAAAAGTAGCCTATGTGATATTCCAGACTATGATCTATCCCAGTACCCAATTTCAACCAGATCTGTTCAACCGTCCTGGCGTGATTGAGTAACAAACATCCATCCATCCAAACAAAAAATATTAGTATGGATTATTTTGTTACCAGGCCATCATAATCATCGAGGATGTTGAATCGCGCGCGATGGTTGATGCTCGCCATATCGGCGCTGATGGCGCTGCAGTCGCGAGGGGACGGCGGGTTCAGGCTACCTGATCAACCGCCGAAGGAGGAAACTGAGGGACGGAATCTGCACTTTGGGGAGGGCGACCATGGACGATCGGTAAGTTCTACCAAATTTACGATACATATACAAACTAGCTGATGCCCGCAACTTCGTCCGCGTGGAATTTGTTTTTTCAATTCGCGCGTGAACTCCTTAATTTTCCGGGACCAAAAGTATCCTATGTCCTTCCCCGGGATACAACCTATCCCTGTACCAGACAGACAGACAGACACACTTTCGCATTTATAATATTAGTATGGATTAGTATGAAAGTTTATGGATTTTCTACTTTCAGAAAACGTGCTTTCTTTAAATGTACGATTATACTAGAATAGGATGTTACGGATTATGGAACTTATTCCTTTCTTAAATGTATTTTCAGCCTGAAGCTCAAGGTCGTGGTCTCCTGGACTGGATAGGTCTCGGAGAAGACCAGGACCCTTACATCCAGCAGTCAACCCAGCAATGTCTCAACGGAGATTTGGCTGACTGCTTCAAAGCTCAGGCCTTGAGGTCTTTTGACGACTTCTTTGATAAACAAGCATACCAGTAAGTACCTATAAAATTTGCGATAAACATGACTTAATTCCAAGATCTGCAAGTAGCTGGGACCGGCCGTAAGGATGATAGTACATATCGTGATGAATGATGATATTATAATTTACAATTTAATTAAGGATGGTCCGTATCGTGATGATATAATGATTGATTGATACATTCATAGCATTTATTCACCGTCTAGAGGCACATGCTATATAATATTATTATAGAATAATGATACAATATAGCATGGTAAGGTCTGCATATTTTTCGACCGTAACCGGTGTACAATAACTAATAATAATGTTTATCTCATCTAATGGTTGCCATACCTCTCAGAATCCGAAATAGGCAGAATCGGACTTTATCGGCAAATCGCCCTAACCAAGAGCCTGATTTGACAGTTTTAAAACCTATTACTCAAACTGTTTCAGGAGTTCATACCTACATGCTTTTTGACGTGGAGTCATCTATGAACAGCTCGGATTATTTGTTTGATAAACGATTTCGATTACAATCGGGGGGCAGATTTATGACCCCGTTAAACCACAGCTACCGCTGCAACAGAGCACTGGTCATACATTTCTAACAAGTCATATTTTTCAGGCTTTCAGACAATGCAGTTCTAGTGAAAGTGGAGTCTCAAGCCAGGGCGCTGGCCAGGGAACCCCCACAGTTGGCCTCCCAGCCCAGAAGCGAGGACTCCGACTGGGATGCACTTGTCAAATACGGGATGAGGAAAATTGAAAGGTAAATATTATGCATTTTAGCCCTCTAACGCTGAGTTGCACGAAACAATTTTTTAAATGTAAGTGTTGATTATACCAATTTAATCGCAAGTCTTCATACGATTCGTACCACTTAATTTTTTTATTTTTTTATTGCAAGATAGGCTTGCGCTTGACAACAATCACGCCTAATATAAAGCAATGATGAGGTCTAGGTTGAAGCGCGCCCGCCTAGAAGATGCCTATTCACTCTGGCCTTGAAGGTACTTAAGTTAAAAGTTTTTTAATTTGTTTCGTGCAACTCAGCGTAAGTTACCTACATTATCTTTAACCAATCTACTTTAAAAATCCGCTGAGAACTCTTTGATTTTCGGGGATAGAAAGTGGCCTTTGTCCCTCTCCAGGTCTTTGACTATATATCCATGCCACAGCCCACAAATAACATCAACCCATAATTAGGTACACTGCAGCGTGATTGAATAACAGACTAATAAACAAAAACACTTTCGCATTCATAACAATTATTCGTAATTTCTAGTATTCTAGTGATATAAAACCGAATATTTTGTACTCAGGATGTAACCTACTGCTGTACCAAATTTCATCAAAATGGCTTGAATAGATGAGAGGTGAAAGCGTAGCAGACAGACAGACAGACACACTGTCGCATTTATAATATTAGTATGGATTAGCACAGACTTATCTTATTTTGTAAAGTTTTATGAGTCCAGAGGAGCTGCTGCTATATTTATTTTAAGATAATAGCACAATATCTGTAGGAATGGGCATCATAAAATAAAATGGCCAGTCGAGGAACAAAAGCGATTCGTGCAGCATCCCGTTTTATTTCTCCGAGTGAAACCATCGGAAACAATACGTTTAATATTAAACAGTTTACTAAGGGCGGCAATACACTACGGACAAATTCAAATTGAGTTGCTTTCTTAATTCAAATAAATTTTCACAAGTGCTTTTGAATCGTCGAGTTCACTGGTTCGGAATGATTATTCCTACCGACACAGACTAAAAACCACGCGCGCTCTTCAATATGGAACTGCACAGTCAAGCGCGACACAACAAAATATATCCTATTCGACATCTGCTATACTATCCGTAGTGCGTTTTAGCCCTAAAGCCAAGAGGAGTGTTTAAATATAGAGTTACCGTAAAGTTACGTAAGTACATTTGCATAACAGACGATTAAAATTACGTTACTGTTACCGTTAAACTTTGACCGCCAATAAAAGCAAATTGGATTGCACAAGTAAGGGATGTTAACTTTGGACCATAATTTTATAACTTAGGTATACAGCATACTTTGCTCTTTATTCGTGGTTAAATTTTAACCGTAACTGGCCCTTGAAAATGTAACTATAACATGTTAATTGCATTGCACTTTACTACGAAAAACCTGAGTTACGTGCCTGGGGCTGGTACCTGTGCGTTTCACGATTATTATCAATTTATTACCGTATATAATGTTTGTTACCTACCTAAAAAGGCAAGGTAAGACTGTAAAGCTTTGTGCCGATGGATCAACATTGCTTTACGAGCACAATCAAGCACTGTTGACACATGCCTGTCCTCTTGGCCCTGTAAATTGGTATCACTCTAAAATATAGCCTAAATATAACGCGATAAAGTCTAAACTCAAGTTAGCTGGTTGGACCGTTGGAACACTTACGGAATAATGTATAGGCAAGCTGCAACGCTCCTGTTTGTCATAACCATTACACATAATGCCAAACACCGCTCCATAGTAGCCAATATTGCGTGGACACTGTATAATTGCTGCGTCAGAACAAGGATTAGTTTATGAAAGAGCGTTTATAGCTGACGATCCGATTAGTCGTCATCAATGACGGCCAGAATCTATGTACAGTTAGCAGCTGAATCATGAGATGAAATGATCGGTCACACTAAGAAAAAGAGCTATACCTAAAGAGTAACCTACTGGCAGTGGCGGATTTGGGTGAGACGGAGAGGGACTCGCCATGGGCCTTGTGCTTAGAAAGGGCTACAAACCTTAATAAATTTAATTTAAAGTCCTAAATATTTTCAGTACGAGGCAGTTTGTTGTTGGACACCCATAAGAATAGTATCTGTTAAGAAGAAAGATTCACGCTCTGAAAGAAATTTTTCATCTGCATTCTGGTCTTAAATCAAATCATTATTTTATTCATCATTGCCGTCCCGGGCCTCCGTTGTGACGGCCAGTCCGCTACTGCCTACCGCGAACTGAGTAAAAATTATAATATGCAAAATCTTTTTGATGCACGAAGGTATAAATGGTTCTAGTCACTTAACTACATCCGTCAGTATCCAGTGCATGTTTGCGTATTAATACCTCATGAATACGTTTCTCACCATCTAAACAGCTCTTTCAAATTTACCTATGAACAAGAATATCTGAATAACATACTTCATATTCTGAACCCTGGAAATCCCTTGGAATCTTAGAAACCGAACTCAAAAGTAGAAAAGGCTGATTTTCGTATGTGATCAAAAACTATGCTTTTTAAATAGCAATGTAGGTCAGCCCCTTTTGACTCTGGTGAAAAGTACAGGTGACGCAAATCAATAGCAATGAGGGTCATAGTTTAATAATGAATCAAAAACTTTACGACCTTTATATTTTTTCGATTTTATTGTTTTTAAGAATCCTATTATGCATTTATATTCTAAATTCTCTTATCTTTTATTTTTATTAATAATGTCTATATTTTTTCCAGATTCCTAAGATCAACAGCATTGGAGTTCCAATTAGATGATGAAGTGACATCACAAGGTGTCATAGCTCCAAGGTTCCTTGAAGAGATCGCTGATGAAGTCGACATCATTGAGGACAAGAAAGCACCGCCTTTCCGTAAGTCAGATTTAATATTTCATGAGCCGATGTTAATTTTTGATTAGCTCTGATTATTAGGTAGGTATTATTTTGCCGTACCTATAGTACCGATTGCAAACAAAAATGAGAACTTTTTGTTTTACATCGGTAGGCGTTTCATAATGGAATGGAACTGAAAATGGAACTTCAGATTAAAAAAAAAAAAATTAAAATGATATTGTATACTATGTCCAAGTGTCAATATACAACTGCTCTCCATGTCGCAGTTTAAAATTGAGTACATGAGCCCAGGTTTTGGTAGTTCTCACGGAAAATATATTGTCATGATAGGCAAGAGTGGTCTGTGCCTTGACGATTCATATCAAAATGTGATAACATCATACTGTAATGCTTATATCACAGGTCGCCACAAGCTCAAGAAGCTCATTATCCCCATGCTGCTGATCCTCAAGCTGTTCAAGCTCAAGCTGCTCTTGTTCCTGCCCCTGATCCTCGGATTGGCCAGCTTCAAGAAGTTCCTCGGATTCATGGCTCTTATTGTCCCAGGTATTTATATGAAGACACTACATGACTGAAGTGGTAATAACCTAGTGGTTAAGACACCCGACCTTCTGTACAGAGTAGCGGGTGCGATCCCCTCCAACTTTTCGAAGTTATGTGCGTTTTAAGAAATTGAATATCATTTGCTTCAAACGTTGAAGGAAAACATCGTGAGGAAACCTGCATGCCTGAGAGTTCTTGATAATGTTCTCGAAGGTATGTGAAGCCTGCCAAACCGCACATGGCCAAAGTGGTGAACTACGGCCAAAGCTTTCTCATTCCGAGAGAAGACTCGTGCTCAGTAGTGAGCCGGTAATGGATTAATAAGACTATATTACTGGGTTTTATGTTTGAAATTACTCGTACCAAAACACATTTTAATTTAAATAAAATGGGAAAATCTACTTGAACTTAATTATCTTAAAAGTGCAATTTATCCAGAAACCACAGTGACCACAATATGCTTAAATCAAAATATTATATTCTGTGTCTCTAGGTGTCATCGGTTACTTCAAGTTCTGCAAGCCCAACTTGAAATCTCCATTTTCGTCCAACCATTACCACGGGCCTCAATACTCAACAGCTGGCATTGGCCTGAGCCCTTACAGGGATGGACACAGCCCTTCACATTATGCGCACTATGACAACTACGCTGTAAGTATAATTTCTGATTAATAATACTTTACTGTTTTGTCAAATGGAGGCTCCAAAATCTATCGACCTCAATCACGTAAGTACTACGGAGTAGAGATCAAACTTATTCGGATGTTTTTTTAATTGAAAAAGGTACGATAAAACTTATAGTTAGCTAGCCTAATTTAAATACTATACCAATGCTCGCGTGGAATGCTGCAAGAAGCTGAAAGAAGGCTACATTTCCGGGCCGGGCAGCCAGACTGATTCATTGCGCAAGAAAATTTGCCACCACTTCTGTCACCAGATATTTTCATAAATTATTATTAGGATAAAGTGTTGATAAATCTTAAATCCGACATTATTACTTTTGCGTCACAAGACACTATCATACTAATATTATAAATGAAAGTGTGTTGGTTTGTGCTTCAATCACGTCGCAAATGAGCAACCGATCAACGTGATTTTCCCGCGGGAATAAAAATTCCCGTGGTTTTAGTTTTTTTTAACTAGTAACTTAATAATAGTCTAACTATCACTTTAACTATAAAAGTATTTGATTATTTTTCGGTTTCCCACATGTTTATTCTGTGATTTATTTTATTTCTCTAGAGTTAATGTGAAATGTAGGATACTAACAACAAACCAAAGTAAGGCATGAATGAATTTTTAATATTGAACAATTTACTAAGATCAATTTAACGTTTTTAGGGTAACCAATACCACAACTATGGTGCCAACGGTGTTGCCTTCAGGGAACACGAGGTCAGTCCTCAAGATCTGGCGTACCAAGGCTGGGAGTACCGTAATAAGCAAGGTGCTGAAGATATTAAGGCCGAAGAAGCATAAGACTGAATATGTTATAATCAGCCAATAGACGCTACAATTTAAAATGTAATAAGCATAACTGAAACCCATTTATGGAATACGGAAGTATCGTTTTAGCAATTGCGGTGAACTCAAACTCTCTTTTCGATCGTTCCTTCATTGCTGAAGATCGTGGTCCTGGCTAGATCCTAACCTCGAACGGATTATTTGTTTCCACTGGCTTCTGTTGGTAACCATTCTCACTATATTATAAATTTTGGACGCGTGCGCCACCCTCAGTTGGTCAGACCACCTAGTTGGTGAGCGGCCTCTCGCCCTTTTGCCCTGAGGACTCAAACTCTAAACTAAAGAAAATTTAGTGCTGTCCTTTTCCGTATCGAGCATTATAGGATGGCAATAAAAGACATGTCATTTAAGTTTAGTTAAGATATTGTGCTCTACACTATAAGCCACATTGTAGAAACAGGAGAAGACTAGATTATTTTAAGTCAGCCATTTGGAAGAGGTCATAATATTTTAAAAAATAAAATATAGAATGCTACGGAACGTAAATCTTTCATAACATGCAGTTGTTAGCGTAGCTCTGAAACTCAACTTAGAAAAATATAGCACTCTGTATATGAAAACAATTTTTAACCATCAGCATAATATTATAGCATCACTATAGCATAACACGGCTCAATTTTGTATAGTAGTTGTGTAAGGTGTATATTGATCAGCAATAAACTCATTGAATGTTGCTTTATAAGAAAAAAATATGTGAAAAATACATAAGCGTAAATTAAAATATGTAAGTATTTATGTTAGATTGTTTAATAATAGCTCTAAGTTTATTGTTGATTCTCGTCTTTATATACAAGGCGATAACGTGTAAACTTTATAAGTAAATTGTAAATAGAATCTATTTTAATGTGAAAAACAGAAGTTTTTTTATTTGTAATTTAATTGCTTTAATTTTGTAATAATTATTATGTAGATTTGTATAAAAATAAAAAGTTTTTTAACTACGTAGTTTTTTTTTCATTAATCTTGATGATTTTGATCAGCCTCCTTCATAAATTTTGATATTTTTGGTCAGCCTCCACGATAAATAATACGGATGCAACCTATCTCGGCATAATAATTATGAATAGGTGACAGTTGGACGGGCAGAGAGACAAACTTGCGTATTTATAATATTAGTGTAGATAATCATTAAAAATTAACCAATACAAGTTGCTTTTGAGATTATAGATAATACGATTGCTGGGTTGTAACTTACAATAAAATCCGAATACGAAAAAGCATTTTGGGTATAATTATTACTTTATTTGACTGTTTTTTTAATTGTCTATGATAGAGCAAGTGTGTAAAAAGCACTTAGCTCATAATGTTATGTCCTTAAAAATGAATAACATATACATGGATAACAAATTAGTCACTGTTCTTATACTGTTAGACTTCAGCAACGCGTCTAACAATGTTGACTTCGAATTGCTCCTTGCGGTTTTAGGCACCCTGAATGTCTCATCTGGAGTTGTTGACTGGTTCCGGTCTTATCTATGCGGTCCTCAACAGTCTGTAAAAACTGATGGCAACTGTTCTTCGCCCCTACCTCTCTCTGCAGGAGTTCCACAGGGTGGTGTCCTTTCCCCGCTCCTCGTCGTTAAATAACCTCGGAAATAACCGTCGCTACGGTTATTTCCTCTTTATGTACAAATTTACACCTCAGATACTGCTGACCGTATCTCTACTACCATTAGCACCCTTAATTCTGATTTGGCCAAAATTTGCGAGTGGTGTAAATCCTATGGTCTTTCAGTGATAAATCACAAGTTATCGTCACTGGCAATCCCAAAATACTTTCTTAGCTAGATAACCTACCTGCCGATTATTTTGACGGAGTTACATTGCCACTCAGTAATAAAGTAAAAAATCTCGGTTTAATCATAGATAATTCTTTTTCCTGTGGACCACAGGTAGGAGAGGTGGGGCGAAGAATCTTCGCTATTATTGGGTACCTGAGGCGGTGGAAGAATCTCTTGCCGATCAGAACCAAGATTACGTTAGCCAATACACTCTTGTTGCCAGTGTTAGACTATGCTGACTCTTGTTATTCAGATCTGTCGCAAGAACTTCTCGATAAGCTTGAAAGGCTTCAAAATATGGTAATCCGCTATATTTTTGGCCTGCAGAAATACGACCACATTTCTGAGTACCGTGCTAAGCTGGAGTGGTTGCCAATCAGAAGGCGCAGGGACATGCACACATTGACCCTTCTATACCGTGTGCTGTTCTACCCCCCAACTCCGACTTACTTGAAAGAACGTTTTAGCTACCTCGGTAAGGAAAGCCAGTTCTTTCTTCGTTCCTACACCGACAATAAGCTAAAGATGCCGTCCAGCCGTACGAAATTCTATGATAACTCTAACACAAGGAATTGTGTCAAGTTGTGGAATTCTCTCCCCGCTGACATACGTCAGGCAAAATCCCTACATACCATCAAACGTTGCCTGAAAAAATACTATCTATCTATGTAATGGAGTATAATGTAGTATATTAAATATCCATACTAATATTATAAATGCGAAAGTGTGTCTGTCTGTCTGTCTGTCTGTCTGCTACGCTTTCACGGCCCATCTATTCAACCGATTTTGATGAAATTTGGTACAGGGATAGATTGTATCCCGGGGAAGGACATAGGCTACTTTTTATCCCGGAAAATTCGAGAGTTCCCACGGGAAACAAAAAAGTCTATCTGTTCAACCGATTTTGATGAAATTCGGTACAGGGATAGGTGGTGTCCCGGGGAAGGACATAGGCTACATTTTATCCCGGAAAATTCAAGAGTTCCCGCGGGAATCAAAAACCTTAATCTACGCGAACGAAGTCGCGGGCATCATCTAGTTATTTATAAATAGTTATGTATGGTAGATATCTATATGTGTAGTATTAGTATGTAGTGTTTATGTAGTTTATCTTATGGTATAAAAACTAAATTGCTTGCCACACAACCCGTGATTTCCCCATTCCGAACACCAAAGGTTGTCTGGGAGAGATCGCTTTAGCGATAAGACCGCGTTTGCACGCTTCACTAAGATTAAGCTTCTTTCTTTTGTAATTAATATGGTTCTATATTTCTTGTGTGCAATAAAGAATTCAATAATAATAATGAAAAAAATATTTATCTAAATTCAGCCATAGTGTTACTTAATTTTACCTACCTTGGTATAATGGTATGGCAACGACCTCAATTTGGTGGTATGGTATTTGGATACGGTTATGATAATTTAAACAAAAACACAATTAACTCTTACTTTCTCATAAAGTTTGATAGGGTTAGTTAAATTTACCAATGGTTTTGAACATGTATCCTTGCAACATCATAGCCTAACTTAATTGTACCTACCCTGGTATAATGGTATGGTAATGGGATACGGTTATGATAATTAAAAAAAAAGTATAACTCTTACTTTCTCATAAAGTTTAATAGGGTTCGCTAAATTTACCAATGGTTTTGAACATGTGTCCTCACAACATCATAGTCATTATCTTTGCTCAGAAACTCCATTTCGTCTAGATCTTTGATTATAAAAACATCGTTTCTGGCAACATCTCTTCTATTCCTTTTCTTTGCATTCATTTTTGATTGAAACTTCTGAAACGGCATTGGGTATCTGGCAACTCTTAAGTTCTTTTTCGGTTTCTTTTTGTGAGTGTGTTCTGTAGGTTTCATATTACGTTCTACATTTTTTTGAGTGTTACTGAATTGCATTTCCACATCTTCCGAAGTAACGGTTTGCGGTTGTCTTGTCACTGCCTGTGCGTATATTTTCCTGTTTCTATTTTTACCGTTCCTTATAATCTTTTGTATGGTCCGTTTTGGTGGCTTGGTTATTTTACTCTTCTTTTTCCGTTGCTCAAAGAATTTGTCTGGAACGCGTACCGGGTTGACTTCTTTTTCATAGAATGTTTTGTTTCCAAGTGGCTGAAACATAATTCTGATCAATTATTTGAACCACAAACTGGTAAACCTGTAGTCAGTCAGAACAAACTTACAGACTTAAAGTTTCGAAAAATCTACTTTGAACAGTTAACAGAAAATATTTTAAAAAAACTTTTTTAATTTTTTATGCACACTTAGACAGGAAATGGGTTACAAGAGATAAACATGGAGAAAGAAAAATCATAATAATATAATATATTGTAATAGTAAGGTTAAAATAATATTTTTCATATATCAAAAGTGTAACTTCAAACTAGTTAACTGATCTCTCCTCATACTGTCGGATTGGTGTCTCATCGGACTACGAGAGTGAGGGAATATAGCGGTTTTGCGCATCAAGTGCCCACTGAACCTCATTAACCTGAGACTGGCCACCGTGAGCAAAATTATTAAGGGACATTTTCGGTCGCCCTTTATAATTATTTAGGGACATCTTATTACCCGCTTCAGCAGCCTATCTAATGAAATCCAACTAACGAATTAGATTAGCTTTGATCCTCGTAAACAGCACATTAGTACATAGATTACGAATTCGATTACGGGCGCCTTATCCCTTTAAGTAGCTATTTGGTGGTTCAACCCGCCTTGTGAGCTAAAACGAAAGTTGAGACGTTGTTTGCGATACTCGCATTTTATATAGGTAATTCGCTGATATAATAGAACTCTTGTTGTAACTAAGTAATAATGAGTGTGATTTAATCGAGGTAATTGCAATCGTCACACTATTAAGTTGTTTTTATTTTACTAGTTGTTATTTAATTATTTCTTATTATATCTTTTGTGTAAAAGCTGCGTAAATCATTGATGCAATTTCAATTGCTGTGATTGGCTGAATTTGTAGTCTTTTTGCTCCGAAGTTGCTCCGAAGCAATACAGTAAATAAATATGACATCTCATCGACAAATTTCGCATTTAAATTCAAATTCACATAACTTTTATGCATAATTATACTTACTAAAATAAAACTTTTTATTGTCAACCGACTACCACTAGTTCAGAATGCCCTTCTTATTAGATAAATATCTAAGAAGTATCTTATGTAAAAATCGTTAGCGAACCTAACCATAACAATATGAAAATAAAGAAGACTATTTGATCAACTTATCCAGCACTGTTACAGAAGGTAATCGCATTAGAGGTATAACCAGACTACAACTAATCCGATACATTTACTAAATCCATCGTTCTAATGGACAACGCATTCGACCGAAAAGATGTAGCTCTAAGCTTTGGTAAACAAAGATATATACAAACTAGCTAACCCGCCCAGGTTTCGCTCGTGTAGAATTTCTAATAACCCTTTTTTTTATAAAATCAGAAGACTAGTAGGTATAGAGTAATAGACCCCACCGATTTGATCTAGGGCTATACTGCCAATGTCGTTTCATTATTGTTGACTTTCGTGTTTTTATGTTCAAACGGTCATTTTGAGTAATATTGCTCACTAGCTGATGCCCGCGACTACGTCCGCGTGTATTGAGGTTTTTTTGGTTCCCGCGGGAACTCCTTATTTTTCCGGAATAAAAAGAAGCCTATGTGCTATTTCAGACTATAATCTATCTTTGTGCCAAATTTCAGTAAGATCCGTTCAGCCGTTGGCGCGTGATTGAGTAACAAACATCCATACATCCATCCATCCATACATCCATCCAAACTTTCGCATTTATAATATTAGTAAGAAGTATTGCTTTAAGCGTCGGCAGTGTGGCCCTTGTGCGTTGAACAATTTATTATACACTTAGTCCAAGCACATCTTATCTTGGACGTTTCCTCGTGCTCCTATTATTTTGTTCTATTAGTAAGTTTTCATAGAAACGGAAAAGTTTTCATATTAATATATATATATATAGCTGCTCGTGCTGATTCATTGATTGATCACCTCTCCTGAACAATTTTGTATGAAAAAATTTTTTTTCACTGACCATTTCGTATAGAGGGGAAAAATTCATGAAGAGGAAAAATACGGAGAGAGCTGATGATTGAGGATTTCGAAGACGGATGAAGAGCACAGCCAGGGTATTGAAGATAGGTGGGGGGTGCTCGACGAAATGTCATTCGAAACTTCATCCAATTGACAGTGAGCTGAAAAAAATTTCAAAATGGCGGATTTAAGATGGCCGCCATACAAATTTCGTCGGTGTCTATCTCGGAGAGTATAGAAGATGGAAGAGTGGTTTCTTGGCAAAAGATGATCAGGACATGAAGGTCTACTTGATGAACAGGAAAAAAATTCAAGATGGCGGAATTTATTTTTCCATAGAAAATGTATGGCGAATATTGAATAGGCTACAATTTAGTGCTGAACTATGCAATACTTTGATGCGGTTCCTTTTCAAAATTTGTTCTTAAAGAAGAACTCTCCATAATTTTTCGGAGAAAAAAATATATGGAGAGCGATGATGATCGAGGGTTTGAAAGATGGGTGAGGAGCACGGCCAAAATTTAATAGGTGTCTATTTCAGAAAGTGTACTAGGTGGAAGAGTGGAAGTAGGAAATATGCATGACTTTGATATGGTTTTTTTACAAGATTTGAGAATTGCCGGTTTGCCGTTAGGAAAGCCAAGATGGCGAAATTACATGGCACCCAAAGGTACCCAATCGTCAGCGGTATGATATTGATACTAATCAACTTAGGAAGGTTTCTTTGTGTTTTTACTTCAACGGTCTCTTACACTGCATACATGTCTGGAAAGTTTTTTTACATTTAAAGGCCCTTTTATATTTTTGGGGGGGTCTCTGTTTTATGTTTTCTTATGAGAATTTTTTTTACGTCTGTCGGACGCTTGGCACGCTGGCGCTTCCACTGTGCTCGCTAGCATAGCAGTGTGTTGTTTACTTCAGAACACGTAAGCAGTAAACACTAGGATAGGAGGAGAGGAAGTAAGTAGACAGTGGGCCGCGCGGTCTGCTACGCGGTCCGCTTCAGCGGGCCGCGCATCCACGCGCCATACTAGTTCTTTTATATAGAAGTACAATCGTATCAAACAGTTCTTAATTTAATTTATTTTTAACATGGAAATTTTAATAATTGGGATGTATGTTAGGTACTGCATTCCGCCACATTGGTTGAACCGATTTAGCTGAAATTTGGAAAGCTCATAGCCTTGATACAGACTAAGATTTCCCGCGGATATAAAAAAAAACTTATACCATGCGGCAGAATTTCGTCGATATCGATTAAGCTGATGATCATTTAATATGGATAATCCTATCAAGACTTACCGGCTTTATATTGTTGATAGACGCATAAAAACTTAGAGCTCCTTGATTTGGCTTCACACGTTTTTCTCCCAATATGTTTGCTGACGTGTCCTGGGGGAAAAAATGTAATTGACACGTATACTAACAACTAACTATGACATTAAGCAATGTAACCCTAATTAGGTTTATAGTATAAGGGTCTAGCCCCACTTAAGATGCACGGAATGGCGCGGCACGTAGCGGCAAATATTTTTTGTTTAAGTTTGTAAGTATAAGCAATAGAAAAACACCCTAACGTATTGGCACATAAACTGCTGGTAAACGCCAACACAAAACACCTTAAAAGATGGCATGTACTGGATTTGGATGAGGATGGATAATACAATTAACTTAGGGGAGGATATTCATGATTGGAATACCCCTCAATATATGTATAACTAGCAAACCTATTCCTAAGATCTGATAATGGCTAGAAAGCCGATGGCAGTTAGATGAAATGGAAAAAAATAAGTTTTTTACGGGGCCGCGTTGCTTAGATGGGCCCAGCTTCATAGTACAATCTCATACAAAGAGAACTTGCCGCTACGTGCCGCGCCGTGCCACGCCTCTGTAGTGGGGCTAGATCTTTAGACGTTTGGCCTTCTATTCAAGGGGTCGAGGGTTCGATTCTTGGGCGCGCACTTTGAACTTTTCTGAATTACATAACGAAGACAAAGTTACTTTAAACAAATGATATTAGTACTACTCCAATATATATATTAAATTGATTCCGTTACCTACCTGAATAGATTCTGAAGCTACAAATAAATCTGCGACAAAATACAACACAATCAATGAGAGTAACATATTGTACTAATATGCATAAGATTGGTAGCAAAATGAAAGCCTTTTCCTTGTAAGAAGCAACTTTTATAAACTGAGAAAGTTTATGACTTTGCATCTCAAAATAGCATTGTTAGAATCGTTCGAATACTAAAACATAGGCAAGTGTTTCGAAGTAACCTACTTTTTGATTGGAAAACTACCTATAGGTGTTTTTTTTTACTTTAGTAATGAAAATCTGTTTAGCTATGGCACCAAATCGATTTTATTGAAACCTTACGAAACCACAAACATTCACTTCTAACGTTTTTTTAGGTACCCAATCTTTTCTTTTACTTTGTCGGAGCGAATGTTTGAAATGGCTGAATCACCTTATGAGGTTTTCGACAACCTACCTGGCGCAGTGGTGAGCGACGTTGTCTTAACGAGCGGAGGTCCCGGGTTTGATCCCCGGCAGGGTCAATTCGGGAATTTATAATTTCTTAATTTTCCCCAGTCTGGCCTGTGGGAGGCTGCGGCCGTGGCTAGTTACCACCCTACCGACAAAGACGTGCCGCCAAGCGATTTAGCGTTCTGGTACGATGTCGTGTAGAAACCAATTAGGGGTATGCCATGCCCCAAACAGGTCAGCCCGCTAACATAGACATCCTGCATCATCAATTACCATCAGGTGAGATCGCAGTCAAGGGCTAACTTGTAGAGGAATAAAAAAAACTTAAATCATGTGATTTAAGGGTACAATGGGTACAAAGCTTTTGGGCAACGCTACACTTACTCTTAGGTACAGAATATTATTATGGATACAAAACTTTTGAAAGCTGATGTCTAAAATTACTGAAACTTTCTCTAGGTTTCTATACCAATTTAATAGATATTTCAGTGATTATTAAAATATAGTGCCTCCCGTACAATGTCGGGGGGCGAGCCGAAGAAGCCAATAAGGCTTTTAATTAAATATATATTCTAAACTCAATAACTAGTCAAGGGGGTTACGTAACGCTCAGACAAAAACGACCTATTTTCTATTCATAAATAAACGTTTACGGCCAATTTCGAGATCTAGGGATCCACTTCAAAGCTTGAAAAGTTAGTAAGAGCTATTCTTATCTATTGAGTCGACTGGAATAAAATAATTAAAATATAAAACTAGGTTCAGACATACCAAATTTAGACGAGCGTAACTATCTAAGAATTTTAAATTGTACATGTGGTTTTCGATCATAATCATATTAAGTATAATCATATAATTGCTGATTGTGTAAGTACATCGAGTAAACTTACTCGTGGACTTATTATTTTATTTGTATTGTACGACGTACCAATGTAGCTATATAACCCAACCTCCCACTACTAGAGGATAGAAAGAATAGAATTTTTTTATCTAAAATTTATCTAGTAATTTACCAACTTTTGAAATATCGAATGACGCTGCCACTGGTACCACTTTTGCTTGCTTGCTCCATTAAGAAGTAGAAAGGCGGGTTGTGAGCTTACTTAGTCGCTCACTACAACCCATTGCGGCTCACTAATAAGCACGAGTCTTCATTCTTCTCTCACAATGAAAAGGGTCCACTACACTGGCCAAGTGCGGATTGGCAGACTTCATATACCTTTGAGAACATTATGAAGAACTCTCTGGCATATAGGTTTCCTCACGATGTTTTCCTTCATCGTTCTAAAGCAAAATATATTTTAATTTCTTAAAACGCACGAAATTCCGAAAGTTAAAAGGCGCGTGCCCGGAGTTTGAACTCCTTATCACCCGAATAGGAAGCCGGGCATCTTAACCATTAGACTTCACTACACTCAGCCGCTAAAATGAGTTTACAGAATTATGAAGCATTTTTTGTTTCTTTTAATTGGTTTGCCCCATTTTGGTTGGTCTGTGCTCAGCATCATTAGAAATATCCTTCAACTGATCTCAAGTAAGTACTTATTGTCTACTTACTAATAAATATAAAATAAAGGAATGCTCAGTTATTTTATGCGAAAATAGAAATAGGTGAGATGTCTATTGTCCATGGCCACAATCCTGCTTCCAATAAGCCTTACTTCTACCGTCAGATTTGTCTGACGCGAAAATAAGCGAATTTCGTAAATTATAATTTAAGTAGGGTTTCTCTCTCTCTCTGCATCGTATTCCTCATTACTAAGGATCGTGACCCTTTTCCATTAATCAAATAATGGTAGGAGTTTTCTTGGGATACTAATACGGTGGGGTCCCACGTTCTTCCGCATATAACTCGACAAGTACTCTTAGGTTTTTGTAACGATTATTATCAGATGTTAGCGGGACCGACGGTTTTACGTGTTCTCCGAGACATGGAGGACATCTACTGATATGCGTTGTCACAACTAGGCCACTCGTCCCTCACAAGTAGGGTTTATTAGAGTTAATATTAAAATTATAGTTTAAAATATAGAGTAGTCGTCACGGCTGACCCAAACAATGCAATCAAGCATGCATGATATATTTTGAAAGAGATTAATAAAAAACACCAATACACGCTGACTTTTTTACTTCTCGATAGTCAAACGGAGTCTAAACACCATTGTCTTCACAAAAACAATTTAAAAAAAGTAAATTCTATTTGCATGGCGGTTAGTTTTTACTTTGTGTAAGTTGGTTGGCGTGCGTGAAAATACCTACGTGTAAATAAATAACTTAATTTCACCAGCACAATAGTGTACATAATAATATTATGGATAGATGATGCCACAAGAAATAATACATAATACCACAAGAAAATAAATAAGAAAATGGATGAGGCATGTCAAATAAAACAAAGCAATAATGTATAAAGAGGTAAAGATGAGAATATTTGAACTTCAACAACACTTACGTTCCGCTACAAACTCAGTTTAAGAAGCTAGAAGAACTATATAGATTACAATATAATCGAATTTTCATAAATTAAGCTTAAAAGTTAAATAAACAATATTGTAATCACTCATCAGTCTACACGTCGAGGTACTTTGACTGACTTTTAATACTTGCATTTGTTCCAGTTAAGAGTAGCCCTGTTTACACTAGTATCATTCGAAGTTTTAGTGAAATGTTCCAAAGTGATAGACGAGAAGTTGCAGCAAGGACTCTACCGCTCCGACTATTGCAAGAGGATAGGTGTATGCGCTGAGGGAACCCATGTCATGTGTACGCACTTTTACCCAGTAAGTTTCATTATATTTTTGACAACCCTGAAGTTATACGACCTATATTTGACTCGCCTATCAGGGATAGAATCCAGGAGGATGGAATCCATAAGAAAACTAAAGTAATCAATCATCATAGCTCAAAGGATAAGCAAGCTGAAGTGACAGTAAGCAGATCATGTCGGGAAGACGTGTCTGTGGTAGAAAAGAGAGAGGGCACCTTGGCCTTGGATTTGGATGATGAACTATGAATGGCGATGATAACTATTAATTTTGCTCTAAATCTGTAAATATAAAATTCAAAGTCCTAACTGACTCACTGACTGACTGATATATCAACGCACAGCCTAAACCGCTGGTCCTAGATATCTAAATATATAAAAGGAAAAAATGCTATCAACGCACAGCTCAAACCACTGGAAGAAACGGGCTGAAGTTTGGCATGCAGATAGCTATTATGACGTACCCATCCGTTAAGAAATGATTTTTGAAAATTCAACCCATAAGGAGGTCTGAAATTTGTGGAGTCAACGCGGATGAAGTCGCGGGCAAAAGCTAGAGATACTTTTCATTTGCGCAGGCACTGGGTATGATTTGAGCCATCTCCTTTGAGCCAATTAAAAAAAAATGTTATTTGCAGAACGGAACCAAGGGACCGCAGTGCGAAGGCGCATACGATGTGTCTATTAACGCGGAGTACGCTAAAATTTTTCTTGGTTTACTTAATGTGTAAGTTGCTCCTTCATTACCTTGACTCATTCTCTACTTGATAATTAATATCAATCCGTACTAATATTATAAATTAAAATAGTTAAACCTTGATTTTGCACTAATTACATAGAGCGCCCTTATCCATATCCAATATATCCATATCCATATCCATACTTCCATACTAACATTATAAATGCGAAAGTGTGTCTGTCTGTCTATATGTCTGTCTGTCTGCTATACGCTTTCACGGCTACTCTCCCGATTTTGATGAAATTTGGTACGGAGACAGTTTATATCCCGGAGAAGGCTACTTTTTATTCCGGAAAATTGAAGATTTCCCGCGGGAATAAAAAAAACCCATCCACGCGGACATAGTCGCGGTTATCCTCTAGTATTCAATAATCTATATAATTCTACACTAATACTATAATATCATTCTACACTAACAAATGCGAAAGTTTAGATGGATGGATATTTGTTACTCAATCACGCTTTGCTCAACTGCTGAATGGATCTGGATGTAATTTGACGCAATAACACAAAGGCTACTTTTTTACTCGGGTAATTAAAAAATTCCCGCGGGAATAAAAATATCTCATCCACGTGGACTAAGTCGCGGGCTTCAGCTAGTTGTAAGTAGCCATCTCTATTTGCGAAAATCCCAAAAAGTAGTTATTCAGACATCTTGTAAAATAATAAGAGTAACTGGCATAGCTATCTAGCGAAGCTGAAGTGGCAATGTAGGTACCACCAAGTGGTGGTACGTGGTTTGAAAGAAAACTGTAGACGTTGGAGTCACCAAGGTGCATCTAGTCGCCCTACCATGAGGACAGAAGAAAAATTTCTTCAGGTGGTCCCCCCAAATGCAGTGGACATGGGGGTGACGATGTCTATGATGATGATGATGATGTGAAATCAGAACTTATACTTCAAATTGTATAAAAAATGTAATACATGCTCATTTGGGTTCTAGAATACGAAGCAGATCAGCACGCGGCAAGACGGTTGGTCTTGCAGATCTACCTCTACCGAGAGCCTACGGAATGTTCCGACTGGTAAGGTCGTTTTACTGTCAATGGATCTGACCAGAAATTTTAGTGAGAGGTAATATCAAAATTATCTAAGAAAACTTGCAAGAAATCTGGAAAAAATGTTGTCTGTGGCGATGTCTATTTATTTATTTTTTATTTATTATTATTAATTAGTATTAATCTTACATATTGACATAAAATTGTGTTACAAACAATGCCACAAAGACCACAATCGGTTTTACTGTACACCGTGTTAATTAGGTTAGACATAAAACAATAATTATAGCTAAGGAATTAAACATGCAACAAATTTAACTCAAAAATATAGTGGGTAGGCTACAAAAATTTTAGTTCAGTGTTTCGCAACATCGCGTTGCTACCAGCGAAACCGGTTTTCGGTTATATATTTGTCATTTTACAGCAGTGGGATCCTGAATTATCCACACTAGCCCAGGTGTGGGCAAATACATGCACCAAAGGTTCAGACCCGTGCCGATCTACCGGTAAGTATAAATACGCAAAAATATGATAATTACTTCGAGTAATTTACCAATAATTTTTAATAACTTTTTTAATATATTTTTTTATTAATTATACATCTATTTATTTCTCCTCATCGTCAATAGTCGACGCTTATGTGCTAATTCAGATTATAATTAGCTATCTCTATCCCAAATTGCAGCCAAATCGATTCAGTCATTGTGGCTTGAAGGATACAAACTTACCAACATGCAAACTTCACATAAATAATATTACTAGCTGATGCAAGCGACTTCGTCCGCTTGGATTGAGGTTTTTTGGATTGAATTTTGGATTCTTTTTCATCTAATTCTAATTCTTCTTCTCTCCTTAACTTGAACACCCTTGTTAACTTGGATTCACGAACCCAGATGTTTGTTTCTTGTACATTTTGTCTTGTTTTTCTTTCAGAAAGGTTCCCAGATCCAGGGCAAGTATGTGGCATAACCCGTTTCGATAAAAACTGGATTCCGTTAGAAGATAGAGCTCTTTTCAACTACACAGGATATAGTTTGGAGAAAGTTAAATTCGGTATTCAGTCAGCGATAAGATTTTGGTACAGAGCCAAGCAACAAGTACACCCTGAAGATATTACTGATCATAATTATATATGGTTAGTGCCATGGACAGTATACATTCCTTATGTATCTATCCATACTAATATAATTTACTGCGGCTGACGAGGGCCCAGGTTCGAGTCCCGGGTCGGGCCATAATCACTAAGTATTCTTCTGATTAGAAATTCTCAGTACTAGCCCGCAAATAGGAAGTTGGCGATGTTGTATCTCCGTGCCTCGGTGAGCACGTAAAGCCGTTGGTCCCAGTTATTATCACTAAAATGACATTGGAGCAGCGTGGTGGGTCTAAGCTCTAATTCCCTCTCTTCCATGAGATTGGAGGCCTGTACCCAGCAGTGGGACGTTAATGGGCTGTAGTGGCGGTGGTGAATACTAATTTAATAAATGCGAAAGGTTGTTTGTCTATTACGCTTTCACGGCTCAGCTTTTTACCCGATTTTGATGAAATTTGGTATAGAGTTTATTTATCTGAGTAGGACATAGGTTTTATCCCGGAAAATTAAAGAGTTCTCGCGGGATTCAAAAAACCTTAATCCACGCAGACGAAGTCGCGGGCGTCATCTAGTAATATTGTATTTAGCCAATAACAACATTTGTTTTGTGTTTCCAGGCCCAAATATTTAAATTCCAACACCTTTTTGAAGATCGTCTACGGCAAGGTCACTCACGCTGGCTGCGGCGTCTCGATCTTCTTGGAGCCTCACTTCACTATAGATAAAGAGCCGATCGATTTGTATTATAACGTAAAGTTCTACCTATAGTTAACTTTGTCCTCGTACTTCATTCTACTTGTCATACTTATATTATAAATGCAAAAGTGTGTTTGTTTGTTGGTTCCTTGGTTTGTCTTTCAATCACGCTGCAACAGAGCAACGGATCCACGTGATATTTTGCATGGGTATAATAGAGGACCTGGAGAGTGACACATACTTAGAGGCTACTTTGGCTACTAAGGATTTTGGACATACCTACCTTTTGAGAGCTCTTGGACTTGGAGCATGTTTCCTCGATGATTTTATTAATCGAAAGAGCTATATGGATGGTAAGGGTGCCTTTCCACCAGAGATGTGCTACGTTGCTAAACCACGGATGTGTGTAAACCCACCAGGAGCGTTTTATTTATTTATTTATTTATTTATTTATTTATCATAAACAAACACAGGTACATATTACAAAAAATACCGTGAACTGCGTTAGTAAAAACTGTGTTGCAGTTATCAGGCCTTCCATTACTTGCACAAATATTATTTCAGCGTACCAAGATTACAGTTAAGATAACAATAAGATTAACCTAAACAAAAGCTTACAACTTATCATGCAAATTAGAGTGAGTGTGTGTGTATGTGTGCGCGCGTGCGTGTGCATGTGTGTGTGTGTGTGTGTGTGTGTGTGTGTGTGTGTGTGTGTGTGTGTGTGTGTGTGTGTGTGTGTGTGTGTGTGTGTGTGTGTGTGTGTGTTAAGGTGAGTATAATTCATGTTCTGTGGTTTATAGCTATGGATTAGGATATTATATCATGTATGTGTTATTTAATAACACATTAATAAATATTGCTATTTAATTACAGTTATAAGTTCCTCAGTTTCACAGTACGTGCGATTTTTGAGCCAGTTACTAATACACGACCTACATAGTTTATATGGTAGGTTGTGTATATGAAGTTTATTGTTTATCCTGTTATAAATTAATGGGCTTAAAAAAGGATACTGACGACTAGCACGGACAGATTTAGAGATCTGGTAAGGGCATACAGATACTGTTCTTCGCAAGAACAGTATCTTCTTCGTTTGTTTCTGTATTCAGGAACAAAAGGTAATTCTTGGTGTTTGTAAAGGGTTGTGTGAAGAATAAATAGTTGCCTGACTGTCAAGACATCACACTCTTTAAAGAGATCTACCGTCGCAAAAAGCCTGGGTTTGAAGGTTATGACCTTCAATAAAGCTCTTTGCGCTCTCTCCGCACGGATTAATTGAGTCTTGCAAGCACCACCCCAGACTGGTATACAGTAAGTTATAACGGACTGTGCTAGAGCAATGTATACAGATTTTAATAGAGGAAAATCGGCAGCCTGGCGAAGATTCTTGAAGACAAACAGTAGTTTACGAAGTCGAGAGACAATATGGTCGATCTGGTAGTTCCAGCTCAGGGTACAATCAATATCAACTCCCAAATACTTCAAATGTTCACTACGTAGAATCTGCGTGCAGTTACAATTTTTGCCAGATATGAAAAGGCATTGATGGGCTTGAACTGAAAATGCTGGAGGGGGAAGCGAAAATTTTCTAGCACCGAAAGTGATGTATTTAGTTTTACTTATATTTAGAGAAAGGGCATTACATCGCAGCCAGTCCATGACAGTACCAAGCGCGAACTCAGCCCGTTCCTTAGCAATCGGCCAACTGATTCCATCAATAAGGAGGACTGTGTCATCGGCATAAGATAAGATTTTACAGTGAGGAATGTTAAGGTCACAAAGGTCATTTACGTAAACCAAGAACAACGTGGGCCCAAGCACACTACCCTGAGGAACCCCATAGCAGAGAGACTGTTCGTTACTCAGAAGTCCATCTATAGTAACCACTTGGGTTCGTTCACTTAGGAAGCTTCTAAGAATATCATGAGCGAGACCCCTGATCCCGTAACCCTCCAGTTTCTCGAGAAGGATCGGAACAGAGACAGTGTCGAATGCCTTAGCAAGGTCAAGGAAGATTCCAATTGTCTTGACGTTTTTACTTATATTGGTGGAAATTGTACTTGTAAAATTTAGAACTGCATCATTTGTAGATTTAGACTGTCTAAAACCATATTGGTTAGGAGATAATATATTGTATTTATTAAGATAGCTTAAGAGACGGGAATTTAGAATTTTCTCAAGAATTTTCGAGAGACATGTGAGAACTGAGATAGGTATGTAGTTACTAACACTGTCTCTGTTCTCAGATTTAAATATTGGATGAACCAAGGCTTTTTTAAAAACTCTAGGGAAAACTCCCGAGGCAAGGCATAGATTAAAAATATGTGTAATAGTTGGAATTAATAAATGCTGAGCACTTTTTAAAATAGAAGTCGGAATGGCATCCCAACCATCAGCACTATTTAGCCTTAGCCCAACAATAATTTTTTCAATTTCTCGAGAGTCAGTAGGGTACAAAACCATGGAGTCTCGCAATGCGTGTCTCTGGGAGGAGGACTTAAAATATTCTTTTCTTTGGTCAGAAGAAATATGGCGCGAAACAATATTTGATGCTAGATTTTCACCTACACTAGCAAAATAATTATTGACTATATTGATTGAAGAGTTGTGATCATTAGAAATATTTAATAGTTGACTTGGGGAGGATTTGTTAGAACTTATTCCGCCAATTCTTTTTACAATTTGCCAAGTGGCACTTGAATCTCCAAGTACCTTTCTGCAAATCGGCATGATCATAGGCTTTTTTAACCTTTTTTAATAGATTGTTGCAAAAACATTTATAACGAGTGTAAGTAGTTTTAAGAGTAGTATTAAGAGGATCTTTTTTAAATTTCCGGTATAGTTTATCACGATTTCGGATACATCGTAATAGTCCGTGGGTGATCCAGGGCTTAATAATTCTTTTATTGGACGATGTCGTGACAGTAACAGTGTTTCTCTCAATAGTCGAAGAAATAGTATTTACTAATGTCGCCGCAGCCAACTCAGCATCTTGAAGATTGGTAATTTCAGTAAAGTCGATTTTTTCCAGTTCAGTTATTATACCTGGTACGTTTAGTCGCTTTCGTGTCCTCTTTGATGAGTTAAGAGATTGTGAAATTTCACTGCACAAGATTACAGGAGCGTGATCGGTAATTAAGGAATCAAGCACTAACGTGGTAGCAGATTTGGTAGTTTTGAGCATAACATGATCTAGGCAGTTTGAGTTTCGTGTGGGGAAAGTGTGAGCTGGCAGCAGGCCATGTGAAGCGAGAAGATTCAAATACTCGTCGGATTTATTGCTATCACCACTAGGGAGAATATTAATATTTATATCTCCTATAACGACTATCGTTTGAAAAGCACGTAAGGCATCAAGTGTAGCATCGAGGCTGGCCAAAAAATTACTAGTGTTCGTAATAGAGGGAGATCTGTACACAGCTATAATGGCTGTATGGTTGGCGAATTTAATTGTCAAACTGTTTCCATCGGCGAAAACTGGTTCTTCACATTTATAAGTAAGATTATTACTTACATATATAGTGACACCATCATTTTGGTTAGAGTACTTAGAACTATGAGAGGAGTATCCGTTCAAACTAGGAATAATAGGGGTACTCTTTAGCCAGCATTCCGACAAGACAATTACATCAATATTAAAGCTTATTCTATGTAATAGTAGACTTAGTTTATCAAAATTACAGTTTAAACTTCTTATGTTAACATGCAAAATTTTTATGTGATTATTGATATGTTGTACAAAGTTGCTACATGATTCGGGAGAACACACGTAGGCACTAGACACTGAGATATTTTCAATTTGTTCAGTTAACTCCATGTTATTATTATCTAGGGCAAAATACACAGTATAAGCATTTAGCACCAATATGAACCGCGATAAAGTACCTACCTAGTTGTAGTATAAATTAGGTAGAAAAAAACAGTTGATATTGATGCCATTATTTGTCTAGTCACTGGAATAACTAGGCCTCGTATCGTATAATAGGGTAATGTGAAACAGTAACAGTAATAATATAATATCCATGAAAAGTCGTAGAAGTATGAGTGTGTTTGTATAAAATAGTGTGAGAGTGAGTGAGTGATTAGTGTGGTTAATTTACAATAATGATAAGTGCTTTTAAGAATTAATATTATTTCATAATTTATAACGTAACACAGTATTAATATATTAATAAGTATTATAGTTGTACATTTTTGCATTAGATTGTAATTATTAATTTTCGAGAGACAGAAAAACAAGCAAATTATAAAACATACGAATATTATAAAATTACAGAAAATATTATCTATGAAAGTGACTAGTCATTTATTTTTGAGCTTTTCCAAATTGCTTTCCGAGTTAATTCGAAAGAAAGAGTCACCTTCTTTTTTCCGCAGATAGACTATTCCATTTGCCGTCCAGCAAAACTTGAAACCATTTTTAGATAGAAAGTCACGCGACAGCGCGAACAATCTTCGCGTTTTTTGAGTCAGGTGCTCAGAAATATAAATGGGTTTCGGTGGTCCATCTAAGTTTACAAACTGCGTGTTTAGTTTATTATTGGGATGACTCTTATTGTAGCTTTTCGTAAGGTTCAAAATGTTTTCTTTCATGGTCACCGTTACAAAATCAACGATGATGGGTCTAGTAGTCATCGACTTAGTATTTATACGATATATATTTCGTATATCAGATGTATTTACGTTGGTTTTTAAAGCCGTTGCAATATTCGTTACATAATTTACCAGGTCACTCTTACATTCGGATTGTTTTGTGGGTATATTTCGGATTTCGAGACATGCACCGTTTCTACTTTTTTCAAAGCTTTCGATTCTGTCCTCTAAATTTTTTATATGCACAAGATTATTTCTTTTTTCCTCCTCTAGATGCTGCAATTTCAATTGAATTTCATCATATCGCGATGACATAAATTCAAGACTATTTTGAATGTCCTTATTTTGCTGCTGTATTTGAGTCACGGTTTCTTGTAGGAGCTTGAAATTATTGTTTATTTGATCCTTAAATTCTTTAAACAGTTTGAGCAAATCCTTCCTAAATACCGAGTTGGAGTCGCAATCATCGTCTGAACTCTGTCGCCTCCGTTTATGTTTCCGCGATTTATGAGAATGCGAAGGTGATTTTTCTTTATTACTCATCTTGGTGTTCGATTCGAAACCAGTAGACTCGCTTAGCGACGGTGAGGGAGAGCTGTTTGCCGGAGTTTTATGATATGGCATCCCGGCTGCTTAGTTATTTTGCGGCGAGACGCAAGCCAAAAAATTGACCCAACATTTTATTTTTATTTTGTTTATTTATCTGTAATCAACAGCGTTTTATAATATAAACTAGCTGATGCCCGTGACGAAGTCGCAACTATTCCCATGCCAAAATCACGTTGATCCGTTGCTCCGTTGCAGCGTGATTGAAGGACAAACCAACAAACAAACTGACTTTCGCATTTATAATATTCGTATGATTACAGTTTTGTCTTAATACTAAATTAAGGCCAAAAAAGATTACAAAATTGTGTATGTCGGAGTGCTTGTGTGTGTTGATGTGTGCGTGTGTATGTTGGTGTGTGTGTATGTGTGCGTGTGTGTGTGCGTGTTTGTATCTATATAGGAACCACTAGCGAAAAAATTATATGTCTATGGGAACCACTACCCGATTAAGAAGTGAAGCGACGTCTGTAACCACTAGGCTCTCACCTATTTTTTATTTTTAAATCTAGACTGTCCGAATCGTCTGTAACCTATCATCACGACTTCTCAGTGCACCGATGAAGGACCGTGTGTACACGACTGATGCCCCCAACCAAGTGGGGTACACCGTCAAATGCGGCTGCCCCATCGGATATGACGAGGACGAAGACTGCTTGTGCTACGAAAGTGGCAGACAGCTGCGTGAGTTACTATAATTAGATTTAGGGCCTGCCCCCCGATTGTGTAAGGAAATCGTAATCGTAATCTGTTGTCAAACGTATAATTTGACCTGTTTATGGAGTCCATAGATGCGTGCACGTCAAAAAGCATGTATGAACTCTTCAAACAGTTCGAATAATACGTTTTAAGCTGTCAAATGATTACGATTTGCTTAGACAATCGGGCCTCTGTTTCACAATCGTCAAGTAAACCATAACTGACAAATAAATGTGAAATTTTTCCAGGATTCCTGTACAAGTATGTGTCAAAACATCAAATTTATTCGTCAGATAAAGTTTATAGTCCCACCTTTAGTCCCACAAACTTGTCTGACTTGGTGACAGCGTCGCTAGGAATTATGAAAAATAAAATTTAAAAAATCTAACAGGCATAAATATTAGTTCCAATTTAGCCCACCGGGTCAGACAAAGCTGACGGACTGTACTTGGCGATTGTGAAACAGGCCTATAGTAAAATTTTGTGATGCGTTCACTTTTTGATAAATTTAGGTGCATTTTCACTAGAGATACAATGATAAGCTGAGGATTCAGAGTGTAAAACCCAATAAAAGGACCGCTATGAGAATTTTCCACCTAAAGTGCATTTGACACGCATCCCCAGCTAAGCAACGCAGCGCATCTTTGGTGGAGAGGCACCTTAATTTCGGTTATCACATGAAAATCACTTAAACACGCTCAAGGTCTAGCACAACTACAGAGTGGCGGCACGTAGCGGCATGTATTTTTTGTATGAGGTTGTATGGAGCTGAGCCCACATATTATGCAACGCGAAGATGCACTGCGCGATACGGCCCCATACATACTCATACAAATAATGTATGCCGCAAGGTGCCGCGCCGCTCCGTGCATCTCAAGTGGAGCTAGACCTTTTACGGCCTTGTTCTTATGAACCTAACTTTCATAATTAAATAGTTTGTAAGTATGGAAAACTCCTACGTAATTTAAGACGGTGTAGTGTTACTACTTAAAGTTTACTTACGTCATTGGATCTTCTTTAGAACATCAAACATTGGAAGTGGGCTTTGAAATGGAGACATAGTTTAATTAAAAGTTTTCTGAGAATATTTCGGCAAAGATAAACAGGAACGTTAAATTTCATCGGGATTCGAGAATTTTCCTCTCGTTATGCTCAGAGTATCCTTACGTGATCGAATCAAAAATGAGGAGATCGTTAGAAATAACTAGTTTCTAAGCTGAAGTGGCAATGGCCGGGGAACAAATTTCAATAAATAATAAATAAATAAAGTCATTTATTTCAACCATGAAGATCATAAATTTTGTTAGTAAATTCATACACTTTACTAATTATAAAAGCACCTAATCCTTAAACCTTATCTAAGACAGCCCTGATTTGTCAGCATTTGCACCATATTACAATAATTCAAGTACTGACAATCAAACCTGTCAGCAAATGCCCTCAGGATGGCATTGCAGCTAGCCCGAACACTGCGCACCGTTTGCGCATAATAGTATAGAAGTAATCCACATGCGCATCAATGAATCGTTAGGGGTTTGAGTCCCAAGGTGGTCCACTGGAGGCAAGCCACAATTCCTAGCTAGCACTTAAAGTGGTTAAGAGCGTCCAGTATCTCTAAACTGCAGTTGAACAGCGCTTTAATTACTATTAAGCTATTAAAACGCTGCTTAACAGTAATTTAGTGGTACTTGATCCTCTTAATCAGCTTATCGCTAGTTGGAGGCTTCCCTTTGTTGACTGTTGAGCACTGTGGTCTTAGTGGGAGGTCCCGGGTTCGATTACCGATTACCGGCAGGGATTAGGGAATTTATAATTTCTGAATTTTATCTGATCTGGTCTGGTGGGAAGCGTCGGCCGTGGCTAGTTACCACCCTACTAGCAAAGAGGTGCCGCCAAGCGATTAAGCTTTCCGGTAGGATGCCTGTATTAACTGATTCAGGGTATGAGTTTAATATAACTTCCGTGCCCCTAACCTAGGTTAGCCCGCTACCCATCATAGACTGCATCTTCACACAAAACTCAAAATCAAATGTTTTTATTTAAATAAACTTTAACAAGTGCTTTTGAATCGTCAAGTGAATATCTACCACTGGTTCGGAATGTTCCTAAATTATCGTCGCCTTATACATATAGTAATGGTTGTAAATTGGTTGAAACTCAGAATTTTCACTTCATGAGGATATTAATTAATTTCTTTCAGCGTTCAGCTGCAAAGGTAAAGATTGTAAGCCAGCTGTGGTGGTGCTGCCCATAGTTACTGTAGAAAAAGCACCCCCTTCGAAGCTCAACAAAGAGTTCAGGTAAAGTTGAAACCATTATTATAGTTAAAAATATGGTAACAGTTAGTCATTATAGTGGATACACGTCTAGCGAACGTATGTGATTCCGATACAGCAAAATATTTGAATACTAGCTGATAGCCCGCGACTCGATCGTTTGCGAACGCTTAAATTTTCCGGGATGAAAAGCATGATTGTCGTCAAGCGCAAGCCTATCTTGCAATAAAAAAACTTTTCAATACAGTTGTCAAACATGGCGCACTTTCAGAGGCTGTAGTTATGATTCGAAAATTGAATATTTCGCATAGGCATCTTACTTTTACACGGTCGTGACTTACTTTTACAAGCTCGACACTTACTTTTGCAGTTTAGTTTTAAATTTTCCAAGTCAATTAAAAAGGTTTAGTAGCAAGGAGTTTTCATACATAGAATATATTCGGATAGGCTTTTTACGAGGGAAAATGAATGAATCCGTACGTTTTAGCATTGAATTTCCAAAATTCTTTTACGATAAGATATATGACGGCTTAAAATAATTTTATTTCATGGAGAAAACATAAAAAAACTAAGTCATTCTCAGAAAATTTTTGTTAGCTTATTTTCATGAATTGAGTGGAAAATATACCATCTACATTGTGGTCAAGTTATTCCATGTTAAAAACTACTCTCAAAACAAATAATGACATAGATCTCCAAAGTTACCTAAAATTATCAGCTTTCATGAAACGGCAGTCTGATGGTTTTATAGGCAAAAAATCAAAAGTATTGACAGCTGATGCCGTGGAGAAATATCTAAATGAAGCGCCAGACGATAAATATTTGTTAACAAAGTTGTTAATTGCTCAAGCTTTACTCTGAATTTTCAGAATTTAATTACTATGTACGTATGTATGTTGAAATAAACTTGTAATTCTTTGATTTGTTTATTACTATTTCCCACAACTGTATTGAAAAACGTCGTGTGATACACGGGTGTGAAGGTTATTGCAAACTCGTGACATTAAAACCCCTCACCTTCGGCTCAGGCTTATTAATGACAGCTCGTTTGCACCTACTTTCCACCCTTGTATCACAATATACTATTGCAGCATGAGCACAAAATACTAACTATGTAACCCTATGCTTACATCCGACGCTCGATTAGACATAGTTAACCATAAGACTATAGTAATAAAATTATGTAATGTGCCCCTATAATAAGGTAGACTATAAGAGAGCTTGTGAGCAAAGACGTGACGTTTTATTTAAATCCTGAATATATTACTAATTAATTAACCCCTTCTATGATACCTTTTGTTATCGGTTGGCTTACGAGAAATCAAAGAAACGACAATATATTTGCGGGTGATGTAACACTCATCTCATTTCGCAATTCTCCACACTCATCTCATTTCCCACGCGGACGAAGTTGCGCGCATCATCTAGTCTAATCTATTGTTTTGTTTATGTTTGGTGGAAAATAAAATATTGTTTATTGTACCTATTGTTAGGCAAAAGTAGGCGCAAACATGTTAATAAATCCATTGTAGACATAAATGTACAGTTGAATGTCTTATCACCGTGGAACCAAATATACTCGTAATTTTTGTTTTAGAATTGCAAACAATCACAAGCTTATGACGAATGAAATAGATCCGGATCACCTATACAGCACACGTTCAAGGGTAAATTTTTTAAGTTAATAAGATTTATAAATTCTAAAGACCTTTCTTTTAAAAAGCCTATGATAAATCATACGAATCAAAATTCCATCTACAAACGTTGAAAAATACCTTTAAAAATTGATTTGGAGCCCTTAATATTTCATTTTGTTTTCAATAAAATAAATAATTGGAAAGAAAATTATAGGTGCTTTTAATAATTACTAGTTGACATGCCTTTTCAAGTTTCTTCACTCAAAAGTTTATTTGAATAAAAAGCTTTTGGTTTTGTACATACATAAAATATGTCCGGCTACCATTTTCTAAGACTTAACAGGAAATAACTATTTATATTGTGATTTGTATTTCAGGGACATGATTTAAGAGGAAGTATATTTTTAAAGCAATCTGTATTTGAATTACCTCCAAGAAAACTCAAGGCTATAGAAAGGTCTGAAAGTAGAGTAACTAAACTAATCAAAAATGATGTAAGTCCGAGAAGAGACTTTTCAAATGCACGTAAACTTGTTTCAAAATATTTAAATGCAAGACGTAGAATAGGTTCCGCAAAAAAAGGCACCAAAGATTCATCGCTTACCGTCAAAAAGACAACTTCTTCACCCGTAAAATTATACAATAATTTAAGTAATGTAAGTCATATCAATGATGTGAAAGAAGAAAATTTTGAAGAACCTACCAAAAGGATAGTTTATGATAATTTTACTACAGTAAAAAATACAAATATTGATAGAAAACTATCAAAAGGAGAAGCAAATAATAGGCTTATAAGTTTGTTAAATACATTAGAAGAAGAAGCTAAACTCTTTCAACCAGCTTATGATAGAAAAAATTTTTTAGATCATAAAATTCGAAAAATATATAGCACATTTGTAGAGAAAGCTTATACATCACAGAAAACTAGAAACAAAAATGAATTTACAGATAAAATTGAAGACTTCGATGATTTTCCAGAAAATGACAGACTACATAGCTATGAAGAACAGTTCAACATGATTAGAAAAAAAGATCTCGATGAACTTGTGCACAATAACAATCCTATGTCAAACAAACAAAGCCTCAGAAACGGTAAAAACTCTACGAAAGTATATGAAGTTAACGATAATTTTAAAAATATTTCATTAACTGATAGAAATTATCATAAATCGCTAGGAATACGAAATATACATAGTATAAGGAATAACCAAAGTAAAAAAGGCGAGGAAATTCATTATTTAAATAACGAAAACCCACTTTCGAAGCAGGAAGAAGACCTCCTTCCTCTTGAAAAAAGAAAACTTTATCAAGACAAGCTTGACTATGTAGAAAGAAAACTTCGAAATTTTCAAAAACATGGAAATAGAAACAAAGTAAGTAACACGTTTTTTTATTCCACTACAAGTTAGCCCTTAACTGCGATCTCACCTGGTGGTAAGTGATGAAGAAGATTACCTAACCATTACCCTAAAATCGGTTAATTCTACATGGCACCGTGCCGCTTAATCGCTTGGCAGTACGTCTTTTGCCGGTAGGGTGGAAAAAAGCATTTGAATTAGAACTGGCCTAAGTCTCCCACCAGGTCAGACCAGAGAAAATTCAGATTTACAGCTTAAAATCAATCAGTTTAAAATACATAAGCATGCAGCCAAATAACTTTTAGATACATCCGTGAACTATATTATATTATGCATTCTTTTTTTCATGTTTAGATGCAACCTGACTACTACATGAGAAGACTGCTGCCAACTTAACAATAAATTCAAAAAATCAACAAAGGCCATAATTTAATAATTTTTTAAATGTTTGATAAACTTTTTTTAATATTTTTTCAATACATTCAACAATTTACTAACAATTTTATTTATTTTTATCTTTTATTTTGATTTAAATAGTAATTACCTAATTAGGTTAGGCTAGCTAGCATTAAGTTCTATTGTATTATTTTCAACAAATGTATTCAAAAAAATAATTATCAACAAGGTTTAAATGTGTCAAAGTCAAAGTCAAGTCAAAGTCCTTCATCCACGCTGCAATTAATTGATCAACGGATTGTTTAACGTGATTTTTGCGTGTATATTTATTTAAAAGTATATGCCTTGCTATGCCTATTCTCCTGAGAAAAGCCGGCAAGCAGCTTTCTCTGCTTTCAGAACCGGCGGTAGAGTCTTAACGTATTAGGTATAAGTGACACAAGTTGTCCTACATGAAATAAATACTGGATAGAATCAGGCGTTACTTTGCGGAAGTTCATGATTTGAAATAAATAAATCATTTATCATTTGTTGCAGCAGTTTCTACACCATTACACCTTTTGGTGAAAGCTGTCATTATTATCTATTGTAAAAAATATTATCAGGAATGTATTCACAAACTTAAATTAATTATTCGCAGAAAGGTGAACAAATAAAAAAAGCTGATTAGTCGACGGCGTTGACGGGTACTGGGACACTGACGGCATTAGGTATACAACTTATTTGACAACTATTCAAATAAATTATTTTAGCGCGTCTACGTTTTTTTAGTGATTTTATTTATTTTTAAAAAAATACGCGCTGAATTGAGAATCTCCTCCTTTTCTGGAAGTCGGTGAAAAATAGAGGACCTGGCAAAAGACGTTATATATCTGTCACCGTAAGATTGTAAAAACCGTTGGATTATAATCCAACTCGCGAAATTGTAAACTGTCGAATGATTACAATATAACGGATTATTTTTCGGTAGATTGTAATCTGTTAGGTTTATTAAGCCGATAGAACCTAAGTGCTCGGCCTGCGGCCGGGCACTACTTGATTATTTATGTCGAACCTTAACCTAACCTACAAGAAAGAGACAAGAAAACGTAAATACAATGAATATTTCAAAAACTGACACCTAAAACATTGAACGGTTCACAATCTTTCGACTGTTTACAATCTATCGAAAAAAAAGCGTTAGATTACAATCTTACGGTTTTTACAATCTTACGGTGACATATCCACGTCTCCGGTCCACTACTGAGCACGACTCTCCTCTCGGAATGAGAAGGATTCGGCCATAATACACCACGCTAGCCAAGTGCGGATGATGCACATATCAATTAGGTGTCATTTACCCACCTATTAATTGTTAAAATATAATCTTATCATACCAAATACGTCAGTAATATAATTAACTATTATTGTCATTAATTTTCTATCCAGGAGTAACAATTGTTAAAATATAATCTTATCAAAGCAAGCAAATCAAACAATCATTTATTAAATTTAGGTACACTGTAGGTACACTTATTCACGTCAATTACTTATAAAACATGATGGTGATAATCAGCATCGTAAATAATTTTAAGATACCGTAATCTGAAAACTAAAGCTACGAGGGTTCCAAACGCGCACTGGTCTGAGAAGAGCCCATCACCATACCATACCAATTACTTCAGTAATAAATTATGATAGCTTATTAATTAACTTTTAAGTATTATTGTCATTAATTTGCTATCTAGGAGTAACTCGAGTAAATTGATATTACGTGGACACCTTAATATAAATAAAAGCCATTTGAACTCCAGTCATGTTGTGCTGCATCTTTTGATTTAGCTCCAAGTCTATTGTTAGGTGATTGACCCTTATATAGGAGTTTGAAATAAAACATAAAATGAAACTGTCAGGCATATATTTTGTTTTCATGATGTTTATCTTGTTCATCGGCAGCAGTGTAGCAGAACCAAAACTTATCAAAGTAAGTGCTTAGTTCTATAGGTACTTAACTGGATCCTTCGTTCCCATTAAACTGCTCAGTATAAATAATAAGGACATATTTAAATATATTTTTATTTATAGGAGTTCCATTTAAAATAATTATATTATATTATTATAGCCTCCCAACAGACCGGACGGAAAATTTCGGAAATTATAAATTCCCAAATTTCCCTACCGGGAATCAAACCCGAGACCTCCCGCATTAAGGCAACAACGATCAACACTGCGCCAGGGAGGTTGCCAAGAGATAAAGAGTACACCTGTGTTTTTACACATATTATTTTGTGGACTTAGTTAACTGAATAGTTTGCCTAGACTCCTTTAAGATTTTTTACCATGGACAATGGTCGAAATTCGGCATTATTACCTAAAGGATTATTTTTTCTATTTCAGCCTCCGGACTGTTTTGGCGTGGGTAAAAAACGTATATACGATAAAATAAAAGATATGTTTAAAAAAAATGAAAATTTAAAATTCGAATGACTTAAAATCAATGTTTTGTAACACCTTGATAGGTAACTCATAAGTTTTTGTGTCACCATACAAATTTGTACTACACTAGCGGCACGCTATGATGGCCGGTTTGACGTTTGTCCGCTCATGAAGTTCCGTATTAATTGATAACGACTTTGAAGGAAATAATTGTATTACTTTATTGACGATAGTGATGTGCAGAGATTCATAAATTTTATCGAATGTAGTTTTAGGTTTAGGACTCAAAATTTATTTATTAAATTGATTTCTAAAATGTATACAAGTGTAGAAAAATCAGTTTGCACCATTTAAGGGGTGAATGTACTTGTGAATATGAACAATTTTCACTATGTGGACAAACCTCTGAAATCGCTTTTTTGCGTCTGAATGTAATTCCATCCGTGAATGTGCTCCGTTTATGTTTTTGTGCTGTTACATTAATAAAACTGTTAAATTAATAAGGGAAGATTATGAAAGAGATGTGAAAATAGATAATATTATAGAAAACGAACATATAATTATTAATGCAGGTGATGATAGCAGTGACGACAGTGAAAATAGTAGTATGGACGAATCTGATTAACTATGGCCTTTTGTGGCACCTTTTTTGGTATCTTTTGTATTCATATGTTTCTTGTGTGCATATAAAGTATGTATATTCATTTTCATTCAAATATTCAGTTCGTTCAAATAAATTAAATAAACATTTACATTTTTGTTTTATTAAACCTATTTAATCAGGTACAAAAACAAAACTTAATTGTTTTTTGTTCGAGAATAAATTGACATTCCACATCACTATTGTAATGTGTCAAACCGGCCATCATAGCGTGCCGCTAGTTTAAGAACCTATAAACTCAAAGTCAATATGTGATTTATTAGCACATGAAATAGGTAAATAATAACTATTACATTAAATTTAAATTAAAATAAAATGTTAAAACCAATTAATCTAGTAGACCACTGTCAGAGGGAATTGTTCCCAAAATGCTAGCCCCATTGCCTCGTTGTATCGCGATACTAATTCTCTGGGCAAAGTAGAGGCCAGCATTTTGGTCACACGTTGCATCGACCAGGCGTAGAGAAATTTCCTGAAAAACTTTCTTTGCTTCTGGTCCCCACGGTCCCATAGTTTCGACCCCAATAGGCTCAAATATGTAACCACTGTCCAGGGATACATATTTTCGCCTTTTGAGGTTTTCACCGGATTCAGCCGCTGCACCAGCTCTAATTTGGGTTCCAGGAAGATGGGACGGTGCAAGTGTGTCGACACAAGTCACATCCCACACTAAAGGCCTCCCCATCTTCCATGGAATCAGGGTCATTCCGTCCGGTCTCTTACCATCACTACGCACTAGACCGTTCGGTTCAAGAACGGCCGCACAATTAGCAGTGGTAAGGGCACGGCGGATGATATCATTAAGGCTGGCATGTCGGGGAATCCTACCTGCGCTCCTCGCGCAGGAAAGACCGTGGTGACCGAGCTGGTCGACGACAACACCACAGTGACAGCGGTGTGGTGCACAACAAGGTGCTCCCAAACGAAGGGCGACGCCTATCCGGAAAGTGGACGAATCAATAAGCGTGCCAGTGTTGGGAGAAGGGAGAGCCCGCAACCACAAACCAGATTCCCACTGGGCAACGGCTAAGAGGCGAGCACGATCTGCAGAGTTTGAGCACGTATTAATGAGACGGTTCCGTACTTGCTCACAGATCGGCCCATCCCACAGCCGCTGAGAAGATGGAATTGTTGGGAAGTCTGAGTTTGGGCATGCCACTCTCCAAACGTCTCTGGCTTCGTTCATATAGCTTATTTCTGAGATTTCTGGACAATTCGAAAGAATTTTATTTATTAGGACTTCGTTGCTATGAATTGAAGACAGAAACGCAGGTAGAGCAACACTAGAGGCGGAGCGTATTCCTAAACCTCCAAAACGTATAGGTAAAGAAGCCTGTAACCACTCTCGATCACTTAATTTTACATTTAAAATTAAAGCCAACGTGTTTTTTATTATGTTGTCTAAATTAAGTAATAAGTCAGTATGCTTCCACAACTGACAGCATCTGACTAAATGAGTAAATTTTGGAACAAAAAGACAATAACGAACAATTGTAAACGCCATGTGAATATTAATTTTGGTTAGGCGATCCGAAACTTGTTGAAAGTTTTGAATTTTTTCATCAATGAAAGGAGGGCATGATTCATCCAGGACAGGTGAACCCAATAATTGGAGAGTTCTTTTGTTTATAATTTTTATATTAGGAGCTAAAGTGTTAAATTTTTGTATGATTAAATCTTTTTCCGGGTGTATGTCAGGAATCATAAGTTCACATTTTGAAAAATTTAAATCTAAACCAATTTTTTTGAATTCAGATACCAAAAATTGTAGGTCACTGTATAAGCTACTAGCGTCACCACCTAAAGTCCCATCATCCAAATACCAAACATTAAGTTTTGATTTAAGGCGTTCGATGATTGGGTGAATTGCTAATGAAAATAGAGCTGGGCCAAGAGGGTCACCTTGTTGACAACCTACAGCGGAAATAATTTCATTGCCACGAAAAGTTAATTTAGAAGATGAACCATAACATTGCCAAAGGTAGCTAAATAAAATTGGAATTTTGCTCTTGACTTGTGTTAGTAGGGCGCCCCTGTCGACTGAATTGAAAGCATTTTTAACATCCACCTTCAGCAACAGATCTTTAGAATTTTGAGACAAAAAAGATCTGACTGAATGGACAGCGGCTTCACAGCCACCTCGCGAACCAAAACCTAATTGCAATGGTTGAAACAGGTTAGTTAGAACCGGTGCAACCTTCTTGCAACACATTTTAGCTGCAAGGCGCCGATATGTCATTCCAACGGCAATCGGTCTTATACCACCGTCCTTTTTTTTTAAAGCGCACAAATTTGCGCCATATAGAATATTAATGATGTCAATGTTTACCCGCCCAGAAAGCATTAAATTAATCAAAGCCGTCAGATCCTTCAGTAGAGTCTCGCCGGCTTCGCCACTTGTACCAGACAACAAATCTTTTAAATGTTGTGGTGTCAAGGCATCTAAACCACCCGCGGACCCATTTTGGAAAGACGTGACGGCCGCTGAAATCTCTAATGTTGTCACCTTAATGACTTCATCACTACCCAATGGCGCTGCAGGCAATGTTAGGTCTGTTGCTGCAGATGGATGCTTCTCCTCCAGGATCGAGAGAGTTTCATGGCTCACTGGCGCCATTGAATCACTGGAAAAGAGGATACGTGCTGCACCTTTTATGTCACCATCACTGAGTCTGTTTTCCACTAGCCTATAGAGAGCAGACTCAGAAGATTGCCTTGTATTAATAAATTTTGAATTTTTTTTGTAATCCAAGAAAATATTCGAAAAAGAAGATACACCTTCTAGTGCCCTGTACTTCACACAATTTTCTTTTATAAGAGTTGTTAAAGATTTTTTATTGTCTGGGTAAACGTGAAGTACGGCACTCGGAAAGAAAAGTAAATGTTCCCAAGATCGCCTTGTGTTATTTGTTACCACAGCTTTGATAGCGTGTGACAAAGCTGCGGCAACTGAAATGCGAGCACCTCTGGGGATACGCTTGACGACTGGCTTAGTTGATTTCAGTATCGTTAATATCTCCCAGAAGTGACGAGAAGGCAAGGGTGCGTCGTCTGAATCCAATACCTTACCGGGATTAGGATCTGGAGAGGTATTTGGAATTTGAAATGTTTTATGGCATTTACCTTTATGTATATTTAAACCTCTCTCACTTTTAAAAAAGCGTTCCTGAGAACATTCTAAGCATCGTACTTTATCCTCCTGAGATATAATCGCTTGATTGGCTTCGTCCACTTGAGCATACCATGTCGTCCTTTTATTACTAGACTGCATTAGTTTTAAGAGAAAATAACATATTATAAACAGGTATAAAAACAAACAAAGTGAAAATAAAAGCATAAAAGTCCACAAGCGTTGACTGCACCCTTTCAAATTCTGAATAAAGCTGCAACTTCGGAATCGAAGTCAAATCACAAGAAACACAACAGAAGACAACCTCGCAGCTGTAGGAGGAAATCTAGGGCCCAGTGGAGGCCCATACCTTCCGAACCAATGCACTTAAAATAGCCACTAAGCATGAAATTTTTATCAAAAACTTAATATCACAATTTACTCCTTTATAATAAGGCACATTTCAGCGACCTTACATTGGCTTAATATTAAATAAAAATATATTTTAATTTTCCAAGAAAATATTGCTTGTTATTTTGTCAGATGTCAGATGTCATATCAAATAAGTATATAAGTCATATAAGTCAATATTAATTTACCTAATTTAAACTGATGGATAACATTGTACTATTTTTGAATGTCAATATATAATAATATAATAATATAATATATATATATATATATATATTTGTTTAATTTTGCAATAATAATTGTAACCTCATAATAGGGATGGATGCCTATATAAAAAATCGTTTTTCGCTTTTATATATATATATAGATAAATTATTTCTAACTGATTATTAAAACTATTAAGGGTCTTGAAAAGACCTAAAATTCACATTCTCGGTTAGTTTTAAGTTTGATAACCATTTTAAAATATAGAAAAAAAGTACGTCGAAATTTTATAACGTCACAACTGTGAATTTCATACAACTTCCATGCTAGAAGTACGTTTTCAAGTTTGATAAAGAGTTAGTTGCTGATTTGATTGACTTATGATCATCCCTATTAATTACGGTTACGAAATACGAAACCGGTTTCTAAAAAAAAATTCTTTCCAAAAAACCGACTTCCAAAGCCACTGTAAAGTAAAAAATAATTTTGATTTCTACACATTATGCTGAAGTCGGGCGAGCCTGACGCGTCAACATTGCCTATCTTTGTTATACTCTAGCCATTCTTATACGTTTAGGGTATCATACATACCTAAACGTATGAGAATGGATACACGAAATTGAGCTCTAATCCAATGACGTTATGGTTTATTTTACTTTGAAACCGAACTTATACGATTTGATCGACAATTCTTACAAGATTGGGGGGCAGATTGTCATTGGTGCCGTGAATTACGTTAGCGGCAGCCAGAAGGATCACATTTATTAATTAATCCTTACATTATGACCTAACCTAATATCTGCATCGATTTTAGACGCAGCATTTTACATTATGACTACCTAAAGCTAACCTAATCTACCGTAACTTACATTCTGCTTCGATATTAGACGACAGAATTAATTACTAAATGTATTAATTATTAATCCTTACATTATGACCTAACCTAATGTCTGCGTCGATTTTAGGCGACCGAATTAATGAACGATCTTCTCATTATTTCTTTAGCTTTTATATGTTACATTTTCATACTCAAATCTAAGTGAGGTCTGATGTCACGTTTCTTCGGACGTGATGCAATTCCGTGGAATCCGCTGACTATGCACTGGTACCACAGCCATTCGCTGGAGGTGCAAGGTTGCGATCTTGCAACGAAACTGATTTTTGCCATGACGCCGTAGGTATACATAACTCGTGTAGCTTGAAGATTTAAACACGAGGTGACATCCACATCACAGTTACTCATGACTTCAACCGGTAATTGCTTCATTCTTCATCAAATTTCGGCCTGAAAGCATTATAATATGTCTTTACAATCCTTACTAATATTATAATATAAACGCGAAAGTTTTTAACTATGGATGTATGGATGTACGGATGTATGGATGTTTGTTACTCTTTCACGCCAGAACGGCTGAACGGATCTGGATGAAATTTGGCACAGAGATAGATTACAGTCTAGAGTAACACTTTTTATCCCGGAAAATTAAAGAGTTACCGCGGGAACCAAAAACCTAATTCCACGCGGACGAAGTCGCGGGCATCAGCTAGTATTTCCATAAAGTCACGTTGAATTAGCTAGTAACCCGACGGCTATGAAGAGAAATTTACCGCTTTTCGCGAACTTAATACCAAGAACAAAATGTAAACAACGTACTTAGGCCTTGTTTTGTAAACATAGAAATGTATACTTTTAAATTAATACGCGTAGCTTTCGTAGGTAGAGCTGCTGAAACATTAGCGCCTTAAGATGATGGCTATACAAGCAATTACTCGTACGTCCTTTCTTTTCTGTATGATTAATTTTTTTGACATTGGCTTCGAAAATAAGGTAATAGTGCTTTTCATTATACTGTATATATATTTTTTACTGTATAAATTACTAAATAGAATACTAGAATTTAAAAAAGCTGATTTTTAGGTTCAAGCACAACATAATGAAGTATTGCCTACATTTTTTGGAAGCTGGGAACGACGACATATCCAAGAGCTAAGGGTAAGAAAGATGAAATAAAATTATATTTTTTCAGTAGAATAGTTAAGCTTTTTAACCTCTCGATTCAGTGCGTATTTTTAAATAGTTAAACCTTGATTTTGCACAAATTACATAGAGCGCCCTTATCCATATCCAATATATCCATATCCATATCCATACTTCCATACTAACATTATAAATGCGAAAGTGTGTCTGTCTGTCTATATGTCTGTCTGTCTGCTACGCTTTCACGGCCTATCTCTTCAACCGATTTTGATGAAATTTGGTATAGGGATAGTTTGTATCCAGGGGAAGGACATAGGCTTTTTATCTCGGAAAATTAAAGTTCCCGCGTGAATCAAAAAACCTTAATCTAATTATATTAGAAATGCGAAAGTAGTTGTGTCTATCTGTCGGTTCGTCTGTCTGTCTGTCTGTCTGCTACAGTTTCACGGCCCATCTTTTCAACCGATTTTGATGAAATTCTGTACCCCAAATTTCATCAAAATCGGTTAGGTTGTATCCCAGGAAAGGACATAGGCTACTTTTTATCCCGGAAAATTAATGAGTTCCCGCGGGAATCAAAAAAGCTTAATCCACGCGGATGAAGTCGCGGGCATCATCTACAAGTTGTGTAATAAAATGATGCTTTTAGGATTTCGAATAGGGCTGCCCCGTTTCGGTATTAGATTTGTTAGTTAGTACCAAACTACACTGCTATTTTCCAACCATGGGTAAGACATTCCTAGTGCACCAGTCTAGGGTCAGCGCCATCAGTATCCTGAGCATATAATGGCCAGCTGTAGGCAGCTGGTGAAGAAACCATGTAGTAATAGTTCACTTAAGTTTAGTAGTATTTGGTACTAATTGTTACCCTACCCTACCAAGTCTAGCTACATATTATAAATCTTTGTTGCCAGAAATAAACTTTTTTTTTACTAAAGGATACTCAACTGAATCGGAGGGAACCAATTGAGAATGTAGAGCATGAGAAAGCAGAATTCGCCGAATTCCGAAGGCGACGTCAGAAGAAAAACAAGAAGATAACAAAAAATACAAAGACCACTCATAAAAATTCCACTAAATTAACAGAAAAGAAGAAAAGAAAGAAAAGAAGGAAAACCAAAAGCAACAGGAGATTCGTTAAAACTACACTAAACGAAATTAATAGAGACTCCAAGATGTCAGATTCGAACGACAGCGATAGGAACGGAAAACCAGTTGATATAATTGTACATATTAAAATGAACGACTAATTAAACTTTAACCAAATCAACGACCTTAGTTATTTTGCCAATGATCGTATTTTTAACCGACTTCAAATAAAAAGGAGGTTATCAATTCGACTGTATGTTTTTTAGGGTTCCGTACCCAAAGGTTAAAAACGGGACCCTATTACTAAGACTCCGCTGTCTGTCTGTCTGTCTGTCTCCAGGCTGTATCTCATAGACCGTGATAGCTAGAAAGCTGAAATTTTCATAAATGATGTATTTCCGTTGCTATAACAACAAATACTAAAAATTAAAAAAATATATATATTAAGGGGGGTCCCCATACAATAAACGTGTTTTTTCGTATTTTTTTGCTCAATATTAAAAACGGTAACAGGTAGACGGTTCAAATTTTCACAGAATATTAACTTGTATATTACCTTTCAAAATAAATAATTAAATATCAATAAAGTAAATATTAAAGGGGGGGCTCCCATACAACAAACGAATTTTTTGATATTAACAGTAAACCTCTACAAACAAAGTTAGTTTTGCGGTTCATTATCAAAGGTAATTATACCTACTTCTTGAGTACGGAACCCTCGGTGCGCGAGTCCGACTCGCACTTGGCCGGTTTTTTATTTTTTTGTATGCATGTTACGCGATCATTTGGCCAATTATGAATCAATTTTGATGATTCTTTTTTGTTTAGTAGATCATACTGCAGAGGTGGTCCCATATAAATTTTATCGGAATTAATTTAGCGCTTTTTGAGAAAATCAACGAAAGAAAAAATATTTACTCAGATAATGTTTTTACTTTTTAGTTTATGTTGTTACCTACTTAAAGGTATAGTTTTAAAGTCGGTTTTTGATTTAGATGAAAGCGAATAATTATTATCACCATTATTTTATACTGTCTGACAATTGACCCTGTGAAATAAGCGAAGATTTGATGAATAATTAATTGGTCTTGTTGTAGACAAATAAACTTAGTAGTTAGTACCTTATTGTACTCAAACGCTTATAAACATAATATATAAATAAGATTTTTAAATCAATTCTCTTGTTTCTTTTTTTCAAGGAGGGACAAAGCAACTGATCTACAATAATTAAAACAAAATAAATGTTTATTCAATAGTTTATTTGGTTCTTATCTCTTAAAAACAACCGAAGTTTCTTTTTCAACTTACGCATCGCGTTTTTATTCAAGCGTTTTTTTCTACGTGTACCTTTCTTTTTCACATTTGGATATGTCTGTTTTATTTCTCTCAAAACATGGGCCATTACGTTTTCCGTCTCTGGTTCAACGTGTCGACGCACCTGTAATAGATTAACATTTAGGTATAGCTTTTTTTTTTATTTGATGGAAGGTTAGTCCATAACTTTGATTTCGCCGTCACCACCCGTCATTCTTATATTCCGATGGGTCGGTAATCCAACACCAATGGAGAAAGATCAGACTTTGACTGATCGCTGTACATGCATAAAGATAACAACGTAAGCACGAAGTAAATGATATATAACACTAGCTGAAACCCGCGATTTTATCCGCATAGATGTATTTTTTTTCCGCGAAAACCCCTAAAAATAGCCTATGTCCATCCCAGGGACACAATAACTACGTGAAAATATAACAAAATAACTTGCATTTATAATATTAGTAGGATTATCAAGCCATTATTTACGAGATAGGTAATGCTCGCGACTTCGTCTGCGTGTTAATTAAAAGTAGTCCTATCTTGCAGTTACATTCCGGTAAGGAGAAAATTTTGTCTAATAGAAAAACTCAGCAGATAGACAAACATTCGCTGGCCCATCTATTATATTAGTATGGATTAATAACTCCTACGGCTCACCCTTATATTTAGCTGCTGGATATGATTGGAAGTGTCCAAATATCTTGTATCATAACCCTGTAGTACCTATAAATAAGTAAAGACTGTTATTAGTATCTAAGTATCTAATTAAAGTAATTAAATACTAGCTGATGCCCGCGACTTCGTTCGCGTGGTTTAAGTTTTTTGTTACTCCCGCGGGATTTCCTTAATTTTCCGAGATAAAAAGTCTAGCCTACCACTCTCCAGGTCCTCAATTATGCCCATGCCATAAATCACCTTGATCCGTTGCTCCGTTGCGGTGTGATTGAAGGACAAACCAACAAACAAACACACTTTCGCATTTACAATACTATATATAGGTATTAGTAATTAGTATGACCGTATCCCTCAAACTAAAAGGATATTTTTACACTTAGTATCTTACTTACTTTATTATTATTTTGTGATAAAATGTAATTTATTTTTATTAATAATAAGATTAACATAGCAAAAATATAATAAAACGACATCCTGCAACCAGTTTCTTTTTTCAATAAACTCACTTAAATCTATTATTAATAAAGCACAGCACCCAAACCAACAATTAATTTAATAAAAGTCAAAACTTGTATAATTAAAACTTCCTGTCGATGTCGGCATCATTCTCCAATCTAAAATGGAAACTCTAAACAAGCTTGTAGAGAAAAGTTTTAGAATTCGGTTTTAATCGATGTTTGTTTTCATCGTAAAATTCACACAAAGCCAATTAATTTCAACCGAAATTTTTCAGTTTTTCACTTTTTAATAATAACGGAGTAAAATATTTGTCATCCTGCTTAACCTGCTTTCCAAACCGGAGTTACAGTCTAAATAATGACGTAACATAAGAGACACCTGTATGTCCTACATGTTTTAAATAAATTGAGTTTCATGGGATGCGTAATTATTCCAAGCGTACGAGTATAGTGTGTTCCAATAGAGATGATCTTTTTATCAACTTCTTTAAAGTCTCATCATGTCATCATATTATAGTCATCCTATCTGCTACTTGATCAATAGTGATGGAGTGTCGAAAGATGACAAGTTTTTAGACATTCCCATCATTATTGGTCGAATTGCAGATGAGATTACGTGGATGTTAAAAGTAACAATCCTTAGAAACCTAAGAGCTGAAATAGTCTTGTTCGTGTGAGTCGTACGCGGAAGGACCTGGCAATCCCACCGCGATCCCAAGAAAACTCCTGCCATTATGAAATTAATCGAGTTGGGTCTTGTTCGGTCCAGGACCTTGTTTGAATGATAGAGTTGATAGATATATTATGATTTAATGATTGATAATAATTATAACTATTTTAATAATTATAATTAAATGATAAATGCTAAATGCTATAAATGAGTGGCACGCGTGCTGGTCGCGATGATGATTTGCGAACTGATTGATTGTTAGTTTGAATGTATAATGAAAAGTACGAAAAGTAGGTTAATGCTGATGGAGCAAAATGTACGGTTGGACTGTGGATCGTACAGGTCTCGACCCTCAGCAATGAGGAATACGACGCAGGGAGAGTGCTTGTATGTTAGTGCTTGTTATACCCAACCATACCAGAAGGGCAGTCGCCATCATCCGATAGTCGTCCACTGCTGTACCTTATTTTAATTCGATAGTTTTATCATTTAAAGCCTTCGATGACATTAGCGTCAAAATAAACTCAATTTCATGTAGGATTCATAGCGAGCGAACAAAAACTAACAAAAAAGCTAAATCAAAATCGGCTTATTCGTTTGGGAATTACGATACCACATACAGACACACAGATGCACAAATACACACATGTAGGCAGAAACACACGTTAAACTTAACTCTTCTTTGTTTGCGGCGGGAGTAAATTAAAGAAAGAAGATAGATTAAAAAATACAAATTTATTTAAAAAAAAATATTGTTGTTTTAAATTATACAATCAAATCTAGATGAACATCCTTAAGCCTGGATTTATCCTTTAGCGATCGCCGTAGCCTGGCCCACGACTCCCACAGCTGGACCTGCTTTTGCGATTCCATCACGAATGTTACGTCCAAACTTTTCCTGTAAGTTAAAATATTCAATTATACATTTTTATTAATGCAGTTATTACTGTAAAGGTGTGCCTAAGCATAGAGCGGCAATCTTGCGCACTAAGTATATAATAATCCATATTATCCTATCCTAAAAAACAACCCGGCTGAGTTTGTTGTGTGCTTCTCAAACGATCCCTCAACCAACTTTGGAACCCTCGTAGCTTTAGTTTTTAAGATACCGTCGATATTTACCACCATCACGTCGTTTACTTTATATACAGTTTAACGTTCAAAAAGTGGACCAGTTTTGAATAAACATAGGTATTTTGACTTTGACTAATGACTAGGGCATGACAGTATTGTATGCTGAAAAACCCGCATGTTGCTGCGGGGCTCTTGCCGCTCTATGTTTGGATATTAGTAGTTTATATACAAGAATTAGCCAAAATACCGATTGAATCTCAAGATGAAATGAACCTGAATCTGAACAGATCTAAATCTATTGCTATCCCTTTCATAATTCTCCCTGCGAAAAAGGATGGCTCTAAGATCTGTCGATTAAAATTAGTTTAGACATTTTGTACTTAAATTTTAGCCCCATTAAATTATAGACATCTTGTTTCAACATCAGCAACTTTTCGCCGGCTCACTGCTGTGCACGAACCTCGTCTAAGAATGAAAAGGGTTTACCACATATTCCACCAGGTTGGATAAGCGTGGATTGATAGACTTCACTCACTTTTGAGCTCAAGAGAACTCAGGCGTTATATTTACTAGTTCTGACGATGTTTTCCCTCGCCACTAAAGCAATTAAGTATTGATTTTTAATCCATATTAATATTTTAATAATGCGAATGTATATTGTGTGTCTGTAAGATACGCATTCACAATCCACCTGTGCAAATGATTTACATGTACAGAGAGCCATCCCCGGGACAAAACCTCCATCACGCGGGGATACAGGCTTTCCATATAGGATAAGGCTACTTTGTCCGTAATAAATATTATTTGTACAAGTTTGTGGGGCCGCGTCGCGCAGTGCATCAGGTGGGCCCAGCCCCATACAAATAATAATTGCTGCTACGTGCCGCACCGCGCCGTGCATCTGAAGTGGGGCTACACCTTGAAGAGTTCTCGCGGAAAATATCCTTAACCCCTCCTAATCGAAACGATAACGCCGAGGTCTAAACGACTAGGCTTTCTCGACTTCTAGAATTCACTGAATTAAAAGAAATCCTACCTACCTAATGTTTACCTAGTGCCTGAGCCATTTAACATTTTGTATACCTACTACATGTTATTCTATTGGTAGTTCATATTTTATAAAAAACATCAATAAAAATGGCTTACAATTTTTTTGAACCCCTTCCATCTAGGCGCTGCGTTCACCGCACACAGCAATAACAAAACGGAGAAAACGAAGAAAAATACTCGTGAAAAATTCATTATGCTTTCACTACTGATCAACCAGACTATGAAATTACCAGGCATACTTGCGTTTTTATACGATGAAAACTAGTGCAACACTTATTTACCACCAGAAATCTACTTTTCACTCATTATCTCTATTTGCATAAGGGTTAGAATACGAATGAAACTTTTTTGGCGTATGCAAATAATATTTGTTTTCATGTAGGGAACCCCCTGACGCCTCAGGTTGTCTTAACAGACACTTCAAATAGATTAACTGAGTTGCAATAAGAGAGCTTATCGTAAATAGTTGAGTATATTCTGACGCTAATAATATTTGTCTAACATCAGAAACACGTGTAAGACGCGAGTCGTACTCGCCCGGCGATGGTCCCGTAGCTTTAAAAAAACACTAATAATATTTACTTAGTTTATAACTCAGTATTTTTTTCGCCAGCATTACATTTGGTCACTAAAATTCTAATTTAATAGCTAGATAAATTGTTGCCCTCTTTTAGCAGCACATTTTCACTTCTTTTTATTGATTCACTAGCTGATGTCCACGACTTCGTCCGCGCGGTTTAAGTTTTGTGTTATTCCCGCGGGAACTCCTTAATTTTCCGGGATAAAAAGTAGCCTATGTCACTTTGCCAAAAATGTCAATCCGTTGCTCCGTTGCGGCGTGTTTGAAGGACAAACCAACAAACAAACACACTTTCGCATATTTATAATATTAGTATGATTGTTATCGCCAGCGTAGATTAATTATAATACCAAGTATAGATTGCTAACTCCCTTATAAAAAAAAATCTAGGTTAATACTATCGTTAGATGGCGCTACCAGGGTCGCTCTTTATATGATTATAGTAAAATCGGTGAAATATCGTATTTTCTTGGTTCAATTTGTATTAATTATTTATATAAAATTATCAAAATACAAAAATTTGATAAAAAATAGCAAATTTACATTCAACTAATTTTAACAAACAGCTTGCACCGTTACGCCATCTCAGATTGTGCGAAGAACTACAAGGTACCGGCGACTTTAATGCGCATTTAGCGAGCTTTGATTGAATATATGAAGTGAACAGTCTTAAACTGGTTTATATATTGTCTTTGTCGCCAGTTAAATAAAATTTTCGCACACACAATTTAACGCTGCTCGGTTTTGTATTAAAATATCCCATTAGAAATCTCCAATTATCAGCCACAATAGTACCCTTTCCCTTATCATTTTAGTACGGATCCCCAGCGTAGCATGATCTTAATAATATTATAAAATATGAGCAAGTTAGGATTTTTGTGAGTCTGTATGTACTCCTTCACGCCATAATGACTGAACCGATCTGGCTGAAATTTGAAAAGGAGAAAGCTTATAACCTGAATCACAGAATAGTATTGGTAATATGCCCGAATTAAGATATACTTAGGTAAAATCCCGAGAAATTAAAAAAATCACAATCAATGCGCGTTACAGTTGTATTATTTGTATAAATCTAAAACAGATCCGAAACCTGGTGACAGAGGTAGTCATCTTCCTACTATCTTATCCAACAACTTAATGATCTTATCACGATCAAGAGTACCTACCACCACGAGTGATTGTGTTTTAATTGTTGGCTAGTTAGTTCAAACACGAGGCAATAAAGTTCTTCGTACTTTAAACAACAAGATTTATCTTTTTCTTCTTTATCTCTTATTTATTTAGATCAAGAATTAATTTCTTAGCTCATTTTTGGCTTAACCTCTTTACAATGTCTACACGTAAATAAGAAATTTAGTTTATTTTAAACTCAGCGTAGACAGACACAAGCATTCTAGGGAGATGTTGCTAAAAATAAAATATTTACATAAATTACCAAAAAAATATTTATTTATCGTCGATTCGAAAGGTTCTCTGTTTCGATGGAAAATTAGGGACATATCACATATCCTTTGTGTCACAGTCCATAGCGTTACGTGGTAATCATCAAAACGACGAGCGCCCATCAAAATAAGTTAACGATGTCATAGCCCAATTATCGGAATTAATAGCAATGTCAAAGGCATTGGATTAAAAAACCACGAGGAGCCAGCATACCCTTAGAATAGAAAAAGACTGATGGAGCCACGCGCAGGATAGAGAAAAAACTGAAAAAGTCACGCTTAGGATTGAAAAAAAACTGGAGGCGCCACTAGCAGTAAAGAGAAAGATCTGTCGGAGCCTCGCACAAGATAGAGATGGATGGAGAAATCGACTGGAGCAGGCTCACAAAGGGTTGTAGCGTCAATAATGATGACGATAATAATTTGGTAGTCATATCCCAGGAAAACAAGATTCAAAAAAATAAAAATACATTTAAACACAACCCAAGAAATACAAGAGCGTAATCAAAATCCATGAAGAAATCTCGCTCGGCCGGGCATATAGTAAGAATTGACGTGATCGTTTGGTCTTCGACGACGTTGCTGGTTTTGCTTTGTTGGACGAACTGGTCTCATGCGGCGATCCTCTCGGGCCTATGAAATGTAAAACACTACGGTTAACTTTAAATTCAAAAGAGCTTAATTGAAATTTGGTACACCGTAAACTCTTTGAACGTCTTTTAGATCTGATTTAGAAAACCAATAAGATTACCTTATTTACTGTAGAAAATTGGATGCACAATAATTTTGATTTCAATTGATGTAGAAAACTGCCAAAGTCAATTTTTTTATCTCACTACAAGTAAGCCATTGGGGCTGATTCTGTATAACACAATCTCTAAACTAAACTAAAATTAGAGCATTACAAATATTGCTAACCCTTTCATAATACTCCCTACGGAAAGGGACAGAACTACATTCAAAGCTGCCATTTTAGTTTAGTTTAGAGATTGTGTTATACAGAATCAGCCCCAATGATTGCGATTTCACATGCTGGTAAGTGATGATGCCGTCTAAGATGACAGCGGGCTGACCTGGTAGGGGTATGGCTGTTAAGACCCATACTCATTGATTTACTAATACCTCCCATACCCCTAATCGGTTTCTACATGGCATCGTACCGGACGGCGTAATCCTTTGACGGCATGTATTTGCCGGTAGGGTGGTAATTAGCCATATTCGCAGCCTCCCACCAGACCAGAGGAAATACAGAAATTATAAAATTCCCAAATTATAAAATCAAGCCTGTGACCTCCCACTTATTACACACACACCACTACTCCCCCCACACACAGCACTAGATTTAACACTTAACTTTTTTTCTAGCTAAGTTTTAACACTTACTTCTTTGGAAATACCATTTCTTTTCATATTTTTGATCTGCTTCTGCAAATTTGCTAACTTTTGACGGTAATATCCTCTTCTTTCACTGCTGAATCCATGTTCACTGTTCGTTCTTGGATGATGATATTCATTGGTATTACGACTTTGTCTAAGGTCATGTATATTTCGGAACTTTCTCTTTTCGACATTATCATGAACATCATGTAAAATATTTTTTAGTTCTCTGTTAAATAAATGTTGTGCTTCCTCGTTAAATAATTTATTACCATATATTTTCTCGAATTTGTTTTCAAAGTTAGTAACGGAATTGTAATCATCCTCAAAATCACGATATTTGTATTTTGGTTTATTTAAGTTAAGATTATATTTTTCCTTATTTATCTGATCGATTCCTGATAATTTACTAAAGTTTATATCACCAGTTATCGTTTCGTTAATGGAGTCTTTACTTATTAGCTTTAACTTTTGATTAAGTAAATCCGGTTTACCAACGAGAGTCCCATATATTTTGCGGATTTTTTGATCAAACATCCCCTTTTCTTTTGTATTTAAATCTATATTTTTCACTTCTTCTTCTAAGTTATCCAAAAGGGACATAAGTTTTGTATCGGCTTCTTCTGTTGGATGTATATTTAGGTATTTTAATTTATCTTTAGTCACATTGAAATTATTGACATAAGTAAGCCTTGGCTTTTTATAAGCAAAATCATTATTAGTTACTTCTAATTTTTCCTTCGTTGCATTATTATAATCACTGAATGTGACTGGTCCATGAGTCATATATCCATCGTTATCAAAATGCAAATCAATTGGTTTTCCATGTCTCTTTTTATCTAAATAGCTTGATACAAGTTTTCGAACTTTCGTAAAGTCTTTTCTAGGTGCCACATCTTTTTTGAATTCCTTGACTTGATTGTCAATATTCACGGTTACATGTTTTCTTTTTTTAATCGGTAACTCAAATATTTCTGCCCTTGAAAAAATGCTTGGCTTTTGCCTTGAGAAGTGTCTCTACAAATTTAATTAAATCTCGTTAGTAATGCAAAGATAAAGTTTAAAATGCATTAGCGTTAGTTATAATTTTTTCTTTGAGTAACAATCTATGAATCTATCAATCGACTTTATCACACGGATAAAAGTCGGGATAGCTTTATCCCGAAAAAAAGGGTGGTAGGTAATTAAAAAAAATCCATGCGGTTGAAGTCGCAGAATACAGCTGATACAATAAATAACTTACTGCACGTGTGATACCAGCCAAACGATATGGAGCTTTCGTCGTATTTTCTAAAAGTGCCATTTTGCTCTGTTTATTGAAATATCGACTTCTCACATCACTTGGAAATCTTCTGATTAAATCACTAGAATAAAAAAAAATGACTTATAGGTACCTATCTATTAGAAAATAAAATAACCTTTAATAAACAGTTACAGTAAAGTTATACCTTTTAAAACCTACAGCCTCTAAGTTGGTAAATATATCGTTGGTGGGAAATGGCATTCGCTGTAAAAAAATAAGCAAAAGTACATAAGTTATTTTCTGCTTTAAAAAAAAATTCAAATTATCATTAGCGTGTCTAGAGCCTTTTAGAACTATTTGTTAAGAGGCGCAAGCAGTACAGGGCCAATTTGGGAATTTATAATTCCTGGCAGGAGGCTCCAGCTGGGAAGAAATACCACCCTACGGACAGACGTAAGTACTGCCGAAGATTTAATATAACTACCATACCACCACCAGGTAAGCCCGCTGCAATCTTAGACTGTTTCATCCACCAAACCATGCCGGTGAGATAGCTAACAGAATAAAATAAATATAAATTGTGTGTGTCAGCTCCGCCGTACGACTGGAGTTTACTCTTTACGAACGATTATAAAATATATAGATTAGTAAATGAACGCATTTTTATATCACTGAAAGCATGCTTGATACATTTCACGTTAATTAAATTATAATTTATATTCATCAAAATACATTACATAGTCATGATAGTTCATAGAAACATAAAGTCAGTAACGTAACGGAGAAATTTAGAAATTACTCCCCATAAATTTTCATACCCTGGGTTTATATATAAAAATCGATTCTAAAGGAGGTAAACCCCAAAAATATTCTCTTCAAATTAGTCTGTGGTTTGTCATATTTCCGTAAAAATTTTTATGTAATTTCAAAAATTTAGACACGCAGGGCCTAATAAAATTTCTAATAGGTACCTACTACGTACTCACTTTATTCAACGTATCAAAGCGATCCAAAACATCGACGCTCGTTTCCTTCAATGAAGAAGTTTTGTTTCTGAAAATAAAATAAAATATTAATTAAAAAGAAACTAAAGGCACACAATAAAGTCCTACGAATTAAGACCTATGTACGGAAGCATGGTTGTAACACTGAAAAATGTAGGATACAGGCTGATAAATATTCTTAGCAATTAAAATTTAACACTTGCTCTAAGTTCTAGCGTTGAGGGAAAACGTCGTGAGAAAACCTGCATGGCAAACAGAGCTACATTAAACGAGCCTAAGACCTTAGGTACCTATTAGTACCAAAATTACATTTCTCTCACACATTAAACAAACGCAAGATTCGCACCCACACACACCCGAGGGATGATGCCTATGTTAAAAATAAATAATTTCTTACTGATTACTAAATAGTGGATCTTCCAAAAGACCTAAAATTCACATCTTCTGCTAGTTTTCAGTTTGATAATAATCATTTTAAAAATTTGAAATAGAATGAGTAAACTAAAATTCTACATCAATGATTTTGCGTTGAAATTTTATGATGTCACAACTATGTATTTCATACAATCTTCCATACTAGAATCGCGTTTTTTAGTTTGATAAAGAGTTGCAGATTTGATTGAGTTGGCATGATCTCTATGGCCTTTACGCAGGTGAAGGATGCCCGATGTAAGAATCTGATGTTACCCAATTCGTGAAGGCGAAGCGTCCTCGACGGTAAAAATTGGTAGAACGACCACCGGGGGCTTGCATTGATCCTTATCTTTACAGTAGTATGCTGAAAATATTAAAATGCTTGTTAGTAATTGGAACATTGGTGCAAGGTTGCCTGTCCGTCGGCTTTCTACAGGGCTTTCTACTGAGACACTCCTATTAGTCGATATTCCACGGTCTCGTACGAAGAACTTCCCATAGTCATGTCTAAATCGATTTATTACGCAATGCTAGAATAGAAGATGAACTTCTGGAATATGACACAGAAAGACTGAAAGAAAGCAGGAAAATAAATTTAATTAGTGACTAGAAGATGCTCGAGACTGTAACTTTTTAATTTTCCGGTATAAAAACAGTCACTCTCCGGGGCTTAAATACCTTCACCGCCAGTGTATCTACGAGTATTTTGAACACAGATGTATAATATCATGGGTGTAAAATAAAAGGGATGCTGCCTATCTCAAAAATAAATTATTTATTACTGATTATTAAGCAGAGTGTATTCCAAAAGACCTTAAATTCACATCCTCTGTTAGTTTTAAGTTTGATAACCATTTTAAACTATAGATTAGAAAAAAAGAGGGTAGTAATTGGATGACTTCACAACTATGTGTTTCATACCAACTTCCATACTAGAAGCGCGTTTTTAAGTTTGATTGATTTGTCATCCACCCTATTCAGCATGATGCCTTAAGAGGAAGATTGGTACTTAAGTTTCAGTGCTTACGTATCTTTCTACCGGTTTTATAGCACAGACAGTCCTCGTCTTCGTCGTATCCCGCGGGACACCCGCATCGCACAGTATAGCCAGGCTTCTTAGGCGGATCCACAGTGTATAGCGGTTCCCCAACCTTGGGGCGCGAGGAAAAATTGCAGACGATTTGAATGCACTGGAATCATCAAGTAAATTGCTTTTTTTATCAACTACAAGCTAGCCCTTGACTGCGATCTCACCTGATGGTAAGTGATGATGCAGTCTAAGATGGTAGCGGGCTAACCTGTTAGGGGTATGGCAGTTATATTAAACCCATACCCCTAATCGTTTCTACACGGCATCGTACCGGAATGCTAAATCGCTTGGCGGCACGTCTTTGCCGGTAGGGTGGTAACTAGCCACAGCCGGAGCCTCCCACCAGGCCAGACCAGAGAATTTTTTTTCCCAAAGAAATTCCCAAATTGACCCTGCCAGGGCAGGGATCGAACTTGGGACCTCCCACGTTAAGACACAGCGCTCAACATGCGCCAGGGAAGTCGTCGCAATTTCATTAAGTTGATTAATTTTACTAGCTTGATTAATTTTGTAAACTTGATTAAGTTTATAGTCCACCACGCAGGCTACGTGTGGATTGGCAAACTTCACTCACCTTTGAAAACATTATGAATTTATAATTTAAAAAAAAACTGGTCTGGAGGCTTCAGTCGTGGCTATTTACCACCCTACCGACGTATCGCCAATATATTTCCGGTACGATACTGCGTAGTGTGTACCTAATTAAAAACCAATGAGGGCTACCGTTTTTATGCTCACTAGTTGGCGCCACTTGCGAGTAAGGTCCTAAAATATAGCTGTAAATTCGGTAACAAGCATATTTCTGAAAAAAAAATCCCTTTAAAAATAGTAAACATACAGGAATCAGGGAAATACTAACCTATGAATTAAGTAGCTATTCTTTCAGCCCACTTATTTTTGCACCTCTTTTTCTTAGCTCCGCTGTCAAAGTACAGAGCACTGGCATTCATTGACACGTATCTTTACATCTTCCATAATTAATCGGTTATTGCTAAATATTCATAAAATTAACTAATAATTAGACTCGCGTTAAAAATCCAGTGATATTTGACATTTTGGAGACCTCACTCTACACTAGCGCCCCTAGCGGCGAATTTAAACGCGGTAGCCCTCATTAGGGTATTGGTTAAATAAAACTGCCGTACCCCTAATAGGTAAGCCCGCTACCATCTTAGACTGCATCATCACTTATCATCAGGTGAGATCGCAGTCAAGGGCTAACTTGTAGTGGGATTAAAAAAACTACGAAAAGAATGCTTTACTTACATTAAAATATAAGTCAGCCATATTGTCCTTGTAAGCGTATTCCTTATAAACTGAAAGACCGCAGCCAATGTGGGTGAGTGGACCATAAACTAAGTTCAAAAACTTATTACCATGCACAAATTTCCTGATAAAAAAAAGGTTTACAGTGAAGACTATAGAACAAATAAGTATTATAGGTAGGTATATACGAATATAATATGGGAGGCTTCGGTCGTGGCTAGTTATCACCCTAAGTCATGCCTCGCATATAATATCCCGCGTCGGCAACCTACCAACAAAGATATATAATATAGCGTACCAGTACGATCCGTTAAAGAAACCGACTAGTGGTATGAGTTTACTATATCTGTCATATAGGTACTACCTAGTATAGTATATAGTAAGTAGTCGGTACAATATGGTCAGTTCGCTACCATCTTAGACTGTTTACGTTGCATTCAAATCCGTCCAACTCCAGTAGTTTCGGCATGATGAACAGACGAAAATTCAAAAAAAAATATTTTGGGCTCTTAATCCTACTTACTTACCTATTATTATAAATGTAAAAGTTTTGATGTTTGTTACTCCTTCACGCCACAACGACTGAACTAATGTGACTGAAATTTGGAATGGAGATAGCTCATAATATACTTTTCACACCACTCGCTCAACAACGCCTTATTACATGGCCTGTTATCCCTAGGGTTATAATATGTTGTACTGAAATCCATTATTCCCTAGGGTAATTATGTGATTTGAATTTAGAATCATCGCGCATCTGAATCAAGATCTGAAGGAAATTCTATTCATTCCAAAGAGGTTTTATTCATAATTCTTATTCTTATTGCTATATCCATAAAGTCTAATTTCGGTAAACATAATGTGTTCTCAGCAGGCGCGGCCAACTCGATTTTCGAAAACCAAAGCCGTGGCCCACTAGATTCGCACTGACGAAATTTGTTTGTATCGAGTGGATATGGCAAATCGAGTAGGCCACGCCAGCTGAAAGAAGTGGTAATATCGCGAGGTGTGAAAAGTAGAGTATTCACCGTAGGGGTAATGCTGTATTAATCTTGGGCGCCCCTAATTCCCGCGCTACTCTCAGGATTCTAGATGCAACACCCTCGCTACGCTCGGGAGTTACTCTAAAATCCCTCGTTCCGCTTGGGATTTATCCCGGCGCCCGTGACATAATACATCGCATTACCCCCGTGGTGAATAATCTACTATTTTATCCCGTAAAATTAAAAATTCCCGCGGGGATAAAAAAGAAAATGGTTATACCTAGCTTATAGGTTGGTGTGAAGATGGCGTTGTACGATTCGATGATTGTTGTACCGCAAAGTTATAAGTTATCTGTACACCTCGTATAGGTGGCGGCGTTACAAGGCGCAAAGGTATACCAAATTCAAATGTTTTTTTATTCAAATAAACTTTTATAAGTGCTTTTGAATCGTCAAGTAAATCTACCACTAGTTCGGAATGATATTTCTACTAAGAAGAACCAGCAAGAAACTCGGTAAAAGTAAACGAAATCGTTGCAGTAACGTAGTAACTGTAGGTCACACAAACTAATATTTCGTTGTAATTATGTAAAACCTACTATGCACGCAATATACACCGTTTTAAATTAGAAATAAGCTTTTTCATCATACCTATTCGAAAAACGAATATTGGCTTCAGAGGATAGTGGGAGCAAAATGTAATTTTTAGGCCCATGGGACTTTTCATTTCTCTGTTCTGATTGGTCCGCGTTCGTGCACGCGCAGCAGCACCTTGCCGATGTGCTTGCCGGCTGCCATGTAGCGGAAGGCGGGCTCCAGCTCGCGCTCGCCGAACACGGTGGCGGGCAGCGGCCGCCTTGTCGTCGCCCTCGCCCGCCGCGCCGAACAGCGCGTCCAGCAGGATGCCGTGGAACGTGGTGTTCTTGAGGAACACGCTCATGCCGAGCGCGGTGTTGTTGGACAGGTCCAGCTTGCCGATCTCGAGGAAGCGGCCGCCCACCGCCAGGCAGCGCACCGATTGGTGCTTAAACGTATAGGTAATGTCCATACATAGTAGGTTGCTTTGATGTATATACTAGGTAGGTTGATACTCCTAGCTTTTTCTCTTACGTAATGATGAAAAATAGTGTGTGTCACTCGGGGCCAAATTTTTTGTTCTCGGGCGGCGTATATTGAATTCCTCGCTACGCTCAGGATTCTACTTTACTATAGTAGAAACCCTCTATAGTAGAATCCTTCACTTCGCTCTGAATTCAAAAAAGCGCCCTCGGGGAACAAAAATTTTCTTTGGCCCCATATAACACAAATAACTATTTAACTATTTTTAACTGTTTTTTTTCCCGGAACATCACATGAACACAACTCACTCTCAAGAATGCGGGTAGTTACAAAAGACGAGTCTTACAATTGCGTTAGCATCTTCACGTTGCTAGGGTCCACCTTTTCCTTGCTCTCCCACCATGCTTTCATCACTTGTTTGATGGCGAACTTCACCTTCTCTGGCGTCAGATAGGTTTCGTTGAATTGTTGTTTGTGCACGGGCATCCAGTCGTCCAACGAGAGGCGACTCATGCCGAGCGCTTGGCCAACATTTGGAAACTTTCCTGAAATGAATAAGTTACCAAATAATTAAAGCCTTTCGGCCGGTTTCTGATTCAAGCAAAAACAGCATGCTCCAACTCTCAAACCTTATCGGAACTAAAAATTTGCTTAATTAGTCCATATAAGTAGTCTTTGAGACAGACTCAACATGAAATTCTCATTTCAGAAACCGGCCGTTTATTTCCAATTCCAACAAGTATATGAAACATGGCTAAGAACACTCGGAATAAAATTATCTATGACACAAAAAAAACTAAACGAAAATCGGTTCATCCGTTTGGGCGCAACAATGACAAAATGTAACACACATAGAAGTAACAAAACTTATTTTTATGTGTGTTAAGTTTTTGTTTTTAATTCATTTTTAATAGATACTAGCGACGCTGGCACCGGGTCGGATAACTTTGACGGACTATAATGTACACCCCTATATTAATTATTCAATGTACTCTGTGATATATACTTTGTTGAAGTAATGAATGAAAATGAGTGACTGAATTTTTAAAATTTTAAGCCACGTAGATAATGAAAAGTGCCAAAAATAAAATTAAAAATAAATATTAAATTAAACGATAACCGAAAGTTCAAAAATATAATATGGAAAATTTACTCATAAGTCATAAGGTATTGGTATTATTTTATTCACTACATCCCATTAACGTTCCACTGCTGGGCACAGGCCTCCACCCTCATAGGAGAGACGGAATTAAAGCTTAGAGTTTAACCACCCACCACCACGCTGCTCCAATGCGGGTTGTCGGTTATTTTTTTATTATCCTTAGTATAATGCAACATATAGTCTACTCACTGCTAGATCGACACATATCTTGACGTAAAATGCATTGGTTTGCCCAGACTTGCGCAAATGTAGCCAGCTCCTCGTCCCACAAGACCCTAATCATGCCAAAGGCTTTGGGGAATGTTTCACCACTCGCAGATTTAACTTGTCCACTGGCAATCTTACTTCTTATTCTGAAAAGACAAGTTATATCCATCTCCCAATGATGATGACTCCCAATGAATTCTAGAGCCTATCGATGTTCACACAGCTCCTCGGCAAACTATTCGTGTATTGGTATGTTTTTGTTCAAATCGTACTACCAATACTTAAGACTACCCTCATTTTAAATCATAGTAATAAATACGAAAGTGTTTGTTTGTTGGTTTGCCTTTCAATCACGCCGCAACGGAGCAACGGATCGACGTGATTTTTGACATAGGTATAGTTGAGGATCTGCAAATTAAGCAGTTCCCGCGGGAATAAAAAACTTAAACCACGCGGACGAAGTCGCGGGCATCAGCTTGTTTTGTATAAAAAGAAAAATAAAATATCAGATAGGTGCTAATAAATGTTTTAAATTAACATTACCTACCTATTAGTAATACTCAGTATGTAATGAGCATAGTCTGGGGTGATTGACGTATTCGCTAGGAAATCCCAACAGGTAGGCCCCATTGCTCTGGTCTGCAAACAAAACGAGTAAATATAGGTATCTTGCATGGATCGCTCAAGGCCCTTGAAACGCAGATTGTTAATCTCTCTGGAGATTGACTGCCGTGGCCGAAATTCGTTCGGGAGGACATTATAATTATTACTGTAGAACTTACTGAGTTGTAAAGGCACATAACATGCGAGCCCTCTCCGCAATCCCCTATCCTGGAACAGTAGTCCGACACGTTGAGCGCCGGTTGAGTGTGCGTGTCCAACACCCGGGAACATGTTGTACCAGGAATTAACAGTGCTATACATAATATACCGATCTGAGAACAAAAATATAATATGTGCAGTTTAATGCTTGTATAGTGGACGTTTGGTGGAGCTACTGCGCCTGATTAAAAATAATAGCAAACTTTTTATAATTTTATTATTCTACAAGTTGACTGCGATCTCATCTGATGATAAGTAATGATGCAGTCTAAGATGGTAGTGGGCTAACCTATTAAGGTATGGCTAATCGGTTTCTTCACGGCATTATACCGGAATCCGGTCCACTACCAACGTACTAAGTATTACCTATTCTGTGGCACTACTTAACATGGTTCTACTCCCAGATTGAGAAGTGTTTAGGCCATATTTCATCAAGTTTGCTAATTGCAGATTGACAAACTTGACACACCTTAGAGAACTCTAATTAAAGTTTTTCCTTACCATGCATTAGAGCAAAATTAATTCAGATGAAATTAGGTACCCGTACATATAATTTACATACTTCCGACAAAAACAAACCTTATAAAGCATTATACATTATTCCCGTGTCTGTTTGTTAGCACTTATTTAGTCACTGTATTTCCGTAGAAATATAACCAAAACATGGTAAGCATAGTACCAAAATTAAATGATAGATTTAATATTATTATTGGTAATGGACAAAGGTGGAAATTTCACTATATCACTAATTATTCAATTACTTTGGTTCCACAATTTCGCTGAAGATGTTGATATCGGATTTAATTCGCGGCTAAATGAACTTTGATTACGAATCAATAACATCTTTGTTTGGTGTTTAGTATTTAGAAAGCCATAAAGTTTGAAATTAACGGGCTAAGCACGTGAGAAAATGGGTTTCCAAGCGTTAAACGAGTTCTTTAAAATCTAACTCCGGAATACCGCATTGAAAGAAGAAAATTATTTTATTCCACAATGGTGACACAATCATTTAACATAAATTGTACATAAGAATATGTTTGTTTGTGACACCACCCCGAATGGGTATATATGGGCCTTGTAACGTGTCCTGCATCATACTTACCTAGAAATGCATGCATAATGCCGGGCGCAGATTTACAGCTGTGAGTTGTGACCCGGGTGACGTTAAGTTTTGGGAGTTAGGAAGTTGGATGTCTTTCACCCCCGTGCCTCAGAGAGCACGTTAAGCCTTCGGTCCCGGTTATCACTGACATGATAATAGCCGTTAAAGCCCACCAATCCGCGTGGTTGATCTAAGCTCTATTTCCCTCTCTCCTAAGAGTGGAGGCCTGTGGCCAGCAATGGGACGTTAATGGGCTGTAGTGGTGGTGGATATATGAGTAAATATAGTAAGTTAATATAGTAAGTAAATAAGTTTCTGGACCTTATGTAACACGACATAATTAATCTATGCCACATTATAGCTCTGCGTTGCGTGCTATCCGTGTTATGCACAAATCTGTGGTGTTATAGTATAATCTATGATTGTCATGTAGTCTGTGGTTGCTGTGCGAGTCGGCCGCCGCCATTTGGTTTAATTCAGATTAGAGCTGGGGCTACGGTAAATTGGTGCGTGATTCTGTTGGATATTTTTAAAACTGATATTTAATTGATTTCTAGAGATATTGTTGTTATGCATATCTATAAGAAAGATTATAAAAGTGATATAACATTATAAATCCATACGAATTTCATAAAGATAGATTATCGAGAGTAATTTGTAAAAACCTACCAGCTAATAATAATGTCAGAATAAACGGTTTGATTTTGTAATTGTAACCATATGATTTCATTTAAGTGACCCTTTCTGAGATGTCGTATCACTTATGACGTTGATATGTCAGTTAGAGATCCATATAAAATATAAAAACTCACACCTAATAAGTATAGATTTGATTTTCTCATAAAGTACAAGAAATTTTAGAGCAACACATTAAAAAACTTTATATCAATACTCAACCAAAATATAAAGCACCTTATAAAGGAAGCAGAAGACACTTTATCGCAATGTCTGTAAGTACGTAATAAATTTTTATCGCGCAAATAAAAAGATGATGAAGGATGTTGAAAACGCAGAAAAGTTCGTTCCGAGTGTTACGATAAATTTTCAGCGGAAATTCGTTTGCATTCATTACTCAAGATCAAGGCAGAAAGTCCCATTTACAAGACATTTCTTTTTCTTCTATGGTTCCCTGGAATATAAACAACCTAACCTAGTAACCGCCTGAAACTTGAAAGTTTACTTCCTTTAGAGTCGATTTCAGTAAAAGAGTAAAATCAAACTTTTTTCGTTACGTTATTGACTTTATGTTTCCATGGTAACACTTGTTTATGTTTCCATGACTATGTTATGTAGGTATTTAGATGAATATAAATTATATCTATACTAATATTATATTATAAAGAGGAAAGATTTGGGTTGGGCTATAGTATAGTGACGGTGACGGAGGGGGGAGGGGAGGGGGGAGGGGGAGGGGGGGAGGGGGTGAACCCCCCCTCCAAGGGAAAAAGTGCGGAACGCAATAGTTTTCGAGAAATAAATTTTTAAAGTTTTGAAATTATGAAGTAATTTTATCGTAATAATGACTAAAATACATACTTTAGAGGGGGAGGGGGAGTAAGGGGGAGGAGGTGGGGACGCTAGGAAAACTCCTTAGACTTCACCCTCTCCCTCTCACCCCCTCCAAGAATCCTCCTTAAATAGAATGGGCTACGCCAGAAGACTCGCTTCGTCGCCCCTGAATGAAGCGAGCCTACGAGGCCGAGTGGAGCGAAGGGGGGAGGTGGCGAGCGAAGCGAGCCGGCGACCTCCGCAGCGAAACGACACTCAACCGGCGCTCAACGTGTCGGACTACTGTTCCAGGATAGGGGATTGCGGAGAGGGCTCGCATGTTATGTGTCTTTACAACTCAGTAAGTTCTACAGTAATAATTATAATATCCTCCCTAACGAATTTCGGCCACGGCAGTCAATCTCCAGAGAGATTAACAATCTGCGTTTCAAGGGCCTTGAGCGATCCATGCAAGAGACCTATATTTACTCGTTTTGTTTGCAGACCAGAGCAATGGGGCCTACCTGTTGGGATTTCCTAGCGAATACGTCAATCACCCCAGACTATGCTCATTACATACTGAGTATTACTAATAGGTAGGTAATGTTAATTTAAAACATTTATTAGCACCTATCTGATATTTTATTTTTCTTTTTATACAAAAAAGAGAAATGAGCGGGAAATAAATGGCTAAGCGAAACGGACTACGTGTAGACAAAATAGCTTTATACTTCCACTAATAAAGAGTTTATCTTTTTGAACTCTTTTTGCTCGCTCAGTCCTTTCCGCTAGCTCTTTGTTGGTAAAAGTGCCTTTAAGCAGTTATCCTCTGCGAAATAAACGGAGTGCGTAAGGAGCTCGCTCCGCGAGTGGTGAAAACCCCTTTGTGCCCACAGCACTTTGTTGCGTCTCGTTGATCGTATGTTGCAGGCGTTTGGATCTTCGTTATTTAATAGCGCTTTGTTGGATGCGCATAAAGGCGGCTAAAAGATACTCGGTTTTACTGCTATAAAACGACCGTTATATTTTTCGATTAACAATTAATTGTGACATTTTAAACTGACATATAAGAATTCACTTTGTGACACTGACAGTGACTGTGCACTATGGTTGCGTTCCAATTTACGCCTTTACATGCCCCCGGCCTTGGAATCGCCAGGTTCCAAAGAAGTCTTCTTCACCTCCTCTTCACAAAACAGTGGACAAATCTTCGGAAATGAGCGTCTGACCACGCCCGTTGCCGTGCGAATGTCTGCTACACGTGAGATGCCATCCTTGCCTGGGACGGCATTGATGATGCGTCCAAGATGCCATTTTAGTGGAGGAAGATTGTCGTCTTTGATAACGACCATCATGCCTGGTTGCAGTGTGTCGACGCCGCTCATCCATTTGCATCTCGTTTGGAGTTCAGAGATGTACTCCTTTGACCATCTCTCCCAGAAGTGATGGCGCATCTGTTCGACTCGTTGGTAGCGACTGAGGTATGAGCCGGTGTGATTCCGCATGTCCTCGTAGACTGGCGCTGTCAAGGGTCGGCCAACCAGGAAATGGGCAGGACTAATGGGTAATAAGTCTTGAGGATGGGACGACATAGGTGAAAGAGGACGGGAATTGAGAATTGATTCGACTTGTGTGAGAACTGTGGTAAGTTCTTCGAAAGTTAGGTGAGCGTTTCCTATGACGCGGAGTAAGTGGAATTTGGAGGATTTCACCCCAGCCTCCCACAGGCCACCGAAATGAGGACTATAAGCGGGTATGAACTTGAATTTAATGCTTTGATTAACCGCATATTCAGAGATGTCAGCGGAACATCTCGTTAAGAATTTTCCAAACTCGTTCATTGTTCCGACGAAATTTTTTCCGTTGTCAGAGGAAATTTCTGACGGTTTAGCGCGCCTAGCGATAAAACGTTTAAGTGCCAGAATGTATGACTCAGAAGTGAGGTCACTGACAAGCTCCAAGTGCACTGCGCGAGTAACAAAGCAGATAAATAAACAAATGTATGATTTTGCAGTTCTAGCACCTCTACCTTTCCGGTTCAACGTAAGCACTGGCCCTGCGTAGTCAACTCCACAATAAAGAAAAGGGTATGTTGGAGTGACTCGTTCCTTTGGTAGGTTACCCATAAGAGGATGCAACGTGTTACCTTTCAATCGTTTACATAAGATACACTCATGAACAACCTGACGTGCAAGGTTTCTTCCGCCTACAGGCCACCACTGCTGTCGCACTTCATACAATAGTGCTTGAGGTGCTGCGTGGAGCATACGCACGTGCACGTGACGTAGCAACAATTTTGTAAATCGATGGTTTGAGCAGAGTAGAATTGGATGCAGTTTGTTATAATCGAATTCCTCTGAATTTACAATACGACCACCTACACGTATGAGGTCCGAATTTTTATCGATAAATAAATTGAGTTTCAATAAAGATGATTTTAAATTATGCGTCGTATTTTTATTAATTAATTTATGTTCTTCACTATATGACTCTAATTGCGATAACTTTGCTAAGCCCAACTCCGCTCCCCTCAATTCATCCAAGCTGAGAGCACCGGTCCGCCGATTAATTTTATAATTGCGCGAGTTATGTATAAACCGCAGTACGTATGCGAAGGTGCGTCTCATTCGATTGAATTGAGAAAATCGTGAAAATGGGAATAACTCTCGTTCTTCAGTGCAAACTAATACTGAACTAGATTTTACTTCGGGCAGCTCTTCGGGTACCGCAGCTTGATCTTGTTTGGGTGTAACGCATGAGTGATCGAAATTAGGATCGCGTAGGAACGAGGGTCCTTCCCACCATAGAGTGGAAGTGGCGAGGTCGTTCAGTAGAACTCCGCGTGATGCCATGTCAGCTGGATTTTCTTTGCCACTGACATGCCGCCACGGAAGCTCACCCGTTAAGTCGTGAATCTCAACTACCCGATTTTGAACGAACGTTTTTAGTAAGTTCGGAGCAGTTCGTAGCCACCCCAGAACTATAGTTGAGTCAGTCCAGAATGTTACACTATTAAAATGACAGTGAAGTGATTCATTTATTTTCTTATAAAGCCGCGCACCCAAAACAGCTCCGCTTAATTCGAGCCTGGGTATCGTGAGAGGCTTCACCGGCGCGACCTTTGCCTTTGCACATAATAACCTATTGCAAGTGGTTTTGTTTTTTGTTACAGTGCGAATGTATGCGCATGCGCCATAGGCTACTTGCGATGCGTCCGTAAATATGTGCAACTCGATGGATGCAGGTTCTAGCCCGATAGCGTGTCGCGGAACGACTATGTTATTTAATGCGGATAAACTTGACGCAAACCGGTTCCACGTCTCGATGACGTCATTCGGTAGCGCGTCGTCCCAATCGGTTTTTGTTAACCATAATTTCTGCAATAGTATCTTCGCGATTATGATTGCAGGGCTTAATAAACCCAGCGGATCGAATATCTGCGATACATGTGACAGTATCGTGCGTTTAGATATTTGCGTATCATTTTTGAACTGTGTGTTATAATTAAATTCATCGGTGGAGCTATTCCATCCTATCCCCAATGTCTTACATTCACTTTTCCCATCTAAATTTAATTGTTTAATGCCGTTGAAAATAGACTGATCGCATTCGTAATTAAATATCCATTTTCGCAAAGGGAAGCATCCCGATTGCAAAACCTTGTAGATCTTTTCGCATAATTCCGTTAATTTGTCTTTGTCGTCTAGGCCGGTAATCATATCGTCGACAAAGAAGTCTTCCGTGATAACCCTCTTTACGTCGGGATCCGAGCTGGTATACCCTAATTCTTTTAGGCACCTTACGGCGAGAAAGGGCGCGGACGCGGTTCCGTACACGACAGTATTGAGCCTGTAAACACTTAAAGGCTCCGCGGGATCATCACGCCATACGATTAGTTGTAGATCTCGCTGGTCCTCTGACACCATTACTTGACGGTACATTTTTTCTACGTCAGCACAAGCAACGTATCTGTGCTGCCGCAAACGCAATAAAATTGCTAATAGATCGCCTTGTATGGCAGGGCCTACACGTTGGAGACTGTTATACGAGACTGACGTGGATGACGGAAAGCTTGCGTCAAAAACAACACGCAGTTTCGTTGTGGTACTATGCTCTCGGAATACCCCATGGTGAGGCATAAAACAATGTGGTGTTCCATATGTAGTTATTCGAGTCATGTGACCTAGATTTTCATACTCGTGTATGAAATCACTGTACATTTTTTTGTACTCTGGTACGCGTTGTAACCGCTTTTCTAACGACATGAATCTGTTAACGGCTTGAGGATGCGTCTCACCTAACTCATGTGGTGATAATTTGAGGGGAATATTTACGCAAAATCTTCCGTCACTATTGCGCGTGGTAGTTTTGATGAAATGATCTTCGCACGCTTTCTCCTCTTCTGTGCGCGTATCACATGGCTTAGGTAGTTCCTCAATCTCCCAAAACAGACGCAATTGATCGTTAACCGCTTGAGAGAAATTGCACTGGACATGGCCCTTACTGCGCGCATTAATATTTAAGGGACCTGAAATAATCCAGCCAAGTCTAGTGTTTTGCAAGAAGGGACCAGCAGGTAAACGCATTTTACCTTGGCTCAGTAAATCCCAGAACTTATCAGCCCCTATCAGTATGTCTATACTTTGACCTACATAGAAATCAGGATCCGCTAACTGTAAGTTGCTAGGAATTTTAAATTGCGCATCATGTTTAGGTATCGCAGGAAAAGTAGATGTAATGTTTGGTAGAACAATACATTGTAAGTGTGTAGTATAGGAGCTGGTGCGTGACTTAATTTCAATATCACAGATGAGTGTGGCCTGTGTCACCGAATTTCCAACTCCACGAATTTCTTGAGTGGACTGTATCACTGGTATATTTAGAATATCGCATAAAGATTTTTTAATAAGGCAACGTTCACTGCCAGAATCTAAAAGAGTGCGAGCTAAATGGTAATTATTAAATTTATCACGTACTTCAACTAACGCAGTCGATAAGAGGACTCTTTGCACACAAGGATATTGAGCGCATAATATATCTGTGTGCAATTGTTCACCATGCAGCTGAGGTGCAGCAGAGTCACTGAGGGATGCTAGTGTAACTAGTGAAGGCCGTTTGTCATCGCTAGGTAGTGCTTGAGACGGGACTTGGCTCTGTGTGTCAGTAGCCTTATCACAGATTAAGGAATTATGTTTAACATTTTCACACTTCCTACATGGACCAAATCTACAGTCGGCTGCTGTATGCCCACCAGACCGTAAACAATTTTCACATAATTTATTATCCCTCACAAATTTTAGTTTTGCTTTTAAATCTAGACCTAGAAATTTGCTGCACGCATATAGTGAATGATTTGATTTACATAGTAAACATGCCCTCTGTGATGTGTACGGCTTGCTCTTGGTGCTAGAAACATTGCAGTGTACCTTTGAATTTGTGCTTGCATGATGCTTCTTAATATCATTTGATTTAGTACTATTTGCCTGCAAAGTGTCTAACATGTCTGCCCTATCTTTTAGGAAAGTTAGTAGTACATCAACTTTCAGGCGGGACTTGGAATCATCAGATTTATTTAATATTGTATTCCGGTGTTGTTCCCATGCTCGCTCTGTTGTTTTATCAAGCTTGGAAACAATTATATAAATTAATATGGTATCCCAGCTATCAACTGGTTCGCCTAATATTTTTAATGCGCGTAGGTTCTTTAAGTAAGTGTCTATTAAATTTCTTAATAAATCTGGTGCTTCCTTGGTCAATGCCTGAAGTGTAAACAATGCCTTAATGTGACTATGAATTAACAATTTATTATTATTAAATCGATTTAATAATAACTCCCATGCTACCGAGTAATTATCAGCCGAGAACTCCACTGAATCTATAACTAGTGCTGCACTACCCTTTAAGGATGATTTTAAGTAGTGAAACTTTTGAATACTGCTTATCTGAGTAGACTCATGAACCAACGATTGAAAGGTATCCCTAAACTCTAACCAGTGGTCACATGATCCGTCAAAGGTAGGAACTGAGATAGTAGGTAACTTTATTGTGTCATTGTGACTATGACAGCGCTTAGAGCATGCACTAGTGCCTTCCTTCTTTATCATACGCTCAGCACAAGCCAATGTACTATAGTAACTATTTTCAAATGCATCGCGTTGATTTAATTGTTCTTCTAAATCTACTTCCAACACTGATTCTTCAATCTTTGATTGAAGCTCATTGAACTCAGTATACAGGCTCATTGCACCTTGTATACGCAGCTTTAAATCGAGTTGAGTTTGACTAGGCAAATCATCACATTTGATTCCATTAATATATGTGGAAAATCTTGTTAACCTACTCTTAACTATGGCGCGTTTTTTGACTAATTCGCGTATTAACTGATTAGTACTCTCGTCATCGGTTAATGCTATTCTGTAAGGCGATTTAGACCTAGGTTTCAACTCATTTGTACTCATCTCGATAGCCTGTAAAAGGTGGAGTAAATTGCAAGATTTTATGCGTTTTGTAGAGGAAAGGCTAGACAACAAGAGAAAAGGGTGAAGTACTCACGTTTAACGCGTTGAAATACCTTAGGAAAAGACTAGGATGGGAGTGGTTGGCTGGTGATTGGCGATCCACGTCGTCCGGCTCGAAAGGAACAGCTATGTGCCCACAGCACTTTGTTGCGTCTCGTTGATCGTATGTTGCAGGCGTTTGGATCTTCGTTATTTAATAGCGCTTTGTTGGATGCGCATAAAGGCGGCTAAAAGATACTCGGTTTTACTGCTATAAAACGACCGTTATATTTTTCGATTAACAATTAATTGTGACATTTTAAACTGACATATAAGAATTCACTTTGTGACACTGACAGTGACTGTGCACTATGGTTGCGTTCCAATTTACGCCTTTACACCCTTAATTCTATTGTACTCAATCTCGAAACTAAAATTAAAGCTCTTAATATAGGTCTCTTTTATTAACCGACTTCCAAAAAAGGAGGAGGTTCTCAATTCGGCGCGTATCTTTTAACAGAACATTATCGATTTATAACCATTTCATTCGCTAGTTCTACCGCCCTATCATTAACGCAGTGGCTATCAAAAAATTAAAGCCACTAACATATTCATATTTTTTATCCATTGAAGCCAATGATATTTTATAAAAGATACGTTACCTTCATAGTAATTTGCGTTTTAAATCTGTGCCGAGCAATCCAAAGCTACACTACGTACGTACACATTGACAAGTTTCACTGATAAGTAAAACAAAAGATACGAAACAGCACGCAAACGAAAGAGATATTTATATTACGAAGCTTCAAATATTTTCTTGTGCTTATAGTAACCTTTATAAACAATCATACAATCGACGCAGACTAATCACAAGACGTCCCAATTGGGACGTGTTTGAGTCATCACAACGCGCGCGCTTATAACATATCTGACTCTTTTTATTATATAACATCATCGATTGAAGCCATTTTCCTAGCCTACCTTCAATGCATTAAAATATATGTCGTTTGCTATTGACAAGGCGGTTAATAAAGTCCCTTTATTTATTTGAGTCTACGAAACTTCGCTACTTCGCTTCGCTTGAAAACATTGTCTAATAAAAAATATTATTAATGTATTTACTTTCAATTACTAGCAGACCAGCCTGGAGTCGCACAGGATTGATATTCTTCACAATTGATTTCTTTTTACCCGTTAAAGAGTTCCACTCTCTCCGATCTATTCATCAGATTTTCATGAAATTTACATAGGACCTGACAGTATAGCCTTTGCAAAGATGAAAAAGTTGTTAAAATCGAATGAAACTGTCGAGTTAAATCGACAAAGATGTCGACCCCTATCACAGAGGGACCCTATCGAAATCCTTTCCAGTAGCTTCAGCGTGAACTAAAATTTAAACAAGTGAATATAATTAAAATTATTAAAAAATACGACTGCTCTGCCGTAGACACACATACATCCTTACATAAAAATAATAAATAAATAATATTTTATTTACCGGAATATGGGTACAGATATAGGCCTTAAAGATAATATTTCCCTTACATATCCTACCATACAATGGTGTGCAAATGGTTATGTATTTTTGAGTTTAAATTTCATTAGATCATAGGTAAATGTCATAATATAAGCATCATATAAATCATTATCTTAGTCAAGTATTAGAGGAATCTCATTACTAAGTCATCAAGATATACTATAATAAAACTTACAGGCAACACAAACATATAGGTAAAACTAATAAAGTCAATAATAAAATATAGAAGCAAAACCATAGAACAAAAAGATCATCGTTGTCAGCATAATATGATGGACGGATGTACTGTAATAGGGGGAAACATCCTTTTCTGTTCCGACATTTTAGTATAGCAAAAATTAAAATTTCACTATCGAATAAATACCATTCGCTACTCATTGAGATATAGTATGATGTAATTAAAAAAAGTGGTCAAAAAATCGTATAGTAACGGCAGAAAATTGTTGGGAAATTCATGGTAATCTCAAAAAAGGTCTTATCGCGTTCCGACTATTGTGATTTAATTTGAGACATTATTTAGACAAAAGTTATTTTAAATTGATCGTAAAAGATCAAAAAACACTTTAAATAAATAATATTTTCAATAAAACTTATAGTTTTTTTACAATCTGGTTCCAAACATCCCTCATTTTTACTGCACGAATTTTTCATACAAATTTAGTACGGGCGCGCGCATCACAAAATTTCATTATATATTCATGAAATACGGCAGTCATTTCCCATACGCCTGCGGGCTCTCAAGGCGTGAGGTTGCGTCCCGTTGCTCCTGAACTGACGTTTGTCACTGTTAGTATCCGTACACAAACGTCAATGCATCCACTACCATTGAACAAAACTAATCATCGATATTTATACGTATAAAAAAAATGTAACTGGACAATTTCTGTATATAAAATATTTATTTTGAAAATTTAATTGGTGGTTATTTTATTATTCACTGAGCCCAAAACGGTATTTTATTCTCTGTCTTATTTTGCCTGTTTTGTGCACGAACTCCACTAAAACTAGCTTTGAATGGGTATTTTGGTTCTTATAGCTCAGTCTAAGTAGATTTTTTTCTTTTATAACAGTCGTCCAAAGGGGGAAACTGGCGAAATATCAATTTCGGGTCTATGGGGTCCACGCAGACGAAGTCGCGGGAACCATCTAGTTCTATATAAATATTTTTGGGGTCTGTATACATAATAAACATTACTCCAAAGATTTATCATAAGTACCTATATAGATAGATAGAATGAAAACTAACTTAAACAAAACAAAATTCCTCATAAAGGCACAATTTTTCCAATCCTCTCTATTGTTTTGTATAAAACAAAGAAACGTGCGCACGCCGCCTAGCTTCATCCAATATTTTACTGAACACGCAGAACTAGCTTCGCAGTTTTCAGTCGCACGTAGGCTGTCAAAATAGCTTCGTCTGATCTGAAGTGATAATCTTGCTTTCTGTCGAGTACAAAAACAATTTACTTCTGCAGTGTGTGACTATTGTAAAAAAGTAAGTATAATTTGTTTTATTAGTTACCTACAGTAATAGTCAGTGTGATTATTTGTAATATTTGAAATAAAAGATCCCTTCAAAAAAAAATTAATATGGCGTCGGCCGCGGTGATTTTCGTATTGTTGCGCTGATTGTTGGGTTTTGTATCATTGTGTGATTTCAAATTTGACGTTTGTTGAAGTAAAACTTTTACAGACACGTCACCACGTACTTTTACAGCCAGCGCATAATATAATGGAGAGTGCAACGCCAGTAAAACCCTTGTACCGACACTTTAATTTTTTGACATAATGACGTAAACATACCTGAGGCTCTATCAAAGCTCAGCAAAGTTCATCAGTCCATGTATTTTTTAAATTATCTAGACATGATCTAGAATGATTTATTGTGATTCATTATTTTTGCAGATGGGAAAACATAAAAGAAGGTCTGCCTATTATAAAAAAGAAAATAAGCCGTTGCATTGGAAAAAAACAAACAAAAAGTATACTCTTATTTCCTGAAATCTTGAAAGCTGTCATCCCATATCACTTCCACATAATATCACATGCAGATTGCAGAGAAGAAGCAAATAAATGCATTAGTTACCTACATAATTTCTGTACAAGTTTCGCGCTTTATCGCAAAATGGAATTATTCGTTTCTCAATACAAATCAACTAAATTTTCATTTCATTGTACGTACAACACTTTTCCGCTAATTATCATCGCATCAGAGTTATACCATTTCATGTACCTACTCTCACCATAGTCTGTACACTAGTAAAAAAATATTAATTTATAATTAGTAGACTATACCAACAAAAGACATTCATCTTTCCTATCTAAACATTTTGGTTATTTACGTATTGCAGCTTTGAAATTCTAAACGATGATCAAGTTATAGAATATAAATTGGAGAGCTCTGAACAGCAAGGTAAAAAGCATTCGGCAAAAATAACTAAAAGGTAGGTAAATTACAAAACTAGGTATAAATCCTTATCCTTACTAATAATATAAACGCGAAAGCTTGTGAGTATGGATGATTGGATGTATGCATGTATGTATGTATGTTTGTTACTCTTTCACGCCTGAACGGCTGAACGGATCTGGATGAAATTTGGCACAGAGATAGATTATAGTCTGGAATAACACATACTACTTACTACTTAATAAAACAGCTACTTTTTATCCCGGAAAATTAAGGGAAACAAAAAACCTCATTTTTTGTTGTTGTTTCCAAATTATATCTGTCGGTTTAGTTGATGGGTAAAATTACAATTATAAAGGTTTGAAATAAATAAAAGAGTACCTTTTATTTATTTCAAACTAGCTGCACTATTGGTAACTATCGCCAGGAAGGCTGATTCAGTATTAGGTAGGTGTAGGCTCTCCTCTTATGACGATAGTGAAGGACTGCCCGCATGCTGATGGGGTCTGACTACTTATCGCCTCTCAAAGATGTCTTATGGTTGCCTAAAATTAACAATGACTAGGAAGGCTAACACATCTTTGAGCGGCCATGTCTAGTGAACGGCCCGATGAATAGCGTCAGTTTTTATACTGTTTACTAGGTACTGCGCATACTTTAATACTGTACAAGAATCAGCCTTCCTAGTTATGGTTCATTTTTGGTAACCATAGTACGTGTTTGAGCGGCCATATCTAGTGAAAGGCTGATCTGCATGCAGGCAGACCTTCACTATCGTCATCAGTGGAGAGCCCTACACCCACCTAATACTGAATCAGCCTTCCTGGCGATAGTTACCAAAAGTGCAGCTATCTCATAGTCAGTACCTACCAATAAACGTTTTTTTGCTGTCATAAAACTTCGGTTTGTCAAAATGTGACAAGGATAATTTTTATTTATATCAATTATATTAGGTACTTTATACTAATAAACTTTATATTGTAGTAATAAATTGCGGTTTTATTTTCCATTTCAAAGTGCTTTAAAAGTTTCACATCAAAAACTAAATAAATAATGGAAATAGGTTTTTTAGGATGAGTTGTGTCATTTATGATGAATCAACGGGACTTTACCCAGCTTGAAAAGGAGATTCTACTGAGGAGAGCTGACAATAACTCAGCAGTTTATAAAAAGAAAAAAAATTGCAATAATGTACCTAGAAAATAATACACAATATATAGGGAGCTTCATGAATATATGTACATACATAATGTATCAAGTATTACTCTGATTTAGTGGGCTGTTAGTGGATAGTTTCCATGCAACATTAGGAAAATCATCAGTTGATGCTACGTTAGTTGTTACGGATATGTCTCAAACCCACCAGCATCAATTGATTTTCATAGCTTAGCTCTAGGGGAAAGGGGTTCAACTAAGCAACGAAGTTTTTCACATAATGAGGAAAGGAAACACGTCCTTCTAAGTATTTATTACGAGAGAGGGAATGACAGCATGACAGTCACGCAGCTTACTTACGTCCATAATGTTCCCTACATTACACATTATACTAGTTGAAGTATGGAACACAGATGCTGACTAGTTACTTCTCAAACCACTTCATCTACATCGCACATCTCAGATGGAAATGGAATCTCCTAGTGCTGTCTTACACCGTTTTTATACTATTCATGCAGAACTACTACTAATACTAAGCGCCATTATTAATTTAATTTATTTTTCTACCTAAGCATACAACCTTTATCAAATAAACACCTATCTTTACCTATACCTACTCATAGTTATAAATCAGTTAGCAGGAATCAGCCGGTTGGTATATTATCAAGAAGCACCTCTACAATCCATACTATGATATTAAAAATGCCAAAGACGTGTAATTGAACGGCCCATTATTTCAACCAAGTTGGTATAGAGTAAGGTTACATCCCGAGGAAGGACATAAGTTACCTTTATCCCGAAAAATTGAGAAATTCCCGCAGAAATAAAAAAAAATTAACGAACGCAGACGAAGCCGTAAGTAAGTATCATCTAGCTATCAATCAATAAATAATATTATTTGTGCCATAGTGAGATAGTTGATCGCATATTGTGTGCTCCCGTGGTAGGGGCTGAATCCTTCTATGTGTGCCTGCGTAGACTGTGGTTGTATGTGTATAGAAACAATTGACAGCGGCTGACAGCTACGCCTAGATGTCGGCCAAGGGTAGGACCCTTAAGTAAAATTTTTGTCTACAAGGTAATCATTTATTTTGTAGTACATTTTATTTAAAAGGAGATTATGTAATTTGCATTTGAAATGTGGTATACTAGTAATGCTTTTTATACTTTCAGGTAGATTGTTGTAAATTTTAATAGCAATGTAGTAAGCACTTTTGGAAAAAAGATTTATTCGTGTTTGAGGTAACTGAATTTTATTTCTTCTTCGGCTTTTGAGGTTTGGATTGATACTGCTAGTCAAGAATAAGCCTGGATATTTTTTGACTATTAAACATATTTCAAGAATATAGAGACTGGGCAAGGGAAGGATGCCATGACACTTGAATAGAGGTCGACAGCTGTCCATCATATTCGCACCGCAGATAGACCTCAGACATGCTTTTTGTCTTATGAACACCTTATCAGCATTAACAGAATTGCCCCACAGAACAAGTCCATATCGTAATAACGAGGATACATGACCGTGGTACGCAAGTAATGCAGTTTTAATACTAGAATTTCTGCTGAGCCTTTTTAAAACATATGTGAATCGATCAAGTCTATCGCATAACCTATCTACATGTGCTTTCCAATTATTGTATTTATCAATTATAAGTCCTAGGAACGAAATATTCTCTGATTCGTCAATGCCTTGCATTTTATAAGTTATTTGTAAATTGAGAGGATTACTATTATAAGTAAGAAAATGAATATATTTTGTTTTATCCATATTCACTGATAGGTTATTGAGTTCCAACCATTCAATAGTTTTTAATAAAGTATTGTTTGTTTCACTTTCTAAGATTGATTTATCTTTACATTTTACAAGTATTGTAGTATCATCAGCATATAAGATGCATTGATGGCTAATGTTGCTAGGTAGGTCATTGATGTATATAAGAAATAATAGCGGCCCTAGTATGCTGCCCTGGGGTACACCAAAGGGGTTTTGTTGCTTGAAATCTGAACGAAATGTATTACATTGTTTTTCATTAGTTTGAGTTATCTCTACGTATTGCTGTCTATCGCTCAGGTAACTGGCTATCCATTGAAGCGCTTGGCCTCGAATTCCATATTGCTCTAATTTTTTAATGAGGATTTCATGACATACTAGATCAAAAGCTTTTGTAATATCAAGAAATATACCAACGATCGATAATTTAGCGTTTAAAGCTTGTGTAATAGATTTGTTTAATTCAAAACAAGCCAAAGTTGTATTACTATTCTTTCTAAAACCAAACTGCTCAGATTTTAATAGATTATATTTTGTTAAAAAAATGTAGATTTTATTGTACATAATTCTCTCAAAGATTTTCGATATAACTGGAATGAGTGTTATGGGGCGGTAGTTATTCAGTGAAGATTTATCACCTTTTTTATATATTGGTTTAACTACGGCAAATTTTAAATTACTGGGAAAGACACCAGATGTAAATGAGAGGTTTATTATATGGCTTAGGGGTAATGACAGCTCTCTAGCACACAATTTTAATGCTTTTGTATTGATGTTATCAAAGCCAGTTGAATTTGTGTTTTTTAGGTTAATTATTACTGTATACACATCATAGGCATCAATAGGGGTAATGAAAAGGGAATTGATATGATTCGGTATGGTATTAACATAATCGTTTACTGTCTCAATAGTTTGTGATTTATTTTGCTTTTTACTAATGCAGGTAAAGTAATTGTTAAATGCATTAGCAATGTCAGTAGGATTTTTTAATGTCAAGTCAGTATCTGAGTTCTTAATTTCTTTTATTTCTTTTTCAGATTTCATAGTACCTAAGTTAGAGTTAATTATATCCCACGCTGCTTTACCTTTATTTTTAGAATTGGAAATGTATTTATTGTTGGATAAAGATTGTGATTTTTCAATTATTTTTTTAAGTAATTGAGTATATTTTTTATAACGGTCTTTTTTAGAGTGTTTGTTTGATGGTGAATATCTATACCTTAAATACAACATCCTCTTAGTAACGCATGATTTCCTAATACCTTTAGAGATCCATTTATTATTTATATTTTTGGTAACCATTTTCACTGTTATAACTTGGAAGCACAAGTTATAAAAGCATATCAAATCCTCATGAAATATTTTAAATGCCTTATTTGTATCATTTTCCATCAAGACTTCCTGAAATGATAATGCAGTCATACACTGTTTAAATTTCTTTAAATTGCTTTTGGAGAAGTCACGTCTTTTTTCAAACCACACTCTCCTACCCTTGGGTATGGTATTTTTGCTAGTAGAGGTTTCAAAAGTTAAAGTTTGTGCAGTTTCATGATCTGACAAAGCCAAGTAATGAATTCCAGGGGAGGGGCTTACAAGATTGCTAACAATTAAATCAATACAGGTTGATTTTCTTGTTGGCTTTTGAATATGAAGAGAAAGACTATAGTTTGTTAAAATCGATACAAGGCGTTCTGTGATTTTAGTATTTTTTAAGATATTTATGTTCCAATCTCCACATAAAACAATTTTTTTATTTAATTTTGTTATGCTAAGTTTGGTCAAAAGTGCATCTAATGATTGAAAAAAAAATTCAATGTCAGAGTTTGGCATCCTATAAATACATAGCACTATTATATTAAGAGATGTAAGTTTAACCCCGCAGCATTCAAAATGATTTTCAATTGGCATAACATATTTGTGAATATCTAGTGGAGTATATTCCAGGTTGTTCTTAAGAATAATGCATGCTCCCCCACGTTTCAGACCTAATCTAGAAAATGACGATGCAATTCTATAATTATTCAACCTAAGATTAGACTCAAATCCCTGTTTTAAAAATGTTTCTGTCAGGCAAATTATGTCAATGCCCTCTATGTTGCTATCATTATTACACAAAAAGTCTTGTATTGTAATTTCGAAAAGATCTACCTTCCCTAGTATACCTGCTATATTTTGATGAAGCAATGTATATGTATTATTTACGAAAAAATGTTTTCTGTGGGATAGTTTTACCACTTAGTTTTTCAGTTTTCTCCTTCCTTGCCATTATTTGAAAGTAGTATGGGATTGTGCCCTTTTTTGGAGTATATTACCAGTAAAATTTTTATTAGATTCTGAATTAATATTTTTATTTTGACGCATTGTAAAGTAGTAGGGGATTGTCCCTTTTTTTACCTTTTTAATCCTTTAGAATCTTATTCACAATTTTATTAAATGATATTTTTTTGTGAATCACTGGATATTGAACTATAGTGTTATATATTTTTGGAATCTACTCATCATTTTGTAGATGATGATTATACAGTTAATCTAATTTTCGAATTTTTTTTTTCAACTTTAGTCTTTAATGCGGAACCATGGTCACCCTATCAATTTTTTTTTTAAATTTTACTAGCCTATGTCACCCGGAATAAGCTAGGGATTCTAACGATACCTCATTTATCAAAATCGGTTCAGGCGTACAGAAGTTATGGTGGAATATACAAACTCACATACATACATACATACATACATGAACCCTGAAAACAATATACTCCTTTTTTCAGGCAGTCGTATAAAAAAACGTCTTCCAGTAAGAGTTTCATTATACGTATCTATAGATTTTTTCCAGGATATAATTATATTGAAGCTGAGCTTTTAGTACAGTTAACATAGAACCTTTTTTAGAACTGTCCCTCTGATGCCTCTTCTCCCCTATGTACTAAGACTATGCTTCCATGCTTCGTCATGGAAAAGTTTGTCATTTAAAAGGATTGTCATCTATTCAAGCAACTCCTAAAAATTATACACTATCTCTCTATCTATAATGGCGTGTTCAAGCTGGCATTCCATTATGATTAGTATGGATTTTCGAACGTGCGGTAATCATAAACAAAATACCGTACTAACTGACTCACTAACGGTTAATGCCATTTCTTATTCAATTCTTATAATTCTATTGAAAAATAATGTACCTACTTACCTACTTAGAGTTATGTAGATGATACTTTATTACTTCTTTGACCCAGTTCTTCATATCATAAGATAATTACTATCATATCCAAATGCTATTAGGATGACGGAGGAGGTATTAGGAGGAGATATAAACCTGATAGCATCTGGGTAATAATACCTTACTTTTTTTTTTATTGCTTCAAAAGTAGGGAAGGGAGCTGCTAGTTAGGCATACTCTATGATGATTTTAAAAATAGGCACTTTTATCATCCATGACATACCTCTTCCTGAAAAAAAAGATTACGTACTTTGCCCTTTTAAGACATTAGAATCCGGCATTTTTTTCAAAGGTTTTGTCGACAGCTCAAGAATGGGTTCGTTCATGTTTCGTTAGATTTCAGCCTACGACCCTGGGTAACTAAGTTAGATAACATTAAAAAAAATTCTTAATATTGAATGCTCTTTTAATTTGGTCATAGGTATATCATTTGAAATGAAAACATTTCGGAAATGAGGTCAAAGGACCTGACACCTGGATACATCCTGGACATAACAGTAAATCGATTATTTATTATTTTGATCCTTCGAGCCATCGGTCATTGACAGTCACGTTTCACACCCAAGCGATAATTATATAACTATCTCTTTTTGTCTTAACTCCCAATAATACGTGCAAGTGAGTGGCAAGATCTCAACGGGACTTTTAATTTCTTGAAGAACTCAAGGACAAACGTACTGAGATTCCCCATACCTGTGTGAGAAAGAGATAGCGCTATTTAAATGATAAAGATGAAAACAGTCACTCCGTTCAGAACAAAAAGAATACTGACGAGTGCCGACGTAGCGCTTACGCCGCGAAAGTGCTTTTCCGTGTTCGATTTTCAAATATCTGTCAACATTTTTTTCTGATTTAAGGTTGAGGTTATTTATAGTATTATTGTGTATTTAAAAATAGAATTCGCGAAATGACTACGTGGTGCACATCTACCGGTGCTTAGCTACCGTCACGAAAATTATCTGGAAAATTATCACGATAATTATAAAACTTGGTAATTAAGAACAACATATTCAGTTGATAAGCGATTAATAGAATAATATAGAATAATATAGTGGTGCGGAAGAGTTGTTCGTGTTTTTGAAATTGGATTTTTTTTTTGTGGGTAAGTTGAAAATTAAAATTGTTTTATTTCTACTTTTCTATCAAGTTTAGCAGATAAAATAGATATATCAAATAATATTGAATGACTAATTAAATTACGTAAAATCGACATATTTTTACACGAAAATGGCCTATATTAAAATAAAAAAGCAACTACTTAGTAGGTAAATATCTATAACCTACAATGATTTTCCGCTATATATAACTAAGGCAGGCTACACACAGCTGTTATAATATAAACGTCCTGTTGTATAAACGCCCAAAACGTTCAAGCCAGCGCAAGATCTTACCCGTATTCGTTTTCTATGTTAAATAAGTATTTTCATTTGTCAATCTACTTGAGAGAAAACCTATGAACATATGTTTAGTTATGATACTTGAGTTGCGAGTTGCGACCCTTCGCCCCACTGGCTTGCCCTACTATAGTGGTGCGAGGGGGTATCCTATTTATCCTGGCCGCACAGCGTTAGGGTTGGAATACAATTAAAAATAAATCGATACATTATAGGTACTTGTCGATAGTTCAATTTTCATCTTTTGACAACCCCTTGTTTCCTTGGTTCTTGGTTGGTTGGTAGTTGGTGGTTAGGGCCCGCTTCCATCTTAGACTGCATCGTTACTTGCCACCAGATGAAATCGTAGCCAAGGCCTAACTTGTATTAGCCCTAGCATTTAAAAAAATAGAAGAAACGTATCATCGTCATCACTATCCGGAAGCCATATTAGCCCGTGGTCGGCTTTCCACGGTGAGAGCTACCACACCCTGTTTTCCTAATCCGGACGTTTTCCACCACGCTTCGCGATATCTTCGTGGTCTCCACCCTGACTTTTCAGCTCCAGCGGCCATCGCAGGGGTCTACGATAAGCATGACCTGCTCATTGCTTCTTCAGCTTGCTAATAGTTTGAACTGTCAGGCGCCCGTGACACTAGCCTGCCGTTCTGCTAGAGTTTACCACATTTTAAATTCTCTCACTTAAAGCCATTGCCGGCTCACCGCTGACCACGATTCAAGGAATGATAATTTCTTAAAACACACATAAATCTGAAAAGCTTTAGCTCCGTGGCCGAGGATATCGAACTCCCGACCGCTTGAAAACGAAGCCGGGGGTCTAAATTACCGCTTTGCTCGGATCCATCCATCCATCCACTACAGCCCATTAACGTCCCACTGCTGGGCACAGGCCTCCTCTCTCATAGGAGAGAGGGAATTTTCTCGGATGCTATCAGTATATTTTTGGCGACACGTTCTAGCATAATGGCTTCACCATAGAGTAAAGTAATATAGCTGTACCTGAAATACGAAACGAACATACCACGTCCTAACAGATAAAGCACAATATTATGCCGTCTGTACTCTGTAGAGTGTAGACCATATTAAGGGTAAAACCTTTTCCTTTTTTTTAAGACCTCATTGTTTTTTGTATTTGTACCCCCAAATAAAGTCTGCCTTCTGCCACATGAGTAAAGATCCCTACTGCCCTAAATAAAAATTGTGAGTTGTGACGTATGATAATAATTCAGAACTTCCATAGGGACGTGTAACTGCTCTTACCGAAGACATTTAGTCCCTTATGTCTTCACGTACGAAAAACGTGATGATTACACCGCATTGTGACACGTTACGTTACCCCTGAGTCCTGACACCCTCACTAATGAAAACCTCAAAAGATGTGAGGTATCCAAAGTCAAACTCAATAGCGGAGTTAACCAAGTGGTTAAGACCGCGGACTTCCATTCGTGGGATCTGGGATTCGATCCCCGGGGAGTTCTTGATAATGTTCTCAAAGGTGTGTGAACTCTGTTCATCTGCACCTTTCCAGCGTGGTGGACTATGACCGAAACCCTTCTGATTCTAAGTGCTCAGAAGTGGGTTGACGATGGATTGATTGTTAGTTTTTACTTTTTAAGCAGTCACTGATAATAGTTGACTATTTCATGAAAGCCGCCATATATTTTCACGAAATACTCGACTATTTTATGAAATGATCATTCTACGATTTGGAGACGAAAAATCTACTTATATTAGAACTAGCTCATGTCCGCGACTTTGTCCGCGTAGATTGAGGTTTTTTGTTCCCGCGGGAACTCCTTAATTTTCCGGGATAAGAAGAAACCGATGTGATAATCTGGACTATAATCTATATCTATGCCAAATTTCATGCAGATCCGTTCAGCCGTTATAGCGTGATTGAGTAACAAACATCCATCCATCCGTATTCCGTCCAAACTTTCGCATTTATAATATTAGTATAGATGTAAGATTTGTTTACATAGAATCTAGATCATGATAGACATTGGGCAATAATAACTCTTTAGTCATTAGTCACACAATAAATTCAAGTGCTTTTGTTGTATTCATCACTTCTCATAAAGATGAAGGTTGGTGTGACCTTGGCATTAGTAATGTTAATTATTACCTACCTAACATACAATCAGTAAAATTTACTAATTACGTTAAGTTAGGTTAATTTAATTTACAATTCGTTGTACCTATTACTTAAGTATTCGAGATAGACTAATTAAAAGATTTAATATAAAGCACTAATCTACGCTACGTAAGATCCTTTCATCTATACTAATACTTATAATTTAAATGCGAAAGTTTGGAACTTAGGATGGATGGATGTATGGATGTATGGATGGAGGTTTGTTACTCAATCACGCCTCAACAGCTGAACGGATCTGGATGAAATTTGGCACAGAGATAGATTATAGTCTGGAATAATACATAGGCTTTTTATCCCGGAAAATCAAAGAGTTCCCGCGGGAACTGAAAAACCTCAATCCACGCGGATAATCAGAAATATTTAAAAGTAAAAGCTTTGCTTTAAAAGGAAAATTCTAAGATGATAGCCCCTATAATAAAGAGTTTTTTAAACACTTTCTATTAGGCTGTAATTACACTTGTAAATTTTTACATTAGTAGCATAAATAAGTGAATTACACAACTAACATTCACCTACGTGAGTAAAACTTACAAGTGAATACCTACCTGGCATTTCTATAAAGCACTTTTAAAGCTCTGTATAAAATATCGTTTTAGTAAATGAAGCCGCTGGGTAGGATCTAGGTAGGATGATGACTGATAAATAAATTCTTATGTTTACTACTAACAATACAACCTTGGAATATAAATATGAATCCTACCAATATTTGTTATAAACTAGCTAATGCCCGCGACTGAGGTTCAGGATTTTTTGTTCCCGCCGGAACTCCTTGATTTTCCGGTATAAAAAGTAGTCTATGTCCTTCTTCTTCATCTTCTATGTTTGTATTGTCCTTCGTCTTCTATATACTTCCCCGGGATATAAGTTACAACCTATCCCTATACCAAATTTCATCAAAATCGGTTGAACGGTTGGGCCGTGAATGCGTAGCAGACAGACAGATACACTTTCGCATTTATAATATCAGTATAGATTGACGGTGACTGTTGATATTGAGAATGTAATGACAAGACCAATATTGTAAACGGGAATTGTGTTTGTTTGTATTTGAATTATGCCACTTTGGACAACGTATTGACGTACCTTGGAAAATCAAAGATTGGCCACGCTATTTGAAAAAATCCAAGAAAAAAAAAGTGTCAGGCATCAGCTAGTAAGTTATACAAGTACCTATAAATTATAAAACAATGGCACTGACCTACGTGAATAAGCTAACATTAAACTCATAAATCATATTCATAACTCTTATCAACAGACAATATAATATAAAAAGTATAATAGATAAGTATGGCGTACGCCATTTTGAGGGTTCTGTATAATAAGAATTAGGTACCTAAAGGAACTTTTTATGTTTACACTAGTCTATAGGCTTACACCAATCAGTCTGTCTGTCAATCCGTGTGTCACAGTCATAATAATAGAGAAACTGAGAAATGTAGGTAAAATATAAGGTTTTCCGTGCCTCGGAGAGCACGTTAAGCCCGCGTCGGTCCCCGTTATTATCACTAACACCTGATAATAATCGTTACAAATCCAAAGAGTTTCTAATAACTCTTAGTCGAGTCGTATTTGGAAGGACCTGGGAAGTGGGAACCCACCGCACTCCTACCATTGTGCGATTAATGGAAAAGGGGTCACGACCCATGGTAATGAGAAATACGACGCAGAGAAAAATAAGCTTTATCTTACCGTTTAAAAAACTTCTTTTCATGATAGAATATGTTCTGACTCCTAAAATACTATAATATTTAAAAAAATTTAAAACCCATAGAAGGAAAATGTCTCTTATACTAATGTGAGATAAACAATGGACAAATTGTCGTCCAAGATAATATCGATATGGTTGGAATTCGAATTTGGAACAACTGCATAAAAAGTATCATAAAAAATAACTGTTTCTAATTTTAACGTTTTAGGTATAAATCCATACTATTCATACTAATATTATACTTAAATTATAAATGATTTATTTATTTCAAGTAGGACAGCTTGTGTCACTTAGGATACGTTAAGACTCTACCACCGGTCCGGAAAACTGATTCTATTGAGAATTTACTATACTATAAATTCGAAAGTATATCTGTCTGTTTTTGTTCTTTCTTGTTCTGTTTCTGTTTTTTATCTGTCTATTTTGATGATTGGTACAGAGATAGGTATCCCAGCGAAGGACTGGGTACGTTTTATCCTGAAAAATGAAGTCCCGTGGCATTTGAAAAAACAATGCACGCGCACATCATTTAGTCTTTTTTTAAATATATGATGAGTACGGATCCCTACCTTATGATTATTCTAATGAGAATAATATTATAACCAGTTTTTAAATTGGTTTGTTTACACAAATAAAGTAACAAATCATAGAAAATAGCTGTGGCATCATATGGAATGGAATGGCGGTCAGGTGGAAAGGCAAATGACCTGCAGAGTTATAGTGACGTCATGTTTACCGCTAGGAAGTTAAGCTTGGCGCACACTGGGGCAAAATGGGCCTTTTCAAATAACATTCAAAAATTAAATCCATCGGGAGCCGGGATGTAACCTATCTCTGTACCAAATTTCTGCTAAACCTTAACCTTCGTTACATACCTACACTTCCAAGCTGCATAACAATTTTGTGCTAGAATGACTGAAAGTACTAAATATTCTGCTAGCTTGGATATATGCTACCCACCTTGCCCCTGTCACCCGCAGCGTTGTTGCCGGATGACTGGTAAGAATAAAAATTCTTTCCAAAAAACCGACTTCCAAAGCCACTGTAAAGTAAAAAATAATTTTGATTTCTACACACTACACTCGCCGGCATATTTAGCGGAACATAAAAAAAAGGTTTGGTATCAGTATCATATAAGGTTGCTGGCTGGTTTAGACGTCATTTAATTTAAAAACCTTATCTGGAGCGAACTTCGGGTATTTCTTCCTTCTGAGTTTGATTTAAAATTTCATTGAAATACTGTTTTTTGTTAGTTTTTTTTAATCGCGTATCTTTCTGGAGTTGATGACTGAATTATGCCTGACTTAGCCTCAACGGAGATTGGCAGGGCACTCGAAATGCGAAGAAATGGTCAAACCTACAGAGTGATATCCAGAGATCTTCGTCGACCAGTTTCAACGATCCATCGCAGTATCCAACGGTTCAGGGAGACCGGTACTTATGTGAGAAGAGCAGGACAAGGCAGAAAAAGACACACTTCGAGTAGGGATGATCGTTTCATTCGGATTCGTGTACGTAGGAACCCCCGTTTGATGGCCGTCCAAGCCCGACATGAGTTAGAAGCAGTGCGGGGTGTAACCGTAAGTGAGCGTACGGTACGAAGAAGGCTCGAAGAAGCTGGTTTGGGTTCATTTGTGCCCGCCAAGGCTCCAAGGCTCGAGGTAAATCATCGTAGAAACAGGTTAACTTTTGCTCAGGAACATCGACTTTGGAACGCGGACCAATGGAGTAAGGTATTGTTTAGTGATGAGTTCAGAATTCTCTTAAATCAAATTGACGGCAGGCAAAGAATATACAGACGCAAAGGAGACGATACATTCAGACAAATTTAGAAACTACAGTTGCATACGGTGGTGGATCAATAATGGTTTGGGCGGGCATTTGTTTGGGAGCTCGCACAGACTTGGTAGTGATTGACAGAGGGAGTCTGACTGCAGACCGCTATATCAGAGAAGTTTTAGAAGAAAATGTCGTACCGTTTGCCCCATATATCGGTGACGATTTTGTTTTTATGCAGGATAATGCTCGGCCGCATACCGCTCGGGTAACTCAAGCTTATCTTAATGATATGAATATCACTGTTATGGAGTGGCCGGCGAGATCACCGGATATGAACCCAATAGAGCACGTTTGGGACTTGCTGAAAAGAAAAGTTAAGTCCAGAATTCCAGCTCCTGCCAACGTGGGTGAACTGCGAATCGCAGTAGTTGAGGAATGGCGGAGACTATCCCAGGAGACCATCGATAACATCATTCTCAGTATGCCTAGACGGGTAGAAACTTTAATAAGAGCACGTGGAGGAAATACGCGATATTAATCACCATTTTTCTAATTTAATTAATTGTTATTTTAATATTAAATTTCACTTTTCCCGGTTACATGAAAAGTTCAAAAATGTACCATTTTTCACAAATAGCCTTTACTCGCAAAATCTGTTCTTAATGTGATCTCATTTTAAGTAAAACAAATGAAACTTTAAATAACAAAAGAAGTGTAGTAAGTAGATTTTAAAATAAAACCATATTTTTTTAATTATGGACCTTTTTTATGTTCCGCTAAATATGCCGGCGAGTTTATGTTGAAGTCGGGCAAAGTTGACGCGTCAGGCTTGCCCGACTTCAACATAGTGTGTAGAAATCAAAATTATTTTTTACTGTGGCTTTGGAAGTCGGTTTTTTGGAAAGAATTTTTATTTTTAACTTTTTAGTGTATTCTTAATCCCCACGGCTTAGGAGTGCAGATTTGGAGTCAGATTTTTTTATGGTTCCATCTCGCAAGCTTCCTCTAACCACTGAAAAAAAAAATTTCAAATTTCAAAATATATATATTTATATTTTTTTTTTAATATATATATATATTATATATATATACGCGCCGAATTGAGAACCTCCTCCTTTTTTGGAAGTTGGTTAAAACTAGACTGACCTTAATACTTTATAGTATAGGTGCCTATGGTAAAAGTTAATTATTACACCACAAAATATGTTACAAAAATAACAAGAATGCAGCACAACATTCTATGCTAATGGCTTTCTCATAAATATTCAAAGCAGGCTATTTAGTTATTTATTTTCAGCCAAAAAACTAAATAACTCATGTAAAGTGTATCGCCGGCTGAATTATATCTAAAAACTATTAGTTTTTAGCAGTCGACAACCTTTCTTAATTGAAATACAAAAAACCGGCCAAGTGCGAGTCGGACTCGCGCACCGAGGGTTCCGTACAAACCTGTAGTAAGTTTTAAATTAAATGTTTTTTTTTAAATATTTGAGTTGATTGAATGAAAGGTAAATTGCGATTTACGATTAATGACGTATTAAAAAAAAACTACTTACTTGATCTCGTTCAAACCAATTTTCGGTGGTAGTTTGCATGGTACTGTACAACATATATTTTTTTTAGTTTTATCATTCTCTTATTTTAGAAGTTACGGGGGGGGGGGACACACATTTTACCACTTTGGAAGTGTCTCTCGCGCAAACTATTCAGTTTAGAAAAAAATGATATTACAAACCTCAATATCATTTTTGAAGACCTATCCATAGATACCCCACACCTATGGGTTAGATGAAAAAAAAATTTTTGAGTTTCAGTTCTAAGTATGGGGAACCCCAAAATTTATTGTTTTTTTTCTATTTTTGTAAGAAAATCTTAATGCGGTTTACAGAATACATCTACTTACCAAGTTTCAACAGTATAGCTCTTATAGTTTCGGAAAAAAGTGGCTGTGACATACGGACGGACAGACAGACAGACAGACATGACGAATCTATAAGGGTTCCGTTTTTGCCAAATTTGGCTACGGAACCCTAAAAACACTCCCCAGTCCTTATGGCAAATTCCAAATACATTAGTCAATGCAAATTTTAAACATTTTTATCGGTACATATCTCGAACGTGACGTGTTAGATAGGTATCCTACTGTATAGATAGTTTTCGGAAACAATTCAATATTTTCTCCATAAATCTCCAAGCCTACGTTGTAAAAAACAATGTAAAATAAGACGGAATTTCTTAAAATGTTGTCTCCAACGGGTAACTTAACTTTGCACCTAACTTTGTAATTTAATTGAAGACAGGGTTTTAAAATTATCCGGATGTTTTTACGAAAATACTCTTCTTATATGAGTTCTTCTCGTACTTGACCAGTTTTTTTTTTGTTCCTCTGCAAGCTATCCCTTGACTGCGATCTATCCACTATCTATAAGATGGTAGCGGACTAACCTGTTTGGGGTATGGCAGTTATAATAAACCCATACCCCTAGTCGGTTTCTGCACGGCGTCCTCACTGAAGTGGCATCCTCACGGCGTCATTGAAGAGCACGAGTTTGAAAAGAGGGTTAGCACATCAACTCGTGCGCGTCTCCAGGCAGTACTTAGCTACTGCCTTCTATTGAACACGCAAACAGAAATACACTGTCGGGCCGTGTACGGGCCTAAATCTGTACCTATTGTTTAGATTTATGAACCGAATAATTCCCATCTCATTAGATCGTGAATCAGACTAGACATATTTTGTAGGGAAAGTAACTCGACTTTCCTTGTTTCACAATAATTACTAGAAAGTTTAGATTTCTGAGTAATCTTTTGAAATAACTTATTTTTTAGGCCTCCTTGTTCCATAATACTATCAATATGCGACGCTATGATAATTGTTGTATAGTTGTTATTAAGTATAGTGCTTCTCACACTAGGGAAGTTTCTAAACTATTCTTGAATACATACAAACCGGCAGGATTTAAACCTGCTTCTCTCTGGGAATAGCGCCCGGAACGCCTTTGACCGCTAGGCTCCTGCCATGGCTCCTGCGTTCAAAGGCGTTCCAGGCGCGATTCCCAGAGAGACGCAGCAGGTTCAAATCCCGCCGGTTCCGAAATTTCTGATATGTATTTAAGAATAACTATGATAATTCTTTTTAGGGTTCGTACCCAAAGGTTGCCAATGGGACACGATTACTAAGACTGTCAGTTTGTCCGTCCGTCGAACCCGGGACCTGCCACTAAGACGACAGAGCTCAACACTGCGCTCAGTCGGCTTTGTATTCGATTGCCTTTAATTATCTTCTTGTAGTGACAACTGATGAATAAAAGATCAGTAAATTTCTTCACGCATCACTTCTACCGTCTAGAAGAATTCGTCATAATTAAAAGCGAAATCGCATAAAGTCCGGACTGCGCTCTTATCTTAACACGATAGACTTATTTAAGTTATGGGTGGAAAAAAGGTAGAAATACACCTTTCGAATAGTTTTCTCTTGATATAGGTACCTAATACATATTTTTCAAGGTCCAAGAGCGGTTGAAACGAATTCCATAGGTAATAATATAAAGTTCTTCAAGTTTTTCTTCCATTTTTGTCAGTCACTGCTGTAAATAACGGATAGCTTAATCACTACTCTACTGTAATCCTACCAATATTATGAATGCGAAAGTGTGGTTGTTTATTGGTTTGTCCTTCAATTATGCCGCAACGGATCGAAGTGATTTTGTGCATGAATATAGTTAAAGAGTCGACAATGGAACAAGAGTGAAAGAGTGACGTACCCTACTTTTTAACCCACAAAGGGTTTCCACGGGGTTTTCAAAAACCTAAAATCACGCTGACGAAGTCGTCGGCATCAGCTAGTGACTTATATTTACATGACAAATATCTGGACTTACTTGCTCCATCAGTCATTCAATTTGGCAAATTGATGATGATTCATGATTGATCAAAGCTATTGCTGACGAAGTCGCAATTACAGCTAAAATCAGTTTATTAAAAAAAACTGCATTTGCACAACCGAAATAAATAATTCTCAAGCTCCTGCACCAGCATAAGTACCTATAAACACTTCGCAATAACCATAAAAATTTATCACAATCCGTTATTTCTTTCAGGTCCAAGTATGGCGAAAATAACACTAGTCCTACTTATTTGCCAAATCCTGAGTCTGCCAATACTAAGTAACGGGAATGATGATAATCCCTTGCTGGAGCTCGCTTCATCGTTCCTGCAGAATATGGGAGAAGGTGGGAATGACAAAATGGAAGGGCTGGCCGCTATTGGCAGTATGGTTGGGTCGCTGATGCAAGGAGACAATGCTAAGACCTTGGGGTCGATGCTGGGACAGGATGGTGGGAGTAGCGGCGATGTTTTGTCTGGTAAGTGTTGCAGCAATACGTGAAATCATCTACGTCACACCAACTTTAAATCACGATAAGTAGGTACTCAATAAACCTTTGACTGGTTCTACGATTGACGGTAGTCAGAATCAGAAATGATTATAGAACTGCCATATAAATCTTTTGACTGGTTCGACGATTGCCTCTCAATACTGCTATTGCATCAGGGATACTTATTATATGAGCCCAACGCTTTGTGAAAAAAATCCTGACGTCCCATCCGAAAGGGAGAAAACGTCTTTCGAATTGGAAAACTTCGTTATTTCTACTGAAATTGGCAAAGGATGGTTCTCTCTTCAAAATATCTTAGAATAAAAGAGGGAAGGAAATTACTCTTAGTGAGGTTCATAAGTAGGACGAGCAAATACATGGCATTCCGAACCAGTGGTACATTCACTCGACGATTCAAAAATACTTGTTAAAGTTTATTTGAATAAAATACATTTGAGTTTGAGTTTGAAATAAAAAAATTCTACGGTAGCTCATGACTCAAAATAGCCCGTGTAATGCCTGAATACGTGATGTAGTAGAATATAATCTGTTGAGAATCTGAATTCTTTTTCCAGGTCTAGGAAGTTTATTAGGAGGTCAAGATGGGAAAATCAATCCAGCCCTCGTCGGCTCGATGGTTTCAATGTTCGCCAGCCAAATGGGTTCGAATGGCGACAAGCCCCAGCGCGAGAAACGGCAGACCAAAGAAAACAACATGGAAAATATACTGAGCATGGTGTCAGGTAAGTTCATTTGAGTTTATAAATATTATTCAGAGAAAATCAGAGTATTATGAGTCATATTTTTCATGGGATCGCAGTTTTACCATGGACAATAGGCATGATGACAGTAACCAAGAATCAATAAAATTGTGAATTTATATATTGAAATAAGATTCATGGATTATAAAAAACGTACTTATTTTTCTATTTCGAGTGAGATTGCTATTTATTTTGATAATATAAAACTATAAAATACAGCAATCCGCCATATTGGATAAAACACCAAGAAACGAATGACGTCACAATTGTTTGTTTTCGAGCTTTGACAATCACACTATGTTTACTGCACACTGCACAGAGTACATTGGTAAAAACAATAGTGACGTCACAAACGATGCCATGACACCGCCGAACGTTTTGGCGTGAATTTTAAAATTTAAATTTCAAATGCCAATTTTATCTACCAAACGTTATTTTTCTGCTGAAATAAGATATTTTTTCGAAATAGTAGATACTTCCGAACATAATCTGACCATTTTTCAAAATCAGTCATCATGCCTATTGGACAATTCAAAAGGTACTTTGGTAAATAAACACCTCCTGGATAAAAACTAGTATCAGAACAGCTGTGTCCGATCCAGATTCCTACAGAAAAACTGATAGTCAACATTATTATCCATACTGATGTTATAATTTATGCCAAAGTGTGTCTGTCTGTCTGCTACGCTTCAACGGCCCATCTGTTCCGCCGATTTTGATGAAACGGTACAGAGATAGGTCGTATCCTGGGGAAGAAGCTACTTTTATCCCGAAAAAAGGCAAAGTTACCGCGGGCGAAGTCGCAGACATCATCTAGTCATACTAATAATATAAATGCGAAAGTGTGTTTGTATGTTGGTTTGCTGTTTTATTGGTTTGTGAGTTTCTCCTTCAATCACGCCGCAACGGAGCAACGGATCGACGTGATTTTTGGCATGGGTTGAGGACCTGGAGAGTGACATAGGCTACTTTTTATCCCGAAAAAAGGATAGATATTCCGAGGATTTCCCGCGGGAATCAAAAAAACTTTAACCACGCGGACGAAGTCGCGGTCATCAGCTAGTTCAAAATAAAGATGAAAAATTTACGGTCACTTCGTTTGATTCCTCTACTTTCCTAGAATAACCTGTCTGCTGTCGGCTCACAAATTATTTAATTGTAACGACTTAATTTTCAGGTCTAGGCGGCTTATTAGGTGGTCAAGACGGAAAAATCGACCCGTCCCTCGTCGGATCAGTGGTATCCATGTTCGCTCAGCAGATGACGTCGAACGGCGAACAAAACCAGCGTCAGAAGCGACAAGCAGACTCCAACCAAGAATCCAACGACATTAACATGGACAGTTTACTTACTATGGCTTCAGGGTTACTAGGAAACAAGAACATAGCAGGAATTATGCCAATGATCATGAACACCCTTAGCTCATTCTCTGATGAAGAAGCCAATAAAAGAGCTGACGTACACAAGGACCACGCGACATTCCTACCCCCATTTTTAGAAAAGGCCCACTTATACTGGGATGTATTCATTAATTCAGAGTTAGGTAAAACTATTTGGGAGAAATCGGGTTTTAAGAAGGCAACTAAATCGTTTATGGGACCTGATGGTAAGCTCAGTTTCGAGCTGATGTTCAAGAGCTTTGAGAACCAGTCGTTTAGAAGACACTGGATTAAGGCGGTTGCGAAGTATCTGACTGATATGGTGGTACATGTTGCTAAACCGGAAGTGTACCAGAGGTAAGTGAATTGAATTTTTTATTTGTATTGGAACCAACATTTGCCCCCATTTTTACCTCGAACTGATCTAAGTATGAAATCCATAGAGTGAACTTTAAACGAAAAGCTCACCGCTTTTAGGTTCTTGGCTCTCAGATCCTTCGGGATGAGGTGAGGGGCATTGTGAATACAGGATGTAGAACACTAGAGTCTTGACGATTATTGTTATCAGATAGTCGGGACTGATGACGTCTTTTAAAATGCTTTAGCACTGAAATAATCGGAAATCGGTCACCCGGTCACATCGGCCATCCCATTTAACTTGGTTTTTAATGTTGATTAACCTGCGAAATCCACTACGCTGTCATGAGGAACTTATTATAATTTTCAGGTACATAGTCTCAGCCCAGTACATCATCAATAGTTTCCTGGACTCCCAAGGTCTGCCCAAGACTACGCACTTCAACGTGAATAACCCAGAAAAATCCATCACCACATTGACCAACTACGTGCTGAGGAAGTACCTCGATATGGACACGGATGTATCGAAGTATGTTAAACCAGCCATGGACTATATTAAAGTAAGTCTGAAATTGAAGAAGAGTAATAAGTAATGTTAAAGTACTGCTGATCAAAAAGGGCCTTGCTGTACTTACCTTCACATTGCAATGCGCGTATACACTATACAGCTTGGCTCATGCAAATGGCCATACAAATCAATATCACATTTCTAAGGGTTGTCTTATGGTAGAAAAGTGCCAGAAACTGCAGAAAGGTGAGTTAGATTTAAGCACTTATTGATACAAATATTATAAATGCGAAAGTTTTGATGGATCGATGGATGGATCTTTATTACTAAATCACGCCAGAACGGCAGATCTGCATGAAGGCACAGAGATAGATTTTAAAGTCTGGAATAACACATACAAAGAGTTTCCGCGGAACCAAAAAACCTCAATCCACGAGGACGAAGTCGCGGGCATCAGCTAGTAGAATAACCAAAGTGATCAAATTACAATCAGCCATGCAATGGCGTGCAAAATACTTACAACTATCATAGATAGATATTATAAAAGTGACGAAACAAGTTACAAACTTTGTACACTTTAAAAATATTTTGAAATTAATAAAATAAATAGATAAATGGCAGTTTAAATCGGTGTTTGTTTGTTTGTTTGTTCCATATTTCCATTTAGATCCCTATATGTCGAACATCCTAACTATTAACTATGACATTTCTCTAGATTTTCCAAAATTCTTCCAGCAAATCCTGAAAATGGCTCAAACCGCCTCCCAGAAGTTCGCCAACCGAGCTGACTACCACGCGGTGGCTGACAGACTGACAGACACTCTCAACCTGGAGGTCATCGAACCCGTGCTGCGAGTCTACAGAGCATACAAGCACTCCATACAATCCCCCCAGTGCCAGGAACATCTCATGTGCGTCGTCAACAGGCACCATGACCAGGATAAGCACGGTAAGTACCATCTATATCTACTTCGTACCATCGACTGTCACCACATACTTCACTATAATCCATACTAATATTTATAAATGCGAAAGTGTGTCACTCTGTCTATCTATCTGTCTGCTACGTTTTCAGTTTCACGGCCCATCTGTTCATCTGTTAATGAAATTTGGTACAGGGATAGGCTTATCCCCGGGAAGGACAAAGGCTACCTATTATGCCGGAAAATTAAAGAGTTCCAGCGGGAATCAAAAAACTTAATCCACGCGGACGAAGCCGCGGCCATCATCTAGTTAGTAGTTCTACATAATATATCCTCTTCATATCATCGACTGTCACCACATACTTCACCATACTCGACATACGTCCATCCTATCATAACCCTTATGAGCCTGTGTTCACTACTGGATCTTGGCCTTCTCGAGAGCGTATAGCTCTTGCAATTCACGAGTGCGCATGGCTCATGGTTGTGTTAAAGTACTATCTGTATACATTTGTATACCTACTACGTGTACTGACCGCTCCGAGACCGCTTAATTAACACAAAAATCGTAATTTCAGCTAGTTGAATGAATTGTAAATTTGCGAATCAATCTGTCAATATCCAAGTTTATGTGTCGTACTGGATGGAAACACTGAATATATTTATTCAATTCACTTCAATTTCAATTTAAACATTCTAAGCTGATATTGAGGCTAATTCTGTTGTACATCATCTCTAAACTAAACTAAGACGACAGCTCTATTTATGTTGCGATACTTTTCATAATACCTACTCCCTGCGGAAAGGGGCAGAACTAGGTTTGAAGCTGTCATTTTAGTGTAGAGATCGTGTTAAATTATTTCACCTTACATGAAATGCATTACTCAACGTTTAATGTTTAATATCCTCAGGTCTCCCAGGCTTCAAAGCCGGTCTAACCAAGCTGAGCAGCCTGATCGCGTCGGCGGCACTGAGCTTCCAGAACGGGAAAGGGTTCTGGGACCTCTACAATGCGATACAGAACGATGTCAACTGTGATGTAAGTATCCCTACAGAGATACAGTCCCACAAACTTATCTGACCCGGTGGCCAAAACTGGAACTAATTTTTATGCCTGTTTAGTTTTTGTTTTTATTTTATTTTGCACTAGCTGATGCCCGCGACTTCGTCCGCGTGGATTGAGGTTTTTCGGTTCCCGCGGGAGTTCTTTAATTTTCCGGGATAAAAAGTAGCCTATGTCACTCTCCAGGTCTTCAACTATATCCATGCCAAAAATCACGTCGATCTGTTGCGCCGTTGCCGCCTTATTGAAGAAAAATGCGAGAAAAAGAACATTCTATCCCACAGGAACTGTTTGTTTTCCCGGGATAAAAAGTGGCCTATGTCGCTCTCCAGGTCCTCACCTAAACAACAAAAAGAATAAGCGAAATCGGTCCAGCCGTTCACGCGTGATGCCGTGACCAAGGGAAATAGGGATTCATTTTTATATATTATTATATAGATTATTATCCTTATAATAACACAGCGTAAGTATATTATATTCATTACAGTGGGTTGACGCCCATACAAATGACAGAGTCCATACCATGACAGTTGTAGCAGAGTATTATTAAGAGCCATAGAGGTAATACTACCTCTGTGTTAAGAGTCAATTTTTTTTCGAAATAACCGCCGCTCATAAGTTCCCGCGGGAATAACAAAAAACTTAAACCACGCGGACGAAGTCGCGGGCATCAGCTAGTATAATTTAAAGTATTTGTGAACAGTATATTTTGTTCATGCGAATTCGTTAATATTCGTTAATATTTTCAGGCCAAATACCCCGCAGACTGCGCGGCATTCCACGAGCACGAAATGAAAGTTACTACGGAAGTGTACCATAGCGAGCTATAAATAAAGTTAATTTTCGTTTAACTTAATTTATTTAATTAAATCGCATTTAATTAAAGCTGCACACACATTATCTTCTGTGTTGTGGTTTTTAGAATACGCACGGTGACGACGGACTAGGAGTGCAGCCCTCCTAGCCAAGATACAAACGTTTCACGTCTATTCTATAATCGTTATCGCTTTAGCGAAAGAGATTAAAAACGCTAACCATAGAATATTCACTTATTTTTCCCTTCGCTAAAGCGTTCGATTATATAAATAGAATAGACACGAAACTTAAGTTAATTGGTTAGGGTGTTAGGTCTTGAAAATAAAATAATATAGGACTCTGAGCGTCTTTTGTCGCGACAAGACGTAGGCCACAACAGTTACGAAGACAAATGTGTTTGCTCATTATGATATTTTAAAAATAATATTGCATTTAGTTAAGATAGTAAGTACTTAAGTATTTTAAATAAATAATATTCAATTATAGATAACACGTTTGACATATTTTAGTTTAGTCGATAGAACGTTACTAAAGGTAGCCTATGAGCTACGCCACACCGACGCACACTGCGCGACTGCAAACGTGACAAAAAGTTTTCTCATTTAACCCATTGTCCTAGGTGAGCGACGAAAGCGACGCGATGCGGAATCAAATGGTATCTGGCCCTTTACGTGGCCTACGCTGTCGCGTATTCTATGGAGTCGTATCGCGCCGCGTTGCATCTCATCGCTTTCGTCGCTCACATATTATGGCAAGGTGTCACATCAGAAAACTTTTACTAAAATTATACATCAATGCAGAAAACCCTTTTCAAATAATATAAAACTTTCTGTCGAAAATACGCGACGGTCATTTATAATAAGAAATTATTTACAAATAGAATATGAACGAAAAACTCTTGTGAAACTTGGTTGCGCTTGTGGGTTCGACGCCTTACCTAAATCCATCGGAAAATCCCTTATTAATTAACTTTGATGGCATTAATAAATACCTTATCTATTTATACGGCTTAATGTAAATCCTTTCAGCACGTGATACTGAATAATAAGTAATATTCGGTAAACATGACGTCGTTCTTATACGTCATATCTTAAAAGATTGTGAAAAATGTATAGGCTTATTTTATGTACTCAATACTCATTCATTGCTTATTATTATGTAGGAAGCTAACAGGTAGTATGTGACCAGCGGAAAACTATAGTGTTATGACAGAGTTGAGAAATGCTAGTATAGTCCCACCAACTTATCTGGCTCTGAGGTCAAAATTGAAACTAATTTTTATGCCTGTTTCGTTTTTGTTTTTATTTAGTTTTTCATATTTACTAGGGACGCTGGTCGAGTAACTGCCTCGTTGGTCTAGTGGTTAGCATGTTTAACTGCGGCCGACGAGGTCCCGGGTTCCAGTCCCGGGTTGGGCCATAATTAAGTATTGGGTTTTTCCGACTAGAAATTCTCAGTACTAGCCCGGAGTTAGGAAGTCGGCGGTGTTTCACCCCCGTGCCTCGGAGAGCACGTTAAGCCATTGGTCCCGGTTATTATCACTAAGATGATAATAGTCGTTAAAGCCCGCCAACCGGCATTGGAGCAGCGTGGTGGGTCTAAGATCTAATTCCCTCTCTCCTATGAGAGTGGAGGCCTGTGCCCAGCAGTGGGACGTTAATGGGCTGTTGTGGTGGTAACTAGGAACGCTGTCACCGGGTCAGATAAGTTTGTGGGACTATAGCTGTAATAGTTAGGTACATTCTGACAAGCTTACCTATCTTTGCACGTGGAGAAATTCGGAACTAACTGTACTTACTCTGTATTTATCCTAAATAGTTGAATTTTCAAAAGACAGTGGCGCCACTACCACATGCACAGATAAGTTTGCCAAGCTGTAAGGATTATGGATACATCAGACTTAATATTATTTTTGATCCATTGTCTGAGATGTTATTTAAAAGTTTTATTGGTCTATATTATTGTATTAGAAGCATTTTTATGTTTACACTTTACTTACCTATTTGTTATTTAATGAGTATGCACTTCCATAAAGTGATTTTACCTTCCATATAGTGAGTTGGCTTGGTAACAATTTTAATTGTGTTTATGTGTGTAAGTTATTTATAAAATATTTTGTGATCGTTCGATGTTGAATTTATTAATTTTATTTATAGAATGTTTTGTTTAAGATGATAACTGATTTGTCACGTTATAATATAGTTAGCTTAGTATTTTGCTGGACATGGTGCTAAAATTTCTGTTGCAATTTTGCAATAAATAAAAATGTATTCCTTTTCTATATAAAAATTATAACTAATAAAGGGATCCGTGTGATAATCTCAATAAGAATGTTTGCATAATGTTAATGAAGTGGGAATTCAATCAAATTAATAGGATCGATGGTCCCAATCACAGACCATTCGGTGGTCTCAATCAAAAATTATAGGTAAGTAGGGGAGAGTCGGGTAGCCCCGGCCGGCGGGTAGCCTCGGCCACCGTCCTTTGTAGGCAACTACGCACACATAGATAGATAGTGCACACGTCAAAAAGTTCGCAGCGCCGCGTAGTTGTATATTCGTCTCAGTAGTGCCATAATCATCGAGCGGATTACAAGTGACAGTTAATTGTTTTCATCACCGAGATTTTTTCGTGCGTCGTTTACTTTTCAAATACAGTTTATGGACATTGAATGTAAGTACTTTATCACCATTTATTCATTATTCTAAGCAGTAATTGCTACAGTTAAAAGTTTAGGTTACTTTATGTCGTTGGGATTTATGATATTTTTTAAAATAAATAGAAGGTTAGACCGAGACGGTCGGGTAACACCGGTCACAAATTTGTCGGGTACCCTCGGACACTTTTTGAGTTTAGAGAAAATCTTTATTTATCAATTCTTTCGCATTTTTATGTATTACACAGGTTTTTTATGATAAGGAGAGTAATTATTGTCTATTTGTTTTTTGCAGACACCCTGAAAAATGCCAAAATTTAAAGAAAGGGTGACTGAACGAGGGAATTGGGATGCAGATAAAATGAAGCAGGCTATACAAAGCGTTAAAGAAAAAAAGTTTTCGCTTAGAGAAGCAGCTGACAGATATGAGGTGCCGAGAAGTACTCTTCAGGATCGAATAAAAGCTCTAAATAGTGGGCAAGAGGTTAACTTGATACCAAAACTGGGGAGATTTGAGAACACATTCTCAGGAGACTATTTACAGCAACTTTACCATCATGTTAAGGATCTCGATAATCGCCTGATGCCGTTAACTAAGCAGGAGTTTCTGAAATTGGCATTTCAGTTTGCAGAGCACCTAAAGATTCCACACAGATTTAACAAGGAAAAAAAAATAGCCGGCAAGGACTTTTATTATAGTTTCCTAAAAAAATATCCAGATATAGCACTAAGAACTCCAGAATCCACTAGCATTGCGAGGGCAATTGGGTTCAACAAACCTCAAGTGGACCGCTTTTATGATCATCTCGAGCAATTACTACAGGAAAAGAAATTCCCTGCATCCAGAATATACAATGCTGATGAAACTGGAGTTTCTACTGTTCACAAGAATGAAAAAGTAATTTCTACAAAAGGAAAAAAGCAAGTTGGCAAGTTGACTTCAGGTGAGAGAGGGAAAAACATCACGTTAATGTTTTGTATGAGCGTGACTGGCCACTTTATACCTCCTTTATTCATTTTCCCGAGGAAAAGGATGGACAAAAATTGCCGTTTGATGATTGGAGCTTCAGCCGAAAGTATTGCTGTTCCACACGAAACTGGGTGGATGAATGCTGAGATATTTCTGACGTGGTTACAACATTTCAAGCATCATGTGCAACCTTCGAAGGAGAATCCAGTCCTTTTGATTCTCGATGGCCACGGAAGCCACAAAGAGCTAGCAGTGATAGAGTATGCTCGAAAACACAACATCCATATGCTCAGCACTCCACCACATACGACACACAAGCTACAGCCCCTCGATAGGGTATTTTTCAAGCCGTTCAAAGCGGCATTTGCTGCGGAAAGTGCAATGTGGATGAGACGAAATCCAGGCTCAAGAATCACTGATTATGACATTGCTGCTATAGTTAACGTGGCTTGTGCTAAAGCAGCAAGATTAGATATAGCGCAGAGTGGATTCCGTTGCTCAGGAATTTATCCTTTTAATCGTGATGTTTTCAATGACTTGGATTTTTTACCGTCTGCAATGACCAATATTGAACAGAATCCAGCATCGAGTGGAAATCTTACATGCACAACCACTGATACGACGTCCCAGCCATCAACAAGCCGCAACCAGCAGTCGTCGTCCAGCCAGGTATCCCTCCCAACAAACAGCAAAAATTCTGAACTACAGACATTCCCTGATGCAGCTTCCCAGCCTTCAACTAGTTATGACTATCAATCCACTTCTAATCTCATGCTTCGACCAATAAATAGTGCAAGTTCTGTTTCTGTCCAGTCATCAACCAGCCAATCCTGTGCAACAGAACAGTTGCTTAAACAATTGTCTCCTCTTCCCGATGCATCCAAGAAACGACTCACAACGCGTTCACGAAAAACTCAGAAGAGCGAGATTCTCACATCTTCTCCATATAAAAATGCTTTGGTGGAGAAAAATACAATCGCAACTAACAAAGCTAAAGCGTCCGAGACTAAAAGGAAGGGTGCAATAGCCACCAAGAAGAAAATGAAAACCAAACAGAACATCCAAGAATTGTCAAGAGATCAGGGAACAGAATGCATCATTTGCGGGGAAACTTTCGAGGAAGATTGGATACAATGTCATAAATGTAAAGACTGGGCGCATGAAGCATGCGTGGATATTGATCCTTCACAGCTTTACTATTTTTGTGACGTCTGCAAAGCCAAAGAACGACTTGGTCATCGTTAATATGTATGTCCGGGGCTACCCGCCAAAAAAAAAATTGTCCAAAATTGAAGCCTGTTTGTAAGACTTGATTAGAGCTAAGTTATAGAAATTATCTGATTGTTATTTGTACTAAAACACTTTATATATATTTTATTTCACGTTTTGATACTAATTAAAGGTCTAATTATATCCATTTAAAAAAAAACATGATTTTTTTTATGTGTCCGTGGCTACCCGACTCTCCCCTACTTAATAATTATTCAATGATATATTATATGTAAAAGTTTAAGTATTTCATTCCTATTTCTAACGTTTCCTTTAAATCTGTAAATATTAACCAATAAAATATTAAATGCCTACATGAGATATATTGATAATATTATTAATAATAATAATATGGAAAACCAATAGGTGTTTAAATAAAAATAAATAAATTGTTTTTTATTGACTTTTATTTATTTTAATTAATCAAGGTAAGGTAACAAACAATGGAAGAAGATATTTTGCTTCTGAATGAACAAATCGTAGAATAGCCCACAAACTTATCTGGCACGGTGGCCATAATTGGAACTAGTTTTTATTGCCTGTTTAGTTTTTGTCATGGATTCATCGATCATCGATTTTCAGACTAGATGGCGTTAGTAAACTAGGTCCGGTCCACATTTCTTGGTTTGACAGGGCCCGTCTATGTAAATTGAGGTCGTTGGTTTTTGTTTTTATTTTATTTTTCATAGCGACTAGCGACGCTGTCACCTCACCGGGTCAGTTAAGTTTGTGGGACTCAGCCTACTCAGGTATAATTGAGCATTTCGTGAAACGGTCGCGTTTCATGAAATAGTCATCTATTACTGACCATGCTTAACATTTGTCGATTTTATAATATAACTAGCTGATGCCCGCGACTTCGTACGCGTGGATCGAGGTTTTGTGGTTCCCGCGGGAACTCTATAATTTTCCGGGATTAAAAGTGGCCTATGTGAGGCTATGTGCTATTCCAGACTATAATCTATCTCTGTGCTAAATTTCAGCGAGATCTGTTAAGCTCTTGGGGCGTGATTGAGTAACAAACAACCATACACCCATCCATCCACACATCCATACATCCATCCAAACTTTCGCATTAATAATATTAGTAAGATTTATGTAAGGTGTACATACCTATACAAAATATTTACCTAGATGTAAAATTGATGGGCTACCCACGGGCTAAGGGGCTACTGATTAATTCAATGATCTGTTCACGACATTTATATTTTACTACTATTTTACACTATTTTACCACCTTACGAGTTAAAATTTCAAAAATCCTTTCTTAGCGGTTGTCTACGTCATAAATAGCTATCTGCATGCCAAATTTTAGCCCGATTCGTCTAGTGGTTTGAGCTGTGTGTTGATAGATCAGTCAATCAGTCAGTCGGTCACCTTTTTCTTTTATGTATAGGTAAGAGGACTAATAAAAGCTTGAGTTGTTTTACATTGCTAGGTAGGACGCGACAAATAACGTAATCAAAGAACTTATCGACGGATAATTTAATAATTATAAAAAGTACTTACCAAAATTAGTTACCGCTAAAATAATTATTTGTATTGACTAGAAATTATATTTTGTGCTAATGAGCCTAAAAACTAAAATCTAAGTAGGTATTATATCCTAACTAAAGTCTAAACTACTTACTTCCTAAAATAAAGACAAACATGGACGGATTTTATACATAAGTATCACAAATTCTAAAAAAAGTATCACAATATGAAACATGATATTAGGTCATAAGTTACTAAATTAATTAATTATTTTATAATGATTTATTTTACTACAATAATATCATTTTCTTCGATTTTATACTTATTTTAAATATTACTTTTTAACTGGTATGTTCTTGCAGACCCATTCCATGCCTTCCTGAAAAAAAAAACGATAATTTTAGACATTTTCAAATATAAATTTATTCCATTAGAGATAGATTTTATTTTATTTTATTTTATCCACTTCAAGTCCTTGACTACAATCTCACCTGAGGGCTGAGAGTAAGTGATGATGCGGTCTAAGATGGTAGCGGGCTAACCTGTTAGGGGTAGGTATGGCAGTTACAAGTCTACACGGCATCGTACCGGAACGCTAAACTTCGCACGTCTTTGCAGGTAGTGTGGTAACTAGCCACGTCCGAAGCCTCTAGGCCAGAACAGAGAATATTCAGAAAATATTATTAATTCCCAAATTAACCCAACGGGTTTAAACCTGGGACTTCCCACGTTAAGACAACACTGCGCCAAGGAGATAACAAAGGGTCAGGGAGGTACTCTGTACCTATTTCGACCGATAGACGTCCACAGCTGGACAAAGGTCTCCTACAAGGATCTCCACAGAACACGGTATTTTGCCGCTTGCTTCCAGCGGCTCCCAGCTACTCGCCTTTACCTCTTAAGTTTTAACATTGCAAATTTGCGTTAATTTCGAAACGTTTCCGTTTAGAGCACTGGCCGTGAATGCATACACGAAATTAAGCTCTAAAACAATACAGTTAAGGTAAATTTTACTTCAACGCTAATGTGATCGAACGCTGCATTACGAATTTACGAAGGCTCAGAAGAGCTGGAACCCAGAACCGTAAAGCCAGTTAAATTTTAAAAAAAAGCTAGATTACGATCAATCGACTTTGCAATGTTAAAACTGGGACTAACATACTGATAATAATCATCCGTCCATCTAGATTCTAGTGGGAGACTGCGGGTCGTCTTTCCGTCTAAGGCCGCTATTACCATTGTAAGTTATCATACTAATATTATAAATGCGAAAGTCACTTTGTTTGTTGGTTTGTTGGTTTGTCCTTCAATCACGCTGCAACAGAGCAACGGATCAACGTAATTTTTGGCATGGATATAGGTAGTTGAGGACCTGGAGAGTGACATAGGCTACTTTTTATCCCGGAAAATTGAGGAGTTCCCGCGGGAATCAAAAAACTTATTCCACGCGTACGAAGTCGCGGGCATCAGCTAGTAATCAATACTCTCTTAGGGTGGAGTTTACCGACTTTTTCATCGGCTGATTATCAGATAATCGACTGATTAAATCTTTTTTACTGTTCACCACAACCCAACCACTGTTTACAACGCTTGATCGGCTGTTTAACGTAACCGAGCTCGGAGGGATCGTTTAAACGCCGATTACTACATTTTGACATTTGTCTTAGCTAATATTATACAGAGGAAAGATTTGTTTGTTTGCTTGGTAGTGGACAATATCAACACCTTGACCTACAACCGATTTAAAAAATTCTTTATAGAATAGATACTATATCAGCGAGTAACATAGGCCATATTTTATTTTCAAAAACGAAAATTGCAATAATGTGAATGAAGTCGGAAAAAATCGTCTCATCTGAGAACTTCCGTGGCGTGCGCTGCGTAAATAGTAAAACTTACACGAAAACAATGTATGGTGGAATTGTTCCTCTCAAAAAGTTCTAAAAAAAGTCCGCAATAGCATATATCTATCTTTTAAGGTTGTCTCATATAATATTAACCATTTTTATGATTTTAAAATTTGTTCTGAAACAAAGCTTTACTTTCAAAGGTGTTTTTACTGACATTGTAAATTAATCCTTTTTTTTTATCCACTACAAGTTAACCCCTTGACTGCGGTCTCACCTGATGGTAAGTGATGATGCAGCCTAAGATGGTAGCGGGCTAACCTGTTAGGGGCATGGCAGTTATATTAAACCCATACCACTATTCGGTTTCTACACGGCATCGTACCGGAACGCTAAATCGCTTGGCGGCACGTCTTTACCGGTAGGGTGGTAACTAGCCACGGCCGGAGCCTCCCACCAGGCCAGACCAGGGAAAATTCAGAAATTATAAATTTCCAAACCCTGCCGGGGATCGAACCAGGGACCTCCGCACGTTCAGGCAACAGCGCTCAACACTGCGCCACGGAGGTCGTCGAATCCTTATCAAAATAAAGTGGTTTCTCATCTCAAGTATTTATTATAGACCAAATTCGCCCTTTACGCCATTTAATTCAGATTAATATTAGAAGATATCATAGAAATAAAGTAACGCGCAATAGAAATAGGTGCCGCGACATGCATTGGCAGGCGGGGTGAAAAGATATCGCAGTGCAAGGGCGGATCCAAGGGGGGGGGGGGGGTCATGGGGGTCATGACCCCCCCCTGGGCTGGGTCCAGGTCCTAGGTGAACCACTAAGTAAAATTGTTAAACATACTGATTTTATAGATTTTTTATAGATTTAATTTAAGTACTTTCAATATTTAATCAAATCAAATATCAAATCAAATCAAATAATCAAATATCAAATAAATATTACAAATGCGAAAGTTTGGATGGATGTCTGGATGGATGTATGGATGTTTGTTACTCAATCACGCCCCAACAGCTGAACGGATCTGGCTGAAATTTGGCACAGAGATAGATTATAGTCTGGAATAGCACATAGGCTACTTTTTATCCCGGAAAATTGAAGAGTTCCCGCGGGAATCAAACAAATGTATCTGTTCAACTGATTTTGATAAAAATTGGTACAGAGATAGGTTGTATCCCGGGGAAGGACGTAGGCTACTTTTTGTCCCTAAGGCTAAGAGCTTCCATGGTTGAAAAACGTCTAACCGGACTGGCACTTCTCCATGTCCATAAAAACGTACCCATTGAAGTAGATGAATTGATAACGCGTTTCGGGAGAAGACGTAAAAGAAAAATTGATTTTGTCATTTAAATATATGACGGCGCCACCGACAACATTTTGTAAACAACAGGTGCAACGGGCAACACGTCATCGTGCCCCCACCGTCGCTTGCCCCACCATCGATTGTTATAAAAGGCGGCGCTCGCCAGTTGAACGGGATTTTCGCTAGTTGACGGTTGCCCGGTGCACAAGTTACACCAACGGTCGTGCTTGTTATAAAGTTCAAATAATAATTTGTGAGAATTCAGCAAAGTGATTAAATAAAAGAAAAGTGACGTTGAAACGTGATTTGTTTATATTTTAAAATTATAACAATGTCGGCCACTGCACCTACATCAGAAGTGTCGGATCCGCCTCCACTTCCAAGTACTATGGAGCAAATGTCGGTGTTATCTTCAGGAATGGAAGCGATCTTCCAGAAAATCGCCGATAACTTGACCAACCGCCAAGCAGCTCCAACATCATTGCCAAAACTGGTCAATTTCGACCCCGACGAGCCAGAGGCAGATATTGTCAATTGGTGCACATTGAGCGAGCTTATAATTGAGAAGAAAGGACTGGAAGGAGTCGATTTGATTTTGGCACTTACGCATTCACTCAAAGGACGTGCCGCAACGTGTCTTTCTAAAATACAGCCGGATAAGATATCATGGCCTGTGATCAAGGAGACTCTCATATCAAAATTTTCGAAGCCAATGATGATGCAAGATTACTTCGACGATATCATTAAGTTCCGTATTGATAGCAAGGAGAGCCCAGCCGAAGCAGGCATGAGACTATGGCAGCTAATAGAGAAGATTCCAGACGCAAACATGCCCGAGAAAGTTATAACCGGATTTGCCATATCTAAATTACCACAGTGTGACGACAAAATTCGCCGCGAGTTAAATTCTGTGGTGATCAACGATATAAATCAACTGTTTCGCACGCTACGCAGTTTCTCTTTGAAACGGCGAAACGAAGATCCAGTTTCAACGGAGTCTGGCATAAAACGCTCCCGAATTGCTCCGTTTCGTGGGAGCTGCCATCATTGTGGAAGAACAGGACATCGTGGTTACGAATGTCGCGATAAAAACAGACCTATTTCAAAGCCACCTCTGATGTCCGGTAAACTTGAACAATCACGGTCTTCGGTAGAAAGGTCCCGCTCTGCTGTCAGCTGCTACGTCTGCGGCGACCCAGGCCATGTGGTGTCCGGTTGCCCCGTGAGAAATAAAAGACAGGAAGACGCTGCCCCAGGAGCTGGAACGGGTTCTAGCAAGCGCGTCAACGTGTGTACCAGGACTTCTCACGGCGTTTTACAGATAAGTGGTATTGAACTTCCTTTTATATTCGATTCAGGTTCTGAATGTAGTCTTATTAAGCAGAGTCATTGCGATTCTTTGAAAGGCGAGCGGTTTCATGAACAAGTGTTGCTTAAAGGCTTAGGTAGTAGCAATGTGATTTCCAAAATGCAGATTAGGTGTTTGACCGAATTTGAAGGTCTTACCTTTGATGTTAAGTATCATGTGTTGCCTGATAATAACCTTAGTGATGATGTACTATTAGGGCGTGACATTTTAGATGCTGGTATATCTATAACACTAAGTGATGATAAAATAACGTTTTTTAGGACCCAAAACTCAAACTGCTTCACAGTTCTAAATACTTTCGATAAGAAAACTATTGACACCGATCTTGAAGGTAGGGATAAGGAGAGGTTATTCAGAATACTTGAAAAATATTCCAATAACTTTATTCAGAGGTTACCTACCACACGCATTAAAACTGGCGAACTAAAAATCACGTTGATTGATCCTGCCAAGACGATTCATAGAAGGCCTTATAGGTTATCCCCAGTCGAGTTAAATATTGTTAACAACAAAATTCAGGAACTGTTAGACGCGAACATAATCAGGGAAAGTGCTTCTCCATTTGCAAGTCCCATCCTTTTAGTAAAGAAGAGAGATGGTAGCGATCGTTTATGTGTAGACTACAGAGAGCTTAACAGTAATACGCGCCCCGATAGCTACCCTCTCCCATTAATTAGTGACCAAATAGATAAGTTAAATGGAGCCAGATTCTTCTGTAGCATTGATATGGCCTCTGGATTCCATCAAATTAAGGTCCATGAAGAGTCCGTGGAAAAGACTGCTTTTGTCACCCCAACAGGACAATATGAATTCCTTACTATGCCATTTGGGCTAAAAAATGCCCCACAGGTCTTTCAAAGAGCTATTAACTCTGCGCTAAAACCCCTTAATGATGATAAAATATTGGTTTATATGGACGATGTACTCTCTGCGTCTGTAACGGTTGATGAAGGTCTTTCTCGTCTTGATAAGTTACTAGAAACATTGTCTAATGCTGGTTTTTCATTCAACTTCAAAAAATGCAAATTTATGAAGCAGGAAGTTGAATATTTAGGCTATGTCATTTCCTCCGGAGAACTAAAACCAAACCCACGCAAAATCCAAGCTCTGCAGAATGCTCCAAAACCTAGAACTGTAAAACAGGTCAGGCAGTTAATTGGATTAGCGACATATTTCCGACAGTTCATCCCAAACTTTTCTAAGTTGCTCAAACCACTTTACCCACTGACATCAGGAAAAGGCCCTATCATCTGGACTACTGAACATGATAAGATTCGCGACGAAATTTTCAAACATCTAGTAACGGAGCCAGTCTTGAAAATTTTTAACCCATCGTTACCCATAGAATTGCATACCGATGCAAGCAGCGATGGTTACGGTGCAGTCTTAATCCAAAAATATGACGGTCTACCTCATGTGGTTGCTTATTTCAGTCGCAAAACAAGTGATGCGGAGAGCCGCTATCATTCCTATGAATTAGAGACACTAGCTGTTGTTAAATCAGTTGAACATTTTCGTCATTTCCTCTATGGTCGAAAATTTACGGTTTTTACTGACTGCAATGCCTTGAAATCATCACACTCAAAAAAAGACTTGACCCCTAGGGTACATCGATGGTGGGCAATATTGCAATCTTACGACTTTGACATAGTCTACAAAGAAGGCAGAGACATGGCCCATGCGGATTTTCTATCCCGTAACTTTCCCTCAGAATCTCAGGACCTTCAGTCAGAAGTGTCCCACCAAAAGCCTTCTAAATCAAAAATAGTTAACCTTTCAGAGCTCGAAAAGGGATGGCTATCTGTAGAGCAACATCGTGATAGTGAAATCTCGAGTATGATCAGTAAAATACAGTCCGATGAATTGCCCCCTGAAATATCACACACTTACGACATCAGGCAGGGTATATTATATCGTAAGATCGACCGCGCCAAAACCACAAAGTGGTTACCAATTTTACCGCATTCTTTGATTTGGTCCTTTATTAGTCACGTGCACGCTGAAATAAAACACCTGGGGTATGAAAAGACTCTTGATAAAATGTACGAGCTTTATTGGTTCCCAAATATGTCCCGACACGTAAAGAAGTTCGTAGACTCGTGCGTGATATGTAAGTCGTCAAAGGGTCCGTCCGGTGCTCCACAAGTCCGACTGCATCCTATTCCAAAATCTGCGGTTCCTTGGCATACGATACATCTCGACCTCACGGGCAAGTTGAGTGGCAAAAGTGATCGCAAAGAATATTGTTCTGTCATTATTGATGCATTCACAAAGTTTGTATTACTGAAACATACAACGACACTAAGTTCCGCAAATGCTATTGAGGCAGTTAAATAATCTGTACACTTGTTCGGTGCGCCGAAAAGAATAATCGCTGATCGTGGACGTTCATATGATAATTCAGACTTTAAAGAGTTTTGTGAAAGCAACAATATCGATTTGCACCTTATCGCCGCAGGTTCTTGTAGAGCCAACGGACAGGTAGAACGTGTGATGCGTACGTTAAAAAGTTTACTTACCATAGCTGAATGCAGCTCGGATCGGTCATGGCAGGAGCAGTTAGGTGACATACAACTTGCTCTCAATAGTACGCGTTCTAGAGTGACGGGGTTTACTCCAATAGAGTTGATGTTTGGCATCCAGGGGAGTTCGTTAGGAATTGCTAGGATATCTCCAAATTTGAACGATCCAACTAGATTAGATCTTGAAGCAGCGCGATCAAATGCTTCCGATAGTATAAAGAAATTGGCCCAGTCTGATACTTCACGTTTTAACCGAGGCAAGGCAAAGGTAAAACCTTTTTCTCTGGGTGACTTTGTTTTCGTCAAAAGTGAGGAACGACATCAAACAAAATTAGACCGGAAATATAAGGGCCCCTTCAAAATCACGGCAGTCCTAGAAAACGATAGATATGAGCTAAGACACATAAATGGCTCAAATCGGATATACAAATACGCACACGAAAATTTGCGAGAAGTACCTCATGGTCGTTCAGGGTTTTTGGAAGTCTCTGCAAACTTTGACACTGAAGATGACGTGACGGCGTGTGAAAGCGACAATAACCTTGTTCAGGAAACTAATCGTGATACTGACGATTTAATTACTGTCAGCAATAGCGATTCAAGTACCGACTCTGAAGAAAGTTCATTGCCACATTCTAATGTAATTGTAACTAACGCTGAAGTCCATAGAAATTAAAAATAAAAATAACTATTAAAATATTTGATTATAATAAGATGTAGATAGATTAAACGTAATAAATTGTTATACATTATGTGAAAACAAATATTATAAAGAAAAGAGATGTTTTGAATATGTCATTGAAGGGTTTAACCGGACCAATGACTTGCTAAAGGGATGTGTATCCGGGCTAGCACCACCAGCTAAAGGGATTCATCCGGTCTAGCCTCATGAGCTATAGGGAATTGATCCGGTCTAGCATCATCTGCTATAGGGATCAATGTCCGGTCTAGCAGCTATAGGGAATTGATCCGGTCTAGCATAACCCGCTAAAGGGGTCAATATCCGGTCTAGCATCAACAGCTATAGGGGATTGATCTGGACTAGCATCATATGCTATAAAGATCAATGTCCGGTCTAGCACAATCCGGACCAGTAGTTAAACTGAAGGGATACTGTTAACTGAAGGGTCTACTGACCGGGCCAGTACCTTCTGAAGGGTTAATGCGAACCGGACCAGATTTATGAAGATTATAGCTTACGTTTTAATTGACTGTTATAGTTGTGAATATGTCAGGATGATCGAACAATGTTTCTTGTTCTCAGATACTAATGAAAACGCACACGAGGACGTGCGCTCGTCAGTATGGCCGTGACGGCGCCACCGACAACATTTTGTAAACAACAGGTGCAACGGGCAACACGTCATCGTGCCCCCACCGTCGCTTGCCCCACCATCGATTGTTATAAAAGGCGGCGCTCGCCAGTTGAACGGGATTTTCGCTAGTTGACGGTTGCCCGGTGCACACGTTACACCAACGGTCGTGCTTGTTATAAAGTTCAAATAATAATTTGTGAGAATTCAGCAAAGTGATTAAATAAAAGAAAAGTGACGTTGAAACGTGATTTGTTTATATTTTAAAATTAAAACAATGTCGGCCACTGCACCTACATATACTTGTATCTATTATAATCAAATTAAATTATAAGTTCTTGTGTCTTAACCACGACTATGTGACCCCCCCCTGGCGCCAAAGCTGGATCCGCCCTTGTCGCAGTGCTAATGTAAAACCTGATTTGCTGCCCAGTACCGACTGGCTATTATTGGGTATGGACTATTATGATGAGTGCTACACGTGTGAATCCGGGGCGAACCCCTAGTATTTAAATAATGAGCTTCTCGTCACTGGTGAAATTGAGAGTGCGCTTCTTTTGGTCATCCATATTTACTAAATTTTAATAAAACCGAACACACAAATCCAAGATTTACAATATTCAATTCACAGCTTCACTGCGTGATAAATAATTACTTTTTCTGGTCCCATTTATTGGTATCGCACAATTATTGTAAACATCTGGTCAGTGCAAAACGTAGAAAGAGAATTCCTCTTTCTTTCTCTGTCTAGGGTGCAAAACAATAGAGGCCACGAACCACTATGACCTCCCCAATTTTGTAGAATTACAGCGTTGTTTATCCTCCCCAACGGCGTCGTTGTACTTTTCAAGTTGACAGCATTCTATTTTACGCTACTAAAAAGAAACGTCGCAGTGCGTCAGGTTGAATAGTTAAGACAATATGACTACGCAAATGTGTTGGCTTTTATCATTCGTTCAATTCAGATCCATTTGCTGTGAATGGTTGGTTATCGCCTGGTTTATTGACCGTCGTTCAAAATAACGTCGTGAACAGTAAACATTAAAACGGCTGTTTAAACGGTGTTGAAGATTAATCAGCCGATTACCTAAACATCGGTTAAGCAGAAGTCGGCGCACTCCACCCTTAATTACAAGTCACTTAATTACCTACATGAGTTACTTACAAAACGGTAGGTAACAGTCAGATAAATCGCGTATCGTTTGCAAATTTTAGTAAGTTAGCTACGTACATTAAAACTAAAATTGTAATTATTGTGGCCTTAAATTTATTTATTTTTGCACACAATAAATAAAACAATACCTTTACTCCTGTTCCATCAGTAGCGACGCACGCTTGAATTTGCCATGTCCGGTCCCTGATCAAATGCAAGCCAAGAAGTGTGGCCACCTCACTAGCCGGCAATGCTGTAATATGCCAAACAAAACATATTAATTAATCATAATTAGGCTTACTTAATGTGTGTAGCGTGTAACGATAGGGGTTACATATAGGTCACCTATAAAAGCTCTTTAAAAACTAGATTTAAAAAAAAGTCTTTCATGTAGGTATCATGTATGGTACCTACTACTTGGTGGTGTCTACTTCTTCTTTTCTTGGTGTTTAGCTTTCTTAGTGTCAAAACGACACAAAGCACTTCGCTAGTATGGTCAGTATGATAATTCTGGCAGATGCCATTTGCACAGACTGAAGCAGTACCTGCTTCAGTCTGTCTCACTCTAGTCCTCACTATTGCTATACACCTCTCATCTGTCAAATCTGTCAAATTATCATCCTAAATTAGACAAACTAACTCGGAGTTAGGAAGTTGGCGGTGTTTCACCCCCGTGCCTCGGAGAGCACGTTAAGCGGTCCCGGTTATTATCACTATAACATGATAATAGTCGTCAAAGCCCGCCAACCCGCATTGGGGCAGCATGGTGGGTCTAAGCTCTAATTCCCGCTCTCCTATGAGAGTGGAGGCCTGTGCCCAGCTGTGGGACGTTAATGGGCTGTAGTGGTGGAGCGTAGATGTACCAACCAGTGGCTAAGTCCTGTTTATTTGCGTACACCAATAGGGGCACACCGCGCAACTTGTCGTCCTGCAGCAATTCCGCGAGCTCCAGGCTGGTTTCTTCTAACCTTTGGTGATCGGAGCAATCCACTACGTAGATCTGGAATAAGAAATGTTCCTTATTTCAACAATCGTGTCCTCCGCATTCATATCATAAGATACTTACCTATTATTTTTCTGTCATGCACGTTTTCGATCGTCATATTTCCGAAAGTATTCGGTCTTTTGAAATGAAATAAAAAACATTTTGTAGAGGATTTTATGAACTTTCATTTTGTTCTTGTCGTTTTTTCCTAACTCTTATACATTTCGTGTAAATTACAAAAAACTTACACGATTTTTCAAAAAAAAAACAAATACGCAAAATAAAAATTCTTTTCAAAAAACCGACTTCCAACGCCACTGTAAAGTACAAAATAATTTTGATTTCTACCCACTATGTTGAAGTCGGGCGAGTCTGATGCGTCAACTTTGCTTATCCTTGTTATACCCGCCCGACTTCAACATAGTGGGTAGAAATCAAAATTATTTTGTACTTTACAGTGGCGTTGGTAGTCGGTTTTTTGGAAAGATTTTTTATTTTTAACTTTTTAGTGTCAGAGTTAAGGATTTGGAGTCAGAATTTTTTATGGGACCACCTCGAGAGCTTTCTCTAGACGACTAACGAAAAAATTTTCAAATCGGTTCAGAAACCAGGGAGATATGCGCCTACATACATTAAAAAAAAAACGCGCCGAATTGAGAACCTCCTCCTTTTTCTGGAAGTCGGTTAATAAGCCGGCATATTTCCAAAACTATTTATTCGATGATAATGATTTAAATGTCGGGCAGCAGCGACACTGGCGCAACAAGTCTAGCCCTGCGATCGCCAACCCGCCTGCCCAGCGTGGCGATTAGGGCATTAATCCTTATGAGTAGCGTAACAACAAACAGGCCCCTAGTTCCCGGCGGCTCCGCTTCTCCTGACTCTGGTAGCGGTCATGGGGATGGTGGGGCAGGGGGTGCTAAGAATCTCCGGGTTACGGTGGGCTACCGAAACCAACTGACCTTGGCGACGTACAACGGACGGACACTGAGGCTCGATGAAAGTATCGCAGAGCTTGAGGTAGAGCTGGAGAAGATAAGGTGGCATATTTTAGGGTTGAGTGAGGTCCGTAGAGAGGGGGAGGACACAACAACCCTAGAATCGGGCCATCTCCTCTACCATCGGCAAGGAGATAATCCATCGCAGGGCGGCGTCGGATTCCTCGTCAACAAGGTCCTCACCGATAACGTTGTTGAGATATCCAGTGTTTCAGCACGGGTGGCGTATCTCATAATTAGACTGACCAAACGGTATTCCCTCAAGGTCGTCCAAGTATACGCGCCCACTTCATCACACTCGGATGAAGAAGTCGAAATGCTGTATGACGATATTAGTCAAGCCTTAGAAAACACCACTAGGGCCCACTTCAACGTTATCATGGGGGACTTCAACGCGAAAGTAGGTACACAAGGTGGTTCTGAGTCTGTTTTGGGACAGCATGGGTATGGGAACCGAAACCGTAGGGGCCAAATGCTGGTTAACTTTCTCGAGAGGAAGGGCTTATTCTTGATGAACTCATTCTTCAAGAAGCGGCCTCACAGGAAGTGGACCTGGAGGAGCCCCGATAATGTGACTAGGAATGAGATAGACTTTATCATAACGGACAGGCGCTATATATTTAGAGATGTTTCTGTGGTTAGCAGGTTTAATACAGGGAGCGATCACCGACTGATCCGAGGCACTCTAAATATCAATTACAAGCTAGAAAGATGTCGTATGGTGAAGTCTACGCTCAGACCTACTGTTTTCCAGACCCGGGCTGGCTCGGAACGGTTCCAGATGGAACTTCAGAATAGGTTTGAAGCTTTGGGACCTACTGTCGATGTTGATGAGGATTACGAAACTGTGGCTAATATCATCCGGGAAGAAGGCTACAGGTTCTGTGGGACAAGGAGTGTGCTTAAGAAGTCTAAACTCTCGGATAAGACTCTGAATCTCATGAGAGAGAGGCGAGAAAATGTGCAAGCTACTCAGGCGGAACACCTAGCCCTCAATAGAAAGGTCAAAAGATCAATAAGACGAGACCTCCGGAGCTTCAATACTCAGAACATACTACAAGCTATAGAGCAAAACCGGGGGTCCAAGGTATTTACCCAAAGTCTTGGTAGATGCCAAATGACCAAACTTAGAACCTTGAGTGGTAGAACCGTTTGCGCCAAACCAGAGATTCTCGCTGAGATAGAAGACTTCTACGGCAAGCTGTATGACACCCAAGTTCCACAGCCTGAGGCCTGTGACCAAGATCCCAGAGCCAAGTTAACTCGCCAGTACACCGATGACCTTCCGGAAATTAGTGTGGACGAGATTGTGTTGGCCCTGAAACAGCAGAAAAATGGGAAAGCCCCGGGAGAAGATGGAGTTACCTCTGAGCTCTTGAAGGCAGGGGGTATGCCCCTACTTAGAGAGCTACGGAGGCTTTTTGACTCTGTTATTCAGAACGGGAGAACTCCAAAGGCGTGGAATAGGAGCATAGTTGTTTTGTTCTTTAAGAAAGGTGACAAAACACTCCTTAAAAATTACCGTCCCATCTTGCTCTCAAGCCACATCTATAAGCTGTTTTCCAGGGTCATCACAAACCGTTTATCACGAAGGCTCGACGACTTCCAGCCACCGGAGCAAGCTGGGTTTCGGAGTGGTTACGGCACCATAGACCACATACACACATTAAGGCAGATTGTACAGAAGTCTTATGAGTACAATCAGCCTCTGTGCCTCGGCTTTGTGGACTATGAGAAGGCCTTTGACTCCATCGAGACCTGGGCTGTGCTGGACTCTTTGCAGCGATCCCAAGTTGATTGGCGATACATCGAAGTGTTGAAATGCCTATACGGCTCAGCATATATGTCAGTCCAAGTACAGGGTGCGTCTACAAGACCTATCCAATTGCATCGTGGTGTGAGACAGGGGGATGTTTTATCCCCGAAACTGTTCTCTAATGCTTTGGAAGATGTCTTCAAAACGCTTGACTGGAAAGGGCATGGCATCAACATAAACGGAGAGAACATTTCACACCTCCGATTCGCCGATGATATCGTCATCATCGCAAGTTCGTTGCAGGAGCTTCAACAGATGCTTGATAGCCTCCACGCTGCCTCCCGACGTGTCGGTCTCCGGATGAACCTAGACAAGACCAAAGTCATGTTAAATGACCTGGTCGCTCCGGAGCCGATCAATGTCGATGGGTCTATTCTCGAAGTTGTTCAGGAATATACATACCTTGGGCAAATTTTCCAATTGGGTAAAAACAGCTTCGAGAAGGAGATCGATAGGAGAATACAGCTAGGCTGGGCAGCATTCGGTAAACTTCGTCGAGTCTTTTCGTCGCCCATACCGCAGTGCCTGAAGACTAAGGTCTTCGACCAGTGCGTCCTACCAGTAATGACCTACGGTGCCGAAACGTGGACACTGACAGCGAGACTGGTACACCGACTGCAGGTCGCTCAGCGTGCTATGGAAAGAGCTATGCTCGGAATTTCTTTGAGGGATAAAGTCCGGAACGAAGTGATTCGCCAAATAACTAAAGTGACCGACATAGCTCTTAGGGCTAGCACGCTGAAGTGGCAGTGGGCTGGTCACGTGTGTCGGAGGACCGATGGACGTTGGAGTCGAAAGGTCCTCGAGTGGAGACCGCGTCTTGGTAAAAGGAGCGTAGGGCGCCCCCCAGCAAGGTGGAGCGATGATATCCGGAGGGTGGCTGGCATCGATTGGATTCGGAAAGCCGAGGAAAGAGCACGTTGGCGCTACTTAAAAGAGCGGAGCAACAGTGGATGCGTAGTGGCTGATGATGATGATGATGATGATTTAAATGCCATTTGGTAAATTATTTAATGTAGATTATTTTCGCCGTAGATTTTTTTTCTAGCTGTAATAGTTTTTGAAAAAATTACAAAAAACTGCGGGCGGTAAGACGTTTGAAGGCGCAGGGGGGAAGCCCGCGGCCTAGGAGGGGGGAATTTTTAAGAGGTACTTCTCAGGCCCCAAGGAACACTTTTTTTAGTTTAGGGTTCCCATACATAGCTTGCACAAGTAGCCTGAGCTACTAGTGGTCAGGGGTAAACTGAAGGTGAAATTAAAAAAAGACTCACGATTCTCTAATCTATAGCCCCGCTTAAACCCCTATTACACCGCACTATCCACAGGGACCCTTCCCCTGAGTCAGTGTAGTGTAATAAGCCTCAGGGTGGAAGGGTCCCTGATCAGGGAGATCGGGTGGTCCCGATCTGCCTAGCTGCCTTTGCGCCCTGCAGTCAGGGTAATGTAATAACATTCAGGGCGGTAAAGAGCTAAGTCGTCGCACGACCAGCGTACTGTAGTTGCGTTTCTCCGGCTTGCGCGAGCATTTTGACAATTATTCGTTTCCAAAAGAAAAATTATCAAAATCTTTCGCTTATTTTATGTAGGACTAACTTATGCCCGCGACTTCGTGCGCTTGGAATGAATTGTTTTGGTTCCCGCGGGAACTCTTTAGTTTTCAGGGATAAAAGTGATGAAATGTATATTTTATGTACGACTAGCTGATGCCCGCGACTTCATCCGCGTGGATTGACGTGTGTTATTCCAGACTATAATCTGATGTTTGACAGTTACGAAACCCATGAACATTTTGTATGGGAAAATCAAGGCAAAATGTATTTTCTTTTATTTTATTTTTTCGTCAATTGTCAAAGGTTTTAATAGTTATTCTGCTATTCGGGACGGAAACAAATACAACAAATCAAAAACTATGAAAATCGGTCCAGCCGTTCGATATCATGGGTGCCTAGTGAACGATAATTAACATAAAGATACACGTACAACTCTATTGACGTTCTCGTTCAGACTGACTTATGGCCCGATAGTCAGTGCAGTGTAATAGGGACGCCAAAACTAGCGGCCATGCCCACCCTTTCCACAGGGCCCTGTGAAAAGTGCAGTGTAATTGGGATTTTATTCCCACTTCAACCACAGGATACATAATTGCTTCAACTTCGCAACTCGTCGAGCTAATGTCTTTGTTTATGTATATGGAGAGGATATGTAATATGATATTTAAATTGAAGCTTCCGGAGTCAATAAATGGCGTGTGGGCGGAGCTTAAGCTGGAGATGAGGGCTGATTATCGATACTTATATACTCGATATAAAATTATCACAAATATTATCCATCTATACTAATATTATAAATGCGAAAGTGTGTCTGTCTGTCTGTCTGTCTGCTACGCTTTCACGGCCCATCTGTTCAACCGATTTTGATGAAATTTGGTACAGGGATAGGTTGTATCCCGGGAAAGGACAATGGCTACTTTTTATCCCGGAAAATTCAAGAGTTCCCATGGGAATCGAAAAAACTTCGTCCACGCGGATTAAGTCGCGGGAATCATCTAGTACTTAATAAATAATTAAACATAATATTTTGAACACTAGTATTCGTATTTTATAATGAACTAGCTGATGCCCGCGACTGCGTCCGCGTGGATTGAGGTTATTTGGTTCCCACGAGAACTCTTTTAATTTTTCGGGATAAAAAGTAACCTATACGTTATTCCAGACTATAATCTATCTCTGTGCCAAATTTTATCCAGATCCATTCAGTAGTTTTTGCGTGAAGATGTAACAAACATGAAACATCCATACATCCATGCCTACAAACTTTCGCGTTTATAATATTAGTAAGATATTATTAGGAGTAGTTCATGTGAACAATACTGTTTCATAGTATCAGTTGGAAAAAATGTTACTGAATGTGATAATATTAGATGAATAATAAAAGTAGACTGATTTGAAAAGTGATTTATTTCTAAGGTTTTCTTTTCTTTCTTTATTTAGGGTGTAATTGATGTCGTTCTCCGTGAAATGACTACATATTCTGCTTGCATCTGTAGGCTTAAAAGCAGGGCTATCTATATCATTTAGCCATCTTTGCCTTAATTTGTCATTTTTTAGGAATCTGAAACAATTGTAAAACATAAGTTAAAATGATACATAATAACATAATACAGTCTAAAATGAGTTTGGCAATATTATAAGTAAAAGCTGTCTGTTCAATTTCATCTCTCTACCCCTCAGAGTGAGAAACAGTAAGGGTGATATGAAATTTTAATTTTATCTATATTCAATTTATTTGTAAGCAATACAATCCCCACACTATATATTATAGGTACACTCAAACAAAAACTAGTGAAATAATCAAAATTTTTGCGGACAGCGCAAAAATTGACGTGTTTTGAATTCAGTAATAAAGAAACTAAGCTATACTTAATTAAATTAAATTAAAATTTACGTCTTTGTTACTCACCTATGAAATGAAATTCCTGGGCGTTTAACATAATTATTATTAAGACATCCCACAACTGAGCACTTCACCATAGTTGTACATAAAACTACAGCAAAAACACATGAAAATATTTACAAAACTGGTAATTAGTCACGACCGAAACACCGGAAACACAACAGTCGCCATTTATTGGTAACAAAAAATTGGCTTCAATAGCTAAATTGGATGACGTCATATGACAATTGCGCGACGCGTCTGTCTCGTTCTAATATCGTACCTTTCATTAAGTAAGAAAAGTCAAAACATAGTTTTAAGCCGGGTCCGCTGCGCCTTGTTATCGTGTTTTGCTAACACAAACGTGTTATTATAACCAAGGTCATGCTATTTGGGGGCGTGGCCTAACTGTTTTGAATGTGTTTTTGTTTGCCGCCTCGGATGGAAAACATCCCCGCGTTCGCCTGCGGGGGGGCCGGGGGGAACTTTAATTCATTTCGTATCTGTGCTCGCCAGAGGCACAACTCGTCAAATCTCTTTGTTTTTCGGTTTAGATAAGCGGTATGATCTTACTCTATGATCCTCGCTACGTCAAAGTTTTTAGCTATATAGACAAAGTACTCTGTGGTTTTTAGGATGGTGTTTTTATGATTGTACGTACTTGATCAATAAATTAAAAAAAAAATATGTTACTAACAAAAATAATCTAAACCTACTCGAAAATCGCAGTGGACGGCCTGTTATAAAATTATGTTTCACTAACGTGTTAGCAAAACAATATTTTGTTCGTAACAAGGCGTAGCGGACCCGGCTTTACATGTTTTAATAACAAAAAGCATCGTATAACTATAATTGAGTACAATGCAACATATCCTCTCCATATACATAATCATCAAAGGCTAATGTAGTGGATGACTTCGAAAATACAAGCACAAAAAAATTATATAGAAGCACTTACTAAAATATCTGTATTCTCAAAATAATTCCTCCAATACGGCCTGATTTTCCTCTGGCCGCCGATATCCCATACGTTCAACTTGAAACCGTTGGACAGAACTGATTTTATATTGAATCCAGCTGTAGGCGTGACATGCGTGACGTCTTCTGAGGCCAACTGTTTCAGAAGGGTTGTTTTACCAGCGTTGTCCAACCCGAGTAGAAGAAGACGCAGTTCTTTATCAGGGTTGGAACGCAGCTTCTTTAAGATGTTGAGTAGACCCTGCAACATTTAGGGCGGCTTCAGACCAGCGTATATTTTTGCGCGTATTAAGCTCGTATCAGCTTACGCGCTCACACGCGCGCCACATTTTGCGCTTCAAAATGTACTAGTACTACCGTAGGGACTAATGGAACAGGCCCCTTATTGTGAACAGTGAATTTAGTTTTTGTAATGATTTTTTCGGACCTTTATTTAAAATATAACAATTACTTACCATCATTGAACTTTTGAGATTTTATTTCAATATATTTTTATGAGCACAGAAGCCTTCTGATCGAAATATAAATATGTAGTAAGTAATTTCAAATAAATATTGTATGCTCAAAACAAAGTTACCATGGTTACCATGACGCACACCAGAGATAGACAGGCAACTCCATAGACACAATTTGACGCACACTAAAATATCAACACATATTACCTCTATGGTCATGTTACTTGTCCTAGAACCATGTTTTGACATTGATTGACATTGATGCAGACTGCAGTCCTCTCGATTATGGGGGTAGAGTAAGGAGTATCCTAAGGGACAAATCCTAAGGGACAAATGTTGAAAAAGTGTCCAGTGGTTGCTATAAATAACAATTCAAAAACCTTCCACAGCGGCAATGGTGTAGGCAAAGGGTGTGGCATGAATTTAAAAAAAAATGTGGAAATTTTCTTATTCTTCAATATGCAGGAGAATCATTATCCAAATGTCGTAGGTATGTCCTCATATACAGTGGTAATCCGGGTCAAAATTCGATGCAAAGCAGAAAAAATTAAATGAATTCACGCAACCGTATCGCAAAACTAAATAGTGAGTGACTGGCCTTAGTTTTCTTCGTAAGAACTTTTTCAGGCTTCAGGCCATAGAGCATTAGACTATGGTACTTACTTTGTTCAAAGGAAAGGCGCGGGACATATAGAAGTGGCGCCGGCGGCGCGGCGAGTGGCGAGGGCTCGCTAGATCATTCCGCGTGGATCGCCCTTAGAATATTAGTATGTATTTATAGATGCGAAAGGATGTCTGTATGTCTGTCTGCCTGCTACGATTTCAAGGCCCATCTATTCAAACAATTTTGATGAAATTTGGTACAGCGGTAAGTTACGTCCCGGAGAAGGACATAAGCATTTATCCCGGAAAATTGCTATTAATTGTATGTATTATTCCAGATTATAATTCCATCACAACCTGGAATGGGTGTACAGTACAGCTCAGGTTTGTGCCCAGAATTATACCTACAAACTAAAAAAAGCTAGTCGTAAAGTTCTGTGTTTTTCCACTAACTGGCAAAATCGATATTAAATTCCGTATCGTCTCGTGCATTTTCAATCCGGCCCTGTGCGTTTCGAGCGGCGTGCCACTGGCGAACGCATAGATAATACACTATAGTCAACACGTCAGTTCGCCGACCACCCCCCGTTCACGACCGTTTTTCCGAAAACAACCAAAAACAGTTGTAATATTAACGCAACGATCACTCTTTTTTCTTGAAAATCATGCTCTATCTATCCCTTACTCTCAGGTCAAATTTGGCCAACCTAATATATTTCAGTATAACTCTGTGAGCCGATGAATCTGAGCCGGAGCACACACATTGATTTTGGAGCAAAATGCTAGGAAAAAAAATAGTGAGGAGCAATGAGGAGGCCAAACTTAAACCGTGGGTAAAACATGTTTTATTAAAGTTATTGCATACATTTTGTGCTTAAGGTGTCAGAATATTATTAAATTATAATTTAGAATCCATATTATGTCCATAAAATGCTTATTTATTTAAATAAATGGTGGTCGCTAATGGGCCGACTAAAATTGAGCTTCCTTCCTTTTACGACCACATGTTCGTAAACTAGCGGTTTGTAACGAATCATTTTTGAGCTTTTCTAACTTGCCGCTTAATATTAGCGCAAATTTTATTGTTTCTTGACATCCTATTATGTATGGTTTATTTAAACGTCAGTTTGCGACCGGCAAAATAAAGAGAAAACCGAAAAATCTAAACGTATTTTGATGATGTAAAACAACGTGGTCGGCAACGGATCATTTCTCGACCATCGATGTAATTACATACAAAAGTAATAAAAAATACAATATTCTTGTGGTCGTATACGGACTAGATAACGACCATGTGGTTATTTGCATTAGTTTGACTACATAGTAGTGGTCGTATACTGATTAGCTAGCAACCATGAAGACGGTTGTAAATTTTTGTCTATATTTTGGCGGTTGAGTATTGGACTACTACTTTATTTTATTTTACTTTTTACTTTTTAAAATAATCTGGTAGGGTGATATGAGCACCAATTATTTTTTATATGATTCCAGAAAACTGGACTGAGTAGCAGGAGTTTGTGGACCAACTACTTCAGGCTTCTAACTAAACTCAGCTAAAAATTATCGAATATCTGTACAGTACTATGTTAGACTTAGAGCTTTCGTCCTCGATTTGTAACTGCAATTTTCAAGAAGCCTTGGTGTACTCAGTTTATTCTAGATTAGGATTTGTTTGGATACAAAATGTGTCAATAATCTTTGACACATTTTGTATTTAATCCAAAGTGTCTCGTTTAAGAGATATAATCCACACTTTCAGAATCCATTTCTGATTACCGTATATCTTCAGATTATGCTTCAGCGATCAAACTCATATCAGTTGATCGAAGCAAGTGTCTTGCATTTGCCGGTATGTTTGTTATAACAATAATTTTCCTCTTGGATTTCTAAAATTCGCTTAAAGAGGCTTAGTGCCTGTCTATAAACTGAAAAACTGGCTTTGTTATGATATAATTTTTGGTTAAATAACCATTGAAATTATCGTTAATGGATTCATAAAATACGTTACTCTTCATCCAATCGCATTTTGTAAGTCAAGATAGATAAATTAACTCTTTATTGCACACACTTAAAATCAATAACAATAAACAAAAGGTTAAAAGATAAGATCAAGGGTGAGAATTGCAAAGGCGGTCTTATTGCTAAAGCAATCTCTTCCAGACAACCTTTGGGGAGAGGAGATTATCAAACAATTGTGGGATAGTGCAACAATTAAACATTAAAATATATATAGTAATAATAGTAGCATAAATATTCCTCTATTTGGTCTATTCGGGCCAAATAGAGGAATATTAATAGATAGGACAAAAGTGAATTAATTGCAACCTAAATGTTTATACAAGCGACTTCTGAAGATAGAGAGACTGTCGTATATCCGCTGGAAGGCTGTTCCACAATAATACGGATTTACGGGTGAAAGATTTACCATAATATCCTGTGCGACTGGCAGGAATGTGCAAGCGATTATCCGTACATGACTTTAGGTGTTGTAGTTCGTTGTTAGAGCCAAGGACGGAGAAACACTGTTTGAGGTAAGATGGTAAGAAGGAGTATGAGGATTGTATAGAATAGAGTAGAGGAGTGTCAGCATGTGCAGATTGCGACGAAGTCTGATTGGGAGCCACTTCAACCTTACGCAACCCGTAGATAAATCTTATGCATAGGTTTTGAAGATGCTCGAGCTTATTCAGCTGTTCTTCGGTTAGATCGGGGTAGGACGAGCCAGCATAGTCTAGAAGTGGCAAAAGAAGAGAGTTAGCTAAAAAAATTTGGTTTTAACTGGAAGAAAGTTTTTCAGCGTTGCAGGCCACCAATTGACGCAAACAACTTCCGGCTAACCTCAGCGATTTGCGGGACCCAGGATAAAGAACTGTCGATATAAATGCCAAGTTTTTTGACCAAAGAGCTAATGTCCAGGGTAGTTGGGCCGAGGCGGATGGGAGGTAAATTGCTTCATATGATCTTGTCAAGCTGCTTGGAGCCACCTAATAGAGCTACTTAAGATTTTTCTGGGTTAACAGACAGTCCGTAGGATTCGCTCCAATTAGATTAGATTGGATTCTTAGGAGTTCAGGTACATATAATTAAGACAATTTATCATCCATTGCTTCAGGGGTTCTTACCTCTAGTAATATTCCCTTAGGTCAGACTCCCTAAAGCCATCGTTGATAATATGCCAGAATCATGGGTACTTGAACGTTTAGAAATTCGATGGATGAAGAGCGAAGTCTTTTATGAATATGTAAGCAATGCTTTCAATGATTGGGTAGTCAAAAATGTTATAAAAAAGCCCGTAAACCTATTCATAGATGGGTACAAGTCTCACATGACTTACTCTCTGATACTCTAAGTGAGTTAGGTTAGGAATGGTTAACTAGCTATACAACCCAATATCATTCAGCTGGCTGACGTCAGGCAACTAAAGCAAAAGCTGGAAAGCACAGTTAAGAACTGGCAGTCTCGTACCGAACAGACAGAACAAAACAGTTTCAAAATATATTTTTTGTAGAAATTCTAGTTCAAATAAAAACACAGTGCGGGCCAGAGATTTTGATGCAGCTTCGAAGTTTAATATCTCCTTGTTACAACCTAAATATTGACATTGACAGCATTGCCCACAAGCCCCTGCTTAATCACATTCCAGCTCGAAATTTGATATTTTGACAATTTAACTAATGAGGACCGATGGTACAATTAATATCTTACACACCAAATGAGATGTCTTTTGATGAGTGCCAAATGACAAAAGCGAAACTTAGACTAAGCTACTAAGTGCAATTTCCACAAGCATGAAGAAATAATATTTTTAGAAAAGGGGTAAAGAAAATTTAGAATTGGAAGAACACGAAAGCAGTAATTAAAAGCAAAGGAAAAACAGGAAAGCAAAAGAAAAAGAGAAGAGATGTAGAAAAAGAAGACTAATCAAAAAAGAAAAAGAGAAGAAATGTATTAAAAGAAGACTAATCAAGAAAAAAATTTAAGCATGCAAGTTATGTCCATAATATTCTATGTTCGTTAGAAAATATATCACTTTTTTGCTATTTTTTATAATGAATATTGACTAATAAATCATAGAAAAAATAAATAAACGTGTTTTTAGTACAATTAATTATTATTTTTATTTTCGACCTTATCTTAATATATCAAGAGATCGTTTTTCAGTGGCTGTTGAATGGTCGTAAACTGACTACAGTGTGGTCGTAAAATAACGAAAGCTGGTCGTAAACTGAAAAAAACGCACTTTTTGACAAATCGGCATATTGCATAAAATAGGGAAATAGAAATATTTAAATCATACGGTAATTATGTTCCTTCATGTTTCCTTCATGCATATAAATTGTTATTTCGTCAAAAAAGGTAAATTTCAAACAGCTGTGTAACTTAAAAGACGGCAAGTCGACTAACTGGTCGTCAACTGACGTGTTGACCCTACTAGAGAGGCGAACGGACGCGCCGAGTGGTGAGGAAGCGTCGCCCCGCCACAACCGCGCCGCGCCTCTTGTGTATACGCGGCGCCTCGCCGCTTGCATACATTTTGTATGAAATGCTGGAAAGTTCCTCATCGTAGATGAAGTGAAGTATGCCGAGTTAAAAAATATAATATTTAGCAAGAAAAGATTACAATTATTTTGCCGCCAACAGAAAAAATTCTGTATGGTCAAGCATGCAGTTACAAACGAAGCACCGTTTACCTTCCCAACCAAGCAAGAAAGCTAAGTTCCCAAGCAAGCAATGCCACCACCACTCACATGCACCACCACACAAGACTTTTATACTATTCTCGACGCACGTTTCGCCTCGACACCGGAGTATCCCCGACATAGGAGATGTCGACTTTACAATGCAAGATTGTCTAGTGACCAGTATATATAATGTACTCTGTGCTAGTAACGTTCGTGTCAAATGTGCAGTGTTATGTACCGTTTTTGAATCCCAACTACTATTGCCCCGCCCATTACCCCCCCCGGACTCCTACCCCCTTCAAATAAACGAAGCAGTGGTGAATTTGAAACATTAACTTGTTCATTAGGTAATTTAAACTGATTATTATTTTTATGTTTTATTATTTCTAATTGTTCTAACATGCTCAGTCGAATACCTTTATCGCAAGTAAGATTCTATATGAATGGTTGGAAGATAATTTGTGCCCACTATCTTTAAGATGTTTAGCAAAATTTGACTTTTGGGGTTGGTTGTTCCTAACCGCGGCTACATGTTCTTTTTAGCGTGTATCAAATTTACGACCAGTTTAACCAATATACGAGTATGTGGCGTTGCATTCACATTTAATAATAAACAAAAATTCATATTATTGTCGACTAAAGTATATAGTTAATTATTGAAAATTTCAACAACTTAGGTTGTACAAAATAATGATGAATGTTTTCTTTCCTTGTTTATTTCTCAAACCTACTCTATTTGTATGGGGCGTAGGCCAAGTCTTGTACAAGCAGAGAAATGAAGGAAAATAAAATACTAGACCAGTTTTTATTGGTCAAATCTACGAATTCGTCGTAATTTCAGTGGTAATATTATTTATCTACTCCCATGCTATAAATCCTCTATAACAGGTTCTGAAACAGTTAGCTAATTGCCAACATTAAAACACCCAATGTCATAATAACCATTACATCATCCAAACGGGTGATGTAATGTTGTACTGAATTTCATTACAACACTCCTTTGTTTTTTTTTTTCGATCCCCTCTGCGCAAAGGGTACTCAACAGACAGCTACATCTGCTCGATGCGTGGTATCTGTATGAATTACAAAAAAAGAACATCTATACGAATTTCAAAAAAAGAACATTGTCATACACGCGCGTTTTACTACCAGAACGCCGCGCGCTGTAAAAAAAAAAGTAGGATATTAGAATTTTCCCCGCCATTTTTCTTCGTTTTTTTTATTGTTTTGATAACAAAAAAATGAGCGATTCAAGTTTTGATAGCACACCGCCAGATATTTTAAACGCTGCAATAACCATAATAAATCCACGTGTCGAATGTAATTTCGAATAGGCATGATGACAGTAACCAAGAATCAATGAAATTGTGAATTTATTTAATGAAATAGGATTCATGGATTATAAAAAACGTATTTATTTTTCTATTTCGAGTGAGATTGCTATTTATTTTAATAATATAAAACTATAAAATACAGCAATCCGCCATATTGGATAAAACACCAAGAAACGAATGACGTCACAATTGTTTGTTTTCGAGCTTTGACAATCACACTATGTTTACTGCACACTGCACGGAGTACTTTGGTAAAAACAATAGTGACGTCACAAACGACGCCATGACACCGCCGAACGTTTTGGCGTGAATTTTAAAATTTAAATTTCAAATGCCAATTTTATCTACCAAACCTTATTTTTCTGCTGAAATAAGATATTTTTTCGAAATAGTAGATACTTCCGAACATAATCTGAACATTTTTCAAAATCAGTCATCATGCCTATTCCATAGAAAATAAAAATAGTGAAGTGGTAAATATAAATATTCCGCCGAGTAAGTACCTACATCTGGAGCGGGACCTTCCAACACTATAGAACATCAAGTGAATTTTAATAATTGCACTATACAAAATGTTAATTACTACTACAATAAATAATTCTTTTATTAATACTTAGTTTATTTGTTTAAACTCAGTAATGGATGATATTAGGTTACTAGGACTGGATGTTTTAATGTTAGCAGTAATCTAACTATTTCAGAATCTGTTATAGACATCGATATATATGTAAGTACTAGATGGGCCCTTTCATAGAAAAATGGCGGGCGACCAACTATGAGAGTGCGCTCCTATAACCTGTCATAAGCCTGTCTTTGTCCCCGTCGTAGCGCGATCACGGTCGCTCATCGTGTAGATAATTTGTTTTTAAGTTAACATCTAAAGTCTTATTAGTTTGGCACTGTATTATTTTTATTTTAAGGTAAGTGTTTCAATTCACAATTATACATTTCCAAGAAAACGTTATTTAGTCTTCCTATTTAATATTTTTATCCATTTCGCAATCATTTAATTTCCGCGGCAAACTGTATGATATTTTTTTTTTACTAACTGGCCTTACGGCTTTGGGTTCCAGCCCTAGAATAGTCCAGTCCAGTACGATAAAAAAAATGCAACCAAGATTAGTTAATGCATAGATGGGCAGAACGGACAGTAGGCATTAATACCTTCCGAGACGCAATATTATGCTATTGTAATAATATGATAAAATTAGTTATTGACGTGAGTTTAATGTTTAACCAACTTCAATAAATAAAGGGTTTTTATTTATTAAATTTGATAATTTTTATTTTGTACTAGCGAATGCCCGCGACTTCGTCTGCGTAGTTTGAGGATTTTTGATTCCCGCGGGAACTCCTTAATTTTCTGGGATAAAAAGTAGCCTATGTGCTATTCCAGACTATAATCTATCTCTGTGCCAAATTTCAGCCCGATCCGTTCAGCCGTTGGGGCGTGATTGAGTAACAAACATCCATACATCCATCCATCCAAACTTTCGCATTTATAATATTTATATTATATATTATATATTATTATTTTTGATTTGATTGATTGATATTTGATGAAAAATAAATAGTTAATTCAAAATTCAGAAGTTTATTATTTCGTTGAACAAAAGTTGTTCAGTACCTATTATGTACAGCTACCTACTTACAAGTGTTTATTACTTAATCGTATTTTTCAATGCACACTGTGTAAGTGATTTATCTCAAAATAACTTTTAATATTTCTTTTGATGGCAAGTAGCATACTTAGAAATGTATAAAATAAAATAATTTCAAATGAAGTATTTTTCTGTGACTTGATCCATTAGTACTCTTTCACCTCTCCCATTCCAACCCCTTTTTATTATAATAGTACTAATAATTATTTTTGAATTCTTTCATTTGCAATAAGGTTTGGCGAGGATTATTTTAAACTGTTTTAGCTGTTATTATTTTAAAGGAGGTCGGCGAGCTCCCATATAGTGTTTGACCCAAACTTGAGGTTCACGTTCACGCATCAAACTTCTCATAATTTTTATACTAAACCAGACTAACAAAAAAGTTTATGAAAGTCAATCAAATAAAGTTGGGAGAAAAAAGATATTCGTAGTAATAGTTAAAAGTGAGGTTAGATTTCTATTTCATGTTTTTTAAGCCGGATGACTATTTAATAGCTTTGAAAAATCTATCAGGTACTGCAGATTAACATTATCTGACTATGTACCAAAATATAGTAATACGCTTTCCTACCTATATAAAAACAAGTTACCTACATTAAACCTATGGTAGGTATGTTATTCATAACGCGGCCAGTAAGTATATTATAACATACAATATGATGGTTGTATACTATTCTTACTGTTTGAAAAAGGGGGTTTCCCTAACGCGCTTATGCATCGCTACTTTTGGGCGTAAAGTCGCATTTACAACGCGCGACAGAAGCAATTCAGTAGCGATACAATCGCGTCGCGAAGTATTTGCTAACGCGTGAGCATTTCAGGCGACATCGGGTAAAAGAAGAGCGAGGGGTGCCGAAGGACTAGATCGATAATGCATCGCGTTTGAATTAAATTAACGTTTTTGATTAATTAATTAATTACCATCGCATACTGTATACGCTGACGCCCTGTCTATATCTCTTTCTCTGTCTACGTACCGCCATTGCATCGACCGTATGACACAAACGATGACAAAGTTATTTATAATTATTTTCATTGTGATGATTAAACTATTAATAGCATATGTACCTACATTATAAAGTTAGACTGATATTATTTTGTACTAGCTGATGCCCGCGACTTCGTCCGCGTGGTTTAAGTTTTTTGTTATTCCCGCGGGAACTCCTTAATTTTCCGGGATAAAAAGTAGCCTATGTCACTCTCCAGGTCCTCAACTATACCCATGCCAAAAATCACGTCAATCCGTTGCTCTGTTGCGGCGTGATTGAAGGACAAACCAACAAACCAACAAACCAACAAACAAAGTGACCTAACTAGTTTTGTTGTTAAATATGAGTACTTACTAAAATAACTAATAAAATCTTTTTATTTCAATCCTACCTACGAAGTTTAGCAATGATGATAATAATTGTCCTAACAGAGAGTTGGATTGAAGTACAAATATGTAAAAAAGTAAGAAATAAAATACCTACATTTAGTTTCTATAAGCTAACTCGAGTTGTGTAAATCGAATTCAATTCCGAGTTACCTGAATTTCAACTCGTGTTAACGTGTTTTTTCCGAGTTGGCACATCTACGGTCCAAGAATGACATTTGATTGAGTTGACAGTAATTGACATATTTTGACACGTTAGTATAAACTTTTATACTCTGGTATCTATACTCCAAATTGCCATTAGAATGTTTTTTTTATTGTTTCGTAATTATTTTTATTTGTGATCCCCATCTTCTAAAAATTTGGTGTTTACACAGAAAAATACTTTGAAATATATTAAAAAATATTTAATGATTTCTGAATCTGAATGGTTCTTAAATTAGCTGGGTCATACTTCGCCGATCTCCTTTCAAGTTTTTTGCATTAGTAGTCACCGAATTATGCTAAGTGTGACGGACAGTCATGTCGCACCACAAGGGTTGTTTTCTTATCATTTTGGTACGCAACCCTAAAAATGACTTTATTTCTGTCAATTTTTCGACAAAACTTCAGTATCAACAAGTAACAAATAATTAAATTTAAAAAACCCACGACGAACTGCAGCGCCCCGTTGTGTGGACTTTGACCTTTAAATATATCTAAGAACCTTCTCACAAGCTATATATATCTAATGCAAAAAAACGCATAATAATCGGTTCAATGGTTTTCCAGGAAACTGGTAACAAAAAAGTGGTAAAAATAACAACGTCATACTAACATTTATCGTTTACCTCAGAGAGTACACTCATGTAGGTATTATTTTCGACAAGCGCATCTGTACTAATCTATGACCGAGACATACGTTTTCAAGATGGCGCATATGTTGCAAGCAAGTTCCCGCTTTTCAGACTAGATGGCGTTGTTAAACATAAGTCCACATTCTTTGTTCGACAGGGCCCGTCTATGTAAATTGAGGTCGTTGGTTATAGAGGATCCATATCATGAGTGTAGATAAAGTCTTGTATGCAACTGTTGATAATTAGGTATTAAAACACTCATACGATACTATTATCATTCGTGTTTTAATACCCCTTATTACACAACTGTTGCATAAATAACTATTAATCTTTCGAAGTTATGGAACACTAAACATGAGCGGGTAAAAATGGTGGATTCAGAAAACACGTTATTTTGACAGTGACTGTCAGAAATGACATTTGATACATTTCGCGCCTACTGCCTTCTCTATGGCTGAAGGTTGCCATCTTGGAAACGTAGCGAAAACTTGAAATACATTTTTATTTTTTTTGCTCGTTATTTACTTTACTGTTCTAAATTATTATATTTTAATACAATCTATGTATTTTCCTCTATTCATAGAGTGTACAAAAGTAGGCCTAAAATGAACCTTTTCCTTTACCCTGATGCTAATGTGGCGCCCCCAATTAATGCATTTCGACGGACACTTTTTATATACAGAGATGTTACTCCTTATCTCTACCCTCCATGCTCTCGATGAGGTTTTGGGTTTTACCTTTGATTATGTATATGGAGAGGATATGTTGCATTGTACTCAATTATAGTTATGCGATGTATTTTGATAATAAAACATGTAAAACTATGTTTTGACTTTTCTTACTTAATGAAAGCTACGATATTAGAACGAGACAGTTGTATTATGTTATTGCGTGAACGCGTCGCGCAATTATCATATGACGTCATCCAATTTAGCTATTGAAGCCATTTTTTTGTCACCAATAAATGACGACTGTTGTGTTTCCGATGTTTCGGTCGTGACGAATTACCAGTTTTGTAAATATTTTCATGTGTTTTTGCTGTAGTTTTATGTAAACAACTTTGGTGAAGTGCTCAGTTGTGGGATGTCTTAATAATAATTATGTTAAACGCCCAGGAATTTCATTTCATAGGTGAGTAACAAAGTCGTCTAGTTTTTCTTTTTGTAGCGAGTATCTTAAGTTATTTCGACTAATTATAGCTTAGTTTCTTCATTACTGAATCCAAACCACGTCAATTTTTGCGCTGTCCGCAAAAATTTTGATTATTTCACTAGATTTTGTTTGAGTGTACCTATAATATATAGTATGGGGATTGTATTGTTTACAAATAAATTATGTATCGATAAAATTAAAATTTCATATCACCCTTACTGTTTCTCACTCTGAGGGGTAGAGAGATGAAATTGAACAGACAGCTTCTACTTATAATATTGCCAAACTCATTTTAGACTGTATTATGTTATTATGTTATCATTTTAACTTATGTTTTACAATTGTTTCAGATTCCTAAAAAATGACAAATAAGGCAAAGATGGCTAAATGCTATAAATAGTCCTGCTTTCAAGCCTACAGATGCAAACAGAATATGTATTCATCATTTCAACAGCATCAATTACACCCTAAATATAGAAAGAAAAGAAAAACTTAGAAATAAATCACTTTTCAAATCAGTCTACTTTTATTATTCATATATTATCACATTCAGTAACATTTTTTCCAACTAATATTATGAAGCAGTATTTTTCACATGAACTACTCGTAATAATATCTTACTAATATTATAAACACGAAAGTTTGTAAGTATGGATGTATGGATGTTTGTTACTCTTTCACGTAAAAACTACTGAATGGATCTGGATAAAATTTGGCACAGAGATAAATTATATTCTGGAATAACGTATAGACTACTTTTTATCCCGAAAGTTTTCGTAAGAACCAAATAACCTCAATCCACGCGGACGAAGTCACGGGCATCAGCTAGTTCATTATAAAATACGAATACTAGTGTTTTTCAAAATATTATAAAATACTAGAGGTCGCCCGCGACTTCGTCCGCGTACAATTGTTGATTTCCTATGAGATTATGAAATTTTCCCGCTGCAAACAGCCTATCTATAGAGGCCTATATCTATAGAGGCTTTATATAGCTTATGCAGGTTTTATTATTTAAAACTAATTACTTAAATGCTGATTTTCATGTCTATACTTCAAAATCATTAAAATTGTATGTAACCTTTCACCCCCATTTCACCCCTTTTGGGGTGGATTTTCGTAAAATTACTTTTACAGGTTATTATTATTTAAAGCTATTAAACTAAATCCCGATTTTCAAGTCTCTAACTTCAGAAACATAGGACTTTCATACACACTTACAACCCCCATTTCACCCTCTGTGGGGTAGATTTTCCTAAAATTGCTTATACAGTTTATTATAACTTATAATAACCTATATCCCGTTTTTCAAGTCTCTTACTTCAAAAACTTGGAACCCTTATGTAAGCTTCCAACCCCCATTTCACCCCTATTAGGGTACGTTTTCGTAAAATTGCTTATACAGGTTTTTATTATTTATAACTATTAACTTTATTGCCTATTTTCAAGTCTCTAACTTCAAAAACAAAGGACTTTCATACAAACTTTCAACCCCTATTTTAACCCTTTAGGGGTGGATTTTCTCAAAACCCTTTCTTAACTGACGTCTACATCATAGAAGGAATCTACCTTCTAAATTTCAAGTCTGTTCGCTTTATAGTTCCTGAGATATCGTGATTAGTCAGTGAGTGAGTGAGTGGTATTTCGCTTTTATATATATAGAAGATAGAAGACTAGCTGATGCCCGCGACTCCGTCCGCGTGGAGGGATGAAAAATAGAAAGTAGCCGATTCTCAGACCTACTGAATATGCTCACAAAATTTCATGAGAATCGGTCAAGCCGTTTCGGAGGAGTATGGGAACGAAACTGTGACACGAGAATTTTATATATAAGATTTGTAATATCGAGTATTTAGGTATCGATAGTACCAGCCCTAAACCGCCCATACGCCATTTATTGACTCCGGAAGCTTCAATTTAAATATCATATTTCATATCCTCTCCATATACATAAACAAAGGGTTTTACACAATCGCAATCTGCATTATGTCATTTGTCTCTGGTTTAAGCGTTATTTTGGTTTTCTGATTTCTGGCGTCAAGCCGCCAACTGCCAAGCCACCAAGCGTGAGCGTGGTCTTATACACAGTAGTCTTTGGTGGTCATTGAGTTTGACTATACTCAGTAGTCAGTACCAGGGTTGCCAACCGTACGAGGTTCCTCGTACAAATACGAGATTTGTGGTCTTCCGTACGAGGTACGAGGACACTGTCAGCCTCGTACAATTTTGTATGAGATTTTGACATTAGGGAAGGATATAGCCATACTAAACTTGTAAATTAGGAACACACCAAAAAAATGTGTGCGCATTTAAGTTTGGACTGAACGCATCCCTAACGCGCAATGAAACCACAGCCTGATGAAACGCCCCGTTTGAGCGCGGTTTTTGTCTATGATTCGGTAGCTATCCCGTCAACCGGGAATTTCCCGAAAAATATAAATTTCGTTCTTCCGACTCTTCCGTTCTTCACATTAGCCGTCTCTATCGCACAAAGCGGAAATGTCTAGGTACTTTCTCTGTTCCTTACATGTAAGTAGAGTTTAGTAAAGTGAATTTAATAAAAACTGACATAAGAAATCGGCTAACTGTGGAAACTGTGAATGGCACACTTCTTGCTGCAGAGAGCGCAAAAGGTCCAACACGAGCTGGAAATTGCATTAATTTCGAGCCAACGAGAGAGATGTATAGCCATATGACTAAAGAAAAAATATACGGCACTAAAAATAACGAAGAGAAAGAGTGAGAGAGACGATATTTGAATTTGAAACATAGGCATTAGGCAAAGTGAAATGGGTCGATTTGTGATTAAACATTATTTTTAATACCTACAAATGATGTTTTATTTAGTAGATAACTTGAAACAGTATATTTCATTGTGTAAAATGTCCTAAATTCAAATCATTTCGGTTTTACAACCTGTTATTGAATGTACGAGGTTTGCAAACCAAAATACGAGATTTTGAGCAGCTCGTGTACGAACTACGAGGAATACTAAAAATTCTAAGGTTGGCAACCCTGGTCAGTACTCTTTCTCATAGAGTAAAGTAATATAACCGCTCTTTCTGTTTCTCTTTGTCATTGACGGTGGTCTGCTGGTCATTGATGACCGTTGTATAATTTTTCAATTTTAAAATCTATTTCTTAAAATCCAGAAGTGTTCATGATTTCAATTTTAGAGTTCTCAACCTCAAGTTTCAACCATTACTTAATTTCAATACAAAGAACTACTCTCTTCAGTACCAACTACCACATGGTCTTTATACTGCATTTATAGGCGGTGGTTTATTGATAGTACTGTTGTGACTCGAATTTCATTAATCAAAATGAGCGAAGAATTTCAATTAACAATCGAACCAGAAGAAAATGACCATGTTAACATCGAAACTGAAGCGCAGTTGCAGAGCAACGATGTCAACATAAAAGCTGTCGATATTGCGACGCTGATACCAAAGAGGTAATATAAGTACATTTTATTATGTATGGATAGGAATTAAGATTAGGTACGAATTATAAAGGTACAGTTACGTCTGTTACCTACAGTAGAGGTACAGAGGTATAGGCGGACAATTAGGCGGCTATGTAAGTGGGGGGGGTAACACAAGTTAGCAAGTTGGCGGTGTTTCCCGTGCCTCGGACAGAACGTCAAACCGACAACCGTCGGTCCCGGTTGTTATCACGTACATGGTAATAGTCGTTAAAGCCCGCCAAGTGCCAACCCGCATTGGAGCAGCGTGGTGGGTCTAAGCTCTAATTCCCTCTCTCCTATGAGTATGGAGGCCTAGTGGAGGATAGTTGCCATGTAACCTGGAGATGAAACATTAGGTGTTCAGGCTAAAATTCTGTTCTGCTCATATCAGACACGACAATTGTTGTGTCATGTCAGCTATTCTCTAATAATTGGAAGATTGACCTGTTCATTTTTGGTTATTTTGTGATTATTTCAGATTTTGTTACAGTTTTTAACTAGAATATAGTGATTAGTCAGGTTCTTCTTCTTCTTCTTCTTGATGAGGTTTCAGTCCCTTATGTCCTGTATCACTGCGACCGTCTCCGATCTATTGTGATATGACCTCCGTGATTAAATTTCCTCGCCAATACTTGTTTCTGCCAGGAACAGCAGCGTTTTCTTGACTGGAATACGGGAAGCGTCCTCTGGGTTAATAATATGTTTGCCCAGATGGATGCTTCGTTTATGCATTAGAGCGGGACATTGGCAGATAATATGCAGCGGAGTCTCACAGGATTCCTGGCATAATCTGCAGATATCCGTGTCCCTGAGCTTGAGGTTAAACATGTGTCTGTTAAGACTGCAGTGACCTGTTAAAGCTCGTGCTAAAGTGCGTAGGTTATTTCTGCTGAGCGCTAGCGCCTCTGAGGCGGCCTTCTTGTTGAAGGTTCTGACCAGCGCCTTTGACTGGTTTAGACCACGTAAGTTTCTCCAACGAGTGAGTGTTTCATAGAAGCAGTAGGTTAGCAGGGTGAGCTGCACCAGGCTTTTAGGTATACCGCAGACCGGTTCTGGTCCGATCTGTCTTACCTTAGCGCCCGTTTTAGCCAGGGTATCGGCGTTTTCATTGCCGGCTATACCCATATGCCCTGGAACCCAGCGAAGAACCACCTTGTTGCTACGGGCCAGGGTGGTTAGTGTGTCCCTGCAGCAGTCAACCAGTCTTGAGGTAATTACCTCAAGATCATAAGTCAGGTTTGTTTGTTTCCTTTAAACCTTTAATCCACTTTTGCTGCCAAGAATATAATAAACCATGTTAGAAAATACATTACATAATAATATCATTTAACATCACTGCTTTGAAATATAGAAAATGTCTAACTTACTAAAGAGTAAACAGAAAAACAACCTTCAGCTAACAACCTGTTCAGCTGAACTAAGTACCAACCTAGAACAGTCCTCAACCCCCATGTTAAAGGAAAAAAAACCGGCCAAGTGCGAGTCGGACTCGCGCACCGAGGGTTCCGTACTCAAGAAGTAGGTATAATTACCTTTGTTAATGAACCGCAAAACTAACTTTGTTTGTAGAGGTTTACTGTTAATATCAAAAAATTACGTTTGGTGTATGGGAGCCCCCCTTTAATATTTACTTTATTGATATTTAATTATTTATTTTGAAAGGTAATATACAAGTTAATATTCTGTGAAAATTTGAACCGTCTACCTGTTACCGTTTTTAATATTGAGCAAAAATATACGAAAAAAACACGTTTATTGTATGGGGACCCCCCTTAATATATATATTTTTTTAATTTTTAGTATTTGTTGTTATAGCGGCAACGGAAATACATCATTTGTGAAAATTTCAGCTTTCTAGCTATCACGGTCTATGAGATACAGCCTGGAGACAGACAGCGGAGTCTTAGTAATAGGGTCCCGTTTTTACCCTTTGGGTCCCTAAAAAAGGGAACACATAATAAAAAAACCGGCCAAGTGCGAGTCGGACTCGCGCACCGAGGGTTCCGTACTCAAGAAGTAGGTATAATTACCTTTGTTAATGAACCGCAAAACTAACTTTGTTTGTAGAGGTTTACTGTTAATATCAAAAAATTATTAATTTTTAGTATTTGTTGTTATAGCAGCAACGGAAATACATCATTTGTGAAAATTTCAGCTTTCTAGCTATCACGGTCTATGAGATACAGCCTGGAGACATTGGATAGAGGCAGGCGTTACTTTGCGGAAGTCCATCATAATGAAGGAACCAGAAGTTTAATTCGCTATAATCCGCGACAAAAGGAATATCTATGTGGTACAGTGATTTTATATATATATATTGATTATATATTTTATATATTTTTTAATTATATATCGTGAATTTATTTATATTTTATTAATTTATTTTATATTTATATTTATTTACCACACCACAGAATTCCCCCAAAAACTACCCTTTATATATTATAAATATATATTGATTATGTATAATATATTATATATATTATTATTTTATATATATATATATATATATATATATATATATATATTTATATATATATATATATATATATATATAGATATTCCTTTTGTCGCGGATTATAGCGAATTAAACTTCTGGTTCCTTCATTAGCCTGGAGACAGACAGACAGACAGACAGACAGACAGACAGCGGAGTCTTAGTAATAGGGTCCCGTTTTTACCCTTTGAGTACGGAACCCTAAAAAGTTCAATGAAGCAAATGGACTAATTATCCCATCTATGCCATCTATTGACATCATTGTGAAGTTCTGTTAAAAATACTGAAGCATTTTCATTAAAAATTAAATAATTTCGTTCCCTTATAATATTTATCTCATTTTCATCATCATCAGTATTTGTTGTTCAAATACAGGATATAATTCAAATAATTGATCAAGTTTCAAGCTCAGCCTTTCAGAAAATTGAGAGTTCTGAGGTCAACTTTGGACGTTAAAAAATCTCCACTTTGAACCCCCCCCCCCCCCCCCACTTGTCAATTTTAGGGCGGAAATTAAAAACAAAATATTTTTGGACTCTATTCCTAATAGTCTTTAAAATTATATACAGCAAACATAAGTAATGCTTTAAAAATATTTTACTTCACATTTGCTTCTCTAAGAGCGCCCCCATGAAATAAAGATTTTTATAACTTATAGCCATATAGCCATATTCGGCTGGAGGCCATCAGTTTACATATTATATTAAAATTTGAAGTAATTACGTTCAGTAATTCAGAAGTTACAAGGCTCTGCCAGACGGACGGACAAGTGCAAATTCACTCAAGTAGACTCAGAGACCTTTGCTTTGCTCGCAGGGTTCCAAATTATCAAGATAATTACGCTTCTTGATAATTATCCGATAATTATCGGATAATTATCGGATAACTATCGGATAATTATCACCAGTGTAAGAAATTAATTTGTTATATTGTTTCATAACTAATGCATTATAGTTTTGATAATCCTAACAAAACAATAAAAACAAGTGAAGGAATTATTATTATCCTTATTTCGTTCCGTGCGAAGCCGGGGCGGACCGCTAGTAGGCAATAAATAGGGGTTTTAGAAGATGTTTTAAAATATCACTCACTTGGAAGCTATAAACCCTATTGGTATCCCTGGTCTCAGGATTCCATATTTTGAAATAGTAATCATAGGCACCAGAAACTAGGACTTTACCGCCGTACTGTTATAGGGATTCTAAAAGATGTGTAAAAACAACACTTACTGGCAAGCTATAGACCCTATTGGTATGGTTATAGACTCCACAAACTACGATTTTTGAGGATACAAGGATACAATACTTTTCCGCTGTACTGTAAACAGGGTTCGAAAGGATAATTATCAATCGATAATAGGCATGATGACAGTAACCAAGAATCAATGAAATTATGAATTTATCTAATGAAATAAGATTCATGGATTATAAAAAAACGTATTTATTTTTCTATTTCTAGTGAGATTGCTATTTATTTTGATGAAATAAAACTATAAAATACAGCAATCCGCCATATTGCATAAAACACAAAGAAGCGAATGACGTCACAATTGTTTGTTTTCGAGCTTTGAAAATCACACTATTGCTTACTGCACACTGCACAGAGTACATTGGTAAAAACAATGGTGACGTCATAACGACGCCATGACACCGCCGAACGTTTTGGCGTGAATTTTAAAATTTAAATTTCAAATGCTAATTTTATCTACCAAACTTTATTTTTCTGCTGAAATAAGATATTTTTTCGAAATAGTAGATACTTCCGAACATAATCTGACCATTTTTCAAAATCAGTCATCATGCCTATTATACATCTGTAATTATCACGATAATTATCATGATAATTATCATGATAATTGTCATTGATAAATATCCTTTCGAACCCTGTTTGCTCGGTCAATAAAAAACCGGCCAAGTGCGAGTCGGACTCGCGCACCGAGGGTTCCGTACAAACCTGTAGTAAGTTTTAAATTAAATGTTTTTTTTAAATATTTGAGTTGATTGAATGAAAGGTAAATTGCGATTTACGATTAATGACGTATAAAAAAAAAACTACTTACTTGATCTCGTTCAAACCAATTTTCGGTGGTAGTTTGCATGGTAATGTACAACATATATTATTTTTTGTTTTATCATTCTCTTATTTTAGAAGTTACGGGGGGGGGGGGGGGGACACACATTTTACCACTTTGGAAGTGTCTCTCGCGCAAACTATTCAGTTTAGAAAAAAATGATATTACAAACCTCAATATCATTTTTGAAGACCTATCCATAGATACCCCACACCTATGGGTTAGATGAAAAAAAAATTTTTGAGTTTCAGTTCTAAGTATGGGGAACCCCAAAATTTATTGTTTTTTTTCTATTTTTGTAAGAAAATCTTAATGCGGTTTACAGAATACATCTACTTACCAAGTTTCAACAGTATAGCTCTTATAGTTTCGGAAAAAAGTGGCTGTGACATACGGACGGACAGACAGACAGACAGACAGACAGACAGACAGACATGACGAATCTATAAGGGTTCCGTTTTTGCCAAATTTGGCTACGGAACCCTAAAAAGGATCAGACACACTTTTGGGTTTAAAATATTGATAGGAGTTTTTGTGTTTATGTTCTAGTGGGCATGAGACAATCGAGACAGTGCTCGAACCTACTAATCTACAGTGTCATCCAGTCGCTTCCAGCAATAAACCATCATGGCATATGCCTACGTAAGTTATGTTGAACAATTGTATACTTCTAAATAGTGCCTACTTTGAAACTTTGTCAAATTGACTCATCGACAATCCAAAAATTACTTGCACTCTGGAGTCCCTAGAGTACCGAAGAGACGTTAGTTCTCTTTGTTTGTTCTACTATCTCTGCAATGGGGAGTGCTCTGAAGAGTTACGTAACCTAATACCACCTTCCGTGTTCTCCAGTTGCACCCTTTGTCGCAGAAACAAATTTCATCCTCACCACCTGGATGCCTGATCTTCTTAGTTCCACCTCATTATTCCAGGTCATTTCTGCCACATACCTGCAAATTATGGAACTAGCTCCCACCTTCTGTGTTCCCTTATGATTATAATATGGGGCTCTTCAAGGGGTGGATAAACAAATTACTCAAACGCCAGCAACGCTCGTTTGCTCCCTAGGATATATATATAGATATATAATAGGCTAGGCTAGGAGGAAAAAAAATAGGATTTTTCTTCTTTGTGTCCTGGCATTTATGGAAATACATTGTTGTAATATAGTAATTCGTTAGTAGCCTGGTTGTTATGTACTCGTAGTTTAGTTTGAAGGAACTAGAAGTTTAATTTGTTATAATCTAGTATATCTACTAACTTTTAAAACTTAGAACCTTCATGTAAGCTTCCAACCCCCATTTCACTTCCTTTGCTGTGGATTAAATTCGTAAACTATTTGTACACAGGCTTAGATATTGCAATAAATGATGTTTTTCTTTACTACACAGTGAAACAGGTCCCTAAAACCTTGAAAATAAGGCCAAAATTCACAGCAAATTTCAAATTGAGTCTGGCGGATGCTTGACCCATCAGATTAGTCTGGCTGGCTGCTTGCAAATAGTATTGAAATAGTTCGCTGAGTATCATGTATAAAAATGAAGACTCAAAATAAGTCCAAGTTACGTTATTTTTTTGCGAGCTTTATAGTATGGCAGAAAAAATGGTCCACGGCATGAGTCTGGGAGTATTGATTATTAATTATTAACAATATTCTATAAAACATGCATAAAAATCAGTACTCAGAAAATAAGTAGGTAAAGTAAGCAACGTTTTTACGTACCTTTAGCACCTTATGACTATAAATTGGCCGTCGCCCCATATTTGCGAGTTTGCATACGTTAAATCTACGTACCAAAGCTACTATATTACACACATTTTATTTCTCAGAAAATAAGTACGGTCTGGCGGCTCTGGGATCTTGGACCATAACAAACATCCATCCAGCCATCCAAACTTTCGCATTTATAATATTAGTATAGAATATAATAAACAAATATACTATAAAGATTAGATACCAGTATATTAAAGTTCCTAGGTTAATTTCTCTTATTGGAGAATCTGTCCTCTGCGCTTTGTTTCCATCCTGTATACACATAATCACGTAAATGTAATGTAAATGACTTATGACACTTTGTTCCAGAATTACTCCGGTGATCCCAATAGAGCAACAGCTTAAATCTTTTTTCCAGGATGATGAAAGTAATTTTCTTGGAATAGGTAAGAACAACAAATTATAAATATAACATAACAAGCTGATGCCTGCAACTTTGTCCACGTGGTTAAGTTTTTTTTTTTTACTCCCACAGGAATACTTTAATTTTCCAGGTTTTTTTAAATATATTTTTTATAGACTAGTGCGAAGTATTGATGCAGCCTAAAGTGGAGTGCGGTTGCCTAGAAGATGCCTTTTCACTATAACTATAAATAGTTTAAACATTAAAATAGCTATTCACTCTTGATTTAATTAATGTGAGTTTGTTTGTTACGCTTTCATGGCCCATTTTTTTTACTGAATTTGATGAAATTACAATATGTGGAATCCTAGGGAATGAAACAGACCTTTTATGCTGGAAAATTGAGGAATTCCTGTATGAATTTAAAAAAACTTAAACCACACTGACAAAGTCACTCAAAATGCTATATTAATTATTCATTATTCAGAAAAAGACAAACTGGTATTTGATGGGAGCGAGACAGAGGAAAAAGTTTTGGTCATCAGCAATACATTATTTGAAGAATTGCAGGCGCCAACAAACCCTCTACAGCCCGACATTTTGCCAGCCAAAGATCTTGACGGGTATGTTTTTGATCATAACCAAACTTACTTGCTTGCAACAGTGATCGTGAAAGTTATTTAACCTACCACCTTCGATGTTCTCTAGCTGCACCCTTTGTCACAGAGACTAATTTCATCCTCACGACCTGGATACCTGGTCTTCTTCCACCTGCAAATTATGAAACCTTCCATCTTCGGTGTTCCTTTATAACTATAATATGTGGCTCTTCAAAGGGCGGACAAACAAATTTCTTAAAAGTCATCAACTCATTGGCAGTTCCTTTTTGGAACTTGATTAGACAATAATATTATGCCCTCCACTCAGTAGGAGCATCTTTGTAAGGACGTAATATTACATCGTACTAGAGCACTTAACTCATGAAAAGTCGACCGTATAGAGACGGCGACATTGAAAATATTATGCTTCCGCATGGAAAGTGTTAATCTACTTCATTCTCCAAAACACCTTGATAAAAGATTGCGGCCACGAAACAGTAGTAACTCGAACTTTGTTTTTTGGTTGCTGTGGAGCTGATGAAATGTAAATTCTAACTAATTCAGTTTTGCTTTTGGCAGCTGTGATACTAATACAGGAGGTGGTGTGGCCAATAGCGAACCAGGACCATCTACATCTAGGTAGGTATTTTTAACACTTTACTTTACTTTATCTTACCTAGTGGCAAGTGAAAGTGCAGTCTAAGCTCAGAGTAAGAATATAGTAGGTATAGAGCGCGCATTTCTAAGTGAGAACAGTAGGCATGTGGAATCGGCTTGAGCCGGACTGAAAAGCTTTATGCATACGGCATTGAGAGAGTGAAAAGTGGCAATACGCCGTTTCGGTCGTATCGGCCGAGGCGGGTGACGTCTTTTTCACTCTTAATACCATAATATACAGTCGCGGTCAGAAAATGTTTACCACCTTATGGTTCATAATGGCATGGATCCACCTGTGTCAGAAGGTCGTTATAAAGCGTAGATCATAGATTTTCTAACTTTTTTATTAAGTGTTAAATAGATAGAATAGAAAACCTCTTTCAATATTTTTAGTAAATGTCACTTTAACAAAATGTGATGATGCTAATGTGGCAAACTTGAAATTAATAAAAAGTCAATAATACTCTTTTCATTGAATTCAATGTTTGAAAACTTTTGATAACTTTCAATTGTAACAAGGTATTTTGCACGTGTTAACTGGTAAAAATTTTCAGACTGCGATCGTACAAAAAATCTTTCTGACTGGCTGAAGGTTCCGCGTCGATAGACGTGGTGAGGTCCTAAGATGTATGTATGTGTGTATATGTATGTATGTACTTTCAATCATTTTGCATGTGGTACATCTGATTTTAGAGTGCAACGAGGAAGAGGAAGAGGCTTGCGCACACGCGGGGGAGGGAGAGGGGCTGTGAATGCTGAATTGGTCGGTCGGCGCAATAATTGTAGCCCGTAAGTAGTACTACTTGAAGTATATTATTCTGAGATCTGGGTGTTTTACTTATAATATTTTATTTTTTTCTAGGCGTTCATCAGCAGCAGCTGATGCAGCTCCTTCTTCGGCCGTCTTTACCCCAATGCCTGAAATGTGAGTTACTTATTTTTTTGTATTTATGTCTTATATACCTACTGTATACTAATATTATAAATATGAAAGTTTGGATGGATGGATGTTTACCACCTAAGCTTTATAATTGCATCATCAGTGGCGTAACGTTCCTCAGCCAGGCCCCCCTCCCATGATTGTCTCCGGGCCCCACCCCTCCTTCAGCCCTTATCACCATAATTACCCATTCTCTCGTCCATCTTTTAATTCATTATCAACGTCAATTCTATAGGCTTACCTCAGTCCTCAACCATTTATTTTACATGACTGTCCAACAATTCTTTTGTTGGTGAAACATTTCTATCTTGTAGAAACTATTATAGTGTCCAATAAAATATACATTTAAAATTTCGTGATAATTCACATTTTATAAGCCCATTTACTTTTATCATTCTATTATTTGAAATTAATTTTTACACTTAGCTAGACTGAATCTTAGTAATCATATCAAACATTTGGTGTCTCCTGTCTGATAACCTTAACAATTTCACTAATAATTTTAACCTATACATAAATTATTTCAAAAGAAAAAAACAGGATATGACTGAAATTGGTGAAACATTTCTATCTTGTAGAAACTATTATAGTGTCCAATAAAATATACATTTAAAATTTCGTGATAATTCACATTTTATAAGCCCATTTACTTTATCATTCTATTATTTGAAATTAATTTTTACACTTAGCTAGACTGAATCTTAGTAATCATATCAAACATTTGGTGTCTCCTGTCTGATAACCTTAACAATTTCACTAATAATTTTAACCTATACATAAAATTATTTCAAAAGAAAAAAACAGGATATGACTGAAATACACATGTTAATACACAATAACGTTGGTTTTAATCAACTACATAAAAATTTGTTACAATGTATAATAGATACAAGATACAAAAATACAATAGATATAATAGATACAAAACAAATAGATAATATTTGTAAACAAAGACTTAGTTTTGTAAGACAGCGATGATTCATGATCTGATGGTGGTTGATGGTCTAGTGCTACAACAATATCTTCTTCTGCCTTCTAGCTTTCTTAGCAGCAAATGCCCTTATAACTTCATCTAAATTCACCTTTTTGGCTCTTTTGTTTTCTATGCTTAATAACGCAAGGCTGCTGAGTCTTTCTTGGGCCATTGTATTTCGTAAATAATTTTTGGCTAATGAGTTTCATTATAAAAATACATTGATAATCTTCTTGTTGAATTCGATGCTTGAAAACTTTTGATGATTTTGAAAAATAGTAAGGCATTTAGACCTTACTGTACGTAGTGAAAGAATCTCATTTGAAAAGTGCTAAACATTTTCAGACCACGACTGTGCATAAAGCTTTTTCTGACCGGCTCAAGCTGGTTGCGCGTCGATAGATGGGTCAGATCCTAACACGGATGAATCTATGTATATGTCACCGTAAGATTGTAAAAACCGTTAGATTATAATCTATCTATCTAGCGAAATTGTAAACTGACGAAACTGTTAAGCATATTAACCCGATAGTACCTAAGTGCCAGGGCACTCCCTGATTATTTATGTCGTACCCTAACCTAACCTACACGAAAGAGACAAGAAAACGTAAATACAATAAATATTTCAAAAATTGACACTCAGTACATTGAACGGTTCACAATCTGTCGAGATAAAAAGCGTTAGATTGCAATCTGACGGTTTGTGCAATTTTACGTTGATATATATATATATATATATTATTTATATATATATATATATATATATATATATATATATATAAATAATATAGAAAAATATTTGTTAAATGTATGTTGTCCATAAATGTTATCGATATCGAGTGCGAGCCCAATGAGTGCGAGCGAGATAGACTGATTAGAATAATTTATGGCCCAACGCCTCAGTTCTTGACGCGACCACTATAGTATGTATGTGTATATATGTATATGTATGTATGTGCTTTTAGAGTGCGACGAGGAAGAGGAAGAGGTGTGCGCACACGCGGGGGAGGGAGAGGGATTGTGAAGTCAGAGGTAGTCGCAGGAGGAGGAGATGCTGCGCTGGCGGCGAGTGCGGGAGCCGGTCAACGCCGTGGCACACGACGGCCTCATGCAGCATGCGATGGGTAAGCGTGCTGTTGTGATTTGCTTTTAATTATGTTTTAAAAATATTCTGATTTTGGTGGTGGTTTGGTAAATACGGCTTTTGATTTTAGACTTAACATCGTCCGCAACGAGGACTTGCCCCACGACGTGCCATTAGAGACCCGACTGACAAAGAGAATAAGGAAGCGCAATTGTAGCCCGTAAGTACTGCTACTTGAAGGATATTGTTCTGAGATCTGGATGGTTTTACTAACGATATTTCAATTTTTCTAGGCCTTCATCAGCAGCAGCTGATGTTGCTGCCTCTTCGGCCGTCTCTATTCCCCCAATGCCTGAAATGTGAGTTACTTCCTTTTTTCTTATTATGTCTTACAAGAATGAAAGAGTTGCAAAACTTTTTATTTTTTCTAGACCTTCATCAGCAGCAGCTGATGTTGCTGCCTCTTCGGCCGTCTCTATTCCCCCAATGCCTGAAATGTGAGTTCCTTCCTTTTTTCTTATTATGTCTTACAAGAATGAAAGAGTTACAAAACTTTTTATTTTTTTCTAGGCCTTCATCAACAGCAGCTGATGTTGCTGCCGCTTCGGCCGTCTCTATTCCCCCAATGCCTGAAATGTGAGTTACTTCCTTTTTTATCTATTTATGCCTTACAAGAATGAATGGGTTCCAAAACTTTTTTATTCCGTATTTTTTATTTCGTTCCGTGCGAAGCCGGGGCGGACCGCTAGTAGGCAATAAATAGGGGTTTTAGAAGATGTTTTAAAATATCACTCACTTGGAAGCTATAGACCCTATTGGTATCCCTGGTCTCAGGATTCCATATTTTGAAATAGTAATCATAGGCACCAGAAACTAGGACTTTACCGCCGTACTGTTATAGGGATTCTAAAAGATGTGTAAAAACAACACTTACTGGCAAGCTATAGACCCTATTGGTATGGTTATAGACTCCACAAACTACGATTTTTGAGGATACAAGGATACAATACTTTTCCGCTGTACTGTAAACAGGGTTCGAAAGGATAATTATCAATCGATAATTATACATCTGTAATTATCACGATAATTATCATGATAATTATCATGATAATTGTCATTGATAAATATCCTTTCGAACCCTATTTGCTCGGTCAATAAAAAGGATCAGACACACTTTTGGGTTTAAAATATTGATAGGAGTTTTTGTGTTTATGTTCTAGTGGGCATGAGACAATCGAGACAGTGCTCGAACCTACTAATCTACAGTGTCATCCAGTCGCTTCCAGCAATAAACCATCATGGCATATGCCTGCGTAAGTTATGTTGAACAATTGTATACTTCTAAATGGTGCCTACTTTGAAACTTTGTCAAATTGACTCATCGACAATCCAAAAATTACTTGCACTCTGGAGTCCCTAGAGTACCGAAGAGACGTTAGTTCTCTTTGTTTGTTCTACTATCTCTGCAATGGGGAGTGCTCTGAAGAGTTACGTAACCTAATACCACCTTCCGTGTTCTCCAGTTGCACCCTTTGTCGCAGAAACAAATTTCATCCTCACCACCTGGATGCCTGATCTTCTTAGTTCCACCTCATTATTCCAGGTCATTTCTGCCACATACCTGCAAATTATGGAACCAGCTCCCACCTTCTGTGTTCCCTTATGATTATAATATAGGGCTCTTCAAGGGGTGGATAAACAAATTACTCAAACGCTAGCAACGCTCGTTTGCTCCCTAGGCTCCTAGCCTAGCTCCTATATATAGATATATAATAGGCTAGGCTAGGAGGAAAAAAAATAGGATTTTTCTTCTTTTTGTCCTGGCATTTATGGAAATACATTGTTGTAATATAGTAATTCGTTAGTAGCCTGGTTGTTATGTACTCGTAGTTTAGTTTGAATGAACTAGAAGTTTAATTTGTTATAATCTAGTATATCTACTAACTTTTAAAACTTAGAACCTTCATGTAAGCTTCCAACCCCCATTTCACTTCCTTTGCTGTGGATTAAATTCGTAAACTATTTGTACACAGGCTTAGATATTGCAATAAATGATGTTTTTCTTTACTACACAGTGAAACAGGTCCCTAAAACCTTGAAAATAAGGCCAAAATTCACAGCAAATTTCAAATTGAGTCTGGCGGATGCTTGACCCATCAGATTAGTCTGGCTGGCTGCTTGCAAATAGTATTGAAATAGTTCCCTGAGTATCATGTATAAAAATGAAGACTCAAAATAAGTCCAAGTTACGTTATTTTTTTGCGAGCTTTATAGTATGGCAGAAAAAATGGTCCACGGCATGAGTCTGGGAGTATTGATTATTAATTATTAACAATATTCTATAAAACATGCATAAAAATCAGTACTCAGAAAATAAGTAGGTAAAGTAAGCAACGTTTTTACGTACCTTTAGCACCTTATGACTATAAATTGGCCGTCGCCCCATATTTGCGAGTTTGCATACGTTAAATCTACGTACCAAAGCTACTATATTACACACATTTTATTTCTCAGAAAATAAGTACGGTCTGGCGGCTCTGGGATCTTGGACCATAACAAACATCCATCCAGCCATCCAAACTTTCGCATTTATAATATTAGTATAGAATATAATAAACAAATATACTATAAAGAGTAGATACCAGTATATTAAAGTTCCTAGGTTAATTTCTCTTATTGGAGATCTGTCCTCTGCGCTTTGTTTCCATCCTGTATACACATAATCACGTAAATGTAATGTAAATGACTTATGACACTTTGTTCCAGAATTACTCCGGTGATCCCAATAGAGCAACAGCTTAAATCTTTTTTCCAGGATGATGAAAGTAATTTTCTTGGAATAGGTAAGAACAACAAATTATAAATATAACATAACAAGCTGATGCCTGCAACTTTGTCCACGTGGTTAAGTTTATTAAAATAGCTATTCACTCTTGATTTAATTAATGTGAGTTTGTTTGTTACGCTTTCATGGCCCATTTTTTTTTACTGAATTTGATGAAATTACAATATGTGGAATCCTAGGGAATGAAACAGACCTTTTATCCTGGAAAATTGAGGAATTCCTGTATGAATTTAAAAAAACTTAAACCACACTGACAAAGTCACTCAAAATGCTATATTAATTATTCATTATTCAGAAAAAGACAAACTGGTATTTGATGGGAGCGAGACAGAGGAAAAAGTTTTGGTCATCAGCAATACATTATTTGAAGAATTGCAGGCGCCAACAAACCCTCTACAGCCCGACATTTTGCCAGCCAAAGATCTTGACGGGTATGTTTTTGATCATAACCAAACTTACTTGCTTGCAACAGTGATCGTGAAAGTTATTTAACCTACCACCTTCGATGTTCTCTAGCTGCACCCTTTGTCACAGAGACTAATTTCATCCTCACGACCTGGATACCTGGTCTTCTTCCACCTGCAAATTATGAAACCTTCCATCTTCGGTGTTCCTTTATAACTATAATATGTGGCTCTTCAAAGGGCGGACAAACAAATTTCTCAAAAGTCATCAACTCATTGGCAGTTCCTTTTTGGAACTTGATTAGACAATAATATTATGCCCTCCACTCAGTAGGAGCATCTTTGTAAGGACGTAATATTACATCGTACTAGAGCACTTAACTCATGAAAAGTCGACCGTATAGAGACGGCGACATTGAAAATATTATGCTTCCGCATGGAAAGTGTTAATCTACTTCATTCTCCAAAACACCTTGATAAAAGATTGCGGCCACGAAACAGTAGTAACTCGAACTTTGTTTTTTGGTTGCTGTGGAGCTGATGAAATGTAAATTCTAACTAATTCAGTTTTGCTTTTGGCAGCTGTGATACTAATACAGGAGGTGGTGTGGCCAATAGCGAACCAGGACCATCTACATCTAGGTAGGTATTTTTAACACTTTACTTTACTTTATCTTACCTAGTGGCAAGTGAAAGTGCAGTCTAAGCTCAGAGTAAGAATATAGTAGGTATAGAGCGCGCATTTCTAAGTGAGAACAGTAGGCATGTGGAATCGGCTTGAGCCGGACTGAAAAGCTTTATGCATACGGCATTGAGAGAGTGAAAAGTGGCAATACGCCGTTTCGGTCGTATCGGCCGAGGCGGGTGACGTCTTTTTCACTCTTAATACCATAATATACAGTCGCGGTCAGAAAATGTTTACCACCTTATGGTTCATAATGGCATGGATCCACCTGTGTCAGAAGGTCGTTATAAAGCGTAGATCATAGATTTTCTAACTTTTTTATTAAGTGTTAAATAGATAGAATAGAAAACCTCTTTCAATATTTTTAGTAAATGTCACTTTAACAAAATGTGATGATGCTAATGTGGCAAACTTGAAATTAATAAAAAGTCAATAATACTCTTTTCATTGAATTCAATGTTTGAAAACTTTTGATAACTTTCAATTGTAACAAGGTATTTTGCACGTGTTAACTGGTAAAAATTTTCAGACTGCGATCGTACAAAAAATCTTTCTGACTGGCTGAAGGTTCCGCGTCGATAGACGTGGTGAGGTCCTAAGATGTATGTATGTGTGTATATGTATGTATGTACTTTCAATCATTTTGCATGTGGTACATCTGATTTTAGAGTGCAACGAGGAAGAGGAAGAGGCTTGCGCACACGCGGGGGAGGGAGAGGGGCTGTGAATGCTGAATTGGTCGGTCGGCGCAATAATTGTAGCCCGTAAGTAGTACTACTTGAAGTATATTATTCTGAGATCTGGGTGTTTTACTTATAATATTTTATTTTTTTCTAGGCGTTCATCAGCAGCAGCTGATGCAGCTCCTTCTTCGGCCGTCTTTACCCCAATGCCTGAAATGTGAGTTACTTATTTTTTTGTATTTATGCCTTATATACCTACTGTATACTAATATTATAAATATGAAAGTTTGGATGGATGGATGTTTACCACCTAAGCTTTATAATTGCATCATCAGTGGCGTAACGTTCCTCAGCCAGGCCCCCCTCCCATGATTGTCTCCGGGCCCCACCCCTCCTTCAGCCCTTATCACCATAATTACCCATTCTCTCGTCCATCTTTTAATTCATTATCAACGTCAATTCTATAGGCTTACCTCAGTCCTCAACCATTTATTTTACATGACTGTCCAACAATTCTTTTGTTGGTGAAACATTTCTATCTTGTAGAAACTATTATAGTGTCCAATAAAATATACATTTAAAATTTCGTGATAATTCACATTTTATAAGCCCATTTACTTTTATCTTTCTATTATTTGAAATTAATTTTTACACTTAGCTAGACTGAATCTTAGTAATCATATCAAACATTTGGTGTCTCCTGTCTGATAACCTTAACAATTTCACTAATAATTTTAACCTATACATAAATTATTTCAAAAGAAAAAACAGGATATGACTGAAATTGGTGAAACATTTCTATCTTGTAGAAACTATTATAGTGTCCAATAAAATATACATTTAAAATTTCGTGATAATTCACATTTTATAAGCCCATTTACTTTATCGTTCTATTATTTGAAATTAATTTTTACACTTAGCTAGACTGAATCTTAGTAATCATATCAAACATTTGGTGTCTCCTGTCTGATAACCTTAACAATTTCACTAATAATTTTAACCTATACATAAATTATTTCAAAAGAAAAAAACAGGATATGACTGAAATACACATGTTAATACACAATAACGTTGGTTTTAATCAACTACATAAAAATTTGTTACACTGTATAATAGATACAAGATACAAAAATACAATAGATATAATAGATACAAAACAAATAGATAATATTTGTAAACAAAGACTTAGTTTTGTAAGACAGCGATGATTCATGATCTGATGGTGGTTGATGGTCTAGTGCTACAACAATATCTTCTTCTGCCTTCTAGCTTTCTTAGCAGCAAATGCCCTTATAACTTCATCTAAATTCACCTTTTTGGCTCTTTTGTTTTCTATGCTTAATAACGCAAGGCTGCTGAGTCTTTCTTGGGCCGTATTTCGTAAATAATTTTTGATGAGCTTTAACTTGGAGAAAGATCGCTCAGCACTGGCGACTGTTACTGGTAAAGTCAGGAAGAGAAGAAACGCTGTGCATAAGTCCGGGAAGCTAGACGTCATCCAGTAATTGTCCAAAAACAACAGTTCTGCTAGTTGCCGGATCGATGACAACTTCTCAATCTCTGGCCTTAGAGCTCCTGTAAAGGCTTTTAATTGAGAGCAAAGGTCAACACTTAAATCTTCTTCGTACTCATGTACTAGGATTTTTACATGTTTACGCTGGAGACAGCACTGCGAACAGTTTGCTCATTTCAGTCATTGCTTCAAATCTAAATTTCAACTGAGAAATAAGTATGTCAAGAGTTGCACAAAAAACACTTTGAAGAAAATTGACACTCGCACTGAATAGGCGCAACGCACGTCATGCAAGTGTCAAACGCTGCACTGCACTGAGTGAAGATGGCTTGAGTAGAAGGTGGCGGGGGGAGTGGGAGGGGAGTTGTGTCGAGGAGTGGGCGAGGGGCCCGCTTCGGCCCGGCGCCCTACTCCGCGCTAGCCAGCTTGTTTCGTCACAGGGCAGACGCAAACGCAACCAGATCGTGCTGCAACCATACTCCTACTATAAATCGAGTTACGTTTTCACTTGCCTATACTAAACATTTTAACCAGGCAATATATTATTACCAGAAAATTACCATAAAATTAGTTTTTAGCAAATAATGCAAAAAGGCTAATGAGTTTCATTATAAAAATACATTGATAATCTTCTTGTTGAATTCGATGCTTGAAAACTTTTGATGATTTTGAAAAATAGTAAGGCATTTAGACCTTACTGTACGCAGTGAAAGAATCTCATTTGAAAAGTGCTAAACATTTTCAGACCACGACTGTGCATAAAGCTTTTTCTGACCGGCTCAAGCTGGTTGCGCGTCGATAGATGGGTCAGATCCTAACACGGATGAATCTATGTATATGTCACCGTAAGATTGTAAAAACCGTTAGATTATAATCTATCTATCTAGCGAAATTGTAAACTGACGAAACTGTTAAGCATATTAACCCGATAGTACCTAAGTGCCAGGGCACTCCCTGATTATTTATGTCGTACCCTAACCTAATCTACACGAAAGAGACAAGAAAACGTAAATACAATAAATATTTCTCTATTAAATTGACACTCAGTACATTGAACGGTTCACAATCTGTCGAGATAAAAAGCGTTAGATTGCAATCTGACGGTTTGTGCAATTTTACGTTGACATATATATATATATATATAATACTAGCTGATGCCCGCGACTTCGTCCGCGTGGATTGAGGCTTTTGGTTCCCGCGGGATATCTTAAATTTTCCGGGATAAAAGTAGCCTATATGTTATTCCAGACTATAATCTATATATATGTCAAATTTCATCCAGATCCGTTCAGCCGTTCTGGCATGAAAGAGTAACAAACATCCACCCATCCATCCATCCATCCATACTTACAAACTTTCGCGTTTATAATATTAGTAGGATATACTTAGGTATAACTTATCCAGTGTTTTCACATCACACAGTTGAAATGCAATACTTTTATATTAAATAGCTGGTACTCGCGACTTCGTCTGCGTACTTTTAATTTGAATATCATGGATTTTATTAGAAGAACGGTATAGATTTGGGTATAGCATTTGGTTAAAAGAGAGTAGGTGTATTTAAAAAAATTAAAAAATATCTGTTTACAGTAGGTATAAGGTAGGTACCTATGTATTCCATTGAGTGGCAGAAAGTACCTAGGAAAAGTTATTGGTCCCTTATGTCCAAGAGACACTTACAGGGGCCAGCGTCACGTTGTGTACAAAAATATTTTAAAATGACCTAATTTAAAACATTTTTGTACACAACGTTTGCTGTTTTGTTATTATTTGTTAAAATGTGGAGATTGTTTGGACTCGACACTCGCGAGCAGGCCACGTACAGTTGGCCATGCGAAAAACAGTTTTTCTCTAAATGGACACCTGCTACTTTGAGTGTTTGCCCTTGCGCTTTGTTAATGGTACCTAATTGCGAAGGCTGGTTTGAGGGGAAACTGGATTCTTTTAAACTGAAAAGGTAAATCCGTAGGGATCATGGGTATGCGGGGTATCAAAACTTCTTCATCTTTAGCTATTCCTGTCATTATAATTGCTCTAATAATATTGCGTCCTAGCTGCGTAATTTGCAATCGAGTCCCGTTGCATAGTCTCGGCGCTTCGAGATTTCTCATTAACAAAACTGGAACCCCAACTTTCAGTCTCAGCTTATGAGACGGCACTCCTGACAGCTCTAAAGAGTTTAGAAACTCTGTAGGATAAGATGTCACCTGTTCACTGTCCATGACAATATCTACTGACAAATATTCGACAACATCGCCTTGCACATGTGACATCATTCGTTCATTGATCTGTCCCACGATTTCATTGGTCGGTGCTAATATTGCCCTTTCACACAGCCACTCTCTATTCCTCATGTTATATTCCAAACCGGGATAGACGTTGTTTTTAAGATCTTCCAAGTTCGGCGAATGTGCGCGACGACGACCGACGACCGACGGCAGCGGCGGCGATGCAGAGTATTCGTTAAAAGGAACTTTAACTTCAAAAGCCAAATTTTTTAGGTAAAAAGATTTTGTATACAAAAAGTTTGGCTTCGTAGTTCCCGTTCCGAATCCGTTCCGTTCCGTTCGAATTTTGGGAATTCCGTTTGTAGAAAAACTCTGCACATCCTAAGACACCTACGTACCAAGATCATACAAACTTTCAACCCCTATTTCACCCCCACACTGGTAAAAATTTCAAAAAGCTAGAACAAACGATTTTTTGTTTCTTATTTAGTGCCTAAATACAAAATGTAATGTTTTTATCTTCAAAAATGACGAACTTCATACAAACTTTCAACCCCTATTTCATCCCCTCACAGTTTTAAATTTCAAAAACGCTAGAACAAATGTTTAATTATTTCTTATCAAGTGCTTAAATATAAAGTTACATGGTTTTATCTTTTAAAATTAAGAAATCCCATACAAACTTTCAACCCCTATTTCAACCTCTTCATCCCTTTTTTTCGCAATAAAAGGTAGCCTATGTTCTTTCTCAGGGTCTAAAGATTGTCTGTGCCAAATTTCATCAAAATCGGTTAAGAGGTTTAAGCGGGAAAGCGTAACAGACAGACAGACAGACAGACAGACAGACAGACAGAGTTACTTTCGCATTTATAATATTAGTATGGATATATATATATATATTATTTATATATATATATATATATATATATATATATATATATATAAATAATATAGTGCGAGCCCAATGAGTGCGAGCGAGATAGACTGATTAGAATAATTTATGGCCCAACGCCTCAGTTCTTAACGCGACCACTATAGTATGTATGTGTATATATGTATATGTATGTATGTGCTTTTAGAGTGCGACGAGGAAGAGGAAGAGGTGTGCGCACACGCGGGGGAGGGAGAGGGATTGTGAAGTCAGAGGTAGTCGCAGGAGGAGGAGATGCTGCGCTGGCGGCGAGTGCGGGAGCCGGTCAACGCCGTGGCACACGACGGCCTCATGCAGCATGCGATGGGTAAGCGTGCTGTTGTGATTTGCTTTTAATTATGTTTTAAAAATATTCTGATTTTGGTGGTGGTTTGGTAAATACGGCTTTTGATTTTAGACTTAACATCGTCCGCAACGAGGACTTGCCCCACGACGTGCCATTAGAGACCCGACTGACAAAGAGAATAAGGAAGCGCAATTGTAGCCCGTAAGTACTGCTACTTGAAGGATATTGTTCTGAGATCTGGATGGTTTTACTAACGATATTTCAATTTTTCTAGGCCTTCATCAGCAGCAGCTGATGTTGCTGCCTCTTCGGCCGTCTCTATTCCCCCAATGCCTGAAATGTGAGTTACTTCCTTTTTTCTTATTATGTCTTACAAGAATGAAAGAGTTACAAAACTTTTTATTTTTTCTAGACCTTCATCAGCAGCAGCTGATGTTGCTGCCTCTTCGGCCGTCTCTATTCCCCCAATGCCTGAAATGTGCGTTCCTTCCTTTTTTCTTATTATGTCTTACAAGAATGAAAGAGTTACAAAACTTTTTATTTTTTTCTAGGCCTTCATCAACAGCAGCTGATGTTGCTGCCGCTTCGGCCGTCTCTATTCCCCCAATGCCTGAAATGTGAGTTACTTCCTTTTTTACCTATTTATGCCTTACAAGAATGAATGGGTTCCAAAACTTTTTTATTTTTTTTCTAGGCCTTCATCAGCAGCAGCTGATGTTGCTTCGTGTTCGGCAGACTCTATTCCCCCAATGCCTGAAATGTGAGTTACTTATTTTTTCGTTCTTCCTTTCATCTATTAAATTATGGCTTATAAGAATGAAAGTGTTACAAAACTGCTTTTGCTTCAGGTTCTTGGAAAGTCGCGGGCAGAGTTCGATCCCCATCCCCCCGCGGGATGATGATTTTTTGATCAACTATGGTAAGAAGCTACTGTTTTTGAGATCTTATGAAGATAATTTCAGGTGAAAATTATATATCTACTTGATTTTTATCATTTGTTAATAGGGAGCGAACCGGATTCTGAGAGTGATGACGAGGAGTTAGCGACTCCATTCGTCCCGCGGACTCAGAGGTTTCTCATGGAGACCCCGCAGGACGAGGCCGATGACGCTGCTCTCGTCGTGGACTCTCAGGCACACGCCTCACGACATTCCACCAGCGTTCCAGCCACTTCCAGCAAGCCAGCTTCATCGGGGCCTGCGATTGGCCCAAATTTCTATGATTTTGAATGGAGAGCGTTTCCGAATCCTCCAATCGAACCTGAATTGAGGAGAGAAACGTTCTCCAATAGCAACGCTGGGCCAACTACTCCATGTGTCGACCCTTATGATATATTCATTGCCATTTGGGATCGGCAAATAATGGAGCATATAGTCTCGGAGACAAACAAATATGCGAAGGAATTGGCAGAGCTTCTGATGTCTAACAACGCTCTCCAACCCAAGAGCCGCATTAGAGAATGGCGAGATACGACAACTGACGAGTTGTACACGTATCTCGCCATTGTTCTTGCGATGGGGAACGTGATTAAATCTCGCTTAGAAGCATACTGGGGTTCCAATCCTAACATATTTTGTACACCTTATTTTAGGGCACATATGTCACTCAGGCGGTTTCAGTTGCTGAGCAGATGCTTGCACTTTAACCGTAATGAGGACTTACGTGCACTAAATGTAGGGTCTTCCGAGGCGAAAATTTTCAAGATTAAACCGGTGGTGACACATTTAAATAAAAAATTTCAGCAGATGTATAATCTGCAGCAGAATCTCGCGCTTGACGAGTCTCTACTGCAGTGGAAAGGTTGGTTGTCTTTCAACCAACACATTCCGAATAAAGCCGCCGCCATTGGAGTAAAAACTTACGAGGTTTGTGAATCTCAAACCGGTTATTTGTGGCGGTTCGAGGTTCACACTTGTAAGCAATCTCGACAGGCGGATCCATCAGATCCAATGGACGCCTTTACGCCGACAATTGTTCTCAGACTTCTACAAGGTCTTGAGAACAGGGGTCACACAGTTTGGATGGACAATTTTTATAATTCTCCTGCTCTGGCGCGAAAACTGAAGACGTTGGGATTCGACTGCGTTGGCACCTTGCGAACCAATCGCCAGTTTGTGCCCGAGGCCTTACAAAGACTGACAAAGGAGAATATGCGCCCAGGCACGATCACTGGCTTGACCTCGGGCGATGTTGATGTGATGGTATGGAGAGATAAGAACCGAGTGGCGACTATCTCCACATACCATGGCAACAGCGTTGCTGAAAGGAATGGCACCATAAAACCCAACCTGGTGTTTGATTACAATGTCATGATGGGTGGCGTGGACAAGAAAGACCAGATGCTCGCTATGTACCCCGTGGAAAGGAAACGAACAAAGATTTGGTACAAAAAAATGTTCCGTAGACTTCTTAACGTATCAGTATTAAATGCATATATTATATGTAAACGATCTTCTTCTCGTATTGACCACTCTGCTTTTAGAGAAACTTTAATTTTATCTATTCTGGAGAAACATTCTACTGGTCAAGTGGTGGAACCTGACAGTACGCCGGACAGTCTTTCTTTCAGGATCCATCATTTGGTCGAGTCACCGCTAATCGGTCGACAGCGGCAGCGTCGCTTGTGCCAAGTGTGCAAGAAACGCGTACACACGTATTGCGCTGGGTGCCAAAAGTTCGCGTGTATTGCTTGCTTTGTTAAGCTACACGACCTTTAGCTGTTTATACATTTATATACTAGTATGTATATATTTATATAATAATTTCATACTACTTATTAATACTTTACTTATATATTTTTTTATAAATTACATTTGTACCACAACTTTGTTCGTTTTTAACTTTCACAACTTTTTTTCTCCGAAACTGCTGAATTGATTTTGATGATGCTGATTCCATTGACATCCATTCGTGACGTGCGTAAAACATTACCAGGCGGCTTGTCATTTGTTCCAATTTTTTATATATTTTATTTTGCAAATTTTTTCCGTTGTGCCATATTTTTGTATAGTTTTGCATATTTTTTTCCGTTAAACTTTATTTTTGTAAAAGTTTTGCATAATTTTTTTCGTTTTACCTTATTTTTAACCGACTTCCAAAAAAGGAAGCGTATTTTTTTGCATAAGTTCTGCATATTTTTTCCGTTGTACCATATTTATGTATGCAAATGTGTCACCACACACGGTTTCATCTTTTTTTTACTTTGATTTTTGTACTTTTTGAACGTTTTATTCAAAATAATTTCTGACAAATATTATGTTAGTAGAATAAAATATGTATGTAACATTGCAAATAATTATATAACACCACTCAAAAGTCATATCCATATTATGATAGCCTCTGTAGTTGTACCCACTGCTAACCTAACTTTGGCTAAACTTGGGTGTAAATGTTTTTGAGGCTATAAGCCTTTCTATTGAATAATTACATTTGTAAATTTCATCTAATTATTGAATGTAAATTTAGATTTAGAATATGAGCAATAGAATTCAGCGTTTGATCCAAACTTCGAGTACAACTATTTCAATTGATTTGTTTAGAAATCTATAAATTTTCAAATATCAACTTCTCACATTTGAGCCTTTGTTTGTGATCAGTATTTGAACCAAACTTTAACACAAACATTTTACCAAAGTCACTGGACCCACAGTATTCCTAGAAAGTAAGCATTTAAAACATGACCCTGTTTATTTACCCTCGACGAAACGGAGACGGTATATTGTGTTTGCTCTAAGAGGGGGTGTGTTTGTTTGTTTGTTTGTGCACTTTTTTGTTACCGTTTTCCTGGAAAACTACTGAATCGATTAATATGCGGTTTTTCGCATTAGATAAGTATAACTTCTGGCAAGGTTCTTAGATATGTTTTAGGCCCATAGACAACCAAGCTGAGCTGTAATCTAAGATTTAAATTTTTCAATATTACCATTTTTCTCAAAAAGAACTGGCCCGATTGAGATGCGGTTTTTTGCATTAGATATGACGTATAGTTCGTGAGAAGGTTCTTAGATATATTTAAGGACCATAGACAATCAAGCTGTGCTGTAGTCTATGATTTTAATTTTTCAATATGTTACCATTTTTCACACAAAGTGCTGGGCCGATTGAGATGCTGTTTTTTGCATTAGGTAAGTATAGTTTGAGAGAAGGCTCTCAGATATATTTTAAGACCATAGGCAACCAAACTGAGCTGTAGTCTATGATTTTAATTTTTCAATATGTTACCATTTTTCACAAAAAGTACTGCGCCGATTGAGGTGCGGTTTTTTGCATTAGATATGTATAGCTTGTGACAAGGATTTTTTTTAGGACCGTTAGGCAACCACACTGAGCTGTAGTCTATGATTTTATTTTTTCAATATGTTACCATTTTTCTCAAAAACTACTTTGCTTTTTGTTTTAGACTTTTGTATTTAGCTTGTACCTAGATGCTGCCCAGGGTATCATGATGGAGCCAGGAGGTGGTCATAGGAACTCCTTAAGTTCTCATCGTAAACCCGTCACATTTTGACTCTTTTGATTTGTCGTGATAAGCGCTTTGTACTTAGATGCTGTCCAAGGTCTCATGATTGAGACAGGAGGTGGTCATAGGAACTCCTTAAGTTCTCATTGTAAGCCCGTCGTGTTTGGACTCTTTTGATATGTCTTGACTAGCACTTTGCACCCAGGTGCTGCCCAGGGTCTCATGATGGAGCCAGGAGGTAATCATAGGAACTCCTTAAGTTCTCATCGTAAACCCGTCGTATTTGGACTCTTTTGATTTATCTTGACAAGCACTTTAAACCTCGTTATGTGATCACAGTTTGGTTTTTAATCTATGATTTTTTTAACGTATTTCTTTAACTGGTATATTTTTTTAACAATTATTTATCAGAATATTAAAATTTAACACTATTTGATACCTCTACTAAGCACAAGTCTTATCGCGGAATGAGAAGGGTTTGGCCATAGTCCACCACGCTGATGCAATTTTGTGTTTTAGATATAATGTTATATAATATACTTTTGCTAAGTTCTAATTGTTGTTTTTCAAAGTTACAAAGGCCATAATGGAGCTCTACAGCTCGTCGTGGGTTTTTTTAAATTTTAAATTTTATTTCTTGTTACCAATAAGTGCTTGTATCTTAGTACGGGACAAATAAACATTGACCTTAAAAAAAATAATGTAAAGCTGATATTTGGCACAAGTGTTCCTTGGGGTCTGGGAAGTACCCCTTAAAAATTTCCCCCAAACGTCTCCCCAACCGCAGTTTTTTGTAATTTTCTCAAAAAATATTAGTGCTAGAAAAAAACTTTCTATGGCGAAAATTATCTTCATTAAATTATCTACAAAATAATATCATAGTTTATTTCGATAAGACTAATAGTTTCGGAGATATGTTAACCCTTTGTGCATGAAAAGAGAATAATTTGCATGTATGGCTTTTTGTAATGTAGTTTCTTGTGATTTCCATAACAACTGACAGAGCTACAAAAATGTTGTCTGAGGCAAAATGAAAGGCTATTAAATTAGCTATAAAATGATATGTAGTTTATTTTGATAAGAGTAATAGTTTTCGAGATATGCCTACCTATTGTGCAAGATAAAGAAAATAATATGCAAATACCGCGTACGTTGTTTTTAATTTTCGAAAAAAAAATAACAGAGTTAGGAAAATCTCATTGAAGCAATAAGAAACATAGTTAAATTACCTACAAAATAGTATTTAGTTCATTTTGATAGCACTAATAATTTCGGAAATATACCTGTCATAGTTAACATGAAAGCAATATTTTTCAAAATTTTATGTTTTCTGTAATTTCTAGAAAACTATTAGAGCTAGGCAAAAAACTCTCAGAAACAAAAATAAACACCATTCAACCACTTATTAAAAAAAATAGTTTATAAATATAGAACTAATAATTTCGAATATATCCATGTATAGTTTAAGAAAAAAAATAAAAACATTGCTAGAATCCTATGTTATTTGCAATTTCCACAAAAACTATTAGAGCTGGAAAAAATTCTCGGAAGATAAATTAATTTCACTAAATTACCTACAAAAAGTCTTATGGTGAATTTAGATAGGACTAGGATAGGTTCGAGAAATATGGCAACCTATATTCCAAGTTTTTTTTTGTTTTTTCAACAACCGTGGTTATATTTTTGAATTTTCACAGAAACTAATAGAACTAGGAAAAAAAAACAAGAAGCAAAAATGAACTTCATTAAATTATCTTCAGTATAGTTTTTAGTTTATTTTGATAGAACTAATAGTTTCGGAAATATGGCTGCCTAAATGGAATAAAAAACTAAACCTTTGTAAAATCCGTAAATGTTTATTGTAATTAAGAAAAAGTATTAGAGTTAGGAAAAAAGCTGTCAGGACTTAGTACTAAGATTATTAATTTACCTATAAAATTGTGTTTAGTTTATTTTGATAGGACAAATAGTTTTCGAAATATACCTTGCTGTTGTGTAAGAACCGGTGGTAGTCATGTAGACTTAGCATAATACTACATAATAAATAGAAATTAACCCATAAATGTAACATATTTTTATAACATCCCCTCCTCCCACAGCCCCCCTCCCACCCTCCGCAACCCCTTGCCCTCCATCACCCACAACCCCCTCCTCCCTCCCACAACCCCCTCCCGCCTCCCAAAACCCCCCTCCCCCCATTATTTATGTGGTGTTGTTTTGTAGATAGATAAAGATATGATTATTTCTATTAGTTTATTGTATTATAGCATCGATGATTTTCAAATAAAATGTCATGCACATTTTCGATCGTAATATTTCCGAAAGTATTAGGTCTATTGAAATGAAATAGAAAGCATTTTGTAGGCGATTTTATGAACTTTCATTTTGTTCTTGTGGTTTTTTTCCTAGCTCTTATACTTTTCGTGTAAATCACAAGAAAATTAAAAAAAAATTCAAAAAAATAAAAAATACGCAAAATAAGCCGGCATATTTCCAAAACTATTTGCTCTATCATAATGATTTAAATGCTTATTTAATGTAGAATATTTTCGCTATAGATAGTTTTTCTGTAGCACTAATAAATTTTGAGAAAATTACAAAAAACTGTGGTTGGGGAGACGCTTGGGGGGGGAACGCCCGCGGCCTGGGGGGGGGGGGGGGGGGGGGGGGTTTAAGAGGTACTTCTCAGACCCCAAGGAACACTTGTGCCAAAAATCAGCTTTACATTTTTTTATTTTAAGGTTCCCATACAAAGCTTGCATAAGTAGCCGGAGCTATCTGTCATACAAGACAAGTTATGTAGGTGAACGTACCATTCCCAAACCATTTAAGGAGATATTTTGACTATAATTAGCTGTCATTTTAACAGATTTGAAGGGAAGACCTTAGTTCTATGTTATTTTTTAAGTTTATTTATAGACAAAATGAGGACTATAAATCATAGCAGCATAAGTATCAAGGGATTTCTGTAATAATGGCATAAATCCTAAAAGATGAACTGTTCCTTAGTTAGACCAACAGTAGCTAGTTATTGACCAAGATTGAGCCAGTAATTGACCAACGTATTAACACATACAGGATGGATAAAATAAAACAGCATTTATTAAATTTCACAATCAACGTTTATTGAGGTCTAACTTTTGTACCTAGGTCATTGAGATCCACATCACAGTTATAAAATTTATACTATATAAATTACTTTTTTAAACGAAACATGCAACTGATAACCGTATTATCAGTTGTCTATTTATTAGCAAATGTATTGCAAAATAATTTAAGCGCAAAAAATCATTATAGTTCGTGCCCGTTGTGTAAAAAAATGTAAAGCAAAGTAATTAAGGTAAGGTAAGGTAATTGAGGTAATATTTTTTTATAAAACCTCATAACTCGAAAACTACATACTTACTTAGTAAGGATAGATTTTTCTTGTAATTTTTTTGGAGCGGTCATTAGCTCTTATCACCCATTTCAAGCTTATCCATTATTTACTTGACACCCTGTATGTTGTCAATGTCAATTTTAGTAGGACACTGAATATAAAATGTCTGGTCAACTCCACTAACACTATGAATGTACCAATCGCAAACCACTGGTCAACTACTTGAATATGATAATAAAAATCGTTAATTTTGAATTGTGCATCAATATAATGAAAAGGAATTGTTGAAAGATCATTAATAATGACAAAAAAAGAAAATTAAAGAAATAACCAGTAGTTAACCACATGGTCAACTATAGGCACCTTTAACAACATGCGTTCCAGTAGTTAACCAGTCTCAGAAACCTATTAAAATATAAAATTTTGTTCAAATTTATATCTGCTATCATTACACTGATTAATATATTAGCTAAATTTCATAAAATATTTGTATTTTACTTCAAAAATATTACGATTAAAATCAATTTAACTTTACCTTTCATTGAACGCTCCTAACAGCAATGGCGGCCGAAAGGCGAGTGAACGAGATACGTGGCGACAAAAATGAAAAAGGAAGCTATATTTTTTAATTCATTTACCTCAATTTCACAGCATTCGATTCTCAAAGATATGATACAGTAACACAGACTTAAAAACCTACAGATATTGGCGCGAATTCTTAAGATATTTAGACGCAAATGGTCAACTACAGGTTACTTGGTTTGGGAATGGTACGTCCACCCTAAAAGCTTGTTGTGTAAAAATAACATTTGAAGAGGCTTGTTTTTATAATTAGTTCATTAATCAATTTTGCAATGTGGTTTATTGTCATGTAAATAAAACAAAAATATATTGTATTAGTGGTTTTATTTCATAGCTAGCAGATGCCCGGGCCTTCGTACGCCTGGTTTAAGTTTTTTTACCATTGAAAATGGTTATCAGATGCAAAGCGCCTGAGACGTATTTTTGGCTAGGTACAGTTCTGAGGATTTTGGGAGGATTGAGATGGGAATAGTACCAAGAGTTGAGGAATTTATCGAGACACGTGTGAGCGTGTGAATTTTGAAAATCGGCTGGTAACTTTTTTGGAATTTTGAAAAATTTAAAAAATCGGGTTTTTTGGGGGGTTTTTGTTTACTAAATCTATAAGTACTTATAATAAAACTGTAACTGGAAAATTTCTGTACATTTAATATATTCTGAAAATTTTAATCGGGGTATGCTTTACTATCGATACTGAGCCCAAAACAGATTTTTATTTAATTTTTGTCCGTCTGTCTGTCTGTCTGTCTGTAAGGCCGCGCATCACGTGAAAACTAATGAACGGATTTAAATGAAATTTGGTATAGCGGTAGCTGATACTCCGGGTCAATATATAGGATAGTTTTTATCCTGATAGAAAATAAGGTTCCTCCAGGATAGAGGATTTTTGTTGATAACTCAGTCAAACTCCATAACTCAGTCAAATCTGAACTGATTTTAATAAATCTTTCTTTATTAGAAGGTATGTATCATCAGGTAAGTTTTGCCCAATTTTGGTGATGATTTGATAAATACTATCAGAGATAGAGGACAAAACTCCTCAACAGAGAACAGCAATTCACTTGATTAGGACTTGTTAATATCTTTTTGGTGGCGTTTGAAGGAAACAAAATCAACTATAAAAAATTGCGACCAAGAAAAAATCTGTCAACAGCCTGACGGCTGACATAATTTAGTTTACATCGGTATTTGCATAGTATTTCGATGCCATAATGTTTGTCTGTGATATGTGGACTTAATTTCGTGTATTAAAAATTATGCCAAACAGTTTCTTCTGAGGAACTAATTATTTTAGTGTATGGTGAAACAGAGAATTTGACAGTTCGAGAGACTTCTTGGTTCTGTGAGCGCGCTATACTAACCACTCGAAACGATCAAGCTGCTGCAATAAACCACCTCAATTGATGCGTGTTGATGGGGACAAGCCATAAATTCAGCCAATCAGAGGTGATTGCGATGTATCAATGATTGATGCAAAAGTTACGCGGTCGCCCTGCGGGTTGCAGATCAAAACGGCCACATATTACCCCATAGAATTTTTGAATTCGTTATCTGACCCCGGGCTTCCATCGCACACATGGAATTTAAAAGTTGGAGTGCATATAATTCTGCTGACAAACCTAAGCCCACCAAACCCATCCCAATCGTAATATCTGTGAATGGGTTAGTCCCAGTCAGGCTTGCTCACCATCTGAGGCGACTGGGGTTCCGTGGCAGTTCGCTCGCAGCCAGGATGCAGAAAGCGGTGTTGCTAGACTCGGCAAGGATAGTCCGCCGGTTTCTCAACCTGTCGCCTAGACCCCTGGCCGTCTGGTCTCCCCTGCCGGGGTGTAATCCTCCGCCCGCTGCAACTATTTATTTGTGTATGTAAGTTTATTCATTTATTTTTATTTGTGTAAGTTTATTATAACTCTTTTGGCCATATAAGTTATGTATTTATTTTGTATGCGGGCGTGAGAGCTAAATTTATACCGATAATAATAATATAATGAGAGTTAAATTCATGTAGATAATAATGTCCTCCCGACCGAATTTCGGCCACGGCGGCCAATCTCCTGAGAGATTAGCCATCTGCGCGGGAGATATTATAGTGCACAAGTGTGTGCGCAACCACAGGTGCACTCTCTGTTCCTTTTACTCTCATGCCCGATGGGACGGAAAATCCGACGCGACCGGTGAGAGATCAGGCGCAGGACCACCGAGTAGTAAACCTATTGAGAGCTAATAGCCACATTTTCGCTTTGAAACACATCTCACCACTTTCAGGTGGGGGACGAGGTAATAATAGCATTTCTTATTGGCTGGCTCAAGGTCAACTTTACACAGTTATAAGTACAAAGTTTATGTTACCGCGGCACTTGGGCTGCCCGCTGCGCGACAAAAATCCTATATTATCGATAAAAATTACCAGTACTTATTGGAAAATTAATACAAATATATTTTATTCAAACAGCAAAATACAACCATATGTATGATTAAAGATAATTATCTGATATATATTTTTTTTTTATTGCCCAAGTTCTATACTAAAGAACTAAAGTTTTCAACAACAACTTTTAATCAAATAAATAATAAACCTCTAGTCTAACCTGTTCTTCTACTTCAGAATTGTTCGGAATTTAATGAATTATAAGTTTTTACTCAATTAATTAATTTATTGGCAATTCAAGTAGTATAAGGCTATCGATATAATTTATCGATAGTTGCACGGGCTACACTGGGCTATGCGTGGAAGAGACGGAGATATGTAGAACTACATGTAAAAGACAAAGCAAAACTGAAAGACATCAACGGGTTCCATTTCATTTTTGTAAATATTTTATTTTTTTTGCGTATTGATGATTTTTATTTATTATTACAAAACTACACTTACTTATGTAATGTTATCCCATCCTTTACATAGCTGGAGGTATTGCTTCTCTTTCCACGCCATTTAATGCTACAGAGAGGCCTAATTTTCGTTTTATACTAGATCAATTCCCGAGCACTGTCGAATACGGACTGAGGGCGACTATAGGCACAAAACGTAGCGTTAGCAGTCATACTGCTAACGTTTGGCTGGTGAGGGGGCACGCTATGCTCAGTCAATTGGTTGTATGGTCTGTGCGCAGGACCGACGGCTTAACGTGCTCTCCGAGGCACGGGGGTGAAACACCGCCAACTTCCTAACTCCGGGCTAGTACTGAGAATTTCTTGTCAGAAAAACCCAATACTTGTTGTGACCCGACCCGGGACTCGAACCCGGGACCTCGTCGGCCGCAGTCGAACATGCTAATCACTAGACCAACGAGGCAGTCAAAAAATAAAGAAGTACGTGTGTCACAATTTCTCAAAATTCCACCCCCGGAGGGGTAAAATAGGGGTTGGAAGTTTGTATGAAAGTCCTTCATTTCTCAAGTTAAAGCCATGAAACTTGGTATGTGAGCTACCAGGTAAATACGAATCAAGAAATACGTGGTTCAGTTTTTCAAAATTTCACCCCCAAAGGCTTAAAATAGGTGTTGAAAGTTTGTATGAAAGTCCTTCATTTCTCAAGTTATGGCCATGAAACTTGGTATTTGAGCTGCGGGTTGAAAATGAAGAAATGCATGTTTCACAGTTTCTGAAAATTCGGCTCCCAAAGTATTTAAGTAAAGGGCAGACGACGTTGACGGTTGTGTCGATTTTGCGAATTTTTCGGAGTGAATTCTTTTGTTGCAATCTGCGTCTACACCTGTTTTTCTCACTTAGCGGTCCCCCGACGCGACCGCGACGCTTGGAAAATAAAAATATTTAAACTCACATAATATATTATGTGACGATAATAATTATAAGTTTAAAATATTATTTGTTAGTTTTTAGAGTTTATTTTTTGTGTTGGGGGTTTTTTAAATTTTAATTTTACTTTTTTATCCATTACGCAATCATTTAATTTCCGCGGCAAACTGTATGATTTTTTTTTACTAACTGGCCTTACGGCTTCTATGGCTATGACATATTTATCTTCTTCTTCTATATATTATATTATAAAAGCGAAATACCACTCACTCACTCACTCACTCACTGACTAATCACGATATCTCAGGAACTATAAAGCGTACAGACTTGAAATTTGGAAGGTAGATTTCTTCTATGGTGTAGACGCCAGCTAAGAAAGGGTTTTGAGAAAATCCACCCCTAAGGGGTTAAAAGAGGGGTTGGAAGTTTGTATGAAAGTCCTTTGTTGTTGAAGTTAGACGGATGAAAATTGGTAATTAAGTTATTAGTTAAAAATAATAAAAACCTGTATAAGCAATTTTACGAAAATGTACCCCAATAGGGGTGAAATGGGGGTTGGAAGCTTGCATAAGGGTTCCAATTTTTGGCAGTAAGAGACTTGAAAATCGGGATTTAGGTTATTAGTTATAAGTTATAATAAACTGTGTGGCGACATAGTTTGTGTCTACCTTTATTATTTATTGTTTTGCAGACACAGTCTATGTCCCCACAATTGACAAGTGTCATTTTTACCCTCGACGAAGCGGAGACGGTATATGTGTTTGCCCTAAGAGGTTGTTTGTTTGTTTGTTTGTTTGTTTGTTTGTTTGTGCACTTTTTTGTTACCATTTTTCTCAAAAAGTACTGGGCCGATTGAGATGCGGTTTTTTGCATTAGATACGCATAGCTTGTGAGAAGGTTCTTTGTTATATTTTAGGACCATAGGCAACCAAGCTTAGCTGTAGTCTATGATTTTAATATTTCAACATGTTACCATTTTTCACAAAATACTGGGCCGATTGAGATGCGGTTTTTTGCATTAGATGTGTATAGCTTGTGAGAAGGTTTTTAGGCATATTTTAGGGCCATAGACACCTAAGCTGAGCTGTAGTCTATGATTTCAATTTTTCAATATGTTAAAAATTTTCACTTATAGTACTGGGCCGATTGAGATGCGGTTTTTTGCATTAGATATGTTTAGCTTGTGAGAAGGTTCTTAGATATATTTTAGGGCCATAGACAACAAAGCTGAGCTGTAGTCTATGATCTTAATTTTTCAACCACTGTTACCATTTTTCACAAAAAGTACTGGGCCGATTGAGATGCGGTTTATTGCATTTAGGACTTCGTGCGATTACAAAACAGGAAACTGGTACCAAAATTTAAAAAAATCAGTGCCATTTTGAAATTCTTTGTTAATTGACCGATTTCGTTCAAAATCGATATTTAGGGCTCCCTGGGGTTACAAAACAGGAAACTGTTACCAAACTAAAAAACAAACAGCGCCATTTTGAAATTCTTTGTTAATTGACTGATTTAGTTCAAAATCGATATTTAGGACTTCGTGGGATTACAAAACAGGAAACTGGTACCAAAATTTTAAAAAAATCAGCGTCATTTTGAAATTCTTTGTTAATTGACCAATTTCATTCAAAATCGATATTTAGGGCTTCCTGGGGTCACAAAACAGGCAACTGATGCCAAAATTTTAAAAAATCAGCGCTATTTTAAAATTCTTTGTTAATTAACCGATTTTGTTCAAAATATGATATAGCATTAGGAGATATAGTGTCGTGATCGTGTAGATTGGCAACATTTATTTATTATTTATAGAATGGCAATTCTGATTGTCATGATTTTATTTAAAAAAGAATGTTGTATAATTTGTATAGGATCAGATAAATTTCAAGACACAGTATTTAATAATAATTATTTATTAGTGTGGCAATATTAAATAGCTGGTCACACCAAATACCGAACGAAAAGTGACGCTGGTGGTGGGGCTGATAGCTACGGCCTCTCAAAAAATTAAGGATGAGTCAGATCATCGAGGCACGGACTGGAAGTAACACCTCTGCAAAGTATTATTTCAACATCTCAGAAGTGTTCAACCTAATACCCACAAAGTGGATATAATACTATATCTCTGATAATAGGTGTTATAGATTATTAAAATTATGGGTTTTGCAGAGTGAATCCTTTTGAGTGCTTTTAACGATGCCTTTTGTAAGATTGATATAATATTATTATTTTTGAGTGAATTGTCATGGGGCGATCATTAATGTGGGATCACACCTTATAATCGCGTAATATCGTATGAGGGTTTCGCCAGTATGAGAGTTGGCATACTGGAATAAGTTTCACTAGTACTGGCTGTCTGAGCAGCCATTTTAGATGATTAAATGCGATACAGCTTGGTTATCACTACTGGTTAACCTGAGATATTGTTCGCTATATGGAATAGGTAAATAATTATCAGTTCTAATAAACTTAAGTATTTGTGAAATACCCTCTGGACCATTACTTTGGATGAACGTTACCTAACGTTTCATTGAGTCTTACTCTTAATGTAGTTAAATGATTATTGAATTTAAAAGCGTCCTCGTGCCTTCAAATTAGCTTACTGAACGAGATTGTAGTTTTTTTTACGCACTGTGTTTAGTTTCGAATTTGATTTTACAAAGATTTGATTTGAAATTTATATTAACCAGGCATAGATTAAATTACTGGTTATTCACAAAGAGAATTCATGGAGTGAATAATAGTAATAAATGAGAAGTGAATATGTCAAATGAGATACCCTCATATCAATACTAGGATGCAAAGCAATTTATTGAACTCTGATTAGTTTAATGGGTGTTATAAGAAATACGATAAAAGTTGGATCTAGTTTTAAATTCTCGATATACAGTGTATTTACTGGTATACTTATTCTATCTATGTGATCTAGATAGTTTACTCTGGTGGTAGTAGGCTTGATCAAAACAGATGTATCAGTATGAACAAGTTGTAGTATTTAAAAATTAATTTTTGTAGTATAGCGTAGAGTGGCAGGGCAACTATTTTTATTAGTGCCGCGAGTGAACTTACGTTACATTAGTGAAGAGGGTTTCGAGGCTTTCTTCGGACATTTGAAAAGAGGAGCCCAATTCTCGCTTCCAAGACTAGTTTTGGAAAGAAGGATTGCAGGTAAGAGAGTTCCAGGTCGCCAAAGGCGCAAGTGGTTGGATGATATAAAGAGGTGGACAGGGCTTAGCTATTCAAAACTAAAAGATGCGACTCAAAATAGAAGATTTGAGAGAACTTCGTTTTGAAAAAGGCACACGCGATGATGGTGATGATGATGAATAAAACGTGAGCGTGCGTTTTATTGGTTTTGTGTAGACATGAGCGTGTGTCGCGATGGTAATAAAACGTGAGCGTGCGTTTTATTTGATTTGTTTGGTAGACACGAGCGTGTGTCGTGATGGTAATAAAACGTGAGCGTGCGTTTTATTGATTTTGTGTAGACACGAGCGTGTGTCGTGATGGTAATAAAACGTGAGCGTGCATTTTATTTGTTTTGTTTGGCAGACACGAGCATGTGTCGTGATGGTAATAAAACGTGAGCGTGCGTTTTATTTGTGTTGAGACTTATGATAGACACGAGCGTGTGTCGCGATGGTTATAAAACGCGAGCGTGCGTTTTATTTGAGTTGATACCATCGCATGTACTGCGATATTAATTACACGTGAGAGTGCATTTTATCTGAATAAAGGTTTTTTTTAGATGTTTGATAGACATGCGAGAGTGTTATGTTGTCAATAAAATGTAAGCGTGCGTTCTATTTGAGTTGAGATGTTTGTTAAGTGTCATGGTGGAAAATGTGACATGCGTTGCATGAAATTTGAGATGTTATTGTTAATAATTTTATATTTAGTAATGTTATATCGTTTTTGCACACTGTTTCTGACAGTGGATTGTGTACTGGAAGTTTCTACTTAAACAGCTGTTTTACCCACAAATTTGCAAAATAAATTATTTATGATTGTGATTTATGATTATGATTGTGATTATGTTAGTTACACCGAAGTGTTTCACGACGGTGACGCAAAGTAATTGTGCGTCATGGTAGCGATATAACATATGAGGGCGTTAAATTACTGATGATAATAAAATATGCAAGTATGCGTCAATATGAGAATATATTTTATATAGACATGCTTACCTTTTCACGTAAAATAAGATGAAAGTAAATCGTGATGATGGCCAATGGCTAAAAAGCGGTCGAAAGTATGATAGTGTATCATGATTTATTTACCTGTAGGGCAAAGGTATAAAATTAATGATTTATGAATTTAAAATGAGAATGTCGTTTAATTTATGAATGTCAAATAGAGTTATTGAAACATTAATCTTTGAATGAGTGTCACTAGCTGTGTATTGTGCTAGACATCCAAGTGCGTTACTGTATTGGAACATGTGATTCCATGAGTTGTGAGTTGTGACCTAATGGGTCTGGGCTGTGAACAAGTATGTTAGTATTTTGGACAGTATGTTATCTAACTGTTCGTGAAAGATTTAATGTATTTTATTAACTTAATTTTACGTTCACATAAAATTAAAGGGATGTACTGAAACGTAATGAAACGTCTCGATTGGAGGGATCATGAAAGAAAGTTTTCCAGTACAGAATTAAATATTACATAGCAGGCAGTTGCTTTAGTAGATTACTGTACAAGTAGCTTGTTCTATCCAGAATTACCATGGCATTTTATTCATTTCCATAGTTTCAAATGTGCCTTTAAATGTTTTTGATCAGAGGAAGTTGTAAATTCTTTGTTGAATGATTTTAGATTTAATGAATGAGTTTTATTTTGGTTATTTTAAACGACTTGGATCATTTTTTTTACAAGTAATATAATATTGTACCTACTGGTATAGCCGCAACATATTGGTATAGGTTATGAGATTGTTTGAAAGAAAAATTGATTGTATTTGTATGGACTTTTAAATGGATTAATTTGTGATCTCGATGTTACGTGACCGAGCCTCGCCATGTTTCTGATGTATATAATCTGCATGCGCCTAAATACGAATGAATTATAGTTATTTCAGTAAGAAAAATAAAACGCGGTCAGATAAAACTGGTGAATAATATTAAAGATATTATTTTAACTTTGATTAGTTTGGAGGGTTGAGGTTTCAACATAATTCCGACGTTCGGAATGATATTAGCATTAATAATTAAATAGGGAAGGAGACACATTACTTCAGCTTGCAAGAGCCAAAGGTTGCAGTATTTTTGAAATTTTAGATATGACATAAAAAAAATAGTTCAAATGTGTTTCGTCAATGCTGATTAGCATTCAAATGATTCAGGTTGACTAAATTAGTTCATTAAATTGTAAACTGCATTCAATAACAAAAAAATTAAATGTTTGGAACGTTTATTAAGAATAGAAAATGATATTAATTACAGTCACGGCCCGCGAAGCCCGTTTAAATAAAATGTATTAAAAAAAATTTTTTTTTGTAAAAACGCGCCATTCTGGAAGTCGCATTGAGTTTTCTTTCTTTATATTTATCTGAGTGATTTGAAGTAATGAAGTGGATGATAAAATTTAACAAACTATTATTTGAATTGAGAATGAAGGCGCGCAATCAATTATCTTTTGCCGACTAAAATTTCGAGAGTATATATAATACGATATAAAAATAATATACATTTACTAATGAGTGACTAGTGCCGGTCTGCTTACTATAGTTTTATCTCCATATTATTATTTTCTCTCAAATGTCAAAGACATTAGACCACACTGCTAGTAGGTTAAAAATAAACGAAGATAACCATCACCGACATATATTGTACCTACGGTGGTTAGAATCAATTATATCCAGAAGAAACTGCAATAAACTGGTATAGTTGCTCTTTAAAATTATTGAACAGCCAATGATATTAAAACATACTATTATATAAAAACGATGAACTATTAAAGTTGATTTTACAATTATATTGATTTTAATAAATTTCACTACAAGATCTGTCTCAAAATATTCTAAAAGCCAATTGTTTAGAAATCGATAATGATAACCTAACATAACCTCTTAAAATAGTATGTAATTATAATTTATACTTATCTCAGCAAAATGCAGTAATCCACCCTAATCTTCACCAATACAATCAATAATAATATAGGTACACTTTTTCCACTTGTAATAACTCCTCAAAATTTTAATACTGACTGAACTCCCGACGCCATTTTCTCTCACCTTTATACTATTTTTCTGTTACCGACCCACAAACATTCTTTTGAATGTTTGTGATTGGCTGTTATGATTACAGCCTATATATTGAAAAGCTACGATTGGTGATTAAATTACTTAGCATCAATCAAAATAAACTCTGCATCCTGCAACACTCAATGTTGCCAAAATATAACCTCCAAAGTAAAATGAACAATTCATTGCAAGAAACCTAAATTGAACGTGAAATGCAATGCAAAATCACCTATGAATAACAACTCAGCATCGCAACAACACTGCGAATAGCGTTCATTCCTCACACTCGCCCATCCTGACGCCTCTTTACGTCCCTGCAAAGAAAAATTGGTATGAATAGGTTCGATCACCGCATACATGAAAACAACCAAGCAACCTTGGAGAAAAATGAACTCTATGTAGTAACGACCAATCAATCCCTTGCTCCCCACTGCTTTTTCTTTTGTTACTTGACCAATATAAAGACTCTATTGCGAGCAAATTAAAGTACATAGTTTATTTTCAAAGAGATTTTCACAAGATTTTATAAAGCACCAACCATATTATTATTATTATTATTATTAATTAATTTCCCGTTATTCAAGTATATTATTCATTATTTATATATGGAAGAGCTGTTCATTTATTTATTACCAACATAAACACACTTAGATAATCAGGCCTATTTAACAAATAATCATTAAATATGACCATTTACCAAAGTACACATTTTGCCCATCTGTTTATCAAATTGTTATAGTGACAACCCTGTGACTCTAAGACAGCACCAACCCCTGTCCCCTACGGCTGACAGATTACGTTTGCACTTCATCAGCGTATAGTGTTACAGTGAGCGAAAATGTTAGATTTAGTATTCTCACGGACAACTATTTTCAACCATGTTCGCACGTTAATAAGTAAATATAAAAATCGCAACTGTAAAATTATTTACAGTTGCGATTTATTTATAAATTATTATTACCCTAATTATAAGAAAATTTCAGACCTTCCTCAACCTCCACCTGCCGGCCTTCATAATTAAATTTATTCACCAAATGTTTATAATTGTAATTTAATTGTAATTTACCAAATATACCCATAAGCTATTTTTTTTATCAAACCAATTCATCGAGCAAGTATACCTTTTCATCAAAATATACCTATACCATTTGCTATGAGCCTACTCAACAAATAATCATCGAATATGACCATTTACCAAAATACACATTTTGCTCAGCTTTTTATCAAATTCATTTACAAAAGTTTTATTTGCAATCATTAAAACTATTCAAACCTTTCAGTCGAAACCATTGCAACTGTCCAAAGAAATCTGTAATAACCAGTATAACCTTCCAGAACCAAATAGTGGCAACCGTCATAACCATTTTTCCAAGTGGCAACCATATAAACCATTATAACCATTTTTCCAAGTGGCAACCATTAAAAACCATTAAAACCATTTTTTCAACTCATATATCTCGACGTGAGACGCATTAGGTCTGATATGGAATTTCACAAGTTTAGAGGAGAGCCAAAAGAAAGATATTGACAAAATCGTGTCAAAACTTTTGTTTATTATCGAATAGGCTAACTAAAATAGTATAATGTTTTAGATAAGTCGTGTACCTTTGTATCAGTACAGTAATAAAACCAGTCACAGTAAATTAATAATATTTTATTCATCAAAAACTACTATTTTGGTGACATCCAACCTTATGCTTGTACAAAGTTATTAAACGACTAATCCTTTTAATTCTATTTACTGATCCAACTTTATGTCTGCAATTTTTTGGTAAATTCAATGCGTATTGTAAGCTTTTTTAAAACATTTTGTTGTTAGATCTATAACGGAAATTATCTGCCCTAAATAGATATTCGTCAATGTAGTCAATATTTATCCGTCTATTGTAATGTGATAGGAGAGTCTATATGGTGAGACTATAGTTGATGGTTATTAACTATATGAGTTATTATAGGAAGTCTTATGAACGGAATGTCAGAGTAATGAATTATACGAAAGTAAAGATCCGGTCACTAATAGAGACGCATTGACACAGCAAGGTTAGCAGATCAAAAATCATGTAAACATAGTGGACCAAGGCCAACTCGCTGCAGAAAACTTCAAAAGACTGAAGTTGATTGGTTGTTGACTGAGAAATATGATGCACGGGATAACCGGCATCGAGGATTTGAATAGGATATCTACTCATAGATGCTTTCATCGTTATCATCTCCGAAGACAAGATAACAGAGTGTAAAAGTGGGGACTTCCATACAGTTCTGCTGCTGCTGATTTTGTTTTCGTCATTTCCGAACTGTTGAAGATGCTTTCATCATAATCTCCAAAGATAAGAGGACAAGAAATATACTGCTGCTGCTGCTGCTGAGTTTGTTTTCATCATCTCCGAGCTGCTAAAGATAAGAAGACTAGAAATATACTGCTGCTGCTGAGGTTGTTTTCATCATCTCCGAGCTGCTGAAGATGAGAGGACTAGAAATATACTGCTGGTGCTCACATAGAGTTGATGCTGATGAGGACAAGGAGTGTAGAGTGAAGACTCATAAACAGTTCTGCTGAAGGTATCTACAGTACTCAAGGTAAGTCGCATGTTAATTTTAATTCTTAATATGGCTGAAGAACAACTAGGGTAACATGGTCAACAGTGGATCACTTTTTTTTTTACTCACTATAGTACAAAAACCAACCGTCAGAATTGTATGAAATTTTGCCAGGATGTCATGAGTTTATTTAAGTTTCTAATATTGTCGAAGTCAATTGGACATTCTTTGTATCATAAAAAAGATAATTCTTTTTTTTTTTTGACGGGTTTTGATCCACTGTGTACTCCTACTGGTTTACAGTGGATCACTCTCTAGTATACAGTGGATCAAAGAAAATCTGCTGGGGGAATCAATAATAATAAACGCATATAATCAACTGAACGTTTATTTTAAGCACTATAAAGACTAGGAACATAAAAAACATAAGTATTTATATTTATTAAAAACATAAAGGAACTTTGTACATTTTCAGTCTTCATACAATGATGCACTTAGTCATTTAGCTAAATCTAAGTTCGATTAATAAACATCTCGTATCTCTATCTATTATTATTATAGAACTAATATATTTTACTTATCATGCGTTCTGTAATAAAATAGTAAAACAAGAACAATTCTTAATTTAAATGACACATTTATATGTCAGCCCTTTCAATAGCAATAGTAATAGTAATCTTAATAAGACAAAAACAAAAAAAAAGAAACAGACTTAACGTATGTTAATGAGACTTAGATCTACAGGAAATGCATAGTAAGACTGTTGTCTTGCAGTACTTCCACTAACGTTAGGTTTGGGCAAAATGAGCCTAATATCATCTTCTTTCACGTATGATAAATCCGGAACATTAGGCATTACAAATTTACCCTTTTTGTACCTTAAAAAAGACACATACAATTCCAAAGAACTGAGATTTCGTTCTTCAAGAACCTTGCCTACAAAAAATATCTTCTGGTTTTTGGAACAAAATTGTACCAATACATATTCACCTTCATTTGGTAATCGTACAAGTGGCTTACTCAGTAGATCTTCTGTTATAAAGGTCTCCTCGATTTCCACCCAGTCACTTTCATCGTCTGTTTCGTCGTTCAATATGATGTCATCTTCGTCTTCGGAGTCACTGTGTAACACTCGGCGAATTGCTTTTCTTCCTTTAGTTTTTATTTCTTTCTTCCTTTTTGATGCCTTTTGTTCTGCTATGGCTTCTTTCTCAGGTGTGTCTGTAGCTATAAGACTCTTCCCTAGCTTTCTAGGCTTCCTTTTTCCTGTTTTTGCAGGTGCCTTAAGTGGCTTCCGAAACTGATCTGGCGAAATGAAAGACTTGATTTCAGATGGACTAGTAATGCCACTTTCATTAACAGTTCTGGGTATAATAACATTAGATTGACTAACAGAATCATTAACAGGGGGAAGTGAAACATTAGATGGAACAGATTTTTCTGGAGTGGTAAAAACTGACATGGGAGATGTTGCTAAATATTCAGTGCCACATAACTTTTCCAGCAAAGATGGACTTGTTTGTCCTCTAGATGTTTCTTCAGCAGTGCTGTTGGAGGGTCTTGGAGACTCAGTTCGAAGATCCAGTGAGTTGTCTTCTACCTCTAAAATCTGATGGTGGTCAATGATCGCAGATTCGACAATGGATTCATTTGCATTTTGGGGTCTGTCAGTAACACTGCTGGGCGCGAAGTCTTCCTCGCTAAAAACATGTCTATCAAAAGGAAAAATTCCCGTTTTTTTGAATGCTTGTGCTATGTTTGATGGTGTCATAGACTTTGTGAAAGCTTGACCAATCAACGTTCCCACATCATAAATAGTGATAGGGCATCCAGGATTGCGCAACATCCAGGAACTCATTGCAGAGTAATAAAATGTTTTGAATGGTCCGTGAATACCAACATCTAGTGGCTGTAGCCGCGCTGATGTATGCGGGTGCAATGTAAGCACAGTAACACCCGACTCTTTAGCAAGCTCCAAAGCTTCAATGGAAAGGTGTGACTCATGGTTGTCCATTAATAAAATTGATGGGTATTCTTTCGAAGTTCCTGTTCTAAGTATGAAATGCTTCATGACATCCAAGAACAGTTCACTGTTCATCCACCCAGATGGGTTTGCCAAAATCAGTGAACCAGGGGGTGTACCAACAGCCATGCGAGGGTTCGTATTTTTCCTTGGGAATATAATGACTGGTGGAACTGCCTGGCCTCCAGCGCTTATGATGTTGCACGTCGTTACAAGAGTCCCCTTCTCGCCACTGGTGACTTTGCAAAGATTTCTTCTTCCCTTGGGTGCCAAAACCCGTTGGGTTTTTTGCACCGTGGTGGTGCCAGTCTCGTCTAAGTTATAAATTCTTGTGCCATCAGCAAATGCAGGATGGCGCTTTATCACAGTCTCTAAATTATCAAAAAAGTGATTAACAGTTTCTTTGTTAAAAGCGGATGCTCGTGCTAAGCTACATGCTTCGGGCTTACGCAGTGTCAAATCACGATGTCGTTGACGAAAACCCCTTAACCAATCTATTCCAGCCATACGGTTCCTTTTCCAGGTCTCTGGCATTCTGATGTTATTAATTTTGGCCATTTCGTACGCTACTTGTCTACAGTCGTTGACAGACAGACCGTAAAAAAGGCTTGCACATTTAGTGTAATATTCTTTCAATATTAGCTCTTGATCTCTGGAAAATACTTGATTTACGGAATAGTTTGGTGTCAACCGTGGGAGCTGGTTTTGAGTTTCTTGTTGTTTAGTATGATATCTTTGAAGCGTTGTAAAAGCAATGTTATTGTCAGTAGCAGCTTGTCTAATACTTTTTCCATCTTTTATGGCCTGCAACGCATCGCGCATTTGTTCATGCGAATGAGCGCCTATTTTTCTTTCTTCTACTCTATTTCTCGGCATTTCTGTAAAGTTATGTTTCCATTAAGTTACGAAACCAGAAGTTGTTTATATGAGGGTACACAGTGGATCTTGATCCATCGTGTACACAGTGAATCGATCCATTGTCAACCATGTAACTACCACACAGTTTGAGATTAAATTTCTCGGAAAACACAAACAATATCGTGAACTTTTTAGCATTCAATCACTCCATATTAATGTACAAAAACAATCGGGATAAAATATATTGATATGAGAGCTTAATTCTAAGATATTAAAAAAATAAAAAACTTACCCGATCGATCGTTTTTAATGAAGTAAACCAAAATGGCGCACTCCCGCGTCGGCTGGTGAGCGCGTCCGCGCAGCGACTGCGGGAGTGGCAGGGGGTACGCACGGAAGAGACGTTCATAGTTTTGTTTTACTCTTACATGAATAAACGGCGCAAATGTGTGAGTGATCAACTGTGTACCACTGATCCACTGTTAACCATGTGACCCTACATTTAAGAATTAAGGAACTTCAAAAACAGTTATCAGATTTACAGTCTTTACCAGCGACCGCTACAGTGAATGGCATAGCCGTTAAACTTCCAACATTTTGGCAGGACAAACCTATCATTTGGTTTGCTCAGGCCGAAGCGCAGTTTGAGATAGCAGGAATCAAGCAGGATTCAACCAGGACGTACGGTTGTGTCTTATCCATGCTGGACGCAAGGATGGCTGAGGAGGTTGAGGATGTCATTGCGAATCCTCCAGCTGAAAACAAATATGAGAATTTAAAGCGAGAGCTTATCACTCGATTCTCTGCTTCAAAAGAGCAGAGAGTGAGAAAGCTTTTGAGCGAAGTTCAGTTGGGGGACCGTAAACCATCTGCATTTCTCAGACACCTGCGCTCCCATGCAGGCTCAAACTGCAGTGATGAGGGGATCATAAGGGAACTATGGATGAGGAGGTTGCCTCAAGAAGTGCAAAGAATTTTAATGGCACAATGTGATTTGCCACTAGAGAAAATTGCTGAAATTGCAGACGCAATTGTTGAGGCACCCTCATCATCCAGCCAGCCCAGCTCCGTTCACGCAGCTTCGGCAGCACCCACAGAGCTGCAAATGCTAAAGAAACAGATGGACGAGCTCATGAATAGAATGGACGAGTTATGCAGTCGGCCTAGGTCGAGGTCAAAGTCGAGGTCGAGCCAACGACAGAAGTCGGTTTCCCGCTCCGGTCCGCGGATGTGCTGGTACTACAAAAGGTTTGCTAGCAAAGCAAGCCGGTGTATCAGCCCATGTTCATGGACCCCAGCGTCGGGAAACGGGACAGGCAATCAGTAGTGGCGACTGCTGATTGCGATCCTGTCTCACGCCGGCTGTTTATTACAGATGCTCAGACAAATATCAAATACTTGATTGATACAGGCTCTGACCTCTGCTGTTTTCCATTAAGGATGCTTAAGGGCCCGGCCACACTGACCAATTTTGATGTGCGAGCAGCAAATGGTACCCCTGTAAATACCTATGGGACCATTTGCCTGCATTTAAATCTGGGCTTGCGCAGGTACTTTAAATGGAATTTTGTTGTGGCAGATGTGGGCATGCCGATTATCGGCACTGACTTTCTTGCTCACTATCATCTTTTACCAGATTGCCGCATTGGCAAGCTGATAGATGCCACTACAAATATTTCCACCAAAGCCACTATTGCAAATATTGCTCAGCCCAGGGTTGAGACTGTCATTTCAGGAAGTTCACCTTATTTGGAAGTACTTAAGGAATTTCCTGATATAACACGTCCACCAGGCATGCATAGGGAAATCAAGCACAACACGGTGCATCATATTTTGACATCCGAAGGTCCACCCGTAGCATGCCGTCCACGTAGGCTCGCAGGCCAGAAGTTGCAGATTGCAAAGAAAGAATTTGAAGAGATGGTTAGTTGCGGCACGGCGCGCCCTTCTACTAGCCCATGGTCCTCGCCACTACACTTAGCCAAGAAAGGTCAAGATGGCTGGCGGCCGTGCGGCGACTACCGCGCTTTAAACGGTCGTACCATCCCCGACCGATACCCCGTTCGTCGTATTGGGGACTTTAGTCAGGATTTGGCTGGTTCCGCGGTATTTAGCACTGTGGACCTGGTCAAGGCATACCAGCGAATTCCCGCACATCAGGATGATATTCCTAAAACTGCCATTACCACGCCATTTGGATTATTTGAGTTCCCCTTTATGACGTTCGGGCTTCGAAATGCGGGACAAACCTTTCAAAGGTTTATAGATGAGGTTGTGCGAGGCCTCTCTTTCTATTTCCCCTACGTGGACGACATTCTGGTGTTCTCCCGAACTCCTGAGGAGCACGCTGAACACCTTCGTGTACTTTTCCAACGGCTGTCACAATATGGAGTAGTTATTAACCCATCAAAATGTGTGTTTGGCTCTGACGAGGTAACATTCTTAGGCCATCGGATCTCCAAGGAAGGAACTCGCCCGCCAATCGAGAGAATTGAAGCCCTGCAGAATTTTCCTTTACCGAAAACGGTTGAAGGCCTCCGCTGGTTCCTTGGCATGGTAAACTTTTACCGCCCATTTCTCCCGAAGGCAGCTGAGTTACAAGCACCGCTCATTAATGTTTTAGCGGATTCTAAACTCAAAGGCGCAAAACCCGTTCCTTGGACACCAGAAACAGAAGTAGCATTCCAAAAATACAAAGATCATCTGGTTAATGTCACTCTTTTGGCTCATCCTGACAACACTGCGCCACTTGGGCTGTTTACTGACGCTTCTTCGTCTCATGTCGGTGCTGATTCGGCTGAGTCGGCGTCGTGTCGGAGATGATTGGCAGCCTCTTGCGTTTTTTAGTAAGAAGCTCACGGAACGAAAAGCGGCGTGGCCCGCTTACTATCGTGAGTTGCTCGCGGTCTACGAGGCTGTCCAACATTTCAGGCATGTTTTGGAGGCCCAGCATGTCACAATTTACACTGACCATAAGCCCCTGATCTATGCCTTCACTCAGAGGCGCTAAAAGCTGCCTCCACCGCAGTTAAACCAATTAACATTTATCTCCCAATTCACCACAGACATTGTGCATGTAAAGGGAGCAGATAATGTAGTAGCCGACGCTATGTCGCGCGTGAAGGCAGTCCATTTGGAAGAGGATTTTGCTGCCCTCGCCAAAGAACAAAAGACCGATCTCGAGCACAGGAGGCTATCAAAAACTCCTCCCTTACGCTGGAAAAGGTGTTTATACCTGGTACGGAACTGGCGGTTTTCTGTGATGTGTCCACGGGCAAACCGCGGCCATTCTTGACCCCTTCATTCCGTCGAGCTTATTTTCAAAAGCTCCATAACCTCAGCCACCCAGGTGCGCGAGCTTCTGCGCGATTGGTAGCTGATCGTTTTGTCTGGCCAGGCATGCAAAAAGATTGTCGGAATTGGGCTCGTTCTTGCACTGCTTGCCAGCGAACCAAAATTAGCCGACATACGTCGTCCCCTATAGGCGATTTTGCCTGTCCTTCCAAGCGATTTCGCCATGTCCATATCGATATCATTGGACCTCTCCCGCCCAGCAAGGGTTATCAATATTGCCTCACTGCCGTGGACAGATTTTCTCGGTGGCCTGAGGCCTGGCCAATGATTGGCATAACTGCAGAGGAGGTTGCCGAAACCTTTTTCCGTGAATGGATCGCTCGTTTTGGCGTCCCTCAGCTCCTGACAACAGACCAGGGTAGACAATTTGAATCCAGCTTGTTTCAGTCCCTCATGCAGCTTTGCTCTGTAAAACGCGTTCGTACCACAAGTTATCACCCGTGTGCGAACGGGTTAGTAGAGCGGATGCATAGAACCCTTAAGGCTGCCCTGATGTGTCACCAAGACACGTGGGCAAATGCTCTACCGGTTGTCTTACTAGGGATGCGTGCAGCTTTAAAAGAAGACATGCAGGCTTCTGCCGCTGAAATAGTGTATGGGGAACCCCTGTGCCTTCCCGGCGAAGTTCTAGCACCAGCACCAAGAGATGATCTCAACGATGATCCTTCCAGGTTTATCGCACAGCTGAGACAGCACATGGCACGTCTGCGCCCGACGCCGGTATCAAGGCACGGGCTGAGATCATCTTTCGTTTTCAAAGATCTTCCAACATCCACCCACGTCTGGCTGAGGGATGACACTGTTCGACCTTCACTGAGGCCACCTTATAACGGTCCGTATAAGGTGGTTCGCAGGAGTGAGAAGACCTTCACGGTAAGTGTGGACCGCCTGAAACCAGCATATATCGACACAGAAATGTCTGAGACAAAACCAGCCGACAAAAAGGTTCCAGATGTTAATGAGGAACAGCTTCCAGCTGCCTGCCGCCAGTCATTCACGACTCGGTCTGGTAGAACTGTAAAATTTAAAACTCCATTTGACCTGTAACTTTTTGTTTAGTATTAAGTACTTATGTAATTTTATTTAGATTTAAATTTTTTGTATTGTTTTACCAATTTTTTTCACTCCGTAGGGGGGTGATGTGGCGACATAGTCTGTGTCTACCTTTATTATTTATTGTTTTGCAGACACAGTCTATGTCCCCACAATTGACAAGTGTCATTTTTGACATATGACACATACAATAATTTGTCTATACTACTTGATCTTGTCCTAACTTGTCTCGGTTGTTGGATTTTTATAAAGTTTGACCCAAACGGTTTTGTAATTGTTTCATCATTCAGTTTGTGACTAGTTGTAACTGAACGGTGAAGTTTCTAGTATGCACCTTATTAAATAACTAGAATAACTAGAACTAAAGTGATGGGTGTTTGATTGGGCGGAGCCCTCTTTACCCATAACTGCATAAGCAATTTTATGAAAATCTACCCCACAGAGGGTAAAATGGGGGTTGTAAGTTTGTATGAAAGTCCTATGTTTCTGAAGTTAGAGACTTGAAAATCGGGATTTAGGTAATTAGCTTTAAATAATAATCACCTGTATGAGCAATTTTACGAACATCCACCCCAAAAGGGGTGAAATGGGCGTGAAAGGTTACATACAAAATGACTTTGAAGTATAGACATGAAAATCAGCAAAAAAAACTGCATAAGCTATATAAAGCCTCTATAGATAGGCTGTTTGCAGCGGGAAAATATGGTAATAAAATAAAATGGTATACCTTCACCTAGGGGCTCAGGCTTACAACTGTCAATTAAGTTGTAAAAACTTACCACTCTTATTATTAACTGACACAGAAAAGTAAAGTGAAGAGTAGGTATTAAAATGCAAAATGAATAAAGCACTCAGTATTTATATAAGTACTAAATTATTTTACTGAAGTTATATTTTATGCCTTGGTGTAGATCGCGAATATTAAATTCTGATTTCTGAATTTGGAGTTTTCGTTGATTTGGATATTAATTTGAAATTTCTATTGAGCAAACTTTATTAACAAAATATTATATGAAAGTGATTAAACATTGTACAAAAATTGCAAGTTGATTCTAGTTAAATTCATACTAAAGTTTTGAATTTCGATGCAAGCTTTTGATGAAAAATTTGGTTGCTTTTGCACTATCGTTGTTTTGTTTAGTTTCGATGATGATTGTCGTGAAAGTTCAGGTATTGGACCAAGTTCATAGTATTGGGTAATATTCTAAGTATTTTTGATTTAAAGACTGTCTTGAACAACATAACTGAGCTGATTCGGTGTAATTTTGTGCTGCTGTCTCTTTTTGATGGGTTTATTCCGAGGAAGGGAAAGATATAGGAACTGAAGGAAATAAACCAAAACAACTTGTTTTGTTCATTTATTAAAATCGTTGACCGTTACATAGTTGAAGATCTTAAAATAGTAATAATTTAACATAGTAGGAACAGTCTACCTCCAACAGGCATACGATGTCAGGAAGCTTAGAGCAGATAATTAACATAAAGTCTTAATTTGATTCAAACAATTAGTAAATGGTACAGCAGATCCAATTGAATAGAAGAATTGATAGATTAGTCATTCGTTATCCTGATCTATGTTTGCATTGGATACAGTTATAGATTTTATTATTAACTCTGTGACACGGTTCAATACTAATTTCAGTAAAGTCAAATTTTATTAAAATTAGCTTCCCTTTACGTTTTGATAAAGATTTCGATTTCAATAAGTTTTAAAAAAAAAAAAAAGCAGGCGTCATACATGATAAGCGGAGCTTAGGAAAATGGACCTGTTGTTCACCAAGTTGTAATCAAGATTTAGATTTTACTAAGTTTTAGATTCAGCGTCAGATTCTTTTAAAGTATAAATAAATGAAACGGTACAAGAAATAAAATAAATATTGAATACTTTATTAAATTTGAATTCAGTATTAGACTTCAACTTTTGCTTACGGTTTAAGTAACATATTGTTTAGATTATGTTTGAGACTGTGACTATTCCAGACTTTGATTAAGTTTCAGGTTAATTTTTTTGATTCAGCTTTAGATAATTAATCAATAGGTAATCTTTTCCCTGTATACTTGTACAAGGAGTGATATAAAAGTTTATTTATTTTATATGAGTTTTAGATTTGGATTGCGATATTTATATTGAGAAATTTCGACTCAGCGATATCAATCAATTTAATACCCTTATGGTTGGGTTTGTTACTCTTTGAAATCTCAAGATCAAAAGCTCTATAGTTTTGGATTTTAAATTGATTAAAGGTTTTAAGTTTGATATTACTAAATTGGAGTAAATTTAGATTTCCTTTTTATTAACCTTATTATTTTGATTCTGCCGAATGTCGTGATTTACTGAAACTCTAATAATATGCTGTGCTCTCCTAAATGTCATAGTGCAAGTATGAATTAATGAATGTGTTTCATTATACACCACAGATTATTGCAAAGAATGAAACAAACTAAGCTTAGCAAAGCGAATATATTTTGGTGGTTGTGCACCGGGAGGTTGCACAATGTCGGATGGCCGAATGTCGTGATCGTGTAGATTGGCAACATTTATTTATTATTTATAGAATGGCAATTCTGATTGTCATGATTTTATTTAAAAATGAATGTTGTATAATTTGTATAGGATCAGATAAATTTCAAGACACAGTATTTAATAATAATTAATTATTAGTGTGGCAATATTAAATAGCTGGTCACACCAAATACCGAACGAAAAGTGAGGTGACGCTGGTGGTGGGGCTGATAGCTACGGCCTCTCAAAAAATTAAGGATGAGTCAGATCATCGAAGCACGGACTGGAAATAACACCTCTACAAAGTATTATTTCAACAATAGCATTAGGAGTCATCGTCAATGGGCAGGTGATTAATAATCTACGCTATGCAGATGATACGGTCCTAATAGCCTCCACCCAGCAAGACCTCCAAGAAATTGTTTACAGAGTAAACGAGTGCAGTGAAAGGATGGGGCTTAGAATGAATGTATCCAAAACAAAATATATGGTTGTTTCGGGCAAGCCACAGTTGACGTCCCAGATACAGATCGGACATAACATCTTAGAGAGAGTTGACAAATACAAATATCTTGGGTCATGGGTAACGGACACGTGGAAAAGCGACACTGACATCCGGGTTCGCATAGAAATTGCTCGCACTTCTTTTATGAAGATGAAGAAAGTACTTTGTAGTCGTCAATTCTCTCTGAAACTCCGAATAAGACTCCTACAATGCTACATTTGGCCTGTAGTCTTATATGGTTGCGAGGCATGGACACTAGTGGAAGACCTACGTAAAAAGATCGAAGCCTTTGAGATGTGGACGTATCGCAGGATGCTTCGCATAAGCTGGACGGCTAAAGTGTCTAACATTGAGGTTCTTGCCCGCATGCAGAAGAAGACCGAGTTAGTCAAAACCATCAAGCAGCGTAAGATCTCGTACCTAGGCCATATCTTACGACATGATAGGTACCGCCTGCTGCAGACTATAATGATGGGTAAAATCGCTGGCAAAATAGGGGTGGGAAGAAGGAAGAAGTCATGGCTATGTAGCGGGATATTACGAGCTGGTTAATATTAAAACTCACAATTGATTTGAGAAATGAATAAGGAATAATTTAATTTGTAAAACTTAGCGATATATATACAGAAAACCTTAAGTACTAACAACCAATAGAAAATAAGATTAAATATTTACAACATAACAACCAATAAGAGACCTTACATTAAAACCAATAAAAACGGCAAACAGATCCGCGCGCAATGCTTGTTCTCGGTAACGCGCAATTTCCCTGAATTCCATAAAAATAATAATAATTAAATGACGCGTGCAGTGGAAAGTGGGCGTGGCTTGCGTCCGAGACGCGGTGCGCGGGCGCGGGGCGCGGGACGCGGCAGCCGCGCAGGAGCTCAGTCTGATGTTGCCCGCTGCAGTGAATCGCGAACTGTGACAGCGCTAAGACGCGCGCCTCAGTGCCGGACCGCGGACCCGCGAATAGACCCAATGCGTGTTGATGGTGCTCCATGGTGTTTGTTGGCGTACGACGGCATCGCAAGATCAAGGCAATTAAAAACGGTTCTTTTCAGAACCACTTTTTCCCTTACAATACACTGCCTGATCTTTCAGTCTTCAGTTATCGGTGAGTGTGACCTAGGAACGAGACAACGCTTGACTATTCCTTTGAATCTCCAGCGAGCTTCTGTCTTTTTCAAGATTGACCTCGCACCTTCCTGTTATCTGGAATTCATTGGAACTATGTCAGCTAGGCAATAAAGAATATTACGTGAATCCGTGTCTTATTTCTCTCTTGAGTTGTGATAATAAAGTGATCTCCTGTGTACGTTATTTCTCTCTTGGTTTTTCCATTTTCCCGGTAACGGTAGCGCCTCGTAGCGCCGGTAAGGTAAATATGTCTGAGGTACTTTGTAGGTGAAAGGTATAGGTTTATATATGGAGGTATTATATGGAGGTATTCAACAGCTGTGAGCGCGGGAACGATTGACGTAAGTACTTTCGTAAGTATATCTGTACTATAATGTGCGAGGTACGCACAGCTACGTAACTGGGAGTGGACGGGTATAAAAACCGTCGGAGAACTATTCCGCCTAGCCATGGACAAGAAGTTTAATAAACTGACTGCTGACCTTCAGTAATGGAGAGGCACATGAAGAAGAAGAAGAAGAAGAAGTTCAAAATCTATATTTAGGGCTCCCTGGGGTCACAAAACAGGAAACTGTTACCAAAATTTTAGAAAATCAGCGCCATTTTGAAATTCTTTGTTAATTGACCAATTTCGTTCAAAATCGATATTTAGGACTCCCTGGGGTTACGAAACAGGAAACTTTTACCAAAGGTTTAAAAAATCAGCGCCATTTTTATTTATTTTGTTATCACCATAATAAATGAATTCAGTTTAGTACAGTAAAATCTGTACTACTTGTAAGTCTAACCACAACCCGTGAGCTGCTTTAGCAGCTCGCGCACAGGGCGAAATACTTGTTAAAGTTGTTAGTTAAATATAGCTTGAGAGAAGGTTCTTAGACATATTTCAGGACCATAGACAACTAAGCTGAGCTGTAGTCTATGATTTTAATTTTCAATATGATAAAAATGTTCACAAAAAGTACTGGGCCGATTGAGATGCGGTTTTTTGCATTAGATATGTTTAGCTTGTGAAAAGGTTCTTAGATATATTTTAGGACCATAGACAACCAAGCTGAGCTGTAGTCTATGATTTTAATATTTCAATATGTTACCATTTTTCACAAAAAGTACTGGGCCGATTGAGATGCGGTTTATTGCATTAGATATGTATAGCTTGAGAGAAGGTTCTTAGATATATTTTAGGACCATAGACAACAAAGCTGAGCTGTAGTCTATGATCTTAATTTTTCAACCACTGTTAGCATTTTTCACAAAAAGTACTGAGCCGATTGAAATGCGGTTTTATTCATTAGATGTGTATAGCTTGTGAGAAGGTTCTTAGACATATTTTAGGACCATAGACAACTAAGCTGAGCTGTAGTCTATGATTTTAATTTTTCAATATGTTGAAAATTTTCACATAAAGTACTGGGCCGATTGAGATGCGGTTTTTTGCATTAGATATGTTTAGCTTGTGAGAAGGTTCTTAGATATATTTTAGGGTCATAGACAACAAAGCTGAGCTGTAGTCTATGATTTAATTTTTTCAACCACTGTTACCATTTTTCACAAAAAGTACTGGGCCGATTGAGATGCGGTTTATTGCATTTAGGACTTCGTGCGATTACAAAACAGGAAACTGGTACCAAAATTTAAAAAAATCAGCGCCATTTTGAAATTCTCTGTTAATTGACCGATTTCGTTCAAAATCGATATTTAGGGCTCCCTGGGGTTACAAAACAGGAAACTGTTACCAAACTAAAAAACAAACAGCGCCATTTTGAAATTCTTTGTTAATTGACTGATTTAGTTCAAAATCGATATTTAGGACTTCGTGGGATTACAAAACAGGAAACTGGTACCAAAATTTTAAAAAAATCAGCGTCATTTTGAAATTCTTTGTTAATTGACCAATTTCATTCAAAATCGATATTTAGGGCTTCCTGGGGTCACAAAACAGGAAACTGGTGCCAAAGGTTTAAAAAATCACCGCCATTTTTATTTATTTTGTTATCACCATAATAAATGAATTCAGTTTAGTACAGTAAAATCTGTACTACTTGTAAGTCTAACCACAACCCGTGAGCTGCTTTAGCAGCTCGCGCACAGGGCGAAATACTTGTTAGATATATAAAGATTGAGAGAAGGTTCTTAGACATATTTCAGGACCATAGACAACTAAGCTGAGCTGTAGTCTATGATTTTAATTTTCAATATGATAAAAATTTTCACAAAAAGTACTGAGCCGATTGAGATGCGGTTTTTTGCATTAGATATGTTTAGCTTGTGAAAAGGTTCTTAGATATATTTTAGGACCATAGACAACCAAGCTGAGTCTATGATTTTAATATTTCAATATGTTACCATTTTTCACAAAAAGTACTGGGCCGATTGAGATGCGGTTTATTGCATTAGATATGTATAGCTTGAGAGAAGGTTCTTAGATATATTTTGGGACCATAGACAACCAAGCTGAGCTGTAGTCTATGATTTTAATATTTCGATATGTTACCATTTTTCACAAAAAGTACTGGGCTGATTGAAATGCTGTTTTTTTCATTAGATGTGTATAGCTTGTGAGAAGGTTCTTAGATATATTTTAGGACAATAGACAACAAAGCTGAGCTGTAGTCTATGATTTTATTTTTTCATTTGTTACCATTTTTCTCAAAAACTACTTTGCTTTTTGTTTTAGACTTTTGTATTTAGCTTGTACCTAGATGCTGCCCAGGGTATCATGATGGAGCCAGGAGGTGGTCATAGGAACTCCTTAAGTTCTCATCGTAAACCCGTCACATTTTGACTCTTTTGATTTGTCGTGATAAGCGCTTTGTACTTAGATGCTGTCCAGGGTCTCATGATGGAGTCAGGAGGCGATCATGGGAACTCCTTAAATTCTCATCGTATACCCGTCGCGTTTGGACTCTTTAGATTTGTCTTGATAAGAACTTTGTTCCTAGATGCTGCCCAGGGTCTCATGATGGAGCCAGGAGGTGGTCATAGGAACTCATCATAAACCCGTCATATTTGGACTCTTTTGATTTGTCGTGACAAGCGCGCCTCGGAAAGAGAAGGGTTTGGCCATAGTCCACCACGCTGGTCAAAAAAACTACTGAGCCGTCAAAGATGCAGTTTTGTGTTTTAGATATTATGTAATATATACGTTTGCTAAGTTCTAATTGTTGTTTCAAAGTTATACAGGTCAAAGGTATAATGGAGCTCTGCAGTTCGTCGTGGGTTCTTTTAAAATTTTTAATTTTATTACTTGTTGACATAATATGACACATACAATAATTTGTCTACTACTCTTGTCCTAACTTGTCTCGGTTGTTGGATTTTTATAAAGTTTGACCCAAACGGTTTTGTAATTGTTTCATCATTCATATTTGTGACTAGTTGTAACTGAACGGTGAAGTTTCTAGTATGCACCTTATTAAATAAGTATTAAGTACAAAGTGATGGGTGTTTGATTGGGCGGAGCCCTCTTTACCCATAATAGGTAACCCCGATTTCAAACACGTAGAAAAGTTCCCTACGACGGACATCTGAGTGTTGGGTGCATCATCCGTGTGTTTGTGTGCCGTTCCTGTGTGATGCCCGAGGCCTGTACCATACTGCCTTGCGCGCAATTCGCTGCCTGCACTGCCTGAGACCTGTACTGCTCAGCCTTGTTGCCGGCGCCTGTCTACGGGAGGTGATTGTTTCAACAGTTGTGTGTGTGCCAGGTTTAGTTTGAAAAGTGTAGTTAGTTAGTGTGTACAGCGGGTAAAATTAATTTAAAGTATTAAGAATATTGTTTATTATTTTATCATTATTAACTAAATTTTACTTATTATTCTTTTTATTGTATATTTGGTTAACTTGCTAGTTTAATTTTAATTCTTAATATGGCTGAAGAACAACTACATTTAAGAATTAAGGAACTTCAAAAACAGTTATCAGATTTACAGTCTTTACCAGCGACCGCTACAGTGAATGGCATAGCCGTTAAACTTCCAACATTTTGGCAGGACAAACCTGTGCGTACCTCGCACATTATAGTACAGATATACTTACGAAAGTACTTACGTCACTCGTTCCCGCGCTCACAGCTGTTGAATACCTCCATATATATACCTATACCTTTCACCTACAAAGTACCTCAGACATATTTACCTTACCGGCGCTACGAGGCGCTACCGTTTACCGGGAAAATGGAAGAAGGAACAGGAAAATGGGAAAACCAAGAGAGAAATAACGTACACAGGAGATCACTTTATTATCACAACTCAAGAGAGAAATAAGACACGGATTCACGTAATATTCTTTATTGCCTAGCTGACGCAGTTCCAATGAATTCCAGATAACAGGAAGGTGCGAGGTCAATCTTGAAAAAGACAGAAGCTCGCTGGAGATTCAAAGGAATGGTCAAGCGTTGTCTCGTTCCTAGGTCACACTCACCGATAACTGAAGACTGAAAGATCAGGCAGTGTATTGTAAGGGAAAAAGTGGTTCTGAAAAGAACCGTTTTAATTGCCTTGATCTTGCGATGCCGTCGTACGCCAACAAGCACCATGGAGCACCATCAACACGCATTAAGTCTATTCGCAGGTCCGCGGTCCGGCACTGAGGCGCGCGTCTTAGCGCTGTCACAGTTCGCGATTCACTGCAGCGGGCAACATCAGACTGAGCTCCTGCGCGGCTGCCGCGTCCCGCGCCCCGCGCCCGCGCACCGCGTCTCGGACGCAAGCCACGCCCACTTTCCACTGCACGCGTCATTTAATTATTATTATTTTTATGGAATTCAGGGAAATTGCGCGTTACCGAGAACAAGCATTGCGCGCGGATCTGTTTGCCGTTTTTATTGGTTTTAATGTAAGGTCTCTTATTGGTTGTTATGTTGTAAATATTTAATCTTATTTTCTATTGGTTGTTAGTACTTAAGGTTTTCTGTATATATATCGCTAAGTTTTACAAATTAAATTATTCCTTATTCATTTCTCAAATCAATTGTGAGTTTTAATATTAACCAGCTCGTAATATCCCGCTACAAACCTATCATTTGGTTTGCTCAGGCCGAAGCGCAGTTTGAGATAGCAGGAATCAAGCAGGATTCAACCAGGACGTACGGTTATGTCTTATCCATGCTGGACGCAAGGATGGCTGAGGAGGTTGAGGATGTCATTGCGAATCCTCCAGCTGAAAACAAATATGAGAATTTAAAGCGAGAGCTTATCACTCGATTCTCTGCTTCAAAAGAGCAGAGAGTGAGAAAGCTTTTGAGCGAAGTTCAGTTGGGGGACCGTAAACCATCTGCATTTCTCAGACACCTGCGCTCCCATGCAGGCTCAAACTGCAGTGATGAGGGGATCATAAGGGAACTATGGATGAGGAGGTTGCCTCAAGAAGTGCAAAGAATTTTAATGGCACAATGTGATTTGCCACTAGAGAAAATTGCTGAAATTGCAGACGCAATTGTTGAGGCACCCTCATCATCCAGCCAGCCCAGCTCCGTTCACGCAGCTTCGGCAGCACCCACAGAGCTGCAAATGCTAAAGAAACAGATGGACGAGCTCATGAAAAGAATGGACGAGTTATGCAGTCGGCCTAGGTCGAGGTCAAAGTCGAGGTCGAGCCAACGACAGAGGTCGGTTTCCCGCTCCGGTCCGCGGATGTGCTGGTACTACAAAAGGTTTGCTAGCAAAGCAAGCCGGTGTATCAGCCCATGTTCATGGACCCCAGCGTCGGGAAACGGGACAGGCAATCAGTAGTGGCGACTGCTGATTGCGATCCTGTCTCACGCCGGCTGTTTATTACAGATGCTCAGACAAATATCAAATACTTGATTGATACAGGCTCTGACCTCTGCTGTTTTCCATTAAGGATGCTTAAGGGCCCGGCCACACTGACCAATTTTGATGTGCGAGCAGCAAATGGTACCCCTATAAATACCTATGGGACCATTTGCCTGCATTTAAATCTGGGCTTGCGCAGGGACTTTAAATGGAATTTTGTTGTGGCAGATGTGGGCATGCCGATTATCGGCGCTGACTTTCTTGCTCACTATCATCTTTTACCAGATTGCCGCATTGGCAAGCTGATAGATGCCACTACAAATATTTCCACCAAAGCCACTATTGCAAATATTGCTCAGCCCAGGGTTGAGACTGTCATTTCAGGAAGTTCACCTTATTTGGAAGTACTTAAGGAATTTCCTGATATAACACGTCCACCAGGCATGCATAGGGAAATCAAGCACAACACGGTGCATCATATTTTGACATCCGAAGGTCCACCCGTAGCATGCCGTCCACGTAGGCTCGCAGGCCAGAAGTTGCAGATTGCAAAGAAAGAATTTGAAGAGATGGTTAGTTGCGGCACGGCGCGCCCTTCTACTAGCCCATGGTCCTCGCCACTACACTTAGCCAAGAAAGGTCAAGATGGCTGGCGGCCGTGCGGCGACTACCGCGCTTTAAACGGTCGTACCATCCCCGACCGATACCCCGTTCGTCGTATTGGGGACTTTAGTCAGGATTTGGCTGGTTCCGCGGTATTTAGCACTGTGGACCTGGTCAAGGCATACCAGCAAATTCCCGCACATCAGGATGATATTCCTAAAACTGCCATTACCACGCCATTTGGATTATTTGAGTTCCCCTTTATGACGTTCGGGCTTCGAAATGCGGGACAAACCTTTCAAAGGTTTATAGATGAGGTTGTGCGAGGCCTCTCTTTCTATTTCCCCTACGTGGACGACATTCTGGTGTTCTCCCGAACTCCTGAGGAGCACGCTGAACACCTTCGTGTACTTTTCCAACGGCTGTCACAATATGGAGTAGTTATTAACCCATCAAAATGTGTGTTTGGCTCTGACGAGGTAACATTCTTAGGCCATCGGATCTCCAAGGAAGGAACTCGCCCGCCAATCGAGAGAATTGAAGCCCTGCAGAATTTTCCTTTACCGAAAACGGTTGAAGGCCTCCGCTGGTTCCTTGGCATGGTAAACTTTTACCGCCCATTTCTCCCGAAGGCAGCTGAGTTACAAGCACCGCTCATTAATGTTTTAGCGGATTCTAAACTCAAAGGCGCAAAACCCGTTCCTTGGACACCAGAAACAGAAGTAGCATTCCAAAAATACAAAGATCATCTGGTTAATGTCACTCTTTTGGCTCATCCTGACAACACTGCGCCACTTGGGCTGTTTACTGACGCTTCTTCGTCTCATGTCGGTGCTGATTCGGCTGAGTCGGCGTCGTGTCGGAGATGATTGGCAGCCTCTTGCGTTTTTTAGTAAGAAGCTCACGGAACGAAAAGCGGCGTGGCCCGCTTACTATCGTGAGTTGCTCGCGGTCTACGAGGCTGTCCAACATTTCAGGCATGTTTTGGAGGCCCAGCATGTCACAATTTACACTGACCATAAGCCCCTGATCTATGCCTTCACTCAGAGGCGCTAAAAGCTGCCTCCACCGCAGTTAAACCAATTAACATTTATCTCCCAATTCACCACTGACATTGTGCATGTAAAGGGAGCAGATAATGTAGTAGCCGACGCTATGTCGCGCGTGAAGGCAGTCCATTTGGAAGAGGATTTTGCTGCCCTCGCCAAAGAACAAAAGACCGATCTCGAGCACAGGAGGCTATCAAAAACTCCTCCCTTACGCTGGAAAAGGTGTTTATACCTGGTACGGAACTGGCGGTTTTCTGTGATGTGTCCACGGGCAAACCGCGACCATTCTTGACCCCTTAATTCCGTCGAGCTTATTTTCAAAAGCTCCATAACCTCAGCCACCCAGGTGCGCGAGCTTCTGCGCGATTGGTAGCTGATCGTTTTGTCTGGCCAGGCATGCAAAAAGATTGTCGGAATTGGGCTCGTTCTTGCACTGCTTGCCAGCGAACCAAAATTAGCCGACATACGTCGTCCCCTATAGGCGATTTTGCCTGTCCTTCCAAGCGATTTCGCCATGTCCATATCGATATCATTGGACCTCTCCCGCCCAGCAAGGGTTATCAATATTGCCTCACTGCCGTGGACAGATTTTCTCGGTGGCCTGAGGCCTGGCCAATGATTGGCATAACTGCAGAGGAGGTTGCCGAAACCTTTTTCCGTGAATGGATCGCTCGTTTTGGCGTCCCTCAGCTCCTGACAACAGACCAGGGTAGACAATTTGAATCCAGCTTGTTTCAGTCCCTCATGCAGCTTTGCTCTGTAAAACGCGTTCGTACCACAAGTTATCACCCGTGTGCGAACGGGTTAGTAGAGCGGATGCATAGAACCCTTAAGGCTGCCCTGATGTGTCACCAAGACACGTGGGCAAATGCTCTACCGGTTGTCTTACTAGGGATGCGTGCAGCTTTAAAAGAAGACATGCAGGCTTCTGCCGCCGAAATAGTGTATGGGGAACCCCTGTGCCTTCCCGGCGAAGTTCTAGCACCAGCACCAAGAGATGATCTCAACGATGATCCTTCCAGGTTTATCGCACAGCTGAGACAGCACATGGCACGTCTGCGCCCGACGCCGGTATCAAGGCACGGGCTGAGATCATCTTTCGTTTTCAAAGATCTTCCAACATCCACCCACGTCTGGCTGAGGGATGACACTGTTCGACCTTCACGGAGGCCACCTTATAACGGTCCGTATAAGGTGGTTCGCAGGAGTGAGAAGACCTTCACGGTAAGTGTGGACCGCCTGAAACCAGCATATATCGACACAGAAATGTCTGAGACAAAACCAGCCGACAAAAAGGTTCCAGATGTTAATGAGGAACAGCTTCCAGCTGCCTGCCGCCAGTCATTCACGACTCGGTCTGGTAGAACTGTAAAATTTAAAACTCCATTTGACCTGTAACTTTTTGTTTAGTATTAAGTACTTATGTAATTTTATTTAGATTTAAATTTTTTGTATTGTTTTACCAATTTTTTTCACTCCGTAGGGGGGTGATGTGGCGACATAGTCTGTGTCTACCTTTATTATTTATTGTTTTGCAGACACAGTCTATGTCCCCACAATTGACAAGTGTCATTTTTGACATATGACACATAAAATAATTTGTCTATACTACTTGATCTTGTCCTAACTTGTCTCGGTTGTTGGATTTTTATAAAGTTTGACCCAAACGGTTTTGTAATTGTTTCATCATTCCGTTTGTGACTAGTTGTAACTGAACGGTGAAGTTTCTAGTATGCACCTTATTAAATAACTAGAATAACTAGAACTAAAGTGATGGGTGTTTGATTGGGCGGAGCCCTCTTTACCCATAACTGCATAAGCAATTTTATGAAAATCTACCCCACAGAGGGTAAAATGGGGGTTGTAAGTGTCATGATTTTCTAGTTTTATATTCTGTGGTACGATATTCGCAATAAATATAAGGCCATAAAGCCCTTGAATCCAGGACCGTTAAATAAATTTATTAAAAAAATAACGGAATGGTGATCGGGCGGGGAAGTTTCCCGCCAATTCGGAGCGCAAAGGATGAAAAGAAAAACGTAATAACAAAGGATTATACAATTTAATTAAATTAGGTACTCTAACGATGTTATTTATAAGGAATAAAGCTATAACCGACCATCTGGCTTTTGATTTATCAAATAAGTTTGTATGAAAGTCCTATGTTTCTGAAGTTAGAGACTTGAAAATCGGGATTTAGGTAATTAGTTTTAAATAATAATCACCTGTATGAGCAATTTTACGAACATCCACCCCAAAAGGGGTGAAATGGGCGTGAAAGGTTACATACAAAATGACTTTGAAGTATAGACATGAAAATCAGCAAAAAAACTGCATAAGCTATATAAAGCCTCTATAGATAGGCTGTTTGCAGCGGGAAAATTACATAATCTCATAGGAAATCAATAATTGTACGCGGACGAAGTCGCGGGCAACCTCTAGTATTATCTATGACAGAGTCATACGTTTTCAAGCTTTCATTCAAGATGTTGTAAGCACAGGTTGTAAGCAAGTTCCCGCTTTTCAGACTATTGCTAAAAATACGCACACATTCTTTGTTTGACAGGGCCCTTCTATGTAAATTGAGGTCGTTGGATAATGATGACTTTAGCATAGGTACTAAAAACAAAAACCAAAAAAAAACAGTTAGTTAAAGCTTAATTACAAATCATTATCCAGAACTGACTTTGGCTAAGTCGTGTATTACTAATTTGCGAAACACAGCACGCGACGCGGGAACTCCTTGATTTTCCGTGATAAAAAGTTTGAAGAGAAAAATTGCTTTAAAAGGTAAAATAAGAGGTATGTTTAAAATAAATTTCAATGCAGAGATTTTTTGTTAATTGTGTTTTGTGATGCGTCAATGGTTGCATAAAGGTCTTGAAAACAGCAAATCATTTTTACAAGCTTAAACTACTTATTTGATGGAAACACTGCTTTTAAAAACCCCCTTTTATGCTACTTTCTTAAGGAAAACATTTACATATCGCACACCGGGTGCAATAACGTCATAAATGCTAAAATTGCTAAAATTAGATATTGATCACAAATTATGTCAAACATGCGTCTACATCCGGTGCAGCAATATCATAAATGTAACTCCTAAAATGACCCACTGAGGGCGTAAATGTCGTTGTGGTTTTGGCGGGTTTTTGTGAACGCTAGTGCGAGAACGTTCTAATTGGTCAGTTGCGCGCGGCCCCCCGCAGGAAGTGTTTGTGAGTAGGAGCAATAACGTCACAAAGGTAATTATGACAAATATTTTCATACAATTTTGGGGCAAGAATGTCACAAGTGAACACTTCTGACTTTGTGGTTCTATTTTCTATTACAAGCAGCAAGTAATACTATCATTTTGTACAATTATGTCAATATTGTCCCAGAAAATGTACTAAACATAACCTAGAAACCGTTCAGATTTAATTTTATTTCATTTTAATTATAAATTAAGGAATATAATATGTACAGAACTTACAAAATGTAACCTACGTTTTATTCTTATTTTTAGCTAAAATAAAATTATGGAAGGACGAGGTAAAAAATTAGTGCAGTTGGTTCTATTAAACAAAGAAAGCCATGACGAAGGTGAAGTCAGGGATATAGAGCCAAGTATGTTTTTATGTATTTTATAAATTAAAACTTTATCAGTACCTAATTATTTACATAAGGTTTTCATTTTTCATTCAGCTTTATCGATAGCACCGAGATCTCCTTCCATTTTAAAATCTCATGATGGTGATTTAATAAAACATTCCATTACGAATGCTGTTGAATCTTCAAACATCCGTGATGATAAAACTCAGGTATGGTATAAGATTTTCTAATTCAGAATTATTAATGTTATTAATTTTTTTGTTTGTGTTAATATTTTTACGCAGTTAACTTAATTTCTTTAACCTTTTGTAGCCTTTTAGAGTTTCCGACGATGGAAACTCATCTGGACATGCCTTTTCTGGAACCGAAGAAGAGCAATATGTACCTAAACCGTCATCTAGCTCAAATATTAGTATAAATGCTGTTGAATCTTCAAGCATCCATAATGATCAAACTCAGGTATGGTATATTGTTTCATTCACAATGATATTTTTTGGGTCTATTTTAATATTTATACGCAGTTTACTTTTAATTTCCTAAAACTTATTTTAGCCCATAAGAGTTTCCTACAGTGAAAACTCATCTGAACAAGACTTTTCTGGAACTGATGATGATGAGCAATATGTGCCTAATCCGTCAACTAACTCGCATAGTAGTAGCAGCTCTAGCAGCAGCTCTAGCAACAGCTCAGAAAGTTCTTCGTCATCGGAATCTGACCATGAAACGCTTACCACTGGAAATATCAACCACGAGTCCGGACCATCGACCATGAAACGTAGTAGAAAACGTACTCGCAATCCAAGCAAATGGAAAAAAAATGTTGCCAAAATGCTGAAAAATTCTGGTCAGCAATATACTTCATTAAAAACTGGTATGGTTAAAGCAGCTAAAATAATGGGTCCGACTTGTTCAGATAAATGCCGGCTGTCTTGCTCATCAAAATTTTCGACAGAAAAGAGAACTAAGCTATTTGATGCGTATTGGCAGTTAGGCCAATTACAAAGGCAGCGTGATTATTTGGCATCTTGTGTGAGACTTTTAGAGTTATCGTATCGGAGAATAAAAGAATCTCGTAAAAATAATCCCAGGAAACCAAACACAACATTTTATTTATGCAATGATGGAAGAGAAGTTAGAGTATGCAAGACATTTTTTTTGAATACTTTGGGTGCCACTGAACGAATTTTACGTACAGTTATAGAATGCAAGTATAAAGATGAAGGCCATAACATTATGAAAGAAGATGGAAGAGGAAGACATGGCAAACAAATCAGATTGGACGAAGAAATAAAGCAATCTGTGAGAGATCATATTAACTCGATCCCAAAGATAGAGAGCCATTATTTAAGAGCGAATACTAGTAGGTTCTTCGTAGAGGGAGATTTAACTATAGCAGAAATGCATAGACATTACAAGAAAAAGCGTGAGGACGAAAATAAACCACAAGCTTGTTACGATGCTTATGCTCGAATTTTCAACACAGAATTCAATATAGGATTTTTTATTCCAAAAAAAGATACCTGTGACGACTGTGAAGCCTATAAAAACGCATCTATCGAAGAGAAAGCAAAATTGGAAAATTCTTATAAATTACACCTCGAAGAAAAAAGTTTATCTAGGATAGAAAAAGACGTGGACATGAGGAAGTGCAAATCGGAGGGCAATACTTTTGTAATAATATACGATTTACAAGCTGTAATGCCATGTCCGATTGGAAAGTCGTCTGCTTTCTTCTACAAATCGAAACTTAATTGTTACAATTTTACGGTAAGTTCTTGCAGTCACTAATAATAATTTAACGGATAATCTATTATTTGATTATTACATTCATATATTTTTCATCAAGTGCGTCTATTTAAAATGTATTTATATTTCAGATGTCAGACGCCAAAAATCAAGAAACAACATGCTTCTTTTGGCACGAAGGAATAGGTAATCGAGGTGCCATAGAAATTGGATCGTGCATATACAACTTTTTAAGAGATCTAGCTGAGAAAAGCCCAGGTTGCGATGTCATATTCTATTCTGATAACTGCTGCGGACAGCAAAAGAATAAGTTAGTAAACTACCTTATTGTGTAATGTTAGTAATTATTTTTTTACTGTTTATATATTAAAAATAATAACATTGTTTCAGGTTCATATTTTGTATGTACTACTATGCTGTTAACAAGTTACAGATAAATTCCGTGACCCATAAATTTTTAATAAAGGGCCACACACAGAATGAGGGCGATGCGGCTCACTCAGTAATTGAAAAATCTGTCGCTAGGGCAAAAAAATCTGGTGCTATTTACGTACCAGACCAGTACATTTCTTTAATCAGAAACGCTAAGAAGACAGGAAAACCTTTTATAGTAAAAGAATTAAACTATACCGATTTCATGGATTTGAAGAAACTAGCAGATGACCTAAATATAAATACAACAAGAAATGTTTCTGGAGAAGCTATTAAAACGACTGATATTAAAGTTATAAGTTTTATGAAGGGCTGTGATATTTATAAGTATAAAACTACATACAAGACTGATAATTTGAATGAGGCAAACATTTACGGCCAAACCAGGACATTGCGGCAAAATACAACACGTCCAAGGAATTATATAAATATAGAGGAAATATCTTTGAATCCTGCTTATACGTCTAATATACCAATAAGTGAAAGAAAAAAACAAGATCTGTTAGAATTGGTTCAAAAAAATATTGTGCCTCGTTATTATGAACATTTTTATAATCAGCTTTAGTTGGTTAATTCTGATTTTTAAGATTGTTTTTAATGAAAACTGATTATTAAATGTAAGAGTAATTAGGTACTTAGTACAAAGACATAAGAATGCTAGAATTATTATAAACTGCTACATAACTGTAACTACCAGTTTATCCCTGTTATGGTAAAAAAAAACCTTTGATTGTTTTTCTACAAATTTTATTTCTAGCCTGTTAGTTCCTCGTAAAAGTCTGATTATGGGTACTTAAATGTAAGAAGTTTTTCATATTTTTTTAGATTGTATATGCAATTTATTTTAATAATAATGTTGATTATTTTTAAACACTGAAAAGGTTAATTGTAAGTGCTATTTAATACATTTAGAGTTTTGATTTTTTGTTTAGTTCGGACTTTATGACGTTATTGCACAGAAACGTTCTACTTTCAATTTAACTTTCTGCACAATAACGTCATAAATGTAGGTATCGTTTTTAAAAACATTAAAAATGTACCACTTATATAATATTTTTATTTCTGAAACAACCTTAATTTCAAAATATAGAATATAAACAATATTTTGGTCATCGATATATAATAGTATTGTAATTACATTTAATTTTATTAAAACAACAACTTTTAAATCGATCTCCTGAAAAAAACGTAATTTGTTACTTATGACGTTGTTGCACCCGGTGTGCGAATTATTAGTATCCAAACTTTCATTTATATTTTTTAAATGTGTTGTAGGTGTTGCTCGATCATAGGATAGGTTTTTTATATGATTTCGATGTAAGATTTTTGTTTCTAATAAATAAATATAGATCTCTGAAATTTATTTTAATTTTGTTTTAAAAAAACATCAATAATATCCTAAAGTACTAGAAAACCGGTAATTAGAAAAACCGGTACTTGCTAAATAAATCAAAAACCGATACGTCCAAATCACAACACTACTACCGGTTTTTCACATAGGTTGCCCATCCCTAACTACTTCCAGTTCCGCTAATTGCGTCATCTAAATATAAGTAGGTATATCAATTTAGAGCGAGTAGGTTTGGCCTCGAATGAAACCCGTCGTAAGTCGTAACAGGCTAGAGTGAGAGACGTGTTTTTTTATGAATGAATTATATAATAGATGTAATTTACGTTCAATTCAAGGTCACTCCCACAACTGTCCGTTATTTTGTTCAAATTGTGTCTATAGGAGTTGCCTGTTTATACTCTATATTTCTATAACTTATATACATAGTATTCTATACTAATCTGTAGAGGTGTAAAAGTAACGAAAAAAAGCGTACCCGTACGTATTCGTTACTATAACAATTAGTACTCGTTACTATCGTATCGTTACGTTACTCGTTACTTCTGATACCTCATAAGATGCTATGAAAAAGCCACAAATAGGTTCTTCATAACGTAAGTTTTTAAATTCACCCATACAACGAAAAATGCGAGTAACAAAATGCATGCGAGTAACGAAATGCATTCGTGAGTAACGTTTCGCTACTCGGTACTGGATGGCGCACCCGTTACTCAGTACCGAATACATACGGTTCGCTACAGCTCTACTAATCTGTGCTTACTGCTTATTACTTGTCTCTGTGCTCATAAAGTAAAGTGTATTTTTTACTATTTAGATTTTAGAGCCGGTAGTTTTATTGTATTGTTGTGACTCGAATTTTATATATCAAAATGAGTGACGAATTTCAATTAACAATCGAACCAGAAGAAAATGACCATGTTAACATCGAAACTGAAGCGCAGTTGCAGAGCAACGATGACAACATAAAAGCTGTTGATATTGCGACGCTGTTAACAGAGAGGTTATAATACATAATAACTACTAGCTGATGCCCGCGACTACGTCCGCGTGGATTGAGATTTTTTGGTTCCCGCGGGAACTCCTTAGTTTTCCGGGATAAAAAGTAGCATAAGTGTTATTCCAGACTATAATCTACCTCTGCCAAATTTCATCCAGATCCGTTCAGCCGTTCGGGCGTGATTGAGTAACAAACATCCATACATCCATCCATCCAAACTTTCGAATTTATAATATTTATTTGATGGTTAAGAATACGTAAGAAATAAAGAGGTATGTACAGTTAGCTACGTTAGAGGTACAGAGGTATACGGACACCATTTCTATGTAAGTTGAGGGTACACAGTACACACTACACTTACACAAAAACATAATTCTTTAAAATTATTTCGCCTTTATATTCCAAATCATCTTTTCATAAAAATAGTCTTTTTATTTTCAATAATTTGATGTCAACAACACAAGTAGTCATAGTAACCTGTGTAGGTTTTCAATTTCGGAGACTTACACATAGGTACACTGTACAGGGCTCAACTTTAGTATATAGGTATGTGTAATGTGCCTGTGCAGTAGACAGTTCATTTTTTTTTTTTACAGAAAGGTATTAGTGTAATAAACGTAACGCCAAAATATTTTCCGTCGAATCGTAATAGTTTTTGATAAATACATTTTTAAAATCTCGACATTTTGAGGTTAGTTTTCCCGAAATTCGTGCAAATCTCTACTTATTAATGTGATGGATGGTGTGAGGGAATTAGGTAGGAGTAGAGTAACCTACCTAGGCCGCGTCCCCAACCTCCCCCCTTCCCTTTCCCCGATCTGTTTTTTTTTTAACCGCCCGGAAAGTGGACCACCCAGTAATCCTTACAGTTGTGATAGAAAGCTGTGATGGGACCAGAGCAATTTAATAAGTGCTACAATTGTCAAAAGGTTAGGTTAGGGTTGAACATAAATATTTAGGTTCAAATGGGGTTAATATGTTACAGGGAAGGTTGGAAGTTGTTAAAAACTTAGGTTTACCCAGGTTTACTTACTTAGTATTACCCAAGGCTTTTGGGTAATGTCCAAATAATAGTGAAAATAAGTTTTAATTTGGGATGTACCCACTCATTTACTAATCATTCAAGAGCGAGTGAAGCTAGCTTGGGACTGGGGGAACTCTGACTCAGATAGTTTAGGTCACAAATCCTCTTCGTGGTTATTTCCTTTTTATACCGGATTTTATATCGACCGGGCTAGCTAGCTAAGAAAGCTAAGCGGTTTTACCTAGGTGAGTTAGTAAATGAGTGGGTAAAACCCAAACTACAACTTATTTTCATTATTATTTGGACATTTTTCAAAAGACTTGGGTAATTTACTAAGTAAACCTGGGTAAACCTAAGTTTATTCCAACTTCCAACTTTACCCATAACAAATATACCGAACTTAAGCAAAAAAAACCGGCCAAGTGCGAGTTGGACTCGCGCACGAAGGGTTCCGTACCATTATTAATAAATAATTACCTTTGTTAATGAACCGCAAGACTAACTTTGTTTGTAGAGGTTTATTGTTAATATCAAAAAAACTATGCTAGTTAGAGCATTGGCTATAGTTTTCCTGTAAAATATACGTAAATTCCTATTGACCATAATTATTTCAAATTTTTCGATTGGTAAACTCCGGAGATAAGGGGGGGGGAACGGTATTTTTTTAGACATTTTCCCCGATAAATCAAAGACTATCATAACTAAAAATTATTAAAAATCTGTTTTAGAATGTACAAAGTAAACCCTTTCATATGATACCCCACACAGTACAGTTATCTCACTTTTAAATTTCAACCCTCAGATTTTCCCCCCTTTTTAAATAAGAACAAAAATAATTTCCAATTTTTTTTAATTCCAGTGTCTTTGGGCCACTAATATACACAACTATTCCAAATTTCATGTCGATAGCTTCGGTAGTTACTGAAATAATCGAGTGTGACGGACGGACAGACGGACAGACGGACAGACAGACGGAGAAAGTCGCACCATAAGGGTTCCATTTTACCATTTTGGTACGGAACCCTAAAAACATATTTGTTGAAAGGTTAGGGTTGAACATGAATACCCAGGTAGTGCCCGGCTGCAGGCACTTGGGTTCTTATGGGGTTAATATACTGAACTTAAGGAACAAAAACATTTTTAAAGCAAATAATATATTATGTGAATAGTTAAATCACTACAATATTAATTTACTACAATATTATTCTGATTAGACTTGTCCTAAGAGGAAGTTATACATTTGCAGCAGCATTTCCTTCAATTTAAAAAATGTTGTTCTTTAGTATAATATGTGCCAGGGGATCCTCCACCGGCAGCAGGCTGGGCACTTAGGTTTTATCGGGTTAATATACTTAACAGATTACAATCTACCGAAAAATAATGAGTTAAGTTGTAATCTGTCGACAGTTTACAATTTTGCTAGTTAGATTACAATCTAACGGTTTTTGCAATCTCATGGTGACATATATATTATATACTAGATTACACACTTAAACCTTCCGCCTGAAACACTGTTTATTGATGAAAACCGTACCCATGAAAATCGGCACAGTAGTTTTTAAGTTTATTGCGGCAGGGGGACTATGTCTTATAATATGTATGATATTTAAAATCAGAGAAGAAAAGCAAAATTAGGAACCATATAATATACAAAAAGGAAGGAAAAAAAATATTATATGATTGGAGAAAAGTATTTAGAAGAAAATAAATGCTGGCAGGAAAATAATGTTCAAAAATTAAATTAATCCATACATCCATCCATACATCCATCCAAACTTTCACATTTATAATATTAGTAAGATAGTATAGTATAATATAATGCAATGTATAAAGAATATTATACATTGCATTATATTACTTAACACCACTGCTTTGAAATATAGAAATAGTCTATCTTACTAAAGAGTAAACAGAAAAACAACCTAAGTAGCTGTTCAGCTGAACTAAGTACTGACCTAGAACAGTCCTCAACCCTCATGTTGAAAGAAAAAAGGGAACACATAATAAAAAAAGGTCAATATTAGTAAAGCAAATGTACTAATTATAAAAAGGGTCAGACACACTTTCGTTTATAATATTGATACGAGTTTTTGTGTTTATGTTCTAGTGGGCATGAGACAATCGAGACAGTGCTCGCCCCTACTAATCTACAGTGTCATCCAGTCTCTTCCAGCAATGCACCATCTTGGCATATGCCTACGTAAGTAAATCAATGTTGAACAATTGCATACTTCTAAATGTTAAAACTGTACACGTACTTTGAAACTTTGTCAAAACGTTTTCAACTCATCGACAATCCCAAAATTACTTGCACACTGGAGTCCCTAGAGCACCGAAGAGACGTTAGTTCTCTTTGCGTGTTCTACTGTCTCTACAATGGCGAGTGCTCTGAAGAGTTATTCAAATTCAAATTCAAATGATTTTTATTGAAATAGACTTTTTACAAGTTATTTAATCTAATACCACCTTCCGTGTTCTTCAGTCGCACCCTTCGTCGCAGAAACAAATTTCATCATCACCACCTGGATGCCTAATCTTCCACCTCCCGTTATTCTAGTCATTTCTGCCACGTACCTGCAAATTATGGAACCAGCTCCCATCTTCTGTGTTCCGTCATGATTATAATGTGGGGCTCTTCAAGGGGTGGAGTAAAAAAATGAATTTAGGACTGTAATATAGTAATTCGTTGGTAGGCTTGTTGTAATGTAGTCTGGTTTGAAGGGACTGGAACTTTAATTTGTTATAATCTACTAACTTTTAAAACTTTGAACCTTCATGTAAGCTTCCAAACCCCCATTTCACTCCCTTTGTTGTGGATTTTCGTAAACTATTCGTACACAGGCTTAGATATTGCAATAAATGATGGTTTTCCTTACTACACAATGAAAAAGGTCCCTAATACCTTGAAAATAAGGCTAAAATGTTAAAATTTATAAAAATTTTAATTTTAATTTTATGATCTAAGACACTTTGTTCCAGAATTGCTCCGGTGATCCCAATAGAGCAACAGCTTAAATCTTTTTTCCAGGATGATAAAAGTAATTTTCTTGGAATAGGTAAGAACAACAAATTATAAAATATATAACGCAACGAGCTGATGCCTGCGACTTCGTCCGCGTGGTTAGGTCTTTTTTTTACCCCCACAGGAACTCTTTAATTTTCCAGGATACATTTTTTTTATAGACTAGCGCTTGGCTGTAATCAGACCTGCTGGAAGTATTGATGCAGCCTAAAGTGGAGAGCTGTTGCCTAGAAGATGCCTTTTCACTATTACTATAAATAGTTTGAACGTTAAAATGGCTATTCACTCTTGATTTAATCAATGTATGTTTGTTACGCTTTCATGGCCCAGTTTTTTTACTGAATTCATTGAAATTTGGTACATACAATATGTGGAATCCTAAGAAACAGAATAGGCCTTTTATCCTGGAAAATTGAGGAGTTCCTGTATGAATTAAAAAAAACTTAAACCACACTGACAAAGTCACTCACAGTGCTGCATTAATTATTCATTGTTAACCTTCAGAAAAAGACAAACTGGTATTTGATGGGAGCGAGACAGAAAAAAAAGTTTTGGTCATCAGCAATATATTATTTGAAGAACTGCAGGAGCCAACAAACCCTCTACAGCCTGACATTTTGCCAGCCAAAGATCTTGACGGGTATGTTTTTGATCATAACAAAACTTACTTGCTTGCTGAAGTCCCTAGAGGCCTAGAATGTTGAAGAGACTTGCTAGTGTTCCACGCACAAAACGGTGATCGTTCTGAAAGTTATTTAACCTACCACCTTCGATGTTCCCTAGCTGCACCCTTTGTCACAGAGACTAATTTCATCCTCACGACCTGGATGCCTGGTCTTCTTCCACCTGCAAATTATGAAACCAGCTTCCATCTTCGGTGTTCCTTCATAACTGTAATATGTGGCTCTTCAAAGGGCGGACAAATAAATTTCTCAAAAGCCATCAACTAATTGGCAGTTCCTTTTTGGAACTTGATTAGACAGTAATATTATGCCCTCCACGCAGTAGGAGCATCTTTGTAAGGACGTAATATTATAGCTCAGGCTACTTTAAGCAAGCTTTGTATGGGAACCCTAAAATAAAAAACCGGCCAAGTGCGAGTCGGACTCGCGCACCGAGGGTTCCGTACAAACCTGTAGATATATAAATCAAAGTTATGGTATTTTTATTCCACTTATCTATTTTAATTTCAATTTAATACCTCTACGCGCTCTTGCGGAAAGGGGTAGTAAGTTTTTAAAATTATTAAAAATATTTTTATTATATGATGTAACTAAAAATTTATGCTTTTCGCAATTTTTCCTTTATCTGTGCTATAAGACGTTGCTTCGTACCAAATTTCATTTCGATAAGACTAATAGTTCAGGAGATATGTTAACCCTTTGTTCATGAAAAGAAAATATTTTGCATGTATGGCTTTTTGTAATGTAGTTTCTTGTAATTTCCATAAAAATTGATAGAGCTACGAAAATGTTGTCTAAAGCAAATTGAAAGGTTATTAAATTAGCCATAAAATGATATTTAGTTTATTTTGATAAGAGTAATAGTTTTAGAGATATGCCTACCTATTGTGTAAGATAAAGAAGATCTTGAAAAGGGTTAATCATGGTATCATGGAAAGGGTTAATCTACTTCGTTCTCCAAAACACCTTGATAAAAGATTGCGGCCACGAAACAGTAGTAACTCGAACTTTGTTTTTTGGTTGCTGTGGAGCTGATGAAATGTAAATTCAAACTCAGTTTTGCTTTTGGCAGCTGTGATACTAATACAGGAGATGGTGTGGCCAATAGCGAACCAGGACCATCTACATCTAGGTAGGTTTTATTAAACACTTTACTTTACTTTATCTTACCTAGTGAAAGTAAGTGAAAGTGCAGTCTAAGCTCAGAGTAAGAATATAGTAGGTATAGAGCGCGCATTTCTAAGTGAGAACAGTAGGCATGTGGAATCGGCTTGAGCCGGACTGAAAAGCTTTATGTATACGGCATTAAGAGAGTGAAAAGGTGGCAATACGCCGTTTCCACGTCGGTAGCCCGCGCGTCGTATCGGCCGAGGCGGGTGAGGTCTTTTTCACTCTTAATACCTTATACAGTCGCGGTCAGAAAATGTTTACCAGTTAACACTGCGTTCCGTGTCGATAGACGTGGTGAGATCCTAAGATGTATATGATTTATGTATATTGTTTAAAAAAAAAGAGCAACTGCTGAGTTTCTTGCCGGCTCTTCTCGCCAGAATCTCCTTTCCGAACCGGTGGTAGATTCAAAATATGACGTAGCATAAGAGACACCTATATGTCCTACATGTTTTAAATAAATTGAATTGAATTGAAATATGTGTGTATATATGTATGTATGTATGTACTTTTTCTCAAACATGCTTGGAAATTTGAGCGTTATTTTGACAACCTTCTTCGAGATAAATCGAACTTGCTGTACTAGCCAAATACTTGCGAGCAGCGGCCGGGTAAAGTTGTATGAAAATCCATATCTGTCGTGGTTTAGCGACCAAATAAATTACGTAGTAAATTCATATCTGTCGTGTAATTTAAAAATGGAACGATTTTTTACTCCGAAACATGGCAACCAAGGAGGTTATCAAAGGTTTTATTTAAATTTCGAACTAGCTTGCAAATAGAAAGCTGTTTATTGAAAAAAAAAAACAAATGAACCCTTAAATGCATCGATATATATGTAGGTACTAGATGGGCCCTTTCATAGAAAAAGGTCGGGCGTCCGACTTGCTGAACACTTTCCTCACCTGTCATAAGCCTGTCTTTGTCCCCGTCGTAGCGCTGTCACGATCGCTCGTCGTGTAGATAATTTGTTATTATTAAGTTAACATCTAAAGTCTTAGTTTGGCACTGTATAATTTTTATTTTAAGGTAAGTGTTTCAATTCACAATTATACATTTCCAAAAAAACGTAATTTAATCTTCCTATTTAATATTTTTATCCATTACGCAATAATTTAATATCCGCGGCAAACGATCTGGCCTTACGGCTTCTGGTTCAATAAGTCCCGAGACTAAGTACTAAAACAAGGTTTTTTTTATAAAATTATGTTTTATTCATCAACGTAGTCTCTCCAAGAGCGATACAGTCCCTCCAAAGCTTTTCTAACTTTTCTATCCCATGCGTGTAGAACGATTTGTCTTTGGCTTCAAAATAAGCCTCCGTTGCTGTGATAACTTCACTATTTGAGTCAAATTTCTTACCCTGGAGCATTTTGTTGAGATCTGCAAACAGCCAGTAATCGCTGGGGGCCAAGTCTGGCGAATAAGGGGGATGAGTATGCAATTCAAAGCCCAATTCATTAATTTTGGCCATCTTTCTCACAGACTTGTGACAAGGCGCGTTGTCCTGGTGAAACACCACTATCTTTTTGTTCATTTGAGGCCGTTTATCCGCAATTTCGTACTTCAATCGCTCCAATAAGCACATGTAATAGTCACTATTTATATTTTGCCCCTTTTCAAGGTAGTCGATGAAAAGTATTCCACGCGCATCCCAAAATTATAGACGCCATAACCTTACCGGCCGATTTCTGAGTCTTTGGCCGCTTCGGGCGGCTTTCACCAGCCGCTCTCCACTCCGCTGACTGCCGATTGGTTTCCGGAGTAAAATGGTGTATCCATGTTTCATCCATTGTCACATACCGACGTAAAAATCCTTTTTATTGTGATTCATCAGCGCCAAACATCGCTCTGAATCATTGTAAGCAAACGCGGCACCCACTTGGAAAAAAGCTTTTTCATGGCCAAATGTTTATGTAAAATAGTGAAAACACTACCAGCTGAAATCTTCACTATCTCGGCTATCTCGCGCACTTTTATCTTCCGATCTTCCATTACGATTTTGAGGACTTGATTAATATTTTGTTGAGTCACTGCTTCATTTGGACGACCTGAGCGTTCCCCATCTTTTGTGTCCGTGCGACCGCCTTTGAAGTCGGCATACCACCGACAAATGGTTGCTTTAGAGGGAGCTGATCCCGCATAACATTTTATACGCCATTGCTGTGCTTCAACGGTATTTTTTCCCATTAAAAAACAATGTTTTATAAACATGCGAAACTCGTTTTTTTCCATTGTATCGAAACTACAAGCGTAGCGTAACTTAAATGTCTGCAAAATCAATATTTTAATGTTCCATTTTAAAAAATGATACACATATTTTATTGAAGGCCAGTACTTTTTAAAAATCAAAAGATTTTTTAATACATTTCCAAGTTAGTCTCGGGACTTGTTGAACGATCTAGTATGTATTATCTGTGACCGAGTCATACGTTTTCAAGCTGTAATTCAAGATGGCGAATAATGTTGCAAGCAAGTTCCCGCTTTTCAGGCTAGATGGCGTTAGAAAGATACGCCCACATTCTTTTTTTGACATGGCCCGTCTATGTAAATTGAGGTCGTTGCTTGAACGCGGGAAAAATTATTGTTGTTCGTTGTTCCTCATTGATTTTGAAATGTATTTGACAAAATGAGTTCAAGTAAAGACAATGAGTGTGATGAACTTACTTTAACGCCACCTGAAATTCAAGAGGCGGCAAGAGCCGTAATAGAAAACTTGTTACCGCCAAAATCGAAAGAAAAATATTTGAAAACCTATTCAATGGAAGAATGAAAGCAAATCGAAATCAAAGTTCTGTCTAGGTACTACTTAGTTTTAATTTCCGCGCATTATTTTAGAAAAGTACTATACAAGCCTTGGCTACAACTAGGCATTGATAGACTTACCACATTACACTTTCGTCCTTCAATGCCTGTTTTGCTGGCCGCTGCAGTAATGTACTATTAATGATTTTGTATGTGCTACATCCATGCTTTTAGAGTGCGACGAGGAAGAGGAAGAGGTGTGCGCACACGCGGCGGACGGAGAGGGGCTATGAATGCAGAGGTGGTCGGTCGGCGCAATTGTAGCCCGTAAGTAGTACTACTTGAAGTATATTATTCTTATGTCTGGGTGTTTTACTTATAATATTTTATATTTTTCTAGGCGTTCATCAGCAGCAGCTGATGCAGCTCCTTCTTCGGCCGTCTTTATCCCAATACCTGAAATGTGAGTTACTTAATTTTTTGTATTTATGCATTGATGTAGAATTTTAGTACCCATAATTATGCCTTATATGAATGTATACAGAGGCGTCTTTACCTATGGTGCAGGGTGTGCGTTGCACACGGGCGTAGCGGTCCTAGGGGGCGCCGAGCGCCGCTCGCTGCGGAGCCCCACTCGGCGCGCGCGTTTGCCGGCCGTGGCACTTTCAATGACCAACGTAAAAAGAGCTCCGCTTTGCATACATTTTGTAGAGCATCTGAAGCTCTTCTTAAATTTGTCAAATTACAGCAAAGCAAGGGGCGCCACGAGCGGTTAAAGTAAAATTATCCATTGGGGAAATTGGACAGTTTGTGGCAGCTTGATGTGTTGTTACTTGTACTTTGTACCCATTCCACTTTGCCCGCGCGCTTACTAGGGGGCGCTAGGTTAATGTTTGCACACGGGCGCTACATGGGCTAGAGACGCCTCTGCCTGTATACTAATATTAAAAATGTGAAAGTTTGGATGGATGGATTGATGTTTACTCTAAGGATGTATTTTTGCACAAATATAGATTATAGTCTGGAATAACACATAGGCAACTTTTGTCCTAGAAAATTAAGAAGTTCCCGTGGGAACCAAACAAACCTCATCCAACCAAGCCAGTACCATATTATACGTAAAGATTATTCTGACCTACTTAAGCCGGTTCCGCGTCGATAGGTGTGGTGAGACCCTAAGATGAATGCATCTATATAGCTACAGTCGCAGTCATAAAATGTTTACCACCAATTGCATGCATACCTCTGTAGAAGAAAGTCGACTGTCCTGTTTTTAGGGTTCCTTACCAAAATGGTAAAATGGAACCCTTATGGTGCGACTTTCTCCGTCTGTCTGTCCGTCTGTCCGTCTGTCCGTCTGTCCGTCTGTCCGTCCGTCACACTCGATTATTTCAGTAACTACCGAAGCTATCGACATGAAATTTGGAATAGTTGTGTATATTAGTGGCCCAAAGACACTGGAATTAAAAAAAATTGGAAATTATTTTTGTTCTTATTTAAAAAGGGGGAAAATCTGAGGGTTGAAATTTAAAAGTCAGATAACTGTACTGTGTGGGGTATCATATGAAAGGGTTTACTTTGTACATTCTAAAACAGATTTTTAATTATTTTTAGTTATGATAGTTTTTGATTTATCGGGGAAAATGTCTAAGAAAATACCGTTCCCCCCCCTTATCTCCGGAGTTTACCAATCGAAAAATTTGAAATAATTATGGTCAATAGGAATTTACGTATACTTTACAGGAAAACTATAGCCAATGCTCTAACTAGCATAGTTTTTTTGATATTAACAATAAACCTCTACAAACAAAGTTAGTCTTGCGGTTCATTAACAAAGGTAATTATTTATTAATAATGGTACGGAACCCTTCGTGCGCGAGTCCGACTCGCACTTGCCCGGTTTTTAATTTAACAAAATTAAAAACAGGACTCGTAAAACGTACACTCACGTCTAGTATGAGAGTGTGCGGGGTAGGAAGTCACGGTCGGGCGCGGAGCGCACCCGCCCGCTATCTCAGCCCCCGATTCCTCAGAGCTGGCGCGCGGACTAGTATGTATGTGTGTATATGTCACCGTAAGATTGCAAAGGCCGTTGGATTGTAATCTAACTAGCGATATTGTAAACTTTCGACTGATTACAATTTAACGCATTATTTTTCGTTAGATTGTAATCTGTTAGCTATATTAACCCGATAAAACCTAAGTAGGGCACTGTAAGGGCACTACCTGGTCATTTATGTCGAACCCTAACCTAACCTACAAGAAAGAGACAAGAAAACATAAATACAATGAATATTTCAAAAATTGACACTCGGACCATTGAACGGTTCACAATCCGTCGACAGTTTACAATATCGCTAGTTGGATTACAATCTCACGGTTTTTGCAATCTTACGGTGACATATATATGTATCCATTTGCTTTTAGAGTGCGACGAGGAAGAGGAAGGGGTGTGCGCACACGCGAGGTAGGGAGAGGGGCGGTGAAGGCAGAGGTGGTCGCAGGAGGAGGAGATGCTGCGCTGGCGGCGAATGCGGGAGCCGGTCTGTGCCGTGGCACACGACGGCCTCATGCAGCATGTGATGGGTAAGCGTGCTGTTTTGATTTGCTTTTTTTTTTTAAATCTGATTTTAGTGGTGGTTTGGTAAATACGGCTTTTGATTTTAGACTGAACATCGTCCGCAACGAGGACTTGCCCCACGACGTGCCATTAGAGACCCGACTGACGAAGAGAAGGAAGCGCAATTGTAGCCCGTAAGTAGTACTACTTGAAGTATATTATTCTGAGATCTGGGTGGTTTTACTAACGCTATGTTAAGACGATACGGGAGGGCGGTTTCTCCATACAAACGTATTAGTCTGTTTTCTCCGTGAATAATAATTTACAACAGAGAAAATATTTTTACACCATGAAATCCATATGTGTCCGTGCCAAGCCACTATGTTATGCTTTTTTCAATAAATTAATAATTTAAAGAACAAGGAAACTTAAACATAGCGAAAAATGGCCCAATTTTCGTGCCATCATCAGACATCCCGTAAATCAATTTGACGAATATAATCAAAAAAAGAAAAACATACCATCATAGCCAGTCCTTCTTAAATTATGATTGGAAAAAAAATCGATTCAGTTTTGGAGGAGGAAACAGAAACATATGAGAGTAATAAAAATTCTTTCCAAAAAACCGACTTCCAAAGCCACTGTAAAGTAAAAGAATTTTTATTTTTAACTTTTATGTGTAGTCTTAATCTCCACGGCTTAGGAGTACCCTGCAGCATCAGATTTGAGGAGTTGGGACTTGGGTTTAAGTATGAAGTCGTTGCTTGACACCTACAATATGAATTCCCCATAAAAAAATCCTAAATCGCTATTTTTGAGGAGTTCTGTACCCTGCAGCATCAGGGTTGAGGAGTTGGGACTCAGAGTTGAATCGTATACACGTGACTTGATACCTACTACATAAATTCACCATCAAAACTGCCTAACTACCTAGTTTTGAGTCGTAGGTATACCTGCAGCATCAGGATTGAGGATTTGGAGTCAGATTTTATTATGGGACCATCTCGCGAGCTTCCTCTAACCACTGAAATAATTTTTTTTAAATCGGTTTGGAAACCACGGAGATATGCGGTAACATACATTTAAAAAAAATCTACGCCCCGAATTGAGAACCTCGACTCTCTTCGAGTCGAGAAAATGCGACTTTTACATAGGTATTATCGGTCCAAGCTGCAGTTGTCCCTATCGAGTGTTATGGGATTTTTATTCGAGGAGCAGCGCGACGGCAGTCGGCAATATAATTGTTCAATACCTATTCTCAAAGATTCCTCTTAAATTTTCTAGGCCTTCATCAGCAGCAGCTGATGTTGTTTCCTCTTCGGCCCTATCTGTTCCCCCAATGCCCTGAAATGTGAATTACTTCCTTTTTTACTATCTATTTATGCCTTACATGAATGAAAGGGTTACAAAACTTGTTTTTTTCTAGGCCTTCATCAGTAGCAGCGGATGACGTTTCCTCTTCGGCCGTCTATGTTCCCCCAATGCCTGAAATGTGAGTTACTTCCTTTTTATCTGTTTATGCCTTCCGTGAATGAAAGGGTTACAAAACTTGTATTTTTCTAGGCCTTCATCAGCAGCAGCGGATGTCGTTTCCTCTTCGGCCGTCTATGTTCCCCCAATGCCTGAAATGTGAGTTACTTCCTTTTTATCTGTTTATGCCTTACATGAATGAAAGGGTTACAAAACTTGTTTTTTTCTAGGCCTTCATCAGCAGCAGCGGATGTCGTTTCCTCTTCGGCCGTCTATGTTCCCCCAATGCCTGAAATGTGAGTTACTTCCTTTTTATCTGTTTATGCCTTACGTGAATGAAAGGGTTACAAAACTTGTATTTTTCTAGGCCTTCATCAGCAGCAGCGGATGTCGCTTCCTCTTCGGCCGTCTATGTTCCCCTAATGCCTGAAGTGTGAGTTATTTCCTTTTTTATCTATTTATGCCTTACAAGAATGAAAGGGTTACAAAACTTGTTTTTTTCTAGGCCTTCATCAGCAGCAGCTGATGTCGCTTCCTTTTCGGCCGTCTATGTTCCCCCAATGCCTGAAATGTGAGTTACTTCCTTTTTTATCTATTTATGCCTTACAAGAATGAAAGGTTTACAAAACTTTTTTATTTTTTTTCTAGGCCTTCATCAGCAGCTGTTGCTTCGTCTTCGGTCGACTCTATTCCCCCAATGCCTGAAATGTGAGTTACTTATTTTTTCGTTCTTCCTTTCATCTATTAAATTATGGCTTATAAGAATGAAAGTGTTACAAAACTGCTTTTGCTTCAGGTTCTTGGAAAGTCGCGCGCAGAGTTCGATCCCCATACCCCCGCGGGATGATGATTTTTTGATCAACTATGGTAAGAAGCTACTGTTTTTGAGATCTGATGACGATAATTTAACGTGAAAATTATGTATCTACTTGATTGTTATCATTTGTTAACAGGGAGCGAACCGGATTCTGAGAGTGATGACGAGCAGTTAGCGACTCCATTCGTCCCGCGGACTCAGAGGTTTCTCATGGAGACCCCGCAGGATGAGGACGATGACGCTGCTCTCGTCGTGGACCCTCAGGCACACGCCTCGCGACATTCCACCAGCGTTCCAGCCACTTCCAGCAAGCCAGCTTCATCGGGCCCTGCGATTGGCCCAAATTTCTATGATTTTGAATGGAGAGCGTTTCCGAATCCTCCAATCGAATCTGAATTGAGGAGAGAAACGTTCTCCAAGAGCAACGCTGGGCCAACTACTCCATGTGTCGACCCTTATGATATATTCATTGCCATTTGGGATCGGCAAATAATGGAGCATATAGTCTCAGAGACAAACAAATATGCGAAGGAATTGGCAGAGCTTCTGATGTCTAACAACGGTCTCCATCCCAAAAGCCGCATTAGAGAATGGCGAGATACGACAACTGACGAGTTGTACACGTATCTCGCTATTGTTCTTGCGATGGGGAACGTGATTAAATCTCGCATAGAAGCATACTGGGGTTCCAATCCTAACATATTTTGTACACCTTATTTTAGGGCACATATGTCACTCAGGCGGTTTCAGTTGCTGAGCAGATGCTTGCACTTTAACCGTAATGAGGACTTACGTGCACTAAATGTAGGGTCTTCCGAGGCGAAAATTTTCAAGATTAAACCGGTGGTGACACATTTAAATAAAAAATTTCAGCAGATGTATAATCTGCAGCAGAATCTCGCGCTTGACGAGTCTCTACTGCAGTGGAAAGGTTGGTTGTCTTTCAACCAACACATTCCGAATAAAGCCGCCGCCATTGGAGTAAAAACTTACGAGGTTTGTGAATCTCAAACCGGTTATTTGTGGCGGTTCGAGGTTCACACTTGTAAGCAATCTCGACAGGCGGATCCATCAGATCCAATGGACGCCTTTACGCCGACAATTGTTCTCAGACTTCTACAAGGTCTTGAGAACAGGGGTCACACAGTTTGGATGGACAATTTTTATAATTCTCCTGCTCTGGCGCGAAAACTGAAGACGTTGGGATTCGACTGCGTTGGCACCTTGCGAACCAATCGCCAGTTTGTGCCCGAGGCCTTACAAAGACTGACAAAGGAGAATATGCGCCCAGGCACGATCACTGGCTTGACCTCGGGCGATGTTGATGTGATGGTATGGAGAGATAAGAACCGAGTGGCGACTATCTCCACATACCATGGCAACAGCGTTGCTGAAAGGAATGGCACCATAAAACCCAACCTGGTGTTTGATTACAATGTCATGATGGGTGGCGTGGACAAGAAAGACCAGATGCTCGCAATGTACCCCGTGGAAAGGAAACGAACAAAGATTTGGTACAAAAAAATGTTCCGTAGACTTCTTAACGTATCTGTATTAAATGCATATATTATATGTAAACGATCTTCTTCTCGTATCGACCACTCTGCTTTTAGAGAAACTTTAATTTTATCTATTCTGGAGAAACATTCTACTGGTCAAGTGGTGGAACCTGACAGTACGCCGGACAGTCTTTCTTTCAGGATCCATCATTTGGTCGAGTCACCGCTAATCGGTCGACAGCGGCAGCGTCGCTTGTGCCAAGTGTGCAAGAAACGCGTACACACGTATTGCGCTGGGTGCCAAAAGTTCGCGTGTATTGCTTGCTTTGTTAAGCTACACGACCTTTAGCTGTTTATACATTTATATACTAGTATGTATATATTTATATAATAATTACATACTACTTATTAATACTTTACTTATATATTTTTTTATAAATTACTTTTGTACCACAACTTTGTTCGTTTTTAACTTTCACAACTTTTTCTCCGAAACTGCTGAATTGATTTTGATGATGCTGATTCCATTGACATCCATTCGTGACGTGCGTAAAACATTACCAGGCGGCTTGTCATTTGTTCCAATTTTTTATATATTTTATTTTGCAATTTTTTTCCGTTGTGCCATATTTTTGTATAGGTTTTGCATATTTTTTTCCGTTAAACTTTATTTTTGTAAAAGTTTTGCATTTTTTTTTTCGTTTTACCTTATTTTTAACCGACTTCCAAAAAAGGAAGCGTATTTTTTTGCATAAGTTCTGCATATTTTTTCCGTTGTACCATATTTATGTATGCAAATGTGTCACCACACACGGTTTCATCTTTTTTTTACTTTGATTTTTGTACTTTTTGAACGTTTTATTCAAAATAATTTCTGACAAATATTATGTTAGTAGAATAAAATATGTATGTAACATTGCAAATAATTATATAACACCACTCAAAAGTCATATCCATATTATGATAGCCTCTGTAGTTGTACCCACTGCTAACCTAACTTTGGCTAAACTTGGGTGTTTTGTTTTCGAATTATAAATGTTTTTGAGGCTATAAGCCTTTCTATTGAATAATTACATTTGTAAATTTCATCTAATTGTTGAATGTAAATTTAGATTTAGAATATGAGCAATAGAATTCAGCGTTTGATCCAAACTTCGAGTACAACTATTTCAATTGATTTGTTTAGAAATCTATAAAAATTCAAATATCAACTTCTCACACTTTAGCCTTTGTTTGTGATCAGTATTTGAACCAAACTTTAACACAAACATTTTACCAAAGTCACTGGACCCACAGTATTTCTAGAAAGTAAGCATTTAAAACATGACCCTGTTTTTTTACCCTCAACGAAACGGAGACGGTATATTATGTGTTTGCTCTAAGAGGTTGTGTGTTTGTTTGTTTGTTTGTGCACTTTTTTGTTACCGTTTTCCTGGAAAACTACTGAACCGATTAATATGCGGTTTTTTGCATTAGATAAGTATAACTTCTGGCAAGGTTCTTAGATATGTTTTAGGCCCATATAGACAACCAAGCTGAGCTGTAATCTAAGATTTAAATTTTTCAATATTACCATTTTTCTCAAAAAGAACTGGCCCGATTGAGATGCGGTTTTTTGCATTAGATATGTATAGTTCGTGAGAAGGTTCTTAGATATATTTAAGGACCATAGACAATCAAGCTGTGCTGTAGTCTATGATTTTAATTTTTCAATATGTTACCATTTTTCACACAAAGTGCTGGGCCGATTGAGATGCGGTTTTTTGCATTAGGTAAGTATAGTTTGAGAGAAGGCTCTCAGATATATTTTAAGACCATAGGCAACCAAACTGAGCTGTAGTCTATGATTTTAATTTTTCAATATGTTACCATTTTTCACAAAAAGTACTGCGCCGATTGAGGTGCGGTTTTTTGCATTAGATATGTATAGCTTGTGACAAGGATTTTTTTTAGGACCGTTAGACAACCACACTGAGATGTAGTCTATGATTTTAATTTTTCAATATGTTACCATTTTTCACAAAAACTACTGTGACTAAGATGCGGTTTTTTGAATTAGATATATTTAGCTTGTACCTAGATGCTGCCCAGGGTCTCATGATGGAGACAGGAGGTGGTCATAGGAACTCCTTAAGTTCTCATTGTAAGCCCGTCGTGTTTGGACTCTTTTGATATGTCTTGACTAGCACTTTGCACCCAGGTGCTGCCCAGGGTCTCATGATGGAGCCAGGAGGTAATCATAGGAACTCCTTAAGTTCTCATCGTAAACCCTTCGTATTTGGACTCTTTTGATTTATCTTGACAAGCACAAACCTCGTTATGTGATCACAGTTTGGTTTTTAATCTATGATTTTTTTAACGTATTTTTTTAACTTTAACAATTATTTATCAGAATATTAAAATTTAACACTATTTGATACCTCTACTAAGCACAAGTCTTATCGCGGAATGAGAAGGGTTTGGCCATAGTCCACCACGCTGATGCAGTTTTGTGTTTTAGATATAATGTTATATAATTTACTTTTGCTAAGTTCTAATTGTTGTTTTTCAAAGTTACAAAGGCCATAATGGAGCTCTACAGTTCGTCGTGGGTTTTTTTTAATTTTTAATTTTATTACTTGTTACCAATAAGTACTTGTATCTTAGTACGGGACAAATAAACATTGACCCTAAAAAAAATAATGTAAAGCTGATATTTGGCACAAGTGTTCCTTGGGGTCTGGGAAGTACCTCTTAAAAATTTCCCCCAAACGTCTCCCCAACCGCAGTTTTTTGTAATTTTCTCAAAAAATATTAGTGCTAGAAAAAAACTTTCTATGGCGAAAATTATCTTCATTAAATTATCTACAAAATAATATCATAGTTTATTTCGATAAGACTAATAGTTTCGGAGATATGTTAACCCTTTGTGCATGAAAAGAGAATAATTTGCATGTATGGCTTTTTGTAATGTAGTTTCTTGTGATTTCCAAAAAACTGACAGAGCTACAAAAATGTTGTCTGAAGCAAAATGAAAGGCTATTAAATTAGCTATAAAATGATATGTAGTTTATTTTGATAAGAGTAATAGTTTTCGAGATATGCCTACCTATTGTGCAAGATAAAGAAAATAATATGCAAATACCGTGTACGTTGTTTTTAATTTTCGAAAAAAAAATAACAGAGTTAGGAAAATCTCATTGAAGCAATAAGAAACATAGTTAAATTACCTACAAAATAGTATTTAGTTCATTTTGATAGCACTAATAATTTCGGAAATATACCTGTCATAGTTAACATGAAAGCAAAATTTTTCAAAATTTTATGTTTTCTGTAATTTCTAGAAAACTATTAGAGCTAGGCAAAAAACTCTCAGAAACAAAAATAAACACCATTCAAACACTTATTAAAAAAATAGTTTATAAATATAGGACTAATAATTTCGAATATATCCATGTATAGTTTAAGAAAAAAAATAAAAACATTGCTAGAATTCTATGTTATTTGCAATTTCCACAAAAACTATTAGAGCTGGAAAAAAATCTCGGAAGAATAATTAATTTCACTAAATTACCTACAAAAAGTCTTATGGTGAATTTAGATTTTTTGGGGGTTAGAGTTGCTCGCGTCCGTAGGCTGTACTAAAGTCAGGTTCTACTCCTCATTACCCTACACGTGACCCCCGGGTAGTGCCAAATACAGATGGGTAACTCAGGAGAGATAGATAAAAAAGATATATATCAATCCGTTACCACTAATCACTCTTTGTATCCGTTCACATCCGAATGTATCAGTGTATCACTGTATCTTTACAACTCAGTCTCTCACGGCGTCTTTTTCTATCTGTCTCGCAACCGCAACTAGCGAGCGCTAGATGCACTCGCGTCTCGTTCTATTATACCACTAAGTTAAATGCAAGCGTCTCTTTCGCACCTCCTTATTTGAAATCGTCTATCGTGCTAAGACATCTCTTTCGCACCTCCCTCGCATTGACCATAATAAATTGACATACGTCGGCACGACAGGTAAATTGATAACTCTATTACTGGTGAGTAGGGCTCAAAGTCCTTAAGCGGTACGTGTAAATTTAGGTTTTATACTATCGCTCTCACTGATATGGTAAAGTGGATTGAGTTGCGCGAGCCCCGAAGCGACAAGTGAGTGGTGTGCGAAAGCGTGAGCTGCTGATACATAAAGATATAAAGATACAAAAGAGTGATACATATCCCAGTGATCGAAAGATACATATCTATCTTTTCTTCTTAGTGATACATTTTGCCCATGTCTAGTGCCAAATGAGCAACATCTTCATAGGTGGTAGGCTTCGGCCGTGGCTTGTAATACCACCATGTGAGCAAAACCGCGCCGCCAAATGGCGCATCTTGTGACATAACCCATTGTGTCGTGGGGTGCGTCGTGTTCCGGTGCGATGCTTGCAGGAGCCATACATGGAGAAATGGGTCTGTACAGTTGTGCTGCATTCAATGACAGGTTCTGACCGGAGTTGTAGCGGCGCCGGGCGGCTCAGTTTGGAGAGCAGCGGGATCCGAAGCACGGTGCACCGCTGGCCGACCGCAGGTAGTTGGGGGCCCAATTATAGGCCAGCCACCTATGAAAGGCTGCCCCGCCACCTTGCGAAAAATCCTGGGATGGCTTCCATCGTGCCGGTTGGCGACTGGAGAGAGGACCCGATGGCGATTCTCAGGGGGGTTCGGGCGTCCCCGCGGTCTCCAGTTGAGTCTCCTCTTAGCGTCGCTGTGGCAAAGGTCACGGTGTCTAGAATGCAGCACCTCGTACAACTTCCATTTTCCCATTCCTATTCACTCCCCAAACATTATGAGACGAAAAACGAAGAAAAGCAGGTTAAGACAGCGGCTGCACATCCTCTCGTTTACAGTGCACCTCACTAACATTCGAGGTCTGCACTCTAATCTCTATGCAGTCCACCACCACCTTGAGACTGCTGAGCCGCATCTGCTCTTCCTTACGGAGACGCAAATCCAAATCCCAGCGGATGTAGCGTACCTGCAATATCCCGGTTACTCGCTTGAGCATAATTTTAAACCTCGCGCGGGGGTATGCCTGTACGCTCGAGATAACATCTGCTGCCAGCGTCTCCGTAATTTGGAGGTACCAAAATTCTCCGTTTTGTGGTGCTTGGTAGATACGGGCCTTGAGCAAACTATTTATGCGTGCGTCTATCGTTCGCATAGCGGTGACCAGGAGACAACTCAGTTGTTCAGTTATCTCGGCAAAACAGCCGACACCGTCCAGCATCGTTATCCGGCCGCACAACTGGTATTTCTGGGGGACTTTAACGCCCACCACCAGGAGTGGCTGTTCCCATACCAGAAAACTGATCACGCTGGAAGAGAGGCGCGCAATTTTGCTCTATCGCTAGATCTCTCTCAGCTAGTTCAGGAGGCCACTCGGATACCGGATATCGATGGACACACACCCAATTGTTTGGACCTTCTGCTGACAACCGATCCAGACAGGCTTATGGTATCAGTCTCTGCCCCATTGGGCACATCTGACCACTGTCTGGTGAAATCTGTATCCAATTATCACCCTCCTGCCTATGATTTCTCTGTTAAAAGGCGGGTGTGGAGATACAGGTCAGCAGATTGGGATAGGATGCGGCACTTCTTTGCGTCTTATCCATGGCGGCAACTTTGTTTCTCTACCAACGATCCGTCGAGCTGTGAGAGGGCTATATCAGAAGTGTTACGCCAGGCAATGGAATATTTCATTCCATTCTCTGACGTGTCCCCTGATAGCAAGACCCCCCCTTGGTACAATGCTGAATGTGCAATTGCAGAGGCCCGCAAGCAATCTGCGTTTGTGACTTGGGCGGACGCACGCGCTCTCAAAGCTCCGGACGTCAAATTAAAGAAAAGAGACTACAATGTTGCCACCAAGTCCTACAAGAGGGTTCTAGAGCGAGCGCGTTTCGGTCGCACTAATCGCATTGGACGTAAGCTTGCCACTTACCCCAGTGGTAGTAAAGCTTTCTGGTCCCTTGCGAAGTCGGTCGAAAATAATTTTTGCCGTTCATCACTGCCGCCTCTGCAGAAGCCTGATGGGTCCTTGGCCGTAACTGCAACAGATAAAGCGAATCTTCTCGCGTCTCTGTTTGCAGAAAACTCGCATCTTAATGCTGGAAGTAGCATTCCACCCACTCTTCCACCATGCGACTCCATTATGCCCGCGATACGCATTCGCCAGCACGAGGTCCTTAAAACTCTTCGGAACCTCGATGTGAGTAAGGCTAGTGGCCCTGACGGTATACCTGCAGTAGTCCTGCGGAATTGCGCTCCTGAGTTGTCTCCTGTGCTTACACGCTTGTTTCGCCTCTCTCTTGAAACTGCTCAAGTCCCCAAGTCGTGGAAAGTTGCTAATGTGCAACCGGTACCGAAAAAGGGGAGCCGCGCTGACCCGGCCAATTACAGACCCATAGCCATCACGTCCATCCTTTGTAAAAGCATGGAACGTGTACTCAACGGTAAACTCCTAGCATACCTAGAAGATAATGATCTTCTGTCAGACCATCAGTACGGCTTTCGGAAAAATCGGTCTACAGGAGATCTTCTGGTGTATGCCACTCATACATGGGGTGAAGCCATTGAGAAACACGGCGAGGCGCTTGCCGTTTCTCTAGATATTTCAAAGGCTTTTGACCGGGTCTGGCACGGCAGTCTTCTCAGTAAACTCCCGGCATACGGGATACCCACTGGTTTCTGTAGCTGGATATCTGACTTTCTGAGTGACAGGTCATTTCGGGTGGTCGTTGACGGCCGCTCATCTGACCTAATGGCTATTAACGCTGATGTCCCTCAGGGGTCTGTTCTTTCTGCAACACTCTTCCTGCTGCACATTAATGATCTTCTCAAACCCGGTATCTTTGGGTACGCTGATGACAGCACTGTAGCGGAAAGATACATGTCCAGTTCTCGAGCCAGTGCTTCTGAGACACTTGAGCAAAGAGAGGCCATGGTGGATCGCGTCAACTTGACTCTTAAGGAGGTGTCCGAATGGGGTGACGCCAATCTGGTCCAGTTTAACGCCACCAAAACACAAGCGTGTTTATTCACCGCAAAGAGGAGCCCTTTCACCTTGGCTCCTACTTTCCAGGGTGTATCCGTACCGATAAGTGATCACATTGAGCTCTTGGGAATCGACATCTCTCCCAACCTCAATTTCGGGAAATGTATCGAGTCAAAGGCCAAAACAGCTGCCAAAAAACTTGGCATCCTGAACAAGGTGAAGCGATATTTCACGCCACAACACCGCCTCGTTCTCTATCAGGCACAAGTCAGATCTGGCATGGAGTATTGCTGCCACCTTTGGGACGGATCCGCCAAGTACCAACTCGATACATTAGACTCGATAGATCGCCGGGCCCGAAGGATAATTGGCGATCAATCACTTACGCGGGCGAAATTGCTCAGTCTACAACACCGACGCAATGTCGCCTGCCTATCGGTTTTTTATCGGATATACCATGGAGAGTGTGCTCAGGAACTTCATAACCTTGTTCCTCCTTCTCCGTTCTACCACAGAACAGCGAGAAACCGTTTGCGTTGGCATCCTTATGTGGTCGATGTCCAGTTTGGCCGCACGAAACGTTTTTGCTCAACGTTTCTGTTCCGAACCGCTAGGATCTGGAACACCCTCCCGGCGCACGTGTTTCCTACCACGTATAATTTAGGTACCTTCAAGGCGAGAGTGAATAGGCATCTTCTAGGCAAGCGCGCTCCAACCTAGACCTCATCATTGCTTTGCACTAAGCATGATTGTCGTCAAGCGCAAACCTATCTAATAGTTCGAGAAATATGGCAACCTATATTCCAAGTTTTTTTTTGTTTTTTCAACAACCGTGGTTATATTTTTGAATTTTCACAGAAACTAATAGAACTAAGAAAAAAAAAACATAAGAAGCAAAAATGAACTTCATTAAATTATCTTCAGAATAGTTTTTAGTTTATTTTGATAGAACTAATAGTTTCGGAAATATGGCTGCCTAAATGGAATAAAAAACTAAACCTTTGTAAAATCCGTAAATGTTTATTGTAATTAAGAAAAAGTATTAGAGTTAGGAAAAAAGCTGTCAGGACTTAGTACAAAGATTATTAATTTACCTAAGGTGAACCGAGGCTAATGCATCTAAAAAGTGAATTTTTTTTGACCGAGGTATGTTTAAGAAGCTGTATTTCTGCTACAGAATAATTTACGGATAAACTCTTTACATATTTGAAAAGATCAGATACTTAAGACTTAGTTTTACTAAATTGCATTAAAATACACCCAGTATATTCTTATTAAAATTGATGTTAATTCCAAGGACCGATTTTAGCCACATTAGCCCCGTATCGGGGGTTAATGTAACTTTTCACTCTTAATTCCTAAACTTAAGAGTTATAATGCTCAAACTCACTGAATATGATAAACAAAGGCATTTAAGAAAATGATTTGAGCCCTACCTCAATGTAGGAAGGTTAATTTCTCTTTAACAATACTTTTTTGGTAAAAGAGGGGCTATTGTAGCTTTTTTTTTTACTTTAGTGTTGGGAGTAGGCCTGATAAGTATGTAGTATCGATTATCGATAATGTTTTGAATGAAATACGTTTTCATATATCATTTAAGTAATATTTTTGAAAAGTTAGGTTAGGTATTAGGTGGGAAAATTTTCTAGCAAATAAACGATTGTATTTTATCGTCTTGTGGGTTAAAATAGTAACCACAACGAGCACATTTCAAAACAAAAATTTGGGCGTTTTAACATAATATATTGGTTAAATTATAAAACAAAAGTTGGGTCTGTGTGAGGCGGGAGCTAATACTTAACCATCGGTGAAGGTAGGTAGCACGATTCAAAACTTTTACCTATCATCTTACAAATTCTGTTTTTAACTTTATCGATAAAAAAATACATTGGCATCACTAATACTTTTATTTCCATACTAAAATCAACAGGGCTATTGTGTCTTTCTTTGTAGATATAATAGCCCCGTGTCACAATTTTAGTGGGGCTAATGTGTTTTTATAAATAACTCCAGATAACTACGACAGAGAAAGAAATTAATTATCAAATAACAAGGAATTATCATTATATTTGCAATTAGCGTAAAATTTTGTTCAAAAAAGCTCACAGTAAAATTTTGTCGACTAAAACAACACAGTAGGTTTTCAGCATACTCATCGAAAAATGACCGAAAAAAAGAAAGACGCCATCAATAAAACAGTAGACGAGATAAAAGCACACTCTATGATCGATTTTAATAAACATTAGTTTCTCTATCCACTAGTAGATGTCGTTTCCCGTAAATCTATTTGTAAAGGAAGATAAAATGATAAGATGCAATAGCCCCGAAGTTACAATAGCCTCGGTTCACCTTATAAAATAATGTTTAGTTTATTTTGATAGGACAAATAGTTTTCGAAATATACCTTGCTGTTGTGTAAGAACCGGTGGTAGTCATGTAGACTTAGCATAATACTACATAATAAGTAGAAATTAACCCATAAATGTAACATATTTTTATAACATCCCCTCCTCCCACAGCCCCCCTCCCACCCTCCGCAACCCCTTGCCCTCCATCACCCACAACCCCCTCCTCCCTCCCACAACCCCCTCCCGCCTCCCAAAACCCCCCTCCCCCCATTATTTATGTGGTGTTGTTTTGTAGATAGATAAAGATATGATTATTACTATTAGTTTATTGTATTATAGCATCGATGATTTTCAAATAAAATGTCATGCACATTTTCGATCGTAATATTTCCGAAAGTATTAGGTCTATTGAAATGAAATAAAAAGCATTTTGTAGGCGATTTTATGAACTTTCATTTTGTTCTTGTGGTTTTTTTCCTAGCTCTTATACTTTTCGTGTAAATCACAAGAAAATTAAACAATTTATCAAAAAAATAAAAAATACGCAAAATAAGCCGGCATATTTCCAAAACTATTTGCCCTATCATAATGATTTAAATGCTTATTTAATGTAGAATATTTTCGCTATAGATCGTTTTCTTGTAGCACTAATAAATTTTGAGAAAATTACAAAAAACTGCGGTTTGGGGGGGAACGCCCGCGGCCGGGGGGGGGGGGGGGGGGCTAGAGACTTCAAATTTGGCACACAGGTTCCTTATGAGGTCTAGGGGTGCACTAAGAAAGGATTTTTCAAAATTCCCCCCCTAAAGGGGTGAAACGGGGCTCCAAAGTTCGTATTTTACCAAGCTTCAATACTCCTTCACGCCGCAACTACTGAACCGATTTGGCTCAAATTTGGAATGGAGATAAATTGCATCTTGGGTTAACATATAAGCTACTTTTCATCCCGGGAAAATCCATGGTTCCCGTGGGATTAGTTAAAAACCGAAATTCACGCGGAAAAAAATCTTCACGCCGGAATTACAAGACCGATTTAGCTGAAATTTGGAATGGACATAGATGATATCCTGGGTTAATAAAAAAGCTACTTTTCATCCCGGAAAAATCCATGGTTTTTGCGGGAAAACTGAAAAATTGATATTCACGCGTGAAAAATACTACTTTACGCTGCACTTACTGACCTGATATGACTGAAATTCGGAAAGGAGATAGATTTTATCCTGGATTGATACATAGGCTACTTTTCATCCCGGAAAATTTCATGGTATATCAAAGAAGGGGGGGGGGGGGAGGGGATTTTTAAGAGGTACTTCTCAGACCCCAAGGAACACTTGTGCCAAAAATCAGCTTTACATTTTTTATTTTAGGGTTCCCATACAAAGCTTGCATAAGTAGCCGGAGCTATCTGTCATACAAGACAAGTTATGTAGGTGAACGTACCATTCCCAAACCATTTAAGGAGATATTTTGACTATAATTAGCTGTCATTTTAACAGATTTGAAGGGAAAACCTTAGTTCTATGTTATTTTTTAAGTTATTTATAGACAAAATGAGGACTATAAATCATAGCAGCATAAGTATCAAGGGATTTTTGTAATTATGGCATAAATCCTAAAAGATGAACTGTTACTTAGTTAGACCAACAGTAGCTACTTATTGACCAAGATTGAGCCAGTAATTGACCAACGTATTAACACATACAGGGTGGATAAAATAAAACAGCATTTATTAAATTTCACAATCAACGTTTATTGAGGTGTAACTTTTGTACCTAGGTCATTGAGATCCACATTTATATAATATAATTTATACTATATAAAATACTTTTTTAAACGAAACATGCAACTGATAACCGTATTATCAGTTGTCTATTTATTAGCAAATGTATTGCAAAATAATTTAAGCGCAAAAAATCATTATAATTCGTGCCCGTTGTGTAAAAAAATGTAAAGCAAAGTAATTAAGGTAAGGTAAGGTAATTGAGGTAATATTTTTTTATAAAACCTCATAACTCGAAAACTACATACTTAGTAAGGATAGATTTTTCTTGTAATTTTTTTGGAGCGGTCATTAGCTCTTATCACCCATTTCAAGCTTATCCATTATTTACTTGACATCCTGTATGTTGTCAATGTCAATTTTAGTAGGACACTAAATATAAAAATGTCTGGTCAACTCCACTAACACTATGAATGTACCAATCCCAAACCACTGGTCAACTACTTGAATATGATAATAAAAATCGTTAATTTTGAATTGTGCATCAATATAATGAAAAGGAATTGTTGAAAGATCATTAATAATGACAAAAAAAGAAAATTAAAGAAATAACCAGTAGTTAACCACATGGTCAACTATAGGCACCTTTAACAACATGCGTTCCAGTAGTTAACCAGTCTCAGAAACCTATTAAAATATAAAATTTTGTTCAAATTTATATCTGCTATCATTACACTGATTAATATATTAGCTAAATTTCATAAAATATTTGCATTTTACTTCAAAAATATTACGATTAAAATCAATTTAACTTTACCTTTCATTGAACGCTCCTAACAGCAATGGCGGCCGAAAGGCGAGTGAACGAGATACGTGGCGACAAAAATGGAAAAGAAAGCTATATTTTTTAATTCATTTACCTCAATTTCACAGCATTAGATTCTCAAAGATATGATACAGTAACACAGACTTAAAAAACCTACAGATATTGGCGCGAATTCTTAAAATATTGACCTTTAGACGCAAATGGTCAAGTACAGGTTACTAGTTTGGGAATGGTACGTCCACCCTAAAAGCTTGTTGTGTAAAAATAACATTTGAGGAGGCTTGTTTTTATAATTGATTCATTAATCAATTTTACAATGTGGTTTATTGTCATGTAAATAAAACAAAAATATATTGTATTAGTGGTTTTATTTCTTAACTAGCAGATGCCCGGGCCTTCGTACGCCTGGTTTAAGTTTTTTTACCATTGAAAATGGTTATCAGATGCAAAGCGCCTGAGACGTATTTTTGGCTAGGTACAGTTCTGAGGATTTTGGGAGGATTGAGATGGGAATAGTACCAAGAGTTGAGGAATTTATCGAGACACGTGTGAGCGTGTGAATTTTGAAAATCGGCTGGTAACTTTTTTGGAATTTTGAAAAATTTAAAAAATCGGGTTTTTTGGGGGGTTTTTGTTTACTAAATCTATAAGTACTTATAATAAAACTGTAACTGGAAAATTTCTGTACATTTAATATATTCTGAAAATTTTAATCGGGGTATGCTTTACTATCGATACTGAGCCCAAAACAGATTTTTATTTATTTTTGTCCGTCTGTCTGTCTGTAAGGCCGCGCATAGAAATTCCGGATAGGGATGACTGGCTAAACAACAGGATCACTTGGCCATCGGGCAGCATCAAATGGTACACCGATGGTTCGAAGTCGGGCAAGGACGTAGGTTGTGGAATATATGGAGAGAAACCCCGGGCTAGTTGGGTATAGTTGGGTACTACTTGGAGAGTGACACAGGCTTCTTTTTAGCCCGGAAAATTAAGGCGTGCCTGTGGGGATTAAAAAACTTAAGCCACGCGAACAAAGTCGCGGGCGTCTCCTAGTATATATATACATATATAAAATCGTTATCTAATCAACGCACAGCCTAAACCGCTGGGGTTAGAAACTTGAAATTTTGACAGTAGGTTCCTTTTGTGACGTAGGCGCTCACTAAGAAAGGATTTTTCAAAAGGGAGTGAAAGTTTGTATGAAAGTCCGTCATTTCTCAAGTTATATCCATGAAACTTGGTATACGAGCTACTGGTTGAAAACGAAGAAATACGAATTTCACAGTTTTTAAAAATTCTACCCCCAAAAGGGTGAAATATGGGGTGAGAGTTTGCAAGAAAGTCCTTCATTTCTCAAGATATTCTCAAGTTATATAAACGAAACTTGGTATTTTGGCTTGCGTTAAAAAATAAAGAATTACGTGTGTCACAGTTTTTCAGAATTCAACCCCTAAAGTGGTAAAATAGGGTTTGAAATTTTTTATGAAAGCTATAGCCATGAAACTTGGTATATGAGCTGCGAGTTGAAAAGTAAGAAATACGTATTTCACCGTTTTTGAAAATTCGACCCCCAAGGGGGTGAAATAGGGGATGAAAGTTGGTATGAAAGTCCTTCATTTCTCAAGATATTTTGGATGTTAATATCAACGAAACTTGGTATTTTGGCTTTCGGTAAAAAATAATAATAATAATAATAAAATCGTTATATCTGCGAATGGTTTAATCCCAGTCAGCCTCGCTCATCTGAGGCGGCTGGGGTTCCGTGGCAGTTCGCTCGCAGCCAGGATGCAAAAAGCGGTGTTACTAGACTCGGCTAGGATAGTCCGCCGGTTTCTCAACCTGTCACCCTGACCCCCGGCCGTCTGGTCTCCCCTGCCGGGGTGTAATCTTCCGCCCGCTACAACTATTTATTTGTGTATTTGTGTATTGTAAGTTTATTCATATCTATTTAGGTTTTTACGTAAGTTCATTATAATTCTTCTTACTAATATTATAAATGCGAAAGTTTGGATGGATGTATGGTTGTATGGATGTTTGTTACTCAATCACGCCCCAACGGCTAAACGGATCTGGCTGAAATTTGGCACAGAGAAAGATTGTAGTCTGGAATAGCACATAGGCTACTTTTTATTCCGGAAAATTAAAGAGTTCCCGCGGGAACCAAAAAACCTCAAACCACGCAGACGAAGTCGCGGGCATTCGCTAGTTTGGTCATATATGTATTTATTTTGTATGTGGGCGTGAGAGTATGATATATACCACACTCATACACTCCACAGTTTTCTTGGGGGTGACCTTCGATAATAAGCTTCAATGGGGCGCTCATATAGAGACACTAGCGGGAAAATTTAGCTCGGCTGCTTTTGCTGTCAGGAAAATTAGACAGTTTACCGATATTGAAACGGCTACTCTTGTCTACTTTGCCTACTTCCACAGTGTCATGTCGTACGGCATTTTATTGTGGGGCAGAGCAGCTGATATCCAAACAATTTTTGTATTGCAGAAAAGAGCCATCCGTTCTATTTATAAACTCGGATCACGCGAATCACTTCGTGAAAAATTTAAAGAGATTGGTATACTTACAGTGCCTTCACAATACATTTACAATAACATAGTCTTTTTCAGGCGGAACATTAATCTTCATAAGCGAATAAGTGATACACACAATCGATTTACTAGAAACCGCCATAAGCTTGTAACAGCGTCATATCGTGTGTGCAAGGTGCAGAAATCCTTTGTGGGGTCGAGTGTACGCTTTTATAACATGGTTCCCAAAGAGTTTCTAGATTTGCCATTACATAAATTTAAACACTGTGTTAAACAGCATCTGATAAGTCGAGGTTATTACACTATCGATGATTTTCTAAACGACAAAGTTGCATGGAAGCAACCGGCCTCGTATCCAGTCACCCACAAGTCAGTGTAATACTAATTGTAACGTAATGTATTGTTACTTATTGTAACCTTTTTCTTTTTTTGAGAAAAGAGCAACTGCTGAGTTTCTTGCCAGCTCTTCTCAGTAGAACCAGCTTTCCGAACCGGTGGTAGAGTCTTGACGTATCATAAGTGTCACAAGTTGTCCTACATGAAATAAATAAATCATTTATCATTTATTTATTTACCAATAATAATAATAATAAGCGCTTTGGTAACCTCTTTGGGGAAACCGAGGGTTTTGTCTGTGCGATACGATACAGGATCAGGTGGTTAAGACGCGGAACTACCGAAAGTACATTCTGAAGGATGGCACTCACGACATCTGTCGAGCCTGTCGCCATCCCGGTGAGTCACTCAGACATGTGCTCTCGGGATGTTCGGCGCTTGCTAATACTGAGTATCTGCTCAGACACAACCAAGCGGCCAAAATCCTTCACCAGGAGCTTGCTCTGAAATACGGTCTCCTGGATGAGAGGCTGCCATACTACAAGTACATACCGGTGCCTGTACTCGAGCGTGACGGAGTCCGGCTCTAGTGGGACCGGTCCATCACTACGGACAGGACTATTCTAGCGAATAAGCCTGACATCGTGCTGTTGGACCGGGCACAGTCGCGGGTGTTTTTGGTGGACATCACCATTCCATATGACGAGAACCTTGTGAGAGCTGCACGGAGCAAAAACGAAAGTATCTTGATCTGGGTCACGAGGTTTCCGCCATGTGGCGTGTGGAGTCCACTGAAACCATCCCAATCGTAATATCTGCGAATGGGTTAGTCCCAGTCAGCCTTGCTCACCATCTGAGGCGACTGGGGTTCCGTGGCAGTTCGCTCGCAGCCAGGATGCAGAAAGCCGTGTTGCTAGACTCGGCAAGGATAGTCCGCCGGTTTCTCAACCTGTCGCCTAGACCCCTGGCCGTCTGGTCTCCCCTGCCGGGGTGTAATCCTCCGCCCGCTGCAACTATTTATTTGTGTATGTAAGTTTATTCATTTATTTTTATTTGTGTAAGTTTATTATAACTCTTTTGGCCATATAAGTTATGTATTTATTTTGTATGCGGGCGTGAGAGCTAAAAGACACTGTCCAAATTCGCCTAAGAATCAACATACTTTTTAAATATACAGTAATTCTTGGCTTATTTTTTTAACCTTTATTCCAAATATTAGAATTCAACGGACACTTCAAATTAATTAAAAAATAAATAAATGGGTATGAAATTGACTACAGTACTTTTCTGTATCTCGATTATTATCCACAGATAAATAACTTACAAGTTAAAATAATAAACAATACCACCGTTTGAGCGCTGGTTCCGTAACATAAGAAATAACATAAAAGCAGCTTGAAGCGCTGAATGCGCTAGTATTCTGAATCTCGCAACGCCATCTAGTGAAAGAACAATAAATTAATATTTATTGCGCCATCTGTAATGTTTTTGGTGAGCTACGACGAAACTTGTGTTTTCTACATACTGTTTACAGCTCTATTGCAATTGGATAAATATGATATTTATTTTCCAAGCAGATTGAGTCGAAATAATCTCAAAATTGAAAATATTTTTGGTAATAAATAAAATCTTTGAAGTGTCCGTTGTTTAAATCTACTTACAATAGTATTTATGTGTTATTTTGAATCCGTTATTGTATGTTTTATGACTGTTGGTTCTTAGGCGAACTTTGTATGGGCGCTGGTGAATGTCCTTTATACCGATAATAATAATATAATGAGAGTTAAATTCATGTAGATAATAATGTCCTCCCGACCGAATTTCGGCCACGGCGGCCAATCTCCTGAGAGATTAGCCATCTGCGCGGGAGATATTATAGTGCACAAGTGTGTGCGCAACCACAGGTGCACTCTCTGTTCCTTTTACTCTCATGCCCGATGGGACGGAAAATCCGACGCGACCGGTGAGAGATCAGGCGCAAGACCGACGGCTTAACGTGCTCTCCGAGGCACGGGGGTGAAACACCGCCAACTTCCTAACTCCGGGCTAGTACTGAGAATTTTTTGTCAGAAAAACCCAATACTTGTTGTGACCCGACCCGGGACTCGAACCCGGGATCTCGTCGGCCGCAGTCGAACATGCTTATCACTAGACCAACGAGGCAGTCAAAAAATAAAGAAGTACGTGTGTCACAATTTCTCAAAATTCCACCCCCGGAGGGGTAAAATAGGGGTTGGAAGTTTGTATGAAAGTCCTTCATTTCTCAAGTTAAAGCCATGAAACTTGGTATGTGAGCTACCAGGTAAATACGAATCAAGAAATACGTGGTTCAGTTTTTCAAAATTTCACCCCCAAAGGCTTAAAATAGGGGTTGAAAGTTTGTATGAAAGTCCTTCATTTCTCAAGTTATAGCCATGAAACTTGGTATTTGAGCTGCGGGTTGAAAATGAAGAAATGCATGTTTCACAGTTTCTGAAAATTCGGCTCCCAAAGTATTTAAGTAAAGGGCAGACGACGTTGACGGTTGTGTCGATTTTGCGAATTTTTCGGAGTGAATTCTTTTGTTGCAATCTGCGTCTACACCTGTTTTTCTCACTTAGCGGTCCCCCGACGCGACCGCGACGCTTGGAAAATAAAAATATTTAAACTTACATAATATATTATGTGACGATAATAATTATAAGTTTAAAATATTATTTGTTAGTTTTTAGGGTTCCGTACCCAAAGGGTAAAAACGGGACCCTATTACTAAGACACCGCTGTCTGTCTGTCTGTCTGTCTGTCTGTCTGTCTGTCTGTCTCCAGGCTGTATCTCATAGACCGTGATAGCTAGAAAGCTGAAATTTTCACAAATGATGTATTTCCGTTGCCGCTATAACAACAAATACTAAAAATTAAAAAAATATATATATTAAGGGGGGTCCCCATACAATAAACGTGTTTTTTTCGTATTTTTTGCTCAATATTAAAAACGGTAACAGGTAGACGGTTCAAATTTTCACAGAATATTAACTTGTATATTACCTTTCAAAATAAATAATTAAATATCAATAAAGTAAATATTAAAGGGGGGCTCCCATACAACAAACGTAATTTTTTGATATTAACAGTAAACCTCTACAAACAAAGTTAGTTTTGCGGTTCATTAACAAAGGTAATTATACCTACTTCTTGAGTACGGAACCCTCGGTGCGCGAGTCCGACTCGCACTTGGCCGGTTTTTTCAATATGTTACCATTTTTCACAAAAAGTACTGGGCCGATTGAGATGCGGTTTTTTGCATTAGATGTGTATAGCTTGTGAGAAGGTTCTTAAATATATTTTAGGACCATAGACAACAAAGCTGAGCTGTAGTCTATGATCTTAATTTTTCAACCACTGTTACCATTTTTCACATAAAGTACTGGGCCGATTGAGATGCGGTTTATTGCATTTAGGACTTCGTGCGATTACAAAACAGGAAACTGGTACACAAATTTAAAAAAATCAGCGCCATTTTGAAATTCTTTGTTAATTGACCGATTTCGTTCAAAATCGATATTTAGGGCTCCCTGGGGTTACAAAACAGGAAACTGTTACCAAACTAAAAAACAAACAGCGCCATTTTGAAATTCTTTGTTAATTGACTGATTTCGTTCAAAATCGATATTTAGGACTTCGTGGGATTACAAAACAGGAAACTGGTCAAAATTTTAAAAAAATCAGCGTCATTTTGAAATTCTTTGTTAATTGACCAATTTCATTCAAAATCGATATTTAGGGCTTCCTGGGGTCACAAAACAGGAAACTGGTGCCAAAATTTAAAAAAATCAGCGCCATTTTGTTATTCTTTGTTAATTGACCAATTTCGTTCAAAATCGATATTTAGGACTCCCTGGGGTTACGAAACAGGAAACTTTTACCAAAGGTTTAAAAAATCAGCGCCATTTTTATTTATTTTGTTATCACCATAATAAATGAATTCAGTTTAGTACAGTAAAATCTGTACTACTTGTAAGTCTAACCTCAACCCGTGAGCTGCTTTAGTAGCTCGCGCACAGGGCGAAATACTTCCTATTACTTTATACTACCTCTATGCTTCCTATATATATAAAGCTTGAGAGAAGGTTCTTAAACATATTTCAGGACCATAGACAACTAAGCTGAGCTGTAGTCTATGATTTTAATTTTCAATATGATAAAAATTTTCACAAAAAGTACTGGGCCGATTGAGATGCGGTTTTTTGCATTAGATATGTTTAGCTTGTGAAAAGGTTCTTAGATATATTTTAGGACCATAGACAACCAAGCTGAGCTGTAGTCTATGATTTTAATATTTCAATATGTTACCATTTTTCACAAAAAGTACTGGGCCGATTGAGATGCGGTTTATTGCATTAGATATGTATAGCTTGAGAGAAGGTTCTTAGATATATTTTAGGACCATAGACAACAAAGCTGCGCTGTAGTCTATGATCTTAATTTTTCAACCACTGCACTGTTAGCATTTTTCACAAAAAGTACTGGGCAGATTGAAATGCGTTTTTTTTCATTAGATGTGTATAGCTTGTGAGAAGGTTCTTAGACATATTTTAGGACCATAGACAACTAAGCTGAGCTGTAGTCTATGATTTTAATTTTTCAATATGTTAAAAATTTTCACATAAAGTACTGGGCCGATTGAGATGCGGTTTTTTGCATTAGATATGTTTAGCTTGTGTTAGATATATTTTAGGGTCATAGACAACAAAGCTGAGCTGTAGTCTATGATTTAATTTTTTCAACCACTGTTACCATTTTTCACAAAAAGTACTGGGCCGATTGAGATGCGGTTTATTGCATTTAGGACTTCGTGCGATTACAAAACAGGAAACTGGTACCAAAATTTAAAAAAATCAGCGCCATTTTGAAATTCTTTGTTAATTGACCGATTTCGTTCAAAATCGATATTTAGGGCTCCCTGGGGTTACAAAACAGGAAACTGTTACCAAACTAAAAAACAAACAGCGCCATTTTGAAATTCTTTGTTAATTGACTGATTTAGTTCAAAATCGATATTTAGGACTTCGTGGGATTACAAAAGAGGAAACTGGTACCAAAATTTTAAAAAAATCAGCGTCATTTTGAAATTCTTTGATAATTGACCAATTTCATTCAAAATCGATATTTAGGGCTTCCTGGGGTCACAAAACAGGAAACTGGTGCCAAAATTTTAAAATATCAGCGCCATTTTAAAATTCTTTGTTAATTAACCGATTTTGTTCAAAATCTATATTTAGGGCTCCCTGGGGTCACAAAACAGGAAACTGTTACCCAGATGCTATCTATAGATTTTGTGGGCCCACTTCCAACTAGCAGGAAACAACATAGTTATCTATTAGTTGTTGTCTGCTGTTTTTCTAAATACACTATGTTGTTTCCGGTAAGGCGTGCAAACTCGGAATCTGTTATCCGAATACTAGAAAATAATGTTTTCTTAGTTCACGGAATTCCCCAAGTAGTCTTGATGGACAACGCGTCTCATTTTAGTAATAAAGATCTAAACTCTTTCTTCAACAAATATAAAATACCTAAAGTTCATTTTACACCGAAATATACACCACAAATAAATACGGTAGAACGATACAACAAAACTGTAATTACAAGCATAGCATCGTTCATTGAAAAAGATCATAGATCTTGGGACGTTAATCTACCTAAAATTCAGTTCGCAATGAACAGTTCCGTGAACGAAACTACCGGCTATACGCCAAACTTTTTAGTATATGGTAGGGAACTAGTAACTTGCGGTTCTCACTACATACACTCAGACGACGGTGATGAGATATTATTCCTACCTAGAGATATCTATAGTGAAAATATTGGTCACCTAGCAAATATTTTCAATGACGTACAAACATCACTATGGCAGGCTCACGTTAGGAACACTAACCAATACAACTTACGTAGGAAACATACTGAGTTTCAGGTTAACGATATCGTATGGAAACGCACTTATTTCCAAAGCGATAAGGATCGTTATTTCAGTAAAAAACTCGCACCTAAGTTTGTTAAATGTCGCGTAGTTGCTAAACTATCTCCTCTAGTATATAAGTTGGAAGATATGAATGGCCAGGATCTTGGTACTTGGCATATCAAGGACCTCAAATCATTTAAAGGCCAGTTACAAGTCTAAAATTTAAATTAATTAAATAATTATAATATTATTACACTAAAATTAATGATTATTAAATTATCTATAATAATGTAGGTACATAATTTATAATATTACTATACTCACATAATTAAACTACACACCTTATACATTATATACACTATTTATACTAAAAAAAAATTAGGTTCTTGCCGTAATCTTTCACCAATATTAAAATAATAACTAAATTACATCCACTCTATGTTATAACTATGAATAAATTCGGTATTTCTTAAGTTACATCAAAGTGCTTACCTGCTGATTTTAATTTAACATCCATCCACCTATCGTGCGAATATTACTACAGTCTATGTACAATATTCATTGAGCTACTGTCTTGAGTAAATATTACTTAAATAAAATACTTACTCTGCGTGTTAGGGTCTTTGGTCTTAACTGCTACTGACTAGAAGACAATATGATAGGTAAATTCTGTAAGAGAAGTATGAAAGTGTGAATGAAGACGTATGTGTGTGAGGATAGTGTTCTCGAAGAGTGGAGTTAGTCGGATTTTTGTATTAAGTACGAAAAATCCTACGTTTTCTGGCGGGGTACTGTAACATTGTATCTTAAGTTTGGAGATAAAACCTATAATATACTACATACCTATAAAAATACTAGTTAGAACGCCTAAAACTTAAAAATAACTACTTACTAAAATAATTAATTTCAAACCGCGCGGCCAAGTCGTTCTACGTGACCAGTGCAATTCGCATGCAAGCCTAGCTATTGTTATATATACTTACCTACGGAACCGGTTAGCGCGTTCGGCCGTTCGCTCAAGCCGCGAAGTTTCTATGCGCCGCCGCCTAGATCATTTCGGTGCCTTCGCTGCTAGTGGACGGTGTAAGACTGTTGGTTAATAGTGTCTCTTTTTTCCTAACTACGTGGACATACTGCGTGGTCCTAACTCCTATTTGGCTGCCTGCTAAACCCGCTGGGGTGAGTTGCCATGGTTATTTTATTGTAACAGCTAGTGTTAAGTAGCTTATCTTAGGAGTAGGCTGTCCTGTGCCGCTGTAGTGCCTTGTCACGGTCGCTGGGCTTGGACAAGGGCTTCTACGGCGGACGGGGTTCTATCCCGCGTCCTTAACGCCTTCCGCTCTGGGGTTCCAGGTTTTAAGGACGGGCTACCTACATCGAGCCTGGATCGCATATTCGTGAGCCTTCCTACGGAGGAAAGCTACAAACGTGTGGGTTCATATCCTCAGTCAGCGACGCCCTACCGCGTCCGGCTGCAATCTACGGCGCCTGCTGCTACGGGAGCTGGACCCTGGAGCTGGACCCTGGAGTTTACGCCTTTCGTTCAGGCCAGTGCCCGTTCCTCTTATCTTTAAAACTACAGTGTGAATAGGTGGACAAGGTTAAATAAACGGCTTCGAACCTACGCCCGGGTTTCCTTTATCTACTTAGACTAGGTACCTATTTATTCTGTGACGGCCTACCAGGTCACACCATATCGATATCATTGGACCTCTCCCGCCCAGCAAGGGTTATCAATATTGCCTCACTGCCGTGGACAGATTTTCTCGGTGGCCAGAGGCCTGGCCGATGATTGGCATAACTGCAGAGGAGGTTGCCGAAACCTTTTTCCGTGAATGGATCGCTCGTTTTGGCGTCCCTCAGCTCCTGACAACAGACCAGGGTAGACAATTTGAATCCAGCTTGTTTCAGTCCCTCGTGCAGCTTTGCTCTGTAAAACGCGTTCGTACCACAAGTTATCACCCGTGTGCGAACGGGTTAGTAGAGCGGATGCATAGAACCCTTAAGGCTGCCCTGATGTGTCACCAAGACACGTAGGCAAATGCTCTACCGGTTGTTACTAGGGATGCGTGCAGCTTTAAAAGAAGACATGCAGGCTTCTGCCGCCGAAATAGTGTATGGGGAACCCCTGTGCCTTCCCGGCGAATTTCTAGCACCAGCACCAAGAGATGATCTCAACGATGATCCTTCCAGGTTTATCGCACAGCTGAGACAGCACATGGCACGTCTGCGCCCGACGCCGGTATCAAGGCACGGGCAGAGATCATCTTTCGTTTTCAAAGATCTTCCAACATCCACCCACGTCTGGCTGAGGGATGACACTGTTCGACCTTCACTGAGGCCACCTTATAACGGTCCGTATAAGGTGGTTCGCAGGAGTGAGAAGACCTTCACGGTAAGTGTGGGCCGCCTGAAACCAGCATATATCGACACAGAAATGTCTGAGACAAAACCAGCCGACAAAAAGGTTCCAGATGTTAATGAGGAACAGCTTCCAGCTGCCTGCCGCCAGTCATTCACGACTCGGTCTGGTAGAACTGTAAAATTTTAAACTCCATTTGACCTGTAACTTTTTGTTTAGTATTAAGTACATAAGTAATTTTATTTAGATTTTAATTTTTTGTATTGTTTTACCAATTTTTTTCACTCCGTAGGGGGGTGATGTGGCGACATAGTCTGTGTCTACCTTTATTATTTATTGTTTTGCAGACACAGTCTGTCCCCACAATTGACAAGTGTCATTTTTGACATATGACACATACAATAATTTGTCTATTATACTAGGTACTTGATCTTGTCCTAACTTGTCTCGGTTGTTGGATTTTTATAAAGTTTGACCCAAACGGTTTTGTAATTGTTTCATCATTCATGTTTGTGACTAGTTGTAACTGAACGGTGAAGTTTCTAGTATGCACCTTATTTTGCAGCAATTTTACGAACATCCACCCCAAAAGGGGTGAAATGGGCGTGAAAGGTTACATACAAATTTTATGACTTTGAAGTATAGACATGAAAATCAGCAAAAAAAACTGCATAAGCTATATAAAGCCTCTATAGATAGGCTGTTTGCAGCGGGAAAATTACATAATCTCATAGGAAATCAATAATTGTACGCGGACGAAGTCGCGGGCAACCTCTAGTATTATCTATGACCGAGTCATACGTTTTCAAGCTTTCATTCAAGATATTGTAAGCACAGGTTGTAAGCAAGTTCCCGCTTTTCAGACTATTGCTAAAAATACGCACACATTGTTTGACAGGGCCCGTCTATGTAAATTGAGGTCGTTGGATAATGATGACTTTAGCATACTAAAAACAAAAACCGGCCAAGTGCGAGTCGGACTCGCGCACCGAGGGTTCCGTACTCAAGAAGTAGGTATAATTACCTTTGTTAATGAACCGCAAAACTAACTTTGTTCCCCCCCTTTAATATTTACTTTATTGATATTTCATAATTTATTTTGAAAGGTAATATACAAGTTAATATTCTGTGAAAATTTGAACCGTCTACCTGTTACCGTTTTTAATATTGAGCAAAAAAATACGAAAAAAACACGTTTATTGTATGGGGACCCCCCTTAATATATATATTTTTTTAATTTTTAGTATTTGTTGTTATAGCGGCAACAGAAATACATCATTTGTGAAAATTTCAGCTTTCTAGCTATCACGGTCTATGAGATACAGCCTGGAGACAGACAGACAGACAGACAGACAGACAGACAGACAGACAGACAGACAGACAGACAGACAGACAGACAGACAGACAGACAGCGGAGTCTTAGTAATAGGGTCCCGTTTTTACCCTTTGGGTACGGAACCCTAAAAACCAAAACCAGTTAGCAAAGCCAAAAACGACTTTCACTCACACAGTGAGAAAAAATATTTTGAATTTAAAACCAGTCATTGAGAAAAAACAATGACAAGTGCGAGTCGGACTCGCGCACCGAGGGTTCCGTACAAACCTGTAGTACTTAAGTTTTAAATTAAATGTTTTTTTTAAATATTTGAGTTGATTGAATGAAAGATAAATTGCGGTTTACGATTTATGACGTATTAAAAAAAACTACTTACTAGATCTCGTTCAAACCAATTTTCGGTGGAAGTTTGCATGGTAATGTACAACATATATTTTTTTTTAGTATTATCATTTTCTTATTTTAGAAGTTACGGGGGGGGGGGGGGGGACACATTTTACCACTTTGGAAGTGTCTCTCGCGCAAACTATTCAGTTTAGAAAAAAATGATATTACAAACCTCAATATCATTTTTGAAGACCTATCCATAGATACCCCACACCTATGGGTTAGATGAAAAAAAAATTTTTGAGTTTCAGTTCTAAGTATGGGGAACCCCCAAAATTTATTGTTTTTTTCTATTTTTGTAAGAAAATCTTAATGCGGTTTACAGAATACATCTACTTACTAAGTTTCAACAGTATAGCTCTTATAGTTTCGGAAAAAAGTGGCTGTGACATACGGACGGACAGACAGACAGACAGACAGACATGACGAATCTATAAGGGTTCCGTTTTTGCCAAATTTGGCTACGGAACCCTAAAAAAACAGTTAGTTAAAGCTTAATTACAAATCATTATCCAGAACTGACTTTGGCTAAGTCGTGTATTACTAATTTGCGAAACACAGCACGCGAATTTAAGTTTTGCCCGCGACTTCGTCTGCGTGGTTTGAGGTTTTTTGGTTCCCGCGGGAACTCCTTCATTTTCCGTGATAAAAAGTTTGAAGAGAAAAATTGCTTTAAAAGGTAAATTATGAGGTACTTATGTTTAAAATAAATTTCAATGCAGAGATTTTTTTTAAATTGTGTTTTGAGATGCGTCAATGGTTGCAAGGTCTTGAAACAGCAAATCATTTTTACAAGCTTAAACTACTTATTTGATGGATACACTGCTTTTAAAAACCCCCTTTTATGCTACTTTCATAAGGAAAACATTTACATATTATTATCCAAACCCATGACACAATAATAACTCAATGATCCAAACTTTCATTTATATTTTTTAAATGTGTTGCAGGTGTTGCTCGATCAAACACAAAGTTAAATAATATATATAGGTTTTTTATATGATTTCGATGTAAGATTTTTGTTTCTAATAAATAAATATAGATCTCTGAAATTTATTTTAATTTTGTTTTAAAAAACATCAATAATATCCTAAAGTACTAGAAAACCGGTAATTAGAAAAACCGGTACTTGCTAAATAAATCAAAAACCGATACGTCCAAATCACAACACTACTACCGGTTTTCCACATAGGTTGCCCATTCCTAACTACTTCCAGTTCCGCTAATTGCGTCATCGAAATATAAGTAGGTATATCAATTTAGAGCGAGTAGGTTTGGCCTCGAATGAAACCCGTCGTAAGACGTAACAGGCTAGAGTGAGAAACGTGTTTTTTATGAATGAATTATTTAATAGATGTAATTTACGTTCAAGGTCACTCCCACAACTGTCCGTTATTTTGTTCAAATTGTGTCTATAGGAGTTGCCTGTTTATACTCTTATGTCTATATCCTTATTCCTATAATTATCTTGTCTCTGTTCTCTTATAGTCATAGAGTAGGATGTATTATGTATAACATAAAGTAAAGGTAAAGTGTATTTACTATTTAGAGCCGGTAGTTTTATTGTATTGTTGTGACTCGAATTTTATATATCAAAATGAGTGACGAATTTCAATTAACAATCGAACCAGAAGAAAATGACCATGATAACATCGAAACTGAAGCGCAGTTGCAGAGCAACGATGACAACATAAAAGCTGTTGATATTGCGACGCTGTTAACAGAGAGGTTATATTACCTACAAAATAGTATTTAGTTCATTTTGATAGCACTAATAATTTCGGAAATATACCTGTCATAGTTAACATGAAAGCAAAATTTTTCAAAATTTTATGTTTTCTGTAATTTCTAGAAAACTATTAGAGCTAGGCAAAAAACTCTCAGAAACAAAAATAAACACCATTCAAACACTTATTAAAAAAATAGTTTATAAATATAGGACTAATAATTTCGAATATATCCATGTATAGTTTAAGAAAAAAAATAAAAACATTGCTAGAATTCTATGTTATTTGCAATTTCCACAAAAACTATTAGAGCTGGAAAAAAATCTCGGAAGAATAATTAATTTCACTAAATTACCTACAAAAAGTCTTATGGTGAATTTAGATTTTTTGGGGGTTAGAGTTGCTCGCGTCCGTAGGCTGTACTAAAGTCAGGTTCTACTCCTCATTACCCTACACGTGACCCCCGGGTAGTGCCAAATACAGATGGGTAACTCAGGAGAGATAGATAAAAAAGATATATATCAATCCGTTACCACTAATCACTCTTTGTATCCGTTCACATCCGAATGTATCAGTGTATCACTGTATCTTTACAACTCAGTCTCTCACGGCGTCTTTTTCTATCTGTCTCGCAACCGCAACTAGCGAGCGCTAGATGCACTCGCGTCTCGTTCTATTATACCACTAAGTTAAATGCAAGCGTCTCTTTCGCACCTCCTTATTTGAAATCGTCTATCGTGCTAAGACATCTCTTTCGCACCTCCCTCGCATTGACCATAATAAATTGACATACGTCGGCACGACAGGTAAATTGATAACTCTATTACTGGTGAGTAGGGCTCAAAGTCCTTAAGCGGTACGTGTAAATTTAGGTTTTATACTATCGCTCTCACTGATATGGTAAAGTGGATTGAGTTGCGCGAGCCCCGAAGCGACAAGTGAGTGGTGTGCGAAAGCGTGAGCTGCTGATACATAAAGATATAAAGATACAAAAGAGTGATACATATCCCAGTGATCGAAAGATACATATCTATCTTTTCTTCTTAGTGATACATTTTGCCCATGTCTAGTGCCAAATGAGCAACATCTTCATAGGTGGTAGGCTTCGGCCGTGGCTTGTAATACCACCATGTGAGCAAAACCGCGCCGCCAAATGGCGCATCTTGTGACATAACCCATTGTGTCGTGGGGTGCGTCGTGTTCCGGTGCGATGCTTGCAGGAGCCATACATGGAGAAATGGGTCTGTACAGTTGTGCTGCATTCAATGACAGGTTCTGACCGGAGTTGTAGCGGCGCCGGGCGGCTCAGTTTGGAGAGCAGCGGGATCCGAAGCACGGTGCACCGCTGGCCGACCGCAGGTAGTTGGGGGCCCAATTATAGGCCAGCCACCTATGAAAGGCTGCCCCGCCACCTTGCGAAAAATCCTGGGATGGCTTCCATCGTGCCGGTTGGCGACTGGAGAGAGGACCCGATGGCGATTCTCAGGGGGGTTCGGGCGTCCCCGCGGTCTCCAGTTGAGTCTCCTCTTAGCGTCGCTGTGGCAAAGGTCACGGTGTCTAGAATGCAGCACCTCGTACAACTTCCATTTTCCCATTCCTATTCACTCCCCAAACATTATGAGACGAAAAACGAAGAAAAGCAGGTTAAGACAGCGGCTGCACATCCTCTCGTTTACAGTGCACCTCACTAACATTCGAGGTCTGCACTCTAATCTCTATGCAGTCCACCACCACCTTGAGACTGCTGAGCCGCATCTGCTCTTCCTTACGGAGACGCAAATCCAAATCCCAGCGGATGTAGCGTACCTGCAATATCCCGGTTACTCGCTTGAGCATAATTTTAAACCTCGCGCGGGGGTATGCCTGTACGCTCGAGATAACATCTGCTGCCAGCGTCTCCGTAATTTGGAGGTACCAAAATTCTCCGTTTTGTGGTGCTTGGTAGATACGGGCCTTGAGCAAACTATTTATGCGTGCGTCTATCGTTCGCATAGCGGTGACCAGGAGACAACTCAGTTGTTCAGTTATCTCGGCAAAACAGCCGACACCGTCCAGCATCGTTATCCGGCCGCACAACTGGTATTTCTGGGGGACTTTAACGCCCACCACCAGGAGTGGCTGTTCCCATACCAGAAAACTGATCACGCTGGAAGAGAGGCGCGCAATTTTGCTCTATCGCTAGATCTCTCTCAGCTAGTTCAGGAGGCCACTCGGATACCGGATATCGATGGACACACACCCAATTGTTTGGACCTTCTGCTGACAACCGATCCAGACAGGCTTATGGTATCAGTCTCTGCCCCATTGGGCACATCTGACCACTGTCTGGTGAAATCTGTATCCAATTATCACCCTCCTGCCTATGATTTCTCTGTTAAAAGGCGGGTGTGGAGATACAGGTCAGCAGATTGGGATAGGATGCGGCACTTCTTTGCGTCTTATCCATGGCGGCAACTTTGTTTCTCTACCAACGATCCGTCGAGCTGTGAGAGGGCTATATCAGAAGTGTTACGCCAGGCAATGGAATATTTCATTCCATTCTCTGACGTGTCCCCTGATAGCAAGACCCCCCCTTGGTACAATGCTGAATGTGCAATTGCAGAGGCCCGCAAGCAATCTGCGTTTGTGACTTGGGCGGACGCACGCGCTCTCAAAGCTCCGGACGTCAAATTAAAGAAAAGAGACTACAATGTTGCCACCAAGTCCTACAAGAGGGTTCTAGAGCGAGCGCGTTTCGGTCGCACTAATCGCATTGGACGTAAGCTTGCCACTTACCCCAGTGGTAGTAAAGCTTTCTGGTCCCTTGCGAAGTCGGTCGAAAATAATTTTTGCCGTTCATCACTGCCGCCTCTGCAGAAGCCTGATGGGTCCTTGGCCGTAACTGCAACAGATAAAGCGAATCTTCTCGCGTCTCTGTTTGCAGAAAACTCGCATCTTAATGCTGGAAGTAGCATTCCACCCACTCTTCCACCATGCGACTCCATTATGCCCGCGATACGCATTCGCCAGCACGAGGTCCTTAAAACTCTTCGGAACCTCGATGTGAGTAAGGCTAGTGGCCCTGACGGTATACCTGCAGTAGTCCTGCGGAATTGCGCTCCTGAGTTGTCTCCTGTGCTTACACGCTTGTTTCGCCTCTCTCTTGAAACTGCTCAAGTCCCCAAGTCGTGGAAAGTTGCTAATGTGCAACCGGTACCGAAAAAGGGGAGCCGCGCTGACCCGGCCAATTACAGACCCATAGCCATCACGTCCATCCTTTGTAAAAGCATGGAACGTGTACTCAACGGTAAACTCCTAGCATACCTAGAAGATAATGATCTTCTGTCAGACCATCAGTACGGCTTTCGGAAAAATCGGTCTACAGGAGATCTTCTGGTGTATGCCACTCATACATGGGGTGAAGCCATTGAGAAACACGGCGAGGCGCTTGCCGTTTCTCTAGATATTTCAAAGGCTTTTGACCGGGTCTGGCACGGCAGTCTTCTCAGTAAACTCCCGGCATACGGGATACCCACTGGTTTCTGTAGCTGGATATCTGACTTTCTGAGTGACAGGTCATTTCGGGTGGTCGTTGACGGCCGCTCATCTGACCTAATGGCTATTAACGCTGATGTCCCTCAGGGGTCTGTTCTTTCTGCAACACTCTTCCTGCTGCACATTAATGATCTTCTCAAACCCGGTATCTTTGGGTACGCTGATGACAGCACTGTAGCGGAAAGATACATGTCCAGTTCTCGAGCCAGTGCTTCTGAGACACTTGAGCAAAGAGAGGCCATGGTGGATCGCGTCAACTTGACTCTTAAGGAGGTGTCCGAATGGGGTGACGCCAATCTGGTCCAGTTTAACGCCACCAAAACACAAGCGTGTTTATTCACCGCAAAGAGGAGCCCTTTCACCTTGGCTCCTACTTTCCAGGGTGTATCCGTACCGATAAGTGATCACATTGAGCTCTTGGGAATCGACATCTCTCCCAACCTCAATTTCGGGAAATGTATCGAGTCAAAGGCCAAAACAGCTGCCAAAAAACTTGGCATCCTGAACAAGGTGAAGCGATATTTCACGCCACAACACCGCCTCGTTCTCTATCAGGCACAAGTCAGATCTGGCATGGAGTATTGCTGCCACCTTTGGGACGGATCCGCCAAGTACCAACTCGATACATTAGACTCGATAGATCGCCGGGCCCGAAGGATAATTGGCGATCAATCACTTACGCGGGCGAAATTGCTCAGTCTACAACACCGACGCAATGTCGCCTGCCTATCGGTTTTTTATCGGATATACCATGGAGAGTGTGCTCAGGAACTTCATAACCTTGTTCCTCCTTCTCCGTTCTACCACAGAACAGCGAGAAACCGTTTGCGTTGGCATCCTTATGTGGTCGATGTCCAGTTTGGCCGCACGAAACGTTTTTGCTCAACGTTTCTGTTCCGAACCGCTAGGATCTGGAACACCCTCCCGGCGCACGTGTTTCCTACCACGTATAATTTAGGTACCTTCAAGGCGAGAGTGAATAGGCATCTTCTAGGCAAGCGCGCTCCAACCTAGACCTCATCATTGCTTTGCACTAAGCATGATTGTCGTCAAGCGCAAACCTATCTAATAGTTCGAGAAATATGGCAACCTATATTCCAAGTTTTTTTTTGTTTTTTCAACAACCGTGGTTATATTTTTGAATTTTCACAGAAACTAATAGAACTAAGAAAAAAAAAACATAAGAAGCAAAAATGAACTTCATTAAATTATCTTCAGAATAGTTTTTAGTTTATTTTGATAGAACTAATAGTTTCGGAAATATGGCTGCCTAAATGGAATAAAAAACTAAACCTTTGTAAAATCCGTAAATGTTTATTGTAATTAAGAAAAAGTATTAGAGTTAGGAAAAAAGCTGTCAGGACTTAGTACAAAGATTATTAATTTACCTAAGGTGAACCGAGGCTAATGCATCTAAAAAGTGAATTTTTTTTGACCGAGGTATGTTTAAGAAGCTGTATTTCTGCTACAGAATAATTTACGGATAAACTCTTTACATATTTGAAAAGATCAGATACTTAAGACTTAGTTTTACTAAATTGCATTAAAATACACCCAGTATATTCTTATTAAAATTGATGTTAATTCCAAGGACCGATTTTAGCCACATTAGCCCCGTATCGGGGGTTAATGTAACTTTTCACTCTTAATTCCTAAACTTAAGAGTTATAATGCTCAAACTCACTGAATATGATAAACAAAGGCATTTAAGAAAATGATTTGAGCCCTACCTCAATGTAGGAAGGTTAATTTCTCTTTAACAATACTTTTTTGGTAAAAGAGGGGCTATTGTAGCTTTTTTTTTTACTTTAGTGTTGGGAGTAGGCCTGATAAGTATGTAGTATCGATTATCGATAATGTTTTGAATGAAATACGTTTTCATATATCATTTAAGTAATATTTTTGAAAAGTTAGGTTAGGTATTAGGTGGGAAAATTTTCTAGCAAATAAACGATTGTATTTTATCGTCTTGTGGGTTAAAATAGTAACCACAACGAGCACATTTCAAAACAAAAATTTGGGCGTTTTAACATAATATATTGGTTAAATTATAAAACAAAAGTTGGGTCTGTGTGAGGCGGGAGCTAATACTTAACCATCGGTGAAGGTAGGTAGCACGATTCAAAACTTTTACCTATCATCTTACAAATTCTGTTTTTAACTTTATCGATAAAAAAATACATTGGCATCACTAATACTTTTATTTCCATACTAAAATCAACAGGGCTATTGTGTCTTTCTTTGTAGATATAATAGCCCCGTGTCACAATTTTAGTGGGGCTAATGTGTTTTTATAAATAACTCCAGATAACTACGACAGAGAAAGAAATTAATTATCAAATAACAAGGAATTATCATTATATTTGCAATTAGCGTAAAATTTTGTTCAAAAAAGCTCACAGTAAAATTTTGTCGACTAAAACAACACAGTAGGTTTTCAGCATACTCATCGAAAAATGACCGAAAAAAAGAAAGACGCCATCAATAAAACAGTAGACGAGATAAAAGCACACTCTATGATCGATTTTAATAAACATTAGTTTCTCTATCCACTAGTAGATGTCGTTTCCCGTAAATCTATTTGTAAAGGAAGATAAAATGATAAGATGCAATAGCCCCGAAGTTACAATAGCCTCGGTTCACCTTATAAAATAATGTTTAGTTTATTTTGATAGGACAAATAGTTTTCGAAATATACCTTGCTGTTGTGTAAGAACCGGTGGTAGTCATGTAGACTTAGCATAATACTACATAATAAGTAGAAATTAACCCATAAATGTAACATATTTTTATAACATCCCCTCCTCCCACAGCCCCCCTCCCACCCTCCGCAACCCCTTGCCCTCCATCACCCACAACCCCCTCCTCCCTCCCACAACCCCCTCCCGCCTCCCAAAACCCCCCTCCCCCCATTATTTATGTGGTGTTGTTTTGTAGATAGATAAAGATATGATTATTACTATTAGTTTATTGTATTATAGCATCGATGATTTTCAAATAAAATGTCATGCACATTTTCGATCGTAATATTTCCGAAAGTATTAGGTCTATTGAAATGAAATAAAAAGCATTTTGTAGGCGATTTTATGAACTTTCATTTTGTTCTTGTGGTTTTTTTCCTAGCTCTTATACTTTTCGTGTAAATCACAAGAAAATTAAACAATTTATCAAAAAAATAAAAAATACGCAAAATAAGCCGGCATATTTCCAAAACTATTTGCCCTATCATAATGATTTAAATGCTTATTTAATGTAGAATATTTTCGCTATAGATCGTTTTCTTGTAGCACTAATAAATTTTGAGAAAATTACAAAAAACTGCGGTTTGGGGGGGAACGCCCGCGGCCGGGGGGGGGGGGGGGGGGCTAGAGACTTCAAATTTGGCACACAGGTTCCTTATGAGGTCTAGGGGTGCACTAAGAAAGGATTTTTCAAAATTCCCCCCCTAAAGGGGTGAAACGGGGCTCCAAAGTTCGTATTTTACCAAGCTTCAATACTCCTTCACGCCGCAACTACTGAACCGATTTGGCTCAAATTTGGAATGGAGATAAATTGCATCTTGGGTTAACATATAAGCTACTTTTCATCCCGGGAAAATCCATGGTTCCCGTGGGATTAGTTAAAAACCGAAATTCACGCGGAAAAAAATCTTCACGCCGGAATTACAAGACCGATTTAGCTGAAATTTGGAATGGACATAGATGATATCCTGGGTTAATAAAAAAGCTACTTTTCATCCCGGAAAAATCCATGGTTTTTGCGGGAAAACTGAAAAATTGATATTCACGCGTGAAAAATACTACTTTACGCTGCACTTACTGACCTGATATGACTGAAATTCGGAAAGGAGATAGATTTTATCCTGGATTGATACATAGGCTACTTTTCATCCCGGAAAATTTCATGGTATATCAAAGAAGGGGGGGGGGGGGAGGGGATTTTTAAGAGGTACTTCTCAGACCCCAAGGAACACTTGTGCCAAAAATCAGCTTTACATTTTTTATTTTAGGGTTCCCATACAAAGCTTGCATAAGTAGCCGGAGCTATCTGTCATACAAGACAAGTTATGTAGGTGAACGTACCATTCCCAAACCATTTAAGGAGATATTTTGACTATAATTAGCTGTCATTTTAACAGATTTGAAGGGAAAACCTTAGTTCTATGTTATTTTTTAAGTTATTTATAGACAAAATGAGGACTATAAATCATAGCAGCATAAGTATCAAGGGATTTTTGTAATTATGGCATAAATCCTAAAAGATGAACTGTTACTTAGTTAGACCAACAGTAGCTACTTATTGACCAAGATTGAGCCAGTAATTGACCAACGTATTAACACATACAGGGTGGATAAAATAAAACAGCATTTATTAAATTTCACAATCAACGTTTATTGAGGTGTAACTTTTGTACCTAGGTCATTGAGATCCACATTTATATAATATAATTTATACTATATAAAATACTTTTTTAAACGAAACATGCAACTGATAACCGTATTATCAGTTGTCTATTTATTAGCAAATGTATTGCAAAATAATTTAAGCGCAAAAAATCATTATAATTCGTGCCCGTTGTGTAAAAAAATGTAAAGCAAAGTAATTAAGGTAAGGTAAGGTAATTGAGGTAATATTTTTTTATAAAACCTCATAACTCGAAAACTACATACTTAGTAAGGATAGATTTTTCTTGTAATTTTTTTGGAGCGGTCATTAGCTCTTATCACCCATTTCAAGCTTATCCATTATTTACTTGACATCCTGTATGTTGTCAATGTCAATTTTAGTAGGACACTAAATATAAAAATGTCTGGTCAACTCCACTAACACTATGAATGTACCAATCCCAAACCACTGGTCAACTACTTGAATATGATAATAAAAATCGTTAATTTTGAATTGTGCATCAATATAATGAAAAGGAATTGTTGAAAGATCATTAATAATGACAAAAAAAGAAAATTAAAGAAATAACCAGTAGTTAACCACATGGTCAACTATAGGCACCTTTAACAACATGCGTTCCAGTAGTTAACCAGTCTCAGAAACCTATTAAAATATAAAATTTTGTTCAAATTTATATCTGCTATCATTACACTGATTAATATATTAGCTAAATTTCATAAAATATTTGCATTTTACTTCAAAAATATTACGATTAAAATCAATTTAACTTTACCTTTCATTGAACGCTCCTAACAGCAATGGCGGCCGAAAGGCGAGTGAACGAGATACGTGGCGACAAAAATGGAAAAGAAAGCTATATTTTTTAATTCATTTACCTCAATTTCACAGCATTAGATTCTCAAAGATATGATACAGTAACACAGACTTAAAAAACCTACAGATATTGGCGCGAATTCTTAAAATATTGACCTTTAGACGCAAATGGTCAAGTACAGGTTACTAGTTTGGGAATGGTACGTCCACCCTAAAAGCTTGTTGTGTAAAAATAACATTTGAGGAGGCTTGTTTTTATAATTGATTCATTAATCAATTTTACAATGTGGTTTATTGTCATGTAAATAAAACAAAAATATATTGTATTAGTGGTTTTATTTCTTAACTAGCAGATGCCCGGGCCTTCGTACGCCTGGTTTAAGTTTTTTTACCATTGAAAATGGTTATCAGATGCAAAGCGCCTGAGACGTATTTTTGGCTAGGTACAGTTCTGAGGATTTTGGGAGGATTGAGATGGGAATAGTACCAAGAGTTGAGGAATTTATCGAGACACGTGTGAGCGTGTGAATTTTGAAAATCGGCTGGTAACTTTTTTGGAATTTTGAAAAATTTAAAAAATCGGGTTTTTTGGGGGGTTTTTGTTTACTAAATCTATAAGTACTTATAATAAAACTGTAACTGGAAAATTTCTGTACATTTAATATATTCTGAAAATTTTAATCGGGGTATGCTTTACTATCGATACTGAGCCCAAAACAGATTTTTATTTATTTTTGTCCGTCTGTCTGTCTGTAAGGCCGCGCATAGAAATTCCGGATAGGGATGACTGGCTAAACAACAGGATCACTTGGCCATCGGGCAGCATCAAATGGTACACCGATGGTTCGAAGTCGGGCAAGGACGTAGGTTGTGGAATATATGGAGAGAAACCCCGGGCTAGTTGGGTATAGTTGGGTACTACTTGGAGAGTGACACAGGCTTCTTTTTAGCCCGGAAAATTAAGGCGTGCCTGTGGGGATTAAAAAACTTAAGCCACGCGAACAAAGTCGCGGGCGTCTCCTAGTATATATATACATATATAAAATCGTTATCTAATCAACGCACAGCCTAAACCGCTGGGGTTAGAAACTTGAAATTTTGACAGTAGGTTCCTTTTGTGACGTAGGCGCTCACTAAGAAAGGATTTTTCAAAAGGGAGTGAAAGTTTGTATGAAAGTCCGTCATTTCTCAAGTTATATCCATGAAACTTGGTATACGAGCTACTGGTTGAAAACGAAGAAATACGAATTTCACAGTTTTTAAAAATTCTACCCCCAAAAGGGTGAAATATGGGGTGAGAGTTTGCAAGAAAGTCCTTCATTTCTCAAGATATTCTCAAGTTATATAAACGAAACTTGGTATTTTGGCTTGCGTTAAAAAATAAAGAATTACGTGTGTCACAGTTTTTCAGAATTCAACCCCTAAAGTGGTAAAATAGGGTTTGAAATTTTTTATGAAAGCTATAGCCATGAAACTTGGTATATGAGCTGCGAGTTGAAAAGTAAGAAATACGTATTTCACCGTTTTTGAAAATTCGACCCCCAAGGGGGTGAAATAGGGGATGAAAGTTGGTATGAAAGTCCTTCATTTCTCAAGATATTTTGGATGTTAATATCAACGAAACTTGGTATTTTGGCTTTCGGTAAAAAATAATAATAATAATAATAAAATCGTTATATCTGCGAATGGTTTAATCCCAGTCAGCCTCGCTCATCTGAGGCGGCTGGGGTTCCGTGGCAGTTCGCTCGCAGCCAGGATGCAAAAAGCGGTGTTACTAGACTCGGCTAGGATAGTCCGCCGGTTTCTCAACCTGTCACCCTGACCCCCGGCCGTCTGGTCTCCCCTGCCGGGGTGTAATCTTCCGCCCGCTACAACTATTTATTTGTGTATTTGTGTATTGTAAGTTTATTCATATCTATTTAGGTTTTTACGTAAGTTCATTATAATTCTTCTTACTAATATTATAAATGCGAAAGTTTGGATGGATGTATGGTTGTATGGATGTTTGTTACTCAATCACGCCCCAACGGCTAAACGGATCTGGCTGAAATTTGGCACAGAGAAAGATTGTAGTCTGGAATAGCACATAGGCTACTTTTTATCCCGGAAAATTAAAGAGTTCCCGCGGGAACCAAAAAACCTCAAACCACGCAGACGAAGTCGCGGGCATTCGCTAGTTTGGTCATATATGTATTTATTTTGTATGTGGGCGTGAGAGTATGATATATACCACACTCATACACTCCACAGTTTTCTTGGGGGTGACCTTCGATAATAAGCTTCAATGGGGCGCTCATATAGAGACACTAGCGGGAAAATTTAGCTCGGCTGCTTTTGCTGTCAGGAAAATTAGACAGTTTACCGATATTGAAACGGCTACTCTTGTCTACTTTGCCTACTTCCACAGTGTCATGTCGTACGGCATTTTATTGTGGGGCAGAGCAGCTGATATCCAAACAATTTTTGTATTGCAGAAAAGAGCCATCCGTTCTATTTATAAACTCGGATCACGCGAATCACTTCGTGAAAAATTTAAAGAGATTGGTATACTTACAGTGCCTTCACAATACATTTACAATAACATAGTCTTTTTCAGGCGGAACATTAATCTTCATAAGCGAATAAGTGATACACACAATCGATTTACTAGAAACCGCCATAAGCTTGTAACAGCGTCATATCGTGTGTGCAAGGTGCAGAAATCCTTTGTGGGGTCGAGTGTACGCTTTTATAACATGGTTCCCAAAGAGTTTCTAGATTTGCCATTACATAAATTTAAACACTGTGTTAAACAGCATCTGATAAGTCGAGGTTATTACACTATCGATGATTTTCTAAACGACAAAGTTGCATGGAAGCAACCGGCCTCGTATCCAGTCACCCACAAGTCAGTGTAATACTAATTGTAACGTAATGTATTGTTACTTATTGTAACCTTTTTCTTTTTTTGAGAAAAGAGCAACTGCTGAGTTTCTTGCCAGCTCTTCTCAGTAGAACCAGCTTTCCGAACCGGTGGTAGAGTCTTGACGTATCATAAGTGTCACAAGTTGTCCTACATGAAATAAATAAATCATTTATCATTTATTTATTTACCAATAATAATAATAATAAGCGCTTTGGTAACCTCTTTGGGGAAACCGAGGGTTTTGTCTGTGCGATACGATACAGGATCAGGTGGTTAAGACGCGGAACTACCGAAAGTACATTCTGAAGGATGGCACTCACGACATCTGTCGAGCCTGTCGCCATCCCGGTGAGTCACTCAGACATGTGCTCTCGGGATGTTCGGCGCTTGCTAATACTGAGTATCTGCTCAGACACAACCAAGCGGCCAAAATCCTTCACCAGGAGCTTGCTCTGAAATACGGTCTCCTGGATGAGAGGCTGCCATACTACAAGTACATACCGGTGCCTGTACTCGAGCGTGACGGAGTCCGGCTCTAGTGGGACCGGTCCATCACTACGGACAGGACTATTCTAGCGAATAAGCCTGACATCGTGCTGTTGGACCGGGCACAGTCGCGGGTGTTTTTGGTGGACATCACCATTCCATATGACGAGAACCTTGTGAGAGCTGCACGGAGCAAAAACGAAAGTATCTTGATCTGGGTCACGAGGTTTCCGCCATGTGGCGTGTGGAGTCCACTGAAACCATCCCAATCGTAATATCTGCGAATGGGTTAGTCCCAGTCAGCCTTGCTCACCATCTGAGGCGACTGGGGTTCCGTGGCAGTTCGCTCGCAGCCAGGATGCAGAAAGCCGTGTTGCTAGACTCGGCAAGGATAGTCCGCCGGTTTCTCAACCTGTCGCCTAGACCCCTGGCCGTCTGGTCTCCCCTGCCGGGGTGTAATCCTCCGCCCGCTGCAACTATTTATTTGTGTATGTAAGTTTATTCATTTATTTTTATTTGTGTAAGTTTATTATAACTCTTTTGGCCATATAAGTTATGTATTTATTTTGTATGCGGGCGTGAGAGCTAAAAGACACTGTCCAAATTCGCCTAAGAATCAACATACTTTTTAAATATACAGTAATTCTTGGCTTATTTTTTTAACCTTTATTCCAAATATTAGAATTCAACGGACACTTCAAATTAATTAAAAAATAAATAAATGGGTATGAAATTGACTACAGTACTTTTCTGTATCTCGATTATTATCCACAGATAAATAACTTACAAGTTAAAATAATAAACAATACCACCGTTTGAGCGCTGGTTCCGTAACATAAGAAATAACATAAAAGCAGCTTGAAGCGCTGAATGCGCTAGTATTCTGAATCTCGCAACGCCATCTAGTGAAAGAACAATAAATTAATATTTATTGCGCCATCTGTAATGTTTTTGGTGAGCTACGACGAAACTTGTGTTTTCTACATACTGTTTACAGCTCTATTGCAATTGGATAAATATGATATTTATTTTCCAAGCAGATTGAGTCGAAATAATCTCAAAATTGAAAATATTTTTGGTAATAAATAAAATCTTTGAAGTGTCCGTTGTTTAAATCTACTTACAATAGTATTTATGTGTTATTTTGAATCCGTTATTGTATGTTTTATGACTGTTGGTTCTTAGGCGAACTTTGTATGGGCGCTGGTGAATGTCCTTTATACCGATAATAATAATATAATGAGAGTTAAATTCATGTAGATAATAATGTCCTCCCGACCGAATTTCGGCCACGGCGGCCAATCTCCTGAGAGATTAGCCATCTGCGCGGGAGATATTATAGTGCACAAGTGTGTGCGCAACCACAGGTGCACTCTCTGTTCCTTTTACTCTCATGCCCGATGGGACGGAAAATCCGACGCGACCGGTGAGAGATCAGGCGCAAGACCGACGGCTTAACGTGCTCTCCGAGGCACGGGGGTGAAACACCGCCAACTTCCTAACTCCGGGCTAGTACTGAGAATTTTTTGTCAGAAAAACCCAATACTTGTTGTGACCCGACCCGGGACTCGAACCCGGGATCTCGTCGGCCGCAGTCGAACATGCTTATCACTAGACCAACGAGGCAGTCAAAAAATAAAGAAGTACGTGTGTCACAATTTCTCAAAATTCCACCCCCGGAGGGGTAAAATAGGGGTTGGAAGTTTGTATGAAAGTCCTTCATTTCTCAAGTTAAAGCCATGAAACTTGGTATGTGAGCTACCAGGTAAATACGAATCAAGAAATACGTGGTTCAGTTTTTCAAAATTTCACCCCCAAAGGCTTAAAATAGGGGTTGAAAGTTTGTATGAAAGTCCTTCATTTCTCAAGTTATAGCCATGAAACTTGGTATTTGAGCTGCGGGTTGAAAATGAAGAAATGCATGTTTCACAGTTTCTGAAAATTCGGCTCCCAAAGTATTTAAGTAAAGGGCAGACGACGTTGACGGTTGTGTCGATTTTGCGAATTTTTCGGAGTGAATTCTTTTGTTGCAATCTGCGTCTACACCTGTTTTTCTCACTTAGCGGTCCCCCGACGCGACCGCGACGCTTGGAAAATAAAAATATTTAAACTTACATAATATATTATGTGACGATAATAATTATAAGTTTAAAATATTATTTGTTAGTTTTTAGGGTTCCGTACCCAAAGGGTAAAAACGGGACCCTATTACTAAGACACCGCTGTCTGTCTGTCTGTCTGTCTGTCTGTCTGTCTGTCTGTCTCCAGGCTGTATCTCATAGACCGTGATAGCTAGAAAGCTGAAATTTTCACAAATGATGTATTTCCGTTGCCGCTATAACAACAAATACTAAAAATTAAAAAAATATATATATTAAGGGGGGTCCCCATACAATAAACGTGTTTTTTTCGTATTTTTTGCTCAATATTAAAAACGGTAACAGGTAGACGGTTCAAATTTTCACAGAATATTAACTTGTATATTACCTTTCAAAATAAATAATTAAATATCAATAAAGTAAATATTAAAGGGGGGCTCCCATACAACAAACGTAATTTTTTGATATTAACAGTAAACCTCTACAAACAAAGTTAGTTTTGCGGTTCATTAACAAAGGTAATTATACCTACTTCTTGAGTACGGAACCCTCGGTGCGCGAGTCCGACTCGCACTTGGCCGGTTTTTTCAATATGTTACCATTTTTCACAAAAAGTACTGGGCCGATTGAGATGCGGTTTTTTGCATTAGATGTGTATAGCTTGTGAGAAGGTTCTTAAATATATTTTAGGACCATAGACAACAAAGCTGAGCTGTAGTCTATGATCTTAATTTTTCAACCACTGTTACCATTTTTCACATAAAGTACTGGGCCGATTGAGATGCGGTTTATTGCATTTAGGACTTCGTGCGATTACAAAACAGGAAACTGGTACACAAATTTAAAAAAATCAGCGCCATTTTGAAATTCTTTGTTAATTGACCGATTTCGTTCAAAATCGATATTTAGGGCTCCCTGGGGTTACAAAACAGGAAACTGTTACCAAACTAAAAAACAAACAGCGCCATTTTGAAATTCTTTGTTAATTGACTGATTTCGTTCAAAATCGATATTTAGGACTTCGTGGGATTACAAAACAGGAAACTGGTCAAAATTTTAAAAAAATCAGCGTCATTTTGAAATTCTTTGTTAATTGACCAATTTCATTCAAAATCGATATTTAGGGCTTCCTGGGGTCACAAAACAGGAAACTGGTGCCAAAATTTAAAAAAATCAGCGCCATTTTGTTATTCTTTGTTAATTGACCAATTTCGTTCAAAATCGATATTTAGGACTCCCTGGGGTTACGAAACAGGAAACTTTTACCAAAGGTTTAAAAAATCAGCGCCATTTTTATTTATTTTGTTATCACCATAATAAATGAATTCAGTTTAGTACAGTAAAATCTGTACTACTTGTAAGTCTAACCTCAACCCGTGAGCTGCTTTAGTAGCTCGCGCACAGGGCGAAATACTTCCTATTACTTTATACTACCTCTATGCTTCCTATATATATAAAGCTTGAGAGAAGGTTCTTAAACATATTTCAGGACCATAGACAACTAAGCTGAGCTGTAGTCTATGATTTTAATTTTCAATATGATAAAAATTTTCACAAAAAGTACTGGGCCGATTGAGATGCGGTTTTTTGCATTAGATATGTTTAGCTTGTGAAAAGGTTCTTAGATATATTTTAGGACCATAGACAACCAAGCTGAGCTGTAGTCTATGATTTTAATATTTCAATATGTTACCATTTTTCACAAAAAGTACTGGGCCGATTGAGATGCGGTTTATTGCATTAGATATGTATAGCTTGAGAGAAGGTTCTTAGATATATTTTAGGACCATAGACAACAAAGCTGCGCTGTAGTCTATGATCTTAATTTTTCAACCACTGCACTGTTAGCATTTTTCACAAAAAGTACTGGGCAGATTGAAATGCGTTTTTTTTCATTAGATGTGTATAGCTTGTGAGAAGGTTCTTAGACATATTTTAGGACCATAGACAACTAAGCTGAGCTGTAGTCTATGATTTTAATTTTTCAATATGTTAAAAATTTTCACATAAAGTACTGGGCCGATTGAGATGCGGTTTTTTGCATTAGATATGTTTAGCTTGTGTTAGATATATTTTAGGGTCATAGACAACAAAGCTGAGCTGTAGTCTATGATTTAATTTTTTCAACCACTGTTACCATTTTTCACAAAAAGTACTGGGCCGATTGAGATGCGGTTTATTGCATTTAGGACTTCGTGCGATTACAAAACAGGAAACTGGTACCAAAATTTAAAAAAATCAGCGCCATTTTGAAATTCTTTGTTAATTGACCGATTTCGTTCAAAATCGATATTTAGGGCTCCCTGGGGTTACAAAACAGGAAACTGTTACCAAACTAAAAAACAAACAGCGCCATTTTGAAATTCTTTGTTAATTGACTGATTTAGTTCAAAATCGATATTTAGGACTTCGTGGGATTACAAAAGAGGAAACTGGTACCAAAATTTTAAAAAAATCAGCGTCATTTTGAAATTCTTTGATAATTGACCAATTTCATTCAAAATCGATATTTAGGGCTTCCTGGGGTCACAAAACAGGAAACTGGTGCCAAAATTTTAAAATATCAGCGCCATTTTAAAATTCTTTGTTAATTAACCGATTTTGTTCAAAATCTATATTTAGGGCTCCCTGGGGTCACAAAACAGGAAACTGTTACCCAGATGCTATCTATAGATTTTGTGGGCCCACTTCCAACTAGCAGGAAACAACATAGTTATCTATTAGTTGTTGTCTGCTGTTTTTCTAAATACACTATGTTGTTTCCGGTAAGGCGTGCAAACTCGGAATCTGTTATCCGAATACTAGAAAATAATGTTTTCTTAGTTCACGGAATTCCCCAAGTAGTCTTGATGGACAACGCGTCTCATTTTAGTAATAAAGATCTAAACTCTTTCTTCAACAAATATAAAATACCTAAAGTTCATTTTACACCGAAATATACACCACAAATAAATACGGTAGAACGATACAACAAAACTGTAATTACAAGCATAGCATCGTTCATTGAAAAAGATCATAGATCTTGGGACGTTAATCTACCTAAAATTCAGTTCGCAATGAACAGTTCCGTGAACGAAACTACCGGCTATACGCCAAACTTTTTAGTATATGGTAGGGAACTAGTAACTTGCGGTTCTCACTACATACACTCAGACGACGGTGATGAGATATTATTCCTACCTAGAGATATCTATAGTGAAAATATTGGTCACCTAGCAAATATTTTCAATGACGTACAAACATCACTATGGCAGGCTCACGTTAGGAACACTAACCAATACAACTTACGTAGGAAACATACTGAGTTTCAGGTTAACGATATCGTATGGAAACGCACTTATTTCCAAAGCGATAAGGATCGTTATTTCAGTAAAAAACTCGCACCTAAGTTTGTTAAATGTCGCGTAGTTGCTAAACTATCTCCTCTAGTATATAAGTTGGAAGATATGAATGGCCAGGATCTTGGTACTTGGCATATCAAGGACCTCAAATCATTTAAAGGCCAGTTACAAGTCTAAAATTTAAATTAATTAAATAATTATAATATTATTACACTAAAATTAATGATTATTAAATTATCTATAATAATGTAGGTACATAATTTATAATATTACTATACTCACATAATTAAACTACACACCTTATACATTATATACACTATTTATACTAAAAAAAAATTAGGTTCTTGCCGTAATCTTTCACCAATATTAAAATAATAACTAAATTACATCCACTCTATGTTATAACTATGAATAAATTCGGTATTTCTTAAGTTACATCAAAGTGCTTACCTGCTGATTTTAATTTAACATCCATCCACCTATCGTGCGAATATTACTACAGTCTATGTACAATATTCATTGAGCTACTGTCTTGAGTAAATATTACTTAAATAAAATACTTACTCTGCGTGTTAGGGTCTTTGGTCTTAACTGCTACTGACTAGAAGACAATATGATAGGTAAATTCTGTAAGAGAAGTATGAAAGTGTGAATGAAGACGTATGTGTGTGAGGATAGTGTTCTCGAAGAGTGGAGTTAGTCGGATTTTTGTATTAAGTACGAAAAATCCTACGTTTTCTGGCGGGGTACTGTAACATTGTATCTTAAGTTTGGAGATAAAACCTATAATATACTACATACCTATAAAAATACTAGTTAGAACGCCTAAAACTTAAAAATAACTACTTACTAAAATAATTAATTTCAAACCGCGCGGCCAAGTCGTTCTACGTGACCAGTGCAATTCGCATGCAAGCCTAGCTATTGTTATATATACTTACCTACGGAACCGGTTAGCGCGTTCGGCCGTTCGCTCAAGCCGCGAAGTTTCTATGCGCCGCCGCCTAGATCATTTCGGTGCCTTCGCTGCTAGTGGACGGTGTAAGACTGTTGGTTAATAGTGTCTCTTTTTTCCTAACTACGTGGACATACTGCGTGGTCCTAACTCCTATTTGGCTGCCTGCTAAACCCGCTGGGGTGAGTTGCCATGGTTATTTTATTGTAACAGCTAGTGTTAAGTAGCTTATCTTAGGAGTAGGCTGTCCTGTGCCGCTGTAGTGCCTTGTCACGGTCGCTGGGCTTGGACAAGGGCTTCTACGGCGGACGGGGTTCTATCCCGCGTCCTTAACGCCTTCCGCTCTGGGGTTCCAGGTTTTAAGGACGGGCTACCTACATCGAGCCTGGATCGCATATTCGTGAGCCTTCCTACGGAGGAAAGCTACAAACGTGTGGGTTCATATCCTCAGTCAGCGACGCCCTACCGCGTCCGGCTGCAATCTACGGCGCCTGCTGCTACGGGAGCTGGACCCTGGAGCTGGACCCTGGAGTTTACGCCTTTCGTTCAGGCCAGTGCCCGTTCCTCTTATCTTTAAAACTACAGTGTGAATAGGTGGACAAGGTTAAATAAACGGCTTCGAACCTACGCCCGGGTTTCCTTTATCTACTTAGACTAGGTACCTATTTATTCTGTGACGGCCTACCAGGTCACACCATATCGATATCATTGGACCTCTCCCGCCCAGCAAGGGTTATCAATATTGCCTCACTGCCGTGGACAGATTTTCTCGGTGGCCAGAGGCCTGGCCGATGATTGGCATAACTGCAGAGGAGGTTGCCGAAACCTTTTTCCGTGAATGGATCGCTCGTTTTGGCGTCCCTCAGCTCCTGACAACAGACCAGGGTAGACAATTTGAATCCAGCTTGTTTCAGTCCCTCGTGCAGCTTTGCTCTGTAAAACGCGTTCGTACCACAAGTTATCACCCGTGTGCGAACGGGTTAGTAGAGCGGATGCATAGAACCCTTAAGGCTGCCCTGATGTGTCACCAAGACACGTAGGCAAATGCTCTACCGGTTGTTACTAGGGATGCGTGCAGCTTTAAAAGAAGACATGCAGGCTTCTGCCGCCGAAATAGTGTATGGGGAACCCCTGTGCCTTCCCGGCGAATTTCTAGCACCAGCACCAAGAGATGATCTCAACGATGATCCTTCCAGGTTTATCGCACAGCTGAGACAGCACATGGCACGTCTGCGCCCGACGCCGGTATCAAGGCACGGGCAGAGATCATCTTTCGTTTTCAAAGATCTTCCAACATCCACCCACGTCTGGCTGAGGGATGACACTGTTCGACCTTCACTGAGGCCACCTTATAACGGTCCGTATAAGGTGGTTCGCAGGAGTGAGAAGACCTTCACGGTAAGTGTGGGCCGCCTGAAACCAGCATATATCGACACAGAAATGTCTGAGACAAAACCAGCCGACAAAAAGGTTCCAGATGTTAATGAGGAACAGCTTCCAGCTGCCTGCCGCCAGTCATTCACGACTCGGTCTGGTAGAACTGTAAAATTTTAAACTCCATTTGACCTGTAACTTTTTGTTTAGTATTAAGTACATAAGTAATTTTATTTAGATTTTAATTTTTTGTATTGTTTTACCAATTTTTTTCACTCCGTAGGGGGGTGATGTGGCGACATAGTCTGTGTCTACCTTTATTATTTATTGTTTTGCAGACACAGTCTGTCCCCACAATTGACAAGTGTCATTTTTGACATATGACACATACAATAATTTGTCTATTATACTAGGTACTTGATCTTGTCCTAACTTGTCTCGGTTGTTGGATTTTTATAAAGTTTGACCCAAACGGTTTTGTAATTGTTTCATCATTCATGTTTGTGACTAGTTGTAACTGAACGGTGAAGTTTCTAGTATGCACCTTATTTTGCAGCAATTTTACGAACATCCACCCCAAAAGGGGTGAAATGGGCGTGAAAGGTTACATACAAATTTTATGACTTTGAAGTATAGACATGAAAATCAGCAAAAAAAACTGCATAAGCTATATAAAGCCTCTATAGATAGGCTGTTTGCAGCGGGAAAATTACATAATCTCATAGGAAATCAATAATTGTACGCGGACGAAGTCGCGGGCAACCTCTAGTATTATCTATGACCGAGTCATACGTTTTCAAGCTTTCATTCAAGATATTGTAAGCACAGGTTGTAAGCAAGTTCCCGCTTTTCAGACTATTGCTAAAAATACGCACACATTGTTTGACAGGGCCCGTCTATGTAAATTGAGGTCGTTGGATAATGATGACTTTAGCATACTAAAAACAAAAACCGGCCAAGTGCGAGTCGGACTCGCGCACCGAGGGTTCCGTACTCAAGAAGTAGGTATAATTACCTTTGTTAATGAACCGCAAAACTAACTTTGTTCCCCCCCTTTAATATTTACTTTATTGATATTTCATAATTTATTTTGAAAGGTAATATACAAGTTAATATTCTGTGAAAATTTGAACCGTCTACCTGTTACCGTTTTTAATATTGAGCAAAAAAATACGAAAAAAACACGTTTATTGTATGGGGACCCCCCTTAATATATTTTTACAGTTTTAAAGGAAAACTATTTTTTAAAAAGAATGCAAAACTAATTCACAAAGAAAAAAAACTTCTGATCAATTTTATTCGTAAAAAATCACACTTGTAAAATACAGCACTTATTAATTATCACTACATGCAAACACTACGACGTTCGAACGGAAAGTGACGAGCGGGCCTATATCCCGGGTTTATATAGCCTTCCCCCTCCTTTGGGCTTCTTCACTGCCTCAACTGCTATACGGCCTCTCCTGACAGGAGACCGCCCTCGGACTCCCTCTCATATGCTCTTAATCAAGTAGCGGCACTGATGGATCTTGCACCGACGCAGGCGGGACAACGTCCTGTCCCTCGGCGACAGGCGGAGCAGAAGCACCAGCAGGTCTCGTCAAGCCAGACGCACACGGCTGCGGCGAACAGTCCTCCGCAAGCGTGCGTGGACCCTGGCTCCGCTCAGCCTCAGCACCGGACGCCCGGACTCCTCGTTTTCATTGTCTGCACTTGAACGTTAGAAACAACAATTTGTTAATAACAGAAAGGGAATAAAAACTAAAGCTTCACATCTTATAATAGACGCGTCCGCCGTATTGATAAGATGCGAATGCAACATATTTGCTAATTAAGCTACACACGAACGGTGACATAGCTCAATTAGCTTAGATCAAGAGTCAGTGGTAGGACGTTGAAACATGACTCTGTCATCTCCCCCAGACTAAGTCAGTGGTAGAACGTTGAAACATAACTTAGTCAACCCATATTCGCACAAAGTCAGAGGTAGTACGTTGAAACATGACTTAGGCAACACACATCAGCACTGAGTCAGTGGTAAGACGTTGAAACATAACTCAGGCGACGCACATCAACACTGAGTCAGTGGTAAGACGTTGAAACTTAACTCAGGTCGACAGATCGCAGGTATGGCGACCACTTCAGTCTGCATTCTAGGTGTTACACTCACTTTCGAAATAAGCAGCGCACACCTCGGGACACCATTCTCCTTTCCAAGGAACCATGTACTGAGCTGCAGAAGTCTTTAGTGCGCTCACGCACCTACCCAAAACCATGGGTACCATTGTGATTTTCACAATGAACCGGGTCCATACTTGGCCCGAGGTTGACACACACATTCGTGTGCATCTCCCCGTCGGTGGTAGCCATTCTACCACCCACCTGACAGAGTGCTATGCTACACTCCTCGCAGGTCTGCCGACATAACCTTCTTCTCAATCTGCCCACTACATACAACGCTGTCCGCTGTCATCCACTAGCCTAACAGAGCCTAAAGTAACCTAACCTAACATGTAAGCTTACATTTTGACCTAACAACTGAACTAATAAGTAGAATAACGTTTGACCTAACAACTGACCTAACGTCTGACTTACGACTAACCTAACTTTACTAGAGAAAGCGTGTAACTAAATTGGATGACAACAAGCAGAGCCATAGGCAATGTTTATGCAAATTAAGTTGAAAGTGTCTGTCACCGAAGAACGTGCCGCGTAGTCCTAAGCACGACTTCGAGGTACCACTCCAAGGCACCGCTCCAGGACCCCGCTCCAAGGCACCACTCCAGGGCACACCTCCAGGGCCCCGATCCAGGGCACCACTCCATGGCGCCAAACATGTAACAGAAATTAAAACCAAATCTTTATCACGAAACGACGTGATCATCGTGACTATCCATACATAGCAGGTAGTCAACGCATAGTCAATTACCTTCACAAGCTCTCTTGACTTAAAAGTTCATTACCAGCACAGTTACCAGTACCAGCACAGGTACCAACAAAATTATTTGACTGCTTCAGCAGAGCTCATACATACAAAGCCGATAGAACTCACAGAACCTGTGGAGCTCTCAATAGAGCCGGTAGAACTCCTAGAGACAGTAGCGCTGGTAGAGTACCAAGACACAGTAGAACTCGTAGAGAAACAAGAGACAGTAGAGCTGGGAGAGCACAACGAGTCAGTAGAGCTCATAGAGCAACAAGAGTCGGTAGAGCTGGTAGAGCCCTCACTAAAGGTCGCTCAACCATAGTACAAACTCACAGTTGTACCATGTCGAAACAACTTTGAACATTCAAAACATCAAACATCATCATCGATGAACACAGAAAATGAGGAAAGTTTACTCATACCAGTTATGTTCAACCATATCGAGTAGGCTAACGAGCAGCCTCGCGCACTATACAAGCGCGCAGCCCTGCGCGACCAGTAGACGCGCAGTGTCACGCCTCACAGCGTGGCATGCGAGCGCGCAGCATCGCACCCCAGGCGAGCGCACAGCCATGCGCAACCAGGAGCGAGCAGCATCGCGCACCAGGTGGGCGCGCATCCCTGGGCAACCAGTGGACACGCAGTGTCACGCCTTAAGCGCGGCAGGCGAGTGCGCAGCAACGCACACTAGACAAGCGCACAGCCCTGCGCGACCAGCAGACGCGCAGTGACGCGCTTCACACACGCGGCATGCGGGCGCGCAGCCCGGCGCGACCAGAACGCCTCACACGTGGTGAGCGCCGAAGACGAAAGGAACATAGAACAGAAAATGAACCTGTGACCAGTAGGTCACAGCACACACGTCATGTCCATCACAGGTTCTGAGTACCTTTACGAGCAATTTATAGCATCGACGATCAATTGTCCTAACCAGCTGCCACTGTGCCTCATACATTCACAACTGAATTTTAACTTCATTGCACTTTATGTAATCCTTGTTTAGTGCGGATTACAACCATTTTGTTTATAAAAGCCTCGTATGTAAAATTACTAACGAGAAAAAGTTAAGATTCTGACAGGTAGGTATGTAGACTCGTAATCGATTTGTATGAAATCAAACTTTAACTATCCACGAGGGTAGATAAACAATACTTCTCTAATCAAAATAGAATGCAACATTCAACAACAAATTACGTAACCTGGTTCGGTAATATTAAAGAAAATAACCTGTAAAACTCAAGTTAACGTTTATCAGAACTATAAATATGTTTGCTCGTCCATACCTGACCTCAACAATTATTGTTTTGTGTACAAGCACTATTCCTTTGTAAAAGTATCACAGAAGCATTAACAAACCCCAAGGGATACTAGCGAGTTTAACAGGTTTTCTTAAACCGCTGTCTAACATCACGAATGCATCGCATCATTCGAAACACAGTGAGCGTTATTAAGAGACACTTTTTATAAACACAGCATGTTTAATTGAATCGTAAAGTGGGTATAATCTGCCTTTTAACCATCACGCATTTATTACGTATTTGACTTTCTAAATTGCGGATGATTTGTATCCGATCGTAACTAGGTCAAGAGTTTTAAATAACAACCCTCATTTTAAAAACAAAAAACTAAATTACGCAAAAACAATTTATCCGTACATCATGTTTTAGCAAAACATTACTTTATGTTTCAAAACTCAGCAAACTTAGAGGTTTCAAGTTATGTATTCAAACTTAGGGTATGAGTCACCTATTTTTCACAAAAATATTTTTGTACCCGGTCGGTACCCACAAAGGTTCTACTTTTGAACAAGATGTTTGCAATGTCAGGCGTTTTAGGACACAACGATTTAAACTCCGTTTTAAAATTACTCCAACTACGATCTGACGTCACCCACTCGTTAAGCCATGTTTTGGCATCTCCTTTTAAATAATTTCCGATACGTGAAAGGCACTCGAAATCACTCCATTTATTAAGAGATTTTGCGCGATCTACCTCCGCACACCAATCATCAATGTTATGAAGATTTGGGTCAAAATTTGAAATGTAGTAATGTTGGGTGGATCTTACCGAACCGATGGATCGTATGGCATCTACGATCCAGTCCGTGATTGTAGACGGCGGTGTACCTTCACTCGCTGCGCAATCCACACCAGATCCCGGCTCGTGCTCCTCTCGTACCGCGTCCGGCAGCGCGGGTGTGTCGGGATCACGCGCACGTGGCAGCGGTGGCGCGGACCGCGCCGGCGTTGGCTCGTCCGAATTACGACGCGGCGAACCAAGGTCCGCGGCGTGCGGCGCTGGCGACGCGTTTTCCGCGCCTACCTTATTTTCTAACGTTGTAAGACGCGTTAGCACTGCACTTATCATATTTCTCAAACGCGATGCTTACTACCGCGTCGGCGTTCCCGGTCGCGACGCTGACTTTTATGATGATCAGACATTTTTTCCTCTTTTTTTTTTTTGCACTCTCTAATCTAAGGCAAAAATCAGAATAGCCAGTAAGCAAGATAGGATCGCATGTATCCTATCCCACTTCTGATTTTACAGTTTTAAAGGAAAACTATTTTTTAAAAAGAATGCAAAACTAATTCACAAAGAAAAAAAACTTCTGATCAATTTTATTCGTAAAAAATCACACTTGTAAAATACAGCACTTATTAATTATCACTACATGCAAACACTACGACGTTCGAACGGAAAGTGACGAGCGGGCCTATATCCCGGGTTTATATAGCCTTCCCCCTCCTTTGGGCTTCTTCACTGCCTCAACTGCTATAATATATATTTTTTTAATTTTTAGTATTTGTTGTTATAGCGGCAACAGAAATACATCATTTGTGAAAATTTCAGCTTTCTAGCTATCACGGTCTATGAGATACAGCCTGGAGACAGACAGACAGACAGACAGACAGACAGACAGACAGACAGACAGACAGACAGACAGACAGACAGACAGCGGAGTCTTAGTAATAGGGTCCCGTTTTTACCCTTTGGGTACGGAACCCTAAAAACCAAAACCAGTTAGCAAAGCCAAAAACGACTTTCACTCACACAGTGAGAAAAAATATTTTGAATTTAAAACCAGTCATTGAGAAAAAACAATGACAAGTGCGAGTCGGACTCGCGCACCGAGGGTTCCGTACAAACCTGTAGTACTTAAGTTTTAAATTAAATGTTTTTTTTAAATATTTGACTTGATTGAATGAAAGATAAATTGCGGTTTACGATTTATGACGTATTAAAAAAAACTACTTACTAGATCTCGTTCAAACCAATTTTCGGTGGAAGTTTGCATGGTAATGTACAACATATATTTTTTTTAGTATTATCATTTTCTTATTTTAGAAGTTACGGGGGGGGGGGGGGGGACACATTTTACCACTTTGGAAGTGTCTCTCGCGCAAACTATTCAGTTTAGAAAAAAATGATATTACAAACCTCAATATCATTTTTGAAGACCTATCCATAGATACCCCACACCTATGGGTTAGATGAAAAAAAAATTTTTGAGTTTCAGTTCTAAGTATGGGGAACCCCCAAAATTTATTGTTTTTTTCTATTTTTGTAAGAAAATCTTAATGCGGTTTACAGAATACATCTACTTACTAAGTTTCAACAGTATAGCTCTTATAGTTTCGGAAAAAAGTGGCTGTGACATACGGACGGACAGACAGACAGACAGACAGACATGACGAATCTATAAGGGTTCCGTTTTTGCCAAATTTGGCTACGGAACCCTAAAAAAACAGTTAGTTAAAGCTTAATTACAAATCATTATCCAGAACTGACTTTGGCTAAGTCGTGTATTACTAATTTGCGAAACACAGCACGCGAATTTAAGTTTTGCCCGCGACTTCGTCTGCGTGGTTTGAGGTTTTTTGGTTCCCGCGGGAACTCCTTCATTTTCCGTGATAAAAAGTTTGAAGAGAAAAATTGCTTTAAAAGGTAAATTATGAGGTACTTATGTTTAAAATAAATTTCAATGCAGAGATTTTTTTTAAATTGTGTTTTGAGATGCGTCAATGGTTGCAAGGTCTTGAAACAGCAAATCATTTTTACAAGCTTAAACTACTTATTTGATGGATACACTGCTTTTAAAAACCCCCTTTTATGCTACTTTCATAAGGAAAACATTTACATATTATTATCCAAACCCATGACACAATAATAACTCAATGATCCAAACTTTCATTTATATTTTTTAAATGTGTTGCAGGTGTTGCTCGATCAAACACAAAGTTAAATAATATATATAGGTTTTTTATATGATTTCGATGTAAGATTTTTGTTTCTAATAAATAAATATAGATCTCTGAAATTTATTTTAATTTTGTTTTAAAAAACATCAATAATATCCTAAAGTACTAGAAAACCGGTAATTAGAAAAACCGGTACTTGCTAAATAAATCAAAAACCGATACGTCCAAATCACAACACTACTACCGGTTTTCCACATAGGTTGCCCATTCCTAACTACTTCCAGTTCCGCTAATTGCGTCATCGAAATATAAGTAGGTATATCAATTTAGAGCGAGTAGGTTTGGCCTCGAATGAAACCCGTCGTAAGACGTAACAGGCTAGAGTGAGAAACGTGTTTTTTATGAATGAATTATTTAATAGATGTAATTTACGTTCAAGGTCACTCCCACAACTGTCCGTTATTTTGTTCAAATTGTGTCTATAGGAGTTGCCTGTTTATACTCTTATGTCTATATCCTTATTCCTATAATTATCTTGTCTCTGTTCTCTTATAGTCATAGAGTAGGATGTTCATGTATAACATAAAGTAAAGGTAAAGTGTATTTACTATTTAGAGCCGGTAGTTTTATTGTATTGTTGTGACTCGAATTTTATATATCAAAATGAGTGACGAATTTCAATTAACAATCGAACCAGAAGAAAATGACCATGATAACATCGAAACTGAAGCGCAGTTGCAGAGCAACGATGACAACATAAAAGCTGTTGATATTGCGACGCTGTTAACAGAGAGGTTATAATACATATTAATCTACTAGCTGCTGCCCGCGACTACGTCCGCGTGGATTGAGATTTTTTGGTTCCCGCGGGAACTCTTTAGTTTTCCGGGATAACATTTCCGGGCCTATGTGTTATTCCAGACTATAATCTACCTCTGCCAAATTTCATCCAGATCCGTTCAGCCGTTCGGGCGTGATTGAGTAACAAACATCCATACATCCATCCATCCAAACTTTCGCATTTATAATATTTATTTGATGGGTAAGATTAGGTAAGAAATAAAGAGGTACAGAGGTACAGCTACGTTAGAGGTACAGAGGTATACGGACACCATTTCTATGTAAGTAAAGGGTACACAGTACACACTACACTTACACAAAAACATAATTCTTTACAATTATTTCGCCTTTATATTCCAAATCATCTTTTCATAAAAATAGTCTTTTTATTTTCAATAATTTGAAGTCAACAACACAAGTAGTCATAGTAACCAAAGTGTTAGGTTTTCAATTTCGGAGACTTACACATAGGTACACTGTACAGGGCTCAACTTTAGTACCTATATATTATGTGTAATGTGCCTGTGCAGTAGACAGTTCATTTTTTTTTTACAGAAAGGTAGGTATTAATGTAATAAACGTAACGCCAAAATATTTTCCGTCGAATCGTAATAGTTTTTGAGAAATAAATTTTTAAAATCTCGACATTTTGAGGATAGTTTTCCCGAAATTCGTGCAAATCTCTACTTATTAATGTGATGGAAGGTGTGAGGGAATTAGGTAGGAGTAGAGTAACCTACCTAGGCCGCGTCCCCAACCTCCCCCCTTTCCTTTCCCCGATCTGTTTTTTTTTTTAACCGCCCGGAATGTGGACCACCCAGTAATCCTTACAGTTGTGGTAGAAAGCTGTGATGGGACCATAGCAATTTAATAAGTGCTACAATTGTCAAAAGGTTAGGTTAGGGTTGAACATAAATATTTAGGTTCAAATGGGGTTAATATGTTACAGGGAAGGTTGGAAGTTGTTATAAACTTAGGTTTACCCAGGTTTACTTACTTAGTATTACCCAAGGCTTTTGGGTAATGTCCAAATAATAGTGAAAATAAGTTTTAATTTGGGATGTACCCACTCATTTACTAATCATTCAAGAGCGAGTGAAGCTAGCTTGGGACTGGGGGAACTCTGACTCAGATAGTTTAGGTCACAAATCCTCTTCGTGGTTATTTCCTTTTTATACCGGATTTTATATCGACTGGGCCTTGGAGGCGGTGAGAGGGAGAGGGTGAAAGCTAAGCGGTTTTACCTAGGTGAGTTAGTAAATGAGTGGGTAAAACCCAAATTACAACTTATTTTCATTATTATTTGGACATTTTTCAAAAGACTTGGGTAATCTACTAAGTAAACCTGGGTAAACCTAAGTTTATTCCAACTTCCAACTTTACCCATAACAAATATACCGAACTTAAGCAAAAAAAACATATTTGTTGAAAGGTTAGGGTTGAACATGAATACCCATGTAGTGCCCGGCTGCAGGCACTTGGGTTCTTATGGGGTTAATATACTGAACTTAAGGAACAAAAACATTTTTAAAGCAAATAATATATTATGCAAATAGTTAAATCACTACAATATTAATTTACTACAATATTATTCTGATTAGACTTGTCCTAAGAGGAAGTTATACATTTGCAGCAGCATTTCCTTCAATTTAAAAAATGTTGTTCTTTAGTATAATATGTGCCAGGGGATCCTCCTCCGGCAGCAGGCTGGGTTTTATCGGGTTAATATACTTAACAGATTACAATCTACCGAAAAATAATGAGTTAAATTGTAATCTGTCGACAGTTTACAATTTTGCTAGTTAGATTACAATCTAACGGATTTTGCAATCTTATGGTGACATATATACTAGATTACACACTTAAACCTTCCGCCTGAAACACTGTTTATTGATGAAAACCGTACCCATGAAAATCGGCACAGTAGTTTTTAAGTTTATTGCGGCAGGGGGACTATGTCTTATAATATGTATGATATTTAAAATCAGAGAAGAAAAGCAAAATTAGGAACCATATAATATAAAATAAAAAGAAGGAAAAAAAAAATTATATGATTGGAGAAAAGTATTTAGAAGAAAATAAATGCTGGCAGGAAAATAATATTCAAAAATTAAATTAATCCATACATCCATCCATACATCCATCCAAACTTTCACATTTATAATATTAGTAAGATAGTATGTATAATATAATGCAATGTATAAAGAATATACTTACATTGCATTATATTACTTAACATCACTGCTTTGAAATATAGAAATTGTCTATCTTACTAAAGAGTAAACAGAAAAACAACCTAAGCTGTTCAGCTGAACTAAGTACTGACCTAGAACAGTCCTCAACCCTCATGTTGAAAGAAAAAAGGGAACACATAATAAAATAATAAAAACCGGTCAAGTTCGAGTCGGACTCGCGCACCGAGGGTTCCGTACAAACATGTAGTAAGTTTCAAATTATTAAAAAAACTACTTACTAGATCTCGTTCAAACCAATTTTCGGTGGAAGTTTGCATGGTAATGTACATCATATATTTTTTTTAGTTTTATCATTCTCTTATTTTAGAAGTTACAGGGGGGGGGGGGCACATTTTACCACTTTGGAAGTGTCTCTCGCGCAAACTATTCAGTTTAGAAAAAAATTATATTACAAACCTCAATATCATTTTTGAAGACCTATCCATAGATACCCCACATGTATGGATTAGATGAAAAAAAAATTTTGAGTTTCAGTTCTAAGTATGGGGAACCCCCAAAATTTATTGTTTTTTTTCTATTTTTGTAAGAAAATCTTAATGCGGTTCACAGAATACATCTACTTACCAAGTTTCAACAGTATAGTTCTTATAGTTTCGGAAAAAAGTGGCTGTGACATACGGACGGACAGACAGACAGACAGACAGACATGACGAATCTATAAGGGTTCCGTTTTTGCCAAATTTGGCTACGGAACCCTAAAAAGGTCAATATTAGTAAAGCAAATGTACTAATTATAAAAAGGGTCAGACACACTTTCGTTTATAATATTGATAGGAGTTTTTGTGTTTATGTTCTAGTGGGCATGAGACAATCGAGACAGTGCTCGCCCCTACTAATCTACAGTGTCATCCAGTCTCTTCCAGCAATACACCATCTTGGCATATGCCTACGTAAGTAAATCAATGTTGAACAATTGCATACTTCTAAATGTTAAAACTGTACACGTACTTTGGAACTTTGTCAAAACGTTTTCAACTCATCGACAATCCCAAAATTACTTGCACACTGGAGTCCCTAGAGCACCGAAGAGACGTTCGTTCTCTTTGCGTGTTCTACTGTCTCTACAATGGGGAGTGCTCTGAAGAGTTATTCAAATTCAAATTCAAATGATTTTTATTCAAATAGACTTTTTACAAGTTATTTAATCTACACCTTCCGTGTTCTTCAGTCGCACCCTTCGTCTCATCACCACCTGGATGCCTAGTCTTCCACCTCCCGTTATTCTAGTCATTTCTGCCACGTACCTACAAATTATGGAACCAGCTCCCATCTTCTGTGTTCCGTCATGATTATAATGTGGGGCTCTTCAAGGGGTGGAGTAAAAAAATGAATTTAGGACTGTAATATAGTAATTCGTTGGTAGGCTGGTTGTAATGTAGTCTGGTTTGAAGGGACTGGAACTTTAATTTGTTATAATCTACTAACTTTTAAAACTTAGAACCTTCATGTAAGCTTCCAAACCCCATTTCACTCCCTTTGTTGTGGATTTTCGTAAACTATTCGTACACAGGCTTAGATATTGCAATAAATGATGGTTTTCCTTACTACACAATGAAAAAGGTCCCTAATACCTTGAAAATAAGGCTAAAATTTTAAAATTTATAAAAAATTTAATTTTAATTTTATGATCTAAGACACTTTGTTCCAGAATTGCTCCGGTGATCCCAATAGAGCAACAGCTTAAATCTTTTTTCCAGGATGATAAAAGTAATTTTCTTGGAATAGGTAAGAACAACAAATTATAAAATATATAACGCAACGAGCTGATGCCTGCGACTTCGTCCGCGTGGTTAAGTTTTTTTTTACCCCCACAGGAACTCTTTAATTTTCCAGGATACATTTTTTTTATAGACTAGCGCTTGGCTGTAATCAGACCTGCTGGAAGTATTGATGCAGCCTAAAGTGGAGAGCTGTTGCCTAGAAGATGCCTTTTCACTATAACTATAAATAGTTTGAACGTTAAAATGGCTATTCACTCTTGATTTAATCAATGTATGTTTGTTACGCTTTCATGGCCCAGTTTTTTTACTGAATTCAATGAAATTTGGTACATACAATATGTGGAATCCTAAGAAACAGAATAGGCCTTTTATCCTGGAAAATTGAGGAGTTCCTGTATGAATTAAAAAAAACTTAAACCACACTGACAAAGTCACTCACAGTGCTGCATTAATTATTCATTGTTAACCTTCAGAAAAAGACAAACTGGTATTTGATGGGAGCGAGACAGAAAAAAAAGTTTTGGTCATCAGCAATATATTATTTGAAGAACTGCAGGAGCCAACAAACCCTCTACAGCCTGACATTTTGCCAGCCAAAGATCTTGACGGGTATGTTTTTGATCATAACAAAACTTACTTGCTTGCTGAAGTCCCTAGAGGCCTAGAATGTTGAAGAGACTTGCTAGTGTTCCACGCACAAAACGGTGATCGTTCTGAAAGTTATTTAACCTACCACCTTCGATGTTCCCTAGCTGCACCCTTTGTCACAGAGACTAATTTCATCCTCACGACCTGGATGCCTGGTCTTCTTCCACCTGCAAATTATGAAACCAGCTTCCATCTTCGGTGTTCCTTCACACACAACACAACAACTGTAATATGTGGCTCTTCAAAGGGCGGACAAATAAATTTCTCAAAAGCCATCAACTAATTGGCAGTACCTTTTTGGAACTTGATTAGACAGTAATATTATGCCCTCCACGCAGTAGGAGCATCTTTGTAGGGACGTAATATTATAGCTCAGGCTACTTTAAGCAAGCTTTGTATGGGAACCCTAAAATAAAAAACCGGCCAAGTGCGAGTCAGACTCGCGCACCGAGGGTTCCGTACAAACCTGTAGGTATATAAGTCAAAGTTATGGTATTTTTATTCCACTTATCTATTTTAATTTCAATTTAATACCTCTACGCGCTCATGCGGAAAGGGGTAGTAAGTTTTTAAAATTATTAAAAATATTTTTATTATATGATGTAACTAAAAATTTATGCTTTTCGCAATTTTTCCTTTATCTGTGCTATAAGACGTTGCTTCGTACCAAATTTCATTTCGATAAGACCAATAGTTCAGGAGATATGTTAACCTTTTGTGCATGAAAAGAAAATATTTTGCATGTATGGCTTTTTGTAATGTAGTTTCTTGTAATTTCCATAAAAATTGATAGAGCTACGAAAATGTTGTCTAAAGCAAATCGAAAGGTTATTAAATTAGCTATAAAATGATATTTAGTTTATTTTGATAAGAGTAATAGTTTTAGAGATATGCCTACCTATTGTGTTAGATAAAGAAAATCTTGAAAAGGGTTAATCATGGTATCATGGAAAGGGTTTATCTACTTCGTTCTGCAAAACACCTTGGTAAAAGATTGCGGCCAAGAAACAGTAGTAACTCGAACTTTGTTTTCTGGTTGCTGTGGAGCTGATGAAATGTAAATTCTAACTCAGTTTTGCTTTTGGCAGCTGTGATACTAATACAGGAGATGGTGTGGCCAATAGCGAACCAGGACCATCTACATCTAGGTAGGTTTTTTTTAAACACTTTACTTTACTTTATCTTACCTAGTGGTAAGTGAAAGTGCAGTCTAAGCTCAGAGTAAGAATATAGTAGGTATAGAGCGCGCATTTTTAAGTGAGAACAGTAGGCATGTGGAATCGGCTTGAGCCGGACTGAAAAGCTTTCTGTATACGGCATTAAGAGAGTGAAAAGGTGGCAATACGCCGTTTCCACGTCGGTAGCCCGCGCGTCGTATCGGCCAAGGCGGGTGAGGTCTTTTTCACTCTTAATACCTTATACAGTCGCGGTCAGAAAATGTTTACCAGTTAACACTGCGTTCCGTGTCGATAGACGTGGTGAGATCCTAAGATGTATATGATTTATGTATATTGTTTAAAAAAAAAAGAGCAACTGCTGAGTTTCTTGCCGGCTCTTCTCGCCAGAATCTCCTTTCCGAACCGGTGGTAGATTCAAAACATGACGTAGCATAAGAGACACCTATATGTCCTACATGTTTTAAATAAATTGAATTGAATTGAAATATGTGTGTATATATGTATGTATGTATGTGCTTTTTCTCAAACATGCTTGGAACTTTGAGCGTTATTTTGACAACCTTCTTCGAGATAAATCGAACTTGTTGTACTAGCCAAATAATTGCGAGCAGCGGCCGGGTAAAGTTGTATGAAAATCCATATCTGTCGTGGTTTAGCGACCAAATAAATTACGTAGTAAATTCATATCTGTCGTGTAATTTAAAATGGAACGATTTTTTACTCCGAAACATGGCAACCAAGGAGGTTATCAAAGGTTTTATTTAAATTTCGAACTAGCTTGCAAATAGAAAACTGTTTATTGAAAAAAAAACAAATGAACCCTTAAATGCATCGATATATATGTAGGTACTAGATGGGCCCTTTCATAGAAAAAGGTCGGGCGTCCGACTTGCTGAACACTTTCCTCACCTGTCATAAGCCTGTCTTTGTCCCCGTCGTAGCGCTGTCACGATCGCTCGTCGTGTAGATAATTTGTTACTATTAAGTTAACATCTAAAGTCTTAGTTTGGCACTGTATAATTTTTATTTTAAGGTAAGTGTTTCAATTCACAATTATACATTTCCAAAAAAACGTAATTTAATCTTCCTATTTAATATTTTTATCCATTACGCAATAATTTAATATCCGCGGCAAACGATATTTTTTTTTACTAACTGGCCTTACGGCTTCTGGTTCAATAAGTCCCGAGACTAAGTACTAAAACAAGGTTTTTTTTAATAAAATTATGTTTTATTCATCAACGTAGTCTCTCCAAGAGCGATACAGTCCCTCCAACGCTTTTCTAACTTTTCTATCCCATGCGTGTAGAACGATTTGTCTTTGGCTTCAAAATAAGCCTCCGTTGCTGTTATAACTTCACTATTTGAGTCAAATTTCTTACCCTGGAGCATTTTGTTGAGATCTGCAAACAGCCAGTAATCGCTGGGGGCCAAGTCTGGCGAATAAGGGGGATGAGTATGCAATTCAAAGCCCAATTCATTAATTTTGGCCATCGTTCTCACAGACTTGTGACAAGGCGCGTTGTCCTGGTGAAACACCACTATCTTTTTGTTCATTTGAGGCCGTTTATCCGCAATTTCGTACTTCAATCGCTCCAATAAGCACATGTAATAGTCTCTATTTATATTTTGCCCCTTTTCAAGGTAGTCGATGAAAAGTATTCCACGCGCATCCCAAAATATAGACGCCATAACCTTACCGGCCGATTTCTGAGTCTTTGGCCGCTTCGGGCGGCTTTCACCAGCCGCTCTCCACTCCGCTGACTGCCGATTGGTTTCCGGAGTAAAATGGTGTATCCATGTTTCATCCATTGTCACATACCGACGTAAAAATCCTTTTTATTGTGATTCATCAGCGCCAAACATCGCTCTGAATCATTGATACGTTGTTCCTTTTGATCAGTTGTAAGCAAACGCGGCACCCACTTGGAAAAAAGCTGTTTCATGGCCAAATGTTTATGTAAAATAGTGAAAACACTACCAGCTGAAATCTTAACTATCTCGGCTATCTCGCGCACTTTTATCTTCCGATCTTCCATTACGATTTTGAGGACTTGGTTAATATTTTGTTGAGTCACTGCTTCATTTGGACGACCTGGGCCCGTATTCTCTAACTCAGTGACTATCAAAAATGAAAGCCACTGACATATATGTAATATCCATTGAAGGTTTACTATGAAATAAAAAGTAATATTTCATAGTAAACCTTCAATGGATATTACATATATGTCAGTGGCTTTCATTTTTGATAGTCACTGAGTTAGAGCCCTCGGCGCCCTGAGCGTTCCCCATCTTTTGTGTCCGTGCGACCGCCTTTGAAGTCGGCATACCACCGATAAATGGTTGCTTTAGAGGGAGCTGATCCCGCATAACATTTTATAAGCCATTGCTGTGCTTCAACGGTATTTTTTCCCATTAAAAAACAATGTTTAATAAACATGCGAAACTCGTTTTTTTCCATTGTATCGAAACTACAAGCGTAGCGTAACTTAAATGTCTGCAAAATCAATATTTTAATGTTCCATTTTTAAAAATGATACACATATTTTATTGAAGGCCAGTACTCTTTAAAAATCAAAAGATTTTTTAATACATTTCCAAGTTAGTCTCGGGACTTGTTGAACGATCTAGTATGTATTATCTGTGACCGAGTCATGCGTTTTCAAGCTGTAATTCAAGATGGCGAATAATGTTGCAAGCAAGTTCCCGCTTTTCAGGCTAGATGGCGTTAGAAAGATACGCCCACATTCTTTTTTTGACATGGCCCGTCTATGTAAATTGAGGTCGTTGCTTAAACGCGGGAAAAATTATTGTTGTTCGTTGTTCATCATTGATTTTGAAATGTATTTGACAAAATGAGTTCAAGTAAAGACAATGAGTGTGATGAACTTACTTTAACGCCACCTGAAATTCAAGAGGCGGCAAGAGCCGTAATAGAAAACTTGTTACCGCCAAAATCGAAAGAAAAATATTTGAAAACCTATGAAAATTTTGTTCAATGGAAGAATGAAAGCAAATCGAAATCGAAGTTCTGTCTAGGTACTACTTAGTTTTAATTTCCGCGCATTATTTTAGAAAAGTACTTACTATACAAGCCTTGGCCACAACTAGGCATTGATAGACTTACCACATTACACTTTCGTCCTTCAATGCCTGTTTTGCTGGCCGCTGCAGTAATGTACTATTAATGATTTTGCATGTGCTACATCCATGCTTTTAGAGTGCGACGAGGAAGAGGAAGAGGTGTGCGCACACGCGGGGGACGGAGAGGGGCTATGAATGCAGAGGTGGTCGGTCGGCGCAATTGTAGCCCGTAAGTAGTACTACTTGAAGTATATTATTCTTATATCTGGGTGTTTTACTTATAATATTTTATTTTTTTCTAGGCGTTCATCAGCAGCAGCTGATGCAGCTCCTTCTTCGGCCGTCTTTATCCCAATACCTGAAATGTGAGTTACTTAATTTTTTGTATTTATGCATTGATGTAGAATTTTAGTACCCATAATTATGCCTTATATGCCTGTATACAGAGGCGTCTTTACCTATGGTGCAGGGTGTGCGTTGCACACGGGCGTAGCGGTCCTAGGGGGCGCCGAGCGCCGCTCGCTGCGGAGCCCCACTCGGCGCGCGCGTTTGCCGGCCGTGGCACTTTCAATTACCAACGTAAAAAGAGCTCCGCTTTGCATACATTTTGTAGAGCATCTGAAGCTCTTCTTAAATTTGTCAAATTACAGCAAAGCAAGGGGCGCCACGAGCGGTTAAAGTAAAATTATCCATTGGGGAAATTGGACAGTTTGTGGTAGCTTGATGTGTTGTTACTTGTACTTTGTACCCATTCCACTTTGCCCGCGCGCTTACTAGGGGGCGCTAGGTTAATGTTTGCACACGGGCGCTACATGGGCTAGAGACGCCTCTGCCTGTATACTAATATTAAAAATGTGAAAGTTTGGATGGATGGATTGATGTTTACTCTAAGGATGTATTTTTGCACAAATATAGATTATAGTCTGGAATAACACATAGGCAACTTTTGTCCTAGAAAATTAAGAAGTTCCCGTGGGAACCGAACAAACCTCAACCAACCAAGCCATATTATACGTAAAGATTATTCTGACCTACTTAAGCCGGTTCCGCGTCGATAGGTGTGGTGAGACCCTAAGATGAATGCATATATATAGCTACAGTCGCAGTCAGAAAATGTTTACCACCAATTGCATGCATACCTCTGTAGAAGAAAGTCGACTGTCCTGTTTTTAATTTAACAAAATTAAAAACAGGACTCGTAAAACGTACACTCACGTCTAGTATGAGAGTGTGCGGGGTAGGAAGTCACGGTCGGGCGCGGAGCGCACCCGCCCGCTATCTCAGCCCCCGATTCCTCAGAGCTGGCGCGCGGACTAGTATGTATGTGTGTATATGTCACCGTAAGATTGCAAAGGCCGTTGGATTGTAATCTAACTAGCGATATTGTAAACTTTCGACTGATTACAATTTAACGCATTATATTTTTCGTTAGATTGTAATCTGTTAGGTATATTAACCCGATAAAACCTAAGTAGGGCACTGTAAGGGCACTACCTGGTCATTTATGTCGAACCCTAACCTAACCTACAAGAAAGAGACAAGAAAACGTAAATACAATGAATATTTCAAAAATTGACACTCGGACCATTGAACGGTTCACAATCCGTCGACAGTTTACAATATCGCTAGTTGGATTACAATCTCACGGTTTTTGCAATCTTACGGTGACATATATATGTATCCATTTGCTTTTAGAGTGCGACGAGGAAGAGGAAGGGGTGTGCGCACACGCGAGGTAGGGAGAGGGGCTGTGAAGGCAGAGGTGGTCGCAGGAGGAGGAGATGCTGCGCTGGCGGCGAATGCGGGAGCCGGTCAGTGCCGTGGCACACGACGGCCTCATGCATCATGTGATGGGTAAGCGTGCTGTTTTGATTTGCTTTTTTTTTTTAAATCTGATTTTAGTGGTGGTTTGGTAAATACGGCTTTTGATTTTAGACTGAACATCGTCCGCAACGAGGACTTGCCCCACGACGTGCCATTAGAGACCCGACTGACGAAGAGAAGGAAGCGCAATTGTAGCCCGTAAGTAGTACTACTTGAAGTATATTATTCTGAGATCTGGGTGGTTTTACTAACGCTATGTTAAGACGATACGGGAGGGCGGTTTCTCCATACAAACGTATTAGTCTGTTTTCTCCGTGGATAATAATTTACAACAGAGAAAATATTTTTACACCATGAAATCCATATGTGTCCGTGCCAAGCCACTATGTTATGCTTTTTTCAATAAATTAATAATTTAAAGAACAAGGAAACTTAAACATAGCGAAAAATGGCCCAATTTTCGTGCCATCATCAGACATCCCGTAAATCAATTTGACGAATATAATCAAAAAAAGAAAAACATACCATCATAGCCAGTCCTTCTTAAATTATGATTGGAAAAAAAATGGATTCAGTTTTGGAGGAGGAAACAGAAACATATGAGAGTAATAAAAATTCTTTCCAAAAAACCGACTTCCAAAGCCACTGTAAAGTAAAAGAATTTTTATTTTTAACTTTTATGTGTAGTCTTAATCTCCACGGCTTAGGAGTACCCTGCAGCATCAGAGTTGAGGAGTTGGGACTTGGGTTTAAGTATGAAGTCGTTGCTTGACACCTACAATATGAATTCCCCATAAAAAATCTTAAATCGCTATTTTTGAGGAGTTCTGTACCCTGCAGCATCAGGGTTGAGGAGTTGGGACTCAGAGTTGAATCGTATACACGTGACTTGATACCTACTACATAAATTCACCATCAAAACTGCCTAACTACCAAGTTTTGAGTCGTAGGTATACCTGCAGCATCAGGATTGAGGATTTGGAGTCAGATTTTATTATGGGACCATCTCGCGAGCTTCCTCTAACCACTGAAATAATTTTTTTTAAATCGGTTTGGAAACCACGGAGATATGCGGTAACATACATTTAAAAAAAAATATACGCCCCGAATTGAGAACCTCCTCCTTTTTTGGAACTCGGTTAAAAATGCGACTTTTTCATAGGTATTATCGGTCCAAGCTGCAGTTGTCCCTATCGAGTGTTATGGGATTTTTATTCGAGGAGCAGCGCGACGGCAGTCGGCAATATAATTGTTCAATACCTATTCTCAAAGATTCCTCTTAAATTTTCTAGGCCTTCATCAGCAGCAGCTGATGTTGCTTCCTCTTCGGCCCTATCTGTTCCCCCAATGCCCTGAAATGTGAATTACTTCCTTTTTTATTATCTATTTATGCCTTACATGAATGAAAGGGTTACAAAACTTGTTTTTTTCTAGGCCTTCATCAGCAGCAGCGGATGTCGTTTCCTCTTCGGCCGTCTATGTTCCCCCAATGCCTGAAATGTGAGTTACTTCCTTTTTATCTGTTTATGCCTTACATGAATGAAAGGGTTACAAAACTTGTATTTTTCTAGGCCTTCATCAGCAGCAGCGGATGTCGCTTCCTCTTCGGCCGTCTATGTTCCCCCAATGCCTGAAATGTGAGTTACTTCCTTTTTATCTGTTTATGCCTTACGTGAATGAAAGGGTTACAAAACTTGTATTTTTCTAGGCCTTCATCAGCAGCAGCGGATGTCGCTTCCTCTTCGGCCGTCTATGTTCCCCTAATGCCTGAAGTGTGAGTTATTTCCTTTTTTATCTATTTATGCCTTACAAGAATGAAAGGGTTCCAAAACTTGTATTTTTCTAGGCCTTCATCAGCAGCAGCGGATGTCGCTTCCTCTTCGGCCGTCTATGTTCCCCCAATGCCTGAAATGTGAGTTACTTCCTTTTTATCTGTTTATGCCTTACATGAATGAAAGGGTTACAAAACTTGTATTTTTCTAGGCCTTCATCAGCAGCAGCGGATGTCGCTTCCTCTTCGGCCGTCTATGTTCCCCCAATGCCTGAAATGTGAGTTACTTCCTTTTTATCTGTTTATGCCTTACGTGAATGAAAGGGTTACAAAACTTGTATTTTTCTAGGCCTTCATCAGCAGCAGCGGATGTCGCTTCCTCTTCGGCCGTCTATGTTCCCCTAATGCCTGAAGTGTGAGTTATTTCCTTTTTTATCTATTTATGCCTTACAAGAATGAAAGGGTTCCAAAACTTGTTTTTTTCTAGGCCTTCATCAGCAGCAGCTGATGTCGCTTCCTTTTCGGCCGTCTATGTTCCCCCAATGCCTGAAATGTGAGTTACTTCCTTTTTTATCTATTTATGCCTTACAAGAATGAAAGGTTTACAAAACTTTTTTATTTTTTTTCTAGGCCTTCATCAGCAGCTGTTGCTTCGTCTTCGGTCGACTGTATTCCCCCAATGCCTGAAATGTGAGTTACTTATTTTTTCGTTCTTCCTTTCATCTATTAAATTATGGCTTATAAGAATGAAAGTGTTACAAAACTGCTTTTGCTTCAGGTTCTTGGAAAGTCGCGCGCAGAGTTCGATCCCCATACCCCCGCGGGATGATGATTTTTTGATCAACTATGGTAAGAAGCTACTGTTTTTGAGATCTGATGACGATAATTTAACGTGAAAATTATGTATCTACTTGATTGTTATCATTTGTTAACAGGGAGCGAACCGGATTCTGAGAGTGATGACGAGCAGTTAGCGACTCCATTCGTCCCGCGGACTCAGAGGTTTCTCATGGAGACCCCGCAGGATGAGGACGATGACGCTGCTCTCGTCGTGGACCCTCAGGCACACGCCTCGCGACATTCCACCAGCGTTCCAGCCACTTCCAGCAAGCCAGCTTCATCGGGCCCTGCGATTGGCCCAAATTTCTATGATTTTGAATGGAGAGCGTTTCCGAATCCTCCAATCGAATCTGAATTGAGGAGAGAAACGTTCTCCAAGAGCAACGCTGGGCCAACTACTCCATGTGTCGACCCTTATGATATATTCATTGCCATTTGGGATCGGCAAATAATGGAGCATATAGTCTCAGAGACAAACAAATATGCGAAGGAATTGGCAGAGCTTCTGATGTCTAACAACGGTCTCCATCCCAAAAGCCGCATTAGAGAATGGCGAGATACGACAACTGACGAGTTGTACACGTATCTCGCTATTGTTCTTGCGATGGGGAACGTGATTAAATCTCGCATAGAAGCATACTGGGGTTCCAATCCTAACATATTTTGTACACCTTATTTTAGGGCACATATGTCACTCAGGCGGTTTCAGTTGCTGAGCAGATGCTTGCACTTTAACCGTAATGAGGACTTACGTGCACTAAATGTAGGGTCTTCCGAGGCGAAAATTTTCAAGATTAAACCGGTGGTGACACATTTAAATAAAAAATTTCAGCAGATGTATAATCTGCAGCAGAATCTCGCGCTTGACGAGTCTCTACTGCAGTGGAAAGGTTGGTTGTCTTTCAACCAACACATTCCGAATAAAGCCGCCGCCATTGGAGTAAAAACTTACGAGGTTTGTGAATCTCAAACCGGTTATTTGTGGCGGTTCGAGGTTCACACTTGTAAGCAATCTCGACAGGCGGATCCATCAGATCCAATGGACGCCTTTACGCCGACAATTGTTCTCAGACTTCTACAAGGTCTTGAGAACAGGGGTCACACAGTTTGGATGGACAATTTTTATAATTCTCCTGCTCTGGCGCGAAAACTGAAGACGTTGGGATTCGACTGCGTTGGCACCTTGCGAACCAATCGCCAGTTTGTGCCCGAGGCCTTACAAAGACTGACAAAGGAGAATATGCGCCCAGGCACGATCACTGGCTTGACCTCGGGCGATGTTGATGTGATGGTATGGAGAGATAAGAACCGAGTGGCGACTATCTCCACATACCATGGCAACAGCGTTGCTGAAAGGAATGGCACCATAAAACCCAACCTGGTGTTTGATTACAATGTCATGATGGGTGGCGTGGACAAGAAAGACCAGATGCTCGCTATGTACCCCGTGGAAAGGAAACGAACAAAGATTTGGTACAAAAAAATGTTCCGTAGACTTCTTAACGTATCAGTATTAAATGCATATATTATATGTAAACGATCTTCTTCTTCTCGTATTGACCACTCTGCTTTTAGAGAAACTTTAATATTATCTCTTCTGGAGAAACATTCTACTGGTCAAGTGGTGGAACGTGACAGTACGCCGGATAGTCTTTCTGTCAGGATCCATCATTTGGCAGAGTTACCATTTCTCTCTTCTAATAAATGTCGACTGCGTCGCGCGTGCTACATATGCAAGAAACGAATACATACGTTATGTGTTGGGTGCGAAAAGTCTGTCTGTATGACGCCTTGCTTTGTAAAGCTACATGACGATTAGCTGTGTGATTATGTGTATTATAGGTATATATTAATATATATATAAAAATTGCTGTTGTACCACAACTTTGCTCGTTTTTAACTTTCACAACTTTTTTTCCTATACTTCTTTGACTTCTTCAAGACTTCTAAACCAATTTTTTCATTGACATCCAGTCGTGACGTGCGTAAAACATTCTCAGGTGGCTTGTCATTTGCTGAAATTTTTTATATTTTATTTTACCTTTTTTGCATACGTTTTGCATATTTTTTTATGTTGTGTTCCATAATTATGTGATAATTATGCATGTATCGAATGTGACACCACTCGGCTTAATCCTTTTTTGCTTAACTTTTTGTACCTTATTTTTGTATAATTTTACGTTATTATGTATCATCATAACGTCAAGCTTTGGGAGTACAACTATTTCAAGTGTTTTATTAAAAATCTATATAAATTAAAATATCAATTTCTCACTATAAAAGCTTGATAGGTCTTGTTGTAGGTATATATTTTAATATGTCTTAAAGGGACATGAGATTTAGGTATTAGTTGGAAAATGTACTATCGAAATTTTATGTCTCACAAGCAATTGGCTCAATACCTAGATAAAAATTAATTCCTTGTCCCAAGAATTACTTTTTGACAAGTATGTACTTACTACTTACGTTCTCAAAAAAGAAGGCTATGATAATGACCCGCTGCAATATTAGAAAGAAAAGACACTGTTAATCTTTCTATTGATAGGTACCTAGTTCTTTAGTTTAAGATGATTTGTGAGATGGTGATAATAATAAAACTGGCTGAGTTTGTTGTAGAAACTTGGAACCCTTGTAGTTGTAATTGATTATTACTATCGTGTTTTTTAAGTTGTTGGACGTCAAAAAGAGTACAATGGTTTTGAATAAATAAATATTGATCAATTATTATTGATTGATTGAACCGCTACCGACCTCCTTTAGAGCCCGTCTAGACAAAGACGTTCCAGTGAACGCGGAACGCTGAACAGAACTCAGAACGGCTGAACTTTTTCTGTCAGCGCGGGCCCTTTGGTGACAAGTAGGTATTTAAAGCGTGTCAGAGGATGCTACAATAATCATAATCATAATAATCATAATCATTTATTTATTTGCTGATTGTAGGTACAACAAAAGAGCTGTTACAATAGTAATATTATAGTTGTTGAAGTGAGGCCTTGGATTTATTTTTATTAAACACATTTTCAATATTAATAATTATTTATTGTTCAACTAAACCTATTCATGTTTTACATTTTTCACAGGAGACAGGAAGATGACATATCATATAATAGACAATAAGTATTATAAATAAAAACTAAATACAAAACGAACAAAAACTCTTTTCTTTAACACACCTCCTTGAGTTTTGTATTTCTCTATTATTATATTAGTATTAATTTATTATCAGATAATTATTATTTATCAATTTCTACAATATTAACGTACTTAACACATTTAACAAATAACATTCACATTTCAATTAAATTATACATAATAAAATAAAACTTCTAATTCTTTATTCAGTAAACATTAATTAAATATCTTAAGTTTTGAAATTTATTTTTACCTAAAGCCTTAGTTAAAATATCAGCTAATTGATCAGCAGTATTAACTTTTGTAACACATATAACACCTTTTTTCTCGTAATCGGTTATAAAGTGACAACTTACATCTACTTATATGTTTAGAATTTTTACAAAATTTACCATTTTTAGAAAGAGCTATAGCGCCACTATTATCTTCATATATCTTAATTGGATTTTTAATATTAATATCTAAATCATGAAGTACCTACTCCTTTAACTGGTAAAACCTCTGTGACACAATCAGCCAATGCATAATATTCCGCGTGCGTTGATGCGCGTGAGAGAATTTTCTGTTTCTGTGTTTTCCACATTACTGGATTATTGTATACTCTTAAAATGATTCCAGTCGTTGATTTGCGATCGTTTTTATCAGCTGCCCAGTCAGCATCAGCAAAAGCATCTACACATTCATCATATTCTGAATTATAGTTTAGCTTCAAATCACGAGTGTAATATAAATATTTCAAGACTCGTAATGCATATTTGTAATGTGTTTCACCATACGTATTTTGAAAACGGCTAAGGTAGTTCACACTATACGAAATATCTGGGCGCGTTCCACTTGCTATGTATAAAAGAGCTCCAATCAAATTTCTGTATTTCAGGTTATCATTATTTATTTCTCCTGAATCAATAGATAAATTCTGTTCCATTGGTGTTTCATATTTCTTAGAATCTTTAATTTTATATTTTTCTGTCAAACTTTCTATATATTTGCTTTGACTCGAAAGTCATTTTCTTTAGTTCCTGTTTATAATCAATATCAATCCCTAAATATTGTGTTACTTTTCCTAAATCCTTCATCCGAAATCTATTACTAAGCATTTGCTTAACCTTTTTAATTGTATGTTCATTTTCTGCACAAATTAAAATATCATCCACATATAGGTACACAAATATAAACTTTTTCATTATTAATACATCCTGTGTACAAACAATAATCATAGTTTGATCTTTTAAAATTAATAATCATCATAAATTCATTATAACATTCATACCAATCTTTCGGACTCTCTCTCAATCCATTAAAAGCTTTTCTTAGATTACAAACTTTATCATCTCCAATTTCATAACCATCTGGAGGATAAATATAAACTTCAGATTTAATTACTCCATTTAAAAAAATTGTTTCTACATCCATACTCTCTATATGCCAACCTCTAACACATGATATCGACATTAAAATTTTCATTGTTATCATTCTAGCCACAGGTGAATATATTTCTTCATTTTCATCATAAATTTGTTGAAAAGCTCTCGCCACTACACGTGCTTTATATCTTCCATTCGATTTTATTCTAAATATCCATTTAACTTCAATTATATTTTTATCCATTGGTTCATCAACAATTTCCCATGTTTCATTTCGTTTTAAGCTATTTATCTCGTCATCCATCGCTTTCTTCCACTTATTTGATTCTAGACTGTTTATAGCTTCTTCGTAAGTTTCAGGTATAGTAGCATTACAGACATTCACATAAACGTACGTGATCATCAAATCTTTTTGGTAATTTTATTTCTCTTTTTGGACGGCTTTGTCCACTCACCTCCTCAACTCTAAGTTTGTTTCTTATATCTTCTTCATCTTCAATAGTGTCATAAAATTCTTCATTTTCATTATCAAACTTTTCCTTTAATGTATTATTTTCGTTATTCTTTATTTCATTTTTATTATCTTCTTCATTAATTCTGTTTTCTTCACATTTCTCTTCTTCATCAGACATTCGAAACCTTACTACTTCTGCTTCAGGGTCTATAAAGATTACATGACGACTTATAACTATTTTATTTTCTATTAGAATTTTATACCCAGTATCCGAGTAACCTACTAAAGTACCTTTCATTCCTTTTGGATTCAACTTTGACGTTCTTTTTTCTTCAGGTATTTTCACGAAGCATTTACTACCATAACTTTCAAATTTTTAACATCTGGTTTCCTCCGAAAAAATATTTCAAAAGGACTCTTTTTCTCTACTGTATTTGTTAGGATTCTATTACCTAGTGTCACAGACATTAGACCACACTGCTACTAGGTTAAAAATAAACACAAAGATAACCATGAATAGATTTTAATTTCTGTTCATTCCAGTTTGTTGTGTATGTTAGAATCACATTCTATCCAGAAGAAACTGCAAGAAACTGGTATAGTTGCTCTTTAAAAATTATTGAATAGCCAATGATATTAAAACATAATATTATATAAAAACGATGAACTATTAAAGTTGATTTTACAATTATATTGATTTTAATAAATATCACTACAAGATCTGTCTCAAAATATTCGAAAAGCCAATTGTTTAGAAATCGATAATGAAAACCTAACATAACCTCTTAAAATAGTATGTAATTATAATTTATACTTATCTCAGCAAAATGCCGTAATCCACCCTTAATCTTCACCAATACAATCAATATTAATATACACTTTATCCACTTGTAATAACTCCTCAAAATTTTAATACTGACTGAACTCCCGACGCCATTTTCTCTCACCTTTATACTATTTTTCTGTTACCGTCCCACCAACATTCTCCTGAATTTTTGTGATTGGCTGTCATGATTACAGCCTATATATTGAAAAGCTACGATTGGTGATTAAATTACTTAGCATCAATCAAAATAAACTCTGCATCCTGCAACACTCAATGTTGCCAAAATATAACCTCCAAAGTAAAATCAACAATTCATTGCAAGAAACCTAAATTGAACATGAAATGCAATGCAAAATCACCTATGAATCACAACTCAGCATCGCAACAACACTGCGAATAGCGTTCATTCCTCACACTCGCCCATCCTGACGCCTCTTTGCGTCCCTGCAAAGAAAAATTGGTATGAATAGGTTCGATCACCGCATACATGAGAACAACCAAGCAACCTAACCTTGGAGAAAAATGAACTCTATGTAGTAACGACCAATCAATCCCTTGCTCCCCACTGCTTTTTTCTTTTGTTACTCGACCAATATGAAGACTCTATTGCGAGCAAAGTAAAGTACATAGTTTGTTTTCAAAGAGATTTTCACAAGATTTTATAAAGCACCGACTCATAAAATACATCTGTTTATAAGAAGAGTATACGCATTTATCAGATAGTTTCCATTAATTTCCCGTTATTCAAGTATATTATTCATTATTTATATATGGAAGAGCTGTTCATTTATTTATTACCAAAATAAACACACTTAGATAATCAGGCCTATTTAACAAATAATCATAATAATCATTAAATATGACCATTTACCAAAGTACACATTTTGCCCATCTGTTTATCAAATTGTTATAGTGACAACCCTGTGACTCTAAGACAGCACCAACCCTACGGCTGACAGATTACGTTTGCACTTCATCAGCGTATAGTGTTACAGTGAGCGAAAATGTTAGATTTAGTATTCTCACGGACAACTATTTTCAACCATGTTCGCACGTTAATAAGTAATTATAAAAATCGCAACTGTAAAATTATTCAGTTAACCCTAATTATAAGAAAATTTCAGACCTTCCTCAACCTCCACCTGCCGGCCTTCATAATTAAATTTATTCACCAAATGTTTATAATTGTAATTTAATTGTAATTTACCAAATACACCCATAAGCTATTTTTTTTATCAAACCAATTCATCGAGCAAGTATACCTTTTCATCAAAATATTATATACCATTTGCTATGAGCCTACTCAACAAATAATCATCGAATATGACCATTTACCAAAATACACATTTTGCTCAGCTTTTTATCAAATTCATTTACAAAAGTTTTATTTGCAATCATTAAAAATATTCAAACCTTTCAGTCGCAACCATTGCAACTGTCCAAAGAAATCTGTAATAACCAGTTTAACCTTCCAGAACCAAATAGTGGCAACCGTCATAACCATTTTTCCAAGTGGCAACCATATAAACCATTATAACCATTTTTCCAAGTGGCAACCATTAAAAACCATTAAAACCATTTTTTCAACTTTCTCATATATATTCCAATAAACCATCATATATTTTTGCCAAGTAAAACCATTTATAACCATCAGAACCATATTTTTTTTTTTGCCACAAATTTTCCAAATTTCCATTTAGCCACTTACAATAAAACCATTTAGCCACTGCGGCTTTTTCCAAATCACTTAGTCGCAAACCTTGCAACTTAATTTTAATCGATTATCCAAACAGTATAATATTTTAACTTCTATTAAATCTTTAAACTCGAAATTACGAACTTCTTTTAAGTTTTATTACGAACTTTTTCGGGTAGGCCTTATATTACCAACTTGTTTGAGTAACCAATTAGTAATAATCAAGACCAATCATTACCTCTAGTACAGTCTTCATAAGTCGCCATCAGACACGTCCAACTGATCCATTCACCGACGGAGTATCGATAGGGGTATCCAAGGTAAAACTTACTTGTAGTCAAATCTGTATGTTGTAACCTGGTAACCAGCTATTTAATATTTGTAGTGCCAAGTCCAATTTTTATAATCCCAGCTACTGCACCTGGCCAGAGATTTTGACTTGAGACATAACTCAAAAATTTCGCCACATTTAACATGCGACTTACCTTAAGTACTGTAGATACCTTCAGCACAACTGTTTATGAGTCTTCGCTCTACACTCCTTGTCCTCATCAGCATCAACTCTATGTGAGCACCAGCAGTATATTTCTAATCCTCTCATCTTCAGCAGCTCGGAGATGATGAAAACAACCTCAGCAGCAGCAGTATGTTTCTAGTCTTCTTATCTTCAGCAGCTCGGAGATGATGAAAACAAACTCAGCAGCAGCAGCAGCAGTATATTTCTTGTCCTCTTATCTTTGGAGATTATGATGAAAGCATCTTCAACCGTTCGGAAATGACGAAAACAAAATCAGCAGCAGCAGAACTGTATGGAAGTCCCCACTTTTACACTCTGTTATCTTGTCTTCGGAGATGATAACGATGAAAGCATCTATGAGTAGATATCCTATTCAAATCCTCGACGCCGGTTTTCCCGTGCATCATATTTCTCAGTCAACAACCAATCAACTTCAGTCTTTTGAAGTTTTCTGCAGCGAGTTGGCCTTAGTCCACTATGTTTACATGATTTTTGATCTGCTAACCTTGCTGTGTCAATGCGTCTCTATTAGTGACCGGATCTTTACTTTCGTCTAGTTCATTACTCTGACATTCCGTTCATAAGACTTCTTATAATAACTCATATAGTCTCTCCATATAGACCATCCCTATCACATTACAATAGACGGATAAATATTGACTACATTGACGAATATATCTATTTAGGGCAGATAATTTCCGTTAAAGATCTAACAACAAAAGAAATTTAGAGAAGGGTTGCAAATGAATGGAGCAAGAGACTTATGACTTGGATTGCGCTTACAAATAGAGTAGTCAACGCTTGTGTCTTACCATGCTTAACCTATGGTTGCGAAACCTGGGCTCTTAATGCAAACCACGAGAAGGTACCACCACGAAGCAAGAAGTATGCTGGTAGTAAAGATCAAAGATCGACACAGTAGCCGAGGTATAAGAAAGCAAACAAAAGTAACCGACATTCTAAATAAAATAGACACGAAGATTGAGATCAAAAACGTTTCGAGGTAGAGCGCACCGAGGAGACTTTTGTCAACAAGCAATACGAAACACGTGACACTAAAATCTGAATTAAGTACTTCACATTTGTGAATTTCATTTATAACAATAATTAAATTTTCTTAGGTAATCATATTATTATAACAACTATACCAACTATCAGCTCTGCTAATTCAACTCTATCGACTCTACCATATCAACTCTATCGACTACCATATCAACTCTATCGACTCTACCATATCAACTCTATCGACTCTACCATATCAACTCTATCGACTCTACCATATCAACTCTATCGACTCTACAATATCAACACTCAAACTATCTATCAAAAAATTTTTGAAAACGCAATTAATAGCAAACTCCAGTAAAAATAAGTGAAACTAAAGCCGATAGCAAAACTCCAGAGTTACAAATCTGAAATCTTTAAATTGTTGCTCAATACTTTCAACGATACTCCGCGACAGTTGTGTTTCGGATGAGAAGAATTTGCCAGAACAGTAATCAATTTAAACGCAAAAATAAACCCAAATACTTCTATCGGTGCCTCTTCTATCGAAGGTTGGTGATAATATTGGCAACTTGAACATTCGACACTGCAGATCTAAATAAGGATCGGATGATTTAATTGAACTGTATGTGCTTCAGTCAGGATGTCCTTCTCTGTCCCACGCCCCTTTTGCCTTGTATTTTGCCCTGAATAATTAATAGTAGAGGGTCATACTTAGGGCCACGACACAGGTACTCCAGTTTCCTCTCTTTTTTTCATCTAGAAGAATCTTCTTCCAACCCAAATACGACAAAATCCCCATAAAACAGCCATAATCAAAAATTCACTTCAATGAAACTCCATTTACAATCCTTTCGTTTTAAAATGAACAATATAATAATAATTTAGCAAGTCAAAATACGCTAAAAAATTGGACTGCTCACGCCATCCTGTCATAGTATTTTTGTTGACGATTTAATTGGCATTTAAGAATTAAAGTAAACAAACTATACTAAAACGTTTGCAGTGCAAGTAGTAAAACAAGAAAGTTTTATTGAGGAACTAGATCAAGAAATATGTAGCATTACTAATATCAATAGTTACGTATACGATTCGTTTTTCAAATTTAAGTATTTACTCTTAATTTAGAATATTTGCTTGAAAACTTTGCTTTTGTTAATAATTTGTTTTAAGTAGAATAATTACTTTTTGTTGATAACTTCGAAATACGTTAAATTTAAACCATAGCACAAATTATCAAATGATCATTAATACGGCACTGAACAGCAAAACTTAAACCACTTAATCTCAAAATAAGGGTATATAGAAAATAATAAAAACTTTTGAAAACCAAGATCACATGTCATACCACCATAACCATAACCATCCTGATATTAACCAATTAATAAAACAATATCCCAAACGACACCATGTAAATCGAACCATAAATTTATGCTTTCTTCTATAATTCCTATATGGAACGTAACATAAAATAATTGGAACATAAGTAATACCTGTATAACAGTAAAATAAACCTGCTAGGAAAATCTAATAATTATTATTAAACCACCAATTGTAGGACGATCGAATTTGTATAAACATTAGATAAAATGCGGGTACCGTCCCAGCATAACTATCGGTAGGTAATAATAATTTAATTAGATCCTACCAGTAAATCCGGATACTGATTTGATATACTGCCTCTCAGGAAGTGGCCTCATGCTCCAATTGCATCAGGAAGTGGCCTCGTGCTCCAATTGTATGTGGGCTGTGGGATCCTACCTCTGTAGGATCCCACTTCTGAAAATGTCACAGACATTAGACCACACTGCTACTAGGTTAAAAATAAACACAAAGATAACCATGAATAGATTTTAATTTCTGTTCATTCCAGTTTGTTGTGTATGTTAGAATCACATTCTATCCAGAAGAAACTGCAAGAAACTGGTATAGTTGCTCTTTAAAAATTATTGAACAGCCAATGATATTAAAACATAATATTATATAAAAACGATGAACTATTAAAGTTGATTTTACAATTATATTGATTTTAATAAATATCACTACAAGATCTGTCTCAAAATATTCGAAAAGCCAATTGTTTAGAAATCGATAATGATAACCTAACATAATCCACTTGTAATAACTCCTCAAAATTTTAATATTGACTGAACTCCCGACGCCATTTTCTCTCACCTTTATACTATTTTTCTGTTACCGTCCCACCAACATTCTCCTGAATTTTTGTGATTGGCTGTCATGATTACAGCCTATATATTGAAAAGCTACGATTGGTGATTAAATTACTTAGCATCAATCAAAATAAACTCTGCATCCTGCAACACTCAATGTTGCCAAAATATAACCTCCAAAGTAAAATCAACAATTCATTGCAAGAAACCTAAATTGAACATGAAATGCAATGCAAAATCACCTATGAATCACAACTCAGCATCGCAACAACACTGTGAATAGCGTTCATTCCTCACACTAGATATGTAGCAGTTAATACACATTCAGGCCAATACTTTTTGTCCAAATTGGCTTCCGTCATCAAACATCTAGCTCGATCCATTACTGTTCTATTATATCTTTCAGCAACTCCACTTAATTGATGAGTTGAGTTTAGTTGATGAGTGAGATGAGTGATGAGTGGTCCTGGTTTAAGATAAATTCCATTTTGTTTAGCAAATTCATAAAAATCTCTATTTAGGTATTCAGAACCATTATCGCACCTAATTTCCTTTATTCGCTTACCTGTCTGATTTTGAACTGCATTCGCGTACGTTCTGAAGCAATCAAATACATCGCTTTTATTCTTGATCACACATACAACTGCATATCTGCTATAGTCGTCTATAAATGTTACAAAATATCTTTGATCAATATAACCTACTGGAGTAATCGGACCGTTTACATCCGTATGTATAATTTCTAATATTTCTGTTGCCCTTCTTCGATTGTTTTCAAAAGGTAAATTCGTCATTTTATTTTGTAAACAAATTTCGCATTGAACATAATTTTCATTTAGTTTTTCCGGTAATCCATCTAACAGTTTATACCTACACATAGTTTTTAATTTAGCAAAATTAACGTGACCTAATATTCGATGCCATTTCTCTTTTTCTTTCATTGATGTAAGCTGTTCACTTATATTATACACATTTCTATCATTAACCTGACTTTCGAGTTCATACAATCTATTGTTCTTCTTAGCTACAGCTATTAATGTATGTTGCGAATTAAATATGAGTGCTACCTGATTTTGAAATTTTATCATATTTCCTTTATTAACAATACATGAGACGCTTAAAAGATTTCTTTTCATATTTGGTACATAATAAACATTTTCAATTTTAATTTGACATACATTGCTATTAACCTTAGAATGAATAATTATTTTACCTATTTTCTCTGACTTTAAAGCAAAAAAGGCAAATCCATCTCCTACTTTAATATTTACTGGATTGTCTAATGTTTCATACTCACAAAATAGTTTATCATCGTTAGTAATGTGGTGAGTACAACCACTGTCTAACAGCCATATCGTATCCGTCGTTGCTTCTGACTCATTTGCTGAATTCATTACTTCTACTATGAAAGCACCTTCGTTTTCATTTCTAGCTCCTCTATTATAATATCGTCCTCGAAAGTTTCTAAATCCTCTACCTCGATGTACGTATCTTGAATAGTTTTGCCCTCTCGTGTATTCTCCAGTTGCATAGTTATTATGTCCTCTTGTGTACTGTATTCTTCCTCTTGGTGCATAATTAGACCTTCTTGTATTATATCGTCCACGTTGATATTGACCTTGTGAGTTAAAAGCTTGTTGTTGATGATGATCAGATTCGTTTTTCTTGTATTCTAATATTAATTTAGATTTCACATATTCGACGGTTTGACTTGATTTGGGCAGTGCATCCACAATATTTCCTAAGGTGATGGAGGCAAAGTGCGCCATACTTTTTTCATAGTTGACTTTGGTGCAATATTACTTGTGCTTATGTTCACGAGCGACACTAAATCATGGTACCATAAGGATCTGTGATGTTTTGCAACAACAACTAATGTCGTGTCATTAGAATCTGACGGCAAATTAATGAATTTTAGCATAAAATTTGAAAACAGTCTGACCCGGCGTACTTTGCCGACAAATCGGGGAAGTGCGCCTTGTATTAATAAAACGCAATAATAAAGCATCAGAATAAAAACAGCCCTATATTATTTTAAGAAAAAAGAAAACAAGCAACAAAACGCATGCCATTTTATTTTTTTCATAGCCACATTCTAGAAGAATCTATGTAGGTATTTAAAACCAATTTTCGGCTAAATGCGCCATACAATCTTAAGTCAGAGGCTATGAACCTTTTTTCTAAATATTGATAATCGAGAGTCAAGTATATTTTTGCTTTTATTTACTATGGGTATATAATATTGATAATCGAGAGTCAAGTATATTTTTGCTTTTATTTACTATGATAGGTACCAAATAAGTAGTTCCAAACCATGGTATGGTTTGGAACTACTTATTTGGTACCTATCAGTATTATAAAGGGACTGAAATAAGAAGTTAGTCATTGAAATTAGTTATTAAGTGTAATAGGTATTTATTATAAATTCTTAACAAAACTAGGTAACGAAAAGAAAATCAATGAGAAACATCTTCTAAAATATATTAGTTTTAATTATTCAATTATAACGCTTTTTGAAGCTTGAAAACCAATCTTTACCGGGGAGTACCATCGTTGAAAGGTGTTTTTAGATCGTTCTGTTTGACATATCCCTTAACAATATCTAGAAATTCTGTACGAGTCAGGCCGAAGCCATTTTTTTCCATTTTATGCAAACATTTTGCCATCATTTTTTCTGTCTCATATGTAAGTACTGGTGGTCTGCCTAGACTTAATGATTTTTGGCCCCTTCGACCTGTGACGTGGTCCATAATAGTTTTTCTTGGGATAGCAAAGGTTGATGCGGCTGCATACCCAGACATTCTACCCGATCGAACAGCTTCGACTGCTTCATTCAAAGCCTCTGTGGACCATGAAGGACCTTCAGTTTTTCTTTCATAGCGCCCCATCTTAAACAAAAATCATAAACAATAAAATAATAATGATTTAATAATTGTGACTTTTACTAGTCTATTGTGTTTAAAAATAAAGAGGATACAAAATATACAAAGAAAAGCAAATACAGTATTAAAAATTATACGACACAAATTTCGCAACCACCCACATCCCATGGAAATAATAATTAATCAGACCAAAATCCAGGGTTAAAATAGAATGATGTCTCCCCTCTCTCAACGCCTCCCAATCCGGTTGGTCACCGTGGGAGGGCTAGACCAAAACCCACCAGTATCTTAAAAAGGAAAATCAAAGGAAAATATTCCAGATAAAGTTCTATTGATAAACTTAGAGAAACTAGTGGAGGCCTTCGCCCTCAGGCGGACTGAAAATTATAATGTATTTTTACACATGTACATCTTTTGCACAATTTTATGTTTAATTTTTATTTAAATAGTAGCTAAGTTATAATTTCTTATTTCTAAGTAAATTACATGATTTAATTATTAGTTTTTTAAAACAAGAAACTCAAACTAGCATTTATCATAGTAGTCACAAAATGTTAACAGTAATTTCTCATGTATCGCAGGAATATGAATAGTGAATAGTAATAATGTGAAAACTATCTTATTGTTCCTAAATATTTGCACAATATATCATAGATTTCCATTTTCATATAAACGTAAATTATTTTTTTTAGAACATATTATAAATAATCGTTCAAATAAATATTTGCTATTTATGTATATATATATATATATAAGTATACATATACATAGCCTAATCTAAATATATTTATGTAAGTAGATAGTTATTAAAAATGCCAGCGAAACCCCAAGTTATATTTGTAAAAAAGACTGTTATTATAAAATATAATTTAATAATTTACTAGGCATACCTACCACGAAATTAATACTATTATAATACTTAACCCAGTTAATTTTTTATCCTCTTAATTAATTCGATGTACATGAGTAGCCAAACAATAACACCCTACATATTATGTAAGTAATACAAATGTTGTGATTACACATTAGTAAGAAAAATAATACTATGCAGATTGTAGGTATCTTTGTAAGTAGATAAGTACTTTTTTCAGTTAAATAAAGGCTATTTTATTTTATTTATTTATTTATTTATTTATTTATTGTGTTTGGGTGTGGTGTGCATGTATGTAGGTTAGCCTCATAGCACAATTACTAATATTTTGGCAGTTAAGGTTTCTATGACACTCGGATGACAAGGTTTGAAGTAATTCCAACAATAGCACACACTTCTCATGGGATCAAGAATTTAAAAATTACAGTGGAAAAATTACAGTGGTGTCGAACTAGTCACGTACAAAAAATAAATAAATACTTAGTAAGATCCATTTTTAAAAACAAACTTTTATTTAAGTAAGTATTTTAAAAAGAATGTAAACTTTATGTCAAATCAAAACCACAAATGCCTACAAAATATAAATTAAAAAAAAAACGTATATGCAAATTACATCTTAATCGGTTTAAGATACTTGCTTTACAATTCATTTGCAAGATTTCACCCGAACATACAAACAAACAAGTAAACAAACATTGCAAGTTAAATAAAAGCTTGTAAAAAAGACACATTTTAAAAAGTTTGTAACCTCTGGATTGCGGCGAAGTGCGCCATATAAAAAGTCAGTATGGCGCGCTTCCCCGACTATATAAATTTGAGGTTATAATATTTAACTTGCAAAAAATATATACATTTTACTAGATAGGAGTGAAATAAAGCCAGAATCTTAAAGCAAAATATTTAAATTGTGCACTTACCTCACTCGTATATCGGTAAAAACTCGCATTTCTTGAGATTTACGACGATGATCACGCCTTAGTCATCTCTCCTCACCACTTTGAATATCAGTGAAAATAAAATGTCGCGTGGCTCAAACTCACATGACTAGAGCCATCTATGAGTTTCACCAAGAACTATGATTTAGTTTGTAGCATCGATATAAGGTGTCACTACTAGTATCAAATCGGTAGTTTTCGAAATATTAGTGGTAGGACTAGGTGCACTTGCCCGCTAGGCGCACTTTGCCACCTTCACCTTATATGAGAAAAAATTTCGGGTAGCGTTAGCAATAAGTAATTGAGTCTGTCTTCTTCGGTGATTATTTCTCCGGCAGTTTTTAATTCGTTTATTAGTTTCTCAAATATTTGGAAAAATTCAATAGGATCTCCTTCCTTAAATTTTGTATCGAGTAGTTTTCTTTTTAATAATAGTTTATTTGCACATCCTGTCACTAAATACATTGTAACGAGCGAGGAGAGGGGTAGCAGTGAGGAGTAAAGGTGGGGAGAGAAGAGGTGAGGTGAAGTGAGGAGAGGAGAGGAGAGATAGGTAGCTAGAAATAGGTTAACTTGTCTGTGACACAGACACTGGTCTCTGGTTGACTTGTCTGTGACACGGACATGGGTCTCGGGTTAACCTCACTTAAAACTTTCGCGTACTAAAAACACTGATTTTATGATTATATAAATTAAAAGTATTTCTCATAAATTTTATTTTTTCATTATCCTTTTTAGGGTTCCGTAGGGTCCGTTAAACAAGGGACTAAGTACCTACTATCTATTTTACATAAGTACCTAATCACATTCTTAAAAATTCGAACATAAAATAAAATATCTGACACTATTAATCACCAATAAGAATCAAACTTTACCTAAAACATATGTTACATATTGGGTTGCATTTGTGTGACGATAACACAAATGGTGTTGTGTTACTTTTTTGTGATATAATTGACAATTTTCGCGGCATTACCCTCAACCATTATTTCGATTCTTTCGTAGCATGGCACTTCTTTCGTGGCACTAATGGGACAGAAAACTTTAATTTTTTGTAATAAAGTGCCATAATAAGTGTGTTATTTTCGTTTTCCAATATGAGGTAATGTTACTTTTCTCGTGAAAATGTTACGTAATGAGCTACCTATCTCATGTTACATTTGACTATCTGCCACTGGCAACACTGATTTGTATTTTTATTTTGTCATTTGTCAATAATTCGCCGCCTCGTTCACATTCACAGAGACATAGATAATACTAAATACACTATACCTGCAGAGACAAGCCAGGCCTCGTTCGTCACATTTCGGACTTTTCGGAGTCGCACGTGGTTTTAATCTTGATAAGAAAATTTTAAAATATATTAAAATGGGCAAAGTAAAACAAGAACCAGTAGAGCAAGAAGAAAATGCAGACGTTAGTATCAAAACAGAACCGCAGAGTTACGATGACAAAGTTGAACATTGCAGTGTTATTGCGAAGCCAATGGCTCCAAAGAAATTAAGCAAAAAAATATATAAACTCATCAAAAAATCTAGTGGTCATAAGAATTTCATAAGGAACGGACTAAAAATTGTTCAGAAACAACTAAGATTAGGCGAGAAAGGGTAAGGAATTCAGTATTTGAGGTTATATATGTGAAGTCATGTCTTAATGTAATTGCATAGGCATAAATAAAACTTTTTTCGTCCTTACCAAAGAAATATGACAGTTATGATATTGAGTTAAAATAATCTGGAAAAAACTTCTTATATTTCTTGAGGTCCAGCGATACTGGTATGTTAGGATTGAAACTTATTGGCGGCTAATTCTATTAGACAAACTTTTGAACTGAACTAAAATGTCAGTTCCAAATTATTCCTATATAATTCCCATCATTGAAACGCGGGGTTATCCTTAGCTTAGTTTCCCAGAGTTAGCTGCTACTTGACAGAATTCATATAAAACTGTTATGCATGGGCTAGTGATTTCAAATAAAACAAGCTCATTTAACAGCAGCCTAAATTTCTGCAAAGACATTTAAAACAATAAATTATTAACTTTCAGAATTGTATTTTTTGCTGGCGACATTTCACCAATAGAAATCATGTGCCACCTTCCAGCAGTTTGTGAAGAGAAGGATGTCCCATACTGTTACACACCCAGCCGGAAAGACATAGGCGCCGCTATGGGCACTATGAGAGGTTGCATAATGGTGCTTGTAAAAGAACATGAGGACTACAAAGATTTGTATGAAGAAATAAGAGATGAAATAAAGCACCTTGGACACCCATTATAAAATTGTAAATTTTATTTTTAAGTAAAAATAAGTAAGTATAGATATAAGTAAACTTTTAACAAACAAATGTGTTGTGATTATTTAATAGTATGACCTACCTACCTAGTTATGACTTTCATTTTTGCATGTTCTGAAGGGGGATCCTTATGTCCAATAATCTCTATAAAATGACATTTTAATTTTTAAGACACTGTTGAGCAATGAAATTTTGTTAAAATGGGGGATTGTCTATGCCTTTGATTTTTCAATCCCCATTCACTGGGCTTTGGTTCCAAAGCCCAGTTTGGGAATAAAACTCAGAGAAAAAACAAAAAGCACAGAAATAAGAAAGAAAACAAAAGTGGCTGACATACTTACACGTATTGACCATCTAAAATGGGGCTGGACAGGGCATATGTTAAGTTGTAAAATAAATAAACGGAGCAAGCAAATCACTATGGTACCCAAGGGGGCCAGGAGACAGGGATGACCAACCAGAAGATGGGAGGACAACATTCGTCGGACATTGGGTCCTTTCTGGACAAGGGTTGCAGCAGATCGAGCCCAATGGCGAGTTGGAGGAGGCCTATGCCACCAGGCACGCCGAACTTGGAGACATAATTTAGAATAACTAATTTTTATATTAAAAAAAAACTTATGTATGTATGAGATCAGTTCGGAAATAAAAGGCTATTTTATTTATTTTATTCGCTGGGCTTTGCTTTCTATTTTAAATCTATATTTTATAACAAATTAGTTCAGATTGTGATTGTGACTTTTTGTACAGAAACTTTATTAATTTTATGCTCCATCCAATCATTGAAACTTGATTAAGTTGTTGTTGACACTTGCCTGAAGGTTACCCATGGAGTTTTTAAAAGAACCATAAGGGCCTGCAATGTATAGCCCTCGGAGTTCTTTTGTAATATTTGCATATTTTTATATAATAATTCATAGCTAAGTGTACACTTTTGAAGCATAATATTATTGTAAGCGAGTGAGGTCTACTTCAATTATAGATAATCACATTTAGAAATTGCCACTAATTAGTAATTACTAACTAATATACAGTCCACAAGATTGTTTGTTTACCTTTCCCAATGTTTTTTCCAATGTTAATGTTATTTGTGTTATTGAAGTTTTTAACGTCCTCCACCCCGATTTGTAAGTTAGTTCCTACCGAAGTCCGAAAGTTCTTACCAACGAGTCTTTGCAAGTGTAAATAGTATGAACTTCGTGTGAAATAAATATTAAGCAATCGTCGCTGCTGCTGTTGTAATTTCAAGACCCCTTCTGACCACCCGAACATTACGAATACGTACACTTTTATTGTGTCAAAATAGATCACCTAAAACTGCAACACAATTGACATGGTGGAGTAATAAATATTTTTTCGTACCACTTGCTCAAAAAAGTGACATTCTATGCCACAAAAAGCGAACATAAAAATAGTTATAACAATAGTAATAACATTTTTAATCTGTTAAAAACAGGGAAAGAAAATTGTACTGAATTTCATTCACCTCTAGGGGGAGAATGTGATTTAAATTTGGAATACTTACCGAAGTTTAAACTGAACTAGGTACATCTGTGTTTACACCATTGAGTTCAAGTATATAAAACATCATCTTTTTGAAAAAGGAATACGCATTTATTATGCAGTTATGATTATTAATAGTAGATTGTTACACTAGGGACGTAAGTAAGCTATTACAGAACAAGATCCAATTTGGCGCCAGTGCGAGCGCAGCTCGCATAGGGCGCTAATGGATCGCGTGCACCCGAGATATTTAGTCACACGAGCGAGCGCAGCGAGCGAGGGTGAATATAGTTCGAGGGTGTAATAGCTACTTGCAACCGAGGTAAGCATTCTACTTTATATCATTCTTGCGAGGTAAATAAAACATTGGTAATGCAAAATGAAATTTTAATTAGAATAATTAGCAAATTTAGAGAAAAAAATGGTTACTTATTATAATTAATTATAGTAATATTGCTGCAATTATGAAAATGCTGTGATACTGGTTGACTAGGCAAGTGCACTGTTTGAATTAAGTTTTGAGACAGTGCTTGACATTGTAATTGTGTGCATTGTAATTATCATAAATCACTTTACAAACAAACTTCACAAACTTTCAGATCAAATGAAATGCCGCCATTTCCATTTTTTTTTCGTAAATAGTTTTCCATTTTTTTTTTACGGCTCTGGGTTCCAAGGAGTTTTGCATAGTTTGAAATGTATGGAAATTAAATGCCGCCATGTTCAGTGTTTTTTTTTTCAGTAAATAGTTTTCTTACCATTTTATAAGAAAAGAGATTGTTTACCAAGGAGTTTTGCATAGCTTGAACTGTAATGTGAACATTACAATTCAAGCATAGTGCGACGTAATGTTGCCTTGAATTGCAAACACCAACTTACAAGGAGACTTTCCACCATAGTAATCCCTAGTTACTGAGCAAGTATGATATAATAGTATATTGTGATACAAGGGTGGAAAGTAGGTTATTGCAAACGAGCTGTCATTAATAAGCCCGAGCCGAAGGTGAGGGTTTTTAATGTCACGAGTTTGCAATAACCTTCACACCCGTGTATCACACGACGTTTTTCAATACAGTTGTGGGAAATAGTAATAAACAAATCAAAGAATTACAAGTTTATTTCAACATGTAACATACGTACATAGTAATTAATTCTGAAAATTGAGAGTAAAGCTTGAGCAATTACTAAAATTCAGTGAAATTTGCTGCTGTGCACGGGTTGAAGATCGCTCAAATCATAAAGACTCAGTAGTTTTTTCAGTGGTATTTTTCTCGTAACATGTAGTTTCACTGAATTTTAGTTGCTGTGACTGCCGTTTCATGAAAGCTGATAATTTTAGGTAGCTTTGGAGATCTATGTCATTATTTGTTTTGAGAGTAGTTTTTAAGGAATAACTTGACCACAATGTAGATTGTAGATGGTTTATATTTTCCACTCAATTCATGAAAATAAGCTATCAAAATATTTTCTGAGAATGACTTAGTTTTTTTTATGTTTTCTCCATGAAATAAAATTATTGTAAGCCGTCATATATCTTTCTCGAGATTTTGGGGGCAAAATTCCATCTTGCGCAGTTTTCGCCTCAGATAAAATATCTGGTGTAGTTAATTCCATTTCATCATTAGTACCTACTAGAACTCATATTAACAAAAATATAATCAATTTATCACATAAAAAATAAAAAATTTCAGCAAATGGCGCGTATTTACACCTACATTTTTTTTTTTTCAACGAAACTAGGCTACGGATTCGTACTTACGCGTATACAGCCTATTCGATTTTTGTCAAATGATGAAAATAATTAAATTAAAACTGGTAATTAAATAATATAATCAACAACCATTTAAAAGAATTTTGGAAATTCAATGCTCAAACGTACGGATTCATTCATTTTTCCTCGTAAAAAGCCTATCCGATTATATTCTATGTATGAAAACTCCTTGTTACTAAACTTTTTTAATTGACTTGGAAAATTTAAAACTAAACTGCAAAAGTAAGTGTCGAGCTTGTAAAAGTAAGTCACGACCGTGTAAAAGTAAGTTGCCTATGCGAAAGATTCAATTTTCGAATCATAACTACAGCCTCTGAAAGTGCGCCATGTTTGACAACTGTATTGAAAATAAAATTACGAAAACCGACGAGGCCGTATGAGCTTGATGCCTTTGCTTTTCCGACAAAAAAATATTAGTCTAGGAATTTGCCGCGTTTTGTTTTCTTCAAATACATAAACGTTAAGTTTATTTTAATTTATTTTTATAAATAAGTTAATATTCTAAACAGTTAATTCCTCAGACGCAAGAACATAGAAATACTCAAATCAACTCATCATACTTACTAGGTAATATTATAAACTAGCTGATGCCCGCGACTTCGTCCGCGTGGTTTAAGTTTTTTATTATTCCCGCGGGAACTATATTGGTTTGATGGTTTGTCCTTCAATCACGCCGCAACGGAGCAACGGATTGACGTGATTTTTGGCATGGGTATATTTGGGGACGAGAGTGACATAGGCTACTTTTTATCCCGGAAAATTAAGGAGTTCCCGCGGGAATAATAAAATAAAAACCGGCCAAGTGCGAGTCGGACTCGCGCACCGAGGGTTCCGTACAAACCTGTAGTAAATTTTAAATTAAATGTTTTTTTTAAATATTTGAGTTGATTGAATGAAAGGTAAATTGCGGTTTACGATTTATGACGTATTAAAAAAAAACTACTTACTAGATCTCGTTCAAACCAATTTTCAGTGGAAGTTTGCATGGTAATGTACAACATATATTTTTTTTAGTTTTATCATTCTCCTATTTTAGAAGTTACGGGGGGGGGGGGGGCACATTTTACCACTTTGGAAGTTTCTCTCGCACAAACTATTTAGTTTAGAAAAAAATGATATTACAAACCTCAATATCATTTTTGAAGACCTATCCATAGATACCCCACACCTATGGGTTAGATGAAAAAATTTTTTTTGAGTTTCAGTTCTAAGTATGGGGAACCCCAAAAATTTACTATTTTTTTTCTATTTTTGTAAGAAAATCTTAATGCGGTTTACAGAATACATCTACTTACCAAGTTTCAACAGTATAGCTCTTATAGTTTCGGAAAAAAGTGGCTGTGACATACGGACGGACAGACAGACAGACAGACAGACAGACATGACGAATCTATACGGGTTCCGTTTTTGCCAAATTTGGCTACGGAACCCTAAAAATTAAACCACGCGGACGAAGTCGCGGGCATCAGCTAGTCAACAATAAATGTACCAAACAAAAATGTAACTCTCTCTATCAATAATTGGACCAATGTTTCGAATGTTAACTTTACTTTTAATTGTCATTATTTTTAATAAATAAAAATAAGTCGGGTTTTCCTTCCTGACGCTATAACTCCAGAACGCACGAACCGATTTCCACGGTTTTGCATTCGTTGGAAAGGTCTCGGGCTCCGTGAGGTTTATAGCAAAGAAAATTCAGGATCTACTATATAAAAATAAGTCGGGTTTTCCTTCCTGACGCTATAACTCCAGAACGCACGAACCGATTTCCACGGTTTTGCATTCGTTGGAAAGGTCTCGGGCTCCGTGAGCTTTATAGCAAAGAAAATTCAGGAAAAATTTCAACAGAAAAGCGGGAAAGTCTTTTTAGCGGGAAAGCCATCTGGTGGCGAAACGGAGTTCGCCGGGTTTGCTAGTTTTTAATAAATAAATGCTTATCTCATATTATTATTGTGTTAATTTTTTCGCAAATGGTACGAAAAGTAGAGTATTTTCCTCGGTGATAAAGCTGTCTTAGTCTTGGGTGAACTTAAATCGTCACCCGCGACAGAAGACCCCCTTGGTTAATAATCTACTAAATAGTACCTATGGCAAAAATCTAAATAAAAAGAGGATGGACTTTTGTCCTTATACACACAACTTAGGACTTGTCAGGTCTTATTTGATGAGGAGATTCTGCCCAAGTCCTAAGTAACAGCACACATGTACCTACACTCAATAGTTTGCCTGCTTGCACTCCGGACAAGCACTCATTCTCATGATGATCCAGTATAACATAAATGTAGTAGGGCAGTAAATAAAAGTAGTATTCCATTACAATAGATTTATTACACTTATTAAAATCTAAGGGTATGTAAAAAATGGCAGATTGTCTAACCGACAGTGATGATTGGCAAATACCTACATTAGGTACTTTAAAATTATGCACTATAATACTAGGACTAAAGAGAAGGTGGTGTCACACTTACAGAATAATTATATTATTATAATGTGACTGAAATATTATTATATCTATTACTTCTATTATTACATCTGAGTGCTGTGAGTTGTATGATATTGATTTTTGTCTGTGTGACACTACCTTAAGGTTAAACTGGTTTCAGTAGATAATTAATGCGTATCTAGACAACTTCATGCTGAGAAACTAAACCTAAACATTTTAGGTATGTCTCCAACTTTAACAACTATTAGCTAGAAATTATCTACTGTAATCCATCCACTGATATCTATTTACTTACTAGTAATTGAAGCAATATTTTTAAGGCCCCTAAATGAAACTGAACTGAGAAAGCAAATAAATTAAAAAAAGCAATTAATTTATGAATGCAAATAATCAAAACTGTTGTTGCTTATGAATTTCTCTGATCATCTTTACCATATTCAATAAGATTATTCCAATGAACCCTAGCCATGATATCACAGAGAGTTGGTTAAGGTATCCTGCATATTCCAGGTGATGCTGCAGCATCACATCGAAGTTTTTTCAACCATTCTCTTCTCCCAATATTATTGAACTAAAAGGATACCAAATTTCGAATCGATCGGACCTGACCTGAGGAAGTTGCCTCAAGAAGAAAATAGGTCTTCAAACGGCAGAATTTAGGTAGGATCTTAAATCAAAGCTAAGTTCCACTGTTGGTCAAGTCACCTTCAAACAACAAATTAAATAAAAAAACCGGGTCAACCGTTTGGGAGTTACGTTGTCACAGACATAAAAACTTATAACACCTCTGTTTGTGTTGGAGGTCAAAAATATAGATTTCGCATGAAGGTTCTTGCTGTAGCATTGACTAATAAAGGGTTTTTACTGCTTCAGCATAGTTTCGTTTAGGGGTGTCCTAAGAAATAACCCTGCTTTTTAGTGCACTGTCAATGAGATCATAGTCATATTTTTTTCATCCCACCATCTCGGAAAGAGTATTTTTAATCTTCGATATCTGAATGCAAAAGCCGTTATTATCCTCTTGAGGATAAAGTAAATTGAATTTAGAACATCGTTTGCACGTAAAATATCACTCGTCTATGAAGTTTGTGAATTCAAAACATCATTATAACCTATTTACTTCCACCTCTATGGTGCCGAATTTGTTAAAAACTCACACTCGTAACCTTCTTGGTGTACTTTTTTAATTTGCTTTGCGCGCACCATTTTCTTTCACGTCATGTCATTTCCTCGTTGAGGTGGGATGAAAAGTTACGTGTTGCACTCTAGCGAAAAGATTTTCACCTCGTGCTCTTTTGATTCCCTCGCTGACGCTCAGGATATCCTTCGCTTGCTCGGTCATCAAAATTGAGCACGCGGTTAAAAAACAACTTTTCACTCTGGTATAACAAATAACTATTAATTCTATCGTAGTCATATTTTTAAAACAATAAAGTGTAAGAAAATAGTACAGATTTATTTATATTTGCAGCTAGTTGTCTTAAAGTTGAATGAAATGTACTGTGGGAGCGAAGGCACATTATTAACGAGTTTTTTTAAAGCGAGGGTAGATCTAAATTTTTTATTTTTGTTGCTTTTATTCTTAATGTGTTACGGTCTAACGTGTACTGTAGGTAATAATGTGCAACGCTATAGAAAGGGGGTTAATGTTGACATTTTTGTACTTCGAATTTCTTAGAAGTGAAAAGTTAATAACTAATTAAAGTAAATTAAATAAAATAAATTAAATTAAATAAACTAAATTAAATAACTAGTTAATAACTATAAATTAGCTAGTGAAGTATCCTACGTTACTATTTTAATGGGTTAGCTAAAGTTTCATACAGCGGCTCGTGTGCTAGACTAAAATAATACAAAAATAAACTTATTCTATACTTTTTTTTAAACGCACGGAGATTCAAAAATACGATTTCATTAACGCGATGATGGTTCGTACAACGCCATCTAGTATAAAACGTGGAAACAAATTTTTTTTTTAATAATTATTAAATTTTCTTCAATGAAATAATTTTAGGATAAAATATGAAAGTTGTGTACTAATTATTTTTACAAAGAAATGTAGGTCTGCATATTATATGCTTTTTATTAATTTATATCGTACTTGAATCTCTTGCGCTATACAATTTTTAGTGTACTTTTTCTTTAATTTCGAACCTCAACATTATAATACCACATATCGTAGTCCTTAAATGTAAATACTTTAAAAAAATGACTATAATTTATAATTTATATATACCAAGGGTAACGCTACAGTTCTTCTTATTTTGCTATAATGGCTTTTATTAGTGTCACACCAGCATAATGCACTTTGCCAATTTCAGGTGGAGTTCTTTAAAGTTGCTTATTTAATAAAATAATAAAACATTTATGGCACGGGGGTATAAAATAATTAATTAATACTTCTGATAATTAATACTGTTTTTATAAATTATTAATTTTAATGAATATTTCACTAAATTCATCTTAAGCCCACGCATCTACAGGACAGGAGAAAATCACCAGAATTGATAATTTTTCATTTAATATTTCTGTTAGGTATATGAACATTTTAATTGCAATACATTTTACAGGAACTCTAAATCGTACTTTATGCACAAAACTAAATAATAAGTGTAGCTACTTATTTAATAAGTGAGAAACAATATGAATAATATGATACAATTGTATTACTAAATAATTTAACAAAATTGGTAGGTAACTTGATCGAAAGCTAGGTACTATAAAATTACTTCAACAATCAAATCGCAAGCATTTTTTAATACTTTTAGTCGGTTGTAGCCACAAAGCTATATTGGCGAAGTTTGCACTCCTAGGGTTATTCGGAGCAAATACCTACATATCCCGCTTCGGCATAGATATTGAGTAAATAGCGACTCAGCACAGATTAAAGATTTAGTATGTAAGGTAGTGGCGTAACGCTTGAAGCTACGAATAATCCAAAGCCAAGAATCAACTTTACGTCATTAGGTATTAATACATATCGCATCTTGGAATCAGTAAATCGGTCAAATTCGGCCCGTTATGATATTAAAAACTGGTAGATGCTGCGCATTTTTCAAGATGTTGCCGGGCCCCTATACCTTTTAGTTTTAAGCATCGTTTTTAGGTATCCCATGCTGTAAGCTATGACTTCAGAAAATATCCAATATGGCGGTGAGGACTAAAGAAAGATGTCAAAAGAAAATTGGTAGGTATAAACGTACTGAATTTGATAAATGGAAGATACGATTATTTGTGAAATGGTGATAAAAAAAACCCCGGCTGAGTTTGTTGTGGGCTCTTCTCAGACCAGGGCGCGTTTGGAACGTAGATTTAGTTTTAAGATACCGTTACTTATTATCACCATTATATTTTATAAATAAGTGGACGTCAATACGTGTAGTATATCTACCGAAATTGAATAAAACATTATTTGATTTGATTTGACGACTCACGGTATATATTTCTCAAAATATAAATAAATAGCTTGAACTACAACCAACTAAATATATACTTTTTTGGTTCATCCATTGTATGGTTTTACCATTCTAATCACAGATCTGATATTAACCTATCACAGTACGAACTACTTATGCTGTTCATTTAGAAAGTTCCAAATTATGTTGACAAACCTCATATGTTATAAAGCCCTTTTCACTCACACGGTTTCCGTATAAACGGTGACCGTTTAAACTTAAAAACTGACGTAGACCTTTTCACATGTATACTGTTGCGCTGCCTTCCTACATTACTCAATCGTCACGGTACCGTTAATACGGAAATCGTGTGTATGTGTGTGAAAAGGGCCTGAAGGTAGAATTAGTGGGTTCATCATTTATAGGGGAAACAGTAAAAGATGAATTATCATATTAACGGTCTTCCATCAAAGATGAATGAAACGTCTAAAACTGTGAGCAAACTTGTTAATTTCTTTACATAAACAGGAATTTTGTAAGAGAACAGCTTATTTCTACTTTGGCTTATAGCAAACTATAATAATACGAAATAATACTAATATTTACCAAGTATATCAGTACTCAATACAAGCATGTACAAAAGTGTAATATATTTAATAAGTCATACAAAAATGGAATGCTGATAATCTTTATATATTTCGTGTGTTCAAGTAACGACATTAACTTTGGAAAATTTCATTTTATTTTTTGTACGACACATTAAAAACTATTAGTTTATCTTAAATGACAATTTATTTATTTTAAGTAGTTTTTGTTTTATTTGGTAGCATGCCAGTGGGACGCACTTTTCTAAGTTTCAGGCTGTCTTGCTTTTAGTGTTAAGTGTATTTTAGGTTATTTAGGTGATCTGTAGGGTGAATTCCGAAATTATATTACGAATATGTGTATAATTTACTGTATGTTCCGAATAATTTCATCGTTTATTAGAATTGCAAAAAAATATCTAAATATTTAATAAGGTTTCTATACATGAAGATATTTAAATGAATTAAACATACAAAATATTCATTTACAATGATAATTATTGCAGTTTTTATGCCAATTGCCAAAGTATCTAAGAAATTAAAGCGTTATCTAATTTACACCTTATTTGCAACGAAGAAGGATAATATTACAATGAAAACATCTGAGTAATAATATTGAGTCGCATTTACACTGTACAGGCAAGATTTATTCACTGTCTGTTCCTTGTACAAAGAACTGTAGTATCACTGTAGAAGCAGATCGTACTAAGACCCGGACTCCACCAGAGTGGAGATGTGCGGAGATGTCTGAAGCGGAGACGAGAAGAGATGTTTTTCAGCTAGGGTGTATCCACCGAAGCTGTGCGGAGATGCGTACTGACTAGACTGAAGCGGAGATGTGTACTGGCTAGAGCGGAGATGTATGCTGGCTAGAGCGGGACTGAGCCACGTGCGGTGAGCAGCGGAACTAGGAACTAGCGGCGCCGCTCACATCTCTTCTCGTCACCGCTGCGCGCTGTCGCCAGCTTGCGAGCCACAGCTTACAAGTCCGCATCGATCGCGCCATACAAATATGATACATCTCCGCTCAATGGTATCCACTGAAGCTGAGCGGAGCGAGATGTGGGAATAAAGAAATTCTATTGGTTGTTTAAATCACATCTTTCCGCTCTGGTGGAGTTGCGGCCTTAACCGTGCCTGTTACCCTTCTAGTCCGGGGCAAATTTTTGATTTTCCGACAACAGCCCTTTTACTAGCGTAAAAGAAATCTTGCTATTTAAGGGCATGAGTGTCGAAAATCTATTGCATTTGTGGTTAAAGGAAACAGGGTTCAATTATGTATTTATAATAATGACTTTCAAAATAATTAGGTAGCTGTAATATAAAAAATTGTTCAAACAAACAATTACTTACATATAAATTCTATAACTTTCATACAATCATAGGAGTTGTGCAGGTGACAGAATATTGTCCGAAGAGGACAAAAATTGATTACTTGTAGAACTTTATCAGTATAGCATAAAGCACACGATGGTCAAAGAGTACGGCGAAAATATGTAGCAAAAGATGACGGAATTTTGTTCTCCACAGTCAAGAGTCCCTCATCTGCGCAAGCCCTGACCTTATTCAAATACACATTATTATGTATAAGTCCCACAAACTTATTTGACCCGGTGATAGTGTCACGTTATCTATTAAAATAAAATCAAAAAAAACCGGCCAAGTGCGAGTCGGACTCGCGCACCGAGGGTTCCGTACAAACCTGTAATAAGTTTTAAATTAAATGTTTTTTTTAAATATTTGAGTTGATTGAATGAAAGGTAAATTGCGGTTTACGATTTATGACGTACTAAAAAAACTACTTACTAGATCTCGTTCAAACCAATTTTCGGTGGAAGTTTGCATGGTAATGTACAAAATAGATTTTTTTTAGTTTTATCATTCTCTTATTTTAGAAGTTACGGGGGGGGGGGACACACATTTTACCACTTTGGAAGTGTCTCTCGCGCAAACTATTCAGTTTAGAAAAAAATGATATTACAAACCTCAATATCATTTTTAAAGACCTATCCATAGATACCCCACCTATATAAACCTATGGGTTAGATGAAAAAAAAATTTTTGAGTTTCAGTTCTAAGTATGGCGAACCCCCAAAATTTATTGTTTTTTTTTCTATTTTTGTAAGAAAATCTTAATGCGGTTTACAGAATACATCTACTTACCAAGTTTCAACAGTATAGCTCTTATAGTTTCGGAAAAAAGTGGCTGTGACATACGGACGGACAGACAGACAGACAGACAGACAGACAGACAGACAGACAGACATGACGAATCTATAAGGGTTCCGTTTTTGCCAAATTTGGCTACGGAACCCTAAAAACTAAACAGTCATAAAAATTATTTCCAATTTTAGCCACCGGACTAGATAAGTTGATGGGACTATAAGTAAATTAATCAATAAAATATTATAGATAGCAACGTCCAGTCGCCAGGAACTGATTTAGTTTTTGGCAACCAATTCGGTGGCTTCGTTTACCACTCTACTTGTTATACAGACCAAAATCCTTAACCTCTAGCTACACCGATCCAGGTGTTATTTTCAAAACTTAGGTATAATTCATTGTTAAGAAGACCTCCAGATCTGCAGAAATTACAGAAATTAGAGTTTAGCATCGGCTTTTATTAATAATAGAGCTTGAATTTGACTCGCTCTAGCAATGCTTGGGACTGCGGTTACTTAAATATCAACACTTTATTTGTTATTGTAATTTATTCAATATTAAGTCTTTTCAAAAGAGCAACCGCCGTGTTTTTTGCTGGTTCTCCGTAGGAATGTCATTCCGAACCAGTGGTAGATTCAATTGACATTTCAAAATCACTTGTTTATGTTTTTTTTAGTTTTTACGTTTGTAATGATTTATTTACTTCTTATAAGGTATTGTATGCTAAAGTAATTATTAAATAATAGTTTTAAGGCGTAAAATAACGTTTATAGGAGTGAGAAATGCTGTGTGTGTCAAACTCAACACTATCCATTTTCAAATTCTGATAAAAACTTCAAGCGGAAAAGCGCACTTTGATCTTCACGTCAAAAGATATTGAAAATATCTTGTTTATCTTGTATTTTTTCTAAGATTTTGACGCCTGAACTAATCAATAGTTTAAAAATAAGGTTAACGAACACAAAACCAACAGGGGACATGGATATTACGCCTTTTGGAAGATCCTCCATTTTATGTTCACAAAAAATCATCGATATAAATGTAGGTACTAGTACCTACATTTATATGATGATGATGAAAGGGCCCCTCTAGAGGGGCCCTTTCATAGAAAAAAGTTGGGCGTCCGACTTGCAGGGCATGCCCCGCACCTGTATAAGCCTGTCCTTGTCCCCGCCATAGCGCTGTCTCACTTTTCAGACTAGATGGCGTTCTAAAAATAGGTTCACATCCTTTGTTTAACAGGGCCCATCTATGTACATTGAGGTCGTTGCTAAAAATCTAAAATATTAAAACATATTTGACATAAACATCCCGATATTGTGTAGCCAGTGTTAAACTCTCCGTAATCCGTGTCTTTCCAGCTCGGTGTGTGAATGCCTTTGTGCAAGTAACGGCGATGTTACGTACAATTTACGTGTAGACGTGGAATAGGACCAGGATGGTCAGTATTGTGCTCATAAAGCACATAGACACTGGCAGGAGAACCGCGAAACGGAGCGATCTGGAAACAAAACATTAAATATTATCATACAATAAAGTCTGGTTTCCACCGCGAGCAGTGCGAGCTCCGTACTGGACCCGTATTTGGGCACCGCCATAAACCATTGGCGCAGCAAGAATGCCATTAAAATTCAACCAATTACAACAATTGAGAGTGGCACAATGATTGATGCAGAGCTACAAGATACAGGCCAAAGAGACAGTCAATTACTATTTATTACAATAATAATACTAGACCTCCAGTAAGGCAGATGTCAGAGCGGCGGCTGCTGCGGCTCGGTGCGGCACAGCGCTGTCGTCGCGTCGGCCACCGCGCCGCTCTCCCGCCGACCTTTGCCTGTTTATACAATATACTGAAGCACTGCTCACCTCCAGTAAGGCAGATGTCAGAGCGGCGGCTGCTGCGGCTCGGTGCGGCACAGCGCTGTCGTCGCGTCGGCCACCGCGCCGCTCTCCCGCCGACCTTTGCCTGTTTATACAGAGCCATGAGTAAGTAGCCATCATGGCTTCTAGGAGTCTAGTTTTAGCAATAGGGATGATGCCTATATCTTACTTAATATTATAAATGCGAAAGTTTGGATGGATGTATGGATGTTTGTTACTCAATCACGCCCCAACGGCAGAACGGATCTGGCTGAAATTTGGCACAGAGAGAGATTATAGTCTGGAATAGCACATACGCTACATTTTATCCCGGAAAATTAAGGAGTTCCCGCGGGAACCAAAAAACCTCAAACCACGCAGACGACGTCGCGGGCATTAGCTAGTCAAAAATAAATTATTTCAAACTGATTATTAAATAGAGGGTCTTCTAAAAGACCTAAAATTCACATCCTCGGTTAGTTTTAAGTTTGATAACCATTTAAAAATATAGATTAAAGAAAAAAAAAACCGGCCAAGTGCGAGTCGGACGCGCGCACCGAGGGTTCCGTACAAACATGTAGTAAGTTTTAAATTATTAAAAAAACTACTTACTAGATCTCGTTCAAACCAATTTTCGGTGGAAGTTTGCATGGAAGTTAATGTGGAAGTGGAAGTTAATGTACATCATATATTTTTTTTTGTTTTATCATTCTCTTATTTTAGAAGTTACAGGGGGGGGGGGGGGAACACACATTTTACCACTTTGGAAGTGTCTCTCGCGCAAACTATTCAGTTTAGAAAAAAATGATATTACAAACCTCAATATCATTTTTGAAGACCTATTCATAGACCCCCACACGTATGGGTTAGATGAAAAAAAAATTTTTGAGTTTCAGTTCTAAGTATGGGGAACCCCCAAAATTTATTGTTTTTTTTTCTATTTTGGTAAGAAAATCTTAATGCGGTTCACATAATACATCTACTTACCAAGTTTCAACAGTATAGTTCTTATAGTTTCGGAAAAAAGTGGCTGTGACATACGGACGGACAGACAGACAGACCTGACGAATCTATAAGGGTTCCGTTTTTGCCAAATTTGGCTACGGAACCCTAAAAAGTGCGTTGAAATTTGATGACGTCACTAGCGCGTTATTAAGTTTGATAAATAGTTGCTGATTTGATTGGGTTGTCATCATCCTTATTCACGAGCGCGCATGAACTTTACTTGTAGTAATGCACATTGCGTAAGTGTGCGTGCCTTCGGAACGGTTAGTCGTACGCGCTATCACGTGCACGCACACAATTACACGTATACAAATTATACGCCTTTCTTAGAGATCGCACGCGCAAGTTCGTTGAACCGAAAGAATGTCGTGCGTTTATGTAGTTTTATGGATATGATGGACTATTACCACCAACCAAAAAAAAAACCAGAAAATAAATAAAACCAAGATATATTAAATAAATAATACCGTATATACCTCATATTCCATTTATCTAATCCATACTAATTTTATTGATTCCCGCAGGAACTCCTTAATTTTCCGGAATAAAAATAATTAGTCTATGTCACTCTCCAGGTCCTCAACTACACCACCAAAAATCACTTCGATCTGTTGCTCCGTTGCGACGTGATTGAAGGACAAACCAATAAACCAACAAACAAACACACTTTCGCATTTATAATATTAGTATGATGCGAAAGTGTGTCTGTCTGTCTGCTACGTTATCACGTTTCAACCGCTTAAATTTTGATGAGATTTGGTGCAGGGATTGGTTGTATCCCGGAAAATTAAGGAGTTCCCGGGGGAATTTATAAACTTAATCCACAGGGACGAAGTCGCGGGCATCATCTAGTATGATATAAATTTTTCGAGAGGCTATAAAACGTCACCCGGTATAGCAGGTTACACATTAAAAGTGTTCAGCTTTATACTCACTAGTAAAACATAAACATCCAGTCTGTTGGTTGGCCTGGAGCGACGTCGTGGGCCGGATCTCCTTTGACTCTTTGGACTGCTCTGTGACACACTTCTGGTAATAGTCGAACTCTTTCACGTACCTGAAAAAGAAATGAACATATTCTTTATAAAAATACTAGAGATCGCCTCCGACTTCGTCCGCGTAGAATTTCTGATTTCCCTAAATACTGAATCAGCCTTGCTAGCCATAGTTACCAAAAGTACAGCTATCTTTTAGTCTATAACCGCCACCTCTACGTCCCGAGAGGCCGGGCTGAAGTGCTTGGCGCGACACACGCGATCGTAAGCGCCGCATAAGCGCCACGTGAACCACTCCGATAGTGTGCGTTGTGCGACTGAATACAAGTATAAAACTCACCAGACCGGCGGCCAGCGGTTGTCCGCCAGATACTCCCGGGAGGCCGGGCTGAGGTGCTTGGCGCGACACACGCGGTCGTAAGCGCCACGTGAACCACTCCGATAGTGTGCGTTGTGCGACTGAATACAAGTATAACACTCACCAGACCGGCGGCCAGCGGTTGTCCGCCAGATACTCCCGGGAGGCCGGGCTGAGGTGCTTGGCGCGACACACGCGGTCGTAAGCGCCACGTGAACCACTCCGATAGTGTGCGTTGTGCGACTGAATACAAGTATAACACTCACCAGACCGGCGGCCAGCGGTTGTCCGCCAGATACTCCCGGGAGGCCGGGCTGAGGTGCTTGGCGCGACACACGCGGTCGTAAGCGCCACGTGAACCACTCCGATAGTGTGCGTTGTGCGACTGAATACAAGTATAACACTCACCAGACCGGCGGCCAGCGGTTGTCCGCCAGATACTCCCGGGAGGCCGGGCTGAGGTGCTTGGCGCGACACACGCGGCCGTAAGCGCCGCATAAGTGCCACGTGCACCACTCCGATGCGGCCAGCGGTTGTCCGCCAGATACTCCCGGGAGGCCGGGCTGAGGTGCTTGGCGCGACACACACGGTCGTAAGCGCCGCATAAGCGCCACGTGAACCACTCCGATAGTGTACGTTGTGCGACTGAATACAAGTATAAAACTCACCAGACCGGCGGCCAGCGGTTGTCCGCCAGATACTCCCGGGAGGCCGGGCTGAGGTGCTTGGCGCGACACACGCGGCCGTAAGCGCCGCATAAGTGCCACGTGCACCACTCCGATGCGGCCAGCGGTTGTCCGCCAGATACTCCCGGGAGGCCGGGCTGAGGTGCTTGGCGCGACACACACGGTCGTAAGCGCCGCATAAGCGCCACGTGAACCACTCCGATAGTGTACGTTGTGCGACTGAATACAAGTATAAAACTCACCAGACCGGCGGCCAGCGGTTGTCCGCCAGATACTCCCGGGAGGCCGGGCTGAGGTGCTTGGCGCGACACACGCGGTCGTAAGCGCCGCATAAGTGCCACGTGCACCACTCCGATGCGGCCAGTGGTTGTCCGCCAGATACTCCCGGGAGGCCGGGCTGAGGTGCTTGGCGCAACACACGCAGTCGTAAGCGCCACGTGAACCACTCCGATAGTGTGCGTTGTGCGACTGAATACAAGTATAAAACTCACCAGACCGGCGGCCAGCGGTTGTCCGCCAGATACTCCCGGGAGGCCGGGCTGAGGTGCTTGGCGCGACACACGCGGTCGTAAGCGCCGCATAAGTGCCACGTGCACCACTCCGATGCGGCCAGTGGTTGTCCGCCAGATACTCCCGGGAGGCCGGGCTGAGGTGCTTGCCGCGACACACGCGGTCGTAAGCGCCGCATAAGCGCCACGTGCACTACTCCGATAGTGTGCGTTGTGCGACTGAATACAAGTAGAACACTCACCAGACCGGTGGCCAGCGGTTATCCGCCAGATACTCCCGGGAGGCCGGGCTGAGGTGCTTGGCGCGACACACGCGATCGTAAGCGCCGCATAAGCGCCACGTGCACCACTCCGATAGTGTGCGTTGTGCGACTGAATACAAGTATAACACTCACCAGACCGGCGGCCAGCGGTTATCCGCCAGATACTCCCGGGAGGCCGGGCTGAGGTGCTTGGCGCGACACACGCGATCGTAAGCGCCGCATAAGCGCCACGTGCACCACTCCGATAGTGTGCGTTGTGCGACTGAATACAAGTATAACACTCACCAGACCGGCGGCCAGCGGTTATCCGCCAGATACTCCCGGGAGGCCGGGCTGAGGTGCTTGGCGCGACACACGCGATCGTAAGCGCCGCATAAGCGCCACGTGCACCACTCCGATAGTGTGCGTTGTGCGACTGAATACAAGTATAACACTCACCAGACCGGCGGCCAGCGGTTATCCGCCAGATACTCCCGGGAGGCCGGGCTGAGGTGCTTGGCGCGACACACGCGATCGTAAGCGCCGCATAAGCGCCACGTGCACCACTCCGATAGTGTGCGTTGTGCGACTGAATACAAGTATAACACTCACCAGACCGGCGGCCAGCGGTTATCCGCCAGATACTCCCGGGAGGCCGGGCTGAGGTGCTTGGCGCGACACACGCGATCGTAAGCGCCGCATAAGCGCCACGTGCACCACTCCGATAGTGTGCGTTGTGCGACTGAATACAAGTATAACACTCACCAGACCGGCGGCCAGCGGTTATCCGCCAGATACTCCCGGGAGGCCGGGCTGAGGTGCTTGGCGCGACACACGCGGTCGTAAGCGCCGCATAAGCGCCACGTGCACCACTCCGATAGGTTGTGTGCGTTGTGCAACTGAAAAAAAGTAAATTCTAAAAAACTTCTCATCTAAAACTAATCCTTAAAAAACATGTATGTCTATGTGTTTATGTATATGCTATTGCACAGCACAAAAACACAAAAAATGGTTACAAAAAAATATCGCAATAGACGAATTGTATCTAAAATCTATTAGGTATATATGATTTTCGAAATCCACACAAGTAAACCTTTCATATTATGATACCATACACAATTTAATGTTAACATAACACGGTTAACTTTATATTTTTGCTGTGATATTTTTGTTTGTTATATCCGCCATATTGAATGTATGATGACATCATATAAGCTAAAACTTTCGGACAACTTAGATACCTGATTTATTGAAATCTAATAATAATGAGAGACTTTACTGTTAAAAAACAAGCGATACTCGTGATTTTGATATTGATATAACAGCTGTTGACACTCTCAAGACAAACATAATATATATTTTTGATTGGTTTGATTTTTTGTAATTGAAAAAAAAATACCTTAACAGGCTCCAACAAAGACAGGGCTATTTCAACGACCTGGTCATCCTCGCCAACTCTGTGAACAAGACATCAGGGCCCTTACCATAAGTTTTTAAAACACACCGACGTTGAGCGTATTCGAGCGTCAAAACACTGAAATAAAAAAGTCAGTTATAAGTTTATGTCAGTGTAAAGTGAACCCAAAAACCCTTGATTTAAAGTAACAAAGAACAATGGCAAAGAAATTGTTGATAGAATTCTCAAGCGCCTACAAATGGTATGATTATTACATATTTAGATACAATAATTTCGTATGTTTTTTCAAATTATCCTTACGGTCTGTCAAATGCTGAGATCTATAGAGCGTTCTTTGACTTGGCTCAAACTTGAAACATTACAGAGTTAAAACGAGATGAACTTATGTGGGTAACATTAATCTGTCTCGTTTTAACCATCTTAAGTCTAAGCAAAGTCAAAGTTGGCTCTATAGATCTCACACTTAGTCTGGAAACAAAACCGTTTTTATTGAAAACTCAATTGAATATATTATATGTACATACTAGGTAATGACCGCGACTTCGTCCGCGTGGTTTAAGGTTTTTTATTCCCGCGGGAAGTAGCCTAAGTCACTCTCCAGATCCTCAACTATGCCCATGGCAAAAATCACGTCGATCCGCCCCGTCGCGGCGTGATTGAAGAACAAACCAACAAACAGACACACTTTCGCATTTATAATATTAGTACGATATCTATCTAATTCAGCCGTAAACAAGGAGTCGATCTGATGTAATAGCTTAGTTTTTTATCTGTGGCTTGCCTTCAATTCTTTTGACACTATTTCCATAAAATGACAACGGTTAACCTAAAATGTTTTAGTGTTTACCTGTCCTGATGCTGCAGAGTATCTATGACCCTGGCTTCGACGAGATTGACGAGTCTATTCATGCACAGCCTGTTCGCCAGCTCTAGAAGTTCCAAGCACCGAGTCGGTTCTACTGTGGGCACTTTGTCAGAGTATATGTAGCACAGGAGGATGTGGAAAGCGTACATCTTTACGCCGGGGAAGGAAATCTGGAAGTGAAAATTATAGAGCTGGCAATGTCAAGAATATGGGTTATCGTTTGATATAACCCTTGAAACCACCACCAATACAGCCCATTAACGTCCCACTGCTGGGCGCACGCCTCCACTTTCATTGGAGAGAGGGAATTAGAGCTTAGACTCACCACGCTGCTCCAATGCGGGTTGGCGGGCTTTAACGCCTATTATCATGTTAGTGATAATAATCGGGACCGACGGATTCACGTGTTCTCCGAGGCACGGGGGTGAAACACCGCCAACTTCCTAACTCCGGGCTAACACCGAGAATTTCTAGTCAGAAAAACCCAACACTTAATTATAGCCCGACCCGGGTATCGTACCAGCAGTGGGACGATAACCGGCTAATGGTAGATAGTAGTTTGTGATATAAGAGCGGTAAATAGGTTTTTACATACGAGTTAAGGGCGATGTCAGCCCGGTGACGCCAGTGGAGGGCTGACCATCGCCACGAGTATGTAGAAACCTTAACGCCCGTGTATCACACAATATTTTTCAATAAGTACATTTGCGAGAAAAATTGAAAATAATAGTCGAGTAGGTAGGCACTAGGTACTCACTAGAAAATGGAGTTTCACGCCCATACTTATTTCGAGATTTTTGGCGGCTATTATAAGCGCGGTTTTTTTCTCAGATCTAAAATACCTAATTGTTGATTTAATTGGCTATTTGACAGTTTTCGGAAAAGTACTTAAAAATGTACGTAGGTTCATATTATACCTCTTACAATTATCTTTTTCTCAAAAAAGCGTTATTTATTTGAAAAAAAATACATTTTTAATACATTAATTTTAAATTCGCGCGAAAACAGCCGGTCACGTGACATTTGCTAGCTGTGACGTCATAGCTCAAAATAAAACAAAGCTAACTACGACGCACCGAGTTATAAGTGATTTTGAGTGGAAAGTTTAGGTACAGCTTTTTTGATGCAATTGTGAAAATTACAAGCTACAAGACGTGTGTATTTCTTACTATAAATAATAATTAATTCGTATCCTATCAAATTGTATAAACAAATTCCTATATACAATATTACCTAAACTATGTCATAAACGTCGAAAGCAGTGGTTACAGTTATTCTGCCGAGACCCGGAATTTAAATCGGATAAATCTGCGATATTACTTTGTGGAGACCACTTTGATGTTAGTGTTATAAAGAAATCAACTAAAAACTCTGATCTAGCAAAAATGAATTAAACCTAACCTAACATTTTCTTCATAAAACATGACATAAAATTAACATCTAAATTTACCTATATAAATCACGTGTCACGTTGTTTGTCCGCGATGGACTCCTAAACTACTTAACCGATTTTAAATTAAATTTGCACACCGTGTGCAGTTTGATCCAACTTGAAAGATAGGATAGCTTACATCTTAATCCATACTAATATTATAAATGCGAAAGTGTGTCTGTCTGTCTGTCTGCTACGCTTTCACGGCCCATCTGTTCAACCGATTTTGATGAAATTTGGTACAGGGATAGGTTGTATCCCGGGGAAGGACATAGGCTACTTTTTATCCCGGAAAATTCAAAGGTTCTCGTGGGAATCCAAAAATTTATCTGTTCAACCGACTTTAATGAAATTTGGTACAGTGGTAGATTGTATCCCGGGGAAGGACATAGGCTACTTTTTATCCCGGAAAATTTAAGAGTTCCCGCGGGAATCGAAAAAATTTGGTCCACGCGGACGAAGTCGCGGGTCTCATCGGGAATCATCTAGTAATATTATAAATGCGAAAGTGTGTCTGTCTGTCTGTCTGCTACGCTTTCCCGGCCCATCGTTTTGACCGATTTTGCTGAAATTTGGTACAGAGGTAGGTTATATCCCGGGGAAGGACATAGGCTTTTATCCCGGAAAATAAGGAGATCCCGCGGGAATAAAAACCTTAATCCACGCGGACGAAGTCGCGGGCATCATCTAGTAAATTATATTTCTGTCACTTTACAGCAGCACTTTCATAGGACTTAAAACACGAGACCTAATTACTATTACTTTGTGTATTTCACCAATTACATGTAAGATTTTACATTAGAAAACTCGGCAGAGCAAAAGGTTACACGCAAATAAATTTGCAACCATAAATGAATCGACTATAGGCAGATTTGCACTATCAGCTGTATAGCATTCCATTCCTCTCTCAATCACAAAACGAAATATATTAGTGTTAATTTTCTCAACCATACGCAAACATTAGTAAACACGACGTTTTTTTTTGAAATGTGATGTCACACGAGTCTCTATCATGACCGCCCGCGTTTCGCTTCTTGTAATTCACAGATAAAAAATCTCAAATTTGTTTTGCAAAAATAAAATATTTACAATTTATTTTAATGCAAAACATATTTGTATAATTATTGTTAACCTACAAGCTACCAAATCTAACATATTTCATATTTTATAGTTACAGCTGTCAAGTAGCCAATTTTATGATTCCACATCACTTCTACCGCTCATATTATTTATTGATAATAATTTATAAGAAAAATTCAATGACTATTTTAAAAATGGCGCGTAATTAAATATTTAGTATAGACTACGGCGCGTTGTTGTAATTGCGTTTTTTTTATTGGATTTATGGCTCTAGGTTCTAGTTCTTAACTCCCAGCCTGGCCTATTCAGCCTTAACTGTTTTGATTTATAACATTTAAAACAATTATAATTAATTATATTAAATACAATTTTTTATTTTATGAATTCATTTCATAAATTCACATCTAAATGTCATTATTTTTTAGGTTTTCTACATACAAAGTCAATTCAATTCAATTCATGGTTTATGGCTTGCGTTTGTACCAGATGGGTACAATATACCTCGCCAATGACGCGAGGAATGAAGGAGACATGCTTTATAGGTTATAGCTGGGTCCAGCTTATAATTTGGATTATGTATTAATGGCAGGTTTCTTTTCCCAATGTTTTATGGTTAGTTTCTACCCTAGGTATCATTATGAACCTTCTTGCAAGAAAACTTTTATTTAGAAGTAACATGGACTTAAAAAAATTAAATAAAAATGCAAATTTACTGCACGAGGACAGTAAATATTTACTGCACGCGGGCAGTAAATTTAACTTACAAGCGTAAGTGCATTTTTCGAGCAAGTGTATTGAAAAAATAATTACCACTCTGGAAGTGCTCTCCCGGAAGTGTCCTTGGAACATCGCCTTCATGGGGTCACATCGCGCCATGAGCATGGCTCTGTGCGCCAGATGTATCCCATCGTCGAGGTCGAAGGTCACATCCGCGAACAGATTCTGTTCCACGCACAGATCGCGCATCCTTTGAGGCAGTGGCTGGAAAAATTTAAATTTTATTTCAACTAAAATATTTCAATTTTTTTTAAATAAAAGAACTATACAATATCATTGTAAATATCGTACGCGTACGCGAAAACGTAGGCCACGTGCAGGGTCAGCTACTGTTTGTACAGCATAGTAGGTACGTACCTAAGTCTGTCGTTTTCTATGGCGTCGTATCGCGTCGCGTCGATTCTGTCGGTCACTAGGACAGCGGGTGTTGAGCCAACAGGCTCATGAATAGCCCGGTGTCCTAGGACCTACCTACCTCACCACCTAGGACAAGCGGTCAGGGCCTCGGACGGGTTCGAAACTAGTCGGGCATATTCCGACAAAACAAGTGAGTTACAACGTGTTTATTCAAAATAGGTATCTACAAATTACACCTTCACAAAGTATAAGACGTGATGGCGATAATTAACTACGGTATCTTAAAACTAAAGCTACGAGGGTTCCAAACGCGCCCTGGTCTGAGAAGAGCCCACAACAAACTCAGCCGGGTTTTATACATATAGTTATAATGAAAATCACTCACGATAGTTTAAACGTTAAAATAAGCTATCTCCAGTCAATTCTCACCGTGTGAAATTGATGCATGAATCCCTTATCGAAGAGCAGATGTTGGTCCAGTATGAATTGGCTCAGCTTTGTCAGTTCATGGAAACCAAGCAACTCGGCCGCTTGACGGATTTCCTGTTAAAAATTTTGTACAATTTGTAATTAGCTGAAGTTAAATTATTGATTTTTTATTGAGGCTAAACTTTCCGTTTGACCACGGTATGCTTGATGGAAGTTTAAGAAAACTTTACTAAAAAATCTGAGGATTTGGACTGATTTTGTGCCTTATAATTTATTAGACACAAAATTCTCCAATTTTGTTGACTATAACTAACTCTGAAGATTAGGAAACATATGAAATACAAAGACATTGAAGTTTTTTTGACGGATTTCGTAAAAAAACAGATTTACCTGAATGCAACAAAAAGTTTTCTATTATATATATATATATATATATATATATATATATATATATATATATATATATATATATATATATATATATATATATATTTCTATAAGTATACAACCTGAATGGAGCAAAATAGTTTTATTCCTGAACTTTACAGTCTCTATAACTAAACATATTCCAGAGATAAGTTATGAATAAACTTCTAAACATCGTTATATAATTAATCATCTCTAAATTCTCTAAAATAAACCTTTTATTTTCATAAAATAAGTGATGTACCATGACTTGAATAGTACTAATGCGCGTGCAACGAATCAAATAAAAAAATACAATACATATTCCGAACTTTAAAAGTGCAATGAAGAAAAGGAAGCACACTCAGTGAAATAATTGCTCCTAGAGACGTAAAAGATAAAAAATGTAGCTAATACAATATTAAATGTTTATTATCAATAATAAATAAGAATAATAATGAAAAAATTAATAACCATGATTTATGAGTTATTTATTATAATAATCGTTACCAGTAGTATTCCGATAGCAGCGGACTGTAGAAGACCATTATTAATTTATTATTATATTATTATTTAATATTATAAGTATTATTTTACATAGAATACAATTTTAATATGAAACAACTAGGAACAAATAGGAAATAAAGACTAAGTACGAGAGGCATATTTTATAAAAGCGGCGAAAAAGATTGACGAAGTTTATTAAAGTATTAATAAAAATGAAGCGAAGGTTCTGGAATCCACTGCGATATTAGATACACGAAAACATGAAAGTAATCCAGTTAGTGAATTAATATATCTACTCCATACACAATCAAGAAAGTTAAAGTTAAGTGAGAGAAACTGGACAATTACAGAACCACACAGAGAGATATATAAACATCGAACATTTTCAATATAATCAGCTTATCCATGCAATTTTCGACATAATTGCGTCTTCAGCACTTCAGCCAAATTATTTATCTTCAATATCTAACCAGCGAGTTTAGTAAAGGATTTGGAATAGAGGTCTCCAACAGAAATAAAAGCTTTTAGTTAACTAAACCTTTTACAACAGAGGATTTAGTATTTGGAGTATAACATAGTATGTTTTAGTTAAGAGAAATGAAACACCTACAAAAACTAGAAGACAAAATTCCAATATTGCAGTTCACCCCAAATCCAAGGCAACAAGAAGCCAAACCAAAGTACGCCGTATCACAACATCTTAAAATCCAATTTCCAACTCACCTGTTGTTTAAAAGCCGTGGTATCCATAACGCCAGTGTAGATGAAGTTGATGATTTCTTGCATCACAGTCTGTGATATGAGCTTGCTCATTGTAACAATAGTCTGCGTTTGCGATGTCGCATGTTGGATTTTTTCGCACTAAAAGAGGTATTTTTGCATTTGCTTGAATTTGTTGTAAGTTAATACCCAAGTATTTTTTTTAAATTCTATCATTCACATGATCTACTTAAACACAATGGAATATAGGGTCCTCTGTTATATAATCATCACGGCTATTATTTATAACAGCAGAGGCAGCAGCGTATTATTTATTAGACGAAATTCTTTCGCTTGACTTTTATCAAAATTATCAGGTTAATTAATTTTTTTATTAAACTTTTTGCGGGTCTTATGGCTAAACAGTTTTCAATACCGGAAGATATCTATATCTACAGGCACTTTAATGTTCAAGTTCACTACATTTGCACTAAGGTTATTTGGTAAATATTTAGACTTTCTAACTGATCTAGGAAAAGCCTACGCTTGATTAAACCTACCTTAACCACTCTTATTGATATAATGGCAGGATGATTGACTTCTCTGTACAAGTCTGGCGGTTTCTTACAACTGTCGCTCAGCGGTAGAATCTGACAGGACGATCGACGTTTGATTTGATCCCATACCCTACAAAAATATCACATTTTTACAGTATAAATTTAGTTTATCAGAATTTTTTATCAATGTTGATAGTTAGATTATATTGTAATAACTTTTAATTTTTTGACTTATCAACATTATTCATATGCTTGAATATGTTGGGCGAAATTCAACAGTCCCATAGAACTAGGGACGCCCTAGTTTGAGGGCTACTTCGATCCGTTTAATTAGATAAAATATTGTTCCTTGTGTGTAACGTCTATCAAATAAGAAATCATACTTATATTAATATTATAAATGCGAAAGTGTGTTTATTTGTTGGTTTGTCCTTGAACACGCGGACGAAGTCGCGGGCATCAGCTAGTAAATAATAAGTTTCAAATCTTTACTTACCTCATTTGTTTAGCTTGATCTTGCCGGATTAAATATTCGGTGTCTTCATTAAATTCGCCGGCTGATGCTTCTCCCATACTGCTTACCTGAAATGAAACAATCATAATTAAATATTATAAATGCGAAAGTCAGGATTTTTGTTGGTTTGTTGGTTTGTCCTTCAATCACGCTTCAACGGCGCAACGGATCGACGTGATTTTTGGCATGGGTATAGTTGAGGACCTGGAGAGTGACATAGGCTACTTTTTGTCCCGGAAAATTAAGTAGTTCCCGCGGGAATAACAAAAAACTTAAACCACGCGGACAAAGTCGCGGGCATCAGCTAGTTTTAATAAATAAATAAATAAGCTATTTATTCCCATATCGGTCTTTAACTAAATTACAATCTCTTGATACATAGGTGAAAAATTACACAAGTCAAGTAAAATAATATTTATTCAATTTAGGTAGGTACACTACACTTATTGACGTCCAGTTATTTATAAAATTACATTACATTAAATTCTTTTGTTTATTTTCAAGATAATAACAATCTTAATTACGAAACAATAATCAAGGACTTTGACCCGTGAAAATACAGAAAACTATTTAAATACAAATCTATGAAGTACCTAACTACATTATATTACTACTTCTCGGAACTATTTTCCGTACCGGTGGTAGAGTCAAAACAAGACATCTGTATATTTTCCTATCCATCCATACACACATACAAATGCGAAAATGCGTCGAGTGCGTCGTCGAAAATTGCCAAAAGTTATTATTTAACTTATAATCTCTAACTATCATAATAACATTATTATATTTAAGCTGAGTTAAGTCTCCAAAGCAATACTCACCATGCTGCTCTCGCTGGAGCTCCTAGCAAGCTCCGCGGATAAGCTGACGCAATCAGTTGTGAGCAAACGGAGGAACGCCTCGCAAGCCGCCGCCATTACGAACCGGTGCACCGGGAATCCCTTCGCGCCGCAAATTATAACCATATCCGAGAAATACTGAAAGAAAACATTTTTTTTAAAATCATCAATGAAAGGTACAAATACTATGAAAGTCCGTTTTATAACTAAGAATCAGCCAAAGAATGATGTAATAGTTAAATTACACGCAACATAAGTGATAAAATGTCAACATGAATATTAAAGAGAACTGGACCAAATGAAGCGCCCTGTGCAACACCCAAAAATTTTAATAGATATATACTTATTTTTCCTTCTTTTTCGTTATGCAAAAATGACTCTTATAGACAAGCAGTCCCTAAATTCAATCGTTAAGTACTTGGACTTACCTGTTGTCTTAGTAAGGTCGTCATATTTTCCAAAAATACGCTGTTTACTATTACCACTTCAGGTTCTAAGGGCCTAGGTGGTCTGAATGGAGCCTGAAATAAAATTATAAGTAAGTACTTTATTAATGGTGTTTCTACATGAGCTCTTTTTCATGCTTACACCAAAAAGTTGATATTACCAACACAACCCAACGAAATATTATATTTGTGACATCTAATTCTTCTCTCTAATCTAATTCTAATCTCTTTAATTGCATGGATGCGTACATGTTTTTTTTAAATATGTGTGTTTAAATGTGTGCGTTTAGAAACCTCATATTGTTGGTCATTCAAAACAGAACAGATTGCATTCTCAAATATGTACTTCGTTTTGCTTTAGTAAGTGAATACCTTCGATGAAATAAACACGGATGAAGGAAACGTAAGAAAAATGTATGAAATCACGTTCGCCTAACGGGAGTGCATTTTTCTGCCCAATTTTTGACACTAGTGCATGAAAAAGTCGATCACTATGACAATACAATACTTATCATAATTAATGGCCAAACTGCCACAGTTCGCAGCTACAGGGGTAAGGCGAATATCACGCGTCCCGTGGTTAATTCTTCCAAGGTGAATTAATGAAGCCTCATACTTAGATAATAATATTATAAATGCGAAAGTGTGTTTGTTTGTTGGTTTGTCCTTCAATCACGCTGCAACGGAGCAACGGATCGACGTGATTTTTGGCATGGGTATAGTTGAGGACCTGGAGAGTGACATAGGCTACTTCTTATCCCGGAAAATTAAGGAGTTCCCGTGGGAATCAAAAAAACATATTCCACGCGGACGAAGTCGCGGGCATCAGCTAGTTGTTTTATAAATATACACGTTTGTATATACGTGTGTGCCTATAAATCTTACCTGTAAAAGCGGTCTCTGTACTCTCTTAAGATTCGTCATCCAGAACCTCTGCTGTCGCCTCGCTATCAAAGCCGCTCGTATAGCGTTCTCGAAAACTTCATTAACGCCGTAATAAGTGAACACCGATGTCTCATAGTAGTATATGCCTAATTCGTGAGCTAAGGCGCGTCCCTGGTCCGGCATTACTAGGTCGCTTTTTCTTGGAGCCCTATGGGTAAAAAAAATCGTATGAATCTACTGTATTACTCTAACCTATCTGGGTCAGGCCGTAGATTTTGCCACTTTGTAACATAAAGTAACATAGATACTTTTATGTTACGGTAACATAAAGTAACACGAAATCAACAACTCTTTATCAAACTTAAAACTAGTTTTTCATAAACGAAATTTTATGAAAAACTAGTTCGGACTTCATCACTTTTTTCTATAGTTTAAAATGGTTACCAAACTTCAAACTAACCGAGGATAAGGAGGAGCTCTTTTTCTTCATCAGTAAGAAATTATACTTTTGACATAGGCATCATCCCTTTCACATTTGTAACAATGACGTCTTGTATGAGATCTTACCTGATAAAAGGACTCCGGTCTTTACAGTAGTTCAAGTAGGTTTCATCTCTGTACATGTAGCGAAGATCGTTCTTACACCCCACGAGTAATATCGGTGTATTTGGACAGAAGCGCCTGAAAATACACTTTATTTTACTTTACACATATTATCATTAATTAGACTAAATAATGTCCGCACATGTACTTAATTTACCTAGATGATATCCTTGTGGACTTGTGGTTCCAATATTCCGAGAAACTCTGACTTTTAACCGACTTCAAAAATGGAAGAGGTTCTAATTCGACGCGTGTATTTCTTTTCCGTATAAAAAGTAGTCTTTCTTCGGCAAGCTCTGCAGTCTGCACCCTATTTTATCTTAGCTATTGAGCGGAGTGGCCTTGAAATGGTAACTTCAGACAAACTTACCTATATGGCATTCTTTCTTGACAAATGATTTCAAGCCAGTTGCAATACCATGACCTTGCTTTGACCGCACAGAGATGACGCATCCCATATCAATCAAATAATAATTCACCCTCTTAGGGGTGGAATTTTGAATAACTTTGACATTTTATACTTTTTTAACTTTAACTGAAAGCCAAAATATTAAGTTTCGTTGATGTAACTTGAAAAATATCTTGAGAAATGAAGGACTTTCATACAAACTTTCACCCCCTGTTTCACCCCCTTAGGGGTGGAATTTTGAAAAACTGTGAAACACGTATTTCTTTATTTTAAACCAGAAGCCCAAATACCAACTTTCATGGCCATAACTTGAAAAATGAAGGACTTTCATACAACATATCACCCCCTATTTCACCCTCTTAGGGGTGGAATTTTGAATAACTGTGACATTTTATACTTCTTTGATTTAAACTGAAAGGCAAAATATTAAGTTTCGTTGATGTAACTTGAAAAATATCTTGAGAAATGAAGGACTTTCATACAAACTTTCACCCCCTGTTTCACCCCTAAAGGGGTCGAATTTTGGAAAACTGTGAAACACGTATTTCTTTATTTTAAACTGGTAGCTCAAATATCAAATTTCATGGATATAACTTGAAAGATGACGGACTTTCATATAAACTTTCACCCCCTATTTTACCCCTTTGGGGGTGGAATTTCGAAAACCCCTTTCTTAGTGGATACCTACTCTCCACAAAAAACACACCCTCCAAATTTCATGTCTCTAGGACCAGCGGTTTAGGCTGTGCGTTGATATATAAGTCAGTCAGTCAGGACTTTGAATTTTATTTAAATAGATGATAATCAGTCATTTAAGTAATTATATATATAGTATATTATATTTTATTACAATTTATAATACCAAATGATAACCGAGACTAATAAAACTTATAAATAAACCCAAATTATTACATACTATTTGTGTTTATATTTTATTACTTCGATCTAATATCCGTAACCGAAACTATCCGAAACTAACAGATAATCCGAAACAATTACATATCCGTAACCGTATCCGAAACCGATATAATTTTATTCCTATATCCATATCCGTATCCAGATCCTAAATATCATATCCATAACATCCCTAATAAGCATAACTCGATACTATTTAAATAATACGGCAAAATATGTGTACCATGAATATGTCGGCTTAGGCATAACTAGAGAGCCACTAGACATATTTAATTGCGGTTTTCACCTTCCTGTAGGACGTTTATTATAAAAACTAATGGCGTAGCGAAAAATCCATACTAATATTCTAAATGCAAAATGTACTTTATATCCGTCCTTCTGTAAGTCTGCTACATTTTCTCGATGGTTCATGAAAGCGTTGTACACAGATCTGAGGCCCAATTGTCTAAGCAAATCGTAATCATTTGAAAACTTAAAATTACTCGTAACTCGAACTATTTAAAAGAGTCTTTAATACTTGCTTTGTGGGAAGCAGATTATGAACTCCTTAACTCCTGAATAGGCATGATGACAGTAACCAAGAATCAATGAAATTGTGAATTTATCTAATGAAATAGGATTCATGGATTATAAAAAACGTATTTATTTTTCTATTTTGAGTAAGTTTGCTATTTATTTTGATAATATAAAACTAAAAAATACAGCAATCCGCCATATTGGATAAAACACCAAGAAACGAATGACGTCACAATTGTTTGTTTTCGAGCTTTGACAATCACACTATTGTTTACAGCACACTGCACGGAGTACATTGGTAAAAACAATAGTGACGTCACAAACGACGCCATGACACCACCGAACGTTTTGGCGTGAATTTTAAAATTTAAATTTCAAATGTCAATTTTATCTACCAAACCTTATTTTTCTGCTGAATTAAGATACTTTTTCGAAATAGTAGATGCTTCCGGACATAATCGGACCATTTTTCAAAATCAGTCATCATGCCTATTATACCTACTTATACCACATTATACGTTTGACAAACGTTTAGGTACGATTACTTTCTTACACAATCGGGGGGCAGACACTTTCGCATTTATAATATTAAGTATGATTTGTGTTCGGCTTGTGTTTTCACGGCGCATATCTTCATACGATTTTGAAGAAATTGTGTTGGTACATTACATCTAGGGAAGGACATAGGCTTTTATCCCGGAAAATTAAAGGGTTCCCGCGGGATTTGTGCTGACGAAGTCAGGGGCATCATCCAACTTTTATGCCCTTACCAGTTCGAAAAAAAATTAAATAATTAAAGTGATGATTTGAGTGAACTGTTATTATTTAATTACAATTCTTGTAATTAAATAATTACAATTCTTGTAATTAAATAATTACAAGAATTGTATGGAATTTTGATAGTAAATTCGTTAAATTGCCACTTAAATTTTTGAATTTGATTCGTGCAACCCAGCATTATATACTTAAGCTAATTTTATGTTTTATTAAAAATATCCCTGTTTTTATGTTTAGACAAACAAGAAACAGGTAAAAGATTTGCTGGTTACTAAGAGTTTACAGTAAAAACTAATTAGGCGCTTCGGCCCGCTTGCAGAAACGACTTTTATGCTTTTAACACAGAGTTAGCTGCTACTTTGACAAAATTCGTATTTATTCCTGGGTTAAACGTAACCCGCCGTCTCTGCAAGCGGGCCAGTAACGTCGCAGTAGTTAAATCGATAATTCAAACGATCGCAGTTAATTTGATTCACCGAAACAGTTATGACGTACGAAGACATGCGAATTGGATAATATAGTCACCTTATTTCAGGATACCACATAGCTCCACAGTTCCTCAATGATATTGGATTGGTGATGGAAAAACAGAGCAGGACAACATCAGACCTAAAATACACATAAGTAGTTAAGACAAAGCTGATCTCAACGTCGTCATCAACTCAACCTATCGCTAGCACGGGGCTTCACTCAGAATGAGAAAAGTTATAGCCATAGTTTTCACAGGCCAAGTTCGGATTGGCTTCACACACATCTGACAATTCTGAGAACTTTATGGCGAACTTCCAGTGTGAAATCTGTTTATAGAGCGAACTTTCATTTTGCTCAGACTTATCTCTCCGCGTCGTATTACTCATTGCTGAGGGTCGTGACTCATGACCCCGTGAGCAGGCGGGTCACCTGATGGTAAGTGATTACCACCGGCCATGAACATTTGCAGCACCAGAGGAACCGCCAATGCGTTGCTGGCTTTTGAGATATTTGTTTATCCGCCCTTTCAAGAACCCCATATTATAATCATGAGGGAACACAGAAGATGGAAGCTGGTTCCATAATTTGCAGGTAAGTGGCAGAAATGGTACCATTCCATTAATCACATAAAGGCAGGGGTTTTCTTGGGATAATAATGCGGTGGATTCCCAGGTCCTTCCGCATACGACCCGATTATTTCAACTCTTAGGTTACTAAAGATTATTATCAGATGTTAGTGATAATAACCAGGACCGACGGCTTAACGTGCTCTCCGAAGCACGGGGGAAACGAAAAGGCCAAATTTGGTCACCCATCCGATTGCCGACTTGCGTCAATGTTGCTTAACAATCGCAATTGACTGTTAAGCGTTGTCGCAACTAGACCACTCGCCTCTCAACCTTTGCTCAGACATAAGACAGTTAAAACGTGACAGATTGTTGTCACTTATATAGGTCCATCTTCGATTGATCTCAGTATCAGGCGTGCAGGTTTCCTCACGATGTTTTCCTTCACATCATACTGCTTAAAGGGCACATACCTAACTTGGAAAAGTTACGGGTGTGTGCCGGGGGATCGAGCTAAGGTATGCGAAGTGTGAAGAAGTTAAATAGTAAATCTAAGTTTAAGTAGGTAGGTCCAACATTTCGATGTTTTAGGGTTCGACTGAAAATCAGCGCTGAGTCGATGCCCTTTTTGGGAATTTTTCGATACAGATTGCATTGTTAAGTTTATAAGATTTTTCTGTATTTTTGCTTGTTTTTCTGCATCTGTTAATTGAAATCCCAAATAAAGATTCCACTACCACTACAGCCCGTTCACGTCCTACTGCTGGGCACAGGCCTCCACTCCCATAGAAGAGAGGGAAATAGAGCTTAGACCCACCACGCTGCTCCAATGCGGGTCGGCGGGCTTTAACGAATATAACCATGTTGGAGATAATAGCCGGGACCGACGGCTTAACGTGCTCTCGGAGGTACGGGGATCAAACACCGCCAACTTCCTTACTCCAGGCTAGTACTGAAAAACCCAATAGGTAGGTACTTAATTATGGCCCGACCTGGGACTCGAACCCGGGACGTCGTCGGCCGTAGTCGAACATGCTAACCACTAGTGACTAGACCAACGAGGCAGTTTATAATAAAGATTTATTTATTTCATTTTATAAATTTATTAATTTGCAAACAAAACCTGTAAAACAATATTTACCTTCCATAAGCAAATCTCCTGTCCTTTTCATGGTCTCCAAAAGTGTCCCATAGTCTAAGCGACACGTTGACGCCATCTACGACTTCCCAAGATCGCTCCAGTACCTAAAGGAATTCAAACGTAAATTGTTATGCCATCCTATCCTACTAATATAATAATTAATGTGAAAGTTTGGTTGTTTGTAAGTTTGGATGTTTGTTACTCTTTCATGCTGCAACGAAACCGATTTGGCTGAAATTTGGAATGGAGATAGCATCCTACCCCAAACTCGTTAGCTACATTTTATTCCGAAAGTTCCCGCAGGAATCACAAAATTTTAATCCAAGCGGACGAAGTCCCGGGCATCATCTAGTGGTTAATACTTTAAAATTATTGTATAAAATATGAGAAATTGGAGTGAGAAAATGAGGAACGCATGAGATTCAGGCGCCGCGTCTTACTCTAACCCACTTACCAAATTACCACAATTTACTTGTGCTAATGACTCACATCTTTATAGATCCAATACTGGTCGATCATCCACATGTCACGAGCCGCGTCTTGTCCACCGCTGTGTTTCCAACTACCACGCATGTCCCCAACTACTGCACTAATGACTTACATCTTTATAGATCCGATACTGGTCGATCGCCCACACTGTGGGCACGTGCGTGGTCATCAGTTGCGACAGTGACACGTGTTTGTTGCACGCACGCGCGCATATTAGCCGCGTCTTGCCCACCGCTGTGTCTCCAACTACCACGCATTTCACCAGCTCCTGATGCGGCTGTTCGTTATCCATGGTCTGGAAAAAATAGCTTGTTTTTTTGTGCACAAATTATAGAGCCTTAACACAATTAATTACAAGAGATTTTAAGAGAGCCTTTTAAATTCCAAGTATTGCAGCGCAATGACAATAGTTATTTGTTATTACAAGAGTGAAAAGTTGTTTTTTAACCGCGTGCTCAATTTTGATGACCGAGCAAGCGAAGGATTCTAAAAATTAGAATCCTGAGCGTCAGCGAGGGAATCAAAAGAGCACGAGGTGAAAAATCTTTTCACTCGAGTGCAACACGTAACTTTTCATCCCACCTCAGCGAGGAAATGAAAATGGTGCGCGCAAAGCAAATTAAAAAAGTACACCAAGAAGGTTACGAGTGTGAGTTTTTAACAAATTCGGCACCATAGAGGTAGAAGTAAATAGGTTTTAATGATGTTTTGAATTCACAAACTTCATAGACGAGTGATATTTACTATGCACACGATGTTCTAAATTCAATTTACTTTATCCTCAAGAGGATAATAACGGCTTTTGCATTCAGATATCGAAGAGTAAAAATACTCTTTCCGAGATGGTGGGATGAAAAACATCTTTGTGCTACCGTATTCCACAAACAAATAATTTGTACTTTGAAAATACAATAATAAACTTTATAAAGCCCCAATAGCTTGAAATGCATAGCACTAAGTATATAATATACTTTTTCAATAACTATAATGCTGTCTTATAAAGATCAGATCTGATCGAAAGTTTCATTATTCAGTTAATTATTGGAATATTTTTACTGTATCAATAAAATAAAATAACTGTCATGCATATTTACTTAAGTTGCTCATACTTAAGATCATAGATTTCCCAACAGGGATTATACTGCCTCCAGTAGACGGTTAAGCCTAACATGGAAATAGTAATGCATCCGTACACAAATGGTTCCTAAATCTGATGCTGCTTGCTTTATGCTGATGAAGCTTACAGGCCACCCAGAGAGATGCACTGTGTTTTGGGGTTTAAAATTATTTTTAACCGACTTCCAAAAAAGGAGGAGGTTCTCAATTCGGCGCGTATATATATATATATATATATATATATTTTTTAAATGTATGTTACCGCATATCTCCGTGGTTTCCAAACCGATTTGAAAATTTTTTTTTTCAGTGCTTAGAGGAAACTCGCGAGATGGTCCCCATAAAAAAATCTGACTCCAAATCCTCAATCCTGATGCTGTAGGTATACCTACGACTCAAAACTAGGGAGTTGGGCAGTTTTGATGGTGAATTCATATAGAAGGTATCAAGTCACGTGTATACGATTCAACTCTGAGTCCCAACTCCTCAATCCTGATGCTGCACAGGGTACAGAACTCCTTAAAAATAGCAATTCAGGATTTTTTATGGGGAATTCATATTGTAGGTGTCAAGCAACGACTTCATACTTAAACCCAGGTCCCAACTCCTCAACTCTGATGCTGCAGGGTACTGCACTCCTAAGCCGTGGGGATTAAGACTAGGTACACTAAAAAGTTAAAAATAAAAATTCTTTCCAAAAAACCGACTTCCAAAGCCACTGTAAAGTAAAAAATAATTTTGATTTCTACACACTATGTTGAAGTCGGGCGAGTAGGTATAACAAAGATAGGCAAAGTTGACGCGTCAGGCTCGCCCGACTTCAACATAGTGTGTAGAAATCAAAATAATTTTTTACTTTACAGTGGCTTTGGAAGTCGGTTTTTTGGAAAGAATTTTTATTGAGCTAGCATTTAAGATGATTATGTAAACAATAAATAAATCTTTATTTGGAACTCAATGACACAGATAAAGTACAATACAAAACACAGAATTACTAGGACACAACTTAGAAACTACACTGTGACAAAAATAATTCCAAAAAGGGCATCGCCTCAGCGTGATGCTTTAATGGTGTAGATACACCATAACAGCACTGATTTTCAGGCGACCCCTAAGAAATTTTCGATAATAATAAATTAGATTTTTAAATAATAATATAATACGAATTCAAAATGATATTGTGGCAATTTCTATATACTTAACACAATCTCTAAACTAAAGTAAAACAACACCTCCAAACCTAGTTCTGGCCCTTTCTATGGAGAGTATTATGAAAGGGTTAGCAATATTTTTAATGCTGTAATTTGCACACCAGAATCAGCCCCATTATGAATCTAAACAGAACAACAAAAAATTGGTACAGATATGCAATAATATAAATGATAAAAAAGTGGATTAGATTATCTCCAGCGACGCACTGGACTTTGGTTTAAAAGAACAACTGCTGAGTTTCTTGCCGCTTCATCTTTGTAGGAATGATATTCTGAATCAGTGATAGATTCACTTGAAGATTCAAAAGCACTTGTAAAGTTGTAAACGATTATTTGAATGAACATCGTTTAAAATTGAATATTTACTTAATTTGAAATAGTTACTTACTTAACTATTAAACTAAGGTCACCCGGGGCGAAAGCAACTAAGAAAATAAACATGTAAATTTATTCTTCCCCATCATCGGCTATTTAATGAGATGGGTTCATACAATAAGTCTACTCTGTTACACACATACCAATCAACAGTACGTACCACCAGTACCAATAAAAATAAAACATCTTCACATTACTGCCTTTCTAAAGAAACTGGTTTGGGGCACATCGGTTGGATAGTTTCAGTCTATACAACGGACATAGGTAGAAACATTTTTTGTGTTACATAAATTTATATATACAGATGGGGGTGTTGGGAAGTTTTTTCTGCTAAAGGGGATGGTGATCCAGTGGTGATCAAAGGTTGGGAGCCTCTGGTTTAGCCTAATAAAATAACCTTTTATGGTGAAAACATGCAACAGACAGTAGACACTGTTATGATCCATTTGTTGATGAAAAAACCGGCCAAGTGCCTGTCGAGCGACACGCAAAGTAGGGTTCCATAGCTGTTGCACGTCACAATAGTTTAACTGTAATTTATTCTAAGCCGCGGACGTACGGACATGGCGAAACTAAGGGTTCCTTGTTGACTACAGAACCCTAAAAAGGGAAATTACGCCATGGATATGATTGGTTTTTTTAATTATTCAATACACTTGAAATCATTGTAAATCTACTAACCGTAGAAAGCCGTCTGGAAAACACTTTTTACCATAAATGTTAACATTATTTCAATTCAAAATAAGCGATTTCATGGAGAATTAAAGTTTCTCGATTCGATTCATACCTAAAAACTTTCATTTTCAAAATATTGATTGAAATTTGAAAATTGAAATGTCAAACATTCACAAAAAAAAAGAAAAAAATCAAAAAGCTTCAAAATCAGCTGTAATCCACAGACAAGAAATATTAAGTTCAAAATGTGTAAATTCGACAGTTATTAAAAATAAAGCTCGTATCACACCTGCTTCACAATGCGTTCATGGAAATCAATTTCCTGGCAAATCAATAAAAATCAAACAAAATGCAATTTAATTACTATGCAAGTATACAAAGCCCTTTATAAATCTGTGACAAAGCCAAAGCTTTTCTTTAGTTTGCACGAAACCGCAGCAACTTACCTAATTATTCAATCATTAAGATGCAAAATTAGCTATAAAACTTGTAAGTTAGGCAGGACCAAATTATGTACCTAATAATTATTATAAAAGAACACACAAAGAAAAAACTCATAATTCACTTACGGGATCCCAGTGAATAATGAATCCGTCCACACACTAAAAACCAAAGTTAACCTGAATCACGAAGATCATCTGAACATTTTTACATTTATTGCTCACTACAAGAAACGAGTTTTTCACGAATTAACACAGCGGCATCCGTGTAATATTTTAAATATTAATGAAAATATAGCCGATACCTATCCGAACGATTACAGAGTGAAGTTGATTTTGTAGCAATGCAGTGTTCTGCGCATATTTTATGAATGAATCCCCTGCGCAGATCCGCAAGCAAGCTGGCCGAGCACATTTTAATAGTGCTATTGACAATTTGTATCGAGTCAATGAACTCTTAACAGGCAGTTGTGTTTCAATGTCCGAACTCTGAATTATTGCCTTCATATCACTTTTGTTCCGTGGTCAACAGCCTTTAATTAAACTTGCGGTCGCATGACTAGTGACGACGGAACGAATGACATCTTCTCAAGAGATTCAAATGTTGTATTGGTCCTGCCTACTTTCATATTAATTTTCTTACTTACATAACAAAGAATTCTGTCAGCTATTTTTCAATAACGAACAATCAAATAAATAATCAATAGTCTGGTGTAGACTAGCTTTATTTATGTGCATAATATTTTTTGGCTGCGCCTGGAAATAAAGCAATGAACGATTCAAGAATATGGCCTTTGCATCCATTTCAGGCGTTTCCATTTAATATTGAACTACCTACCCGGTAGGCGGTAGACCCTTCTTCTGTTCAAGCAGAGATCAGTTACTTTTACTTATCTGGTTCAAGGAACGGAGCCTGTAGTTTAAGTTGAGGCAATTTGGGCCCGAAAAATTCGAAAGCAAAGAGAAACTATCCTTCTACTCGGCCGTTCGGTGCTTGCTCAGTGTGGACACAGCCACTGTCCTATCAAAGAGGATTAATTATTTAAAAAAGTTACCGAAGTGTTTATATGCAATCCTATAAAAAATTAAGTTTGCTGTCAAACTGCATCAATTAAAATGACAGATAGATAGACTCGAGAAAAAAAGGAAGCAAATATAAAATTCGTGGAAAATTATTTGCAGCTTCCAAATTATCCCCGAAAATGTGCCCAACACCGAGAACATTTTCGAGAGAGCAATAAAACTTACCGATAAAATAAAATGGCGTATTTCACCTCGCTATGGATGGCGAGAATTGTCGATAAATGCAAAAGGGAGTATGAAGACGAAAAAATCAATTCCATACTCGCGTCCAACACTGAAATACCTCGTAAGAGCACGAGCATGATGCAGAAATGGCGCATTTACAGACGCGATACGAAAACGCGTTTGACCGGGAAGCTAAAGAAAGTTTTCCCGGAGGGTTCCTCTGTATCTAACTTGTATTATTACTTGAAAACTGACCAGACGTTTCCTAACTTCGTCTTGAAGAGCGTAGTCGGGTTTCTCGGTGGGATTGTACTCACGTACCTTTGCTTTATGTTCTTTGTGTTCCAATTGTCGATATCACTGATACACGCTACTATTATGAGCTCGGTCATTGGCGTTCTACTCACTCTGGGGCTGGCCTTTAGTTACAGAATCAGGTAGGTATAGCGTATATTTGTTACAACAAGTATAACTCGTCATTAATTATTCAAGTGGCGGACTAACAGTGGGCGGAGGGGACTGTCCGCCCCGGGCCCCGGGTAAAGAGGGGACTCCAAGCATTGACAAATCCTCATCATTACTTGCTTAGATAAAATAATAAATCACGCCGAAATATTTTCAGTAACTTTCAGTTAAGTAGTTAGTCCCTGAAAAAATTTCGGAAAAAGGTTTTTTTTTATTCGTGCGGGAGCTCCTTAATTTTCCGGTATAATGCTAAGCGTCCACTTGTCCGCATCGTACGCACCGGACGCATCGCATCAAACGGAACGTAGTATTCTTTGTATAGAAAGTCACACAAGTGCGTCCACTGATCCGCGCCGTACGGATCGCTCGAATCTGCTCATCGGCAATGCCGACGCCGATGCTCCGAGAGGCAACTTTTGCGAAGCGTGCCGATGACGTCATACGGGATGCCGACCAGGTGGACGCGCCCCGGCGCTCGCTCCGCATCGTTTATCATTTTCATTTGACGATCGTCCTGTCCACACGCATTTCGCACGTCCGCTCACTACGAAAATCCGAATGAAGTGGCGTCGGCAATCCGATTGCTGGTGGTTGCGTCGGAAAATCCGATTGCTGCCGATGAGGTGGACGCATTGTGGAAAAATCATCCGTTTTATGCGATGCGTCCGATGCGTACGATGCGGACAAGTGGACGTAGGTATCCTTGTCCTTCTGGCACAACGATTACATACGATTCTGCACAGAGCTATATAACCGATCGGGACGGTTAGAGCCATGGCAGAGCATACTTTTTTAATTCCCGAAAATCAAGATCTCTTGGAATTAAAAAAAAACAATTTCACGTGAACGAGATAGCGGCCATCAGCTAAAAACTTTTGAAATGAATGAGCTAGACCCTGACCGTGTATTTTCAGATGTTTAGTATTCCTCCTCATTCCACAACTATTCTCGCGCGTGGGACGCTACACCCTTACTTGTTACGCCCTCGTCCTGATACTGACGGGACCTGCAACGAATACCTTCAAAAATTCTGAAGTTCTATCGGAATCTATGGCTTGTAGTCAGGTAAGGTAATTTTGTAAACTGTAAACTCAAAGATAAACCAAGGAAAACTAGTCTATAATAATAGTAGTTTTGATATAACCTGCATTGAAAGTGCGAATTTCAATGCCTGTTGAGCAAACTGAAACCGATGATTTTCTGCCCGCTGAATAGTACCTACTCGTGTATAGTGTGTGACGCGGGATGAAATACGATTGCAGACTCCGGGTGATGCCCTCGTCTGAAATCGTCTGGTTTCATCCACACACACACACAATATGCCTATACTATTGCACAGTTAAAGGTAGATAAGTATAATGTTTATAACTGTAAGTAACTAACTTGAAATCATTGTACCATTCACATTAAAAAAAGCACTTCTGGGTGGTTAATGGTGTGATGCGATATCGTTGACCGTTGTTCCTTCCATCCCATTTCTTACTTAAGTACTTTGCATCTATAAAGAAGACTTTGTGAGGCGCCCTGTACAGTGGAAAACTGATACTTAATACGTAGACGTCATCATGGCTTTCACTAAACAGGATTGTAATTTGTAGTTAAGCGCAAGTCTATTTTACAATAAACCATAACGACCTAGTATTTAGATACCTACTGAAGCTAATAAAAATATTCTGGATAGGACTTGCATCCATATTCATTATTAACTAGGTAATTTTGAAAGCGATAGACGAAGTAATTTCTCATAATATAGCTGGTGGGGAGGTTTCGGCTGTGGCCAGTTGGTAGTTCCTAGTTCCACCCTACCGGCGAAGACGTGCCCCGCCAAACGTTTATCGTTTCAGTATTATCTATACTTACCATCAGGTGAGATCGCATTCAAGGGCACATCAGTTTTAGGAACGCCTTCTGCATGAAACTTTTAGGTGCTAACTACTGCTAAGTTACGGCCTGTGGTTAAGGTCATCCTCCAAAGTGAAAATTAACATTTCTTACCCGATAGCCAGCGTTGGTGTTAAATTACAGTAGATAACAATGGTTTATGTTGGCTCCAGGAACAAATAAAAACGAGTGTTAGACAAATAAACGAGTCCATGAGAAAACCTTTCAACGCAATGAAGGACACTGTAAAGTTAATGGTGGAGACAATCAAACGACTCACCTCCACTCTCGACGAGATTATCTCGAGGATAAGGGTTTTGGTCATAAGTATTTGTTAGTTGTTAAGTATGCATTTCGTTCACGAACGCTCGTAGTCTTTAAGACAGACTCAACACGAAATTCTCAATTCAGAAACCGGCCGTAACGGTTAAAATTCAAATCTTTTATAATATTAAAGTAGACTTTGACAAGTGCTCTTGAATCGTCGAGTAAACCTACCACTGGTTCGAAATGTCATTCCTACAAAGTAGAACCAGCAAGAAACTCTGTGGTTGCTCTTTTGAAAAAAAAATTTTTATATTAAGTATAATACATATTATGTAGATACATTAACTTCCAACCACCCATTTGTTTCACTTATTTTGACGGTACAGGCACAGTATTGGTATAAAGATACCAATACTGTGGTGCAGGCTACTGACGTAACTTGCAAATTCGGGAGACGTACATACTACATACCTATTAGGTACCTACCAACCTACGTATAACTGCAATTCCAATTCAGTTGCGGTTTAGACTTTGAATCTGTTAATTTAGCTCAACACCGCTTGGTATGTTAAACCAAAATTCAATTTCAGCTGACGTCATCCAATCGTCCTTATCCTGGTTGAAATCAGTCGGCGATGCTTGTCACAAGAAATTTGGGACACCGTACGATTATTGTATGAAAGCTGTTAATCGTGGAGTGTTGAACTGTAAGAAGACCTTCAAAGACGATTTAGCATGGCTCTGCAGCGCTTCCCTGGTTGCACAGTCCGCTTGTTGGACTGTAAGGCCGTATAAATCTGTTTGTTTTATCGCTGATTATGCTACCACGTCATTTGCAGCTACAATGAAAAGAAGTAAGAATATCTATTGTTTTTAGGGTTCCGTAGCCAAATTTGACAAAAACGGAACCCTGATAGATTCGTCATGTCTGTCTGTCTGTCTGTCTGTCTGTCTGTCTGTCTGTCTGTCTGTCTGTCTGTCTGTCCGTCCGTATGTCACAGCCACTTTTTTCCGAAACTATAAGAACTATACTGTTGAAACTTTCTAAGTAGATGTATTCTGTGAACCGCATTAAGATTTTCTTACAAAAATAGAAAAAAAAACAATAAATTTTGGGGGTTCCCCATACTTAGAACTGAAACTCAAAAATTTTTTTTTCATCTAACCCATACGTGTGGGGTATCTATGGATAGGTCTTCAAAAATGATATTGAGGTTTGTAATATCATTTTTTTCTAAACTGAATAGTTTACGCGAGAGACACTTCCAAAGTGGTAAAATGTGTGTCGCCCCCCCCCCTGTAACTTCTAAAATAAGAGAATGATAAAACTAAAAAAAATATATGATGTACATTACCATGCAAACTTCCACCGAAAATTGGTTTGAACGAGATCTAGTAAGTAGTTTTTTTTTTAATACGTCATAAATCGTAAACCGCAATTTACCTTTCATTCAATCAACTCAAATATTTAAAATAAAAATATTTTTAATAATTTAAAACTTACTACAGGTTTGTACGGAACCCTCGGTGCGCGAGTCCGACTCGCACTTGGCCGGTTTTATTTTTTACTATTAAAGTGAGTGTTACCGTTTTGTTTGATAGCAATCATTGCTGTAGTTACTTAACGATGTCTTGATCTCTTTGGATTACCTACCTATCTAGGTACAATTTTATAACTACGACTTGTAATAACTGATTCTCTTTAGCAATCAGTCAGCAAGTCAATTTTCTTGTCATCTTGTCCGATAATGAGTAAGTAGAGTGAACCCTTATTTGTTCCGGTTGCCTCATTAAGAGGCCCATGATATAATTATGTGTAATTGCGTTTACCACACTTCTTGCAGAATATGCTTTGCCCACAATTTATAGTAGAATGTCCTTGTATGAAACAATTGCTTCAACCTAATGTGTAATCTAATGTTGTATTATTTTACCCCCGTTCCATAAGGCTTTATTTTTCTTATTTGGTCCAGAATTGTCTCAAAATGAGTGACTGACTGACATTAACGTGTATCTCAAACTGTTGAGTTCAATAAATTGAGCTTTTTCATATTATATCCTCTCTATGAGTATGAAGTAGACCTCACTAAGTAAGAAAGGATTTTCAGAAATTCCAACTGAACGTAGGTTGGGTTGGCAGGGAAAGGGGCGCTGTTTTAGAATATTATTGTGGCCTTTAATATTATGATACCAAGTTAAATTGATTGAATGTGATGATATATTTCAGAGATACGAATGTTCACTGATCGCATCAACAGAATGTTTTCCATACACATCGAAACCCAGCACACATACACATTTACCAGCAACACAAGCGACAGCGCCAGTCAGGTCGCCGCTGGGATCGTCACTGAGCTCAGGAACAGAGCTGATCCACTGCTGACTTGGCTGTCTTGGAGTTCTTGTGTCACTAGCTTGTTTCTATTGCTCATCATATTTAGGTAAGAACACAAAACATTATTGATGGCCTCACTAGTAATAAGCGCTTTTTTTATTACTAACTAGCTGATTGAGGTTTATGGTTACCGCGGGAACTCTTCTATTTTCCGGGATAAAAAGTACCTATTCATTACTGTGTGTTATTTCAGACTATAATCTATGCCAAACTTCATCCAAACCGTCCAAACTTTCGCATTTATAAAGTTAATATTATCTAAGATAATTGTTTAGATACCCGTAACAGGTTACCCCGCTACCATCTTCTACGCATCATCATTATCATTTACATTTTACACCGGGCGAGATTACAGGCTAAGTGCTAACTCTTCATTTAAAAAAAATAAAGTACCTTTGCTCAATCAATCAATAAAATCATAAATCAATGTAGCTAAGCCTTTTTTATAAAAATATAATTTCTTAGGAAATTATTTTTTTCATCAGAGCTAAATATTATCAGCACATGTTCGAAACGAGATCACGATTCGACAATCGCTACGTGACTCAAGAACTGCGTGAATTAGATTTGAAGAGGTATCGCGAGGGCCGTGAAACTATATTACCCCTGAATAGAAGAGAGAAGGCCAAATATATCAATGTTAGTTAATTTCAATTTTAAATTCTTTTTTATTCAAGTTGACTTTGACAAGTGCTTTTGAATAGTCGAGTGAATCTACCACTGGTTCGGAATGTCATTCCTATCGAGAAGAACCAGTAAGAAACTCGGTGGTTGCTCTTGAAATAATTGGGCCTCTCCTTGACGTTGATTTGAACGAATAATATTATACATACCTATGTGTAACACCTTAATGATCCCTGCTGGCCTAGTTTCTTGCTCCAATGAAACAAATATTACATCCATACCTACTAATATTATAAAAATTCGAAAGTTTGTTGTCTGTCACAATTTTTTTACAAACGGAAGACTGAAATTTGAATTTTTTTGCGAGCAATGCTGTTTTCTGTTTGAGCAATTTTAATATTGGTCGTGAAATTTGTCTTATTATTAATTTACTTTCAGGTTACTTCTTTCCGCTTAGTGACGTCTGAAAAACTTCATCTAACTCGATCCATGGTTTTCATGACTATAACAACCTTTAAACTTCTCATACATATCGTCGCCGACTATAGTTTGTATTGGGTTCTGATGACCATACGCTACCATGGACGATTCCAAACTATATTGCCACGTTAGTCATATTTTGAATATTTCTTGATAATAAAGTTATTACCATGTTCGACTACTTAGGCCTTAGTTTAATTCCTGGGTTGGAAAAATAGTAAGGCGTAATGGTGATGTTTCACCTCCTTGCCTCGGAGAGCAACTCAGCAGACGGTCCTGCACCGGATCTTTTTAGGGTCATATTATTGCCATCCTGTCGGATAATGAGAGTGAGGGAAAATCGCTAAAATTTCTCCGACACATTTCGCTCATTTCTGTAAAGTCTGGTCGCCCCCGTGGCAGTATTTTAGTCAGGAGAACATCATTTGACTTTTTATAAAGCCCAAATTTTGATTTTTGCATCGTTATTCATATCTTCTTTTGCTGGACAAACATATTATATCTTATGCGAAGCGAGAGAGCTATGTGCGAATTCGTTGGTTCTACCAAAGTACTATTCCCTATTCTGTAGTTCTACTTACCTATTCTGTGGTTCTACTTATATGTGTAAAATCTGACACGACCATATTATGCTCTTTTAAATGCACTATAATATGTAGACATTGATCTCAATATTTAAATATTAAACTGGAGATCTAATCAATCATCTTTTTTTGTATCTAGCCGGTCCGTCTGACGCAGGCGTCCATATATCTGGATATGGGATCGTAACAGATTTTATCCGATCTATATTTGACGCCCTAACTATTCCGCTAGTACAAAAAGTTCCATCGCCTGTGACCTGTCTTCCGAATCCATATCCACCTGATTTACAACGCTATACACAAATTGGTAAAACTATTCTTTAGTGTTCATTTTATGGCATCGCTCTATAATAAGAAAAAAATCGGGACATTAAATTCATCTATTTAATGGGATAGTTAACTAAATTAACTATCCCTTTGTAGTTCAAATTTCCCCAAAAATTACATTGCTAGTAATGATATTTAGAATGCGTATAGTTAATTGTTACCAGTTCTCATACAAAAAACTCTTACTCGAGTGAGACTTACTATAATATTCAATTAATAAAACAAAATAACTGGTGGGTTAGCGTACAAAGGTAAAGTTAGTGAAGCCAAGTTTAAATAATAATATAATCTTTTTAGTTTTGCTGAGCTTTTCTTTCGTTCATTAAACGCTTAGTGTGTTTGTAATCCATGCCATCCAATTAAATTCTAATTCCATTTTAAATGTTCTAGCCGTATTAATTATGCTTCTGTGGTTTTTTGCTTTATTTGAACCATATGGTCTTCGTCTCCGTCACGTCATCATGGGGCATTATCGACCAGAGCGGGCTAAAACCCGCGCTGTTTGGCTTTACAACCATATACTGAGGACTAGAGGTATAGTTCCCTTTTTATTTCATCCATTGTCTGATTTATATATTGCATGCAGTTTTGATTTGGTCACTTTCTTTTGTAGCTATTTTATCTCCGTAAAATAAGATTTATTTAAAATTTGTAAGTGTTTCTAAGTTTTAAATTAATGTCATTTTTAGGCAGCTTTATGAAATTAGCTCGCAGAAAACTGCATCGGGAATACAAATACTCAGACCAAGGCCATCTAACATTTCGGCATTGGATAGATTCACTTTTACCGTAAGTATAGTAAATATTATTATGGTCCTAGATTTGTTTTTTAAGCCCAACATTTACCTTTAATTTCGCATAGAGATGATTTCACCTAGATCATAATACTATTTGCTTGATATTTTCAGTTGTTGGTGTCTTCGTTATATATTCGGTACTTTGCCTAAGGAACCTAATTGCTTGCTATGTAACACTTTTGAAGAAGGGAACGATTCTGATACGAAACTTATAAAGTAAGTCAGCTCATTTTTATCAAATTTAATAACGCTTAAATTATCTAAAATCTTCCAAACAGTTCACTACAATTACAATGTAAGTAAAGGATTATTTAAATGATAAAAAGATTAATCAAATAGTTAATTAAAGATATACCATGTTTGTGAGATGATGCTACTAAAAAACCCGGCTGAGTTTGTTGTGGGCTCTTCTCAGATTGATTGATTTTTTTAGTTGTAAAACCGCCAAATGTCCTGGAGTATATTGTACGCGGTGTTTTTGTGATATCGGTCATTTATGTACCATTTGTTTATCACCCGAGGATTATGGGGATATGAGTGATTTAAGCTTAGAAAAGTAAGTTTTGAGTTACTAATTAGATTGATCTATAGATAGATAGATAAAACTCTTTATTGCACACATTTAGAACAAAGACAATAAACAAAAAGGTTAAAAGATAAAACAGAAGGGTGCAAAGGCAACTGGAAATATATAAGAATTATATTGTTACTTTGAGTTAATAAAAAAATATGCCGAGTGATTATGTAAGTAACTATTAACTATGTATTTCATAACTTTATGAAAATTCCTGATTATTTATTTTTTGCTTTTGATTGCAGAGGTTCATCTGATGATAGCAGTGACGAAGAATGTGAAGATGATGGAGATCACATTAATGATACTCTCGCGGTAAAAAGTGGCATTATAACATTTGAAAATGCAACAGTATCAAAATTTTCTCTCTGTAATTAACCTTATACAATTGCAGTTTCAAAGAAAAAAAGTCTATGGTGATGAAAGAGAAAGACTAATAAAAAGATCAGATACGAATACAAAAAGTAAACGAAAAAAAGCTTCAAAAGAACTTAATAATCAAGCTGATGATGAATTATCACTGATTTCGTCTGATGATGAACCACAGCATAAAATAGTTAATAGTCAATTTACAAAATATCTGATGAAATATAAAACAAATACACTACTTTTGAGTTTAATGAAAAATAAAACTAACATTGTTTTTAAAGAACACATTGACTTCAATAATAATTCGTATTTCAAAGTACATCGACAGAAGAACATGCAAAAATACATAGATTTGTATAACTTTGAGAAATATTCTAAAGCCCATAATGATAAAAGACAAAAAGTGTATAGCATTGAAAATTGTTTTAAGTTGAGAAAAAGATGCCGAAGCAAATTAAAAAGAAATGTAAAAAACTATAAATGGCATCACATTTTAAGAATATTGTCAAACAAATTGCGCTTTCGTCACTTGAAGATTTTTAAATGTTTTGGACTTCGATGTGATTGTATTCATAATTTTAATAACTACCATATTAAATCTACAAAAAGATCATTTCAAGTTTTCAAAATAAAAGCACATTCAAGAAAATTAAAACAAAATAAACTTGGATATAGACCTTCTAATCAAAAAACCCAAAATATCATAAATCACATGACAGCATCCAACATTCAAAAAACATTTTTAACATCAAACAAATATAAAACATCAAAAAATAAAGACCAAAAAAGTAAAAGAAACCGAGATATAGATTTGAATGCGTTATCAAATAATACAGTATCGCGTAAAAACAAAAAGGTACAAGATTTAAAAGATGCAAATATATGTAAAAACCACAACAAAATTGCTAAAAATAAACATAGTTCAAATGGAGTCCAGAAACTTTGTAGTTTTTGCTCATGTTTTCTTAGTTGTAAAGATTCACCTTCAAGAGAAATTGTGGAAGGAAGCGAGTGCTGTTGTTTAAAGCACAAAACCAATTTTAAACGCAGAAAAAAGGCGGCCAAGGATAATAAAAGCGAGCTAATAAGGAATAAAAACCGTATGGCTAAGGAGGAAAATATAAATGATAGAAATTATAGGTTATCTTCATATCTATCAGATCAGAGCTGGATATGGCAGAAGTTATGTAAAGATTCCGAGAAAGAGAGGATGAAAAAAATGAACGTTTTGTGCGATCTAGCAGAACTGCGGATAGCTGTTACCGATCAGCAAACCAAGGAAGCTCGATTACTAAAAGTATGAAGTTATTATATTAAGTTACAAAAATAATAATCGTACTATCTGATCGATAAACAAATATCTGAAAAGCCAGCAACGCATTGGCGGTTCCTCTGATGGTGCTGCAAATGTTAATGGGCGGCGGTAATGACTTACCATCAGGTGACCCGCCTGCTCGTTTGCTCGCTATACATATTAAAAAAAAACTGTACCACAATCTCATGTAAAACATAAAAACTACCTAAAGACAAAAGCTTTGTAAAAATTTTTAGTTATAGGAGAAAGATCTTTAGTTTTCACGCATATTTCAATGAGTATGAATGGATTTCAGGCCATCAAAAAAGCTTTCAAGAAGACCACGCACAAATGTTGTTGTCCCTCAAATGTTTGCGTTTGTGAACCCAGCAATAATATAAAAATAAACAGTAAGTTGAGCTCTAGGTATATGAACTTGAAATTGTATTTGCCTTAGAATTTTGAGTAGCCCTTAGTCAACTTTACAAATATACTAGCTGATGCCCGCGACTCCGTTCGCGTGGACGCATGAAAAATAGATAGTAGCCGATTCTCAGACCTACTGAATATGCATATTAAAATAACGAATTAAATGACGATTGATCAGTTATCGACCGGAGATGAAAAATGATTAAATTACTAAAATAAAAAATAAGGGTTGATCGTAGAAGGATGAAAATTTAGGATTGTATGTATTTTTGTATGTTGTATCATAAAAAAATAATAACTAAAAATTTTGTCTAAAAAATAGAAATAAAATATTTAGGGGTGGACTACCCTTAACATTTAGGGGGATGAAAAATAGATGTTGCCCGATTCTCAGACCTACTCAATATGCTCACAAAATTTCATGAGAATCGGTCAAGCCGTTTCGGAGGAGTATGGGAACGAAAATTGTGACACGAGAATTTTATATATAAGATTAGCTAGATCTAATTGTTAATTAAATTCGTCATTTTTTTTTTTTCAACTCCGTGTAAAGCTTACTTAACTATCTTTTTCCAATTTTATTTTCAGAGAATCGTGGTATTATTAATAAAACAAACTTTGATTCCAAAAAGGAATCGGAACTTAAATATTACTGTAAATATTTAAGTTCCAAAAAGTCTGCTTCCAAAGCGCAGAAGACAGATTACCAATCACCAAAATATGTCGATCAAGATTCTATTACTGAACAATGTGGTGAGTTGACAGATTATACCTGAGTATCTAAAGACTTGAAGCAACGTCTTCTGATTCCTTACGCCAAAGTATCAAACACTATTTTTGAATAGGAAAGTTTTAACCTAGTCACTGACTGATTCTTCAACTTTTTTTATTAATTCCACTACAAGTTAGCCTTAGACTGCGATCTCTCCTGATGGTAAACTGTGACGATGTAAGTACAGTCTAAGATGGTAACGGGTTAACCTGTTAGGAGTATAAACCCATCCTTCCCATATTAGTCCGTTTCTGCACCGCTTTGCGGTACATCTTTGCCGGTAGGGTGGTAACTAGCCACGGCTGAAGCATCCCACCACACCAGACCAGAGAAAATTCAGAAATTATAAATTCCCAAATTGACACCAGCCGGGAATCGAACCCGGGACCTCGCTCGCTAAGACAACGTCCAACGACAACGATAATAAATTACTTGTAATATGAGTTTCGATATTATATTCCCCTATTTCAATATTACCTTACTTGCTCAGCTGAAATGGATCTGTTGCAATTTCCTCAGAAATTCCAAAATTGGGTATTTGACTACTATTCAAATAATTTTGGTGATTATTAAATAGAGGATCTCCCAAAATTCTTAATATCCACGTCCCCTGATAATTTTATGTTGAATAACCATTTTAAACAAACGATTAAAGTAAAAAGTGCGTCGAACTTTAATGACGTCACATTTCAGAATTTCATATTTAAAATCCTATAAATTTAGGACGCTTTGTGACGTTTGAAAAAAAGTTGCTGATTTGACTATTTGTTGATTTTTATGTTTCAGTGGCAACAGAACCTCCAGACGAAGAGAAAGAGAGAGAACTAGCAAGAAGGCTGGATTTTTATGCTTCGTTAGGCAATCATGATTTTGAAGCAATTGGTGATAGTATGTGAGTAGATTCGATTATTAGATTCTTGTGGGATATCTGTTGGATATTCCTTCTAGCGTCGTTATTATCGCTAATTCGCCAGTATACCATTTATGTCCATACCTGTATTGGAGGACTAGCGACTTCATCCATGACTGCGACTTCATCCATGTGGATTGAGGTTTTTTGGTTCCCGCGGGAACTCTTTAATTTTCCGGGATGAAAAGAAGCCTGTGTGTTATTCCAGACTATAATCTATCTTTGTGCCAAATTTCAACCAGATCCGTTCAGCCGTTCTGGCGTGATTGAGTGACAAATATCCATCCATCCATAGTCCATGTCACATCCATCCAAACTTTTGCATTTATGATATTACTTCTTTAGGAATAGTATAGCTTAAACACAATACACAGTGATTCACAAATTGTAGATAATAATATGTTTAGTTACTTTTATTTACAGTCCTCATGCCGGTATTACCTGTTCTAAAGGAAAAAATAATACAAGTTCAGAAACGGTAAGAGATTTATAAATTAAATTACTACGCCTTTAGTAACTCGCTAACTTATTAGTAAGAACTGGCTAACCATATTATTAACCTGAGTTAATGTCAATCTCAATAGATCTAATCAAATCAAGATTCAAGGAGCATTTATTGTCTGAAGCTTTTTTCAGTTATTTTTTATTACCTCCTTGTATAATTTTTTAAAGTTTTACTTCAAAAACAAAAGTAAAAGTGTCTTGGCTTTGCAGACTTCACCCTATAACATCGCAAGCTCGTCCAAAACAAAATCAAGTAAACACAGCTACTCTCAGAGATTCGATTTAGACTGGCTGACCACGAATATAAAATTGATCAAAATTAAGGACATTAAACTGTATGTATGTCATAACTCGGGTACATTCGAAAACCTTTAGCTTTTCACGCTAATGCCCAAAATAACGTCTAACAACAGGCAAGCTTTGTATGGAAATTGGAAAACTCCAAATAAAAATGTAAAGCGGCACAAGTGTTCTATAAGGGTCTTAGAAGTATTTCCTCAAAAATCCCCACTCCTAGGATGCGGGCTTCCCCCCCCCCCCACCTAAAATTGTCTGTTTTTGGAATTTTCTCAAAAACTATAAGGGCTACAAAAACCAAAAACCTACCTAGACTTGTAGATTTTGTGTAAATTACAAAAAAACCGCGTTCGGGAGTTTCATTTTAGGGGGAGAAGGGAAGAAGCCCGCATCCTAGGCATCCTAGGAGTGGGATTTTTTAAGGAAATACTTGTAAGACCCTAAATAACACTTGTGCCAAAAATCAATATGAATCACTCATTGCGCTCTTCGTAATGTTAGCATTAAAAACGCTCATATTTCGTAGCCTTAGTTACATCTGCAGTACAAAATCTAACCCAAATTGACAGACAATCTAATGTTGTCCTTTTCCATACGGAGCATTTTGAAGGGTATAATAATATCGTGATCATACGCTCAGAATTCAGATATCAAACGTAATGGGGTAGCAGCGTGGGATGCTACAGTTTAACGAATGCTAAATGCAGTGGCTATTCACATAATATTATCTAAGTATATTAGGTATGTAGGTAAATATATTTTTTTGCGACGATAAATAATAACCTTTCTTATTTCACTTTTTCAGGGCCATATCAGAACGTTTTCTACATCTGCGGTAATTATATTACCTATTTAATTTAACTTATAAATTAGGAGCATCAATTAATATGTTTTTAATGTTTTAACTTCTAATACGAATTTACGCAATGGAAAAGGAACGAATGAGATTATTCAAGAACAAACCAACAAACCTGTTGGTTTGTCCTTGAATAAATAATAGATGGTAAGATTAGTTAATTAATTACTTGTACATACGAAAATAAAACCGAATTCGAAACCACGCAGGATGAAAAATCCATTACCCATGATGAGAGATATATATTCCACGCTAATAGAAGCTTCGTCTAAAAATAAAAAAGGGAAGACAAAATATGAAGAAAATTGTATGGATAAGGAGGTCACAGGTACTCGTATAATGGAAATTATTAAAAAAATAAGGGTTGCTACAGGTAGACGTAGAATGTTCTTCTGCACAAGTATTTAGTATGACAGTCATGACTCATGATATGCATCCTGTAAAGGCAGTAGCATACCGTATCAAATGAAAATCCAAACGATTTATTTATGAATATAAACTTTTACAAAAATACTTAGGTCACGTGAACCTGCTACTGGGTTAGGAATGCCATTGCCCGTTTCTATTCCTACTGAGAAAAACCAGTGGTAAGAAACTCGGCGTTTTTTTTTTTTTGTTGTAGGAGGGGAAAATCCTCATGGACATCCGGACCAGATAGTGCTAGACTCCTACCGGCTAAAACCCCTCCTGTCACCAAGCAGCAATGTACCTGCCCAAAATTGGCCTACCACTACCGAATGCCTGTCTCATCCACGCCCGTCTCTTTCATCCTTCTCTTTCTTTAACATTATATTTTCCATGTAATTTTGAATTATTTGCCAGTTATTTTTGGACTTTAGATTTATGTCTTTGAGGCTCTCCACCCCAATTTCTACTCCCAGTACTTCCACGACCTTCCTTCTTTCTTCTGCGAACTGTGCACAGTGGAACAGTGTGTGTTCTGCATCATCCACAGGGTGCATGCAGTACATACACTTGCTGTTGTTGCTTTTCTTAATACGCTGCGTGTACTGCATTTTAAACACCCCGTGACCCGTGAGACACTGTGTCACGCGGAACGTTACAGTTCCGTGTTTCCTGGACACCCAGCCTTTTATCTGTCTTATCAATCTGTGCGTCCACCGACCATTCGAGGACCTATTCCATTCCTCTTGCCACCTAGCAAGAGTCTCTTCTCTGGCAGCTCTTCTTTCCTCCTCCTATCTCTAGAAACTCGGCGATTGCTATTTAAAATAAAATTGATTCTAATTATTTTAATTTGAAGATCATTTTGATAATAATTATGATGAAAGTTGTAAATAAGTAACCAAAAGGGTAGATATTGAAAAATAAAACTTGATAAATCAATTTTTTTATTTGCAGACGAAAAAGGTGTGACTGTCCTGCCCATCGTAAAAACTTGGTACATACGCATAATATAATATTTGTATATTTTTAATGTAGAAATTTATATTAGTTATCTGATTCTGAATTTTTTATTTAAGTTCATGTCAGCACATTGATGTGCCAACAGCTCACGAAGATCGCACAACTCAAATTGACAAGAAGCATATTAAAAACACAATGCCCGTTATGCACAAGCACTTACGGGGTAAAATGGCATACTCTTCTCTATCAAGCTCTAAGAGTCTAAGTTCTAACAGTACACTTGTTTTGGCTTACTAAAACATGATGGAAAAGAACAGTTAGCTGATGTTATTTTCTTCTATACTAATGTTATAAATGCGAAAGATTTGATGGACGGATGTTTGATCACGCCACTGGAACGGCTGAACGCATCTGGATAAAATTTGGCACAGAGATAGATTATAGCATGGAATAATACATATTAAGCTACTTTTTATCCCAGAAGGGATCGAAAAACCTCAATCTACGCAGACGAAGTCGCGGGAATCAGCTAGTTATGAATATGAGAAGAAGTGAAATCAAAAATTAAGTACCTATACCTAATCCATTTCTGATATTAAAGATGCTGAAGTAGAAGTCGTAGCACAAACTTGTACGTGTGCTACACAGTATACGAAGAGCAAACACAAAACTTGTAGTTGTAAGAAAGAAGATAAAAATACCAAAGGTAATGGTTTCAGTCATGTATAAATTAAGTTACACGCCTACCCAGATAGTTATTTTGTCCGAGTTGAAAAATGTACATACATCCATTATTAATCACTACATTATTGACACTTTATGATTATTATAGCAGAATTTGGTGATACGGCAAACATAGAAGATTATTCCTCAGACGAAACAGAATCGAATGTAACGTTAAGTACTATATCCCTGGCGGAAGACACAAAAACTGATACAACCGTATGTAGTCGAGTAACAATAGATTATGAAGTCTCACCCAGCCGTGCAAAACCGAAGAAGAATGTCCGAAAAGTCAAGGTTGATGTTATAACTAAAGCAAATCAAGGAACATCCACAGATAGAGCCAAACAATGCGATGTCAGTACAATCACAAGTGATTGGTGGAGTCCAATAGTTGAGAAAAAGTTAGGAAAGGTACATTTGGGGAGAGGAGAAATGTACGAAAAAAGAAAACCGAGAAAGAAGTCTTATAAAGATAGATCTGTTTGCACTGACGGGAGGATTGTAACATTTATGAGCCGAGCACAAATTATACCCACAGGTTATTTTGGTTACATGATGACTACTGCTATATTATTATTTTTAATTTTCTTTCTGCATTCCTAATTAGACAAAATATTATTAATTTACAGAGACAGGAGATATTTTATCACCATCACGTTATTTATTAGAGGTACTTACGTTACTTTCTAGAATATAGAAATAAAAGCTTGTTTTAAATTCTTCTATTAATTTGTTTTCGAATAATAAATTAACAAAAGAAGTTCTATTCAATTTGCCGTAGGCAAGTAGTTGCTATTTAAATGTATAGTAAGTATTCATTACATTTTGGGAAACTAGTAGATTCTAGCATCTTGCTTACTGTATTTAATAAATTATATCTTAATTTCAGTCCCAAAAGTATTACAATGAGTTATTTTCTTCAAGATTTTACTCTCCTCGCGTTTACCCGGTGAAAATAAAGGTTTGTAATAAAGTCTCATTTACTTTCAAACGTAAGTATGTACCTACTGCTTTTTAAAATTACATTTTTGTCTATAGGGTACGAAAGATTGTGAAAAACATTGGTCTTCGAGAGACAGCAACAGAAAAGGTACAAAATTCGTTCCATTTGGTTTTAAGTACGGAGCGTTCAATGTATTCTCGGTATCGGGGTGATTAACTAATGATAAGGGCAAATTAATTACCTCATTAGTTAAAGACACTCTTTGAGGGTATAAATATAAAATTTCATGTAATTGTCATCATTAGTATTCAAGTTATGAATATGAGAAGACAACTACAATGACAGACGCCACAATGCGTTGACGAAAATCGAGCACCGCGCAGTGATTAAATTCCTTACAAAACAAGGAAAGACTCAAAAAGTTATTCATGAAGAAATGGTGGCTTTTTAACAAGATTCTGCTCCTTCATTATCTACTATTCAGAAGTGGTCTAGTGAATTTAACCGGGCCCATCAGCCGGAAAACTCATGGTTATGGGATTTTTACTGATCGAATACACAAAAAAGGGTCAAAGTATTACTGCCGCAGCTTATGCAAACAGCCTACGCAATTTGAAGGACGCTATAAAAGAAAAAAGACGTGGAAAATTGACCGCTGGTGTCTTGCTTCTTCACGACAACGCGCTGGTTCAAACAGGACGCGTTGCCAAGGCTGCTGTGAGGGATTGTGGATTTGAAGAAATAACTCATCTACCCTACAGCCCTGACCTGGCACCCAGTGATTACTTTTTGTTCCCAAACCTGAACAAAGATCTTCGGAGTAAGCATCTTTCCGACGATGAAGAGTTGAAGGAGGCAATTAATGAACATTTGATAATGAGGGCATCGAAAAGTTATTTACCCGATCAAATAAGTGAATTGAGGCTGTGGGAGACTATATTGGAACAATAAATTTTATTTAAATTTTTTGCTGCCTATTATTTCATACCTATACCGAGAATACATTGAACGTACACAACCTTTTAACTAAGTACATTTAACTTGGAATCAACAATAATTAATGAGGATTTTTCTTTTTTTTTCTTGAATGTCAAATATTATGTATATTACCAGTATTATTTTAGCAATTATTCTTGAATCTTTCTGACATTCGTGTCACGAAAGTCGAAACAAGTCCCAGTAGAGGAGGCGCTAGTAGCCGCATGTGTATGCCATTATTGTATGGAAAATGTATTAGTTCCACTAATAACCGCGGTTTTCTTTCCTGATACGGCCTAATATAGAATTGATAAAAGAAATTTGATGAGTGGCATACTTCCCTCAGAGGCTATATTTTAATTAAAAATTTACTATCAGTTTATAATCAAAACTATTTCTAGGACGGAAAGCGAAAAGGCTAAACAGAAAGAATTCGCCACGTTTAAAGGTAAAATAAATAAAGCGTTAATTTTACGAAGGCTTTACAATTAATTTTATTTTGCGTTTCCTAAATTGTATTTTTTTTCTAGATTTCAAAATCAAATATTGACAAAATACGATCTGACGAAACAAATAGAAATTATTCGAACGCACGGTAGGAACATATCACTAGAGGGAGGCGTATTTTAATCTTTATTACGACAGTGTTTGTGATGTTTCATAATTTTTTGGATCTATTATGGTTTGTCTTTGTTTAGTTTTTATTTATTATTAAAAAAAATTACAGCTTGTGGTTCATTTAATTAATTATAATATACTAGCTGATACCCGCGACTTCGTCCGCGTGGATTGAGGAGTTTTAGTTCCCGCGGGAACTCTTTAATTTTCCGGGATAAAAAGTACCCTATTATTTAATCCGGACTTCTAACTTTACGTCTGCAAAATTTCAAAGCAATCGGTTCAGTATTTACGGCGTGAAAGCGGAACAAACATACAAACAAACTCACTTTCCCATTTATAATATTAGTAAGGATTATTTTATACACGCTCTAAAGCTACGTGTGAATATTCACACTAGTTAAATCTAAGTTACCTACTTTATACTTACCGAGGTACATTTTCCACTGTGTATACCGGCCTTAAACACCTTTGCGCAGGTTGTTTTAATAATACGATTGAAAAATTGCCAAAACAATAATGTACACTTACCTTCTATTTGACTCTATTGAACAATGTTATGATCCCATTTATCTTTAGGAGCGTTATTCTACAACTAAACCAAAAATAAAAATATCTGTAGAACTTATCTTTTACTACCTAGCCTAGTCGTACTCTACTAGTAGTTAGTGTATTTATCATGATCACATCAAGCTTACAATCAAAGTGTTAATTTATTGCGTACCTACCTAAGTATATAGCAAGGTATGACACCCCAAAATGTACCAAGATCACCTTAATAAATTATAATATTATGAGCAAGCGAACAATTAAAAAAAAATCAACACTAGAACCGAATATTAGGGGTTGGTTGGCACATTTCTTTTTCCACTCGCTTTCGCCATCCGTCAACGAATTATCCACCCCGTTTACACGCTCATCCCTTTGCACAATCCATCCATCTTTTCTTTGGTCTTCCTCTCCTCTTTTTAGGGTTCCGTTGTCAACAAGGATCCCTTATAGTAGTATGGCCATGTCCGTCCGTCCGTCGCGTATAAGAAAGCTGTAATTTGGCATGGGTATTAGCAATATTAATCACGCCGACAAAGTGGTAAACGAAAAAAAATATTTAGGGTTATAGCATTAAATCAACATTATTTTCAGCACAATAAAGAAGTAAAATTATTAACTAATCCATATAATAATATTTAAAGTCAATGGTACAAATAAAATAATTATATTATAAGAATAGAATCACCCAGATGTCTGTTCAAACAGAATGCAACCTAAATCTAGTGTTCAAGTTTGGTTGGTGATGCGATGACACGTTTTGCATTTTTTTGGTAAGTAAGTAAGGGTTTATTTAAACGGTTGTTTAAACGGTGTTGAAGAATAATCAGCCGATTACCTAAATATCGTTTAAACAGAAGTCGGCGCACTCCACCCTTAGGGTGGAGTTCACCGACTTTTTCATCGGCTGATTATCAGATAATCGACTGATTAAATCTTTTTTACTGTTCACCACAACCCAACCACTGTTTACAACGCTTGATCGGCTGTTTAACGTAAATGAGCTCGGAGGGATCGAATTTAAACGCCGATTACTACATTTTGACATTTGTCTTAGCTAATATTATACAGAGGAAAGATTTGTTTGTTTGCTTGGTAGTGGACAATATCAACACCTTGACCTACTCAACCGATTTTAAAAATTCTTTATAGAATAGATACTTTATCAGCGAGTAACTTAAGCTATATTTTATTTTCAAAAACGAAAATTGCAATAATGTGAATGAAGTCGGAAAAAATCGTCTCATCTGAGAACTTCCGTGGCGTGCGCTGCGTAAATAGTAAAAGTTACACGAAAACAATGTATGGTGGAGTTCCTCTCAAAAAGTTCTAAAAAAAGTCCGCAATAGCCTATATCTATCTTTTAAGGTTGTCTCATATAATATTAACCATTTTTATGATTTTAAAATTTGTTCTGAAACAAAGCTTTACTTTCCAAGGTGTTTTTACTGACATTGTATTAATCCTTTTTTTTATCCACTACAAGTTAGCCCTTGACTGTGGTCTCACCTGATGGTAAGTGATGATGCAGCTGAAGATGGTAGCGGGCTAACCTGTTAGGGCCATGGCAGTTATATGGCATCGTACCGGAACGCTAAATCGCTTGGCGGCACGTCTTTACCGGTAGGGTGATAACTAGCCACGGCCGGAGCCTCCCACCAGGCCAGACCAGGGAAAATTCAGAAATTATAAATTTCCAAACCCTGCCGGGGATCGAACCAGGGACCTCCGCATTTCCAAACCCTGCCGGGGATCGAACCAGGGACCTCCGCACGTTCAGGCAACAGCGCTCAACACTGCGCCTCGGAGGTCGTCGAATCCTTATCAAAATAAAGTGGTTTCTCATCTCAAGTATTTATTATAGACCGAATTCGCCCTTTACACCATTTAATTCAGATTAATATCTTAGAAGATATCATAGAAATAAAGTAACGCGCAATAGAAATAGGTGCCGCGACATGCATTGGCAGGCGGGGTGATAAGATATCGCAGTGCTAATGTAAAACCTGATTTGCTGCCCAGTACCGACTGGCTATTATTGGGTACCTATGGACTATTATGATGAGTGCTACACGTGTGAATCCGGGGCGAACCCCTAGTATTTAAATAATGAGCTTCTCGTCACTGGTGAAATTGAGAGTGCGCTTCTTTTGGCCTTCCATATTTACAAAATTTTAAAAAAACTGTGCAGAGAACCACAAAAATCACTTGACTGATGCACTCCTAAACCGGCAGCGGTCCCGTCGGCGGGACCGATTTAAAAAACCTACTTTTGCCTAAACAGGCACGGACCCGCCGGCGGGCCCGGCCGGTCCGAGCTGTTTAAAACTGTATTTTCTTATTGATAGAGTTTATATTTGTTTGAACATCTTTGGCTCATAGACAAGTTTATTAAATAATCTATACACTGCAACACTAAAACCGTCAAGTTCGAAAATAAAAAAATACATAAAAAGCTATAGAAAGAAGTCATTTGAATCTGTGCCAAACTTTTGGGTTTTTTTGTCTGAGTTTTGTGTTGTTTATTGTTTGTTATGACAAGTGGTGACAAATATAAATAAAAACTCAATACAATACGTTTATAAATATATTTTAGTGCAGTGTTAGACTGGATTATCACTGAAATGTAATATCTTTATCGGGAAAATATATTTTTGAAAAATCGCGATCGTTATCGCGGTCGTTGGCGCATTCTTTCCGTTTATATGTAATTGTTTGTAAACTTCAGCTTCTATAAATCATACCTTCAAAAAGATATATTATAAATAAAGCCAATGCCGTTTAGAGAACCATGTTAAGTGGTCTGGGTATTTTTTTGTAGGCATTTTTCTAAAACGCGACGCACGCGGGGTGCGCGAGGGGTGCGCGGCGGTTCGCGGGTCGCGAAATTTGACCCGTGCAAAAACTGATAATTAAAATTCTGCCGGTTCAAGGGCTAACTGCGTTTTCAATAATTCAGATTTCTGCAACTCAACACGCCACATCTGGCACAATTCAAAATATCTTGTCAGTTCAAAACAAAAGGGGCCATGACACCGTATTACCTGTCCAAATTCAGAACTACAGCGTAGTTTATCCTCCCCAATGGTGTCGTTATACTTTTCATGTTGATAGCATTTTATTTTATACTACTAAATATAAACGTCACAGTACGTCAGCGTGAACAGTTAAAACAATGAGACTACGCAAATGTGTTGGCTTTTACCATTCGTTCAGTTCATGTCAATTTGCTGTGAATGGTTGTTTATCGCCTGGTTTAATGATCGTCGTTCAAAATAACGTCGTGAACAGTAAATATAATCAAAGTCGGCGCACTCCACCCTTAGAGTTACAGCATATTATACTTCACTAGCTTTTGCCTGCGGTTTCGCTCACGTAAGGTTCGATTTTCATACAAATTTCAAACCCCCTAGGGGTTGCATTTTCAAAAATCCTTTCTTAGACGTCCTACGTCAATCTTTATGCCTTTCAGCCCGATCCGTAGAGTGGTTTGAGCTCTGCGTCAGTGTGACTGTTAGTCAGTCAGATAGTCAGTCAGTCAATTTTTCGTTAATATTATGTTAGTATTTTGATAAAACACTGCTTATGTAAAAATCGTGTCTGTTTTTTTCATATACGACGTGTCCGGTGTCCTACTCTGCGATTGATGTGGGCTTGGCACGTTTAGAACCGTCGTAGATTTAGTTCCAAGTTGTAGCTTGTAATTTGTATTCGCAATTCAGGAGGAAAGTAAAATGCTTCATTTTAGGATGCTTTCTTAACAGTAACTACTGTAACTATAATGGAAAAAAAGGTTTAAGTATAAATAGAAATAAATACCTAAGTTAGAGATGGGAATAACGACTCTGCGTTTTAATTACCAAATATCATCTGCCTACTACTACTACCTACTACTGGCTAAGTACTTAACATGCATTAAAATTATTTATTATCATTTTCCACTCTCACGGTAATTTTATTTCATTTTATTTCACGCTTATAAAAATTTAGTCATCATTTAAAGTGTAAGTTTGATTTATTATTCGTCTATAGAATTAAAACAAATACCTATTGAATTTCAGCCTATTTCTAGCATTGGGTCAAGATGGCGTATTTTCAAAAGGTGCAATTAGAAGTTTTCCAAAGAGTTTCCTTTTTGGAGTCTCTACGGCTGCATACCAAATCGAGGGTGGCAGTTTTGAAGATGGTAAGTTCTATAAACCTACGTTATTGCTACTTATCATGACGCTTTACAAGTGTATTTCCGTGTTATTGAACATCTATTTCCTTCTTCAAATGACATCACATAATTTTGAAAAGAAAATGTAATGCAATACTTAGATTCATGGTCTTCAATTGTGCGGAGGCTTTTTTTATTTTTTTGATTATTTAGATTAATACAAGCAATTTAGAAAATAAGTGGCTTCGCATTAGATTCTAGTCTATTAACTTTATTACCTGAGCACCCACGAAAGTGAAACTTACATAAAAATAAAGAGAATATAATATTATTTAAGGTAAAAACTCAGCAGATTTTTTTTAAGCTATTGCATAGCTTCTATCGCGGGCTTTGAGCGTGGAGACCGAATCCAGAAATTCCGTTACAAAAAAATGTATGTTAGGTAAGTTGATAAAAAATGCTATGCAATAGCTTTACCGCGGCAGTCTCCGAGAGCCACACGTCTTTTTTTTTCATTTTTGGCTATTTTCCACGAAAATGCACATATTTCGGCCAAATAATGCTAGCGGGTGTTGCGCGGGCGACGGGCGGTAGATCAAGATGGCAGACATTGGTGCTGATTCTGTATAACACAATCTCTAAACTAAACTAAAATGGCAGCTTTAAATCTAGTTCTGTCCCTTTCCGTAAGAAGTATTATGAAAGAGTTAGCAATATTTGTAATGCTCTAATTTTAGTTTAGTTTAGAGATTGTGCACTACAGAATCAGCCCCAAATGGCAGACTATGCCTTTCAGACGGGGAGGACGTATCCATTTTTCCCGCCAAAACGCTCGCGTTTATTCACTATTAACAGTGATCGAAATAGTAGTGAATTCTAATAATTACTGAATGAATGATAATGGAAGTTTTTTTCCATATTAGAAGCACTGCTGGACATTATATTAAAAGTTAAATTAAAATATTGGTACATTTATTTTCCTTTTGTATTTTTCGTTTCTTTTTTTTAAATTGTGCTACATCAAACAACGCCATCTATTGTGAGATGGGGAACCATATGTGTTTATTCCTGCAGCAGAACTATTTTTAACAATGCCTGAAATAACCCAATATTAAAAATATGAGTATCGTGTAAGTATCTGATAAGTACCCATAATTTTTTTTACTAGCTATAATTATGAATATACCCAAGTTCAAATTAATACATAATAGGCATGATGACAGTAACCAAGAATCAATGCAATTATGAATTTATCTAATGAAATAGGATTCATGGATTATAAAAAAACGTATTTATTTTTCAATATCGAGTGATATTGCTATTTATTTGATAAAATAGAACTATAAAATACAGCAATCCGCCATATTGCATAAAACACAAAGAAGCGAATGACGTCACAATTGTTTGTTTTCGAGCTTTGAAAATCACACTATTGCTTACTGCACACTGCACAGAGTACATTGGTAAAAACAATAGTGACGTCACAACGACGCCATGACACCGCCGAACGTTTTGGCGTGAATTTTAAAATTTAAATTTCAAATGCTAATTTTATCTACTAAACTTTATTTTTCTGCTGAAATAAGATATTTTTTCGAAATAGTAGATACTTCCGAACATAATCTGACCATTTTTCAAAATCAGTCATCATGCCTATTCTATACACGGGAACACGTAGGCTAAAAGTCTGGCCAGTATTACCTAAATACCTAATGAAAATTACTTCTCCAAAAAAAAGGTAAAAAAGGTAAATAAAAGTAACCAAATCAGTTTTTAAGCCCGACCCAGGAATTGAACCCAGAACTACGCCATCCTCAGTCCAACATGCTAACTACTACACCAACGAAAATCAACCGATCTAGCTCTTTCATTTACGAGCTGATAAATCATCAAGGTAGAAATAGGTATACCTACTTGTAAAAATCTTGTACTGAGTGACTGATCTACTTATCAACGCAAAGCATAAGCAAGGGCTGGGTGGGGTCAGCTACCTATTTCCTATTACCTATATACCATCTACAGTTTCTTAAATTCTAATATGTAAAACAAACTGTAACTTAGATGATAACTTCATCGGTGTGTTCTTAGATTTTAATTCGCATGGGAACTCTTTGATTTTCTGGGATAATATTAATAAGCTCATGCTGGAAGAGCAATATGCACCACCGCCAAAAATATCTGATTCACCAAGTTAAAGCACTTTTCACGCACGTTTCAGGATAGAAGAGATTTTACGAGGATCATTAAATAATGATGCCCCAGTGTATCATTATGTCATTACATAAAAATACAGATTTGTCTGGATTTTGCGAAACCAAATGTTTTTGATGTGTAATAAAACTATTGTTTGTGTAGGTACGTGTAATAAAACTATTGAATTTAAAGTTGTAAACATTTTTCAGGCAAAGGCCTTTCAATATGGGACGTAGTGACTCACACAAAACCGTCACTAGTTGACGATGGGAGTACAGGAGACACGGCGGCCGACTCTTACCATCTCTACAAACGCGATGTGGCTATGATAAAAGACCTTGGCGTAGACTTTTACAGATTCTCCATAGCCTGGACGAGGATTCTGCCAAATGGCTTTTCCAATAACGTGAATCAAGCTGGACTGAATTACTACGACAATCTTATCGATGCATTACTCCAAAATGATATAACTCCTTTTGTTACCATATACCATTGGGATCTTCCCCACGATTTACAAAGATTGGGAGGGTGGATGAATCCGGCTATCGTCGATTGGTTTGTCGATTACGCGAAGGTTTTGTTCGATAATTTTGGTGATCGGGTAAAATTGTGGATTACTATCAACGAGCCGAAGGAAATCTGCCAAGAAGGTTACGGTTCGGATATAAAAGCTCCGTTACTGAATATGACAGGGATTGCTGAATATCTATGTGCGAAGAACGTTCTGCTAGCTCACGCAAAGGTATTTATGTCCCTTAAAGTAGTAGGTATTTGTAGAAGTAATGGACATCTTGGAGATGTCTTTTCAAGAGCTCGCCACCAAACACGGTCCTCCGACTTCCTCATCCGCCCGCCACCTTCTTTAGGTCATCCGTCCAGCGAGCTGTAGGTATGTACCGGTAGGGCGACCTCCAGCTACCGGTAAATGGTTTTTACTCCAGAACACGTCTGCCCCATTGGCCATCAGTTCTGCGACAGATATGACCTGCCTAGAAAACAAAAGTGACTGCTACTTCAACTTGCAAATCCGGCCACTCTTGTTCTTCTACGAATTAGCTCTTCCTCGATTTTATCCCTGAGAGAGATTCCCAACATAGCGAACTATATGTAAAGCGCGCTGAGTAATGAGTAGGTAGGTATGTATCATGTGTGGTACAATTTTCAAACCAACGTTTTTTCTCTCTTCTATCAAAGGCTTACCGTGTGTACGATGAAGAGTACAGGAAGAGCCAAGGTGGTAGTATTGGTATTGCAATCGGTGGGGTATGGTTCGAGCCGGCCTCTGACGTGATCGATGACCATCAAGCGGCGCTGGATGCTAGACAATTCGATGTGAGTTTGTATTCTTATTTCTCGTACCTACCACAATTTTTTTAAATAAGTAGATCAAGGAACATATTTACCTACTACGGGGAGAAGTAGATAGCCTACGTATCTACTTCCTTTTGCACTGGTACCTAGGTCACGAGGTTAAATAAACGCATTGTGGAATATGTCGTTACATGCAACCTATTTCTCTACATTTCGTCAATATATAGGTATACAAACACAGATGGGTGGTGAAAAGCAGGTAGAGTCCCACAAATATAACTGAGCCGGTGACAGGGTTGCTAGTACCTAGATATGAAAAGTAAATTAGGCATAAAAATTAGTTCCAATTTTGGCCACCGAGTCAGATAAGTTTGACGGACTATAAAGCAGACAAAGATATAGATCAAACAGAGAGACATAAAGACAGACTTTCAGAAACACTTTCGCATTTATAATATGAACTAGATTGGATTATTTTTTCAGTGGGGTCTGTATGCTCATCCAATATTCTCAAAAGAAGGCGATTATCCAGCTGAAGTGAAGAACAACGTCAACACCAAGAGCGCTGAACAAGGCTATGCACGATCACGCCTTCCGGTGCTTTCTGCATCAGAAGTGACCCTCATACGAGGATCGTCGGATTTCTTCGGACTTAACTCGTATACAACGAAACTGGCGTATAGAGACGCGTCTTTGGAGGGAATGTTTCCAGTACCTTCGTATAGAGACGATGTAGGGGCGGTACTGGCTGAGGATCATTCGTGGCCTCGAAGCCAGTCATCTTGGTTGCATGTAAGCCCATTTAATAAATTTAACTGCAATTTCTAGATTGGTTCTGTTAGCGTGTTCGGGCCTTCACAAAGAATTGGGTTTTTATGTCAAGAAATGCTCAATACTAGCCCGGAGATAGGATGTTTTAACGCTGTTTCACCCTCGTGCCTCGGAGATAATGTAAAGCCGTCAGTCGGGCCTGATCTCTCTCCGGTTGTATCGGATTTTCCGTTCCATCGAGCTATGAGAGCCAGCCACCAAGCAGCAAACCAAAAGTTTTATGTACCAAAAGATAAAACTGAGTATTTGACTAAAAACTAGTAAAATCAGTAACTTTTTTCAATCGTCCAAACGCGTGCTTACTAAAGGATTTTTTATGAAATACTGAATTGTGACGTCATCAAAGTTCGACGAATTTTCATACTTTAATTGATAGTTTAAAATGGTTATTCAACATTAAAACTAATAGGGGACGTGGATATTTCGACTTTTGAGAGATCCTCTATTTAATAATCACTTAAAAAATAATTTATTCGATTAGTAGTCAAATGCCCAATTGCTTGTAATGATGGAGCGTGAAAGGAAACAGACATGAGACAAATAGAAAGAGTAGAGACACACTTTCATATTGAATATATTAGTATCACACTTTCATATTGGATTTAAAACTGGTTTAATTGCCTCTCCTTATCGCAACTGTTTTCTTCACCAGGAAGTTCCCTGGGGCTTCCACAAGTTGCTCCTCGAAATAAACAAACTCTACGACAACCCACCGGTGTACGTCACCGGAAACGGCTGGTCTTCACCTAGGGGACTGCTGGATGAAGACAGGATACGCTACATGAGGAGCTACCTCATTGCACTGTTAGATGCTGTCAAAGACGGTTGCAATGTCAAATTGTATGCCGTTTGGAGCTTGATGGATAACTTTGAATGGCTACGGGGATATACGTAAGATTTTTTTTTATTATAGAAACAAGACCAATGTAGTATCATAGTAGATAAGGTGAATAAATACTTTCTGCAATACTAATAGCAGTAGTTTCGTCTAAATTATACCAACTAGATGATGCCCGCGACTTCGTCCGCGTGGATTAAGGTTTTGATTCCCGCGGGAACTTCAATTTTCCGAGATAAAAAGAAGCCTTTGCCCTTCCCCGGGATAACACCAATAGCTGTACCTACCTTATACTACCTCTATGGCTGTACCGAATTTCATCAAAATCGCTTGAACACATAAACTTTTTTGTTTCCCGCAGGAACTCTCGAATTTTCCGGGATAAAAAGTAGCCTATGTCACTCGGTCCTATACTGATGCAAAAAATCACGTCGATCAGTTGCTCCGTTGTGGCGTGATTGATGGACAAACCAACACACTTTCGTATTTAGGTATAATATTAGCATGATATTATGATGGGACTATTCAAGGGGTGGATAAACAAAACCCATTAGGCCGGCCATACACGGACAGCTTGAAGCAGTCAGGATGGACTGCTTAGTGAACTACAGTCCTTTACGTACACTCATCATGGAACCGCTCGAGCAGTTGCGACTGCTTCGGGCGGTTGGCAGCAGTAATCAATGATAGTTTCAAGCTGTTGACTATGTCTGCAAGAGCAGTCCGTGTAGGTAATTTGATCACTGGCCAACTGCTCGAGCAGTCCGTGTATGCTCGGCTTTAGCAATTGGGTATTTGACAACTTCAAACCAGGACTCGTCTGCTCGTTTGCTTGCATTCTTTATCTTATATCTTAAATATTACATAAAAATGAATCCCTATTTCCCTTGGCTTGGTTTCAATGGCTGGACCAATTTCGCCAATTCTTTTTTTTGTTGTTATTATTTGGACCCCGGGATGGTTTATACATATACACAATTGGACCCGATAGGGGGCGCTGCAATCGGGTTCGAGGTTCAGGGCAGGACAAAGTCTGCCGGGCCCACTAGTGAACCTACTATAAAACTTATTATATTTAATCCTCACATTAAAATTGTATTTATATGAGGTTTTAAATCTTATATTTTATCTATGTGTACCACTTACCTTATTTTCAGCGAAAAGTTTGGTTTATACCAAGTGGATTTCAGCAGTCCAGATAAGACGACAACGCCGAGGAAATCTGCTTTCATTTACAAAGAAATCGTACGTTCAAGGAAGTTGGATCCGAATTACGAACCAGAGCAGTACTTTGAAGAGAGAGAAGCTTATAGCAAGAACAGTCAAGAGCAAGAAAGAGGGAAAACGGCTGATGCCGATGGCTATTGACTTTTTAGTCAACCCTAATTAATAAAAAATATATAGACAAGATATTTTTTTTAAATTCTTAACTCGCAACTCCCGAGGCTGGCCACCTATTGAACTTTGATAGTACCTACTACAGTCTCATACAAACTTACAGCGTCGCTAGTAGATAAATTTACTAAGATACGTACCTACTCGTACTTATCACGCATAAAAGTTAGTTCCAATTTTTAACCGACTTCCAAAAAAGGAGGAGGTTCTCAATTCGGCGCGTACCTTTTTTTTTTTAATGTATGTCGGTGCATATCTCCGTGGTTTGTTAACCGATTTGAACAAATTTTTTTTCATTGGTTAGAGGAAGCTCACAAGGTGCCATAAAAAAATTCTGACTCCAAATCCTCAATCCTGATGCTGTAGGTGTACCCTACTACATGAAATCATCAAAACTAGTAACAAAATTTTGATGGTGAATTCATAATATAGTAGGTATCAAGTCACGTGTATACGATACAACTCTGAGTCCCAAATCCTCAACCCTGATGCTGCAGGGTACAGAACTCCTTGAAGATAGCGATTTAGGATTTTTTAATGGTGAATTCATATTGTAGGTGTCAAGCAACGACTTTATAAATGAACCCAGGTCCCAACTCCTCAACTCTGATGCTGCAGGGTACTGGATTAAAAATTCTTTTCAAAAAACTGTCTTCCAAAGCCACTGTAAAGTAAAAAATAATTTTGATTTCTACACACTATGTTGAAGTCGGGCGAGTATAACAAAGATAGGCAATGTTGACGCGTCAGGCTCGCCCGACTTCAACATAGTGTGTAGAAATCAAAAATATTTTTTACTTTACAGTGGCTTTGGAAGTCGGTTTTTTTAAAAGAATTTTTATGGTCAGTTCAGTTAGGGTTTGACCACAGAGTAGTAAATGGTCTGTGGGTTTGACGGACTGTAACTACTAGATTAGATATAAAAATAGTTACTTATGCCCGTTTTCACAGCCAATGCCTTAATTTAAGGAAACATTGGGCGAGTTATTTTACGTGAAAACTGAGTGTTCCCTAAAATTAAGGCATTGTTGTGAAATGGGGCATAAGTTTCGAAGTACCTACGACGATCTCAAGCTCGCTATTAGTACACGCTTCACTTTCATACAAAAATGTTCCTAACTGTGGCCTGATTGATTAAAGCCCTACAGAACTATTATAGGGGATAAGGTATAATTAAACTACGGAATAAATGATAACGTAATGGTCCCATTTATTTGTTATAAAATATGATTGATAAATGCTTAAAAGTCACAAAAATAAAAAAGGGTGATGTCAATATCGTAGTGATCAAGAATCAGTGACTTGTTCGTTGGTCAATATTAAATCTGTCACAGCTTAAAACTTAGAACTTAAAGCTTAATATTTAGAACTCAAACACATAAACTTAACTAAGAGGTCCAAGACCTAAAAAAGCTTTTAAAGCTTAAAAATAATATGTTCTTATCAATGATTGATAAATATTGAAAAACTTGTAAAATATTAAAAATGGCTTAGTTACACGCATCTTCTGAATATTGGTCAATATTAGATTTGTCACACAAAGCTTAAAACTTAGAACTTAAAGCTTAAAATTTGGAACTCGAACACATAAACTCAACTAATATCAATGATTGATAAATCTTGAAAAACTTGTAAAATGTTAAAAATGACTTAGTTATGCCTGTTCTTGAGTCGTTAAATTAAATTTTAGAAGGGAGATATTTCTGTTCGCCAATCTGGTCTATGCATTCCACACACCTAGAATCTAGTTACTCTATGCTGAAAACATTTCCATTAGGACATTTGAACCACTGTCGCTTTGTCTGGCTACATCTGTCAATTTTAATAAGCTTAAAAAACTTACAACTAATATCTTATCAACGATCGATAAATCTTAAAAATTTACACATTTATTGGATTTATTGGACCGTTCTGAAAAGGCAGGCAATCTTGAGTTATCAAATTCTCTAGCATGCCTACTTACATTTACGAAGGGAGATGATTCCCTCCGCAAATATCGGCTATGCATTTCACGCACCTAGAATCTAGTTCATGTCACTTTTAAAAAGCTTCAAACTTATAACTAAAATCTAATCAACGATCGATAAATCTTAAACTTAAGAAATAAATGGCACTGAATAGGCAGGCAGTCTTGAGTTGTCAAATACTCTGGCATGTCTATTTAAATTTAAGAAGGGAGATCTTTCCCTTCGCCAGTCTCAAAGCCAGTCTCTGCTATGCATTCCACACATCTAGATACTCCTATAGCTCCACCGCATCCCTCTACTATGTAGAAATGCCCTTTGGGACATTTAAACCACTGCCCGGCTTTGACTCCCGTGGCTTCGACGTTTAGTTTTGCCATTTTTGTGACGATGCCGCTTACATTAAATGCATTTTGAATTGCATTTAGAGCTTCTGTAGCTTTGTCATGGTCATATAGCCCTGATTTAAAAATAACTGTTTTAGCAGCGTCCACAGTCTCTTTTACTTCAGGGACACTTTTCTTTTCGACGTAAGACGGGTGGCTTATTTTCCTAGCTAAGTGGACAATAGCATCCATGCGCTTTATTTCGTTGCCTATGTCAGACTGTTGTTGCTGGCTTATATTGTGAACATTCTTCACGAGTTCTTCGCATATCATTTTGTTCTGATCAATCAGACTATCTTGCAACTCTGTCAAATTTTCTACGGTATATTTCTTGTACACATCCGAAAGCAATTCTAGAATTTTCAAATAAGTAAAGTACATCTCCAGCTCTAGCAAAGAGTATTTTTTCTCTGACTTCACCACTGGGATGATTTGGTCAAACGCCTCTTTCCAGTGTGGGTATAATTCATCTGCAATAAATAAAAACTGGTGATGCGGGTTAGAAGTCAAGACACGCCTTGGACATGTTAGTTGCAAAATTTTGACGGTCGTTATTTCCTAAACAATAGTTTTTCTTCCATAAATGATCTAAGAAAGCCCTTAATGATTTTAATATACCTATTCAACGAGGTATTACTCGCCAGGGTACCTAATACAGACAAAAAATTACCTATGTTACTACCGTAAGACTAGTAACGAATGAAACCGGCCACCGGGCCAGATCAGTTGGTGGGACAAGAGTTGATTATAAAATGCCTGTGACACACAGACAGACGGACTAGACAAATCATTATAAGACAAAACAATTGCGGCAAAATACTACGTGCAATTTACTTCGATACATTACAAAATGAGAAAAATAATCCTAACTTACCTGCATAAATACTGTGGAGATCGTTAAAGTTTTCTACATATTCCTGCAGTTTCCTTCTTCTAGCAATAATACTTTCTTCATTGGTATTGATCTCCTTTGCCAACACTGTAAACAATTTACTTTTAAACGGAAAGAAAACCAAGTGCATTGAATTCGCATTGCCGAATACCAAGTCCACAGGAAACATAAATTTAACCGTAAATAATGATATTTTAAAAATAGAAGAGACCACTGTGTTCCTGGGAGTGACCTTAGATTCAAAGCTTCGGTGGGGCACTCATATATCAACTCTGGCTGGCAAATTCAGCTCTGCAGTCTGCCGCTTACGCTGTCAGAAAGATACGACAGTTTACTGACGTTAAAACTGCAAAAAATTATATTTTGCTTACTTTCATAGTAGGTATTATGTCTTACGGAATCTTACTACGGGGTAAAGCGGCAGATATTCAAAAAAATATATATTACACAAAAAGGGCAATACGTGCAATTTATAATCTAAGACCTAGCGAATCCCTTAGAGAGAATTTAAGGAAATAGAATTTAAGGAATAGAATATTTGCAAATCCGGCCACTCTTGTTCTTCTACGAATTAGCTCTTCCTCGATTTTATCCCTGAGAGAGATTCCCAACATAGCGAACTATATGTAAAGCGCGCTGAGTAATGAGTAGGTAGGTATGTATTATGTGTGGTACAATTTTCAAACCAACGTTTTTTCTCTCTTCTATCAAAGGCTTACCGTGTGTACGATGAAGAGTACAGGAAGAGCCAAGGTGGTAGTATTGGTATTGCAATCGGTGGGGTATGGTTCGAGCCGGCCTCTGACGTGATCGATGACCATCAAGCGGCGCTGGATGCTAGACAATTCGATGTGAGTTTGTATTCTTATTTCTCGTACCTACCACAATTTTTTTAAATAAGTAGATCAAGGAACATATTTACCTACTACGGGGAGAAGTAGATAGCCTACGTATCTACTTCCTTTTGCACTGGTACCTAGGTCACGAGGTTAAATAAACGCATTGTGGAATATGTCGTTACATGCAACCTATTTCTCTACATTTCGTCAATATATAGGTATACAAACACAGATGGGTGGTGAAAAGCAGGTAGAGTCCCACAAATATAACTGAGCCGGTGACAGGGTTGCTAGTACCTAGATATGAAAAGTAAATTAGGCATAAAAATTAGTTCCAATTTTGGCCACCGAGTCAGATAAGTTTGACGGACTATAAAGCAGACAAAGATATAGATCAAACAGAGAGACATAAAGACAGACTTTCAGAAACACTTTCGCATTTATAATATGAACTAGATTGGATTATTTTTTCAGTGGGGTCTGTATGCTCATCCAATATTCTCAAAAGAAGGCGATTATCCAGCTGAAGTGAAGAACAACGTCAACACCAAGAGCGCTGAACAAGGCTATGCACGATCACGCCTTCCGGTGCTTTCTGCATCAGAAGTGACCCTCATACGAGGATCGTCGGATTTCTTCGGACTTAACTCGTATACAACGAAACTGGCGTATAGAGACGCGTCTTTGGAGGGAATGTTTCCAGTACCTTCGTATAGAGACGATGTAGGGGCGGTACTGGCTGAGGATCATTCGTGGCCTCGAAGCCAGTCATCTTGGTTGCATGTAAGCCCATTTAATAAATTTAACTGCAATTTCTAGATTGGTTCTGTTAGCGTGTTCGGGCCTTCACAAAGAATTGGGTTTTTATGTCAAGAAATGCTCAATACTAGCCCGGAGATAGGATGTTTTAACGCTGTTTCACCCTCGTGCCTCGGAGATAATGTAAAGCCGTCAGTCGGGCCTGATCTCTCTCCGGTTGTATCGGATTTTCCGTTCCATCGAGCTATGAGAGCCAGCCACCAAGCAGCAAACCAAAAGTTTTATGTACCAAAAGATAAAACTGAGTATTTGACTAAAAACTAGTAAAATCAGTAACTTTTTTCAATCGTCCAAACGCGTGCTTACTAAAGGATTTTTTATGAAATACTGAATTGTGACGTCATCAAAGTTCGACGAATTTTCATACTTTAATTGATAGTTTAAAATGGTTATTCAACATTAAAACTAATAGGGGACGTGGATATTTCGACTTTTGAGAGATCCTCTATTTAATAATCACTTAAAAAATAATTTATTCGATTAGTAGTCAAATGCCCAATTGCTTGTAATGATGGAGCGTGAAAGGAAACAGACATGAGACAAATAGAAAGAGTAGAGACACACTTTCATATTGAATATATTAGTATCACACTTTCATATTGGATTTAAAACTGGTTTAATTGCCTCTCCTTATCGCAACTGTTTTCTTCACCAGGAAGTTCCCTGGGGCTTCCACAAGTTGCTCCTCGAAATAAACAAACTCTACGACAACCCACCGGTGTACGTCACCGGAAACGGCTGGTCTTCACCTAGGGGACTGCTGGATGAAGACAGGATACGCTACATGAGGAGCTACCTCATTGCACTGTTAGATGCTGTCAAAGACGGTTGCAATGTCAAATTGTATGCCGTTTGGAGCTTGATGGATAACTTTGAATGGCTACGGGGATATACGTAAGATTTTTTTTTATTATAGAAACAAGACCAATGTAGTATCATAGTAGATAAGGTGAATAAATACTTTCTGCAATACTAATAGCAGTAGTTTCGTCTAAATTATACCAACTAGATGATGCCCGCGACTTCGTCCGCGTGGATTAAGGTTTTGATTCCCGCGGGAACTTCAATTTTCCGAGATAAAAAGAAGCCTTTGCCCTTCCCCGGGATAACACCAATAGCTGTACCTACCTTATACTACCTCTATGGCTGTACCGAATTTCATCAAAATCGCTTGAACACATAAACTTTTTTGTTTCCCGCAGGAACTCTCGAATTTTCCGGGATAAAAAGTAGCCTATGTCACTCGGTCCTATACTGATGCAAAAAATCACGTCGATCAGTTGCTCCGTTGTGGCGTGATTGATGGACAAACCAACACACTTTCGTATTTAGGTATAATATTAGCATGATATTATGATGGGACTATTCAAGGGGTGGATAAACAAAACCCATTAGGCCGGCCATACACGGACAGCTTGAAGCAGTCAGGATGGACTGCTTAGTGAACTACAGTCCTTTACGTACACTCATCATGGAACCGCTCGAGCAGTTGCGACTGCTTCGGGCGGTTGGCAGCAGTAATCAATGATAGTTTCAAGCTGTTGACTATGTCTGCAAGAGCAGTCCGTGTAGGTAATTTGATCACTGGCCAACTGCTCGAGCAGTCCGTGTATGCTCGGCTTTAGCAATTGGGTATTTGACAACTTCAAACCAGGACTCGTCTGCTCGTTTGCTTGCATTCTTTATCTTATATCTTAAATATTACATAAAAATGAATCCCTATTTCCCTTGGCTTGGTTTCAATGGCTGGACCAATTTCGCCAATTCTTTTTTTTGTTGTTATTATTTGGACCCCGGGATGGTTTATACATATACACAATTGGACCCGATAGGGGGCGCTGCAATCGGGTTCGAGGTTCAGGGCAGGACAAAGTCTGCCGGGCCCACTAGTGAACCTACTATAAAACTTATTATATTTAATCCTCACATTAAAATTGTATTTATATGAGGTTTTAAATCTTATATTTTATCTATGTGTACCACTTACCTTATTTTCAGCGAAAAGTTTGGTTTATACCAAGTGGATTTCAGCAGTCCAGATAAGACGACAACGCCGAGGAAATCTGCTTTCATTTACAAAGAAATCGTACGTTCAAGGAAGTTGGATCCGAATTACGAACCAGAGCAGTACTTTGAAGAGAGAGAAGCTTATAGCAAGAACAGTCAAGAGCAAGAAAGAGGGAAAACGGCTGATGCCGATGGCTATTGACTTTTTAGTCAACCCTAATTAATAAAAAATATATAGACAAGATATTTTTTTTAAATTCTTAACTCGCAACTCCCGAGGCTGGCCACCTATTGAACTTTGATAGTACCTACTACAGTCTCATACAAACTTACAGCGTCGCTAGTAGATAAATTTACTAAGATACGTACCTACTCGTACTTATCACGCATAAAAGTTAGTTCCAATTTTTAACCGACTTCCAAAAAAGGAGGAGGTTCTCAATTCGGCGCGTACCTTTTTTTTTTTAATGTATGTCGGTGCATATCTCCGTGGTTTGTTAACCGATTTGAACAAATTTTTTTTCATTGGTTAGAGGAAGCTCACAAGGTGGTCCCATAAAAAAATTCTGACTCCAAATCCTCAATCCTGATGCTGTAGGTGTACCCTACTACATGAAATCATCAAAACTAGTAACAAAATTTTGATGGTGAATTCATAATATAGTAGGTATCAAGTCACGTGTATACGATACAACTCTGAGTCCCAAATCCTCAACCCTGATGCTGCAGGGTACAGAACTCCTTGAAGATAGCGATTTAGGATTTTTTAATGGTGAATTCATATTGTAGGTGTCAAGCAACGACTTTATAATTGAACCCAGGTCCCAACTCCTCAACTCTGATGCTGCAGGGTACTGGATTAAAAATTCTTTTCAAAAAACTGTCTTCCAAAGCCACTGTAAAGTAAAAAATAATTTTGATTTCTACACACTATGTTGAAGTCGGGCGAGTATAACAAAGATAGGCAATGTTGACGCGTCAGGCTCGCCCGACTTCAACATAGTGTGTAGAAATCAAAAATATTTTTTACTTTACAGTGGCTTTGGAAGTCGGTTTTTTTAAAAGAATTTTTATGGTCAGTTCAGTTAGGGTTTGACCACAGAGTAGTAAATGGTCTGTGGGTTTGACGGACTGTAACTACTAGATTAGATATAAAAATAGTTACTTATGCCCGTTTTCACAGCCAATGCCTTAATTTAAGGAAACATTAGGCGAGTTATTTTACGTGAAAACTGAGTGTTCCCTAAAATTAAGGCATTGTTGTGAAATGGGGCATAAGTTTCGAAGTACCTACGACGATCTCAAGCTCGCTATTAGTACACGCTTCACTTTCATACAAAAATGTTCCTAACTGTGGCCTGATTGATTAAAGCCCTACAGAACTATTATAGGGGATAAGGTATAATTAAACTACGGAATAAATGATAACGTAATGGTCCCATTTATTTGTTATAAAATATGATTGATAAATGCTTAAAAGTCACAAAAATAAAAAAGGGTGATGTCAATATCGTAGTGATCAAGAATCAGTGACTTGTTCGTTGGTCAATATTAAATCTGTCACAGCTTAAAACTTAGAACTTAAAGCTTAATATTTAGAACTCAAACACATAAACTTAACTAAGAGGTCCAAGACCTAAAAAAGCTTTTAAAGCTTAAAAATAATATGTTCTTATCAATGATTGATAAATATTGAAAAACTTGTAAAATATTAAAAATGGCTTAGTTACACGCATCTTCTGAATATTGGTCAATATTAGATTTGTCACACAAAGCTTAAAACTTAGAACTTAAAGCTTAAAATTTGGAACTCGAACACATAAACTCAACTAATATCAATGATTGATAAATCTTGAAAAACTTGTAAAATGTTAAAAATGACTTAGTTATGCCTGTTCTTGAGTCGTTAAATTAAATTTTAGAAGGGAGATATTTCTGTTCGCCAATCTGGTCTATGCATTCCACACACCTAGAATCTAGTTACTCTATGCTGAAAACATTTCCATTAGGACATTTGAACCACTGTCGCTTTGTCTGGCTACATCTGTCAATTTTAATAAGCTTAAAAAACTTACAACTAATATCTTATCAACGATCGATAAATCTTAAAAATTTACACATTTATTGGATTTATTGGACCGTTCTGAAAAGGCAGGCAATCTTGAGTTATCAAATTCTCTAGCATGCCTACTTACATTTACGAAGGGAGATGATTCCCTCCGCAAATATCGGCTATGCATTTCACGCACCTAGAATCTAGTTCATGTCACTTTTAAAAAGCTTCAAACTTATAACTAAAATCTAATCAACGATCGATAAATCTTAAACTTAAGAAATAAATGGCACTGAATAGGCAGGCAGTCTTGAGTTGTCAAATACTCTGGCATGTCTATTTAAATTTAAGAAGGGAGATCTTTCCCTTCGCCAGTCTCTGCTATGCATTCCACACATCTAGATACTCCTATAGCTCCACCGCATCCCTCTACTATGTAGAAATGCCCTTTGGGACATTTAAACCACTGCCCGGCTTTGACTCCCGTGGCTTCGACGTTTAGATTTGCCATTTTTGTGACGATGCCGCTTACATTAAATGCATTTTGAATTGCATTTAGAGCTTCTGTAGCTTTGTCATGGTCATATAGCCCTGATTTAAAAATAACTGTTTTAGCAGCGTCCACAGTCTCTTTTACTTCAGGGACACTTTTCTTTTCGACGTAAGACGGGTGGCTTATTTTCCTAGCTAAGTGGACAATAGCATCCATGCGCTTTATTTCGTTGCCTATGTCAGACTGTTGTTGCTGGCTTATATTGTGAACATTCTTCACGAGTTCTTCGCATATCATTTTGTTCTGATCAATCAGACTATCTTGCAACTCTGTCAAATTTTCTACGGTATATTTCTTGTACACATCCGAAAGCAATTCTAGAATTTTCAAATAAGTAAAGTACATCTCCAGCTCTAGCAAAGAGTATTTTTTCTCTGACTTCACCACTGGGATGATTTGGTCAAACGCCTCTTTCCAGTGTGGGTATAATTCATCTGCAATAAATAAAAACTGGTGATGCGGGTTAGAAGTCAAGACACGCCTTGGACATGTTAGTTGCAAAATTTTGACGGTCGTTATTTCCTAAACAATAGTTTTTCTTCCATAAATGATCTAAGAAAGCCCTTAATGATTTTAATATACCTATTCAACGAGGTATTACTCGCCAGGGTACCTAATACAGACAAAAAATTACCTATGTTACTACCGTAAGACTAGTAACGAATGAAACCGGCCACCGGGCCAGATCAGTTGGTGGGACAAGAGTTGATTATAAAATGCCTGTGACACACAGACAGACGGACTAGACAAATCATTATAAGACAAAACAATTGCGGCAAAATACTACGTGCAATTTACTTCGATACATTACAAAATGAGAAAAATAATCCTAACTTACCTGCATAAATACTGTGGAGATCGTTAAAGTTTTCTACATATTCCTGCAGTTTCCTTCTTCTAGCAATAATACTTTCTTCATTGGTATTGATCTCCTTTGCCAACACTGTAAACAATTTACTTTTAAACGGAAAGAAAACCAAGTGCATTGAATTCGCATTGCCGAATACCAAGTCCACAGGAAACATAAATTTAACCGTAAATAATGATATTTTAAAAATAGAAGAGACCACTGTGTTCCTGGGAGTGACCTTAGATTCAAAGCTTCGGTGGGGCACTCATATATCAACTCTGGCTGGCAAATTCAGCTCTGCAGTCTGCCGCTTACGCTGTCAGAAAGATACGACAGTTTACTGACGTTAAAACTGCAAAAAATTATATTTTGCTTACTTTCATAGTAGGTATTATGTCTTACGGAATCTTACTACGGGGTAAAGCGGCAGATATTCAAAAAAATATATATTACACAAAAAGGGCAATACGTGCAATTTATAATCTAAGACCTAGCGAATCCCTTAGAGAGAATTTAAGGAAATAGGTATTCTTACAGTAGCCTCGAAATATATTTATACTTAGTAATTATATATAATCTTCGTAAAACAGCACATTCACATTACAAAAAAAATATGCGATGATAGGCAAACTAGAGGCCGCCATAAGCTCATGACTCCATCGTTCCGCCTCAAGAAGGTCCGAAGGTCGTTCGTGGGAATGAGAATCGAATTAGGTATATTTTATAACAAAAGTCCACGATCTATCTTAAACTTGCCTTTACACAAGTTTAAAGTTCCAAAAAAAGCTTATGATACTGTTGAAAGATTACGTAAATGACAAAGGAGCATGGATTTGACTCGCTCCTGCAATGCTAAGGACAGCTGTTACTTATGTACTTCTACAAACTATTGAAATTGTAAATTGTTTTTTCAAAAGAGCAACCGCCGAGTTTCTTGCTAGTTCTTCTCGGTAGGAATGTCATTCCGAACCAGTGGTAGATTCACATCGACGATTCAATAGTACTTGTAAAAGTTTATTTGAATAAAAATTATTTGAATTTTGAATTTTTGAATTTTGAACATACTGTTAATGAGGTCTTTGTATCGAGGAGTGTTGATGATACGTGTGCGACAGTATGGGCAAAGGCGCATTGCGACAAGACTGGTTTCCTCTTTCATTAGCTTCTCCATGATTTCAAATTCCATTATGTGACCGCAGTCTTCTAGTACGATGAATCTGAAATGTTCAAGGGAAAGTTGACGAAGATTTCTGTGTAACTGAGAAAGATTTGTGCCTTACCCCAAAAAGTAGAAATGAGATGGAGTCCCTTACTAAGTATAATTTAATACATATCTCATATAATTTCTCTTAAATATATTAGTTTATTTGACTCAAATAAAGTTCTCCAAAAACACTTTCTTCTCGAGGCGTAAGAACTTGTGAGTTACTCAGATCTTTGTCGAAATGGTAGCAACCCCGTCAAACAGAATAGCTGTTTTTGGACGCCACCTTTCATAGAAATATTTGAAAATGTCAAGTGTAGCTGGTAGTTTTTTTACTTGCTAAAATCCCGGCTGAGTTTGTTGTGGGCTCTTCTCAGACGGCGCGTTTGGAACCCTCGTAGCTTTAGTTTTAAGATACCGTAGTTAATTATCACCATCAAGTCTTATTCCTTGTAAACATGACATTCAGAAGGTGTACTTTGTAGAGTACCTATTTTGAATAAAGATGTTTTGAGATTGACTTTGTTGATTTTTCGTGATTTCTTGATGATATGAGAAAAACCTTCAGTTGCCCCTCATTTTCAAAAATAGGGTCCTGCAAGCGTTCTCAATATTACGAATTCTAATGTTTAAGCGCGCATTTGGTTTTACCACAAAATACCTTTCAGGTACTAAAGGCATAAAGGCTATGACTACTTATTTAAATACATGAAATATAAAATGAAAAGGTGACCGATCTATCAACGCACAGCTCAAACCATGGACGAATCGGGCTGAAATTTGGCATAGCTTCAGATACTTGTTCCGACGTAGACATCCGCTGAGAAAGGATTTTTGAAATTTTTTAAGGTTTGTGTGTAGTCGCGCCGCAGACGAAGTCGCGGGGAAAAGCTTGTTTTATAAATAAGCGGGTAGTTACAGTTAGCGATATATTGGGTAGGTTAAGGGCAAAATACGCAGGGAGCGGGCGCGGGTCGGGTCGGATGCGCGGCGGGTTGTATGGTTGTATTCCTTGTATTTATTTGGACGACGTCACACTGCGTCACCCGTCACGCGCCTAACGCGCGTTCTGTGTGATGTCGTCCATGTAAATATGTACAAGGAATTCAACCCGCCGCACACCCGACACGCCCCGCGCCCGCTCCCTGTGTGTTTTGCGCTTTAGACATACAGGGCGTCGTCGGGGTATTGCTCGCCCAACCAGTCGGTGGGGAACTGTTCGGGGCGGCACAGCTTGCACACGTCCGGGCACCGCTCGCCGCACAGTCCGCGGCACGGGTGTCCGCAACCCAGCGTGAGCGGACACGGCTGTGCGCACGCCTGGCGGGAGCACTCCTCGCCGCAGCGGCGGGCGCACGCTCCGTGCGGACACGCGCGGCTGCACGCCTCCTGTAATCACCGCACACTGTCAGTCAGACAGGCACAGGCAGTCAGGCCCGATCCGGGACGTCGGAAACTTTTAGGAGTCGCCGGAAGAACAGCGCTGGAGTGGTGCTTAATTACCGCTTCAGCATTACGCTGAGGCGATGCTCTTTTTAGGGTTCCGTAGCCAAATTTGGCAAAAACGGAACCCTTATAGATTCGTCATGTCTGTCTGTCTGTCCGTCCGTATGTCACGGCCACTTTTTTCCGAAACTATAAGAACTATACTGTTGAAGTAGATGTATTCTGTGAACCGCATTAAGATTTTCTTACAAAAATAGAAAAAAAAACAATAAATTTCGGGGGTTCCCCAACTGAAACGCAAAAAAAAAAATTCCATCTAACCCATACTATCTATGGATAGGTCTTCAAAAATGATATTGAGGTTTGTATTATCATTTTTTTCTAAACTGAATAGTTTGCGCGAGAGACACTTCCAAAGTGGTAAAATGTGTGTCACCCCCCCTGTAACTTCTAAAATAAGAGCCTAAGATAACACTAAAAAAAATATATGATGTACATTACCATGCAAACTTCCACCGACAATTGGCTTAACGAGATCTAGTAAGTAGTTTTTTTTAATACGTCATAAATCGTAAACCGCAATTTACCTTTCATTCAATCAACTCAAATATTTAAAATAAAAATATTTTTAATAATTTAAAACTTACTACAGGTTTGTGCGGAACCCTCGGTGCGCGAGTCCGACTCGCACTTGGCCGGTTTTATTTTTAATTGGGATTATAATAATAATAATAATCATTTATTTCGACCATAAAGATCATAAATTTTGTTAGTAAGATAAGAACACACACACAATAACCTAATGTTAGTAAACCTAAAACTACCTAATCCTAAAACCTTATCTAAGACAGCCTTGATTTGTCAACACGTGCACCATATGACAATGGTTCAGGTACTGACAATCAAACCTGTCAGAAAATGCTCTCAGGATGCCATTGGAGCTAGCCCGAACCCTGCGCACCAGGGATGTGTACCGTTTGCGCATAGTAGTGTAGAAGCAATCCACACGCGCATCGGCAACATCCCCGACGCACTACAGTATCTAGGCAGACCCATTAGCATCCTGAATGCATTATTATACTGTACACGCAGGGCGTTGTACTGTTTCTGCGTGTAGTCGATCCACAGGCTGCTCGTGTAGAATGAAGTCATGTTTATGTTTGGCACAGATTAAAAAGTTAAGTTAGTTTAGTTGGTTCTAGTTTTAATTTTATGTTTTTATTGTTTGTTCTTTGTTTTTGTGTTTAAATCCATACTAATATTATAAATGCGAAAGTGTGTCTGTCTGTCTGTCTGTCTGTCTGTCTGCTACGCTTTCACGGCCCATCTATTCAACCGATTTTGATGAAATTTGGTACAGGGATAGGTTGTATCCCGGGGAAGGACATAGGCTACTTTTTATCCCGGAAAATTCAAAGGTTCCCGCGGGAATCAAAAAATGTATCTGTTCAATCGATTTTGATGAAATTTGGTACAGGGATAGGTTGTATCCCGGGGAAGGAAATAGGCTACTTTTTACCCCGGAATATTCAAGAGTTCCGGCGGGAATCGAAAAACCTTGGTCCACGCGGACGAAGTCGCGGGAATCATCTAGTCCCAAATAAAGATTTTATTTATTTATGATCTAGGGAATCCAATCCGGGACATCTCATTATGACACCACGGCGCTCATCACTGCGCCAGGGAGGTCATTAAAAATATTCACGATCAAATTTTGGCTAACCGTAAATAGCGAGCTATAGTACCTACTTAGATAATATTTAAAAAAAACCGGCCAAGTGCGAGTCGGACTCGCGCACCGAGGGTTCCGTACAAACCTGTAGGTATATAACTAAAAGTTACGATATTTTTATTCCACTTATTTATTTTAATTTCAATTTAATACCTCTACGCGTGCAGTCGAAAAGGGGTAGTAAGTTTAAAATTATTTTTATTATATGATGTAACTAAAATTTTATGCTTTTCGCAATTTTTCCTTTATCTGTGCTATAAGACGTTGCTTCGTACCAAATTTCAAGATACTGAGTTCTCGGGAAGTACCCTGTAGGTTTTGATTCCCTTGCGAGTGTCGAAAATTTGCAAAAAAATATTTATATTATATGATGTAACTAAAATTTTATGCTTTTCGCAATTTTTCCTTTATCTGTGCTATAAGACGTTGCTTCTTACTAAATTTCAAGATTCTGAGTTCTCGGGAAGTACCCTGTAGGTTTTGTTTCCCTTGCGAGTGTCGAAAATTTGACATAAACGGCTGTATCTTTTGATTGCGTTGGCTTAGAAGATTTTTCACAGCTGCAAGGGGCAGTAGACCTGAGTATTTGATATGAATTTCAGCTTGATACCTCCATCCTGAGAAAAAGGGTCTTGACACACAGACGAACGGACAACAAAGTGATCCTATAAGGGTTCCGTTTTTTCCTTTTGAGGTACGGAACCCTAAAAACAAGGAGAGTAGGTCGATCCGGAAGGTCGAAGAAATAAAGGTCCCCACTATCGGATGAAACAAATCCAAAACTTGCTTTGTTGAGACTGACGTTCACGTAGCAGGATACTAGGTAAAATCATGTAAACAAAACAGATTACGAACTATTAATAATTAATTATCCCACACAACCCGTTCTCCCCCAGGAGATCAGGTATCTCAAGAAGATTTTCCAAATAAAAACAAAAAAAAAGTTTGTGTGGACTTATGCACGCACGCAAGAAGTTATACTTTTTGATAGCAAATAATAAATATCTTGTTTAAAGTTATCACTTCTTACCCAGCATAAAGTAAATGTATTTATTTTTATTTTGTTGGTAGGCCTTTTTCTGCAAGACTTTTAAGTTGACCAACTAACGTCAGGGTGTCGAACATAGAGTAAAGTAATATAACCGGAAAGTGTCGAATGTGGGTTTCGGTGTGCGCGCTAGAGATGAGGCGTATATACTAGAACAGGTACAAAAATACCAAAAAAAAAACCGGCCAAGTGCGAGTCGGACTCGCGCACCGAAGGTTCCGTACAAACCTGTAGTAAGTTTTAAATTAAATGTTTTTTTTAAATATTTGAGTTGATTGAATGAAAGGTAAATTGCGATTTACGATTAATGGCGTATTAAAAAAAACTACTTACTTGATCTCGTTCAAACCAATTTTCGGTGGTAGTTTGCATGGTAATGTACAAACATATATTTTTTTTAGTTTTATCATTCTCTTATTTTAGAAGTTACGGGGGGGGGGGACACACATTTTACCACTTTGGAAGTGTCTCTCGCGCAAACTATTCAGTTTAGAAAAAAATGATATTACAAACCTCAATATCATTTTTGAAGACCTATCCATAGATACCCCACACCTATGGGTTAGATGAAAAAAAAATTTTTGAGTTTCAGTTCTAAGTATGGGGAACCCCAAAATTTATTGTTTTTTTTCTATTTTTGTAAGAAAATCTTAATGCGGTTTACAGAATACATCTACTTACCAAGTTTCAACAGTATAGCTCTTATAGTTTCGGAAAAAAGTGGCTGTGACATACGGACGGACAGACAGACACAGACAGACAGACAGACAGACAGACAGACAGACAGACATGACGAATTTATAAGGGTTCCGTTTTTGCCAAATTTGGCTACGGAACCCTAAAAATACGAAAAAAATCTGATTACTTCGAAAAATGAATTGTAATCTTATAAATACGCCAACAATGTCGATAAATCTTCACGTTGACAGTCCTAAGCCTGTGTAAAGTATAAAGGGAAGATTCCAAGATTCCAATTCATTACTAGTGCGTACGTACGTATCTACACGTACTATGTACTTTAAATACACGTACTTTATGGACTAGGTGGAACAGGTATTTGGATCGAGTATTTCTACAGAAATGGCTACTTGACAGCTGTAACTATAAAATATGAAATATGTTAGATTTGGTAGCTTGTAGGTTAACAATAATTATACAATATGTGTTTTGCATTAAAATAAATTGTAAATATTTCATTTTTGCAAAACAAATTTGTGATTTTTTATCTGTGGATTACAAGAAGCGAAACGCGGGCCGTCATGATAGAGCGCCGTGTGACGTCACATTTCAAAAAAACAAACGGCGTGTGTTGCGTCTGCGTATTGTTGAGAATATTAACACTAATAAATTTCGATTTGTGATTGTGAGAGGAATGGAATGCTATACAGCTGATAGTGCAAATCTGCCTAAAGTCGATTCATTTGTGGTTGCAAATTTATTTGCGTGTAAACTTTTGCGCTGCCGAGTTTCCTAATGTAAAATCTTACATGTAATTGCCGAAATACACAAAGTAATTGGTTAAAAGGTCTCGCGTTTAAGACCTAAGAAAGTGCTGCTGTAAAGTGACAGAAATATAATTTATGTTAATTTTATGTCATGTTGAAGAAAATGTTAGGTTAGGTTTAATTCATTTTTACTATCAGAGTTTTTAGTTGATTTCTTTATAACACTAACATCAAAGTGGTCTTCACAAAGTAATATTATCGAAGATTTATCCGATTCAAATTCCAGGTCTCGGCAGATTAACTGTAACCACTGCTTTCGACGTTTATGAGGTAGATAATATTGTATAAAGGAATGTGTTTATACAATTTGACAGGATACGAATTAATTATTATTTATAGTATTTCTACACACGTCTTGTAGCTTGTAATTTTCACAATTGCATCAAAAAAGTTGTAAACTTTCCACTCAAAATCACATAAAACTCGGTGCGTCGTAGTTAGCTTTATTTTATTTTGAGCTATGACGTCACAGCTAGCAAATGTCACGTGACCGGCTGTTTTCGCGCGAATTTAAAATTAATGTATTAAAAATGTATTTTTTTTCTAATAAATAACGCTTTTTTGAGAAAAAGATAATTGTAAGAGGTATAAAATGAACCCACGTACATTTTCAAGTAATTTTCCGAAAACAGTCAAATAGCCAATTGGTCTAGGTGCACCTAGTACAAAATTTACCTAGTACGACTCATCTCTAGTGCGCGCGCAACGTAAAAATTCACTCTGATAATTTTTCCCTTACGCGCCAAAAGAAGTATAACTTCAAAAAAAGTGTGTGTGCAATTCACATACGGCAGAAGTGAAACTTCAGAAACGTAGCTTACGAGAGAATGCGAAAAATATACCCTTTTGAGCACAATGAAGCAGTAGCGCGACTCAATATCGTACAGCGTCATCTATTGGTCATGAACATATAACTATTATTCTATCTCATTCTCTCGCAGGTTAAATCCTATTATGAAAATGTTTTCGTACATCGAATTTTCAAATCACAACGATTCTAAAGAAGTTGCACTTCAAAAAGGTATAAGTGCGGTCACCTGGCACGGCTCGAAGGGCGCACCGCAGGGGCGGGGGCAGCGCGAGTGCGGGCACTGCATCCCGCACGGCTCTTCGCACGGCGGACACACCTGGTTGCATGGCGCCCCGCATCTGCAACGGCGATAGATATTACTTGTACATTCAGACGCAATGTCGCCTGCTTATCGGTCTTTTATCGGATATACTTTGGAGAGTGTGCTCAGGAACTGTTCAAACTTGTTCCCCCTTCACTGTTCTACCACAGAACAGCAAGAAACCGTCTGCGTTGGCATCCTTATGTGGTTGACGTCCAGTCAGCTCGAACGAAACGGTTCTGCTCTACGATTCTGATTCGAAAAGCCAGGATGTGGAATGCCCTTCCAGCGCATGTATTCCCTGCCGCGTATAACTTAAGTACCTTCAAGGCAAGAGTGAATAGGCATCTTCTAGGCGGGCGCGCTTCAAGCTAGACCTCATCATTGCTTTGTATTAAGCTTGATTGTCGTCAAGCGCAAGCATATCTTGTAAAAAAAAAAAGATAAATGATGACAAAATATGATGTGTTTTTGAATATAATTATGTCTAGTTTGTTAGTTTGGTGTGTTTTAACTTTTATTTTGTGTCTAGTTTAATTTTAATTTCATGGTACTTCTTGTAGCCTAGGGAGGACGAGGTCTCCCCATGTTAAAAGAGACAGCTGCACATTTGGTAACTATCTCCAGGAAGGCTGATTCAGTATTAGACGGGTGTAGGGCTCTCCACTGATGACGTTAGTGAAGGTGCATGCGGATGGGCCTTTCACTAAATATGGCCGCTCAAAGACGTGCTATAGTTACCAAAAATTAACCATAACTAGGAAGGCTGATTCTTGTAGGTATGCGCAGTACCTATGTAAACAGTATAAAAAATGACGCTATTCATCGGGCCGTTCGCTAGATATCACCTCTCAAAGATGTGATTAACTTACAAACTATAAATAATTATTAGCAATTATTAGATCGTATATAATATGACTGCGACTCTGTCGACTATGTAGTCGACTGCGGATCACGAGGTCCTGGGTTCGATTCTCGGTCGGGCATAAAAGTTAGGTATTGGGTTTTTCAATTAAGAAATTCTCAGTGCCAGCCCGGAGTTGGAAGTTGGCGGTGTTTCACCCCCGTGCCTCGGAGAGCACGTTAAGCCGTCGGTCCCGGTTATTATCACTAACATGATAATAGTCGTTAAAGCCCGCCAACCCGCATTGGAGCAGCGTGGTGGGTCTAAGCTCTAATTCCCGCTCTCCTATGAGAGTGGAGGCCTGTGCCCAGCAGTGGGACGTTAATAGGCTGTAGTGATGATGATGATGTGATGATGATATAATATGACGCGTCGTCACGTTGAAATGGCTAATAAATATTAGCAAAGCAAAAGATAATTTTTTCCTAACGCGCCAAATGAAGTATAACTTCAAAATGCAACGCGTGACCGCACGCCAGCTCTGTGCCGCGCAGTGTTGTAAGCAGCACTCACCGGTGTCCGCAGAGGCTGAGCCGCCGGCAGGGTTGCACGCAGGGCGCGTGCAGGCGGCCCTGGCGGCATAGCACGCACGAGCCAGCGCACGCATGGCCGCATGCCAACTCTGTATTGCACGGCGCCGTGCAACGCTGCAGCAGAACTTCAGGGTTGACATCGGCACCTTAAATAAATATTACTTATTTCAAAAAGTTAATCCAACTCATATTGCGTGTTGTCACTCAGTATTTTACGTACGACGTAATCGTTGTACGGGAGTTGTACTGGCTGCCCGCAAGGCGATGCACAGTACTACCTATACATTTAGAGCTCTTATCTCTTCTGTAACTTACCAGAGGCGACGTAATCGTTGCACGGCAGTTGTACTGGATGCCCGCAAGGCGAGGCGCACTGCACCGATTCCCCGCATGCGGTAGGGTCGCACGGGTCCCCGCAGCGGCCGCGGCACCGGTGGCCACAAGACATTGTTCGCTCGCACGCCTTCTCACAGGGCTCGCGTTCCGGTTCCACGCCACACTCGAGCGATAGTTCGTGGCCGCATTCCGGGATTTGCTTCTTTACCTACGATTTAATTTAATTTGCCTTTATCTAAATATACGAAGCAAAAGGTGACGGACTGGCTGATCCATCAACGCACAGCTCAAACCATTGGACGTATCAGGCGGAAGTTTGGCATACAGATAGCTATTATGATGTAGACATCCGCTAAGAAAGTATTTTCGAAAATTCAACTGCTGAGAGGGTAAAAAGCCTTTGATAGAAACTAACACTGTAGGTAAACCCTCTGAAATTTTGACGACCTCCGTGGCGCAGTGTTGAGCGCTGTTGTCTTAACGTGCGGAGGTTACAGGTTCGATCCCCGGAAGAGTCAATTTGGGGATTTATAATTTCTGAATTTCCCCTGGTCTGGCCTGCCATAACTGCCATGCCCCTAACAGTTTAGCCCGCTACCATCTTAGACAGCATCATCACTTACCATCAAGTGAGATCGCAGTCAAGAGCTAACTTGTAGTGCAAAAAAGGCTATTTTTATTGTTGTTGTATAATATATGTAACTCACCAGTTGTTCGCAGTTCCCGCAAGGTTCGTAGCACTTCAACTTGCAGAAGTGTCCGCACGCCAGAACGCGTGCGCAATTCCTGGTGCACGGCTTCTCGTCCGGACTCTTCGAGCACGCGACGGTCTCCTTGTGTTTGCAGGAGTTCCTTTTTTTTACCACCTGCACGACAAGATTTGAGTAATCCAATAAGGAAAACGAAATCTATAGGTACCTATGTACGTCAAAGTTCTGACTCACTCACTGATTTATTTATCAACGTGCAGCCCAAACCCTTGGACCTAGAATGCTGAAATTTTGCATAAAAGTTCCCTTGTGTAATAAAGATAAGTTTTTCACAAGCTTTTATCTATCTTGCAATGTTTGTGTGTTTGCTTAGGTTAAACTTGCAACTGAATTTTAAGGCAGTTATCCCCAACCGATTGACCTGAAACGATGCAAACACGTTTAGTTTCATGGCTAAATCCAATGGCGGAAACAATTATGGAGGGTTAGTTATTCTTTATGCATCCCAATGATATGGGTAAAAGGGTTTGCTGAAGAATATCTATGAAAAATAAAATGACCACACACTAAATTCAATATGGCGGACTAAGAGTTTGTTTTTAAAAATGATTTTCAATGATTTAAGACTTATTTCGATATAAGAATATTTGTACTGAACCATCAACCGACCGACTGATCCATCAACGTAAACTGCTGGAGTTAGAAACCTGAAATTTTTCCGTTTGTGAAGGAAACCTGAGTGGCTAGCGTGGTATGCTATGGTTTAAGTCTATGCTCCTGAGCCTGGGAATATAATTTTATTACAGTGTTTCTCACACTAGGAAATTTTCTAAGCTTACTAGTAGTAGTAGTTAGTAGTTTCGATGCTGCAACTTATCGCTACTAGATGGCATAAGCAGTCAAATTTCGGCACTGATGGGCAAGTGAAACGTGGCCTAGCAGTCAAAGGCGTTCCGGGTGTGATTCCCAGAGAAACGCAGGTTTAAATTCTGCCGGTTCCGTAATTTTCGACATGTCTTTAAGTACATAAGTTTAGTAACTATACATTTGCATTTTACAAGTGTACCTAATCGTAGACCAAGACTATCAATATGCTAAAGTGACCCCGCCCACTAGTGGGGCGGTGATCGATCGAGATTATATATATTTTTTTTTCATTGTAATGTTCAGTAATGGCATTTATTTAAACCTTTAAGATAATTATTATGGAAATTAACATACTTCGACTTCGCATTCATCGCATTCCTCGTGGCACATCTTGACACATTGATGGGCACCACGGTCGCCTTCGAACTCCACGGTACATCCGCTCTTAGCCTTGATACATGGTTTCTTGCATAAGTACTGAAACAACAAAGCCATAGGTATTTATTTTATTTTATTTAGATACCATACCTGAAGTACCTTCAGTTGCCCAGTGCGTCTCTCCGGGCTACACAATTGAAGTGACAATAAATAAATAAACTTGATATACTTGCTTACAAGTACTTAATTGTAAATTAATTAATCAATTAATTGTAAAATAATTAATTAATTAATTCATCTATCCATCAGCCTGTATTCGTCCACTGCTGGACATAGGCATTTAGGAGAGCGCACCACCACACACGGTCCTCCGCTTTCCTCATTCACCCACTCCCCGCTACCTTTTTAAGGTCGTCGGTCCAGCGGGCTGGTCGTCCCACACTGCTTTTACCGGTACGCGGTCTCCACTGGGGTTCATAAATCAGGGTTTTTAGCTGGATGTGCTATGATTATAGAGGGTGTGGTAGCGGTTTTCAGGAAAGATCCATTCCCAATATGGACATGGACACCAGATGAGTATGCTTACTTGCCTGTTCGTGAGACGGGTCGTCCTCGACGTGGCAAGTGCGTGTACACGTGTGCCCACATTTTTCTATGACGTTCTTACAAGGTACGGGGCAGTTCATCTTTTCTGGCGCCATGTAACAAGGTTTCTTCACCTGGGATCACAGCAAAAGTATTTTGTTAGGGTTCTGTAGGTACTTTAAGAGGAAAAAACTCACCAACAAATCAAAGGTTTCTTCCCGTTGACCTAGAATCATGAAATTTGGCAAAAAGGAAGGTCTTAGAGCCCAAATATTGGGAAAAAACAAAAATCGTTAATTAGGGTTCCGTAGAATTAATTATCAGGCTCTACCAGTTTAGCGCCATATGTAAGCCAGTTATTCTACAGCTGATGACGTGTTGTTATGATATCTTTCTTGTTATACCGGTTCTTTATTCTACTAAAAGTTAGCCCTTGACTGCAATCTCACCTTAGTAAGTGATGGTGCAGTATAAGATGGTACGTCCTGTAATTATTGCGTCTGTATGCTAATATTTGTAATCTATGTACTTTCAGGAAGGCTACTGAAGTCTACAAAAGGCTTCCTGAAAGTACATACATAGATTACAAAAATAAGTACAATGGGGAGGGACAGGCAAAGCTAATCTCAGATGGCGCCACCCTCGCTGGTAACTGTCAGGTTCATTTGTGTACATTTTTGAGGTAATTAGGCGTCTTTTTTTAATTGAATCTGGGAAGAACCAGTGTACTCGGTGTGCTCTTGCCATAAAAATCGTAAGGTCTAAAGTGAGCACTACATAACCTAGCCGATGAACTGGGTTTCCAATTTTGTTGGCGCAACGCTTTGTACCATCTTCTTCATTCCTCATCAGCAGGAAAACGGTGTGCGCCTTTATTATCACATTTGAATGCACAACATTTAGGCATTATAATGGATTAATCTAAGAAAATTAAACCATCGCGTAAAAAATATATGGTGTTTGACAGGTAAACAACACCAGCGACGATGCGACACCTAGCGGGATAAATTGGCAGTGTCCCTCCCCATTGTAGTACACCTATTTATCATTTTGATTTACAATACATAATATAATTATTATATGGTTTACCTCATGGCCGCAGCTCGGTAACTTAGCGGGGACCATTGCCAAGCACTGCACGTCGGGATCGTCGGGGGCCACGTGACAAGACACTAACATATCGTGGCCGCATGACAATGTTTTCATCACTCTTTTATTGCATGGCCTACACTTATCCATACACATCAACGGACAAACGTGATTCAGTTCGCAAATAATCCTGTAGACCAAAATTACTTCTTTTAATATTTTCACCTGTAACTATGTACCTAAGTAAACAAATCTAAGTAGAACTGAAACTCAAAGAATATTCAAAATTGGTACCTATAAAGTACACCTGAACGTCAAGTTAAAAAAAAACCGGCCAAGTGCGAGTCGGACTCGCGCACCGAGGGTTCCGTACTCAAGAAGTAGGTATAATTACCTTTGTTAATGAACCGCAAAACTAACTTTGTTTGTAGAGGTTTACTGTTAATATCAAAAAATTACGTTTGTTGTATGGGAGCCCCCCTATTGATATTTAATTATTTATTTTGAAAGGTAATATACAAGTTAATATTCTGTGAAAATTTTAACCGTCTACCTGTTTCCGTTTTTAATATTGAGCAAAAAAATACGAAAAAAACACGTTTATTGTATGGGGACCCCCCTTAATATATTATATATTTTTTAAATTTTTAGTATTTGTTGTTATAGCGGCAACGGAAATACATCATTTGTGAAAATTTCAGCTTTCTAGCCATCACGGTCTATGAGATACAGCCTGGAGACAGACAGACAGACAGACAGACAGACAGACAGACAGACAGCGGAGTCTTAGTAATAGGGTCCCGTTTTTACCCTTTGGGTACGGAACCCTAAAAAAGACGTGGTGGTGATAAAATTAGCCGCGGTAACTAAAGCTACGAGCTAGAATTCAACAAACTTCTAATAATTATGGTATTGATTTATATTTTATAACTTTGTATACAAAGCCACTACGTCAGTGAGGACGTTAAACTTCTGTCTCTCTTTCTCTCTACGTGGTATTTCTGTTTTTATTGTTTTGCTAGCTGAAGCCCGCGACTTCGTCCGCGTGGAATAAGTTTTTTCAATTCCGCCCGCGGGAACTCCTTAATTTCCGGGATAAAAAGTAGCCTATGTCACTCTCCGGGTTCTCAACTGTACCCATACATAAAATCACGTCGATCCGTTGCTCCGTTGCGGCATGATTGAAGGACGCATTCAACAATCCAACACACAACACATTATTTTCAGATGAAAGTGATAATAAGCGGCCTAAAGTGCTGTCTGAGGTACAGAGGAAACGAAAAGGCCAAATTTGAATCTCCAAATTCCACCATCCATCCAGTTACCGACTTGGGTCAACGTTGCTTAACAATAGTAATCGACTGATATGTTCTGTGGTAGAACGGAGAAGGAAGAATAAGGTTGTATAGTTTCTGAACACTCTTCATGGTATATCCGATAAAAAACCGATAAGCAGGCGACATTGCGACGGTGTTGTAGACTGAGCAATTTCGCCTGCGTAAGTGATTGATCGATTGATATCCTTCGGGCCCGGCGATCTATCGAGTCTATGTATCGAGTTAGTACTTGGCGGATCCATCCCACAGGTGGCAAAAATACTCCATGCCAGATAGAACTTGTGCCTGATTGAGAGCGAGGCCCTGTTTGGCGTGATACCAAGTTTTTTGGCAGCTGTTTTGGCCTTTGACTTGTTTTACCTTTCGCATTTCAGTGTGCACTGGATGTCTTTATGTTCTTGATCATAGCCGTGGCACGGGAGCGGGCACGCGTGGAGACACGGCAGATTTTTGTCGCACTTCTGAAGACAACCACCTTCAGGTACCTTTCTACTAAAATCTTGTGGAGTTGAAATCTGCAATGATTAATTTTGAGTTAAATCACATTACATTAAAATTATAAAAAGGCTCGCGCATGCGACGCTTCACGCCTGTACTATACTAATAATTTAAATAGTGTCTATTTGTCTGTTTGTCTGTCTGCTACGCCTTCACGTACAATCTGTTCAACCGATTTTGGTAAAAGATAGTAGATATGCATCCCAGGGATATAGGATATGCTTTTTAACTAGGAAAATTAAAGATTTCCCAACGTGTAGTTTTTAAATTTAAATAAATTGCAAGCAACACTTACTTTTAACTTAAAGCTAGAATCCCTAATACGGAATTCTACTATGAATTCTAGAAATAATCAATCTTAGGAGACCGAGTGGAATAAAGGGAGGGATTTGGCGAGCGAAGCGAGCCGGTGGGATTAACAGCGGTTAATAGCGAAGCCAATGGCGAGTATGCAAAGCTGTATCAGGAAAAATGGCGGGGTGAGTATTCTACTATAATCGACTGTATGTAAGTTGACCCAAAATGGCGTTATCTTACTATAGAGGCGAGCGGAGCATGCGCAGGGAGCGAGGGGTATGGGCTCGCGGCGAACCTCATACCGCACTTCGTTTGACACAAGAAATGTGTTTCTGCGCAGAGTTCAACTTACGCCGCGGCTATTATACTTACGACATATATTTGCTCGTGATTGGGGCACATCAGTCGTATGCTTGTACCAAGCGATCCAAAACTTTCTAGTGTGGCAGCAACTTTTCTCCATAGCGGTGAATTCCTTTTCAAAATCTCAATGTTGCCGAACATGTAGAATCCTGCAAAAAAATATCTGATTTTGACCAAAAACAACACAGTTACAAGTCAGATAATTTTGTATAGGTAAGGTGTTCGACGACCTCGCTGGCGCAGTGGTGAACGCTGTTGTCTTAACGTCGCAGGTCTCGGGTTCGATCCCCGGCAGGGTTAATTTGAGAATTTATTAATTCGGAATTTTCGCTGGTCTGGTCTGGTGGGTGTCTTCGGCCGTGGTTAGTTACCACCATATCGGCTAAGACGTACCGCCAAGCGATTTAGTGTTTCGGTACGATGCCATATACCGAACCGATCAGGGGTATGAATTTAATACAACTGCCATAACCATCTAAGACTTTATAGTCCAAAATGTGAAGAAATGAAAAAAATGTAGCTAAATCTGCAGCCACGATCTCGATCCAGAGATCTGATGCGGCAGCTTTAATACAGAATCTACTACTACAGATACTGCTGGAGGACTATAACCTAATACAATGCTATTTTAGAAATATTATGCATTTAAAATTGGTAATTGTTTTATGATTATTTTAGATTTAGAATAAATGAATTTATTATTATCCGACATAAATTTATTTATTTATTTATTTAGTCGCGAGAGAATGAGACAGAATACAAGTTATATTTATCTCATTCTCTCGTGGGCTAGGTACTTGTTTTTTTTTCTCTTCTGCCGTGTGTGAATTGCACACACACACTTTTGTTATTTTTATTGTCTTAGACTGCATCCTCACTTACCATCCAGTGAGATTACAGTTAAAAGCCAAAAAGTAGTGGATAAAAAAATCTACTAAAATAACAGACTACCATAGGTACCTTGTTTGGCTCTGGACAAGGCCACGCACACACGATTATCGGCGCTTAAAAACCCAATTTTGTTCTCGTCGTTGTTTCTGACGAGCGATAGAAGAATTATCTTGGACTCTTCCCCTTGGTAATTATCCAGAACTGTGATTCTCACATCGGACAGGTGGGAATATTTGTAACTTTGCTGGAAATAAAAACCTACGCTCTAGGTCAAGGCATCTCATAAATATCATACTAACATTATTAAAAATGCGAAAGTGTGCTTGTTTGTTGGTTTTTCCTTCTATCACGCCGTAACATAGCAACGGATGGACGTGATTTTTGGTATGGGTATAGTTGAGGAACTGGAGAGTGACATAGGCTAGGCTAGGAAAATTAAGGAGTTCCCTAGGGAATTTAAACCACGCGGACAAAGTCGCGGGCATCATAAAAAGTAGCCTATGTGTAATTCTAGACTACCATCGAAAGTGTAGGCTGTAATCTATTTCTGTGTCAAATATCTTCCAGATCCGTTCAACCGTTGTGGCGTGACTGAGTAACACAAATCCATACAACCATCTATCCAAATCTTCGCATTTATAAGAATAGATAGTAGATACCTTCTTCATGTAGAACATTTGGCCGGAATAGGCAGCTAAAATTGTTACATCTTCGGGTTTGTAATCTTGCTGCATGAGGTAGTTTGCCAAGCCCAGCACCATATCTCCTTCCTTCTCATTTGTTTTGCTAGCACCGTCATATACAACCTAAAATAAATTCAACTATCAAAAATTGCCAATGGGTACGGGAGTAAATAATCAGTCCAAGTTGCTGTTGTGTTTTGAATTTCTTGCAACCCGCTAAAACCCGACCCCATCCCAACCCGATAAAATGTAAACCAACATTTTTATTCATAAACAAATAGAGCAAATGAATCTAATGGCCTACTAAAACTTTGCAAATTAATTTACTGTGCCTAAAGTGTGGACGGCCTCCAGACCGAATTTCGGCCAAGGCGGTCCGTCTCCATATAGCACGGGAGATAAGTATTAGATACAGGTAACACAGCTAAACTCTCTATTCATTTACTCTCACAGCCCGATGGGACGGTAAATCCGTCACGACCGGAGATCAGGCGCAGGACCGACGGCTTTACATGCTCTCCGAGCCCGGGTGAAAACGCCGCCAACTTCCTAACTCCGGGCTTGTAACACGCAGTAGGCACTGATGCTGAGATCTATAGAGCGTACTTTGACTTGGCTCAGACTTTACTCAGAGGTAAAACGAGATGTGAGGAACATAAATCTGTCTCGTTTTAATCATGTCTAAGTCTAAGCAAAGTCAAAGTTCGCTCTCACACTGAGACTATTTTTTAGAAGAAGCGAAAGAAGCCCTGGCGCTATGTTGAGCGCTGTTGTCATAACGTGGGAGGTCCCGGGTTCAATTCCCGGCAGGGTTAATTTGGAAATTTATAATTTCTGAATTTTCTCTGGTCAGTCTAGTGGGAGGTTTCGGCCGTGGTTAGTTACCAACCTATCGGCAAAGACGTACCGCCAAGCGATTACGTTCGTTCCGGTACGATGCCGTGTATAAACCGACTAGGGTATAATATAACTGTATGGGTTTAATATAACTGCCATACCTACCTCTAACAGGTTAGCCCGCTACCATTTTAATCTGCATCGTCACTTACCATCGGTGAGATCGCAGTCAAGGGCTTACTTGTGGTGGAATAAAAAAAAAGCATTATTTAATTTGCTCTATTCAAAATTGCCATACTAGAAAACGGACTATGTACGAACCTCCTCTTTGTAATTGTGCGTGAAGAAGAAAACGCTGCATGTGACACCCTGCACCTCGGGAAACTCGTTGACCGAAGGATGGTTCTGAAGGTCCGGATAGATCGCCGGGGAGATCAGAGCGGCGATCTGCGGCCGCATGCGATGCTGCACGCTGAGGCGGCGGCTTGGTATGCCGTTCATGACCATGCGCTCGAATAGGGACACTTCGATGTTGTAACGCCTCGCTAGTTTTATGTTTGACGCCGACGGTCTTAGCTGCTGGTGGTCTCCTAGCAGGGATATAATATAACGCTTATTTCAAGTAGAGGTCTAAAGGTACAAGTCCAAAATAGGCGGCAGGCCGACGACCTCCGTGGCGCAGTGTTGACCGCTGTTGTCTTAACGTGCAGAGGTACCGGGTTCGATCCCCGGCAGGGTCAATTTGAGAATTTATAATTTCTGAATTTTTTCCTGGTCTGGCCTGGTGGGAGGCTTCGGTTAGTCGGTAGTTACCACCCTACAGGCAAAAACGTGCCGCCAAACGATTTAGCGTTCCGGTACGTTGCTGTGTAGAAACAGAAGGGGTATGGGTTAAATATTATAATTTATAACTGCCATGCCCCTAACAGGTTAGACCGCTACCATCTTAGACTGCATCATCACTTACCATCAGACGAGATCACAGTCAAGAGCTAACTAACTGCAACCTCAAACCGCAGATCACAGCTGCAAACCAAAAGAAACACAACTGGTTTTTTTTTTTATTCATTATAGGCTTACGCTTGACCACAATCATGCACCTGATGGGAAGTGATGATGTGGCCTAAGATGTTGTGAAGGTTATGTGATACTGTTATTAATTCCAAGCGCATTCTTTGTTTCGGTTCATTGTGCGGTTTGCGGTTGCAGTTTGCAGTCTGCTGCCCATCTCAGACTTGTACCTAACGCGCCTCACTACACGTTCACGTGATTAACGTTGTCCTAGGTGAGCGAAGAAGACGATGCGACGCGACGCAATGCTCTACGACTCCGCAGAAAATGACAGAAAATCACAACTCTACGACAAATCTACGAGAAAAGAAGGCCATGTGAAGGGTCAGCTACTTGTTGGAGACTACGCCTCCCAACAGGTTTTGCACGCCCGGGGCGCGGGCAGCGGGCGCGGGACATCGCGCACTCCGGCACTTCAAAATTAGCATTCATACGCGGCAACTGAGCACATCTTGTTATATATAGTCCGCATTCACATATTTATTGTATTGTTGACCATTAAAGGAAAGTTAGCCCGCCAACCCGCATTGGAGCAGCGTGGTGGGTCTAAGCTCTAATTCCCGTTCTCCTATGAGAGTGGAGGCCTGTGCCCAGCAGTGGGACGTTAATAGGCTGTAGTGATGATGATGATGATGAAAGGAAAGTTTAATCTTAGCTTTCAAGACTTTCTGTCGTCCTCCAACATACTATCCTTAACACTACTCTTTGATACTGTCGCGTTACGTCGTCTCGAAACGCGTTTGGCGCTTACCCGTTGACAGAAGCGACGCTACGCGACAAAGAAAATATACTCTCTTACGAGAGCTACGCGACGAGGAGCGCTGATACGCCATAGAAAATAGACAAACTTGTCTACGCGACAACCATAGATTTAGGATTGGTCTTACAACGAGTGAGACCAAACCTAAATTTATGACGCACATTAATAAATGAAAAATTATTGATCTTGCTGAGTTGAAGAAACTCACCTATAAGAATCAGGTGTTCACAACTTTCTGTCAAGGCCGTGATAATGTGTTGCTCCATTACTTCTGCTGCTTCTTCCACTATCACTGAACAAGGAATACACTTTACTAAAAAGCAAACTAGTTACCTTGGATTAAATAAACACGGGATAGGAAACGTAAGAAAAATGTATGAAATCAAGTTCGATTTACTTTTTGTCGCCTGTCATTTAACACTTTAACGCCTTGTCATTTTTCTGCCCAATTATTGACACTAGTGAGGAAGACAAGATACTTGTACTTGTTTCTTTTCTTTTTCCGTGTATTTTTTGAGAATAACTATCTATATTTGTCTGAATCAATTTCTTTTGAGTGTATATATTCTCAGAATTATATATTTTATACATATAAGAAACACAGATAAGCATTGTTATTTTTATTAAGTGCCTGACTATGTATTCACGTGGCAGTGTAGAATGTAACACCTTCAACTTTTAGAATCGCGATATTTTATAATGGTGATTAGGTAAAAATAATATACTTTTTTTGGACTTTTGGCACTTTATTTCTACTGATGTACCCAAAGTCTCTAGCAAAATTCAGCTCTGTAGGAGTTTTTGTAATTTGATGTCTATTTTGACCGGACTATGACATTTTAATTGATGAAGCATTATACTATAAATAGCTCAATTACCACTGACTGACTGACTGACTCATTGACAGAATTGTTTCTCCTAGAAATAGACAGAAAACGATACAATGATGTACGGGAGATGTGTTCGGGTGCGGGATGAGAGTAAGGAAAAACTATGACATTTCGGAAAAATAAGATGGCGGCCGAGCTATATAGTGCTTTAAAATTTTGGATTTTTCAACCTCGAACCGCGGCGAAAGAGACAGAAAACGATACAATGATGTATTCGGGTGCGGGATTCGAGTAGGGAAAAGTTATGACATTTCGGAAAAACTAGATGGCGGCCGATTTGCCGAAATGAATCGATCGAAGCGTTGAAGATAGGTGGGGGGTGCTCGACCAAATGTCATTCGAAACTTCGTCCAATAGACAATGAGCTGAAAAAAAATTCAAATGGCGGATTAAAGATTACAAATTTATTTGGTGTCTATCTCAGAAAGTATAAAAGATGGAAGAGTGGTTTCTTGGCAAAAGATGGTAAGGACCTGAAGGTCTTCTTGATGAACAGGAAAAAAGTTCAAGATGGCGGAATTAATTTTTCCATAGAAAATGTATGGCGAATATTGAAGAGGCTACAATTTAGTGTAGAACTATGCAAGACTTTGATGCGGTTCCTTTTCGAAATTTGTTTTTAAAGAAGAACTCTTTTTAGAGAAAAAAATATATGGAGAGCGATGATGATCGAGGGTTTGAAAGATGGGTGAGGAGCACGGCCAAAATTTCATAGGTGTCTATTTCAGAAAGTATACTAGATGGAAGAGTGGAAGTAGGAAATATGCATGACTTTGATATGGTTTTTTTTACAAGATTTGTTCTGTATGGAAGAATTGTCGCTTTGCCGTTAGGAAAGGCAAGATGGCGAAGTTCAATGGTACCTACAGATGGGTAACTCAGGAGAGATAGATAAAAAAGATATGTATCAATCCGTTCCCACTAATCACTCTTTGTATCCGTTCACATCCGAATGTATCAGTGTATCACTGTATCTTTACAACTCATTCTCTCACGGCGTCTTTTTCTATCTGTCTCGCAACCGTGACTACGACCATAGAGTAGGATGTATAAAAGGGTATACGACGCACTCGTGTCTCGTTCTATTATACCACTAAGTTATATACAAGTGTCTCTTTCGCACCTCCTTATTTGAAATCGTCTATCGTGCTTAGACATCTCTTTCGCACCTCCCTCGCATTGACCATAATAAATTGACATACGTCGGCACGACAGGTAAATTGATAACTCTATTACTGGTGCGTAGGGCTCAAAGTCCTTAAGCGGTACGTGTACATTTAGGTTTTATACTGGTTTTAGTTGTACGTGTATTTGCCTTTAAAAAGTTTTAGTAAACTATGTAAACTAATTTCGGTCATAAAACCATCGGAATTAGGATCTATTCTGGATATAAAAAAAAGTAAAAAGAGAGATTTGCAATTTTCAAAATTAAACTTAATATTATTTAATATTAGTTGGCTTCATTACTTCAACCTTGACCTACGTATGGTATGGTTCGGGATCGGGAGTAATATTCAAAGTATTTTCGTAGGTACTTACAGTTAGTGACTGTTTAATTTAAAATTTTAAATGTAACCTACCTACTTATGTACCTACTTATCTATCGCTCTCACTGATATGGTATAGTGGATTGAGTTGCGCGAGCCGCGAAGCGACAGGTGATTGGTGTGCGAAAGCGTGAGCTGCTGATACATAAGGATATAAAGATACAAAAGAGTGATTACATATCCCAGTGATCGAAAGATACATATCTATCTTTTCTTCTTAGTGATACATTTTGCCCATGTCTAATGGTACCCAAAGGTACCCGATCGTCAGCGGTATGATATTGATATTAATCAACTAAGGAAGGTTTCTTTGTGGTTTTACTTCAACGGTCTCTTACGCTGTATGCATGTCTGGAAAGTTTTTTTACATTTAAAGGCCCTTTTAGATTCTTTTAGATTCTCTGTTTTATGTTTTCTTAAAAGAATTTTTTTTACGTCTGTCGGGCGCTTGGCACGCTGGCGCTTCCACTGTGCTCGCTAGCATAGCAGTGTGTTGTTTACTTCAGAACACGTAGGCAGTAAACACTAGGATAGAAGGAGAGCAAGTAAGTAGACTGCCGCGCAGTCTACTACGCGGTCCGCGTCAGCGGGCCGCGCATCCACGCGCCATACTAGTTACTTATAATATATATACTTGCTTATTAATATTATGACATTGCCATCCAAACTTATTGTAAGAGTAGGTAATTTGAATGTTACTTGGTCGTCAAAGCCTGACGTTATTTGTAATTAATTATTCAAGACATTATTTATTTATTCAAGATGTACCTAATTTCGATAAAGTGCTATCCTAATACTAGAACATACAGTTTGTACTATGTTATTTAAGTATTTAACTACATAAAAAAATTTACGTCAGGGTTGCTTGACTGGATATGATGCGACTTTTCATACTGTAACCATCATCATTTAACCCATATTCATACAAATAAATTCATACTATTCTATTTAACGGCTAGGAATACATACCAATCGTTGGTGCCAAGGTCTCGATAAGCTTTCTCATCCTGGCAGCACCGCTTGTCGTCATCCCTATAACTTTGAATTTTCTCAACAGCTCGCAATCCACCCTCATTCTAGACTCTTCATACTCATCATTAGCTCTATGCACTACGTTCTAAAAGAAAAACCAAGCGCCCGTCAACATATAATTTTTTTTTATTACTGGCGGCATACTACTATCGCTTAAATCAGTATTGTTATAATATTGTTGATGTTCGTGTTTGAGAATTATATTTCTTATTTTAGGGACGTCAAGGTACGTGACACAAAACTGTCATTTTGAAATAATACTGTAGTAACCTCCCAGGGCAGTCAGTGATTTCTCCCGCTTGGGGCGGTGCTGTAGCTGGAGGCATTTCAAAATGTCAAATACAATTAATATAGGGTATGTTCCATACACTGCGAGCACTGTTCAGTGCTCTTACTGGGGAGTAATTCGTTCCGTTATGGACTGACAGGATACTGCTGCAGTATCAGGTAATATAAATGACGTCATAAATCGTCGCCATTTTTGTACTGTGAGCACTGGCGTTTTCGAGGTAAGGACGTGCTCTCAGTGCTGACTGCGTTCCGTTTTAAACTGTAACCAGTATAGCTAACTATAATGGAACGGCTTCGCAGTATACTAAATTGACGTCACACCCTACAGTGCTCGCAGTGTATATCGGAACGTACCCATAGTCCCAGAAACATCTGACCTGGACACAGCGTCGAAATAAAGTCATAAATTATACAGGCATTGGTAAAAATTAGTTTCAATTTTGGCCACCTGGTCAGATAAGTTGGTGGGACTTAATGCAAGTGTTATAGCGAATAAGAATATAATAACATATATTGTACCTACTTTGAAAATACATTTATAAATTGTTATTAATTATTATGTTAGACTAGATGAAGCCCGCGACTTCGTCCGCGTGGATTAAGTTTTTTTAGCAGACAGACGGACAGACACACTTTCGCATTTATAATATTAGTATGGATTACCTGCAGCCGACTAACACGTGCCCGCAGATGATCATCGATATTTTCTGTCCACGTAAAATATAACATCCAGCGATCAACTGGGCTGATACTGGTCGGATCGACATTTGTTTGCATAAGTGTTTGATTGCTGACTTGAACTCCTTCCTGGTACAGGCTCTTCATCTCCTACAATGACACAAGTAGGATTATGCATAGAACATCCTGTGGAACTTGCTCACATCCCTTCATCAATTAAAAACGAGCTGATAATCTTCAAACGGCTGAACTTTCTTGAATCATAGCTTAGAATACTCAATAAAGTGCTTCAAAAAAAACTAAACCAGACAGATCACTACATCTTCACTAATTTGGTTCCATCGAGCTGAACTGATGATGGAACCAGGAGGTGCATAGTGAAACTCTTCATTTGCTTCTAGTAAAGCCGAAATTCGGTCTGGAGGACATTATAATTATTGGGTATTTGACAGCTAATAAAATTAGTAATTTTTTCAAACGTCAAAACGCGCGCTTATTATGGGATTTTGGATGAAATATCGAACTGTGACGTCATCAAAGCTCGACGACCTTATTTATTTTAATCGTTATTCATTTATTATGTTACGTTAACAGGTTATGACGTATTTTGGGGGATCTTCTATTTAATAATCACTAAATAATAATTTATAAGTACTTAATCAAATCCATATTTTAATATTATAAATGCGAAAGTAACTCTGTAAGTAAAGAGCTCCCATAGGAACCGAAAACCTCAATCCACGCGGACCAAGTCACTGGCATTAGCTAGTAAAACTAAAAATAACTTAATAGTCTGTTCAAGATCAATAAATTATTATTACTGTATCCATCACTACCACTATAGCCTATTAACGTCCCACTGCTGGGCACAGGCCTCCACTCTCATAGGGGAGAGGGAATCCGACCTTAGACCCACCACGCTGCTCCAATGCGGGTTGGCGGGCTGTATTGTATTACTGTATGTAATACACTTAATCATAATGATTAAAAAGAAAACAATTTAGTTATTTTTAATGTTGTACCTATTATGATAAAAAAAACTTACTTCGAATGTCCGGATTATGGATCTCCTTATAATTATTTCTCTATGCAGGCCATAGTGCTCTTCCGTATTTTTTAAATATTTATACTGTTCACACAAATCACTCACTTGGTTCATTTCTATTAACCCCAATCGCTTTTCAAAGTTATTTACACAACTTAGATCTTTTATGAAATCAACCAAGTCAATTTCTTGTCTGTCATCGAATTCATTTGTGTTGTTGTCAGGATTTCCAATATCCTCATTTTCAAATGTAACAGATTCGTCCAGGTCGTAATCGACATGCTCAAACAACCACAAATGCAACGGATCTGTAAATATCCCATTCGAATGTCTATAAAATTCGCGGAGGTTAGGAATTTCTGGCTCATAACTTTTTAAATCGTCGTAACTGATGACATAAGTGTCTAAGTTTTCGATGAGTTTATTATATTCATCCAATTCATAAATACAACTTCTTAAGGCCTGTCTTCGTTCGAAGAAATCTCGTTGAATCATAGTTGGTTTCCTACGCTCCTCTCGCGCTTCCTCTCTTTCATTCTTGCGTAATGTATTCAAATTGATTTCCTCAAGAGCCTCGTTATGAGACTGACCGCCGATGCGTACGATGGAGTCAGTTATAGATAAGATTGCTTCTAAAAATTGATCTAGAGCGTGATTTGTATAACATACTATAAGCAAACGACCACTGACATTTCTTATCAACGTTTCAGCTACTTTCACTCCCAAATAAGTCTTTCCTGTACCAGGCGGTCCTTGGATGACGGCGAACTCGTGGGTTAGAGCCATTCGGTACGCCTCGTATTGACTTTCATTTAAACTCAATTCTTCACTTCTGGGCCAAGTGTCGAAATCCAATACTTTAAACTTTTTTCTTGAGTAATCTTTAGTTTTCACTATGTATGAGCTACCTTTGTATAAATATGCTGGAGGCTCAGGTTCAGGCTACGGAAAATCATATCATACTAATATTATAAATGAGAAAGTCACTTTGTTTGTTGGTTTGTTGGTTTGTTGGTTTGTTGGTTTGTTGGTTTGTTGGTTTGTCCTTCAATCACGCCGCAACGGAGCAACGGATTGACGTGATTTTTGGCATGGGTATAGTTGAGGACCTGGAGAGTGACATAGGCTAATTTTTATCCCGGAAAATTAAGGAGTTCCCGCGGGAATAACAAAAAACTTAAACCACGCGGACGAAGTCGCGGGCATCAGCTAGTATAACATACTTTGAAAGGAAAGTTTTATAGGTATCATTAAAAACTATTAATTAGATTAACTGTTCAAGTGGTTCGTGTAACATATCATACTAATATTATAAATGCGAAAGTGTGTTTGTTTGTTGGTTTGTTCTTCAATCACGCTGCAACGGAGCAACGGATCGACGTGATTTTTGGCATGGGTATAGTTGAGGACCTGGAGAGTGACATAGGCTACTTTTTATCCCGGAAAATTAAGGAGTTCCCGTGGGAATCAAATAAACATATTCCACGCGGACGAAGTCGCGGGCATCAGCTAGTTAAAAGATAAATATACTCTAAAACTCAAACTCGACGTATATTTATTCAAAATTGGTACCTACACAGTACACCTTTTGTACTTCGAGTTAACAAAGTATATGACGTGATGGTGATAATAATTAACCACGGGGTTCCAAACTCGCTTATAACATTAGTGTGGAATGATGCATACAGCACTCCTAAACTATAGGGATTAGGGAACTGTTGTGATGGTGAAGTAGGTACTGAGACATAGACATAATATTTAATGAACTGTCCCAACTCTTCAATTTTGACTTTGATTAGGGGTATGGGTTTAATATATTCGCTATACACCTATCAGGTTAGCCCGCTACTATCTTAGACTCCATGATCACTTACCATCAGATAAGATTGCAGTCAAGGGCTAACTTGTAGTGGATAAAAACTACCTATGTATGAAAACAAATTGAAGGTCGAATTTAACCAACGTCTAATTGTTGTATCGATTTGAAACTTTGCAAATGTACCTATATAACACCAACGAGAATACAACAATTTGCTACCACCGAGCTGATCTGATGATGGAACCAGGAGCTGGATCGACTCTTCAATTTATTCTCATTTGGTTTGTTTTGAAGAGTCCTGCATAACATTAAAGGTAGTCAGGTGTTTTTAGTTCTTTTTTAAATTCTATTTAAACTTATTTTAAAGTTTAATTGTTATCTATAGGATTTAGAAACCATCCTTCAAGTCAGTCTATTGAAAGCTGAGAGTCCAAAAAAGATCAGGCAGCGGTTGACTGTGGACAGCTTAGATAATTAAACGTAAGTTAATCTACTGTCAGCTTTCTCTAGATTTAAGTATTTCATGTTTCAGATATTTCACTGGACAGAATTAGCTAGTACTTTTAATTACTTAAATGAATGACGTTGATGAAACTTACATTAACATCAATAATGTATTTCTTCATAGCTATTTGTTGTGGAAAAGAAGGTTCTCGCATAGCAGTAAGGACATGATAGTACGGTTCGAAATATATTTCGCTTTCTATCATCGTGTATAATAGTCCGTTTCTAATAAAATTGTATCCACTTCCTCTGCACATTGACACCGGAATCTGAAATTATTGAGCGAATGCTTCAGCACTAAAATTTTACGAATCAAAGTTGTACCTACTCACTACATAAAGGGCAAAACACACATTGAGCGGGAGCGGGTCGGGCGCGGGTCGGGTCGGGTGTCAGGCGGGTTGAATTACTTGGATTATATGTGGACGACATCACACAGAACGCGGGCGCGTGTTGGGCGCGTGGCGGGTGACGATGTGTGATGTCGTCCATATAAATACAAGGAATTCAACCCACCTGATTCCCGACCCGACCCGCGCCCGCTCCGTGTGTTTTGCCCTTAACTTATTTATTACGTGTAGGTACAGGTGTAGGTACATACAGGTGTCTACTGTCTTTTGTGTTACGTCATGTTTTGACTCTGCCACCTGTTCGAAAAGAAGATTCTACTGAGAAGAGCCGGCAAGAAAATCAGCAGTTACTTCTTTTAAAAAGCTTATCATTACATAAAGTAGGTATAGTTCACGCGCGAGTTGAATGCAGAGTAAATGTATGGTGACACATACATTTACACTGCATTCAACTCGCACGCGAACTGTTGTATATGCAAGTCTATTGTGTCACGTCATGTTTTGACTCTGCCACCGGTTCGAAAAGCAGTTCTACTAAGAGCCGGCAAGAAAATCAGCAGTTGCTCTTTTTAAAAAGAATAACATTACATTAAGTATAGTTCGCCCGCGAGTTGACTGCAGAGCTAATGTATGGTGACACATACAAAAGCTCTGCATTCAACTCGCGCGCGTACTGTAGGTATATATACAGTGTACTGTTCATCATGCGCCATGCGATGGTCACCGGGGTAGTGGGTACAATCCCACATAACCCGGTCGGGTATCTTTAGATTTCCTCCGTCAAAAAAAAGGGTATAATATATACAGTAGTGTAAGAGTTTATGTTTCATTAGCATTGACGCAAAATTCACGAAAAAAGTGTCCCGAGAAATTCTATATGTACGAGTATACATGTATATTTTTATAAACAAACTAAAACATTGTAATTTATGTCTTAGATCATTATAATACAGCCTAATTTTGCTTGCAATAAGCTATCCGCCTATGTAGCTATAACTGACGGTCGCCCATTCTTTGAGCATATGCAGCTTCTAGCGATAAATTTGATAAAAATATTGCACTCCCTCTGTCTTATACGCGCGTAGTGTATTAGAAAAGGACAGATAGTTACTTTTTGTTCATTTTGGTTGGTTATGCCATTTGTTTTTACAATTAATTGAAATTTGGATGGAATATTATGTTTCTAAGCGAAATAATACCTTCATATCGTTAATAAATGTTTAATTACTGAAAATATGACACACCATCTTCTATTCTCACCTTACACGGGTAGTTTTTGCAAGATTTTTTATCTCAGTGCGGCTTTATTGACGAGTGTTCTTTCTGATGACAAACACGAGACTGAAGTGCGATTGGAAACCTTTTCGCGTTTTGGATCTCTTTCGGTTCGGACACTTTTTAGCGCTGACCCGAAGTCCATGTATTATTAAGTCAATGTTCATTAGAGATAGAACAGGAGTCAGGACAAAACTTCTTCATGAAAAACTTGGCGCATCGGAGGCGAATGACGCCTGTCCAAATCTTGTCTATGAATTCTATATACCTACTATATAATATTTAAATATGATATCTCGTCTCTAGAAACATAAGTATATTAAACGTTTGTCCTGACTGACTGATCTATCAAGCCACAGCCTAAACCGCTGGGGTTAGAAACTTGAAATTTTGACAGTAGGTTCCTTTTGACGTCTATCTTGATTTTTAATTACTTGAAATAAATAATTTATAATTTGTCACAAGCAAAATCCAAATAAGTACTTATTACTGACTAAAGACTGAAATAGTCCTTTAAGATAAAAGAAAGAAAGAACAACTCATAATGATAAACTTTATCCATACTTACTAATATGATAAACTAGATTCCGCGTGGATTAAGAATTTTTGATTGCAGCGGGAACTTCTTAATTTTCCAGGATAGTACCTATGTCCTTCCCCGGGATACAACCTACCTCTATACCAAATTTCGTCAAAATCGGTTGAAAAAACGTAGCAGAGAGACAGGCGGACACCCTTTCGCATTGATAATATTATTAAACATCCTTTTTTAAGGCAATAAAAAACTTATTCCACGCGGATGAAGCCGCGAGCATCAGCTAATTGTAAATAATTAAGGTGAAGTAAGAGAAACGCCAATGATAGTAACTCGTATGTATTGTACCATAGATTAAGAATCGGAGATGACTGCAGTGGCTGTCGATCTCCTAGCTTATAATGAGTGACGGAATCTAGCTAAATCCTAGGTTCCCTAGCTTTAGACGTGAGAGTAGACTGCAGCGGCTATCGTGCTCCGGAGCCTAGACTCGACTGTATTGGTGACTGCAGCAGCTATCTGCTAGTCCGGTCGCTAACTAGAAAATGGAATTAATATTTTCGTCGCGCTCCGGCTTATATAGGGCTCCGCCCTTTGTTCTTCGCAGAGACACGTTGGTCGAAGCACTCGGAGTGCTCCGAGTGGGATGGTTAGTCGATGTGTGAGCAGGAAAGTATTCGAGGAGGAGCCGCGCGTGCAATGCTTGTTACGGTATTAAGTAAAATCATCATGATCATCGTTGCCGTCGTCATCCTCATCATCCTCGTCATCCACAGACACTGTCAATTAAATGAGTAATACGGCATATTCTTCAATTACATTTACCTACTATGCACTTTAGCCATTTGTTTGAGGTGACGTTAGCCCAAACCAACTCCACAATTGTATGGGGGCAATTGGAGTACCTACAGTAATCCCTTGTTCTACTGTCAACTCGTCCACGACATTTTTACTATATTTATGCTTTTCTTTGCTATCTTTGCTATGTCCAATAAATTTACCTTCAACTGCAAATTGACTTAAAACTTAATCAACATAAAAGTGTCGAAAATAATAATTTCTAATTTTCAGTTAAAAAGGTTTGTTACTCATGCGTGGTGTGGCCAGTTGTTTTCCTTTGTTCTCCCACATTAATTGTTTCAATATTGATATTTAATAACATTCAACGGATCAGCCTGGCAATCGAAAGAGGTAATAGCTTTTTACTTGTTAGCTAGGCGTCTGTCGGTCCTGATGATCATGTCATTATTCCACTTTCAGCTTGAATGTTCAAATGTGCTCTTGTTACTTGCTATTGCCACCATGAAAAGTTGAACGAATACCAACAATCGGCTAGAAAAAGAATGATATTCAAGCCTGGTTAACGTCAAAGAATTTAAATTATGATGAAACCATGTTGAAGGTAAACTTATTATTATAAGGGTTTATATTATAAAGTTTTAGGATTAGGTAGTTTTAGATTTACTAACATTAGACTTATGATATTTATGGTCTAGATAAATGATTTTTATTTTATTTTATTTATTTTATTGGACATAGTTAGCAAAGAAAAGCATAAATATAATAAATATGTTGTAGACGAGATGGCAGCGGAACGAGGGATCACTGTGCTCCGATAACCCCCTTACCATTTTTAGCTCAATTCGATTGAGTTGGTTTGGGCTCAAGCTAAGGGACATGTGGCAAAAAACAATAAAACTTATAAAATGGCGGAAGTGAAGTAGCTTTTGGTCGAGGGAGTGAACAATGTTACCCCAAACAAATGGCAAGAGTGCATAGCACATGTTATTAAAGAAGAGGACAAACTTTGACGTATTGACCATTTGATTAACAGTGTCTGTGACTTTCATCACAGAATAATATAATAGTACTGACGTACAGAAGTCTCACTCCTTTGATGTGGACTACTTGCCGACGTTTTAATAGCCTACATAATTATTATTAAAAAGATAAATCACGCACGCAAGCTAAATTAAACTTTATCGCCGCGCGCGAGTGTCCGTATTGCTTTGCATCTTTTCCCTTTCCTACGTCACGGACGACATTGCGAACTTGTCTAGGGCTGTCATCAAACAGTACAACAATACAGTAGGTTTTTCGAATTGGTAAGTAAGGTACCTACTCTGACTATGATCGACTGTGTTTACTGTGTGTCGCTACACAGTGAGTTCTTCACTACGCACGCAACTTGCAAGGTCATTCGTCGCGGCGAAGCAGTGCGGCGAAAATGATAAATTTGAATCCTTTTGTGTGCTCATTAAGCATCCTTCCACGCAACAATAATTATGGTTGCAGCGACTTTTTGCCATTATAATTCTAAAGATCGATAGACCATTATATATACATGAGTTTAAATGTCTATAACTATTTATCCTACAAATAATTAATATGCTAAACACTTAACTTAAACTATTAAACAAATATTTTCAAAAAACTATTTACGAAAACAGCGTTAAATTCACTAGCACGTCGCTCGCTTATAACGCGCCAGCCCCGACTGCGTAAGCATTCCGGGAATGAGCGCGATCGTCGGTATTTTCGTCGCGCAAGTACCAAGAGTGACACAGGCCTGCTTTCATTATAAACGTCGGTGACCATGACGAGGATGATGAAAACGATGATGATTATTTTAATAATTCATTTTTTACATAAAAGTTTAGTATTATTAGTTGTTGGATTTTCCTTTATTAGCAAAATTGGTCTTTCTATTTACTTAAGGATTCTTTCACTCTTCTGTCGGTAATAACATTGGCAGTATTTGGATTCTGCTTATGCATGTTATTTACATGTATGCACATTATGCAAATATAAAATGTTCGTAACGTTTGTCACTTGAAATTAAAATAGTGCTCTATTAATTAATTAACAATTTAATGTAAACTAACACTCATAATATTAATATTTCGAATTCATAGTATTACTTATATTTTAATAGAATTTGTTACCCTTTTTTTGTGGGAACTGTTTTAACTATGGTATCACCAAGAAACGTCAGAATTCCGCGGAATTGAAAATCAAGGTATAGGCTTAAGAAAGGATTTAGGGGAAATTCAACCCCAAAGGGGGTTAAATAGGGGATGAAATTTTCAATCAATCAATCGTTTATTTGCAAGAAACATTGAATTTTGTAAAGAAATTCGGTCAAAAAATTAAGAAGCTTGCCGCCAAGCGATTTAGCGTTCCGGTACTATGCCGTGTAGAAACCGAATAGGGGATGGGTTTAATTATAACTGCCATGCCCCTAACAGGTTAGCCCGCTACCATCTTAGGCTGCATCATCACTTACCATCAGGTGAGATCGCAGTTAAGGGCTAACTTGTAGTGGATAAAAAAAAAAACGTACTTATTTCACATTTTTTGCAAATTCCACCACCAAAGGGATAAACAGGGAACGGAAGTTTGAATGAAAGTCCGTCATTTTTCAAGTAACATCTATTGAAATTGGTATTTGGCCTTTCGATTAAAAATGAAGAAACACACGTTTCAGTTCCCTGGTACTGCAGGGTACAGAACTTCTTAAATATAAGTATTCAAGAACTGTTGATGGCGAATTTTAAATATTGTACGCGCCGAGCATGGACTACCTACGCCATTGAACTTGGGTAGGTTTAAGTAAGCACACTAAAATCGTAAAAATAAAATTGATTTCCAAAAAACAGACAGTTGAAGAGGGGCAGGCATAAAAAAAAGATACTGCGCAAAATTGACACGTCAGGCTTTCCCTACTTCAACATAGGTGTAGAGAAATAAATTTTTTGGAAGTCGTTTTTGATTTTATTTTTTTTGTTTAAAAAGCAAAGTTGTACACTTTGCTTTTTGTAACTTCGTCACACATAAAAATAATTATGTTTAGGTACAAAAGTGTTTGTTTGTGTTGCACTTATAAGTATTGTCGAATAAACGTTTTACTTATTTCATTTCTTTCTTACCTGTCCCTTACGAAGAAGTTTAACATCTCTATCAATAATTGTCGCTGCCTGAAGACAATATTTACTAGTGCCCCGTGTGAACATAACGAGCGATCCAAATATAAAACGCTTGCTATTGGTCCAATCAACATTTTTAAAACTCCTCTTTGTGGTCTCATCGAGTTCAACAACTACGCCTACTTTTAGCGACGATGAATATGGCCGAACAAATTTGACGTTACGGTACACTCTGGAAAACAAAAAAAATACTTGAACTTATAAAATATGTTATAGTCAGAACACACTACTTTTAATTGCAAGAGTATTGACAGAACAACATTATACGTCGTTAGACATTACAATTTATATAATATACAAATAATAATTATTCGCTTTCATCTAAAACAAAAACCGACTTCAAAACTATACCTACTAGTGGTTCGCCCCGAACTGAGACCTCGCGGTATCCATAAAACAAATAATGTACACTTTTAGGTACAGAGCGCCATCTATTGACATCATTGTGAAGTTCTGTTATAAATACTGAAGCTCATTAAAAATAAAAAAATTAGTTTCCTTATAATATTTATCTAGTATTTGTTGTTCAAGTACAGGATATAATTCAAATAATAGATCAAGTTTCAGACTCAGCCTTTCAGAAAATTGAGAGTTCTGAGGTCAACTTTGGACGTTAGAAAATCTCCACTTTGAAAGTTTTCGACGACCTCCGTGGCGCAGTGTGTAACGCTGTTGCCTTAACGTGATGAGGTCCCGGGTTCTATCCCCGGCAGGGTGAATTTGGGAACTTCCATGCCCCTACCAGGTTAGCCCGCTACCATCTTAGACTGCATCTTCACTTACCATCAGGTGAGATCGCAGTCAAGGGCTAACTTGTAGTGGATAAAAAAAGCCCCCCCCACCATTTCGTCAATTTTAGAGGAAAAATTTTAAAAAAAAAATTTTGGACTCTATTCCTAATTATCTGTAAAATGATATATCTACCGCAACCCTATGTAACGCTATAAAAAATATTTTACTTCGCATTCGCTTCTGTGAGAGCCCCTGAAATAAAGATTTTTATAACTTTTTAAGCCATATTCGGCAGTCAGTTTACATATTAAATTTAAATTTGAAGTAATTACGTTCAGTAATTCAGAAGTTATAAGGCTCTGACAAACGGACGGACGGACGGACAAGTGCAAATTCTCTCAAGTAGACTAAGAGACCTTCGCTTCGCTCGGTCAATAACTAAGTAAAAAACATTATCTTTGTATGTATATATTTTGTTGATTTTCTCAAAAAGCGCTAGGTATATCAATTTTGATAAAATTTATATGGAACCACCTCTGATCTACCAAACAAACATCAAAATTGATTCATGATTGGCGGAATGATCGCGTAACATACCATACAAAAAAACATACAGTCGAATTGAAAAACCTCCTCCTTTTTTGAAGTCGGTTAAATACTACATGTTGTCTGGATAAGGTTTTTGTAATTGCCGCGGGAACTCTTTAGTTATCGGGATTTGGTTTTAATTCATTTGTTATGTGAGTTCAACCAAGTATTGTGTTATTGAGTAGGTAATTTAAATAATACCTGTAAATCGCCACACCAATTTTGCGGTTTTAAACAATTATTAAACTGTTATATATTGTTTTAAACTAGGTATATGTCGTACTCATTTGAAAACTATTCCCAGACGTGAATAGTTTTCAAATGAGTACGACATACGAAATAACCGCAAACGCTCTACCAGACTGGCAGGACTGGATTTGCCAATTGCCGAAAATATATTTTTCCACAATTTCAGCTTGCCAAAAGGACCAGCCAGAAATTCGTCGCCAGCTCTCCGTCTGTATTAATACCGGTATTGAAACAAACCGGTATTCGAAAGCACTAGTCTTCGTAGGCGTCATCTATTAATTTAAGAAAAACCCACCTGACGCTGTCGTATTTACTTTTCGTTGGATCTTGTATGAATTGATCTGTAATTGAAATTAATAAATTATAAGTAAAAAAGTATGCCATAAATTACTTATCACATCTCATTTTCTACGGAAACAAGTGAATATAATTAAAATTATTAAAAAATACGACTGTTCTGCCGTAGACAGACATACATACACTAACCCTGAAAACATTACACTCCTTTTGTGTAATAAAAAATCCCCCTCGAATGGAAGTACGGCTACCACTGCTACTACGTAACGATACCACAGTCATGAATTACTCGTACCTTTGGAATCTTATTCACATTTTTATAAAATGATATTTTTTGTGAATCACTGGATATTGAATATTGAATATTGGAATTGGAGATTGGAGTGTTATATATATTTTTGGAATCTACTCATCATTTTCTAGATGATGATTAATCTTATTTTTGGATATTTTTTTCAACTTTAGTCTTTAATGCGGTAGTCGGTACCATGGTCACCCCATAAATTTTTTTTAATTTTACTAGCCTATGTCGACCGGAATAAGCTAGGGATTCTAACGATACCTCATTTATCAAAATCGGTTCAGGAGTATAGAAGTTATGGTGGAATATACAAACTCACATACCTACATACATACATACATACATACATACATACATACATACATACATACATACATACATACATACATACATACATACATACATACATACATACATACATACATACATACTTACATACATACATACATACATACATACATACATACATGAACCCTGAAAACAATATACTCCTTTTTTTCAGGCAGTCGTATAAAAAGAGTGCATCGTTCCAGCTCCCTATGGAGGTAATGAATTCAAGAATAGAACAGTGGGAACAGCCAATCTCGATTCACTATTTTTTGAAGTGAAAACTTCTTTAGCCGCGTTGAGCACTTTTTGGTAGGGGGTAAACTTGTGGATTCGCGTCACCGACACCTCGTTCCGACATGCTCCCGAACACCGATATGCTCGCGTTGTTACGGACGTTTTTGCGGCGCTTGCTTTTGAGACTCTGGGCCCATAGTCATCGGACACGAAGAATTTTATAAATGTCGTGTCCCAAAAACTGATCCTCGCCTCTGGTGACCAAAGAGCTGGCGCTTATTTAGCTCAACGACTTGCCTTGCCATTCAACGAGGTAATAGCGCCAGTGTTTTGGGAACCATGCCCATTAACGATCACATGAACGGCGTGTATTTTTTGTAAATATAAAAAGTTTTTTAATTTAGATTTTAATTTTAATTTATTTATTAGTTTTAATTAAAATAACATTTGTGTAAATTGCTAAAGTATATATAAAGTTATTAATAAAAATAAAATATTTAAATATTCAATTTCACTTCTATCGGCAGTCCCTATGACTGCCAATTTTTTTTTAATGTACCATATTAGACGATGCCCGCAACTCCGTCCGCGTGAATTAAGAGCAATGCGAATGAACGGGCAAAGCTGAGAGTAGGTATTCAGGTAGGTATATTGCCGTCGCGCTGCTCCCGAAGAAGACCGAACGACCGCTTACTGAATGCGCATGTATGCGTACGTACGTCGCTCGCTCAAACGAGTTCCTAAATAAAATTAAAATATGTCTTTGAGCTAATGAGGCTTCACCTCGCAGTCGGCAAATGGATATATAGGTGTGTTTTGTGTTTCGTATAATATTTTTTGCTCTCTAATAACTTTGACCCTGGCTTTCTTTTATTGGACTTATTTCTCCGTTCTTAAAATGTTTTTATTGCACTACCAGTTAGCCCTTGAGTGCGATCTCAGCTGACGGTGAGTGATGATGCAGTCTAAGATGATAGCGGGCTAACCTGTTAGGCATAAGGCAGTTAGCTACAAAGCCATCTCTCTGTCTGCGTCGTATTCCTCATTACTGAGGGTCGTGACCCCTTTCCATTAATCAAATAATGGTAGGAGTTTTCTTGGGATAATAATGCGGTGGGTTCCCACATCCTTCCGCATACAACTCGACTAAGCGTTAAATTAAAAAATTTTTTTATCCCCAATGACGTTAAATAGAGAATACGTCCTTCAATCACGCCGCAACAAAGATCAACGTTTTTTTTGCATGGGTATAGTCAAGGACCTCGAGATGATAATAGATGAGATGAGATGATAGGCTAAGTCTAAAAAAACTTATGCCACGCGAACGAAGTCGCGAGCATCCGCTAGTTATGATATATAAATTACCAAATTAGGGTCAATTTGGCCGGGAATCGAACCCGTGACCTAGACCTCCCTGGCGCAGTGGTGCGCGCACTACAACACTTAGTCGGGAACTCTTTTTATTTTTTGCTTTTTTATCCACTACAAGTTAGCTCTTGACTGCGATCTCACCTGATACGATGATATAGTCTAAGATGGTAGCAGCCTATCTTGTTAGGGTACAGCAAGTATATTAAACCCATAACGATTTTTACACGGCATCGTGCCGTAACGCTAAATCGCTTGAAGGTACGTCTCTGCCGATAGGGTGGTTACTAGCCACGGCGGAACCTTCCTACCAGATCAGACAAGAGAAAATTTAAAAATTGTAAATTCCCAAATTGACCCTGCTGGAAATCGAATCCGGAACCTCCCACAATAAGACACAGTGTTCACCATTGCGCCAGGGAGGTCGTCAAAGTTACAACTCGACTCTGCTTGTGTTGACTTATGTATTTTTATCATTTTCAAGGGATTTTTATTTTCATAATAATATTATCTTTAGTCATTCTTTTATGTAGGTATATTTAAAGAAAAATCTTCTAATAATAATAATAAATTTACAAATAAGTTGTGAGTTATGATGCAGTCTAAGATGGTAGGTAGCAGGCTAACCTAGTTGTTATACTCATACCTCTAATCGGTTTCATATATAGATTAAATTTACTAATTACCGCTCGTATTTGCGGTACGGACGAAGGCTCCCCCCAGAAATAAGTAAGAAAGTAGGGACTATGAGTTTGAGACTGTCTATTTGTGGGATAAGACTGGCTAGATGAACTACGGAAAATGAGGAAAATGCATGCCAAATTTCATTCCGATCCGTCCAGTCCAGTGGATGTTGGTTCAGCTGTGCGTTGATAGATTAGTCATTAGACAGAAAGCCAGTCACCTTTTCCTTTTGTCTAAACTAATACCTATTATAAAGAGGAAAGATTTGTTTGATTGATTGTTTGTTTGTTTGTAATAAGAATAAGAATAAGAATAATATTTATTTTCATAAAAGAGTGGCATGATTAAATAGCGGTCCCTACCCTCTACGCTAGGATAACCTGTATTGCAGAGGGTAGGGTGGATAAACTCAAAAACTAAACAACTGATTTTAAAAATTCTTTCACTTATAGAAAGCTTTTTTTTCAGCGTAACATAAGCTATATTTTATTTTATTAGTTAGTAAAAAGTAAAATATCGATATCGATAAACAACACTAGATTATCGATAAGATAATTAAAATATCGACTACGCTTGAACTCACTAACTGTGTACATATGTGTGAGTGTATACGTATTTAACAACTCCGAATAGAGGCCGATAAAACCCGATAGGGACAACTGCAGCTAGGACTGATAATACCTATGAAAAACAGTAGAATTCTTACTCTCGTATTTTTCTGTTTCCTCCTCCAAAACTGAACCGATTTTAATTATTTTTTTACGAATAATTTAAGAAGGACTCAGGCTATGTCGGTATGTTTTTCTTTTTTTGATTATATCCGTCAAATTTATTTGGAGGATGTCTGATTTTTGCGCGAAAACTGGGCCATTTTTTGCAATTTTTAAAGGTTCGTTGTTCTTATAATTATTAATTTATTGAAAAAAGCAAAACATAGGAGCATGGCACGGACACATATGGATTTTATAGAGCAAAAATATTTTCTCTATTGTAATTATCCACGGAGGTAACAGACAAGAGTTTTTGTATGGAGAAATCGCCGGGAGAATTCCTCTTAAGTTTTTGCCATTCCCGCGGGAACACTTTAATTTTACGGGATAAAAATGCCTATTCCAGGATACAACCTATAGTTCGCGCGCGAGTTGAATGCTCAGTAAATGTATGGTGACACATACATTTTTACTTTGCATTCAATTCGTGCGCGATCGATACCTCTATACCTTTCATCAAAATTGGTTTAACAGATGGGCCGTGAAAGCGTAGCACAGACAAACAGGCGCACTTTTGCATTTATTATTAGTACCTATAGATTTTAATGTGACTTACGAATTCCTTCACGAAGTGGGCCGAAGCAGTCTTCACGGAACAGTCTGAACTGCACGTCTAAGTAGTGTTCGACGTCACGATATCCTCCCTTCAGGATATTCGCTCGGAGGTACGGAGTCCCTTCCTCTTGGTAAAAATCGAATGCTGTAGGCGTCACACTGAGATACCTAAAATTCTCAGGTGGTTCCGATTCTTCATCTTCTCCATGACGTATGTTGCGCCGCTCTTCAATCTGTTGATGTATGTAATGTAACAACCGACATAAAACAAACTGGTTTTAAGTATACCTACAGGGTACCTTTTATGTAACCTTATAAGGGTAACATCTGTAAGTAATACTATTACATGGTTTTAGTGAGCAACTTTTGTGTTTTTCAAACCTTCTATGAACCCAAATAAGATTAAAATTTTTCGCTGTTGTAAAGGATATTAGTAACTCATTCAGGTCAGTAAAGGTTAAATTTAAAAAATCTATAATTCATTACCAACCTCAATTTTCTCTTTTTCATGTTTCGCTAACGCCTCGCGTGATTTTATTAGAATCAACTCAAAATTCTCAGGTAACTTATAATCGTGCCTTTCGGCTAGTTCATCCAAACACAGTCTCGCTGTTGCGTCTATAAGAGTCCTGCATTTGGCTAAGGCTGTTGATGGGGATAAGGTAATTATGCATTCGCAAAATGTTGAAAAGTTGGCCCAAAAATTATCAGGGTTTTGCCAGTAAATGTCGTTTGCAGACTTCAGTTCTGGGTACGGCAGATCAGCCATATAATTGCGCAATTTAAGTATGAATGACGAATTGCATACATCCAAGAGGATCGTTAAATTTTTCTGATCAAAGGATGACTGGCTAACCTTCGCCAATAGTTCCATTACCAAAGCAAATACATCAAGACTCTGTATGGGCGACCCTAGTAGATGCATGAACCCCTCCTTGTTATCGTAAATTTGAGAAATTATTTCCTCGCTCTCCAATTTGGCGAGATTTTGCAACATTAAAAAATCCATAGTATTAGGTTTTTTTGGACCATCATGCGGTTTTTCGTCTTTCTCTTTTTCATGTTTCATTAACGCCTCGCGCGATTTTATTAGAATCAACTCACAATTTTCCGGTAGTATATAATCGTGTCTTTTGGCTAATTCTTCCAAACACAGCTGTGTTGTTACGTCTATGAGAGGCCTGCATTTTGCTAAGACTGTTGGTGGGGATAAGGTAATTATGCATTCACAAAATGTTAAAAAATTGGCCCAAAAATCATCAGGGTTTTTCCAGTAAATGTTGTTTTCAGACTTCAGTTCTGGGTGCGGCAGACCAGCCACATAATTGCGCAAGCTGAGTATGAATGGCGAATTGCATACATCCAAGAGAATCGTCAGCTTTGTCTTATCATAGGATGACTGGCAAACCTTCGCCAATAATTCTATTACCAAAGCAAATACATCAAGACTCTGTATGGGCGACCCTAGTAGATACATGAACGCCTCCTTGTTATCGTAAATTTGAGAAATTATTTCCTCGCTCTCCGATTTGGCGAGATTTTGCAACATTAAAAAATCCATAGTATTAGGTTTTTTTGTACCATCATGTGGTTTTTCGTCTTTCTCTTTTTTATGTTTAATTAATGCCTCGCGCGATTTTATCAGAATCAATTCACAATTTTCTGGTAACGTATAATCGTGTCTTTCGGCTAATTCCTTCAAACACAGCTTCGTTGTTACGTCTATGAGAGGCCTGCATTTTGCTAAAACTGTTGGTGGGGATAAGGTAATTATGCATTCACAAAATGTCAAAAAATTGGTCCAAAAATCATCAGGGTTTTGCCAGTAAATATCGTTTGCAGACTTCAGTTCTGGGTGCGGCAGATCAGCTATATAATTGCGCAAGCTGAGTATGAATGGCGAATTGCATACATCCAAGAGGATCGTTAACTCTTTCTGATCAGAGGGTGACTGGCAAACCTTCGCCAATAGTTCCATTACCAAAGCAAATACATCAAGACTCTGTATGGGCGACCCTAGTAGATGCATGAACGCCTCCTTGTTATCGTAAATTTGAGAAATTATTTCCTCGCTCTCCGATTTGGCGAGATTTTGCAACATTAAAAAATCCATAGTATTAGGTTTTTTTGTACCATCATGCGGTTTTTCGACTTTCTCTTTTTCATGTTTCATCAATGCCTCGCGCGATTTTATCAGAATCAATTCACAATTTTCTGGTAACGTATAATCGTGTCTTTCGGCTAATTCTTCCAAACACAGCTTCGTTGTTACGTCTATGAGAAGCCTGCAATTTGCTAAAACTGTTGGTGGGGATAAGGTAATTATGCATTCACAAAATGTTAAAAAATTGGCCCAAAAATCATCAGGGTTTTTCCAGTAAATGTTGTTTTCAGACTTCAGTTCTGGGTGCGGCAGACCAGCCATATAATTGCGCAAGCTGAGTATGAATGGCGAATTGCATACATCCAAGAGTATCGTCAGCTTTATCTTATCATAGGATGACTGGCAAACCTTCGCCAATAGTTCCATTACCAAAGCAAATACATCAAGACTCTGTATGGGCGACAGTAGTAGATGCATAAACGCCTCCTTGTTATCGTAAATTTGAGAAATTATTTCCTCGCTCTCCGATTTGGCGAGATTTTGCAACATTAAAAAATCCATACTATTAGGTTTTTTTGTACCATCATGCGGTTTTTCGTCACTGATGCCATGTTGGTAACTCTCCATCGACATTGCAAAATTTGTATTATTGTCCTGATTAGTGTCATTACGTTTGGTTGGCTGATCCATTCGTTGGGGTGCAGCTGAAAGATAAAATAGTTAAAGTAAGTAGGTACAATTACGTAGCAAAGGATACTAAAATATATTTTCACTAAAAATTGTCGTGCTTGCAACCGATGCGTCGGTTTCGTCGTTTATTTTGTATTTTGTACAGAAAATATTGGTAGGTAGCATGTTACAATTGATTACGGTACCTAAGTAAAATATAATAATTATTTCGCGGTTCCTTATCTTGATGAAATTTTTTCGCCGTTCCTCTGTTCGACAAATAATAAAAACATATCAATCCTAATCGGCGAAATCAAATCAGGGAAAATGTTCATCGCTACGATATCCTTTTCGCTGCGGGCCGCCATTACGCGGAGCCCACCAATCTGCGGAGGGTCCCGTAACAGGTGTCGAATTTCGCGACCCGCCGGCGGGCCCACGCTTATTAATAAATATAACTCGTATTTCTTGTACTAAAGCTATGTAAACAAAGTGCGTCATTCAAATCGTTACGAACTATAGCTATAGATTAAAGTTTAAAAGGTAATCGCTCCTCTTTATGGTTTATTACACAGAAAAATAACAAAAAAAAAAACAAAAAAAACCCCCTTTTTAAAAATAGAATCTCTATAAAATATACAATAATACCACAATAATACCCGTATCTTTGTTAAAAATCGATGGTTTTCTTTATGATTATAGTCATTTCAGAATATTAATTAAAATAACGTTAATTCGTCATTGATTTACCTAATCGGCGAGTCGTTGCTGGAATAATGAAATTTGATCTGAAATAAATGTCACCCAGAACAACAGGTCTTGTTATACAAAAGTACGAGTATATTGGTAGAATTCAGAAGCCTCATTCGTCTAGTAGCTTTATTCAGCTGCGTGTGTGAGGTCCAAGCTTAGAGTCCCGGGACAGACAAAAAAGTTACTTTTTTGCCAATAAAATCAATAGAAAGAAGCATAAAGTTGTTTAATGAAATCTTGGCTATGGTACATCCCTGTGTGCCTCGGCAAATAAAGCCGTTGGTCCTATGCCTGAACTCTCTTCGATCATGTCGGATTGCCGTCCGATTAAAGTATGAGAGTTAGGGAGATACTTAGATTAGATTGGCCACAGTAGCCGAAATTTGCTCATTAGTATCGACAGGCGGCACAAAACAGGCATGTGGAAATTCTTGCAAGAGACCTATGTCCAGCAGTGGACGTCTATCAGTCAGTGGCGTGACACTGGTGACACCCTGAGCGGTTATACCTACTATGTACTATTGATAGATAATGTTAGGTATACATAATTTTATAAAGTTTTACCTAGTCCGGGCTCATTTTCTCCATCATCCACGTCCATTTTTATATCATCCCATTCACTTTCTGAGAATTCCCACATGGAGTGGGATAAGGACAAGAAAACGAGAGATTCACTCTCTGTAAATAAATAAAATAGATTTAGATAAGTGGTTAGGTTAGACTAGGTTAGTAGTTAATAACTACCTACTATATTATCCGATAAGCTCACCACTGCGTGCGATGTGGCCTCCGTCGCGCGCGGGTTTAGAGCATCCGGGATTCGAGAACTGCGCGCTGCAGGCGATAACAGCGCGCGCGGATTTGTTGATAATATTTCGACATTTAGGTAGGTATGCCCTTGTACTTGAGCAGGTGATAAGGCTCGACCGTAAGAACTAACAATAGGAAGATCTTCTAGTGTTTATCCGGGGACCGCCGCGCTAATACTAAGATCTACCTCTGAGCCAGTGATTTTATTCGGGGATCGCGGCGCTGGTCTTAATAGTGTGCGGGTCTTCGACGAATGGCCGTAAGGCCAAGCGGGAGTACTGGCTACGAGGTATGGCCACCACATCGATCAACGCGGCACCGGCTTGAGCCAGTCAGAAAACTTTATGTAGAGTGAAAAAGTCATCGCCCGCCCCTGACGACGCGACGCGTGAAGCAACGGCTACCATCTACCGATGCAGACAGCGTTATACCGCGTTAATGCCCGTTGATATAATATACTGTCGGCGCACCAGCTCCGAGGAACCAGACCCCGGTCTGAAGAAACGACGGCTATACCTACGCCACCCCCGATCGTCGATCCATATCCAGCTAGCTCCCAGCACTAGTTTCGAGCTTGACGCGTGTAATTTTGCAATAGCAGTATTGTTTTGCACTCTAAACAACTCTAGGTCATTTCTTTAACATCCCATATAATAGGAACCTCAGAGCTCGCGCGCGGACTATACCTACATAAAACTTCTCTGACCGGCTCAAGGTGGCTGACAGCCTGTCCATTGAAGCGCAGCGGAAGCGAAAAATAGCTCAGGCTACGTGTGCAAGCTATGTATGGGAACCCTAAAAAAAAAAATGTTAAGCTGATTTTTGGCACAAGTGTTCCTGGGGGTACCTCTCCAAGTACCTCTTAAAAATTCCCCACTCCTAGGCCGCGGGCTCCCCCCCCTACACCCTCAAACGTCTCCCCGACCGCAGTTTTTTGTAATTTTCTCAAAAAATATTAGAGCTAGAAAAAAACTATCTTCGGCGAAAATAATCTACATTAAATAATCTACCAAATAACTTAAATCATTATGATCGGATAAATAGTTTTGAAAATATGCCGGCTTATTTTTTTTTGTTTTTTGAAAAATCGTGTAAGTTTCTTGTGATTTACACGAAATGTATAAGAGCTAGGAAAAAAACGCAAGAACAAAATGAAAGTTCATGAAAACTTCTACAAAATGCTTTTTATATCATTTCAATAGACCGAATACTTTCGGAAATATGACGATCGAAAACGTGCATGACAGAAAAATATTTTGCAATTATTTGGACTTTGTACCTACTCATTCTATTTGATAATGATCGATGCTATAATACAATAAACTAATAGTAATAATCATGATATCTTTGTCTATAAAACAACACCACACTTAGTAAATAATATATTATTATATTAGAACTCGGTCCACGCATCCATCACCAAAGCGATTTGGAGGAGGGGCGTAAACGCCAGCACGCCAAGATCGGACGCGGACCGAGTTTCAGCTCAATCTCTCACAGGCCAGGATGGCTGCTCATCACCTGTGACAGCCAGGAGAGCAAGGACTGGCTTGAGAAAGCAATTGAGGGCTGCAAACCCTGGCCGGAAGCTCGACTCTCGATTCTCCAGGGGAACGAGCTACCTAAACCGTGGACTGCATCGGTGGTAATACCGCGATCATGAACATTGCATCGGTAGCATTACCCGCTGGAAGCGGGTAATGCTACCGATGCAATGTTCATGATCTCGTTCCAGAACGAGGAGCTGAGTGCTGAGCACTGGAGGGTCGTCAGCGAGACGAAGGTCGATTCGGGCACTCTAGCAGTGTACGGCATCGACGAAGAGTCCGCTGACATCCTCCGGGCCAACAACTATATAGCCAATCTTGGCTGTAGGAAGTTGGTGTTCCGGCTCAGAGGGGAGCAGACCTCGTCCCAGTCGGGGGCTAGCGCGGCTGCGCCGGCGGGCCCCGGCGCTGTCACCCCTGGGCCGAGCGGTCTGGGGGGGAAACCGCTGGGACGCATGGCAGACCGGACGGGATCCAACCCGCGTCCAAGTGGTCTAGGCGGAGGGAGGGCGGGGCCTGCATCTGCGAGCCCCAGCTCTGTAACCGCCAAGCCTGGACCCAGTGGCTCGGGAAGGAATCCGCCGGGACGCTTTGCGGACGGTGCGAGATCCAGCCCCGGACCAAACGGAACGGGGGGTGGGAGCGCGGGACCTGCGGGTGCGGCTGTCGGCCCCAAAAAGGGTAAAAAGAAGAAATATAAAAAGATGAGGGGAAGGGAACCGAGGGAAACCCCAACCGAGCGAGGACATCCAGGGACTCAATCGGAGGGAGGTAGCACTCAGACCTAACCCTTCACCAAACGAGCCAAGTAATGGCTACTTCGGGCATCCCGGTGAGGTTTCTGCAAGCCAACCTTCATCACGCGGCCGCAGCGTCCGCTGTCATGGAGCGTTGCCTTGTTGAGGGCAAAGCAGACCTCGCCGTAATACAGGAAACCTGGGTGTCAAACTCCAATATTCTGGGCCTGAACGCTGGGAGTAAGTTATTATCGCACACCAACGGAAGCAGGCTCAGAGCTTGCATTGTTTTCAACAAAAACATTAACTTTCTGCCTGTTCCAGAACTATGTACCGATGACCTGGTAGCGGCCTATGTCGATCTCAAGGGGTGGAAGGGGAGGAGAATCATTGTCTGCTCGGCCTACCTACCCGGTGAGATCAAAAACCCCGCAGCTGAGCTGTTTCCGGCGGTGGATTACGCTCGGAGGCACAACGCGGAGCTACTCGTGGGCTGCGACGCAAACGCCCACCACGAAAACTGAGGAAGCAGCGACACCAACGAGAGGGGTGAGTATCTTTATGACTTCCTCCTCGCAAACTGCTTCCAGCTCCTGAACAAAGGGTGCACCCCAACCTTTGTTACAAGAGCCAGGCAAGAAGTTTTAGACATCACTTTCGCAACTAATGACCTTGCTAGGAAGATAATGGACTGGAAGGTCAGTGCGGAAGCCTCTTTGTCAGACCACAGGCACATTTGCTTTGGTCTGGCAACAGCCCCTCACATAGAAAAAATCACTTTTAGGGATCCTAGGTGCACCTCCTGGGTGGACTATCACAGTAAGCTGGAGACTAACTTGGGACTTGCCCCTAAAAGTATCAAAACGCCAGAATGTCTTGATGCTGCGGTGACGGCTGTCACCGAGGGGGTGATAAACGCCTTCGAGGACAGCTGTCCCCTAAAGGTCAGGACTACGAAGCGAAAGGCGCCGTGGTGGAGCTCAAAACTAAAGCGGCTCCGTGACAAAACACGGAAACTCTTCAACAGAGCCAAGAGAACCAAGGAATGGGAGATTTATAGGAAGGCCCTGACGGAATATAGCAAGGAAATCAGAAGGGCCAAAAGAGCATCATGGAGGAAATTCTGCGAGGAAATTGATAGTTTACCTCAAGGCGCTAGACTCCATAAAATGCTCGCTAAGGCCAACTCTAACCCTCTGGGTCTTTTAAAAAAACCAGATGGATCGTTCACTTCTAACGAGAAGGAAACTCTTGAGTTATTGGCCAGTACGCACTTCCCGGGGGCTGTTTCCCTTGAAGACAGGAACGCCTTGGCGAGCACTCCCAGTAGACCTCGAGCAGAGGACTGGAAGAGAGCTGCCATTGTGTTCAGACCCGGAGCTGTGAGGTGGGCTATCAACTCCTTCAACGCTAACAAATCCAGTGGGATGGATGGTATCACGCCTCTTCTCTTGCAGAAAGGTGTGGACCTACTAATCCTACTCCTGGTTAAGATCTTCAGGGCAAGTTACGCCTGGGGATATATACCAGACTCTTGGACTAAAGTAAAAGTCATATTCATACCGAAAGCGGGAAAGAAGGACTACGAATTGCCGAAGTCCTTTAGACCCATAGAGGCTTATGGGTCCTGGGCCTATGGGCCTCATTTCTTTTAAAAACAATGGAGAAGGAAGCTTGACAGGTATCTAAGGGATGCGCTTCTAATTGAGAGGCCCATTCATCATACCCAGCATACCTATTGCAAGGGGGGGGTTATACCCCCTCTCCAAGTAAAACGTTTCGATTTTTAGTAGTTTCCGAGATATTAATTTTTTAAAATTTTGAGGTTAGTTTTACCGAAATTCCTGCTTAACTCTGATAACCTTAATACCTTGTGTTTTAGGTAGTGGGATAGGTTAATTTCTTAATTGGAATGGGCTACGCCAGACTTGCTTCTGGCTACGCGCTTAAAAAAACACTCTAGAGGTAGGACAGACAAGACTGCGTGGAGTCGGGGTGTGCCTATTCGGTTTTGTGGATCATATGCTCAAGTACCTAAATATACATATAATAACCTACCTTTATACCTTTTTAGTTAAATAATTAAACCTATAACCTTTAAACGTTTTTTTTAACCTTATAACCTTTAAACTGAAATGCGCGTAAAACGATGACTCATAGATTTGAATTCTGGCGCCAATGCACGCGTTCCGTTTTTCCAATAATCGGTACACATACCTATATGATTATTACTCGATTATTAACATTTTATAATACGTCTTTTTATGTTCGGGACGGATTATTATATGTAAAACGAAACCTAAGTACGTCAACTAAACGTCGTGAAAAGTGGTGAAATTTGCGATTTTCAAAAAATTATTTCTCGAAAAGTATTAGAATTCGAAGTAAAATATTTCAGTGCAAGGCTTACCACATCAAGGTCTTTCTGTAAAAAAAAATATGAACATCCAACTCGGCGGCGAGTATACTATAGCTGAGCCATTTTTTTATTTTTTTTTCGTACATAATACAATATCTACGAAACTATTAGTCTTATCGAAATGAACACAAATATTATTTTATAGATAATTTAATGAAGATAATTTTCGCCATAGAAAGTTTTTTCTAGCACTAATATTTTTTGATAAAATTACAAAAAACTGCGGTCGGCCGTCGGGGAGACATTTGAGGGGATAGGGGGGGAAGCCCGCAGCCTAGGGGTGGCGAATTTTTAACGAGTACTTCTCAGACCCCAAAGAACACTTGTGCCAAAAATCAGCTTTACATTTGTTTTTTAGGGTCAATGTTGATTAGTCCCGTAGGTACTTACTAAAAACCGAGAATCTCCTCCTCTTTACGAGTCAACTGGATATGCTAGATTTATTATTTTGTACGATAAATAGTTTTAAAAAAAAATGTACTATGTTAGGTACATATAGGGTTGCCAACCGTTCTTATAATATATAGTAGGTATTATACTATATTTCGGGTCTGCGTACTATATACTGTTGAAGAAGCACATAGTACGCAAAAATACTATATTTTTAACACCGAAATCTAACAAACAAATCCTTGTAAAAATTTATGAACGTATTTTGTCATTAACTTTTGACTGATGCCGTTTCGAGCGTGTCAAAGTCAAACGAATGATTGGTCTTTGGTCTGCTTTACTTTTGTTTTGAAATTTTGGTAATTATTTTCAATTATACATAAGTAACTATATTGTTTTTTCTTTTGAGAAGTCAAAGTCGTAAAAATTCTTAAAAAATGCAAGAAGTGCAAATAAATACCTATAGTTTTTATAAAAGTAAATAAGTATCTTCGTCTACTTTTTGCGTTTTCCATAAAATACTATAATTTTTTTGAAGTGTACTATATTTTTTTATAGCTTAGTCTGAAAATACTATATTTTAGTGAAGAAATGTTGGCAACCCTAGGTACATAGTACATATTTTTTAAAAACTACCTATTCTACTACCACAGATGTAGTACTAATCTACTACCATCTAATCAAAATATTTTTATCTGTTTCTGTGAGTTTTAAAATGTAAGTACTTACAATTTTTCGAGATGCACAGGGAAATGAAAATACCTAGGTAGATACGATCACATGAAGCACCAACACCAACACTGTATTAGCTTTACATTACTGTATCGTGTATACCTCTGGTGTATACTCTTTCCAAGTTTCCAATTTCCATTCAACTATTATTTGCCAATCTTTCTCGTGAAAATTCGTCATGAAGTCGACATGTAACTCTGTTGCTATTCTATTATAATTATTGCATCCAGGCAGTATTGCAATGCTATTTTTAAAATTACCCCATTTACCTACATAAATAGTTTTAGACAACATTTGATCGTAATGTTGCTCTAACTGCACCGCTATTAAAACTACAGACTTTTCCCACTCTTAGTGACAAAAATACACAAACACACAGCATTTATTTTTGCACTACTGCGGTAATTTAATGGCTGCCATACATTACATTAGCTGTTTGGATGCCGCCATCTTTTTTAAGGTATTTAATAAATTTACCAAGTATTATAAACTAGATGATGCCCGCCACTTCATCTGCTACGCTTTCATGCCAGATGAGCCGTGAAAGCGTAGCAGACAGACAGACATACTTTCGCATTTATAATGTTAGTATGCATGCTTATAATAATCTCTTTTCTTACTAACTACAAGACATAGTAAACCTCTGGCTGACACATTTTCAAGATTGGAATCTCATGTGCTTTTGTTGTTACATAATAAAGTTATAATTATTGTTGTAAATTAATATACATGTGCACATTGAAAATTACATTTACGGCGCCTTGTAGCATAAATTAAATAATAAGACTCTCACTCATATATTAAACGGACGACCCTGAATAATTTATTTCCAAATATGTACATTGTACACAATTTTCTAGTATTTAGGCCAATTTGGCCGAATCAAAGTAAACCTCTAATAGTATCTTTTGTAAAAAATGACTATCACAGACTTAAGGATGAAGTGATGAACAAAGGTGCAAACGGACTGAATGAAACTAAGAAATCTTTATTCTACTACACTAACTCTACGCAGTCGTGCTGACTGCTGTCATGTGAAACTCCCAACAGACGCGAAGTTGCCTCACATAAACAACATAGCCAACAATACGCGCTGCCCAGTCAATGATGGGCCGCGTTCGTTTGTTCCCGTTTTGTCAATTTAGCTCTTATTTCAAAAAACCAATAAATATAAACCATAATAATTTACATGCTACTATGACTATGAATGACTTTTAATTAAAAATAACTAGATGCCTGCGCGTTGTTAAGTTTTTTTTTATCCTCGCGGGAACTGATAAATTTTCCGGGATAAAAAGTAACTTTCGTGACACAACCTCTATACCAAATATGAGTAATGAAGCGTAACAGACAGACAGACACGCTTTCATTTTTATATTATTTGTATCGATGCTTCAAATTATTGGGAATTCCAGAGTTAAAGGCTCCATAAGTATCAACAATATAATATTTTTTATTTTTTATGGACTTAAATATTAATAATCATATTAAAATGCCATTAAAAGATAGACTACTATTTCCCATTTAGAAAGGTAAATTAAATTAGGTAATGATAGCAACCCTGCTTTTGCGTTTAGGGGAATTACGGTTTCACCGTATGACAAGTATATGTAAAAACACAAACATAATAGGGGAGTAAAAATTAATTTTGCGCATAGACAAAATAAAGGTATGTGCTTATGTGTTCACATCAATGACTAAGGAAGTGTTCACATGTCGATTGTCAACATTTAGACGTCTATCATAGAGTAAGATAATAAATTATATCACAGAATTATAAGCAGTGCCGTCACAGATTTATAAAGCTGTGATTACCGTAAGTTCTATGAGTAAATATACTCTGTCTAGACGCGTAAGTCGTAACCACCCTTTGATATCAAACGTAGAAAGAGAAAGAGATATAGAACTGGCGTCAGCGTATAAGTATGCGATAGCGATAGTCTTGATGCGATATTTTCTTAAAGATACTTAAGTATTTATTTTTAGTTTTTTCTATACTTTGTAGCATTTGTAGTATTCTTTGATTAGGTATATACAGAAGGATGTGCCCTAACATATTTAAATTGAAGCTTCCTATAACCTTAAAATGGCGCATGGGCGGAGCTTAATGCGGGCATTAGGGCTGAAATTATCGATACCTTTGATTATGTCGATACTTAGTATATACTCGATATAAAATTAACAAAATATAATTAATAAATAAAAAAACATAATTTTTGAAATACACTAGTATTCGTATTTTATAATGAACAAGCTGATGCCCGCGACCCCGTCCGCGTGAATTGAGGTTTTTTGTAAGAAAAAATTTTGTATGAAAAAAAATATATGGAGGTGTTTATTTCAGAAAGTACCTATACTAAACGGAAGAGTGGAGTGAAAGTACCTATACTAAATCGTTAAGGGATCAACGCACAGCCTAAACCGCTGGGGTTAGCAACTTGAAATTTTGACAGTAGGTTCCTTTTGTGACGTAGGCGCTCAATAAGGAAAGATTTTTCAAAATTACACTCCTACGGGGGTGAAATAGGGGATGAAATTTTGTATGAAAACCGGGTTGGCACTGAGAATTTCTTAATTGAAAAACCCAATACCTAACTTTTATGCCCGACCGGGAATCGAACCCAGGACGTCATGATCCGCAGTCGACTATGCTAACCACTAGACCAACGAGGCAGTCAAAAATAGTAATTAGTTAAAATGATACATAATAACTGCAATGAAGGGACCAAAAACCACTTGAATAGACACTGTAATTATCGAATATGAGACACCATCCCGGAGATCGGGTGTCTTAATCACAAGGTTATCATCGCTACAGCCTAAAATGAGTTTGGCAATATTATAAGTAGAAGCTGACTGTTCAATTTCATCTCTCTACCCCTCTGAGTGAGAAACAGTAAGAGTTATATGAAATTTTAATTTTATCGATACTTAATTTATTTGTAAACAATACAATCCCCACACTATATAAGCACTCAAACAAAAACTAATGAAATAATCCAAATTTTCGGGGATAGCGCAAAAATTGGCGTGTTTTGGATTCAGTAAAGAAGAAACTAAGATATAATTAGTTGAAATAACTTAAAATACTCGCCACAAAAAGAAAAATTAAAACAACTTTGTTACTCACTTATGAAATGAAATTCCTGGGCGTTTTACAATATTATTATTACGACACCCGACAACTGAGCACTTCACCATTGTTGATTACACAAAACTGCACAAAACTAAGCAAAAACACATAAAAATATTATGAAAATATACACAAAACTGGTTATTAGCCACAACCAAAACACCGGAAGCAATACAGACGCCATATAAAGGTCATAAAAAAATTTTCAAATCGGTTTAGAAACCACGGAGATATGCACCGACATTGGTCTGTATTGCTTCCGGTGTTTTGGTTGTGGCTAATTACCAGTTTTGTGAATATTTTCATAATATTTTTATGTGTTTTTGCTTAGTTTTATGCAGTTTTGTGTAATCAACAATGGTGAAGTGCTCAGTTGTGGGGTGTCGTAATAATAGTATTGTAAAACGCCCAGGAATTTCATTTCTTAAGTGAGTAACAAAGTTGTTTTTATTTTTCTTTTTGTGGCGAGTATTTTAAGTTATTTCAACTAATTATAGCTTAGTTTCTTCTTTACTGAATCCAAAACACGTAAATTTTTGTGCTATCCCCGATAATTTGGATTATTTCATTAGTTTTTGTTTGAGTGTTTATATAGTGTGTGGATTGTATTGTTCACAAAAAAATTGAGTATCGATAAAATTAAAATTTCATATCACTCTTACTGTTTCTCACTCAAAGGGGTAGAGAGATGAAATTGAACAGTCAGCTTCTACTTATAATATTGCCAAACTCATTTTAGGCTGTAGCGATGATAACCTTGTGATTAAGACCCCCGGTCTCCGGGATAATGTCTCGTATTCGAAAATTACAGTGTCTATTCAAGTGGTTTTTGGTCCCTTCATTGCAGTTATTATGTATCATTTTAACTAGTTACTATTTTTGACTGCCTCGTTGGTCTAGTCACCTAGTGGTTAGCATAGTCGACTGCGGATCATAAGGTCCTGGGTTCGATCCCCGGTCGGGCATAAAAGTTAGGTATTGGGTTTTTCAATTAAGAAATTCTCAGTGCCAACCCGGAGTTTCATACAAAATTTCATCCCCTATTTCACCCCCGCAGGAGTGTAATTTTGAAAAATCTTTCCTTATTGAGCGCCTAAGTCACAAAAGGAACCTACTGTCAAAATTTCAAGTTGCTAACCCCAGCGGTTTAGGCTGTGCGTTGATCCGTTAACGATTTAGTATAGGTACTTTCACTCCACTCTTCAATTTAGTATAGGTACTTTCTGAAATAAACACCTCCATATATTTTTTCTCCGAAAAAT